>OY756993.1:0-9001000 GCA_963580505.1 Ennomos erosarius | reverse complement strand
GCACGTCACGACGCTGCTAGCTCAATCGTCAGCTATTGTGATTGATAAAACAACAATTAAATATCAATACAATACAATAATACTTTATTGAACACCAATAAACAAGAAATATCGTTACATGTAACGCAGAATACGCATTATTGTATTGGTTTGTACATTGCTGTTAGAATTTTGAATGAAATGCAGTTATCCATTCACAAGAACCGTTTATTGTTCGTTGTAAAAGCTTATAAAATATATCGGTAGCGCAAGAAAAATTCACACCATTTTTCTTCTATTGACTTAATCAAGTAGACGTAATGACGTAGCTATAGCATAGACGTAGGTACACGTTCCTTGAACAACATTTGTATGAGATGGCAACTTTATTTGGGCAAAGATACAATGCGGTTAATTAACCTAAAATAACAAAATGCCATCAGGTGGGCCGACAATGGAGAACACAAATGGGTCAAAATATCACTATGAAATTCATCTTAAATCGTAGCATAGATCATGTACATTACATTAGTTTTTATTTCCCTTCAATACATGCAGTATTTCCGAAGTTATAACGACGAGAAGTTTTAGCTCTTTTTTGGATATCCAAGATTACGCCGCCCTCACGATGACGTCACACCCGCGCTCAGTAAAATAAGCATCGTTATGTACTTTTTATTTTAAATACCAATTGTGTGCAAACGGCAATGATTGGATCACAATCCGATATTCGCAATTTGGAATCGCTCCGCAATGCAGATCGCATGGTTGCGAATGCGATTCGATCCGAAAATCGATCATTTTATACCAACGTACTCTGTGTTTTTAACAAAATTTGTATCTAGGGCAGTGTTGCCAACATCGCTCTTTTTTCGCATCGGCAGCTCTAAAAAATTGTCTTTAGTTCCTTAGCTCATTTTTTGGAAGGTTTTTGGCTTCTTTTTGTTTCATTAGGTACATACTTTTTTTTAGGCACACGCTCCACTGTAGGCCATGTCATCACTTACTTTCAGGGTGAGAAAGTGGTCAAATGCTATCCCTATATAAGTTATTACAAATAAAAATAATCATTAGTTTGCTCACACCACACAAAAGAAAGTAATGTTGATGTGGCCAAAAAAGTGGCTGACTTTGACATCAAAATGTTATGTTAATATAAATATTTTTTCTCTATTCTTAACTGAATTCTATTAAACGGGAAATTTTCCTAAAATTGTAGCCCGAACTCCGTTAGTCCAATCTCCTTTGTTAGTACGTTTTTTTACAACTTAAATTCTTTTCAAATTTTGAGCATTGGCAACTATTGGCCTGGGTGTTGCTGGTGTTGTGTTGTAGATATATTGATCGAAACACTCATTTATTTGGCTGTTTAGTCAAAAACTTCATAATGAATGGCTTTGAAGAGGCGCCGTTTCAAGATTGCGAGTAATAAAAATCCCATAACATACTGTAGTTATTGTCGCTGCGAGTTAAACGCCGAGAAGGCTGACTTATTGAATCAAATAAAGTGCAAAAATTATGTTAAAGATGCAGAATCGTTTTCATTGAAACAGAAATTGGTATTTCTTTGGATTAGCTATTATTTTACTGAAAATTTTAGCCTTTTTTTAGCTCTTTTTTTACGACCTTTAAGCTCTGCTTTGTGAATCAGTGTTGGCAGCACTGATCCACAGAGCATATAAAGGAAGAGGTGGGACTTCATAGACAACGACGTGAAAAAAGATATGTCAAAGTCTGCGCAATTATATATTGGCAACTTTCAGCAAATTTGACGGATTGTACAAGACTACCACCATAATAAAAATAAAATAGTGCTGTACCCTGATATTTTATCGATATCGACATTTTTACGAAACGGAAATCCATTGAATAATTTGAAGAATAATAATAATTACAGTTATCTGAAACTGAACCAAAATAATTAGGTATTGTTCGTTTTACTATCAAATTTGGTTCAGTTTCAGATTAGGATTAAATAAAAAAATTAAAAGTATAATAAATGTTTTATTCACTGAAGGGGTTTAACAACAAAAACGCTCTCATTAGCCTACACCTACCTTAAAAACGTATAAATGTGTATTTATACGCGGATATATTTTTTTATCGGGCATATTGACCGATAAAAAAATGTATAAAAAAAGCCCAAATGTACAAATATACAAAAATATAACAATGAAAATATACAAATGTACAGAATATTATAATACCTAATATTATAATTTAACAAATATACAAACATCACAAAATAGGTGGTGCAGATGCTGGCACATAGTAGTAGTTCTTATAGTTAGTTTACAGCATAAAGGCCCTTTGCCCTGTAAAAAAAAACTATAAATACACTTAATATGCAAATATGCAAATTATTTTGCTATGCCCTGTAATTGAGCCTTTTTTAAATAATCCGCGGTTACTTCCCCCGATTTGGTGGCATTCCTTTTTAAACGGTTCTTTTTTTTGTTGAAGTCTTTTTCTTTAAAGTGTTTGCCACAGACGTGTCTAGATTCGTGCAATTTCTCAATTGGGACATACGCAAAGTCTTCTGTCCCTATCACTTTGACCCACAATCTACACCTGCAAAATTATTGAAGCAATAAACAATACGCGATGACATTATATCGATATCATTTTTGCCAGCACTATTATACAATTGAATTTCAATATGAAATTGTATTTATGATTTATGCATTAACGTATGGCTTACGACCAACTTGAAATAAATGTACTTGCGCCATATCGAATTGCGAATTATCTCATTTACTAACCGAGCTTCGTCGAGTGGAAATCTTGCCGCAAATCTCCTTTTTTGGTCATCTTTTCTTCCCATCCTTATTCCACATATGACACATTTTTTGTATGATGGCATGCCGACGTTAAATATATTTTTATACAATAATTACAATTTCCTACACAAAACACGATTTCTATTTAAAATATTTAATTATTTACACCCGCGTTTCAATTCATACAGATAAACAAGAGTAAACAATCAATTTGACAGCTCAGGGGGTCTAGCAAAGATACCAACCACTAACGCTAACGCCTCACGCAAACTCCAAAAATGTATTGAAATGACATTCGCTGCGGAAAAGTAAGCGATTTCCGAACTGTCATTTCAGTACATTTTGGAGTTAGCGTTTGGCGTTAGCGTTAGTGGTTGGTATCTTTGCTAGACCCCCAGATGTCACAACGAGTGTGAGCGAGACTAAAGGTGAGGAAGTGAGAAGAGTTGATTCTTCATTAAAATTCACGCTTTCTCCATACATTTTCTAAGCCCCTCTTAGTTGCGACAGACTGCACTGATCTAAGACGAATTCTGTTTATATCTTATTTTTCCGAACGGGTTGTTTGGGGAAGAATAGTATAAATAGTATTCCCATAACAAAGGTTTGTATTGCACTCTGGAATAAAACCGTAAAGACAGACAGGAGACCTTGCTACATACTACTAATCTGTGCAGGAGACTTAGTTTGTGGAATGGAGTGAGCGCAACAATGGAGCAACATAGAAATAAAGGAAGACAAAATGTTGTAGTGAAATAATATGATCATTGTAATGTTATGCTTTGAACCTAAAAAAACCTATGTAAATAGGGCGAATTCTGTGGTTCTGAAATACATAATTGGGATTTCTAATCATACCAAAATGTAATTCAAAGTTGTGCTTGGTAATCTCTGCCAAATATTTACAAACAATAAAGACTGAAAGAAAGATGATGTAAATGATACAAACAATCATACCTACCGCTTAGAAGGGGACAAATCTGCTGCGGTTTCTGTTATATAAAGCAAACTTTTCTTCATCGAATTACATAAAAAATAGATTATTAGATACATAGATTATTATAGCACCAACATCATCATTCCACTTTGAAGATGTTTACTACTGAACATAGGCCTTTCCCAGAGAGTCCCACTTTGAGTGACTGCTCACCTCCTATATCCATGGGCTCTCCATCACTATTACCAGATTGTTGGTCAGCCTAGCACCCCTGCTAGGCTGACCAACAATCTGGTAGTCTACATTGTGTCTTTTGATTCGTGGTTTCCTCTTGAAAGAATAGAATAGAATAACATTTATTCAATACTTGCTTAAACTATGGTAAAGAACATGTTATATTAATGTTACATAATATGAACTAATAATGAAAGCTTTTCTTTCCTCTCAGATCAGTTTAACAACTGATATGGTCTGTCTGTTGCCATTTCATGATGAGTATCATGAAATGTGAAACATAAAACCTTATAGGTACTACCTAATTTTTCCCACAAGCTTATTCGCTGTGATGAATAACTATTTGACTCAAAACTCATTACAATGTAATTTTATTAAAACTGCAATTAGTCTTAAAAATAAATACACAAATAACAGATCAATTTGTAGGGATGCAAGGCAACTCACATTTTTCTTTCAAATTCACATTGATTTACTCACTAATTTAGTAGGTAGTTTTATGTTATAATACTTTTATAGTTGTACACACTACACACAGTTTTGTAGAATTGCCAGAGTAAAATTTAACATCCCTAAATATAAGTATAATTATAATACCTTTTTATTGTTTTATTTAATTTTTTAGTTAATTTAATTCATCTTTATATAATAATCTTTACAGAAATGTGCCTGTAAACAGTATTGGTCATTTAAAGAAATAATAAAGGATGGTAAAATAATCGTCAATGTCGAATGGAAACTATTTAACACCTGCAATCTTCAGATACTAACATTTGGCTACCAAACAAGGGCACTAACCAAAGTCCTGCAAACCGGGACATGTTAACACAGCATGAAGGGAAGTTATTTTGGAAATAAGAAAATAGAAGAAATAATAAGGCACAAAGTCATTAGGAAAGCAATAAAAATAAAGGATGTTGCAATATAACTAACACAAAAAAACTAAAAATTAGAGACAATAGTAGTAGTTAGCAGGTAGATTTTTGTTTTGTGTTATATAGGTTTATTGGTTATAATTTGTGTGTTTCAATAAAGTGATGTGAGACAAGCTATAAATAAATATTTATATATTTTTTAAATATTTGTATATGTATTTATTTGCAGAATTTAGGTGCTATAATGCAACTTATTAATATCTAAAATAAGCAAGTTCTTAATGAGTAACAATTAGACCAGCCTCACACCACTTTATGAACAATTATTATTTTAAAATATTGAATCTGAAATCGAAATTATAAAATTAGCTGACTGTTAATTGACATTATTAAATAATTATTTCAAAAATTGACCATTTTGAAGGCTTGCTGAAAGTGAGTATGTAGAGTAAAAATCTTTTTGAACAGTGTTAGTGATAGTAGTAGGTACTACTATTTTAATATCTGTGGTGATAACTATTTGATCTTACTTTTTAATTGGTTATACTAATTCACTTTCATAATATGTAGGTACTTATTTCTTGTCTGTATTACTTGATTTTACATTATGAGTAAATAAAGTGATTCCAAGTTGTTAACGAATTTTATTATTCCAGTTTTGAGGTTTCTATGTACCAGTGTATTCCAACACATAATAGGTAGTTCAATCTGTAATAAAATTTACAGTTTTGTTTTTTGCTTAGTATGCATGAGTGTAATTGTATCTAGGTATGCACCCAGTTGTATAAAGGCGTAGGTAAAATAAACACAAAAATATATTTTAATCATAATATGATTGTGATTGAATTGAAGATAATATCTTTACAAAAATAGGTATGCATACAAAAGTGAAATAATAAAATAAATAAAGTGTGCCAACACAACGCCATCCAGCCCCAAACCTAGCATAGCTTGTACTACGGGAACCAGATAACCAATAGAATACTTAGATACTTTTTAGGATTCCGAACCCAAGGGAAAAGTGAACCCTATTACTATGGCTCCGCTCCCCGTCTGTCACCACGCTGTATCTCATGACCATGATATTTATACAGTTGAATTTTTCACATATGATGTTTCCGCTATAATAATAAAATAAATATTTAAGGGTGCTCAATTCCCATACAACAATAGTTTGTTTGTCTGCCTGTCTGTCACCAGTGTCCTATTTATGAAATAAGGCACTGGCTGTATCTCATGAACCGTGTTAGTCAGTCGAAATTTTAACAGATTATGTATTTCTATTGCTTCTAAAACAAATAATAAAAAGCAGAATAATGTTAATCTTTATTGGGCTCCCATATATCAAGCGTGATCTTTTGCTCGTTTTTATTTATAATGGTACGGAAACAGGAACAACACAATCCTTCGTGCGCGAGTCCCACTCCCACAACGACCGATGCGATGATTATTGATAATGGTACGGAACCTTTCGTGCGCAAGTCCGTTTCGTATCCCATTCTCCTCTATGACATTTGGTCGAACACACCCCATCTACCTCTTACCGTTTCCGATTTATAAGCGTTTTAATTTTGTATGGAATTTTATTTTTTTGTATGGCAAACCTATTTTTTTTATTTCGCTTCAAGCGTCCCAAGGTTTACTACAACTTTAGTTAAAACAGGTCACCCATCCGACTTGTAGTTTCCGAGAGCCGTTGACCAGTTCCATCAAGGAGATGATTTTTTATTGATTTCAGTTTTTTTTGGTGGTCACGTGACCAAATCAGCATCCTTTAAAACCCCCAAACATAAAATATAAGTCTTTGAGAAAGCCTCCGTTCTCTTTGTTATGAGTCCAAACACGCTATGTCGGCTTCTATAAGTTCCGATTGTAAGCGTGTTTAAATTTTGCATGGCGGCCATTTTGTTTTGTTTCTCAGCAAAATGTCAATTTCAATCAAGAATCCCGAAAATATTTAGATCTTAGGTAAGACCGGTTAGTTAGATAAGCTAAAATCAATTAAAAAGGTCGCATTAGTAAAACATTGTAAATGTAGCGATGGGTAGTTTGAAGCTCCTCCTCGCTTCGCTCGTCGTCGCGGTAGATAGTTTAAGCTCCTCCTCGCTTCGCTCGTCGTCGCGGTAGGTAGTTTGAAGCTCCTCCTCGCTTCGCTCGTCGTCGCGATAGGTAGTTTGAAGCTCCTCCTCGCTTCGCTCGTCGTCGCGGTAGGTGGTTTGAAGCTCCTCCTCGCTTCGCTCGTCGTCGCGTTGGTGGTTTTGTCAGTATGTATGGCAGCCATTTTGAAAAACGGTGGATGTCTAAAAGAAGCTAAAGCATGTTAATCAGTATCCTTAGGGACACTCAGATATCAATTTTCATACGGATTGGAGATCCATAAAAAAGTTCAGTAAAATGTATGAAATTTTTCAAAATGGCGGAATCAAAATTTTTTCCCATATTCTTACTGAGTATCTAAGGGGAGTCTTAGATATCGATTTTCATCCGGATCGGATAACTTTTTCTGTAAGTCAATACGTCTACATCCGCCATCTTCAAAAAAAACAATTTCATTAGTATACTGTTTTGTTCCTTTGTACATCGTTACTCTATCCCTAGAAACAACTTTTTTATGACATTCATATTGGAGGCGTAAAAAAGGAAAGTTCATATTTCGATAAAATCACCTTTGTATGGCAACCCTATTGAAAAATGGCGAATGTCAAAATTTGATTTTAGAATGTTGATCAGCATCCTTGGGGACCCTCAGATATCGATTTTCATCCGGATCGGAGAAACTTTTTTTTCCGCCATGACCGAAATTTCCGCCATTTTGAAAAAAAATTTTTTTTGAATTCTTCCCTCCCGGCCTCCAAACAATATTAGTTCGAGCTCTTTATACTAAAGTATCATGGTTTCGGCGTCATTTCCGGTTTAAATTTGTATGGGTGATTTTTTTTTCCGCCATTTTGAATTTTTTTTATTTTCTCTAAAATCGTCCCAGGGTTTGCTATGACATTCCTGAGAACGCATATGACCCATCTCACATCGTTTAGCCAGGCAGTTGATGGTCACGATGATGGAAGGTCGGAAGACCAGTTCATGAAATATTTTAAATTTCGATTGTCCAATTTCATACAAATTTAAAAAAAAAAGTTCAAAATTTCCCATAGGTATCGAGAAACAATGAGCCAAAAATGAAAAAAAAAATTTGTATGGCAGCCATCTTTAAAAATGGCGGGATCCAAAATATTTTTTCAAATATCAAATCAGGGACCCCAAAAACCCTCCGATGCAAAAAATCAGCCCGATCGGACCAACTTTCAAAATGGCCGCCATCTTGGATCCGCCATCTTGGATTTTCATGACGACCATCCGAAAGCGCCTATCCTCCTCTATGACATTTGGTCGAACACACCCCACCTACCTCTTACCGTTTCCGATTTATAAGCGTTTCAATTTTGTATGGAATTTTTATTTTTTTGTATGGCAACCCCTATTTTTTTTTATTTCTCTCCAAGCGTCCCAGGGTTTACTACAACTTTAGTTAGAACAGGTCACCCATCCGACTTGTAGTTTCCGAGAGCCGTTGACCGGTTCCATCAAGGAGACGATTTTTTGCTGATGTCAGATTTTTCTGGTTGTCACGTGACCGATCTCTATACAACCTCATACTCGGTTTTTCTCCACCACTTCTAGGAGTTCGGGAACAAAAATGTCAATCATGAGTGAGTGAGTGAGTGGGTAACGAACTTTATATATTATAACTAGTATTTTGCTCCGTGCGCGGGCCGCGTGCGGCCCGCGAGGACGTTTTCGTGGCTGTTGTATTTATAAAAATGTTATACTTTAGTTTAAACTTGTAATTTTGCAAGTATTAGTACAAAACAGCGGTATTTTTCAAAGAAAATGATAATGCGCTTGACTTTGCATGGCGGCCATCTTGAAAAATGCTGTCAGTCAAGTAAAAGGTCAAAATTTGAAATCAGCATCCTTTAAAACCCCCAAATATAAAATATCAGCCGAATCCGAGTTACTATAAAATCGGGCGCCATTTTGAATCCGCCATCTTTGAATTATTTTAAGACTGTAAGAAAGCCTTCGTTGTTCTCTGTAACATGAGTCCAAACACGCTATGCTTGCCTCTATTAGTTTCGATAGTGTGCGCCTTTTAATTTTGCATGGCGGCCATTTTGTTATGTTTCTTCAAAGAGTGTCTATTTTATTCAAGGTTCCCGAAAATATTCAGTTGTTAGGTAAAAAAAGGTTAGTGGTGTTGAAGTTAGGTTAGATTAGCTAAAGCCAATTAAAAAACGTCGCATTAGTAAAACATTGTAAACGTAGCAATGGGTAGTTTGATCGTCGTCGCGATAGGTAGTTTGAAGCTCCTCCTCGCTTCACTCGTCATCGCAATAGGTAGTTTGTAGCTCCTCCTCGCTTCGCTCGTCGTCGTGATAGGTAGTTTGAAGCTCCTCCTCGCTACGCTCGTCGTCGCGGTAGGTAGTTTGAAGCTCCTCCTCGCTTCGCTCGTCGTCGCGGTAGGTAGTTTGAAGCTCCTCCTCGCTTCGCTCGTCGTCGCGGTAGGTAGTTTGAAGCTCCTCCTCGCTTCGCTCGTCGTCGCGGTAGGTAGTTTGAAGCTCCTCCTCGCTTCGCTCGTCGTCGCGGTAGGTAGTTTGAAGCTCCTCCTCGCTTCGCTCGTCGTCGCAATAGGTAGTTCGAAGCTCCTCCTCGCTTCGCTCGTCGTCGCATTGGTGGTTTTGAAAATATGTATGGCAGCCATTTTGAAAAACGGTGGATGTCTAAAAGAAGCTAAAGCATGTTAATCAGTATCCTTGGGGACACTCAGATATCAATTTTCATACGGATTGGAGATCCATAAAAAAGTTCGGTAAAATGAATGAAATTTTTCAAAATGGCGGAATCAAAATTTTTTCCCCATATTCTTGCTAAGTATCTAGGGGGAGTCTTAGATATCGATTTTCATCCGGATCGGATAACTTTTTCTATAAGTCGATACGTCTCCATCCGCCATCTTGAAAAAATCAATTTCATTTGTGTTCTGTTTTGTTCCTTTATACATCTTTACTCGATCCCCAGAAACAACTTTTCTATTACATTCATATTGGAGGCGTAAAAAAGGAAAGTTCATATTTCGTTAAAATCACCTTTGTATGGCAACCCTATTGAAAAATGGCGCATGTCAAAATTTGATTTTAGAATGTTGATCAGCATCCTTGGGGACCGTCAGATATCGATTTTGATCCGGATCGGAGAATTTTTTTTTTCCGCCATGACCAAAATTTCCGCCATATTGAAAAAAAAAAATTTTGTGTTCTTTTCCCTTTTGGCCTCCAAACAATATTAGTTCGAGCTCTTTATACTAAAGTATCATGGTTTCGACGTCATTTCCGGTTTAAATTTGTATGGAAGATTTTTTTTTCCGCCATTTTGGATTTTTTTTATTTTCTCTAAAATCGTCCCAGGGTTTGCTATGACATTCCTGAGAACGCATATGACCCATCTCACACCGTTTAGCCAGGCAGTTGATGGTCACGATGATGGAAGGTCGGAAGACCAGTTCATGAAATATTTTGAATTTCGATTGTCCACTTTCATACAAATTTAAAAAAAAAAGTTCAAAATTTCCCATAGGTTTCGAGAAACAATGAGCCAAAAATGAAAAAAAAATTTGTATGGCAGCCATCTTTAAAAATGGCGGGATCCAAAATATTTTTTCAAATATCGAATTAGGGTCCCCAAAAACCCCCCGATGCATAAAATCAGCCGGATCGGACCAACTTTCAAAATGGCCGCTATCTTGGATTTTCATGACGACCATCTAAAATCCATCGAAAGCCCCCATGCCATGGTGCTCTATAACATTTTAGTCGAGCACCCCCCACCTACCTTTTACCGTTTACGATTTATAAGCGTTTAAATTTTTCATGCTTATTATTTTTGTTCATTTCTCTACCACTGTAGTTCGGGTATAAAACGCTTGCGTGTTTTAGAGTCGTACAACGCCATCTAGTTTCTTTTCTTATAAGCTTCAGTTAAAAAATGATAGGTGCATTACAACTTTATATAAAAACCACGTTTTTGTATGAAAGGTACTAATTTTTATGACTGGTTTAGAATACATTTTTTCGTTCCATTAGTTTATTTTTATCTGTTACCGTTTCTGAGATCCCTTGGGGTTCTCCAACTTGGAGACGACTTAGCAATGAAGTTAATTTAATGTTTTTGTTTTTTTCCATTACGCACACCAAAAAAAGAACAATTTGAAAAACAATTATTTTTATCAAAATGAAACGATTTACGGATAATCGATTTTTTTCGTCCAATAAAATTTATTAATTTAATATTAAAAATCGGTTTGCCCTCCCTTAGGTCACATTTGGCGAATAATAGTCTGTAGGTCACATCCCTACCTCAACTCAACTTGTACCCTGTATTCCGATTCACGCTGTAATCGCTATAATCGCTCACAACGCTCACGTTGATAATTCGTTCTGATTCAGATATTACGCTCACGACTTTGTGCGCTGTCAATGACCCGAAACTACCAATCACAGTCGTTGATATCGCAAGATGGCGTCGGTCATGACGTTTGTCAAAGGATATCGTTGTCGCACTCACGGCCATTCAATACGCGTATTTAGCGTGATTATATCGATATTATTACAGCATGAAACGGAATACGGCCTTAATAAGAAGTTTGATATTATCGATTACAGCGTGAATCGGAACACGGGGCAAGAATTGTCATTAAAAGCGTTACATACCACAGAGTACATTGGTAAATACTGAAAGTTACATACTCTTTGGTCATTAAAATAAAAAAAAGTTACTTTACAAATACAAAATAAAATAAATAGAAAAATGGAGTTTTGGCGGGAAAGTGAATAAGTTCACGTCATTGCATTGTATTATTTCTCAAAACTTGTGCTTTTTCCAGTGTTGATGTTTAAAATTGGTGGCGTTTTACGCATTAAGTGCGGAATTACGTGCATGAGTGTGGTCAAGTGTTATAATGTGGTTTTTCGTGTTGCTTCCAAAATTCCATAGAAGCTTCTTGTAAAGTTGCCACCACTTTACTTGAGCATGATTTAGACTGGACTATGACTATGACTAAGATTTGACTACGTAAAATATTCTAAAACTCGATGAAAATATACAATACTTGACACTGGCTTAATACACTATGTTAGGAGCCAACATATAAAAAAAAATGATGTAATGCGTATTACCAATGTACTCTGTGATGCGTATAAATTCTTTCAATCTTTACCAATGTACTCTGTGATAAATTCCGTGCTGAATATCTGTTGTGAATCTTGTAAACAACAACACAATAAACAATATTAAGCAATAAATGTACATTTTAATAAAAGGAATCACATAAATAAACACCCAGCAGCAAGATCATGGAAAGCTGTGGTTCATGTGGTGATTTTCTTCACATTTATCTATGCACATATAGGTATAATAATTATAACATTATCTCCATAGAAGAATTCCTTTAAATCACGCCATATTTGTTACACAGGCGAATTCTGTTTATTTGCCATTGTACCTTAATTGCATAGGTCTAGATTCTAAATCTATGCTAATGTGTTAAATATCAACCTAAAACCATTTGAAGTTTGTACGTGGGTAAAGTGTAGCATGTAAAAAAACGAAAGTAATATAAATAAACAGGCAAGTGCAAGTTGAAAAAAATCATGTTTGTTGTATTTGTTGTATTGGCAGCAACAGAAATACACCATCTGTGAAAACTGTGTTTTAACTATCATGGTTCATGAAATACAGCCTGGTGACAGACAAACGAACAGCACAGTCTCAGCTATGTGTCCATTTTACTCTTTGGGAACCTAAAAAGATTTTTGCTTTATCTAAAAATGCATTAGACACTGTAATTTTTTATGATACTAATACAGTGTGGTCTTATCCGGTACAAACGAAAAACAGCCCAAACACTGTCAAAACAATAAATATGTTAGTAGTAATGACTATTAGTATAAAAATTCAGTGAATAAAAGCTATTTTGTAATGTCTGATGGTTGTTGATGCATAATAATGCTTTTATGGAATTAATAGTAAATTTACCTTAAATTATTTTCTTTTGCAGCCCTATTTTTGCTGTAATCAAGAACTTGATCAGATGTATGGATACCAGATATTACAGCAGGCTGCAATGACTGCATGAAACAAATGATTTCAGTTGCAACAGGGTGAACAATTAATTATAGAATCCATTTATTCACAGATGTTCCAAATACAACCTTAGCAAAGTTAATGGTGTTTTATTTACTTTTTTTTCAATGTATGTAGGTAGTTTCAAATGAAGGGAAATAATATTAGTAAATTGCCTGTTAGCTAAAAATACATACATAGATTGTACTTACCTACTGGTCTCATGCAAGGCATATCTTAATTTATGTTTAAACCTGGTACCTAATAGTAATTATTGATCTGGTCAGTACCTACTGCGAGGAGCTGATGGTTCATCATAGTCCATCATCATCATCAACAGTCTGTAGCCGTCCACTGCTGAACATAGGCCTCTCCCAGAAAGTGCCACTTTGAGCAGCTGCTCACCTCCTGCATCCATCGGCTCACCGCGATTTTCACCAGGTCGTCGGTCCACTTAGTGGGGGGTCTGCCTACGCTGTGAATCTTAGATCACACTATTATTATGATTGGTATATTGTGATAGTACTTTCATGGACTCTTGAACATAGTACATCGGTGTTATAAAAATAAATCAAGGGACCAAAGAAACTTTGAGACACCATTTTCTAATTATTATTTTACCACATTAATTCACAAACACTGTTTCAGTCCTTCAGGATATTACATTTACATTCTTCTTAGGATCTTTACCACTATTGGAATCATTTCCTAAGTTCCAGCAGCACAGTTACATGCTTTATGATCACAGGTAGACTGAAAGGGCAGATAGGGTGTTAAAAATCTAGGTTTTGGGCAGTTTTTTTGACTCTTTCCCTTCTTTTGTAACCTGAAAATGATAAAGATAATAATGTTACACAGTTGTATTTGTTATAGGTACTGTACATTTTTGAATTTATTAAACTGAAGGATTACTGTAGTTACTATGCTTTTTATGCTTTCCTGGATTAAATTCCTCTTGTGTAGGGAATGATTCTACAAGCCATATTGGTAACTTTAGTTCTGCACACAGGAAACACCGAGCTAAGCTCTCTCCCTTACTCATGAGGTTTGTGTTATAGTAGTAGTAGTATTATTCATTTTAGGACCTACCAATAAGTTATGAATAGGCATGTCACCAGTCAGATGTCCACAGCTGAACATAGGCATTCCCATTAGAAAGGAGGATTTGATTATAATAAAAACACAGAAGAAAAGGAAGAGGAAAATAAATAAATGTGTGGACATTACACACAGCACCATCTAACCCAGAATTAAGCATAGCTTGTACTATGGGAACCAGATAACTGATATACTCAGATAAACTAACAGTATATAATACCCAGACAGAGGACAAATACCTATTTTCATCACACAAATGTTGGTACCAGGTGGGAATCCAACCCACAGTTTCCTAACTATTCCACTGCAACTCTAGATCCAAAGTAGCATTATTTAAAAAACATTACCAACTTGCAACCCTGCATATTATTCCCAAATACCACCTCAGGGCAATGTACGGGCAACTGGGAATATACCGGTTACATACATAAAGTGTGATTCAAACTCAATGTCAGCTTTGAAGTCGGTGAGAAGTATGAGTGCAGCATGTGGATGGCTTGGAATGCACTTCATAGCCGCCATTGAGTTTGTACCACACTACCAAGAGATAGAAATATACGTATCTGTTACCTGGACTTAACACAATTACCTTACCTATACCACAGAATAAATATATAGTACTTCTATACCAAGACCCAAAAAAAAACACTTTGATGCATTGATAAGATAGTTTATATAACAATAGAAAAGAGAAACTGTCTTTATATGACATAAGTAGCACCTCATTATATAATTTTATACACCTACATAACTATTATTATTATATTGAATTGTTTCATTTTGATTTTGCATGCTTTCTTTGAATAAAAACCAATTTGTATCATCATCAACAACATGAAGACAACCAGGACTCCCCCAAAGAATGCCGCTTTAAGAGACTGCTTGCTTTCTGCATCCATCGGCTCCCCATGGTTATGGTCACCAGGTTAGCGGCCCACCTTTTTTCCCTTCTGTTGTCAGTTCTACGAGTGATGTGGCTTGCCCATTGCCACTTCAACTTGCTGATTCTAAATAAGATAACATAAATTACACCATTATACATACTACAAATAAATATATACATACTTACTTCATAAAATTGCTTTGTTTACCTCAACTATTGGTGAAAATACCCACCCTAAATCTATATTAAGCTATTATTCACAGTTTCCCCATAAGCTTAGAAGATTAAATAATAAAAACTGTATCTATAGTGTGGTAGTAGCATACCACACAGCCACAGAATTAATATATTATATAGGCTAACAAGAAGGTTTACAGTAATAGGTGACCTAATTATTTACCTGATGCTAAACCAAACTCCTGTTTTTCCTCTGTCATAATTAACATCCATCACTGAGCGCTTGTTTTTTGGATCTTTTATAGGTTGGAACTCTGAAAATGAGACAAGGTAGCATTGAGTTAATAAAAAACAAGGTGGATATTAATACTTTAGGTACTAATAAACAAGCATAGAATTTTAGTGTGTTCTGGGTGAAGAGCATAATTTGTTCCTGGTATTGTTATCATTTTATGCTAATGCTTAGAATAAGTACCTAGTCTATGCATTTCTGCAGTATATTTTGAGTCTGCTTTTACTTGCTTATCTTGTATAGTAGTAAATTTCGTTTATCATAAGACTTACTTGTTGCTATACGTGTCAGAACCCACAGCAAATGACACCCACGGGAACAAATAGGCTGGTTCTATTCTCACATCACAGAATTCCCCCTATTACTTGTCTCACATACATAAATAATGTTGTTTTTATTATTACAAACAAAAATTAAACCGCCGCCATCTCTGTGGCCGCCATATCTATCTAGTCAAATGCACAGAGAACTTTGCTATATACGTCAAATGTCAAAACATGAAACTGAAGTTAGCCGTATGCGGCCATCTTATTTCATACGATTAACGACCTTATTTGAGAGCCGATAAAGTTTCTTACTGGATGACAGGACAGGAATATATGACTTTCTGAGTAAGTATTTTTCGGTTTTTGTATGAAAAATATGATTTTTTGTATAAGAGGTACCTTTTTTTATTGTTTATTTAGAATCGTCCCAAGGTTTACTACATTTTCGTTCAATTAGTTTATCTTTATCTCTTACCGTTTCCGAGATCCCATCTGGAACTTCTTCCTGGTACCACTTTCTGATGCTGACATATTTAATTCTTTGCCTCGGGATTTTTCCGCACAAATCTCTCATAGATTGTAAGGTCGTCCGATGGCTCCTTCTTACGAAAACATTCATGTCAATAAATCATCTGTCACCGTTTTTTAGCTTTATATATCTGTTATTAAGATTATTAAGATTATTAAGATATTAAGATATTAAGATATTAAGATATTAAGATATTAAGATATTAAGATATAAGATATTAAGATATTAAGATATTAAGATATTATAATATGGAGAGAAGTCAAAGTAGTTTTCCTACCCAAACCAGGAAAATCCGACTATACAAGTCCCAAGTCTTTCAGGCCGATAAGCTTGAGTTCTTTTCTCTTGAAAACCTTGGAAAGACTATGTGACAAATACATAAGAAGTGGCCCACTGACAGATAGCCCAGTGAACAAAAACCAACATGCCTATCAGACTGGCAAATCCACAGAGACTGCTCTGCACCAGGTGGTTCACAAGATTGAATCAGCACTGGAGAATAAGCAGTCTTGTCTTGCCACTTTCATTGACATTGAGGGGGCATTTGATAAAACGACGTTTGACAGCATCGAAGAGGGGCTGAGTAAACGAGGCGTAGATAGTAGAGTGAACAAATGGATCACAACTATGCTGTCTAACAGAACAGCCAACATAGAGACTTTGAGTTCAACCCGGTGCCTCGTCACGCGAGGCTGTCCGCAAGGTGGAGTGCTGTCTCCGCTACTGTGGGTGGTAGTGGCTAACGAACTCATAGAGCTTCTAAATGCAAACGGCGTAGTGACGGTTGGCTACGCAGATGACATGGCTATCATGGTCTCTGGACTTTTTGAAGCGACTCTTTGCGACAAAATGCAAAAAGCACTGAGAATCGTTGAGACATGGTGCCAAAAACACAGTTTATCCGTGAATCCACAAAAGACGGAGATGGTGTTATTCACTAGGAAAACCAAATTAACAACACTTAAGCTGCCAACACTGTTTGGCACAAAATTAATTTTAAACAAAGAAGTCAAATACCTAGGGGTTTGGCTAGACAGTAAGCTTTTGTGGGGGAAACATTTGGATCACATCACAACAAAAGCAACAAATATTCTGTGGCAGGTCACCAGAGCGGTTGGAAAAGACTGGGGCCTCAAGCCACAACTATGCCGCTGGCTATATACAGTAATTGTACGACCGGTCCTTACCTATGGCTGTGTAGTGTGGTGGACACGTACAAATTTGGTGACTGCAATAAACAAACTACAGCAAACACAAAGACTGGCTTGCACCCTGATTAGTGGATGTTCTAAGACGACACCATCAGCAGCCTTAGACATTATTTTAGGCCTGACGCCGCTGCACCTGCATATACAGCAGGAAGCGATGACGTCTGCTCTAAGGATTAGATCCGTAAACCAATGGAAGGGAAATGGCCTCATCACAAACCATTGCAGAATACTCGACAGAGCGATAAGAGTGATCCCAGAGGCTTCTAAGGGCACTGACAAGGTGGGCAACACTCACCTTGATGGTAAAAGGTATAAGTTGGTCACTGAAGCTCAGGATCTGGAGGACCTCTCGGCATCTTGCAACGTCTATACAGATGGTTCAAAAACCAAGACAGGTGCAGGCTGTGGTTTCTATTCATCGGAACTGGGCCTAGCTGAGTCCATAGCGCTTAACAAAACTGCAACAGTGTTACAAGCAGAAGCTATGGGCCTCCTGCTAGCTGCAGGAGCAATCGCATCTTCCGATGTGGCGCAAGTGCAGCGGATACAAAAGGAGGGGGGAACCATAGTTTTTACCACAGACAGTGCGGCTATCATCTACGCACTAAGACGACCTGTGACCAGATCAAGGGTCATTTTAGAGTGTCATAGGGCCCTGCAAAAGTTAGCAGAGAACTACATAACAATAGTAAAATGGACGAAGAGCCATGGCTCGTGTCAGGGAAATATCGCGGCTGACACTCTTGCCAAAGAAGGAGCCAAAAAAGCGATGGTTGACGACCCATTGGGGCTATGTAAACCATCAGCGATGGAGGTGCGAGATCTTTTGAATCGTCACACGGAAAAAGAACAGCAAAAGCTATGGGATAGGAGAACTGATTGCAGACATGCTAGGTCAGCTTTTCCTACTCTCAATCGAAAAGTGACGAATAACTTACTACGGCTTAAGCGGCATGACCTCCGCCTAATCACAGGCCTTATTACGGGTCATTGCAACTTAAATTATCATTTGAATAAAACTGGAGCAACAGACAGTCCGCTTTGTAGGGGCTGCCTGCAGGAGGACGAGACCGTAGAGCATGTGATGTTTCACTGCGAGGCTACGGAAGATATAAGAATTAAAACCGGAATGCGTGAGCAAGCATATAAACCTTGTAACCACTCATCATCGCCACCATCTGCGACGCCAACACTGGAGCAGTTGTGCCAGCACCCCAAAGCCGCACTCCGTTACTTCAAGGAGCTGGGCTGGCTTGGGTAGATGCTGGAGGGGGAAATGCACAATACACCCCAAGCGGGACGTCAGTGCAGGCCTTACCGCCCCCATTCCAAATTAGAATTAGAATTAGGATAACCTGAAATGATAACGGTTACCTAAGGCTGAGTTGCACCATAATTACGGTTAAAGTTACGGTCAAATTTTGACATTAGCCCGCCCTGCGAAGCGTGGAACGGTTATAGTTAGCGTTAAAGTTAGAGTTAAAGTAAGCTGGTGCAACTCAGCCTAAGTGTAGTCTGGTTTGAAAATGAATGTATGTTTCACAAGCAAAAAGTCGAAGTGATTAAAAAATATTCAAAAGCTTAAACTTTAATAACATGTTCATTTCAGATTCGCATTCGATTCGGAAGACGTGACAGCATCGCCCGCATCGGTAAGCAGCGCACGCGCACGCGACGGCGAATCGCCCGCACCTCGATTCCGATTCGATTCCGACTCGATATCACCTCGATCGATGTTCGAAGACGACTTCACTACTATATCCACACCGCGAGGCAGAACCGCGTCTATAGCAGAAGAAGACGAAGACGTGCCTCCGTTGAGATCTAAGCCTCCACAATCGCATCGAGATATAAAGAAGTCCGAATCGATTAATATATTCACTCGAGAATCGGACCCGTTTGAAGGCGATGCGTTTTTTGCGTGTACGGGATCGGATAGAGTCGCGCGCAGAGAAAACTGGCCTGGAGACTTCCAAGGGTTTGATAACGCGTGAGTCGCCTCGATTGTATGAATTTTCTCGATACTTTATGATTCGGTAATCGGATTGAGTCGATTAGAAGAATTTAGTCAAAGGCATTAGTGTTAATTGTTTGGTGGAATTCGGAACTCAAATTATTTGTTTATGGTTTTAGGGTTTTATATGTTTTATGTCTAGGCTGTGATTGGCTAATAAACGAATTGTACGTACGTAGTCTGTAGGCCTTTCAAGCAATACTGGTTCTGATTGGCTCAATCCGAATGCTTTCGAAGCTATTTACTATACGACCAAAGCTGGAGCATGGCTTGATCACTGTATTTAATACATTTTAAATACGTTCGAATATTAAAATCATTCCAATAATTTACATTTTCCAGACTACCCTCTTACTAACAAACATTGTGTGGTGTAGGAATAGTTATTTAGTGTTTTGTTTCTCTCCATCGAATTTTAAATGAGCAAAGACAAAACGAGACGAAACACTGTAGCTATTACGCTGTTATGCAGTGTTTATTAGTAAGGAGGATACCTGTATTAGGTCGTCCATAGTATCGCGTAGGTTTTATACAATGCACTTTTTAGGACAAGCAGCTTTGAAATAATTTGCAATTGTTTTTTTATCGAGTCTTGCCAGTACCCCCTAGTACGAGTTTTCCAACACGTGAATACGCGCGAATCCATTTAAAATTTGTGCTGCCATTTTTAGTTCATCAACGTGTCCGCTAGGGGCGCTGCGGAGAAATGTATGGGAGAAAAGGGAGAAAACGTACGTAGGGAGAAACTATCGAAACTCGTACGAGGGGTACAATTATATAATAAATAAAAGTAAGATATTTTTCAAAGATCTCGTTTACATTAGGGTGCGTTCATCGGTATTTTTAAATCGGTATCGTAACTAAACTTTGTCTCGTTTATATTTTTTTGGCGGATCATACAAAAGGAGTTTCTAAAAGTCGTATCTCATAAAATGTGTATAAACTTTGTTTTTTGATACAAGTTATTAAGTATCAATAATATACAGATTTTGGAAGTATAAAAAACCATTATATTCTTAGAGTGGGCTTTTTGATCCATAGTTAAAGTAACCAATAGTTAATTATCCTAACAAATTTTTATCATTGGTTATTGGTAGCTAAGGTAACCAGTGGTTGAAAATACTATCAAGTTCTGATTAGATATTATTAAGTATTGATTAGAATTTGTTAGCAGTTTTAACCATTACCTTAACAACGGATCAAAAAACCTACTCTTTTCAATTACGATTGTAAGTTAACGAATCGTTATTTATTACCTAGTGTATTGTAATATATAGTATTTTAGAATTTATACCCATTGAGTCACTTAAACATACGCTCAATCGCGCGCGGATAAAAACAAAATCAAACAATGAAAATGTGAAAAATTCTGTCGGTGTTGCTGATGTCTGTAGGCGGTGGTGACCACTTACCATCTGGTGGGTGGCCTGCTTGTTTGCCACCCGTAATTATAAAAGCGTTTCGATTTTGAAAAGACATGGTTGTACATTATCACACGCGATTGAGCGCGGATCCTATAGACCACTCTCGCCCTAGTATTTATTATAACACGCGCCATTAAAGGAGTTCTAAGAAGTACTAAAAAAATATGTTCATCTCTCACTCGCACCATGCTGTTATAAGCGCTGTAGGAGTGAGAAAACAAGTGGCAGTTCTTTTTAATGAAGCTAGTTAGACTTATATGTTTAACGACATGTATGAATTTGTCCCGGCCGATTCAAGTTCGTATGTGCCTTTAGACGAAACCTGTGATATGTATAAGCAACGCCAACTTTTTCTGCTGTAAAAATGGTAGATTTTTCTTTTCGCTTTATACTTTTACGTTTTATAATTTATATTGGCATACAGGTTACAAAATACTACTGACTATTATGATCGTGGATATTTTTAATTCGTTTTACTGGATTTGTACAATTCCATTAAATGGTGGATCAAATTCCTCAAATTAAAATTTAAAATGTCCAATAATAGTTAAAAGACATACATTTTAAGTAAAAATAGAGCCTGCCTCCCTCAATTATGACCTAAAAAATAATTTCCAGTGACAGTTTAAAGACTAACCCCTAAATCTAGTTTCTGGTACGTTTTGTTAAAGTTAAACTCTTGTCAATTTTGAAATAAAGAATGCTCATTGGTTAAAAAAGTCAACGACATGTCTGTCAACCAATGAGCGCTCAGTATATCAAAGTTGACATGAGTTTAACCTTAACAAACGTACCAGAAACCGGGGGTTAAACCCGTTATGTTATATTCTTAATTTTTTTAAAGCGTTATTATTATTATGCTTTGTTTACTTTTTTTGTAACACATTAAATTTAAAAATAATAGCATGGGCACAGATTACGGAATATGTTACTACGAGCATGGGTGATGAGGCCAACAAATTGAGCTCTGGCAAGTGATCACGTGATCTGCGCAGTAGAAGAAAACACGTGTACCCGTGCCCCCACACTTCTTATAAAAAAAAAACCTCTACACCTTACGGAATTAATTATTTTATGTGGCTTAAAATTTATAATTATGATTTGACTATGTCACGGTTGTGCATAAACTCCCTTACAAACATTGTGTAATAGAAGAATAGTTATTTAGTGGTTTGTTTCTCTTTATCATATTTGAAAAAGGCAAAGGTAAAACGAGAGAAAACACTGAGTAGCTATTCTACTGTCGTAGAGTGTTAATTAGTAAGGGAAAAGTATTTTAACAACCGACGGTACCTAGTTGTGAAAGACGCATTTTAAGTACAAAAAAACACAGTCGGGATTAGTTTAAGCATTATTTTTGTAGCTTATTGAAATGAATACTCTTTTGTTTAAGGTTACGAAATACCACGGATTTGGGCACAAAGCTGTATATTGCTAATAGTATTGTAAATATTTTGCTAACTGTTATTTTTTTTTATATGAACTGCCGTGTAAATAATAAAACTATTCTATTAACAATTACCGTCTACTCGGTATGTTTCATTGGTCACTTTCTCAAGTAACCAATTGCAATTTAAAGGTACCGATTTTGCAGTGAACTTCGTTCATTTTAGTGGATTGATTTGAAGGGTTGTAGAAATGGTAAGAAAGGATCTATTATATTCAGTACATATTAAATTTGACCGAGAATGAACAAATGACCGAAAAATAAGTAAAAACTATTCCCGTTCGGACGTCAGTGCCTGTGGCTCAATTCATCAGTAGATTGCAATTAAACTCAATGGCGGCTGTGAAGTCGGCGCAAAACACTGCGCAGTAGCAAAAATTAGATGCGCAGCGTGCGGGGAGCTTGCAGCGCACTTCACAGCCGCCATTGAGTTTGTTTCATACTACCCATATTATGCAGCAGTCCGATCCTAACCTAAATGATCGTGCATTGGGCAATTTTTTTCACGTGAGAAGGAATATTTAAAAGAGCTCTTGCTGTCCGGCCACTATATTACGTAAAAATCACAACAACAGTAGTAAAATAACAGCAGTTAGCAAAGCGACAGTCAACACTTAGCAATCGGTCGCAAGATGTCCGCCTGTGAGGTAGAATATGAGGAATCGAATGACATTCTATATCACCTTTATCTGTACCCATGTTTTGACAATTAAATTCATTTCATTTGTTGCGAAATGCACTTTGATGTACCACGCGGTTGTACTTATTATTTGATGAGCTATTGAATTAATGCTACAGCCTGTTTTACATTGACGCCCAGAACGCAAACTGTGAGCTCGTAAGGTTTTTAATGTTTGTTTTTGCTAATATTGAGGCTTTGTTGTATACCTCTTCAAATTTTTATTATCAAATATAAGTTTGAAGCTAACTACTTCATCGAGTTTATTAACGCGGAAAAATGCTATGTTGTTTCTTTTTATTGTACATCATACACAAATATTTATTTATTTATTTACCATGGGCAGCCTTTGTTAATTGAATAAAAAATAAAAGATTTTGTACAAACAATTTTTGTAGGTAGTTTATTTTATGTCTGATGCATTTTTATAGTCTCAGAGTTTATATCATTGAACCGAGGAGTGTTTGAGATTTTTTTTATTGTTGAAAGATAATCCGATTTTGTCATTCTCTATAATTATTGTGTTAAATTATTTAGAATAGTGGTCAAGTAAGTGTAGGATTATTTATTAATGAATTTCATTTGAGGTGATTGCTGTGATATTTTTTTCATGTGATTTTTTTCAATCTTTTACATAATTTCATTTGCTCATTATTATCTCTTGTTTTTTTTACGATCAAAACTAATTTATTTTAGTAAATAAGTTAATAATATTATGTAAATACCACAGTATTACTTACATAACATTGTAACTGATCTGCGCAGACGCATTTTTCATTGACGACTTCCGGCTCGAAGGACCAACTGCTAACTAAGAGAACTAAGTTACAGTGGCTTTTTTTAATATCTACTATACCATGTACCTACTTACAATATACAAACTTTATCATAATCATTTTATAGCAAGTATTCGTGTATATTAATGTTACCTAAACCTAGTAATTATAACGAGTCAGTTTTGTATTAATGTATTTTTTGTACATAAAGTAGCTAGAGAATTAATTATTGTGCAATTATTACCACCTCTTTGATGCAATACCAAAGGTATTTTATGTTCTGTAACTGTTGTGTAAATTACTTGGAATTAATAAAATATGAACGAAATTATTGGATATGTTTTATTTATAGTCATGCGTGCTACAAATACTATAAAGTAAATACGAGAAATTAATAGAGAAAACAAGGAACGAGCGTAACTCACATCCTGAGAGCATAAGGCGAGGGCTTTGTTTTTTCTATAAATTCATTAGATCCATAACTACAAACTAAGTAGAGGATACAAGTATCCATAACTACTCCTTTCCTGTACTATGGCAAAAAGAAGGGAGGGGTAGGTAAGTATATAAACTAAGGAGGCAGGGGGTCTAGCAAAGATACCAACCACTAACGCTAATTGCCTCACGCTAACTCCAAAATGTATTGAACTGACATTCGCTGCGGAAAAGTTAGCGCCTAAACAACGAAGTGATTATATCCTCTTTGAGTTAGCGATTTCTGAAATGTTAGTGGTTGGTACCCCCACCCATTCTATCACAGAGTACATTGGCATTCTATGTTGATGCCCCCACCAGTACACACGCCAAGCTAAATCTTTGCGTGGTCCACAGATTAGAGAAAAACCAATAGCAAGACACACCTTGTCATATTACGTCTTTGACAGATCGTACTACATCCACCCAGTCAAGTGTCAAAGAACATGACGGAATTGACGGACGTCAGTCGTCAAACAAAATTATTAAAAATTGTCTAACGAAATAGCATCAACAGCTGTTCTATATTTCCCATCAATGAATTAATTAATAATTTAAAAGAGAAAACAGGTAGAGCTTAATTTTGTAGCAGGTCATGGTAGATTCTTTTAGTTATAGTGCATTTGAAAATGAAACAGAGGTAAGTGTAGATTCAGAGACGCGTAGTTGTGGCACTTTGTTTACGTGTTACTCACAATGGTTCGTTGAATAGGACGCGCCTAATGCACAACGGAGATGATCTGTCGTACAACATGGTGAACAGTAAGAAGGACGACGACGACGAATACGAGATACAGCTCCACAGAATGAAACAGCCGGAACACTTTATTGAGGCACAAGTGCAGCAGGGCGACACATTACAAGCTATTGCTTTGAGATTCTATTGTTCTGTAAGTACATACAATATACAATACTATCACATTAAATTCCAAAATATTATATAGAATATGCAATTTGGATCAAATTTGGTCACCTACTTAAAATACTTATAGCTCAAAACAAATAGTTTATGCTTCTGCACAGTAATTTCTATGAACAATAGATTTACATCTATAAGTATATTATGTACGTATAATAAGTAATACATAAATCTCAACGCAATGATAAGAACCAAATTTTTTGCAGGTTTCGGAACTAAAAAGGATTAACCATATACACAAAGATAATGAGATATTTGCAAGAAGAACAGTCAAAGTGCCCATCACACCATATTCAGTATTAACTGAAATGATACCAGGGCAACAGGATGATAATAATCTAGCACCTGTGCCTTCAAATTCTGATCAAATTTCCAACTCACTACTAGAACTCACACAAAATGATGTCAGTCAAAACAGTACATCCACAAACCCAAAAGAAGATAATCATTGCTCAATTGATTGTAATGCTGTTGTTTTAAACAGCACTTTAGCACCAGCGATAATACCATATACAGACATTGAACCAGCAGAAAAAATTACTGAAGATACTCAGCTTTTGCCAAAAAAGGATAAGATTTCAGTGGAAGCAGTTGTTGTCAAGGAGCTAACATCACATGGTGCTGATTTTGGACTGAAATGGTTCCATTTAGTAGGCTTTGTTTTATTTCTAGGTGTTGTAATACCACTGGTGTACATAATGTTCTATTTAGATAAGCCTGAACACCCTCCACCTCCAAGCTGATTATTTCAACTTGATCTGATTGTGGAGCTTTAAGCGAGGGTGTTATTTCATGTAAATCAATTTTGTATTTGAGTATAAGGGGACATATTGTGATTTATACAATAAATTATAACCTTTATAATAACCATTTTGCTTTTATTGCATCATATTATAAATCTGAGTCAGTTATTAAATAGCTAGGGCCTTAAGTACCTTAATTTACATTAAATTTAACTGACCTTTATAAGTCTGCTAATGGATTGTTGCAACATGTGATTCTTTATTAATATTACAATAGTCATAAAATCATATAAGACTAATTTCTGTGATAATAGTAGGTACATAATACCATAAAAATCCAAAATTATTAAAAATCGTAGCAGTAAATGTTATCTAGAAATGTCACCGTGATGACCTTGATATTCAAGTTTTGTGATGTGGTTAGTTCTCTACTCCTACACAATATTTAAAAACGAGTTTAACTAGTGTCATTCCTACTTCTATTAAAATACCATGCCTATTTATAGGACAAATTATTTGTTACTACATATTTTGTACATTATTACGTTTATCCATTCATGTTCTACCTAGTCTTTATTTATATTATGTATGTACATAATGTTAACACCTAAGCCAGCTGGGGATTATTCAACAATATAGTATTATGTATCATAAATATAAATTCAGTACAAAATGCTCAAATTTATAAATAAGTTATAGTTTGAGGCATACCTGTTCCTTTTCACGTTTAGCAAAATGGTTACGTGAACTATATCCCCAGTCGCCCCTAGTAGCGAGTTCTTTTAAATGTAAGGGAATTCTGTGATGAGCTGGTTGTTCGTTTAATAAGCATAATGGCACAGCTGCCCGCAGTGCTACATGTCGTTCTAAACTATAAAGTTTCGCCTAAACTTCTTCATCCTAGACATTAGCAGTCTATAAATAAAGACTTCTAGACTTTGTTATCAGATCATAGCCTCATTTGCCCAGTAACTTCACTACCTACAGTGCTCTTTAAACTGAATCACAGCACACTAGGTTTTGTATGAAAATAAAATACAGATGAAGTACAAAATAAAGTATTTATTTCATTTCTGTTTCCTATCACTTAAAAATACATCGATGCAAGAAATAATTCAGTAAATTAATGACAATCTTAGTAATAACCTTCTCTAAAGTAGAAATACGAAAATATGATAAATGCAATTTGTTTTCATTGTAAACTAACCAGGAAATCAGAGAATTATAAGTGGGAACATCAAAATGTTTATTACAAATAAATAAACATGTCTTACTCAATTTATAAAATTATCAATTTCCTGGTAATTAATGTGTATGTGTAAATACCTATGATATTAAAGTAGATATTTATTGTTTTAATGAGCCTCGCATAATCCTTACTGTACAAAAAATATTATAGTTTGCAGTAGTTTATAGTAAACTATGTCGGTAATGTTCGTATAATCAGTAGAGCCGGAATCAGAAGTTCCCGCGGCCGAGATTCGGGTTGCTCTCATGGACACTGTGGAAGAGAGAACTAGTTGTAATAAGCTACTTCAATACATAGCTAAAAATCACACAGACCGTCACAAAAACCACACATAAATTTCCATACTTTAAGTATGAGTTAATCATCTAAAAAGTTGTTTCTATTACAAAAAATATGAAGTAAAAATAGTTGCAGTTAAAAATTGCTCATCAGATATATGCAGAGCCACTGGCTCCATGGACCCAAGTGAAGAAGTCAATGTACGATAATCCGTTTAAACACCCAAACGCCCAAATATTTACATCACACACCGAACATTTAAATTTTGAGTCTATGGCGTCGAGGTCTCCCCATCTTTCCATTCCCAACTCTAAGGTCAAAGCGACAGATAAAACAATAGAATACCAGTGTTAGTTACACAGAGGACATGTCCGGACACGGTGTTATCTTCGTTCGAAGTGCGCGCCGCCACTTTGTAGGGAGATTAGTGATTCCTTGTTATATAAGAAAAAACAACAAAATCACTAGTCTTCCATACAACGCGGGGCCTTTACTCGTAGCCCGATGTTAGTTGATGACACCTAGAAATGTTATTCACTAATATGCTGCCACATGAGATGGTTTGAATACTATTTGTGGGGTGGACCATTCATGCACTCGCGTGAGTTTACGCATCTCGATATTATGAGAACAGTTACTAATTACAAACGAGTTACATATTTCAATTAATTAGATTTATGGTAAAATATTACACGAAAAATCTATTACGAAATATTAGTTCGAATGGTCAATTCATGTGGTAGCATACATAGAAATAAAATAGGTTAGTTACAAATACAAAACTGTTAGATTACATTAGATTCAAATATTCAATGGAATAAGGATGTGTATGAACTTTATGAGTGAAAGTTACCATAATGGGAGAGTTATTTGATGATTACAATGAATATGAGTCTACATAAAAAGAGTATACAGTACAATCAACAATGAATTTACCTACAAAGGTAAAATACCCAGTGTGAAATGCAAGTCTACATCCTCTACTAACAATTGTTCGGGGTTTTACCTGATCTTCACAATATCGAGCTCAGAAGGGTGATCAAACAATCTCTACATAAGCTTAGTTTGCTTTGGTGCCAAATCGGGGAACTCTTCAAACATTCTATCATCAAAACAATTTTGTTAGTAATGATTACAAGGATAGTGTGAGATGGATTTTGCAGCCTTCTCTTTGTCACAGCGGGGTTATCATTTTGGGTATGGCACGGACAGAAGACAAAATTGTTTTTCCCCTGTTTTACTCCACTTGCAAAGTAAGCAAGTATGAAGAAAGTAACATAAAATGGGGAAAGCCAATTTTTTCTACCATCTGTGTGCCAAGCTAACCCAGCAGGTCCTGTTTATTTACTATTATATTTAGCAGGTCCTGGTATTTAGATCTGTGACAGTCTTATCAAGAGAATTTCTTTCTCTTTCATTCTCACATAATAAATGGAACCCCTAATATTTGTTATTCACATGCTACTCAGTAAATAGCAATGCTTTGTCAGTGGCATGTGTATTCCAGCTTTGTTTGGTTTAGAAATACTTCAGCCATATTATACTGTTGCTATACAACAGGCCTAATTTTGAAGGCTTTAGTTGACAGTTTTAAAAATGCTAAATATATCCGTCTTTTACATTGCCGTCTATTTGACAAGGACAGCAACAGTTTTAGGAGCTTTAGATCGGTCAACTAAAGCCTTTAAAATTGGCCCCATTACAGTCTTACGTAATATTATGTATATGTTAAAGCATGCAATCACTGATGATAATCCTGTTACCTCTAAACAAAGAAATCTTGTTTTGGGTGTTCTAATCGGAGATAAAAATTAATATACAAAAGAAAAGCTTTTTCGGAATGTTACCCTAAATTTAATTTGGCCATGCATAATGCATATCCAGAAAAAAATATTCTGTTTGTGACGCATGCTGGTAATACTAGCGCCATTGAAGCGGTTCTGGCGAAAAAATTAGTGGGAGTGAGTGAGACAACTACACAGATTGCTCTTTTCCGTATATCAACGGCGCTAGTAATCTATATACAAATGCTAAGAACAAAAACAATACCTGTAAAAGTACAGTGAATAGCTGTACAATATTTAAATCAGGTTAAGTACATAAATGAGTAATTGGAACTAATTAAAATATTTGTATTGTAAGGCCTGACAACTGAAGAAAATACAGCAGCAGCAAAAACTCATGATTTGGCTGTGACTTTCTGTCAGTAAATGAAAAGTAATTTAATGAATTAACTCATCAATATAAAATCAACTTGTTGAACAAAAATTCATCTATAGAAAATCCAATCAAGTCTTCATTACAAACATTTTACTATTGGCTACTGGGGCCGTACTGTGAGCTCTTAGCGCGATTCAAAACATAGCCTATATTGGATCACTTGTCAAAATCTTCATACAAAAAAACAAAGCGATCCAATATAGGCTCTGTTTTGAACCGGGCTAAGAGCTCACAGTACGGCCCCAGAAATAACCGAGAATGGGACACAGTAATCGCAAACACTTTTACTTGACAGTGGAGCTATACATAGCACAAATCATTACCCAGGAGTCTACTGCTGAACAAAGGCTTCCCCCACAAGGGAAGTTTAGCCATAACCACGCATTTTGCGGGAATCATTGAACACCCCACATAGCAATAAACACGGTTATTCCATTAAGTTTATATGCAGAATGAAAAGCGTTGGTGATAGCACAGAACCCTGTAGTACACTAGCATTTATTTTAATTAAACTCGTTACAGGTGTTGTCAAAACGGCTTCATTTTTGCTTCAACAAAGCAAAAATCTGGCTACCCACTCGCGTAACCCCCAGCCAGGCCATAATTTGATAACTTAGGCAACAGTCACTTATGTCACACCTAGTCACAGGCTTTGGCGATATCAACGCCAAAAATACCAACCACGATACGAACACCATAATTTATTTATAATAATAATCAGAACGGCATTGTCTACCAATTACACTAATTATTCCACATTTGCTGCTATGAATTAAACAATCATTACAAACTCATTCTACTAAAGTTTGTATATTTTGTGGCTTTTTAGTGATAATAATTTCATTAAACTACTAGGAGCCAGTAATCATCAGTCTTTTTCTATCAAATAAATGCGTTACAATCACGTCATCCCACTCTCCACTCGCAAATATTACACGATTGATATTCAAGTAAAGATGAATACCTATTTATATAGAATAGAAAATAATGAATTACCTCTGCTGCAGTAGATACTGCGCCATCTGTATACGCTGCGGCGTGCCAGTGATCGTGATGATGCGGTCCGTGGAACCTAACAGAGGCTCGGCTATCTCGATGCCGGCGCCGCTCTCCGCTCGGATCTTACGGATGCGAGATCCAGCCTTGCCTATTATAGCTCCGGCCAGCTGTAACAATACAAAATGTTGGTTGTTGTAGGAACAGATGTATCCAGCTACTATGTAAAATTTCTTCAGCGGCTAACCGCTATAAAAAGGGGTATGTCTGTAGGGGTGTAAAAGGGGTATGGAAAATATTCGTTAAGCCAAGTCAGAAGTCAGCCTTTAAGCGGCCTAATAGTTCTGACCCCAGGGCTGACCTCTTGTGTACACAAGATGACACTGAAAGAGACGTGGCCAAACACTAACCCATCTAATAATGAAAACGACTGTTTGGTAACTCGACTCGGTATTTAAGTGATTTCGCGGAGTGAGTCTTTATTACATGTACTATTAAGTATTATCATGGGGTCCCATCCGAACAAACGAAAAATAACCCGAACGTGAAAAAAATGTAGTAATCGTGTCTAGAGAGTTACTAGTTAGTGTTCAGTGTATTCATTTGGCCCAATACTTCGCCAACACGCAATAAATGTCGCTTGATAATCTTGTGTTATGCAGAAATAAAATAATTCGTAAAATAGCCCGCGTTATTCCGATGTATGGGATGAGGCATCTGTACTGTAGGTATTCTATTATCTGGGATATTATCTATTTTTTGTCATTCTAATATCGAACTTAATCGAAATGACAAGGTGGTTTAACTAGTCCGAAGCGACTCCACGTTTATTTACAATACTGTAAGGAAGTAGGGATAGAATAAAAACTGAAACTTACGTCTTTCGGTATGGTGACTTGCGTGCTAGTCTCCTGCTGGTTGCCCCCGTTGCTGGAGCCCCCGAAGCCGCCGCTGGCGCCTCCACTGCGGTTGCCGAAGCCCCCGCCGAAGCCTCCACCGAACCCTCCGCGCGGGGGACCGTTGAACGATGAACGGGGACCCGGACCCGCGAAGTCGTTAAACGAAGGACGGGGACCTGAATGACAAAATGCTGATTGTAAGAAGACTTAAGTAATTACTTATTCCTCATGAAGGGAAGTGGTCTTCGCACCAATGTCAAAATTTTAAAACCATTTGACAGGTTCTGAATTGGCACTCGGCTCTTTTGTAAGTAACATGTGGTAAAAATTAAGAGGTATTTCTTTATTTGTACTACTTATTTTATTTATTCATTAAGAAATAAAATAAAAAAGCTATTTGTAAGCAAATACATAGTTAAGAAGAAAGAGATATGTGTTTTTTTAAGTATGACCCTACTTTTTGTTCCACTCATATCCATCAATGGATTTAGTTCTCTTTTTTAATTTTTCTGAGATCCATCAATGAATTTGATTATGCACTATTCCAATTAGTAAGAACTTATTACATCATAATCATTTATAATCTGACACCAGTAGATCAGTCATAACTTCTTTCAAGTCGCAACATTCCTGATGACCACTTTCTAATTTATTTTTAAAGTTAAAACTTCTTTCAGACAAGCAAGCCAATCTATTATATCCTAGTAATAAATCAGGGTGGGATAAAAAATGAATCAAAAGACCTCAGTGAATCAGAGTGGAACTGAATTTTTTTTCAGTTACGTGCTATAAAACTTAAAAAACTAATACCAATACCATGTTTAATATAAGATCAATATGTACATTGTACATGTGGAGTAACAATAAATGAATATGAAAGCTTTTTTATGGTAGGAGCAAGAAAAAATGCAATCCCTAATATCAACAAATTTCATCAAAACAGTCCAGCAAACCTGGTCATCGACAAAAAACCCAAATCCCACTCCCGCTGCAAGCAAGCACTGGCCAGTAATAAAAAAGTATAGAACCTTCTAGATCTTCAAGTCCATGTATACCTGGGGGCGGCGGGCGGCCCATGGGCGCGCGCGGCGGCGGGCGCGAGGGCCCCGGCCCCGGGGGCCCGCGGGGTCCCCCGGGCCCCGCGCGGCCCCCCCGCCCCGCGCCCCCGCGCATGCCCCCGCCGCCCTGACCGGACCCAAACCCGCCGTACTCCTCCGCATAGTAGTCGTCGTAGTTATGCGGGTCGTAGCTCTGGACCGTGCCTTTTATTGGCACCTGCAAGGTGTTACGAAACGGGTTCATGACTCGACTGATGCGTTAATGCGAGTCCCACCTGACGCTTCAGCGTATGGTCTAGCTAACAGTGCGACCGCACAATTTTTTCAAGCCAAAATGGTAATTGATTTTACAACGTTTAACCTGATGGTAAGTGACAAAGTTGTCTAAGGTGGAGCACGTTTGCCCATGAGATGCCAATTCACTCTTGACTTAAAAAGACCCATGGAGGGAATACTGTTGCTGAAAGAGCCATTCCTTGGCCGTTCAGACTATGAATGATTCAGTAATCATTTTATTGGCACCTGGAAGTTGATGAGAATAGGAAGTGAATTAATCTACTGATGTGTTACAATCGAGAGACACCTGACAGTAAGGGCTTATATGACTGATTAGCTACCAGGGGGCACCAGCTAAAAGCCCGCCATGTATTTAATCACAGTAAATATTTCCAAAACAAATATTTGTCATTTTATGTGTCAAAAAAGTTCTAACAATAAGTAGTATCGAGTAGGTACTCACCGTGCGCACCAATTCCAGCACTTCCCTCACACCAGCTGCGACAGCATCTGCCTTGCCCACTAACTGCACAACTCGCTCCGTGCTCTGTGGCGCCGGGTTGGAGAATATCTTCAGTCGAGCGCCGGTTTTCTGTAATACAAACATAATTTACCATAAATCATCTTCTGCTTATCCTGAATCATGGATTATGTCCACATGTTGACACATGAAAGCGAGCGCGTAAAATAGGGTGCGTTCCAGTAGATGCTAAGAATGCCAAGAACGAAAAAAACGATCACATTCAAACTGTCAAAGACTCTCGCAGTGATCATTTTTATTGCTAAATGGAATGAGTTTTTGTGATTCAAAATAACAAAAATAACACCACCCACCTATACCCGCTTTTTTTTTTGACAAGTGATCCAATATAAGCTCGGTTTTTAATCACGCTAAGAGCTCACAGTGCGGCACCTCGTCAGTAGGCTTCGCGCGCCTAAATCACACGTCTTCTCGAAGCCCTTTTATTAAGTTTTGCGTAGGTTTGGACAACACTTGACGATGATGTCAAGTATTGTCCAAACCTGACGTTGACGACGTTGTCCTAGTTAACCGGCGCTTGCTATTGTCATGTTTGGTTAATTTGTGAAGGAGATTCTTTAGAGACAGGAGCTTCTTCTAACTAGGGAGATGAGCTAATAGTAGAAGGAAAAAATCAATTTAATCTCAATGAATGAATGTGCTAATCAGTGAGCTTCTCAGCATCTGATAAAAATAAAATAGTAAACAACCTGTGCTTAATTTGATAAATAACTGAACAATGAAATTAATGACATAATTGTTTTCCCCAAGTCATATTTATTCCAAACAAGGAAGAATTATGATGGGGTCGATAGGTGTACAAATTGATTCAATAACTTTGCTTTCCTGCTATTTCAGATCACGAACATGATAGATCAAAATTAATTCCTACACCGGCTGAGGTACTTGGTATTCTTTTCAAATTCTATACAATAGTAATTGATACCATAAATATCGTTTTAAATAAGGAGAAGACTTCATTCACCTTCATTACATACTGAGAACATACCTAAATGATATCATAATAGAGACTTGTTCCTTTAATTTTTACTTAAAACCAAACTACTGAAGCTATTTTGATGAAATTTCTATAGGATCAATATAAAAGTGTGTAATTTCAAACCAAAAAAATGTTTTTGAATAAATAACGAAAATTACGTTTACAAACTCGTGAAACAAAAGAAAAGCTGTGTCATTTAGGCCTTCGTTCTCTATATTCGAGTAAAGTTCCGAGTTGGCTAGCCACCACGTAATGTCACTTTTAACTGCAGTAACGAATTTCAGAATGTCCGAGTAGCGCTAGCCGACCCGTAAACCAGGCTGCTACTTACAGGACACATCAGCTGCCGATTAGTACGGTTAACCGACGGCTATAGCAAAACTTGTTGCAAGCTCGCATGTGTTTGTAATTTATTATTATAGTTTGCATGGCACAAATACTGAGATCTACTTAACTAATAACTACCAACCCTGTTGATTACGCTACTGCTATAAAAACATCGACTATTCGTTTCTATTTCGAGATCAGATACTTATGAATATAGAAATCATTGTATTTAATTACTAAAACAGTCCGCTCAGAACGATGGATACTGGAAGCTAGCAGCCGCTCAAAGTGGTGCTCTTTGGAGGAGGCAGGAGGAGGCTTGTTCAGCAGTAGGCGTCTTCAGGCTGATGATTATGATGATGAGTACTACTAAAAAAGTTTTTGCTCAATTATAATATGTTTAAATACTTATATAATATTATGATATTTTTGTTTTGTGTTGTTTTAATTTTTATTATTGCGTCAAGATAAAACCATATTTCAGGTACCTACCTAAAGGTATGTAATCAAAATTCGTATTACATTCCTCATTACATTAATTTAATTAGTTGATACCCTATTTTGTAAAGGTAAATCCTTACCTACTTACTGTTTTTAGGTAGGGAATAAATACTCTTTGAAGGGCACCTACCGCACCGCAGCCTATAGCTGGCACATAAAAATGTCAAAAAAAAAATAAAAAACAAACTCAAAATGGCATCACTGACAGCAGTCAGGGTGACTATTGAACGAACGAAATGAACAGTTGACGTTGCTACAGATCACCCTAAATTTTTACCCACTGAGTAGCTGATCGAAACTCTGTTTTCGTTCGTGAAACTGGGAAGAACTACTTGCCGCCTTTACGTCCCGATCAGTATTACTCACTGGCTAAGGTAATCGTAACTTTAATCGAATATAGAGAACGAAGCGCTTAGTATCATAACCACATAGAATAAAGATTTTTTTTTTGTAAAAAGCCAAACCAAAATTAACTTCCCATTGAAAGTTACGTTTTTTACTTTGGTTGCATGTTTTCCGGGGACAAATAAATCAAGATTGAAAATCAAAGGGGTCCTAAACCTTCACAAATCAACCCCCAAAAATTACATAAGCACAAAACTCGTGGTGACCTACATACGATTGTGATCAGTCGCGACGGCTGCGAGTGGTGAGCGGCGGGACGTGTGATCAATTACCGGCGGACAACGTCACTGTGGAGGCAAACTTCGCCACCGCGCATGCGCGCTGTATCGACCGCCGCACGTGCTCGCACCACAAACAACACCCACGAAACACAGATGCCATTACGAGTGTCTCACGAATTCTCCTTTCTTCACTGAATAATTAAAACACTTCCACTGGACTAATATTAAACGAGGGATATAAATCGCGAGCGGATCGGTCCGCGTCCGCTCTCACGGGCGGCCGGTTCGAGAGTGAGCTTGAGTACCTCCCTTCTCGGCTCATACGTTTGCATCACCTGGCGTTGCACTTGAATATGTCTTCAAGGAGTGCGCCCGCACGCGCCACGCCCCCGTGACGATCTCCACGAGCGGACGCCAACCATTTCCGCGCCCGAACGAGCGGAAGTCTTTCAGACAGCCTCCTTTTATTTGTTCCGATTGCTAACTTTCGTACCAAGTTATAAGAGTTTGAATTTACTTCTCTAGATAGGTATTATGGAGTTTAAGCCTCTAGGAAAGAAATAGGATACTTTTTATCGCAATAAACTGTCCACAAGTGCGAAGCCGCGAGTACCAACTAGAAAGCAGTATTTAACAATATTTGCTTCATAAGGATGAAGGGTGATGCTTCTCAGTAAACCAAAGTACAACCTTTTGGTGAATCTCTGTTAATGCAACTTTTATTTATTCGCCGGAAAACGCATGTGATAATCCCATACATAAAACATATTTATGTCACTCGACATAAAGTTGAAGAAGATGTCGGCAATCGATCATAAAAGTTTCGCGTGCAACCCTCCGAAGGGAACTGTAAATTTCGTGGAAAAATGTTTCTCTTGCCCTCCTCCCAGTAACGGCATGTGAGGCATGGAATTGGAAATATATTCGGATATAATTGTTTTGATAGGATATCTACCTACTGCTAATTAAAATGCTTTCAAAAGGTTCCCAAGAATCCCAAGGTACAAAAGAATTCTCCTAAATAAATATTTATATAATTTTAGGAGGAAAGGCAAATAAAGAATTTATGGAATACGATACGGCCATACCAAAATTTTCCTATAACGATAATAAGGAAAGAAAATAGCCAAGTTATTTCCGTCAACAACCCTTAGCGTAAACGACCAAAGACCAGGCTTACAAAGGAAAATCAGATCATTATCAGCGAAGGTATCTATAAGCATCATAGTAGATATAAATGGAGCCATAAGCTCTTCTGATTGGCTCCATTAACAGGGTAAAAATACCATCAAAAAAGCAAATTGTACGAAAATATACATTTTTATTGGGTTAATCTATCATGAGAGCGATTGCAAGCGGCTTCTCGCGAGAATCCGAAGAATCTTTGGATGGGTAATTCCCAGAGGCGCTCCCTAATAAATCATAAGCGGCCAATCAAGTTCTAACATTTTAATTTAACAACCTTTCCTCGACGCTGTACATTTTGAACGCAAAGCGTTTTCTTACATTTCGTAAGTAGTTTCGTTTTCGTAAGTGATTTACTTATTTAATTTCTATTTTGTAACAACTTTGTTTTCTGATCGTTTCTGGGTCCTTAATTAACCGTGCCCTTTATTGCCTTACACAAATAACTGATTGTACGTTGGCTTCCCAGTACATCCGTTTTACACACAGTTTAACTCTTTTTTCGATAAATACCGATTAATAAGTTAGAGATAACAAGGCAAAGAGCATAGTGAGTGAAATAGCGTGCAGGGCAGGGTAGTTGCGAAGCCGTAGCGCAGCCGGCACGGGCGTTGTGCGTCGGAAACGGAAGCGAGTCGCGTGCCGGCGCGAGTAATTGCCGATGTCACCGCGACTGCCCCATGTCACCGGCGCACGCTAATTACTCCACATATGCCGCGAGCCCACTGCCAGCAGGGCTGGTGGCTCAAATTACAGTCATTTTCCTAAAAAGCATGTTGCTAAGGCCTCGGCGAGTAATAGCGCTTTCGATGGAATATAATTACGAATGACGCACGAGCGAGATCATAATCTTGAATTTACTATTGATTTGTATATCTTTTGACAAAGAATTGATGTTCCATTGTGAAGTCTTTCATTTACTTTTAATTGGATACGGAGGCCTGCACATGAACATCAAGATGAGCTTGAAATATCTTCGTACAGCATGCGTGAAAGCGTTCCACGTATCCGCTCTCCTATTTTTTGTGGCCCCAACACACACCTTTGAAGGAGGATGTGGAATTGTGGAGGAGGTCCACAAAAAACGTTCCCGCGTCACGTGCGCGTAGCTCCGGTAACTGGACCCCGGCGCCGCGCCCGCTTCCGACGGAACTCAACACGTGATACCCTTCGGGAGAATTACAACACCATTGTTTCAAAATAACAGCAGAATTTCGAAACGAAGCCACATTCTAGTCCCCAAATAGAAACGTGGAGGGTAATAGCATCAGCTGGGTAAGCCCAATCGATAACCGTAGCCGGCTATTTCAACGGCATCATTCCCAGCGCGCATGGCTGACGACGCTTCGACTTCAGCTCTACCTGCATGTGTTGCGGCGCGGCGGATGCGACGGGGACCATATGTCAGGAATTTCTATTTATACAAGGTAGGAGTCGGGGCATTGTGCAAGTAGGTAGGCCGGCTTCAGCCCAGGTGCGCGCACGGTTTTTGTGACGCCTTCCGGCGGCTGCGCGCGCACCTGCCGCCAGCTGCCCCCGCGCACGCGTCTGCCGCGCGACAAAGGAACAGACGAGCTCCCAGACAAAATATACCCTGCACATGCTTCGCAAAAGGTCGCCAACCTCACTACATTAACTGCGAAACATTATTATAACAAAATAGTTCCAGAAAACTAATAGGAAATTATGCGCACTCGTTGTATCTCGCGGAATTTACAGGTATAAAAGTAAGAAAAAATAAGCATCGACGATTTCGAAGGGAACAAAGGAACCGCGAGAACAGCTGATGGTTGCAAAAAATATAAAAAGAATTTCGGGCTACGTTTCAGGTAGATAGATTGAATTGTTAGATGAATGAATCCGAGTGAGCTGGTTTAAGAAAAGATATCCATTTTCCACGTTACGGAAGAGTTTCATTTCAGGGGTGGGGTCGGCTTGCCGAATCTCCGGACAAACAATCATCGCCAGATTAGACAGCTATGAAACGCAACACTGAATCGAGATTGCAAAGTTGGCAGCCACAGCAACGTTTCAAAACAACCGGCCGCCGAAGTTGGGCGAGCGGTAATAGATCCGGGATGCACTTTGCAGCCGCTCAGACGGTTCGCGTTGTTTGTTCCAAACAGTAAAGCGTTTGCAAAATCACATTTCCTCATCTGAAAATTTGATGAAGTTAAAAGCTTTTAAGCTCGCACACGGGAGTTCTGCGAAAGTTAATTGAACAATTTCACGTTGACAGAGATTGAAAACACTTTTAGATTATTTTGATGCAGGGCCTTTTGTTTGAGTAAATTTTATTCGTTTTAAATTGTACCCTTAGGATTCGATAACCCAATCAAGGTGAATTTTAAACATGTTGCTCTGAATTGGTGTATCGTATAAAAACATCCGCTCGACAGAGATAAAGCGCGAGATCCGCGGCAGCTGCTTTCACATCTGCCCTTCGTCCCCGATCGGCACCACGTGGCTACGATACCTTCACGTAAAAAAATCCTATAACAGTACCTCCGACAGATGACTGTTAACATCTTGTTAAAAGCTCGCGCCATCTGCCCGCCTGCAGTAATGACCGTAATGTATCGACGTCGGAGCCATCGATCCGGTACCAACATTTTAGTTTAGATGCTCACCTCTCGCAACTCCTTTATTTTACCGCCGGCCTTGCCGATGACGCAGCCTGCTCGACTCTGGTGAATAAGTAGGCGCACGTCCAAGTCGTCATTGTTCCCTCTGTTGGGTCCCCCTTGCTAAAAAACACACCGTTAAATATACACAAAAGTTTAAGGCGGATTTATACCGTTATTTGATTTAAAAAATACTTACGTCAGCCAAGTTAGGAAGCACCTCCTTGACGATGTCCAAAACAGTTTCGATATCATCCGAAGATATCGACAGAACCCTGCAAAATTGAACCCTGTTAGCATGATGGAGATTCGGGGACATGGGAAAGTAAATAGAATATTAAAACACAATACTGTCAATAACGGTTTAAGATATCAACGGTCAGGGAGGTCTGTTTGCCGTACTGAAGAAATCATTTAGAAGCATGATGATGACTATAATCGACAAAAACAAAGAGCCTTCCAGTGCGGAGAGAAGCGGCTCGAGTGATGGGAGGTAGTCCTCAGGAGTAGAAGTATAGCGTCTAATGAGCGGGGAGCGGGACACCGAGGTCGAGAAAGTAAGAACGGAAGGCGGTCTAGTGACGCGAGTGCATCCAATGTCGTGATGAGGACTGGAAGTCGAGAATGAAGCGCCTAACGCCGATGAAGTATCAAACACGATCCGACTCCTGACTGTTGACGAGTGTAAAGAGGTCACTCGGGTTGTTAAACTGAGAGTAGATGTTGGCGATATAGTTTACCGTTCGGGGCCGGGGCAATCTGGGACTGTTATAGAGGCTTTGAACTGCGTGGCGGGGCGGCGAGTGCGGGGCAGCGGCGTCCGGCGGGGCGGGACCGGCAACCAAGACACGCTGCAGCTCGCGTCTGCGACTCCACTCGCACCCGCGACCACAACACCGTTGGCCGTCACTACTCTACCATATCTACCGTCCAAACTTACTCCAGCGTTACGCTGCAGATATCCTCGGTGTATGATAGAGCAGTTTCGAGAGGGTTGTAGAGATAGAAAGCTCTTTACCAGTTTATACAATTAGCAAACCCTTTTAGCGTAAATGGCCAACGAGTCTAAGTGCGAGTGGAGACGCGGGGCGCGGGAGCTACGAGCCACAGGGGGCGTCTCGGGGGCGTAAAGACCTGTAACTGGCTGCCGGGGGGTTATTCTGTCTACAGCCTACGGACTTGCCGCTGTGGGAAGCCTCGATAGCCGGAACAACGATCGAGACCGGCTGTCTTGTTTGTACAAAGTTATCGTTTCTGAATCTTTTACGGGAGTTAACAAACTGATCGGACGTCGTCACAATATCTGAGAGAATCGGCCTGGTTGGGTCTGGTGGGTTTTGTTCCGAAAAGGCACGATCGGTATAAATACAAAAAATACTAGTAATGGTGGACGTACCTGTGGCGAAAAATGTTAAAAAAAGGTAAGATTACATTATAAGAATGAATAATGCCTTACGACTTAATGTCAAACTTACAGTAAATACAGTAATGCTATTTTTAAAATGATTTATGGATTACAGAAATACCTTTCGCTGTAAATTTTCCTAATTAAGCATCCTACTCTATATGTATGACTTAATAGAGGTATAGTATAAGGTCGAATGGTCGCTAGAGCTACGAATAATTTACTGACGAATACCGAATACATAGGGGAGAGGTGGCATGAAAGGGACATTTTTGGTTTTGAGGTCCTAGTAAGTGATTGAGAAAATATTTGGATCAGGTCGGAGTCGAATATGAAGTACTTATTATTAAACTATTGAAATGAAATGCAATAATTGTCATTAATTTAGTCTTAATTATTTATTTGCGTATTTAGAAAAAATTTGTTTTTTGTCCCATTCATAAATTGCCTGTATTGAAAGGGACGCAGTAATTTATGAAAGGGACAGTAGCTAATTCGAGGTAATATGTTACAATAACTAATTAAAAATCAGATTTAAAAGTGGGTGGAACTAACTGCCGTTCCGTTTTCATCTTAAAGATTAATACAATTAAACACTGATTAAGAATTTGATTATTTACGTTTACAACATGTATTGTGCAATTTGTTGCCATAATCACCACGCTTGGCAGGCGGCTTGGTGATCGCAGTAGATTATGATGGTGGAGACCAAGGAGAATGCTGCAGCCCATTTCCTGGATATTCCCTTAGCTGACTTTTACGGCACCCACGGGAAGAGATGGGGTGGTCCTATTCGAAACCGGAACCACAAGGCTAAGACAGGGACAGGACACGATAATCCTAAATTCCGGTAACTTATTCTTCTACCGGGAGGGAGACCAACTCTCCGAAGGTGGTGTCGGGTTCCTCGTCCGCAAGTCTCTCGTCAACAACGTGATCAAAGTCGACAGTGTGTCGACCAGGGTAGCGTAACTGATACTCAGAATAACCGAACGGTATTCGTTGAAGGTCATCCAGGTACACGCACCGACCTCGGCACACTCCGACGATGAAGTAGAAGCTGTGTGTGTATGAGGATATATCCGAAGCCATGCATACTTCCGAAACATACTTCACCGTTGTGATGGGAGACTTCAATGCGAAGTTGGGCACAAGGCGATGAGCTAAGAGTGGGGCCTTTTGGATACGGGCAGCGGAACCCTCGGGGACAAAGGCTGGCTGACTTCATGGAGAAGGAGGGCCTCTTTAACTCTTTCTAAAAGAAGCGGTTCATCATAAACAACGGTTCCAAGAAAAATGAGGTAGACTTCACGATGACAACCAAGAAGCGCATATTCGATGATGTCTCAAGGATGATCAGCTAGGTGAAAACCGGTAGCGATCACCGTATTGTAAGAGGCACATTGAATATCAATGTTAAGCTTGAAAGCTCGCGTCTGGTGAAGTCTATGCTCCGTCCAAATCCTGTCCAAATCCAAAACCTCGAAGGCTTTCAGCTGGAACTCCAAAATCGCTTCCAGTGTCTTGCCGATTGCAACACAGTGGACGAGCTGAACAACGGGTTGGTGGAAACTGTCCAAGCTGTTGGAGCTCAGTTCTTCAAGACCCAACGCCGAAAGGAGCCAAGAAGCTTTTATTGCCAATGTTTGCTTTATAAACAAATGAAATACATTCAGAAGATTTGGCTTTTGCGAGCAATCTGTGCAAATGCGATTTGCTTGCATTGACTGTCTTAGCAGCTTTTTGTAGCATTTCATTAACTGCCTCTTCAATTTTGTGTGCATCGACACGCGATCTCTTTGAAGGTGGCATTTTTAATCTAAAAAAATGTAAAAAACTGATTAGAAACTTAGTGCAAAATAGCAGTCTTGAAAGGGACAGTTATGAAAGGGACGTCCCATTCATAACCGTTTGTTGTGTCCCTTTCATAAATATCATACAAAATTTGAAAACATAACCACAAAATCTACAATATCAAATTAAAGTTCACCTATCATATCTTTTCGTATCTGTGAATGTTCAGCCTGTCTTAAACAATAATTCACACATCAATAATCAACACGCAGCAGTTGATCAAACGTTTTACAATTATTACAGAAAAAATACTTTTCACGCCCAATATCAACACTCGCACGAATCCGCCATGTTTGAAATGACAGGAATATGAAGTTAGCCGCGAACGAACTTGCGTCAAGGTTGCCATACGACAAAAATAGTGCTGTTTCGAAATTGTATATACTTTACCGGTTATTTGGATTGTCCCTTTCAATACGTGTCCCTTTCATGCCACCTCTCCCCTACTTGAAATGTAACATGTACAATTAATTACCGAATGTGCCTAATTCCCCGTTAATTACGCATACTGACCTGGCTCCTGAGCTTCGATATATTGGTGCCGCCTTTACCGATGATCGAGCCAGCCACCTGAGGACACGTACAAATTAGAAAACGGACTTACTATTAATTAAACAATAACATATAAGCAATTTCGTTACGATCGATAAGTAATTTTATGGGTCCGAAGACTAACAACGTTGGACTACTATCTCACCCGATAACGATTAAGGTCACGTAATGAGCTGCTTGAACTTTGAAAGTGGCAATAACAAATGACGAATAGTAATTAAATTTTTGAACCCTAGTACTGGGATCCTAAAGACTGGATTATTGGTAGGTAACTATCTTCTTGGCGGTTCAAAAGTTATTCTGCTGCCAAACAGCAGTTAACCTAGCACGATGACCATGCAGCAGTCTATAACAGAAGACCTGGTGCTTTCTGCTAGGCGAAGTGAAGTCTCTCATGATTGAACTAGCCCTCAGCTTGACGTAGGCGAATAACTATTGTAGTAACAAAAGACACATTGTGGTGGTTGAGTCTGCTCATAGCCCGGAAGCTGCAGGTTCGATTCCCGCGGCTGGACAAGTATTTGTACACAGAAAAAAAAACTTGTTCAGTGCGCGCACTTAGCGCGAATACTTGTTCTGTGTCTGGGTGTTATGGGACCATGGTCCTCGTAGTTCCCGAGTCCCTAGATAATCCTAACACACACAGGTAACAGGTAATCCTACTTAAAGGTCCAGGATCGACGTATGTGATCGTTGGGTGTTATAAATATAGTGGGTACAACTCAAAATTCCATTCCGTTTTTAGAAAAGGCATACATTTACTATCGGTTCAAACACGCCGAATGGTTTTATTGTAATCATTGACGATCACAATATGACGCAATGGGGAAGAAAGGTCTCCGAGTGGCGATCACGAACCAGAAGACATAGCGTAGTCTGGCCCCTCACTTGTGGACCGACGATCTGGTGAAAGCTGCAGGGGAGCTGATGATTGCAGCGAGCAGCCGCTCAAAGTGGCGCTCTCTGGTGTAGGTCTACGTTCAGGAATGGACATCTTCAGGCTTTTGATGATGATGATGATGATGATGAATTATAAGCCTTACACTTGTCCACAGCTAGATTATAGACGCTGGTCTAAACCTGCCCGGCGAATAAAGGTCGGTAAAATGTAAATACAAACAGCATTAGCTCGTTCGGGGTTCGTGGATTCTTTTACCCGTAACTTCTGGCCGGGCACGCTAGTAAGGTTAAATAATGTACGTTTGCGTAAACGTGGTCTCCACTCACTCGTTAACTCGTCGGTACCCCAACGCAACGGCTACCAATTTCTCATTAACACTTTTGAAACTTCTTCTTCTTCTTATTTATCTTTTTTTTGTCTTCTCGTGACCACGGCCAATGAAACTTGGCCGAAACGTCGAGATAAATTAATAATGTTTTTAGCGCGATTAAGTCCTGTGTGAAACGTAAAACTATGTGTTCAAATCGCTAAAATCTAAGAAATACTACTTTTGAAACTTTCGTGACTTTAACTCATCTCTATAATAGGTCCCGTTTAAACTCACTTTGCTGGGTATTAGGAAGGTGACCTCATCATCTGGGTGCCGGTAACGCTTCTGCGCAGGTCCGTCATCGTAGAAAGCGTCGCGTTTCATTGTATTGTACCTGAACAAAGAAAAGAGGTGTTTAGTTATTTCCATTTCTAGTTTTAGCTAAAATCTATTCAATTTAGTTCAATAACAAGGGGCAAATAGTTGTTGAGACCTAGCGCAGATTCGTGATCCCCAGGCAGGCAGACAAACACCTGCGAGTTCTTCTCCTTCTCGTTTAGGCAAGTGGTCAGCCTTGGTGTCAGAATTTTTAGGCCGCCCGAATGCGGGTAATACGCGCAGTAACGAAGACTTTTTTAGAATGATTTAGGTATCATAGATTTTTCAGGCTAATTTGAGACGCCTATTTGCTTATAGCGTTGCCACGACAAATGAGACACATATGGAATATTTGAAACTGAGTTCCATAGACAAATAATATATTGGGCATGGCGTACGTTAATAAATGAAATGATGTCAGCGTTGTTTACACGATTTGGCTAATATAGATTCAGTAGGTATAACACATTTAACATACAAATCTGCGGACGAAAAATTAAAACATTAATTTTGTACTTAAGTAGTTAATTCTCTGTTTATGAAATTACTAAGATCTTTACTTACTCGCTTTAATTTTTAAGCTTTTATGTCATATCGCGGTTTTATATTAATAACATTCAGTGAGATCTTTGTTACGACTGGAGCCATAATATAGATAACAATAAGAAAAAAAATTATTGTGTGAAAACTGTGTACAATAAAATGGTCTTAAGACATAGTCATGTAGGGTGGGTTTTTTGATCCGTATTTAAGGTTGGTTACCTTAATAGTTAAAAATACTAACAAACCATTGGTTAAAATTTGTTATAATTTTAATTTAACTAGGACTAAAAGTAGTAACCAATGTTTAAAATTTGTTGTTAATAATTTTAACCATTGGTTTCTTTAACCACGGAACAAAATACTCACGTGTAGACACAAACCCCCATATTCTAAGTCGTACGAGATACGTACTACGAGATTACTCCACTCGACTCAACCTCGAATTAACCTCATTTTTGTGTTTTGGTATTTTTAGTAGACAATATATAATCAACTTGACATTTCTGCGTCAATTTTTCTTAAACGAGAGAAGCGAAAACTGTCAACTCAAGGTACGTCGCGATGTATTTTGAGTTTCCCTCAAAGTTAAGTAGAAGTCAAGTGAAGGATGTTTGGTGAAACCTTTTAGAATACGGGGGTTAGTGTTAACGGCCACTATTTTAGCAAGCCCATGCCACGTGCAGAAAATAAAAATAATAGGATAATTGATAAAAAATATAATTATTCAAGTCTTCAAGCCAATGGAGATGTAAACGTTATACTCCGCATACATTATTATCTGCCAATTTTTACGGAGGACGAGGTACACTCGTAGCACACGCGCAAAATAATGGCGCAGGTAAACGCACGCCACACACCATCTTAAAATACGCACACAGTTATTATAATACAGCGTGTGTAGTCTTTACTCAGTGTTTACACACACAAGTGTATGATCAAAAGCGCCATATGACCAGTAGAGGGGTGCGCCTCGCCTTGCCATCTCCATTTATAAATGCTCGAAGATTTAAGTACCTAACTAAATTCTAATAACAATTAATTAGTATTATAGGTAATATAAAAAACAGTTATTATGTACCTACACTAAAAAGGCACCAAAACGTTTACGCAAGTTGTGAGAGTATCCTATCGACTGCGCCACTTCCAGATCTCAAACATACAAAGTGTGCAAAGTGAATTGGGACAGATGTTGGTATCTCGTAAATACAGTTATCACTTTATGACCAATAAAATACTTTTTATTCTGATGAGGCGCCCTCTCTAGCAGACGGTTGGATAAAGAGTAATTTCAATTATTTATTTTGCGTTCATGAACTGTATATTCAATCGTTTGCAATAATGTTATTGTATAATATTTCAGAGATAGATATTGCTTGTATTCCTTCAAACGTCATTTTCGAAATCATTGTTTTTCCGTATCGTCGACCAGTTTTATTTCGAGAGACTACTAGACGAATAAATTACAATTTTCTTAGTGAAACATGTATTTTAATTAAAATCTGTGAAAAATTAATTTAGTAAACCTCATACAACAAACCTATAAAGTTTATCAGTTATTCGGCACGATAAAGCAATAGGTACACGAGAGCATTTTCATTCCATATTTTTAGTTCCTAAGACTTTTTCCAGCAAAATTGTTCGTGTAGTCGGAAACATTGCAGCCATGATTGCATGTTTCAAGGCATTATAAACAGCCTGTCGAAAAAAAAACATATGAAAGCCTGGACATGTAAAAACCATGGACACTAAAACTAAAATGAATTCTCTCTAGTTTAAATACATCTTGCAGTACAAAATACAAATAAATTAACTACAAAACTACGATGAAATCAAAATGGACGATCCGGTTTCACAAAACCGTTGTTGAATATCAAAACAAAGTTCCAAAAGCTTGGCGGTATTTAAAAGAACACGACCGTAGTTAATAGAACAAACTAATTCGAGCTCGATAGCGTGCTTGGAGGCGAGGTGCTACAAAACAGCTGCAATCCTGTAGTCAGGTGCATTTTTTACAAAATTAACATAAGCATTTTTTAATGGGTCGATTATGGAACTGTAGAGAAGCGCTGATATTTCAATATTATACCTGCTGCATCCCAATATATATATTTTATGTGAAGGATAACCCTTGCTAAAAAGATTCTATACTTCCCGGGATTAACTATGTGTTGCTGTTTTTAACAAGTTTCCTTTATAAATGGAAAACAAATGTTAAGTACCTACATTTTTCTTTTACAAACATTATTTTTAATTGACTCAGAATATTATATTTTAAAATTATTGCCAGTACCTAAAACAAACTTGACTAAAATGTTATGATCTGCAATGTTTTGGCAAAACAGCAGCTTTGCTGAGCGGCAGCTAAATTCAAAGACGCGGATTTATAAACTCACAAGCTCTCAACATTGATACATTTTGGAAATGCAAACGGTAGCCTTGACAGTATGTCAGGCTCTCAGCCGACATATTATGCTAATGTGGTCCGTCTCCTGAGCAGGTGAATGAGGTCAGTGACACCCCGCAGGTGCCTCCCACGCCCGCGGGTTGCTCCATTCGCGACACAGGGGTACTATCGGGTACTAGCACGGTTTCCACAAAGCCCAAACTGTCTTCATTTCCTGCAACTCGCCTTTTTAGCGTGAACCTCATTGTTCGAATTCGATTGTCATGTCGGCTCACGCACTGCCTTTATTACCGGTACGATTGAGACCTTGTACAAGGACTTGAAAGCCCTAAAACTGATAGTTTTCTTGACTTGTCTAGCTATTTTATACACAACGACAGAGGTTCAATTAGTCATATCGCAACGCATCAGTCAGTCAATACATCGATAATATTCATGTCTCTACTGCCACGGAAGGAAAAGGGTAGACGCTTTATTTGGGAAACATAGAACATGTGTATCGATAATATTTTATCCTTTTTGTTGGAATATAAATCGGCTTCGAAATAAGGTTAAAGTGTGAATCAAAAGGAACAGGCGAGACAGGACCGGGATAGCCAGCGCAGCGGGCCCGGCAGGTGCCCGTCGCACAACGACGAGGGCCGACCTAAAGAACCACTTCACGCAAAAAAATGTTTAAAAACCCCGAACATTCGCCGCTCAAAATGTCACTACCTATACCAGCTGTCTCACCTGCGAACGGTTTCGTTACCTCCTAGCATCGAGTTCGCCGAGCCGCACCTTTTAGAATCAACCCTCTTCTCTTTTTTACATAATAACCTCGAGGCAATATAATAAAGGCACGCTACCATAGTTTAAATCAAGTTTAAAATTAATAAGACGTTTCCACAATGACATTCTACAGCGGTTTGGCGGTTGAAGTAATGCACGAAATTGTAATAACTTATTTGAAGTCATCACTCGCAGCTCGCAGAACGTCAAGTAAAATAATTTAATCTAGCTCACAAATATAAAATACATATTTATACTATCTATTAGAAACATTATTATTAAATTTGTAGTTAGTTATTATATTAATAAAAGGTTGTATTAGAAACAACTTACCAATTTATAAAGCAGGGTTGTTTGCGGCCAAAAAGTTCACACCTAAAACGAGGGAGACATTTCAATTACGTTCTCGCAAGAATTTAGGAACATTAACTTTTGTAACATAGGTTGTACACAACTTGAATTAGTGCTCTATTTAGGAGACCTACATTGCAAGGGGGTGGAATCGCGTGATGTCTCATGGTTGGATTTTTTGCGACTTGCCTCTTGGAGGCCCGCGAGTGGACTGACATGGTTGCGGCCGAGCACAGGGTTAAAATACGGCACCCCGAGACTCTGGGGCGCCAGCGGTGCACATGCGCAGCACGGGCCGCCGTCGTCGATAACAGAACACCCTGCCTCTCGTCGTGCCCGGAAACGACGAATTAACGACTCACGCCGCAAGACGACGACAATCGGCTCTACGTCTGAGCCAGCCACCTAGATATCTCACAGAATGTTGTATTAGGCGGGCTTGCTTCAAAGCCATTCCTTGATTCCTCTCACACACTACTGCTTGCTTTTTCAGCTTGCATGGCACCGCCGTTTAGTAACATACACTCGGCAAAGGATTTAAATGACTCTACCATATGGCTCACGGTTTTTGATTGTTTGTTTGAAATATTTATCACGGATGTGCATTTCTAAATAAAATCAATAGAAATCACCCAAAAAGCCTAGTTCATCTCATCATTGTTGATGATGTAAATACGAGTTTTAATTTATGATGTGTAACGAGCAAAATTGTTAATAGTAAAAAATTGCGAGAAATGATAGTATATCCTTCCCATGACATCGTTATTAGCTAAGTTATACGATCGATCGTTTTACAACATTGTTCCAGTTTATAACCATATCATAGTGGAGTCGATGGCACGAGACGAGCACGTCTACAATATTGCCAGGACTTGATGGACACTTTTCTTAATTGGGTTTCTGGCAAGGATCCTCCAACTTAATCGTATCTTAGGAATGTTTTGCCAGAACCTTAATCAAGAGGACCGATCGTACACACTTTCAGATAGACTAAAAAAAAATTGCAACTCAATAAACTGCATAATATTAAACATTACCTTGCGAAAAGAAAAGGGATGTGTAAAGACCAGAAGAAAAGTAAACTGTAGTACTTAAATATTTATGATTTAATAGCAGTATCGCCTGCTCAGCGTATTCGAACCGATTACTTTGTAAAGAAAAAAAATTTGAACCCCGTCAGCCCGAAGTTGGTTGTAAAAAGGTGAAGGATAATATTCGGAAAAATTCGGATACGATTACTTGTCTTGTTAGCTAATTAAAGCATGTCCCGGCTTTAGGGACGGGTGGATGCGGGTTCAAATCTCGTCCGCGATTCATATTTTTCATTAAGTATTCAGTCTGACGACGTAATAGAGACATTAAAAAGTATGATAATTATTATTGATCTATTCTTACCTACTCAAAAAAAAAGGACAACCAAGTTAATAATATTTACATGGGCTGACATAACCAAGTTACGCAGGAAAGTACAACCTAAATAATAAACATCTGAGGTGGCAGCAGTAGCATGCGAGTTCGTCGTTAGGAGCGATAATGCCCACCTACCACTTCACTTACTAAATTGACCGACATACATGGATGCTAAGTCACACTCGATACTATGAATTAATTTAATTAATTGTGCGAGTTATCTGAAAGTTATTGCAATAATAATAAATATTATCCTAATTGCTCTGTGTGAAAAGTAGTTAAGACTACTATGACATTAGCTGTGGAAATAGCTTTTCGCTGTTTAGCATTTGGCGTTAACGCTAAGGCATCTTTGCTAGACCCGCAGTGCTGACCACTTGCTTAAACGAAAAGAAGAAAAGTTACTTTCGGAGTCTATTGCAATGTGACCAAACTCAAAAATTCTTTTTATTTTTCGGCCTATTCTCTTTATCTTGTCAGCTCACCTCATCCTTTTAAATCCCTCGAACCCTAAAGAATGGCTCCTGACCCAAACCTCCTGAAAAAATTTCATTTGCATACTATATAATTTTTAAGAAATACCTATGAAAAACCGTAGGTATCCATTATGGAAAATATGGTAAATTACTTTTAGTGGACTCATCAGTGGGCCATCTAAATATTCGTGGCGATCAAACAGCGATACAGCGAGCGACTGTTTGGACGGCGGCGTTTCGTCAATGTATATGTATGCGCATAACATTTTTAATGTTTGTGGGTATTTGTCAATACCTAATGGCTATTAGCCTACCGATGAAACGACAGCGAAGAAGACAATCGTTGTCATGGCGGCGGAACAACAACAAAATGCGCTCTATTATTTACCCAGAGACATTATTACATGATGCCTGATGTATGTACCGCGTTGCAACCGAGAACTATGTTGGAAAATAATAGGATGGACATCACATGTTACGTGAAAAGGTTCATATGGAATTTCGAACCAGCAGCTTCTTGATTTAGTAAAAGAGCTTTCTGATTTTCAATCAACTTTGCTTCGATGATTTTCATTTATAATTTGCGATGCATAGCAAATTGATTATGCTGTAGACATAGAAATATTAGACACAATGACGCAACTCTGTTCTGAGAGTTATTTCTAACTTACTCAACAAACCGCATCAGCTGCGGATCCTCTACTCGCATTATTTTTCTAACATCATTTTGTGTTTCACCACCATAATTATTTTTGTTATAATCTCAGCTATGGATTATCCACTGTATGCTACAGGGCATTGCTTAGCTCATTTTGTATTCGACACGAGGTTATGAGACGTATCAGGTGCATCAGAAGGTATAATTTTCTTGGTGGGAAAACACAACTGACCAAGCAATCAAGTGGGGCTTAGGCTGACCTAATTAGATGTAGGTTTCCTTTTACGGAAAATTATTTGAAACAGAATAATTATAGCAGGATCGACGCGAAGTCTGTAATTGGCGTCAATTCGTCTGCTAAAATATTCAAGTCTAACTGTGAGAACTGTACGGGCTGTGTCCACCCGACTTCCACCTCAAGACTCCCATTGAGTGGCCAAGGGGTAGCTTAGATATGCGGCGGCACTGTAACCCCCACCTTACAGAGACCTGACATGTGCCTTTAATGTTACTTTTCTACCGTCCGTCTATCAATTGCACTGCAACAGCCATCAATATCAATTTACTTAATAATGAAGGAAAATGCATCGAGGTCGATTAGTTGTGCTTGTGTTTCTTAATTATTACGTCTGTAAAACTGAAGAGTTCCTTTGTTCAGTTTAAAATTAGGTTACGCTAACTGGTTCCTATGAAGCAGAAACTTATTTGATAACTTCATAGAATATGCGAATACATAAGCCACTTTTTCGTAATGGGGCTCCTGTGGAACGTAACTGCCGATGCCGCGGGGAAGCAAACCGCCGTCTCATATATTTTTCTCAAAACGTACTTAGGCGATAAATTTGGAGACATTTAGAGAACGAGGTCTTGCGAAGGTTGGCAAGGACGTAATCTATTATTGATAGAGGCTTTGCCAAAAGCCCTTTTACAAAGGTAAAATTCGATTATGGATACTGTCAGGAAACACCTTGTTATTTCGCGTGATAGCATCTCATGTAACGCGTTGGGGAAAGCGTAAAAGTATCGGTTCTAAAATAAAGTAATTTTTTTAAGTTAACGGACGGCGTGATGAGCTAGTCGATCGCTTGATGTTAGGCGTCACTGCCGCTAAAACAGTTTAGATTAGGTCGTTTCCAATATGCAACCTATGTTTTAATAATACAGAACGAATTGCAGCTCTTATTGATACATTACATAGAGACCTTTCGAGTATTGCGCGTTGCCACTTGATACAAAACGATCAGACTTATTTCACACTAGAGAGCACGTACAGAGCACACGGCTGTCACATCACATCCTCTCCAGAATATTGCTCAACAAACCGTTAAGGCATTACAACCTTACTTACAACGCCCTATAACCTCGGATAATCTTCGATTTCGTTTGAATCTACAAGCAATAAAGGTATCGGCGCCAGCGTTCGCAGGCATTTACATCTGGATGAACACTTTTGGGATATCTTTTAGAAGATGGAAAGAGAACCTACTTTTATCTTAGGATATATTTTTTTCGTTATTCTGAGTTACTGTCCTAAACGTACAGAATGTCGCCTCCGATTTTTGAAACCAACTAGCTTGTTGTTTAATAGTTTTGTAACTTGAGGAGCTAAGCCACATCATGTTGTTAGAGAAATTGCTTTTTATTTGTGGATAGCGTTTAGGTAATTAGGAAAGAGGGAAAATTGGAGGGCCACGTTCGCCCCTTGTGGCCTTTCAGGCAACGGTTATCCATTCCGTTTGCTCGTGGGTCGGCGGTGGGCTTGAATATTTGATGCTTCTATCGATCATAACTTCTTTGCGGCGCTCCAACGAGCGCTACTCTACTTAGGTAGCATCTACGGCTTTGTTTCGGGAATTAGGTACGTTGAACCTACTCTAATGAATTTGAGATGTTCTTGTTCCAACTTTCCTGATTATTAAGCCGAAAAAATAATGAAAGGCCCTACAATTTCAGATCTTGAGGCTAGGCTATGTTATCTATTACTTTTTCTGCCGATACCAATTAACGGTTTCATAAAATTATGTTGTTGTTTGTGATTGTAAATATTATTTTTATTTAGCCTGTCCTGTCCCACTGCTGGGCAAAGGCCGCCCTACCCTCTTTCCACGTGTCACGGTGTATTGCTATTTATTGGCATTCTTTACAATAAAAGTCCAGTTCATCCCGCCATCTCTTTCTGGGCCTGCCGCGACGTCGTCTAACATTCTGTGGGCTCCACTCAGTAGTAAGTTTAGCCCACCGGTCATCCGACATGCGGCAGACGTCACCACATCGAAATGTATTATTTCGATGCGTGATCAGCCCTGTTCCACTTCAACCTGGCAGCTTTTTAAACGCTACTGATGATGATTGTAAATAAGTTGGAATAATTAGAATGCAAACTTCACCTAAATGAATATACTGCTATATGCAATATAATTATGTATTTGTTTCTAAATAGTGAAAGCCGTACTTTCCATGTTATAGTAGCTTGAAAACATGACATGCCAATTGATGCTTTCATTATTCACATAAAGTGGTTGTTGCATATTTGCTCCTCAAAGGAAAGTATACCTAGATTATAGGGGGGCATTTCAGTATCGAGTGTTGCGTGCACGCCCACAAAGGAAGAAGAATTTACAATGAGGCATTTAACGTTGAATGGGGTTGTCTTCATGACTTATGAAGACGAGGCGGCAGCGCTGGTGGTTAGAAGGTAAAAATAGTCTAGAATAGTAAGAAATGTATCGGACGGACGTTTCGTGTGTGTAATTGGAAAGGCTTGTGGGCGTGCCACACGCCACGGGCGCATTCGGGCCGGAGACATCTTGTACTTTGGTAATATCCCCGTCCGTCCTTGTATATATAAGCCATGGCGTCGTCCGCGCTACTCTCATGCATATGTCATGAGCAGTTGCCGTGCGACGGTTTGTTGTCGGTCTGGCCGCGAGAACCGACCGCTGGCCCCGGCTGCGCGCTCCCACCGTCGATAATTATACGTTCTACTTTCAATACCGGGTATCGGCGGCCGGCGCCGCTTGCAGTGCTACCGCCACCACCACCACCCACCTTCCTCGCAGTGGGATGAGGCGACAATTAGATTCCCTTTTTCTTCAATACTGCATGGACGGTCATATTAAATGGCGGACGTCGTAAAGACGGCCGTAAGTCCGGTGCACGCACGCGAGCTATTAAATATCAGCTTCAATTTAATGTCCTTAGAGACGATTGGCAATGATGGTTTATTGAATAAAAATATTAAAATTAAAATTAAACCCTTAACTTTGATATTCCATTATAAATCTATAACATAACAATATTATACGTAAATACGTACAACACATCCTCTCACACTCACACATTCATACTCACCATACACACAGAGAGGAACAATAGCCAAGCATCTTATACCACAATATTATTTAGTGTTATATCGTTTTTATTTTATGCCTACTTTGTTTACCTACTCACATTATTTTATATTCTTCTTTGTTTCTACCATAACGTAATTAAGTAAACTGTACCTATATCTATAATAATAAGGCTAGTTATGTATCAACTTCTTGGGGGAGGGCACTGTACGCTGAAACACAGACGATGAGTCTAGTTCGGCAGCAGATACCCAACAAAAATGTTAAGTGTATATCTTGCGGCCTTAGTTAAGTATAAGTATTAAGCGGAGCACTGTATCTTTTATGAAATAAAGAATTTATTTATTATTTATTATAAAGAGGAAAAACTTGATTGTTTTTTTGTTTGCATTGAATTGGCTCTGTAACAAATTAACTGATTTATTTTATTTTATTTTATTAAATCACAAAGCAGATTAATAAATTAGATAGGTTAGATTATTTATTTTGATAAATTCTTTCACTGTTGGGAAGCTATACCAATTATCCTTGGGTGATATAGACTATATTATATATTCAAAAAATTAGAGATCCTGACTAAAACTACAATAATGTAACCTAAGGTGTAGAAAAATTACCTAAAATATTCTTTACATTGCATATACCTGTATGAAGCCAGGGTGGCCCGCTGGTGTTTCATAAGGACAAAACACTCTGTATATGTATTTTTTAATATTATTAGGTTAGTCTCAGCTCTGGTGGTTGGTACCTATACCTATATGGCAACCGAGATTGTTTCGATTTTATAGCTGTTTGACTTCCTGATGGATCATGCAGGGTTAGGCCAAAGATTTAAGAAGAGTGAGCAAGTCAATAATTTAGTGCGGCACCTAGCTGTTGTTCTGTAATACAAGCTTTATATGTGTGGCAGGCACATTGTGTGAAAATGACTTCCATTTAGGTCTTGTATGTGATAATTCCATGGGTCCTTGTGGGAATAGGAACAAATGTTTATTAATTGTTTTACTTTGACTTTTGTTATGCATTCTTCAACTACACCTTGTTTTAAGGTTCTCAGTTATCGGAAAGTACCCTATTATAGATAGATGTTGCTAATGTGTGTGAAATACAAACAGTCCTAATATTAAGATTTTATACATCCATATTTTTATTGCATTGAGTTAGAAGCTGGCATTTTTAACAGGATTATAAGGCTTGGAGTTGCTATTATATGGCCATGGTTAAACACTGAAATCATGGGTGTATTGTATTATGCATATTATATTAGGAGGCATATTGATACTTGGTATTTTAGTTACATAAAATAATGTTGGTGATGTGTTAATTTATAAGTAAACCTTAAAGTAAGGCACTGTGCTATTTAGTAAGGTTGTGTGACTATGCCAACATTAGTAGGCTAGTTTATGTTTGGTTAGGTTGGTATATTGCATATTTTTCTCATTCTGCCAAATGAGGCCCAATTTGGCCATTTAACCATGATGGGACAGTTGTCTGTCATTCATAAAAAGGCGGGAGACTAGATTACTAACGTTTTGGATAACTCTAATACTTAGCAAAATACATAGGTACTAACTAAATTCGAAGTAAGGTAAGTATTTTGGTAAATGCTTGGAAAATAGGTTGGTTAATTTGAGATGTAGATAAATATTATTTAATCAATATACATGAACCACATCTTCCTAAGCCCATCAAGGAGAAATTTGTTTTTAAATTAGGTAGGTAAATGACAAAACAAAAAAGAAACTAAGAAACCTTGTAACATTGAATGTCATTGATATGGGATTCACATTCACGAATCACTGATTGTTACAGGTACTAGGAGATTAAAATGCAAAACCCTCAGATGCAATTATATAGGTATGGAATTAATTTTGCCTCAGGTACATTCCCGCCTCAACGCAGAAACAACCTCGTGAGATATTGGTGATATTATCATGAGAGTATTGAAGTTCTAGGGTGCTTACTTGCTTCATGCTATTTAAACAGGGGTGCGCAACATCAAAAGTTCTGGTTGTAATAGAAAATCGATAAACATGACGATAACCGTGAACGGCACAGCAGCGGCAGCGCCGTAAAGATAATTAAAAACACAATATCAAAATGGCACGTACCTGTGCTCTGCCTGCTGTATGAAATGCAATTAATCGTGCCGTGTGGGGGTGACAGGTATTCTTCAGATGAAAAAATACTTTTATAGAAGTAAATCGGATTTCTTTCTTCCAACTTCCATAAACTTTTTTATTTTTAATAAAAACAAAAAATGACAATAATGGCGGCACCGCGGCATGCAAGGCCACAGATTAGGTAGTGAAGGCAGCAAACTTCTAGAAAAGCGATTGCGATTTGCGATGCCCGATCCGATACTAGTCATACTAGTTAGTAAATACGAGTAAGCATTCTATTATCTTCTTTTCGTATTCTATTCTATTCGGTTTTAGAGCATTTACAAATCGATGTTGTTTACATTTGTAAATGCTCTAAGGCATTCGATACGTCTTTAATACCAAATACATATTTTTGTTGAAATGAGGTTTTGATATATATGAGTTAGGCGTGAGGCGTATTTATCGTCACAGGTAAAAGTCACTGATAAAAGAGAGTCACAGTCAGTCACAGCGACAAAATACCTCCGGGAGCAGCAACACTGTGACTTGTGTGCGAGTTATGAGGGCGTGCTAAAGTAATAGGTGCATCCTTTTCTCACGAAAGCGTCTGTAGCGTGCCAGAGAGGGACAAACCTAGTATTTTTTCACAGGAGCTGTGTCAGCGACATGTTTTGCCAGCCGTCAATTCAAAAGTAATAGGTGCATCCTTTTTCCACATAGGCGTCAGAGAAAGGCACACCTATTATATATCTACGCTCTGTAAACGTGACTTGTGTATAGTATTTATTCGCAGGTATTTGTCACCGGTATGGCTGAGTCACAGTCACAGAGTCACCTAGTATCTCGATTTACCTAGTACGACCCACCTCTAATATATGAGTAAATTGTTACAGGCAGTCATTGAGATAGGATACATAAAGAGTCACAAACGCTCGAAAAAAATAACCGCTCCAAAACTCTGCGCACGCCACGCAGTGCGCAGAGTTTTCGTTTAGTTGTAAGGCAACCACAATCCGACTCGGACCTGCGCGATACCAAAGCGCTCGGTGACAAACTGCCCAAATAACAGCAGACGCGTGGGTAAAAATGATAGTGTTTCATATTTTAGGTACGTATTACAACAACTTATAGAATTTATTTGTCCACAGTGCATTTTTCCATTTAAATTTCAATAATTTTCATATTTTTGTACAATATAATGGTCACGGCCCGACTGCGGCCCCTCGGTAGCGTATCTCTTTCACACGTTCATCAAATTCGTACGAGTAAAAGAGATAAAACCTCGCGCTCGGTTAGCGCTTTGGTGGTTACGAGAGTGACGCGGCAAGCGTATTCTAAAAAGCTATGGAGTCGATAACATTTTAAATAATTAGGTGAAGTAAGATACATAGTTATTTATTTCCATACTTTTTGTATGCTTTCATTTTAAGGTTTACATAGATAGATAAGTTATTTATTGTCACTATACATACGCCATAAATTATAATAATTCAGTTTTACTAACAAAAGGTTAGAAACATTATTATTATTGATAATCATAATTATTAGGTACTAAGTTACAAAACGTCGAAGGACGTGTTTAATTTGTGCAATTAACGGACAAATTATAAGTTATTTGTCAATGGTATAAACTGAAGTTTAATACTAAAAAAATATTTCTTATGTTCTAAAATCATTCATAGATACAGTAGTTATGGAGGATCTTATTCAATATGCATTTGAATTTTCAAACCATAGAACTATTTTAATGAGAGCAATCGAGCCGCGGAGAGCCGATGGATGCAAGAGGCGAGCAGCCACTCAAAGGGGCACTCCCTGGGCGAAGCCTATGTTCGGCAGTAGACATCTTCGGGCTGTTAATGATGATGATGAATCATTGAAATATTAGATTTCACTACATTGCAAAGAAAAAATAAAATTCAAAGTGAACGAAAACGTTACAATAAATTAGCATTGTTTTAAGGCGATTAGTATATAAGTTTATTTTAAGTTTTCAAAATGGTAAAAAAGTGCCAATAAATATTTGGTTGTTTTATTTCCAATAGCGACTCCATTCATTGCCTTATTCCGTGTTCGTTCGCATGACGTAGCTGAAGCGGGATGTAACGATCGCCGACCTTGCGTACAAGTGATTCTGTGCATTGACCAAGCGACATAACGTCTAAATTTGTGCAGATATGACACCGCAAGCTATATAATTTGATGTATAGGTACGTACAACAGCGCTCGGACACTTTTTGACTGTTTCCACTTCGAGATTGTGACTCTGTATATCATATCTCAATGCAGGCAGTCTAGTGTCAGCAGTGCTGCCAATAAAAAAAATTCCATTCCCCGCGTCAGTTTCGCCAATTCTCCGAAATTCCCCGCATCTTTATGATTAACTTACCGAAACGACATTTTTGGAACAAAAACACTACGTTTTACTTTACGTTTTATACATGATGTGTTTAATATGCTACTATACACAACTTACATCTAGACTAAATCCGTAGTCTAACTATTCACAGAGTTGCCCCCCTGCATTATAGTTTCAATTTCAATTAATTAATTGCAATTGTTTTTTTGTTTTTTTTTATTGTATGTTTGTTTGTTAGTTAGTTTACATACTCTTTGCCCTCCTTGGGCTAAATCCGGAATTTCTCATGCCGGATCCATCTGATTATTTTTCCCTACAACTACACGACGTGACTTAGAGCCAAGTCCTAACTTAAGAGAACTTTTCGGTGGCGCAGCGCGATGGCAGTATGGCGGCGCCAGCGGTTTTTTGTAAGCAGCACAGTGTAATATGAAAACGCGAGCGAAGCGAGCGCGAAAAAATCTGTATTTGCCACATTTTATAATCCAGAAAATAAGTATGGCCATTTGAGCAATTGATTCCACAGCGCCCGTGTGCAATAAAACGCCTTAAGTAATTTGTATTTAAATTTTGGGTAAATCAATAATAATTACCAATTCTCGAATAATAAAAATAGTTTAGGAATTTAATTTATACTGGCATTTAGGCTGTACAGTGCTGCGCTGATGGCACCAAACCAGTGTTATAAACAATTTTACAGAATTATTATGTCAGTACAAGCGCGCTGGTTTCAGATTAAAATAATGTATATATAGAAACAATAGAAGCGCGAGCGAAACACTTTTTTATCTACAAAAAAAATATTTTTACCCACCAAAAACAAGGTCTGAATTCCCGAAATTCTCCGATTTTGGTCATTCCCCGCGCTCTCCCCGCTACAACCCTTAATTCCCCGCATATCGGGAATTTTCCCCGCAATTGGCAGCACTGAGTGTCAGTTATTCGAGTGTTTGATAGATTTGTTTTTTGACGTTGTCTCATGTATTCTGTGTTCCATTTTGTCCGCTGTAAAATAAATAACTTATTTTCTTTAAACGTTCTTATTGTTTATTCATTTAGCTTTCTATTGTGCGTATTTACACGCACAGGTTATGGGCGATTATTGGGAAGTTTTTCAAATGAATTACCGATGAATTATAACAGAGATGACAGCGCGAGGAATGCAGGGGGTAGTTCTGAAGATTGGGCGAGAGTACCGAATTTTAGTGGATTGACGTCATTTGATAAACTAGATGGTCAAGCGAATTACTCTTCTTGAAAATTTCAAATGGAACTGTATCTTACATGCGAAGACCTCTGGCAGTACGTGAGTAATACTCCACCCATAACTGATACAACTAGTTGCAAAAGAGATCAGCAGGCAAGAGCGAGGATATGTTTATTATGATTAAACCACATTGCCTGGTGCACGTACGAAAAGCTGTTACAGCTAGAGAGACTTGGGAGGCCTTACGGGTCGCATATGAAGTTCGAGGAATCAACAACCGGTGCAGGCTACTCGGAAAGCTCTTAAGCCTAAAACTAACCATGTTCAGTATACAAGAGAATATGTTACTGCTATGATGATTACAGCACAACAGTTGTCCGATATCGGCAAGGAGGTCGATGATGAGTTGTTAGCTGCACTGTAAGGGTTACCGAAAGAATTTTCGCCGATGCGAATGGCACTTGAAAATACAAATATAATACTGACAACTGATTACGTAAAGAACAAGCAGTTACAAATAGAAGAATTGCCATCAACAAGCACAGCGTTGAGCTCAAATAGTCGCAAAACACGATTTAACCAAGCAGCTAAGCAGAAAGAAAAGAGAAAGTTTACAAAACCCATAAAATGTTTTGTATGTGGAGGTCCTCACAAAGCTGTAGACTGTCCGAATAACCAAAATAAAAATTATGGAAAAGAGAAAGAGCAGGATAGACAGAAACTTTACACCGCCTTTGGAACCATGATAAACGAACGAAGAACGAAGAGGAATGGTTTGATGAATCTGGAGCCTCACCACACATGACAATGAATAAAAATTGGTTGGAGAACTACAGAGAATTAAATAATCCAATAGAAATTGATGTAGCAAATGGAGAGACGCTGCATGGAGTCGGATGTGGTGATGTGGAGAGTGAAAGGTTTGGAGTGAAAGGTGCAATGTATGTTCCTGGGGGTCTAGCAAAGATTCCTTTCCATTGGCGTTAATGCTTAACGCTAACGCCAAAATGTGTGGAGATGACAGTTCCTGCGGATAAGCGACATCGGGTCACGCTAACTCGGTCGCAAACATCATCGTGGATAACGCCCACGGCGGTAGCGTGATGGTTTGAGGCCTAAGTTTTGACAAACGCTATCGCTAATATTGTCGTAGTCGTTCACGCTCCCTGCGCGTCCGCCCGAACTCATGCATGTCATGTTAACGTTCGCTACTCGAACCTGTCGATCGATAACTTGTTGGATTTCGTGATTTCGTGAAGCAAATCTACATCAATTATGTGTTAAAGTTGTTGAGATAAGGTAAAATCTGGCTATTGCCCCAGATAATATAATACCTACAGTACAGATGCCTCATCCCATACAACGGAATAACGCGGGCTATTTTACGAATTATTTTATTTCTGCATAACGCAAGATTATCAAGCGACATTTATTGCGTATTGGCGAAGTATTGGGCCAAATGAATACACTGGATACTAACTAGTAACGTCCACGGACATGATCACTACATTTATTTCACGTTCGGGCTATTTTCTAATTAAGTTATTAATGTTATTATGCTCTGGTTGTGGGCCTGTTGCCACTCTATCAGTGGTAAAAATGTGAATCCCCTTATCCATCTAAAATACAATAAAATAAAAGTTATTCTACCAAGTTTGCTTTACTTTCGTAAAAATAAATAGGTATCATGCATGCTTATTAATAGATCCATGTGTGATATCCGTAATATCATATAAAACTTCTTATTTCCATTTTACAACTTTGCTTGCAAAGCATTTAGAACAATATTATGAAAATAATAAAAAAGCAGGTTTTTATTATACCATTAAACTTTTAGAGCTATATTATATCAAATCACACAGAATACTCCCTATTTTCAAATTATCGCCGCCATTATTGTTCAGTTTTTACTTTTTTATTTAGAGCTCACGCTTAGTCCATAGACAATCGAGCGTTTTCCGTACGGCGCTGCGGATTAGACGTCTGGCGTGACCTATGCCATTTTGCTACCATTTTGGTCACGCTACGGCTATTTCCGTAGCGTGTGCGGAAAAACGAGCGTGTGTATCTTTGCTAGACCCCCTGGTCTGTCTGCAAACTTACTTAGTGTAAGTTCTTTGGTGAAGCGGGTAAGCTCCTAGGTAGGTCCTAGGCTGAAATGAAATGAAATGAAATGAAATGAAATGAAATGAAATGAAATGAAATGAAATGAAATGAAATGAAATGAAATGAAATGAAATGAAATGAAATGAAATGAAATGAAATGAAATGAAATGAAATGAAATGAAATGAAATGAAATGAAATGAAATGAAATGAAATGAAATGAAATGAAATGAAATGAAATGAAATGAAATGAAATGAAATGAAATGAAATGAAATGAAATGAAATGAAATGAAATGAAATGAAATGAAATGAAATGAAATGAAATGAAATGAAATGAAATGAAATGAAATGAAATGAAATGAAATGAAATGAAATGAAATGAAATGAAATGAAATGAAATGAAATGAAATGAAATGAAATGAAATGAAATGAAATGAAATGAAATGAAATGAAATGAAATGAAATGAAATGAAATGAAATGAAATGAAATGAAATGAAATGAAATGAAATGAAATGAAATGAAATGAAATGAAATGAAATGAAATGAAATGAAATGAAATGAAATGAAATGAAATGAAATGAAATGAAATGAAATGAAATGAAATGAAATGAAATGAAATGAAATGAAATGAAATGAAATGAAATGAAATGAAATGAAATGAAATGAAATGAAATGAAATGAAATGAAATGAAATGAAATGAAATGAAATGAAATGAAATGAAATGAAATGAAATGAAATGAAATGAAATGAAATGAAATGAAATGAAATGAAATGAAATGAAATGAAATGAAATGAAATGAAATGAAATGAAATGAAATGAAATGAAATGAAATGAAATGAAATGAAATGAAATGAAATGAAATGAAATGAAATGATTCGATTTTTCCTTTTTTCCACGACTAAATAGGTAGCAAACATTTTGTATTTGTAGTATTATTAGGTAGCAGGAATACAGGAAGAGGTCCTATGCGAATGAAAATCGATATCGATAATTTGGCGCACGCTACATCACCAGTACCGAATATCGATAACATCAACAGGATAAGTTACTTCCCTAGCTTCTGTCATAGTAGTTTATTTCTTGAACATTGGCTTTACATTTCTAAATAAATCAATTTTTTTATTATAATTGTTTTCTATGGAGTGATAACTCTTTTACGTAGTAAATTATATACTCTTAAATTATATACGTAGTATCCCATGGAGAGAGCCAAAATCTGCCAATGCGGCGTTGCCGCTCCGCATCCTTCGTGTAAACATACTGTCTTGTATCTCTGTCTAATACACGAATCGTCGCATAGAGTATGCGAGAAAGCGAATGTCGGTACGGCAATGTCGCCTTACAGACACCGCGTGTCATGTTCTGACAGTTTGGTGTGTCATGAAATTAAATGCGAGAGCATAAAACGTGAAAATTTAGTGATTATATTGTTATTAGGGCTAAATATTGTATCAATAGTGAAATTGTGTCGTGTTGTGCTGTGTTTTGTGCATCAAGGGTGACCCGAGGAGTCGAAGGAAAACCAGAATCATCATTTTATACGTTAAAGTTTACTGGCTATTTTTATGTTAAACATCGAAGTTTCGAAGCATATGCATTTCATATTAAGAATATACGTTTTTTACCGAAAGATTTAATGCTTTAATTGATATTTTTGGGATGGGCGATTTTACGCCTCTCGAATAGTGATGTACCTACACTGTCCATTACATTTTTTCGATATTCGTAAATCTTCATACATTTGCACAAAATCACTTTGGTTTTAGGGAGATTAAAAAGTAGAAAATCTCTTTCCTTAAACCACTTTTGAATGGATTTAGATCAAAGTGCAAACAGAATGAAAAAGTAGGTGTAAATCTGGCAATTTAAAAATAGGCACCTAACCTACTTTTATAAAATACAATAGGTAGGCCAGTGTCGTCTGGCTTCAATATGAGTTATGAAATTAATAATAAACTAGCTGACCCGCCCCGGTTTCGCACGGGTTTAAGTTTTATGCCTTACCCTGTTTATGGGTAAGAGAGAAGCAAAAGTGAAAAATATAGGGGAAAAGGATGAATAGATGGGACGGCGAAGGGAGACAGGCGCACCCGTCCCATCCATTCATCCTTTTCCCCTATATTTTTCCCTAAAATAAATATAGGGGCTTCAATACAACAAACGTGATTTTTTGCTCGTTTTTATAGATAATGGTACGGAACCCTTTTTACAAATTTAACCATCATTTTAATGAATAGAATAAGAAAACGCGAATGTAAAATAAAAACTAACTATTATGGAACAATGTTATTTGAACAGCCTGAAGACGTCCACTGCTGATCATAGGCCTCCCTCAGGGAGCGCCACTTAGAGCGACTGCTCGCCTCCTGCATGCATCGGCTCCCCGCGGCTTTCACCAGGTCGTCGGTCCACCTAGTGGGGGGCCGGCCTACGCTGCGTCTTTCAGTTCGTGGTCGCCACTCGAAAACCTTTTTTCCCATCGGTTGTCAGCTCTACGAGCGATGTGGCCTGCCCATTGCCATTTCAACTTGTTAATCCTAAGAGCCACATCGGTCACTTTAGTTCTTCTGCGGATCTTCTCATTTCGGATCTTATCTCGCAGGGAAACACCGAGCATTGCTCTCTCCATAGCTCGTTGCGCGACTTTGAGCTTAGTAATGAGGCCAACAGTAAGAGACCACGTCTCAGTTCCATAAGTCATCACTGGCAACACACATATAAAAATGTTACTTACAAACGTTATTTCATATAATGTTTCAATATACTTTTACTAGGGTCATCATCATCATTATCATCATTAACAGCCCGAAGACGTCAACTGCTGAACATAGGCCTTCCCCATAGAGTGCCACCTTGAGCGGCCACTCGCCTCCTGCATCAATCAGCTCCCCGTAGTTTTCACCAGATCGTCGGTCCACCAAGTGAGGGCTGGCCTAAGCTGCGTCTTCTGGTTCTACGAATATCTAATTTTCTTTATTGTATTAAAACTAAAAAGTATCGAAATTCTGCAGCACTGTTTGGTTAGGTTTATTATATATCGATATATTGTGTAATAGGGGTCACTTCCCTACTCACGCATACTAATGCATATTTAAATACTCACACCAACAGAAAATGGACAGGCATTTTGTGAATGTCCGCCGTCCATATAATACTATTACTCCTAGTACCAATCCAATGTACCCTGTTACCAATGTACTCTGTGGTGGTGGTGGGAATGAATGTTGTGTTGTGAAGAATTGAATTTGGTTTCTCATTTCACGATTTCAAGTGTAGTGCCTGTTACATACGTGCTACATAGCCATAAAAAAAAAGTGATTATGATTTAAACACGTCGACGTCGACAACATCATCTACTAGAAATGAAAAATGAATAATAGTTCCGATTATATTCACTTGTCGGAGCTTCACTGTTCCAAGGATGCCCTCACAGACAATTATGGCTGGTTTATGCAGTTCTTGTTGGCCGTGTTAGCTTTTGCATGCCTTATAGGTAAGAAGTCGCAGAATGTTTTGTATAGTTTGTTAGTTGTTCACAGTTAGCGGTGTGAATGAAATAGGTAGCATGTGTTTATAAGAACCCAATAAATGGGATATTTTGGTAACAAACTATAATTTTATAGGTACCAACTATGAGTGTTCATAGTTATGTTTGTTGAACTATAGGTAGTGATTTGTATAGAAACCTTGTGTTGCTCCAACCCAACGTTAAGATTTATAGTCTGTGGTTTTTTGATTCGAAAATGTCATGTTGCTGCGATGTAGATTTTCTTAAGATATTTTTGAGGACCCATATATAAGTATTGAATGGCTTAACAACGTTTGATTTCTTCATGGATAAATCCAATGGATATCCTAGGTTGAGGATTGCCCTCATATTAAGAATGATCATTATCATCATCATCATAAACAGCCAGTAGACAGCCACTGCTGAACATAGGCCCCTCCCAGAGAGTTCCAATTTGAGCGGCTGCTTGCCTCCTTCATAGTTATGATAAGGAACATTAAATGGATATAATTATTATAGGTTACATACTCTTTATAGATGAATGAATAGTGAAAGAAATGGGAAGAATGGTGAGATTATGAAAACTGTGTTTGAAGGTGTTGGATGGTAGAAGGGAAAAGTGTATTGACTAAATCACCCAAGTACAATATGAGTTATGATGTGTCTGTTGTGTAGTAGTTTATAGCGTTATGTCATACATACACAGTAATACACACTAGGTTCTTTGTATATTATTTTTATTAACCTACTACACCTATTACCGGTTAAATTCCAAAATAGGTAGTAAAGGATGGATGCAAATGAGTGATTTTTCGTCCTTGAATTCCCAACACAAATTCATTATGAGGATTGGCTATAGAACAGCTGGTACTTGATATTAATGAGTGTGTGAGTCTAGGGGTATTTGGGTTATACAAGGTGACCTTGAATTGGTATGTTATCCCGAAATGGGCAAACTGGGACCATGATACCCTACAAGTTGTGAGAGCCTTACATGAATCTGGGCGTTTCAAAACCTCCACAGTAAAAAATAAATCCATTCACAAAATTGCATGTGTGATCGCTACGAGAGTTAACAAGATACTATAAATTCATTTGTATACACAGGTCGTTAAACTCATTTATGTGCACTCGGTCAAGGACGAAGTTCAATCACCCAGCTGCTCTAAGGCTATTTTCGAACGTAAACTTTACATGGCATTTCTTCAATGAAAAACTATTCATTTAGTAAAGTTGTAGAAGAAACATTGTCTACATTGGGGTGTAGATTTACCCCCTTTTGGGATAACATACTAATTCAAGGTCATGTATTTAAGCCCCTCCCTTCTCTACACAGGATATTCAATTAGATTGTAATCTAGTGGTTGGATGTTTGTATTAATAAGACAGTTTGCAGAAGTTTCTCTTTAAATAACTCATTACAAACTGTAAATTGTTTTAGGTAAAAGATTCTGTGAACCTCGCTATGCAAGGCGACCATGGTTAATTTGGTTTTACGACACATCTAAACAAGGTCTGGGAGCACTGATCATACATGCGGCAAATGTCTGGCTATCTCCACATCTCACAGGGAATCCATGCACATGGTAAATACAATAAACTCAAGTACTTGGTAGGTCTATTCTAATTCTATTTGGGGTGGTAAGGCCTGCACTGACAACCTGCAAGGAGTGTATTGTGCTTTCACATGTCAAGTGATCAATGCACATAGCATAGAGCTACTATATGTATCACATAATATATCTGTGGAAGCACATAGTAAATCTGTAAAGAAATGGATGCACTTGCACAATGCACTTAACATTACCAATGCATTCAACAGCTACACACAAGAAAGTCTGTCTTTATTAAAATTAGATTAGATCTCAATCATTCGATATATCTCTAAACTGTACCTATGGCATTTTCTATGGGTCCCTAAGGTATATCTAAATGGCCTTTTATAATATATATCTGAGATCTGATCTGCTGTTTGTCAGAACACAAAAAATGATAGATACATGGATTAATTTACTTCAACTTTTTCTTTAATTTTTATTAATAGTCTAAGCACACCCTCACGTTTATCTACAAAATAATACCTTGAATGCCACGGTCGGAGAAATCATCGATGTAACATGAAAAGTGAGAGACACAATAGAAAGAGAGGCAGCTAAAACTGAGAGTCGCTTTTTAGGGTTCCATATCTAAAGGGTAAAGCAAACCTTATTACTAAGTATGGTATAAGTATAATAGTTCTTTACAAACAACCTCACAACATCTTGATAACCTGCATTAACCGATTTTGCTCATATTTGTACTGTAGGTTCTACCTAAAATCATAAAGCTGGTAATAGGCGTTCATTTTGCCCTGCACAAAAGCTTTAATAAGCTTGATGTGTCCAAGTAAGCCCTATTCAAACCGGCGCATTATTTGTACCGTTGTGGGTAGCGGTATACCGCGCGGGATTCCGCTCGGGTATTTTGTATGAAGTTCTGCACAAGATCGCTATAGCCGCGGAACTTCAATACAAAATACTGCGCGCGGTATGTACCGCTACTCACAGCGGTACAATAACGCGCCGGTTTGAATAGGGCTTAAACGTTCTGCTACATTCAGGTACATAGTCAACTTCATGCTGGACTCTACCCTCGGCCTGCTTATCATCTGGGCAGGCATCAGACTAGCGCAGCACTACGCGAGAACTTACGATATACCACTCATCAACTTTGGCGAGTATGGTGAGTAAAAAAAAAAACTAAACTTAACTTAAAGATAAGGCTCGAAGGAATGTAAGTATAATAAAATGTCGATTTTCTTCACTACCAATGGGTAGAGTATAATTTTAGGCCGTTCGTTTTTATGTTCAATCACAACATATACCTTTTCTAATAAGTGTGCAAGTTATCCTATCATCATTATATTAGCCGATTTTTTTTTGATCGGGCTAATGCTGTTGGTCTCTACCGACCTTTACAGCGTCACCGGGTGGTAGGGCAGGCGCTTAAGGCACCCAGCCGACAAAAGTGGAGGGCAACTAGCTCAAGGGCACCCCTGGGGCGCGAGCCTCGGCTTGGGCTGTTGCCGGGATAAGAGGATAGAGAAGGCTACGTCCGCTGGAGGAGTGGACCCTATGGAAAGTCGCGACCATTCTAGCTAACCTACGGGGGGTACGTCGACCTCGCCGGCGGGATCGGTGCCTGATTGTGTTACGCTGGTATCCTATACCGGTGCCGAAATCGGTACCTGAGCCAGAAGGGCTCGACTGGGCCGGTTATCCTAGCGCAGCCAAAACAACGGCTGCTATAGAATCTTCCGGGTCGCTCAAGACGTGTCTTGGGCGGCGACGACGGGGTGGAGATATTAGCCGGAAAGCGTCAACTGCTAAACATAGGCCTCTTCCATCACTGGCTACTGCAATTTAATTAAACTATCATCTGTATAAGACCGGGGCCACGCATAGCCCCCTATGCAGAGGGTGCCTGAAAGAAGACGAGACTGTGAAACACGTGCTGAGATACTGCACAGCTACAGAGGAAGCCAGATACACATCAGGGATGTTAACACGAGTAGACACACAACAGTCTACTCAGGACATTTCGAATGCCTCATCATTACTCCAACACCCATCATCAGTGCCACTGGAGCAGCTGTGGCAGCAGCCTAGAGCCACATTCCGTTATTTTAAGGAGTTGGGGTGGCTCGGTTAGATGCTGGCAGGGGAAAATGCACAATACACCCCTAGCGGGACATCAGTGCAGGACTTAGCGCCCTCATGTAGAATAAGAATAAGGCCTCTTCCATTAGTGGATTTGCCATAATCAAATCGCTTGGCAGGCGTCTTGGTGACCGCAGTATAGTTTATAACCCATTCTCTGGATTATCTGGACATTCCCTTAGCCGCTTCTTACGCCACCTACTGGATATTATTATGTTAGCATATAGTAGTAGTACTAACTAGTACATGATTTGGCATCGTCACTAATATCCTAATGCGGTCGGTTATCACTTACATACGAACGCTAAATACATAATGAGGTTAATGTACAAATAACGAGTTATCTATTTTTTATTGCACAAGAGCGTCATCTGGTGTTACCAGACTGGTGATCACTTAAACTTAGAACATAAAACAATTCTCCAAGTAGTATGTTGTTATCTATCTGTGTCCAAATAATGATTAGTAAATTCATGTTTATCTATAAGGTGACCTTGAATTAGTATGTTATTCCGAAAGGGTACACCCCAAGGCAGACAATGTTTCTTCTACTTTACTAAATTATTAGTTTTTCATTGAAGAAATGCCATGTAAAGTTTACGTTCGAAATTATCCTTAGCGCAGCTGGGTGGTTGAACTTCGTCCTTGACCGAGTGCACATAAATGAGTTTAACGACCTGTGTATAGAAATGAATTTATAGTATCTTAATAACTCTCCTAGCGATCGCACGTGCAATTTTGCGAATGGATTTATTTTTAACCTTTACTTGAAACTGGGTTTTAAAACACCCAGTTTCCAGTAAGGCTCTCACAACTTGTAGGGTATCATGGTTCCAGTCTCCCCATTCCGGGATAACATACCAATTCAAGGTCACCTTGTATAGGAGTATCACACAAAGTACCAGGCACATCTGGCGTATGCACGCCCCCCCTCCCCCCCTCTAAATACGCCTATGCGCTACAGCTTACTACATAAGCACATAATTTTGTTACGTATCTTTCAAATCTAAGATGTCATATTATGCTATAACTGCAGATAGTAAAAGTAAAATATGGTTAAAAAAGGTCTGTCATTCTCAACTTCTCACCGACTACATTTCTTCTCAGGTAAACCACCAATGTGGTCAGCGTGGATATGCCAGTGCGTATTGTACGCTGCACTGGCGACGTTCGCCAAGTCGGTGCTGGCGTTAGTTCTAAGGATGCCGCCCATGGTCGCCGTCATTACCAAGCTGAGGCTGTCGCCAGTCTCGAACGCGAAGCTTGAGCTGGCCGTCGTCATGCTCATCATACCATTCTTCGTTAATGTGAGTATACCACAGAATACATCATCATCAACAGCCAGAAAACGCCAATTTGAGCATCCATTGTGGGGGGCCGGCCTACGCTGCGTCTACCGGTTCGTGGTCGCCACTTGAGAACTTTTCCCCCATCGGTTGTCAGATCTACGAGCGATATAGCCTGCCGATTGCTATTAAATAATACAGTTATGATCTCGAACAATTTACGTCATCATCAATCTGGGACATGGGCGTTCTCACACAAGAGAGTGGAGGCCGAGTGTGAATTGGTGGATTATTTACTTATGACCTTGAATTTTGTGATTCTTCCTCTACTGATTTCCATAAGCTATTTTTAATCAAAAGTGGACCGGTATCTTCTAGGCAAGCATGCATCACCGTAGGCCACGTCATCTCTTACCATCAGGTGAGACAGTGGTCAAATGTTTTGCCTATAAATTAAAAAAAAAACTGCTCAGAAAAGTTGCACCGGATTCGAACCTTGGTGCGTTAGATTGAAAGTTGCATGAGCTAGTGCGTATTGAACTGCAAATTCGATTTAATTACATCAAAGGTTAGTAAATAACACAATATACTTCGTTATAAACAAATGTAATACGAATGCTAATATATTATCGTCACTCGTGTTTATTTTGAACCACACATGGTATGAACAAACTGCGATAGCGGAGCCACAGCTTAGGTGATAGTAACATTAATATCGCAGAACTCAGTACGTTTTAAAATATATGAGTACAATGCAATGACCTGTCGTAAGTGTCGTATACAGTATACAGGTCAGTGCATATAGGTTAGTAGTAAAGTAAAACTATAATTATAAACAAATCTATTATCCACGATCCGCTGTAATTACTTGTTTGACTTATTTAATGACTATTGACTATAGTTAATAATCATATCTACGGCGCGGCGGATTGTTTGGGGGTTTTCCGCTTACATTAGGCATGAATGAATGAGTAATTCGATTTTTATCGTCCTTATTGTATTTAGTCTCTGCTGTGCATTCCAATTTTAGTCAAAATTTTTATTTATTGATTTGACGGCCTCTGTGTGGTAGTTGAGCAGGTTGGCTTATAACCTGGAAGCAGAGAGTTTGATTCCTATGACAGGACAAGTATCTGTGCACAGAAAAACGCAAATACTCTTTTTGTTTCTGGGTGTTGGTTGTGGGACCATAGTCTTCGCAGTTCCTGTGTCCCTAGATACAGGAAATCCTAGTTAGGGTCCAAAATCGATGTATGTGATCGTTGGGCGTTATTTATTGATTTGGCCATCAACAATCATAATCAGCCTGTATTAGTCCACTGTTGGACATAATGTAGGTCTCTCCAAGGTACGCTTCTGAGCTCGGTCTTTGGCTCGTCTCATCCAATTGCTGCCACCAGCCACTCGGTGGACAACGCTTGCCAAGTCGTAGCCTACGAAATACAAAATTAAATTAGATCTCTTAACCCCTGCAAAAGACCTCTCTTCTTTATTTATCTACTTGGTAACTTTTATAACTCCTCTGAAAACAAAAGATAAAATTATAAAAATATAAAATAAATGTGAAAGTTAAGTTACAGGATGGTTTTGAATAAAATAGAATTGAATTAAATGGGAGTTACATAAAATAAAGGATATATTGTACAAATTAACATTAAATTTTTACTAATATTACTAATAATAATAGATAAAATTGGATTGACATTTTATTATAGCTAATCAAACTAATATTATTTTCTATGTGTACCTATTTTGTTTGATCACTTTGATTCTTTCCTCTCTCCTAATTTGCTGCGCCCGACGGGGTCCATATGAAACTAGACTTAATTTTATATTCCACCTATTGTACACTATGGAAGCAATAAAAATCTGAATCTGAATCTGATATTCTTTATTCTAAAAAATATTTTTGAGGTACTATAAGAACTAACTAAATTTAGATCATTGTCCACCAGGGCGGTCCAAATAGAATAACTGTTGGCGATCTTCAGTTAGTTACTTTATCGAAACAACGGCTAAACCTATTTTTATGAAATGCAGTTAGCAGTTAGTTGACTAACTATTTATTTTACTTTCAGATTCTAATATTTTGGGTGACTGACAACTTCTTGATGTACCACCCGAGAGGGGTCAACAGCAAAATTAAAACTAAGGTAAACTGTTTAGAATAATTTCATCACAGTGCACTTATGGTACAATGATTCCGTATTTTGAGTTACTTAGTGGCATTCCCACTGCTAGGAACTTTGGGGAGCCGTGACGCTTTACATCAGACGAACGACTAGCTTGTCACGCAATTTACAAAAAATACGCTTAATAAACTGCCAAACCAAAGCTTTGATAGTTCAAAATAATTAGTAACGCACCCCTATCTTAACTAAACAGTTCCGGAATTAAACTTTCTATTCATTTGTGTAGGATTCATGGCCAATACGGCTGATTTAGATGAATATTTTCACAGTTATTACTTATATCACCAAGTTTTATATCAGTAAATGTACGGTTGTAGAAGTAGTGGAAATAACGTGTGAAATTGTAGGGCGCATCCACTTGTTTTATGGCTCTGGAAACCATAGTCCTTTAGTCATGGCCTAATATTGAGTTCACTTCTTGGTGCACTCGACTCCACTAAATAAAACAATGTTTTCAGGTGCGATACATGTCCATAAAGAAGGAGAAGTCTGCATCAGAAGAGGAGGAACATTCAGCAGACGAAAGGCTACTCGGTGCAGCCGTATGACCTCACAGGAAGCCCACTTCACGGGCATAGCTGTTACTGTAGTACCTGGCTTCTGTACGCAATCTTTTGGTAGATCATGTCGAATATTTCAAGTATGAAGTCTTTTTTACTTCAGTAAGGGATGTAGATGGAATATGATCAAAAAGATTTACCGTCTAAATATTGATAAGTACCTGAGATAGTCTTTCAAATTCTTCTTATGGTGCCATCTCCTTACGGAGGTCCGCTGTGATTAAGGCATTCCTTATATTGAAATCTGGGGCTTGGAACATTTTTGAAAAATATTTCAAGCCAGTTTAAATTGTTCTGCAAATAGCATTCCACAGAGTAATCAACATAGACATTGTACTTAAATTTTATTGTTTTCTCTCGTAAGGATGAAATGAATATTAGAAGTCTACCCGAGACTTGACCAACCTTGAGATTACAACCCTGTACAAAAGTACACACACAGACATTAAAACACTAAACTACAATCATTTATTACTAATTAATCTGTAACCGGCGTGGTTTCTAATTGAACCTGGAAGTTTTCCATAATGGTATCTTTCTTAGCATTGCTTATTCTGCCTCGGTGAACACTCAACAAACATAATCCAGTCAGTCGCTCGTCACCTGTTGTAGATATTCCAGGTCTTATTACTCTTCTGAGTGTGCAAAATGATCTTTTATTCGTAGTCGTACACGTTGTGACTGACTGAGGCCAATAATGGGAGCTTTTACCGAAGGGAAAAGTTTTTTTGCGTGGTTGATGTAGTCCAAAAGATCTCTACTGATCTCATTAGCTGGTGTCTGGATTTTTACACATTTCAAACCAAATCGTGACCTCTGAAATAAAAATTAGGTAAACAAGCGCTATACTTACAAGATTTCAATGTCTTTTGCAGCTCTAAGAAATTTTTCTTTATCAAGCCTTTTATTGTTTTTTGGAGGTAGTTGTAAATTGGAAAATGAGTTTTTGTGTGTTTCAAATAATGTTTTAGTGCAGAGATAATCGAATCCAGGGGATGTACTCTTCTGTGACATTGTTCAACGTTTTCTGATGGATGGATGGATGGTTGAGCTTATCGTTAAGGTGATACGTCACGCTCAGCGCGCCAAATTCAAAATTTCTTGCGTTTTTTGCTAATTACAGCTTAATTACTCAACGCAATTACATGAAAACTAGTTTCCCGCAAATAAATAGAATGTATCAACAAATTAGGATTAAAAGTCTCGCCTAAATATCATTGGTTTAGCAACAATTGGCAATAGACTGAAAAGCCGAGACAAACTAACTTTTTATCACGACAGAGGGCGTATGATCGACTGTACCTTGCTATCACGTGACAAATGTCATATCGTATGGCTTTTTTATAAACAAAACAATACGGGATTTTTATTTGTTTTTTTATTAAAAATAGATATCACAGAGAACTTTGCTGTAGGTATGCCTCAATGCAGCGCGATAAACTGCACAAATAGAGGAGTGCATTTATCCAAAAGATCCAAAACGCCGAAAACAGTGGGAGTCTTCTCTGAGAAGAAAGAACTATAAAGCAAACGATACATCACGATTGTGTGCTGCACATTTCAAAGAAGACGATTATTTTGGGAAAAGCAAATACACAGGTGAGCCTAATGCCAAGATAATTGTGTACTGTATCAAGCTTGTTCGTTTGAAGGTTCCCAAAGTCTAAAATAATTTCGTTTCTATTATGCATAATACTATATCGGCTTCGTTTTGAAAATTTGAAACCAAGCAAGATTTAAACTATGATAATCAAATCTTTTGAAGATTATCAACATACTTAACATATTTAGTACCCAAAACCAATTATGAGACATATTTAAGAACGTGTATTAAACAAGTTCTTTTGGCTTTTTTCCTATAGATCTTGCCAATCGAAAGCCCATTTCCTTAACATCTTTGCGGTCAGGTGCAAATCCGAACTTTTCAATGAATTTTTATGTCCTGCCAGTTTCTTCTCATGGTCGATACTGAAGACAGGCTTGCGACCAAGAGGCACTTTGGATCTGCCGGTTATTAGATGTCTCAATGTTCTAGATGGTATCATGTAGTATTTCGCTGCTTGATTCACTCCCATCGTTTTATCTCGTAAAGACCGCATAGCCTTGTCTAAGTCTTCCGCGGTCCATGATGCTCGTAGTGTCTTCCGTTCGTATTTATGGGACATGGTCTGCAATATATTATCATTATAAAAATATAACATCATTAGAACGTTAGCAGTGTATAGAAATAACCGCCTGAAATCTGAGTGCCAAATATTCAATTTTAGATATATCAAATCCTAATCACTAGCCAAGTCAAGTCACAAACACGGCAAAGAAGCACAATTAGTCCAAAAAAACAAGTCTGGTTTAGAAAGAAACGGTCGTGTTTGTAGTATTTGCAGAAAATACAAAGCGTCTGAACAGTATGAGTAGCAAAGACAGACTGATTTTACTAACAATGTGAACGCTGTCTATGCGCGTTGCCTCTGACGAATCAGGCGCAGAGAAGTTATCTCAGTTTTAGCTCGACTCGGGCGGCTACAGTATTTATAGTTTGTCGTAATCTCAAGGTGAGGCGAGGGCTCGATTCGAACCTCTAAATCGTGCGAGGACCCTGACGGCACGAAAAATTTATTCGTTGCAGGGTTACTTGAAATAATTGACTATGATTTCTATCCAGATTATTTGCGCTTCGCTTGTGAGTGGTGGTTTGGTAATTTGTTTTGTGGGACTAGATCTGGTACTACCATAGAAATATGTATGTGGACACAGCTAGCATTTCCTACTAGCTACATTCCTGTTTATTGTATTATGCTAAGGTTAAGAAAAAAACGTGATGTGTGAGATTTGGGTGTTTCAAATGATGCGGTTAGAAAGTGGAAAAGCAACGTGCTTGGTTACACTCTGTTACTTAAAACATTGGTTGCAATCTTAGGGCCTTACTTATAAACGCTGCTTAAAGTTAGTCAGTGTTCAAAATGTTCCGTCTCGTTTTCGCGCGTGACATATCAAATCAGTCAAAAGCTGAGAGAAGATTTTATGCAATATACATAAGCAAGCTTGCTTAGGAAGGTTGCAATCTATAAGACGGTCAAAAAATCCTAGTCGATATTTTGGTGCATGGAGGAATTCTTGAAGAGGCTGTTTGTTAAGTGGATGCTATTATAGTGCACTGGCGTCTACAAGTCCTACAAACGTTAAATCATCAAATTATTTATTTCTATTTTAAAAGTTTTTAATACAACTTAGGTATTTAATAAGGAAATTTGCGTAACGAATAAGAGGCCTTTTGTATGGTAAAGTATCCAAAACAAGTTACCAAGTAAAGATTAGTGCATAGTTTATAATATGGATTACATACATACATATTTGTATCGCTTTACTCGATTCATAAAATAGGTTACTAAAAACATATTATGACTTACATATTCGGTCACATTTTTATAATATAAGTGCTTTACCCACACTGTTATTCGAATATGAAATTAGATATATTGTAAATGTGTAATATTTTTCGGCTCAATTTATATAGGATATGCTTAGGATATGCATGTGTGTGTCTGTGTGTGTGTGATAAAAATTGGGCAGGGTATGTTTACCTATTTTGTGGTATGGTTCACCGCTAGCGGTTGGCAATCCGATCCTCAGAAAAATGCTTGGAAAACTACTACATTCATAAGCATTGTAGGTATTATAAATTATGGTAAGATAGACCTTTAAATCGTCACCTTCCAGAAATTTCACAAGTTTGGAAGGTTTGGCATTCTCTTACTGCGGCAGCTGATATAGCAACCTTAGCGGCGTACATGTCGTATCGCTACCAAAAACAGACTAAATTTTGCAGTTTTGCACCGTTATCACTTTGCAGATAGATCATATTGGTATCTTTGTCAGATATATGTTAACAGAAAGTGATGAAAAGCTTCCGACAACGACACTTGCTAGGATTAAGTACGTAATTATATGGAAATTTGCACGTTAGATATACACACATTACATTCATAAAGCGGCCACTTTTGTAACTATTGTAGTGCCTAAAATTGAACTCAATAGAAATTGTACGATCTGTTAACCTAATTCATAAGTTTGGATAAAGTCTTAGTAAAGATTTGCTAATGTTTAGTTGTTAGGTAGCCGCTAGACACGTGTTTAACGACGGCAAAAAATAGGCCTAAAATTAGATTATGTGACTAAAGAAGAAATAATTAAAAATCTTTATTAAGTAGCCTATCGATAAAGGAATTGAAATGAGTGTTGCATTATAATTTGTATGCTTCCAAACTATGAACCATAATAATGTACAAAAGTATGGTATCTACTTCAAATAATACAAATATTCATGATATTTTTATACTTACATTTAATTTTTTGAATGATATTATTAAGTATTAAAATGTTCCTAAATGGTGTACTTATCCATGCGTAGTGCCATGTTTTTATTACTTGTTTTGAAGAAATTACGAGATATTACAGTATCAGTAATATTTTGCTCCTCTGAAATACGGCGTTCCAACAAGTTGCGCAATGTCATAAGATTTTGTACAGTGGTATGAAATAATTTTACTGCGCAGGCATCCTCACCAACTTCAGAGCGGAAATGATGACGTCACTGTACACTTGTACAGTACCATTAATTTTCCTATGACTTACTGCCGCACTTCGTTCTAATCATTTAACGTTCATGAAAGATGGCGCAATCGGGAGGATACAATGGATAATTTGGTACTACAATACAATATTGACATTTAAATAAAAGCTTACATCATCGATATACCATAATAACTCAATGATAAAGGAGTTTAGAATTTGACTTTCACTTGGACTTTCAGCAGAAATCAATGTAAAATCATTCCTGAAAAATATAAAATATGTTGCTTTCAATATCCAAAGATATGACATTGCTAGATTACTAAATATAATTTATAAATTTATTTATTCTAGTAACGTTATTGTGTGTTGATTTTTATTTTAATGTCTTCATTGTTTGCTCGTAATGTAAAAACTGACAAAGTCTGAACATTCCTGTAATAATTTGACTTGCCTCCCAAGTTACTTTTTTAAGAAATCTATTAGTTGTGGTTGACATTGTTTTTTTTTAACTTGGTAGTATAGATTAGCAAAATGTGCAGTGTAGTGTCACGCGAAACTTTAATTTAGAGTTCCGAGTGACACTGCATCTGTTAAGGCGGCCGTTAACACCAGGCGAACGACTAGCTCGTCACGTCTTTGATTACATAAAAAAAAATCCATGATTGATGCAGAGCAATGCAATCGCAATTTAAATAGTTGCCTGTTAAACTTAAAAGCTAAAAAATAAAATTTTTGTTATAAATTTTACCTTGGCAGCAAAGCATTTACTTATAATACTATGAAATTACCAAATTGTAGCACTTTATAAATTAAGTACCCGTCAGGCGACGTCCTCTTTGTTAAAATAAATAAGGCTAGAGCAATTTTTAGATTCAATTGGGAATTTATTTTATAATATCCCAATTGAATCATAAAAATGGCCTCAAGTTCAAATTTACACACCCTAATTTTGTTAAAGCGTTATTTCCATATATAAACACTGTTATAGATTTTATAATATTTTATAAAAAAAACACTAAAGGCATCATCACATTGTTATAGGATAAAATTGTTCCTATATATTTTTTATTCCATGTGAATATTATTTAATTTACGAAACATTTCTGATATTAATCTGTAAATCTCGCATAGAAATCATTTATTGTGATTATTGTAAATATTTGAGATGAGCGCCATGTTTTGTATATATCGATACGCGTTATTATATGTACATTATATTTTGTGCGAATATAGTTTACTATGGTGTATATAAAAGTCTTTTATTGAATTTAATAAGTAAATTATAAAATTACATACTGTAGCTCTGAATAATCGTACGAAACGCATGGGCACTTTTTTGTCTTTTCTTTTCTGTAATGAAAATGGTAGAATAATTATATTATTTAGTTTGTATTTTTTGTATTTTGTCTTATGCTACAAAACATAAGAGAAACTGTTTAGCTATAGGTATGTCTTATTTTCTAGGAGATCCTTGTAGATTGGTACGACCAGTCTTTACCCTATTGCCCGCGATTTAATTGCGTGTTCGGACTAATTAGGTACCTATAGTTTTTATTTTACTCATACTTTTTAGTGACCTAACGCGACGCGACGCCCAAAAACACAGTAGTCATTGGGTCAATTTAATAAAATTGACAACTTCTAACTTCAGGTATAGGTCGTTGGGAACAAAGGAACAATCCTTTAATATCACTAGATTCACTGGGCTTCGTTTTGCCACCACGTAGGTAAGTGTTGGATGGTTTGTGTATGGCGGCGTATACGTATAAGTTCCTTGATGGCGGCGACTTCGCTCGATGTGTGCATAGTATAGGGTATTATATAAGATACACTTTTGCATAATTATTATTTGACATGTAACGTGCTCACATCGGGCGAATGCTCATGGTTTTAGGTATATACATGGGTGTAGAATCAGAGTATATAGACCCATATAAGTCTGTACCCCTAGTAGGAGTTTCGATAGTTTACTAAAACTCGATTCGTTTACCTTTTCTCCCATACATTTCTCTGCAGCGCCCCTAGCGTACACGTTGATGAACTAAAAATGGCAGTACTAATTTTAAATGGATTCGCGCGTATTCACGTATTGGAAAATTTTACTAGGGGTAAGGGGTTTTTTGTTTACCAAACACACCTCCTTTTGCTGTGTAGGTAGGTAAAGTTACCATGGTTATCGATTTGTTTTTGTTGTTTTCTTTCAACTTTCAATGTGACGTTTCATGATTGCAAAATATTGATGTACTTTCCACAATGTTTATTAATTTTATTTGTTGTTTTGTGTAATTCGTTCTGTTAAAGAACATCGAAATGGAGGAGAGTGAGCTAAGGAAGCTCCTTCATACGAAGAATGGGTGTCGGGTGCCAATAATGCGCCCGTTACCAGATGTTCACATGATGGATAAACTACCCTTCACACCACTGCCCCCATATAATAGGATCAAGGTAAGCGGTTGGCTTTTCCTTTTCTCTCATACCCATCAAGTGATCAACAAGCCCTGGACAGCAGTACCTAAATATTCCTTAACTTTATCAATCGCTTATAAAAAACTGTCGAAGATACACTATGAGGGCTGCAGCTGCCGTGCTGTAGACTGAAAAATATTAATAGAGTATACCAAATACTTATGTCCAGTGAGGTCCACAGGGCCACGAAAATGTTTATCCAATATAATACACAAGAGTTATTCTTGATATTTTTAGGATAAGCAAGCAAAGTTCCGAAAAGTTCTCGAAGAAAAAGCGACTGAACGGAAAGTGGAGATTGCTCGTCCACTGCTCCCGAGGCGTGAGCGCGACAATCTTGAAATATGCCAATCTCGGCACATCGCTGTACTGCGGGAATGTGCTGACCAAATCAAGCCACCGCCGATGTTGAAGACGTGGGAACGAAAAATATGCAGCCTCGTCCCTCAGAAGCTGCGCGCAACTTTCCCAAATATGATGGAAGATCTTATAAACGAGAGCAAAGCAAACTGGGACCGCGACTTACACGCGCTTGCTGTTAGAACCGTAATCCGCGACGAACCAGGTGTCTCCCGCAAGAGGTATCAAGAACCGTATTTCAAATTCAATGGCATTACAGAAAATTACGATAAAATGATAAAGTACCGAAAAAAACTTCAAGATGGCTCCCTATTACTGCATCCGTTTATACGACTCATACTAGAATCAGCGGAGAGAACATTTCCTCCTTACATTATAAATTTGGCCAAATATCGATCTAAAGGGGCTATGACGCTTGCAATGTTTCAGTCCAAGATTTTGGAACAAATCAAACGTGCGGACTACCTCGTTTCGAGCACATGGTACGCGATTCTCGTAAATTGGTTAAAAAACCCTAGATGCCTGAAAGGTATGCATCGCAAAAAAATACCAGACTTTGTAAAATGTGCGACCAAAATGATATCGATACAGATACAGGAACTAATGCGTCAATCTATTGACGCTATCATTGAGTTACTAAATAACCCTGATACAGTACCCATATTGAACTTAGATCTTGAATTTGATGGCGAATTCATTTACAATCCGTCTCTCAAGGAGGTATGTGAAGTATTCCACAATATCGCTGATGCGATATCTCACATATCGCAGAGGCTCATGCCCATTGAACAGTACCTAAAAATACCCTATGAACAGGACGCTTTGCCTGTTCAATACAATGATTGGTTATATAAAGATGGCCATGATAGATTGCAGAAAGAACTCGATGTGGTGTTCGAACCATTAATTCAATATCTAGATCTTCTAAGAAATGAATACAATATGCTTTACGGAGCTCCAGCCAAAGCAGCTCTTCGGCAATTCATTGAGCAAGCCACCGAGTTTGAAGAAGGCCGTGATAAAATAAAATATTTTCAAGAAATTGATTCCAAAATAACAGGCATTTTAGAAAACCAATATTTTAATTGCGCTACAGTATGCCAACTGAGAATGGTAGACGGTCTAAAATTAAAAGCTTTGGAGTTCATTAACGATATCATAGGAGGGATTGTGAAAGTACATATGGCAGAAAACGATAGCATATGCGCAGAGTTTGAAATTATAGCAGCCAGAGCTCTGAAAGAACCTGAAAATGCCGCAGAGCTAATAGAACAAGGAATCTATATTCTTCATGCCAAGACTGTTTTGGTAGAAGCCTTAAAAGAAAGAATATTGTTGCAAATCAATATAATATCTAATCTACTGGAAATGACTTCTCTTACCGATGAGCATGTAGAGTCTAACACTAGAACAGTCAACTGGCTAAGAGCTATTAAACCTATATTCGATAGAAATGCTGCCGCTTATGAAACATTCAAAGCAGAAATGGAAGAATATTTGCAATCCAGAATAGCATTTCTTAACAAAGAAGTTCTAGATATGATTCCTTTCTTGGAACTTCTGGATAACATGGACGATGTAGATCATTCTCTTGAGTATCTGGAGTACCTACGAAAGCTAGTGCTAAAACTAGCTGAATGCGATAAAATAGTAGCATGGATTAATAATGAAGAAGTCACATTTAAATTCCCTGTAACAAGTTATCCGGACTTAGAGGAATTGAAAGACTACATTATTCCGTTCTACGGCCTAGTTTTCTTAGTTCATAGATGGAAACGCAGCTATTACACATGGATGGATGGTCCTTTTGAATATTTAGACCATTGTGCAATTGAACAAGACCATGACTTTTATTATAAAGAATTTCTCAAGTTATCCAAAAATTACCGTCTAAAAATTAAACAACAGATAGCTGAAGGTGTTGAGAAGCGATTCCAAGGTTTGGTTGATGACCCGGATGTAAACAATCTACCAGCACCTATGAAATTATGTGCACAAGCCGTCGCAGAACTAAAAGAATGGAGACCTAACGTAATGATGGCGCACATCATGTGTAATCCAGCTCTTATGCAGAGGCATTGGGATGAAATGTCGACTATAGCTGGTTTCGACTTAACTCCAACTGCTGGAACAACGCTACGAAAGATTATAAATTTTAACCTTTGGGATGATATTGATCAATATGAAATCATAAGTGTTGCAGCGACAAAAGAGTTAGCACTGATTACTAATTTGAACAAAATGATGGCAGAATGGACAGACATCTGTTTCAAAACTAGTCCGTACAAGGATACAGGCATATTTATTTTATCGGGTCTTGATGATATACAAAGTGTTCTCGACGATCACATTGTGAAAACTGTTGGGATGCGTGGCTCTGCATTTGTCAAGCCTTTCGAAACACAAGTACGAGGTTGGTATGATAAAATAGTTCGAGTTAACGCCACAATAGATGAATGGGGTAAAGTGCAAAGTCAGTGGCTTTATTTGTTGCCAATTTTCTCGTCGAAAGATATCGTCGCTCAAATGCCAGAAGAAGGAGTAATGTTTCAAGAAGTAAATAACATTTATCGTCGTTATATGACTTGCGTCGAAAAGGATCCTCATGTTCTTGAAATAGCTGGAGCTTCTGGAGTTTTGGAATCTCTCAAAGTGGCCTCCGCATTCTTAGAAAAGATAAACGACGGTGTCAACAATTACTTAGAAAGGAAACGCTTGTACTTCCCTAGATTCTTCTTTTTATCAAATGATGAAATGTTAGAAATTCTATCTGAGACTAAAAACCCTTTGAAAGTGCAACCGCATCTCAAAAAATGCTTCGAAGGTATAAACAGGCTTGTTTTTGATCCGGTGTTCAATATCTCTACCATGATATCAATGGAAGGCGAAACTGTTGATTTTCTTGAAACGATCAGTGTAGCTGCTGCTCGCGGCTCTGTTGAGAAATGGCTAGTTCAAGTTGAAGATCAAATGTTGAAGGCCGTGAAAATGGAAACAGAATTATCGTACTATGATTATCTAAATTTAAGTCGAGTTGAATGGATCCTGTCATGGGAAGGTATGGTAGTTCTGGCTATTTCTCAGATTTACTGGGCGGTGGATGTCCATGACGCCTTAAATACTCACCGGTTAACTGAATTAGAGGCATTTCACGTTGGGTTGACTAAGCAATTAAACGAAACTGTCGCTGTAATTCGACGAACAGATCTAACGAAACTTAACAGCATCACAGTTAAGGCACTTATAGTAATAGATGTTCACGCTAAAGATGTAATTTTTGAGCTAATTCAGAAAGATGTGACTGAAGTAACTGATTTCCAATGGTTGGCTCAACTCCGCTACTACTGGGAAGAAGAGAAAGTATTAGTAAAGATTATTAATGCTGTTGTTAATTATGCTTATGAATATCTAGGAAACTCCGATCGCTTAGTTATAACGCCTTTAACGGATCGATGCTACCGTACATTAATAGGGGCTTATTATCTCCATTTAAATGGTGCCCCTGAAGGACCAGCAGGCACAGGCAAAACTGAAACTACTAAAGATTTAGCTAAAGCATTAGCGGTACAGTGTGTAGTATTCAATTGCTCCGACGGCTTGGATTACAAAGCGATGGGCAAATTTTTTAAAGGTTTAGCTTCTTGTGGTGCATGGGTGTGTTTTGATGAATTTAATAGAATTGAAGTAGAAGTATTGTCTGTCATAGCTCAACAAATTCTATGTATAGTCCAAGCTGTTCGGCAACACGTAGAAACTTTTAATTTCGAAGGTACCATCTTAACCTTAAACCCCGCGTGCTATGTGTGCATCACAATGAATCCAGGCTACGCAGGTCGTTCAGAATTACCGGACAATTTAAAGGTATTGTTCCGTACTGTAGCTATGATGGTTCCAGATTATGCTATGATAGGGGAAATTTCTCTGTACTCTTTTGGCTTCGTTGATGCCCGAACCTTATCGATCAAAATAGTCACAACGTATCGTTTATGTTCAGAACAGTTATCTTCACAAAACCATTACGATTACGGAATGCGAGCTGTAAAAACTGTCTTGTCAGCAGCCGGTAATTTAAAAAGAAGTTTTCCGAATGAAAGTGAAAATATATTACTTTTAAGATCAATCACAGATGTCAATTTACCTAAATTTTTATCATTTGATGTACCTCTGTTTGAGGGTATCATATCTGACCTGTTTCCCGGTATCACTCTACCCAAACCGGACTACGAAAACTTTTTGAACGCCTGCTACGAATGTTGTGAGAAGAATAATCTGCAACCAATGGACTGCTTCATGGTAAAAGTAATTCAAACGTTTGAAATGATGATTGTTAGACATGGATTTATGTTAGTGGGCGATCCGTTCTCTGGTAAATCGGTGACTTTACAGATTTTGGCTGAAGCTCTTACTCTGATGGAAGAAAAGAATCTACCAGGTGGCTGTGCTAGCACGTACAAAGTGCTCAATCCTAAAGCTGTAACAATGGGTCAGCTGTATGGTGCATTTGACCCTATATCTTACGAATGGACTGACGGCATCGTCGCCACTATATTTCGCGAATTTGCTTCTGATGACACCCCAGTAAAAAAATGGATTGTGTTTGACGGCCCTGTAGACGCTGTATGGATCGAAAACATGAACACCGTTTTAGATGACAATAAAAAACTGTGCCTAACGTCCGGGGAGGTGATGGCTATGTCTAGTGTTATGTCTATGATATTTGAAGTCATGGATTTATCTCAAGCTTCGCCCGCCACCGTCTCTAGGTGCGGAATGATATACATGGAATCAGCTTCACTCGGATTTAGACCGTTTTATAAGTCATGGGTGAACACATTAAATCCTATTTGGTACGAAGAAAACGAAGAATACATTTATGATATGTGTGACTGGTTATTTGAACCATTAATATATTATGTTAGAAAATACTGTGGACAACTCGTAACTGCTGGAGAAGTAAATTTGGTAATAAGTACACTTCGGCTTATAGAAATGTTTATGGACAATGCAATTGAAGGGGAAGAAGATACTAGATATACAAGGGCTTGGTTTGTAGCCTCTTTAATGAGTGCACTCGTGTGGGGAGTTGGTGGAATATTAAACACTAATTCGCGTGAAAAATTCGATGATTTAATTAAGGAATACTTTAGAGGTGAAAAGGGAATTCCACATAATATAGAGCGTATTGATGTCTCGATACCATCAGACGGGATGATTATTGATCACTACTATATGTACAAAGGTAAAGGCTGTTGGAAGCCTTGGCCCGATGCGGTGAAAGCAGTTCAGCTCAAAGAGCAAATAAATCTCCTTCAAACGGTAATTCCAACTTTGGAAACGGAGAAGTACATTTTTCTTTTGAAAATCCATACGAAATTTTATAAACCACTCTTGCTTATAGGCCCCACAGGCACTGGCAAAAGTTTCTATGTTCAAAACTTTTTAATGAATAGAATTGATATGGAAAAATACACACCTGGTTTTATAACTTTCACGACAACGACGTCTGCAAACCAAACGCAAGATTTGGTATTATCTAAATTAGTAAAACGACGAAAAAACAATTATGGTCCAACAAAAGGGAAAATGGCGGTAATTTTCATTGATGATATGAATATGCCTGCAAAAGAAACTTACGGTGCGCAGCCTGCGATAGAGTTATTAAGATTATATTTCGATCAAAAACATTGGTATGATTTGAGAACTACCGATAAGCTATATATATACGACACATTTTTCTATGGAGCAATAGGTCCGGTAGGTGGCAGTCGGCAGTTGATATACCCCAGGATGTTACGGCATTTCAATATTTATTCGATTAATGAATTTTCTAAAGATAGCATGACTAAAATATTTACGACCTTATTGCAACTTGGTTGGAGACGACATGGATTTGGCCAAGATACACAAGTTTATATAGTAAACATCGTAGCCGCAACTATGGATATATATGATCAAGCAACAGAAGGACTTCGGCCGACGCCAGCTAAATCGCATTATATTTTTAATTTAAGAGACTTTTCGAGAGTTATTCAAGGGTGTGCTCTGCTGCGAAAAGAGTCAGCTGATAACAAGAAAACGTTTATACGGATATGGGTGCATGAGATAATGAGAGTATTTTATGACAGACTTGTAGATGAACCAGATCGCGATTGGTTCTTTAAAGTCCTTAAAAAATCAACTCTCACATGTATGAAGGATTCTTTTGAGTCTGCTTTAGATCCTTATTTGGATGTTCAGTCCGAAGAAGTAACACAAGATACCATTAAGAATTTAATGTTTGGATCTTATTTGGATATGGACAGTGCAGAAGGTGAAAGGCGTTATGAAGAAATGCCATCGAAAGAAGTAGTTTTAAATGTTGCAATACAGATGTTAGCAGAATACAATGCATTGCACAAGGCCAAAATGAATATTGTTTTATTCGATTACGCGCTAGAACATCTTTCAAAAATTTGTCGCTTACTTTCTATGCCATCAGGAAATGCTTTGCTAGTGGGAGTTGGTGGTTCTGGGCGCCAATCATTGACTCGCTTAGCCAGCACAATTTTAGGTCAGTCAATTTTCCAACCGGAGATTACAAAGGCATATAGTGTCAAAGACTGGCAAGACGATATAAAATTAGTGCTTAAAGAGTCAGGTGGTCTAAACAAAGATACAACTTTCTTGTTCACTGAAAGTCAAATTAAAGAAGAAGTATTTATTCAAAACCTAGACAGTTTATTAAATTCTGGAGAAGTACCTAATTTATATGGATTGGATGAAAAACAAGAAATTTTAGAGTTAGTTCGCTTAGCTGCTCAGGGAGGAAACAGAAATCTCGATATCAGTCCATTACAGATTCTCGCATTCTTCGTAGGACGATGCAAAGTTAAATTACATATTGTCCTCTGTTTTAGTCCTATTGGAAGTTCTTTTAGAACTAGACTGCGATTGTATCCATCTCTTGTAAATTGTTGTACTATTGATTGGTATGATAGCTGGCCCGAAGATGCTTTGGAAATGGTAGCAAATCATTACATGGTCAAAGTAAATGTACCTGATAGAGTTAAAGCAGCGGCTGTTATAGCTTGTAAACAATTCCATGTAGACTCGAGAATTGTGTCAATAAACTTTTACAGCCAGTATGGGCGTAAAACCTATATTACTTCGGCATCATACTTAGATTTGATTAAATCTTTTACTTCATTAACTAATAGAAGACAGCGTGAACTGAGAGCAGCAAAACTCAGGTACACCAACGGCTTAGATAAACTGGGGCAAGCGGCAGAAGCTGTTTCAATAATGCAACATGATTTAAATATATTAAAACCTCAGCTTATTATAATGGCCGAAAAATCAGCTAAAATGATGGAAGAAATAGAAGGAGAAACTGCTATTGCAGACAAAGCAGCTGCGCAAGTGAAAGAAGACCAAAAAGTTGCGAACGTGCAAGCAGCTGCTGCACAAGAATTGAAAAAAGATTGTGAAGCTGATTTAGCCCTTGCTTTACCAATTTTAGAAGATGCAATTGCTGCGTTGAATACTTTAAAACCCAGTGATATCACTATTGTAAAATCTATGAAGAATCCTCCTGGAACAGTAAAGTTGGTCATGGCAGCTGTCTGCGTAATGAAAGGGATTCCCCCCGATAAAATTCCAGACCCTGATAACCCAGGGAAAAAAATATATGACTTCTGGGGTCCTAGTAAAAGAGTTTTAGGTGACATGGGTTTCTTAGATTCTTTAAAAAACTTTGACAAAGACAACATACCTATAGAGACAATGAAAAAAATTAGGAAGGAGTATTTGTCACATAAAGACTTTAAACCTCACATAATTGCTAAAGCGTCAACAGCAGCGGAAGGTTTATGTAAGTGGATTATTGCTATGGATATGTACGATGCAGTAGCAAAAGTGGTGGCTCCAAAAAAAGCAAAATTAGAAGCTGCTGAAAAGGAGTTTGCCGAAACTATGGCAATTTTGGAAGAAAAGAAAGCCACTGTTGCTCGTTTGGAGGCTAAATTAGCCGAATTAAACGAAGCTTTAGAAGAAGCAAATCTTAAGAAAAAAGCTCTTGAAGATGAAGTACAGTTGTGTATTGATAAGTTGTACAGAGCTGAAAAATTGATAGGTGGCTTAGGCGGCGAAAAAGTACGCTGGACACTTGCTGCTGAAAATTTACAGACGTTGTATGACAATTTAGCGGGTGATATTCTGGTTTCGTGTGGTATCATTGCTTACTTAGCCCCATATACATTACCAGTAAGAACGAAAATCACTGAGAACTGGCGAGAGCTTGTTATCAAGTTAGCTATGCCACATTCAGAAGTATTTATGTTCAAAGACATACTAGGTACTGACATTAAGATACAAAATTGGTATATTGCAGGATTGCCAAGAGATTCATTTTCTACTGATAACGGTATTATTCAAGATAATTCAATGAGGTGGTCGTTGCTTGTAGATCCTCAAGGACAAGCAAATAAATGGATCAAAACTATGGAGAAAGCTAATGACTTACAAGTCTTGAAATTTACTGATGGTAACTATATGAAAGTTATAGAAACTTGTCTTGAATATGGTAAACCTGCACTTATGGAGTGCATACTTGAAGATGTTGAAGCTCCATTAGATCCAGTTTTGCTAAAAAATACATATACACAAGCTGGTAAAGAGTTTATTGCCTTAGGCGATAATGTAATAGAGTATCATCCAAATTTTAGACTTTATATGACCACAAAACTTAGGAACCCTCATTACTTGCCAGAAGTATTTAATAAAGTGACACTAATCAACTTTGCCCTTACAAAAGATGGGTTGGAGGATCAGTTACTTGGTATTGTAGTGGCAAAAGAGAGGCCTGATTTACAAGAAAAAAGAGAAAAACTAATTATCCAGAGCGCTGGAAATCGGGCTGCACTGAAGCAAGTCGAAGATGATATTTTACGAACATTGCAGGAATCAAAAGGAGATATTTTAGAAGACGAAACTGCAATTGAAGTATTAGATTCGTCTAAACTATTAGCAATTGACATTATGAAGAAGCAAGAAGCTAGCCTCGAAACGGAAATCATTATAGAAAAATTTCGTCTAGGCTACAGACCAATTGCTTCCCACTCTGCAGTTTTGTATTACTGTGTCACTGAATTACCTAATGTAGATCCAATGTACCAATATTCTTTAACCTGGTTTATTAGTCTGTACATCATATCTATAGAAAATGCTAATAAATCGAAAGATTTAGACAAAAGACTTAAATTCTTGAAAGAAACATTCACTTACAACTTGTATAGTAACGTATGTCGGTCACTTTTTGACAAAGATAAATTGATGTTTTCGTATGTCATGTGTGCAAAAATGATGCTTTCGACTGGAGAGATGAATCACGATGAACATGTGTTTCTTATAACTGGTGGAATAGCTGTCGAAAATACGATTAAGAAACCCATTGATTGGTTACCTGATAAAGGGTGGGATGAGATTTGTAGGCTGAATGACTTACCTAGTTTTGTAGGTTTTAAAGACAATTTCGTTGAACAAGCAAATGAATGGCAAGCTGTGTATGATGACCTAGAACCACATCATAGACCCTTACCTGGAAAATGGGACGATACATTAAGTACCTTCCAGAAGTTACTTGTCGTGAGAGTTTTAAGACCAGACAAATTAACTACTGCGATATCAGATTTCGTAGAAAAAGCAATGGGCCGAAAGTATATTACACCACCTCCATTTGACATAGGAAAATCGTTTGGTGATTCTAACTGTTTGGCGCCTTTGATATTCATTTTATCACCAGGTTCAGATCCAATGGGGGCTCTTATAAAGTATTGCGAGAAAATGGGATATTCTCACAGATTTAATTCAATATCCTTAGGTCAAGGTCAAGGGCCGATTGCCAGAGCAATGATAGAAAAAGCACAGGCAGAAGGCGGTTGGGTATGTTTACAAAACTGTCATTTAGCTGCTTCTTGGCTTCCTGCCATGGAAAAAATTATTGAAGGGTTTGACTTGACGAATACAGATCTCAGTTTTAGATTGTGGTTAACGAGTTACCCGTCAGATAAATTTCCCCAGGCGGTTCTTCAAGTTGGAGTTAAAATGACTAATGAACCTCCAACTGGCTTGCAACACAATTTGAACCGATCTTACATATCAGAACCAGTAAAAGAAGCAGAATTTTTTGAAGGATGTCCAGGAAAAGATAAATCTTTTAGCAAACTTTTGTATGGCATAAGCTTTTTCCATGCAGTCGTGCAAGAGCGAAAAAAGTTTGGGCCCTTGGGTTGGAATATTCAATACGGTTTTAACGACTCGGATTTTCAAATATCTATTATGCAGTTGCAAATGTTTTTGAACCAATACGAAGAAATTCAATACGTAGCCATAAAATATTTGACTGGTGAATGCAATTATGGAGGCAGAGTCACCGACGATTGGGATCGCAGGTTGATTGTTACGATTTTAGATAAATATGTTAATGATGGTGTTGTGAATGATCCTAACTACTTATTCTGCGATATTGGACCTGTGTACGGCCTACCACGTCGATGTGAATATCAAGATTATCTTAAGCATATAGAAAGTGTACCTGTCAACCCTCCGCCTCAGGTTTATGGATTGCACATGAATGCTGGAATAACGCGGGACTATGCCATTTCTATGAACATGATGGAAGCTCTGGTTCTTGTCGAAGGAGGCGGTAGCGGCAGCGAAGGAGGGAACACGGAAACGATACTTATACAAATGGCTGCAGAAATTCTTTCTAAGCTACCGTCCAAATTTGACGTTGAAATAGCACAGAAATCGTACCCTGTCGATTACAATGAGTCAATGAACACTGTACTTATTCAAGAAATGGAAAGATTTAACAAATTACACACTGAAATCGAGACTTCTTTACTTGATTTGCAGAAAGCTGTAAAAGGCCTCATCGTTATGTCGCCGGCCTTGGATTTACAGTTTAATAACATGCTGCTGGGTAGAATACCTGAGAACTGGCGTAAAGTTTCATATCCCAGTCTCAAACCGCTTCCTAGCTATATCTCTGATTTTCTTGATCGTCTGCATATGTTAAATGATTGGTATGAAAACGGTAAACCACCCACGTTTTGGCTTTCTGGATTTTTCTTCACGCAGGCATTCCTCACGGGGTCAGTTCAGAATTATGCTAGAATAAAAAAGATTCCAATCGATTTGTTGGTATTCGATTTTGAGGTGCGTAAAGTTGATTATGAAAACGAACCTCCGGAATGGGGGGTGTTTGTACATGGATTGTTTATGGATGGGGGCCGTTGGGATCGCCAGACTTACGCTATCGGCGAGCAGTATCCTAAGATATTGAATGACAGTATGCCGGTTGTATGGCTTTACCCCAAGATGAAATCGGATTTCGATGAAGGGGACAGATATAAATGCCCATTGTATAAGACATTAGAGAGAAAAGGAGTACTCGCTACTACGGGTCATTCATCTAACTTTGTGTTGGCTTTCTTTTTGCCATCTGACCAGCCGTCAGCACATTGGATAAAACGTAGCGTTGCCTTATTGCTTCAGTTGGATAATTGAACTCACCATACATTACCATTACCTACTTTTTATGTACCTAATCGGTTATCGATGCTTACCTATTTATTTTTAATTATTTCCAATAGGCACCAATTTCTATTCTAACTTTTTCAATACTGGTAGGTAATTATTTGCCTTTGTTAATTTCTCTATGAGACTAATGTATTAAATCATAATCGATTTTGTAAATACTCAGATTGTGCTATTAGGTTCTTGCATACCGTTATGTATGATGCGAGTTAATTTATAGGTATTGATTGAGACATGTGCTTGCCTGTAAAGTACTGTTTTGTATTTTTTTGGACTTGTTTGGACTTTTTTCCCAAAGATTAAGTCAATAATATTTGTTGTTAGCGTCTTTTTCAGTATTATTATCCCATGCTTGTAGGTACTTAACTGTTTTCGTAAGTATTTATTGCTATATCATAATAAATAACCACAATGTTATAATAATCAAGGAATATTTTATTTATGTATTAATCTTATCTATCACCTATTTATTTATCATTTCTCTTCGCTAACTCACGTCTTGTGTTTTCCGTCTCCAATAGTTTACGTCTCAACTTTAGCATAATGGCGTTGTTTCGTTTCTGCAACAGAAAATATTTGTTCATGCTTAATTATTTATACTGTAGAAGTTAAATTAGCTCATCATGTAAAAGCTCTATGTTAGGTATGTCTTGCTTGTCCGTTGCACAGTTGAATCAGTTAAATAACAGTATAATATAGGTACTACTAAGGTACCTACTGTGCCTTTGTCTGCAAGCCTGCTCTTATTAGTTCATGACTTGTATCTTATCATTAGGCGTGGCGTGGGTAGAGTATTTCGACTGATTAATGTTAGACCGATGGGAAATTAGATAATTGTGAAAAAAACAATTCTATGTTCACCTACTGAATCATGTAGGTACCTTTAAAACTGAGCATTCACGTTCCAAAGCCTGGCATTCTGCTTCTACAATCGCTGCTTCTTTAGCCTCCTGTTCTTTCTTCTCGGCTACCTCCTTCTCTTTCTGACGCTGCACTGCTTCTTCCTGAGCCTCTTTGTCATGTATCTCTTTCATTCGAAGATTGAAAAGCTCGTGTTCTAAAGAAATATTTATTGCGAATTAGATTAAATGTGTTCCTAATTCCTATATAAATAGCTAAGCAATTACGCAGTCACGAGCAGCAGTTCTTAAAATTAACCGAAACAATTCTATTATTTCCCAGTTCGTTCTTAACCTTGTCTGAAATATCATTAAGGACATTCTAGAGCCAACCCGTGGATTCACTCGCGTTTCCTCGTGGGTATATACCTACACTATACAACACTGCACTTTTTTAAAACCCTTAGTACTTATCTACACTCTGACGCTATAAAACAAGGAAGGTAGGTTCAATGTAGTGAATTATATTACTTATTGGGTTCCATAGTCACACCAATTATCAAATCTACGTCCACAGCGGTTTGGGCGACTGATGGCGAGGCGAGGCGGCGCTCTTAGTTGGGTAAAATATTATTATGTGTGGACATTTCAAATCACTCAGCGTCATCTAGCCCCAAACTAAGCAAAACTTCTATATGGGATCCACACGATAACTGATAAAATATTAAAATATACAATATAACACCAATCATCGATGTTCATTACACAAATGTTTGGGAATGGCAATCGAACCCACAACCTAATACAGCTCACAAAGCAGAGCTAGGTCCTCATCAACAGCCTGAAGATGCCTACTGCTGAACATAGGCCTCCCGCAGAGAGCGCCACGTTGAGCGGCTGTTCGCCTTCTGCATCCATCGGCTCCCCGCTGCTTTCACCAGATCGTCGGATACCAGAGCTAGGTAGATAGATACTAGGTAGTAGGTACCAACTGCGAATTTTCCACGCATGGGCTACGGCAAGGGACCACTGGTGATTGTGTGTGGGTGCGGTAGATGTAATAATAAGTTACTATTTTGGGTTTGTTAATTAACCTTTATCAAAAATCTCCTGATATCCGTTCCTGTGACTTTGGAGACTAGCAACATGCGCATCTATTTTGCATTTCTCTGAAGTGGAGCATATTTCAATCATCGATATTTGATGCGTTGCTTGAGCGGTTTGGCCTTTTATGTCCTATGCGTAAAAATATTAATATTTTAACAACTCTATTTGGTACCTGCGTTTTAGATAAAATACAAGTAGATATGAACCAGATCAGATACCTAATAAAAAGCAACCCACCTCAAGCTGCTCTCTTAGAAACTCGTTTTCAGCTTTTACTGCAGCTACCTCTTCGTTTAAAGACCGCTCTCTGTTACGAACTTTGCACAAATCCCTTTCATTGCTTAGCTTTAATTTGGTAGCTGAAAAAACAATTGATGATTTTTGATAGGTGATGGATGATTGTTCATTAGCTTACCTATTTTGTCTTATTTTTATGAAACGCAGCAAACCAGATTTTAACTTCATCTTTAGCGCTTGAATTTTATCGATGTTGTTTGTCATTTGAAGCTACCTACCTACGTATTAAGCAGGTAGAATAAAAATACAAAAACTAACAAAAAGTATTATGAAATATAAATTAATTATTGACCATGTACGAAAAGAATGAGAGGAAATTGAGAACGTTATTAGAAGTTAAAAATTTGGCGCCACTTTTTATGCCGTCCATGGACCATGAGTTTTTTTTTTGACTGAGCAAGTGAGCATATCATAGTCGCTCAGTCGTCGCTGCTATCAATTCAAGTCATTATTTCATTTAAAAAAATGGTAAAATAATAAATAAAATGATAACTCTACTTCAGCATTGTGCTGTAGTAATACGGGACATGATGGATGGGGCTGGGCTGGCTGATGGACCATTGAAACATGCTTGAAACCGAGACGATTTCGCTTGGCTTAAAGTATAAAGGCACAAAGGCCTAAAAAAAGGTCATCTTCAACTCTTGGTTAATGGCTCTGTGGCTAAAAAAAGTTGCATGTCATTTATTTTTGTTATGTCAAAGAAGAGAAGAAGAAGTGTTGTCAATGAGCAGTCTGAGTGACTATTGAATGAACGTAATGAAGAGTTTTGGCGGGAACGCGGAAAAGTTCACGTCGTTGCATCGTATTATTTTTCAAAACTTTTGTTTTTTCCAGTTTAATGTTTAAAATTGGTGGAGTTTTACGCATTAAGTGCTGAATTACGAGCATGAGTGAGGGCAAGTGATATATGGGTCAATCTCAGAAAAATGGACAAATTCACGTATTGACAAATTTTGACCAAATAAGAATTATAATATATCAGAATTTATTACCTTCATACATCTAAAAATACTCTACTTTTATAATCCTAACTCACACGCAGCATAGAATTAACCTTGAAAATCATATTCCTGACATGTAATGCCCCCATGTTGCAACTGTTTACTCTAAGATTACTTAAAATTGGTAATACTGTTAGTTTTATTGTTTTAATTGATAGTGTAAACATTACATGACTAAATATTTTTAATAGAGCACTACCATAACTTATAGATTTTGTGAAAAGGTCGCAACTTTATGTGTAATGGACTTCGCAACCATAACCCCGCCAAAACATTAAACTCAAAAAAAAGGCGGGAATGCGTTATGCATTGAGTCTCAAGTATTTGTCTATAAAGCGGCCGTTTCAGGCTCTTTTCTATGATCCATTCAATTCCACACTCCATTCTCTCAATTGTCCATACAGTCTTGTTTAGAGCTGGAGGGTGTGTCTGGTCCAGAGAAATTATCATATAGTCTGGCTACATTTATTTACCGAATGCGTGATAATTAACTAGTGATAGTCTGTGCAGTAAATATACAACAATAGGTAAGTTCAATAAAATATATCTCTTATACCTATGGGTTTCCTTTGTATTTTTATCAAGTGTTTTATAACGAAATCGTCATTATCCTGCCGTCATTAACCTGTGAAATCGAGTGAGAGGCAAATGGCTGGGTACTAGGAAAATGGTTAAATTGTCTGGCCAAAGGTTTTAACAGTAGCCGCTTGTAGTAAATATGCTGTTCCACAATAATTTTACCAATTATGCAACATATTTTTCAATAATTTTTTTCATGCCGATTTGGTCCATTTTTGGGAGATTCACCCATAATGTGGTGAAACATGATTTTTCGTGTTGCTTCCAAAACTCTATGGAAGACATGAGTCATGTCTTAGTCATGACTGCGTGAAATATTTTATAACACGATGAAAATGTAATACTTGACACTGGCTAAATACACTATGTGTGGAGCCAAAATATAAGAAAAAAAAAGTGTTGTCAATGTTTTTTTGTTGTCAAAAAAAATCTATTATTCTCTGTGGAGGGACCACAGAGCATAGTAGATTTTTTTGTCTAATCTGTGTGAGGTACCAATATACGTAATAAGTTTCTTTTTTTTTTTCTTATATTTTGGCTCCACACATAGTGTATTTAGCCAGTGTCAAGTATTATATTTTCATCGTGTTATAAAATATTTCACGCAAAGTCATGTCCTAGTCATAAGTCCAGTCTAAGTCAGGTAGTCATACTCCAGTGTAAGTCATGCTCCAGCAAAGTGGTGGCCACTTTACTAGAAGCTTAACAAGTTCCTTGTAAGTGTCAATGCTATAGATTTCTTTGTGTCAATGTCATGTTTGGCGACTCATTTCCCGTCTAGTAATGCAGGGGTCCCCTGCGAATCTGGGAAGTTTTTCGTTTTTAGGGAAAGAAATGTCAATTCAGTACATTTTGGAGTTAGCGTTTGGCGATAGCGTTAGCGTTTGGGATCTTTGCTAGACCCCCTGTGATTACAAAGTCTAGTAATCTGATTACTAGACTGTGTAATGTCTCAGGATGACGTGCGCAGTGCGGTGTCACGCAAGACTTTATTATTTTGAAGTTCCGAGTGATACTGCAACTGTTATGGGCGGCCGTTTCGCTTAACATCAGGTGAACGACTAGCTCGTCAAGTCATTCTTCCACATACAAAAAATATATATAAAATATTTATGTTATTATCATAATACTTGTAGAGTGCGCTGCATGCTGCGCAAACCACTTACTTCTTCTCACGCACATCTAGTTTATGCTACTGCACAGCGCAGCGTTTTGCGCCGACATCATTGTCGCCATTAAGTTTGATTTACACTCTACTAGAATGTGTGATCAAATTATTAGTTCTTATTTACTCAGTAATTCCACCAGCTACAATGCCCTTCTACTGCTTGGTGGCAGAATAACTTGCAATGTGGTAGTCTGGTAGTAGATACCTAGACAAACTTTGCATAAAAGTCACCACAGAAAATGTTTGAATCAAGATAATGCGACCTTGAACGACGTTTCTTATGTTTTTAATCTAGCTCGCTTTGGCATTTCGAGCAAATGTTGCATAATATATAGGTAATCTATGTATGGATGTTTAACCTAAAAAATCAGTCGTAATCTTGATTGTATTTACGCAGGCCACTCAGATCTGTAGGCCTAGCACGAATTATTACGCGCGCGTAAGTGTAACGTTAACGTAAGGCTCCCCTATTACGATCGCGTCTGCCGCTCAACGCTGTCAAAGTTCATACAAGTTCAGTTGAGCGGCAGACGCGCGTCAGCATCGCTGCTAGCTCAATCGTAATAGGGGGGGCAGATCAAATGCCATACAACTGGCTCACGTTAACGTTACACTTACGCGTGCGTAAATATTCGTGCTAGGCCTACTGAAGGATAGTTTCGGTAGTGAAATGTTACGAATTGTATTGATGGTAATAACCATTTACAAAAATAATATGCTGTTGATGGTATCGATGATAATTGCATTCTGATAGTATCGATACTATCGATGTACTGCCTCCGTAATATCAATATTATTTATTAACTATCCATAGTATCATCTATATCTATACACTCAAGCACGATAATTTGGTACCGTAAATGAAATTTAAAAAAATGTATTTACGCTCGGGGGGACTTTGTAAAAAGTTAGGGGAAATTCATATGATAATCTGGCAACTGGTTCCGTCAGTCATCCTCATATCGTCACAGATTAGAGAAAAAATCATTTACTTACTCTGTACTCCATGGAGGTGCTCTATGTTGATGCTGTAGCTGACTAGCTGTACTCTGTTCCTTCTTTTGACAAAAAAAAAAAATTGATAAGAAAAAAGAAAGCGTGCGTGTTGTGTTCACGAAAGTTCTTTCAATTTTTATTAATTTTCTCGCAAAATGTAGTTATATTTCTGGATCTATAATCCACACAAGTTTATTTTGTGTACGAGGATTAATAAAACAGCCTTGATGTGTAAATCATCGAAAATGGTGTCCGGCAGCACGAGGGTGATCCAAGTCACCAACATCGCTCCGCAAGCGACGAAAGATCAAATGCAAACCCTCTTCGGATACATGGGGAAGATTGACGATATCAGACTATACCCGACGATCAGAGATGTGTCGTGTCCCGTGCAGTCACGAATATGCTACATCAAGTATTATGACTCTGCAACCGTAAATGTAGCCCAGCACATGACAAACACTGTGTTTATCGACCGAGCGCTCATTGTCATTCCATTGCAGTCGGGCGAGATTCCCGATGAGCATAAAGCGCTGGAGATGTCAAACAATGGGACACTCGTGCCTGGGTTGGGTGCTGTTGAACCTCGTCTCCCCGCGCACATAATAAACTCATTGGAAGGCGTCCCGCCCAATCAGTTATTTCAATCTCACGACCCGAAATTAGCAGCGGCAGGTTTACCGCCTTACCCTCCTCTACCGGCGATTTATGACTCTAGAAGAATTGAAGAAATCAGAAGGACTGTATTGGTTGTGGATGTAGGGAACTTGACTGCGCAGCAGTTGATTGATTACTTTTGTGCGGCCGGAGAAGTGAAGTACCTGAGGTTCTGTGAGAGAGATGGAGATAAAACAAAGTATGCACTAATTGAGTTGACTGAACAGGAGAGTATAGTCAAAGCGCTGCAGCTTAATGAAACTACTTTAGACGGACAGACTATCAAGGTTAGTATACTGACCTGCGAAGAGTGCTCTGACCAACACTACCAGTTTAATTTGTGTAGTTATAAATGTTATTAATTTTTTCTTTAGTGATCACACAAAGTGTCTATAATCATTGTTTATTGTTTGCTCAACTGCTATTGTTGTCTTGGCATTTTTTTTCACCACGTAAGTACATGCCACATTGACATTTATTAATCATTAGGTCTGTGTTATTAATACACATTATTTATGGTGTTACTGACATAGTACTATATGAGTTAATTACATTAAATAAGTTGGTTAGAACTGGTAATAATTTAATATGAAATTCATTTCACAAATATTTTCAGGTGCAGCATGCCACTCAGTCCATATGCAAGCCTCAGACAAAGAGCAATGAAGCTGCCCAGCGGGAAATTGAGGAGGCCATGTGCCGTGTGAAGGAAGCACAGAATATGATCTCTGCAGCTATAGACCCTGTTATTGGCTTGCTTTCTAAAGATAAGAGGAGGTTTGTGTTGACCTTGGGTAATCATCTATCATCATCATCAGCCTGAAGATGGCCACTGCTGAACACAGGCCTCCCCCATAGCCCACTTTGAGCGACTGCTTGGTAATCCTCTGTATCTATATCTATACCATATTTTTACTGAAGGTTATTGTAGCTAGTGAAATTACTGGGCAAATGAGACTTTATGACCTGATTACACAGTGTAGTAATCTGATTACTAGACTGTGTGATGTCTCAGGATGACGTACGCAGTGCAGTGTCACACAAAACTTTATTATTTAAAAAGTTCCAAGTAACACTGCAACTGTTATGGGCGGCCGTGTCGCTTAACATCAGGTGAACGACTAGCACGTCACGTCATTCATTCACATAAATGACGGATTACCTTAATAAATAAATAAATAATTATAAAAAATATAGAGAGCTCTAGTAATTTGTAAACATTTGTAGGAGGCAATCTCTAAAACTAACCCTTTTATTTAGCTGCTGCCCCTGGCTATACACATGCTATTTGTGAGGGGGGTTACATGAACATATAAAAACCTCTAACCCCCCCCCCCCCCCCCCGGGTTAGAGGTTTATATATGTTCATGTAATTTAGTCGTACAATGCACATAAACATGACATCCGTATATGGACGGCATTCCTCCAATCCACACAAAATGTTTCATTTCAACATTTATTACTTGAGTGGTAAAGGAGTAAACAATATAATTTGGGTGTGCCTTGATAAGGCAAGAGTGACAGTACTCTTGCCTTGAAAACTTGCAGATGATAACATAAATTTGAATTTTATTTTACATAACCTCACAAAAAGTTGCCAAATATCCATCTTAGTTTACGCCATAACATTTATTTATATTTATTATATTTAGTGTATTTTCTAGGCAAGCATGTTCCCTCATCAACCAACAACAGCATCTTCAATTTTACATAGAAAAGCTATTTATCTATATGGGCCATTAATACAACACACATTAATTGAGTGAATACAGTTTGTCAAAAACATAATTACTGTTACAAGTTACTGTACTTTTGCATAACAATAGATGAACAATTAAAAAGTGTACGAGTGTTGTATGACTGACATGCCTTGTTTGCACATTTCAGAACCCGTTCGCGCTCACGGTCCCGGCGCCGGTCGCGGTCGCGCTCGCGTCGTTCGCGCTCGCGACACCGCAGCAAACGTTCGCGTTCGCGCTCGCGGCACCGCTCGCGACGCTCCCGCTCGAAACACAGACACCGCTCTAGGTATGGTTCGCTCAAAACACTATTATATTTCAGACTAGACTAATTATCTCAATGGTAACTAAAAAGCTGTGTGCAAAATTTCATCCTTGCTGTTCAACCATTTTGTGTCCACCAAAAAACAATGTGCTACTTTGATATTTTTAATTTATAGTGATGATTTAAACAGTTTTTTCACTACAAATGTCTGCTGTCTGCACACACAAGCTGTCTACTTTGTGCATCTGCATCAACATCTGGGACCACAAACCATATTTTTATAGGACTTGTCTTGTTTAGAATTAACAGAGGTGATTTACACCTGCACTGACATCATGGTTCAAGGACTAAATAACGCCCAAAAATCACATACATAGACCCTAACTAGTTCCCCGTAGTCTCACATGGACTGAATGAAATATAGGATAATATTTATATGGTACATTACCACATAGGATGCTTTATAAGTTGCAGTACAATCCAAAGCGCTCATCTAGTTTCAAATTGTTAAAATAATTCTAATAGTAACAAACCAATTGGTGATAAAAATGGTTTCAGATCCCGGTCCCGGCACCGTAGCTCGCGTCGCTCACGCTCGCGCTCGCGCCATCGCAGCTCGCGCTCGCGCCGCGACCGCTCCAAGGACAAGGACAAGGATAAGGATAAGGACAAGGAGCGTGACAAGCGTGACACCAAGGACTCGGCGGATAAAGACAAGAAAGACAAGTCCAAATCGCCGCAACCTCCGTTACCACCGCCGCCACCTCCATCGAAGGATGTCGAGATTGTAGAAATCGAACCGGCCAAAGAAGAACCGGTGCAAACGCCAATGCCGATACCGGTGCAGGTGCAAACGCAGGTGCCGACTCCGGTGCAAACGCAAACGCCGATTCCGGTGCAAACGCAGATGCCAATGCCGATTCCGATGCAAACGCAGATGCCAATGCCAATGCCGGTGCAAACGCAGATGCCAATGCCGGTGCAAACGCAGATGCCGATGCCGATGCCGATGCAAGCGCCAGTTCTGGTGAAGCCTCCACCTCCGCCGCCGCCTTTGCCACCTCCTCTGCCGCCCTCGGAGACTCCGGAATGTGAAACAAATGGAACCGAACAAGAAGTCAAGTCGACTCCAGCCAACGATAAGGATAAGGAAAAAGATAAAGAAATCAGTGTTAAAGAGAAGGAGCGGTCGCCCTCAAAGAAGAAAGAGCGGTCGCGATCCCGCGATAAGAAGAGAGATCGTTCCCGGTCGAGGCGCCGTTCGCGGTCGCGGTCGAGACGGAAACGGTCGCGGTCGCGCCGCCGGTCGCGGTCCAGAGACCGGAAAAGAACCCGCTCCAGAGATAGAAAGAGAACGAGATCGCGCGATAGAAAGCGCTCGCGTTCCAGAGATCGCAAGAGAACGCGCTCCAAAGATAGGAAGCGGTCTCGGTCTAGAGACAAGAAGCGGTCACGGTCCCGCGACCGCAAGCGGTCCCGATCGCACAGCCGTCGGTCCAAGTCCCGCTCGCACCGAGACAGAGACCGAGACTCCAAAACAACGAGGAAATCTCGTGACCGCACGCCCAGTCTCTCCATTATAGAGGAAAAGGACGTTACCATTATAGAAAGTAAACCGCAGGACACGTTCGTGAATGACGAGAAGAATTCTCCTGATAATATGGACATTTCTAATTCACCATAGGTTGTTGACATAATTAATTATATTCATGTTGAAAAAAATATTCAGTAGATTTATTATATTCGACGATCTTTAATTTTACGCTTCTTTATGTAATACAAGTATGTTCGTGAAACATGTAGTAAATTAAGCAATAAATGGACTTGTGAAAAATTTGCTTTTCAATTAGTTAGGAATAGGTAAAGATAGCTAAGGTAGGTGAGGGGTAGGTTAGGTCATCATCAGCCCGTAGATGTCCGCTGCTGAACATAGACCAGAGAGCGATACTTTGAGCGGCTGCTCGCCTCCTGCATCCATCGGCTCCCCGCGGTTTTCACCAGTCGTCGGTCCACCTAGTGGGGAGTCTGCCTACGCTGCGGCTCGTTGTCACCACTTGAGAACCTTCTTCCCTTTGTGGTTGTCTGTTCTGCGAGCGATGTGGCCTGCCCATTGTCATTTCAACTTGCTAACTTTGGCTATATCGGTCACTTTAGTCCTTCTGCGGATTTCCTCGTTCCGGATCTTATCTCGCAGGGAAACACCGAGCATAGCTCTCTCCATGCCTTTATCATGTATGGTGTATTATGGGTATCAACCACTGATCTCTATAATAGAGTGTGATTCAATTTCAATGGCGGCTGTGAAGTGTGCTGCTAGCCCCCTGAGTGCACGCTGCAATCACCGCTTACCTCTGCACGTGCAATTTAATTTTGGCTACTGCGCAGCGTTTCGCGACAATTTCACAGCCGCTATTGAGTTTGAATCGCACTATACGCGTACTAGTATAGTAGACGTCTGGTCTCAACCCTTTACTCATAATGGCTAGGTATTTTACTTGCCTATTAAAGGCATTATAATAATATAATTATTATACTTACAAATATTAAACAGATAAGGAATCGAGCTGTTGAGCAATTATTGTGCAATTTGGAAAATGATGTCTCTGTCCGTCGCTAAGTGGACGGTACTTTAACGCTGCCTGAATTAACATAGGGTCTTTCATCAGTGGCTGGAACCGCGATGCGCAGCTAGTAAAAAGTACCATGAAGAGTATATGTATGTCACCGTCTTATTGTAAAAACCGTTTGTTTATAAAAAAATGCGGTTATTTATAAACTGTCGATTTATTGCAAACGGGCAATGTGTCTCAAAATAAAACGGTCGATATTTCGGTTGTTTATAATTAATCGGAATCACTTCGTTTTTTAGTGTGGTCAAACAAAACTACTCTCTACTCGCTTCGCTCGTCGTCATAACCTACTGGTTAGCCACTAGTGCCTCTAAAAAAACAATAAATTACAGAAAAATAAGTGCATTAAAACGGGTTTGTTCACAATTAAACGCTACTAAAACCCGTTTTTCATAAACTCACCGCTAGGCACCGACTGTTTATAAATAACCGAAATATCATCCGTGTTATAAAAATATATTTTATATGTATACAAGGTGACCTTGAATTGGTATGTTATCCCGAAATGGGGGGACTGTGACCATGATACTCTACAAGTTGTGAGAGCCTTACTTGAAACTGGGTGTTTCAAAACCTCCATGGTAAAAAAAAATCCACTCGCAAAATTGCACGTGCGATCACTACGAGAGTTAACAAGATACTATAAATTCATTTCTAAACACAGGTCTTTAAACTTATTTATGTGCACTCGGTCAAGGACGAAGTTCAACCACCCAGCTGCGCTAAGGCTATTTTCGAACGTAAACTTTACATGGCAATTCTTCAATGAAAAACTATTAATTTGTAAAGACGTAGAAGTAACATTGTCTACCTTGGGGTGTTGATTTACCCACTTTCGGGATAACATACCAATTCAAGGTCACCTTGAATAGATAACTGTTTGCCTTGATAAAATAAAATAAATAAATATAGCGCCTGTGGAGTAAATCTTACGTACCTACCTATTACTTTTGTGGCTGTAGTGTAGATAATTATCTGAAAGTGTGTTCGGTAGACGTGCATTTGTCATGCAAAAACTGTGCATATAAGTGAATTCATGATTTCATCAAAAATGCGTAATCAATTACCGTTCTGATAAGCAGTGATTCAGTATGTCGGTCCTGCCAATTCAATTTAATTTAATAGAAACTCAAGTAAGTGTGTGTGAGCATTGTCCAACCAATCATTCGCTATGTGAGAATAATATATATTATGAAGATTTTTATAGTAAAAACCCCAGATAATATTAATACCTACAGTAAAACAAATGTATTAAGAAATTACAATAAGCATGATGACTACTATTAAAAATGAACAAGTAAATATTACTTTCATAAAGAAGATTAAAAATGAATGCAATAATTGGAAAAATAAGCAAAATCAGTAAATAAATCACGGAGTAATAAGCTTTTAAAGTTTTTACAGCAGTCATCTCCTGTCCCTTTCTCGCGAAACAGAGCGCTCCTACAGTCACAATGAAAAATCTACTCGTGACGTCAAATGCCAAAGAGATTGTATGAAAAGCTACCACAGCTTAGTAATGAGGTACTATAACGACCTTTCTCTGACGTCACTGGCCGTTTGAGCTATCTCTTTCTATTCCGGTTTTTAAAATGCTTGTAACTTGGCCATTTTTTGAGATATTTAATTTTAGTTTTCACAAATGTTTATCTTTAGAGCAATATAATTAATTAATTCAAAAAAAATTTAGGCATTATGCCTAATTTGTCTTAGGAAAGTAAGTACTTAATCAGTTTTTTTTTTGTGGAGAACCTAAATATTAATAATTAAAAAGGAAAACTTAAATTAGGTCTTCGATTTTTTTTAATTTTCTTTTCCAATGTTTTTTTGTATGTTCTAATTTTCAGAGTTATTTATTCGTCGCAGTCTACACCCACTACTTCCTCCCTGGAAGTCTGAAGCTGCACACAACTGTTAAATTCCTCGATGACGAATCATTCGAAGATATCTTTGGCTCACCAGAACCCGAAACTACCAGGAGATGGCTGCAAACGGGAGAGCGTCCATACCCTGGGTATTGCAGAGCCCCAGGCAGCAGTATTTGTAAGCCTGCTCTGTGTAATTGTGCACAACTAACAGAAATGTGGATTAGAATGCGTAATCGCAAAAACGGGCTTATCAAGAGAGCCGCTTTAAAGGCGAACTTCCTGATGCATCAATAATTGAATACAAAGACCGATCCAGGTTTAATTAAATGTATTTTATTTCAGATTATACATTTTTTATAACAGCAGCAGATATTAGGATTACAAAGTTGCGTTTCACAATTTTATTGAAATAGAATGGCGACTTTGTAATCTACCGAAGATTAGTCGCAAACGCCATTCTATTTCATTTATAAAAACAAAATCACTGGAAAATATTTCCATGTAATTTATTCGTGCAATGTTCATTACTGTAGGTATTATCTGGGGTTCATTAAAATCCAAAAATCAAATAAAAAAAAATGTGCACAAGTAATATTCTTTTATATAAACGTTGAATATGCATAGTATGTTTTCCTCTTCAAAAGGAGATCGAGACCTTAATGTCGAAATCATTAAATTACGATCTGCGATTTACAATTTTAAACAGAGCGCTATCTATAGAGACCCCGCCAAAAAAGCGTGCTATGACGCGGCCTTAACTTCAAACTTCTACTACAACTAATCCATTATAATTACTTATCCTAAAACTATATTCACTTTCCTGTATAAATACATTACATTATCGTCTACAAGCCGTTATATACACACTCAAGACATCAATACTAATGATCCAACCATACCGGTTTTAATTCATCTTAAATTTAATCCTGTGTAAAGATGAATGAATACTTTCGGGAGATTTAAGGAGGGACACGAAAAATATCTAATGGTGCGGCGAATATTCATAGGCGAATACTTCGTTGGATCTCTGTGGCTACAATATCGGATTTTGGAGAATATTAGGGTGGCGACAACGCAACACGAATACTGGCGCGATAGTGTAGGCGCACAATAATAAAACATATAATATATTATCATCCAGTTGCAGAAACAATCATTAACTTTTAAAGTCGACTTTAAGCCTTAATCTTCCATTAAACTGTTGTCCTCCCTACAATTTAAAGACTCTATTATCGTTAATGCCGCCATTAAGATTAATGATCGTTTCTGAAACTGAGTGTATGAGTAGTTAATAGAAGACTTCTTGCATAGCGTAGCGCCAAGTCCAGCGTCGAGCGAGCGCTTCGAAGCGTCCGCGATCGTGGACGTACATCGCTCCGATCTCTGGCTCCATACAAACCTGTGACAATACACGAGCTTTATAAATTGAAGGTCCATGTTATTAAGAATGAAATGCAGTTACGGACATTCTACTTTCCAATTTAAGATATAAACACCATTGACCATTGGATTTATTTTTAAATGGACAAAATTTTTTTAGAACACCTTTACTATTAAGTACAGTAAAAGCTCTTTATTCGCGGGGTATATGTTCCATAAATATGCCGCGAATACAGAAACCGTGAATCCGGAATGGTAATTTGTATGGGATTATAGGGGATACGTTCCTAGGTGACAATTAAAATAAACAAATGTATATAAAATCAAGCTAATTGAAGTTTTTGATTGTTTTGATTAATTATCAATGATTTGAAGAATTTTGTAGCATTTCTATTTTCACTTTAAGCGCTAATACAGTGTTTTTCGTGTCGAAACTCGTTTCTTATATTTTTTAGTTGATATTATAAATTAGTTAAAGAGCGATGGAGACGTGTCACTCGATCAAAATTTTTGTAACGAATGTGAAAGACGAGACAATAAAACACAAAGCGGCTTTTACCATATAATGGAACTGCAACATTAACGTTGCGGTTTACATTTTCAACAACACCGATCGCGGCGAAGGCGGCTTATATTAAAGTCGTCGGCGATATCATTTAACAACATACTTTAGGCGAAGTTGTAATAAGATCTATTTTATGATTTTTATTAGTCAATTTGACGGCATTTACAAAGGATGTTGGGTTGGATTTGGATACCTATTGAAATCCTTTCATAATTATGTATGTATTGTACTTATTAGATCCGCGAATAAAAAAATTTTTAGCCGCGAATAGAGGAATTGGGTCGCATTTTTTAAATCCGCGAATAGTGAAAACGCGAATGAAGGAAGCGCGAATAAGGAGCTTATACTGTATTCATAATTATTAATATCCGGACTGGCGACGTTTTTTGAGATAAGTGGGTTTTAAATATAATATTATTGACCCTAAACAGAACATTTGTTGTCTCCAAGATTACCTTAGCCTTAGATTCTAGTTACCGATGTTTATTACTGGTTATTGACCCTCAATCGAACAATTGATGTCTTTGAGATTACCTTAGCCATAGATTCTAACTAGTTATCGATATTTATTACTGGTTTTATAAATAAATCAATAATTATTATCGATAATTCGATACTCACCGCAGTGTAAGGGTCGGTGAGAAGACTCTGAATAGAGATGAGCACTTTGCTGAGAGTGAGTGCTAACGACCAGTTGTGATGTACCGAGTCGATGCCGACGTCGCCGTGACGCGATACATTCGGGTGGAGGATACGAGTCAGGAAACGTACTACAGGCGGACTCATCGGGTACCTGGAATGAAGGAAAAGTAATATAAAAATCTCCTCAACAAATAGAAAAAAGTACTCTATAGCTCTTAAAAATACCTAATTAGCTACAAACCCCCTTACCAAAAAAAACTGCATAACAGCGGAATAGCTACTCGGTATTTTCTCTTATTTTATCGTTGCCTAATTCAAACTCAACAGAGAAAGACAAAACACTGAATAAGTATTCATCCGCTACTCAATGTTTAGGGGTGGTTCGAACCTAGTCTATTCATACTTCACCAGGGTTTTAGGTATTAATTAAAAACCGTCAGTCAGTCATTGCGTGTGTCTTTGTCTTAAGCGCCGCGCTGGATTTCAGACTGAATTGATATTTAAATCTACGATGTTAAGCTCGATGTTTCTTTGAATGGATATTGAACTGCTTATCTAGCCCTACCCAGCGCGGCGCCTTAATAAGAATAGAATAGAAAACCCTTTATTTAATAATCTCTTAACACAATTACACGCTAAACACATGACATATTTTTTATTCTTTATAGGCAAAGCATTTGACGCAGTCTACGCTGGTGCATGCTTACCTAGAAGATGCCTGTTCACTCTAGACTTGAAGACTCCTAGATCATAAACAAGCTAAACAAGCAAGCTGCAAACAAGGAGCCTGGTAAGGTGTTCTACTCGTTGGCTGTTCGCACTATGAAGTGCATAGCAAAACAAAGATATTATGCACTTAAAGTATTGAATGGGCATCGGCTCAGCGCTAGTTTTCAGCCCTAACTCAGAGAGGGACTAAAAATATAGATATGTACTCACGAGTATGGCACCTGTATGTAGAGGTAGAAGAGGCCACCCTCGTACGGCGAGCCGACCGGCCCCACCACCGTGGCCTGCCAGTGGCAACACTTGATGTCCAGCGGGGTCGCTGCTATGCCTTCCGGGGGGTCGTTGCGGAGCATCTGGGAATAGGCATAAACTAACTAACTAGGATGGCGCAGTGACCCAAAATGAGTCTTGGCCTCCGATAATAAGAGCCGCCACTTCGATCTATCCTGAGCTAGCTCCTGCCAGTTTTCGGCCTGGAGTTCGCGCAGGTCCTTGTATACTTTATCACTCCAGCGATATCTAGGACGGCCTACTGGACGTCGGCCACTTGGCCGTCCCACATACGCTCGTTTCACCGCCCGATCCTCACCCACCCGTTCGACGTGGCCAAGCCAGCGAAGTCTGTGAGCTTTTATTTCGGCGATGATGTTTGGCTCAGCCACTAGATCTTCAAGCTCTCTATTCTTCCTTCTCCGCCACGATCCATCTTCTCTTTGTACTGGGCCCAGAATTTTTCTCCATATCTTTCTTTCCGTGACAACAAGTTTATTCTCCTCCTTAAGGGTCAGTGTCCAGGCCTCACAGCCGTACATTAGGATTGGCCTTATCACGGTTTTATAAATACGGATTTTAGTGCGCTTGCTGAGAAGCTTGGACACCAAAACTTTATGCTGGGCTGCACTACAACGGAGGGTGTTCTGTACTCGGATCTCTATCTCTTCTTCCCTGGTGTTTGTATCTGTTATAGTGCAACCCAGGTATTTAAACCTATCCACGCCCTAAAAGTGACATTGCCTACATCAAGGTTAATGCGAGGTATTCTAACATTTTTGTATCGGCGCATGCAAAGGTACTCTGTTTTATCATTGTAATATTGGGAATAGGCATGATGACTACTATTAAAAATGAACAAGTAAATATTACTTTCATAAATAAAAATGAATGCCAAGATTGAAAAAATAAGTAAAATCAGTAAATAAATCACGGAGTAATAATAAGCTTTTAATGTTGTTTGTTTGTTTTGTTGTTGCATCTCCTGTCCCTTTCTCGCGAAACAAAGCGCCTCCACAAATACTATGAAAAATCCACATCACATGCCAAAGGGATTGTATGTAAAGCTACCACAGCTTAGTAATGAGGTACCATGAACAACCTTCCTCTGACGTCACTGGCCGTTTGAGCTATCTCTTTTTATTCCGGTTTTTAAAATGCTTGTAACTTTGACATTTTTTGAGGTATTTTATTTTTGTTTCCACAAATGTTTATCTTTTGAGGAATATTATAAATTTATGAAAAAAAAATTTAGTCATCATGCCTATTGGTGATATAAATATAATATCATACAAATACGGCCAAGCATGTGGCATTTTGGAGAGTGTGTGAAGGAATCACGTGATATGTGTCTACACATGTCCGATTAATCTTGTCTGTCCTCACGTGCTGACCATGCGTGGGTCAAACAAAAATATTTATTTTCCAACTGTCCCCGTATTTAAACCAGGCGACGAGTCGACTCTTTACCGTTTGAAAACAAGTACGTCCTTCTAAACATATTCCTAGCTAAAGTGGCGCTCTTTTGAGGAGAGGTCTTTTCCTATGTTCAGCAGTGATGTCTTCAAATTGTTGATGATGGAAGACGATAATGATGGGTTTCGATTAAAAAAGTAACGGAACTAGGTGAAAAGTTTACCTTTAGTTCCATCCAAAGCCGGTTCCATCGCCACGCGTTCTCGTCGCCCGCCGGCTGAGCTTTCACGCACATCTGCACCAAGCAGTTCCGGCAGAACGACGAGTCCACTAGCGATTGGTATTTCTGTGAGAAATATTTTTTTTTGTTTGATCATTTGCGAGACACATTTACAAGATAAAATATACGTACATATACATAGTAATTTTTAAGCCCATTTCTAGATGGTAGGATATTTCTGTTAAGTTCGTCTAGGTAAGTACCATGACTGCAAGATATTCTTGCACCAAGCAGTAGCTAGCAAGCACTATTGTGTCCCGATTTGAAGGGCATTGCAGCTACTGAAATTATTAAAGCAAATGAGACTATATGGCCAGCCCTGACGCTTAACATCAGACAAACAGCTCGTCGCGTCAATCGATAAAAAAAAGGGAATATCCAGGAAACAGGCAGCAGCATTCTTCTCAGCACATTAAAACTTTCTGTGGCTACCAAGATACTTGCCAAACATGATGATCATGGCAAACCCCCCACTATGAAAAGCATCCAACGTAGCACTTTAACAGGGGGCCTGTGTTCAGTAACTTAAGTTCGTTCCAGCTGCTAACAAAGTTTAAGGAATTCAAGCAGTTTCTAGTCCGAAAAATTTTGACATCAAAAATGTAGCTTGTTCTAAACAGAATTCTGGAACAAAATGCGAAAAGAAACTTTCCACGAAACTACTTACATCTTTTCTATCTTATTGCTTACCTTATGCCAGTCGTAGTTGTCGAGCATGGGCCGGAAGAGCGGCCACCGGCGGGCCGTGAAGCCGGCCCACCGCGCGGGCGGCATGCGCGCGCGCACGAGCCGCCACCACCGCGCGCACACGCACGCGCATGCGCTCAGCGACATGTCGTCTAGGTATCTGAATATGCTCAGCAGCACTACACCGGAAATAAACATCTCTTTGGCACTCGTATTCAATACAATAATAAATATCAGGCTAAATTTTGACAGCCTCCGTGGTGTGGTGGTTGAGCAGGCCGGCTCATAACCCGGAGCCGCCGGGTCCGATTCCCGCGACAGGACAAGTATTTGTGCACAGAAAAAATGGTGCAAATACTTATTCTGTGTCTGGGTGTTGTGGGACCATGGCCTCGTAGTTCCTGGGTCCCTAGATACAAAGAAGCCTAGTTAGGGTTCAGGATCTATGTATGTGATTGTTGGGTGTTATATTGATTTATTTTCTCCATTTTGCTATAAACATTGGGCAGCAGCATGTGTGTTGGTTTCTCTCTATCAAAATTCACAAATGAGTAAATTGGGAGTAAGTATTTTTTACCATAAAATATCTACAATAGAGTATAATAGAATAAAATAACACTATTACACATAGAAATACGCACAAAAGATATAGGTAGGTACTAAAGTGTACCTAATGATACAATCAGGTAAGAGATACCTTACCCCGTACTTAACTCATATCAAACTATTGATAAAAATATATCGACTCAACCCACAGCACGTTTTGCTGACAGCAGTGGCACTAATGACAAGACAATTGCTATACATGTCCTGACCTGACACGCTTGAATTGTATGAGAAGTGTCGAAAAGGCGTCTCTATGTAGAGGGGAAGCGTTTTTTTTTTTTTTGCTCTGTGGATATGACCAATTATATCAATATATTTTATTCAAAATAAAGATAACTTTAATGTAAAGTGAAGGTATATCTGACGCTGTGACACGATTTGAACAAGACACGATAACAACGTGGTTTTGTATCGTGTGGAATCTGTGTTTGCATAGAGAATAACCACCCTGGTGAGACCAGCGGGGAGCCAATGGATGCAGGAGGCGAGCAGCTGCTCAAATTGACACTCTCTGGGGAAGGCCTACGTTCAACAGTAGATGTCTATGGACTGTTGATGATGATGATGTGTTCTATTAAGTACATTTCATCTGATTACTCGGTGAAACATGTTGAAATTGTATCTCATGAACTATCTGATACATTTTCTCAACTAACCTTCAGAAGGCAGCTGCTCCACCAATCCTGGGGTAAGATTATCAGGAGGTCTTGGCGTTGAGAGAGCTAGCAATGACCTTGCCACATTAGGAGGAGGTGGAGGTGCTCCAAGCTCTATAAGCTCCCCATGAACCCCATCTGAGCTGCCACCGTTGCTACCACTAGGACCCGGGCCAGAGTTGCTTGCCCGACTGGCTTCATCTTCTGGACTTGTTTCACTGTCAAGCGAATTCTGCAAATAAAAAATGTTAAAATCATTAAGTAGACAGTTTGAAACATAGGAAGCCAGGTGAAGCCTGGATTCCTAGATACTACCTAGCAGTGGGCAGCAGGTTTCAAAAAAGAAAGAAGAAAGAGTTTAATACATGTATTTATAGAGAGGAAAAGTTAAATTTACAATTCCCTTGAAGAGGGTCGTGAGCTTGGAAGGTGGTAAGCCGTTTGTAGTGTTCCCTTAGATTTTGTTATTAATTTTAATAAAGTAGGAAGAAAAGGTGCATTGTTACAAGTTGCTTAGGGCTATCAAAATATATAAAAATACTTTTGGATATCTGCTAGAAAACAGCATGTAAGTACTTTGAAACGGAAACAGATAAGCTGTTGGGATGGTTTAAATCAAAACTTACCTTGTAATAAAACCATGCTGGCATACAGAATCTATTTGCTTTCCGTTCAGCGCTGTAGTTCAGATCCGAGGGCTCATCATTCCCGGAGTCTCCGTCATCTGTTTTCTCACTGTAGAAGTAGGAACTTGGGAGATATGAAGGAAAATCAGGGAACAGGAATGCATGGCATGTTACACAGACTGGCTCTCCAAAACTTGGACCATAGTACCCATTACATTGATAACACGTTGAATTCTGAAAAATAAGAATATCTCGTTAATTAATAGCTTGCAGCTACAAAAACCAAGCAGCGTTTCAAATAACTCACATCAAACTCGAAGTCGATGGGCTGGCGTTGAGAAGATACAGGTAATGGTTTGTCACCATTTTCTTCAAGCTTTTTGATATAATCATAAAACTCTGGCCCCACAGCAGACATTTTGAGAAATCACAATCCATCCATTTTACTTATTGAGTCAAATCAAAATATTTATAATTTTTATCAATGAGAATAGATAGCCCCGTATTCCGATTCACGCTGTAATCGCTCACAGTGCTCACCAAGTTCTCTGTGGCGATGGCGTGGCGCTCACGTTGATTTTTCTGCGTTCCGATTCAGTTATTGCGCTTACGACTTTGACCGCTGTCAGTGACTTGGATCAACCAATCACGGATGGCGATATCGCAAGATGGCGTCGATCATGACGTTTACAAGAGATTTCGTTGTCGCGCTCACGGCCATTCGGAACGCGTTTTTAGCGCGTTAATATCGATATTATCGATTTTAGCGTGAATCGGAATAGGGCCTAGAATATAATAACTTTTTTTATGTTTTGCTTCACACTTAGTGTATTTAGCCAGTGTCAAGTATTATAATTTCATCATGTTCAAAATTATTTCATGCAGTCATGTCCTAGTCATAGTACAGTCCAAGTCAGGAAGTCATAGTCCAGTCTAAGTCATGCTCCAGCAAAGTAGTGGCAACTTTACTAGAAGCTTCTATGGAGTTTTGGAAGCAACACGAAAAATCACGTTTCACCAGATTATATCACTTGCCCTCACTCATGCTCGTAATTCAGCACTTAATGCGTAAAACGCATAGACATATATATAAGGACAGGCCTAATGACAGATTAAACCGTCGCTTCAAAGAGGGAGTCAAGTTCACAGATTGACATCCACTAGCGCCCAGTCTGTGTTGGAAGTGAGAAGATATCGGTCGTGTGTCTCAAAGAAAATATGCCAAGTTGTGTTGTGAAGGGTTGCACAAACTACACTCTAAAGTGCAATAAAAAGAAATACAAAGTTTCTTACCACAAGTAAGTCAATATTTTCAATATTACACTCCGTTTTGTACGAAAATAATCGAATTTATGTTTGGGATAATCATTGTAAACAAACATTGACGGACATAATGGCAGCGTTTAATTTCCCAACTCATCGTAGTTCCTGAGTAATCTAAGAGATGGCGCTGACTTTTCCCCACACCATTTTGAGTAAATAAAATGTTCCTTCGGGCATATCCTGATATATAGATCTATGGTAAAACGCCACCAATTTTAAGGGGGATAAAAGGCTATAACTCGATTTATAATCATCTGAGTTCTTCCTAAAATTATTTTAACCAAATCTCTTCGGGTGTATAAATTTAAATTTTTCGCGTTTGCTCTGCTTGTGCTTGTGCCTTGTGTTGCAGTGGCGTTCAAATCTACATATTTTTGTAGCCCTATAATATACAGCGCTGATTTTGTAAAGTGCGCTTATGCGCTCGCGTAAATTTGAACAAATCATAGGTTTGGGCTCCGTTCGGTCACAAAGTTGCACTGTACTCTTTGGTCTTTGGCGTAGTGGTTGATTATGCTCGCTACTGTAAATAAAATTGATTTAATCGGTTTTTGGTTATTTTTCTATGAAATATACCAAAAAAATTTTTAAATAATCGACTTTATTTAATCGATTAAAAAAGCGATTTTTCCTACTTAGGTCACATCCCTATGTATCATCCACTTTTTCGAGTCACTATATTGTACTGCTAGGAATGCGCAACCAAATACTGCACGGCAGCCTGCAGCGCTGCAGCAATAATCTATTATAGTCTTACCAAGTTATCCATCAACATAGAATCCATAACATGAGTTATCTGTGAACTGAAAAGTGTTGCTGCGTTCGCTCCAGTGCTGCCATTTTATGAATAATGGTCGAATATGGCGGATTTATACAGTACATGTTTTAACATAGTTGGATATGTTTTAGTAGATAGGTAACACTTAATTTATTTAATAGAAATGATGCGGTTATTTTTTATCATTAATTTTCATAAATTGATGATGATGAATTAAACTCCACGCAGGTGTACAGCCAGGGGTCTAGCAAAGATCCAACCACTAACGCTAACGCCAAACGCTAACTCCAAAACTGTATTGAAATGACATTAGCCGTGGAAACGTAAGCGATTTCCGAAATGTCATTCCAGTACAGTTTGGAGTTACGTTTGGCGTTAGCGTTAGTGGTTGGTATCTTTGCTAGACCCCCAGCTATTAGCTAATTAATAATATAAAATATAAGACAATCCATGTAAATATTACTGCGGAACAACACATGATGTTGACGATGTTAATTTCTCTCTGAATAATTATTATGCTAACTAATCCGGAACGAGGAAATCCGCAGGACTGAAGTGACCGATATAGCCCTTAGAATTATTAGCAAGTTTAAATGGCAATGGGCAGGCCACATCACTCGCAGAACTGACAACCGATGGGGAAGAAAGGTTCTCAAGTGGCGACCACGAACCGGAAGGCGCACCGTAGACAGACTCCCCATTAGGTGGACCGACGACCTGGCGTAAGCTGCGGGGAGCCGTTGGATGCAGGAGGCGAGCAGCCGCTCAAAGTGGCGCTCTCTGGGGGAGGCGTATGTTCAGCAGTGGACGTCTGCGGGCTGCTGATGATGATGATGATGATGATGAATTATTATGCTTACTCCAGGCTAGTAAGGAATAGTACCTAACTACTTCATAGTAACTTCGAAATAAATACACTAAAAATGGTATATGTCCGAGATTTTTTATGTACAAGTATAATTATAGATTGTGTATTGAATGTACCATATCAGATTCAGATTCAGATTTTTATTGCTTTCATAGTATACATACAATAGGTGGAATATAAAATTAAGTCTAGTATCATATGGACCCCGTCGGGCGCAGCAAATTAGGAGAGAGGAGAGCGTCTTAGCAAAAGAATCAAAGTGATCAAACAAAATAGGTACACTACATAGAAAATAATATTAGTTTGATTAGCTATAATAAAATGTCAATCCAATTTTATCTATTATTATTATTAGTAATATTAGTAAAAATTTAATGTCAGTTTTGTACAATATAAAATAAATTAGATTACCTATTCAATGTAACACTTATTCACATACCACACATACCACATACCACATATTATTCTTACAATTATTGATGTCAAAAAGTACACCTACACACCTACATACCATTCGTGATCATAAATTTTCATCAGTACATAATATTTTATTGTCATTTATATACTCGTCAATACCATAATAGGCCTTTTCCGTCAGGAACCGTTTCAAAGTTCGTATAAAAATGTTATATTTGTCTATGTTCTTTAAATCGCCTGATAGCTGATTATATATTCTTATAGCAGTAGGTAATGCACTAGATGAGTGCATTTTTAACCTGGACTTGGGTATTGGTAGCACTAACTGGTTTTTTTCCTGAATTGTTTCGTTCGTATGTTGTATAAATAAAAATTTTCTTACGAATTTGCATACTTTCAAAATGTATACAGATAGCAAAGTTAAAATTTTGTACGTTATAAAATAAGGTTTACAACTATCAGTTTGTTCTATATTTGCTATTATACGAATAATTTTTTTTTGTACTATGAATAGATCGGTTGCAGCGCTGCTATTTCCCCATAAAATTATTCCGTAGCTTAACCTTGAATGTGCATTCGCATAATATGTCGAGATTGCAGTTCTTAGATCAGTTGTCTTTTTGACTTCCCGCAGTGCGTACGTAAGAGATGAAAGTTTAGACTTTGTTTTCCTAAAGTGAGATTGCCAATTTATGTGCGTGTCAAGGAGAGGTGGTATACTTGATCCCCGAGGATACATGATCCCCCATTTAAAACTAGCCAAAAAGTGTTTAAAGGTGTTCTGTTGGCTGCATTGGGACGCCGCCATGATGGCTAGTACAAATAGTAAACATTAAACCGAAACAACAGCTCGTTGCCAAAATAATTGGAAATTTATGTTTTTACCGGATCTTACTTGTTTTGTTTAGTGTACGACAGTTCGAAAAACTTCAGGTACGTGTACTTTACAATTTTTTGTTTGTATTTATGAAATATTGTGTGTATTTAGCTGTGTAAATTCAATTATTTCCGAGTCAAATGTTTTCATCTTGTTGCTGTTTTTTTTCCATTTTAAATAAAGTTACTGCTTCGGGATAGTTGATCCCTTTTGCTAGGGGGATGCTTGATCCCGGAGTCAAGTATCCCACCTATAATTCTTTTGTTTGGGTTAAGAAGTAAATCTCATAACTTCCGTTCTTTTAGATGCCGCGGAAGTACATATCGAAGCAAGGAGCCATGAAGAGGGTACCTTACGACCCGGAGGCCTTGAAAAATGCGGTCCAAGCAGTTAAAGATGGAGCTGCTTACAAAACCGTCGCAAGAGAATTTAAAATTAATGTCATGACACTTAAAAGGCTATGCCGTCGAGACTCTTATGTTCAACCTAGTTTTACCAATAGACAAATTTTGTCCAAACGTCACGAGGATGAGCTAGGAGCGTATCTTGTTCAAATATTTATTTATTTATTTATAAAAAAAAAAAAAATTGTCTAAAATGTATTATGGACTTACCGTTGTACAATTTGCGTAAGGTAGCTTACCAATTCGCCAAAGCAAATAAGATGAAATACCCCTCTTCATGGGATCACTCGCAACAGGCGGGTCGCGATTGGTATCGTGGATTTTTGGAGAGACAGCAAACTCTATCCTTAAGAACTCCAGAGCCTACCAGCTTGGCGCGAGCGACAGCGTTTAATAAACACACTGTGGCGGAATTTTTTAATAAGCACGAATTTACTGCCGAAAGGGTGTGGAATATTGACGAAACAGGGGTAACAACTGTCCATAAACCCAGCAAAATTATTGCAGTTAAGGGTTCCAAACAAGTAGGAAAAATGACATCGGCCGAACGAGGTGAGCTGGTTACCGTTTGTGCCTGTATCAACGCTGCCGGGGGCCACATCCCGCCATACATGATATTCCCCCGAAAAAACTGGCAGGATAGGTTCCTCAATCATGCCCCTCCTAGCAGCGATGCAACTACTCATCCTAGTGGATGGATGACGGGCGACAGTTTTATAAAATTCCTCAAGCATTTTGTTCGTCATGTTCAACCCAACACTGATAGGAAACACCTCATCATCATGGACAATCACGAGAGTCATTGTTCTGTCGACGCCCTCAACTACGCAAAAGACAACGGAATCGTTCTTCTCACAATTCCACCACACACATCCCACAAGCTGCAGCCATTGGACAGGACTGTTTTTGGTTATTCTCAGGCAGCATCAAATTTTATGCTGAGACACCCCGGGAGAACAATCACAATCTACGACGTTTCGGAACTGTTAGGGGAAGCTTTCCCAAGGGCTATGGTGCCTACCAATATAATTAGTGGCTTCAGGGCGGCTGGAATATGGCCCATAAATGCCGACATTTTCACGGAGTGTGAGTTCATGACCAGTTTAGTTACGGACCGCCCTCCCCCTTCTCAACTTGAAGAACCAACACAGAGAACTGTGATAGCGTCGGACTGCCCTCTCCTTTCTCCACTTGAGGAGCCCGTACAAAGCAGCAGTGTGAGTGAACGCGCTTCCCCATCCTTACTTGGAGGATCAGTGCCGATGCACTTTTCACCACAGGACATCATGCCCTACCCCAAGGCAGGTCCACGCTCGCAGTCGTCGCGCGGGAGAAAGCGAGGACGTACTCGCATCCTAACCGATAGGGCCGGAAAAAGCAGCCATCGAAGAACAATCAAATAAAAAGTTGGCGAAGATAGCGGAGATAGAAATGAAAAGGAAGATTAAAGAAAATAGGCCTACCAAGAAAACAGTGAGGCAAATCTTTTCACTAAAAAAAATTGACGATGACACCTCATCTGATTCTGATGAATGTCCTCCACTTCCATCATCGTCAGGGGGGGAAGAAGAGTTATGCAGTGATGGCGAGGGTCATAGAGCTTTTGAGCCCATCAGAAAACAAGTAGGGGAATTTGTAGTTGCAATTTACAATGGTTTGTCATATTCAGGAAAAATTACAAAAATACATGAAAACGGGGCTACAATAAAAGCAATGGAAAAAAGTGGAAGGCTTTGGAAGTGGCCAGCAAGGGAAGACGAAATATTTTATGTGTGGGGTGACATTTTGGGACACTTGCCGGAGCCGACGAAATTTTCAAAAACACGTGACATTTATTCCGTGCCACTTCTCGAATAATTTTCCCATTTATTTTTTGTCTGTGTTTTCAATTTTTTCATGTTGTTTTCATTTTGTACCTACTCATTTTTCGAATCGTTAATTACAACTTATTAATAGTAGACCTAAGTTTATTTAATTTCCATATTTAGGTAGGCCTATGGCTGAAACTTTCACGGGTGGGATGATTGATCCTCCGGGATCATACAACCCACTCACCGGGATCAAGTATCCCCATAGGGAGGGTTACTTGATCCTTATGTCGGACTTTTTGTCGTTTTTTTTAATAAATAAGAAGGTCTGTATTGGTGCTAAATCAGTAGTATTGAACGGAAATACATGTGTGATTTAAAAGAAAGTCAGATTTATGAAAATGGTTCGAATTACTAAAAGAAAACCAAAACAGGGATCAAGTATACCACCTCTCCCCTACCTAGCCAAATGAATTCATTTACAATTTCTATTTTTGTTCCGTGGAAAGTATAGTCGAATTGAAGTGGTGGTTTTTGATAAGGATGAAATGTGATGATTTTGGTTTTAGTTAAATTAAGTTCAAGGTTGTGCTTATACATCCAGTCAGTTGTCTGTTCAAGCATCGCCGTGAATTTTTGTTCTACGCTCGAGCTATTTTTTACAGAGGTGAGTAGGGAAATGTCATCTGCGAAACAAACACATGGTTCTGTTATGACCTTCGGGAGATCATTTATGTAAATTAAAAACAGGAGACACCCTAGGACGCTTCCCTGGGGAATCGAATCATTCATAACCGTAGTTTCAGAGCGAACACTTTCTATGGCTTTTGTTTTATGATTGTAATACACGATTTCTACAAGCTGTTCTCTGTTTTTTAGATATGATTTGAACCACTCGTAAGCTACACCGTGGATACCTACACGATATAATTTATCTAACAAAATCCCGAACTGCACTTTATCATATGCTTTTGTCATATCAAGCAAGACACCTACCGCATATTTTTTACCATCTATTATATTGAGTACTTCCTGCATGTTTTTATAGACCGCCAGGGCTGTTGACCTATTTTTACGAAACCCGTTTTGGCAGTCATCAAATATGTTATATTTTTCGCAAAAGGAGTAAACCCGGTCGCTCATTGCTTTTTCAAGTATCTTAGAGGCAGAAGGCAAAAGGGCAATGGGACGATAGTTATTTGTGTCTTTTTTCGCGAGTTTTTTATGTATCGGTTTAATTATGGCTTTTTTAAGCAGATTTGGGAAAACTCCATCAGTAAATGATTGGTTAATTAGGAGATAGAATGGCAAAGTAAGTTCATAGGCACATTTTTTTAATAGGCTAGGTGGAAGTTCGTCAATTCCGCAGCTAGTTTTATTTTTTATATTTTATTTGGCAGCGCTGCTATGAGAATAAAATTCGGTGTATGGCAGCCCTAAATTGCAATACGGCGACTGTAGTTCCATTTTCTGCCAGTTCACAGATAAGTTGGTCAGACTATAAATGTATGTGACAAAAATAAGAAAAATATTTGTTATGAAAATGAACTTCCGCGAGATCACGCCTCACGGTGGGGTATTTGCCCCAAATAGCTGGTCAATATTATTTGATAGTTTTTTGTGTTTCTACTAAATTTCTTGAGTACCTACGACAACATTATAAGTCTTTACTTTTTTTCTAAAAAGAAAAAAAAATGAAAATATATAAAAAAATTACGTAAATCACTCAATATTTTTTTTTACCAAATAAACACATTTAATATAATAGTAAAGTTGTTAGTCGCTGCATTCGTGTTCTGAATCACTTTTTTGCTTTCGTCATTAAAAACCGGTTGGGTCTCTTTTGGTAATTTTTTTTTATTAATTATTAAAGCTAACCGATTGGGCTACAATATCTGCCTACATGTTGTTGCTTGGAAGAGCTTGGAAGTGTAACTAATTAACGAATGTTTAGAAAAAACATTATATTTTTAATATCTTTTTCATCTGGTACTTCAAGCACAAAAATATTGAAACTGTTGCTGAAATAAAAACTTTTAAACGATGTCAAAATATGTACATACAATGAACTTCAAAATCCATCATAAATAATTTCTTTATAATATACCAGCTCACTGATATACCAGAACCAAAAAGGACCTAATTTATTGCTTCGAAAAAGTTAGAGTAAAGCGTTTGCGACAGTCAACTTGCGAATGAGCTGGGCCGCGACCATTGTTCGTTTAAACAAAAACAAGTTTGCGGGTAGGTGCATGGGTTCCTTAGCTAGTACGCGGAATTGTTAGATAGCATAAAAACCTGATTTGAGAAAAAATACTTTTGGCCAGCTTTTTGGGGCAAATACCCGTCCGTGCGCCTGCGGGTCTAGCAAAGATTCCTTTCCATTAGCGTTAACGCCAACGATAGCCCCGAAATGTATGAAGAATGACATTAGCTGCGGAATGGTTTACCGCAGGGGCTGTCATTGGCATACATTTTGAGTTATCAGTTGGCGTGAACGCTAATGGAAAGGGATCTTTGCTAGACCCCCTGATTCAACCAATGAGACGTTTTATTAAAAAAAAACTAGTTCCTTTTCTGTTACTAGATGGCGTAGTAACGACGTATTTCAAACGGTCGTAGTTTCAAACCACGGATTACAAGGAAAAGTCAAATTCAGTTGAGTGGATCACAGAGTACGTTGTCGATAGAAAGCCATAAATTATATTATGCCTTCCATAAAATAAGGATAGAATACTAAACTCGCGTAAAACCCCCATTTTAACGCCATCTATCGGGTCTTTATAAAATTATAGTTATTTTTTAATAAAACGCCTGAGTATCAAAATATATGGGAAATTGGGAATGACATTACCTATAGAAATCCTTTCTCTGCGGGTAATTTTCATTTCATACATTATATGTTATTATCATTTAGCGCTAATGGAAAGGATGCACAGCCCGCAGTCCATGTAAATTGAAATATTGGAGTAAAAGACTCAATATAGGTAACAATGCACCTCATTCACCCCGGAATCCATGGCTTCGAAATGCTGGGTTGTGCAATAAAGGCCGCGTATTCCTGGCTGTACAATATAGTGACTCATTTTTTTTTTGTTATATTGTGGCTCCACACAATGTATTTAGCCAGTGTAAAGTATTTTCATCGTTATAAAATATTTCACGCAGTCATTTCCTAGTCATAGTCCAGTCTGTCATGCTCCAGCAAAGTGGTGGCAACTTTACTAGAAGCTTCTATGGAGTTTTGGAAGCAACACGAAAAATCACGTTTCACCACATTATATCACTAGCCCTCACTCATGCTCGTAATTCAGCACTTAATGCGTAAAACGCCACCAATTTTAAACATTAACACTAGAAAAAGCACAAGTTTTGAGAAATAATACAATGCAACGTGAACTTTCCGCGTTCCCGCCAAAACTCGTGACTCATTTTTCTCTGTCCCGTAGCCGTATTTTTTTTGGCTTAGCGCGGTTCATTATTTTGTTTCACTCCGTACAGTACAGTAGCAATACGAAATTTCTCTAAAAATGAATCTAACTGATATTTACAAGAGCTTTCCTTTGATACATAATTATACTATACATCATGCATAATTGATCTGTTGGAGACTCAGCTCAGTACGTTTTTGAACAAGTCTATCTGAGTTTCGTCTAGTTTCTTCCAATGTGAAGAGTGAATGGGCATCTCATGGACTTAGTACATGTACAGTCAGGATAAGTGTTCCAGTTATTGCGAAGAAGCTAGCGACGCTTCTGCCGCTAAACTGCAGTCAAAATTGTATGAAAATTGACAGTTGAGCGGCAGACGCTCGTCAGCAGCGCTGCTAGCTCGTTCGTAATAGGGCCCCTGGGGGTCTAGCAAAGATACCAACCACTAACGCTAACGCCAAACGCTAAATCCCAAAACGTACTGGGGGTCTAGAAAAGATACCAACCACTAACGTTAATGCCAAACGCTAACTCCAAAATGTATTGAAATGACATTCGCTGCGGAAAAGTTAGCGATTTCCGAAATGTCATTTCAGGGGGTCTAGCAAAGATACCAACCACTAACGCTAACGCTAAAAATGTATTGAAATGACATTCGCTGCGGAAAAGTTAGCGATTTCCAAAATGTCATTCCAATACATTTTGGAGTTAGCGTTAGCGGTTGGTATCTTTGCTAGACCCCCTGTTCTGTGTACATACAATGGACATAAGTCTATTCTTCTATAGCCTTATAGCTCACTAATTTGAGTATTCTTGAGAGCAACGAAATAACGACTGCTTTTAGTACCCTGATTTGATACTATGTATATAAATTCTCGTAAGTCCAACACTACCTAATTAGTAGAAAGAATGTTAGAATACGTAGGATATACTAAATAAAACAAAAGCTTTTCTTAAAATTATTTCTTAAATTATTTTTCATTTTCCCTTCAACTATTTTACTTACTTATTGTTTTTTCTCTTATAGGTTTCATGTAAGTAGTATTGTTAATATTCTTGTTCTTTTAAAATTAATACATAAAATTGATTGAACATTGTGTTTACATACAATAAGTCAATATACAAAGAAACGTAGACCCCTGTCCCTATTACAGTGTAGTAAAACCAGGCGGGTAGTATTTTGATTTCTGAACTAGTAGAAGCGATTCTAAAAATGCCAATTTGAGAAATCATACCATTCAGTCCGCGTTATCCTCAAGCAGCAATCACGGGTGACGTGTTTCTCCGCTCGTGCTGTCCATCTCCACATTGTAAAATACTGCGAGGAGATCGGTACATCCTGCGGTTAATGGTTTCTTTCTCGGTTTCACTTGCTTGTCCTGAAAGCCCTATACCTAGCTTTATTGTCCTTCTGGTGGTGTTATATATAACTAATACAAATAATACTTACATTCTTCTTAGAGATATTATAAACAACATTGTTATCTCTAAGAGTTCAAATGATTTGTCTTGCCATAGTTGCATTCAGGTTCACAAAACTCACAAATCTATAAAATGGCGTAGAATTTTTGCTAAAATCCTAAATTTCCGGTCGGCCTTACACTTGTAAGTAAGTTACGGATGCACTTACAGGTACTAAGAAATTACGATAAGCGACATAGGAAGTGTTTACATTTGCAAATTTATCATAAGTTGATCACGTAAGCTCCTTCGGCTTAATGACTTGCAGTTCTTGTTCTTGTCATTTTCACATTTTATGAAAGGTGTAGAACCATGTTAGAACTAAAAATGTTTCTAAAAATCTCTTCTTAAAATGTGGAAATTAGGTAATAAATGGGTAAAGCGTCGCGGAAAGGGCTTGCGTAATACCAGTAACACCAAGGCTTTTCCAGGCATTTCGACTGCAACATGAGAAACAGAATACAAATGCGTAGGTACTTTTCAGTAGCAAAGTTATACAACTTTAGGATTCAAAAAAGCCTAGTACATTGACGTTTTATGGTACATTTCTATAGAAATTATCGTTGGTTTTTTACTAAAGTATACTATCCATCAGACTTCCCTTAACAGCGAAAAGACGTATACAAAGACGCGTATCCAACTAAAAAGTGAAACATAAATCTATAAGTACATTAATGAATGAATGGTATGACAAGGAATACCTGCCTATAGGTATTCCTTGTTTGTACTCAATATTTAGTTATAACGCATCGCTTGCTAGTTCAGAATCTGTACTCATCGCCTGTAGTCCGCGGTAGTGCAGTGGTTTTATTTAATCAAAATTTGCTGTGGATACCGGTCTCGTTATAAAAATATCCACAGGCTGATGCATAGCTTATTACTTAGGTACATAATATATATTAGTTAAATATTACTTAGCAGTTACAGTTCGTTACTAAAAACCATAAACGCGATGAATGGGCTAGCAAGTTGGCAACCCATGTAGCGCTCACAAAGCTCGCCTAGACGCGTTTTTAACTGATCGGTAAAGTTAAAAATCATTCGCTGTGTTACTTGAATTGGTGCCTGCTACTAAAACGTGGTATTTACAATTTGAGCGCTACCTACCGTGCTTCACGCATGTTAAGCCGTCGGCGTCGATCACGGTTGTTGTCGAAAGTCAGCAGTTGTTTAACAGGTTAGCAACCTTCGGGCGAATTGGAAATCATCACGAGAAGGACCCATCAATACTTAAAAATACACAAGTTAGACATATGATTATGAATAATAAAATTACAAAACACGTGGGAAAATATAGGTAGCTTTAGAACTCCACACAACCAACAATCACAAGGCTTTCTATACTCGCCGTTGTCTTGGCTAGTTAAAGAAATATCCAATTCCTAGTCTAATTTGGTTAGTGTAGAATTCACCCCAGCGTATACTTAGAACATAGCCACATAATGTAAACATAGGTACATTTTACACTCTGTAATACATACAATTATGTAAAGTTTAGGGAACTACTATCTAGCAGTTCTAACGGCTCTTAGGTGGTTCGATTTTGGATTTACCTAACTAACCATCTACGACCCGAAAAGAAAATTATAAAACTGGCAACACTCGTATAATTTTCTATTCGGGTTACATTACATACAAACTATGCAGCACATTGCCAATTACACCGACCTCCTTTGCGGATGATTAATAATAGTACACGGTTTCCGCGGCGTCCCTGCATGGGGACGTATTACAGTCAAATGTGTAACACACGCTCTAATTCATTCGGAGTTCTTAAAATGTTAGTTTTTAGTTCGACACAGGTGAGACGTCCGTTCGCTTATCTACGTATAAACAGTATTTAATGAGTCCAGACGGTGCGAGCGCACAAGTGTCGGCTCGGCACCCGGGGCAAGGTCCGCACTCAGTAAGGAGCGTAATACCCCCCGCGCCTGATTCCTCTGCAAACAAGTCACCACATTAGTAACCGCTACAGCGACCCACAGATTGTTCTGATTTGGATACGTACAACATACATACATCAAACTGTACCGGACCAAAATGTAATATTTAACAACGTGCACGTGGAAGGCGAGTGAAAATGATTACTGAAACAGCAAGCTCGGCCATTATTGTGTGAGCCAATACTTTAGTCTTTTTTTCTCACTGAGTGTTGCAGATTCATAAAATAAATGTTGAATTAAACTAAAAGGTGTACATTTTTTATTACTAAAGCCACACACTTTCTTGTGAAGTTTGCAATGGTCGACAGATTGCATTTTTTGTATTAATCATTACATTTTGCCGGTTACACTATAACTGTTATTTAGTGATGATACCTTTTAATTTCACAGAAATAAAGAAAACACAAGTTCCCATGAAGCTTCCAATAAATATTCAGGCCATAACAATAAATACTTTCAAACAGCTTTAGAAGGCAACCAGAAAAGAATCTAACTAAAACTCAGAAACAAACACTAGAGCCCAAATCAGAACAACCACCTCTACTCACAGACAGTACTGCCATGCATAATATATCGATACACCGTGCCAAATAATATAAATTAAAGGAAAAGGTCAGGCTTATTGAAAATACATATTTTTTCAATTGTAAAATCTTTATTTTTCACACTTAAAAGTGATATAAATAGTCTTTTGATCAACATAACAAGTTTCAAGACAACAATCATTACAACAGCTGAGACTGTCACATGCAGACCAAATACATTTCGAGATGTTCAACATTGCGCATTATCGACAACTACACAAACAACTAGCAAACTTAGGGCGTATCGATACTTGAGTAAAAAAATATGTACTTTTCGATTAAAAACGATTTCAGCCGTTTACAACGGCTGAAATCCGTATTGTAAAATATAATTACTTTAATAATTTGCAACTGCAATCCGTCCGCATCTACTAGTAGTATTTCTATTACCCATGTAAGATAGCCGAAAGTGAGTCCTTGATTACGCGCTTACCGAAATAAGCGAGCCGAATAGAACATCAAAATATTGTACATACAATACAACACAACTTTAATACATTTGAAAAGTAGAGCCCGTGAGTATCTGGCTTTGGTGAGCGCACGATCAAAGTCCAGATGCGCGAGCGCTGCCTACACCAGCACCGCAGCTTTTTTTTTTAACGGGCAAATTCTGTTTATTTCTATCGACCTTACAGCGTCACTGGGTGGGACCAGCCTCGCAGCGTGAATCACCAGAGTGATCAGAGTGCAGGCCAAGGGGCCAGAGTACAGGATACTTGGCCAAAATACACGCCAAATGTAAAATGTGGCTTAAAAATTGCTGATTGTGGACTACAATTAAAAATATATCTCTATACTGTAGAGACTGTACAATGTACATCGTGTACATTTCATTATATTCAGTTATAATGTCCAACAGCCTTTGTCAAAGCCAAACGCCATTATTTTCATGTATTCACTTTTACATAAATCGCAGCCCACTACTTGTAAAACAAACTTCCTTAGACCTAAAAACTGACACTTGCCCCGTGCCCGTACGCGGCGACGACGACGGACGGTCTATTTTATTAGCTTTCGCAAAAATATCGCCCATTTAATTTTCTTTTCTAATTTCACAAGACGATATCGGCAAATAAAACAAGCGGTCCCATCGCCGTTTCATACAATAAAACAGCCCATAGTCTGTGCAAACCCAATAGTTTAGCGCAAAGGCAACGCTCACGCTTCTGGGACCGTTTACAGTTGCAAATATAGCAGGCGAGGCGGACGGAGCGTTGTGCGTACATGAGCAATTATTGCTGCATCTATCTAATGTAGCTACGTATACCTTGCTCGCTCTGTTGTATAGGCGACTTACTTGAATAGACAAAAACATACTGGGTGAAATTGAAAACATTACAATATTTTTAACTAAGGCTCTTCATGTGACAATAAATCAATTTTAAATTCATATTAGTAAACATAAAGAAATATTCTAAACATAAAATCAATCTATTATTATAGTTCATGTAAGTGGAAATTCGCGGTGTTCGGGGTCATCGACCGCATTACTGAGCTCAAGCGTACACGCGGTCATTGACCCGTACCGTACATTTCGTTGTGGGAATCCCATCACATCTAGAGCCTTAGTTAAGACCTGCTGCACCCCGGGTTTCACCCACGTGTTTTATTAAAGAAGACTGGCGACTCCTCGCCTAACGTTAAAATAACGCTTTTCACGGATGCAATAAGTATGTATTAATTTTATTAATATATCATTATTAATTTATTATAAACTTTGGCCACAATAAATAATAGTACTACATACCTATGGGTATATGTACTAACAAACTATTTAACATGACCTCAATTATAATTTTTTTTCCCAACTTCTGCACCCTTTGTCCAAGCTGCTTTTTGATGCTTTATGGATGTATTAACGGTTGCAAAAACCATCTGCACAAAAGGGCCGGGTCAAAAATGCATAGAAGTCGCCATCCATCCTTCCTAACCCTTCCTCAATGCACCTCAAAGAATATTTCCCCCTTTCAAAAGACATTCAGGCATAGTATTGTTGTAAAGAATATGTAGATCGTTTTCAATTTCACCCCGGTACGTCTATCTCGCTGTTGTACCGTTCGAATGAGACCAATGCTGTTGGTCTCTACCGAGCTTTGCAACGTCAGCAGAGAGCGAGAAGGGTGTAGGCAGCGGTGCAGCGGTGCAGCGGGCATGCTCTCGGCGTCTCTAGTAAGGGTTGTACCTGCCGCGGCGCTGGGGCCGGTAGCCCGAGTAGTACGGGGAGTATCCGCCGCGGAACCCGCCGCGCCCGCGCCCGCGCATCGTGCGCGGCGGCCGGTTCGTAGAGGACATACCCGGCTTGTTGGTGCGCTTCGGCATCACCTGTAACATTATCACCACAATAGGCATGATGACTAAAATTTTTTTTGGATAAATTAATTATATTCCTCAAAAGATAAACACAACAAAAATTAAACATCTCAAAAAATGACCTAGTTACAAGCATTTTAAAAACCGGAAGAGAAAGAGATAGCTCAAACGGCCAGTGCGGCACTCTCTTTACGCTATATGCACCTTCTCAATGCTGCTGGTGAGACCCGCTTGTGGGAGGCCAACAGCACCGATTTGCTAACGTAACTGAGATATATCCCACACTAAGCACTGTCGTTAAACTCGAAGGACCAAAAGGATGTTTGGGCCTATCGTCAGCCCGTTGATCGTAGTAAATAAAATAGTCCAAATCACTTCACTGTTACTTTGTTTGTATTTGTTGTAAGTATAAAATTCTACGCGTAATTTGGTGTCTGAGCCGCACTGTAGGTAAGTAAGTAGTTTATTGACACATTAGCGCGCGACGGTGGGTTAGTGACGACTCGTTTGAGTAAAGTATGTGATGATTATTAATAGGTTAAAACAGGGCCATTATTCCGTATCGATTCCTTACTTCGAAACCACGCGAATTCCTTGTCTTCATACGAAATCTGCAAAACTGTATTCTCTATGAAACGAAAACAAAACCGCGCGAAATGAATTTGGAATTGGCGCGATTTGAACTGTCAAAAATCGTATGTTTTACCGAGACGCGTTCCGAAACATAAACACATCAAAAGATTTGACCATTTATGTCAATATATTTTATTCAAAATAAAGATAACTTTAATGTAAAGTGAAGGTATATCTGACGCTGTGACACGATTTGAACAAAACACGATAACGACGTGGTTTCGTATCGTGTGGAATCTGTGTTTCCACAGAGAATAACCGTCCAGCTGTACGTGCTGTATTGGCTCGTACAACGTCAGAGAAAGGTCGTTATAGTACCTCATTACTAAGCTGTGGTAGCTTTTCATACAATCTCTTTGGCATGTGACGTCACGAGTAGATTTTTCATAGTAACTGTGGGGGCGCTCTGTTTCGCGAGAAAGGGACAGGAGATGCCTCCTGTAGAAACTTTAAAAGCTTATTACTCCGTGATTTATTTACCGATATTGCTTATTTTTTCAATTATTCCATTCATTTTTAATCTTTTTTATGAAAGTAATATTTACTTGTTCGTGCCTATTCAGAGAATTTCTACTTAACTATAGCAGGGTTACTGTTGACACTCGATTTCATTTCGAATTTCAGATTCGTAATTTAGGATTTTGATCGAAATCGTGGTATTTGTTACTCTTCAATCCGATACCTATAGCACAATTGGAAATGAAACCTTTGCCCATGGAATTTTAAGGGAACTAAATGTAATCGACTCATTTCTACACCATCTGCATTTTTACCAAATTATTTTAACATTGGAATTGGGATTGATTCGGATTAGAATTTGAGTGAAATTGGGATTTGATTTAAGAATAACCGTACAGTAGGGTTACTCTTGACACTCGATTTCAATCGTAATTTGGGATTTGGAACAAAATCGTGGCATTTGGTCCTCTTAAATCCGATACTAGCGCACAATTGGAATCTTTGTCCATGGAACTTTATGGAACTAAATGTAATCGACTCATTTCGACACCATCCGCATTTTTACCAAATTATTTAACATTGGAATTGGCGGTTGATTCGGATTACAATTTGAGTGAAATTGAGATTGGATTCAAGGGTAACCCTGCAGGTCTACAACAACAATTACGATTGCTTGGCGTCCCGACTATAATTAATAGAAATCACGTTCTGCGATTCTAATTTGACGTGGTAGAACTAGTAACGGATAGAATTAATGTGGATCAAGTTATTATACAAGTTTACCTTTATTTGGCGACCTCTAAATAATGATTCATCCATGGCCATAGCAGTCTGTACACTGTCCTTGTCACCAAACTCGATGTACGCGAATCCCTTGGGATGCCCATCAAACTTATTACATAAAATTGTAACCCTGAAATGTATGAGGTATGGGTCAAAGTTTGAAGTGTGAGATAGGATTCTAGAGAGAAGGTACTGTCATCATCATTATCTGTCTAAAGGCATACACTGCTGTACATCGGCCTGCCCCATAGAGCGCGACTTTGAGCTACTGCTTGCCTCCGGCATCCATCAGCTTCCCTGCAGTTTTGAACCAGTTGTGGCCAAGCTGTACTGCAGCAGGTACTGAAGTAGTGCCTATTCAACTATTCATTGGGATTTATACTAATATTATAAATTATAAGTGTGATAGGTATAAATAAATAAATAAATATGTGTGGACATTTCACACAGCGCCATCTAGCCCTAGCGGTTACAAAAGTCTTTGGCACTTATTTTTGCGCTTTCAAGTGGTAACCCACTTTAAAGAGGTTAATTTTTATTTGATTAAAAGTGGTTGCTTTTATTGTAAAGGAAGTAAATCGCGAGGTTTACAGGCGATACTTCTATAAATCATAAATAAATAAATAAATAAATATGTGTGGACATTTCACACAGCGCCATCTAGCCCCAAACTAAGCATAGCTTGTACTATGGGAACCAGATAACTGATACAATACTTATATACTTTTTTGTTTGTAAATACATACATAGAATACAATATAACACCCAGACGCAGAACAAACATCTATGTTCATCACACAAATGTTTGTCCTGAGTAGGAATCGAACCTACAGCCCTCAGTTCAGAAGGCAGGGATACTACCAACTGAGCTATCGGGCCCGTCGAAGGTATGCATGTATGTTTGTTTGTTACTATACCAACATTATTGTTTAGCCTTTTCAGCAATCCCTATGATTATATAAATTATTTATTTACAAACAAAATGTTTTAGTACATGAGTCAGTACACTTTCATTGGCATACTTGCATGCACAATATCTGTGAGTCATTTTATGATCTTTTTTGTTGTTGTAATGCTTATGTTTTTCAAATAAATATTTGATATTATTTGATAAGAAAAGTGTCATTTTTAATAAGGAATCCAACCGCCCAATACCAAAACTGTACGCTTTTATTTTAAATGTAAACAAATGACAGGAATCATTATTAGTAATTCATCAGGTACTCAAGAGTCATGGCTGCCAATAACAGCCACTTAGAAGTTTAAATTGTAAAGCCTTGCATGGCACTGCACTGTGCAAGTCATCCTGAGACAAGTACAATATAGTAATATTTTATCACAAGATAAAGTTTTGAAATATTAAACACACCTGTTAATAGAGCCACACCCATGAAAATGCTGCTCCAACTCTTCAGCTGTAGCTCCATAGTCCACATTACCAACATATACGGATCGGTTGTCGGCTTCTATTTTCTCCTCAATCGACATGTTTAAAGGACTTGCTGTAAATTGAATAATAGGTTGTTTAATGTCAATACTATAACAGCAGAAAATGTATCTTCGCTAGAGTAACAGAGCTGGCAGGGGGAAATGCACACAATAACATCGAAATAATACCCATAGAAAAATAACTCTAAGCAAGATCGCCCAGTTTTGTATCCAAACGAACGTTGTACTATACAGGGTGTAATTTAATTCATTAGCATAAATTGAGCCCATGATAGTACATCATTTATAGATGATAATTAAAGAGTAAAGAGTGTAAATGAAATAATTTTTATTGAAAATTATGAAGATTGCCGCGGCGCCTGACGCAGTTGGCATGGATGATTTTGATACATTTAAAAGTTTTTATACCTTATATGTAGTTAAAAACAGTACCTACTTCATTATTTTAATTAAATTTTGTATTGTAGCATTTGATTAAGTAACATATTCCATTTTTGGAGTTATTATTATTACCAAACCAATGTGTTAGAATTCAAAAATTTTGGTCTATACGTGACCGGTATCAGGAGTAGTTACCTAGTTTCAAAGGATGCTAATGAATTCAATTACACCCAGTATAGTTTGACGTTTCACACAGGACTTAATCACGCTAAAAACATTATTTATTTACCTCGACGTTCCGGCCAAGTTTCATTGGCTGTGGTCAAGAGAAGACTGGAGAATGCGGGTATCCATGCCAATAGAGTGAGCAGTTTATTCAAAACTACCCACACTTCAACTTGGTGGTGTGAACATACGATTAATTGTCACGGCACACTAATAACACTAAACACTAATGTTTTTAGCGCGATGAAGTCCTGTTTGAAACGTAAAACTATGTGTTCAAATCGCGAAAATCTAAGAAATACCGTTGTACTATATTTATTTTTATTTATATGTACTTACGTCTTCACACCAATGTAAAAACGACCTTACTCCATTAAGATTAGGTGCATTTTAACCTACAAAGTCAATCACAAAAGACATTACTCTAATCAATACCGCCAGCATAGTGGTCGTTCCCTGGTTGGCAGATCAGTGTATTCTTTAACGCTCGATAAGAGAGGAACACAGCTATGTAGATGCATAGCTGCGTCCCTCTCAACATATCGGCATTATAGTTGGGGAGCTAACTGGTTTTGGTATAAGATTTGTTCATGTTTAGAAACACCGATATGGTTGCGGATGGTTAAGATTAGCACAAATCGATTTAGTTCGGTCAACTAAGAGCCCTCTTGCATTTCAACCGTTATTTTTACGTTAAATGGCCAACTTTGGCGGTCTCATTCTGAGAAACTGAAAAACTTCCACATTTTACCTCTTCCTATGAACAGAGTTAGACATAAAACTAATAAATCCGTGCAAATTTCAAGGTGAGTCAGGTCAGTTAGTATTCCATACAATATTCGATTAGTTTGTTACATAAAGTTTTGTTTACAAGCAGCTAAAGTTACGTACAAACATGAGAAATCAGTTGTACCTATAAGAATTTTAAAGTCACGTTCAGAGTGAATACTAATATCAAAGTCTACCATAATAATAAATAATAACAATCATTTTTGTTTAGATTTAATTTAGTTTTAGTAATTATTATTAAATCCATAACAATGGTAATAATAATTATGGTTGAGTGAGATAATAGTGTGATGCGATGTCTGCCATATAAAGAAATCGCTAAAAAAATTTGACACTTAGCTCCCTAGCTCCCTAACTATAACCACAGTGACTGGTGATTTAGGATGGTGTCATGCATTAAAACTACGAGTATAGAAACATGTATAATAAAAAATAAAAAATTACTAGAACGATTTTTGTAATCATATCACACCACAGGCCTAGAATTTCAATAATAATACATACGAATGTTTATACGTCCCTATGATCAGGTATAATAGGCATAATGACTACTATTAAAAATGCACAAGTAAATATTACTTTCATAAAGAAGATTAAAAATGAATGCAATAATTGAAAAAATAAGCAAAATCGGTAAATAAATCACGGAGTAATAAGCTTTTAAAGTTTTTACAGGAGTCATCACCTGTCCCTTTCTCGCGAAACAGAGCGCTCCCACAGTTACAATGAAAAATCTACTCGTGACGCCACATGCCAAAGAGATTTTATGAAAAGCTACCACAGCTTAGTAATGAGGTACTATAACGACATTGCTCTGACGTCACTGGCCGTTTGAGCTATCTCTTTCTATTCCGGTTTTTAAAATGCTTGTAACTTGGCCATTTTTTGAGATATTTAATTTTTGTTTTCACAAATGTTTATCTTTTGAGGAATATAATAGATGTATACAAAAAAAAAATTTTAGTCAATATGCTTATTATTTTAATGAGAAGGTGTGTTAACCCAACAACCAACAACTACGTGAAATTCGGTTACATGTTTTCATCGCTCCGCTGTCTGTCTGTCACTACTCACCAGCCTTGTATCTCATGAACCGTGATAGTTATTGAAAATTTCACAGATGATGTATTTATGTTGCTGCTATAACAACAAATACAAAAAAACAATACAAAATTAAAATCATACACAGTAAAAACTCTATAAGTAAAAATTACTTAAAAAATCCAATATAATACAGCTCACAGCAACCAAAACAAATTTTAAAAGTGTGAAACTCATTTTCACCAAAACGTCGTCATATCACAGTCCAAGTAAGACTACTTCACAGCGCGGCGGCCGCGATGCGAATGGCGCCACGCGCGGTTGCCGAATTAAGCCCCACCCACAGCGGTTGCATTTGCGTTTGGCCATTTCGGACCTCGTATTATACTTCTATGGGTATTATTTCGATGCACAATAAGGATTTCAGTGCACCCTTTATCACCCCTAGTCAGAATAAAAAAACTCTACCTTTCTTTGGTATTATCAAAACTTTGCAAAACAGATACAATGAATATGCCACAGGCATCTCCACGTGTATAGATGTAAGCTTTTATTGTACTGAACAAATAATTGCAATGACTTGCACTTCTGAAATAATTAACTCTGTATAATGATGTTTAAATCTATAAGTTAAAAAAAAATTATTAAATCAAACTGACAGTATTTGCGCTATAAACATGAATGGTCCCACTTCATAGCTTTATTCCAAGTAAAACTAATTTAATAATTGTTAAATTAAATAGACATATTCTCAATTCCCAAAGCTAGGTGATTATGAAATGAGATATAATTTTTTTAATATCATAGTTAAGAAAATATAGAATACATGGTACATACTGAGTCCCGGTGGGCTTCCTAAACTCATTTGCTTGTCTACTTCTGTCTGCATCTGTTTTAATTTTTCAGCTTCCTCTTCCATTTCTCGGACCCGAGCCTTGATGGCTGCCAGGTCTGGCACTTCACCACCACTTGCTTCATCACCACCCTAACACAGAAACTTAGGTTATTATATCAATCCAATAAATGTACATGTTACTTTTGTATGGGTTGACAAAGTGACACAATACTTAGATGTGAAAGTGGTTCACGGTTCTGATTCTGTAGTAACACACATTTAGCTGTGAGATTGTCACAATAAACATGAGTCTGTCAGCTTCTATATTTAATGCTATATTTAACAACACTGTGAAAGTATAAATTACATTTGACCATGATTAGCAGCTGTGCCAGAAGCCTAGAGCCACACTCCCTTATTTTAAAGTGTTGGGGTGGCTTGGGTAGATGCTGGCAGGGGGTAATGCACAATACACCCCAAGCGATATGTCAATGCAAGACTTAGCACCCCCATGTAGAATGAGAATGAATAGCAAAAGTTTAAGTACACATTAGAAAAATTACGTACCCAATATTGAAAATAAGTAAATACTTGTTATTAGTGTAGTACCCAGTTTTCATGAACTTGCACTGTGTTGTTAACTAGATGACAATCTCACGAGAAGCTCAGCTGCCCTAGCACGGATGGTAGACAAAATTCTTTCCCCTGTTTTATTCCACATGAGAAGTAGGCAAGTATGGAGAATTTGATTTTAACAATTTTCTCTGCCGGCTGTACTAGGCAGACTGGGGACATAGGCGTGACCTTTATCTCAAAAGCGATCACTAAATATCTTGTTCTCAACTCATACAAATGTAACAAGTACCTAATATTCTCCACAACACCAAACTTGATACTGAATATTTACCAAATGAAAATTAAATGACTAATCTAATCATGCAATGGAACATGCATTAGGCTATAAGCTGAGCCAATTTAAGTACTGTTTACAAATGAACTTTGATATTTTTAATTCCCATGCAAAGCGGTAGGTAAATACTTTATGACTTTGACTAACCGCTAAGGACATCCAAGTCCTCTATAAACAATTAATTATGGTGATTTTATTGAATAGTAGTAATAATATACTATACCATGTCTTACCACTGTAAGACATGAAAAAAATAAAAAGTTGAATGAGTACAGGTTAACAAGACTGAAAGGCGAAAAACAATGTTTTCACAACAAATTCATTGAAATATATAGTTTTGAGTTATATATTTTGTAACAATTACTTTAGTGATTAGAATTTTAAATGGCAAAATTGTTATCAAAGGCTCAAATATAGACTAAAACACTAAATTAATTAGTAAATGATATTGATGAAATATGAATTTGTTATGGTAAAATTAATGCTAGGCACTAATGGTTTTGTATTCAATCACTGAAGTTTGTTATACCTTACAGAATGTTTTATAACTATAGATATTAAAGTACAGATTTGTATGACGATAGTACTTAGTGCTTACCCCAAGACTATTGTCGGTCATGTTCAAAGAACCGTTGGTTCCATCCAAGTGATTGTTGTCCATTGAATCAATCATATAATCATCATTATCTGCCATATCTAAGGACTTCTCGAAGCATTAAATTAGCACAAACTAACACTATGGTAGCTTACTGAAAAGAAATTGATCATAACAGTATTGTGACCTACTGAATAGATTTTTAATACGATAACGGAGAACGGACACTTCTGACGTACCGGTAACCAAATCCGTTATAAAGCCAATGTCCTTCTTGTGAAATATAATTAACGCCTAAACCTTCTCAACACTGGAATTCACTTTTATCGGCGTATTTGTAATATCATCTTTGCTTTTCCTTGATATTTACAGATTTTTATCACGTAAATATCTTGAAAAATAATAACCAAACCAAACAAACAGTGTTGCAATTAGCAAAATTAAGTTACGTCAATGGTAGTTATTATAGTAGCGGAAATGGTACTTTTAAAATAATGATAATATTGAAGTCTAATCAGTGTATTGGTTTGATAAAATAATCTAGCTCACTTAATTTTGTACTAGTTGTATACCTACGCTTTGAGCCATAGCCAAATCATTGTGCTGGTTTGCAAATTGGTAGATTTATATTTTTTCATGTTGGTCTAATTTTGAGAAGAAATTGGACTTGGGCATAGGGCAACTCAGGTTTAGATGACGCTGTCAGCCGTTGCTGTCACTGCTTATGTCAGATGTGACCACAGATTAGAGAAAAAAACAATGTGACATGGTTTTTTGATTAGGAAAAATCATAGTAGTAGGGATGCAACACCGTAATGCCAGAAAACAACGTATTACTGTGTCGTATTACAAGACATCGCCGTTTTAAAATAATGGTACAACAAATCAATATAAACTAGAAGTAGGGTTTATAATTATAGTCTTATTTGAACTCGCACCAACTCTCTCACCTTACAGATTCTGTCACTACGAGCTTAGCTGGGCTGGGCCAAGTGGACTAGCAAAGATACCAAACGCTAACTCAAAAAAGTACTGGAATGACATTTCGGAAATCGCAGCTTATGTCATTTCAATACATTTCATTTCATTTCATAGCGTTTGGGATCTTTGGTAGACCCTAGTGGTGGATTAATTAGCATAAACATAAATTATTAGCATGTGAAACCTCCATTAGCAATTCACAAACGAAATTAGTCGTGAAATTCTATGAAGTATGAAATGGATAAAGCCATTTCATGAATTCATTACTCGCTCACTAATCGCGTCACTTCACGCAGAAGCTGAGCGCGGGCTGGCATATGGCATCGTGCGTGCTCCCTCGCAACCACGGGAATACTAAAACTACCTCTAGACTAGACCCCCTGGGACTGCACTGCCCATTTCTTCATTATTGTTATTTTTTAGTTTTTCCACCAAGTTTTTTTATTAATTGGTACAAAATCGATTATCTGAGAAGCGATCAAATAATATAATCGATCGATCTATACGCACAATGCACATCACTATATTGTAAAAATTGAAATTGAAATTGTAAATATTAATAATCTTTCTTTCTGAAAGTCTTCTTTCCTTTCCATTTTCTCCATTCTAAGATAAAATTTAAACTAAACATTTGGAGAAATATTATGGTGCCTGTTACTGAGTTTTGTGATGTATTCATGGAGCTATGGATGTGATTTAATTTTTCATTGTTCTAATCCAGCGGCCAGTTAGATTAATTCAAATCAATCAGTATATTATTCGCCTTTTGCTTGGTGTAGTAATGCTCAGCGCATCTTGGTATAGCATTCTTACTCTGGTGAGTTACACGAAATGAAAGCTTGTACCTCTGTATTCTACCTGCGTACTCTGTTTATTGTCACAGCCATCACAGCATTATTTCATTCTCAGCCTTGAATACAAACTGCTGACTCTATTAGCATAGGACATGAAAAAGATTTAATGACCCCAAGCCTCGCAGGTGAATATTTTATGATGGAACTCTGGTAATATTATTTCATCAAAGCTGGAAAGCTAGGATCCTAAAATCGAGAGCTCTAGCTTTACAGTTGAGTTCATCCACTTACCTGCTTATATCAATTGTTTGTTTGCATTCCACAATGTTATTTACATTAATTATAATTTATTGGTGGCTGCTGGTATTGATACTTCCAAGTATGTTTCATATATTTGTTAATGTATGGCGGAGTGCTACTGCTGCTAGCTTACGTTTTTCTATTCCGCAGACTTTGGTGGGTGTTATCTGGGTTCACGTAATATACTTGAGCTGGAGGTTGTCACAAAGGCAGCGCAATGCCACTCACAGCTGATGTGGCTGCTCAACAGGTGCAGGTATATCATAGATCTATCAAATAAAAAAGTCTGAAGTGAGTTTTGTTGGTTACTTGATTTACCCATTCCCCATTCTAATTCTTGTAGGTCTAACTTATAGTCTTCCTTCAGTGGGGCAAAATGAAGGCCAACTGATTTAGGGTACTACAGAGTGGCCATCCTGAGAATGCGATCCTGACGGAACACACAACATCATTTTTAACAAGCGTTGAATTTATTATTTAAAAAAGTATTTTACTTATTTGCCATATTAATGGATAAATATCTTTGAACATAGAAAAAAGTCGATTGAAACCAATAACACTATTTCATAGGCCTGCGGCTAACATGCGCACAGCTACAAAATTTTCTCAACACTTATCTCGTGAGAGTCCTTGAGAAGGCTATGGTAGCGCCTAAGTGTGTCTCACTCTGGCAGAAACAACAAGTTATCTGGCGGTGGGTGTGTTAGCCCATCTAGAGTAAATTTTTCGAAATTCGAAAAATGTTTGGATTATTTTGGCCCCTAATTTGGCCACACAAAACTAATTGTATTTATGTGTTGCAGGAACGTTTAAGAGCGCTGCACAGACTGATATATGATATTGAAGCAGAGAGAGCTCGCAATGAACAATGCATTGACACTATACTCAGGACTGAGAAGGCTGTTGAATCACCACCCTCTAACGATGATTCATCTAGTTCTTCACAACAAGTAATCTATACATCTATCTATTCTATATACATATAATAAAACTGTAGAGATAAAAAAATCTGTAAATGCAAGATATCGAAAAAAAATGACACAGGTTGGCTTGAAATTTTTTGCTGATCACGTTAAGCTACTTTTTAGACATTTTGTCTGTTTGTTTGTTTGTTTGTTTGTTTGTTTGTTTGTTACGGCACAAGTCCGAAAATACTGAACGGATTTTCATGCGGTTTTCACTAATAAGCTTAGAAAAACTCGGCGCAAAACATAGGATATATTAAATTTTATATATCGTTAATTTTTTTTTGGTGAAACTGATTAAGATTTCATTATGAAACGGAACGGGATTTTAACAAGATGGCCGCTTCAAGGCCTCAAGGTAAGTTTTTTGTCTTATATTTTGGTTCCACACATAGTGTAGGTATTTAGCCAGTGTCAAAAGGTAAGTTATATTTTGGCTACTAACCAAAGATGAATGAAAAAAAAATGTTACTCTGCTATACTGCTACTGACGGTAATTTTATCTCGGGTTTATCCAGATGCACAGATTAAAGAACAGCGGAGGTTTAGTAATAAGGATTTACTCTTTGAGTACGGAACTCCTATATTTTTGTATTTCATTCTGAACAATCCCCACTGCACTAAGCAACAAGGAAGTAATTTAATGCATGTTTGACAACAGTAAATAACAATTGGTGCGCCTGCATTACCGGCAGTGCATCACACATTTCGGGCTACGGCGAAATACAACGCGCGATAACTTCGTCTGCGCTCGATGCAATGCAGATTAGAGAAAAACAATATGTTCATTATGTAAGTACCTATACACAAAAAAATCATATGTATTTACATATAAATAAGTTTTTTCGTTAATCTGTGGTCTAAACTAAAAAAGAGGATAGGTATGAGAACCTTCTTGAATATGAGCACGACACAGAGAACAAGGAATTTAGAAAACTAAAAACGTCTTAAAATTTTTTTTATAACTTTTAAGGCTTCACGCGATATCATATTTAGCCAATATTGAAACATAACTAAATTATTATTCATGTTTTTCATTTATTGGGTTCTGGAGAGGGCAAAATTCTTTATTGGCGATCTGGTATTATGTATTAGTTTTCAAAAATCTACTACGCGTTACCATTCGAAATAAGTATTTAAAATTGTATTTATAGTACCTATAGCTTAACCTTTAGTAGTAACATATTCAGTAATCTGTGCCCATTGACCCTTGCTTTTGCTACGCATTGTAAACCCTTTTTTATTTTGGCATTAGACAAAATTTGTATTTAGCCAATGATAGGAAGTATTTTATGAAAACTGTTTAAAAGGGTAGGTACTTAGACTGTTTATAATTATTCATAAGGCTTCACGCGATTATCATACTTAGCCAATATTGAAGCTTACATTTTTATTCAAGTTTTCGATTTATAGCGTTTTGGCGGGAGTAATGTTCTTTTTTGGCGATCTGGTAAAATGTATTATTTACATGAACTTACTACACGTTACCATTCTAATTAGGTAGATAAAATTATTTTTGCGCTACTGCTACATTCTTGATCAACCCCAAGGAAGTTTTAAGGTACCTGGGGGTCTAGCAAAGAAACCAACCACTAACGCTAACGCCAAACGCTAACTCCAAAATGTACTAGGATGACATTTCGGAAATCGCTAACTTTTCCACAGCGAATGTCATTTTAATACAGTTTCGGAGTTAGCGTTTGGCGTTAGCGTTAGTGGTTGGTATCTTTGCTAGACCCCCTGTAGTACTTATAGCTACTTAAGTTATATATCCTTATCATTGCCACGCATTTTAAACCTTTTTAATTTTGGCATTAAAGTAAGCCGGAGGTGCTATTATTTGTATTTAGCCAATGATACGAAATATTTGATGAAAAATGTTAAAAAAGGGTAGGTACTTAGATATAATAATTAATATGTAGGTATTCATTATGGCAATAAAATTGTATCCTCGAATTAACAACATGGCGCGTAACGTTCGTTCGTTTTTAAATTTGTTTTTCTTCTTCTTGCATGTTGAAATAAGTTTTTAATAGTTAAAATATTTTAGATCTGTGGGCTTTTAAATAAACCACGGGAGCAGAAAATGATTGATTACTCGGTTACTTCAAGAAGAAGTTATAGTAGGTAAGTAACTTTGGGTGTTAGTAATAATTATGTAATGACGATTTAACCTACTTCCTTACTTTCATCACTAGGTAGGTATGTTGGGAATGAGACAGCGTGGAAAATAGTGGACATAATAATAATTATAACTGTCGATTCTTTAAGGAGTGGTGGTTTAGTATTTGTAATTCCTAATTGGTATTAAGAAAATTAATTATGTACGCGTCGTACAGGTAAATGCATATCTCCAGCAATTTATAAACTTATTATTGACACTGGCTATGTGTAGGTAGTTAGGTACTCAATTCGTATGGAACCAAACTTAGGAGGTAAAAAAATGTGGTAAATGGAACAAAAAGCGCGCGGATAATATGTAAAACTGAGCAAAACAGGATCATCGTGTGTGATTCTTCCATATTTTTCTAAACTGTACCTGCCTGCTTAGGTAACTACTACCTAAACAAAACTTACTGAAACTTCTGTTAAGTGATTACGTAACTTTGACAGCAATGCAACAGGAGAAATTTTATTCCGAATATGAAAATTTTCATAGTAACTATGCACATAAACTGCGTATTGAAACTGTCAAATCCATACATTTTTGTGTTTCTCTTGGTTGCAATCAAGTTACATAATCGCCTAGCTGAGTGAAGTGATAATGATTTCTTTTTGTTGTAATATGAAGAGGTACCTACTTATAAAATTGTAGTTTTTTGTTTGAAACTTCTTTTACTGTTATAAATCTATATTAGACTCAAAACATTTAATTTTAGGTAATGGCTTAAATAGCTTCCACTCACGGCTATGGTTGCGTTATACCTATACCTATGCTAATACAGGTTACTGTGCTCAGCTTCGAAAAGATTTAGTAGATTTTGTTGTTTGGTACGAAATGCATGATCTATTATTAGACTATAACGTAAAAATGACATAACACAAGCGTGCGAAGCCGCGGGCAAAAGCTAGTGTGCTATGAAATGCTAATTTCGTCATATAGGAAAAAACAGAATAGTATGCTGTCCTATAGAATGCAGTAGCCAACATGTTTTACATGAAATTTTAAATGTTTCAGCAACAAATGCACCTAAAGACTGCCTATAAAGCCGGCCTGACTGCGGCTGAACAGGAAGAAAGGTTACTGCGGGCTGCACTTTCACGTATTTACGAGATTCGGACAATAAAGAATGAAAGGCGGATTCAGGTAAAGCCTTTATTATTTTAAAAACAATTTTGTCAATATAATATGGTGGGTTGCATTCGGCATGTTGATTTAATTTTGCACAAAATTATATTGGTCTTGTAGTATTTACAACCAAACCAACCATTTTTATTGTACTACAAGACCAATCTAACCAATGTAGGATGCTTTTCACCTGTCATTTTAAATTCCTCTTACTCAAATTGTATTATTATTTATTCATTTTCTTACTGAACTAGTTGTGACTGTCGTGGTTGTTTAGTGAAAATTCGTAATGCAACGTAAGTATCTAAAGACATAAGTTACGTGTTTTATGGAATTTAAAGCAGCCATCGTCCTTTTGACATTCCTTGGATCAAGAAAAAGAGTTAAACCTCTAATGAAATGATGTATGCTTAGGCTCGTCACGCCGGCAACAAAGAGACGATCGGTTGCGGAGCCCTGATGAAGATGTTGCTTAGTGCAGCGCAGACTTTACCCTTACACGTGGGGCGAGTGGGAGAGAGAGCGCCGCAGCTGTGCGGCGCGGTGCCAGCCGACCCGGGGCATGTGGCGCGAGCGGGGGACGCTGTGGCCGCGCTTGTGAGGGTCTCAGAGAAGGAGGAGAACTGGATCCTGGCTGAGGTTGGTTAGTCTGTCATGTGGAGAGAGAGCATGCAACTGTGTGGCACTGTGGTGTTGGGAGAAAGGGCATACATTTTTTATTTTTCCCTTTCTCCCCACACTGGTGGCCAGCCGGTGCAAAATCTGACAACTTGTTATTTTGAATGACTATGCACACAGCAACATTTTTGGAACTGTCAAGTTAGTAGATTTTCCATCAACACCAGCATTTCATAAATTATGGCAAATGGGAGTGCCAACAGATTGAGCCGTCAGACCTACCCTGCATATGAAAATGTGTTTATTATTATTACAGGTAGTGAGCTGGTTACCAGCGCAAGGCAAGTACGAAGTGGACGACATAGATGAGGAACAAAAGAACAGGCACGTACTAAGCAAACGTCGTGTCGTCCCGCTCCCACTGATGCGAGCCGACCCGAGGACCGACGAGCACGCACTATTTCCAAAGGGCGCCGTCGTTATGGCGCTCTATCCGCAGACGACTTGTTTCTATCGAGCTGTTGTTAATAGACTGCCGGCTAGTGCGGCCGATCCCTACGAGGTGTTGTTTGAGGTTAGTAGATTTACTTCAGCCTTGCCTTAGGAATCAGTCCTATAAACTTTTATTCTAATTGAATATTGCATCTCCGGCCGTGTGGTTCGGCGTTACAATAGAACCACGCCATTTCTCCCCGTGGTTGCCGTAAGAATAGTAGGGAGAAAAGCATTTACTTTTTATTTTTCCTTTTCTCGCCATTGGTTGGTCAGAGCTGGTGGGGAGAAAAGAACAACCCAGCAGTGGATGTCTTCACGCTGATGATGATGACATATTGATCGCTTCTCCTCTGGACCTTTAGATTTTGGTTGGAACTTTAACAATATAATTAATTATCCACATTTCAAATTCAAACCACTTTTAGTCTCTAGAGCCAAAAACTATTTTGGTCCCAGAAGAGGTGGTTTTGGTTGTTCGAAGAATATCCTGTTTTTGAACCCATGTTTTAAAAAGAACATTAAAATTGATTTCAACTATTTGACCCACACAGAGTACGAAAAAGAAATGACGCTTCGCCTGTAAAGACAAAATTCTACATGAATTTCGTTTGTTAAGTGTTTGTTTAAATTAAGAGAGGTTTAATTATTGGTGCATGCTATTTATATCTAGGTGCGAAGAGTCATTTTTCAGTGGTCTATGATTTGACCATATTTCACCTTCACAGATTTTGTCATTTATTTATCTTCATTGTGCATGTTATAGAGCTAAATAAAACCAATATGACATGTGTAATGTTGGGTATTGCCTGTGGTCCACCTGCTTAAATCACCTGGGTGGGCTACGGGAAATTTTTCCTTCCCCTGGTTCACCTCAAAATATGTGGGTGTACCTGGGTAATTTTTTTTCCCGTAGTCCACCTATATAGTTAATTATTATATCATGTTTAGAATGCAAATGCCCATAGTCACCCAAGAAAATTATATACCAAGTGTAGGGATTTTTTGCGCTTCTGAAAACAAAATTAGCAAGTACCTACAAGTTGCTTGCTAATTTTTTGCTTATGACGTACCAGGGCTACATCAATTAAGAAGTGGTTCAGCTTCCATGAAAAGCTCTACTTAAGTTCCTTTAGATCACTTAATTTTACATTCCACCTATTGTACACTATGGAAGCAATATCTGAATCTGAAGTGAGATAGAGCCGGAACCTCTTCTTAATTGATGCAACCCTAGTACTTCTTAATACTTCAAATATATTGGTATAATTATATCGGGCTGATTTTTGTTTGTGTGTAGGACTCGTCGTACGCAGATGGTTATTCCCCGGCGGAGCGCGTGGCGCAGCGCTACGTGATCGCGATCAAGGAAGGCAAGGGCCGCGCCACCTGACACGCTGACTACGACACACACTCCTCGCCAGACTCTCTCCTTTAAAGTGGACATAACACTAACAGTCGAACAAGGCTGAAATAGTTCCGTGGAGTCAACATTTTTCCCAATGAAGGCGAGTGTAAATAAATAACGCCCAATGATCACATAAACATAGATCCTATGATTCTCTGCGCGTATTTGGCATGTGTGTGAGACTGGACATTTGTACGGATGGCGTTGCTTTCATAGAGAAATGCTTAAAAGAATGTTTTGCATTAGTATGCAAAGTGAATCACTGGATACATTTTTTTAATGGTAATAATGTTACAAAGTGGCTCTGTAAATGTGTATTTAGGGGCGGAATATTATCATAAGCACAATAACGCGTGTGTGCTGACATATCTTATGATGCTATGCTAATGTTACGTTGATAACTGAAATTAGTAAAATTACATTTTACAGTATTGTAAGTAATTATTTTAAAACCATTTCCATGTCACGTGTTTAACTATGTAGACCACTATAACATAAATAAAACATTTTTGATAAGATTACAATCTTTTATTTCTATCCTACAAGTAAAACCTACAATACACGATACATTGGTTATGTCCGAAATATACAATCATTTAATTTTGATTACAAGTTAAAACAAATTGATTTATAACTTTTCTGTGATCACTTAATAACTAGGAAATATAAAAATAATGGAAGCAATCTATTGATTTCGGCTAATTTGCCAAAATCCGAAGCAAATAAAATAAAAATCCAGAATTTATAAAGAACTTAATTTTTAGGTAACAAAATACCTAATGATATACATAATTACTAAGTATGAATAGTTGTATTAGATATTGGTCATAGAGAAAATATTGTGAGTAGATAGTGCTAAATGGATTACAACATACATGCTTACAAATAAATAAAACTCTCCATGTGAATGGCTCTCGTGGTCATGGCCCCACAATACTTGAACCAATTCATTCGACACAGCCTTCGGAGACTTGTTTATAATATAACTTAATATTACGTTACCAATGAGCAACTTTCAAGGTATGGCATATCAATACTATACATTCGACATAAATAAAGGAAATGAGATCAATATGCTTTTTACTGAGTACAACTCGAGGGGGCTATTCGCACGGCAGATACTCGATAGCTTAAAGCACCAATAATAATAATTGATAAGTATTTTGGAACCAATTTTTAACTTCAGCTTTTTTGTCAATTACGTTTAATTTTTCGGTAAATTCGTCAAGGGGTTTTGGTCGTTATACCAGAAAGGAATGGGTAGAGAGCTATAAGCTTTTTTGGTACAATATGAAATGACTAAGATTGTTAATCCATTAGACTCGAGTGTTCCATATTAATTTGCGTGTTTATACCGAATCTGGAAAGAAGAGAACTCTATTAACACATTGTAATATCTTAAGCATCTATGGTGAGACATGCGCCGACGTTTGGTCTCTATCAAGCTATACAGAGTAGGCATTAACCAAAGATTATAAAGCCCGTTGATAGCTCGTGAACATAATTTCTCGTACAAACACGACTCAACTAGGGGGCGAGGTAACAAAACGATCATACGCACTTACAAAGGACAGCGGGATGGAACAAAAGACACATTGGTTGTCCCGCTTCCTCTCGTAGGATTAGCAGTTGAAATAAACTACTAATTTTCGTACGGGGGGAAGTTGTATCGTTGGTCAACTGGATTTATAGTCAATGGCATTAAGCAAGAATTACATCCTCGCGGGGAGCTGATGAATGCAGCAAGCGAGCGGCCTTTCAAAGTGACACTCTGGTTGGGTCATGTTCAGCAGAGGACGTCTTCAGGCTGTTGACGATGATGACTTCGTAATTTTCATACAAGCTCCGAACAATATCATAATAAGACAGTATTTTTAAATTGATATTTTGACCAGTATTAGTGGTGGAATTAGCCTATTTACAATAAAGTGATTCAGTTTTTCATCAGTCGTAAAACTGACAACCGATGGGGAAGAAAGGTTCTCGAGAGGCGACCACGAACCGGAAGACGCAGCGTAGGGCGGACCCCCACTAAGTGGACTGACGATCTGGTGAAAACCACGGGGAGCCGATGGATGCAGGAGGCGAGTAGCCGCTCAAAGTGGCACCCTATGTGGGAGGCCTATGTTCGGCAGTGGAAGTCTTCAGGCTGACGATGACGACGATGGTGATGAAAAGTGCTAAAATTGGCCTATGTACAATTTTTTTTTTATATTTTCATATATATTTTATATTTGTGGACATTTCACGCAGCGCCATCTAGCCCCGAACTAAGCATAGCTTGTACTATGGGGACCAGATAACTGATACAATACTTATATATTTTTTGTTTGTAAATACATACATATAATACAATATAACACCCATCGCAGAACAAACATCTATATTCATCACACAAATGTTTGTGCTGGGTAGGAATCGAACCCACATCCCTCAGAGGCCGTACTGTGAGCTCCAAGTGCGATTCAAAGAGAGCCTATTTTGGGTCGCGTGTCAAAATATTCATACAAAAAAAAACATTGCGATCCAATATACGCTCTGATTTGAATCGCGCTAAGAGCTCACAGTACGGCCCCTGTTCAGAAGACAGGGATTGATTCGCTTTTTAAATTTTTCTTAGACATCTTCAGAGAATATAGTATACAAGAATAAGAATTTATTTATTTGCACAAAATTAAAATACATACATAATTATTATTACCTGAGTGGAATTACATTTATAGTAGGCAACGGAAATAGTTGAAGCATCACATAGTTACTCGTGAGTCTATGAGCGACTATGTGATGCTTCGTACAGTAATAATTATATAACATTATTTAATAAATCGCTGGTCATTGCAGTAGGATTCCCTGTGTTTGCGATGACCAGTACTCTTCCAAGGATTTCGTGTGAAATGTTTGATTAGACTTTATTTGAGAGCCAGAGTATGTGTAAGGTTGTGTCAGGGTGCGAAATAATTTATACGAGGGAACCAAAATAATAAATATTAAATAATATACAAAATAAGAAATTATTTTATAAGAAAAGGAGAATGCATATTCATAATTAAAAATGTTATATACATAATTACATATATAAATATACCTATATAGCTATAGCATGCTGCATGCAAGGGCCGTTTGGTCTGGTATGGAGGTTTTTGTGTAGATTTTGCTGTTGTGAATGTGAATAAATATTGTGGAGAAAAGTTGTTGTCTTGGAGTGTGGTAATGGATTACCCATATACTACTGGTATGAATGAAGCTGGTAAGAATACAGTGTGAGTTTAGTGTGTTCTGTGCGGTATACGCACCGGGTCACACGGCCCGCCGGTCGCTGACGACGCCCATGAGCCGGCGCGCGACGGTGGCCCCGGGCGCGAGGCGCGCGCGCTTCACCACCACCTCGCGCTCCTCCACGCCGCGCTTCCCGCCCCCCTCGCACGACACCAGCGAGTTTATCGCGTGCAGATCCTAGGGAACGTTCTCAGTAGGTTATATCATCAACCCGTATTACATTAGCTTAGAATCAGATCGAGTCGGAACTTTATTAAAAAAAAAAAACTACTATTTTATGAATGAATCGCGGAATTTTTGCTAAAATTATGTTTATGTGTACTTTTATTATGCTTCTGGGTTATCTGGACGAGATCGCTTTAAGCGATATGACCGCCCTTTGTGACGTTAGTTTTTAAGTTTTTGATTGTTGAATGTTCCTGTAATGTGGTGTTTCAAAAAAGAATTATCTACAGGTTGTAATTTAATTCATTAGCATAAATTGAGCCCATGATAGTACATCATTTATAGATGATTATTAAAGAGTAAAGAGTGTAAATGAAATAATTTTTATTGAAAATTATGAAGATTGCCGCGGCGCCTGACGCAGTTGGCATGGATGATTTTGATACATTTAAAAGTTATTATACCTTATATGTAGTTAAAAACAGTACCTACTTCATTATTTTAATTAAATTTTGTATTGTACCATTTGATTAAGTAACATATTCCATTTTTGGAGTTATTATTATTACCAAACCAATGTGTTAGAATTCAAAAATTTTGGTCCACACGTGACCGGTATCAGGAGTATGTACCTAGTTTCAAAGGATGCTAATGAATTCAATCACACCCAGTATATATCATCATCATCAGCCTGAAGACGCTCGCTGCTGAACATAGCTTACCTCTTCCATGGAATGTCACTGTGGACGCTTATGATAATTGATAGGGAGGTTTCCATAACCACCACGTTTCGCAAGCGTCTCGATGATCGCACAAGATAACTAAATGTAAGCCCATCTATATATATTATGATGATAATAAAAAAAACGTAGCGGAGGCAGGTTCTGTCACAGGGTCAAGTCTGCTATTTTGCGTCATGTGTAATTGTGTCAATAATGACAGATTTTGACACTAATGTTAGTCTACAAGCCATAAGTAGACTACCCTTTGTGTCAAAATCTTAGTGGCACCATTCATGAACCATTATGACACAATTGAAATAGCAAACTTTGGGCCCAGGGCGGTTATTCTCTATGAAAACACAGATTCCAAACGATACGAAACCACGTCGCTATCGTCTCTTGTTCAAACTGTGTCACAGCGTCAGATATACCTTCACTTTACATTAAAATTATCTTTATTTTGAATAAAATATATTGACATATCATTTGATGTGTTTCGGAACGCGTCTCGGTAAAACATATGATTATTGACAGTTCAAATCGCGCCAATTCCATATTAATTTTGCGCGGTTTTGTTTCCGTTTTATAGAGACTTTTGCAGATTTCTTATGTAAGACAAGGAATTCGCGTGGTTTCGAAGTAAGGAATCGATAGGGAATAAAGGCCCAGCCCTATTCCCAACCTATCGGAAACCTTTCGATTCGAAATCTACAATCTCCATTTTCTTCATCTACATGAAAGAGACGGAGAGTGTAGATTTCGAATCGAAACGTTTCCGATAGGTTGGGAATAAAATAAATAAATATAAATATGTGTGGACATTTCACACAGCGCCATCTACCCCCAAACTAAGCATAGCTTGTACTATGGCAACCAGATAACTGATACAATACTTATATACTTTTTTGTTTGTAAATACATACATAGAATACAATGTAACACCCAGACGCGGAACAAACATCTATGTTCATCACACAAATGTTTGTCCCGGGTAGGAATCGAACCCACAGCCCTCAGTTCAGAAGGCAGGGATACTACCAACTGAGCTATCGGGCCCGTCAATAGGGGTGCAGGCGTGGCGTACCTTGGCGGGACTGCGACTGAACCGGTAGGTGAGGTGGTGGTGCGGCGGGGGCGGGGAGGTGAGCGGCTTCACGTACAGCTGGTGGCGGCCCGACACGCGCTGCCCGCCCGGGGAGCTGCCCGCCGACCCGCGCCCCGCCGGCAGCGGCGACAGGCTGCACTCCTGCAGGGTTTTTTTTTTATATTTTGGCTCCACACATAGTGCATTTAGCCAGTGTCAAGTATTATATTTTCATCGTGTTATAAAATATTTCATCATGTCCTAGTCATAGTCCAGTCTAAGTCATGCTCCAGCATAGTGGTGGCAACTTTACTAGAAGCTTCTGTGGAGTTTTGGAAGCAACACGAAAAATCACGTTTCACCACATTATATCACTTGTGCTCACTCATGCTCGTAATTCAGCACTTAATGCGTAAAACGCCACCAGTTTTAAACATTAACACTGGAAATAGCAAAAGTTTTGATAAATAACACAACGCAACGACGTGAACATTTCCGCGTTCCCGCCAAAACTCCCTCCTGCAGGTTCACGTCATCGTGTATAAATACTAGTGATGGATTAATTTCGCATTCGCATTCGCATTCATTTTTAGGTTGCGAAATCTCAATTAGCTTTTAGCAAATGAAATGTAGTTGCCGAAATCCTATGAAATATGAAATTTCATTTCAATTCATTTAGTTGATTTTGAATTTATTTTTTAATATAAAGTTTCATTTCATTTTTTATTTATGTTTCATTTTATATTTTATTTCATTTTTAATTTCCATTTCATTTCATTTTAGCAAATAGCATAGCAATAGCAAAAAGCATGCTAAGACTCGTGAATTAGCATTTTATAAAATTTACGCAAAATTGCTAACAAATAGTAATGTTGTAATATTTTTAGGTGCATGTTAATGTTGACAAACTAATGTTAATTATCTATCTTCCTCTCTTCTAATGTTGCGTGCCCGACAGGGTCCATGATGAGCTGTAACTACGCAAACGAACATCTTTAAACAACATTGTGGAATGCAAATAAACAATTGAATTAAATTGAATTGATTATCGCATCGTTAGCGCGACATGACACAAACCCAAAGCACATAATTATGTGTCATTTTTTTAACGTTTTGATTATTTGATTACAATGGAATATGTTCCATTACACATCACATCAATAGCCTCTTCAGTTATTCTCCATTAAAAGACTCTGAAGAATTTTTTTACAAAACATGTTATACAATATCCCAAATAATATAATATCTACAGTACAGATGCCTCATCCCATACAACGGAATAACGCGGGCTATTTTACGAATTATTTTATTTCTGCATAACGCAAGATTTCAAGCGACATTTATTGCGCGTTGGCGAAGTATTGGGCTAAATGAATACACTGGACACTAACTAGTAACTTTCTAGACACGATTTCTACATTTTTTTCAAGTTCGGGCTATTTTTCGTTTGTACCGAATGGGGATGGGGACCCCATGACAATATGTAGATGTGTTGTATAACTACATGTTGTATAACTATTTCTCTTACTTTTAAAAGATTTAATACATCTATACTAAATATAATTTAACCGACTGTAAGTACCTCATGAACATTGTGTCGATTTATACTGTTCTTGCTATAATAAGTAAATAAAAGCATTTTATAATGCATAATATTTCCTAACTAGATGGACCAACAAAACGCTTACATCTTTATGTTTCCCAGTGAAGCGCAACGCGAAGGTTTGCATACATTGGACATACACTTTATTGTAGAAGTTGATCAAGTCTCCTCTTTCTGCTGGACCTGAAACACGAGTTTTTTTTTTTTAATTTTTTTTTTATGAGAAAGAATGACGTAATGAGCTAGTCGTTCACCTGATTTTAAAAGACATGGCCGCCCATAACAGTTGCAGTGTCACTCGGAACTTTAAAATAATAAAGTTTCGCGTGACACTGCACTACGCACGTCATCCTGAGACATCACACTGTCTAGTAATTAGATTACTAATTATCATGAACCGTGATAGTTATTGAAAACTTCATAGATGATGTATTTATGTTGCCGCTATAACAACAAATACTAAAAGTAAAACAAAATTAAAATTATACCACAGAAAAAACCTTATTAGTAAAAATTACATTAAAAATCCAATATAATCACAGCAAATAAAACAAATTTTAAAAGTGTGAAACTCATTTTCACCAAAACGTCGCTTGTGTCGTTATTTCATATCACAGACCAAGTAAGACTACTTCACAGCGCGGCGGCCGCGATGCGAATGGCGCCACGCGCGGTTGCCGAATTAAGCCCCACCCACAGCGGTTGCATTTGCGTTTGGCCATTTCGGACCTCGTATTTTACTTCTATGGGTATTATTCGATGGTGATTTATTTACCAATTTTGCTGATGTTTTCAATTATTGCATTCATTTTTAATCTTCTTTATGAAAGTAATATTTACTTGTACATTTTTAATATTAGTCATCATGCCTATTCGCTTTGATCACGCGACGTTCACAAGTAACAACGCGTCGTTCCCCCGTGGCCCACCTGTCGACGCCGAGTCACGAGGGGTCCTGCCCCCCTATTACGAAGGAGTTAGCAGCGCTGCTGACGCGCGTCTGCCGCTCGACTGTTGTCAAAATTGTATGAAAATTGACAGCGGTTGAGCGGCAGACGCTCGTCAGCAGCGCTGCTAGCTCGTTCGTAATAGGGGGGTAGGCCGGGTGCCGGGATGGTGTAATGAGCTGAGAATCCTCTTAAGCATTTTCAAATGGATTTTACTACTTACTGTCGGAACTTTGATTGATCAATACCGATCTGTATACATGATTGTCCGCCAGGGGCCGCTGTCTGTAGCATCGCATGATTTCTGTAAACGTTCTCTCTACTTGATGGCTTGGATTGTGTGATACCTGGAATAGATTTCAGATTTAGAACATTGACGCTGATGCCCTATATTATGTGGAAGGGAACCGTGTCAAATAGCGGGATTAAATAAATAATAAATAAAAGTGTGAACATTTCACACAGCGCCATCTAGCCCCAAACTAAGCATAGCTTGTACTACGGAAACCAGGTAACTGATATAATACTTACATAGATAGTTTTTATTTGTAAATACATACATAGAATACAATGTAACACCCAGACACAGAACAAACCCCTATGTTCATCACACAAATGTTTGTCCCGCGTGGGAATCGAACCCGCAGCCTACAGTTCAGAAGGCAGTTCTAGGCCAGTCTAAATAAAAGTATCCTATAGCCTACCTTGTAATATGAACTCAAATCGTGCTAAGTTTCATTTGAATCCATCCAGTGTGATGCTCAGCCATAACAGACACACACAAAAAAGAAAAAAATAATCTATAAATAATATCTTCAATGTTCTGTACATTGAAGACGAAGAATTTTGACGGGCCCGATAGCTCAGTTGGTAGTATCTCTGCCTTCTGAACTGAGGGCTGTGGGTTTGATTCCTGCACGCGACAAACATTTGTGTGATGAACATAGATGTTTGTTCTGTGTCTGGGTGTTATATTGTATTCTATGTATGTATTTACAAATAAAAAGTATCTAAGTATTGTATCAGTTACCTAGTTCCCATAGTACAAGCAATGCTTAGTTTCGGGCTAGATGGCGCTGTGTTAAATGTCCACACATATTTATTTATATTTATTTAATTATTATTGGACCTCTTAGTTTAAGTATAGATCCTGAAGGAAAAAAAAATATTTCACACTCACTTTGCATATAACATAAACGGAGCACATGAGTATTTGATCCAAATGCCGGTCCTTCATCAGCTGCGTTTGGTTTATGATGGAATATTCTAGACACGTCCAAATCTTTCGTTTCAGCTCCTGGTCTTCTGTTAGTTTCAAGCGGGTGCAAAGGTCGTTCATTCGGACTACTGCTAAACTGTAGAACTGTGAACAAAAATAATTTGAATTAGTGTACAATACAATACAATAATACTTTATTGAACACCAATAAACAAGAATAGAATCAATGTGTGTTGCCAGTGATGACTTATGGAACTGAGACGTGGTCTCTAACTGTTGGCCTCATTACTAAGCTCAAAGTCGCGCAACGAGCTATGGAGAGAGCAATGCTCGGTGTTTCCCTGCGAGATAGGATCCGAAATGAGGAGATCCGCAGGAGAACTAAAGTGACCGATGTAGCTCTTAGGATTGGCAAGTTGAAATGGCAATGGGCAGGCCACATCGCTCGTAGAACTGACAACCGATGGGGAAGGAAGGTTCTCGAGTGGCGACCACGAACTGGAAGACGCAGCGTAGGCCGGCCCCCCACTAGGTGGACCGACGACCTGGTGAAAGCCGCGGGGAGCCGATGGATGCAGGAGGCGAGCAGCCGCTCTAAGTGGCGCTCCCTGGGGGAGGCCTATGTTCAGCAGTGGACGTCTTCAAGCTGTTAATGATGATGATGATGATGATGATGAAACAAGAATACACACAGATACAAATTTATAAAAGAATGGTAGAATAACGGGCGGCCTTATCGCATTAAGCGATTTTTTCCAGGCTACCTTTGTATGGACAGGAATTAAAACAAAAACCGTAGTGTAGTACCATAACAATCAATCAATTGGTTTGGTGGCTTTGGCTCGACCACAGAGCTATGAAACAAATGACGCTTCGCGTTTTTTTTTTGGTGTGGGCTCGACAGATCCTGACTGCCTAGCATGCGCATCGTAAACATGTCGTTGTTAGAGTGAGACACTTAGACGCTACCATAATCTTGTCACGGTCTCTCACGAGAAAAACGGACGAGAATTTTTTGTCGCATGCGCATGCTAGCTGGTCGTAGAAGTTCGTCGTTCAATCATAGACATAGTACATCACCAACCGAGCAGCATATTATACTCTATCATAAAAAAATATTCTACATGTTCCCGATGCTGAGACACGGGAAACTTCTAATGTTAGAAACCTGAAAATATCTGGTACTTCGTTTAGGTAAAGATATTTATGTACAGATCTTTACGATAATCTGGTTTAACATTATGGGCCTTACTTATAAACGCTGCTCAAAGTTACCCAATGCTTAAAATTTTCTGTCAACGTTTGACTGATTTGGAATGTCGCGCACGAAAACAAGACGGAACATCTTAACACTGACTAACTTTAAGCAGCGTTTATAAGTAAGGCCCTATAACTATAACAGTAGTCGTTTAAAGTCGGTAGGAAAGGAGAAGATTATAATATCCAAATTATACCTTTCTAAAGAAGAGGATCAGCGAATTATTCGCTTTTTTCGGGGTCGTCGGTCCTGAGGCGTTGGCGCTGTCACCGTTGGATGAGTTTTGTAACGTGTTCGGTGATGTTTTCGATTCTACTTTTACATTGTTTGTTGATACTGAAAAAAAAAATCATGTAAATAATGAAACTATAAATTATATGGGCTAATGCGATTTTGATATTAAAAAATATATTCCATCCTCACCATAGCCAAAATGTTGATGGAGATGCAACTTACCTAATAGAGACTGTCCGGGTTTGATAGGGTCTTTGAAAAGTTGTTTCTTTGCCTGATCCGCCATTGGTGTGATAAATCTGTCACACCCTGATACAGGAGATTGAAGGCCACCTGCAAGAAATGTTATGAAAACATGTGAAATCTTGTTTAGCAAATGCTAACGCCAAACAAGATTTTACATGAAATTGAACAAAATTATTTTATTATTTAAGCCCAAATCTGTTCAAGCATAGGGGTAGCTTGTAAAACAGCGCCGTGTTCACACGTAGCGTGATCAAAGCACACGCTGAAGCTACCCCCATGTCCCTATAACATAAATGTAATGTACCTACTTATTTTAAGTTACATCGATTTGTATAATTTTATTTGTGTTTGTAGTGGCATTAAATAATTTATTTATTATTTATCTCTTCATTGGAATAGTAATAGGAGGTTTTCGCTATTTTAAACCCTATCTCTACTACAATACAAAAATCAATATTTTCACGCAAAAACGCCTAAACCGATTTGGATCAAACTTTGCATACACACACGCACCCCCACATATCAAACCCCGGAAAATACTTTGCACACAGTCACATTGCTTACACTACAGAGATCAACACACAAGACAACAACTTTTCCTGAAAACGGGAATCCACGGGGGTCCCTGTTCAATAAAGCCACTAAAAAAGTAATTAATATACGCACCGTGAACTCTGCGTAGCGGGGATTCGTGTACGTAAACATCAGCAGACGCAGGCACCGGCGTCTTACTGAGTTGTTCCCACAAGGGGCTGTCCGATGTCCATACTAACGACTCTAGTACTTCTTCTTCCACCTGTAAAAAAATAACAATCATTTATTTATTGAAAAAACAGTTTACAGTTTAAACTACTATTACTATAACAATAAAGGTAATGTCATTACATATTAGCGAAGACGGCATGTAATAACTGTTCCCCTCATAGTAGGCATGATGACTACTATTGAAAATGAACAAGTGAATATTACTTTCATAAAGAAGATTAAAAATGAATGCATAATTGAAAAAATAAGCAAAATCGGTAAATAAATCACGGAGTAATAAGCTTTTAAAGTTTCTATAGGAGCCATCTCCTGTCCCTTTCTCGCAAAACAGAGCGCTCCCACTGTTACTATGAAAAATCTACTCGTGACGTCATATGCTAAAGAGATTGTATGAAAAGCTACCACAGCTTAGTAATGAGGTACTATAACGACCTTCCTCTGACGTCACTGGCCGTTTGAGCTATCTCTTTCTATTCCGGTTTTTAAAATGCTTGAACTTTGTCATTTTTTGAGATATTTAATTTATCCAAAAAACAAAATTTTAGACATCATGCCTATTGTTTAGAATTGGGTAGCAAATGTCTCTGCCAAATATTATAAAATAGGTATTTTCTATCGCGCCATTTTGGTGGAAATGTCTATCTCCTATCAAAATCACCGACGATAAAAATAATTCTATGAATATAAATAGAATTAGAAACTGAATACCAAGTTTCATCAGGATCAGTTAAAAAATACGACGTGTAGACAGGCAGTCTACGAGGAGCCTATTCACTTTAGTCTAAATTGTATTTGTCAGAAAACAAGGAAGCCCGGAATGATTTTACAAACTTAAGCAAAGATTTCTAGAATTTATTCGCTCATCTAGTAAAAAAGAATTTACTCACTGCATTCAAATGCTTGATGACATCCCTGCTTAGTTTCTCGACAAGCGCCTGCACAACCAACTCGATGACCTTGTAGAAGTGGAATGCACTCAGGCCGTATATCTGCAGCACTCGAGTGAATTTCATCGAGTGAATACCGTAAGCGTGAAGGACCACTTCTGTGCAACACGCGTACACTGCCAGCTGGTATGTCTCTTGAGATAGTAGCATCTGGGGATAAAATGGTATGTATTTGTAAAGGAAAAATTAGAATCACGAGCGGGGATTGAACGGTAGCTTAAGTAAAGCATATCCCGGCTTGAGGGATGGATGGATGCGGGTTCAATCCCCGCTCGTGATTCTAATTTTTCCTTTACAAATTAATCTGGAGATTACGCTGAGCAGGCGATACTGCTTTAAAAATCATAAATATTAAATGGTATGTAATCCTATTAGTGGACTGACGATCTGGTTAAAACTGCAGGAAGCGAGCAGCCACTTAATGTGGTGCTCTATGGAGGAGTCCTATGTTCAGTTCAGGCTGTTGATGATGATGTAATTTTAGTCTTTGTCTTAGGCCACTCAAAGGCTTCTTGGCTTAACAGCTATAGACAATACTTCATTTTTAAAGGTACCTTTGAAAACCATTTGGAGATTATTCTCTAAACTTTTAAAGAGCTCATAAAATATCTGATTTTTATATTCACAATAATTGATGAAGCAAAAAACTTCACACTCCTCATTCATACAACTTAGCTGTACGAAGGAGGAGTGTGAAGTTTTTTTCGTACACATGGTTTTTATTATTTTAGTCTCACCTCACATAAACAAAAAAGGGTGTCTTAATTTAAAAATGATATCCTTTACGCCAAAAAGTCACCTGTAAAGAAACCTGTGGCTTCTTCCTATGCTCTTCCCGAATGATATGCTCCAAAACTTTGTAGTACAAACAAGTGATCATATTGCACCGATATGGCGTGCTTTCGACGCCTTGCGTCCCGCTTGCCTCGCGAAGGCTGCGAGCGAACTTATCCATCCACGAAGTGCAAGGCTTGATCAGGCTGTTGTTTACCGTATCCTCGCTGATACCACTTTCTCTGTAAGAAATAACCGGCTTTAAAAAACAGAAATAGGTTTGGCAGCTCGAGCAGATTTAAAAATAAAAGGTCTTTTATTGTTGGATAGGCTTGCGCTTGACCACTATCTCACCTGATGATAAGTGACGATCCGGTCTAGGTGTAACGCGCTTGCCTAAAAGATACCTATGATACTCTAGATGTGAAGACTCCAAGATTGTAGTTTTGTGGTTGTGTGTCCTATTCCCTTATGTAATCAAATTTAGTTGCCTTTAGTTGCGTATTCATTGGAGAAGAGATTTTCTCCGAGTAATGAGAAAACCTACATCTTTTTGGACATAAATCTTTCAAAACCGGGGATAAAATTCTTGATCCCGTACTAAGAATTAAGGAGTATTAAAAATTTAAAAGTTTGTATAAAGATTCCGCACTTACATAAACAGCTTCATAAGATGCGGGGAAGGGTATGGGCGCGCCTGATGAAGGTACGTGGCGAGCTTGGCGAGGCTGTTCTTGGCTTCAGACACCGGAGTCAGCTCCACGTCACGGCTCGCGAGGTACTTGCGGCCCGTCAGCGGAGTGTCGGGACATGCGCGACCACTCTGGAGATTAAAATAATATCCTTTTAAAAAAACCGGTGAAGTTCGAGTCGGACTCAAACGAGCCAAAATATCACGTTTGTTGTATGGAAGCCCCCTTAAATATTTTTTTATTCTCATCATCATCATCATCAACAGCCTGAAGACGTCCACTGCTGAACATAGGCCTCCCCCAGGGAGCGCCACTTAAAGCGGCTGCTCGCCTCCTGCATCCATCGGCTTTCACCAGTCAACTGAGAAGAATTTTTAGAAAGCTATCATCATCATCATTAACAGCCTGAAGACGTCCACTACTGAACATAGGCCTCCCCCAGGGAGCGCCACTTAGAGCGGCTGCTCGCCTCCTGCATCCATCGGCTTTCACCAGTCAACTGAGAAGAATTTTTAGAAAGCTATCATCATCATCATTAACAGCCTGAAGACGTCCACTGCTGAACATAGGCCTCCCACAGGTCGTCGGTCCACCTAGTGGGGTCCGGCCTACGCTGCGTCTTCCAATTCGTGGTCACCACTCGAGAACCTTTCTTCCCCATCGGTTGTCAGTTCTACAAGCGATGTGGCCTGCCCATTGCCATTTCAACTTGCTAATCCTAAGAGCTACATCGGTCACTTTAGTTCTCCTGCGGATCTCCTCATTTCGGATCTTATCTCGCAGGGAAACACCGAGCATTGCTCTCTCCATAGCTCGTTGCGCGACTCTGAGCTTAGTAATGAGGCCAACAGTTAGAGACCACGTCTCAGTTCCATAAGTCATCACTGGCAACACACATTGATTGAAAACTTTTGTTTTCAGGCTTTGTGTTATTTTGGACGAAAAGATAGGTCGAAGCTTCCCGAACGCTGCCCAGCCGAGTTGGATTCTTCGGGCGACCTCTTTGTCGAAGTTGGACCTACCCAATTGGACAGTCTGCCCTAGATAGACGTATTTGTCGACAACTTCGAGAGTATCGTTCCCAACAATTACCGGTATAGGTGAAACATGGGCATTTGACATGATTTTCGTCTTGTCCATGTTCATCTTAAGACCAACCTGTCGGGAGACTCTACTGAGGTCGTTGAGCATGGTGCTGAGATCATCGATTGACTACGCCATTATGACTGTATCATCGGCAAAACGAAGGTTAGTGATATACTCGCCATTTATGTTGATGCCACATCTTTTCCACTCGAAGAGCTTGAAAACATCCTCCAATGCGTTTGTGAACAGTTTCGGAGAAATAACGTCTCCGTCTCACGCCTCTCTGCAATGGGATCTGTTCCGTACTCTGGTCCTGTAGTCGGACTGACATAGTGGCCTTACTGTACAAACACTTCAACACTTCGATATACCCATAGTCAATTTGGCATCGCTGTAAGGACTGCAGCACCGCCCAAGTCTCGATTGAATCGAAGGCTTTCTCATAGTCCACAAACGCTAGGCGTAACGGCCGATTATACTCTTCGGTCTTCTGTATAATCTGGCGTAGCGTATGGATGTGGTCTATGGTGCTAAAGCCTTTTCGGAAACCGGCTTGTTCGGGAGGCTGGAATTCATCAAACCAGCGTGGGAGACGATTCGTAATGACCCTCGAATACAGCTTATATACATGACTCAAGAGCGAGATGGGCCTATAGTTCTTCAATAAGGTGTTATCACCTTTTTTGAAGAAGAGCACCACCACGCTCTTGTGCCACGCCTCTGGCGTTGTACCTTCAAGGATGACAGAATTGAATAACTTCTGGAGGAAGTTTGGTCGTAATTCCATCCTCACCCGACGCCTTACTGTTTTTAAGTTGTTTGAGGGCCATTCTAATCTCGTACAGGCTGACGTCCGGGATATCTTCGGTATAGTGTCGGACTAACTTGGCTCTGGTGTCCTGAGCTGTGTTAGTAGCGGGCTCACGTGTCGAGGTGTATAACTGTACATAGAAGTTCTCAATCTCTCTCAGAATCTCAGGCTTGGATGAAATGACACTACCATTCTCGGTCTTCAGTTTTGTCATTTGGCTTTGGCCAATAGACGAATCTTTTGCGAACACTTTAGAGCCTTGGTTCCGCTCAATTGCGGCCTCAATACGTGAAGTACTAAAAGCACGCAAGTCGTGTCGCATGGAACTCCAGATACCAGATAGAAAGTTTTTTTATTCTATTTTTTAGTATTTGTTGTTATAGCGGCAGACAAAAATCTCTGTGAAAAGTCAACTGTCTACCTCTTAGAGCATTTAGAAAGCTCTAACTACCTTAATATTGCAAATATTTTTAGCACTTAACAAGTCAAAATTAGATAAGCTACATAAAAAATATTCAAGTTAAGCAATGCTCACAGTGGTTACTACTTAGATGGGTGACCACTACAAAAGTGGTTTTTACAACTGAGCACTATAATACCCCTCCCTAGCTGCCCAGGGCTAACCCCTTGCCCACATGAGTAGAGCCATATTTGTACTATAGATAGACGATCTTCTAATTCTATACAGTTTAGGCATAAACTTTGTGGTATACTCACAGGGCCAAATGATGCTATAACTTCTTCTATTTCATCTCCGGACACTTTATTTCTGGTGCCAATATGTTCATTTGCATGCTCTCCTGAAACAGAATAATCAGTTCACTTTTGCTTTTAGTTTAGTTTTTATTATTGTAGTAGGTACCTTTTGCTACCTATAAGAGTATTTAAACTAGGTAACTATTGGATGAAAAGTATTTCTGAATTTACGTTACCTCCTAAATCCGCGAGGCAATATAATATGGGATTTATGCAATATAAATTAGGCATTTTTTTAATTTTCGCATAAATCGCTAAAATAATTAGAAAATGTTGACATAACAATGTCACATGTCACTCTTTATCAAACGTCAAATTTCAACTAACTTCATTTATTTTTAAATAAGTAATTTTCTTCCTTAAAAAGGTTTTATGCAAAATATATCCGAGTTTTGGCGGCAACGCGGAAAACTTCACGACGTTGATATTATTTGTGGAGCCAAAACACAATAAAAAAGTATTTACCCAAAAATATCCTTTCGTCAAATTCACCAACACTGAGAACATAGGTCTCATATAGATTGTTCAATGATTTCAGATTTGAGTCAAAATTCTTTACTTCTAATACTCCCAATTGTTCCTTAGCATTGCCTCTTAAAATCTGCAAACATCAAGAATAGGCATGTCAAAAATTTTATTTGCATAAATTAATAATATTCCTCAAAAAAGATAAACATTTGTGAAAACTAAAATAAAATATTTCAAAAAATGACAAAGTTACAAGCATTTTAAAAACCGGAATAGAAAGAGACAGCTCAAACGGCCAGTGACGTCAGAGCTGGGTCGTTCATAGTACCTCATTACTAAGCTGTGGTATCTTTACATACAATCTCTTTGGCATGTGATGGCACAAGTGGATTTTTCATAGTAACTGCGGAGACGCTCTGTTTCGCGAGAAAGGGACAGGAGATGCCCCTTGAAAGAAATTTTAAAAGCTTATTACTCCATTATTCATTTACAGATTTTACTTATATTTTTCAATTATTGCATTCATTTTTACTCTTCATTATGAAAGTAATATTTATTTGTTCTTTTTTAATAGTAGTCATCGTGCTTATTATACTGTAGTATGGTATGTTATCTCGCAGTTCACTAAAAGGAGAGAGTATGGTCCTTCATCATCAGCCTGAAGACATCCACTGCTGAACATAGGCCTCCCTAGAGAGCACCACTTTGAGCGGCTTCTCGTCTCCAGCACCCATCAGCTCCCCGCAGCTTTCACCAGATTGTTGGTCCATCTACTGGGTAACCAGATTTAAAATATTATATTAGTATGAAATAAAATCAAAGTAAATCAGTAGGTAAAAAAGACTTACCCCTTTCTCAAAAAAAGATTTGATGACAGGCCTGAAGCTGTACTCTTTCATAGTGGATGCCTCCACAGTCAATCCATCCTTGATCTCACAGAGTGTTGAGATGATGCATGGCACCTTGTCAGGGACAAAACTGTCTAATAACCAGTTCCATGGTAAACCTGAAATAATGTAATTGATTAGGAACAATAAAAAATAAATTCACCAAAACACTAAACGCAATTTCTCACCAACACATTTTTAGCCTTTGTGAAAAATATGTTGTTTTTTTGTCATGTTGGCCATTTGCCCCTTAGCAGTTTGCTGGGCAGCGACCTTAGGTCATTTTATATTTATATTGTAGCTCATAGATTTCAGACAAAAAACTAACTGACCCGACAAACCTTGAAATCCCATAGAAATAAAACAAACTGATTTTCTCCAGTCTTAAAAAGCTAATTCAAACCATTATGCACATTTTAATTTAACCAAACTGGTCTAAGCATTCTCCAGTACATAAAATATTTTAACCCTCTAAAATACGAGTTCCCGGATCCTGTGGAATAACCGATGAGATGAAACCTGGCAAATCAATATTCTTGTAACTTTATTACCAAACACACATCTCTCTTAGAATTAGAAAAACTAACTTGGCCATTCAAAACTCACCTTTAAAAGACTTATTGATCAAATCTTTTCTTCTGTCCATAAAAGCATTAGCATACACAAAGTCCAGACAAGATAACAACACATGGTACATATCCACAAGATCATCTGCAGAGTTGTGGAACTCTCCTTTTACACATACATATAAACACCATGTGAACTCATACAATGCATTTGTGGTGCATGGTTGAAACCTGGAAGCATTCAGAAGACTTTTATAGAAACACTGTTTTAAACTTTCATGGTTGTTTAAGTTTTTATCACACTAAATACCCCGTAAGTACTATTAAAAATGGTACCTCTGTCTATACTAGTTAAGTGGCTAGAACTCTAGCAGCCTTATTAATAGCTTTGGATTAATTACTCCAATATACTATTATAATCTATGCTTTTTGTCTTTTTTTTTCATTGGAATTGTAAACTCAATGGAAAATGACAAAAGATGGTTTAACTAATCCAAAACTTCTCCATATTTATTAATAATATCTTTTTATTTAATGGCGTTATGTTTTTCTTTGTAAGATAAATTATAATGTTCTGAACTACTGATGATTCTAAAAATTCTTTCATTGATAGAATGCCCCGTTCCCAATTATTTTATAGGCTATCTTGTATTATTGTAATCACTCAAAATATGAGTGGTATCTCATAGATTTAAAGGATTTTGACAAAATTTGGTTTATAATAATAAACATACTGATAATATTAAACATACAATAATATTAAACATACAATAATATTAAACATACTGAAAACCTATTTTAAAAACCTGATACCATGCATCTGAAGCCTCAGTTTGACTATAAAAAACACTTACTTTTGTCTTCTCTTAGTGCTGGGTGTTTTTAAAGGTTCAGTCAGCTCAGCAAAAATATCCTTAAAAATTGGCTGGAACTTTCTGTACAATATTGTGGATACAGCAAACTTCTGCTCTAAATGTGATATTCTTTCTCTGAAGTCTATTGACATTGAGGTCATCTCCATCCAATGCTTTATTTTGGTGAAAAACTGTATTAAACTGTAAATAAATGCTATGTTAGTTAAGACCCAGATAACAATACCTTCAGTACAGATACCTCATCCCATACAACAGAATAATATGGGCTATTTTATGAACTATTTTATTTCTGGGTAACGCAAGATTATCAAGCGACATTCATTGCGTGTTGGCAAAGTATTTGGCCAAATGAATACACTGGACAGTAACTAGTAACTCTCTAGACATGATTACTACATTTTTTTCAATTACAATTACATTTCATTTTTCGTTTGTACCTGATGGGACCCCATGGTTAAGATAACTTTGTTTCATCAGTATTATATGGTATAGTTATTATATGGATTATAGTACCTAGTATTTACTTAGAGGACACAGTCAGCTAATCCCATAACTATTAGAACTATTTATTCTCTAGTAAGACTCAACCAGCACTACCAATCACTCCATACTACACAAAGATTAACAGAAAGTAAAAGCTTATTTATCTATTAAGTATTTTAAATCAGTTTATAGGTAAAATTATATAGCTAATAACTTCAAAATTGAATGTGGAAATAAATGTTTCACTTTGTAGTTTACTTGTTTTTACTAAAGTACCTGATATTACAAAGGCGCAGCAGTTTTGTGAGACTAACACAGTTGCCTTCCACAGCTTTTCCTGGCTGCACTGTGGGTGTGCTGGAGGTGCGGCAAGCTACATACAACGCACATGCCATCCAGTGCATTGCATCACCCTGAAATAGGAATCATCTCAGTTAACCTCTGGAATACCAGCATTGAGATGACAATTGAATAACAATGCATGTGTGTTTGATATTGGTTGCTGGGAATTTGCATAATTATGTATACATAGTGATAAAATATTGTGCTACGCAACCCCTAAAACTAGCAAAAACAAAGTTCAATGTAAGTACGCAATAAATTATTTATCACACACAGTACCAGTACCACAGTAATATATACCTACCTGTATGAAGAGATTGAGGAGTTGTCGACATAATTAAATAAAAAACAATAAGATATTATCAATTAACTCATTTACTAGCAGTTTGCAGTACTTACATCCAGCGTAAAATTTCCTTTTATATCCAAAAATGATTCAATGGAATTTTTAGCAGCAGCCGGGTCTACGTTCAGAGTTGAACATAAGCTATCCATTTTTGAAGTCCAATATTCTTCACTGTCCTCGTTTGTAGACATGGTGGAAAACTGATTTTCTGATTATTTCCTTTAATATTCAAGTAAAACACAAAAATAAACAACACTTTCGTAGTACAAAAGTTGCACGCACCGATTTTGACAATTTGACAGATTCTTGGCGGGAACGGGAAACCTCCCACGCATGTACCTTGCGTTCGGTCTAGGACCGGTAGCATTATTGGCATTTGCAAAATAAGCGTTGATGTTAAAGCGTTCGTTTTGGTACCAACAATTCCAATTTTGATATTTTTTACAGTTCACGATGTCATTTTTGACTGTTTTTGAGCTATTCGAACGTTGAACGAAAACAGTTAAAGATGCAACTTTTGCTCACACATTTCCAGAGCGAACGCTGAATGGATCATTTTTGGCATTTTTAACTATTAATTTTGCCATCTGTGGCTATCCGAACGGGCCTTTAGTGGTGGCTCATTTGTCATTTTGTCACTGTCAAATGATTTTGACGACTACATGCAAAGATTACCGAAAAAAAAACTTGATTAAAACTTTTTGACATTGACAACAAAAATTGAATAAAAAATATATAACTTAGGGATGCCAATAAAAAATCTACTGTAGTTTTAGGGTAAAATTTGCTCGTTGAGGATAATTTAGGTTTTATTTATTTATTGCTTTATGCACGTAACGTATACAGGTGTTACTTTTAGTTTTAAATTCTTCATCATACAAAGGCGAACTTAATGCTAATATAAACAGCACGTAAAATGCTGAGAATCTTATTAAAATATATTCGGGGATTGTTTGAAAACTAATAATTTCACGGAAAATATAGTAAACATTCAAATACTAATTATATTGTAACCTAAACTAGACCTAAATAGTTTTAGATTAGTAGTTGTTTAGTTTTATAAAATAGTTAAGTTGTTTAGTGTAATAGTTTAGTATCTGAGTGTTTTATATTATTTAATGTTATGTTGCTAATAATTTTTTTTCCGAAAAAAAAAAAACTAGGCTTAAAAACTAAACCATGCCTAAAATCTCTGAATTTTGGGAAATTTCAAAAGTGGCATCTGGCATTCTAGCAAGTGTTGTTGTTATTGTTACCTATATTATTTCAATTTTTATTCATTCGTTGAATTAAAAGTCTTAGAGGTTTATTTATATAATATTACACTACTATTTTATCCAATACGGTATACTAAATGTTATTGAAGTTTACAAGTAGCATCAAATAGAGTATTTCATAATGCTAATCTTTTGTCGGCTCTATCATGTAACACCTTCAGTATATAGCATCAAAAAACTCGGTGTAAAACTGAATAAAATGGTCAATCCCAAAGCCAAAAGGTGAGATAAATTTATAACAAGGTAAAATATCTTCAAATCAAAATCTCAAGTTTTAGGTTATGGTCTTGTGTTGTTGTGTAAGTCTCCAAACATTATCTAGAAGCGATCACTGTTTTAATTTACTCTGAATGAATATTATATTTTGGTAATAAAATGTTAATGTGTGTGTGTTTTCTAGACAATGGCATCCCACATATCTTGAGACGGATATAATGCCAAGTGTCAAAAGCTTGACCAAAACACAGAATGAGCCAGGAAAGCGGTCTGTGCGGAGAGCTGCTATGTTGAACAAGATGTTTATGAAACAGATTACTGACCTCATGTCGACTGGAACTGTGTCTATGGATATAGTGGGCAGGGGTATTGAGATATCAAAGGTATTTTGAAGCTGTATTTTATGCAAATTGCTGATTTTGTATGTTTGATTTATTGGCATCAACCCGGGCTGGCACAAATAAATGAATATGCCTACTTGTAGTCCTCACTTAGAGCATTTTTCTAAATGCTCTAAGAGTCCTCATCATAATTTTTTAGTTTAATTTGTTGTTTATTTTGTTCTTTTACCAAGCTGTGCCTGTTATTTTTAAAAAAACCTTATTTGAGTGTTGAATATTATTATTTCCAAGACTTCAAGAGTGATTAAAATGTGACAAGTTCTTTTTTTTATTTATTTACTTTATGAGAATAAATGATGTGATGAGCCTGAAGTGACACGGCCATCCATAACAGTTGCAGTTCGGTCTTATATTGACAGTGCAATTGCACCACCCAGGCATAAAGTTAATACTAAACAAATTTAAAATGAAGTGCAGGTGCAATGAATCCTTTCATGTATAGTCATTAAAAAAACTACTAACTAATCACAATAGTTCTTTTTATTTATTATAATATATATGTATAAGTCAAAAGTGGCTATTATTTAGACACTAGATTTGCTAGAAGTTATAGGTGTGTATATTGAAAAGTTTAAATATAAAAATATGATTTTCTAGGTTAAAATCACCCCAGATCTGCAGGCAGTGCATGTGTATTGGGTTTGCAAAGGTGATTTATCAGATGAAGAGACGGAGGCAGTTCTAAACAAAATAGCTGGTCCTCTTCGGCACGAGCTCTCAACCCTGAGGGTTATGGGTGAAGTTCCTTATGTGGTTTTTGTCAAAGGTATGTTGTGAATTTAAATATTATTTAACCGGCTGTACCCATGAATACTGTTTCGATTTCTCGCCCAGGTTTCGAGCTTATCCGATGCCCTTCCTCAGGAGGTGTAGGTTTGTGAATGATTAACCTATCACATCACATAATATAAAATAGTAGTGTAATAGTCGACACAACCATTTAACATTTCTGCCATCAACATGCCAAGAAAAAGAGTGATGGAAAAGACAATGGTTGGAATTTCTCCCAGAAATGAAATGACAGAGAAACAATACATACCTAGCTCACAGCACACAGCAAACTGAAGTGGCTTAACTCTTCCAGTGGACATAGTGTTCTCAGTCTCTTCTTTCGATAACTGCCCAATCTCAGGCTCGGGTTCACTTGAGCTAGTTGACTACCACAAAAGATCAACGTCAAGAAAGACTTATGTCCAATACAGGCTGATGTTGATGGTACAACTAAATAGCTCAACCACCCTTTATGAAAGCATAAAGGGTGGTTGAGCTATTCAGTTGTATAAGAGGCTTCAATTTATTACGATTTTAGGGGGGGCTCACCCAATCTCACAGGGGGTAGAGTCTCACCAAATATCACGAAAATCCAAAGTGCGTTCCTAAATCCTTCACAAACGGCACAAAGTTAGCGATAATCATTATAAACTTCCCCAGACAGACAAGAAGCTCAGATAGTAGATCTAGACCGAAGGCTGGCTATAGCAGACTATGGGGAAGACTACACACCAACTGATCTGGGCCATCTGCTCAAAACCGAGTTCACATTAAACACTAAACTGTCTCCTGAAATGCGGGTAAGCAATATAATGTTCCGATTATGAATCTTGAAGAAATGCAGTTAATAAATGGACTGCTGTGGTTGCTTGGCCCACTGCTTTCATTGGTTATCTATAAGTATTGTAATGTAAATAAAACTAGGACTACATAATAAACTGTTTATTTGTATCATTCTTCAATATACATAGTAACATTTCACTAGCAAGTAGCAAACTAAATACTAAAAAACTCAACCCCCTGGCTTTCGTATAATCGCGCTCCAGTTATTGCTGCCAACCAGAAAAAATAATTCAACCATCTTAATTTCAGAAATAGGAATAAATTGGTAAATTCACGACAATAGTAATTATATTAAAGGTTTATCTTAAAGATAGGCTTTCTTTCTTCTTATTTAAGAGGAGGCTTGCTCTTGTCGGTGGAGTAATCGCCATCTTTCTCTATCTTCAGCCAATGTTTTGACTTCCCTATACGACATGACATTTATCTTTTCTTTTATTTTGTCTGTGTATGCCCCATCTACCTCTTCCTCTCTTCCCATCTATCTTTCTTTCTATGATGTTTTTCATAAAGTTGTCAAGCTGCACAAGATGTCCAAACATTTTCCCTCCTCTTACATCTATTGTTGGTAGTGTTTTACGTTTGAAGATAGGCAGGGATAAAATAATATAATTATAGCATAGAGATAATATGTAAATTATAGTATGGTGAGAGCCATGCCCTGCCTTGCTCATTTATTTTTTGTGAAGTAAAATCCGAAATGGGATCCTTAAGAGAACTAAAGTCGCCGATTTAGCAAGCAACTGACGTTAAGTGACGCAGCCGCCCATAACCGTTGTATCGTGACTCGGAACTTTAAAATAGTTAAGTTTCGTGTGACACTGCACTGCGCACGTCATCCTAAGATAACGCACAGCCTAGTAATCAGATACTAGACTACTAGACTGTGGACTGTGTAACTTAGGTAATCTTAATAGTGATCTTTTTACTGTCTCACAAGAAAAGATATAAATTTATATAGATCAAGGTAACTATATCATTTCACCAAGATCGTAAATCTACTTCCAGGCAAAAATAAAACAACTAGAAGAAGAAGTCCCACTAATCGAAGAACCAATACCGGAGATGACGAACACCGTGTATGGGTTAGACCATGAGAGGATAATGAACAGGCTGATGGCTGCCAGGAAGAAGAGCAGAGATGCTTGGACTCGGCTGGAGGACAGACCCAGAGATGACGTCATATCGTATAGGACGAGCGAGGCAGGCGAGAGTGTGGATGTCACTAACCAGAAGAAGGAGCTAGCCGAATTTCTGATGAAGCGAAAGGTATGATATTTTATTAACTTAATTAAACTATCCATAGCGAAGGCTGCCCTGCTACTGCTCATTCATATCGGATTGGTGAATCTAAGCAACATGCGCTGCGTGCTGTTATTGTTAAAGAGTGGTTTTACAATAGGCATGATGACTACTATTGCAAGTGATATAATGTGGTTAAACGTGATTTTCCGTGTTGCTTCCAAAATTCCATAGAAGCTTCCAGTAAAGTTGCCACCACTTTACTGGAGCATGACCGAGACTGGAATATGACTACCTGACTTAGACTGGCCTATGACTATGACTAAGACTTGTTTTCACGTGAAATATTCTATTAACATGATGAAAATTTTCAATACTTGACACTGGCTAAATATACTATGTATGTGTGGAGTCAAAATATAAGAAAAAGAAAACACAATCAGAAAATTCAAAATTGTTTGTTTTTGTTTTTTATAGCAATGGACGGCACGGAATTAACATTAGGAATTAAATAGGTCATCTTTGCTCTACCTGCTTGTGAAAATATTACGTCGCATAGCATAGGTACTTGCAATAGGCAGGTTTGTAGCCATTGTAAAGATCTCAAAATGATATAATTTTAAAGCCTGTGTTATCGCTAATTTTTTATTCGAATTACAATGACGTATTCTCTCTTGCTCAAAATGAGTGTGGGAAATTAGTGATGCATTATCGCTGCAGATTATCGCAAAGAGCATAGCTATGTTATGCATGAGTCATTCAAAATATGCGCCATAGATTTGCAAGCTTTGTTCTTTTTGATTTTTTTTTATCTTTCATATTGTAATTTTTTCTATTGAATCTTGAACTAGCACTGTAAAACTGTACTACCCCCACAAAATGTATTGAAACTTTATAAACATTTAGCTGTTATAGTCTTTAGATTTTCCGTTTTCACTTATGTAGATACATTGGTCTGGCAGAAAAAAGCTTGAACTCCTCATTCATTCGCTGACCAAGATGGTTAATTTCTTAATTAGTAACTAATAACTATCTATTCTGTGGCTCTTTAGCCACAAAAGCCACAGAAAGATTTTGCAGTTATTCGGAAACCGTCGCGCAAGTCAATCATGTGTTCGAAATAATTTAAAAGTCCCTCACTTAATTTTCAGATCCTTCAAAACAAGATCTACAAACAAATGCGAGCGTCGAGCGAGGACTGGCAGCTTGATGACCACCAAGACGATGATCCCCTCGACCCTGACGATCATGATGACCACTATCTAGACCACGATGAGGACGAAGACTACTTTTACCAACATGATTTTAAAAATAAGGACGACAAGCACAGTTGATTAAAGTATTTATAACGATATATTTGAGTAGTTATTTAGTTTATTTTATTTATCTATGATTTTAAATTGCCTTTACCACTGTGATTATTAATTTTCTCATTCTAGTCTTAGCTGGGTACAATTTGATTGGTGTCAATGAAACTGTTCTAAAGAAAGCTGTGATCTATTTTACTCACTCCCGCCACTGTTGTAAGTATAGTTGGAGGGAGAAAGCAATATAAACAGCAGCTCACTTAAAACTTTTTATATTGCCACGACACGATTTCCTTCGCTTTTAACACTCCATGATCCTTTTTCTTTCTTTCTGTTTTCCACGTTTTCATAATATTATTTTTCTCCCCAAGTATGCTAGTACAATCTGTAATCTGGAAAGGTACCTACAGTGACCTACGATATAGTAGTTTATGTCAATGAAATCAATCGCGTAGTAAATATTACAAATATAATGTAGGTATAATATTATAGTATAAATATGTATAATATTATGAAGAAAAGTAGTCTATATTAGTTAGTATAGTAAGTATAGTAGTTTTGTTTTCACTGTAATATAGCTAGATAATAAAATTGAATACCACTTCATTGCTTCCTCTAAAATTAGGAAAGTTTCGTTTTCTTCATCCGAATAACGGGCAGAGCACGATTTCTTGATGAGAAATAGTAAAATATGTATACAAAAAAATGGTAGCACTGTATGGTATGTAATGTACTACTCTGTACATTTGTAACCCCGTATTTTTTCCCATGGTTATTTACTAGCTTTTTCGAGATCGGGCTTAAATATTTTTATATGGAATTCCCGCACTAAATATCCTTCGTTTACTTTAATCGTTTAATTCGAATCGTGTCAGATGCAAAGCTCTCGTTCATAAATTCTTTGCTACGCACTTTTTTACATTCATTGTCGCAGTATCACTCATACTTATTTGGCCTATATATTCTAACGGTCACATTCCATACATTCCTTTATGATACAATCAACCATCTGTCACAGTGTCGTGTTCTAATTATACCATTGTCCTTTCTTATCGCCCCTCTGTCGTACACAAGGCTTGATATCTGTATTCTTTAGGGGATTTTAATAAACGGAATTGGTGTTACGCGTCTGGCATGATAAAGGATAACCCGTATCCATGATGTCATCTTAGTCTGTTCGACTTGATACCGGTCTCAAGATGAACTGTCTTCGATCTTTGAGCTTTTTTCGTTCACAATTTTTGCTGGTTTCTGTAGTTATTTCTCGGTTTTTAAAGAATAATGCCCGTATACATGACATGATGTTATTTTAGGATGCTCGACGTGATACCGGTCTCAAGATGAACTGTCCTCGATATTAGAGCTTTTCCGTTCACAATTTTTGTTGGTTTCTTTTCCGTTTTAAGGATAGACGTTCCTTGTTATGCGTCTGGCATGATAAAGGATAACCCGTATCCATGATGTCATCTTAGTCTGTGCGACTTGATACCGGTCTTAAGATGAACTGTCCTCAATCTTTGAGCTTTTTTCATTCACTATTTTTGTTGGTTTCTGTAGAGCTCTTTTCCGTTTTTAAAGAATAATGCCCGTATTTATGATATCATAGGATGTTCGACTTGATACCGGTCTCAAGATGAACTATCCTCGATCTTAGGGCTTTTTCGTTCACAATTTTTGTTGGTTTCTTTTCCGTTTTAAGGAACGTCTAATTTGGCAAAGAATTTGGACTACTGTCATACGTAAGACATGACTCATGTAAACGAATCGATGGCGAGGTCTAAGTTAATGCAAATCACAGAATTCTAAGTGCAAATCCATATACAGAGTGTTTCTGTCGATTGCAATACAGGGAGTCCAGCAAAAGAAAGAAAAATCAGAAGATTTGTTGTTATCAACTTTACGAGTTATGAAGCTGAGTACAATCATGGGGTCCCATCAGGTACAAACGAAAAATAGCCCGAACTTGAATAAAATGTAGTAATCGTGTCTAGAGAGTTACTAGTTAGTGTCCAGTGTATTCATTTGGCCCAATACATCGCCAACACGCAATAAATGTCCCTTGATAATCTTGCGTTATGCAGAAACAAAATAATTTGTGAAATAGCCCGAGTTATTCCGTTGTATGGGATGAGGCATCTGTACTGTAGGTATATTATTTGGGGTATAGTATACCGTTACCGTTGGACGTGTACTATTCTGGGTCTGCAATAGTCATTTCCATAAGCATACTATGCTTTTTAAGTTAATTTTATTGCGAAATGTCGAACAATACGCGATCGGGGCCCGGGGCAATGCCATTTTAATGTTTATGTTTTCATCGGCGAATGTCGCACTGGGTATCAACTCAACCTCATTTTTATCATCATCAATAACTTTAAACGTTATCAACAAAACAAAACGCATGGGCATTGGTTCACCTCGATACCTAAATATTACATCGCAAATATAACGAGAATAAACAATGGAAGTGTTTGCTTTTTGCTCGGAAACCTTCAACAGGTTGCGGTTTCTTGGCGTATTATCGGAGATCAACGTTTTACTGGGTGGTAGGACTTTTCTGCAATGTTCGCCTAGGTAGGTACCACCGCTTTGCCAGTTATTCTGCCGCCAAGCAGTAGTGTGCAAGCACTACTGTGTTTCGGTTTGAAGGGCATTGTAGCTAGTGAAATTACTGGGCAAATGAGACTTTATGACCTGATAGTGTAGTAATCTGATTACTAGACTGTGTGATGTCTCAGGATGACGTGCGCAGTGCAGTGTCACGTGAAACTTTATTATTTTAAAGTTTCGAGTGACACTACAACTGTTATGGGCGGTCGTATTGCTTAACATCGGGTGAACGACAAGCTCGCCACGTCATTCATTCTCATAAAAAAAAAACAGGTTGTCTGGTAAAAGGATAGCCAAACGTGGAGAGCGTATAGGGGGATCTATTTGGAAAACATCCTGGTGTACATGCACGGCACTTTCTGGACGTTTACCGACTCTCGTATTTATGGCAGGACCTATCTGCAAAGTTCGTGATGTAGGCAGGTCCTACCGCTTTGCCAGGTATTCTACCGCCAAGCAGTAGCGTGCAAAGCCTTGCAGTGTTCCGGGTTGAAGGACACAACAAGTACTAGGTAGTCAAATTACTGTGCAAATGAGACTCGATGACCTGATCTCACAGTCTAGTAACTATTGCCAGGCTGTGCTGATGTCTCAAGATGACTTACGCAGTGCAGTGTCACACGAAAGTATATTTAAGAATTCCGATTGGCACTGCAACTGTTATGGGCAGCCGTGACACTTAACATGTGAACGACTAGCTCGTCACGTAATTCGAATCTTTAAAACAAGAAGGTTTTAAGGGCGTGTACCAGATGTAGGCATACATAGATCCCACCCCGGTAATATTAGGTACGTAAGTAAAGTTAGGTACACTTTATTGATTGGCGACGTTGCCAAGTCACGTACAGGGTGAGTACAATTCGGGAGGTGTCGAGTTTGTCCGAACCGAGGTGCGAAGCTGTCTGTACCTACAAACCTAATCTATTCTGTTGTGGTGGTCGGTGTCGGTGGCTATCTCTATGTAAAGTTGAAGGCTTTATATTCAGAAAGCGAGGGCATGTTTTTGAATTTGATAACAAGGATAGTTTTTAAAGTATTGCCTCTCTGCACTTTGCACTTATGTCTTCATGACGTACATGCAGTGCAATGCAACGCATTTGGGTACGTCCTAGGGAGATAAGTGCAAACTTAAGAACTGTCAAACTTTAGTGCAGACGGGCGTTGTACTCTATATTCGTAGATGCTTTCTATTTGTTAAAATACCTGCGTAATGTGGTCACCATTTTTATGACAAAAATAAGGATTTAAGATTTGCAATTTAAAGTTTTAACAACAGCCCCTGGGATAAGATGCCAACTACTTAGTAAATTGATACAGACTTGACTAGTCCATGTTCGAAATGAAAAATATGAGGTTTTTCTGATAGCTTACTTCCATCCTATCCAGGTATCCGACTATAATTTAGTTAGGTTAGTACTTTACTACTTTAATATACGGGCGGGGGTGCGGGTGAAACGAATCTCCATGCTTCCAGCCTCGAGACTCGAACCAACAAACCGGCCGGCGCGGCGGCCACCTGTTCACGGGCCGCAGTCACAGAATACTCGATAGTACGGGCCGCAGTACGCGTGCGCCCCTCCCCCTCGCTTTCCACCCCCTCTGCCGCCCTCAGCGCGGCACCCTCGGCATATTGTAGCTCGGTCGGTGCGCGCGCTTCTCCCTTCCCTCGAGTCATTCGTTCCGCGACGCGTCGTCTCGCCGGCCGCTACACAACCGGGCTCACTCGCACCGCGTCCGCTACCCGCACCGGTCACATTACAAACGCAGACATGACGGAAAGCACGGAAACGCCCGCGGCCGCAGCGCCTGAAAAGACACCAACTCCTACCGAGAACGGCACCACTGAAACCCCGCCCGAGGAACAGCCCGAGAAGGCCACCGAAGAGAAGGAAAAGGAGACCCCTCCGCCCAAAGAAATGCGCGCCGTCGTCCTCACGGGCTTCGGTGGACTCAAAACGGTCAAGATCCTGAAGAAGCCCGAGCCGAGCGTTGCTGAGGGCGAGGTCCTCATCCGCGTCAAGGCCTGGTGAGTCCATTTTGTTTGCTACCCTAGGCTACCCTCCACCGAAATCTGAGATATTTCCAATGATTAGACGTTGAACGGACGGTTGTTTTGAAATAGTTTGGTAATCTTGTGATTCTGCTGATGGAAACAGTGCAACGAATTGATAAAGTTAATATTTTTGTTTTCCATTCCAAAAACAGGTATTTTTATACCATCGGTTTGATATGGGTTTTAAGGACTGCTTATCATTTTACGTCAGAAAATTAAAATTTGAATCTGTTTGGTGGTCATACGATATTTTATGCGCGTTATTACGGCGAGACGAGTAGGGTGTCCCGGCTAGCGCGCAGAGTCGAGACTGGTCCCGATCGCGCCGCGACTCATTAAGATCTGCCTCCGCGGCCGCCCGCGCCCCAAGCCGGGCCTGAGAGCCGCTGAATTCCCGATTGCAATTTTGCACGCAATCTCGCACCCACTACCGACCAATCATATGACGCGCCCGGATTTACGGTCAACCGACTGCTTATGTCCACTCGATTGTCAGCCTCTTCGTCGCCACAATAACGTGCTGCATTGTTGCGTTTCTTTGATTCGATTTCGCGAAATGATTGCTTATTCAAGTAGGTGCTATGTAAATATGTTTTTGATCGAAGCGGAATAGCTTCATGCATGCGCGTGTGCAGCGAAGCGCAGAAGGAGCAGCGTGGTCGCCGCAGATCCAACAAATTGACGTTATTCTGTCATATGAAGCCTCAGTGTGTCGAGTTCGTGTGAAAGGGAGTTGAGCGCCTACTGACATTGTTCTTTGTTCGTTTTTTATCGCTCCAGTGCTTCAGATAATGCACCGAGCAGCCGCGTCAACATGCTACTTTGCTACTTGCCTCGGCGAGACGTATGAGTTATCCGCCACTTTTCTCATTAAAGTTAACTGCACTTTGTTAAACGTTCAACAAAACATCCACTTAACTGTGAAAGATTTCTTCGTTCCCCCTCTCTTAATAGTAATGAAAAGGGTATTTCTTTATTGCTGTGGTAATGGCCTAGCAGTTGATAAGTTTAAAGTCTTTGAAAGTAAACCGAGCACTTTTAAATTTTATTGAACTCCGTTTCCGTTACGTTTACTTTCTGTTAGCATTTGAACTGCTATCGCGTAATGTGGAGGGATTAGGGTCTATTCAAAGCAATCTACCTCTATGTGGAGCTTGCACTTTCTTCAAGATTTTAAATATTAAAGGATTGTTATGGGTCATGGTCGGCCGCACACCGACGGGCGGTCAAAGTTCGTGAGAAAACTTCAGGTCTGTTTATTGCTGTCTGGGGCATGCTTAGGGTGCAGGGACGCACAACCGACGCCCGTCGCATCCGGCCGTAGGTGCACCGAGAGGTACGCACCCTGCGCTAAATATAGCGCGCTTATCGCCTTACTATGTAAATGACCGCGACACACGACGCCATCTGCTGCAAAAATATTAACTGAGCGGTCGCGTCTCGACCGGTATCAGAGCAAGTTTGCTCTCTAGTGTTGCATCGCAAAAACGTGTGAGTTCCGCCCACACGGGTCGGCTGCGCCGCTATGCCCCAGACCAGACTTGCCTACTCCAGTCTACTGTCTGTGGTCGGGCCCATATGCTCCCGTTTAACCTATTATATTCTTACATCTAATAAAACATTTAGAAGGATTAAAAAAAGATAATATATATATTTGTTCTTGTTAGATATACGGTAATCATCTGTCCGAGATGGTCGCACTTAAAGTTCAAGAAACAAAAATTAGAGCTAAGCTCTAAATAAACACCAAAAGTATTGCAAGATTGATGTTTACAAAAGGAATAATTAGGAACACTGAAGGTTTGCCTTTTCTGGACTTTCTACCGTATATCACACAGAAAAATTGAATTTGGAACATACATTGAAACCACAGAGAGTTCTATAAAGGGGAAAGTTTGTTATAACAGCATCCAAAACATACAAACACGAGACCGTGAAAAAGCTCCTCACGAACTAGAGCTAGACACGGAGGGTGTTGACCCACGATTAAATAGTCATTATGTAACTGGTAAGGCCACTGGGTGTTTGAAATAGTACCTTTACGAGTGCTACGATCACACACTCCGACACTACAGTAACCGTTAATTCTGAGTCGTTCAGGACATTCCTTTCAATTCTGACTGAACATAATTTTGATCAAGTACATAAGTAATTCATCTGTCACACGAGATGTCAATAATACTTTAACATAATGAAATTGAAATTGCATGATATTAGTTAATTTGACCAAACAAAATTCAGATCCAATGTCTTGTTCAGTGATTAAAAAATGTCCTTCGCACAAATATAAGTAGGTATGTTTTTAAAGTAAACAGGCATTACATTTTTAGTAATATAGTTTAAAAAAATGCTCTTGTAAGAATAAGTTCGGTTATACATAAATTATAAATTCCGTTGAAACAACAATAACAAATTAAATACAAATTGATAAATCGTTTGTTCAGTTTATGGCGTAGAAAAATTATGTGTTTAACAGCGCTATTAATTTAATGATATGGTACGGTTTATAATGAAATCCAAGTCATTACGGTTTCCTATCGGCTGACGGCCCTTGCGTGCTGCACTCGATTCGGCCAATATGTTTTGTAAGCCTTCACTAAGAAAACCGGCCAGTGAATAAAGCACCATTATTTTCAATTAGGTCAAGTCAGTGTCAGTAAGAGACTTCCAAGAACAATGAATGTACTCACGCTTCGGATATACATATAAGTGGCTTTCTTTTTCACTCCGAGAGTAGTTAATTGTATAAGTAGAGATGATGAGGAAATGTGATGGCTGGATTTTTATTTTTTGTTGTACACATGAGCTCGTGGCGTCTGGTGTGCATCATTTTGAGTGTAAGTTTATTTCGGGTCATGGTTAGCGTAACGTATCAAGGATTCCACCGGCACCGCGGAATTTTGGGTCTTTTTGTATGAAAGTGCGCGTTAATTGTCCACATCCTTTCCTTTGTTGGCGTATCAATTTAATGCCTAAATATAGCGGCTGCCCCCACAGAAGCGAGCCTGCATGGCATAAAGTGCAGTATTGTGCATTTAATAGGCACCGAAGCCACATAAGATGGGAGAGATGAATTTGTTTATTACTCCCTTCCTTATTGAGAGCGTCTGCGCGAGATAGCTCTCTTCCTATGAGTCACTAGAAAGTTATGTTCTTGAGCTAACTCGATCGGAATAGCCTTGTTATACCTGAGTGGGTGGAATACTGCCATAATGCGCTCCTTGGGGTAGTGTTTATTGGCTACTACCATCACGAGCACCATATATCATTTATTACTGCTTTTCACATTGTACCGTGACCGTGTGACAATTACAGTAATGAGCGCCCTACTTTGATAACAATCTTAATAGTAAGTACGATATTGTAGCCATCTTTGAACCTCAATAACAGTGTCAATTTTAATAAATATACGGGGATATTGTATATTCATAATGAATGTGGAATATCATAAAGCTATTCAGCAGCAATTATAACGTAGCCCCAACGTAGCGTAGGTTAGGTAAGTAGACTTTGTATTTTAATTGTGGTATTCAATAGACGCATTGTGGTTACTGATAATGTTTGTTTGCGCCATGAATCTAAGTTAATGTTATTAACAGGCAGTTGATGTCAGTTGATGTCTCATTTACGGGGTGCTTTGAATTAAGCACCCCGTAAATGAGACATCAACTGCCATCACAATTGCGAACTATATGTATACAAAGTTACTCAAAGTAAAACAGAAAGGTTCGATTTATTCGCTTATTATATTTTAACGCGAGACCTTTGTTGGTGTAATTTATCAATCAATCGTAGTGGAAAAAGAGCTTGTAAGATTGTACCTTTACCTATCCAAAGTTTTGGTTCTCTCTCCTCCAATCTTTATTAATACTTACCCAAAAGTAATATACGTAACGCACCAGTAGTGACCTTAAAGTAGGTTTTCACTTTGCTGATAGTAATTTTAGCATTTCTTATTAAGAAATGATTATGCACCCGAAGGAGAAAATATAATAATCATATATGTCGAAAAAAGCCTTACAAAACACAAGACTCGGCAGATTGTTTTTGCTTGTAAAAATAATTAGTAAGTACTATGTACCAAAAACATAACACTGTATAGAAATTTGTTAAACACAATAAATTGTTTCCAGGCTGCTGTTTTATCAACATAAACAAACGGTAAACTAATTAATGAATAAGAGTGCGAACTGTGCGTCACGATATTATTTTCAATGTATTTGCAGTTAACTTACTCAGATGAAGTTAGGTTGTCATTGGTAAGTGGTGACTCACCTAACGCGTGCGAAAATAAACACAGATATATCATTTTTTATGGGGACCCGCACACGTGGGTCCCCTATAATTAAGGAACATATTGACCTTTGTCGGAGCATTTTATATACGCACAGCTGGTCGAATGTCATCGGCATATGATGCAATCATTTTAATCCACACGTGTCCTAAAAATTGTAAGAGCTTGTCGAAAAAAGGTATATTTTTCTCTGCTTGTTTTAATTTAATCTTCACAGCGATTGTTTGGGCAGGATGATCGCCGACCGCGTTAAATTATATTCAAATGAGAACCTACCTTAGTGAGTACATAGTACACTGCATACACTGCACTCTATAGATATTTAGTTTGGGTGAGTATATCATCCGATTACACGAGATACGGATTATGCTGGCATTAGCAACAGGTCTGTTATCGCCAAAATATGGAAATGACTTTCGATTCACGATACTCGCACTCACAGTACAGAATGGGTTATAGTAGTTGAAACTTTTGCCATGCTTTATAAAACTTTTAGCTGTTCAGCAGATGGGACAGACAGGTCGGCTGGCTGCGGACTGCCCGCAGGCACATTGTTCCCAGAGTCAACGAACTTACGAAAACGCTCCTTGGCTCATTGTGCCCATAATCGAATCAAGTCGCTACTGAATATGGAAGCAAACATGTCGTGTCTCTTATCTCTTTTTCGACAAATAAAACCCCTTGACAAGTAATAAAACTTCAGCAACATTAAGCTTGCATTTCTGGATACAAATCGCAAAGCTTTAATTGTTCGTTGTCATTTTAACATTTTATGGTAGGTATCTATATCTAGAGATCGTTATCGTTGTTGGCTTCACATTCGGCTTCTTGGGAATTTTTGTCCTTTATGTCTTTAGTCAGGTCCTGGGCTACTTAGCTTTTATATTCCAAAGCCAATTTATATTGGAAAAACCCGTGACTCGTTTCTAGCATGAAAAGGGGGTGTGGTTCCGTCTCTGGCTGTCTGTTGCCGGGGGTAGGTGGTGTGCCCTGGCGGCAGGGAGTAACGGGGGTTGAGGGAGGGGGAGGGTTGTGAGTGCTCCTGTAATGTCTGGCGAAGGACGGAGCGCGGGGTGCGGGCGAGCGCCGGATCAATACTACGCGTCCCCTACCGCGCGCCGCGATCCGTCGACCAATCTCCGCAGGCCCTACGTCTTTCGACGCCATTGCTTGTTTTTTTATAGCTCCCATTACCCATGCTCTTCGATAAATGAATAAAAGCATGTGTTGGTATTTATTTTCTGTTCTGGAATCTCTTGGGGGTTATTTTTCCATATGACTGGAATGCAAATCTTTTTTTTAAGTCACTGCACTACTTTCTTTCCTGGTAAATTTGTGTGTTTTTACTGTAGTTGCAATAATTTTCTTTGTGGTTTCATATTGGATTAGAATGATGCTGGCCTGTTTTATATTCTATTTGTATTCCATTTATCTGGGTTTGGTCAATCTTATAAAAATTTGATTTGATGGATGCGGCGACTCGGATGGACTTAGCAAGTAAAATTGACTGGTTTTGCAACTTTCACATGAATTATTTATGCTACTTGTTGCTTGTAAGACATTGTAAAGATAAAATGAATATTTTAATTTTTTATGTCACCGTCCGCGCGCCCTTCTAGAATCAAAAATGTCTCGTGAATCTCAAACATAGTGGTCACTCGAGTTATTATTAAAGCAATTAATTTTGTAATGTTTGCGTGTGTTATCTTTAAAACCCTTTTTGCATTCCTTTATGTTTAAAAATACAGTAGCAAAACACAATTTTAAATTTGGATAAACAGGGTTCTTTTGAAAGTAGAAATTATGTTAACCACTGAGGTTAGCTCCCACTTCCAGAGTTCCAACAAACCGGGAGCCGTCCGGTGCCGGCGGTGGCTCGTACACGCAGACGTGTTTAGAGTACAAATTCCAGTGGCTAGCTTGTTGCGGATCTATATTTAGTCAGGACTCGGGAGTGAGCCCGGTGGCACCCGGATCGTTTGCGCCCTAACGTTTACCCACGTTGCCTTCATGGTCCCAAGTTTCCGACCCTACACCTTTTTTGTCCCAAGTCACCACATTCAGGCACGGCACACTGTATGATATCCCGTTTATTACCTACCCTCCGCGTCTTGAATTGTGTAGGTTCCTTTTTCTCGCCCGCATATGTTTAATACGAGGGTCTGTTACATTGATTTCGGATAATATGGCTTTGTTACATTTTTATCTCATTTTTATTTGTAGTTACAATGGTGTTTGCACAGTAATCCTGACGGCTTCACGTGAAAGTGAAATTTCGTTATACCGAATTACCGATGCGTTGATTCTTTTCAACATCTTTTCAAATTATCCTTCAGTAATTAATTACTTTCTTGTAATTATACTTTTGCACTGGTTAACTCGGTAAACAGACTAGTAAATTATTCCGTTCACAAAGATCCCTGGCAAGAAAACTAAATAATTATTTAAACAAAGAAAGTATTTTGTTCATAGTTATCTCGGCAATCGCCGGATAGATTATGTGTAGGTAAATATTTGGGAGTATCCGTTATTTGTTTTCTTTATCGGAGCTGAGATAAAAGATATAAATACTTCGTTTTACTTTTACTTACTGGAATGTTATCATTTTTGAGAAACTAATGTTTGGAGTGCATAGTCTTTCTTCGTCATTGATAACGATCATTTTTACAGGGTGGGTGGCTTAAAAGTTATTGGTTCACTCATTGGTGACAAACTTATAGGTTGTTCTTATATGTTTGATATTTATGAAATAATAGTCTGATAACAGCCTGTATGTTTATCAATAAGTTCGTTCGTCTATGCAGTTTTACTTATTCCTCGAATTGAAAGTGATTCACATTTTGAGTTGAATAGACAAATGTAGTTTCTGTCTGAAACAGTCTTGCCAGTATCACGTAGGTCTTCAATATCAAATTCAACCGCCAACACGTTATTGCGGAACTTCGCAAATAGAAAGGGTTGGGTGCGGAAACCACTTGCGGCTTTTGTTTAACTTCTTCCGAATCCGAATATATCACTTGCGCGTCAAGGGCCCCTGTGTCAACACCCCGAGGGCTCGGCCTATAACTTTCCTCGTCCATCATGTCTGTCAGGCAATCATCATATTTTCGTGTTAATTCTACCGTTACACATCGGAGAAGGGGGAAACGCCGTTACTGCGATGACTGTAAATCATAGTAACAAATTGAATACACTGTAATAACCGAGGTTCGCTGGATGCTCGAGATTTCCCTTACTCTCGCATAAAAGATTACAATATAATAAAAGTAGACGAAATTGAAATAAGAAAAGCTGAGCGCTCGTAGTCACGTTTCACGCGAGCTTTTTGTGCCTGTGGAAAAAAGAACAGGGTTTGAACTAGATAGATGAGTTCAACTCCAAGGGCTATTATCAGTTGTGCAACGGAGGCTTTCGAGAGCGTTAATTGCTCATCGAATTCTCGTCTGTTTTATATTAGTGTTTTGTATCTGTATCGTGCGTAACACGCTAACACACACCTACGCACTGTATGAAGTAGATAATGTAGGGATAAGAACAGTCACCGTACTTATATAAAATTGTTTAGCACGTATAGTACGTTAAACGAATTTCTATTGCCTATTTAAATTGATACTGCTCGGTAATAATGTGCAAATCGAAAATATATAAATAGGACCACACGCACGCCGCTACGCGTCTTCCGTTTATATCCATTAGCAGATGTTCGCACTTATTGAGTACTGTTGTACCTAGATACTTAATTATAAGAATATTTAAATATTCCTTCTAATTTTAGACCGTACTCATTATTTAAATTCTTATAAGTACGTAATTAATGCTATATACTTCTCCCATGATGCAGTAACAATGAAACTGAATAAAAATTTATAATTAGAGTTTAATGAGATCTGTGGAGTTGTTCTTTGCGATACCATAAAAAACATTCAGACCTCATAGATGCCTCCTATCATACGCAACATACAGCTGCGCGATCCGAATGTCGATGACGAGCTAATTAAATTATTCACTCGACCCAAAGTTAAACGTTCAGTCATCTGCGGAATGCAAGCTCACTTCCTGAGTCGACACTGGACAATTACAGCGGATGCCTCGCGGCCGGCCGAAACATGACGAACAAGGCTCACTAAGTATTAGCATGCTGGCTGACTAATGAGGACTCACAATTACTTCCATTACAATTAAACAAGCTACATCGATAATGTTTCACATAGCGTTATCTGGCACAACTTAGATCAAAAGAATTCGTTACGGCCTCTTGAGACAACGACCGATTGTTAGACTTACAAACGTTAATTAATCTTTAATTTGTATATCTTCGTATCCGGCAACATTGCCCATGGTTCTAAAGTTTCAAGTGAACAGATAAGCTGTAGGCTTACTGAAAGGGTCTGCTGTGCTTTTATCGTTGTTGATTAATGGCCGCCTCGTGGTCGGTAATGGGGTGGCAGCTGTCACAGTGCCGGTCCCCGCTCCGCTAGATCGGAAGCCGATAGCCTCGTCACGGCTGCGCTGCTGCCTGTATTCATTCTGGTCAGCCCTCGCGGCCCGCTAGCCGGATATTAACGCTTTTAGGCACCTGCATTGTTGCTTTCTAATACTCATTTGATATACATTAGTGGGTATCCGTTGGTGCTAGTGTAGCTTAAGCTGTCTAGATTGAGCCCACCTACTTAATCAAGTCTGGCATGATAAAAGAACATTTGAACTATGCTAATTGTAAATTGACCATGTCAGCGAAGTTTCGGCTTCAACTCGTGAAATTTGCTTTCATCCATGTCTGGAAAGTGTGGATGTATGTTGGTAGGTACTCGTTTTTAGCGAATCTTTTGGAAACTTTGTATTTATGTTCTAATACGATTTCATCGATTTTTTGTGGTATGCAATTTTTTTAAGGTACCTATATTTCCCTCAAAAAAGGGGGGAAGTTTGCTGCGGCGCCATTTACAAGCTGGTTTTGATTATAGCACTATTTCGGCACTAAATTCTATAACCAGTTTTTTCAATATAAGCCATTCTATCAAACGGTTAGCAAGATTCAGGTCGTAACGACTGAAACCGGGAACACAATTGTTATAAAAAAATCTATTCGCAGATGTACTAATTTTTTAATTTTTTTTTTGGGTTAAGAAAATGGGTATAAAACCGCCGCTGTATCACATTTGGATCTTTGACGTATCGTGTGTGGTTTTCTCTATTCGGAAAGGGGCATATTTTGTATTAGAACGAAAGTAATTTTCTCAGGATTTCCCTCCACCCCAGATGTTTCTAATCTTTCCCGTTAAGCCGCAGAATGAAGTGCCTGTCTTCCCTTTCAGCTAAATAGCTGCTAAGTGACAAGCTTACTTAAGTTAATTTGTTGTTGGCTCAAGCTATTAGGACGTGGCTTATGCATATTTGATCATAACTTATGAAGGCTTGTTTGTACAACTAACAATGTAAAAGGTGGGTTAGTATTTGCTGTGTAAATACTAGGTCATTCATTCCCTTTGTCACGCCAAATGCATGTTTGACATACTGGCACAAATTCCTTTCCTTCGTGACTATATGCCAATAAAAAACTTAAGCCCTATTACCTACCTATAGCTTAGTGAAATAAAAAGCATTACAGTCCGACTGGTATTATATTTTATCAGATAATGGCATCAGCATTGCAAAAGCTTTCTCGTCGTAATGGTTAGGTACTCCATGGAACACGTTGTATTGTAACATTTGTAACTAATGCTAATGACACAGTAAATAGTATAATGATAGGGCTGTATTTTATATTGTCAAATTAATAATGGCTTCGAATGCATCATTCTAAAACCTCGATGCGTCAATAACTGATTCAACCAGTCAAACTTCCGGTGACTATTTTTATTTGCTCGTAAGTCTCATAACATAATAGTTATTGTGCATTAACTCGCTAACTCGCCGACGATACGTGTCAGTACTGAATACAAATGAAGCAGAAAGTACGCGAATGAGGAAATTCCATTCGGTGCGGTTGTACTACGATGAAGTGGTAGGTAGCTCTAGCTTTAGATATTCCTATTCAGAGAACGTCTGTAATCCATTCCATATTATGAGTACAAGCATGGGGACTGTGAGTCACATTGCTGGTGCCTTCTTGCAGTAAATTAATACGTCGGTATGTCGCCGAGTAATTAAATGTGAGTGAGACCACAGCTACTGTGTGATGATTCGCTCCCGACGACTTCGTTATTTTTATAGCTTCCATATTGAAGTTTCCATTAAAAATTGAACAATATGCTTGTCTATTTATGTAGTAAGCGTAACCTTATATAAACATAAAATTGGACGCGATCAATAACAACTTCGTTAGGCCCTTATAAATTTCGCCGTCTAATTCCGCTCGATACCGGGTATTAAGTTTGTAGCATCAAATTATCAAAAGTAACTTCTCTTTTATTAGATTTATCTAAATAGAGCTCCCAGTTAACTACAGTCTACCTACACCGTCTACAAATATATCAGAAACGGTACATTTTACCCGTCGTTACCCGAAGGTTGTTTATTGAAAAAGAAATTCTCGGTAAGATCCCTCTCGACCGCATAACGATAATGGCGGATGCTTGTCGAAAGGAATTTCTTTCAATAATAGATAAATTTTGCGACCTTACATCGTACACGATAAGAGCGACCGTTTCCAATGTTGCAAGAACACGTACTATTCTCTAATATGAAACATGAGCAGTGGCCGTGCGGACGGAAGGAGAGTTTCAAGTTATACGAACACACACGCTGAATTACAATGACTTTTATGTTCTCCCAAGGAAACAGATGAACCAAACTCTGATAGATGTTACGTGTGCGTGCTCTGAACTTTGTTTATTTCATTTGTGTTTTTGTCACAACGCAATTCCAAGTTCCCAAGATGGCCAATTACTTCTACCTAATCCGATTTTCATTTCTGATTGTATCAAAGTTATCGTAATTGCGATTCTCTAGTAATCTTCTACAAATTGGCAATGCGTAGAACACAAATTTGCTCTGTCTAATGAAAGTACAATGATATCGCAGAATATTTATAGCATAGTCATCGAAGTTGATCTTATTACTGGACTGGAGTCATCCCTCCAGACAGATCGATATTGTAGCTTAAGGATTTAACATTCAAGAACCGAAAGTCCCTCAGGGATTTTAAAATTTATGGCAGGGGCAAGGAAAGTAAAAGCTTCGACCGTTCGTCGCTTTCTCTGTTGCGAAGAGCACTGAAAATGAAAGTGCAAAGTTCAGGAGCTTAGTGTGTGTGGAGTGAAGTACGAATGCGTCGTCGGCGCCGCCCGTGACCAAGGATTTCGCCGAAGCGCGATGGAACGTGACGCCCGACATCCGACTTATGCAAGTTCCTCGTCAGAACTGAACAGCGCAAGAAACTGAACAATAAATTAACTTTGCATTTAAAGAAATTAACTAATCTGCGATAAAAATTAAATAAAAATAAATAAATAAAATAAATATGTGTGCCGCCAAGCAGTAGTGTGCAAGCACTACTGTGTTCCGGTTTGAAGGGCATTGTAGCTAGTGAAATTACTGGGCAAATGAGACTTTATGACCTGATTACACAGTGTAGTAATCTGATTACTAGACTGTGTGGTCTCAGGATGACGTGCGCAGTGCAGTGTCACGCAAAACTTTATTATTTTAAAGTTCCGAGTGACACTGCAACTGTTATGGGCGGCCGTATTGCTTAACATCAGGTGAACGACCAGCTCGTCACGTCATTCATTCTCATAAAAAGTAAAAAATAAATATGTGTGGACATTTCACACAGCGCCATCTAGCCCCAAACTAAGCATAGCTTGTACTATGGGAACCAGATAACTGATATAATACTTAGATACTTTTTTTTTGTTTGTAAATACATACATAGAATACAATGTAACACCCAGACGCAGAACAAACATCTATGTTCATCACACAAATGTTTGTCCTGGGTAGGAATCGAACCCACAGCCCTCAGTTCAGAAGGCAGGGATACTACCAACTGAGCTATCGGGCCCGTCAAATTGAAGTCTGTTTGGAGTGCAATGAACTTGTGAGGGTACGTTTTGAGTTGAGCTTCTTAATAGCTTGACTAATAGCCGTCTACCCGTCTAGATACCCAACCTAGGCTAAAGACACGGACACATAACTCGGTGGCATAATCGAACCACCCTCACTCCGCCCGCCGCGCCATCAGAAGTCAGAACCACCGCGCCGTCGCGCGTCGCCGCGACAAGCAAGGGTGTGTGTGCCGACCGCCGCCCTCAGGTCGCGCCATTTACAACCCCGATGCAATTTTAAATTACTCCGAACTGGCGATGTTCACTCATTCATTCGTTCATTTGAAACGTCCATTTCAGATTATTATGTGCACGTGACAGGGGCGATTGCGATCTAAAGAATAAATAATTCAAAATTATTCCAAATATTCATCCACTAATGTTCAATAAGCCGTAAAGTTATTTGCATTGCGTGAATAGAAATTTTATTCAATGCCAGTTCATTTTAATCGTATTAGTGTTTGCTATGATTGTACCTAATTGTTTAAATAGTGTTGAAGACCCTTATTTCACGCACAATGTTATGGGGGTAGGAACAAGAACAGCTAGGTTAAAACAGTAGAACCAAACTGAAGAATTTGTACAGAACCGACCCTTTTCGAACGTTTAACTCCAGCGGAAATGAGCTCATAAGTAAAGGAGGGCAGGGTTAGCTGGCTACATTTAGCAGTTTGGTGGCAATTCAAATAAATGAGCTTGTATCATCGGCCCCTCAATTTAAGACCTTGACCTAAGGATTCGGAAGCACGCAACTGGTGATACCGCAACCGCTTGTTTGGCGTTGCGTGGTAAAAAAATTTTACTTTTATATATTATAGAGTATAATTATTATAACTTAACTACATCCTGTGACAGTGTAGTAAGGGCGCCCTTGCTGCTGGCTGACAAAGGAAAGTACCGATTTCGAATCAAAGGAAACAAAATGGAATTCAGACGAACGAAATGCTATCACTGATTTTGAAGGATTAATTCACAAAGAGCGATCCTCTACCTGCACATGATGCGCACATTACGAACCATTGTTGTTGAAGGAAACCATTCAAGTCTGTGTTGAATAAGCGGTCAGGTAGCGTGCGTAAAACTTGATATGAGACTCGCTGGCGGAGATTATCTCGGATTAAAATTCCTGCCCTCGGCGACATGGGTCTCAGGCTCAGGGTCCTCGGTAATGTAGGCCAAAGCTTTTTCTATAATAAAACCGTAGAGCCCGATCCAATTTATCCAATAAAATGTATGCGGGCCCGCCGCCCGTCGTTGTCGGTCTGCCGCTTGTCTTGGTGAGACTTATTCGACTACCATGTCGCTGTAATTATTCAGAATTACGAGGATTAAGTAAATTAATCATGTTGACGTCATGAGAGGGGTGCTGATAGCCGATATTATGCAGAGGGGATGGCGCTATGAACAGAGACTGAGTACATTGTGCGGACATCGTGCGTCATTCGCTTCCCTCTACCGCAATTCTCAAATAAATGCCTAACGAAGTAGTGATTCATTTGTACGCAGAATACGGACTTACTATTATAAACATTGGTGAATCACTTCTGATAATAAAATACTAAACGTAGTAGCACGAGTGTAGTAAATAGAGTATAATGGAATGCCTATGTAAATGTTGTCGCTGGAACTATACTTGGCTAAACGGCTAAACCTTGAAGAAACGTATCGAGCTTACACAAGAAATAACAACAACCGATTCTGTTTCACTAATATTTGTAACCTAGAAATCTTTGATTCGCGAAAAGCCGTGATTAGACCGTAAACATAGTTACAAATTAGATTGAGAAACCCGGTCAAGATCTCGACGATAATACTTAATAGTCTTAATACCTAATCCGTCGGCGCTAGCGGTTATATTCTCTTTGCATAATCCGTATTGTAAGTAACGAGAGAACAGCAAGGAAAAGCATCTGTGGAAAGTTTGTGCAAATGATAGAGGCTAGATGGGTTTAGTAATGGAAGTGCCTATCCATCCGTCCCTAGTTGAACGGCAGACCGGCTGTTGCCGACAGCCAACTAGGGTTTCCAGTTTCCACGGGTTTATTGTTTGTTGTATTGAGGCGGGTATTTTTGGTGTTGTTTTAGCTCGACTCTGGCATTTCCTTGTTTAGGTGAAAGCACAATAGGCTTCAGAACATTAACCATTCGATTGTTGACTCACCCACGCAGATGTTTATTACTTTCGACAGTAAACCGATATTTAACGTAAACAGGAGTGAAAACTCTGCAGCAGTTTAGAGTTAAGAATATTTTTATATACTTACCATTTTTTTATATTGTTAGTAGGTTAGTTATTATTATTATGATGAAACAATGCAGTCTCCTATTGCATAATGCATACCCACCAAGTCCACCAATATATTAGCTATTTCACTGTTTTTGTGAATCTCGGCCAATGTATCTCTAAATATTATAATATCGTCTATATAGATAAGACTTTTACCAAGAACAATACCTTTTATCCACTTTCCATAAAAGTCATGGAAAAGTATTTCCCATTCCAAAAAACGAAAACTATCAATTTCACTTATAGAGTGAAACATCGAGGACTGTATAAAATGTATACGTAATCGTAGGGATCACGTGATACTATATGGTGGTAGGCAAAACCTATGTCTACATGCGTTAATCAAGCGGGCTAGCACGCCGAGGACGAGGGTGGGGTATAATCCCACAATATCGATTTCCAACACGAAAGCCTATGTACATGAAGTCTGGCGCCTAGCCGGGGTTCGGGGTTATTACCTACGTCTGCCATAGAATCGAATGAAAGCTTATTTAGTTAGAAGTTAGAACTAGCTAGAAGTATAAATTACTTTTGCTTTCCATTTCGTTGTTTGTCAAACAGGTATATAGTTTTTCGAGTAAATTATGTACCTGATATTTTTCTCTCTTAGACATCTCATGATTAACTAAATGCGCTAACTGAGCTATAATTATAATGCTCAGTATATCGTTTTTTTCTTTGAATTTATACATTACTTCTGCCTCTTCTTTAGTATCTATATTATTTTTTGCATGTTATCATAATCTTTAGTATTAACTTGGGAATCTTTAACGTATACTTATTAGTTATTATGTATAAAAGTTAATCAGGGTTTGTGCGTAGTATGAATCCGATTTACTTTACAATACGGCCATGGAGCCCTACGTGCAGGAATGACTCTTATTTGCCCACGTATCGCTCCCTCACTTTATTTAGTAACAATGGACAGACGTTGCCGTCATGGTCTCCCATATTGATGTTGATTGGCACATTTATATGATTAAAAATTTAAATGCGGGTGTATTTATGCTGACCGTGCTATATTGAACATGATATAATAACAAATGACTGCCGCATTCTATGCAACACCACGCTAATTACGTATCAACGTACCTACCAGTTACAGTTTCTGTAGTACTAGTAGTGAGTAAATAATACTAGCTTTATAGCTCGATTGACTTGAATGACTGCGAGTGATTAATAATATTGTTGCCGGAGTGGTGATCATGTAGATGTAGACAGTTGATTATATGCTTATTATAATATTATTTTCTTCTTCTCGTGTAGGCAAGTGGTCAGCCTTGGTGTCAGAATTTTTAGGCTGAATAAATAATACTATTATAATACCTACGTGTAGCTGTAGGTCAGTATGCTTCACAAGCAATTCTAATATATAGTTTTCTTTTGTCACAGCGGTCTCAACTTCCAAGATCTGATAGTGCGTCAGGGAGCCATCGACTCGCCGCCCAAGACCCCGTTCATCCTTGGCTTTGAATGCGCTGGAGAGATCGAACAGGTTGGAGAGGGTGTCACTAACTTTAAGGTGAGATTATACAAATTAAATTGCGTTTGTGTACTTCCTTGTTCATAAAGCATTTATAGAATAGAATAGAAAACGTTTATTTATGAGTAAACATTTTCTAATGTCCAGTAAATTGCATTATACCTTGTAGACTTTATTGCTTAATCTCCGTACCATTTCAATACCAATCTGCATTTATCAATTAGAAAGGCAACGATTAGGCGTAATAAATTTTACGGACTGAAGGTATAATCCGACAAGGGTTTCCTTTTAAACCGCGCTGCCTGCCTTGAAAACAATCAATACCTATTTACAGAACGTAATTGGATATCTCATCTAAGTCATGATACTGTGGAAATCGCGGTCTTATGCTACACTGATCACAATGTAGAAACCCATTACAAAGCCCCTTTGTACATTCTTGCTGAACTATCTGAAAAATCCGTCGCAAAAAAAGCAATTAACAAAAGTATTCGAACGTTATTTGCTAAAGAAACTCTGACGCTCGCATTTTCGATATTCCTTATTTGTCAGGTACACGGGTTCTTACCTTCTGTATACAATATTATATGATTTACTAGAATTACTGCTATATAAGGTATTGTGGTACCGCGGAGATCTTTTCCTTTCTTTACTATAGAAGCGATGGATCCATAGTTTCAATACACTACCTACGCATCCGATATCCAATAGTAATATCGCATGCTATAGCTACCCTTTTGTTATCCAGGTTGGAGACCAAGTTGTAGCCCTCCCAGAGTACAGAGCATGGGCGGAACTTGTCTCAGTGCCCGCTCAATATGTCTACGCGCTTCCCGAAGGCATGACTGCGTTGGATGCTGTAGCCGTCACCACAAACTACGTAGTAGCTTACCTGCTTCTGTTCGAGATGGCCAACCTCACTCCTGGCAAGAGCCTTCTTGTGCATTCTGCTGGTGGTGGTGTGGTAAGTTCTAAAATTGTGGTTTGATGAGGGTTTTTGCACTTGGTAGGTTACCCTGTACGCATTTGCTTGGTGATAATGGTAATAATCAGGCAGGTGCTTATTGGTGGCGTCTTATATTGTGTACAAAAAAAGCGATCTTTTCTTAGAATCATACAATTCGTTTATTTTTGAAAGCTTTTATAGTAGAACTGAATTCAGCAGTAAGCACTTTAGAAATATCTAAGATGTATTTTATAAAAGCGATATAATTGGGTTTCTGCTAGCTCAAATTATAGAGAAACTAAGTATCAAATTTAAATTCAGTTTTTAATGATCTTCCATGGATCTTCCTGATAGATTTATTAATTATTATGCTTATATAAACATGAAATATTCATGGTTTGTCGACGGCGATGAGCTAGACAGACTGATATACTAATCTGTTAATCTGAATGACGTAAGCTGAAAGTTTGCGTAGTATTGAACAGCTAATGGTTTTGGAAAGCCATCCTGATAAACATATCGAATTTGTGTTTCACTTTACATAACTTTCAGAATATTTTGCGATTCAAATAGCCACAAAAATATCCGATTTCAAATCGAAAGCGAAATGAATTTCGCAAAAATGGCATCATTAAAAGCACACACCGTTGAATGGACCGCTGCAACTCCTTAATAAGATCATGACAAAATCCGCAAAGCCAAAAATAATTTCAGTACCGTTGACCCCAAGTTTCTGCTAAACGTTTTCAAGAATGTCTGTACTTGATAATGAGTGCGCAAACAATGTAATGCTGTCTAATTGTTAGTTATTAGGTGAGAAAAACTGTGGAATGTACGCTGTGACGTCATCGTTACCCTTGAGGTGGATGACCCCGGGTGGGGTTCGGGCACTAATTAGCGGGAGTAGGGGGAATCAATTCATAGGGAAATGACCCTTACTTGCCAACTGGTAATGTGATCAATCGATATGGCGTAATTGCTATTGGTCATGCTGGTGGGGGCTTTATGTTTAGTTGACTTTTTATAGCGATATTAAATGATTGGAATTGGTTATTAGGGTTTTATGGTTTGTCCCGATAGGTTTTTGATGATAGCATGATTGCGTGGGGAAGAGTCTATGTGGGGAAATAATCACAATCGTGGACACCAAAGATAATATAAAACCCGCACATCGTACGGTTTAAAAGTGCGAGTCGAAATATCTATAATATAATAATCTATGTTGTACTTGTCTGAGTACAGTAATACCACTGCATTGCCGGTTGTTTTACTGATAACCTGCAATTATAATTAACTGTGTGTAAAAACCTTCGGGTTTTTTACATAGTTAATTTATGATCATTATTATTATATCAAATCAATGTGCGATCCATGTGGGTCATAAAATCTGCATAGGGCACTTACATTACAGATACAGTTAGGTATATTGATATTAAAAATCTGAAAACGGAACGTTACCATAACAAGAATGTGTATTACGACCACACATCGACCTACTTAACACTGTGTACAATGTAATCACTAATTACAGACCATTTTGTTTATTTCTCTTTCCTTCACAATGCCGACGCCAAGAGTTTGACGCACGGTATCCGCGCCGCGTATGATGACTGGAGCCCATTCACAAACATTCAGCTTATTGTAGGGAACAATGATGAAGGAAGGCAAACCACTGAAATGTTCTCAAATTGTTGAAGCTGTTTTCGGTAACCACGACTTCGGGAAGACCGATTTAGCATAGCCTTATATGGTAAGAAGAGGTATAAAATAGGTAGGTGATGTTTCATAGTTTTATTTAGTAGGCAATGTACATATTTATCAATTTTCCGGAAACAGCGTATAGGTACTTTAGCCGTAACAACGTTTAGACATAAGTCAGTTTACCGTTTACCATAATAAATCACTACCATTTTCACTACTATGTAGGTATTTGCCAACTGCCAATTAGACAATTTAAAAATAAGAAACAGACCATTATTGACAAACCATTAGGTCCTAAACATTATAAACATCCTAAGATTAGGGTGTTAATAATGTTTACAAGTAAGTACAGGATGTAATTTAATTCATTAGCATAAATTGAGCCCATGGTAGTACATCATTTATAGATGATTATTAAAGAGTAAAGAGTGTAAATGAAAATATTTTTATTGAAAATTATGAAGATTGCCGCGGCGACTAACGCGGTTGGCACGGATGATTTTGATACATTTAAACGTTTTTATACCTTGTATATGTACTAATTAAAAACAGTACTCCATTATTCCAATTAAATTTGGTATTGTAGCATTGGATTAAGTAAGTTATTCCATTTTTTGGAGTTATTATTAATACCAAACTAATGTGTTAGAATTCAAAAATTTTGGTCCACATGTGACCGGTATCAGGAGTAGGTACCTAGTTTCAAAGGATGCTAATGAATTCAATTACACCCAGTATACAAGCGTGCATGGAATAATATCCAGGGAATAGGCAGCTGCATAGCTGCATTATAATCTACTAGGCAAGCGTGTTACATCCTATAGACCGCACCGTCATTTCTTATCAGGTGGGATAGTGGTCAAACACAAGCTTGTCAAGCGTAAAAAAAGAAAAGATGACCAAGATGCCTGTCGTTTGCCACACATGACAAAGCCCGCTGATGGGAGTTTTGGCGGGAACGCGGAAAATTTCACGTCGTTGCATTGTATTATTTCTCAAAACTATGTGCTTTTTCCAGTGTTAATGTTTAAAATTGGTGGCGTTTTACGCATTAAGTGCTGACTTATGAGCCTGAGTGTGGGCAAGTGATATAATGTGGTGAAACGTGAGTTTTCGTGTTGCTTCCAAAATTCCATAGAAGCTTCTAGTAAAGTTGCCACCACATTACTGGAGCATGACTTAGTCTGGACTACGACTACCAGACTTAGACTGGACTATGACTATGACTAAGACTTGACTTTACGTGATATATTCTTTAACGATGAAAAATAACTATACTTGACACTGGCTAAATACACTATGTGTGGAGCCAAGATAAGAGAAAAAAAAAGCTTGCTGACGGAGGAAGCTTATGTTCCTCAGTGGACGTTTTCAGACTGATGATGTATCATGTGTAAAGCATGCATGCAAGCCTCGAAAGCTTATTGTTAATATATTATTTCAAACCTACAGGGCCAAGCAGTAGCTCAGCTGGCGAAGACAGTCGACAACGTGACCGTGTTCGGAGTCTGCTCAAAAACCAAGCACGAGGCTCTTAAGGCTAATAACAACAACATTGATCATCTTCTGGAGAGGGGCAGCGATTACACCAGCGAAGTTAGGAAGTAAGTACCAGAATTTCCTAGAAATAGTACTCACTTCTCTAAAAGTTTTAAATATACTTCTTCAAAAAACGCACTTCTCCCAAAAAGTGCTTTTCTTGAAGGTTTTTTTTTGTGTTTTTCGTTCCGGAAATTGTACTTGAGCTAACTTCCCCGATGATGATAATGGTGATGTGTTTTTTTTAGTTTGGTACCACCACAGACATACAATATTTTTCTTCAAACATTGGGTATGTTAGGACTCAAATCATAGAAAATTTCCACTTTCCCCAGAAAAATATATTTTTAAAATATGTTTTAAAGCTAGAGTGGAATTGTTCCGATTTTACATGACCCTCGATGAGATTCATCGGTAAGATTCTAAGCAATATTTTTTTCTTGATAAAAGGCTACCGTGTATACGTTGTTGGCAATCGTAATCAAAAAGGTTTGATTGACTAAAGTAACACTAGGCGTAATTACAATGCGATGTAAAGGCTATTCTATAGCATATTACATCGCACCTGGAACGCATAATTATGAGACAAAGAAAAATCAGTATACTCTCACACACATTGCGTGATGAACAAATTCATCAATCGATATTCGACTCCGATGTCATCGCGTGAAGATTTATGATCATGACCATTTGAAATAAGATTCCCTTCAACAATTTAATGAGATCATCAAATTGGTATCTCGGAATGCTCGCATGAAATTCGATTATGTTTATGCAAAAAGTTGAACAGATGCCAATTTAAAAAATGTGCTAGCGGCGTGCTTAAGGTTTGAGAGGAAGCGATAAAAAACTCGTCCTCGTTACAATCACCTGCGTGGATGCGGCTTTTTTTTTTAATGTGGTACCATAACCTAATTTAAATATGAGAGGCATTATTATTGTTTTGCAAAAAACTTCAGCAACCTGTTCTAACTCAGTTGCTATTATCTGATATATTTTCGAGATAGTAAACCAAATGGTGTATTCTTTAGGACAACTATTTAAAAAAACTGATGTAAATATAAATAATGAAAGCTACGAACCATTCGGATCCAGTCAGTATTATATCAGCGCTTATTGCAGCGTTAAGTTAAAAATATTACTTCTCTTTCAATGATTCACAAAGAACATATTAATTTGGTGGGTAATCGTTTCTAAAAATGAAGGGATGATGGTGCCGCGTGATAGCGCTGCCGATGCCGTCTAAATATAAAACACGCTCAACGGCCCTTCATCTACCCAATAATACCTTTGTTTATGTTACACATGTGAAATGTGTACTCTGTGAGAATTTTTACGTTTCTGTGTTCCCATTATTGACATCATAAATTCAACATACCGAGATTTAAATTCCTATTGCTCGCCATAAAATATGATGTGGGCAAATTGCGAATACCTACTGACATTCCCATTTCCTGTATAAACGAATTGTGTGTTTTACGATACACTTCGTTTCTTTTTACATACAGTTCGTAATAACATATTCCGGCTAGTAAAGAAATAAAAAGTTAGGCCTCTTGTGCATGCGGCTGTCAGTCTCGCAATTCAATCTCTACTCGCAGATTTCAATAATAATAATCTTGATCCACATCCTGGCTCTTGAGTAAGTGAACCAAATTGTAGTCGATCCCGCGCTTTGTTAATTGGCGGTCATTAGAGTTACATATTTCAGTGCCCGCTTCGGGTCCGTGTGATACGTGCACCGCCACTATATTTAGACCCCTCCTTTTCCAAGCAGCCTTCATATATTATGATAAATGGAGGTCTTATTCTCACAGTCACAGGGTCCCAACGAAGTTGGTCGCCTCCTGCGTTAATTGTTCCGTTTATAACCCGCTCCTTAGGGCAGCTGCTTCGTAACAAGCGCGTCATTTAATTCTCGTAAATAGACAAAGATATTTTTATATCTGGTGTGCTCTTCACACTAAACAGCGGAGGCATAGCTACAAGTTCAATGTAAATAAACAGAAAGTATTACGTAGAATTAAAGTGAGAACTAAAGCACATAATAATTTAGATACTGTAGTAGCTGTACAGAATACCTAGAATGTAAATGAGATGGAAACATTCGGAGGGCTTCAATAACTGGAGGAACAGCATCGACATTCCGTTGTTTACGCGTACAGCCTTTGAGATTATAAACTACCGGATAATTTTCTAGTACTCCGTTTTGATAACTGGCTGAATGAGAGTGGCAAAGTTTGCCTTTCCGCAAATAGGGTTTCCTGGCAATGTTACGTTCGTTGTCATTGTTACATTTGTATGTTTGTAAACCAGGAAATACTGGCTCAATGTTGATGAATTCACCACTGCGGACGTTGACTGTGTTGAAATATTTCGTTGAACCTAAGTTAAGTTCATCAGTACTAGTTTCACGTTTAGAACTCTTAGAATATACGTCGACTCAACATTTTGCTAGCGTTTTTTTTTTCTTTATTTAAAGAGCTTTTTCGCAATCGAATATGCCGCTCTGTGAGGTACAGTTTATAAGTGAATACTATAATAACTCACTCATTGTCGGTTTTTGCTAGCGTTGCAGACTATTTGATTCATTTATATGCAATACAATAATTGTAATTGTTTTTTAGGGTATCAGCAGATGGCGTCGACATCGTCCTGGATTGTCTATGCGGCGAAGAGTGCAACCGTGGATACCAGCTTCTCAAACCTATGGGCCGATACATTCTCTATGGTAAGTTCTTGACTCTTTCTTGTTTATTGTAAGTTAGGAACAAGGATTGTGGCTACCATCATCTGTTAGCTTCATCATCATAAGCCCGAAGACATCCACGGCTGAACATAGGCCTGCCCCATAAAACGCCACTGGACCCCTATAGGCAGGGTTTGCCATAATCACCAGGCTTGGCAGGCAGCTCGTAGAAGATTTTAATGTAGCTACCGAAGAAAACGCTATATTGTCTTAGCCGGCGTTTATGGAACTCACGGGAAGAAATCGGGTGCTCCTATTCGCAAATGAGCGGGATACATCTTAGCTTCAAGTACAAAATTTATTTAATTCAATGTACATTACAAATAAATCCGCTTGAAATGATCAAATAAAAACCATCAATTTGAATCTAATAATCCACAAATTCGAATTAATGAATGGGTGTCTAAATAAGTTACCTTCAAAGTTTTCGAACAATGCCAGCCGTGGAATTTTGACAAAGGACGAAACGAGATGAATCGTGATCTGCACGTTTATAAACAAGTCACGTTCATGTGGAAATTAGTGGGGGTCTGTAACGGCCATCCTAAACTGCGGCTCAATGTCGAACTCGTCATAAGTCTGTAAAAAATACGAAACGTAGAAATAATAAGCGGTGTTTTAAAAAATTTTTGTGAAAATACATTTAAATTATTTCGTATTTTAATTTTTAGCTACTATTATGCGTTTAGTGTAAGTAGCTTGATTTCCTAATTAGACAGCAGTAGAAATGCAAAATTAACGCATAAAAGTGTAACTTTGTGGGTATGTTCGTATTTGTGAATTTCATGTCGAATGGCTTAACCAATTTTGATTCTACGCACAGGAATATAGAATGCGTATGAGATAATAACAAGCAGTTTGTTTAAATATACTTAAAATTTGAATATGGGCGGATCTTATTTGCCTTTTAGCTACACTACAAAAAAATTGAATTTTAAAAGCCACTAAATACTGCAGCTTCGTCGTCTACCTTATACTGCTAGATAGTAATAAATCTATTCATGAAGTAAGTGATCCGTCTAAGCCGCATTGTAAAGCGCTGTTTTCACTGCACTTCCTCGAGCCCGGGCCTTACGTTCCACCCAGGCACGTATCTAGGACTTTCGGGGAAGGGATAAATTCAAATACTTAATTTATTCCAACTAAGCTATAATAACTGAAACATGAGTGTAAAGAACAAAAGTTCCTTTTTCATGGCCACATTAAAAAAAAATATCAGTTTCTTGAGTTTGAAGAGTATTTAACTTTTTATGATATGTAATTTATATCAAAAAACGCTCAGTCGCGCAGCGAACGCGAACAACACCTTGTCAGCGATTTACACAATAAATCACTGGCATTAATCTAATGACATTAGGCTTAGCTAGCCGCACACACGCAAGGAAGGAATCCAATGAAGTTCTGTGCTATGTTAGTGTAATAGAATAATTATAGTATACTAACTTGGCACAGATTACATAGACAATATTTCCAGGAAGTTCTATAGTATATTCAATATACTATATTATATTCAAAATACTATAGAACTTCCCAGGAATATTGTCAATAATAGGCTAGCCTTAAATCAGGCCATTTTATTCACGCTAGTGGTGACGTTTCTAGTTTTGGTAGGATCCCAGCACTCCCATCCCCTTAGTACGTTCCTGGTTCCACCGTGAATATTCCCGTCTAAACAATGGTGTTTATCGCAGGATCATCTAACATCGTGACCGGCGAGACTAAGAGCTTCTTCAGCGCAGCGCGTGCCGTGAGTGTTTAATTATAATTATCTGATCCTTTAGGCTATAGTGTGCATGAGAGCTTTACGAGTTCTATGACTTTATTAATTTGTTTCGAAGTTATGGTTCTTTGGTTTTGGGAAAGAATAAATGCGTGCGAAGGCCTCACAGTGCAGTTGGTAGTCGGTCTGCTTCTGAACTGTAGGTTGTGAGTTTGATTCCCACCCAGAGAAAACTTGATGGTTGGTGGGGCTAGATGGCGGTGTGTGAAAATGTTCACAAATATTTATTTCATCATCATCAATCAGCCTGAAAACTTCACTGCTGAACATAGGCCTCCTCTGTAACGCGCCACTTTGAGCGGCGGCTTGGCTCCCCGCGATTCTGATCCAGGTCGCGTCAGTCCAAATATATATTTATCTATTGCATAATTACTTTTTACCAAACTGAAGGACTTCCTATTTATAAAACATCGTTACACATAGTTGATTTTTATAGTAAAGGAGTAATGCACATGAATAGAAATTCAGACACTATTTTCCTATAAGCCAATCCACAACATGGAAACTCGTATACGTGGAGCCGAGTGACATTCACACCATAGTGCATATAAAAAACTCGCAAAAGCCAACGCGGAGATAGACCACTCCCAAAATATGCTACTAAACCTTTTTGGCTTTCAACTTCCCACCAAAATACTCTTAACACATCCTTCTCCCAACAGTGGTGGCAAGTAGACAAGGTGTCTCCTATCAAGTTGTTCGACGAGAACAAGAGCCTCGCGGGATTGAACCTGCGGCATCTTCTGTTCCAACACGGACGCGCTGAGTACGTGCGCCGCGCCGTCGAGCGGGTGTTCGCTTTGTGGGGCGAGGGGAAGGTCAAGCCGCTTGTCGACTCCACCTGGGCTTTGGAAGACGTGAGTATACCTTTATGACTCATTTGTTTGAAGATCAGCATTCTGTGTCTCGTATAGCCATGTCAGAATATCAGCAGCCTCCAAACGGTGTCTCGTGTAGCTATGTAAGAAGGTCAGCAGCCTTGGGTGTCTCGTGTAGCTATGTTAGAAGGTCAGCAGCCTTGGGTGTCTCGTATAGCTATGTCAGAAGGTCAGCAGCCTTAGGTGTCTCGTATAGCTATGTCAGAAGGTCAGCAGCCTTGGGTGTCTCGTATAGCTATGTCAGAAGGTCAGCAGCCTTGGGTGTCTCGTATAGCTAAGTCAGAAGGTCAGCAGCCTTGAGTGTCTCGTATAGCTATGTCAGAAGGTCAGCAGCCTTGGGTGTCTCGTATAGCTATGTCAGAAGGTCAGCAGCCTTGGGTGTCTCGTGTAGCTATGTCAGAAGGTCAGCAGCCTTCGGTGTCTCGTATAGCTATGTCAGAAGGTCAGCAGCCTTGGGTGTCTCGTGTAGCTATGTCAGAAGGTCAGCAGCCTTGGGTGTCTCGTGTAGCTATGTCAGAAGGTCAGCAGCCTTCGGTGTCTCGTATAGCTATGTCAGAAGGTCAGCAGCCTTGGGTGTCTCGTGTAGCTATGTCAGAAGGTCAGCAGCCTTGGGTGTCTCGTGTAGCTATGTCAGAAGGTCAGCAGCCTTCGGTGTCTCGTATAGCTATGTCAGAAGGTCAGCAGCCTTCGGTGTCTCGTATAGCTATGTCAGAAGGTCAGCAGCCTTGGGTGTCTCGTGTAGCTATGTCAGAAGGTCAGCAGCCTTGGGTGTCTCGTGTAGCTATGTCAGAAGGTCAGCAGCCTTGGGTGTCTCGTGTAGCTATGTCAGAAGGTCAGCAGCCTTGGGTATCTCGTATAGCTATATCAGAAGGTCAGCAGCCTTGGGTGTCTCGTGTAGCTATGTCAGAAGGTCAGCAGCCTTCGGTGTCTCGTATAGCTATGTCAGAAGGTCAGCAGCCTTGGGTGTCTCGTGTAGCTATGTCAGAAGGTCAGCAGCCTTCGGTGTCTCGTATAGCTATGTCAGAAGGTCAGCAGCCTTGGGTGTCTCGTGTAGCTATGTCAGAAGGTCAGCAGCCTTGGGTGTCTCGTGTAGCTATGTCAGAAGGTCAGCAGCCTTCGGTGTCTCGTATAGCTATGTCAGAAGGTCAGCAGCCTTGGGTGTCTCGTGTAGCTATGTCAGAAGGTCAGCAGCCTTCGGTGTCTCGTATAGCTATGTCAGAAGGTCAGCAGCCTTGGGTGTCTTGTGTAGCTATGTCAGAAGGTCAGCAGCCTTCGGTGTCTCGTATAGCTATGTCAGAAGGTCAGCAGCCTTCGGTGTCTCGTATAGCTATGTCAGAAGGTCAGCAGCCTTGGGTGTCTCGTGTAGCTATGTCAGAAGGTCAGCAGCCTTGGGTGTCTCGTATAGCTATGTCAGAAGGTCAGCAGCCTTGGGTGTCTCGTATAGCTATGTTAGAAGGTCAGCAGCCTTGGGTGTCTCGTATAGCTATGATAGAAGGTCAGTAGCCTCGAAACGGTCAATATTAACTTTTCAAGCTAACATTTTGCAACCCGCAGGTCGGCGAGGCGATGCAAAAGATGCACGACCGCAAGAACATCGGCAAGCTGGTACTCGACCCCTCATTGGAACCGAAGCCGAAGCCAGCCACACCCGCCAAGGGCAAATCCGGGAAGGAGAAGAAACCAGCCAAAGAAAGCTCCGAAGAGAAGAAGGACAAGGAATCCAAGGAAGACGAGAAGAAACCCGCCGAGAACGGTGAGAAGGAAGGAGAAAAAAGTGAGGAAAAGAACGGTGAAGAACCGCTCACTAACGGTAACAGCGACGAAGGTCAGTCTCGAACCATGACCAGGCATGCGTAGACGCGTAGACGCTTCGCAATCATCATATTAATATCCGCTGCTGGTTAATTGACAAATGATTATCACTTGAACTTGGCCGAGCTTAGTCACTGAGTGAAACAATACTAAGGTTACTCTCGATCGATAGAGTCCAGTTTGCAATGCGATGCGACAAAATATTCTAGCTCGCACCAATAGAGAAAAATTCTGAAAAGAGCAGACAGACTATACTAAATACTGCTATCCCACTCTTCACTTTTGACATTGCAGTGGAGTGGAAGTGAGAAGTATTTGTTGTACTCGTTCAGTTTTCCTCAGAATTTTTTTGATGGCGCGTCTTATCCACATGTTTTTTTGCATCGGATTGAAATATCGCTGGAGACAGATCACGCTTAGCTTTGGCCAGTTCAAATCTGAAATAATCAAAATTTTGCCGGTAGAATTTTCATAACTTTTATTTATTTTTCGCTTTTATTTTTGAATTAACTACACGCAACATTTGGCTAAACGCATTCGCGGCTACTTAGCCGCTTTACAGCCTTTAGACTTGCGAACACGACGGGTCATCAGTGCAGTGTTTGTGATCCGTTATGCTTTACACGTTTTATTATATGATATGATCGCTTTGTTTTCATACCACACTATTAGAAGTTAAATTCACTAAGCTAAACATTCAATATGCTGATTTAAGTGACACTTCATTTTGCTTAATGTTATGTTTACGAAACATAATTGGGGCAATACGGTTCAAACATATTTTTGGCCTTTTGGACCACCTTACACATGATTGCTATGTTATATCAGGGCACTTAATGTAGTATCCATAGAAATCTGAATAATAAGGCACCAAAGATAATGTTTATTTCGTCAGACAAGTACCTAATTCTTCCTTTCCTTGTAAGTGTGATAAAGCTTATTTTCTGCGTTTTATCTAGTGAGATTGAGCGTTCAACAAAAGCGTTAAACATTAAAAAAATCATAAAATACAGGTAAACCTGGCAAACATGTACTTACGGAATTTCCCGAAACATTTTGTTTGTTCACGTGATGAAAAAAACGGTGTTCTAAAAGACTAAGGAACTTGAAATATGTCTTGTCGCTACTTGTTAACAAATTAACCATAATGTTAGTAGACACTTAAATAAAAGTTTTGTTGGTACAGTTCTTATGGAACTCACATCTACCATCACAGAGCAAAAAAAAAACGAGATGCGAAGCGTCAATTGTGGCAATGCTCTGTGGCTACTATAATGCAAAAAAGATCCATCAGGGCTAACAAAGATCACAATCGCTAACACTAACGCCTCACGCTAACTCCAAAAATGTATCGAAATGACATTCGCTACGGAAAAGTTAGCGATTTCCGAAACGTCATTTCAGTACATTTTGGAGTTAGCGTTTGGCGATAGCGTTAGTGGTTGGTATCTTTGCTAGACCCCCAGCTATGTAATCAATTTCGTAGCGTAGAAATAGTCTGCACGTATGATGGAGTGTCACCCATAAATGCTATTGATTGTTAGCGTCACTTTTTAGAATATAATTAAGTTTGAATCACACTACTATTACTTAAATGCGTAATCTACGGAAATTAAAAATTCGGAAGTTGTCTACCGAAAATTCGGTAGATTCTTAAGAATTTATCTACCGATTTCAAGAACTGTAGATTAAGTAATTGATTGCACATATCATGTCTAGGGGCTGTAACTACGTTTAGCCATGATGGCTTGGTCATACGTCGGGAGGCAGTCGTCAGTAGTATAGTGCATAAAGCTGGGGCATACCCTGGTTTGAACGAGATCGATGCCCGTCTGCACTAAAATTTGACTGCTCTTAAGTTCACACTTTTCCTTTTCCATTAGCGTTAACGCCAAACGCTAGGTCCAAAATGTATTGGAAGGACATTACAAAGAAACGATTTCTGAAATGTCATTCCCACATATCCTAATACTATACCTATTATATGTATAGTATTAGATGTCTGTGGTCATTTCCATACATTTTGAGTTAGCGTTTGGCGTTAACACTTATAAAACGGGATCTTTGCTAGACTTTCTATGTTTCTCGTACATTTGTAAAATTCGTATCAAGCTGTCAAGCAAACACACCAAAAACTGGACGCTCATTGGTTGCCTATTGATCAAAACTTTAACCAATGAGCGTTCAGTATTTGGTGTGTTGATTTGATACTAGTTTGACAAACGTATGAGAAACCAAAGTTGTAAGTATGTTACTAGACTTTAGTACAGACGGGATTGGTATGTAAGATTAGTATGTATTCCAAGTTGTCATTTAAATTAAATATTTTTCACGTGATTATCGAGCATTGGTATATTTAATATATATGCATATTAAATGCCATCTTTATAAATAAGTATGTGGAGAAGCCACTAATATAGCATGCTTTTTCAAGAATAAGTAATCAGTTTGGACGGAAAGTGGCTTGCAAATTTTTGCAGAGTTATATTTTTAATTACAATTTGACGATGATTTATACCGTCTATTCACGTTATCTCCCACTTTTCGTTCATTTTCGTTTTCCATATCGACAGCCATCGGGGGAAATATTGCGTAGAACGCTAGCGGCGCTAACTATATTTGACAGTTTATAAAATATTGCCATCCTTCCCTATTTTGATGTGTACGAAAGAGATGGCAATATTTTAAGTGCTGAATAATTATTTTTATTTAAAAAGATTAGGCTCAATAAGGTCAGCAGCACTAATCGGTGATTAATAATTATGTTTTCGCCAAGTTGATATACCTACATTTTAAATAAATTAACATTATAAATTAGGCTCTTGTACTTCCGTATTTTAAACATATTTTCTATTTCCACTATGATTCTTTTATGTTCCTACACGAGCAAATGCAAGTATCAACTGGTTAATTAATTTGAATTTAATTTTTCAGAGTCAAAGGAAAAGGAGAAGGAGTCCAGCTGAATCGTTTCCCCTGAGGACTGAACAGACAAACCACCGCCAATTGATTTATTTTACAAGTTGTTGCTGCGCATGAGTGTTGCCGACGTTTGCTTTACGCGTGAGAATCGTTCCCCTCCACCGCGTCGGTACTCATCGACAGAACGATCTCCTAATTTAATTTATAGACGACTATTCATCACATTCTGTTAGCCTTTGTTTAATGATCCAGCGAGAACAACGATGAATTTCTATATTTTTTTAAACCGGTTTTATTTTGGCCTAAGTTAAGGATCGTTTCGCATACAAGTCTTTTTTATTATAGTTTAACGGTTAAGACTTTATTTTTAAGATGAGATATTTTAATCTGCAGTTATTTTGAATGGCTATTATATATCTAAGGTGCAGAGATGCTTAATCTTTATGTATGTTAAGCTTTAATATTTTATTAGTAAATGTTTAAATTCGGCCCAGAGAGCACCTCCGCCCGCCGAATCGCAACCGACGAGTGTGATATTTTGTAATAGGTGCGCTAGCGCAGGTGCCTGACATGTGACATTTCGTTTATTATTTTAGTTTGAGCCTAAAAATTACTTTATATTTTTTATACCTAGAGATTTTGTAAGTTATTTTGTAGTTTAAGGAGATATTTCACAGAGTTTATTTTGACGCACCATCAGAAGGCAGGCCGGCCCGAGCTTCGATCGATAACATCCTTCTAAAATTGTAAATCATATTTTTATATTCCAAATCGACTGTTTACTCTCTTATCAAATAGGCTTCTTGTATCTTTACACAAGTATCACATATCTCGAACACTCACATTTATCTAGGACTAATATTTTGATACAGATATTTCACTGCATTTCTTTTTTGATATCTAACGTATATTTGTCTACTCTTAGTTTTTGTAATGTAAGTGATTTACCGCCATATTATATTGTACAGTATGGCCGTAGTTGTATGTACCCAGTACTATTAAATCTGTGTAACACATATCATGCGGATGTAAAAAGTAGGTAATCTGCGAGGTTGGACGTAGCCGGCGACCGACGCACGCTCCGCGCTCACGGATATTAAGCTCCGAAGACCGCTGCACTGATTCTTTCGACAGACTCAATTTTTTATAAAGTTTTTACCCTTTTTGAACATTTTTGCATGAGCCTAGTGTGCGTGAGCGCAAGTCGCCGCCTCGCCGATAGGTTAGCTTTTGTATCACACGAGTGGCAGGACGAGAAGGCTACATGCTGCTTATTTTATCGTACGGTGGCTTGGTGCTAGTTCCGTATCGTACGCGATTACGTCTCGCTCGCTTCAGTGTCTCGGACCAATATCATAAATTATAACTTAGCTGATTTTAGTATTTTATCCAGTAATCTTCGCTTTGTGTGTCAAATATGTGCGAATTTTAATGTAAACGTATATTTAATTAAATCTTGTGTATATCGACCTGTATAATGGTTTAGAATTATCTCTGAATTTTCTTGTATAAGAATATTTGATGGAATTCAATAGTTGTGAGCGCTGGTGTGACTGTGCTGTGGATTGTGTCCAAATTGTTGTAGGTTAGTGTCAGTATTGATGCCGAATGTTTATTATCATGAGGGCTCCGAGACTCGAGAGAAGGGCGCCGTCACGCCAGCGGCTCGCGGACTGGGTCGTTAATGTATTACATATTTATTTTTGTAAGGGCGGGCCAGTGTGATATCTATACTATGGATAAATAAATATGTATGATCTGTAAAAATGCTTATGAGTGTCTTTCATTTATTTCCTGTTTCATCGCAACGCAATATCAACCTAAATCTGCTTATTCAAGAAGTATCCTGACAATTTTTAAGTATAGGCACAGAATAGATGAATATAGTAATTAGGTAGGTATATAGAAAAGGTGCTGTGTGTGCGTGTGTTTGTTCCCACTTCACGTCAAATGGCTGCATGGATTCGGATGAAAGGAATTTAGATTTCATCTGCGGGGTGCAACTAGTGCCTACCTATTAAGTACACAACAGATGAGAATTTAATTACCGATTGCCACCCGGGGGCAACTGGGAATACACCCAATACAAAGTACAAGTCAACTCAACATCACTCATTTAAAACATTCCATAACAAAAAATTCCTTTATTCACAACTAATCCAAATAGACTCCATAGACGATGACGTTCGCGAACAAGTGACAGTTCTCGTAGTTGTGCGTCGCGAACTCATCACGCTCGTGGTCCCACAGGAAGGAATGGTACATCTGCACGCTCTGCTGCCGGCGCTGGCCGATGCTGACGCACACTATTATGCGGTATCTGGGGATTTCAGAATTTATTACTAATGAAAAACCCAAACCGATCTTTCGGCGTAGTGTGGTGCGGTCCGTCTCCATACAAAAGCTAGTGCAAGGAGACATTCCAGTGCATAATCCACACGCCATCATTGCGAGAGGGTCATTGGACTGGGTTTAGGTACTTTGCTATACATACCATAGTATTTTTTTTATCTTTAGGTAGGTACGGTACTTAATAGCGCTTGCTTGACCCATAGCAAAACCTAAGATGAAGGTCGAGTGAAATCGAGGAACTGATATTTTGACTTAGAATGTGCTAGAATATGTACCTACCGTGTACCTACCTACAACTCCTACAAGTGTGGTGTAGGCACTATAATATCTCCTTGATGCTGCTTGTCAGTTTGGCCACTGTTTGAAATGGACCGAAACGCCGGCCGGCGCCACCACGCCGGCCGCCGTCTTATATTCGTTTCCTAGTTTTTCTCACAACGTTTGGGTTCGTATAGAGCGCATAAATAATAACATAGGGGTTATATCATATCTATATGTAATGTTTCGCATGTTTTCTATCAACATCATAGACGGACAGTAAAACTATCCAATTAAAGTGGGACCTATATTATCAAAACGCCTGATTTTAAATTTTGTTCACCGAAAATTATCGCCCTTGCTGATTATTGTGTAACTACCTAGTATACCTACCTTAGCTAGACGGTAATAAGGGGGTAACAGTTCAGGGAAGAGGGGAGAGAAGCAGTCTGGGTTGCGTGCGCCTGCGTGAGAAAAATCAATGCGCAACTCTCCGCGCGGCGCGACTCAGTGCTGTGGCTGAAACTGTGATCTGACTGAATTGAAACCTATAACTGAAAAATTCTTTGAGAGTTTTCTAGAGATAGTAGGTTACATCACAGGGCTTTGAAGAATATGACGCTTCGCACCTATGAGATAGATAGGACTAGGACGCCACCTACTGTATTTATTAAACTTTATCAGCCAGTTGTGTATCTAGTAGTATCTACTATAAAACCACGATCTATTTAATTCTCAGTAGTTCAATTAACAGTTCAATTGATTGAACTACTACACATACTACACATAGCACCTAGGTACTGTCTTCTACCATGTAGGCAGCTAGGAAATACCATATACCTTCATTACTAAGTAAGTTAACAGAGTATGTACGTAACGTAGGTAGGTATAGACCTCATTTATATTATTTAAGTGCCCATGCAATTAATAAAATGGCATCATGCATGATGCATCAGATACATGGCATGAGTCACACTGCACACAGATATAGTAACCCGCATAATCTAAGGCACAGTGGTAGTGTCCTACCATTTATCCTCATTTCCATAGATTTAGTTCTCCTATTTTGGCATTTTCTAACATCTTTTTCTCCTACAGCAACAACAATATAACAAGACCAGCGCGGAAACACTGGCGATGACTGGCGATACGACCACGTACAGCATTTTGATCACTTCATTACGGGCATTTTTTTTACTTTATTTTTTGCATAATTTGGAAACTGTGCTTGGAAAGGTTTGTTTGGAAACGTGAAACAAATTGACTGAAAATTATTGTCATGTTTGCTCACCCACCTGTCATATTTTTCTTCTTTCACGGCGTTCCTAATAGTTTCAGTCAGGTTGAGACAAAGATCCGGAACTGTTTTCTCACTATATTCGGCCTCTTCCAGCTCAGAATCGATGATTTGCCTCAAGATTTTCTCTACTGTCTCTACATTGAAACGTTTTCGTGAATTCAGCTGATAAGTAGGCTGATACGTGCGCACCTGTTTGGGTTTGGCTTCCGTCATACTTGTGTTAGATCAATATGGAGATAAATTGCTTAGCAGCCTACTGTAGACTAAAAATAGAGATTTTATTTCCGAACGGCCATATGATAACTAGAACCGTTATGTAGATACATACTTTACTTCTTCCAAACAAACGGTCACCATATTAGGACACTATGTGGAAAAATCTCAACAGACGTCTGGCCTCCCCCATAAAACGCTACTTTAGACGCTTAATATAGGGGTTGTTTGCCATAACCACTACGTATGGCAATTGGCAGGCGAAAGCTGCTGCCCATTCCCCCTGGATATACTAACCCCTAAGCTGGGTATCCGCTAATATGTTCGCGAACTAACTGCGCTCCGCGCATCTGCAGCGGCTCTGATGGAGACGGTATTTTGCTCGCGTCCAGGAACAGACAGAGCTCTCCTTTGTGTTCGCCCAAAAACCGCCACCGATTCCAGAACGCCGAGCGCGGAGCACGCACGCGATTGCGAACGTATCCACTATGTGGAGCAGTTGCAGGAGCGCAGAGTGCAAGAAGTTTGCTATTTATGCAAACATAGTGGATTCCCAGCTTTGGCTGGAGGGCTGCTTGTCCACCGCCACCAATACCGATAACGATATGTTAGTTAGTAAGTATAGTGGAAGCCTACCAGATTATTAATATTGTTACAGGTAGGTATTATATTAAACACCTAACTTTAATACGTAATAGGTGGGATGTATTTATTCATCGGGCCAAGTCAGTCACCGATAAAGCAGAATAAAACAGAATAGGATTTCAATTTTATTGTTTTTTACCTCGCATATTTTTATAATACACGTTGTGCACAGCGGCTAAATAACCCGAAAAGCGGGAAGCTATAAAAAATAAAGAACTATTGCAGTCACAGATAAAAAAGTGCTTTTTCTTTAATCTGTGCAAAATAAAATATAACAGTTGACAACTTAATTTTGGGTTTTTTTTTTTTTTTTTTTTTTTTTTTTTTTTTTTTTTTTTTTTTTGGCGGGAACGCGGAAGAGTTCACGTCGTTGCATTGTAAAATTTTTCAAAACTTGCTTTTTCCAGTGTTAATGTTTAAAATTGGTGGCGTTTTACGCATTAAGTGCTGAATTACGAGCAGGAGTGAGGTCAAGTGATATAATGTGGTGAAACGTGACTTTTCGTGTTGCTTCCAAAACTCCATAGAAGCTTCTAGTAAAGTTGCCACCACTTTGCTGGAGCACGACTTAGACTGGACTATGACTATCTGACTTAGACTGGACTATGACTATGACTAGGACATGACTTTACGTGAAATATTTTATAACACGATGAAAATATAATACTTGACACTGGCTAAATACACTATGTGTGGAGCCAAAATAAAAGAAAAAAAAAAAAAAAAAAAAAAAAAAAAACTTAATTTTGAATGACAGTGACAGTTGACAGCTTAACATGACTCTGAGTAACCAATGCTGCCAAATTGACACAGACAGAACGCAGTTAGAGCCTAAATTCGTTCAAATTTTGAACTACTGATTTTTGACGCTCAGACAAGATTTTATATTCCACGAATTTTAAAGCACTGCAGAGTTAGCTTTGCCAAAATCTATATGTTCGATTGTTAATAACTTTATATAAGGTATCTTTGCTAGACCCGCAGAATGCTTACGCGGTAGGGCTGGACAGTTATTATACTCAGGCCCTGTCAACTTCTTAAGGCGTATATGCAATACCTACAGGGGCTGAATTTTGAACTCATTTGACCTTTTGCGGTGATGCCAGTAAATATTCAATCTCTTATTAGTAGTTTTGTAGATCTTGATACCAAAAAAGACCCATTCTTTTTTATTTAAAACATGTTTGAATGGTGTGTTTATTTAAATGTTAACTATTAGTCAGGTTTTTATTTTCAACGGTTGTATTATTAGAAACTTAGAGATGATTTTCATTTTAAGAAGTAGAAAGCTCTTTTCTAATGTATGGCAACACTAAGCTGTCATGTCCGCTTGCTTATATTTCGTTTTTAGAAATTTTCGTGGTGTTTTACATTTCATGGCGTCGAGTTGAGCTTTTGTTCCTCCGTTATTGTGTGTTGTGCAGAGATTGTTGAATTAAGGCTTTACTCTATTCGTAATCCTTACTTTAGTTCGAGACAGTGACTCTTTTCGGTGAAAGTAGACCGATAAACATTGATTGTGGTATTTTAATTTCATTACGCCGTGTTGAGCTTTTGTTCCTCCGTTATTGTGTGTTGTGCAGTGCAGAGATTGTTGAATTGAGGTTTTACTCTATTCGTGATCCGTAGTTTTGGTCGAGACAGTGACTCTTTTCGGTGAAAGTTGTGACGACCGGTGATCTGGCAGCTTCTCTTGTGCACCTATCTCAAACTTTACGTGATCACTGGTGATCACCAAGAGCCACAATGTCGGAGAAGGAAAATAACAGGAAATGTTATAAGTGCGGTTGTTCACCTGCCGTAGATAACGTTAAGCTATTTCGATTTCCTAAACCTGCAATAAGGAATCTGCTTCGGTATGTACCTACTAAGTTATACTAATATCACTGATTATAATAAGCACTAGCACTAGTGCTTATAATAAGGAGGTACCTAAGTGTTTATTTTTGTTCCCAGTTGTCAATTATGTGCGCAATACATTTGTCCTGAAGGAGAACATTCTTCAATAGAATTTCAAACTAAATTACACAATGAACATAGAATGCTGTGTCAGAGACATTTTAAGGACACAGATTTCACTAATGATTCAAAGAAGAAACTGACTAGAACTGCCATACCATATGCTGTGAGTAAAATTAGATCTATAATTAAAAACAAATACATTACTCATGGATGAAATAAAAAAAAAGGATTGATTTTTGATTGACATCGAACTGAAGTCCGATGTCAGATGAAAGTAGGGTGACAGGGCTGCATATGATGTGAGTGTGTGCGTGCCCCGCTTGTACGTACGAAGTGTTCCGGCTTCCTAAGGGTACTTCAGTTTCGGATCAGATGGGATTCCCTCCTTCTTTTTTTATTAGCTTCATGTAAATACTGTTAACTATTTATATCAGAAAAGATTAATAGCAATGTTTTGTTTTAGATTGATGAGTTGCCTGTATATTCTGTTGAACCACAGGCTGGACCTTCACATAAAAATGTGTTAGTTGATGTAACATACATACAAAATATTGGTCAGAGCACTGAACCTACTACTGGGACATCTCAACATACTCAATTACAGCCACTTCAGCAACAAAAATCGGAGAAGGATAAAGTTATCTATGCAAAATGTAGGAAGTACATGACAATGGTATGCCGACTGCGTCATCGCATCAAACATTTAAAAAGAAAAAGGATGTTAAAAATCATTAGTGATGACATGGCTGTGAAAAAATTGGCAGATAAGATAACACCAACGTTTGCACTACTATTGCAAGGGCAGATAAGAAACTGTAAAAAAAAGATCACTGGTCGCAGGTTGAGCAAAGAAGAAAAAATAACAGCATTGAGAATCTATAAGAGATCACCAACATGCTACCGTTTATTACGGAGGCTGTTTCACTTGCCATCACCCAGCTCCTTAAAAATCTTGTTAAGCAAAGTACCTTTTAGTGTTGGTGCCAATCAGCCAGTTTTTAAAATATTAAAAGAAGTAATTGAGACCCAAAAGCCTTCAGATAACGAATACACTCTTATGTTTGATGAAATGTCCTTGAAGAAACATCTAGATTACAATTCTAAGGAAGATAAAATAGAAGGATATCAGGATCATGGCTCACAGGGAAGATCTCCTCTCATTGCAGCCTATGCCTTGGTGTTTATGATTGCAGAAATAAGGCGGAGAGTGAAACAGCCAATAGCTCACTACTTCTCTAGTGGGTTTGCTACTGCAGATAGGCTTGCAGTGCTCATAAAAGAGGTATATTTTTCAAAATTCAAAGTGTTTATTATGTATTACCATTGGTTTCTTATATGTTAAACTCATGTCAAATAAGAAATACGGAATGCTCATTGGTTGCTTGTTGAGCATCGGCTATCTTAAACTAATGAGCTTTCAATATTTCAGTTTAACTTTAACAAACATAAGAGAAACCAAGGATAACAATGTTTTCTAGAAAACTCGTAACATACAGCTACCAAGTTTAATCCTCAAAAATATGTCAAGATAATTAGGTTTACTTTCCCCCAGATTTTTGTACGATTTGGTCTGGAGTTAATAATAAGATAAAAACCCAATTATTTTGTTTTTCACTTTCAGGTCTTATATCAATGCTTTCAATTTGGAATTAATATTGCAGCCATAGTCTGTGACATGGATGGTGTAAACAGGCGAGCACTGGCTATTTTGGGAGCATCTGTGGAACACCCATTCATAATGGTGAATAACAGAGAGATCATAACATTATTTGACCCACCACATTTACTAAAATGCTTCCGGAATCTATTTATGAAATATGACATAGAGTGCACTGTAAATATATCTTCTGGGGACAGGATGGGAAGAGGTAACCTTAATAATGATTTATGTCTTAAAATTAGCGCCTATCTATCTATACTTATAATAAAACTGTAACAGGTCCAGGTCCATTGAATATATATTTTTTTTGTAGGGCTCATTATTATTGTTGCTCAAGCCAAAACTATGGTTATTTTATTTTTATCTGCCTGTCTATATCTTGGCATAGCATCCCTAAACTACTGAATGGATTCAACAGAAACTTGGTATGATTTAAAATCCAAGGAAATAAGATAATTTCAACACGGTTTCTTTGGGAGAGGGCATGAAAGTTAAAATAATGTACTAGCTAGTGCTTGTGGTTGGTGAAGTGAAAATGTAACTAACGATTTTTACAGGTGTTGCTAAATGGTCACATATAAAGGAATTTTATGAAGCGGACAACAATAACCCAAAACTTTTTTCAAAATATGAAGTATATTGGGAGCCCACGCACTCCACCATCACAGGAAGGATGGATATGGACTATAAATGGAATACAATAGTTGTGGAGAAACCTAACTCAAAAACATAATATAAAAAGCCTGGCCACCAGAAGGCTACAGCAAGATGCACTTGAAAATCTATTCGGATGTATACGAGGCAACTGTGGCGCAAATACTAATCCAACATGTGGGCAATTTGTGGCGGGTTTGAAGACAGCTGTTCTAAGTAATTTGTCCCACATTGGGACAACTGGAAACTGTGAAACTGATAACAATGTAGTGATTAGTAATTTTGAAACATTGTTATCAGTTTCGCAAACCACACACATATGTACAGAGCCTGAAACTGATAGCGAAATGCGACATGAAATTGATATCAACATAAGTGAAGACAGTGCTGGATTTCTGGCTTGTGCATATGTGTGTGGTTTTTTACTCAAAAAAATCCAAGCTGACTGCATTAATTGTAAAAATATATTTCATTCCAATACTGTAGAAAAGCATCACATGTTTGTTGAGTGCCGCGAATATTCTGAATTTAAAAACAGTTTAAATTATGTAACAAAAGAAATGGTAGCTTGTGTGAAGAGCTGTGCTACATTAATTAATAAATATCTGGAGGAGCAAGGCCATACTACAGATTTAAAAAAAAAATTAACAGAGAACTTGAGTAAAACTTTCAACTTCAGTTTTTTAGATACATGCAATTTGCACAAACAAAAAAATGTTAGTAATATAACAAACAATGTTTTTATTATTTGTGTAAAAAGATTTTGCACCGTTGCAAACAAAAATTTTGCTGAAGCTGCATCAGCAGCTTCACTCAAACGCAAAATGAGTATAATTTTACATAAATGATAATTGTATATACAAGGTGACCTTGAATTGATATGTTATCCCAAAAGGGGGTAAATCTACACCCCAAGGTGGACAATGTTTCTTCTACAGCTGGGTGGTTGAACTTCGTCCTTGACCGAGTGCACATAAATGAGTTTAACGACCTGTGTTTAGAAATGAATTTATAGTATCTTGTAACTCTCGTAGCGATCGCAAGTGCATTTTTGCGAGTGTATTTATTTTTTACTATTAAAGTTTGGAAACACCCAGTTTCAAGTAAGGCTCTCACAACTTGTAGGGCATCATGGTCCTAGTGCTCCCATTTCGAGATAACATACTAATTCAAGGTCACCTTGTATTGTATGTTTTCATGTAACTAAATTCTAGGTCTACTATGAGTTAATTAGTTATAAGCCTTATCCCAGTCTAAAGGAAGAAAGAAAGACAGGAACAATATAAGAGAAAAGGATAAATGGATGCAGGATGACTAGTGCACCTGCATCCATTCACGTTACCCCTGCCTTTTCCATAGTACAGGATAGGAGTGGCTTTGTACCTAATACCAAAGGTTGGATATCTGTAATTTTTGAATACATTATGGCACCGTTTATAAGAGGCCTCAAAAATTATTTTTCAATATATTTTCAATGTATAGCAGCATAGGACATGGACATCTATAGATAATTTTCGATGACCTCCCAACATACTGAATTATGAAATCAGGAAAAGATAAATTAATTAGTGTAGTTATAGTTTGTATTAATAAAAACATAAGTTTTCTTATTTTCATTGTTTGATTTCAAGTTATGAGAGAAAGTTGATGTTGGGTCCATTTGGAAATTGTTTATTTGACTTTGAACTTTTACTTGTGTATTATTAATATGTATGGACATCTGTGTAATTTATTTTGAGCTTTTCTATCCAGTAAATCAAGTCAAATAAACAATTTCCAAATGGAAACAAACATTATCTTGAATTTCCCGCTTAAGCAGCCACCGCCCGCGTCCCTGGATCCCCCCGCTAGAAGTTAGTTCGGGCTGAAACTAGGTGGCGCTAGTGAAATGCATTTTGTTTTTATTCTATGAAGTTAACATTCTTCCCGTTAGGGTAATAGTGTTCTGTGATTATACTCTTTGACCGGACCGTCGATCGCACAGAGTACATTGGTAAAGACCATAGATAAGAGTATATATTTGGAGAGTAAAGACTTGGTAAATGAAGAGTATATAATTTGATTCTATGTTGATCAAAGAGGATATAACTATAGTTGTGTATGTTGATGATCGTCGCAAAAGCCTTTATTTATGCTTTATTTTCTAATTATTTATTTTTGTATTCATACGTTTATTACGTGTTAGTATTTGTTTACTGTTTACTTTCTGTTCTTGTGTGATACGAGTCTGTATTCTCTATTGTATACATTGTGAGACATACTGTACAGTGTACACTGTATGTTCAGTACCTACAGTACAGTGTTTATGTATAAATAGTTATCAATCGGAAAATAAAAGAATCCTTACCATAGCATAACGGGTAAGATAACTTCGCAATACAGTGTACCTTTTTTTTTATACTTCGCAACTTCGCAATGAGTAAACAAACTACCTTGGATGGGTTTTTTAATAAATCAAAAACAATGACTGTGACTGACCAAAACATTACTAAAAAAAGGCGAAGTTTAAGTCTTGTCAAGCTTACGACACCCAAAAAGACAGCAAAACTCAACAGCACCAGCAACACTGTAACCAAGACACAACAAGAAGTGATAAGCTTGTGCAGCGATGATGAGAATGAAAGTGCTGCTTGCACCGAAGTCAAATCAAATGATAAATTGTCCCTGAGTATAAATAGTGAAGCTTCATACTCTTCCCAATCAACTGTTAGATACTTATCACCAGCTACACCAACCAAGGCTCAACCAACATCTGCAAATAATTCATTTCATAGTCCAATTGCAACCAAATATTTCTCTCCAGCAAAAAAACGTGCTGTTTTCAAAAAGACTACAACCAGAAACTTGGCAAGGGAGTTTGGTAGTTCACACTCGCATTCTATCTTTGATGATGATGAGTTTGGTAAAGCTTGCGAAGGCATGGATGATAAAAGTGAGTATTTGTTTAAATTCCCTGATTAAAAATTTTCTCCCATTGACAATACATCACTTTCAATATTACATTGTGTATTTCAGGTACATTCCTGCTTACTGTTATCAATAATTGTCTTAAAAATGAAAGCCTAAAGAAACTATTTGATGGAAAGTCGGTAGACCTTCTCAAAAGCTGTTTCCATGTAATAAAGCCGGGTGCCAGGTTGGTCTGCAGAATGTATTGGCGACAGCATGGGTGGTACCGCAGGGAACAGTTAGTGAATATCATTAATGATAAGGATGGGGATATTGGTGATGCTCAATTTGCAGAGATTCTCAACTGTTTGTTGGAAAATGACTTTGTTACGAAAATGGCTGGTACGTCTTGTATTGCATAAAATTGGGATAGTTACTTATATATGGAATCAGTTCATACTAATATTACTTATAATTTTTTAACTCTTAGTAAATTTTCTAAAATCTGTTTGTTGATCTGTTTGTTACCTTTCACATATTAGGATGTACTGATTTTTAAGAACTTTGGTATAGAGATAGTTTAAAATTGGGGAGGATAGAATATATTTTATCACAACAACTTTAGTTCATGTGTGAAGGGTAGATATTATAATTATATGTGATGTCATGGGTAGCTGCGGGTAGTATGTGTTTGAAAATAGTCAACTATCAAGTCTACATTTCATAATAATAGGTGGTTTATTTGCCTTTGTTATTCTGAAAGCAGGAGAAGATTAATACCAAAATTTCAATATTGTAGAAAACACAATGACTTTTAATGATTACACGAAAATATTGAAGGCAGATGACATTAAACAGATTTGTAAAGATTTAAAAATTAAAATCAAATCGAAGGAAGATGGAGTACAGGCTCTGCAAAACTTCAGCCGGAGAGAATCTATTGGAAAGTTCTTTAATGCTCCTTCCAATAACTACAAAAGGGTTATTGAAATGTAAGTAAACAAAAAATTTATTTTGGGCAAAATAAAGCTCATTTGTAAATACAAATTATTATAACCTTGTATGTAGTAGAAAAATAGAAGAGGGGGACCATTCTCATGTTTGCCCAAAAAAATATATTTGATTAAAGTAGAATTTCAGGCAGAAAAATAGGCTGTAATGTTTGTTTTAATTTTCTTTTAAGATTCGCTTTGTAATCATATAACAAGATAATTTAAAAAAAAAATTTTTTGAGTACAAAAATTTTTTTTTTCGAAATGCTGCGGTCCTGCTGAATTCTGCGTTGCAAATCCCGCAAAAGGCACTTGATAAACTACAACCTAACTAGCTTAACAAAAATAATCAAAACACCTCTTTTAACATTTCATATGATTTCAGCATGAAAAACAAAGCCGGTGAATGCTACAAGATATCGGAAGTGGCGGCCAGTACTCTCTGCAAGCTGTACTTGTTGATGTATTTGGGAATAAACTATGAAACAATTCGAGCCAAAAATTTAGAACTCATGCTCATTAACAACAAGATCAAGCGGGAAACATACCCCATAGACAAAGATATGGTGGTGGACGATGCTAGTATTGTTTTTGGAAGTAGAGAGGAGTTTGAGAAGTAAGTACATAGTTCTATCACACATTGTTAGTACATTTTTTTCTTACTTGCTTGCAACACTCAAGTAAAGATTGATCAACCATTTATTCTTATTCTACATGGGGGCGCTAAGTCCTGCACTGACGTTACGCTAGGGGTGTATTGTGCATTTCCCCCTGCCAGCATCTTACCAAGCCACCCCAACTCCTTAAAATAACAGAGTGTGGCTCTAGGCTGCTGGCACAACTGCTCCAGTGGTACTGATGACGATGAGGCATTCAAAATGTCCTGAGTAGACTGTTGTGTGTCTACTCGTGTTAACATTCCTGATGTGTATTTATTGTTGAATTGTAAAATAAATATTGTATCTAAATCTCAAGCAAAAAATATTACTCTCACAATAAATGATATGAAGAGCCTAGCAGGATCAATGTCTAATGTAAGATCAATATCATCCTCATCATCGTCATCATCATCATCGTCATCATCATCATCATCATCATCATCATCATCATCATCATCATCATCATCAACAACAGCCTAAGGACGCCCACTGCAGAACACAGGCCTCCCTAAGAGAGCTATACTTTGAGCGGCTGCTCGCCTCCTACATCCATCGGCTCCCCGCGGTTTTCACCAGATTGTCGGTTCTCCTAGTGGAGGGCGGGCCTACGCTGCGTCTTCCGGTTCGTGGTCGCCACTCGAGAACCTTTCTCCCCATTAATTGTCAGTTGTGGCTCGTAAGATCATATAGTACAGTTTGAAATTGCAGGTATTTTAAAGCGCATTTGATATATGAAGATTACCTAATAGAAAAGGTAACAGCAAAGAAATGCACCATGGTAAAAGAAGTTTACAAATTGTACCAAGAAATTGCAAAGGAGGACATGTCCAGGTAATTACTTCCTTCCATTTATTCATCATCAACAGCCTGAAGATGTAGACTGCTGAACATAGGCCTCCCACAGAGAGCGCCACTTTGAGCGCCTGCTCGCCTCCTGCATCCATCAACTCCCTGCGGCTTTTTTTATGTGAATGAATGACTACGAGCTTGTCGTTCACCTGATGTTAAGCGACACGGTCGCCCATAACAGTTGCAGTGTCACTCGGAACTTCCTGAGACATCACACAGTCTAGTAATAATATCACTAAACTGTGTAATAAGGTCATAAAGTCTCATTTGCCCAGTAATTTCATTAGTTACAATGCCCTTCAAACTGGAACACAGTAGTGCTTGCACACTACTGCTTGGCGGTAGAATCGCTGGCAAAACGGTGTTACCTACCTAGACGAACTTTGCAGAAAAGTCCAACCACCTAGTAAAAGCTATTTAAAACAAAGGGCTATGTAAAAAGGCTTTCACCAGATACTTCCATTTATTGTTAGTTTTAAAATGTAAGTCTAGTCTTTAATGAAGTATTAATTGATAACACAATGACCTGACTCATTAAAACAAATAAGAAAGATTCGATAATTTTAAAATGCATTAATGACTTTGCTTTCCTAGAATACATTGCGCGCGACAACGAGTAAATTATGGAAAAAATAAACGCGTGGTGATAAACTAATGTTGATTGGTTTTAAATCAACATTGGTTTATCAATGCGCGGTTTGTTCTAATATTTTCCACTAGAACACATTTTGGTGATAAAAACCTACTCCACGTCGATATTAGTATCAAACTATCAAATGTCACAGATTACTAAAATACGTATTGTAACAATCTGTACCGGACCCATTGTGGGTCGATAGATAGATAGCTCTTTATTGTTTCACCAATGAGATATACAATACACAGGAATACAACGAATCTTACATACAAGCGCAACAATGGGCGGTCTTATCGCTGGCAGTGATATCTTCCAGACAACCTTTGGATGGAGATTATCAATAGACAAAAAACATACGGCGGTGTAAACAACTTTAAAATTACAATGAAATATAGATTAGTATAAACTATTGACTAATTACTTACTCTGCAATTAAATAAACCTACATCCTAATACATAAATATTTTACAATAAAATAAACTAATACATATTTATCACAAAAGCATGGAATAGTAACAGTATAATAATAGATAGCAGCAGTCGATGTCGATGTCTACAATGTGGGGGATTGATTGCCATAATCACATTTGACAGGCATCTTGGTGATCGCAATAGATTCTGATTATAACGCAGACCGAGGAGAATGCTGCTGTCTATACCACAGATACCTAATACAATGAATGAATGAGTGAGTTTATTTGCGAAAAACTAAGGGCTTCGTTCTCTATATGCGATTAAAGTTACGATTACTTAGCCAGTGAGTAATACTGATCGGGACGTAAAAGCGCCGAGTAGTTCTTCCCAGTTTCACGAACGAAAACAGAGTTCAGATCATTCATTAATTGTACTGTATATGTAAGAGTTAAAGAAATAAAATATCCAGGGTTGGATATTTTATTTCTTTAACTCTTACGAATCCCACGAGAAGGACCACGGGGTGGTCCAATTCTTACTCCAGCCCGCCTAGAGAGCGCACCGCGAGAATACGGTCATGTCGGCGCTGTTAGAGTGAGGTACACCGGGGTTTTTGAACCGTACTTTATTAGTTTTTTTTTGTATCCAAATGGTTAAAAATTCTTTAAAAAAATTCACCATTTGTTAGAATTTGATAGATTTTTTTCCATTGGTTACTTTAACTTTTGATTACTGATTAAAAACCTCACTAACGTAATAGTCTTGTCACGGTCACTATGACGCTTAGAGCATTTATAAAAGGAGGTGCCAAGGCTCGTGTTCCCCTCTGTCGGTCATATGGCGCTATTTGGTCATCTACAATATCATAGTGTGCGTGTAGCCACAGCGTAACTACGCTCGTTTATATAACGGTGTGCGTGTTTTAAGATGGTGTGCGGCGTGCGTTTACACGCGGGGTTCGCGCGTGTGCTATGCGTGAACCTCGTCCCCCTAGAAATTGGCAGAAAATGGTGCTTGCGGATTATAACGTTAACATCTCCATTATAGATGCTCTAAGCTATGACGAGCAAAAGTGTTGAGAAAATTGTATCGTGGCGGGCAGGGACCATACGTATAACCACGCGGCCACAACTGATTGGTTTCTTTTCAATGATAATTTTATTTCCATGACATATTTAAATATGCATTTTATTTATTTATTTCAGGTACGAATCACTTCCCACATGGTTGCGCAGATATACTCCCGCGTACATTTACGTGAAGATAATGGAGACTGGCATTAAAGAGCTGAAGAAAGAGAAGCATCGTCTCATCGCCATAGATATATTGACTACGCTGATCAATCAAAATTCGTTCAGACAGCACAAGAAAGGGGAATGGTATGCAGAAAAGGCACTAGTGCTACATTCAACGCTGGCTCGCCATGACGAGGTAATAATTAGTCTCTATTACTATTTTTAGCTGCAGAATGGAAGGAAGTGGGGAGCCGATGGATGCAGGAGGCGAGCAGCCGCTCAAAGTGGCGCTCTCTAGGGGAGGCCTATGTTCAGCAGTGGACGCCTTCAGACTGTGGATGATGACTATTTTTAATTATGATGATGGGGAAGAAAGATTCTCGAGTGGCGACCACGAACCGGAAGACGCAGCATAGGCCCTCATTAGGTGGACCGACGATCTGGTTAAAACTGCGGGGAGCCAGTGGATGCAAAAGGCAAGCATCTGCTCAAAGTGGCGCTCACAATAACTTCGAGAGCAGACGATTTTATGAGATTTAACTGGGTTGTTTTGCATATAGATTAGATGAAATTGCGGTTTAATTTCGTTAGAAACAAAAGGTTTATTTATAGCCATTTGAGTAACGCAGGATCGCTATAGACTGAGTTTACTAACCTACGTAGACTACAAACACAGAAAACAAATGCAAATCGTAAACCCATTTCAAAATATAAATCTGTACTATTTTACTCAGACCATGGGGTGTCATCCGGTACAAACGAAAAATAGGCCGAACGTGAAAAAATGTAGTGATCGTGCCGTGAGCGATACTAGTTAGTGTCCAGTGTATTCATTTGGCCAAATACTACACCATCACGCAATAAATGTCGCTTGATAATCTGCCGTTATGCAGAAAAAAAATTCGTAAAATAGCCAGAGTTATTCCGTTGTATGGGATGAGGCATCTTTACTGTAGGTATTATATTATCTGGTCTCAGACCTATATTCAAAATCAGACTGATCAAAATAAATAAAAAATAAATTATAACCCAACTGACGGCCAACATCTAGATAGAAGAGACAGCGATATACAATTTATTCTTACAAAAAAGAGATGACACTACTTTTTCAATATTCCAGGCAGCCGCAGTGCTGCTAGAAGGCCTAAAGTCCAACCTGTCAGAGGAAGCAAAAGCGGAGATGCGACCGCGTGCTCTTAAAATAGCGAAGCAGCAGAACATCATACTAGCCCCGGGGTTGTCTGAAGCACTTAGTACTCAAGCAAACAATGGAAAGATACTGGAGCAGTCGTTCCCTGCAAACCATATTCATAAGCAGCATATGGAGTAAGTACTGTAAAAGTCCGCGGGGAGCCGATAGATGCAGGAGGCGAGCAGCCGCTCAAAGTGGCGCTCTTTGGCCTATGTTCAGCAGTGGACGTCTTCAGGCAGTTGGTGATGGAGTGTCACTTGGAACCGTTTTTGATGATGATGACGGTGATGTGATGACCGTAAAAATGGTCGCTCCTCTCTATACCTTCGTTTTGTCAACATGAATCCCCTAGCCCAGTAGATAGGGGACTGAACAGCACTCGTTATTCCATTATGATCCCCTATGCTAGGGGTTTTACTAGTAACCCTAGGGGTTCAACTAGTACTAACAAAACCTATTCCGCTAAAATCCCCTAGCCTGATCTCTCAGGGGACTAGGCACTTGGGCAGCACTCAATATTCCCCTATTATATCTGGGGGATTGAAAGGGAATTTTAACTTTTTTCTTTTGGATCCCACTCCCACGCGGTACAAACAGGAATAAAACAATTGCCTATCCTCTAATTTGAAAATTATGTGTATGTATTGTAATTAATATACATACCAATCAACACCTTCAGGAACAGCAAATTCATTTAAATAATTAGCGGCTCTATTACGACGCATTAAAGTGCTGAATTGCGATGAATTCTTAGACTTTCAGAGCTGTACAGTAAAATCATATTTAACTTCTAGTCGCCTTTCTTTCTAACGCATATATTTTATCTCTGTCTGTCGCGTTTAATGAGGGTAGATCGGCCCCGGTTGGCCTGCTTTTGATAGTTTCGTTGTTTTTATTCACATTGTTTTTACCCGACTACCAAAAAAGAGGGTTATGAGTTTGACTGTCTATGTATGTATGTATGTATGTTCATATGTTCCCTCGTATCTCCTAAATTACTTATTCTATTTCAAACAGCAAGGTGTCAATCGATAGATAAACATATCATGTTTGCTATCAAATGAAAGGTCTTTATGAGTACGTTTAGAATATGTATAATTTGTATATCTATGTGTAACTATGTATAAGCCTACGTATAAAAATAGGCGCCAAATTTCTGGTTTTGTTGTTCCCTGGTTGTGCCTAAACTACTCATCATATTTTATCAAATTTGATACCAATCGATGCGTATTAACACTCTGGGTGACATTGGGTACATTAATTATACTAAACCCAATATGACGGATTTTATGACCTTTCCATTCCACCTCATAGTAAGAAAATTCGCTAAACATTAGGCAAACAGCTGAAATCATTCGTGTAGTCTTAAAAATTGGCTCAGTTATACTTTGAAGGTATACTGATGAATATACTAAAAATGTCCAAGGGTGAGGGGTAAGTAGAGGGAGGGGGAAGGGTTTGAATATCACTTTTTTCGGATATTGGCTTATATCTCGGAAACCTTTAGGATTAGTATTACAATTACTTTTGTGAAATTAAAATATATTACATCCGCCATAAAAAAAATCTATTCATTTTTACTGTAGGTTCAATACTTTAGGAAATAAACGATGTTGGAATTTGAAAAAGTAGCTTCCTCCCACCTGGTTATAACGCGCAACTGCATAGTGCTTGTAAAGTTGTAGCATAGATGATATAAGTAGGTACCTACTCAAAAGTATAACAAACAAAAAAAATAATTAAATTCTCTATTGTTGTAAACACACATTTTTGCACATAGGTAAGTGTAACCATTAGTTATACAACACCCCTTCATTTGGGCGAGGGTAAAAATGCCATCATAAATAATTAGGTAGTCGGGTATTAGTTTTTGAACTCTATCTTGTATTACAGAACATCTAAAAATAGGGGTAAGAAGAAGTTCGAAGTGTACATAGATAACGGGAAGCAGTTTGTCGAAGCCGAGGCCTATTGTATACAACACTACACTAAGAAGGGCGATTACACACATGGTCAGTATTTATCATAGAATTGGCAAATATAATAAATATAATTGTTATAAGTTCAATTCAGTGCAGCATTCGCTAAACATCGAAATTAAAATGTCTCACCCCCGTATTCTAAAACGTTTCACCAAAAATGCTTCACTTGACTTCTACTTAACTTCGAGGGAAACTCAAAATACATCGCGACGTACCTTGAGTTGACAGTTGCTTTGCTTCTCTCGTTTAAAAATAATTGACGCAGAAATGTCAAGTTGATTTTATATTGTCAACTAAAAATACCAAAACACAAAAATGAGGTTAATTCGAGGTTGAGTCGAGTGGAGTAATCCCGTGGTAACGACTTTGAATATGGGGGTTTGTCTCCTATATCTCCTTAAGGACGTTTACTACGCGCATGAATAGGTATTTAGCCACACTACTACACGCGCACGGCATTACGCACACAGCGACGGGATAACGGCGGGCGAGGTTGACTAAACCAAAATAATTTGGTCCTTTTATTTTTTAATTTTATTTTTACTCGATATGTGTATTTCCTTTATATTGTTTTTTTGGAATATGTTATCGTAGGATTGTAGGTATATTGTATGTATCTAATTATAGGTGGGTAAAAATGAAAACCGTTGTCGATACGAGGCACCGATGGATGCAGCAGCCGCTCAAAGTGGAGCTCTCTGGGGAGGGTTATGTTCAGCAGTGGACGTCTTCAGGCTGTTGATGATGATGAAGAATTAAAAAGATCATCATCATCATTATCAACAGCCCGTAAACGTCCACTACTGAACATAGGCCTCCCCCAGAGAGCGCCACATTGAGCGGCTGCTCGTCTCCTGCATCCATCGGCTCTCCACGGTTTTCACCAGGTTGTCGGCCTACCTAGTAAGGGGTCTGCCTACGCTGCGCGCTCCGGTTCGTAGTCGCCACTCGAGAGCCTTTCTTCCCCATCGGTTGTCAGTTCTGCGAGCGATGTGGCCTGCCCATTGCCATTTCAACTTGCTAATCCTAAGAGCTATATCGGTCACTTTAGTCCTTCTGCGGATTTCCTCGTTCCGGATCATACCTCGCAGGGAAACACCGAGCATAGCTCTCTCCATAGCTCGTTGCGCGACTTTGAGCTTACTAATGAGGCCAACAGTGAGACCACGTTTCAGTTCCATATGTTGTCATCACTGGCAACACACACTGATTGAAATTCTTATTAAAAAAATATATTTTTATTTCCATATTTTTAGAATAATTTTCACGACAATGTTATGTTATGAATGTCCTCATGAAAGACTGAGGACTTCATCTAGAAATCATAGAGAGGTAAAGCTAGGTGAACCGAGCTTGGGCTCTTTTTGTTAGTGATGAAGAGATCTTTCTACCGAAGTAATTGGACTGACCTCATGGTAGACTTTGAATATTTCATTTTTTTTATCAATGGTAGGCTATAGGGAAAATAGATGTACCGAGTTTTGATTGGGTAAGGGGTTATTCATGAAAATGGTAAAAATGGTAAAAACTTTGTATAGGACCTATGTTTTTTCAACATTTTTTGAAGAATCCTGGTTAGTGCTACAACTTGCCTGAAGGTTGTATACCAATCAGACCTATGGTTTACGAGTTCCTTCGAAAATGAGGGTTTTTGTATGGGCACCAGGTATTTTTTTTTTACATTATAATTTTGAATGTTTATTACTTCAATGTTCCGAAAACATTACACTGATCCGTATTATAGTTTCTGATATCTATGAGGGTACTTTTTTTTGGAGTCACCATCATGATGAGTCACTTTGTATTGGTAATTATGTGACCTATTTCTATACTTTTGTAGTACATTGTCAGGTTGTCAGACAGTTCCTTCTTAGATATATACATCTTCATTTTGGTTTTGATAATAAGTCATATTTTTTGTATTAGTGATGTATAAGATTTTTATGTCCCTAAGATCGTTTCAGTTAGTTCTACAAGTTACCTAAACATAGTATACTAACCGGACTTATAGTTTACGAGTTCCCACAGAAGTCATGTTTTTGTAAAGGTACCTGATGATGAATACGGTGATGACCATGAACATGATAATGACGACAATAATTGAAAAGATGAAGATGATGAACACGGTGATGATCATGACCACAATGATGACGACAGTAGTAGTCGATGATGATGATGATGATGATGATTTATTAATAAAAATTTTCAGAAAACCAAACCGCCTAAATTCTTCATAACAAGTAAGTAGGTAGGTAGGTACCTAAAATTATGTAGGTCAGACCAATCCCAGTAAAAAAGATCAAGAAACAAGAAGATCTGATAACCACTAATGAATCGAGCACAAAGATGGCATGTGTAGCTCTACACGTCTAGGAGTTCCAGGTGAAGTCTTCGAAGTCTACCATCAGGTTAGCCAATTCAATTTCCGCGCCCCGGTATCTACCGGAAATATCGTATCACAACTAATCAAACGAACTCAAAGTCGGCACCTGAAGTTCTACCTGTCATCACCACCATCCACCATCACCACCACCCATCATCAGCATTCGAAATCTAACATCAAATTGGTCATTACGATTTACGTCTATTCCGAGAAAGAATAAATACTACCTAATTATTCAAATAGGTAGAAATAGGTACTTCGTTGTCGACGATCTTATTTGGAAATTATTTCCAATGCCTAATATTCGTGTTCGTACAGCGATGTTTTTCACCAGGAGCTGCTGATGAAAGAAAAGGCACAGTGTCTGCTCTCGATGGCGCCCAACAAAGAGCATGTAACGCTTCGCTACCAAGCGCAGACTGAGAATTCGTTTCAAGTGTTCGTTGATTTATATAAAAAACGAGACACAATGAGCAAAGCAAAACCAACCTTATCTTCATACAGTTAAGATATTGAAGTTTGGCAAAATATAAGGAAATCGTATGGAATAGTGAAATAAACTGTTCTTTTTTTCTTGAGTGTCTATCACATTTTTTTTAATATTTGCCATTACATTATTATAGTCGAGTATATCAGCTAATTTAAGGTATTTTTTTTAATCAATAAAATATTACAGTTGTTTAGATAAATGACAGAGAACTAGACCCTTTTTCGTCATTTTCATAGGAGGACGCTGTGTTTGGACCTCGTTTTATATTAAGAGAAAAAAGTGATGTTTTTACTTGTCAATGTTTTTCATGTCATGAGATTAATTATATATTTTTGCTAAACCTTTATTTAAATGTTTTTATTTTAAATCGAGAGAAACAAAGGGATTTGGGACCTGGGCTGAAGCCCGTCCACGCTGCGGAAAATGAATTTTATGAATTATTGGTTAAAGCCAATGAAAAACTTTCATCATATAATTAACGGCATTGGATTACCCTATCTATAGATAATAATAACATTTCACTCATTATCACAGATAAATGGAAACATGGCTTTAAAATGTGACATATTTGCCCATCCTCGTAATCGCACCCTTAATCAGTAGAGTGTATTAGATATGAGTGCCGCGCCGGCGCGCCGCCGTCGCCGTGAGTTCACGTCGGCGCGCCGCCGTAGCGTCCCAAGGCTTGCTTTCTCGCTCGCACTAATGAGTAAGAGCGAGAAAGCAAGCCGCGAGCAATGGCAATTAGCAATGGCCTGACCGCGTTCGCTCGCTCAGTCGAGTCGAGAAGTTTAGTCTGCCACCCGTAAGTACCTTGATCCTGATGGTGCCAGTAATAAAGTGGTTAAATTCTTTGTCTTCTCGATCTATCTCACAGTCAGCATCTTCGATGCGGCTATAACTAATTAATTGCTCTTTTCATATTGCGATATACTTCTCTGACCAAAGGCGTGATCCCCCATCGACGCCGTTGTCCCTTTTGTATAAGCCCCATGCTTTGAGTTCTGTCTGCAAAGTACCTGGGGTGACCCTTGTTACCAGACTCATAGAGACTAAATGATTTAAGCAAGTGTGCGGCAAGGATGAAATGGATTGATAGCTCTCTATCTTTCAAGTGACTGAAAAGACTTGCTGAAGAGATTTTACTCTGTACAGGATTTTATTGACAAGAACGGAAATGTTTCATAACTTTATCTCTTATATACGCAGGTACAATTATAGTTACTTGTGTATTTACTACAAACTTATTGACGGAATTAAGAAATATAATGTAATATTTATTTATTTTTAATTATAATTAGGTGATGAATTTCAGACGCAATGTAAAAATGGTTATTAAATAAATCAAATGAAGGCTGCCTTCATCTTTCCATATGCTAGGGTGGTAAAACTTACGTTCGGTCAATAAAGACCTATACGTATATGTAGGATTTTCTTTTGCGTCCACTGACCACTCATTACGGTAATCCAAAACCGCTTTCACAAGGTGATTGGAGCTTGCTGGTATCAGAACTGACCATCTGACAGTTTCTGAAGGATGCATAATGACGCTATTTCGATGAAACTCCCCATAATGGCAATCTTCATGTAGTCCAAGCGCTAAGGTACTTTACAGACATGACAGACTCAGCTTCTCGTCGTCGTCACTCTAAATACATCTTGGGCGACTCTTAGCCGTCGTATTGGTTGCGCTAGGGTCTTGCAGCAGGGAATAGTCAAGCCCTTCAGGATTAGGCATCGTTTTTGTCACCGGTAAATAAAAATCAGCGTAACGCGATCAGGCAACTACCTCATCGGCAAGGTCAACTTACCCCTGCGGGGCCCCGAAGCAAAATGGTTTATTGTAAGATTTTTTTAAAGAAATACATGTCTGGAAAAAAAAATTAAAGCTCAAAGCCACCGCGCCGGCGCGTCGCCGCCGCCGTGGAATTGGCCATCGGCGCTCATATCTAGAGTGTATAGATAATGCGAGAACCGTATGACGTCATATAAATAATTGAATATCCTGATGTTATCAACTTATCAGATAAGGTTATCTATGTGCATGGAGCATGGACACAGATAATGTTATACTATACCAATATGGATAAGGCAGGTCAGTGTGGATAAGAAAGAAAAAGAAATTGAATTCCCACGTTGGTTTTGGGAATGTTGTCCACTTGTAATCGAAAGTCGTCCATTGGTGAACACAGGTCTTTCCTAAAAAAACGCCGCTATGGACACTTATCATCAAGGGGGCTTTCCTTTGAATGGGGGAGGGGGGGGGGTTGCCATAAACACCACGATTGGGAGGTGGATTGGAGATGGGGTGGTCCCATTATCACACCGCTGGAACCATTCGGCCGCTTTCTATATTAGTAAAGATTTATTCCTTGTTTATTTTCAGGCGGACACTGGGAAGGCAGGATAGCAACAACTATATATTTCCTTCTATTCTGGGATATCATATATAGTAAGCCTGACGGTGTTAAGGGCTTATTTATATCTGAATATCAACACCACCCTTTGGACATGTACTGCGGGTTCTATACCAACAGAAAGACCGCCATAGAAGACCGGCTGAAAGCTATTGAGAATATGGACTCCAATACATTGGGCACAACTATGAAGTTAAAGTGGGATGAAAGACCTGAATGTAAGTCTTTTCTTTTATTGGATAAATTAGTTATACCCCCAGAATATAACACCTAAAGTATAGATGCCTCATCCGATACAACGGAATAACTCGGGCTATTTTACGAATTATTTTATTTCTGCATAACGCAAGATTATCGATCGATTATCGTGTTGGCGAAGTATTGGACCAAATGAATACACTGGACACTAACTAGTAACTGTCAGACACGATTACTAGATTTTTTTCAAGTTGGGGCTATTTTTCGTTTGCACCTGATGGGATCCTATGGTTTTACCTGATTTACTGTATCCATAATAACTATTGACATAAATAGGCTTGTGTCCTGCTATTAAAAATTAACACGTTAGTATTATTTTCATAAAATAGGTTAAAAATTAATGCAATCATTGAAAGAATTAGTTAAATCGGTAAGTAAATCACGGAGTAATAAGCTTTTAAAGTTACATCAGAACAGAGCATTCCCTACAGGGGCCGTACTATGAGCTCTTAGCGCGATTCAAAACTGAGCCTATCTTGGATCGCTTTGTTTTTTTGGTATGAAGATTTTGACAAGCGATCCAATATACACTCTGTTTTGGATCGCGCTAATAGCTCACAGTACGGCCCCTGAGCTATGCAACTGTGGGATATGACGTCACATGCGAAAGAGATTGTATATAAATCTACCACAACTTAGTAATGAGGTACTGTGAAAGTGGAAGAAGTGACGTCACTGCGCGTTTGAACTGTCTCTTTCTATTCCTGTATTTTACAATGCTTGTAACTGTCTTTTTTTGTGATATTTAATTTTTGTTTTCGCGACTGTTTATGTTTTAAGGAATATTATTAATTCGTGCAATAAAAAAATAACACGACACAAGCCTATTGCGTATTGAAACTGTCAACTTGTATGTACCTACTGTAGCAGTTCTTTTTGTATTGTTTTGTTGGCACACTTCTGCTTGGCGACAGAATGACTGGCAAACCTACCTAGACGAACTTTGCAGAAAAGTCCTATCTATAGTGCGAGATCCCACAGCACAAATACAGACAAATACCTACGTCATCGAGTACCTCAATAGGTTATCTTTAGATCGTCAACTGACACTAAAACATGTAAAAAACCAGGTCTGTCAATTCCGGTTCCGCCGGTCATGGATTTAGACCTGGCAGACCTTTTAATCTGTTATCAGGGGTACCTGTGCATTAATGAGTTTCATTGGGGTACTCGATGAGGTAGGTAAATGGTGTGAAGGGCACTTCGTAAGAGTCTGCCGGGTACTTCCGCCAGGATGTGCGATGGCAGACCAACTTTTTTTTTTTTACGCAATTAATTAATAGTTAACTGTTGCGACCATATTCATTCGGGTACCTTATGACGTAATTAAAAAAAAAAGTTCAAAAATTTCCTTGGATTTCCATAACCCGGCAGGATCGGAATTAGCAGAGCTGATTTTTTTTACATGTTTATGTGTCGGTTAACGATCTCCATATCCGATCTTTTAATTGAAGAAGTTTCAAAAGGTTTCAGTCAAGATAATATTATTCTTCTGAGCCAACGATATTGTTAAACTAAGAATATATTCTTAACTTAAGAATAAAAATATGTAGAAACACATTATTCTTCGTTTGAGAGAAAGTGTTTTCTTGGATTGAGAATATTTGCTTAAGCTAAAACAATATTTACTTGGATGAAAACAATATTTTTGAGAGTATCATTATTCTTGGTTGAAGAATATTGAGGTACTCGATGACGTAGGTATTTGTACTGTGGGATCCCGCACCACTAGTAAAGAATGCTGTTGTGTTTACAGGCGAGTTGTCAGGTATATCCCGGAGTATCGGGTGGGAGAGTGTAGGGTCGGTGTGCCGATGTCTCGGCGGTAGAGGCGCGGCCGCGGTGTGTCGCCGCCTCGCCGCCGACTACGGGCGCCAGGCCGGCTTCCCCGACCTCACTCTATGGAACATACACACTGGGCAGGCAAGTCTAAAATATCATTTAATTAAATTTTCTTTTTTTATTATCTTTATTTTGAAATGATTTTAAAGTGTAAACCAAACTTAAGGCATATCTATAAAGATAAAATCGCTAAAATATTAATAATAGCTAAGTATAGTTGGTTGCTAAAATTTTGAGGACTATTAATATCTTTATTTCTTTTTAATTGTTTTTCATTTTAATTTTTTTTTATTCATGTGCACTGTGATTTCACCCGCGGATATAAAATATCCTGTCTTGTTTTTTTTCTTTACCTATACTGTCCCACTGCTGGGCAAAGGTCTCCCCATATCCTTCCAGCTATCGCGGTCCCGGTATGTCTTGTTAATACAGCGTAATTTGCATTCCAAATTTCAACAAAATTGGTTCAGTAGTTAGGAGGTAGAAGGTAATAAACATTCATACATACACTAACTTTCGCTTTTATATAGGATAAGATAGGCTGCGGCATATTAATTTTCCGGGATATATCCCATGTTGATCCCGGTAGTGTAAGCATACTCTGCGCAGAATTTCATCTAAATAGGTTTAGTCGTTTAAGCGTGAAAGCGCTCGAACAAACAAGATGAAAGTTTCCCTTTTATTATTAAGTAATAGGAAACCTTATTGCATGTTCCTTTTGGGCGAAGTGGAGAATTACCTACTTTCTTTCTTCTACCTTTAAGATAAAGTTTGTAGAAGTGAAGACGGACACGGACAAGCCTTCGATAAAGCAGCTGCAATGGATGCAGTACCTCCGCGACAATCGGATAGAAGCCGAGTTCTGTTACGTCGGCGTCAGCACCACGCGGAGTAAAGCGAGAGCGAAACCTGTAGTTAGGGTCAGAACTGTCGCAGATATTAATGGAACCGGACGCGCATAGTTTACAGGTAACTACAGATAAAATAACCTATCGAACTTATAGATCTAACAGAGGGATTAGGACCGGATATCTGATAGTATTCTCGATATTATTATTATTCCGTTCCAACGAATGGAATATCGAGAATAGACAATTCGTTTTTTGGAAGGTAGGTACCGAAATTCGAAAATAATTTCGAGATTATTCAATAAAAAAATATTTTTTCTAAATACTCCTACGTACTATATTTTTATATTAGGTTTTTGTGTTATTGTTACAACAATGTGAAGGCTAAATGGGATAATCAAATAGGAAAATACTTCTAAACAAATTGAAACAAAATAAACGTTGAATAGGCATGATGACTAAATTTTTTTTTTGCCTAAAGTCCTCAAAAGATATACATTTGTGAAATAAAAAATATAATATTTCAAAAAATGACAGTTACAAGCAATTTAAAAACCGGAATAGAAAGAGATAGCTCAAACGGCCAGTGACGTCAGAGCAAGGTCGTTCATCCTTCATAGTACCTCATTAGCTTTACATACAATCTCTTTGGCATGTGACGTCACAAGTGGATTTTTCATAAAACTGTGGGGGCGCCCGGTTTCGCGAGAAAGGGACAGGAGATGCCCCCTACAGAAACTTTAAAAGCTTATTACTCCTTGTTTTATTTACCAATTTAACTTATTTTTTCAATGATTGTTTTCTTTATGAAAGTAATATTTACTTGTTCATTTATAATAGTAGTCATCATGCCTATTGTAAGCTACATTTTGTGGTTCAAACCACAAAACCGTGGTGGTAACAGCGATCGCTTTGATTATGTAATGAATGAATTTTTTAACTGAAATTAAGTTTATTTTAATATCATATTTTTAGTTATATATTATTTTTACTCTATGATAATTCTCTATTTTGTAGTTATAAAACTCGAAAAATGTTTTGTATTTCCATGGCTAGTCGAAGAGATATAAGAATTGCTATATTTTATTAGAATATTACCGTTCCGCTCTGTGTGTATTAATACGTTGTTGTTTAATAAAATCATTACAATGTGACTAAAGTTTAAATATAAAGGCCTTATTATTAACATGTTAAGTTTCATATGGAATGTTTATTTTCATTTACTTTGTGATGGCATTTTGGATGATGACTATATATTTACCTTTTTATAATATCAGCGCAGTGTGAAATGAAAGAGGCGTCTTTATTTTAAATAACAGTTTCATAAAAACCTTATTTGGTAAGCCAATTGTAAATTCAAAATCTGTGATATTATAATAAATTAAGATAATAATTCTATTTCGCTTGAAAAATGTTAGGGACCTAAGAAACTAGGGTTTATTACAACCGATATAATGGCTACCTATCCAAATTATTTGGGAGATATTGTTTAAGCGCAATGCTAGTTTGTAAATATAGACATAGGGTGAATTCTGTGTTGTAGACATAAGTTAGTATATACATAAAAACGGTGCTAATTGCATGACTTTGAGTACAATATAATATATTTTTAACTATGTTTTGGTTGTTTTTTTGTAACCCACCCCTACCATTTATTCGTGTACAAAATAGTTGATTGTCTGTGTAACTGACTATAAAAGAGAAAGACATTTTCATCAGCTAATGGATTTTACGATAATACACAATCAGTCACACTACACTTCTTCACCTTTAATCAAAGAATCAGACCTATTTTGCGTACTGTACTTTTATCTTACATTGCTGTCATTTTTGTCAACCATAGAGTAGCAGAGTCGTAATATTAAAACTTTTCCGTAAAGAACTTTGTCATTTTAAACTGACAAGCAAAGCAAAGAGTATGTATATTAGTTAAGTTGCTGTCAATCGAACCAATGTCTGAACCTGTGCATTTTACGATTTCCCCAAAACCCCAAGAGTGTATTAATGAAACTATTCCCTCTATACATACCGCTGCTGGTAATGCTGGCTGTGTCGGCGATGTCGGTTGTATTCCTGTACTGCAAGAACCAGGTCAACAGAAAGAAAGGGTACATGGACGTGAAGGAGAAACCTTCGTGCCAGGAAGACCCCTAGCCGACTCTGAATATCCAGATATCAAATTTGGAGAAGTATTTTTAAAGTGTTGCTGGTTTTCTAGACAATTTTAGAGTAGGCTATTCCGAATAAATATTTTTATGTAAGTACTCGGTTGCTTCTCTAAAGTGAACTAGTTTTTTAGGACTGAATGTTCTGTCTTTGTAATTGTTTTTATAGCGGTTCAACCGTCGTGTCTTAAACAGACTATACCCACATTTTTTTTATTTTTTTTATATTTTCATCATCAACAGCCTGAACACTTCATCAACCGCTGAACATAGGCCTACCCCAGAGAGTGCCACATTTATTAGACAGTTAATTTCGGAATAAAATTAATACTTACCTACCTATATATTAGAACGATGACGAGATTTTATTCACAAAATGGTCAATTTGAGAGATGTCTTTATAATAAATAATAAAATAATAATAAATAAATATGTGTGGACATTTCACACAACGCCATCTAGCCCCAAACTAAGCATAGCTTGTACTATGGGGACCAGATAACTGAAATAATACTTAGATACTTTTTTGTTTGTAAATACATACATAGAATACAATATAACACCCAGACGCAGAACAAACATGTATGTTCATCACACAAATGTTTGTCCCGGGCAGGAATCGAACCCACAGCCCTCAGTTCAGAAGGCAGGGCTACTACCAACTGAGCTATCGGGCCCGTCAAACACACTTTGAGCACAGATGGACAAAAGCGTTGGTTTATAATACGGGTTTCTAGCCAATGACGGGCGCCCTATAGTTTCTTATAATAGTAGGTACCTACAATTAAATCGTGATTCATAAACTTGCGTATTTACCACTATTTACTTAGTCATAACATTATTGATAGGTATTTTAGTTACTACTTATTGTAATTTTATATCTCTTCTGACTAGCGATTATGCGTAATGCCAGGCCTGGCGCATTCCGCACTGTTTTCTAGGGTAGGTTGTGGTGTGTAGTGGACTACTCCCAATGATTAGTCTTCTAAAATCCACTGATTTGGCAGATATTTTGTCGACAAGCAGTAGCGTGTTCTGGCTTAACTTAGATAGGCAAAATACTGGGCAAATGAGATTTCATGTCCTGATTCTACAGACTAGTAACCTTATCACTTGACTTTGCGCAGTGCAATGTCAATAAAAATTGGGATTCTGAGAGGCACTGCTACTGCAAAATCGTGAACAAATAGGCTTGATGACTAAATTTTTTTTGGATGAGTTAATAATATTCCTCAAGAGTAAAAACATTTGTGTAAACAAAAATTAAATATCTCAAAAAATTACCAAGTTACAAGCATTTTTAAACCCGGAATAGAAAGAGATAGCTCAAACGACCAGTGACGTCAGAGGAAGGTCGTTCATAGTACCTTATTACTAAGCTGTGGTAGCTTTTCAAACAATCTCTTTGGCATGTGACGTCACAAGTGGATTTTTCATAGTAACTGTGGGGGCGCTCTATTTCGCGAGAAAGGGACAGGAGATGCCCCCTACAGAAACTTTAAAAGCTTATTACTCAGTGATTTACTTACTGATTTTACTTATTTTTTCAATTATTGCATTCATTTTTAATCTTCTTTATGAAAGTAATATTTACTTGTTCATTTTTAATAGTAGTCATCATGCCTATTGCTCGCCGCCGTCTTTCACACAAACATGGGACCGACCTGACTATTTTGTACTGGTTACGCGCAACGAGTCAGAAGAGCTATAGCGATAGAATGAGAGGCAACACTGTGTTGCAACAAGAACCCTGTACTATTAAGTTTTATGTGGTAATTCAAAAGAGAAAACAGAATATATTGGGTAACGTTATTTATTCAAAATATATTCTATACTAAAAATCATAACATAGTATGTACATTTTTAACAGTACACCTCAACAACATAATAAGGCACCTATTTGGGTTGATTAAACATGTAGTAACTAACTTCAAACCAAATGTTCTAATATTACATCGTACGTAAATAGCTATCACCACAAAACTGAACTAACACCAAACATCATAACTAAATTAATATAACACTACATTGAGCATCGACAAAAAGGAAAAAAAAAACAACTTGTTAATGACTAAGAGCCTTACTTATAAACGCTGCTTAAAGTTAGCCAGAGTTTAAAATGTTCCATCTCGTTCAGTTAAATGTTGACAGAAGATTTTAAGCATTGCATAACTTTCAGCAGCGTTTAAGAATAATGCTCTAAATAATATGTTACACTATGAATTTATGACACATCAATAGCGACCATCTATTTTAATATTAGTCGTTTTTTTAGATATAACAATTAAATTATTTAGTCGTTTTAGACCTGTCAAAAGCAAACATTTTCACCTTTTCGCTAAAGTACTAAATATAAAATGCTAGGACCTTCACTCCTTTACCTAACTAAAGTTTCCTTGGTAAATAACATTTTTTTTCTTAATTATACCGTCACCTATTATATTTTATAGGTAACTCACATTTCAAGACTCGAGTATCACTCAAAACTCAGACACACTTTCATATAAACCAATAATTAAATACTAATTTATAAAACGTATTAATAAATAATTTAGATTATTTTTCATCAAATAACAATTTAAAGTAACATGCAATCCGTGTAAATAATTTTTCTCGATATCTCAATATAATTATAGTTGATTTAAAATGACACAGCCGTTCCAAAATAATCAATCTTCTAAAATATAAAGGTATAACTAAAATCTATTACACTTAATTGGCAAATAGTACACCTACACCTATCAAAAATATATAATTATATCCTAAATACAGGCACTGGCGTCGATTCTGTCTTGCATTCTATATAGCTAAAAAACCAAGTATGTCGAATTGTCGGTACTCTTCTAATTAAAAGGAGCGATAGAGATAAGAGATAGTTTAAACTTTTAACACAGTTTAGCTTAGTGAATGCTGCACAGAATTGACACTACTAAATTTAAAAACATTATAAAATATCAATACAATAATATATTCTTGTTAATCTATTTAGAATTTATTTTAAGGCATCCTGTTCTTAATTTGATTTGTTAACAATTTATACATAATTATGTCATAATAGTATTTATAAAATATACTTTTCAATACGTATAAACGTATATACACAGTGATAGAACTTGGAATTGGGTAGTTTTTTTTATTTTTTTTTTCTTATATTTTGGCTCCACACATAGTGTATTTAGCCAGTATTATATGTATTTTCAACGTGTTATAAAATATTTCACGCAAAGTCATGTCCTAGTCATAGTCCAGTCTAAGTCAGGTAGTCATAGTCCACTCTAAGTCATGCTCCAGCAAAGTGATGGCAAGTTTACTAGAAGCTTCTATGGAGTTTTGGAAGCAACACGAAAAATCACGTTTCACCACATTATATCACTTGCCCACACTCATGCTCGTAATTCAGCACTTAATGCGTAAAACGCCACCAATTTTAAACATTAACACTGGAAAAAGCAAAAGTTTTGAAAAATAATACAATGCAACGACGCGACGTGAACTTTTCCGCGTTCCCGCCAAAAACTCCAAATTGGGTAGTTAGTTAATACCCAAGATTCTAATTAGGTACTTGATTTATTGCTCCACAGATAAACATACAGATTAGATAATACAGATGGCACACCACAGACTATCTTATAACAGAGCCAAATTAACATCAACCCTTCTTTGAAAAACCTTATAATTCTAAACTCTGTCCACATTTTAGTAACTGATTGGCAAATCTTAGAATGAATTATTTAATTTTTGACAAGCCTGATAGCTCAGTTGGTAGTAGCTATGCCTTCTCAACTATAGGTTGTGGGTTCGATTTCAGGACAAACATTTGTGATGAATATAGGTGTTTGTTTGTGTCTGGGTGTTTTATTACATTCTATGTATGTATTTACAAAGAAAATAGTATCTTTTAGTTAATCTGTTATCTGGTTCCCATAGTACAAGCTATGCTTAGTTTGGAGCTAGATGGCGCTGTGTGAAATGTCCAAACATTTTTTATATTTTTTACCTAATTCCAAGTTAACACAGTCATTGGCAAATTCATGAGTACAAGTTACAAAAGTGTGCGTATATAGACAGCGTATAATACAATATAATATTATACTTTCAATGATATATGGTGTCCCACTATAACATTGTTATGTCGGTAGCCTTCACCAACGCCAGACTGCGGTCAGGGCTCCTACAACAATAATATTATAATCAATTTTCTATCATTACATTGGTATTATAAAATAAACACGCAAACCAAAGAAATCAGTTCATTCGTTGAGCTCTTCTTGGTTAAGCTACGAAGGTTGAGTTACGATACGATAACAATAACCGATACACATTAAACTTATAACACCCCTGTTTGCCTCGGGGTTTTAGAACACAGACATTTGCGTATTGTTAACAATCAATGAATAAATCAATCACCCATTAATCGCATTATCCAAGATATTTTTAGAAATAGCTAATCTTAATGATTTTTTTTAAAACGCGATAGTACAATTTTTTATCTAATCAAAAATTGCACGGCGAAACAATCGCCGAAGAAGCAGAATAGGAAGCAAAACGACAGCTAAAAATTGGCAAAAGATATAACGACATGTTTATTGAATAATAGATCGTAATAACGGGAACAAAGTTTGTATGTTTTTTTTTTTATTTCTTTTATTTTTTTTTCCATGAAATAGGGATGATGGGAATAAAATGAATCCCACCAGAGTCGATGGCTGCAGGAGGCGAGTAGCCGCTCAAAGTGGCACTCTTTGGGGGAGGCCTATGTTCAGCAGTAGACGTCTTCAGGCTGTTGATGAAGACATACATCCAACTAAAATTACAAGGCAAACTACACCGTAACTCAAAGGATTAAGGTTGCTTACATGTTAGGCTCCTGCTTGAAAGGCATCGGCTCCAGAAAGGAGTCCGGTATCGGCAGTTGTGGCACGAGAGGCGGCGACGATGCAGCCGACAAAGGAGATGAAACGTCCGCGCCGCCTTCCACTTGGCTTTCTTCTAATGGCGTCTCGGCTGATGCACCTGGAATGGGAAATTGTTGTTTGTTAATGGGAAAGTGGTGTTAAGTAATGAAAAATTGGTGATAGGTAATGGGTACTTGGTGTTAGGTAATGGGAAATTGGTGTTAGGGGTGTTAGATAATGGGTAATTGGTGTTAGATAACGGGAAATTGGTGTTAGGTAATGGGTAATGTGTGTTAGATAGTGGGGACATCGTGTTAGGTAATGGGAACTCCATTTTGTGTGTTGTGAGATATTGCTTGGTATTGGGTACTCATTTGATCTTGGGTACTGGGAACTTAGTAATGAGTAATTTGGTATTTGGTATTATGAATTTGATGTTGGGTATTGGACACTCTGTGCTGATGGGAGAATGGTGTTAGGTAATGATACCTTGGTGTTGGGTAATGGGAACTCGATGTTGGGCACTGTTTGTGCTTATTAGCTATTTAGTATTTGGTGCTGGGTACTGGGCCAGGATCTTGGAGTTTGGTGATGGGCACTTGGTATTACATAATGAAAATATGGCGTTAGGGCCTTTGGTGTTGGATAATGGGAACTCGGTGTTGGGTACTATGTGGTCTTAGTATTGGGTACTAGGAACTTGGTGTTGGGTGCTTTATGGTAGTTGATTTAAACTTAGTATCATACAAAATAAGAAAACGTTTTATCAGAAGTTGGTGCAGCACAATAGGCACTAAAAATTAAAACTGAATAGTTCAGTTATCTAACAGAAATTCAAAAGCAAGATTTTTTTTAGTTTTTTCTTATGAGGTGTTCTAAGATACTTATAAAAGGTTCAAACCTCCAAGCAGCATTTCCTGCAGCAAACTATCGACATGTGCGACACCAAACAGCTTCGCGAATTGTATCTGCTCTATCATTTGCCACGTGATGCTCTGTAACGGCGGTAGACAGAGCAGCAACTCTCCGAACCGTCCACGGCCATCGTACTGCCGGTCGCTGATGTAATCTTCCAAGTTGATCTGGATCTGGTAGCGGAGCTGCTTGATCTTCTGCGGCTGAGAGAGGCCTTTTGCATCTGTTTGAAAATTGTTGACGTCAAAAACGATGAAAATCTTTTCAGTTGCAATCATGTGGTTTTTTTTATGTGAAGGACTGACTTGACGAGCTAGTCGTTCACCTGATGTTAAGCAACACGGCTGCCCATAACAGTTGCCGTGTCACTCGGAACTTTAAAATAATAAAGTTTTGCGTGACACTGCACTGCGCACGTCATCCTGAGACATCACACAGTCTAGTAATCAGATTACTACACTGTGTAATCAGGTCATAAAGTCTCATTTGCCCAGTAATTTCACTAGCTACAATGCCCTTCAAACCGGAACACAGTAGTGCTTGCACACTACTGCTTGGCGGCAGAATAACTGGCAGAGCGGTGGTACCTACCTAGACGAACTTTGCAGAAAAGTCCTACCACCTAGTAAGGATAATGAGAGAATGTTAAAGTTTGGTATCTTTCTCGCAGTCAGTACTGCACAGTATGGGTGATCGCTACAACGTGGCATTTATTTAGGGTTCAGTTACTGACACCTAAGATGCGTTGCATTATACGTTCAGCCGTCTGTCCAGGCTGTTGTCGTAAGACAAAAATCGTTATAGCAAGTCCGCGTGGGTGGCTTGAAAATTCCGACACCATGCTGACCAACTTGCTGTTTAGTAAAAAAAAAAAAAAAAGTAACCAAAATAGCAAACATTTCGAGTTATTTTACTAGGTGGTAGGGCTTTTCTGCAAAGTTCGCCTAGGTAGGTACCACCGCTTTGCCAGTTATTCTGCCGCCAAGCAGTAGTGTGTAAGCACTACTGTGTTCCGGTTTGAAGGGCATTGTAGCTAGTGAAATTACTGGGCAAATGAGACTTTATGACCTGATTACACAGTGTAGTAATCTGATTACTAGACTGTGTGATGTCTCAGGATGACATGCGCAGTGCAGTGTCACGCGAAACTTTATTATTTTAAAGTTCCGAGTGACACTGCAACTGTTATGGGCGGCCGTATTGCTTAACATTAGGTGAACGACCAGCTCGTCAAGTCAAGTCATTCATTCCCATAAAAAAAATGTTATTTTAGTATTAAAATTATGTTGAGTGCGATTCATTATAAATTAGTGTATTTTGTTAAATTACGCATTGAATTAGTTAAGTGATAGTGTGATATTGAATTATGGAGGTAGCGAGTGTTACTCAAAAAGAACACAGTCATGATCTAAATGTCTTCCACATGGGCCCTTATCGGTGTAAGCCTGGCGGAGATGGTGATCGGTTACTCTCTTGCTCGCACTCACGGATTTGTTTATTGGCGCGTGCAGGATGGCAGGCGAAGACCATTACCAGTAAAGTTACGCGATAGAGGTGCAGCAGGATGTCTAGTAACGATCCCTTTCCATTCGCGTTAATGCCAAACGATAACTCAAAATGTCACCATCATCATCATCAACAGCCTGAAAACATCCACTACTGAACCTCTCCCTTAGAGCGCCACTTTGAGCGGCTACTCCCTCCTGCATCCATGGGCTCCCCGCCTGCTAATTTTAAGGGCTATATCGGTCATTTAGTCCTGCGGGTTTCCTCATTCCGGATCTTATCTCGCAGGGAAACACCGAGCATAGCTTTCTTCACAGTTCGTTGCGCGACTTTGAGTACAAAATGTATAGGCATAGATAGCTAATGTCATGAACCTATAGTACAAGAAAGTGTACTCACTAGGGTCGAAGAAAACGATGGCCTTCAAGCAAGCGAACTCCGTGTCGTCGATGTCGATCTCTCGCAGCGGCTTCACGATCTCGTCCATCACTCGCATGCCGATCATGCTGATATCTATGTCCATGCGCTGGTCTGGAAGTTAAGGAGCGGTCAGAGCGGGTGGTGATGATGATGATGAGAGCAAAAAATGAACAGAAAGAGGATTTTTGAAAGCCCAATGCAACCAATCAAAATAAAAATATTAAAAAAAATAGTGTTTTTATAATACAAGAAACAAAGAACGAAAAACACTTGGCAAATATTAATAACGCCCAAATAAATAACGCCCAACGATCACATACATAGATCCTGGACCCTAACTAGGATTCCTTGTATCTAGGGACCCAGGAACTACGATGGTCCCACAACACCCAGACACAGAACAAGTATTTGTGCTTTTTTTTCCGGGCACAAACACTTGTCCTGTGGGAATCGAACCCGCCACCTCCAGGTTATGAGCCGACCTGCTCAACCACCACATCACGGAGGCTGTCCAATTAAATATGTGAACTAAAACTGTTATAAATATGTGAGGTAACTGATAGAATACTTAGATACTTTTTATTTTTAATATGTTTTTACATACAATACAATATAACACCAAAACACAACAAACATCCATGTTCGTTGTGTGGAAATCGAACCCACAATCTATATCATACAAATGTTTGTCCTGAAATTGAGCCCATAACCTATAGTTCAGAAGGCAATGCTACTACCAAATGATCTATCAGACCAGTGGATTACTGATGAAAGTTCTGTGGTACTGACCGATGTTATGTTTGGCGATGATGCAGTTGTTCCCCAGTAGCAGCACATCTTTGAGGTGCAGCGAGCGGCGCGCGCATCCCAACAGTAAATGCTCGCCTGCGTGAGCTCGAAGTAATGCCACCTATACATAATGATACGGGGTTCTTGGAATAAGGGCATATAGAAGGAAAGTCTCTAAACAACGACTTCTAAAATCGCAGTTTATGATGTTTTAGTGAGACGATTTAAGGCGAAGGGTAGGGCAAACAAGATGTTTTTTAGCACGTTTCCTGGGGAAATTAGAGCATGTGGAGCTTTAAATTTAATATATCATGCAATTCATTTCATTAACTTGTATGTGATGACCGCAAATAAAGATAAATAAATTTAACACTATAGAGAAAAGTCGCAAACATACCTCAATAAATTTGGTTGTGTCTGTTTAGTTTCTATCGATATTTTTACAAAAAACATAATAGTGTATGCCCAAGAAACATTGACTTGACTTCATAATTTTGAAAAAAAACTATACACATCATCATTACAAACATAGATATTAATTAAAAACCTCCAATAGTCATTTCGTGCGTTGTCTCTATCGTAAGCCCCACGCGCAAGCTCAGGATGAATTGATATTTAAGTCTATGACGTTATTTGAACGAATTTTGACCTGCTTATCTGGTCCTACCCTTCGCCTTGAGCAAGAACATTATTAGCTTGCCAGTGGAAAGTCACACCATAACTCTTTTACTGCATTTCTGATGTGTTGTGTTGTGCCACGATTTCATCGCGCAAATTGTCAATTTAAATAATTTTCTGGGAGCTCTTCACTCGGTGTCAGCTCACACAGATATGACCGCGCGAACGTCCGTACGGTGCCATATTTGGCACCAATTAAAAGGCTTAAGACAGGTTTAATTTTTACACACAAAAACACGATCACAAAACATTGTTGTTTTTAAACCGCGTTACTTAAAAGACTGTTAAAACATAGTGTTTTTGTTTACTTCTAAATGGCAAAAAACGTGCTGGAGACCGAATTCGTAATAAAATAAAGTTTCTGAAAAACGACAATTACTGTTCGTTCGATATAATTAACAATGATTGGATGGATCCTCAAGTAATTTTGCCTGTTTTGTAATTGAATAGTATGATGACGTCAATTTAAATTTTTAACCCTAATATCTTGCACATAAATATGCTAAGCAAATTGTCGAATTAGATGTTTGTTAATTCGACACTACTCGATTCGACACTTTCCTCAATTTGACACTCCATCACACGAGTATTTCTACAATTCACACGATTTAAACACAAGTCCTCTGTTCAACAAAACCTATGCACCACAGGGGTCCATCGACAAAGGTCATAAAGGCTTATAACATAGCTGTATCATACTAACTTGATCGTCTAAATGAAGCTCGGTGAATGCGGGGATGTATTTGGCCCACTCGACCAGGATGAGCAGCTGTTGTTTGATGGACTCGCACACGTCGTTGATCTTCGCCAAGTTACGATTGTTTATCTCCGCGTCCGTTATATTGTTCGTCTGATTGTAAACAAATGAAGATTGAAATTATTCGAACAAAAAATCGACATCAAAATGTTTTTTTAATCAGTAATATGTGGCCAGTTCCACCTTTTAAGCCACCAGCATGGAACAGAACCGAACAGAAGAACCTCTTCTTGCGGGAGCCATAAGAGCTGGATAAAGGAATATCCAAGGAATGAGCAGCAACATTCTCGGTTTGCATTATAAGCCACTGATGCTGGTGATTGGTGATTATGGCAACCCCCTTTAAACGTTGGGCAGCCTACGTTCCACAATGGAAGAAAACAGCTGCGTCTCACTTTTGCAAATGGCATTTGAGTAGGAGGACGCTATATAGTCGGACTCGGTCTGATCACAGCATTAAAAACACATTCATTTAGTTTAATGTAACTTACCTCATCAATAACCTTCCTGCTGAGCAGTTCAGCGTTTAGCAGAGATACGACGGACAGTCCGTTGGCCTGCGTTGGTTCCTCGTAGGATGGTCTTCTGCAATTGATGCGGTCTCGCTCGTTTTGTACGGCTGTGGACAAGGACAACACATTAATAATTATGTTTTTACCTAAAATGATTGTAAAACCATTCATGTTTAAATGCGTATATAAATAAACCCATATTATAATTAATATTGTTGACAAATTAGTAATTTAGTAATTAGTAATTTAATAGCGGGAAAGTTACAGCTGTGTTGTGTGTAGAGTGTGAAACAAACTCATTGGCGACTGTGAAGTGCGCTGCAAGCCCCCAGCACGCTGCGCACGCCGCTTACCTCTTCCCGCGCACATCTAATTTTTGCTACTGCGCAGCGTTACGTGCCGATTTCACAACCGTCAATGAGTTTGAATCGCACTCTTCGTGAGTATTGGTGGGTATTTATAATGAGGTGATTATATGCGCTCTTTTTGCACTAAAATCCGGACGGAGATGGCGTTGATCTACTATTAAATCAGACCGGCAGTCCGGTTTATTTGAACCCATGGTTTTAACGTGTAAGTATAAGATTCGTATTCGTGTTAAATCATTACTCTAAAATTTTCAAGTTTTAAAATACTATTGGATAATGGATAGGTAGGTCATACATTTCGGAAGACGCGCTAATTACTCCACAACTCATAAGTCGCTTTTCTGATATTGTATTTTGTTACCTTGGTATTAAATACTTAGAACGTTTATCTTGTTTTAGAGGGAACTGCGTATATAGGTATATAAGTATAGTACCTATTTATGCACGAAATATAATAATGGCAACATTGCAAATATTGCAATGCTGGCTGAGTGAGTTGGGATTTCTTGTGACTTGAAGGTTTTAATGGAATTTTGCAAAACTAAAATAACAATGAAAAACCCCGCGCTTAATTCGATTGTCAATTAGTCACAATTTTCCTATAAGTAAATCTGTTTGCGCATAATAATTGAGAATTATTACAGAACGTTGTTTACAATTAACCAATTAGTAATTAAAGTATCAATAACGGATACATTCCGAGATAATGTTGGTTGATGAACCTCTCAATACACACCAGGAACTAATTATTACGGATATGTGTGAATAAACAAATTAGTGAAGTTTTACTATCGATTTGTGGTTATCAAGTAATGGGAAGGTCGTGTTATGACCATGAAGGGTTTCCCTTTGTAAATTTTATGATGGTAACCACACCGACTGACAACTTTTATAAAAGGCATGATGACTACTTTTAAAAATGAACAAGTAAATATTACTTTCATGAAGAAGATTAAAAATGAATGCAATAATTGATAAAATAAGTAAAATCGGTAAATACATCACGGAGTAAGCTTTTAAAGTTTCTGTCTCCTCCTGTCCCTTTCTCGCAAAACAGAGCGCCTCGACAGTTACTATGAAAAATCCACTTGTGACGTCACATGCCAAAGAGATTGTATGTAAAGCTACCACAGCTTAGTAATAAGGTACTATGAACGACCTTGCCCTGACGTCACTGGCCGTTTGAGCTATCTCTTTCTATTCCGGTTTTTAAAATGCTTGTAACTTTGACATTTTTTGAGTTATTTTATTTTTGTTTTCACAAATGTTTATCTTTTGAGGAATATTATTTAATTACGCAAAAAAAAATTGTCAACATGCCTATTCTAGACTATAGTGTAGTAGTAGAGTTTAGGAGGAGAGAATACGAATTCACTAGGTGGTAGGGCTTTTCTGCAAAGTTCGTCTATGTAGGACTAGGTACCACCGCTTTGCCAGTTATTCTGCCGCCAAGCAGTAATGTGCAACTGTGTTCCGGTTTAAAGGGCATTGGAGCTAGTGAAATTACCGAGCAAATGAGACTTTATGGCCTGATTACACAAAAAAACGAAGGGTCATAACTTCATGTAAAAACACACGCAGAGCTAGTCGTTCCTCTTTTGTGACGAGACGAGCAGGAAATAACATTATAACGACTAATTGATTTGAATTATTGGAATCCGTTTTTATTTAATTCGATATAGAGATTGAATATGCAAGCGATCTTTTGTACTAGACTGTAAATTAGCTCAATATAAGAATAAAATGTTTTAGGATGAAGTCGATGTGGTGACCATACTTTCTTACTAATAAATATAAGTGAAATTCCTGTTTATTTGTTTGGTTGTTCGCCAAAACGGGCGTTCTGATTTTATGAAATGTTGTACCCAGACTTTCAACATAAGTTACTTTTATCCCGGAAAATTTACAAATTACGAATTGCGGGGGAAACCGCGGGGCACCTATAGGCTCTATCTAACTAATGACGTTAACCTCTATCTATAAAAAGTAGGGAAATTTCCAAATTGTTGACATTAAATTATAAATTCAAGACTGGTTCTGTATGTTTATGTTGGTATGGCGCATGTATGCTAACCTACGTATATCACCTTCCGCCTATTTTTTATTGAGAATTGCGCAACTAACGATGATTTGAAGTTTTATAGACAAAAATAATAATAGATGCCAGAAAAAATTAAGTATCGCGAAGAGAAATATCAAACAGTTAATATAAAGGTACCTAAACGCTAAATAGGGAGATTGCAGTGTCATGTTACGTCACGACATTACATTATAATAAATAAAGTGAAATTACCTTTGTCAAAGTTATTATCATACCAGATTGTTAAACTATTTTTCTGTTATGATCTCATTGCTAGCACAGAATACATACTTAGTACTACTGCTGCGAGACAGTTTTGCTATTTGTCCGGGAGATAGCGCTCGTTCGTTCTTCGAATGGGACTTTGGATGATAATAAGATTAGGTGTATACGTAACGAACGATTGTTCCCAAAACAAATGATACATCACTCATATCCTGCTAGACTATCATTTATTTTGTGTAACTAAACAAAAGTTGTGAGTCTGGAAATGTGGATGTGTGTGAAACAAGAGATGCACCGCGGTTCTATACTTCATATTTACTTTGTAATGTACATGTATAGAATTTGACATATTACTTAAGCAATTCCCAATCCCATTTCCGGGATAAAAATATGTTAAGTTGCTCTCGGTAATATAAGCAATCTCATCATCATCATCATTGACAGCCTGAAGACGTCCACTGCTGAACATAGGCCTCCCCCAGGGAGCGCCACTTAGAGCGGCTGCTCGCCTCCTGCATCCATCGGCTCCCCGCGGCTTTCATCAGATCGTCGGTCCACCTAGTGGGAGGCCGGCCTACGCTGCGTGGTCGCCACTCGAGAACATCTCTTCCCCATCGGTTGTCAGTTCTACGAGCGATGTGGCCTGCCCATTGCCATTTCAACCCGCTAATCCTAAGAGCTACATCGGTCACTTTAGTTCTCCTGCGGATCTCCTCATTTCGGATCTTATCTCGCAGGGAAACACCGAGCATTGCTCTCTCCATAGCTCGTTGCGCGACTTTGAGCTTAGCAATCTATGCAAATTAGCTTATATGAGCAATTTAGTGTGCACAATATTATCCAAATCTATTCCAATTGGCGTAAACAATCCACAAAAACCAGCAAACTTTAATTTTTATGGCTTTTTGGTTCACATGCCAAAATGTTAGAATGATTAATTGAACCGTAGTAGGTTCATGGTTGTACCATGGTTAAAATGTGTTAACGTAAACATCATGGTCACAATGCATAAGAGTAAATGTGTATTATAATTATATGTATTGCCATTACCTTCTTTTTTCATGCCAGCTTTGAAACATTTTCGTAACCTACAGTATCTGCACTGATTCCTTTTGTCTTTGTCCACCACGCAATTTCTGCTGAACCTGTAAAAAACAACAAAATGAGTTATCGATAAAATAAACTGTCTATCTTAGGTATCTATCTCTAATCTAATTCTAGTTGGGGGCGGTGAGGCCTGCACTGTCGTCCCGCATGGGGTGTATTGTGCATTCCCCCCTGCCAGCTCTACCCGAGCCAGCCCAGCTCCTTTATGTAGCGGAGCATGGCCTTGGGTCGCTGGCACAGCTGTTCCAGTGATGTTTTCTCAGGTGTTATGAATGGATTGGGGACCGATCGCTGTCGATCCCATGGTCGTTGTTCTTGCTCGTTGAGTAAACGTGTCGTTTCTCTTGTCTCCTTTGTGGCTGTATCTATCTCATAAAACTACCTAAATTCCGTCAGTTACAGTTGGCAGTAGTTTAAAATTCATTCTAGGCTAGAATTTAGAGATAAGACATGAGGCGTCTTGCATTTATCTACAGTCCACCTTAACATATCGATATCAGACACAGTTTTGCATCAACAACATCGGTGTGCGAAGAAAACTTGGTTCGGATGGATTTAACCTTACAGATACACTGGTAAGTACTTACAAAATTGATGAAACAAAGAAATTGAATGACAAAATACCTATTTTACTGCCCACTAAAAACTAACTACATATTTTATAGTCAATACCTACTAATATACTGCAAGTTTATAAAAGTAAACCGTTTTCTGTACGTGGCTTTGACAGAAAAAGTACTAAATCAAAATGAGTGCAAACGGCTTGTTATCACAACCATTGAACTATGCCCATAATACCTAACTCAGTGACGGAAAAGTGTGGTATTCTGATGGGATGTTGTTCTTTGCCTCAGTCTATGGGATTCATCATGATCACCTTTTTTGACGCATAAAAACACATTGATGACTCGAATAATGAGTAAAGCAAGGAAGAAATACTATTCAAGTCTGCGCCTTCCGGAAAACCGCTTACATAATAATCATCACGTACTGACGTAATGAAATACACGCCTAGCTGCATGCAATGCGATGCATTGGGCGCCGCGCCAAGGTGAGACGAAAGCTTAGGAGGTTGGGCGTCCGTCCGCCAATCAGAGATTTGTTTGTTATGGCGGTGCCAACATTAATTCGTTATGTCGATGCACTGAAAAATGCACTTCGAGGAACTCCGAGGGAAACTATGCAACAAAAATAGCGGGACACGGTTTCCGAATCCTTCTAGTTTGTTTTACATACACATTACAGATCTCACTGAAATTATACGTTACCACCTGCAGTCGTGACGAAATCACTAAAATTGTTTACTAGAAATGATAAGATACCTGTTCTGCATCACGTGGCTGACTTATATCATACAGTTAGATAACCGCATACATAATAATTGATATAGGTAGTATAATAACAACTTTGGCCAAGATACGTGCCAAAACACTACTGAACATTACTCGTATAGGTGGGTGGATTAAACCAACGATTTATTGTACTGCTGAAACCACGCGGCCTATACAATATCATCTCTAGTTTATTGATTTCTCAAAAAAGTTTCAAAAACTATTTAATTAAGTGAGTACTTGACTGTCTAAATTCTAATCGTTTCCCTGACGTTAAACATCACGGCGGTTAAGTTGAAATGGCAATGGGCAGGCCACATCGCTCACAGAACTGACAACCGATGGGGAAGAAAGGTTCTCGAGTGGCGACCACGAACCGGAAGGCGCAGCGTAGGCAGACCCCCCACTAGGTGGACAGACGACTTGGTGAAAACCGCGGGGAGCCGATGGATGCAGGAGGCGAGCAGCCACTCAAAGTGGCCCTCTGGAGGAGACCTATGCTCAGCAGTGGACGTCTACGGGCTGTTGGTGATGATGATGAAACATCATGGCTGCCTATAACAGTTGTAGTGTCACTGCCAGAATTAAAATTAAAATCTATCAGTAGTTGCATGTAATGAGGTTTTGGTAACATTGGGAGAGGGCACGTGTCACGGCTTATCGGAATATTGTTGTAACATTGTAACAACGCGTGTCAATATGGTACCTATCTGTCTTGGCACACCTCTTTGGGTCAAGATATGTCAGTTCAGTACCGGCTCACACGTTATTTTCTCAAATCTACGCAGTCATTCATTATCATTCCAATATGCAGTCATACACATCTCAATCTTAGCCACTATTGCACCATATCATATGCATGACTTATGAAGGTTTCTTTTTAACATATCAAAAAAGAAGGAAGTTTATTTTCGACTGTAACTAATTATGTATGTTCACCGATTTCTCCAATATGCCTGGACAGCTTTACTTGATTTTTTTGTTCAGTACCAGAACCTTGCGGCATGGTCTAAATTAAATTCGGTGAAGATAAAAATTTTCAGTGCAACTCCTCAATTTATGACATTAAGGCCATTCAACTCGGGCTCCTTTAAAAAATGATATATTTACCTGCATGTATAAAGATGGTTCTTCCTAACACTCCTCCTGAAGAATCCTTTGCAGCCATCGCAGGAAGATGCTCCATAGTGCTTCCCCGTGGCCCTGTCTCCGCATATAGCGCAGTGCTGCGACAGTGTCGTGGAACTGGCGGCACTGGCTTCACTACTACTCGTCTCTAACTGCATGTCACTATCTGTAACAAAGATACAAGACCTGTCAAATATAGCTTTGTATGCAGCAGAACAGTAGCATATTGCGTCAGATATTTTTAAGGACAGTTGATTATAAGAACCACTCTTTTGTTTTTCTTTATTTTACTTTTAGATATTGGGTAGAGCTTCTGATGATAAAGGGTTATGTTTGTAGATGTATGTAACCTTTCAATCTAGATTAGAAGTTTTCGGTGCAGTATGCTTTGGACATTAGAACTAATTCATCTCCTGAAGATAAAAGTGAAGATGAAGATAAGGTAACAATCTGACGCAACGATGGTGCATCAACTTGCATCAATGGTGCAGGGATTAAAAAAAAACTGATAACATTTAAGTTCTTACGGTAAATAGAACCATTTCTATGATTATTGATGTCATTTATATACTTTGTATAAGCCCTTTTACCATCATGAAGGAATTCAATATGATTTCGAATGAGCCTGACTATAATGATATATTGAATTGCTCTTTATGCTATGCTATTGTTTCATGAGTTATTCATCAGTAGGTATTTGCGCATAAGCATAATGTAGGTACTGCAAATTTTGTTTCAAAAACAACATTGCTTACTTCATTCTAGTTAAACTGCAAATCTATCAAAACGCATGAAATAAAATAATGTAAACAGGTAAAACATTCATATTACAAAAAAAATATCTATACTACAGACAAAATTGTCGATGATATCACATTTTTTGCGTGATAATATCTGATGCCTACCGAAATGGATTTGTACCTAGATTTAATTCTGATATAAAACTATTTCAGTTACTCAGAGATAGCAGAGGACACAGGTGGATATCAAAGACCACATGTAGGGGTATAGACGGGCCCGATAGCTCAGTTGGTAGTATCCCTGCCTTCTGAACTGAGGGCTGTGGGTTCGATTCCTACCCGGGACAAACATTTGTGTGATGAACATAGATGTTTGTTCTACGTCTGGGTGTTATATTGTATTCTATGTATGTATTTACAAACAAAAAAGTATATAAGTATTGTATCAGTTATCTGGTTCCCATAGTACAAGCTATGCTTAGTTTGGGGCTAGATGGCGCTGTGTGAAATGTCCACACATATTTATATTTATTTATTTATAAACAAACCTTCATGGCCGTAGGACGGTTGCATGCTACGAACCGGTTCTGGACACCTTTGTACATAGCCAGAGTAGGTTACAGGGAGTTTGTCCCACACGGGAGCCGGCCCAGGGACCATGTACTGAGACGGGGCCCCGTACCCCATGGGACAATACTCCTGTGTACTCATGCTGTCGTAGCCGAGTACAGGCATCTTCCGACCACCCGCCGCACTGTCACACTTCTCACGACGAACTGTTTAACCACACCAGCCCGAACTCGATTAAGCGGCAGATAGCGCCGATGATAACGTCCGATACCCAACCAACAACCAACAGGTGATTTAGTGTCACCAATTAAATATTGTCACAACAGTCCTTATCGCTGAAGTCGCGCGATTTGTCAACAAATCATTCCGTAATATGCAGTCGATAGGATCGGCTATTGCGACGTTTCCGAGTAATGTTTTCGTTTTTATCACAGACTAATGGTCCACAAACAAGCTCCTGATAGGGTTGTTTACAGAGAGTCACGCCGGCGTCGGGTGACGAGGGAAGCGAGACAGGAGGCGACCTTCCGCGTACGCGCTGCCTTGTCTACTGACACCCGCGTGCCGGTCACAGCACCTAACATCCGCTTCGATGACGATCCACTAATGCGCGATTACGTCTGCTAATATGAATGACCCGTTCGGGTATGTGGAGATCATCGAATGTGAGCGAACACACCGCTCGGGGGCCGCAGCTCCCGCTGACTCACATTTTATCGGAAATGCAGCGGATGTCCAATGCAAGTCACTCGTAGCAGCTGACAAACAGAAGCTTATGCCTTAAACAGCATATAGTAAGTAAACAATATGACTAATTGATTGTGAGTGTGGTGACATGCACTCGCTTTGTTCCTTTGTTGCCATGTGTTTCCATTGTGAGGGCCCGGGCGCTTCGGTTATCGACCAGGATTCTGATAGTGGTGCGGAGATAATTGAGTGCGGGCCAGCATTTCTCTTCTCTGGCAGCTGTGACCCATCGCAAACGGTTTCAGATAACGTTATCTTCCCCAATCAACTAATTTGTCAGATGCTATGTAGCGGATTCTTATATTCAAAGCGTGTTTTTTTGTGTTTGGAGGAAACTGCTGATAAATAAAACAGGCAGCCACATTACCAAAATATTCTACCATTTCATTACCATAACGGTCTTTCTGAAACCACCATACAACCAACAGCTATCCTGTTGGTTAAGCAACCTACAAGAGTTTCAGCCACAAGTTAGTACCTGCGTTACCACAATACCATGAGTCTCGCTAATTTACTTGATCGTTCTCAACTTCTCATCTCATCTCATTCTGACGTCATGAAAGGTATGCAATTTCAAAATTAATAAGCACAGGAAAAAGTCGAGGGCGTCCGCGAGTGAAATAGAAATGCATAATAGAATATGATTAGATAAATACATTTTTGAAGTATTTAATCCATTCATGTTTGTGTTGACCACAGTCTAGTCAGTCACAGATAATATAATACCTAGTCTAGTGAATTACTAATAATAATAAGTACTTATAAATAAGACGTAAATGACATGCCGAGTGAAGAATAAGTTACAGTGGTATTAATAACAAGATTTGAAAGCAAGGAGACTGTTTGGTTGACGAAATTCGGACGGTCAGCGCCTAGCCTCTGATCATGCCAGATTGGGGGCTGCTTTTGTTTATGAAATGCATAAAGCCTAGAATTTGCCGCACTGCGCCTGATTCATCCTTTAGAGGAGCCCCCGCCTTGACTATGAATTCCAGTGTTAAATAAGTAGCATTCACCTTATAGGATCTATGCATTCACCATCCTTTTTGCTGGGCGTAATTTCATCAGCGTAGAAGGCTAATAAATGGTATTGGTATGGACTACGCCTACGGTATCTATCAACACATAGGTATTGCTCTTTACTTATACTTGTGTGTATAGCTTTGTATCACTAGGAGATTTTAGCTGGTGACTGTATGTATCAGTGCACATATTATCAGAGGGCAGGTCGCGGGGTCGCACCTATCTAATTAAGTGGTGCGACACGAGTCTGCCTCGATTTCTTAATGTTGTCCATACAGACTTATAATAATTGATCATCGTCTAACTATAAGTAGGTCAATGCAATTAATACAGGAATTCTTGCATCGGGACATTTTATAACACGTTATTATTATTTATTCTGTGATGTAGGTTTAGAAGTTGCATTAATGCGACCTGATTTAAGAACGTTCAGGGCCCGAAGTCTGCTATTTTGTGTCATGTGTAATTGTGTCATAATGGTTCATGAATAGTACCTTAATGTCATTAATGTTAGTCTACAAATCATAAGTAAACTACCATTAGTGTCAAAATCTGTCATGCACCATTCATGAACCATTATGACACAATAGGCATGATGACAATTTTTTTTGGATAAATTAATTATATTCCTCAAAAGATAAACATTTGTGAAAACAAAAATTAAATACATCAAAAAATTACCAGTTACAAGCATTTTAAAAACCGGAATAGAAAGAGATAGCTCAAACGCATCGAAATAAAACGGCCAGTGCCGTCAGAGGAAGGTCGTTTTAGTACCTCATTACTAAGCTGTGGTAGCTTTTCATACAATCTCTTTGGCATGTGACGTCACGAGTAGATTTTTTATAGTAACTGTGGGGCGCTGTTTCGCGGGAAAGGGACAGGAGATGCCTCCTGTAGAAACTTTAAAAGCTTATTACTCCGTGATTTATTTACCGATTTTGCTTATTTTTTTTTTATTGCATTCATTTTTAATCTTCTTTATGAAAGTAATATTTACGTGTTCATTTTTAAAACAGGAACAACCCATTTTTAATAGTCGTCATCATGCCTATTGACATAGCCGACTTCGAGCCCTGTTATATGTGTTTCTCCCGCCCGGTGACGCTGCCCCCGCCCGGTGACGCTGTAAAGGTCGTTAGAGACCAACAGCATTAGCAACGTTCAATAAAAAAAAAAGGGCCCTGTTATACCGAACATCAACTTACGAAATAGCTAAATACTACGCTCATTGGTTGACGATTACCGATGATCAACAGGCAACCAATGAGCGTTCAGTATTTTAAAATTGGTATGAGTTAAACGTTAACAAACGTACTAAAAACGGGGCGGTCTGCCGATTGTTTCGTAGAAAGAGCAAGAATTTTGGAAGTATACCATACTTGTAGATTAATATTATAATCTCAGACGTTACCATAGTAGAATGATACTCAATGATATTTTACCTGGGGATGCTGTACAACTGTAGGCGTGTCATTTATTGTGATGTAAACGTTGCGTGATTTATTTAAACTTTCAGGATTAAATTAATTTGTAAGGGTATTAAATAATATTTAAATACTTTTTTAATAACCTCTTAAATTAATTTTGAATCCTTACAAACTATTTGTAAATAGGCTTTTCGCCCTAGTTTATTATTTGCTGACTCACATCATTTTTGGCACGTGCTACATGGGTTCAACAAATTGACATCATAATGCATAGACTAACAAAATTTGTAATATAGGTAACTGGTACAATTAAATAATTTATGTTTAGGTATTTTGCAAATTAGACTTTCCGATGAAATAAAGTTGGTTTTTATCTACGTGATTCACAATAATCATCATCATCAGCCCGTAGATGTCAACTGCTGAACATAGACCTCCCCTATAAGGCGCCACTTTGAGCGGCTCCTCGCCTTCTGCATCCACCAGGTTTTCACCAGGTCGTCAGTCCACCTAGTGGGGGCCAGCCTACGCTGAGCCTTCCGGTTAGTCGTCGCCACTCGAGAACCTTTCTTCCCCATCGGTTCACAATTATAGTGGCCATTAAATACCGATTTAGCTTGAGAACATGGGAAGCATGTCGTGATGCTGGACTGGAAGACAGACCGCTACCTATACGCAACACGCGCTGTTTATGCTGGATTTCACTAGTTGAAAAAGTGGCACACGTCACACAAAGTTTATCCTGTTTACTCCGCAATTTGCTTGCCGCATTCCTTCCACGTTCCGAGAAAAGTAAAACCCCCTGTAATTGTGTCATAGTCATAGTAGTTATTATGTCATATTTTGTTACGGGGACTACCACTTTGGAGGAGTTCCGTCGTTGCTAACAACGCAGAACAGTAAACGAATACATGCTTATTGTCATTCCATTCGCAAATAAACGAAAATTTCGTTCGCCCACAACGTCAAAGCGTGAGTGGAACGACAGTCTCGACACATCACCATATCTGGGTAAAAAAAGACAGATCGGTGGAGTTTTTTAGCATTTTTACTTCGACTGGATGGGTCGTTCCTGTTGTCCCCCACGTTTTCGGCCCCATGGGGGATAACAGGATTTTTTCCTCTTGGCCCCCACGCGGGGCCAACAGGAATAACTAACAGAAATAAATATTCCTGTTGGGTCCCACTTATATACAAGTTATATTAAAAATTATAATGAAAACACTTGTATTATATACAATTATATTATAGACATATCCAATTAGTAGCTGACCCGCCCCGGCTTTGCACGGGTTAATTAGTTTTAAGTCTTAACTCTGAACGGAAAGGTAAAAAAATAGGGGAAAAGGATTAATGGATGGCAGCTGCAGCCTGCCTTCCTTCGCCTTTCTCTTCTATCTTCCCTTCGATAGGGTACATAAGTTCTTTTTTGTTTTTTTTTTGTTTTTGAAATTAATATTGATAAACAAATATAATTATAATATACCAACAAAAAATCTTGAAAAAAATGACATCCTTATTTCTTAAGCAACCTGCACTTGGCCGTTTTGGAAAACATAATGTATACTAAATATAAATAGTATTTAAAAACTAATTTTACAGTTGCAATAATAACCATGTGTTTTAGAATATTATAGCGTATAATCACGTTAGTTTGACTAATATATTAGTGGGGCCCAACAGGAATATTTATTTCAGTTAGTTATTCCTGTTGGCCCCGCGTGGGGGCCAACGGGAAAAAAACCTGTTATCCCCCATGGGGCCGAAAACGTGGGGGACAACAGGAACAGCCCGACTGGACCGTGGGAAAAAAATATCAAAACGAAGAAGAATTCTTTGATCAAAACGCTCATAGTAGTCACTTTCATTGCGAGCGATCATGGGACGACGTTTGTGAATGAAATGAAAATAACGCTATTTTAGTCCAGCAGGGTTAGCACGGACGGTAGACAAAATTGTCTTTCCCCTGTTTTACTCCACTTGACATGTAAATTGTATGAAGAATTTGACATAAAACAGGGAAAGACAATATTGTCTACCGTCCGTGCTAGCCCGGCTGACAGTGTATAACAGTGGGATAGCAACTTATGTTGCTTTATCTTTAATCAGTCCAAACTCAACAGAAAAAGACAAAACACTAATCTTCCACTGCACTATGTTTATTAGTAAGGGGGATAGAAGGCAACCTTGATTTATGAAACTGTTGGGTTGCCGGCAGATTGGCGGCAATGAAGCATAGCAGGATTCAAATCAAACCAATTGTACAATAAGCATATGGATGCTTAATAATGCATTAAGTCGCACAGAAATGCATTTTTAACCTTTAACGAATTTATTTACATTCTAGTGTAACGGCTAAGTATTTACATATTATTATATATAACCCCGAATCTAAAATGCAACAGGAATTTTAATTTCCTGTTTCCATCGTTCAAATAAAGCTATACATGTATTTATTTAATCAGGTAATATGGTGTTGTGAATTCAAATTAATTAAAACTATTGCGTATTCTAGGTAAAGTATAATGACTGTAATGGCCATATCCGTGAGAATAACTCTGCTAAAACTAAAACAAATCACTAATTACAAAATCATAACAGTTTTTCCCTCGTATACTAACCGACTCAAGAGTTTAGAATATTTATGGTATCTAATGACAGTAGCAAGATGCTGCAAATAGTATCACGGAAGTGGAGAGGTTGTAAGGTGAACAGATAATAAGCAGTTACCTACTTCATGTACAATTATTATAACTAATTGTAAAACTCAAGGCGAATGTAGGACGGAGAACTAAAGCATTGCACGTAAAAGTGCGTTTTGTATTTTGGCGAAACGGATTAGTATTAGAATGGCTAGATCGCATCTCACTTAGGCCATATCTCAAAATTTCCCAAGTTGATAAATTTAAATTAAAGCATTAATTTTTTTTACTTAAATTTTTAGTTTGTAATTAATTTTAATCTTATCTAGTCAACATCTCAAAATATCCAACTAGCCAAATGTAAAATTAAAAAGACCAAGTATCAGAATTGCTTACCTAAAATTTGCTGGTTTTGCCGTTTGTGCTACTACTACAACTTAAAAATACGGAACACTCATTGGTTGCCTCTTGACCATCGGTCTGTCTTCAACCAATGAGCGTTCAGTATTTTTAAGTTGACATGAATTTATTTTTAAACGCACGAAAAACCGGGGGTTAAGTCCATTGACATACTTCTAAGCATCTTCTAAGTATAGGTTTTCTGAGATTTAATAAATAAAATACGGGTTATTATATTATACACAATAACAAAAAGGATAGAAAAACCACGTATTTGTATTCACGCTTAATGCTTGTTGCGTCAATAAATTTAAAAAAAATAGCTTATTGGTATTCCCTTTACTTCGCTAATCAGAGATCGAAATCGTCAACGTCATCGCTATAATCACTCATAAAACTAAACTTTTATCAAGTCTGTGGAGAAACGGGTAACATGACGTCAGTAGGTTGCGGTTGTGGCGGACAGGTACATTGTGTTGGTGTTTAATCTTAATATGTGAGCTTATGACGTCTTCTGTTCTAAGCAAGGCCTTGATACTCGTAATGTAAAAAAAATATGTATGAACGTAAATTAGATAATAGATACCAATAATCACACTGTGAGTCGGATATACACATTACACATGCGCTTGCGCTGTATATCTGTATACTAGAGACGCCTGTGGTTTCACCTGCTATCCGTTCTCCAGCATAAACTCAATATTTACCCATTTAAAAAAAAAGAGTAATTCTCAATTCAATTGTACTTATGTTTTTTTTATTTGTTACTTCATAACTCTATTATTTAACGTATTTTGAAAGTTCGTTTTTAAGGTTCCATCCCAGAGCGTAAAACGGACCCTATTTTACTAAGGCTCCGCTGTCCCTCTGTCTGTCTATCTGTCTGTCCATCTATCCAGGCTGTGTCTCATGAATCGTTATAGTAAGACAGTTGAAATGTTTGAAGTTGATGTATATCTGTTGTCGCTATAACATGTACTAAAAATCGGAATACTTGAAATAAATATTTTAACGTTATAACGCCAAACAAATAACGTTATTCTTTTGCTCGTTTATATAGATAGTGTTATGGAACCCTTCGTGCGCGAGTCCACTCGCACTTGGCCAGTTATTATAGGTAAGGGTACGGAACCCTTCGTGCGCGAGTCCGACTCGCATATGGCCGGTTATTTAAATGGTTATCATCCAGGATCAAAAGAATCTATAATATGTTGACCCGGTAATACAATGAGCAAAGCTGTAAATAATAAATAGATAATAAAATGTTTGTGTTGGCCAAAACACGTATTACACACTCTTTGGCCACAACTCGGTTTTGTGGTTATTCAGCGCAGTGAAACATTGCATTGAACAGGAAGACTAAGGATTCTATAATAACACGCGATCGTTGGGTTATTTGTGTTACTAATTTATTAGTAAAAAGGGTTCTACTCGAGTTGATGAGTCAAGAGCGCTAGCAACAGCTTGTGGTTGTGGTCAACTTAGCCCAACGTCGTAGATACGTCAGTGCGGCAACAATCACGCAAGTATTACTTTAAATATATATAAAAAAATACGACAAAATTATATGTCCTTAGCAACAATAATAACCAGCTGGACTAGACTGGATGACTAATTAAAACATGATTCATTGTTTGGTATAAAAATTTACTAAATCAGTTTTTGTTTGTAATTTGTATATTATGCTGTAATTAGTTCATAGTACCTAAATCTATTATTAAAGACACTAGAAATAAGTTAAATATTAATAATTATTATGTCAAGGCTTATCATCGGATAAATTAAGCATATAATAAAGACATTTGAATTTGAAAATATAACATGCTGACGAATATTTAGATTGACACTTTTATAAAAAGAACTTCTTCTTCTTATTTAAGAGGCTTGCTCTTGTCGGTGGAGTAATCGCCATCTTTCTCTACCTACAGCCAATGCTTTGGTAAAAGGTTACTAACCTAAATTATTTTTTGATAGAAACCGAAATCGACGAAGTGGCTGGTATTCAAAATTTTAATAACATACTAATTTTAATTATGTAAAACCTGACTTTTTGTATAGAGCGATGCATGGTAGATCTCTTTCAGAATGGGTCGACCACGTCAGGGTTCTTGCAGAAACGTTGGCTATGAGTGGATCATGAACGGATCGTAAGACGAAGAAGGTATAAATTTGGAGCACCAGGATGAGCTTCCGAATTATACTTATCAATATTGGGTTAGGGATCTATGAAGTAGAAATAATAATTAAAGCATCAACCAAACAAAGATAGATTACTAGTACGTTAATATAAAGCAAGGTCGCTATAATACCCGGCTATTTGTATCCAAATTTTCCAAAATTCTATTAGCAGTCTATCAATGTTTAATCATTATAAATAATAGATGATGATTTTAAACATTTTCTGACATAATTACCTAAGTTAATACTTATAAAGCAAGGTCACTGTTTGTGTCTAATAATTTTCAAACGTTCTACTTAACAATCTATCAATGATTAATCATTAAAATAATCAGATGATACCATTGCATTTTAAACATTTTCCGACATAATTTTGTACTTAATTAAATTTTAAATTGAAATCACAATCATTTGTATGGCATCTACATGTTGTATTGTTCCGAACTTGCATGGTGTATTTTAAAATTAAGCTACAGGTGGTATTGCCAGTTTAATTTCACAATCTTATCGAAAGTATCTCACATCTTATTTAATTCAACGATTATAATGTAAGTATTGTAGGTAGCTACCTATATATATCTATAGGTACTTTGTGTTTATCATTATTCGAAGCAACAATATCAAATAGCACAGTCGATAAAATGATTACTGAATCACAATACAACAGGTATTATGCAATATCTCACAGAAATTTTATACCCAACATTACTCACAAACAACATAAAATCCCTTTAACCTTATGGATTAAAAAAGCCACGTAAACAAGATATTTATCACAATGTACGATGACTTGCGTAAAACTATAAGATTGCGATTCCGCAAACATGGGTGTAATCACAATTTTGGACTTTGAACAACACCTATCTAGTTTTGTAATCTAGTCCAAAGTGCAAAATCGTCAAATGAAAAAGTCGACCGCGAATTCAGTAAAACCCATCGAAATAATACCCATAGAAAAATAACTCTAAGCAAGATCACCCAGTTTTGTAACCAAACGAACGTTGTACTATATTTATTTATATTTATATCTACTTACGTCACACACCAGTGTAAAAACGACCTTACTCCATTGAGATTAGGTGCATTTCAACCTACAAAGTCAATCACATAAGACTTTACTCTAACCAATACCGCCAGCGTAGTGGTCGTTCCCTGATTGGCTGATCAGTGACTTCTTTTGACGCTCGATAAGAGGGACACAGCTATATAGATGCATAGCTGCATCTCTCTCTACATATCAGCATTAAAGTTGGGGAGCTAACTGGTTTTGATATAAGATTTCTTCATGTTTAGAAACACCGATACGGATGCGGATAGTACAGATCAACACAAATCGATTTGGTTCGGTCAACTAAGAGCGCTTTGCATTGCAACCGTTATTTTTACGTTAAATGGCCAACTTTGGCAGTCTCATTCTGAGAAACTGAAAAACTTCGACAACTTACGTCTTCCCTACAGGGTAAGGACATAAAACTAATAAATCCGTGCAAATTTCAAGGTGGGTCAGGTCAATTAGTATTGAATACAATATTCGATTAGTTTGTTACATAAAGTTTTGTTTACAAGCAGCTAAACTTACGTACAAACATGTGAAATCAGTTGTACCTAGAGTACGAACCTATAAGAATTTCGAAATCGCGTTCGGAGTGAATACTATTATCACAGTCTACCATAACAATAAATAATAACAATGGTAATAATAATTATGGTCGAGTGAGATAATAGTGTAATGTGATGTCTGCCATATAAAGAAATCGCAAAAAAAATTCGACACCTAGCTCCCTAACTATGACCACAGTGACTGGTGATTTGGGATGGTGTTATGCATTAAAACTGTGAGTATGGAAAACATGTATAATATAAAATAGAAAAGTTACTTAGAACAAATTTTTGTAATCATATCACACCACAGACCTAGAATTTCAATAGTAATAAATACGAATGTTTATACGTCTGTATGTTCAGGTATAATTATTTCAATGAGTAGGTGTGTTAACCCAACAACCAACAAACTACGTCACGGCAAAACGGATTTGCGTGAAATTCGGTTACAATTGCAATACTTGTTCATTCATCATTTATCTGTTTGTTGTTTTTATCGTTTATTTAGGGTTCCGTATCGAAGGGTAAAGCAAACCCTATTACTAAGGCTCCGCTGTCTGTCTGTCACCACTCACCAGGCTTGTATCCCATGAACCGTGATAGTTATTGAAAGTTTCACAGATAATGTATTTATGTTGCCGCTATAACAACAAATAATAAAAAGCAAAAAACTTATAAGTAAAAATTACATTAATAAACCAATATAATACAGCTCACAGCAACTAAAACAAATTTGAAAAGGTTGAAACTTTTTTTCACCAAAACGTCGCTTGTGTCGTTATTTCATAACACAGTCCAAGTAAGACTACTTCACAGCGCGGCGGTCGCGATGCGAATGGCGCCACGCGCGGTTGCAAAATTAAGCCCCACCCACCACGGTTGCATTTGCGTTTGGCCATTTCGGACCTCGTATTATACTTCTATGGGTATTATTTCGATGGTAAAACCGTTGACGTTACAGAATGAAAAAACACGTGTTACCTAACTCGAGCCTACATACCTAGAATTTTATTCGTTACTCTCATCCCCACTCATCCAAATAATTCCCAAGTCTATGCTCGAGAGTCGCGCCATAGTTTCAGTCGGTACTGCAAGTTCTCTTGGGAGATTGGTATTCTAGGACAAAGCAGAACCACTAGAATGATGGTACCTTTCTTTTGCTTACCTACGCAAAACAATACACAACGGACAATATTATTCAATGATTATTCATAGTTTAGGTTTAGGTGACAACTTCAGATTTTTCGCGCACTCATATAAAAATAATAGAAAAGTCGGTCATAATTATAAGCAGCAAGGTAGCTTAGCCTTAGTTACCTACTTGTATTATTGTTTCTGTGGCATAAAGCACCAGCTGGGGAAGGCAAGCAATGAAACAGAGGGCTAAAGTGCAATGTGTAATTACTGGCGTCACCAACCGCTTACTCTAAGTGTAATGGTATAGTTGGACTGTGAAATGTATGTACATATGGTACAACATACTGCTTATATGTATACGTGTTGATCTGACGTCAACAGTACGAAGTCCAACTCGCCATTATTGGTCAATTGAATGATTGCGGCGATTTATGTAACGCTGGAGTTAATGTGCAGTTAAACGAGCCCATGTTTATTCTGATTTTGATATTTGATAGTTGTAGTATGAAGAAAGTAAACACATTTATTTAATAATCTCATTACAAATAAATTTCGTTGTAGTATCCGGCCCATATTTAAGACAGCGGCGGCGCTTTAGTCAATAAAAAGTACTTATAAGTCTAAAAACTAAAACCAGATGCTCATCTGAAATAGTTATAGGTACTATACACCCAGTGAAAAAATTGGTAAATAATATAAAAAGATTGCAAGTATTATTTGCATTTCTTTATCATGTGAGAGATGAGAGTTGAAATAAATAACCGGAAGAAACGCAAGTCGGATTTGTGCATGAAAAGTTACATATCTTTATGTATAAAATGAGCAAAAACATAATGTCTTGTATGGGAGCCCCCTTAAATATTTATTTTATTCTGTTTTCAGTATTTGTTCTTATAGAGGCAACAGGAATACATCCTCTGTGGAAATTTCAGCTGTCTAACTATCACGGTTTATGAGACACAGCCTGGTGACAGGCAAATGGACAGCAGAGTGTTAGTAATAGGGTTCGCTTTGTCCTTTTGGTGTGGAACCCTGCAGGCAGGCAGGCAGGTCCCAACAATCAATTAATCACATTCCCATTTATATTCAATTTTATTCTAATTTAATAATTAAGTATCCCGTATTATGCTTCTGTAAACTGTGGCCTAAAATAAAGAATTACTACCAGCATGGAAAAAATGTATAATTTGCTCATATCTGTATTGTTTAGCAATTTTAATACTATATAACTGAGTTTTTTTACATTTTCTGGTAACTATTATGACATGTTCAATCACATTTGTCTGGTTCGGTTTCAGCTTCTGGGTCACCCTGTATATGGAGTATCGGAATCTTTTCTGTTTGATAATAACATTAGTAACTATAAATAATAATAGCTTTGTTATTTGAACATCTTATACAGTTGGCTCATTATGATAAAGCAATGTTATTATTTGTTAAGTTAACTAAGCATGGTAGGTAGGTAGTAGCTAGTAAATCATGCTTGTAACTACTATTGTTTACTCTGTGCTCTTATATTGAGTAAAGTTCCACAGCTCTAATAGTTGTTTGTGAATGCAGCCAAATAATATGCCTCAATATGCATAATGCAGTGTTGGATGACTTGTTGACTCAATTTCTTTGTCATGCATAAAGTAAACAGTCCTCATATTATAGTTTTAAGTCTATAATGTATTGTATAGAGTAGTAAGTAGACTATATGCGGCCACAATAAAGCTTATGATATGAATTATGAAACAATATTCATTAGTCATCGAGTGATTAATCCGTACTCCATACTTACTCCACACTAATAAATAAATTCGAAATTGCCTGCCTTTCTCTCTGTTGTTACCTTTCCATGACTGGCTAACCCAATTTTGATGACATTTGGTATAGAGGTAGTGTGAAACTTTGGGGAATGAGATGCACTATTGTACAGATATTTAATAAACTGCAGTCCACACACGTGAAGTCTAGTGTAGTATAGTCCGTTCAAACTGTGTGGTAACAATTAGTACATGGAATATATAGTAAAGTATATAGAAAAGTAGAATGTCTGTCAGATAAAGGGGGTTCAATTATTTATCTGATATTACATTAGAGGCAGGTAGGTAATTTTTTTGACCTCCCTAACTAATGATAAATATATTGCATTATTTTGTGTTAATTTGAAAATTATAGTTCCCACTCAAGTCCACTCTGAGAGGGATTTTAAATCAGCTCAAGAAATTGTAATTTAATGTATGATATTGTCTGATCAGCATACTAGTATAATAGATATCCATGACCGTACCATTAAAATCATAATGATGATTTTTCTTGAGCATTATTGGTTGCTGACAAGTTTGCTATGTAGAGCACACAATTTTTTAAGTTATACAATAATTTTATTGCAGTGTAGTGTTGGAAATAAAATTCTATTACTATTTATTTCAATATAATAAAATTGGTATTCACTTTGGTTAGCATTCACCTTGGAATTTTATTATCTTATGTATATTTATGAGTTGTACTTAGCCAGCAAGCAACCAAGTAATGAAAATAATTAAAATAAGTTTCTTGGTGGTATCAATATCAGAATTATCGTTAGCACTCTTCATTTTACCTTCTACCATCCAACTCATTGGGTTATGTAGAATCATTGATCATTGAGGATATATTCTAGAGATTCATGTTTGATTGGTCTATTAGTGTGTAAACAGCAGCAAACTACTAATTGACCCATATATGTATAAACAGGAGATAACCCTTCGCCACATAAACATTGGGCAACAAGTCTAGAGGCCACAAGTTCTGTAGTACCTACAGTTCCGTGATTGAGATTGCACACCATTCTGAGTACCATCGCTAAGAGTAACAGCAAACATATTTACGGAAAAGACACCGTACGAGACGCCGAGAACCTACTTATGTACCTAGGTGTAGGTAGGTACGAGTGGAACTGCAAAACAAAGCACAAGTAATATGAACACGCATGTGTAGTACATACCCAGTAAATACTTACCTTTACTAATACATTATTAAGCTCTCATAAGAAATGATCTTTTGTAAAGTATATTAATTAGAGAAACATACGAGCCAATACAACCAGAGTTTTCTAGTACGACCATAAATAATTAATAATTATCTTGTTTACCATGTTAGTTGACCATGAAATTCTTTCACTCACCGTCATCGCACAGGCCCATTTTACTTTCAGTAGCAATTTTTCACTTTTACCTACACTCTTGGTGTATATTTAAGTAAAACAAATGACTTTAGAAAGAAGAATTTATAAAAACAAAACTTTAAAAACTTCCATGCATGACATGACACAACAGCCGATTTCAATTTTCGGTTTCTCTATTGTGACAATGACGTTGACAGGTATCAGTCATTGTCACTTTATTTTCATGACGTTTCTTTTGACAGCTATTTATCCGGAAGAATGAACAAAATACTTCAATGTGACCAGTAACAAATATGCATAAATATGTATTGCTTAGTGTCATCTAGCGAGAATACGCGCAACTAAGATTTTTGAGTAAAATTCAAGTCTGGCGGGAACTTGCAGCAGGGCGGCGGCCGATACGTAGTATCTCTTAGTAGTCAGTGGGCGGCCGGCACGCACCTGCACGCACGACGACCGCACGTCGACGGTTACTAATTTCCCAGATAATATAATAATACCTACAGTACAGATGCCTCATCTCATACAACGGAATAACGCGGGCTATTTTATAAATTATTTTATTTCTGCATTACACAAGATTATCAAGCGACATTTATTGCGTGTTGGCGAAGTATTGGGCCAAATGAATACACTGGACCCTAACTAGTAACTCTCTAGACACGATTACTATATTTTTTCAAGTTCGGGCTATTTTTCGTTTGTACCTGATGGGACCCCATGCTAATTTAATATAAATAGTTGAATGAATATCTAATTATTTAAATCTACAAAATTATGGAAGCTGTACGTTGTATGTTGTTACGTCAAACTACTAACCATAGAAATTAGGGGTGCATTTACCAGGTGTTACATAAATTCAGTTGATTCAGTACCAAGTTAGGTACTTCTGTAACTTCTGTATGCATTATTTATTTGCATGTTCTTTAATCATAATAATGTTTAATAATAAAACTGCCCTTAGCGTGTAGTGAATATTAGATAAATGTACTTATATTACAATAATAAAAAAGTTAATTTAGATGTTGCAGTAGTTAGGAAGTAATAAGTTATCTTAGATTTTATTGTAATTACTTAAATTAGGTCGGTACCTAGGTAATAGGCAAAAGAAAATAACAACGTAATGTGGTGTAGGTACCTATCCCTATTGGTAGGTGTTTTGTATCGGAAGTGGCAAATGGCATTTGCTTTGAAGCACTGGGTAGCCTTTCATTGGCAGAATCGAAATAGAATCTATTCTCGAATGCAGTGTTACTCGTTACATAATATCTGCGGCAATAAATAAAAAAACAAACAACAAACAAACACTACCATGGCATGATCGTCAGTGGAAAATGAAGATATTTATAAATAGTTGAATGTATGTATGTCAAGAACACCTTCCAGACGAATTTGATTGAATGCAGTTCAAATCATCACGTAGGCACATGTGGTTTTCAACCGACTTCAAAAAAGGGAGTTAATTAATTCAGCATCATTAGCATCATCAACAGCCTGAAGACGTCTTTACGGCTGAATATAGGACTCCCTCCCCCAGAGAGCGCCACTTTGAGTGGCTGCTCGCCTTATGCATCCATCGGCTCCCCACGGCTTTCACCAGATCGTTGGTCCACCTAGTGAGTCTAGTGGAAGGCCGGCCTATGCTGCGTCTTCGTTTGTGGTCGCTTCAGGAGAACCTTTCTTCCCCATCGGTTGTCAGTTCTATACGAGCGATGTGGCGTGTCCATTGCCATTTAAACTTGCTACTTATATGAGCTATATCGGTCACTTTAGTTCTCCTGCGGATCTCCTCATTTCGGACCTATGTAATAGGGCGAGTTCTGTGTTCCGGATCTTATGTCGCAGGGAAACACTGAGCCATATGTGTAATAAGTAAGTAGTATTTATTGCACATATGACCACGCATAGCTCCCTCCATAGCTCGTTGCGCGACTTTGAGCATATATTAATGAAGTGGGCTTCATTAAATATGCTCATAGAAGAATAATTATTCCTCTATGAGGCCCACAGTAACAGACCACGTCACACTTCCAGGAATATTAACTATTGAAAGGAAAGTCACTTTCAGATTGGTTTTTTAATAACACCATAATCCGAGTATTGTATTTTTTATTTTATTTTAAATAACTCGCAACTTTCACTTACATGGATCCTGGACCCTAACTAGGATTCCCTGTATCTAGGAACCCAAGAACTACAAGGGCCATGGTTCCACAACATCCAGACCCGAAACAAGTATGTGCGTTTTTTTTTGCACAAATAAGTACTTATCCTGTGGCGGGAATCAAACCCTCCTCCTCTGGGTTATGAGCCGGCCTACTCAACCACCACACTACAAAGGCCGTAAAGAGTAAAAAAATATTTCCTTATAGATTGATTTTGAAATCAATATAACTGAAAATAATATCATACAAAAGAATTTCTCATTTAAGGCGATTGAAGATCTACGAACTTTTTTATGAATGAATAAATGAATGAATGAGCGTTTATTTATAAGAATATTATAAATACAGATGTTATACAGTGTAGTAAAATAAGTCTTCCTTTCTCTTCTGCATGTCTTCTTATAATTCTGTGTCTATTTTATATTAATTGGCAGTGCCAAGGCGCCGCCCAATAATAGGTAACTAGGTATATTTATATAAAAATAACACCATGATTGAACGGTGCAGTTGGCAACTGCACCGTTCAATCATTCAATGATATGCCAGTATTTAAGTGACTGCTGCATAGGTTAATAACTAACTATAAAGTCAAGATTATCGTCAGAAAACACTCAACGAGCTAACCTGTACCTATTTTAAATAAAATCAGCCAAGTGCGAATCGGACTCGCCTACGAATTAGTAATAAAAAATAGACTAGCTAAAAAATAGACAGTATGTAGCCTAACTTTATATCCATTCTCTTAGCTAATATCATTTCTTTTATCTCTAGTGTTAATTACGTTACCGGAAAACAAAATTGGATGTTACGAGGACGTAGTTCAGGATTTTATCCCAAACCAGTAATAGCCATTGGTATATTTACATTATACGTCTCAAATATTGACTACCTATATAAAATACATAACATTAATATGATATTTTATATAATATAGTATTATTATTGATATTAATTTTGTTTTGTGAAGCGCTATCGCGCATACGTTTATTGTTCAACGCCCCCCGTATCCAACGAGGAGGTAAACTGCACACTTCATAACTTCATATCAGTAAGATTTAATGATAAAATTGATAAGAAAACACAAATGTCGGTTTAGAACTAAAGTGACACTTAATTCGTCTTTGCAGTGTTTCTTGGCTATATACTTACAAATAGCTGATGTTTTCTTCCGTAAGACCGCGCGTGCGTGTTTTTCCGGAGCGTGAAGGATCACCATGTAAATCTCTTCCTGCCGGGGTGCCTTATATGAGTCAGCGATGAGAATATCCAAGAAATAGCAAGCATTCTCTTCGGTACATTGAAGTCTGTGACCACCAAGCTTGGTGGCTAACCCCTATTCCATATTGTGATGATGAGCGGCCAGCGGTGTTATAGAAGCATCTGCAGTTTTTGTAACCAACCTTTGTAGGTTGGTTACAAAAATTAAAAATTCCCTGTTCGTTCCTTGAACTAGAGTCGTTCAAAAAGCTGATGTTTGATAGCAATGTACTCTGTGTTCGATACGATGAGTTTTCGAACTGGGGCCGTACTGTGAGCTCTTAGCGCTATTCAAAACAGAGCCAATATTGGATCGCGTGTCAAAATCTTTATCATCATCATCATCATCATCATCATTAACAGCCTGAAGACGTCCACTGCTGAACATAGGCCTCCCCCAGGGAGCGCCACTTAGAGCGGCTGCTCGCCTCCTGCATCCATCGGCTCCCCGCGGCTTGAGAGAGCAATGCTCGGTGTTTCCCTGCGAGATAAGATCCGAAATGAGGAGATCCGCAGGAGAACTAAAGTGACCGATGTAGCTCTTAGGATTAGCAAGTTGTAATGGCAATGGGCAGGCCACATCGCTCGTAGAACTGACAACCGATGGGGAAGAAAGGTTCTCAAGTGGCGACCACGAACTGGAAGACGCAGCGTAGGCCGGCCCCCCACTAGGTGGACCAACGACCTGGTGAAAATCTTTATACAAAAAAAAAACAAAGTGATCCAATATAGGCTCTGTTTTGAATCGCGCTAAGAGCTCACAGTACGGCCCCTGATCGCCGACCCATCTACGAAAATTTTGCAATTCAGTTCAGCGTACGCACCTCCGGTTAAACCCTGTACCTATATTGTAAGTACCTACTTACGTGTACACATTTCATTTTGTATGTTATTCCCATCACTGTCGAATGTTGTCAGATATCAGTTTTTTCAAGTACTTATAGATACCTACCTAATAATTAGGTACCTAATTTTTTTATTTTATAATCTAATCTAAGATTAAAGAGAGGATTTTCCATATCGGTCCAAAGTCTTTATTACGAGATAAACCACCCCACATAAACTATCTAAATTCTGAAAACTACATTCTAAATGATAAGCCACGTGTCACTTGTGTTTAGCTATCTACGAAGTTGCAACCGGTAAGTAGTCATAGATAGGAATCAAAGGTTTCTTTCTTTCTTTCTTTCTTGTTTTTACGTCTTTATGTAAACTTAATTAGGTAGATTAATGTGAGATTAATGTGATATTTTTGTTGAAGGTTTATGAGGGCCTAGTTTAGCTACATTTTTCGTAGGTAAAATCAGTCATTTAATATGACTTAGGCTGTATAAAAAGCATCGAAATTCGATGATAAAAAGTTACTCTATGGCACCAGCTTACTTTAACTCTAACTTTAACTGCTGTCACCGTCCATGCTTCGCCGGGCGGACTAATGTCAAAATCTGACAGTAACTTTAACCGTTATTATGGTGCAACTCAGCATTAGGTAGTCAAAGAAATTAAAAAAAATGCAGTTCGTTTTTCTTCAAAATATATTACCGTCACACCATCGTAACTTAGGCCTAATGTTTCCAAAACTACGCCTAAATACCTAGAGGAATTATATTCCTTTTTCCGACCCGGCGCGCGGCAGTATGAAAATAATGAAAATAAGACCATCCCATCTCTTCCCGTTGGTGCCGTAAGAGCCGTTTAAGGAATATCCAGATATGGGCAGCAGCAGCCTCCTTATTAGGTGCTTTTGAATCTGCTGCAACCACCAAGCCGCCTGCCAAGACAATCGTCGCGACTATAGCAAACTAAGCATACAAGGTGACCTTGAATTAGTATGTTATCCCGAAAGGGGGTGAATCTACACCCCAAGGTAGACAATGTTTCTTCTACGACTTTACTAAATTAATAGTTTTTCATTGAAGAAATGCCACGTAAAGTTTACGTTCGAAAATAGCCTTTACGCAGCTGGGTGGTTGAACTTCGTCCTTGACCGAGTGCACATTTATTTCAGTGTTTAGAGATGAATTTATGGTATCTTATTAACTTTCGTAGCGATCGCACGTGCCATTTTGCGAGTGGATTTATTTTTTACCATGGTGGTTTGGATACACCCATTTTCAAGTAAGGCTATCACAACATGTAGGGTATCATGGTCCCAGTCCCCCTTTTCGGGATAATATACCAATTCAAGGTCACCTTGTAGACTGGGGTACCTAGTTGAATTCATTAGCATCCTTTGAAACTGATGATGATGATGATGATGATGATGATGATGATGATGAACGTTCAGAAGTAGAATGCTGTTGATGTGTTTCCTAAGAGCAAATAAAAAAGTAAGTATATATTACCTACTCTTAGTCCCCCATTACTTTAACACAGCCTGTATAGTACCACATAAGCATGTGCCTAAGTATTTAGCAAATAATTGAAACGCCATTACATCATCTCTTCGCACTGATAAGGTGAGATAGCTGGCGCAGCTCAACGACCCGGGTTTGTTAGTAACCATCATGTGTACTTATAACATTATTGTGATAAATAGGTATTTTATAATACTTGTTACAGGTAGGTACAAAGACGCGCAAAGGCGTGTCATTCCACATTTGCATTAAAATGTGACTTACGTTACGTAAGTTAATGAGAATAATTTCAATAAAAAAACCCCCGACATCCCCCGTATTCCAAAACATTTCTCCAAAAAACCTTCACTTGACTTCTACTTTACTTTGAGGGAATCTCAAAATACATCGCGACGTATCTTGAGTTGACAGTTGCTTCGCTTCTCTCGTTTGAGAAACATTGACGCAGAAATGTCAAATTGATTATTTATTGTCAACTAAAAATACCAAAACACAAAAATGAAATTAATTCGAAGTTGAGTCGAGTGAAGAAATCTCGAGGTCTTAGAATATGGGGGCTAGAGTCGAGGATCGTCAGCTCTAGTTACTGGAGCTATATTATAACCATGGATTTAGCTCCATGATTATAACCATCTTCAAAAAACTGAAAATATTTTCTTGAATCATAGCTAAGAATGGGTAGCTCCACATTTCAAAGGCAAGAAAAATTATACCCAGAGGCGAACGTAATTTTTTTAACTCGTGATCATTCAAAATTATAAATGATTTTCTCCGGTGATATTTTCTCGTCTTGGCGGTTGATTTTCCAATTTTCTCAGTAGCATGTTTTCACTAGCTATAAATTATAAGGCCGATACTTCACCTGGAGAAGGCAAATGAAAAATTTCGAATGGAAAATATTGACGGAAGTAGTCCCATGCGAAGATAAAAAAGGTAAGGTTTATAATAATAACATACTTAATGTTATAGTTGTTAAGGTCATTTTAATTTTCTCTATCCCTGTTATACCCCTTTCCATCACAATTATTTATTTCACTACACTACAAATGGCATAGCAATTCAATATTACAAAATATTTAGATAAGATTAGCACCTTTTTACTATGCCATAAAAATATTAGAAGCTTTATCTTTTTACAACGAAGGCGTGTCGCGTAACCACTCTTCGTAGCATTTAAATCATAACCTAAAAAAATCATACTAGGTACCTCACAATCACAAATATCACAATGCTTAGAATGTTCTATCAAAAATATTGCAACAATAAATAATAATTTACTTACTTTAAAATGTAATTCAATAAATGTCATGTAAGTAGGTATGATGAAGAACCGCGCAGATGCATTCGTATCGTATACTTAAGTATAGGTGTAGGTAAACACTATGTTAATGATTTCCGAGGATCTATGGCTAGGAACAAGAATTAATCTACATGTACCTACAATATACACATAAGTATGATCTATGGAGATATTATTATCATTACATCACATTACACTTCCGACTATAAATATTATTAAAGACGAAAGTTTGTGTGTACCTAAACCAATGTATATTTGCGTTAGCTAAGTATATATATTTATTTTTATGTTTGTTACTCCTTCACGCTCAAACGACTGGATGGATTTGGATGAAATTGGAATAGAGATAGCCTTTACACTGGATTTAGTTCCTATTTATTTATTTATTTATTATGATTACCAACATAATGTATACCGCACATGGTTTTATAATACATTCACAAGGAAACTTTGCTAAGTGTCATCACAGTTACAGGTAAAGACTGCATGCATAATACAAAAGGAGTGAATTTTAACAGCTGTTCAAAACAATCAAGAGAAGGCTAGGAATACATCAAAGTTATAAATTATAGGATTTTTACTAGACAATAATAAAGCTGATCAGAAATAATTAAATGAATTAAAAATAAAAATAATACTAATAATAAAAAAACAATAAAATGTAAAAATTAAAATATAAAACACAATAATATCACAGATTTTCTAAATTCTTTCTAAACTTGCGAACGTCCTCCGCAAATAAATCAATACTGACATTATTTGGGATCCCGTTAAATTGTCGCACCAATCTATTCAAAGGTGCGTTTTGGCCCAGATTAGAGCGGCATTGAGTGTCTTTGAGTAATTTAAATCTGGATGCTCTTGGCGACCTTGATGGTGACGAGAAGTTTAATAATGATAGAAGACCAGGTGTGTCAAGTAACCCATTTGCAAGCTTCAAAAGAAAAGAGAGGTCTAGCATATGCCTTCGATCCGACAGAGAACTAATTTTAAAGTGCCTCAATCTGTCAGGGTAACTTCGAGTCATTTTGGCAAGATTGCACGAACATTATTTCCTAATAACGTTAAATAAGTACAGGTTTGAATTTGCAAGGATTTTAATTAACTTCAAACTTTTGTTGTTACTTTTCGCATGAAGCTATAAAATGGCCTACAATCCTACATACTTGTTTACATTTGTTTAGAAAATCGTTAGGTAGGTAAGTATATATACTCCGTCGTTCTTGTAATCTACTCTTTTATTTAGATACGTTTGATTTGAATAACTGCAGATTTAGTAGATAGATAGGGTATAACGGTAGTTAGATACGGTTCTGTACCACCTTACACTTACTAATAATATAGCATTTAGTTTTGGCGGGAACGCGGAAAAGTTCACGTCGTAGCATTGTATTATTTTTCAAAACTTGTGTTTTTTCCAGTGTTGACGTTTAAAATTGGTGGCGCATTAAGTGCTGAATTACGAGCATGAGTGAGGGCAAGTGATATAATGTGAAACGTGATTTTTCGTGTTGCTTCCAAAAGTCCATAGAAGCTTCTAGTAAAGTTGCCACCACATTGCTGGAGCATGACTTAGACTGGACTATGACTACCTGACTTAGACTGGACTATGACTATGACTAGGACATGACTTTGCGTAAAATATTTAACAACACGATGAAAATTATAATTCTTGACACTGGCTAAATACACTATGTGTGCAGCCAAAATATAACCAAAATATAGCATTTCCTCCTGCATTCCAATGCAATTTACTTGCCAGTTAATTATTTGCAAGGCAAACAAGATCTTAGTATATCTAGTCCGAGTCAAATTAACGTGTTTGGCTACTTTCCTTCCTTGAATTCGTGGTCAGTGGTCACCATTCTCTTTATTATAATTTGAGATACGGAAAAACCAGACCGAAAATAAAGTACTGTCTGAGAAGCGGGGAAGCTTGATTGCAAAATAAAGGTTATATTTTTGTGCCACCGTTAGCATCGCATCATCAGCCCGAAGACGTCCACCAACAACATAGGCTGAGGCCTCCCCGATAAATCGCCATTTCGAACGCTTGTCATAGGGGGTGGGGGGTTGGCAATAATCCCATTCCCAGAATATTTACTCAGCCGACTTAATTTTACGGCTACGGTGGAACTCTTCTCATTCCGGGACCACACCATGCCGTCTTTTAATGCAGAAAATACAATTATTTAGTAAACCATTTTGATGTGTCAACTCCTAATAGTAAATTAGGCCAGCGATGAGAATTGTAAGTCGAGATTTCATTCATAAAATGATCATTTTGTGAAATCTCTACTTGAGCATTGATTCAAGACTGTGTTCTATAAATAAATAAATAAATAACGCCCGACGATCAAATTCATAGATCCTTGACCCTAATTAGGATTCCTTGTATCTAGGAACCCAGTAACTATGAGGAACATGGTCCCAAAACACCCAGACACAGAACAAGTGTTTACGCTCTTTTTTCCTGCACAAATACTTGTCTTGTCGCGGGAATCGAACCCGCCACCTCCGGGTAATGAGCCGACCTGCTCAACCACCACACCACTGAGGCTGTCAAACACAGACCTTAGGATTGTACTCAACGCAACAATACTATGTATTAATTAGACCGTATTCAAAGTCACAATTCAATATTATGAAATCAAATAAAATGTAATAAGTATTTCAAAACAAAAGTAAAGGTAAAAATGTGACTATTTAAATATAACATGACGCAGGTACATATCTACATATACGTAGGTACATAATACATAATGTGGTAGCCTTGGCTTCAAGCACTTATGTGCTCAGCGTTTCCAGCAATCAAACATAATTTACTCATGGATAATCTGTGGTTTTGTGAGATCAAATCACTAAAAATATAACTCCCATTATGAAATAATATCATATCATATTGAATATTTAGTTGCTGTAATTATGTATTTTTTAAGAATAAACGAATCGTTTTATTTTCATGCCTATATTTTGTAAACACAAAACAATGTTCAGAATAAAATAAATAATGAGTCCCTAATCCCTAATATTACAGAACTATCTACTGGGTGTAATTGAATTCATTAGCATCCTTTGATACTAGATACCTACTCCTGATACCGGTCACGTGTGGACCAAAATTTTTGAATTTTAACACATTGGTTTGGTAATAATAATAACTCCAAAAAATGGAATAACTTATTTTATCAAATGCTACAATACAAAATTTGGTTAAAATAATGAATTACTGTTTTTAATTAGTACATACAAGGTATAAAAACGTTTAAATGTATCAAAATCATCCGTGCCAACTGCGTTAGGCGCCGCGGCGATCTTCATAATTTTCAATAAAAATTATTTCATTTACACTCTACTCTTTAATAATCATTTATAAACGATGTACTATCATGGGCTCAATATATGCTAATGAATTAAATTACACCTGTATATAGGTACGTTCAGTCGTTTAACAGCGCTCAATAAGAAATCTCATTCACAAAATGATCAGCTTCAGAAGCTCAATAACGCCAAAGTATAGAGAAGAAGCCTACTTCCTAAACCGTAACACATGCTAAATATTTCTATTCCCCCCATGGCGGATGGAGAACTATGCTCGACGCCCCTGCGAAATAAGATCCCAAACGAAGAGATCCGCAAAAGAAATAAAATGTAGCAGTTCTGTCTTAGCAGCATGTTGCAATGGCAATAGGCACTGGGCTGTCCAGGCCACATCACTCAAAGAGCTGACAATGGGAAAGGTAGGTCTAGCGGCGACCACGAACCGAAAGACGCAGCGTAGGCCGTTCCCCCACTATGCAGATCGAAGATCTGGTCAAAGCCGATGGATGATACAGGCAAGCAGCCACTGATTTTCAGCAGTGCCCGTCTTCAGCCTGGTGATGAACGGCTATAGTTAGACAAAGTGATGGCTAATGGTTTTATAATGCGATACTTAGCACTTAGCAATTACAGACGTGTCTAAAGCTTTGAGTTCAAGGAAATTAATTTGTTTATGCTGATGAATAACATCCAAGCAGAGGTTACTAAAGTTCACGCATTTACTCAAGTATTTGCATATTCAAATCAAATATGTTAAATGCATTTGGTAGAAACAGGTAGATACAGGTACCTACATATGATTTTCATTTCTTATTTATATACTTAGGTACTCTTATATGACCATGACCGATTTTATAGTGTCAATGTCAATGACAACTATACTTACACACAGATATTATAATAGCAGTACCTACTACTGAAGTATCTAACAGGTATTTAGTTATCTAACCTGACTTGGTCTAAGTATACGAAAAAAGTAGGCACATAAGTACTTATGATTTTTAAAGCAGTATCGCTGCTTAGCGTAATCTACAGATTAATTTGTAGGGATGGATGGATGCGGGTTCAATCCCCGCTCGTGATTCTAATTTTTCCTTTACATAATTACTTACCTACATGATTATTTGCTTTTGAATTAATAAGAAGTTAATTAAGAATTAACCAAGGTTATGAATGTATTATAATTTAGTTAAGTAAGGAAGTTATGACTAAGTATGTAGGTATCTAATTTTTTTTCTGATGTTGAAGTTCTTATACAAATTTAAAAAAATATTTATTTCATTTTTTTTTTAATATTTTTATGAGGCGAGCGGTTAATTGCTGGTGGGTATAATTCGAACAAGTAAATATGACTATTAATAATGATGTTATTTCGCAATATCTTCATACCTGTTCAAATTGTGTAAACAACATTCATGGGAAAAACAAACACTGCTGTATTCTGTTTGTGACAAAAAATATCCAAATGTGACTAGGTATTATACTTACGTATATATGTCTATGCTTACGTAGGTATTTTATAGTTATTTACAAACTTACTACTACACAATAGTCCCTAGCTAGACCAAATGAAGTTTTCCCGTAGGGTAGACAGTAAAATTACCTAAGTCAATGTGGTAAATCGTCGAAAACCGGGCGGCATAATATAACAAATTTGAGGTCACTAATCACTAGCCTAAATATGCGCTAACTAACATACACGACATAATCAGCCGCATTAAATCATGCTTAGGGCCTTCACAGCCTATTGCAGATATTTTATCTAGTGTGTTTGAAATTCCATAATAGAATTGGCTTACCTTCAAGTTCATTAGAGTTCTCATATTTATCTAGTTCCAACCGGTTACTTATTTAGCTTCTTACTGTGAGATAACGTTAGGTGAACAGTCGGAAGCCGGATATAGGATAAAACTCATATGAAGTAGGAATGTTTTGAACTGTGACAAGTTATATTACCTTGATAGGCTAATATAGTCTTTAAGGTTACTACATATTATGCACATTATTAATTGATAGATGAGACCACTCACCAAGTATTTGCAGAAAGCTGTCCTCCAGTCTCATCGTGGAGGAGAGAAGGTAGTCCGTCCCCTCCAGCTCGCTCGGTACCAACACGTCGCTTCTCATTTTCAAGCTTGTCTCTCACACAGTAAAGTCGAAAATCCAACGGCTCTAGTCTCTGTGCACCATAATACCTGCAAGATCACTATACCACTGCAATTTTCCTTCTACAGTTGCGTAATTATGAACAATTAATGGCGACACTGCACAATCACTACTGAAAAAGGTTTCAGATATTAAATAAATCCGATATAGATAGTTCGTTGTCAGTTCACAGTGAAGTCTGGTTGTTGTGTGAAACGGCGTAAACAAGCCGCGGAGCCGGTTTATTGGTGTTTCACGTGTATTATTTGAAACGATAAGGCCAAGATAGGCGCCGCGCGCTGTGGCTGTGAGCCACCGTGTCTCCTTGGGCACGGCCGCGGCTCTACTCGCTCGCCGACCGAACCAGCTGATCCACTATAAATAATAAGGAATCGTACGAATGCAGTTCAACTGTGCCGATGCCAACGTCCCTTGCGGCCCGACTCATCAGCCGCCACTCAGCCCATGGGTGTCACCACATCTATAATTTCAAACGCTTTCTCCCCGATAAATCGAGATAACGCATTTCAAACATGTAGCATAATCATGTTGGTTAAATACATCTAATGAGCGAGCGTAGGGGTCAGAGTTATAAGGATTTTCCTTTGGCTGAAGGTTGTCTTGGCTGTTTAGTGACGTGCTGTTGCTGTCACAAAAAACTAGCTAAATCATGGAAGCGCGCAATCTTGGAATGTTTCAAAACATTTCAAGATTGCGAAGATTTTATATAAGAAAATTATCGAAAATCTACATTTCTAACGCAGAACGTTTAGGTAGGCTATGTATTAAATATCTTCAGAACCAGTGAGATAAATGATCCAGGATGTAATACTAAAGCTCGTAAATAGGTGTCTATAAAAGCATTACATAACACAATAAATAATAGATTATAATCCTATAGATAATTATAGCATATTTTGCAGTTTTTTTAGGATACGCAGTTTGGCTTTCATTTCAACATTTTAAAACGTAGATTCCGATAAAGTTATGATAAGATTAATTAATCTTTACCAGTTACCAACGGCGCTGGCGCTGGCATGATAATTTGGCTTAGGGGTAAGTGTATAGATAAACGTTTATCATAATATTTTAACTTAAGTATAGGTACGAATCGATCTAATTTAGGCGCGGTATCCGAAAGGCCAGGGCGTTGACAATTTGACAATCACACTTGTACAAATCAAGCAAAACAAAAACGAATTCCAAGATTTGGCTTCCATGACATTAAGATATTAAATTGAAGATTTAAAAAATATTGTGTGTAACTTGCAGCTATAAGCTCGTGCAACTTTCAAACGAAACGAACGACTTTCACGAGCTCTGCTGTCTGCGGTTCGAATCCCGCGCTCGTCCCCGCACCATTGTGCATGTGCATTGGTGACCAAATATTTCTACAAACACTCAATATTGCCCCCTTGCTTGCTTTATCTGTAAAATAATTACCCAGTAGTAGTATATGTACCTCCCTCGTGAGGGTAATTTACCGCAGCAGACTTAATTATACATAATATAATAGGTGCTGATAATTACGTGATATGTATAAGTACAGTCTCTCTACGGTATAAGTACTTACCTAAGTTACATTTGAAACCCCTACTTATTGGTCAAACATGCGTAAATGTAAATTTTTAATTTAAATTCAAGCGTTAAATTTAGTTTAAATATTCCATATCCGTTACTGTCACTTTCCAAATAAGTACTTAAAAAACATTGGTGATGACTTTGACTTATACACTTATTAATTAACGCCCCATAGTTTCACCTGCGGGGATATTTTGTAGATTATACATTGAGAATTTTTAGGCAAGTATTAGCACAGATATTAAAATAGTAGTTACCTACTGTATTAGGTATTTTTTACCACTAGGGGCGCTGTGCGCAGATTTCTTATACTTAATAATAATAAATAATATGTGTGGACATTTCACACAGCGCCATCTAGCCCCAAACTAAGCATAGCTTGTACTATGGGAAAATAAAATTAGGATTTAACTACTTACTTAAAAAAATTAGTGTTCTGGATAGGGAGAGACAATAACGTACCTACCTACTACCTACATTCAAAAAATTCGAACCAATTGTATTGGTTCTGTCGTCTATTCACTCAAGAATGAATCGTTCTGTTGGCGAATTATTCGATTTCGTAGTTGAAGGTTCTGTCGTTGAACAACTCGTAAGCGAAACATTCTGTCGGCTGCTCATGCGGCAGGGAAACGTTTCTCGAAAGCATGGGGTCCCATCAGGTACAAACCAAAAATAGCCCGAACTTGCAAAAATGTAGTGATCGTGTCTAGAGAGTTACTAGTTAGTGTCCAGTGTATTCATTTGGCCCAATACTTCGCCAACACGCAATAAATGTCGCTTGATAATCTTGCGTTACGCAGAAATAAAATAATTCGTAAAATAGCCCGCGTTATTCCGTTGAATGGGATGAGGCATCTGTACTGTAGGTATTATATTATCTAGGGTCGAAGGTAAATTTCAGCCTCTTCCTGCGCACTTCTATTTAATTATTGTTAATGCTACAGCGCAGCGTTTCTCGCCGACTTCACAGCCACCATTGAGTTTCAAAGTTTGAATCGCACTCTACTAGGGACCAGTTTTACGGATAAAAGCACCTTAGTACTTAATTAGTAGTAATGCGAGACTTACACACGACAAACCTACCTACCTACATACTGGGCGGACTGCATTTTAGGATAGAACTGCATGCGTCAAGGTTGTATTGGGTACGTGAAACATCGCCAGGATATAATTAGCTATTTACAATTTACACTACGGATTACATAAGATACCATTTACACATGTTTTGTAGAACAGGTTGCCTATTAGATAGACAACAGGTCTTTCAATTAGTGTCCGGTGTCTCAGACACCGTGTCTGTCTTTCCGACCTATTAAACGGCACACGGCTTGAAGCACAGGTAAATAGGTAGCCGGCTGAAATGTTTATTTAATATGCTTGATGCTATGAATTACCTAACAAATAATAAAAATTGATTTTTGATTAATTTTCCAATCTCAAAAATGTTACTACAGACGAGCCTCAAACTTGGTGTGAGTATAACAAGAAATACTAAACCAGCCAAGTGCGAGACGATTTTCGTGAAAAGAGCATAATTATGCGGAACCCTCAGTGCGCGGTCCGACTCACACTTAGCCGGTTTTATTTATAGCACATTGTAATTTTCGTAATGGCGGTCGGTCGGTTATGCATGACATAGGTTACAAACAAAAAATAAAATCCATTCAGATATTCTGAATGATACCGACTTTGGACAAAATATCAAATAAAAACTGCTTAATTTTCCGTAAGCATATAAAATATAACGTTTTTGTATGACGTTTTTTATCTTTAATAGCATAATTAATAAAATGTTAAGTGACGATGCACGTCAATTTGTGTAATTTGTGGAACATTAGGCCTAAGATGATCAAACCAGTTGATAATAAAATTTAAGCAACAAAATATTTTTGAAAGTTCAAAATATCCTAAACGATCAATAAAAAATAACCTAATAAGCCAGTAATTCCTATATCTAAACAAAACAATGTCAATATTAAATTACATTTATTTCCACATTAACGACATCAAATTGTAAAATGTATACAAAAATATCAAAGTACTTAAAAGCATTACATAAATACAAAATATGGCGATATAATTCTAAGATCATAATGTTATTTATAAATTCAGTTGTAGATTGTGACCGCTAGTCCTACCCCAAGCTCTTGGAAAGTATCCAAGTGATCATCGCTATTCACTGCAGAGAATAGCTCTATAGATGCTCTATAGGTCGCAGCTCGATACACCAACCCGGCACCTGACCAGGGGGCTAGCAAAGATCTCAAACGCTAACGCTAACTCCAAAAATGTATTGAAATGACATTAGCTGCTCAAAAGTAAGCGATTTCGGAAGTGACATTCCAGTACATTTTGGAGTTAGCGTTTGAAATCTTTGCTAGACCCCCAGCACTGCCTCATCACTCGGCGTGGACAGGTGATCCACGGGTGGGCGACGCGTTGTTAGTTGTTAACGTCGCGTGATCAACGCTTTTTGTCACCGAGTGGTCCACTCGCCGACCACGCGTGGACAGCTTACGGGCGAGGTGATCCGGTGACGATATGGAGTTGATGTAATGAGCGCATGCCCATACAAGTTCATATAAAGAATACTGCCCGCTCAAGACGAGGCGGTGCGGGTCAGGTGCCGGGTTGGTATAATGAGCTGCGACCTTAATATATACCTATAGCAAACTTCCCAACTTCTGTTTGTTCGACTAACCTTAATATTACAAAACGACACCGGCGTTTACTCTTCAATCTAAATGTTTATTTTGTTATTTTGAGAACCATTTTTTTAATAGTGATAACATTATTATTATAGTGGTTAAAATTTTAGCAACCAGCGGGATTTGAAGTCGCGCCTTCTAACTCACCATGGCCCAGTCGGCAGAGCGTCTAATCCGGTGAGTTGGAAGGCATGGGTTCAACACCCGCTGGTTGCTAAAATTTTAAGGGCTATACAATTATAACTATAACCTTTTTTGAGACCCCTTATGTAAGTGTCTTTGAATATCAATTCCATGATATTTTTTAATTTATATCGATGGTAGGTATTTTGCTATAATGTAGGTATTGTCAACATACAAAAATATCAAAGTACATCTCAATAAGCATTTGATAGTAATAAGAAATAAATAAATCAAATTCTTGATCCCTAACTTTTACAGTCTGGTTGAAAATAATACAACCATTTTATTTCGTTAAAGGGTTCTACATTCAAAGCAGCATTCAAAGCAGTCATTATAAAAATTACTTCGCACGTCGATTATTATATAAATTGTCATAATTCATTACTTTGTTTTTCATTAATAACATAAATACTGTGTACAAAATTCTTATGTGTTTTATATGCGCTCTTTAGACGATAGTTTCGAAATGGTTTTGAATTTTCGGTACCTTTGCAAGACTTGAATGTCCATTACTCTTCTCTACGACTAAGATACGAAAAAAATAAATAAGTGTAGACATTTCACACAGCGCCATCTAGCCCCAAACTAAGCATAGCTTGTAATATGGGAACCAGATAACTGATATAATACTTAGATACTTTTTGTTTGTAAATACATACATAGAATACAATATAACACCCAGACACTAGATTCCAATGTATTTTAAATCAAAAGGGTTACAGAAACAAAAAAATCATTAGTTTTAAATTTAATATGACCAAAAACCAAAACGTGTGGCCATACTATTTAAAAATCCAGTACATTACAATGGTCTAGTAAGTATAGGACTTATAAGTTATAAATGTATTTTAGATAATATAATTATGTTGCAATAATATTGTAATAATATTTCACTTTTAATAGGTTTCAATAGCTTGACAATGACCTTCTAAAGTAATTAGTTAAATTTAATCAATGCTTAGAATGCCTTTTCATTTTAGCTCGTGACATTTTACGTCAGCGCAAAGTGGACAAGAGATTTTAAGCATGATACAATAATTTAACTAAATAATGCTTATCAGTTAGATGTTGTTGACAAAACTTCTAACTTATAAACGTTGGTAATGTGGTTGTCCTATTGAATATACTGTATAATTAGTAATCTCGTTAAACTAAACTTAATAATAGAATTTTTATACTTCAAAAGGCAAAATCTTAAACTAAAATACAATATAAAACACCTCAATTGTTATCATAATGAAAAAAACACCTGACCATGGCCATGGTCCTTCGAGCTGTTTTTATTATTCACTGAGGAAAAAGTAGATATAATAAAAATAATTCAAATGAATTTTTTAAACGATTTTTTAATACTTTCAATTCTAAAATCATCTTCTTTACTTAGCTGTTGATAATATATTCACTGGATTTATTTTTTATTAAAGTGGACACAAAATCAAGGTAATAAACTACACTTAATATAATAAGGACGGAAGATAATAAATAAAGCTCAGATCTGATGCAGTAAAAAAATTAAAGCCAATGTAAAGACAATATCGTCAAAAAACTTAAAAAATATAAATTATTGCAAAGCTAATTAAAATTCGTTCTTACTACTAATTTATATATGAAAATAGAAAATAATATAACCTAAGGCACTGTTTAAGTAGGTACACTGATTCTTAACAACTAGTAAATACATAAATACATAAGCTCATAATTATTGAGTTATAATTGTGATTTTATGAGATTCAAAATTGTAGTAAAAGATTTGAAGATATATTTAATTTAAAAAATCGGCTGTGTGTTATATTTATTGCATGTTAACGAATGACGTAAAGAGCTGGTCGTTCGTTAGATGTTTAGCGACACGGCCGCCCATTACAATTAGCCCAGTCTAAGTCAGGTAGTCATAGTCCAGTCTAAGTCATGCTCCAGTAAAGTGGTGGCAACTTTACTAAAAGCTTCTATGGAGTTTTGGAAGCAACACGAAAAATCACGTTTCACCACATTATATCACTTGCCCTCACTCATGCTCGTAATTCAGCACTTAATGCGTAAAACGCCAACAACTAACACTGGAAAAAGCACAAGTTTTGAAAAATAATACAATGCAACGACGTGAACTTTTCCGCGTTCCCGCCAAAACTAAATGCTATATTATTAGCAAGTGTAAGGTGGTTCAGAACTTTCGCGTGATACTACCCAAAATAAAAATTCAAAACATTTTGTTTTTTTAAATTTTGTGTCCATCCCGCGTAGAATTATGGCAATCTCGGATGGAGGACATTATTCTTTACATCATTTATTTAAAAAATACTTAATAAAAATATACCTAATTCTACACATGGGTTCTTAATTCCTTAACCAACTTTTTACATTTTGGATTGAACATTTTTCTATGGACAGGGTTTTCGTAACTAAATTGTACATTTACCTTCAAAAATGTCGCAATACGCGAGCGAGACAGAGGATCCACGAATGTACGAGCCTTACCCCCGGTTTCGCATACGTTTTTCCAACTCAAGTTAACATTACACTGAACGCTGATTGATTGCCTGTTGAACATCGGTTATCGTCAACCAATGAGCGTATAGTATCTGCTATATTAAGTTTACATGAATTCGACAAACGTACAAGAGATCGGGGGTTAATGTAATATTGTGAAAGGTCTATGTCTACCTAAATTCATAGTAAATAGAACTCTATACGGATTGTGCGTCGACGTCCTCGCCGTAATCCAGGTCGTCGTAGCTGAGGTCTTCGTCTAGCACGTTCACTGCCGTCTCCTTGCTACCAGGACACGCCAAACATCTAGAAAGTAAAAGAATAATAGACGTTTCACGACCATTTTCTGGGGGCTTTCGATTAGCGTTTATTAATTTAAATTAAATTAATTTTATTTACAAAATCCACAGACCTTAAAATAGTGTACAGTTTCACTTAATCGTAGATCTTACATCCAATTACGGATTTACTTTATAATGTTTATTGCATTAAAAATAGAGAGCAGAAAAGTATACAAATTTACGCAGGTAAGGTAGGTAACATGAAAAAGAGGAAATGAAAGATGTAACAATAAAATTCAACCCAGAAGTAACAATAAGGAAGTAGGTGAATAGATATTTAGATAACTGTGATTAAAACTTTAACAAGTATAACTTTATATTAACTTTACTTACTTTTTATATTTTAGTTATAACAATTTTAGATATAAATTCTAGTTTTTAGGTCTAGTTTAGTTTAATAATTATATTATCCACGTTATTCAGTTTTTAATTAAATATGATTCTAATTAAATATATACCGATAACTGTAAATGTACCCATGTAAACTGCACATACTTTATACAAGGTTCAATCAAGTTAGCACACATTAATTGTAGACAAGTAGACATAGTCATGTACCTACCTACTCACAAAACGATCACTAAACATCAGAGATATCAGTTTTAAGCAACACAAGTAATATTTTAACGCCGAACGATAACTTAGAATGTATGGACATGACATTAGCTATGAAATTGCCTGCGGAACTTTTCCGCAGGTAATGTCATTCCCATACGTTTAAGTTATCGTTTGGAGTTAACGTTAATCGAAAGGGATCGTTGTTAAACCCTCGGTAGAGTGCGAACCAAATCCAATGGCGGCTGCGAAGTCGGCGCGAAACGCTGCGCAGTAGCAAAAATTAGATGTGCTCGGCTGGCTTTTTTTTTTCTTATATTTTGGCTCCACACATGGTGTATTTAGCCAGTGTCAAGTATTGTAATTATTCATCGTTAAAGAATATATCACGTAAAGTCAAGTCATAGTCATAGTCCAGTCTAAGTCATGCTCCAGTAAAGTGGTGGCAACTTTACTAGAAGCTTCTATGGAATTTTGGAAGCAACACGAAAACTCACGTTTCACTACATTATATCACTTGCCCACACTCATGCTCGTAATTCGGCACTTAATGCGTAAAACGCCACCAATTTTAAACATTAATACTGGAAAAAGCACAAGTTTTGAGAAATAATACAATGCAACGACGTTAACATTTCTGCGTTCCCGCCAAAACTCCCTCGGCTGGCTTATTACGTAACTCGCAATAAGTTTGCAACAGGCGTAAATTACGCAATGTCAAACAAGACTTTGGCAGAAAAGTGACGTTTGATAGCAATCGATCAACAAAAAAGTTCATTATTTTGTCATTTATGTTTGACAGCAACGATTGCAAAATGTACGCCTGTTGCAAAAGTTACGTAATAGCCCCGCGGTTTTCGTCAACCCACAGAGCAAAAAAAAAAACGCTTCCCATAGGCGAAGTGTCATTTGTTTCATAGCTCTGTGTCGTCAACCAATGAGATTAAAATATTCGGTCAAGTTAACATGAGTTTGAAACTGATAGTTTGAAAACAAACAGTTTGAGAAATCGGGGGTTTAGAGTACCCCATTGCTTCTAAAATGGTACGCCACATGTAACACGATATCGCAGTAGCTAATAATAATGCATAAGTCAATAAAATTAATTCCATAAAACATAATTAATTGGCTACACCTGTTCGTAACGCGACACCGTACGATATGTTAATGGGTTGGCCTTGACGTCAGGTGTGCTTTAGCAATCTTGTTAGTTTCCTACTAATGCGCGTTTGAAAAGGCAGAAGGGCAATACTTAGCAGTCTAAATTCAATCTAACGCCCGTCTCTACTAACGTTAGGCGACTCCTAAGTTCGCACTTATCTCTCTATGACGCATCTGATCTACTGAAAACACAGATCTAGAATTTGTTCGTTACTCTTAAAACTATCCGGGCTAGCATGCGCACCGCGACAAAATTATCTCGACACTTTATCTCGTGAGTGACCGTGACAAGACTATGGTAGCGCCTAAGTGCGTCTCATTCTGACAGTGACGACAAGTTTTCTCGCGGTGCGCATGCTAGGCCATGACTGCAACGCATTTGAGTATTTCTTAAAGAGATATGTGGGAACTTAAAAACTGATAATTTATCATAATTTCATTTTTTTTTATAAATGGAAAATGTAAATGCAGGATGTAATTTAATTCATTAGCATAAATTGAGCCCATGATAGTACATCATTTATAGATGATTATTAAAGAGTAAAGAGTGTAAATGAAAATATTTTTATTGAATTTTATGAAGATTGCCGCGGCGCCTAACGCGGTTGGCACAAATGATTTTGATAAATTTAAACATTTTTATACCTTGTATGCACTAATTAAAAACATTACTCCATTATTCCAATTAAATTTTGTATTGTAGCATTTGATTAAGTAAGTTATTCCATTTTTTGGAGTTATTATTATTACCATACCAATGTGTTAGAATTCAAAAATTTTGGTCCACACGTGACCGGTATCAGGAGTAGGTACCTAGTTTCAAAGGATGCTAATGAATTCAATTATACCCAGTATAATGGGTGCTTTTTGTCCTTAGATATATAGGATATAGAATAACAATGCATGCGTGTTCGATATCGGGTCGGTTAAGACAAATCAGAAAGATGTCAATTTTGGAAATGGGCAATTTAAGAAGTGTGGTCTAAACCGACCGGAGAAAAGATTAAACCGCACGTAACGCAATAAGTACATACTTTTTCCAGTATTTTGATTTAAAAAACCAAATCGAACCAAACTCAACCAATTTTGATAAAACTTTTAAACTTCTATGGAACAGATCAGAAAGCATGTCCTTTAAAAAAAGAATTTTTCGAATCAGTTTACAAGCGACGGGTATATGTAGTAACAAACAAAAGAACAACTGAGCGCAGAACGCCCACAAAGTGATCAATAAACTCCGTCTCACAAAAGCTGTCCCGCGGCAATAAGTGGAACTAATTTTGAAAGTATGGTATTTACGTCACTACATAATATATGTACCATGGGGTCCCATCAGGTACAAATGAAAAATAGCCCGCACGTGAAAAATATGTAGTGATCGTGCCGTGAGTTAGTGTCCAGTGTATTCATTTGGCCCAATACTACACCATCACCATAGACATATATATTAAGGACAGGCCTAACGACTGGTTATAGGTCGCTTCAAAGTGGGAGCCAATTTCACAGATTGGCATCCACTAGCGCTCAGTCTGTGATGGAAGTTAGAAGGCATCGGTCGAATGTCACAAACAAAATATGCCAAGTTGTATTGTGAAGGGTTGCACAATCTATACTCAAAAGTGCAGTAAAAAGAAAGACCAAGTTTCTTACCTCAAGTAATTCAATATTTTCAATATTACACTCTGTTTTGTAACAAAATAATCGAATTTATATTTGGAATTATCATTGTAAACATAAACATTGTCGGACATAATGGCAGCGATAGGCACCTAATTTTCTCAACTTGTCGTAGTTCACGCGAAATCTAATAGATGGCGCTGACTTTTCCCACGCCATTTTCACAAAATAAAATGTTCCTTCGGGCATATCCTGATATATAAATCTATGACCATCACGTAATAAATGTCGCTTGATAATCTCGCGTTATGCAGAAATAAAATAATTCGTAAAATAGCCCGCGTTATTCCGTTGTATGGGATGAGGCATCTGTACTGTAGGTATTATTTTATCTGGGATATGTACTTATACATTGCTTTATTTACTGAATAAACACGATATTCACAAATTGCTTTATATTGAAATTTTGGGAAGTCTAAAATATATGTAGAGGTCAGCAACATTCCGTAGCGCGAATGTGGCGACGCGGCCGCGGGACTTCTTTCGTGAGACGGAGTTTACCAACTATTACATATTATTGTGAAGTTACCTGCTTTCATTGATGCCGTAATAGACGCACTTGTCTCCGACACACTCGCAGCATCCGTCGTGGAACCATCTGGAACGCATGTATTGGTAAAATTAAAACACGGTTACTTAGACAGGCCGCGATAGCAGCCGCTCAAAGCGCTCTTTTACTCCTGATACCGGTCACGTGTGGACCAAAATATTTGAATTCTAACACATTGGTATGGTAATAATAATAACTCCAAAAATGGTATAACTTACTTAATCAAATACTACAATACAAAATTTAATTAAAACAATGAAGTAGGTACTGTTTTTAACTACATACAAGGTATAAAAACGTTTAAATGTATCAAAGTCATCCGTGCCAACTGCGTTAGGCGCCGCGGCAATCTTCATAATTTTCAATAAAAATATTTTTATTTACACTCTTTACTCTTTAATAATCATCTATAAATGATGTACTATCATGGGCTCAATTTATGCTAATGAATTTATTAAATTACACCTGTAGATAGCCGTGTGAACGTATCAGTCGGTTAAAATAAAATCCAGGGATGGGCAGAATTCTCTTTGATATATTAAAATCTGCGATCACCAAGATGCTGGCCAAGTTTGGTGATAATGGAAAACCCAAACATAAAAAAATAATGAAAAAAAAAAAACATAAAAATATATGAATATTATGTAAATGGTATGTATAGTATGTAATTGGCAGATTACCTCAAGCTATTAGCGCCCATGGAGCGACACGACGCGCGACATTTGTCGCACGACATGCACTGCGACATATATGCGACAGTGCAGTTCAGTGTGACCACGTCGCGACTCACCGGCTCCGATTCTTGCTCCACACTCTCTGCAATACAAGTTATGTTTACAAGAACGTTAGACGGATGACATGAAGAATTTTTAAAGTATCCTTCTCTTCTACAATATACTTATTTCTTTACTAGGGGCAGTTATTAACCGCATTTTTTTTACCATTAAAATGATTATAATTATATATGATGATGCTGGTTTGCTTTACCCTTTGGGTAAGAAGCCTAATAATTCACATGAACACACACAAACTTTTGTGTGGGATAGAACCATCCTTTTCATAAGCCAATAAAATGTTTTTGATGGATACCATAACACCAAACTAATTAAATATAAATATAAGTCTCAATATAAGTATCAATATATATAAGTATCATAGTCTAAGTATCAATATAAGTAATTGGTAGGTCCTTAATCATAATGCACAGGCACCAATTGAATTTACATACTCTATACTATTACTCCAAAAAAAGATATATTTATAGAATATGGAAAATTAAAAATTTGGAAATTTATGAATTTGGGTTAATTAATAAGATTGCGTATTATTAAGAAATCGGAAAATATAGAATATGGAAAATCCTGAATATAGAATTTATCGCTGACACTTTATAACATCTTATCTCTCAATAAGCCTATTCTTAAAGTAAATGATCAAACAACAGGTGCTCAGGTAGATCTCAAATTCCAAAGTAATGAGTCACTTATCTCCACAGGGTACCTTTTTAATGGTTTGGTTTTTTTTCCTATGTAGCTCTTAATATTTTCTAAGAATTTGAATGTTTTATCTGGACTAGTAGTGGTATTTATGCTTCACAAGATGATACTCTTTTAGCTTTACCCCCTTACTAATAAACACTGCATAAGAGTGGAATATACTTATTCAAATCTTTGCCCATTTCAAATTCAATAGACAAAAACAAAACATGAAATAACTATTCGTCTGCTATGCTTGGCAACGTTTATTGGTAAGAGGGCTTATAATTATTATCTCAATCTGCTTTTGGTTTAGGATGTTTTTCCATAGCAATTAATGTAAATTATATTTTCAATCACCACCTAAATTAGTGTAAAATGTACAACAAGGCGGTTATATTATTAGATGTAATTAAAAAGGGGAAGAGCTTTATTATTATTATTATTATTATTTGATAATAGACGAGCATCATTCCTGCTGATATGTCTATATCCACAGTGTTGGAAGGTCATAATGGTCATTTATGTACTCAAACCATTCATTTTAAACTGGCCCTGCATTATTTCTGTATGTTTTTTTTTTTTTTTTATGAGATAGATTGACGTGATGTCTTGTCGTGCACCCGATGTTAAGCGACATGGCCGCCCATAACAGTTGCAGTGTCACTCGAAACATTGAAATAATAAAGTTTTGCGTGACACTGCACTGCGCACGTCATCCTGAGACATCACACAGTCTAGCAATCAGATTACTAGACTGCGAGATCAGGTCATAGTCTCATTTGCCCAGTAATTTCACTAGCTACAATGTCTTTCAAACTGGAACACAGTAGTGCTTGCACACTACTGCTTGGCGGCAGAATAACCCAAGACACAATTTTCACACCAAAAATTGCTAATTTAAATGGACAACTTACGAAAATCACCTTATCTTCCTTCATTTATGTGCTTATTATATCTATGGTTTAATTGTATTAACTAAGGATATGAGTCATGACTGTATTATAATATAAACAAGTAATATTGTTCTCCAGACCGAGTATAATATGACTGTATTCCTAGAAACCGTATTATTCATGTGGATATTCTGATCTCAGTGTTAAAATGTAAGCTGTACTCAAAGTGGAAACTTTGTTGCATTTAATTCAATTGATAATATTTCTAATATTTATAAAGTTGTCTCAGAGGGATCACCATTAAATGGAAAATAGGATGCCTTTGGCTTGTTCTTTAAATTGTGTATGTAATGTGTATGTTTGACCTAACCTTAATCAATGAAAATAAGATTAAAATGCATTAAGTAAATTACCATAAATGCTGTGCTACAGTTTTCTCTTATTCTTTAATCTTTAGATGGCAACAGACCAATGATGATGAAGTAAATTAATAGAAGTTATTCAATTTACACAAGTATTAATTACTCTAAAAATATTATATGAATACATAATTAGTTATCATATTTCTACATTTTCATTATTAAAACTTGTTTTTAGAATCAAGTAAACTTACGTAAATGGTACACCAGCTGCTTCTCCGGCACAGGTCTGTATGCAGATAGGTCGATGTCAACAGGATATGTGATGGAAAGCCATCTCTGCTGTGGGTCTGGGTCGCTGGTTAGAGCTGAGAAGAGGCCAGGAACACCATCGGCGAGCTCCTCTACGTATGATGTCTTTGATAATTCCGTTTGGGTGTCGTTCGGCTTTGGACACATGTCTGTTGATAAAAAGTGATTATTTTAAGTTATGTTGGGGTCAAATGCAGTGGATTATTTGTGTGAATATGTAAGGAAACGTTTTATTTCTATATTATGACTGATAATTCAACAACTTCACTCGAGAATGAGATCCTGTACTTACCAACGCAACTACAGCATTCACTGTAAAGAAAACTGAGACAGTTGAAACAGTCCTTGCAGCAGGAGCAGTCTTTTAGATCGCATTTACATGACTGGGTCAGCATACATTTCGACACCACACTGGCACAAATAGCCTCGTTACACGCGTAAATTATGGGCACTACGCAAACCAACGCCAGAGCAAAATATAACTTCCCAGTCATCGTGAAAACAAGAACTTGTAAACAGAGGAATTTACTCTTTTGATTTAGAAAAATAAACAACACAAGTTTGATTGAAACGCGTTGCCGTTTGTAAGTTTTCTATATGTTAGAAAGTTGCTCTATTATTACAGGAAACGAAACTACCGCCTATTTATTTATTTCAATTAATTATAGACCGCAAATTATAATTATTTTACGCCAAAACTTTAATTCGTCCACCTTCCAAGAAGTCACAAAACTTTTTGAGTGAATGATTTGAATTTTGATTCGAACAGTGTTGCCAACACTGATTCGCCAAAGAGAGCTAAAGTATTACTAAGCAATTAATGCGTTAACTTTTTCATGTATGTTCTGTTAACTAATGTGCCACTATGGATAAATTTTTCCGAAATAAAGAATTTATTATTATTATTATTATTATATTATTATTATAAAGTGTGGTAACAAAGCTAAAATTTTCAGTAAAAAGGAGCTGATTCAAGGAAATACCAATTTCTGTCCCAATGAAAGCGATTCTGCAGGTTTTAAGTGCTTATTGCACTTAAGGACGTTTACTACGCGCATGAATAGGTATTTAGCCGCACTACTACACGCGCACGGCATTACGCACACAGCGACGGGATAACGGCGGGCGAGGTTGACTAAACCAAAATAATTTGGTCCTTTTATTTTTTATTTTTATTTTTACCCGATATGTGTATTTCCTTTATATTGTTTTTTTGGAATATGTTATCGTAGGATTGTAGGTATATTGTATGTATCTAATTATAGGTGGGTAAAAATGAAAACCGTTGTCGATGCGAGGCTTTGATGGATGCAGCAGCCGCTCAAAGTGGAGCTCTCTGGGGGAGGGTTATGTTCAGCAGTGGACGTCTTCAGGCTGTTGATGATGATGAAGAATTAAAAAGATCATCATCATCATTATCAACAGCCCGTAAACGTCCGCTGTTGAACATAGGCCTCCCCCAGAGAACGCCACATTGAGCGGCTGCTCGTCTCCTGCATCCATCGGCTCTCCGCGGTTTTCACCAGGTTGTCGGCCTTCCTAGTAGGGGGTCTGCCTACGCTGCGCGCTCCGGTTCGTAGTCGCCACTCGAGAGCCTTTCTTCCCCATCGGTTGTCAGGTCTGCGAGCGGTGTGGCCTGCCCATTGCCATTTCAACTTGCTAATCCTAAGAGCTATATCGGTCACTTTAGTTCATCTGCGGATTTCCTCGTTCCGGATCATACCTCGCAGGGAAACACCGAGCATAGCTCTCTCCATAGCTCGTTGCGCGACTTTGAGCTTACTAATGAGGCCAACAGTGAGACCACGTTACAGTTGCATATGTTGTCATCACTGGCAACACACACTGATTGAAATTCTTATAAAAAAAATATATTTTTATTTCCATATTTTTAGAATAATTTTCACGACAATGTTATGTTATGAATGTCCTCATGAAAGACTGAGGACTTCATCTAGAAATCATAGAGAGGTAGAGCTAGGTGAACCGAGCTTGGGCTCTTTTTGTTAGTGATGAAGAGATCTTTCTACCGAAGTAATTGGACTGACCTCATGGTAGACTGAATATTTCATTTCTCTTATCAATGGTAGGCTATAGGGAAAATAGATGTACCTACCAAGTTTTGATTGGGTATGGGGTTATTCATGAAAATGGTAAAAATGGTAAAAACTTTGTATAGGACCTATGTTTTTTCAACATTTCTTGAAGAATCCTGGTTAGTGCTACAACTTGCCTAAAGGTTGTATACCAATCAGACCTATGGTTTCCGAGCAGTAGGTAAATATCAAAAATAACGTTGCAATAATAATAGCATATTTAAAAGGGCCTCTTGGTGTTAGCTTCGGCATCAGCAATGCCTTCCAAATGTCCGGGCTAGACCCGAGAGTCTTTATGAAAAGGGTGATGGTGACGATGATGAAGAACATGAAAAAGATAACAAAAATGTTAATCATTTTGAATTTTTGTATAGGACCTATGGGGTAACATTTCTTGAAGGATCCTGATTAGTGCTACAACTTACCTGAAGGTTGTATACCAATCAGACCTATGGTTTACGAGTTCCTTCGAAAATGAGGGTTTTTGTATGGGCACCAGATATTATTTTTTTACAATATAATTTTGAATGTTTGGTACTACAATGTTTCGAAAACATTACACTGATCCGTATTATAGTTTCTGAAATCTATGAAGGTACTTTTTTTTGGAGTCACCATTATGATGAGTCACTTTGTATTGGTAATTATATGACCTATTTCTATACTTTTGTAGTACATTGTCAGGTTGTCAGACAGTTCCTTCTTAGATATATACATCTTCATTTTGTTTTTGATAATAAGTCATATTTTTTGTATTAGTGATGTATAAGATTTTTATGTCCCTAAGATCGTCTCAGTTAGTTCTACAAGTTACCTAAACATAGTATACTAACCGGACTTATAGTTTACGAGTTCCCACAGAAGTCATGTTTTTGTAAAGGTACCTGATGATGAATACGGTGATGACCATGAACATGATAATGACGACAATAATTGAAAAGATGAAGATGATGAACACGGTGATGATCATGACCACAATGATGACGACAGTAGTAGTCGTTGATAATGATGATGATTTATTAATAAAAATAGAAATACTTTTCAGAAAACCAAACCGTCTAAATTCTTCATGACAAGTAAGTAGGTAGGTAGGTACCTAAGATTATGTAGGTCAGACCAATCCCAGTAAAAAAGATCAAGAAACAAGAAGATCTGATTACCACTAATGAATCGAGCACAAAGATGGCATGTCTAGCTCTACACGTCTAGGAGTTCCAGGTGAAGTCTTCGAAGTCTACCATCAGGTCAGCCAGTTCAATTTCCGCGCCCCGGTATCTACCGGAAATATCGTATCACAACTAATCAAACGAACTCAAAATCGGCACCTGAAGTTCTACCCGTCATCACCACCATCCACCATCACCACCACCCATCATCAGCATTCGAAATATAACATCAAATTGGTCATTACGATTTACGTCTATTCCGAGAAAGAATAAATACTACCTAATTATTCAATTAGGTAGGTACTTCGTTGTCGACGATCTTATTTGGAAATTATTTCCAATGCCTAATATTCGTGTTCGTACAGCGATGTTTTTCACCAGGAGGTGCTGATGTCAAACGGCACAGTATCTGCTCTCGATGGCGCCCAAGCGCAGACTGAGAATTCGTTTCAAGTGTTCGTTGATTTATATAAAAACCGAGACTCAATGAGCAAAGCAAAACCAACCTTATCTTCATACAGTTAAGATATTGAAATTTGGCAAAATATAAGGAAATCGTATGGAATAGTGAAATAAACTGTTCTTTTTTTCTTGAGTGTCTATCACATTTTTTTTAATATTTGCCATTACATTATTATAGTCGAGTATATCAGCTAATTTAAGGTATTTTTTTTAATCAATAAAATATTACAGTTGTTTAGATAAATGACAGAGAACTAGACCCTTTTTCGTCATTTTCATAGGAGGACGCTGCGGAAAATGAATTTTATGAATTATTGGTTAAAGCCAATGAAAAACTTTCATCATATAATTAACGGCATTGGATTACCCTATCTATAGATATTAATAACATTTCACTCATTATCACAGATAAATGGAAACATGGCTTTAAAATGTGACATATTTGCCCATCCTCGTAATCGCACCCTTATTGTGATTCAATAAGTCAGTCTTCTTGGTTTAACTCGCAGCGACAATGACTACATTATGTTTTGGACTTTTTATTACTCACTTCTTTCAGCAAATCTTCAAAGCCATTCACAGAGTTTTTGACTAAAAAGCCATAAGTTAGTTCATTATTTTGATTAATATTACAACACAACACCACATCCAGACAATACTCAGAAGATGAAAAGAATTTAAGTTGTAAAACTGGACTTTTCCCCGTTTAATAGAATTCTATCCAGAATAGAGAATACCTGTTTTAACATGAGATGTTAATGTCAAAATTAAGATAGTGTCAAAGACGGAGCCGCTTGTTTGGCCACAACACTTTCTTTTCTATTGTGTGAGCAAACTAATAAGTACCTATTTTTGTTTATAATAATTTATTTACACTCTCTCACATGAAGGTAAGTGATGACATGCCTGCGGTGGTGCATATTTGCCTAGAAAAGGTATGTACATAATGAAACAAAAAGGAGTCAAAATCCTTCGAAAAAGGAGCTACGAAGCTAAACAATTTTTTAGAGCTGCCGATGTGAAAAAAGAGCTAAATTTAGCTCTATAAGAGCTGAGTTGGCAACACTGTAATTCGAATGAAGGCAGAAGGACCTTTATGTTGAGTGAACAATCCACAGATATGTCTAACCGGAAGCTAACATAGTTGCCAGTAAAATCCTATATTTGCTGATAAAAAGAGGTAAAATTCAAATCTAGCGCCTTGGCGGCCGGTCGATCGTTATTTGATAAATAAGACTTAGATTGATGGTGAAAGTCCTGGATTATTAGTACCACACACTAAGTAGAAATTAGTACTGATAAAAATGACAATGGGTTGGCTGAAGCAGCTGTACCATTTTGTTAGGTATATTTAATACGTGGACACCAAAGCCATATTTTGCGTGTCCAGCGCAGTCATTCAGAATACCACCGTTATGCAGTACTTCACGAGAGCTTGGTACTACTAGGTACCTATTACCTGCTTTAAAAAAATCGTATGTGGTAACCAACTTTGTAAAATTCAAGTGGTGTTTACCTAACCTGTGTCTAGTGAACCTACCGTAAAACTGTATTTTCCCTTGTTGGTACGAAAGCATATAAACCCAGTTGAACTCATAAAATATGTTTTTTACTTAGAATAAGTACCAATGGTTTTTTATAAATTGGTACAACAAGTCTACCTACATAACCCCCAAAGTTACAAAATGTTTGTGTGGTCTTTTTATCATTTATTACCAATCGAAGTTTATCACGGATTAGCCTGATAATGTCTCCAATAATTGATGTACCTTAGTTAATGACTTTCATAAGCAGATAGAATATCACATCATAACATCAGCTTCTGCATCCTTTACCTGTCCTTGCCGAAGTTTGATATTTAAATAAATAAAAATAGTAATTGAGTTGTTGCGGTGATGTTCTAAATTTTTAACCTCAATGGTGAGTGTTGTTTATTATTCCTTATAAGTAAACATTACCGCGGGGAGCCGATGGATGCAAGAAGCGGGCAGCCGCTCAAGGTAGCACTCTGTGGGGGAGGTCTATATTCAGCAGTGGCCGTTTTCAAGCTTTTGATGATGATGATGAAACTTTAGCACACTCTATAATATAGGTATAGCCTGGAAAGAAGATCATGTGCATTTACATGTCTCACAGCTCATATTATAAATCTTCTTAAGAGTGATTTGAGGAGATACCATAATACGCACGTGCCAAGACAAACAAACCTGCCCTATTGCCATATTGTTTTTATCTTATTAGGTACCTACTCGCACACTGTCCATTGAATAAGTAAATAAAGCGTTTTTAATAGTACTTACGGGATATTTACCGTGATTAGAATCATACGTGGTAAACAACCGTGAAAGTTTAAAACAGTGTTTTAAGTAAATAAAGTTTTCAGGAGCATGTTGTTTGATCGGTTCATGCATATGATTCCATTATGCTAAATACCTACACAGTTAGGTAGACGACAGTAACGAATTCTAGCTCCGTGATATATGACCGTCACTATGGGGTTCGCTTTCCGTGTCAGAACAAGTACTTATTGCACAGGAAAAAAAAGCCCAAGTAGGTACTAGTTCTGTATCTGGGTGTTAAGGGACCATGGTCCTCGGTTCCTTTGTCTCTAGATGCAAAGAATCCTAGTTAGGCTCCAGGATCTATATATAAATTATGCGTACCATCACAGATTAAATATTAGTTACGTGCTATCTATACATATAATAAAACTGTAGAGATAAAAAAATCTGTAAATGCAAGATATCGAAAAAAAAATGACACAGGTTGGCTTGAAATTTTTCGCTGATCACGTTAAGCTACTTTTTAAACATTTTGTCTGTTTGTTTGTTTGTTTGTTTGTTTGTTTGTTACGGCACAACTCCGAAGATACTGAACGGATTTTCATGCGGTTTTCACTAATAAGCTTAGAAAAATCCGGCGCACAACATAGGATATATTAAATTTTATATATCGTTAATTTTTTTTTTTGTGAAAATGTGTAAGGTTTCATTATGAAACGGAACGGGATTTTAACAAGATGGCCACTTCAAGGGTTCAAGGTAAATTTTTTTTTCTTACATTTTGGTTCCACACATAGTGTAGGAATTTAGCCAGTGTCAAAAGGTAAGTTTTATTTTAGTTACTAATCATAGATGAGAGGAAAAAAAAATTACTCTGTGCTATTGACGGTAATTTTATTTCGGGTTTATCTGGAGGCACAAGTTAAAGAAAAAAAAAATCTGTTAGTATTATGGCGCGGCTTCATATATACGCCCGAACCTTCGCTGTTGAGTTGGCGCGCAAAAACATCTCTGTTGAATATCCTCGAAGTTTTTATAGCGCCACAACCCGGACACACGGTCAATTTGTTTGCCTGCTGCGCAACCGACGTGGGCTAAATAAAACGGAGAAAGCAGTAGCGTTATATTGCATGTCGGCGAATAAATATGTTTTACAAACTGTGAGAGTATTATTTGCGATTACAAAAATAAATTTTAATAGTTTTAATTTATAATTCCTTGATAAGAATATGAAGTAAAACCAATTTTTTTTGTTGTCTGTTTATCTGATCTTTTGAATACGGATCACGGTTGTTATAGTGGCAACAGAAATATGTCATTTGTGAAAAATTCAACTGTCTAACTATCACGATTCATCCTGGTGACTGATGGACAGACAGACGGACAGCGGAGGTTTAGTAATAAGAATTTACCCATTCAGGACGGAACCCCAATCATTTTTATTTCATTCTGAACAATCCCCACTGCACTAAGCAATAAGAAAGTAATTTAATGCATGTTTTTATTTATAACTTAAAAAAAAACAGTAAATAACAATTGGCGCGCCTGCATTACCGGCAGTGTATCACACTTTTCGGGCTACGGCGAAATACATCGCGAGATAACTTCGTCTGCGCTCGATGCAATGCAGATTAGAGAAAAACAATCTGTTATTATGTAATTACCTATACCCAAGGAAGTCGTAATATTATGTATTCCTTAAAGATTAGTTTTTTCGTTAATCTGTGGTCCAAACTAAAAAACAGGATAGGTATGAGAACCTTCTTGAATATGAGCACGACACAGAGAACAAGGAATGTCAAAAACTAAAAACTTCTTAGACTTTTTTTTTTATAAGTTTTAAGGCTTCACGCGATATCATATTTAGCCAATATTTAAACATACTTAACTAAAATTTTTATTCATGTTTTCGATTTATTGCGTTCTGGCGGGGGCAAAATTCTTTATTGGCGATCTGTTATAATGTATTAGTATTCAAAAATCTTCTACGCGTTACCATTCGAAATAAGTATTTAAAATTGTATTTATAGTACCTATAGCTTAACCTATAGTAGTAACATATTCAGTAATCTGTGCCTTAGGTACTTAATTTATTGACCCCTTTTTTTGTTCCTCGCTTGAGGATTGGCGTCGCACGTCTTGTGCATTTGCCAGCTTCATGTTTACTTTTCATCGTCTATTCTATTGCTTCTGCTTCTTCCCAATATTTTCAGAAGTGAAGATTTTCAGCCTCCTCTTTTGAGGAATTTATGTATAAACATGTTTTACAGTTGTTTAAAACGGGGAAACCATTTGCTACGCATTGTAAAACCTTTTTTTAATTTGGCATTAGACAAAACATGTATTTAGCCAATGATACGAAGTATTTTATGAAAACTGTTTAAAGGGGAGATTCTTAGACTTTTTATAATCATTCATAAGGCTTCACGCGATTATCATACTTAGCCAATATTGAAGCTTACTTAATTAACATTTTTATTGAAGTTTTCGATTTATACGGTTTTGGCGGGAGCAATGTTCTTTATTGCCGATCTGGTCAAATGTATTATTTACATAAAGTTACTACACGTTACCATTCTAAATATGTAGTTAAAATTATTTTTGCGCTAATGCTACATTCTGTATCGACCCCAAAGAAGTTTTAAGGTACCTGTAGTACTTATAGCTACTTAAGTTATAGACCCTTACCATTGCTACACATTTTAAAACCTTTTTTATTTTAGCATTAAGGTAAGCCGGAGCGCGTGCTATTATTTGTATTTAGCCAATGATACGAAATATTTTATGAAAAATGTTTAAAAAGGGTAGGTACTTAAATATAATCATATGTAGGTATTCATTATGGCAATTGTATCCTCGAATTAACAACAACATGTCGCGTAAGGTTAGTTTTTGGCTGTTTTTGATTTGTTCTTCTTCTTCTTCTTCTTCTTCTTCTTCTTCTTCTTCTTGCATGTTGATTATAGTTAAAATATTTTAGATCTGTGGGCTATTAAAAAAACCACGGGTATAAATGATTAGATTACTCGGTTACTCCAAGAAGGTTAAAGTTTTAGTAAGTAACTATCTTTGGGTGTAGCTAATAATTATGTAATGACGATTTAACCTACTTCCTTACTTTCATCACTAGGTACTTAGGTATGTTGAAAGTGCAGTGGGAATGAGACAGCGTGGAAAATAGTGAACATAATAATAATTATAACGGCCGATTCTTTATGGAGTGGTGGTTTAGTATTTGTAATTCCTAATTAGTATTAAGAAAAAATATTTATATAAAATTATTTTATTTAATTATTTATTTTATTTATTTATTTTTATATACACTTATTTTTATATATCTATTGACACTGGCTAAGTGTAGGTAACAATTCGTATGGAGCCAAACTTAAGAAGGTTAAAAACAATGTGGTAAATGGAACAAAAAGCGCGTGGATATGTAAAACTGAGCAAAGCAGCATCATCGTGCGTGTGTGTCATTCTTTCATATTTTTCTAAACTGTACCTGTCTGCTTAGGTAACTACTGCCTAAACAAAATTTACTGAAACTTCTGTGAAAGACCTGAGTGAAGTGGTGATGATTTCTTTTTGTTGTAATATGAAGAGGTACTTATAAAATTGTAGTTTTTTGTTTGAAACTTCTTTTCTTTTACTGTTTTATAAATCTATATTTGACTGAAAACATTTAATTTTAGGTAATGGCTTAAATAGCTTCCACTCACGGCTATGCTTGCGTTATACCTATATCTATGCTAATACAGGTTACTGTGCTCAGCTTCGAAAAGATTTGGTGCATATTGTTGTTTGGTACGAAATGAATGATCTATTATTAGACTACTTATAACGTAAAAATAACATAACACAAGCGTGCGAAGCCGCGGGCAACAGCTAGTGTAATATATAGTCGCCTACGCCGTAGGTGCATCCGTTTTATCACAATACCATCTTTTTTAAAAGAAGGTTTATTTTATGTTCAGGGGAAAGCCACAGCTCTACTTTTCCTGCTATTCGCGGTCGTCGCCTCTGCGTACAAAAATCCGTACTATGCGGCCGGGAGGTCTGTAAACGTTCACCTCTTCGAATGGAAATGGGATGACATCGCTAGCGAGTGCGAGCGGTTCCTGGGCCCGAGAGGATATGGAGGGATTCAGGTACTGAAACCATAATGAACACTTTCAACACAGGTAGCTAAGTTTAGTAGAAAGAAAGGAGAAGTGGCCCTGTCCTGGCGGTATGAGAATACTTGACCTGTGGCGCCGTATGAGTAAATTAAAATCTTCGCGATCACCATGCAATAAGTTTATGAGCATCCACTGTGGTGTTTTATGGTGTTTTATGGCGGAGACCTGTGTCCAGAAGTGGCGACGTCTGGCTGTAATGTGATGCCAATGTATGAAAGAAAAAATGAAAACACATGTTATCAGTAAACCAGGACGTAAGTATCGTGAGTAATGCACAGAGCATTCTCAGGCTAAATTTTTTTTTATTTTTTTTTATGGTGTTTACCTGGCTGACCCGCCCTGGTTTCGCACGGGTTAATTAGTTTACTCTGTCGATGGGAACAAGTAAGGGCGAGGGATTGGGGAAGGATGAATGGATGGGAATGGGAAGCCGTCTCCGTCCTATCCACTCGACACAATAATGCACTCCCCCATTTTTAGATTTCTCCACCCAATGAGAATGTTGTGCTATGGACGTACAACCGTCCGTGGTGGGAGCGCTACCAGCCTCTGTCCTATGCACTCGTGACACGTTCCGGAGACGAGAGGCAGTTCGCGGATATGGTGCGTCGCTGTAACGCTGCAGGAGTCAGGTACGAAACGAGTTTTGCTCTAGAAGAAGCACGTATTCTAATTCCTTTCTGTGCAGTAGGTATTGGTTATTTTACCAATAATGATGCTGGTGTAACCAGCTTAGTTTCACGTACTGGTAACGCACCTGAGCCAAAACAGGCTTAAGTTCAGTGTAACGTTGGCATTCCCACTGTTATAACGTTAATATTTCATCATCGTCATCATCATAATCATCATCATCATCATCAACAGCCTGAAGAAGTCCACTGCTGAACATAGGCCTCCCCCACAGATCGCCACCTCCCTCGAGGGTGCTCCCTTCCTGCATCTATCGGCTCCACACGGTTATCACCAGATCGTCGTAGTAATATATCATACAGCCGCTAAAATCCTTTCATATTTTATTGTTCATCATCAGTCATCATCATCTTCATAAAGTCTCTTCTGAAAATAGCTCTCCGGGCTCCCCTTTGAGCCCCACTTTGAACAGCTGCTTGCCTCTTGCATCTGACGGCTCCCCGTGGCTTTGACTATGCAGGTCATTGGTTCCCTAGTAGTAGGGCTGGCCTACGCTGCATCTTCTTCATTAGCGCAAGTCCATAAAATCATGATGTTGCGTGGTCATCTCAGGATCTACGTGGACGCAGTAATCAATCACATGACGGGTGAACCCCCGGAGAACTATGGCACAGCTGGCAACACCGCTGTGTTTAGAGATTGGTATTATCCAGCTGTTCCATACAACCGGGACCACTTCAACTGGCCACACTGCGTTATTGATGGCATGGACTACGTCAACAATGCCTGGAGGGTAAGTAGAGGTAGTAGAATTGTAGGTAGGTGTTGATGAGCTTATAAGTAGGTACCTATTTAACAACCATGAAACTGCAGAGGCGTTAGAGTTCCACTAAGAAGCTCCCTAATGACTTTGCTTCTTCTTATTATTGTGTAGGCAAATTGGTTAGCCCTTCGGCCAGAATTTTTTAAAGGTTTGATGTTATTTTGCAGGTCCGTAACTGTGAGCTGGTAGGTTTGAAAGACTTGAACCAGGCTAACGAACACGCGAGAAACATGATCGTCAATTTCATGAATACGCTCATCGATTATGGAGTAGCAGGATTTAGGTAAACTTAAGTACTTCAGTTCATGTATAGGTTGCATAGGTTATCTTATTTTAAGATAGATAAAAGCAAGCCAGATCTAAAAGGTCACCCATTTCTGCCCATGTTCTCACCGGGCAACGATTGCTAAATGTGACTGGACGGGACTGTGACCGATCGGCACAGTCCCGTCCAGTCACAGATCGGGTACCGAACCGAATAGTTTCGCGTCGCTGACGCTGCCAGTTTGCAAATATATGCGCCAGAGTAGCTGAAGCTGGCTTCTTTAACAGTGCCTGAATTCCTATTTTCTTCTTTATTTTATAGCTTTATTCTACAGCTGTCCCACAATAATATTATGCTTTGATTGTTATGTAATATCATGTGACACATCCGAGGGTTTGTAACAATATAATCAGGCGCTTAAGATTTAATTTCATGATTATTTTATAAATATTCTATCATCCCAGAATCGACGCAGCCAAGCACATGTGGCCGGAAGACTTGCGTGTCATCTACGACCGTCTCCACAATCTCAACACAGCTCACGGGTTCCCATCCAACGCCCGCCCTTACATCTACCAAGAAGTCATCGACTATGGAGGCGAAGCTATCAGTAGGGATGAGTACACTCCTATTGGAGCAGTGACGGAGTTCAAGGCAGGGATGGAGCTGAGTAACGCTTTTAGAGGAAATAACCAGCTTAGGTAAGGTGGTCCTACCAATATCATTACTATTGCTTTTTTATGATGTATGGACACAAAATGCGAATATAGCACCAAGAAATGTTTCGGGTATCATCTCAGAAAAAATGAGATCCAAAAATGCCATGGGTATCATCATTTTAGGATACTTTTCTTCTTAGGTGGTTGGTTAGCTGGGGACCTCAATGGGGTCTGCTAGCCCACAGTGATGCTCTAACCTTCATCGATAACCACGACAATGAGAGAGGCCACGGTGGAGGCGGAGGCATACTCACCTACAAAGAACCTCGACCTTATAAGGGCGCTATAGCGTTCTTACTGGCTCATCCTTATGGAGAACCTCAGATTATGAGCAGTTTTGACTTCTGGGACTCTGAAGTGGGACCCCCCATGGACAGAGATGGCAATATAATCTCACCGGCGATCAATTCAGTAAGTATGCAAGTACCGTTGTGTCAGTACAAAATGTCTTAAGAATTCTGATACGCAGAAATCCACTGCAAGGTTTGGGACATCATGTCATGTAGTCCTTCTCAAACACATTAGACATGCGCCTCAAATACCAGAAATTAACAAATTACCATTGCTGGCATTACTGTACCTAGGTATGATACCATAAGAGTAGATAATATTATTATGTACTAGCTTTTGCCCGCGGCTTCGCACGCTTGTGTTATGTTATTTTTACGTTATGGTCTAATAATAGATCATGCATTTCGTACCAAACAACAAAATCCAATAAATCTTTTCGAAGCTGAGCACAGTAACCTGTATTAGCATAGGTATAGGTATAACGCAAGCAAAGCCGTGAGTAGAAGATATTTAAGCCATTAACTAATATTAAATGTTTTGAGTCTAATATAGATTTATAACAGTAAAAGAAGTTTCAAACAAAAAACTACAATTTTATAAGTACCTCTTCATATTACAACAAAAAGAAATCATCATCACTTCACTCAGGTCTTTAACAGAAGTTTCAGTAAATTTTGTTTAGGTAGTAGTTACCTAAGCAGGCAGGTACAGTTTAGAAAAATATGGAAGAATCACACACGATGATGCTGTTTTGCTCAGTTTTACATATTATCCGCGCGCTTTTTGTTCCATTTACCTACCACATTTTTTTACCTTCTTAGTTCTTAAGTTTGGCTCCATACGAATTGAGTACCTACACTTAGCCAGTGTCAATAATAAGTTTATAAATTACTGGAGATATGCATTTACCTGTACGACGCGTACATAATTAATTTTCTTAATACTAATTAGGAATTACAAATACTAAACCACCACTCCTTAAAGAATCGACAGATATAATTATTATTATGTCCACCATTTTCCACGCTGTCTCATTTCCAACATACCTACCTAGTGATGAAAGTGAGGAAGTAGGTTAAATCGTTATTACATAATTATTCCTTACACCCAAAGATACTTACTTACTATAACCATAACCTTCTTGAAGTAACCGAGTAATCAATCATTTTCTGCTCCCGTGGTTTATTTAAACCCCACAGATCTAAAATATTTTAACTATTAAAAACTTATTTCAACATGCAAGAAGAAGAAGAAGAAGAAGAACAACAAATCAAAAGCAGTCAAAAACGAACGTTACGCGCCATGTTGTTAATTTGAGGATACAGTTTTATTGCCATAATGAATACCTACGTATTATTATATCTGAGTACCTACCCTTTTACACATTTTTCATAAAATATTTCGTATCATTGGCTAAATAGAAATAATAGCACGCACTCCGGCTTACTTTAATGCCAAAATAAAAAAAGTTTTAAAATGCGTAGCAATGGTAAGGGTATATAACTTAAGTACCTATAAGTACTACAGGGGGTCTAGCAAAGATACCAACCACTAACGATAACGCCAAACGCTAACTCCAAAACTGTATTGAAATGACATTAGCTGTGGAAAAGTAAGCGATTTCCAAAATGTCATCCTAGTACATTTTGGAGTTAGCGTTAGTCGTTGGTATCTTTGCTAGACCCCAGGTACCTTATAAAACTTCCTTGAGGTCGATCAAGAATGTAGCAGTAGCGCAAAAATAATTTTATCTACCTAATTAGAATGGTAACGTGTAGTAAGTTTATGTAAATAATACATTTGACCAGATCGCCAATAAGAACATTGCTTCCGCCAAAACCCTATAAATCGAAAACTTGAATAAAAATGTAAGCTTCAGTATTGGCTAAGTATGATAATCACGTGAAGCCTTATGAATAATTATAAAAGTCTAGTACCTACCGTTTTAAACAGTTTTCATAAAATACTTCCTATCATTGGCTAAATACAAATTTTGTCTAATGCCAAAATAAAAAAGGGTTTACAATGCGTAGCAAAAGCAAGGGTCAATAGGCACAGATTACTGAATATGTTACTACTATAGGTCAAGCTATAGGTACTATAAATACAATTTTAAATACTTATTTCGAATGGTAACGCGTAGTAGATTTTTGAAAACTAATACATAATACCAGATCCCCAATAAAGAATTTTGCCCTCTCCAGAACCCAATAAATCGAAAACATGAATAATAATTTAGTTAGGTTTCAATATTGGCTACATATGATATCGCGTGAAGCCTTAAAACTTATAAAAATAAGTCTAAGAAGTTTTTAGTTTTCGAGATTACTTGTTCTCTGTGTCGTGCTTAAGAAGGTTGTCATACTTATCCTCTTTTTTTAGTTTGGACCACAGATTAACGAAAAAACTTATCTATATGTAGGTTCTATATGTACTTATACATATAACTTCCTTGGGTTTAGGTACTTACATAATGAACACATTGTTTTTCTCTAATCTGCATTGCATCGAGCGCAGACGAAGTTATCGCGCGATGTATTTCGCCATAGCCCGAAAAGTGTGATACACTGCCGGTAATGCAGGCGCACCAATTGTTATTTACTGTTGTAAAACATGCATTAAATTACTTCCTTATTGCTTAGTGCAGTGGGGATTGTTCAGAATGAAATACAAAAATATAGGAGTTCCGTACTCAAAAAGTAAATCCTTATTACTAAACCTCCGCTGTTCGTCTGTCTGTCTGTCCACCAGGAGGTACTCATGAATCGTGATAGTTAGACAGTCGAATTTTTCACAGATGATATATTTCCGTTGCCACTATAAAAACTGTGATCCGTATTCAAAGGGACAGAAAAACAGACAAAAAAAAATTGGTTTTACTTCATATTGATAAGGAATTATAAATTAAAACTATTAAAATTTATTTTTGTAATCGCAAATAATACTCTCACAGTTTGTAAAACATATTTATTCGCCGACATGCAATACAACGCTACTGCTTCCTTCATTTTATTTAGCCCACGTCGCCTGTAAGATGTGGAATGAGCTTCCACCAGCGGCCTTTCCGCAGAGCTACAACATGCAGCAATTTAAAAGGAGGGTCAAAAGAGTATTATCACAGGGTAAGCAACGCATCAGTGGCACGTCTAGTGTTACAGATGTCCATAGGCTACGGTGACCTCTTCCCATCAGGAGGGCCGTATGCGTGTTTTAGCATAAAAAAAAAAGTCGGTCGCGCAGCAGGTAAACCAATTGACTGTGTGTTCGGGTTGGGGCGCTACAAAAACATCGAGGATAGTCAACAGAGATGTTATTGCGCGCCAACTCAACAGCGAAGGTTCGGGCGTATATGAAGCAGTGCCATAATAGTAACAGAGTTTTTTCTTTAATCTGTGCAACCGGATAAACCCGAGATAAAATTACCGTCAGTAGCAGTGTAACATTTTTTTTCTCTCATCTATGGTTAGTAGCCAAAATAAAACTTACCTTTTGACACTGGCTAAATACCTACACTATGTGTGAGCCAAAGTATAAGAAAAAAAACTTACCTTGAGGCTTTGAAGCGGCCATCTTGTTAAAATCCCGTTCCGTTTCATAATGTTATCTTAATCATTTTCACAAAAAAAAATTAACGAAATATAAAATTTAATATATCCTATGTTTTGCGCCGGGTTTTTCTAACCTTATTAGTGAAAACCGCATGAAAATCCGTTCAGTATTTTCGGACTTGTGCCGTAACAAACAAACAAACAAACAAACAAACAAACAAACAAACAAACAAACAGACAAAATGTCTAAAAAGTAGCTTAACGTGATCAGGGAAAAATTTCAAGCCAACCTGTGTCATTTTTTTTTCGATATCTTGCATTTACAGATTTTTTTATCTCTACAGTTTTATTATATGTATAGATTATTGCGTAACAACGCGTGGGGTGGGCTTATTGATTACATAAGACGAAATTAATTACCTGTGTGCAAGTGCATTCACTTATCTTATTTTTATCAGCATGTCCTTTTTTAGTGCTTTACTGAATAGGTTATTCAATGCCAATGCATATTTCTCGCACTTTATCATCTACATATTGTTTTCATTTGATAACTAGGACGGAACTTGCGGCAACGGCTGGGTATGCCAGCACCGCTGGCGACAGATCTACGCCATGGTCGGGTTCAGGAACGCAGCCGGCAACACCGGTCTCAACGACTGGTGGGACAACGGCAGCAACCAGATCGCATTCTGTCGCGGAGGCAACGCCTTCATCGCGTTTAACAACGACTATTGGAATCTGAACCAGAATTTACAGGTTCGTAAAAGACGTTTTAGGGTGGGCAACAACTGTTACCCCTAGTATGAGTTTCGATAGTTTACTAAAACTTGATTCGTTTACGTTTTCTGGGAGCGGGTTTCTTCCGGACCCAACAGTGATTTTTTTGACAACGCGAGTCACGCACGACACGACACTCCACAGCAACACACATAAATTGAAATGTTGTAACCATTAACACCGTTAACATAACAAACAACAAATTGAGTTAAATTATTTTCACGGGTTTATGTCCAGTGACTAAAAACAGCAATTGGCCTAATCTCATTCAACGCGGTAACATTATAGCTAGTACTTTTTTTTTTATTGTTGGATAGGCTTGCGCTTGACCACTATCTCACCTAACACTACAAAACTTTCTACAGGGCCGTGCGTAACGTAAGTTTAGTTATAATACTTACGTCTTTACTAGGTGGTAAGACTTTTCTGCAAAGTTCGTCTAGGTAGGTACCACCTCTTTGCCAGTTATTCTGCCGCCAAGCAGTAGTGTGCAAGCACTACTGTGTTCCGGTTTGAAGGGCATTGTAGCTAGTGAAATTACTGGGCAAATGAGACTTTATGACCTGATTACACAGTGTAGTAATCTTATTACTAAGACTGTGTGATATCTCAGAATGACGTGCGCAGTGCAGTGTCACGCGAAACTTTATTATTTTAAAGTTCCAAGTGATACTGCAACTGTTATGGGCGGCCGTGTCGCTTAACATCAGGTGAACGACTAGCTCGTCACGTCATTTATTCTCATAAAAAAAATACTATTTGTTCAGTCAGTTTGTACCTTATGTATTGCAGGTAATCATCCTTTGATGAGCTACATTTCTCGTCATGACATTGGCTTCTCATTTCTCTTTCCAGACATGTCTTCCAGCGGGCACTTATTGTGACGTAATATCCGGGGACAAAGTGGGCAACTCCTGCCAGGGCAAGTCCGTGACCGTGGGCAATGATGGCCGGGCGTGGATCAACGTTGGGGCCAACGACTACGATCTAATGCTGGCCATACACGTGGGACCAGAGGTATGATGATGTTACTTATGTAGTTTGGCTATCATATTAATGGGATGTGTTGGCACAGTGGGCATGTCTCCTTATACAAGTCAAATTTTAAAAAAAAAGTTATGTTAGATTGATACTATGGTAGTTTTTGGAACTTCTTGGCTTCCTTTTTATTTATTTATTTTTATTTTCAGAGCCGCCTGTAAAATGCTGTTGGAACAAGCGGTAGTAGGCCAGTATAGCCTAAATTAAATTTTTAAACGCCGATTAAAGATTTTATCAATTCAATTTACGTTGTTTTACTCTTTATAATAATAATATAATAATATAATATATGTGTGGACATTTCACACAGCGCCATCTAGCCCCAAACTAAGCATAGCTTGTACTATGGGAACCAGATAACTGATATAATACTTATATACTTTTTTGTTTGGAAATACATACATAGAATACAATATAACACCCAGACGCAGAAAAAACATCTATGTTCATCACACAAATGTTTGTCCCGGGTAGGAATCGAACCCACGGCCCTCGGTTCAGAAGGCAGGGATACTACCAACTGAGCTATCTTTGTACCCAATATACCGCCCATAAAATACACAAACTCGGCTTTATTTTCATTCTTTGTAATTGTACCATCCTACGACCTAGGTACTAAGTCGTTAGACATATAATTACTGATATTACCTAAAGAAGGTAGACAGCTACTAAAACTGCAAATGCCTACAAATTTAGAGTAAAAATCCCCTCTACATTTTTCAGTGATCGAAAACCTTGTTCTTGTCACAGGTAGGTAAGCACCTTAGAAGTAGTTATTGTATGGTACCTAAGCACTAACTTTATTGCATTACGGTGATAAGATAACGTAAGTGATGGGTTTATGGATGGTTTATTGGCTATAGTTAGCCGCTTTGCTTGCACGACTTCTCAGTGATGACCCAACTGACTTACCAGCTAGAACCTATTTTGCCCGGTTTAAGTAAAAGCATAATTTTTTTTGGCTGCCTGCCTACTTTTTTGTATTTTCTTGATTTGGCCAATAATAGAACTCAAGAATACACAAAAAACAAAGAAGGGGTTTTTCGTAAGTAACCGATTTTCCTTTTGTGTCTTCCCAAAAGATTAAAAAGTTTAGCTGCTATGTAATCCGTGACACATGAAGTCTGTGAGGATAAAAAGCTCAATAGTTTTTCTGTGTATGTATCTATCTTGGACTTACTGTAAATGATGGCGGTTCCACCTTGGGTGGGGGGTGCTGTTGCGAAGCGAGGAGGAGCTTCAAACTACCAATCGCAAAATTTACTATGTTTTACTAACGTGACGCCAATCGAATCTCGATTCAAGACTAACCTTAAACATTTACAACTAAATACTTTTGGAGAATTTGATTTAAAATTGTGACTTTGTGAAAGCTTTGGGGCCACTCGGGCCACTGATTACCAATTTTGACATTTTACTTTACTGACAGCATTTCTCAAGATATAGCCGTGCAAAGTCAGAAACACTTTGTACTTACACACTTAGAATAAGTACCTACTTACTTACAAAATTACAAGTGCTCAGTTCGCGCCACTACTTATCTTAGGTATAGATAGGTACATAGGTACCTACTCTGCCGTGTTTACGATAACCGCATTAACTAGGTTTTGGCATTTTTCGAGAAAAATGGCATACTTGATGCGCTTATGTTATGTCTATCAATATAATACATTGGGGTGTTTCCCCAATTCTTCAATAATAATACATTTGGGAAATGTGCAACTATTTCATAAATATTTTATAATGCACATAAAGTTAAAGACAATGGTTAAGTTTTAAAAGAGATACAAATATTTCCAATTTGTACAATAAATTGATATACGCAATCACCTAATCAGGGATTTATATTTCTGTAAGACTTTGGATTGAAATTCATGCATCCCGTTCGTCAATCATATTTATCCTTTACAGACTAATCTGAAGTTTTCATACTTAATCAGAGTACCATCTGGCAAAAACATCTGGTGCTTAAGAAATTGAACAAAGTCAAAATAAACTAAAGCTTCAAAATAGTAATTAAAATTAGTAGAAAATTAATACAAATATTTTAATGTAAAATTTTGAAATTTGAAATAAATTAAAGTATGTATTTTACACTAAATAAGTGAAAAATTTCCAATAATATGGTGTCAGAGATAAACTTATATACTATTTATCACAATAAAAATCGAAAAATACTAAGTTTAAAGAGCTATAAAATCAAATACCTACATTATTACAGGCCTTTAGAATCAACACAGTTACGGATATCAAGCAATCCAAAATTATCTTAATGTTACTTATTAATTTTCAGTAGCAGGTTGCTGCAGTTTTAGGCGATTTTTCGTTGGACAGCTCAGTTGCACTAAGGCATCCAAATTTTGCATATTGCTACTTGACCTTTGTCTACTTCAGTGAAAAGAATTACATAGTTCATTGGAAATTGTCAACGTTTAAATTTTTTAACCCCTATTTTTATTAGTTTTATTATATTTATAACAAGTATTTTTTATTTTGTTTCTCATGCATTATTTTAATCTAAATGAAGAGCACAGCAGGAATCCGGGGATGCCAGAAGAAAAAAAAATTGTTTCGGATTTTTTTTGGTAGCCATTGATACAAAATGGGTTCCGCACGTTAATTATCATTTAGAATCCCTTTGTTTTTTAACAATAACTTGACAAAATATACTAAATATAAAATCTCATGTTTTTGTATGATAATCACAAAATAGATGTTAAATTTCGGTACTTACCTTCAGAAAAATGAAATTATAGCAATTCAGCTACTAGAGTTAGTTTGAAGATAATTTTACGATTGTTCAATATCCGTAACTGATGATTTTAAGTGCTTAAAAATATATTATTTAAACTTATTTTTTATTAATAAATTCCCGCTCGGTGATGGCGCCATTACCGCGAAACACAAAATAGGAACTCCCACTGTGCCCGGGTTCAGTACCACCTTTTTACTTAACATAAATGTACTATCTTATACATTTTCCGCGAACTAGTCTGTAAAGCAATATTTAACGTGCTATGCTTTCCTTTTAATAAGCGCATAATCTCTTAGTTAATACTACTAATCTAAGCACGCTGCCAATGATGAAAGCACTGACTCAAACATAGTGCGCTTATGACTAGTAAGCCATTGAATGCTAGAAAAAAATTTGTACTAACTGTGGAGCTTATGATAAGTAACACTGCAAAAAAATCTTAGTTGATGCGTTTATGAAAACAAAAAACCTGTTAAATGAAAGAATTTGTGAAATGTTACTTTGAGAAAGTTGTAGATCTTGTTTGTCTGATACCAGATCTCGTATTAACTCAATTTCGCCAAAAACCTTAGTTGATGCGCTTATCGTAAGCGCGGCAGTACTATAGCTTATCACGTTAGTAAGTAATATTAAAATTACCAGAGTAATATTAAAACTACAAGATTTTTACTAGAATAGAAATCTTAACCCGATAATGTAGTAGGTACCTCTACCTACCTATTTATTATAATAGCATGTGTCAGGTATCAACTTAAGACATGAGGTGTACAAATTGCAGTAACATATCACTGAATAGCTACAAGATCACAACAACCGAAATAGTCTTCATCTGCAAATGAATGAAATATCGAGAAAGCGAGAAAAACCCCGACCCTCCCAAGGCAATATCCAAGGTATCATCTCGAACACTACCTTGCATGGATTTCGGTACATCCTGGAAGAGGATATAAGCTGGGTAGAGAGGTTAGTGTGACTAAACACCACTTTTATTCCAAGCTCCATTGGACTCCTACACATTATGATATAGATGCTGGTAGTGTGTGACTGCTTTATAAGGTTCCGTACCTACCCTAAGGGTAAAGCGAATTGCTCCACTATCCGGCTGTCTGTCCGTCTGTCTGTCCGTCTATCACCAGGCTGTAGGTATCTCATGAATCGTGACGTGAGTGTTAGACAGTTGAAATTTTTACAAATGTAGGTTTACTAGGTGGTAGGACTTTTCTGCAAAGTTCGTCTAGGTAGGTACCACCGCTTTGCCAGTTATTCTGCCTCCAAGCAGTAGTGTGCAAGCACTACTGTGTTCCGGTTTGAAGGGCATTGTAGCTAGTGAAATTACTGGGCAAATAAGACTTTATGACCTGATTACACAGTCTAGTAATCTGATTCCTAGACTGGGTGATGTCTCGGGGTGGCGTGCGCAACGCAGTGTCACGCGAACCTCATTATTTTAAAGTTTCGAGTGACACTGCAACTGTTATGAGCGGCCGTGTCGCTTAACATCAGGTGAACGACTAGCTCGCCACGTCATTATTTCCCAAAAAAAAAAAAGAAAGGCATTTCTGTTGCCGCTATAATAAAAAATACTAAAAACAGAATAAAATGAATATTTAAAGGCTCCTACCCTATACAACAAACGTGATTTTATTGCTCGTTTTCGATTATGGTATGGAACTCTTCGTGCGCGAGTCCGACTTGGCCGGTGATTAGGTTTTAAGCCAGCAAACCATCGTCGCGTTCACCGTCATATCGTGGTAAACAAGAAAATAGGCAAATATTCTCGTTGTCATCAACACTATCAAGTGTTATTTTCTCCGCATTTTCTGCAATTGCAACTCGTGTGGTAGACTGTGTGCGTCAATCAAAATCAGTTTATGTATGACTACTTGGTTGATTTAACTCTTGTTTCGTGGCTTAACGTTGATCGTGATACCAAGTATTTTACTTGGATGATTTCGTGCTGCAAAGAGGGAGTAGACAAATCTTCGGTTGTGAATATCTTTGGTAGGTAAGGTACCCATGAATTTGATAAATAAATAAATAATAAATATGTGTGGATATTTTACACAGCGCCATCTAGCCCTAAACTAAGCATAGCTTGTACTATGGGAACCAGATAACTGATACAATACTTATATACATTTTTGTTTGTAAATACATACATAGAATACAATATAACACCCAGACGCAGCACAAACATCTATGTCCATCGCACAAATGTTTGTCCTGGGTAGGAATCGAACCCACAGCCCTCAGTTCAGAAGGCAGGGATACTACCAACTGAGCTACCGGGCCCGTCGAATTAAATAGTATCTTAACAAAAAGCTGTTGCAAAGTATATGTTTTTTAAAGTACCTAAGTTATTTACCGAAATTTTCTTCTTCTTATAAATTCAGTAATTTTTTTGAGATAAATCAATTTTTTTATCAGGGTCATAATTATTACGATTAGATTTTTTTACGTTTAAGCACTGTTTTTAAAAACTATGGTTAACTATGATGAAATTTAAGTGTCAGTAGAGTCATTTAAAGGTCATTGAGGTTTTTTTTATGTACTTCATTAATATCAAAAACTTATTAGGTACTTTCAGAAATCAGTGATTTAAGGTTAATAACGGGGAATTTTTCCCAATTTCCACAATGTATTGAATAACTGAAAAATAAGAATAAATCGCTTAACAGATAGCCTAAGGCACATTTAAGTACACTCTGAAATGATACGATCTCCGAACCAATCGCCTCGCCAAGTACTTATAATATATTTTTTAATTTTAAATTTATTGTCTATTCTAAACATTTCAAGGAAACTGGATAGTATCTATAGTTGCCCCATATACCTTCCTATAACGGCTATAACTATATAATTTCTTATGAACAGGCTATGGTGGATTGCGATGGCGATATGCAGAGTAATGGTCTGCACGTACTTCATTCGGCAAGTGTACATAAAGTGGGATGAGACCCCAGTCATCGTCAGTTTTGCTGAAACTACCAACTCTGTGTGGCACGTAAGTTTGTTGAAGTAGTTCTCTGAATTAAATACACAGTTGAAACTCGACTTTAGCAAACCCTGTCTGTTTTAGATTCCTTTCCCAGCCGTCCCAATATGCAGTGAGACTAAGCCCCGGCAAGGAGTGTTCAACTTCACTGAGGCTTTCATGGAACGGTGGAGCAAGCCACCAACCATAAGGGCGGATGAGTAAGAAATACCTGTCTACAATTCAATATTCAGTGAGAAATAGACACGCCCTATATTCCAATTAATGGGGCAGTCACAAAACTCACGAACTCCTTGACAAGCATTAACGAAGAAACTTTATCAAGAGGCGACTATACTAACATATCGCAAAACAATTTATAGATAGATATCGGAAAGTTTCGTTTAGAAAAGTCGTGATACTATCAAACCAGCCACTTTCCGAATCCGAAGTCTTCTAGTGTACATGTCGCCGTCTTATTGTAAAAACCGTTTGGTTTTAAAAAACGAATATAAAACCATTTATTTATATACTGTCGTATTATTGCAAACTGACAGATTGTCTTACAATAAAACGGATTACTTTTCGATTTTTTATTAATAGTCGGTGCCCAGCGGTAAGATAAAAAAACAGGATTTAGTAGCGTTTCATTGTGAACAAACCCGTATTAAGGCGCTTACAGGACCCAATGCGAGCACGTTTATTACAGCAGACGAACTTGAAACTTATTTTGTTCTTAATAGGGTCGCTTTATGCATAGCAAAAATATGGCGATTACGTTGCGTTGCACTTCGACTTTTCCATTTTTCGGTACAAATGATTAGTTATAAAAGAAATGCTTATAACAAAATAAGCTTATAGAAGGATGCATTGAAACATAACTCATCACTATGATTTGTGTCAATGGGATGTCTTATTATAATGTAACATTTTAGGACGTTTGAATGATTTTTTAGAGGTCACTTCACGATTTTTTTCTATCGAGAAAAATTTTCGTAAACGTGTTTCAGTTTCGGCAGATGGAAAGAAGATATGACCAGTATTAACGTGCATTTTTTCAATCCTGTAAATGGTATACGTTTTGAGATAATCACGTTCAAAATAGTCGATTTGGTAGCATTCAACGCCTTAATTCACCAATTTTTGCTGTAATTTATTGTTTTTTTAGAGTCACTTGTGGCTAACCAGTAAGTTACGACGACAAGCGAAGCGAGGAGGAGTGTCAGGTTTGTTTTGACCACACTAAAAGTACACAATAATAATAAAATGAATTGATGCAGATTAATTATAAATAATCGGAAAAACGACAGTGTGATTGTGAGACAATGTCTCGTTTACAATAAATCGACAGTTTATAAAGACCGCGTTTTTTTTTTATAACCAAATGGTTCTTACAAAAAGACGGTGACATACATATAAGTATTCCCAAGAAACCATTGGATGCGAGAAAAAACAGCGAGTGTAAGTAGCGAAGCAACCGTTCATTATTCAGTTCTGAGGGAAAGGTTTGAGGTTTATTCAGCAGAGAAAGTCTTCTTTCAAGCTGATGTTCGTGATGATAAACTTTGCCTTATCACAACGCCATCCGTAATGTTGCCAAAAAATATTATAGCGATGCTGCTAGGTAGGTAGGTACCTACTCATCGCTGTAGAGTGGGGAATTGGGGATCTTGTAAAGAAAATATCCAGATACCGACAGCAGACAATTTGTTTATTACAGCCTCAAGACATACCATGACATGCTTTTGCTATGTAATAACGATGCCAGTGATGGACTAGACTTCGCTAACTTAAGCTCTGTAGAAACATTACAAAGGGTAAGGTGATTTATCATTATAGGTACATGTAACTATAATTATTTTACTTCCCGATCTTCTAGTACCACAAACAAGTGTAGAAGTACCCATTAGATTGAATAGGTTTCTTGATAATACCCAAGAAGAATCCGTTTATTCCCAGAAGTTTCGCGAAGATAGTTCAGTAACGTAACTAAGTATTTAGCCATTTTTCTCAATAATTGTCTTGAAAAAAACACAAATTAATTTGAGTTATTTTTACTCGCACTTGTTCCGTACAGCCTTACAGATAACAGATAAGCCGACAGTTACCCGTAGGCCCACAGAGCTATGAAACAATGGCGCTTCTGTAGAGGGGAAGCGTTTTTATTTTGGTCTGTGCGTAGGCCGGATGGCCGAGTTATCGTAAATTCGCCACAACGTAAATTCGTTACGAAAAAAAGGATGTGTAAGCAAGTAAGCAATAAGGCGCGCAGTGTTTTGTTTGGCTTGGTTTCGACCGGCACAAAACATCACAGTGACGTCACACGCATGATTTTACCGGCAAGAACGGCCAATGTATTAAGTAATCGTCCGATTTGGATAATTCAAAAAGATTATCATTCTTTCTTATGTCATAAAGAAAAACGTGGAAACTAGTTATTGACTCTGGGGTGTTTCCCTGCTGGATAAGATTAGGATTGAGGAGATCCGCAGGAGGACTAAAGTGAACGATATAAGTAGCTCTTAGAGTTAGCCAGTTGAAATAGCAGTGGGTCACATCACTCGTAGAACTGACAACCGATTAGAAGAAAGGTTCTCGAGTGGCGGCCAAGTGAAAGTCAAACTCGCGCACGAAGGGTTCCGTACAGTTATTTATAAAAATGAGCCACAGACTCAGGCTTGTTGTATAGGAAGGAGCCCCCTAAAATATTTGATTATTCTGATTTTTAGTATTTGTTGTTATAGCGGCAACAGAAATACATCATATGTGATCAACTGTTTCACTATCACGGTTCAAGAGATACAGATATTTTACTCGTTTTTATGGATAATGGTACGGAACCCTTCGTGCGCGAGTCGAACTCGCACTTGGCCGGTTTTTGTTATGGATGTAGCTAAAAATAAACTGAGCTAACTGAGCTTTAAAACAGCATGAAAAAACCATAACAGAGACTATAGTAATCGACTTTGTTTTAATTCGTTCTAACGAAAAGTGCGGCTCGCCACAACCAGGTCGAGAGTTCTAGCAGAGTGCCACGCGACTCTACAGAAATTGTCTCACAAATGTAGAACAATAGTAAGATGGGCGAAGAGCCATGGCTCATAGAGTCAGTGCCCAATTTAATTTTAGTTATTTTATTTTATTTTGTTGTAATAATTGGATGTGTATATCTGGCAATAAATAATTTCAATTTCAATTTCAATTCATGCCCAGGTAACCTTAGGGCAGATTTTCTAGCCAAAGAGGGAACCAAGAAAGAAGTTAATGCTGACGTGGGAGGACTCTGCAAACCATCAGCGATGGAAGTGAGGGACTCACTACGTCGGCACACTGAAAAAGAGCAGCAGAAAATCTGGGGCAAGAAAACGGACTGTAAACAGGCTAAAGCCGAGTTTCCAACCATTGATAGAAAGATCACTAATAACTTGCTAAAGTTGCAACGCCAAGATCTTAGGCATATAGTTGGCCTCATCACTGGCCACTGCAATTTAAACTATCATCTGTATAAGACTGGGGCCACGGATAGCCGGATGCAGAGGGTGCCTGAAAGAAGACGAGACTGTGGAACACGTACTGAGATACTGCACAGCTACAGAGGAAGCCAGATACACATCAGGAATGTTAACACGAGTAGACACACAACATCCTACTCAGGACATTTCGAATGCCTCATCATTACTCCAACACCCATCATCAGTGCCACTGGATTAGTTGTACCAGCAGCCTAGAGCCACACTCCGTTATTTTAAGGAGTTGGGGTGGCTCGGTTAGATGCTGGCAGGGGGAAATGCACACTACACCCCTAGCGGGACGTCGGTGCAGGACTTAGCGCCCCCATGTAGAATAAGAATAAGAAGTGCGGCTCGCGTGTAAGCATGGGTATTATTTCGATAATTTAACATCAAATGTGCATGAAACATCTTTTTTCGGTAATAATCGTAAATCGGGCATAACCTTACGTTTGACAACAATTTACCTGATGGTAAGTGACGAAGCTGTCTAATGTGGAACACGTTTGTCCATGAGATGCTCATTCACTCTAGACTCAAATACTAATTTATTAATAAACCAGGTTTACACGTCGGTTTGGATTACAGTATGAGTAGGATACTAGAACAACAAAATACACATTGGTATAAAATATACATATACAACAACATTGAAATTACTATTACCAGACTTGAAATGACCCAGGTTATACCCAGGAAGAAACACTGTTGTAGGAAGAGCATTCCATTCCTTGGGCGTTCGGACGATGAATGACTGAGCAAAACGCTTAGTGCGGACTTGTGGCACACTAACGTAAGCCTTTGTGGAAACCATAGAGCAAAAAAAAAACGCTTCCCCTAGGCGAAGCGGCATTTGTTTCATAGCTCTGTGGTGGAAACATATAATCATGCCTGGCATACTCGGGCGTGTTCCTATTCATGGTGCGGTGGACTCCAAGGAAACTACAATTTACGGACACAAATAAATATATAATTGAACTGATATAACTAAATAATATAAACAATGACATGGCGCAGTAGGGCTTTATATAGGTCAGCGCGGGCGTCGTCAATATTATAAACAAATGTGTCCCTACACCTTTATGATCAGTCTGCCTAAAAAGTAAATTTTCAAAAAACGATGTCTTGATTCCAAATTGCCTACGGCACAGTTATGTCTTAAAAGCAGTATGTACCTATGTACAATTATGTTCAGAGGAAAGCCACAGATCTACTTTTCCGGCTATTCGCGGTCGTCGCCACTGCGTACAAGAATCCGTATTATGCGGCCGGGAGGTCTGTGAACGTGCACCTCTTCGAATGGAAATGGGAAGACATCGCTAACGAGTGCGAGCGGTTTCTGGGCCCGAGGGGATATGGAGGGCTTCAGGTACTGAGACCATCTCCTCGGTAAATTAAAATCTTCGCGATCACCATGCAATAAGCTTATGATAAGCATCCAAAGTGGCTTTTTATTGCCGAGGGAGAGCTATTTTCAGCAGTGCCGACGTATTCTGGCTGTTGATGTGATTTCGATGCATGAAAAACAGAATGATAATAGGCAGTTAAATATTATCAGGACACCACACGACGTTTAAATACATACTATACAATAGACCAATAGTAACTAAAATATAATGTGGAGTGTTTGTTCCTGCTGATCCGTCCTGATGGCTTTGCACGGGTTACTTAATTATTAGTTTGCACTGTCAATGGGATGAGGGAAGGGCGAGGGATATAGAAAAACGTTAATTGAATAGATGGGATGGTAAAGGGAAGCACTGGTCTGCCTCCATTAGCCACCAGTCATCTACAGGACTTGATAATGCACTCCCCCATTTTTAGATATCTCCACCCAATGAGAATGTTGTGTTATGGACGTACAACCGTCCGTGGTGGGAACGCTACCAGCCTCTCTCGTATGCACTCGCGACGCGCTCCGGAGACGAGAGGCAGTTCGCGGATATGGTGCGCCGCTGTAACGTTGCAGGAGTCAGGTAATGATATGTTTCGCTCTAGAAGAATCAGGCATTCTGATTCCTTCCTGTGCAGTAGGTAGGTACAGGTATTGGTGACCTACTTTACCACTGATGCTAGATGTGGAGAAGTCTGCTTAGTTTCACGTACCTACTGCAAATGGCATAGTAAGCTTGGTACCTAATTCTTGAACAGCAGGCATAAAACTAAGTTCAGCGTGACGTTAGCAATAACAATTATAACTTTAATATTTCATACAGCCGCTAAAATCCTTTCACATCTTCTTGTTCATCATCAGTCATCCTCATCTTCTAACAATAGCCCTCCCCCGTAGAACGGCACTTTGAACGGCTGCTTGCCTGTTGCATATAACAGCTCCCCGTGGCTTTAACCATGCAGTATTTCATCGGTCCCCTATAGTGGGGACGACCTACGTTGCGTCTTCGTCATAAGCGCAAGTCCGCTAAATCATATGAATAGTGGTGTGTGTTCATCTCAGGATCTACGTGGACGCAGTAATCAATCACATGACAGGTGATTCCCCGGAGAACTATGGCACAGCTGGCAACACCGCTGTATTTAGAGATTGGTATTATCCAGCTGTTCCATTCAACCGGGACCACTTCAACTGGCCACACTGCGTTATTGATGGCATGGACTACGTTAACAATGCCTGGAGGGTAAGTCGCAGGGTATAGAGACAGGTTTTGATGAGCTGATAGCGACCATAAAACCCCAGCGGTTTTATAGTTCCACTAAAACGCTTCTTTCAGCTTCTTTTTTCCTTCTCGTTTAGGCAAGTGGTGGTGGTAATCATTAAAGGTTTGATGTTATTTTGCAGGTCCGTAACTGTGAGCTGGTAGGTTTGAAAGACTTGAACCAGGCTAACGAACATGTGAGGAACATGACCGTCAATTTCATGAATACGCTCATTGACTATGGAGTAGCAGGATTTAGGTAAAGTTCTCCAGTTCAGTTTATCAGTTCTCATGTAGGTTTGTTTGTTTGTTTATTTGTATAGATAGAAAGTCATTTGAGATGGATATAAGTTAGCCAGAGCCAGAACCTAAGGTAGGAGCCATAGCAGACCAACAAGCTTCAGCCCCACCAGTGCGTCAAGTAGCGTCAGCGTCAAAATCGCCTTCCGGTACCCATCGCTTCCCGTGTTCATTCACCCGCGCCGCGCCCCAGTCCCGGGGGCAGTGGTGGGTATGGAAAAGTTTGAAACTGCCGCTTCGCAGAAGCACCGGAGTGGCTGAAGCTTTAGGCTTACAATACGTGTGCCTACTACATCTATTTCTATTTTCTTCTATATTTTATAACTCTATTCTACAGCTGTCTCTTACAAAATGAATATATATGTATGTGATGTGACGCATCCTAGGGTTTGTAACAACATTAATCAGGCGTTTAAGATTTCATTTTATGAATTTTATAAATACTTATTCTATCATCCCAGAATCGACGCAGCCAAACACATGTGGCCGGAAGACTTGCGTATCATCTACGACCGTCTCCACAATCTCAAAACAGCTCACGGGTTCCCATCCAACGCCCGCCCTTACATCTACCAAGAAGTCGCCGACTTTGGAGGTGAAGCTATCAGTAGGGATGAGTATACTCCAATTGGAGCAGTGACGGAGTTCAAGGCAGGGGTGGAGCTGAGTAACGCTTTCAGAGGAAATAACCAGCTTAGGTAAGGTAGTACCTATATTGGTTTTTCATGATATTTATAGTCAATGTTCATGATATATGGACATTGTTAAATAGGCTGAATGCGAATATAGCATCATGAAACGTTTTAGGTCTCATCTCAGAAAAAGATGAGACTCAAAAATCTATGGGTATTACAATCATTTTAGAATATTTTTCTTTCGAGGTGGCTAGTTAGCTGGGGACCTCAATGGGGTCTGCTAGCCCACAGTGATGCTCTAACCTTCATCGATAACCACGACAATGAAAGAGGCCACAGTGGGTACGGAAGCATACTCACCTACAAGGAACCTCGACCTTATAAGGGCGCTATAGCGTTCTTACTGGCTCATCCTTATGGAGAACCTCAGATTATGAGCAGTTTTGACTTTTGGGACTCTGAAGCGGGACCCCCCATGGACAGAGATGGCAATATCATTTCACCGGCGATCAATTCGGTAAGTATGCAAGTACCGTTGGTTCGTTGTGTCAATATAAAATGTCTTAATTAGGTACATTCTGATATGAAGAAATCTACTTACTACAAAGTTGTGGGACATTATGAACTCCTTAGACATTAGACATGCGCCTCGAATAACTGTAATGACCAATTACCAGTGCTGGTATCTGTGACAGACAAAAGTGCATTATACTCTACCTAGGTATTTATTCTAAGACCTGGGTATTATAAAATCTGTGACATAATGCCCTTGCGTAGCAACGCATGCAATGGCGTGCACGGGCGTGTTGATTTACATAAGAAAAAAATTATTAATTACCTCTGTATAAGTGCATTTCCACTTATCTTATTTTTATCAGCATGTCCTTTTTCAGTGCTGTACTTATTGCTAGAGTCTGGCTACTGAAAGTAGAGACTGAAAAAGCGCGGCCAATTTAAAAAATATCGGCATGGCAGCCCAAACTACGAAGAAAACTTGGAACAACTCACTTTGACATCTTAATAAAGTTTATGTTTTACCGTTTTGTATAAATATTTTCAAGTTTCCTTCTTAGTTTGGGGCTGCCATGCTGATGTTTTTAAATTTACCGCATGTTTTTCAATATCTACTTTCATTTTTCTACTTTTATTACTCTAGCTCAAAGGTTATTCAACTCAAGTGTATATTTCTCGCACTTTATCACTACCCATGTATTTTTTCGTGAAACCATAGGATGGAACTTGCGGCAACGGCTGGGTATGCCAGCACCGCTGGCGACAGATCTACGCCATGGTCGGGTTCAGGAACGCAGCCGGCAACACCAGCCTCAACGACTGGTGGGACAACGGCAGCAACCAGATCGCATTCTGTCGCGGAGGCAACGCCTTCATCGCGTTTAACAACGACTATTGGAATCTGAATCAGAATTTACAGGTTCGTAGACGACGTAAGTTCAGACGTAGGTAGGTAGGTGGGCAAGCATTTCCAAATAATGGTATTGTAACCCTTGACACCAACGACATAAGAAAAACAAATAGAGGTTTATTTATGTTCATCAGGTACCTAGAGGTCTGTGATGTTAGGAATCGACCTAACCTCATTCAACGAAAAACATGCCGGATTAATATTTATTTAAGTACATCTTTTATTAGGTAGCTTCTTCTATAGAAGATATCTTAACAGGATGTTAATAACATATCTCCCCTCCCCTCCATCCCCCTTCCTTTATTCTCACCTTCCCTTCACTTCCACTCCCATCCACATTCTATGCAGTAGGGGAAAGAAGTACAATAGCATCGAACCCCCACAATAGGCATAACTCCATTCCCTTAAAAAAAATCCTCATTCAATGCGATATATATACTCTAAACATAAGAAATACTTCTCCAATTGGTACTCGTAAGTACCCTCAACAAAAATGTAGGTAGGTAATCATCAGGCTTCTCATTTCCGTTCCCAGACATGTCTTCCAGCGGGCACTTATTGTGACGTAATATCCGGGGACAAAGTGGGCAACTCCTGCCAGGGCAAGTCCGTGACCGTGGGCAATGATGGCCGGGCGTGGATCAACGTTGGGGCCAACGACTACGATCTAATGCTGGCCATACACGTGGGACCAGAGGTATGATTGTAGGGGCACAGAATGCTAACGCAGCTGAAATAGTTCCACGCGGCGTCCGCGCCCCTCTGGCCTCCTCATTGCAGTCGTCTCTCCACCACAACCGCGTCTTGTACTTAGTTTATTATCTTGTTTTATCAGTATGTATATTAATGTTAAGTTTGTCTCAAACATACTTAATAAAAACTTAATTAATGTATAGGTTCTTATTGTACACCACCGTTCACTCCTACTTCAACCAATACTGTCCATCCAAAGGTTGCCTGGAAGAGATCGCTTTTAGTGATAAGGCCGCCGATTGTAATACCTACTATAAGCTGTTATGTATCATTAATAATAATAATAAATAAATATGTGTGGACATTTCACACAGCACCATCTAGCCCCAAACTAAGCAAAGCTTGTACTATGGGAACCAGATAGCTGATATAATACTTAGATACTTTTGTTGCATTGATTGTTTCTGTGGTATACAATAAAGAGTTTTTGTATTTTTTTTTATGTTTATTTACAGTTTCAATTATATATTTTATTGGTTCCCGAAACCCGTTTCCTTGGAGTCCACCGCACCAAGGAATACGCCCGAGTATGCCAGGCAAGACCTTTACGCCACAATGATTATGATAATACGTTATATTTTGGCTATCATATTAGTGGAATGGGTCAGTCAGTACAGTCGGCATCTCTTTAGAAGTCACAATATTCAGACAAAAAGCTACGTTTAGAATAAGGAAGGTTTTGAAACTTTTTGGCATCCTTTTTCATTTATTTTTTATTTCCAGAGCTGCCTGGAAAATGCTGTGGGAACACGTGGTGGTGGCCAGGGAAAGCTCTTTAACGCCGATTAAAGATTTTATCATATCAATTTACGTTGTTTTAATTAAGTAATACTTACTATTTTCTTATTTTTTTTTGCCGCGCGTATCCACCTGTGTTGGGTGAAGATGAAGAGCCCACTTAATTAAGCTTATTGCTACATTACGCTTTTTGTCTTTTTTATTTATGAGAATGTATGACGAGCTAGTCGTTCACCGGATGTTAAACGACCCGGCCGCCCATAACATATAAGTGTCACTCGGAACTTTAAAAAATAAAACTATTATCTTAATTTCATATTTTGCTACGATTGTACTTTATTTATTAAAGTAAGTAATGAATAAAAAAATTAAACATAATAAAATGACAGATTCTTAAGTCTAGCTTTAGAGCATAAATTATAAATATTTTAGGCCAAGGTACAATAGATATTTCCAAAAATGTAGGTAGGTAGGTAGGTCACACATAAAATATTTTATAACTTCAAACAGTCCACTTTATCCTACTATACACTAGTGGGTGGGACTTGGATCTACTTGGTATCAATATAAACAAAAGTTAAATAAGGGATTATTACCTACACGTATTCAGTCATAAACGCCGCACCCAAGTAATTTCTAAAAATTACCTAAACACTATTGGGATTTAAGTAGTCCCAAGTTAAATTATACGTTAATCGAAACGTGATCTTTAAAATTAGAGGTAATTAACGACTGCCAAAATTTAATTAAACATGAGTAGCTATAATAACCAACCACAACAATTTTGCCCCATTCATTTAGAATTTAGACGGAAAAAGTTCCCTAAGGACGGCAGGCATTTTAATTGTTACCTACCTAATAAGTTTTAATTAAATTAAAGTAGGTTAATCTACTATCTCGTATTACAGAGTGCATGGAGCGTGGGTCATTATTCTGAGCCTCTACGGTTGGGCGTACACGTCATTTTCATGGTAGAGTTTTTCAAACTCGTTTTTCAAAGGTCGAAGTTGTAAACTTTAGCCGTCATGTCGAAGTTAGATTCCGTAGAAATCGCACGCTCCATTATTTTGGCTAGGATACATATAAATATTTTGTAATCAAGTTGTTGTCAATTCTAATATTTTACTAGTTTTTATAAGTAAAAGTGAACTTTGTTAGTGGCAGAAGCAAATATGACTGACGATTACAGGTAAGAATTTGTTTTTAAACACAATATAATTGAGATTTTTAATGCTATAAGGTACTAAACTTTATTTTGTTAATTTACATAAGTATCTATTCTGTGACTAAATTATTATATACACTTATATATACTCGAAGATTCATCAAAGGTTGATTGAAAGATATCGTTGGTTGGTGTAAGAGGACCGAAATAAGTTAGGTAAGTAGGTATTTTGCGAAGAGCTTTCTTATCATCGATCTGGTATACCGTGCCTCGAAGCTCGAAGTTTCTTATAGAAGTAGGTACCTACAATATTAAAAGGAGAGACATAGACTAACTCGACTCGCGGGCTCGAAGTGAGCCAGCATAGTTGAGTAATCGTCTATCGGCTTCTATGTTTTCTTTTAAGAGTTTTAATAGAATGTAGGTATTATTTTCTTGTGTTTATCTTAGCCAGAGAATTTAGTTTTTATTATAATAGGTACTTAGTACGTAACTGAGCTTCAACTTTAACTAGACTGACTTATTATACTTTCAGTAACATATCGCCGAAAAGCTACGAGCTCAACAACCAAAACAATCTTCATCTGCAAGGGGGTGAACTACCGAGAAAACGCAAAAAGCCCCGACCCTTCCAAGACAATATCCGAGATTTCATGTCGAACACTACCTTGCATGGTTTCCGGTACATCTTGGAAGAGGATCTAAGCTGGGTAGAGAGGTTAGTGTGACTTAACATCTCTTTTATTCCAAGTTCCATTTGCCTTAAAAAAAGATTCCTACACATTCTGGTAGATGGCTGCTAAGTGCTATTATAGCTGTTTTTTAGGAGATAGTATTATACCTATACCTAAGTAAGCAAATAATCGACGCGTTGTTATACGGTGCGTTTACGAAATGAAGTTTGACGTCATCATGATGCTCTGTGCTGAATTTCTGATGTCTGTAATTATACAGCAATCAATACAGCCACTTTAGAACTTTTATAAGGTTAGACTTGCTATCTTGATTAGATCAATTAAATAATCAACGCCTACCCAAATTGTCTCTATGGTTGCAGATGTTGCATTTTAAGCAAGAACTAGATTTTAAATTTTACAAAAAAGGAAGGGGGTCTGTCGCTATACCTAGACCTATAGTTGTCTCATACTTCATACTTTACTATTCGGTTTTGTCTAAAGCGTTTCTTATAATATTTTAGGCTGTGGTGGATTGCAATGGTGATATGCAGCGTTATGGTCTGCGCGTTCTTCATTCGGCAAGTGTACATAAAGTGGGATGAGACTCCAGTCATCGTCAGTTTTGCGGAAACCTCCAACTCTGTGTGGCACGTATGTTTGAAATAGTAGTTCGCTGAATTTAACACACAGTTGAAACAAACTCAACTTTAGTAAAGTCTGTCTGTTTTAGATTCCTTTCCCAGCCGTCACATTATGCAGTGAGACTAAGCCCCGGCAAAGAGTGTTCAACTTCACTAAGGCTTCCATGGAGCGGTGGAGCAAGCCACCAACCATAAGTGCGGATGAGTAAGAAATACCTCTCTGTCATTAAATATAGAGTGAGAAATAGACAGGCCCCATTATTCCGATTTGTAGGAGTCACATAACTCGCAGAGTTGAAAACCGATCGGACAGAAACTTTATCAAGGAACTGCTATTTAATGCACTATAGAGTATAGAGTAAGGAATCGAGGATCTTGTTCAACGGACTCGAAAGGACACAAACAGGATTATTACTTAACCCACCCAGGTATTATTAATTTCAGCCTCAAGACATACCATGACATGCTTTTGCTATGTAATAACGACGCCAGTGATGGACCAGACTTCGCTAACCTAAGCTCTATAAAAACATTACAAAGGGTAAGGTGATTACCATTATAGGTACATTATGTAGAAATAACTAAATTATCTTCCCGATCTTCAAGTATTACAAACGTGTGTAGTAGGTACCTGTTAGATTAATTAGGTATTTTGATAATACGCAAGAAGAATCTTAGAATGGGTTAATTATTATGTTAGGTACACACACGGACCTACAATCCGGTTTTAGGTAAATATCATGGTCATAGAAACAATTTTAAAAATAACAAGGGATATACTGAGCAGTATATCCCATGGTAAGGTTCTAAAATGGTGATAATAAAACCAAATGTCTGCAAAATATGTGAGGTTAAAATCGTCAAATTCTTGGGCACGGATCCGGAATCCTAAATATCCTGACCTCTTCTGTCGATCAAGATCGTAATAAACTTGTTATTAAACTGACTCATCATAATAAGCTCACGACTATTTTAGAACAACCTGAAATTTTGATGTTTAATTATTGTAAACAATCAACTAAGACTAGAGGAAATTCCAACTGGGCCAAATGACAGGACCCACAGAAACCTGGCTTCCTTTTAAGAGGCTTCCTTTATAGAAAGTCTACATTGGTTACAATATTTGAGGATCATTTGTTTTTGATAGGGCTTACTTATAAATTATGTTTTCAGCTTGCACCAAGTCTTGACGATCTTTTTAAGGAATGCCTCTGGGAGAACTTGACCTGCAGTCAAATGTTCTATCACACTTTGACTAAAGATGGATACTGTTTTACATTCAACATGCTTTCTGATGAAGAAATGTTTAGAATGGAGAAGTAAGTTTATGTGCTGTAACCACAGACATCTTAATACTATACAGTAAGGCTGTAACTAATGTAGGTACTGACGTTAGTTGCGTTTGCACAGACTGTGTTTATAAGTAGGTACAAAGAAAAGCCATGTGTTAGTTCTCTCCTAAAATTGGCTGTTCAGATAAAACGAAATTCTTATGGGCAATACATTTTTTACAGCATGCACAAGGACTATTTCCACATAGCCGGACGTAATCGCAGTGCCTGGACTTTGGGAAAAGGATACCCACCTGGAGAAACTATTAAAACATACCCTTTGAGAGGACCTGTAAGTACATCAAAGTTTACTTCTATTGCTTAGCCATTTAAACATAAGTTCTTAATGAGTTTTTCTATATTGCAGAGCTATGGAGGAGTGGAGTTTGAAGTTATCCTTCTGACCGATATTCGGGATTTAGATCAAGTCTGCCGAGGACCAGTACAAGGTTTCAAGGTAGGTACAACCGTACATTATGGGTCTCTAACGGCCTTATTAATAAACGTGGAGTAGCTTTGGACTAGTTAAACCACCTTTTGTCTTCCTCGATCAAGTTCAATGACAAAAAAGACAAAAGTAACTAATCCAATCCACGTGCATTAATAAGGCCGTAAGCATCTAGCATTAATAATTTATAATTCATCGCGATTTTTAAATGGTTTTTAGATTTGGCTCCACAATCCCGCTGAACTTCCAAACATGGGTCAGAACTTTTTCCGGTTGCCGATCAAGTTTCAATCAGCTGCAGCTATTACCCCTCGGGTCATGGACACTTCTGAAGGGCTGAGGCATTACCCACCGAACAAGTAGGTCCACTATTAACAAAAACATGATCTACCAAAAGTCATGTTTGACAGCAATGATTGCGAAATTTACGCCTGCTGCAAACTTATTGCGAATTACGTAATTTCAGTCTTTACCAATGTACTCTGTGTTACGTAACAACCCAGCGGTTTCAACACTATATGCAATGGTTTCTTTCGCTATTGTAAAAGCAAGTGAAAATTCTGCATATAAATTTGAAGTCAATTACAAGGCCGAGCGAGATTCAAACCAGGGTGCGTCAGTTTGGAAGTCACACGGGCTACCGCTGAACCAAACTCACTGTGGCTCAGACCTCAGTTACTATAATTACATATTTTTGGGTTAGAGAGCTTTCATTGCTGAACTTTGGTCCAATAAACGCTTTCGCGCTCTAAGATTTCTGATCCTTTATTATATCTAATTAATTCTTCACAGGCGCCAATGCTACTTCCCTGAAGAGCGCTACCTTCGTTTTTTCCGCACCTACACCCAAAGGAACTGCGAGTTGGAATGCTCTTCTAATCACACGGCTGCGCGGTGCGGGTGCGTTCCTCTTTATATGCCACGTAAGAATGCTATTATGTTATGTGATTATTATGAATTCTCCCAAATTATAAGTCAAGTAATTATTGTGGTCGTACATTTATCACGCTCTCTCCTTATACGTCATTTTGGATTTTTTAGATGGCCCAGAAACAAAAGTATGTGGAGGAGGTAAAAAGAAATGCATCATGTCTGCCTTGGGTAAGTATTTCCTACTAAGAATATCCTAATTTTTATGGTACCTAAATGCTGCGATGCCAAACACGTAAATTGACAAACTGATATGTATCTTGTCTGTATTTATTTTAAAGTGTAATGTTTATATTTTTCAGAGGAGCTCTCCCTTTCAAAGTCTTCGCTAAAGAGGCATTCCGAGGAAGAAGTCCGGCAGTGTGACTGTCTGCAAGCTTGTACCGAACTGAAGTATGACGCGGAGGTGTCACAGGCAGTATACGATCTCACCACTTATAAGATGAACCCAAATCCTGAGATCGCTAACGGATCGTGAGTAATACCAATTTCAGACCCTGTATGATGTGATGTAGGTATGTACTTAGGTAGGTCAACCGGCTCAATTCCATCGCTTCTCCGCCAGGGATTATAGCTAGACAAATATGATCAGGCATTTTTGACGTGTACTCTCTGCTTTCTTCAGGCGTCTACCATCCGGCCTAGTGGTATATTTCGGTGAAGAACTGTTTACGTCGTTGAGGAGGTCAGAACTGTATGGAGGCACGGACTTCCTCGCCAACTGTGGCGGCATCATGGGCCTGTTCATGGGATTCTCGTTCCTGAGCCTAGTTGAGATCCTTTACTTCTTTACTATTAGGTTCGTATTCAAGTATTATTTTAACGAAGTTTTCAGAAAACGAATGTAAAGTGTATTCGCTTAAAAGATATCCCATAAAGTCTGTAAAAGTATTGAATTGACGGATGGCACTTGGGAGTTTTTACCACAAGTCTTCTACCCATATTATTATTATCACTAGTTTCAACTTCAAAGAACAATGATCAGTAAAATACATATATAATCATCTATCCATACTTACGCAGGCTTGCCGCATGTGCCATAGGTGCTTGATTTAAAAAAGATCTAATTATTTTTTTGTTGATTCTTTCCAACAGGCTTTGGTGTCGAATACGGAACTCCTCAACAGTGGTAGCAGAATAATGAAATAATAAAATGAGATACCGGAGATAAAGAAAATTAAAGAACTTATACTAAACACTGGAAGGCAAATAGGAATAAGATCGGGAGTATCGGGACGATAGACAAAGATGTTACCTACCAGATGCCACAGATGCATTCAACCAATTAGTTGCTCCATTGACATCTCCACGTAAAAAACATAACGAGATCTCTCCACACAGGTTAAACAAGATTTGGTTCAGCGGTTAATTATTTTTGGAGCTCAATGAAAGAAAAATGTTTGATATTAAAATTATATTGTGGCTGCATTTGTTTTTATTTTGAACTTGAAGTTCGTTTATTTATACTCGCCTCACCGATTCTTAAAATAACATTATCAGAGCTACCTAGTAACCTTCACTGTCATTGTCTAAGTATATAGGTACCTACAACTTGATGCCATGACTCATTCAAAATATAAGCACTGATCTGATCTACTAAAAGAACCATTCAGTAATGTTCATTATACACAACCTCAATGAATGTTCATAATCAAAGAGTTCCACAAGGCTCCTCTTTAGGTCCGCTATTATAACATCAAGCAGCTGGTCTCAAATTCAATAACAAGAGAGTGACACAAAAACATAAAGACGTATGGTTTTTATACCTACATTTAGAGTTATTTTACCTGCTTGCGTGACCGGTCTGCTAAAGAGCCGTAGCCGGTTGGTCGCAGACGCCTGCGCCCGCGCCGCGCCTCCATTCGCATTCGGCGACATGGCGCTTCGCTCGCAACTCCTGCGCAACGGTAAGTTTTACTCAATAAAGAAACAAATATGAAAAACCATGTTATTCTTCAGAAGGTATTTTAGGGAGTGCTTGTGTTTGTAATGTTCAATAGCACAGTGAATTTAAACTTTGTTTTCTTGTGCCAGTGATGTAAAAAGATCGCATTTAAGTATTTGCTGTTACAAAATATAAAGTCGCGTCATTTTCGCCCGTGTTTGGAATGTTTTATGAAGATAACAGCATCAGCTATTGAGACCTGTTTATATACCTATTTTACATAGGTACCTATATTTTATATGAATGTTATAGATCTATGTTCTGCAAGTTTCAAAATTTTGGTATAAATGTGGCATTACTTTGTTTGTAGGAAGGTATAATACTAAATTCAATATTGTTGTATGTAAGTATTGTACATATTTAGTCTCAAATACTCATTTACTGATTAATAATTATGGTTACATGTCATACACATGGACAGAGCCAATGCCTAATAAGTAGCTTTAATAGCGCTGTTTTCTTGTGGTCGTACTCGTTTGTCATACCAGTAAAAAATGTGTTTTTTCTAAATTGTTAGCATTTTGTTTGCTTTGTGTGCATAAAAGTGAGTAGGACATTTCAATATATAGCAAAGTACTCTGTGGTAGGACCACGAGGATATACATGTACTCGTGGTCCTACTCACTTTTATGCACACCCTGAGGGCAAACAAATTCTAACTATTAGAAAAAACACATTTTTTATCTCTTAATCTGTGAAAAAAATGCTTGAAGGAATTAGAAATAACTGCGTATTGAATAATTGTAAATAATAACAATGATTTACACGTGGGTATAAAATTGTAGAAGTCAATAACATTTTAGGGATAACCAGCCACAATTTACAAATCAATGACCAATTCGAAATCTAGGCCAATAAACACACAGCATCGCAATTGTAGGTGAGTTTTGTATGTGTAAAGGTACCTACTTGAGATGTGTTACTTTGAAATTGAAAAGGTCAAATAAGGTCCACGGAACTCCAGCGTACCTATGCCTTTTTATAGAAGAAGATAGAACTAATATAGATCTATTAAGCATTTAATTATTTAGGTAAGTAAGGCCCTCTTGCACGTTCTCGGTTTAAAATTATAACTGAATACCTAACCCAGAGCTAGTAATTCGAGTTAAGTTGGTAAACAGAAATATCCAGACATTTTCTCTTGCACGTTCGGAATATTGACAGGGGTTAAGCCCGTCACACACGTAGCAATAATATATATTAATATACCGTACTATAATATATATTATAGCAAGCTACCACACACGGAGACGATGCTATAATATATATATTTTCCTTCATTTCATTGATGGTCGGCCTAGCGTTTACACGTGTTTTGTAATAAAGGTTGATTTCAAAACACAGTAGGTAATTATGAATTCAACAAGAAGTGCATTGTTATTGGATTTACTTGATAGTTCTTCAGACGACCATTCCGATTAATATTACACACTCCTAATAAGGTGGATATAGTTTTTATGAAAAGTAGTATATTTATAATTTGGCTAATTTAAATGACTTGTACCTGAGGTAGTATAAAAAGTGACCAGTCGCCAATCAGACTTTTACATCGCCGATGCCTAGTCCCGAGTAGACTAAATGGCGATATATCGCCTAAATTGACCACACTGGTCGGGCGGAGGCGGCCCAGGGGGTCTAGCTAAGATTCCAAACGCTAACGCTATCGCCAAATTTTGCTTTTGGGATCGTTCGGGATCCCAAAAGCTTCGGGCTAACTCCAAAATGTACTGGAATGACATTTCGGAAATCATTCAATATGTCATTTCAATACATTTTTGGAGATAGCGTTAGCATTTGGGATCTTTGCTAGACCCCCAGGCAAAGCGGCAGAAATGGTAAGAGGGGAGAAGCGTCCGAGGAGCGCGTCGGATATGTTGAAACATGCTGTACATTCAAAATATGTCTCGCTATACCATAATATAAATTAATATACAATAATATAAAAATATACCATAATATACAGGGTTACAGGGAAAATCGTGCTAGATCCGTTTAGGGCGTGGAGTACCCATCATTTCTGACTTATTTCACTATGTAACACCCTAGCCTAAACTTAACCCTTTTCGAGATATTCGATTTTTAATATTTTTTGTGAAAATTGCCGATTTTTAGGCTACAAAATTTAATTTTGTTTATTTTGTGTGTCTTATTATTATGATTATTGCATTTTTACATGTGTATTAAGATGTTTTAGGACGTCAATCATTAAAATAGTACATAAGTTAATTAATTGAATAGACCGTAGTAGACAAGTGAAAGTTAAGAAATACAAAAAATATTAGACACTGTATTTTTCTCTAAGGAATATCTAAATAAAATATTAAGTTGAGGCTAGGTTGTTTCATAGTAAAATAAGTCAGAAATGATGGGTACTCCACGCCCTTAACGGATCTAGCACAATTTTTCCTGTAACCCTGTATATTACGGTATAGGTTGGTCACAGAAATATATATGATAGCTGCGTGTGCGGTCCCTCGAGAATTTGTATAGAAAACATAAGGTAATATGTCTAGCTATAAATATATTAATATATATTATAGCTACGTGTGTGACGGGCTTTAAGTTGGTAAACCTCCGGCTCAATGCACAGAGTAAAACAAAATTACACCTGACTTATGTATTTGAAGTTGAAAGGTACAAGGTATACATATTCTATACTAACTGGAATAAGCTCATAGCATCGTAAATTATACAAAACTAAACTTTAATTTTAATGCCGTAAAATTTACATTAGACTATCGTGTTTGGAGAGAAACGTGGTCTGAGGAAGATAGTACGTTGTGTACCCATGGAGTAGTCTGTCTTTTTCTTATGCCTTATTATCGGAGGTAGTTAACCTGTTTTCATTGGAATACATGTAGGATTAAAAATCTGATAAAGTTTATGAACGGACAATCTAAATGTAAAAAAGGTGTGAGAGTTTATGAACGAAGGAAGAAAGAGAGACATGCAAGATGTGAATGGAAGACGTGAGAGTTTTTTTTCTGCGGTGTTAATAACTAAAAATAGTTTTGTCGGAAAATATAGAAGACTTTGCTGCCTCAAGCCCCCCATCGTTTCATTTTCAGGAGCACCAACCAGATTCTACATGCATAATAAACTCAACTTCATAAATTCTCGATGAATGTAAAATAATGAAATTAGGTAAAATTGACTTACCTACTTACTTTTACTAAAACTGTACTAAAAAACAATACAGTAGTCAATCGCACAGAAATCATACTTTCTATGGGATAGCATAATACCGTTACTTCGTAAATTAATCAACAAAATTTTATCAGATTTAGTAAAATTAGAAGCTGTAGCATGCATGTACTAAACTGTTTTGTGAACCATTAATAAAAAAAATAAAAAAAAAACTGGGGGCGATCCATGTGGGGGCAACTGGGAATATACCACCTACCGGAGGAAGAGCTAGGCATGCCTTTAGCAGTCTATGTATGTAATGTACCTTTGTTGTTTGTATTCATAGCACATGCTGTTTAAGCATCCTATGCTACACACGGTTCTTATGTGATTGAAGAGATGAAACTGCGGGCCTACTACTTTATTTTAAACTCATTCACAACTCGAGACACAAAAAAAAACTTCTCGAAAAACTTATCGTTTCTGTTCGAAGTGCTTGTTCCAGTTAGTATGGAATATAAGTACTATTATAGAACTTCTTGGAGAGGTATCAATAGAACATTTTCAGCCAGTGTCAATTTAAAACTTATAAAACGTACATACCTAAAGCCGCCTCTACATGCTTGATGTTTGCCACAAACACCTAGTACCCCAAACACCGACCACAAATTACTCAACACATACACTGCATCCACAGGATAGTCAAAAGTGCTAGGTATGGATGGGCAAAAATGGCAGGCGACGAGCGTGTTAGGGCTGCCAACATTTTTTTTTGGAGAAATATATAGCATCTTTTTAATATAATAAAAAACAAAAGATAAACAAATATATTATTTATCAAATATTCATTTTTATAAACACTATCTAATGTCTTTTTTTAAATTAAAAGTATCATAAAATATGCATTAAGTAAAATCAAAACGGATTTTTATTACTATCTGTTTCTTTGTTCTCCGCGATTTTAAATTCATATCGGAATTTCCTTCATGTGAATATGGCGGGAATAGAAAGCAGGAACGACATTACTTTAAGGGTCTTACTTATAAATCCGCTTAAAGTTAGTCAGTGTTTTCCCGCGTGACATTTCAAATCAGTCAAAAGTTGACAGAAGGTTTTAAGCAATGGCTAACTTTAAGCGGCGTTTATAAGTGAGGCCCTAAATGAAGAAGGTTATATTGGCATAGCTACTGACCGCATGTTGAAACTTGGCAACAGGCAACTTGAAAGTGACGATGCGATCGAAGGAGTAGCATGCTAGCTATAGCTTATATTTTATGCTGGATACTGGAACACATAGGATACTGATTACCTCTTTTATTTAAGCCGCAGCAAATAATCTCAATTATTCGCGGGCAGTATTCGAAGAGATATATAGAACCTACTAGTTGCGCACAGCCTTGAAATATAGTGCAGTTCTATATATTAATGTATGGTTAGCAACCCTACGCGCGTACTACTGTCAAACGTTTGAAAATATCACAAACAGCTTTGTCGTTCGACAAACGTATTTGTCAAATCCTTAGAACTATGCACAATTCCGACACTGATACCGATCAATGGTGTTTGCCAGTGATACATGTGTGTTTGCAAACAGGCAAACACCAAAATAAAAATACACACACCCATCCTCAAGTTCGTGTTTGCTATTTGATGTTCGCTGTTTGCCAAGTATGTGAAAGCCGCTTAAGGATCAACATGTCAAATTACCCCCGGGTTAAATATATAACGGGATAAGTGGTCAATTTTCTAACGTGCAAGATAAAATACAGAAATAATCCGAGTTAGGCATTTATTCAGGTAACACGAGTTTAGAGTGAACGCGCAAGTCGGCCTAAGTATACAAAACAAAAATCAGGCGTAAGTATTATTAATAAAAAAAAATGTAACACAAATCAGGGTGACACTCCTCTTAACTTATCAGATAATATTTTATGCGTAATTTTTATTTTGTTGTTGTTTTCGTGTCATAAATTTATTGCAATGTTATTTTATTTTTGCTATTGCGGTTAGGTAATTTGGCAGAACAATCAGTGTAGATGTAGATGATAGAAACCCGCGTCTGTTCAAACACCATTCTTTTTCCTGTACCTACAACATAAGTGGTATACTTCAGATTATGTATAAATTAAGTAATAAGACCTACTCACGGCCATTTTTATGCAAAAAGATTCGAAGTGATTACCTAGACCAAAAGAAACTCCACCATACCCCGCCCCACGATTATTGCACCCCCATTCATAGATGCCACACACAACGTCAATCTCCAGCACCAGCACGTAACCTCCAAGACCATAGAGGCTCAACACCTCCTGGCTTATGCAGACAGAGGAGTGCCAGGGATTAGGACCCGAGGTGTGGCTCTCTTCATGGAAGGTAGAGAGGAGAGATTCGGAATGAGCTTTTGCTTAGCCCCGAAGCCCCCGAACAAGAAACGAGCCCGTTTGTCACCTGGATTAGCAAGTCTGCTCAACGGAAGTACTTCCAAAGTCACAATGAAGCGGAAAGCGTACGATGCTATGCCGGTGCTGGAGGTCCTGGGCCACCGCTGTCGATTAGTGCGATCGAAAAACAAAACGATTGCACTGTTCGAATGGACGGCCCAGACGCCTTTTGCACAGGTAAGCTCGCTGCTTACAAAGCTGAGTGATTGTACAGACGGCACCCCCCGGGTAATAAGCATAGACGCGATGGTGGTCGAACATTTTACTGGGGAAACCGCAGACCGGCTAGGTTGCATAAAAGCCTCTGAACATCATGAGGTCGTCGTGTACGAGGACAGGGGAAAAACTTAAGTTATCTTAGGACTCCCACACACGACCGTATAAATGCAACAGATAGCTGGGGGCATCCCGTCCCATGTGCGACCACCATCAGTGGTTCGGAGAGAGTTCAGCAGAAAGCAGCTGCCGAGGAAGCCGCATCACGCCGGAGCGATGGTCGACAGGAAGGCCAAGGCCCAGTCTCGACTTTCCTTACGGCGTTCAGCGTAGCAGCGCAGAGCTTGTTCCGGGTCTCACCTCAAAAAGAGCCATCCCCAGAAAAGCAGTCTCCTAGGGCAGCGCCGCCACCACCGCAGGTAGCCCGGACGAGAGCCGACATGGGACAGGTTAGTCCGCCCCGTTATATCTTGGCCTTGGGGCCACCAGACCATGCCAGAAACGCATTTCTCGAGTTTCTTGCCATCACGAGAGCGACTAAGGTAGTCAATCTCAGGAACTGCGAAAACATCTTGCAGTCCTTTAGGCAGGGAAACGAAGGCCTCTTAAAGGTGAGGCTCGAGGAGGCCGATGCAGCCATATATAACAACGACACCTCCCTCGTGATCAAGGGAACGATGGAGGGTCGATATATGGCAGCATATTGTTCTGGAAGTGGTTTTGTGGCTCTAGATGAGAGCGAAACGGAGCGGACCGGAAAGCCCAAGTACGAGGCACCACCGAACGACCCCTTCGTGGTTACTGCCCGGTGTACCAAGATAATGTTAGATGATAGAATCCTAGAAATGGCTAAAACTATTGACAGGAGCCCTGGAGTCGATGCAAAGTCTTGGGAAAATTGGGAGGTACCTAAGATTCGATGGGTCAACGGGGTTCCTGGGTGTGGGAAGACAACATGGGTGGTCAGACACTTCGACGTGGACAAAGACGTGATCATCACCACAACAACTGAAGCAGCCAAAGACTTGAGGGAGAAGCTAGCGCACCGCATAGGTGACTTGGTGAAAACCAAAGTGCGCACCATGGCTTCTGTACTCGTAAATGGCATCCGAAGGGGTCAGAGCAACGTTCGCCTTATGGTAGACGAAGCTCTTATGAACCACTTTGGGGCCATTGTAATGGCTGCACGGCTGGCTGGTGCTCGCGAGGTAGTCCTTATCGGAGACGTCAACCAGTTACCTTATATCGACAGAGAGAACCTCTTCGAGCTAAGATACAATCGCCCAAACCTGGTGGCCACCATCAACCAGGAGTTGTTATGCACACATAGGAATCCCATGGATGTCGCTTACGCGCTGAGAGAAATATACTCAGGTATATATTCCTCGGTCCCACGTGTCAAATCCCTGGAGCAGAGAAGGTACACAGGTGCGCAAATATCCAGCACCCTCCCCAACACCCTATTCCTAGTACACACTCAGGAAGAAAAGGAGACCCTATCCAACAAGGGTTATGGCGGAGGCACGGGGTCGCGCATCCTCACCATCCATGAAGCACAGGGACTGACATACGAGTCGGTCATCGTCATCAAGACTAAGGGCAAGATGAGACTGCACGAGAGCGTTCCGCACGCGGTGGTTGCAGTCTCGCGGCACACCGGGACTTTCGTTTACTACGCCGACGATGAGGAAGACGCCATAAGCCGCTTCGTGCAGCGTGCAATGGCTGCATCACCGAGGGCCATTCGCGAGTACAACTTGCAGATGGCCATCAAAAATCGGTACGTGGCGGTAACAGAAGTCCTGGTTCAGGAGGAGAAGGCGGATTAACAAAGACATGTACGGGCGGGATCATTGACGGACTCAAAAGAGCCTGTCAATTATCCCGCTCGTATGAACAAAATAGTAGTAGAATGTTAATGATTATTGTGTGTACACCGGGAGCACTCACGCTCACTAAAAAGCTTCTTCTTGCGGCGGCGTCGTGCGTCGGGTCGTCCTCTTCCCTCAAAAATGGTTGAGGAGGGCGATGGCTGGCGCATGCGTCAAGCTCGTGAACGGGCGCTGCTTGCGGGAGCTGGTCTGCTCGCGGTGTATGCACAAATTGGAAAAAAAAACATGAAAAAAAAAATAGGTTAAGTATTTAATTGTCCTCTCGTGTATGATATTTGTTCAATAAAATAGAAAAATAAATAACAATAAATGATAAATTAACAAAGAGCACGGACCCAGGTGTCTGTGGTAAAGCAGATTTATAAAAAAAAAAAAAAGTGATTACCTAATATTATAACCCCACATTGTTTACCCAAGCATCGTGGTCATAGATTGCAGCATAGCGATTCAGGAGACCTCAGCGCTGAGGCTCAGCGTCCAACCTCGATTCAACCAACTTTTATTTGAAAATAGAACGGCAATAGCTTCATCGTTTCTGCAAAAGGCATGAGCTAAGGGGAGAGCTTTCCGTTCTATTTTCAAATAAAAGTTGGTGGAATCGAGGTTGGACGCTGAGCCTCAGCGCTGAGGTCTCCTGAATCGCTATGCAGATTAGAGTTACTTATTGTAAATTTATTCTGTGGTAGACTTGTTGATCTTGGCTTTCATTTCACCGTTCAGAATCAATAATAATTATGGCACTAAAGCGTAGTAGGTACTTACATACTACATACCTACTGCTTGTCTGGCACTATCAAATTCTAAGCACTGCAAACGCTGCAATGTGAGTTGCTATTTACTCAAATAATTATGTAAAATAACTGATTTCTTTCCAGTTCTCAACGGACAAAATGTACGTCACCTTCATGAGCGTAAGGAGAGAGCAGGAGTGGCGAAGCTTCGAGAGGTGCTGGAAGACAGACTGCAGGAGATCAAGCGCGCCAAGACCTGGAAACATGAACGGGTGCTCACTTCGCCGCAAGATACCAAGGTATGGTATTGGTGCACTTTTGCTCGATGGATACGCAATAACAATAATAATTGTGATCCAAAATACAAACGCTTATTATTAAACAAAGCATTGTCTCAGGCTTCATAGAAGTTCATGTTAAATACAGAATAATACGCATCTAATAGTGTACAGTTTGTGTACAGTATATACCTAACCTCACTAAAACTTTAGCTTAACTTTACCTTCAGCTTAAACTTATAATAAGTCTCAGTTTAAACAAGCTAAGTTTTAGCAGAGTTACGCACTAGAAATTTATTTACTGTATCTATACTTACTATCCTTTTACCATGGAGCTATTAAAAAAAGAAGGAGGGAATCCCGTCTGATCCGAAACTGAAGCACCCTTAGGAAGCCGAAACGATTCGTACGTACGAGCGGAATACGCACACATTCACATCATATGCAGCCGGTCGCCCTACTTTGAGCTGACACACATATGTTATATGTCCGCCATTTTGGGCTTCAGTTCGATGTCAATCAAAACTCAATCCTTCTTTTTTTATTTCATCCATGCCTTTTACTATCATTTTATAAGCCTATAAATATCTAGTGCGTAACTCAAAACTTAGCATTTTTTGTGCATAAGTAGATTCAATAGAGCGTAGCCATAGATGTATTGTTGCCCGCCCGCCCATTGTTGCGCTAGGATGTAAGATTCGTTGTATTCCTGTGTGTTGTATATCTCATTGGTGAAACAATAAAGAGTTATCTATCTATCTATATATATATGTCTATGAGCGTAGCTCAAACTGGCAATACTTAGTTACGAAAGAAAGCCTCTAGGGCATAGAATTACTACCTAGAGTTTGTTAATAAAGGTTGTTGCCACCATTGGGTTGATCACAAAATAAACCAATCGGAACTAAATGAACTGCAAGTGTTTGCACGAAACCGAGATGTAAATGGTTACCTCGTTACCTTGTAGCCACTCTCTTTCTGAATCTATTGATCTAATTATTTACTACTAAATCTGTGGCTTCAATCCCAAAACACCCTGCGGTTGTTTAATGAAGGAGAGAAAATATGCGCTGGATAGGAAGCCTCCAGTAGTGTATTATTTCAGCTCATGATGAAAATAATCTAAGTATGTCTAACCGAAAATAAAAATTTCGACAAATTGTTGGATATGTAATTGTTATTACACTGTACATGTAGGTACCTACATAATGGGTGATGCCAGGCAACATCTAATGACTCTGCACGTATATTTTGTTATTTGAACGTCACACTATACACATTGCACAGGTACTTACATAAAATGCATAAATTCCATAAATTGCAGTAAGTATATGTATTTTATGTATTTGCGTATTGGTAGGTACATAAAATATGCATTAGGTTCTTATCGCAGTGCAGAGCGCTTATCTGCAATCGAGGCAATGACCTAATTGGCTGCATCTTATCTAGTTATTTTTCTTTATTCCTAATAGAACACAGCTTCTTCTCAACTCTTGAGTTTTAAGCTACTTGAGAATTTATACTTTACGACTAGAATGCTCATTTAAAGTTGATAATGTAAATAAAACCTTTGTAGGTACTTACTTCATTCATCATCATCATCATCAACAGCCTGAAGACGTCCACTGCTGAACATAGGCCTCCCCCAGGGAGCGCCACTTAGAGCGGCTGCTCGCCTCCTGCATCCATCGGCTCCCCGCGGCTTTCACCAGGTCGTCGGTCCACCTTACTTCATTATTTTAATAAAATAAGACCACTTTGAGTTTTCTCTTACGAATACATTACTTATTGTGTAGGTACCTACCTACCTACATTACGTTAGTTATGAGAATCGAGCGAATCGTCTTAAAATATCCAGAAGGAACCTAATTAATTACCCGCACCGAAATATGAGGGAATTTGATTATTTTTTGCGAGATATATAAATACAGCCACTGAAAAACATTTAAGTAGCTTCTCTTTAGATCAACGTAATATGTTTATTATTGTACACGCCCGTTATAAAACAAAAGGTCGAATAATTTTACTTTACTTCAGTTCAAGGATATATGAGACGGTATGGTTATTTTAGCACTGTTATCTCGCTCAACACACCATATGGCCTACAAACTCTACACATACAATTACAAAATCCTTGATATTGGAGTTGGATCCGTTTGCTATCGATTGGTTTTCCAAAATGTTGCCAGACTACCGTTATCGATGGCAGCGACCTACTGAGGTTCTACACTGAAGACCACATTGCTCCGTTTCAACTTGCCTTAATTTTTGTGGAACAACATGATGAGTCACTGTTAAAGTAATAAATGAACATACCTACGTAACCTACTTAGGTACATCCCTTCAGAAAATGTAGGAAAATAGTAATTTTATCTTCAAATCTTATATTCTAAGCTACAAATATAATTTTTCAGGTGAGGGTTAAAGGTGCCAAAGGAGATTTCCTGAACTTCTGTGCCAATAATTACTTAGGATTATCTGTAAGTATACTTACTTATTTCGACGCGAAAGTTATTTATTTGTTTCGAAGAAAAATATGTCATGTTTATTTTGTTGCAGAACCACCCAGAAGTAGTGGAAGCAGCTAGAGAAGGCCTACGGCAATATGGAGCAGGACTCAGCTCCGTTCGGTTTATATGTGGCACACAAACTATACATAAGGTGAGCTTTATTCTTCTTTAAAATAAAGGCTTTTACTTTAGGTATCACGTAATTATATCGTAAGTGTAACGATAATATGCAGATGAATTTAGGTTAAGTCACTATGGCGACCTAGAAAATTACAAAAATGGTTAATAATAAAAAGTACCTACTTATATGGATGCAAAGGTAATAGTGTGTTACGCAAACATCGTTTGGTTCATTATCTGAGTTTTAAGTTTTATTGCTTACTCCGAACTATATTGATATGTATGAATTATGTAGGTAATACTTACATAAGTTGTTTTGTCGCTGTAATTAACAGTGGTAGCCGATGATAAAGCCGAAGCTGTAGCACGCAGGTTTATGAAAATAATTATATTACTTACATAATAAGATTATCATAATTAAACAACAGAGGGAAGAAGCCTTGAATTTTGTAGTAAGTATACTTTTAGTTTACCTTTAGGTATATTTTCCTTCCAGGAATTAGAAAACCGCTTGGCACAATTTCACGGGCGCGAAGACGCTATACTATATGGGTCGTGTTTTGACGCCAACGCTGGTCTCTTCGAGTCCATGCTGACTCCTGAAGACGCCGTGTTCTCTGACGCTCTCAACCACGCATCCATCATTGATGGAATAAGGCTGTGCAAGGCCCAGAAGTTCCGGTACCCTAACAGAGATCTTAATGGTAAGGTATAAGCACGATTTTCCTGCAAAATACGATGTTACACAGATAGAGTTACCCAAATAACCAGTAAAATATGATTTTCAGAGCTAGAGCACCTTTTGGCACACAGCGAAGCTCGAATCAAGTTGATAGTGACAGATGGAGTATTCTCTATGGATGGAACCGTCGCACCCCTGAAAGGTCTGCGAGCACTGGCTGATAGGTACCGAGCTTTACTGGCTGTGGACGACAGCCATGCTACGGGGTTCTTTGGAGATACTGGAAGGTGAGATAAATTAGTAACTAGACTTATACTGGAGTGTGGAGACCTAGGGCGAGCATCAGACCCCAAGGCCACCCACCGAAACGATAGGTTGACGACATCGAAAATCGCAGGACATGATTAATAATAATAATATGTGTGGACAATTCACACAGCGCCATCTAGCCCCAAACTAAGCATAGCTTGTACTATGGGAACCAGATAACTGATACAATACTTATATACTTTTTTGTTTGTAAATACATACATAGAATACAATATAACACCCAGACGCAGAACAAACATCTATGTTCATCACACAAATGTTTGTCCCGGGTAGGAATCGAACCCACAGCCCTCAAGTCAGAAGGCAGGGATACTACCAACTGAGCTATCGGGCCCGTCATGATTGGATTGCCCAAGGAAATAGACCGTTCTCCTACCTAATTTATCTCTCTTCTTCTTAGCTTTATCTACATGTCCATTCCTAGAAAAGATTTGGGAGGCTCAGAAATGGACATGTAGATAAAGCTAAGAAGAAGAGAGATAAATTAGGTTTTAGAAGGATTGGATTGTCTTACCGTACCTACCCATGCGCGTAAATCGGTTGTACCTATCTCTATGATAAATTCATCCGTAAACCGTAAACTAAGGCCAATGCAATATATCGCAAAATATAAGCTGATTAAAGTTCTAAAACAACTGTGTTTGCATTTAGCAGATTCAATTTCTACCTTATTGAATGTTGCTTTCCAAATGACACATGACTCGAAACCAGTTATTGATTTCAAAATGTTTCAGAGGAACTGAAGAATATTGCGGCGTGCCAGGAGCAGCCGACATAATCTGCTCGACTCTCGGGAAGGCAGTCAGCGGCGCGGCCGGCGGTTACACGACCGGACCTAAGGAACTGGTCACATTGCTGAGGAACGTCTCCAGGCCTTACCTGTTCTCTAACGCCCCACCACCTCCTGTGGTCACCGCTTCTTTAAAAGTAAGATCCTTGACTTCGATTGTTTTTGGTTCATTTCTGCAGTGTCTTTGTAAAGATATGGTATGATTATCATCAACATCAGACGTCCATTGCCGAACATTGGCCTTCCCATAGAACACCTTTTGGAACAGCTGCTTGCTCTTTCATCCAACGGCACTCGCGTTTTTGACCAGCGGTCCACTAACTTATAGGTAGGTACTCCGAACCACATAAATCCTTATCTGAACTTTTTCTAATAATTTCTGTCTCCAGGCTTTTACGTATTTTCGGACGTCCACTAGCTTCTGCTTCGGTGACAACTGCGTCTCTACAATAATTGTGGATGTGTGTGAACGGATTTATTGTGGTGTGTGAATTTGAATTCTTACTTACATGATGCTATTTCCAGTCCTTAGATCTAGTCGAGAACAGTAGCTCGCTTCGACAGCGCTTGAGTGAGAACACGCGTGCATTCCGCGAAGGTATGAAGGCAGCTGGACTGACGGTGGCGGGCGATGACCATCCCATCTGCCCTGTTATGGTGGGAGAAGCACCGCTGGCAGTGGAACTGGCTTCAGGAATGCTAGGTAGTGCTCCATGTATTTTAAACGACGGACCGCTGAAAAAGATAATCCCGATTTATTTAAAACATTTTGCCTATTGGAATTATACTTAAGTACCGTAATCTTTTATGTTATTTCTTACCACAGAGCTTTGAAATAAATGTCGCTAAGTATATTTTTTTTAACTCTGTATTTCTTACAATGCTCATAAGCTTAAGTAGGTATCCCAGCATCTCCATGAGTCGAGCGATATTTTATAATGAAAACATTTACTCACAAAAACATTCTTCATCTTCTTATTTTCTTTATATTCCAGAAAAAGGTATCTACGTCGTCGCATTCAGCTACCCGGTCGTACCGAAAGGTGCAGCGCGAGTTCGTGTACAAATAAGTGCAGCGCACACGACCGAAAACGTTGCACGCGCCGTCGATGCCTTCGCGCACGTCGCTAGGAACATTAGCCTCGTAAAGAAATAATAATAATAATAATAATAATAAATATGTGTGGACATTTCACACAGCGCCATCTAGCCCCTGGATAAATAAATAACAGCTTGAAGATCTTTTGCAGAAGCAGAAAGTTTACGCCTGGAGTTTTTGGATTACATACAAAGATACATTTCAAATGCAAACGTGGTTTGTAAGTTTGTTACCTAGAAATACGAACACGTGATGTAGGTAGTTATAAGTTATTAAGGATTTTATGATGTGCCTTACAATCCGGGTTTTAAATGTTTGATCAAATAAAAACTGTCATAACAAGATCTAATCTGTTTTGATTTAGATCTCTTTCGGCAGATTAGGTACTCTTTCTATTTTACTCGAAATAAAGAATATATATCTTTATTCCAAGCAATTTCTTAGTTCACTTTCGTCATGAATGTCGAATGCGTTGAATATGATTGAAGACACATTACGGGGGTGTAGCAAAGATCCCTTTCCATTAGAGTTAACGGCAAACGATAACTCCAATCTTTAAACTTTATGGCAATGATAATTATTACGGAAAAGTACATCACGCAGGTAATATCATTTTAAATACATTTTGGAGTTACCATTTATTGGCTTTGGCGTTAACTTTTACGTAAAGGTATCTTTGCTAGAACCCTCTGATTACGCTAACGCCGTGTTTTTGTTGAAAGTAAAAACTGGTTCATGTTTAAGGAGGTAGGCAGTTCCTTATTATATTTGTGATGTGAAGTCAAGACATGTTATAAAAATACCTACCTACGAAAATAATGCGCATTGAAAAGTTACATAATACTTACGATTTTAAATTAACATACAAAACAAAACAACACAACATATTAAACAAAAATGGAAAACATTGCATTGTTCTTAGGGTTTTTTTGTTTACTATGAGTCACAGTTTAAGAATTTTACCTATACCTACCTACTATAAGTATGCTCGAATCTGTATGTTAATTATACGACTGAATAAAAGTTTATTGTTACTTACTGTATTTAACTTTAATATAATATGGAAATATATATTACGTTTGAGCCGAACTGTGATTTCATACTTACAATACTAACCACCAAATATTGAGACCAATTTTAAAGGCTTTAGTTGACAGATCTAAAGCTCCTAAAACTGTTGCTGTCCTTGTCAATTAGACGGCAATGTAAAAGACGGATATATTTTCAGCATTTTTAACACTGTCAACTAAAGCCTTCAAAATTAGGCCTAATAGGTACCTAAACTTTGCGTGTATAGAAAGGAGACAGCGCAATACTATAGTTGAGCTTCGTCTTTCTCTAATGAGTTTAAAATGGGTAAAGATAAAACAAGACATAACATTGAATAGCTATGCCAGCCTTATGCAATGTTTATTAGTAAGGCCGATAATAATGAATCAATTATAAAACAACAGTTTCTACAGAAACAAAAGAACAACACAACGAAACAACAATAAATAAAACAACAGGAATGTGTAATAATTGATCTATTAACAATAATTTATTACAAGTAATAAAACTCACGCAACACATCTCACGCAGTGTGTTTATACACTCAATGTGTTTTATTATATAACTATATACTATAATATTTACAATTTTATCTTAATGAGTTCTCACTCGTCCATTTATTGCATCTTAGGTACACCCGTGGATATAATTTGCGCCATTATAAAAACGATTTTGAAGTTTCTTCGCCTGACTCACCCTTCTTTCCTTCAGGTTTATGTTTATCGCGAATATCACTATTTCACTCCCACTACTATATCGAAAGTGTAGTGAGAATGAGAAAGCAACTTCAATGTAAGATTTCAAAACGTGTTTAATGGCGCGCTTTAAACAATTCTGCACTCGATACGTTTGCAAGAAATTTGAAAAAGAGATTTCAGGTTGTAATTTTTTGCACCCTACTGTGCAACAGAAGGACAAAATATATAAACAAATTGTCTCAAATACTTCTTGAACAATTGTCGCCTTCGGAAAATCTTTTGGCAGGTTTTTAGTTTCCTTCTTATCAAGAAATGACTAGAGCTACGCCCTTTTTAGTTACATTGACGCAGTTAATCCACATAATATACATCATTATTCATTACTGATTTCGTTGCACTCTCAAATGCTTCGATAAATGCTTATTGATCCAAAACGAAGTAGTTATACCCATTCATGTGAATTGTTGCGAAACACGACTGTCTTTTTGTAAAGACAACAAAAGGGAAAAAACTTGTTTTAAGTTTACTCGTATATGTGATGATGTAATTCAGCCAATGAGAAGTTACCTTAGAAATCCCTTTATAAAATGTTAATAATGCAACCACTCTTCCATCCAATCACACGAACCGAAACCGGTCAGAAATCACCAATACGCCTTTAAACCACCCTATTCTCTAATAAATCATCCACAAAATAATAGCATTCAAAGTTATTATACAATAATTTTCTTCAGTGTCTCAAAAACATTTTTTAGATGAGCTTTTATTCGATACCTCGGACTTCGCATATACAGTCTATGGTCCACATTAGGAATTTATTATCTCCATATAAAGAGACATTAGTGATTTCGAATCAGAACCTTCCGCTAGATTGTAAATCGGGCTACAGAAACTGCAGCAAGACTCCTTCATTTATGGAATGACACTCGATTAGTTTAACGTGAGAAATAAACTAGAAAATAAATGCCTAAGACATGAAACCAATATAATAACCAACCACCCACCAGCTGAAACTTTCCGATTTTGGCCATCTAAGTTTAGGAGCATTTTGGGACGGCGACTTTACCAATCAAAGCACTAGATATCTATTAACTAACGACATACCTTACAAGACTTTGCTGTTAAAACGCAAAATAAGCCTTTGACCTACTACACTACAAATCAAAATTCAGTGGCGGCAGTGTCTAATAACAAAAATTGTTTTAGGATGCGGTAAAATAATAAGTGTTTACGTCACGCCAAAGTCAACTTAAAACTTGACATAACAAGGTGGATTTTCCATTGCTACATTCTTATACATATCTGGAGGGTATCCGTGAATCAGGACTGTCTATACGCGATTCGTATTTTGTCTTAGCGGACGCAATCTGTCTTGGCTTCAAGACTTTCTGAGCATTTCTCTAAGCCCGAAGGATCAATGTTGAAAAAGGAGAATCACCTGTCTCTCAATGTAAGACGTTCGGTTTGGCTGGTGGACCTGAAATGAAGATAATATAAGATTTAGTTAGTCTTCATCATCATCATAAACTAATAGTGACAAAAAAGAAAAGAGAGGACAGAGACTAAAAGTAAAGTAGAGGGAAAGAGTTCAGTACCCCTAGTACGAGTTTTCCAATACGTGTAACGTGCGTATCCATTTAAAATGTGTACTGCCATTTTTAGTGCATCAACGTGTCCGCTAGGGGCGCTGCAGAGAAATGTATGGGAGAGGAGAGAAAAACGTAAACGAATCAAGTTTTAGTAAACTATCGAAACTCGTACTAGGGGGTACAGATCATAAAAGTAATCTTAACAAATAGAGCGAGGACAAAGAAAGAGAGGAACGACATTGGAAGGAGAGTGGAAGAAGAGTTCAGTCAGACCATAAAAGTAAGCAATAATTATCATCATAAAATAAGTGATATAAAAGTACCCCCAACAAAAAGAGCTAGGAGTTTATGATAAAGAAAGAGAGGACAAACATTGGAAATAGAGTGGAGAGAAAGAGAGTTCAGACCATAAAATAAACACATGCTTTTTATTTTAAGTTAGAGAGTGATTTAGAACAAGTTTGCAAAAAGCTTTGCTATTTTACTTGTCTTACTTCATGCCTTCATGCATACTTAATATATCTTGCGCCAACAAACAACATCAAAAAAGTCTGAAATTCATTTGTTACTTCCATACATACTTGACTAGACTTGAAAAGTAAGAAAACACTAAATACTTCAGTTTACTTCAAAACCGTTTATTGGCGCGAGTTATATGTTTCTTAAGGTTTCTACGGGGAGCCGAAGAATGCAGGAATCGAGCAGTCAAAGTGGCGCTCTCTGGAAGAGACCTATGTTCAGCAGTGGAAGCCTTCAAACTGTTGATGATAATAAGTTTCTACAATCATGGAATTGATTTTTAAAGTGTAAACTACATTTAAGCGGCAGCTCGCGGTCATGTAACCATAGCTCAGTTGCGCGAATATATTCTTGTTTCTACATTATACAGGTAACTGACCTGGCGGTAAGGTAGTAGTCGATGTTGTTGTAACGCTGGCGACCGGCGCCGCGGTACTAGTTGTGGACACTGTTGGCGCCACTGGAGCTTGGCTTATTGGCTTCTAGAAAAGTCAGATTGAACTTGTTAGGTAAATGATTTCACAAGGCGTTTGACAAGGAGAGCCAGGAGGTGTTAAAACATTTATTGCATTGAATTTAGTATAAACAAACAAAATACAAAAATAAACGTGTGGACATTTCACACACCGCCTTCTAGCCCCAAACTAAGCATAGCTTGTACTATGAACCAGATAACTGATACACTACTTAGATACCTTTTTGTTTGTAAATACATATACATAGAATACAACATAAAACCTAGGACAACACAAATATCGATGTTCATCACACAAATGTTTGTCCCGGGTGGAAATCGAACCCACAGCTATTACCAACTGAGCTATCATGCCAGTCCATAGTATTTCTGTCTGTCGTATCCAGCTCGAAGGAACATTCGTTTTGGACCAAACATTCATAGAACGGTGACAGCAATGTCTTTTAATAGGAGGTTAAATCAACTACAATACAAAAAATGGCCTCAATTTCACACTGAGAAGTGCTTGGACGACATTTTTTCCGTGATTATGATTTTCAAAACTAAACTACTGAACCAATTTTGATGTTTTTATGGGACGTATCTGAAAGTGAAACCGAGCCTAATTTGGTAGCAGTATTTTTTTTGTTTTAAATCTTAAGTCAATAAATCACAAAAATATATGATTTTTATCATAATCCTATGTCTATTTGTTGTCTTATTCATTATAGGATACGCATTATTATAATGTTCTACGCAGATTATAATATGTTAAAGCTTATATTAATACGTTAATAATATTAACTCTCAAGAATAATTATTTTTATCATAATTCTATACTAATTTATATATTATTTGTTAAGTAATATTTAATGTAACCCATTTATTACTGTGTGTAATGAGTTTAATATACTAACAAAAATGAATAATGTCTATATGAAATGAATACATATTGATTGATTGATTGATTGATTACTTTGCTAAGATCGATAATATAAAGATCTTATGCGATCTCCATTGACGTACTTACAGAGATGCCAGATTTTTCCAACTGATCCGCAATTCACAATGCTAACTGGCAAGTCTACATAAGTTATTCAGCTTTATGCATTTCTGGCGCGATACTGTAAACCTGCATTGCGGTATTAGTGATGTAATATTTTTGACCACGGTTCTCAAACTTGGACGAAATGTGGAAAACTATATTAATGGAACGACAAGTGGGATAACAACACTCGCACTGAGGGTTCCACCCTTTATCTTAGCAAAAATAATACAGAAAAAATTTATACTAGTTCAAAGATGTTCGACTATCGATAAAAATGGCACAGGTATCTAAGAAACCTTTCAATGAATCCCTGAAAATGTTAATTTCTTGAATATGACAAGTATTTTGTTTATTATTTACAATCCCTCAACACACCCATCACCAAATAGAAAAGATAGAGGTAATGATTTAAGTCAAAAATTTCCGAACACATATTTTTACATAATTTTCTTTCTGTAGCAGACCGTTACGTTATGTAAATTCCTTCAGCCCTTGAGCTAGAGGACTAGTCTTCAATAGTCTCTAGGAGTGGCCCCGCATAAGGTTACGAGTCTCATAATCAAATAAGTAATCAGTGATATTGAACAACGAAAACAATACCTGTCATGTCACACATCAAGGCATAGGTTGCAGAAAAAACACCCAAAGTAAACTATAGACAAGACAAACAGGCTCGCATAAATTATTCAAATAAGCTCCCATTAATATCCGCGATCGGTAATGACATTGAAAATATCCTTAAGATGCTTAAGATTTAAATTCAAGGAACTCACATTTCTGCCGACGTCGATTTCCTCTATCCTTGTCTGCAAGGCTTCGAGCCTAGTGACGATTGTTGTGTTGAGAGCTGCTACGGTGCTCTTGAGGTCATCTTCTTGTTTCGCGTTGACGGTCACGTTGGCTATTGTATCGTTGGTCCGCGCGTCAAGTTGGTGCAGCAATGTTCGCACTTCTTCCACGCCGGACGACGCTGTGACGGCTTGCTTCTTAGCTGAATTCAGCTCACCGGTGAAGCCGTTTATCTGTCAAAGAAATTAGCTAACTATAAAAAAAACACTATATGTCATAGAGATAAAGATAAAAGATAAAGATTCTTTATTTGTATAAACATGTGGTTTGTTACATACACAATGCATGCAGATCTTACAAAACAAAAAAGTTCTACATGTTTTGCCCCAGTAGGCGTACAAATGGTGAGAGATGCCAAATTTTAAAATAGTCACTAATTAAATATTTAACGTCACATGCAAGTATTAAAACATTCAAATAAATAGCACACAACAAAATAAATATAATTATTATTATATTATTGTTATTATAATAAATGATTTACATAAACAAAATTCAATCAACGCACGTCACATGGCAGTCAAAAGTCAAAAAGTGGACAAGGATATTATTTCAATAGTTTATCATTAAGAAAATCGTTTACTTTGTAATAGCATTTTTCTGCTAGAATAGTTTTAAGCTTAATTTTAAATATGTTAGCATTTAGCTCTCTAATAGATAAAACACTTATCTAACAACAACAAGAACTCATCGGTTCTAACATATTTATTGATGTAACTTGTTTCATTATATTCTGGTCGTTAATTGTGGGAATTTGAATTAGACCGGCCTAGTAAGAAGGTCTTGATTATAAAGAGGAATGAGTATAATTAACTTTAACTGAAGGCTGCATTTAAAGGTGACATAGAGAGAAGTGTGACATAATAGATACAATAGGAACTAATACAGACAACAATGGCAATGGGCAGGCCACATCGCTCGTAGAACTGACAACCGATGGGGAAGAAAGGTTCTCGAGTGGCGACCACGAACTGGAAGACGCAGCGTAGGCCGGCCCCCCACTAGGTGGACCGACGACCTGGTGAAAGCCGCGGGGAGCCGATGGATGCAGGAGGCGAGCAGCCGCTCTAAGTGGCGCTCCCTGGGGGAGGCCTATGTTCAGCAGTGGACGTCTTCAGGCTGTTAATGATGATGATGATGACAGACAACAAAATAAACACAATGTTATTGTTCATACAAAATGGCTTTATGATAACAATAAATTGTCTACTGCTGTACGCGATGTGTTAGCAAAGTGAGCATTATAAAATATTTAATTAATGGCTATCAAGATTGGTTGATAATCACAGGATTTAGCCAAGGGCTCTCGCAGGTTCTATCTATGACGTCAAGCTCATTTTGTCATGATGTCATGACAAATGATTACGCATAATCTCACTAGCTATAGGCCGCTGCAGCTTCAACAGCATGGGGCATTGGATAAAAGTAACCATGTCCCTTTCAGGGCGGTTATTCTGTATCGATTCTTTACTTCGAAACCACGCGAATTCCTTGTCTTACATAAGAAATCTGCAAAACTCTATTCTCTATGACACAAAAACAAAGCCGCGCGAAATGAATTTGGAATTGGCGCGATTAGAACTGTCAAAAATCATATGTTTTACTGAGACACGTTCCGAAACATCAACACAACAAAAGATATGACCAATTATGTCAATATATTTTATTCAAAATAAGGATAACTTTAATGTAAAGTGAACAAGACACGATAACGACGTGGTTTCGTATCGTGTCGAATCTGTGTTTCCATAGAGAACAACCGCCCAGGCATATGAAAATGCTCCATGTATGAAATTACGTTGGTCAGTCCGTTAAATTAATCTCCTTCTTCTCCTGTAGGCAAGTTGTCAATTAATGCCAACACATTTATTACCCCATCATAAATTAAAACAACAAATTTGGAAGTATCCTATTGTATTTAAAAAGTGCTAAACCCAGAATCAATTCATCCGTTACGCGATATAGTTGTAATTATTTGTTACTTCTTTAAGTGCTCCCTACGCCTACGTACCTAGGAGGTGGTTACAATGGGGTTACGGCGCTAGTTATATCTAGACATTCAGTGTGCCATGACTTAGCCGTGACGCAGACTATGCCATTGAGAAGTCAGGGTCGACAAAATTAATTGAATGTTATTTGAAAATATTACGTGACAAAATAATACCAATTAAATGTAAATTGCATGGTCATTGGTCACAACACAACACGTCAGTAAATTATTTAAAAAATCTTTTTTGAGATGAACTACTGAATTTGAATTGGCGGTCTTTGCTATAGATACCCAAATTGTAAATTCGAGTTAAGGGGAATCCGCATTGAAACAGTATTATCTTTATTTATGCTCATGGTTTATTGAACGGAAGACAACCCACGCCACCGCCTTGCCAGTTATTCTGCCGCCAACAGTAGTGTGTACCTAGTAAAATGACTGGGCAAATGATACTTTATGACCTTATCTCACAGTCTAGTAATCTGATTACTAGACTGTGTGATGTCTCAGGATGACGTGCGCAGTTTGGTGTCTCGCGAAACTTTTATTTTGTATTTCCGAGTGACACTGCAACTGTTATGGGCGGCCGTGTCACTTAACACCAGGCGAACGACTAGCTCGTCACGTCAGTCATTCTCATAAAAAAAAAGACAAAAACGAGCTTTAACACATTCATTGGTCTGTCTAGCCTTACGTATCTACAATGTGTCACATGATCAGTAATCAGTCCAATAAATTCCCACTGCTGGGATACGTGCAGTCTCTCACATGGAGATGGCTATATACAGGATGTTATTTAATTCATTAGCATAAATTGAGTACATGATAGTACATCATTTATAGATGATTATTAAAGAGTAAAGAGTGCAAATGATATTATTTTTTATTGAAAATTATGAAGATTGCCGCGGCGCCTGCGTGCAGTTGGCACGGATGATTTTGACACATTTAAACGTTTTTATACCTTGTATGTACTTAAAAACAGTAATTCATTATTTTAATTAAATTTTGTATTGTAGCATTTGATTTAGTAAGTTATCCCATTTTTCGGAATTATTATTATTACCAAACCAATGTGTTAGAATTCAAAAATTTTGGTACACACGTGACCGGTATCAGGAGTAGGTATCTAGTTTCAAAGGATGCTAATGAAATCAATTACACCCTGTATAATCCACCACACTATACCCAATATAAGATTTCGAATTTATGATTCTTATGCCAGTTTCTTAACGATGTTTTCCTCACCGCTGCAAAAGTGAGTACTGCATCATTGAAAAGTCATTGGTACAGAGCCAAGCGGAATTGAAACCTGGGTTTGTGATTGCACAGGCTCCCACTGAGCTACATTCGCACGACCATACATAAGTAGCTTCAGATTTGGTTAAGATTGGGACTAACCTGCGATCCAAAATCAGCGACAGTGCGCTGAAGCTCAGCTAACCTTCTTGGAGTATCAGCCAGCTTCGGCGCCGCCGACAACTGTTCAGACACAGCAGCTAGCGTCTTCGCCGCAGCATCCATCCTTCCAACCAACTCTTGGTTTTCTAACTCTAGCTTGGCAAGCCTCACGTTGAGCGCAGTTGTGTTGGCTCGCAGTTCTTTAGATGCCGCATGGCAGATTTGTAGGGCGTCGTTGACGCCGGCACTGCATGTGGAAACTGGTGACAAAGGTGAACAATCGGTATGGAACAATATCTCCATTATTCATTAAGTGTCTATCATCTAGTCTAGTGCTTGAACTAGGTTATGAACGGATGCAAAGTAGTGAAGAGACCACTATTATCCAAAAAAGAAGACGCGCTAAGACATGTAATTTTTATCAAACCACTAATTTTGTATTGCAGAGCTCTGAACTACAAAATTAGGGAGGAGGGATTGGAAATGTATTTTTAAAAGCTAGCTGAAACTGGAAAAATCGAGCTAAAGACCGGGCTCAGTGGCGTGCCTTGGGAGAAGCTTATGTCCAGCAGTGGACTAGTATATAATATAAGCTTATGATGATGATGTTTAACTAATTGAAACTTTGAAACGTAATAAGGATGATAGTTATAGTTATTCAAGAACTTTCTTTTCAATAGGGTGCTTGGAACATGTATGTAGAGTAGGCATAAGACTCCGTTTTGGTATAAATTCTTAAAGTAAGTATGTAGCACTAATGTTAGTATAGTAGATGCTGATGGAGAGTACCATCGGCAAACGATCTGACCTTAATTTGCTGTGCAATTAAAGTCTAATAATACTATATTTTCTGTCCGTACAGAATACATTAAATAGTATAGCTAAGCTAATATGATAATCCATCGCATTGATAAAATATTCTAATTAGTACTTACATGTTGAGTATTGAATGTTTTAGAAGTAGAGTATGCTAAAATATTATTGTTATTTAATAAGATGGAAGAGCCTACGTAATCACTGTTGATGTTTTCTATTACCATTTTTAGTGTTAACGCCATGAGTAATAGCCGTGTAGGCGTTGAGATCCATTGTTAAAAGTACATTAGCATGGAATGAGTCTCGAATTATTTAGCAGACTCAGATAAGCCTTGGGAAACGAGATTTATAAATCCTACCTACACAATGATACGCAACTAACACTTAAATATTGTCCTCAAATTGTTATTGAAAGTTCAGTGAGCTAGCAGACCTTAATGAGCAACTTTTTGAAAGTCAATAAGAAAGGTCACTGGTCACGATCGTGACATAACACGGTAAAAGCTTCAGCGTGGCCGAACCTCTATCCATCTCGATGCGGAGCGAGACGATCTGCCTTCGTACGTCTATGAAAAGCCATAGCACCGTTGCTGCTGAGACCACGCAGACGCAGAGTGCAAGAGCGGCAGCGAGGCGGACGAACGGGCGGGAGCGGCGTCTGCGTGTGGTCCTTCTTCCCCAAGGTTCCCCTTCATCACTGGAAGCCGACAGGAGTCTGCCGCCCCGAGAACCCGGTCCACTGACTAACGCGTCCAGCTCCCGCCTTTTCCGCATCTTCTTCCCTACCCGCAGCGGCACGGCCGCGTGCACCGCACTCTCCATTACTCCCAGGATGCTACGGCAGATACATCCGCACTTGCTTGTTCTTTATTAACACCACTTTCACTTTAAATACACGTGCGCTCGGCGCAGAACCACTGTGACGAATGAGCGTCGCGGCGCGGACAATATGATACGCGGTATAATTATTAATTTATTACTCCTTGTACCTAAAAGCTATTAAAAGCAGGTTAAAGGTAATATCAAGATAATAATATACTGAGTGAATTGCAGCGCCTGTTTGTGCTCTATCGTTACAGGATCGATTCTAGACGGTCTTTTTTATCTGTTATCTTTGGCGTATCGTTATCACGCATTTCGAGTTGTTGGATTATAATAAACATAGGAGGTGTCGTAGAGGGAATAATATTCTAATATTTCTGATGTGCTTAGATGTGTTTTAGAACGTATCGGGCATTAAAGACACTTTTTGAACGGGTTATGGTCATTGACCTTTACAGTGTCACTGGGCGTATTACCTTGGCTAACAGACAGCTGTGTATTAGCCAAGTTCTACAATACTGTTCACATACAATTTTGGTTTTGAAACAGAGCCAAAGTCAACCTTATTATCTTTGTCAGAGGTATTAAAAAAATCCAAGTAGATTCGGCAATAAGTATTATACAGTTGTTATTGATTTAGAGCGCACATAGTAGATAGAACAAATAAAGAACCTACATACAAAGACCACGTGACAAGTATAGGTAGTCTGAGAATGGTGTAGCACATTGATAATACAAGGTCAAATGTAGAACTAGACACTGTCTAAATGATAGCCGATAGTTATAAACTTAATTATAGTGAAGGAAAATCGTTAAAGTTTATTCGTATGTACGCAGTATCCATCACATATACTATACAGCATGTTATCAAGATAGATAGAAATATGAGTGCATGTGATAAGCACAGCAATAATAATACTGAAACAAATACTAAGTTTATTGCTTCAAACTTCTAGAACAATGCCCACCTACGTCAATACCGATCAAAAATATCAGAATTCCTATTTAACCTCATTAAACGTTTTCATCATATTGAATAATAATACTTAATCAAACTAATGATTCTCATAAAATCTGTTAATGGGTATTTAAACTAGTTTCATACGTAAGAATTTTCTCGATGTTTAATGGTATAGCACCTTGTATAACGTATTTTCCATGTTATCGCCACAAAATAGTCAATTATTTTGTGCTAACACTGTCGTGTAAAGCTCTTGGCTATTACCAACCTTGATCTTGCCTTTACATTCATATTCAAAGTCATTAGTGAAATTGAATATTCAATGAGTATAACTGAACCAATATTATACTGGTTTGGCTGGTCTTAAATGGATGGTATATTTAAATAATAGAGCATTGTAATTCTGAACTAGGTATTACGATTCCGGGTTAGTAAAATTCCTAAGCGAAAAAATTGTAAGAAAATAGACAAATATAATAATTGAAAATTGAAATTGGGAACGGTGTGGACGTTTGTCTGACGAGGTAAAAACTGCGTATGGGCAAACTGCATATATGGATGAACTGCTTATGGACAAACTGCGTAGGTAGTATAGATGCCAAACTGCGTATTGACGAACTGCGTATCAGACAAATAGCTAACAAATTAAACACAGTGGTGGACGCGCAAAGGGGCATAATGTACCTACTACGTTAGAGGTCTTTAGTGACGAGTTGCAAGCGAGTAGCAGTTGGATGAGAATGCCAGTAGGCCTAGCACGAATATTTACGCGCGCGTAAGTGTAACGTTAACGTAAAACCCCCCTATTACGATTGCGTCTGCCGCTCAACTGCTGTCAAAGTTCATACAATTTTGATAGCAGTTCAGCGACAGACGCGCGTCAGCAGCGCTGCTCAATCGTAATAGGGGGGCAGATCAAATGCCATACCACTGGCTTACGTTAACATTACACTTACGCGCGCGTAAATATTCGTGCTAGGCCCACAGGACTCTTGAGACTTAGTGAGAGATACCTATTGTAGCAGTTAACTAATACAGAATGATGATGACGACGAAAGGATAAACGGAAAGAATAATATGTACCTACACGATCGTTATACATACTGATCGTTATATACTTTCTTGCTTATAAAATCATTATTTTTTATCATAATTATTAATTACTTTTTGCGGCGCTGATTTATTATTTGCAATGTTACCTACATTTATTAATAGTTGGAACATCACTTTAGTTCCTGCATTTACGACTCCATCGAGGACGTTGTCATTGAACAGCGTTCAAAGGTGTAAACGAATTATTAAGTTATATAGATTCAACATTAGCTGGAACGCTGGAGGACATCCCACTACTGTTTATCAATATTCTCGTGTAGCCAAGAGTCTTGGTGTCAGAATTTTTAAAGCTGACTTGGCGCCAGACAATAGCCAGGACGGCTTAACGTGCCCTTCGAAGCACGTTGCCTGGCAGTTATAAATTATATCACTTTTGTAGCGGTCGCCCATCTAAGCAGTGACCACATAGACTTTGTATAACGTTATACCGTCTGGCTATAAGAACGGCTATTAATCGAGTTCGCTATGATCGCTCCTGCTGAACATAGGCCTTTGATTCAGATGAGTGCGAGGTGGTTAGTTCTGATTACTATGTTGACTGAGCCTCTTCAAAATGCAACAAAGTAGGATGGATGTATAATATCTAACAGGATAGACCAAAATTAGCTCTCTCTATACCCCACGTATATCCGTCTCCAGTGATTTGTGTTTATAGCCCATATTTATTCACGAGGTCATTTCAGATTCCAGATAATGGTATCCGGTTAATGATGATTTGAATGCAGCTTAGTGCGACTTCATTTACATTTTTAGACGCAATTATTATCACGCACCTGACTGTATTGCAGTCTCAGACGATATTCTGCATATCGTTTAAGATTACAGCTTATAACAAGGTAAATATATGTGCATAATTATTTCCGTAATTATTTACGCCGCATTTACTTCCGATTTAATCCTTCGATGGGCTATAAAACTCAAAAAGGTCTTTTTAAAATGCATCCATAATAAGAAGGTTTTAATAAGCTTTCACGCATACAAACGGGGGTGACCATGTAACTTTGATATAATATAGCAATGCAACAGCGAAATATTGAAATTTTCAGTTGTAACAAACGCATAAAAAAAAGTCATATCCATACAAAAATATTAGTTTCAATAGGCTGGAATTTCAAACCTGCAGCCCCGATTCAAAAACTCAAACAAATCAAAATTCATAATCTCCTCTCGTTTATATGTCTCATTGATTTTGAATCGGAACTTTTCGGATATATTGTGAATGGAGCTGGTACTGGCTGACTACCCATCACCCAACATCAGTGCCACTGGAGCAGCTGTGCCAGAAATCTAGAACCATACTCCGCTATTTGAAGGAGCTGGCTCACCGACCCATCTTTCCCTCCCTTCCTCGTGATCTAAATGATGGGAAGGAGAAACGCACAACACACCCCGAGCGGGACATCAGTGCAGAACTTATCCCCCTCATGCAGAATTAGAACTATGTAGACGACGCGAAATGTTAAGAGATGGGCGAGAGGCAACTGCGTAGGATATCGCTATTTAGAAAAACCATTGACCCAGGGGTAGCACGAGCTGTAGAAATCGACTAACCTCCTATCTCGAAAAAGCGACTGCCCAGTGAAAATGGTACAAAAGGTTTACGACGTGATCCTGGTGATCGTTCATTGCTCAAACGCTTTCATAAAGAAAGATATATTATGTCGATTACGATTTCTATAGCTCATGCTACCCGTATGCTGAAAACGGCTAACAACCTTAGTGAATTTGGACTTGGACTGTTAATAATGATGATGGTGATTCATATGATATGATATTAAATCAACGTTGTTTGTTTTAAATAATTAATGTGGCATTGAAAACGTGGTTGAATATTTAATTCGAAATTCCTTCATGATAGCCTTGACGATTTTACCGTATCCGATATCACGATCACAATGTTGATTAAAAGGACAAAACGTATGTATATTTAATTAAAGGAAGTAATGGAGTATACAAGGAAATGATAACTGATCCTGATTGAGAGGAAAAAATGTACAAGCTGTTCATTTCAGATACGTTTCACAGAGTAGTAGTAACATAGGTAAGTAGGTATTATCAATTTAAAAATGTTGAATCATTCGCGAGCGTTATCAGGAGAAAGATAAAAATTAATTTTGATTTTGATGAAATATACCTTACCTAAAGATAGTTCAATACTTGGATACATTTTTTAAAGGTCCCGGTGTATCTTTTTAATTTTTATGTAGATAAGATAACACAATCAAACGATATGAGTACCCAATTATGAAAACTAACGAAAAAATAAAATGAATAAAAACTTTACCTAGGTCTTTGAATGTAAACAATGACAAAGCAGATCGCATTAATTTATATTAAACATACTTTAGAGACCACACTCTACTAAATATACTTGAATGTTCGTAATTCGTTCTCTATATCAAGAAATAGGATATTCATTTAAAGCTGTAAACATTGGTTAATAAAATGTTAATCCCTATAGTAAACGTGCATGTACCTACTATCATATTTGTGGCATTATCGACCTCGTGTTAGGCTAGCAAGGGTGAATGAAAATCACGCATGCGCTTTCAAAGATGCGACAGTACTCTCCCGATATAATGGCTTATGGAAGAATCATCTCATAAATTGCTCAAAGCCTCATAACTAGTAGCTAAATTTTCAGGTATCCGGATTCGTGAAAGCCTACTCAGTGGTTTTACGCAAGGATTCGAAAGCAAAGCTTCCAATCAAAAACACAAAACAATAGAATAAAAGACAAACAGACACTGCAATCGGCTATTTAGAAACACGAAAGACGTTTCACGCACGAATTTCACCACATCTATCTTACACTTTCGAACACTATGACACCAAGTATTAATTCCTATTTATATGGTAACAGTTGTTGTTTCAAGCACAAGGGTCCCAGAGGACGATGGGACAAGAACTGGGTGTGACGTCACGAAGGGAAGGCGCGGCGACGCGACGCATGCGTGACACAACCCTCTGCCATAGAGATAATGGAAACGATACCAAGAAACGAATAACAAAAGAGATGAGGACATCACCCTCGAGAAATAAGGGCAACAAAATCGAAGGAGCTACTGAAAGTGCTCATAAATTAAACTGAAAGTAACAGGGGTCCTTTTCTCGAAAACCATCAACGAGGGCATTGTCTTTTCAACTTTATGGTAATTTGTTATTTGTCCCGAACCCTGCTGATTTATGGAATTAAGAATTAAACTGCCACTCTATGGAATAGGGTGATAAAGAAAGCTGAAATGCGAGTGGGCTGGTCTTATTATCTACCAAATCTGACCAATTTGTTGTCTTTGGTAGGATAGCGAATTGGACATCACAAGCAGATCTTAGAAAGTTTGATCCAGCTGGAGATTTAGGACTGTTCAGTAGAAACATGGCATCGTAGCTCAGCATGGTTTGTGAGAAGACGTGTAGGTATACGACAGATTTGCAGACAAACTGGTAAAAAAGCAAGTTTTCCAATTGCCTATCAAATCTTCGGTTATTCATTCTTTATTCTTTAGCAACAAAAGCATATTATTCACGTGTTCATTTATTCCTAGGCATGAGCGAACACTTTGTAGCTCTTTCTTTGATTGTGTTGGTCATGTTAATAAAGATAAGCTTTCAAAACTCCCAATCGGCTGCGGTCTCAGTTAGATCGGCAACCATCAGAGGAAGCATATTGGTCAATTTATTTATTTATTTATAAAAATCAATGGGATATATACATCTATAACAATGAGCAATATTAACGAATTGATGGGGTATCTACGACCTAGCCTTTTAAAGCTGCGCAGTTTAAATATTTTATCTTTTTCATCATTCTGGTGACATGGTTGGCGCATCGCTTGTTCCAAACAACTATTTATTTAGTTTTTATTTTTAATGTCGTGCTATGAGCATTAAACTGATAAGGATAACGCATAGTCACAGTGCAGTTGCACCTCATTTTAATATTAAAATACTATCGCTTTCAGTAAAATTTACATCGTTGTAAGTGTTACGAATTACTATAGACCGTGTAATCGTTGTCCTAATTTGTTCCACCTTAATTGCTGGAGCTCGAGCCTCGATGTTGCTTCAGTAGAGCGATATTTAATTTTCTCATCATGTTTTAGAAAAATTACAAGGGTATTGGGTTGAATTAGGTAATAAAGTGGGGAGTTAGTTTATTATGGTTCACTGACATTTTTATTTACTGTACCTACTTACATCCATTCTGGCTTTCGGTAATTCCACACTCGGGTCAGAAAATGAAGGATGTCCCTATAGTTGGTACTTTTTATGTTATGTATTTAACTGGCTAAATGGCCTGCTTTTTTTTTCATCTACATTACCATTACACCAGGGTCCGTGTTTACGTTTATTACTTAATTTTTATTTTAATAAGGAAAAAAAATACAATACAATCATCATTAAGTCACAGCATTAAGCACATATATATTTTTTAACTTTTTGCCATTTGGACACTTAGTTTTAATACATTTTTATTGGAATGACCTGTATTTCAGAGTATCTTACTTATACTTCCAAACCAATACAAAAAAAAACGAAATAACTAAGTTGTTGCCACATAATACCTTTATTACTCAAGCTAACTACTACAATAATACAAACTAAACTAAACTAGCTACACTACCTACTACTACTTATCCAATGCTTGGATCACATTTATGCAAAACAGTTCCATTTCCGATACGTCCAACATTCGGGATCGTTACAAAATATGTAATTAAAACACTCGTGCGAAGTTCGACAAGATTTATAGTAAAATCTAATGCATAAAGATCTGGAGCAAGCGTGGCAACCCTAACTGGTACCTGGTAGCTGCCTAAGTGAATAATTTATGAGTATTCCCTTCACACATGTTTGCTCGAGTATGGAAGTGGGGAGCGAGGTCAACGCGTAAACAAGGAGTTTTGAGGCGGGCCTATCAATACCGACACTAAACTTCTTTGGTGCGCTTTTATAATTACTCGTATTAATTTATGTTGACGATAGTTTATAGAACCGTCATGCAGGTATTTTCCCGATTTAGATAGAAGATTTTTATTAGATCATGATAGCGGGGGTGATTATCCAGACCATCATTAATTTATTTATTGTTTATTGTAATAAGAACGGTTAAATACACCAATAACACTTATTACACAAATTAAATATAAAATTAATATATATCATAATTTATATTTTTTGCTGCTATACAGGTTATGTTATGACAGATAGACAAATTATAACCTGCGGATTCACCTCCGTTTCTTTGTCAAATTTTTACATCCCATTTGACCTTCTTAGGGCGTTTGTCCACCGTCACCGGGACGTCTCACCGAGAACTAAATGACGGCGGGCGCCGCCGAAGTCGCGATGCATAATAACATGATAATATTATTACGTCGAGCCCAGGTTTAAGTCTATGGTACGCAGCGTGTGCAGTGGACCTGCGATACTTAGTAAATTATGTGTCAAAGTCGAATTATAATAATCTGCCGTTTTATATTCCGACTACTAGTTGTTTAAAAACAGCCTATAATATGCCTACATAAATACCAAAGACAATCAATAAAATTCTCTTTGATAAAAACTAAGGCCACCTGTCCACTCAGCATCCGTGATGGGCATGCAGTAAAATAGAATGAGCAATTTTGTTTGTTAACATTGTCATTCTCTGTAGGCCTAGCACGAATATTTACGCGCGCGTAAGTGTAACGTTAACGTAAGGCCCCCCTATTACGATTGCGTCTGCCGCTCAATTGCTGTCAAAGTTCATACAATTTTGACAGCAGTTGAGTGGCGAACGCGCGCCGTCAGCGCTGCTAGCTCAATCGTAATAAGGGGGCAGATCAAATGCCATACAACTGCCTTACGTTAACGTTACACTTACGCGCGCGTAAATATTCGTGCTAGGCCTACTCACACATAGGCTCAATAGGCACAAATCTTGCCTCTGCTTATAGATGGTGTTACCTGAGTGATTGTTGATCATCACTGTATCTTTATGTTAGGAATTATATTAGTGCTATAACAGGTACATTGCTTCCGATCGATACAAAAACCTTTTGCGATCAACCATTTCAGCATCCCTGTTCTAAATCTACTACATACCTTTAGCAACCTCCATCCTCATGGAGGAAACTTGATCGTACAGTGCAGCACATATCCAGGTGAGCATGATCAGCCACAGCAGCAGGGTGCCACGAACTGCCCATCGCAAAGCGCACCGTATTTCTGTTCCTATGTTTGGCTCAGGTGCATGTGATGTGGGACCCCTACTTCTTTCCCTCCTGTAGAGATTTGAGCTTTTTGATATGAATGTTGATGGAAAAAATAAAATGTGAGTTGGGCTTGTGCACAAACCATACCACCATCCACCACCATACCATAGTTTAATAAATACTAATAGTGGGTCAACTCCTTTGTTATACCGCAATATACCTAAAAGGCCATCTCAACCGTAGTGGGACTACCGCATACCGGTAAGCCAGTGAAGATAGCCGGTACTACCCCAGATGGCGCGGGCAGGAGGGGGATGCTGCTCTCGTTCTTACCGCACCCCATTGTTGCTGTCTAGCCGCCTGAGTTTTGAGTCACTATTAGTATTTATTACACTATGACTATACTATTATCTATAAACAAGAGCAATCAAATCATGTTTGTTGTATGGGAGCCCCCTTTATTATTATTTTACTCTGTGTTTTAGTATTTTTTGTTATAGCAGCTAAAGAAATACATCATCTGTGAAAATTTCATATCTCTAGCTATCACAGTTCATGAGATACAGTCTGGTGACAAACAGACAGACAAATAGACAGACAGATGGGCAGCAGAGCCATAGTAATAGGGTTCATGTTACCCTTTAGGTGCGGAACTCTAAAAAAATGGAAGACTAATAAAGTGTGGTTGAAGTACCTAAAAAATAATAATATGTACATGCTAAAGAAGTGAACCTTGATATGACTGGAAGAGATGCACAAATCCTATTTAAATAGAAATAGGGTATATGATGATAATTCACATTGCATTATAATTATTATGGTCTGCTTTTAATAAAAATGTATGTAAGTATCACAGCTCTGATAAAAGTGGCTGGCATTCACCTACCAGAACTAATTAATGACACTGGAACATGAATTAATGAGTAGCTGATAACATTTTCATAGCTTATCAAATAAACATTAAACCATCAGTCCAACATAATAGTTTCAAAATGCTTTTCATTTGAGATTGTTTTATTCATTTTATGTATAAACATGGGCTATTAGTGGCTATATAGGAGGCCATGAAGCGATAAACTCGCTACTAGATATCTGATTGAAATTATGATAAATAATATTCGTGCACACCATTGCAAGCCATTGACTACAGATTCTGTGGCACAGAATAACTGATCAAGCAGGTTAATTAGTAGAAAGACCAACTGTTAGTTATTATAAACATTAAAACAATTATGTTTATGAGCCCTATACGTACCTGGTGATTTTCTTTTTACGACTAGGTATTATTTCTAGCTGCAAGTCTTCGGATTCTTCATCACTAGATAAGTCCAATAGACGAAAGTTTTCTTTATTAACTTTGGATGGTGCAGACATTTTGCTACATTTATCCTACAGATCATACTACTTTATACTTTCTTTTCTCACAAACCGCTTCAGTTTTGATCAAATTATTGTGATAATAGCATTTTTCAATGGTAAAAGTTTCGGTTCGTTTAACATTCAACAGCACTTCCACAAATAGGTTATAACTTGTTAGATTTGTCGTTTGTTGAACTCTTTATATTATAACTATTAGGAAGATATTCTAAACATAATTATTTGAGAAACATGAAACTATTATAACTAATTATTTGCAATTAAAGTAAGCAAAATCAAAAACTGATGTAGAGAGAAAGGAAGGAAAAAAAATAAATTCAACTCTTCTTCTTTTCTGATCTGAACTGAATGGAAATGACTTTGATAACTTGACTGTGATTATGACATTGCGTAAATAGAGGTCCTTTCCGATTCACGCTAAAATCGATAATATCGATATTATCGCGCTAAAAACGCGTCCCGAATTGCCGTGAGCGCGAAAACGAAATCTCTTCTAAACGTCATGACCGACGCCATCTTGCAATATCGCCGTCCGTGATTGGTTGTCCCGAGTCATTGACAGCGGTCAAAGTCATTGAGCGCATTATCCAGGCCCGTTCAACTCGTCATACATTGGATGGTAATAGTAGGTGGGCATGCTATAGGGATCCCAGTATAACAAAAATATTTTTTATTTTATTTTAGATATAGCAACAAAGTGATTTTGAGGTTATAATTGCCACCGGTCTCGTGTTGTTTTCTTTTGTGAATTTTCAGTGCTTCTTTATTTAGCCTAGAGACTCTTTTTGTGTTTGTGTATTGTGATGTCGTGTTAAAAACAATGAAGGACAATAGCCGTAAATGTATTAAATGCAATGCATCATCAGCGAAGGAGCCGAGTCTGGTTGGTTTTCAAAACTAAGCTCTACCAATGTTCAACGGTAAATTACACAAAACTCATACAATATAATTTGAGGTTATGTACTTATTATTGAGTTCATTGTGGATTTGGAATTAAACATGTTAAGTATGTTTTGCAGAATGCTGTCATGGGAAAAGTTTTGTATTATTGTATGGTTACCCCTACGCCTCAGTCCTTTTACATAATATTTTAGGCATCTGGCTGTTGACGTCGCCTCATCCTCCATGAAGAGTACGCCGGACAATCCGTGCAGGCTCCTGGAATGATTTAAAAGCTTGTAATACTCTATTACAGACGTTAGATACGTTTTCATGTTAGGATGTTATTTTCTTCAATAAACTTTATGTTCTAAAATTGTGGTTAAAGGCTTCGATATGGGTTACTTTGGCAGTGGAACAATAGGTACAGATCGTAGAATCACCTTTCGTGCTGTTTCTCTACGATTTTCACTCGATTACGAGTGTTTTTAGATGAAATTACTTTTTCAACTTACCTCACGGATCTCGTCCCAAATTGCATAGTTTGTTAAGCCGATTTTATTAGCGCTTTTCATACGATTTTCATCGTTTTTCTTCCGATAGTTTCAGTAATATATCGTTTCAAAGGCTTATTTACCTTTTTGACATACGTCACATTTTGACTTTGCCAAGTCCCTAAAAGAGATTCTGTCCGGGAGGATTTATGTCTTTTCGTCAAGCGTGTGTAGGTTTTTATATTAAACCTCGCGCATCAACCTATTTGAATGCTAGCTATCTATAAAATCACGACAGGTTTTCAAACCCTGTTCTCTTCGATTTCCAAAGTCGGATCCAGGCTATATAAGCGGAACGTGCCACTCCGACAGGCAGTTCATCCTCTGGTACCATCTAGAGTCTATCTTCTGGTATCACCTAGAGTCTATCTTGTGGTTTCATCTTGAGTCTATCTTCTGGTTTGATTTGAAATTCTCTGCGTAGGTACCTACGTACCTAATGCTCTTGTAAACACGAAGCAGTCGGCAAGTTGCGTAGAACCCTACCTCTGGGTATCCGCGAGTCGCGAAAGTAAGCCCTAAGCGGCGACGCGCGTTATATAAAGTGCTACTCAGTGACTGCAAAGTGAAATAACGGGTGAAGTTTTTTATTTACATCTATTTCTCTATAAAAGCTGCATCTCATGTCTGCCCACAGCATAATCTTGACCGTGCTGCTTACTCCGGACTCCGGACCTGCCTGCACTGCGTAGAACTCTCCGTGGCCGCTTCCTAGTCGGCCACTGCTTACTACTGGCCTGAAGTGGTGACGAGCTGCGCCAGCTGCCCGCTGCGCCTGACTCTTGGGCGGAAGTATCGCCACCCGCTGAGCACACCGTGGCTCTTGGCTGGGTCCACTTTGAGCCTGACTCGTGGGCCGAGGCTCGCAGCGGCTACCTCTTGTGCTGCTGAGCGACTGCGCGCCCAGGCGCCCTCTGTCCGCGCCCTGTCTGTGCCAAGCCGCAGGCTAAGGTGTACTCCAGCTGCCCATCGTGCCGCAGAGCTACTGCGCACCCAGGCGCCCCTCCACTACGTCCGGTCTGGGACCCGTCTCGGGCAAATGTGCCCACGGTGCCACCCAGCATGGTACTCGCTGCAGCTAGTGCTCCACTTCACTGGCCTGCCGTCCCTCTGGGCATCTCGCACTACGCCGCCAGACGTCTTCGAACCTTGCCACGGATCTAGCGAAAGTTACGTCTGGTTCTTATTCAGAAATATAGGATCATGATTTTATAACAAGCATGTCAAAATAGCAATCATTAGACAGCTCAGCCATAGAGTACCTAGGTAGGATAGGTGATCAACAGAGTAAGTAGGTTTAGTACGATTTACCTTGGATCGTAGAGTATATAATCTGGGACGGGCTTCGAATAAATTTGTGAATCTATAGATGTCTTTCATTTTTAACTGTAGGCAACACTACATTATGTATTTTGTATTATTGTATTATGTTTTTTTTTAAATAAAATCGCTCTCGATTTATTATTCACAATGTCATGTATGCAATAAATATAAAAAAATATAAAATCATATGCTTTTATTTTTGCGAATTGGTGTAGTTGTGTCCTTATTATAAGATAGTTTATCTGATAATACAATGGGGCTGCTCTACAATTAATTACTATTGACATTAATAAATTAATTTCACTAGTAATTTATTTTGGAACAGCCCCTTTTATCAATTCAAATCTATACGAATAGAACATTTGAATTTTCCGCCTATTTTAAGTTTCCAAAGGGTCCCACTAAAGGCGCTAGTACTGAATTTCATAACCACTTTTTTTGCCATTCTTCTCCGCTAGGAGTAATATAGTATTCTGTGGCATTATCTGAATCGGAACGCTGAAAAATCAACGTGAGCGCTGCGATCATAGCGCATGAGCGATTTTAGCGTGTCTCGGAATACGGGGTAAAATGGTAAAAATAAGTTCCTGCGAATATGTGTCAAGTCACTGTCACAGAGTACATTGAATATAGTCACTGTCAAACAGCCAGCTGGTGGTTGCAATGGGGTGTGCGGTAGATTTTATTCATTCATTTCATAAATTACTTATATGATATAAACTTTTATGGTAATTTTACCTTAGCATCATGAAAGAAAAATGGAATTTTATCCTGTACCTTCTTTGGTTTTCTTATTTAATTTTATCTGCGGTGTTGATGTTCGGTCATGGTTTTCTGCTATCTCGTAAAACACTGAGCGATGTAACGGAATGCTTGCCTCTGGATAAGTTCGATTGCAATGGGCACGAGAAAGGAAACTCTACTGCCAAGGATTTGTGCACTGAAGATGAGAAGATCAGGCGTATACTATTCGTCCATGGAGGGCCCTTGGCTTGTGTACCTTCTGCTCACCGAGTAGTGTTTTTACTGGTAGATGCACTGCGGTATGACTTCACTGAGTACGATGACACTATTGTGCATCCATTGGCTTATCAGAATCGGTTGCCAGTCATGCGGAAGACGTTAGACAAGTGGCCGGATCGCACACGCTTGTTTCGCTTCATGGCAGACCCGCCGACGACGACCCTGCAGCGCATAAAAGCATTAGTGACTGGCTCTCTGCCTACTTTCATTGATATCAGTTCTAACTTTGCTGCTATGGAGTTGCAAGAGGACAATGTCATTGACCAGGTAATAATAACTTTAAATTAGTCCAAAATCCAAAATCTTGAATATGTGTATAAATAAAAAATTTTAACAAAATGTCTATTATTTTATTGTATCTTTTTAGATGAAATTAAAGAACATATTTCAAAAGATAAATGTTTAATTTTCAGCTGGTTAAGAGTGGTGGGAAGGCTGTTCTGTTGGGAGATGATACATGGGGCCGGCTCATGCCGGGACATTGGTTACGGTCACACGTCATGTACTCTTTCCATACCTGGGACTTAGATACTGTTGATAAAGGTACAATTTAACTTTGTAGTTGTGTACAGATTACAGATTCAGGTTCTACGGGAATCTCCGGGGAACCTAATCCTTTTGTGTGTTAACCGATTGGGCGATGTGGTCGCTAAGCGACAAAGCCCTTATTTGATTGTATTCAATAAAATTAAAAAAAAAAAAAAACTTTGTAGTTTATCTGATAGTCAACAATTTGGTTTTATTTGCTTCAATGCCTTTTTAAAGTACAATACTTATATTGCAGAAACTACACCTTACCTCTTTAATCAAGGACATTAAATTATCAGAAGCGAATTGGACAGGATGGATTTAAGTTTGAAAATTCAACTTTTCAAATGACCAATTAGAATTATTACAGTTAGAAATAGTTTCAAATTAAAAAAGGGTTTCTGAACATTATGTCCTGATAAAGATATTACTTTTCTGTTATGCTTAAAGAATTAATGACCAATATTTTATTCCACAGAAGTTGACTCCAAAATATATGATGAACTTTTAAAAGATGACTGGAACCTTCTAGTCGCTCACTATTTAGGTGTAGACCACGCTGGCCACAGATATGGACCTAATCACTTGGAGATGACCAGGAAACTCAACGAGACCAATGCAAGGCTTGAAAAGATTCTAGCAATAATACCACCTGATGTTTTATTGTATGTGGTTGGTGACCATGGAATGACTGAGACAGGTGAATATAATAATACAAATTTGACAAATTTTCTTTTTCATAGGCAGAGTACTATGCTGTTTTGAACTTTCACAGTTGTTCACTACATAAAAAATAAAATAAAACAGATCCCATACATATTATTTAAAAATGTAGATAGGGTACTAGTTAATAAGTAAATAGGTTGGAGTACAACTAACATAAAATAATTGATATTGTCTAAAACTAATTTCATCAACATAAAAATACTTAAGTGGATGTGTTTGTTTGTTTGTGTGTCTTCAACACAAAACCAGCTGAACCAATATAGATGATACTTTTTCATCAAGAAAAATTAAGATCTCATGGATAAAGATATTACTCAACATTTCTACAAATAGTGTGGTCACTCTTTTTCTCCTATATTTTGCACATTCACTATCACACCCCCACTCCCCATAATGCAACAATAGTTATTACAAAAATTTTCACATTGTTTTAGACTCACAAGGATTCAGATCTGGTGGGTAAAATATAGAATCACTAGAGATTTTTAGAATTTGATTTTTACCTATATTATGAGATTTATTGTTTTTTTTGCTAGATGTGTGTGATTCTAAAGCATAGTATGGTTTTATAATACTGCAAATAATGTTTGTAGCTAATATTTTATTTATATGCTTCACTTATTTGTGTTTTTTTAATTTTATGCAATAATCTTTTTAAATATTTAGGTCCAAACAAACTATAGTTGGTTGGTTGAGCTACGAATGTGAATACGAATATTACAATACAAATTCTACAACCATCATACAAACTATTAGTTTGTTGTGGCCTTTAAAGCGCTGAAAGAAGGCTTGAGTTTTCCAAACTTGGCATGTTGCATGCACTTTTCTGCTTTTTTTACTTTCATAAAATGAACCTAAAATTAAATATCTATTCAACTAGGCGACCATGGAGGTGAAAGTAAGGCGGAGCGCACAGCTGCCCTATTCGCTTACAGAGGCGCAGGTCTAGGTGGCAATCCTGAAGATGTTACGTTAGGGAGAGAAGTGCAGCAGACAGATTTAGCGCCCACCATGAGCGCGGCTTTGGGACGACCTCCGCCTGCGCCTTCTCTAGGCAATCTGTTATTACCGATACTACCTAAAAGTACTATACCTCGAACTCTGTTACTTTTGAGTAACAACTTGAAACAGGTAGGCAAAATTCGGTTTTTTATTTATTCCTGTATTTCAAACGCCTACATTGACCGCTATATTTATATTACAAAGGAACAAAACAAATTAAAGCTCATATGTTTCTGTTTGTATTGTATTCTATGTTGTGTTCTGTGCCAGCTCTTGTCTAAATATATATATATAAATATATAAATATATAAATAAATAAATATATCTAAACTGTCTAAATATAAGTGTATATTTTGAGTAGCATACATCAATGTCCTATTTCTAAAACCTGTCTAAACAAACCCCAGGAACCGGAACGGGAACGGGGTTTTAGGAACTAAAATGTTGATAATAATTTTTCAGATAACGCAATACCTCATCCGTTACGGCGAGGAGTCGCAGCAAGTGTCTCTAGACAGACTCGCTCATTTAATTAACGCAACTCGCGAGCAAATAGACAAGACGGCTACTATTCAAACAAACGAGGATTTAGCTAATTATGTCGCCGATGTTAGGTAAGATGACCTACTGTTAAAATATAAATTGGTTCTTATTGCAATGTATTAAGAGTTGTTTATTGTTTCAGATCGCTCGTTGATAACATCCGCGCGACGTTTAGAGAGGTCTGGGTCGAATTCGACTCCTTATCCATGCTTAGGGCTCTTCTGCTGCTTCTATTAGCGATATTCTTTAACTGGTTGATAACCGAAGGCATTCCTTTAGAACGACTTCCCAATATTTTCGCCAGCTCGTTCGTTCCTACAGGATTGCTTTCCATGGCCGTATGCGCAGGGTTGTGCTACACCGCGTTTTACTTTAAAATACTAGAAGATGTGCAGCACGCGATATTTTTGAGCACTGGATTGGTGTCTGGCGCAATGACCTGCGCTCTGGTTATAATGCACTGGGATGGTATCACCCAAAACTGGTACGAGGGAAGATCGCAGTTCTACGAGCGTTTCGCTCGAGCAGCATTAGTAGGATCCGCGGCTGTTTTAGCCTCAAACAGTTTCATAATCGAAGAGGGAGCGGGTCTGTCATTCTTAGCTCTAACCGTGTTGGGTTTAATGGCTTGGAACGTGGGGAATTTAAAGGCTTTAGCGGTTTGGGCTGGCTGTGGGATTGTGCTGGCGATAAGCAGGAATTATAGGGGATGTAGGGAGGAGCAAGGGGATTGTTGGATAGCGGGAGGGTCGGCGCCGACGGGGCAGGCTTCGCGTGGGGCGTTAGTGTTAGCTTTAGGGTCAGTTGCGGCTGCCGTGGCAGTGGTACGTAGGCAAGTAGGCTGGCGTGGCCATGGGATCGTGGTAGCGGGGTTGTTGGCCTGTGCTCATTGGGCAGTCGGTTGGGGCGCGCTCGGTTCACCATCTCGATCGAGACTCCTCGCCCGTCTTTCCTGGCTTGTTTTAGTTGCAATGCTGTTGTTACTATTCCGTCGAGATACGCGAGGGACTACGGTGCCTCTGGTTGTGTTATCGTTGCTACTCTTCGTGGGGAATGCTTTAGTGCTGGGGGCGTCGCTGGCTCCGTCGGCCGTATTGTCCTTGGCCTCCGGGTTTTTGGCGCTGAATGTCGTCGCTATGCTCAAGAATGAAGGATCTAAATTCTGTAAGTATGTCTGAATGTTATGTTTTTTTTTTACACCGACCAAGCCAGTGTTTGAAAACAATCTCACTTATATTGTGACTATCTGCGCAATATACCAGCCTCTTTTAAACAACAAATTGCACATAACTAAATCACCTCACATACGTTACACATAATTATCTTTCCTAACACAATTTTTGCTGTACATTATCGCGTTGCATTTGTTTCTCAGCCTTATCAAGTCGCTGCAATGCAACTCGTCGGTTGCCTGCCTATGGGCACTGCTAGCCTCGTACCAGTTCTACGGCACGGGTCACCACGCTACCATCAGCCACATGTTAAATATACTAGCCCGTTTGAAACACAACATATTGCACGCAAATTCCAAATGTATCGCGTTTCCGTTGTTTCCCTACACAATTTTTGTTGTACATTATCGCGTTGCATTTGTTTCCCTACACAATTTTTGTTGTACATTATCGCGTTGCATTTGTTTCCCTACACAATTTTTGTTGTACATTATCGCGTTGCATTTGTTTCCCTACACAATTTTTGTTGTACATTATCGCGTTTCATTTGTTTCGCAGCGTTATCGAGCCGCTGCAACTCATCAGTTGCCTGCCTATGGGCACTGCTAGCTTCGTACCAGTTCTACGGCACGGGTCACCACGCGACCATAGGTCATGTGCGGTGGGGTCCAGCCTTCCACGCCGGTGACCCGCATCACGCGCCTCTGCCGATCGGACACCATATTATAGGGGCGCTTATCTTGCTCGATCTGTTTGGTAAGTTCATATACTTATCAAGCGACTTCAAAAGATTGGTTGTATTTTTTTTCGGTTTGTCACACACTTCATCAGCCGGAAGATCGCCAATGCTGAACATAGACCTTGTCCTTAAGTTTTCGGTGATTGTTATGCCCTGTTTATGTATTGCCATGGTGATCTGATAATCGATGGGGAAGAAAGGTTCTCGATAGGCGACCACGAACTGAAAGACGCAGCGTAGGCCGGCCCTCGACTAGGTGGACCGACGATCTCGTGAAAGATGCAGGTGATGCAGGAGGCGAGCAGCCGCTTAAAGTGGCGCTCTCTAGGGCAGGCCTATGTTCAGCAGTTGACGTCTTCAGGCTGTTGATGAAGATGCGAAAAAAATAGTCATCTAGCCTATTTGTAATATTGTTTTAGGTTTTATTTCCTGAACACCCAGGATGCCAGCACCCACGACTTGAGGTGGCGCTCTATACCTAGACCTAGAGGAGGCCTATGTTCAGCAGGACGTAGCACCCGAAAGTGGCGCCCAGGGCCGTACTGTGAGCACTTAGCGCGATCCAAAACAGAGCTTATATTGGACCGCTTGTCAAAATCTTCATACAAAAACCAAGCTATCCAATATAGGCTCTTCTGAATCGCGCTAAGAGCTTCAGGCTTTTGATAATGAAAGGAAATATATTTATCTAGAATGTTCGGTCTCCCAGGCATGGTGTTATTGTTCGGGGCTGCGGTGCCATTGCTAGCGTTGTGGACCCGCGGGCCCGCAGTGACGACGGTCGGACCTCGCACTCAGATCGCTGCGGTCTTCTCGCTCAGTCTCAAGTTTGCACTCTGCTTCGCTATTAGAGTAAGTTTGTATTTGCGGTAAGCAATAAGCTAGACTACTATTAAAAGAAATAATTACTTTATGCTTTCCTTTATGTTAAAAAGAACTTGTTAATTTAAACAAAAACCGGCCAAGTGCGAGTCGAACTCGCGCACACAGGGTTCCGTTATCTATAAAACGAGCAAAAAATCACGTTTGTGGTATGGTACCCACTTGAATATTCTGTTTTTAAGTATTTGTTGTTATAGCGACAACAGAAATACATCTGTGAAAATTTCAACTGTCTAACTATTACGGTTTCTCAGATACATCCTGATGACAGACGGATAGACAGACAGACACACGGACAGTGGAGACTTAGTAATAGGGTTCGCTTTTGGGTACGGAACCCTAAAAAAAATAAGTAAAATTAGTGATATTGTAATAATTTGACTTTGATTTCCAGGTATTCGCATGCGCACTGTCAGCCACAATCCACTGCAGACATCTCATGATATGGGGCGTGTTTACCCCCAAACTTCTGTTTGAAGGCGGCGCGTGCGCAGCCGCCCTACTCGGCGTCACTCTCGGCACCGCACTCACCGCGTGGCACATCCCCTCACACCAACGCGCTAGTTGACAGAAATATACTAGATAGGCGATATTTTGTCGACTACCCCCGATTTTTCGTACGTTATACCAAACATTGGTTGACGTAGCCAAAGATCAACAGGCAACCAATGAGCGTTCAGTATTTTTAAGTTGACAGGATGGTACCGGAAGTATCAATTTTATTAACGTAAGGGACAAACCTCTGTGTTACAGGAGAAATTCAAACTCACCCCTTACTCATGAAATTTGATGCGGATGAATAGTTATTTAGTGTTTTGTCTTTCTCTGTTGAGTTTGAAATGGGCAAAGATAAAACAAGAGAAAACATTGTGAAGCTATTCCACTGTTATGCGGTGTTTATTGGTAAGGGGGTAAGACAAACCAGGGGTAACTCCTAATTTTGCGGAGTACAAACCACTTCAGGGCTTCGTATCAGCACATCAATTTCATCGAAATCCGTTCATCCGTTTCAGCGGTAAATGTTGACAAATATACAAACTTTCGCATATTAGTATAAGTATTTATTGTTGATGCATTTTATAAAAGCCTTAATATTATATAGTTTGGGGCGATATTGTGTTGAGGCATTTTCGGGAACCCACAGACTCAATATAACAAAAATAAAATTGTACTGGTTGTAACAGTCTAACAGTTAGTGTATGCTGTAAATATATAATAATATGTATGTCAAGCGTGTCTGTGAAATATCGGTGTTAAATTAACATTTAGGCAAACCAATTATGCAAGGAAGAGACATCCATGTCACTGCGAGAGAGAGAGGCAACAAAGTTCCGATATGTAGTTTTTTTTATGTGAATGAATGACGTGACGAGCTAGTCGTTCACCTGATGTTAAGCGACACGGTCGCCCATAACAGTTGCAGTGTCATTCGGAACTTTAAAATAATAAAGTTTTGCGTAACACTGCACTGCGCACGTCATCCTGAGACATCACACAGTCTAGTAATCAGATTACTACACTGTGTAATCAGGTCATAAAGTCTCATTTGCCCAGTAATTTCACTAGCTACAATGCCCTTCAAACCAGAACACAGTAGTGCTTGCACAGTACTACTTGGCGGCAGAATAACTGGCAAAGCGGTGGTACCTAGAGGAACTTTGCAGAAAAGTCCTACCACCTAGTAAAAAGCAGTTATCCTATTTAACTCTATCAATCGAACCAGTGTTTGTTTTTCACGTTGGTATGATATGCTGAAAGAGACAAGTAATTAATGGCGTTCGTTGTATGGTTTGTGTATTTGCCTATTATTTGTCGTAAGCGATGTGATATTTGTCCTCTTTTTCTTATATCAAGGTATCGCAGTCAGTGGTGTAGTATAAGCATTTGCATTTGATTTAGCATTTTTATGGTAAGTTAACGCAAGTGCCGTTCGAAAAGCGATGGCGCCGGTAGATACAGAATTTATTTTCTCACTCCCACAAAATTTATTGCGAGTGTGAATGTGATAGCAATAGATATATCCGCTCTTTTCCTCGTGTATCAACAAGGACAGGACTTTTTTTGTATGGAATTTGGGTGTTTATTTTAATCAGTATACAATTAATGTCAAATGAAAGATTAATTATGCAGGATTATTAATTTCCCTATAAAAAATGTATTCACTCCTCCGATTTTTTTTATATTTGGCTTTAAAATAAAATATTGCTTGCAATACTGGAGCTAACAAACTGAATGTTTCATATTATCTGTACCAACAGTTTTCTTGTGGTTTTAACACAAAGTAACAATTGTTTTTTCTGTAACCTATGGGTTTAATCCACTGATTAGCCAAAAAAATCGAGTTTTATCATTTCGTGCCATACTATTATAAAAATAAATCGGTTTGAAAAATCCAAAATTATTACAGATTAACTTTATGTGTAACCCTGTATCTTATGCCACTATTATCATTTTGATTATATTGAACACCCACTGATAACGCTCCTTTTTCTACACTTTACAGGATTTTCAAATGGTCAGACTCTCCAAATGAAAAAATTGTTTTTATTGAGATTATGAAGTAATTTTCAAAACGTTGTTTCAGTTGGATTGTTATTTGCGTGTATAATGTATACTCCTTTATTATGGCTTAAGTACGAGTTTTGTGTGCTTAATGCCCGGCTGTACTAATTTTAGACAGTTCCTAAGTTTGTACTTATCCCCCTGTTACATATCCAACTACCTATTGTAATGGATTTGGATTTGGGTATGTCATAGAAGAATAAGTGCGAACTTAGCTCATTATACTACAGGGCTTAAATATTTGTTCAGAATGTATTATAAGAAATTCTCTAGTGATTTTTTTTAAAGTTTGAATTTGATTTTAATCTTGTTGCTATAAAACGTACTGTTTGAGTTTGTATACCTGCCTGCTTATCTATCTAATACTTATCTAATTATCTACGCTAACTCAGCCTTATTAATAAACGTTGAGTAGTTTTGGATTACTTATTAGTTAAATCGGCTTTTGTCTTTTTCGACCGTGTTTGATATTCCAATGACAAAAAAAGACAAACATTAGAGTAGTTCACAGAGCAAAAAAAAACGGTCGCCACAAGATGCGTCTATTTCTTTTATAGCTCTGTGAAGTAACTAAACCAAAGCGTGTATGTTCAATATAAAAAGACAAGATTGAATTAGTAACGTCGAACTTTGACGTCATTAGCAACTAATCTGCTTAAAACACTGCCAAATAATTTGTGATTCATATGATAATGTAGCGATTTGTTTTACGAAGGTTAATGTAATTTTATTGTTACACTATTTTATATGCATTGATTGTTATGGCTTACTGTTATGTAAGTATATACGTTTTAAAATAGTGAGAGTTAGCTAGAGTGAGATTTCTACTAAAGTTACGAAGTAAATTTGATTGTTTTAATTATATACTACGTGTTGTTACGTTGTGCTTATATGCGATCAAGTGTGAGTTTCAGCTATAATAGTTTTAAAAAATTATCATCAGTATTTGTTTTAGTTCATCAACTTATGGTATTTTAGTAATTAGTTTGCTGTAATTAAATTAGTTAAAATGTGATTAGTATTGGACAAGATCATAAGTACATATTTGTTAAATTGGGAGTGAAAAATAATATTATTTGTTTTGAATGAATTTTTATTAATAAAGATTTATAATAATATAGAATAAAATTTGTATCATTGAGAAAAAACAGAGGTAGAATATAAATAACATTTTATTATGTACTTTGAAATACTATAAATACATCAAACCTCATTGATCACCATAATGTGAAATCAATACTAATACTAAAAATAAGAATGTACACCGAGACAGCAAAACTCTTATAATACCTCTATAAGACTAAGGGCAGTCAGCAACATAATGTCATGCATTTGTGAGAATATAAAATGCGTTAATAATTGCCTTAAAATACTATTTGGACACTTTTACAGCTATTTATGAGGCCCTTGGTAGTTGTACCAACTCTTAACCAACCGGGCGCACTTCGACTCGGGTATTTGTAGACCAAACTTAGCTGGTCAAATAGACCACGCTACACATAATGCAATAGAATATATAATACATCCCCTTTTTAGTGTGCACCATTAGACAAGTTATGTTTCGTATGGGGTGCCTTACTAGGGGCCGGTTCGGTCCGCAGTCACCAAGGCCATAAACTTGACCATTCAACAAATACTGTTGAACCGAATGTGCCGGCCCGACTATGTGTGTTGCGCCCCTTTCATCTACATCGATCTACCCAGACCATGAGTGGTTATATGATTAATCTAATGTGTGACTACCATTAGTCTTAGTTCTAGCTTTAACAAGACAAAACTAAGCATCACACAACTCCTCAAAACAAACCAATCACTTAGATAACATTACAAAATTTGCAAATGAAGTGTCAGACTTTTTAAGTTCCAATTTCTCACCGAGATGCCCCCACACTAATTACAAAAACCACAGCCAGCAACCTATTTCGTTTGTAACATATTATACTATGTTAGTTGTGAAGCTTAGAGAATTTAATAAATGCTCTAAGTAGTGAAGAGTCAATTTCTATTTTAATTTGTTTTGAGTAGCGTTATGTGAATATATCTAAAAATAGCAAACACTATACCTATTGCATTAAACATTGGAATATTTCTTTATTTAATCCGGCTCTGTAAATATTGCGTTAAGTTTACGAATATTGCGTGTTACAATAAACAAAAATCACGAAGGACGGCTGAAGGAAAGCGACAAAAAATTCTAGTGGCCTGCCATCCCTTTGTTGTCCCATCCATATCTTTATCACTCTCTCTACGACAGGGTTTGGGTGCGAAGCTAATTACTTAAAATTTGTTTAAAGCTAATTACTAATAACTTTTAATCCCTGTTCTATTACTTTATAGTTTAATGGAAGCATACATAGATGAACTAATTTGTACACGCCAAATAAAGCATACTACAACTTGTGCCTACTTTCAGCCGCCCTAATCAATGTTACCGTAATAAAACTCTGAACACCGAAATCAAACAGAGAGTTGTAACACCAGAAGCTGGCAACTCAATGTTGTAGCCTCTTTGCAATATTGTGCTCGCAACCAAGATGTTTAGAACCAGTAGCCGGACTGAGTAGATTTAGGAGGAAGGTGGTGGTGCAACATACGGATTCAACAAGTACTCAGAGAAGGAATTAACCGCTGCTGCTCCCCTGACTTCTTTGTCTAAAAGCGGCAGTTTCGTCACATGGAAATCTTCATACAAATCAGCTATCTGTTCTAGATACTTTTCTTGGACTTTATGCCTTGCCGCACAGAGTTCGCAGGGTGCTGAAGCGCGTAGTAACAACTGATTAACAATAATATTGTGTGTGTCGATGCCACAGCGGGTGAGTTCTTGAACTAAACGCTCCGTCTCATACAGTGACAGAAATTCCGCGATGCAAACGCAAACAAATGTCGTTTGGTTAGGGTCTTTGAACTGTGCGTTGACTTGTCTGATGACTGAGAGCATTTCATCCATTTTATTACTGAACATGTCAGAGTTGAACTCGGCGAGACCGAACAGCGACGCCACCTGGTTAATAAAGGGTGCAACCTGAAACAAAGCAAGGAATTTCCATTATTTTATTCTATTGAATGTTTCTGTCCACTGAAGAGTGTATCCTATGGAAGTTGCGACCGTTCTAGCTAACTTGCATACCTCAACCTAGCTCATGAAGATTTTGTCATGAAGATATCTTATACCAGTGCCCAAATGTGTCATGTTACTTACCTTAGACTTTAAGCGCATAAGTTTCCCAAGCCCTTTTTCAACAACCTGCGGAAACGACAGCAGCCGCAATGTATGACCTGTTGGTGCTGTGTCAAATACTACCGCACTGAAGTTCATGCCTTTTACTAGTTTCATGACCTGCAAATAAATGTTTATTTAATAATTGAGGAATTTGAGGCCAATGCAATATGGATTGATTGATTTTGAAATGTGTTACAAAGAAAAACTCAAGATTTTTTTCACAGATTCCATAACAAAATAATGCAAGTACTTCACTCTGCAAATAGGACTCTTGCTCATGTAACTTTGATAGCATGCAATAAACTAAATTTCACTATTTGAAATTTAACCATAGAAACTATGCACATAAACAGTCTACAGTGACTTTTAAATCTATCATACAAATCCTAGTTAACAAGTTTTGCAAAAAGTTATACTTAAGGAAACTCAAAAATATATTATGTATTATTTATGTAGTTTATGTAAATATTTGTATCATAATTATTATACTTAATAGTAAGTATTGTTGATGTAGTCTATTATTTTATATTTATCTGTAATAGAACTAATAGCACCACCGTCCATGCTCATTAATATATCTCTGTCCATCCAAAGGTTGTCTGGAAGAGATCGCTTTTTAGCGATAAGACCGCCCATTGTAACCTACTTGTAAGATTTCCTGTTTTATTTTTATTTTTGTTATTTTGGTGTCAATAAAGTGTTTATCTATCTATCTCAAACTTAAAAACAAATCTAAAATGTAACCTATCAAATGCAAACAAAGATATCAGCCTCAGTATCAGTTTTACACAAATAAACTCATTCATTCATTCAATCATTTAATCCATATTCTTACCTCCGCGTAGCTCATAGCCTCATCAATTCCAGGGAATGCACCAACAATTTCTTGCATTACCCCTTTGCCGAGGCGCATGGCCTCTGTTTCACCCTCAAAGTACTCTTCTGGAAGCTCTGTAAGCCCCACATTTGGGTCTATTTCCATAGCAAAGAGGTTTTCAAAGCCCTTCACTTTGGTGGGTACCTGGAAAAGGTTCACTAATGCATAATTAAAAAAAAAAACACTCATTCATGATCTACAAAAGTCTAAGAAACGAAAAAAAAAACCGCGCGAAATGAATTTAGAATTGGCGCGATTTGAACTGTCAAAATACATATGTTTTACCGAGACGCGTTCCGAAATATCGACACATCAAAAGATATGACCACTTATGTCACTATATTTTGAAATATATTATTCAAAATATAGATAACTTTAATTTAAAGTGAAGGTATATCTAACGCTGTGACACGATGTGAACAAGACACGATAACGACGTGGTTTCGTATCGTGTGGAATCTGTATTTCCATAGAGAATAACCACCCAGGTGAGTTAGTATTCAAATACAGGCCTGTCTAAGGTAATAGTCGATTTGCAATCCATCAGAAAGGGTACAATTCAAAAACTACATTCTCTATCTCCTTCATTTTGGATGAATTTGTATGAGACAAAACATAATGGAACTTTTGCTGTGTGAAATTTTCACATATTCATGTATTTATAGGTATTTAGTATTAATTTTACCTTTGAGAATTTCTGATCAAAAGCATCAGATATGTTGTGAGCAGGATCAGTTGAAATAATCAGCACGGAATCGCGAACCTTGGACAGCTGGATTGCAAGACTGCAACTGTAACCAGAACATTTGTCAAGTCAACCACCTAATTTTCAATTCAAGATAGGTAGCTGATTGTAAACTATTTTAGCAGGTTATTTCATCCAGCCTTTTACAAAAAAAAAACCATCATGTAATATTGCAAACAAACTACCACTTTTGAAAAAAGTAAAGATGACTCAGAGAGATGTCAAGTATATAAAGGTCTTTGAAGAAAATTCGACAATGGCGGTTGTGAATTATGAATTTATTTTTCAAAACTATTGTATCTTGAACTTTAATTTGTAATAAGGGTGGATTATTATCCGTTAAGTGTTCGTGAACGTGCACGAGTGTTGGCAAATGGGTTTAAGATCATAAAAACATGCATTTTCGTATTTGCTTTAACGGCCTTTTTTAGAGCCTTCAGTAAAATTTCCACCATTTTACTGTTGGCGTTCTGACTGACAAAATATGACATTGACTTGACATCACCGTACACCTCGTATCACCGTACTCACTTGACATTGGCAGAATTACTGCATAAAAGCGATAGAAAGCCATTAAAGAAGAAGAAGAAGAAGGTATATAAAGATAGGTAATTGCTTTCTCATGCTCTGCTGGGTGGGCTAAGCATTGTACCTACTCAGTAACATTAAATTAATTTACAAATGTCAAACAATCTAAGTACATTTATAATTTGGTTATATTATTTGTATAGTCAGTTACCTACTTAGTTTGGGTAGGACCTGATTTCATTATTCTGTACTTATTTATTTTTAGTTGAACCTGTGTTACATCTGCCAATATCTTCCTTCTGTGTGGTAACAGTACAAACCACAGAATACTATTACTTCTCCCGAGAAGAATGCAACAGCAGACATTTTTCTTGTGTTACCATATCACAAAATTTCAATCAACGTCACACAAATACAAGTTTTCTTGTTGAACCGTCATCATGTCATAAACTAAATTATTATTAATTCTATATTCAGGCAACATAAATACTCAATAAAAATATACTTTAACTTAAAATAAATAAAAAAGTTTTTCACATTATTTTTTTATCGTATCAATATTCTCTACTACGGATATGACCGATACAGAAGATATTTCTATCTCATACAGCTGTGGCCCCTGTGTGATTCTTAACTCCAACCTTAATAGTTGACCGCGCCTGGTACAAACTTAGCATGGCTGCTGATGTCCCTTCAGCAGATATTATTATACTGTATCATGTAACATATTAGGCACTATTAATTGTTTTGTGGTTACATTCTGGATAATATTCCTAGATTAGATCTCAATAAATAGGTATCAGTACCTCTAATATGTATTTTTTTTTTTTGGTAAGTAAATAAATAAAAATTTGCTGACGAGGTTACGAATACTAATTTATCAGAATGATGAGTAAACAGCTACAGTGTTGCCAACGGCGACGGGACTAATATCGCCATTTTTTGCAGCTTAAGTAGCCTAAAGTAGCTGAATTTTAGGTCCTGTCGCCTAAAAAGTAGCCTAAGCCTCAAACGTAAAAATATTGTGTTATAATGTTAAAATGAAGTGAAAGAGTAGTTTTTGATGAACTTTCTTTTTTAATAGCTGATCCGCCCGTCTTGGCACGGGTTTATTACTTTTACGCCTTATCTCAGAATAATAGGAAGAAAGAAGGAAAAGGGAAAAAAGATAAGGGAAAAGGATCAATCAATGAATTCGCCTTCACCTTCACCCATTCATCCTATTCCCATATCTATCCCCTCCCTTCTCTCTCGAACGCAAATGTTCTTCTGCATTTGCACAATTTTATTATGTATGTTTAGTCTTTTTTTGTTAAGTTTTAGTAATTTCATCCTGAAATTCGTTTGTTAAATGGATCCTCAGCTAGTCTGTCAACCTCAAGGACCTTGTCATTGTCAAGAACAGAAAATCTGTCGCCAGTCAAAAAACAGCCGTGGGAAGTCTTTGAACAAACATAAACATAAAATAACTGTACAAACAAACAGCTGAGTTGTTAAGAATCAAAATAAATAAAAAATATTTTTCACAAGGCAATAATGTTTTATAAAACTGGCATTTCACTTGTAACTTTTCGAGACATATATCTAAAATTCTGGAATAGGGTATAGTTCAATAATGTTTCGTCCACCAGCTACCAACAGCATAACAAGACAACGTAATCACCCCACAGCAATAACAAGACAAGACTTTCGTCAACCTTATTTAATTTTGTGTTAATTGAAAATGGCAAATTTTGGTTGATTTTCTTTAATTTGTTGCCAGTTTTGGCCAGTTTTTTACTAAAGATTTTAACACTTTACAGATAATAGGTAGGCTAAGGCGATATGATTTATACTGTGAATTATGTTGATAGAACGACTAAATTTTGCCAGTCATTCAAGTTACTTTAACTAATAAAATTACATTTTGTAGATTTTTTAGTCGTGTTCACATCATAACATCAACATTCTATCTTAATTTTATTCTTCTATATTGATATTTCAGACCTTAACGTGGCTATAATTTTTATGAAAGGTGTTTATTTACGATTTGGCTAATTTAAATGACTTGTCCCTTGGGTAGCCTAAAAGGCGACCAGCCGCCAATCAGATTTTTACGTCGCCGGTTCCTAGTCCCGAGTAGCCTAAATGGCAATATATCGCCTACGTTGACCACACTGGACAGCTATAAGATTATCATCAAACTAATGCAAGTATCACAAATAAAATAACTCATTTACTTGCCTGCATGTTGTTTTGCCAACACCACCTTTTCCTCCGACGAAGATCCATCGTAGAGATTTCTGATCGATCACGTTTCTCAGAGAAGGCTCCAGGGGTTCAAGTTCAAGGTCTTTATTTTCATCCATATTTCGTTTGATTTTCTGTAAAATATTGGTAAGAAACTGCTAATAATCTTCTAGAAACCGTGACTTCCAAAATACAAAAATCTTAAAATGAAATAGAACAAATCGTGAGTCGTGATGAAAAATCGGCCAAAAAATCGAGGCCGGACAAAAAAAAACACGCGTGACGTGATTGACAATGACATTGACAATAATAGATGAAAGACAGTTGACGTTAGATAATGAAGTTACTGGTCGTATTCCGAATCACGCCGTAATCGATAATATTGATTTCAACACGCTTAAAACGCGTACCGAATGGCCGTGAGCGCGACAATGATATATCCCTTGTAAGCGTCATGACTGATGCAATCTTGCGATATCACCGTCCATCGTCCAATCATGCTCCAAACGTGATTCGTCGTTCCAAGTCATTGACAGGGCTCAAAGTCGTGAGCGTAATATCTACAGAGTACTATAACTTAGTAAGCTAGCAATATCTGAATCGGAAACCTGAATAATCAACGTGAGCGTTGTGAACGATTACAGCAATTACAGCGTGAATCGGAATACAGCCTCTATTCTAACGTCAAAACCAATAAATAGTTTTTTTTTCTTATATTTTGGCTCCACACTGTAACGTTGTACTTACGTTACATAAATATTTTTTTTTTTTTTTTTTTAAGGAGTTTTGGCGGGAACGTGAAAAAGTTCACGTCGTTGCATTGTATTATTTCTCAAAACGTGTGCTTTTTTCAGTGTTAATGTTTAAAATTGGTGGCATTTTACGCATTAAGTGCTGAATTACGAGCATGAGTGTGGTCAAGTGATATAATGTGGTGTAACGTGGTTTTTCGTGTTGCTTCCAAAATTCCATAGAAGCTTCTTGTAAAGTTGCCACCACTTTACTTGAGCATGACTTAGACTGGACTATGACCCGACTTAGACTGGACTATGACTATGACTAAGACTTGACTACGTAAAATATTCTAAAACTCGATGAAAATATACAATACTTGACACTGGCTAAATACACTATGTGTGGAGCCAACATATATAAAAAAAAAAAAAAATATTTTAAGAATTTTTAGGAATTGCGAAACAATCGTCTGGGAAGAACGCACGTTATCGGTCGCGGTCTCTGATACGTTTATTTTTCGTAATTATTTTATGATTAACGTAACCGCGGCCAAACACTAACGTCACTACGCGTTTTCTCAAATTTTAAAACGAAATCTAAGTGATTTTTAGGACCCCGCAATTGGGTAAGTGGTGCACATAATAATGTTTTGAATCAGTTCTAAATTCTAATGTAGCTTCAAATGCTTGGGCTTTAAAAGGTACTTATTATTATGACTTTAATTACTGTGTATTTATAGTCTATCATTTCTCATTCATTCTACCAAATTTCACCAATTTTATTTTAAATCTCCAACACCTACCCTCGCATCTCTTTTCTCAATTTTTTAATTTTAATTTCATTTCCGCCTAATTTGTAATCTCCGTATCTGATTGAACATCCACGGCATCACAACTGCATAGTGCTTTCTCTCCGCTGTCGCCGTGGGTGTTCACAACTTGCTGGATCTGGCTTTAACGCCATATTCTTTATGCGCGTTCCAGGGTCCAAGATACCTACTTCCAAAATTGGGCCACACAGCCCACAACCAACAAACCACGTACGGACCCTTACGTTGGTCGCTTCCGGCATCTCCTGGACTGTAAGCGCCGACGCTCCGGCACACCACCAGCTGACATCCACCCCTGGACTGGACGAACTTCGAGCGCCCACCTACACTGCGACTCGCACTCCAGGGCAGTACCAGTACCACGAAGAATCAGATAGAAGTGTCTAGGCCCTAACCCACGCTATTTGCCCCTACCGCTGTGCTAGCCCTTGTGGCAAAATAAAATTCAGTGTTCACAACCTGCTGTCTATTTTACCAAACTTCCGTCAGGTAGGTAACTCTTCTTAGGCAGTAGGCTCTGCACGTGACAACACATAGTGTATTTAGCCAGTGTCAAGTATTCTAATTATTCATCGTTAAAGAATATATCACGTAAAGTCAAGTCTTATTCATAGTCATAAGTCAGGTAGTCGAAGTCCAGTCTAAGTCATGCTCCAGTAAAGTGGTGGCAACTTTACTAGAAGCTTCTATGGAATTTTGGAAGCAACACGAAAACTCACGTTTCACCACATTACATCACTTGCCCACACTCATGCTCATAATTAAATAAATATGTGTGGACGTTTCACACAGCGCCATCTAGCCCCAAACTAAGCATAGCTTGTACTATGGGAACCAGATAACTAATATACTATACTATACTAATATAATACTTATATACTTTTTTTTTGTTTGTAAATACATACATAGAATATAATACAATTCAGCACTTAATGCGTAAAATGCCACGAATTTTAAACATTAATACTGGAAAAAGCACAAGTTTTGAGAAATAATACAATGCAACGACGTGAACATTTCCGCGTTCCCGCCAAAACTCAATAAATCGTTTTTTTTAGTTTTGGCGGGGGCACGGAAAAATTCACGCCGCGCCCGCCGTTAGCTAAGTTTTCTGTGGCGCCGTTGCGCTGTATTATTTTTCAAAACTTGTGATTTTTCCAGTGTTTATGTTTAAAATGTGGTGGTGTTTTTGCCGAATTACGAGCATGAGTGTGGGCAAGTAATATAATATGGTGAAACGCCGTTTTTCGTATTGCTTCCAAAGTTCCATATTCTTGAAGCTTCTAGAAAAGTTGCCAACACTTTACTTCTAGTAAAGTTGCCAACACTTTACTAGAGCATGACTTAGACTAGACTTTGACTATGACTAAGACTTGACTTAAGAGAAATATTCCACAGGATGTAATTTAATTCATTCGCATTAATTGAGCCCATGATAGTACATCAATTATAGATGATTATTAAGGAGTAAAGAGTGTAAATGAAATAATTTTTATTGAAAATTATGAAGATTGCAGCGTCGCCTAACGCAGTTGGCACGCATGATTTTGATTTATTTTGATTATTATTTATTTATTTATTTATTATACATTTAAACGTTTTTATACCTTTTATGTACTAATTAAAAATAGTAATTCATTATTTTAATTAAATTTTATATTGTAGCATTTGATTAAGTAAGTTATTTTTCCATTTTTCCATTTTTTGGAGTTGTATTATTACCAAACCAATGTGTTAAAATTCAAAAATTTTGGTTCACACGTGACCGGTATCAGGAGTAGGTATCTAGTTTCAAAGGATGCAAATGAATTCAATTACACCCAGTATAACGATGAAAAATTACAATACTTGACGCTGGCTAAATACACTATGTGTGGAGCCAAAATATAAGACAAAAAAAAACCAATAAATTTCATTAAGATAGATTGTCAATGTCAATGTTAATTTAGGATTTCTTTTTTCTCGAGTCTGTCTGTGAGGAAAATCAAAATGAAATGAAAGAAAAGAAAAGTCAAAGTGAATCTATTTTCTTCGTGGACCGTGGTTGGTTTTTCGCAATTTATAATTTATGGCCTTGTAATGACTGAAATGAGTAACTTTATGATTGGAAATAATGCTCTATCGTCTCTTCCGCGGTCGTATGAAGTTCAAAGTTTATGTCATTTTTGCAATCATTGTAATAATTTCGATTAGCGGTTACTTGTTTCCTCAGTTTTGGATTTATCCGAATTCTGTGAGTACTCCCGGCCCTCGGGCGGCGAAAACCCCTCGGCATTTGTCGAAATTACTGACTATAGTTTTTCGTCAATTTGAGGAATTTGAAAACGATGTCGCAGACAGCGTTCAGTCGTTTGTGTCGGCGTACCCGAACATGCCTATGGTCGTGGTGTGCGAGAGTCCGCCTTACCCGCCGTTTCCTTTCTCCGCCACCAATGAAACTCTACGAAACGTGAAGGTTGTATCGTTAGAACTGCGGCTTACAGCGGCACCTCAGGACTTGGACCCTATGACGCATATTTTTACCGAATTTGTTTTATTTATACCGGATTCCACCCGCGTTCTACGCCGCTCTCTTCAGCAAGCTATGACTGCTGCAACAGCTAACCCAACACAAGCTATAGCTGTTGCAGTAGGTAACGCACGTTTAATCTGTCAGCAAGTCAAATGGAATTATTCAGAGTGGACACTACAGTATAACAAAGATGCTTCAGGAAAGATCTGTGATGCTGTTCATGGACAGCATGCCTTGCTGATAAGAACAATGTTGCTTCGTAACCTGCCGCAGCCATTTGCTTTTCCATTTCCTGAGTCACTGTATTTGCAGACAGCAGCTAAGGGTGTGAAGGTGAGCTATGAAAAATATAAGAACAACATTAAGCCATGTTATTCTATTCTATGATAGAACCATATTATCTAGTCTAGTCATTAAAAAAATAATTAATCAGACTAAAATATAGTTCTTAAAAATTTCCACCATAATCATACAATGGAAAAGCGCCTTCTAACACTGTGAGTTGGAAGATATGGGTCTAAATCTAGAATAACAATTTTAGGACCTATAACATAAAAAAGTCTGGTTTATGCTTTGAAACCCCTCCCATGATAGTATCTTTCATATATATTAGAATCAATAGTTAGCATTGTATCTGCTAAATTTTTTCAGGTCCAAATCATAGACAACAGACTGGGTCCAGGCAGAGCTGTGTTAAAGAGTCCAGTAGCTAAGCAGAAAGCTTCCCGTCGCACCAGGGACTACAGGGTTGCACTGTACAAACAACTCGGGGTCAAGGCTATGATACGGGAGGATGGCAGAATGCAGTGGTTTGGCTGTAAAAGAGAGACTCAAGTAGGTTTAAAAGTGTTACAATACTATATGAGGAAAGAGGCTTTGCTAAATTCATACAGGCTGTTTTTTGTTCAATCTCCGCAGAGATTGAATTTTAAAAACAATTTCCCATTCCAAATTCAATTCACATTTAGTCCCTAGGAATTAATGAGTTATTTAAGTCACAGTGTTAAAAATACTTTTTAGGGTTTCACACCCAAACGATAAAGCGAACCCTATTTATTACTATGGCTCCGCTGTCCATCTGTCTGTCACCAGCAGCCCTACCGCGTAAGCATTCTGGTAATGAACATCGCCTGCCATCCTGCTTGCGCCAATGTATACGCCCTTGAGTGCGAGCAAGAGGGCACACGATTACGATTGCCACCAGGCTTACGCGGTAAGGCTACTGGCTATCATGAACTGTGATAGCTGAAATGATGCATTTCTGTTGCCACTTATAAATAACAACAAATACTAAAAGCCAGAATAAAATAAATATATAAAGGGGCTCCCATACAATAAACGTAATTTGTTTGCTCGTTTTAATATAATGGTATGGAACCCTTCATGCGCGAGTCCGATCTTTTTTGGCCGGTTATTTAACGGTTATTTCGTCATTCCAGCGTTGTTTCCCTTCAGTACAAGGCACGCCGTCCTACGTGCTATCGGGTCGCAACACACCGCCGTGTTGCCGACGGAACATGCGACGGACAGTGGCCCATGTGTTGCGAGCTCTGCTGCAAGCCGGCGCTAGGTGCTGGCTTGAGACTACCTCTTTACTTGGCGCTGTTGTTCGGTGAGAATCTCATAAATTCGTAATACTTGTTCTGTAGTGCAGTAGATCACTGTAGGTGGTAGAACTTTTCTGCAAAGTTCGTCTAGGTAGGTACCACCGCTCTACCAGTTATTCTGCCGCCAAGCAGTAGTGTGCAAGCAATACTGTGTTCCGGTTAGAAGGGCATTGTAGCTAGTGAAATTACTGGGAAAATGAGACTTTATGACCTGATTACACAGTGTAGTAATCTGATTACTAGACTGTGTGATGTCTCAGGATGACGTGCAGTGTCACGCAAAACTATTATTTTAAAGTTCCGAGTGACACTGCAACTGTTATGGGCGGCCGTATTGCTTAACATCAGGTGAACGACCAGCTCGTCACGTCATTCATTCTCATAAAAAAAAATATACTTAGATGTTGCAGGGATTTTTTTTTATCAACGATAGGCTAACATATGGCCATGGTCTCACATGATAGTAAGTGACGATGCGGTTGATGATGGAGCATGCTTGCCTAGAATATACCGGTTCACTCTGTTTGTAGTGTATTGTTTTTGTACCTGGATCCTTAATCTTGTTTAATTTGTTTAATCTGTCAGCAAGTCAAGTTGATCCTTAATCTTGCTTGCACATTGCGATATTAATTAACATGTGAATTAAAATAACTTAATTTAACATTTGTGTGATGAACACAGATGTTTGTTCTGCATCTGGGTGTTATATTGAATTCTATGTATGTATTTACAAACAAAAAAGTATCTAAGTATTGTATCAGTTATCTGGTTCCCATAGTACTAGCTATGCTTAGTTTGGGGCTAGATGGCGCTGTGTGAAATGTCCGCACGTATTTATTTATTTATTTACTATCAATAATTCAAAAAGATATATAATTATCTTTTCGACAGCCTGCATGGTTTGGTGGTTGAGCAGTACGGCTCATGAGAACCGGAATCGGGAACTACGAGGACCATGGTCCTCGTAGTTCCCGATTCCCTAGATACAGTGAACCTTAGTTAGGGTCCAGGATCTATGAACCTTAGTTAGGGTCCATGTGATCGTTGGGCGTTATATATTTATTTACTATTTATTCTTATGTCATGTAGAATAACGTGGATATTAATTCTATTGAATTTGCTATAACTGTACTGATCCTCATTCCAGCAACGACTTACTTCCTTGGGCTGAGTATGCGGAAATAGGTATCCATGCAGCGGACATTTCGCGAGTGTCCTGGCTAACTCGCGGGGGCGCGGATCCCGACGGGTTTGTGTGGGAGCGAGCAACTAAAGGGCATTACTACAGGGTGGCCTATTCAGCCACCAATCGGGCCTATGTCTTGATACTACCCTTCACTGCGAAGAATGGGACCATGTGGCCGGCAGACTGGGTGTTGGCGCATCAGAAAGAGTTCCCGGAAAGACATCTGCATCCATTGGCTCAGGTGGGAGATGGGAAAGATTGTTTCGATATTTTCAATAGACTACAGTATCCTTTTGAAAAAACAAACAATATTTTAACACTTACATGCGAAGTTTGGGGAACCGATGGGGAAGAAAGGTTCTCGAGTGGCGACCACGAACTGGAAGACGCGCATAGGCCGGCCTCCCACTAGGTAGACCGACGATCTGGTGAAAACCGCGGGAGCCGATGGATGCAGGAGGCGAACAGCCTCTCAATGTGGCGCTTTCTGGGGGAGGCCTATGTTCAGCAGTGGACGCCTTCAGGCTGTTGATGGTGATGAGGTATGTCGTAGAGGAATAAGTGTGAACTTAGGAGCTAACTTTAGTACTGACGGGTTTTAGAGTAATGATAATAATGTTCAGTAATATTTCAGATCCAGTTCGCGGGTAAACAAGCCCCGGCGCCCAACGATGCTCGCGCGTTCCTCGACCTCAAACTCGGCGCATTTGCCGTCGAGAGATGCGACAAAATCGGACCGAAACTGCTTTATCCGTAATATGTATTACTTAACTTTCATACACTTGTGTTAAATAATACAAATTAATCTAAAGCAGGGACCCTAGTCCGAGTTTATTTAATAGTTTCACGTCTCGCGGTGAATGGTGAGTGATGCGTTTTTGTATGGTTTCATGACAAGCGCCCTTAGTGGGCGAATTGTGAACCACAGAATGCACGTGACCCTCAATTCGCCCGCCAGGGGCGCTTTCCGCGAACCCATAAAATCGATAGAAAACTGACGCAAACAAAGCAATATCTTTTTTTTTGGGGAATATCGCAAAACTGTGCAAAACTCGGACTATGCTCTCCGTCCTGGGGGTCTAGCAAAGATACCAACCACTAACGCTAACGTCTCACGCTAACTCCAAAATGTATTAAAGTGACATTCGCTGCGGAAAAGTTAGCGATTTCCGAAATGTCATTTCAGTACATTTTGGAGTTAGCGTTTGGCGTGAGCGTTAGCGTGAGGGACCTTTGCTAGACCCCCTGGCCAGCTAGCGTGAGCTAGTTCATGCTGTGCATTCAGCGCTTTAGAACATCGGCTCGGTTGTACGTAATGCGTCAGAAAAGCAGCGCTATAGTGATTGAAAAAGAGGCAGCTGTTTAGAGTAGGGTTGTAGCGCTGAACTGAACTACACTTTATTGTGTAGTAGCAAGAGTCGCTATTTATTTAATAAAATCGCGGAGTGATCTTCTGTACCTGTACTATTAAGTATTCTTTGGCCAAAGAGACAATGCTATACGAAGCCGACTAACTCATTGTGAGTGATAGAGACGACGCTATACCTAATCGATTATCTTGTGTGCATTATTTACCATTGTATCCATGGAAGCTGACTGTTTGTCATGCATACATTGTAATGACTACAACATTTTTGATTAGTTTCAATTAATAAGTATCATTAGTAGGTAACTACTATTTTAATCTGGCATCATTGTTATTTTATTTTGTAGGTACATACGGGCCTATGCGTTAGTTAAATATGCCTGTCAACCTTTAGCGAATTTGAAATGTAAGCGAAAATAAGACAACACATTTTTAACATTGATTATATTTAACTAACGTTTGTAATAAGTCCCTCATTGTCATATCATTGCATTGGTTAAATTATTAGGTGTTGTTATTAATTTTAGAATGTAGATTATTTTAATCATAAGATCTTATTATGCATTTTGAAGCATCTTTTTATCTATAAACTGAAATAATAGCGAACAAGTTAAATATAATCTAGTCACATTTAAAATCTAATAATTAGATTTTTGGAAATTTAGTTTCCAAAAATCTAATTATTTTTTTTTTATTTTGCCTCATAAGTATTTCGATTTTTATTTTATTAGTGGGATATTCAAGTGAGTAGTAATTTAGATAGTTTAGGTCCAGTATTGTTATAGATCTCAACATAATTATTAATCTAGTCTTATTGCAACCAAACTTTTTCTGAAGGGCACTCGGGTGATATTTGTCCGCACCTAGGGCGTTTACACACTAGTTGATTATAAAATAATGCACAATTTTTTATAACCTATAATAAAGGATCAATCAAAGCGTCTTGGTTACTTTTTACAAGCTTTTATTGTGTTTCACGTCTGTTCTTCATATTAGTTTAGATTAGATGCACCTAACATCGCAGAATAATGTTTTGTAATGTTAAGTAAAGACAAATATGCAGTATTAAAACCTGTATCAAATCGCAGATTTTTCTACTACAGAATCTAGAGTACAACGCTAACCTATTGATCCTTATACTTAAACTATGTTGATATCAAATTGTAAATGTGGATAAATAAAGATTGAAAAATAAAATACAAAATAAGTACTTCATTTGTTAAACAAAGTCAAGATGACTATTTCGTAATCGATTATGAAGTTATGAACTTTTGATTGTAAAAGTAATGAAACGTTTTATTTAAAAAAACTAGATCCGCTCCTGTTAATGGATGGCGTAGTAACGACGTATATCAAACATGATCGTTGTTTCAACTACGGAGTACAAGGAAAAGTCAAATTCAGTTGAGTGGATCACAGAGTATGTTGTCGATTTGTCGATAGAAAGCCATTAGAGTATATGCCTTCCGTAAAATAAGGATAAAAGACTAAACTATATAAATAATTATCTTAACAATGACAGAACGTAAAACCCCCATTTTAACGCCATCTATCGGGTCTTTATAAAATTACAGCTTTTTTTTTAAAATAAAACGCCTCATTCTTTACACTTTAGAGTTTAAGCCACATAGAAAAAGGTTGAAGCAAATAGAAAAGGTCTTTATAACATATTTTTTACACTGTTGAAGCAGAATCGAAACATTGTCAAACTCACAAACCATGAAAATTACTCTACTCTCAAAAGACTTAAGAAGTGTACGAGCGAGAAGTCCTAATCAAGTACCACGAGAGAAAGGGATAGCGAAATCATTTCTGATAAGACATTTTGGCGAGTTAGAGCACATAATATCGACATGATCTGTTCCACGAATCTTGGAATGTCAAACTCAACGACTCGTGTGTAAATGCCTAAACATCTTTTTATTGTTGTATTTTTAGAGTTTATTCTATAGAATCTATAGTCTAACGCCGCACTGGGCACAATGTTTTCAAAAGTAGCTCAAAATTATTCTAAATTTATATTTGTAAGTTAAATTGTTGCACATGAAATCACCGAAACCATTTTGAGGGACGATTCTGAGCAAAATGTAGCGGACGTGAGATGTATCACAATATGTATTGAATACACCCAAAAATTATAGACTTCTCGAGATTTGCCTCCTGTTTTCCGAGACACTGTCTCTTGGTTAGTACAATAAACATGAAAATGTATTAATAAGGGCATGGAGCTAATAAAAAAAGGAGGGAATCCCGTCTGATCCGAAACTGAAGCACCCTTAGGAAGCCGGAACGCTTCGTACGTACGAGCGGAATACGCACACACTCATATCATAGGCAGCCGGTTGCCCTACTTTCATCGGACACACATATGTGATATGTCCGCCATTTTGGGCTTCAGTTCGATGTCAATCAATCCTTCTTTTTTTATTTCATCCATGAATAAGGGATGGAATAGAATGGAATCTATTTCGTGACTGCATTTTAAACTATTGCTAGGAGTTACCAAAGTTATGTTTTATCTCCAAACACTATTAACCTAACCTTAAAAATAAGGGAAACTAAAATTGTAAAATTTTGAATTAGATCAAGGATGCAAATGGACTCCATGATAAAAATGTTTATTATTTCTGAAGTACAATAAACACAAAGTAACAAATCGATATGCGTTTTATTGATATTGCTATATTAAATCTAGCGTACATTAAAGTTATAAATTAAATAAAGTTACTCTAAAATAAAATTTAAAAAAAACTTAGTCTTCTTCAAACTTTTCGTCTACCACTCCCGTTTGATACGGCGGGTCGCGGACCAGGCTAAGTAGTTTGTCTAGCTTCATAATCTGAAACAAGTAGGTACTAACGTTAAATTAATAACCAGTACCACACGTAAAGTCTTTCTGGCTGTTTGTATCACGAATGGGATATACCTACCATAAAAGTGGAATGGGAACCATTGGAGTTGTTTCTGTTTGTCCACACATAGGGACAAACAAGCCACGTCCCGGCTAAAAGGACGGATGGGTGCGGGATCAAATCCTGTTCGTGATACGTTTTTTTTTTAAATCTATCAATAATGCTAATCAGGTGGTAGGTACCTACAGGGAATGTTGTTTTTTGAAGAGCGCTAATTATTTTATTAGATAAAATGTTTATCAGCGAGTAGGCACACTTAAGGTACCTACGAGTATCGAGTTTTCCGATAAACTATTTAGTCAACATAACTACAACAGCCAATGCGTCACTCTCGTGCGTTGGCAAAAGATTTAGGTATAGTCTGACCAATTTATCTGTGAACTGGCAGAAAATGGAACTACAGCCGCCATATGGCAATTTAGGGCTGCCATATACCGATTTTATTTCTCGTAGCAGCGCTGCCAAATAAAATATGGTACATTCAATACACAATCTTTAACTTATACTTGTACATAAAAAACCTAGGTATCCATTTTTAGCATTATCTCATAATTAGCTAATAGCATATTTATTATTACCATAATGTGATGAATTGATAATTTTGAAACATACTATACGACCATAGATATTAATTAAAAACCTCAAAAATCAGTCATTTTATTACCATTTTTAGTATATTTATTTTGAAGTTACTATGAAGTAGTTAGGTACTATTCCTTGCTAGCCTGGGGTAAATATAATAATTAACATCAACATCATGTGTATAATGTTCCTCAGTAATATTTACATGGATTGTCTTATATTTTATATTATTAATTAGCTAATAGCTTTACCTGGCTGTACAGTTGTACACCTGCGTGAAGTTTTATGAAAATTAATGATGAAAGTTCACCACATCATTTCCATTAAATAAATCAAGTCTTACAGGGCGGACAGATTATACTTTACTTACCTACCTACTAAAACACATCCAACTATGTTAAAAGATGAACTACTACTGTTACTGTAGAAATCAGTCATATTTAACCATTATTCATAAAATGGCAGCACTGGTGCGAACGCAGCGACGCTCTTCAGTTCACAGATAACTTGGCCCGACTATACCAATACCTAGCTACCTACCTAATTTAGGTTCGAATTTTATAAGAGATGTTTTCGCTACTAGGTACTAGGTATGTGGTTATTTATTGCTTTGAGCATCACACATAGTCAGACATTACTAGTAAGTAGGTGCTTGGTAAAGTTCATAGGTAAATGGTAGATATTTATTTAGGTACTTACCTGGGCTATGTACTAAAGATATTTTTTGGTTTAGTTGTTGATCGTACCTGGAGCGTCCGTTGATCGATTCCCACGGCCTTCTTTGGCGGCTTACACATTACCCGCAAATTAGGTGACAACTTCAGCACATGGCATGTCCCCCTGAAAAATTTAACAGAACTGTTACTAGGTACTTATACTTTACGATAAAATGTAAAAAATGCTATGGGTCAAGATGAAAATTGTGTAAAAAAAAGAAGGTGTCCCAATGCCCCCAGAGAGATTTGAACTCTCGACCCCTGGTTTACAAGACCAGTGCTCTAACCCCTGAGCTATGGAGGCGATGAGTGCTGTCTCGAAATTACGCTATAGTCGATAAACTATATTCAATTAGACATTTAATGGGAAAATAAAATAATAAAAATATTTTATGATTAATGCACAAGTGTTCTTGAATAGATAAGGTAAATAAACATTTGAATAAGGTTACGACTACTATCTTACGACGACACCCGTTAAGCACTTAGTTGTAATTAAATAAGCACTTTTTGTAGTGGTCACCCATCCAAGTAGTGAATGCAGCAAACGTTGCTTAAGTTTACCGAACGGTCAAGCTTCGCTGCGAGGTCTTCAAAGATGCTTTCTTGGTAAAATTAGGTACAGTATATACTAAGCATACGCACAAAGGTTGTCTGGAAGACATATTGTCATTGATGAGGCATCCCATTGTGTAATGTAGCTGGGTCGTTTGACTCACTTGGTATCTCCGCAGACGATGACTGGCAGTTTCATGTTGAAGTCTATCCTGGTGAGTTTCTTGGTCTTCTTGGAGACGATGGCTTGCACGCAGATCGGGCGGTACTTGTTCACGTTGAGGTCGTACACGTACACCTAGGATAGAACATATTTGATAACACACTAATGTCGTGAATTTTATAATTTATTCTCACTTTTTAATATTCAGAGGTTGGTAGACTGTTTAAAAATACCATTTTGGTTGGCCACACTGGCGGAAGGAGCGTCCGCTGAACCATCAGCCAATTACGATGGCTGCCTTGGTAGTTCCGGTAAAAATAATATTGAGGTTTAGGAGGGAAGTTTTGGAGGGACGACAAGGTCCAAAAAGCAGTCAATTCTGGTTAAGCAGCCAAGACGTATTATTGCTTCTGTTCGTTTATTGTGTACTGAGTGTGTACTGAATATTTATAGAAGAAAGAATATACAAGGATTGAATTGAAAAGGTTCTCTGTGTTTTACTTCACTAAGTACAGAAATGAGTCTTATTTTATAAAGCGACAAATCATGCTTACTTTAGGTATTTTTAAAAATTAAAATGTGTAATTACTGTTAGGTCTTACCTTCTTAAGTAGTAGTTTGTGAAAACTACTCGCAAGGAAATAAATATGCATTTTTTATTTATTATTTATTTAATCATAATAAACCTAAGTATAAATGTCAATATAATAGGTACGCCAAACCTTTTTTTAATTATCGATAGGCTATCATTTGACCACGGTCTCACCTGATGGTAAGTAATAATGACGGGGTCGACGATGGAGCATGCCTAGCTTACCTGCGTTTATAATAACAAAATACTACACGCGACTGACGATTTTCAGTCATAAGATAATTTGAGAGTGACTGATAATTTTGTGTTTTGGCCCTTTATGAAATAGGGGCATGGGAGATGTCACTTACAGTCTTAATCACGGTAGCTTATAAGTAAAGCATGTCCCGGCCTTAGGGACGGCTGGATACGGGTTCAAATTCTGTTTGTGTTTACCATTTGGTACTTACATAAAAAAAAATTTAGAGATATTCTCTAAATCAATTGTCTCCGACATTGCTCCCTTAAATAGCCGTAATAACTACTTATGGTTAGTCTGCCCTCTAGAGCTGTAGGTACCTACCTTTCCATCAGCAGTGCAAGCTGCGAAAACAGTGCTGGAGTACGGAGCCCACTTCACGTCGCCCACTGGTGAGCCAAGCTCGAACATGAAAAGAGGTTCACTGAAACAATAAAAGAAGTTATAAGTTATAAAAAACACTCAAGTGTCATAAGTTTTGACGAAACCATTGGGTGGGTCAATACTCAATCTTCTATTCTATATTCTATACATATAATAAAACTGTAGAGATAAAAAAATCTGTAAATGCAAGATATCGAAAAAAAAATGACACAGGTTGGCTTGAAATTTTTCGCTGATCACGTTAAGCTACTTTTTAGACATTTTGTCTGTTTGTTTGTTTGTTAGTTTGTTTGTTTGTTTGTTTGTTTGTTACGGCACAACTCCGAAAATACTGAACGGATTTTCATGCGGTTTTCACTAATAAGCTTAGAAAAACCCGGCGCACAACATAGGATATATTAAATTTTAAATAATGAAACTTTTTTTTTTGGTGAAAATGATTAAGATTTCATTATGAAACGGAACGGGATTTTAACAAGATGGCCGCTTCAAGGCTTCAAGGTAAGTTTTTTTTCTTATATTTTGGTCCACAGTGTAGGTATTTAGCCAGTGTCAAAAGGTAAGTTTTATTTTAGCTACTAATCATAGATGAGAGAAAAAAAATGTGCTCTGTGCTACTGACGGTAATTTTATCTCGGGTTTATCCGGATGCACAGATTAAAGAATCAAAACTCTGTTACTATTATGGCGCGGCTTCATATATGCCCGAACCTTTGCTGTTGAGTTGGCGCGCAAAAACCGCTTTGTTGACTATCCTCGATGTTTTTGTAGCGCCCCAACCCGGACATACAGTCAATTTGTTTGCCTGCTGCGCGACCGACGTGGGCTAAATAAAATGGAGGAAGCAGTAGCGTTATATTGCATGTCGGCGAATAAATATGTTTTACTAACTGTGAGAATATTATTTGCGATTACAAAAATAAATTTTAATAGTTTTAATTTATAATTCCTTATCAATATGAAGTAAAACCAATTTTTTTTTATTTGTCTGTTTATCTGTCTCTTTGAATACGGATCATGGTTGTTATAGTGGCAACAGAAATATATCATCTGTGAAAAATTCAACTGTCTAACTATCACGATTCATGAGTACATCCTGGTGTCTGATGGACAGACAGACAGACAGACGGACAGCGGAGGTTTAGTAATAAGGATTTACCCTTTGAGTACGGAACCCCAATCATTTTTATTTCATTCTGAACAATCCCCACTGCACTAAGCAATAAGGAAGTAATGTAATGCATGTTTGTATTTATAACATAAAAAATAAAAAACAGTAAATAACATTTGGCGCGCCTGCATTACCGGCAGTGTATCATGAGTGCATCACACTTTTCGGGCTACGGCGAAATACATCGCGCGATAACTTCGTCTGCGCTCGATGCAATGCAGATTAGAGAAAAACAATGTGTTCATTATGTAAGTACCTATACCCAAGGAAGTCATATGTATTGCATATAGATAAGTTTTTTCGTTAATCTGTGGTCCAAACTAAAACAGAGGATAGGTATGAGAACCTTCTTAAATATGAGCACGACACAGAGAACAAGAAATTTCGAAAACTAAAAACTTCTTAGACTTTTTATTATAAGTTATAAGGCTTCACGCGATATCATATTTAGCCAATATTGAAACATAACTAAAATTATTATTCATGTTTTCGATTTAATGGGGTTTGGCGAGTGCAAAATTCTTTATTGGCGCTCTGGTATTATGTATTAGTTTTCAAAAATCTACTACGCGTTACCATTCGAAATAAGTATTTAAAATTGTATTGTATAGTACCTATAGCTTACCTTAACCTATAGTAGTAACATATTCAGTAATCTGTGCCTATAGGTTCTTCATTTATTGACCCTAGCTTTTGCTACGCATTGTAAAACCTTTTTTATTTTGGCATTAGACAAAATTTGTATTTAGCCAATGATAGGAAGTATTTTATGAAAACTGTTTAAAAGGGTAGGTTCTTGGACTTTTTATAATCATTCATAAGGCTTCACGCAATTATCATACTTAGCCAATATTGAAGCTTACTTAATTAATATTTTTATTCAAGTTTCCGATTTATAAGGTTTTGGCGGGAGCAATGTTCTTTATTGGCAATCTGGTCAAATGTATTATTTACAATTTACATAAACTTACTACACATTACCATTCTAATTAGGTAGATAAAATTATTATTGCGCTACTGCTATATTCTTGATCGACCCCAAGGAAGTTTTAAGGTACCAGGGGAATAGCAAAGATACCAACCACTAACGCCAAACGCTAACCATAGAGTGACTTTTTATAATGGAGGACTGACGCTAACTCCAAAATGTACTGCGATGACATTTCGGAAATCGCTTACTTTTCCACAGCTACTGTCATTTCAATACAGTTTCGGAGTTAGCGTTAGGCGTTAGCGTTAGTGGTTGGTATCTTAGCTAGACCCTTTGTAGTACTTATAGCTACTTAAGTTATAGACCCTTACCATTGCTACGCATTTTAAAACCTTTTTTATTTTGGCATTAAAGTAAGCCGGAGTGCGATATTTGTATTTAGCCAATGATACGAAATATTTTATGAAAATTGTTTATGGGTAGGTACTTAGATATAATAATATGTAGGTATTCATTATGGCAATTGTATCCTCGAATTAACAACAACATGGCGCGTAACGTTCGTTTTTAACTGTTTTTTTTTATTTGTTCTTCTTCTTCTTGCATGTTGAAATAAACCCGGGAGCAGAAAATGATTGATTACTCGGTTACTTCAAGAAGGAGTTATAGTAGTTAAGTTACTTTGGGTGTTAGTAATAATTATGTAATGACGATTTAACCTACTTCCTCACTTTCATCACTAGGTAGGTATGTTGGGAATGAGACAGCGTGGAAAATAGTGGACATAATAATAATTATAACTGTCAATTCTTTAAGGAGTGGTGGTTTAGTATTTGTAATTCCTAATTAGTATTAAGAAAATTAATTATGTACGCGTCGTACAGGTAAATGCATATCTCTATAATCTCCATAGGTAAGCAATTTATAAACTTATTATTGACACTGGCTATGTGTAGGTAGTTAGGTACTCAATTCGTATGGAACCAAACTTAAGAAGGTAAAAAAATGTGGTAAATGGAACAAAAAGTGCGCGGATAATATGTAAAACTGAGCAAAACAGGATCATCGTGTGTGATTCTTCCATATTTTTCTAAACTGTACCTGCCTGCTTAGGTAACTACTACCTAAACAAAACTTACTGAAACTTCTGTTAAAGACCTGAGTGAAGTGATGATGATTTCTTTTTGTTGTAATATGAAGAGGTACTTATAAAATTGTAGTTTTTTGTTTGAAACTTCTTTTACTGTTATAAATCTATATTAGACTCAAATCATTTAATCTTAGGTAATGGCTTAAATAGCTTCCACTCACGGCTATGCTTGCGTTATACCTATACCTATGCTAATACAGGTTACTGTGCTCAGCTTCGAAAAGATTTAGTGGATTTTGTTGTTTGGTACGAAATGCATGATCTATTATTAGACTATAACGTAAAAATAATGCAGGATGCAGGAGGCGAGCAGCCGCTCTAAGTGGCGTTCCCTGGGGGAGGCCTATGTTCAACAACGGACGTCTTCAGGCTGTTGATGATGATGATGATGATGAACGTAAAAATAACATAACACAAGCGTGCGAAGCCGCGGGCAAAAGCTAGTACTCAATAAAAATCAAAATGCAATGCTTAGCTTTCTTACAACAACAACTACTATAAATGACCGACGACGATGGCAGAACCATTAGCTACCGGAATAGTGGAACATAAGTATTTAGAAGTTAGTAGATGTAGAAGAAACATGTTTCCCAATTCTATCATAGCCATATGCAAGGTTATACGTATCTATCTACTTATCTCACTCCATGTGGACTCGAGCACTGCATTATGCTTTAGAATAAGTAAGAAACCAAAAACAATCGGCGACTTACTCCCGTCCATCTTCCCATATCTTCACCCTCCAATCCCCAGAGCAGGATGCATAGATACTGTTATTGTAGAAGTTGTAACTGATCCTGTAGACCGGCATATGGTGTCCTTGCACGGAGCTGACGTAGTTTCGGTTGTATTTGAGAGAGCACATGTGGATCATTCCATCCTCTGTGCCCACCATGAAGATGTCGTGCTTCTCTGGGTGGAAGCAAATGCAGCTGCCGCAACCTGTAAGTTGCAACTTTTTTGGTGTAAGTAGACCATTGATACTAAGGGGCACATAAGAAACATAGGTAGATAGGTGCTTTCTCATGCAATCCCTATATTATATAGCTAGACATCTGATAATTAATATTACCCAAACTCTTATATGGTTATAGAATGAGTAAGGAAACAATAGATAGTCATTTTAAAACAGCCTGAGAGACGACGCGTTGACGGTTATTTTGACGAAGGTGTAAGTAGGTATTTTGGTACCTATGTCTGGGCTGTCACTGGGTGGATCTACGATCTGGGAGACGACTGGGATGACGATGAATCTTAGCTCCAACTACAGATAATTCAAGTTACCTTCATGGTCTATGGAGATCCGGATATTTATTATGATCACTTCACAACAAAATAACTTTGTTGGTAATAAGATAACCCCTATACCATACGAGATCTTACAGAAACTCATCTTAAAACATCTGTCCCTACGAATTACACTCGTAAAACATTACGACCCTAATACATTCTCAAGGAAATGACTAATTTAGAACGTAATCTCTCGTTAGCTCAGTGACCCGAAAAATATGAACCCGAAAGCAGAATCCGAGATAAGGAGCAGCAAAATTGAATAGGTAGTTATAGGTACCTACTTACTGTGTTCTTCCTACCTAACATAGCTGCATCGATATGCCAACCCTATAAACACGCCGTCTATAAAATCATCCCGAAGACATCCACTGCTGAACATAGACCTCCCCCAAAGAGCGCCACTTTGGGCGGCTGCTTGCCTCTTGCATCGATCGGCTCCCCGCGGTCTATAAAATATCGTTGTTCAATTTCAGTGACGCTGTAGTAGTGAAGATATTATGAGACAAATTACCACATTAAATCAACCAACAAAGGTATATTTAGTTGACAAGGTTCCGACATGGCTTGTAAAAATCAGTAGGCTTATGTGTAGGTGAGGATAGAATTCGTAATCACGATAACGGATCTTCACATAAGTAGTTGACCTATATATATCTATATCCACTATAGCCAAGGCAATTACATCTTATTTATATTCTCCTCTATACAATGATGATCAACGGTCTCATTCTCATGGTTACAGCGGGTAAAGGTGCCAATCATCAAGTGCAAATGCGGGTGATTCGCGGCTAACTGGCTCGAGAGTCTATTATTCAGTTAGGAGAACGTAATGCGGAAATATAACGACCTAGTTAGCAGGTCTCCCAGCATAACTGTTACTAGGCCAGGTTTCCACTTGCAAATCTTCTGCAAATGTCCAACCGTCTAAGCGTGGTTTCCAGTAGCTGCTGAAAACGCCAAGAGTGGTATATACCGAGTGTGCTGAACGCACCTCCTTTTTTATAGAAGTTTGTTTTTTACTATTTTTAAATGTTTTTCTTATTGTTTTGTTTTTGATAGGTCGTTTCAGTGATTATAAAACTGCCACCAGAAATACCAGCAATTTCCTTATTTTCCTCGTTTTCATGAATTTAAGTTAATAATAAGCTTCTGTGGCTTATACCGAGTTATGCCACTTTTTACCCAGACAAGGCGATGTCGCATATTATGATCGTTCCATACTCAATGTGAACGAAAATACTGAAAATCGGGAAAAAAAACTACTGGAACCCGCTATATCTTCTAAGTTTAAACCACAATAATCGGTGAACTACACTTTCAAGTACAGTTAAGGTTCCAGTATCTACAGCCTGATAGACGGTCAGACACTTCTCGCAGTTTTCTTGCAGGTGGAGAAATACGGCGTCACAATCATTATCATCAACAGCCTGATTACCTCCACTGCTGAACATAGGCCTCCCCTATATAGCGCCACTTACAATATATATCTCCAGTGAAATATGTTACACTTACTATTGACATGGAGCATGGTCCCATCAGGACCCGGTATCGGTGGCACGTCCGACGTGAGTGTGATGATGGTGGTGGCCTGCAGGTCTCCCGGCATCACCGCCCATTGCACCACGCGGCCGTCGCCGGAGATTGAAAAGAAAGACGCTTCGCCATCGATTAGACGTGGGCCCCAGCGGACCTGGGTTAATTACGAGCTAGTCAGCTACAAAGGCTACTAAAAACACGGGCAATAACATTTGAGGTGTAATCCTACCATCATAGGTGTTTTTTTTGCAAGTTTCCTGACGGTATTAGAGCACGTGGAGCTTTGAATTTAATATACTTAATAATTATCATGTAATTCCATAGACATATATATTAAGGACAGGCGTAATGACAGGTTAAAACGTCGCTTTAAAGTGGGAGCCAATTTCACAGATTGGCATCCACTAGCGCTCAGTGTTTGATGGACGATAGAAGGCATCGGTCGAATGTCACAAATAAAATATGCCAATTTGTATTGTGAAGGGTTGCACAATCTATACTCAAAAGTGCAGTAAAAAGAAAGACCAAGTTTCTTACCTCAAGTAATTCAATATTTTCAATATTACACTCCGTTTTGTAACAAAATAATCGAATTTATATTTGGAATAATCATTGTAAACATAAACATTGACGGACATAAATGACAGCGATAGGCACCTAATTTTCTGAACTTGTCGTAGTTCACGCGAAATCTAATAGATGGCGATGACTTTACCCACGCCATTTTGACAAAATAAAAGGTTTGTTCGGGCATATCCTGATATATAAATCTATGTGTAATTCGGTTCATTAACTTGTTTGTGGTGAACGCAAAACCCATATAAATAAATTCAGTTCTATAGAAAAAATCCACCCATACCTCAAAAAATTTGGTTGTTCCTATTTTATACAGTTTCCATTGAATATATTAAAAAAAAATAATAGTGTATGCCCAACAAACATTCACGTAATGTGATGAATTAATAATTTTGAGAAATACTGTATGACCATAGATATTAATTAAAAACCTCCAAAGTCAGTCCGTTGAAACAACACACATTGATTGAAAACTTTTGTTTTCAGGCTTTGTGGTATTTTGGACGAAAAGATAGGTCGAAGCTTCCCGAACGCTGCCCAGCCGAGTTGGATTCTTCGGGCGACCTCTTTGTCGAAGTTGGACCTACCCAATTGGACAGTCTGCCCTAGATAGACGTATTTGTCGACAACTTCGAGAGCATCGTTCCCGACAATTACCGGTATAGGTGGAACATGGGCATTTGACATGATTTTCGTCTTGTCCATGTTCATCTTAAGACCAACCTGTCGGGAGACTCTACTGAGGTCGTTGAGCATGGTGCTGAGATCATCGAGCGACTCCGCCATTATGACTATATCATCGGCAAAACGAAGGTTAGTGATATACTCGCCATTTATGTTGATGCCACATCTTTTCCACTCCAAGAGCTTGAAAACATCCTCCAATGCGTTTGTGAACAGTTTCGGAGAAATAACGTCTCCCTGTCTCACGCCTCTCTGCAATGGGATCTGTTCCGTACTCTGGTCTTGTAGTCGGACTGACATAGTGGCCTTACTGTACAAACACTTCAACACTTCGATATACCTATAGTCAATTTGGCATCGCTGTAAGGACTGCAGCACCGCCCAAGTCTCGATTGAATCGAAGGCTTTCTCATAGTCCACAAACGCTAGGCATAGCGGCCGATTATACTCTTCGGTCTTCTGTATAATCTGGCGTAGCGTATGGATGTGGTCTATGGTGCTAAAGCCTTTTCGGAAACCGGCTTGTTCGGGAGGCTGGAATTCATCAAACCTGCGTGCGAGACGATTCGTAATGACCCTCGAAAACAGCTTATACACATGACTCAAGAGCGAGATGGGCCTATAGTTCTTCAATAAGGTGTTATCACCTTTTTTGAAGAAGAGCACCACCACGCTCTTGTGCCATGCCTCCGGCGTTGTACCTTCAAGGATGACAGAATTGAATAACTTCTGGAGGACTTTAAGTACCGGTCTACCACCCGCTCTCAGAAGTTCGGTCGTAATTCCATCCTCACCTGGCGCCTTGTTGTTTTTAAGCTGTTTGAGGGCCATTCTAATCTCGTACAGGCTGACGTCCGGGATATCTTCGGTTATCCCGGTCAGGTTACTAAGCTCAAAGTCGCGCAACGAGCTATGGAGAGAGCAATGCTCGGTGTTTCCCTGCGAGATAGGATCCGAAATGAGGAGATCCGCAGGAGAACTAAAGTGACCGATGTAGCTCTTAGGATTGGCAAGTTGAAATGGCAATGGGCAGGCCACATCGCTCGTAGAACTGACAACCGATGGGGAAGAAAGGTTCTCGAGTGGCGACCACGAACTGGAAGACGCAGCGTAGGCCGGCCCCCCACTAGGTGGACCGACGACCTGGTGAAAGCCGCGGGGAGCCGATGGATGCAGGAGGCGAGCAGCCGCTCTAAGTGGCGCTCCCTGGGGGAGGCCTATGTTCAGCAGTGGACGTCTTCAGGCTGTTAATGATGATGATGAAAGTCAGTCATTTCGTGCGTTTTTTTTGTCGTAAGCGCCACGCGGAAGTTCAGACTGAATTGATTTTAAGTCTACGACGAAACCTCCACCTTAAGGTCGATGTTTCTATGAACGAATGTCGACCTGCTTATCTACCCTTCGAATTAACTCGTAAACTCCCAGCGACCCGATATCGAACACGCATGCATATTTATTGAAATGTCATCTCAATGCTGGTAAGGGAGGTTAAGGAAATACTCACCCTACCTTACCCTACCAACCTAAAATTGCAACCACTCGTGGCGTAGGTTTTTGTATTTTTTGAATTTTTATTTGTGTAACTATCTAGATTATCGTTATTGGTTTACCGCAGTCTGTATTTAGAAGAGTGAAACAAGTATAAATTTCTGCCGCGAACACGCTACGAACTACTCTCTATTTACTAACACGTTTTCCGATGCTTATAAATAACGTCCAGCAATCCGAAAGCGAATCAATCAACGATTTACAAATCATAGATCCAGATTAGATTGGTATTTTGGTCTGTGTTGTACAACGCTTGCTTTTCATACTTCAATTTAGCATTTAGACTGGACTTTCAAAATATGGACTAAGTATGTACATAATATGAACGAATCAATCAGTTTGTACTTCCGTAAACGACAATTGCCATGTTCCCCATTGTCCCATTCTGATGTGTCCATCAGAAATCGGAAGCTTTCGTCTCTTTCAGACAACGGAACGGATAAGGTTGACATGGACGCGAATAAATCGGCTTCAGGCTGTACATGACCTAAACGTACCTCCCAAACAATGTTGCTGTGTTTATCCCTCACAGAGTCCGATTTGTACTGATACGACGACTCCAGGGAAAGCTGAGCGTTGTACACGCATACGTTCCCGTCGTAGAGGCCTGTGTCAAACGAAACCCTATATTCAGATCATAGACATAGCATGTATTTCACACTAGACGGCACCTCCAGCTGGCAAAGTCGTACACACGCGTCGTACGTCGTACGTCGTACACAGCGTGTAAGCCGGCCAGCATACCCTCACTCACAAAGGTATATAGACGTAGTATCTCCTAAGTAGTCTGGAAGCATATAGCCAATAGGCACTCAAAGCGACTAGGTACACGCGCTTTGCGTTAAAAGTTGCGTATCTGAAATACAGCAAAAATCAACCGTGGGAAAACAGATAAAAGAGAACGGAATTACCTTTCACAAGTAAGCTCAGATTTCAGAACAAAATAGGTAAGTACTTAGACCAAGAATTAAAATGATTAAGCGTAATTAAAATGATTCAGATTTGGTCTTGGAAATGTTGGCTTCAATACATCAAAATAAATTAAGTAGGAATGTGGAAATTTTTACATAGGTAAGTTCAAACTTTTTTTACCAACACAAATCAGATAGGGCACTTCTTTGTAGACGTCTAGTGCGATGATCGGTGATTCAGTCATCACAGCGTACTCTGGATATGCTGGGTTCTTGATGCTGTACATGCACAGGCATCCATTCTTCTGCTGACTTGTAAAATCCACTGTGTGAAAGATAAATATTAATACTTTGGTGTACCTACTTATATGCAATCTTAGTGGAAATTTTTATTTGTAATATGGGCTGAGTCAAGTGAGCCCTATTAGAACCTCTAAGAGATCTTAAAACTGAGGTTCGCTTACGAAAAGCAACTATTACAAGTGTAATAATTTCCCCTGAACCAACAGTAAGTTAGTAGCCTCTATATAACCTCACAAAATTAGGTCAACATTCCCTAAAGGCCAATAACCATATCCTGTAACCTCTTCTTCAATCCGGCCAAGGCTGAGCTCCCTACAATGCCATCAAAGATGTTACGCGAGCGATCCTTTCAACTAGCTATTGTCACGTAATCTGGGTGAATAACAATCTATTCGGTGCTGTTAACTGACATACTATCCACGTCGAATCGTTCTTGAGACTGCTTGTTGCAGTAAAATTGTCGTAAAATATTTGTGACGCCATGTTTGGTTACCTGCGTACCCTTACGTTACGTTATGGCTATTATTCACATGTGGATGTGCCAAAGTTCATACATCATACATCACATAACGTGATATAATTATGGTATATTTCACGTCATGAATATATAGGTACTGTGCAAGTATGGTAGCGTTTGTCGTATGCAAACTATGCGTATTCTTTATCTGTGCGATTATGCAGAAACTTTTAATGAGGCTATGGGAGTTTTTGGCGGGAACGCGGAAAAGTTCACGTCGTTGCATTGTATTATTTTTCAAAACTTGTGCTTTTTCCAGTGTTAATGTTTAAAATTGGTGGCGTTTTACGCATTAAGTGCTGAATTACGAGCATAGTGAGGGCAAGTAATATATTGTGGTGAAACGTGATTTTTCGTGTTGCTTCCAAAACTCCATAGAAGCTTCTAGTAAAGTTGCCACCACTTTGCTGGAGCATGACTTAGACTGCTGCACTATGACTACCTGACTTAGACTATGACTATGACTAGGACATGACTTTGCGTAAAATATTTTATAACACGATGAAAATATAATACTTGACACTGGCTAAATACACTATGTGTGCAACTAAAATATAACAAAAAAAAAATATGAGGCCACGGAATTCTCGCACACTACGGTTTGTGCCATGTGGTCACGGTGTAAGAATAAAACTACCCTTTCTCTTCCCATGGATGCCGTAAGGCTATGGGAATGGGCAGCAGCATTTGCCTCGTTTGGTATGTAACTTATGGCAACCCTCACGACCTTAATAGAGAGAGAGAGAGAGAGAGAGAGAGCGGAGAGCGAGAGAGAGAGAGAGAGAGAGAGAGAGAGAGAGAGAGAGAGAGAGAGAGAGAGAGTACCTAACCGTAAATTAAAAAAAGTTGGTCTTTTTTAAGATTGCTAGGGCACTAACGTACTTGGCATGAATGATTTTGATACATGGTTATCTAGCAACCCAGACCTACACAATACATATTCGTGTGAGAGAATTGGGATGTCGCAGGTGTGGGAATGTTGACGTTATATGGGCTGATGGTATTATTATATTATTCTCACATGATCCATAAGCGACCGCGAACAGGTCTTGATAGTGCGGGTTCCATTGTATGTCGCAGGCAGCGTGACTTCTCATCGGCTCGTACTGGAACTTCCACAATGGCAGCAGCGAGCCCATACCTTCGCGGAATTCGTCTGACGGGTCATCCCAGTAGCGGTAATCTTGGGCTGGGAACCAGGACTTATACTTTTATTTCCATTTTACCCATACCATCACCAAATAGTAAAAATCTAGATAATATCCACCGCATTAGTTGTCGCTTGGCTTCGACCCTCCGACGTAAAAATCGTATCTAAGTATACCAAAACTTTAGTCCAAAAGTAGGATTAATTAATTATTTTTGTTTATGCAAATGAATGACGTGACGAGCTGGTCGTTAAGCAATACGGCCGCCCATAACAGCTGCAGTGTCACTCGGAAATTTAAAATAATCTAGTAATTAGATTACTACACTGTGTAATCAGGTCATAAAGTCTCATTTGCCCAGTAATTTCACTAGCTACAATGCCCTTCAAACCGGAACACAGTAGTGCTTGCACACTACTATTTGGCGGCAGAATAACTGGCAAAGCGGTGGTACCTACCTAGAAGAACTTTGCAGAAAAGTCCTACCACCTAGTAAAACATCTCGAAATAATTTAATTTTCACCCCCTGAAACATACTTACGATCAGGAGAGTTGTCATAATATATCGGCGTAGGTTCTAATATGATACTATGCCAGTCATATCCTAAAATATGGCACTATATTTATAAAAAAAGTTCACCACAAATCATTTATCTTTCTAAATCAATCAATTAATCATTCAAATGTTGTATGATTAAACTTACGAAGCTTCCCGATTTCTAAACTTTTTGAGAACTGCGTTTCAGGGTCTGGAATCTTCTTTTATGATAGTACTTATGTGTATGTTTTTCTTTGTTCTTTCACTCACCAATATCATCGTAAATGTTCTGGTTGACGAGCCTCTCGAGGATGGACCATGCCTCGCGGATCCTCTGCGCCAGCTGCTCGTCATGGATCTGCTGCGCTGACTTCACGTGCTTGGTTGCTTTCTTCTTTAACTGCACGGTGAATAAGAACAAATATTTACGACTATATTCCTTATCACACAAAAGAGGACGTCTTAATTTGTCTAGAATAGTACAAATACAAATCTGTTGCAGTTTTAGAGATTTAGGACACTAAAATCCTCCCAAAATCTTTACTTCCCTTTTACTAGGTGGTAGGACTTTTCTGCAAAGTGCGTCTAGGTAGGTACCACCGCTTTGCCAGTTATTCTGCCGCCAAGCAGTAGTGTGCAAGCACTATTGTGTTCCGGTTTGTAGTTAGTGAAATTACTGGGCAAATGAGACTTTATGACCTGATCTCATAGTCTAGTAATATGATTACTAGACTGTGTGATGTCTCAGGATGTCGTGTGCAGCGAAGTATCACGCGAAACTTTTATTTTAAATTTCCGAGTGACACTGCAACTGCAAGTGTATGGTAGTCATCATGAGCCACCATTGTTTGTTTCTCTGTTATACTCTTATTACAATAATAATGTACGTCGTATACTATACCTATCTCTATCTAAAAACAAAGTTTTAAAGTTATCTGTTTCTTGAATGATTTATGTTTGTTTATTCGTTTTTGTGGCTTTCTGCATGTGGTTTTGCTGCACTACCAGTGGCAGCTGTTAATCAGTAATGTTACCATATCTGTTAAAAAATATCCTTTCATACCCTTTTAGGTTTTTCATCTTCTTTCTCTTTCAGCTTCTTGGCATAGTCCTCCTGGTAGTAGTCGAATATGACGCACTGCAGCGCTGTATGGCCGTAGTTGGCTCGTGGAGGTGGTACTGTCTGGGTGTCCACTGACTAAATATAACAAACATTATTAAAATCTAAGACATAGAAATAAGGGTCAGTAGGTACATACACATCAGTAAACAGTTAAAGTATACAATAGTATCTAATGTAGGTAAATTGTCTACATGAATAATTATTAGGTACTAAGAAAAAAACTAGTCAGAACCACGTCGGATTCTGTTACATCAGAACACTAAGATATGATCGAAGCACAATCTAAGAATGCATATATTTTATGCTTCAATTAAATTAACAAACTCACCCTTCTGGGAAAGACATAGGTGAGCGCAGCACGTTCACAGAAGTTAAACTGATTGGCGAGCTTCCTGACCCTCGGCTTGATATCCAGCACTTCATGTTCAGTGAACTCCTCTACTTCTACAAAGAATAATGCGAAGACAACTACACTTTCAACCAATGTTATACAGTGTGTTGGAAATAGGTGCTCACTGATTTCAACAATACAATTGTGGTAAGATTTATAAATCCAGTTCTCGGCTTATCAGAAAAGTTTCTTAGTGCAACAGTTCCCCGCAATACGTAAGATCTAATAATCTGCGTATAAAGGTTTTTGTGTGTGTCTGTTCCCTCCTCACACCGTAAACACAGATTACCAAATATCTTACTATACTAATAATAATCATGTAACCGCAACAGATGATTTAATTACAATTGGATTGGAGATGCCTGAAGACGTTCACTACCGAACATAGGCTTCCCCAGAGAGCGCGCCCCGTGGTTTCACCAGATCCTCGGTCCACCTAATGGGGGATCAGCCTACGCTGCGCCTTCCGATTCCACTCGAGAACCTTCCTTCCCCCGTTTCTTTTTTTATTTTTTTTATGTTCAACCGTATGATCGTTAAAAAATATAATAAATCTAAGGCTGATGAGAAACAAACATGAAGTTAGGTAAAGTATGAACCTATACTTTCGTTATTATTTGGAGTTGGAATAATATCTAATTTAGTCGGATTAATGACTTACTTGTCTCTTCATTTTCGGCCTCTTCCCCTCCTTCCCCGGTTTGCACTTCAGCTTCCTCGGCAGTAACTTCAGCCTTTTGCTCGCCTTCAACCGCTTCTACTTCTTCTTTCTTCTCTTCTTCTACAACATCCTCTGTCGAAGATAGGTATGTAGGTATTTATATTAATGACTCCTAAATATTTTTAATAAGCACATAAAACTTTGTAGAACCAGTATATTTTTTGTTTACAGTTTTTATGTAGGTAACTGCATAGCGTGATGCTAAGTAATAAAAGAAATAAAAGTATAAAGGAAAATATATATTCGTAAATATTTCGTAATTATTATTAGTAAAGTTAGTATACCTTCACCCTTAGCGTCTTCCGTTGCCGCTGGTTCAGGTTCCGGTTCTTCTTCTTCTTCTTCTTCGGCCGCTGATTTCTTCACTTTTGCTCTCTTTGGCCCAGCGTCGTCGAATCCGACCATACCTGATAAGTTATAATGAAATATGATATAGATGTAGGTAAAACCAGTCATCATCATCATCATCATCTACATTCTGAAGACGTCCACTGCTGAACATAGTAGGCCTCCTCCATAGAATGTTGCTTTGAGCGGCTGCTCGCCTCTCCTACATCTATCGGCTCCCCGCGGCGAGATCGTGGGGACCTAGTAGGGGCTGGCCTACGCTGCGTATTCCCCGTCGGGGCATCGTCTAAACCCAGTATATTATAAATAAATAATAATATGACCAGAATAGAGACATTCAAAGTTGTTAATCGGAGTTTTCTAAGGCAAGTAGGTACATATCATCTGCCAACTACTTTCTCACTGATATAGTACGATACTGGGCATAATATGAGACATAATAATTATATTATGACTTGGTCTCATTGTCTAAAAATTATTGTCCGTGCTGGGCTGGATGACGTCTGCACGTGCCACGCAAAATGTAGAGTTCCGAGTAACACTGCAATTGTTATTGAACAGCCGAGATCCAGATCAGAACGACTGGCTCATCACGTCATTGGCTAACGTTAAAAAAACATGCCAATTTTCTTACCACTATTTTTGTTTCAGGGATGTAAGAGAGATCAGATCGCACCTGGCTTTAAAAACGTTGTTAGATAATTAAATAGATGAATAATAAAAACATAGCTGCCGGGATTAACCCGTTGATGCATCAGATTGAAAATCGCGAACTAACATAGGTACCTATATCGCTGCGCCTCCCTCACGCAACGCCTTACCATTTACCACTCTACCACCTTACACTCCCTTATCGTCCTTCAACTTACCATACCCGGCAGCAATTTGAGCTTTAGCTTCATCCGAGTCCTTCCTTATAGCGGTGCCCTGGTAGACGTATAGTGGATACGCTTTGCCAAACGTAGGCCTAGGCTTGGTCACAAACTTCCCTTGGCCGTAGTGGTAGGCGACCTCATCCGGTACCCATTGAGGGTTGATCGTGGTCAACACTCTACCCACTTCCTCTTCTAGGTCCTAGAAATAGAAGTTACCTGTAGCATTTAATCCTAATGAAGTAGTACGAAGGGCCATACAATTAAGCTCAAAGTTTTTTAAAAGTATACCTAAGTTCCTATATATTTTTGTAAAACGTAGATGATCTCATTTAATGTACCGAAATGCTGAAATTTTTTTGGCATACCAGTTACTCACATTTTCAGGTTTCTTTTGCTAAAATAGTAAATAGCGTTCCTTACACAATGAATTAATTAATATGAAGTGCCTCTTAGCTGGACATAATATCTATACTTACTATTATTTATTCCACGTGGATGTTTTGGACGCTTATAGATAAAACTAACTACTAACTAGATAACTAAGTAAGTAATAAAATTACCCGGAAAACAAAACAAACAACCTTACTCCATCAGAAAAACTTTCGTATTTTTTTATTGAATAGAATGATTTGATAACCCAGCCTTCAACAAAATCAATGAAAGCAATATCTTACGGCCTCCGTCACATCTTCCTGGTCATCAGGTTTGAGCAAAGTCCTCGGCTTCAGCCAATCCAATCCCTCCTCCTCGACTAGGGTCCCACGTGACTTGTTCACCGCATCCTTCTGCTGAACAACATATCAAATGTAACCGAACAGCGAAAACAAACTCGCACCATATGCAACAATACACGCTACGTACATCCAAGCACTGCAGAGTTTTATTTATAAGCACTTTCTCTTCATTTATGTTCAAAGCACGTTTAATCATAGCCTTTAACATTTTGCTCGAAAAAATAGAAATCCCTTCAAAAATAAAGAAATACGGTAACACGCAAGCATCGGCCGACAGCAAATGAAACACTGCTTAGTCTCCAAACGCTTGGAAGCCTCGAAGGGATTTACGAGTAAATATTCTTGGGATATTTGCATATTGTTTGATGGCTCTTTATTGGGCATGATCATGTAACTTGACTATAAATAATTCGAGGCACTTTAGCTAAGCGAAGCAAGCGTAAACAAACGATTAGAGTTAGACCATTGCGTGCCCAAAGCATGAAGGCTTGGATCTTTACATATTATATTTGAATTCACCCAATTTTCAAGGTAAGGTATTAGCATTGTTTGTACTTACGTCAGAATCATCTTCCTCTATTTCCGAGTCATATTCTGATTCAGATGATGCTTTAATTGACATAATAAGAAAATGCTACTTTGATGTAACTACGAATATCGCTACAAATTAATTTACCTTCCTAGAAAGGTAACTGCTGACTCCAGCTTGACTTGTAGACTGAATAAATTATAATCCAAGTGTAAACTGCAGTGCATTAGGCGCAGTAACGTAGCCATAGTCTGAACTAACGACTCAAAGGTCAGACGGCAAAGAAAATCATTATCAATCCGGTTTCTAATATCTTTTCAGTGAATGCAGGTTTATCGCTGTATAACCCTGGGGGTTCGAGGATTTATTACGACTATAATGACATTAAATGAACCATTTCCATTTATCTGAACTCCGACATGCTTGTTGTTACTGTCTTGTTTATTTTGCATTAAAAATGGTAGTCGTAAAATTTTAATGGCTTTGAAAGGAATATGGATTTTTGATGACGTAAACGTCCCTGAATATACAAAATGCAGCAAAAGTATAGATGATATAGAGTCCAATTTATTGATATATCGTCGTTAGCGAATTGATTTTATATATTACAGAACCTGTCTACTCCCGTGTCCATGGTATATTGCTCACAAGCCGTAAGGTGCTCGATCATGCGTTTAGCATGTTAAAGGTATCAGTTATGTGATCCGATATTTATTGCTACACCCTTATCGGTTTGGAATGAAGCCAACTTTACCCATAAAACTTCAGTGTCTTGGAATAGGCCTACAAAAAAAAAACCACAAATCAAATGTCTCGGTAATGCAAATCAAGTTCCAGAAAAATATAATCAAATACTTTCATAATCCAATTAATTTGATATATTTTACTTCGCGTATTTGTTGACAGTACAAAGTTTTCAAATTACTTCCCCGGGCTGGTCGTGTCACCAAATTCTAATTAGCTCCCGTGTCTGGCATAAGGTAGTACAGAGAATCGTAATCACGAACCCAAGCGACAATAGTAGACCTACCGGGGCACAGGGAACTGCTGAAGGGGACGAAGAAAGCGGGTCAAAAAAGGAAGGCTTAGTTATAAACCACAATAAAATTAACTAAACTTATAAAATATAGGTAGGTAGCCATACAATAAACTGTACAAGCGCCAACTGCCACTCAGGACTTTTCAATGTAATTTTTTGTTTAAACTGCGAATGATTTAGACGGGGTTGATCCGTGAACGTCTTGGTCATATCGTCATTCAATAGCGAAAAATATCTTTCTTAGCTTACGGTAGCACTAAGGCCAGTTAGGTACTATGACAATAATAGTAAAATTACTGGAAAAGCCCCACCCCTACCCCCCTAGGCTACCCCTTTTAGTGATATATAGAATTGGGGCAAAAGGCGTTAGGATGGCATACAAATTTTGTACTGAAATGTGGTGTAAAGTTACGTACAAAACATTGATCCTGATAACAGTACCCACTATCGAACTGAAGCCTGTAAAATCGATAAAAGCCGAGGGCACAAGCTTATAACTATGCAAATACGAAAGAATAATTTTGAAATGAAAATCTCAGATATAGTGATTAAAGGATCACAATGTAAGTCAGTAAAATATTTGGAAAAGCGCGGCGGCAAGATAGCGAGAGGCACGAACAAACCGTAATACCTACACAATACACAACATAATCCCACGACACACATACAAAATACTTTGAGCAAGTGTAACAAAAGAACGCCGACTCTCAACGCAGAGATGGTTCAAGTGTTCAGAAAATGAAAATTGTATTTTACGAACTCGGTATTTATTTATTTATTTATTTATTAAGGTAATCCAACAGCGTTTACAATACAATATACATTAACAAATTTACAGACTTAAAAGAAGGCCAAACAGGATTACACAAATTAACCGCTATTAATAATTAACAAAAAGTGTGTTTACTAGCTTGTAATACAAATTACATGAAAGCTACGTGTGTAGGGGTGTGTATGTGTGTGTGTGTGTTGTGTAGGTATGTTTGTATGGGGCATGTGCAATTGTGCACTCAGCAAGGTGCGTGTGAGATTGTGAATGTGAGATTGTGAATGTGAATATTTGTGAATAAAAATAATAATAAATAAGTATCCTATTTAAATAAATTAGTGTATATTTTTACGATGTAATCAAATATAGGTTTTAAATTTTTTGTAAATATCATAGAGAAAAAAAATCAACTAGAGCGGTGCAACTTTTTTATTTCAAATTTAAGGGCTGTTTTAGATAAATGAAATAAATAGGTCTAAGCCAGGTATACAAACGAGTTAGCGTAAAAACTATGAATAGGGCACAAAAGCCTTTGAATTTTTGTTCATTGGGCTATTTTGATATCTTCTTCATCAATATCATCATCGTCATTATGGTTTTTTAAGTTCCCCATGATTGTGTGGCGTTCATGACGTTATGGCTGAACTGATTTGGATAAAAATATGACGTATAAAAAAACTTACAATACTCCCCAGATCAGTAGGAATACTTTTTATTCCGAAATAATTGAAAGCACTAAGTGACTCTAGTACCTACTATAAGCAGCAAGCGTTAGTCCCCTATACAAAGTACCTATTCTTACGTTGTTTTCATCTGACTAAATCACATACCACGAGAATTTATGGCTAGTTGCCATATTTCAGAACAACACAAGGCCGATAAACTGTATGAGCGTAACTGTGTAGGTTAGTAAACTAACAGAAGCAGCGAACGATAGTTGAGTCTACGACAATTCCTTGTTTAAAAGGACTGCCTTGCCCGCCCCATCCCTGCAGCCAGCCCTGGCAGTATACATTAGCTGTTAGTCTTTGTAATCACAGAACTATTTGCCATTTGACCCGGGTTGGCAGCATACGTTTGAGCAGTAGTTTACACATCGAATTTGCATCACAATCGGCTAAAAATATTATATACAAAGTTTAAGAAAGAGAAACCAGTGCATATTACTTATATGCGGAACGTGAAGTGCAGTGGGATTTGAATACCATGAGAAGTTTGGACTTATTTCGTCACTTATGGATTCCAAATCGGTAAGTCTTAGTATATTGTTTGAGTGACATTTATCCTTTTTTGGGTACTGGTACCAACTAAAGTTGTAGTACATTAAAAAATTGTACCTACTTATGTTTAAATGGGTATTCATTTGACAACATCTTCATTATTATTTATTTATATTACCCATGAGATGCCATTCACATTAATTGTTGCATTTGTTCATTTTTTTCTCTACGAAATAAAGGTACTAACTTACATATTTATTATTTACTTACTCCAATGAATCGCTTCGTTTGCTTGTTTTGTTTCGCACAATAATTTGCTTGTTTATTTTTACAGAGCAGTGAAGGGCAGGTGAATCTATTTTTGCACTTTATTGCGCGTGAAATACGCACTTTGCATATTCACTACATTTTACTCCATTAATAATGAATATAGGTTATAGGCAAAGCAGGGATTATGCAAATACTTATTATATCACATAGAAATCGCCTATTTTACAATAGAATAATGCAACTATCCCCTTTCCATAGCTTTTAACGCTAATCATATAAAAATCATGCGTTCATTTACCTGGTATTATAATATTAGGTACAGTGCATGAGGCAATTCCTTCTTCTAGGTAAGTTATGTCGTTAGCAATCTTTTAATTTATACTTATGAAAAATGCAATCCGAGCAATGTTTCCCTGCGAGATAAGATCCGAAGAAAGGTTCTCGAGTGGCGACCACGAACCGGAAGACGCAGCGTAGGTCGGCTCCCCACTCGGTGGACCGACGACCTAGTGAATGCCGCGGGGAGCCGATGGATGCAGGAGGCGAGCAGCCGCTCAAAGCGGCACCCCCTGCAGGAGGCCTATGTTCAGCAGTGGACGACTTCAGGCTGTTAATGCTGATGATGATGATGAAAAAATAATCTGTTCATGACGTTAGGCAGCTAATACAATCATAAATCTTTAAAGAAATTTTTGTTCAAAGGTTTACTCAAATCGGTTGTGCCGTTTTGTCATGCCCGTGCCACACTAACATAGACACAAAACAATCAAACAAAAACAACTTTCTCACATCGCCAACCTTTCTAAAAATTGCCACAACTATTCCCACGTTGAATAGTAGATTAATAGGTACTTAGTTTCACTTACAGATATTAAAAGATGTATGTGGGATAACTATACCTACCTATATTATTGGAAACGTATAGAAAAAGCTTGGTCCTAAAGACTAGCATGAAAAACGGGAAGCACCCAAACATAAAAATTTTACGGTTCGTATTTTCCTTGCGTCAAAGTTGCGTGATAGATATTGAAATAGTCGATCAATAGGACAGTAACATTACCTGATAACGTAATTTATCGTGATAATAAACGGTTTAATAGCCGATTTCCGTATCCTAATCCCCGTTTGCGGGTTTCATTATGTGTTTGAACTTCGAAGTGATAGCTTTGCGGAAAGCTAAGAAATATTGAACAAAAGTTTTGTGATCGCGTTACCTGAAGACGTTTGGTACGAATAGTTTTAATTTCCCATATTCATGTGAAATAGACATTTAACTTTAAGTTTCGTTGAGTTATTCGAATTGCACTTTAATTATTTTACAAAGAATTTTTGATACAGAAGTTGAGCCCACTCATTTTGTTACTTTTTGTCATTAAACCAATGATTTTTGTTTTGTTTGAGAACAATACTTTATTGCCCCTTGTAATTTGCCTCTTATCTTATATGGCCATCTCTAACCCAGACAATTTTAAACGAAAATATTGACCAATATGTTTAAGTTTTCAAAACGGAAAACATAAAATTATAATATTCTTGTTTACGCCATTGTATCCGACTGATAAGAACATAATTCGGAGGAATTTCCTCTGTTCTACCCGTTCTAAGAAATATTTTTTCTCGTAATAACTAAGATCATAACGTCTGAAAACCCTTATTTACAAAATATCCAGTCCACCTAGTTTCTAACCTGCTATTTTATTGTAGCGCCGTGGTGAGCAATTATATGCCGATCCAATCCAAGTTGAAAAATGTCAACTGCTCATTTATAAACTGAACTGTTAGTTGAGCAAATAGGAGATCTAAGTACCTACTTACGTTGGTATAAAGAGATGGTGTAGGTACCAACTAAAGCTATGCCCACGTCAGCATTACGCAGTTACAGCGCGTACGATATTAAACATAGCAAAGCATTAGCACAAGATCCCACGGCTTTATTCAATTACTCATCAATATTACCGATTCTCGTAATAGCTTGTATATACGAAAACAGGTGCACATAGGAAATGCAACGCAAAAAGCTGCATATATACTTATAAACAACATCTAACAGCAGAAAGATCTGAATATTCATCATCATTCTCATAGGTCCGCAAAACTAACAACCGGTGGCGCAGACATGTTCTTGAGTGGAACCGCGTCTTGGAAAAATTCCCTCAGACCAGGTAGGAAGCTATGATTACTTATACTTTTGAAGTGAGTATTTACGCCGAGTGGCTGGCAGTATAGTTGAATGAGAAGAGCCGAAGACCGGGCTCAAGTGAAGCTTTGGAGAAGCCTATGGCCAGCAGTGGACTAACATATATCAATCATACTCGTCATCACTGCCACTGAAGCAGCTGTGTCAGCAACCCAAAGCGATACTGTTATTTTAAAGAACTAGGATGGCTTGAGTTAGCTGGTAGTATAGCATGCACAATTGCACAATACATACACCTACATAGCAAAGTAGATTTCAGATGCAAGAGTTACCGCCCCCACGAGCCACGTGGAATAATAATGGCACGTATTTACTAAAATATACTGGCATTGGGAAAAGCTCTACCGATGTTCGTGCTTATACTGTTGCGTGTGAAATTTACGTGGTTTGCTTATAAAATACACGCAATTCCAAGTTATTAATTTAGTATCTAGCAAAATGGTTAGCATTAATGGTAGGTACCTACATTATACACAATAGATTACTCATAAGCAGGAAGTCTGTAACAGATAATACAATCATCATCATCATCATCAAACGGAAAACGACCCGCGGTTCTGACCAGATCGTCGATCCTGCACTTAGTATGTGGCCTACGCTGCGACCGATCATACACAACTATCTATTATAATCATATCCAGAAGTATCAACAATCAAAAGACGACAAAAAAGTTTGGATAATCCAGTTGAAATTGAATCCATCTACCAGTTTACTCCACCCAATGTATGTAGCCCCATAAGCCTATTCCATCTTCATCATGCAGCTCCATGAACACCACCTTTTTTATAACATGGACAGATACACAAGCTGACGGCCCGGCTGGTGGTAGACACCAGAGGACAACCTTGATGACGTCTTTCTTTTGTCTGTGATTTCAGAAGATAACTACTAACAAGGGAGCTTCATATCACAAATTTCTAGCAATGTAAAAATTTATCGATATAGGACCTACCTAAATGAGAATCGGCAATATTGGAAAGTAACCAAGTAAAGTATTGAACTCCAGTGCCATAGGAAGTCACATGGCGTGCATTGACATACACTTGTAATAATATTGATACACAAATATATCAGCAGTGTTCAGCTCTGTACATGTGATTTGGTGATATTGGACATACACAATATGTACAAGGTTGCTCAAAGTGGGTTATTGGCTCCGGAAATCACGCATAATATAGTTGGCACGTTAAACGAAATACAAAAACATTTCAGTAGACCAATAAGTTACAACATCAGATGATAAATTGAGTTCTATTTATATAGTGAAGTAAAAAAAGTGAACATAATATTTTAAAATTTCAGCTGTGTTCCAAATAAAATCAGTTTAAATTATATTGGGATTGGGAAATTCTTAGCTATACGTTAACGAGTGAAGTTATTAGGTTGGGGTGATTCTGGTCACAAGATTTAACAATTTACAAGCAACTGTAGAGCCAATAACCAACATATGAGCCAAACGGACGGACACAAACGGCGGCCAACTTTGGCCAAGACGCACACAAACATAGATCAGTGTTCAGCGAAGACGTGTTATGTACATGTACAATGACACGTTACTGCAAGCCTTACTGACCGTACTCGCTCCACGTAGCTTCTTCAGGAGGATCCCTATGGACTTCTCCTGGGATTTTTTTCGCCATATGTCTGGCAATCTAGGCTTACTCATTCGCGGGCTAGGTATCTAGATCAAGTGGTAAAAGTACATTAGAAATTGAGGGTGTTTTAAATTGATGGATTCCATTCTCGTAATGTCATTAGGTAGAGCATCTAAAATCATTTCAGCAGGTGTAATTTTTTTAAATTATTAATCACGTTAAGTAATTTAGAAGTGAAGTTTCATTGCGATTTTTAAGTTCTTCTTTTGTTTGTAGTTTTGTTTGTAGATGATAAAAGTCACCATCGTTGTGGCTTCCCATAAGTATTGCTTTGGGTGTTTCCCCAAATTTGCATCCCTATTTCTAAACCTAGTGTAAGTATTCTAGTTATCTTGAAAGTAGATGTTCTGAAGAAGTGTGTTTGAATTTGGTATCACTTTGTTATTTATGTGACTAAACTTAGCACTTACCTTATAAACGGCTTAACAATCGCGGTGAGTTTCCAACCTCCAAACTCTACGTTTAAAGGGTTAACTTTTAATAAAATTAACAAAATACAAGAACGCTGTTTTATGTTAAATTTTAAATTAAGTTATAGTGTTTAAAATGTATCGAGACTTACCTAACAAGATTTTCTTAACCACTTTGTTTATACACTGATTTCTGAGACATGTTTGATCGATGTCTCCAAGTGGATACTGTTGATGTTACGTAATGTTGTTCATGAATATTTAAACATGTAAATGCATGAGTTGTTTTAAAATCCAGTCAACTGAAGAAACGGCTTAGCAATTTGTTTAACTTATTAGCCACATGTGATTAAGTTAACTGTACAAACTGCCAAAATGTTCATTTAGATATCCATAAATAATTCATTCACTTACCTTTTTCGGTGCCATGTTTTAAAGTAAATCTTTCTCACAAAACGGAATTAAAAAACTGACTTCTTTTTGGAAAAGTTTAGCGTTCTTGTAAATAAATTTGACGTTTGAAATTTGCGGGGTTGGATTGCGCGCGCAGATTCCTGTAGCCATGGTAACGGGGAAGGGCAGAAGTAGGGGGGTGTCTCCTCCAGTCCAGCTGGAGTACTGAGCAAAGTGGTCTTTGAGAACGTGGTTTTCCGTGATCGGAAAATACACCTTGTGGTGTTTTGTTTCCTCCGGTGTTTTAGGTAAGGGCGAAGCTTGAGCGTAGAGTTATATTTTGAGCATTTGTGTGTTAAGTGTTCATGAGGTAATCGAAGGAACTAATAATCAAAGTGACTGTTTCGTATCACATTTTGTATTAGCTGATAGGTGGCGTTAGTACGTGTCCTTCTAGCTGGGTACACACATATTAACTTTTTCTCTGTGTTTGGATCGTTACCTATGTCTGTTAAATTAGCTGTATTTATTTTATGGTTATTTGTTTTCCGTTGGTTATGTTACGAGTGAATTGAAAAAGTTTGTCCATAGATATGTTTAGCGATTTGTTATCTTCGTTTTGATAACATTAGTTTGCTAGCAGTATCCTTTCTCCTTACTGGGTGGACCGACGATATCGTAAAAACCGATGGATGCAGGAAGCGAGCAGTCTCTCAAAAAGCTCTCAGTCGCTGTCTGAGGGAGTCCTATGTTCAGCAGTGAACATCTTCAGGCTGTTGATGATGATCATTCGAAAGTGATAATCAAAGTATTGAGCGTTATCTTGTTGTTATTCCAGGAGGGAGTAGCTGTAACAGCGGTGCAGCCAGCGCAGCCAGCGGCGGCGATGTACCTTCGGACTCTTGCAGCCGAGCCCTGGGACAGCGGCTTCGACAGCGATGAGCCCGGCCCGTTCCAACCTTCATTGGAAGTTAGTATTTTCATCTGTATCATCCGAACTGTAGGCTGAAAGCTTCATGAGGTTCGGTAACGCATAAATATAATTTAAACAAGTTTGAAGTCGGTATGCTTATACAACTATTAGTAAAATACCATTACTGTGCTAAATTCATTATTCGATATGTTTTTGGTATGAATCATATTTACTTTATTTTGTAAATCAAAATTAGGGTGCGATGGAGCTTTTGGTAAATCGTATAGTATACAAAAATTTAAATGCAAGGCAAGTTAACAAAACAATATTAACGGCTAACAGCTAATGAATAGAATAACCCTAAGACTATTACACACAACATCCTATATATTCGCACCATTTGGATAGGTAGGTACCTATATTTAATATGTTGATATGGCCATACCAGACCCTTCTCTTTTCATACTTTTCAGATAAGCATTTTTGTATGTATGTATGTATGTATTTACAAACAAAAAGTATATAAGTATCATCGAATTATTTCGATGATAAGTATTGTATCAGTTATCTGGTTCCCATAGCAAAAGCTAAGCTTAGTTTGGGGCTAGATGGCGCTGTGTGAAATGTCCACACATATGTCCACACACACACATATATTTGTACCAGGCAAAAATGAAAATAAATTTATCAGGAAATCGTTATGAAGGAATTTAGAAAGTGAGAAGGTTTGAAAAGAGCTGTCATTTTTTATTGCTGTCTCACTTAAACCACATTTTTAACATAGTAAGAAAATATTCTAAAGAGAAACAAAGGGTAAAAATCTCAATACTAACTGACCAAGACACCCAATAGTTTTAAAGGCTCTTTCTTATGTTATTTTATTTGCTTATTTCAGTTAAGCGAAGAAAGCAGTGATGAGGATTTTCTAGATAACATGATCAGTGATGATAAGAATAAAGAGGCAGAACCATTGGTGAGTACATTTATTACCTAAAAGTGTGTGGGAAACAAAATGCCCTGAGCTGAGTTATTAGCACGGACGGTAGTGCGCATGCTAGGAGAGCAGGTGAACACTTTAATTCATGGAATAATTCATACTTTTTAAATTTTTAATGAGTGAGGTACCCAGGGCGGTTATTCTCTATGGAAACACAGATTCCACACGATACGAAACCACGTCGTTATAGTGTCTTGTTCAAACCGTGTCACAGCGTCAGATATACCTTTACTTTACATTAAAGTTATCTTTATTTTGAATAAAATATATTCATATAATTGGGCATATTTTTTGATGTGTTGATGTTTCGGAACGCGTGTCGGTAAAACATATGATTTTTGACTGAACAATCGCGCCAATTCTAAATTCATTTCGCGCGGTCATTGTGATAGTATCCTATCCATAGATTTATATATCAGGATATGCCCGAAGGAATATTTTATTTTGTCAAAATGGCGTGGGAAAAGTCAGCGCCATCTATTAGATTTCGCGTGAACTACGACAAGTTGAGAAAATTAGGTGCCTATCGCTGCCATTATGTCCGTCAATGTTTATGTTTACAATGATTATTCCAAATATAAATTCGATTATTTTGTTACAAAACAGAGTGTAATATTGAAAATATTGAATTACTTGAGGTAAGAAACTTGGTCTTTCTTTTTACTGCACTTTTGAGTATAGATTGTGCAACCCTTGGCATATTTTGTTTGTGACATTCGACCGATGCCTTCTAACTTCCATCACAGACTGAGCGCTAGTGGATGCCAATCTGTGAAATTGGCTCCCACTTTGAAGCGACCTATAACCAGTCATTAGGCCTGTCCTTAATATATATATGTCTATGATCCTATCTCAATGCGCGCGGTTTGGTTTTCGTTTCATAGAGAATAGAGTTTTGCAGACTTCTTATGTAAGACAGGGAATTCGCGTGGTTTCGAACTAAGGAATCGATAGAGAATAACCGCCCAGCTAGACTGATGTAAGCGACACGGCCACGACATCCATATCTAGACGGACGGACATTGTCATTTAAAACCCGATTTGATAAACGATAATAATTAAAATACTTTATCAAATTGTTTCCATAGACACATCAAAATCGATCATCAGTGATTTAGTTTCTGGAATAAATATGACATCCAACTGCTTATAGCCCCCAAACAAGTACCTACTTCTAAGTAACTCAAGTCAAAATTCAGGGCAGTTTTGAAGTCATTATTTAATTTTGGCAACCTTAGTTGAATTAGGTTAGGCTGATTCTTTTTGTTGCCTGTTTCCAGAAAGACATGGGTGACGGGCAGCACGAGTCGCTCGATATCCTCATACACTGGAGTCAAAACGGCCACATTCGAGAGTCATCCATCTCCGACAGCACCGCTGACCGCTCCTCACCGCCTCTATACGAGGTTGAACTAACAGCATCTGACGAAGATGACGACGCATCAGTACTGGAGCTGGTAATTCCTATGCAGTCCCGCTACCAAAGGGTACCGACCTCGTCTCCGAAGAAACTGAAGCCGAAGAATACGACGATATTGTCGTCTTTGTTCTGCTGTATACGAAAGTAAAGGGTCTACGGTATTCGAAACCTACACCCGCGCGTGATTTCGATTACAAAATATAATTATTTTTTAATGATGATAAGCTAATTAAGCCAAAGTAATTTAAGCTGGAACATTTTGCTTGTTGAAAAAATGTTTACTTACATGCTTATTATTTTGATACTTTTATAAGATCTTTATACATTTCTTGTCTATTTTGAGAACGATTTTTCTATGAAATTAATTTCAATTGTGCGTCAATTAGTTAGGTATTTCAATATAATATACATTTATAATACGGAGTGCTGTAAGAACCGGCTAAGGGAATGTCCAGAGAATGGGCAGCAGCCATTCTCTTCAGTACATAAAAAAATAACATACATTTCCTTCGTGCTGACATGTTTTAAGATATTTAATGCGTAAAACTTTGATGGTTAAAAAATTTTCTACAAATATCTAAATAATCAGCTAAGTGCGAGTGGGACTCGCACATGAATGGTTTCGTTCCATTATCTATTAAAAACAAATATAAAATCACGTTTGTTGTATGGGAGCCCCCTTAAATATTTATTTTATACTGTTTTAGTATATGTATAATATGTTGTTATAGCGGCAACGGAAATAATTAATCCATGAAAATTTCAACTGACTAACCATCACGGTTCATGTCTTCATGCGATACAGCTTAGTGACAGATAGACAGACAGACGGACAGACAGCGGAGTCATAGTAATAGTAGTAGTATACTATTATAGTATACTATTATAAAATCTGTGGTAATCCGTTTTACCCATTGATCTTTGGTTTTACCCTTTGGGCACGGAACCCTAAAAATATGCAACATAGAAAGCTTTTAGATTTTCACTTCTTTTGAACAGAATTTTATTAAATTAATACAAAAACCTTATAGTTAAAAGAACGTTCACATTTTCTCTAACTCTAAAAGTTTTAAAAGGTTGGGAAACGTCTTCAATGTACAATTAATTTGTAATGAATGGGATACAACAGGCGATACTGCTATAAGATTGTAAATATTGTCTCCAAAAAGGCTAATTTAAACAAACAAACCTAAATAGATATCTATTACTTAGATACCTACCAAAAATAGGTCTAACAAATGTATAACTACCTAAATGATGCTGAAAGATAATTTTATAAGGCCTAAAAGTCATATAGAGTCATTGTGTACGTCGTTTATTATTAATATAACAAATAAATTGTATAAACTGTTAAGGATGTTTTATAATTAGTCCACACTATTTGATGTTTTTTTTTATTGTTGCGGTTTTTAGGTTAAGCTTTTTGTATAAATAATCATATACCATCATGAATATTATTATATATACATTATCTACTTATAGTAAATTATCAAAGTTAATTAAAATAATAGTAATATTATGCACTAATTTGTAAAATAATTTTCATTCTAATAAAATCGAATGTTTAGATAGTTTGACAATCTTTTCATCCGATTACCTATACGATTAAATATTACACGAGCAAATGAGGCATTATTTTTTTATTATAAGTTTGAGAGCTAAGTGTACGAGCCACAGACATAATACAACTTATTATTCCCTTTGTTTTCATCACAGATATTAAAATAGTAGTTACCTACGTTTCCGTCGATGGCTAAAAATACCTAAATATTTTGATCATTTGAGAATCGGCCGAAAAATACTGCAATTTTTTTCTTAGATTTTGGCTCCACACATAGTGTATTTAGCCAGTGTCAAGTATTGTAATTTTTCATCATGTTAGAAGAATATTCCACGTAAAGTCAAGTCATAGTCCAGTCTAAGTCAGGTAGTCATATTCCAGTCTAAGTCATGCTCCAGTAAAGTGGTGGCAACTTTACTAGAAGCTTTATGGAGTTTTGGAAGCAACACGGAAAATCACGTTTCACCACATTATATCACTTGCCCATGAGTGATGCTCGTAATTCAGCAGTTAATGCGTAAAACGCCACCAATTTTAAACATTAACATTGGATAAAGCACAAGTTTTGAGAAATAATACAATGCTACGACGTGAACTTTTCCGCGTTCCCGCCAAAACCCCACACATATTTGAACTGAATCCATACAATAGGTTGAAAGAGCCCGGAGCTTTTTGTCATTAGTTCTGCTACTCAACGGCAGATGGCGCTATAATTAATTCATAGATAAAGTACACATATTGGTTTGTAGAACTAGAAATTAGGATTAAAAAAATGGTAATGATTTATTTATTGTTTTAATTTTTATCAAAACGTTACCTATACAATATTCGGACCTAATTCCCAGACTACGTAAGACCCATTTCTATTAGAAGAAAAAAAGTGGTTATTACACTTCACTTCATTAATAATCGAAAAATCGTCCGTTTTATTGCAAGACAAATTGTCAGATTACAATTAACCGACGGTTTATAGATAATTGCGTTTTTTATAAACAATCGGTTCTTATAAAAAGTCGGTGACATTATATTCTATTACTGATTCCACAATGTAGATAATACTCTACCCCTACCCTACTATGCTCTATTTATCATGCCATTTGTGTGTACTGTAAGGTAATTTAATGTGTGGACATTTCACACAGCGCCATCTAGCTTCAAACTATGTATAGATTGTTCTATCTATGGAAACCAGATAACGGATATAATACTTAGATACTTTTTGTTTCTAAATACAGTATTCATAGAATACAATATAACACCCAAGATTCTGAAACATTTCTCCGACAAATGTTTCTCTGCCGGATGATCCGCCGACAGAATGTTTCCAGACACAGAACAAGCATCTATGTTCATCACACAAATGTTTGTCCTGGGTGGGAATCGAACCCACAACCCTCAGTTCAGAAGGCAGGGTTACTACCAACTGAGCTATCGGACCAGTCAGAATGAGTGTTGTTTAGTGTAAATTTTGATTCTATACTTAATTAATTTATGTAAGTAATATTTATATTTGAGACTTGGCTCAGTTTTAGAATAGATAAAGTAGGTAAACTACATATTACTTTAGGATGAATGGTTAATGAATGCATTTAACTATATTTTTTATCCTGCACTCAAATAGGTACCTACTTATAGTTTGGTTATTGATAAGTAGGTACATACTACATAGTTTATTTCTCTATCTCATAAGTCATAACATAAGTGATAAAAGATTATTGAATGACACAAGAAGCAAAAAAATTGCGACTTTATTTAATTGAATTTAACATGACGTACTTGGGTTTATGGCTATATAAACTTATAATACTATTAAAAGTCCTGTCTTCGAAAACACTAGATCTACACAATTTAATATTCATGTAAAATAGCTATATGATCGATTCCGCCGTGATTAGCAAAGCTCTATCTGAATGAATGAGTAATTGTAAGTAATTCGAGCGCGCGTAATCTCTAAAATCGAGTACAGAGGTTTATTAGCCCCGTGCTCAAAGGCGAGTCGCACACGTGAAGGCTGCTTAAGGCTTAATCGCGTCTGGGTGGAAGGCGGCGGCGCCCCGCGAGCTCAATGGGCGCGGGGCGGCGCCCGAGCCATCGTCAGTCGCGCCTAGAGCCCCGGAGGGGCTGCACGTGTCCTCGCCTCCGCTTCGCGACTTATGTAACCATCCGCACGGTGAGTCCGCAGCCTCCGACCCCATCCCCCGCATCCGAGCCGGCGCCGCGCCGCCTCGCGACCCTCGCGTCGTATCGACTGATAACCCGCGGAACTTAACGCTCGCGCGTGCACTCGTCAGCTGAGAGGTGACATAATCGATGCAGTAAGTAAGTGTGCTCGAGTGCGAATATTCGCGGAATGCTGCAGGTGCGTTATGTAACGGGACCGAGATGGACGGACGGAGTGGAAGGCACCGTTTACGCGGTACGACGGATGTCTCGTTGTTAAGGCTTCTCGAAAGAATGTCGCGTGTTTAGCGATAATGACGATCGTTTACTCGCGAAACACTGCTTTTACATTATCTGTCTTGACAACTGTAAATGTAAATACGGAGTTAGATAGATCGCGAAATAAAGCACGTGCCTTGCAAAGAAGTTACACATTTCGAATCATTACGTTCTCGTAATTTTGTGAAGGGAAAAGATTTCAATACAGCCTGCCTCCTAATTGGAAGGTCGGATCCACATAAAAAGCCATTCATTCGTGGAAAGCCGAAAATCGTGGTCTGGGAAATTGGCTTTTTTATAGCACACTTTCTTATGGATGAAAATCTATATAAGACGTATCGTTCACTGGGTTATCGATTGGTACCAATTTATTACGAAATAGATTATTTTATGCAAGAATTTTTATTGTTAAGACAGTACTCGGATCTCCGGTAAAACTTTGGAGTTTGGTCACGTCTTAATAGCTCTCTAGCATAATAATGTTGATACTGACCGACCTACTTATTCCTTAGTTATTGAAGTCTCCTATACGTCATTATTGTTTGCGATTACATGATAGGTGCCAGCATTTACGTAGGTACTAAATTATAACCTAAGGGCGGCTAGGCTCTACGGTAGTGAAAGATTTTGAAAAGGTTTTTTTTAATGCTGAAATTTGACTTATATAGCTCGTATCCACAGACAGTCTGCGCATATTCTTTTCATAATTTTTTTATTAATTTATTGTGATTATAATTTGCATCACAAAATGTTTTATTCAAAATAAACTATTTTTAAACGTATTGACAGCCTTAAGGTATTTATCCTTAGCCTTATGGTATATTAACTGGAACCAGCTTCAAGTATACCTACCTACCTACCTACTTACCTACGTTATAGCACAAAATTATACTATGTAAATATTTAAAAAAACGGGGGTAGGTACCTACATAAAATACCGAGCGATTGCTACATAAGTATATAGATAGTTACCTACTCGTACACACATTATAGAATATCTGGAATAGAATAAAACAGAACAATAAACTGTATTGTATAAAATCTGTATAACATGCAATGATATTAAAACATGTCACAGACACGATAGTATTATCCACTCCAGACGTAAAATAGAAATAAATAAATATATAAATAGTAGGGATTTGCCATAAACATATTAAAAAATAAATGACAGACAAATATCACAGATAAATTAACTTGGTACTTTCAGTAATCCTTTAGGATTTCGTAGATCGGAGCGAAAGTCAAGCACAAGATCTATTTGATCGCTAATCAGTTTCAACCTTCAAATCAAAATTATTCAATTTCTTTACGCGAAATTAAATAAAGTCTACGTGAAATGTGACAGACAATCGCTAGAGATAACGATCCATAAGGCAATGTCGTTTGAGACGAAAAAAGCAGTCGAGAAGATGTCCATTTATCATGATACTGGTGCTGACATCTAACGTTTATTTAGAGGGACTGGGTCTTTACTTCAGATAGCTTTTTAAGATGTTCCTAACAAGTGAAGTATTTTCACTCTACCCACCTTAACATGCCTACCGTTATCCGAGTTATTAATGTTACACTGAATGTTTTCAGTGAGAAACTTGAATCTAAATTGATGCCAGAGTAGTATATTTAATGTAAAGTTATTAAACCGATTACTAGGTTAGGTGACATTTTACATATCTACATTAAAAAAATGCCTTTATTATTCAAACTAACTTAACTAACTAACTAACTAGAACTACTACTACACTACCTATACTACAAATAACATTTGAACTGTAAACGAGCCAGGATGGCCTATAGACAGTCCAAATACTCCAGCCCACTGCCGGTAGGCAGCGTACCCAACATGCTGGCAGCATTGCCTCGTTGAATTGCAATGCTGATGCGTTGAGCCAAATAAGTGCCAGCATTTTGGTCACGCGTCGCATCGACCAGGCGCTCTGATAAACATAAAAAAATGGAATTCAGTGAGAAAACTTTGAATCTACTTAGACCAGTTTGGGAATAATAATTAATAAGCCACTTCCTTCGCCCCATGCACAACGAGTTTTTTTAACTTCGCAAAGACTTGAAATTATTTACATAAGTACTTTTATTGAAATATAAATAATATCGTTGTCATTGCAGTTTAACTAGAAGTTTAAAAAAATAGATAAATTGTTAAAAGAACCATTTGTTCTGTGACTTTGTGAGTAAAAGGAGTTTTTGTGTAAATAAAGTTGTTTTACAACAAGAACCTAATCAAAACTAAATTACCGTTAAAAATAAGCGTAATCGTATAAATCACATCGGAAAATAATAAAGTCGGAACCTCCAGACATAGCACCTACCTAGGTACTTACGTAATAACATTATTTATGCAAGGTCACAAACAAGGCAGTATGAAGTTCAAGATTTTTCCATTGTTGTCTGATTATATTGCAATCTAGAGCTATGAATATACTGCTATGAATGAAAGATTTTATGACGTTTATCCATTGATTTTTTATATCTGATTGCGTCAATAGTTTTTACCTTGCTATGACAATAATAAATATCTATCTATGTCATAGATGAGCTATGAGTTGATAAATAGAGGGAGGAATTCATCGTTACCCGTACATCAACGAGTGGGAGAAGGTGAGCCCTTTGTCGCCTTTACACCTACGAGTGAGGTCACGACAAAAATCTTCATTTCCCGTACATCCAAAAGTATAAGACGAGGGGAGCCCTTCGACACCCGTACACCGTCGATTGGGATGAGGAAGGATCCTACGTTACCCCTACACATACCAATGGGATGAAAACGGATCCCGCGTTATCCGTATACACACCAAGAGAACGAGGGGGAACCCTTCGTTAAACATGTACACCCACGTCGAGTGGGATCCCACGTTACCCGTACACATTTATCAATGGAATGAGAGAAAACCCTTCGTTACCCGTACCTACATCCAAAAGCAGGAAAAGAGGAATCTTTCGTCACCCATGTACAATTACACCCACGGGTTGGATAAGAAAGGATCCCGTGTTACCCGCACACATAAAATATGAGGACGAGGAGAAACAATTTTTTACTCGTACTTCTACGAGTGGGATGAGAAGAGTCCTTCGTTACCCACACACCCACGATTGGGATGAGGAAGGATGCCACGATACCCGTACATGCACGCACCAGTGGGATGATTAAGAACCCTTCATTACTCGTCCAGACTGACAAACAGACAGACAGACAGCCAGACGAACAGCGGAGCCTTAGCAATAGGGTTCGCTTTACCCTTACCCTTAAAAGTAAAAGGATGCAAAATAGTCAAACGGCCAACGGCCATTGTCTTGTTTTTACCGTTCATAGTTTTGTGCATCTAAAAGTTACAATTTTTTATCTGAAACTACATGTACCTATACAGAGATTAGCACGTTATAAGTGCAACAAAAACGCGTTTTTGTGCAACTCAGAACAAAGCTCGACTGCACACTTTGTGCACACAGACAGGGCAAAGTAACTATTAAAACTAGAACGGGCTTTTTATACAGACACCTCAGACTAAAGGAAAAATATAGAAGGAAGGTTCATATCTAAAAAGTGATGAATTAAATTGGAATACGAAATTGTAAAATATTCATATTCATTCTTAAATTTATATACCACATGGCTTGCATTAATCTCAAACAAAGATTAAACTATACTAGTTCAATAATAACAACTACTACACTACAAAAAGAAACTATTTGGACTGTACCTATACTAGCCGCGATGACCTATGATCAAATATTAGTTATAAGGAACGTCTTATACACAAAAGCTTAGCATTTTACATACTGTTTATCTAGCATAAAGCTTAGACAATGATTACTCCTGAATAAATACACAATGCAATAGATGTAGTTAAAATAATTATGGGGTTCCTCTTCTCATCTCAATTGAAAACTTATCTTAGGGCCTTATCTTCTCGCTCTCGCGAATGATACGATTTTGATATTACGTAGTATATCTACATCTATATTTTATTCAAATCTGAGGCAGACGCTTTAAATATGAGCAAAAAAGACTGGTTCAACTATTTGGACCATTTATTAATAACGAAATTCCATTGAGTTATTGTGCGATTGCGTCACGCGCTATTGATTTATATTGGACGTAGAATGTTTATGTGATTAGAAGTTTTATACTTTGATGTTTTTAAAGCGAATCTGTTTATTCTTTTTCTGTTATTTTTTGCATTATCGGTCACCGCATCCAATATACACTGTCTAAATGATGTAGTGTATATACCTAACGCTAATAGCATTTAACGCGTATACAATTTTTATAGCAGTATTTATATAAGGGGCATCTTTTCGAACAGCAAGTATTTATTAGTACTGTTGTACTATTGTTTATTTTACAGATTCATTTGTAAAGGAAAAATTAGAATCACGAGCAGGGATTGAACCCGCATCCATCCATCCCTCAAACCGGGATATGCTTTACTTAAGCTACCGTGACAAGTGGTTTCATGTCCGAATTTTTCCTTCACCTTTATAACCAACTTACGGGGTTGGTTATAAAGGTAGCTTAAGTAAAGCATATCCCGGCTTGAGGGATGGATGGATGCGGGGTTAATCCCCGCTCGTGATTCTAATTTTTCCTTTACAAATTAATCTGTAGATTACGCTGAGCAAGCGATAATGCTTTAAAAATCGTAAATATTGTTTATTTTGTGTGTATTTCACCCACACGTGGATACCATTTTCCGGCTGCAAAAATGTTCTACACATAAATCATCAAAATTCGACAAAACTATTGGAGAATGTTTGACGTTCATTTCATTAAAAAGCCTATATTTTGTCGCAACAAACACAGGTCTTTTTTATAGTCATACTAATTATAAAGTTATAATAAATTAATGAAAATTGCACGTTGGTTTTTACGACAAATCGTTACTTTTGTCCATTCGTAAAAATATTCCCGTAATTTTCTGCCAGCATTGTAATTAATTGATCATAAAATATACTTTTTAACTGTAATTAATACTTCGCGGTGAGATTTGCTTTTCGTGCTCGTCTCGCTCTCTGCTTTAACGACTTTGTATAATGGGATATAGATACAAAGGAAGGGAAAATGAATTAAATTCAATAAAATATCCCTGAACGATTTTGCCGGTTTATATTACGATGTTAGCGGCCTTGGTTACTGCCGTTTTATTAATAACACTTTCGTTTTATCTTTGGTAATCGGTTTTGTATCGAGATATCAATACTTCGATGAGCTGGTGTGCAGTACATATTATGTTGAAATCTTTATACAATCTCTATATAATCTTTATTAGTTAGAGCACAGAATAAACTATTTGAAGATAATACGCAGTCACTAAAAGTTGCTTTTTTTTTGTACTCCACGAAAATTTACGGACACCTTTTTTTTCGTTACCTATTGTGCTCTTGGGCTATGGAGAGAGCAATGCTCGGTGTTTCCCTGCGAGATAAGATCCGTAATGAGGAGATCCGCAGGAGAACTAAAGTGACCGATGTAGCTCTTAGGATTAGCAAGTTGAAATGGCAATGGGCAGGCCACATCGCTCGTAGAACTGACAACCGATGAGGAAGAAAGGATCTCGAGTGGAGACCATGAACTGGAAGACGCAGCGTAGGCCCGCCCTCCACTAGGTGGACCGACGACCTGGTGAAAGCCGCGGGGAGCCAATGGATGCAGGAGGCGAGCAGCCGCTCTAAGTGGCGCTCCCGGGGGGAGGCCTATGTTCAGCAGTGGACGTCTTCAGGCTGTTAATGATGATGATGATGATTGTGCTCTTAAGGTCTGATTTTTCCATACTAGGATAAATATTAAGGGTTAGTCATACTTTTAGTAAAAACCCTCAATGTTTTTGAATAAGAACAATAAGATTGGCCTTAAGCTGCCATGGATATTAATTTAATATTTTATCTGTCCGTGTAAAAAAATCTAGCGCGAACGATGCGATTATGAACCTTGCCTAAAAATTTGTATAAAAAGTTCGCGAGTAATCTGTTTCTTCTACATTAAAAAATAAAAACATACCATTCAATCACTTTTCACAGTAAAGAGTATTTGCCAACGCCGTCACCAGTGAATAGCTGTAATAACGCCATCGAGAAGGCTTTTGTTAGTACCCCTTTGTTGCTCCCTGTATGCCGCTCGTCTCACGCCGACATGTTTAGACTTCGCATGATTTATTACGTTAGGAAGACGTCAAAACCTTTAATGTACTACGAGATGTGGTAGAAAGAGACGGGTGATTTACTAAATAGTTTGGAAATGATTTGGTACACTAATTGAGTACGGTTTAGTTAGTGGTATTTTGGCAACGACGTCAATTTGATGCTTTAAGGTTCGGCAAAGTTTCGTCCCCAAAGTTCTCAGCGTATGGACGCCAAGAGATTGCTTGATAACGACTAAAAAAATTATACGTAAGTAGCGTAGGTACAACCCACGCATTAATTGAATCATTTTGAAAAGTATTTTCACGTCGTTCATAATTAGTCCGTCGTCGCCTGCCACCCCCAGACTTCCACTGCTTTGCTGAAAATATTAGGCCTTTCAGCGGTTGCTTGCCTCTTGCTTCCAACGGCTGCTTTTACAAAACACGTGTAGGTACTTACTTACACTTTTTTTTATAACATGGACAGGCAAACAAGCAGACGGCCCGCCTGATGGAAAGCAGTTACCGTCGCCTATAGACACCTGCAACACCAGGGGCGTTGCCGATGCGTTGCCTACCTTTAAAGACTCTATTATTACCCTTTTATTTATATTATTAACATAATTATAAAGAAGGTTTTTTGTAGAGTTTAATCATACTCATACAACATAATCTCAGTGCCAAATTTAAGCAATTTATTATATCAAAATTAGTCCTATATCGCGTGAGTCCTTTTTGCGGTGCAAATTATAAACCGTTTAGGCTTAGAATTGTTGAGATGATTAACTTATCTGCGTGTTCTTCACAATTATTAGGCTCTTAACAAAAACGCTCTCGTCTATTCAACAACTAGATCCTTGTGAGTGCAGAAACAATAGAGTTATTATTTAGCGATTAGTTAAAATATGATTAGTTAATAATCCTTGAATCGACACCCATGGTCGTCAGTGCATTAATTACTATGATAGCCTATCTATACTATCCCCTTAATGCTGTCTCTCAAAATTCTTTGTTTCGCACAGTCTATGCGAAGACAACTAATAAGATTACACTTCATTCCTTGTTCTGGTTGGTGTAGATTTGTACGGATTATTCCCTATTATTAACGACGCCTCTTCTGTGTCCTCCTGTGTCCTCTTTACGGAGAAAATGGGAATGATGCTACCTCCTTCTATTTAAAGATTTCACACATAAAACAATCACTAAAAAGCTTATCTGACTAATAGAAATCTGACCTAATCAATATTCAAACAGGTAGTTATCTGCCGCGTTATTTATTTTAAAATGTTTGAAAACACTTCTTTACATTTTCAGTAGAAGCGGCTGTTTCATCCTAACGGCTTTATAATCGGCTCCATTCCATAGATCCTCACATGTCAAAAAACGCCCGACAAATATATATCAAGAATTTTGAGCATTCCGTTTTACATAGGCAGATGTAGAGCTAATTTACATCCTTGGGGCAAAAAAGGTTGTTTGGCAGGCGAGGGGAATTAAGGCACTTAGTGGCCGCCGGCCCTCTTCACCGACATGGATTGATTCTGCCCACTTTGTTTGTGTACTCTACCTACGGGAAAATACTGTGAGATACACATACTGGAAGTGAACTCGGAATGTACAATAGTTTCTATTATCTTCTTGTTCTTCCTCTCGTGTGTCTAGTGGTCAGCTTTGGTGTCAGAATTTTTAGGCCATCCAAAGGCTTCTGACTTGGTTTAACGACTATTGTCTTATTAAAACAGCCAGGACCGATGTCCGAAGCACGGAGTTTAGTTTATATGAATTTATATATTTTGAACACAATAAAATACAACTATAATATAATATACAACAACAAAAAGAAGAATTGCGTGATTGGTTTCTTGGCATTTGAATACAGTATCAACTTAAAATAACATTATAATAAAAAAGTCTAGCTTTTTGACTTTATTATCATTGTTTCTTCCAAGAAGGGTAAAAAAGTGAAAACTGTAAAACAACGTTTCGGAAAAAGGTTGAGATCTTGTTTCATGATATCCATTTGAATATGATATCAATGTTAACTGCTATTTTTACTTTTTGATATTATACTCAAAACTTATTTCAACTTTGGACAGCCGCTGTTGGAATAGGCTGACTTGAACTTCACAAGAAATGCCTTGAAGGGTTTAAACTATTAACAATTTTGCCCACTTTTGAAGATAAGTTTGTAATATACACACAACTTCGTATATATGTAAGAAAACATCTTTTATCTACTACCATGAAGTATTAAGTGGACTAACTAGTGACTTAGGGTGTGTTTTTTCAACAATAGTTAAGGTAACCATTGATTAAAAACTCAAACAAATTCTAACCAATGGTCAAAGTTTGATAGAGTTTTTAACCACTAACCTTTTGGTGAAAAACCCCATCCTTTGACGAAGTAAGACTATAGTGAGTGTGTTTCCCGTAGAAACAAAAGCCATAGGATCTTGAGCAGAAACAAGTACGCTACCCTGATTGGTCAGCGTATGGCAGCTGTGATTGGTCAACTAGACGTGTAGGGTGCACATTTTTTCACAAAAGGAGACTCTCTTAGTTTTGGTTTACATTCAGTAGATATGTAGTACCTACACATTATCACCATAGCAAGCCTTTTCGCATTCTCAATGACGGGCCACAAGTCCGCTTCACACAAGGAGAGAGTAGTCACAATCACACACCACGATGGCCAGGTGCTGTTTGACTGATACCAATTAAACACACTATGTAATTCGTCGTGAAATCAGAGGTGAAATCAAAGCTAGTGGGGTCACATTTGTTAATCAGAATTACCAGCCACCTTAGAATATATAAGTACATAGAAACCCAGTACATGCGCGAAATTTAGGCCGTTCCAATGGTGCCATATATGGCACCGTTCTATAGGTAGTAATTCTATGCCAGCCACACGTTTTACGGTCTTTATCATAAATGCAAACGTGTCGCTTCCAGTAGCACCACCTTTGGCATTGCTGCCAATTTGTGAGCCGCTCGTTACAGGAGCCCGGTGTTCTGTTATTGCCTGCTTTTAGGGGTACGCGGTAGGATATAAAAACGATTAAAATGGAAAATAAGCATTTTGGGTTTTATTTTTTATGCTTTGCCATTTATGTAGGGTACGAGTACTTATTAGTATTGTTCCACCAATTAAATAAGCAACCTTACATCCATAAAGCAAGGCTCTGTTTTTTACCTATTTACGACGGACAAATTATAGTAAAGCACTACCCAGTGATCCATTCTGAACTATTCTATTGTCGTGTTATTTTAGTTTTAGATTATTTGGAACGATCGTGTTGGTTATCCGTTCGGTTTTGCTTTTATAACATATTCGTCAGTCAATAAGAGCATAAATATCTGGTCGCTCAAGTGTTTCAAAGCTTGCTCACGCATCAAGCAATATTATTGTACTGGAATCGGAAAGGTCAGTCGTGCATTATATTTGTTATGTTGGTCGATTGCCTACACAAGAGCGCTTATAAAATGTGACATAAATGGATTGATTATGATTAAAATTGATGACGTCCAAGTGAATGAAAAGAGATAAATGCAAGTATACTTATATAAGTAAGAGTGAAGTTTAAATAACGTTCCTCCTAGGGCGTCGCTTACCCTGCGATAATATCTTTTGACTCTCGTTATGAAACTATGCATGCTGGTAATTGGCAATAGTGACTTTAAGTCAAGAGTAAGCGATGAAAGACAAGTTTTTTCTTTCGTAATTATAATTGTATGTAGGTATTTCAGTGACCATGATCCATCTAGCGGGATAAATGAGCCAGAAATTTTAAGGCTTATTTTTAAGCGGAACCCTTGCTGTACTATTCACGTTCAGTACGTATTCTCATTTTACGTAAAGGTCATTTCATCTCGTTCCCACGAGGCTGTGGTCCAGTCGCGCAAAAGATTATCATTTTGACTTCGAGTTTGGCGTACAATGATTAAAATTCAATGATTTTAAAGTCATTATGCTGAATGATTGATTGTGTTTTGTTTTTATGAATGGTTCTATTTTTTCAACAAGGATATGATGATGATCCCTCAATCATTTTCGGTTTTGTTTGGAGCTTGTGGCCACTCTGACTAGCAACTACACCTTTAGCAACATGCTTTACTTGTCTGTATTGAGTTTATTTGTACCTAATAGGCGTATACCCTACCTGTAGCCTACACAGATATTCTCGAACTCATCTCCGTCTAATAGGTCCATTCATAATGAAATTCTCACAATATATCAAAGAGAACCGAGGAGACACGGCAATAATTAACCCGCACAATGGGAAAAACCAGTAACACTTACGGCAATCAGTCGGCAACGGCATATGTGATGGCCTGTTTCCACTGTGCCGGATATGGGACCAACAAAAAGTTGACCACTGATTAGTCGTTGAACAAGTAAGCATTTTGGTAGAACATTCATTCGTGCCACAGATATTATAATAGTTCGTGGTTTGGTTTAAGCATTGTTTATGTATTCTATTCTAATACAGCTTGAGTTTGAATTTGAATATTATCCTGAAAGAGGTAAAATCGACAGCGTTTGTTCAACGACTTTTTGAAATTCGTAGCTATTCATTGAAGAAATAATATGAAGTCATATAATAAAAGGTTATAATTTTACTACAAATAAGTAACTAGTATATAATACTAGCTGTCCCACTCCGACTTCGCACGGGTCAACAAGTTTTAAGTTTAAGTAACCCTGTTTATGGAAAGAGGAGAGCAAAAGAAAAAAAAATAGAGGAAAATAAATAATGGTGTAATTAATGGTAATAATTAATGGTGGGAACAGGTGCTGTGTGTCCTATCAAATAGAATATGACTGTCTGGATTGAATAAATGGATGGAACTCTGTTATATTATTTAATTAAGCTCATATTTCAATGCTTATATTTATCTTCTGTTTATTCTTCATTTTTCAGAACTTTTCACTAGCAAGACAAAGACCAAGAGACTCGTCGCCTTTCTTACTACGCCTGACTCTCCTCATTCGTCCAAGTGTTGCCAACCTGAACAACAAATTCTTATTTTCGAAATTAAGTTAGCTGTAGCTAACTTAATTTCGAAAAAAAGAATAAATCAATACGCAAGACACAGGTTAAGCGTAAGTTTATTCGAGTTGTTTTAAATCATTTTAGTGTGTTCTCAAAACGGCTTTTCATTCGAAATAACGGGACCAGACTTATAATGTCCTAATAAATTATCCTTATACTGCCGCCAACGCCTGCCGGCGATCGGAGGCGGAAGATAGCACAGCATCAAAAGGTCATCAACAGATACGTTCTGTGTCTATAGTGCCTATAATACATTAGGTTTGCAGCTTATGTACTTTATATAGGTACCATGTGTGTACATGGTTTTGAATTCTTATTCCACGTGAGTGTGATGTAAGTTCATACAGACTCATACTCTTGTTTATTTTGTGTGCATACATAAAAAATATAATTAAAGATAGTTTCGTGATCATTTCATCATCATCACCAACTACTTCCTTTATCCTACAATTTAGGATCGGTACATCTTGGTTTTATTATCGTGCTGGCAAAAAGGTTTGTCGTTGTATAAGACCGGTTGCTTGCTTGACGTCATCTCTCCCCGGGAATCCTTGTTGATAAAATAACTGAATAACCAACATCAGTCGGTTATTTCTGGGTATTTGGCATAAGCAGTTTGGGACCTACCACAAAACTTTCCCTTAGTCTGCTCTTACAAAATGCATGGGTAGAGAGAAAGCAGCCCCTTTTTAATTTAATCTTCAACCAAACAGACTTTGAAGGCGATTGAGAACAAAAAGCTTATTGTGTAAATCAAATACCTACTGAGTTTTTAATTTTTTTTATCGGATTTAAGTACTTTATTAAGGCATTGAAAAATAATCCCTATTAGTAGGTTCTAACCAACATTTTTATTAAAGACATCTTAGAATGTTATTGTTACATAAACTGTCCTCTTTACAGCACTTCTTTTATTTACGGGCAATATGTCTTTATTCCTCAGACTAACTACTACAGTAATAACATTATACTATGTATGTACTAAAAGCATTTCTTGATCTCTTATTATTATTACACTTGTAAATTGTGGTGTGGGTTCAAAGACGTCCGTCCATCATATTTGGTCGTTAGGCTTTTGGACCCAGGGCCTTAAATGCTAAAGAAAGTAAAAAAGAGTCCAAGATTAACGACCAAAGTCGAGGGTTCTTTGCAACCAAAATGGCAAGATGTCATGTGGTGTCAGTGGGTGGGAGAGCGTGTGGGAATTTTGATTTAATGTTTCCTTGAAGAGAGAGTTGAGTAGGGTCATGTGTAGCTGTATTCAAATATTAATTGCAGCGTTATACTACTATAACTACTAGTTTATAATATATTATAATATACTTAAAATAATATAAACTTTGGTAATCGGGAGGACAGTTATTGTGTTAGATCCAGATTTTGTTTTATCGTTTTGTGTATAATTAATCGTGAATAAGGATCCCTTTTTTTTCATACAGCATTTAAATTGTGATGTTTGATGTTAAACATGACCCCCCCCCCCCCGCCATCAATGGAATGCCCTGCTAGCGTCTGTGTTTCCGGCAAAATATGATCCGGGCGTGTTCTAGAGAAGAGTGAATAGGTACTTACTTAGCTAGCATGCTACACCTTCAATCGCATCGTCATTTTCCATCAAGTGAGAGCGTGGTCAAATGCTAAATAAGTCCGATGTAAAAAAAAAACCGAGACACGTCTTCAGCGACGATATTATCGCAGGCGCATTACGCCGTCACGGTTTCCGATTGCTGCATTCAAGATATTTCAAAGTCAAGTCCTTGCAATTATCACGCGGCGATTGAACTTGCACGCACACTGTGTTTTCGAACATACATAATTTAGGCTCACGGAACCGGATCGCGAAGTAGGTACTAAATAAGGTTCAGTTTTGAGGACTGTGACTTTGTAATATCGCGAACGTTTAGGTCCATTAACCGCATGATTTTATACTTCACAAAAAACATTGCTTTGGGCGTCTTGCATTACTTTGAATAGTCAATGCTCTTTTTGAGTTGAACAGGATAGCGTTATCACATTTCACGGATATTCATATCCTATGTGACAATTTGGCCGATCTCAACTATTTTATTTTAACACTAGAAGCAATTTGAGTGCAAGACGGCCTAGTATTAAAAAACTTTCACAATACTTTGACTCCTTTCAAAAATACTAAGTTAAATTAAAAAACTTAGATCGTTCTTGTTGAATAGGTAATGTAGGTAACTATAACTGTATTGAAATCCTGGAAAATGAGATGTTTATGCTAGTTTTAAATTAATTTCGTACTCGTAAAATAGGAATTGAACGGAATAATAGTGGTTTCCCCGCAAACCACAGACACTGATTGTCAGAGACTGCGCTGTTCACGTGGCGGCAGGGCGGGCTCCACATTCATCAAATATTTACAAGCTTAATACCTACATATGTACCTACATATACTATACATGCCTACATGTGCGATTTGGAATTCAATTGAAATAGTAGAAAATACAGTTTGAAGAACTTGGTAGATTAAACAATCTGAATTCTGAATTTAAAAGCATCGTAAATGAAAACAGCTGTTTGTTTAAGTTTAAGTCATACTAACTACTATTTTAATATCTGTGGTCATACTGATGTTGATCATACTGATTTAATAAATGAGTTAGTTTAAAAAGGATATCAGGATATCATGATATAATATTATATTTTAATACAATTTCATCTTCGGAGACAGCTTAAATTCGTTAATGGTAGGTATATTTATTGCAACGCATAACAGATAAACTAAAGTTAGCTGGCTTGGCTATTTATGTTATCATCCGCAGTGTAAACTTACTAAGTACTAAGTACAATACTAGGAAGGTCAAGGATTAATCAAGATAGAGTAGTTATTATAGAAATTATTAAGGCTGTGTTCACACTAGGTAAAAATCAGCGGCTCATCGTTTGTCTCCGTAAATATTTTAAGTGGAGTGTCCGTACAGCGCGTACGGTACGCAGTCTGCGGCGTTTTATTTTCTGACGAGTCTTATTCAGTGAATTTGCAGTAGCCGGCGGTGAAGTATCAAAGTAAGGAGTAATCAATCAATCGGTCAATTCGTCTTCTTTGCTATGACTTTGCCAGCGCATTGTGGCTACTTTGCTACAGTTTACTCACTCGATGTTGATAGCAGGCTTTGCCACTCAAATTCAGCTAGCGGAAAGTCAGTCGCTACGCAAACTGTTCGCCTAGTGAGGATACAGCCTAAGTTGGTTCATTGTCGGGCCGGAACAGCGTGGGCGTTCCCATGTTATTTATGTCAAGTGCCCTCGCATGCACTGGTGCAAAAAATAAATAACATTGTGAAAAAACAACGGAAGTCTAAGCTAGCGGTTCACCTTATAGAAATATTAATAAAGCCTGCACAATCAGTTTAATAAATAAGGATTGAGCTTGACAATGATAAGGTGATAAGTAGGCAATCTCAGCAGTCATGTCATGGATCCTTATCCTATATTTAAATTCATGTAATGAAATGAAATTAAAAAGTAATAATCAAATAAATTATTGACACAAGATATGTACATATGTTTTCACTTAAATACTTAAGTATATTTTCGATAGCATCTACTTGTCACCTAGGTTATAAATTTGGCTTTGTCAGACACTATCTATACCAATATTCCTCCGTGGTGTGGTGGTTGAGCAGGTCGGCTCATAACCCGGAGGTGGCGGGTTCGATTCCCGCGACAGGACAAGAATTTGTGCCCGAAAAAAAAGCGCAAATACTTGTTCTGTGTCTGGGTGTTGTGGGACCATGGTCCTCGTAGTTCCTGGGTCCCTAGATACAAGGAATCCTAGTTAGGGTCCAGGATCTATGTATGTGATCGTTGGCGTTATTTATTCTTTGCAAAACATTAATATTTTCTGTATGCATGTAAAAATAAATTGTATAAAATTTAAAAGGTCCCACATTCCAAAAAACCGGTCGAGTTTAGTGTCCAGGTGAGATGAACCGATGAATTGGATACTTGGCAAAAAAGATAGGCTTTCTTTTTTTGTTTGTGGCATATATAGAACGGTATAATATGGAAACTGAGTAGGTACCTACATGTTTGCTAATTATGGAAGTAAAATGAATGGCTTCACAATTTAGTTTAACAATTTTTTTATTTGTTTTACATGTTGGTAAATAATTCTTTTTTGTCATAAAACCAAGGCCAGTGATCAATATTGAAGCTCAAAGCAATTAAAGTTTTGTAGGAAGCAGCCATTATAATCTCGCAATAATGGTGATTATTTTAGAATAAGTACCTAATTACATATTTATTTAAAACGGAACACACCGTGGTTTGTGAAACCGTTTCACCTGCCACTATCCTGGGAGAATTCTTAATTTTTCATGAATAAAAACATAGTTAAACTCTACCTAAACACCAAATAATACAAAACTATATTGGTCTTACAATTTTATATTGGTCTCGACGGAAGACATCGATGTTATATCGTGAAATGCTATCTGCTATATCGTTTTGATGAGATCTTTAATTAATATGGCTAACCTAACCCAACCTGGTTGTGACACAGTTTAAATAATAGTAGAAGTACCACTAACACAATGTAGCCAGTAGGTATTAATTAATGTAATTGATGGTTCATAAAAAGTAAAAACATAATTTGTATTAGTCACGCTTACTTTGATTTACAACGGTTTCAATGCCAATTTTACAATGTATAACATTATTAGAAATTTGAACTGACAGGGCAGTGCGCGGCCGATATCTAGCGCGGTCAAAACACAATAATTGTTATTCTTTAAAGTCGCACACTTTGTATTATATTATTATATTCAATGTAAGTACTCACTTATAATTTTATACTCACTTTCCTTATTTTTATTACAGTTAAGGCGAAAACACACGGTTCAACCAAATTGAATCACTTTGGTTGAACGGAGCAGAAATGAAAGGAAAAGATGACCTTCAATGACATTGATTGATTCACTTTTATGTTTACACGGATCGGCTTGGTTGATTCATCCAAATTGAAAAACAAAAGTGAATCGTGTAGTTTAGGCTTTCAGGTGGTACGTCACACTCAGCGTGCCAAATTCAAATTTTCTTACGTTTAATGCTAATTACAGCTTAATTACTCAACGCAATTACATGAAAACTAGTTTTCCGCAAATAAATATAATGTATCAACAAATTAGGATTAAAAGTATTACCTAAATACCATTGGTTTAGCAACTTTAATACCATAAAATATCTTTGCCATAAATAAAACTCAATCGCCTTGGCACAACTTTATAAGTCAAATTTAGAGATTCCTAAAATTTATAAACAAAAATACATTATACTTATACCTAACTTTCGTAAGCAGTTTTGAGAAGCTGATAGGTAGGTATTGTTCCTGATGAATACCTGTCTCTACAATACTCTACATGATCTGGTTAAGCCTCTGCATTTCGCTACAAACCCGTGTTTTGGGATTCGAGAATTTCTCGTGCAAGCTCGTAACTCTCATAATCCTGGAAAACCGGCAAAATCTAGTTTGCGCCGACAAAGATAATGTTTGTACCTAACCTATTACCAGCTGTATTCCACGAAAATTGTTTAGATTTACTCTGACAAATTTTAGTGTCTCGTGAAACCCTGTTAGGTAAGTAACCCAATCTCAAGCAGTTTTTTATGTAAATAAAATGATGTGATGTTTGTGTGCATAATATAAGATTTTTTGTATGGTACTGTAAAGCTTAACGCTCATATTATAGTCTGGGCTATGACCTACTTCTATGTGAATAGACCAATTTCAACGAGGCTTTTTATTTAATAGTTGAAAGATAGTTGACCTGGGATGTTTTTCTACCTCATTATCGTCATGATGTTGAAATTAACTTGTACTTTGTGTATGTGCGTGTAAAGGTTTTGGTCACTATACAAATTTGATTGACAAGATTTGATGACTAATATTTTGCAAATAAAACAAATATGCTAAAGACGCCGCGCGCCGTGTAGATGCAGCGTAGGCCGGCCCCGGTGGACCGACGATCAGGGGGGCAACCACAACGTCTTATAGCATTATTACTTCAATCATACATTACATAAAACAAATGACATAAAAGTAAGAATACTTCAATGTTGCAGAGCCAGATCAGTTTTGATGACGTCACGTTAAATCGTTCACTCAAATACAACTGTCATGTCATACTTTTACATCATGTTGACACTGACGTGCGACAGTGATAACGCCATATGTAGACGTCTCGTTCACACGCAGGAATACTTTATAAGTTCATGGTACGAATTTGAACCATATTATTGTAACCTTGTAATAATAATGGCATGAAACATGATGGTTTTTATTAGCTTGTGGTAGCCCAGCTGGTCCCTATTTCATAAAGCGACCAATCATAATAAACCTAGAAATGTCAGTCGAATGTTTTTCATAAAACAAAAATACTATGCGTAACTGATGCGTTACTAACAATAGGCATGATGACTAAAATCTTTGTTTTTGATAAATTAATTATATTCCTTAAAAGATAAACATTTGTGAAAACAATTAAATATCTCAAAAAACGACCAAGTTACAAGCATTTTAAAAACCGGAATAGAAAGAGATAGCTCAAACGGCCAGTGACGTCAGAGGAAGGTCGTTATAGTACCTCATTATTAAGCTGTGGTAGCTTTTCATACAATCTCTTTGGCATGTGACGTCACGAGTAGATTTTTCATAGTAACTGTGGGAGCGCTCTGTTTCGCGAGAAAGGGACAGGAGACGCCTCCTGTAGAAACTTTAAAAGCTTATTACTCCGTGATTTATTTACCGATTTTGCTTATTTTTTCAATTATTGCATTCATTTTTAATCTTTTTTATGAAAGTAATATTTACTTGTTCATTTTTAATAGTAGTCATCATGCCTATAGCAGGTTTATTATGATTTGTCTTTTTATGAAATACGTGAAAACCTGGCGAAAACCGTGGGGAGCCGATGGATGCAGGAGGCGAGCAGCCGCTCGAGGTGACACTTTCTACGAGGCCTATGTTCAGCAGTGGACAACTTCAGGCTGTTGATGATGATGATGATGATGACGCTAGAGACTATAACAAACGTATAGTATTTTTTCTTAAACTACTAAATTGTTCCAGCCAATTAAGGCCCTGACAGGACCCAATGCGAGTACGTTTATTACAGCAGACAAACTTGAAACTTATTTTGTACCTAATAAGGTCGCTTTATGCATAGCAAAAATATGGCGATTACGTTGTGTTGTACTTCGTTTTTTCCATTTTTCGGTACAAATAATTAGTTATAAAAGAAATGCTTATTGTTATAAAAAAATAAACTTATAGACGGATGCATTGAAACATAGCTTATCACTATGATTTATTTCAATGGGGTGTCTTATTATAATGTAACATTTTAGGATGTTTGAATGATTTTTTAGAGGTCACTTCACGATTTTTTTCTATGGAGAAAACTTTTCGTAAATGTGTTTCGGTTTCGGCAAATGGAAAGAAGATATGACCAATATTAACGTGCATTTTTTTCAATCTTGTAAATGGTATACGTTTTAAGATAATCACGTTCAAAATAGTCGATTTGGGAGCATTCAGCGCCTTAATATATGCAACGTATCGCATACCACATTGCCGGTTGCCAGCACTTGAGTGGTAACTTTATTTAAAAAAGAACGTTTTATGACGAGTGCACTTCGTTCTAGATAGTTAAGCATTAATATGGTAGTGTTTTGGTTAGCGGTACGAATAACGGGCTGTTTTATGGACTTACCGGTTCTTTGTACCGGTACCGGATTAAAAGTGCAAAAAAGTAAGTAACCATGTTCCTTTCACACAGTTGAAGGTATGAGTACAAAATTATTGGTGCTTCATGTCATTTGAAACGAAAGAAGCTCATTAAAATTTATCAAGTCGATACCAGTACCTATATAAAATTTATAAATTATAGGCAAAATTGAATTCATTAGCATCCTTTGAAACTAGATACCTCCTGACACCGGTCAAAATATATGAAATCCAACAAAATCCAAGATTTGGTACAGTATTTAAATTAAAACAATTAATTATCGTTTTTAATTGTTATACATACAAGTTAACAAAAACTATTAAAGTAACAAAATCATTCGTGTTAAGCAACGTAAGGCAAAGGCGGGTCAACTTCAAAATGAAAAATAAATCTCATTTGTTCTCACTGCTCTTTAAAACCCATCAATATGTTAATGTAATAATTCTTACATTATACTGCACTTCATGCAAATGAATTCAATTGCACTTTATTTATTTTATTATAAAGAAACTAAAGATCGTTCTCGAAAGATCGATCTCAAAAGTCTATCTTTTGAATATAAAATCACGGGCCAAAGATCAACTAAGTTTATTACCCTAATACAGTGCAGAGATCGGTGATCGGGATTAACTAATTAATAGAATCGAGCGTCGTCATTGCGGGTGGTGTTAATCGAGTAAATATAGAAGTCGGACGCAATAGTATTCGATTACAACAATTAACTAAGAAAGCACGAGGTCAATTTTATTTATTCTGTTGGGTAGTTATAAATTTTTTAACGGTTTGCCTTTTTTAAACAAAGATGTTTTCGTCTTTTGACAGAATACTTAAATGCGTAACTCATGCATGAAGTTATGCAAAAAGGTAAAACCCTCAATTTTAGTTTTAAAATTCTTGCTTTCATGATACTTATGTCAGTCTGCACTAAATTGTTGACAACTCTTAACTTCCCACCCATGGAGTTAATAAAAAAAAGAAGGGAATCCCGTCTGATCCAAAACTGAAGCACCCTTAGGAAGCCGAAACGCTTCGTACGTACAAGCGGGGCACGTACACACTCACATCATATGCAGCCGGTCGCCCTTATTTGCATCTGACACACATATGTAATATGTCTGCCATTTTGGGCTTCAGTTCGATGTCAATCAAAACTCCATCCTTCTTTTTTTATTTCATCTATGTTCCCACCTAAGTATTTATCTCTTTAGGACATACCATCTCTCCCTTTAATGCAGACAGTATAAGATAAGACTAGAAAGAGGTTATGGAATGTTTTGAATATAATAAGTACGAGAATTTGGTCTGGTTACTTTTAATTGGTATTTTCTTTCTGTCTTTCTTTCAGTAGCACCTGAACAGATTATTTTAAGTAATCCATGCCCCGAAATGAATGCATTAGGATTCAAATTCCGTTCGTGATTCTTTTGCCTATCCTTTGTCAGTTTTAGGTACCTACCTAATTATTATCCGCAGTGTCTACCTGAGCTTATATACCCACTCGTACGAAGCAGTATCTGTCGCTAATTATTTGGTGTCGTACACTTGATTATTTAGTTAGCGTTGACGGCAAATTGGTAATCTCATTAGCTGACAATACACGCTGAACTGTGCCACGGTACGTTTTCCTGCGAGACAATGTTACAGTAATATCAGTAAAGGCGAGGGCGCTACGTGAATTTCCTTGCACACAAACACTAGTAAGCGTGTTTGGCCAATAGTAAGCTGAATACTTACAAAATATGACGCTATTTTTAGGTTTATTTTAAATCTATATGCAGCGTTTTAAATATTTTAATAACGCTTTTAAAATACCCTAATAGTATAAAATTAAATACCTTTCATAGAGATGTCAATGAATTAGACTAGGTGGTAGGACTTTTCTGCAAAGTTCGTCTAGATAGGTACCACCGCTTTGCCAGTTATTCTGCCGCCAAGCAGTAGTGTGCAACCACTACTGTGTTCCGGTTTGAAGGGCATTGTAGCTAGTGAAATTACTGGGCAAATGAGACTTTATGACCTGATTACACAGTGTAGTAATCTGATTACTAGACTGAGTGATGTCTCAGGATGACGTGCGCAGTGCAGTGTCACGCGAAACTTTATTATTTTAAAGCTCCGAGTGACACTGCAATTGTTATGGGCGGCCATATCGCTTAACATCAGGTGAACGACTAGCTCGTCATGTCATGTCATTCATTCTCATAAAATAAATAAAAATAAAAGGTACGTTATAAGAAAAGTAAAAACAATGACTAAAATAATTGTTAAAAGAGCTCGGACAAATTATTTGTGATTAAAACAACAAACCATTTATCATCATCATCATCAGCCTTAAGACGTCCACCGCTGAATATAGGCCCGAGCATAGATACAGAGCGCCACTTTAAGCGGCTGCTTGCCTCCTACATCCAGCGGGTCCCCGTGGTTTTCACCAGGTTGTCGGTCCACCTAGTGGGGAGCCGGCCTACCCTGCGTCTTCCGATTCGTGATCACCTCTCGTGAACTTTTTTCCCCATCGGTTGTCAGTAGGTACGAACGAACCATTACAGACCCCTTATCCATACTGTTGATTTGTAAATATTATTTGTAGGTAACTATAAAGCTTGGCGTGTGTTCAGTATTGACAAAATGAGAGAGTATTTGTCTACATGAAAATGGTTATTGAATTTAATAACATACTACAGAATTAGCTCCTGGTTTACATAATAGTCAGTATACATTTTGTATTCGGTTTTAGGTGTCTGTGGCTAAACAATAAAAGTTACTTCTACTCGTTTCGGTATGTAATACTCTTTATTTTTTTGTGTGATTTTGTGGGTAGTTATAAAAGTTTAGGTTAAGTGTCGGCTGAGTAATAGGTAATTGGCTTGATTGATATTTATTTTATTCATTTTTTGAACGGACTAATACTGTTGGTCTCTACCGACCTTTACATCGTCATCGAGCCGTTTTTTGAAACCTTTAAACGGGCTAAATTATTTTATTCATCAACTAAAATATAACTAGGCGCAAGTACTCTGCAGTTTCAACCGCAGCTTTCATAAATATATATATGTCTTGCTAATTAACATCGTTACAGCCTTGAAAATATACACCAAGAAGGAAAATAAAATGTAATGTAATTATAATTCGGCAATACTTATTATAAGTAGGTATGCGTACCCATACTCAGACACTTAAAAATACTCATAAATAAGTACAATAATAATATGTAGGTACATATTAGGTATGTTGTCAGACAATGAGCCCCGTATTTCAATCGGGTGTATTGTTTCTATTGTTACGTAAATTTATTCCTTATGTCCGTTGAACTCAATCGATTTATTGAAGTGTCGTTTTAATGAATAATGAGTTATTGTTTTAAAGGAAATAGTAAAAATATAAACTAGAGTTGAGTAAAACGGAGGGAGTTTCGCGGGCATTACTGGTAGTATAACCGTCGTACCACGGGCAATAATCGTATTAGGTATACCCTTTATTCGGGCCCAAAGCTAGGTACCACCAATTTGCCTGTTATTCTATAGAATGTGGTGTGTGGTGGCTTAGCAAGCTACATAGACTTGATGGCTAAACAAAAACAAATATGCAAACATAATATAGATCTGCAGCAGTGGCATCTTTAATTTTAGGGAACGTGCTCAAAGCCGCTAAAAATACTATAACGATGGTATAGTTTTAACTAAGTACCCGTAACATGACCGGAGAAATGAGAACACGCAAATCAAAACTGAATATAGCAAACATTAAATGAAACAATAGAAACAAAATAACCATAAGTTAAATTAATTAACTTAATTACTGTGGTACACAAAATTGCGTGGTTATAGCAAACGAAACGTGTTTTGCCTTTTGTATTTTAGAGACACTTTTAAAAGCTTTTTACTCAATAAACATGAGATGATACATAAAAATATCTGCTACCTTTACTATACATGTATACATACTTAAATATTTTCCATGGTTTTCCTTTTTTTACAACTAACCACGACCGACAACTAATGGGAAGAAAGGTTCTCGAGTGGCGACTACGAGTCGGAAGACGCAGCGTAGGCCGGCCTCGGGCCTCCCTAGGTGAACCAACAATCTGCTAAGAACAACGAAGAGTCGATGGATCAATCAACCGCTCAAAGTGGTGCTCTATTGAGGCTAAAGATTCAGGAGTAGACGTCTTCAGTCTGTGATGATGACCTGCTGAACAAAAGTTCCTAAACAAACATAGATTAAAATAAAACACATAAAGTAGGTAGAATTTGGTCCTTTAACCATTATATTAAACTAAAATATCCTTGGTTTCTAACTTGAGATAATTCCAAACCTATTTCGTTCAGCTTCCAACATAAACAGATATCAAAAGCATCCCTCGTGAGGTGAATCGTACAATTCTTGGCATCCGCGATTGGCCGCGCTCGTACAATGCCGCGATTTGGGCCGAGAGCTACCAACGAAAATAGACTTAGCGAAAAATCGATAGTAAGGTGCCGAACTCATGTACTCAGCTGACTCAGCCACTCTTTAAAATTGTGTCAAGATCCTGACACTTCGAACGTGCGCGGTTTTATGTTCCTTTCAGTAATTAGTGGGAGGTAGAGCAAGGTTCTGTTTAGAGACGGCGCTTGTAAATGAGAACTAAAGATTGTGTTATGTTATGTATAGTATAAGTTCTGACACTTAAAGGTGTGTATTGACTGTTGCTCGATTTACCTACGTATTTTTTTGCTGTTTCATGAATATGGTTTGAAATTTTTAGTATACATATAGATGTTTGAAATCTTGCAGTGTCTAACAGATTTGAATATTTGGCAGTAGATAGCCTTGATCATGGAATATTTATGGGATACATCATTTATAACGTGTTACGTGAGCATGCCATAGGGCTTTATTTGGCTGCTTGTTGTTTTTGGTGCGAATTTTAATATTTCTTCTGATGACATTTCTGTCATCCTTGGATCTGAATATGATCATCAACGTTCCCAAAAAGACATCTATATAATAATAAATCCTAAAGCTAACTTGAAAGCTTATTTCTTAAACCCACAGAGAAGCTAAAAGAAGCTTTCAGGAAGTGCGATAGCTTCTGGGATCAGGAATAACCTAGAAACATAAGTTAATTTTCCAGTAAACTCATACGGGCCAAATTTTGAGGTTCACGGGAAGTTTGTCAAAGCCCCGATCATTAATCAGGCTGGGCTCGAATCGATCATACTTTACACAGATTTACACCTCCTGTGAGACAAATTTGGTTAATTTATGAATGGTATCGAGGAGCAATTTTAAAGGTAATGACGATTTCTGAATTAAGTAACGCATGGGTGTGACTATAATTATTATAGCTAACTTACTTCCACGAGGATTAATTTAAATAATTTATAAAAAACGAGCAAATAATCGTTGATACATGGGAGCTCTCATGAATATTTATTTTATTCTGTTTTTTACTATTTTTTGTTATAGCGGCAACAGAAATACATCATCTGTGAAAATTTCAGCTGCATGTCTAACTATCACGGTTCATGAGATACAGCCTGGTGACAGACGGATAGAAGACAAATAGATAGACAAACAGACAGTCAGACACAGACAGACACCAGACAGACAGACAGACACACATACAGACAGACTAAACCTAACCTTAAAAAAATAAACAATTAATTTTTCCTTATCTGAATATAATATATTACGTTTAATATCATGTCATAACAACAGCGTCAATCCTTTAAAATTAGGTAGCATTCAATTGTTTTATTTTCTAATTTGTACGGAGCAAGCTCACGGCTTCTCTATTTAAGTTAAAAGTTTGAATTTTTAATGTGAACGTTTTTGAAACCTTAATAAAGTTCTTTGTTACAAGCCAGCATTAATAAGACTAATGCAATAACACTGACTGGTAAATTACAGTTGCCAGTTTAGAACATTCATTGTGGCAATGTTGGCCTCATTCCGAACTTTGAATGTGCCGCCGTAATGCAGGACAAGTACCCAATACTGTCGAGGTTGTATGGTTACCCTATTGTTTCGAAGTTTCCGAACAAAATGGCTTCGGAAACAGCTGCGACAGGAATATCTATTAATGCTTGTAGTTTTGGGGTTGATTATTCTGTCTAAATTGTACATAATTATACAGTATCATGTCACGGATCTTAATCGACAGCACTAAGCTTGATTTGTAAGCACGGATCGGTCATTTTTCGTTATGACATGATAAATTCCGTGGACTAGATATTTTTAGGCACTGCAGTGTGCTCCAACTCGTGTCTGTTTGGATGTATGTATGTTGGTACCTACCGTATATACTTACTGGTCTTATTTTGAATCGACATGAACTTGATTTATGTAGGTACATATAAATAATACAAAAAACGGGAACTCAAAAATAATTCTAATCACGGTAAAGATCTCGTAAGTACTACTGGGGTACTATTAAAAACATAAGTAACACAGGTTTATAAGGTAAAAGTGAGACTAGTTATTTATTATATTAGGGCGGTAAGTTGGTTTTTACTAACGAGTAGACAAATGTAAGCCGGGCTTACCATAGTCACGAGTTTGTAAAAACCAATATCCGCCCGTATACCATACAACGTTTTTCAACACATTTGCGAGAAAAAGTACAATAGGTACTGAAACCAACTTTGTTTATTGGTGGGAAAGTAGCAATAAACAATCTTTGACGTTTCTAATCTAATGTGAAAATCTAGTACAGCTGCCACCACTCTACTAGAGCATGATTTACACTGAACTATGAAGAAAAAATGTTTATAATGGCGCGCATAAATTCATAATGCAAATAATTATGCAAATGGTGCCATGTGGTGAAAATTATAACTAATTGTTTCATTTTCTCTGTACAATTAAAGTGAGCCAAACATTCTCAGCAAACGCGCTTCCAAGGAGTTTCGTTCATTCAGCTTATTATTCTCGTAATGTGAAAGTATTTGGTGAAATTCTAATATATTTTTTATGGAAATTAAAAAGAATACGGTAGAGATATTTTTCTCTAATCTGTGACCGTAATGGAACTCGCACAGCGCCATACAACGGAGGAGACGGTAATAGGTGAGAGTACCTGTGTCCGCACGGTCCGTTGTATGGTGCTTCATAGTTAACTTTCGAACAATATATACAGGCTTCGTAAATGCATTTTTTGAGCAAATGTGTTGAAAATAATATAATTACTATTTTGGACATATGAAAAATAAATCCTTAACATTTTGGTCGTAGTTTAGATCCACGAGCCCTGCTAGACGCCATCCAAATGCCCCATAAAAAAGCAAAACCCCATTTATTTCTTTGTGCAGTCTTTTGTTTCTGACTCCAATTAAAATCGTGAATTAAACGATCCAGAAAAAAAATAACCATTTTGGCAACCTCAATAAAAAGAGGAACAACATGAGAATTTGGCTTCCGCCGTCGCTGGCCGTGTGCTGGAGCTATTTGCCTTCAGGATAGTACCTCCCTCAAGCGCCAATTTGAATAGACATTTCCCTGAATACCATGTAGTTCTAGTTTCTCTTCCGTTCTTGTTCCATATCGACAGTTAATAACGCATTCAAAATGATTTATAAAGTTGTACGAGACGACATGAGGTATTATTCTACATTCTACATAAACAGCTTTAGGTTCCATACGTTACCTAAATTTAATCAATGCTTAATATCTCCTACCTATTTTTTACTGACGTTAAAAAAACGAAACAGGGCATTAATGCAGCATGCATGTTAATGGGCATGCTGGTGAAGACAAAGCTCAACTTGAGGGTGCAGCTTCTGGAATCTCGTCACAGCGTCAATTTTAAATCTTTTGTCGTGCGAGTTCCCACTACCAACCTAGCCGTCTTCACTCAGGAGGATTTTTGGCCTAGAGGTGTAAATATACCGCAAGTTCCGAGGAAGGTTACGTGACACCTCCAGCCAGCTCAGCACGCCGACTCTACGTGCCCAATGAAATTTAGTTTTAGTATAATAAAATATGTATGTTAGTCTTTAAGGTATTTATAATATGGGCCTATGTTTATTTTATAAGCTTGTTGCCTGAAATAAATGGTTATTATTATTATTATTTCTTTAGACTCTCGGGTCTAGCCCGGACATTTGGACATTCGGAAGGCATTGGTGGGGCCGAAGCTAACACCAAGAGGCCCTTTTGAATACATGATTAATTATTACAACAGACAAGGCATGGTTTGGCGTTATTATAGACTATTTTTCGTATTGGTATAAAATAAATCTGGGCTATTATGGTGAACTTTTGGATGGATGGTGACATTGGGTTATGGAATGAGAGAACGGCACCTGCCAATTTTGTCTCATATCAAAATGTCAGGTGATGACTTGCCACCCACTAAATGGGCCTCCTGTAGTGGCTACCGCATATTGGTGCCGAGGAAGTAACATTGGTGTGGGTGGCTTAGGGTGTCGAGAGGTGTGCTGCACTTTCATTGAACGCTACTCGCGGCGTTATGCCCTTTAACACTTCCACCCTGGAGCTTAGGTTTTTAGCTCTTGCGACTTCCACCCCCAGACAGCCGGTTAAGGCAAGCCGGGGGGCAGGGGTCTCACTTAGCCCGTTGGAATCAGGGTACGCGGTGTCGCCACTCACCGACGGCTCGCCACAAAGCCGCCCCTGCGTTATTATTATTATTATTATTATTAAACATTGTTTATACTAAGTAATACAAACGTTTATAATAAGTACCTAAGGCCCATAATGTATAGAGAATAGCGTTAAGCATCCATGTGTATTCAGAAATATGTTAGTTTATACACGACACGTTTTTATACGACCTGAAAGAAGAGGTTACTGTGCTTGCATTCAATGCATCCAAGGGTCCTTCCCGAGAGTGCGGCGCGCGGCGTCCATAGATATACTACAAACTATATTTTATATGCTATTTTGCTATTGTGCATGATGCAGTCCACCTAGTGGAGGGCCTTAAGCTATGTGTTCTCCGTGGTCTTTGAAAATCTTTTACCAATCCTAACATTCAATGCATAACAACATCTCATTCCCAACTCACTCTCAAAATGTGTTTTAGACTAGTAAACATAACAGACGGGGAAAAATAGCTGCATTTACATACCAATAAAATTGTCCTAACTTTTGTTTTCATAACAGAAAAGTTTTCTTTTCAATATCGCTCATAAATGGCAAACGAGATACAGGCTTTTGTTATTCAGTTTTGTTAACATTTAATACAGAAACGACTTGGGTGTTTAGATTTCTTTTTCTTAAATATCTTTGTTAGAATAATAATTTATCCACGAAAAATGTTTTAATAAAATGTAACGAACATTGTAAATATGCCTTAAACATTCTTAGGGTGGGGTTTTTCACCAATAGTTAAGGTGAACCAATGGGTTAAAATGCTAACAAATTCTAACCAACCCACCCCTAGTTCGCAACATAAGTTGATTAAGAGCTTGGTTGCGATTACGGCCATAAGTCGTCACTGATCAGGATCACACACATATTGAAAGTAGCTGCTAGCAATTTTTAAACACTCAAGGCGGTTGTTGTCCGCAAATCGCATCAGATAAGTTGTTCCACAGCCTACTTACTACCCCCAGCCAGCCTTGAGACATCGCGATGAAACGTCAATAGCAAAACGTCGCCAAGTAAAACTTCGCCGCATCAAGTTTTAATGAAAAAACCGGCTTAATCGCTAATCTCGCCAGCTGTCCCCGACACTTGTTAAAATGTTTCGATATTTTTTCTGTCCCTTCCATTTTGCTGCTCCGTCTACTGGAAGATATCCAGTTAAGGTTTAGCTATCAGACAGAACCATTAACGTCGTTTGTTGCTCTAATTTGGTCAAGATTGTTCTAATTTGTATCGTACTATGCCAGAGAATACTTAGTAAGTTCTCTGGTTGCGAAGAAGAAAGGCACGGAGGCTGTAATGTGATTTCCCGTCTGCTTGAACGAGCATGTTCACCCTCGGCTAGCTCGCACGGTGGCCCGATAAAAAAGGAAAATTAGAACACGACCTCCGCCGGTAACGGTCATCATAACCCGACCCTGCCACGCTTCTTTGATAATGACCGCCGACCCCTGTAATGGAAAAGCCAAGGCGGCCGATAATGACATGTGACATTTGAATTTAGTATTTTTATACAGCTTCGGCAATCGGTACATCTTCATGACAACGTGGCTTACTGGCCATATGTAAAAAGTATTATTTTTAAATGCGCTCATTTTTTATTACACACCTAACTTCGAAGCGCGCGGATTAGAAGCTTTCAAAGGATTAACTGGGATGGACCTCTGCATGGCTGTTTCATTAAAACTTCCTCCGCGCCCGTAACCTCTCTAATTACGTTCAGAAACAAAATCATTCCGTGACTCAATTAGGTTATGAACGTGTAATTTATGAGTCATCCGTTGAGCAGGTATCTCCACCGGTGATGTCGAATTTTCCGCTGTTCCGTTCTCTCAGCCGACAAATTAGCCACATTTCTGCCGCGCGAGCCGCGCAATGTTCGTTCGTTTACGTTACAAATTAATTTTGACGCGCCGATTCAATTACCGCGGGGTCGATCAAATCCAATTTCCCTCCGATTCATCGAACCGTAGATCTCATTACGAATTTTAATTTGTTTCAGATTCTTCAACCGGAGGAACGAGCCACTTCACAAAAATATTAAAATAGGATCAAATCAAACAAACGACGAAGCGCCTTGAATTACAATTAATAGTTAGAATAATTAGAAGTTAGTGTTAGTGTAGAAAGACAAGGTGTGAGGGGGTGTGGTGACACGCAGGACAAATACGCACGGGACGGCGCGAGCGTGAGTTTTCTGGATGCGTGCGTGCGAGCACGAGGCGGGCGCGTGCAAACGAGCCTGAAAACGCGGGCGAGTCGGAAACGCGCGAAGTCGCGCGGGGCCGGCAAGATTGAGGTGGTGGCCGGGTGCGGGTGGGGCAGGCGCGCGCGCGTGCGGCCGCTGCACGCGCTGGGCCGCGCGGCCGGCATGTTGGCCTCGCAGCGGTCGCAGTCGTGCAACGAAGAGGGCGCGTTCTTCGGCGCGCGCGCGCTCCGCCGGCCGCGCGGCAAAGGCAGCGGCAGTCCGCCCTGCTAGGGGTACGCCATGTCGCTGCGCAGCCTACACCGGCGGCTATCGTCCGCAAATAACACGTGAGTTCTTCTTCCTTATTAAATTTTTAGCTAAGAACTGATTTCTTTTAACAAACTTTGAAACGTCTGCAAAAAGCTATACAATTATGGTATTTTATAAGCTCCGCTTAGTTCGTTAGGTATCCTAAATTGGCGAGCGTGTTTCAGTGTGTGTTTCAAGATTTTATTACGGAGATCCCATCATCGTAAACACTCCCTTGGTCCCGAGATGCAAATTGTTCGGCTAAGGTTACGATTCCAGATCGCTTGGAAGACGGTCGAGACCCACCGGCGACAAGTCATCAAAACGCCGAATGGGCGGCCGGTATATAGGGATGTGAATATTCAATCAAGGCCTAAATCCAGAATGTACCGCCGCAAGCCTTTTACAAATCAACACAAAAATGGACTTTATGACTTTGCGTCATGATGCATTGTCTCTTGGCAGTTCGATCTGAACTGGTGGTCGTGCTGGCACATACAATTAAAGATCGTTAATCGCCATTTGATGGATTTAAATTGGCGTTGCATTACCTTTCCCGAAACACAGCATACATTAAGTTATTGATGCCACACATATTGCTCTGCAGGAAATAGTCAACTAAACTCCAACAATACATTTCTGTTCTACAATGTTACTGTTTATCTAGGAATAACATAAGAAAGTTTAATGGACCGCAGAAGTGGTTTATTCTTAAATATCAACACTGTCACATCTGCACCATCAATTAGAAACATAGGTACTTACTTATATGAGTTTGCTTGACTCGCACGGTTCCACTCGGAAACTATCTCGCCCTTACCTCGCCAAAGGGGTTTCTAAAGGTTGGCGATCAATCACTTAAAGTGACAAGTTCGGAAGGGGTCCTATTCCACAAGGTCGTGTTGAACAATGATCTATGTCATTGTCGTGACGACACAACGTCATCATGTGAAATGGCCGGATATAGTGTTATTTAAAACCATTTAAAACCATGATAAAAACCACAGAGCCAAAAAAAGCGTCATTTGTTTCATAGCTCTGTGTTAAAAACATTATTATTGGAAATGATATCTTCTGCGTCTGTTGTTTGTAGTGAGATTAGGACAGATTAGTCCAATTTGAACGTTTATTTTGACGTTTTTTAGCACAAGTACTGCAACATGTAGAGTTTAGTTGTTGTTCAGTATAGCTTTCTATACAGCAGCAGTTTGCTTTGTATTTTTCGTCTAAAATACCACAAAGCCTGAAAACAAAAGTTTTCAATCAATGTGTGTTGCCAGTGACACACATTGATGACTTATGGAACTGAGAAGTGGTGTCTAACTGTTGGCCTCATTACTAAGCTCAAAGTCGCGCAACGAGCTATGGAGAGAGCAATGCTCGGTGTTTCCCTGCGAGATAAGATCCGAAATGAGGAGATCCGCAGGAGAACTAATGTGACCGATGTAGCTCTTAGGATTAGCAAGTTGAAATGGCAATGGGCAGGTCACATCGCTCGTAGATCTGACAACCGATGGGGAAGAAAGGTTCTCGAGTGGCGACCACGAACTGGAAGACGTAGCGTAGGCCTGCCCCCCACTAGGTGGACCGACGACCTGGGGGAGGCCTAGGTTCAGCAGTGGACGTCTTCAGGCTGTTAATGATGATGATGATAGCTTTCTAAAAATTCTTCTCAGTTGACTTTTTTAGCTTGCTTGCTTTAGATCACGTTTTTGATACAAACGATATTAACCATAAACGAAGAAAATATACATCTTAAGCTAAATGAATAAAATCTAAGGATGCCAGCGAGGAAAATAGATGAGACTACTCATATAAGAGCCATAGTAGCTCGATAGTATTTTTTAGGGTTCCACACCCAAAGGGTAAAGCGAAACCTATTACTAAGACTTCGCTGACCGTCCATCTCTCATAATTTGTCTGTCCGTCTGACACCAGGCTGTATCTCATGAACCGTGATAGTTAGACAGCTGAAATATTCACAGATGATGTATTTCTCTTGCCGCTTTAACAAAAGATCCTAAAAAACAGAATAAAATAAATATTTGAGGGGGCTGCTATCCACCAAACGTGATTTTTTGCTCGTTTTTATGGATAATGGTACGGAACCCTTCGAGCGCGAGTCGGACTCGGACTTGGCCGGTTATTTGCTTCTGGCCCACGAACAAAACGCCCATTTAACTCATAAAGTGTAGAACTACGTACCAAAATACATAATCCACGTAATAGGCTTGTGTGGGATATTTTTTTATTGCATGAACTAATAATATTCCTTAAAATATAAACAGTCGTGAAAACAAAAATTAAATATCTCGACAAAGTTACAAGCATTTTAAAATACAGGAATAGAACGAGACAGTTCAAACGCGCACTGACGTCACTTCTTCCACTTTCATAGTACCTCATTACTAAGCTGTGGTAGATTTACATACAATCTCTTTGGCATGTGACATTATATCCCACAGCTACATAGTAACTGTAGGGGATACTCTGTTCTGCGAGAAAGGGACAAGCGACGAAACTTTAAAAGCTTATTACTCCGTGATTTATTTACCGATTTTACTAATTCTTTCAATTAATGCATTAATTTTTAAAATACTTTATGAAAATATTATTAACTTGTTAATTTTTAATAGCAGGACACAGGCCTATTTCTACTGATGAAAAAACGCTGATGGTGACTTCGTCATCGATGTCAATGAAATCATAGACGTCGAATGGGCGAGACGCGTCTGTTCCTCGTGAACGCATGAACGCATCAGAGGCCGATCGTGGCTCAATATTGACACGCCCTCGGCGTTTATCGTGACGATTCGTGGCCAATGGCCCGAACTGCATTCATGTGATCGATTCACAATTGGAATTGGCAGATTTTTTCACTCAACGCTTCATGGGACACCGGAATATTTACATTACTGATAGGATTTATATTAAAACATAAAAATGGGGAAGTGTTGAGCCTGAACTTATTACAAAGAGTGGTTCCATGATACAAGTATTGTTATACATCGGAATGTCAGTATTTTAATCAAATGAAATTAGTAACTCTAGCCACCTCAGTTGTCTCTACACCATTACCGCGTTATGTCAAAGTTTTCTGTTATTTTTGGTTTTTGTATGTTTTTTTGTTTGTGTGTGTTGTGTGCCAAAGATTTCTATGTGTATTGTGTACTAGATAGGACAATTCTAACTGTAAAACACAGCGAATATGGCCAGTATACTTTCGCTCGTACAATACTGGCCACTAATATAATAGGTTCAAATATCATTGGTACCATTCCAGATTCCAGATTCCAGTACGTATTTTTCCGTTGAAAATAGTAGTATCGTAGAGTGCTTGAAGTTAGTCCGTTGCATTGCCAAATTACCTACTTGTCAGTCCTACAAAAATCGCCATTTTTGAACACACATTTTTTATACACCATGCAACGAAACTACCGTTCATTGGACTAAATAATTGCTTCCGACAAGTTACAATCTGGGTCTCTTCAAATCAAGAGTGAATAGGCACTTCATAGGCAAACGTGCTCCAACATAGACCGCATCATCACTTTTCATTAGGTGAGATGTTGTCAAACGTGAGCATAAAAAAATAATAATAATAGTTATGAGGTTAACTTACTAAGTTGCTTATTCATGTATGTACATATAAGTCTTGCAATTTAATATTCCAGACCGTGAGTGCACCATACATTTCTTTTTATGGGTGATCCGAGCAGCATTGATGGGGCTTCACTTTTATAGCGGTTCTCCGAGTAATAAACGCCATACAATTTACATAAAACGAGACTGGCTTGACGCAAAATAACAATGTCAAATAACAAAATTACAAACCTTTTATGATAACTACAAAGTGGCCAGGGTTTTCAGAATCAGGATAATTTTTTCGTTTACATGTTTGTATAAGGCCTTCAGGCTGTTAATGATGATGATGATGATGATGATGATGATGATAAGGCGGAATATTAAGTATTTCATTAGTGCCAGATACCTCTGAGTCTGGTGGTAGACCAACAGACTCAGAGGCGACAAGCGTGCAAACTTCTTAACAGCCATTGAATCGAGTGTAGTTTGTAAGAAACATAAACCAGTGATAATAAAAATAACATAAAACATAACAAATGAGTGTTAAAATAAGTAACTGGAATATGGAATATTAGTAATATATATAAGTATTTTACAAATAGAATATTAAAAAAGTCAAGGTTACATAAACGTTATTAGAGTCATATTTAATATACTTAGTTCTGAAAACAAGAATGTTTTTTTTTAATTCTCAATTCCCACCAAGAACTTATTTTTCACTCAGTTACTATAATAATAATTACGGCCAACTTTTGCGTTTTATCTTTACTTCGTCTACTAGCGAAGGAAATTAATGCGATTTTGCGTAAATTTCATAAACATGCTAATTCACGAGTCTTGTCATGCTAATTGCTATTGCTATGCTATTTGCTAAAATGAAATGAAATGGAAATGAAAATTGGAATGAAAATTGAAACGAAAATTAAAATTAAAAATTATATGAAAAATGAAATAAAAAAGAAATGAAACATGAAATGAAACTTTATATTAAAAATTTAATTCATAATGAACTAAATTAATTGAAATGAAACTTCATATTTTACAGAATTTCGCAACTACATTTCATTTGCGAAATGCTAATTGAGCTAAAAATGAATGTGAATGCTAATTAATCCATAACTATCGTCTACATGGTATATTATAGAAATAATTTGCTGTGTAAAGTAGAAGAAGTTAAAGACGCACAGAAGAATAGAAAATAGAATAAAAAAATATTATACAATAAATAACGGTTGTGCATGCGTGAGAGACTACAAACTAAACGTGATGATCATAGTAGTGAACGCATAAAAGTTCAAATGAAAATTCGAGTAAATATCTCTTAGCGCGTAGCATTCGTGGCCTCCGAATAGTGCCTACGCATCGAACGGGCTACGAAGAGATGTTTATGATGTGGGTTAGACTTGACGTAGATGCAAGGTAATAAATTTTAATATTATACCACGGTACTCCTACTGGGCTATTTCATAAAACTCCAAAATTTGTGAACATTTTTAGAGGTTTATGCGACTGGGTGAAGAAGAAAGAACTCGCTTCACGATTAATATTAAACGGCCAACCTTTTTTTAAGTAGGTATATCATTATATTAATGTTTTATGTTATTTATTATTTAAGTTGTTCAGAATAATTACTTTATTAACCATCGGCTGTACTTTCTTAATTTAAAATCATCCGCAAACATGTGGGCAACGTAATATAGGTACTACATATTATAATACACAACAGCCTGATTTTGTGAAGGTTTTATAGTATAGGTAAGCATTGGATAGGACAGCTATATTATCCTCAACGAATATATACACAGATTAGGTAGATAGGTGACATTTTTGTTGCATTGCAGAAAATTAAGCTAAATCTTTTATTCAAATCAAATCAAATCAAATAATCATTTATTGACATAAAAGGGTATACACACCTTAATGAGTCCATAGACTCCCGAACTAGTGAGAACACTGTATTTCAGGAGCCAAGGCTTCTCCCATCTTTGGCTTAATAATTATGTCATACAAATAATAGATAAGTTGTGTTTTAACTTTAAAACATACAAAACAAAAAATATAGAATACATAATGCTGGTTTATTGTAGGTGCCCATGTAGTATATATGTGTTACATGAGATTTGGATGTGTGTGTGTGTGTTATATTATATGTTAGAAAACGTGAAAATGAGAGGGAAAGTGTGTTCGTGCGTTATTTGCAAAGTGTGTCTGTTGTATATTTATATATAATTATAATATGCGATGTTAAAAATAAAAACCTTTTAAAAGACTCTCTACACCGTCATAATCAAACTGTTTAAGACAAATTAGTAAAATCTTTTTAATTTCCTTGTTTGTTTAATTTTTAATTTTATGATCTTTATTAACTTTGCCATACAAGTGGGGAGTAACAACGTTGTATTGTTTCTGAGCAAACCTACTCTTAACTTTTGGCGCAGGACATCGGTTGACCCTTTTCGTATTTCTGGGTAAAGTCAGCACTGTATTTTTATGACTGTATTATTTCAAAGCTGCATACAGAAAAACGAATTGGACTATTGTGAAGGAGATTTTTTCTATTGTCAACAACCATTTTTGAAGTTGACAATAGAAAAAAAAAACTGCTTCACAACTGGACATGTTTATTCGTTGACCTACATTTCGGGTTCCATCTATCCCATACCTATGCAACCAAAACAAAAAATAAAATCTCCGTAAACCATTTCAAAAAGAAAAAGAGGTTTTTTCTACTGTCGTTTAGTTATTTTACTCATCACTGCAAAACAAAGCTTTCATTGCAACCCCAATATTTGAATTTGAACCGTAAACCAAGAATCCATTTGTAAAAGCCGACAATTTTTTTCCATTAAGCTGCGACCAAATATCACGGTACAAATATAGCGGTACAAATATACCGAAATTTATTTCCCCTGACATAAAAGGGACTAACAATGTCAAAAGCTGTAAACCGTGAGAGGAATGAGCTCAAAAGAAAGCCCTGAACCCTCACCCCAATTTGACACACTTTAATTCGTTCAAGAAGGCACGTGGGAAAATCAGAATTTCATGTTAAATAGAGTAAAAATGCGGAGTATTTTTTTTATGTAGAAAAAGCCTGAGTTTGACTACATCTCACCTGTGGGCCTAGCACGAATATTTACGCGCGCGTAAGTGTAACGTTAACGTAAGCCAGTTGTATGGCATTTGATTTGCCCCCCCTATTACGATTGAGCTAGCAGCGCTGCTGACGCGCGTCTGCCGCTCAACTGCTGTCAAATTGTATGAACTTTGACAGCAGTTGAGCGGCAGACGCAATCGTAATAGGGGGGTTTTACGATAACGTTACACTTACGCGCGCGTAAATATTCGTGCTTGGCCTACTGAAGCGACGATGCAGCCGAAGGTGTAACATGCAGACTCATGAGGTACCTTTTCACTCTTCTCTCTTAAAAAGACCCAGGTTATATTTGTTAGGAAATACGACCGATGGGAGCAAATTCCATTAACTTCCTTTATTCCGGGAAATATATTTGCCATTAATCAACACAAATTATTTGATAATATTCTGTCTCGCTGACTACTTCTAACATCTTATTTAGTTTCACGTTCACCCTTATCTTCATAATTTACAGTTTAAACTAACTTAGGTACTGTAATTTATTGTTTTACCAGGTAGCTTGTTACATTTAATAGCTTATACATGGCTTATACATAAACTTGTTCGTATCTTCACTCCACTATCGATTAAAGTCAAGACAGGTATACTTAGTTATTTAGGCTTGTAGCATAGATACTACTTCGACAAGCTGCTTCATCTCGAGCATGCATAACTTATCTCAAATTATTATTAAATTAGTTGGATCTTCAACTAACGTAAATCTGAAATACTGTCGATTAAGTACCTTTTTCATTAAGCCTTATCAAAATACCGGTAATGCCGTGTCCCAGAGGGCACGTCCCACTTTCCTTCTGGCATTACATCGATGACGTAAACAGCCGAGCACTCTGTTTGGATTAAGATCCACTAAACTAAAGTTAGCCTTCCACTTGCTTCCCAGGAGATACTAATGACTCAGTGTGCTTAACATATCGTTGTCATTAGTCCAATACGTTCCCACTGCTGGGGTACGGGTTTTTCTCGCCAGAGAGTGGGCGATATATGATCCATTATGGCCTCGAATTTTGTGAATGTTGAACGTGCTGGTTTCCTCATATTTTTTATGTAAATGATTGACTTGACGAGCTAGTTCTTCGCCTGATGTTAAGCGTCTCGTTTATAACAGCTACAGTGCTACTCGGACCTCGCTACAACCATAACGTTACATCACGATTCAAATTACAATGGGATTCCGTGCTGTCATTCCATTTGTGTTATTTATATGCGTAGCATTTGACCACTATCTCACCTGATAAGTACCATCAGGTGAGACAGTGATGACGTGTCTCCGTTGCTGTATTTAACAATTAACTTTGGTGCGTTCGCTCTTGACGAGATTAGAATACCAATTAGGTCTCAAAAAGTTTTTAAAATTACGAATCAAACTTCTAAGTAGATTTGAAGTTTCGTGATGGAATGTCGCACGGGGAATGCATGATAAAGAGGAGTCAATGTGTCTTAAAAGCACCTGTGACTTCACCATACAATCTATTAGCTAATACGCTCTAGTTTTTACCAACTAAGTGTATTTTAAGAACAGCAACAAACTTAATTACGTCAAGGTTGGAACGAACTGGTCTACCTATTTAGATAAATGACAGCTTGCTACGCGTGGCAGACTGTGCAGCTTGCCTCTTGCATCCATTGGCTCCCCATGGTTTAGACCAAGGTATCTGTCCTATAGGGCCTTATTTGCGCATGGTCACGATCCTCATCAGTGAGGGAACGACAAGAAAGAAAGATCTGTCCTACACTTTTGTGGCTTCTGCAATTTCCGGTTTGTGGTTGCCTCTCGAGAATATTCCTTCTGCATCGGTTGTCGGCTCTACTTCTGCTTTCATCTTTCTGACTCTATAAGAGCCAAGTCAGTGACTAGTTTTAATGCAGATCTCCTCATTTGAAATTTACCTCGAAATTGAATTCCTAGCTTTTACCTACTTAGGTCATTGGGCGACTTTGAGATTTTATTGAATTTAATTTTCTCTACGTGCAAAGTTAATAAGTAGGTATTACCTATAAAAGTAAAGTTTTAAGAAACAATTAGGGATATGAGTATAAAAGGGAACCAGAACGTTATCATTATACAGCGTGTAGGAAACATCGCCAAGTAATAAATATCGGTTAAATATACATTACACGTCTTCGTTCAAGCAGAAGCAAATATTGCCTGAAAGAATGGGGTGGGTATATACAAATTTGTACGTGCCAGAAAGAGATTTGGATTGTTATTTGTTATCGTCAGAGGACATCTTGGGGTGAGCTCTCGATTTGGGCTACACTTACCCGGAGGTTATTTAATACACGAGGTACATCGTTAAAATTTGTTTTAATTAAAACTTGGTAACATTTCGTAACGAGGAAAACCAAATCCCTGTAGGTTTATAAGGTCGAATACACGCAAAAAGATCTTTGCATGACGGAACGGAAGTAAATTTTTTACTTGCAAGATAGTAATTAAATGGGTTGGCAACAACATTGGTGGATTGGTGTCAAGAGCTTTCTTGTTTACGGGCATAACGGGACTCGTGAGCATAATCTCTGAAAGGACTACATGTTTTACCTCTGGTGTGAATTTTTCAACCTGTGTTTTGCTTTTTTCTATGCAGCAAAAGGCCCCAACAGTCGGATTTTCTGAGATTTTAAGGTCTTGGTTATGTGCATGAACGTTATTTTAGTGTTACGATTGGGTAGCCATAAGATGAATGAATGTTATAATTATAAGTTATAATGGTCCCGGTTTGCAAATAGGGCCTTCCTATCTCTTCCTGTGGGTGCCGTAACAGTCGGCTAGGGAATGTTATCCAGGGAACGGGCAGCATGTTCTCGGTGCATTAAAATGTTCTACGATCACCAAACCATCTGCCAAGACTGGTGATTAGTGATTATGGCAAATCGCCCTATAATAAGCACCAAAAGTGGCATTTTATGGTTGAAGCCTATGTCGAGCAGTGGTGTGTGTTTTTTTGTGTAAAGATAAGATGAAATAGGTCGTCAGAGCATTCCCCTTATTTACCCTCACATAATCAAACATAATAACATAAATAAACAAACAGGTAACTTTTCCAGTTAATAACTTTCATAAGAAATTACACAATAAGGTTTATGAATTCAATGAATAGAGTTATGTTCAAACAAAAAATGTTCACAATTACGTAAGCCTTCACGTATAATTTTATGCTAGTTAATGTGGATTCTCACCTATGCCAAGGTCAGCGAAGGCATCTGCCTACTCATTTTAATTAAGTACAAAGTTTTTACATACATCCGTGACCCAGACACAACTTTGATGAGAAACTGGAGTTAACAATAGCTTAAAATTATTATCGCGTGTTTTAGTAGAGTTTAGGTAAAATATTTTGCTAGTTCGCTCACTCGTGAATAGCTTGAAACTTTTAGTTTCAGTTTGGCCGTCCGGTATATTGCGTTCCAGCTGCTACTCCCGTGTGTAGACTGGTTTAATATTCGGCTTTTTTGAATGAATTCAATGAGGACGCTCGGCCACATATAGCTTCTATATATTCATGCCAGCGGCGGAATGAATGCGATAAATTTATTAAAGTGCACGGTCACTCGCGACCGCGTTACCTCGCAAAAGTTAACTGTCTCGCTTTACGAGTGTACGCTATAATTTTCGTTGTTTTTTCATACAAATGGAAATCGATAAGTTGCCTTTGTGTCTCTTGTTTCAGTTTGAATTGTTTGTTGTGTGGACCGTTTTAAGTTGTTTCCTGAATTTTAAAGATTAGCCTAAAAATCTTTTAAGTCCAGTTATATTTGATAAATGCATTAATTTTTGTGATTCTCTGGGTGCTCTGAACTTTTTATTTATAGAGCTAGAAGCGCATATTATACAAAAGTTAGCAACTTCTTATCAAAACATGGATGTTAATGACTATGCATAAAATAATTTGCATAATGAAAGTTAATTTCTAAGAGAAATAGAATGGCTCGTGTGAACGTTGACATTTCGGGCGAAGAAAGCGAAGACTCCAGTGCTGGTAACTTTTTCTTGTGCTTGCCTATTTCGTTCGCGTTTGGATTTATTTTGTACCTTTTTATACTATTTATCAAGTTTTATGGAGCTAAATAATCAGTGAGTGCAGTTTGTTCTACTGTCATCGATGCAATCGCAGTATCAACCAGTGAGCACGGTGGACGGAAAGGAGTTTTGTGACAATGAGCCTAACGTGTATGCTACTAATAGATGGACGAAGTTAAGCATCGCTCTACGCTTTATATCTATTAGGTAATATTTAATTTAATTTACATTACATAAGTTCTAATATTAATATAACTGTAAACATGCCAGTGTTATTAAATTACTGTATATATGTAGAGTCATCTTATATGAGAAAGAAGCCTCGTTAGTTTTGGTTCTACCATCTTCATGTAACGAAGTCCACACCATTAAAATTTTCCGCAGGAGCTCTTTTGTAACTGTGTCTATGTGTACATAACTCCCCCACATAAATATATCTACACATATTCACAGACTACATTACAATCCCAAGTTTGATTAACTTGGATTTTTTGCTACTTTCTGTGTGTAGTTCATAATTATTATTTCACAAACTCATAGTTCATAATTTGTTCATATATTTCATTTCGCAATAATGTGACTTACTCCCTGTACTATAATTTAAGTTTTCTATGCTGTTAGGCTGTTATCAGCTGTACAGTTTTAACTATAATCATTCAAACTGCCAACATTCAAGTGTTCACTGTTGTCATATAAGAATTAAAAAATCCTTTAAAAATGCAGGTAACCTAACATCATGACCCAAATGCTGGGCACCTGGCGCCTAGCCAAACATGCTATCCAACAACTATGGTATCCGTTCCCAATTTTCACTTTTTAATTATCGAATTCTTGAGTTTGATGTTTGACGACGGCGCATATTTTTTATTAACAAAATGCAGCAGCCACTGCAGCCAGCGTGGCCACTTGGCCTAGTTGGAACTTTTTCAATCGTGGCTTTGTTAAAATGTTGCACTATGACATGATATGCTTTGTCTCGCTTTAATGTTGGCGCGTCGTCGGCTAAAACGGGTGTGATATACTTTACATTGCCATTGTTGGAAACGTTGATTTTTTAATTTCTACATTTATTTTTTCACTTTAGGAAGACTAACAGCTTTTCTTATATCGCAGAAGATTTAAATGCCACTAGGTCCTATCCAAATGTGTGCACGTGCAATGCCATGTACCTAACTACATCTGCTAAATGGTCTATTGTAACTTACCTATTGTGTTTATTTTAGATGCCGTACGGTCTGGAAATGAGTGCAATCAGAAGCCTAGATATATTGCGGGCTTATTTATGTCATAGCTGTAGGTAATTTTCATTTCAACTTTGGGAAAATGATGAATATCTGATATTCCTTGGAATAATATTGCACCTACTTAAAGATGTCGCTAAGCTCGATACTATATTTTAACTTTCAAGCATAGACAGTAGAGTTCAGAGAGAATCCTCGAAAGTAGTTTTAGGTTAGCACCACTGACCTAGTATACAAGCTCCTCGTCCGATGCCATGACGTAATTGTTCCCCACAATTCAAGTTGGCGTTTGCCCGTTAAGTTGCAAGTAGTTCTCTTGTAACTCTCAACGTTAAAATATCAATCCTGCGACTATGCAACTCTCGTCTAGACTGGATACACAATAGTAGAAACGCTTGCAGTATGTATGAAGTGGAAAGGAAAATTTGTTTTATGTAGGTACAAGCTTTTATTTGAAGAAATAATCCAACCGTACTAAGATACCCGGCCATCTATCTTAAACTCAATCTCTCAAACTCTTAAGTCGTTACCCCGATATAAAACGTCAATCGATTCTCACAGACGGACCCAAGGCGGGCGAAAAGTTGCAATAAACAAGTTCTCTAACTTGCCAAGTTGGAACGCACTCTGTCATAGAGGTTTATCGATTTGCCGGATGGCCGGATAGACTCGAAATAAATTTATATGGGCGCGATTGGGCTTTGTAGTATGTTGCAGCATAAACTTTACATTGGCCAAAATCACAAACGATTTAGAGGTCGTAGAAGGTGGGAATGTTTACCAATGACATATACGTGCAGCGCTAACTCCTGCTGTCCAAAGAATTGTATGCGTGATTCGATGCTATATTATTGTTTTTAGTTCCCTATGCTAAACTTAGAAAACGGGGCACCGCAATAATTATGCTGATTGTCTTTTGTTTGTCATACTCCGTGATCGCTGATGTTACATAAAACGATAGGGTAGTGTAAGCTGCCGGATTGTAGCCGGATTTTCTCATTTCTAATAGTATTTCCTACAAAACGTGGTAGTAGAGAACTCTTTGTGTGATGTGAACGATTGGATTGTAAAGATATAAAATTGTGGGTCGACTCGGAGCTCTCCCGATGGAAAGTTCGATTCGAAACTAAGTGGTTTAATATCGGGAAACGTCGCTGCGACTTGTTTACTGAAGCTTTGATGCCTTTTATCTTTGTAATGAAAACATAATTTTAAAATAGTTGCAATAAATGGTTACCTATTTGTTGATTTCATGAGTACCTATAAACTACTTCATTTCCTGTCAATGCTTCTCTTCAGAAGTTGATATTTTTTATACAATATAAAGTATTTTTTTATCATACTAACTTATTTATAAGTTAAAAGATGCTAATACTAAGCCTAAAGTAAAAAGAGAGTATTTTTTAAGATCGTCATTTATTTTTCCGCAATATCGCAGCGATGCATGATGCGACTCTGCTCGTTAAGTGGTGGAGAACTGCATAATAAAGATTAAGGAATGATAACTTCACGCCTAACAAGGTGAAGATTAAATTAGGTAAGTAATGTGCCTATAGCTTGGCTTGACGCTTTGAAACATCATTAAGAAAACTAAAACGCCGCAAGGTTTTCATCTTTAATCGGAAAGCATAATTGAAGCAATTAAGAAATACTCAGCTGTTCCACTTACAAGAAAAACGTTTCTGCTAAGCTCATAACAACATATAAGTAACAGTACGAATAATAAGGGTATAATTATTTCTTTTGCGTACCGAGAGAAATAGCGACAAAAAGCGCTAAACCATGAGATCAAAGAGAACAAATCGAATAAAGCCATTTTCGCATTGTGTTTTATTTTGAGTCGGTTGGTGTAATAGAAAAACGTCCTTAGACTCGGCTCCTCGTAAATGGCGGGAAATTGACTTGTTTTATTTCCTGCTTGGGCTCCGTTTATGCCTTTTATCTGTATATACCTATTTTATCTTGGTTATCTTGACAAAGATAAGATAAGAACCGTTCGCCATGATGATTGTAAAAATATCCCCTATTATTTTCTGCCGTCATTTGATTTGTAAATGAAGCTATGTATAAAATTAAATTTGGATCAAATAACACTATTACTGAGTCATGAGGGAATACTTACTTTTTTAATTTTAACAACTATTTACTGAATTTTTTGCCAAATTGTTACACGTAAGCATTTTACTAATTTATAGGTGTCGCAACGGTTCTTATAGTATCAGAAATATGTAAGTACTCGGTATCTGCTTAAGTAATATAATGTGTGAAATTCTATCGAACTAGATCATTCCTTTTAGCGCAAAAGCCAAACAAACAGACAGCATTTCAATCTTATAATGTAGTAAGAAAAAGACAGGGGACGGGATTAGTATGGATAAGGAATTGGAAGTAGGTAGGGATCAAGGAGAAAGGTACCTACTATACTTAGGTGTAGGTATGTGAATAGGAAAGGTGAAAGTTTAATTAATGTGTTACGGAACTTATACGCATCCTCAGCCATAAGGATTATCTGGGAGGCCCAAAACTTATTGGAATCTCGTGGTGATCTAAGTAATTCTTAAAAGGATTCTGATGATATAAGCAATTATTAAAAAAGTATATATCGATAACTAAAACAATAACTTAATATTTTTTATTTTTTTTATTTCTATTTTATTATTATTAATTTCTTTTATGTTGGTTTGTGCAATAAAGAGTTTTTCTATTCTATATTTTTTCTAATAGTATCAAAGCAACACCCCAAATTAGTGCGAATTGGCAACACCTTACGCTTCATTACAAGCGCAAGTCTCTGTCACGGGGTGCTGTTGATGGGCAATTAATCAATTTGTTCACTGTATTAAACGAGTAGACCATCAACATAGTATACCTCCATGGAGTAGATGGACGATGTTGAACCAGATGTCTTTATTGGCTTAACATTACGCGATGAATGATAATAATCTACAATCTATGCTAATTCGTGCGAAGCCAGCTACTCTATCTACCTATATTCTTCTTCTTCTCTGGATGACACTATTAGGTCAGCCTAATAGTGTCAGAATTTTAGGCAGCCCAAATTGGTGTAACGCCGTCTTACAAAGGTGCCCTCCAAATCAAGGTAGCGATCAGTTGTCAATACCACTTTTTTGTCATAGTAGCAATAGTAGTCACCACGCATCAAAAAAGTAACCGCCGTGCTGTATACAGACCTACTATATTAATAAAAGGCTTTGTTCTGAGTGACTGACTAAATAGACTGACAACGTAGAGCCTAAACAGCTGAATGTAGAAACTTGATATTTGAAGAGTATTTTCTTTTTGTGGCGTATTTATGAGTGTGCTAAGTGAATTCAAACAGAAAATTCAAGAAGATCAAATGGAATGCCTAACTTTGTGTGAAAAAAAGCCCGTAAAACAGCAATTGTCTTCAAAAAAAACGACACCTATGTTCGATTGTAAATTAGATACAGACACGAATCCCAGGCGCTAATCATTGACTGTTCGCCAATATTAGTAGCGGGTTGTTGACGGGAAATGAACTAATTATTTCGCCTCATTAGTCGCGATGTCAACGAGTCGACACGGCCTGTATCCCTAACTAGACAATTTTACCGGTAAAACTTCGAGTCATACGTTAGTAACACTTCAAATCATGGTAAAGAAACCCTTCTTGTAAAAAAATCTAGTCTAGAAGCTTTAAATTAGTGACATCTGGGGTCGCACTGTGAGCTCTTAGCGCGATTTAAAGCAGAGCCTATATTGGATAGATTTGTTTTTAGGTATCTTCTAGGCAAGCATGCACTGTTGTAGACCACGTCATCACTTTCCATTAGGTAAGACAGTGGTCAAATGCTTTGCCTATAGTTACATAACCAATAAAAAAATGAATTACCATTACTGGGTCACAGAATGCACAAATGATAACAATTATACGTAACTGAGTCACATGGCCGAAACCTGCATGCTGCAAATTATTTTGTTTCCTTTATTCAATAATATTTTTGAAGTTATCACCAGCAAAACAGTTATGCAACTGAAACTCAGAACACAAGCCTTATTAGTTCAAATGTTTGCCCCCATACCTTCAGGTAAGGCTTGTAAAACATAATTATAAGGGATGTTTGACCTACATATACGATGCTTACCATTGTACCATAAAAGTAGTAACTTAAGTCCATACATTCCTAGTTTGATGACATGTTTTAGAGAGAGCATCTTTTTTGTGAGCTTAGTACCTATGTCATGGAATACTTATAATATATAGTTACGTACATAAACAAAGTACTTAAACTATATTCCAAGTCTTTACTAATGCTCAAAGTGATTTTTGTTTTATAATTATGTTTATTACCAAAGATTTTATAATACTAATAACGATTATAGAAGCGTTGGCATTTCGATTCGAATGCAGATCTATCGATTTCAAAGAAATCCACTTCAGTTTTGTTTTCAACAACATAAAACAATTTGAAAGGGCAGTGAAAACATTTAGTGTCGACGTGAGACTCTACCATATTTACGCTGAATAAATAATACGCATTGATCGTTCACCATACCAGCAAGTACGTAGAACAACGTTTGTTTGTGTGAACTTGTCCTTCTGTTTATACTTTCATAGATTCCCTGTTCCTTTCAACCTCCGTTATGTTATGTTCTGGATATGACATCCTTCGCAATTATGTGATAAGTGGAAGTTGTAATTGTCTCGGCCATTATCCTTTTCTCTTTATTCAGTGGATGTTACTGTGGGTTTATTGAGCGTGATATGAGATATTTATACGAGCATTTAGAAATGAAACGGTTATTTATTTCTGTTTGTGTATAGTTTTCTTACCTGAACCAAAATTACTGCACTATATTTTATCAATATCCAAAATATTTCTCTTTCTCGCCTACAAGAACGTCTCCAGCTTTTCAGTTAGTAATATTTATTTTTTTAGTTTTATCTATTCATTGTTTTTTGTTACCTACCTACCTTTAGCGTTTTAATCTAGTTTAGTTAAATGCAACTGTTATGGGTGGCTTAACATCAGATGAACGACCAGCTCGTTACGTCATTCATTCTCATAAAAAAATATACACAATACAAAACAAAAATACATTTTCGAACATCAAAGTACAAAGTCATATGCTTTGTATATACAAAAACAAGGAATGGTGGAACAAGAAGAAGCATTATCGTATAAAGAATACTTATACAAATGTCGCCAATTAACACAAGTGTTATACTTTTCGAAAATTTAGGTTGTATTGTTATTTCGGTTTGGCTACACTTGCTGTGGTGCGTGAGTCCACTCAGTTCAACAAGAAAAACAGTCAGTTGTCAGATTTGGTTTACCAGTGAAGAATGAAGACTAAACAGAAGTTTAAAAGGTTCTCCTGATTTACAATACAACTGTCACGTTGAACCGTCGGTCCTGATTATTATCGTAAAGCAATGGTCGTTAAGAAGCCTTTGGGCGGTTTAAAAACTTTGACGCCGGGACTGACCACTTGCCTACACGAGGAAAGGGCACGTGTATTGACATGTGCCATCTCTTTCACGTCCCAGTACAGTATTATAATCGTTAGACTTTTTAAGCATATACGCAGCAAAAGAGCATTAGGCCTTCTTTCGAAAAGGGGATCGTACTATGGCCATCCATCTATAACACTAAATGTGCCACCAATCCGTGGCTTACCCTGTAACAATACTCTTTTGACCTGTATTTGAAAGTTAAACAATTTTAATTTCCAGCACATCTATAAGGTTACGTCTGCACGGTAAGAAAGTGCGCATAAATACCGAGTCGTATAATGACTGACTTCCACGACTCCATAATGCGTGGACGAGCTGTTTCTTCCGGTTGGTGATGATGATAAGCTTGTTACTCATCAGCAGCTGGAAGACGGCCACAAATAAACATAGGATGTGAGTGGGGAAGCTTATTATAGAGGAATTTGCTATAATCACTACACTTAGCGGGCGGCTTGGTGATCGCAGACGATTTTAAAGTATCGAGAAGAACGCTGCTGCCCATTTCTCTGGAGATTCCCTTGGCGCTTCCCTTAGAAGAGATGGAGTGGTCCTATTCGCAAACCAGGACAACAAGCAAGCCGTGTAAAAATACCTAATTGGGTCTCGCTAACGAGAAAAAAAGGTTAGCATTTATAGCTATTTTCTTAATAGAGAGCAAACATGAAAATACGTTTTCTTTGTCTTATATTTCTTTTACCTACGGCAAAGGTGAAGGTGTAGGCAGAAACAAACATATTTGTTTCTAGAGCAAACAAACTAATAGGCAAGAGAGGACAAACTTGTGTGACATCTTGTGTGACTTTATTAGAACACGCCCGTCTTGTGCGCCTTGTCACGGAAAATGTTCAGGGGGGTCATCACAAGGTCTTATAGCATTATTACTTCAATATTACTTCAATCATACATTGACAAATGACATAAAAGTAAGAATACTTTAATGTTGCAGAGCCAGGGGGTCTAGCAAAGATACCAACCACTAACGCTAACGCCTTACGCTAACTCCAAATTGTATTGACATTCGCTGCGGAAAAGTTAGCGATTTCCGAAATGTCATTTTAGTATGTTTTGGAGTTAGCGTGAGGCGTTAGCGTGAGTGGTTGGTATTTTTGCTAGACCCCCTGAGCAGTTTTGATGACGTCACGTTAAATCGTTCACTCAAATACAACTGTCATGTCATACCTTTACATCATGTTGAGACTGACGCGCGACTGAGATAACGCCATATAAAAATGTAGACGTCTCGTTCTCGCGCCGGAATACTTTATAAGTTCATGGTGCGAATTCGAACAATATTATTGTAACCTTGAAATAATAATGCCATGAAACATGATGGTTTTGTATTAGCTTGTGGTAGCCCAGCAGGTGAATTGTAGGTATTTGAAAATCGGACCCTTTGCGCATGCGCTATAAATACAGATGGCATAAAGAAATCCCTATATTCATGAACGAGCATTGGCCAACTGCATTTTTCTTAGTAGGTATCAAAGTCAATGTATACTTATTAATGGTATTAGGTAGGTACAAAAACAATATCATAACTTTTGTAATGAAGTAACAGAATGGTGATCCATAGTCCAAACTTTTCAAACACAGTGTGTGCACGTCCTATGTTTTAATTACTCGGCGCAATGATGTAGCTGACACATTGCTGACAACAGGGAAACAACAGTGTCTCGTTGGGAACAACATATTGCTGACAACGGCAGCAACAGTTTATTATGTTGCGGACTAGGGTGCCGACAGGTTATTGATGAGAATTATATACTTGCTGAGTCATTGTGGGTTACGGGAAGGCGGTGTCTATAACTCAATTACTTGATAATCTAATTAAATAACGCTATTATGAAGCCAAAGTTGTAAATTACTATTTATTTTTGGAATATTTTATACAAAAATTTAAAAATCAATAAAAAAAATCAATTTTTCATAAACACTATTTATTAAATTAGAATTGTTTGTCTCCAAAGTACTGAGCCCGGTCAAAGGCCCTCTTACATGAATCATTTTCGATATGAACTTAACGTCACCCCTGCAAAATTCCAAGTAGAGACATAAATTAGTTGTGAATATTTATAAAATTGAATCATCCTAACCCTGAAAAGGGGTTATAGTCCCCACTTAACGGCAAAAGTCAATTTATTCTTCAAATTTAGTTTGTCAACTTTAAATAGTTATACCGAGGTCTTTTTCAAATAGGATATCTCTTAAGGCAGGACATTAGAAAGCAGTTTTAGGTTGGTACCATATAATAATCCGATAATTAGTTCATATTGTTAATCGGTATATAAGCACCGTGACGGGCTGATCCTCAGTGAACGTATTAAAGATTCGAATATTGCCGTACACAAAACTAAAATTGTTTTGTTTCATTTGAGAGCTAATATTTCATAAGCTCCACTGACTTTACTGTTTTCATTTCGACATAAAAGATTCTCTATAGATATAGAACCATCTGTCCTTGTTTGTCTCACACTAAAGCTCGCCCAAAAATATGGCTTAACCATCAATAACAGCCTGAAGACGTCCACTGCTGAACATAGGCCTCCCCCCGGGAGCGCCACTCAGAGCGGCTGCTCGCCTCCTGCATCCATCGGCTCCCCGCGGCTTTCACCAGGTCGTCGGTCCACCTAGTAAACTTAACCAACGTACAAAAATTTATTATCCACCTATCCGTTCATGTAGGATCATTTGCAAACACTTAATTTATTTAATCAAATTTACAGTCTTTAACACCTTCGAAATCAGCAATTTGTTAGGCATTGTGAGAGTAATTAAAACATAGGTCGAACGCGCCCATTTTATTGTTACCGCGAGCCACACTGACACGGTGTCGGCAACGTCGTAAACTTAGTTTTTACGATCGACGACAAATTTCGATGATCTAGGCAGAGCATAAGCTTTTAACTGTTTCCAACTGAGCTTTTGAGATAAGGTAATTCTAAGAATTACGAATATTGTGATTCAAATTTAAAAAGTCTTACCTATTACCTTTCATTTGAATGTTTTCTTCTTACTTTTATTTATTTACTACGTACGTCGTTTTTGCATGATCATGCATGCCAGTTAGACAATTATTATGATGACAGGCTATTCCCAATTCTCAAGGCACGCCGCTTAACCCGGATTTTACTAGCACTACGAGGTAGGTATAATACCTGTAAAGGTTTTAGCTGAACATGGATTTTTAAAATGTATATAAGATACAAAGCCAGTGTTATAAGTATATCGAATCACTATCTTTTACAAGCAAGCCTATGTTTGCAGTGGATGTCTTCCGGTTGTGGGTGATGATTCAAACTATGTAAAGTTATACGAACAAAGTGGCAGCCACTGAAAGTCAGAACAAGTTTAACCTTTTAAAGTTTAGAATGGGTACTTTAAATGTATGCGATAAACGCAATGCATATGCTTTTATAAACGGAATTTAAAAGCAAATGAAGATAGATTTAAGTGCCCAGTCTGCATGGTCCTGACTCGACACGGAAATGAGAAACGAACAAAAGATATTCAAACGGGCCTTAAATTTGAATTGAAGCTTTTTCTAAGACACACACGACATTTATTGACACCACACAACACACAACAACATATTCAACTTTTTTTTACTTTTTTTATTGTTTATGTATTCTGGGATTGATCACGATTGGTCTTTAGAAAATTATCGAACAATAACAGAAATTCATAAAATTAAAGACAGTCTGGTCTTCATCTACAAAACTCTGTTTTCTGATATTTTTGATACACAAATTCAAACTGACTGCAAATGTTAGGCCCTGAAGGGAAGTAAACGTATAAACCTTGACAGAGTACATTTATGATGCTGCGAGTAACTTTGAGCCCGTATGGACCAGGTATTAACTAATTATTCATGGGCTTGGCAGAAAATTTCGTGGTCGACAACACGATACTGGGTTTCGGTTGTGATCAAAACCCTGTCTTTTGTCAACAAGAACATTTATGTCTGTGGTCAATGCTTCTCTACTAACATGATCTTATTTAAGCTAAAAACTGCATCATCGTTTAGAGAAAACTGTAATGATACGGCCTGGAAGTGTCGTTTCACCACACTACCAATCAGCCTTTGTTGACCTGAGATGGTACCTACCTAATAGTAAAGGAAATAAATACAAAACAGATTAGTTCGACTCTATATTGAAATAATCGGCTAAATGCGTGCAGACATCCAGACAGACAGTATACAGGGTCCTTACCACAAACTAATACAAAACCATCATGGTTCGTACAGTAATGCTTCAAGGTTACAATAAAGTTGTTCGAATTCGTACCATAAACTTATAAAGTATTCCTGCGTGAGAACAAGACGTCTTCATTTTTATATAGTGTTATCACTGTCGCACGTCGGTGTCAACATGATTAATGGTATGACATGACAGTTGTATTTGAGTGAACGATTTAACGTGACGTTATCAAAACTGCTCCGCCACTTCAACATTAAAGTATTCTTACTTTTATGGCATTTTTTAATGTATGGTTGAAGTAATAATGCTATAAGAGATAGTGGTAAGCCCCCAGATCTACCCATAAACTCTGTAGTACGGATCTACTTACCTACAGTAAAATGTACAATACATAATTATCCATTTAGAATCTCGTCTCATGGTCATAAAAACACGCTACCGTTGAGCTTTACTACCCAAACGTAAGATCTGAAATCGTGGATTTATTGTTTGAAGGGCATAAAGAGGGTTGCTAATAGGCAGTCCTCGGTAGGAGGATAAGCATCCTTAATTACTGCAGGGTCTTCAAGAAATAGATGGCGGTCGGACTTCCAACTTTGGCCATTCCAGTTAGCGTCCAATGGGGACTTGACCACGGTTAATCTTGGATTGAAACTGTGATCAAACCGTGATGAATATAAATTGACTTTGACTTTTTCTGCCTTTTATACAGACACAAAATTTGCAGGTGTTCGGTGTTGGAAAGTTTCTGACTTGGACAGATTCTTAATACAGCAGATTCGTTGATTAGGCAGATTTTTGGATTGCATGCATTTGCTATACTGCAGAAGTCCTATAACCTTAATTTTCATAAACTCTTGCGATTTGTAAATATAGTTATTTGTTTACACAGGACTCGCTAAAAACAGTCTATTCTAGTTTGAGCCCCCGGATTGATTCCTGAAGGATCAACATATTTTATATTTTATTTTAATTCCTTTATGATTCACCAGTAAGGGATGTTAATATTTTTGATTCCGGAAATAAATTACAATGATATTATTCGTCCGAACCAATGAAATGCTAGTCAATAATTAACAAACTGAAATACAGCTTTTCAATCAAAACCGTATAAAATTAACACAGACTAATACACAAAATAAGTTTATTCCAAAACATTTTCTACCAACATTTTTCAGGAAGTATAATTCAATTTCTGACATAATTACTTCAGAACAATAGCCTCTAGCATTTAATTATGAGTGCCTCTTCTAAATTGTTTCGCTAACAAAATAATAATTGTCCCTGTTTACTCCGCCATTAGACGTTTATGTGAGCAAGCGACTACTGGGAGCTTTTACTGTACCTTTTGTTAAAGTTAGACATATTTATACCACTTACCTACTTTATACATTATCTACCTATTTCAAAGTTACATTAGTTTATTTTTACGTTAACCTATAGAGACCACTCACCGATGTGTTCTGGGTATAACCTGGGTCTTTTCAAGTCTAAAGTGAATGGGCATCTCATGGCTAAACGTGCTCCACCTTAGACAGCTTCGTCACTTACCATCAGGTGAGTTGTTGTCAAACGTATGCCCATTTTAGCATTAAAAAATAGCTCTTAGGATTAGCAAGTTTAAGTGGCAGTGGGCAGGCCACATCGCTCGTAGAACTGACAACCGATGGGCAGAAAGGTTCTAGCTTAGCGTCTATGAACTGGAAGACGCAGTGTAGGCCTCATATTAGGTGGACCGACGATGGTTAGAACCGCGGGGTACCTATCTTTCTCTTTCTGTAATCGTCAGAAACCTATACTACTTGCAAAAAATTACAAAACAGCATAAAAGAGAAGATACCCACATTTATTACCATATTTATGTTTATTTAGCGTTTTGTGTTTCAATATCATCATTTGGGAAGGAATTATTTGATACAATAGGTACTGCATGTATTGTAACTGTAGAGTTATTTTGTTTTTCCGTTATAATATTTGAATGAGTTCCAAACGCGGTTTGATGTTTTCACCTCGTATAATTGGATCCAACTACGTGAAAAGGCAAAATGAAATATATAAATAATGCGGACGTTTTACCGAGAAATTAATGAATAATTTATTAATTAATTGGATGAATGACCGGACATTTAGGAAGTATTTTTATTCTATTAACTCTATTTGCATTCTTTAAGTAAAGTGGCAAGCGGCTCTCCCGTTTTAATAAAGAATGTGAAAGTTGGAATTTGCCGACGCGACGTTTTCATGTAGAAGTTGCTCGACATATTTATGGCAGAAGTTGCGGGGAGTTTAGTCCACGCTGAGAGTATAAAGTATTTCACGAGACATTCTGGGAATAAGAAGTATGCAGAAAGTTTCTAAGACTAGGCACTACTACTACTATTAGACGTCCTAAGGTAACGTGAATATGTTGAGAAGTTAATGTATTCAAATCCTACAACTCATAAGATAACCAGCCAAGTGCAAGTCGGACTCGCGCACGTAGGGTTCCGTACCATTTTCTATAAAAACGAGCAAAGATATTACGTTTCTTGCATGGGAGCCCCCTTAAATATTTATTTTATTCTGTATTTAGTATTTGTAGTATTAGACTGACTAGATCGCAAAATGACTACATCGCGTAGCGACTACAACGTAGGTGTGCATCATCGCAGAGAGACGAAATCTCAAAATGACTACATCTTAATGTGACAAGTTCTTAAAATAACCACATCACTAAAACGCCTAGATACATGTAATGACTTCATCGTAAAATACACTTAACGCAGAAAGTGTAGATAGAAAGACAGACAGACAGACAGACAGACGGACGGACAGCGGAGCTTTAGTAATAGGGTCCGTTTGTCCCTTTGGGTATGGAACCCTCAAATGTATATAAATTATTGCCATTGTTTCGCTTGTCTTATTTACACAGCCAACCAGCTACAATAAAAACGTCACGTTAAAAACTCAACGTAAAAAGAATTACCCTTTTAAATTCTCCGCGAAAAAATTCAATTCAGTGACTGAAAAAGCTATTTGAATAATGCGAATAGCCGCGGCGTGTCAATGGTGTTTCCCACGGAGACGGGCTTCGCACCCCAAGATGAAATGTCTCCATTTAATCTGGGTGACTTTCACTAAGCCTCAATTTGCAAAGAGGTGTAACTTTCCCCCCCATTTTGCAGTTTTATAAGATCGCACAGCGAGCAGAGACTAAGACTCCTCATACACCGTACATTTTTTTTTTAATATTTTGGCTCCACACATATTGTATTTAGCCAGTGTCAAGTATTATATTTTCATCGTGTTATAAAATATTTCACGTAAAGTCATGTCCTAGTCATAGTCATAGTACAGTCTAAGTCAGGTAGTCATAGTCCAGTCTAAGTCATGGTCCAGCAAAGTGGTGGCAACTTTACTAGAAGCTTCTATGGAGTTTTGGAAGCAACACGAAAAGTCACGTTTCACCACATTATATCACTTGCCCTCACTCCTGCTCGTAATTCAGCACTGAATGCGTAAAGCGCCACCAATTTTAAACATTAACACTGGAAAAAGCAAAAGTTTTGAAAAATAATACAATGCAACGACGTGAACTCTTCCGCGTTCCCGCCAAAACTTCCACCGTACATTTAAACTACAGTAAAAGAATTTACTAGCCTTAGTAGTGGTTTATTTAATGTGTAGCTCATGTCGTGAATTTATTAATTTGTTCTTATTTTTTCGGAGTTAAGTTGGTGGAATCGTTATTTCTGGTTGGCAACACCGACTTTATTTTGTTGGTTTACTGGCACGCGATTGGACGAGAATGAGAAGTTATAGGGGGTTGAGAAGTAACGTAAAGGAGTTTTGGCGGGAACGCGGAAAAGTTCACGTCGTTGCATTGTATTATTTTTCAAAACTTTTGCCTTTTCCAGTGTTAATGTTTAAAATTGGTGGCGTTTTACGCATTAAGTGCTGAATTACGAGCATGAGTGAGGGCAAGTGATATAATGTGGTGAAACGTGATTTTTCGTGTTGCTTCCAAAACTCCATGGAAGCTTCTAGTAAAGTTGCCACCACTTTGCTGGAGCATGACTTAGAGTGGACTATGACTACCTGACTTAGACTGAACTATGACTATGACTAGCACATGACTTTGCGTGAAATATTTTATAACACGTTGAAAATATAATACTTGACACTGGCTAAAACACTATGTGTGGAGCCAAAATATAAGAAAAAAAAAGGTAACGTAAAGTCAAAAGCATGATATCAGTGAGTTTTTCACTGTACCTAAAATACAAGAGTTTATTAAAGGTGTACAGTTTTTCTATATTACGTTATTTCATGGAAAATAAATTGGGTATACCTTTATCGTAATAAAAATGATAATAAACTATTCTGTACGTTACGAAACCAAAATTGAATTTTTCCAACGGCTCCCCATTATTTTATCGTTAGCCCAATACTTATGTAAAATATTCAGATATGGGAAAAATCCCCCTAATTTTAATCTGTATTCACCACAATTTTAGTAGACCTTTTCACATTTAGGTATTTTTACACACTGTAGATTTTGTGGTACAAGGTAGTTTAATATAACCACAATAGATAAAGTGGCGCTATCTAGGGGAGATCTATTGGACGTCTTCAGGCTATTGATGGTGATGATGATGATGATGAGATGAAGTAATCTATTTTTTAATTAAACAGCTATTAGTGCAAGCGAGCCATGTGGTACTGGCGTGACTATCACTACCCAGAAAGACACGTAGACTCTTTATAATCTCTTACCTATGCTGACTATCATAAAGCCAATCTATTTTGTGGATAAATAAATTAGTTTCTATTCCAACAATTTAGAGCTCATATTACGTTATTTACCTGCTACTCTGATCTAGCTACCATCAGTCAACGTCGCTCCTGAATACTTGATGCCAGCTTGCCGCCCACCTGAAACTAATACCTAGACCGGAAGTTTCTAGAAAAGTCTAGAAAATTTCGAACAGACAGTGTGACTTTTGAAACAGAATTTTTCCCATAGATTGTTTTCATGAATCGGGGCGCAGTATTAAAGGTAAATAAATACTAAAACTCTTACTAAGTATAAACTCTTGCTTTCCAACGTATCTTATTATGTATATGCCGAATAGTCAAATAAAATTTCTTAACCTATAAAAAGTTTGTTTGATAAGCGGAATTTCAATTTAGTTTCTTTATTGGCTGTATTATTTGGCATTTTAATACAAATACTTTAGAACCAATTCTCAATGCATTTGCTGTCGTCTATTGAAGAGTTTCCAGTTTTTATTTCATATTCTATAATCAGGTATTCAAGTAATTTATATGGAAGCACCTTAGAAATTCACTCTCAAGAATAAAATAGAGTCATTCAATGATATCGTATTACAATACACAAACAAACCTCGAATAGAGGATTCTCCTTGTGAAGTTGCCCTAAAAATTCTAATAAGGTGTAATCTTTTTATTAAAAGCTAAATGAGGTGAAACGTATTATTACTAATACCTTTTTACCCTTATTAAGGTTACACTTCCGTTTCAGAGCTAATCCCTGATAGGGTATAAAGGGATTTCTAATTAAAGACGTCAGGCTGCAAAAGTACAATAGGGTCTAAATATCAGGCAAAGGTCAGCCCTCGCGGGAGCTTGTCAGTGACGGGTTTTTACGCCGTGAGTTCTGTTACACTGTTGTTGTTAACTTAACAATCATGGGATTGAATTTGTTGTGCAAAATATTAAACTTAATTTGGCAGTTTCACAAACGTTGCTATCCTTTTCATAATTACATTGAAATAACAAAGACAGCGGTAGGTTTACAATTTAGTTATATTTAGTTCATAGAGTCAATTATTTTTTCTCTGTACAGGATGTAATTTAATTCATTAGCATAAATTGAGCCCATGATAGTACACCATTTATAGATGATTGTTAAAGAGTAAAGAGTGTAAATTAAAATATTTCTTATTGAAAATTATGAAGATTGCCGCGGCGCCTAACGCAGTTGGCACGGATGATTTTGATACATTTAAACGTTTTCATACCTTGTAGGTACTAATTAAAATCAGTACTTCATTATTTTAATTAAATTTTGTATTGTAGCATTTGATTAAGTAAGTTATTCCATTTTTTGGAGTTATTATTATTACCAAACCAATGTGTTAGAATTCAAAAATTTTGGTCCACACGTGACCGGTATCAGGAGTAGGTACCTAGTTTCAAAGGATGCTAATGAATTCAATTACACCCAGTATAATCTGGTTTGGGTTTAGATTTAATACACATAATACGGAAAATACTAAAGTGAAATACAAAAAAAAAACTTTTGTTATAGTTTACTTTGTTTTGTCTGGACAAACGATAGATAAAAAAATTAAAAAACATCTACGCGTTTTAGGCATAACTTTATATTGCATTGAGTTAGCAACTTGAACGTTTATAAGACTAGACTAGAAGACAGCCATAGACAGCAAAGTGATACTATAAAAGAATTTTATTTTTTAAACTGAGGTATCGACGTCATCTGTCAAGTTCCCATAACTGGGACACGTGGCATCTCTTACAGGGAAAGAGTGTAGGTACTAATCCTCCACGCAACAATCTTGCTATTGCGAGTTAGATGGATGAAAAATGCACTATTAAAATAATAATAATAATAAATATGTGTTGACGTTTCACACAGCGCCACCTAGCCCCAAACTAAGCATAGCTTGTACTATGGGAACAAGATAACTGATACCTGATATAATACTTATATACTTTTTTATTTGTAAATAAATACATAGAGTACAATATAACACCCAGACAGAACAAAAATCACACAAATGTTTGTTCTGGATAGAAATCGAACCCACAGCTCTCGGTTCAGAAGGCAGGGACACTACCAACTGAGCTATAGGGCCCGTCGAATTATTTAATTTTTTAAATTCTTAAATCCCGTGCTCTGTTTTACTACGTGTTACTTCACCGTTGTAAGAGCGAGTACAAATTCCACACATTACTTGTTATACAAGGTGACCTTGAATTAGTATGTTATACCGAAATGGGGGGACTGGGACCATGATACCCTACATGTTGTGAGAGCCTTACTTGAAACTGGGTGTATCCAAACCATCATGGTAAAAAGTAAATCCACTCGCAATATTGCACGTGCGATCGCTACGAGAGTTAATAAGATACCATAAATTCATTTCTAAACACAGGTCGTTAAACTTATTTATGCAAATAAGTTTAACGACAAGGACAAGTTCAACCACCCAGCTGCGTCAAGGCTATTTTCGAATGTAAACTTTACATGGCATTTCTTCAATGAAAATCTATTAATTTAGTAAAGTCGTAGAAGAAAAATTGTCTACCTTGTAGATTCACCCCCCTAGGTCTCCTTGTATAGTAGAACCCAGCGGGATTCCAAGGTAAAAAAAAATTTAATATACCTGAGGGCCTAGCATGCGCACCGCGAGAAAACTTGTCGTCGTTGTTAGACTGATACACATTTAGGTGCTACCATAATCTTGTCACGGTCTCTCACGAGATAAAGAGTCGAGAAAATTTTGTCGTGGTGGGCATGCTAGCCGGGCTGGATTTCCTTAGAGCTATAAATGGAGGTGGCACCTAACCTAACCAGTCATATAAATATGGCTCTATTTGGTCATACAAATATCATAGTGTGCGTGTAAGCATTGCGTAACCACGCTAGATTATATAACGGTGTGCGTGTTTTAAGATGGTGTGCGGCGTGCGTTTACAGCGGTTCGCGCGTGTGCTGTGCGTATTTACCTCGTCCCCCGTAGAAATCAGCAGAAAATGGTACTTGCAGATTATAACGTTAACATCTCCATTGGTTAAATGCTCTAAGGGCTTCTCGTAACCAATAAGCGTTCATTATATTTACGTTTTACTTACAACAAACAACAAACGTACGGGAAACCGAGGGTTAACACCGCAAACAAAACCAAAACTGCCCGTAAAAGTAAAGTGTCCATTTTAAATCTCCTTTATTCGAGTCCTTGTATTTTTCCCTAGAAGCTGGGTAATAAAATTTGTATGTCGTAAAGGAAAACTTTACGTTTGTAAACCTACATAAGCTTAATACAATTTTGTGGACCGCACATCTGGGGCTTGCGATGTGCAAGTTGGGGAATTGAAGTTTGATCTTGGTAGATCCCACGATTGCATACCCTCGAGCTGTATACAAGTGTGTTCGGGGAAAGAGAGATTTAGAGTGTAGCAATACACTCGCTCTATCTCTATCTCTATTGTTTTGTGAATTTATTTTGTAGTGTTTTTTTATATCTGTGAATATATGGTAGGCATCCCACCAAAACGAACCGTCCCATTGCGCAAATTATTATTTTGAATTCCCATCTGTGGGGTGATTACGTAACTTTGACAGCAATGCAACAGGAGAAATTTCATTCCGAATATAAAAATTTTCATAGTAACTATGCACATAAACTGCGTATTGAAACTGTCAAATCCATACATTTTTGTGTTTCTATTGGTTGCAATCAAGTTACATAATCGCCTAGCAGATTGCAATCAAAATGTTGGATTTTGAGAAGCAATGTAGTTCAAACATAGGTAGATCAGATATCCCTCCCATATTGGGGCAGAGCTTTTTCGTCGACCATAAGCGTCGCGTAAACGACGGAGGGACAGAAAGAGTAGAACTCCTTATGTAAAGTAACTTATTAGGCTCAAAGGTTGTCAAAATTACCAAGATCCATTTCCTAAAGCAAATCGCTCCGGGTATCTAAAACATCAGAGCTCAACTAATTTATTAACTAGGCACTAACCCCTGTTCAACAACACGTTTGATCAGCCCGTATCTCGTAGCTACGAGACAGCTACGGGACTACGGCGTAGGCTATAACCGACGTATTTGTAGAAGCGACGACTCCACGAGAGCCAGTTTGCGTTTGACACCTCGATTTTACTGAACAAAGTTTCGCTGGAAAATAGTTCAAAGTTCGGATTTTAGTAATTTGGTGGCATTTAAACTAACAAAAGATTAATAGTAACTTGTATTGCTTTCACGTCGAAACTGCGGAACCAAATTCGTATCGAACACAAATGTCCATTACAAAAGGCGACGACGATTTGTCTTTAGAAAATATTTTTCAAAATTTTTGAAAATAGAATTGAATTTTTTTTATTCTACACGAAGCCGTTGGACGTTTTTACACTAATCTAGCTTTTTTAATATTTTTTTACAGTACATATTTATTTTAACCTAAACGCTACAACCATACAGAACTGTGCCAAAATTGTAAACACTATTATTTACTGAATATTGAAGTTTCACTTTTTCTACGTCTTTGTTAAATTATATTTTTTGAACTGTACGTAAATCGTTCCTTAAAAATCGTTTTAGTTTTTCTCAGTTAATTTTCATGTTTTCCCTTCGGAGCGGTACTGTCAATGTAAATGAAAAGGTCGGTCATTAACCTTTCTTGAATGTGAATTAATGACTGCGGGTACTAATTTATTAAGAGAGGACCTGTGGATAGTATTTTTACTGGATTTCATTTAACAGATTACTTATTTTATAGTCATTTTTTACTTACAAAACTGTTTTTTGATCAGAAAAACTTGATTGCCTGCGTAACATTTTAATAAAATTTTGAACCGTTTTTGTCCTATTAGATTTCATTTGTTAGCTAGCTAGTGATGACTTTGCTTATGAAGAATTTTGTGTTAACACAAGTTCCTTCGGAAGTAAATATGACTCAGTGGTTGCGCGTGCGTCTTTCAAGCCGACGTACTCAGGTTCAAGTCCTGATTTGACGTACACCAATGACTTTTCTAGTTATGTGCAAAATTTTCTCTCGTTCTTATAATGGCGAACTGGTATTTTGACCAGAAGGGTAAAAGCCTCTAAATAAATTCAGAAAAAAAACTTGTTCAAAATATTTCAACAAATGCTTTTTGTTTTTTATATACGAGTTGTTCAGTCAATATTGTGTGTTTATGTGTAGATAATACGCAAATTATAGAGGGGCTGCAGCGGGAGTAAAGTAAACGACATAAATTATGATAATTTACCTTTTAATTAAGGTTTCTCTTAATTTAATACAATCCTAAAATTAATTATAATTATCTAAGTCTACTCTCGGCGATCGAGAGCAAGTGCAAGTGTCTCAGGGGGGAGCAGTGACGCCGGCCTCGCGGGGCCAAGAGGGGATCGCGGGGCGCGGGCGTGCGCGGACGGTGGCCGGTTCCCAGTCTCACGCAGTCGCCGGTCAGCATTTTTCTATGTGTGCGGTGACGACGTCTGGGCAGCGCGATAAGCGGTGCGTCCGGTGTACCTATCGTGCTATGTAACACCTCCCACCGCAGACCAGCAACTATTGCAGTACTTTCAGTCTGAATGTTGCTGGATGATCTGGATTCGTGCAGCTGGGTGCTAAATTGTCTTCATCGACTTCTCTTATTGGTTGGACGTTAGTGGTGGAGGGAGCGTTGTTAATCTTTCTTCGATTTAACCAATACCTTCTGCCGATCATAAAAATGACAAATGCTCCTGCACTGGTTAATGAGATGTAAAATGGTATGGTTGTATGATAAACTGATTTCGATGCATTTTCAAGAGTAAGTATGGGCTGTGCGGCCATTTTTTCTTGGATTTTGTAGAGTCCGTTTAAATTTATCGAATTAAGTTTCATGGCAGGATATGTGTCAGGTCCAGGTTCAGTATATTCTGGGATGTTAATGATCTTCATGGGCTGTCCTTTGATTTCGTTGTTAATATTCATAACTTTTAGTTCATCTGTGCGTAAGAAACAGTTTTGTGGAATTGTAACAAAGTAGCTGCCCTGCAAGGTAGTGGTATCTTCTCTTTTGCAATGCATCGTCACCTTAGTTGCTTTCGGGAATATGATGATGTAGTGTTGATCATCTAATCTTTCCATTACTTCTTTAGAAAATGTTATAAGAATTCTTGTGCATGAGCTTCCTGTTGTATGTTCCAGTAATAAATCTCGAATGCAGTCAGGATTTTTTCGAATTTGGTGATTGAGATTCGCTTCGCATATGAACCGATCTGCTACCTTCGGGCATTCAGCCTCTATGTACACATAGAACTTCTCGTTGGTTGCTATATACTGATAAGGGGGTAGTATGACCAAGTTATGTTTGTTAGGTACTATAGTCAGTCGGTAAAGGTCATATGTACTTGGGGAACAAATAGGAATTTTAAAAACTACAACTAACTTATTTTCATAGAAATACGATCCAGACCTTATAATACTATAATACTCTCTAAGTTCTATACCTAAAATTTGATTCTTATCATATAAAATATAAAGTTTTTGAATCATCTTACGCAATATATCTAATCCTAACATAGAATGATGGGTTCGAGAGGTACGTGTGAATACCAACATATCTTCTAGTCTACGTAATTCCTCTTGTATTTCGTCTATATTGCCATTTATAATATTTAACAATTGTGCAATTTTTGCATAGTTAGCTAACGAATTATCCCGACTGAACTGATCTTTCAATAGTTCATTTAGAGTTGCATTAATTTGCTTTTGGTTAACGATAATCTGAGATGTTATATTTGTATGATGGTTCATCCAATCGTTGCTGAGACTGATACGGTTTTCTAATTCAGATATTATTTTATCCTGTTTAGCGTTTATGGCAGCTATGGCATCATTGTATTTTAAGGCATCCGTATAGTCCAAGTTGCCAGTCAGACTTTTTACGACCGAACCAAGACCATCTATAAGACCTCGTTTCACACGACTTGGTTCTAAACTTTTTAATTGAATTGAAGCTTTTTCTAACTTGCTAATCAAATAAATGAATTGCGTTTCGTAGGATGAAATAAAAGTACTATTTATCATATATGATCTCGCCTGTATAAGCTGGTTTTTAACTATGTCAATTTTATCTTCAATATCTGTTAGTTCAATGTACTGAATAAAGGAGTGGTAATGAGATATTAACGTCATGGCTCCAAGCTTAAAAGGTAATAATCCGGGTCCGTTCTCCATATTTTCCACGGTTATTTCTTGACCTTCAGTCCTGGTTAGGTGGAGTATCAGGATCAGCGTTATCCTGCAACAATTTTGCGCTTTTAGGAACACGTTTTAACCGTGACTTGGCAACAGGACCGCGCTTTTTAGACGTGTATATATGAATGGGCAAATCAGCAATTACAGAATCACGTGTGTAACGAGGCGCAAGCTTTTGCCTGATGGCAGCTGGGTTTCTAATATATATTTCCTGATGGGGTTCGTAATCTTGTTCGGGTTCTCGTGATTTATTCCTATTCTCTATTATACGGGTTCTTTCAGCAAGCGATGACTCATTTATTAAATTGTAAACTGTCTTCATCTGTTCCCTATGTGTCTGTGTATATTGTTGTAACAGATGTTCTGTAGGATCAAAATCCAGTGGATCTCTAGGGTCAAAGTGTCCCGTAACAATTTCATAAGGTCTGCATTTAGTGAAGCTATGAATTGAACTATTGTAGGCTATTATGGCGTATGGCATTAGATATATAACTGGCGTATTTCCATGTTGTAATTTTAGCAGACGCAAGTGCTCTAATAACGTCAAATGTAGCCGTTCCACGTTACCGTTTTCATTAGGTGCGTGGGCTAAGGTTTTATGATGAGTTATTTTATGTGTTCTCAAAAATTCTGCAAATATTTGGTTTGTGAATTCGGTACCTTGGTCCGATATAATGGTAGATGGAAAACCATGATGTGTAGCAAATTGTAACAAAGCCTGTACAATACTGATTGCTGTACTATCGGGTAAATGATATGCTTGACCATATTTCGAAAAAACATCGACAAGAGTCAGATATTTTTCATTTTGTACTGTAAATGTGTCAATGTGAACGGTCTCTAAAGGCTTAGTAGCGGGTGGTACTATATGAAATTGCTGGTGAATTGGGTTTCTATCATATTTGGCTTGGCCACATATAGAGCATTCATTAATAAATTTTGTAATGCTATCTCTCAATTTCGGCCAAAAATACCTATGTGACAGTGCCAAATATGTCTCATTAATACCGCGGTGGTTGGTTTTTCCATTATGATAATTTCGAATAATATCTTGTTGCTTAATATAATCTTGTACATTTTCTATTTCATTTTTGCATAGTTCTAAATTCATCGCTGAACTTCTAAAATGATTTTGGAGTATGGTAACGATAGAATACATTTTTTCACGTGGATTCACAAGAACACCTGTTTTGTTCTTGGGGTTGAAGTATTCTACAACAGCGTTTGTCAAATCTGCTTCCAGATTAGATTCAGAAATCTGAATGGAAACACGTGAATAGTTTTCAAAGGGTTTACTGATTGACGGTCGTTTTTTGACATCTGCAACCACATTTATTACTACTTGCCTGTAAAACTTATTTAGTGGTTTTTCTGTAATCGGAATATCTAATATTGGATTTTCATTTGCCGTATGTGCAGTGAGAGTTTCTGAGCTGTCTGTTTTAGATAGCGCTCTGTTGCTCGGCACCGAGTCTGTGGAAGATTTTGAATGAGCAGGATTTTCACTTGGTGCTGTATCTGTTGAAGATGACCTTGAAAGAGATGGGTTTGAAACATTGACTACTAATGACGTAGTTTCCCCATTATGTAGTTCTATTCGGGACAAGGCATCGGCATTTGTATTATATTTTCCCTTTTTATATATCACTGTAAAATCGTACTCAGTCAGTCTTAGCCTCCACCTAGTAAGACGTGAATTTGGTTCTTTAATATTCATTATCCATTGGAGTGGCTTGTGGTCAGTCAGAATTTTGAACTTTCGCCCGAATAAATAGGGACGAAAGTACTTTGTAGCCCAGACGATCGCAAGCAATTCCTTCTCTATTGTGCTATAATTCATCTCACTATTATTAAGTGTCCTTGAGGCATATGAAACAGGTTTATCGGATCCTATTGGACCTTGTGATAAAACTGCTCCAATGGCTACATTTGAAGCGTCGGTCGTCAGTATAAATTCGTCATTAAAGTCAGGATAAATCAAAATCGGGTCATTAGTCAAAAGGTTTTTACACTTTTCGAAACAATTTGAATATTCATTGTCAAGTTTGATAGTTGCACCCTTTTTTAAGCATTTTGTCAATGGTTTTGTCACTCTAGCGAAATCGGGGATAAATTTTCGATAGTAGCCAACGAGTCCCAAAAATTGCTTGATTTCTTTGGTGGTTTTAGGTATTGGATAATTTTGTATGGCCAAAATTTTGTCCGGGTTGGGCTTAATGCCGTGTTCTGTTATAACATGGCCAAGATATGCTGTTTCGCGTTTCAAAAATTCAGACTTATCCATCTGTATTTTAAAATTTGACTCCCTTAGTCTTTGAAATACCTTTTCAAGGTTATTTATGTGTTCTTGGAGGGAGGAACTGAAAACTATGATGTCATCTAAGTAAACTAGGCATATTACATTCTGAAGGCCTCTTAACACATTGTCCATAACTCTCTGAAATGTTGAGGGCGAGTTTTTTAAACCCATTGGCATTCTTAAAAACTCAAAATGGCCATGCTCAACATTAAAGGCAGTCTTGGGAATATCCGTGGGATTCATTTCGACTTGATAAAATCCGCTGGCCAAATCGAGAGTACTGAAATATTGACACTTACCTAATTTGTCAAGGACATCTGTTATATTGGGTATTGGATACTTATCGTCAATAGTTTTTTCATTTAATTTTCTGAAGTCTACTACAAGGCGCCATTTTTGTCGACCGGAAGCATCAGCTTTTTTTGCTACTACCCAAATAGGCGAGCTCCATGCAGAGTCGGATGGTCTTATAATGCCCTGGTCTAACATATTCCCAATTTGATCACTCACCTCCTTCTTGTGAACAAACGGATATCTGTAGCTTTTCGTATATACGGGATTTTCATCAGTAGTCCTAATACAGTGTTTTATTTTATTGGTAAAGGTCAATGGTTCGCCGTCAATATAAAATATGTCGGAATACTTCGAGCAAAGTCGTGTCAAATTTGCTTTCTCTTCTTCATTCAAGTGGTCAGTTCTTAACTTGGTTATAACATCCCGACTTCTTGGCTCTAGCTGTTCAAAGGGTATGCAGTCTATATTAAACGCAGATGCCTGAGCTGGACTATTAAACGAAATTGTTATGTCATTTTCAGTTGGATTAGAAATTTCAATAATAGCTCGATTATTCCTAGCTCTGGTTAAGCACTCCGTCACAATACAGTTGCAAATAATTTGCTCTTCAACTATTGCGTCACCATCAGTCACACTGATTGGCACTGTAATTAATTTAGAACTGTTCGCTGGGATTATGTCGTCATATGAATTTATATTGTTAGAGTTATGCATCATCATTTTGTTCACAGCAAATTTAGTTGTCAGCTTCATTTCTTTATAGTCTATTTTAGACTCCCATTGTCTTAATAGTTCAGATCCTATAAGGCCATCAAATTTATCGTGAAAGCCATAAACGAAAAGTTTCATATTGTCTTTCTCATTAAATTCAGGAAAGCATGGAATAGATATCGAATATTCATGCCTGCTTGTTTGGTGGACTGTAGTTACCTCGAATGGGTCATAGTTAAGAGGAATTCCAGGGTAAAATTTTTGTACTGCTTCGGGACTTATGAACGATTCATTGGCCCCTGTATCAATTAAAAACTTCAATGGTGGGCTTAAAATTTGTATGTATGGTAACTGTCTTCGCGTATGTGAATTAACTTCTATTTTATAACGTTCACGTTGGTGCCCTTCTGAAAATCCAAATCCCTACTAGTTGAGGGTTGTGGTTCCCCGTCAGTCAGAATATCTTGAGTTTCTATTTGTTGAAAGTCGTTTGTACTATCTGTATAATATTCGGTCTCATATTCAGTCACTTCGTAGTCAAAGTCCGGGTAATAATATTCACTGGAAGTATCATAAGCCATGCAATCATTAACGTTTACGTCTTTAGTCTTGAAATAATTAGACGGAGGGGGATTGCCAAATCTTCGCCAATCATGTCCAGTTGGTGGCAATTGCCTGGGGACGTAATTACTTACGCCACTCATAGGCCGTGGTGCAACACTATGCTGAAAGGGCATTTGATATCTGGGTTGAATTTTAAATGAATTGTTATTTGCGTTATAGTTTGGTGGACGTGCGCGGAATATTTGCTGGGTCCGCGTAGGGAATCTATTAATGGGCCGCAATTGAGGGTTGAAACTGGGGGCAACTGGGGGCCCATGACGTAAAACTGGAGGCAAACTTTGAGGCATGACCGCGCTATATCCTATAGGTGTAAACGGGGTCTGTGTCAACGCCTTAAGTGGTTGCTGCAATTTACGCTCCGAAACGCAATCATTTCTTTGCTGCAAATATGCTACATTAACTTCTTCATGTACATACTGCAAAGCATTTTCTATACTAGCGGGTCTCATGCATCTAATACGAGAACCAAGTGGCTCCTTCAGTCCACGAACAAAAGCCTGCAATGTCAACTTTTTATATAAATCACGTTTTGCTTCGATTGTCGTAGGAACCTTTTCATGTAACGTAACGTACGTCATTATAATAGAGAAAAGGCTCTGGCAGTGGTCAAAGAACTGTTGAGGGGTGCTACTTCCCTGTGTGCTCAGGGAGAGGTCATTGTAGAGGGCTGTTTCGTCGCGTTGGTCCGAGAAATTATTAATTAACACATCCTTAATTCCAGCCCAGTTCTCAGGAATTCCATTGGAATTTATTGTACGAGCTGCTGAGCCTGTTATTTTATTTAATATACCGTTTAATACCGAAATATTACTTAGTTCTAATCCCGGCTCGTTTTTAACGTAAAATTCGACAAGCTCATCACAAATTTTTATAAACCGTGTTAATACATTCGGGTTTCCGTCGAATTCAGGAACGAAGCGAAGCGCTTTAAATATTGGGTCTGGATCGAATGAAGTCATATCTAAATCTCTATTTAAATCTACTGCAATACGTCTACGGTGTTTAACAAAATTTATTTTTTCTTCCGTAATTTTAGTAACTTTTTTCCTTAAATTTATTAAATCTCTAAAAATTTTTTTTTCTTTTTTTTTTATTAAATTTAATTAATTTATTTTATTTTATTAATTTATTTTATTTATTTTATTTATTTTATTTATTTTATTTATTTTATTTATTTTATTTATTTTATTTATTTTATTTATTTTATTTATTTTATTTATTTTATTTATTTTATTTATTTTATTTATTTTATTTATTTTATTTATTTTATTTATTTTATTTATTTTATTTATTTTATTTATTTTATTTATTTTATTTATTTTATTTATTTTATTTATTTTATTTATTTTATTTATTTTATTTATTTTATTTATTTTATTTATTTTATTTATTTTATTTATTTTATTTATTTTATTTATTTTATTTATTTTATATATTTTATATATTTTATATATTTTATTTAATTCATTTATTTCATTTTATTCATTTATTTCATTTATTTCATTTATTTCATTTATTTCATTTATTTCATTTATTTCATTTATTTCATTTATTTCATTTATTTCATTTATTTCATTTATTTCATTTATTTCATTTATTTCATTTATTTCATTTATTTCATTTATTTCATTTATTTCATTTATTTCATTTATTTCATTTATTTCATTTATTTCATTTATTTCATTTATTTCATTTATTTCATTTATTTCATTTATTTCATTTATTTCATTTATTTCATTTATTTCATTTATTTCATTTATTTCATTTATTTCATTTATTTCATTTATTTCATTTATTTCATTTATTTGCTTAGCTAAACATAATTAGTCATAATCATTAAAATTCCTTTTCAAATTAATTCAACATAAGAATTTCTAAAATTAATCTATTTTACAAGATTGAAAAGTAGATTTTATTTGACTTAATACCTACTAGAATGATTCTAGAAAAGGTATGGTCTATTGGTCAGGTAAGATCCTGACGGAAACTACAACTAATAAGGGAAGCAACACCAGAGAAAATTCTAGCGTACTTACTGTATAATATTAATCATCTTCGGTTCACTAATTAATTAGTCTTCGATTTCTTGAAGGCTCCAGCTGCAGTCCATAAAGATGTCCGAATCCTTGGTTAAGGCTCAATAGCCAGTCACGCACGCGCACAGCATTAACAACTATAATGTCCAGAGTTCATCGATTGACCTCAAAGTTCAAAAAACTGCCAAAATTCCCGAGGGTCGTACGCGCACTTGACCCAAAGACTCTACCAACTGCGCCAATTATAGAGGGGCTGCAGCGGGAGTAAAGTAAACGACATAAATTATGATAATTTACCTTTTAATTAAGGTTTCTCTTAATTTAATACAATCCTAAAATTAATTATAATTATCTAAGTCTACTCTCGGCGATCGAGAGCAAGTGCAAGTGTCTCAGGGGGGAGCAGTGACGCCGGCCTCGCGGGGCCAAGAGGGGATCGCGGGGCGCGGGCGTGCGCGGACGGTGGCCGGTTCCCAGTCTCACGCAGTCGCCGGTCAGCATTTTTCTATGTGTGCGGTGACGACGTCTGGGCAGCGCGATAAGCGGTGCGTCCGGTGTACCTATCGTGCTATGTAACACGCATAAAAACATAACCCACAACAACTTGTGCATTTTCCCGTTATAATACCTACCGAGAACTCTCCCAGCAATGCAATAAAAGTGAACGCGAACAAAACGGCACAAAACTTTAATGTCCTCGATATTTCCCGTTTCTCGACGTCCTCTGCGTTATTTTCCTGCGATTGTGACACACCCGTGGAGACATACGCGCAATTTAAAATACTGCCGACAACCCCCACGGGGCTGTGACAGATCTACCTCGTGAACTTTTGGAAATAGTCAAGCAACTTTTGGAAGTGTCTCCAGTTTCTGCCTGTCTTTCTGTCAGATACTTGATTCTAGTAACATCTATTTCTGGTACCAGGGAAAAAACATTTTTGGGTGAAAACTTCAGAACCTAGTTTTAAAGTAAAATCGGAGTTTGTAGAACTTTTACCCGCACTAAACCTACACTAAGTCCCTCACTAAGGAACCTGCAGAGAAAATTCTACTGACAAATTTTCGGTGGACTGGCAGCCATTGCGATAAAGCAGGCTCTAGATTTGAGCCTTATGAAATGTTCTCTGCAGTGCGCCGCATTGGCCTTTTTAATGAGGTCGTAGGGCATCGTTAGTCTGAACTAGAGTAGTGAACTATAGCACGTACTTCGGTATCGATGACTCTCTTAAAGCCCGCCGTTTCTGCGCTCATTATTCTTTTTCGAGAGATCTCTGAGGAAATAGCGAACGGAAAATCTTTAGCAGACCTATGAATATTTATCTCGAGAGCGTGTTTGTTTATGGTTTTCTGCGATGTTTAATAATGTGCATTATTTTGTTTCAGGTAAGTCGTTTGACGGAGATTATGGATGACGTGAGTTACGTTTAGGAATGAAATTTTAATGAGCTTTAAGTCTAAAGATAAAGATTCTTTATTTGTAGTTACATACATAATGCATGCAGATCTATATGCAGGGTATTTTGTTGTAAGTTATAGGACCCATACAGAAAATACAATTACGCATGAGCGCATTTTCGCCGTGTGTAAGCGAAGAACATTTTTATCGCGTTTATTACGTGGGACTGTTTCACAGAGACTGGGATAACCTTTGAGTTGCATTAATAAATCCAAGCTGATAATTTTAAGATTATATACCGATTTTTCCATTCATTGACTTACATACACTAATATTGGGAAAAAATACGATTAAAAATTACACCAAAGTCGGCGAGGACGATATCTCATCATATGTTGACCACTAGATTTGCGCCTTATGCCATAGTAGAACAATTATGTGCTCCAAACACCCACATAAGCTGAACGTGGGCCAATTTGGCGCTGAGCCAATGGGAACACGCTCTCGATAACTGAATATGCAAGTGGACACAGTCTGCGACCGACAGGGCTGTCCGACACCGCAAAGAATATACTCGTAACAGCTTATAGCATGTTTTAAGCGAACGCATTTAATGGGATTAAAAAATCGTTCCAATTATTACTGGATGAGTCTGTTATAGGTTTAATCAGCATCGTGCATTGTGTTCGTTAAACAGGCTTTTATTTTGTGAGTTTTATTTTAACACCAGCCTTTTTAATTGGGGTTGTATTCTGTATATTGGTTAAGTAGATCAATGGAAGTTAGGTGGTAGATGACCTTGGTATCTATCGATTTATCCATATGACTTATGAGCATTTCTTATCATGATCAGTGAATTATCAGATATACCATAACCATAAACTTAATCAGTCCGAAAAAAATAATGGCCATACGCTGCTGTAGCTCCCAAACTATGTAGAATGTCTCCTACCAAACGACTTTCGCTGATCCACTTTTTAATTTACATCCTATGCTGTTGTCTTCATTCTATGAAAGTTACAAGCTTGCAATTTTAACGGTATGATTACATAATATTGTAATATTTATATCGTGGCTTTAAAACTAAACCGTGGTATCAGTTACCATTATTTTACTGCAGGAAAATAGAATTCCTTTCAATTCGAACAGAGTTTTATTTGATTTAATTCAAATTATGGCATAATCAGAAAAGCATAAAAGTGTTGATGTATGTATCACCGTCTTATTTTAAAAACCATTTGTTTATAAAAAAAATGTGGTTATTTATAAACTGTCGATTTATTGCAAACGGGCAATGAGTCTCACAATAAAACGGTCGATATTTCGGTTATTTATAATTAATCGGCATCACGTCGTTTTTTCGTAATTGTGTACTTCTAGTGTGGTCAAAACTAACCTAACACTCCTCCTCGCTTCGCTCGTCGTCGTAACCTACTGGTTAGCCACTAGTGACTCTAAAAAAACAATAAATAAATTACAGCTAAATTTGGTGCATTATTCACAATCAAACGCTACTAAAACCCGTTTTTTTATAAACTCACCGCTGGGCACCGACGGTTTATAAATATCATCCGTTTTATTGTAAGACAAATTGTCAGTTTGCAATAAATCGACAGTTTATAAATAACCGGTTTTATTTACGTTTTTTTATAAACACGTGATTTTTACAATAAGACGGTGACATATGCATAATCGTTAAATTAATGACAGTCGTTCTTGAAATAAAAATACTTCCACATTATACTCGTAATATGAACAACATGGCACTGTGACATAACAGCTTAACTGAATTATTTCTACCACTGAGTACATTAACAGAACAGTGCGCGTGAATGTAATGCGGGTTGGTGTGGCAGATTTATCTGGTTGAGACAGCGTGCCGCTATGAGCTTAGCCACATGACTATGTCAGATATGGCAGAGACATAGCACATATGTGGCGCGTGCACATATGCTAGCGTGGGACCAGTAAATTAACTGACAGAACTCGTGACAAAATGGAATGAATAGCCTGTTGCAAAGCTAGATTAAGACTCCTTTCAGACTTGGCTCAAAATTAGTGTGAAAATAAATGTAATAAGGTTCGCAAATAAAATTAACAGCGATCGCAGACTTAATAGCGTCCCTGATCAACCCAATTGATAAGATTGAGTGAGCCTATACTTAACACAAATGATTTTCAGAAATACAGAATTCAAAAAACGGTTTAGTATTAGTAATGTTTTGCAATTTATCTGATTAGCTTTTAAAAAACAAATTTAAACTAAAACCATCTTAACTTATAATATATACACTTGTAAATAAAAAACCGCGTTTAAGTCGGTAACAAGCTCCTCCACCCTCTGCAATTTGTAGTTAATTTACCTATACAGGCTATGGTTATACCCCAGATAATATAATACCTACCAGTATAGATGCCTCATCCCATACAACGGAATAACGCCGGCTATTTTACAAATTATTTTATTTCTGAATAACGCAAGATTATCAAGCGATATTTACTGCGTATTGGCAAAGTATTGGGCCAAATGAATACACTGGACACCAGTAACTCTCTAGACACGATTACTACATTTTTTTCAAGTTCGGGCTATTTTGCATTTGTACCTGATGGGACCCCATACTTATACTATAGCTTATTTGACTTGTAAAAGTGCTATGAATAGCCTATTTGCAATAAAACATTTTGTTTTGATTTTGATTTCTTATACACATGTTTAGTTAAAAACGCCAAAGTGGCACTATATTTGGGAGGCCTATGTTCATCATAGGGCGTCTTCAAGCTAATGATGATGATACATAGTAACTACGTCTCCTTCTAAATATAAAAACACAACCTGCTTAAGCATAGCTGCAGCAAATTTATATTTTAAATTTCTGAATAACCTAAACTCACAGACACCAACCCAATTTACGCCTTTAATAAATGTCATTATTTTACTACTATTAAATTATTATACTAAAATCTGTTAATAATTTACATTAGTTTAATCTAATCTGACATTTGCGACGCCCATGACACAAATATAGAAGTTATTGTACATGTCACCTCCATATTTCTTACTCTGGGCATACCTACAAGTCTTTTGAAAGTGTGTGCAATGAATTCTTCTAAAAACAAATGAAAAGCTAATAGGAAAATACAAAATCTTTGGATTATGAGACGGTATTATAAAGTTATTCATTTTTAGCGTGTTATTGAGCGGAAAAAGCAATATTACGAGCGTTTAGCCGAACACCACTATCTTGGAAAACTTTAATGGCTCATTGCAGCTAACAAAGAGTCGTCGAAATACTATTATTTTACTATGTCTCCACTGAGTAGATATAACGTTGCTGAATCTAGAACCATCACAGAGGCCGTATGAATATAGAACACTCAATGACAAACATTCTAAAAACAAAAATGAAAACAAATAGAAAATGATGTTCACTTACCTATAATTTAAATATATTTGACAAAGGGGACACCGAAACATAACAATTTTTTATTGTTAAAATGGTTCATAAGAACAAAATAAAATTAAGTAAATTCGTTCGACAGCCTCTGTGGTGTGGTGGTTGAGCAGGTCGGCTCATAACCCGGAGGTGGCGAGTTCGATTCCCGTGACAGGACAAGTATTTGTGCCCGAAAAAAAAAAGCGCAAATACTTGTTCTGTGTCTGGGTGTTGTGGGACCATGGTCCTCGTAGTTCCTGGGTCCCTAGATACAGGGAATCCTAGTTAGGGTCCTGGATCCTATGTATGTGATCGTTGGGCGTTATTTATTTATTTTATTCGTTTAACTATAGGCACCCTTGTTAAACATTTGAACACAAATGTAGTTAGTCAAAAGCCCCTCATAAATGAGTAAAATGAAATAACAAACATGAATTTTACGCAGCTTAAACTCCAACAGACAATTGCACTAAAATAGTAGAGTATTCTCGACTGTGTGATATAATGCAAGTGTTGTGGCATAATGGAGGTGCGTTGCTGAATAATGAGCGAGCTGAACTCAGACTACAACAATCTAGAAAGTGACAATGACAACTAATCCAATACAGAATATAACAAGGATGGCTCCGATAAGTATTATGGATGGATGTAATCATGTAAGTGTGGAGCATGCATCCGTCTGTGTATTTAGGTAGGAGCAGTTATCGGGGTAGGAGCAGTTTGGTCTTGTCGCGAATAGTATTGTTATTCCTGCGAATCTATCGGAGAAGTTAGAGTAGTTGTTTAGCATTAACATAAACATGATTCTGCGTATTGGTCATCATGCATCAGAACCAGAAAACAAATACTTCTCTGATCTTCCTGAAGAAGGTACTAAGCTAGAATTATGAGCCGTAAGGCTTGTGGCCCTGCGGCGTTAATATTTAGGCCTGTACCATGGTAGTGGAGCCAAATAACTATTTCCCCGTTAGCACCTACCAGGCTTGGCCCCAAATTTCATACGACACAGAATGCGTCCGGTTCGTTAGAACCTAATCTCAAAACACCCGATCCCAAAATATGTTTTAATAAAATTGGTATATTCTTGTGTTGTCAGCGTTTCTAAAGTAGGTTCTTAATAATTTATTGTAATTATTTTTTATTAGTGTATCTATTTTTAGTTGCAAAATAATGTTTTAAATAAGTACCTATAGTTTAAGGCCTTGAGTGGGCAAATTGGGCAACTGTAATGCCCACCCAAAGGCATGTTATGTCAAATAAATAAATAAATAAATGTTTATCTCACTATAACTGTAATCACAACGTCTGCTTCGCTGTTCCGAATTAGGAACACTCACATTTTCACTTGCACGCCGTCTACCATTTTTTAGTCAGTGTTAACGAAAACGTTTTATTTTCACGGTGGAATTGAACGTGGCAAAAATCTATGAAATCGTAGACCCTGTACATGACAAGTTTCATCAATATTAGTTAAAATACGACCTTCGCGAGAACCAACATACTGAACAGATGAAATTTCGCGAATTGAAGCAGAGTCTTTGCTTTGCTTGTTCCGTCCAATAGCTACAAAGGTCATTTTTGCTAATGACAGTCTTTTTTCCAATAGCAATAAGTACCTTGCAGCGGAATATAGGCGACCAATTTATTGATTAATTCTACCCACAATTCAATGCATTCGAGGTTTTGAATCTATTCATCCATAAATTGGCTAGCCGCATTGTGTATTGTGCGGTCAGGTTTCCTGGTACTATATTGATTGATACGACGATCAGTTAAAACCTGTCGAATCCATCTCTAATGGTTTCAACCGGTGCGCTAATCGATTAGAGCAATAGATAATCCGGGTTTCGTGTAGGTACTATAATTCTGCTATATGAAAATCATAGGCAAATAGAGTAATAAAATTATAACAATATCAATGAAATGGCAATGGGCAGGCGACATCGCGGCAGTACTGACAACCGATGGGAAAGAAAGGTTCACGAGTGGCCACCCCGAACCGGAAGAGCAGCGTAGGCCGGCCTCCTACTAGGTGGACCGACGAGTTGGTGAAAGCCGCGGGGAGCCGGTGGATGCAGACGGCGAGCAGCTGTTCAACGTGGCGCCCTCTGGTGTTCAGCAGTGAACGTCTTCAGGCTGTTGATGATGATGATGATGATGATGACAATATTCTGTAAGAGCCGGCTAAGGGAATGTCCAGGGAATGAGTATTAGATTTCTCCTCAGTCTTCAATATAATTTACTGTGATAAGACGACTGCCAAGCACAGCGGTTATGGCAAATACTACCTTCTAATGAAGGGAGCTTATATTCAGCAGTGGACACATAAGGCTGCTTATGTGATGTGTGTTGATAAATAGAATAGAAAAACATTAACTGATTAGTAAGTACGAATTTTGTTCGCCTTATAAATCCTATGAAGTTACAAAGCTAGAAGCTCTAGAAAGCATTAACAATCACTGAATTGGATTAGAAACATCACAATAATATTACAAAAACACTTCATCACTTCATATCAGCAAAAACCTTATTCAAGCTACATTTCTATCTGGATAGAGCAATCAATACCTACAGCAGTTTGTGAGTCGTAAATAAAAATGTCGATAAAATTGGCAGAGTTGCAAAATAATAGACTACTGGTACTGAATTATGGTGGATTTTACAGGTATAGTTTTATGGTTTGACGCTTTCCAAAAGCTTTATGGAATAGATAACAAGGTTTTTATTTTTATCTAGCTTTACCTTGAGAGTAATGTTAGAGACCCATTTTACTTTGACTTTATTTTACTTCGATTAGGTGATATCAAGTTTGGAATACCGGACCTTATCGCTGCACCCATAACTTATTTGAATTCTTACTGTTATGAAGCAAAGCATCACTAGCCGTATCGGTACACTAAAGCAACCTTCGCGGCGGCGGCGGTCACTATAACTTGAATGGGTGATAAGATGAAGCAACTTTTTCGATGCATTTTAAGAAATTATATGAAAACAATACGATTTATATAAGCATTCATCACCATCATCATTAATAGCCTAAAGACGTCCACTACTGATCATAGGCCTCCCCCAGAGAGAGCCACCTCAAGCGGATGCCCCTCCTGCGTCTATCGGCTCCCCACGGTTTTTCCCAGATCGTCGGTCCACCTAGTGGGGGCCGGCCTACGATGCATCTTCCGGTGTAAAGATATTGTTAGAATGCAATTGACGACGTTTGCAGTAAAGATATCTTTGCTACAGTTACAATAAATCCATTCATAAAGCATCAAAAAGCTAATTGAATCTATGGTACCTAGTAAATAACCTATATATACGCATCATGTTCTTTGTATTATATTGTTGCTTATTAATTTTAGATTCGTTACAAGTGACAACTCCTTTAGACCGTTACTATATATATATTCTGTATCTAAACTAAGTTATAGTAGGTAAGGTACTAACATTTTCCAGTACCTATTATCAAAGAAACTGACATCCTTTATCTTTCCAAACGCTGAAAGAATTTTCTACACCATCTAGAGCGTGTAGAAAATTCTTAGCATAATGGACTACCTGTAGAAAGTAATGTACTTGGCGCCGGGACAAGAATTCCGCATAGCACTCCAAATCCCGGCAACTCGAGGTACCTTACAGTTCTGGGGTACCAAACGACTGCATTAGCGTCAGAGTACTCCGAATTCACAGATCATTCGATGAGATTTATCTGAAATAGGTGCGAAACAGTATATCACTAACGAAGATTAGATATGTGACATAAATTGGTTTTGTTAATATGTTAGATGTTTTTTTAGCCTTTTTAGGCTAGCCTGTCTGAGAATTAGCGATTTATTCATAATATTCTTTTCAAAAAGGGGCTAGAATACATTACTTATTGAAAAATTATCTATATTTATCTGCCTATAGATACAGGTAAACGTTGGGTAAACGGCTTAGGTTATAGTTTTCTCAAGCAGTATAGAGTTAGGGGATAGCTCAGTTGGTAGTATCCCTGCCTCCTGAACTGAGGGCTGTGGGTTCGATTCCTACCCAGGGCAAACATTTGTGTGATGAACATAGATGTTTGTTCTGCGTCTGGGTGTTGTATTGTATTCTATGTATGTATTTACAAACAAAAACGTATCTAAGTATTGTATCAGTTATCTGGTTCCCATAGTACAAGCTATGCTTAGTTTGGGGCTAGATGGCGCTGTGTGAAATGTCCACACATATTTATTTATTTATTTATTTATAGTTTTCAACATAGTGCAAATATTATGTCTAGTACTTTCCGAGATTTGATATTTTATCCGGGATATATCTATGATAATAATAATTTTATAACCAATAAAATATAGGCATTTGTTGCTGTGGCACTTATGCTTTCACCTATAGATTTCATAATTAACCGAACTCTTTAAAATGATATCTAATTATTCACAATTCTGTTTAGACTCGAAATGAATCATCCAAAGTATATCGGCACTCATACATAAATAAATAAGTAACGTAGAATATAAACTACACACTCACAAGTAGGTGTGAGCTATTTAAACCTCGATTCTAAAACCGTGAGGATCGTAACGGTACCGATAAGGAGACGATATTGATCGAGTAAATTCGTAAAAGGCTCCCCACTGCGTGTCGTTATAGGCAGCCAATTTGGTCCAATGCTCGATATTACGCTCGTCCGATATTGCACGCCTGCAAGAATATTACCGTGCTATGATTGCAAATGTTGCAATGTTGTGGCTTGGGGCGTACAGCTTTGTATTGTGGGACAACGGAGCGAGTATTGTATCTGGAAGTATTGTGTCGATAATATTCAAGAATCCACGCGATAATAATATAAACTGTACCTACACAAGTACACAGTAACAACAAATTATATAGGATAAAATGTATTATTAAATTTAGCGTATTCCTAGACCATAATAATATAGATAAGCTATTTTATAATAGTCTAGATCTTAGAGCTTGCTTATGTATTGTGTACTCTAAGTTTTAGGCTAGTTAGCCCGTTTGCACTAAAGTGTGGCAATTTCTACCCGGACTAGTAATCGAATAATGCTACTAGAGTCACTAGACAACGGGGAGCCGATGGATGCAGGAGGCGAGCAGCCGCTCTAAGTGGCGCTCCCTGGGGGAGGCCTATGTTCAGCAGTGGACGTCTTCAGGCTGTTAATGATGATGATGATGATGACTAGAGTCACTAGAGAGTATTAATAGTTCGGTACTTCGTACCAACTGGACTATTGCCATATTCAGCAATCTGTGCTATTGCTTCTACTAATAATTTTTACTAGTACGGTTAATTGGACTAACAACCACACTGCTGATACTTGAGGAACCTATCTTACTACAATGCATTTGGGTACGTACGTCCTTGGAGATAAGTGCGAACTTAAGAGTCGATCTTGGGTGCAGCAGACAGGCAGTTCTGAATTAAACCCTGTGAACATGTGGTCACAGCTTAGTCCGTTAGATCAGATCATGCCTTTTTTGCTAAAACACTAAAGTGTTACGGCTAAAGGCTTTCAAACCGATGCACCCTGGTTCAAATCTCGCTCGTCTATGCACTAATGATGTTTCAAGTTATGTGTAGAATTTGCACTAGCTCTTACAATGGTGAAAGAAAAGATCGTGTGGAAACTGGCATGCTTAAAAATTACAAAATTCGTAAACCTGCCCTTGTCCCGCATGTCCTATTCTCTCTTTCTATATTGTAATTGCGCGGGTGAAGCAGTGAGACTAATAACGAACGTATTAGGCTAATAACGAACGTATTCGGCAACTACCAGCGTAGGTATGGAGCTTCCATCTTCAAATGTATTATTATTTCAGTAGCCGCCAATCCAATACCTATTGCGAATCTATCTATATCGTGCAACATCCACAGCTTGCATCAATAAGTATAAATTATTGCATCGCAATGCAGTAATGTTTATATGCATGAGCTGTAGCGAACTGTAGATATGGCTTTTGAGGAGGAACTTATTATAGGTTGCAAGCTGTGTTCATGAATTTACACATTTTTCTGAAATATCTCTTATTTTATGGGTTTAAGTCTTAATATGTTGGTTTATATCAGTACAATATTAAATCTTCTGCCATAGTTACAGAAACTGCACTAAGCCGAATAATCGATATCTAGATGGGAACTTGTTAATTTTCTGGGGTACTAACACTGGAATTCATAGTCGAGGCGGGGGCTCCTCTAGAGGATGAATCTGGCGCTGTGTGGCAAATTCTAGCTTTATGCATTTCATAAACAAAAGCAGCCCCCAATCTGGCATGATCAAAGGCTGGATGGTGATTGTCCGAATTTCGTCAACAAAACGGTCTTCTTGCTTTTAAATCATGTTATTTTATTATTTTATGAAGTGTCGCGATATTTAAAATACTAATAAGGTATATCGGTACCGTTTCTCCAACATTTACCAGTTAAAATAATTTAACACAAAATAGGCACACAAAATATACAAAAATAATATTTCTTTTAACTTTTTTGTTGAGTGAGTGACGGGTGACATTTTGGCGCGACTTTTGATAGTGCAAAAGTCGCGTCAAAATGACATTCGACAGAATTATCAAAGACAACTTTGTTAAAATCGTAGAGTATTTAATTAAAATGCTTATCAGTTAGGGTTTTCTCCAGCGATTGTTTATGAAAGTGAAAGGAGAATGATTCAGCATTTTACCTCTAGTTAAAAGGGGTTTATTCAACCTTTGTTTAAGAATACCACTGTAACTGAACTTGCTATTAAAAATTAAATACCAGGAGTACTGCGATTATCAAAAGCGTGTGATATTAAATTATATAACACAGAATTTTATAAAACAGATTTTCCGATTGACTAACACTCTTAGAGCATTTATAAATGGAGGCAAATGGTGGCAAGGCAAGGCGTACCACTCTGCCGGTCATATGGCGCTAATTGGTCATATAAATTATCATAGTGTAAACACTGCGTAACTACGCTAGATTATATAACGTTGTTCGTGTTTTAAGATGGTGTGCGGCGGGCGTCTATAGGCGCGGTTTGCGCGTGTGCTATGCGTGATTACTTCGTCCCCCGTAAAAATTGGCAGATGATAATGCTTGCTAACGTTAACATCTCCATTGGTTACATGCTCTAAGCTAACACCTAGTGTAACTTTCCCCAGCGGAATAAAATAGTAGGTATTATTTACTTAAAAACTTTTCTGCACTTGCTTCGATTCTCAAGAAGTTTTCAAGATTTTCAACTTTAAACCCCTTAGAAGAGATTGCATACTCCCCCTTTTTGATCTCCATAGTATTAATAATAGTTGCTTCGTTTACGATTTAAAGAAGTCTTTTTAAGTCTGTTTTGCTTATGTCTTTTATGTTAACGATTGACCTGATAAGCTAGTAGTTCGCCTGATGTTGAGCTGAGTTTGCCTAAATTATGTTACCAAAAAGTAACTTACACAGGTTCATCTACCTACAATACAATAATTTGATTAACTTTAACATTCACGCGCGTCTGATTTTTTTTATTGTAGCAGTGACTTTTTTGTTCTGAAATTGACAGACTTTTTTTATCTTTTGTTTTGTGATGGCATGAAAAGTAATATCGTGCGAACAAACCATTAGACGAATTTAAAAATAGAAGTCACGGTAGCCTGTTTCTGATAACGTTGTGATGCGTGGGCGAAGTTGTTTATTTCGGACGTGTTGAGGATACAAACGGAAGAAGTAGCTATTTACTTATATCAACATTTTCTTAAAATAGTATTCACTGAAATAGGAACTAGAATATCTAGTGTAGTCCCGGTAAAACAAACAAAAGGATTATCCATATCGGGGAATTTTTTTATAGCGGTCTACGTTTGGTCACCAACTCACCTGATGATGAGCGACGGTGTGGCTGAAGAAAATTTTGTTGATACAATAATAAAGGTAAATCCTGTGAATTATATAGTCAGCAGTAGACTATTATTACATCTGTGATATAGTCATCGAAGCTATCTAAAATACTACAAAAAATATACCGCCAATAAATGTAAGGTAGGTGAGAGAAAATAACCACATTATAATTCGTCGGTATAACTACCTACTAGCATACCTAATGCCATTATCTTAAAGAGCTGTATAGACTATAGCCGAGTGTATTCATGTATGAGCGAGTACAGTGTGACCACACTGATGTGAAGTTCCACTGAGTAACTTGTAGGTTTGATTGGTTTGTTGGTCCATAGCAGATCATTGGAAATTATTTATGTAGGTACTTAAACCTTAGAGTAAGTACGTATTTATTCTAAAACCTAAACGATATTTGCCGAGATAGTTACCTACGTTTAAAAAGACAAACTGGGCATTCTCTCTGCTGATTAGATTTTTTTATTTTACTCATTTTAATTTTTAAGCACCTTTATGACTTGGACAATGAAATAAATCCGCGTGCAACGTGCAAAAGAAACGGCGTGGCACCTTACAGTATCCAATACAGAATGTTATCATCACTGCTAAACTTTCTTTTTGTCTCTCTCATTATCGTGGTTAAACTATATTGAAATGTATTCGTAACAAATGTATTCGTATTGTGTTAGCATAAAGCGGATCGAGTTCCCTTTATGCCGAGAATTTTCTCCAAAGCAAAATTCTCTTGTACTCCAGCAAAGGCATTACGGATGAGACTGGTTTATTCTCGGATTAGGAGTGTTATGTTTGTATTATGTTTAAAGTTATTCGTAACCATAAATCACACACACATATAGCCTTTCTCATCCTCACACACACACACGTTCATCACACATCCATCCAACCACCGTCTAACTAAATAATTATGGTCGGCAGCATCGCAGTCTTTGCCGCTCAGCATTAGCATCTTTTTAACTTACACTTTGGTCACAGGCCAATTTGCTTACACTGCACCTAAATACCGCTTTTAAGATAATTATCTTCACTTCCCCTTTTCATTTAAATCTACGCTAAATATTTCAGTAACCAATTAAATTCTTCAAAAATATTTTCGTAAAGAAGGACAAAACAAAACCTTAGGACATATTTAGGTCCGTCATAATTTCCAAAAAGGAATTTAAATATTAACGTCGCATTATGACAGCATATGTAATGTGTATACGAATCACACATTTTACGGGCACCCTTAGGCTGTGTCCTCAGTAAGCAAATTTGCTTGCATACTCATTTAGTAAACGGTCGATTCGCAGCAAAATTACACGCAGGAAATTGATGTAGAGTTTGCAATCTTTGCCAAGAGTTCGCTAGCACCTCACTGCAGCAATGAAGTGCTAGAATTCGCCACTCACTCTACATATTTGAGTTTGCATGCCAACAGAGTCAGTCAGCGGACAGTCCGCCGTTTGCCTAGTGTGGGCACAGCCTTACCCCATAAAACGTGATCTGCCCCACGAGAGCCATACATTGAAAACTGTTGATTTTAAACTCCCACGCGGCTTAAAGGTGTACGCTAGCGTTTAATGAGAGCGAACGACATTGACGGTGTGTAACGTGTACTCAAGCCATGAACCATGAACACTGTTAAAGTGACACGCGAGCAACTACACGCTACAAACAAAATTAGATAGCGGCTGTGATGATAAGAGCAGCGATAAGCGGGAGCGTTTTAGATTTTGCAATGTCCATGAAGTGAAAATATTATAATAGCGTTTATTGCTGTCATTGTTATGGAAAAAAGCGCTGCAAGGAATTTAGAACAGCTTTAATAAATATCATCAGCATAAATTATGTTCAGACTTTCTAAGATAGGCAGACAGGCTCTAGTGGGAATTGGTAGATGACCCGTGTGTTGTTATAAATTCTTTTATTTATACACGTATTGTCGAATTCGTTTGCTTTCTATAACTTGTTTTATCATGATGTATTCCGTAGCTGGTGTAAGATTAAACAAATACAATAAAAAATCGGCTGATTATAGACTTATACACACACACACACACACACACACACACACACACACACACACACACACACACACACACACACACACACACACACACACACACACACAGATTTTATATTAATAATATTTTAATAGTACTACCAGCTTATTACAGGGTTCGGTAATCTGAGATTTGAATGCTATTTACGCCTGTTCTTGTCACAGCATAACACGTCGTCCATTTTCCGAGATGCTTTTTTGGGGTCAATATTATTAATAAAACGTTTTATCCTCATCCTGCGCGACTAGCTGACTAACAGACAACGTCCACTCGACATAGAGACTAGTTATTTGGAAGGTGTATTCTTTTTATGGCACAGGTATGCACTGAAAAAAGGTTATTGAAAATTCAACTCCCAAAGGATTCAAATGGGGAGTTACAGTTTATATGAACTTTGATGAACAACTTTTTTTGCTTCTAGTATTATGATTATGACCTTTCCTTGAAACTATATCAAATTGAGGTATTAAGTAATGTTTATTTAGATTTTTCGCTTCCGCTCCTCTTCTCACTTAGTCCTTTACCTTATGACTAATTCAGTTACCGTACTACATCAAATGCAATAAAAGCTACATCATTCAAAAAAGGGTTAATAAAACATTTTGTTTTCGACGTCATGGTTTTGGCAGAGTACGTTAATATTTGTTAGCTAACTTTTCATTTCATATTTCATAGTTGTGAAAGTTTTGTTTTGCTTTTAATTAAATTAGTTTACAGTTATATTTAGAGGTCTGGTACATACTCGGAAATTGATTCGTACAATTAAAGAGAAGTACGCACTTGAAAGCACCTACCAGCACTTGGCCAGCGTGGTGATTTAAGATTTACACTTTCCTTTCGTCCTGTGAGGCCCATATCCCAGCAGTGGGAACGCATATGTGTTATTTTTATATTTGACGAGCTATACTATTAATTTCACTAGCTACTGTGCCTTTCAAACCGTGCACACTGCTCCTTAACGGCAGAATATCTGCCAAAGCTGCGGCTATTTAGACAAACCCTGGCAGAAAAATTCAACCATCTATAAAAGTGCACCTGAAAAGAGTTTTATTTTGTAGGTTCTATTATCAGTGAACGTGCCTGTTATAGTTATTACCTGTCACTCAAGACTTTTCAGTCTTTACCAATGTACTCTGTGCTCAAGGCTTTGCACACGTTTTTTGCGCAGAAATTATGTCAATTTTCCTGGACAAAAGTAGTTACCTATATATGTAGGGTAAGCAATACCCGTCTGTTCTAAAATTTGACAGCTCTTAAGTTCTTATTTATCTCTCCCAACGTACCAAATTTTCACGTTGCAGGGCTGTGGGTTCGATTCCTACCCAGGACAAACATTTGTGTGATGAACATAGATGTTTGTTCTGCGTCTGGGTGTTATATTGTATTCTATGTATGTATTTACAAACAAAAAAGTATATAAGTATTGTATCAGTTATCTGGTTCCCATAGTACAAGCTATGCTTAGTTTGGGGCTAGATGGCACTGTGTGAAATGTCCACACTGTATATATACATCAAAGAGAGGTATAAGTGCGAACGTATTTGTTAAATTTTAGTGCACACGGACGTAAGATTTTTTGACGTGAAAGCTAACACATAACAAACAATAAGTATTAGCGAGGATCAATCAGACCAACCAACTTGACTTGCAAATCGTCACTTGATGATGAAGAGCGATTTTCTCTTGCGTTTTCATCATCGTTTTCAAATAATTGCAAGCTTGTAAAATCGGTTATTTACAATCCCTATTGTTTTATCCCTAGTTTATATTATAACCGTAAATCAGATCCTACCTGTCTATCTATCAGCCATTTAGGACAAGGTTATCGGCTCCGGCTCGTCTAAAATGAGGGTAAAGTGGGGAGAACTGTCTCCCGCAACAGCAAGGTATAAACGAAGAGCCTCCGATTTCAACTACATTTCAAGTGTATTTGTCTAGCAATTGATTTATTCGAGGGTCGCTATTCATTAGGCATGGGGGGATTGGTTAGTTAGTATAGGTATTTGATTGTATCGGAAATGTTGGGGACGCTTGTTTATTTATCAAACCTTTTCTTTTGAAGCTTTGTGGCCGTTTTCCCGTATCTTTTTTATTTATGTTTGTGAGCCGATACCTTTGTTGGTTTGGTTGTAATGAAAGATTTAGTGTGGTTTTTGAAATGTTGGAGTTTTAGACCGCCATTTACGACTATGAAAATGAGAACTATGCGATACGCTTGGCTTTTACAAAATCTAAAGCTATATTATAAAACCGGCCAAGTGTGAGTTGTGCTCGCGCACGAAGGGTTTCGTACATATAAACGAGCAAACAAGTTTGTTTTATTGTATGGGAAAGTGTACGTTGTTTGTTAAATATTCATTTTATTCCGTTATTTGAGTATTTGCTATTATAGCGGCAACAGAAATACATCATCTGTGAAAATTTAAACTATCTGACTATACTCCAATACTCTTTTATTAATAAACTAGCTACTGCCCGTGGCGTTGCCACGCGTGGACTACATTACTTTTCAGGTTTCGGTTTGGGTAATAGCTTTATTTTTAAAAACTGATTTTCTATCAGCCACACTGAGTTTTCTGCTCGTATAATCACTTCCACGAAGTAAAAATGACATGTCTTAATCATGAATGAAATAATTAATTATAATATTTCCCAAAACAGCGTAGGTACGCTAATTATTATCCTTGATATTCCAGGACCAATTTTGATGAAATCTCCACTCATGGCTACTTAACTATAGAAAAATTTTCGATGATATTTCGATAAGTATCATCGAACTCATGATTAATTAAAACCTATATTATATTAAAATCTAGGCTTTCAAAACATTTTTACAATAGGGCAAAGTCAGGGGGTCTAGGTAAGATACCAACCGCTAACGCTAACGCCAAACGCTAACTCCAAAATGTACTGAAATGACGTTTCGGAAATCGCTAACTTTTCCGTAGCGAATGTCATTTCGATACATTTTTGGAGTTAGCGTGAGGCGTTAGCGTTAGTGATTGTGATCTTTGCTAGACCCCCAGGGCATTTTACATAACGTGTTTCGTACACAGATTAGAGAAAAAAAATCTACTTCGTATCATTCCAAAGAGTATTGTTATACTTCTGTATCATTCAAAGAGTATACAATTTATAAGTAACGTAAGAGTATCATTGGCCCACTGCATTAGCCTATGGTGGTAATAGTATGCATTGGCCCTCAGACCTGTGGGCTAAACATAAACGTCATGTAATGCCAAAAATAGGCGTAGCAAGGGTCAAGATTATACTCCCAAGGGTAAAGCTCTAACTATCACGGTTCGTGAGATACAGCCTGATGACAGACGGACAGAAGGCCTAACAGACGTCGTCAGTCCGTTTTGGGTACGGAACCCTATTACTAAGGCTTCGCTGTCCGTCTGTCCGTCTGTCACCATCAGGCTGTATCTCATGAACCGTGATAGTTAGACAGCTGAAATCTTCACAGATGATAAATATATTTTTGTTGCCGCTATTACAAAAAATACAGAATAAAATAAGTATTTAACCTCTTAAATACTTATTTTATTCTGTATTTTAGTATTTTTTCTCTCTCATACATCAAACGTTTTTTTGCTAGTTTTTATAGATAATGATACGGAACCCTTCGTGCGCGAGCCCAACTCGCACTTGGCCGGTTATTTCTCTAATCTGCGGGCACTAAGTATAATTAACATGTTTGTATCTTGAATGCAATCGATTCATACTACTAACATATTATTTGATGGTATATCTATTTTACTCCAAAAACCCCAAAACAACCTGCAAAGGCTTAAATAGAAAAACTAATAATGGTTAATCAAATCTAATAAATTGTAAAATTTCATTCCACTGTTTAATGCATATTTACTACCGAAATTAACTCCTATTACTCTTTGTTCATGGCCTTACACACGTTTTTTTTCTTTAATCTGTGCCTCCAGATGGACTTTACGTGAAACATGTGAAATATTCAATAACAACACGACAAAAAATTACTATACTTAACACTGGCTATGTGTGGAGCCATAATACAACATAAAAAAAATTACTGTGACACAAACTAACCGTCAGTAGCCAAAAAAAATTCACCATGAAGCGGCCATGTTGTATAAAATTCCGTCCGGTTTCGTAATGATATTTAATAATTTTGACCAAAAATTTTTAATGATATTTGTATTTTAATATATTCTATGTTGTGCGCTGATTATTTCTAAGCATATTAGTGCAACCCGCATGAAAATCAGTTCAATATCTAGGGATTTGTTCAATAACAAACAAACAAACAAACAAACAAACAAACAAACAAACAAACAGCCACAAATTATTGTCCCTAGATGGCGTTAGATACGATAAATTAGAAAATGTATGGAGAAGGGCAAAATGCCTTGTAGTCCTGCATTGCGGTTACGATATTTTTTGAACAATAGAACCTATGGGATAAATTATATTTGACATCATTATGTGTGTGTTCCGTAGCGCATCAGAATTACACATTTATTATATGTAGGGACTACGTTTACAAGTCGGCTTGGATTACAGTATGAGTAATTTAAGGTTACAATTGCGGCAATATAGGAACTATCACGGTAACATAAGATACAGCCTAATGACAGACGGACAGACAGCCAGATCAAGGAAGTTTCAAGTATATTTTACCTCAAAACTTCCTTGAGCTAGATAGATAGACTAGGCGGACGGACAGCGGAGCCTTAGTAAGGTCCGTTTACCCTATGTGTACGGAACCCTAAAAGTCCTTCCCATAATGATCGTTTCATTTACCTATGATTAACTCCGAATCTCAAAAACCAAAGAAGCTGTATCGAATAGAGATGCATGCAAATTAAGTAAAATGTGGTCTGCGAGACGCGCAGTGTCGCAAAGGGAGTCTCTCACAGCAAGGGCTCTTGGCAGAGAGGCCGACTAGTTAGTGAGGCCAGCTACGCTCGGGGCAAAAATAACATTTAGGTTTTTTTAAGTTCTTACCTACATATTGTTCAACGACATCTAAATACTCGCTCTTTCTTTCTACTTTCTTAGTCAAGACATGACTTGGTCGAGCACCATCTTTATTTTAATAATTTATAGGATAGCATTTGCCCACTGCCTCACCTGATGGTAAGTGATGACGCGGTGGTGCATGCTTGCCTAGAAGATACCTGTTCACTCTTGACTTGAAGACACCCAAGCAAGGTAAATATGTTTTAAGTGATTTTAATACTTAATTGTTTTTGTTTCTTTTCTTCTTGTCAGTGCTGTCCATAAACGGAGGTGAACAACATACCACCAACAACATATTTTTTGAAATCTATGGTGGTATGTATTTTTCAATGTCCTCTCCATCCCAAGATTGTCTGGAAGAAATCGCTTTAAGCGATAAGACCGCCCATTGTACTAGCATTATTAGTCAATTAAGTTTTGTTTCTTTTATTTTGTATATGTTTGTTTATTTGGTGTACGATAAAGAGTTAATCTATCTATCTACTTTGAAGAGGAGTTTCTTTGTTCAGTTATATTATTGTAAATATTTTTGCTATCATAAATATTATAATCCCCGTCGTTTATAAACCGATTTGGATTATATTTATTTGAAAGTAACTACATCTACTTGCAGATTGGTCCCATAGAAACAAATAAGTTCAGTAGTTTCTACACCTGGATAAAATATGTCAGTAAATAAAAAAGACCTTTGACCTCAGATTGACAGGTATTTATAAAATGATATTAGACCTATACACCTACTTACCGATGATATTATAGAATTATGAAAAGCGATACTTAATACGCTATAAAAATAATGTTATATATTCACCTCAGAGGCATCACTAGAGTGCAAAAGTCCTTCAACCTATCAGATTAACCCAGATAAGTAGTATAAGAAAACAAACAGGAAAATACTAAGTAATAATTGCATCTCTCTCTTTGATTCCAATGTTAAGCTGATGAGTCAATACACAGTGGGACTGAACTACTTCCAGAGTTGATGAGTTAAGTCTATGAGAGATTTCAGTGAGTATATTGTATCTGATAAAAAAATACCCACAAAGGATCTATTTGTTTTGTCTTTTTTTTTTTTGTTTTTTTTGTTTTTTTTTTTTGTTTTTGTTTTTTACTTTTTGTTATTGGAATACATTTCGATAAGTTTTACAAAATTTGTTATTTTATCTTTGTGCGTAGGAACAATTATTAGTTACCTCTAACACTAGATCAGTGAATTACTAAATGTACAATTGTACATAAGTATAATATTATGAATCCAGAATCGTTTTATAAGTTATCAAAGCGGGCATATGTAAAGAACCGAAAACCATGCAGACACGATATAGATACTGTACTGAAATAGGGTACAAATAAGGGTACAAACCATTATAATATTAATTTTAGAGAAATTCTCCTTAGAATTATTCATCATAACAATATTGTATTTGCAATAAAGATCTCTATCAAGACTGGTCGAATGAAGATAATTTTATCAGAAACATTTCAATCTGTCTATGCCTAAAAGACCGCTAAATTCTTTAAAGCTCTACACATATTTAGTTCAATGATATACGTACAGAAATATGTATAACTCATTATAAATTTTGTAAGAAGAGCTGAGTTTATAATAATCTCGTATTAATTCCCCGTTCCGAGGCGTTATTTTATTATTTATTCAGGATCATCGGGAGAGGCGTCGCGCTTGCCCAACCCTTCACCCGGCTCACCCCCGGATCCGTAATACCCGACGAATAATATTTAATCTACGGCAGTTTTGTTAGGATAAGAGCTTTGTCTTAGAAATTTTATAGGAACTGCGTTACGACCAAATTACTATAAACTCAAAAGCCAGGTTAAGCTATTATTTATTATTTCTCACACTCGTGTTTTATCCCACATTATATAAACACTTGCTGCATCCCGAGGTGTCTCTCGGAGTTATCCAATACGTGTTATTCCAGCGTATGAGCTATCTACATTCCAAGTTCCATTGAAATCCACTCAGCTGTAGCAGCGTGAAGAAGAAACAAACACACATACACCTTAACTTTCTTCTCCCATATATGACGCTATACGAACCTCGTAAGTTGGTTATAAAAATGAAGGAACCGGCCATGAAATCATTTTGTCACGTTGTTAGCTTCAGTAAATCATGTCTCGGCTTTATAGACGGACAGCTGCGGGTTCTAATCCCATTCTTGGTTCAATTTTTATCCATTATAAAATCGGTTGATTACGCTAACCTGGCGATGTACACAGATAAATGATAAATATTAAATTAAACCGTTAGTTAGGGAGGTAAACGATAGTAGAGTTTGTTTTCAACCCACATTTTCCACACACAAATATAAAAGAGTAATAATTAATTTCAATACCCTAAATTCTGACACCCAGGGCTGACCACTTGCCTACACGAGAAGAAGAAGAAGAATACCCTATAACTTTTTAGTTACCTACTTGATGCCATTTATAAAAAACTTGTTTCTTACCCTACACATTCATCTGAACATTCTTTCCAACTATTATTTATTCTGTGACTCCGTTACGTGCAATCTTCTTTCATCCGTCTTCTTCAGCTCAGCATTCCGATCCATACAAATGGTGACAGCTTCGGATTTGTCTGTTTTGCCCTGGGTTTCTTATAAACAGTTTAAATTAGTTAGTAAGTTAATAAAATTTTCTAAATAACATTAGCATCATTATCATTGTCATCATCGAAGGCCTAAAGACCTCCGAAGAGATTCCGCTGAACACAGGCCACTCCTAAAGAACGCCACTTTGAGTGGCTGCTTGCCTCCTGCATTTAACATTGGCATATTATTGACGAAAAAAAAAATTTACGAATCTATTATAACAATGTTACCAGCAAAATCATCTGATACAAGCATACCCGATTTTTTTAAAATAATTCTATGAAATTTACCTTGTAAATTATCAATACCAAAACGAAGCCAAAAGTCTCCTCGAATGTCTTTTCAATAAATCTTTCTTAGAAAAATAACCATTTAGCCGATAAAAGCAATTTCTAATGCGGTAATTCTCCGAGATAATAACAAAGGTTACCCTTTCCTTTGGATAAACGCCATCAATTTAGTCCGTTACCCGAAACAATAGAGGAAAAAAGCCTGCGTCCAGCTTCTAAGATGAAATGATTGACGACCGGGGGAGGGGGTTTATGACTACAGCCTTTTTGACGACAAAAAACGGACGTACGGATTCTGCCTGTTTATGTGCTTAATACAGTCACAGAAAATGCGTAGGATTTATCTATTTAGGTTAGCAGTATCGCTTGCTAAGCTTAATCAATTGATCAATTTTATAGTAATTTTTTTTATGTGAATAAATGACGTGACGAGCCAGTCGTTCACTGGTGTTGAGCGACACGGCCGGCCATAACAGTTGCATTTAAATAAAGAGTAGGATTAGAATCAGTATTCTTCAGTGCCCATGTTCTTCTTCTTCTTCTTTAATGGCTTTCTATCGCTTTTTTGCAATCATTCTGCCAATATCAAGTGAGTAAAATTTGTACGGTTATGTCAAGTCAAAGTCATATTTTGTCAGTCAAAACGGCAACAGTAAAATAGTGGTTATTTTACTGAAGGCTCTGAAAAAGGACGTTGAAGCAAAAACGAAAATGCATGGTTTTATGATCTTGAAACCATCTGCCAACACTCGTACACATTCACGAACACTTAACGGATAATAATCCACCCTTATTACACATTAAAGTTCAAGATACACTAGTGTTGAAAAGTAAATTAAAAATTCACAACCGCCATTGCCGGATTTTCTTCAAAGACGCAGAAAAGATAATAAAAAACAGTGTCCATGTTAAAATGTCTATATTTTGCTTGTGTATCGGAAGTGTATGCGATAAGAGTGTCATAAACTTCATCCAAGATCTCACAGATTATTTAGCAACAGAAGGAAATCGAATGAGTTTGAAAGCTCGTAGAGGTAATTTCGAGTCTATGAACCACACACATTTGTAAAAGTATAAAGTGTCTGTGGTATAAACATACATATTCGGCCTTATTAATAAACGTAGAGTAGCTTTGGATTAGTTACTCCAATTTTTGTCTATTTTTGTCATTCGAATATCGAACTTGATCGAAAAAGACAAAAGGAAAGCTACTCCACGAATTAAGGCCGAATGAGTTATTATAGCCGTGTGATTTAGCAACATAATTATGAACCACGCTCAAGATACTTTTCAAACAATGATTTCATTCTTAGTTTAATAACCAGCTAAAAAATAAATAGTTACTTACTTATAATAATTATAGTAGATGTAGTTTTCCATTTTGAGTTTTTAAATAATACAAGTTTCTCATAATAACGAACTAGATTATGGAACTTTCAACAGTTTCAACACTAAAAAGCAAATAAAAAGTTAACTCAATAAAAGTCATGTAAACCTATTAAAAATTGGAATTTATTAGTCGTCGCCGCCTTCCCGAGTTCCGACATCATAGCTGGCTGGTACGAATGCTTTGTAAAAACTCGTGTCAACAAACTTAATTGAAAACATCACAAAGGGTGTTCACGGCACACGCCGCCGCTCTTCAATTTTAAATTCCGATGTTCAGCATATTTAATGGAATTACTTTTTTTCAATAACACGCCGAAAAATCTTTACAAAGGTTTTATTCAGAATTTGGTTCATCAGCACTCGATTTGATGATAGCTTTTCCTCGGTTTCGTGTATTTTATCAACGACTGTTATTTTAGAAATTGAATTGTTTGCGTCGTTTACTGGAGGTCATAGTGCATCTAAATAAGTATATAAGTATAGTCAATGGCTTTTTCCCCGATCTAAGCTTTCACTAGGAAGGTTTTCAAGTAAGATTTGAAAGCTTCAAATGAAGCTAATTTCCAATTAGCTCAAAATAAATTTCAAGAGGCTATAAGAAAGCAAATCTATTCCAATAACTTGCGATAAGTAGGTACTAACTAGCAGAGACATTCCTTTTGTGGTCATCATCATCATCAACAGCATGAAGACGTCGAATACTGAACATAGGCCTCCCCCAGAGAGCGCCACTTTGAGCGGCTGCTTGCCTCCTGCATTCATCGGCAACCCGCGGCTTTCACCAGATCGTCGGTCCACCTAGTGGGGGGTCGGTCTACGCTGCGCCTTCCGGTTCGTGGTTGCCACTCGAGAACGAGTTTTGTGAAAGGTAGTGATAAAAATACGTAGTAAGTGCGCGTATCGATTTGCTGCCGACTCGCATTTTTAATAAAGCAGATCCGTTATCGCGTGATGCGTATCATTCATAATATAATAATAAATAATAATAATAAATATGTGTGGACATTTCACACAGCGCCATCTAGCCCCAAACTAAGCATAGCTTGTACTATGGGAACCAGATAACTGATATAATACTTATATACTTTTTTGTTTGTAAATACATACATAGAATACATATAATACCCAGACGCAGAACAAACATCTATGTTCATCACACAAAATGTTTGTCCTGAGTAGGAATCGAACCCACAGCCCTCAGTTCAGAAGGCAGGGTACTACCAACTGAGCTATCGGGCCCGTCAATATAGGCCTCGTCGTTTCAATATTCCAATAACACGAGGTGGTTGTATTCTCAGAGCATTCGATAAAGACATTCAATACATACATATAATAACGATCGTGAGTATGAATAACTTGGCGCTTACTAAACGGTAGGTATTGGGCGAAGAGTAAATTTTATTTGGACCGGATTTTTCACTTTTCCTTTTGGAATTCTAAAGGTTTTTAGAAAATAGTCGTGCAAGCGCAACACGTATCGCTTATGTACAGAGTTTAAACTTTTGTTTTTATATCTTTGCTGACATGGCAAATTTTCATAATGTTGTAACAGTTTTACAACCCTTTTAAAACACGGTTAACCCTGTCTTGCCTTTTCTAAGTATAAACTAAAGTAGGTATGCGATATACTTACTACTCTGACAAAAAAATGAAAAAGAAAAATAAGTATTTTAATTTCATTAGCGAATAGCCATATAACTTACTGACCTATTATACTATTATATATACTTATTGATTTCCGACACCTTTTTCCGATTATCTGTATTTCAATTATGAATTTTCATTAACTGTTATATGCGGCCGTGTCGCTTAACATCAGGTGAACGACTAGCTCGTCACGTCATTCAATCTCATAAAAAAAAAATTCGTTCAGCCGTTTCAACAATAAACAAACAATATGTAATTTTTCACATTTATAGGCAGGTATCGCATTTTTGACCATTGAAGAAGTAGGAGAGAAATTAGGATTTGTAACGAAGACTGCAGTTTACGTGCCTTTTGTTCATGTTTGTTTTCCATTTACGTCTTGATTGTATCTCATCGTCTTGTATATTAGTGATCGATCATTGTTTATCACAGTAATCCATAAAGCTTGGGTTTTGTCGAAAGCTTCCAATAATATGAACACCTGCGGCCTGCGTCCCAAAATGAGACACCATTTAAGGTAAAAAATAAAACATATATAATATTCCTTAGGATAAAAGCAGAGAAATCTCTTATTTATGTTTCAGTATGGCTCATCAGTGGCGTTCAAACTGATGCACCCTGGTTCAATCCTCCCATTCTAATGACCACATAGAGTAAAAAAAAAGGGGGGGAAGCGTCATTTTTTAAATTCTCCCGGTGAAGAAAAAATATCGCGAAGAAACCAGCAAATTCTAGAATCAAAATTAAAATCACATAATTATACTTTGGCCCGGAAGTCATTTTTAGTGGTCTATGATTTAGAAAAATACGACTGGGACGTTCATAGGTACTGGCCGTCTATAATATATAAATACGTTTATATTAAGAACGGAAACAACGGGCGTAGGTACTACAAGTTTCTACTGCGAATGTAACAAATTAATTTGCGGTTTGAGAATTGGACTCCGTGATATGTTTAGCAACTTGGACGGGCCGAAGTTATGATGAAAATGTTATTTGAGATTAAATTTTGTTATTGCCCATCGCGTTCCGTTAATATCCTGAAAAGAATTGAAATGTGATAAATATTACGGAAACAGAGAAAGATAGGTTATTTTTATATCATTGTAAATTGTTTTACTAGGTGGTAGGGCTTTTCTGCAAAGTATGTCTAGGTAGGTACCACCGCTTTGCCAGTTATTCTGCCGCCAAGTAGTAGTGTGCAAGCACTACTGTGTTCCGGTTTGAAGGGCATTGTAGCTAGTGAAATTACTGGGCAAATGAGACTTTATGACCTGATTACACAGTGTAGTAATCGGATTACTAGACTGTGTGATGTCTCAGGATGACGTGCGCAGTGCAGTGTCACGCGAATTTTTTTTTATTATTTCAAATTTCCGAGTGACACTGCAACTGTTATGGGCGGCCGTATTGCTTAACATCAAGTGAACGACCAGCTCGTCACGTCATTCATTCTCATAAAAAAAAAAAAAAACAGAAATAAAAAAAAAAATTGTAATGATTGTAATTTCGATTGATACGTAAAATATACGTAAAATATAAAATATAAAATACAGACACATTTACTTAGCTGTTATTTAAAACTAAATTCCTATTTAGTAATCAAATATCATACAATTTCCGTTTTTTTTTCGAGACTTTTCAAAATAATTTTATTGGAAATGATTTATAGATCTTGAAGGCATCGGCTATATATTTTTATAGGTACCTAACCTACCTACTTCTTATGCCGAAACACTTGTATTATTTTGTAAAAGATCATATACTAAACTTGTGTAATAAAACTTTTACGAACACACAACGCCATCTTTTGTTGAGTAGCAGAACTAACTGAAAGCTTTACTTAGGTATTATTATTATTTGGCCCTTATAAAACTTTTTTCATTCATCATTTTTTAGCTCTCATTACTTAATGATATGATTTAATAAACTTTTTTGTGCTCTACATGCTCTTGTAGCACATAGAAAAAATTAACAATATTGGAAATGTCTAAGCCTATAAGATAATTATAATTCTAAGCTCATAAAGATCTCTCAGAAAGAAGTACCCAAAGAACAATTTTGAAGCACGTGCTTATATATTACAAAGCAGCCAAGATGAGAAGCAAGCCACCATCCGTAATTTTGCCGCTAACTACGTCCTTGCGTTTAAAGCCTCAGACGTCCTCGACACACCTACACAGCTGAAACGCCTGAAACGGCTGAAACACAGGTTGTATTGTGCTACAAAGAAAGCTTTTTCTTTTGTCCTCGCCACAAAGGGCAGTGGGCAAGGTCAAGCGGAAGGCTGAGTTTGTATAGCGGCCGATAATGCAGATTAAGGAAATGTAGGAGCAGGTGGGTAGCTCTTTAGGTACCTACTTAGCCCATTATTAAGTATCTCTATATCCGAAACTGGCTATGAACTAGACCTGATGCGATGATGATGGATGATGATAATGATGATGATAATGATGATGAAGATGGCGCAGTTGTTTTTTTTTTTTTTCATGTTTCGCATAAAGATTCGTGCTTGGCCGACTGTACCTAAAGCTTGTCTTTACTATAATTTGATAGCTCTTAAGTTTGCACTTAAGTACCTACCTTTCTAAGGCGTAGGTACCCAAACGTGTTGCCGTGGTACGTCATAGAGAGACTGAACTTAGAAGGCGTCAAACCTGAGTACAGAGAGACATTAAAGATGCAAGAAGCAAGTAGTTAAATGGTAACTAACACTTAATAACTTAATTAAGTTTTTAGGCGTTTAATATTTAGTACGTACCTAAGTTGTGTTGTGATTTACACAATTTTGCATACCATTAAGCATAGGTGCCTACTTACCTACTAAATTATTGAAGAGGAGCCCTGAGGTTTCCCGCGGGACTAGATAGCTTCATTATAATAAGTTTATCTTGGTACCTCTTTCAACTAAAAGGATTCAACCGTTTTGCCGTAAAAAAGGCAATTAAATATTTTGGAACTTAAAACAGGCGACGTTTCACTTAGTAGTAGTAGAGTCCCGAAAGATCAGCTGACGTGTCATCCACATATTATTTTCGCAAAGTTGTTTGCCTCATTCTGAGTTTTTGCCCGTTCACCCGTTCACCAGACATTTACCCGGACTCAAGTAAGGCGACTCTACAACGGAACTACCCTTTCTTTGTTAAGCTTCAACTATCCGTTCATAGATGGCGCTCTTGTAAAGTTTATATCTTGCATTTACTTGTTGAACTTTTTTTGCTCACAGTTCTCATAATGTTTACTACTTTTACACTGTAATATTTCATAATGTTTGGTTAAGAGCCATTTAAATTTGATGGCACTTTATTATGTGTGACCTGTACAGATAATTGGTGTCATTAGTTTAAGTCAGCAATATATTTTTTATTTTTACAGTTTCACCCGTTTAGAATTTTTTTTAACATCCAAAAAATTTAATTTCGATTTGAAACTCGTATTATTAGATTGCGCTTAGTCGCATGGATATTAAAAAAATATTGGACATGTCTAAAACACACATTAGGTACTACCTCATCACCATCAGCCTGCTGAACATAGGCCTCCCTCAAAGAAATAAGCCAAGCCTAAAGAGCGCCAATTTGAACGGCTGCTTGCTTCCTGCATCGGCATCGGCTCCCAGCGCATTTCTACCTACAACCACAGATTATAATAGTATACTACTACTACAACTAACTTATTGCTGTTCTGGCTATAGGAACACCAATTCACTACAATTTATGCAAAAACATCTCAACGTGACATCCCAACCGATATTATTCATGAAACCCCTTTATATACCCGCCAAGGAATCCGTGTACCATAAAAGTATCACGAGGTCGTGAGTCTACGTAAGATAGATGTACTTTTTACGCCTGTCGTTTGCAGACGTCTGGGCTCATTACTTTTATGCCTCTTGAAGACTCGAATCAGGATTTTATACACACATTTTATTATACTATAAGCGAGCCACTGTTTCACCTGAAATTCACTCGTTTTCATACGGAAGCTGAATTTTCCGGGACAAAAAAGTATCTTGATCTCGGTAGTGTAAGGAAGTTTGCAAAGTTTCTTCTAAATCGGTTTACTCGTTGGCAAATACGCCAAATACCATTTGTATTTGGCGTATTTGGCGTATTAACAACGTTTTTCTTCAGAACGGTAAACGGACATAATAATATGTTCCAGTTTATATCCGGCGTCCGGGAATAAGATAAATTGCATGTTAAATGACAGACATTGTTTCAAAATCTTCAACAAAATATTACAGCTACAAACAACGATCCACCTCTTACATTATATATTCAAACGAAGCCGTCTACCAATTCGATCATGAGAGTAAACGCTTTGTCGGCATCAGAACAAACGAGTATTGAACGTCGAGCGAGACAAACAAGTCTAGCCTTTAACGAGCGCGCGGATCCTGAAACGAGCACCCAGAGGGATTAGTTTAATTGGAGCTTAGCTGGACGCTAATGCACTGATGTCAAGTGTGCCGTGGGGCTGGGGTCACAGGCTGGGGCGATGGGACGCCGAGGTGCGCGCGACGCGGCCGAGCGGCGGAGCGCGGCCGACGGCGGCGACAGTGCTCGCCCGGCCCCTCTTCCGCGCGCATGTCCTATCGACAGGCCCTTCCATCCTACCTCCACACAAAACGCGGCTCCGTTACATAACAATCCCCACGGGCACCCAAACCTCATAGTGTTAAGGCTTTATTCTGTGATCGATAACATTTTTGCACGTTTACATTAGTTAGGTTAGCGTTACGTAAGCCGTCCACGAAGCTTTGCTTGCCACCGCTTTATTGTGATATTCGGTTGTGATATTATCGTTTAGGCTAGCTTTTGCTCGTAGTGTGGGTTTGATAGGTATTGTGGTAACGGAGTCCGCGAAGCTCGAGCCGCCGCTATCGGGTTTGTGGGGAGGTCCCGTCCTGCACTTGTTGATCCCGTCCCGGTCCTGAGTCCGAGTCCTGTCCTGGGTGCTGGGCGCGTGCACAGCCGGTTCCGCGAGACTTGTTGAGCGCGGGCTGAGGATGCGCGCGTAGCGCTCCCGAGAGTGGCTCGTCACGGGTTCGCGCGGCTGGTGGCGGCGCGCCACGCCATCTGGCGGCTGCGGCGCTCCGGCTCGCAGCCCGCGCAAGACACCAATGAACACGAACACACCAACCATCTGTACGTCTCTTCTCTCTTCTCTGTCACTGTTTGTCTTGCCAAGCTTCTGTCTGCCCTGATTCATTCATGATCCATCTTGCCACTTTCTTTCTCATCTAACCAATATAAATCCATTATCGCTTGACGAAAATATTGAAAGAGTTTTCTAACAATTTACTAACAAATTGGGTTATATCTGCTCTGCGCTCTTATACTGGATTTTCCGCAATCAATTTCTCAAATCATTGCAATCAAAAAGCTAAAGAATACAATCAAAAAGTTAGTAAATTTCATCAAAAAAAGTTCGAAGAAATGTCGTCACATAAGAAACAAAGCAGGACGACTAAATAAAGTGGCAAAATAAGCTGAGCTTCTGAGGGGAAGCGTCCAGACAAATCTATTTTCGGCGGCACCCTTTCACATTAAGTTTGTTTGCCCGCCGTTTGCCAGCTGCTCACCTCCCGCTTTCATTTCTACTTTTCATATATTCCTTTCATGTTGGTGCTGCGACCCGTGCGCTGTTTGCATCGTCGGCCATTATACGAACGCTTGCAATAAATGTTACCCCACAGTCGTTGTTTTATTTTACTTTGATGTCTGCCACCCTATATGGAAACGTACGCTTGTAAGTAGTTACATGTTGTAGACTCCTAGAAAATTTGTTATATATCCGATAGAACAACTGTCTAAATGTATACGGTGTTATTAATAAAAAATTAAAACGTATTTGAAATCTTTATCTGCTGAAAATTGTATCTAACGGTAAGTAACATAAACACGCTTTGGCAAATGGAGCAAACACGTTTCAAATACATTTTATTTTTATAAGACCAAAACATTTTGACAGTTGCTAACTTGGATCACGAATAAACTTATGGATTAGTCTATTGTGTATCAATGTTTAGATAGAGCATAATACCATGCACATGTTGCCTATATCAACGAATTCCTAATCATGTGATTGCTTATATGAACAAGCTTTCTATGTTAATTAGGAGTTAACTAACTCATTAATTCAAACTGCTCTGCAGGCCATTATTCAATTACTTATGGTTAGCAACTGGTAGCTAACAAACAAACTTTTACTACATTACTATTTGAAATTAAATTCAACGGCATGTTTTCAACACAACTCTATTACTCTATTAAATTGGATAATATGACAATAAATTATATTATATCTGAGATGTATTGGGGACCTCCTGTATTCAGAGATCCACCACTGTTTGTTATGCTGTTATTTATGTTATGAAGCTACGTTATAGTTAATGTTAAGTTATGGAAGAGTGAAACGATGTTGTTGTAGCGACGGTTTATTGTCAACTGAAAAACTTATAAAATAATATATATAATAAATAATGTTATATGGATGCGCTCGGGCGCCCGATACCGCCTATTCAGCTAAAGGTTATATGTACGTAGCCCGTACATGAGATAAAATAAATGAAATTGAATTGAATTAATAATTTAGATCAAAGTCATATTTTATTTTATTTAGAATAGAATAGCGTTTATTCAACTTCATAATAATGCTAAGTTACACAATACACAATAAAAAGCAAAAAGTACACACCAGGATCTTAATTAAGTTTTACATTATACTGTGCATATAATTATTAAAAAAGAATTTTCGTGTTGAAGCTGAAAGGGCGTTCAGCTCAGCATAAATGTCAAGTGCCTACCGGTACCTAACACATAAAATATTTGAAAACGTTGTATTGTATGCATAATATAAGTTGGTATTTTATAACGCATCAACTGTAGGTACTGTAGGATTTTTCACTAGTATTTATCGACACTGATTCTATTTAATTACTGTGCCTCTCTGAAATGAAAAATTCAGTACCTATAATATGATCTAAATAAACACCAATACATCAAAAGTTTGCCTCACATGCAAAGGTCATAATACAATCCGCCCGTTGTCACGAAACTTCTCAGAACTCTAATATAGGTTAATGTGTGCTCGTTACCTAACAATGCTCAAGGTAGTTAATTATTTGCATATTGGCTACTACAAACATTGAAAAAAATTATTCTTGGAATCAGAACCATTCAGTCCTTCAATTAATTTTATTTAGGTACTTTATTACCATGGCTTCACCCATTGAAGAACTAAACCGCTTCACCACAGCCGTTTCAAGTGTGCAGCACAGTGGTCAGCTGCTACCACAAGCTAATACAAAACCATCATGTTTCATGGCATTATTATTTCAAGGTTACAATAATTTTGTTCGAATTCATACCATGAACCTATAAAGTATTCCTGTGTGTGAACGAGACATCTACATTTTATATAGCGTTATCACTGTCGCACGTCAGTGTCAACATGATGTAAAGGTATGACATGACAGTTGTATTTGAGTGAACGATTTAAAACTGCTCTGGCTTTGCAACACTAAAGTATTCTTACTTTTATGTCATTTGTCAATGTATGATTGAAGTAATAATGCTAAAAGACGTTGTGGTTGCCCCCCTGAGGTGTTTACCTACAACGAGAGCTAGAATTCGTTACTCTCAATACAACCGACTGCTACCCAGTTGTAACACGATAGTCGGTGAGTTAGGCAAAAGCCAGGCAAGCATGCACCACCGCAGGCCGCGTCTTCACTCAGGTACTATCAGGTGAAACAGTGGTTCAAATGCATATAAATTATTTAAAGAAAGGCCATTAACCAGTTTAAAAAAATCTAACATTTAGTTATTTCATTATGAGTTTTACTTACAACCAATGATTTGACTATTAACCACAGCACAGTCTAACAAATTTTTGTTCTAATTGCTTTTTTTTTATGGGAATGAGTGACGTGACGAGCTGTTCGTTCACCTGATGTTAAGCAACACGACCGCCCATAACAGTTGCAGTGTCACTCGAAACTTTAAAATAATTAAGTTTCACGTGACACTGCACTGCGCACGCCATCCCGAGATATCACCCAGTCTAGCAATCAGATTACTAGACTGTGTAATCAGGTCATAAAGTCTCATTTGCCCAGTAATTTTACTAGCTACAATGCCCTTCAAACCAGAACACAGTAGTGCTTGCACACTACTGCTTGGCGGCAGAATAACTGGCAAAGCGGTGGTACCTACCTAGACGAACTTTGCAAAAAAGTCCTACCACCTAGAAAAACAATATCGGGAAGTTTTATTAAAAATATACAAATTCATAGAATACCAGTTATTAAAAAAAACAAATAACTTCGAAGTTTTCATCATCCGTTCACTAGTATTGTGACGCAATCATTAAAGAGATATAAAAATTTTTAGAACTAAAATGTTTTCGCAAGTGATAATCTACGCCAGAGTGAATGAAGAAATTAAAGCCATAAGCACTTTGAAATAAATGGGGTTGAAGTACATTCACCTACAAATATTTTATTGTTTTTGGCGAATACCGCGTGGGCATAGTTAACTGCGTTGTGGCGGAGGAAGGGTATAAATACCTATTAAAGATTATACCAACCAATTAAAGTATTAACGGCTCCTTGAATGCCTATCAACTCCTTAATCTATAACAGAACCTTAATAGTCCTAATAAAAAGCGAGCTGATGAGTCATTTCACTCCGTCATTATTATATTGTGAGCTTCCTCGGAGAAATATTTGTAGCGAAATACCGCTGTATTAATATTGCGGGAAAGTCAGTGCTGAAGTTTCGTACAAATGTAAGAATTGTGAATTGTTGTACAAATGTATTTTGACATTAATGTATCAATTTTATTATAAACGATTGTAAGAAAATGCTTGCATGTCAGAACGATGGAACTAGAGATACGAATACGATGTTACTTTTAAGATCACAATTGTTCACCTATGTTCGCAAGTAAATAAATTGAATTGAATTGAACTGTGAAGTTAGCAGTGCACGTTAGGGACTTCAAATAAAAGAGGAGGTTTTCAATTGGGTTGTATTTATTTTAATATTTTAAAGTGATACTTCAGATAAAAAATCGCACAATTTGCTTACCCTACCGGGGTGAATTGGTACTTTATATGACGGAAATTTAAGACAACTAAGAAATTGGCTTCCGCTACTTGGATACACCAGCTGGGTTCTACATTGTGAACTATAAGTTGTGGGTTCGATTCCCATCCAGGACAAACATGTTTTATATTGTATTCTATGTATATATTTACATCCAAAAAAGTATATAAGTATTAATATATCAGTTATCTGGTTCCCATAGTACATGCTATGCTTAGTTTGGGGCTAAATGGCGCTGTGTGAAATGTCCACACATATATTTATTTATTTATACAGTATACATACTTTCATTCAAACTACTCAAAGTACGAATTGCCAATAATATTTATTGTAAAACTTATTTCATTACTCCGTGCTAGCTGAGGCACTGTACTACTAGATATATTGCGCAATATTAGTCACGCGTTTCGTGGTATATTAAGGCCGTATTAATAAAATGAGTCAAGGGTGTGGCGGAATGTGTTCGAGGGTTCACTATTAACATGACCATATGCACTCCTAACTCACAATTCACACACAACTCTCACGCACGCCTCGCACACACCCACACACACCCCCACATTACACGCAGAAAATACACACTAACACACCACATCGTTACACGCCTTTAAATACATTTTGAACCAGATTTATTAAGCTATGGAAGGTAATTATATGTTTTATTTTATATAAAGCTATATTATAATCTACTTAAGAAATCATGTACCCAAACTTATAGCAAATAAATAAATTTGAATTTGAATTTGAATTGAATTTGAACATTATACAATCACACGCACTAAATAGACAAAAATAAGAACACTCACTTTTAAGATTTTTCTGTTATTATTTTTTAATTCGAAAGTTGCTGTTCACGTTATAGTTATTTATGTTGATTTTATTTATTGGTATTATTTGTATGTATAATATCTTTAAAGAAATGATTGAAACCGCTTTATTACTTACTTCTTGGCGCAAACCTGTCCAAACGTAGGGGTAGCTTGAAAAACAGCGCTGTGTTCGCACGTAGTGTGACCGCAGCACATGCTGAAGCTACCTCCATTGTCCTATAACATGAATGTAATGTACTTACCTACTTGTTTTAAGCTGTTCTATTGATATGTATTTCTTTTTGTGTTGATAGTGACAATAAATGATTTATTTATTTAGAGATGGCTGAATTTTTTGAGTTAGATCTAACATTGGCTTATTTTTAAACAGTTTGAATATTGAGCGTATTTTTTTTTTATTTTTTAGAAGATTAAATTTATACTTATACTTATAAATATACTTATATATAAAATACTTAAAAAATAAATTTAGTACCCAGATGAGCAAATTAACAAACCCGGTTTGATGCAAACTTCCGCTATAATAGAAGTTATTTAAATAATTCTTCACTTCAGCGCAAATTAATAAAGATTTTCTGGTTCAGTAAAACCTTAAAAATCTCATAATTTAATCTTATCCTTCGAAACAAGCCACCATAATCTTCTATAGGTACCAAATAAATTGCTACTGTTTGCAAAGAACAATTCATTTTGCTTGAATTTATTAGGGTTTTTAGTAGTAAACGTGTTGAACCCTAAAATTATTTTAGGAGGCGCAGAAATTGCGAAGGTTGGAACGTGGGAAAGGGGGTGGGAAAGTGGGAAAAGGAGGTGGGAAAGGGAGGGAAAATGAGGGCAAGATTTAACCGACTCACGTAGGATTCGAGGCCAGGCTTCCAGACTACTTGCTTCGTCTAGTTTGTAAAGAAAACTTACATTATTGTAACGTGATAAAAGATTTGTAAGAAAATATGAAATTTTCGTACTTACGGCTCTGTCAACTTAGATCCACAGCTTGGCTACAAACGTGGATCCGAAGATACCACTGTCCCCTCCTAAATTAACATTAAAGATATTTAGTCATTTTTTTTTACGGGCAATATGCCTTTATTACTCAAGCTAACTACTACAATAATAAAAACTAAACTTATTTAGTCACCATCATCAACAGCCTGAAGACGTCCACTGCTGAACATAGGCCTCTCCCAGAGAGTGCCACTTTGAGCGGCTTGCCTCCTGCATCCATCAGGTCCACCAAGTGGGGGCCAGACAGAAAGGAAAACAATTTTTTTTTCCAGTACAGGACCGAAACTAGCAAAACAGCTTCTTATCTAACTGCACGACTTTATATAAATTTTCTAGACTTACTGAGAAATCCTTCTTTATATTCGCAATAAATGAAAGACTACGAAGCGAGTTCCACTTAGAAGGAAATTGAAATGCTACGGGGACGTCGTAGCGCGTAGGCGGCTCACGTAGCTAGCGCCTACGAAGTGCCGTAGCTGTCTACGAAACCGTTTTAATTTTGTACAGCTTTTCTTACTGTGCTTTTTATAAATGATTTTTAACGGTTAACGGAGAGATGGATGGATGCGGGTTCAAGTCCCGCTCGTGATTCAAATTTTTCCTTAACAAGTTAATCTGTAGATTGCGCGATACTGCTATAGAATCATAAATATATGATTCAATACCTTAGATATGATTGGTTCCTAAAATTAAATGTTATTTGATACGAATTCCTTTCGGACAAATTAATTGTTATAGACTAGATTGATTCGCTCCGTATTGCTATACTCAAGATGTGTTATTATGTTATACATTTAAATATGCTAATTAAGACATGCATATAATTAAATATAAATAAATATATGTGGACATTTCACATAGCGCCATCTAGCCCCAAACTAAGCATAGCTTATACTATGGGAACCAGATAACTGATACAATACTTACATACATTTTTGTTTGCAAATACATACATAGAATACAATATAACAGCCAGACGCAGAACAAACATCTATGTTCATCATACAAATGATTGTCCCGGGTAGGAATCGAACCCACAGCTCAGTTCAGAAGGCAGGGATACTACCAACTGAGCTATGTGGCCGTCAAATTAATAATGTTTGCAATAATTGATGGAGTATTGATAATAGAGAAATATATTTTTTTTAAACAGTAGGCAAGTTGTATTTGTGGGCACATTGCTCACGGGGCGCATCATATGTGACAATAGTTCAAAATAAAGTTCATTGTCTACAATAGATAGATTATTTTGAAGAAAGGAAAATAAAAATAAAAATAAAATTTATAAGCATTTCTTTGTCTAAAATAGACTGATAGTTTTGAAACAAAAGCTTTTGATTGCGTTAATCATGAGATCCTTCTGAACAAACTTTTCCATTATGGTGTGAGACACCGGGCGTTTGAAATACTCAAGTCATACCTTACCAACAGAAATCAAACCGTGTGTATTAATGGTGTGCTTTCGAACTCTGTTAAGGTATCTATAGGAGTTCCTCAAGGATCTATTCTGGGCCCTTTTTTGTTTTTAGTGTACATTAATGACCTTCCTTTTCTTGCGAGTCAGTTCTGTAAAATTATTTTATTCGCAGATGACACGTCCTTACTGTGCGATCTTAATAGGAAATGTTTTGATCCCGCTAAGATCACACAGATACTGAATGTCATTCGGGAATGGTTTAGTGTCAATAATCTTATGCTCAATGCTGGCAAAACTAACTGTGTTAGATTCTCTTTAGCGAACAATGTGACCACTAATAATATTAACATTGATGATAAAAAACTCGACCTAACTAACACTACTAAATTTCTTGGATTGATCTTAGATTCTAAACTCTGCTGGGGAGCTCACATAGTCGAGCTCTCTGGTAAGCTCAGCTCTGCAGCATATGCTGTGCGTAAAATACGAGAGATATCCGACATCAAGACTGCAAGAATTGTTTACTTCAGCTATTTTCACTCGTTGATGTCGTATTGCATACTGCTATGGGGTAATGCCGCAACTGTGAATAGCATCTTCATATTGCAAAAGAGAGCCGTACGAGCCATTTATGGACTTGGGCCCAGAGTATCTCTGAGGGAACGTTTTAAATCTATAGGAATCTTGACTATGCCGTTTGTATATTTTTATGAATATCATGCATGTACGTAAAAATTTGACTAAATATAGAACCTATAGTGACAGTCACAACTATGATACCAGGAACAAATTAGAACTTGTACTTCCAAAAACGAGGCTGTCTAAAGTTAGCAAATCATTTGTTTTAAATTGTGTACGTTTTTATAATATACTGCCCGATACCTTGCTTCGACTAAAGGAAAAACAATTTAAGACTATTTTAAAGAACATTTTAATGCAAAAAGCTTATTAAAGCATTGGTGATTATCTAGCTGACATAACCTCATGGCAGCGTATTGACTTGGAAATTATGACGATTTAATTGATAGATTTGTATGTTACAATATAATATTTTAAAATTTAATTAATTTCTTTTATATTTTGTATTTTTCTTGACATTAATTTTATTTGGATTGTTTTTATAAATGTTATCTTAAAGTATAGACTAATATACTTTAAGAATGTTATTAATTATAAACTGTTATACATATGTAATTATCATTATCAATGTAACTCTTGACATTCATAAGCGTACTTAGGTGCCAAATTGATTAATAAATGAAATGAAAATGAAATGAAAAGAAAGAAAAATAAAAATCATATTAAAAAGCTTGTAGGAAAAAGCTAAAAATATCTAGTATTAAATAATTTTCACCACAGCAATAATGCGTAGAGATTTTCTCCTGAGTCACAAACTGAGACGGCATTTGGTTGCCTCAACTTGGCCCGACCGATTGTACTTCTGTTTGTATTGTAATTCTATGTCCAAATATTGATTCAGCGATTACGCGACACGACATGAAAGTGAAAACTGAACTACTTACTATAATAGGATCGCTTCGCTTTGTTAGAACGTTCTATGGTTCGATAATGCCAGTTTCATATTATATTCAATAGTAATGGTAATCATAATAAGTATATCAAGTGAATGCATTACGGCAAAACTGTATTAAATAACCCCAAAATAGTCTGATTTAAATAAAAACGTTGGTTTGAAAATTCGTGGACTAATGAAATTTACCAGCCCGCACTTGACCACCGTGGTAGACTATGGATCACTCCCTCTACGTTAGAGGAGACATATCCTAGCAGTGAGATCATATTTGGTTCATGATGGGATGTTTTAAAGTAATAATTATGATTACGTGATTAAACATCATCATCATCATCATCAACAGCCTGAAGACGTCCACTGCTGAACATAGCCCCCCCCAGGGAGCGCCACTTATAGCGGCTGCTCGTCTCCTGCATCTATCGGCTACCCGCGGTTTTCACCAGATCGTCGGCCCACCTAGTGCTGCATGTTCCGGTTCGTGGTCGCCACTCGAGAATCTTCTTTGCCGATCGGTTGTCAGTTCTACGAGCGATGTGGCCTGCCCATTGCCATTTCAACTTGCTTGCTGGTGATTCAACATAATTATTACTTAAAGTGTTGATTATAATTTTGTATTTTAACATATTATATTATGATTACGCTTTAATTGATGTGAAAGAACACGTGATTGTCTAAGGTTGAACTTGCTATTAATATTTGATACGGTAGCATTGCGTGACGTCTATCAATCTATACTTATATTATACGTATAAAGTCATTGAACTTTGTAAAAAGGTATACTTATTCAACATTATTGTCTGTCACGGAATAGGAAATTTGGTCATGTATTTGTAGATAAACATACAATTAGGATTTAAAAACTATAGGTAATAATAAGAATACATTCAAGACAATACAGTATTAAGGTCTGAAAATAAAACTGAGCGACCTAATTAGTTGGCTAGTGGCTTTATAAGACGTTGAAAACGATTAAATCCGTATTATGACTAGACTAGAGTATTAAATAATGGGGTTTGATATTGTATTAGGATACTTTCAAAAATATAAAACAAATCATCTCAATCGTGAGAAAAATGGCTTATCTACTGGAAGGTTTATCAAAACACAAACATCTAATTTTTATCCCTGTTTGTCCTCACGTGGGGACAGAATGTGGGGACAGACAGGAACAACCTCACAATACTCCTGCAGATCTATGAAAATGTTTATTTAATCTTGATTTAATTGGTTGGTGGTTCGTAGCTATAGGCTTTTGGACCCAAGGCACGCGGGACAAAATAACCAGCGTTAAAAAAAAAATTCTGAAGTTTGTTGTTGGCCATAGCCAATTAAAAATTCCTTATCTACAGGTCAATTGATTCCGCGACCAGCTGGTAGCGATCTGTCTGACCTTCACTGCCACCCCTCAAGGGAATAAAGCCAAATTATGTACGCACAATATACGACGTAGGCAGTAAGTGCTCTGACTCTATTTCCATACCAGATAGCATGTCTAATCTAAAATTTTAAACTTCCATAGTCACTAACATTGTTAACATAAAAAAATGCTTGGTAAATATCCCGTTAATAGACAGTATGTTAGCATGTTTAATAATTAAACATAGCAGTATATCATTATATTAGCTTGTGTTTCACTTAATACATTTTATAATATAAGTAGGTATATGTAATATCTTACTTAAACTTTAACATGCTAAAAATACTCGATTAACGTAAAGTGGGACCAAATTAACTGTATTTTTAGTAACAAATCAATTGTAAAGAAATCCCATAAAAGCCAAAAAAAATCGCAAATGAAACCGATATCAAAAAAGCAAACTAACAACATAAGAAAAAAAAATCAGTAGAACGCGTAATCATTTCTTAGAACATATTTTTTTTCATTGATTACAAATAAGAATTTTATGATGATGCCCCAACTTAATACTTTTTTTGTGATACTTTAGTTACTGCTACTGTGTTGTACGTAGACGCTTACGTAAAGGCGCCGTCAGACGTTCCGCCGCCGCCGTGCGATCGCCTACGATATTGACCCGTCTATATTTAGCCTACGTTTCTGCGAATACGGCTTCGGGTTCGGGCGATATCGTGAATTTTGTACACGTTTAGGGCTGTCATGTAGTTACTTAAATTAGTTAAGAGAAATGGAACGCGTATCTCAGGAAATACAAATTATTCTATAGCTATTAGTAAACTGCTCTCTGTCTAACTAGCCAAAATGTACAAAGCATCAAGTCCAATTTAAATCTGTGCGATTCCATGGTTTTCCTATTATTTACGAACCCTTTTGACTAATTATTATAAAACTACGTGTTTTTAACAGTTGGCAATGTTTTGTTTTTGGAGACTCTGGCGTTCTTAAAGTCTGCTTTCTCAAAGCAGAATAGTTATCATTTATAGTAGTATACAAGGTGACCTTGAATTAATAAGTTGGCTCGAAAGGGGGTAAATCTACACCCCAAGGTAGACAATGTTTCTTCTAAGAATTTACTAAATTAATAGATACTCATTGAAGAAATGCCATGTAAAGTTTACGTTCGAAAATAGCCTTAGCGCAGCTGGGTGGTTGAACTTCGTCCTAGACCGAGTGCAGATAAATAAGTTTAACAACCTGTGCTTGGCAATGAATTTATAGTATCTTGTTATCTATATATATATCTTAACTCTCGTAGCGATCACACGTGCAATTTTGCGAGTGGATTTATTTTTTACCATGGAAGTTTGTGAAACACCCAGTTTCAAGTAGGGCTCTCACAACTTGTCAGGTATCATGGTCCCAGTCCCCCCCATTTCGTCGTACTATTTAAGATGACCTTGAATTGGTATGTTATCCCGAAATGGGGGGACTGGGACCATGATACCCTACAAGTCGTGAGAGCCTTACTTGAAACTGGGTGTAGTTCCAAACCCCTATGGTAGAAAATAAATCCACTTGCGAAATTGCATGTACGATCGCTACGAGAGTTAACAAGATACTATAAATTCATTTCTAAACACAGGTCGTTAATACATGTATGTGCACTCGATCAAGGACGAAGTTCAACCACCCAGCTGCGCTATATTCGAACGTAAACTTTACATGGCATTTCTTCAATGAAAAACTATTAATTTAGTAAAGTCGTAGAAGAAACATTGTCTACCTTGGGATGTAGATTTACCCCCTTTCGGGATAACATACCAATTCAAGGTCACCTTGTATAATAGTCTAATAGTACAGGCGGTAGAGATAATAGTCTCTCCCCATTTTATGTCACTTTCTTCAAACTTGTTTACTATTCAAGTGGAGTGGAGTAAAATAGAGGAAAGACAATTTTGCCCTCTGTCTGTGCTGGGGAGCTGGAGGCTAATAAAATTATGCACTAAGTACCTGAAACTGCAATTTCGTTGACAACCCTGGTTGAACAACATTATTATCATAATTAGCGACATGACGGGTGCCAGTTTATGACTGACATTTTTATACGTTGATTATAATGTAAACCCAATATTATGCAATGCGCTGAAGCTCTGCATAATTAAAAAAAATAACGATCACATACATAGCTTCTGGACGCTAACTTAGATTCCCTGTATCTAGAGACTCAGGAGCTACGAGGACAATGGTTCCACAACATCCAGATACAGAACAAGTACTTGCGCTTTTTTCTCTATGCACAAATACTTGTCTTGTGGCGGAAATCGAACCCACCCCCTCCGTGTTATGAGCCGACCTGCTCAAACACCACACCACGAAGGCTGCCGAAAAAATAGAAACAACATAAAAAGATAAAAAAACAATATATATAAACATTAAATAATTAATAGACGAGGCACAAATAATTACCGTTCTCAGGCCAATACACCTATGGGCTATGGGTGGGTTAGGGTTATATCCACACATATTTACTTATTTATTTTTAATACCTACATTCTCACTGCTGGCTGCCCTTCTCTTACTGGAAGAGTGTGTAGTGTAGGCCATAATACACCACGCAGGCCATGTGCGGGTTGATCTGATGAGTGACATGTAAGTATTCTCGAATTGTATGAAGTCATTAGACTGTGCTGCTAGGCGATTATGTAACTTGATTGCAACCAATAGAAACACAAAAATGTATGGATTTGACAGTTTCAATACGCAGTTTATGTGCATAGTTACTATGAAAATTTTCATATTCGGAATGAAATTTCTCCTGTTGCATTGCTGTCAAAGTTATGTAATCACCCCGCAGATGTCTCAGGATGACGTACGCCGTGCAATGTCACGCGAAACTTTGATTTAAAGTTTCGAGTGACACTGCAATCTGTTTAATGGTGGGGCGTCACTACAACGTCTTATAGCATTATTATTTCAATCATACTTGGAAAAATGACATAAAAGTAAGAATATTGTAATGTTGTTGACGCAGAGCAATTTTGATGACGTCACGTTAAATCTTTCACTCAAATACAACTGTCATGTCATACCGTTAATCATGTTGACACCGACGTGCGACAGTGATAACGCCATATAAAAATGTAGACGTCTCATTCTCGCGCCGGAATACTTTATAAGTTTATGGTATGAATTCGAACAATATTATTGTAATCTTGAAGCATTGCTGTCACGAACCATGATGGTTTTGTATTAGTTTGTGGTAGGGCTGCTGTATAGTATTAGGTGTCTTTGATAGGCACCCACCAGGCAAGTCAGCTCATCATTCGTTTAACTACACAAAAAAAATATTATCATATTTAATTATTTTTTTATAAAACCCCTGTCCAATATGTAACTCAATCTTTTCAGTGATAATTACGTAAACATCGTAATTATATTTAGTCTAAATACGGTATGCCTTCCAAATTTAGTCTCATTCGCATTGGCTCACAGTTCTAGATTGTTCCGGGACCCAGTTGTGGGCCATTACGGGGGCTGGAGGGCCGTAATTGGAAGCATTGTTGGCCCGCAGCTTTATGATACGTTTTATGCGATTCCCTCTCGTTCAGTTGAAAAACGATGCTTATAATGGGCGAGTATCTTTCAATGAGTTCCATGATTATGGACCTTCCTGGGTGTTAAAAGGTTTGGGATTAGGACGTAAGGTCATAAATATCTCGTTTATGCGTTTCCGTTCTTTAATTTTGCTTGTAGGTACAGCTGAATTATATAGTAAGTACCTACAATATGTTACCTTTTAGGGGAAAAGTTAATTTAATTACCTAATTTTAAATAATAAGTTATCTACTATTTCTTCCATGTTTGTTGTAACTAGTGGCGCCACATTTTTCAGAACTGTTTCAGGCGCTAATTTCACAATTGTGTATTTTACGTAGTTCTGGCTGGCCCGCTAGATGGCGTTACCATCTATACTTATGTAGTTCCGCTACTCACCGCTAGACGGCTAGTAAGGTATTCAGGTAGTTCAGTTATGATATTAGCATTGCCTTATTACTGTAAAATGCAGCTGATTTCTTATAGCAAATATTGAGACTTGAATTGATTTATTAATTTTTAAAGAAAAGAAAGTCAGGACCGGATTTTTTGAATAACTTTTTGGGCATTGTAATCATGTGTGTGTGTATACCGTATACCTACTGACGAGTCGTCAGGAATAAGTATAGGTCGTCACGGCCTACGGTGGCCCTTACTAACAGATAATATACTAAAATAGGACTTGACGTGTAGATACTAGGTACTAAATTATTATAACTGAAAAAAAAGGATGGTATCCTAAATAAATACTATGCGGTGAAGTTACCTAAAACCTACTTAGAAGTTTCCTTCAAGAAAGCTGTTAAAGTGCCGCAGCGAAGGATTCACACGTGCAAATACTTTTCCGACTCGGCTCACACTCATTACTAAATTAAATACACAGCTTTCTACTTAGAACAATAAACGCACCCTCTCTGCGCATTGCATTTTCCGAATGGGTTTGATGACGTAATAGTCTAACGTTTGCTAGCTCCATCCTACATACATTTTATGATATTCTACTTGAATACTGGTTTCAATTATTTTCTGATATCAATTCAGGCGTTTTTTAGCGTCTAGGTTTGTGTGACTTTCCCGTTTCTCGGTAATCGGTTTGGGTAAACCTAGAAATTTTATATGAAACCGTGGAAAAAGTATTAGATAAAACTATATTATGCAGAGTGCTAAAGTCCCATTGAAAAATGGAAGACAGAATGAGGATCACTCTAACAGATTTGAAGACATTAGGGATTAACGTTGCATTTTATTCTGAAAGATTAAAGTCGCATGAAAACGGTATAAATTTCATGTCAGGAGAGCAAAGCCTTAACAGACCTAAAGAGAATCGCTATAGGTACAATACAAATTGAACTGTATTTTAGTTCACTTAAGGTCATCAATTGAATTGCGCTAATAGGTGATAGTAATGCCCCAACGCAGGTAGCATGCAAGTAAGAATCGACATAAAATATCTATATGAAAGCGTGTGACCAATGATCGATCACGCGGATCACGTTATTAACCTTTTGTTGTTTTTTTATTGGTGAAATGATTTTTTTTTTATTATCGATAGGCTAACATTTGACCACGGTCTCACCTGATGGTAAGTGATGACGCGGTCGACGATGGAGCATGCTTGTCTAGAAGATACCGATTCCTCAAGAGAAAAGATAATTTTCTTAGATAGTTTAATTCACGCATAAGTATTTCTAGTAACAATAATCTTAACCTAGGGGCTCCCAAGATACAGGCTGTTGCTTAGTTTGGGCCCATAGTTAAACGTTTTGTCTTATATTAAGTATAATTAAGCAATTATGTTGTAGTTCATAAAATTAATGTTTAAAAGCTATGGAATTGGTATAATAATATAATATGTAAAAAAAATATGACGGTATGTACAGCTAGATTTGTATGTTACCGTGCCGTATTTTGATTTCGGTACGTTTGGTGCATCGACTCATGGATCCACCTTGTACTACTGGGAGTGGGCTCATCAGTGCAAGATACCTTGACCTCTTCACGCGAGGTCGCACCACCCCTACCTGGGGTAAGATAAGTGCCCTCTTTAAATCCGATATAGGTGTTCGTTGATTTTGAATAGAAAGTACTTAGGTGGCAGTTGGTATAGTAGCAATCGGGTGGAGGCCTTGACTTGAAAATAAAAAAAAAATTCTCCGTCGAGAGTTTCTTGGAGATTTAACTATATGGTTAAAATTCGGGAATAAAGAATTTCAAGTTAATATGAAAATAATAAAATAAATTAGTGCTCTCACTATCTAGAAAGTAAAAAAAAACCTTGCAAATTCACATAATTAGGTACACATCTTGCCGTGAGCTATAAAATTATGACTTAACTAAATACGCTATCTCTATATACTCCCAACAATCGAAATAATACTTTCAACTTAGAAATAAGTATAGTTGACGTTTGTTTACGTGTGTGACGCGAAAATGAATGAACCAGTTTATATGACGCACATATATCTATATCGGCAAAGGGCACTTTAAAAAATAATATAAAGTGATCCCGCGGGAAATCGAAAAACTTTCGAGTGAAACCGTTGTAGCCTCTACTAAATATAAATAAATAAATAATAGAAACACAAACCAATATGTACAACCACTTGAAAGAGCTGAAAGATCCACCCTGACCCCATAAATATTACCTTTGATTTCATCGGACAGGAAGTGACGTTTGGAGGAGGCCTTGAATAAAAAACACTTTCGCACAGTAGCTTCGATGAAACCTTGAGGCCTTCCGCAACTTTGAAGGTGTATTTGACCTGATTTTGGTAAAGTGTGCCGAAAGCTGCAAAAACAAATGCAAAAGTTCGTTTGATTGGTGATTAGCTTTGAGAAATGGATTAGCAAACAACTGTTTAGTTTACTCTAGAGGCGGTTTAACCCGTATTTTCTCAGACATTTTTAACTCTTAAACTCCCAGCGACTCGAGGTTAATACTCCGTGTATCTTCTTAAAGCTGGAATTTCGAAAAATTCTTTCTTTTTTCACCTTAATGCCATAAAAGGTGGTAAAAGTGTAACGGTACGAGCGGTACGTCTAAAGAGTATACTGTAGGTACGTTAATTGTCTGTTTGTCACTCTCGTCACAGACAGATATTTATAGCCATGAATTACCTATTACAATGATAATATTTTACACAGATAGAGTTTTGATTCAAAGCTTAAAATTTCATATCATAATGTTTTGACTAAATGCAAGATATAATGTTTATGTCTAATCATATGAAGGCCTTATTTTTATTATGGCGATGGTGCATCAGAAATGTTCCCCCCCCCTTTTTTGTACTTAACTAAATATTGTAAATAATTATATGGAACAAGAACCAAACCATCTAATGTAGTACCCATAAATGTTTAACTAAAGATATCTATTTACGAAAAGCTTTTAGATTTCGTTCCCTAAATCACATGAATATTTGTACTAGTGTAGGCACAATATATCATTGTCTCTTAGAATAATTGTTTGCAAAAGATAGATGACTTATTCAGAAAAAGTATTGGACGCTACTTTTCCTTTGTAAATATTTCTTGCTCTATTGTATAGAGATACGATAGTACCTAATATAATAATTAAGGATATAGGCACAGTTTGTCAAGATTGAACTATGTAATGTTATGATACAATCTAGAGAAATAGGAGGGCGTTGAACCTTCGACTTGAAGATTTTGGTACGAGTTTTTGTTAGAGTAGGTTTGTTTGTATTGAAAGCTATTCCATCGGTTTTATCCTGAAGGTACTACTTACCTATATTTTATTCAGTTTTTATGTATTAAGTAAGCTTGCGTTAGATCATTTGATTTTATTGGAGCCAAACGGGTAGCATGTGAGCTGTACCATCCTCACCATTAGCCTGGAAACGTCCACTGCTGAAACATGGCCTATGTTGAAACATCCCCTAAAGAGCGCCACTTTGATCGGCGGCTTGCCTGTTGCATCCATCGGCTCCCTGCGGCTTATACCAGATTGTTGGGGGCTGGCCTACGCTGAGTCTTCCAATTCGTAGTCGCCACTCGAGAACCTTTCTTCCCCATCGGTTGTCAGTTCTACGAGCGATGTGGCCCGCCCGCTGTCACTTCAACTTGCTGATTCTGAAAGCTATTATGAGCTATATTCTCTTTTGAGCTGTATAAATCGACATAATCATCTCGAATATGCTCTCAAGACACCGTTTGACTAATGGACGATCACGCGGACAGTCGGACTCGTCATAAACCTTTTTTGCGTTTTCATCGATCAAATGCTTTTTCGAGAAAACAGATATGTTGATTTCTACAACTCGTGTTGTCCATGACTAGCGGAAAGCGGATACCTACAGTATAGATGTCTCATCCTATACAACGGAATAACTCGGCCTATTTTACGAATTATTTTATATCTGCAAGATTATCAAGCGACATTTATGGCGTGTTGGCAAAGTATTGGGCCAAATGAATACACTGGACACTAACTAGTAACTCTCTAGACACGATTACTACATTTTTTCAAGTTCTGGCTATTTTTCGTTTGTACCTGATGGGATCCCATGATAATAGTACTAGATGTCTGTGAGCTAGGAAGACCGAGCTAAGTATACTACTGAGCTTAGTCTATCTAGCTCTAACCAGTCGAACGTTGACAAGTGCCAATCATTGCATAAAATTCATGGATTAAATTAACAATGTCTATCACATCACCATACTATTATTTATTCTGTGTCCATACGTTCCCACATACTTCTCTCACGGAGATATAGAGACCGACGACTCATTATCCTCTTTGTGATTCTTGAGGAACTCAAACCAGGGTCAGTTGATGATCGTAAATTACAAAATTAAAGTCTTCAGGGGTACCTATACTTAAACTTAAAATAAAAATAACGGTACATTCTTACAATATGGATAAATATGTCATTAAAAAAGCTATACACACACATTAATGACACCTACATAATTTTATTATGGTATTTCATATTGAGATTATTTACTTTAGCAACATATAAAAATGTTGCAGTATATTCCATATCTGGTTTTTCCGAAAAAGCCCCTGGGAATATATAAATAAGTAAGTAATTTTTTATAATTAAAACACAGGATAAAAATAGGACTGACTTTTATACACCTAGATGGGCCTAGATAAAATAATGTTAATGGTTAAACCGGAAATACACTACAGATCATTATGAATGAACAAAAATCATAAAATTATACTCCTCTACATAAATTGGACAGATTAACGACTGTTTAATTAACAACTTTGATAATAACATCATCGTGTTATGTTAATGCAATGGACATGTTATTTTACCCGACAAACAGTTCGCGTTTCACGGAGAGCTTAATTAATATGGATAATAAAAATGTATTAATAATGGCATTAAAGTGTCATTATGAATGAATCATTCAATACAGCGTTTTCAATTTCCATCTGGAATAATTGTATTATTATCAGAATTGATTCTTTTGATTCTTTTGGTAAGTGAATAAATGATTAATTAGATACTTTTACTAGGTGGTCCGCAGGAGAACTAAAGTGACCGATGTAGCTCTTAGGATTAGCAAGTTGTGCAGGCCACATCGCTCGTAGAACTGACAACCGATGGGGAAGAAAGGTTCTCGAGTGGCGACCACGAACTGGAAGACGCAGTGTAGGCCGGCCCCCCACTAGGTGAACCGACGACCTGGTGAAAGCCGCGGGGAGCCGATGGATGCAGGAGGCGAGCAGCCGCTCTAAGTGGCGCTCCCTGAGGGAGGCCTATGTTCAGCAGTGGACGTCTTCAGGCTGTTAATGATGACTAAGTGGTAGGCTAGTGCCGGCCGCATATAACAGATAATGAAAATTCATAATTGAAATACAGATAATCGGAAAAAGGTGTCGGAAATCAATAAGTATATATAATAGTATAATAGGTAGGTAAGTTATATGGCAATTCTACAGTGTTCGCTAATGAAATTAAAATACTTACTTTTCTTTTTCATTTTTTTGTCAGAATAGTATGTATATCGCATACCTACTTTAGTTTATACTTAGAAAAGGCAAGACAGGGTTAACCGTTTTTTAAAAGAGTTGTAAAACTGTTTTTACAACATTATGAAAATTTGCCAGGTCAGCAAAGATATAAAAACTAAAAGTTTAAACTCTGTACATAAGCGATACGTGTTGCGCTTGCACGACTATTTTCTAAAAACCTTTAGAATTCCAAAAGGAAAAGTGAAATCCGGTCCAAATAAAACTTACTCTTCGCCCAATACCTACCGTTTAGTAAGCGCCAAGTTATTCATACTCACGATCGTTATTATATGTATTGAATGTCTTTATCGAATGCTCTGAGAATACAACCACCTCGTGTTATTGGAAATATCGAAACGACGAGGCCTATATTATGAATGACACGCATAACGCGATAACAGATCTGCTTTATTAAAAATGCGAGTAGGCAGCAAATCGATACGAGCACTTACTACGTATTTTTATCACTACCTTTCACAAAACTCGTTCTCAAATGGCAACCACGAACCGGAAGGCGCAGCGTAGACCGACCCCCCACTAGGTGAACCGACGACCTGGTGAAAGCCGCGGGGAGCCGATGGATGCAGGAGGCGAGCAGCCGCTCTATGTGGCTCTCCCTGAGGGAGGCCTATGTTCAGCAGTGGACGTCTTCAGGCTGTTAATGATGACTAAGTGGTAGGACTTTTCTGCAAAGTTCGTCTAGGTAGGTACTTATCACACCTTTGCTAGTTATTCTGCCGCCAAGCAGTACCTACCTAGTGTGCAAGCACTACTGTGTTCCGGATACCGGGTTTGAAGAGCTGTCTGTCTGTCTGTCTGTCTGTCTGTTTGTCTGTCACTAGGCTGTCATTTGTATCTCATGAACCGTGATTGTTAGACAGCTGAAGTTTTTACAGCTGTTTCCGTTGCCGCTATAACAACAAATACTAAATGGTAGAATAAAATAAATATTCAAGGCGGCTTCCATACAACAAAAGTGATTTTTTGCTTGTTTTTATAGATAATGGTACGGAACCCTTCGTGCGTAAGTCTGACTCACACTTTTCCAGTTACAATAGCTCATTCTGGCGCTGCTGTACTATAATTTACTGTGTAACCTGAAAACAATAAGTTCGGCAAAGCAGAAGGGCTGTCTCCACTGCTTGATATTAAGCACGACGGGTTGCTTTAGGTTGACAATCAAACCCTCGTTTAACAATTCTCGTAGAACACTTCTAACAATTTCCAAACTACCTATATAGTCTTCAGAAACTTTATTATCTTGCCAAGCAAGTCAAATAATATTGCTCGCAAAAATCCTTTGTAAAGAGTGTCTGAAAACTTACTTATTCAGGTTATCTCCAAACCCGAGTGCGTTCAAGTTCACTCCTCGGCTCGAAGTGCCTATTCGTCGGGTAAAAGAGGGCTGGCTGGAATTCAACGACCACTCGCTTGACTAACGCTAAAGTAGCAGGTTTTGAAAAATTAACGCACTTCTAAGATGTAAAGGAAACTTATCGTTCAGGTTTCTCAACTTATTTTTTTTCATACTAAATTATACACGTCGAATACTGTTGACAACTACAGTCAGTAGTTGTCAACAGGGTGAAAATGTCAACTGCTGAACATAGGCCTCCCCAAACAGCGCCACCTTTTACCTTGTTTTTGCCTTGCAGTGGTTTAAACTTATATATTTCTAAACGAGAACTTGTACCTACCTATTAAATATAACACAAATTTTCTTATGTGTTTATTTTTCAGTTGCAAACTTAAAAACAAAACAAAAGAAAAACTGCTATTGAAAAAAGAATGACTTGCAAACATGATATCATAACTTTTCATCATAATATTGATACTTAGCTTAAAAAAATCTTATTTATGATGAGTACGTTTACACCACTACGTTTGACTTATCTCTGGGGGTAAAGGTGCCATAGTAGTAACATACAAACAAAATATACACCTTAAAGCAGTAACATACTTTGAATTTAAAACCCTATAGTCTTTTATACCTATAACCCTAGACTTTTCATTTCAAATTAGCCAGGTCGACAAAACGACAATTTATGAAACCTATCTATGTGTATATGTATTTACATACAATTTATTTATTCTGTGCGAGGTATACGCCACAGAAAACAGCAGTAAAAACAATGTCAGATCCGCAGTTTCAGTTCGCGAACATATTATACAATTTATGTAAACGTCCAATTGTGGAACGTCCAGTAGAGTTAGGTCTCTGACTGTCGATTTTAATAGCGTAGTTGTGGTTATAAATGAACCGGGTGAGAGGTCTGGTATTTCTGGAATCAAGCCTCCCTCGTTAGGGGGATATGGTATCCATACGTCATGTTTCCGACATGGCAGGGCTCGTGGGAACCGTGGAACATACGCTAATCTGACTGCCCTTGAAATGAGCTCAAGGTTTTGAAACTCCTCAGAGAACAGTCTCTATTTAGCTGTAACTTAAGAGCTAAGTGTATGCCATAAAGTTGTCAAGTCTAATATTCTAAATAAAACTAGGAGCACCTGTTTAGCTTCAGTTTGATCTTCATTTTTCAATATTTAGTATCACAAAACTCAATGTTTTAGAGCTTGGAGTGGCACGTCAACTTATATGGGTGTGTATCGCTTAACATCAAGCGAAGGCCTAGCTCGTGACGTCATCCATTGACATAAAAAATGTACATCGTTATAGATATTCACTGGCAAGCCAAAGACGAGACTGATCGCTTTTCTTTGCCCGACTGTCTGACTCAGCACGCGCCCGTCCAACCTAGTCGGCGCTGCCAACCATATAAAATAATAACCCAAACTTAATTAAAAAAAAATTAAGAAACAGTCGACGCTAACATTACCTATATACCTACTCGTATTGTTAAATACTCTACAATTTGTATCATCAAATTGATATATACAGAGATGACTTTGTTAGCTTTCGATTAACATGCAATATTGATCACTTTGTCGGAGCTTTGTTATCTAACTCGAGGTTACCATAGCAAATTGAATTTTAAATGAAAACTTTGTACGATATTTGATACATTTTCCGTGAAATTGAGTGAATGTCACCGTTATTATCATATCAAACAAAAGTCGGGTGTATACACTTAATTTAAGCGACCTTTAGACAAAGAAACTTCGGAACTCGATAACTTTGATAAGAGGCAATCAACCTTAATAGCGTTCAAGATATTCAGACATCAAACTGTTCTTTTCGCCAAAGCTATTACCAAACTTCTAAATGGCAATGAACAAAATATACTCGCAGAGTTCTCACAGCAATTATAGGCAGGTTAAGTTCCTCTAGATTGGAGCACTAAGTTTGCTTCGAAGTTCTTCGCTTGTCACGTACCTATACTGCCGTACTTATAGAACCTAGAACAAGTAACGAATTGCACGAGTTGAAAACAACTATGCGCTCTTTTTCTAGTATAAAGAATTTTAAAAGCACTTTTGTTTAGAATTGCGAAACGCAGACTTTTGTAAATGAAAGTTACGCGTGTAGAGTGCGCAGTTTTTATTCATAATCCTATTGTTATAGAGTGTGTCGACGTTCCACTGTGGTTGCTTTCAACGTATAAAAGTCAAAAGTCAACATTATTTATTGATAATAAGTTAATAAGTTATTTTTAGCATTTTTACAAGTCATCTAATAGAGCTCCGGAAGTCGTTCCCTACAGCCCACGTTATAAGGGTGCAGATAAATTCATATCACTCGCTGCAAGGAATTTCCATTCTATTTTTTAATTATATAAATGAATGGCATAACGATTAGGTATACCTATTATAAAAGTTTTTCATTTTTCACTCCTATGTTAGCTTTAAAAGTTATGCATAGAGCTATCGCCTTTTAAGGATAAACGACGTACCCGAAATGCCATCGGTGTAGCAGATGTACATAGGCGGCACACCACGTACTATTAGACGCGCCGCTCACTTGCTTTCCAAAAAAATAAACTACAAATGCAGGTATTAACGAGCAGCCGCTGAAGGTGGTGCTCTCTGTGAGAGGGACGTCTTCAGGCTGTTAAAGATGATGATGAAACTACAAAATCCAATTGCGTCTGCTGCACGCTAGGTTTACCATAAGCACCAAGCTTGGCAGACGACTGTGGGGAGAATGCTGCCGCTGATTCCCTGAATATTCCCTTTGCCGTATCTTACGGTACCCGCGGCAAGAGATAGGGTAGTCTTATTCTCACACTGAAGGGACCACGCGGCCAATAAATCTCGTACCATAAACATAAATCTCGTGTAAAGTTTGCAACTTTAAAGTAATCTGTACTAAATACTAAACACCCGCTGTGTTTGAATGGAACTAGATTTTTTCAGGATTTGCGGTGCTCGGAGTATCTGTTTGTTGCTGCTCTTAAATTCTATTAAGTTTGATGGCACAGTAAATATAAAGCGAGTGCAGTTATTAATTAAGACGTTTTCCATCTCAGACTATATACTTACTTATAACAGTATAGACATCGTGCTTAAACCCTAAAACAACGTTGTAAATAAAACGAATATGAAATAGCTTAGGTAGGTACCATCCTTAGACTAGATAATAATATATGTATTATAAAACAATTAGAATAGCGTCATTCCCAATTTTCGTTCAAGTATAAAGCGGTTTGTCTCTTTTATTCTTTACTATTTAGTTAACCTGACTGCTGTTGTCCTGTCCACACAAAAATTCCATAGAAAATTAACGTGTAGATTTTCCCGAATAGGTAATGTTTTCATTTTTTTTTCTTTCAATAAAACACTAAGCCAGAGTTGTTACAAAAATTTCATAATAAAAAATAGACTATTTATACTTTTTGTTATAGCTTTATAATTTTTGTTATATATTGTTTCTCTAGTGGAAAAGAAATGGAATATCATACCTTATATTTCGCCCTGAACGTATTAACCATAGATTTTTCCAACACATTCTCAGCAAGGATTTTCAGTCGTAATAAATTACGCCTTAATCCTCGTAAGTAGAGTATGAATAATAAAAATCACGTGTTTCAACATTCCATATAACGTATAGGTATTTGCTTCTTAGTCATAGTCCTCAAGTGCTAACAATAATAAATAAAATAGATAACAGAGGGTATTCACCAATTCCTCTCAATCAAGGAAAACCAACATTACCTATCTACATCAAGTCACCAGCAGTCGTTAATCGCATCGTAATTCTTACATTTCATTTACTTACTAAGAATCAAAGATCATAAAGTGAATGCTAAGAATCAATTATTTTGAAAGAGACCTAGGTATTTAAATCATCAGCGATGTCTGACGCTACATTTCATTCTAAGGGGAATGTTTATGCTAAACGTATTTAGGTAGGTATGTACCTAACTAACTATTCAATTTGCCCTCGTTTTGCAGTCCCAATTAGTTCCATGACGCATCTTTTTGTTTTCACATACGAAACTTCGAGCGAATGAAAACAAAGATCAAGACGCTATGGTTTTGTAATTTTAAATCTGCATACATTCGTCACGGTTAATATTGTTGCTTTGGACATAGAAAACTAAGATGATTCAAAAAATAAAGCAAATACATTAATTTCAATTTTAATTGTCGTCCAGTCAGAAAGAACCTACATTTAAATTTATTAAATGTATTTAAATTAAGAATCATTAGCATATTCACACCCATGTTTGAGACTCTGTTTCTGCGTTAGCGTTTGTTTTTTGTTTCGTTGGCGTTTTACCTTTAGTAATAAATCTATGTTCAGTGTTCACGTCGCCTTTAGCCACTGTATAGTTCATCATCAACATCAGCCTAAAGATATCTACTGCTGAATTACAGACACACACAGAGAGAGAGTAGAAATTAGTGTTAGTGTTTGAAAATGTATCCCAAAAAGTATTTAAATGCAATAGCTTGCTAATAATAATATTTTGTGTTAACCTTCCTATGATTATTATCTTAAAAGTACATGAGTTACAGAAGAAATTAGAAGTTCACGTTAATTTATAGCTCGGTTCACCTGCAGGTAAATATGGCGATGTCAAAACTTTATGCTATAATTTCAGGTCTTCCCAAACATTTGTGGTTCGGATCTCAGGTGCTCTCTATTTCACAAGTATACCGCTGTTTTCAGAGCTGTATTATTGTTATGTTCTTGGCACTATGATGAAATGTAATTATACCTTCCATGTGCAAGAATCCAGGGTAGAGTAGGTGCCCGCACAAAAAAAAGAAAAAATGTAGAGTTCAGTGTCGACTGATGCTCGGTGGACCGACGATCTGGTGAAAACCGCGGGCAGCTGATGGATGCAAGAGCCGAGTGGCCGCTCAAGGTGGCGGTCTTTGGGGGAGGCCTATGTTCAGCAGTGGACGTCTTCGGGCTGCTAATGATGATGATGATGATGATGATGATCATAGATTGTTTAAGAGGAGGTATAGATTAAGCTTTCTCCCAGTGAAATGTGTTGGGCTGGTAGACCCGCGTGTTACCTACTTATCCAGGAAGCGCAAGTTGATGCCTTTATGATTCTTGTCGTATCGTTAAAGCTTTGTATCTTGCACGTCTTGCAGACTAGTTTTAGCTGATGATAATGACGAATATGAAAGAGTACGTGTGAAGATACTAATTTATAGTTACTTATAGGTATAATAAAACTGTTAAGTATACGCTTTCGCATGTACAAGTTTATTCAATTGGAAATGTGGTATTAGCAACGTCTTAGGGGAACTTCTATGTGACAGAGCAAAAACTTTTGTCCATTTTTCACATATCGCGCCAGAGACAAGATATTCAAGTGATACTTTACCCTATATATTGCTCGTATAAGTTAACAGTATTGTTTGTACACTTTACTCTGATCCGATTTCCATTCACTTTGGTTCTTATAGGCTTTAGTCTGATCGGAAAACCAAATCTGCAAAGAAGGCTGTAGAACTTAGTTTTACTTGCGTGGTTTGATAACTTGGGTTTGGGATGGTATCGTGGTGGAGTAACATATAGTGACCAACAAATTTAAATCACAATATATTGAAAATTATGCCAAGATACTATCAGTACAAGATACTCTCTAAATCATTCTTCATAAAAGTTTTTAGGTTAGCTGCTCTATATAATCATAGAGCTTAGACTGACCTCGTATTTTTGTCGTGCGTTTAAAGTATGAATTAAGTATATACATGCGCGCTTAGACTTGCGCGTTCTTTGAAAAATTGAAACTTCATTTTTTTCACGTCGTAGGTCATTCTTGTATTCTATATTCGTGAAAATTATTCTTTGTTGAGCTTATAAAAAATATATACTTAAGTTCCTTCCGGAATATCTCAGTTAAAAATCGGTGCATTCGATCATACATAGCTAATTGAGCACCTCTTGAAACTTCTGTATAATCTTCATTCTTCAATAGGTGTAACTTTGTAGTATAGCAAGCCAATAACTAGGAGAGTCGCTTTCTGCTCCACTTGACTCTCTCTCTCTCTCTCAGCCAATCGTGCGCCAGTCAGTGCTGCCAACCAGATAAAACAACTCAACGAACTTAATTTCGAAAAATAGGAACAAATTAATAAATTCCCGACATCACAAAGTTCATTATGTATGAATGTTGTTTCCAGATGCGAAGATGGTGGAGGCGGCGCGGCGACAGGCACGGGCGGCCGGACGGCGTCGCTGCGGCTCGCCAACGGGCGGGTGGCGGCGCAGTCGGCCGAGCAGTTGCCACACTCGCCGGCGGATTGCGCGTCTGTGCGCATATCCATCGACAACACCAACACATGCTGCACGGACTCGCTCGTCACCGCCCTCGACGACGAGACTCTGCTGCTAGGTAAGTCTATAAAACCTGGGTTAACACGGCCGGTAGACAAAATCGTCTTTACCCTGTTTTACTCCACTTGATAAGTAAGAATATGAAGGAAGCGACATAGAACGGGGAACGTCAATTTTGTCTACCGTCCGTGCTATCCCGGCTGGTAAAGAAACGTTCAACGGTGAGGAAAACATTGTGAAGAAACCGGCATGTTTGTGCAACCAAGCACACGGCTCACCTGATGGGAAGGGTCAGAGTAGCCTATAGGCTTCTCTAAGACTGAGGTCACTAACGTACCGGGGCATCATTTATTCCACATTCTGGAAGAATAAAATAACTAAATTTTAGGGCATGCGAGTGTAATAATTATATTATCCACCAATCCACACTGTGTCAGAATAGTGGATTATGGCTTCTATGAGTGCAGGCCCGTGACACAGCTGTGTGAGCGTATTGGGTGGATGACGAAGACATTCAAAGGAAAATCTGCGTAATTACAGCCACATTTTAAAACAGCGAAATACCTGGTTAATGTTATAGGTTAAAAGATCTAAATAACTATCTGTAAAAGTAAGTAATACTTACGTGATTTTTACAAATGTAGCAAACAAAAGATCTAGTTTAATCCAATTAAAATAAAATCATAGCTTGTACCGCAAGCATAGATACCGTGGTTTTTTGGTGCGAAGTTTTTGATAATGTAGTGTAATGTGTAAAGAATAAATATAAAAAAAAAAAAAAAAAAAAAAAAAAAAAAAGATAAAATGATAGTTAATTACTGTGGTAGTTATACGCGTATAAACCCACAGGTATCAATCATAACTTCAGTTTCCTTACAGACTGCAATGTAGAAATACCCAAGCCTCAATACTGTTTGTAACTTTTGTAAGAAACCATACTTACGCAATAAAGGTGACTGCAATGACCATTTCAAAATCCGCTGATCATGTCAGGTTAACTGTAACTTCCATTTGCCAAACTGTGGTTTTTTTTGTTGCTGACTTCATCGAAGAAATTACCAAACATCTTGTTCTGCTAATTATGATATCATAAGTTTTAAGCTTGAATAGACAATACAGAAACCGCAAAAGATAATTTTTATTTGCGCCAATATCTTCTGAGAATAATACAAGGAAGAGAGTAGGTAGGTACCTACCTAACCTATGTTTTCTTTACAGTCTAAATTATTACTAAGTATGACCTAATTAGACCGTAGGTGCACTGGTCAAAGCCGCGGCGGCCGATGGATGCGGGAGGCGAGCAGCCGCTCAAAGTGGCGCTTTTTGGGGGAGACCTATGTTCATCAGTGGACATCTTATAACCTAATTAAAAAGAATTAGGTACACTTATGTAATTAGCGTCAACAACTTCAATATTTAGAATTTAGTTCATAATTACTCGAAAAAAGTTAGAACTGTCATATATTACTATAAGTACCTACTTACAGTAATATATGACAGTTCTAACTTTAAAGTAAGTACCTACTTACTTTCGATAACAGCTTTTATATAGGTTTTATTTTTACTTTCTATAATTAGGTATAGCCGAGAGACGCAACAAAACACTTTGTAGCAGATTTCCAAAACGGATGTAGAGGCCATCTCCTGAAGCAATTAAGCTCCGCTGACATTACACTTGCAAAGCCAAAGCCACTCCGTCGATGTTTAAATATTTAGCTATAAACCCACTTAGACCCATCCAAACTAATATTATAAATTCAATAGAAACTGTCTGTCCGCGTTTCTATATGTTATATACCTATTCATGACTAAACCGCAGCAACCATTCTTGATTATTACAATCCATTTTATATTCAATAAAAACGCCGGTGGTGTAAAAAAAATAACCTCATAAAGAAATTATACATTCTCTTTGCTCTAGAACCGTAACTAGATTATACTAAAGAACTAGTCAACTTCCTCAATAAACAAAATTTGTATAGACTCCCCAAGGTTTCCGTGGTCGATTCAGTGACCTTAAGCCTATTTTCCAATTTAAAACAGTTTCACAGTATTAAGATAATTGTTTGAACTTGTAAAAGAGGCGTAATCGACGGCTAAGGACGGTTCGTGTACAGGAACAAGTCGTCAAGCTATTACGGCGAGTGTTTACTACATGTCTCATGCCATTGACCATGAGGGTTGAGTTGATAAGCAGAGGTGAAGAACTGGGTATCGCGCATGGGCCGCTTCCGCACGGATCGCGTCTTGGCCCGCGACCGCTCTCGCAGTGCAGTCCCACGCCGTCAAGCTACGTGCGATGACATGCCGCGCGTTACACGACACTTAAAAGCTTCACACATACGCGAAGAAAGCTCCCGACACAAATCAAAAACAAGTGCAACGCGTGTGCAGTGATTTAATTTTTTTATGTTTTAAAAATAAGTTGGTTCGTGTAAAAAGAAAAATGACGGAAAGCGGATTTAGTCACGTTCGTAGTTAAATCTAAGTTTCAGTGTCAAGCTTATAAATGTTGTAAATGTCTGTATGCGCTCGGGGTTGAAAATTTTGGGTATAGGAAATAACTGCAGGTCTAACAATGCATTCATTGTCTTTCAAAAATAAAAACTGAAGGGAAAATTATTAGGTAACTTGATTTAATTGTAATCAATTATATATTTAGATAAAATGGCTGAAATCAGTAAATGTTTCAGTGGAAACTAATTTTGTAAATACTTCACCTGAAAATTCCATAAATTTAAAATTCTGTAGCAGTTATGAAACTCAATCTGTGACGGTTAAAATTGGATTTTAATAAACAATGTCGTTATAGGTATGACGTATTCGCATGTACATATTCGTTGTATATTTCTGCTGAAATAACTTTGAGAACGCTCGTTAAATATGCACTGCTAACAGGGTAACATAATGCTTTTCTGCTTAGATGTACCAATAACCGGGTTACCTCCCAAATATTTAGTGATGAAGAAGCCGTAACTGGGTAAACCTACCGTTAGATACGCAGCATTGTTTCAGTGTCTGTAAATATGTAAGTGTATTAACATTTCTCTATATTTAGGTGCCGATATAATTTATTTATATCCAATGGTAAGTGGATTGATATTATGTTTCGCGCAATGAATTATGTATTTCGTTACGCTAAATCTTTTTATCATTGAGTCCGTATCTCATCTACAGTAGCGATGGTACATATAGGTACCTACTCTAAAAGTGCAACAAGATTGTTATATGTATGTACGTATATATGATGATTGCTTTAAAACGCTACTTTTGGCGTTAATAATGCTGTGTTATAGTAATCGTATTTATTGTTACAAATATTTAATCAAATTATATATCTTTTTGCAAACGTAATCATAACCATTAGAAAAAAAACTTCGCGCAACGTAGATTGCGAATTTCTATCGTTACGGATGAGAATTCTAAATTTTTCATTTCGATTTCCCATCAGCTTGTAAAGTAAGTAATCGTTATGGTTTTATACTAGGGATGAAATTAAAATAAAAGAACTTATAATTAGAACGTAATCACAACTAACGTCTTTGAATCAAATGCACGATTTATTTCAAATTACATCCACTCTTGTTTCACTCTTTTCTTTGATGGTACTCTTTCAGTGTAATAGATGCAACACAACCGATAACAAAAACGTATAAATAATAAATAATTTGTTATATACAATTTATCATGCGGACAGATACGGGGAAAGCAAAGTACTTAATCGAACCTCTTGGCAACGTGTTTGTTTACCAGTAGCCTTAGAGTCTAGAGAAAATAAATCATTTCATCGGCTATCTCTGAGCTTATCCGAGGAAAGGTCAAGTTTTGGCCAATGTATTTTACTATATTTATGTTTTATTTGAAATAGGGGATTGTTATATTAACCAACAATTATATAATAGCCCCAATTTTGATTTGAAGGCTTTAGTTGACAATCCTTAACTTACTAAAAATATATCCGTCTCTTACATTGCCGTCTATTAGACAAGAACAGCCACAGCTTTAGGATTTTGAGATCTATCAACTAAAGCCTTTAAAATTGGCCCTAACGTTATGTTAAAAAGACGTATAAAATGTCGATGATGGTGCTATCAGTAGCCATAGTATCCGATGGGACTATAATTAATTGACATTTCGCATTGGGGATCAGATGGAAATTTTTGAAAAATGGTGTATGTTTTGTGTTGTCCGTTGGGAGCTACCCGAAAATACTCTAGTGTCGAAAATACTCTGTCTAGTGGAGTACACACGTGGGTGTTCATTGTTCAAAAACCGCATATTGCATGTTCTCTAGATAGTAGATAGAACTTAGCCAGCGGCGGGGCTTAAGTATTAGTATTTATCTATAGTTTATATCTAAGAAAATATCTTAAACTTTGCATTGTTTAAAAAAACTCTACTCTTAGATTACATTTATCACACAAAATACTTAAATATGTGTTTCTATGATTGCATGATTGTAAACTTTGAGGTTAAAACTTCGACCCTGTATCTCTATTATTGCAATTTCATTAAATCGGAGACCCTGAAAATCACAGGACATAATACAGATGATGGTCCTTCTGGTTATTGAAGGCGACTCATTTTGTGCATTGCACCATTCTGATTACTTAGCTCCAGTTCGCAGACAAAGAGGTTCACACTCTCGATAATAAATGAATAAACTGAAGCATCTCATGCCAACATGAACATAATAAAGTCTTATAACGCCAGAGCAATAACTGGCGAGTCGGAGATCGCAATACGATCTATATTGCTGGCGCCGAACAACACAGGTGCGCAGGCAGAACCTGGCGTTCCCCTATTGATATAATCTGCGATTTTACTGCTCAAGTGCCCATATACGCATATTGCTTGAACGCACTTCGATTGTTTACATAAAACTGTTTGCGCGAAACGTTTTGTATTCTGGGATTTTTAATTGACATTACGCACTGACAAACACGCTTATTGGGTTAAATTAGATGGAACCTCACCCGTAACTACGGCAATAAAATTAAAGGTCTCATCAGATAATCATGAATCATTTCGGATTTGATTTACGCAGATCTACTCATAAAAGTTTTAGAAATTTAACTATTTGTATTAATTATGATTATAGAATCATAGATCTACCTATCTTCCTTATCATTAGTGACTAAAATAAAAAAATCATTTATTCAGCCGTAAAACGCCCACGAATTTGGATGACCCCGCGGTCAGTATTCCGATTTCAGAGTAATATGATTAGATTTCTAAATGAATCACGGTTCATGGTGTATTACTGGTATAATAAATTTAGAAAGGTTTGTACCATCTGTTAAAGAAGATAAAAGTATTATAAATAAACTAGTGCAAAATCGGACATAAATATCCACGTGTGCTGATGAATCAATGAATGTAATGAATATGTAATCAATCTGGGGTATGAATAAGATGGCGGTATTACCGATAAACAGAATATAGAGCACTTAAAATCTGGAAACGATACATCAAACAAGTCTATAACAAACATAGGTAATTTGAGGCCCTTCCCTCATCCCTTTCCATGGGTGACGTAAGAGATGGCTAAGAGAATGCCCTGAGAATAGCCTGCAGCATAAAGCTCTTCGGTAAAATCTACGATTTTAATGTACTGCGGAGCGCTAAATTCATTGTAGGCATAGGACTAACGGATACCATGGCTTTGGACAATGATCACACTATCCTACAGGAAACACACAATATCCGGAGATAAAAAGTACTCTGTTTCCAGGACTTAAAAATATGGCACATACAGAATTTTATCTACATTACTTCAGCCGTTTCAGCGCTGCGTGGTAACAAACATACATACATGATTACATACATAGGAAGTAGGATAAAAGGATGGAATCAAAACAGGATAAAATAGCAAATAATATATACGTACTGATAAATCAACGTTAGAAATGAATAATAAGCTGACAATTTATACGATAATTATTCCAAAATTAAAACAGAAAATGGAGAACTGAGACAAAACCTTAAACCAAAAAGTAAAATCGAAGGCAATGTAAACGGTGAAGTAGGTCTATTAGCAAATGATGACATTATTCGAACTGTTTAATTTGTCATCGTGAATCGTGATTTGTGAATTCACATGCAAATGTGATTTTTAGGTCTAACAGTGAATGACATCTAGCTAGTAACTACTAACATAGAAAAGCTAGTATTTTTTTAAAAGCAGACTTGTAGTTAACGTACTGTTATTAACACTTAAGCGAAAATAGAATGGCACTTCATTTGGACGATTATTAGTAGGACTCTGGACAAAAATAACGATAATATAATGCAATTTTTTTATATAAGACAAAAATATGGCGTATGAGTTTAGACAGGGATTATGAGATTTTCGCTTTATATAGCACAGTGTCTTATAAAATACAAATTATTCGTTTTAATCCTGCATCTATTTTAAGATGACTAAAAAAACATAACTCTATGATTTTGTTTTAATATCTTTTGAATTACTCGTATCTATCTTGATTATTAGCATGGAATAACTAGGAGTTTGGAATAACTCCTAGTTTTTCCATGTTATTTGCTATATTCATTTATCAACTAGTGGTGTATTATTACATGAAATGAACTACTGAATAACAGGGATGTATCAGTCAGTACCGCAGTGCGGTAGTCCTACACAGCGCGAGCACTGAACAAAATAAATCAAGGAAAATATTGATGTCTCAATGTTTCAATTATGAGGAATCTTAACTATGATTTTCCGCACTAATGTATCGCTTTACACTAGATCTACTTGAATATACTAAAGCAGTATTATTTACCATTCCTATGTCACGTGGCGACCAGCCGTGTACGATTAATTCATGTTTATTAAACAAATTAACTATACTCGTGGGACAGTTTACAGCAGTATCAAAGTTCTTTTCATATAGTATACAATGTGACACTCTAGTTTAAAATTAAGTTCAAATTCATTTATTTGCATACATGTACAGTTACAGTGTCAAGCTTATAAGGTAGGTACATGAACCCTGAAAGGGTGTTTGCGAGTCTTGCAACTTAGTGCGGTTTGTAGGTAAGTATACAATATATAACATTGCCTATTAAAATTATTCCTTTAAGGTCTTCTTAAGTCATACCAATGCAGTGGGTTGAGACCAAATAGAGTTTTGCTCAAAGAGTAAGGCACATTTTGAGATAAATTTATTTTTAACACATTACCATTATTTACAGTATGTGAAATGATAATTTACACATCTCATGCAGGACGGTTATCTTAAACGTGTCTCTGAATAAAAATAATATTATCATTTGTCATTCATTACAACTATGTACATGATTGTATACGTTCACTATATGATGATTGTATTCATGCAATTATTATATCATTATGAAAGGAATAATCATAAATAGGGCAATAAAATTTTATTATTAACATTATTGTCATGTCTTGGGAATCCTTGCTCGTATATCAAATAACGTCACTATTGGTCAAGGTCTGTGATATTTCTAAGAACCGTTGCCTTTTTGACACGATACTAAATAAGTAGAGATTGCTTTTACGTTATGCAAATTTGCATAAAAATTCTAGAATGTATCACTTAAAAATTTTGAGTTTATGTACTGCTAATAATCCTGAACTGTGCGTTCAATGCTGTAAAAGATACGCCGCTAATAGGCACAATATGCGGTGGTGATTAGGATACCCGTGCCCTTATTGAGGTTATTATACCAATCATTGACCTCAACCTAAATATATTATCCAAGAAAATTCTTGTACATGTTATATCTAATGATGATAAAATGATCTTTCTACCACGTGTAACTGAAATCTTCTTAGGTTCAACTAAATTCTAAGCAATTGATAAGTAATTTTCATCTAAATCTACCTCGAATGCTTAAATCGAAGAACGGTATATTTAGAGGGCTGGGAGAATACCTACACAGCCCAATCTTTAAGCATTGGCTGACGATGCACCAGAGTGCAAAGCGGAAATGACGCGAGACTGATTGATATAGTTATATAATATCAATTTTATTTCAGTAATTAATTTTATCCTTCGGAATATTGTATTTTAGCGTAATATGGGTTATTGCCTGAAATAAAGGCATTTTATTAAATCGCCAAAATATGTATTACGGCAATCATAATTATGCTACATGAGTATTCGGCAGCCATGTAACGCTTGCTATTCTAAACCAACAAACATACTGAATACCTTTCATAAACAAATTAGTCTACGAGTGACCAATGTCCGTCAGTTGACATACCAATGTTAAACATTTCTTTAAATCCTGCTGCAATCTGGCGCAAACAATAATCAGCACGAAATCAATGTTCATAATTATTCGTTTAATATTTTACTCAGGATATTCTCCAAAACAATAGTGACGATGGTGATAAAATTCTATTTTTCACTTTTTTTCTAAATGTCACGTTATTTATTTTATATCGTTCTGGACACGCTTGTTTATTGACTAATAGGAAATTACATTACCTTACTTCTTAAGTTGTTTACAATGAATTCCACTTAATGGCTCATCATTAATCTGCTTTTATACACTCATGATCATCATCCTACTAATTGTTCACAACTGGACATAGGCCTCTCCCAAGGCTCGCCAATAGGTACGATCTTCAACTCCTCTTTTCATCCTACGCTTCGTTTGCAGACTCGCGATCTCTAAGACACGACTGTCAGTTCCATACATCACTTCCATACACTAATGGACATAGTTATATACTTATTAGATAAATCTATAGATCCTTGTAAGCATTTCTAAGTCACTTCCCATCCCAAGGTTGTCTGTGTCTGGGCAGTACCTAGTCTTCTTTCTATACGTTGGCCTTCTCCCGACTCCCGGTGTCCAATCTAAAATGCGCGTAGTTAACCTGTCATTTATTCCGTGACCAGTGACTCTATAGCATCAACACATAGTATAGGAGGTATCGCTTGCTGCAGACTGATATCAATTTGTGACGATATTCCCTCTTGGAATTGCTTCGTATCTGCGTCAGGCTATAACAGAGATGTTACCATCTATTATCCAGCCGACATGTCAGTCACTAGCCGTCAAAGTATTTAACATGGTAATAAGATTTAATGCGGAACAGTATTAGCCGTTTGCAAATGGAGCCTCCGAATTCAATGAGACCGTGGTGGCACTAATTTGGGACTTAAAGAAATCTCAAACAATCTGGTGAATACAGTTTTTGGTAGAATTTGTGTAGTGCCTAAATGCATTTGTCTAGCAAATATGGTTTCATTTTGTATTGCTTTGACATGCTAGATGCAGTGTTACCTTTGATACTAAGAGAAAAATGTGTTGTTGGTTATATTTGATTAGGAACTTATTTATTTTTTCTTTTTAGTACCTACTATGTTAACCGTTATTGACAGAAGACATTGTATGAAAACAAGACATAGTATGTCTGATGGTGACGTCATTTTACAAGCGTCTAGGTGTCTGCGTACTATTTACTTTTCTATTTCATTTTTACCATTAAATAAATTACTTACAGTCGATCCCTCTAGAATGTAGAGGCCAAACTATGTCTTCGAGTTTACGTTACAGAGAATCACTAACCATTTTTGCAAATCTCTACGTACGGTAATTTTAAGTTATTTAATAAATAAAAAAAAAGGTAATTTCTTTGAGACAATAAAGTTTCTTTAACCATAAGTTAACACTTGGAAACTTTGTTTCCTGTAAGTACATACCTACTAAAGAATAATTTATATTCACAGTAGAACGATTAGTGTAATTTTCGCAGTAGTCGATCTTCTTCTTCTCGTGTAGGCAAGTGGTCAGCCCTGGTCAGTCGATAGATATTATTCACCATCAACTCAATGCAGGGTCGTTGGTAATGGTAACAAATTGCTGGTAAAATAGTACTTAATTGTCAACTAATTACACGGTAAACCAGAGAATTGCACGCTAACCTTATTGCAAAGATTTAGAGATCAAATTGGGGTGCACTAATCTAATCACAACTAAATTAAATAACTCTCCGTTCAAATCACCAGTAGTTTCTGTTCATATAGTGCAAATCACCTAATTTTATTGTTGCGTTGAAATGTTTGATTTTTTCTTTCCTCCAGTTTTAATGATGATTGGTTTCAATTTGAAAATTAATCAACTAATTGGTTAATCATTGTCACTCACTGTGACGCATGCGCTTTGTTTCTTAATCAAGTTAGTTTGGTAAGTTGGCAGTACAATTAACAAACCATGATCATAAATAGATTATAATTATCATGTTGATTAACTACGTTACGCGGGCGATTCTGCTATAAATATTACCCGTCTTACTAATAAACATTGAGTAGCATAGGAATAGCTATGTAGTGTTTTGTTTCATTCTATCGAGTTTGAAGTGAGAAAAGTTAGAACAAGAGAAAACATTGAGTATTTATTCCGGTGTTATGCAGTGCTTACTTATACTTATTATAAGAGGGCTATAGTGCGAGAGCCCAATGCACAAGTATTTATGTCATCGAGTACTTCAATGTTTAAGTGTCGGTTAATGATTTACAGATAGCCTATAGATGACGTAGGTATTTGTGCAGTGGGCTCTCGCTCCATTACTTATATTTAGTTTTTCAAGGCGTTATCTTTAAAACATAGTTTTGTATTGATGTAACTTGAGCATGCTGTTTGCGGTGCTTCTCAAGATTCTCTCTATGGATGACGCTACCAACCCCTGTAAGGTAGTTGTAAAACAAGGTGAAGGACTTGAACATGAGACCACTTGTCAACTTTCACGGTACCTTATTTTATGTCAAACGTGTCCCAGCTTTAGGAACGGAGGAATTCGTTTTCAAATCCTGTTCATGAATCAATTTTTTTTATGCAATATTCCAAATTAATCTATAGATTATATCACCATCTGTCTTAGAGACAACTTTTTTGGTAAAACCTTATTTACCGTCATAACAAAATTCATATTACTATACTCTTATTCTATAAAAAAGTTGTTAAGTAAATAATTATCAACAGACTAAACATCAAACGGCAGCCGTTATTGGCACGTGCTAAACAATTCCATTCGTAATATTTTAATATACTTAATTACTTATTCATTAATAAAACCTACATAATAATCGATTCCGTAAATGCTCACTCAGTATTGCATATGCATTGTAAGAATGAGGTGTGTAATGTCGCGTTATTTCACAATTTCGAGTAGAGTGTTTGTAGAAAACAGGTGATGGACATGAAATCGTTTTTGAGTGAGACGAATCGCAGTAGAATAAAGAAGTGTTTGAGTATTTCAAGAATCGTGCACTTGTTCTCGTCGACCGATGGCTACTCTCTGCGTGAGCGTTTTTTATATTTGGTAGATTAATTGTGGTGATTGGTTAATTTAAATTTAAAGGGAAAATTTGAACCACTAACGTAATTTAAATCGCGCATACTGATTTTCTTTCTCTATCGTGATAAGTGATCTCATGTTGTCTTTTATTCTATACCTTTTACAACCATCTTAGTCAGTCATTTATTGAGAATCATCTCAACCAGGCATGGTCAAGTTACACCAAGTTACAAAATTCTGTAAACATAACGCCCTCAAATCGGTTACTAATAAAAATTTTCCCCATCTATAAAATACTCTAAACCTAGAGTGCCACCGACAACGGGGCAAAACCGAAGCTACCGGTAGTCACTGGTCAGGGTACTGAGTGAAGAATCTGACCCTTGATCTAACCGTCTATAACTCTCTCTCTCTCTCTATAGCGTGAGCCTCTCAAAGTGTTGATCGAAGCTCTTCTATAAGGCCGTTTGCTATTATTGTTTAGGCTAAGTATATAATGCTAAATGTATTTATCATTTGACTTAATTACCACAAATCCTATAACTAATCGATTGACAGCTTCTGTACATTTTCGCATAATGCTAATCTAATAGGACAATACGTGTGAACGCTGAGATTGATGCATCATCCATTATGATTGATGTTCTTATCAGTATAGTTCAAATAGGGGATAAATTAATAGAGTCAGATCATTCATCATCTTGGGCATGAATAAGTTGTATTAACCTTAAGAATCCAGGCCAAGAGCTTTAAACTTAATAACTAGGTACACCAATGATGTTTTTGTGTTGATTATACTAAAAGGTGATCCACGGTTTCCCCGATTTTTTCTCGCGTTTGCATTCAGAGCGGGGCTTCATGGGAAGGCCTTTATGTTAAGCAGTGGATAGGAATCTGTAGATAATTAATACTGGAACTAAAAATCTATTAGGTGGAAATGTACCAGCATTTGTCCCCTAATTTCTTATTAATGGACGTACACGAAATTTACAATTTCCACTATTTTCACGCGATCTTCATAAGACCTGAAATTACAAACGCGTTTATCTCAACAAAACATGAGTAAGAATGGTAAGAATGCAGATTGAACACGTGTTTAGCGTCGTATCAGTTGCAGTGGCCATAAATCTTATTTTTAATTATCCTGTACAAGTCTACGTATATAGTATTGTGGTTTTCTAATACAATATAATATAGGATTTATGTAATGGAGATCACTGGAAATATATACCCTAAAGTATAAAAACTGCGTAGACACCTTTTTCATAAAGGTAGGTAATTATGGATTTATTATATCGAGATTTATCGTCATCATCGTCATCATCAACACTTTTAAGACGTCCACTGCAAAACATAGGGCTCCCCCAGAGAGCGCCATTTTGAGCGGTCCCCGCGGCTTTCATCAGATCGTCGGTATTCCTACGCCTAATTATCAACTTATTTTTAGCCCAAAAAATACCTGTCTTTATGTTTAAAATCCAGTGAACCGGGTTCTATTAACATCTTTAGCACCCGTTCTCATTACACCGACCCTTTCTCTCCCGATGATCAGCATCGCGCCGACCGAGCTGAATTTCCGGACCGTGCGATTGGACCGACTGGACCGCAGCATTAGGAAAGATACGTATGCAGGTTCATACAGCTGCTCAAATAATGTACGCATAGAAAAGAACATATAGGGATTAGGGATTGAAAAGCTTCACATGTCGGAGTATGTAGGTACCTCGAGCTAACTACTGCCAGTTTTCTTAGTTCAGCTGAAAATAAGCTATTCAAAAATAATCAAAAGATAGACTGTGTAGTGTAAGTAGTTTAGTGTATAATACCTATACATATTTAATCTCCTGTGAATTCATAGTGAATCTGGTATTTGCTGGTGCATGTGTTGTCTGAGACGCTAGTTCAATAGTCTATTTATTTTATTTCAATAGCGAAAAATGTGTTTCATGAATAAATTATCTGGCTGACTGATTTTTCTGCCTGACAGTCAACGTAAAGCCCAAACAGCTAGATGTAGAGATTTCAGATTAGGAAGGTGTCTTCTTTTATAGCTTATATACTTCATCTAAAGTTTTATAATTATTCTTGTACTAAAAACCACCGTCCTCAATATTGTCGTTTCTTTTCACTGTTTTTTGGATTGTCTGGAAGAAACCGCTTTAAGCGATAAGACCGCCCGTTGTGACATTTAGTTTTAAACTTGTGCGTGTACATTGAGTGTTTCTGTAAATGTGGTGTTTCAATAAAGAGTTTATCTATCTATCTATCTATCTACTACTCACAAACTATATCCAAGACAGCCCCAGATGGCCTAGCATGCGCAAAGCCAGAACAGCTGGTAGAGTGAGACGCACAATAGACACTACCAGAGTCTTGTTGCTGTTTGTCACAAGGATAGAAAAAGTGTCCAGAATTTTGACAAGACATGCCCTGCCCGGCTAGCATGCGCACCACTACAAAATTTTCCCGACACTATCTCGTGAGAGACCGTGACAAGATTATGGTAGGTAGTGCCTATTCTGTGTCTCACTTTAACAGCCTTGACAAGTTTTCTCGCGCCGCGCATACTATAGGCCATCTGGAAAAACAGGATGTTTGCCAACCCTAAATATAGGGGTGAACTAAAAAAGGGTTATGATCACATTTTGTGGCAAGTATTAAGACATTGATAACTTATTTTACCGTCAAAACTAATTCCACTTTATCACCAGTAATTACTGAGCCTTTATTTGTTAGCGTTCAACATTATCATAGAACTATAGCATTAGAGAGCCACATAATACGCCATTTAAAAAACAAGTTTAACTGTCTGACATTCTATCGATATCTTTCTACGCTCTTGACACGATTACATTAACAATAGTCAATAAATAGGTGAACTAGTCAAATATTTGACTAAACAGCATGCGAACTTACGTTATTATAGGTATATTTGAAGAACAAGTGCCCGTCTGCACTGAAGTTTGACTGTGCCTAAGTTCACACTTGTCCCTCTATGACGTAGGTATCTAACCACAACGCCCACAGAAAAATAAGTGATTTCTAGGTTCGTATGCGACGGCAAAATTATCTCACGTTGCGACAAAACCACAAATTAAAGACAACCTTAAGAAACGCGACCAGCTTGGTTATTATGTTGCAAATTCATTGACAAACGTGGATAATTTGACTGATAGCTTACGTTCTATCGGACACTGTTGGAGTTAGTTTGAATTTGAATTTCGAACATTGTAGTTTTCGGTCACATTGTTCAGTCATCTCTCCACGGTTAAAAATGTTTCCAATATTTGAATTATCGTATGTATCCAGGCTCGGATACCATGAAATTAACTGTGTCGAACGATTTATCTGAAGCAATTTCATGACAATCGAGTGGTAATAGCATTTAGCTACATTACCTACAATGTCATCCGAGGTTAGGATTGGCAACTCTGCAATAAAATTATACTATACCTAGAAGTGGTCCAAAAAGCGTGCTAAGATAATAATACTTTTTATCAAACCATCATTGGGTTTGGATTTTTTCCTATTATAATATTCATTTCAATTTAAATTATTATTAGGGTACAAAGGGAAAAATGGGACCCTACCGCTAAGCCTCCAGTTAGTCTTACTGTCAATGTCAACCCTATAAATGACTGTATCTCTTGAACCGCAGATGGCCGGCTGAAAAACATTTCAGCCGGCCATAATATGGCATACACTGTAATGTTGTTAACAGTATATATATGCCATATTATGGCGGATACAAATACTAAAAATTACTAAATGGGAAAAATAACATTGTACTTATGTAATGTATCCACCTTTATTCCCAACACCTTAGTACACACACACTATAGTCAATTACACACCCACAAACAAACCTGTTTTTTTTTATATTTTTCATGCATGTGTGCGAAACCCTCAGTGCGCGAGTCCGACTCGCATTTGGCCAGGTTTTTAATCAGATGTTTAAATAACCGGTATTTACAGATCATTAATTTCTAATCATAGTAAACAGCCGTGTAGTAAAACTGCGTAGGATACTATTATATATTCTGTGGTAAAACCAACAACGAGTAGGTATTAGGTACACTTTTTTAATATCGGTGCTTGGTATCTACTAGGTATCGGTGAATGAGGTATCTTGACATTGATCAGTTGCCCAAACCACTTCAAGGTGACAGTTACATGGTTGTTTTTAACTCTAATTGTTCATTCATAAACTTATTGATAACATAAATAATAAAATATGGCATTTTTCAAATCTCTGATCAACTTGTACATAGTTATGTCGATCAACCATTCGGCCAATTTTGCGTTTTACTCTGCATTCCGACAGCCTCTGTGGTATGGTGGTTGAGCAGGTTGGCTTAATACGAAGGCAGCCGGTTCAATTCCCGCGACAGGACAAGTGTTTATGCACAGAAAAAAAGCGCAAAGACTTGTTCAATGTCTGGATGTTGAGGGACCATGGTCCCCGTAGTTCCTGGGTCCCTAGATACAGGGAATCCTAGTTAGGGTCCGGGATCAATGTATGTGATCTTTGGGCGTTATTTATTTACTCATTACTAAGTAAAAAAGGCCCTAATGTTAGGCTTTTATTTAAAAATCTTTTCGAATTTAACCAATGAATAGAAAGAAAATCTAAGGCCATTAGCGCCCTAAAGGTATAAATAACGCCGACAGAATACAAACCAAAATGATAAACGCGTATAGACGACCTTCCCCACGTTAATTACTTAACAAACTCCCAAAGCTATTATCACGTGGAACTTAATTTTCCATTTTCAAAGCTTGCAAAGTCGTTTTATTATATCTGGCCATTTGCAAATCTTTTCAGAACTAGTCTAGAAAAGTAGATTAAGTTAGTAGAGACCGTAATATAAAGCTATTTTTATTTAGGTCAAAGGTGGAATAATAGATTCGATTCTTTAACATATGACGTACGTTACGCTACATCCCTATTAAACTAGTCTAGTCTCCCACTCCCCCGAGTATCATAAAATAGTCGCAGTTGTGTATGGCAGAATACGGGTTAATTCAGAAATGCCCATTGACTATAAACGTTCCCCATCAATTGATAAATATATATATATTATATAATAAATATAATATAAATTATGTGGTGTTTTAATTCAAAAATACTCCAAGGTATAGCGGCCGGTGCCGTCACGGCTCAAAGAAGCTAGGTCCTAGGTGATTAGTGATTTCGTAAGTTTAATGATTGCAAACTAAAATTTGTAAGGCCTTGACAGTTTCAATACGCAATTCTCGTACTTATGAATTTTTTAAATCAAGAATGTGATGTCGCCTTAGGAATTACTAACATGCCATCAAAATTACATGATCACCCCTGTTATTTTGTACGATTAAAACAAATGACGGTCATGTCATAGTTGTACATAATTTTCGCCAAAAGCTATACTTAATTATACTTAAGTGCCTCTAGCTTAGTTATATGGTTAATGTAATATCTATGTACGGTCTATTAGCCAACGCAGTACCTACCACAGATACTATAATACTATGTACTAACTAACCAGTAACGTTGTACGTGGTTATGCATGTATTACTAAAGCCTTAAGTTGTATGCTTTATCTACTAAACCAAGTTTTATCTGACGTGTTTGGTAAACAACTATACTTATTACGAGACTGGTAGCTATATGAAAATAACACTCATATCACACAATCGTATTTATAATGTAATTTATACAGAATAATTATACCTAATCAATTTATTATATTTATAATCATACCTATCGCATATAATTATATACCCATACCAGTGTTCTTATCGGGCGTTCGCTGATCTGGCCAACACCCACCACGCTGCCCAAGTGCTGCTGAAAATGACAATAAATTGGCCTGAAAATTAATGGTTCGCATGCTAATATCTTTTTAGTAGACTTAACTTACCTTTAGAGTGTGAAACAAACTCAATTTTTCATACTGCGTTTCACGCCAGCTTCACAGCCGCCATTGTGTTTGGTTCGTGCTTGTGCAAAGATTTGGTTCTGTAAAATCAAAATAATTAACGAGTTATGCTCAGTTGCCAATCGGTGATAAATGAAATCTCGTCTTGAGCCACAACTGTGCGTTAGTTCTACAACACATAAACGTATCGTTCGTACGTTCGTTGTAAATGGAAGCTCAAACCACAATGAAGATAAAACGGATCGGACCCAAACTCGCAAAACGGTGACATATCACAGGTGCCCATATAAATGTACATACAATACAAGCGGTAAACCGCATTACCGCACTGTGGCACGGGTCGGAAGCAGGCCATAAGTTTCGGCACCAGTATTGATCTCGAGCTCCGGTCGCATTGAAGCATGAATTCTGTGTCACAAACTATCACTGGCAGACTAAACGGGGCTAAGATAAAAAAAAGTATATTCACAGTTACGTTGATTTTGCCATGGTTCTAATTTCCGCAAGAAATGAGAGCATTTTGGGATCCGCATAAATCGTTACAAACCTCCAGAAGTAAGTACTTAAAATTTGTAATTTTTCTAGTGTAAGTACTATAACTTCAAACTTCATTAAACTACTTTAAAGATAGATTATTTTTTCACAGATTATCCCTTGCACTACAAACTTAATTAAAAACAGAAGTTTTAAAATAATATTTGTCACCTTAATAATTGTAAGTGCTCAATACACAAAAGAAAGAACTCCATATTTAAAGTAGCAAGCCTTTTAATTCATACACCCATAATAATATATTTTTAATTTAGTTTGAGCTCCTTTTATTATAAGTATTAACAGAGTAGTGAGCTTACAGTATAGATAAGCAGGCTATGTATACTCTAAGGTAGCTTATACAAAAACATACAGTCATTTATTATTTTATAAAATTCAATCTGTATTCTATTAAATTACCTTATGGGGCTGTTATTGATGATGATGATGATGATGACATACTCTTGTGAACGATTAAAAATACTATAAACCGATAAATCACAATATACAGGGTGTAATTGAATTCATTAGCATCCTTTGAAACTAGATACCTACTCCTGATACCGGTCACGTGTGGACCAAAATTTTTGAATTCTAACACATTGGTTTGGTAATAATAATAACTCCAAAAAATGGAATAACTTACTTCAAATGCTACAATACAAAAATTTTATTAAAATTATGAATTACTGTTTTTAATTAGTACATACAAGGTACAAAACGTTTAAATGTATCAAAATCATCCGAGCCAACTGCGTTAGGCGCCGCGGCAATCTTCATAATTTTCAATAAAAATTATTTCATTTACACTCTTTACTCTTTAATAATCATCTATAAATGTACTATCATGGGCTCAATTTATGCTAATGAATTAAATTACATTCTGTAAATACCAAGAAAGAAATAATGTCTGTAAACTTACAGCAATTATTATTTATACAAATTCACCCCGCGTGAACCGTCAGAGCCGTGTGTAACTATGGTCTTAATAATCTGACACGGGCGCTTTCAGCTAGTTATACGTAAACATCGTCGTTATAGAAACGTTTATCGTAAATGCCACAATCCGTGACGTTTATCACAACACAGCAGTGCAATGTAAACTTGGCATTGTTCAGCGATTATGGTAAATTACAATGTGAACACATCCTGCCCCTGCAGTTCCCGCAGCTCGAATGTATTTATTGGAACTATGCTGAACGCCAGCTATTATTTCTGCAAATGAAACTATCTATACTATGTTAATAGTATTTTGGTAGTTCTACATGTAGATGTGGAATTGTTTATGGACCTCTTATGGTACACATATGTATATTTTAAAGTCATTTAACATCAGGCAATTCTGTTACTTAGTGCGCGAGCTCTTTTTGCATGCAAAGTCATTTATATCAGGGGATTTAGTTATTGTTAGTAATAAATTAAATAAATGAGTTTTCTTCACATTTTTTTATAATCTTTTAAACATACTGTTCCCTAATGAAATATGAAAGCTCCATGCATAACACATCTCTAAATCCACAAAGTATTGTGCATAATAAGCATAATCTCTCTGTTACTCGGTCAGCCATTAATGCATTTTAATCCCATATAGGCTTATAATATTACATCTAAACATGCTCCCTAAATATGACTAAGCATAAGTACCACTTAGGTTAGAGAATCGAAGTTCCCACGAGCGTGGGGTCAATGACATACTGCCAAGGATCGCAATAGGGGTAGACCCCTTAAACCAATTACATTCAGACCACAAGTGTGATTGGTGTCCCATCGATTAACCATAAGTGTGGTACGAAGGCTGCCAAACTAACTGCCCTTCTCACGATGTAGAGGTTCCGTTTTACTAATACAAATATGAAATTAGTGTCAAACACAGACAGTTAGGTAAATCCGGGTGATAATAAATGGGCTGGTTTTTACTCGCCTGACTGGAAAAGCGGACTGAATGGACGAATAAGTGGATGTCATAATTTCTAGAGGAAAACATAGACCTAGATTTTCTTCATTAAGGAAAACGGACTGAACAGATGAATGTGTTAATTTTTTATTTTTTTATTTATTACATGGGTACTTTATTTCAAAATTATTAATTTTGAATTAATTTTAATTAAGGTTTTGAAGTAAGGTAAATAGGTAATGGGATACTAAATTACAAGAAAAGCTAATAGTCCATTATTTTCATTTTAATGTCCCAGTTAGGTACGGTTATGTAACAAGACCAAATGAAGGTCAAAAACCGCCTTGTTACTTTTCCGTAGATAAAAATGAAGCAAGCACAAGTGGTAGCATCAACGGTAACCAATATCAAAAAGCCGATACGAACAATACGGAAATATAGGTGCAAACGTTGTTCTACTAAACAATAATAAAACAGTCATGCAATTTTAATATACAAGAACCGTTTACACGGACCAGAGGGCGGTCATTCCCACGAGATCGTGATTGTAAGTTACTAAAGGCCAATGTCGACAGTCGAGACGGCTGTGCGCGTGCGCAAGGTCTTTTCCTTCCGGTCTGACAAAAATCACTCATCGCAAATCTTTGCTCGGCGTCAAGTTGCGTCAGCGTCACGGCTGTTCGTTACCCATCGTTGCCCGTGTACGTAGACGGCCGTGCTACGATCGCCGCGGGCAGCGATTGGTACTTACCACATAGATTTGCGTCATTGACCCTGCCTACACCGTTACGTAGACGCACAGGGGGTCTAGCAAAGATACCAACCACTAACGGTAACGCCTCACGCTAACTCCAAAAATGTATTGAAATGACATTCGCTGCGGAAAAGTTAGCGATTTCCGAAATGTCATCCTAGTACATTTTGGAGTTAGCGTGAGGCGTTAGCGTTAGCGATTGAGATCATTGCTAGACCCCGTGGGCCCTTATTCCGTATGACCATTCACGCACGTAACGCGGCGCGTTACGATATCTTCGTGGAATGGTTTTGGATTTAAAATGCTATTTTGTATGCCGAATAACCCCCCTGGGGGGCGCTATGACACATGAGATCCCTTGCCAATAACGCGTGACGTGTAACATGCTCCAAACGTAAATGCGGGCTTTAACGCGCCACGAAATGGAATTAACATGGAATCAAAAAATTGTATTCTGTATGCCAGGCGTTAGATTGTTTGTGCCCAGTGTTTTCTGGTTTTTGACGTGCGTGTAACGTGTGTTGTCGTGTTTGTCAAATTTGACAACGGCATACAAAATAGCATTTTAAACCCAAAACCATTCCACGAAGATATCGTAATGCGCCGCGTTACGTGCGTGAATGGTCATACGGAATAAGGGCCCAGGTGTGGCTCAAGCTTTACGTAATAAATGATTGTCATCTGGTTCCTCTAGGCTTCAAGGTACAACTAATCTTAAATGATTTTCGCTTATCTACTTCTTTAGAAAACATGCTGTGGAATGTGTTATCATGATAATTGTATTTCATGCAGTACAAAAAATGAAGTTTTCTACCAAATAAGCATTGTTTACGTTAGATGGTAGTGGTCCGTGAAATGTTCACAAATATTTATATATTTATTGTGATACAAATCACGTAGAGGTCACACGAGGTCAAGTAGATAGATGAAAAATGTTATGACATTGACAGTCCGTCTAAACTTCCTGAATGAAACGTGACATGAGATAATCCTGAACAATACGACTATATTGCGATACAGATTTTGCAATAGATGGATTTATCCAGTACCTATTCCTAAGTATTATAGTCAGTATAATACGACAAACTATAAACTGATTATAGTCATATAAATCAAAATACATTCGATTTATATACTAGTAGATATGCGAACAGTAGACCTCGCGAGTACAAATTAAACTAAACGTTTTTGCAATTATTATCACATCACCAGCCGGAAGAAGGCTACTTACTACCGAACACAGGCCTAAACCCGCACAAAACGCTACTTTGGATCACAGAGTACTTAGGTAGTTTGGATGCTTATTGCTCCAAAGCAAAAGAGGGACAAAGGGGGGCGTTAGGGGGTCATCCATAACCAACACTCAACACAAATTGCTATGGCATTGCTATGCTGGCAGGCAGCTTAGTGATTGCAGAATATTTTAATGACCGACGAGACCCAGAAAAATACTACTGTCAAAGATCATTCTTAAAAGTCCATCCATCGTCCAAAGTGCCATCTGTGTAAAAGTGTGTTGAACTAATTGAGTAAAATATAGGTACACAACCAAAACTTCACTGAAAATAGGTACCGTTCAGAGCGCAAACCTACCTACAAGCGTAAACCTTATAATCTCGACAACCTCTTGCCCAATTTTGTTCATATTCGAAATACTTATTTAGAATTGAGTACTCACTATTTCTACCTAATATCATCAAAATCAGCCGGTAAATGCTGCCGCAGCAAACTTCCCCCCTTTTTGGGCAAAATACCCCCTCAAACAAAAGTTGCCGACGACTGAAAAATTCCCTCGACCTGTAAGAACCTGTGTACAGACGAAACGGACAGACGAAAGCAAATTTTGGCAAGTTGACGCGCAGAGACTTTCGCTCACTTCGTTCGCTCGGTCAACAAGTGTGTTTTGTTTCAATCTACAAACTAACTTTTGAAAATCTGTGTCTTATAACCTAACCTTCAAAGGCTAAACTCAAAAGTACATTTTTTAGCCTTTGAAAGTTTCAGAAGCAGGGCATCGCGGATAATGCGCTGCTACCACCAAAATGTTTCTATACTTACGTTTAAATATTTTCATTGACAAAATAAGTATTGGGTTCATAATACAGATTTCTTATTTGTAATCTTGTATCTCCCCCCCCCCCCCCCCCCAACAACCACCCCCGGGAAACTAGGAGGGAAACTTCTCTTTGGGCTACATTGCTTTTTATGTAAACAAATGACTTGACGAGCTAGTCGTTCGCTAAGCGGCACGACTGCCCATAACAGATTGGAATGTCACTTGCTTGGAACTATATAAATTAAAGTTTCACGTGACACTGCGCACAGCGCACGTTATCCTGAGACCATAACACAGTCTACAAAAGTTTTCTAGACCGTGAGATCAGTTCATAAAATCTCATCTGCCCAATAATTTCACTAGTTAGAATGCCCTTCAAATCGGAACACAGTAGTGCTTGCACTGCTGCTTGGCGGCAGAATGACTGGCAAAGCGGTACCTACCTAGACGAACTTTGTAGAGAAGTCCTACCACTTAGTAATATCGACCAAGTTCACTCAGTAATTCACTTCCCGTATCCTAATAACTTTTTAAAAACTTCTTTATAACTAGCTGTTAGCCTGCGTTATAACTGAAATAGCTATAGACTCTTTCACGATGCACGCTGCATACTAAATAATTTGAGAACACTCATGCAACGAGGTATAAAAATGTATTGCAATAAGTTTTAACGGCATGGCGGCGTTAGGACAGACTGCAAATTAGCTTTCGTAAAGTAGAGTAGAGTGTAGGTAGAATATTCTTTATAAAATATTTTAAAGCTTTCACAGGTTTATTGGTATGCTTTCGGTTTCTTTTTAAATAAGTTTTGGAACTGATAAAACTACGGACGTTTAGGATGTATATTTTAAAAGGAAGAAACGTAACATAGGCGTAATAGAAATTTTGTATATAATGTTGTATATAATATGTTGAACTGCTTCTGAGCTGCAGGTTTTGGGTTCTATTCCGCCCAGGACCAAAATAGATGGTGCCGAGTGAAATGTCCACAAAAATTTTATTTACAAGTTTTGCTAAAGCTGAGAACTATAATAGATATACCAATGCAAAATAAATGTCTTATTGTCATGTTTTACACTACTTCTTCAATCAAAACTCATTCAAGTATAACGCGTTTCTAAAGTATTTTTTTTATATTTCCTATTCATCCGCAGAAAGCAGAAATAAAATTATTGCCGAATAACATCTGTTTCTTTGATGAACAGTTTTATTTCCCTTTAATTTAATGGGCTTACGTCAAACAGAAATATGTAAACAGAGGTTATTTCTTTATCTTAGTATCTTAGCTTGACCTAGCCTTGTATCGGGTCATTGCAGCAAAAACATAATGAAGAAACGGAATCTGCCGACTCATTAACCTCTTAAACAATACAGTCTCAATCACCGCCTTATCCCAACAATCTGTGTTTATTCATTTAATCTATCCAGTAATTTGCTATCTAAACTCATTAAGCAACTTTTTGTTCCACAACATACTACAAAGCTTGTTGCCAACGAGTATTATTATAGTTGATTTTAAGAGTATTTTATTGTATTAGAATAGCAGGAGTATCGTAGATGGGCCCCCACTAGATCACATCCTCACTCGGCACAATCCATATTTGGGATTGATTTGGGATGGATGAACAAAACGAACATGTATATGGCCGCATGATGGGAAGCGGTCGCCCCGTCGTCGCCGCCCAAGACACGTCTTGAGCGACCCAGAAGATCCTATTGCAGCCATTGTTTCGGCTGCGCTAGGATCACCGGACCAGTCGAGCCTTTCTGGCTCAGGTACCGATTTCGGCACTGGTATAGGATACCAGCGTAACACAATCAGACACCTACCCCACCGGCAAAGTCGACGAACCCCCTGTAGGTTAGCTATTAGAATGGTCGCGACTTTCCATAGGCACCACTCCCCCAGCGGACGTAGCCTTCTCGATCCTCTTACCCCGGCAACAGCCCAAGTCGAGGCTTGCACCCCAGGAGTGCCCTTGAGCTAGTTGCCCTCCACTTTTGTCGCCTGCCCTCCCGTCCGGTGACGCTGTTAAGTCGGTAGAGACCAACAGCATTAGCCAGTTCAAAAAAAAGCGGTCATCAATAATGGATATTTGTAATGTGTAGCAAAAGATCGTTACCGGAAACTCATTCAATTTAGATTTTTTTTAACTGCCGACTCAGTTAAACAATATGACAGTAGGTATGTTGCTAATGAAATAGGCAAGTGCTTGTTGACACTATTTCGCAGTGCATGGTAAGGGGGTTGCAATAGCTCTTTATAAGTATTATTATTTTATGTAGAAAGTAGGAAAGTGAAAATATTTATAAAATAGAAAGCACTTATAACTTAACACGTGTGAATTCGAAACCACGTACTTATCAAAACAGTAGCGCATGTTTCTACAACCTAAAACGCGGGCATTGTGCTCGGAAGAGTAATGGTATTCTGTTGTATGCGTCTTTAACTACGTCTATTGTGCAAACTGTCAAAAACTTGAGATTTTACGTAAAACCGATTAAACAAACAAAGAAGTCTGACGAGCCTTCACTGATTTATGTTAGAGCGAAACTATTGAATCCTTCGACAATGGCGTGCCAAACGTAGTGTCTGCTTTTCAAATTACCGCACAAAGTGACGCCCGAAACTAATGAAACTATACACACAAGTTGAAAATATACTCTCATTCGTATTAAAATTTTCTACGTCTCTGTTTCACTCCCTTTTCGACCGTATGACGTCCGTCGTTCAATGTTAAACTCTGTTATTCTATTTTGATATTGCTTAGGTATAACGTGTGCCATTAAAGAAACTGACGCAAACATGAAACTCTTATTTTCCCTCTTCCCCTAATGTGTTTAAGTGTAGAGGAAGTGAGACAGCAATAGAAATGTTTGCTCTTTTCAGTTCTATTTTTATTGAATCATACCCTAACGCATCTTGTGTTTATTTCGCATTCTATTATAACACAGTGAAAAAGTCAAGATTTTGAAAGCATTTTCTACTAAAGCTTTCGTAAAATAATAAAAAAAACATGTTTAGATCATTTTACAACTCCAAGAAAACGAGAGGTTTTTTAAGTTTAAAAATTGTAAGACTGTATTTCCCAGCTCCAAACCGGGGAAGACACGAGTTTGAAGAGAATTATATTTGTTTGATGACGTGTAAGTAACTATTTTTACAATAATAATTATGTTTGCTTAAAGCTCAGAGATTTTGAAAATTATGCTAAACCTATATATTTTTTGTGTAAATTGAACATGAAAATCTGCGTGGGTCAAATTTTTCCCAAGGTCAAACCCTCATTAAATTTTCTGATTTTAATCTCAACTAAGTGTGCCTTTGTTTTAAAATGTTTACATTTATAACCACTTTAACAAGAAACATACTGCCAATTAACTATGTATTAATCACTATAAAATGCATTTAGCTGTGTAAGGTACTTAAACATGAAAATGCACTCTACTGTCAGCATCATCTACATATGATTTTTACAATCGCGGCCGGCACATACACGACTAAAAAATATTATTACTAAAGCTGGGAAAACTGAAATACAATTTTTTCAAAATGATTACAATAGAAGCTCAAAGGAATGATTTTTTTAAAGTGTTAACCACACTTTCGTGTGACCATAGCTTAGTTGGTAGAGCGTCCAATCCTGTGAGTTGGTTGGCGCGTGTTCAAATCCCACTGGTTGCTAAAATTTTGAGGACTTTAATATCTTCGCAATAGAAGCTGTAAAAAATGCCAATATTTACCTCGTCGATAAGAATGTTCATCATAATTATCCATACCAACAAGAACAAGATTAAGTGAAAATTCCTGAAATTAGTTATGCGTTTTTCTACGATAACATTATAGGTTCTTAGGTAAGCCACTCGTCGCATTAGCTACGGCATGATGGAAGTTACGCATTAACAGAATTAAGATGCAAGCATTTCTCCATATATTTTCATATGTTTGGATAATTGACTGAACTTATTGATTTTACGACTGAAATCTGTGTCCATCAGCATTACGATTAACACTTTTTAAACTTTCGCGACTTGTACTCATATTTAAAGTTAAATTGGGACTCTTCACGAACAGAAATTTATCAATAAACAATGGTTTGACTAGTCTCGAAGTTTCAACCAAGTTACATTGGCCGTGGTCACGAGGGGACTGGAGTAGAGAGCGTCATCATCGTGCAGGCGGGGCGCTGTCTCCAACTACCCGCATTTGGTCTTCTAAAACTTTACTATCAATCCCGACATACAAAACCACAAACCCGACATACTTTAAAATATGAGCTGTATGAATACTGAAAATCATTATCTGATGCATTGGAGAGACCAATGGAAATATCAAAGAGAAAGAACTCCCTCGTAAAACTTCAGTCGTACAAAGCTCGTAAAATAGAGCTGTTAAAATTAGTAGCCATTGAATCATGATAAATCTGCTGTCATCGCGTCTCCGTAAACTCACTTGGATTTTTAATAGATTAAGAAACATCGCTTCACCTGAGTTACTAATAACGATATACTATGCGCTTTGTCAATCGATTATTGGATATTGTATCCCTGCTTGGGGTGGAACTTGGAAATCTACGGTCATTAAAGTAGAAAGGGCTCAAAGGTCAATCTTAAAAGTAATGCATAACTTTCATTTTAGACACCCCACTAGGAGACTCTTTGAATACTGTAAGTTACTTACAGTTCGCCAACTCTTTATTAGTCGCATCGTTCTTTTCCAGCACTCAATGACGGTATACGACCCGTCTATTGTAACTGATAAACGAAGAACTACTTGTGTTACGAAACGCAAGAAATGTTCTACCGCCTTTGCTGGTCGTCAAATTACTTTTCTCGGCCCTTTCCTTTATGACAAACTCAATAAAAATTGTGACATTTACTCGAAGCATAAGTTTTGCTGTAAGAAAACAATCGAGACATTCTTACTTGGATTAGACTACCCTCAAACTGAAAATCTTTTGATTGTAATCAAATAAACCAACTTTAGTTGATATATTATTAACAACCTATAATTTCAACAGGTTTTGATTAGAATAACTACACTTACAATACTCGTATACACGAAAAATAATTACTCTTACACGTACGAGTACCTTACTACTCACGCATACATAGTTTCTTTCTACGTATTTTGCACTTATGCTCTAATTAATTTACATCAAGGTCAATGTTTCTTCCCACTAAACATTCACTAAGATCATTTCCCTTTCGTGCGTAAATAATTTTCCCCCCTAACAACAACGTACACCTATCACTAAAATACAATAAGTACATACCCACCTAAAGCTTGCGCAAAATCAGCCTATTAATTACTATTAATGAGCCTATTAATTAATCCTTTTTTTTCCTATGCATAATCTATCGTAAGTTACTTTTTGTGTGACGATTTTTTTTTTGTTGTTATTACCTACCTACATTTATGATTTTATTTTATTTTTACTTGTCCGATACACAGCTAACAACCTGTTCTTTTTACTAATTAAATTACCTGTCTTGGGAGGAGGGCGTTGGTATGCCATGCCACAGGTTTTATCCTAGTTTGGGTGCCAACAACCCTTCAAGGATTTATTACAACTATCTTAGTTTTATTACTATAAATAATTGTGTAAAAGTTTGTTATACATAATAAAACATTTCATTTCATTTCATTTCATTTCATTTCAATTATCCATACCAACAAGAACAAGATTAAGTGAAAATTCCTGAAATTAGTTATGCGTTTTTCTACGATAACATTATAGGTTCTTAGGTAAGCCACTCGTCGCATTAGCTACGGCATGATGGAAGTTACGCACTAACAGAATTAAGATGCAAGCATTTCTCCATATATTTTCATATGTTTGGATAATTGACTGAACTTATTGATTTTACGACTGAAATCTGTGTCCATCAGCATTACGATTAACACTTTTTAAACTTTCGCGACTTGTACTCATATTTAAAGTTAAATTGGGACTCTTCACGAACAGAAATTTATCAATAAACAATGGTTTGACTAGTCTCGAAGTTTCAACCAAGTTACATTGGCCGTGGTCACGAGGGGACTGGAGTAGAGAGCGTCATCATCGTGCAGGCGGGGCGCTGTCTCCAACTACCCGCATTTGGTCTTCTAAAACTTTACTATCAATCCCGACATACAAAACCACAAACCCGACATACTTTAAAATATGAGCTGTATGAATACTGAAAATCATTATCTGATGCATTGGAGAGACCAATGGAAATATCAAAGAGAAAGAACTCCCTCGTAAAACTTCAGTCGTACAAAGCTCGTAAAATAGAGCTGTTAAAATTAGTAGCCATTGAATCATGATAAATCTGCTAAAATTTTCTTCAATTCGCAATAACTTTCATTCATTTCCATCAACTAATCATAATTAGATTCGATTCAGTTGAGTTAATTTTCATTTTATCTTTTCACTTAGGGAATAATTATATTTTTTAACTCAATTATACACCATTATTATCTCAGAGACACTACTGGCAAACTATTAGATTTTTGATGTTCATTTACATAATAAAGTAACGACAGTTGAACAAAAACATTCCGTATAATTAAAAAAATACTCGTCAAGATTGTCAAGTCATGAGGCAACTCTAACTAGCAATAGAAACTTGAGCGTTCTGTATAATTGTACGTTGCAAAACGTTTCGCTATAACTGACTAATTAAAAGAAGCTATAAATTAAATCTGTCACTGTGGGTTGTTAACAATTTGTCTTGGATTATCCCTTGTCTATGAAATGATAAATGGCAGTTTAAAGTGTCTAATAATTTTTGATAATAAATGAATAGAATGTTGCTTGAATTGATCCTAATTGCGAAATGAAAAACGGTAATATCAACTAATATCTTATCTTGAAAAGTAAAAAAAAAATGTTTCTTATGTTTCATTCATTATGCTGCTGATCATGCATGAATAGATCATTAGATAGTAGGTACCATTATTTATTCATTCAAGTTCATGAATTAATAATAGACGTCGAGGGTCTGAAATGGCTAATGAATGAATTACATAAACCGTTATAATTGTGTCAGTTGCATCTTGTGGCTTTACATAAGCAGGTATAATCAAATCGATTATACAAAACTTTGGATTCGGATGATAATTTATGTTGGCTATTGGTATAATAAAAGTAATACAAAGGAAAGTATATAGAAAACTGAAAACAACAGTGATTTGTATAAAAGTTGATACCATACAGACCATATTAGTTACTGCAGAAGACGGATGGACGGATAAAAGATGTGTTTTATATATTTAATCTTCTGTTCAAAAGTAATATTTAGCTGTACTTTATACCTATGTAGGTATGATATATGACCTACAGGAAGCCTATAAACTTAAAACTGTCTCATCGCAATACATATCTTATTCTTGAATACCTTATAGATTTGATTTTGTGAGTGAATCACTTTGTAACGGTTGTTTTGAAAGTCAACGCCGGTTTTTAGTGCCTAAGTTTAGACACGGTTTTCAAAACAAAGCCTGAAAGGGATCACTGGTAAGGCACGTGATCACTAAACTTATCAGTTGCATTTAAAGTAGGTCATAAAATTTTGTTTTGATGCAATACGACAACCAGGAATGAATGCCAGGAGTAACTGCTCACTTATCCTCTCTGCGTCCGTACGGTCGCATGCAGAATCTAATTAGGTGATCTATGATCGACGTATAAACCAAATCAATACAAGCTATGCTTAGTTTGGGGCTAGATGGCGCTGTGTGAAATGTCCACAGATATTTATTTATTTATTTATTTATTTATTTAAATATGTAAATCGATTTAAATAAACTCCGTAAATCCGCAGTCAATAGCAAACTCGTAAATCCATCAGCCCATAATAAAACTACTACAAACATACTATTATTGACTGAGAAACACCACACCGCTTCTGGTTTCGTCAGTCATTGACATTAATTGTCTTTGTAATGGAAAAAAAATCAGTCAGTGCATGTCGAAGTGCCGCGGCGGGCGTCCGCGTGTTTAATGTTTATGATATAAGCTCTTGGGTTACGTTTCGGGGGTGCCTATACAGTGTCCGCGCGATGTATCCGTGGAGCCCTGCAACGGGCGACTAGTGTAGTATGTGCGCGGACCACTCGCGCTCGTCTCCTCGCCCGCGGTTTTCCTTCTCAAAAATGACAATACTCTGAGAATCAATTAAAACAGTAACCATGTGTAGTGCCAGGCTCGCCAACTACCTGTTACGTAGTGTTGTGAAATTCACACGTGGACTCGCCAGCCGAGAAAGTGAGTAGCGAATAGACGATCGTCTTCCCCGATCTATATTTAACCGATAACCTTATTACTATTACAGTACAGTAGCACGCTTAACATCGGGTAACTTGCAAACTTATCAATGCTGTCGTTTCCAATTAATATTTGTTGCAATTTGAGCTTTCGAAACTACCTCTTCTTCAAACTACGATTTCTTCAATGTCACTCGTCCGATGCAACTTTCTAGAATGATTCTGAGAACACCAGTTACTCGCAGCTGAGCCCACATACATTCGTTGATAAGAGGAGAACAATCATATGCAGTCATTTGTTTTTCAAATTAGTCAAGCGTTCGCGCATTAGATTGAAAAATGCGATTTTAATTTAACTTGGTGTAGTACTGTAGGCGTGTCGTTCGCACATATATAATTAATTGATACAGTTATTCGATGACAAGTGATTCTCATTATGTTTCCACTGCATAAGTAGGTAAATCAAATGCAGCAAATAAATATACCGCTAATCCTGTATGAGGTACGCGAAAAATTTGTGTTTTAAGCATTATTGCGTATAGTTTTATCTGAATATAATTTTCCTTATTAAGTATAAATATATGACCTTTTTTCACAAAAATTGTTAATAGATATTTGACTATGGACGAAATAGTCAGTTATGTAAATATAAGTGCTATCACATTTTAATCGCAAAAATTATGTAAATTTAAGTTTTTCACAGGCTTCCGAAATCAAAACCTAGAGGTATTTTACATAATAATATAATATTATACAGATTATAATCCGAGGTCGTCTAGTTCATACAATGCACAATGCTCATACCATACGCTATAATTAATAATACATAATATTATTAATAACTTATTGACAATACAACTTGTACCTAAAGTTAATGAACAGTTTTTGTAAATGATTTACCTTGGGTGCTGTTATTTATTCTGTGCCTGCAGACAGCTTGTCGTCAACATTCTATTTTTACTATATAATCCTTATTATAATGTATACATAACAAGTGCTCTTTGAACTTCATAAAAGATATATCTTTAAGATGTAAATAGTTATTTGTCAATATTATTACGGACTATAGAAATAATCTTTACCTAATATGCATTAAGGCTTATTTACTTGTTTTGAGAACATCATCATTGATTACCTAGGTAGGTACATTTCTGTAAATGACAACAGAACTGGGTTATTCATAATGATGGAAACAACAATATTACAATAAGTACCTACATATAAATAAATACCTAATCAATCATATTGTTATATATAAACGCAATTACTCTGATTATTCTTTACATTTCTTCACTAGTCAGGATGAGGATCTTGAGGATCTCTACACAACTCTGTACAACCTTGCATAGGCTTTGGTGCAAAATTGACTATTAATTGAAAAAGAGAACTCAATTCATAATTCATCCGCATTACTTATATAAGTTAATTTATTCATTGAGGTTGTATCTATCCTCATTATTTCAAGGCGTTTTTCATTTCTAGGATTCTAAGCTGCGTAAATCATCTTTGGGAATTAGTACCTACAGTTATGCTAACGAAATGACTATCAACTACTACTAAATGCTGTTAGCTACACCATCTATAATCTAAATTCTCCAACCAACTACCAGCAGTTAGCATTAGCATCAACACACCGGCAGCATCGTCGTTGAATTGCAATGCCGATTCGTTGTGCCAGCATTTTGGTCACAACAAAATTGCACCTCTGAAATCAGGCGTTCCTGCAAGTCGCTTTGTATATTGAAAATGTAAAAAAATTGCTGGTAATTTAAAATAGTGCCGTGCCAATATGAGAGCGACGAATTTCGATGATTATTTTTAAGATTGTTTTATTCCTGTCCATACAAAGGTAGCCTGGAAGAAATCGCTTTATGCGATAAGGCCGCCCGTTGTTCTACCATTCTTTGTGTTGTATCATGTGCATAGTTGTGTGTTTTTTTGGTGTTCAATAAAGTATTATTGTATTGTATTGTATTGTACTTTCTTACTTATACAAAACAACAAATACTTAACTAGTGAAACTCAGAACCAAATATCTCTTCCGGCGTACTTTGAAACTACTTTGTTGGGTTTAATAAAGAATTCGTGTCTACAAGAGTGATGTAATCTTGTATTTAACATAAATACAATGGAATGGAATGTGTCACACTATTTTAAATTGCGTTGACTGTTTCTGCGGAGTAAGAGATGTCTGGGTTTCTCTTTCAGATAATATGTTTTGGATACATACTAAATAATACATAATACTTACAAAAATATTGAGTGTAATCAGAACGTATGTTTTAAATGGTTTTGGGCAAAGGTATAGTCAATGTACTATTGTCAACGTAATATAGTCAATGGTTTTGGATTCAATATTGTAAACTTTCGGACAATAAATTGACAGACAACCTTATAATAAAATCCAATTCTTTACTAAAACACATTTACTTATACTTAAACATTAAACATAAGTAATTGTTCTTTATTCACTATCGAAAATATAAATTTTTTTGTAATCGAGATATTTTAATAAATTGTTATTACTAGTCACATTCTGAGTAATAGTTAAGATCATGTGACTGTATAATTGACATGAACTTGTAACAGAATTCATCAAAAACAACTTTCAATCTATACGATACAACCTTGTTTAGTCGTACTCTCATTAACTTTCTGACGGCCTGGTAATTAGAGCAACTCACAACTACAATTATATTAATCAGTATTAAAATTTATTAAAGTAGTTTCTGATTATAATATAATTACTTAAGTTTATCTTTTTTAATTATCCTTACAAGTACAAGTGAGTGAGTACAATAGGTACCTACTTATTAAAAAAATCTATGTACTCTGAGAATGATAGTGTTATGTTATAATATGAAACAGATAGATTATAGAGCGGTAACTCTCAAAAAAAAATACAAAATACAAATATCTTTATTGCAGTAAATGTGGTTACAATGCGGTGTTAATATGAAATGTTCGTTTCGTCACATTTAGCTTGAATAAGCATGCAATAGTCATAACTTATTTCAAGTAACAGATCTAAATGGATATCTTCATGAGGATAATATTGTGCGGGATCCTAAAACTTGTGCTAAGAATAAGTAAAGCTTTTAGCCGAATCCACGCAGCTGCAGTCAAATGCCGTCCAATGTCTAAACCGTTTTAGTAAGTCACGCAACAGCGGGTCCGTCTGCATTTAGTTTTAATTCCCGTCGATATTTCGCTTCGGCACAAAAGCACAGATTACTGAATATGTATGTTACTTTACGAAAGTAGCATATAGGTACCTAGATTATAATCTAGATCGGTTTTGACAGTGTAAATAATCAATGAACTAAACATATCTATTGAACTGTCCACGTTTAAAAGCCAAAACAAACGAACATGTTTTAACCTTTATGTAAAAGCCTAAGTAAATATTAATTAATTGATATTGGTGCTAGGGTGTATACCTAATACTAAATAGTAAATGATGAGTTTATGCTGCCAATTGGACTGTTTGATCCGAAATCAATTAAAGTCCTCCAAAATAGATCGTGAATCATTTCGGACGTTTTCTAAATGTTAATTTAATGAATAAATCTAGCGTGTCAATTTTTATTTCCAATTGAACGGACCAACCGCTGTAACCTTGACACGGCGGCCAAACATTATCCTCTTTGTCTCAATTGGACGGTAATTGTTGGGGACGACTTATGTTCTATTCTGAGACGGATCGCACTTGTTCTCAAATTGCACCTTAACTCCCGGCAGTAACGCTATCATCGTGTAAACTTTGACACGAAATCGGAGCAAACGAAACGATGGATAAAAGGGTCCATATGTAGCAAAAAGAACAAAAAATTATGGTTGAGGTGCCTGTTTAAGCTCGTTCTTATATCCTCCAGAGTATGATCCTGTATAAAATAAAATATTAGTAGGTAACTAGGTACGCTGCTCTTAAACCGCCTAAAATTATTATGTAGAACTTTTGAGACAACTTTTGACATGGGTAATATACGGTAAGTATTCTTAATATTCTATGAAGCAATATCATGGGGAGCTATCTGGGCTGGGATGCAGACTATAGTCATCAAGCCAAGCCAGAACCTTCGGACGGCATAAAAATCTGACTTCATGGCTGACCAATTGCTTACAATTGCAATTAAATGTGTGCAAATAGGTGACCTATATAAACACTTCATATCGTCGATATTAAAGAAGATCTTCTACACTCCACTATTATTTTCCTCGATTGACACCTATACGTGTTGCATCTTTATCACCCTTCTCTGTCTCTTTAATGATCGACACAAGTAGGACGTCACTATATTGATAGATACGTAAACCACTGAAACGTTAAACGATAAAGTCATACTTACATGAAAAAGAATACCTATGCAAATAACTAACCTACTTACTAATTATGTATATGCGGTAACGTCATACCTGTCTATATTTTTTACGTAGGCAATAACCGTGTATTGGAAATAAATCAACAATTATAATTTTGAATGAATAAATATATTAATTTTTTCTTTATTTTCAGCCAAACGAAAAGCCAAATGAAAATATAGTCAATTAAGTATTGTCAAAATAAATAAAGAAGAAAGCAAATGATAGTGTAAATAAAACCGCTATAAGTGTTTGTAAACTTATTTGTGCCATCAGTTATTTTGTGTGTCTGTGATGTTTTTATGTAAAACCTGCATGGAGTGCTACGTGGTGCCTGCTATATACCTTTAATTAAAATTAACCACTAACCCAAACTGGAACTGCTTGAACGAAACCCAAACATGCCTAGAGGTGAGTTACAGTTACAGTTCTTAGACGAGTCACTAGCCCGAATAAGGCGCTCTCTTTCACGTAGGAAAGAATGTCCTTAGAATCATTAATCTATACGCTCTTTGAAACACTGATAAATTTCGTAAAGCTGATAAGTAACAACAACTACTCAACTATAATAGCCATCTACCGTACTACGTAGGCATATATAATTGAGTCCGCTCGTGACTAATCAGTAGCCTAATTGTCTTAAGAATTAGGTATTTAATGAATCTATTAAAGATATCTTTATGAAACCACATCTGATGAACACAGTTTGGCTTGAGATCTATAAATTTGACCTAACGGATTTAATAAGCCGATAGTCGATAGATTACCAATCTTGTGAAACTTTTTTGTAGTTACGAAATGGATTCTTCACTTATAGTTATGCCATTATTCAAAGAAGAAAAAAGTGAACAGAATAATTAGGTAGATGTGCTATAAATTGCAGATCCATTCACTTTTTATATGCAAGTAAGTAAACGTTTCTAAGAAGCAGCTGTTGAATTCAAACTGTCTATTGCAATCTTCAACAGCTTTAGTAAAACTTCGTTGTGTATTGAAATCACAGAAGAGAAATATTCGAGGGATAATTGCCAGATTGAAATGATAAAAAATGCCATGAAATACTTGGTTAGATCTACGATGGACCACTCACGTGTCAGTATCTTGTGACATCACCGCAGCTAAACTGTATCGTCAACGTCGATTTCAAGGTCGATAATATTAATCAACGAACGCAACAAACCCCATAAACTATAGCAGTAAAACGCTAATCCATCTCATGCTACATCTATTCAGCCATTCAGAACAACTGCGCCTCAAATGCGCGCAAGCTATCTAACTGGCTCCACGGAAATGGATTAGCGTTCCTCAGAAATGCATCTACTCAAGATGCAGCACCTGTTTCCTATAATAATTTCCACTTCAGACGGGTTTAATTAAAGTTCCTCAATATCTAGACGAGTAAATTAATGTTCTGCTACTCACAGTCGAAGATGTCGAATTCGAAATGGATTGCATCACAAACATTCAGTAATCTGACTTCTTTGGCACTCCAATTCGATTGAGCTCGCAAGACAATGTGATTTATAATGTGTCATAAAACTATTATTGACTATGGATGCTTACGGTGCTTCAATTTGGCAAGATTTTTACAGACATTACAGCTTTCATCATCATCATCATCATCATTAACAGCCTGAAGACGTCCACTGCTGAACATAGGCCTCCCCCAGGGAGATTACAGCTTTCTCTACCTCCAATTTGCGTAAATAATATAAGTACAGTAAATTGCTATTTGTCTGTACTTATTCACTAAAAACCTTTGTATTTGTCCGATGTTACTTGTGTGGCTTACATCATTTCACCTCCAGAATGCAATCAGTCAACCCGGCAGGTTTTGAATTTCGAGATCAGAGCAAAATTGCTTAAATGACTAACCATTTGGTCATGATGCGAGTGTAGGCGAACGCAGTTGATTGGTAGTCTCGAGTTTCAGTGTTGACGCCACTTGAATCAATGAAGTGCCATTGGCTCATTGTTTAATCGTGTTTTATCAGCTGTAATGAACATACACGAGACGCTCCAACATGATACTCATTAAGATGTTCTATCAAATGATACATCGACGTTTCAGAGTACACGACAATAAAGATTAAGTTACATGAACAACACCCGGCAGTGCAATGGTGCATATAGGTATTTCACATGATTTCAAAATTATATGACACTAATTCAATCCTTCCATTTATACAGTTAAAAAATTACAAAATAAACTTTTGAACATTTTTGTTTTGAGGATCATTAGTAATTTCGGAAGCGTAAGTCCCTACATTAGTAATTAGCGAGCCCGTTCAAGTCATGCCCGACATCTACGCCCACTTCATCAAATCCCTCATGTCATGAAGCAAGCACCTAATTGACCATGTCTAATTACTCTACTATAATAACTAGAACTAGAATGTTAACAGTATATAATAAATGGTCAATCCGCTAAACTTCAACTCCATGCTCCAATGTTTGAGAAATGCGATATTAATGTAGTTTACAAACTTTGGCAACGTTTTATAACAAACAGTATTGAGACGAGTGTACAGCGCTTGTATTAACTCAATAATACCATTGGATCGGCGCTGCTGGGGCCGCTGGTCCACCATTGTGAGCCTTGCTCTGTGGTTTCACTATTGATTTTGGAACAATTGCGCTGCTTCCTACAGCAATGACCCTGCCTATTGTGGAAGCATTGAATGGATGCATGTATAGATTTTAGCTATTTTACTCGCTTGTCGAACCAGACGGGTATTAACAATGAAATGGCTACTGTTAACTGCATGAAATGGACAACTGGTTTGATAATGTTGGGGACAGATGTTGATATTTTGTGATCGGGAGTCAGCTCGCCTTTGTGTGGTAATTTTGTTACCTATGGGTATATTGTAAGAATACTGTATCTGTTAACAATGTACCATGTTGCTTTGTTAGTGTTATCAATCGGTGATGCTTTTGAATTGAGCTCTGTTCATGAACCCTTGTGAACTTTGTCAAGAACACTTTAAACGTCTGTGAGTCATCGAAATATGCGTGTCTCATGAACTAATGACAATTCCCTATCTGACCCGATTTGCTGTTTAAATGACTGATTCGATAGACCCAAACGTGAGCATTTTTATCATTGGTAAGTATGAGTGTGGTCACCATGTAATCTGATGATAAGTAACGATGTGGCCTACACGCTTTACACCTAGAAGATTCCTATTCACTCCCTAGCTCGCTATACTTGAAGAAGTTGTAGCTTATTTATTAGGAAAAACAGACCATGTGGAAGAGGTCCGCCCAATCAATACCTATATACGCATGAAGTTCACAGGACATGCCCGACATCTCTAGAAAGTTCAGACGTACTTAATTCATCTTACCATTTATTGATGACTGGTGTATTTAATTTAACTTAAACAGCTTTTGTGTTTTTTGGTGATTATTAATATCGTATTCTCTTTGCAGGCGACGCCGATATGTCGCTGAAGCAGGGCAGCGGCACCGGCAAAGTCCACTTCGGTGGGTTAGACGATGTCTCCCTGTACGGCACTCCAGTGGAACCCGCTCCTCCAGCGCCGGACGCGAAGCAAGGCTTCCTCCGCAACCAGTTACAGGCCCTCTTCCAACCCACCGACAACAAGCTCGCCATGAAACTCTTTGGCTCCAAGAAGGCTCTAATGAAGGAACGGATCAGGCAGAAGGCGGCTGGCCATTGGGTGATACATCCATGCAGTAGTTTCAGGTTAGTCCGCTCTTTGCACTGTTGTATATCCACGGGTAGTATTAGCTGTCTCTTCTCTCAAGAAAGTGTTTGACCAATGAACGATCGCGCGGATTACGTCATCACATTTTGTTGCGTATTCATTGGTCGAACACCTTCTCGAGAGAAGAGATTAAAAATGCCATTTCTCAGGTCTTCAAGTTATGTTGAAGTAATTGATGGCCTTTGTCGTAACGTCATCATTACTAGTTAGTGAAACTGGGGGCCTACCACAACCTCTTATAGCATTATTACTTCAATCATACTTTGAAAAATGACATAAAAGTAATACTGTAATGTGTTTGAGGCAGAGCAGTTTTGATGACGTCACGTTAAATCGTTCACTCAAATACATCATGTTGACATCGACGTGCGACAGTGATAACGCTATATAAAAAGGTAGACGTCTCATTCCCACGCAGGAATACTAAGTTCATGGTACGAATTCGAACAATATTATTGTAACCTTGAAGCATTACTACTGTCACGAACCATGATGGTTTCGTATTAGTTTGTGGTAAGGCCCCTGTTTTATAATGTTTTTGAACCAAAGTGCTTACATAGACACTTGATTGACAACAAAGGTGCCACCTCGCGATGACTATACTATTATTACTCCAATTCAAATATATTCCGTTAATTACTATGAGGAAATGTAAACTAAATACCTAGTTATTTATTTATACATATGCCATCGAGTATTCAACTAACAGCACCAATATTTGCTAAATGACTTAACGTCACCTGATATATAATATCTCATTAATAACTGTGGGTTTCTACTTTGACGATAGTAGGTACTGCTATATGATTTGGATGACAAAATAATTGTTAGTTTTTTAATGAAGCAGTTTTACTGTATTTAACAGTAATTCAAGAATCCTCACAATAAATATGTTTTTTTACATAATATTAGTATGTTACTTATACGTATCACTACTAATATTGAGCGTGATTATTATTAGGTTGTCTTCATTCAGCCAAACGTAATTTGAATAATTTGAACAAAAGTTTGAATATGAATGAACCATACGGACCGTGACGTGCCTAGTCTGCTATATACGTCACATTTGAGCCGCTAACATTTTTTTATAAACAACACGCCCTCGCTTCTACTCAAAAGTTGGCATGTAGGTAAGAGTACTACTACAATTTGTTTACATTTTCCCTGTATTCGTGCTAAAAAAATATTATATATTTTTATGCTCTCTGATCTTCGTGACTCTCGGACGTTAAACGTTTTTGACTACAGTTTTAGTTTGGCTATTTTTGTAGTCAATTTTTATGGATGTTGAAAAGAGTGTTTTATTGCGTTTAGCTACTGATACGGTTTCGGCGACATTGCATAAAGGTCAAAAAGAGATTTAATTTATTAGATTAATGTTTTCAAACAAAGCCTTGTAAACCCTTAACAGATATATCAATAAATTGTATTTTTATATACACCTAAGTCCAAAATTCAGCCATCTCTAATATAATAAAACTTCACATGTTTATTTGCGTGTGGCCTACGGGGCCATACCATGCCAAGGGGGGTAGTTAGTTTGTACGATTTTTTCCCAGAAAACGGCATGTAATTATCCCCTGAAAACGTAAAATAAGGAGGTTACTTCTGTACCATCTTTTTAAACTGTTTTTCCCTGCATACGTTTCGAACAGTCTGGAAGAGTTATATCATCAGCATAAGTTTGCACGTTGTGTTTTCTATGATCACTGTATTACTCAGTGTCGATCATATTGCTCAGCGGAGCATTGCACAAAGTGTTGAATCTGTGCCAAATATGTAATTGCAGGTTATTCGCTAGTCACTCATTGTTGGGCTGAAAGGCTGACTGAGTTGTAAGCATTTGTTAGCAGAGAATACTGACCAGTCTTAGAATAAGGTACATACTTATTCTAAGTGATCATTATATTTGAGGGGCCGATTCACGTAAAAATCGGCGGGCCTGATAGCTCAGTTGGTAGTAACCCTGCCTTCTGAACTGAAGGCTGTGGGTTCGATTCCTACCCAGGACAAACATTTGTGTGATGAACATAGATGTTTGTTCTGTGTCTGGGTGTTATATTGTATTCTATGTATGTATTTACAATACAAAAACTATCCAAGTATTATAATCCGTTATCTGGTTCCCATAGTACAAGCTATGCTTAGTTTGGGACTAGATGGTGCTGCGTGAAATTTCCACACATGTTTAAAAAAAAAACAAAAACGTTTTCCATTTTCATTCTAATCTAATGGCTGAAATTGTATTTCATAAATAATGGTCATAAGAATCACTTGATATAATAAATCTCGCTTTTGGGAAGAAGGGTCTTAACAGACTTACAGACAGAGTAACATCAGAAAAACAGATAGAGTAACAGAGAGGCAAACAACAAATCGAACCCAAACAAGGGAACAAAGTAAAAGTTTACAAAGGTTCAGGTTTTATAAATACAGCATATTGTACATTATTAAAAAGCTATAAATGCCCTCTCGCCCAAGCCAGTCTAAGACTTTCCACTTTGACGTAAAATATTTCGACTTCAACTTTACTCATGTACATTTAGGTTACCGTTTTACAACCATTACTTCGTAACAGATTGTTACATAGTAATGCTTGTCTAATACGACACTGTTAAGCTACAGCTGCAGACATCGCCATTAGGTACAGCTGCATCCTTAATCCATCTGCAGTAATTCCAAGAATTTGCATGCCCTTGCTTGTTACAGTGAATCAAAAGCTTAGGGCCGCTACAGCCGGCTAACAAACGCTTTTGGTTTATTTCTTGTGGTGTCAATTTTTGCTATAGGGAAAACTGATAATCGTTGTGTAGATTTCTGTCAATTAGGTCAATAGGAAAATTTTAAAATTCTAAGTTAGGGTTGTATATTGTACCTTGGAATACCTACGCCTTGAAATGTTAAATGAACGTTCTATTAGGAATGATTAAACGTTATTTAACAAAAATGTTTGACCGGCTTATTATACCTATTAACTCTTTATTTTGATCCAATAGAAAAGTATTATAAATAGTTAAGCATTTTGTTCCAAAGCAAACATAAGCTAAGTATATAACCAGAAAGGCTAATTTTGATCATTTCTACATATTTAGTCAATCCGTAAAGTAAGTAATGGAACCTCTTCTAAAAAAACAATATATAATTTAATAATGCTTTCTCTTGAAGACCCTTTTGGTTTTGTATCTCGTATTGTGATGGCCTAAAAACTAACTGAAGTAAACCACAACAAAATTGCGTATCTTTCTTCACAGAGGTTATTTGTAAGAAAATGCTACTTAGCATTAAGTTCACTTATGTACTGGATTTACTCTTGTGCAATAAAGCATTTTCTATTTATAGGTTTAACGAATTTATTTCACTCATAAATAACATAGTTAACTTATAATGAGCTTAAGTAGGTATATGTATAAATTATAACTAAATAATCTTAGTTACAATTAATCTAGAATTATTGTCCAGGTGATCTGGCGGTACGTATATTATACGTTTAAAAAACATTTGCATAAATATATTTTTTTAGCTTAGATTTGAACACAGGCATTGTTGTACAATCTTTAAGGTCGTTAGGTAGATCGTTAAATAATTGTGCACCCTCATACATAATACATCTTTTACCATATGAAGTTCTTGGGAGTTTCAATTTTATTTTATTTGTATTACGCAAGTTATGTTTGAAAGACCTTTTCGTGAATGATATTTGTGTGTGTATTTTGTTGGTCAATATTTTTTTAATTAGAATGCAAGTTGTGTACGTGTAAAGTTGTTTTAAATTAAATATTTTCGTTTGTTCATAGAGATAACGTGTGTTTGTCAGGTAGTCGTAATTGAAAAGAGTTTTCAGCAGCTTGTTTTGCGATATCTGAAGTTGTTTAAGGTTAGTTTTTGTAGCACACCCCCATATTTGTATTAAATACTCCAAGTGTGATTTGACTAGTGAGTTGTATATAGTCATGCGGACTTTACGGGGTATACAGCCTACAGACCTTCGTAATGCCCCTGTTACTGACGAAACCTTCGATTGCACATGTTGAATATGTGCTCGCCAGTCAAGCTTATCGTCCAATTGAAGACCAAGATATTTTATATCCATGTATCTTTATTAGCTACTAGAGCTAATAAAGAGCCCGCAGTGTCAAATAAAAATTTTAAAATGAAAAATGTGTTGGCCCTTTATGGCTTGAATTTAAAAAATCATATCCTTTCTTAGTTTCTACACCATAAAAGATACCCTGCAATTGTCGTAACTCTAGGTCCAGCGGCTTGGGTTGTACATTGTCTGTCGACTATTGTCAGTCAGTCAATCAGACAGTCTGTCAGTAATCCAGGACAAAGCTTCGAAAGATACACTTTACCTGTATGTTTTGTTTTTTTTTTGTTAAATCTGCTTTACCACAGACACCTGGGTGCGTGTTCTTTTTTAATTTATCATTTATTGTTATTTATTTTTTTATTTTATTGACCAAATATCATACACGAGAGGACAATTAAATACTTTACCAATTTTTTTTTTGTTTTTTGTTTTTGTTTTTTTTGTTTTTTTTTTGTTTTTCAATTTGTGCATACACCGCGAGCAGACCAGCTCCCGCTAGCAGCGCCCGTTCACGAGCTCGACGCATGCGCCAGCCATGCCCTCCTCAACCATTTTTGAGGGAAGAGGACGACCCGACGCACGACGCCGCCGCCGCAAGAAGAAGCTTTTTAGTGAGCGTGAGTGCTCCTGGTGTACACACAATAATCATTTACATTCTAGTACTATTTTGTTCATACGAGCGGGATAACTCACAGGCTCTTTTGAGTCCGTCAATGATCCCGCTCGTACCGTCGTTTACCTGTATGTTGGTCAATTCAACTCGACTGCAAAGGTTTCTAAATTGACTGTAAGTTAAAACATATTTTCCTAAACTGAAATGTGTTTATGGATTCCAAAATTAGCATAGAGACCCACCTAAGGCCGCTGACTTACCTAACCTTTTCCATTTACGAATAGTCCGTATTTACAATCACTCTTTCAACGAATACATCTACACAATTTTGTTTATACTACAGATTAAAATACCTACTGCTCGTAAGAAGCAGCAAAATTAGATCATAATTTAACCTTGCCTTCATCTTTTTTAATTTCAAATATAAACGACGTCATGTGATGCAGAAATTGCATAAATAAGCCATTATTTTAGATCTTTTTTGCTTACACAAGCAGTATGTTTTAAGTTTATAATACTTAGGTCCTTAACAAATCTTTATAATAGGTGGAAATTGCAGCAGCGTGATGAGCTATACCTACATATCTTCAACGCTGAGAGTGCAGGCATATACTAAGAAACGAATGGATAGGTATGTATATACGCAATTACCTACTACATTTTCTCAAAAAAACTGTATGGTAATGAAATCGTATACCAAATTGGAACCACATTAAAATGTTCCCCTACCGCATAAAAAATAATCTTGGAAAACGGCTCAGGCACCTTGATCAGTAGTGATGTTCGCACAAAATTCAGGACTACCTCCTTTTTCAACATTTGTGAAAACCTTTTACTTTAGCGTTAGTTAGGCCATTAGTACTACCGCATAGAGCTTAATTTTAATAGCCTGCAGAAAGCACAAAGCGAAGGCTGCATTGTTGATCCTTTAGCCGCGAATCATAATTACCTTTCCATCATAGATACCTATAAAGCTCGTTGTTTAGCCCACGGGCGTACTAAGGGTAGATTTCAGGGAATCTGCAAAGCCCACATATTGGCGAATACAAATGGCAAAAAATGGACAATTGATGGGTCAAGGCCGCCTATACTTTCATCGCCTTCCTTTCTATTGGCTAGAGGCTAGATTCTATATTATACTTGGACATTGTGTGAATGGTAACAACACTCGTCATGTTATGTGCTAAGTCATGGTTAGCATTTGGTGAGGAAAGCTCAGTCAGCATGACTATTAAGAACAGAGGAAAAGTGGACTAAAATGACAAAATCGCTTTCTCACAAAGTTAAGTAAGTCTCGCAGAGACGAACCGTTTATGCTGAGTAGATAGATACGCTTTTAGATCCAACTAATTCAGGACGATTTTCCGCTATCTCTTTCAAATAGTGTAGAGTGTAGTATAGGTAATTGCCACACTAAAATAGTCGACGGAGACTGAACCGATAAGTAGGTGGCACTGTATTTTTGGCCCTCATCTTCTCCACTTGCAACGCTCATGGCCGCTAAAATCTTGTTGTTCATTCATAGAACATGCAATTAAAATCGCTTAACGAGTTTTCCGTCGGTAAATTTAAACTGGTGCTGTTAATATCTAAAGCTCGAACCGTCTAGGCCTTTGTTAATGAATGTACAAAAGCTTCTGCTTGATTATTTAAAACATAATTTGTCTTATACCAATTCGTCTTAATTTTCGTTCATCAAAATTTCATTCTGGCAAGGTATGCTGTAATTGTAATCCAAAGGATACCAAGGGTAATGCAACATCACTAGGTGGTAGAACTTTTCTGCAAAGTTCGTCTAGGTAGGTACCACCGCTCTGCCAGTTATTCTGCCGGCAAGTAGTAGTGTGCAAGCACTACTGTGTTCCGGTTTGAAGCTAGTGAAATTACTGGGCAAATGAGACTCTATGACCTGATTACACAGTGTAGTAATCTGATTACTAGACTGTGTGATGTCTCAGGATGACGTGCGCAGTGCAGTGTCACGCAAAACTTTAGTGGTCTTACCACAAAAGATTTAGACGCGCCTTAAACACTTGTTGAACAGTTGTTTCATAAATTCCATACCACAAATCCGCGCCTCACACTCGTTTAAGATAGACAGGCGTTAAACACGTGCTAAAATTTAAACATACCCAACCCTTAGTTTAAGAGGTGTTTAAAACTGTCGTTGCCACCATAACACACACAGTCAAACTTCACGCTAATAACGTTCCGTTTATTTCTATGGTCACAGCTATGACGCTAACATGTATTGGATTTACAAAATGAGTTCTGCGCGGAATGAAACGATTCGTATAATGTCACCTTATTTAAAAAATTTGGATCGAGTTAGACAGTGTTTAAGTAAACACGGTATAAACATGGTTTTGTAGTGACAAAAATAAAACATCCGTTTAAGGAGCATTTAACTTTTAGACGCTGTCTAACTAAACATGTATCTAAGCGATGTTTAAAATTATTTTTGTGGTAAGACGGTATTATTTTAAAGTTCCGAGTGACACTGCAACTGTTATGGGCGGCCGTATTGCTATTGGCCGTATTGGCCAAATCAGGTGAACGACTCGCTAGTCACGTCAATCATTCTCATAAAAAAAAAACATTAAGACCAAACATTAGTATGGTTGCTTTTGTTTCGGGGTCAGAACCAAACGTTTTTATTCATTTAGACCTTCTGTTTAATCTTCTGCGAACACCAAGCCGCGTGGCGAATAATCGTGATGGTGATCACGGCAAACCCCTCTATGATAAGCATCCAAAGAGGCGCACTATGAGGGAGGCTCGGTTCAGCAGTAGACTTCTTCAGGCTGACGAGGTGTGGTGCACTCTCCTCCAAAAAAATTTATAAGTAAGAACATCGATTTATTGGTAGAAAGTTAATATCATTCCAGTAGCCAGAAATAACATTATTGCTTAAACGGGTCCATAAATTAAAAGTAAACCACTAACCGATGAGACTACTGATTAATAGTCTAACCTTGGTGCTATTGATACAGTCCATCACTCGCCTATCGATGTTAGTGAACTGGTAATATCGCGATACTTGGCAGGTAGAAAGCGATACTGCTATAAAAATCATAAATAAAGAAGGTACTTCTAAAAAGTCTGTAGCACCGTGCACCGTGATAATACGTTTGACATGATTATATGGTGTTATCGGAAATTCTATTCTATTCAGCAATGATTCGTGCCCGGCTCGTACCTAATATTGAATGTTTTTTTACTTGTTGGTATTGAATGATCAATATTTTATATGCCAGAAATGGTAAACAATGCTTGAAATGCAGGGCATGTTTAGATATTGGGTTTGATTATTTAGGTATTTATTAGAAGTGCCAACGTTATTTGCTGATTGAGTTGATTGTGTTATTGAGTTATTATATTATGGTCAATTTGAAATAAGCGCCGTAAGTAATACGTACACGGCTGTGGCTATTGCTAACAGTACAGACTACAAAAACAGAAAGATCTAAGTAACAGAAATGTGCCTTTATAATATCACAGTGACGTCACCTTTTGTAAATTGTAACTGATCTATAATCTACGTTTGAATCGCGGACTTCGATTAGACAGTATCAAATCGTTCGATAGAGCAGCCAGGCGGAAGCTGTCACTCCTACCGACGCCATGACGCTATCGATGCTGGCGCTGGCAGCACTGAGTCAGCCGGCGAAGCCGTATCGTAAACTGATACTTTTATAATTACTATATCTATGATCAACGCAATTAATTAGAAAGAATGGAAAATATTTATTCAACACTCACAAAAACAATAATATTATATATTAATAGTAATTAAGTTTCAAAAACAGAGAAAAAGAGTAAATATATAGGTATAGTGTTTTTAAAAAGGGCGGCATACTCAACACCTAGCGCTGGTTTTCAGTTAAACAAAGGGTTTAACTGAAAACCAGCGCCGGTGACGGGCAAGTTACTATAGTTGTCAGGTGACCATGATACAAATATACGAAATAGTTACCTACACTTAATACTGTATTTTGCGTATATAAGTGACTGACAATTTCATGAACATTTTAAATACATATACTTAAATCTTTTTTAAACCCAACTTTATGCCGAATATTCGGCTTCCCGGCGGTCTAACAAAAATCAATAAAACTATCGTCTTGCAAATGTAAATTGAACTGCTTTATACATGCATTAAGACAACATATCATTATTTTATTGGTAAACCGAATTGTCGATGCCGAATATTCGGCTTTACCTTCGTCGCAAACTGTTACACGCAATCAAGTAAATATAGACATATTTCATACCTTAAACTGCCTTTGTGATGAATAAATCATATTTAAGAGGCAACCCCAAGAGCTTGCCCATCGAGCCCTATTTACCCTATTACAAATATAGGACTTAGAATAGCAAACCTCAAAGCGTTCGCCTCTATTAATAAAATCAACAAAGTAGCGATGTTCATCAAAAGCTATTGCGGCCATTGACGGAACAATGGTACCACGTCGGAAACATAATGACCGGTACAATACGCTCGCCGAGTGTTTTCCTACGGCATGACATTTGTATACACAACCATACTACATTCACCTATCATTCTATCAATGGTACTCTTACTAAAGAATTTTGTGAATGAGAGATTAAATAAAATAAATATATAAATATATGTGGACATTTCACACAGCGCCATCTAGCCCCAAACTATGCATAGCTTGTACCTACTATGGGAACGAGATAACTGATACAATACATATATACTTTTTTATTTTTAAATACATACATATTCTATGTACAATACAACACCCAAATTCAAACTGACTAATACAAAACTAATCTAAAAACTCTATGCAAAATAATGCTTATTCACAATAGAGGAGAATGGGGAATAGTGGAGAATTTGAGCTATAGTAGGTATAAGTTTTTAAGCAGTTTGTTTTCCATGAAATAAATAAATAAATAAAAATCCAAAAAAAAAATTATAAGATTTCATTCTACTTTTAAATCAAATTGGAAAATCATATTTCTTATCTAACCGTAGCGATTGTGGTGCATTTTTTATTTATTTCATGCACGTATAGTTAAGTGGTGAATACGTACAAATACCACCTACCTATATGTATTAGCAAAGTGAGGTCAAACAAGCAAGTAGTTCAAATCTAATTAAAATTCCGGTCATTATTTCAAACAAATGCCGATCGGGTTGATTTATCAAATAACTTCACTTCATTTAGTTACTCCCAGAAACGAAACCGGAACAAGAATGTTAACAATACAATCAAAACATTTTGAACAAGGAAAAAAATTAGTCACTACTTTTTAACGATTGAAATTCCTTTAAATTAATGAATAGTTCCAAGAAGTAATTATTGTATAGTTCAACGTTTAATATAATGAAAAATACTCAGTTTGTTTTTCGTGGATTTCTAACCGCTAACTGTCATTTTCTAACCACTAATTTTAAAAGCAATTAGCTTTAGAATCATCTGTTACATATGTCCGTATTAACTACTGGTTAAAACCACAATGTTATAGAAAAAACTGTATATCTTAAGCTACATCTTAAAACTGTCTGTCCAAGACATATCACACCTACCAAGCGAAAGGAGATCAAACCAGTATCGCTGTAGGCAAAACCATTCAATGCCAAGGGACCATTAGGAACTTATGAATCAATTTGTCGACATGGTGGCTGCTGGTTCCATCCGAGCGGTTCTACGTACATGAGTGTCATTGCCTGTGATTGCATATTCAAGCATTCTCGTCAGCAGGTATTCATGTCTGCAGGCTAACATCGATTTTATCTCTTCGATGCAAGGCTGCATCTTCTGGGAGACCTTCGTATCGGGTGATGAATGTTTGGGCCTTTTCCGGATTTGATTATTTATTGTTTTTCCTGTTTTGGATGCTACCGCCTCTATAGAACCTTATAAATTACGAACACAAGAAGTGATTTAGAACGATTGCTCAGTCATTCACGATCAATTTCGTGAATGAAATCTAACTTGAGCACCGATCGAAGACCGGTAATACGAGCCTTAGAGATTAAAATGTAAGTAGCTGCGAAATCGCAATCTGACTGAATAGGTATGTCCCTTGAATTGAAATAATTAAATTGAGACTTGAGAGGCTTGCTTTTGAATTGTAATATCCTCAGCGATTTCCAAAAAAGACAGTTCTTCGTCAAATGGTCGCAATAAAATATGTAGTAGGTGTACATTTACATGTACTCATTACTCGCAAATTAAGCCATATCATCAGCTATGTATTTGTTATTTTTCGTTTGGAAACACTGGCTTTCAAATGGAGCGAAACAAAAGTATTGATTTTACACCAAAATTGTTTAACGAGTCAGAAAACATGGACGAACGAGCTAAATCGGATATTCGTTCGTATAAAACAAGCATGCCCTAAGGCGAGGATTTCGTGCAATGTTGTGTTTATACAGGCATAAATGTTGACAAGTAATAACATTTGAATGCTCTAGAATAATAAAATGCTTCTGTGCTTAGTTATTGACATATTTTAGATTTACCGTCATAATCACAAAATCAAAATCATAATGTTTTATTGGAAATAGGCTATTCATAGATCTTTTACAAGTCAAATTACTGAGCAGACCAAATCACAAAGTGCACAATGTCAAATATTATAACTATTTATAGCAAGCCTATTACAATAGGGTTTGAAAAAAATTAAGTTCTCTCTTCCACTACAGGTGCAAGCCATACGGCACAATGCAGAATAGACAACTCCGATCCGTAGCTTCGATTACACCTGTAAAGAAGAATCTTTAAGAAACATTACATAGGAAGAAATATAGACTGTCTTGCATAATCAAGTTCGGTACCTATAGCTACTTGTAAAATATGTAGCTATAGTAGGTAAATGTGAGGAAGGTAATATTCTTTTCTTCCAATAACTACTAGGTAATCTTTTTAAATAAAATTAGTGAGTTATCATTATCAATGAAATGTTTTTTCAACTTTTATGGTAGAGAGGTAGACAAGTACGTACCTACTGTTTTTCCTGAAAAATATTTTGTGTCAAATTCATTGCCTATGTTTAAATTGTAAGTATGTAAACGTACATACTTACGTATTTGTTTAAACCTACACTTTTGAATAAATATTTTTTTATAAATAATATTTTTGAGTTATTATTTACAATATTTAAAGATCTTATAAACATCTATAATATTCAATAAGTTGACTGAATCTTATGAGACCACTCATAGACCACTATATTGAGACTTGTCGTAAAACAAAAGTTACTACCGTACGTTACGACAACTACTACTTTGTACACTAAATTGAATATTGTATAATGGCAGTCATCGAATTTAGCGAGCAATGTATTAATTTGCTTTGTCTACAATATTGTACCAGCAATAATGATTGTTAACTGCTATTAAGTAATTAATTAGTGCAATGAACCAATGATTGGTGTATATTTTGATTACCATTATTATAATATTAATGCCATAATCGTGTTTAGGTACCTACCCTACCGTTAGTGATTATTTCGAGCTTCATCTTTTTCATTTTTTTAACATATGAATAAATAGCTATCAAATATTATTTTGAATTTTATCAATTATCATTCTTTCTGACAATAATCTATATTGGTAAGTGGATTATTTATTTATGTTTCATAATATAAGTACTTATATTCTCTCACAGCTTCTATTTTATTTTGTCTAACCTTATATCTCGTCGCTAATGGTTTCTAAATTTGGGGGAAAAGACGACATCAATAAAAGCTACCTTATTCTTGCAAATCATATTATTAATATGTTTCTCTATTGGTTTTCCCATTATGTACAATAGTTAAGGTACAGGTAGGTACCTAATCCGTAGATATATTTTACAGGGACCTACTGAAAGTACCTACAAAAGGTATTGCAATGATTTCCAAGTACCTATATCCTCAATATGTAGCTATTGTTAAAATTAAATAACAAAGACTTATAAGGAACCTTTGTCTTGAATTATGCAAACAACCATCCAATTAAATATCGTTCTTTCCTTCCGTAATAATTACATACTTACAATAAAAACAGATACCTAATTTACCTAATGCTTCATACGACTGAGTTGTTAAGTATGTCAAAATCGATGGAGACAAAGCGACCTAGGTATTGCATTGCATGCAAGTATAGCCAATAATACGCATTAATAAAGTTCTAGGAAGTAAAGGAATTATCGATATCAGTCTTACAATACGCCCGTATCGGATTTGTTTTATAAACTCGACATGGACGGGCGTTGCGCCCCGCAACGCCCAAGCGGTTGCGGTGTAAGTACTTTGCTCTTTTATTAGAATTAAAGTACATATAGAAGGTAAATTGCCAAACAACGCCTTCTCAAATAAATCTTTTTCAGATATATCTGTGTATTTGTTTGTCTACTTTTTCCGCTTTACCGCTCCACAATTGTCATTATTTTTGCTAGGTACCTATATACCTATCTACCTAATTTGTGAAAAGCGCACCCATGTATGACCAGTTGACCATACAAGTTCTACTCGTAATAACATATGCTTCTTTTGCCACTATATCAATTCACTGCTTGATCAATAATTGTTTCGATTTTAATTCATTTCGTGGACGTGATTCCTTATACTGAACTTCCTCATCATACGTATACTTTTTGCTGTGTCTCCAACTATTCAAGTGAAAAGTACAGATGTAGGTACCTATTATACATCATAGCGAGCTCAAATCACACTATTGTATGTTCTGCGATTTATTCTTATATAGTAAAAACTACGAGCATATATGTATATTATATGGTAATTTCGAATCAAATTCGCGATCTTACTCAAAAGGTAATTACTTTGGTTTAATTAATTTCATCACAGTTATAATTTAGCATCTAAGCTTTGTTACCAAAATTGTCATGTAAATTCTTGGAACACCTACCATCTAGGTACCAATCCTATCTAGTCGTAAACCCCAGATAATATAATACCTCGTAAACAAACATGAAGACAAAGTAAAAAATATCGTTTTAAAAGGCGAGTAAATCGTTGGATTTGCATCATCGTTGTGTGCGTTTAAAACACAGAATGTCATTTTAATTGTCCTCATCTGACTCTACATCGCATAAATTAGGTAGACTCATCGGAATGTAAATCACTGTGTTGGGTCGTTGAAGAAAATCCGAACATGGCGGTTGTGAATTTTGAATTTATTTTTCAAAACTAGTGTATCTTGAACTTTAATGTGTAATAAGGGTGGATTATTTTCCGTTAAGTGTTCGTGAATGTGCACGAGTGTTGGCAAATACTTTCAAGATCATAAAACCATTCATTTTCGTTTTTGCTTCAACGGCCTTTTTTAGAGCCTTCAGTAAAATATCCACCATTTTACTGTTGGCGTTTTGACTGACAAAATATGACTTTGACTTGACATAACCGTACAAATCTTTACTCACTTGACATTGGCAGAATTATTGCTAAACAGCGATAGAAAGCCATTAACGAAGAAGAAGAAGAAATCACTGTGTTTTTCATACCCATCATAACTCACATAAAGCATTGCGTATAATGTTTGTGTGTGATATGTGTAATTGGATTATGAACTACAACACAAAATAAACGTATTTTGTAATAGTTAATTATGAAAATGAAGCTGCACCGGCCCTTGAAAAACTTTTGGTCCTTTGAGATTTCCAAGGTAGGTAGTTCTATGTGTTTGTAGAAACCAGTTTTTTTAGTTTAGCCTGTACATAATAATATTGTCCCACATCCCACAGCTGGGCAAAGGTTTCCTCCATTTTCAACTACAGCTTTCATTGAGATATGTCATATCTCAATTACGGCTTTCCATCAGAATCACACGATCATGCAACTTGAAACCAACTGGAATGTGTGTAAGTAGATCGTCACCCCACGACTTTAAACTAAATTTTACCTATTTTTTTACCTTTTTTACCTAGGTTTTCCAGAAAATGTTTCACATAAAATAACTATAATAGTGCGGTAGTTTCTAAATCAATGAGTGCAATGTTGAGTGCTGATTATGATTTGAATCATAAATAAATAAATAACGCCCAACGATCACATACATAGATCCTGGACCCTAACTAGGATTCCCTGTATCTAGGGACCCAGGAGCTACGAGGCCCATGGTCCCACAACACCCAGACACAGAACAAGTATTTGCGCTTTTTTTATTTCGGGCACAAATACTTGTCCTGTCGCGGGAATCCAACCCGCCACCTCCGGGTTATGACTTGCTCAACCACCACACCACGGAGGCTGTCAAATAATAAGGCTAAGAACGCTAGAGTAGAGTAAAGAAATGGACATGAAAAAGAGTAGAAATAAGGATAGAGATAGTAAATTATCGCATACAAAAACGTACAGCGACAATTCAGACATGTAGCTGAGCGTAACATATTGAATTTTGCACGAATCGTATCAAGTTGTGCCGCTCGGTCCTGAATCCCTTTCCTATAAATTATGTATGTGGGTATGTGCTTTATCGCATACAGCTTTACTAATGTTATGTGAGCGTGATACAGAAATGGGCTTATCGTCGTTCTCAGCACAATACGTTCCCACTGCGCCAACTACTAAGGGCAGCAGCCTTCATGACCAGGATTGTAGGCCAATTAAGCCATCGTAATCCACCAGCACGCTGGCTTATTGCGGGATTGTGAATAAACATCTCAAATATTGTGATTTTTGAACATCTGTTTTTCACGTTTTCTTTCACCGTTATAAGAGCGAGTGCAAATTATGCACGTAACTTGAAAAGGCTTTCTTTCGGTCACATACCCGTTCGTCATTAAACCTACATAGTTTATCTATCTTGAATTCCGCAACTTCGATAAACAAAATTGATCATTAGTGAGGTAAATTCTCAATGAGAACTGCTTTAAAAGTAGGGGTAAAAGTATAATAAATAATAATAATAATAAATAACGCGCAACGATCACATACATAGATCCTGGACCCTAACTAGGATTCCTTGTATCTAGGGACCCAGGAACTACGAGGACCATGGTCCCACAACACCCAGACACAGAACAAGTATTTGCGCTTTTTTTTTCGGACACAAATACTTGTCCTGTCGCGGGAATCGAACCCTCCACCTCCGAGTTATAAGCCGACTTGCTCAACCACCACACCACGGAGGCTGTCAAAACGATATATCATGTACGTAGGTACCTAATAATACGTTAGGTACCTACCTAACGTATTATTATGCTATCTAGTGTCGTATTATAGCGAATCTGTCAGAGCCATGCAAAATAGATTGTCGATAAAGCATTAACTATTAGTGTAGATTTGGAAATAGCCTATAATAAACAGCTAGGTACGTAGTTTAGACTAACAGTGATAGATATTCATTTCAATGCAGTGTGTAGTGTTCTTAGGTGTTCACTTCATTTCAATTTAATGTTTTTTTTTTGTAACGTTTATCCGTGAGGGCCTTTAATTGGCTTATTTTTGTGTAATTTGTTGAATACAATAGCAGCTGTTGGTCTTCCAAAAAGAAAATAAATAGATAAATAAGAGTATAATTTTTTTCTTTTTTTGTAGTAATACGTCACGGAAGCCCAATTATAATTCAAAAAGTGCCCATAATCCATATTCCGTGACTATGCGCTGAATGATACATGAACAGGTAAGGCAAAGGTCACCCCCTTCTCCCTTAGGAGCGTCAGCGCGAGCTTAAATATTGACAGTGCAATCCGCCTTTGAGAGCTCCCCCTGTATAACAAGTTAACGCCGCACTCTTTGCCATTTTCTTTTATTTTTTCTTAAGCGAAGCAGTTATTTTCTTTATGTGTTTTACCTAAAATAATAATTACTACGATACTGCCAGTAATACCAAAACAAAATGGAGAACGTAATTTTTCATATTATGTAATATGAAGAGATTAGATGTTCCGACAATATTAATTCATGTCTTAGTGGAGATCTTTTAATATTAAATTAATTTATAATACTGAGTAGACTAGTACTGTACTTATCCAATAAACAACTCACATTTTTCCAGGCAAACAGATAAAATGGATTATTCGGAAAAATTATGTAATGCATAAAAATTATACCTACATTCTAAATTTTACATTAAAACCTATTGTTAATACTCTGCGGTACTTACTTTACAGCGCAACATTTATCACAAATTAAACCTGTAATTTTGAAAACGTAAGTACCTAAAGACCGTCGGAAAATTCAACTCGAGGAAATTTTACTCAAAAAAATCGAGAGGAAATGCTGAGAGAAAATTGACTGCCTACTAATACAACCTTATTATATAATGCCGGATTTGATACATTAAATAATATTTATCAATGTAGTAGGTCCCTAACACAGAGCAAATGATGCTTCGCATTTTTTCCTGCCCATGTGATACCTAAATATTAAACTTATACTCTTTTGAATAAGGTATAATATTAAAAAAAACGTACTCGAGTTTATAAGTAAGTGCATCTAATATAAGTAGGTCATCTACCTAGAGCTTGAGAGATCAAGACGCAGATCTCCCTCGGGGGCTTCGGGAGATATTCTAAACTAATAACGACGATCCCTGCGATCTATCTACGATTTGACTTGTAATCAAGCACCCAATTCGATCAAGTCGAGACTTATCATACTATCTCTCTCCCCCAGGAAGCATTGAAGCCTCGCAATAGAGACAAACTTGCAAAGAAGACAATCTGTACTCTGTATGTAGCAGCCAGGCTGGACGATAGGACATATTTAATTAAAACTTTCCCAGTGTAACGAGCGTAAACTGTTTGGTACATTAGTTACTGTTATTTTACGACAAAACGTATTTGTTGATTATTGTTTACAAGTGCCGATGGGTTTATTGCACTGTCTCGTTTTTAAATAAGACTTGTAAACGAACGTGCCAATGGATTTCATTCATCTCGTGTGCGCAAATAGAATTTTGCGTTCTTTTACGTTTGTTTTAATGTTCGTGTTTGTTTTTACAGCATTTTAATGTTTCCTTTTGACTGTAGTAATAATTATTGTGATGATCTAACCTTCCATTCCATAACTCTTAAAAACATTATATTATTGCAAGAAAAAATCAATAAGTAAGTTATCAAAATCTTTATAACTAAGCGTCACAATAGGCGTTCTTAAGGTGGTACGTCACGCTCAGCGCGCCAAATTCAAATTTTCTTGCGTTTTTTGCTAATTACAGCTTAATTACTCAACGCAATTACACGAAAACTAGTTTACCGCAAATAAATAGAATGTATCAACAAATTAGGATTAAAAGTATCACCTAAATATCATTGGTTTAGCTACAATTCGCAAAAAACTAATTTCGTCTCGGCTTTTCAGTCTATTGCCATTTGTTATAGTAGTGAGTAATTCAGCTATAATTAGCAAAACAAGCAAGAATATTTGAATTTGGCGTGCTAAGCGTGACGTACCACCTTAAAGCGGTCTCTTCCAGACAACCCAGATGTATACAGAGATGATGAACTATAGACGGTACTAGGACGGTAGCTTTCAGTTTACAAAAGTTATACAACTAAAGAACATATGAAAAAATGAATCAATAGACGTAAGTAATAAAATTTATATAAAGTGTTCATGCGAGACACTAAAACGGATCCTGACCCCACCAAATGGCATAGATGAAGGAGTTAAATAGGTTCATTCATCAGAGTGAATAGATTTCTTAACAAATTAGGGGCCGTAACCTTGGCAGTAGGTACCCATGGGAAAGTATTTTTTCTATGTGCGAGCAGTTTCTTAAATTACGCTATAAATTCGCTCTGGGGGGCAACCACAACGTCTTATATCATTATTACTTCAATATTACTTCAATCATACATTGACAAATGACGTAAGAATACTTTAATGTTGCAGAGCCAGAGCAGTACTGATGACGTCACGTTAAATCGTTCACTCAAATACAACTGTCATGTCATACCTTTACATCGTGTTGACACTGATGTGCGACAGGGACAACGCCATATAAAATGTAGACGTCTCGTTCACACGCAGGAATACTTTATAAGTTCATGGTACGAATTCGAACAGTATTATTGTAACCTTGAAAAATTAATTCCATGAAACATGATGGTTTTGTATTAGCTTGTGGTAGCCCAGCAGGTCAGAATGGGTGCTTAAATAAAAGCTTTTGTTTATATTTTTTATGTGTTGTAACATTAGATAGGACATAAGTTACGATTATATTTTTCCACACTTTCTTTCTTGTTATAATAATATTTTATACCGTTTGCTGAAGACGGTGTCAGTGGAACATAGAGCTACTTCACCATAAGCAAGTATTTTAGCAAATTTATAAATTAATACAGTTTGATGATAGAATGTCCGCGTTATCGAAAAACCAGCGTTTTTACCTTTATTAAAGATAGCAATAGAAGTATCGTTTCCATAGAGATCTTACGTCGCTGCTTCAATCGCACCAAGTCTATCCAATCCATTGCAAATTAAATTTATACGAAAATAACGCGATAAAAAATACGTCTGTACTTAATTAATGGAATCAGGACATCAAAACATTCGCAGAAATACCAATGGTATTCGCAATAAGCTATTCTAACGTATTCATAAACACCATTACCGGGAAATGTATGGTTGAGATATGACGAGGTTGAAATAGGAAAGCAAACGTCTATTACTTTTTGATCGAAGCATGTTTTATAAACAATGGATTTGAAATATTTTGATGTTCCCTGATGCTGTTTGTAATAATTAACCCAATTTCCTCATGAAAGGGTTAAAATTTGGCAGCGATCTACACGACTTTCTTTTGGTTAGGTATGATGACGTAACTTAATTGCAAATAAGTGAAACAACGTGAAAAAGCGCATCCACATATTGTAGACACGAGGAAATCTCATACGACGCGATTTTTGCGCTAGGTTCTTCCACGAACCTGCAAGATGTGGAATGGTCTTCCACCTGAGAATATTCCATACATACAGTATGGGGAGATTTAAGAAAAGTGTGTAAGGGTAGGCAATGAACCGGCAATGCCTTTGGTTTTGCAGATGTCCATAGGCGGCGGTGACCACTTACCATCAGGTGGGCCGCCTGCTTGTTTGCCACACATTATATAAAAAAAGTACCTATAGTAAACGAAAGGTACGATAGGGGTAGGTACGATGGGGAAGGAAAGTTCTCGAGTGGCGACCACGAACCGGAAGACGCAGCGTAGGCCGGCCCCCCACTCGGTGGACCGACGATCTGGTGAAAACCGCGGGGACCCGATGGATGCAGGAGGCGAGTAGCCGCTCAAGGTATGGCGCGCTCTTTGGAGGAGGCCTATGTTCAGGAGTGGACGTCTTCGGGCTGTTAATACAAATACAAATTAATTTAACATAATTAAATACAAAGTAATGATGAATCCATAGACTCCCGAACTAGTTGCAACTGTGTTTCAGGAATCAGTGGCTTCTCCCACTATTCATTTAACTTAAGTTATGCCATAACCTAATGGTTAGTAAGATGTTCATGATGATGATGATAGTAAACGAAGAACTACTTAATTAACTTGTTTCTTTCTTTTATTATAAGTATGTAAATTTACAATGCATAAACAAAAACCCAAGAGCTTGCATAAATTTCATTAACTTTAATTCACTTCCGTAGCTCCCATGAAAGCTATTTTGTCCTACGATGGCACACACACACACACACACACACACACACACACACACACACACACACACACACACACACACACACACACACACACACACACACACACGCGCGCGCACGCACACGCACACGCACACGCACACGCACACGCACACACATACACACACACACACACACACACCAACATACAACACCCACATACGTACCAATACAACTTACAACTTTTTTTATTTATGATTTTTAAAGCAGTATCGCCTGCTCAGCGTAATCAGCTTTTTTTTATTTATTTATTTAATACATAAAGATATACAACGGTTTGGTATAATATGCCTTAAACCTAAGTAGGGTTTGTCTAGACATATGGTTGTAACTAAATAATAGTACGACACGTTTGTTTGGTTAAAATTTGAATCTTAAAAGATGTAGTCAATTATATTGTCGTCCTTTCACGATTTACTAGACAGAACTCTGGCAGTAATCTTGGCTATCATCTGAAATCGCTTTTAAACAAAATTACTTGAGATTTAGCACTTCACCAGTGGAAGTTGGGTCATTTATACGGATTTGGCTTAAATCTGTTTGTTCTGTAGACTAATGCTTCAACTCGTAATTTATAGTTCAAAATGTTTACTTCAAGCTTCAGCCATCAGCCATACCTACGCGTCTGCGAAGAGGCAGCGTCAACAACGCGAAACTATACTTACCCATTGCTGCTCGAGGCGATTGTGGCACGCCGTCCACGAACACGGGCAGCGATGGGTAGCGTATGGCTGACGCTGAAGCTTCGATTACGCAACTTGACGCACAGATGGTATGCTTGTAGCTTTAGCTGCATTTCAAGCTGAATTTTTAGAGGTGAAGTAAGATGGTGAGGTAAATAAACAGGTGATTATTTTTATCGACAAAAAATATTTTTCCTTAGGACATGTTTACCAAAAAAGTTATCGATAAAGAAAGATATCTAAGGAAGTTACCTATTAGGGAAGGCACCTAGGTACCTACTAGTACATATTAATAACATCAAAATATTTCATAGAGTACAAACTATAATCCCGTAAGTATTAAACCCCGTACCCCCGTATTAGTTTTATTAGTACGCCGACACGCTCACTCGTGAATCAACGCAATTTCATTCATTAAATAGTCGGTTATCTCTCCCGACTGCGCGTTGTTCTGTAATACGAACATAAAAATAGGTCGAAAATATTTTTCTGTTTAAAAACTCAGTCATGAAATTACATTATTGTGCTAAGTTGTTCACCCGTTTCGTGGTAGCGGGACACAACAAAGCAATAAGACTTTATTGACAGCAACGTAACATGTGTGGTACCACCCAGTGCTCGCTGGCATAACCGCATCCGTGCAACGAATCCGAAATATAAATTAACTAACCTAGCATTCGAACACGTTCGTATCGCCGCGAAACACGTAACTCTTTGCAGAAACCTTCTGAATTTAAAATGTTTTAGATAATCATCGATCATAAAAAAGCTATTGTTGTAGAATTATTTGACCAAGCTTTTAACACCTCAACACCAACCTAGAATTTTTCCGTTACTCTCAATCCAAACATTTTTGAAAATGATTTTGTTTTTCAGCGGTTGGTTGTTCTAAAAATTCATAGTCGAATTTCAAAATCATTAAAATTTAATCATCAAAATTAGAAGGTAGATTTATGCAAGATTTATAAAATGTATGTGTTTTAAAAAAAAAACAAGATTTTTTCTTTTCGAATATTATTCATTAAGATTATTAATTTCAGATACTTTACCTATACATTTTATTTAGGCCTCGAACCATTTCAACTGTGAGGAGTTTATAAATCGAAGAGTGCGTTTACTGGAGCGGAATAAGTTATTTTTCATTCGAAGCGTGAGTAAACTGCTGGAGCACATTAGGCATTCCTCGGCAGTTTTACGAGCGGCATTGAAATTGTTCCCTAGGTGTGAGAGATATTTTATTCGATGATTCCACTCATACATTTGTAATGACGTGTAGAATAGATTTAGTAAGTTCTCTTGAATGTTTTTTATTGGTCCATATAACTGATCTAAAACCTATGTTATGATTTATCTACAATTAAATTATAGCGCTCAAGTAGCGATTTTTAACCGATCGGTATTCAGCTTTTTCCGAATTTGGACACCCGATCACATACTAAGTAGTACATAATACGGTAGATTCGTAAGATATTCGTTACTATGCGCTAGTTGTAATGCGTAGATACATTTAAAGTCCAAATCGGAAAACGAATTTGAAAATCGTATCAAGAAACCTGCAAACCTTAATTTATTGATATACATACTTACTTACACTGATTTCGTAGTAGATTTCCGAGAATAGTTTGAATGAAATCAGGCCATTCTTGCATTTTACACATAGCCGTTAAAAGCTAAATCACGATCTTTACAACAAAATGTCAACAATATTTACAATCCTGATGCTCACAGAATTCCATTGTGCTTTCTCAATTAGCATTCGCTTGCTAACCTTAAAATAGGTAAGTAATTAAAAGTAGTTGTAATTTCAAGAATGATCCACCAAAACCTGCTAATAGAACGGGATTTGCCAAATATTTTTGTTAAACAGGAAATATCTGGCAGTTAAACGTTCATAATGAAAATAAACGAGACTAATTTCAGAGATTACACTTTGTACGAAACAATAATTTATTCTAAAAAAATACCTGCGTAGTTGCTGTGAATTTCTACTTTAGATATCTATATTTAACACTCCTGTTTGAAAATTAAATTTATTATATATCATTTCGAATGTACTACACTACACACTTATGTATCAAGTATCAACCCTACAGCTAAGACCAACAAAGAAACAAATTGGCTTCCCCCAATACGTCAAGTTTAGTATAAAAATCACAAAGAGAACTCGCGTATTCTACAATCAGGTTTAAAAAGTCTGGCCGGCACGTTCGTGGCCACCTGACATGAGGGGCTACAAGGGGCTACTCGCCTCTTGTTGAAGCGCCTCATCGATTCATGAGGCCACTCAAATCTCGCTGACGTCGTCATCTAAAATTTCGACCTACTCAAGACACCCGACTGAGATTTCTGTCGCCATTTGAATTTCGACAACATCGTGTGAGATGTTAGCCACGCAGAAAAAGAAGATTGCGCATTTTGCATGCATTGCATAATCTGTATGAAAAATGTTAAAATAAGAATAAGAATTTGCCTAGTGCTTTGGAATCAAAGTTACATAATTACCCCCTAGTAGTATCAATGGTGCACAAAGGTTAGTTGCAAAAAGTAACGGATTCTAAGAGGAGGTAGGAAGACGTAAATTTTAATGGTAGATGCTGTATGTCGCCTATATAAAGGAAAGGTCTCTATAAAGGTCTATATAAAGGCTCTATACGTCGTAAACCTTATCATCAACTCCCAATCCAGCAATGATGCAAGCTTAACTTATGTAAAACCGTAACTCCAAACAAAAAGAGTTTTCCTATTTAGAAATTAAAATACCTATTTCCTTCCCTCCCCTCTTCAAATAACGAAAAGCTGCTAATTGAGTATTCGAAAAACTTCAGAACTAAAAAACTTTAATACAGCTGAGTACTGTTCAGACTTTTGATCAGCCAACGCGATGCAAGCACTTCCATTAAGGTAAGGGACTCAAAAACTCAATATAAGCTTTAAAACAAAGTCTGTAAGATTGAATATATCTTCTAACATCACCCGTATTTACAACAAAATGTTTCCTAAATCAAAACCACCAGAATTCTTTTTACAAATTGATTCGTACTTTGTCTCGTTTTTCTTTAAATTCAAGGTCGTACGTAAATAAAGCTTTGAATAATGTAGCGGGTCTTATAATCAGGAGGGACGAGGTCAGTTTGTTTGTTGCGAATGTCTGTTAGAGTAACGAAAATATTGTAGGTCTGTGGTTGTAGTGAAATAAGAGGTAAAGAGGTTTACTTACTACCTGTTTTCGTAGTTCATTAGCTTCGAGCTTTGACTATTCAAACGAGAAAAAAGGCACCTAGCTAACACAGATTTTAGAAATAACGCCTTTTTGGTTCTTGTGGATTTACATAAATTCTTGTTTGAAGCTATAATAAAATGTATCTTAAATGAATAGGTAGGTTCATAATTATATAATACGAATATGAATCCTACATTAAAGATAAAAGGAAAACGTATATAATGTTTTCTGTTGTAACCGTAATATACGTTTGTTCTTTGATGTATTATCATTTTTATCATGATATTATATTGTCGTATATAAATACACTTCAAAGAAAAATATTATCTTGGAATAGATAGTTTATTAAGACAATATATATACTATCTGTTAGGGCGGAGATTAAGACAGTTATAGTCTAAATATTCGGTATAGAAATAGAACCTTTGTACTTGGCAGTATAGGTCATAAGATTAATTTGCGAATTGAAGTAAAAGGTGGATTTTATCAAAACAAATCGACAACAGATTTTGCGTTAGTTATTTTTGACGCTTACCTGAAGGTAAGCGCACTTTTCTCTAGATTTTGTACCTGTACTTGGTTTTAACTCTGGTTCTTGTCTAGCAACCCAACGAACCTATAGTTTAGTAGTCCAATGCATCATGTCATGCAGCCATCTAACTGTGCTGCTGAATAGGTAATTATTTCAGACTACAATCGCACGCTTCACAATGTTGTTATACAAACTTTGTAATACACTGTGTCGAGAGTGTCGGCAAGGCATTAATCCTATTATGCAAACGCAGAGCTAGCATGCCTCGGTTCCCACTAACGCACCTCTAGAGATGTGTCATCCGGTAAATTTAGACAATGCAGCAATGGTAAGCGTTCGATTTAGTAAAATCAAAGGCATGTGGATTTTGTAATTGGCTCTTTTGTATTAATTAAAACTGTTAATAATAGACATTAACATTGAATTTAGTAGGTACCTACATTAAATTAACTACAAAACCTAAACTACAATAAAAATTAATTAAAAAAAAAGATATTTACAACTAAAAACTATGTGTAATCAAAAAGACCTTTGGTGGAGGGGAGAGTGCCCAGAATGCTGGCTGCATTGCCACGTTGTATAGCAATGCTTACTTTCTTAGCAAAAAAAGAGCCAGCCCTCTGGTCACCAGTCGCCTCCACCAAAAGCTTTGCCAAGTCCCTATAAATTTCGAGTGCACCTGTGTAATCTGTATAATATTATAATAACACTTTTTGTCATATTTCTTAAAAATAAAAAAAATAATGTAACATTAAGTTTGGGCTTGGCGTTATGACTTCCACAATCTTTCATTTCATGATACGTTTAATCTGCTGAAACTGTTTAAAATCAAACTGCTAAAAAAGATAAGTTTGAAACAGAAGCCTTTAGGTGGCTTAAAATACTCGGACGCCAGGGCCTACACGGAAAGAAGAAGTAATAAATTCACCATCACCATCGTCATCGACCGGATGCTGCCCTGCTGAACATAGGCTAACCCCATTGAGCGCTACATAGAGTGACTACTTGCCTCCTGCATGCATAATTGCATATCAGTTCCCGCGGTTTCCTGAAATACCCATGTATTCAGGAAAGTTTGTTTTTATATCAAACTTTGGTACATTTTATTTTCGTAAAGTGTGTCGGAATCCTCTGAATTGTGGGCATTCGGTCTAACCGTCATCTCTATAGCAGTTCTAACACTGGCCACCTATCCCACTCGCTCAGCCAAATCTGCGGTTAGAGTAAAAAGGATAGACAAAAGCTTGTCATGTCCACTCGGTTGGCAGAACCCGTGATGCAAATTCGAGTGCGGAGCACAAAGGATTTATAAACTCGGTGCCTGTTCCCATTTCTCTTATGGTATTTATTTAGTATGCAGTCACAAGCGAGATAGATTTTAGCAGTTTATGTCTTCTTTCACATAATTTTGTTGGTTGTAGAGCGCGCTACGAGCTCGTATCTCTTTGAGGTTTGTTCTCGTATTTTTATGCGGGTTTTAGTCCTCACTAAAGAACATAAGCCGAAATAAACTTGCGTGAATTTGTGATTCTGTATGTGGTTTCAAATTTTTAATAAAAGAGACAAAGTTAGGAATTTCTTCTGCTGTAATCAAAATATCTTTTTCTCTTAGGCAAGCCTGGTGTCAGAATTTTTAGGTCACCAAAAGCTTCTTCTGACTTTGCTTGACGACTGCATTGTCTTATGACGATTGAACAGCGGGGACACACTGTTGTAAAGTGCTCTCTAAAGCACGGTAGCCCGGTGGTTATAATTTAAATACCCACTTTTTGTAGCGATCATCCATCCAAGATGTACCGCAGTGAACGTTGCTTATCCTTGGCTAAGAATGGCTTCTCGAGCTTCGCTATGACCGCTACATCAAAATTTTACAACAATATTGGGTACTTATAGCCAAAATTATCATTATTTAAGGTACTTATTTGAAAGCTAAATATAAAAATGATCTATGGAATACAATTTGTCAACATTTGCATATTTCCGAGGGCAATTTCGGTGACAGGGCCGGTAAAGGTCAACACGAAAGCTCCCTTGACTTTCACTCCTGAAATGTTAGGGACGAATATTGAATATTCTTTCAAACATTCACTATGAATTGGATATGAAAACCTTTGTCACGGCTTGAGAACGGGTTTTTGTCTATTGTGTTTTATTAGTGTCGGCTTATAAAAAATACGTACCACAAATTAACAACATGTAGTAACAAACGGATGAATAGATTTTTTTAAACACTGATGAAGTCACATTTCACACAAAAAAAAATCAAATGTGTTATATTGTGGGGATCCAAATTCAAAAGTATAAGTTATATACTTAAGTAGAGATAAGCTGAATTTGTTTTGGGCACTGCACTGTCATAGTCTGGTTAAGTTAATATAAATAAAATTATTAATAGACAGGCAACGCAAGTAACTAGATAACTTTATAATAAAGCATTTATACACGATTAGACACCGATTTGAAGAAAAGTTTATTTATGAATGGAGAAAGTAAGCGGTTACAACCAGTAAATAATAAAACGGGGCAAAAGGTTCGCGTCAAAAGTCCGGATAAACCTTTCTCTCATGGTAGGGTACGAAAGGAAAATTACATGTTTACCTTTAGCTCCTTCGTTTTTTATGATATAATATAATAGGTATTTATTTATATTAATATTTTAAACATTTTTAGAAATATGTAATATTGTTTTTTTTTTGTGCAAATTGTTTATTACAAATTTTGAGTCCTGCTTTGTACTTTTAGTGCAATAAAGAATTAAAAAAAAAACGAAAGCGCGTAAACTTAATGGTAACAAACTGAATTTCAGATGCGTTTTAATAAACACGCACGAAAATTATTTATTATCACTTTGACAAGTCCGCGGAGGAAACCGCGAGCTAATTTATAACACTTCGATATTATAAAACAAATATTCTCTAACATTGTAACATTTTTCAAGTGCATCAGTGGTGGCGTCTGCTGGTTTCACTCATATTTTACGGTGACAACTTGCATGGATGACCGGTATAAAAAGGCTAATACCGTGCTGTGAACTCACCCTGAGTGATTGTCATAAAACAATAGTTGTTAAGCCAAGTCGAGAAGGCATTGAGTGGTTTAAAAATTCAGAAAGGGTTCAGTGTAAAAAAAACTTTGTGACTTGTGATGCAGAAGTCACACAAAAATAAGAAAATGACAACTTTTGACCTAAATTATACAATTGTACATTACTCGTAGTACATAAGATAAAAAGATTTCAGTCTCCTTCAAACCAATTTATCCAGTGCAGCAGTCATTTAGTTCTATGTAACTTTTTTACTAACTGCCATTAAAAGTTGCAAAGTCAAGTTAAACCGTTGAATACATCGAAGGTAAGTAACTCGATCGCTTTAAATCTAGTTAACTGGAGAGACGTGCTCTCCCATGCGGCGTATATCGCTGGAGCACGGGAAATTACTTCGGCAGCTTAACCGATACTTGCCCGTTAAATAAATCGTAATTCGATTAACTGAATAGGGTAGTTTAACTAACTGGCTTAATTGAAGAATCCTTTATGAAATGCATGTAGGTATAGGTAACTACCTACAGGAGGCCAATATTCAGATTTAAAAATAAATACACTCTATTCAAGATAGAAATTAAAATTGCAATCGCTGGTTATGTTATACAAGTCCCAAAAAGCTGTAATAAAAGTTAAATAAGTCTACCGCCGAGCCATGTTCGAAATACGTCAATTTTTGCAATTTCAAGCAAAATCGAACGTTAAAACGATACGTTTTCCATGAAATAGGCATGATGACTAAAATTTTTTTTGGATAAATTTATTATATTCCTCAAAAGATAAGTATTTGTGAAAACATAAATAAAATATCTCAAAAAATGACCAAGCTACAAACATTTTAAAAACCGGAATAGAAAGAGATAGCTCAAACGGCCAGTGACGTCAGAGGAAGGTCGTTATAGTACCTCATTACTAAGCTGTGGTAGCTTTTCATACAATCTCTTTGGCATGTGACGTCACGAGTAGATTTTTTATAGTAACTGTGAGGACGCTCTGTTTCGCGACAAAGGGACAGGAGATGCCTGTAGAAACTTTAAAAGCTTATTACTCCGTGATTTATTTACCGATTTTGCTTATTTTTCAATTATTGCATTCATTTTTAATCTTCTTTATAAAAGTAATATTTACTTGTTCATTTTTAAAAGTTGTCATCATGCCTATTGTCCATAAAGAAAATACTTTCTGTCAGCCTTTTTATTTTAACATCGACACTGAGTGGGCTATCTTCATAATCACATAGCTATCACACTACGTGTAGAGTTCGCGACTGGATCTAACATTATCTGAGCTAAAACGGTCTAGATATCCGAGTATAGCATGATGGGTTGATACTACGAGACGTGCTATTCTACTAATGGCTGAGGAGGAACGTGGAGCATTAGGACTCATATCGTAGTACAGGCCTATTATGTTACTGAGACCTGGTAATGTTTAGTTAACATGCTCAAAGAGATTAGGGGTTGCGACTTCCGGAACCTAACGTTTTTATGATCTTACGTAAGCTTATGTTTGACCATCGCATCTGCCCTAGTGAAACGACAATGTGTGTGAATGAGAGCAGGCTAAGTACCTACGCATATTCAAATTCGAAAGTTTATTGCATCATTACTTCATAACATAACCTAATGTTGTAACAATAAGTATGGATTATCATTGAAGTAGTATGTTTTACATTTAATTTCTTTTGAGTAGAAAAAATTCAACTTTTTTTTATTTTAGCTACTTATATAAAATAGAACTACTTGCCGAATCTTATAGACATTTTACTTTATTAGTGTAATTATACGATAACACCCATCATATTAGAGGAGAAAACTGTATACAGACAACACACTGTATACTGTGTGTGTATATATAGACTAGCCATCCAGTTTTTTAGAAAGCTTTACTTCAATTAAGCCCTGAAACAGATTTTCTATTTAGGTACCTTTCCATTTTTCTTCTCTCTCTATCTAGGTTTTACAATGGTATTTAATTTAATAATAAGCCTGTACGAAATACTGCCTCTCCTATACAATATACCTCCGCGTCGGTGACTCACTAACTTGACATTATCTCAGGATGCAAAACAACACGTAAGCTACATTTGAGACTGGAATATTATAACAAACTTATGTAAATTCTCTCTAATCTATTCATCCCTAGGGTAGACAATGAAGTCTAGGGTAGGTACCTAACTAGAAGCCTACCTGAATTATAAATTTTATGACAACTGAACTTCGGTGATATCATTATGATTATGTAGATATAGACTTTATTAAACTTAGTCATCTTTTTTTTTTATGAGAATGAATGACGTGACCAGCTGGTCGTTCACCTGATGTTAAGCAATACGGCCGCCCATAACAGTTGCAGTGTAACTCGGAACTTTAAAATAATAAAGTTTCGCGTGACACTGCACTGCGCACGTCATTCTGAGACATCACACAGTCTAGTAATCAGATTACTACACTGTGTAATCAGGTCATAAAGTCTCATTTGCCCAGTAATTTCACTAGCTGCAATGCCCTTCAAACCGGAACACAGTAGCGCTAGCACACTACTGCTTGGCGGCAGAATAACTGGCAAAGCGGTGGTACCTACCGAGACGAACTTTGCAGAAAAGTCCTACCACCTAGTAAAATAATATCTGTAATATATTTATTGCGAATAGGTAAATACTCCATAGCATTTAAGTTAATTCTACTTAATTCTTTTCTTAACCAGTTATGAAGGGGTAAATATCCAATAAATATTCAATTTTGTAGCTTTAAAACCATGCCACGCTTTGACTATCAAAGCAATTGATTGGACGGTCAAAGTACTTCCTGTTTTAGAGTTTCACGGTTTTTTACTACGTTTTTAATAGTACTTACGGGATATTTAGCGTGATTAGAATCATTTTAAGACAAAAAGACTAAGAAAGAGGGTAGACTGTTATGTCTGCTCCTAACATTTCGAACTTTTTTTCATCCACCCGCATCTTCAGTCTACCCGTGAAAATGGTGCATGTATATAACTGTGCCGAAATATCGGGAACTCAAAAATGATTCTAATCACAGTAAATATCCCGTAAGTACTATTAAAAACGAAAGGACTTCCTGGTATGTATTCTGTGCTTAAGGGGTTGATACTACTGCTAAAATAAATCACAAATCTTTACAAAACCTTTTTGTTGAATTTACTTTATCTTTTTCGCCCATCGTGACTCTTTGTTAAATACAAGAGTTTATCGCAATAAAATGGAAAAAGCTTGAATAAATCACATCCTACAGTTGTAGTAATAAATCTTCAGGCGGGAATCGTGAAAGAAAAATGGAAATTACTGGAAATTACGTAATTTCCCAGTCTGTGATCAGTCTCATTCATTTGCATCAATAATGTAGTCCTTCTTATCTGCATTGTTTATACAAAAAACACGGGTGGAGTCGTGGGAAAATATGGTTACGAAATCGACTTAATTTGTGTAATTTTAATTGTGTAGGGTAGCTTTCATTATTTTGATACTTATATTTGCGACAGTATTATACTTTAATTTTACTCAGGAAAAGTTTTAATTAAATTTAAAGTTTTTTTTTTCTTTACAAATCAATCTGTAGACACTTTAAACATATTTGCGGTCAAATGCGGTATTCGGTTACTCATAACAAAAGCCAAAATTATTAATATAAGTAGGTAAGAACAATTATTGAGAGTTGCAGGAATACTAGAGGAAATATAAAAAAAGCTTAGGAATTGTTACAGCATAATAATAATGTATGATCTTAGATGATTTTATTTTTACGATAATACTTATTTACTTACCAATATTACATTAACCAGCACCACGCCGGCACGTAGAATAAGTAGCTTCAAAGGATAATTTAAACTTTAAGTGGTAGCTACATAGAGTTAAGGGTGTTAAGCCGGATAAGCTTGGTGGACGAGTTGACTCAACATAAGCCCCCAGCTTTAGTAACACTGCTGTGTAAAGTGAATTGTTTTTGTATTCTGTTGCAACTTGAATTCATAATGGGATAATTACCTCGAAATAAGTATATGATTTTGGTAATAACTTTTTGAATAGAAATAAAAATGTATAATTCAGTTTAGGTGCTAGGTTCCTTCGTGTCATGAAGAAAAGACAAAATCGAGCTTAAGGTGCATACGGTAATGTTAGGAGAGAGAAGTGTCAGATTCATCACCTTCCCTGAGTGTAAGGACTATCCTTCCCTTGGACCTCACCTTAGTTTCTGCTACCCTGCAGTGCAAGCACCGATCTTCCGATCGATATATTTAACGAATTTTCATGTCAAATTTGACATAAAGTTTCGATAAAACGTAATCGGTAGCACGGAATGTATTTTATCGACTTCGATATAAATTCGATAAATCTTAACGATCATGTCATTCTATGTCGACTAAACCACGCATGGATCTAATTTTTGACATTTGTCATCGGTTTAATCTTGTCAAACTTATCGAATTTTATCGGGTTTCCATAGTTGCTCGATAACCAATTTATAATATTTTTAAACTGGATTTTGGCTATATTTTAATATTGTAAGCCGAAAAATAGAAGCGTCGAGATGTCTTGAGAATCAATAGGCGGTGCCTAAGAGATGCCAATAATTCTCTCGACCTACCTAACGAACAGTTTGAGATTCTGTTTAGAATTCATAAAGAAATTGCCCTCAACTGCCACAACTTTGCACTGGTCAAAGGACTACAAGCAAGTTTGTGCAGAATTTGATGCAAGCAGTTGTTCAAAATCTCACGAGCAGTTACATCATGGTCCCTAGCACTGCAAGGGATAGGAGAGAAGTTACTGGTGGCCAAATCCATAAAGTAGTTTTTGCATGAATAAATGAAAGAGTATTAAACACCTATTCCAAGTTTCATATGTGTTTACTATCATATTATCAACTAAGCACTACCTAGGTATCTAATATAATGATACGGTTGTAAAATATTTGCAACTGAATAATTAGGTAAAGTTCTTTCGGCCAATATTATTATGATGTCGTTCCTCTTAAATAATTAATGAGATTTCACATGAAATTAATGGATTTTCTGTAATATTTCATAAAAATGTAAAGGTACCACCTATTAGAATAAATTGTTCAAGTAGGTGTTTTTTACGAATGAATGTCTAACCTATTTTCTTTAACCTCCAATTTTTTGCCTAATCTGTGAGATTTTCCGTAATATAAAGTTACTCTGTGAGAATTATGAACGAATGATCGATAATATGTCGACTAAATAAAGCCTTCGAAAGACGACGACAAGAATTACCGATGTTAGATCCATGCTACGAGTTACCGATTAGATCGATAAATAAAATCTATTTATCGACTCGATATATTTGTCGAACCAAAGATCCGTGCTTGCACTGCTGGTATCCGGATAACAGAGTATTACCCCATCATTCATTACACTAGAGTAAACCGGTATCTTCTAAGCAAGTATGCTCGACCGCGTTGTCTCTTACGATATAGTGAGACCGGTCAAACGTTTGCCTATCGTCGATAACAAAAAACACTGTCATACTATAAAATCTTAGGTGCGGTTTTGGGAATGAATTGGTTATTTTTACTTCCTTTCAAGCACCGATTTTAATTCTATAGAACGGTTTAGAAATTTCTACTTTCTTAGAAAAACACAAGTCTAGACCTTCCAATCTCAACGTTTCGACTTTCTATTATTAGAATTCCTTATATCCTTTGATATTCCAGGGAAAAGGTCAAAGGTCGTAAAGTAGCAATGGATTGCAACGATTTCCCAAGGTGCGATACCTACGTACGTACCTACGTAGCCTACGGCAATTCGGGCTCGAACATATTTTAGACGTGAACAATTCAGGCTTTCCCTTTTCGGTTTTATCATGGTTAAGATTACATTTCACTTGGGTTGCAAATTTCAATACCTATAAATTCAAAGGTTGATAATAGTAATAACTATTTTTATATGTATATACGTACTTGTAATACTAAAAGATCGATCTCGGGATGACTTACGTTAAGATTGGTCAATTTTGGCCATTCTGGCATGTTCAAAAAGTTCCTAAATCATTAGAAAGACAATGAGCAGTTTTCCTAAAGTCCTTTTAGCATTATTTATTACATTGGCGACAGTTTTGGAAACAGTAGTTACTTAAATGTGGTGTAACCAAAGTGGATTTAAACAAAGTTCCATGTTGGCTGAATGAGGTTCTCCGCTGCCATGATAAAGTTTAATAAGTAAATGGCCAAGGAAATTGTATGTATTTTGAAACTACTTTGTAAATGACATAATATAAGCCAGCGCCATCTCTTGATGGTGAGAAAACTAAACAAACAATGCCTAATAGAAAAATGCATATTGAAAACTATTTGAAATTACGTCGTACCCATGGAATGTTGATGGCCGTACCCCTAGTATGAGTTTCGATCGTTTACGTCTTCTCCCATACATTTCTCTGCAGCGCTCCTAGCGGACACGTTGATGAACTAAAAATGACAATAAAATTTTCAAATGGATTCGCGCGTATTCAGGTTTTGGAAAACTCGTACTTGGGGTCAGGTTTGTAAAAAATATTTGGTAGGAACAAAAAAGTTTTTTCTCGTAAAGAAACATGGCAACCTCTTAATCTGAATAATAGAATACCTTATACCTGAAAAGAAAATTCTCAATTCACGTAAATTGTAAACGTCTTTTCAGCACACGTTGGAATTATTTCTTTTGTAGCTCTGCCGCCTTCAACCATGTTTATTCTTATCAAATAATTAGATATTTACCAACAATGTTACGTAAGAAGGTTTACGATAATCAGAGAAAGTACTCCCCATAACAGCAATCACAGTAATATGGAGTGATTAAATTTGAAATAAGATTTTTTAACACTCGCATTTCGGTGACTATGAAGCTGTTTAAGATGCCGTTAAACCAAACGACCCATCGCGTAATGCTGGCTATAAAGATGATGGCTTATTCGTGGGGTAGTAACTTCCGAATTTAAGTATTGTTTAGTATCTATGAAATACGTGGGTATTACAGGAAAGTACTAAGAAAAAGCTATTTGATAATGCCGGTTTAAAACAAGATCTAAGGTGTTAGACTAAAGAAACTCAAATGATCAGTAGGTACAATTAATTTGTGAGTAAATAAAAATACTTTTATACTTATAAAAATACTTACTATCAAAAGACAGGTAAACTACGTTCAAATAATAAAATTACCACTCTTGCCATAAGTAGGTATAAATGTCTGGTAACTAGGTAGGCTCAGCGCTTTAGTTCTGTGTATATAGAAAAGTTGTAAGGAGGGCTGGTTTTCAGCATATGTACTTCAGCTCTCCAGAGAAAGTGTAAGTCGAGTTTTGACGCGTGTACGCTACGCGGATCATAAACTTACTAGATTAAGTAAGTATACTTATTATTACAAAGCTTATAAAAAAGATATTATTATGCTGAGGAGGAATAAAACTTACGAACGTCTCTAACGTTTTCAACGCTAATACATACCTATGCATAAGTAGATAGGTACTAATAATGCTAATTAATACGAGGTAATTGTTGCCATTGTCATTTGTGACTTTACCAAAATGTGCTGAGCTAAGCAACATAATCCAAAACAATATCCACCAAAGTGAAATCTGATCAATATAATGACTGCGAGATAACGCACACGTATACCCAATTACCGAAACTAATTAATACGGGTCACTGAGCAATGTAGCAGTATGATATAACACACATACATACACACACACACACACACATAGTAGGTAATATTGATATGGGCTGTATACGCTATCGGCTGTCTTCGTCTAATGACACTCGGATATGCATTGAATAATTCGATTTAGTGTTAGTATAAGCTTAGATACTACATACACTTAGAATACACTTACGAAATGCCATTAGGTTTATAGACAAGTTTAGTAGGTTTACCTAGATTTAAATGCATTGCGGTGGTTTTCTTAACGTTGATGTATTAGGTAATTGATTGGCTAGATTCGTCACTATGCATAGTATACTTACTTATAATGTAAAATGGATCCAAACTTATACATACTTTTTTATCTCTGCATCCGGAAAACTGAGGGAAACCGCGGTGTGTAATCGCCCATTATAAAATGCATAATAAGTAGTACCTAAGTATAATATTGTAGATAGGTATTACCTACATTTACTTTAGGCTCTCGTATTTCTTACAATGGCTCGTTATCTGGGTCAATTATATTTGTATTATTACATTATTACAGGTATAATTTATGGACACAAAGAACCAACAGTATGAATCATGTATTTCGGAAGTTTTTTTTTTATGTGAATGAATGACGTGACGAGCTAGTCGTTCACCTGATGTTAAGCGCATAACAGTTGCAGTGTCACTCGGAACTTTAAAATAAAGTTTTGCGTGACACTGCACTGCGCACGTCATTCTGAGACATCACACAGTCTAGTAATCAGATTACTACACTGTGTAATCAGGTCATAAAGTCTCATTTGCCCAGTAATTTCACTAGCTACAATGCCCTTCAAACCGGAACACAGTAGTGCTTGCACACTACTGCTTGGCGGCAGAATAACTGGCAGAGTGGTGGTACCTATCTAGACGAACTTTGCAGAAAAGTTCTACCACCTAGGAAGTGGGACACAATAAGCTGTTTTACATTGCAAAAGGTTTTTCGGAGAGAGAAATGGATGAGTATCTATTTATGGTATAGGTGCCCCTTTTCGTGCAAATAAAATCGAGAAGCACTTACCTATTTATGGTAGCTGGTAGGTATCATTGTAATTGAATTCACAAATATATTAGGAAACCAGTCATTCCTTTTGTAATAGGAGATATGCTTTCCAAATTATGTTGCACTCGTTAATTCATAGGCGTCAAGCATCGTTCTTAAAACTGTTCAGTTCCTCTTCTTCTTTATTCAGCTCTGAGCTATAATAATATGTCATGTATATTTATTAGCTTCCCGTCTAAGCCAAGTAAAATTACGCGTAGGTAATCAAGCTTCGTTATACGAGTGCTGCACTGCATCCCAGTCCCATGTTACAATTGAATGATTTTCCAAGAGCCTGTTGCTCCATGGTTACAAAGGGTGCCGTAGCTGTTAAACAAAAAATGCTGTTTTCTGTTTTGTTTCGTTATGTGACTTATTTTGCCATCATTTAAGAAAAACCATTATAAATCCGACGCAAAGGGAGCTCTCTTAACAAAATCTGCAACTATCATTTAATGCACCATGCGATTGCGTTCATACACTACAATAGGTGAATGCATCGAATTAAGGTTAATTAAACCAATGAGTAGAACCTATTTATGTTTCCATTCTATCAACTGTTACACAAGTCAATTTAAACCTTGTTGTATTGCTAATACCGACTGCAACGACTGAATCAATGCCATTTCAATCACAATGAATCGAGTACCGTGTAATGTTTGCGTAAAATCTCTGATTCAGTTGATATTTTGTTTCAGTAGTACAACATATTATGACAACATAAGTCTTCATGAATCTTATAGTCGTATATTGACTGGTTTATTATGGCCACGTAGAAATAAAAAGGAATAAAAAATATTAAACCTCCATCAGGTGTACCGATTTACAAAATAAAAATTGGCACAAATCTAAGTAGTTTATTCCAACTAGTTATTATGACAGTAACTGACACACCTAAATAAATGTCTTCAATATTTCCTTTCCGTGACAATAATTTTAGCTAAGACTTGAAATTATCTTAAGAATTTGGAAAACAAAGTTACTATACCTACGGTTATTAGAATTGTTTCAAGCATAGTTTCATGAAAACACAATAATAAACACAGACAATAATTATGAGCTCATTGCATCAATAATACAAGCACAAAAAGAGATGAATCTCAAAATCTCAACCACCTTAATCATGTAGTTAAATTTAATACTGCACAAAGCGATGTTTTGTGTTAGCAAATAAATCTTTTGAAATCCTAACAAAAGGAAGCACCTACACTGGATAAAACGGCCAAATTAAGGAGCGTATGTAGGACGTTGAAAGCCCACATATAAATTGAAAACATACATTTTATCACCCGTTAGCAGGTACCGAACTTAATCACTTGTTAAAAGGATTATAAATGAAGTGCTTATTTGAAATCATATTATTATACATACTTGTTTCATTTTTTGAGTTTTGTATGTTGGGTTTTGTATGGAAAGGAATCAATGGTTTTATTCAATGATAGTTGAATCGAGTGTTTGTATTTTATACCTTACTTTCACTACGGACGGAAACAACCAAAAATACAAACCTAGTGTTTTTTATTTTCATAAAAAATATAAGCAATAAATGTTACATAACAAAATAAAACTCCTCATAGCTTACTAAAACAAGTTTTTATTGCCGTAACCTCAACTTTTATTTTACGTTTTCCGCGAATTTTCCACCTTTACTTTTTTATAAGCGTCGGTTGAATTTCGTAAACCTTCATATTTTCATTTTATTTTGTTTTCGTTATGAAAATAAACACGGGCGTAAATTGGTTGATCTAATTTTAGCAAAGTTTTTTTAGCTTTGCTAGGTTTTCTTTGGGTATTGCCAAAACCTATAGAGCTTTCCATTTTCTGTTCTAATATATTTTCTCTCCAGTTTACCGGGTTGCTAAAAAACGTTGTAGGTAGTACGTTGTAAGTAAGTATTTACAACAGTGGTGATTGACTAATTTGGGGCTTTGTGTAGTTATTGAGCTTTCATGACTTTCTTTACGATCACGGAACATTTTTACGATTGACAATAATTGCGCATCATTTCTCGTTCCATTCCTACGAGTCTTGCGCTCTTTGAAACGCTATTTTTCTAATATTGACGTAGGTATTACCTTCATTATCTACATCAGGATCATCTTCGGCCTTTAAGATGTCCACTGCTAAACATAGGCCTCACCCATAGCAGGCCACGTTGAGATTGGAACTTGTCTTTTTACTTAGGCCTCTTGCATTCAAAGGTTCCTTGTGGTCTTAAGGTCGCTAGCCCTAATGGAGTACCTAATCCACTGCTGGTCTACGCTTAGTCTTTCAAATTATGGCTGCCAATAGAGTAGCTTCCTTCTTTATCGGTGGTTGGTTCTGCGAGCAATGTGTGATGTGACCTGCCTCTGGCCATGCCAACTTGTTACTTTTGAGATTGTTTCGGTGACTTTACTTCCCAATTCTCATTTTTTCATCTCTACAATTTTTTCCCATATTGTTATTAGGTATTTAAATCGTTCTCTTATTTACTACGTACATTGGAAACATTTTCTACGCCTGAAAATAAAATACTTATCCAAAACATTTGACGAACTGGGCCGCAACCAACAGCCCATCTCGACAGTTGGACTTATTGTGAACATTTTTCTAGCTTATTGTACGAAATTACTGTCGTTTACCTCTTTATATATCCACCACATTTTGACGGTACCAGAGAAGTAGGGGTTCAAGTTTATAATGCCACTGTTTATACGGCTTCCTTCCTACTTGACTTTATGATGTCATTCGCCTGGCGCCAGTTCTTGTAGTTTCTGACAATATAGATACGGACCACCAAGTGAGAGGTTATTGAGCAATTGGCTATGTATGCGGTAGATACTAGATACTGATACCGTATTTTATTATACGGACTATCTTTGACATCATTTGTTTCACATGTGAAAATTACGAGGCATTGATATGAGAAGAACATCTGAGTTCAAATATGTAGATTACCTGTACTAACTTAAAGCAATTTGCAAAGACTTAAGGATCTATTAGCCATTATCCATATAAACCTACAAAAATCCGTATAGAATAGTTTAGGTACCTACTGGTAGGTAAGTCTTGTAACCTTCGTAGGCCCCGTCGCATTATTTTTCAGGTTAGAACACACCAGCGTGGTAGGCTTGTTTTTCCCAACTTTTTTATCCAACCTTTCCTCGGAGGGGGCTGACATTTTGCCGTGCGGTCAGATTAAAAGCTATGAGATCATTTTATGAGCAATCGTCGAGTAAACCACCACTATTAGATAATTGAGGGTATCTACATCTACCACATGTCCTGTACTCCCACAATGCTGTTACTCACCTGCCTGATTTCTTGAACTCCAGTTTAGATTTAGACTCAAATGGTTGCAAACCTTGGAAAGCTTCTATAATCACTAAACCCCGAAATAAAGTTTAACAACAATATTAACAACAATAGGTTCTTTTCAAAACGAAACGTTTCACAAAATTTATGACACCAGCTTCTGCATAGTTCGAGAGTATTAGCATAAACTTAGCCTGCGTTAACTATGAATAATACCTACTCCGTAAAAGTTAAAAGTTGGCGACATGCCTGGACTACTTGCTTAACTGTCTAATTTTGAAGTTGTAGACAATGTTTAATGTCTAAGTTTCGGGATTCTCTTGACCTTTATAAAGTGGGTTGAAAGATGCTTTCGGCTTGAAAAAGATATGGTCGAATTATCGCTTAATATTCCTACTTACTTTTGTGGTGAGCATTCAGTCCTCAATTTGAAGATTATATATAATCTCCGCTTTCCTTTACTATATGGCGAAGAAACCCAGGAGTCCCAGGAGAGATACTGGAAAGTTGTTGCGCCGCACAACAATAGTTTTATGAAATAAGACTGCACCCAACACGTGTTTCTTTATATATAAGTACATGTGTCTAAATAATTCCTCCTCGAATAATATTATGATGAATTATTAATGGAAACTCCTGTTTATTTTACTCCCATTCGTTACCCTGACCTATTTGTTTTTGATTCTATTGTTGTAAAACTATTTATGGATCAAACAGATTTGAGGTTAGGAGTGGGGATTAACATTGCGGTGAGACAGTTGTTGTTTAGTCATGAAGTTTTGCAGGTACATAAGTACTTTTTTTTATTTTTTTTTTATATTTTATTTTATAGATCACCGATTTATCGACTGTGTTGTACTAGTTTAGATAGATAGATAGATAAATAAACTCTTTATTGAAAACACCATTTTACAGAATATACAGTGATAAATCTTATAACTAAGTGTCACAATGGGCGGTCTTATCGCTTAAATCGATGTCTTCCAGACAACCCAAAAGTATAGAGAGATAATGAACAACAACATGGACGGTGGCTTTCAGTTTACAAACTTATTTATCAAATAAATAAATTACTCTTGCGTATCTTTGTTTATTTAGACATATTTTTTACTAACTTTGTCTTTCAGGCTGTAAAATTTAGCGGCGTTTTCAAAATTGAGTATCATATGAATATTAATAATGATGTTCTCAAATTTTTTACTAAAACAAAGTTATCGTTTGTTTCAGATTCTACTGGGACCTTTGCATGTTGTTACTGCTAGTGGCCAACCTGATCATCCTTCCAGTTGCCATTTCCTTCTTCAACGACGACCTCAGCACGCGCTGGATTGCCTTCAACTGTCTGTCAGACACCATATTTCTTATAGATATCGTTGTTAATTTTAGAACAGGTGAGAGTCTTCTTCTTAACTTCATTTATACCTGCCTATTCTCTATTATTTTTATTTAATGACTTAGGCACTTACCTATAATTGATAATTGATATTGTTCATTCACATTGTCATGAGCAGATTACAATTAGACCTAACCTTATCCATATTTTAATTAATGTGTATTGTGTAGATAGAGCATAAGATTGAGACCGTAATCAGTAATATAATGATTTAGTAATCTATGCTGTAAATGTTCCAGTTTAATCTTGTGTGTCTACGTCTTCACTTGATTGAAAAAGTTCTGTTCCATGATTAAATTTCTTTATAGGTATTCTAGTAGTGCCAAGATTGCTGCAGATATAATATATTAAAGCGCCTTTTTAATCTTTTCAGGAATAATGCAGCAAGATAATGCAGAACAAGTGATATTAGATCCCAAGTTAATAGCGAAGCACTATTTGAGGACATGGTTCTTCCTTGACCTTATCTCTAGCATACCACTAGATTATATATTTTTGATCTTCAACCAGGTAAACGTACGTTGCAATTTGGCCGTGTTGTTCTTATTACCTAGTTTTAATCTATCTTTTATGTTGTTGATATTCTGTTTCAGCTTGGGTGTTCATTTGTTTTTTAGAATTTTGTTATTTGTTGTTTTTGGTTTTCGTTTGTCATTGTGAATTACTCTTGTTCTACTTCTACGAGTACCTACTGTACGTCATCTTCGAATTTTTGTATAGGGTCCGAAAACGTGTGAAGGTTTGATAGCACTAGTAAACATTTTTCATCAGTTATAGTATGATTTTGATTACTTCTATTTTTTGCACATTTCTTGTCTGTTTGCACGCATCAGTAGTCTGTAAGATTCTTCGGTGGTATTTGCATACTCAGATTTCTTCCTGTATTTCTAAAATGTCTTTCAACACAGTCGTAAGGGATTGGTTCAGTTAGGATGATTCTTGATCTTTTAATTAGCACCTTTCAACTCCGTGCACCGGCTGTTCTAAAAGACTCTCACAAAATTGCACGATAATTCTAACTTGTACAATTTATCGATGTAATAAGTATTACTATTTATGTACCTTATTGCCTATTGGTTACATGCACGTCTTCGTAAATGTTATTACTTATCTATCTGGTTCTTTATTTCACATTCTTTTGTTTTATTTTGTCATTGGACCTACCTCTCAGCACGTATTTCTTTTATACTATGCTTTCTAATATTGGCAATTATGTATCACTCCAAATTTTTGTACCCACAGCACTCTAAACATTCTTCTAAGTACTTATATATACTGTTCAAGAACTATAATTACCAGTAACAACACGACCAAATTGTATTATACTTATTATACTATGCTAATTATTATTATACTTATATACAATACTGTAACAGATACACTAACAAGCAGAGCAGCAAATTGAATTTGCTGTCATAATTTGGTGACTTGTAATTTAAACTTTAATCACCCACTGCAAAAATAATGAAGCTTTAATGATAGAAAATAGGCCAACAAGCCCACAATTTCTATGAAGCTTTCACTAAGAGTAATTTCCTTCAGAAAATACTGTCTTAAACTAAATTGCCAAAACATAATTATAACATGTTTGTTGCGCTTCAGCACTTTTCTTTGGCTGAAAACTTTCTGATGCAGTTTGCATGTCTTTTTAACACTTCCTTTTTAAAAAGAATCAGTTCAGTCGGTGTCCTGATCGTGTTTAGGGCATCGATCGGTTCTCGTAGGATGTTAGAATAGTTTTGTTTGTGTTGGCAGGATTTTAGTGAAAGCTTTCAAATTCTTCACGCGGGCCGTGCGCTGCGAATACTGCGGCTAGCGAAGCTGCTGTCACTGGTGCGTCTGCTGCGATTGTCCAGGCTCGTGCGCTACGTCTCACAATGGGAGGAAGTATATGTAAGCCATCAACTCTATCCTCTAGGATATGGTTTACTAGTTTACTACGTACTTTACCTCTAACTCCTTCACTAACACTGCTCTAACCTACATTACGCTCACATTAAACTAACACACCAATTAACGCTGATACTAAACAACTTTATAATATTGGATTAAAATAATGAACTAAATGGAACATTAAATAGATTCAGCAAAGCAGAAGTAGCACGTTAGCGACGAATTGGCAAGTGGATGTTGGCGAAATTTGTATACGTAATGTACTCTGATGATTGTATTGACTTGGATTGTTTAGCTAGTAGTGATCCTAATGACGTGGAATTGTTGTAATCCTGTATTATACCATGATCCCGCCCCCACTGTATGTGAGCCCCACGTCCCGCTCTGCACTTCTCTACTGCTTCTCTGCAAGCTTATTTCTGCCTGAGCACGCTCTCACTCGTGACGTCTGACTTCTTCTGCGCCCGCGCCGCGACCGCTCCGTGACCGCTCCGTGACCGCGTCGAGATCAACCCCAATAGCTTCACGACATCAGTACCCGAACATAAATATTATTTGCCAGATTATCAACTATTATGTTGCAGCTTTTTTTCGAAGGCTTTAGTGAAGATGTGCTGACGCCGAATTTTCATATATTACTCACACAACAAAATATACGAAAACGAACCGCAGACGCAACTTCAGTCGATTCAAAAGTAGTTACAAAACCAAGCAATTTATCTTTAGTAGAAAGTGAGCACCTAGCACCATTAAAAGAATCAAAGAAATAGATTAGGCCATGGCCATTAGACTTCATTAGATTTAATAGACAAAAATACGAAACCACTAATCCCGGCGATGACTCGTGTACTAAACTGAAGAAAGAATCAAACAAAAAACCGTGGCATTGCATAACGAGATCAATTAGAAAGTGAATTGGCAAGTATAGAGTCCAGTAAGCGGCAGCTTGTCAGTTGTCGATGCGGTCTCGCGTAAAGAGACAAAGCGGAGAGACAGTGAGAAGTGGAGTACGGGGAGGGTGGTGGCGACATCGCAGTGAAGGTGTTGTGTGCAGATGAGCCCCGGTCCGCAGCCGCGCGACCAGCCGGGAGACCCCGAGGGCGGCGGCTCGCGCGACCTCGCCTCGCAGGTGCCGCACCCTCCGCATGCCGCGCCCTAGCGTTAGAGTCCGCGTAGCGCGTAGGGGCCTAGCCCGGTCCGCTCGGTGTTAGTGCATCCTGTGTGTCTGCACCCGCACGCGCCTCGCCCCGCCCCGCCCGCCCGTTCCGCCGCCCCGCACCCACGCCGACTTCCGTCCGCCGCTCCCTGCTCGCGCTTCGGGCGCGCCTGCCTCTCTTCCTACTATCTCGTGTTTCTCGCTTGTTTTCTAGATCTTGCAGAATCTTCAAAAAAAGCGCACGGAACGGAGGGGACGTCTTGGCTCGGACGTTGCCAAAAAGAAGGGTGGCACCAAAAGCAATCTGATCTTCAAGGTAACCAGGGTCGGCACGAACCGGCGCGCATGCTCGTTCGCCCGCTTAGCATGTTGCCGGCGGCGCCGCCCGGCGTCCCTTAGTCCGCTGCGTTCGCTTCGCTTTCTCTGTTTCTTTGGCGTTTCTGTTTCCGACCCTCGTTCCGCCGGCGGGCGCGCGTCCGGCGCGCGCGGCCGGCGAGCGTCGCGGGACCGTGCGGCGGCCGCGGCCGCGCGACCCTCGCCGCGTCGCCATCACGCATGCGAGACTCGACTCGACTCACGCGTCCACATTTTTTTTCACTACTTTACGATATCATCGGTAGAGAATCATCGCGATGCTTGAACTCGAGCGTCCTTGTCGCGCGCGTTCCGCACGGCTTCCTTTAGAGGCGAAACTGTTTCGTGCTCTGATGTCAACTGATGACGACCTTGTCTTTACAGTTCCTCAACATGGCATCGGTGTTTATGCGGATATTCAACTTGATCTGCATGATGCTGCTGATCGGGCATTGGTCCGGTTGTTTGCAGTTCCTCGTTCCTATGCTGCAAGGTTTCCCGCCAAACTCTTGGGTAGCAATAAATGAACTACAGGTAACTAAACTTTCTATACTTAACCCTTAGTTACTCGCGCCTAAAAAAATACTCGCGTGGGGTGCTTAACACCCCGATTTTAGAATTAGAAAAACAACCAAATACATGCATAATTAAACTTTTGTTTGACTACGACTACTTTCGACTAAACGATTAATTAACAGATAAACACTTTCAGACACAGATTGTGCCATAAACTATTTCTATATGCAACTCAGAACAGGAACTCATTTTCTTTATTGCATTTCTGACATGTCGGAATAAAATGGTCCCTGAACATTTGTTGATGGCATTTAAAACATATTGTTTTGGAATTTCGGTCCTTTGTTCTTGGACAAATATGTAAAATATGTACTGAATACGTAGTACAAATTTATGTAAAAATTGAACAACGTAAACGCTCGCCTGGGGTGCTTTACACCCCAACTGCCTCAACCTTAAATAAAAAAAAACATAAAAAATAAAAAAAAAACCTTACGCCACAGAGTGTTTTTGCGATTAATTAACAAAGATCCGGTCGTTTTAGGAAGCTAGAAAGAAAATCAAACAGTCGCTGGGGTACAAAACACCCCACGCGGATATTAAGGGTTTAATAATGTTAATTAAGTAAATAGGCATGTGATCCGACGGCTCTAGGCACTGGTAAATCTTAACGTTATATCACTTTCAATTTGAGAATGCCACTGAATAGGAGGTATCCGCATTGATATGATCGAATTTATGATATAAATGGTTCAATGTAAATAAGTATGAAGTCGTTTAGCCGATGGTCATTTACTGGTGGTCCAATCTGGTTCCGGTGGTAAAAAAAAGTTTGCAATTTCTCTAATTCCCCAGTAAATGTCGCGTTTAATAATATATTTATAAACTGATATTACATAGTAAACATTCGTGAAATGGTAATCAAAATGCGATTTGATAACAAATTGACCTATAGGTACGGGTAGTGTGGCATAACACTGCAGCCGTTATGTCTTTAAGAGCGAATAAGAAGAAATTTCGAATAAGAGCAGATGTCTTTACTTATCACAAAACAGAAATGTCAGCACATCACGATAACTAATTTCCACATACCTGATTCCAGGAAGCGTTCTGGTTGGAGCAATACTCCTGGGCGCTGTTTAAAGCGATGTCGCACATGCTATGCATTGGATACGGCAGGTTTCCCCCTCAATCTCTCACGGACATGTGGCTTACGATGCTGTCCATGATCTCTGGAGCCACGTGCTACGCGCTCTTCCTTGGTCACGCTACCAATCTCATCCAATCTCTTGACTCTTCCCGAAGACAGTACCGTGAGAAGGTGAGAAATGCACTTCTTTGTTTTTTTTATATAGATACCTAATAATTAATGAAACTTATTGATTCATATGATAATCCATTAATTTTGACAATCATCTCGACTATTGCCATAAATCATCATCACCAAAACGTCCTCAAAGTCTACCAATTTACCTACCTCGTAAATATAATATGACCATAACGTCCAACAAACTGGACCGTGGTTAGCTTTATCATTATCACCAATTTCAGTAGTATTCCAGTTTAGGATCAGCTCCACACAGCACCATAATGAAGCAAAGCTCAAGCCTGTAAATAAATCATTCTCGTAGTTACCTTATATCGAACGCGTTTACGAGAATAGGCACAACCGCAATTTAGTTCTATTACTTTTACACAGGATTTAACTTTTCCGTAAATCGTTATGAACACCTGGACCTGAAGCTACATAAAAGGTTCATAAAACTTAGATATAAAAGTTTGATCTCACCTCCCAATCCTGGTTTCTATATAGATTTGAGATAGCTCGGTTCTATGGTGGTGCAGATATGATTCACCAAATCTGAAAGAAAATGATCACTAAAACTCCCTTGCCTGTTTCAGAGATTAGACGTGAGTACAGCGCGAATGTTTGTTTAGTGTTTTCACTGGTTGTATAGAAATGTACAGACTTTCATCTGCACCAATATTCATCTCTTCACTTTTAACAAATTCCATAAATGTTAAGTGGGTGTTCATAACAATTTACTTCACATGGGTAGCACTAACCATCAGTGTTAGGGTTAGGTTTGAGATAGTGTGCTGTTGTAGATAGCAATCTCTTCCACCAAATATTTCTAGGGTCTTGGTATCGGTAAAGTGCATGATCTGTATTTTGCCACTGCATTGTATTTGAACTCGTTAGGCTGTCGCTTTACACGTGCAACTCTGCAAAACTTGACGTGGTTGTGAATGGTGTAAAATACCCTTGGAACCGGAACAACTTTTGCTTTTCCATACCATTCATTGAAAAATTCACCAACACGTAGTTTCGACAAACACGCATTGATACCCTAATATTAAATTTTTCACAGGGTAACAAAAGCTGTTCCCATTCGTGGGTTATACATCTTCAACCTCCAACTAGTACTGACTAGAACGTTTTAAATTCCAGGTGAAACAAGTAGAGGAGTACATGGCATACCGTAAGCTGCCGCGAGAAATGCGACAACGAATCACGGAGTACTTCGAGCACCGGTACCAGGGCAAGTTCTTCGACGAGGAACTCATTCTGGGAGAGCTTAGCGAGAAGCTCAGGGAAGACGTCATCAACTACAACTGCAGATCACTCGTCGCGTCCGTGCCTTTCTTCGCGAATGCCGACTCTAACTTCGTGTCAGATGTTGTCACTAAATTGCGATACGAAGTTTTTCAACCTGGTGAGTGAAATATATTTGCTTTACTACCTAAGTACTTAACTACCATTAAGTACAGGGTAAGAGACGAACAGAAGAATTCCCTTAGCTCGTACACATATACCTGCACCAACTCAATATCATCATTTTAGAAACTCTGTGCACATCACTGATAGCTGAAACAGATACCTACCACACATCATCTTTAGAAAGTAAAATACAAAGAGATGACTAATGTGATGACACAACCCAAAAAAGGGATCTACACCCCCCGCTATACCTGTTATGGGCGGCCGTGTCGCTTAACATCAGGTGAACGACTAGCTCGTCACGTTATTCATTCTCATAAAAAAATATAAAAAATCTTTAAGTAACTCCAAAGTAGATATTAAACATTCGTGGATTTTCCATGTAGTACTTTAATGTGATTTCCAAAAACATTGAATTATTTCAGGTGACATCATCATAAAGGAAGGCACTATCGGAAGCAAAATGTATTTCATCCAAGAAGGCATCGTCGACATCGTGATGGCAAACGGCGAGGTCGCCACCAGCCTCTCAGACGGGTCGTACTTCGGCGAGATCTGCCTGCTAACGAACGCACGGCGCGTGGCGTCCGTGCGTGCCGAGACGTACTGCAACCTGTTCTCGCTGTCCGTGGACCACTTCAACGCCGTGCTCGACCAATACCCGCTGATGCGGCGAACCATGGAAAGCGTGGCCGCCGAGCGACTGAACAAGATCGGCAAGAACCCCAACCTGGTGGCGCACCGAGAAGACGATACGACTTCCGAGGGCAACACCATCAACGCGGTCGTGAACGCGTTGGCTGCGGAGGCGGAGCACGTGAGCTTGTCGGACGACAGCGTGGCGCGGCTGTCGGAGCGCTCGCTGGGCCTAGCGCTGCAGCCGCTGCAGGCTGCGTCGTGCCGAATGGCTGGCGTTGCGCTGCCCGGCCTGGGCGTGGCGGCCGCGCTACCGCGTCCCAAGTCCGAGCACGACTTCAGCGCGGCGCCGTCGCTGTCAGCCGCCGGCGCCGCGTTCCACAAGTCGGACGCCGGCATCGCGCCCTGACGCTCGCTCCACTAGCCGGCGGCGCGGCCGGCGCCCGCGACACATAGCAATACTAGGCTTAGTGCGAGCGCGACCGCTCGCTAGAGTAGCGTAGACACGAGTATTATAGCTGCGACTTCGCCGGGCGCGCCGTCCCGCGCCGCCCGATGAATCTCATTTTGTGATCTTATACTTAATTCTCCTGTGTTATAATTTAGGTTAAATTTTATATCATTGACGCTGTGAGGAATCGAATACGTGACGTATTCCGATTGTATAGAATATACCTGTTATATATTGAAGAATACTATTGAATCTTTATAGAGATACCTTGCCATTAAAGAGAAAATAATTATATAGACTAGACTGAATTGTAAAGATATCACTATTTTATGCTTTGTTGGCGTATGAAATACTTAGACCTCTATTGTTGAAGCGGAATATTCGATCGCGATGTAAATGTTCGAAGTATATAAACGTTCCTGATAATCACGATTCCGAGATATTATGTATTCGAAGTTCTTTATATAAAATGTTTATAAATGTTGGATCGTGAGATAGTTTAAGCGAGGCCCTCGGCGCCTGCGCCCGCGCACTGGGTGACGCCTGCACAGTCGCGTAGCGCATGGTGCAGGCAGCGGTTGGCAGCGGCGCGCGGCGCGCAGGCGACGCGGCTCGCGTAGGACTGCACAAGCGACGCACAACAGGCGAGCCTCACACGCGACTCCAATAGCACACAGTTGCTTTCGTTTTAATTATAAGTAGGTAGTCATATCTACCGTTAAATTGGCACGATTAGCGCAAACGAATTCTCTCGGTTTCCTAAGTAGAGGTGGATCAGTAGCGCTTCGAATCTTTTGACGGTTTCTGTAAATATTGTAATATCAAGGATTCGCATTAGCGCGGTTCGTATCGGAGTGGTAGCGGGCGTTCGTTGGAGCATTCCAGTCAATTACCCGTGCTGACGGGCGTCTCGGTTCTCGATGCACACTACACTTCATACCTTGTTTTAATTGTAGGTGAAAATAATTTATTGTCGATAGTGATCATTTCGTAGGAGTAAGTAGGCCGGATCGATAACAAATTCGGACGAATTAAGTGATGTGATAGAGCAGCGAAATGCTGCGCCTGGCAGCCGGCTCGGCGACATTCCCTTAGAATGTTTAGGTACCTAGATCGATTTGTGTGCATGACATTCAACAACTCCACATGCTTCTCATACCTACTAACTTAAATCTGATTTTTAGCTCTGTTCTGGTTTGATTATTCAAGCAATAGTTGGTTTTACACTTGATTTGTTGAGGCAGGCTTTGCAACCGCTTGTAAGTTTAGCAGTAACGAGTGATTTAGATACTTGGAGCGACATATCTTAGAGGGACTCGGAGACTATAAATTAGTTTGTTGGTGTCGCCGAGCTAGTCGCCAGTAATCGGCATGAGCGTCGTTGACTATTCTTATAGTGTCATGACAATTTGTAAAGAAGGTTTTGCAAATGTTGACTTTTTAGCCAAAATATAGTTAATGAATGACGAACCAATACGCAGTAGCTTACTTGTAGATGAACGCAGCCTAGTTCTCAGTTCAGCGACTAACTAACACCAATTGATACTTTGTTTTGTACTCGTAAGATATTTATACAATAAAATTGGTCTTAGCAGATTGACTGTCAATTTATCTACAATGAAATATAATTATAATTGCGTTCCATTCCCAGAGGCATTTAGATATTTATTGTTATGTTATATCTAACATTACTGCTTTTGTATATTATATATATAAATTTTATAGAAGAGATGTATTTTTATTGTAAAGTCTACTGGACATAAGTTAAACTTTAACAATATCATTTTATTTTTAGTCTGAACCGTTATTAGTTAAGTAAATAATTTTACTAATTTCTGGTATATCTATTTTCACCAAAAGTGCTCATCGCTGTCAAGAAAATTAGAGAAAAAGCATTAAAAGAATGAAGAAAACTACTACTTCGTTTAATTTTATACTAAGGAACCTACATAAATGTAAAAAAAACCCATACCCCGTACCGTACCCGTACCTAGGTACCTACCTAGTAGAGGTAATAATTACCACAACCCTAGGATTTTTACGTTACACTTGCTCAGAAAATGCATTTACAAAGACTGTAGGTATACATTGTTCGAAAGTTAAAATTAATATGATGTACCATACAACGGAACGTGCGGTAAATAGGTACTCAAATGCACTCAACTTAAGTACTCTACTTCTACCAAGGAGGTTGTACGTATATCTAATACATCCTTCCACAGAGTACATTGGTATATATAGAAAACATCCTTCTACCTACCCATTTTACCGCATCCTCCGTTGTATAGCGCCGTGCGTATCCTTCAAGCTATGCTTTTATGCCTATGGTTTTCTTTTTAATTTCCATACAAAAATTTAAGAATTCCACAAAGGGGGTCTAGCAAAGATCACAATCGCTAACGCTAACGCCTCACGCTAACTCCAAAAATGTATCGAAATGACTTTCACTACGGAAAAGTTAGCGATTTCCGAAATGTCATTTCAGTTAATTTTGGAGTTACCTTCATCATTAGTCTGGAAGCAAATCAAGAGGTTCGGGTGTTCTCGTGCATGCATAAACCCAACTTCTAGATCAACTGTTTGGATTGATGATTTAATGAATAAGCTGGCCCCTCCTTTTGTTCCCCTACTCTCTCAAATTCCATCGCCGTACATCGTCCATCGTCTCATTCATACAGATTCACTTCCATGTTAGACTCTGAATTCTCCTATCAGGAATCTGGTAGTAGACACTGATCTGATTCCTGAGACGTGGAAACATCAAATAATTACACCAATAATTAAGCCAAATAGAGATCCTACAGATCCCCAATCCTATAGACCCAGTGCCCTTTCCTCCACTATTCCAAAAATTGTTGAACACCTGATTAAAAATAGGTTAGAATGGTTCTTAGAGCATAATTCCCTTTTAGCTAAAACACAATATGGTTTCCGAAAGGGACGTAGCATAGCAGATAGCCATGCAATCCTCACTACAGGGGGTCTAGCAGAGATACCAACCACTCACGCTAACGCCAAACGCTAACTCCACAAATGTATCGAAATGACATTCGCTGCGGAAAAGTTAGCGATTTCCGAAATGTCATCCTTGTACATTTTGGAGTTAGCGTGAGGCGTTAGCGTTAGTGATTGTGGTCTTTTCTAGGCCCCCAGATATACAACTGGCACTGACCAGAAACGAATCAGTCGTGGCAGGTTTTCTAGACATTTCAGCGGCATATGATAACGTTAATCTTAGTATTCTTAGGCAAAAGATGCAACAGCTAAGGATTACTAACAAGATTTCAGATTTCATATTTATTTATTTATTTATTTATTTATTTATTTATTAATTACATGCTTTCATACAATGTCATTTAGTGTAACTAAAACTAAATACCTAGTCCTACATATTTCATTGTATGAGCCCTGTGAGGGCGTTGCACTTCTGGGTGGAGCTGGAGCGTACATATCTATATCTAATAAAAATAGCAAATTATACATATTTTAATTGTATTTCGTCATCTTATATACAATTTAGGTCAATTTATATATTATTATTGTCATCATTCTAAGTAAATTTCAAAACGGGATAAATTTTATATTGCAATTGTTAGATTAATTATTAATATTACCTACTTTGATATTAATACTTTTAATTTTTATCATTTCCTACATCGAGTGTAACAGGACCGAGCGAACTAAAGTTTATCTGCTTTAAATTCTTCGACTGAGTAATAGCCTTTTTTTAGCAAAAATGATTTTAGTCGTCTTGTGAACATCATATCTTCTGATTCGGATTTAATATCTTCCGGCAATTTAATCTACTAACCGGCAGAAACATCTCTTTGAGATACCCCGGAGTTGATGTAGAAGAACCGCATGATATGGAAAGGCTTTTATTCAAAAACTCCGAAGTGAATGGCTTTGAAGAGGCGCCATTTCAAGATTGGCTGAAAAAAGCGAGTAATAAAAAGCCCAAAGCACACTGTGGTCATTTTCGCTGCGAGTTAAACCCTGAGAAGGCTGACTTATTCTTCTTCTCGTGTAGGCAAGTGATCAGCCCTGGTGTCAGAATTTTTAGGCCGCCTTAACCCTTCTGACTTGGCTTAGCGACTATTGTCTTACGACAACAGCCGGGACCGACGGCTGAACGTGCCCTCCGAAGCACGGGAGCGCTCAGTTCTAAATATCAACTATTTGCTGTAGCGGTCACCCATCATAGTAGTGACCGCAGCGAACGTTGCTTAACTTTACCGATCGGTTAGGAACGACTAGTCGTGCTTTGCTATGAGCGCTTCATGAGCTGACTTATAGAATCACATAAAGTGCAAAAAGCATGTTAAAGCTGCAAAATCGTTTTCATTGAAACAGAAATTGGTATTTCCTTGGATTAGCTCCTTTTTACTGAAAATTTTAGCTCTTTTTTAGCTCTTTGTTTACGACACTTTAGCTCTCTTTTGCAAATCAGTGTTGGCAACACTGATTTGATGTGAATGTGAATGTCACTTTGACGAGAGAAGTAAGAGGACTTGGCATAAAGGTAACTACACAGAATATGTTATAGTTATAGAGTCAACTTCGTTAGAGAATGAACAAAATTAGTCGCATTTCATTTTAGCAAATACCATTTTGAACGTGCTAAAAAGAGACAAGTATACCGTTTCAACTTTCATTTCTGATAATAATTTGTTGCTGACGTCACTTGAGACCGCCCTGCGGCAAAAAATCCGCCACCTTCTGGTGGTATTTTGAGCTAGTACGGCAGTCGTCAACTAGCGTCAATTGTCAGACGCAGTAAAAAAAGTAGTGGAGTGGGGCGGAGTCGGCACCATATTGTGGTGAAAAAGTGCCGCACGTCACGTGACCTTGGGGTCTAGCAAAGATACCAACCACTAACGCTAACGCCTCACGCTAACTCCAAAATGTACTGAAATGACATTTCGGAAATCGCTAACTTTTCCGCAGCGAATGTCATTTCAATACAACAGAATAAAAATACAACAGAAAGAAACCGAAAGGGTTATTAAAGTCATTGAATAAGTAGTTTATCTTTATAATTTTAAATAGTTCTTAATACTTATCTAAGATTTTGATTGTTTTTATATTATCTAGTTTCTTTTAATTTATCATATTTTATGTAAAATGGTTTATATTTTTCTTTGCAAAAGCATAAAAATAAAATAATTATATATTATTTATTTTTTCTTTTATATATTTTGTATTGTATTATTGGTCAGTTGAGGTGTTATCTTCTTGTTAATTCATACCCAGGTCCCCACGATACAAGCTGAGCCTAGTATGGGGATCATTAGATAACTTTGTGTATTTTATTACAAATCCTTCTGCATAAATCCTAAGAAACAGCAAATATACTGTATAAGAAAGCATGTTTAATTTAAGTATAAGTTTATGTAGCAAATAAATAATTTTCATTTTCATTTTTGGAGTTAGCGTGAGGCGTTAGCGTTAATGGGGGTCTTTGCTACACCCCCATGTGCCCGATCCTCTTACTTCTCTTGTCAAAGGAATGTCATTACCAATGTACTCTGTGGTGAATCAAAGAGTATATAATTTACTACGTAGAGGTGAACAAAGAGGATATAATCACTTCGTTTTGGAGGTGAATGTGAAACAGGAATTCACAGATTAGGTACACACATACCCTCCCTATAAAAAGTTACTCTATGATACATACTACTAATCTGTGATTAGGTAGAAAGCGTAGCGTTGGAGTTATATAGTTATATACTCTTTGGATTGTACTGTGATTGTAGTACATGCTGCTCGTTTATTTTATTGCAATATTATAATAATATGTACAATTTATCTAATCTTCTAAATCTTCTTGCCATAATAACACAACTAGTGTGTTTTTAGTGCTGTGTAAGGATTAAATTAAATTGCTGAATAAGTTTGGTTTGCAAGTACAAAATCAAGTAATCGTGGTAATATCCACGTTGGATAATTACTGAACAACGAATAATGTCGACTAGACGGGCTAGAATCAAAGCGGTAGCGGCACTTCCTCAGAGAAGGAAAAACGCTGATGTCTCAGGCAATAAGTTAAAGCAAGAACAGGTAAAGGAACTTGTTGAAAATGTTAATAATAGCCCGAAAGCTCGTCGTACGTCTGTCGATAAACATTCCGAGAGTTCCCCAGCTAGGGCTGCTCTTATTTCGCCTAGGAAGTCACCACGTACTCTGACACGCACTCCAGACTGTGAGAAAGTGCCTTCAGAATGGAAAGTTCCAACATCATCAGAAAAACGAAGTACTACTCCCCTTCGCGACTCAAACAAGCCAAGAGCAGATCTGTTTGTATCGCCACAAGCCAGGGCGAGCCCTTTGAGGAAGCGCTCACCCGTTGTGAAGACCCCAGTCATGGAAGTTGATACTGAACTTGAAAGTCAAGTCACTCCACACAAACGGTTACTAGAACTACAAGAGTCTGCAAATAAAAACACTAAATTATCTGAGTGTAGAGAGAATGTTGAATCTCTGAAGCAACACAGTAAAAATGTTGAAGGTATGTAGGTTGAAGGTATGTAGGTATACAAAGTAATGATGTAACTAACTAAAATGTTGTATCATTGGTATTGTTTTTGCATAGCTGTTCATTATATACAATCAGGTTTAATATGCACCTTTTTTGCCACCATTTTCAGGCTACCAGAGCCCGTGTACCCCAGAAACTCCTGATGTTATGGATGGCATAGTACCTTTAAAGCCAGACAGCAATGCTCCTAAGCCTATAGACCTGTTGAAAAGTGAAATTATATCTGAAAATGTTGAAGTACTGTTTGATCCAATTGTGCCTTTACCATCGCCAACAAAAGTCAGGCAAAAGTTACGCCCAGTGCCGAGACTGGGGCCTATGAGAAGAAACAGTGTACCAGTAAGTAGAACCATCATTATAAATGTGATCCATTACACTCTTTTCAATATAAAGTAAGATGTTAATACTTTTAGAGCCACATTACAAAAAGTAACTCTTATGTTATGAATCAGTGCTAAAGATGGTATTCTATTCATAAACTGATCATTTGTAAATGAAATTCAATTTTTACAACTGAGCTCTGCTCTGTATTATATAGGCTTTTTAGTGCTGTAAATTTAGTTTTGCTTTAGCAAATACTAAGAAATTGATGTTTTCCTTCGCCATTGTAACAAAAAGTGCAAATTATACTATAAGCATAAAAAAGTCTTTAAAATTGGCTCCATTCCATTCATTTGCGTTTCTTGTAACATGGTTATAAAGCAAAAGAAACTATATATATAACAAAAGAGGTCTCTGTAAATATCTCTACTATAGTTTTACAATCCAACATAACCCATTTTTGATTATTTGATCAGATGTTCTTTGTAGACAGAGTTTGCAATATCCATTTATTATGTGTCTGAATGTGGCACTACAAAACAGACTTAACAATATTTATGATTTTTATAGCAGTATCGCCTGCTCAGCGTAATCTACAGATCAAAATTCAGACATGAGACTACTTGTCACGGTAGCTTAAGTAAAGCATATCCCGGCTTGAGGGATGGATGGATGCGGGTTTAATCCCCGCTCGTGATTCTAATTTTTCCTTTACAAATTAATCTGTAGACTTAATAATTATGGACAGACTTTATACAACAGTGTCTCAGACCCAAATATGAACAAAAAATGTGATGTTTCAAGTAAATTTACAACCGAATGTCAATAAGAGTGTTGACTATAGACATTTCAACAAAAAAAAGCCTGTCCTGTCCAGCCATGCTTCAGTAATGTGCTTACCAACAAAAATGCTTCCTACTTTTTTTTCTTTGTTGTATGTACCAAGAAAAAGAAATAGGTAAAAATTTAAGTAATTTTTTAACGGGCCCGATAGCTCAGTCTGTAGTAACCCTGCCTTCTGAACTGAGGGCTGTGGGTTCGATTCAAACAACTCGAGGTTCGAGGACAAACATTTCTGTGATGAACATTGATGTTTGTTCTGTGTCTGGGTGTTATATTGTATTCTATGTATGTATTTATAAACAAAAAGTATTTAAGTATTATATCAGTTATCTGGTTCCCATAGTACAAGCTATGCTTAGTTTGGGGCTAGATGGCGCTGTGTGGAATGTCCACATATATTTATTTTTATTTTATTATTTATCTCTAGGGTAGTGCAAGTGAATCAGAGGATGAAAGCCGCAGAGCTTGGCATGGAGGAGCATCAACACCTGTGCCATCACGGCAACGGCATGACTCTCACACGTCACATAGCACGATGCAGTCCCTACCTAACAGGTACCTTAGGGTATACAGTCAGTCATGTCATGCAGTTTATTTGATTACTTAACTTAAACTTTCGAACAAGGCTTGAAGCAATGATTGGTAATGATGACATTGATCTGCAAGTTATAGCTTCTAGCTCTGAATGTTCACTATGTAACATCACATAATCAAATAGCATGGTTGTAGGGAATTTATTATCTAAGGCTCACCAGCCCACCTATCATGTGCACCGTGACAAAAATATCTCAACACTTTCTCATCAGAGATTGTGACAAGAATATAAATATATTTAAAAATTTTAGCAACCAGCGGGATGCAACAACTGCTTAAAAACACATTCCTTGAGATTTTCTCAGCTCGCGGTACGGGGACCATAGCTCAGTTGGTAGAGCGTCCAATCCAGTGAGTTGGAGGGTGCGGATTTAATTTTGGCTGGTTGCTAAAATTTTGAGGACTCATATCTTTAAAGAATATGGTAGTGCTTGTGTATCTCACTCTAACAACGACAAGAAGCTTTCTCGCGGTGCGCGTGCTAAGGTGTCTAGCTGGCTGCCACCTTCATGTTTAGAAATCAAATATGATGTTCTGGCACAGCCTCACTTGAGTTCATTATGGTGGCTTTGGCTCCAACAGCTGGTGACTCAACATCAGACAACATCTGATGTGTGTGACAGTGGTACACACCTATTTAACGCCATCTATTGGGTCAAATTTGAAGCACAATTTCTTTTTTTAATAAAACGGCTCATTGATATGGGTTTAATTTTAACAAACGTGTGATAAACTGGGGGTCAGTCAGTCAGGGGACAGTCAGCCGCTTACTATTCGATGAACGAGGACACAGCCTTATGTTATATGTATATACCATAATTCCTGAAGATCACATCATGAAACACATCTTGTGTTCTTTTTTTATAATTAAAGGATAGTGCATAATGTTTCCAGAGATGTAAACCGGGTGAGGAACGACTCGATGTGTTCGGGCGTCAGTCAGTTGGCGCCACAAACGCCTGCTCCCATCGGCTCTCCATTGAAAGAGAAGAATATTCCTAAGTTAGTACATTTCCTTCCAATTTTGGTCTGTATATATTAATCTATGAAAGAGATGTTAAGATGAGGTGCTAAGAGAGTCTTTAATGCTAATACCACAGTGTTTCTTAGGTTAGGTTAGGTTAGAATATTTACTCTGGAGAAGGAGCGTCATCGACGTCACTACAAAAAGAAAGAACGAGCGATGTACAACTCAGGCTGAGATAGAACGAGACAGAGCATATTGATCTTGCATCCCTTACGCGTAACCTATTTTGTATCTGTCAAAAAAATGTAAGTGAGCTGTCATAATAATTGGTTGGCGAATAGTATTTTTCTAAAACTATTGCTATCTAAAAGGGGCACGCGGAAACTAATACAGAGTAAATATTCTAATCGGCACCAAGAAAGGTGAATGGTGTGTATCTTAAAAGCACTCTTCTTCTTCTGCCTAGCGATTTCCCGGCTTCAGCCAGGGTCCGTTTTCCTACTATTATGCCTCCACTTCGCACGATCATTGGCATCTTCAGTGGTGAGTCCATTGGCTCTCATATCTTCTTTACAACTGCTCCGGCAAAAGCACTATTCCAAAAATAAAAAAAATAAAATAATTTGATTTCCACATTATGCCCTTTTCCAGTGCAATATCACTATTTTCTTTAGAAGTATAAAAGAATGTGCCTATTTGAAAGAAACTGTGTTTTACAGAATTCGCCGTCACGACGTAAGCCGACGGTTGGCCGCGATGCGACGAAGAAAAGAATCGGTGCAACGAGACAAGCTTACTATGTTCGACCTGATATTCTACAATCCTATAACAAACCCTATTGTGTAAGTTCGTTTTGCAAGTTTTTTAGGATTTGGAGACCGAGTCATATGGGGCCTTACCTTACTGTGACCTCTTAACGCGATTCAACTAAAGACCTAATATAAACTGAATCGCTCCAATACAATTTCGACGGTAGCGATTCAGTTTAGGTCCTCATTTGAATCGCGCAAAGGGGTGACGGTACGGCTCTAGAATTAGAAAATGCTCTGCTCTGATTGGTCGACGCACTACCTACTGTGATTGGTGAACGCCATCGTCATCATCATTAACAGCCTGAAGACGTGTACGCTGAACATAGACCTCACCCAGGGAGCGTCACTTAGAGCGGCTGCTCGCCTCCTGCATCCTACGGCTCCCTACAGTGGTGAACTTGATAGGTTGCAAATGTCAAACTGGGCTTTCTGAGTTGTGATTAGTAGGAATTTTACACTAATCATAGCTATTGTGTATTTGGAAGGGTAGCTGCATAAGTAGTGGCTAAATAAACTTTTTATGATTAGGTATGAAAACTCTAGCTCCTTTTTTTATGGAAATGAATGACGTGACGAACTAGTCATTCGCCTGGTGTTAAGTGAACTCATGTCCAAATTTATCCTTCAGCTTATTACAACCAACTGAGGTTGGCAGCATCAAATAATGCTCTATTATTTATCACCAACTCTCGAAATTATGCAAGTTCTTTTGGGAAAGAATACCAAGCCGACAACGGATTTTCACGTTCCCGCCAAAAACAAACATGTTTCAACATTTTTTTAAATTTACAGACCCGACCAAGACGAGCTCAAAGCAAAAGAGGCCGCGAAAAAAGAGGAAGAACAACGTAAAGTTGGAAGCAAAAAGGAAGAAGCGAACGAAGAGGCTAATTTCAATGATACTAACACAGACTCTGCTCCTGTACCGCAAATAAAGCTGGGGCCGAATGGAGAAATCATGGTCGATGAACAAAGTTTGGTAAGTTACACCTTTAACGAAGTACTGGAAATTTTAACTAGATACTTGCTCATTTTCTATTAGTAAGAATAAGTTTATTGCCCGAGGCCGTATTGTGAGCTCTTAGTACGATTCAAAACAGAGCCTATATTGGATCGCTTTTCAAATTCTTCAGACAAAAAACAAAGCAATCCAATATAGGCTCTGTTTTGAATCGCGCTAAGAGCTCACTACCATCCTAGAACAATTAGTTACAGTACAGTAAAACATGTCATAATATCGCATTAACTTAAATATAAATGTTTCCCCCTTTTATAAATGTTTCTTTTTTTGTTTGCCTAGTTTGGGATAGGCAAAAACTGTATCTTGGGTGCCCAATAACTCACGTTAACAATACATTAATTGCGCCAGGTTGTACACAATCCACATAGGCAAAATTGATTTAGTACTGATGTATATTATATTATGCAAAATAATACATGCATGATTCAAATATTAACCTCTTTGTTTATAAATATAACTCGTTAATTTTATTCTATACAATTAAATTTTAATAACACTAATTAGGTGTTAGTTGTTCATTATACAAAGAAATCATGCATTGTAATTTAGCATGGCGGTAAGACCCTCGATCGACCCTTGACACTCGATTTCAACCGTCATTTGAGATTTGGAATGAAATGGTGATATTTGGCACTCTTAAATCCGATACTAGCACACGATTGGCATCTTTGTCCATGGAATTTTATGGAACTAAATGTAATCGACTCATTTCTATACCATCCGCTTTTGTCAAATAATTTAACATTGCGATGGATGCAAGAGACAAGCAGCCGCTCAAAGTGGCGCTCTTTGGGGGATAGGCCTCCTGTTTAGCAGTGAACGCCTTCAGGCTGATGATGATGATTTAAAATTGGGATTAGGATGGATTCGGATTAGAATAGGCACGATGACTAAAATTTTTTTTTTTACATAAATTAATAATTTTCCTCATAAGATAAACATTTATGAAAATAAAATAACTCAAAAATTTACAATGTTACAAGCATTTTAAAAATTGGAATAGAAAGAGATAGCTCAAACGGCCAGTGACGTCAGAGCATGGTCATTCATAGTATCTCATTACTAAGCTGTGGTAGCTTTACACACAATCTCTTTAGCATGTAACGTCACAATTGGATTTTTCATAGTAACTGCGGAGGCGCTCTGTTTCGCGAGAAAGGGACAGGAGATACCCCTACAGAAACTTAAAAAGCTTATTACTCCGTGATTTATTTACCGATTTTACTTATTTTTTCAATTATTGCATTTATTTTTAATCTTCTTTATGAAAGTAATATTTACTTGTTCATTTTTAATAGTAGTCATTATGCCTATTTGAGTGAATTTGGGATTGGATTCAGGAGTAACCCTACAGTACTGACGTCCCGCTCGGTGTGTAGGTATTGTGCATTTCTCCCACCAGCATCTATCTACCCAAGGCATCCCAGCCCCCTATTACGATTCAGCTAGCAACGCTGATGACGCGCGTCTGCTGCTCAACTGCTGGTAAATTGTATGAACTGACAGCAGTTGAGCGGCAGACGCGCATCAGCAGCGCTGCTAGCGCAATCGTAATAGGGGGGCAGCTCTTTAAAACAACAGAGCGTGGCTTTGAATGCATTTATTTATTTTATTGTACCCACAGATCCACCTATTAATCACATTCCTTATCCCTGTCCATTGTTTATATTCTATTAAACAACTTCCTACTTCCTTAATAATCTTTTATTGGGCACTCTTTTTATGTCGATCAGAATACGCGTCAGTTTTTAATATTTTTAGAGTTCCGTACCCAAAGGGTAAAACGGACCCTATTATTATGGCTCTGCTGTCTGTCACCAGGCTGTACCTATCTCATATGATAGTTAGACATTTTAAATTTTCACAGATGATGTATTTCTGTTGCTGCTATAACAACAAATGCTAACAAAACGAATAAAATAAATATTTAAGGACGCTCCCATGCAACAACGTGATTTTTGCTCGTTTTTATAGATAATGGTACGGAACTCTTCGTGCGCGAGACTGACTCACACTTGGCCGGTTATTAATAGTCGTCATGCTTATTCTTATTCTACATGGGGGTACTAACTCCTGCTCTGACGTCCCCCCGCTAAGTCCTGCCTATTCAGGAATTTCACAATTTTGTCTAGGTTTTACCCAGTAGGTGGGTACCTACAGATTAACATCGCATTCCTTTTCCAATTCCATTGTTTACTTAAAACATATGTAGGAAACTACCAGCGTACAATACCAGTTACTATCACACAACCGAGGGCTTAGTCAAGTCCAAACTCCATAGTGCTGTCTGCGTCTGATTATGCGAGAGAGAGTCATTGCTAGGAGTGAACAGTTGAACACTAGCCTAAAGTACCGCGTATGAGCGGATATAAAAGGTCGTGAAGTCTGTTTTAACCATTAGTATTGTGTTGGTCTGTGTGTTTGTGTGTGCTCTTCCATACACAAAACTGGGCAAGTGCAGCTCACTAGTTTCCAGGTGTACCTACTTCGTGCAGAAACGGGGAAACGAAAAAAAACTGTGGGATTAATTGTAGTATTAGTTGTCTGGACACACCTAGATCTATGTCTAGGTGTGTCCAGACAACTAATACTAGTTAATAATAGATTGTGCCACAAGAGACCAAAATAATGTATTTAGTTTAATTCATTAAAACCAGTAAGTTTTGGTTCGTTAACTTTTGATCCGAACTCCTTGGATGGAACACTCTGGGTTTGTACCTACATTACGAAATTCCCAAAAGTGATCAAATTTATTATTTATTTGTTTTTCGCAGCGTTGGCCTCTAGGTGGACCGACGATCTGGTGAAAACCGCGGAGAGCAGATGGATGCAGGAGGCTCGCCGCTCAAAGTGGCGCTTTCTGGGGGAGGCCTATGTTCAGCAGTGGATGTCTTCAGGCTGTTGGTGATTATTTTACGTGGCTCTCGATTTTGGACTAATAATGTTGTTTAGCAGCTTTTACGGCACCCAAGTGAAGAAAGGGAGACCACAAAGCATGGTATTCCTTACCGCTCTTAAAACCTTAACTTTTACACCAGTTTCAATTCAATTTCCATTTCCAGGTAATAAAACAATCGGAACAACGCAAGTTATCAGATTCAGTTGTCCACGAAGGCGCTTGGATGTCTTCGACCGGTCGCGTGTATCGTCGAACGCCTCGAACTGCTGAATGGAGTGATGCAGAAACTGTTCGCTTCTATCGGGCGTTAGCGGCACTCGGGACTGACTTCAGTCTGATGGTGGGTCTATTCCCGGGCCGGTCTAGACGAGACCTCAAGCTGAAGGTGTGTACTGTTCTGTAGTTTAACTGAGATTTCAAAGCAAAGCATCCAAATACTACGAAAACTCCATCAACTTCAAAAAATCACCCCACCTTCCTCCATTCGCTCTCAGTGCATTCGATCATTAGCTCTCAGAACCGACGTGTCAACAGTTTAAAATCTAACATCCTTGTCTTTTTAGTTCAAAAAAGAAGAGAGAGCTAATTTGGCACAAATTGACAAGGCATTAAAGTCGGCGACGGGATGGGACGCGACCCGCCTTGAAAATGAATTTGCGGATGAACGGAGACTTGCAGCCGCTGAGAAGGAGATGCTTAAGGAGCAGATAAAGAAGGAAAAGAAAAAGGAAAAAGAACGGATTCACGCTATGAAAGCCTTCAATGTTAGGAAAAGTAAGTGTTTTGTTTTTTAGTTTCAGTATATGTATATTACAACGGAATAGAGTACAGAGCATAATGCACTTTATGTCAAGCTATCTTTAAGCAAATTTTCATTTAGCAGAAGCTGTAGGACAAGTAGGTAGGACTTTTCTGCAAAGTTCGTCTAGGTAGGTACCACCGCTGTGCCAGTTATTCTGCCGCCAAGCAGTAGTGTGCAAGCACTACTGTGTTCCGGTTTGAAGGGCATTGTAGCTAGTGAAATTACTGGGCAAATGAGACTTTATGACCTGATTACACAGTGTAATCTGATTACTAGACAGTGTGATGTCTCAGGATGACGTGCGCAGTGCAGTGTCACGCAAAACTTTATTATTTTAAGTTCCGAGTGACACTGCAACTGTTATGGGCGGCCGTATTGCTTAACATCAGGTGAACGACCAGCTCGTCACGTCATTCATTCTCATAAAAAAAAAAGAAAATACTGTACGATTTTTATTATAACTGAATTGGCTCGCAGTTGACCGCAGTCTCATCTGATAGAAAGTGACGCGCGGTTGCTTGCCTAGAATATCATTTGCTTAGTAGTTACCTAAATACCTACTATGGATATTTTTATGAAAGAATTATTACCATGAGTGAGTTGAAAAATTATGTCGCAATCATTAGGTTACTATTAAAAAATTGCGGGTTTCTTTTATTGCTAAATGAGTGTGCCATGAATGTAAAATGTTCTATTTGTCCCAGGTAAAGGATCGAATGCACTCGGAACTTCAATAATACCCTCTTCAACAGCCAAATCTGAGAGCGCCACCGCCAACGATCTCCTATCACGAGCCCAATTAAAGAAGCCACGGCATCAAGAACCTAAAAAAAGACCTCCACCAACACCTGAACCTCCAGAGCATTTTGCCACAATAACACCTCTAGGGTCTACCCCGAAACTACAAAAAGTAGGCATTCCTAGTCTCCAAATGGCAACAGTGCAAAAAGTGCCAAAAATATCACCGTTGCCGCAGAAATCGCCTGTCATATTAAACGCTTTGCCCTCCATATCTTCCGATATCACCGCAGGCTCTTTAGTAGTTCTAACCGTCGACGATCCGAAAGCACCATCACAAAAAGCTATACATACATACATAAAACAAGGGGACGGCAGCATAACTTCTATAATTCTAGATCCTAGTATCATGAGCTCTTTAGTTAGCTACGTGAAGAACGATACGCCTAAAGCAGGGTCGTCAAATCCGATTATATCGCCCAGTTCGGTTTTCAGTGATAGAACCATTACGCCTCCGATTAGTGCCAGCCCTAGTAAGAGAAGTATAAGGAATATCATGGGCTCTTTAGTTAGCCACGATAAGAACGATACGCCTAAAGCTGGGCCGTCAACTCCGGTCATAATGCCCAGTTCCGTTTTCAGTGATAGAAGTAGTACGCCTCCGGTTAGTGCCAACCCTACTAAAAGGAGTAGGCAGGGGTCTTATACGATAGTAGACCTTTGATGCTGGATTTTTGTTAGGATAGCGCTTAACGTGAAATGACGGTAGGTGGCCGAGTGGTCAAGCTATGAATTTTTGTCAATACAACATATTCCTTACTGATCACTTCACAACAACGAAATAGTTCTACTCGGTGTTTTCTCTTGTTTTATCTTTGTCCATTCCACTTGTTAGAGAGAGACAAACAAAAAACTTCTAATAATGTAATAAATGAATGTTATTGGAATTAAATAGATTTTTTACGACACCTACCACTTGGTCACTCATTTGTGTATTTTTTAATTGTAATTATAAGCATCGATGTATATAAATATCCAAACTCATTAGTATTAGTACGACTTACTGACTTAAAATTCATGTAAGTAACCGGCTGCACTTACAAGTATTAAAAAATTACGATAAGCTACTTACGAAGTGTATAACGACCGATCTGGTCATGTACAATTTTAGGACTTCCATCCCAATTTGTTTTGTAGTGTTTTACAGAATGAGACAATAAGGTAAGTAAGTATACATTACGCATTTACGCCTGCTCTATGTGTAAAAAATTACTTATAAAATATTTAAAAATGCATATTAAATTTATGTAAACGTTATTATCCTAAACGAAAACGGCGATCTATCGGAGAAATATTAACATTCTTATTAGTGCAATGAAATTAATACATCATCATTATTATATTTTAAGTATAATGACACATCGAACTTACATAATATAATAGATAAATATTAATACCTACTACTATGTACTTAATGTTCATTTTTGCATGATAGCTTATTTTATTACATGTGTAAAATGTGTGGACATTTCACACAGCGCCATCAAGCCCCAAACTAAGCAAAGCTTGTACTATGGGAACCAGATAACTGATATAATACTTAGATACTCTTTTTTGTTTGTAAATACATACATAGAATACAATATAACACCCAGACACAGAACAAACATCTGTTCATCGCACAAATGTGTGGCCTGAGTAGGAATCGAACCCACAGCCCTCAGTTCAGAAGGCAGGGGTACTACCAATTGAGCTATCGGACTCGTCAAAGTTATAAAAGTCTTTTACCATTATTTTAAAAGTCCCGTATACTTACTCTTAACTATAATTTATTTGTAAGATGCTAATAATTCATAGACTCGAGAAGCCGTGTTTGTTGATTTAATTTCTGAATTTTAGTTTTAGCAAAATGGAATGAAACAATAATTCTCAATAGATCACTGTGAGCATTTTGTATTTATACTGTAATGTAATAATAAATTCGCCACTTGTTGATATTCTTGTTTTAGTTATTACTGTAAGTATTGTGTATAGTGTAAGTTTAAGCGTTAGTTTTAGACATCACAGCCAGTTTATAAAAATATTTAATCAGAATAATCACGTTTTTTTCGTGGCAGTATGCACTTTGTTAAATATACCGTAATTTATTGTTAATAAATGAATATAGCCTTCACGTTGTTTAATTTATGAGAAACCCATCATATATTTTTTTCTTTTTAGATTGATTAATTAGTTCGTCTGTCTTTCTATTGGTAAAAAACTTGAGGTGAAATGATACACAGTAATAAAGACGTAAAGTTATTTATTTACAATTACAATTAAAATCTTGAGTCACTTAAAAATAGGTACTTAAGCCTAATGGCGACTAACTTAAGTTTTCACGGATAGTGTCGCCAAAGGCTACGTGAGAAATGCTAGAATTATGTCTATATAATCAATGTTTACGATATTGAAAGCTTAGACATTAATATAGTAACAGTACACGGAATTTATAAAGCAAGTCGAGACAAACTGTCAAGTAATAGACATGTTTCATCTGCCCACCGATCAGAATATTGGTAGCCTTTTAACAGCTATTAAAAATATTTAGAAGAGGAGCTGCAGCCCTACCGCGTAAGCACTCTGGTAATGAACATCGCCTGCCATCCTGCTTGCGCTAATGTACACGCCCTTGAGTGCGAGCAAGTGAGCACACGATTACGATTGCCACCGGGCTTACGCGGTAAGGCCGCTGGTCTGGAATGCTCCTAAAAGTTTTTTTTTTTTAAACTTCGGATGTTGTTATACTAATACCAAAACAATACTAAAGCGACAAGGGCTGGTTTATTAAAATCTAATGAGGTTTTGAATTTAGTTTCATTTAAAACTTCTATTAGACAGTCGTCCTTAAGTTGCACATTACTTCGCTAACATTGCACTGCCATAATATCCTGCGGGAACCACTGCGAAGCCTCCAGACTATCCCACAAGGACAGTTCAGGGTCCAGGAAGTCTTCGTTCAACTGGTCGAAGTCCACTGATTTCTTGTGCTCTGAAAAATATTTCAATTTCTTTGGTGAAGAGATAAACATACATCTAGCAAGGAAATCTTTTTATTTGATGGGGTAAAACATGTGATGCATTGCCGTTTGGACCACAATCTTAGTGGTAGTTGTTATGGATATTGTTATTCCAGAGGCCGATTATTTAATAATACACTATTTCACTTTAAATTCTTGTTTTTATTGCAAATCCACGCTTTACAAAATTACATATTTTCGGAGGGAACTGAGTATCTTATTAGAGAGCATTCAGACTACATAGGAGGGTTCGATTCACCGAATTCTAGTTATAGGAGCGTTCACATATACACTAAAAATTAACTTATAACTTTAACAGTAGTACCTATGTCTCTAACAAACAGTGGCTAAGTTATCAAAGTCTCAATCAAACTGGTAAATAGATGAAGTTTTGGTTTTTCTCATTCTAATTTCTACCCACTGCAAATGTAACTTTTTCACACTTGTGGTGTGGTTTTAGTAGCACTAGTGAAATAAATTTGAGAAAAATATAATAACAATAACCCATATCACTAGAAAGAAGAAAGAAAGAAATTACTTACTCATGGCAAAAGGTAAAAATAAAATAAAAACATGACAAAAAATACAACTTGATTGTCAGTTGCCACGAATCAGTCCCAACTTAACATAGTGCTGGCCATCCAACCATCGCTGGTCTTCCGTTGGGGCCGTTTCGGTGTCGTCACGGAATAAAAAAACACATTAGTATATAATAACAGGTAAAAAAATTAAAAACTCACCAACGAGAGCCAATTCGTCAGTCTGCGCTTTAGCAGCTGCATTGTGCGCGGTGTCGGCGACAGGCGCGGCGGTTTGCGCGCTGCCGTCGCCCTGTCCATAGTACCCAGACCACGCCGAGTAATTCTGCCAATAGGCTGACGGATCATAATATTGGTTGTATTCCTATAAGATAAGATAAGATAATTTTTATTGCCAAAATAAAATGTTACAGTTTTGTTTCATAATATACAATGCGAATATACATTTCCTTCAGATCAAGCTAGACTATGAGCCCAAAACTAAGCACGAGGCCTGTGTCTTGGGACTCTGGTGAAGTTAAACAGAATAAATAAATACGGAGAAAAAAGTACATAAGACAATTTTGAGTGGCAACATTAAAAGACCTAATAAACTAAAATTAAAAAATAAAAGAGGTAGGTGCCTACGCTAAGACGTAGGTAGTACTTATATGGAAACTAATTAACAAAACTAATAATTACGTACGACTAAAACATGAAAAATAATTACTATAATGATCTAATACTATAACGACAACTGCTCATCAATACCACCCAGTCTTCGAAGCCAACTAATTACATACAGCTGGTTCAAGGTATACTGCGTCGAGCGGTTTGCTTCCGGTGATATTTCAAGCTATTTGAATCAGGCCCGTTGCAAGAAGAAATTGTAGTGATAATCAAATTGGTGGCTAAATGAGGCGTGGTCGAAGTAGAAAAGGGAAAAAACAAACCAAGTGTATGGTTTGGGTTGACAGCGAGCGCGTGCGAATGTGTTAACGAATATCTATGAATGAAAATATATAACATGGCAGTGTCACTGTCGTGTTCAAACTTTCCAAATCCTCGATTTGATTGCCGTTGGCTGACCAGGGACTTACGATCTGGGAAAGGCTGCAGGCAAAACTTGTATGAGGAGACCTGAGGGCACTCTGTGGCGACAGCGAGTGCTTTTGAAAGACAATATAATTTCTTACATTTTAGTGATAATCTGATAATGCTTAATTGTTTTACTTCTGTAAGATTTGACCCATAAAACTGGTAACTCATCTTTATTACATTTTATGACTCAAGTAACATTATTGGTGGGTTCATCTCCATTTGTTACTTCGACCACCTATTTACGTAGCTTGTGAGCTACCAAGAGTTACTGACAATTAGTTGGATGAGAAGAGCCGAAGACCGGACTCAATAGATGAGGCATAAATGTCGAGCATTAGATAATCTGATGATTATGGGATGTTACATACGGGCCTGTTTCAAGCAATCCCCAATTTCGATTCCAAGCTCAACAGTTACATCAGAAAATCGTGCTGTGTATATTTTTGGCACTTTTTACTGATTCACAAGAAGCGATGAGCATGATTCAGAAAGCTAATGAGCGATTTAAGCATAAATATTGCAATAGGCTTTTGTTGCACACCACAGTTAACACAATAATTCATAGTACCAATCATGGTAGGATACGTTCTATAGTTAGGCACGGGCATCAGAACGATAGAACGGATACTAGCGTAACTCAAGTTGCGAATTTGTAAAGCCAAATGATGAATCGTTTAGAATATGGGCCAGAGAACCCTGCCAGACCTAAATTACATACAATCTAAAGATTCTAAAGGTAAAGGTACTAGCTGTAACTGTAAAGTAATTGGGTGTAATTTTGAGATATTTTACGAATGCTTTGCACATCTAAGCAAACCTGGTGGACAGTGACGACGCGATGGTAGGTACATGCATGGTAAGAAGATTTTTTTTATGAGAATGAATGACGTGACGAGCTGGTCGTTCACCTGATGTTAAGCGATACGGCCGCCCATAACAGTTGCAGTGTCACTCGGAACTTTAAAATAATAAAGTTTCGCGTGACACTGCACTGCTCACGTCATCCTGAGACATCACACAGTCTAGTAATCAGATTACTACACTGTGTAATCAGGTCATAAAGTCTCATTTGCCCAATAATTTCACTAGCTACAATGCCCTTCAAACCGGAACACAGTAGTGGTTGCACACTACTGCTTGCCGGCAGAATAACTGGCAAAGCGGTGGTACCTACCTAGACGAACTTTGCAGAAAAGTCCTACCACCTAGTAATTGCTAAGAAGATCCCTATTAACTTTTTGTGAGTAAGTTTTTTGTTTAGTAAGTTGAAAAATCTAGCATTTTCTGAGGGCAATTGGGCACACCTGATGGTTTGTGATATCAACATCACTTGGGCTGTTGTTGTAAGGAAAGGACTGGGAAGACTATGTTCCAGTAGAGTGGAGTTTACATAAAAAAATGTCTCATATACATTTAGAAATAGATGATGGAGAACATCCAACCATAAGATGTCTCATCCACACTATCTAAGCATCCATGAAAATAAATTGCAAATTCTAAAGTAAATCAGTATGTTCTTCCGTTTGTTATCACAACTCAGCTAAAACAATCTTATATTTTATTATTAACAGATTTGATGAGAAATGACGTTTATCTCGATAAACAGCCTAAGCGTGCGACGCTGCGTACTGAAGCCTCAATCTAGACTTTATAAAGCCAATATTTTATGATCATAGTCTCCATAGCAGTACAAGCGAATTATTAGGGTATTAAACCCAAATACCAAACAAAGTATAATTCATACCGCCCCGTTGTTGTATCCATTGGCGTTGCCTTGGCCATTTTGATTCTGCATAGAACCCGATCCTTTAGGCTTTGGCACAGCCGTGCATATTTTTAAGGGCTTCGTACCTAGACCTGTATACCCATTCATGGAATATAAAGCATTACGCTGCTCCTCTTCATTGCCAAATCTTACAAAACCATAGCCTTTTGTGTAGCCTGAACCATCCAGTATCACTGTAAAGAGAGATATTGCGTTAATATCTTATTAAAACAGGATAGATGAAAATAACAGTACATGCAGTAAAACAGGTAAATTCCGGGTGCAACTGACAACCTCTAAGTTTCAAGTGCAGATAGACATACGAGATATTATATGTAATGTGTTAGAAAGAGAGACAATCAGAACGCTATGCAAGCTGAATTGCACTTTTTTCTCTGGTATTGTTCTAGCAAGAATCAACATTTACCCCCAGTTTCTCAAATGTTTGTTAAAATTAAGCTTATGTCAACTTCAAAATACGGAACACTCATTGGTTGCCGGTTGATCATCATCTGTGTTCAAAAAATGAGCGTTCAGTATCTTTAAGTTGACACAAGTTTAACAACCAAACATACGGGCTTTTGTAATAAGACCGTAAGGTTTTCTAAAGACGTAATTTACCTTTAGCAGTTTTTATTGATGAGTATTTAGAAGCAAACACTCTATACAATGAGTAATCATCAACCTCCGGGCTAAGGTCGCCCACCCACACAGAGAATTCCCTCTCTTGTTGTATATTGGCTCTTGCTTCCCTTGAGGCAGTGTTCAATCTGAAACGGACCACTGGAAGTGTGCCCGGAATAGGTTTTCCGTTTAGCTTATGCATAGTGTCTACTGACTCTTCATCAGTCTGAAAAATTAAGGGTTATAATTATTATGATTTCATGTCATCATCATTGTCATCCTCAGATTGTATCAGTCTATCTACTGCAGGCCAATAGGCCTCTCCTAATAAATCACGCACCATGTCAAAATACTTGTCAGTTGATCCATATTCTATACCCTTTGATTTAAAGACACCCTACCTACAGAACTCAATATGAAATTAAAGTGATTGAAAATTGCGCTGCCTGTAACAATAATCATATATTTATTATCATATTATTCCAATCAGCCTTGGTTACAATTTGTAAGGGCTGCTACACAATTAAGCAGAGTGATATTGATCGGCAGATGAAAGTTCAAGAACAAGGCATAGGCATGCTGCATCTTTGTGAAACGGCATTAATTGACACAGCCATGTAAATGGATGTCCAGGAAAAAAGCCACCCGATGGCCTAGCATGCACACAGCGAGAAAACTTGTCATCGCTGCTAGAGTGAGACTCACTTAGGGCTCTCACGAGATAAAGTGACAAGAAAATTTTGACGTTGTGCGCATGCTAGCCCAGTTGGGGTGGCTTGTAGATGCTGGCAGGGGGAAATGCACAATACACCCCAAGTGGGATGTCAGTGCAGGACTTAGCACCCCCAAGTAGAATAAGAATAAGAAAGCCACCTGGCTTATGCCAGACTACCTGTCCGGCTCTAACTGATTAAAATACAACATTGTATAGTAATTGCTTCTACAAATAGTGTGCACCAAATGTGCCCAGCTCGATTTTTAGCACCCCTTAGTGTAGGCTACTACTCTCATGACCAAATGGTCCCTCATAGTATGTGTGATGCAAAAGACTACAAACCTGAAAGTGAACAAAAGCATATCCAGCAGGTTCTCCGGTAAACTTATTCCGCATAACTTTGACAGCCAGGGGTCTCTGTCCCATCCGGTTAAAGGCTGCCATTATAAAACTCTCTGTCATGTTTGGCTCTAACTGGAAACCAGACGGAAATAAGTTTGTGATATCAAAAGCGACATTTATATTATTGTTATTGTTGTTTAATCCAAGGAATGATGGATGTATAACACCCATACATCTTTCCTTACATCTCCATCGTAGGTTTTCTACTCTATCAACTCGACATTGTGGCAACACCGCAGAAGCCATAATAAGAAGTTGAAGTTAAACAAGTAACAAGAACGTGATTGTTGCTTTCACCTTCACACTTAAATAAGCTGATTATACTAGTACAGTGTGATTCAAACTCAATGGTGGCTGTGAAATTGACACAAAATGCTGCGCAGTAGCAAGAACTAGATGTGTGTGAGTAAGAGGTGTGCATGCGGGGTGCTTGCAGCACACTTCACAGCCACCATTATGTTTGTTTCCCACTCTACAAGTATACCTCTTACTCAGAAATGGAAAAATAATGATATTATTACAAATTGTAGGACAAGAGCCAATAAACTATAATATTAGTGATCAACAAACAGCAACAGTTGGAAGACTGCTGAATATAGTGCCTTCCCCATCATATGCCACTTTGGATGATTATTATCATGGGGGAGACTATCATAATCACCAGGCTCGGTAAGTGACTTAGCGATTGCAGTAGATTATAAAGACTGAGTAAAATGTTGCTGCTTGTTAGCTGGATATTTCCTTAGCCGGCTCTTACGGTACCTATGAGAATATATGGGTGGTCCTATTAATACACCGGGACCACATAGTATGTAGTCATAGGTATGGTCCTCTCAATATACTAACAAATGAAAACAAAATGAGCGTGAAGGGCAGTTAGCAGTAGTGAGGGCAACTTGCAACCCGTGGGTTGCCTCTATTCCCTATTCTAATATACCATATCCCGTCACTCTCGGCAGGCCGTCAGACAAAAAAATACCAATAAAGGTCGCTTAGCTACTACGAGATGGCATTGGCCGGGTGTTGGTGAGCAGCTTTGACAAGGGAATAATAGTACTATTACTACTATTATTCCTTTATCAAAGGGTGAGTGGTGAGCACTTGAGCAGCATAGCTATATGCGAGTCTTCTAAAATCTACGGCGTGATAGATAGGCTTGCCGAAATTCCTGATTTTCAACTTACACTGCCCATCCATAGTTGACACTGCATTATTGATATTGAATTGAATTGCAAAAGTACAAAACGAAAATATATTCACGAAAAAGCACCCAAAATATACAATTTGTATGAAAAACACGTCTGTCGCAACTGAGAGGGGCTGAAAAAATGTATGAAAAAAGTGCGAATTTTAATGAAAGATCAACTCTTCTCTCTTCCACACCTTTAGTCTCGCTCACACTCGTTGCGACGTCTGCGCTGTCAAAGTGTTTGTTTACCTTCAAATCTGTTTGAATTGAAAAGCGGGTGGTGAATAATTAAATATTTTAAATAGTATTCGTGTTTTATGTAGAAAATTCTGATAAAGTTTTAATTATTGTATATAAATATATTTAATGTCAGCCTGCCCTCATACAAAAATGTGTCATAATATATGGAATAAGGGTGGGAAGAAAAGATGGCCAAAAAAGGAATTTTGCGGCAGGATTTCCGCTCGACCAAGCTTGGTTAGTAAATGAGATAATTAAGAACATTTATTTCAAGTCGGTCGTAAGCCATACGTTAATGCATAAATCATAAATACAATTTCATATTGCAATTCAGTTATATAATAGTGCTAATAAAAATAATATCGATATAATGTCATGGCCTAATATTTATTGCTTTAATAATTTTACAGGTGTAGATTTTGGTTCGAAATGACAAGGACAGAAGACTGCGTATGTCCCAATTGAGAAATTACACGAGTCTAGATACGTATGTGGCAAACACTTTAACGAAAAGGACTTCATCAAAAAATAAAACTGGTTAAAAAAGACTGCCATTCCTTCATTAAGGCTTACAGCTCCACCTTTACCGGAATATATCCTCAGAGATTTTCCATGCCATGTTTATTCAGCTGCTATGAGCTCAAACGAACAGCACGTAAACCTAGGTATGTTTTGAACAAGTTAATGGCAGAAATAAAATAAATACATTTATTCAGGACATCACACAGCATTATCTTCTAATTATGATTTCATTAGTGCTCTTGTTCTCTACCAACTTTTAGACCCTCACCCATGAATAAGGCACCCCGCCGTCAAGTAGGAGGCAGCTAGTTCAAGGGCAAGCCTCAGTTTGTGGTTTTGCCAGGAAAAGAGGATTAAGAAGACTGCATCTGCTGGAAGAGTGCAGCGTCACTATGTTTACTCGGTCAATTAAAGTTTGTTCAATTATTCTCTCGTGTTGTTTCAGATAGTACTGCTCACATAATTCCATCACTTGAGAAGATTAATGAAGTGCGGATATTTTCGGTATAGTGTAGAACTAACTGGTCTCTTGAGTTTTGTTTGTAGTAGGTTCATGGGTCGAGGTTTACGTACTTACGAGCTTTCCACACTCCACATAGACTTGCGAATACTTGAGCCCGCTCGATTGCAGCCATGAAGTATTAAAGGCACGCGCAAATCGTGTCTCTAGAACTTCAGCCCCCCGAATAAAATCGAATGAAAATTGACAGCAGTTGAGGGGCAGATGCTCGTCAGCAACGTTGCTAGCTTGTTCGTAATTTGGGGGGCTGATCTATCTAATAAGAAGGCTTGGAGTGTAACTCTATAATAATCCAAACTATTCGAATTATTCGAATACAAAATAACGAATATTCGATAATCTAAAATGTTCGAATATTCACAATCCCTAGTTGTAAGTCACCATTGTTTAATTTTTTCAGAAATCTAATGATGTGTTTGTTAAACCTCTTCACTGAATAAAACATTTCTTATAAATAAATGTATTTTATTTAATCCCAATCTGAAACAGAACCAACTTTGATAGCAAAACGAACAATACCTAATTATTTTGGTTCAGTTTCAGATAACTGTAATTATTTTTATTCTTCAAAATTATTCAATGGATTGCAGTTTCGTAAAAATGTCGATATCGATAAAATATCAGGGTACAGCACTATTTTATTTTTATTAGGGTGGTAGTCTTGCACAATCCGTCAAATTTGCTGAATGTTGCCAATATATAATTGCGCAGATTTTGACATATATTTTTTCACGTCATTGTCTATGAAGTCCCACCTCTTGATGAAAAACAAGATTGTGTGTGATTATATTCTCTTTGATTTCATTCTTCTTCTTCTTCTTTAATGGCTTTCTATCGCTTTTTTGCAATAATTCTGCCAATGTCAAATACACAATGTGTGGAGCCAAATTATAAAAAAAAAAGTAAGAATAAAATTTGTACGGTTATGTCAAGTCAAAGTCATATTTTGTCAGTCAAAACGCCAACAGTAAAATGGTGGAAATTTTACTAAAGGGGGGTTTTTTAATTTTAAAAAGGCCGTTGAAGCAAAAACGAAAATGTATGGTTTTATGATCTTGAAACCATTTGCCAACACTTGTGCACATTCACGAACACTTAACGGATAATAATCCACCCTTATTACACATTAAAGTTCTATATACACTAGTTTTGAAAAGTAAATTCAAAATTCACAACCGCCATTGTAGGATTTTCTTTAAGGAACCCCAATCACTTCGTTATTCGGAGAAGTGATTTTAAGTGAACACTGCACTGGTGCGTTCCAGTTCGCGTTATTTTTGCCATTTTCGTTGTTTTCGATCACAAAAGTCGTTCCACATAAAAATGATCACTGTGGAAGTCTTTGACAGTTTGACTGTGATTGTTTTTAGCGTTCTTGGAATTCTTAGCGTGTAGTGTACTGGAACTATACCTCCATGACTGGAACACACCTCACATAGGGATGTTCCGTTCGGATACACACAGTACTTTTTGATATTTTTTTGTGCCTTTTAGCCGTACAAAACAAGCAAAACAAGTTCGATTTATGAGCACAAAACGTTAAAAGGCACCAAAAAACAAGTAAGCAAGGAAAGCGCGTCACAACCAACCAGTGTCAAGTAGAACTTAGGGCACTAAACATCAATATAGAATCATATGATAGCTATTCAAATGCCAGTTAGTGAATGTAAAACAGCTCTCTGTCTCTTTCTCTACCATTGTATCTGAACTATCCATTTCCTTTAAGTTAATGCGCTACGCTGGCTTTCAGGTAGTAATTTCAAGCCTAAATTCATGTCAAATACAGACCTTTACTATGGATTATTTGTTCAAATGTCCCAAACATGTCCCAAACAATAAAAAAGACCTACACAGTAACTTTTTTTTCTTAGATTTTGGCTCCACACGTCGTGTATTTAGCCAGTGTCAAGTATTGTAATTTTTATCGTTTCGTCTTGGCTTTTGTGGCTAGTTGTATCGTTAAAGAATATATCACGTAAAGTCAAGTCTTTGTCATAGTCATAGTCCAGTCTAAGTCAGGTAGTCATAGTCCAGTCTAAGTCATGCTCCAGTAAAGTGGTGGCAACTTTACTAGAAGTTTCTATGGAATTTTGGAAGCAACACGAAAACTCACGTTTCACTACATTATATCACTTGCCCACACTAATGCTCGTAATTCAGCACTTTATGCGTAAAACGCCGCCAATTTTAAACATTAATACTGGAAAAAGCACAAGTTTTGAGAAATAATACAATGCAACGACATGAACATTTCCGCGTTCCCGCTAAAACTCCACAGTAACTTCAATTCGATAGACTTTTATTTTATATTAGTCTGAAATACCGACCTGCGTGCATTAGAATTATCATAAAAATATAATTTAAAAGTTGTAAAAAAAATTATATCATTTTAAAATTGCCAGTAACTAAGCAACTTCAACTAACAAAGTAACTGGCACAATCAGATTAGTCCATTTTTTCCCACCACAAGCTATCAAGGTCAGCCATTTGAAATTAGTTTGTGTAAAATTTGTGTTTAAGAAATTTCTCATAATATTTTAAGAGAAAAAAAGACTGCTTTTTATGACTCACATGTCTATGAGTAAATAAAAAAAAACAGAGTGTATAAGTCATCATTTGTAGAAATGGCATGAAATACAATAAGCAAACACAATGATTTTTAAAAAAAATGCATTCATTGGATTTCTTCAAAAATGGTGGTACTTTTGTTGATATAAAATTTTGCCATATAGTCGGACATGACGTGACCTACCCGCAGGGATATCCTTCAATACACGGACACCTTGATATAATAATGTAATAATAATATAGTGTATTGTAACTATTTGTATTTTAAATTATTTTTTAAGTATTTCTATATTTTTATAAGTAATTCTATAAATTAATAAATAAAATATATTTAAAAATAAAAATTATACCCCTTTAAATCTTTATCATCATTTTTGACTGATGAAACCAAAACTGCTAGTGAAGTTTCGAGCCAGAATACGGGGGCTTTGATTTTTCTCACTCGCACTCGCTTGTTAGCACTAGTTACCCAAGCTCCGAATCTTGGCTGATAGCCTATAATAATATCAGTACTATCGAAATAGTTAAATTAGAGTAGTGGTTTTAGTAGGTATTAGTGGTTCATATGAGTAATACTCACATGGATCATGTTGTATCGCTACCAACAAGTTATCCTTAGAGGATAGACTAAATTGATGATTTGATTTGCTTTAATCTATTATACTCTCGTCTAGACTAGGTGGACCGACGACCTGGTCAGAACCTCGGGGAGCCGATGGATGCAAGAGGCAAGCAGCTGCACAAAGTGGCACTCTTTGGGGGAGGCCTATGTTCAGCAGTGGACGTCTTCAGGCTGATGATGATGATGATTATACTCTAATATTGAAAGTCCATTGATTAGATCCTTTGGTGGTATCCATAGACTAGTATTGTATTGTATAATGCTTAGAGCATCTATAAATGGAGATCTTAACGTTATAATCCACAAGCACCAATTTCTACGGGGGACGAGGTAAACACGCATAGCACACGTGCAAACCACGCGTGTAAACGCACGCCGTACACCATCTTAAAACACGCACGCCGTTATATAAACTGGCGTAGTTACGCAGTGTCTATACGCACATTATGATATTGTAGATGATCAAGTAGAACCATATGACCGGCAGAGGGGAACGCCTTGCCTTGTCACCTCCTTTTTTAAATGCTCTAAAGTATAATCCGTGTATAATCTAAAGAAGTGGTATCGGACATCCCTACGACCAAAGAGTATACAAAAAATTTAATATAATATAGCAAAGACGACAAACCACTCCACTTTTTGTTATATTTTGTGATCAAAAATAACACCAACTGGAACCCACACTTAATATTCTCTTTGAATTTTAATTTTGAATGAAATAGTGAAGTGCATTAAAACAATAACATCCTTCGCCTTAGTCGATTCAGAGAATCGATTAAAATTAATTGATATGGCAATGAAATTAAGTAAATGTAATGTACTCTGTGCATTAAATTTAAAGATGGTGGGTGTCAGCGGGCTGCTGCGCTGCGCTTTGTCATCATTTTAGTTTTTGATAAATGTGTAAATTAATAAAACTTTATTTAAATATCGTAGTAGATATACCTTAAAATAATATGTAACAACTGCGGAATCCATTGACCCTGTGTTATGTTGGATTACTACAAGAAGGTAATAGAACGAGAACTATTATTGATAACATAAATACATACGTGTAAAATTGTCATTAATATCAGGTCAATCAATTTTAATATCACAAAAATGGCACGTCTTGATAACATCGAAGCTCTAGAAAAACAATTAGCTGATCTTCAAATGACAATGGATAGTATGAATATGAACCTGCCTAACCGAGTAAAAAAGATTCCACCTGCAGTCCCTCCAAAAAAAAAGGCTCAGCCACAAGTTCCACACAGCACCATTGTAAATAATTTACGGGAGCCATCCTTTTCAACAAAGATTTTGCCCGTGAACAGTAACAGCTCTCACAGTTCAAACTACAGTAATATGGTTTTGGGCACAATGAATCCAGTTTGCAAAGACTATGCAAATATGGGCCAACCAAATGTGCCTCTAAATAATAATCTCGACAGACAAGCTGTGTCCAACTTAGATAGTTCCTATGGAAATGTGTCCACTTATCGTAATAGTGAGGAACTGCCACCGCCACCGCCTCCACCACCAAGTTTGCCAGTTTTTGCAACTTCCGTGTCTTATCATCAGGAGGAAGAATACTTGCCTCCACCATCACCAGTAAGCTCTAACTACAGTGAATTAGTAAGAGCTACAACTAACATGAGTCGTAACCAAGAGATACCAGCATATCCGTCAATTTATCAAAATAATGTTAATGAGTATGCCAATAACTCGCAAGCTTCTGCATATGAGTCGCTCTACGAGACTATTAGCCATCCACCCGATAGTAGTTATTTATCTTCTAATAATAGCGTACATAACTATCGCAATAAGCCATTAAATGACAATAAATCAACTGCTCCTAAGGAAAAAGAGGTTGATGCACTGACTGACCTACTTGTTCAGTCTATTTCTGACAGTCAGGATTTAGATGTCTTTGGAGTCTGCATAAAATGTGATGAAAAGGTGGTCGGTGAAAGTTCTGGTTGCACGGCTATGGGCAACATGTATCATGTAAAATGTTTTTGTTGCTATCGCTGCAACATCAATTTACAGGGCAAAGCATTTTATGCTGTGGAAGGGCAACCATACTGTGAAGTAGATTACATGGAGACTCTTGAAAAATGCTCAGTTTGCTACAATCCAATTTTAGATAGAATAATTCGAGCAACTGGGAAGCCATATCACCCCAATTGTTTTACGTGTGTGGAATGTGGTAAAAGTTTAGACGGTATACCATTTACAGTAGATGCAATGAACCAGATACATTGTATTGATGACTTTCATAAAAAATTTGCACCGAGGTGCTGCGTCTGTGAGCTACCAATAATGCCAGAAGAAGGTGAAGAAGAAACTGTACGAGTAGTAGCGTTGGATCGCAGTTTTCACGTACGCTGCTATCGTTGTGAAGATTGCAGGCTACAGTTGTCATCAGAAGCAGAAGGACGCGGGTGCTATCCGCTTGATGGGCATATTCTTTGTCAAGATTGCAACGCACATCGTATTCGATTTCTCACTAATGTTATGACTACAGATCTGTAAACAATATACCTATTTATAATAATATGATAACGCTAGGTATTATTTCCAATAGTAATTATCATATTCATAATAATTATTATTTATGCCTACAATTATTCCAATGCATATAAATACCTTTTTAATTTGTAAAATATACATTAATTGATAAGTTATTGTTTATTACGACCAGTTTGTAAGTGTGATTATAACGATTATTAGAAAAAAATAGCTATTGTTTACCATTTATCAAATTTTATTCTTTTGCCATTTGTGTTGTTTAAAAAAATATTCGTTAGAAGTATTAAAAAAAAATATATTGGATATAAGTATAATTTATTAAACAGTTCTAAATTTGAAATGATTATTAAAACGTGATATTTTAAAATATATTTTTACGATATACCTATATAATATCCTGCTTAAAAATGCATTATGAATGCTAGAAGGTAATAGTGCCACGAACTAGTTTTTAAGTTTGCCGAATTGGCAGCTAAGTAATATGTAAATGTACGCTTTTTTATTTATATATAAATAAATATTAAATAAAAAATATTTTTATTTTTTAATATTAAATCTCATTGAAACATACGAAATACCAAAATGTATACAGATAGGTAGGTATGTAAGTAAAAATTTATAACTATTATTGTAATAACAATATTATCATCAATCAATGTTAACATCAATACTAATAATAATAATAATAATAAAATTGTAACTAGGCTAAATCTGTACATTGAATATTTTTTGAAAATTTTGTCTGCTTTACACTTCTAAGCCGATATAAAAATTTAAACAATTTTTTTTGAATTTTTTGTCTGTCTGTCTGTCCCTTTGAACAAGCATCACGCTGGAACTACTAAACGGATTTGGCTGAAATTTGGTATGGTTATAGCTGATTACGAAGAATAATATTTAGTATACTTTTTTCTTCTGAAACGGCGAAGTGCGGGTTTCCCAAGTATTAAGGATGTAATTTTTATTCAAGATTTTTTGTTGGTAGGTATATTATAATTGTATTATAATTATATTGGTTTAACAAATTTATTTCAATAAAAAAAAAACAAAAATTCAATAAAAAAACTATACTTACCCTGTCGAAGATAAGTCCAGAGTTAAGACTTAAAACTAATTAACCCAGGCGAAGCCGGGGCGGGTCAGCTAGTAAGGAATAAAATAAAACACATTTTAATACTAAATCTAGATTGGCTTACATTATTATATTTACGATGGCTAAATGGCTATCAAGTACTTATCAGTAATCGATGTACTTACAAAATTAGAATTTATAGGAGCTCTACAATAATTATTGACTAAAATATAGGCACAAAAATCACAGTATTATTATTACAACTTAAAGCATTACACTATAATTATCAATCAATTTCAGTGAAAGCTAAAACTTAAAAAATGCCGATAGAAGTAAAATTGCGACGACAAAATGGACGCAATCTATTATAACAGATCTTTAAAACGCTCAATATTGCATGTCTAATTGAATTAAAGTGACTATTCACCTGAGATCCGTGTTGACATTGACTTAAAGAATTGTATAGATAGTATTATTACAAAATCACAGCACACATTTTAAAAGACGAGTGTAACATTCTAAAGTCATGTCGACTCAATTAAGTTTTATACCTTATATCTGAGTTTGGTATTAAACTTAGGCGGGCTTAACACTTGTTTCATGAAGAGAGACCTCTTTTCCTTAGCATCTTTTGACGTTGAAGATGTTCTGTCATATTCCTCTAAAACATGTTCTGATTTTTCACTGTCTGATTTTATTTCACCATCTAGTTTATTTTTAACTTTGATAACATTGGCTTCGGAGGAGTTTAAATTTAAAATACTTTCAGTGGAATGAAACAACGCTTCTTCATCGGAATGAGAACTAATCCTAGGTTCAAAACGATCTCTTAAAATAGAAAATTTTCGCCGTGGACGGCTTTTTGTGCTTTTTTTTATGTTAGACATTTTGCCAACGTTTGAATACAAAGATGTTAACGGGACCTCTTTTTTCAGAAATGTCTCTAATGAAGTTGGTCTACAGTTAAATTCGTTATCTTCTGAAACTAATTGCCATAGTAACTTTTCGATGTTTTGCTCCGATGTTTCTTGAAAATTTTCATTAGATATTTTACCGTTATTTCTCTTCATGTTACTTCCACTTTGCTTATTGCGCCGCCTTGTATTTTTATCATAACGTACATTACTGTTGCGTTGCGTCGACGTAACAGTATGTGAGCTTTCTGGGATATTTAGTATCATTTCGGTGTTATTTATTTTTAATTGATTAATGTCGTCAATATTCTCTTTCTCATGCAAAAAGTTCATTATATTACTAGAATCAAACTTTGAAGGTTCTTTCCACAAAGCTTGCTTGAGATTAGAATCTATCCTAGAACTATTAATACTGTAGTGTTGTGGAGAGTCCCAGGTATGTTCTCGTCTGTGATATAAATTTCTTGGTGAATTAGTTATAGTACATTTCCGAATTTCATCTATAGTAGCAACTAAAGAACTTTCAGAATTAAGTCTCTTTTTATTACTAGCTGGATCCACGTCTCCTAAATCGTCCAACTCTTCCATAATAGGTTCTAAGTGATTGGGATCTTTCCCAACGTCAGTTAGGCACGGTTTTGCTAGAAACGTGTCGTCTTGGCATATCATTGTGTTGGAATAGTCATCTTGATCGGTTCTATCAAACTTAACAAAAACATTTGAATACGTATGTGCTTTTTTTGGGAAAGGTGGAGCAGTCAATATAGCACTTTTCAATTCTTGAGAAACGCAACTACTGACTTCCGAGCTGCCTGAAGTAAGTGTATCTCGCCGTCGGTCTCTTACAACACTTCCGTCATGTACCCAGTTTTCGATGTCTGTATATCCTTTCCATGATCTTAAGCCCCAAGCTTCCCTGGCAATATTGACGGCACACATATTTTCATAATCATGCACTGACAGTACTTCCGTTGGGGTATCAATATCACGTGACTTTGACAATAAAGACTGGTTTTTTCTTTTATCTTTCTTCGCATACATTTCTTTTAGAATATCTAAAGCTATTCTTTGTATATTTTCTATATCAGCATCTTGATTACCCACTTTGATATTTTTTAGTGCGCTAAGGCATAATTTTTGTACAATATTTTCATTAAAAGTGTTAATATCGGAACTATTGATATCACTAAAACTCAAATCTAAGTCCATATCAATAGAATCAGATGAGGTCTTTTTATTAGATCCATCGGTGTCGTGGCTGATTTCTGAGCCATGGTCTGTCCTAATCATTTTCAAAAAATCTTCATTTAACAAGTGATTTATGTCAAGATTTAAGTTATTTAGTTCTTCTCTTAGCTCTTCAGATGGACATATACATCTTCGTTTGTTTAAATTAGAGTTACCTGAAGTAATTTCATCAATAGAGCTTTCGATGCTTTCCAGTGAAGACAGCTTTAAAGTTAATGCAGTTGGAGCGCAAATAGTCCTTTTTTTGCCTGTTTTAGGATACAATGGTTTTATGTTACTTAATCTAGCGTTTTCTTGAGGATATGGTGTATTTTCTACTGTATAAACTTCAATACTAGATGCATCCATGCTTATATTACTAACCGGTGCAGACGTGAATGTCGGTGTACCGGATCTAGCAATCCAATGATCAAATAAAAGCTTTTTATCAGCGTTTTCTTTTCCTGTATTACTTACTTCCTGTGGTGATAAATTACTGAAAAACAAAAAAAAAATATATTGCCCAGGACTACCTCACACTTAATTTTCTTTAAAAATCTTTAACGTTACCTTTGGTTATGATTTGCTATCTGTGTATGTTGAGAATTTTTAAAAGACCGTACATATTTCAAGGAACTTGCATTATTCATATTACTTGAATTTTGTATCACAGATTTGTTATTTAATTCTATATCATGATGGATATTTTTCCAGATAATGGGTCCCGAGGAATGGAAAAATCGGTAGTACAACATCATAGCGCCCATGCCTAAAAAAATCATACTCATCTATATCTTATTTTATTTACTTCAACTAAGCTTGTTGTGTAAAACTTAAATGTTTAATATATTATTTTGTTAATATTTTTATTTATTCATTGTTTTTAGTAATCACATACCTATAACTGTGGTAACAATTATGGTTATAGTAGTTACTATAGACCATGGCTTTCTTTGATGTTCCGTATCAGTTAAAAGAACGTATAAAAAAAGGCTTCCAAAATTTTGTGTCACAATTAGTGTATAAAATAACAAAAGTCGATATCGTGTATGACCTTCCCTTAAATTTATGTAAATAAAACAATGCACAAATCCCATTACACCATTGTAAATGGCTTCTTCAAACTTATTTGGGCAAAACTTTGTTTTTTGTGTTATTATCCATACAGTCATGGCTGACCAATGTAAACCTGAAACAATTGGTATTAAATTAGCACAAATGATTAAATTACCACGATGTTTTAGATGCAATTTATTATCTACTTTGATAAAATAAACTATATACATTACCTAAAGGTAATAATGTCCATATATCAAATAGTATCGTAAACAATAGAATACATTGTATTCTACTAATCAACATGGAAAAATGCCAAATATATTTAAGAAACAATGAGTTCCAGTTAAAATGTTTATTAGAAAATGCAGTGATACTATAAAGGTATGTTGCACAACCCCAAATAACTGAAGTAATAGACGCACTTAGGGCAAACACTGAAAATAAAACGTCAAAATTAATAATTTTGTAAATGTATCTTTAAGTTTTCGTAGTGTAAGTAGCTTATAGGTGCTAATATCGAAATATCAACAATTAATATATTCACCTACTAAATTAAGTATTTAACAATAGGTACCTCATTTTATTTCTTACCTTTTGTCTGATAATTATCATCAAGTACAATAATTGCATAAAATTGTAAAATTATTTGCGGTACAGTTCCAGTAAATATGTATAAGAAATGAAGTAAACAAAGATCGTTTCTTTGAGATATAAGTTGCCGCGTCTCATTAGTTTCCCAATTTTTGCAAACAAAAACCTTGTGCAGGAATGTTACGTATCTGAAATAATTAAACAGTATTTTTATTAACTACGGAAAACTACTGACTTTTTTTTATTGAAATGAACATATGAAAAATTAAGAAAAATTATTACTCATTGATATTTTCAAGAGAGAGAAAGGGTTTCTTAAAGTTAAGAGTGCTAACTGGGTTTCGTACTCGACATCGAATACTATTTAATCGAAGCCCATTTCCTCACAGCCATATCATCGAAAGCCCGCATCCTCGATAGCCCACATCCTCGAATCGCCATATCCTCGAAAAGCCATATCATCGAATCGCCATATCATCGAAATGCCATATCCTTCCTCGCCACACCATTTAATCCCTGGGCCATTTCATCAGAGGCCAATGCGCGAACTCCTATACCACTGACTGAACTTAGTACATTTACACTGTAACAACCTTCGAAGTAGGTACCTAGTTTAGCCATTGTCTTGTTTTTTTTGGTCAAGTTTATTAAAAAATGCTGTAATATGGTCATTATTTTGGCAACCTTCTTTGGGAAAAGTCGCCGTTGCTGTCCTACTCAAAAAGGCATCATCAAAATTGTATGGAATTTTAATGCTGGTGAGTTTTGCGACCAGCTATTTCGCTTGAAAATTCATCATAGTCGAAATGTATGAAAGTGAAAATACATTTTCATACACTTTCATACATTTCCATTCACTTTGATCCACTTTGAATTATTTTATCCATTTTGATTCATTTTCATCTCGAAATAAAACACGACTATAATGGATTTTCAAACGAAATAGCTGGTCGCAAAACTCACCAGCATTAAAATTCCATACAATTTTGATGGCGCCTTTTTGAGTAGGACAGCAACGGCGACTTTTCCCAAAGAAGGTTTCCAAAATAATGACCACATTACAGCATTTTTGAATAAACTTGACTAAAAAAACAAGACAATGGCTAAACTAGGTACCTACATCGAAGGTTGTTACAGTGTAAATGTACTAAGTTCAGTCAGTGGTATAGGAGTTCGCGCATTGGGCTCTGATGAAATGGCCCAGTGATTAAATGGTGTGGCGAGGATATGGCATTTCGATGATATGGTTCTTCGACGATATGGCTTTTCAAGGATATGGTGTTTCGACAATATGGCGATTCGATGATATGGCGTTTCGAGGATGTGGGCTATCGAGGATGCGGGCTTTCGATGATATGGCCGTGAGGAAATGGGCTTCGATTAAATAGTATTCGATGTCGACTACGAAACCCGTGCTAACTAAATCGTCGACCAAATTGTCACCTCACATCAGGAGAAAATATATGGTCAAACGCAAGCCTATCTATGTATTAAAATAGGTAGCTAATAAACTTTTTATGGAAACACGTAGGTACGCAAACGCGCGCACACTATTTTATTTTATGGTATGACATACGATTACAAAATAAAATTAGAGAGGTAACTTAAATATTAAGAGCAAAACAATTAATAACATAACTAATAAGTGTACCTACATATTACAAATCCATAACCTATTAAAAGCGTAAAATAATTGTAGTTACTTATAGATATTGTGAAAAGATGACTTTTATTTACCTCTCAAGTAGTCCAACAAGAAATCCATGGGATATCCAATGCCCAAGACTACTAGTCTGTTCAATGATGAACCATCTCATTGAAAACACATTTACCAAAATATTTGGTGAAAAGATAAAAATAAAGCTACCCAAAGCCCACAATAAGTGACCATCTTTACAATATTCAGCAAAAACAATTATATCTAAAATAAAAAGTTTGTAAAGTTATTAAATGAATAGGCATAAGTAATAGGTACCTACATAACATACTTTTAACTGGTGAAAATGGCATAAACATACCTGTTGTGAGATCTGCTAAAATAGAAACTAATGAAATAAAGACGCACAGTACGTTAAAAACACAAAAGTTTTCATTTTGATTGTTTGATGTTTTAAGTTCTGTATCGCGATTTCCCATTCTACAATCTTCCGCCATTCTGTGTGATTATCATTTATAAATAAGGGAAAATTGCTAATAGTTAGGTAATAAAATGTCGCCGTTGTTTTGCTGTTTGTGAGATATTTTGCCAGTTATTACATGTTACAGTAAACAAAACATTTATAGCAGATCTTTGATAAATCATTCCATACAATTTTATAATTTTATACGTTTCGTAATGTAAACTATAGAACAAAGCTGAGTGGCGGCGTGGGCGCAATCAGTGGGTGGAAACTCCGATACAAAAAATAATTGTATGAAGCTAGCTCAAAAGTAATATCAACACTGCAAAACAATGAAGAGTTGCAATTATTCATTCTGGCTTATAATTTAGCAGATTTATTTAAATATAATAAATATTTTATAGCATTACATAACTGGTTTTTTGATGAATATTCAGATCTTTTGTTAATAACTTACATTGCTAGATGAGAATTGATGATTATCATGATTTTGATTAGTCATTATTTGCTAAACGAATAATACTTTAGTAGGATGTAGATTATTTTACATTTTACACGTGGCAACACCACAATCAAAATGGCTGTCGTTTTGCGCGGTGCTTATTTTGGTTGTAATTTTGTGGAAATTTTCTCTTCGCTGAAAATACCATATTTTATTGTGATATATACGTTGAGTTGAGCATTTTGTTCCTCCGTATCTATTGAAATACCCAAGTTTGTGTGAGATAGGACTCGATATTAAGAAATTTAGTGTTATTGATTTCGTGTTATTTTTGTTGCAAAGACAAAATTAATACAATGGCAGGGGCCGCTGGGGCACATCGAACATGTGAAGTATGTTTCATAAGAGAAAAACAATCTCGTGAAAAGAGGTTTTTTGCGAGATTTCCTCTGGAGAAACACCGGTATGTTCTAACCTGACTTGAGTTTTAGGGTCTAGTACTAATATAAACTCTTCAAGATATTCATCTACCTGAGCCAAATGTTTTAGTTCCGTAAGTCTGCCTTAGGCAGTTACAATTACATATTCCAATTTATTAGCTAATTATAACTCCTTCCATAATCACAAACTGTGATTTATAACTTTCTATCAATACAGCCTCATGTTCAGTGTGATGCACCAAACTGCAATCAGTAGTGGGTCTATTTTTAATTATATTGATCATCCCATTCAGACAACAATTTAATTTTCAGCTGTGTTGAGAGGATAAAGGCGGTTGGGAAAGAAGATCTTGCATATCTCTCCATTGAAAAGCTGCATGGCTTACGACATATCTGTGAAATACATTTTGCCAAACGTGATTTCACCAAGTCAGAAACTCGCCTGAAAAAAAGAGCTGTTCCCAAACTTCAGTTAACCTCACCACCATTGCCAGATAATATAATAGCTGAATTTCTGCATATAAATTCAAGTGGTAAGAATTTTGAATTTATTTATTATTTTGTGTGGCTGTTGCTCACCAACCCAACCAACTATTATTGTTATCTTAGCAGCTCTATATAGCAGATATGTGTAGATCATATGAGTGCACTCATTACTTTAAGCTTTTATCTAGTCTGTTTTTGAAAGTGTGCACGGAGGGAGCACTAATCACTGACTCGGGCAGTATGATCTACACACACATTACACAGTTAGGTAAAAAGTGTCACATACCAACAGTACAACACAAATATACTTTGTTGAACACCAATAAATAACAATGCATATAAAATTATAACAAGCTAGCTGATCCGCCCCAGCTTCGCACGGGTTAATTAGTTTTAAGTCAAGTCCTAACTCTGTTTATGGGTAAGAGAGAAGGGAAAGGGGAAAAGGATGAATGGATGGGACGGCAGAGGAAGGCAGGCTGTACCTGCCTTCTATTGCTGTCCCATCCATTCATCCTTTTCCCCTATTTTTTTACCTTTCTCTTCTATTTTCCCTTCCACAGGGTGAGTATACTATGACAGACAAAGAGACAGATAGACACAACAAATACAAAAAAAAAATGTTTCTATTTTGATTAAAATACGCAATGCAGTCAAAATTTCCCAAAAATATTCAATGTACAGATTTAGCCCAGTTACAGATTTATTATATGTATTGAAGAATAGTAGAACAAAGCTGCATGGACATGACTAAAATAATATACAATCATATTTCTTTACGTAGTTATAATAACTGGAAAAGTGGTGGTACCTGCTGAGACGAATTTTGAGGGAAAGCCCTAGTTTTTTTTTTTTTAGTTTTTTTTATGAGAATGAATGATGTGACGAGCTAGTCGTTCACCTGATGTTAAGCGACACGGCTGCCCATAACAGATGCAGTGTCACTTGGAACCTAAAAATAATAAAGTTTCGCATGACACTGCACTGCGCACGTCATCCTGAGACATCACCCAGTCTAGTTATCAGCTTACTAGACTGTGAGATCAGGTCATAAAGTCTCATTTGCCCAGTAATTTCACTAGCTACAATGCCCTTCAAACCGGAACACAGTAGTGCTTGCACACTACTGCTTGGCAGCAGAATAACTGGCAGAGCGGTGGTACCTACCTAGACGAACATTGCAAAAAAGTCCTACCACCTAGTTGCAATAAAATTGTGTTCGTCAAAGTGTAACACCCTCATGACAGGGCTCATACAATGTAATATTCAGGATTGGGTACTATTTATTTAAATTAGCTAGACTAAGAATGACATTGTATAATAGTACATTACTGCAGCGGCCAGCAACAGAGGCATTGATGGACGAACGTGTAAATGTGGGCCGAGGCACACATACGTGAGTCCATTAATGCCTAGTTGTGGCCAAGGCTTGTATAGTACTTTTCTCAAATAATGCGCGGAAATTAAATCTATGCAAATCTTTAATTCTGCAGGAGAACTAAAGTGACCGATGTAGCTCTTAGGATTAGCAAGTTGAAATGGCAATGGGCAGGCCACATCGCTCGTAGAACTGACACCCGATGGGGAAGAAAGGTTCTCGAGTGGCGACCACGAACTGGAAGACGCAGCGTAGGCCGGCCCCTCACTAGGTGGACCGACGACCTGGTGGAAGCCGCGGGGAGCCGATGGATGCAGGAGGCGAGCGGCCGCTCTAAGTGGCGCTCCCTGGGGGAGGCCTATGTTCAGCAGTGGTCTTCAGGCTGTTAATGATGATGATGATGATGATGTAATTTATCTGGCCGCTAAACGACGACAGATATGGATTTTCATACAAACTTTGCTGGCCGCTGCTCGCTAGTACAGCAAGTTCGATTTATCTCGAAGAAGGTTGTCAAAATAATGCCCAAATTTCCAAGCATGTTTGAGAAAAAGCATGTAATGAATAATAATTATAAACTTGTATTTCTCAATGTATTTTCAGTAGTGGAGCCATCAGAGAGCACCCTAGCAATTAGTGTGACTCCCGCTGCATCTCCACTGATTAGTGAAGATGCTGCTGCTGCTGTGGCATCAACCAGTAGATCTACCAACATTCTGGATACTGCTGGTAAATATTGCTTGACATTATTTAAATTTTTTCTTAGGGCAATTTTGTTTTCTTTTTGCTGAGAGTGTGAACTTGTCAATGCATTTATTGGTTTTGATCCACAGACTAAAAAGTTTCATACAAATGTAAAACCCTCGTTTCATCCCCTTAGGGGTGAAATTTCGAAAAACCCTTTCTTAGTGGACGTCTACACTTTACGAAGAACATAACAAGAACACAACCCTCCAAATTTCAAATCTCTACTACCAGCGGTTTAGGCTGTACGTTGATATATAAGTCAGTCAGTCAGTCAGTCAGTCAGGACTTTGAATTTTTTTATATATACAGATTAAACTCTTTATAGAAACACCACATTACTGGAACAATAATTTTATGGTTAATCAAAAACTTATAACTAGTGTCACAATGAGCAGTCTTATCTCTTAAAGCTTTCTCTTCCAGAGAACCCAGACATTTAATTATGCAACTAACATGATGATGTTTAATTTCAGTTAATATCCCTTCACATACTCCTCACCCTTCTGGCAGTGACATACATATGAGGGAAAATGTGAAAACAGACAAAGGTGTAAAGCTGGCTGACGGCATTGGTAAGTCTCGATTACCATAGGATTACACCACTCAATGGATAAAATTTTTCTTACTGAATAATCCCACATTTAGCCTCACCTGGTAGAAAGTGACAATGTGGTCTTTCATGCTTGCCTAGAAGATACCTACCTATTCACTTGCGATTTATTGGATTCGGTTTTTGTACTGAAGTTTTTTATGAGGTACCAGTCATTAGCATGCTTCTGGCTTCTCGTCCTTTTTTTGTGACATGTTATATTAACAAATTTATGTTTTGTTTAGTGCTCATAAATTCAAATGCTTTCAGATGTAACACCAAGGAAGAAAAAGTTAATGATGCAGCTAAGAAAAACAAAGTGCACTCTAGCATCATTAAAAAAAAGTGCAAAATTGATAGAAAATGTATCATCAACAGTATTAAAAGATTTTGTTCTAGCTGCACTACAAAACCAAAAAAGGAAACCTCAGGGCAAAAGGTGGACTTTGCAAAATAAAATATCCGCATTGGCTATATTTAAAAGGTCCCCGAAAGCATACCGATATTTGCAACATATTATGCCTTTGCCAAGCACAAAGACTCTGCAGAGCATATTTTCACCACACGCAGGTTTGCATAGTTAAGCGCGCCATTTTATACTATTTTTTCTTATGTTATGGCTCTACACATTACAATAAAAAATTTCATCGTGTTATAATATATAGATATATAATATATAGAATTATACACGTAGTCCAGTCATGCTCTAATAGAGTGGTGGTACTAGATTTTCACATTAGATTAGAAACGTCAAAGATTGTTTATTGCTACTTTCCCACTAATAAACAAAACTTGTTTCAGTACCTATTGTACTTTTTCTCGCAAATGTGTCGAAAAACGTTGTATGATACACGGGCGGAAATTGTTTTTTACAAGCTCGTGACTATGGTAAGCGCTCGACTTCGTCTTGGCCTTACATTTGTCTACTCATTAATAAAAACCAACTTACCACCCTAATATCATAAAAAACTATTTGGATTGTATCATATCTTTCTGAAATATAAGAACATACTGTAAATAATGCAGGGATGCAAATCAACGTTCCGTATAAAATCATTATACTTCTGTCTGTGGTACAATACAATTTATTTACACTTGTCAATTAATTGGTCATTTAGTAATTTATTTCAGCTCATTGTTTTTGAATTAGAGGCAAGTAAATATAAATAAAACGTTCTGTTTAAATAATCGCAGCTTCCAATAACTATGTTTGTAAATATGTGAACCAGTTTTTATTATAGTTCAAAGGTTACATATGTTCTATAGGTAGGATAGGACAGGATAGACAAACGGCGGTGGTGTAGGCTTTGTAAAAAACTAATTTACTTGTGATTATACTTGTAATAATAATAAGTCATAAATGTAGTATAGAATATAGATATTTCTTACTATTATTAAAGTTTAGGCCTTTTAGCAGAGAATTGGATGTTATAAAAGTAACTGAGCTATGTCTGTACAATTTATATTGTAGATACTTTCGCCATGCAAATTGTTATTAAATGATTTTACTAAACACAGTTCGTTTCGTTATTATTTATTTCTACTAACTAGAAATATAAATTTCCGATAAGCAGGTACATCCCTACTCTCAAAAATATCGATATAATATCGATTTCGTAGTCACCAATCGATATTACATCGACTCGATTGATATGGAACATCTCTAATATTCAGGTTGTTGGTTGGTATACAATAGGAGCTAGCTTCATACTAAATCATTTTTCTCTAAGGTTCCTAGGAGTGCGCACTCTTACGTAGTATATTATATTCTCTTTGGGCGCAATGACAATAAAATTGACATATCGAATAGCACAGATGCTCATTAGTTTCATAGTAATGTCAAAAATGTACTAATACTACATATGAATACAGTTTATCATGCAAATATAACTGCAGATGTTACATTGAATATTTATGACTTGTTAGCTAAAATTTCAATATTTCTTGTGAAAAATGGTTTTTGATCGATTATCGATTCATAATCGATTAATTTAAAAATTATAATTTATAATATACTTATGCCTCTTGGGAATCTGTGCATTTATCTGTGGTCGTTGTGGTTTATTATGGGTGTGTTCCATACACGCTAAGAATGCCAAGAATTCAAAAAACGATCACATTCAAACTGTCAATGATTCCTACAGTGATCACTTTTATTGGAAGTCATTGCAAGTGGAATGAACTTTTGTGATCGAAAATAACGAAAATGGCATGGCAAAAATAACGTGAACTGCCCCCCTATTACGAAGGAGTTAGCAGCGCTGCTGACTAGCGTCTGCTGCTCAACTGCTGTAAATTTTTATACAATTTTGACAGCATGGGGGGGGGCGGGGGCAGTTCGCGTTATTTTTGCCATTTTCGTTATTTTCGATCACAAAAGTTCATTCCACTTGCAATGACTTGCGATAAAAGTGATCACTGTGGGAGTCATTGACAGTTTGAATGTGATCGTTTTTTGCGGGGGCAGGAGCTGGAACGCACCATATTTCATTAATTCTGGTAAATCTAAAACTACTTCGTTGAATGGAACGCATCTTTTGGCTATATATCATTTATTGAGGGTACCTCTCGCCCATACCTCCTACCCACATTTCCCATACTTTTTTCCTTAACCAACCTACCGACGGCTGACAGCGCAAACTACAAGGAGGGTGTGAGCGTCTCCGTCGGCCATTGCGAACTCAACCACGGAACCACGAAAGTCGGAAAAAGCTTTTAGGTCAATCTGCGTGCAGTTCCAACGATTGGCTGCATGCTTCGCCGCCAAAGAAGCCGAGTTGATCGTGTTTCAATCAAAACTAGTGACAATCAACGTAATTAAATAGTGTGTGTGCCCGCAAACGGCAAATTTGCCTGCCACGCAACTCGCGGATCTCAATCGGGTCGACCCGCCGCGAAATCGCGTCGCGACGTCATCCACCAACTGCACACTCCCCGGAAAATCAGCATACTCAACACCGTTGGGAAAGAGGACAACCGGCTGGCCCGCCGACAAAAACCAGCGCCTATCATCTATCGAAGAACTCCGGTGAGTCAGCCTCGGCTACCATCATCATCCAATTTTCTCCCCTTTTTCCCAACAAATTCAATTTGGTTTTTTTTGTTTTCCACATCCACAGGTTATTGATTTTTTAATGGGCAATATGCCTTTATTACTCCAGCTAACTACTACAATAATAAAAACTAAAGTAAAAGTGTTGCCAACCCTAACAGCCAAAACAACAGTACGACAGCCTAAAAAAAAAAGTAAAAAACAGTAAACATGTTCATTCAAGGCAATAGATCTACTGTTTGACTAAAACACGTCGAAATTCATAGAAACGGTGTTTAATGTACAATCTACATTGTACATACATTATTTTTATTCCAAAGAAAATTTAAAAAGTGCTCAAAGAAATTAATTACATTTTTAATCTTCTTTCGAAAGTAAGCAGTGATAGGTATTCAAAGATATTATATTATGCTCAGCCATAAAGGAAGCCATTTTGACTTCAATTTCTTTTGCTATTTGTTTTGGATTTTATGATTTTTGGACTTTAGTTTGTATTTAATCCTTTTATTTCTGTTTAGGGGGAATTGGTCACAAGATAAATCACAACTCATTATTTTAAAATGGTTCCACTTTCGAAAATACGTAATAAACAAAATAATTGTACTTGCTTCAACTTGCCGAAAACAGAGATATGAAAAGAATGATTTACAAAATAATAATGATCTTGCCGTATAATAATGTAGAGTAAGTTATTATGAAGCAGCAACTTTTCTATGCGCTATGTTGTATTTTTATTGCAATTTGTATCAGATGGCCCTAAAATTATAGAAAAACAGTAGAATTTGTGCCTAAAACAGAAAACAGGGTTACTAATCAAAAAACAGCAAATCTACTGTTAAAACAGTAGGGTTGGCAACACTGAACTAACTACACTACACACTAACTATATAGCTACAACTAGTATTTTCCTCCGTGCGCGGGCCGCGTGCGGCCCGCGAGGACGTTTTCGTGGCTGTTGTATTTATAAAAATGTTATACTTTGTGCTAAACTTTAAATTTTGCAAGTAAAAGTACAAAACGACGGTATTTTTCAAAGAAAATGATAATGCGCTTGACTTTGCATGGCGGCCGTCTTGAAAAATGCTGTCAGTCAAGTAAAAGGTCGAAATTTGAAATCAGCATCCTTTAAAACCCCCAAATATAAAATATCAGCCGAATCCGAGTTACTATAAAATCGGGCGCCATTTTGAATCCGCCATCTTTGAATTATTTTAAGACTGTAAGAAAGCCTCCGTTGTTCTCTGTAACATGAGTCCAAACACGCTATGCTTGCCTCTATTAGTTTCGATAGTGTGCGCCTTTTAATTTTGCATGGCGGCCATTTTGTTATGTTTCTTCAAAGAGTGTCTATTTTATTCAAGGTTCCCGAAAATATTCAGTTGTTAAGTAAAAAAAGGTTAGTGGTGTTGAAGTTAGGTTAGATTAGCTAAAGCCAATTAAAAAACGTCGCATTAGTAAAACATTGTAAACGTAGCAATGGGTAGTTTGATCGTCGTCGCGATAGGTAGATTGAAGCTCCTCCTCGCTTCACTCGTCATCGCAATAGGTAGTTTGTAGCTCCTCCTCGCTTCGCTCGTCGTCGCGATAGGTAGTTTGAAGCTCCTCCTCGCTACGCTCGTCGTCGCGGTAGGTAGTTTGAAGCTCCTCCTCGCTTCGCTCGTCGTCGCGGTAGGTAGTTTGTAGCTCCTCCTCGCTTCGCTCGTCGTCGCGATAGGTAGTTTGAAGCTCCTCCTCGCTTCGCTCGTCGTCGCGATAGGTAGTTTGAAGCTCCTCCTCGCTACGCTCGTCGTCGCGGTAGGTAGTTTGAAGCTCCTCCTCGCTTCGCTCGTCGTCGCGATAGGTAGTTTGAAGCTCCTCCTCGCTTCGCTCGTCGTCGCGATAGGTAGTTTGAAGCTCCTCCTCGCTACGCTCGTCGTCGCGGTAGGTAGTTTAAAGCTCCTCCTCGCTTCGCTCGTCGTCGCGGTAGGTAGTTTGAAGCTCCTCCTCGCTTCGCTCGTCGTCGCGGTAGGTAGTTTGAAGCTCCTCCTCGCTTCGCTCGTCGTCGCGGTAGGTAGTTTGAAGCTCCTCCTCGCTTCGCTCGTCGTCGCGATAGGTAGTTTGAAGCTCCTCCTCGCTTCGCTCGTCGTCGCATTGGTGGTTTTGAAAATATGTATGGCAGCCATTTTGAAAAACGGTGGATGTCTAAAAGAAGCTAAAGCATGTTAATCAGTATCCTTAGGGACACTCAGATATCAATTTTCATACGGATTGGAGATCCATAAAAAAGTTCGGTAAAATGAATGAAATTTTTCAATATGGCGGAATCAAAATTTTTTCGCCATATTCTTGCTAAGTATCTAGGGGGAGTCTTAGATATCGATTTTCATCCGGATCGGATATTTTTTTCTATAAGTCGATACGTCTCCATGCGCCATCTTGAAAAAATCAATTTCATTTGTATTTTGTTTTGTTCCTTTATACATCTTTACTTGATACTCAGAAACAACTTTTCTATTACATTCATATTGGAGGCGTAAAAAAGGAAAGTTCATATTTCGTTAAAATCACCTTTGTATGGCAACCCTATTGAAAAATGGCGCATGTCAAAATTTGATTTTAGAATGTTGATCAGCATTCTTGGGGACCGTCAGATATCGATTTTGATCCGGATCGGAGAATTTTTTTTTTCCGCCATGACCAAAATTTCCGCCATTTTGAAAAAAAAAAATTGGTGTTCTTTTCTCTTTTGGCCTCCAAACAATATTAGTTCGAGCTTTTTATACTAAAGTATCATGGTTTCGACGTCATTTCCGGTTTAAATTTGTATGGAAGTTTTTTTTTTCCGCCATTTTGGATTTTTTTTATTTTCTCTAAAATCGTCCCAGGGTTTTCTATGACATTCCTGAGAACGCATATGACCCATCTCACATCGTTTAGCCAGGCCGTTGATGGTCACTATGATGGAAGGTCGGAAGACCAGGTCATCAAATGTTTTGAATTAAGAACGTCTATTTTTATACGAATCAATAAAAAAAGGATCAAAATTTCCCATAGGTATCGAGAAACAATGAGCCAAAAATGAAAAAAAAAATTTGTATGGCAGCCATCTTTAAAAATGGCGGGATCCAAAATATTTTTTCAAATATCAAATCAGGGACCCCAAAAACCCCCCGATGCAAAAAATCAGCCCGATCGGACCAACTTTCAAAATGGCCGCCATCTTGGATCCGCCATCTTGGATTTTCATGACGACCATCCGAAAGCGCCCATCCTCCTCTATGACATTTGGTCGAACACACCCCATCTACCTCTTACCGTTTCCGATTTATAAGCGTTTCAATTTTGTATGGAATTTTTATTTTTTTGTATGGCAACCCCTATTTTTTTTTATTTCTCTCCAAGCGTCCCAGGGTTTACTACAACTTTAGTTAGAACAGGTCACCCATCCGACTTGTAGTTTCCGAGAGCCGTTGACCGGTTCCATCAAGGAGACGACTTTTTGCTGATGTCAGATTTTTCTGGTTGTCACGTGACCGATCTCTATACAACCTCATACTCGGTTTTTTTCCACCACTTCCAGGAGCTCGGGAACAAAAATGTCAGTCAGTGAGTGAGTGAGTGGGTAACGAACTTTATATATTATAACTAGAATTTTGCTCTGTGCGCGGGCCGCGAGCGGCCCGCGTGGGTGTTTTCGTGGCTGTTGTATTTATAAAACCCTTATACTTTGTGCTAAACTTTAAATTTTGCAAGAATTAGTACAAAACAGCGGTATTTTTCAAAGAAAATGATAATTGATCTGACTTTTGCATGGCGGCCATCTTGAAAAATGCTGTCAGTCAAGTAAAAGGTCAAAATTTGAAATCAGCATCCTTTAAAACCCTCAAATATAAAATATCAGCCGAATCTGAGTTACTATAAAATCGAGCGCCATTTTGAATCCGCCATCTTTGAATTATTTTAGGACTGTAAGAAAGCCTCCGTTGTTCTCTTTAACATGAGTCCAAATACGCTATTCTTGCCTCTATTGGTTCCGATAGTATGCGCGTTTTAATTTTGCATGGTGGCAATTTTGTTTTATTTCTTCAGAGGTAGTTGGAAGCTCCTCCTCGCTTCGCTCGTCGTCGCGGTAGGTAGTTTGAAGCTCCTCCTCGCTTCGCTCGTCGTCGCGATAGGTAGTTTGAAGCTCCTCCTCGCTTCGCTCGTCGTCGCGTTAGGTAGTTTGAAGCTCCTCCTCGCTTCGCTCGTCGTCGCGTTAGGTAGTTTAAAGCTCCTCCTCGCTTCGCTCGTCGTCGCGTTAGGTAATTTGAAGCTCCTCCTCGCTTCGCTCGTCGTCGCGATAGGTAGTTTGAAGCTCCTCCTCGCTTCGCTCGTCGTCGCGATGGGTAGTTTGAAGCTCCTCCTCGCTTCGCTCGTCGTCGCGGTAGGTAGTTTGAAGCTCCTCCTCGCTTCGCTCGTCGTCGGGATGGGTAGTTTGAAGCTCCTCCTCGCTTCGCTCTTCGTCGCGGTAGGTAGTTTGAAACTCCTCCTCGCTTCGCTCGTCGTCGCGATGGGTAGTTTGAAGCTCCTCCTCGCTTCGCTCGTCGTTACGGTAGGTAGTTTGAAGCTCCTCCTCACTTCGCTCGTCGTCGCGATAGGTAGTTTGAAGCTCCTACACGCTTCGCTCGTCGTCGCGGTAGGTAGTTTGAAGCTCCTCCTCGCTTTGCTCGTCGTCGCGTTGGTGGCTTTGCCAGTATGTATGACAGCCATTTTGAAAAACGGTGGATGTCTAAAAGAAGCTATAGCATGTTAATCAGTATCCTTGGGGACACTCAGATATCAATTTTCATACGGATTGGAGATCCATAAAAAAGTTCAGTTGTATATATGAATCTTTTCAAAATTGCGGAATAAAAATTTTTTTCCTATATTATTACTGAGTATCTAGGGGGATTCCCATATATAAATTTTCATCCGGATCGAATCACTTTTTCTCTATGTCGATATGCCTATATCTGCCATCTTGAAAAAATCGATTTCATTAATATTTCCGTTTGTCCCTTACTACATCTCTACTCGATCCCCAGAAACAGTTTTTCTATAACATTCGTATTAGGGGCGTAATAAAGGAAAGATTATATTTTGATAAAAGTACCTTTGTATGGCAACCCTATTGAAAAATCGCGCATGTCAAAATTTGATTTTAGAATGTTGATCAACATTTTTGGGGACCCCCAGATATCAATTTTCATTCGGATCGGAGAATTTTTTTTCCGCAATGACCGTATTCCGCCATTTTGAAAAAAAAAAATTTGTGATGTCTTCCCTTCCGTTCTCCAAACAATATTAGTTCGTTATTTTTGCCGCTTTACCCATTGGGTACGGAACCCTAAAATGTACCTAACTTGATACCTTCTGGCTAAGTAGCGTTTAGTCGATGAGTCGAACTTAAAAAAAATACATTTGTACAGTTATGTCATATCAAAATAATTTGTGGGTTTTGGCGGGAACGTGAAAAAGGTCACGTCGTTGCATTGTATTATTTTTCAAAACTTATGCTTTTTCCAGTGTTAATGTTTAAAATTGGTGGCTTTTTATGCATTAAGTGCTGGATTACGAGCATGAGTGTAGGCAAGTGATATAATGTGGTGAAACGTGATTTTTAGTGATACTTCCAAAATTCCATAGAAGCTTCTAATAAAGTTGCCACCACTTTACTGGAGCATGACTAAGACTGGACTATGACTAAGACTTGACTTTACGTGAAATATTCTATTAATTAACATGATGAAAAATTACAATACTTGACACTGGCTAAATACACTATTTGTGGAGCCAAAATATAAGAAAAAAAATTGTCAGGTAGCAAATGACTTTGACAGCACAATATGCCGTTATCAGCTGTCATTTTCTCCGCTCGACATTGGCATTGACACTTGCAGAAAATGCTAAACAGCGTCAAAAACGAAAAGACTCCACTCCACCTTTTTCTAAAACGAACTGATACTCTTTGCCTTTAACTAAGAGTTGAAGTTAGTAAATTATATACTCTTACCTGAAATATTCTATTAACATGATGAAAAATTACAATACTTGACACTGGCTAAATACACTATGTGTAGAGCCAAAATATAAGAAAAAAAAAGTCAGTGTATTACAATGACGTTTGTCTATGTCTAGTTTGTACTTGGGCCGTATTTCGATTCACGCTAAAATCGATAATATCAATGTTATCGCGCTAAGAACGTGTACCGAATGGCCGTGACTGTGACAATGAAATCTTTTGTAAACGTCATGACCGACGTCATCTTGCAATATCGCCGTCCGCGATTGGTTGTTAGTCATGGACAGAGCTCAAAGCCGTGAGCGCATTATCTGAATTGGAACACTGAATAATTAACGTGAGCGTTGCGAGCGATTATAGCGTTAATCAGAATACGGGGTTGGTAGCAAAGAGTATAATAACGTTATGCTTGGTAGTTTCCACAGAGAACTTAGCTATTTAGTTTCATTCAAAGAGTTTATAATACCTATTCTAGGATTCATTTCCTTTATATTTATTATTTTTCTCTATGTTTTCTCTGTTAGGTTTTGTTTTGAAGAACATTGATGTGTGACTTGTTTCTGCCAACAATGAAGTGTTTGAAGCCGAAGGCTCCGGGGCTCCGGTCCACCACAGAGTACATTGGTATATATAGAAACGGTCCACCCTGATTGCAGTACATAATAGAGCTGAGGTCAGTAAAAGTGCAACCAAACATATTTGAAACAATACTATTCCATTTCATCACCATTACGTATAAAGATCATCAAACGACAGACAGGATTTGATCGGCTTACTGTATAATTTTCTTTCTTTCCCTTTTTATTTACGCTTCCGTAAAGGCTACGAACCGAAAAGCGCAGCATAGGCCACTTGCTAGCTGTATTGAGCAATAAATGTTTCAGAGTTAGATCTTCTAATTTATTATCCAACTAATAATTTATTATCCAACTCGTACAAAAACATCATATACAGGTACTACATAGGTAATTACGAATAGAAAGATAAATAGCTTTTTCATTTTCAGCTCGCAGACCGAATCTGCTGACTGCCAACAACCTCGGCGATACTGGACAATGGAAAGAGCTTATCTATAGAGAAGTCACTATGGTCATTTTGATTGATGTTATTTGTGGGGAAGATTTATCAATCTATATAACAAAGTTCCTCAAAACAAAACCTAACAGAGAAAACATAGAGAAAAATAATAAATAATAGACATCGGTACCACTGTTTGTATCTGACACTTATTCATCTAAAAGATATTTTGACCCTGTAAGTATAATTAGGCCGCATAGACATCACACTAAGCTGATGATGATGATACCATACAACATGGATAGACCATTCACAGATTATATCTGATTTCCATATCCCATGAGAATTTATTATGATTTGTTTTCAGATGGAATGGTTACAATAAGCGGAGGCAGACAAACTTCTACACAAATTGCTTAAATATCATTCTAGGACAGATTAATTTTATTGGTACGGAAATATTTTGAATCATGATGCAATTTTAACCTGCATCTATCCATCCTGAAAGCCTAAGCTGGGACATCCTTTTCTTAACCGCCTGACTGGAGTCTGAGCCGAGGGTTTAAGCTAGCACCTAGCTCAATATGCACATACTAAATTTATTATACAATCGTTTTATTTAACATGATTATTATGGATGTTTTCCGGTTGATGATGAATTTTCTTTCATTGTAATTTTTTTATACAATTACCCATTTGTATAGATTATACCTTCTTTTATATTAACTGTGTTGTTTCTTATGTTTCAGGTGAAAAATTGTTTGAAAGTACTTAGAAAAACTGTATGTAGCTGCAATAGTACAGTATAACTGTATAACACACATGAGGGCATGGATATCTTTTAAGTAAGGAGTTGTATATTGCCAACCAGCTATATGTAACAGAAGAATGCTATGGATAAAATACAAAAAGGATTTATTATTGTGATCATTATATTTAAACATTTAAGTACCTATGCACATTTAAATATAAGTAGCTAATGAATTTTGCTAAATTGGAGGCCCATGTTCAGTAGTGGGCGTGTTAGGGCTATTAATGTTTATTTAAAAAGTCAACTGTTCAAAATTGAATTATGATAGATATTCGTTAATAAAATATTCAAAATTCAGTTACAATTGTAAGCTTTTTTTAACAAAAATAGTTGTATAATTGAATTGAATTTGCGGCAACATGAATATACCGTTTGTATTGGCAGATTTCTGGTAAAAATGTTGAATTTAGAAACAAGGGTGTAAATATTGTATTAAATTTATTATTGTCTTCATGGTAGAAGCTTTGCTTAGTTTAAGGCTAGATTGTGGTGCCGGTGTGTGAATGTCCAGATATTTATTTATTATTTATAGTGCAAAACATATATAAATTATGTACACATGGAGAAAGTAGTAGTAGTATTATTCATTTTAGGACCTACCAATAAGTTATGAATAGGCATGTCACCAGTCAGATGTCCACAGCTGAACATAGGCGTTCCCATTAGAAAGGAGGATTTGATTATAATAAAAACACAGAAGAAAAGGAAGAGGAAAATAAATAAATGTGCGGACATTACACACAGCACCATCTAACCCATAATTAAGCATAGCTTGTACTATGGGAACCAGATAACTGATATTTATTAATATACTTTTTATAGTGTTATTAATTCAGAAATAGAAAAGGTTATATTGTATAGGTTGTTTGACAGACAGCCATAGAATTTACCTCCCATTTTTTTTTATAGTATAACTTGCCATGTCTATGCAGGCAGACAGCGCACAGCTGCCCGTGGGACACATAATGAATTTAATGATTTCAGTTGCAACAGGATGAACAATTAATTATAGAATCCATTTATTCACAGATGTTCCAAATACAACCTTAGCAAAGTTAATGGTATTTTATTTAGTTTTTCAATGTATGTAGGTAGTTTCAAGTGAAGGGAAATAATATTAGTAAATTGCCTGTTAGCTAAAAATACATCATAGATTGTACTTACCTACTGGTCTCATGCAAGGCATATCTAAATTTATGTTTAAACCTGGTTACCTAATAGTAATTATTGATCTGGTCAGTACCTACTGCGAGGAGCTGATGGTTCATCATAGTTCATCATCATCCACTGCTGAACATAGGCCTCCCCCAGAGAGTGCCACTTTGAGCGGCTGCTCACCTTCTGCATCCATCGGCTTGCCACAGTTTTCACCAGGTCATCGGTCCACTTAGTGGGTGGTCTGCCTACGCTGTGAATCTTAGATAAATAAATAAATAAAATTGGTTTGTGTCTGATTGATTACCTTTAATTTAATAATGCAATCCAAGTCCAAATTATAATAAAATATTGATACTCTTACATTTGAAATTATTTATCGTCATTCTATGATCTTAATGAAATTAGGTAGGTATATTGTGATAGTACTTTCATGGACTCTTGAACATAGCAAATCGGTGTTATAAAAAAAATCAAGGGACCAAAGAAACTTGGAGACACCATTTTCTAATTATTATTCTACCACATTAATTCACAAACACTGTTTCAGTCCTTCAGGATATTACATTTAGATTCTTCTTATCTTACATTTTTAATAGTTCTTACAGGATCTTTACCACTATTGGAATCATTTCCTAAATTCCAGCAGCACAGTTACATGCTTTATTTTCATAGGTAGACTGAAGGAGCAGATAGGGTGATAAAATAAACGTTTTAGGTAGTTTTTTAATCTCTTGTTTCTCACAATATGTTAGTAACTTAAGTAGTTAACCTATGTCTTAGTACCTAGTTAGTGATTTTCAAATAGTAGGTCATTTTTTTATTTAATTGTCAGTCATTGTTCCTTTGCATAGGTACTGTTCTTTTCTGTTGATAGGTTAGGAATGATGTATTTACCTAGCCATGGCAATCTCATTTAAAACATTTATTTATATATCACCTTATAGTTATCTCAACAATTCGTGAAATATATAGTCTTCTATATATATAAAACTTACCTACTTCAGAAGATTTACTTTAATCTAACCCAGAATTAAGCATAGCTTGTACTATGGGAACCAGATAACTGATATACTCAGATAAACTAACAGTATATAATACCCAGACAGAGGACAAATACCTATTTTCATCACACAAATGTTGGTACCAGGTGGGAATCCAACCCACAGTTTCCTAACTATTCCACTGCTACTCTAGATCCAAAGTAGCATTATTTAAAAAACATTACCAACTTGCAACCCATATTATTCCCAAATACCACCTCAGGGCAATGTACGGGCAACTGGGAATATACCGGTTACATACATAAAGTGTGATTCAAACTCAATGTCAGCTTTGAAGTCGGTGAGAAATATGAGTGCAGCATGTGGATGGCTTGCAGTGCACTTCATAGCCGCCATTGAGTTTGTACCACACTACCAAGAGATAGAAATATATGTATCTGTTACCTGGACTTAACACAATTACCTTACCTATACCACAGAATAAATATATAGTACTTCTATACCAAGACCCAAAAAAAACACTTAGATACATTGATAAGATAGTTTATATAACAATGACATAAGCAGCACCTCATTATATAATTTTATACACCTACATACATAACTATTATTATATTGTTTCATTTTGATTTTGCATGCTTTCTTTGAATAAAAACCAATTTGTATCATCATCAACAACATGAAGACAACCAGAACTCCCCCAAAGAATGCCACTTTAAGAGACTGCTTGCTTTCTGCATCCATCGGCTCCCCATGGTTATGGTCAACCTTTTGTTGTCAGTTCTACGAGTGATGTGGCTTGCCCATTGCCACTTCAACTTGCTGATTCTAAATAAGATAACATAAATTACACCATTATACATACTACATATACATATAAATATATACATACTTACTTCATAAAATTGCTTTGTTTTTGGTATTATCGACTTCATAGAATGCAAAGAGCAAAAATAGAAATATGCAATCAACATTTTAACTTCACTGTCTTTATGATCATAGCTTAACTTTTTAACTCCCAGCGACCCAATTTCAAAAACATGCATGCTGTCATCTCAGTGGTAGTATTCCAGTGGGTAACAACCATGAAAGTTTTGTTTTAGGACCTGCCCGTTGCTATTTCAAAACAACTAAATTGGTCATTTTAGTTCTGCTTGCTGGGCTACTTTGAGCTTACTTGAGCTTGAGGGTGGGTTTACACCAATAGTTAAGGTGACCAACAGCTCTAACAAATTTTGACCATTTCCATTGGTTACCTCAACTATTGGTGAAAATACCCACCCTAAATCTATATTAAGCTATTATTCACAGTTTCCCCATAAGCTTAGAAGAGGTGACCTAATTATTTACCTGATGCTAAACCAAACTCCTGTTTTTCCTCTGTCATAATTAACATCCATCACTGAGCGCTTGTTTTTTGGATCTTTTATAGGTTGGAACTCTGAAAATGAGACAAGGTAGCATTGAGTTAATAAAAAACAAGGTGGATATTAATACTTTAGGTACTAATAAACAAGCATAGAATTTTAGTGTGTTCTGGATGAAGAGCATAATTTGTTCCTGGTATTGTTATTATTTTATGCTAATGCTTAGAATAAGTACCTAGTCTATGCATTTCTGCAGTATATTTTGAGTCTGCTTTTACTTCGTTTATCATAAGACTTACTTGTTGCTATACGTGTCAGAACGTTCAAATGATACCCACGGGAACAAATAGGCTGGTTCTATTCTCACATCACAGAATTCCCCTTATTACTTGTCTCACATACATAAATAATGTTGTTTTTCTTATTACAAACAAAAATTAAACCGCCGCCATCTCTGTGGCCGCCATATCTATCTAGTCAAATGCACAGAGAACTTTGCTATATACGTCAAATGTCAAAACATGAAACTGAAGTTAGCCGTATGCGGCCATCTTATTTCATACGATTAACGACCTTATTTGAGAGGGGATAAAGTTTCTTACTGGATGACAGGACAGGAATATATGACTTTCTGAGTAAGTATTTTTCGGTTTTTGTATGAAAAATATGTTTTTTTGTATGAAAGGTACCTTTTTTTATTGTTTATTTAGAATCGTCCCAAGGTTTACTACATTTTTGTTCTATTAGTTTATTTTTATCTTTTATCGTTTCCGAGATCCCATCTGGAACTTCTTCCTGGTACCACTTTCTGATGCTGACATATTTAATTCTTTGCCTCGGGATTTTTCCGTACATATCTCTAGTACATTTCCAAATCATCCTATGGGCCAGTTTTCGGGAACATTCATGTCAGTGATCTATCTGTTTATCTTTATAGGTAATAGATAATATACCTACTACAAAGAACATATGGACTGTATAATAGACTAGTCTTGGCCGTTATTAAAAAAACGGTGCAGGATATCCATGCCAGTACCCGATGCCGGCATCCGATTCCACAAATATAGATAAACAGATGCGCACCGTACGGATCGCGGCACTGGGCACCGTATTATCTCTGCGTTGCGTTGCCGCGATGCGGAGCAGATTGTTCGATGCGATGCGGTCTCGTTCGCACGCACACCGATACAATCACCGATGGGCGATGATGCCGATATTGACCGAATCGTGCGTGGTCTCCACCGTGGAGTATCTTTTAACGCCATCTATTGGATTTGCCTGTAATTATTCGGTTAAGAGAACTTATTTTTTAACATTTTTATCAGCTCAAAACCTAGAAAAGTTGGGTTTCTTAAACTTTAATTTAAAAATGTAATAATAAACGTACCTTCCTAACTGATTACTTACTGAATTATTTTTAAGTGTATTTATTTCATTTTAGAAAATTCAGTAAAAACGCATAAACCCAAAATATCGTTGTGCATCTATTCATATCAATCAAAAAGTAGGTAGAAGCAACGCACATCGCCTAGGTAGGGATCTAACTTCCAAGCCAAATCATCCGCATCAGTTTACAATACCGTAACCGGAACACTGTGCAACGATGCCAAAAATAACGATGCGTGAATCGGATGCCGGTGCCCTGATAACGATGCGCATCGGTATCAAAAAATTGCGAAAACGCCCATCACTATAATAGACCGCGATGGCCTATAGTAGTGATGGATTAATTAGCATTCGCACTAATTTTTAGCAAGCGAATTCTCAATTAGCATTTCGCAAATGAAATGTAGTTGCAAAATTCAGTGAAAGATGAAATTTCATTTCAATTCATTTGGTTAATTTTGAATTAATTTTTTAACATAAAGATTCATTTCATTTTTAATTCATGTTTTCATTTTTCATTTAATTTTTTTAGATAAATTTTCATTTCATTTTTCATTTCATTTTTAATTTCCATTTCATTTCATTTTAGCAAATAGCATAGCAATAGCAATTAGCATGCTAAGACTCGTAAATTAGCATGTTTATGAAATTTACGCAAAATCGCATTAATTGCCATCACTAGCCTGTAGGTTATTGATTGGTTGCTCGCACAGATTAGAGAAAAAAAATCTACTATAGTTGCTTGCATGTAGGTAAAAGGCGAGAGCCAATATCTGAAAATGCGGCGTTGCCGCTCCGCATCCTTCGTGTAAACATACTATCTTGTATCTCTGTCTAATACACAAATCGTCGCATAGAGTATGCGAGAAAGCGACTGTAGGAACGGCAACCTCGCCTTACCTCCCAACGCGTGTCATGTCTTGACAGACCGGTGTGTCAAAAATTATAATGCGAGAGCATAAAAAGTGAAATTATTGTGATAATATTGTTATTGGGGCTAAATATTGTGTCAATAGTGAAATTGTGTCGTGTTGTGCTATGTTTTGTGCATCAAAAGTAACCCGAGGAGTCGAAGGAAAACCAGAATCATCATTTTATACGTAAAAGTTTACTGGCTATTTTTGTGTTAAACATCGAAGTTTCGAAGTAAATATGCATTTCACATTAAGAATATACGTTTTTTCCATCGTATAATTACCATGCGAGTGCAATTACTGAAAGATTTAATGCTTTAATTGATATTTTTGGGATGGGCGATTTTACGCCTCTGGAATAGTGATGTACCTACCTATACTGTCCATTACATTTTGTCGATATTCGTAAATCTTCATACATTTGCACAAAGTTACATTTTTTTTGAGGAGAGTAAAAAGTTGAAAATCTCTTTCCCTAAAAGTGGCTGAATGGTTTTAGATCAAAGTGCAAACAGAATGAAAAAGTAGGTGCAAATCTGGCAATTTAAAAATAGGCACCTCACCTACTTTTATGAAATACAGTAGGTAGGCCTGTGTCATCTGGCTTCAATATGAGTTATGAAATTTATAATAAACTAGCTGACCCGCCCCGGTTTATTTGTTTTATGCCCTTACCCTGTTTATGGGTAAGAGAGAAGCAAAAGTGAAAAATATAAATATAAGGGAAAAGGATGAACGGATGGGACGGCAAAGGGAGGCAGGCGCAGCCGTCCCATCTATTCATCCTTTTCCCCTAAAATAAATATAGGGGCTTCAATACAAAAAACGTGATTTGTTGCTCGTTTTTATATATAATGGTACGGAACCCTTTTTACAAATTTAACCATCATTTTAACGAATAGTATAAGAAAAGGCGAATGTAGACCCCCTAGCCCTAGCATACCTCTGTATATGTATAAGTTCCTTGGTTGTCAGTTTTTTCTTACATTTTGGCTCCACACATAACAAAGTGTATTTAACCAGTGTCAAGTATTGTAATTTTCATAATGTTAATTATTTCACGAAAAGTCTAGTCTTGGTCATAGTCATAGTCCAGTCTAAGTCAGGTAGTCATAATCTACTCTAAGTCATGCTTCAGTAAAGTGGTGGCAACTTTACTTAGAAGTATTGAAAGCATATAAACTTCTTGTGAGACTAACGAGAATTCTGTGCACTTCACTATTCTATAGTTGTAAAAAGCAAACTGTCACATTTAGATTTCCATGGATACAGATCTCTACAAATGTCGAAACGAAAAACATCTATATTTTCTAAGTCTTTATTGTACATTATTTAAAGCAATAAAAGGCAGCTTCTTAGGTAATAAACACTTTTATTAAAACCTTACCAACCTACTTATAACAAGAAGAAGCTTCTATGGAATTCTGGAAGCAACACGAAAAATCACGTTTCACCACATTATATTACTTGCCTACACTCATGCTCGCAATACAGCACTTAATGCGTAAAACGCCACCAATTTTAAACATTAACACTGGAAAAAACACAAGTTTTGAGAAGTAATACAATGCATCGACGTAAACTTTTCCGCGTTCCCGCCAAAACCCTGGTTGTCGGTTGGTTTCTGTCAGTTTTTACGTTTTTACCATTGTACTCTGTGGTTTCGGTTCTTTCTTGTGCTTTCTTGCACCAAAGAGTATATAAATAATTTACTATGTCTTGCACGAAACAAACAGAATATAATCCTATGTTGATGATATAATCACTTTCACGAAAGTCGAAAATACTTGTATTGTATGTGTGCAAAGAGTATATAATTTACTACGTCGATATGCGTGTTGATCTGTTGATGTTGTTTAGTTTAGCGATATTTCCGATTTCCGACGATTTTTCTGTTTCGCACCATCCATTTTCCATAAAGATAAAGTGCTAAATTTATCTAACAATGATTCATGACGCCCTATTAATATTATGGAATTGTTCTCAAGGGTCAGGAAAAATAGAAGAGGTAAGGAGAGACGAGACAGAATAATGACTATTGGGCAATGTATTTTTGAAATTAAAGCTTTCTCTACCGTTCCAATTGTACATTTTTCAGAATAGTATAATCACTTTCGCTAATGAAGGCGACACCGAAGTATATGGTCGGATTTGTGACATAGCGAAAAACCATCACAGGATTCAAAACTATGTTGAATGTACAGGGTTCCATGCCAGGAACATACACACGGGTAAATAGATAACTTGTTATAGTATTTTGAAAACTAAAAATCAACTGAAAACTAGAAATCCAAGATAGACCTTCACCTCTGTAATGTACAAGGTAATAAAAATAAACAAAGGTTTGATCGTGACCTAATACATAATGGACATGATTTAACATAATAATTAATTTACCTTTGTAGCAGCATCAACACATAAACTACATGGTTTGTACACACAATCTCTTAGCGAAGGTATCACTGAAGTACTACTATCTTATAAGAAAACCTTGGTGGAAGTTGAGAGCCTTGTGATAGGAAACCACAACTACAATCTAGCTTATGTCTACAGCTATGTAGAACAATTCCATGGATTGTTCAACACTTTGAATAGGATAATAACTACAATCAAAGAAAGGCGACTGGCAGGCTGTCAGATATTGAGCCTTATTCATCAGTATATTCTGAATGGGAATGAGAAGGTGCATGAAGCTATTGTCAAGTAAGTTTAATCTAATGTTGTACCAGTGCAGAGAAAACAAAAATGTTAGGCTGGCTGAGTTGCACCATAATCCCAACCAGATTTTGATATTAGCCTGCCCGGCGAAGCGTGGACGGTGACAGTTGGCAGTTAAAGTTAGCGTTAAACCTTGCGTTTGCTCTAGGACCGGTAGCATTTTTGGCATTTGCAAAATTAGCATTGGTGTAAAGCGTTAGTTTTGGCAATTTTACCAATAATGCCAATAATCATTTTTGACTGTTTTTAAGCTATTCGAACAGTGAATGAAATCAGTTAAAAATGTAACTTTTGCTCACACATCTCCGAAGCGAACATTGAATGTGATCATTTTTGGCAATTTTAACTGTTAATTTTGCCATCTGTGGCTATCCGAACGGGCCTAAAGTAAGCTGGTGCAATTCAGCCTTATATTCGCTGGATTCAGTTTACTTGGTTATATTTTGGGTGTTATATTGTATTCTATGTATGTATTTACAAACAAAAAAGTATATAAGTATTGTATCAGATATCTGGTTCCCATAGTACAAGCTATGCTTAGTTTGGGGCTAGATGGCGCTGTGTTAAATGTCCACACATATTTATTATTTATTTATTTTTAATATACTTTAAGATTCATGGAAGTGATTTAACCTAATTAATATTTTCCAGAATATTTACATTCATGAACAAAGTATTTGTAAACCAGCTTTGCACATGGCTACTCTACGGGGAACTCAAGGATCCTTACCAGGAGTTCTTCATATTTAAGAGCCAAAAGGAGGATATATCTGATACCTTCCTATCTTCACCTTCCACTGCTAATACCTGTGATAAATCACTAGTGTCTACAGTAAGTTTTAACTTTCCAGCACCTATATTTAATATGATAACTATCCATGGAGTGGAGTCATTGTTCTACAAATTTATCTTTGAGGTTTCTTTATGAAAATGTGTCTCCCTAATTATCATCTGATAAAACTCTTACATGTATTAATTGTGAAGCAATATTTGAGAACAGTGTCTCCACAAGCAGACACACAGTTAGGCAAAAGTGCTCTGAAAAAATTAAACAAAAAGTGACCCAAAACAGTAGCCCTACCGCGTAAGCATTCTTGTAATGAACATCGCCTGTCATCCTGCTTGCACCAATGCACAAGCCCTTGAGAGAGGACTTGATTACGATTGCCACCGGGCTTATGCAGTAAGGCCACAGATCCCTAATAGGGTTCATGTTTTTTTTCTGAACCCTATAAATACTAGCTACAAAACTTTTATGAATTCATAAATTATGTACACAATCCTTAAATAAACTCTGTTTTTTTTTCAGCTTCAAGATACAACTCTGGACTGTGGGTGTACTCTCAATGCAAATATGATACCATACTTCATGCCACTGTCTCTTGCCCAAGAAATCCTATTCATTGGCAAGACTGTGATACTTTTTGGGTTCGACCCTAAGAAAGTCAAAAGGAACAGCAGCTTTATAGCCAATAGAAGTATTATGACGCCGCTGAAATGTGGTGCTGATTCTAGAAGGTTATTATTTTATTTTCTTTTTTATGTTTATCAAATCCTTGATAGTCTTTAATCTGTATTAATTTTCTTTTGTTCTTGTAAGTATGAGTAGATTCTATGTTTTCATTTGTCATCTGGTAGAATCACCGCTCAAATTGAATGGTCGGTTGGCCAATTCCCAATCCAGACACCCCTAGCATTATTTTCTCGACACTTTTTCTCGTGTACAATTGTGACAATGGTAGCATCTAAGTGTGTCATATCCTAACAGCTACAACTAGTTTTCTCATGGTGGACATGCCTTCAGCATATCTACAGTGGCTATCAGATATGACCATAAGCTACTTGTTCTTTAATATTTATTCTGTTATGTATGCTCTGCTCTAAAGCTTCCATGTCTGAGATGAAAAATATAACAAATACTTATTTTATAAAGATATTATAGTCCTCAAAATTTATAATATCTTTATAGATATACCTTAAGTGTGGTTTACACTTTAAAATCATTCCCATGAATACCTATTCTTGTATTATTTAAAGTTATTTTTATTAGGTTTACAATATGGGAAGAGAAAGAGGCAGAATTCCATGAGAAGTTACAGCAACTGAAAAACCCAGATGTGTTTGAAGTGTGGAACCTCAGAGGTGTTGTCAGAGAGATAAAGGAGTGTGTCACAAAGGTAAAACCATTATTTGTAGTATTAGAGATTATCAATATTTAATGTGTTTAAAAGACCAGCAGAGATACAACTATCTCTATCTTTCCTATGATATTTGATCGCCAGAGAAATCAGATTAGGCAACCCTTTTTGAAACGTAAACCATATTCCAGAACAACTCTTATTCGTTAATCCGTATACAACTCGAGATATTATGGACAAAAAAATACTTATGAATTTCACTGTACATGCTTTCATCAACTTAAGCTCTCATAATCACATCACACTATAATATTATAAAGGCGAAAGTTTGTGTGTGTGTGTGTTTGTTCCCTCTTCACGTCGTAACGGCTGGACGGATTTGGATGAAATTTGGAATAGAGATAGCTTATATACTGGATTAACACATACCATACTTTTTATCCCGGAAAAGTAACCCGTTCTCGTAGCAAAGCTTTACAAACTAACTTCGTCAATGAATTTTCATTAAATTAATTTAAATATGTCTATAGTATGTACTGACAGACAAAATTTATCATCCCGGACACTTAAATAGATCCTGTGGGATAGCATTATCACTTAACTTCGACATTACGCAACTAAAATGGATGAAAGTTAGTAAAATCAAAAGCAGCACCATATACTAAAAATGATTTTTCCCCATCCCGGGATAAGTGTATGGTTCCTGTAGGATAACATTACCTGTCACTCAACATTCTACTACTAAGCTAATTTGGATGACACAATAGCTCACTACCGCAAGCGGCTCGTGAGGGGCAGTTTGTAGTGAAGGCGACCACTGCTAAAAGGTGGATTTGGCTTTTTTTCGAGGGTGCTCTGTTCGCTGGGCCGCAAGCGGCCCGCGAGAGTGACTTTGTAGCCGAAGGTGACCTGTCATAAAAGTTGGCGTTTTTTTTTTCGAGAGTGCTCTGTTCGCTCGCCAGAGTGACTTTGTAGCCGAAGGTGACCTGTTATAAAATTTGGCGTTTTTTTTTTCGAGGGTGCTCTGTTCGCTGGGCCGCAAGCGGCCCGCGAGATTGGCTTTGTAGCCTAAGGTGACCTGTCATAAAAGTTGGCGTTTTTACTGTTCTGTGAGGGACAATTCTTTTTACCAAGAACAAAAAATTTCAAGCCACGGGTAATCCTAATCCTATAGATGCGAAAGTTGCGGTGTATATTTGGTCCTACTTGACGGTGCAACGGCTAAACAAAAACAAATTATAATTTTAGCTAACACATATGCTACTTTTAATCCGCGGGTGAAACTGCGGGGTGCAGCTAGTTATCTATGTTTTCTTTCAATGATTTTGGATTATCTGATTGTTTCATTAAATAAGATAAGATCATTAACTTTCCAGCATCTTTGGACGGTAGCAGTAGAGGAAGCCCAGCTTCTACATGAGCTGAAGCTCATGAAAGATTTCTTCTTGCTCGGGCGCGGGGAACTATTTCTAGAGCTATTAAGGCTCACCGCTCATCTGCTTGATAAGCCAACTGCTAGGACTTCTACTAGAGGTAGGTATTACAAAAAATATTTTTATTTTTATATTTATTGCACCATATAATTTCCATCCAGATGTATATCATTACTTACATTAAGTACGCGTCTTTATGCTTTAAGAACCTTTGGAAAAGTCTCTCTCTTCCCTAAATATCTTTTGTTTAGCTAAAAGTAATAGTAAATAAACGCGTGGCTCAGGATGTAATTTGGACTTTTCAAGCGATGTGCGGAATTCGCACTCACTCTTTAACACCGCCATGCTTGGGAACCGCAAATTTCTAAGACTTGTATTCTACTAATCCGCATTTAGCCATCACAGGGGATATGGCACTATACCTGTAGGGCTATGTCCCCGCTGTGGGAACGTGTGGGCTTTTATGAACGTTCAAGGCACTATTAAAACATGACCATGAAGAGGCTATGGCTAACCCATCACTTTCTTGTTGATACTAAAAAAACTTTAATAGAATATTATACTTTTAATTGAGTAATTAACAGCTTAATTCGGTATTAATTCTTGCAGAAATGGCAAATAAAAAAGGATTAAACGCGTACATACATTGCTTGCAAGAAAGCATGCAAGACGGTGTGCATATTTGCTTTTTATTTAATTCAAATCACAAACATTTGCAAATGATTTAATATTGTTTTTCTTGCAGATATGAACCATGCTTTTCAATTAGCTGCAAGAGCTGTGTTTCTCAGTAACAATGCTGATATAGAGAAGTTTAGCTTTGAGCTGCCTTATGTGAAGCCTAATATTTCGGCAAATAGTAACTCGTCGATCGAAGATGATAGCAGTACTGGTACGTATACCTTTATTATTTTCTCAATAAATATCTACGGTCATTATTCTTTCCGATCCCTACAATGAGAATCTCGAGCGAAGCGAGCGAGTTTATGTATTTTATGTTTGCCCTAATGTCGCCCATTACTGATAGGTTTCCTAGGCTTACCATTATTATTTTCTCAATAAATATCTACGGTCATTATTCTTTCCGATCCCTACAATGAGAATCTCGAGCGAAGCGACCGAGTTTATGTATTTTATGTTTGCCCCAATGTCTCCCATTATTGATAGGTTTCCTAGGCTTTTCACATCGCATGAAGTGGATATACAATCAACTTATGTATTAACCCAATATTTATGATTTTTATAGCAGTATCGCTTACTCAGCGTAATCTACAGATTAATTTGTAACGGAAGAATTAGAATCACGAGCGGGGATTGAACCTGCATCCATCCATCCCTCAAGCCGGGATATGCGTTACTTAAGCTACAGTAACATGTGGTTCTAATTTTTCCTTTACAAATTAATCTGTATGTATTAATTCGTTCATAAAACTAGATAAATTAAAACTTGTTTTCTTTTTCAGTGGCAGACGGATGGTCTAGTATTATCTTAAAATACGACTTCAAATGGCCACTTCACCTGCTGTTCACGCCGGAAGTGTTGGCGCGGTACAACGATATGTTTCGTCTTTTGTTGCGAATTAAGAAAACTCAACACGATTTGCACGCGCTTTGGAAGACTTACAAACAGACCTCAGTCAGGTATATATTTGATGAGAAATTCTTGAAAGTAATTGACTGACGGTAAATAAAGATATACATATAGCATAATATAATTTTAAATGCTAGGTGTAACTAAATATTGGCGCAGTCGGAGAGGATAGGATCGAGCCGTGGCAGTACCTACTTTACTACATCCACAGTGAAGTAGGTTCTGACGCGGGAACTTATACATTTTCTGGGACAAAAAGTACCCTATGTTGATCCTGGATGTATGAGCAATCTGTGGTATAACATTTCATCTGAATCGATTCAGTTATTGCAGTGTAAACGCGGCACAAACAAGTGTAAAACGTTTTACCCATTTTTCAGTTTTTCGATGTGCCAGCTCCATAACAAGTTGATGTTTCTAATGGACAACCTCCAGCATTATTTACAAGCGGACGTGTTGGAAACCAACTTCTCAAAGCTGATGGATGCGGTCAACAAAACGAATGATTTTGAGAAACTGAAAAAAGCGCATGCTACTTTCTTGGCCGATGTGCTGAGTCAGTCGTTCTTGACGATCACTTCGGTAAGTTGATCTGGGGTTTCTAAGCTTAACTGTTCTCAAAACCATAACTAGATAGTAAGTTGCTATAATGAGTGCACCGGCAATTCAACATCACATCAGCAGCCGGAACGTTTCCTGTTGAACATAGGCCTCCCATCAGCTATAATCACCACACATGGCATGGCAGGCGTCTTGGTGATCGCAGTAGATAATAATTGTTTCTGCCATTTTGATAAGTGAGTTTTGCAACTGGTTGCGATGAGTTTTTTCTCAGCAACTAGCTACGATATGAGAACTTTTCATCTTTATATGCAACTAGTTGCTTACAACAACTAACTTTTCCGCCATTGCAACTTGTTTTACTACCACTAAGGAGCATGCTTCCCATTCTCTGGGTATTCCCTTAGCCGGCTCTTGCAGCCACCACGGGAAGAGATGGGTTGGTATATTCTTACACTGGGCTACACATCCCAGTTTTTAAACTATTGTATTTTATGGGATTTTGTGGGCTATGATGTAAATAAATATTCATTGTTACTATATTAATTTTGTTCCAGTCGATAGACAGCGAGTGTTCAAGCGACATCGCAGACTCCATCAACAACCCTGTCTTCTGCAACATCATGGAACTCCTGAAGCTGTGCCATTCATTCTGCAGCATGAGTGAAATAGCACCAGATAGGGAGGCTGAGGATTATTATATCAGAGGATACTCGGACAGGTATATTATTATAAACACTGATCTGTTATGGGCGGCCGTGTCGCTTAACATTAAGCGAACGACCAAGCCCGTCATGTCATTCGTTTACATTAAATAGACTGTCCTGACTGACTGATAGACAGATAACATGCAACTTTAACTGCTGAACTGCCCTAGGGACTCGAAATAACTGTATTTTACTTGTAAGTATAAGAGTGCATTAACAGTTTCTGAAAATTGAACTTCTAATTCCTCTATACAACCCAACGGCTAGATTTCACAAGTTTTCAAAGTTAATATTATAATATATGATAGGTAATCTTTTTCATCCATTACTCCAACACCCATCATCAGTGCCACTGGAGCAGTTGTGCCAGCAGCCTAGAGCCACACTCCGTTATTTTAAGGAGTTGGGGTGGCTCGGGTAGATGCTGGCAGGGGGAAATCCACAATACACCCCTAGCGGGACGTCAGTGCAGGACTTAGCGCCCCCATGTTGAATAAGAATCTTTTTCTTTTTTTCACAGATACAACAAACTAGTAAAACAGCTGATGCAGTTGCTAGTATCACTGCGAGATCGACCATGCGGAATGTTCTTAGCGCGGTTACTAATGCGACTCGATTACAACCGCTGGCTGAGTGGAGAAGCGCAGTTGACGCAGTCCGTCACTAACATGCTCAGATATTGAAAGGCAGTTCGATGCTAACATGCTCAGATAATGCAGGGCAGTGATGCAGTTCGTCGCTAACATGCTTGGATATTGAAGCGCAGTTGACGCAGACCGTCACCAACATGCTCAGATATTATGACGCAGTCGTCACTAACATGCATAGATATTTCTCACTGAACAGTTTTAATTAAATATGCTATCGTTCTATGTGCATTAGCAAAAGGCTCTTAACCAAGAGTTGAAGTTTAAGGGCACGTAAGGCAGTTCCTCGCTAACATGCTCAGAAATTGAAGTGCAGTTGACGCAGACCGTCACTAAAGTTCAGATTGAATCGCAGTTATGCAGCTCGTCATTTATATGGTCAGATATTGAAGGGCAGTTGAAGCAGTTCATCACTAACATGCTCTGATATAGAAGGGCAGTTGACGCTTAACGCAGTTTAACGCCTAACACGCTCAGATAATTAACGGTCCGTCGTGTTCAAAATATCCCGCTAACAAATCAAGAATAACAATTATTGTTTACCTGCTCTACAAAAACAATTAGGCTGAGTTACACCAGCTTACTTTAATGTTAACTTTAACTGCTAACTGTTACCGTCCACGCTTCGCCAGGCGGGCTAATGTCAAAATCTGACAGTAACTTTAACTGTGATTATGGTGCAACTCAGCCTTAATGTTAATGTAGTGTTGTGTTATAAATACTGTGATTATTCAATAGTAAAAAATAAACTTCAATCTTTAACAAATAACATGTTTTATTTACAATTCATCTTGTACAATACTCATCCTATGTTCCCGTTCTGTGCCATCATTTTCTTTGGCGTGTTCCGCGTGGCTGGTCATTACCTTGTTGACTAGTATGCACTTAGTCAAGTAGCAGGTGCATGGGATAGGATGATCGATGTTATCGTAGTCCAAGATTTCCATTATAAGGTTATACCTGGAAACCAGGAAAGGCGAGGATAAAGAAATGTTAAGAAAGCAGGCTCTTAATGCAACACAACTTCTATATGTACATAACACATATATTAATTAATTCTGACATAAGACTAGTTAAACCAATAACAATCATTCATAATTATACTGAAACAAAAACTTAAATGTGGCAAGAAATGCATTTTATAACGGTGGTCCATGCAAAATGAATTATATGTGTTGCAGTTTGTGTAAGTAAGTAGCTAGCTATTTCTGTGTATCTATTGTTTGTATTCCTTATCTTTAAGTATAGTATGTATATATTTTTACTTGAAGGATTCTCACTTTTTTAAGGCATGATGTGGCCATTCTGTAATTAGGGCTACATGTAATTCAAAACCTGTCATGTAATCCATGTAAGCTGTCACTATTATTTTCAAAAACATGTAGAACTGTTGAAGGTCCATAAATAAATAAATAAATAAATAAATAATGTTATGCAGAGCTTGGATGTTCCAGAATATAATTTGGCAAATGTGAAGTAAAAGGTTCAATTTCGTGGTTCTGAGACTGGGACAAGAATTTAGAATGCTTTTTAGTTAATAGTGTATATTTGACTGATATATTTTTCTTCTTTCTTGCATAAATAAAGAAATATTTATGTATTTTGAAAAATATGCAGAGCCAAGCACAAGTCTCAAACAAGAACGCAAGACTCAAGAAGTCTTATGCAAGTGAACGTCAAAAATTCGCAGAGCCATACAAACCCCGTTTTGCGAGAAAGAGACAGGCAATGGCCTCCAGAAACTGTAAGTTATTAACCGATTTTTCAATTTTTATAATCTGAGCATGAAACGGACATTGGCAGAATTGTGACAACTAGCCACAAAAGACATAAACCAAGAAGTCAAGTGTAGTTTTAACAAAATATTCACTCGTTCATTTTTAGTAGTAGTCAAGTAGCCTATTACTTTAGGATGAGATATAAAATAAATGTAAAAGGGATTTTGATAGCTTCACTATAACTCTATTACTGATCCACAATAAATAAACTATTATACTTAGTTACCTCCTAGGGTTGTCAGCCGCCCTTTTCATCTCCAATTTGAATGCTATTGGTTCCCCTTCCTCGACTGACGTCGCTTCAGGTAGGACTATGACTGTCTGTTGCCAATGTGTTGGATCACTTTTAGGGCTTGTGTCTAAAACCTCACCGTTGGGGAAATTGCACTCAAACCATATGCAGAGACCTTGAAATTGGCCATCCTTGTTTGCACCTGAAAGTTATAAATCTAATTTTATTAGTTTTTTTGCTAATTTATTTAGCTTACAAGGCTCATAGAAGTAAAGTAACTACATTTAGCAACAATAGGAATAAAGACAGTATTATCACAATGGCTGTCAAAACCTATTAGATTTAACATTAACAACATAAAGTAATTTTACTTGATGTAGGTAAACTGACCTACCAACTACATGTTGTAAGCTATAACAATCCAAGTCTGTAACCTTGTCTTCTGTCAGATTGACCCAGCACAAAACTTCTTCTGGCCCCATTAAGTCTTCACTTTTTATAGTCATGATCTCCGGTTTATGGCGCTTCTCCATTCGTATATGTTTGGCAAATGGTGTCATGTTAATGCCTCCAAAGTCCTCCCAATATTCATTAAGTCTTGGCACTCTGAAATGTAACAGTATTAGTACAGTCATGGTACATACCTACTTAGATAAACTTTTTATAAGTGCCAAAATATTTAGCCCTCAGAGAAGAATTGTGGGTGAAACATACCAGTAGTAGGGCAACTCCAATAAACTATAGACATTTCTTTTCTATCACACTTTATTTCTGCTATTATTTAGAAGTGGTAGGGTAGGAGTGAGAAAACATCTGTAGTCATGGGAATCTGTAGAAATGGGAGTCTGTGGACACAGGAATTTGTAGAATTGGGGACAATTCATAACTAGTCTGATGCTATGAAAAATGTTACTCACCGACATGGTGCTACATATATGACAGCACTTTCCGGAAACATTTTACCATCTGGCTTCAGGAATTTATCTCGTGCTGCAATCACAGAATCCAGCATACCTTCATGTAGTAGGTAGAATCCCATCCATTCTGACACTATAGCATCTACTTTGACATCACCCGGTAAGACAACATCTTCAACTTTGTTGTGTATGATCTGTAAATTACATGATGCTTTTTAATCATTCAGAATGAGAAATTTTATGAGATAACTATTTGTGTAAGTGCCTTTTTAATTTAAGCTATATTTTAAATAATAACATAGCCGATGGAAGTGCCAAGGCTACACCCACCTGGATTTCCTTGAAAAAGTTTGAATTTGGAATTTAGACTCTCTTTCTCCTTCATCAACATTCAGGATGAAGGAGATGGAGAGTGATTTCCAATCGAAATATTTTCGATGGGTTGGAAATTGGGGTGCTGGACTTCACACTAGGTCTTGTGATGTTAAAATGACATTAACATGTAAAATATAATGATAAGTGTTAAGTCACAGATCCCTAACTTGAGTTTGGTCGGCCAGTGTTAGAAAATGCCCTAAACCATTCTATATTTTCTCAAAATTCAAGTTAATGGCATGGATGTAATAAAAAAAAGAAGGATTGAGTTTTGATTGACTTGGAACTGAAGCCCAAAATGGTGGACATATTACATATGTGTGTCAGATGAAAGTAGGGCAACCGGCTGCATATGATGTGTGTGTGCGTACCCCGCTCGTACATACGAAGCGTTCCGGCTTCCTAAGGGTGCTTCAGTTTTGGATCAGACGGGATTCCCTCCTTCTTTTTTTATTAGCTCCATGGTTAATGGCTTAACCAACTTGGCTCTTAATTTTAAGTAAATGGAGGTCATAAATTCTAACTTAAACCTAACCAAATTCATTTTTCTGATCTAATGATTTTTTTTTGTTTTTCATTCAACCCGTACCTCAATAACACTTTCCCATTTATTTATCGCTATAATTTCCTTGGCCAAATTAGCAATATTGCTTGCCTCTACTGCATACACCTTCTTAGCACCAGCTAGAGCACAATATATAGCCAAAATTCCAGTCCCACATCCAACATCCATGACCACCTTGCCCTTGAAATATTCCTTGTTTTTGAGAATAGCATCTTTATATGCAACCATTCGAGGTACATCTTCAAGCATTACTTTGTGTACCTGTAACACAAAAAACACGTTATAAATGAAGGGAGTCTTATGTTGGTTTGGTCTTATTTGCAGCCAGAAGATTTCAGCTGCCAAAATTGTCCCACAAAAATCCCCCAATTTTCAGTGAGATAAATATAAAAAAATGTAAATACTACATTCATCCAGCCATTCCAAGTAAACATACAATACGTAATTAATTACCACACTTTCGCATTGACATTTACTAGAAATTTACGAAGGCTTCAACTCAACTTGACCAGCAATGTTTTGGTGTGAAAGTGACATGTACAGAGAATGTAACACTTTTATAAATTATTAGGGAAACAAGGTTATGAAGTTAGATTTTAAAAGGATAAGAAGATGATACTCAAACACACTGTGTTATTATTGCTGATCTTGTAATGGCCATAAAACTTATTCTAACATTCACTGGCAAAATGTAAGAAATTATTAAGTACCTCTATATCTTCATAGCTTTCAAAATATTCTTCCTGGGCGCCTGAAATTGAGGAAGCCTGCTCGTGGTCTTGCTCTTCCATTCCGATGACGAGGTTTTTGTGTTTTAAATTTTTGAAAAGTTTATGTCTTGACAGAAATAATCTTTCTTATAGATACTGCCTCAATAAAAATATACTAAATATATAAACTATACTATCCTTTTCGTCTTTGGCTGTTTTAACTTAACACTGAAATAATTAAATTAATGTTTGTTTAGGTTTTATTTTAGGTTATGTATGTATGTCCGTCATGCCGTCACCTGCTGTGGGCCTATTGTCTAGTACCGGTCGTCTTCATCCATCGAACTTCACCACGTTTCAATGATCTTCATTACGATTATTTGATGCCGATTAAAGGGGATTGTCTATGAGCTTGGATCGTAATGGACATGAAATGAACTACCAGAATTGAACACAGAATGAACCCAATTCGCCCCCGATTTGCGTTTCGTTTCAGCAAATAAAAAATTAAGGGGCACGTGGGGCTTGACATGGGGGCATTAAAATAATGTCGAAAGATGTGGAACAGAGAGTTGTAATATGATTATTAAGCTGTAAGATGAGCTAAAGTATGTTAATATGTCTACATTTGCCATGTAATGCGCTTTAAATTTTTATCCCGAAATTATAGTAATATCGAAACGCTTTTTCTGTCCCGACTGTCAGTGTCAAAAGTGACCTACTGTTAAAGATAAAGATAAAGATAAGATAAAGATAAAGATAAATTTATTTGCTAAACATGAGTAAAATGTACAGATATTAAAGTGTTTAGCCGTCGCATCATGTTTTGCCAAAATTGGCGTGCAAAAAATGAGAGAGATGCAATTTAATAAAAAGTACCTACATAGAAAAACAGTCAATTAATTCTTTAAAATGTTAGTATAATTAAATTTCCTAAACAAAATATTGTTATTACATTGCATACACTTGGTCATCTTAACAAAATTATACAATTATGTCAAAAACTATAATAATAATAATAATAATAATAATAATAGTCAACAAGTAAAAATTATAAATCCCAACAAAGGTCCGCACCATCACAGTTTCCTAAAACTTGTCATTAAGAAACTCATTAATTGTGTAATAACATTTGTCAATCAATAGTTTTCTTAGATGCTTTTTAAAAATATTAACATTCAAATCCTTGACACTTTTTGGTATTTTGTTAAAAATAACGGGAGCCATACGTACGACACTCTTATGCATTAGCGCCGTTTTTGCTGTGGGTAGGCACAGTTTGGTATCATCACGTCTATTTCTTTTTACAACATCTGAAAGTTTTGGAAATAATTCCGGATTATTTTTCACAAACAGAGCAATTTCAATTATATAAAGGGACGGAAGTGTAAGAATTCTAAAGCGGGTAAAATACGGCTTGCAACTATCTGTCATTTGAAGCCCAAACATAGCTCTTATACATCGTTTTTGTACCTTGAAGATGATTTCCTTATCTGTTGAATTACCCCAGAAGATGATACCATATCTGAGAGAAGATTCCACAAGCCCATAGTATGCTGATAGTAGTGCATCTATGTTTAAGGTTGCTGCAAGTTTGTAGAGAGCATATGCTAAGCTGCTGATCTTTTTACACAATTCTTCTATTTGTTTCTTCCAATTTAACTTTTTATCAACAGTAAGTCCCAGAAACCTTGCATATTCCACCTGATCAATTTGATTATTATTGTAATTTAAATTAACACCCGATCGATTTTGTGCCCTTTGGCTAAAATGTATTATATTTGTTTTATTCAAGTTAATTTTCAAATTATTATTATCAAGCCAATTAATTACAGATATTAAAGAATCATTTATGTCAGTCTCATATAAATCAATGTCCCTACAGGCTACAGTAACCGTACTGTCATCTGCGAAAAGAGACATGGGTTGACTAGTTGCATGAGGTAGATCATTTATATAAATGATAAATAGGAGAGGACCCATGACACTTCCTTGTGGAACTCCATACATAACCCTACGCTCATTTGAAGTGAATGTTTCTTCACGTCTCAGTTTAATGTTTAATCTAGTTATCTCTGTTACTTGTTTTCTATCTGCCAGGTACGATTCAATTAAATTTAAAACATTTCCGCGTATTCCGTAGGCCTCGAGTTTGCTAGCTAAAATTTTATGATCCACGTAGTCAAATGCTTGTGTCATATCACAGAGCACAGCACAAATTGGAGAGGTATTATCAACATGTAAATAAACTGTCTTTACAAAGTCATAAACTGCCATACTAATCGTCCTACCCTTTCTAAACCCCTTCTGTTCCTTGCAAAATATATTCCTTTTTTCAAGATAATTATTAATTCGATTGTAAAAATATTTCTCGAAAATTTTAGAAATAACTGAAATTAATGCAATTGGCCTATAGTACTCCATGAGCTCCTTGTTCTCCTTTTTGAATACCGGTTTCACAATCGTAGTTTTCAAGGATGTCGGGAAAGTGCCAGTTGAAATACACAAATTTATAACATGACTTAAATGAAAACATACACAATTACTTACAGACTTTAGTACTTTTGTTGAAATGCCATCAACACCAACGCTATTCGTGTTTTTCAAACTCTTTATTATTTTTATAATATCCTGAGGCAAGCAAGGAGCCATGAAAAAAGAGTCTGAGCAATGCTTAATATGAGAGGTAACATTCTTACCAGCCCCTGCAATGGGTTTGACCTTATCCGTGAAAAAGTTATTAAAAGCATTAGCAATTTTGAGCGGATCAGTTATGTTGTCATCCCCTACTCTAATGCTAGTGATTGATTCTTTGGGAACATTTAATATATTTTTATTAATTATTTTCCAAGCTGTTTTAGTTTTATTGTCAGAAGTTTTTATTTTATAGTTATTTTGTGCACGTTTTGTTAGTAGTATGATTCTTTTAAATAACTTAGAATAATTTAAAAAATTGGTTTTATTTCTCTTTGTTGGTTTTAGCCTAAATTTCCAAAGTAGGCTTCTTTTCTTTTTGCTACAGATTTTTATACCTTTCGAGACCCATTTCGTTGTTTTACAGACCTTATAAGTGACAAGTCTAGACGGAAAACACAAATTATAAAAGAGCTTAAAAGTATCAATGAAGATGTCATATGCAACATTTGGGTCTGTGGAACTATACATATCAGAAAACGTCAAATGTTCAAGGCACGTTTTAAACTTTTCAATGTTTTCAGAGGAGTAGTCCCTTTGCTTTTTGCGCCAGAGCTTAAGAATTGGCTGCTTTTGAACAGGAAACTTTATCAATTGAGCAGTGTGATCAGATAATGCGAATTCAATAACTTCAGTCTTACACGATCTTCTGTGGTTGTGCGCAAAATTATCAATGCATGTTTGACTTGCCAGCCTTGTGGGTTGTTTGACTGCTAGTTTTATATTATAATTCAACAATAAACATTCAAAATCAAGAGTTAAATTGTTAGTTTTTAATACATCGATGTTAAAATCGCCTCCTACAACAATATTATTATAATTTTTACTTGATAATAACTTCAGTACTTTTTCTAACTTATCAAGAAACACACCAATATTATTTGATTTAGGTACTCTGTATACACAAACAATTACAATCTTATAAGAAACGAGTTCAATGGCACAGCATTCGAACACATTGGCCAGGGATAGTTTACTGATTTCTGTCAAATTCTTCCACTGATATCCATTCCTCACCATAATGCACGCTCCGCCTCTCTTACTATTTGTTCGGCTAAAGCAAGCTGCTAACGTATAGCTTGGAAGAATGTGATACACTTCGTGGCCAGCCATCATAAAGTGCTCAGTTAAGCACAGTATATCCACATTGATGTTTCTGTCTATCAACTCCTCCAAACTGACCGCAAGCAAGTCAGCCTTATTTATCAGACCCGCAATGTTTTGGTGTAGGATGTGGAGATGTTGAGTCACGAAAAAATGTTGACCGGTTAATAGTTTCAACACCTTTGCTCTCATATTCATCGCTAGTGTCACTGTTGTCTCTGTCCATAATCATGTTCTCATATTCGTTCAATTTATTAAAATGCTGTATATTTAATATGCACTCCTTTAATGTTTTAAAAATTACTCGCATGCCATTGTCATTTATTGTGCCAAAGTATTTATGGAACATGCTTTGGTTGTACTTCAGATTGCGGTTAGAGTCAAATACATATGCATATTTATGTGTCAGTCCATCCCTTAATAACAAATTATTAAAAATCTCGATTCTATGGTTGACTATATACTTGGTCATGTCTCTGCAATTATATGTTGGAAGGCAAATTATTATGTTCGTATTTGTTATATTTTGTAATGTCTCTTGGATGTGCGTTACTAAACTAATGTAGTCATTTTTCATTTTAAAATCTTCTTCGCCAATGAATAAGATGCAAAAATCTGCCTTGGTAAATTCCGATAATTTCACATCAATATCTCTGATCATTTCTTTTACATTGCTGTTCGGTGTAAGATAATGGCACACGTCCGAATCATTTTTTATGGTGTCTTCTGCAATTGAGAGTATCTTATTTTGGTTATTGCAGCTTAAAATGCATATTTTCTTCGGGGGCTTAATAGATCTTATCGGCGATATAGTAGCCTGAAGATTTGATAGATCCTGTTTCGGTTTAAGGTCAGACCCATCACTTAGTTTCTGCATTGTGTTCGATTTTGTGGGTTCAATTGCCTTTATTTTGTTTTGTAGCTCAATATGTATGTTGTGTGAAGATGATTTCTTTTTAGGTGTAACCTTTGTTTTGGCCGGGCTACAGGTAATTTTTTTTAATAACTCGTTTTTTTTTAATAATTCTTCATTTGTACGTCTTAGATCGATATTTTCCAACGATAATGTCTCAACTTCCGCCTGTGCACTTTTCAACTCTAACTCGAGTGCTTCAATTTTCTCATTCAGGTGCTTAGTGAGGCTAACGTCCTCGCCGGATATATCCGGCAAGCTCGTGGTGGTTTCATCTAAAGCCAAAGTCCCGGACATAATTTCACTTTCCGTTTGATTGGCTGAGTCTGATTGAGTGCGTTTCCGGCGAAACGTGACATTATCGAGGAAATTCATTTTAAATCACAAAATCAACAAAATTCAGGCAAAAAAATAAAATAAAAATAAAAAACCCAAGTCAGGATTTGAACTCAGCTCCCTCAGTTCACAGAGCGACCTGTGACCCGAATGCGCCGTTCGAACTTATTGAATACCGATGAAATTGTAGTTCCTATTGAGGATAGCACGCCACGTCGTCCTATGGTGGACTATTCTTGCTCAAAGATGCTTAAAAAATCACACTTCAATTCAACTTCTCGTGAATATATTTGGGTTTGGTCAGTGAAATATTTATTTTATTTCTCGGATTCCCATGTTAGTCCAGGTTAATGAAGTTCTTTTATTACTTAAAGTTCAGTCCAGTGCACAGTTATATGTGCTTACCCTCTATTTTGATTCAGTTAACTAAAAACGTGTTATGATTAAGTTTTCCACAATTATTTTGAAATTCACTGAATGTACACTGTCACAAACACTGTCACGTCGGAATTAGACAAATTCCTTTACTTTACACTAAAAGTTATCCTGGAATAACTATTGATATTATTTTTTATAATAAATTACTGACGAGCACTTGTTTACTCAACGGCAGCGCCATCTCCCCCATAAGTTGTTGTCAATCTTCTTTTTTTATTTTTGTATTATGCGATATGCGTATGCTGCCAGTAAATGAATAATATAGCTCAAAAGGCCATTTTTAGCTATAATTTGAAAGTAAATAACTTTATTAATATTATTATATTTATGTACTTTCTTTACCTAAATCGAAAAATGTGGCCGAAGCTAAAAAATTCACATTATTTTTATATATCAATAACAGATATTTTGTGGTTGAAAAAGTTTGTGCTTTTGATTAATTTATTATTATTAATTAACTAAATAGCCCCAGGCCCGGCTTTACACTAGTCGTGGGTGAATATGAATCATTCGTATAATCGATTTATTTGCTATTACTAATGTTTATAATCGATTATGAAATTAGCAACTAATTCACTTTCATAATCGAATTACGTTACCTATTTGTACTACTAATTCTGTTTTAATACGTCGAGAGATCGATAGGTACGACAGTTGCTTTTCACAGAACAACGTCGTATGTTTTGTTTTATTCTAGTGGTAGTGAAAGCCGTGACGCTGTTTTGGTGGATTTATTTAATACGAACTTTACTTAATTTAGAAAGAAAGAAAAAAAAAGATATAGCCCACAGTGGGCCTATTGTCTAGTACCGGTCGTCTTCATCCATCGAACTTCACCACGTTTCAATGATCTTCATTACGATTATTTGATGCCGATTAAAGGGGATTGTCTATGAGCTTGGATCGTAATGGACATGAAATGAACTACCAGAATTGAACACAGAATGAACCCAATTCGCCCCCGATTTGCGTTTCGTTTCAGCAAATAAAAAATTAAGGGGCACGTGGGGCTTGACATGGGGGCATTAAAATAATGTCGAAAGATGTGGAACAGAGAGTTGTAATATGATTATTAAGCTGTAAGATGAGCTAAAGTATGTTAATATGTCTACATTTGCCATGTAATGCGCTTTAAATTTTTATCCCGAAATTATAGTAATATCGAAACGCTTTTTCTGTCCCGACTGTCAGTGTCAAAAGTGACCTACTGTTGTTGTCAATCTTCTTTTTTTATTTTTGTATTATGCGATATGCGTATGCTGCCAGTAAATGAATAATATAGCTCAAAAGGCCATTTTTAGCTATAATTTGAAAGTAAATAACTTTATTAATATTATTATATTTATGTACTTTCTTTACCTAAATCGAAAAATGTGGCCGAAGCTAAAAAATTCACATTATTTTTATATATCAATAACAGATATTTTGTGGTTGAAAAAGTTTGTGCTTTTGATTAATTTATTATTATTAATTAACTAAATAGCCCCAGGCCCGGCTTTACACTAGTCGTGGGTGAATATGAATCATTCGTATAATCGATTTATTTGCTATTACTAATGTTTATAATCGATTATGAAATTAGCAACTAATTCACTTTCATAATCGAATTACGTTACCTATTTGTACTACTAATTCTGTTTTAATACGTCGAGAGATCGATAGGTACGACAGTTGCTTTTCACAGAACAACGTCGTATGTTTTGTTTTATTCTAGTGGTAGTGAAAGCCGTGACGCTGTTTTGGTGGATTTATTTAATACGAACTTTACTTAATTTAGAAAGAAAGAAAAAAAAAGATATTTATTTGTTTTAGTTTTTTTTTATTAATATGTAGCTATTGATGACATGATGATCATTGATTGGGGAGGAAAAATCGACTTTTTAACCATCGATTATATCTTGACTAAAAAAAAACGACTATTCCAAAAACGATTTAAAGAGAAATAAATCGATTATCCTAAAATCGATATAAAAAGTCGATACAAATATCGGTTTTCTTGTAATGTAATATTGTATGTAATATTCGATTATTTATAGAACTATATAGTCATTTAAAAAAGATCGATAAGTATATAAAAAAAAAACTTTGAGTACCTACATAAGTAAATTATTTTCAGTTTCACACCTTTGGTTCCATATTCGCGATGTCTGCTCCATTCACTGCTCCACTACCATATTCAATCAAAACCAAAACGTTTGTTTTGATTGAATATGGTAGTGATGTTGCCTTATTATAATATTATCCCAGTAGAAAAAATTTAAACCAGAATAGTAAAATCTATTTTGAAATAATCGATTTTTTGATAAATTAATAGACCAATAAAAATCGATTTTAAATAGTAATCCACTTTTTAATAAATAATAATTGACCATTAAAAATCGATTATTTTTAATATCCCTGGACTTGTTCTCAACGAAATCTTGCTTCACTGCAACGCACCGTAACACGCATTTGGCCGTTTTACACAATTACTTAGCTATTCTATTGTTTTGTTGACTTGGCAACACTAACAAATTAGGCAATAGCAAGAATTGTTTGCAAAATGATATTTTCGAACTTTTCTATTAAAACTCTTACATCTAGTTAAATAATTGGGTTAGTGTAGGTAATTAGGTATTCTCTTTCAGCTTTTATGAAAATACGATATGTGATTTAAGTGAAGCGTGAAGCATTCAAATGCTGATGGCGTTCAATATCACTGGGCGGCGTTATTCTTCTATGACGAGGCAGGCTTCCGATTCAACATGATTCGTCCTTTTTTCACATCGCAACTAATTATACTGTGACATGGCTGTGACGACGCACTTGCAGTGCTGATTCGCTCAGAGGTTGTAACGATAAAAGGAGCCCTTCCGAATGATAAAAGGCTATAGCCTTCAGTTCAAGGTAGGCACCCATAAGCCAGAGAACTATACATTGCATTCTGCGTTTTATAAAGCTGCAAGTCTTGCACTTGTAGTAAAATACTGGCAGCACCACACGGGTGTTTTCTATAGCCACAAGACAATTCAAGCGGGAAAACGAGGCAGAACATTTAAAACAGACTAACTTTAAGTGGTGTTTATAAGGCCCTATTTTGTTATAGGTATGGATTAGTATGACTGCACCTGCATTTCTATATTCTGTGTAATAATTACAGCTGCACAAAGCGTTCAACTAGAAAGTTGGTGTGCTGCGCTGGCAGGGGGATTTAGGAAATACATAGTGCATCTCATACCTACCTTCAAATCTTCATTACATAGATAGGTACTCCTATTCTATGAATATGTAGGTACCTCAATAAGCTATATTTTGTTACAGGTATCTGAAAAAATACTATAATTATAGATGTGGATTATGTGGATCGACTATGGATTAGTATGACTGCATCTGCAATCCTATATGCTGCCTAATTAATTATTATAGACACACAATGCGTTCAATCAGGAAGTTACTGTGCTGTGCTGAAGGAAGATTTTGGAAATACAGAGAGCACCTCCATATCCCTGTCAGTGCATTGCAGTCATGAAAATCTAGAAATGGTGCATTCTAAGTATCTTAACAATTTCATTCTAGTATTTAAGTCTAGAGTACAAATTGATATTGTAACTTACCTACAAGGATAACTAAAACGATAAATGATATTATTAAGTAACCAAATTTACTTTATTTAATTAAACCTAAAATAAATGGTTTATGGAAACAAAAAGTATATTGTTTTACTTTAAAAAAATAATAAAAATAACATAAAAAAAGCCTTTTATTTCTTGCATTTCTTCTAAGTAGGTACCAAACGTGGGAGCTAGTTATGTTCATAATTTGTATTTTTGGATTATTACTTTATTGATTACACAATTATTAATATATTATGAAAAATTTGATTTGTTTTACTTACATACCTATTAATTCTTTATCTTTTTAACATGTCCCCGGTTCATAAAATAGGCAAGACAAATTTGATGTAGGCAGTTAACCTAAGTACTTTTAATTTTATGGCTGTATAGTTTTGGCTTAGTCGCATCAGTCTTCATCAACAGCAGTGCCAGCACTGTAGACAAGATAGTAGAGGTGTGTGTGTGATGCCTGAAATATAAGTATATTAACAATTGTTATATTATTTTTGCAATATTTAGTCAAAAAGGGTTGTCAACACATAATAGATATGATTATTGTCTGGGAAGTGGGGCCTGGCAACCTGTGATACAGACTGTTTATGCCTACATCAGGCATCTTACACAGGTTTGCAATATGTATTCTAATAAATAAATGATTAGGTATTTGTAGGGTTAGTATCCTACTTCCACTTACTATCTACCATGTGGGCTGCCTGTCTGCCCCTTTACCACTGATAATAACATTTAAAAAATAAATAGGTGTAGTACCTACTAGTATTCAAAGAAGTAGTATACATAGCTTGTCTATTCTCAGTAGTCCTTTTAACAATTCAATTGATTGAACTACTGAGATGTTTTAAAGCCTACCTCTTATAGATTGGCTATTTACATTAACACTACCTCTCTGCTTTTAGTATAGGTACTGGTAATGTAGGTAAAAAACATAAATATATCAATAATTTTTTACCTGAATTATACATATTATAAAATAAATGAATTATATTATCCTGCATGATGATTATGAAAATGTGAAAGCTTGTGCGGGTAAACTGTATACAGTATATTTGATGGTTTAACAGTTTGGTATGTTAACTAAAGATTTTAAGCTAACACATAGGATTTTTTAAACTGAATGTTTTAGTTCCACTGACTATTAATACTTTGGAAAAAATTCACTGATAGAAAGCTACCCAGTTGCTCCCACACAGATACACGCTATCTACCCATCTTTGAATAAGCTTAACATTATAACAGTTTGTTGAAGTTGGTATACTTACCTGTGTATATAATAAGTAGGTACGTATAGATTAATCCCCTTAGGTATAATTAGTAGTATCAGAGGAATAAGTAGTTAACCAAAACCCCAAAGAAAGCATGTATTAACTATTCCAATTTTATGCAATGTTTACCTATAGAAGGAGGTTGGCGTAGAAATAAAGACTAGGTACTTTTATTATAATATTACCATGCCTGCAAGTACTGCAAGGTCTTGCTTGAGCAAAGTTTACATAGTATACCTACCAGCAACTGTGGTTTTTTCAACAAGTTAATTGCTATTTTTCATCATTGTGTTTAAAGTCCTTGGACACTTATAACTGCGATTTTCATGATGAACCCACAAACTTCGTTTCAGGCAAGAAAATATATCGTCGTAGAGCCACAGAATTCACCATATATACGTATAGAGCCCTCGATAGAGCATCGATGTTAAAAAGTCCAAGGACATTAGAAGACTTCTGCAACTGTTATTGACATTTTATTCATGCAGCTGTAAATTCCACCATAAGTTTCTGTAATTCTGTGGGATAGGTATGTAGGGTGGTAGACATACTTAAATGGATAATTTGTAGCACTTATTCATTGTTTGTTTGTATTCATTGGAATAGGTAGGTACCAACGTCCATTTTAGTTCGGTGTTTTCACTTTTCCCATATATTAATGTCGAGATGCTTAAAATATCACAATAAATCTAATCAAACTTAGACCTAAATCTACACGTCAAATGAATAAAAAATGGAGATATAACCGCGAAAACATATAATAATACTTGAAGCCCATACCGAAATACCTGCCAGTTTCATTTGACAGATTGATTCCGATTGAGTACTGTCATTGGACTTAGACGGTACGAATATCTGTCAAAAACACTGCTTTTGTTCACTCACTCTGAATGGAGTTCGATGCCGATCGGTGGAAATCATAGCCGGTACGCTGAAGCCGACTCATCGCTTGTGATTGGCTGGCCGGCAATGAACTTCAGTACGATGAAGATCGGAATCCTTCCGCGGTAAGCCCGATAGCAAAGTAAATCAAAGAGTATATAATTAGGGATGCATACGATACATCGATTTTTTCAAATAACGATGTTGACACTCAAAACATCGAAAAAATATCGTTCTTAATCAACGATGTTTTATCATAGCATCATCTTCTGTCCCGTCCGTGATTTGCATCTACACACATAAACAAATACTTCTCTCAGTTACAAGCGTTAATTTTGCTATTTAACGTCTCGTTCGCACTGCAATACAAACGCGCGCAAAACGAAGCAGTGGCTTTGCTTGCCGGCATCGACAGCCATATTGTATTGTTTATTGTTTAACCTTTACCATATCATAGTAAACTTAAACGAATTAAGTGAAGTTAAGTCATAGTTAACTGTGATAGATAGTATTGTGAATGTAAGTACGTATTATTTAAATAGTATAATATCTGTACTATTTAAATTATAATGCTAAAGAAATAAGCACAACATTAAAAAATGATTAGTTAACACTTGTTTTCTGCTATAAATTAATAATTATGCGATAAAAACAAATGTGTCAAAATAGTGTAAATCAATCAATCAATCAATCAACCAATCAATCAATATGTATTTATTTCAGACAAATACTATCCATTTTTGTTAGTATAGTAGACTTAACCTATTATTAGTACTTATTGGAGTTCATTTATTTAGGTACATTACATTTCATTGGCAATTCATTCAGAATACATTACCTTATCTTGGTGTTATAGCACAAATTCATTCATTAATCAAATTACGGTATGTAAAAAAAATAATTAATATTAGATACATTACACAGAATTAAAATTAGTGGAAATTAATTAGGTAATAAAATTTACAATCTTGGTCAAAAATAAAATAATTAAGATAATAAGTATATGTAAAACTTCTAAAAATAACATTAGTGTATGATTTTCATACTTTGTTTTATTTTTGTTCAAAATACTAAACATCGAAAATAACATCGATATATCGTTCATAACCTTCGATGTTTTTAAATCGATGTTTGACTTTTGGAAATATCGATGTTATACTATCAATGTTTTTTATGAGCGATGTTGCATCCCTATATATAATACATGACATATTCAATCAAAGCTAATCACCAAGTAATGGTGCGTTCCAGATGAGTGTTATTTTTGATAACAAATGTCGTTCCACTAGCTGTGTAGGACAGTTTGAACGTGATCGCTTTTGGCGATCTTGGCATTCTTAACAGCTACTGGAACACACCCTAAGTAGAGGATACAACAAGAAGTAAATAGTATACAAGGTACCATGAATTGGTATGTTATCTAGAAAGGGGGGAATGAAATGATCACTGTGCACAGAGGGTCTAGCAAAGATCCCTATCCGCTATATTTATGAAGTGGGGTTATTCACAAGAAATAACTTGCAGATGCATGATTTTCTGAGAAGTTTAAGACATAAAAATAAAATTTGCATGCCGTCTCACAGAACAGCACTATTCGACAAAAGTGTATTTAGTATGGCACCAAGAATCTACAACCATTTGCCGAAGCCAATAATTGAGGCAGAGAGTGTGACAATCTTTAAAAATAAATTATTTAATTTTCTAGTGACAAATGCCAGAAGTATTATACATGTAATGAATATTTAAATTACAAACCAATGTAATTACAATTTATATAATTCTGGGGATATTTTATTATTATTACTTAATTAATCGACTAATATGTATTTTTTTTTAGTTGACATAATAATGTGGGTGATAATTTAATAAGTGCTCAAAGCTATGTAATGTGCTGAGTTTTAGTTTTTGGTTTGTTGTTTAAATCTAAGTTACCTACTTAACACGTGCTGTATATATTATATTATGTAATCATTTTTGCATGCCATTCCGGTAGAATGTGGAGAGCTTTTATTATTATTATGTTATTCATCTTTGTATGTAACCCATGTTCAGGCAAATAAAAAAATTGAATTGAATTGAATTGAATTGAATTGAATTGAATTGAATTGAATTGAATTGAATTGAATTGAATTGAATTGAATTGAATTGAATTGAATTGAATTGAATTGAATTGAATTGAATTGAATTGAATTGAATTGAATTGAATTGAATTGAATTGAATTGAATTGAATTGAATTGAATTGAATTGAATTGAATTGAATTGAATTGAATTGAATTGAATTGAATTGAATTGAATTGAATTGAATTGAATTGAATTGAATTGAATTGAATTGAATTGAATTGAATTGAATTGAATTGAATTGAATTGAATTGAATTGAATTGAAAGTGTAAGTGAATAATTACACAAACACTTTTTTATTGTAATTGCAACCTAATAAAAAATTATCTTCCCTAATAAATATTATTAAATTAGATATTGGACCAAATCGCACGCTCTATAGGTCGGTAGTGCCCATAGACACAAAATATCATAGTTTTCTGGTAAACAAGTGCTTAGAGCTTAGCTAGGGCATGTTATTAGTATCTAGAAAAAAAGTGCTAAGAGCTTGGATTATCTTAGAATGAGTTCTCATAAAAGATAATTTTGGAAGTATTTATTATAATATTCGGTATTTATTCGGCACTTTAACCGAATATTCGGTCAAATACCGAACATAGAAAACAATGCCGAATATTCGGTATACCGAATAATTACCGAATACTCAGCGCATCCCTATATTATATACTCTTTCAGTTTTACTAATGTACTCTGTGATATACTCTTTGGGTTTGTCTGTGGTCTCTGGTAGTATCCCCATACGTAGTATCACAGAGTACATTGGTAACGTAGTATCTGTTAGTAGTCTGTGGTATCCCCTACCTACCTAGTCTGTGCCAGTCTGTGAGGCCCATTCAACTCGTCATACATTGGATGGTAATAGTAGGTGGGCATGCTATAGGGATCCCATTATTACAATAATATTTTTTTATTTTATTTTAGATATGGCAACAAAATGATTTTGTGGTTATAATTGCCACCGGTCTCGTGTTGTTTTCTTTTCGTGAATTTTCAGTGCTTCTTTATTTAGCCTAGAGACTCTTTTTGTGTTTGTGTATTGTGATGTCGTGTTAAAAATAATGAAGGACAATAGCCGTAAATGTGCTAAATGCAATGCATCATCAGCGAAAAAGCCGAGTCTGTTCAACGGTAAATTACACAAAACTCATACAATATAATTTGAGGTTATGTACTTATTATTGAGTTCGTTGTAGATTTGGAATTAAACATGTTAATTATGTTTTGCAGAATGCTATCATGGGCAAAGTTTTGTATTATGTATTTTGTATTATTGTATTATGTTTTTTCAAAATAAAATCGCTCTCGATTCACAATGTCATGTATGCAATAAATATAAAAATTATAAAATCCTATGCTTTTATTTTTGCGAATTGATGTAGTTTTGTCCCTATTATAAGATAGTTTATCTGATAATACAATGGGGCTGCTCTACAATTAATTACTTTTGACATTACTTTATTAATGTCAATAATAATTAATTGTAGAGCAGCCCCTTTTATCAATTCAAATCTATACGAATAGAACATTTGAATTTTCCGCCTTTTTTAAGTTTCCATCGGGTCCTACTAAAGGCGCTAGTAAAGAATTTCATAACCACTTTTTTTGTATGAAGATGCCATTCTTCTCCGCTAGGAGTAATAGTATTCTGTGGTCTGTGCTTCTAAGTTCTACCTTACTTTTCTAAAATAAAATAATTTTCTTGAGTTTATTTTCAATTTACAGAGCGCTGAATAGTTGAATACTACTAAAATTACTAATACTTTTGTTCAATGCTATAAATATGGCTAAAGAGAGTGATATGTCCCTATTCAACGATGTCCTGGAGCCTTTTCGAAGGGTTATTAACACCGACCCGCCGAAAGATAAATTATCGGCTTCAGAAAAGTTGAATTTCTCTGATAGTAATCAATCGCTGAAAGAAGGTGATTAGAAAGCACCTCAGTTTTGCATCTTCTCAACGTCTAATCATGATAATATCAATAAAATCAATGTTATTGCTTGCAGGTATAACCAACGTTTTGGCTGGGACTAAAAGAAAGTTTAGCATCGGTCATGACGTTGCATCGCCTGATAAACGGATGCGGACTGATTCTAGTGGTTCTAATAAATCAGCAGGACCTCCCCCATCCCCATGGGAAGCTAGGAGATTGAAAATAGAGCTGATTGGTGCTAAAGCACAGGTAATGTTTAGGTTACTCTCTTGCTCAATCTGTAGTACATACCCCACTTTACAATGATGTTCGTCCTTGTGTTCCTATGGAAATAAACAATTGAATTGAATCTAAAATGGCAAGACAAAGTAAGTGCATTTTTATGTTGGTTTCAAGCTCACCCGAGGTAAACATTCAATGTCATATCATATTTCAATTCATTAGTACACTTTGTCTCTCAAACAATTAATTTTAATTGGAAATGTAAACATCTTCTGTTGTGTTCATGTATCTCATTCATTTACCATTATTGTCCTGCCAGTAGGATAACAATATCCTTGCTGATTTTGTGTCTACATCAACCCTTTACAAGTACACAATAATCTCACTAATTAAAAACCAGAGGGTGCCGGATTATTGGAATGTTTGGATTCATTATAAATAAAATGAAGCATTTCATAAAAGAATATTAATGTATTAGTGTTCAGGTTCAACACATTTTTATAGCGGTAGCATAATTAACTAGCTACATAATTTTGAAATAATCCTAATAAAATTGAGGTCTGGTTTTGTGCAACTTGTGGCATAGGGAGGGGCAAGGTAAGTGTGGGTGGAGCATGTTTATTTTTTTTGTTGTTATCTTTTGTTAATTCTTAATTTTGATTTTTTGTTTATTTTTTTATTGGATGTATTGAAGGGTCAGATTAGTGAGATTCATCTGTAGTTAAAATAAAAATATTTATTGGCTAGCAAAGCAAATTGAAATATTTTTAGATTACAAAACTGGAAGCACGAGTAAGCCATCAGCACACAATCAGTAAAGAGATGCGGATCCTATTTGACGAAGAGAAAGCATCTCTGCAGGAACAACACAAGAGGGATGAGCGAGCTCTGTCTGATATGGAAGATAGACTGGCAATTGTTCGGCGAAGAGAGCAGGAGTTGAAGGATGAATATAGTGAAGTGAGAGCTATTCATGAATATATAACTGTTAAATTAGTATTTTTAAGTTTTTTGACTTACCATCTCTATCCATTACCAATACTGTCAGATGTTGTGTGCTATATCATCTTAATGCAACAATGATAACACATATCGCAGTATTGTCTCAACACCAGGAGGTCCTAGCAAAGGTCCCAACGCTAACGCCAAACACTGACTAAAAATGTATTGAAATGACATTCGCTGCAGACAAGTACGCATTTTTTGGAATGTCATTTCAATAACTTTTGGAGTTAGTGTTTGGTGTTAACGTTAGCGTTTGGTATCTTTGCTAGACCCCTGATCTGTGCACAGTTACACCACCCTTAATTTTCATAATGTAAAGTAGTTGCTAAAAGTTAATTTACAGGCTGTGGCAGAACACAAACTGGCTAAAGCAAACTGGGATAAGCAAAAGCATGAACTTCAGAAACAGATAGCTGATCTCAAAGACCAGCTCTTGGAAGCTAATGTCAGCAGCAGGGATCAACTGTCTGAAATGAAGAAAGATATGGATGAGCTATTACAGGTAATAATATAAAATACTGTTTATTGACATTTTTTTTATCAACAAGTAGCATCTGGTCAAAATTGTTTGAGATAATTAGTTTTATATTTTTTTTCGTTTGTCAGTTTGACGAGTGACTTGCCCAGCCCATTGCCATTACAACTTGCTAATTCTAAGAGCTAAAATAGAAAGGTTATTTTTCTGAAAATGTGTGGAATGCACTTGGGTACCATTCCACACATTTGATAGACATTGTGAGACTTTTATAGCCAACCGTGGGCTGGTGTAGGCTAATAGATAGAAGTTGACATTCCAGTACTAATGTGCGAATCTATAAGATCAAGAAACACGATAAAGTATTTCCATCATCATCATCATTAACAGCCTGAAGACGTCCACTGCTGAACATAGGCCTCCCCCCAGGAGCGCCACTCAGAGCGGCTGCTCGCCTCCTGCATCCATCGGCTCCCCGCGGCTTTCACCAGGTCGTCGGTCCACCTAGTGGGGGGCCGGCCTACGCTGCGTCTTCCAGTTCGTGGTCGCCACTCGAGAACCTTTCTTCCCCATCGGTTGTCAGTTCTACGAGCGATGTGGCCTGCCCATTGCCATTTCAACTTGCTAATCCTAAGAGCTACATTGGTCACTTTAGTTCTCCTGGGGATTTCCTCATTACGGATCTTATCTCGCAGGGAAACACCGAGCATTGCTCTCTCCATAGCCCGTTGTGCGACTCTGAGCTAAGTAATGAGTAAAGTATTTCAATATTCCTTAATTTATTTTGATGATTAACAGGCATTAGAAGGGGCCCAATCCGAAGTAGAAATTTTAAAGGAAGAAGTTACTAGGCAGACCATCCGGGCAGACAATTGCACCTCATTGAGAACCCAGTTTGAGAAGCAGACTTTTGAATTGCAACAGGTTACCAAAAAACTCAAGGAGTTGGAGTATGAAAGGGACTCATTTAAGGACTGGCAGATGCAGGCTAAGGTAAAAATGTATTGTTACAGTGGCTAATGACAGTTACACTATAGGTGGCTAAGACGCAGCATACGCCGGCCCCCACTAGGTGGGCCGCCGATCTGGTGAAAGCCGCGAGGAACCGATGGATGTAGGAAGCGAGCAGCCCCTCAAAGTGGCGCTCCTTGCGGGAGGATGTTCAGCAGTGGATATCTTCAGGCTGTTGATGATGATGATGAATGTAATGTTCCTTCCATCTCTGACAAAATTTAAAGACAGTTTACCATACATCGGATTCTAAGTCTTATTACTGTTACAGACAGCACAAAAACGTCTGAGCAACATGGCAGACTTAGAGCAGGAAGTGGTCCATCTGCGAGCTTCCGAGCGTTCTCTCCGGGATGCTATCTGTAACAAGCTTCTATTAGAGGAGCAAGTACATCAGCTCACCTCCAGAGTCAATGTTCTGCAGCCAGTTCAGCAGGAGTTGCATGAAGCCAAGGTAGGCTTTGGATCAAAGAAAGAGAAATGTAGAAAAAATATGTGATTTCCAGTTATACATATGTGTTTTTTAGGGTTCCATACCCAATTGGCAAAGCAAACCTTATTACCAAGGCTCCACTGTCCATCGGTTCATCCAGGCTGTGTCTCATGAACCGTCATAGTTAGACAGTTGAAATTTTCACAGATGATGTATTTCTGTTGCCGCTATAATAACAAGTGTTGGTTGCAAACAAATGTTTATTTTTATAAATTTTTATAACAGGCATATTTTACAGCCTATTATCTACATAAAACATCTTGTAAGAGTTGCAAGTCAATATGAACCACCATATTACCACCGAGTTAGAACCAGTTGTCCCATAACAGGTGAAGCTGGCAACACTGGAGTCCGCGTTAGAAGAGTGGCAGAGCACCGCTCGAGTGCATGGCGTCGAGAATGCGCGCGCTCTTTCCTCTGCTCTAGATTCTGCTCTAAATTCTCAACTCACCGCCACTGCTTCTAACTCCCAGGCAACCTCGCAAGTGGCGCAACTGACCGAGGTACATCAATATTTACTACTAATTAAAATTAAATGAATAATAAAAAAGACCCCCGAGAATTTACACACAATGTATTCATAGTCCTTCAAATTTACGGGATGACATTAAAAATTTACTATGTTCGTCTCGTTGATGAAATAAATCTGTGTGCATTTTATCTAAACAGTCGATATATGTATGTATTCTATGTATCACTTTCTAATCATTTAATTTGAACCAACTTAATTAATAATATTTAATGTTTTAATTATTTTCATTACAAGAGTAGAGTGTGATTCAAGCTCAGTGGCGGCTATGAAGTGCGCTGCAAGCCCCCCGCACGCTGCGCTTACCGCTTACCTCTTCCCGCGCACATCTATTTTTGCTACTGTGCAGCGTTTCGCGCCGACTTCTCAGCCGCCATTGGGTAAATCGCACTCTGAAGTTGGATTCTTCACCACACAAAAAAAACAGGAAAATCCTACCACTGATGCCCCGGCTACACCTAAAGGTAAACGGCTAAGGTTCGCGGTTGAACGCTTGTGTGTAGCCGGGGCATTACAAAAAGAAGTTGTAATTTACTTGCGTAAGATTCGTTTCAGAAAAAAATATCAACGATAATATCATCCTTATATTAATTAATCAAAGCAACAATCATAATTTTAGTCAGAAACAGATATTATTATTCCAGCCCTGATGATTCCCTGTGTTGTCGAGACATAATTTCATCTAAAGCAACCGTTTTCGATCCCCTAATTCGTTGCTTCCTTTGGTCGTAAATTGACACACACAAATAAACGGACAATGTTTCAGTTCCACGTAATTATATTAGTGGGGATTTTTATTTATACAGGAAATAGCCACAGTAAAGTATGAGCGTGACAAGGCAACCGGAAAGCTGAACGACTTGCTATCGGTTCGCAAAAATCAGGAGAGCCTCATTCATAGACTGCAGAAACGGCTGCTACTTGTCACCAGAGAACGGGATAGCTATAGGTGAGAAAGCGAACAAATTTTCATTCAAAAACAGAAATTATACTTAAAAAGAAACTCGTATTAATACTAAATTTGATATTTGGTATTTGTCATCATTATCACCATCAACAGCTTGAAGATGTCAACTGTTGAACATAGCCATCCCCCACTGAGAGCCACTTTGAGCGGTCGCTCGCCTCTTGCATCCATCGGCTCCCCGCGGCTTTCACCAGATCGTCGGTCCACCTAGTGGGAGGCTGCCCTACGCTGCGTCTTCCGGTTCGTGGTCGCTACTCTAGAACCTTTCTTCCCCATCGGTTGTCAGTTCTACGAGTGATGTGGTCTGCCCCATTGCCATTTCAACATGTTAATTCTAAGAGCTATTATAGCTTCTCAGAGCTTTTTCGAGATATTTCTAAAAAAAACATGAATTATGAGGAGATACGATATCAATGTGCATTGTGCAAGTCCAATTTTTATTTATCGTTATAACAATACTAGGTGGTAGAACTTTTGCAAAGTTCGTCTAGGTAGGTACCACCACTTTGCGAGTTATTCTGCCGCCAAGCAGTAGTGTGCAAGCACTAATGTGTTCCGGTTTGAAGGGCTCTGTTGCTAGTGAAACTACTGGGCTGATTACTAGACTGTGTGCTGTCTCACGATGACGTCCGCTGTGCAGTGTCATGCGAAAATGTATTATTTTAAAGATCCGAGTGCAACTGTTATAGGCGGCCATGTCGCTTAACATCAGGTGAACGACTAGGTCGCAACGTCATTAACATCACATTAAGAAAAATCCAAGTTCGTCAGTAGCGATGGAAATTAATGCGATTTTGCGTAAATTTCATAAACATGCTAATTCACGAGTCTTAGCATGCTAATTGCTATTGCTATTGCTATGCTATTTGCTAAAATGAAATAAAAAAGAAATGAAAAATGAAATGAAACTTTATATTAAAAATTAAATTCAAAATGAACTAAATTAATTGAAATGAAATTTCATATTTCACAGAATTTCGCAACTACATTTCATTTGCGAAATGCTAATTGAGTTTTCACATGCTAAAAATGAATGTGATTGCTAATTAATCCATCACTATTCGCCAGTTAACCAATAGTATATATTTTGTCCAGACAACAACTAGATTGCTACGAGAAGGAACTATCAGTGACGTTAAGCGGCGAGGTCGGAGCGGGAAGCGCGGCGCTTTTGTCGGCGAGAGTCGAACAGTTGGAGAAATCACTGCAGGGGTACCGTGACTTGCTCGCCAATACTGACCCTTCGGGACATGCGAAAGGTATTATGTTTTTACTTGCTACGCCTTGTGGTGGCGTAGTATTTTTTTTCTTTGAGTAAGGCAAACCTTTTGAGTAGTAAATGTTTTAGCGAGATCAAGTGAACTTAAATATTGAAATAAACTTTGGGTTCATACCCTGTCCTTTTTTGATCTCGAATCTTTATAAGTCTTTGCTAAACATAAATATGGTTTCAGCGGTTTAGCGATAAAGCGGCGTTAACGTTCCTCATAAAGACTGGAACCAATCGGATCGCGTTATTTTTTGGCGCGTTTCACAATCAACCAATCACGTCATCAGTCGTCATCAATTTAAATTAAAGTCACCTCATTAAATCCTATTCTATTCTTCCAGCTTTAGAAACACTTCGGGCAGAAGCGAGCAAATGGCGCGAGGAAGCGGAATTAGCGCGTCGCGATGCGCTCAAGTTGCGCGGACAACGGGACGCTTTGCAAGCGCACATCGAACGCATCGGGAATTCTGCTGCACCTAGCACTAAGGTCAAATATATTGTTATCTGTGCTAAGGTCTCTAGCCTCTAGCAAGCTTTGCTAGTTATTCTGCCGGCAAGCAGTAGACAGGGCAAATGAGACTATGACCTGATCTCACAGTCTAGTAATCTGATTACTAGACTGTGTAATGTTTCAGGATGTCGTGCGCAGTGCAGTGTCACGCGAAACTTTATTAGTTTAAAGTTCCGAGTGACACTGCAACTGTTATGGGCGGTCGTGTCACTTAATATCAGGTGAACGATCAGATCGCAACGTCATTCATTCTCATAAAAAAAACACATCATTAGCCGGGAGACTGCTGAACGTAGGTCTCCTCCATAAAAAGCCACTTGGACGCGTATCAAACTATATACGCCTGCCATAAACCATAATCACCAGGCTTGGCAGGCTTAGAGCATTGACGGGCCCGATAGCTCAGTTGGTAGTGACCCTGCCTTCTGAACCGAGGGCTGTGGGTTCGATTCCTACCCAGGACAAACATTTGTGTGATGAACATCGATGTTTGTTCTGTGTCTGGGTGTTATATTGTGAGGTTAGAGATTATTTCTCATAAGAAAATATTTCACTTACATGAGAACTATTTAACATAATGTACAAATAATTACTGTTGTCGTACGAAACAGATGTTCTTAAATTTAAATACTTAGTAGCTATTTTTTTTTTTGTAGTAAGTAGTAGGGTAGTTAAACAAAACTGGTCATTTTATGTATCTTTTGTTCGATGCGGGTTACCGGCTAGCACACAGCGATAAGCAAGTCGCTTGCATAGATCAAGCGTACCTGGAAGTGGCTCAAGCGCACTTTACCGATGGAATAGCTATGTTTTCGGTTTAGGTAGATATTAAGTGCAGTGACTTAAGAGGTTACGACTTAATGGTTATTATATATATATATGTATTTAATAATGTATTTTAGTTTAGGTTTAATTTAGTGTTAGTCTTTTTTTTTTTAAGCTAGGTATATTATTAATATTTTATAATTATGCTATTTATGTTGTTGAGATCGCTCGACGTATAACCACTTCAAAGACAAAAAATAATAATTTTAATTTAATATTATTGGTTTATCGAATTAACGCATAACTTATTTAATTTATTTATTTTGAAGTTATTGGTTATTGTATTCTATGTATGTATTTACAAACAAAAAGTATCTAAGTATTATATCCGTTATCTGGTTCCCATAGTACAAGCTATGCTTAGTTTGGTGCTAGATGGCGCTGTGTGAAATGTCCACACATATTTATATTTATTTATTTTATTTATTTAGAAAAGGAGTTGGCAAGGCAAGGCGTTCCCCTCTGCCGGTCATATGGCGCTATTTGGTCATCTACAATATCATAATGTGCGTGTAGACACTGTAACTACGCTAGTTTATATAACGGTCTAATTCTAATTCTACGTGGGGGCGCTAAGTCCTGCACTGACGTCCCGCTAGGGGTGTATTGTGCATTTCCCCCTCTGCCAGCATCTACCCGAGCCACCCCAACTCCTTAAAATAACGGAGTGTGGCTCTAGGCTGCTGGCACAACTGCTCCAGTGGTGCTGATGTTGGGTGTTGTATTGATGCAGATGAGGCATTCAAACAATCTTGAGTAGAATGCTCTGCGTCCACTTGTGTCAGCATTCCTGATGTGTATCTGGCTTCCTCTGTAGCTGTGCAGTATCTCAGCACGTGTTCCACAGTCGTTTTCATTCAGGCACCCTCTGTATAGGGGGCTATCCGTGGCCCCGGTCTTATGCAGATGGTAGTTTAAATTGCAGTGGCCAGTGATGAGGCCTACTATAAGCCGCTGCAGCTTTTATACGGTTTTAAGATGGTGTGCGGCGTGCGTTTACACGCGGTTTGCACGTGTGCTATGCGTGTCTACCTCGTCCCCCTAGAAATTGGCAGAAAAATGGTGCTTGCAGATTATAACGTTAACATCTCCATTTATAGATGCTCTAAGTTGGCAGGTGAAGATTTTAATGTACCAAGGAGAATGCTACCGCCTATTCTCTAGATATTCCCCTAGCCGGCTCTTACGGCACCCACGGGAAGTCATGGGATGGTCCTATTCATACACCGCCGGGACCACATTATTCTAATATATAAATTATGTTCAGCGGTTTATCAAACGAACAATGAGGCTATGATGATGTAGGTTCGGATTTCACTTAGGCGTGACGCGTATTTATCGTCACAGGTAAAAGTCACTGATAAAAGAAAGTCACAGTGACTGCACAGCGACAAAATACCTCCGGGAGCAGCGACACTGTGACTTGTCTATGAGAGCGTGCTAAAGTAATAGGTGCATCCTTTTCTCACGAAGGCGTCTGTAGCGTGCCAGAGAGGGACAAACCTAGTATTTTTTTCACAGGAGCTGTGACAGCGACATGTTTTGCCAGCCGTCAATTCAAAAGTAATAGGTGCATCCTTTTTCCACATAGGCGTCAGAGAAAGACACACCTATTATATATCTACGTCCTGTAAACGTGACTTGTGCCGCGAGTAAAAAATACTCGCTAGTATTTATTCACAGGTATTTGTCACAGGTACGGCTGAGTCACAGTCACAGAGCCACCTAGTATCTCGATTTACCTAGTACGACCCACTTCTTATTTCTCTACATAATAAAACACTCTGTATACATTAACGCATTTCAATAAAGAAAAGGTCTGTAAACAGCACATTTCTATTGCTGTTACACTCCCACTCCAATTAGATATAATAGAGGAAGTGAGAAAACAGTATTTTCGTGCTCTACAAAGTTTTTTTTTCTCAATGGCACGCGTGTATCCATAGACTCAAATCTTTGTGTATTTACAGATCTTACATCTCGCCGACAACCCCGCCGCTATAGCACAAAAGCTAATTCAGCATGATTTGGAAGCTGCACAAGAAGAGGTAACTATTTTTTAATATTTATATTACTGGCCTGATAGGTTAATTGATACCAGCTTTGCCTTCTGATCAACAGGCTTCCATTGTCACCCAGGACAAACATTAGTGTGGGTGTTTGTTCCGCGTCTGGGCTCTGGGTGTTATATTTTATTCTATGTATGTATTTACAAACAAAAAGTAATTAATATACAATCAGTTATCTGGTTCCTATAGTACAAGCTAGTCTTAGTTTGGAGCTAGATGGCGCTGGTGCTCCAATTGTTTTTTACAAGAACATCTGTTTGCTACTTATAATAATGTCTAAATCCATAATACATCCCTAGATTATTAAAATATACCCATCATTTTCAGATAAAAACGCTGAAAGCGGCGTTGCGCGAAGGTGGGTCGAAAGTGTGCAACGACGAATCCCAACAGCTGAAACAACAGCTGGAAAATAGCCGGATCAAGCTGAAACGGTAATTATAAGAAAATATTTTTATTGACATGATTACTTGAAAAATTATAAAAATTCACGTAAATTATAGCAACACACACATTTGAACAACTGTAGAACCGGCAACCGATGGGGAAGAAAGGTTCTCGAGTGGCGACCACGAACCGGAAGGCGCAGCGTAGGCCGGCCCCCCATTAGGTGGACCGACGATCTGGTGGAATCCATGGGGAGCCGATGGATGCCGGAAGCAAGTGGCGCTCTTTGGGGGAGACCTATATTCAGCAGTGGACATCTTGAGGCTGATGATGATTATGATAGTAACACAAATTTTATAAATTATAAAATTATGTTTAGGACCGGAACCAGCGAGTCAAATGATGCCAAATAGTCTGGCATCATTTCCGGATATATTTAACTGAAAATTGTATAGAATTGTGAGTGTTGTATATGTATATGTATATAGTCTATGGGCGCTTTAATTGGAGATTTATCGACAATATCACCATCTGCTTGGGTTCTCAAACCTCTATACTTTATTTAGTAATGGATACTTTTTGTTGGCCTAATCACCAATCAAATATAGACATTAGAATTTCCTGCCATAGACATCAAAATCATTTTTCTTTGCGCATGTCTCTATTGAGAACTTTTAATTGATGGCATGGTCTCATTCTCTCATTTTGGCGTTAGTAGTTATTCTATTCACACACTTCATTGTAATCGTATTATTTATTCATAAACTTTTGTCTTTTAGTGTTTTTATTACTTGTAATAAAAAGTTGCATAGAAATATTACTTAGTAAAAATGTAGCCGTAATGTAACATAAATCATATTTTATTTATAATAATAAATAAATATGTGTGGACAAATCACACTGCGCTATCTAGCCCCAAACTAAGCATAGCTTGTACTATGGGAACCAGTAGAGCGATTATGTAAAGCTGTTACAAACACTGGGTTGATCGAAACACAATTGAAATAGCTACATGTGTGTATCGATAATTTGCGATTACGTAAGGGTTTTTATTTCTATTTCAATCGGTTTTTATCGATAACAACCAAAGTGAAGTTGCAGCCAACCCGACCAATTTAAAAAGCAAGGTTATATAGAAAACGTGTTGAACTGACTATCATTTTTATATGGCTGCATTATACGGTTCTTTGGCCTATGTTTTTGTTGAAACAGGAAATGTCATTGTCAATGAAAAAATAGAGTTATAATAATTGTGACCATTTGTGGCAGATTTCTGCCATTTGGCAGAACTAGCTCTCAAGTTTACTGTTTTAAAAACGTGGCATCTTTCGGCAGATATGGGGGTTTTTGATATTTTGAAGTAAAAATCGGAGGTCTCATAGCTGCAGCTCTTTATTAGTTTTAATAACTTAGTAATATTAATTTGTAACTCATTCATCAGACTTCCTCACTGAAACTAGAAGAAACTAAATACCATACCTGCCGTGCGGACTAGAGGTAGCGCCTCACTAGCAACCATGTAACTAAGATAGTTTTCATCCGATCAATATCCTACTGCCGGTAAACTGGCGCGCTAATTGACTGTTATTTTCTTTTAAGATATAAATAAAAATTTCATATGATTATTTTTTTATTCATTGGTCAGCCCCCAAAGGGCTGAAACATAAACATAAACGTCATGGGCCCTATCGGGCACGCAAAAATTAGAAGAGAGGAGGATACATAACTATTGATAATCGCGTACAGCCAACGACGTTTTTGCGCGCCAACTTAACACGAACAATCGATCAATATTGAAGCCGCTTAAACAGGGTTAGGTAAGACGTAAAAATTATTAACCCGCGCGAGCCGGGTTGGGTCAACTAGCAATATATTATAAAATACTTGAGGCATATTTCTTTGTTGAGGAAGATTTCTAGCCTATTTAGGGCAGAATCTGCAATTTAGATGGTCACACTGGATATAGTAAGTAAGTATTTTATGATTTACTACTACTTATGCGTTTATATTGCTTGAAGATGTCCAATGTGAAGAAAAACAACAATAAAAGTTCGCAAGAAACAACCTCTAGCCTGTTTCTATGGAGAATGTAATTTCTGCCGTCATTTCGGCTGAAATCTATGTACGTAATCGCAAATGTTCATATCGATGAAATTTTTGTTCTGTCAAATCCTTTTCTGTAGCAAACTTGTTGCAATCGAACTTTTATTGACTTTGATTGATACAGAATGTCGTACATAATCGCAAAACTATAATAAATACATATTTCTTAATGAAACTGATTGAAATAAAAGTTACATAATCGCCCTACAGATAACTGATACAATACTTATAAATATACTTTTTTTTAATACATACATAGAATACAGTATAACACCCAGACGCAGAACAAACATCTATGTTCATCACACAAATGTTTGTCCCGGGTGAGAATCGAATCCACAGCCCTCAGCTCAGAAGGCAGGGATACTACCAACTGAGCTATCGAGCCCGTCTGCTTTTGAATGCTACTGTCGTTCTATGATTGGATAATGGTATTTTCTAACCTAAATTGCAGACGGAGTTCTGTGAGTATTTTTTTTTGGGTAATTTAGCGGTGGATTGCGCACTACTAACGAAATCCTCCTACAGTTCATGTTTTCCTACCCGTCCAATAAGGTAAATGAACATCCCACCATTCGTTTTCCGTCAGCATCCCACACATTTACGTGTTCTCTCTAAAACTCCATAGAAAAATAAGTGAGACTTAAGTGTAAAGTATCCACCACTGGGGCATAGTTTTGATTGCACTGAAACGAAGTGACGAGACTAGACTTGGGCGTGACTTAAGCCTAAACCTACCTGTCGTACGTTTGTTAAAGTTAAACTCAGTGTCAACTTAAAATACTGAACGCTTATTAGTTGAAAGCAGCCGATGGTCAATAGGCAACCAATGAGCGCTCAGCATTTTTAAGTTTAAAGTGGTACGTCACGCTCAGCGCGCCAAATAAATTTTTTTTTTCCTTGTTTTGCTAATTATAGCTTAATTACTCAACGCGTATACACGCGTTACATGAAAACTAGTTTTCCGCAAATAAATAGAATGTATCAACAAAATAGGATTAAAAGTATTTTTTTATTTATTTAATTCTTTATGCACAAAATGTGTACAAAGGTGGACTTAATGCTAACAGCATTTTCTACCAGTCAACCAAGGTGTGAAGAAAAGGAAGTAGATTAGGCGTGGACAAACGGATATGAGCAAAATTGCAGATCATACTAAAAGTACCTATATATATCATTGGTTTAGTAACAAATCGCAAAAAAACAATTTTTGTCTTGGCTTTTCAGTCTATTGCCATTTGTTGATACTTTTAATCCTAATTTGTTGGCACATCCTATTTATTTGTGGAAAACTAGTTTTCATGTATAGCGTTGAGTAATTAAGCTATAATTAGCAAAATAAGCAAAAAAAATTGAATTTGGCGCGTGATGTGACCTTAACAAACTTACCAGAAACCGGTGGTTAGTCTATGTTATACCAGATATTTCTGTCTTCGAATTTCAGAATGAAAGAAGAATTCACGTCGTCAGCGCAGGAATATCGAGATGTGGTCTACATGCTTCTAGGATATAAAATAGATAGAACGGGTCATAAGAACTATAGGTGAGTGAACGCACAGTCTGATTTTTAGGCAACTTTTTAGGGTTCCCTACCCAAAGGGTAAAGGCAACCTTATTACCCTAGATAATATAATACCTACAGTACAGATGCCTCATCCCATACAACGGAATAACTCGGGCTATTTTACAAATTTTTTTTTTCTGCAAGATTACCAAGCGACATTTATTGCGTGTTGGTGAAGTATTGGGCCAAATAAATGCACTGGACACTAACTAGTAACGCTCGCGTCACGATCACTACATTCTTTTCACGTTCGGGCTATTTTTCGTTTGCACCGGATGAGACCCGACGCTATTACTAAGGCTCCTCTGTCCGTCCGTCCGTCTGTCTGTTTGTCTGTCATCAGGCTGTATATCATGACCAGTTTGACAGTTGAAATTTTCACAGATGATGTATTACCGTTGCCGCTATAACAACAGATACTAAAAAACAGAACAAAATAAATATTTAAGGGGGCTTCCATTCCATACAAAAAGCGTGATTTTTGTCTCATTTTGATAGATAATGATACGGAACCCATTGTGCGCAAGTGCGACTCGTACTTTACCGGTTACTTTTTCCTTTCAACGAGTTATCTCTTCCAGGTTATCAAACATGTACGCCGAATCATCCGAAGAGTACTTAACGTTCACACTATGCGATGATGGCATAGAGATGGTCCACACAGACTATTCCACTACGTTGGGAGAGCTTGTAGAACTGCATCTACATCAGCACCGCTCGATACCGCTGTTTTTGAGTGCACTCACTGTTGATTTGTTCACAAGGACGACAATGCAACAGATGCAGGAATAGCTTGTGAGTGACTAGTTATTTGACTGTATGTATAATTAGTATGTCTATCACCTTCTATGATGTGTGGCGTTTATGGGAGGCCTATCTTCAGAAGTGGACGCCTGCAGGCTCATAATGTCATACCTCTATCTGTAAAAGGGAAGTAAGAGAAGCGTATGCCCTCTTGTCCATACAAAAAGTCCTGACGCTTTTCCACCTCTAAATGTTCTTGTTTTTGATGATTTTTTTATACAAGGTGACCTTGAATTGGTATGTTATCCCGAAATGGGTTGGACTGGGACCATGATACCCTACAAGTTGTGATAGCCTTACTTGAAACTGGATGTTTCCAAACTTCCATGGTAAAAAATAAATCTACTCGCAACATTGCACGTGCGATCGCTACGACAGTTAACAAGATACTATAAATTCATTTCTAAACACAGGTCGTTAAACTAATTTATGTGCACTCGGTCACGGACGAAACTGCGCTAAGGCTATCTTCGAACGTAAAGTTAGCTTACATAGCATTTCTTCAATGAAAAACTATTAATTTAGTAAAGTCGTAGAAGAAACATTGTCTACCTTGGGGTGTAGATTTACCCCCTTTCGGGATAACATACTAATTTAAGTTCACCTTGTATATGGTCTACCCAGTAAAAAAACTATGCTCCGTACGTCTTCCTTTTTTAAGTTTTAACATCAACTTTGTATAGCTAACCAAAGTTACAAATTTTTGGCGTCAAAATTATAACAAAGAAAAGTTATTGCCTTTTCCGCCGTTACCTAAAACATGAAACATATTCTAAAAAAAATCAAGACGTACAAGCTTAGATTATACCTTATCCAAACAATTGACACCGAAATTAAAAGGTTTTGTTAAGTTTTAGAGGGTGAAAACGTTGGCGCTCGAAACGCTAAAATGTAGGCAAATAGGCATGTTGACTACTATTGAAAATGAACAAGTTAATATTATTTTCATAAAGTAGATTAAAAAAATGCAAACATTGAAAAAATAAGTAAAATCTGTAAATAAATCACGGAGTAATAAGCTTTAAAGTTTCTGGAGAAGGCATTACTTGTCCCCAAACAGAGCATTCCCACAGTTACTATGAAAGCATCACCTGTGACGTCACATGCCAAAGAGATTGTATGTAAAGTTACCACAGCTTAGCAATGAGGTTCCATGAATTTGTGATGTCACTGCGTGTTTGAGCTATCTCTTTATATTCCTTTTTTTAAAATGCTTGCAACTTTGTCATTTTTTGCGATATTTTATTTTTGTTTTCACGACTGTTTATTTTTTGAGGAATATTATTATTTTGTGCAATAATAAAACAGTAGTCATCATGCCTATTGTACATGAGCTGTCATAGTGATCGGTTGGCGAATAGTATTTTTGTAAACCTATTGCTATCTAAATGGGGCACGCGGAAACTACTTCTACAGAGTAAATATTCTTACGCTATCTTTCTCGCTCTGGGCGGTGGTGATCCTGAGCGTTAGAAAAGGATAGTGTAGGGAAATGCGATTCCGTGCTGACAGATGTGATTCAACATTTCAACCCATGTAATTTTAAACATAGATTAATGTGAAAGTATTAAAGCTCAAATATCTCAATCATGGAAAAACTATAAGAGGAATGCCAATAGACCAAGAAAACAGCGTAGATCAGAAAAAAGCCAAAAAACCGGCTTAAAACTAGATGGCGCTGCAAAATGAGCGGGCTACAAGTTTCACTAAAACGCCGTATGTCCGTAGCGCTAATCAGTCACAGCAGCAAGTCAATCGAATTTAATTAACAGCGCCATCTACTGCGTTTGAAGTAAATTACTGGTGGTCCCGCAGGAGTAACTGTTATCTTATTCTGTGTTTTTGTTCATTTAAACTACGTTTCGATACTCCTAACGCCATCTTAATGATCACCTTTGAGTTAGTGAAACCGTCTACGCTGCAGTGCAAGCACCGATCTTCTCATTTCGGAACTTATCTCGCAGGGTAACACCGAGCATTGCTCTCTCCATAGCTCGTTACCTAATTATTCAGTTGCAAATATTTTATCAACCATATTATTATATTAGATGTAGTGCTTAGTTGATATATTAGTAAACACATGAACTTGGAAAAGGTGTTTAATACTTTTTCATTTCTTCATGGAAAAACTACTGTATGGATTTGTCCACCAGCAACTTCTCTCCTGTCCCCTGCAGTGCTAGGGATTTTGATGTAACTGCTCGTGAGATTTTGAATTTATTGATTCTCAAGACATCTCGACGCTTCCATTTTTCGGCTTACAATATTAAAATATAGCCAAAATCCAGTTTGAAAATATTATAATATTATTGGTTATCGAGCAACTATGGAAACCCGATAAAATTCGATAAGTTTGACAAGATTAAACCGATGACAAATGTCAAAAATTAGATCCATGCGTGGTTTAGTCGACATAGAACGACATGATCGTTAAGATTTATCGAATTTATATCGAAGTCGATAAAATACATTCCGTGCTACCGATTACGTTTTATCGAAACTTTATGTCAAATTTGACATGAAAATTCGTTAAATATATCGATCGGAAGATCGGTGCTTGCACTGCTGTTTTCTTAGTGTATTAGCATTCCTCTTCTAGTTTTTCCATGATCTCAATACGCTTATTTGGGCCGTATAAGTACGCAATGTATATCGTCGTAAGATTTAGTTCTGAACCGCCATTATAATAATTTTTTGTGTGGGTGTGGTCAGTTATAATAATTAAGTTCTTGTTTCTAAGTAATACTAGACTAGTTAAAAAAATTAGATTAATTAATTTTTGTAAGCATAGATTTTTTATTAAGGCCAGCATGTTCATGCATCTTTTAAATCGCTCGCGCATTGCGACTTTTGTTGTAGGGTTTCAGAAATGATTTCATACATTAAAACAGAATCAGGAGGTTTTTTGTTTTGCCCTGTTTTTATGTATGAAAATTTAAAACTTCTTTGGATTAATGTTAATTTTTTGTTGAACATTAACTGTGATGTTAAAAAAATGTCTTTAAAGTTTTTTACGGATAAGTACATTTTTCGTAAGTAAATTCTACCATTTAATAGGTACCTTCAAAGATAGAGGATGCACGAATACTGGCCTAAAAGTAAAATATCTTTGGATGATTAAATATAATGTAATATGTAAACTATCAATATTGTTATCAAAATAGTCATGATCACTTTTTGTTTGATAAAATTACATTCCTTCACATAGTGTCATTTTAGATTAGAGCTATTAGACTGTTGCGTATATTATATCTGAACAGGAAATTAAACGGGCTAACATATTCAGACTATCTCGTTTATCTAGGTTTTCCCTTCATTTTGAACCTTATTACGTAAACAATTAGTCCGTTATTGATCAAAGACAAATCAATTTTTCAATAACGTATTAAGCCTCCATTCATTATATTGTGTTTTTTACGTTATCAAATATCATTACAATGTATATTTCAGTAGACATAATGTATCTTGGTTGGTACTATTTAATATAGATTTGATATGAAAAACGTATTTGCATTCTTTTTCCAAAAACGTATTAAAATTTAAATATATAAATCCTTTAGATTTAGACGATTTTCGAGTGAAAATAACGACAAATGTCGCCAAGGAGTGGCGTACAAACTACTGTGATGTCTCAGGATGACGTGCGCACGCAAAAATTTATAATTCAGGGTTCTGAGTGGCACTGCAACTGTATGGGGTGCCGTGGCGCTAAACATCAGGTGAAGGACAAGCTTAACTTTTTTTGAAATTACTGGGCAAATAAGACTTTATGACCTGATTACACAGTCTAGTGATTTGATTACTAGACTGTGTCTCAGGATGACGTGCGCAGTGCAGTGTCACGCGAAACTTTATTAATTCAAAGTTCCGAGTGACACTGTAACTGTTATGGGCGGCCGTGTCGCTTAAAATCAGGTGAACGACTCGCTAGTCACGTCAATCATTCTCATAAAACATTCTGATTTATATCCGGCATTTGACGTTATTAGAGCTTGTGATTTTCCACGACTCTGTCATCGGTTCACATCACACCACATACCAAGGAGAGAATGAATACTCTATTATCTCAAGTTAGTGGCCGTTACTGCAGAATCTTAGAGCTCATCGAGCAGTTTATCCTACCTATTGTCACGATTGCAGTTGCTATTTAGTAATCGCGAACAACGGCTATAGCAATTATAAGTTTTGCCTCCTTCGAGTTAGTGATAAAGTATTTAGGATATAGGAAAACTTGTCTCGACTCGATATTTTAGTACGAAGCAGGTTAATAACAAGGCACATATTCGGTGTAAAATATTTATGAAGAAACAAGAAAAAATATATTATACATCATCTAATGTTTGCAATGAGTTTAACTACAACAATTTAGTATTAATAGTCAGATAAAGTTAACAACACGATTAGCAATAAGACGTAATTGACAAGAGTCAAGTTTCTATTAATTATTATTATGAGTAAAACAGATTATAATAATAATAATAATAACAGATATATCTAGAAAAATATGGCAAGTGAAAAGATTTAACCTTCAATTGAAAATTACGATACCACGGGTTATTATGGTGAAGATGGTAATTGAACAAACTTAATGGACTTGCAATTTAGTCTCTGTCCATATAAATCCTAAGCACTGTCACAGATATTACGTTTCTCGTTTTGCCATATCTCTCTAGTACCAAATTTAATAGTCCTTAATTACATCTAATAAGTACCATAGTCCAATGTCAATAATAAATTCCATATAATCGAAGAATACACTGACCTCAAATTTTAAGAAATCTTTGGACATTTTTTTAGTTTTAAAATTTTACTAAGTGTAAAATTTCCCTAGGCCAGTCTACATTGACTACTTAAGTTAAATTGCTTGGCAAAAGATACAAATATAAGTTACTATTAAAATGAAGTATTATAATTATTAGGTATTAAAATAGCAATTTAACAAATTGTAACAACAATGAAAATATTGTGCAGTTTAGGAATCGTGTGCAGGCACGAACTAATTCTAAAACATAGGGAACAGTTTGTTCTGTAGCCGCTTTCATCGGATTTGATGTTTCTGCACTCACACATTTAATAGAACATACCAAGTAGAACTTTCAACTATTTAAAGCTAGAAGGACGCCAAGAAATTCATTTTACTACAATGACAACATTTAGATACCTTTACAATTCATGTTTAATTCATGTTCACATACAAAATATTCTTGGAATCGTTTTGGAAATAATTTTAAAGTAACAATAAATTACTTTCGATAACTACAGTCTATCAAAATCACTTAGTTTCAATTGAAAATGTTTCGAAAATAAAGATATCGTAATCTTACGTACACATAATACTGAAAACATATTTCAACACTCTTAAACATGCCCGAATTCCATTTTACATTTACCTTGCGCACTCGTATAAACAAAACAAAACATTATAACATAAATTTAATACAATTTTCAATAAAATTATTGCACTAAAACTTCATACTCATAACTTAATAATAAATATTGCATAAGCGTTAACCACATAATCTTGAAATAATATTATTTAAGTCTTAAGATCCTAAAAGTTAATTTTAAGAACAATTATGTCAGTCTGATGAAAGTTGTTTCATCATAATACGAGCTTCGTAAAGTACACTTTCAACAAGACGGAAAATTAGAATTTATTTAGAGTAAAAAGTACCTATATCCAAATATTGTGCTAACTACAGTCCCTATTTAACATTTTGACTAAATATTAAGTACAATTTGGTGCTCAAATAATGTAAGTGTTTATTATTTAAAACTAGTAATAGAATTATTATTTATCTACAGAATTCGAAACAGTGCATCAGGTTCGATAGTTTCGTCTAATTCTACCTTAACTAATCATTGTAATTTGAACAAACCTGACGCGTTTATGACTTTGAAGCGGCCACTAAAGTCCACCAACTCATAAAACGTGAAGTCTTGAGATCAAATATCTTGGGATATTGTAGATTTAAGAACAATTGTTTTACACTTTAAACATTTTCTTGCCAAACTGCCAATCTAATACAGTGACCGTCTTCACATCGACAAGACAAATCAAGAGTCATCAGTCTACACAAGATATATTTTTAGTGAAATTCCTTTGTGTTTATGTAGTCGTTATTATAACATGTAGATATCCCGTGCATTTATTTTACTAAAGCAACTGCTATGTAACTGCTATTAGGTTATGGGATTGGGCCATAACCTAATAGCAGTTTTAAAAATTTTTTAAACTGTGAACTCGAGATTTGTCAGCCGATTATTGTCTTACACACTACGAAGCCAGCGGACATTGTCCGGGTATACCTAGAAGAGTCTATGACTATAGGGCGTGCTTGCCCCCACCGCTCACAATTCTCGCATCTGTCACACTATTGTCCGTTATATTTTTGCTGCCTGCAAAAGAGAAACCAATAATAAAATATGCTGTCATATTTTATTTGAGCCACCATCATAGTAAACATCGAAGTTAAAACTATGCATTTATTATTTTTATGAATTCGTTCTGTAGGCGGGTAGTGGGATGAAGGAGTCAATGAAACATTTTAATAGCATTGTATGTCTTGTGTTGTTTATTCGCTAGAAATTGAACATTTCTAAGAATAAATATTTTACAATTATAGATGACCCAACATCTCACCCCGAGAATTTTAGAAACGATGATGGGTTGATGTTTCCTATTCTAATAAAAAATGCTCTTTGACATCACAATAAATTAACATCAGGTATGACAAAATCAAAGTAGGCTACCTACATAATGATACGCGATAGAGCGAGACCCAAGACAAGCAGATCGACCTAAACTCCTTCATCGATAGCTGGAAAGGCTGGAAGGTTGAGATAATCTTCACCAGGGCAGCGACAGATTTTGACTTGAAAGTGGTATCTATAACCATGGGCGGGCTTCGTTGATCAAACGTAGGCTTACCAATGAGTTGGTCAGCTTACCTTTACAAGGGCCGGTGTGTAAAGGGTCGACCACACGGCCCGCGTGGCAGGCGGCGCGTTGCAGCCGGCACCACGAAGGGTAAGTGCGTTTGTCGGAGCCGCACAGCTGCTTGCGAGCGCCGCCGCCCGCCGCGCACGACCCGCACGAGACGCACCGCGCGCCGCTCGCTCCGCCCGACACGCAACGCTGGCCCGCGCCGCATGATATTGACGCGCATGTCGCGTTGGCTGATGAAACAATTTCGGTTTGAGAAAATTATATTAGTAAGTGAATTTAAAATGGTAACTAAACGAAATGTTGTAGATATTAGCTATGTTACTATATAAATGGTAGATGTTAGCGAGTATTTGGGTGTAAAAGCCTATCTAGTAGTATTTTTTGACAGGGTGTTTTTAATGTTGGTACACAATTACACATGGTTGAAATCAACTTACGACTAAGAAATGTGGCAGAATCTGGTCAATCAGATCCAGATTCTGCCACATTTTGGATTGCAATCTTGCTATTTACTGAAGAAAATTAGTCTGCTTTCCTTTTGTAATACATACACCACAAAGCCTAAGTACCCAGTTAATAAGGTAAGTGTATACCGTCTATAACTCCTATGCAATTTGGGAAATGCTCATCTCACCTATACATGCTCCTCTGTACGCCAAAGGCAGCGCCCGCCCGCGCTCGCAAGCGGCTCGGCGCAGTGCGCACGCGCCTGCGTACGTGTTTCCATCAACCGCGCATACGGGTGAGCCGGCGACCACGCACGCGCCGCATCGCACGCAGTGGGGCCCTAACTCAGCGTCTAGCACGCAACGCTTCTCGCCGCCGCAGCGGACGCCTTCACAGGTGCCTTCTGGAATGAACAAGTCTTTATTCGTTAAGTTGTTGGTAAGTGGACTATTTTGTCGCAAACATTGTTATTCTGATACAACATGAATGAAGCGAACGACCTATTACCTAAGTGGACGTAAAAATTTTTTGACTGAATGTAATCAATTTGAGAATTTCGTTCGGGACGCTTATTATGTAATAATGCAGCTTGCAGGGGAGCATCATTCTGTCAGCACTAGCAGTACCTACCTAAGTATATTAGTCACACCTCAAAACACTTTGCACATTACGAAAGAGTCTATAACTTATCCCACAAAACCCATTTCTTCAGAAAAAAAGAACACTAAAGTTGTGTTTTCCGATGATTATAGCTTTACAATCACGAAATCACGAACTGAGATATCCCATTCAGGCAATTTACTTCGAAAAACGAGGTAAATTAAATCTCAGCCGGAAGAGAAAACACGCCGTCGTAACGGATATTTAGGTGACTGCTGAATATAGTGTAAATGGTCCTTTAGTCGGATAAAAAATTTATTGACGTCCCGGAGCCGTCTTAAAGGCGGAAACACGAGGCTTAATGTAACGATGTAACTTAATAACGAAGTAGAAATCAGACAAACGGCTACGAGGCTAAATATCCCGGCGTTTCCCGCCGATTGTATCGTATTGCGGTTTATGGGCCGGCTTTAGTTAGGTCTAGACAACGATCAAGTGCCTACGTTCAGAGTTTAGATTACGGAATTTATCACGTTTAAAATCGGAGCACGCCGACGGCGGCTGGCAGCCCGTGTCTGCTTTACGTTACGATTCGTGCCGTGCAATCGATGCCTGAAAACCGAACAACAACAGATTAGTTTGGACTCGTAAAACAAACGTTTTATCGTGCTCGAGTTTTAGGTAGCTACTTAGACCTGAAATCGGAAGCGGTTACACAATCGTGAACCGACTGACAATTCATATCGATACCGCGTTCAATCAAATGGACTCGAGCTTCTGCTCTTCTGCTCTATCAATGAATGACAATAGCTGTTATAAAGTATGAGCACAGAGCAAAAAGATACGCTTCGTCTAGGCGCGAAGCGTCATCTGTTTCATTGCTGGGTATGAGTCTGCGTATCGCTGTATTGTATTTGCATATCTACTTGTTGTACTTGCTATGGATGCATGCTATCAGCGGTCACGTCCGTCAGTCGCATGTTAACCAATTTCAGGAAGCTAAATCGGGTATTTCCACCGCGTCGCCTGATGCCAGGTTATCGTACTCCGGGAAGACTTGGCAGCGGTCGCGGAATGGTAAAAACTGCCCGCGAACCGAAAACAACTCTTGAAATATCCTACTATGTAGAATTTATATTTAGAGAGTTACACTGAGCACTTTATTACAGGAATTTGCGTTGCGGTTGCGAGCCTATTCGCTCGTAAAGACGTAAAGCGCGATGATGTGGAGTGGTGGCTTTTAGAGGCATTTGAGGCGGGCTTGCGTAGATGTTATCTAGGGATATTATTCATAAAATATGCAACGGGGACGTCTGGGTCAGACTAGGACCGATTGCGGTTGTGACAGCTCACTTTGACGACTTTACAATACGAAGGTGACTCGCTCAAACGCGCTTCATGGCGACCACATAAAATTAGGTTTACGACTGGAGCTCGGAGGTAATCATTGACGGCTGGGTTATTATACCTATTACTTAGAAATGAGAGAAGATTATGCGTATCCAAGAACTTAGAAGCTTAGATTTACCTACAGTTTATGCTGTTTTATGACCGGTGTCACCATAATTAAAAGCGAAAGGGAAAAAGATAGCGGAAAACACGCCACCACACCACTTTTTTCCCCGCCTTGAGCTTCTCATTGAGTTTAAATGTGTGTATTTGTAACGGTCACGGCCGCTGCACCGGCCGGTTTCTCGACGTTGCATTCGTTTCGATGACATTTCGACTTCGAGACTTACATCGTTAGGTACTAAGACAATTTGATTGCAATGAGATATTTGTAAAGTTGCGAATCGTTTCTGAATATTAATGATCGGAGACCATTGAAAGTATAAGTTGAATTTATGATAGAGTCAAAATCATCAGTAGATATTATTGAGATCTGGGTACCTACTATCAAGAATGTTTTCTATTTATGTAAATCAGCACTCAACAACGAAATAAATGTGCCTATGTGCTTCTTCTTATGCTATCTCTTCCCGTGGGTGCCGTAAAATCAGGCTAAGGGAATATTCACGGAATGGGCTACTGCCTTTTCCTCGGTACATCTGGACCACCAAGCCGCCTGCCAAGCGTGATAAATAAATATAAATAAATAAATATAAATATGTGTGGACATTTCACACAGCGCCATCTAGCCCCAAACTAAGCATAGCTTGTACTATGGGAACCAGATAACTGATACAATATTTATATACTTTTTGTTTGTAAATACATACATAGAATACAGTATAACGCCCAGACGCAGAACAAACGTCTATGTTCATCACACAAATGTTTGTTCCGGGTAGGAATCAAACCCACAGCCCTCAGTTTAGAAGGCAGGGATACTACCAACTGAGCTATCGGGCCCGTCGTGATGGTTATGGCAAATCCTATCATAAGTGTCCTTAGTGTCATTATATGGTGGAGGCCTTTGCTCCACATCTTTTGCCTAATAATGTTTATCCATAAAAAAGAAAAAACCTACAATAGCCCGACAACTAGATCTAATTTAGTTTATATCAAGAGCACCTATTCAGAAAAGGCTCTCATCCACATTCAGGCACCCGAAGCGAGACCCGTCCAGACGGACCTACTTATCGTGCATCGCAATGAACCACCATTATTATTAAATCCCGATTATAAAAGAGATGTAGAGCCAGCCTTTAACAGCCAATGTACTAGCTAGGGCTTTGATCATTCAACGCTTGACGTTAATATTACTAAATACTAGTACCTACTTAGTATGCTTTAGCTATTTTGTGGTTTCTCAGAACAAACTTTTGTTTCAGTTAGCTTCAAAACTGTAAAAAGTATAGGTAGTGCACTTAAGTCACTTAAATACACTATCTATATAGGTACTTATCCCAAAGTTTTAAGTGTCTATTACCTACACAGGATTGGACCCCGTATTACAGGTCGACACTATCCCTAATCGGCAATTTTAATTAATTCGCTTCGCTAAATTATTTTACTGCTTTAAGAAAATAGCGTAGCGAATTTAGCGGTTTTTTTGCTCATATGCAATTGTGGCGTGGAGGTATATATTACATAAAGTGAATAATAAAATGGTAATTAGATAGGTTAGCCCACTACCTACCTTTACCTACATAAAAAGTATACTAAGTATAAGTTAACTATAACATATTAATTTTTATTAATATAAGCTAAAGAATGTAATGAGAAATATGAATGAACTTATTTTCGTAGTAATAGAAATAAAGGCTTTTTTTCTAGCTTTGAGTTTCATAGATCGTAACTACAAAACAGTACCTAACCTACCTATCTGTTTTGTGGTAACTAGTGATGGATTAATTAGCATTCGAATTCATTTTTAGCATGTGAAAACTCAATTAGCATTTCGCAAATGTAATGGTGTTGCGAAATTCTGGGAAATATGAAATTTCATTTCAATTAATTTAGTTCATTTTGAATTTAATTTTTAATATAAAGTTTCGTTTCATGTTTTTTTTTCATTTTTCATTTTATTTTATATCATTTTTCATTTAATTTTTCCCATCATTTTTCATTTCCGTTTCATTTCATTTTAGCAAATAGCATAGCAATAGCAATTAACATGCTAAGACTCGTGAATTAGCAAGTTTATGAAATTCACGCAAAATCGCATTAATTGCCATCGCTAGTGGTAACCCTAGTGTCGATAGTAGGGGAGTGTCCGGTCATTACCGATAGTGGAAATGAAAAATATTGTGCTATTTCTATGAATAAGCATCAATAGCCGATTGTTCTGTAAGTAATAGGACAGCTCGGAGTTAGCTCCATTGTTAGGTGAAATAAGAGGGAGTATAAAAAGAGATTTAGTATAGGACATTATTTAGGGATTCTAGCATATACAAAACAGGAATACGTACTATAATGTAACTAGGATATCGAGTTTAGAAGGCTGGGATTTCAAATGGCGTATTTGTTTTAGCTTACAGATTTTTCAAATGTTCAATATTCCATTCAAAAACAGCGTCGAAATCCACCTACATCATAATCATCATCATCATCATCATCATCATCATTAGCCTGAAGACGCTGACCATAGCTTCCCCTAAAGAGCGCCACTTTGAGCGGCTGCTTGCGATTGGTCGTCGACTCCACCTATAGGTATACCTATAGGTACTTTATGATCATGTACTACAATTATTATTATGGAATCTTAAAATAAAGGCTGAAAACGTATCTTCTAGGCAAGCGTGTTACTTACACCATAAACCGCATCATCACTTACCATCAGGCGAAATGATAACCAAGCGAAAGCATAACAAACAATGCAAAAATTACACATATCTACGGCCGATTGTCATTTGATAGTTTCATTAGTTAAAAATTTAATCTTGGATTTATTTTAGAAGAAGTTTTGCTGTTTCCTGGAATTTTGATATTGGCGAAAGTTACGAATCTTGATATAAGTAAAGTACCTACCTACCTAACTATAATCAGATTCTATCAAATAGTTTCTAGTAATACAATCAGCTCTCTGGTTTTCTTCAGTGTTTGACAGGATATACTTAATTTGACACTGAAACATCCTATCTCCGACAAATGTTTCTCTGCCGGATGAGCCACCAACAGAATGTTTCTTTATGATTTGTATAATTTTTGCATAGGTTACCTAGGTACATCTACAACTCTTGAAGTAGGTATAATTACGACTTGCAACCATGCAACGCATTGCCTTGTGCGTACGGAGAGCGAGCCCTCACGACTTACAGTTGTCTGCGTATGCGCAAATGACGTTATTGTCGGTTCTCGTTATTAATCTACGGCCATTGTGCAGCCAGACAAGCTGACAAGCCTTCTTTGTACATAACTAGTAGATACCTAAGTATACTAAGTTATTGTTATAGCTGCTATAAAGAGACTGGTTCACATGACTGAGCGGATCAAACCCTTGTACTATTTGCACGTCTATTTCGGAATAGGAATACTTAGGTAAGCTTTCTTTATTTGACGCTCTATCAAAGAGTTGAACCAGTTCCATTAAAAAAAATCTCGCATTTTGCACCAGATTTGTTGCACCTCATATCTTGGCTCATCTATTCTTCTGAGCCGGTTAAAAACCTACTCGCGTAGGTATAATATTAGCTCGCAGAAACCATCAGCAGGCTTTTGGTCGGCCCTGGTGTCTAAACTTGCAAAGCTCTGAGAGATCTAGCCAACAAATTTAGTTCTACAGATTACCTTTAATTCTTCTGCAAGTTTCCGTGTTCTACATAATTTTATCTCCCTAGTCTTAGTTAATTACTGGAGTTTTTATTTGACGGTAAATTCTGTAAATAAGTAAGTACCTATGTATATGCTTGTGTTATCCTAATGTTCATGAGTCTAATAAGCTCGCTATTAGACGACCTATGATTCTATCCTTGACATAAGGGGGCCTTACCATTACCTCTTCGCGCGATTCTAATGAAGACCTAAAGCGAATTACTTACCTACCTGCAGAATGTAAGAATTTGTAGCATTTCCCGGTAGAAATATGGAGAACTTTAAAAGAGTCCTACAGGGCATGCATGCAACGCATAAGTCAGTGACACTTCCGGGGTTAGTCCATAGGTAAGCTACGGTGGGTGACCACTTACCATCAGGTGGGGCGATGCTTGCATGTAAAAGGTCTACAATTTAATCATGCTAAAAGGCTACAGCAGAGCTTTTACGGGGTTCTCTAAAGAAAGCATTAGACCAATGAACGATCACACGGAGCACGCCATACATAAACCTACTGTTGCGTTTTTATTGGTGACTAGCTTTTGCCCGCGGCTTCGCTCGCTTGTGTTATGTTATTTTTACGTTATAGTCTAATAATACATAATGCATTTCGTACCAAACAAAAAATCCACTAAATCCTTTCGAAGCTGAGCACAGTAACCTGTATTAGCATAGGTATAGGTATAACGCAAGCATAGCCGAGAGTGGAAGCTATTTAAGCCATTACCTAAATTTAAATGTTTTGAGTCTAATATAGATTTATAACAGTAAAAGAAGTTTCAAACAAAAAACTACAATTTTATAAGTACCTCTTTATATTACAACAAAAATAAATCATCATCACTTCACTCAGGTCTTTAACAGAAGTTTCAGTAAATTTTGTTTAGGTAGTAGTTACCTAAGCAGTCAGGTACGGTTTAGAAAAATATGGAAGAATCAAACACGATGATTCTTAAGTTTGGCTCCATACGAATTGAGTACCTACACTTAGCCAGTGTCTATAATAAGTTTATAAATTGCTGGAGATATGCATTTACCTGTACGATGCGTACATAATTAATTTTCTTAATACTAATTAGGAATTACTAATACTAAACCACCACTCCTTAAAGAATCGACAATTATAATTATTATTATGTCCACTATATTCCACGCTGTCTCATTCCCACTGCACTTTCAACGTACCTACCTAGTGATGAAAGTCAAGAAGTAGGTAAAATCGTCATTACAAAGATAGTTACTTACCTACTATAACTATAACCTTCTTGAAGTAACCGAGTAATCAATCATTTGTTGCTCCCGTGGTGTATTTAAAAGCCCACAGATCTAAAATATTTTAACTATTAAAAACTTATTTCAACATGCAAGAAGAAGAAGAAGAACAAATAAAAAACCAGTAAAAAACGAACGTTAAGCGCCATGTTGTTGTTAATTCAAGGATACAATTGCCATAATGAATACCTACCCATAAACATTTTTCATAAAATATTTCGTATCATTGGCTAAATACAAATATCGCACCCCGGCTTACTTTAATGCCAAAATAAAAAAGGTTTTAAAATGCGTAGCAATGGTAAGGGTCTATAACTTAAGTAGCTATAAGTACTACAGGGGGTCTAGTTAAGATACCAACCACTAACGCTAACGCCTAACGCTAACTCCAAAACTGTATTGAAATGACATTAGCTGTGGAATAGTAAGCGATTTCTGAAATGTCATCGCAGTACATTTTGGAGTTAGCGTTTGGCGTTAACGTTGTGGTTGGTATCTTTGCTAGACCCCTGGTAACTTAAAACTTCCTTGGGGTCGATCAAGAATATAGCAGTAACGCAATAATATTTTTATCTACCTAATTAGAATGGTAACGTGTAGTAAGTTTATGTAAATAATACATTTGACCAGATCGCCAATAAAGAATATTGCTCCCGCCAAAACCTTATAAATCGAAAACATGAAAAAATGTTAATTAAGTAAGCTTCAATATTAGCTAAGTATGATAATCGCATGAAGCCTAATGAATGATTATAAAAAGTCTAAGAACCTACCCTTTTAAACAATTTTCATAAAATACTTCCTATCATTGGCTAAATACAAATTTTGTCTAATGCCAAAATAAAAAAGGTTTTACAATGCGTAGCAAAAGCTGGGGTCAATAAATGAAGAACCTATAGGCACAGATTACTGAATATGTTACTACTATAGGTTAAGCTATAGGTACTATACAATACAATTTTAAATACTTATTTCGAATGGTAACGCGTAGTAGATTTTTGAAAACTAATACATAATACCAGATCGCCAATAAAGAATTTTGCCCTCGCCAGAACCCATTAAATCGAAAACATGAATAATAATTTTAGTTATGTTTCAATATTGGCTAAATATGATATCGCTTGAAGCCTTATAACTTATAATAAAAACTCTCAGAAGTTTTTAGTTTTCGAAATTCCTTGTTCTCTGTGTCGTGCTCATATTTAAGAAGGTTCTCATACGTATCCTCTTTTTTAGTTTGGACCACAGATTAACGAAAAACTTATCTATATGCAATACATATGACTTCCTTGGGTATAGGTACTTACATAATGAACACATCGTTTTTCTCTAATTTGCATTGCATCGAGCGCAGACGAAGTTATCGCGCGATGTATTTCGCCGTAGCCCGAAAAGTGTGATGCACTCATGATACACTGCCGGTAATGCAGGCGCGCCAATTGTTATTTACTGTTTTTTGTTTTTTATGGTATAAATACAAACATGCATTACATTACTTCCTTATTGCTTAGTGTAGTGGGGATTGTTCAGAATGAAATAAAAATGATTGGGGTTCCGTACTCAAAGGGTAAATCCTTATTACTAAACCTCCGCTGTCCGTCTGTCTGTCTGTCTGTCCATCAGACACCAGGATGTACTCATGAATCGTGATAGTTAGACAGTTGAATTTTTCACAGATGATATATTTCTGTTGCCACTATAACAACCGTGATCCATATTCAAAGGGACAGATAAATAGACAAAAAAAAAATTGGTTTTACTTCATATTGATAAGGAATTATAAATTAAAACTATTAAAATTTATTTTTGTAATCGCAAATAATATTCTCACAGTTAGTAAAACATATTTATTCGCCGACATGCAATATAACGCTACTGCTTCCTCCATTTTATTTAGCCCACGTCGGTCGCGCAGCAGGCAAACAAACTGACTGTGTGTCCGGGTTGGGGCGCTACAAAAACATCGAGAATAGTCAACAGAGATGTTTTTCTCGCCAACTCAACAGCGAAGGTTCGGGCGTATATGAAGCCGCGCCATAATAGTAACAGAGTTTTGTTTCTTTAATCTGTGCATCCGGATAAACCCGAGATAAAATTACCGTCAGTAGCACAGAGCACATTTTTTTTCTCTCATCTATGATTAGTAGCTAAAATAAAACTTACCTTTTGACACTGGCTTAATGCCTACACTATGTGTGGACCAAAATATAAGAAAAAAAAACTTTCCTTGAAGCCGTGAAGCGGCCATCTTGTTAAAATCCCATAATGAAATCTTAATCATTTTCACCAAAAAAAAATTTACATTATTTAAAATTTAATATATCCTATGTTGTGCGCCGGGTTTTTCTAAGCTTATTAGTGAAAACCGCATGAAAATCCGGTCAGTATTTTCGGAGTTGTGCCGTAACAAACAAACAAACAAACAAACAAACAAACAAACAAACAAACAAACAGACAAAATGTCTAAAACGTAGCTTAACGTAATCAGCGAAAAATTTCAAGCCAACCTGTGTCATTTTTTTTTCGATACCTTGCATTTACAGATTTTTTATCTCACAGTTTTATTATATGTATAGAAACCCATTCTCGAGAGAAGAGATGTCGATTTTTATAGCTTATACTAGCTCTGCGGGCATAGAAATAGAGCTATAAGCTATATAACCTTTACAACCATGCGTTTCTTTATACATTTCCCCGTCCGGCGATGCCGATAAGCGGCGGCCGCAGCGATGCCAATGTCGGTCATACTCGACCGAGTCAATAATAAACTGTAAACTTTGATGGGGCTCTAAACATCTTGTACTATACCTATTTATGCATTTGTAGGCAGAGAGGTGGAGAGGTTTTCAGGTAAGGTGCTTAGGTTATAGTTTGGTTGGTCAAATATGTTATAAACCAGTAAGTAGAAATTGATACCTAGTAAGTGAATTTGAAAAAATTATCTTACATTCTGATTAAACGGTGTATAAAAAAGCAAGCTAATGTACTTCGGATATATCTAGTAATTAAGCAGGTACGTAGGTAGCTACTTACATGATTAAATTCGTTTTTTTTTAAACGGCCAATATGCCTTTATTACTCAAGGAATTATTTCTCATTCGTATTCTTGTCTGTCCCCTCTCGGGGACAAAACGCGGGGACAAACAGGAACAACCCAAGCTAACTACTACAATAATAAAAACTAAACTAAACTAGCTACACTACCTACTACAAAGAACATAAATAGACTGTATAATAGCCGCGATGGCCTGTACAAGGTGACCTTGAATTGGTATGTTATCCCGAAATGGGGGGACTGGGACCATGATACCCTACAAGTTGTGATAGCCTTACTTGAAACTGGGTGTTTCCAAACTTCCATGGTGAAAAACAAATCCACTCGCAAAATTGCACGTGCGATCACTACGAGAGTTAACAAGATACTATAAATTCATTTCTCAACACAGGTCTCCAAACTCATTTATGTGCACTCGGTCAAGGACGAAGTTCAACCACCCAGCTGCGCTAAGGCTATTTCCGAACGTAAAGTTTACATAGCATTACTTCAATGAAAACCTATTAATATAGTAAAGTCGTAGAAGAAACATTGTCTACCTTGGGGTGTAGATTTACCCCCTTTAGGGATAACATACCAATTCAAGGCCACCTTGTAGACAGTCCAAATGCTCCAGCCCACTGCCGGTAGGTAGCGTACCCAACATGCTGGCAACATTGCCTCGTTGAATTGCAATGCTGATGCGTTGAGCCAAATAAGTGCCAGCATTTTGGTCACGCGTCGCATCGAAGGAGCTAAGCACATCTGCCTATGTGCATACATAATTCCTTTTTTGTATGAAAAAGAAGTCTTTGTGAGTAGTGACTTGAAAGCTCAGAAGTGCGAGAAAGTTTCGACGGCTAGCAAGACATGATCTAACCTGGATACCGAGCTAGTTCCTAAGAAGGATTATTTAAAAACAGACGGTAGCTCTCCCGGCTAGACTCCTAGACTGTTGCTAGGTGGCTAGACTGACGGACTCAGTGTAGCTTGGCGGCCATGAATCATAGTAATTGTATCTATGTTTGCCGATACACTTCGATCAGTATGGGACTTGATGTAGCTAATTGAGTACCTACTTAGTCGCATCTTACTTATTTACCGTTTGAGACAGGTTCTTGGGTAAACGATTAGGTTGTTGACAACTTGACAACTAAATTATTATAAGTAATTGCTGGGAAGTTATGAAAAAATTTGGTAAACAGGTAAAGGTTAATAACCGCGCGCCTTGGAAAAGTGGTTTTGTGGAAAGTTTGATTCGAACTTCTTGTTTTCCTACTTCCATCGTTATGTCGAAAGTGTAGTGGGAGTGAAATATTTCATGAGTGGATTTTTCATGAGCCGGGTTATAATATTATTTTCCCTTTTTTTTTACCTTTCTACTGTAAATGGGCATTCTAAGATTTCATATTCGCGTTTCGCAACGATCCGCAAGATTTTAATTATTGTCACTGTAGTAGAGTTAACAAGTTCATTTAAAAAAATCGCAAATTACTCTATTCTCATAATGTTCAAATACTGTTGACTAAATATATCGTGTTGGTGAACATGCATAGTTTTAACCATGCCATAATGAGAAAAAAACATCTAATAATATTCTAAAAACTATAAGCTGCTGTGACATTTTCCAGCTCTCTAATTTTTAATGTTAAATCTAATTCTAGGAACCATTTTAGGATTTTTAGCACACAATTTTGTGATTATCTCTACGTGCTTGACATCACGGGTTTATTTTTATCACATTTAAGGTGGGTAGTATCACAACGCATTGATGCAATTCAACGGTGCAACGCTGAACGCTGCCAGTAGGTACCTTTACTGCAATGGTCTTGCGCTTGAGTCATTTTGGACTAGTATACAGTACAAATGTTTTCATAGTAGGTAGAGTACTTAGCTAGTAGTACCAAATTAGTACCATTGTAGTATTATTTAGGAATAAAGGCACTAGTCCGTAAAAAACTATGGGTATACTTTACTTTCTTAAGTGGGTAAGTACATAATTCCTATACCAGATTACACAGAAACGTAAAAAACTGACCTTGACATGGGCCAGGATAGTCAAGCACCAGATGCTTCGCAGGTCGCCGGCACGCCCGTCGCCGCAGCCGACATAAAGACGTGTAAGTCTTGCCGTCGCTGCCGCAGACGGCACCGACACGGCGGCAGGCCGCGGCGCACACGCATCGCGCTCGCCCACCTCGCACCACGCATCGTCTTCCCGGGCCGCAAGTCACACCGGCACAGGACTCTGATAATGGTAAAACCATTTTTCAAGTTATTAGCTAACGAAGGGACTCAACTGGGCGGCTTAGAATACATTTTGTGAGGACAAAACCAATACCTGTAATGACATTGCGAGCTTTTTTCATCTGATGATGAGAAAGAAATAAAAGTGTCTTTCAATTTTAATCGTTCATAGATTTACTCTGTCGTCGTTCAAAATGAAATTAGTTTCGTAATTTATACATACCTACCTAGTAGTAACCTATGAATAATCTGTACCTACTTACAATGTTGTTCATTTAGGTTTGTTTTTGATAATCAGTCTGCTTGTGAGGTTACCTACTTAGTTTTTAAATAAAAACTAAGTAGGTAACCTCGATGACTAGAGTTGTAAGCTGCAGTAGTTGAATGAGCCCGCAACCCGCATACACAGGACTTAATAGGTAGGTACACTTATAGGCTAGCATTAAAAGAAAGAGCTATGATAAATTATAGGTCTGCACCCGCATGATTGAACGGTTGATTGGAATTAAAGAAACCGATTAGGTACATATTGTACTGTATTGTATTGAGTTGTATAGTAATTATTACTTTAGAGTTCCAAATAGCACTAAAACTGTTATGGGCAGCCGTGACGCTTAACATTAGGTGAACAACTAGCTCATCACCCATGTTCACAGAGTACATTGGTAAAAACTGAAACCATTGTTGCAATCACAAAATCTATCTATACATATAATAAAACTGTAGAGATAAAAAAATCTGTAAATGCAAGATATCGAAAAAAAATGACACAGGTTGGCTTGAAATTTTTCGCTGATCACGTTAAGCTACTTTTTAAACATTTTGTCTGTTTGTTTGTTTGTTTGTTTGTTACGGCACAACTCCGAAGATACTGAACGGATTTTCATGCAGTTTTCACTAATAAGCTTAGAAAAACCCGGCGCACAACATATGATATATTAAATTTTATATATCGTTAATTTTTTTTTTGTGTAAGATTTCATAATGAAACGGAACGGGATTTTAACAAGATGGCCGCTTCAAGGGTTCAAGGTAAATTTTTTTTCTTACGTTTTGGCTCCACACATAGTGTAGGTATTTAGCCAGTGTCAAAAGGTAAGTTTTATTTTGGCTACTAATCATACAGGAGAGAAAAAAAAATTCCTCTGTGCTATTGACGGTAATTTTATTTCGGCTTTATCTAGAGGCACAGGTTAAAGAAAAAAAATTCTGATAGTATTATGGCGCGGCTTCATATACGCCCGAACCTTCGCTGTTGAGTTGGCGCGCAAAAACATCTCTGTTGACTATCCTCGAAGTTTTTATAGCGCCACAACCCGGACACACAGTCAATTTGTTTGCCTGCTGCGCAACCGACGTGGGCTAAATAAAATGGAGGAAGCAGTAGCGTTATATTGCGTATCGGCGAATAAATATGTTTTCAAACTGTGAGAGTTACAAAAATAAATTTTAATAGTTTTAATTTATAATTCCTTATCAATATGAAGTAAAACCAATTTTTTTTATTGTCCGTTTATCTGACCTTTTGAATATGGATCACGGTTGTTATAGTGGCAACAGAAATATATCATCTGTGAAAAATTCAACTGTCTAACTATAACGATTCATGAGTAGATCCTGGTGACTGATGGATGGACAGACAGACAGACGGACGGACAGCGGAGGTTTAGTAATAAGAATTTACCCATTCAGGACGGAACCCCAATCATTTTTATTTCATTCTGAACAATCCCCACTGCACTAAGCAATAAGAAAGTAATTTAGCGCATGTTTTTATTTATAACTTTAAGAAAAAAAACAGTAAATAACAATTGGCGTGCCTGCATTACCGGCAGTGTATCATGAGTGCATCACACTTTTCGGGCTACGGCGAAATACATCGTGCGATAACTTCGTCTGCGCTCGATGCAATGCAGATTAGAGAAAAACAATCTGTTATTATGTAATTACCTATACCCAAGGAAGTCATAATATGTATTCCTTAAAGATTAGTTTTTTCGTTAATCTGTGGTCCAAACTAAAAAAGAGGATAGGTATGAGAACCTTCTTGAATATGAGCACGACACAGAGAACAAGGATTTTCGAAAACTAAAAACTTCTTAGACTTTTTTTTATAAGTTTTAAGGCTTCACGCGATATCATATTTAGCCAATATTTAAACATAACTAAAATTATTTTTCATGTTTTCGATTTATTGGGTTCTGGCGAGGGCAAAATTCTTTATTGGCGATCTGTTATTATGTATTAGTATTCAAAAATCTACTACGCGTTACCATTCGAAATAAGTATTTAAAATTGTATTTATAGTACGTATACCTTAACCTATAGTAGTAACATATTCAGTAATCTGTGCCTATAGGTACTTAATTTATTGACCCTTTTTTTTTGTTCCTCGCTTGAGGATTGGTGTCGCACGTCTTGTGCATTTGTCAGCTTCATGTTTACTTTTCATCGTCTTCTATTCTATGGCTTCTGCTTCTTCCCAATATTTTCAGAAGTGAAGATTTTCAGACTCCTCTTTTGAGGAATTTATGTATAAACATGTTTTACAGTTGATTAAAACGGGGAAACCATTTGCTACGCATTGTAAAACCTTTTTTTATTTTGGCATTGGACAAAACATGTATTTAGCCAATGATACGAAGTATTTTATGAAAACTGTTTAAAGGGGAGATTCTTAGACTTTTTATAATCATTCATAAGGCTTCATGCGATTATCATAAGCCAATATTGAAGCTTACTTAATTAACATTTTTATTGAAGTTTTCGATTTATAGGGTTTTGGCGGGAGCAATGTTCTTTATTGCCGATCTGGTCAAATGTATTATTTACATAAAGTTACTACACGTTACCATTCTAAATATGTAGTTAAAATTATTTTTGTGCTAATGCTACATTCTGTATCGACCCCAAAGAAGTTTTAAGGTGCCTGTAGTACTTATAGCTACTTAAGTTATAGACCCCTACCATTGCTACACATTTTAAAACCTTTTTTATTTTGGCATTAAAGTATGCTGGAGCGCGTGCTATTATTTGTATTTAGCCAATGATACGAAATATTTTATGAAAAATGTTTAAAAAGGGTAGGTACTTAGATATAATAATATGTAGGTATTTATTATGGCAATTGTATCCTCGAATTAACAACAACATGGCGCGTAAGGTTCGTTTTTGACTGTTTTTGATTTGTTCTTCTTCTTCTTCTTCTGGCACGTTGATAATAGTTAAAATATTTTAGATCTGTGGGCTATTAAAAAAACCACGGGTAAAAATGATTAGATTACTCGGTTACTCCAAGAAGGTTAAAGTTTTAGTAAGTAACTATCTTTGGTCTGCCTAATCCTGATTTAATTAGATGAAACCGGTTCGTTAAATACTCGCGAAATATACGTTTCCCCACTTTTGTTTTTAAAATTACCACCTACCAAAATAAAAGCACACTCTACGAATCCACAAGACTTCGCAAGCGCAAGACACTGCAAGTCATTATAAACTTGAAGATTGAACATGACGTTAGCAAATGCACAAGACGTGCGGCGCCATCCATCCTCGACTGAGGAAAGAAGAAAAAAAAATCTCTGGGTGTAACTAATAATTATGTAATGACGATTGAACCTACTTCCTCATTTTCATCACTACGTACTTAGGTATGTTGAAAGTGCAGTGAGAATGAGACAGCGTGGAAAATAGTGGACATAATAATAATTATAACGGCCGATTCTTTAAGGAGTGGTGGTTTAGTATTTGTAATTCCTAATTAGTATTAAGAAAAATTAATTATTTATTTTATTTATTTATTTTTATATACACTTATTTTTATGTATCTATTGACACTGGCTAAGTGTAGGTACCAATTCGTATGGAGCCAAACTTAAGAAGGTAAAAACAATGTGGTAAATGGAACAAAAAGCGCGTGGATATGTAAAACTGAGCAAAGCAGCATCATCGTGCGTGTGTGTCATTATTTCATATTTTTCTAAACTGTACCTGCCTGCTTGGGTAACTACTGCCTAAACAAAATTTACTGAAACTTCTGTGAAAGACCTGAGTGAAGTGGTGATGATTTCTTTTTGTTGTAATATGAAGAGGTACTGATAAAATTGTAGTTTTTTGTTTGAAACTTCTTTTCTTTTACTGTTTTATAAATCTATATTTGACTCAAAACATTGAATTTTAGGTAATGGCTTCCACTCACGGCTATGCTTGCGTTATACCTATACCTATGCTAATACAGGTTACTGTGCTCAGCTTCGAAAAGATTTGGTGCATATTGTTGTTTGGTACAAAATGAATGATCTATTATTAGACTACTTAAAACGTAAAAATAACATAACACAAGCGTGCGAAGCCGCAGGCAAAAGCTAGTGTACAATAGTGAATAGAACTAGCAAGCTGCCAAGAAAATTACATAAAACAAGCTCAGAATTTGTGCAAATGAAATGTTTTGGCAGAGCATTATCTCGGGTTATGTAAGTGCATGAGGTGACTGCATTCAGCAAAAAGGTGAATTGTTGTGTCGCGAACTACTTATGAGATATTTAACTAGAGATCTTGGTTTAACTGTCTTGGCCGTATCCCAATGAGCTTAAATTGCTGTTATTTTATTTTGGTTATATCTATATAAGTATTTCTGTTTGTAAAGTAATAAGAGAATCAACGTAGCACTTAATTTAAAAGCATACCTATTTCTAGCGTAATAAATCAAGAGGTCGTCTGCATTATGTTGTTTCCGTTATCCGTAGGTATATCTGGCCACACATACATACATACATACATACATAGGTATTAGGTACATATTTAGCCGTTATTTCAACGTATAACCTTGATGATTGATTTGCTAACGATAAAGACTGATATCTAGCATCAGGCCTTTTTCAAGTAAGTAAAAGGTAAATCAGCTCCGCCCATGTGGTGCATAACATGGGTTACTTTTGGATTTGGAGATCTTAGAGGAAGGCACCTTACGGTAACAAATCATAGTACTTACCTATACTTGAGTAGGGAGGCACCTACGCAATGCCTCATCACTAGCGCTGCCAATTCATGACAAAAAGCTCAAAACAACTAAGATGTCGGAGCGAGAGCGTCTTTTGTTTACCTGTTCTGTAGATTTATCAGAGAAGAGCTCGCTAGGTACTTAATGTGATACCTACCTATACCTGCACAAACTGTACAGGAACCTCCAGAAGTGCCTTGTAGAATAATATCTCGCCGCTGTGATACTATGGGATTTAGGGAAGAAAATCTTGCTATACTTGTAATTAGGTACCTGCACAAGCCGTACAAGGAACGCCTCCAGAAAGAGCCTTGTAGAAGAATATCTCGCCGCTGTCCAGGTCGCGCGGGCTCCAAGCAGCGGGCGCGCGCGCTCCGCCGGCGCAGCACTCGGCGCGACCAACGCGCAGTGCTGCAACCGAGCTGCACCGTCCGCCGCGGTCCATACCCGTCCAGCAGATCCCGGCTGCGAACAAACAACTACGGTAAAGCACAAGTATAATAGGTACTAGTAAAGCCGTGTAGTCCCGGTATGCGAATAGAACCATCTCTTCCCGCGGATGGCGTAACCGCCACGCGCCGGCTAGGGGAATATATATCCAGAATAGGCACCAGCATACCTCGCTACCATGCATCACCAAGCTGCCTGCAATGGGGAATGCAAGAACATATATATCCGATCTATCTGATCGAAGACCGGCATCGCGTTTCTAGCATAGCAATTCTCGCCACCGTGAAAAAGCTCACCCACACATTATTGACTCGTGGAGTGGAAGTCACATACGATTCGGTTTATGCCATATACACACTTACGGTTTTCCCCAGAGCTACAATATGCAGCAATTTAAAAGGAGGGTCAAAAGAGTATTATCACAGGGTAAGCAACGCATCAGTAGCCCGTGTAATTCAGATGTCCATAGGCTATGGATGACCTCTTCTGATCAGGAGGGCGTATAAGCTTGTTTGCTATAAACCTACCTACCTATAGGTGCCATAAAAAAATTGTGCTTGGTGTTCGCTTGAAGTTAATAAATCGCTAAGGTATATACTTACGACATAAATAAATGATACGTCACGTACAGACAAGAGTTATGTTTGAAGTGTTTAATTTTTTTTATTACGTAATTGACCAATGCATAAGTGACATAAATTATTTAATTCGTAGACGGTGTATACCTATGAATCTTTTACTAAACGTTTAATAGATATTTATGAATAAGTTAATTATGATTATGAGTATTATGACTATGTAGATACTTAATAATAATATTATACACTAAATAATAATAACACCTACCTAGTCGGTCTCTATAAATAGTTAACATTTCAGCTATCTATTGTAGGTACAGTGTCTATTTATTCCATCAATTATTTTAGGTCAGCGAGTTCACGTTGCATCTGCTTTTAATTCAAACCCGATTGAATAATGGCAAAGTAGGTCGATGCGCCATGCAATACGTATCTAAAATAAATAAGTGGGTAGGTGTTTCCCTGAGTTGTAGGGGAAAATTATATCACCATTACTGCTAGTTACAACTAAACTCTGTAGGTAGGTATTATATTATTTGGGCTGATATGGATTTTTTCTCTTTTACCGCTTTCGCCCCGTGCCTGCTTGACGCTGAGTTTCGGGACACTGTTTTGGAAAAGTTGTAATAGGAACAATATATTAGAAATACCTAATTGTACCTACTTATCTCTTCAGGTCGGGTTATCGAATTGTAGCTATGAATGAATTACATTCAGTCATTACTAATTCATTATAATTATTTAGTTTATCATTAATATTTATTAGTTTACTGATAGTACCTAATGGCTAATTATAAACCAATAATAACATTTAGGGCCTTCTCAGACATACCTGAAAACCTAAGTACCAAATAAAGAATTCAGAAGTATATTAGGTATAAAAAGTCGACTCATTTACTATAATTATGTGGCTTTAAGTCACCTTTAAGTATGTTTTACATTACTTTAAAATATGAAGCCGTAATTAAATTCCAACATTTTTATTAAGTTTGCCTGTTTCCCAGAATATGATCGTTATTAGCGACACCACAGAGCAGCTTTTGCCAGATTTTCAGAGCAAGAAAATGAGAATGAATACGACGACGAGCTGGTCGTTCACCTGATGTTAAGCGACAAGACCGCCCATAACAGTTGCAGTGTCACTCGGAACTTTAAAATAATAAAGTTGCGCATGATACTGCACTGCGCCCGTGAGCTCTGTGAGCGACACTGTCGAATGGTGTTTTCAAAATCAACAAATTCAATTCATAGCTAGACCTATTGATTTTTCAAAAATCCAATATACAGTATAAGTTTTCATCGAAATCGAGCCCGTAGTATAATGCAATCACCAAACCTCAGAAATATTTACCTTAGCCATAGAGCGACGTTACCAAAGCGTGACCTATTTGCGTGTTGCCCGAAGCTATTTACTTTAAACTCTTGTAGAATGTTTACTACAGTCGGCAATAAAACAGTTTGCTCCGGGTTCCCAGACTAAACAAATTGCAAGCAGATGTGTGGTTTGTCTGCCAGGAACCGGTGAGGTCCGGCGTGTTAGGGTTCCCACCATGAAGATTATGAAAAATACCTACTTTTCAGGACATATTTTCTTATTCACACAAGAAGGTAGAACTGGCCTAGGCACCTACCTACCTATTTAACTAATGTCAATATACGTGTTCTTGTAATGTAGATTTTTAGAAAGAGGAACAGCTTTTCAAATCTGCTGAGCTGAGAAATTAACTAAATCCCAATAATACAGAGTAGGGAAAATAGGATCGCAATACGGGATTTTTTCTTGCTTTGTGGTTCCTAACATATAAAAGTTGTACTATAATACATAGAAAAATAAACAGAAAAACACATTACACTACTTAAAACTATATTTACTTTAAAAATTACCTGGCTACAATAGGCTCTGCAAGTTTCATTTAGACCGATATCTATTAGGTAGGTACATAGGTATGTGATTCACATGCCAAGCATTTAAAGGAAGAATTTATGCCTGCATGGGAATTCACACATTTTTAGTCTGTTTCCTTATTGCTTTTTTCGACTCTACTAAGCTGTTTTCATGGTGGCAGCCCTACGTCATGGTCGGGTACCACATGAGTCACGCATGGTGGATCCGCAGACGATCGCCAGACGTCCGATTCAAAGTCAAAGAAAGTCAAGATAATAAAATTTGCACCAGGTTTTAGTATCTTTCGACTTTCCTTGACATTGCTACGTGTGTCGCGTTTGTCCGGGTATTTAAAAGTCGTAGCCAATTGTTAATTAGGGTCAATTTTATCGAAAACAATTGCTGCGCTGTGACAATTAAAAATATTAAGAAATAAAATAAAATCGTTAAGATACCTTATATCATTACTTAATCACGCAGCGAAGAATAATTGAAATAAGTTTTAGCGATTGTATGTTGATAAATAGAAATAATGTAGCCTAAAAGAAAGGAATTGTTACCTACTTCGACATTCCACACTGCCACCACATCACACTACTATTATTGAGGCTTTTGCTTTGGCATTTGAAACGTGTGTACGTGTACCTATATTATGTTTGGCTTCACACTCTAACGGCTGGATAGACGTGGATAAAATTTGGAATAGAGATAGCTTTAATATACTGGATTAACACATAGGGTCCTTTTTATCTGCGGGAGAAACTGCGAACTCAGCTATATAGTACTTCAATATATTCTAAAGCTATGAATAAAATGATGAAATATTGACAAGAGAGAGCGTGTTGGTTGAATTCCACGGTTGTGACTCATGGCGGTGGAGTAACTCACTAGACATGGCTCAGACAAGATCAGGACCAGAATCTTAATGCCGGCCGCTCAATTTATACTTGCTTACGTATAAATTCTAGGAATAACTCAGTTCATAGGTAATCAAATGAGGTACCTACATTATAAAAACCTCGCAGATCCTTTACTATGAGAACTAAAAAAATGAAAAAGTATGTATACTTAAAGATTTTTCCGGTACTTGTTTTTCGTTTATACTTGTTAACATTCATCCATTCATTCTTTTCCCTTATCTTTTCCCTCCTCCATTTTCTCATCATTTTACTTTTATTTTCCTCTAATTTCTCTCTTTCTTTAGACTGAGATAAGGCGTAAAAAATAAGAAACCCATGCGTAGCCGGAACGGGTCAGCTAGTAGGAGCAATAGTAAGCATGTGTTTTTTAAAAGCTTAAAATATATTTAGGTAAAAAAAAAGTATATTTGTATCATTTGGACAAAAAGAATAACGAAAGCCCATAAAACCCAATACAAATTTCAGCCGAATCTATACTTTTCCGAGAATATTCCAAAGTCATAGTAAAAAATCAATTTAGTTTCGAAGACTCACGTTGACTCTTTTTGTTACGGTTGAAAAACAAAGTGCCCACTTGTTTCTTGCTTGGTATAAAACAAGCAACGTAGTTTTTGTGTTTAACCCCCGACACAAATAGAGGAGTGTTGTAAGTTTAACGTGTGTCTATCTGTGGTATATCACAGTGCCCTGCAAACTGATTTTGATTTTGTTGGAAAGATGACATGGCTTTTAGAAGTTTTATTTAAATCGGGCTTCTGTTTTAAGTAATTTTCTTATGTATAAAATGACGTGAAAGTAGTAATGGGAATCTGTGGAAATACGAGTCTCTAAGGGAGTTTGTCCACATGAGTAAATAAAACCAATGTCACATTTGAGCCAACCATTTAAATTCCTGATACCTTTGGATATCTTGGATGATATATCGGTTCCTTCAAGTGAATTCTCTTATATCTTTCTGTTTGATTTTAAAAGTCGAACAAAAATCGCCCAATCAGCTCATGATTGTAGCGGGGCTATAACTTTAGATTTAGACTACTTACGTTAATTATACTAATAATATTATTAATACCAGCCTAAACTACCTATCTCTGTTTACACACATTGTTGCATTTCACACGGCTGAATCATACTAGATGAAATTCTGGTATGAAGATATTTAAATTTTTAGATCTCCTTTTTGTCCTATAAAATAATACCACATAAGTAATACGTTTCATCATAATAAACTGAATGCTGTTTAGACATATAAATCACTTATAAAGTCAATGAGTTTAGCTTTATGAGTCACACAGATAGGTAAGATCTAGCCTAGACATAGACCAGACCATGACCAGACATTATTTTCCATACTCCCGATCTGGAGACGAGACCAGCTTGACCGGACCAAACATGGACACTTGCAGTCGCAACACGTCTATGGTCTCCGAACATGGTAAGAGATGGGTATCAGGTTGTAAGAAAAAGCAGCTATATTTGTACCTTAATAGATGCCACAAAAAAACTGTTGTAGCAAGGAGACATTTCAGAAAATTCGATATATTCTATATTCTAAAACATTTCACCATAAATTCTTCACTCGACTTCCACTTAACTTTGAGGGAAACTCAAAGTACATCGCGACGTACCTTGAGTTGACAGTTGTTTCGTTTCTCTCGTTTAAGACAAATTGACGCAGAAATGTCAAATTGATTATATATTGTCAATTAAAAATACCAAACACACAAAAATGAGGTTAAGTCGAGATTGAGTTGAGTGGAGTAAACTCGTGGTAACAACTTAGAATAGAGGGGTCTGTTTCTGGCGTGACGTGTTGGATATGAAAAATTAGATAAAATAGTGGTACCTATAAGTATAAAGTGTATTGTAAGTAGGTATACTTAAAATGTTATCAAAACAAACTTAAACTCAATTTTGTTTTGGAATAAATATTAGAAGTAAGGTAAGGTAGCCTCATTGTTCACTAAAGACATAAATATAGATTGTGTATATTGGGTTTGGGCCAAATGCAACTAATTCTTGGTAGACCAGTCCGTTAGTTTAGTAGGTACCTAGATTTTTTATTTTTTATGAGAGTGTATGACGTGACGAGCCAGTCGTTCACCTGATGTTAAGTGACACGGCCGCCCATAACAGCTGTGTCACACGGAACTTCGGACACGGAGGTTCGAAATAAATTGTTTATAATACTTAATTTTAATGCAAAAACTGACTAAGCTTTAGACATCGATGTCATCACAAAAAGAGTAAATCTTCTATAATAATATGCATAATAAAACAACGGGAGATCCCGTAAGGTACTTACTACTTATTTAAAAATTATCGTAAGTATATATTAAAAATATAGTGAACAACTGTGAAAATTTAAAACAGTGTTTGAAAACCATAGAATTACTACCTAGGTACTTATTCTAAGTTGACAACATACGTACGTAATGTCCATAGCTCCCAAATAAAAAAAAAACCGGGAATCGTATCATAAATGAATCAGGCCCATAAAAGGACCTTCCGTTCATTGAGATATACCTAATTACAACTCAATGCGTCCGTTGATCCACTTATCAATTAAGTTTTAGTAGGTATGTGCTCTAAACATATCAAAAGGTTATGTCCAAAAGGTACAAGAACATAATGATGAAGTGCAGACACGTTGGGTGCGACTAAGATATATTATAAAATTAACATCTCAGCAAATACCTACAACAAAACTCAAACTTGATATCAAATACCATGTCTATTTCGAGACTGATGTTATTTTTGGACTCCTTTGCAATTTAAATTGAACACATATTTTGAAGAAAGGCATTTTTTTAATTGGTTTGTTGGAAGTTATTTTATCAACTTCATTAATATGAAGTTGATATTGATGATATGATAGCTTGTATTAGAGCATCTTATATATTTGAAAACCAATATTAAAGATGAAAGACGGATGGATGCGGACCCCGTCCAACTCCAGATTCAAAGTTATCCATCACATTTAAATTACTTAATTATATAATATTGCGTGCGCGGACTCTATATTACCACAGATATTATAATAGTTACCTACTTATATCAAGAATGTCTTAAAATTACATCAGTGAGCCGGTCAGCGTGCATCTAAGTATAATAGGTACTTTAAAAAAAACTTCATTGACTACTTTCTTTTATAGGTGATTTGCAAATACTTAGGTATTTTCAGCCTATGCAAATGGTCCAATGATGCAAGTTCCGGGATTGTTATTACAAATACCAGATGGCAGATATCAAGAAATAACTTGCTCATCGAGTCAGTGAGATGTTTATAAATTCAGCATTAGGAATCTAGCGGCAGAAATGCAAATAAAGATAATATGATTTTAGTGTGAGGCGATGTAGCGCGGCCATTGACTCCTCGCATAGAAGAAGCATGCTCTGCCTCCTTGTATATTATTTAGGTATAAATAATTACTGAATGCCGCTCCGTCAGATCTGGCGCCACAATTTAGAGGTCGAAATCAGATCCGGCTCCTAGCCAACACATTATGAACTGGTAAAAAAACAGTTACATTCTACGAAAACTCGCGCCTACCGACACGTTCATTTACAATTTCAATTTGTGTGTAGGAATAATAAATGTCATGTTTCCACGTCTCGGTAATATGAAGCAAAAAATATGTTTAACATTAAACTTGTCTATTTAATAAAAAAATTTTAATTTTCAATGTCAATATCACATTAACATGCGTTTTCATAAATGCAATAGCAGTACCTACTAAATAGTTTTTTGTCCGGAATAAACGAGACAATCAAACCACAAAGACGATTTAACATGCCGCACCAGTCATCAACTCCAAGTCTAAATAAATCGAACATAACACAATTTGATTAAACCACTTTGTTCGAACAATTATCGTTCCGATTCTAAACGTACTCGAAAAGTAAACAAGTGGGAGTGGGAGTCAAGTGCGGGCAAGCACTTTAAATAGATCAGTAAATTCGGCGGCAGTTTATTCGTCAGCAGCGCCGGCGCAATGAATGGGGCTAGAATAGAATCGTTAGGCTAATAATAAAGTTAATGTTTAAATCGATCACAGATCGTTCTGCATCCGTTGGGATTTACGTCAAAATAAGAGCAGATTGGAGATGTTATTTTTGGCCCCAACTACAAACCTTGGCTAAGTCCGTGGTAAACAATGTGTCACAGGTAGAGTGAACATTAATCAGTTTCTGCGGGGAATAAACAGGATACACCAATTGCTTTTAATCGGTAATAAATTCCCGCTAAAGATACTTATAACACTGTAATCTTTTCCGAGGCGAGCATCAAACTTTCGTTCGCGAGTTTTTTTTAGTGAGGTACAATGTACTTATATTTACTATATATTGAGGAGATATAGGTAATGTAAATTAAACTAAATGAAATGGTATAAATTATCATGATAGGACCGTCAAGGCGTATCAGTAGCACAAATCAGTTCAAAAACATGCACATAAATAAATAAACAAATAAATAATGCAGGGTAACCCTAACTAGATAAAACATACCTACAAATAATAAATGGCTTTCTCTTCATCAGAGAACTTTATTCCTTAACTACGTATTATTATGGTATTATACAGAAGTTTGATTTAATTTTATAATGTATTCATATTAACTCTTTGGACTTTTTGGTGCCATCCTAATGACAGGATCGGATTGTATCTAATTTATTCATATATATAGGATATAAATCTAAGTAAATATAATACAATACATCTAGGCAAGCATGCCCCATCGTAGACCCGTAATTGCTAACATCAGATAGACAACCTATAACCAATAAAGACCTAAATAACTTATGAATATAAATTAAGTATACCTATATATACCTACACATTTGCTTATTATGAATACGGTAATGCCTGGAATAAACGGTTACAATGTTATATCATCGATTGTGATGTAATCCTTTTGTAAAAATCTACCGTCAACGTTTCATAAACGGATTAATTTATCGGTCTGGTGGGTCTGGTGATTTTACTACCTACCTATTATCCTTTTGAATATATGAGGAATATAGAAAAAGATTAAATCATGAATAAAACAAGATATAAAACTGCAGTACTTATATACTTATAGCTTCACTCTTTGTCAACTCATACATACACCTATACAAAACCAATTTTTTATTAAGTTCTATTTCGAAAAAATATTTGATATCCGATGTCTTTGTCAGGTTCTTTTATAATAACTGGTGGGAAGGCTGGAAGTTGTACTATCTAACTCAGCTATTTTAATGCGTATTTTACACTAAAAGTCATATAACTAATCAATAAAGATTTTGTTGAAATCATAAAGTCGGGGAAAAGTTTCTTCGTTCTCGAATGAAATTCGAGAGAGACCGTACAGAATTCATAGCTGTCCTTCCTTTTTAGTCCTTCCTATTCAGTCAGCAGAAATAGTTTTATTTATTTTCCTAAATTACTCATATTTCTTGAAAAATAATGATATAATTAGGTACAGGAAGTGCATCAGCATTAGCAGCAGTAATAAGTATGTGGGGATCGAACCTTCCGTGCATGGGGCGAGAAAGTATAACAAGCAAAATCTATTATAATATTAATTATTATAAAGCTGTTTGTTGAGATGAACATCAAATAAGATAAAATCATTATTCATTTATTACTTAACTAAAAAAATACTTGTGCTCTAAAATACATAAGGAACCACCAATTATATTTAATAATTGGTGGTTCCGTATGTATTAGTAGTACTTAAGTACTTATAGTGGAAACTATAGGAAAAGTTTGTGTCGCTGGCATTGAATAGGTAGGTAAATAATAATACAAGTACACTGGCCAGTAGTCAACATATACTTACCTAAGTTTATGTTTCAAAAATGTTATTTGAAGAATTTGGTAGACAGCTTTCAAGATGTTTTCACGTTTAGTTTACTTTGACTTTAAATAGTATGACGGAAGTTCTGAGGTACCTACCAAGATAAGACCGGCCCTCCCGAGTCCTTAATATGCCCCTGCGAAAGGATTTAATGACATGCAATGTAGGTAATAAAGGTATTGTAAAGTCGGCTGGGGTTTAGGGCGTCTAATTTAAAATTGTGATTGTCTCGTAGCCTCCAGCCGACCTAGTTTTCGTTTCTGGGACAATGAAGGGCGAACTAAAGCAGTTGTCTGGGCTTCACATTTTGCATAATACGTTAATCCTCTGTCTAGCCGAGTTATTAAAATGTAACGTAACCGCTGTAAAACGTTAATTGAATCCTTTTATGAAAACCGCTGTAGGTTAACTTTTTGTTAAAAAAAATCGTAGGTACAGCGGTTTGTTTATATTTAGGTACCTAAGTGGTTCTTAAACATAATATGTACCCTACCTACACATATTATAATAAAATTTTAAGGAAAATAAAGAATAGGAAATTTTTATGGAGACAAAACGAAAAACCGATTTTACACTGGCTGGCCTTTTCAACCGACTTTAAAAGAGGTTTATTTTTAATTCAGTTGGGTGTTTTGTGTTTGTTATCTACGCGCCAATATAGGTAGGTATACTTAGTTACTCTGTCGTTTATGAACTGATTAGAAAATCCTTTTTATATTGGATATATTTATTTTATTTCACAAAATCCACAGATCGTATAATAATATACAGAAATAAAAATAAAAAACAGTCTCTAATAACAGATATCATGAATGAAAATATGTTCAGATTAATCCCATAAAATTTTTACCAAAATCCCTTCGTATAGTCGTTTTAGCCCCGTTTATTAAATGTCGAATATGTTGGCAGTTGTAAGCTTTTCAGTTGTATTACAATGCAGAGTGCAGACAACGGATCGTGGCTGCACTGACCGAACTCTGAAGTCCTGAGCTGAGTGTAGCGAGCGTTGTCTGGGCGAGCTCTGTAGGGATGTATCTCGTCACTTCAAGTTTATCGATAAAATGAATTTCAATAAAATAATCCTGTTTCAAATAAAAGATAGAACGATGTAGTAGGTACAAACGAATCATCAATAACGATGTGGCCTTGAACGCAACAATAAAAAAGACAAATAAAATAAAAATGTATTATTTAGTACAAAACATTGTTAATTTCGGTTGGTGTTCTAAAATAAAAATGCATGACCATAAATTGATTATGCTTAAACCTTAAATCGGTTCATACACCAAAAGTACATATTAAACGCACATACATTAAACAACTACTTTTTGGAGGGTTTGCAGAACCGCTGCAATGTTGCTTTAGTTGGCACTTCATTTTTCCAGTTTAGCACATTATTTTTTCTAGTCCAGTGCTCAAATTGTCAATTATTTGAAATGACCTTGAAGTCACGGACAAACGTCTAAATCAAAAGAAGTCACCAGCTCACGAAAGTCACAAGCCATCTGAGAGCTTCTCACGTCGAATTTCATGGAAACATTTGTATGTAACATACAGGCGGGACATACATAAATCTCGTGAGTCGATTGAATGCAGACGCGTAAGCGTGCCCGTGCGCATAATTCAAAGGGGCGATCACCAGGAATCGCCGCTTAGCATGCAGACGCCCGCCTTCATTCCGAAGCAATATACCCGTTAGTGGCGACGTAATGTGCATATCAGAGAACCATAACGAAGTGGGCATATCTACAATTTGTTACAGAAAAAATACGTTTGTTTATAGTTGGAAGGGTAAAACTCTCGCGTGTCGAAGGTTGTACGGCGTCCAAGTTTGAACTTTACTATTTTAAAAAATTTTTTTTGATTAAAATAAAATTATTAATCTAATTATTAATTTAAATACACCTAATACCTACAACGGCATTTTTCGAGCCATTCCGCGAGTCCTTCATTTTTCTAGGATCTCTAAAAGAGTTGTGTGTAACTACTAATTTTGTCTTATTACTTTTTCCTCCCCCACATCAAATAAAAGCGAAACAAAAGTGTTTTTTACTTTATATTGTAATTTGCAATTTAAGATTTTAATTGTAAAGTGGTATAATTTTTATCGATATCGATAAGGTATCGATAGTGGATCTCCACCAGCCCGCAGGTGCTAGGACATGCCTCTCAAAATCATCAGCAGATCGCGGCCTGAGCGCCCAGACAGATGGCCGGCTTTAGTATTTATTTAGGCGCACATGCAAATAAATGCGCATCACTGCGCCTACACCGATAATAATATAATATAATATAATATTGTAATATTTATAGTAAGTGCAACGACAAAGTGATGTATTTGCAATAACTGTCAGTCATTACATTAGTAATACTTATTACCGTAATCCGAAGTAAGTACCAAGTACAATATAATACAGATAAACATTGCATGGAGAGCTACTTTTGCAAAGTGGTCATAACTTTGATGAAACTTCATCCTGTCTATCTATAAATGCTTTTCCTGAGAAACTGACTGACTCTACAAAAAATAATTTGGAAAATAAGAAACATGGGTAAGAAACAAAACAGATACAGTTCTTTAGTTCCAGATAATATGAACATAGTCTTCACAGTATAGTCTACGCATTCTTCACCGACCGATAGAGCGGCAACTTGCCATTGCCGCCGAGTGACCGCACTGGTCGCAGTTAGATGAGAAGAGCGCTAGACCCGACCTCTGTGAAGTCTCATTTATTAGATATCATACTCTTTGTCTCATTTGCTCTCTAGTTTCGGTAGCACAGTGCCCTTCAAACCGGAACCCAGTAGATGCTTTCACAATAAGTAGGTACCTACTGCTTGTGTCGTGATATATGCATTGCTGTTGGCATTGCATTCTAATGTTTGGGGCGGTATAATTGCATTTGTAATTGGTAGGCACTACGCAGAGATTATCTATGTTTTGCCTTGTTTTTACGACAGGCTAGGTACAAGACAGGCTAATCACAAGTTCACCTCATCGGAAATAATCTTCAGTGACACATAGGGTACGTACCTATATTATATCTGTAATTCCAAACTACGCTACAATGAAATTGAAATATCCAGGTTTAGCACAACGCCTTAGTATAATTATGATAGAACTCCACATAATGGTAAGTTCGTTTAAATTATTTTTTATGTCCTTTCAACAGCCTGAAGAACCCATGGTCTCCCCCAGAGAGCGCCACCTGTAGCGGCTGCTCGCCTCCTGGATCCACATGTTTTATGTGGTTTGGTTATATTACATTACCTATCTAGACCACAGATTTTATAATAGTACCTACACCTTCAACGCTTATGTTTATGTTATTGACGAAGAGAGCGCCAACGCAATAGCGGTGCTGATTGAAACTAATGTTGAATTTCCTGATACATATTTTTTCACCGGTTTCACTGGCTAAACATAACACCTATTAGTTATTGGCACCTTTGCTGTCATGACGCTTTGATACGAGCCAATTCCCCTTTCTTCTTAAGATGCCAAATTGATAATGTCGACTAAAGACAATATAGATGTCTTTATCAAAACAAATGAGGCTCTTACGTGACTAAGCGACGGCTGGCAAGTGGTCATGGATGGTAAACTGCACCACCTACCTATTACGATTGCGGCCCCGCCTAGTAAATGTTAATGGAATGGCCTGCGTTTATAGGCCCGGGCTTGCATCCGTCCACCCAAGACGTGTCTCATGACTTCAATCATTAGGAATATCTATTAAAACCAGTGTCAAAAACATGGACATGGTCAAACTAGTACAGCGATTTTAAGTCGATCGAAAGATCGAATAAGGGGTTTCGACGGAAACAAGATTGATGTAACTCAGTACCTAAGTAGCATGGGACTAAAACAGGCTGATGAAGTTGATTATTCTACTATTCAAAAACCATTTGGGTCAGTTTCCATTAGAGTAGGTACCAAGTTTGATAGCTGGTTATCTAGTGGGAAGAAAAAAACTTGTTACATTTCTTGTTATGTGCATCGACAAACATCAAATTTTGACAGATTCGTAAATCATAAAGTTCAATGTGCATTGTGCATTCTCTCCAGGCATTTTTCGGAAACCGGGTTCTGTGGTGGCTTAGGTCTTCCTTGACAAAGATCTGTCTATCTGTCCAGTGGATTAAGCATGGCGCGAGTTCATTGAAGACTGACCCCCGTATTCCAAAACATTTCACCAAAATCCTTCACTTGAAATCAACTTCAGTTTGAGGGAAACTCAAGGTACCTTGAGTTTGAGAAAAATTTACGCATAATATCAGAAACTTTTTAATAATTTATTTTCTTTTCTTCTTGTCTCTTTTTTAGTAGAGTCCGTCCAACTGAGTATAGAATGGTTATAGATAGATATAGTAGCAACTGCATTATGGTTGTCACAAATAGATAATAATTATTACGATGCTATTTATGAACTGTCTATTGTGCAATGCAATAATTAGGTGTCCAAGCTTGATAGCAATTTGCCATAAAATTAATTCATTTTGAACAAGGAGCTAAATAATCAACGTTCAAAATTATTCTTCATATCACAATAAACAAGTTTAATAATATCTGAAATACCTAAATAATACAAAATAATAGGTATACCATCTATTATCGTATGTACTTACATACGCCCGGCCGGTTAATGAAGTCATTAGACTTCTGTATGTTAAATCTGTTTGTTATTTAAATGGAAAACTGTATACATAATTTTCGAGGTAATATCCAGGAGTAATAAAACGATGAAATATGATGGCTTACAATGGATATATCAATAATAATTATACAGAATAAATATACACAAGTAATTAAAACTTTTGATTATAATCTTGCCAGTCGGTGCGTTAAGTTACTTGCATGTTAAAGAGCACTAACCTTTTTGGCCGGTCCAACTGTCCGCCATTTTGAAAAAAATCACGATTTCATGGCCATTGATGAAACTGGTGTCAATTGATAGGAAAAAGTATAGGAAACAAAAAGTATTCTATAAAAAAATTGCCTAAGTGGTATACTTTCTGAGATATTTGAGTTAGAATATTTTTTTCTTCATACTAACTATATTATATTTGTAGTGCAACTGTTGAGTGGTGAAGCTTAAAATAGTAGTCATCATCATCTACCTGAAAAGGTCCACTGCTGAGCATAGGCCTCCCCGATAGAACGCTACTTTGAGCGGCTGCTTGCCTCTTGCATCCATCGACTCCCCGTAGTTTTGACCATGTCTTTGGTTCACCTAGTGGGTTCCTAAGCTGCATCTTCCGGTTCGTGGTTTGAAAAAGTAGTAGTCTGCGGCGTCAAATTGGCATGCATTCCATATATAGACATTTAATGCCCTTACAAAATCAGTAAAACACAGTCATGTCAAACATCATAAGTGGACTGTTGCATTATACATGCCGCCAACACGTGGTCAAATACATACCCCCTCACCCCATCCCTAGTAGTCCTAAGTAGTCCTTCGCTATGAGCGCTGTATATTCGCACTACAAATATAAGTAACGCTTGGTGTAAAAAAATATAATTTCATTCCCACATATCTCAGAAAGTATATCACTTGAGTGATTTTTCACGAAACATTTTTTGTTCCTTATAATGTTTTCTATCGATTGTTACTAGACTAGTTTTATCACTGGCTATTAAATCGTGATTTTTTTTTAATGGCGATCGTGGGCAGGCCAAACTGCATACAAAAATGTTTGATGCTCTTTAAACACATTTAGTTTTTTTTAAAAGAAAAATTAACTCGTTTGTATTAAAAGTATGCATTATCGTAAAGTAGGTATTTTCTATTACATTGTTTATTATTCCATTTTACATTTTAGGAAAACAAACATGTTAAGAACTATTTTATATCAACAAGATAGATTTTTTTAGTAATTTTTTTAAGATGGTTTTTTATCATTATTTGAACGGTATGCTTACGTGCCCAAGGCGCAAGGGTCTTCCTTCACAAGAAAGATTGGCTATATACCTATTTATCAGCCACATAAGGGGAACACGAAAGTAGGAACCAAGGGAGTTGGATGCAGTCGCCGTGCCCGAAGTCGTGTGAGACATCATCATCAGGTTTTAGAAGTTTATAACTTTTTCAATTTAATCTTTTGATCTTGTGGTCTAATTGTGTTCCCGCCGAAAATATGTTGCTACAATGCTGTGTAAAGTCACATCCACACAACCATAATTATGTCTGGACAAACCCTTAGAGCATCTATAAATGGAGATGTTACCGTTATAATCCGCAATCACAATTTTTCTGCCATTTTCTACGGGGGACGAGGTAGACACGTATAGCACACGCGCAAACCGCGCGTGTAAACGCACGCCGCACACCATCTTAAAACACGCACACCGTTATATAAACTAGCGTAGTTACAGTGTCTACACGCACATTATGATATTGTAGATGACCAAGTAGCGCCATATGACCGGCAGAGGGGAACGCCTTGCCTTGCCACCTCCTTTTTTAACTGCTCTAAGGGACAAACCATATTGAACCAAACCAGCTGTATTTTTAGATGTTAAATAAATAAATGAAGCAAAAAAAACTAACATACACGAAATGACAACCTTCAGTCTTCAGTCAGCCACATTATTTTAAATGGCGTGGTGAGCTAATCGTTCACCTGATTATAGATGTTAAGCGTCATGGCCGCAGATAATAGTCGCAGTATTAAGTACTCAGAACTAAAATAATAACATGCTGCTAATCTACTGCTGAACATAGGCCTCTTCCACAGAGCGCCACTTTGAGCGGCTGCTTGCCTCCTGCATCCATCGCCTCCCCTCAGTTCTCACCAGGTCGTTTTTCATATCCATAAATGTATAATCATAGGATATTACGTTAATTCACTAAACAGTTTTTATATGGATATTTCATTTTATACATAAAAGGGACCTGCAATAGTTTTCCCGTCTGTTGAGAGACAATGCACATCCCTAATGTCCCATCTCTACTCTATGTAAAATAGTAGTCTGTGTTCTGAAATATGGCGAATTGCTTTTTGTAATGTTAAAATGTAAAATTAAGTTTGGAAGAATAAAAGACAATGATGAATAATATAAAGTGTTTTTAATGAAGCCGATCCACGGAGGAAACTCAATAGTGGTAGCAGTCTTGTGGTTAATTCGAAATACGTAAAGAAGAAAAGATGTCTAAAGAATTGCAACGTTTTCCTGTGACGCCATTTGCTGGTGAGAGCTTCAGCAGTTGGGCATTTCGAATTAGGAGCATACTGAGAGAAAATGGGGTTCTAGCAGCGATTGAAGAACGTACGTTTCATAGCACACCCGCAAATTCGCAAAATGAAGCAAAAGCACAAGCCATCTTGATCGCCGGAGTTGCTGACAGTCACCTTGAGTATATTAAAAAAGATACGGCATATTTAATGTATGAAAATCTGAAAGAAAACTTCCAAAAGAAAGGAACACGTAGCAAATTGTTTTTAAGGAGAAAGTTGTCCGACATCAAGTACAGTGACAAGGAATCACTTTCACAGCATTTAGTAAAAATGGAAGAAATGTTTACTGAGTTACAAGAGGCCGACGCAGAATTAAGTGAGGAAGAAAAAATAAATTACATTTTACTATCCATGCCAGAATCATATGAAGGAATGATAACAGCTTTAGAAACTGTTTCTGACTTAAAGCTAGATTTTGTGAAAAACAGGCTATTGGGAGAAGAAGAGAAGAAAAAGAAAGGTAACCAGGTAACAGCCCAGTCATTTAGCAATACCTTTTTATGTTTTAACTGTGGAAAAGCTGGCCACAAGAAATTTCAATGTAGACAAGCGCAGGGTCATACTCAGATACAGGGCCGTACTCAGGGGCAGAGCCACAACCGGGGCCACAATACTTATGAGCAGAACAGGAACACTAACTACCAAGGACAAGGTCATGGATACAATACTGGACGAGGACAAGGTTACAATTCAGGACGAGGACAAGGTTACACCCCAGGACAAGGACACGGTCACAATTCAGGACGAGGACAAGGTTATAATTCAGGGAGAGGCTTCAATACAGGGCAAGGACGAGGTTTTGCCAATAGGAGACATGAGGCGTTTGTAGCAGAAAAACAAGTAAGTGATATTGCATTTCCATGTACGAGTGAAAATAGTGATGTGAAAAATTATGATAATAAAATAATATCATGGTGTGTTGACTCGGGATGTTCTGACCATTTAGTGAACACTAAGGACTATTTTAAAGACTATATTGAACTGAAAGTACCTAAAAATATTGCTGCGGCTAAAAATGGTGTCATGATACAAGCGATAGGAGTAGGTAATATAGAAGCAAAATGTTTTGTTGGTAAAAGAGAGATTTTTACTACTGTGAAAAATGTATACCATGTGCCTGAACTAAGAAAAAATTTATTGTCTGTATCGAAAATGGAAGCAAGCGGTTTAGAGGTTTCATTTAGCAAAGGTAAAGTCAGAGTGTACAATAAAAGCTGTATGATTTTGATAGGAAATGCAGATGGCAGTTTGTATAATGTTGAAATGGAACTTATGGAGTCAAACTGTAATTATTCTTCAATTGATAATTGTGAAATTAATTTATGGCATAGACGATTTGGCCATTTAGGCATTCAAAATATTTCTATATTGGCACAGAAAAATTTAGTACATGGGTTAGGTGAATTAAAGAACAAAAGGGTAGAACATACACTATGTGAACCATGTCTTTTAGCAAAAATGACAAGACAACCTTTTAATAAGACCGGGTATAGAGCTAGAAAACCACTTGAAATTATTCATTCTGATGTTTGCGGTCCGATCACACCAACAGATAGAGAGGGTAATAAATACTTTGTGACATTTATTGACGACTACACACATTTCGTTATGGTTTATTTAATCAAAGAAAAATCGGAGGTATTTGAAGCATTCAAAGAATATTATTACTATGTAACTAACTATTTTAACACTAATTTACTGACATTACGATCTGACAATGGTGGCGAGTATATATCTAATGAGTTAAAAAGTTTTTGCTGTAAAGAAGGAATAAGAATGCAATATACAGTGCCATATAATCCAGAGATGAACGGAGTGGCAGAAAGAATGAACCGAACGTTAGTGGAAAAATCAAGGACAATTTTACTGGAGTCAGGATTAGATAAAACATTTTGGGGAGATGCAGTGTTATATTCTGCATATGTTACAAACAGGAGTCCATCAGCTGGGAGAGACCTTACTGCCAAAGAAATGTGGTCTGGTAGAAAGCCGGATGTGTCAAACATGAGAGTATTTGGGTGTGTGGCTTACAACCATGTACCTAGACAGCTTAGAAGAAAACTGGATAATACTGGAAAGAAGATGATAATGATTGGTTATACAACATCAGGATATAAATTATATGATATGGAAGAAAACAGAGTAGTGAATGCAACAAATGTTATATTTGATGAAAAACTCAAACAAGATAAAACTGTGTACTTACCAATGGAAAGAAGAGTAGATTTTACAGAAGAAGAGAGTAGATTTGAAAAGGAAAATTCTAATGATAAAATACAAAACAATGTGGAAAGAAAACAAGAAATACAAGAAGAATATATTGAGGATAATGATGTTCAAGAAGAGAATCAGAAAAAGGAAGAGTCAGAAAAAGGGAGAGCTAGAAGAAGAAGACAGAATCCAACATGGCATAAGGACTATGTTATAAATTTAGATGAGGAAGATGATAATGCATTGTATGCATTACTTTCATTAAACCAAGAAGATGTACCATCGAGTTTTCAGGAAATAGAGAAAAGAAGAGACAAACAGGACTGGGAAAATGCAATAAAAGAAGAACTTAAAGTGCTAGAAGAAAGTAAAACATGGAAAATTGTACCTATACCAAAGAAAGAAAAGTTGTTGGATACCAAATGGGTTTTTACAAAGAAAGATGTTGGAGAAGATGTAATACATAAAGCTAGACTTGTTGTACGTGGGTTTCAACAAAAGGAAGATGTCGGAGAAATTTATTCACCAGTTTTGAAGTTACAAACATTGAGAATTTTGTTGTCGGTTGCAGCATGTAGAGAATACCAAATCCATCAAATGGATGTGAAGGGAGCCTTTTTATATGGAGACATAAAAGAAGATGTATACCTGAAACCACCTGAAGGATTAGAAATACCAGAAGGACATGCACTAAAATTGACCAAATCGCTATATGGATTAAAGAAGTCACCAAAATATTGGTATGAAAAATTTAATGACATTATAACAGGATATGGATTTAAAAGATCAGAGAATGACTATTGTTTGTATAGCATGGGGGATATCTATATAACTTTGTATGTGGACGATCTCTTAATTTTTGGTAATGACATAAGTAAAATACAGAAATTGAAAGGTTTTCTTGCATCAAAATTTAGAATGAAAGACATGGGCTCTGATAACTTAAACTACTTAGGAATATCAATTAATGTAGAACCAGGACAGATATCAATAAATCAAACTAAATATTTAAAGAGTATTCTTAAAAAATATCAAATGGAAAATTGTAAAGGTAATGATACACCAATGGATGTAAATTATAAATATGATGAAAATTCTGAAGTTGACATGAGTTATGAGTTTCAATGTAGATCTTTAATTGGGTCATTGATGTATGCAACAGTGGCATCAAGACCTGATATAGCTACTGCTGTATGTTATTTGAGTAGATTTCAATCAAAACCAAGTGAGAACTTATGGAGAGCTTTAAAAAGAGTACTAAGATATGTAAAACAGATTGTAAATTATTCACTGATTTATACCAAAAGTAGCTGTAATACTTTAACACCTCTGATAGGTTATGCCGATGCCGACTGGGCCAGAGATAATGATAGAAAATCGACTAGCGGTTATGTGTTTAAGCTGTTTAATAACACTATTGTATGGAGATCTAAAAAGCAAACTACTGTAGCATTAAGTACTACAGAAGCTGAATTAGTGTCTTTGTGTGAATCTGTAGTAGAAGCATGTTGGATTGTAAAGATATTATCAGACTTAAATGTAGAATTCAAAAATGTGTTAATTTATGAAGACAACCAGAGTACGATGAAAACTGTAAAAAATCCTGATCAAAAGAGACTGAAACATATGGATATTAAATATAATTTTGTTAAACAAAAGGTAGAGGAGGATTTGATTGTTGTGGAATATATTAATACTAAATTTCAATTAGCAGATGTCTTAACTAAGCCTTTACCGAAAAACCAATTTGTGAAGTTAATTAATGACTTAGGTATGAAGATGTGCATTGAGGGAGAGTGTTGAGAGACAATGCACATCCCTAATGTCCCATCTCTACTCTATGTAAAATAGTAGTCTGTGTTCTGAAATATGGCGAATTGCTTTTTGTAATGTTAAAATGTAAAATTAAGTTTGGAAGAATAAAAGACAATGATGAATAATATAAAGTGTTTTTAATGAAGCCGATCCACGGAGGAAACTCAATACCGTCTACAACGGATGTATACCTACTAGACATTATATTATGTTATTCACTTAATCACTAATTAATTACGAACAAATAATCTCACTAAAACGGTCTCTCTGGTCCGTTAGTCATGCTCGTGCCTTCGAGTTTTATTCACCCGATTTTGCTTACGTATATTACGATAAATAATTTATTATAATTAAGTACGCCTAACTAGATATTATGATTATTGATTATTAATGATTATTAAATTAATAATCTCCAAGGTTTATGATAAAATAAAATAATGAAAAAAAATTCAGAAATCATAGAATTGGGGAAGTTTTAGATAATATTTTTAATTGGCAACACTTATGCGTAAGAGCGTAAGAAGGACAGGATATTTTGTGTCAACTGGATAGTATTTACCTTAGATTTAATTGCTACTTGGTAGAAGATACTATCTGCTTTTACGGTCGACTTAAATGTATAGAAAAGTGTGAATAAATTACGACCATTCAGAAGAAATATTCAGGTATTTTATGAATAAACCAAGGTTTTATAAATTTATTTTTAAATATTAATTAAATTATATTTTTTTACTAAGGCATATTTAGGAAGTTGTTATCTTTCACGGTTTATGCTTGAGAGAAAATCGTGTAGGTACCTATGTACCTACACGATTTTCTGTTCTTATTTTTGCATTAATCAAATGATATAAAATATTACAGAAATAGGCTTGCCATATACTTATGACATTAACCAATTTGTAATTTTGTATGCTGAGAACCACAACATAAATTAAAAATATCATGGACTCGAAAAGTGCTAAAAATAGCCTATTTGAAATAAATTATATTTAACTTAGAAATACAATCACAATAAAAATAGAAAACAAGCTATTGGTACTAACTCAAATATAATTTATTTCAAATAGGCTATTTTTAGCACTTTTGCACTATACTTATAATATTTATTATCTATTCTGTGACTGTTCACAGAATAGATAATAAGTATTATAAGTATAGTTGGTTTGGTACAGTAACGTCAATGAATCTTTTGCAAAATATGCTAAATGCACAACGCAGAGACGCTTTTCCACTTCGTTATGTTATCCGATATTGATATTTTTTAATTTTTTTATAGTTTGTCTACTCAGTAAGAAACTATGCTCGTCTTCTTTTTAATGTTTTTAAAATATCTTCATATTTATAGCCAACTAAAGTTACGGAATTTCGACGTCAAAATTATGTTAAAGAAAAGAAGTTGTAACTGGAACACGAAACACATAAGTAATTAAGAAAAAGCATAGGTTAAATTCAAACGATTGACACCGAAATCAAGTTTCTGTTAAGTTTTAGTTTAAGATGGTGGAGATCATTGGCATCCGAAACGCTAAAATGTAGTTAATAAATTCACTCATGGGCATTTCCCATACGTACGATACGAATGGTGAGCAGAGCGACGGCAATAACATTTTCAAATACCAGGGGGTCTATTAAAGATCCCAAACGCTAACTCCAACAAGTATTGGAATGACATTTCAGGTATCGCTTATTTTCTCAAAGCTACTGTCATTTCAGTACATTTGGAGCTAGAGTTTGGCATTAGCGTTTGGATCTTAGCTAGACCCCTAAGACAGTCATTTGTAACATTGAGACATGATCGATATGTACTTGAATTCGAACATTATGAAATAAGAATTGGACTTTTGAGCGCAAAACTGTATTTGCAGCCGCCCACTGTAAGTGCAGACATTTAAACAAACAATTTAATGTCATCCGTCCTAAGACACCAGACGCAGTGATTGCTTGGCGTAAAACGAAAATACTTTTAATTGCAACTGTTTACGTATAAACTATCCATTCTTACTGCATCAGTCATTCAGTGAAATACATTAGAGATACTTGTTGACTGTTGAAAAACATATTATAGCAGCCATTCAGTAAGATTTATCTGGAACAGCGCCAAGCTATCCACGACATGAAACACAAGACAGAATGTTTAAAAAAATAGTCACATGTTTCCTATGTCCGTTCTACCTGTTGTGACATTCCTTGGACTTTATGCGAGTGATTTATTTCTTCCCGTTTCCTTTAATTTGTTAGACATTCTTCAGCAAAAAGTGCTGTGTTTTAAATAGCGATGAGATATAGTTTAGATCTGTTTGATTTGTTGAGATGACATAGTAGGTACCTATACACGTAGTATTAGGCAAATTGGCGTCATGTTTTTCACAGCTTTGGTAAACATTCAAAAGCATTTAAAAAAAGTAAAAATTATGAACTTTTAAAAAATGAATGCTGCTTTATAAAATATCTTCTACATGTAAAAGTTTAGATCTTGTTTGTGGTTATAAAATGCTTTATGGAATACAATCTTGTTTTGGGACCATATAGCCCTTTTAAGTAATACGTTATTTTTTGTTACAGCTCTAATTTTAATTTTCTGAGTCTGCTTTTCCTTGCGACTCTACATACTTTGAAACAATTAAAAATTAGAGTCATTAATTATAAATGTATGATTTATCAAAGGTTAACTCAGCTCAAGTTTCACTTGTAATACCGACGAAAGCACGAAAAAATAATACGCGCGAGTTTACCAATCAAGGAAAGATGCAGAAAAGTTAAGGCAGTTGTCGAGTCCGGAGCCGCGTAACGATAACCGGAAGCCGCCGCACCGGTCCATAGGGTTGCCAGGATGGGTGTTCATGAAAAGTTGTTTTTATTATATTTTATATAGAATAGAATAGAATAGAAAATATTTATTCCTGACAAAAGGCACAAAATCAATGCAAATTTACAAAGTAAGTAATACAGATAACGAGAAAAAAAAATTGTTGATATCTATTTGTAAGTAGAAAATATGATATACATATTTCTCAATACAGGATTTTTTAGCATTTAACTACACTAATTTACAGTGATTCTTAAAAAGTAATTCTGCTTCAATAATCTACAAAAATATCTCTATGGACCAAGCAATATTGTTGTAATAAAACATGGGTATATTTACTCCAAGAGTATTTTATGGTCTGCTTAGTTTCGTTAATCATAAATTAAATAGCAAAGTTTGTAAGTTGTAACGCCAATATAAACTTGGGCTTTGTCTTAGGGCTAATATAGGAACTCCAATTGCCTACTTGTTCTTGTCATCGATATAAGAATTGAATATAGGCATTTTCACATCTTGCTCATCACTCAAAATGGGATAATTTTTTGAAAAATTATAAACTTTTATTTTATATTTTACTTGGTAGCCCTCAATGATGTGGGTCTGGCACGACGACGACGACGGACGCGACGGCGGCAGGTTATCGCGTCTTGTTTTTGCTAATTAATTTCGATTGATCACCCGTGACCGTGATAACATCGGAAATTGGCCCGCACGATCCACTAAACTGTTTTCCACGTTAGGTCACATTTTGTCACACAACGCCTTAAAATCTATGCTTTTATTGAAACTTTTAAAAATATTTTAAAAATTTGAAATAAGTATGTCGGAATATTATTTTAAAAATAGAGGCACATAGCATTTTGGAGATTCGTAAAAACAAGAATTATAGTGGATAACGTTCACGTAAGTTGGAAATTCAAGTTTTGAAATCAATGGGTTCACACGTACGCGCTGCCGATGGCTGGCCGGCGTCTAAGCTTTGATAAGTAAGCAAAATAAAGCATAATTTTACAAAATTTTAGTTAAACACATCATACACAAATAAATTGATGTAAGTATAACAATTATTACATGAATCCGAGAAAACTCAAAATTAAAATATTTTCCTTTTAATTAACTTTTCCAAAGAAACTTTTCCAGATGAAGTTTTTTTCCTGCTACTGAATAGTTTGGTCAAGCTTAGATTTGAAGAAAAGTTACAAGCTAGGTACAAAGTTATGTACGACTGAATTTTTATACATGTTTTCAAATGTAAACTATGAATTGGTTATTCTGATACTTCGGGGGTTAACACAATTTTTCACTAACAATTTCAAAGTTTCATAGAGCTTCTTCGGAAAATTTCCCACGGAACTAAAACAGTGCGTGACTTTCTCAAACACGTTAATCTTGGGAAGTTTTCACACTGAAGCCCTAGATGATTTGGACAGGAGAGAAGTAAGTAAAGAGATGGAGGCTTACCTGCTGCCGGGCGCGCGAGCACGAGCGGCAGCACGAGCAGCGGCAGCAGCATGCTCCCGCTAGCGTCGCATGCCGGCGCGTGCGGCGCTCTGCGGGCCGGCACGTGCGCGCACTCCCGCTCGCGACACGTGCCTCGACTCGCTGCTGCACCGCCGTGCGCCGCGCCTACCATCCGACGTGAGCGTTGCCGTCGCGGTGTTGCCCTACCGGAGAGTCGGCGCGGACTGAGTGTGATGTGAAGCCGGCCGGCGCTCGCCGCCGCGCCGCGCGCCTCGCGCCCGGCCGGCCGCCGGTGCAAGTGCAGCGGGCGGCCGGCGAGTCGTCGACCGCGACACGCGCCTCCCGCGGCCTTCCGTCGCCGTAGCCGTCGCCGCCGCCGCGCCTTCATCCAGACATCTCCGCTCCGACATGTGCGGTGTGCGCCCACCGCCCTTTTCATTTCTGGAAACTTTCTTATCTTTTCAGCAACAGGTGAGATGGGAACACGTGTGCTGACAAAAACCTGTGAAAACCGGCGAAAGAAAGTAGAAAAACTATCTGGCATTGCAATCAATTCAAAAAAAAGATATAATCAAGCCTACTTAAAAGTTGTAGTTATCATCGCATCAGTCTGACCTAGGTTTAGCGAGTTTATTTTACTACTAGCGTTTGCCCGCGGCTTCGCACGCTTGTGTTGTTATTTTTACGTTATAGTCTAATAATAATTCATGCATTTCGTACCAAACAACAAATTCCAATAAATCTTTTCGAACCTGAGCACAGTGACCTGTATTAGCATAGGTATAGGTATAAAGCAAGCATAGCCGTGAGTGGAAGCTATTTAAGCTATTTAAGCCATTACCTAAAATTAAATGTTTTGAGTCTAATATAGATTTATAACAGTAAAAGAAGTTTCAAACAAAAAACTACAATTTTATAAGTACCTCTTCATATTACAACAAAAAGAAATCATCATCACTTCACTCAGGTCTTTAACAGAAGTTTCAGTAAATTTTGTTTAGGTAGTAGTTACCTAAGCAGACAGGTACAGCTTAGAAAAATATGGAAGAATCACACACGATGATCGTGTTTTGCTCAGTTTTAGATATTATCCGCGCGCTTTTTGTTCCATTTACCACATTTTTTTTACCTTCTTAAGTTTGGTTCCATACGAAATAAGTACCTAACTACCGAGATATGCATTTACCTGTACGACGCGTACATAATTAATTTTCTCAATACTAATTAGGAATTACAAATACTAAACCACCACTCCTCAATAAATCGACAGTTATAATTATTATTATGTCCACTATTTTCCACGCTGTCTCATTCCCAACATACCTACCTAGTGATGAAAGTGAGGAAGTAGGTTAAATCGTCATTACATAATTATTACTTACACCCAAAGATAGTTATACTATAACTTTAACCTTCTTGAAGTAACCGAGTAATTAATCATTTTCTGCTCCCGTGGTTTATTTAAAAGCCCACAGATCTAAAATATTTTAACTATTAAAAAATTATTTCAACATGCAAGAAGAAGAAGAAGAAGAACAAATCAAAAACAGACAAAAACTAACGTTACGCGCCATGTTGTTAATTCGAGGATACAATTTTATTGCCATAATAATGAATACCTACATGGTATTATTATATCTAAGTACCTACCCTTTTTAAACATTCTTCATCAAATATTTCGTATCATTGGCTAAATACAAATAATAGCACCTTCGGCTTACTTTAATGCCAAAATAAAAAAGGTTTTAAAATGCGTAGCAATGGGTAAGGGTATATAACTTAAGTAGCTATAAGTACTACAGGGGGTCTAGCAAAGATACCAACCACTAACGCTAACGCCAAACGCTAACTCCAAAACTGTATTGAAATGACATTAGCTATGGAAATGTAAGCGATTTCCGAAATTTTATCCTAGTACATTTTGGAGTTAGCGTTTGGCGTTAGCGTTAGTGGTTGGTATCTTTGCTAGACCCCCAGGTACCTTAAAATTTCCTTGGGGTCGTTCAAGAATGTAGCAGTAGCAAAAAAATAAGTTTATATACCTAATTAGAATTTTAACGTGTAGTAAGTTCATGTAAATAATACATTTTACCAGATCGCCAATAAAGAACATTGCTCCCGCCAAAACCCTATAAATCGAAAACTTGAAAAAAATGTAAGCTTCAATATTGGCTAAGTATGATAATCGCGTGAAGCCTTATGAATAATTATAAAAAGTCTAAGTACCTACCCTTTTAAACAGTTTTCATTAAATACTTCCTATCATTGGCTAAATACAAATTTTGTCTAATGCCAAAATAAAAAAGGTTTTATAATACGTAGAAAAAGCAAGGGTCACTAAATTAAGTACCTATAGGCACAGATTATTGAATATGTTACTGCTATAGGTTAACCTATATGTACTATAAATACAATTTTAAATACTATTTCGAATGGTAACGCGTAGTAGATTTTTGAAAACTAATACATAATACCAGATCGCCAATAAAGAATTTTGCCCTCGCCAGAACCCAATAAATCGAAAACATGAATAATTTAGTTATGTTTCAATATTGGCTAAATATGATGTCGCCTGAAGCCTTAAAACTTTAAAAAAGTCTAAGAAGTTTTTAGTTTTCTAAATTCCTAGTTCTCTGTGTCGTGCTCATATTCAAGAAGGTTCTCATATCTATCCTCTTTTTTAGTTTGGACCACAGATTAACAAAAAAAACTTATCTATATGTAAATACATATGACTTCCTTGGGAATAGGTACTTACATAATGAACAAATTGTTTTTCTTTAATCTGCATTGCATCGAGCGCAGACAAAGTTATCGCGCGATGTATTTCGCCGTAGCCCGAAAAGTGTGATACAATGCCGGTAATGCAGGCGCACCAATTGTTATTTACTGTTGTAAAACATGCATTAAATTACTTCCTTATTGCTTAGTGCAGTGGGGATTGTTCAGAATGAAATACAAAAATATAGGAGTTCCGTACTCAAAGAGTAAATCCTTATTACTAAACCTCCGCTGTCCGTCTGTCTGTCGGTCTGTCCACCAGGATGTACTCATGAATCGTGATAGTTAGACAGTTGAATTTTTCACAGATGATATACTTCTGTTGCCACTATAACAACCGTGATCCGTATTTAAAGGGACAGATAAACAGACAAATACAAACAAACAAGACAAAAACAGACAAATGGGGCGCTACAAAAACATCGAAGATAGTCAACAGAGATGTTTTTGCGCGCCAACTCAACAGCGAAGGTTCGGGCGTATATGAAGCCGCGCCATAATAGTAACAGAGTTTTTTTCTTCAATCTGTGCATCCGGATAAACCCGAGATAAAATTACCGTCAGTAGCAGTGTAGCAGAGTAACATTTTTTTCTCTCATCTATGGTTAGTAGCCAAAATATAACTTGCCTTTTGACACTGGCTAAATACATACACTATGTGTGGAGCCAAAATATAAGAAAAAAACTTACCTTGAGACCTTGAAGCGGCCATCTTGTTAAAATCCCGTTCCGTTTCATAATGAAATCTTAATAATTTTCACCAAAAAAAAAAATTAACGATATATAAAATTTAATATATCCTATGTTTTGCGCCAGGTTTTTCTAAGCTTATTAGTGAAAACCGCATGAAAATCCGTTCAGTATTTTCGGACTTGTGCCGTAACAAACAAACAAACAAACAAACAAACAAACAAACAAACAAACAAACAAACAAACAGACAAAATGTCTAAAAAGTAGCTTAACGTGATCAGCGAAAAATTTCAAGCCAACCTGTGTCATTTTTTTTTCGATATCTTGCATTTACAGATTTTTTTATCTCTACAGTTTTATTATATGTATAGATAAATTTTAAAACACAAGGCATTTCTTGTGGCAAATGATCCGAGTTATGCAAGCGCTATCCACATGGTCTTATAGTTAATCTGATTAAAGCGTGCTCAATAATAGCGCGGATCAATGAACCTCGTGTCAGTAAGCGTTGAAGTCTTTTCAAGGGCGCTTATTACGTTACATTCCAAAAAACGAGTTCGTCTCTAAAAAACAAATATCTTTGCTATTTTAATTCGGCTGCTGTGTGTTATTTTTGTTAATCATTGTTACGCGTTATGTGTCAACATAATTATCAGAAAGGAATCTTGTACAAAAGCCGCTTTATCTCCACGGCTTAAGGGTTATTATAAAGTTCGTAATATTCCATGACATATACTAAGAAAACATGTAATACCATATGCAATTATAGATCCCTTAGAACATACGGACCCTATGTTAAAGTTACGGTACCTATACTATACCTAAAAGAATTCGATCGTTATTATTTCCCGACTAAAGATTTGAACGGCAGTCGAGACTGCGATTATTGTAGGTAATCGCCTTGATTATAGGACTGGTTGCATTCACCAATACACCAGAATGTACCTTTACTGAAATTATCCAGGTTTAGGTACTGAATCCCATCATGAGTAAAATGTGATTTCAAACACAAAAATCTTTAAAATTACACTAACGAATATCATACATTTACTTTAACATTAACCCCCCTTTTTTCTAAATGAATAAAACTTTTAGATTTTAACCAAGACCATTTTAAATTGGACGGTATACTTTTTACTAGATGATGACTAGATGATAGTTTTAATAAAGCGGAATTAAGTTTATTTTGTTGCTTTTGTTTTCAAAATCACTTGAATACCTGAAACTTCTTGAAAAATTAAGTAAAATGAATGTAGACTGGACGATAATTTGTAGTAAAAGAAAATAATTAAAAAAATTAAAGTTACGCTAAGCTTTAATTTTTTTAATTATTATCAGAAGATTGCTTTTAAACTCAAAATCTTTCAAATTAATGAAACTTTCTTATCTATCAATAGGTTGTTGCCAAATTCTAAGCTCGACGGGACTTTTAATATTATCGGAACTTTAGTTTTGAAGTTAATTATTGATTTAAAATAGCTCTTAAACTCAAAATCAAATACTTCTAAATTAATGAAATTTGGTGAAATAAAATAGTTATAAACATTTAAACACAACTGAACTTTTTATTTCAGCGGAACTTTAATTTTAAAATCGACTTCAGCGTATTGCTTTCAAACTCAGAATCTTTTAAACTAGTAAAATTTTGTTAAACATAGAATCAAACTCCAAAACTCAACGGAACCTTTTATTCAAGCGGAGTTTTAATTCTAAAATTAATTTCATTTTGCTTCAGATTGATTTTCAATTCAAAATCTTCTAAATAATTGAAACTTGTTACATGGCACAGTTAAAATCTTCCAACCTCAACGAAACTTTTTATTTTAGCGGAACTTTTAGATTCATCGTTAATTTGAGTTATTTACCAAATTCACCGCAAAGAGCAAATGAAGCTGAATATTTTTTGCAACTCGTCTCACAATTCCGCTGAAATAAAAACTGTGATCCCTAGATAGAGGTACACAAAATTATACAACATTTTACCGAATTAGAAACAAAATGGTAATTATATTATAGGTACAAGTACAACATACTACATGAGCAAAAATATATATGAACATGTGTATCTACGATTTTTACTATAAAGAAATGAATCACTAACGGCAATTGTTCCTTTACCATCGGTACTATTTTACCTTAAACGTAAAAAAAGCTTACAAAAGGTGTTATTTACAGTTTTAAATCAAATAGAGATTTTACAGTTTTGTCTACCACCTCGGTAGGTACAGACAGGTGCAGCGCTGATTGAGTGTTTACAATTAATAAAAAGCATTTTAAGCAGTTTGTTTCTTTTAATTTGTGGCGAATAATAAAATTGGCAGAGATGCAATCAATTTATTTTGACAGACCTAGTGAAATAAATGGATGCACCAGACAGTTCATGATGTTCGTGATCGTTTTGTCCTCTTAAATGTCGTTTTTTCTATGTTAGCAAAATAAATGAAAATGTAGGTAGTTTTGATGCATCTTGGAATTAATAGTTCTGCCAAAAGTGTCCGTTTAAACTTGTGTTTATAAATTAATATAAAATGAAATACTTAAAATTTATTTTATCTTCTAGCCATCTAAATACTTACCTATTTTTATTAATAGAGAATAATTATAAAGTTAAACTATTAACAAATTTAACTAAGTGTGTAATTATAATACTATAGCTAACGTTTGTATGTTTAGAAAATCAATTTATTCTTGTAAGAATGCTAAGATAACCTACCCAATTTCTTATATTAAGTACTTACTTTTATATAGGATCTGTGTGCACTAATATATTGGCGTATATATTATTAACCTGGTTTATTTGAAGGTCTTTTACGTATATTTTAATTATATTATTTTAAACCTTTTTTTACCTACATAACATTGAAGTTTAATTTAATGATGACTAAAATTTTTTATTTTGTTATTTTCTAACGTGCTTATTTTATAAAATATAACAGCCCTTTGTCTTACCTTTGTACGGCCAATACACACACAGAATATAATGCTGATTTTCAAGAGTAAAATCACAAATCAAAAATATTTTTCAACAAAACTAAATAGCAAGCTTGTTTTTTATAACTCATATAAAAATAACAAAGAAATCTAATTACTAGCCTAAAAACACTAGACAGTGTCTTTCACAGACCTAAAAATTTTTTGAAGCTCTTTCATATTAGATCGAAATATCAAGAACTCTACATATAGTTTTAAGAACTATCAAATTAAGTTTAGTTTGGGATTACAATGAACCGCCATGTCCATTACAAATTACAACCTTACATGTCCTGGCCCATGAGTCCGTTAACGTGAACTAGCTATTATACCAATGGGTTCCAGGTACCGCTGGCAGAAGTCGTGAGAAAGCGCTTTGATGACAAACAAACGACAGATGATCAAGATATCAGAATGCTGTCCAGTCCACCCACGCTTTTAAGTTAAGTTACTTTTACTGCGTTCCGTTTTACATAAACAGGAAATGTTGCTCTACAAAACATTTGTATTAAATCAGTATCCATAGAAACTAGGGATAAAATACCGATAGAACTTACTTAGGTACATTTCATTATAATATTTAAAAGCATGCGATGACAAAACTGCATAAAAAAATAGCCCAGACTAGACCTTCAGCCTTAGTTTTACAGCCTAACCCTAAGGGAGAAAGATCCTGCTTAAAAGCCCCTTTAAAAATCTGTACCGTGACTCTTCTGTCGTCCTTTGTACAGAATAAATCATTAACACACCGGCGACTTTGTTAGCATTAGCAATAAGGTCAATTCACATAAAACTAGGAAAGAGTTTTGGCCATTTCCGTGCTTTTGAAATGAGGAACTTATAACAAAGCCAGTATTTTCTTCGAAACATCAAGAAAGTGATATTTCGAAATGTAAAACTTGTTCATCCAAACAAAAAGTAATAATAACCAGCCAAGTGCGATTCGGACTCGCGCACGAAGGGTTCTGTACCATTATCTATCGAACGAAAAATCGCGTATGTTGTATGGGAGCCTCTAATATATTTATTTTAGTCTGTTTAACAGTATTTATAGCGGCTACAGAAATACTTACTTATACACAATCTGAATTTTAAGTAAATTTCAACTGTCTAACTATCACGGTTTATAATATATAGCCTGGTGACAGACATACGGACGGACAGACAGACAGAAAGACAGATGGACGGACAGCAGAGCCTTAGTAATAGGGTCCGTTTTATCCTTTGGGTAAGGAACCCTAAAAACGAGTCACCGCCGCGTAGCGCAGGAGCAAAATGAGTTTTATAACTAGCTTAACGTTAATAGTTGGTTTTCCTTGTATAGAAATCTACCTTTTTGTTTTACGTTCTAAAAACCTGCTTTACCGAACCGCTTAACTTAATAAGTAAAATAGGTAAGGTAAGAAGAGTTTTATTATAGCCTTTTTCTGACCTACCAACTCGGCAAATTGTTTTGAGTTTTTTTAAATTTATAACTACATATTATTTATCCCTTTTTTGTAACTTATAATTCAAAACTCATCAAGTTATCAGATAGTCGGTACACCTTAATCGCGTTATATGTATTTATGCGTAAGCGCATAAGGTAGTGTAGGAAAAAAGTAAAAAAGTAAATATATTTATGGTAAGTATGCTTAGCTTATAGCATGCTTCAAAAATTAATTTCAATGCATCAAAAATATATACACCGTTTTAGGTAATGTTTACTAATAAGACAAATGATACTTACTATAATATATATTTTGATAGTATTAGTATATAGATTTTCATGGCAAATATAGTCGTTTTTGTTAAAGCATAATTATGCCACATCAACAAAGGGGGAAGGACTCTATACATTACATTATTCTCGTAGAACAACTATAATTATTTCATCGTGTATAAAATACTTACTGGGTGCAATTGAATTAATTAGCAATTGACATTACCTATGTCCTTTGTCAAAAACCTAATAGAACTTAGATTATATTGGGTATATTATTATTATATACATAACTTAGATTATACTTATGTTAGTAAATAAGCATATAATATAAATTATACTAAAATAAAGGAAAGGAGGGCGGCGGCTCGAGGTCCTTGCGGGCGCCACAACAATAATTAGCCAACAGCCAATCAATTAGATTGAGACAATCAATTTGAACCGGCTCGATTTGTTTGTGATTGCAACTGAATGCTGTAGGTGTTCCGCTTAATTGTTTCCTTTCGAGGGCTAGGGCTGTCAAAAATATTACTTAATACTACAAGCTATAAAAGTATTTGTCGAATAACGAAAAACATCAAATTAAATATTTTCTTACCTCGATTACTGTACCTACTTACTCAAAATTCAGGATTGATTTTGCGCTTCAGATTTAATTAAGATAATTATCATTGATGCATAAATAAATTGCGCAAATAACAACCGCAGAATCTAAACTAAGAGAACATGTAGAGAGGATAATTTTTTATGACGACTTTTCATGTTTTATGTAGATAGAAGAATGACGAGGAATCGTTTCAGCGTTCGTACGATTTTCACCATACTTACGCCTGCCCATAACAGTTGCGCTGCAGATGCCACACACTACTTCTGTACTATTGAACTACTGAATCAAAGTCTCACGAGTAGATCTAAAAGTTTGCTACATCACATAACTCTTGCACTTAACCGCTTGCCGGCATAATGGTGGATAACTGGATACCTAGGACCAGACGTACCTTACTCTAGAAAAGCCTTACGACCTCATACTTAGCAAACCAGCAGCGGACCTCCAAGGGAGTTATAAGTAGCCTATGGACCATAAAATAAGTTTAAAACTTAGTGTTCTCCAAAAAAGTCTCGAACCTTTACGGCATAAAAATCTTCTTTGATAATAAAAATTTTAAACTCCAATAGTAAACGTTACACGACCCATTTCAATTAACAATCGAGCTGTAGCTGTTTGATTAGTGGTCATACAAAGCAAATGGTCAAACTCAGCTTCCGGGATCAATCTCCACTGAAAGCAATGGGTGCAATCACCAACATGTTTGTCTGGAGCACGCTGTCGGAAGTCTAGACATGATCCATTTGAGCTATTACCAACAGCTTCTCATTCATAAATAAGCATCGCCTACTCGATTGTCCATTTTATTACTGGATGTGAACACTACACAAGTAAACATGTGACTTGTGCCAAACATTCATTAAAAAAAACTTCTGTAATTTTGATTTCATTTAGTTTTTATACGTATGTGGAACTGTTTGAGGTCATTGAAACCAATTTTGTCAATTGTTACAAATTCACTACAAAACTTACCTAAGTATTTATTATTTTATACGCTAGAGGATTTAGCCAATTTAGCTATATTTTTCATCGTTAAAAGTGACGGTCAATAGGAGAGGGCTATGTTCATTTGTCTATGCCAGTAGGACTATTCGGAGCCGTCTTCCAGCTGATGTGGAACCTACCTACCATCAATCAACCCACACAAGTGTCTATAATACTCATAATAATCATAGCATCTGTAGTATAGTATATTATGTAGTGCAGCCACACTACAACAGCCTGAAGTCGCCAGAGAGCGCCACCTTGAACGGCTGCTCGCCTCCTGCATCCATCGGCCTCCCGCTGTTTTCACCAGATCGTCGGTCCACCTAGTAAAAGGCCGGCCTACGCTGCGTCTTCCGGTTTGTGGCCGCCACTTTTCTTCCCCATCGGTTGTATTGTAAGGAAGATTTGACTAGCGATCCAATATAGCCTCTGTTTTGAATCGCACTATGAGCTCACAGTACGGCCCCAGAGAGCTTTATATTAGTCAGACTTTTGGGAGATGTGATTTCAGTTCGACACACAAGCTAAAGAAAACTATAATTAAGAACGAGTTGCATCACGTAGTACAGAAATACCTACCGGTTCTTGTGAGAAGTGGTGTGCATCAGCGGAAATGAATCTGTCAGTGTTGGCGGCTGCACCGGCGGCGGCGTGACCATTGCGTCACAGACGGTGACAAAATAGTGACACTGGCAACATTGCCAGCATATTATTATATTTACTTCCCATGCTATTGCTTCCCGTCTTTATTATTTCGGAAAATTCTGCAGCTCCAAAAGGAAGGAAAGAAGGAAGGTAGGAAGGAATAACGGTGAGCCTGCCTCCATGAGTTACTTATCGCGTAAATATTATTAAGAAAATGTTAAGTCCGTTAATGCTCCAGTACCCACATGCGTTTGTCAGGTAAAAAGTGACCACAATTCTCATTACAGCATTTACTAAGAACGCAACCTAATTCAACTATAATTAGGAGTCAAAGAGCATTTCGAGAATTCTCTATAACTCTAAGCCGTTGTCGGCCGTCAAGCGCAACAGCTGGACAAGTCGGGTGGCTGCCAACAAGTAGCTGGTAAGTAAATCGTTAGGGCTCTCGAGGTCCCCCGTTTACCACTAGACCATTAACGAATTCCAGTGACTAAGGCTGAACAAATAAGCGATAACGATGCCAAGAATTTGGTTGAATCGGTAACTTTGTTGGTAGTGTTGCCCGATGTAAGACTTACTTAACTGGATATTACGTAATTGGAGATCGTTACGTTTATCGCAGTGTTTTGTATTCATTTTAGATTTTCTTATTATATGGTATATCCGTGATATTCTTCTTCTTCGTAAGGTAGCCAGGATGAAATTAATATCACTTGTTGTTCACCCTTGGTTCTACCCACAGAACTAGAATTCGTTACTCTATCTCTATGGTTCTACCATTACATTTTGTTTTGTTATGTGAATTTTAGAAGCATAATATGTTCAATAACGTATATTTGTGTTGTATAGTATCTTCATTCATTCATTCATTCATTCATTTATTTATTGTGCTCACATATAATACAGACTATATATTAAACAGTAGCTTGTCTTAAGGATCAATATATGTGCCCTGCAAGGGCGCTGCACATTTTAGTACATTTTGAGTGGTTTCTAAAATAAAAGTTATGTTGTTACATGTCAATAATCCTATTCCTATTTAATTCTAATTGTATTATTTTCGTCAAATCTAATTACTATTGTTATTATTATTATTATTATCATTATCATTAAATTAATAATAGTCAGGAGCGTACAACATTTAAAAAGATTATTATTAATATATACTATCTACACTTCACATCCTATTCCTTCATGCGCAGGATCACACCCCACATTATAGCACCTAGTACCTATCATACCTATCCATATACCACAAGTTTAAATACATCTACGTATTAACTATCAAATAAATTATCCGAATCAAGTACATCTATGCGTCTATTTTATCATTTTTAAACTCTTGTACAGAGTAATACGCTTTATTTACTAGGAATAACTTTAACTTGTTAGAAAATATATGATTGTTATTCGCTAACTTTATTGATTCCGGGAGCTTATTATAAATTATTATAAGTCTATGGTAAGGACTATTCCCCACAGCCTTCAATGTAGTTACAGGTAATACTAGCTTATCTTTATTTCGGCGGTTATATTGCGGCTTCAATAAGATGAGTGTATTTATCAAATGTAAATCTTATTTACTTTGTCAATAACGTCAAAAATAAGCACTTAAGTATGTTTTGCATAGATATTGAATTTCTAAATTCATTTATTTACAGCATATAGTAAATCCGTAATTGGATGTATGATCTAGTATTAAGTAAAATTGTATCTTGCCTTAAGATCTATGGATTTTGTGAAATAAATAAATAAAATAAATTTCGGGCACAGGGTCCCATCATTGTCTCAAAGTCTAATTTGTTAGCGTAGCATTTACTTTGGCTACTCTATTACGTTCAGCAGTGTAACCTACAGCAGTAGACGTCTACTCGATACGTGATCAGTTACGAAACCTTTTATTTTTATTACACACCCTTCTATATTTTACTCGTACTTAGATGTAGGTATAATAAATACCAAAGAGCTTTATGAACCTGGTATCATTATTTCTCCGTTTGATCGCCGCCTACTTGTTTACCTCGTAACCGGCTATTTCAGTATTCCCAGTATCTATATTTACTATCCTTCTAATAATACGTGAGCACCACAATACCAGAATACGAGTACTAAATTAAATCTATGTTTTTCCTGCAATCCAGACTTTGTGCAACTACGACATCTTGTCTTAGTCCATTCTGCAACTAAGACGCTATTCAATGAAGACTGATCCAAAGGAAAATATACTGAGTGCGCATAAACAGCTCTATGACTTCATCATGTATGATTTAATAGCTATCATTAAAGCATATGATAAAACCATCAACGGGCATGTCAGAGCAGCCGAGCCAGCTGCGGTGGCTACCTTGGTTACGACCAATTAGATTAGACATAGGTCGATTGTTATCGGTAATATGATTTATATACCGAAGAACTGGGGTTAGTATCGATCAATAAATCTGACTGACTGGGAATGCTGGCATACGGTAATTTCTGTGAACGATAATTTTGCAATAAGTACTTAAGTTTTGCAAAATTAATAACAGTTTAGAAACTTTTATATATTGCAAGTATTGCAACATCGTAACACATGCAATATGAGAAACAAAGATTGTGTTTCTTTACACAAATACCTAGACTATTGCTCTCGACGAGTATCTGCTCATATCTGTCAAAGAACTGATAACCATTAGGGCAGAGGATCTAAAATAAAGATGTAATGGTAGGAGACCTTGCGGCTAAAACCGGCACCACGTAGTCATGCAAGATAGCTGGCAGCATATGGAGTGAGTGGAAGCCCAGACTTAGCGTCGCTCGTGCCTTGAGAATTGCTTATGCTCATTATCATATAAACAAGGGAATGCATCTCTGCATGTTGACATTGAAAGTAAATTAAATGATAAGTACTATCAAAATAGAATACCTAAATAAGTTATCTACCTACCACAGCAAAATTTTTCCACAAACCATAAACCCTTCTTGTTAGTCTCAAATTGTGACTCATCTTTCGGAGCACACAGCGAAGGTGTTTAAGGTTAAAACAATCAAAAAGTACATACAAAATAATTGTTTTTGGTCCGAGCTGCATGACCGGCGTAAACGCAGACCAGACGCTTGTTATGTCATCGCGTCTAGACGGACACGACAAGCAAACATCACAGTATCTTGGACAGGTAGTACGGTAGCAGGCATTTTACCAAAGATAATGAACAGCATGTGCGAAATCGATTAGTTCAGGTAATTTGATATGTATACACACAATATTATTTTTGTGGTAGGAGGCAGCAATTGATTTATAATTGAGGACCGGATCATCTCTTAAAACAACGAAAGAAAACATGTCTCGTATTATCTTTTTGAAGAGGTTAGAGTAAATTTATTCTCGTCAATGTTGATGCAATAGAAGAGTAGGTAGGTAACGGGCAAATATGATATTTTCAAGTTTTCTTATATGTATACTTACTCTCTTTATCATCATTATCAGTCAGTATTAACTCCACTACGAATGGACTTGTCTCTCTGATGCACGTGCCCACTAAAAAAATGTTCACTCATGTATAATACTTATCTGTTGCCAGCCACTCTACCCAGCCCTTGAATTATTCATTTAACCGACTTTTTTCTCTCTAAACTCTATCTAATACCTATAAAATTATCTGCATTTGCCGTTTAAAACGTCTATCTTCACAAAGGACATGCATAGTAAAACATAATGTAATATTATTTAGTATGTCGAATATGTGAGAATCGAAGTAGAAATCATATGCTGAAGACGAAGTTCAGTTGCGTATGCCTTGGACTTTGGAAAGGCCTAGCAATGGACAAGTTTAGTACAGACTAATGAAGATTCTCCACTGGTCCAGTATACACTGTGCAAACATACCATTATCACAATAATGTCATGTCATACAATTTAATTCTGAAAATTTGATGCCAATTTCGGGCAAATTAAATGTAGAGTACTATTAGTGTCAAAATCTATCAAGATGACAGATTTTGACACTAATGGTAGTCTACAAACCATAAGTATACTAATTGTGTCATTATGGCACAATTTATGAACCATTATGACACAATTGAAATAGCAAACTTCGGGCCCAGGTCTAGAACGCAACATTTTTTGATTAAATTTTTACATTTAATAATAACGTTAGATCGAATATTCAAGTGTCATTTTTAATAAATAAATTGTTTACATTAAAACATGTTAAGTACGTGACAAACTTTTCCCGTTTTTATGTCATAGCCAGGACATGATTCTACTTTAGCTACTGGTGTAGCTATTTCTGCTACAATTTTAGCCAATTATTAGTTGGATTGTTTGTGTTGTATTTAAGCAGCTCCGTTCAATAATACCTTTAGATAAGATAATAATAATATGAATGACTGCTTAATGCGAACTAAATAGTCGACCTTACCAAGCAGAAGGTCAGAAAAAACTGACATGACTTTGTTTCGAGATATTTGCACGTTCACCTTACTAGGATGTCCTGTTTACTGAAAATAGAATGATGGAGTTTTTATACAAAAAAGTTTATTCTATTCTATTCTGAAATAACTACACAGAACTTGAGATAAAGTACGGTATCCTCCAGTTCAAAACGCCAAAAAAGATTATCCTGCTTTCAAAAAGTGACGTTGTGACTTCAACTAAGCGGCTCTGACTTTTTATGCATGGACTACAGTCAGTGAGGTGACTGAGGTGTGACTACAGTTCATTGCGATTAATGTATGGGCTGTACGGTTCAAATTATCTCCTAATTAAATTAGGTACATGTGGATCGGTAAACGCTGTAGCGATTTGGGCATCAGGCGAGTATCATTCATCAACATTTGGTGCAAATCGGACCACTTGTTCGGTGTTGGACAGATTCTGGATTGAACAGATATGCCATGCCGTTTCCAACATAATACTAGTAATCATACTAGTAAGTAAGTACTTATAGTAATAAAAACGATTACGCTAATAAAACCTGTAAGCTTCGAAAAACCGGACTCTGATTAACAGACGGTCATGTCTGTCTTCCTAACTTAATAACTGAAATCGACTGTTTTTTGTGCACATAACTCACTTAATGTTCGAAAATTGGCCCTCCGGGTGAGCTAATAAATAACGAAAATTAAGAAATAGATTAACCGCGGCTGAATAGCGATTGTTATAATAATTTATGGGTCAAATAATTATACGTTTTAATGTGTTGTTTTGATTTAAATGTTCGTTAATGTAAGTAACGATCGGATTCAATTTGATGATAAAAGTTGTGGCTTGTTTCAGAGAAATAGGTCGAGTGTTCGAAAGGTTTGTATTTGTTTGAATTGTTTTGATTTCCCACCAAGCACGTGGCGTAAGGCCAATCGAGACGGTCACACGATATGTTTTGTAAGCAGCTTCCGCGAAGATGGGGCTCCTGGAAACACTGTCTGCTATTCCGCGATTTGGTTTGTTTATGTCTGATAATGTGATAATGTGCTGGTGCTGCTGGACGGGACCTTTTTACCAATGACACAAATTATCAATTTTAAAAACTACTTATAACTAGGTAGTACTTTGGCGGTGCGGTTTCTATCAGCAGTACTTAGAATTATTGTAATTGTTCTGTTCGAGTTACCTACCAAGTACCTAACATTAGTTTTCAAACATTACAAGCATTACAATTTTCTTTGTATTATTTCCAATTTCTTAAACCTAATAATAATAATATTTCCGCATTAAAAGAAAAAACAACAGAAAGCCGAGAGAGGGTCGATACAGCGCATTATCAAAATGCTGGCACAACGAATCATCATCAACGGGGCAATGCTGCCAGCATGTTGGGTAGGTAGGTACGCTATCTACTGGTAGTGGGCATCAGTGCGGATGGTATCTAATTACCTATATCTATATGGTCACCCCATTCGTCACATTAGCTATTACGTCGCTTTTCATCCGGGGCAATTCGTGTGGGGGCAACTGGGAATATACCCCAAATTAAAACGTCACCTTGTGCAATGTGCATTTATTCAATTTACCCCTAATTAGTTTTAAAAATAACTAGTTGTATGTAAAAATAATAACAAAAACCTCTTAGAATAAACTACCTAGAGTTACCTATTACTTAGTCATATTGTAGGTGCTACACTACTGTCTATACATCGCATACACCTATTTGAGTAACGAAACATAAGCACCGTTACCAATTAGAGGCATCCCAAAGGAAGTTTTATTCATACACAGCTCGCGTAGCAACAGCGCTCTTTTCTGACCTAATACATTTGAAGTCAAGGCCAAAGAAGTGGATTCTATAAGACACAGCGATTTGAAGAATTAAACGCGTCACAATCCGGTACTTACAATGCCTACTTGAGTTTTTACTAGCGGTTATGAAAAAAGGATAAGTACATAGGTAACTAACATAATATATAGATTGTAGCAAAAACTGTTTAGATAAGGTATAAGGTGTATATTAGGGATTTTTATATAAGTAATAGACACATCATATACCAGACTCTAATCTCGCCATAATTTAACGAACATAGGTATAATATACTGTATTTTTTGATGGTTTTAAATCAAGAAATCAACAAAAGATTACGCTGACTGCTTGCCTTGCGTCAACGCTCTTCGGGAATCATAATTGGTGACAGAACACCATCACAAAGTTGGTTATAATTATATTTCTGATACCATAATTTTACCCTTAGTCTTTACAAAATTCACTGGGAGATAGAGATGGAGTACCTACCTATAGGTATGAACTTGCTATTCGATAGTGTGAAAAAGGTAGTCAAATGTAGAGTGCCATTGAAACTCAATGGCGGCTGTGAAGTCTGCGCAAAACGCTGTGCAGTAGCAAAAATTAGATGTCCGTGTGCAGAAATAAGCGAGAGCGCAATGTACAGCGCACTTCACAGCCGCCATTGAGATTGAGCCACACTATACCTTAGGTATACTTAGTAAATCAATACAATATCAAAGTAATCCATAATATATTTAAAGTGGGTGGACAGCCATCATTACTTCTACTGGGCATGCTCGCCTTGACAAGTAGATATCTCGATAGCTACGCCATATCATTGTACTTATCACTATCAGCTACCTACGTACCGTTATAATAATTATGCACCCATTGCAAGCTAAGGTCTTCGAGCGTCCTCAGAAACTCTGACATCATCTGTTATGCTTTGCTTGTTCGTACCTACCTATCTACTTTATTCAATAATTTCATAACATCATGATTATTAATAAAAGTATTATCAATCATGATGGTTATGAAATTATTGAATAAATATATTCTTACAGCTCATTCCAGTTGCCTCCAAAATGGTTCATATTGATTCCCAAATTCCTCCAAGCCAAAACCCCCAAAATCTAAGTTCATCTTGACGGCTGTAAGCATTTTAGCTTAACACAGTCACATTGACTAATATTTTTTAAAATCTCTTCACTGCTCATTAATCTGACCATTTGCGTTTAAGAAGTTATGCTCTCTTCTCCGAAAGCCATCTAAATTCTAAAGTTATGTTTAAGAACTCAAAACCACTTCTGCAACTTTCCGTTTTATGGCTGTTGACTAAACTTTGTAGATATCATTTTTATCGGTAATTTCGCACAATAACTGTGCAAACAATCTGTAAACTTCAACCATGCTTTCTATCTTTCCACTACCAAAGTGGTTCCTATTTTCCATATATTCATGATCACGTCATCTTTAAAAAGATTTTGTTATCTGGGATTATCTCGTTTGTCCTAGACGACCTTACGCTGTTGAATCAACTGCAGTGTTGTGCTAACCTATGAGTCCTATGACACACCAGGGAAATATATTGTTGGTTCTTTTTAAATGACTCCGTCCTTTTGCTGTATACGGTCAATCTCAAAGATCATAAAGGTTATAAGACGGTTACGGGTTGTAGATTGTATTTCTTCGTAAGTCATCAAGCCTTTGCAGAGTTCCGACACGACGATGATCGTAATCTTGAGGTTGTCTTAAGCTGCATTGTTACGAATGCATGTACCTAAACGGTAAAATATAATATGCAGTAGGTACTTCTAGCAAGGTGCTATTTGATAAACTCTGAAAGCGTTAGGTATAACCTAACATAAAGGCGATGGCGATTATATAACCTACCACAACTACAGTACAAATAAAAATAAATTTAAAATGTAAAACGTGATAGCATATATGGGTAGGTACTTAGGTAAGCGCGTCCGTAGTAGGTAGGTACCTACAGTGTAACAACGAGCGAGTTATTTATTCTACACAGATTAATTTATTCAACAGCAATAAGCAGGCATTATCAAGAAGCGTACACTTGAGGAATGAAAGTAAAAAATCGATTAAAATGTCATTATCGATTCAGCACCGTAATGACGACACTACGTCGCAGTTTTTACGAACACTACGCAAATTATGACAGTACACTACCTGCTCTACCTACATAAAAGTACTTTGAGGAAGGTAAAAAATATACCTATAAGTAATGCTATTTGTTATCAATAAATGAATATGAATATAAATAGTAATGCTATTTACATTCACGGCAAATTGCTTGCGTTGGTCAAGCATTGGTCTATGTTTTTTAAGGGAAATATTTTACTAAGTACCTACCCAACTTACAATATGACATTGATGATTTTTATCTATTGTGCCATGTACCACTTATTTTATGCCATGGGCTCGCCTTTTTCGCCTGTTTAGATGAAATCAACTTAGATAGGTATTTAACCTATAGGGTCCAACTTTCATAAAAGCTGTCTATATGAGTACCTACTTAAGTAGGTAAGTTTCTACCTAGGTAAGTTCCTTTCATCGCAAATTAAATTTACTACATGATTTTTTAAAACGAGCGATATAAAAGTCTTCATAATTTTCCTTGTTTCACCTCAAACCAAACTAAATGCAGTTATCGTAAGACTTTAATGTGGATCATAAACTGTCTATCTACATTGCACCAATTACGGATTAAAGTAAAAGGAAACCATTATCATATCGACCAATATTTACTTACTGCGCGGCTCACTTGTTTACAGTGCAGTTGAGTTGATAGCCATAATGCTGAATGCGGTAATAGTTGCACACCCACTTTTCAGATAGGTGGGTAGGTACGTAATTCCTCTATGGGTGGGTAGAATATTTTAGAATTTTTATTATAACAAGTTGTGATACTGAAGGAACTACTTTTTTGTTACACTTCCTCTCAGAGTCCAGTTTGTAATTTGCAAACAACACATCACAGCAACTGCATGCCTCAAACCATTTTGCATACAAAAACCAACAAATGAGATCAGCCTAGAACCGACCGGTAGCTATTCTATGTACCTACCATTTCTCCCCCATACCTACTGAACGCTATGAGTGGATGTTTGCACTCAACAGATTCCTGCAAGTCGCACACGTATAGGGGTCTATTATTTTAGACGATGCGATGTCAATAATTTGTGCCTGAACCATTTCAACCTATCACATTTCTACTGGCAGCCTCTGATAGGAAAATATCATAGGGCTTATACCACAGATTGTTGAATATGTTACTACATAACCTATCTAAGTATATCTGTAGTGTAGGCCATAACCCACCACGCTGTAACTACGTGTTGAATTGCTGATTCAATGTCCTCGAAGTCCAATCTAATACATGGGTTTGTGGCTTTGGTTCGGTTCGGTAGGTAATAATAGTTAAAGGTAATGGATGACGCAAATCTTGGACATGTCTTGGACAATGCAAAAAGTAATGTTCGTCAGTTCTATCGTTCAGTAACGTCTAACAACTGGTACGCAATTGGAATTTCTTTATGTCTCCAAATAAGCTTAGTCATCATTTGACGTCCGTTATAGCATTCGGATCGCTCTTCTCGGAGTCTAGACATTAATAATTATGTTAGAAAATGTGGTCAAGTTCTTAGTAAGGCTGTTTTCAAGGACGTCTACAAAGACGATCTAATTTTTTTATGGGTATAGCAAAGTTGTTATCTAAATGGTAAAGTACTGCGACATTACTCCGTCGCAGAGGCCATAATCAAGAAGTCAAGTCAAGATTTTATTCTTGTAGCCGGGCGAGGAGGATTTAGGTAGTGGGTTTTTCAGAGATAGGCCAGTGCAACAGCCAGTCTCTTACACCTACAAACCATTTTTCCTCCGTTTTTAGGGTTCTGTATCCAAAGGGTAAAGCGAACTCTATTAGGTACTAAGGCTCCGCTGTCCGTCTGTAGGTATGTAAGTATATCTTCCCGTCTGTCACCAGGCTGTATCTCATAAGCCATGTGGTGATAGTTAGACAGCTGAAATTTACACAGATGATTTATTTCTATTGCCGCTATAATAACAAGTAGCAGAATAAAATAAATATTTAAGGGGGCTTCCATACAACAAACTTAATTTTTGGCTCGTTTTTATAGATATTTAATATACGGAAACCTTCTTGAGCGAGTCGTACTTTGGCGGTTATTTTATAAGAATGAATTGACTATTTGATTCTACTCTCCTTTCCTTCGGTTTCAGTTTCCGTTTCCGGGTGGTTTCCAGTTGTACTGATTTTTTGTTATTTTCGATATTTTTGTTATTTTGATAAAGGAGACTCGAATTGAGAATTTCGAATCCTCCAATTCCCAACTCATCGAAACTTGTTCGATAGGTTTGGGAATTGGGGTGCTGAAGTTATTTCCTATGTTACGTCCACCAGCTTAGATTACGACCGAAGTTTGTGGTCTGCAAAATGTATTGTCAAGTCAAGAGACAAACAATAAGGCGCAATGGGCGGGTCTTGCAGTCTGGCTGCAGTGCATTCGCAGTGCACTGCGAGTGAATGCAACTAGTTTTTGCCGTCGCCGCACATCCGTGTCTGCGCCACTTTTTGTCACCGCGCACTCTGCTGCTTTTTCTATCCATCTCAAATGATGGCCGTCTGCCCTCTAACATGGGGGCTACTACAGTACCCAAACCCGCCAGCCCGCCGCTGCGCCCGACGGGTCCATTATGGACCTAGACTTAATTTTATATTCCATCTATTGTACACCATAGAAGCAATAAACATCTGAATCTGAATATGAATCTAAATCTGAGTAAGAACATGCATACGTTCATGGAAGTCATCTAAGAACACAATTTTTTTCCCCCTTTCATTATTGTCCAACACGTAAAAAAGAAAACTACGTTTTTTCGCATCCCGCGCAGAACCTACAACGGATAAGGGAAAGGTTCTCGAGTGGCGGTATGTGAAAATACACAATAATGTGGGTAGAATTTACCTCTTACTAACGTTTTTTTCGTAAAACTTGTGATTTAAATAATTTACATTAAAAACCATACCCGCGGTGACATCATTATAAATTCTCCAAAACCTGACGTGCGTCAGTAATATGAAGAGACGTCTTTTTCACTTACAGACAGTGGTAGGGGCTCACAGATGCAATCTACCGTATTAGCAGCGTAGCGCGGGAGCCGGAAAAAGCTCGAGACCTCTCGAGAGCTTTGTTGCGTAGTTCACTTAGCATCGGGGGAAATGTGGTCAAACGCTACCCTGCTTGACATAAAAAATGATGCATGATAAATGGACATCATGATTAAGGGTCCGACAACCTCCGTGGTGTGGTGGTTGAGCAGGTCGGCTCATAACCCGGAGGCGGCGGGTTCAATTCCCGCGACAGGACAAGTATTTGTGCCCTAGAAAAAAAAGCGCAAATACTTGTTGTGTCTGGGTGTTGTGGGACCATGGTCCTCGTAGTTCCTGGGTCTATGTATGTGATCGTTGGGCGTTAAAAAAAAGGGTGAGTTTTTTGATCCTAGGCTGAGTTGGACCATAATCACAGTTAAAGTTATGACGTCATTAAACAAATTTTTTGCTTAACGTTGCAGCATAATCACAGTAGCACCTACTAACCCACCGGCGCTTTAGCACCAGCTTACTTTAGCAATAACAATCATGTGCATTTCAGTTAAAGTACCGATAAGGCAACAAGTTTGTTAAATGACGTCATAACTTTAACTGCTAACTTTACAGTGGTATTCATTGTCAAAAGGTGTACAAACCCCCAAAATCAACCATTCGACTTTCTCATAGAGGTTGAATGTTGAATCATTCTTCTTTCACTTTCATAGCATCCTGCCTTTGACAATGTCAGAATTGTCAGATTGGGGGCTACTTAATTTTGTTTATGAAATGCATAAAACTAGACTTCGCCACACAGCGCCTAATCATCCCCAAGAGAAGCTCCCACCTTGACTATGAATTCCAGTGTTAGTCTGTTAACAATTTGTAAGAGCTCTCAACCATCATTAGCTACCTATATACATATTTGATAGTAACAAATATGTTCTATACTTAGATATTATTTAAGATAGGTTATAATTATTATTAGTCTGATTTTCCTCCCACATTTTATAAGCACCGCGCCAATAGCAGATGAATATGATATGAATGATCCCCCGAGCTATTATGGCAGATTGTAGAACGCGGCTGCTGAAGGACTGAAGGCTATTATTAAATCACGGTATTGAAGCGGTACAAAAATCTCCAATGCATAAATCAACCAAAACACCCTAGAATAGGCATGATGACTAAAATTTTTTATTTTTGCATAAATTAAAAATATTCCTCAAAAGATAAACATTTGTGAAAACAAAAATAAAATATCTCAAAAAAAACGACAAAGTTACAAGCATTTTAAAAACCGGAATAGAAAGAGATAGCTCAAACGGCCAGTGACGTCAGAGCAATGTTTTTATAAATTAAAAGTTTTGTATCGTATGAGACCTTACCTAAAGGAATGCTTGCGTATCCAACTTGTTGAGTCGCTAGTCTTGTCAAAGCTGAATTATATGGATACCGTTTTTGGCCCCCGGTTGTTAGCGAGAACACAGAAACTTATTCAACGAATCCAGAACGCTTGCGTTCGGTTTTGCTTTGACATCCCGTTAAGAGCGCATGTTACTCCATACATAAATAAGAGCTTTATTCTAAAAATGAAGCATCGACGGAAGCTTCACTTGGCTTGCCTCCTTTGGCGTCATAAAATATCGACAGCCGGCGTATCTTTATGAAAAGCTTACCTGGTCCTACGGATCCCGCCAATGCGCAATGCAGCTGTCAACGCAACGTCATCACTCGGCCGCTTTCAGGGGTAGTTTCCGTTACGCTGCGGCTAAGTGTTGGAATAATATTCCACCACCGCTCAGGAACCTGCAAAGTTTAGGTTTATTTAGATCTAAACTTAAGTTTCTTCTTTATGAACATCAAAAAAGTCAGGAAACACAAGTTCATGACACAAGTGCTATTTAGTTTTTTATTAAGCTAATTTCATTAAACGTTTTTTATACTCACACTCACACTGATTCTTTATGTAGATATTGTAGACAATTCCAGGCAACTAGAACTAGTATTATGTTTAACTTTATTTTAATAACTATGTTTTAAAGATTTTAGATTGTTCGATAATTTATTTGTTGTAATTACTTAAATAACTTAATATTATATTCATGTAATAAACTAAACTAGACCTAAAAACTAATCGACTGTTTAAGTACTTACCACCTATTATGCACAGTAGGTACCTAAACTCAGGTATCCTATCATATCACGTTTAACATCACTCACTTGCATTATATAATTATACAGTATACCAACTTGTACATTTCAACCTAAAAAAGTTATTAGCTTTTGTTATGACTCGTTTTTTTTTTATTTGATTTTTAATTGTTGTTGCTTTTGGTATCTGTTTTCTTTTGTGTATGTCTGCTCCGTGGCTTCACTAACCGGTCCCAACGGAAGACCAGCGCCGGTTCGTAAGAACTAGCACCATGCTGAGTTGGGGCCGATTTGTGGCAGACTAATCAATAGTGTCCTTCTTTTGTGCCATGTATAATTTTTGTCTGTTGCAAATAAATAATTTTTCTTTCTTTCTTTTCTTTCTTTCTTTCTTTCAATGTCGTCATAGTACCTCATTCCTAAGCTGTGGTAGTTTTACATACAATATCTTTGGCATGTGACGTCACAGGTGGATTTTTTATAGTAACTGGAGGCGCTCTGATTCGCGAGAAAGGGACAGGAGATGCCTCTTAAAGAAACTTTAAAAGCTTATTACTCCGTGATTTACTTACCGATTTTACTTATTTTTTCAATAATTGCATTCATTTTTAATCTTCTTTATGAAAGTATTATTTACTTGTTCATTTTTAATAGTAGTCATCATGCCTATTGTGGGAATAATGTGTAGTCACATTGACCACTCAGTCTTTAGTAACGGTACGCATAAGTACCTATATAATAAAGAGATGTACAAGTGTCATACAAGTCCCAGCTTTAGATTCATTTTATCCATTCAAGAAAATACTATTTAGCACGCAATTATTTTAAGTACTGTATATAGATACATAAAAAGTAGGTATTGTGTAATATACATAGGTAATAAAGCCAACTTACTAATAATATTTTTCAAAAAGTTAAATTAAAAGTTTAAAAGTTAAGTAAGTATAATTGATCCTCGGAAATTGAAAAAAAATCGTACCGCATTCAAAAGGTTCCGAAAAAAATAGGTTACACAATCCTGACATACGACTAATTGTTTGCTTTGTATGGGCCATCTCGCTAGCGGCTAGGCAGACGGGCGGCCTCCGGCGCGTCTAGACAGCCGGTGCAACGTGCGAGCTCACGTTTCCACAGGCCGAACATGCTAAGTGCTCGTCTGGCTCTAGCACTCCACGGAGATCTATGGAAACTGGATGTGCCACGATTAATTTTTATTCAGGGATACTACCAACTGAGCTATCGGGTCCGTCAATTGGTCAAATAACAATAATAATTTGGTTGACATAAGATAACGTTACTACGTTTACTAGGCGGTAGGACTTTCTGCAAAGTTCGTCTAGGTAGGTACCACCGCTTTGCCAGTTATTCCGCCGCCAAGCAGTAGTGTGCAAGCACTACTGTGTTCCGGTTTGAAGGGCATTGTAGCTAGTGAAATTACTGGGCAAATGAGACTTTATGACCACTGTGTAGTTATCTGGTTATTAGACTTTGTGAAACTGCTCTAAAAAAAAAACAAAAAAAAATTATTCAATTTAATTCAATTCAAGTTTTTATTTCAGTCTATAATATACATAAATAACATAAAATTAAAATTATATTATAGTCCATATTGTTCTTAAAAATAAATGATCATAAAACACATAATTATCTAATCATTAATCTAAATACTTATTAAAATTATTATAATTGTATAAAAATTGGAAAAATATTAACCCGCTTCGGCAACTTCTGTAAAAATATTTTTCTAGATATTCTACGATTTTGAGTTAACGATTCTCTAATACATACAAACACCCATTAAAATAAACAAACACAAAAACATATGTGTTAAATCATTGTTTAAATCTCTAATTTGTATTTAGGTTACACGTTGCCTAAACTACGCTACGTAGCTATGAACTAAAGCTAAGAAGCTCGAAAATTAGGTAAATAAGACCAAATTATATAGGTAGTTGTCGAGATATGTTTTTATTCTGGTCGGCTGCTTTCTGGATAGCATACAAACAACTACTTATTACTGTTCTAAGACTTTAAATAATAGGTACTAGTTCTAGTCTGCCTATTGGGGACGCACCTACTTAGTATTGTTATTAATATTAATAACTGTAAGGTGAAACTGTTTTTAGACTCGCAATAATATGGACACCACAAACAAACAAACTAACTAACTTAACAACCTATAAGAAGAAAATCTAACTTTTTTCAATGCCATATCCAGACAGGCCGTGTGAACCTTCTGGCATCCACGGACAGTCGGACTATCAAATGACCGTGCACATAGGCTGTACAAAGTCATGTATGTACTCAGGATTTAGGATGGGGGGCAATTCAAGGAAATTGCTTGCTTTGTGGTAGGACTTTTCTCTAGGTGGTAGGACTTTTCTGCAAAGTTCGTCTAGGTAGGTACTACCGCTCTGCCAGTTATTCTGCCGCCAAGCAGTAGTGTGCCAACACTACTGTGTTCCGGTTTGAAGGGCATTGTAGCTAGTGAAATTACTGGGCAGATGAGACTTTATGACCTAATTACACAGTGTAGTAATCTGATTACTAGACTGTGTGATGTCTCAGGATGATGTGCGCAGTGCAGTGTCACGCAAAACTTTATTATTTTAAAGTTCCGAGTGACACTGCAACTGTTATGGGCAGCCGTGTCGCTTAACATCAGGTGAACGACTAGCTCGTCACGTCATTCATTCACATAAAAAAAAATGTTCAAAGGAACAACATAAACTCCACAGTGCGATTGAAAGCTCTGCGTTGATGCTAACAATGTTATTAAGCCGAAGTCGAGCTTTATTTTGCTTTCAAGAGGGTGGGTTCTGGGTAGGTATGCAATAATTATAAATTGATAGCAATCATCGAACCGAATGAAGACAGAGACACCAACCACCATCCACACGGTCGGATTTTACACCAACCCTAACAAATGTGACCTTGGTCGGTGATTGGTCCCGATCGTGTAATTTACTCATTAGTATTCATTTTGATATGTGTAGACAACTAGACATTTCACACAGCGCCATCTAGTCTCAAACTAAGCATAGCTTGTACTATGGGAACCAGATAACTGATACAATACTTTTATACTTTTTGTTTGTAAATACATACATACATACATACATACATACATAGAATACAATATAACACCCAGTCACAGAACAAACATCTATGTTCATCACACAAATGTTTGTCCTGGGTAGGAATCGAACCCACAGCCCTCGGTTCAGAAGGCAGGGTTACTACCAACTGAGCTATCGGGCCCGTCTGTTTTGATGGTAAAGTATTTGGCTTGATTCCTACTAATTGTAAATGTACGAATTGCATAGCAGGATAAATAAAATAATATAATATTTTGATTACCTATTCGTAGTACGTTTTATGAAGGACTAGAGGCGAAAGAGGTCTAGGAGGTTTCTCTAAGATAGTGTTCAGGCAGTATTTTTACGTTAATTTTATTGAGCCCCTGAACAGATACTTAGTTCCATCCCTGGCGCAGTCTAGAGAATACCTCCCGGTTTACTACCATGATTCAGAACATGATTACATGTAACAGCCGTGACCAATTGACGAATTGTATTGTATTGTGTCTGGTTGTACCTCGTTAGACCCTATAATAATATGATGTTAGGATTTTAGGCAATGTCACAATATTTAATTGTCTGCAAAAATAAAACCTGGTTCTATTTTACCGATTCGATAATAATAAATAATCGTTTATTCATCAGAAAATAACTGGATTCCACTAGTTATGTAATTAGGTATAATTATAGAAATGTATATGTATGTGGCGTAGGCCGGCCCCCCACTAGGTGGACCGACGATCTGGTGAAAGCCGCGGGGAGCCGACGGATGCAGGAGGCGAGCAGCCGCTCTAAGTGGCGCTCCCTGGGGGAGGCCTATGTTCAGCAGTGGACGTCTTCAGGCTGTTAATGATGATGATTATGATGATGTATGTGTGACAGATATAATTATTGTAGGGAAGATTTAATGACACTCAAGATGTGAGCTACCATTGCTTGTATATTTCTTATTTTTATTTAAAACGTCCATACACCATTTTTACAAAATGGGGCCCGTTTTATTATTTGAGCTACCCTAAACACGTAGGTATTACAGAACGATGCTCAGTCATCAATCAGTGCTAAGATAGTATTCACGAAATAATCAATTCGAATTGATTATTTCGTGAATGCTATCTTGACTTGAGGAACGATCGACTACTGAGCAATGTCCAATGAGCATCGTTCTGTAATACGGGCCCCTCTGGCCCTGAGTGACCTGGCCTGGCTCTGGCTCTGGACCAGGGACCTCTGGTACCTACTTACTTGTACCTATAAAAATAAACAAACTTATTTCGTAATTATAATGAGTATATTTAAACTTGTCTCCTTACTCATTAATAAATAGGCTACATTAATTTAATAGCCTTCGGGTATGCAGGGCTATAATTAAATTGTGAAAGTCAGACGAAGACTTCGTCAGTCTCGGCACGTCTCTACGTGTCGTCCTTGATTTATAAGCCGCGGAGCAAAGCACACCTGTTTAACTTTATTGTTTTTCTTCATTATAAGCTTTGTTTAGTTTTAATTTAAAGAAAATATTTTACGAACGTGATATTTTTTATAAAAACTAAAACCTGGTGCATTTCAACTTATCCACTCATACACTAGCTAGCCAAATGTTTATTTATACCTAACTGTTTAAAAACAAAAATGTGTAAAATGCTTTGCCTATAACCAATAAAAAAAATTGTAAGAAAATATGTCCAATTACGACGGAGCGCTTTTTGCATGACCAATACTAACTCTACCATTTCATGATGAAGCATGATGTTTCATCGTGGTGGGAGGTTTCTAGTGCTCTTCTCGAGAAACTGTTGATTTCAACAGTTGTAAGTGGTGTATTGTATTATGATTTTGGACTTGCACCGCTACATCAACTAACGAATCTATAACAACATGCCTCCAAACTATGCTTATTTATAATATAAGGACAACCTGTATAATAAGCAGACATGCACCTCCGCGAATGTCTGTCTGCTTGCTATACCCATGTAGAGACTTCAATATACTCCAGTTCCGCCAAGCTTTTCATACGTTATCACCAGAACATGAGCCACCATCAGAGTTTTAGCTCATCCACAGCTCTCCAGACATTAGATGGTGACCAGTGCTTATATCATATCATTAGGGACAGGGCGGTTGGCGACCCTACAAGACCTCCCCTGTAGTCATTTGAGTTTGAGCGCCAGGTTTCAACCCAGAGGTTTGCCATAAATAACCTCACCACGCTGCCTGGGGTTTTGCTCCCTAAGTCTTAGGGAGCAAAACGTAAATAATGCAAGCTAAAATAAGCTCATACAATACTCTGGTCCGGAAATTTGATCCTAGATATTTTTCTGAGATTTAAACCTCATTAATTAATTTAACCCTCATCGCGCGTCGGTTAGACCTCTTTATATTTAATCGGTGGCCTCTTTAAATAATTTCGCTCATTATAGTTGTCTCGCAGACTTGTAGCTACATACATGTTTCATACGAAACTTGTAGACATTGGATGGCTGCGTAGGGTAATTATCCCGAAGGTCAGACGGCGCTGGGCCCGTCTGTCGGCTGTCTGGCCCTCGGCCTTCGAATACACCTGTCTTGTCTACGGTTTGCGGCGTTCAAGTACGTTCTCTATTGCAACTTATCATTTAGAGGACCAATACCAACTTCACCAAAGGCCTAAAACGATGGTCAAAGACCTAGTATTTTCTACTATTACTAAAATCCCAAGTCTAATAACGATGACGGCATCTAACGCTTTTCAGCCTAGACATATTATGTGCCTAAAAATAGTGGTCATTACTTAAATAAACAATTCGTATTGTATGCAAATTGTGTAACAAAGAACCGAGCAGTAAAATAAATCTTAGTTATCTGATGCCACTCACTTAGAACACTCCACGAAGAGTAAAATGAACTGCTTCTATTTTTATGCAAGTATAAAAAATATGGTAGGTTGTTCGGTAGCCGATATTATGACGCGATACCAGAAATCTAGGTCGATGCTACCTAGAAATACTTGCCAAAACAGCCAATTGGGAAGAAAGGTTCTTGAATGGCGACCACGGACCGGAAAACGCATCGTAGTTATAGGCGGCCAGCCTATACAACTATGTATATCTACGATGCATTTTCCGGTCCGTCTGTGCTAGAGTAGAGAAGCAGCCGCTAAAAATTACACTCTATAGAGGAAGGCTTATGTTCAGCAGAGGACAGACGTCTTCAGGCTGATGATGACGATGGTAAACAAAAGAGCAAACAAGTTTACAAAGTCGTAGTAGCATTTATAATTAAGAAGGTACTAAAATAATTCATAATATTATAGGTATACAGTTAATAAATGGCTCCAAAGTTTCGCGACGCGTTCTCATGGGATGCATTATCCTGACGCGTTTTGAAAGGCATCACTGAATTGACAGACAGATTTATACGCAGATTAGATTAAAAAATACCTAATAGGTATAATAGTAGGTACCTACCTACCTAAGCAGAATCTGCCCTCAACAGCCAGTCTAGACAGAATTAGTCCTAAACTGCCTAAACAACAAAACCGAACAGTCGCTATAAACCGATACACCTAACTAGTTCATAAATAACTAATAACATCGTAGTACCTACCTAAAATTCATGTATTCCGTACATATTCCCTTGAATAATAAAATGAATTCTTAACGACGACTCAGGATTGTAGGTTACTGTGACATTACATTTCTCGATGAAAGCCATAATCTAGTATACCTACTCAAAGACGCGACGCGAGCGACCCGGAGACCCAGGCAGCGAAGGAAGACCTATACCTAGGTATAGGTAATAATACAGAACATCCAAAGCTATACGAATGATATGAAAACTGCATTAGTACTTAATAGTAGGTACCTACATAATATCGTGATCGTTACCTATATAGGGGGTTGCAAAGTCATATTATAAAACTTAAAGTTTCCCACATTGCTAAGTCCAAATGAAAGCAATAGAGGTTGAATTCGAACGTTGTTGTTATGTTAACATGCTCTAAATTTAGGCTCTGTTTAGTCGGCCACTGTTATTTTCAGACGCTATAAAGTTTATTGCGTTATTTTTAAGAATCGATTTCGGCGGCGCTCGAATTTTACGAGGTAAGGCGGTTGGTGTTGCTTTCTTTACCTGCTCACTGCAATGGCATGCGATGTCGTGTTATTGGAATTAAAAAAATCAACGGGCTTTAGACTGAAGCTTAGCGTTAGTATCATAGGGTGAAGGTTTGTCAGAGGTTCAGGCCAATACTAAAAAGTTGCGGATAGCGTTTGCTTACAAGCTGTTGGATGGCTTAAAACTAAAACATACCTATGATGCCTTATTTCACTAATTGTTTCCTTTTAGATTGAGGCTCGGGTACTCCACATTAATCATGTCAAATGGCCTGTATTTTTTTCTTACTGGATAATGCAGCAACGCGTCTTTTTGGAGTCATCATCATCAACAGCCTGAAGAGGTCAACTGCTGAACACAGAACCTAGAGAGCGCCACCTTGAGCGGTTGCTGGCCTCCTGCATCCATCGACGCCCGCGATTTTCCCCAGATCGTCGGTCCACCTAGTGGGGGCCAGCCTACTCTCAGTCTTCCGGTTAGGTTCTGGTCTTTTCCTTCATAGAAGAATAACGCTAATAGAAGAATAACGTAATTCCTCTATGTTTTCCTTAATTATTGTCACAAAGTCAATTATTAAAAAGTTACATTATTTCTATCAATTTTTTAATGGTAGCTTGGAAAGCCGCTTTATGTAGGTACTGCGAGAACACTACCATCTGAATGTAAGTTATTAAGCCTCAGTCAATAATTAGACTCACGATACCATTACTTACATGGCCTACGTTTCCACATTTAAAAAGTAAAAGGTCGCGCCGTCTTCTTCAGGGCCGCATTAGCTATGCGTCGCTGTCTCGGGTGCTGTCTGCCCAACATACTGTGTATACCCTACAAACCCTAAGTCCCTTCAAAACCGACCAGTATTTAGTGCACGATTTACATATCTAGGCCATCACAAATTTTTGTTCTGTTCTATTAAGTACTTTCGATGGTCACTATGTGCGTCTTCTATCAAGTTGTTTTCGCGGTAAAGGGTCGCAGTGACCTGCTCAGGGCCGCATTAAGTATGCGCCGCCCGGGCGCTGTCTGAGCCACTTCCTGCGAACGCACCCTCCACCCTGTCTTTAGTAATTAACGCGTCTAGCCATTTCAGAACATTTGGTTTTGTGGGTAAGTAGGTGGTTGCTTTTATTACTTTTGAGCGAGGTTATTTTATACAGCTACACTAAATATCTGCAATAAGTTCGTCCATGAAAAAAGACCGGCCATAATAAGAGTGATGTCCATATTTATTTAGAAAGGGCAGACATCACCTTTTCGTGTAGGTAATAAAGGCATTACTTTTAATTACACAAAATAGTTTACTTTACCATGGAACTAGGACTTTTTAATTGCGCCATAGACCTTTCAAAGCGATGCAATGCAAAGAACTCAACAATTCCTTACCTCCTGGTGTTATCGGAATCTATTTACTTATTTAAAAACTCACATTGTGTTATCGATGTCGATAATCTATCGGATAGGGTTTAATTTGTATCTCAGTCTCTCGCCCGTCTAGATACCAATGCCATTCCGAGCCGGTTTATGCAAAACATCGATAAAAACTCAGCTCGTATAATCGGTGAGTCATGCTACCTGTTAATAAAGTCTGGACCGAATCAGATCAGAGTCGCTCCCGTATCGCATCCCAGAGACATGGATGTATCGAAGAACAAGGTCTTAAAAATAATAAAGCTACGGTCTGCTTAGCCTTGGCTAAACTACAGGCTGTCAATTGCTTTATGAAAAATAAAGTTTTCAAAATCCTATTTTATTTTTATTGATATAAAATTGGCATTCATCACATTCTGCTTTACTTCAAATTTAATTTTCCGTAACTTTACGAATTGGGCCAGTGATCTTTTAGCTAATAGTCGGCCCACCAGAACGTGCACCTTAGCTTCTATAGGAACCTTTGGAAAGAAGTAGGTACCTTTTCTTTATCTGACTTTGGCGGCTTCAAAAATATCTCGATCATAAACACAGAGTTTTAATACCTCCCGACCCGGATTCGACTCGAGGCATTTATTTAATTATCGCTACGAAGACCGAAGTCTCGGGACAAATGATTTCGCAGAAGGCTTTTTGTTAGTCACTATAAATGACCGGCAAATTTGTCTTCACGCGTTTTCGGAATCGATGAAGAAAAAACCCAGGAGCGTTCAATGTCAAAATGCATCAGCGAGATCGGGTGCAGTTTGATGGATAATGGGTATTTAACTGTGTAATCATATCCCAACACAATTTGTATTTGTATAGGTACAACACCTACCTGTTTCCACATTTGCTACAGTGACAAATTGAGCTCTTTCGATTCTCGTCTCAAAAACGGTTTCAAAACCCCCAACTCATGCTGTTTAAGAATTAAATAATTGACCATTGCCCATTTAACATTGCCTGAAACCATAAAAAAGCCGCAGATTTTCATTTCACTGATTTTTTAAAATACATAACATAACGCCCCCGACGAAAGTGAAATACATACCACTTTAAACTTATAGCACCTCCTCTGTTTGACCAGGGGTTAAAAATGAACCTACACAGCACTGCATCCTCGCCAACTTCCGAGCGGCACTTTCTTCTTACGCCTTCTGATACAGCTTACCAAATATTCTATGTACTTAGTTTAATTAAACCTATAACTTACCTTACACTTGACGGGCCCGATAGCTCAGTTGGATTTCTACCCAGGACAAACATTTGTGTGCTGAATTTAGTTCTGTGTCTGGGTGTTATATTGTATTCTATGTATGTATTTACAAACAAAAAAGTATATAAGTATTGTATCAGTTATCTAGTTCCCATAGTACAAGCTATGCTTAGTTTAGGGCTAGATGGCACTGTGTGAAATGACCATAAAAAACAAAAACCTCAATAACCCCTTACTTAATAAACACTGCATAAAAATGCAATACCTACTCAGCGTTTTCTCTTGTTTCGTTTTTGCTTAATTTAAACACGACAGGAAGAAACAAAACACAAAACGGCTGCCCTATGGCTAAATAATGTTTATTAGGAAGTTGAAAAAAAATATTCAAAAAATCTCAATTCTAGAAGCATGAGCTTTGTTTTTACTGTCCATTTGCGTGATGACCTGCCACTATCGAAAGCTGCTGGCCGCCCGCACCATAATCACACGGTTGACTGTGATCTAGGGCTGACAGCTCCTGTCGTGGTGACTTCCTAATAATATTAACCTGTTGCATCGAGAAACGAGTGAACGATCAAGTATACCTAAGACCTATAATGAAGGATGTTGGAACTGGAAGTAAAGTGGATCGCAAAATAATTTTTCACGTACTACTTAATATAAATTTTTTTTGTGGGAATTAAAGGTTCATATTAGGTTATTATAAAGAAAAAATACTTACTCGATTAGTAGCTGGTTGCGAAACAACTGAGTAGGCTTAGATGGCAGAAAAAACTAGACGTTGTAGGCTTGTAGTTGCGTATTAGGACGAATAGTTTGCCAACAAAGGAAAACCCCTCCACCGCAGCCAGTTACCAAACCGGCCGGAAGAGTGGAATGGGTCAGTTAGATGAAGAGCTAAAGCAGTACTTAAAATAAATACTTAGGTGATAAATAGATTTAAAGGTTCCAAAATGATCGCAGGACAAGTCATGATATAAACCTAACTTACCTATGCAAATATATGATAATGTGGTTTCCGTTTTCTTCCATGCCATAGTAGGTAGGTAGGTACTTGTACTAGAATATTCAGGAAAAATGCAAATTAGGAGAGAATATTTAACACTTATCATCATCATTAGGTAGAGGTTTATTAGTTGCCGAAAACAAAAGTTTAAATTACAGTACACAGTACAAGCATACTGTTTACAGTTTAATACGTAAGTGTAAAATTAGTATTAATACTAGGTTACCCCGACGTCCACAGCTGAACATAGGCTTTGCCATAGAGCACCACTTTGACTGGGAAGAGGCATCCAACGGCTTCCGCGGTTTTGCCCAGATCATTGCGCGTCGGTCCGCTTTAGAGGCGAGCCTACGCTGCGTCTTCCGGTTCGTGGTCACCAATCAAGATCCTTTCTTCCCCATCGGTCGGTAAACAACTAAAGGAAGCCAAAGTAATACAGTGAGATATTCTGTAGGTGGACAATTTGGTACGGGGACGGGTCTGCGGGAGACACTAATTTTGACCGCAACATGCGAAACCAAATCTTGTTCGTTTTACGTCTGTGTTGTCGGCAGCCCTAGAAGTTAAGGTGGCATACACACGCAAGTCTGCACTACATCCCGTCTGGTTTCCAACTCTTGACTATTCAAGTGCGGCTGAGAATTGTCGGTACACAATTTAGAGAGTTGATTTTACTAAATATATCGTAGCAGTCAGTATTATACTAATTTCTTGCTTCCTGAACCGCAGGCGACGGAAAATTGAACCGGGAATATTGAGCTCGTGAGAATATAAGCCTGGTGGTATAGGGTCTTAGCGATATGGATACCTGGCAAAAGTCGCAAATCAGATCTATTGCTTTAACAACTTTAGATAGCCCAGGCTCACTGAAGCACAGGCATTACAGATTTTCTTCAGCATGATATGTGTGCGGGTGAGAAGGCCGGCTCATAGCCGGAGGCTGCGGGTTTAAATACTTTTTCTGTGTTTGGGTGAGTGAATCATTGTCCTCGTAGTTCCCAAGTCCCTAAATACCTAAAAAAATCCTAGTTTGGGTTCAGGAATCCCAGGATCTGTTTGTGCTAATGGTACTATTATGTATTGTTAATATATTTGCTAGACCAGTCTTGTCATATTTCAAACGGGTTGGTGATAGCTTATTAATATGTTAAATTGCTACAATGTAGAAAACTTAAAATATTATTTTGCTAATAAAATATTTTCCATTTTTCACTATAGGTAACTGTTATGGCAGCCGTGTCGCTAAACATCAGGTTAACAACTGGCTCGTGAAGTCGTCCGTCATGTCATTCAAATCATAAATATGGATCATTACGTATATCATAAGGATGTCGATACATCCTTTGACAAATGAAAAATGTCTGTCTGTGTGTAAACCGTTTTACACTGGAATTCATAGTAGAGGCGGGGGCTCCTCTAGAGGATGAATCAGGCGCTGTGCGGTAAATTCTAGCTTTATGCATTTTATAAACAAAAGCAGCCTTCAATCTGGCATGATGGGTGAGATTTTGGCGCGACTTTTGATAGTTCAAAAGTCGCGTCAAAATGACACTCGACAGAATTTTCAAAGACAACTTGATTGAAATCGTAGAGTATTTAATTAAAATGCTTTTCAGTTATGGGTTTCTCCAGTGATTGTTTATGAAAGTGAAAGAAGAATGAATCAGCATTTCACCTCTAGGTAAAAGTGGAATGATAGATTTTGGGGGGCTTTTCAACCTTTGTATATGAATACCACTGTAATAATATCGACTAAATCAATTATATTGTTAAGCCCAAAGTAAAGCCTACTAAAAATATTTGCATGCTGTTAAGCAAAGAAAATGTGTCGAACCTTATACCTGTTGAACTTAAGATCCTATATTGTACCCATATTTTCAGCAAATAAATGATTTGATTGATTGATTGATTGATTGATTGAAACTAATTCAAACAATAACTTTCCATGTAAAAGACTTCAACGACCTATTCCCATAACACACTATCATAAAACCATCATCGTTAAATCATACGTCGCATGTCGCTACCATTTTTTCAATGTCTATTTTTCCAACAAATCATAATGATGCCGTTTCCATAAAATGAGAGGTAATGACGCAATTATCGTGTATTTATTTTACATAATTCCCGTGTGGCTGCATTTGCATTTCCTCCGAGTCGGCTGCGAGACCGCGAGTCATCGCCGACGCAGGTGCAATTATTTGCTGTATTACAACATGTCACTGGCTACTGTGCTGTGCCATTTCAATAACACGATTTTTGGGGTTCCGCCAACTCGTTAAACTCACCTCAAGTATACTCAACACAAGTGCTTGCGTGTTTTTCAAAACTGTAAATTAAACAAACGGCTGCTTTTGGTGGAGTTAAACTATAGGTACGTTGGGGAATATCTAAAATCTGAACAGACTGAAAATGCATACAAATTAAAAAAATTAAACTGAGGCTTATTTAATGCGGTAAAAATGCAACTAAATATTTTTTTTTACAATTGATATTATGAAGCAACTGAATTATAGGTACCTATATGATTTATCATCGTCAATGCCATGCTGGAATTTTATAAAAATCTACAGAACCATAAAAGGCCAACCGGATTTAAGCTTTTCCATTTTTTTGTTTACAGCTAAATTACGGAGGCGCGGACAGGCGGGCGGTGCGCTCCGGATAAAATCCCAACATTTCCATGCAGCTTCTAGGAAACGTAATGGTTTCCAGGCTCTCATTTGCTGCAGTTCCACGAGAATATAGATTAATTGTTACCTTTCGGAGCTGTTAGACGCACACCTTAATGTTCGCCTTCCTCAATCCACTGCACTTACTGCGAATGAGTGCCGTTTAGATGGTCAGCAATATAAGGTTCGCGTAAGACCAGTTTCTTTGTTTCGAGGTTTTGCGGTATGGCTGCGTTTTTGCCGAGACAGTGCTGCAACCGCAAAACAAATGTCACACATATATCAGCTTGTGCTTGTGTAATAAAAATTGGTAATGTGGACGCGAATTATGAATGTTTTTTTGAACGCGTGTGCGCGTTAGGCTGGATTTTACCAAAGTAGAATAAGTTTTATTCCAAGTATAAGGCTAATTGTTACGCTCGGATACAGCTGATTGACAAATGAAATGACGATTAAAAGGACCCTATCCTGATTGTATCCAAGGAAAGAGCTTCATAATTGTTGGTATAATAGTTATGTTCGTGTAACTCGGTTATTCTCGGAATAACGTTAGTCTACTTTGGTAAAATCGGGCCTAGTAGAAAAACTCGGCCTGTCACATGCTCGACCGGTGCCTTCAGTGTTTAATTTTCTATTTTTATTGACATTTACATGGAAAATTGTTTGGTCAACGTGATTAATTTCTCTTTCAGCATTATTGTACCTAGTCCACCCAGGGGGTCAAGCAAAGATCACAATCGCTAACGCAAACGCCTTACAATAACTCCAAATATGTATCGAAATGACATTCGCTACGGAAAAGTTAGCGATTTCCGAAATGTCATTACAGTACATTTTGGAGTTAGCGTTTGGCGTTAGCGTTAGTGGTTGGTATCTTTGCTAGACCCCCAGGTGAACTGAGCAGGTAGACCACGGGCAATACCCGCTATTGTTACAATATGTGAATACGCTCTAAAAATTGTTTTGCTGACTTTTCTGTTACCAAATCAGCACTTTTTATGTCTTATCTCAAATTATGATTGCGACAGCAGAGGATGTAGATTAATGACGCCAATAAGGTTATAAATGAAGGATTCAAGCGTTTGGCAACTTTAGACGCACAACACAATAATTTAGGCCTTACATTTATTGGCTGTAAAATGAAACAACGTAATAAACCATGAAGCAACTTTATTAATTTAAATATAGTTTTCGAATAATGTTTTATTTACAAAAGTACTTATATTTAATAGGTATGTCAATTTATACATGAGTAAATTATGCAAAACGCCTTAGGTATGAAAACTAAGATCAATATTTTACAAAATAAATTTGTTTATGAATATATCCCGGAGAGGATGGCATTACTACAGAAGCACTAAAGATAGGTTCCCCCGTTTTGATACCCCACCTAGCAAATCTTTTCAATTCGATCCTAATTACAGGAAAACTTCCAGCAAAAATGTGTCACTCTAACATTATACTCCTCCACAAGAAAGGCGACAAAAGTAATATCAATAACTATAGGCCAATAAGTTTAGTATCACACATTTATAAAACTTTTATTAAAATCATTCAGAAACGAATAGATGGTAAGCTAGACCGACATCAACCACCTGAGCGGGCAGGGTTTCGCCCAAACTTCTCGACAACAGACCACCTGACCACATTAAATCAAGTAATAGAAAAATACAACGAATTTCATAAACCACTTTACTTAGCTTTCGTGGATTACACAAAAGATTTTGACAGCATAAAACACCAATCAATATTCTCAGCTCTAGAAAATCAAAATATAGATTGCACATACATAGACTTAATACGCATTATTTACAGCAATAGCTCAGCAAACATAAAACTGCTATCTCCCGGTCTACGTTTTCCGATTGAAAGGGGCGTTAAGCAAGGCGACCCGCTTTCTCCCAAACTTTTTACTAGTACCCTAGAAGAGATATTTAAAACTCTTGCAGACTCCTGGACATCATTCGGTATCGACATCGGCAGCAAAAAGCTTAGTAACCTACGTTTTGCCGATGACATTGTTCTCTTCGCCCCCACGGCAGCCCAATTACAACAGATGCTCAAAGACCTAAGCACAGCGAGCCTTGAGGTTGGACTAATCGAACTAAGACCCAAGTAATGACCAACAGCACAAAGCGTAGGATTGTAATTGACGGGCAACAAATACACTATGACGATGAGTGTATTTACTTGGGCCAGATAGTTTCCTTCAGCAACCGGCAAGATAAAGAAATCGATCGCCGTGTCGAAAACGCTTGGAGGAGCTACTGGTCCATGAAACAACTCATGAAAGGCAACCTTCCAATGTCATTAAAACGTACACTCGTCGACATGTGTATCTTGCCCGTCCTCACCTACGGTGCCCAGACATGGTCGCTTACAGAGTCTCAAAAGTCCAAGCTCAAGGTTTGCCAAAGAGGAATGGAACGAAGCATGTTGAACATAAAGAGAATTGACAGAGTTCCTAACTCTATAATTCGCTCAAAAACAGGCATTGCCGATGTCGGTTATAAAACTGCTAAACTGAAATGGGAGTAGGCAGGACACGTTAGCCGGATGCACCCAGATCGCTGGGCAAAGATCATCACAGAGTGGGTACCTGAAGACGGGTGACGACGACGAGGCAGGCCCCGAAAGAGATGGCGTGATGAGATGACCTCGACACCTTTCAAGAGCAGTGATCCGAGGTTGCGGGGGACCGGGATATCTGGAAGGATATGGGGAAGACCTTTGCCCAGCAGTGGGACAGGATAGGTTAAGAAAAAAAAAATATGTTACTATTTCTGTGTGATGTCTCAGTATGACGTGCGCACTGAAGTGTCACGCGAAACTTTATATATTTTTATAGTTCCGAGTGACACTGCAACTCTTATGGGCGGCCGTATTCCTTAATATCAGGTGAACGACCAGCTCGTCACGTCATTCATTATCATGAAAAAAAAACTGAAATCGAATTACCATGTTTAACTGTATCCAAAATCAACATAGAATCATCCAAAATTGATTCGATTTATTAATATTATTGATTAATTAGGTCGGTCGGATTTTTCGATACAAAATCATGTTGGTATTTCAAAATATCTTAACACACATTGATTTGATTAAATATAACGAAGTGCTTTTTTACTAATAGCTTTATGGCGTAGTTATATTGAAACTATTTTTTTTGCAGGTCCCAATAAATAAATATGTATATTTGACTTAAATATAACTTAAGCTTAAGCTAGGCTTATGACGCAGTAAAATGAACATCACGGTTCTAAAAGATATCGGAACAATCAATGTCCTAAACTCATATGCATTTGTTCACTATGTTTTATAGATTTCAGTCAAGGTGATGTGAGAGTGCCGGGTAGGTACTTAAGATGTGGCGTTTAATATTACCCAAACCACTTGATTCAATCATCAGTGATGATGATGGGAATTGACGTTGAATCATCACGTAATTGAAAGACTATTAATTCTCATTTCATTCCAAGTAGTCTTCATCCTCGTTCTGAAATGCCTTAGCTGGCGGTTGTAGCATCTTGGTTCTGGCTGCAAGTCGCATGGTTGCTGACGCTAAGTTGTTCTTGATCACTCTTGGCTTAGGAGTATTAGAGGGTGGTGCAACAGCACCTGTTGTGCCTAGACCTGCCTTACCTTCGTTGCTTATTAGAGGTACCTGTAACAATGGAAAATTAAGGTTAAGTTTGATTTAAGTTATTTGGCGAATGGTTTGACAGTTTTCGTCTCTCCTCTATATTTATAAGAAAAATATAGGCCATTTCACCCGCAAATTTTCCGCACGAACTCATTTACCCGCGGTCAATCTTTATATAAATTTGTTCAGCCATTTTGGCATCAAACCCACACGAACGAACAAACCGACTTCAGTTTTAGATGTTAGTATAGATAATAACAAAGCAGTAGTATATTTGATCTTTTTGCACGGACCACGCATTTACTCCGGAAGATTTTTTACTTCTTAAACATTATTGGTGTTAAAATTAAAGTACGACGCGTGCGACGCGTAGGTAACAGATATTTCATAAATAGATGTATAAGATACAAGTACACAAGTGCACAATATAAAAAATATACCCATACAATGCAAGTATACAGTATACACTCATGCTTGCGAGACATAATTAAAAGTCAGAAACTTAAACCCTTTATAGATTTTTAAAAACGGTTAAAAATGTTATCTTGAAATGAATTCAGATTATAAAAGCTCATTCTGATAGCACGATCGCCTTACACATTTGCTTTTTGATGTCCATTGGAATAAAGTTAACTATAAACTACGAGATAGCGGCTCAAGCTTATTTTAATATGTTTAAGGCTACATTTTAATGCGGTAAAATGTGATGAAAGACGTAGAGGTACGTGTTTAAGGTTTTAATAATTATTAAAAGTTGAAGCATTTCTGAAGTTCATATCTTAATGGTACAGATAAAAGACCGGAGTTAACAGGCATGAAGAATCAAAATGACTCATCCCAAATCCTTTAAAATTCCAAAGAAAAATCTCGAAAAAAACCGATTAACTAGCATCACAGTATTATTTAAACGTCCGGGCCGTTCGACACTATTAATTTCCACTACGTTTGAATTGAGAATTAAAAAAAAAACAACCATGTTTACTGCAAAACATTTCTAGAAAGCGCTACACAAAAAGTCATTAACCATTCGAATGCCTCTAATAGCCTGTTTAATCCAAATGCCAATACAATTTAGTATCTTATTTACAATGCTACCAATACACTAGCTACTAAAAAACCAGCGCAATCAGTAGACCATAAACGAGTGGCGACTACGCATCAATTACGTGCGAACGACAGACAGACGGATACACAATGTGTTATTAGCGATTCATTGTCTAGCCGGGTGAACATCCTAGACGAACGGAAGTCCAGATTTCCTGTGCTATACGACGGCGCTACCTTATGGTGTATGAGGTCACAGTATGCGTTTCACAGAAGGTGAGCTCACATATCTACAAAAAACGATGATCAAACTTTTAAGCCTCATCTTCATTTTGCTTAGTAGATTACCTACTGTGTGTAGAGCACCATTTTTGCATCTGACCTCACAAAGGTTTTCAGGGAGACAGATTTTCAAAACGACACCTAAATATATGTACCATACTTAAAGAAATTCCTGACCATATATTCGACTATATTCGAACATTTCGAATCCTCCGATTTTCTGTTCTACTGTATTTTCTGTGTCATAGAGATCTGCGGGGCCAACGGCATGGATCAAAACAACTCCATATACAGTATTCTCAATGCCACCCATGAATATGGCTACACTGTTTTTAATTACGTATTAGAAGCTTTACTAGGAATTGCTGTCGTGGTGGTCGCGACACATCTTCCTGTCCATTCATGATAACAACCTTTCTATGGAAAGATCACGTGGAATTCGTCACGTAGGTATGATCATACATGTGATTCTGTAGGATTTATATCGATATGAAGCGAGAATACGACTGAGGTAGTAATATTTCCAAGGATCATCTTGCACCAAACGTGGTTTGAGACATTCCTTTCCTGCAACGAAGAGTCTATAATTTGCTTTGCTGATTTACTTGATTCGTATATTTAGGTAGGTATTAGATTCTAGCACAACTTCACATATGTTTACTTTATACCTATTCCTAATACCTGCAAAAGTAATGTGATTCAAAATGTGATGGTGATTCCATTAAGAAAATCTATTGAACTAATCTCAAAGGCGCTGTCCAGTTCGTTACTGAAATCTAGTCTGTTATGTTACACATCGATCAAAATGTATAATGGAATTATATCAAGATACTGACACTAAGAGGACAAGAAGTTATCCAAAATTGTATGGCAAAATCAGGTCTTAGATAAATCGCAAGATTAATCTTGTCACTCTGTTTAGGCTCAACATTTCAAGATTATCTACAGGATTTGCACAAGTTTTGTAATTTTGGTTTTGTTGTTTGTGCTACATGCACCATTCGAAGCATTAATCCATTTACTATATTTCATTATGAATTATTTTTTTTTTTCAATGATTCGTAATAACATATGAAATACCTGCAAACTCAACTCACGAGTGAAACGATGACATAAAACGTTTGTAACGTAAACTCAAGGATAATGAATAAAAATTAAATTACGCAAATCTCCTCACATAAAAACAAGAAATTCGACCCATCCTCGCTTTTAAAAATTGCTAGTCTCACAGCGCACAATACTTGCGTTAATTAGAGGCGGTTTAAGAGAAAACAGAACAGAATCGTGATTGATCCGCAGACGGTGTCGTGTAGCCCCGACCTCAGTAGGTATCTGTCGGATGCGGATTACCGCAACCAGCCACAACAAATCCCACGCCGCACAATGTTGCAAACATGTTGCCACGGTGTATCATAATGGAGCTCATTTAGTTTTGTGCACTGTATTGTCTGTAATGGCAGAGCCAGCCGGTTGTTAGTAAGATGCATCATTCAGTAACTTATATCTGCCACACGGTTTCTACAGATGTCGATACCACAAGCATTGTTAAGAATTGGAAGATGCAGGTTCAAATATTTAAATATCAAATGTTTTCGAGAACTTACTCTAATATCTGTTTTAAAGAAAATACGACTTTATTTTCATATAAGTACTATAGGTATAATTGGAAGAAAGAAAATACATTTATTCAGGACATCACACAACATTACATAAAAGGAACAAAAGTAATAGTTAGGTAGGTACCATCGTACGATATGTAATGCTGCGTGACGTCATATAGGTAGGTGTAGGACTCAGCATGCGATCAAGGTCTTGCGAACTCAATAACTGACACTCAATAACGGAAGTGCATACTAATGTCAACATGGCGCCTCTATCTCGGTACTAAGCGTTATTTTCAGTGCTATAATTTAAATATACTATTAGACAGAAGCTCCTCGCCTACAAATCCTGTAGCTGTAATGTTGTGTGCGCTGACCGTATTCAGCATATCAGAGCCAGTGACAACAATGTTGCATCGCTCGGTTTTATGGATCACGACCGCGACATCAATGGGCGAGGGATTTGAATTGCTGATTGAATTGTTTCATTCAGCTTTTTGTTGTTATCACTTAGAAATAGGTAAGTGGATTTTGCTACCGTGTAATTCGGTTATTTATGTATGTATTGATAGCCCTGTTAGTGAGAGATTTTCTGATTGCTGTTGCATGTTATAGTTGTATTGGTTATCTAAGAAGTCTTTCAACTCAGCGTGCCTCGTAACTTTCTACAGCATCTTTTAGAAAAATCAATCGTTACATTGTGCTTTCTATTTCAATAATTCCCAATAGGTATTAGCGTACGTTGTAGGTCCTCATTTCCCATATGGATTCGGATTAATTTTTGGGCATCAATGTCGCTTTTTCATAGGTACTATTTTATTTTTGCCGGCAAATTTGGTAAAAACTACGACTACTGTTAGGTAAGTACACGGACTTACTATTCTTGCATAAAGTTTTTCATTATACTCTGTTTTATTTTTTCCCAGATTAGGTACTTATATTCATCTAGTTTTTTTTTATGGATATACGATTATACGCATTTATACATTGCTGAATCGTAGTTATTAGACAAATGTTTGTAAAATGGCTTAAAGGTAAAATAGTTTGTTTTTCAGAAAAGTCTGAGCAGTGTCACACGGAGTCACGTAATCTCATAAGTACTTAATTAAAACGCTTATTTGATGGCACCAGAAAGGTATAATCAACACAGAGTTGCCGTACCTACCGTACAACAAGTAAGGTATTTTATTTTAAGCAGTTATATGCCCGGATTTATAAACAAGCTCATTATTAAGATAAATTACCCACTGTGTTTATTATAATAATGCAGCATTCATTGTTCCCAATTTGCGTAAATAATAAGCACATTGAAATCCTAATTATGTAGCCTAAATATCTCGAATTTCCGGAAATGTCGACAAGGAATCATACTTGCGCGACTAATTTGGTGTAGGTAACGCAAAAAACGGTAAGTGCTTTTAGAAATACATAGACGGAATGATTCAACGTCTCGGAATGCCATAATTAGGGAACAGCCAATGATTTATTTTTCATAACTATGTAAGCTAAAGCTAAGTGTGTACTTTCGAAAAATTACTATACTTTTAATTGCTCATTAAAATTGTTTAGAAGATTAAAGTCATGGTTGGTATTTTGATGATACACGCTTTTGTATCAGAAGATAGTTAAATATAGGCATAGGCATACGTACATTAACCCCTGGTTTGTGGTACGTTTGTTAAAGTTAACTTAAAAATACCGAACGCTCATTGGTTGCCTGTTGATAATCGGCCATCGTCAACGAATGAGCGTAAAGTATTTGGTAAGTTAACATGAGTTTGTCAAACATACTAAAAACCCGGGGTTTTAACTTCGATTAAGAGGTAGGTACTTACTTGGCTTACGAAGACTGAATTATAAAAATAAAAACCCCAATCCAACGATGCCCTCTAATACCGACATTCAAGAGTTTCTGTTGAGTTGCATTATCATCACAAAGTGTTTCATGGCTTCATTTGTGTAGGAAAAGTCTTAATATGGTGTTTAAGTATATTTTTTGAGAGCAGTAAGTGCATGCGAGCAGATCATGCAGTTAAGATAGCCCTGCTTGATGAAATGATGCAGTCACAACAGGCTCGGCCGTCTGTGCCGTTCCCAAATGGTATAAAATACGATTTGACTTGCAGATTCTTTGGTTAAAAAGAGACGGATCTGGTATAATTTGAGACGATTAAGACATTCATTTTTGACAAAAGATTTAAATAATTATGTTTGAATTTCAAATTTTTTCTGATATTATTATGACCATTCTTACCGAATCTAAGGGCAGAAGCTGCATACTCAGGGGTGGAAACTGATTCCATGGTTAAAAATACTGATTTTACTGACTGCAAGCATCTAAAATACTGACCATTTACTGACCAAACCTCGAGAGATGCTGACCCAATTTACCAATTGACTATCTATTGAAATATGCATGTGTTAGTTGCTGTTAGTTAAGTATAAGTATGTGTGCTAGTAATACTATTAAACATTCACTATGGTCATAAGTAAGAAAAATATACAGGATGTAATTGAATTCATTAGCATCCTTTGAAACTAGATACCTACTCCTGATACCGGTCACGTGTGGACCAAAATTTTTGAATTATAACACATTAGTATGGTAATAATAATAACTCTAAAAAATGGAATAACTTAATCCAATGCTACAATACAACATTTAATTGGAATAATGGAGTATTGTTTTTAATTAGTTCATACAAGGTATAAAAACGTTTAAATGTATCAAAATCATCCGTGCCAACTGCGTCAGGCACCGCGGCAATCTTCTTAATTTTCAATAAAAATATTTTCACTTACACACTTTACTCTTTAATTATCATGTATAAATGATGTTCTATCATGGGCTCAATTTATGCTAATGAATTAAATTACATCCTGTATAATTTTTGGCTTCCTCCACAATAACTAGGTTTGCTCAGGAAGGATAGAGGCATGTGGCAAATAGCCAGGTCCAGACTAAAGAGGCCCAAGGCCCTAGGGGCCAGGGGTAAATTTTTTCACGTACTTATAAATAAATCTAGAACCCATGCATAAATTGAAAATTCGTTGTTGGTTGATTGTTGTTTAGTGCAATGAGTGTGAGATATATACATAAAACCAATCGCTGATCAGAAAGCGAAAAAATATGTGTGTTCATAATGGTTCCTGCCTGGAATTAAAAGAGGGATAAAAATGTTCAACAAATTCGTTTACTAGCCGTCCTTGGATTTAGTAAGAAGCTGCCCTTACACACACATAAATAATTTTGTCTGCAATTTAAAATTTTCTGCTGATATTATGGCCATTCTTGCCGAATGAAAGGGCAGTAAGTGATAAACTGTAAAGCAAATACGATACACGATTTTACCGACAATATATTTTTAGTCTATATTTTACAGGTTTCCTAGAACACAGCAGAAAACAATCTTGAAACCTGAAATCCTGAAACTGAACGCTTCGGACTTGTGAGGTCCAAGAACTTTGGTTTCATCAATTTGTCAAAGCATACACATAATAATACAGTCTGCATTTAACAATAAAACATCCAGTTGATCTAGATACACGCGGAGCCCGTATAATACAGACATACATCAGTTAGCCTTACCAACAACATATCATCAGCTGATACAGCTATCAGATACAGGCTTTGATGTACGCAGTGCAATTTAAATTAGACACTAGTGGAATACTAAACTTATTCCTTGGTGATAATATCTGCAGTCTACAGGCACTTTATTAGTCTACGGGGCATCATTTACAGCATACATTTAAAAAACAGTAGAGCATCTTTAACTTTATGCAGATCGTAAGGATCGGCGCCGCGCATACTCCTTGAGGATGGGCATCTTTATTGCCCGAACACCGGTCGAGTTATTCGACGTGATTTGTACGTAAAGTAAGCCGGATTACGTGCTAGTATATAATTTACTACGTAGGAATGTATCGTTCTCTATTACTATAATATTTATTTTATATTTAGTACAAAACATTAAAAATTGGAAAAATAACGTACCTTTTCCCATGCTACACCGCACCCGCACATAGCGTAGTGTGCTCATAGCTATAATGCATGGCTAGCATAATAAGCATGATTACTCGACTGATAATATTAAATTCTGTTACTGCTCTGTGCATAATATTTACATATTTGGTGCGCTACATTACGAAGGTCATTAAGATTTACGATGAATAATTTTAAATGTGTTATTATAATTAACAACATGGAATTCATCGTGTCAAAACATGACACAAATTGAGTAGTGGCTTTAAATAAACGAAACTTTGAATTGTCCTTTTCTATTTGCAAATATTATGGCAAGATGCACGATAAAATAAAGCACAATATACAGAAAATTAAATACAGTCTACTCGATCCAATTGGACAAAATCATAAACTAAATTAAATTTGAAGGCTCTAAAAATGTTGCTGTTCCTTTCATTTTACATCGGAATAATAAGGATTGGAATGTTTTAAAAACTGTCAGACTTTCTGTAGGATTTTTTTCTATCCAGTGCATAATATCTCCCTTTCCTTTAACTGCCCTATACGAAGGTAATATTAGGCACTTCTGTATGATTAGAAAAATGCTATTACACTAAAATCTGTGGGAATGGGAACAGTTGTAAGACAATGCAGCCGGTTAAAACAGAGACGAGACAGCAGACCATCGCTCGTCTGCAATTTAACTAAACTCAAAAATTATTCGCTGGACAGACGCCAATTCATTCCCTGTATGAAGTGCATGCCCTTAGCTCAGTCTGGCGTTTAAACGTATGCAGTGACCGCATACATAATATATAAGTAATTTCATGCACACAGGTAGACGTCTGGTAAAAAGCATAATACGTTTATTTAAACCGTCTAGTTGCAATCAGTGGGTGCGCTGCAGGTATTCAGCAAAATATGTATTTGCATGTCCGTCATCGGGCGAGTCCCCATAAAGCGACGCCGTAGTACCATCGGAAAAGCAGTAAGGGCTTTTCAGTTGTAATGATTCTAGAGAAAATAGGCGAAAGCAATGACCGACTTGTTTCAACATTCTTGTTTATGCAGATTTCAAAGCATTAAAGTGCAACATGGAGGTAAGACAAAAATTGTTTTTTGATAAATTTCTGTGCACGAAGAGTTATAAAGAGTTTGTCTTTATAATAAACGTGAACATGTTAAAACAATCTCTTTTTTTAAATTTTTTTATCTTTCTAATAAGTAATTTAACTAAGGGCTTCGTTATCTATATTCGATTAAAGTTACAATTACCTAGCCAGTGAGTAATACTGATCGGGACGTAAAGGCGGCGAGTAGTTCTTCCCAGTTTCACGAACGAAAACAGAGTTTCGATCACCTACTCAGTGTGTAAAAATTTAGGGTGATCTGTAGCAACGTCAACCGTTCATTTCGTTCGTTCAATAGTCAGCCTGACTGCTGTCAGTGACGCCATTTACGGTTCGTTTTTTATTTTTTTTTGACATTTTTATGAGCCAGCTATATGCTGCGGTGTGGTAGGTGCCTTTCAAAGAGTATTTATTCCCTAGCTAAAAACAGTAAGTAGGTAAGGATTTACCTTTACAAAAAAGGGGAATCAACTAATTAAATTAATGAAATGGGGAATGTAATACGAATTTAGATTACGTTGTTTAGTTCAACGGGAAATGTAATAAGTAATAGCTATAGTAATACCTGAAATATGGTTTTATCCTGGAGCAAAAATAAAAATTAAAACAACACAAAACAAAAATATCATAATATTATATAAGTATTTAACATATTATTATTGAACAAAAACTTTTTTAGTAGTTATCATCATCATAATCATCAGCCTGAAGACGTCCACTGCTGAACATACGCCTCCTCCAAAGAGCACCACTTTGAGCGGCTGCTTGCCTCCAGTATCCATCGGTTTCCCACGGTTCTGAGCAAACTGTTTTAGTAATTAAATACAATGATTTTTATATTCATAAGTATCTGATCTCGAAATAGAAACAGGAATAGTCGATGTTTTTATAGCAGTAGCGTAATCAACAGGGTTGGTAGTTTTCAGTTCCGTAGATCTCAGTATTTGTGGCATGCAAACTATAGTAATAAATTACAAACACATGCGAGCTTGCAACATGTTTTGCTATAGCCGTCGGTTAACCGTACTAATCGGCAGCTGATGTGTCCTGTAAGTAGCAGCCTGGTTTACGGGTCGGCTAGCGCTACTCGGACATTCTGAAATTCGTTACTGCAGTTACAAGTGACATTACGTGGTGGCTAGCCAACTCGGAACTTTACTCGAATATAGAGAACGAACCCCTAACTCTATTATTGACATGCAACTTTGATAAAGTTTACAGAACCTACACCAAGCATCAATTGTGCTGTATAAGTTATACCTTATAGTATGAATGAAATAAAAAAAAGAAGGATTGAGTTTTGATTGACATCGAACTGAAGCCCAAAATGGCGGACATATTACATATGTGTGTCAGACGAAAGCAGGGCGACCGGCTGCATGTGATGTGAGTGTGTGCGTGCCCCGCTCGTACGTACGAAGCGTTCCGGCTTCCTAAGGGTGCTTCAGTTTCGGATCAGACGGGATTCCCTCCTTTTTTTATTAGCCATGCCTTATAGCATAACAATTGGAGTAATACTTTATAGTCATGAGCGGATGTTAGTACTTGTACTTTATGCAAAATATCAAAGAGTATATAACGCTACGCTAACCCAAAATACGAAAACGAATTAGTTGACACGAGTGATAGTCAAAGGTTGACTACTGTTAACAAAAAAGGCAGTACTGCAACGTAGCTGGCTGCACACTGCGCCGTCCATTCGCATGCAGAACGCAAACACGCCAACATAACCCGAGCCATATTAGAGACTTATTTACTTGACATTGAAACTAGTAATCCCTTTAATATATGGCAAACATACACATTAGCATCGATAAACGTAACGCGACCACTTCACTCGCCTACTTTACAACTTTTATATCGTCAGCAATAAAATTCATTGACGAAACGTCCACAACAAAATTGCAGCTTATTTTACTTTGGCGCTGTGATTTTTATTTTAATAAGCTATGTGGTACGGCGAATAAAATGTTCCGTGTGAACAATAAAAGGCTAGATAAGCCGGTAACGAGCCGTATGCGTCCATTTGCGCCGGTCGCCGTGTGTTTTCGCATTAAAGCGTTCAATTGCATCGATAAAGACAACCGTAAAGTTTCGATTTAAGCGTTGGTGAGCCTACGTACCACATTGAAGAAGCAGTATTAAATAACCAGTAAGTACACTACAGAAGCGGATGGATTCCGTGATTGCAAACTACATTACGCGCCTATACAAGTCATGCAATAAACTCTTGACGACATGGCATCGTTGTAAGGTAAGAGGCACAAAATGAGAGAGAAGTGCAAGAGTCAGATAAAATTAACGTAACCCACTACCACGTAACGTAGGCCACTTCTTCAAAGTTCCCTTACTGACCTACGTTCTATTGGTGACCAAGACAGCGCGCTAACAGCGTGTACACCTACCTAGTTAAAATGCATCCGCACTAAAATTTTAATGGTCTTGTATATAACAATATTTAGTTTATTTATAAAAGAAAATTTAGAGGCAAGGTAATACGAAAATATTATAATAACAGCATCGAAATGTCAATCCTTGATTGCGGCCAATAAATGCATTATAACAATAAAAAGTTGGAGTTGGAAATATAATTTTTGTTGCAAGTAAAAAATCCAGTACGTACTAGGCACCTACTTATTTTTTGAGTATATCATGCATGTTTTACTGAACTTACAACGTCCGTTCACAAAATACAAAAGTCGGTATGATAGGTAATATAAGGGTCAGAATTTATCTAATGGACTATCTAAATCTATGCATGTATTTTTAAAATGACGTGCCAAGCTAGACATTAGCGTGATGTCAAGCGACGCGGCATTGCGACTCTGAACTCTAAAATACTTCTTTAAAGTTTCGTGTGGTACTGCAATGCGCATGCATCATCCTGGGAACATCAGCATGAGCAATTCAGCACATTCTTATAATTACTATAGGCTATGAGATCGGGTCATAAAGTCTCACTTACCCAGTAATTTCTTTAGTTATCTTACGTAGTAAATTATATACTCTTTGATTAGCTACAGAGATCTATGTCTAAAATCTTATTCTAATTTTTTGTGTACTGTTTGCAACGCTGTCATAGTTTAATATTAACTGTTAGTGGCTTCAATAACCACATATAATAGGTTCATGTAGAGTATGTACATAATAATATTTACAATATGCTTAGAGCACACGCAACCCTTCAAAATATGTTAAGTAGGTACTTTATGAACGTATAAATAAGTATGTGCAATCTTTGCATTGCATTGTCTACCCAGAAATAAGGATGGTTTCGTCATATTGGATCTAATTTATGTTTCATCGACTGCTTGTAAATTCATCCGTTACACGTGTAATTAAGCACTAATTACAAATTATACATTTGTAATTTACACCGTTCTCCAAGTTTGTTAGTACTTTGTAAATACAATTAAGCTTATGCATATAAATTACTGTAATTATCAATAAAATTGTGTTGAGATATCACGGAGCCGCGCCGCACCTAAACCATAGAATTTAATTGAGGCAAGTGACAGCCCTATCAAAGGCATTAAATTGGTGGCCAGTCAATTAGCATTACTAAATAAATAATTGCACTTACATTATTTATGAGTTAGGCAGCTTAAAAGGTATATTAAAGATATATACCAGTATTTATTCAGTACTAGGTAGATAAAGAAGTTAACGTAAATTTTGCAAACAGTATAGTGCTATGCGACATAGGGTATTTGATGAATGATGAATTAGATCAAGCTTTCAAGTTAATTAGTTTTACTTGCGTCATTATTAAAGAATGGCGGTTGTAATTAATTAATCACGAATATTGAATGACTCTCCGGCCTGAAATAACATTGGTTGTATATCCGATTGAAGAGTCATGCGATAATCATAATCTATGATCTATGATTTACAGAATATCGGCTCTAAACCATTGAAAAGTTAACCATTCGCTTTCCAAAAACGGCTAAAATTGAGAATTGTGTCACAAGGACCAGATATACCACTTAAATAATGTAATTAAGGGTTAGAGCGATTGAATCCAGAGCAAAGGATTAAGTACGTACGTCGCATGAGATTAAATAACATTGGTACCGCAGACTCTGCTTTTCATCCCCCTGTATGATGAAGAAATTTTTTTATCACCGTTTTTAAGTAAGAAATTACTCATTTTATGCGCACTTATCAAAGAACCCTTCACCTCTTTTCGAATAGATGGGATGAAACCTATTTTGTGTTGCGGTCTTAAGTCTAAAGACTATAATAGGCTTGATCTACCTATACATACTTCCCTTGACGAGACGAACAACGATTTACAATTATATACCGATTTAGAGTAACCTATCATCTGCGATTGACGTTGTAAAAAGCTGCGAAGACCAACTTGTAATTGAGGATGTAAAGAACATGCAAAACAGGCGTGCATTATCATCAAACATGAGGTTTAACATTTAACATGCCTATATAAGGCGCGGCGCACGCTGTCAGTCAAGGCATAGGTATAAGCTTGATGAACTATCGATGTGATAAAATGTTAGGTAGACTACACTGAGGAACAGAACTGTTTTTAAAAGAGCTGTTATAACAACTGAGGAACATACATTTAACTATGAAGATAGATCTACTATTCCAGTACAGTTACAAAAGTTCCAACAATCATTTCTAATATTCAGTAAACACTACACTTTCTATAGGTAGCAGCGTGAAACCTCCTTTCTTAGGTTCCTCAGAAAAGCTCTCATGAGATGCGTATTGGCGTTTTTTTTGTTTCCACAAAGTACTTACATACAAATATTAAAAAAAAATAGTATTGAACAAAACAATGCTGAAGAATCACACTGTGGGATACTTTTCATATACCGAAAAATTGCGTCTCTCACTCACGCGGGTGAAATTGTGAAACGCCACTAATATTTTATAATGGTTATCAAATTTCAACAGTGCGACACGCATATAAATAGCCGTAACTGACCTGCCCCACCTTTAAAACAATTACCAGAACTGCTCTGTCAAACGACAGATCAGAATAACTCGCTCAACTGCTAGCAAACAAGAGCTTTTTGCTGCTTTGTATTCATAGAGTGAGGTAAACGGGGCGATAAAGTACTGCTTGTTATTAAGCCTCGGCGTTCGCTCCATATTTGTATTGTTTTACAAATATAATTTACGCATTGCGATCTATCTATGTATTAATGAAAGGTTTTTTCATGGCTGACAGACAACGTACAGCTCACACTGCTGCACTTAGATACTTGATAATTAGAAGGTGTTTCTCTTATATAGCGTAGAGGTGGTTTACTAAAAAAGAGGTTTTGAAAATTCAACCCTTAAGCGGGTGAAATGAAGAGTTATAGATTGTATGAAGACACGCCAGGGAAGCCGCGTGCTGCCTCTAGTATAGATACGTGTATATATAATATTCATATAATATTCATATTCTATACATGATCATAGAATATAATTATATTAGCACAGACTTTAATTATTGCAGAAAAATAACCTGATGTACTTAGCAGCTGTGTCTGCAGTTGAGCCGGACCTACGTTATAGCTACGCTGTGCTGAAAGCGCTTAGTTGATAGGGAATCGGTTTCGTTTCAGACGTAGGAAGTATGGCTAGCCGAGCCGGTCATCTAAGTTGTCAATATACGTATTATGTAAAATTGTTCAGTAGTAGAATGAATACGTGACTAATTTGGAGGAACGTACTTTTCGATAACAGCCAACATCCTACAGCATACCTAAGGTCTTCTATGCTAAGTTTAAGGTTATGTCAAAACAAAATGCGAGCAAAGTTTTTAACGCACTATAACTCAATTTATTACTTAAAATTTGTCAATCTCAGGTAGTTGTCAAGCAGAAATACTCCGTGATTTAGCTTCGAAAATATTGCAACTTTGTTGCGATCGACATTTTGCAAATCGCGTGTCGCTATCAGGGGTATATGCAATCCTTTACGAATGTAGTTTTATTAGAACGGCGACCACGATTCGGCTGTCAGTTATGGCCTTTATTAATGTCTCTATTTATGTTGTTCAACACAAATATTTATGCAAGGGCATTCAGGGAGAGTGTAGGTCATAATCTACCACAATGCCTATTGGTGGAATGAAGTGTGCCCTCGAAATTTTTAACTCTTGAACATGTCAGTTTTCTATGTTTTTTAACATCGCTGTAAAAGCGGGTGCGAATTCCGCACAGAGCTTGAAATGGTAAGCATAGCAGCGAGCGGGATTCAACCAGCAGCAGGGTTAGCACGGTCGGTAGACAAAATTGTCTTTCCCCTGTTTTACTCCACTTGACATGTAAATTGTATGAAGAATTTGACATAAAACAGGGAAAGACAATTTTGTCTACCGTCCGTGCTAGCCCGGCAGGGTGCGTTTCGAAAGATCGAAGAATAATCCTAACTTTACCTTTTGTCACGTTTTTCTTAGCACATAGAATACAACATGCGACACAAGTTAACATAGATAAGATACGGCAACTCACAACACAGTTCATACAATAACGAACATAACACAAACAATAGCTCGCGGATCTCCGCGACACCTTTTACTAACTTATATAAACACACCAGTCACCACACATCAACAACCAGAAGATGTCCACTGCTGAACATAGCTCTCCGCACCAAAACGCCACTTTGGACATTTATCATAGTGGAATTTGCCATAACCACCACGCTTGGCAGGCAGCTTGGTGATCGCAGTTGATTATAATGAAGACTCAGGTTCTCCTGAGTCACGCTGCTGTCCAATTCCCTGTATAATATCCCTTAGCCGGCTCTTACGGCATCCACGGGAAGAGATAGGGTTGTTCTATTCGCAAACTGAGAACACGGTCAAGAAATAGCCTAACTACATCATATTATGTCAATTAAACCGAGCGAATGTCCTTTTTTGCCGAAGCATCCACACGCGAATAAACACCGAAAAAATACCAGTGCAATTAATTAAGTTTCAGTATTTGAAACAGATTACAATCAAGATTAATACTGAAAGCATGCGACGGGCCTTAGCTTTCGAGTTGCAACATTGTTGCGTTGAACGGTTGCACTGTCATGCAATACAGATTGCTTCTCTCCTCCCGAGGCTCTTGTATCTCTGAATTCCAGAAATAATCTCTTTGTTGGTTGGACTTTTTTGACGTTTGCATAAATTGGCGGTTTGTTATTTGTAAGACCCAGCTTGATACTAAAAGCTTGGATAAAGCCAGCATGATCATTATGCAGGTTTCTTGAGCAAGAAATGTCGGCCCTACCACGTGTGACTGACTTGTGTCTGGCCTGAGATATCGGATGAAGGGGTGCGGCATGGTATCAGTTTCATTTGGTTTGGGGAAATTTACATAGTATAAAAAATTTAAAAATTGTGTTTCGTACTCTGTGGATAGGTATGATAATATCTAAATTATGGGTTATTAAAATTGCGAATTCCTCAAGTAGTTTTCTTTTCGTTTGAGTTTTAGTAACGACTAATTTTGTTGTGGCTTTATATCGCGATTTATGTAGAATTTTTCTAATACTGCTATACTATTCATTCTGTTATTATTTATTTTATTTGTAGGCAATGTTAAGTGGGTTAATCTTATTTCTTATCCTGGCTTTTTTGGTCTGGTAATCAAATCTGCCATTTACCATGTCTGCCATCAAAATTATTGGTTTAAGGGTTTTTTTTAAACTTATATGTTTGTAATATTGAATCTTTAAAATCTATTTTAATAAACCATATCGTGTTTCGAACACAAGCGTTTCTCAATCGAAATGTAGAAATGTTAGTGCAAACGTCCGCGTAGTTGGGTCAGGCATGCACTCAATACTACGCAAACAGACCGACTCACGTTTTCTAAAGTAGAGGACACCGTGTGAAAAGCAATTACAAACAGCACAAACTGATGATTTGGCCGCAGTTTAAAGATAATGTCATTTGCAACTAGCATTCTTCATTACTTCGATGTTGCCAAATAGGAGCGAATGATGCATTTCTTTTCTTACGTTGCAAGATTCGGCTTCGCACGGGATAACTAATTTCACGCCGTTTTTTTTATTTATTCGTGTCTGGTCTTTTCGGGGTTGGACGGTGCGAACACCCTGGCTTAAATGTGTCTCTCCTTTTAGGATCAACCGATTTTATTGAAGCATAAAAACCTGCACCCCAATGATAATATTACAGCATATGGCATAAAAATCCTCCATACATCGAACAAGATAACTACGCCAAAAACAATTCCAACACATCAGCCGAAAGAATTCCACTGCCGAACACAGGCCTCTCCCCTAAAGCGTCACTTTGGACGCTTATTATAGGGATATTTGCCATAAGCACCAATCACGACGCTTGGCAGGCACTTTGATGATCGCTGAAATTTATAATGCACGAAGAAAATGCTGCAGCTGATCCATTGCTTAATATAAAAAAAACACTTTAATTATCATAAGTACAGGATTCCTTGGTTACAGTTTTATTAATAGTATAATTAGCTGATGGATAGCAGATGTTAGAAACTACCTTCTTTCGAGGCATGTAAACTTCGTGATTCTATAAGTAGAAACAGCTTTAAATAGTATTGAAAACCCGTTTAAAATAATATTGTGAAAATTACTTTCCGAGAAGTTGAGAACCTTTGCAACAATGACAGATACTCGAGCGATTTTCTTAAGTGCAATTAGACCTTGCGAAACATGACGTGCGTGTGTTTACAATTATCTAGCCGACCTCTCGTGGACCGGCAACAATGTTGGGCTGATGCCTAGGGGGAAATGGTCTTCGAAAACAGGGCATAATGTCATGCAATTCTTTATTTTTAATTAACTTGACACGCACCACCTGCATACACATTACACACTGCAAATCCTGCTGAAAATCCATATTATTAGTAACTCAGTAACATAGTCTTCAGCATAATCACAGTTTCGTAGTCAATGTCTAAGGGCTTATACACTCCCGCATGAACACATGAGTCCATCCCCAATTCCCTAATATAATCACCCAGTTTCGCATTGTTTTGTGTCTATTATTTATTCTGTGGTAGCGTTATTTCGCGAACTATTTCTTGCGGAAAAAGCCGATACTGCATCGGAAAACACCGCGAAGCGCGAAAGCAAAGCCAGGAAACCATCTATAAGTAAAGCGTTTTGCGGTTTATCGTCGCAAGTATCATTATTGACATAAATTACTTGCCTCTGTACTATAAATAAAATTCATGCCAACTTTTTCATGAAAATGTAACCTTGTCTAAGAGTCCAATTGAAACTACCTACTTTATCAAGTCAAATCATTCATTAGCGATTTAATCATTCTCAGCGCCGAAGACCCTCAAGGAACTACGAAGATTTTTGGGAACGCTCAATTTCTATCGGTGATTCATCTCGAATACTGCGGAAGTTCAAGCACTACTACATGCGCTCATGGCTGGCTCCGTAAAAGGTTCACACCCTGTCGATCTTTGCGGTGACCTGCTGAAAGCTTTCGAAGACTGTAAAGAGAGCCTCTGCCGAGCTGTGGTCCACACCTAGCTCATCGATCATGGAGCTCGTTTACTGTATTACACAGTGTAAAGCAAATAGCAGGAACCACTAATAACAAGGTTCAATAATGGTCGACACTAACGGAAATTATATGTAATAGCGTAATAGCAACCTTTACTTACAATTCTCACTTAGAAATATCGGTTGCACCCACATCCGCCGACGCCGCCGTCCCGGATTGATGCTAAGCATTTTACTTTGTATCTCTAGAACCGGTTAAAAGGCTGTTTTGGAAAAGTTTAAAAATATTTCAGACATCGCATTTAGTGGAGTCCCAAAATAAAGTTTATTGTCAGAGGCGTGGGACGAAGCCGACTTTATTTTGCAAAAAAAAAGTTCTATCCGCCGCGGCTCTACCATTTTTCATATTATATTCGCCGCGAACATTATTTAGTTTCATTAAACTTATTTTGCCACTTTGTAATTTTTTAGTTTTTTACGTTCTTTGCGATCTTTTCCCGCCGCAATTAGCTGTGACCATAAATTTCAAGTAATGAGTTTTTGATACGACTTTAATCAAAGAGGCTATCCAATCCAAATTACACGTAGATTCTACTGGCTTTATTTTGATGCGACGATGGAAGTGGTAGTTCCGCTGATGAGTATAAAAGCGCAACATTTAGTGAGAAAAAATCGTGAGTTTCGGCAACTAATATATGGTACATAAAGAATTTCAAGTGCCTGCCTGAAGATTTGACGTCTTTCAGCGTGGAAGCCAATTTTCGGAAGAACAAACCAGGCGGGCTTTATAATCTTTGCACCTAGGTGATTGCCATTTCTAAATTGAACCCAAACCATCGTTAAGCTGTCTAAACGTATTCACTTCAGTTGAGTCGCGTGCTTTCATCGATACGGGCATTAGCCACTGACTTGAGGAGGCATGTTGACAGAGCACTCGCTGGCGCGAAAGTGGAGGTGACAGCGGACATATTATGTGCAAACCCTTAGCATATTGGCACGCCGCGTGACGGAACTGGAGTGGAGGAACGCTGAGAGGATGGTAAAATAGCCACACAAGTGGTTAGAAACTTTGCCAGTGGCTTAAGATCATTATGAGAAAACAAGGAATGCGGTACTGTTTTCTTTTTTGGCGTAAAATAAATTTTAAGTGGTAGGTGGTACCGCAAATACGAGCTGGAACCAGCGTGTGTTTTCCTTTGTTTTATAATTATTACCCAGAATATTTTTTACAAATTAAATCATTTTCTCAATTTTTTTAGCGGAATTACACTAGATATTTTTTTTCATTTTGTAAATCATTTATTTGTGACACAACAAATAAACTAGTTATGTAGTTGTTACAAAAAATATAGTCGAAGCGTCATACAAAACAATAATAACGGAACAACTATACGGAGCTTCTGAAAATAATTAGTATTATTTATAGCATTCTATGTGCACGATATACTGAAATTAAATTATAGCACAAATACAAGTTAATAAAACAATAGTGATTAATCAAGTATATTTTCTTGTGCAGTCATTTTAGCCATGAGTCACTATTTATCATGTATTTTCATACAACAAAGTAACGAGCGGTAGAGGACGTAAGCGCCAAAGGAACCTTCAATACCCTTCAAAAAAAAAAAAACACCAAATTCATTGCGGAGGAGTTAACTCAATTGCAAAAGGTAATGCCACCTGTCAATCACTGATGTACTGTCATTTAAAAACGCATATTGTAATAATACCGCGTGCTAATGAGTATAATGATACATAATATAGGCGGGGTTGAAGCACCGTACACGTCAGTGAACAATCTACAACCAATCGCTCAACTTTGATTTACACACACCAACAAATGTTTATAATTAGTGCCTAGCCAGGGCTGCACACTAGTTCACTATAAAGATTGTTCGATATTCATTAATTTCTATTATACATCATTATGTATGCATAGGTATAATGATATTATATTGAAAGTTCTTCAAAGTTAATTACCAACACGTGTAAAATATTGAGTGACCACAGGACTATTTTATTCATATCCTTTTTCCTATATACCACCAGATTTTAACTGATTAATAATTACTTATGCAAAACGATAGCACGAAATGGAGTGAATTCAGTGAATCTACTTATTATTTCTTATGGCTTCTAGTCAACTAATTGTTCCTGCAGGAAGTGGCACTACCTGCAGGAACAATTAGTTACCACCAACGTAGTACGTGTGAGATTTTGTTTTCTATTTATTAAAATTAAATAAATAAATATGTGTGGACATTTCACACAGCGCCATCTAGCCCCAACCTAAGCATAGCTTGTACTACGGGATCCAGATAACTGATACAATACTTATATACTTTTTTGTTTGTAAATACATACATAGAATACAATATAACACCCAGACGCAGAACAAACATCAATGTTCATCACATAAATGCTTGTCCCGGGCAGGAATCGAACCCACAGCCCTCAGTTCAGAGGGCAGGGATACTACCAACTGAGCTATCGGGATATTAAGTCTCCTTTTTAGTTTTTATTTCTGTGATATACCAAACCACGTAACTTCACAGCTAAAATTGGTTACATTAGCCGTATGCATCAAACTTGTAGCTGAAGAACAGAAAAGCTCGCCGTAGCCGATAACGGCTGGGAATAATCATCATCATCATCATCACCTTACCAAAAATACAGGGTGTAATTGAATTCATTAGCATCCTTTGAAAATAGGTACCTACTCCTGATACCGGTCACGTGCGGACCAAAATTTCTGAATTCTAACACATTTGTTTGGTAATAATAATAACTTTAAAAAATGGAATAGCTTACTTAATCAAATGCTACAATACAAAATTTAATTAAAATAAAAAAGTACTGTTTTTAATTAGTACATACAAGGTATAAAAAAGTTTAGATGTATAAAAATCATCCGTGCCGACTGCGTTAGGCGCCGCGGCAATCTACATAATTTTCAATAAAAATAGTTTCATTTACACTCTTTACTCTTTAATAATCATCTATAAATGATGTACTATCATGGGCTCAATTTATGCTAAAGAATTAAATTACATTCTTTATAACAATCACTTCAACCAATCCCATTATCTTAATATGTAAGCTTACTTGACTTATACCCCAAAACCAAGCAAAGACCGAGACACCCCTAGCTTTCCAGCTCTACCGCGCAAGATTGATTACTGGAATGAAATCCACAGTAAGTAACACCGGCTGGATTAACGTGCATGTTGCTCGTTCGACGATGAAATATGACGTGCGAAGCGTCTGGTGCAACATTGTTGCAGCCGTCTGCGGCGGACACTCCAGACGGCCCGACCGACCGTATGACTAAATTGCCCTCACAACCAATAACGGTACATGTTTTATGTGAGACTTTGATGAGTACGGTGCGCATGAGTGATTGCTAGTCCGGGACAGTTTTATTAAAATAAAATATTTTTAATTTGAAAATAGAATAAATTAGAAGCGACTTTTATGCTGTCTTCTTTAAAATTTGACAGCTCTTAAGTTCGCAGTTATAATGGATTATTCCCAATTCTACAGATTTTCATTACAGATTTCCAATTCAACAGATTCCAATTCTACAGTTTTCCAGTTTAACAGATTACTCTTTCTACATGTTCTTAATTTCACAGATCCTTAAGTGAACGGATTCCCAATTCTACAAATTCCTAAATGTACGGGTTCCCAATTTTACAGAAACCCAAATGTACAGATATCTATTACAGTCACCCAATTCAAAGTTTACAACATATCGTTTACAACAACTATAATTACAATTTTGACAGATGTAATATTTGACGGATGCCAATTTTTTAATTAGATAAGTTGGCTGTGTTGAATTAAAAATCAATTAACATAAGATTCTTTTAAAATGAAAATCTGTAGAAATGGGACTCACGAAATGGGAATCTGTAGAAATGAGAGTCTGTAGATATGGGAATCTGCAGACATGGGAATCTGTAGTAATGGGAGTCTGTAGGCATGGGAATCTGTAGACATGGGAATCTGTAGGCATGGGAATCTGTAGAATTGAAAATCTGTAGAATTGGGAACAATCTGTTATAATGACGTACTTACTGCAACGTATTTGGGTACCTCCTAGAGAGATAAGTGCAAATATAGAAGCTATTAAACTTTAATGCAGATGTGCATTAGAGAACTGCAGAACGTTGAGTCTCTAAACTTTGTTATTATATTTATTAGTTAATACAAATAGTTACTTATCATAGTGTAGTCGAAGAATAGTTATTTGTGTTTTGTTTCGCTCTATCAAATTTCAAATAGGCAACGATAAAACAAGAGGAAACACTGAGTAGCTGTTCTACTATTATACAGCGTTTTTTAGCAAGAGGGTAAACATAAAATTTAAATAGGATAGATACATTATGCCAGTTTACAGTGTAGAACAATGAGCTGTTTTTGTAATAAGAACGAATTAATGTAAGTATACTTATTATCTTCTGCGGCATAGAAAGTAGTACTTATCCATAAGTCAGCAGATAACCTTTAGTAGCCGCTGCATTTTGCACGAATAATTTTCTTAAACTATATTTCTGGTCTATAGCGACACGGCCTGACCTATTCCGACCATTAGCTTGATATTAAGTAAATTACTTCAGATATGAACCTATTAGAATTTTAACATTAAAAAATAATTATCACAGAATTTCTAAGTATTAATATTAAAACACACTAAAGACATAACTACAAACTACAAATATATTACACTTTGGGTTAAGATTTCGCAGCCACTGGAAATATGACCATAGCTTAGTTGGCAGTATCTTTAATTTTGTAAATTGAAAAGCGCACGTCGTTAGTCCGTCTGTAATAAACTTTGACAGCAGGTAAGTTCGCATTTATCGCTACGTATATCCTAGAGAGATAAGTGCAATCTTAAGAGCTATCAAACTTCAGTACAGAAAATCGCGGATGTTATTAGAAACTAAGTACAAAATTTTGTACCAAAATTTAATATAATATGGTTACTATGTTAAACCCGCAACATCTGATATGTCGTCGCGAAGGCAGATTAGATCTTTTATTAATAATAATCACTTTAGACCGTGGCCATGGTTATAACGAGATACATTTACTGCAGTTGGTCTCGTAAATGCCTATTTATTGCTTTATCGTAATAAATGTTGCTTTGATTTTGTACACAAAAGTACTGACTGATATGCTTGTCTATGGCACAAATGATCGAATATTTCTATAACAGATAACGAATAAAAAACGCGCTAAAAACAAATAAACTTACAAATGAAAAAATATGAAGGACGTAAGTAAATCACTAACCAGTTTTATTACATTATGAATATTCAAGTATAGGTAAACTTACTTAATTATTGTATGGATAATAAACTTTATTAAAAAAAATATAATCCATACAATAATTAAGAGAGAGATAAGATCCGGAACGAGGAAATCCGCAGGATTAAAGTGACCGATATAGCCCTTAAAGTTAGCAAGTTGACATGTCAATGGGCAGGCCACATCGCTCGCAGAACTGACAACCGATGGGGAAGAAAGGTTCTCGAGTGGCGACCACGAACCGGAAGGCGCAGCGTAGGCAGACCCCCCACTAGGTGGACCGACGACCTGGTGAAAGCCGATGGATGCAGGAGGCGAGCAGCCGCTCGGAGTGCCGCTCTCTGGGGGAGGCCTATGTTCAGCAGTGGACGTCTACGGGCTGATGATGTTGATGATGATACAATAATTACTTAATTATAATACAATAATTAAGTAATTATTGTACAGATTATAAACTTTATTACTATAAAATAAATAAATTAAAATACATTTTAATCCCAGTTTATATCCACACTTTATTTTATCTCAAACCTTTTCATTTGAAACCCATATCATAGGCGTGCACAAAAATAATAATAGTCCGCCATCTTGGTCCGTCCGCCATATTGGATTTAGAATGTCAATTAGCTAACCACGCGTTGTCATCCAAATTAACCGTGTGTGCATCATCTCAATCGGTTAAGGATAATGTGTGTTTTAAAACGCAGTTGCAAGATTTAACTCAAACATACATGTTCGCATGAAATTGCAGATGAAAAAAGTATCAGCAGAACAAACAAACACACAACAAACATATAATAGACACACAGCCATTGCAATTGAATAAACACATGAAAAAAAGCCGCTAGCATATGAGGCTATCACGCTCACGCATCGATAAAAATTGTGCATCGAAGACGGAGCAAAGACGCGTAAACTCGGTAGTCAGTATATTCAATACGATAAGGTACTATGAAGTAAGTGAATTTGTAGACTAAATTATACGCCTAAATACATGTTGAGTTTTGCTGCCAGCGATACCATTTAATTACGCTCAATTTGATAGGTATTTTATGACATTATAAACCGTGTTTTATAAATTATCCGCTATTTTGAATAAGGCTGGGTGCATTGAATATGGATATCGGAACAACTTTTGGTATAGGAATTTTGACCATTTGAAGTTAACGTTCTAATATTACGCGAGAACGGTTGAGCTGCCATTTTGTATTACGATATGCCCTAAATAGATTGTCTTTTAATCTTTTGATGTATTTAACAAGGTGTGACTAGTTGCAGACCTATAATCTTAATGGCGACATTAAAGGTAATGGTGACCTTAAACTGTAGGGAGGACAACAGTTTAATAAATGATTAAGATTTAAAGTGGACTTTAAAAGTTAATGCATCGTTTCAGCAACTGGGTGTATATCTCTCAAGAAGATGACGATGAAGGCCAGTAGGTAAAACATAATTATGGTGTAAAGAATTTTCGCAGCCGGAAAGGAGAGGTTGCATGGCTGGTTTCTAAATTTTTTTGGAACAATATTCTAGGTACATAGTTATTTTTTGACAACTCAATAATTATGATTTACCCATGTCCATTTTAGACACAGAGCAAAAAAAAAACAATTCTAGGTGCGAAGCGTCATTTGTTTCAATGCTCTGTGATTTTAGACAATGGAATTATGTTTATGCCTATATCTTTGCTAAAACCAAATACCTACCGAACTCAATAGCGTATTTTAGAAGGAACTAAAAATAGACTGAAAAGGACGATGATTATTTGATACTTTTTGTAAAGTAACAGTTTTATTTTAAGGTTGTTGTGGTACCTGCGTTTATTTTTCCTTGTAAGGTTACATTCACTGCATGACTCTATGTTCAAAAAATACCTAAACGGCATATAAAGATATTGATGCGTCATAAAGTTAACCGAAACGTCGGTACGGAATGTAAAGGGCCTTATTAAACAGGTCCTTGTAACATGATTGATAAATGACGAATGTCTGCAGTGAGGTAAATAAATATGTAAAGCTTGGATGAAGAGTAAATATCGCAGATAAAATGCAGCTTACTTTGCAGTCCTAGTACGATTTTATTCGAATTAACATTACTGTACTGGATATCAAGTAACATAAAGTAATAAAGGCTTTTTTTATGAGAATGAATGACGTGACGAGCCAGTCGTTCACCTGATGTTAAGTGACACGGCCGCCCATAACAGTTGCAGTGTCACTCGGAACTTTGAAATAATAAAGTTTCGCGTGACACTCTTCCCTCATCAAAGGTGACACTGCACTGCGCACGTCATCCTGAGACATCACACAGTCTAGTAATCAGATTACTAGACTGTGTGATCAGGTCGTAAAGTCTCATTTGCATGTTTGCATTTGTATGTATATTCGTGCATTCTCTATCTCGCTCGCGCATTGCGACATTTGTGAAGGTGGTTAAATGGCAGAATTTACTTACGAAAACTCGATCCGTAGATAAACCTTAAAAATAACTTCACATTAATCCAACCCAGTTTTCATACATAAATTCAGATAGAACCAAAAAAAACCTTTCGATTGTTTTAATGTATGAAAACTTGTTTTCATGAATGTGATGTTTTAGTTAAACATTTGTCATGTTACCCATTACTACCGCACCATATCCCCTTTTTTTTCTTTTAAATAAATATATATATGTGGACATTTCACACAGCGCCATCTAGCCCCAAACTAAGCATAGCTTGTACTATGGGAACTAGATAACTGATACAATACTTATATACTTTTTTTTGTTTGTAAATACATACATAGAATACTATATAATACCCAGACGCAGAACATGATGCAGAGAATGATGTACTTTTAGCTGTGAAATGCTTAAATTAATCTATTAAATGATTCTATAATATTATCCTATCTAATTCGTGTTTATTCTGTGGCCGTAGGTAGGTATGCGAAAAACGCATTGTGTAATAAATCACCCTAACCCGTGGGCTTCGGTTAAGACCACATTAATAACAAACGACAAATGACTGATCATTGCTGTTTATTTAGTGACCATTTAATTCGGCGATTTAACTTTAATTTATTTGTTTTTCAGCGATTTGGGATCGGTGGACAAGGTCCTCGGATTTCTGAAGGTTAAATTGATGTACGGTTTATTTTATAGGATACCTTTCCCCGTTCAAAACTCCCGTATTTTTAGCAAAGGGCACCATTTTGGAATATTTTTGTACAAATTGCTATTGTAACCTTGATTTTGTTATTTGTTTTTTACACACCTTTAGCACATAAATATCAAATGCACAAACATAATAGCTCATTAATGTCTATGCAATGCGATTCGTGGGAGGTAATCAAAATAACAACCCAAATAGCTGGAGAATAAAAGGTGTACTTACGTACTTAAAAGTCAAGATCTATATTTGACTTAATTTAAAATGCGTATATTAGAACTGGCAAATCCCGAAACGGGTTCAATTATGTTTCGTAATCGCCTATCAGAAAGCCCAATGCAAACATGACGCGCAAGTGGAGCACTTTTCTAAGTGTTTTTACACAGAAGAGAAAAACAGAAGAGCAGAAAAATTGCGCTGCTCTGATTGGTTGGTGCACTTATGCACAGCTGTCATTGGCTATTAGAAAGTAGGTATATTTTGGGTGACAACGAGGAGCGGCAAAACTAGAATAAGTTTTTTATTGCATTTCAAACGACTGCAGACATAGACATAACATAAAAAATAATATTGGTAATATCTTACGAATTAACGATATTTATGGTCGCTTTAAACATATTAAAATCTTTAGAACCGGGTGAAATACCAGTTCCACAATACAAATAGTACAAAGAAAACCTCTGACATTGAATGCACTTCATTAATCAACCAAATTTAAAGAAAAAAAAAAAAAAACGTTAACGATTATTACATCCAACATTACAACATTCACAACCTATATTATATGATTACAGGTACCACGGGACAGGTTGGTCTTAAGATGAACATGGACAAGACGAAAATCATGTCAAATGCCCATGTTCCACCTATACCGGTAATTGTTGGGAACGATACTCTCGAAGTTGTCGACAAATACGTCTATCTAGGGCAGACTGTCCAATTGGGTAGGTCCAACTTCGACAAAGAGGTCGCCCGAAGAATCCAACTCGGCTGGGCAGCGTTCGGGAAGCTTCGACCTATCTTTTCGTCCAAAATACCACAAAGCCTGAAAACAAAAGTTTTCAATCAATGTGTGTTGCCAGTGATGACTTATGGAACTGAGACGTGGTCTCTAACTGTTGGCCTCATTACTAAGCTCAAAGTCGCGCAACGAGCTATGGAGAGAGCAATGCTCGGTGTTTCCCTGCGAGATAGGATCCGAAATGAGGAGATCCGCAGGAGAACTAAAGTGACCGATGTAGCTCTTAGGATTAGCAAGTTGAAATGGCAATGGGCAGGTCACATCGCTCGTAGAACTGACAACCGATGGGGAAGAAAGGTTCTCGAGTGGCGACCACGAACTGGAAGACGCAGCGTAGGCCGGCCCCCCACAAGGTGGACCGACGACCTGGTGAAAGCCGCGGGGAGCCGATGGATGCAGGAGGCGAGCAGCCGCTCTAAGTGGCGTTCCCTGGGGGAGGCCTATGTTCAACAGTGGACGTCTTCAGGCTGTTGATGATGATGATGACAGGTACCATAGGCATGATGACCAATATTTTTTTATTGAATAAATTAATAATATTCCTTAAATAATAAACAGTCGTGAAAACAAAAATAAAATACCTCACAAAATGACAGAGTTACAAGCATTTTAAACCTGGAATAGAAAGAGATAACTCAAACACGCAGTGACGTCACAAGTTAGTCCTTCAGAGTACCTCATTGCTAAGCTGTGGTAGCTTTACATACAATCTCTTTGGCATGTGACGTCACAAAGCACTGATTTCATAGAAACTGTGGAAATGCTCTGTTTAGCAGGGAAGGGGCATATTTACCAATTTTACTTATTTTTTCAATTATTTCATTTATCTTTAATCTTCTTTATGAAAATAATATTTATTTACTTGTTCATTTTTATTAGTAGTCATCATGCCTATTAAGAAGTATTTCGGACACGAGTTAGCGGCGGGCCATCACCATCACTCGAGCCTAATGCAAAAACGCGACGCGAAAAAAATTCGAGAAAATTGTTTTAAATGGATACTGGACAGGTAGGCGCGCGCTCGGTTGACCTACAGACATACAGACAGTGAAAAACAAACAAATGTAGGTATTTTTGGGGGTCCGTGGTGTGAAAACCTTTTTATTTTTATTTTTTTTATTTTTTACAATATAGGCATAGCATTTGACCACTGTCTCACCTGATGGTGACGACGCGGCCTACGGTGGTGCATGCTTGCCTAGAAGATACCTGTTCACCCTTGACTTGAAGACACCCAGGTTATAGCTATCTGGAAACAAGGACGACGGCAAGGTATTCCACTCATTTGCTGTTCGCACTATAAAGTTTGATGCGAAACGCTTAGTGCGGGCTGTAGGAATATTAACGATATAGGGATGCCGAGTATCTGTGCGCCTTGTAGTCCGATGAAAGAATGGAGATGAGGGAATTATTTATTTATTTATTTAACATAACATGCTTTTTGGTGGGCATTACAGTTGCCCGATTCGCCCACTCAAGGCCTTAAACTATTGGTACTTAACTACTTATCTAACATATTATTTTGCAACTAAACTAAAAATAGACACACTAATAAAAATACTAAGAATACATTAAGAATTTGGAGTCTAAATACAACACTGACTGCGTGAAAGGCTCATCTTAAAGCGTGTGACCCAATCATGCAAAATACAAATATAGTAAGAGAACTTTTTTTGATGAAATTAGTATTCTTTCATTTCTGACCATTGAATATTGAATTATATTTCCAAGATGTTAAAAAAACACTTCAAATGCATCTAAACCTAGAGCAAATATTCATTATCATCATCATTAACAGCCTGAAGAAGTCTACTGCAGAACATAGTCCTCCCCCAGGGAGCGCCACTTAGAGCGGCTGCTCGCCTTCTGCATCCATCGGCTCCCCGCGGCTTTCACCAGGTCGTCGGTCCACCTAGTGGGGAGCCGGCCTACGCTGCGTCTTCCAGTTCGTGGTCGCCACTCGAGAACCTTTCTTCCCCATCGGTTGTCAGTTCTACGAGCGATGTGGCCTGCCCATTGCCATTGCAATTGCCAACTTGGTAATCCTAAGAGCTACATCGGTCACTTTAGTTCTCCTGCGGATCTCCTCAAATATTAGCTGTTTACAATTTTATCTTCCAATTCACCGGATTACACGCTCTATCAACTAAGCTATGGTCGCATTTCCCAGTTGTTAAGTAAATCTTAACGGTTATATTTTTGTACAGACTAAACAGCCGAATTGTACCTAATATATTTGAAGATTTGCCTATACGTCTCCAAGCACTAAGTTTGGAGACAGATTTTTAACGTGAGCATTGCAGCTGACCAGTCAAGTACTCCACCACAGATTACTAAACATGTTACTATTTTCTATCTCGGTATAAACCGTGCAATTTCAATGTGATGTTTTAATTTTATCCAACAGAACCCCAAATCCTAATACCGGTTCACTCCTGACCATTTTTTAGTATTTTATCATTACGTCTGCAAGGTTAAAGATATTCGGTCTGAGCTAATTAGTCACGTCAAAACCTAATGGAGATGTAATTCATTCTAACTCAGTCTGTGGTTCTATACAAAAAATGTAAGAGATCGATGAATTTTAATCGTTTGAAGGGTTATAAATGGTTAGGAGTGGATGAGTTATGGCTGATATGTCAAGCCGTTTTCATTTGCGTAACAAGCACAAAACAGTTACAACTTTTAATAAACGTAAAGTATTCTGAAAAAAAAATGCTCGCAGCTTAATGGATGACTATTCTCTTAAAAAACGACTCATCCATAGAAGTCTGACTAAGATTGCTGCGTGTACTTAGTCTCGGTTTGTGAATAGGACCACTGCACCCCATCTTTTCCCGTGGGTGCCGTAAGATCCCGCTAAGGGAATTTCAAGACAATGGGCAGAATTTCCCTCGGTACATCAAAATCTGCGATCACAAAGCCGCCTGCCAAGCATGGTAATCATGGCAAATACCCCTATTATAAGTGTCCAAAGTGGCGTTTTTGGGGGTTTTGGGGGGGCGTACTCCAGTTGTTGATATGATATCATATTATATGTTAAGTATAAAGTACTTACAGGCTCAGTATCACCCTGGCTGTCTTTTCCAAGTCCCTCACCCTTCGACCAGCCCATTTTCTCCAGCAACTTGAATCCTTTGTTCTCAGATGGTATGGATCTGTGAAAGCAATAATGTCGTGTAAGAAATTACTTTGAAATAACAACAACGGGCGGGCCACATCGCTCGCAGAACTGACAACCGATGCGGAAGTAAGGTTCTCGAGTGGCGACCACGGACCGGAAGACGCAGCGTAGGCCGGCCCCCCACTAGGTGGACCGACGACCTGGTGAAAGCCGCGGGGAGCCGATGGATGCAGGAGGCGAGCAGCCGCTCTAAGTGGCACTCCCGGGGGGAGGCCTATGTTCAGGAGTGGAAGTCTTCAGGCTGTTAATGATGATGATGATGATGATGAACAACAACAGAAGGAACCGTGTCGCTTTACATCAAGAGAACTACCAGTTCGCACGTCATAAAAAAAACTTACGTGTCCAAATCGCTGGCTTGCGTTTTCTCAGCGTGGTTAGTAGACCCCACCGCGTCTCTTCTCGCTTGAGCTCTATCGTTGTAAGGCTTCTCTTCTATCGCGAGACGCTGGGGCGCATAATTGTTCTTCAACCGAGCTAGTTCCAACTCGTATTGCTTCTTCACGCTGACCGTGCGTGTGTACGCCGTCTTCTTTTCTTCTTCCACTAAAGTAGAGACGCACATATAGTTTACTTGGTGATAGGACTTTTCTGCGAAATTCGTCTAGGTAGGTACCACCACTTTGCCAGTCATTCTACCGCCAAGCAGAAGTGTGCAAGCACTACTGTGATCCGGTTTGAAGGGCATTGTAGATAGTGAAATAACTGGGCAAATGAGACTGAGATTCTCTGACCTTATTACTTTATTTCTAGACTGTGTGATGTCTCAGGATGCTGTGCACAGTGCAGTGTCACGCGTTTAGAGTTCCGGGTGACACTGCATCTGTTATGGGCGTCCGTGACGATTAACACCAGGCCAATGACTAGCATCGTCCCGTCATTCTTTTACATAAAAAAAGTTTAATTCCCATCTCTTCCCATGGGTTCCGTAAGAGCCGGCTAAGGGAATATCCAGGGAATGGGCGGCAACATTCTCCTCGGTACATTAAAACCTGCGATCACCAAGCGCCTGCCATGATTGGTGGTTATGGCAAACCTCTATGATAAACGTCCATTGTAGCGTTTTATAGGACGGCCTATGTCCTTCAGGCTGTTAATTTGATAATGTGATAGAAAGAAAGAAAGAAAGAAAGAAAGAAAGAAAGAAAATAACATTTATTCAGGACATCACACAACATTACATTATAGGAAACACACTAAAAATAATAATTACACTACAAAAACAGAAAATAAAAATGTAACGTTGTGTGATGTCATGACCCAGGTCCCGACTCAGCATAATGATTTAGGTCAGCAAGTGACCTTAATCAACTGATTTTCAGGCGGAACCCTTAGTCATGACATCACGGTCTCCAGAGTAGGCATAAATACATACAACAAACACAACACAATAAAGATATAGTAAACTAACCACAAAAAAAAAATCAAGTACCTAATAACACAGTATCCCCTACTTAGTCTGTGATCTTAATATGTGCCAGTGACAGGCAGGCAGTGACAGCCATTGGTGCACTGCTTATTCATCTGTGGATTGATTTATTCTGACACTGGCACGTCACGTCATGTTCCACACCGTGCGTCACAGAGAACTGCTATATTGCCGTGCGTGATTTCAAATCATCGACATAGAATTTACCAATTATCAGATAATTAAAGTACTTTATACTTCCATATTACATACAATCATAGATAAGAGTATTTACTAGAAGAATTACAAATATAAAAGTGCGTGACCAACGGTCAGGATAAATAAAAGTGTGTTCTAATTCTATGATCGCAGGTAAAACAGTGGCTACCTCTCCACAATGGCCATCAGCATCAACCAAAAGTTGAAGATAAAGTCGTGATCATGTTCCAAATAGAATCAGTGATCGTGACTATCCATGATTACACAGATTACACAAATTAACAAAGATATGGCTACCAAAAAACAACAATAGGTACCTGCAAAATGCGCGAAATTACAAAACTTAAATTGGAGCAGAACAGAGGTGTTTCCAGTGACATATACCTATATGCAGTCAAAGCTTATTACTAGTTATTACAAAAAACTTGCAGTACAGTAATCGAAAATAAACTTCATATGATTTGAGGAGTGAAGTGCGCGTCGCGACAAAGCATGTCAAAATGACTATAAAAATATCAACTATCCGCTATGCCAGCAAGTGGAAGGCGCTTTTAATGATCGTTGACCATACAGCTGGTGTGGAGTGCTGGAGTGGGGTTGTCTCAGATAACGAGCATACATAACACGTAAGTAAGTTTAATAACTTCCTTTTATAAATCGCAAAAAAGATAAAAAAAAACATGCACCCATGAAACACCAAAAGTGCGAAAGGGAAGAATATTCAATTATTTCGTAGAATTTCTCGTGTTGTTATCTACTCCCCCCCCCCCCTCTAAAACTTCTGGCTATTCATTAATTGCCACTTCAAACGCCTACTAAAGATTTGTACTGTTTTCAGGCTACGGAATGGAGGATCGAGACAGTTCCAGCAGCTGGTTGCTGCAAATCTGAAACTTCCCCTAAAGGCGGCAGACCTGTGCTGATGTGTCTTGAGTACAAATGTCGTTGACCTAGCTTCATACCTGCGTGACTCCTGAGCCCAAACCAGCTTCTTAAAAAGATACTCAGGCTGACAGTTTTTAATAACACCAAAAAGCAAAGTTGCCAAGTGGAGTTTCCTGCGAGCAGCCATTTTCATTAAATTTGCTTGATTAAGAAATGGAGTAATATGTGCACGAGGAGGAACCTTGAAGCAAAAACGAGCGCAGGCATTCTGCACTCTTTGGAGTATCCGTTCAGTTCTAGATAAAAGACATGGACCATATACAACATCAGCATAATTTAGCTTGGAAAGTATAAGGGATTCACACAGTCTGACCCTAATATCAACACTAAGATAAGGCCTAGCCTTGTATAGAACTTTGAGCTTATACAAGCAGTTGCGTACAGCTTCTTGAACATGATGCTCAAAATGTAGGTGATTATCCATTATTAGCTCCAGATTGCGAGCTTCTGCAACACACTCTATAGGCTCATTGAGAATTGCGAGTTTAGGGCTATGAAGCACAATCTTTGCCACTTGTTTCTTGGATCCCATCGCCATATACTTGGATTTAGTTGGATTTATTACCATGCAATTCCTTTCTGACCACAATGCCAAACGATCCAAGTCATCATTAATTTTATCCACTGCTAGATCGATATTTTTCGGATGGAAGTGCATATAAACTTGTAAATCATCTGCGTAAATATGATATTGGCAACTTTTTATACAATCTACAATATCTGCACTGTACAGGATGAAAAGGATTGGCCCAAGTATAGAGCCCTGCGGAACACCTCGCAGATTAAATTCACAGGCTGAAGATGTTATTTTCCCAACGACACCAGCGACTTCAACAATCTGAGACCTCAAATTTAAGTAACTGTGGAACCATTGCACAGTTCTTGCGTCAAAACCATAAAATGACATTTTGGATAACAAGAGAGCAATATTAATTGAATCAAATGCACGTGAAAAATCCAGCAGTACCAGCACAGTACCCATACCCCTATCCTGAGCTGCAAGTATGTTATCGACTACGTCAAGCAGTGCAGTTGCAGTACTATGCTTCTTGCGGAAACCTGATTGAGCTTTTGGCAAAATATCTTCATCCTCAAGGTATTTTACTAACTGATAAGAAACAATCTTTCGAAGTATTTTTGATAAACATGGCAAAATGCTTATGGGTCGCAGGTCTTTTACTGACGTTATGTTAGGTTTTTTAGGTATCGGCCTAATGAGGGAAACTTTCCACAAATCAGGAAAAGTACATGTTAGTAAAGATGAATTGACTAATTTAGTTATGAACGATAGGGTATCAGGCAGGGTTAATGTTATCATTTGCAATGAAATCTGGTCTATACCTTCAGCATTTGAAGACAGTCCCTTTATAGTTTTTAAAACAATGTCTTCACTAACTGGTTCCAATATAAATGTCGATGAACTAAAGCTGTGATGTTCAAGGTAGGTGAGATTTGAAATAGATACAAAGTTATTCCCCGGTACATTCAGGAAGTGGGCGTTAATTAAGTCTGGATTATTACACGAGGAAGGTATCTCAAAGTTATTATTATTATTAAAAACAATTGTTGACTTTAGGTTTTTCCATAATTTTGTGGGGTAATGTGTGTGTGATAGTGTGTGTGGTAATGTGTGATATAGTTTTAACTCTATAACTAATACCTTTTTAATATGGGGTTAAAGCCAACTTCAATCTCCTTTATTTCATACTCAGAAACACTTGGATGATATATGTATATTTTTTTTTCTGGTTATTTTTATTTAATGACCAAACCACTGACACAATTTGGGTTGGGATTTCAACCTGGGTGAAATAGCATATATTTTGTAATATAAGTACTTATGGAACTATGGATAGCATTATTTTACCTTGCATAAGTAGGCCCGGCTCGCATTGGCCACATGTGGTGTGTCCGGGGTGGATGTGGCATAGTAACTTGGTCTCACCCAGCTGTATTGTACTTCCGTGGAGTACCTGAACAAAAATTAATATTTATTTATTTATTTCTGTAACATAATCTACAGATCTTAAAAACAAATACATATGATATAAATACCCTAAAAATATATTGTTACAGTCTTTGAACCAATTATTATCACGGGTAGATATTAGATAGATAGATAAGATCAAGAGGTAGTGAAGCAATGCGTAATCAATCAATCGCTTATGTATAAATTTTAATTTAAAAAGAACCGCATGATATAACACTGCAAACGGTAGCGAGCACAAACGGTTTTGCAACCACGCGCCATGATGCACTTAGTACGTCTCTAACTCAGAACTCCCGGCCTTGCATTTTGGCAAACTCTTCACCTATTCTGATCATAATTTGAAATGCTCGAGTACCCAGTGCTTCTGCCAATCATAAAGTTTGGCTGGTAAATGAAGCTGCTGCAAGCTTCCCCCCTATACTGGGGAACCACCCCACCGATCAAAAATCGCCGACGACAAGTTCCCTGACCTTGTAGATCGTGTATACCAATTATCATCAAGATTCGTAGAAAAATGCGAGCTGTACGCGAGAACGCACATCCAAACAGAGGAAAGCAAACTTTGGCAAGTTGAAGCAGATTTCGCTCACTTCAATCAATTCAATCAATTTATATTATTAGAAATATTGTGTATTGTATGTGGGTATGTATATTATGTATTCACTCACATCCAAAGCAGCACTAACGTCTTGACTCTCTGACATGCGAACGCCGTTCAGTATCGTCCCGTTCTTGGATCCCAGATCGATCGCTATGTAAGTCTTCTTCACCGCGTCGTATTTTATGTCCAAGTGATTCTATAACAAAATTACTGGTAATTAGTGTAGTGAAAATTCTGTAAAGCATTCACTAAAGCTAAAATAAATAACAATATCTCCGGCTTCCTTATTTTCTTTTTATCAGTAGAATTCCGCCATAATTTTAGTTTCAGCGTGATGCGAGTTCTAGACAGATAAACTTACAAAAAATCTCGAAAGAAGTAATATGTCTACCGTCTATATCATAAATAATATTTTCAAACATATTCAATGTAGGTACAGGTTTCATTGTCATCAGCAACAGCTCGAACACAACCACTGCTGAATTAGGCCTCTTCTACAGAGCACCATTTTGAGCGGCTGCTCGCCAGGTGCAGACTACATGTTTAACATATTAAGATCTATTAAAAAATATGATACATATGTATAGAATTAGATTCTATATAGCCAAAATACTGGCACATAGATTCAACATCACCTCACCCTAGAAACATTGTGATCCTTCAGTAGAATAGCGTGGTTGTCCCCTTCTCGGCCGATGGTTCCGCCATCTTTGGTGATCAGGAAGAGGCTGCCAACCTTCAGTTTGGGGAGTTTGGTCTCGCGCACTATTACTCGCATGCACGGCGGGTGGTGCATAGCGATGCAATCTGAAAAATAATATTAATATTCCGAATGATGTTTTTATATTTTTTGTGTAGGTAGGTACTAGGTACTAGTTGGGCACCGCCGATGAAGTGTCATGTCAAAAATCCAATATGACCTATCTGCATTTCAAATTTCATCAAAATTTGTTCAGTAGTTACCGGGATATAAGGTAACCAAACATTCACACACACAAACTTTCGCAGTTATAATGTTAGTAGGATAGGATATGTAGTCATGTATTTCTTGTTACATAGTTGTGAAAATATTCCGTATTTACTCATTTATGTTCCTAGACAGGAAAAATTAAGTCATTCTAAACATCGGCTTTTATGGCCACTATGAAAAGTTTATATGAGGGTAGGGTTATAATGTACGATTGTTGATGTGTGCTGTGTGGTCCCAGTGTAATGGCACCCATAAGGGAATAACCATGGAATGGGCCACAGCATTATCCTCAGTCAACGTTCAGCAGTGGATGTAAAAAGACTGATGGTGTCTTACAAAATATAGCTGTAACAGCACACAACATAAAGTTCTGTGGCAAACTTGTTTTATTTCACTATGGTTTCTTGAACTATTAGGCAGGAGTATCACGAAATATGCTACTGGCAAAATCGTGGTGGCTCTTACACAAAACAAAACCACAAACCAAGTGTTGAAGTGGAGGCAGGCTAAGAGTTATAAGCTGAATTTTACTCTAAGTGTAAAAGTGGTAGTGGGTGTGCAGTTGTGTGTCATCTAGCAAGGCAAGGTTCTCACAACTTCTGAAAGCTTTCATTGATTCATAGTCAAGATTCCAGTAAAAATTTAAGGAATAATTTATGATAATCCCTAAAATTTTTAGTGTTTTTTTTTATTCATACTTAGATCATTATTATTTATTAATTTACCCTCATCACTGACAGTAGAAGTGCTAGCATCAGATTCTGATCCTGAATCTTCACTATCAGTGTCACTGCATTCACCATCTTCTAATTCTTCATTTTCTTCTTCTTCTAACTCTTCATCCTGATCTTCTTTTTTATTTTCAGCTTTAGTTTCAATTTTAACTTCTTTTTTATTCTGATCTTCATTGATTTCAATTTTAGAATCAATTTCACCATCTTCTCCATTTGCACTCATAGCAATCTCAATTTTAGAATCAACTAGGTCATTTTCTGTATTTGAAGCTGGTTGGTCAGCCTTTTTAGTTGTTTCTTCAGAATCATTCATAGTTTCAAATATATCTACAGGACCCTCAACATCTTCAGATAGCTTAGAATCACCTTGTTTTTGGTTTTCGCTAGAAGGTGAGTTTGTGACTTCAATCTTACTAATTTCATCTTTGGCCGGAATATCTTCACTTTTAATGTCTTCTATTCCCTCCATTGTCTTATCATTGGAGCCCTTCTGTTTAACTTCTTTTCTCTTTTTATTTTTTGCCTTTTTATCTTTTATCTTCCTATCTTTTCCCTTCTTTTCCTGCTTCAACTTCTTTGCTTTCCTTGCCTTCTTAGGGTTGCTGGCATCTTCTTCCTTGCCCTGTAAAATATTGTTCAGTTTGGTATTGAGTAGTAACTGGTCACCATTTTATTTACCTAATGTGATGCTGGCTTGAAGAGAAACCTGAGATAAGTGTTTTGTCAGGTTATCAATGGCATCTTCTGGTTTTCTTTCCTGAAAAGAATAATATCTATAAAGATTATTTATTTACTATAACAATTGCAGAAAGAAGGAACGCTTATTGTTTCCACTATATAATACAAAATAGATCTGTCTGGTATCAGAATTTTGCAGAAAATGAGCTGTATAAAACAGGAAATATGATGAAAATGTATAATTATTCGAAGCATGATGATGTGATATAATTATAATTAACTGTGGGTGGGTTTTGCATGTTGTGTAATTGGTCCATGACCACTTCAAACAATATAAAGTTTACCGATAAACTTTGTGCAATTAATTTTAAGATGTAATTGTATACTTTTCCATTTGATTACAGTGCATGTTCACATAAGATTCTCTGGGCATAAGATGATGTAATTAAACTAATAAATTAATTAAGAAGAAACAATAATTAAAATGCATAAAAATGTGTAATAATTACGCCTGCTATAACAATTTGTTCAGCTCCCAGGCCTATATTCAGCAGTGGATGTTTTCAAGTTTTTGATGATGAACAGTTCTTTTTATGCAGGACACATACCCTTTTAAGCTTCCTCGCCTTTTTATTCTGGTGTGCGATGAGGGAAGCATTCACTTTACTCATATCAGGATATGAGTGGAACACAAACTTTTTGTCATCAGAGTAGTGGTAGTAGCACCCGGTGTCATTGTGGTAGTATAAACCCAGCTCCTGAAAGGTGTATTTGGAAAACATCTTATCAAAAGAACATAAAATGTGAAAGAAACAGGAAAAGAGGTAGGAAATAAAGGTGATGGAGCCAAAATTGAAGATGTTATTTGACTATTCATGTTTGAATACAATGGTGTTACAATATTACAATTAAGAGGTTTTTGAAAGTCATATCAGAAAATAGATGGCGCTGTAAAACTATACACAAAGATTTAGAGGTGAAAAGCTGTTTCGTCACTTTACTTGATAGTTTTGAGAACCATATCTTAGAAAATAAATAGAGGTGAGCCATAGAATATCACACCTAATAAAAAAGGGATAATTGCAACACATAGAAAATGAATGCTGAAACTTCTAATAATAAAATAAAGAGAATATCTTACAGAATTATAATAATATCCTGTCTTGTAATCATAGTACATTCCGGCAGACTCAACATACACCATCCCACTATCTTGTAATGCGCTTTGTGCCGCTTCCTTCACTTGTTCAGCTATACTTTTTTGGTTTTCACCATTTCCATTTATATTCCAACCTGCATCCTCTTTCTCAACATCCAACTTGGGAATATCCTTGGGGCGTGTTTGATCTTCCTGATCCTTAACATCATCGAATGTTTGTGTTGATGAGTCTTTATACTTTTTAATGTTGATAATTGATATGGATTCAGACACTGCGGAGACTTTTTCAGTCTTATCTTTTTCACACAACTTTTTATCTGGATCTGTTGTGGTGACTTCATTTTCATTAGATTCCTGGAGAAGATTTTAAGCAACTTAAAATACTATATTAGATACTCTATTATACGATGATTAGAAGATAATTTATATAATAGGTCATACATGCAACATATTTTTAGGTTACTAACCAATAGTTTGAGCCGATGTTTTAAGGATTTCAATAAAATGTTTCTTTTTCGTATGCACTGACGCATTTTGAGGATAAGCTTCAATAATTCAGGTCTGTATTTCAGAGACAAACGTAAACTTCTCAAGCTAACTTTAGACATTGATTTCTTCTTACTTGAGCCGCTGTCAGTCATTGTAGGGCACTGAATTCACCGAAACGCGTTAAGACGTTTATTAAATTAGAACAATAGTAGAAAATTTTGCTAACATAAGTAATTTAAAGAGAAAATAAAAATTATAAAATAATGCACCAATTACAACAAACAAAACGATTGTTTTGACGTTTTGAATTTTGATTTTGGCTTGTCTGACTTTAACATTTGCAAATATTTGACACTTGATAATGACAGTTAAATAATTTTTACAAGGATTGCCATAGGTCTTTGAAGAAAATCCGACAATGGCGGTTGTAAATTTTGAATTTTTTACCAAAACATGTGAATGTTTGAATTTTAATGTATAGTACTGCATTAAATTGGTTCAACTCCTACTTAAGTGACAGAAAGCAAAGAGTACGCATTTCAAACCAATACAGTGATTACGCTTCTGTCTCAATCGGAGTCCCCCAGGGTAGCGTGCTAGGACCAACGCTCTTCTTGGTTTATATCAATGACCTCTGCCAACTCAAGATCAACCAGTCAAATATTTATACATTTGCTGATGATACAGCACTTATTTTCCATGGGAACAGTTGGAATGAGGTCATTGATGCAGCACAATCGGGACTTTCACAAGTTGCGCTCTGGCTTGAAAACAACCTGCTAACACTGAATGTAAGTAAAACCAAGTATGTGGCTTTCCGAATATCAAAGCGAACTCACCCTAGTTCTATAAATCTAAAACTACATTCGTGTGAATCAAAAAACAACCAAGTTTGTGCTTGCTCTGAACTAGAGAGGGTTGATTACATTAAATACTTAGGCATCACAATAGATCACCAGTTGAACTGGGAATACCAAATAAACAGTCTTTGTGGCCGACTCCGGAAGTTAACCCATATATTTAAAAGGTTGGGCTCTGTAGCAGATCTGGGTACTCTAAAAATAGTCTACCAGGCACTGTGTCAATCGTTACTCAATTATTGTATAGCTTGCTGGGGTTCTGCAACTAAAAAGCTATTCTTGAAAATCGAACGAGCACAGCGAGCCCTTCTGAAGGTTGCCTATAAAAAGCCGTACAGGTTTCCCACAAACCAGCTGTACGAAGAGACCAAATATCTTCGGGTGCGACAGCTGTATATTCTGGCGGTTGCACTGCGCTTTCACAAAATAGCACTAAAGACTGTCTCCATACCAGCTAGGTCCTCCCGTCGCAATGCTTGGATAGCTTCTCGCACTAGGACCTTACAAGCGCAACGAGCCTTTTCGTTTAAAGGACCGCACCTATATGAGCGCCTGGACAAGACAATTGGTATCTTGAAAACATCTCGATATGTCTGCAAAAACAAGATTGTGACTTGGCTTTCCACGCTAGGCTACAATGAGACGGAAAACGTACTTAAAATAATCTCATGACATTAAGGGGCCTGTTCCTACACTTGCTGGCGGATTACTGTGCGGGATGTAATGTTAATCTACGTTCCCCTCAATAAGTTATAACAACCTACAGCACTAGAGAGGTAATACTTATATTCTGCTACGGTTTTGCCAGCGGGCGGTCTGGACCAGGCCCCACGTAAATTATTTATTCACCAACTTTATTTCACTCACTACACTGATCCGTATATTCACTAGAACTAGAATTCGATGATGTAGGCAAGTCGGGAACCACAATTCTTCCTTTACTAAGAAATGCCTTAACAAACAAACAAGTAGTTAAACATCCCATTTAGTATAGAAAACCTAACAATGGTAACTCATACTACAATACATAACCACTGCTACTGTTATAGTGTAGGTATATAATTATTCTTATCTTGTATTATTTATTTATATTTATTTGTATGTATCCAGAAATATTAGTTAATCATTATATAAAACATTATGATGTGTATATTATCATGCCTATTTTTTATTTTCATAGCCATATAACTGTACAAATACTATCACTATAATTTATAAACGCATAACTTACCTAAGTACCATTAATTGTAGGTAGGTACTCTCAAGCACCTCTTCCATATTTAAATTGACCTAATAAAAACAGACAATCTCATGCATACCTACCTGCTCCTACTCGCCCTCACTTACCCTAACACAAATCATAACACACAGTCATCCAAATACAACATGCACATTCATACTCCTCACTCCAAATGCTTGGCTCGGGCCCCTTATTAGATAGTTATAGACATGGATGAAATAAAAAAAAGAAGGATTGAGTTTTGATTGACATCGAACTGAAGTACAAAATGGCGGATACATAAATATGTGTGTCAAATTTAAGGGATTGCCATGTGGGGAAAATTACCCGAATCCGATAAAAAAAACTTCCGAAGTTGGCGTGATTGACGTTTTGTACCTTATATAGGTATATGTCCAAAAAGCTACACGAGCAAGTCAAAGACATATTTTCATGTCTTATTTATTTTTCATACCTCAAGATTTGTCCCATTTGATTTTTATAAAAACTACTAGTTTATGCCCCGCGGCTTCGCCGCGTGGACTATCTTTCAGGTACCATATATTACGATGAATAAAAACTAGGGATGCGCCGAATATTTGGTAATTATTCGGTATACCGAATATTCAGTAAAAGTGCCGAATGATTACCGAATATTTTTTTAATACTTTCCGCTAAATACTTCCATAATTATCTTTTATGGGAACTCTTTCGTAAATAATCAGAACATTTAGCTCTTTTTAATCGTTTTTCTAGATACTGATAACATGATTTATCTAGGCACTAAACGCTTGGTCACCAGAAAACTTATATGTTGTGCTTAACGGGCACTACCGACTTATAGAGCGTGCGATTTGGTCCAATATCTAATTTGAATAATCTTTTTTATGTAAGTAATTGCATTTACAATACAAAATTGCGCTTAATACAACGTTTCGCTTGTTTCTAAGAATTCTATTTTTTATGTGTTTATTTTGTTTGGGTTTTTTTATTAAAATTAATTACATACATACACTTTAATTCATTTCATAGAAAATTTTCATAAAAATAGTTTTTCACAAAAAATAGTGGAATAAAAATTGTTTCCATTGCAGTGGAACCTTTGTTGAAGTTTCATAGCGACTGAATGTACGGAAAAATTCATGTAAAATAAAATGAACCGAATTGTTCGGCCGAATATTCGGTTCGGTAAGCTCTGGACCGAATAATGTTCGTTTTTCGGTTCGGTTCAAAAATCCATGTTCGGCGCATCTCTAATAAAAACCATTACAGTGACCTTGTTTTTTCGGGAGGCGTTTATATAGTGCTATCTAAATACATATATGTTAATAAAACTGTTTATTTGGCATAAAGATTCATAGCCAGGGCCTAGCCATATGTTGCGTAATACGTTTTATGAACACATCATTCGTATTTATACCTACTTTAATTTTTTACATCATAGAGACCTGCCCAAATATGCACGACTTAGTAGGTACACTACCGGTAAAATATTCATTCAAGAAAAGAACAAAACATGCACATTCGTAATCACAAAATGCATCGGCATTATAGTCAAGTCTCAATTATAATCAATATTATGTGAATAAGTTGTATTCGAACACAATTTGGTCATTCTCCCACACTATCGGGTAAATTGCATGATTGATTGCTGGCAGCACCGGTTGGTTTTGTGTATTGATTGCATCTAAATAATTTCATTAAAAAGTGAAGAAATCAGTGGAATAATAACAAGCTTACTTGTGAAAAGTGATCCCCTGACTTTTTTTAATTAAACTACTATTATTTCGACAATTTTTTACAACGCAGGACGGCATTTTTGGATTTTTTTTTCCGTCACGTTGACAGCGTCTTGTGTGAGGTCCGGAGCAATACTGGCGGGCGGCCGTCTTCCTATGATGTGAGTGTGTGCGTGCCCGCTCGTACGTACGAAGCGCTCCGGCATCCTAAGGGTACTTCAGTTTGGGATCAGACGGGATGCCCTCCTTTTTTTATTAGCTCCATGGTTATAGATGTATTTATCTAGTTCCTAAGTCCTGAGTGCAACCGATTGAAACGAGAACTTTTATTATGGATTAGATTAGATAGTTTCAATACGCAGTTTAAGAGACTACCAAATTATGCTAGAAATCACTCGTGTTGCATTCAAAGTTGTGCAATTACCCGCCACCTCCAAGAAATGTTAAGCTTAGGTAAACTACCTACTGAAGTAAAAACACCGAGAACCTCTTCAAATCGTGTATATTCAGTACACATTCAGTACACAATAAACGAACAGGAGCATTAATACATCTTGACGCTTCGGCTGCTCAATCAGAATTGACTGCTTTTTGGACCTTGTCCTCCCTCCAAAACTTCCCTCCTAAACCACAATATTATTTTACCGGAACTACCAAGGCAGCCATCGTAATTGGCTGATGGCTCAGCGGACGCTCCTTCCGCCAGTGTGGCCAACCAAAATGGTATTTTTAAACAGTCTACCAACCTCTTAATATTAAAAAGTGAGAATAAATCATAAAATTCACGACATTCGGCCATCCGACACAGAGCTGCCTCATGGCGCTCGTCCACTTAGCAGTCAGTTCTCATTGTAGCTATACAATTTCTTATTTGAGCACATATTTCATTAGTATAGCTAAGAATCATTATATTTTAAACATCATTATTTTATACTACATGTACACGTAGCTAAAGCAAAACTAAAAGCCATTGCGTAATATAAGTAGATATTGACTGTGATCACAACATAAATAACTACAATATTCGAGTACATCTATAATTACAGGCCTGCACAATCTAAGTCAACACTAAAAATCAAACAAGTCATAGTAATTAAATACCTAACTACATATAAAGTCAATAACTTTGATGTCAACCGCGTATAATTGTACCAATACTATAAAAATATGAATTAAACAAAGCTATTTATAATATAAAATATTAAATATATCTGCAATTCCTTGAATAATAGCAGGTATTGTTATTCATCAGTTATAATGTAATGACTAACTTATATTATTCTTAACAGTCCTAATCTAGTTTACTTTTGTAACTCAACTTCACGACATTCGGTTTACTTACACTTAAACACTACAAATTCTTTAAGATATTTCATGGAATTAACCTATTGCGTTTTATATTACTGCAGGATATTTACGATATTTACATAATACTCAAGAATTAAAAGTCTTAAGTATTCGTAGTCAAAGTTACTGTAAATTTACGCATGATCGTAACCTGTCAGCTAATCGCCAAAATGAATCTTCGTTTCTTGCCTCAGTCTGCAATCAACCCTTCATTATGTTCTTCGTGGTGTCGCTGTAGGAAACGCGATGTACACGCATTCTTTTCTCTAGTAGCATTCCTTCAGTAAATTTTCCATAGTGCTGCTGGATGCAGGATACGCTTCGTGCACCTTTAAATGTTTTGGGTCCTTGGTAGAGGCGACTTCCAGCTTCATCAGAGTTCATGACCTCGCAAAAATAAAACTTGCATTAGCACAATCATAATTTATCGTAATTTATCATAATTTATCGGTATATCAGTTACTAAATATCAGACAAGCCAGTTTAGATGCTGTCATCGCGTCTTGAGTCGACATTTTAAAATACGATTTATTTAAAGTTGTTTCAAGATAAGATTACTATGACAATACAATACAAACAACATCAACAGATAACAATATTTAAACTGCTATGCAGACTAAAAACAGCATTAGTTAAAACGGCGCACTTGGCCACCAGCATTTATATTTTATAATACTTTCATAGCAAAATTAGTCAATACACCTTGATAAGTGCATCCCACCATTACTAATCAACCTACTTAGCCTGTGGCACACATAACCACTATACATTAGCACATTTAATCTGTGGCACACATAACCACTATACATTAGCACATTTACCCTGTGGCACACATAACCACTATACATTAGCGCATTTACCCTGTGGCACACCACTATTCCTCGGCACATAGCCGGTGGCACACATAACCACTATTCCTCGGCATACATAGCCGGTGGCACACATAACCACTATTCCTCGGCATACATAGCCAGCGGTACACATGACCACTATAACTGTTTCAACTACCTCAACTGCTTCAACTATCCCAAACTGTTTCTACTGTCACAAATTGTTTCAACCATCTAACTGTTCTAACTATCACAGACTGTTTCAACTGTCTCAACTGTATCGCCAGTCTCAACTGTTGTTACTGTTTCAACTATCTCAACTGTCCCATCTTAACCGTCTCGACCGCTTCGACTATCCCGACTTACTCGACTGACAACAGTTTGGACTGTCTCAACTGCTTCGATGGTTTCAACTGTTTAGACTGTATCAACGGTTTCAGTTGTATCAAATGATTTGACTCAGCCTTTATTACCTCCATCAACTTATCAAACCATAGACTATTATATTAAAACAAACTGTATTAAACCTGTAACGGGGTGCCCTTTCGGCTAGCTCACCTGGGCACCTCATTATAATGGTGATCGAGCCCTTGGCCTACGAAACGCGCGATGAGGGTTGGATCCAGAGAAACACGAATATACACGGGTTACAATAAATAGTTCTGTATTTCTGTTTCTACAATGGGTTCCTTATAATAACAATTATTTTCTATGAGCACTATCTATGAGCACTATAATCTATGCACCAGAAACGCAACAGGAGTCTGGACTAACGGAAGTGACGGCACGGTCGCGGGGTGTTCTCGAGCAGTCAAACGGCAGCCTGCGAGAACTACGGTACGCGGCGGGGTCGTGTCGGCCAACGGGACGCGATATGACGCGGCGAGTACGGTTAGTGCATGCAGGGATCCAAGGGTCGTGCGCAAAAGCCACGCGACAACAGATATCCCTTGAAAGCGGATGGGGCTGATACAGGTTTCCAGGAGTGAGGATCGTGCGCATCAGCTCAGAGCCACGCGACAACAGATGGCCCTCGGAGCGGGGAAGGGTGCGGGTAGCGGAGAGAGATGGTCGTGCGCATAAGCTCAGAGCCACGCGCGACAGATGGCCGCCTCTCACCGTGTTAGTAGGGAACACGGGTTAGGAGCGATTTGCTAGAGACTCTGCAGAGCGGAGGACTCGTCTGTTCACCGCGGGAGCCCCGAGCAAATGCTCTCGTTGCAGCGGGCAGCGCGGCCTTATAAAGTATCGGCGTGGCGCGGCGCATGCTTGTGTGCGAGTGGAGACGGGCTTGTAGGTCCGTTACAAACCATAAAATCTATCTAACAAAAAACTATCAAACCATAAACTATTTCAATCTCAAATTGTATCAAATCCTTAAGCTGTATCAAACTTTAGACTGTATCAAAACGAACTGTATCCAACCATAAATTATACTGTACCAAAACCAAATCACACTAATACCATAGATCTCTGGAACTACGAAACCAAATCAAACCATCGACTGTATCAAACTAAACTATCACGTGCCTTAAATATCCGTCTACAAAATAGCTGTTCATATTTTATAATTATATCGAAATTAATCCAAGTCTAAATACCAAGTTGTCATATATACTTACTAAACGACGGATAAGTATGGTGATAGCGCAATACATTAAACAAAACCTATATATCAAACCATACATTTCAAATACCCGTACATAAATCAGTGCATTAAAAATCTTCATATCAAATAGCAGCTTATTCCAGATAGCTGTATCTCAAATAGCTTAATAATTAGCTGTATATCAATTAACTTTATATTAAACTGATCAAATTTCACATTCTAAACCGAATTTTACAGAGTAACCCAGCTCGAAGCCCAGCTGCATCTTAAACCGTATAGTCTAACTATAGTCCAAACTATAATATCGAATTGAAGCCCATACTATATCTCTATAGCAGTACAAATAATTTGAAACGATAGCCTCAATGTGTGCAAAACTTTCACGACTAAAATCTTTAAACTATAATCCAAGGTGAAGGTAATCAGATCAGTTTGTAACTATTTAAATTTAGTAGGCGAATGTGGTGATGGTGTGTAGGTGTGATAGTGGTGATATGGTGGTGTTCGGTCACAACTTGATCATAAACTGCACCTTAGGTGTATAAAAATTGCAAACCATATTCAAAAGCCATACATAGAATCTTTTGGAAACCTCATAAATCCGTTAAAAGCTGTATCAAGAGCTGTATCATGAGCTGTGTCAAGAGCTGTGTCAAGAGCTGTGTCAAAAGCTGTGTCAAGAGCTGTGTCAAGAGTTGTGTCAAGAGCTGTGTCAAGAGCTGTGTCAAGATAGTACCAAATTATTAACTTGCCTATCCCCTCACTTTTCCTTTCATCTAATACGGTCCTACCCATGGAATGTCGGCACACTGCATATCACTGGAAATGAAACTGCACCCGACACCTCGGTAATCAACCAGTAGGCGCATTCTGATTGTCATAAAATAATCTGTATTAAACCTGGGTACTATATTGAAATACTAGTCTTTAATTTAAATCTGTGACAAGTTTAACAAGGCAAACAACGTAGTGGCGTAAATATCAAATATGATTTTTCTGTTAAACCATGAGCGCTATTATAATATACATAGGATTGCAAACCTGATCTACTGTTAACATAAGTACCTTTTTAAGTATTATATTATCTATGACATAATAATTAAGCTATATCTGATTGGAGTAGGTGGTAACTGGCACGTTAAAATTGTGGCACTAGTGTGAGTTTACTCCATTTCGAAATAGGTAGTAAATTAGTCAACGGGTAGACTTCACATATTTTTGGCACATAAATACAAATAAATGAATATAAATACGAAATAATACTCGCACTAAAACATTTCATACAGTGTGACTTTACACTGGCAAAACAAGTAGTGGGAAAGTGGCATGACGCACTTCTTATTGGTGTTAGCACTACCTTTTTATACGCTTAACCGCTAGCACCTTCTACTAACTGGTCTGATGATGGCGTTGGAGCCAGGATTTCGTGAATAGTTAATTGTTTTACAGCCACTTGAAATAAACGCAATCATAACTTCTACAGAACAGCGACTTACTAAGACTTAGGATGATCAGATTTAAAAAAAAACGGTATCGTTGTTTTAATCATTTACGATTGTTCATTGCATTATCATAATATACCAAATACTGGAACATCGGGAACTGAAATGATTCTAATCGCGGTATGGATTCCGTAAATATAAAAATGTAATTCAAGATAATGTAATCAAGTCAAACTCAACAGGGAACTTTCTATCATTTTAGTTGTATAATTTAAAAATGACAAATATAAAAATTAAAAATATTTATCAATACCTTCTCAATAAAATGGACAGAACAATGTTAAATGCTAATAAACTAAATTAAAAATAGCAACAAATTATTGATGCCTATCTACCTAGGTAAAATAAAATAACTACTCATATGAAATAAAATAAAAGTTTAAAACAAAATACTCCAATTTGGTAACTGTTAGGTAAACTTCGTTCACTAATATTTTTTCGAACATACAAGTTTCCTCCCAGTGATTCTGAGGCTTATAAATCTACAAACGAATAGAACACTGGACAACAGGTTTATTTCATTTAAAAATAATGCAATAACCATAAATCATATCTATCGCTCTCTCTTTCTACAATGCTCAAATAACTTTTGAGAATAACAATACTTAATTGTGTAATAATTGTATGTGTGGATGGTGTGTTGTGTATTGTGTGCGATCGATATTACGGGGGCCATGTTACAATGCTAGTAGACCATACACAAAATTATTTAAAACAATGCTGACCACCCGTCATTACACCAAATTCACTCCAAAGATGCTAACTATTATTGGTCTACTATCGTCACTTTTCTATTTTGTGCTTTCGTAAACGAATTCTTTTGACTCAGTATACCTGTTGTGTGTGTGTGATATAGATACCTACATTTGAAATCAAAATCCTATAGACACTACATTAGTCCATGTGGTAGAAAGTAATTGGAATGGTCGCCGTTGTCAACAGCCGACAAGAAAAACACAGTTATCATCGTCGTCATCACCATTAAACTGTCTACGTTAAATTACCTGCTGGTAAAACTCACTACGCTGAGAAAGGCCATGTCAACAAGTCAATGATTAAAATATTCGTCTATTATTCTTACTTCTCAGGAATTTCTACTTAATACTCACTATTAAATATATTTTTTTAATAATCTTCGGGTACCCTCAATTGAGATTAATCGTGTAGGCATTAAAATTAAAATCTTAAATGCAAGCCCAATCGTATTGGAAAAAGACAATATTTTACAGTCTAAGCACCATTTCACAATCATTACCATCAATGCAATTTAACAGCTGTGCCCAGTCAGCAGTTCCCTCATCGTTGTCAGAGTGTGGCCCTGACCAAACGAGTATGAAACTCCTGACACGACACAGTACACTTTATCAGGTTCGATTAGCACGGGCGGGAAGTCTCCGTCAATGCAGACCGCCCATGCTTCTCAAACTTCAAGTGTCAAATTCAAATGATGATATATGTTATCCAGTGTTTCATAATTGCACAATCTCAATAAATAAAATCAAGTTTATGTTTCGATTAAGTTAACACAACCGGATTGTCTCAGTCTAGCTGACCGGCCGCGCTAACATAATCTCACTATTTTATCAATATTGCAGTATAGCTCAAATTACGGGCGTTGGTAAAAATTACAGTTACAAATCAAAATCAATCGTGGGCATGGTCATAAATTCACAGGTTCTCAGAGAAAAATTACGGTACCTTGTTTCATGTGGGTTCATCTCCTCTTCTGAATTGAAGTAAAAACACCGAGAACCTCTTCAAATCGTGTATATTCAGTACACATTCAGTACACAATAAACGAACAGGAGCATTAATACATCTTGACGCTTCGGCTGCTCAATCAGAATTGACTGCTTTTTGGACCTTGTCCTCCCTCCAAAACTTCCCTCCTAAACCACAATATTATTTTACCGGAACTACCAAGGCAGCCATCGTAATTGGCTGATGGCTCAGCGGACGCTCCTTCCGCCAGTGTGGCCAACCAAAATGGTATTTTTAAACAGTCTACCAACCTCTTAATATTAAAAAGTGAGAATAAATCATAAAATTCACGACACTACTAAATGTTTCCAAATATTTTTTTATTTTTTCTTACCATGTCTTAGTATTAATCTACTCTTATGATTTAGTTATTGTATATATCGGAAGAGACTGAATCCCACGACACAGGTTATCCTAGTGTGGGATCCAGGGATCAACACACTTATTATCTTCTATTGTGCAAATCATCGATGTACCTATTTGTTGTTAAGCTCAGTTACTGTTCTGAATAAATTACTATTATTATTATTATTTATTATTATAGTAAGGGAGGATTATTATTCGTTGTGTTCGTGAACGTGCACGAGGGTTGGCAAATGGTTCCAAATTTATAAGACCATGCATTGCCGTTTTCTGTTCAACGGCTTTTAGAGCCTTCAGTAAAATATCCACCATTTTACTGATGGCGTTTTGACCTGACAAAATATGACTTTGACTTTTTGACATAACCGTACAAATCTTTACTCACTTGACATTGGCAGAATTATTGCTAAAAAGCGATAGAAAGCCATTAACGAAGAAGAAGAAGGATTGCCATAAAAAAAATTAAGTTTTAAAAGCTTATATGAAAAAGAAGAATAATACGATTTCTAGCTACTCATCAATAGATGGCGGCTTGGTGGGCACTTGCGCAGTGGTGCGAATTTTTTCCGCAACTTTTGTTCTGGCCAAGTAACAAGTATAGTCAATAGTTGGCAAGGTGGCTGCAAAGCAAGGTGCAGATGCAGAAGCTGAAACACGTCGGTTATCACCATGGAGGATCACTAAAAACTGTACACTACACTGAAACTAAAAACTTCGTGTACATTTCGTACATAGTACATTTTGCGTGTCGTGCTCATTTTGCGTATTGTACATTTTGCTCCGAAGTAAATTCACCCTGCGTTGTTCTGACACTCGAGTTCAAATAATTTTCAATTCTCCATACAGAGATTAGACGTCTTTAGTATTTGTCGTATTAAATTGACTGCTTTTGTGCTGCTATTTGTTTATTGTACCTACAGTAACTATTCCATGCTTTATAAGCTTCCGTACCCAAAGGGTAAACGGACCCCTATTACCTGATATCTTTGCTATTACTTATAAGGCCACTGTCAGAGGCTGTATCTCATGAACCATGAGTTATACAGTTGAAAGTTTCACAGATGAGGTATTTCTGTTATCGCGTTACCATAAACCATAATATAAATATTTAAGGGGGCTCTCATACAACAAACGTGTTTTTTGCTCGATTTTATTTTATAGATAATGGTACGGAACCTTTATAGCGCGAGTCCGACTCGCACTTGGCCAGTTATTTAAAATTAACTAATATGTTAGGATGTAAATTCAAAGAGCAAATAGTACCAGCTAGGTAATTTTTGTTTGGTTTTATTTTATGACACTAAATTCTAGCTAGCTTGTCTTCAACACTGCACGGTTAAACACTGCAAAACCTCTAAATAAAACAACTATTGTCACTAGAACTTTCATTTATTTTAAAATAAAAAGCTCATTAATTTAATTACATAAATTATGTGCGTTTTAAGATATGTGTCTGAAACAAAAATGCTGGCGAAAGGTAAATATAAATAATGAAACGGTACGGGTCTATGATGGACAATTTAAGTACTTATATTTAAAATAACATAAAAGATGACCTTAAACGAACACTTGATATTAGCAACCCTATAAATTTGTATAATATCAAACACTAAGAAGATCTATAAATGCAAAACTCTAAATGAGTATACATTAGAAAAAAATACATCCAAATTAAAAAATGTAATATTAGCTCATTTCGTTCGATAGTCTATATAGTTTGCACAATTTGTTAACCTTATACCCTATGGTAATTAGACAAGTACAAAATGATATTTTAATACTTAATAATATTCGTATCCTATAACTAGAGTCAGTTGTATAATTCATTAGATTATGTATTAATAGTGTACAACTAGCTAATCCAGAACAATCCATGCATTTTAGCTTCGGCCCCACCAGCGCGTACTGAATGTCCGACTTTGGCGCTTCACTGACGCACTGGTGTGGCCGCAGCTTTATAATTTTTATAACAGCGATTCGTTTCATATTGTCCGGTGTCTGCGCCCGAACGCTAAAATGTCGACGATATTCGATAATCGATACGTCATACACACGCACTACCTAACAATGTATATGTATGGAAGATCTACACTAAAGGCTAAAATGTTACATTTTCGATATGTTTACTTTTAAATTACATCAGCTCCCAAAATGGCACAAATTTAGCCAAACCTTCCTGTTGTTTTGGTCTGTTAGCAACATAAAAACATATATTCGTATTGTTTTTTATTAGCTCTCGTTTAGCAAAAACCGTGTAAATTGTAATGTTTTCATTAGAATGCCGCCTTAGTCTACCATCTAATGTAACATCCTACGATAACAGTAACACACACCCTCCAGTTATTATATAATTGAAACCGCATTCCAAACATATCACTTTCAAAACACTATTCGCATCTAATTCGTGATATTTGCTTACATAAAAATTCGTAGACACGTCGTACTGTGCACAATTCCTTGTTAACCGAGGTTTGTATATTACTTAATTTTATAAATGCATTTTTAGCTGCAGCTTATTGATACACGATTAGCTGCATTCATATAAACAAATGTAATTATATAGTTATAAAAAATTGCCATCGTTAGTGCCGACTAGTTACTTAATTTAATGAAACTTATTTATATAGTCTGATAAGGGAAGATGTTGATGGCGTCTTACAAAAATAAATAAAATTTAACTCGCGATTACTTTGAGTTACAAATGTGCGGGTCCGGGGGTGATTAAACTCACTTCCCTAAAGCATCATAATACGATTCGATTTTAGATAAACAAAATAATTATCATGCAACAACTGTTACTCAAATAAGGATTTCATTTAGAATCGATCAACAGATCGTTATTTATCAAATTTTCATATAATTGAATTGATTTCGGATTGGTGTCGAAAACCCTTAATAAAAATCGAATCGCGAATTATGATTCAACCGAAAAATCCGATTGCAACCTTTTAAAATGACAAACTAATCGAACGAATTACATTTTTAACCGTCTCAAAAGTGAAAGTTCGTTCAATTAGTCTCGTCTATACTAAAACTAGGGGATGTTTTAAGGGGGGACGTACGGTGGTGGTTTCCTGTAAGTAGGGGTTGCTTTTGGTCTTGGAGGGGTGCGATTGGCGGCGAATGGCGGTGGAGGGCGGTATGGCGCGTCGTCTCCTGGTCTATAATCTGGCGCAGGAGGCAACAAAGGAGGTTTCTCTTCCCTCATGATGACGGGACTCTTGTGCACTGGTTCTGTGTCAGCTCTTTCTTCTAGCTCGTCTTGGAATATAACTGGGATGCCTTTAGAGCGGAACGCTTGGCGCTCTTCTTCGTCACCTACGCTCATTTTTCCTGGGGAATAAAGTTATTTGGTAACATTTTGTTCTGTTCTAAAACATTAATGAGGTATATTATGTTGAACGACATGCATCTCTATTCCAGAACCCCTAATACGAGTTTATTTGAAGTATATTACTTTCGCTATCGAGTATAGTAAAATATTTGTATATGAAATCGAGCATAACGTAACGCCCCTAGCTGTAACTATACGTACGTACTCTTACTTATGGCCTTTTAGTAGAAACAAAACGTGTTGAGGATTAAATATAATAAAATTCAGTTATTGACACATTGGTCATTTTTCATTTGGCAAGATGTAATATTATCGTCGTGTCGAGCACAGTTTTGAGTTATAAATCCATTCTTCGACAATCCATGTTGTTTGTAAAAGAGGTTAAAACTGCCTGCTTTCAATAAATGACTTTTTGATCATAATTGTTAATTCCAATTTCCTAATAGTTTACCATTAAAACATCAAAATTGTTTGAGAATGTTACAAGCCGCAATCTATGAATCTATTAACTTTCAACTTTAGCCTGATAGTAATAAGAGTTATAAAACGATGGCGGGACGTCACAAATAATGAGTAGCCTGCAGGCCGTGATTGCTGTGAACACCGGAGTGTATTTACATGAACTTGTAACAAAGCGGTAGTGTTGAAAACATTTAGTTTCTATGTGAAATACCGTGTTCGTTTAGCAAAAATACAACATCTAGATTTCATGTGATTTGTAGCTGTGTATCCTTTTTATCGATTCACCTTATTTATATTCAAGCATTGGCATCGTCTCCTCCTATAGAATGAACACTCACATATTAATAATTTTGAAATTTTATTCAGTATATAGTGGTTAAAGTTTAGTTTCAAATGGTGATATAATATTTGGTTGCTCTATTGCAGTATTTTGTGTGAACCTTTAAAAGCCATTTGAAATTAATCAGTTAATGCGATACAATATACACATAATTAATGATTTTTTAGAGTCGTAATATTGGCAAACAATACCAAAACGCATACTTTCTTATCCCTAATATTCAATTCCCTACTAACAAATAAGTATAGGTAAAATATTGTTAATAAAGGGATAACTTTATTACCATGAAATATAATTGTTACGAGATATTTCGGTACTGAGTAAATTACATGGTAAGTATTCCGTTAAGGCTGCTATATATATCATTCTATTCTGTTTTTATGTACGAAAACTTGTTTGGATGAATGTTATAATTTTGTAGAATATTAGTAATGTTATTCATGAGAATACAATTTAGCAAGATATTCATAAACACATTCAGTTATTTAATATTTTCAAAATGTCGCCATATGCGGGCGAGACAGTGGAAGCACGGATATAGCAGCCGTAATAAACAATATTTATGAAATGTTAGTGACCATAAAAGTTTAAATCTTTACGTGTAGTTAAGTTGCAGTGATAATAGAAAACCGTCTTACCAGTCCGCCGTTTCCTATACAACACACAGGCGATGAGGGCAGCGAGTATGATCATACAAACGATCACAACGGACGGAATAATAAACGTCAGTAGATAGCTATTATCTGCAGAGCCCGCTTTACTATTCGCAGAGTTAGGCGCTCCGGGGTAAACTTGTATTGTAGTCTTCGGTACTTTGGTATTTTGTTCTGCGCATAAGCCGAGAGGTATCAGTCTTATGGACATGACTTTGAAGTCTTTGTCGAACACTTGGTCTACGTTTTCTTTGAGCGCGCCGCCTGCCGAGCCTCTCTCGTCGACTATTATCATTTTGCGAAGCTCTTCGATTTCTTTTTTGGGACATCGGTCCATTGGTAAGCTGGTGTTGTACCTGATATAAAGGATGGATATTTATTAATAATATGTAAGCAAATGTATGTACTTATAACGCATCACGATGTTTTTCCTATATCACAAAATTCCCTAGGCCGTATTTTAGGACCAATGTTTCATTAACCAGATAATGATCTAGTTCTAACCGGCCCTTATTCATACGACATATCCATTTATCTCGTGAGATTTTTAATAGTTTGTACTTTTTACAGTACTAGACCATGCACTGAGAACCTAAACTAAATCTAAATTTTCTATTTGAATTTATTGAAATTATTTCAAGTATAAATCAAGACTTCATCTTGAAGGTATCAAGTTTGATGGACTTAGTTATACGTAAATATTGTAAGTTATAAAACTCTCTCTAACTCCCAGCGACCCGATATTGTACACTTACTTATGCAATTGTCATCTTAATGCTGGGATTCCAGAGGTCAACGCAATACATATCAAACCCATATTATCTCATCTTTATTGAACCTTTTATAAATATTCCGTATTAAATGCACAAAAAAATTCCATCATAATCATCACCAGCCTGAAGACGTCCACTGCTGAACATAGTCCTCCCCCATAGAGCACCACTTTAAGCGGCTGCATGTGTCCTGCATCCATCTGTTCCCCGCGGTTTTAACCAGATCATCAGTCCACCTAGTGGGGGTACACCTACGCAGTTTCTTCCGGTTCGTGGTCGCCACTCGAGAACAATTCTTCCCCAGCGGTTTTGCGAGCGAAGTGGCCTACTACCACTTCAACTACTAAAGTTACCGATATAGCAAAAATAAAAACTTACCAAATTATAGTAGTAGGGTTGTTAGTAATACTCAGTATCCTGATATTATAAGGCTCCTTCTGTCCAAACAACGCGGCTAGTTTCTCGACAACCTTGCGTTTGTTGTTGGCGTCGTATGCCAGCTTGTTGAATGGGTACTCCATGGTCATTTGGAACTCGACTGTGGGGCGGATGGTGGGCGCTTTCACTACTTCCACTATAAGACTGTCGTATGCACTCTTCTTGCTTGAGTCTTCGGCGATCTGGAGGAAAAGGTATGGAATGAGAAAGTCATAAGATAGTCAGGCTTTTTAATTTTTTTTCCTATTTTTTGCTGAATGGGCGCACGTTTGACAACATCTCAACTGATGGTAACTGACGATATTGTCTAGGGTGGTGGGATATTATTTCATATTTGGTTAGTCAGGATACAGTCGGCCATATAAATACGAATTTGTATGCGTATACGCATATTTTTGCTTGTCACTGAACGAATTTTGGTTATCAAAATAAGTTTGATATATTATTTCGGTCCTGGAGTAACATAATTTTCGGGTATGAATGATACTAATTAAAGTATTTTTCTGCCAAAAGGGTAACACCGCAAAGTGCAGCTAGAAAGCACCAGGTTGCGAGCGCCGCCATCTTTGGCTCTCGTACTACCAATTCCCAGCATTATCTACTAATTTCTACCATATAGTTATCAGTTGATAGTTGGCGCTGCCCTCATGAGGGTATACCGTAGATGGTTGTTGTCGGACTGTACTTAGGCGTAAAGGGGCAAAGTACCAAGTTACGAATGCTGCTGTCATCTAGCTCTCATCCTATCATTTTCTACTAATTTCTACCACTATATGAGTTATAAGTTGATAGTTGTCGTCGAAATGCAACCCCGAGATCTTCAGAGGAGTAGCGGAGATCCTCTGGCTCTTATCCTACCGATTCCTACTATTTTCTACCACATTCATATATAATAAATTAGGTACCAATTGATAGTTAACGCTGCCCTCATCGCTCGGCGAGGGTAGTCCGTAGAACTCCTGGTTGTTGTCATCGAACTGCAACCAGTGTCCGGCCGGCAGCGCCGTACGATCCGAGTAACGTAGAGACAGCGCCAAGTTGCGAGTGCCGCCGTCTTCGGGGTCGAAGAATGTATCCTGACACAATGAATGTTCAACTTGTTTACACACACAAATGTAGAGCACAACACAATCAATATAAAACGCAATAGTAATAGATGGTAATAGGGGAAAACATTATCAATCAATCAATCGTAATTAATTAAGGCCCCCCTCCTCTAGGTGGACCAACGAATTGGGCCAGAACCACGGGGCGCCGATGGATACAGGAGGCAAGCGGCCTATGTTCGTTATTGGACGTGTTCAGGCTGATATGATGAATTAATGAATATATTAATTCAATATTTATAACTGGAACTGGAAGACGCAGCGTAGGCCGGCCCCCCACTAGGTGGACCGACGACCTGGTGAAAGCCGCGGGGAGCCGATCGATGCAGGAGGCGAGCAGCCGCTTTAAGTGGCGCTCCCGGGGGGAGGCCTATGTTCAGCAGTGGACGTCTTCAGGCTGTTAATGATGATGATGATGATGATGATGATGATGATGATGATGATGATGAATATTTATAAAAATGGTTACAACTTTACAAAATTTAGGTTGCAGAAGCTATGTAACATTCATAAATGGAGGCTAGATTATAGACACACAGTATTTTACGGCTATTCCTGTCTCCGAAGGTAACAACCATCTAATTATCAGCATCTATGTGCGTAGTTCTCTTGTTTTTGTTACGGTAATCATTGTAAAACCTATTTAACTGTCAACAAAGCATGGGGTGGTCCTATTCTCAAACCGGGACCGCACGGCTTTTCAATAATTGAAGTAAAACATCCATAATGCATAAACAACAAACAAAACGTACATGAAAAATACATTTACTCGGGACATCAGACAACATTACATTACAATAATCGTAGGCAGGTACATAATACGTATACGAACCTCAGGCACTTTGTACACAAACATATGTCCGACGGTAGCAGTGAGATGGTCGACTTGGTTCCTTGTGACTGGAGGGTAAGTGTCAGGAGCACGAGTGGCGGCGGTTTGTAGGCAACGACCTACGCCTCGGCTTGAGACGGCGCTTACTTTCAGCTCAGGAGACATGGCTCGGACTAACCCTGCTGATGGACTGCCTGGTTCATCTTCTGATTCCATTATCTGGAAAGATGGGGTTGAGTTGGATGGTAAGATGGGTCAAAATGGTCTAGTAAATGATTGAGGTAGGTGCAAAAGCTTTGATAAAACACTGGAGCGTTGCGAACCAGACTTTAAAGGAAATGTAGTGAATGTGTTGTGTGGTATGCTTTTTGCATCCCTTTCTTACGGATAACGTGTCACCCGTAAGATGAACATAATGTTTTATCAAAGCTTCTTGGTTTTCATCTCTTTGCATCAATCCAACAATGCAATATTAATAGGCAAGATGACTACTATTAAAAATGAACAAGTAAATATTATTTTCATAAAGAAAATTAAAAATGAATGCAATCGTTGAAAAAATTACTAAAATCAGTAAATAAAATAACGGAGTAATAAGTTTTTAAAGTTTCTGGAGGGGGTATCCTGTCTGGCCCTTTCTCGCGAAACAGAGCGCCTCCAGTTACTATGAAAAAACCACTTGTGACGTGACATGCCAAAGAGATTATATGCAAAGTTTAGTAATGAAGTACTATGAACGACCTTGCTATGACGTCACTGGCCGTTTGAGCTATCTCTTTCCATTCCGGTTTTTAAAATGCTTGTAACTTTTTGTTTTCACGAATGTTTATCTTTTGAGGAATATTATAAAAAATAGTACTCATTATGCCTATTAGGACCGAGTCAAATACTTATTCTACCACTTACACTCATCAACCTCTTGATATCGTCCATTGGACAAGCCGGGTCCTTTGGCAGCGTGTCATTGGTCCAAACGAACTCGCACATATCCCCTTGCTGCGTCGCATTGAGGACCGTCAGGTGATCCATGTCCGTGTGTCGGAAAAGGTTGACGATCCCTTCAAGCGCGCGAATCTGCCAATCTATCACATTGTTGTACTCCTAGAAAGACCAAAGAAAATGAATCAATAATTTTGTATATAGTGACTTGGGATTACTTTTAAACATCATTTTTGTTATGACCAATGCTTGGAATACGCATTTTAAGTTCACTCAAAGGGCGTATTCGAAATATCCCTCCAAATTCCATATTATGGCCAACGAAAATATTTTTTTAAGGTAGAAAGAACATTGCTAGCTAATAACGAAGCGTGAAACATAAGAAGGGGACCATTTGAGCTAATAACGACAGAATAAATAAATAAATAAATATGTGTGGACAATTCACACAGCGCCATCTAGCCCCATTCTAAGCATAGCTTGTACTATGGGAACCAGATAACTGATACAATACTTATATACTTTTTTGTTTGTAAATACATACATAGAATACCATATAACACCCAAAACATAAAAAAAACGAAAGCATAAAAAAACGAAAAGAAAGGGCATTTCGAACTAGCAAACAATGGGAATATACTATGACCGGCTCTAGTCGAAGTAAAATAGCGTTATTTTCGAAATTTTTATTCACAAACGCCGTTCCACTCGCAATATAAGTGGTCACTGAGACCGATTTAGACAGATTTCTCCCATGTTCCAGTCGAAGTAAAAATGCTGAAGCTGCTGAAAGCACCACCAAACTATGCCAATTTTACTCAGCTAAGGCGATGTCAATAATCGATTCTGTCACACTTTGATGTTGTAAGCTACAATTTCAAAATTTTCGTTTATTTGCGTTATTAATGGAACAGGAATACGTAGTGCGTTTTGTGTTTTTGGCAGCGATTGGAACCCGCCCTTAGCAGACTTGTTCTAGAGGTAGTAGTGAAGTGTGGTTTACCTTGAGCAGTTTGAACTGCATGATAAACTGATGGTTGACGGTGCGGCCGCCCTTGTGCTGTTGGACGGTGATGTCGAGCGGACCTCGCGCCTCTAGCCCCGAGCTGTCGCGAGCTTCCACTACGAAGTTCCAACGCGATACATGCGCTTCTAGCGGCCTGGAGAATAAACGGACCACTTTTTATTTATAAAGTCCATGGTATTGAGATAATGTTGTGTCAGATGTAATTGCAGTCTCAGTGGAGTGGTGGAAAAGGTCGGCTTATAATCCAGAAGGTTCAAAACCTGCGACAGGACTAGTATTGGCACATAAGAGCGCAAATACTCGTTGCGTCTGAGTGTTTTGGGACTATGGTCCTCAGAGTTCTTGGATCCCTAGGGCCTAGATACAGATAATCCTAATTAGAATCTAGGATCTTACGACCGCATATGAAAAAATTAGAAGGTTATTGCACACCCTAGCATGATTTAGTGAAAAGATGACACTGCATCGACCTGTTCTTATCGCTCAAACGCATATAGCCAAATATATAGCCATGCTAAGTTTTTAAATCACCCATAGCCACCCGACTTGAATATATATTGAATATAAACTAAATCATTACGTTGTTATTCGTACGACAGTCATACACTTTTAAGGCTGGCCGAACACGCTCGGAGCCAGCCTTATTGTTTTCATCAACTGTTATGCAAATTTATTGCATATGACGGGTTGCTGTGAAAACACTAGAAATTATACTTACAGTCCGTAGACCTCCCTGGCTGTTGGTATGAATTGAATCCACGAAGTATTACTGAGCGGGACGTTGTCTGCCTCGTACATAGTAAAGGTAAGGTTGCCTTCCTCGGGGTCAGTGAAAAGATCCGCTGGGATTATGTATCTGAAATGAATAAATTAGTCTTTGTAGAGTTGTCTGATTGTATGTAGATTAAACAAAATAATCTACCAATCGAAAAATAACATCCTTTCAAATAAAGGGATTAAAGCGCTACTTAATTTCACACTTCTCTTTGGATTTGGTTGATAAAAGGGGTCTACTCAAAAGTTGGGAAATGATTTCGATAATGGGAATCCACAAATACCAATAAATAAAGGTATACGACTTCCAGTCTCAGCATAAATAAACCGCGTTAGAGCGAGAAGTTAGAGACCAAGCAAGGACCTAGGTTACGCAAAGGAACTATTATTTTGTCTTTCTCTCAGTTTGATATGGATAAAGAGAAGATTGAGTAGCAGAGGTGAGTTTACAGGTTTCTTATAAGCGAGCGTGCTAAATCGTCGACCACATTACCACTTAACATAGGGAAAAATATCAAGCCTATCTAGTATTAAAAAAGCAATTCCACAGTTTACAACATAGTCGTTATACCTGAATGCCTTGCCAGCAATAATGGCGAGTTTTTTCATGTGATGCTTGAGCGTGGGCGGCTGGTTGATCGGCACTGGGAAGGTTACAGTTTCGGTCGTCTGCCCTATAATCGTGCTCTTGCCTTCCGTCGGACTCGTTATGTCCTGAAATATTAAGTTATGACTACAACAATGAATAGCATTCAGTATTTTCAAAGTGGCTGGAATACCAGCATTGAGATGGCAATTGAATAAAAATTCATGGGTGTTCAATATCGGGTCGCTGGGAGTTAGAGTTAATTGTCTGTGTATGTGATCGTTGCGCTTAATTTGTTATTATTTTTATCATCTCCTGTCATAATAGTTCTGAGATGGGGTAGAGGGCAGATGTTCATAATTACTGCGATGCCAGGCTTATGCGCGTTTGCACTAAAGTTTAACATCTCCTAAAAGCTCCTTCTAGAACGTTCATTCCACTTAAGCCTCCCTCTTTGAAACCCTTGATACGGATGCTCACTATTATGATTGGTCTTCCATCCAGGGGTTAATACGTATGTAGATCATAGACAGGTTGAGAGTAACGAAAATATTCTAGACCTGAGATCATGTAGAGTGGTAGACCATGTCACTGATATTATAATAGTACTAACACTATTTTATTTATAAAATAAACCATTCTACATCATAAGTAACGATAAAATGCAGAAATAATTTAGAATTTTGATAGGGTTAATGTTAACTGAAAACCCAAATATGCCAAATATGTAAACCAAACTCACTCTGTTATGTTAGTAAATAAAAATCCATTGTTTTATTCATGTCTCAATGTACCAATGAAAGTTTCAACCAAAGAAATGCTCTAATAAATGGTAAAATTTACTTACAGTTTAACCGTCAGTTGCAAACAATTAAGGGTAGTAGTGAAGGTAACCAATGGTTAAAAACTAAAAATATTTACCATCGGTCAAAACTCTTCAGATGTTTAATCAAAATAAGGAGAGTAAAGATAGTATTACTTGTAGGTGCGTAAGTGCGTATTTACAATACCACTTTCAAATCCCGTCATTACAAAAGTAAACTCAAACAACGCAACTGCGGCGTCTCTTTATTTCATGTCTATGCAAATTGATTTTCCAACCCAGTGTAGTTTTATACAATGTGTCAATCGACATAGATACGAAATGTTTATCACAGTTTCGTTGCTCGAGTTCTGTTACTTACCAAGTTAACGGCAAACCTCTACCTCATTTCAATATACTCGATACATTTTCTTCACGAATGAAATCCAACGGACCTGTATGGTAACTTCTTGGAAAGTTGTTTCTGGCAAAGGCGTGGTTGTCGGCACTGTTGTCGGTGGTAAGGTCGACGTGGTGGTCGAGCTTGTTGTAGCCACGGTGGTCGTCGACGTCGTAGTTGTCGACGACGGCGTGGTCGGCGGGTCTGGTGACGTCATTGCGTCCGTGGACGATGGCTGCTGTGACGTCACGGTGGGGGCTTCCGATGACGTCATCACGGGTAGTTCGTTCGACGCGCGTATAACTACGGTTTGCTGAAAGTGCCATGCGGACGCTCACACGATGTGTCGTGATTGGTGGATAGACGGATAGACAACGAAAGGAGGTAAGACAAACAGAAAATAAGTGCAGGCCAATTTTAATCCTATGCTGATTGTGATTTGGTTTGATAATGGCATGCACTTGTTTTACCGAGCCTTTGTCACCCAATAAGAGAAAAGTTAGAGATAGAATATTGTACTACTTTGAGAAAGTGCTTATTGATAAACCGTTTGTGTTCTATGAAACCGGGTTTTCGTAACATTTTTCACTTTGTATGCACTTAATTTTTGTATCGTTGTCTAGGCGTCCACAATATTAGTGTGATATTTACATTAGAACTCCTCTAATGAGCCATGAGACATTAAGATGGTTAAACTCAGGACTAAACCCATGTTAGATTTAAAACCACTCACAAAATTAGTTCTTCTACCAAAATGTTAACAATGTTGGTATGACTTTAAGGTGTGGACATACCGTGTCGGGTTCTGTAGTCGTGGACGGTTCCACGGCCGCCATAATGACGGCTTCATCCATACGTCTTGGTTTAATCGAAGCAAACGGTTCTACAGAGAAGTTCACGTTTGTTGATTCCGATGCTGATTCAGAGTAGGGTGTGATCTTGACCTTATCGTCCTGTTGGAGAGTAAACGGTGTAAATATTCGTATTTATTGTAATGGAGATAAGTTCCAAAGTGTGCAGTATGGTTTTCATGCACTATTAAAACAATGGTTTGTTAGACTCTGTGCATTAACACAATTTTCTTTTTTTTAATTGTAATTTTATTGCTGTTTCATTGGTATGTTAGACACGAATCTTGACAGTGCTGTATTATTAGATATCTCTACACAAGTATTAAACAGGAATCATGCTGAATAGGACTAAATACAGAAGACATTTCACATGCTGAGTAAAAAATAAACACTCTCTAATTAAAATTTGCTGTAAAAAAGATTCTACATTAACACGGTTATCTCCTAGAAATAAAGTCTTATTAAAACGGGTCATTCCTCTACATATCTAAATAATAAAACACTATAATAGAACCTACGGATCTTGGAATGTTCAAACTACGACACCTAAATAACAAAGGATACCTACAGGTAAACGGAGTAACTAAATGAAGTTTTGAGCAATTTTTCAAAACCTTTAAAATATACAATCCGTTTTATTTGAAACACAACCGCTGAATACTATTTCGTAGGACTAAGATGATTACTTTACACGTGTGCAAAGTCAGGGGTTCGACCTACCATCGAGTACAAAAAAAAAACTAACAATTTTCCTAAATTCATCAGAAAATGGAATCGATTCCATTGTACAAAATTTTAAACTAAACTTTATTTGACAGTCCTCTAAGTCTATTGCGGTTTTAATCATTTCGATCTTAATCGGTGAGACAACAACTTTTTAGAACTGTAAAAAAAATAAAAATTGTAGAGGTGAAAATAAATATCTCTTCTCTTGAGAAATCGTAATACCGTTTATTGAGCAAACGCTATTTCGAGAGAAGAGATAGTATGGCTCATGCAAGCCCTCAGTATCCAGCAGCTGTGTTCCAAACTGAACATCGCAACACATGCCCTTGCTCACACGCATGCAACACAAGCCTGAGCGGGTTACGACAAACCTCCGTGGTATACGAATTAGTTGTCTCTGGGATCGGGTCTTCGCGGGCTGTGGTCAGTTCCTCGCTTGTAGGTGGGTGGTAAGTAGAGGGCGGTATTTCCGCGGGGGTTATAGGTGGGGAGGGTTCTGTGACGTCGGCGTCGGTCTGAAAGTGGTCGGTCGTTGTTGGCGCGCTGTCGGGGTCTCCGTGGTGGTGGCGGTGCGGGTGCGGGGGGGAGGGGGGGTCCACCTGGCAGCGCGCCCGTACACATGTTAGTGGCAGCCACCGAGCTAGCGAGCAGTGTGTGTGGTTACCATTCACTATACATTAAGTTGGCCAATGATACAACTTCCCTTCATACGACAATTTGTGGCGTATTTCAACCGCTAATCCTATGAGAGGAAACGGGACACCCAATGTATGTTTTATTCCATCCAGGGCCATTATTCCGTATAGATTCCTTACTTCGAAACCACGCGAGTTCCTTGTCTTACATAAGAAATCTGCAAAACTCTATTCTCTATGAAACGAAAACTAAACCGCACGAAATGAATTAAGAATTGGCGCGATTTGAACTGTCAAAAATCGTTTGTTTTACCGAGACGCGTTCCGAAACATAAACACATCAAAAGATTTGACCACTTATGTCAATATATTTTATTCAAAATAAAGATGTAAAGTGAAGGTATATCTGACACTGTGACACGATTTGAACAAGACACGATAACGACGTGGTTTCGTATCATGTGGAATCTGTGTTTCCATAGAGAATAACCGCCCTGAACTGTTCTTTGTAATTTCGTATGACTTTGTATCGTTTTGTTTTGTTACATCGCCCCTGCTCTCGCAAGTGAGTCGAGTTTACAGGAAATTATTTTCACTAGCTATCAACGGGGTTTATAATCTTTTGTGGTTACGTACGGTACGGGTGCCAGTGGTTGCGGATTTGGTATTTTTCTGACGCAAGTTTTGCGAGGTTGTATCTTTGTTTCAATTTAAGGACTAGCCTCGTATTATAATGAATATAAATGAAACTAACTAATCCAAAAGGTTGAATAAAGTTGTAGGAAACTTTTTGCGAACCAAATGTAGCGGACTGAGGCTTAGCATGGAGGATTATATTGTGTACCGTGTTGACTGCGCGATGTGTTTTGAGAGTGACTTAATTTTTCGTCGCATATTTTATGAAGACCATTTTTTATGATTCCGGGATCGCTCTTTTGATAACATTTGCCCAGTGTAACATAATGCTTCGCGTCAACCTGTGCATGTGTTAGTCCTTCTATGTTCTATGTACAAGTGAAGCGAAGCCTTCTTTCTACGCGAAAGCGACGTTATGTTATTGTTAACCACACACAAAGCTCAAAATCCAATAAAACCAGCTTATTAATAAATTATCGATGATTCAAGATCGGTAGTTATGAATTTTGAATGATTTCGAAACGAAAGTGACCTTTGAAGTTGGTAGGTGTGACCAATGGAGTTTTTATAGTAGGCAAGTAAGAATAGAGTACTTGGTTAGAAATGTCACGTGATGCATAATGATAGTACCTATGTCTTTACGATTGGCGGAAAAGTATAACTATAAAAGCAACGTATTTTCCGCTGAAATAAAGCGCTTTCACAGTCAAATGCTTTGATCTTCATTACGTAAACCAACGAGTGATATTTCTAGTCAGTACCGAAAGATCTGTGGGGGTTCTTAGATAGGATATATTGTTTGGTCATTCGACATTCCATGCTCTGGGTTCCCGCCAGTGCTTCTATGGTATGAGGTAACAAGTAAGTGCAAGATATACATTATACATTCCGGTTTGTGGGATGACTAAGAGAGGCATTGTCCGTTGGAAGATAGACTATATTCGTCTAGGGTTTCTTTTAAAGTGTTTGTAAAAGGCTTGTCCCGGCTTGTATAGGTCTAACTAGTAACTTCCAGGCAACTGACCAGCATTTCTCTCATCTCGTATACGCAAGTTGTTGGCACTGGTATTCACATGAAGCCGTCCAAACGATTCTAATTTGGCCATTTGTAATAAAAATGAAGCAGAAAACTAAATTTTCATATTGGACATAAGCAATTTTAGCATTAATAAAATACTATTTCTTAGCTGTAGACGCCTCTAATGGGGCCTCGTAATCAAAGAGAAGGTGATGATAATTATTAACCCATGAAGTTTATAGTTCAATGTGTTGCTTAATAATTTATCTTCCAATGAGCAATTAATGATGCAATCTAGTCAACGAACGTGTATGACAGTCCCATACAAAGAATATGATATGACGGTATATTGATAAAGTTGTTATTGTATGCATTAAATGTATGAGTGAACAGTGTTATGCACCAAACCCTAGATATTATAACATTCTGCTTACTAAATAGGCTACAGTGCCCTGATTGTGAAGAATCAGTATTTTTATAGCATATTAGGAAATAAGATAAAAATATGACAGCATTTTTTTATTTGCAACTTTGAAAGAACTCTAACCCACTTAAACTGATCATAATTATGACCTGACATCATTTTCTTGCTTCATCATTTTAAAGAGGCTTTTGACACTTTTGCCAGTTTAGATTCAAGAGCATAAATAAAAACTCTGAACTTTAAGCTGCATTTCACACGTTATGGCTCCAGCCCGATTAAAATGCAAATAAAATGAGCGCAACTGATATGCCTCCACGTTGAAGCCGCAAAGAACTGTCATAAACTATTGTGAAATGAACCTAACTCTAATCATTGATATCTTAGTTAGACAGAACTGCTCAATGCGAACACGCTCTCATATTTCGAGGGTTAAATTCAAACCATAGATATAGTTTTAAAATGAACAACCAACTCACCATCTCAGGCGCATTGCCGATATCGTTCTTCGTATAATCGTCGTCTTCGTTTTCATCGTACCCACTGTAGTCCGCGTCGTCGTCCTCCGCGTCGTAATCTGCGTCGTAGAGAACGCCACCGGATCCTTCGTCGATTGGCGACTGGAAATTATAAGAAAATACGTTTAAAATACAAGGTACTTTGAGCACAATCTCTATGAATTCCGCTACGCAATTATGCCGCAGGCAGTTGATGGAAGCAAGAAACAAGCAAATGCTCAAAATGGCCCTCTGGAGAATTATGATTTCTGTTCAGCAGTGGACGTCTTCAGGGTGACGATGATGATGATGATGATGATGCTTTAATTAAAAACTTTTGCTATGGACGCCCATTTAGCTATACAAAATCAAATCCTTATTTGCACATTTCTAAGACTTGTAAGTGATTTTATTGGATATTGTTTTAGTGGATACTAAATGGGAAATCACTGTCAAATCTATCTTATAATCAAACGCCAAAATCCAAACCTTCCATAAAATGTACTGGATTGCACTGAGCGTATATTCTATATTTTTCATGCCCTGTGCGTGACGCAGAGAAGCATTTCTCTCAAGTTTGTTAAAATAGTTATTCTGGAGATTTTTTCTGTTGCACTAACCTGCCGTTTGACTCTAGGCGCCGGTTTAACAGCGAGAAGTCTCCAGCCTAACACTGGCAGTCGTAATACATGCGAGAGAGTGCCATCACGTGACTGTTCTCTCAGTCCCGCAACTAGCACCTTGTGCCGACTCCACAGTCGGTTGCCGCAACCAACCTAGAATTAAAACATATTTATAATAGATATCCTTGCGTTCATTTCTCCTGATGTTAAGTGTGTCACGACGATGCGACTTAGCACGCTCGCGTATAAGAAGCCTGTTTACTTTTAGTTTGAAAACATCCACGTTATAGTTGTTCGGGAGCACAGACGCTGGTAAGGAGTTCCACTAGGATTAAGCACTACAATCAACAGTTGCTATTCCTAACTATTAATCAAGATTTCGACTGTATTCATACATACTACTATTTTAATATCTGTGATTCATACGAAACTCTTTAAACGTCTGCAAATCTCCCGCTAAATCTCTAGACATGGCAAATGGCAGGCCACATAGCTCGTAGAACTGTAAGCCGATGTGGAAGGAAAGTTCTCTAGCGGCGACCACGTACCGGATGACGTAGCGTATGCACTCTACTATGTGACTAGGTGAACCAACGATCTGGTTAGGGCCGCGGGAAGCCGATGGTTGCAGGAAGCAAGCAGCCACTCAAAGTTGCGCTCCGTGGGGAAATCTACGTTTAGCAGTGGACGTCTTCAGGCTTTTGATGATGATGATAAATCTACTTACGTTTAAATAAATGGCAGTAGTGGCATCGTGCTTTCGCGGCGAAGAACCTGCCCCGCTCAGTACGATGTCAGTGTGCGATGATTCAGTCTTGTAGGGTTCCATCCAGAACTCGTCCTGTAAAATCATAGACCTATGTAAATAGGGCGAATTCTGTGTGTAAAGCAATATATACATTTATTTCCATGCTGTCCAAAGGGGTTGGTATCATGATTTGATTCTAGTAATATGACGACAATTATTATCCCTGTATTGTCATACTGTGAAAAGGTTGTTATCACGATTTCATTACAGAGAAGCAAGCCTAATGGCAAATTTTAATCTGTTTACTTGCCGGAAACTATTTAGTTTCAAAGTTTAGAGGCAAAGTTGTACGCAAATACCGCAAGACTGCCATAATTTGCTCCGCAGTTTCGCAACTATTTCTCTACTAATATAACACGGAAACGTTGTTTGTTTGTTTATAATGTGTAGCTTTCAAGCTTTTACGTCGAAACAGCTAAACCGATGTACTTAAGATTAAATTTTGTACACAGATTGTTTACTACCGAGGCCAGCCGTAGGATACTTTCAGGCCGGAAAATTAATGCCCGCCCGCACAAAAATTACACTCAGAGAATTCTCTCTGGGACGTACCTGAATGCGTTGCACTTTGTAGTAGGTACGTCATAGAGGGCGAACTTACGAGCTGTCAAACTTTTGTGCATACGGGCATAAGAGTTTGCCAGGGGAGATTAATTGAGAGGCGGGTCTCTCATAGAAAATCTCCCAAATGACAGTATGATACGATTCCTTGGTGACTAATTTCGAGCTGTTGGTAAAATAGGATGATTTACCAGATTAACAACAATATCAGTACACTTTTACATTCTTGCGTTCGTGTCTTGTAATGATACTGATAAGTGAAAGGTCAACAGTGTCAAGATCGCTTCTTATCTTGCATGTTGGCCTAGCATTTAATGAGTGCTTCAAAATAAATATAATATATAGACTATCTATACATATAATAAAACTGTAGAGATAAAAATATCTGTAAATGCGATATCGAAAAAAAAATGACACAGGTTGGCTTGAAATTTTTTGCTGATCACGTTAAGCTACTTTTTAAAGATTTTGTCTGTTTGTTTGTTTATTTGTTTGTTTGTTTGTTTGTTACGGCACAACTCCGAAGATACTGAACGGATTTTCATGCGGTTTTCACTAATAAGCTTAGAAAAACCCGGCGCACAACATAGGATATATTAAATTTTATATATCGTTAATTTTTTTTTTGGTGAAAATGTGTAAGATTTCATTATGAAACGGAACGGGATTTTAACAAGATGGCCGCTTCAAGGGTTCAAGGTAAATTTTTGTTTCTTACATTTTGGCTCCACACATAGTGTAGGTATTTAGCCAGTGTCAAAAGGTAAGTTTTATTTTGGCTACTAATCATAGATCAGAGAAAAAAAAATTTACTCTATGCTATTGACGGTAATTTTATTTCGGGTTTATCTAGAGGCACAGGTTAAAGAAAAAAATTCTGTTAGTATAATGGCGCGGCTTCATATACGCCCGAACCTTCGCTGTTGAGTTAGCGCGCAAAAACATCTCTGTTGACTATCCTCGAAGTTTTTATAGCGCCACAACCCGGACACACAGTCAATTTGTTTGCCTGCTGCGCAACCGACGTGGGCTAAATAAAATGGAGGAAGCAGTAGCGTTATATTGCATGTCGGCGAATAAATATGTTTTACAAACTGTGAGAGTATTATTTGCGATTACAAAAATAAATTTTAATAGTTTTAATTTATAATTCCTTATCAATATGAAGTGAAACCAATTTTTTTTTAATGTCCGTTTATCTGACCTTTTGAATACGGATCACGGTTGTTATAGTGGCAACAGAAATATATCATCTGTGAAAAATTCAACTGTCTAACTATCACGATTCATCCTGGTGACTGATGGACAGACAGACGGACAGCGGAGGTTTAGTAATAAAAATTTACCCATTCAGGGCGGAATCCCAATCATTTTTATTTCTGTCTGAACAATCCCCACTGCACTAAGCAATAAGAAAGTAATTTAATGCATGTTTTTATTTATAACTTAAAAAAAAAAACAGTAAATAACAATTGGCGCGCCTGCATTACCGGCAGTGTATCACACTTTTCGGGCTACGGCGAAATACATAGCGCGATAACTTCGTCTGCGCTCGATGCAATGCAGATTAGAGAAAAACAATCTGTTATTGTGTAATTACCTATACCCAAGGAAGTCATAGTATGTATTCCTTAAAGATTAGTTTTTTCGTTAATCTGTGGTCCAAACTAAAAAAGAGGATAGGTATGAGAACCTTCTTGAGGAGTTTTGGCGGGAACGCGGAAATGTTCACGTCGTTGCATTGTATTATTTCTCAAAACTTGTGCTTTTTTCAGTATTAATGTTTAAAATTGGTGGCGTTTTACGCATTAAGTGCTGAATTACGAGCACGAGTGTGGGCAAGTGATATAATGTGGTGAAACGTGAGTTTTCGTGTTGCCTCCAAAATTCCATAGAAGCTTCTTGTAAAGTTGCCACCACTTTACTGGAGCATGACTGAGACTGGAATATGACTACCTGACTTAGACTGGACTATGACTATGACCCATGACTAAGACTTGACTTTACGCGATGTATTCTTTAGCGATAAAAATTACAATACTTGACACTGGCTAAATACACGGCGTGTGGAGCCAAAATCTAAGAAAAAAAAAAAACCTTCTTGAATATGAGCACGACACAGAGAACAAGGAATTTCGAAAACTAAAAACTTTTTTATTATAAGTTTATAAGTTTTAAGGCTTCACGCGATATCATATTTAGCCAATATTTAAACATAACTAAAATTTTTATTCATGTTTTCGATTTATTGGGTTCTGGCGAGGGCAAAATTCTTTATTGGCGATCTGTTATTATGTATTAGTATTCAAAAATCTACTACGCGTTACCATTCGAAATAAGTATTTAAAATTGTATTTATAGTACCTATATCTTAACCTATAGTAGTAACATATTCAGTACTCGGGGAGCCGATGGATGCAGGAGGCGAGCAGCCGCTCTAAGTGGCGCTCCCTGGGGGAGGCCTATGTTCAGCAGTGGACGTCTTCAGGCTGTTAATGATGATGATGATGATGATTCAGTAATCTGTGCCTATAGGTACTTAATTTATTGACCCTTTTTTTTGTTCCTCGCTTGAGGATTGGCGTCGCACGTCTTGTGCATTTGCCAGCTTCATGTTTACTTTTCATAGTCTTCTATTCTATTGCTTCTGCTTCTTCCCAATATTTTCAGAAGTGAAGGATTTCAGACTCCTCTTTCGAGGAATTTATGTATAAACATGTTTTACAGTTGTTTAAAACGGGGAAACCATTTGCTACGCATTGTAAAACCTTTTTTTATTTTGGCATTAGACAAAACATGTATTTAGCCAATGATACCAAGTATTTTATGAAAACTGTTTAAAGGGGAGATTCTTAGACTTTTTATAATCATTCATAAGGCTTCACGCGATTATCATACTTAGCCAATATTGAAGCTTACTTATTAACATTTTTATTGAAGTTTTCGATTTATAGGGTTTTGGCGGGAGCAATGTTCTTTATTGCCGATCTGGTCAATTGTATTATTTACATAAAGTTACTACACGTTACCATTCTAAATATGTAGTTAAAATTATTTTTGCGCTAATGCTACATTCTGTATCGACCCCAAAGAAGTTTTAAGGTACCTGTAGTACTTATAGCTACTTAAGTTATAGACCCTTACCATTGCTACACATTTTAAAACCTTTTTTATTTTGGCATTTTTGGCAAAGTAAGCCGGAGCGCGTGCTATTATTTGTATTTAGCCAATGATATGAAATATTTTATGAAACATGTATAAAAAGAGTAGGTACTTAGATATAATAATATATAGGTATTCATTATGGCAATTGTATCCTCGAATTAACAACAACATGGCGCGTAAGGTTCGTTTTTGACTATTTTTAATTTGTTCTTCTTCTTCTTGCATGTTGATAATAGTTAAAATATTTTAGATCTGTGGGCTATTAAAAAAACCATGGCTAAAAATGATTAGATTACTCGGTTACTCCAAGAAGGTTAAAGTTTTAGTAAGTAACTATCTTTGGGTGTTACTAATAATTATGTAATGACGATTTAACCTACTTCCTCACTTTCATCACTAGGTACTGAGGTATGTTGAAAGTGCAGTGGGAATGAGACAGCGTGGAAAATAGTGGACATAATAATAATTATAACGGCTGATTCTTTAAGGAGTGATGGTTTAGTATTTGTAATTCCTAATTAGTATTAAGAAAAAATAATTATTTATTTTATTTATTTATTTTTATATACACTTATTTTTATATATCTATTGATACTGGCTAAGTGTAGGTACCAATTCGTATGGAGCCAAACATAAGAAGGTAAAAACAATGTGGTAAATGGAACAAAAGGCGCGTGGATATGTAAAACTGAGCAAAGCAGCATCATCGTGCGTGTGTGTCATTCTTTCATATTTTTATAAACTGTACCTGCCTGCTTAGGTAACTACTGCCTAAACAAAATTTACTGAAACTTCTGTGAAAGACCTGAGTGAAGTGGTGATGATTTCTTTTTGTTGTAATATGAAGAGGTATTTATAAAATTGTAGTTTTTTGTTTGAAACTTCTTTTCTTTTACTTTTTTATAAATCTATATTTGACTCAAAAGATTTAATTTTAGGTAATGCCTTAAATAGCTTCCACTCACGGCTATGCTTGCGTTATACCTATATCTATGCTAATACAGGTTACTGTGCTCAGCTTCGAAAAGATTTGGTGCATATTGTTGTTTGGTACGAAATGAATGATCTATTATTAGACTACTTATAACGTAAAAATAACATAACACAAGCGTGCGAAGCCGCGGGCAAAAGCTAGTATATAATATATGTTTGCCTTTATTATATATTTTTAATATTGGCCAAAAAGAAACGGGTTTTGGGCTGGGCCCTTCGATATGATCATTAAAACTACTTGTATTTAACAGTCATGAACTATCCAGAGTATGATTATGATTATGATTATGAAGCTTACCCCATCCAGCGCCATGAAGTTAGCAAGCTGCATGAGCGCGCGAATCCTCTGCCTGGGCACGATCTTGCCGAACGCTCCGTCGATGAGAATCACCACAACCATTCTGTTCTCGTCAGCGATGCATGACCCGTACTTCGAGTGTGGCTTCTCATGAGCTCTCTTGACCTGGAAAGTTAGTGGTTGTCAAACAAATCACGCTGTCTTGGCATGTATGCACCAAAACGCACTTGTATTTTGTAGTTTAACTAATTTAAACCTTTTACAAGACAAATAGGTATTTGACGGATAACTTTATAAAAAGAAGCCTGACTAAGTACCCTCAACGATGTTCCCGAAACATCTCGTGGCAATTCTAGATAATAAGGTAAAATCTCGCTCAAGAACACACCATCTTTTTCCATACGATCCGTCGGAGGACAGAAAGATCTCCAATACTGCCGTATTTTGTAGTCGAACCCGAATGAAAAGAACAGCGTACTAATCTGATAAATTATGCTGAATGGCTTCATATCAGAATTATTAAAAAAAACCTAACCTCGTAGGTACTTGCTTAATATTTATAGGCTTATCATTTAACTAAGTGTCTCTCCTAATGGTAAGAGATGACCTACGGTGGCGCATGCCTGCCTAGAAGATACTTCCCCATATACCAACCTCGATGGTGAATGAGTCTGTGGCAGTAAGCCCGTGCGTGTTGCCATGCGCCGTAACAGTAAATGTGTGAGCGCCGAGGTCTTGCTTCTGCGGGACGCCGCTGACGAGGCCGTGTCGCGAGTCCACGGCCAGCCAGCTCGGCGCCCGACGACCATCTTCATTGCGAACCTACAGGGGTACTTTGCTTTTAAAATATCCTTAAAAATGTCAAGAATGGTATAAGCAACTGCTTTGTGAAGCGCGTTGTGGATTTCGATTGTATGATTGACAATTTATGATAACAAAGCCAGCGTCCGTTTGGGGACGATCGGTCTGTAACCGAGTTAATACTAGAAGATGTTGAAATACGTCGTAAGATATTAACGTAGAAATGCATGATTGCAGCAGTAAGGGTTTTGTGGGATACCTTTAAAGAATCCCATTTCTACGTGTATCTACTGCTTATAAAAACCTTGTACTTGGTAAATGAAAAGAAAATCTGCACATTATATTGTGTCTGAACTCACCTTATAAGCTACTACGTTCCCGGAAAACGCTTCCTTGGGGATTTCCATTCGAAACAAATGCCCCACGTAGGCCGACGTGTCGGGGACACCCCATAATCTTCTTAGGCCATTCTTTGCTATCTCCGAGTGATTCGCTGTCAACTCAACCTGGAAGGAAACAAAGTGATACCTAATCCTGTTTTCTCTTTTTGCCAACCTTATTCGTTACGTAATACTTACGTTCATTACGTTGAGACTTTTCGGTTGAGTGACCAGATAGTATATTTTCAACACACGGGGTTTCGATACTCATTGCACACTAATTTAAGTTAAACGAGCAATTAAACTTGGAAAACTTGGCCGAGGATGTGGGCATAAGCATGTAAAATTGCGGTAGCAGCTAAAATTGGATGAGCTTTATTGCTTGTGAACGCGGCACTTTATTCTTTCATTTCTGTGTAGGGAAATGGGCAATTTCATAGGCTCTAAATTACTTCCCCGCCAAAGTTCCACACGGTTAGTTCAGTACTTTAGCAATTTCACATTCATATTTCATAATTATTAGTAAGATGGGAAGTAGGATGCCGTAACAGCTGTACACACAGTTCTATATAATGTAGTTCCAACTGCACAACTATAAATTTCCTCGTGAGCAAACAACTTTTGGCTCCTACGGAAACCCACACATTAATACATTTTAATTGAAACTACGGATGTGTTAACGAATAACATCACGGAGAGAACTATTTATTCCCGTCAGAGTTCTAGTCGGAAGGAAACAGTGGCGCGCCTGTCTCGCATTAATATTCATCAGTTCGTCGCGATTTAACGTCATAATGCTGAACTGCGAGCGTAGCATGTGATTTAGTGCACTAGGAAAGGGGAAGTTCATTGACCTTAAAACAACAGTAAACAGTAAATGCCAAAATCGGTGGTGTATGCCATTATCTATCTAGTTAAAGTACTAGCTGAAAAGGAGAGGCAATGGCGTTGCCTTGCCTGTACCTTTTATAAGGTTTCCTTTTCCTAAAGCTTCTCAATTTTCTATCAAGCTGGGAATACGGATGAAAATATAATAATCATTTTTCTAGCACGTCAACGGAAAACGTGGAACGTCTTATATTTTTCCCAAGAAGTTATCTGAGAATAGCTGTGTATTTTGGAAGAAGAAATTAATTAGCGAGGAGTGATTGACTCCTTGCTATTATCTATCTAGTATGCCATTATCTATCTAGTTAAAGTACTAGCTGAAAAGGAGAAGCAATGGCGTTGCCTTGCCTGTACCTTTTATAAGGTTTCCTTTTCCTAAAGCTTCTCAATTTTCTATCAAGCTGGGAATACGGGTGAAAATATAATAATAATTTTTCTAGCACGTCAACGGAAAAAGTGGAACGTCTTATATTTTTCTCAAGAAGTTATCTGAGAATAGCTGTGTATTTTGGAAGAAGAAATTAATTAGCGAGGAGTGATTGACTCCTTGCTATTGCTAACAACGAAGCCATTGATATGCTTTTCATGTTGTGAATGTAATGAGATTATTTATAACGTGGATAGACTGAGGAACTGACTAACGGCCCTCCTGTTGGCATTTGTTTACCGTCATGTATGGTACTGCAGGGTCAGAGGTTCTACTCATGCAATTCCTACTCTATTTCTTTTCAATCACCTCTTGAAATGCCCCGCGTCCGTAGCTCAGTGGAAACAGGTTCGTAAGTGATATATGTTCAAAGATTACCTGAAATTCTTCGCTGTTATCGAAAGCGAAGTCATCGTCGTGCCGGCTCAGTGCCAGAGGACACAGAAGCAGGATCGCGCACGCGACGTACCGCGCGCGACCCATCTCGCTCCCAGCTCGCACGCGCGACGCTCTCATAAAATCATGATGGACAATCTGAAACAAAATAACGCGTGCTCAAGATGTGGAAAACGTTTCATAATCGTAGACCTATGTAATGCAAATAGAGCGAATTCTGTGTTCATAATGTAAGAAGATTTAATGATTATTCAATTTGATATCGCGCAAAAACTACTTAGTGGAATGTAGAAAGGAAACCTAGAGTCTAACGCTAGATTCTGTGCGACAGAAACCGCTCATCAGCCAGTACTGTAAAATATGAATTGGTTGCACGAGAACTGTAAAGCCGTAAAACTATTCTAGCAAATTGCCATTCGAAGAATGAATGGGGAATATTTTTAGTACAAAACATGGTTCGTAAAATGTTCCTGCCCAGTTTACGGTTAAAAGCGTTTATTAGAGTTGAAATATTTGAGCTCTCAGGACAAAATGGAAAACAATTTTGGGGCGAGAAATCGGGCCTATCAAATTATTTAACGAGTCACTCTCGATAAGATTCTTGTCCGTTTTGGAAAGGGATCGGACACTTGATTTAGCCGCTGTTAAACCCCTTCGAGTTTTGTTTAAATATAGGACAAGTTCGAGTCGAATGTCTGGTACAAATGAGTAGGTAATAAAGAAGAAAGAGGAGGGAGGGCAAACGGAAACGAGTCGGGTACTGTTACACAGTTAAAGGCGCGTGTTGGCGCATAATGATTGGACACAAATAAAAGCTTTTGAACGCTTTCCGTTTAGCATGCTGTCGCGAAACCACTTCAGGGAATACTTTTATATTCCTTTTAGTGTAATGCGGCGAGGCGTCTGCTCATATCCAGCACTTGAACGGCAATGTCGGTGAAGAATTTAATTTAATTCCAAATATAGGCGCTTTTACGAGCGACGCACGCTTTTACGACTGACTTTCGTAAAATTTCGTCGACAACAATAATGCTGGTGCGGCAATATAAATCAATAATAGCGCGAGAACGAGAATCTCTGGGAGTGGATAGTGAAACCTTATATGGAGCACGTGCCGATCCGAAAATCTAATCTTAGCAGAACAATAAATCTCTTATCCAGCTATTTATCAGCAAGGAAGAAATTAATTACATTGCCGAGAGAATATTATCTATCATACAGAAACAAAGGAATAAACCAAATTGTAGTTCTTTGGGGAAAATGAGCAATGATGCCAACTGTGGACTGTGGCTGATTTTTGAAACACAGTTGATAAAGTAAATCACTTGAATTGAGTTAGTTCATTCAAAAACTACGAAAAGGCCCATCTCTACAACAGATGTATTGTGATTGTTAGCGTACTTGAGCTCATTACTCGACTCGGAAAAGCAGGCAAGAAAACCATAAGGAGGCGAAAATTTATAATGAGAAATAAACAGTCTCCTCAAGGGTGATTTACGTAATGCCTCAAATGCCTTCGCAGTAAACGGCCACTCCAATTATTCTGAAGATTACGGAAGAAGAGCCACATTCCGGAATGAGACGTGCTTTGTTAAACGGTCAAGTTTTGCTTCGCGTTGGCTTTATCCTCGTTTATGAATACAAAATTCTATGAAATGAGCTCTAATATTTACAGACCCCGAGATGAAAATGGTTCTTTAATAAATTAGTTTTGCATTTAATTTTTTACTTAGATTTACTGCAGAGTTACTAAGAAAAACTGTATTCGCAATTCATAAATCCATTCTCATGCCGTTACTTATTGTCTGAAGAAGTAAAATAATACCCCCCAAGACATCGACCAAGATGTTGCTCAGCGATTTTATTAACATGACGCCGTCAGTCATTTTATGGAAATTTGATCAAGTGAAAATATTTGGGTGGGTTCCCCCTTGGGAAATCGATACTTTGGCAAATGCTCTAAAAGTATTAGACTCTCCTTTGTTACAGAGATTCATAAGTGGTTTGATACGTCCCAAAAATAAATGAACGCATTCGTAAAACTATGCCGTAGCCGTTATCGTAAACTTCAGAGCTTCATAAATAATAGGTGTACTTTCTGGTGAAATGTTAACGTAAAACTGCTATAGGTCGCTGACCGCATTAGTTATTTTATACAGCGTGAGTTCGCACTTATTAGCTATTAATATTACAAAACAGACCGCACTCTAAAAAGTAGACTTGAGAAAACAAACATAAATTGTTTGCAAACTGCCGCGGTTTGTACGTTATGAAGAGCTTTTAAGCTCAGAAGTCTGAGTATACAAAGTTGTCTAAAATGTAGACGTTTGGTTCGCTAAAGCAAGTTTTGTAAGCGAGTTAGGAGCAGCCACTCCGGCTTACCCTTGGTTTGGCAAGGGGACCGACTAAGAGGGTTACCACAATGGATCTTTCCCCCGACAAAATCTCTTTATAGACTGTTGATATAGGCACGTACCTGATACACAAAGGTATTAATGTATATTATGTGGTTGTTGTGTTGTGAAGGTGCTAAAATTGAACTTGTAAGTACTCTCTTTTTTGTTACAACAACTATAACTTAGAAATCTATCGTCCGGCAAGGCATGCTCATAACTTGATTTGCCTTTAAAAGAGGTAGCTAAGCCAATTTGTTTATGTTTGTCAAAATCGTTAAATAAGTCATTATCTGAGAAGAACGGAGGGAATGTTTCATTATCCACATTCAATAGAATATTCGCAGATAAATAAGGAAAAAACGGGAATAAAATAATCCGTCGTAGACAGACAGGAGGGGGAGCTGTAATCGAAAAACGCTCAAAGAAAACTCGAGACCCTTCCTATTCGTGTTCGGGGTGCCAACATAATCTATTAAAATAGAGTTAAAACGGAGGATCGCGTCTGATTGCATTTTCCACTGTGTACAACATTAGCGGATATTGAAGATAATAGATTGACTATGTCGTAGAGGTGTCTTTAATTATTGAAGTTACCGTTACAGAAGATTTTTCAAAGCATGTACAGATTAGAGATTACACGAATTTAAAATGAACACTGCGGAGAAATTGGCAATTTTTTCGCTAAACTGTCAGCAAATATACGGTCAGAAGGCAGGGGAGGCCATCAGGTCACTATATTCCGCGTATCTAGGTCAGCTGGTAATCAGCTCCGTAATAACCTGAATAATTCACGGTATCTGATTTACTCCTGAAAGGTTATTCGCGTGTTCGATACGATAAAAATATTCCTTAAACTTGCGCAGTTTGATGACTTCACCACACTCGCAACTCAAGACACGATATAGCAGTAAAATAAAGCTTTTTCCGTCCACCTATAGTTTATTTTACATATTTCGTTTCGTTTTAAATATAGGCAAATAATTGAGGAGAGAGAGAGGGTTCGTAGAATTCCGTTCTAAAGAGATTTCTGAAAACTAGCGAGCTTCTCGTAAATCCTTTGGAAAGCCTTTTGGAGTGATATTTTTTGGGTTTTCAATTGAACGTAAATAGAAGAGGATTGAAAACGATTTACTAGAAATTAGAAAGAAAGGTTTTCATGATGTGGAATATAAATGTCGAACAATGACAACTAAGAATTCCTAAAGATATCAGGCATGTCACATGTGCCTATTTGTTTCTATAACAAACAAGTTAACAAGGAGACGCCAGGCGGTCAATCTATTTCGACAGCGGAAGTCACGTGTTTCCAATGCTCCTGCGTGCATCTTAATGTCATAGTTCTTAGTATTCAGGTGCTATAAATATGCATGCGTCTTGGTTCTGGATATCTCGACTCGACATCTGTACTACACTGTGAATGCAACTCACATTGACTTTTGTTCCGTACTACAGCACTGACATAAAGTTGAAAATGTGGCCGTGGAGCTTAACCCGATAGTAAAGTGTTTTTGCGTAGTCGATAGAGACCCACCCGGCCACACATTGTGCGTAATCTCACCGGTGAAATGGGTATTGTCTCCGAGTAGGAAGCAAAAACGTGCCATGCAGGTAGACTTGTGTAACTCCGGAACGAGTCGTTCCGAAGAACTGCTCCGTTGTGGTGAACGAAAGGAACTCCTTCGTCTTCACGGATTGTTTTCGTTCAGTCATTCCCAGTTCCCAGTTCCAACTCCGTGAACTCAAACGAGTGGCGGAACTGGGAGTTGCGTCTGCCCGCAAGTAACTCCCAGTCTCAGGAGTGATTTCGTTCACAGTTCGTATCAAGCGAGAACTCAATAGCGCGCACGGCCGCTGGCGAGGAATTCGACATCTCACTTGCACACACACCCCGTCACTCACGTATTGCTGTTCATAAATAGCTTACTCTCTAAACGAGTCGTCATTCTTGACATATCAGTCAAAGAAAAAATAATCTAGAATACAATTATGTAAAAAAAACATATCTATAAAACAAAAGCAAGAACTGATTATTACCTGTAAATACAATTGATTTTTAAATACGCCTTTTAAAGTATAATCTATTTATTGCTTTAATTGTCAGTCTTGAGCCTGAAAAAGTGTGAAGGGAAATCGGTTTTATTATTACGTCCGTCATGAAAACTATTATTACTTAAACATAAGTTGTAATGAGAAATAGGAACATTTATTTTTCCATTGCTGTAGTATAAGTAAATCACGTGTTGTTTACACTACACAAACACATGCTTTCTATAAAAAATCAGATTAGCAAAGTCGCGTTCAATAGTCCATTATAATTTATAATCAACTCCTAAGCCAACTCCTTGCAACAAACAAAATAGTTCCGCAGTTCGCAGAGACTCGCACATCGCCTCTTTCGTAGGGAGTGACTGAACGAAAGGAGTTACTGGAACTGCTAACTCCTTGCAACAACATCGTTCCGCAGTTCACCAAATCCGAACGAGTCGCAGAGACTCGCAAATCACCGCGTTCGTTCCAATTCACTGATCGAAAGGAGTTACTGAACGAGTTAGAAGAACGAGTTCCTTTTACTGAACGAGATTTGAAGAACGAATTTACTGAGATGAACGATTTTGCCCAAGCCTACATGCAGGTGAAGGTCCTGATAAATTACGAGCCATAACAGTGGCGACACGAAAAATGGTAGATATTTTTTTCGGCCATTTAGCTAAGGAATGGGAAGAGTGACGAATCCTTCTAACCCAATAACGGTTGTCGGAGACTAAAACACGGTTCAGTGGTTTGTCTAATAAATTGGCGGTTGGAGTTACACAGGTAAAGACAACAGGGAAGGCTTGGGATGTTTTACGGGTTGTCTTAATTGAGTTTTCGAGTACGCAAGTCACTCTGCTGGATGATTGTTTGCAACCAACTACATTTGGGACGTATAGTGGAAGTAATGTCGCGGTTTCTATTGAGTTTCTCTAAGCTGTTTATTTGGTACATGTTTGCCACATGCGAGCTTGGCTCTGGAGCTTTTTATGGCATTGTTAAAATGGCGCACCTATTTTCTCTGCTCTTTATAGTCAGCTCGTAAATTATCGCTTTACCTTCAACTTTATGACACCACGACCAAATATATTGTTAGCACATAGCACACGTGCGTAGACATTTAAGTTTGTGTCGATTTCGAGGTTTATTTACAAAACTCAACTCAAATATTTAGCGAGACTATGCCAAAGCTATATTAACAAAACAATTCTTTAATGGTGCATGAATGATATTGGTCAATGAAAAGTTCAATGACCAAAATCATTCATGCACATTTTAGTGGTCTCTAAGAATATATCTAATAAAGTATGATATTGAGCACATTATCAAAATCAAAATGAACCAGCCGGGATATTCGGTCAGGCTCAATGTTCATACTTATTTTGCTACGCTTTCAAAGAGTATTCCTTACCTAGAATTTTTTACATTGACTGAGGGTAAAATATAATACTTCAACAAACATAACAATGGTATGATTACCAGTGTTGCGATTAACATAAGAACATTCAACTAATGGGGGCAAACAGCCAATCGCAATAAACAGAAACCACCCGACAAGGAGTAAACTTAAATCCCTAGAGCTCAAAGATCATGAGGAAAACTTTTAAAATAACAATAACGGCGAACTTACCTAAAGTAAAAGCATTAGGCCCGGTTTCCACCAAAGCAAAAGGGAGAGATGTGCCGCGAAGCTGGTAGGTTATTTCCACCAGAGCGGAGAAGAGAGGAGATGTGAGCTGTGCGTAGCAGAGTTGGGAGCTGTGTTGTCTACGAAAGGAAGACGACATATCATTAAGCCCACTCCCCGCGCGCCGCCTGACCCAGCCCGACCACACACTTCTCCGCTCTCGCGACGCAAAATTCTATAGAAAAATGAGACATCTCATCTCTTCTCAACTTGATCCATTTCCACCGAAACTAAGCGGAGAGGAGATGTGAATATAATGAAATCTGATTGGTTATTCAAAACAAATCTTCTCTCGTCTCTTCTCGTCTCCACTTTGGTGGAAACCGGGCCTTACAGCTAGTACCTAACAAAATAATGACTCAATGTCATCATAATATTCTCAAAGGAGTAATTCTTAAGTCTATGGGTAATTCTACCACAGAAGATAGCGAAGTTCACCGCCTATAAGAACACACGTGAATGGAAAATGATGGAAGAAAGGTAAATGCTTTCAAACATAACTATAAAACTTTCTCAGAGTCGGGTTAGAAACCTAGCAATATTTCAGCGACGATGCTCGACGTTTCATGCTTTTAAAGCATCTAATATTCTGGACGCATGGAGGTAATACGATTGGGAGTAGTCGAACAAGGGATTCGATACTCGGGATGTTTCATGAATTGAGATTCAGACGTCTACCTGGCTTGCAGACAGTACTTTATGGGTTAAATGCTTTCGAGACCACTAAGTATGTATGACTCATGACACTCTTTCTGATTTTGTCAAATATTATTTTTAGTTAGACATCATTTTTAAGTCATCTACACATACAGATTTTTGCCTCCTCTCTGAAATCGTATATTTTTTATTAGTTCGTTCGTCACCTTGAGAATACTTATTCTTATAATTAATATACCTTTGTACAATGTACTTCCAGAATAACGTGGTTAAAAGGTGTAGGTAGTTTTAAAATAAGGACAGTAAGGTAATGTCAAAGTTGCTTAACATTAATGTTTTGCCTTGTTAGGATCGGGCGAATGACGAAATGAATATCTCAAAAAATCACAAAGTTACAAGCATTTTAAAAACTGATATAGAAAGAGATAGCTCAAACGGCCAGTGACGTCAGAGGAACGTCGTTATTAACGTCGTACCTCATTACTAAGCTGTGGTAGTTTTTCATACAATTTCTTTGACATGTGACGTCACGAGTAGATTTTTCATAGTAACTATGGGAGCACTCTGTTTCGCGAGAAAGGGACAGGAGATGCCTCCTGTAGAAACTTTAAATCTTATTACTCCGTGATTTATTTACCGATTTTACTTATTTTTTCAATTATTGCATTCATATTTAATCTTCTTTATGAAAGTAATATTTACTTGTTCATTTCTAATAGTAGTCATCATGCCTATTGTCTATTATCCAGGTCAGTTTGTATGAACTTCTTTCTAGTCAAGACTTAGTCAAGTCTTCCCGGAAAATAAAAAATGAATAAACTTGTGAAGAAAAGGGGTAAGTGATATGCTAACTTTTTTAACCATCCAACGTGTTGGAAAGTGGTGATTAATGACATAGATTATAAACAATCAATCATTAATGCACAAATGGAAATATTTCAGTGCAATAACCAGTTCTTTTTAAATAACCATTATGCGACCTGCCTTTAGCTGATGCCATATTTGCTTGGAAAGCAGAACTTGCAATTTGCGTTGTATGCAAAATTGTGGTAGGTGTTTTAGTTCAAAACGAATGTTTGTAGACTGGTGTATTGAGGAAAGGAACTAGAAGTAGTTGATATAATAATACAAAACTGTAAAGCATTTTTAAAATATTAGGTACCTATAGGTTTACATCTGACATTTCGCCTGGTGTTGTTTTGGTGACCTGCGGGGTGATTACGTAACTTTGACAGCAATGCAACGGGAGAAATTTCATTCCGAATATGAAAATTTTCATAGTAACTATGCACATAAACTGCGTATTGAAACTGTCAAATCCATACATTTTGTGTTTCTATTGGTTGCAATCAAGTTACATAATCGCCTAGCTGGTGATTGTCACAATCCAGTCGACGGCCTATTTCGGTATGAGCCCCTGGAACGACCCCTTGAGGAACCAAAAGTATTTCATTTTTATTTCGGTGGTAAAAAAAAAGTAAGGGATTGTTACAAAATTGAAATGTTTTATTATTAGAAGAAACCTATTTACCTCTAGATGTTTTTGGAATCTCTAGATTATTCCTAAGTATATGGTAACATGACCTATGCAAATAGGGCAAAGTCTGTGCAGACGCCTATGCGCTTGGTAAAGATTTCCCGATTCGAATGAAAATAAAAGCAAACGAGTTTCGAGTACATAGTACTACTGAAAACAAGTGACGCAATTTTCGCTAGCACACAACACAAAAACGCGTGAACCAGGTTTATTTTATTTAGACAACAGCAACAAAAGCAGCTCGCCAGTGACAGAATTTACTGAAGCCAACTTTGCGACCGTATATAAGAAAAAAGTTGTAAATACTGTTAGCAAACTCTAGCACGATGAAAACTTTAGCTGTGAACTGAAAAAACGCTCTTACAGTTGTTATCCAAGTGTAACAAAAAATGAAACAAAATATAATGGAGCAGTGACCCCGCGTTTCTTTATGAGATCTATTAGATTTTAGTTCGGAGACCGTATCTCCAACGAACCAATCAGCCTGTATATAACCCTCATTAAATTTTTTGAAATCATTTCTTTATACGCGGGTAAAGGTCCCAACGCTTCACCTCTACGCCAGAATAAAGAAGACAACCCCAAAAATATTACTGTCGCCGGTTTTATGAACATCATACTGTATGCTTGTATTGTATGGATAATAGATAGGCATACTTTACGCTCCCGGTTTCTTGTATGGTATCAAAAACAAACAAGAAACAAGATTTAGTTATTATTTATTTATTTAGTACGACGGTGAATAAGCTTCACTAGAAGGATTAAAATCCGTAAAGTAAAATGGGACTGCTCCAGTTCCGCTCTCTACGCTACGAGCTGAAGTAAGGCTCTTCAAGTACAGCACAAAGAGCTCGCATCTCTTCGCGAACAATCGCAATAACACTTTGTACGAGAAATGCTTTTTGCACGCGTCGTCGCGCGGAACAAACGTTTTGTAATATATTTCTGCAGATACAGTAGGTTTGTATCAGCATCAGTTATATGTGACTACTAATATACGTAGATAATGTTTGCCCTAGTAATTATTTAAACAATTGCGGTTGCAAAACATTTTCTGTGTTTCTTGCCGTTTATGTTTCCATGAATCGACAGAAAAATCCTACAGTTTCTCTACTATTTGTGGTGCATTGGCGTAACGTAACGTATACAGTTAAAGCGCCACTGTATACGGTCAAAACGGCAGCGCCAGACCGTGATTTACACTACATAGTCCCAAAACACACTCCCTTTATGGCAGACGTTCCGGGATTCGACAATTTATTTGTCTGGGTGCAGATAGATCGTTATCCGCCGTGCGTCATATTCTTTCATTCATATTATACAGAACTAAATATTCTGAATATTTACAAATAAAAATAACATGATCACTAATAAGAAACTACTGTGTGATAGTTAAATTGTGATACAGATCACTGCCAGTTATTATAGAGATTCTTGCGACGAGATCGTATTTTTTGCTAAATGCTTGCAGAAGATTACGAATCAAGTGGTAGAAACTGAATTAGTAACGTGAAAATACGATTACATGCATATTAGTGTCAAATCTGTTGGATTACTTTAATGGCAGAGAACAAACTAACATCCAACATCCTGCCTGTAATTCACCTAGCATGACCGCAAGTCATATCTTCAAATATGGTTGATTACTTTACTTACAATTTTAAAACTCTCAGACAGTAGGTGTACTAAAATACTTTTGATTAACCGAAGTTGGAAGTTTGAAGTACATTTTACAGAGGTTATTTCTACTACCTTTACTGGTTTATTACTCACTTCTTCTACTATAACCATCTCTTAAAGGAAATTAGATTCATTCCCTCTTTCACACATCCAGTTTATGAGGCAGTACAAGTTCGGCGAGGGGTTTTATGTCTGTCTAGACATACTATCACTAAACCGCGGTGGTAGTTACATAGACTCTGATTTACATATAGATTTTCGAAACCATCTGGGACTAAGCCCGAACGCTTTTGGTAGTTGCCAAGCAGGATTTGTGTGGTGTTTATGGGATGTTTAGGGATTGTTACGTAAGCTGTCTCTGATACTGCACGGCTGCTTGAGATATCTGGTATCATCATCATATCTAATATCTAAAGGAATTACAGTATCTCACGACCGAAAACTTTTGTATATGAGTTTGTGTGATGATGGATGTGTAGTTACACAGAGAGTATTCGGTACTTAGGTATTATTATCGTTCATGAGTAATAAGCTGGTTACCACTCACCAAAGATAATAATAGAAAGGCGTTAAACAGATAGATAGATACTGATTTTACCCTAAATGTGTGGAAATCTTAGCTATAATCCATAATTCAGCAGGGCTTCTGTTACAAAATATCTGGAAAAGCAAAACTACCTCTATACAAATTATGAGATAACGAAAAAGAAACGCTTTAGAAAGATATATTTATAAATACCATATTACATTTAGGTACGCAAGTAAGTTAAATTAATCTGTCATTTAGATAATTGGGTGCAAGCCTATAATATTGGGGTCGTATCTTTCGATGGAGTTGAACATGCATTCAACAGAATTGCTTTGAAACTTAGCTTTGCAGTTTCCCTCTATCTAATATCACGAAATCCTCAGGCTTATAGGCATATTGCCGTTGCATAACATTCAGATCATCACCAACGATGTTTTGGCTCACTCTGACCATGAATGAGGCAAGAATTGGCAGAAGTTCAAGACATAAAAGGTACCTATACAAAATACCCAGACGCATTAAGTCCAGATAGGGGTTTTCCAGTGAATACTGCACTGATATCAGACATTACTACCACATCGTTATGCATGATTTATTGTATTTGCTGAAGCGAATGCACGAGAGGAATTCCAACAAACAGGAGTATAACGCTAAACGATTCGATTGTATCTCGGACTATTGATTCTGTATTTTATAAATTGCGCTGCGAGATATCGTATGCTGTTAAAATTGAATAGTATTTTATCGCCATCCAGTAAATCGAATGGATAGTATACGTAGTCAGTTTTTTGAGTCGAGTAAACATGTGTTTGGGACATAATAAACTAGAAAAAAAAACTGGCCATCTTCAAATAGCAGAAAGATTTTCTTGAATCTTTAACTAAGATCGGTTCATATCTTTAGAAGTTACGATGCCACAGATACCTAGTAACACCTACACACGTTAAACTTATAAACACCCTTCTGGTCGGAGGTTACTAAGTGACCTGAAAAATAAAAATGAAATAGCACTTGTTAAATATAAAACGAATTACTCACTTGTTTAATTTAGAGCCGCGACGGACGGCGTTACAGGAACTTTTCAACCTGAAAAGATAAGAAATGTAAATGAGAGCCCCATGACATGAGCATGAAAATTTACGGCGTCTTCCGAAATTAAATTAAACGGAAATGTCTTTCTTATTCTTTACAATCTGCCTAATATAAACAGTATTATCCGTACAATGTGTAAGCCTGTCTCAATGTAAAACATGCTAAGAAAAATCCTGTTTCTTTTTTCTATTTCAAGAGGCAAATGTACTGAAACAGATTGAATTATTAAGCACTGTTTTAAACTTTCACGGTTGTTCACTACATTTTTAATAGTACTTAGGTACGGGATCTTTACTCTCTATTTCTTTCTGAGGTTTCGATATTTTGGCACAGTTACATGCACCATTTTCACAGGTAGACTAAAGATAAAGATGCGGGTATATATGATTGTAATCACGGCAAAGATCCCTATTACTATTAAAATGTAGATTGAATTATTTTGTTCATATCTTATATTATTTCACTTGTTCCTATACTTATTACAGCATTGTCTCGGTTCTATAGCCGACGTGACCCCTCGTGGGCACACGTAGACAGGCAGGGGCAGTGGAAACTAGGAACAATCAAAGGGCAAATTGGCTAACGTTAAAGAAATTATACTCCAGCTCTTTCGGAAGGAATTCATCGGGTACCAATTCGCGAAGTACGTTTAGATTTTTCTATATTAAATAAATGCCCATGCCTCCTCAGTTATAAGGTATTTATTAAAAGGCACATTTAAATTTTTAGCAGAATTCTAGTAATTATGATTAAACTAAATCACTTCAATTCAGAAAATATACACGAAGGTTCTTTTTTATATAGGTAGGTACTCGTTGTGATACCACCATTTGAAGTGTACATTCTGACACTTTATTGCGACACTGATCTTTCCTTCTATTCCCTTTTGGATGCTTTGACATTTCTGGACGCTATTTGACAAGGGTAGGCAATTTTCACAAGGACACCGATACCACACGACTCACACGATTCTCCAGTGTCCGGTCACCATATTGTAGTTACGTACTTACTACGTACTAAGTTGAACATCCACTGTATTGATTAGCACAAATTCATTAACAAAGCGTCTCTGATTTATGACTCTTTGTTGAACAAAAGCCGCTTTGTTCAACAACTCGGACGTTTAACACCACCCGCGCTTTTATTACAACTTTGCAGGACATTCAGCTTTGCGCGTTCCGTCAGCTTCCGGCGACTGCGTTCCGGGCTGATTCAGTCCTGACCCACTTCAGAGACTGGCTGAACGAGCATATGATAAAGTAACTATGTATAAAGGTATAGTTCGAAAGTTTAGCAATAAACAACTTTCTGAACTGCTCAATAACAACACGAGTAAAAATGTAGCCTCGGATTTATCACCGATACTATGATCCTTTCTGAACAAAAGATTGCTTTTAACGACGCTTACATTTTCCACTGTGCCAGACTTTTATCTCAACTATGCAAAACATTTAGCTTTGCACGGTACGTCCGTTTCCTGCCAACTAACGCTTTTACAACTTTGTATACGTTCATATGAAATCAAGCCCCGTGCTGCCAACCTAACTCTTTGAATTCATTAAGTCCCGACCCATTTTAATAGTATACTTGCCCTACGCAGATGAGTAATGAAATTATATTATGTAAAACAACTGCTGAATTACACGATTGCTCAATCTCATTCTCAGTGGTCGCATTATTAATTTCTATTTAGTATGAATTTATTCGGTCAAGAAAACATTGCGGCGTCTGCGATTCTACCTACTTATACCTACTTTCAGGTCTCGTATAGCGAAGAAAATGAATAGAACTACTCGATCGAACTAATAATTGTGAGTTCATATTCATATGGATGGAGTCTTTATTGTTAAGTAAGCGTATTCATTGTACAGTTTTAATAAACATGACTATTGCATCGCATGACACTAGTGTGCCAACTTAAAAACATGCTAAGTGGTTCCAAGTATTCGACACACAAAATGTTTGAAGACTATTAAGTAGGCCTATTATATACTTTGTATGAGCAATATAAGTCGATGTAAGAACAGCCCAACAAAACTTCAACAAAAAAGATTTTAGACAATCATACACCGACACCGTGTGCTTCGTTTTCCTTCCAGTCCTTGCTCCATTTACAGTCGTCGTTAACCTAATTCTGAGAATTGTACTTAGCTCAACAGATATTTTGTTACAGTAAAAACCCATTAAAATGATTTTGGTAAGATATAATATTATACTTTTGGAAACGAGTATTAGACACGTTAAAAGTATATCGAATTAGCTTTAAAGCTATTTATTTGTCAGCGCCGCTTATCAGCTCGTTAAAGAACCTATAACGACCGTCCTTATTGATCTTACATCAAACGAGCATCAGGCTAATGTGTCTGATGACTTTCAAGGACTTTTGTGAAGAGGTCATTAAAAAGTCTATATAAGCCTATATATTTTATTTTTAAAGATATGAACGATGAGAATATGCTCGAGTAAGGCTCGAAGCCGTTCCTAACCGATCGGTAAAGTTAAACAACGCCAACGTTCGCTGCAGTCACTGCTATGATGGGTGACCGCTACAGCAAAAAGTGGTATTTACAACTGAGCGCTGCCGTGCTTCGGAGGGAACGAGTCCCGGCTGTAATCGTAAGACAATATTTATTAAGCCAAGTCAGAAACTTTTGGGTGGCCTAAGAATTCTGACACCAGGGCAGACCACTTACCTACACGAGAAGAAGATAGATTTATATTATCAAAATGAATAAAAAGTTTTTGATGTTCTGTCTAGTTATTATAATAAGCTGCTAGACATCAGGAGCAGCATACATATAAGCAAAAACATTTATGCGTGCTCCAAACTCCAAAGCGGTCTGCCTGTAACAACTTCGTTTATCGCCGGAGCTTCAGCAACTAACATTTAAAAGTCCCGTTGCTGACCGCCCAGATAGAAAGGTAGATTTTACTATTTCTGAAAACTTATAGAAAGATGTAAAAAAACGCATTTGGAATATAAAATAAGGACGACTATTCGATACACATATACATAATAAGACGAGCGATATACAGCATAACGTTTAAAAAAGCAAAACAACATATAAACAAAATTTCACTTTATAATTTAGCTAAGTTCATGAACAAAGGCTCTTTGTTGTCTTTCCTTGGCGGTTTGAATAATTATACCACTCTCAAAATTATATCAAAACATAATAAAGTTTATGATTTCACGAGGGTTTGCGAAGTCTACCAAAAAGCTTTTGCCATATTCATTCCGAAACTTTAGCCATTCCCTTTGGTTTGCAGCGCCCGTTAAATTTATGTATAGCGTTTCCCACTTCGCATGCTTTTAGTGGTTTTTCAGTTATAAAACCACTATTTACTATAACGGTAATAGTGTAAAATAATAGCAAGGTGATTGGTTTGGTATTTGTTGTCAATTTAGTTTCATTTAAACCAATTTGGTTGATTGGCATATCGTTGTTTACCTTGTTAAGTACTTTGAATTTAACATCACAAAATATTTGAGAAATACATCATGTGTCATATTTATTTTTGGCTATGGACACGGTTTATCACTTACTTGTGCGTTCAATATCGACAGAGCTTTACTAAAGCAGTCAGATACTGTTTACTTAGCAAGTAAACACCGCACAAGGTTGAAGAATCATGATTCAACGTGAGCTCATATTTTATCAATTGCATGAATCATCTATTTGCGGTATTAATTTCTCGAAGACCACAAGCTAAGGAGGAAGTCGAAATCTTAAACCCTCAGTAATTCGCAGTAAAGCAAAACAAGCTAAATTAAATTTACTCAAGGAAAGTGATGGGAGAAGGAAAATTAACGTCTAAGAGAGAAACACAGAGTTGAGAAAGTATTAGGTTAACATGCTCGCACTAATTTAACTTCTCAAGGTTTATACAGTGTCAATATGAGCCCCAAGACTCCAAACAATACCTAAACATTTCAATTTTCTAAACTTGGTTTTGGTATCAACCGAGCTTTACAGTATCACCTTCGGCCAAATTGTCTTTCCCCGTTTTATGTCACTTTCTTCCATTAATAGGGCGAATTCTGTGCTTTCTTCATACAATTTCCTTGTCAAGTGGAGTAAAACAGGAGAAACCCAATTTTGTCTACCGTCCGTGCTAAGTTGCTAACCCTGCTGTCCTTCTTCTAATACGGGCGAGAGACAATAATTTTATTGTCTTCTTCTTCTTCTTTAATGGCCTTCTATCCCTTTTTCTTTCTCCTTTTCAAAATTGTATTACAATGTCAGCTTCGCTCGACTTGTGCTTGGCTTGTGCCATTGCTGACGTCTGTCTGTCAGACTTGCTTGAGCTTGAGAAGACTGAGAAAATTTACCTGGACCAGTGGACCCTATGGAAATTTGTGTTTGTTCTTGCTAATCTACGGGAGGTGCGTCGATATCACCCGCGACCTCGGTGTCAGTGCCGAAAAAAGTACCTAGCGCAGCCGATACCGCTGCTGCGACCGTATGGATCGCTCAAGATGTATCTCGGCGCAGGGGTCTACGACGGGGTTTAAAAGCACGCTGCAAGTGATGTATAACAATATTTTCAATTGTCACATACACATCGATTTCTATACGAGAACCGATACGTATTCGTTAAATCGATTTAATTGGCTCGTAAATCGATGGCAGCTGTTACCGAAATGAACGTAAGGGCCAATTTAAAAAGGAATTGAAAATGGGGGTGTTGCGGGTACACTGACGGTCGTTCCGACGATTGCTTTTATTGGTACCTACACGTTATTAATAAAGCAATTCCTATTGAGTTGTGTAAGTCATAACTTAAGTACCAGCCTACATTATGATAAAAGCAATAAAACATTAAGTTCTGTGTTATTATTACTTTTTAATATGTATTTTTTTTATACTTAAATGGGCTCACGTTTGACAACATCTCACCTGATGGAAAGTGATGATGCGGTCTATGTTGGAGCACGTTTGCCCATGAGGTGCCTATTCACTCTTGATTTGAAGAGACCCAGATTGTAACTTGACGGAAACAATGAAGCAGGAAGTGCATTCCACTCCTCTGCTGTTCGGATAATGAATGATTTAGAAAAACGCTTTGTACGGGCTCGAGGCACGTTCACGACAAAGGGATGCAACGACTCGCCAAGCCTAGTAGTCCGATGTTTAAAAGGGGATGATGGGATTAGCTGATGGAGATCCTGCGCACATTCCCCAAAGTGCAACCGATAGAAGACCGACAAACTAGCAACCTTACGCCTGTGCTCGAGGCTTTGCACCCTCTTCCCATTCCCAATAAGTGCTTTGTCTGCAATAAGCTTCATGGCACGACGCTCGATTGAGTCCAAAGCAGCCAATTGATACTTGGCAGACCCGTCCCACAGATGACTGCAGTACTCCATGCAAGGAAGAATTTGACGTGGAGGCTCTAAGTGGCGCTCCCTGGGGGAGGCCTATGTTCAGCAGTGGACGTCTTCAGGCTGTTATGATGATGAATATGTATTTTACTGTTCATTCATAGAGTATTTTTATAACACTTATATACGCTCCTATGAATGACACAGAATAATATACTCTAAACGAAAACCCACGATGCGTAGTTTTGATACCGCAAAAGAACAAAATGACAATTTAAATAGCACTTTTTAAAGCTTTTTAAAGCTTTAAAGAAAGCACCCGAGCACACTAAGTACTCACAAAACAAACAGAAACGCGTCGTCACTTACCATCAGGTGAGACAGTGGTCAAATGCTATGCCTATAAATTGTAAAAAAAAAACTGTTTGCGACATGGGAATTGTATTGCGCAAGCTCTACACATCACAGCGAGGCGATAATTGACTGGCCCAGATGACATCAGACTCCAGTTTCCATATATGGTGTTATTATAACCGTGTTATCGACGTTTTCTTTATTTCGTTTTGGCCCTACATATAAATCAAACTTATAATGACCCACCACCACTGATATAGAAGTTCTACCGAATCTTTAAAAAATGAATATCAAGAGCAATATTAGATTTCATGATAATCTCTGCATCATATTATGCTGTACAGATTTCCGATAAACACTAGCAGATACACGAATATGACTGTTCAAACGTGCAAATCGGTACTGTGAAATATACATAATTTAAAATACACAATGATGATTTATCCACAGGTTTAAAAAAATGTTGAGCTTACGGCCACTTTTGTCTGTTGATTTAGGTAATAGCATGAACCTACTAGTCCGTGGGTAATAGGGACCGAAACAACTGAACAAATACGGCACAATCAAACGCATCGCCGACCATTGCGGCAGCCTGGCAGCCCACATCACGGTGACAATTGACTGGCCCAGATGACATCACTGCCCTGCCCCCATGCGTAGATCGATGGTGTAACCGATTATCCACCTATTAATTGGAACCGTTCGGAATTAACTGCGCATTGTTAATCAGAGCCTGGAGGTAGACATACGAGACGGTTCATTCAAACGGTACGTAGAAGTAATTGATTTAGGTGTGTATTTTATGTTTTCAGACGAACAAATCGCCCAATAACAGGATGTATTACAATTACAACAGAGAAATAAAACATATCTTTAAACCCAGATAATATAATACCTACAGTATTTTAGAAATCTTTTCTATGAAAGTCCTCCGTATATGCCGATGTGTAGGTGTTTTTAGAACACCGAAAGAAAAGTGTTTTAATTTAAACTGATAACAATAGTTATGGCCAACTGTATTTGCTCCATGGTAAATATGAAAGCAGTTCATTGCCCCATTAATGACGTTTGAATAGGTAAGCAACCACGAGCTCTAGTAACTCAATGCCGTTTTAGTTTGCTGTTACAAAATATTTAAACTTACTTGTACTAAGTATACCTCTATATTCATCGATATGAATATAATTTGATCGATAGTTACGCCATCTGCAACTCAAGGTAATATCGAAACTAGCCCATTGAGTATACCTACAGAAGACCAGTATATTCGTTGATTTGGGTCGTATGGTTAAATTAATTGCAGAATATTTATACATTGTATATTTCGAACCTCGCGTAGTTTTAGTAGTGACATTAATTAGGTCACGTTTGTAACAAGAATTTACATCACGACTTTGATACGAGAGATCAGATACTATATTAGATTTTCGTCAATGTCGGCTGGAAACCTGATGAAGGAAATCCGATATGGTACGAGGAATATGCGTAACGATTACGACTGACTGATATGATAGTTCAAAAGTATATTACATGACCGACTGTATAGCGATCAAAACGGTTGGCCGCAAAACAGACACAGAATTTGATATCAATTCATTGACAGAAAACAGATTTTTCACTGTCGTATCTAATGAAACACTTCAAACTCTTAAATTGTAACTGTTAAAATCGAAAAAGTTTAATTAATAACACAATAATCTTTGCGTGTTCCAAAATCAAATCGGAACTGATGACTAATAAAGTGAATGAAAAAGAAAAACAACGATAAACTAGAATTAGATCAAGGTTTCCCCTCAGAGTAAACAAAGCAAGGAAACGAGAGAGTAACGAGAGCATTAAACACGTTGTTAAATAATTTGTTACTTACAGCTATAAGTCCTCCGTGTCATAAGCGAATTCGTGAACGTTAGTATAACACCAGGCATTCCAACTTTTTCTAAAAAACCTTCTATCATCATCATCATCATCATCATCAACAGCCTGATGACGTCCACCTCTGAACATAGGCCTCCCCCACAGAGCGCCACCTTGAGCGGCTGCTCGCCTCCTGCATCCATCGGCTTCCCGCGGTTTCCCTAGATCGTCGGTCCACCTAGTGGAGGGCGTACGCTGCGTCCTCCGCCTTTAACAACGGAATAAAAGTCGTACTAAAAGCTGTTAATAACGAATAGTTTCAGTCACGTACAATTTGGCCTCAACAGCACGAACTAACGATCTATCTACTCGATTATATTGTTCAAATGTTGATTCCATTCACTTAAAAGCTCAATGAATTCGTATCGGGGTTCGATCTTGATTAATCAAATGGCAGAACTCGAATCAGCTGCTCCAGTTATTGATAATGATATCATAATAGATTTTTATCAATATGCTCCAGATACTGTCACATGGGTTTCGAATTAGATTTGCGAGCTGATGAGGGCTTGTCGTCACGCGTCGTGCTTGGCTTCTGCCGCTAATCGGTGTGACTGAACTGAACTGTCATGTACACGGTACGATTCGTCATATATAATGCATTAAACCGATCAGTAACTAGTGCTTTGACCTAAATTTGACCTCACGATTTGTAGATGTAACTGCATTCTAACTACTTCGGCTATACTAGTTAATGGCTATTGACTACCTTATCGGAAATGTTTCTAACATAATTTCTATTCTATTTATTTATGAATCATGACTACTCTCGACCGTATGATTTTAGTGTAGTCAGGCAATGGCAACGTTGCATTTTGATTTCCCAAAGAGGAAAGTGACTATTTTTTCTATCTGTAGATCTACGTAATATCATCAAAATACAAGCAGACTAGTTATGAACTTATAGATAAGATAACTCCAGTATGTGTGTACTACGACAACATATTTAACTTGAAATCGTTATCACTGTATGACTAAATTATTGATTCATGAATAACATAGTCGTATTCTACGTTCCGATTTTCATCTTGAATTAATTTTAATTTCACATTATGTTAACTACCGCTCCATTAATTCAAATATTACTGGTTTTGATTTAAAATGTTTGCATGTTATGTGATAGTAATAACTTTGTTTTTAATACTTCATCCTAGTCCTACTTACTATAATATATGTAAATTAATAATGATGCAGAGTCATCAAATCAATACCAATTACTATATACTATTAACATATTATATTCTGGGCTACAAGCGTATTTTGTGCTGCAAAATAAGCAATGTTTGACTACAGAATTTGTATTACTCAATGGACAATTAACATTAATACATAAAATGCACAGTGAATGGTAAACTTTATAAGATAATAGTTCTCGAGTTCAAAGAGGTTAATAGGATTAGTGCATGCTTTGTACCATTACAGTGCGATCTATAAAAAGGTTAACTAACTGTTCAGTTACCTTAATTAACTGTGGAAGCCTGGTTATAGTGGGTGTTTCCGTGAATGGAATGAAATTGGGGATTTCTATAATATTGAGAGTTAAATTATGACTGAATACTTACTTTTCCATGTATTCTAATAGTATGTAGTTTCTGCGGGCAGCCGATGGATGCAAGAGGCAAGCAGCCGCTCAAAGTGGCGCTCTTTGGGGGAGGCCTATGTTCAGCAGTGGACGTCTTCAGGCTGATGATGATGATGATGATAGATATTATACCATTGTTCAAAAACGGTACAGAGAAAAAGAGTAGTTGTTGAAGTTTATCCTAAATCCAAATAATTCCATGACATGCTCTACCATACCAACACTGAGGGGTGTTTGCCGTAATCACCGCGCTTTGCAGGTGTTTTGATGACCCTAGATATTTCTCTTGGCTGGCTCTAACGCAGTGTTGCCAACCCTACTGTTTTAAGATTTGCTGTTTTTTGATTAGCAACCCTGTTTTCTGTTTTAGGTACAAATTCTACTGTTTTTCTATAATTTTAGGGCCATCTGATACAAATTGCAATAAACATACAACATAGCGCATAGAAAAGTTGCTGCTACTTAATTACTTACTCTACATTATTATACGGGAAGATCTCTTTCTTCTTCTATTTTCTTTATTACGTATTTTCGAAAGTGGTACCATTTTAAAACAATGAGTAGTGATTTATTCTTGTGACTAATTCCCCTAAACAGAAATAAAGGGATTAAATACGAACTAAAGTCCAAAAATCATAAAATCCAAAACAAATAGCAAAAGCAATTGAAGTCAAAATGGCTTGCTTTATAGCTGAGCATAATATATCTTTGAATACCTATCACTGCTCACTTTCGGAAGAAGATTAAAAATGTAATTGATTTCTTTGAGCACTTTTTAAATTTCCTTTGGAATAAAAATAATGTATGTACAATTTAGATTTACTTTTAAACAATCTGATTACTAGACTGTGTAATCAGGTCATAAAGTCTCATTTGCCCAGTAATTTCACTAGCTACAATGCCCTTCAAACCGGAACACAGTAGTGCTTGCACACTACTGCTTGGCGGCAGAATAACTGGCAAACCGGTGGTACCTACCTAGACGAACTTTGCAGAAAACTCCTACCACCTAGTAAAAAAGTCCTACCACCTTTATGGGTCGGCAGTGAATTTAGTTGAAGACCGTTGCTGTAGCAGCTGGTTGAAAGTAGCGAGTGTTATAAGTATTTTTTCTACCTCACCAATATGACGAAGTTCTTTAGTTTAGCATCTTGTAAATATTCCTTAGAACAGATAAGAATGGAATATAATTAATAAATAAACAAGGAAGTTTTTTGAAAATCAAAATAAAAGCTCTGTTTTATTATTTAACACAGAAAGATAATTTTATTTGGGTTTATATGACTGTTACCTATGTTTACATTTCTGTTTACGCGCCGCAAAATAGACGATCTTATTTTCACCGAAAACATTACTGCAAGCATCTTTAATTTTTCCGAGAACAGGAGTAGTCATGTCTATTATTGTCAGTACCGTGATGTGATGTACATATGTGAATAATTAGGTGCCGCATTCTACGAATAAATTTTGTCACTCGCAATTTCACCAAACAAATGTTAATAGGTAATTCTACTCAAAACTGTTCTGAAACACAATATCATACACATTCAGCCATAGATTTATATATCAGGATATGCCCGAAGGAACATTTTATTTTGTCAAAATGGCGTGGAAAAAGTCAGCGCCATCTATTAGATTTCGCATGAACTACGACAAGTTGAGAAAATTAGGTGCCTATCGCTGCCATTATGTCTGTCAATGTTTATGTTTACAATGATTATTCCAAATATAAATTCGATTATTTTGTTACAAAACAGAGTGTAATATTGAAAATATTGAATCACTTGAGGTAAGAAACTTGGTCTTTCTTTTTACTGCACTTTTGAGTATAGATTGTGCAACCCTTCACAATACAACTTGGCATATTTTGTTTGTGACATTCGACCGATGCCTTCTAACTTCCATCACAGACTAAGCGCTAGTGGATGCCAATCTGTGAAATTGGCTCCCACTTTGAAGTAACCTATAACCAGTCATTAGGCCTGTCCTTAATATATATGTCTATGCATTCAGCAAAGTAAAATATTGAACCGTTATAGCGTTAGCGAGTGCTAATAGTCGATCTTTGATGTTCAATGTTTGGTGATGCTTCCAACTTCCAACGGAATTAAAACAAATTTAACTTTTTAATTGATGAATACCATCTATAGAGAGTCAACAGCGACGGCAACGAAACAACCAATTAAAATAATAAACTCAAATGCATTAATGGCGTAACGAGCGTCACAACTGATGCAGATAAAACTAAATTGGTTGCAATATCTGCTACTGCTAGCTAGCACACTGTCATTGGCAGACTCGTATTTTTGAACTTATATCCCAGATAATGCTGATGTAGCAGAGAATTATACGCGGTCGACTGGTGGAGTAGATATAACTTAGCTATTTACGATATAATTATGATGTTGATAGATAGTAAAACAACTGAAAAATTACTTGAGATATAGCAGCAGACATACAGAGGCGTGTTCAAGAGAAGAGTGTATAGGTACTTACTTAGCTAGCATGCTACATCTTCGATCGCATCGTCACTTACCATCAGGTGAGAGCGTGGTCAAATGCTAGATAAGTCTGATGTAAAAAAAAAAAAGAGGACAACCAAAATGCTCCAAAAATGCTAACAAATGTTTTGGTTGTTAACCCAGCAAAGGTGGATCCATACGATTATTCCGAACATAATTCGGAAATAAAAATAAACCGTGTCTTGTTTTGCAAAGCCGTGCATTGAATCAAGCAGCAAAGCTTGAACAAACGGGAGCGCCTTGGCATTACGTTTAGAAAACTGTCTATAAAGCTGTGGGGGAATCGCAGAATCCTTTGTACCGTGTTAAGGCCTTGAATAAACAAACGAAGCCACCTGCTCCAAAATAAAATAGAATTCTATCAATCGATAGATATAGCGAGATCATGGCACAGCCGCTGGCTGGCTCTGTCTGCGCTGCTCTGATTTCATGCGCCAACTGATTGGCTTGATGCATCATGCATGACGTTTGTTAAATAAAACCCAATACTTTTAAGTGGTTAATAAAGATAATAATTGTAACATGCTGTTTAGAAAGAAATCACTATTGATATTGATTATTGAAAGTGTAACAATCATGTTGACGGTTGAGTGTTGTGAGAAAGTCCATACTTTACGTTTCAATAAAATATAGGTACATAAATAAAAAGGCGTTTCGTTCGACGTGAAATAATAATCGTTGTTATTTGATCAGACTTTCCCTTCAACGGTATCGTCTAGCACCCCTGCCTCAGGGAGGATTTGTTGAAATTCAATAACACACTTTGTTGCTTTAGTACAAAGACATTATTCACATTCATATATTTACTTCTACCTAACCTACAGTATAAGAAATAACATTTTGAAATAGACCCAAAATTTACAAAAAAAAAGGTAACAGAGTTTGAGGAACCAGCGGCAGTTGTAGAAGAAATCAGAAAACATATTATCATTGAAAGAGTATCAATCTTTTTCATTGTAACGATTAAACGATAATAATGATAGTTGGCACGCAGAATATTAAATTCATGTGTCCAATATAATAGGTGTACTTTTAGTAGCAAATTGCGATGTGAAAGTTCGTAATAAAAACTTTAATGCGAGATCAGTACATGTCTAGCACAAAGTTATAAAAGAAGTTACAGTTGACAAGATTAATAGTTCAATAACTGAATAATTGTTAACAGCTGTCTGCCTACACAACACATCTAATGTAGTGTTGTACGTTGACGTTTACTCACTCCCGGTTCCATAAAATAAAATACTTTCATCAAGCTAGCCATCGACGATATTAGGTAAAAGGTTGTACGGCCAGGAACCCTTCGTACATGGCTTCGAAATGATGGGTTGTGCAATACAGGTGGTACAATAGCGGCTCCCATAAAAACACACAAGGCGATTAAAAATAACCAAAAATAATCCATCGCGAAGTTTTTAATAAACAGGATAAAAATATTAATTAACAATTGAATTGAATACAAAGGCTAGAGTAGGCATTTCCAAGATGAGCATGATTTGGCAAAATGAAAAACCGACAGCGTACCTATGACGGATTGCATAATATCTCCTGCGGTTTTATGACAACCATCCATTTTTTAGCAACTGGGGTCTGGGTATTCTATTGCATTTTGTTTAACATTTCATAGGCTACGCTTTGCATAATGTTAACATTCAAAGGTAGCAAGTACAGTGAACTTCATAACGACTTAAGGTAAATAATTGGTATTCTTTTCTAGAGGTTATAATTATGTTAATTGTTATAAATTACAATATTATTTTACATACAATATGATATCTTCACAGATGTATTCTCCAAAAGACTCATGTATGTATAGCTCTTCTTTTTGTGGCAAAACCATGGTGAACCAAAGACTATGTTATAATGATATAGCTTGTCTCGTTTGGGGCATCATTCATTTTTATAATTTGTTCGTTCCACATTGACTTCTTGTGTTACGTTTCTTTTTATCCATTTTGATTAAATTAGATTTTTATCTTGGTCTTGCATCGCTAATTTGAAAATGATGAAGACTGTCACGTTTATTTAAGTTTAAATACAAATTGAACATTGTTTTAAATGGTATAAATATTTTATAGCATCCTTACTTGTTTTCTCTTACTGCATGTTGTGTTTTCTTTTGTTTGATGCAGTGTAACCGAGACTTGACGATAAAGCTGATTGAAATTTATAAGTTTTGTATGTATTCTTTAAATAAAGCTATAAACCGTTATTGCATAAATATAATGTGTACCTATTTATATTCATAAAGCCTATCAAATGAAAGATGGTGAAGGGTGCGCAAACACGCAGGCAGTAAATACAGCATGCATCATAAATATAGAAGTCTTTAAATTACTTTCATTCCTGGTGACTTGATTCTCATTTAGAACCAGCCCCTGAGGCAAATGCGTTCGTTCCCTTTCAATATATGAAATAGGGCATCTCTCAATACGCCAATTTTATAAGGGTTGCGAATCAATAACTTTCCCCGCATATTTCGACCCTTTTTTAATGTTTATGGGCCCCTATAAAGTGTGGCAATTCTTATAATGCAGCCTCAGATTGAAAAACATATTGATGACGCTATTCGAGGAATGGCAGTTATCGCATAAAATAGACATATTATAGATAATTATTACTGTATATTAACATTTGGACCGTTGATACTCGTGGTAGAGAGAAATTGACTACAGACAGATGTACCTACCATGAAGCATGTTCTTTATTCCAACTTCTTTTCAGCCGACAAAAAACTTATAAACTTGACAGCTAATCTGACATTAAACACGCCTCGGTAGCAATGAACGTGAATGAAAGTAATCCTGTACGTGACAAAAGTACACAACAATACATCACAGATCAAGACGTTCAAGACCAAAAAACTACAAATAACAAGCAAGAGTAAAGTTATCTCCAAGCAAATTGCAATTCCAGCTCAAAGATTTGACATAGATAAGTAACATAATATCACTACAGTACAGCAGATCAGATACCTTAAACCGGTGTTACTGGCGCACCAACTTTGATTTAACACGAATTTGGAGATAATCGTGCACTTATCACAGTAATCACTGAATTCCTCGAACAATGGTCACTATTTGTGTCACTTTGAATACTATCAGAGGATAATTTTAGTCACAAGATTGTTTATAAGTTAGTTTTGAATGGGGAGACAGGGCGTCGACCGTCGTCGTCGACGTGAGGCAACTGACTGGTGCACTTATTAAAATGGCTCGTCGACGCGGTGGCTTCGGTCGGCCGCCCTCGTGTAGTCGGAGCTGCCTCTACCGCGCACCATAACCATAACATCAGCTGAGCTAATCTCTTTGCTTTACTTTGCACGACTTATTAATTGTCATTAGTAACTTAATTCTTCAAAGTAATCCATTAGCAATTTCTTTATTCAACAATGGCTAATTAGGAAGACATTGTCATGAAGGTAATTATGGGCTTTGGCTGAGACAGACTAATTGTTCCAGAAATTATTCATATCTAATTATTTGCGAAGTAATTATTTAACAAAAGGTCACAATAAAATTATCGAACGAATCTGAATGTACTTAATAATATGAAACTTGAGATTAACTGCTTTGTCATAGGGTATATTCTGAGTATGCTGCAGATAATTTGCAAAACCAATAGAGATATTTTCGACAAAATTCGTTTCTTTTGTGGGTTTACACATGCAGAATTGTCAAAAGAACTTTTTCTATAAGGTTTCCTTATTCATTGACTTGCACAACGTGTGGGTAGAGAATAGAGATATTGTACTTTTTTTAACAGACCACATTTCTATCTCCGAGCAAAGTATTTTAGGTCGAATCGGCCGGTCTTTTCAAAGCATCATCAATCACTGACACAGACTCGGCCCTTCGCATAAAAAACGTATTCGATGTCATTAAGGATTTTCTCTACTCTGATAGCGTTAATGAAACACCCGATTTATTTATTTGGACTGTAATTCACAATTCCATGACAGATATTAATGTCGGCATTAAAATTTGTTAAGCTAAGTTATTGTCGCCTGAAGCTGAGCACATAAATATATCAAGAGATAATAAGTTCGGCAATTCCTTCAGGATACGACTACAAAATTAAGATTGGTAACGTCATAATCCACAAATATAGAAATCGAAGTGTTTCTACTATCTGTACCAACATCCATATTTACATAGGTCCACTGTTTTTCTACATTTTACAACCTCCCTCAGAAATACTCAATCTCAAAATACAAAAGCAGTAAGTAAATGTTTATTTGACAGTTTGACACTCAAGCGAATGGCATTCTGCAGACCGTAGGCTTACAATAAACAGGAAGGAAACAGAAGCAAAATGCAAACTTGAGATGGCTCTCGTAAGATTAAGCGATGTAAAATTACGAGCAATAAAAGTTAAGAAGTCGTAAAGAATGTAAAATTAATTTGCACTCGAGATGGAAAAGTAAAAACTCGGAGAAACATCGTTGATACATAACGACTTCGGAATCCTCTCGGAGAAGGAAGCGTCGATGCAGTCACGGCAGCATGCGCGCCCAGCCGGGGAATTAACGCTTCACTGGCGACAAGTGTAATCTTGTCAATCTTCTATTTGGTCGGATTCGATTATACTGATCACTACCTGAACCGTAAAGTTCTAGTAACTTGGACTTGGGGGTCTAGCAAAGATTCCTTTCCATTTGCGTTAACACCAAACGATAGCCCCAAAATGTATGGAGAATGACATTAGCTTTGACATTAGCTGCGGAAACGTTTTCCGCAGGGGCTGTCATTTCCATGGATACATTTTGAGTTATCGTTTGACGTTAACGCTAATAGATAGGTATCTTTGCTAGACCCTTGGAGGAATTGGAACATAATATAATTTCTTAAAAATCGACAAGGCTTTATGCAGTGTAGGTGCAATATAAATATTATAAAGAAAAAGGGTTTATACATATTAGGTAATGTCTAGTTATTTATATTAATGTTGACGTCTAAAAGCGCGAAAAATTCCCATTTCTAAGAAATAACATGATTTTGATTTGGACTCAATTATTAGACGGGCGCAAATACGGATGTTATTAGGATTTGGTTATAATTGTAGACGACAACTAATGACGGCGGTCACAGAGGAAATAATACTTGGCCGCAGTTGGGTTGCAAGACTTGCAAGTGAAACAGTTTTTATTTAACAGGTACGCGTATGGTCAAGTTGCGCCATATGGCCTACCTACATGAGTACACGTCTTGTCTTGCTATCTTTGTTATTGATAGTTTATTTATATAGGAATTCGGATTCGGGATGTTCTTGCGAGGGTAAATAAAAATCATAATTTAATTTTTGGTAAATAAAAATCATCAAAAATTAAATGGCCAAAAATAATATTGAAATAATTTTGATTGATTGGTTGATTCTGTAATTAAAATTAAATGTTAGGCACCTCCGGTGTCAACAACCTGTCGGACCGGGTGGGGGCCCCCTAGGGCCGGGGGCCCGTGACATTTTGCCCGCTCTGCCACCCTATTGTTACGCCACTGCTGGGACCCAGGAACTACGAGGACCATGGTCCCACAACACAGAACAAGTATTTGTGCTTTTTTTCTGTGGCGAAATACTTGTCTTGTCGCGGGAATCGAACCTGCCGCCTCCGGGTTACGTATTCCATAGTAACTTGCATCGTAATACGAAGAATTTGTCTTCTACCGTAATAAACCTCCGGTTTCGTACGCGGCCAAAGGCGATTTAGTTGATATTATTATCTTATTTCATTCATTATTTCATTATAAACAAGAGCATAATTAATAAAAGCATAAATTACAAATTCAAAGGATGCCGATATACAAACAGACAGCAATGAAACCCAGCCAGTACTAACATCCAGCTTAGACGGGACTGTAATATGTTTCATGCTTAGTGATTACACAAAATAACAAACGGGACCCCGAGGCAGCTTTGAAGTGAAATTACACGAAGAGCTGACGCGACACGGACGGAGCTTTTTCATTATCAACTTGGAAAATTTAGGCCAGACAAGGCAACGCAAACAAGACAGCCTCGGTACGGATGACACTGCCTGAGGCAATTTCGCTGACGTCAACCAGTAAAGGTAAAGTAATTCTTTTATGCGCAAAAACCACCGTTACTTCGATCAACAATAGATTAAAGTTTAAGGTAATTAAAAGCATCACAATAACAATATGTATCTAAGTAGTCAACAAAATATTGTACTCGAAGTAAAGAGTACCAAACGAAATTTTCATGATTTCACATAGGGAATTGCAGATGTTTTCATAACTTTTGATGATTTAATTACTACAAAAAATCGAGACTAAATTGAAATTTGCATTTTTTGCGTTGCATTTTGTATAATATATAACCAGGACGTAACATAGAGATGGATGGAGAGTTGGAGACCCTCGAAACTACAATTTTAAGGAACCAGAGGGTCTAGCAAAGACCCCAAACGCTAACGCTAACGCCAAACGCTAAGTCCAAAAATGTATTGAAATGACATAAGATGCAGAAATGTTAGCGTATTCCGAAATATCATACCAATACATTTTGGAGTTAGCGTTTGGCGTTAGCGTTAGCGATTTGGATCTTTGCTAGACCCCCATGTCATCTTTATAATTATTTAGAGTTATATAAAAGCGAAAAGTTGACTGTTTGACGTGTGGCTTTCACGCTAAAACTTCAAAAAGCAAAAGCTCTACCGAATTCAACACAAAAACACTTTCTATCCTAAAAAATTAAGGATTACTGCGAGAATACGGCGGGATAATATTAGCACAGTTTTACAAAAAGGATTGTAATATTAGGTAACATAATTATCTACAACAACATAATTTAGAACGGCTTTTCTGAACTTATATAAATGAGCATCTAGGTATCCTGTTTGATACAATTGAGACAAAAGGTTCTTTCACTGTTTACTCTGTCTACATTGAATATACGGTGCAACAAGCCATAGTGTTGCGGTTGACAGTATTACATTGCATCTCATTGTTTCTTACGTAACTTAATAACGTAAGTATGGTTGGGAGAACGATGAACCTGCAACTAAGCTTGACATTGAAATGAAAGCAGTTTATCTAAAACCACAGTAGAATTACTACCTAATTACATAGTGCAAAAAAACAGTTCAGTGCATACCAACTTATGTTATCAACTTATTACATTACTTAACATTTTATAATGAAGCACCTAATATCTATATAACAGAAACAGCATAAATCAACGTATAAAATTCGAAGTAATATTTACTTCGAATTTTATATTCATAGCATTTTTCATTTTCATAGAAATTTTATGGAAGTTCTAGGAATTACATAATATGCTGTATTCAGAATAAAACAAATAGCAAAAGATAATATAGAATTTCTTACTATGTTCTCTTTCAATATTTGTTTTAGTCTGCATGGCGTATCCACTCAATGCAAGCTACGAAAACATTGTATCTACTTGTTTAGAAGGTAATTAAATTTATTCATCAGGTTTTGGAACTTTTGTTTGAACAGACATATAATTTTAGGAATAGATGTACATGTACATTCTGAATAGGCATGATGACTAAAATTCTTTTTTTGGAGAAATTAATAATATTCCTCTAAAGATAAACATTTGTGAAAACAAAAATTAAATATCTCAAAAACCGACAAAGTTACAAGCATTTTTAAAACCGGAATAGAAAGAGATAGCTCAAACGGCCAGTGACGTCAGAGGAAGGTCGTTAAAGTACCTCATTACTAAGCTGTGGTAGCTTTTCATACAATCTCTTTGGCATGTGACGTCACGAGTGGATTTTTCATAGTAACTGTGGGGGCGCTCGCGAGAAAGGGACAGGAGATGCCTCCTGTAGAAACTTTAAAAGCTTATTACTCCGTGTTTTGTTTACCGATTTAGCTTATTTTTTTCAATTATTGCATTCATTTTTAATAGTAGTCATCATGCCTATTCTGATAACAGCAACCGCGTACCGCGTTCCGCTAAATACGTAGTATACATTTAAAATAACAACTTTGATTAGTCTGTACTTGCACAGATATTAGAATAGTAGTACTTGTTAGGAAACAAAAGCAATATTAACTTACATAACGAGGCTAGACCGACAGTAGTGGAGGGTGGAAAAGAGCAAATTCGTTGAATATTCAAATTGTAAACAAGGCACAGAGGATTCAGGTGTTCGGAGCAAACAGATAATTTCAAGAGACGTTTGGAATTGGGTTTCAGAGCTCAGAGCACAGTCTAAATTCAATTATTAGCGTCTGCTTGGCAGAAGGCCGACCTCAGTCCTCGAAAATTCAGGAACCCGTAATTTGCACGACGGCGATTCGATTAACTGAATAATATCTGAGTTGACACGTTCATGGAACGCAATCAACGGGCACTGTAAATAGATTACCAGATTCGGAATGAAAACGCGAACTATGAACTTCAAAGACCACGGTTCTTCCGTCCCAGCCAACATCAAAGGTGAACTGTAATTAACAATTTGATTTCTCATTAATGTACCGCTTCACGGAATCTCATAAATCGTAGACGATAAGAAAGTAGTCTATTCTTGTGTAGAGGAAGTACTGAATAATACGGATAAGCAACTGGCAAATTAGGGGGATTTTCGTGAGGGAAGTTTTTCAATCAATTCGAAAGACGGCAACCGAGTTTAGCAGTTTCCTTATACAGAGAGCTTTACAAAGTTTATCTTGTATCTATTACCAACGGAATCAGATTGTATTAATAATAGAAGAAGAATAAGAGCAATAAATATAAAGGTCTTGGAATTACATAAATACTAAACATTTACAAATTATAAAATGAGGAGACTTCGTAGTCATAACAGAAAGTTATTCCGCCTTGAGGCGAATCAATACTTGTGCGGCAAATGAAAGCGGACGGTTCACGTTAAACAACATTGTAAGAATAACCACTCCTTTCCCAAATGTTGCTTGCTCATTCCGGCAAATATAATGTTCTTGGGTTTCTAGGGAATAAATCTGTTGCGGTTACGGAACAACTATCTTTGAAACATTTTGTGTTCGGCTGTTAGGTACATTACAACACATTATGTTGGTTGTGTTGTGATACAGAACATTCTGCCGCAATATATTTTTATAGCCATAAATCGTTTATCGAGTCAGCAGACGAAGCCCATTGCATCGAAACAAGAGATAAACATGGATCTCACCCGCTGACCTGCAGTCCTAACAAGATGTTTGAATACTCTGATACGTGTTTATTTGTTTTAAAGAAACAAATTTCATCAATCTATCGATTACACTAGATGTTCTTGTTTCATTTTGTATTTAAGATGATCTTCATCAATCTGACAAGTATATAAATATTTTCTTTGTCTACGCAATGGTAAGAACATCAGAGACTATGGAGTATATGGAGTAAATCTCGATGAGTGCATACGCAACCGATGCAGATAGGAGCAGGTCAACGTCTTCACCAGAAATAGACCGATGCGTCGACTCATCCCTGGCCTGTGTCTTTCGTCGCCTTTACTTAGCAATCCGTTCCGACATCTCGTTAATATGTCAACGAGGTTATCAATAAATAATATTAACGGTCTCTCACTACTGTTTTTATATGATTTGTCAATGAAAGTGAATGGTGCCATGTTTTCAGTTGCAGGCAATATAATGGGATCGTAGGTCGGCGACCGCATAGTGGCGACCTATTTTTACAACAAATAGGCAGTAACAATCAGCTCGTCAACTCATTTGCCTCCAACAATGTCTCTCACATTCCTTTCATACTGAATACTCATTTGAGAGATGGACCGTAGCGGTGGCGCCTTGATGGCATTAATTTGTATCAAATATAGGTCGACTCTTGTGGTCTAGTTAGAACGTAAGTAAGTTTATATAGCTGAATAATAATGTTTTTACTAGATTAAAGAATTTTTGATACTGATTTCAACTCCGTTGTATAAAATTCCATAAATTTATTTTTATAGTTTTAAAACTAATGCAGTGTTTGTTAATTTTAGCAATAAGGATGGAAACGTTTTATCTGTCGAATTAGTTTTAGTTTAGAATTTTGCACAACCGAATCGACATCACTATTTAGAAATTTTGAAAGAACTAACACCTCTGGAAAGACAACTTTACACTAGATTTTTTGTCACCAATACACCAAGCAACGAATTTAAAAATCTACCAAGTTGCTAGACCCGACAAGCCTAGATATTAGGAAGATTAAATGTTCCTGTACACTTCGATTTCCCTCGAGACTGGGATGAAACATGCCAGACTGATGAGATGGCGGCGGGTGTTTAAATCGAGACAATGCCCTAACACCGATCCCTGTGGGGCGACCGAGCTCACTTTGTAAGATTTGGCTGGCAAGAGATATTAATCCAGCTATATAACTTTTGCTAAGGCGAAAAATGAATGCAAAAGTTTTGGATTTTAAAAGATATTACAAGCGCAAGAAGGCAGAGTTAACTTAACGTTTGTTTCAAGGACATTGACTTACGTAACTAAACGTGAATCGTAAATCACTTTTAAACACTATCGAAAGAAGCTAGTTTTTTTAGTCAGAACGCAAGTTCTCACATACTGACGCAGACCACAGATTATAAGTAATACGAAGACTTTCTGACGCAGTCTCAGATCTTTCTCCTACAGGAAAGTGGTTAGCCCTTGGTGATAGAATTTTTTAAGCAACCGAAGGCTTCTCGGTTTATCAAATTGTGTCTAGCAATAACTAAATTACAGATACCAAATACTAATCACTATTTTTACATGAAAACGAATAGAATAAATTATGCTTAGAAAACTAAAGTTTTTTATAGTGCGGTATGGACTGTGAATGTGGAGTACCTAATGGAGGAAGTATGTGTGTCAAGTCGAGGATGTAAAAGTCACGACACAAATACGCCTAGATGAGTTTATCATCAAAATCTGTCCTTCAGGCCGCATATTGAGAGTGGTCTAATTACTCATGATGCAAACATAGTCATAAATTAACCTTATCTAGACAGTGTCTATATGACCACAATTCATCACTGTCAAGCACCATGGAACGATCTGGCATAAAGCGAATTGATTCTTTGAAAATGGTTTTTCGCATGGGGTAGGACGCTTCGGTATAATTAATACTAACAATAATAACAACATACTAATAATATTTTGTGCTTGGAGGATTGCGAAGGCGGAATGTGAAATTAAATAACGATTTTTTAAAACAAAAACGAAAAACCTGAAAGGATTATAAAAGGTTATTCTAAGAAATAATTACTTGGGGCAAAGTAAAATAAGTCATTTCTGCAAATTGTAGGATAAAGGCAATTACTTATTCAGATTTATTTACGAGAGGAAAATTAAAAACATTCTTTCGCGAGCGTAAATAATTGAGTAAATGGAAATACTGAAACAGTTATTGTTGTACATAAAAGTGTTCTTCGCATTTAAAATAAACACCAAAATATTTTCATTTGCACTCTTTACAGGTCTATACCGGCTCTATAATTATCATCAATTACCGATACTATAATCATGTGTACCTCAATTTATGCAAAATGAATTCAATCGCACAATTTATTAAATGATGATTTAACACAATATATGATTTTGGACAGGTTTAGCAAGATATGTGTGTAGATATTAGATAGCAAATAGAATAATTGGATAAAGTTACTGAAACGTACTAGTTTTGATAGTAATTTGAAGTAAAAAAGAAGCTATTTAGATAAAGGGATCAAAAACGAAAAGAAAAATTATTAGGATGACTTAAAACTACAGATAAAATAATGTAAGCTTCTGTGTTACAGATTGTCTACCTTGACTTAAAATAATAGTGCATGATATCGAACTCCATCCATAGTACCTAGCCTGCCCAAATACGTACCCAAACCCATATTTACATGAATCTTATTATCCCGTGCGTCCCGGAATGTAATAGTATGATTATAACATTCAATATTTCACTAACGAGGGAACTGAGTAAATTGGTGTTCCTGTAACTTCCTTTAATGATGGAGCATTACCATTAGCAATAATGAGATATAGAATGTGACGGAATAAGAAAAATAAACAATACTTTACGCTACACTCCCTAATCATCATCATCATCAGCCTGAATACGTCCACTGCTGAACATAGGCCCCCCCAAAGAGCGCCACTTTGAGCGGCTGCTTGCCTCCTGCATCCATCGGCTCCCCACGGTTCTGACCAGGTCGTCGGTCCACCTACACCTCTTAAAGATGTGAAATCATGTGATTATTCAACAATTAAATGCCTGAAATTCACAGACACGTTCAGGAGAAAATAATAAAAGGTTGGAAATTGTCACATGAGTTGTGGGTAAGTTTTGAAGTCCTGCAAGTATGGAAATGGAAAGCATGGCACGTCTTACCAGCAGGGCAATTCACGACCGGTTATTGTATGCAAATTAGACAGGAACTTTTCTGATTTCTGAATCCTAGCGTCAGTGATTCGCTATTTGATTTGGTACCGGTTACCGGATCCAGTTAAATTGCAAAATGATTTACCGACAGCTCTAAGTTACCGTTATTGATTTCGGATTTAGTAACGCTGCGATAGGAACCTAATCTCGGTAATATACCAAATCGGTAATATCAAGAATGATTGTCAGTCAAGACGCCTTAATTTTTCTTAAATCCCCAAAAATGCTTTCCAGGATGAATTAAAACCTTACAGTATAGTATTAAATGTTTGTGATTAAAACTGATATTCAACACCACAAGCATAAAAAGATATTCTTGTGGTACTGAAATAGAATACCCAAAAAAATATGCCTCAGGGGCATTTTCGTGCGACCTTTTGAAGTTTGAATATTTAACATATTACATTGGTTCCATAAACGTGGGTAGGTTGTACTTGGGGACTTGTATTTTGATCTCAACCTTTGTTACTTCTCATTTAGCCATTTCCCGCAGACATTTCATACGAGGGTTTTTTCTTTCAATATTCGTGTTGGTATCGGTACCTTGGTCTTTTACCTTCCTAGGTAAAATTCAGGCTAGCCTTGACCACGATCAATGTGAAGTGAAAACACTGTAAAGAATGAGGCGAAACTTTAGTCTGACCTTTTCTTTAGTAGCTTACCAAACCAACTTTGCCGGTACCACGAATGGCCATCGGGCGTGAAGACAAAGGCGGCGGATGAGTGGGACACCGCATTGTTCCTAGGAATCTGTACGGCGGAGCAATCATCGCGACCCGAATACCGAACTGGCTTTACGTCTCAAACCATTAACCAGAAACTGGTAAATATTCCCATTAGGGCCGGACTTCTGAAATTCATTGTCCGTGACATATTGCATTTCATGGTGCAAATATTTCATGTAAGTATTATTCCATGTTACGCAACGAATGCTTGTTGTTTTTTTATTTCCTCAACATCAAGTTATGACTTTTAGAGGTTTTTACTGTTATATCACAACAGTAATGATGGTACTACATTGGTATAGTTCAACGAGACGGGGTTTGCAGGACTATAAAACGAATCGTTACTTCTAATAGGGATATAATCATTCTAGTTGCGGATATACGCTTACATAGCCCATAAGATTACATAGCCCGGTACTTTCCGTACTTTTACTATTATATTAGCATTATCAATCCAAATTTAAATCTGAATGTGAATCCGTCTGTCTGTCGGATACCTCTCATCGGCTTAACTATAGAACTATAGAATCGATTGCCCTGGGCACATACAGCTTAAACCAAGAAAAGACACGTTGGGGTATGAATGTCTTTCTATCATCTTCGTCGTTAACTATGGTCACTGGTAAAACTGAAGCTCGAAAGGCAATCAATCAATACCTTCTAAAAATTGACTTATGGTTTACGTAAAACTCTACTAAGTAGGTAGAGGTAGTGGTTTTAAGTTTTGCATCGTCAAGCCGACAAGCCAGTTCAAGATTTCACAACAAAACTTTGTTACCACTGAATAACTAATAGCACTAACGTAACAACAATGAAACAAATGCTACACTGCAATAGATAATTAATATCCAGCACTAAGCAGATTAGTCTACAATAGCGTGAGCACGCATCAGCATAGTCAGCAGGAGTGTCAACGACCTCTGTTCAGTAGCTCCTCAGCCTTAGCTACCAGTGGTAGCTTGCGATCAAATTGATTAAGCGATATTATGATATGACATCACACGCGTGTCGGCTCTAGCGATGCTCTTTAATTGGCTTGATTGCTTGCCGTAGGGCTACGCTTAAAGAGAACTGGGAAAACAAAAAGTCTAACCTGACAACACACTTATCACATTTTAGAGATTTTAACAGTCAGAAGATACACCTTCTGATGATCACGTTGATAATATCTAACCTAATCAGACTCTAGACTGCACGTCACGTAGACATTTCATGTTTTTAGGACGGCATACAACACATGGAAAGCAGTTAGAAATCTTGAAAACCTTCATGTATCACTATGTTCAGCGATCTTGAATTTCATAATCTATTAAGAAGCAAGACGTTAGCATCCCTAGAAACAGCTTCTGAGTGTACGCGTTCGGGTTACGAAAATATTGTGCTCTATTGAATGCCTGAATACTGTTGATCAATAATCGATTGATTGGAGGTCCATACTCTACCATTAATTGACGTTGTCACATTTACAAACATCTTATTATAGTAACAAGATGTTTTGTTAATAGTTATAGATGATCTATACAATATTAATAGTCAATTTACATCAGAGGTAGGCATTATTCAAAGAAGATCGACTCTTTGAATTTTCTTTGCCTACCATTTAATTCTTAATTTGGGATGAACTAAAACTCACGACCTTGGTGAGCATCCTTTTAACCTTTTTATTTAGGGAAAGGGTACATAAAACTTCACTTAGCAAAAAAATATTTAAAATTGGGAAAGGTTCGGTGAAAGCGGATATATCCTGAAATGCCTGTTGAAATGTCACTAGCATACCTGTTTTGCACGAGTAAAAAGGGCCAGTGTGTAGCCTGCCAACATTAGCGCTTCAAAGAGCCCAAAATAGCTGCTGACTCAGACTTCACCAACAGGCGCACAAACCTAAGGATCCAAGCGAAAATAAACGTTACATATACAACGGTTTCCAAATGAAACTTGCATTGTAGATTTAAATAGATGATTAGTCACTAACGCACAAGACGTAATCGTTAGTCACGACGCACGCGTGCATTCAGGAATAGCTGTTTAATGATATAGAAAACATTTTTGATAACAAAAACTAAATGCTCAGCATTAATGCCTTTAGTTCTTGTCCAAGCATCATATAAGAAAGTCTCGTTGTAATAGGACTTGATTGCCTTACTTGGCGAATAGTCTACAAATGCCGACAGACTAAAATGGGCAGAACCAGTGCTCTTAACGAACAAGACACTGAGATCTAACAACAAGGCATAGCCCTTTGCAAATAAAACCGCTTCTTTTTATATCTTTCATCCCTACGGTTGAAATAGATGGGCGATAAAATTTTATTTCAAAACTTTTAAGTCTACATGTTGAATATTATTCAATTCGTTACCAACTTATTTCCTACTTTAACGATCGCGATTCGATCAAATGCATCTCAGAAGGCCGCTTTAAGAAAGAATTAATTCCCATCTAATTTAGAAATAACGGAGAGTGAAATTACTCCTGGATTTTCTAATATTGAAGACCACGTTACTATGTTGGGTGTCTGAAATGGCGTTTATTTATCATGTTTATATCATTTATAACTAAACGGCACGCACTGCTGGTTATCAATCTGGTCGGGTAGGTCGGAGTAGTCTTGACTCAGCGTATCAACGTCAAGATGTCCGCCGGATCCTTATCCTGATGTAGGGAGTAAGGATGGCGATTTCTACTGACACGACGCTGTTTATTTGACAGTTTGCCGTAATGCCCGAATGGGAATCTTTTTCTTTCCAATCAGAGAAATGTTGGAAATAATTTTTCATAAACCGACCAAGTTTCGATTTAGTTGCTTTACCTTGATGAAAGTAATCTGTGCTGAATGTTGTGTACTACTTCATACTTGCTAAGTTAGATGCTAATTCGATTACCGCTATTTGTTTAAAGAAAATACAAGCTATTTATTACAAAAAGTAACAGAAATTAATAATAGAAATTGTCGTCGACCGTTGAAACATAGACTATTAGTCTATGTTTCAACGGTCTAGACCTAAGACTAAGAAGAAATTAAAGAGGAACTTAAGGCGCTGAATGCTCCCAAATCGACTAATTAGAACGTGATTATCTCAAAACGTATATCATTTACAGGATTGAAAAAAATGCACGTTAATACTGGTCATATCTTCTTTCCATCTGCCGAGTTTACGATCTGTTTCTGCCGAAACAAGTTTACGAAAAGTTTTCTCGATAGAAAAAAATGGTAAAGTGACCTCTAAAAAATCATTCAAACGTCCTAAAATGTTACATTATAATAAGATACCCCATTGAAATAAATCATAGTGATAAGCTATGTTTCAATGCATCCGTCTATAAGCTTATTTTCTTTATAACAATAAGCATTTTTGTTATAACTAATTATTTGTACTGAAAAATGGAAAAGTCGAAGTGCAACGCAACGTAATCGCCATATTTTTGCTATGCATAAAGCGACCCTATAAGGTACAAAATAAGTTTCAAGTTTGTCTGCTGTAATAAACGTGATCGCATTGGGTCCTGTCAGGGCCTTAAGCACCAAACCAAAGACAAACCTTATTTGGTTTTATTGGTGTTTTTAGGCAAGTTGTAAATTTTTTCAGATTTAAATAAAATAAAGGCATTGTCTGGGTTGTCTGGAAGAGATCGCTTTAAGCGATAAGACCGCCCGTTGTAACACTTAGTTTTAAGCTTGTGCGTGTACATTGAGTGTTTCTGTAAATGTGGTGTTTCAATAAAGAGTTTTATCTATCTATCTAAAGGCAATTTAAATCTAAAAAAACCTTGTAATGAAATATTATGTATCATGCTGAAATAATATTTATATAATGCTTATTTGAAGAATTGGGTAGGTAAGTATGCGCTTAATTAGAACACAACTAACTAAACGGCCGGAAAAAAAATTCCTACAACACTTTATACTCAGACTAAAAGAACCAATCCTCTACCTAAAATACCTTTTGTTTTTTCCTGGTTTGGGTTTAGGTATTACATTAGGTAACAATTGTAACTTGAGTATTATTACATTTTGCTATAACTAGCACGCAATTTCGTAACATTTAAAATGTGATAACGAAACAAGAAAAATACACCGATTCCGGGATTCCAAAATACATTTTCTATATAGAGCCCGGCATTTTCTTACTGCGTAAACATTAGACAGTGATGGATTGAAGTTTGTAGATCAAAACGACGACGCCGCATGCGCATGCGCCGATGTTCTTGCATCCGGCGGAACGCACTTCGCGCCGGGGACCGGATGCCGCGAAATATTGTATCTAAACTGGGCAAACATTTGATCTTAGAAACACCTAACAGGTATTTGGGTCAATCATGTGGAATTTGAGGATAAATTGATAACTCAAAAACTCAAGTAGAGTAATTGTGATGTCTCCAAAATCAGCGGTATTGTGTATTTGTAAGCATTTCATAAACTGCTGATTCGACCGGGTAGAAGACTATAATTTAAGCACACTAGTCTATTAGTATTTATCTGGTTAGTACAAGCTATGCTTAGTTTGGGGCTAGATGGCGCTGTGTGAAAATGTCCACACATTATTTATTAAATTATTATTATTAAATTAAGTAGGTAATGGAGTACTTACGCTAATATTATGGTTCACTAGAACTAGACTAGCGTGCCCCTAGCGGGCCCTAATATTTTTTTATAAACAGAGCTTTTTATTAGTAGATTTTCCCTTTCTGATGTAAGACTGAAAACACCTGCAGAATATAAACTCTATTAACAGACACAGAAAAATATTTTTAACCGCGCTTTTAAAGGCATAGGCGCTTACTAATTTAGTAAACGCGATGGGATAATTTTCAATTTTTTGATGCTGACTTCTAAGCTTAAGGAACAGTTACGGTTACAGACACGAAGTTTAAAGAACTTGTAGAGAATTTTTGAAGTACTTACCTATCTACCTAAAGTTCAGCGTTATTCGAGCTTTACGACATGCAGACTTGAATTTTCTCGGTTATTAGAATCAATTCTATAAAAAATTGTGAATTATTGAGTAGACCCCGTTGACCTGTAACGAGATAGCGCGACCTTCGTAAATAATACCTAATAGGTAGATTAGGTACGAACTAAATGGGTCTACAAAATATATTACAGTGTTCGCAGGACGGTATCGGCTGTTGTGTGTGTGTGTGTGACTGTGTGACTAGACTATGTCTATATGTGTGAGACAAAAGGATTGCCACTAAGTAATATTTAAAACGGGACTGATTGATTATTACAATATAATCCACTACGTGAATATGTGAATTTATAATTTTACATAACTATATCTCACAAAGGAACGTTGAGTTTTGTTTTGTTAAAACATTACAGCTGATATACGAAGTAGGTATGTAGTTAAAGTACATTGCCAATTAATTTAATTTACTTATATGTATATTTAATTAACCGCATAGCTTATTTGCCAGCCCAGACATCCTTGGTTGATTACCCACTGCCCTGGGAGAGTGCTCCCGGCGTTCAAATATTCGATTAACAGAGTGTAGCAGAGTAATGTCCAAATTAGGTTTAGATTGTTTGCTCACGTAACCTAGTTGACTAGACATACAATGGAAATTCTCCAGGGAGGCAAGAACGGAAGGCAGATACTTTGTTCAATTGCATTTAACATCAGTCTTTTACAATGACAACAGCATTTTTTTTCCACTTACAACTTATGTCTCTTCAAATCAAGAGTAAATAGGTTATTCCTGGGTAAGCGTGCTCCACCTTCGACCTGATCGTCACTTAACATCAGTTGAGATGTAGGCAAACGCAAACCCATTGTAAGTAACAAAAGACTGCGATTAGGGACTATTTAATATAAATGCATATTTAGAAATGAAAAGCATAAATCTTCTTTTCGTTAGATCGTTTGCATATTACCTACTAAACGTATATTATATAATTGTATTCTTTTTGCTTCCTTTCAGCATAGTAATTTTAATTACAGTTTCAAGTACCATACAAGGTGACCTTGAATTGGTATGTTATCCCGAAAAGGGGTAAATCTACTACCCAAGATAGACAATGTTTCTTCTACGACTTTACTAAATTAATAGTTTTTCATTGAAGAAATGTAAAGTTTACGTTCGAAAATAGCCTTGGCGCAGCTGGGTGGTTGAACTTCGTCCTTGACCGAGTGCACATAAATGGGTTTAACGACCTGTGTTTAGAAATGAATTTATAGTATCTTGTTAACTCTCGTAGCGATCGCACGTGCAATCTTTCGAGTGGATTTATTTTTTTACCATGGAGGTTTGGAAACACTCAGGTTCAAGTAAGGCTCTCACAACTTGTAGGGTATCATGGTCCCAGTCCCCCCCTTTCGGGATAACATACCAATTAAAGGTCACCTTATATTAATTATCGTAGAGCTGTTAATTGAGGTATCCATACCAAATTCAAGTTTTGCGATGGTTAATTTATTTATGAATGTTATGTAACTCAGACATCTACGATTTAAAATCACAGAAATTCATATAATGTAGCGCACATCAGGAAAATTAATTTTACCTATATACGAGCAATGATTAACAATAGATACCAAATGAAAAAATTCTAAGTAGGCGAAGTGAACACACTGTTCGGATTTATGTTACAATTCATAATAGATCTGGTACTAGTTGTTGGTAATTATAATACGCAATAGGTATACATACGTTAAGTAATACGGTAGCCAATATTGACGGACGGAGCCGTAATAATCTATTATGTATAAGCAATTACTGAATTATCGAATGAATAGTTAAGTGTATTGAGTACACAGACAACTGGCTTATAACAGAAGCAAGGTAAGAAGGCAAATACAGAAACTGTTAAAAGTTATAATATATGAATACATAAGTGTATTGAGTACACAGACAACTGGCTTATAACAGAAGCAAGGTAAGAAGGCAAATACAGAAACTGTTAAGTTATAATATAACTATTCATTTCGTAAGGCGATCAATCTAAACGGTCATCATTATCAATGATCAACTTCATCTAATTGCGTCCTTTTCTCACTAAGCGGGTCCAACTCTGCAGCATGTAGTTTATGAACTGATAGTTTATGATAGTTATCAACTATCTGACTCTCAGTTTCTATCTAACTAAAACTACAGAACTAAGCCGTAAAATGTGAAGTATTAATAGTACCTAACTAAAGCTTAATATAGTCTATGCTATGGTAAGCATAAGTTTCGTTATTGGACATTTTTATTATTGGACAGGCTTTGGACATTTTTCTTATTGGACATTATTCGTGTAAATCGTTTTTATTTCCATAAAGTGAATATCATTCTTTGACTGTAGTAAGTGCCGTCTCACATGGTTCAAGTTTCCTGAAACTAATGAAAGTAACATCAATCTGAAACATCACAGTTCGGAACTTAGATGGAATATCAGACGTGATACAAGTTTCCCCGTCTCATAATGGATGTCCCTTGAGGTTTCACCTGGATCAAACTATCAGAGTACACACCAAGTACTACCCACTACCAACGGTGATGGAATTGGATTCTCGAAAGGTTGATACTTTTTCGCGGGATATGTGACGGACGAGATGTTTAGTTTTTGATTACTTCTGTCTGCTATGTATTGACATAGCAGACAGATCTTAACCTCCACGAAGATTGGAACAGTCCACTTCCATTGGGAAGTGGACTGTTCCAATCTTCTAAGTTCATACTTGGTTCGTATTATTTTAAAATCCACTTTCTTCTCTAAAAATAGTGATTCCACTGGGATAAAAACGTTTCTCGTAAATATCGTGCTTACGTGTGCAATTTTATTTAGATCTTTGATACGATACAGATTTCTAGGTTATAACAGACTTCTAGTACGTAGTACATATATACATCTATGGGTTATACAACAGGTACTTTAAGTACCATAGAAAACCATTAACCACAAACTCGTATTTAAGCTAGGACTGAGCTTATAATCTTACATACCAATGGCATTATTTCGATTAGCCGACGAACATTTCGGATGATGATGTAACTTCTCACACTCGCGTTTGCAGTTCCCTAATAGTTTTATACAAGTGCACTAACAACACTAAAGCAGTCCATTACCGAACTAGGTCACCTATTAAAGTGCTAACTATCGGTTAGCACATGCGAACTGTTCTAGCCGTTGCGAATTGCGAAATTCTTACCTCGATGTGTTGGGATCGGATGCATCTATTGTCAGTCGTCTATGGTACGCAATTGACCTGAAAAGATAAAAGTCTTTGAAGAAATTGTTATCTTAACACATAACACCATCAGAAAAACAACAGAACAGAACATTCAACACACTCAGAACAGTATCATTCTACATTTTGTAACTGTGCCGAAATATCGGGAACTCAGATATGATTCTAATCACGCTAAAGACCCCGTAACTACTATTGAAAATGTAGTAAGCAACCGTGATAGTTAAAAAAATAGGATCATTCAATTGCGGCCGATAATTTACCGTAGCCTAAGGAGCGTAAAGAACTTTTAGTTCATCTGCGGTCATCTGAAGTCATTGTTATTTCTAACCCTGGTGGCTGTTTTCTTTTTTAAGTGTGAACTTGTAAAAGTTATTTTTACATTACGCTACAAATGAAGTCTAAAAATGTTTTATGTAAATTCGTTAGGTTAGGGCTGGCTACCCACTATATTTTTTACTCCATTGATGTATGAATTATGAATTCATTTTTATAAAGTCCATTGACTTCTGCGTCCTTTGCATCAAGGCATAGCGGTCCACATTTATTATTCTATGCTGTTACTGTTTATTATTAAATCAAGGTCCGATTCATAACTCAAGAGTAGGTCACTGCCTGTTCAAATATTTAGAAGTTATTTACATAACAGTGATTTCGGGTCGCGTCGTGACTCGTGTCTGTACCATCCTTGGCTGTTTTAATAGGGTTCTTGGGCCCGTAGGTAATAGAAAGTTATGAAATAACAGCGTAAGAATCAAAAATTTTGGTATGAATACTTCATAATCTTTATCGTATATCAAAATATGGTGCATGATGAGGGCGAATTCGGTGGTTACAGGTACAGGTAACTTAGAGAGAAGGCCCCCGAGTTTCAAGGAACTCTTTCCTATGTTGTCTCGTTTATTTTATTTATATATGCATTGTAGAGGCAGTGAATGGTGTAGTAGTGAAACCTAGAGCAAAAATCTGTAAGAAAATTATAGCATGTCCTGACTTTAGGTCCGAAGTACTTACTTTTAGTTACCATAATGTACGGATGGATGGATGGATTTCAATTCAATCGTGATTCTAACAAAATACAAAATAACAAAATTCTTCACCTTGAAATTAATCCGAAATTACCACAGCCACTTCATTTGTATTTGTTCCTAAGTTCATCTTATAAAATTCTTAAAATCGCTAGCCCTTGACACGGGTAAGCCGAGCGATTACTTTCATAATGAAATATGATCTTATATATACATATATATATATCAATATCAGTCTCAATTTAAAGAAGCTAAACCAGACTGTTGTTGAGAGTTATAACGACAATGACATCAACCACGTATAAAAAAGTAAAAGTAACTGGTTGTGTAGCCCCTCTATAAAAGTAAAGTACATGACGAAAATTCATACTGACTTCCGAATCTAGAGACTTTTCTTCGACTATAGAAACCTGTCATTCGTATTAATCAAACGAAGCCTGGGAATTTCATTATGAGACACCATTTGTTTCAGTAGACGCGAAGAGGTTGTTGTGTGTGGGATAATTTCGGGGGAGTAAAATTGTTTCCCTTGCTTATGACTTGGGTAGTTGGGTACCCAAACCAGTTAAAAAAGCACGTCTTAATATTTTCTTTATCATGATTGGAATTTTTTAAAATTCATATTGGTAAGACCTTTCGACCTTGACGGCCTACACGCATACTCGTGCACGGGTGCTAATAAAAGTTATATTGGATCGACATTAGGAATGAAAACATGAAAACGTTTGCGAGACATTGCGAAGGTCTCTCAAGCCTTAGGGAATTATATGAAGCAATCACATTTTGATAAAGTTTTACTTAAAAACTACAAAAGTAGTTGGTTAAATTTCATTTTCAGTTATTAAATAAATTAATAAATAATAATAGCTTGTTTCATTTAAGGCAATGACATAGATGATATTGATATTAGGTACAATTATAAGATGTAAACAGAGTAAACGGTCAATGGTGTAAGTAATAATTTCATATTTTATATTACTTTTAATTTTATCTTTCTCTCCGAGAGAAAATCTTAGTAAGAATATAATAATTTGATGATGATAATTGATGCATTACTGACAAAACCATTTCATCAGATATTAAGTTCTTCTTAAATGTATTAACCAACGTAGCGGACAAAACTACCTTTCAATAAGATTTAAATTAGGTTTCATTTGCGGCTTTGTATAATTTCAAACTGTGCCTGAACAAAATCAAATTATGCTAGAAGCTGAAGAAAAAGTATAGGTGAAGTTGTGTCTTTGAGGGGTCCTTTGTCAGACAGATGGCAAGCTTCTCAAAACTGGATTGGGCTAAGTTTTTCGAAAGTTTCAATTCAAAGCGAGGAACTTAAAAGCCTCTCGCGAAAATGCTTCCCTCAACTCGCCGCATCAAGTCGAGTGCTAGGCGAGGTGCGAAGTTAAAGTGTTCACTGGAGGAGTTATGATTATAAATGATGCAGAGGGTCGAAGCAAAGAAAAGGCTGTACTTACCCGCCGGATTAAAATGGAAGCGAGGTGAGTACATCAACCCGACTTACATATCGCAGTGATCTCTTGAATATTTGATTGAGTACGCGTGCTTGGCATTACCAATCGCTTTCTGTCAGATCTTCGTGTGAGTCTAACATCAAACTGTACAATAAAAATTGTGCCGTTAAAACCAGAAACGGTTGTTTGTTTTATTAGCAACCTCTACACTTGTTACATAAATCGCAAAGTTAAATCTGATCGTAGCAATTATGAGATAACTTTGATCCCCATTAAGGATAAGAGGGCCGAGGTTCATAATTGCGTCCCTCATTAGGCAGACTCGCTCTGCGAAATTACGTTTTATTTATGAAATTCCAACGAATTTACGTCCTGGATTAAATTCAAGGGACATCCATTCGTCCTTCATGTAACAAAAAATAATATTTGCAGCGCAGCTTGACTTACGGAACGGAATAAACTTTTTATCTCGTAAAGACACTTCTTCAGTAATACCGTTTTAAAATCCTTTTTCTCCTTTAGTGTCAGCTTGATTATAACGAAATAAATGAATAAATGATCAAAATAAAATATAAGAATGTAACCTAAAAGCGATGAAAGGTTTAAAAGACAATTGATGTCATAATAATCAGCTGCGATATGCCTTGACGATTACTATGATTGAATATAATGATACGCATCCATCCAACTAGCCCGTAGCTCTTTTTATTTTTCATCGGCACGGCACGTCAGATGTGCTATGATAGATGGGGCTGATGTGATTAAGAGGGAAAGTCTTTTTGTTTATTTAAGTGGAACCGTTGCTTATGAGATAGCTCTATCTTTATCTGCCTCTATGTGGGGCACGCGGTATTGTTTGCTCACGCTATGCCTCTGCTTGGTGGTATTACTTTATGAATATCTTTTTAATACTGCATAATTTGCCGATAAGAAGCTTGGCAAGTTCGTGTGGTGAGCAAGCCAACGATTATTTCATATTTTGAAAATACGATGCATCATCCATCTCTTTCTGTACGATTTATTCGTTTAAATAGTAGAGTGGATAATATGAAAGCTACTTAGCAGTCTCTTTTATGCAATGCATATTATATTTTAGAATTTATAAATAACGAACGTGAAGTTCATCAACATTTGCATGACTTGAATTGAGAAAAAGAAACATTTTTATGTTCTGTTTTATTAATTCAATTCAGTTTTAACTAAATAGACATACTTTTCTTACTTATATTACGTAATCTAACTCTGGCCAAGTACTGCCAAGTTATACTATTTTACGTTTTCCTTGGGTTAATATATTCGTGACTATTTATTCTCATTGTTCGCCTTCAGGCAATAAACAGTTTTTTTGTCAAGGTAATTCAACACCGTTGATTTTACTTAGGTCCACAAAAAACATTGACCGGCAAACACGCCACGTTACTTCAACATTATGAACTTAGGTTCAAGGATTTTTGGGTTTTAGCGTGATAAGTTACAATTCATTAAAAAATATTTACCTACTTCGGGATAACAAGATGTAATAAATATTATAGGTAAAAATCCAAAAGGAATGTCATATTAAAATGTACTTATTCAATGTTTATCAGTACCAAGTGACACTGCAACTATAAGTGAATTTTTGTAGCAATGATAGCTCAGTTTGTAAAGTGTAGACGACGACTTGTGATCCGTGGAACATTAGTCTGAATCCTACAAAAAATACTATTCAACGTTCATTGGTTGCCTGTTCATCGTCGGCTGTCTTCAACCAATGAGTATTGAGTATTTTTAAGTTGACATGAATTTACTCATAATGAGTAAACTCCATAAACTCCATTCATAATACGTAATGAGGAGATCCGCAGGAGAACTAAAGTGACCGATGTAGCTCTTAGGATTAGCAAGTTGAAATGGCAATGGGCAGGCCACATCGCTCTCGTAGAACTGATACCCGATGGGGAAGAAAGGTTCTAGAGTGGCGACGACGAACTGAAAGACGCAGCGTAGGCCGGCCCCCCACTAGGTGGACCGACGACCTGGTGAAAGCCGCGGGGAGCCGATGGATGCAGGAGGCGAGCAGCCGCTCTAAGTGGCGCTCCCGGGTGGAGGCCTATGTTCTGCAGTGGACGTCTTCAGGCTGTGATAAATGATGATGAGTTTACTCTGACCTAAACCGTTATGACTTTATATACCTACAAATCTGATGAAATAATTTATACATTCATATTCTTTTTAAGGCGCATAAAATCGCGAACGCCTTGCTTGTACAGAAATACAGTTCTAATTTTAAAGATTTACGATCAATGTACGAGTGTTGCAAGCGTAGAAATGAGGGGTTATGTTATGGCGAGCGAGGGCGAAGGCCGAAAGCAGCTAGTACTACGCGAACAAAGGCACGGGCAATACTAAGTTTCTTATAAAAATATGGTACTTCCGCTTCCGACCTATATTTTTTTTCACTACGTTGTTAGAAGCCTTTGGGCGGCCTAAAAATTGTGACACCAGGGGCGACCACTTGCCTACACGAAAGAAGAGAAGCATGTTAGATGCTACTTGACTTGCTCTAAATCTGAATCTGAAAATCTGCTCTTTCGGAGTAGGTACTTTCAAGCAAATTAGATCTTATGGCCTAAACGCAAAGGACATGAATTTTACCAGATAAAATTTTTCGGCATTTACTTTTAGGGTAATCCAAAGTAGTCATCTTGCAACACTTTATGGTATCGAATCGAGATAGCAGTCTGACTCATGCGTACGCCTTGCGTGTGGTCCACCAGCAAGTATTTGTTTTGAACCTTAAACCTCTTCGGAACACCATAAAGACGGGATGGTTTTATAAATATTTGTGAAAAGTATTGTTCAGGCATATCTGACGCAACGTGTGGATTTAGATATCGTATGGCGCGGATCGAAAGGTCGGCAGGAAACGATTGTTTATATTAACAAAGGAATGTTGCGAGAAGTTGCATCAGGAGCAACAATATTGTGTTTTATACAATAATATTCGTACATAAACTATAAATAAACTGACGTACACAAGAGTTTAGACTGGACGATTTTACGTGACAAATAACTTTACAAACATGAACCGAACAATATATCATAAAAATATTTGAATGAGCTATGTTAATCATTATAAAATGGACTTTATATCCAAAGAGACAAGAAACAAGCGACATAATTTCCATAATATTAATATCAGACTTTTACGATAAAAGAGAGACAAATCAAGCCTGTCTCGATTTGACACTTCCAGATAATTTATATCTGGCACTTGAAAAAGAAAATAAATTAATATTGGTAATGGTAACTAAACGCATATGTGAAGAGTGAGAAGTAGAGATGAGTAAGATTCCATATTAGTACCTATTGTTAGTAACTATTTTTTACGGACAGCTTTTTTTAATAATTTCAACGACCGATAAGTTCACATTTTGGTACTGCATGTTAAATGAATGTCAAATCAAAATCTAACGTTTCAATTTCGATCATTGATTTGTGTCACATTTTGATTATCTTTTTACCAACAGCCGAAGGTTTTCAAATGATATAGAAAGCAACGAAAAGGTGGTCTTTGTTTTTACGACTTCCGTAAATCTACAATTCGTGTCAGGTGCAATTATGTAGCTGTGAGCCCATTTATGTAAAAGAATGGCAAACGGGTTGGTCTAGTGTAGATATCCGCAATCTCATATGGGCTAGTATTTCGTCCTTTTGTGGAGAGCGCAGAAATGCTGGCGAACGCAAATGAAATACTTGAGGTGGATAAAGAATTCCATGCAAGAAAATCCAGACTAAAAACAAAATCTGTTAGCTGTAGAGAAACCACAGTGATATAAGCTTAATTTAGAGGCTAACCTTTATTAACATTAACAAACCAAGCAATCGCACGTCAGAAACTATCAAAAATGTTGAAAAGTCGAAGTTAGAAACAGATGTAAAGTTGTTCTTCATTATACAAAAAACAAACGAATAACGACGATGTTAGTATGTATACTCGAAATAATTATCTCGTCAGTCATTTTAAAAGCTGTTCTGATACTAAGCTGTTTTAGTGTTCTGTTACGTTTTAGTTACTAATATAGCTGTTCTAAATTAAAAACCAGCAAACCACACTAACCAAATAAAAATTTATTACTTGTACAGTTGTACACAACTTCTACATAGTGTCAACGATATGAAAATTACCCGATTTGTATTCTATTATTCCATTCAAATGAGACAATGCGGAGAAAAGTAAAATTGACAACAGACAACAGTGAAACCACGGAACAGAAAAAAAAACAAGCACTACTAAACGGATTATTGTTATTATCCAATTTCAATAAAATCCAGGTTCCTTTTTCATGCCTCCATAGATTTTTCTTAATAATAAACCATTTTATCCCACCAAACAAGTATCGAAATATGTCCGGAATAAATAAATAAATATTTGTGGACATTTCACACAGAATGGATTATCTATTGCTATTGTTCACCGAACGGATATCTCAAGTAGTATTATAATAATATACAATGATGTCATATCAAAGTTTATATCCGAAACACGTCAACTGAGTGATTCTATTATTTCCGGAGCATTGTCCTTTGAAATGAAAGCTTTCTATAAATATGAGGAAATAAGAGAGTTAACCAAGACATGAATTTGGATCTGTTTGTTATAGTGAGAGATTTCAACACATGATTTTTTGTATGCTAGATTGCTAGAATCCCTTGCAGTATACTTATTGAAACGGTTATAATGTTTATCTATTTTGATCCTGTTAATAATAAATAAATAAATATGTGTGGACATTTCACATAGCGCCATCTAGCCCCAAACTAAGCAAAGCTTGTACTATGGGTACCAGATAACTGATATAATACTTAGATACTTTTTTATTTGTAAATAAATACATACTTAATAATACTTCAATACTTCAATAGAATCAAAATCACATTAGGTTTTACAAATAATACTTGATGGGAGAACACATCTGCCGCTTGTCGACGAAATCTCGACTCAACAGAGTAAGTTGCGATAAAACCACGTTTCTCGTATTTCAGTAATAAACTAATATACTTGCACATAAAATAACTTTTGTTATCTTTTTATTGCCTATTTTGGCCTCATTTCTAACCAGCCAATAATAGATGCAGCCGCTTACTGCATGGTCGTAAAACATGTGCTTATACTAACACTAAAATGGTGGATAAACCAACAATTAATTTGAGATTCAAAACTTTATGATCTACTATTTTGGATCAGTTACTAATAGAGGGAGATATTGGCTCATAAAAAAAGAATTGTTGCGGTAAAATTAAGGGTTATTCTTTTGCTTTGGACATGTAAACTAATAAGTCATAATGTTTTCATTAACGTAATATTTTCTAAGGGATTAATTATGTGACAACTAGAGTACCAGACGCCGACAACTGCTTTTGACAAATTGTTTAGCTTTTGTCTCTCTTGACAGCTTTATTGCTTTTCTGGGAATGCAATCCTATTGGGTAAAAAAGGAAAACAATGATTTATGCCGCCAGATGAGATTTAAACATGTTTAGAATGATAATTTGTGAATTTAATGGGAGTTTACAAATAATTTAGAAATAATGTATTTCGTATTTTGTATTATATCGGCATGATTCATTGCCAATAGATTCAATATCCATAAGTCTTATTAAAAAGTCTACCTGAGAACAAACTCAATGAAAGACTGTTTTTTTTTTCAAGTAATTATTTTTCCTAGTTGCATTACTCTCTACAACCTTTCCCAAAATAGCGTTGAATTCGTTATTCTTAATTTTGAAATTAATATTGTAAAATTAGCTTCAATATTATTTACACTAAGCTGCAGCAGCGTCACCTACGTCCCCATCGCGCATAGTTAAGGTTAAGTATGGAGGAGATCCGAAAGAGAACTAATGTGACCGACCTATGTTCAGCAGTGGACGTCTTCAAACTGTATGTTGACCTGTCATCGTACTTTCTTATTAGATATTTGTAAAGCCTTTTAGAAACGGAATAATTTCCGTAATTTAAAAAATCTATCTCTTTTGACACACAGACGCGCATACTGTGTTTTCGTACTTCAAGCAACAGTCAAAGAAAAACAGTCACATTTTGAAACTGAACACCTTATCAGCAACAACCTGTTATGTAGAAATCTGGTAAGCGTGGGCGACCGACTCGCTACACCCAGACACCCACTATGGGATTTGTATAAGAACATACTTAGTACAGGGATTACATATATCTACTCAAGTTGCATGTCATTAATAACTCAAGGTGAAAGGATTAGGACTGTCAACTAGTATGAATAACGAGCACCAGACCAAGGACCATGGTCCTTATTAATGCATTGTTATGAAGCGGAGCATAGATCAACTTTTACTCTTTCAAATAGGTATTTCTATCGTGTCAGCGATAAATTCCATGTTCAGGATTTTCCACATTCTACATTTTTATTTTTAAACAAGATAAAATACGAGGTACATAGTTAGTTTAGGGGTTGATGATAATCGGCACCCTACTATTACTTAACTCGCAGTCTAAATATATGTGTACAAAATAATTGTTATTTGTCAAAAATATACTTCATATACTTCTTCAGAATTCTAAAGATGCGCCTTTATTTCTACGTACCTAACGTATTACCATTTTGATTATTATTACTTTACTTTTTAATAAATTGATTGATACATTTATTTAGCGTTGAACATATTCTTGGCTTCAACATGAAGATTACGCATGCATGTTTCATTTTTAGCACGTACTTGGAAATCTGTGTCAGGTTGTCTATTTCTAATGCAAGTCTACGACGAGTACGGCGACCGTCGTCGCACGCGCAGGCGGTCTATGCGGAGCCCTTGAGTTCAACGCACTCGGTGGAAGATAACTTAATGTGAGAAAACACATTCTCTATACAGATAGAGTTACATGACAGTTATGATAATATTTGGACAGTATCAGTAACACTAATATTATAATCATTGTATAGGAAGAAAGAGAACATACTTAGGTAACTGTAAATGGTGTGAGATGGTTGCTCTTCAATTTTAGATAAGGGAGAAAGTGCTGACAACATTTTGTTCTGAGATAACAAGATGGTATGTCAAATCACACACATTCTTCGTTAGTTTGGAACAATCGCCAGCTAAAATAACGAACACTAATATAGTGAACCAAACTAAAGTGGATTCTTTGAAACCTCGGGACTTCATCAATATTGAACTCTGGAATATGAACACAAATTACTTTGTCTAGGTATTGGAGCAATCATCGTGGCTGATATTGAAGCTATCATATCCATAAAGTATCCAATAACCACGCCAATTGACTAGACATTGCAGTACTGGGGTGGCAAGCTGGCAAGTGTGGCAACTAGCAACACTGACCCTAATTCGAAATAGATCGGCGGAATATATTTATGGGCTGAATTAATCACTTTATTGGCCACAATTGCCGACCTGGATGACAATGCGAGTGGGATGGCTGCAGCATTGGCCGCTATTCGATTCGATTAGACGAATGTGGAGCGTATGTTGACCCTCATTGTTTTTCCTTGCGGCTATTTAAAATAAAGATTCGGTAGATCTTTATTAGTTGAGTTGGAAGCTGCCCAATTAGAGAAAGCTTGTAGGCCAAAAAACTTTTCTTTACGCGATTCAATAAGCACGCAACCAACAATAAGCAAAAAATAGATCCATGTTGTTGCACATTGTGGCGTAAAAACCTTTTGTTATGGGCTTTTCGACTACCTGCTTACAAAATGTCCAAGAAACGTTCCAGTTCGTTACCAACCGAGTTTCTCGACAGCATTCAACGTTAGAGTAAGAGATAAGGTTTTTAACAAGATGGCCTCTCTGGTTGACGAAATTAGTAGATAGTAAGTTTGACACATTAAATTAAAAAAGCTCGTACCAAAGAAAGGAAAACCACTGGGTCCCCTCAACCTAAATGGGTACCGTACCAATGACGTCACTTACTCGTAACCGATCCGGAATGACGGTCCCTCCCAAACAATGTCGGATTCGTTTCGATGGGTTTGCTAACCCATTATTTATGTACACACAAAAACAACTTACATATATGAATGTCAATTTGTCAATCGTGCTGGTTGACTTGGTTGCATATAATTATGTAGAGCTTAACCGGCGCGGTGATGGCGCCCAGAAGTGGCCTCGAGTAGGTAAGTAATCGGTGATATTATTGTATATTTATTAACAACCAGTTACTACGAATATGGTATGGACTGGCTGAGTCACTAAGTCTCAGCGAGGACTAGACGTCTGCCTTATTATGTAGGCAGCATACGATAACGTCAAAGAATTCACAATATCCTATCCTTCCGTACTCATTCATCATAGAATTGCGTGCTTTATATGCCCTTTGTTTACATAGTAAATTATGTTTATAGACACCGACCTGATATATTTTGTTTTTGCTATATTTCATGAAGAGTAATCAATATCATCAACAAAATTGCCTCACATCGTCCTCAGCTAGACATAAAGCTTCTCCATTCATCTTTTTCCCCTTCACTTCCCTCTTCCCATGTAGGTACACGGGTACATGGTTAGGGTTAGGGCGTAAAACTAATTAACTCGTGTGAAGCCAGGGCGGGTCAGTAGCAATAAATTACTATAAATAAGCTCTCGATATGGCACTATTGTGTAGTCACTTTCAGATGAATTATATAAATGTGCCTAAGTAATGATTCAGTTTTGTCCGTTATCTCAATGGTTTCATCTGGACAAAGCAGGGTTAAGCTCTGAGTCAGACAAGCAAAAAATGTGCCGCTATTGAAGAGCAAAGTTGCAGAACAAAAAGTTGAGAGAATCAATGACCTATTCGATAAATTTGACATTGTGCTATCGATATAAAGGTACAATATAAGTACAGATGTAATTTTTATAGGTCTATGATATGAGGTACAAAACTACACGTGATTTGCATAACAGTTACATAATATAATACTGTTAGTTCTTATTACATCTATGCCGTCTATGCAGTGAAACTTTTTTGAAGGGCAGAATAATTGACAGTCGTACAAGTTTCGCGGTTAGTCGTGGGAATTTCATTCACGACTGCCACCCGGGGTAATCCATGTGGGAATATACTATATTATACCTGATTGGCAAATACATTTCTTTTGGCCGCTGCCATTTGTGTGTGGACATTTCACACAGCGCCATCTAGCCCCAAATTAAGCATATCTTGTACTATGGGAACCAGATAACTGATACAATACTTATATACTTTTTTGTTTGTAAATACATACATAGAATACAGTATAACACCCAGACACAGAACAAATATCTATGTTCATCACACAAATGTTCGTCCTGGGTGGGAATCGAACCCACAGGCCTCAGTTCAGAAGGCAGGGATACTACCATACCAACTGAGCTATCGGGCCCGTCACTTACCTCGTACATATATTGGCTTGGCCCACCGCGCGCCGGTCTGTTCCAACCTTTATCCCTCTATTAACTAACATTGACAATGGAATCCAGCCGCGGGGAGCCAATGGATGGATGCAGGAGGCGAGCAGCTGCCCAAAGTGGCGTCCCTGGGGAAGGCTTATGTTCCAGCAGTGGATGTCTTCAGGCTGTTGATGACTATTTCAAAAAGAGAAACACAATATAACTATTCTTCCGCTATCAGTAGGGGGGAGGGGGGAGTCCCTAAACCATTCTTCTATGCCCCAAGCAACAAAATCTCGGATCCGAAAATCTCGACACAAAACCCTACTTACTGATAAAGTATCGCCACTTTGCACGCAATTAAAATAAGTTAATGTTATAAGTCAAAGGATAGTTGGATAAGCAGCAGGCTTTCACTTGAAGGTAGTAAGGTTCAAGTTAGCGCGGGGTTTAATTTCTTGATCGTACATGGCGTGATTGAATCGACTCTTTCATGTTTTAAGCAAGGTTCATAATAAATAGGTGGGTCTTAAATGCCAGTTTAGTAGGTCAAGCAGCTTTCAAGGCGGACGTAAGTCAGATGGTTTGGTTATATTCGGGTTCTATTTTATGCACCGCTTATTTTTAAGCAAGCTAAATTATCATGAATGAAAGTGGCGTTATTAAAACTAGAATTTAAGAAAAATGGCGCTATAGTAGTTCCGGCGCCGTCGAAATGGAGATGACTAAATCGTCTCGTACAGTTCTTGTGGACATTCTCCAAAATGCACCCAGTAGAAAATTGATAGATGTTTTGTCGGTGATCAAGGCTTCTTCTTATTCTATTTGGGGGTGGTAAGGCCTAACTCCTGTACTGACGCATGGGGTGTATTGTGCATCGCATGGGGTGTATTGTGCATCGCATGGGGTGTATTGTGCATCGCATGGGGTGTATTATGAATCAAGGCTATAAAGTTTGTGACTATAAAGTGTCAACCAGCGCCTCGTCTGTAATAATAATAATAATAAGGTTTATTACGGCAAGTCATTTGATAGCCTAGAGCACTGAATATTGCCGATGACAAGGGCAGAAAAAAATCTTTTGTTTTCTTTTCTTTTTAATTATGAAATAAATATCTGTTTAAAATATCAATTCAATATTTGGTATTCTGTGTGTCCAACATTTTCCGGAAGATAATACTTTAGGAAAAGTTTGTTGCATGCGGATTCATAGTCCTCATTAGCTGATAAAGACAAAGTACAAGCAAATTGTTAAAGAGTCCTCTCTAAGGGTAGGCAACGCACTGGCAATGCCCTCGGTGTTGCAGATGTCCATAGGCGGCGGTGACCACTTACCATCAGGTGGGCCGCCTGCTTCTTTGTCACTCATTACATAAAAAAAAAAAATAATAGGTAGCTCATTTGGTTCAAAGTAATTGTTGATAATTTAACATCTGAGGCTTGTCCATGGATGAAATACCATCACTCACAAACAACTCTCTTGTGCGAACCTGTATGATCCACATCCAGAATTAGGTCTCAATACATACTTTTATTACACACTAGCACAGAACACATATAATTCAGACGCTTTATAGTTAATTGCTATGATGATAAAATTAATGTGAATGAGCAGCACATTATTTTTAGCATTAAATGAGCTGTGCCAATGAAAACATCTATTAGCAGGTACTCGTATAGTAGCAGATCTGTATTCATTTCAGGTGAGGTCAATGCTCTGCCGAGCCACATAATTATAAAGCAATAGTGCAAACATGCCGTGTGGTCCCGGTTACGAATAGGACCACCCCATCTCTTCCCGTGGGTGCCGTAAAAGTCGGCTAAGGGAACATCCAGGGAATGGGCTGCAGCATTCTCCTTGGTCTCCACCATCATAATCCACTGCGATCACCAAGCCGCCTGCCAAGCGTGGTGATTATGGCAAACCCCCCCCCCCCCCCTAATGACAAGCACAATCAATAACGGCCCCCAGTCCCCGGCGGCTCTGCTATCCCGTGGCTCCGGTAGCGGTCACGGTAACGGCAGGGCAGGGGGTGCGAAGAATCACCGGAAGACGCCCGGCTACCAACCCCACCAAACACGACCCCTGGCCCTGGCAACTTATAACGTTCAATCAATGTGTGTTGCCAGTGATGACTTATGGAACTGAGACGTGGTCTCTAACTGTTGGCCTCATTACTAAGCTCAAAGTCGCGCAACGAGCTATGGAGAGAGCAATGCTCGGTGTTTCCCTGCGAGATAGGATCCGAAATGAGGAGATCCGCAGGAGAACTAAAGTGACCGATGTAGCTCTTAGGATTGGCAAGTTGAAATGGCAATGGGCAGGCCACATCGCTCGTAGAACTGACAACCGATGGGGAAGAAAGGTTCTCGAGTGGCGACCACGAACTGGAAGACGCAGCGTAGGCCGGCCCCCCACTAGGTGGACCGACGACCTGGTGAAAGCCGCGGGGAGCCGATGGATGCAGGAGGCGAGCAGCCGCTCTAAGTGGCGCTCCCTGGGGGAGGCCTATGTTCAGCAGTGGACGTCTTCAGGCTGTTAATGATGAATGATGATGAATAGTGCAAACTGACTCACATTATACATTATAGAATCTTTAGAGTGATAATTATTACTGGAAGACAAAGCTATCCTAAAGTTCCTAAAATTTTAGAAACCATTAAGAAGAAAGCATTATTTGTTGCCTCTTCCAATTAACTCACCATCCCCAATGGCCACATCTAGATATGGGTTCATCCATTAATCAATTAACTCACTAGGTTTACCATCCCTAATGGCCACATCTAGATATGGGTTCATCCATTTATGAATTAACTCACTAGGTTCACCATCCCCAATGGCCACATCTAGATATGGGTTCATCCATTAATCAATTAACTCACTAGGTTAACCATCCCCAATGGCCACATCTAGATATGGGTTCATCCTTTAATCAATTAACTCACTAGGTTCACCATCCCCAATGGCCACATCTAGATATGGGTTCATCCATTAATCAATTAACTCACTAGGTTTACCATCCCCAATGGCCACATCTAGATATGGGTTCATCCATTAATCAATTAACTCACTAGGTTTACCATCCCCAATGGCCACATCTAGATATGGGTTCATCCATTAATCACATGAAGTTTTTTTTAGCCATTTTGTAACCTCCCTCCTCTTGGGCCCTCCCTCCTCTTGATGTGTGGTGAGATTTAGGACTATCCCCAGAAAGAGGATTAAAAAATACATGTGATTGGATGGATCTGGTAGACCCCTCTAAAACTTGTGTTAGATTGTCAGACAGCTGAAAAACCAGAAATGGTTTACCCTTGTCTAGTTATCATGGAATGATTTCAAGGTGTACACCATGCTTATGGTACATCCAAAAGGAAATAATAGAGTTAGAAATGGGACCATAGCTTAGACAATAAAAGCTCCTGACCCCCGTCATCGATGAATTGGTTGATGTAAATTCCACTGGTTTCTATAATTTTTTTGTCATCTTTAAACAAAAACCTTAAGGCTGAGTTGCACCAGCTTACTTAATGCTAACTATTACCGTTCCACGCTTCGCAGGGCAGGCTAATGTCAAAATTTGACCATGACTTTAACAACAACAACTATGGTGCAACTCAGCCTAAGTGTTTAATTATAGTCAAGTTTAAGGATAGTTGAAAGTGGTGGCATAAAATACAGGATCAAAACAATTCACTACTTCTTTTTAGTGAGTGATGGAAGGTTGTCTTATCAATCTTATCACAAATTAATTCTTGGAAACAAATAAATTGCAGCTGCTCACTCAAGGTAGCTTTATTTATTTAATATACAGCTCTATTCTAAAAAAGAAAAATTAGAATTGCGGTGTTCAGTGTGAAACAAGGGATGATAAGGAGTGGTTAGTTAGGCATTACCGCTCAGAGCAGTGAGTAGGTATTTAAGGCAACTAAATGACAGGATTACTTCAAGTGAGTAATTTATTGTGTTCATGAAGACGAGGCTTGTTTTGTTGGTAAATAAATAAAGTAGGTAACGCAAATCAAAGTTAGATACCTAGCTAGGTAAGCCTGGCCTAGACTAATAAGCACATAACATAACAAAAAAAAAAAAATTTATATGCGTCTAAACATTGAATTTTGAGAAAATACATGTTAAAATACTGGAGATGAATAATAATAATTAGTTTAGGTTGAGTATAGCTAGAAAAAAATATTTTAATGTTGATTTTTGGTACATAAGCTGCTAAGTTAAATAAGTAGGTAGTAAAAAATCTAAAAATGCTAATAATTATTCATGCATACATACAACACGCGACATTTACTTACTTTCGAGGAGTTCTAATTCTCGCGTACTATGCATAGCTCCGTACTAATAACAGTAAGTTCTAGCAGTAATAATATTGCACAAACACACTAACCTGTCATTTGTTTTCTTCATGCAGCGGAACAAAATGAAAAATCAACAATTTTAATTCAAGAAAACACTAACACAAATCACAAAACCCACAAAAATTGTCTTCTAAATAATATAAATATACATAGACAGGTCGACTCACTTACTCTCACTCACTCCTCACTCCTCAAAGATCTCCCGAGTGTTTCTACTCTCTATTTTGGTTTTACCCTAGATTTTTTATGCATAATCCCTAAAATTCCCTAAAACATCTTCAAAATTCCTTGGTTTATAATAATTAACAAAAAATAATTTCAAATATTCATATAAAATACCTACAAAACATTTATTTTGTAGATTCAAAAGCCCAAGCATTTGTGTTATACAAATATTCTATGCACATAACAAGGCATTTATGGATCCAAAATTGGCTAGTATTTCCCGTTTGGTATTGAGTTGAAGTCTTTGGTATTGAGCAGCTGTTAAGTATTCCATTGATAAGTATATTTATTACGTTATTAATAGTACTTACGATTAGAATCATTTTCGAGTTCCCGATATTTCGGCACAGTTACATGCACCATTTTCACGGGTAGACTGAAAAGCCAAATAGATGATCGAATGAAGGCACCAACCACCATACACACCGTCGGATCATGCACCAACCCGACCAAGGTGAGACAAATGTGACCTTGGTCGGTGGTTGGTCCCGATCGTCTATTTGGCTTTAGTAGATGCGGGTGGATGATAAAACAGTAAAAAATAATAATAATACGCGTCCAAAATGTGATAAGATCATATGCAGTGATACAGTGAGTGTATATTTTCGCAAGTTACGATCGAGTACGAATGCCAATGATGGTAGCCGCAGTAAAAGACTAAGAAAGAGGGTAGACCATTATGTCTGCTCCAAACATTTCGAACTTTTTTATCATCCACCCGCATCTTCAGTACACCCGTGAAAATGGTGCATGTAACTGTGCCGAAATATCGGGAACTCAAAAATGATTCTAATCACGGTAAATATCCCGTAAGTACTACTAAAAACGTAGTAAACCGTGAAAGTTTAAAACAAAGTATATTTATATCTTTAATTTTGTCGTTATGTCCTAAATCTTTAAATAGAGAAGGTGCTGTATCTGTAGTATTTATAGATTGTCTGTACTTATTAGTTACATACTCTATGGGTTTGAGATAATAGTTTTATAATATACCTACTCTGTGTTATTAATATTAAGAGAATACGTCAGTCTGTCTATCATAATAATTCTATCTGTCATCTCAATCGTTCCTGCCTGGCATTTGTTGATGTCAAAGTAGAATTAAAGAAATTATTCAAGTCTATCGTTGTCATTAATCCAACCGAATCGAGCCCCAATCTACGCCTTTACAAAACCAATAAAGTATCATCATTTTACCTTATTAAATTATTTTGAACTCCTAAACGAATAACTATTATATTTTCTAGCAATTTTCTGCAACGCAGAATGAGAAACAAATGAAGTTTACGCATAATACGCCTTAGTTTCAATGAAATCATTATTAACAACGGTTATAGTTTAAGGAAATAGCCTAAATTGGTAGTACCGTAGAAGAAAAGTACGGTGGTTAGGGTATGGGTTTAATATAGTTCAATTTCAATGTCAAAATTCTCTAAATCGCTGTAATTTGTTCAATGTATATATATTTATATATTTTTTTTATGAGAGTGTATAACTTGTCGAGCTAGTCGTTCACCTGATGTTAAGCGACACGGCCGCCCATAACAGTTGCAGTGTCACTAGGGGAACTTTAAAATAATAAAGTTTCGTATTTTACCCTAAAGTAAAGAAAACCCCCTAAAAGTGGAAACACTGCCTAGAGTCCTCCTCCTCTCCCACAGATAAGGAACTCCCACTCTGACACTCCAAACTCGGAACCACAGACTACTAACTTAAGCTCGGAACTCCGCTGAATCCTCTTGTTCTCCATAGATAAGAGTATGTTGTTCTCTTCCCTCACCAGCACAGGCTAAAAATATAATAGATTTTTTTTTATAAAGAAAGTCACAGATTAACGGAGAAAATGGAACACCTGCCATCTATTATTCAGTAGCAGAACTACATGACGAATAACACTTTAACAGTGACATCTAGCGATGAGTAGCGACTAGGTTCACTAGGGCGACTAGGGTTGAGGAGTGAGCGACATCTATTAGTAGCTTTTGGTACTACTCAAAGTTGTTAACGTAACTCAATAGATGTCACTTCTATTATAGTCTGACTACTTTTCCGACAGATGGCAGTAACTGTGCAAAAATAATGACATGACAACATTGAGATATGTATCCTATCTCAATGCATGACAAACATCTATTATTAATTTTTTTTTTGTTCTTATATTTTGGCTCCACACATAGTGTATTTAGCCAGTGTCAAGTATTGTAAATTATTCATCGTTAAAGAATATATCACGTAAAGTCAAGTCTTAGTCATAGTCCAGTCTAAGTCAGGTAGTCATAGTCCAGTCTAAGTCATGCTCCAGTAAAGTGGTGGCAACTTTACTAGAAGCTTCTATGGAATTTTGGAAGCAACACGAAAACTCACGTTTCACCACATTATATCACTTGCCCACACTCATGCTCGTAATTCAGCACTTAATACGTAAAACGCCACCGATTTTAAACATTAATACTGGAAAAAGCGCAAGTTTTGAGAAATAATACAATGCAACGACGTGGACATTTCCGCGTTCCCGCCAAAACTCTATTATTAATTTATTATTGTATGAGCGCGGAAGGTGAAATAGTATCCTAGATAATATAATACCGATTGTACCTACCTCTTAGATTAAGTACCTAAATTTTATGACCTATTATTTTTATATAGAATATAGATGGAATTATAATAGGCGTAGGTACCTACTTTGTTAATTAATTGCTAATTTATAATTAGGAATTAAGTATTTACAGAATAAGAATTGAAGACCAATACTGTACCTACTGGAAGTTGTAAAATTAATGTATCATAAACGTTGCCCATTAACTGATGAAGATATATATGAGGGAGGATCAGGGGGTCTAGCAAAGATACCAATCGCTAACGCTAACGCCTCACGCTAACTCCAAAATGTACTAGGATGACATTTCGGGAATCGCAAACTTTTTCGCAGCGAATGTCATTTCAATACATTTTTGGAGTTAGCGAGAGGCGTTAGCGTTAGTGGTTGGTATCTTTGATAGACCCCCAGGATTATTTACTGAATTATTAATCCTCCATGTTAATCATAATGTTATTGATAAACTTCCATGTACCTACCTATTAGACCTTCCAAAGGTCTGGTTAACCCATATTCAAAGCCATATGGTGATATTCCCAAAGCTGTGCGCCAAGTAACGAGCTGCCACGGCCCGGCTGTCAGCACGACAGCTATCGCCACGGCCGGCAAACCTGCGACGTTGACGGCCTATCTTATGATCTCTGGCATTCCGAGGGGACCCTTCTCGTTATTTTTGTTTCAAGATTCTAATCTTGTCTTTTCTATGACAATAATAATATGTGTAGAATAAACAATGTTTGCGAATGACTAACTTTTATTCGGATGCGGTGTGTTTATTAAAAACTATAAGTAATTCCTAAAGAAAAACCTTAGAAACTGGCACATTTTGTTTCTGTTTATTTATCCTACGCATTACGGATACTTTTCGGAAAACAAGAAAAAGGGAAAAAAGTCACCATAATAATATGGCTGATTGTGAAAATAACACAAAGTTGTTAAAGCACAGAAAAATCCACGCAACTTTTCCTAAAGGAACTTTAAGGAAGTAGCACAATACATTTTTTCACAAAGGCAAATACAGACATTTCCTAAAAATGTCACGTTGTGTCGCAGCCACAGATTAGAGTGGTAGCAACCATGCAACGTGCCTTCTGTTAGAAACCCTCAAACATCACCGTTCCAATGCCCATTCAAAAACTTTAATGTGAAAAAAAATGTTTATTGTTCAACAAACTCCAAGGTATGACACTCTAGGTAAAACTCCATGCAACTTTTTTTATACGGGCTCCTGGTTTTGTGTAGTAAAATTGCGCAAAACGCGATTCAGTTTATACCTGAAAATACAAAGGATGGTGGAAAAAAGCATGCCCATACAGTACTTATACTTATTTATACTTTTTACATAAATCCTAAGAGGTTTTGCATAAATCGCATTTTTGAGTACGAGTATGAGTATTGAGTAAGCTTTGTTCCGAGTGAACCAAATAATGGTGAAAGTACCTATCTAAATAGATATAGGTAAGTGCTAGTATGTAAGGTACCTAGTACCTATACGCAATAATTGTAATGAGTGAGTAAATAAAATTATTATGGATTCTGGTTTAGAGCATCGAACTGCACTAAGGGTTCAGGCATGATATTTTTAGTGATTGTATAGATAATTGACAAAGGCCCTAGAGTTAAACGTACAGGTATAGATACTGCATACAGTGCACACATCACGATGTCACGACTTTAGAACAATGATAACGTTAACATCTTTAATTTATAGTTTTACCTATTCTTTACAGCCGCAGAAGCCAGGTTACAACAATAAACACACGTCAGATAGCATTAAAATGATCACGCAACATGTAACCAACTAAGCGTTTTGACAAGCGTGTATCTATTTGCATAAAACCGTGCGATCCGTTGAAGCAGAAAACGTACAATTAATATTAAAACATGCACAATAAAATAAAGGCAAACGGTCGGAAAGTATTCGCATCACTTGGATGCTGCTTTTGACATGCCTATTATTTTAATGCGGATATAGAAGGTTGTAACTACACTCTTTTGTGACATTTGATAGTAGCCTCTTATGGCTTCAGTTTAAGGAACAAAATGAAAAGCGTGCGGACAAAAATTGCGTAAGTCTGTAAACTTGTAGATGTAGCTATTTACTTAGGCAATGAACAAGGGAAACGACGATGCAAATGTTATTTTAGTTTAGTAACAGAATTTAGGTACAGGATACCTATCGTGTTACACGTCGGTTTACTCGGCAAATAAAAATGTTTGATTTTTTTTTTAGCTTTGCCGATTTATCTTTGTATTTGCTTTATTGTTTTATGGAAATCTATGGTTACAGTGGTACAGGATAGGTAATTAGGTATACTTATAAGATAATATAAAAATGCGAATAACATTCAAGAATGCTGTAAAATATTAGGTACTTCTTTTTGTTTTCTGGTATCGGCTGTGTGGTTCCCGGTTTGTGAATAGGACCATGTCATCACTGGTAATATCCAGGGGATAGCAGGATATTACTGTTAGTACATTTAATTATTCTGTATGCTATCAATAAGCCACCTTTCAAGCATGGTGATTAACGATTACGGCAAATCCTCCCTATGATAAAGCGTCCATAGTAGCGTTTTAAAAGAGGCCTATAAATAAATAAATAAATAAATAAATATGTGTGGATATTTCACACAACGCCATCTAGCCCCAAACTAAGCATAGCTTGTACTATGGGAACCAGATAACTGATATAATACTTAAATACTTTTTTGTTTGTAAATACATACATAGAATACAATATAACACCCAGACGCAGAACAAACATCTATGTTCATCACAAAAATGTTTGTCCTGGGTAGGAATCGAACCCACAACCCTCAGTTCAGAAGGCAGGGATACTACCAACTGAGCTATCGGGCCCGTCAATAATATGGATGTTAATGATGTTAACCTATGTTGATCAGTGGATGATGAAGACGATGATAGGCAAGGGATCAAGACACTGGGCGAGTTTTGGCGGGAACGCAGAAGAGTTCACGTCGTTGCATTGTATTATTTTTCAAAACTTTTGCTTTTTCCAGTGTTAATGTTTAAAATTGGTGGCCTTTTACGCATTAAGTGCTGAATTACGAGCATGAGTGAGGGCAAGTGATATAATGTGGTGAAACGTGACTTTTCGTGTTGCTTCCAAAACTCCATAGAAGCTTCTAGTAAAGTTGCCACCACTTTGCTAGAGCATGACTTAGACTGGACTATGACTACCTGACTTGGACTGGACTATGACTATGACTAGGACATGACTTTGCGTGAAATATTTCATAACTCGATGAAAATATAATACTTGACACTGGCTAAATACACTACGTGTGGAGCCAAAATATAAAAAAAAAGACACTGGGCTTCTGACTCGCCTTAAAAAAACAATGATGATGTTTTCACCGAGCTTCTAAGATCACGGATCTCTAGGCAGATATACATTCTTAACTTAACATTTCAAATTAGCGTTTTAACTCTACGCAGTTTTTTATTTACGCTATATTAAAGCGTAGGTATAACCAAAATAAAAGGCTATATATGGGTAGGTACTCTCCGTTTCTACACAAGTGCTCTCAAGAAGAGCACCTATCTGCATATACGGACAAACATAGTCGATTACTAGTGGCACACGTTTTCTTCATATTAAAGTGGCGAGCAATGGACCCAGTGATCATTCCTTCGCAATCAACTGGAGTGCATGCTCAGTGCAGGTCCGGACAAGGAACGTTTTGGACTTGTTTTGTATATTCTTGGAAAATGATTTCTGTTTTTTGATAAGAGTAACATAATTCACAATGATAAGGATAGATGTCAAGGGTTCAGTATAACATGCATCAAAATGCTTGGTTCCATCGGCCGAGGTGCCTCTGCCAATGGAAAAGTGCCATCATCGCCGTTATCCTCAACAAGGCCTATTACAGAGCGGTTATTCTCTATGGAAACACAGATTCCACACGATACGAAGCCACGTCGTTATCGTGTCTTGTTCAAATCGTGTCACTGCGTCAGATATACCTTCACTTTACATTAAAGTTATCTTTATTTTAAATAAAATATATTGACATAAGTGGTCATATCTTTTGATGTGTTGATGTTACGGAACGCGTTTCGGTAAAACATACAATTTTTGACTGTTCAAATCGCGCCAATTACAAATTCATTTCGCGCGGTTTTGTTTTTGTTTCATAGAGAATAGAGTTTCGCAGATTTCTTATGTAAGACAAGGAATTCGCATGGTTTCGAAGTGAGGAATCGATACGGAATAATGGCCCTATGTAGCTTCATAGAACCTAATGGGGCGACGTAGAAAACATCTGGCGATCTAGTCTTCTTCTATTTTAAGGGATCGGCTCTTGTCAGCGTAAGAAAAACGCTTTGGACGGCAGAAATGGAAAGGCTTGCATTTCTGCTGGCGTTTTTTTTTTATTTATTAAATCTACTTTACCACAGACACCTGGGTCCGTGCTCTTTGGTAATATATCATTTATTGTTATTTATTTATTTTTTATTTTATTGAACAAATATCATACACGAGAGGACAATTAAATACTTAACCTATTTTTTTTGTTGTTTGATTTTGTTTTTTTGTTTTTTTTTTGTTTTTCAATTTGTGCATACAGCGCGAGCAGACCAGCTCCCGCAAGCAGCGCCCGTTCACGAGCTTGACGCATGCGCCAGCCATCGCCCTCCTTAACCATTTTTGAGGGAAGAGGACGACCCGACGCACGACGCCGTCGCAAGAAGAAGCTTTTTTTTGTGAGCGTGAGTGCTCTTTGTGTACACACAATAATCATTTACATTCTAGTACTATTTTGTTCATACGAGCGGGATAATTGACAGGCTCTTTTGAGTCCGTCAATGATCCCGCTTGTACATGTCGTTGTTAATCCGCCTTTTCCTCCCGGACCAGGACTTCTGTTACCGCCACGTTTCGATCTTTGATGGCCATCTGCACATTTCATTTCTGCTGGTTCGAAATGTTTTACTGCATTGCATTTTATTTTGCGATCTATCACAGAATTAATAATAGCAACCTAGTATCTGCCTCCTAGCTACGTACCTGGTGATATGTAAATGCGCTGCCCCAGCAGTGAGATTTCTAATGTAATTGACAGAAAATGCTTCGATGCCGAAAGGTTTCCGAAGGGTAAAGTGTTAATCTTGTACATTGATATGCATTTCTTTGAAAGGAGTATCATGGGTACCCACAATTCTTACATATAATATTGTTGTACCTACTATGTAATAGGGGGAATTCTGTGCTATTAAGTATTTATGCTATTTGTGATATACTCTTTAGTCTGTGAAATTTATGGTTCATGTTTTGAGGCCTGTCAACTGACATGGTCTTTCAAGATAGATTGGAAAAATATATATACATGAAAGCATACTAAAATATTGTATTATTTATTAACTAAACAGATATATGTACGCCTGGTACCCCTGGTATATATAAAAAAAAGCTCCATGCATGAAGCAAATAAAAAAAGGAGGGAATCCTGTCTGATCCGAAACTGAAGCACCCTTAGGAAGCCGGAACGCTTCGTACGTACGAGCGGGGCACGCACACTCACATCATATGCAGCCGGTCGCCCTACTTCAATCTGACACACATATGTAATATGTCCGCCATTTTGGGCTTCAGTTAGATGTCAATCAAAACTCAATCCTTCTTTTTTTTATTTCATCCATGGCTCCATGATAATATGTATACCAAAGACTATATTGAGATTGACTTACCGGATATTCTGATGAAATGTTGAATAAACTTCACTTTGTAGGTACTTACCGAACACTTTTATTATCCGCATCTGAAAAAAGGAGCTTTTTTTACCAATCGTAGTCACCCAACTTGCGTGTTCTAATATTTACTAAGGGAAGCCTCACAATGGTTCCATGTGGATTAGATTGAAAATTTTTACTTATGCTCTTTTGTTTGCAGAATTTTCCAATTCACGTAAGTTTGATAAGTTTGTACGAGTTCACGTGTCTCGTTGTCCTCGGAGACTCGTTCCGATTCTGTCGCATTAGCGGATTGGATTCCCGCAATAAAACGGGACCGGCAGGACTTCATCACTTCATTGACTCACGTTTTGTATATTTACCTTAGATACTACGCTGAATAAATATTCACTTACCTAGGTATGTAGTGTGGTATCGACAGACAAGATTGGTTGATTAATTGTTTTGATTTTAGTAGGTCTCTTATATGTGTATGATATCATAATAATATACATTGTTTCGTTCCATACACAGTGCATGGTGGCAATGAAAATGTGGCAAGTCCGGTGAATGATGCATCAGGATTCAGGTCATCAGCCCAATACGTTTCCACTGCTGGGATACTGGTTTTTTCTCACACTAAGAGCGTATGGCCATAATCACACGTGAACCAAGTCTGCATTGGTTGACAACTTGTCACATGTTCTCCAATTTTGTGATCCTTGAGTTTCCTCACGATGGTTCCCTTCACCATTGTAAGCAAATGCAAATCCACACCACATTTATCTTGAAAAGTTATACGGGCTCCATGATTTCATGGTCCTTCAACATTATCATTTTAGCGAAACATATCAAACCAATGAACATCAGTGAAGTTATATAACGGCTTCGTGCTAGCAAAATATATTACTAAGTATATAGCTTTAGCGTAGGTACATTAAAGAACACAAATGGGTCAAAATATCACTATCAAATAAATCTTAAATCGGAGCGTAGATCATGTACATTACATTAGTTTTTATTTCACTTCAATACATGCAGTATTTCCGAAGTTATAACGACGAGAAGTTTAAGCCCTTTTTTGAATTTCCGAGATTTGCCGCGCTATTTATGACGTCACGCCCGCGCTCGTTCCGGTCACCCGCGGCGTGCTATACGTGCAAACGAGAGCGCGACTATATATATGGACAACGGGGTTGACGTCATCACCTGCCCGCGTCTTTAAAAACCTTCGGCCAGAAATACGCACTTTGATCTTAAATATAGCAGCCATTTTTTAAGATATAAAAAAATTAAAAACACATTTATTCTTGTAATTTTTTGTAGATTTATTTGGCATGTAAATTAAAAAACGTTTGTGTCAACCCCGTAACTGTTGTAAAGGGTGAAGTATAAAAGACATGAGACCGCATGTCTCAGTACCTATATAGCGCAAGAAAAGCACGCTAAAGAGACCGATGATAAATCCCACTCGAGATCAAAATTTTTCTTATTCAAATTAATGACACTATGTTACGAAAGTTGAATTTTGGTAATATCATCAGTTATCGTCCAATTAAGGTAAAAAATGTGTTTCTGATCAACATAGCACCGGTATAAAAGTATGACCATCGTCAGCGCCACCCTACAGTTGTAATGATCTTGATAACACGACGCGGGGAGTCGGCTGTAATCAAGTTGTAATAAAAACAAATGACACTATGTAGAGTTGGCACCTTATCTGTGGTACGATGAATTCTGTCAAACATGGCTTTGTTAAACTTATGAGCTTAGCTGGAGGTCTTCGAAGAAAATCCGACAATGGCGGTTGTGAATTTTGAATTTATTTTTTAAAACTAGTGTATCTTGAACTTTAATGTGTAATAAGGGTGGATTATTATCCGTTGAGTGTTCGTGAACGTGCACGAGTGTTGGCAAATGGTTTCAAGATCATAAAACCATGCATTGTCGTTTTTGCTTCAAAGGCCTTTTTAGAGCCTTCGGTAAAATATCCTCCATTTTACTGTTGGCGTTTTGACTGACAATATGACTTTGACTTGACATAACCGTACAAATTTTACTCACTTGACATTGGCAGAATTATTGCAAACAAGCGATAGAAAGCCATTAAAGTAGAAGAAGAAGAAGAGCTTAGCTGTAATTTTGTTTGCCAGTTCCAGTTGTATTTTCATCAATGATATTGCACTTACGTAAAAGGAATATCTTGATTCCCTTTCACTTAAACTATCGTCATTAAAATCTAGGTCATCACCTATCACTGAAAAACAGATACTGCGGAACAATCATCATCATCCTCATCATCATCATCAGCCTGAAGACCACTGCTGAACATAGGCCTCCCCCAAAGAGCGCCACTTTGAGCGGCTGCTTGCCTCTTGCATCCATCGGCTCCCCACGGTTCTGACCAGGTCGGAACAATAGGCCTCCCCTATTAGGTTGCTATAATCACCGTTTGGCAGGCGTCTTCCGCAGTAGATTATGAAGACTGAAGAGAATGTTGCTGAATTCCCGTGATACTCCCGCAGGCTCTGCACCGATATTGGGTATAATACTATTCTTACGTCGGGACCAACTATTCTACTTATTAAAAACACTGACTTACTCTCAAAATGACAAATCCTCGAATATTAGAATTTTCGAATGGCATCATGGTTTGTTCTCGTAAATGAATTCGAAATCTTATTAGTGTCATTCCACATATTCATATTCTTATATCATCATTTTTCAATTATGTTTTTATAATTTAGTACGACATTTAGGTTTGTAAAATTAATATACTTATTAAAAGTCTACAATTCTTAACATTTAAATTGACTAAACAAATGAGGCTCGGGCGACGCCGAGACGCGTGGAAGGGTGCGCTCGCTTACTTTATTACTGCGATGACTTGACATTTATTATCAGTTATGAAAATAAATTCCTCCTCGTGAAATAAAAGGGAAAAGAGTGAATTAAAGCCAGTCGACCGAAGGAAACGTGTTTAGTGTTTAATTGTGTAATATATTCTGAGTAAGAGCGCGCCGTTTTGTCGAGTTTTTATTGTAATTATTTGTCATGTATGTGTCAACGCCCCCGTTTTGGTATCTTTATAACCACAGTACTATACTCGATGATTTTAATTTGGTAGAGTATGTAAACAAGTAAATTTCTTTAAGCACGTTACTACTTATAGAATGTCCTTTTTATTCTTTTCACGCTTGACTATTAGAAGAATAATATTTTCTTAATGTTCGACCACAGAAAATGATAATATGGTCTTTGTACATAACTGAATAAGCATGGTGACGTTTACTAAAAATGAACACGTAAATATTACTTTCATAAAGAAGATTAAATATGAATGCAATAATTGAAAAAATAAGCAAAATCGGTAAATAAATCACGGAGTAATAAGCTTTTAAAGTTTCTACAGGAGGCATCTCCTGTCCCTTTCTCGCGAAACAGAGCGCCCCCACAGTTACTATGAAAAACCCACTCGTTACGTCACATGCCAAAGAGATTGTATGAAAAGCTACCACAGCTTAGTAATGAGGAACTATGAACGACCTTCCTCTGACGTCACTGGCCGTTTGAGCCAGCTCTTTCTATTCCGGTTTTTAAAACGGTAATTTTTTGAGATATTTAATTTTTGTTTTCACAAATGTTTATCGTTTGAGGAATATTTTTAATTTATCCAAAAACAATTATAGTCCTCATGCCTATTATAGCATAATAATCAAAGTTATAGTATAATCCAAACAATTAGGTAAATAGGGATCTATGTACCTACTACGTAGCAATTGTTATAATCTTTGAATGCGGACTTATTTGATTGTTTAGTGGCAGGACTTTAAATCTGAGTAACACATCTTTCTTCAGAGTTTAGGTATCTATTCAGTTGTAAGGTGATTATTTTTATTGAAAGTGTCGTTTTCAGTACACAGGCACTGCTTCCTCCAGACTCCTCTCAACTCATCTATTTATTAACTTTTTATATATTTTGTACTGCTTAAAAGAATCGTCTGTGAAATACGGAAAAGTTCATGTACTTATTTTTTTACGTTTCTTAGTTTGTCCTTCCGAAATCGTCATAATGCTGACCCTTGTTTGGATCAATAAACTCGGCTTAACGATTTACTTTATTGACACCAGGATTTAATGTTAATGTGTGAGGAAGTTCATAGATAGGCATTAAACAGCCGGCATTCCATAAATAGACGAGGGCGTGGCGCTTTGTTTAGCTATAAAGAACCTACCTACTTAGGCACACTGCGGTTTCATTTTTCTTGTAATAATTCTTAATTTTCCGGATGTAATAATTCTTAATCTCGTCGAAATCAGTCCAGCCATTGTGCAATTAAATCCCCAATGTTTCACTATTATACAACTGCGTTTATGGGCTCCCCGCGGTTCTGACCAGCAGGGTTACCCTTGAATCCAATCTCAATTTCACTCAAATTGTAATCCGAATCAACCGCCAATTCCAATGTTAAATAATTTGGTAAAAATGCGGATGGTGTCGAAATGAGTCGATTACATTTAGTTCCATAAAGATCCATGGACAAAGATTCCAATTGTGCGCTAGTATCGGATTTAAGAGGACCAAATGCCACGATTTTGTTCCAAATCCCAAATTACGATTGAAATCTAGTGTCAAGAGTAACCCTACTGATCGTCGGTCCACCTAGTGGGGGTCGGCCTACGCTGTGTGTTTTTAACAGGATACCTATAAGCAATTCAGATAATTTATGCTTGTGTTACAGATGTCCATAGGTAGGTCTAGTAGGTACAACCACCTATCTACAGTTACAGGCTAGGCTGCAGTTTGCGTAGTAGCATATTCAGTAATCCAGCCTCCAGTAAGACAGCCTCCGTGGTGTGGTGGTTGAGCAGGTCGGCTCATAACCCGGAGGTGGCGGGTTCGATTCCCGCGACAGGACAAGTATTTGTGCCCGAAAAAAAAAACGCAAATACTTGTTCTGTGTCTGGGTGTTGTGGGACCATGGTCCTCGTAGTTCCTGGGTCCCTAGATACAGGGAATCCTAGTTAGGGTCCAGGATCTATGTATGTGATCGTTGGGCGTTATTTATTTATTATTATTATTTATTTATTTTATTTAATCTGTCCTACAGTGGTCACTTCCCGTCAGGTAGTTCAGCATAAAAAACTAGTAAAGCTATTGGATTAAGGTTACTATTTTGTATATAGGTAGGTATTACAGAAGCCATATTTATAGAAGCGTCTGTAATACAGGCGTTCCGTGACCAAGTCCAGTTTGTAGGGTTTAACACCTTGTAAATTGCGACATAAAACACACAATGTCGCCATATTGTTTCGTCGCTCTTACATTCTTGCTTTTCGTTTCAATTTCAATTAACAAGTTTATGTTTTTATTTGGTCTGGGAGAAAGGTTGCTTTTATTTGAAGTTGGTAGCTATAAAAGTTTGGGCTGAAGGAGCTTTTAACTATGCTTAGCTTTCAAGCTTCAAGCGAGCTCAATGAAGCTTTCTTTTTGGTCTATTGACAGGAGAACTCGGACAGGGTCACAGTGTGTTGACCATAGTAGTGCTGGCAGGTACCTTCCCTTTATTATATAACGTGTGGAGAGCTGTGCTGGAGGAACCAGCTCTGTTGGTGGTCCAGGTTCTGGTGATGATGAATGAAAGAGGTAATCAGTAGTACTGGTGGAGTATTGTGAGGCGTCTACATGTTGGAACTTTGGAAGGCGAGAATTTGTGTTGTGCTTACAAGAGGAGTCCTACGGGAGTCCTATGTAGTTGCGAAGAACGCCGGTGCGACGTACGCTGTTGTGAAAATTTTTGTAGATGGGTCGTCAGTTCGAAAGCTCATCGTATCGAAAACCAACCGATCGAACGACCCTAATTCGAAACATGTACTTGCGAAGAACGCCGGTGCGACGCACGCTGTTGCGAAAATTTTTGTACATGGGTCGTCAGTTCGAAATCTCATCGTATCGAAAATCATAAGCATATTATGTTGCGGGTGTCAATAGGAAGTAGTGGTGCAAGTCAGAGTTTGTACACTACCTTGCTAGTGAATTGTAGTTGGGATAAGGAAACTTTGTAACTGTATGGCAAGCTGTTTCAGTGGCTCGGCCCAACAAAGATTTGTTGGAGAATTATGCGACCACCCATGTGAATTGTGAACCATATCATCCAGTCGTGTCGTGTCGTGTAGTCCAGTGAAGAAGCGACCATGGGCATGCTATTTACGGATTTAACTTGTGCCCATGTATTTGGCATGTTTTTGACCATAACAGTTTAATGATCGTAAAGACTATAGCCGTTAAAGGGCTGAGGTCCGGTTTAAAGCAACATTCGAATGAAGATTGAGCTCGAACCCTAACAGTTTTTTTGTGTAGGTGTAAATCTTAGGACGCATTTACGAGCCCTTTACAATTTGACCCAAGGTTTAAGAATAGGCGTTTTACATAAAACCATGATAGATCATGATCATGTAGGTATGATGGTTTCTGAGGTATCTAAGGTTAAATGAAAGGATCGCCATGACTATTTATGAAATATTTGTACTTGTACAAATTACATCGGAGTCGAAGTCACCGTTATGCAAGTCTCTAAGCAACCTTTGCGTAATGAATTGTTTTTTTTTTCGGAATACTTTAACACCTATATTAAATACAGGTAGGTAACCAAATGCTGTCGATCTGAAGTACATCTTTTTTCCAAATTTTTTAGGTACCAATTTGACACCTCATCAAAGACCTAAGTGAGTCGCTGTAATACAATTCACTAAGAGTGATGGTAAGGCGTTTGTACTGGTTTGGTCCGACCGAGGGTTCAATAGCCTAGCTAGTGCACAAAAATTCGTTTTCATGTCCATTGAATGTTTTGTGACAAAATGAATTACATCACGGCAGTAAAAGAAACAAGTGTCACAAAAGAATTCATTTTCAGAGTCTAACGAATAAAACAACCTGGGGGGTCACCACAAGGTCTTATAGCATTATTACTTCAATATTATTTCAATCATACATTGACAAATGACATAAAATAAGAATACTTTAATGTTGCAGAGCCAGAGCAGTTTTGATGTCGTCACGTTAAATCGTTCACTTAAATACAACTGTCATGTCATTCAAACCTTTACATCACGTTGACACTGACGTGCGACAGTGATAACGCCATATAAAAATGTAGACATCTCATACACGCTTTACATACTTTATAAGTTCATGGTACGAATTCGAACAATATTATAATAACCTTGAAATAGTAGTGCCATGAAACACGATGGTTTTGTATTAGCTTGTGGTAGCTACGTGACTATACGTGCTTCCATTTGTTGTGATTGTTTTACAGTCTGTTTAGTTATAAAGATCATATAGCACTGACCCATATTTATAGCTCGTACAAAAATAAAGCCTAATCCAACGGGCTCTATAATATACTAGTATAAGTTTATAGTAGGTAATTATATTTATTCTGACTTTATCCACTCAGGCGCGGTGCGGCGGGCGTAGGTAGGTCCCAAAGCGCTCCTCAAATAGCGCGGTATGGTTTTGCATATTTACGGTTTATACGAATAAACTAAGCAGTGTTTTAAAATTTCAAAACTAGTTTTGTTAAGTAGCATTACTTGGCTATCTAAACAAATGCATTTTTACGTGTGTTGCAGTATAAAAAACACACACAACAACAATATACATAATAATTGACGCTCCGCCGTACCTAAAGGAAATTACTCCACCGCCGGCGCGCGCCGGCTCGGCGCGAGATGCAATTAATAATATGTAATAATAATATGTGTGGACATTTCACACAGCGCCATCTAGCCCCAAACTAAGCATAGCTTGTACTATGGGAACCAGATAACGGACACAATACTTATATACTTTTTCGTTTGTAAATACATACATAAAATACAATATAACACCCAGACACAGAACAAACATCGATGTTCATCACACAAATGTTTGTCCTGGGTAGGAATCGAACCCACAGCCCTCAGTTCAGGAGGCAGGGATACTACCAACTGAGCTATCGGGCCCGTCAAAATTTAGACTGAGGCGTTTTTTTTTCTCCTGAACTATAGAGACTTTTACTTTATTCGATAGTGATGTTCAACTAGTTTCAATTTTAGTCGATTTATGACGAGTGACACCTCTAAAAATTGAATGCCATCCCTAGTAGCGCAATCAGCTGTAAGCCACAATTGTGGTGGGGAGCGGTCCACGTTGCGCGATGCCGACCGCACATGTGGTTGAAGCGCCTGAGCGGTTATTCTGTTCGCTTGAAACTGATTTCTACTACCCATTTTATGCTTAGACCAGAGAATAACGAGACCTTTGCCATAATATCGTCGAATAGTAAAACAACACTTTTAGAGGTCATTAAATTTTTAATGTCCACACGGTCAAGATTGGAGGTGCGGTCATGTTGGCTATAAGATATTTTGCTTTCTACTAAGATATATTTATTTTATGTGCTTTGAGACAACAGATATAAGTATGAGTATTAAAATTTAACTTTATTTAAGTTTTAATAAGCTGTAGTGTAAGGTAAACTATGTATTATACTATGTATATAGGGCGACTGAGTATAGTATAATATATTACCGCCACTCGAGAACCTTTCGTCCCTACTACTACTTCTACTTATTATGCCATACTATATAATGTAACCAAAGCTAGTTAGTTCAAATTGATTTCAGAAATAAAATTTGCCAAACCAATAAAACGCAGGAGTAGTATGCCATAACTACTTAGGTCGTGTATAAAAAAAGTATTTCTGTGATAAATCTGTAGGTACCTATACCATGTGCAAGAAAATTGGTCGCGTTATCGGAACTCCGTTTTTTATTATAACTACTATGTGGATTTGTTGTATAAATAATATAGGTAAGTATCATCATCAAAACATACCTACACAACACACACACACACATACACACCCCTACACACATAATAATTATATGTACAATAAAATACTCACATATAGTACACTCTAAGTACACATACACACGAACGCAGCTTTCATGTAATTTATATTACAAGCTAATAAACACACTTTTTTTTAAATATTAATAGCGGTTAATTTGTGTAATCCTGTTTGGCTTTCTTTTAAGTCTGTAAATATGTTACTGAATATTGTATTGTTAACGCTGTTGGATTACCTTAATATATAAATAAATAAATAAATAAAAGCCTGACGTCCACTGCTGAACATAGGCCTCCCCATAGAGCGCGACTTTGAGCGGCTGCTTCCCTCCTGCATAACATACATTTCACTATTTGATATTAGTAAATTGAAAAAGTTTATTTATTTAACGATGTGATGTAATATATATTGCCTAGAATTCGATCTCGTGAATGTTGGTCAGCTAGAAGGCTTCGTTTTGTGGGTGATGTATTGCGGGATTGCGGGTGATGTAGATAGGTATACTTAACTGATTTGTGACTGATTAACGAATTACCCGCCAATTCGCAATAATTTTAATTGAAATTGTTATAGCAGCGATGTATAATAATTGTATACTGTGTGTAAAGAAAATGTCTAAATAAGTCCTTAATTTCAGGAGTAGAGTCCATAGAGTACGAAACTACAGGTACCTATCTACATTTCCTTTTAGCATTATTTGTCACGTAGCCTGTTTTATAAATATCCATTCCATATTATTCAATTTCTGTATAATATTTTAAGATTATTATCATGAGTTGAACTATTGAACTGGATTTAATATATTCCATCATCATGAGTCATCAGATGACTACTGACGGCACCCCATGCTTGGTCGCCCGGTTCGTAGTCGCCACCCGAGGACCTTTTTTCCTCATCGGTTGTCAGTTGTACGAGCGAAGTGGCCTACCTATTGCCATTGCGACTTGCTATTTCTAAGAGTTGTAGTGTCAAAGTTTTATTAGCTCTTTTGTGAAAAAACCGCAGAGCAACAATCATGAGAACCTAATGTACTGAGAGTAAACTTTTGTGGCGGAATGATTTGCTGATACTTCTTTGCATTATTTTTTCAGAACATGTTGGTCATATTTTATCATTTTGGTAAGTCGTATACTTATTACACAAAACTATGATAAATCCAAAGGAATAGGTTCCTATTCGATTGTTATTGTTGGCTTAAAGATAGTTTTTTAATCAACTGTTAAGCAAAATGTTAGCTTGAACCAACTGACATACCAGTCATTTAGTTTAGAGAAAAAGAGGTTGTCACAATTTCGCCAATGTTGGATAGAGACAAAATACAAAAAAGTGAAATATTAATTTGACATAACATATTCCAGGGATCCAGATCCTCAGTTTGGTAAACAAGACAATGAACGCCAATCAGTGAACACAAATGATATACGTCGGTTTCATAACTCGAACCATAAAACCCGATACAACATAACCAAAAGAGGTTCACTAAAGAGCGACAGGTATCGGTATGAAATGAATCGGTAAGTTTCACAAACGGCATACAGTTTAGTTTAGAGTTTATTCAGATGTTTATGTTAACGCTTAGAGTAAAAAACTGTGTGAAATCTGTAGTTGCGTCACAGTATTACTGAACAGCAACATGTGGCGCTGTGAAGGACTAAAATTAATTAAATATTCTAGAATAACGTATGGTACCGGAATATGAATAATACCTAACACCCCAATCTATTCTCGCGGTTGCCGTAATTATATAAGGGTTGGCCAAGGGAATATCCTGGGAATAAACAGTTTGGACAGTAGCATTTTCAGGGTCATGGGTTCGAATCAGTGAGGGAAAACATCGTAATATTTTACCATATTATTTATCGTAATCGTAAGGGTGTTTTTGAGTACTCAATAAGTACTGGGCAGTTGGACACGTCACTGGTAAAGTTTTTTTTTCAGTTTTGAATAAGATATCACTGAATATGCTTGTTTCTATTCCAGGCCTTCCTTAGATTCAGAAAAGTATACCTTCCACGCAAACCAAAAAACTCCCACTACAAAAAAACCATATTCAATTAGGACTGTCAAACGTGCCAGTGATCCGGAATCAAGGTAAGATTGGTTACAAATTATACCTAATATATTTAATTTGCTATTTTCTGTTCAGTTCAAATTTAGATTGGTAATACTTACAACTAAACAAACAGCAAACGTTTTGTAAAAAAAACTGCATCAAAACTCCGTTAACAACTTTTGCTATTCCATAGATTAATTATCTGGAAGAGATCGCAGCCATAAGGCCACCCATTTTAACACTAGGCAAATGATTAGCTCGTCATGTTATCCATTTATATACTTACATTAAAAATAACCACTTATAAATTTGTCATTTTCAGATCAACGCGATTTACTCCAATGTACCTAAAAGACAAAGACAATACGTAAGATCTCTCACTTATTTAACTTACGTTCTTCGTTGGTACTTAAGTTTCCAGTTACGTATAAAAGGCTAGTGAAACGTAGCTACGTATTCCGTATATATAAGAGACTGGTGTTCTTTTCCCACTTTATATTTTTAATTATGATAAACTTATTGCCTAGCAAGTATTATTGTCATTATCTATTAAATTATAAGAATTGGGAGAACAAACTAATTAAGTACTTATATTTTTTTTTTCTAATATTTTGGCTCCACTTCTCACATAGTGTATTTAGCCAGTGTCAAGTATTGTAATTTTTCATTATGTTAGAAGAATATTTCACGTAAACTCAAGTCATAGTCATAGTCCAGTCTAAGTCAGGTAGTCATATTCCAGTCTAAGTCATGCTCCAGTAAAGTGGTGGCAACTTTACTAGAAGCTTTATGGAATTTTGGAAGCAACACGGAAAATCACGTTTCACCACACTTGCCCATGAGTGATGCTCGTAATTCAGCAGTTAATGCGTAAAACGCCACCAATTTTAAACATTAACACTGAAAAAAGCACAAGTTTTGAGAAATAATACAATGCAACGATGTGAACTTTTCCGCGTTCCCGCCAAAACTCATTAAGTAGATAATTATATTAATTAGAAGAACCTATATCTGATTCTGATTAAAAAAATGAATCGCTTGAACTTTTTGCCGTTTAGAAATACAACAAATGCACACAAAGAAGCTAATAAGGAAAAGAAAATCAATATGGATGAAGACAACAATTTTGTTTTATCTGTGTATACTGTAAGTACTAAGTATACCTATAATACATATTATATTATTAGGTGATTTAGGCCGGGGGGATCTTTTTAAATCATATCGATACTTATGATATTTGTTGGTGAATATACTTTATTGACTTGTTATGAAAATTGTCTTGCGTATGCTTTACCCACTACCATATTTATTACTCGCAAACATTTTGTGAAATTTTCGACCGGGTTTTGAGCACATCGCAATTTAATGCCAATAGAGAGAGAGAGAGAGAGAGAGATAGAGAGTAAAGTATTCAAAAATACAAAAGCCTGTTTTTACATACTTACTTACTTACCTACTTTTAAAAATGTTGACTTTTTCACAACACACAAAATTATACCAAATATAAATCCATGTATCAAACATTGTTGATTTTTTCAGATAAAAGACCAATTCAATAGTCTTCTATCAGAGTACCCAACCGTTCAAGTTGAATGGGAAACCTTGGGGCGTACAGCATCATACATCAATATTGAGCTATTAAAAATGACCCTTAGAAACGATAAAAGTTTTAGAGCGCGTGATGACAGATATGTCGAAAACGAGCCGAAGGAAAAGAAGATCATATTCATAGCTCACGCTCTCACTTCTATGGGACTTAAAAATCTATTCAGTTTGATAACCAAGAAATACTTGAAAGAATTGATTTCGTATTACGTAGCACATTTGGACAAGTTTGATATATTTTTGATACCAATGGCGAATCCTGATGGATATATCAGTCAAAATGTAAGACTTTATATTATGCATTGCAAAAAAAAAAGCCGCGTGCGGCTGGTGAAAGCCGCGGGGAGCCGATGGATGCAGAAGACGAGCAGCCGCTCTAAGTGGCGCTCCCTGGGGGAGGCCTATGTTCAGCATTGGACGTCATCATGCTGTTATGATGATGAATATGTATTTTACTGTTCATTCATAGAGTATTTTTATAACACTTATATACGCTCCTATGAATGACACAGAATAATATACTCTAAACGAAAACCCACGATGCGTAGTTTTGATACCGCGAAAGAACAAAATGACAATTTAAATAGCACTTTTTAAAGCTTTTTAAAGCTTTAAAGAAAGCACCCGAGCACACTAAGTACTGATGATACATTTTCTTATTATAGGTTTTGGTGACTTACACAGAGATTATTATTATTTATTTAGGTAATAGTTTTTTACAATGTATCGCTTTATTATTACTTACAATTTTTCACAGAGCACTTCGGCATCGTTCAACGCTGCAGTCAGTGCTACCGTCATGAAAAATGTAGTGTGGCAATTGTTGTACCCCTTACTATTGAGCTTGAGTACTGACTCAGTTAGTAAAGGGACACTACATTTTTAGCCGACCCCTTCCCTCAATTTTTGTGAAATGGTCTTGTGAACAAAATATGTACTTAGCTATGACTTGCCCTACAGTTACCATTCTGGGGTAAAAGCTACGCACCGATGTCAGCGTGTCCTGGAGTGCACGTGGACAGGAACTTTGACGTGGCTTGGAACAGTACAGCCGAAATGAGTTCATGCCACCAGCGTTACCCTGGACCTGCTCCCTTCTCGGAACCAGAGTCCAGGGCTGTGAGAGACGTGTTTCATAGAATGAGCCATAAAATCGCTGCATATCTCCATGTTCATGCCGGAACATATGACCATATGACTTTTAAGGTAATAGTTTGAACATATTTTAACTGGCATCTTGCAGGTCTATACCTACGTCCAACTGAACAGGCGGCTCCCAACATTATAGTGTACTTGAGAATAGATTAGATAATAGTTACTATATGTTTGGGGCAGTCGTGTCGTGACACAATTACTGGCAACCTAAATTAAAAATCCTTTTAATCTTCTAGGGGGATGCTGTGCTATACCCAAGAGGTTTTACAGAAGCACAGTCAGATGACGATAAATATATCGATTTGAAAGGGGAAATAGATGAAGCTATGAAAAACGCCAACTTCAAGGTCATATCAGTGACTGTAGACACCCTTTACAATTGGTATGGGAGAGTAACTGGGACAAGTGTGGATTATGCTGCCACGGTAAGTGGGAAGCCTTAAGTTTATACTTAATATTACAATACAACAATAACTCTTAATTTTCCGGGATAAAAAGTAAATTGTGTGTCTCTTGGTATTGTAACAACCCCCCCCCCTATCCCCCTATATTCATCCCCTCTTTGTTAATAATTATTCTATTTGAAAGTTTGATTGATCTACTTTAAATTTTCTAAGTTTAAAATGTCCCTATAAAATGAAATTAAATAAACGCTAACAATCTAATACCGTTAGAAAGAACCTAAAATTAACTTAAGCTTGTTGTCTGTTTTAGATTTGTTATGGCTAAGTGATCGTCTCCTAAAAGTGGTAGAACCCGTACGTTGTGATAATGTAGTAATCCAAATCCTTTTATAGTAATGAGACAATTCCTAACTAACACCTACTCAATACGCGATTAATTTAGTAGAATGGAATTTCTTTATTTTACTAAGCTTTGCAATCTGAACCTATGATGAGCGCTAATCCTATATCTGCTGTAAATATTGAAAACGTAGATTGACTCACATTAACCTAATTTAGAAAACCTTAAGTACTTCCTATAATTGAACTTCAGAACCATACTTCAAGTGTATATATCAGAATCTCTAAACGAATACTACCTATCCTAATATGAAATTCCCGTTTGTTACTCTACCCACTATTCAACCCCAAAATTCCCACTAGTTACAAAAATGTTATCATTCCTTCCTGAAATGGTTACAACCCATTCTACCATTCTCTTAATCTTATCTTAACCATATTATGCATCAATTCAATACTGTTCCTATTATAATTTTCAAACGCTTTAAGTCGAAGAAATGTTTAAACTTTTACCACATCGATGGATGTTATGAATGCTAGTCATAATCCTGAGATGTAATTAAGGTAAATCACGATAAAACCGCATATTGATGAAAATATAGCGTAGATAAAACGTAAATAAGTGTAGAGCTAAGATTTAAGTTAGATGTCGTAACAAATCATTAATTCTGAAACTAAGTTTGTTTAAATTAGCGAAGTCATAACAATCTATCTGCTTATCATAACATTCGGCTACGGAGCACCTCCCCGCTCCATAACTGTGAGCTTCGACACCTGACGGGACAGCCCTCCACTATGTTGTGTAAGAAATTGCCTCCACTTGAGGTTTTCAAGACACTGCTGGGGAAATTGATTTTATTATTTGTTACTATTCATTCCAGATCAGTATGTCTAGTTTTGTCTTCAAACACTAGGGACAGAGAGGACATTATCTTTTAGCAAGCCCTAACAACATACGTCCTCAATACATTCAAGGGAACTCTACGTTAATTTGTTAGCAAAGCAAAACCTCATACTTATCCATCATCACCTAATGTGAGACTATTGTGAGTCTATCAAATACGTATTAAATTCAGTATATGACAGACCCTAAAGTTAGCTTTCCAGCTGAACTTCCCCCCCTGCCTCATCTCATACAGCCCAAAGTCTAAAGCCTTCCTAAATTTCCGCCATAAAAATTGCCGATATTACTTTAGCTTCAATTGTCACGTTTTAGTCAATGTACCAGTTTTAACTATCAAACGATTTTCCTAAAGAATTATACCTACTAACGTTACCCATTGTTTACTTTGATAACACCTATATTATTTGCTTTAATTACTATAAATTATTTATTTCGAAACATTAACATTGATTCATTTATAGATTCTCAGACTGAGTCTGCTTTTCTTGAACTCACTAGACACCTACATATCCAAAATCCATTTCACCATTATGAAAAATATTAAAGTTATGTTTGTTCCATAGGAAAAAGTATAAGTATTGTAAGTATATTATTAATATCATTTATCATCAACACCATCATCATCACCATCACCATCTTTATCATAATAAATAAATAGGGAAAAGATTTCCTCTCCACCTCTGTGTTTCTTTCATGATCCGACGAAAGAAAACTCTACCTGCCTTTGCTGAATCTATGACAACATTGTATGCTATTGTATGATAAAATTAGTATGATAAATATACATCAAAGTATGCTTCAATTTTCGTGCGGGAATAAGATCTTTCGATCATCTCCGTGATCACAACAACAATCTGCTAAGAAAATAATTATTGACTTATACTAAACCGAACTACAACAATATTCCCAATAATTATCCAGTTAGGATTAAGTCAAAAAAAATCATTATATCAAACTAAAGTGATAAATAAGTATTCAAATACATTCACGATGTTTTACATCTCCGCGTGAAATAAAATTTTTCATCTCCTTCGTGTATAACGCTAGGCTTCTGCCGGCTAAGGAAATATGCAGTAAATAGCACTAGCTTCTCTTCTACAATAAAATCCCCTACCATCATCAAACCTTTCGCCTAGAGTGATGTCCACGATGATCTTATGTTACAATAAGCATCTACACTCATCATCATCTAAGCTCCTGCCGACTAGGAAATATGCAAAGAATAGCATTGACTTTCCCTTCTGTACATTAAAACCACCTGCCATCATCAGACCATCCGCTTAGCGAGATGTCCACAACGATATTGTCCTACAATAAGCATTTTTACTCAACATCATCCTACAAGGAAAGCTCTACGCATTCCGTTCTATACATTAAAACCTTCTACCATCATCGATCCGCCCGCTCGGAGTGTTTCCCACGTCGTTCTTGTCCTACACTAAGCATCTGCACTCAACATCAACTTACAAGGAAAGTCCTAAGCTCTCCAGGGAACATTTTCCGATTGTGTAAATTTTCAAAACTAACATCTCTAAAACTTGGGTAAAACTAATTACTTTGCAAATACTAGCTACGAAATAATATAATAACTTCCCTCAGTTGATATCGGTTCATATCAACTTCTTGATTCATATTTTCCTCTGTTAGGTTTCCATAATTCCTAGACCTCTCCACTCCTGTAGGTAATACCTATCTTTGTCAATCTTTCTTTTCGTTATAAATTTTGGTAATTTCTAATATGAAGAGAAAATCCCCCGTTTTCCCTCTCCGTTCCATTCGTAGCACCGTTCACACATTTTCTGAAAAATAAAATCTAGGTAAAACTATATTTTGCCATCTTTCTTTTTTTCATTTTCTAATCACAATTGACATCTCCCAATCTGAAATTATTTGAAAAGTCTTTGACACATTCTAGACTGCTAGCTCGCGATTTTAAGTATGAACTTTATTAGTGTGAAATATCATTAAAGAGTTTTTATTCTTTCCACTATTGCCTCATTTTACCTTTAGATACCTACTTTTACACCTATCTCTATGTCCTATACCAGTTAGTGCAGTATTGAACGAATATTTTCTTTATTATTTACATGTGAAATGATTTGATTTAAATATTTTTATGATAGAGATAACATTTCTTATATTTGTGACTTGGATCGTTACAGTATGTATAGCATAATATAATACGATGATACCATTAGTGCTCTAATCTTAAAGGAGTTTCTATGATGAAATCATCTATCTTATTTAGGTTTACGGCATCCCATATGCAATGGAGATGGTGATGCAGGTATACCAGGACCCTTCTGATTTAATTCTCAAAGAGTTAGTATCCAATGACAAGGAAGAAATGGAATACTACGCTCTCACCGAGATATGGCGTCGGGTATTTAATGTCACGTTCACGAATATTTATAAAAAAATGGATGCAAATGAAGCCACATAAATTAAAAAAAAAATTGTATACTCATTGTTTTATTTCGAGAGTCCTTGGAGTTTCTGAGAGATCTGAAGGAAGAGTTCCAGGAGAACTATAGTCATCCGACGTAGCTCACAGAATTAGCATGTTAAAGTGGCAATGGACAGGCAGGCCCTATCACTCCCAGAACCGACAACCGATGAGAAAGAAAGGTTCTCGAGTGGCTACCACCAAATGCAAGACGTAGCGTAGGCCGGCGCCCCACTAGGTGAACCGATGTTCGACACGATGGATAGAAGAGGCAAGCAGCTGTTTAAAGTGGCGCTCTGTGTGGGAGGCCTATGTTCATCAGTGGACGTCTTCAGGCTGATGATGATAATACGCATACTTAGGTACTTTTGACTTCGACGAAAAAGATAAAAAAAAAAAAAAAAAAAAAAATGTGTGTGGACATTTCACACAGCGCCATCTAGCTAAATACTGTAAACTAGAGAAATTATCAGGGGTGTTATAAGAAAGGGATTTTGCATGAAGAAACGTGTGTAAATCCGTCTGCTGTCCTTAGTAAAAAAAAAACAAACTTTACCAAATAAAAAGTCATGGCTTCATTTTATGTTAATAACAACAACCTTAACCTCAACCACGTTTGTATGTTTGTCTTTATTTGGAAAAACTTTCTCTTGGCATTGTGATGCGTCTTTGGTTAACGTGTTGCCAAAGACAAGTATTCCAACCGAGTGCTAATACTGCTTCCACCCAGTCAGCAAAAACACGCTATTCGTAGTCAAAAAGTTGCGAAAAAAATTATCGAAATTTACACTATTCTTAGTTATAAGTTGGGCAACTTAGTATTTTTTTTTTCTTTCAAAAATTTAAGTTGTTTTATTTGCAACCCTTTATTAAACGTTCTTAGTTAGCTCACAAGTGCCTCAACCACTTATAAATCTTATTCAATGGTAAAAATACTTCACAAAATCATAACGCTACAATTATGTTTTATTCCTTATTGTATTTTAATTTTTAGTTTAAGACTGGTAAGTTGCAGATAGGCCACGTAATATCCATGGGGATTTTTTGCAAAAATGTATTCAGAGGGATTGATTTATGCCAGGATCGGATAGGACATGGCCGTAGTCTGTTCTTTTTTTACTTCCTGCATATCACTAACGTTTCTGTTATTCAGTAACAGAACAGTTTGACATGTGTATCGCTTGTATATTATACAATGCCAGTTTATAGCAACGATAACTGTTAGTTTAGTATTAAAGAGGCAATGTGGTATGAAGTTTTTGTTTTTATTTTAAAAGGATCATAGAGCATTTAGGTCAATGTAGAGCATGTGTTTTGTTAGCACGCGTTGTACTGTCCGCGCATACAAAGAGTCATTTAAGCGAGAATAAAGAAAGTGAACGTTAGTAGGTATTATGGTTTCCAATGAATGTTTTGTCAACTACGCTTTGTCACCATCCGAGCTCGGTGTTTCCCAAAAAACACAATGTCCGGAGACTATTAAATTTTAAATCAAGATTCTTGTTTTTCTCGTGTAAGCAAGTCAGCCTTGATGTCAGAATTTTTAGGGCGCTTAAAGATTTCTGACTTGGCTTAACGACAAATCAAGATTAACCAGGTAGCTGTCCCAATCGTGTTACATCCTAAACAGCATTGTTACTTACCGTGAGATGTGATCAAACCCAAGCTCGATGCATCTAAATGGCTTGGACCGTTGCTTTAGGTCCTTTAGGCCCACCAACAGGACGTTGGTGGGCCTCTCTTCTTAAGACTGTAATTCTGTGCATGTGCTGTGCCTCATAATTGGCCGAGCCACAACCGCGATAGACACTGTATGTAGTTATTGAGAAAGGTGACAATGCCTGTCCAACAATGCTACGGTTGTTCACTCAGACCATCAAAAATAAAAGATAGGGTTATTTATTTTTAGTAAAACTTTTTTATTTGTCTTTATCGAAAAATACAACTAAGGCGTTTCTGAATAGTTTTAATGACTTGCTTATAAAATTATTGTATGTGCTATTGTGCCAACAGTACATAAACTAGGTAGGTCCATTATTCGCCAGGATTCAAACTACTATCATCATCGGTTAAGTAAGTCTTTATGGCCAATGTAATCTGCTTATTGAAATAGTGTTAATAACATTATGTTTTTAATCTTGATCGAATGCGATTGTGCGCCAACCCATATGAACTGTTGATTATCATTTTAAAAGTGTTATAAAAAACACGTTAAAAAGCTCACACACACAGCACACAGCTACAGCTACAGTTCGTGGTGCCCTTAAGGAAAAACTGTCAAAGAGTAGTTTATGACCCGTTGAAAAAAAAAATGACAGTGTCGCATTATATCATATTCGATTATTACACAAGATGATACCTAGGTATAGAATAGACATGGCACATTATAGCATGTCTGCATCATTCTATGATCTGCGGTAATATAAGCCATGCGTGGGTGAGTGCCACCAAAGAACCGGTATATCATCACTCACCGTTTATTCAACCAGTTATAACTAATTAATTAGCATTTACCATTGTAGTATCCACGTCATTTTTGATACAATAGTCCAGTTCCATAAACATCAGAGTGAGAAATAAGGTGACTGACATAGCCCACAGAATTAGCAAACTGAAGTTGTAGTGGGTCACATTATATAGCCGCAGAAACACGATGACCGTTGGAGTAAATTGTTCTTGAGTAGAGACCGCGACGTGGAAAACGAAACATGTAGAAACCTTTAAATGCTCGAAGTGTAGGAACACCTTCCGACGCTATACTAGAGTAGCTTGGTAACTTATTTGTCGAGTTTGGCTACGGTACAGATTTGGTGGCTTTTTTGTAGAGTTTGGCTACGAAGACTTCGGTTTAATTACGACGTCATAAAAATAATGCCCTTCAGTTACTTGTGATAATCGCCGACTATTAATAGTACCTGCGATTTAGGAAGATGCTGTTATTTCCATAGAACTCGCCCTAAACTAAGTCTTTGATTATTTCCATGAGAAATAAATAAATATTAATACTTTCAATGAAACGTCACTTCAAGCAGCCCACGCGCATCCAATGAGCAATACCTTGCTTGATATTATACCGTTTACCGTGTGTTTCGTAAAGGTAGGCACCTACTACCGATAATTTGTTTTGCGCATTTTCTTTGCGAGTACTTAAACGAGGAGATCCGCATGAAAAACATGTTACATCGCTCGAAAAATCAAGCACCAATGAGGAAGATGGTTTCTTGAGTGGCGATCACGATCCGGAAGTCGCTACGAGGCTAGGACCCATTAAAAACATTATCTCAACATATCTCGTCGTTCAATCAGGATCATGTACCGTTACGGTCCAAGATCCTACAGTGGTGTGGTGAGTTGACGGCGCGCGCGCATGCAGGCCAGTGCGCGAGACAGTCGTGTGAAGCGAGCACGCGCCTCGTCCATCCACTTTCCTTACGCGAACGCGGCACGTGCTGTAAACTTTTTAATTTATTATTAGTGCCAGTTTGTTTCCTAAAAATGGCTCGTTTTTGTGCTCTTATATTTGGTGAGTTTTGAACTCAGTTTTAATTGTAATAAAGTAATATAAGTTTAGTTGGTGAAAAAGTTGAATCCTTCTGTTGTGTTATTAAAAATGGTCCTATTCTTTTTATATGTTCCTCATATTTTGATTTTATTATATACATAACTGTAACTACATACTTACGTCAAAATAAAAGAATCCCACTGTAAAGGATCTATAAAAATTATACGGAAATTGTATTATGTATATACATTGTCCTATAAGAGAAAAGGAAAGTGAAATCAATGTTAACTGGAACTTGGAAGAGATATTCCGTTAGTATTTTTACTTATATCTAGTTTAGCGCGTCATATTAGTCTATCAGATAGGTAAGTAAGTAGTAAGTAAGTACTTACTTTATTCTTGTCTAAACATGATCAAAGTCACTGATAGACTATATTCTTATGATGGCTCTACTATCAAGTGGACGCATTTTCTTTCTTTCCCTAATAGTGATTATCAGTAGACTGAAACATTTGCCGTATATTTGCTGTCATATCTTGTGGAGTTTCCGGTCATTATCACGTACCCACTCCATCATCACTCCCTCAAATTTATATAAGTGCATCCTGGGAGGATGCAGCCGATGTCGATGGATGCAGGAGACGAGTAGCCCCTCAAAGTGGCGCTCCCTGGGGGAGGCCTATGTTCAGCAGTGGGCTCTTCAGGTGGTTTATGATGATGATGATGATCCTGGAAGTAGACTACAGTGTAGAGTCTACAGAATAAGTTAGTTGGTAATCGAAATCAGTTCAATTGTTGAAAATATTGAAGAAAAAATAAAAAGTACAAAGTCCTCCATATAATATAAAGTACGTTTTCAACCATACCTTAATATTTGAGTATTTTGGTTTGTATGTAGACCTACGTATAAATATAATCAGTATATCTCTATATGGTTATGCAATTACAATATTCAAAAACAATGCCACACAATGCCCAGAAATCTTTAAACATAATGATCCAGGAAGGAAATACAGTAACTACAGCATTGTTAGTTGTTATAGCTATGCAATGAAAAAATATAATAGAGCTCGAATAATATTATTCTAACCTTCTTTAGAAAGTCGCGCTACTAGCCATATACATATATTAAGGTATTTAGATATATCACCGTCTTTTTGTAAGACCCGTTTGTTTATAAAAAAACGCGGTTATTTATAAACTGTCGATTTATTGCAAACAGGCAATGGGTCTCACAATAAAACGGTCGATATTTTGGTTATTTATAATTAATCGGCATCACGTAATTTTTTCGTAATTGTGTACTTCTAGTGTGGTCAAAACTAACCTAACACTCCTACTCGCTTCGCTCGTCGTCGTAACCTACTGGTTAGCCACCAGTGACTCTAAAAACCAATTAATTACAGCAAAAAATGGTGCATTAAAACGGGTTTGTTCACAATTAAACGTTACTGTGTTTATAAATAATCGAAATATCATCCGTGTTATTGTAAGACAGACTGTCAGTTTGCAATAAATCGACAGTTTATAAATAACTGGTTTTAATTTCGTTTTTTTATAAACATACGGTTTTACAATAAGACGGTGACATTAAGGCTAGGTATATACTCGGGATTTCCTTGATGATCCAAATTCTAAAAGGAGGAGATCTACAGAAGAACTAATGTCACCAATAGCTCTTAGAGTTAGCAAATTGAAATGACCATGGGCAGGACATATCACTCGCAGAACCGATAACCGATGGGGAAGAAAGCCTCTCGGGTGCCGACCACGAACTGGATGACGCAGCATAGGCCCGCTCCTTCTAGGAAGACGGACCACCTGCTCAAAACCATGCAGAGCCGTTGGATGCAACAGGCAAGCAGCCGGTCAAACTGGTGCTCAATGGGGGTGACCTCTGTTCAGCACCGGACGCGTCCCGGCTGATGATCATCCCTAAAACGTAACAATAAAAAAATATTAGTTTGTGCCTTACACCAGTTTTACGATGAAAATGCTGTACTGATATGGATGGCATCATGGCACTCACAGATTGTTTGCACTTCCCATTCCAAGATACAAATAGGCTACTTTGTAATTTCTTATTTTTTTAGTAGAGTTCGTGCATGTCAAGCCGTATCATATCGAACTTGTAATCAAAACGATTTCATAATTGTGACGATAATTTATAAACTGTGGTTATAAATTGTTTCTCTTTGTGACAAACAAACAGACTTTATTTAGAAATTCCAGTAACTTTTATACTTCATTTTGTTATTTGCATCCATGATTTATAATAGGTCTCACGTGATTTTTAAACCAGTTTTGCCGAATTAAATATTTACCTATCACATCGATTAAAGCAAATTGAAGTCAATTCTAGTTTGGAACATAGAAATAATTTTAAAATAAATGTAAAACTTTGACTTAAAACGGATGATACTGACAACGTTTTTGGCCCGTCGGTTCCCCTAAAAAGACAAAACGGTGGGATAGACAGGAATATCCCGATTTCTTACAATTATTATTGTAACCGCATTTCATCACCATAAATATCATCATCGACGTTAAAATCTCATACTCAAGGCCTTATGTATCTTGGAGCCTAAGCTTGAAGCCTGTGATTAGCTTACGTTCTCGCTGGTGGCGGGTCCTGCTTTTCGTCTTTGATCTTTGAGCCTATCATCACGCTACGTGCCCACGGCTGGGACCAGGCATTCTCTCAAGGAAGAGAGTATAGGCTAATACTCCATACAGGTGATGGCCTACGATCATCAGCCCCCTTATTATGATGAATATAGTAGCGTCAGCGATGCTTTCACGTGTCTGCCGCTCAACTGCTTAAAGTTCATACAATTTGACAGTAGTTGAGCAGCAGACGCGGACCTGCAGTGCTACATTCGTCGTAATAGGGCTCGAGCTCATCAATCTTTGTGATTCTTAAACATGTCGGTGTCGGTTTTTTCACCGTTGTAGCAAGTGCGAAACCCGCACATAACCGCAGATTCGAATCGTATAGTGCGCATGAGCCACCACTGAACCATTCTCCCTCTCGCTTCTCCGAGTATAATTAACGTTATGTTATTGCACATATAACAATTAATTAAAAACAGCCGTCATCTGTTCCGCTGTGCATTATGTCACGGCAATCAATTCTTATCGTAATACTTAGGTTTTACATTATGATTGTAAAAATTGTGTTCTGATCTTGACTCTTGATTCGTATATTGATCGTTTTTGCATGGATGTGTGGTACCCCCAAGTTATATTAATATTACTACTAAAATAATAAACAGATTGCTTAAGTGCTATGCTTAGGTGATGAGTGATGATGATGATGAATCAATATTGATGATCAGTTTGTTGCCCGCTTGCTGTCCGTCTGTGAAACCCTTATTCTTAGTAAATGCTAATTCAGGTTCTTATAAAAAAAATATTCATTTAAATATCGCTTTGTTAATAGAAAGAAAGAAAGAAAGAAAGAAATGAATAAAGAACCGCGGTTAGCCGATGGATGCAAGAGGCGAGCGGCCGCTCAAAGTGGCGCTCTCTGGGGGTTCAGCAGTGGACGTTTTCAGGCTGTGGTTGATGATGATGATGAGCATGAACAAACAATACCGTATGGTATTAGGAAATTCATAACTAAAACTTTACATCATAGTAGAAAGAGACCATAAAAAGCATATTCTTAGGATCTATTAATATCTAATAAGTACATATAGTCCAAGATAAGTAGTGTAAGTATTGAAAAGTTATATTTATATTTTTCCACAGAAAATAATTTTATTTTAAGCTCTGTTTAATAGAAAGACGCACTACAAATGCCAAGGAATTACCAAGAAGCGAACTGATTGCTCCACTTATTAGGAACGACATCAAAATATCGATCGGAAAGTAATAACCGATCAAAAGGAGCCATCTCTTTCAACCTGGCTTTAATTTCCATCGCTGCATTAGACCTAATACAGAAATATTCCTATTTTATTAAATTAAAACCGACGGGGATTCTGGCGCCGATCAAAGAGCGGCCCTAATGATATCAATTGGCTCGAAATTGGTCCATGGGAAGCCAACCAGCACCAAAGCAGGCTCAATTACATGAAACCCGAGAAACACGATAAATGTCGCTACAAATTAAAGAATCGCTCTGCGGGTTGCTGTACGCAAATAATCTTTCTCCGGCGCACAATATAACAGCTGTCAGTAAACGAGGTTGCTACGTAGGTATACGTATGTCACGTGTAGCACATAATATGTGTGCCGCATTGAGCAATATGACAGCCCATTGTTACACTTTTTTTAACTGCTATAAATCATAATAAATATATATTTTAATAGATGACACTTCTGGATGGTTCTCGGCATAGCTATTATAGATGTACCTAACCTACTTTACCTTCACAAATTGTTATCCAAAGTATAAATATGTGGCCTGTTAACCTTAGGCTTATTGCAAAATTTGAAACCAAGACTCACAGTACGCAAGTAAACGTAAATAAAATGGGCATACGCAAACAAAATAGGCAACGTGAGTACCATGACCATTGCGTAAAAATTTTAGAATAGTTGAAGCATTGAAACTGGCCAGTGCCCACTTACAGCTCATGGAAGAGCTAGGTGCTGACCTAGCTCTTCCATCGGAGATGTAAGTGGGTTCATTTCCCACCCAGGACAATCTATGCGTGATGAAAAGCTATGTTGTGTTTGTGTCTAATAGATGTTATATTGTTGTACTATACGTGTCTATTCACCAACAAAAAAGTAATATAAACAAATGCACGCGCTGCGTGCGGGTTTTCTATCAGTTAGCTGGTTCTCTTAGCTATTCTTAGTTTTGGACTATATGTGGCGCTGTGTGAAATACCACAAATATTTATTTATTTACGTACATATTAAATGAATATTATATTTTTGTAGAATTAGTTGTAGAAAATGAATTAGCAATGGAACTGATTTGATACATGTGTCCAAGTTTATTATGCATGCTAAAAGAGTATTAATTAAATATTAATGAAGTTCCGGTTCGAGAGATTATATCCCACGAATATAATATTATGACGCACCACGACAAAGCCTCTAACAGCGATCCAGAGCCACAGAATAGATATTACGTAGTAAAGCCGCACTCGGTTAAGTACTTAAAGGAATGACGTGACAGGCCGAAGTAGTTTTTTTTTTGTATTTTGCAAACACAATTTTACTGCCTCTGTCACGTCAATGATAGAGGCGTCAATGTTATTAAAGTGACAACACCTTTGTAGATACTCAAATCGTATAGATGATGGTTTAAGGTGAAGTAACCGACTGTGAGAATACAGGCTGTATTCTCAATATAGAAATCTTAGGTTCTATATAATTATGCTCCTTGATGTGCGTATATTATGTAACTTTAACCATAGATGTTGAGGCATTATTCTATGCCCTATAGGCCAGCAACATTGTTGATAATAGAACTCGCGTGCAAATTAAACTTTTGTTGGACGCTAATCTACTGCATTTTACAAATTGCAGCAATTGCTTTACAGCCCAGTTGACTCATTGTTGGAATGCGTTATGTGATGTTATAACCATTATGTTTTGCTATTTTCAGGTATTCTAGGACTGTCTTGGCAAGTTGGAGGTGAAATCAACAAATATGATAAGTAAGTCACATATTATCGCCTCACCTATTTTTAAAAGATAACTTTTGATTTAAATCATTTTTACGGTGTATACTAATGTCGAATAATGGGTACAGCAAAGAATATAAAGCCCTGAAATGATAGTCAATGTCAATAAGCTACGGTGGTCTCTTCCCATCAGGAGAGTCGATACGCTAGTTTTCTACCTAAAGCTAGCGTTAATTAAAAACAATAAAATTTTTTAACGCAGTAGAGTAAATTACCTATATCTCTACCTCTATTTACCTTTATTTAATGTTTTAATCCACTGGAACGGAGTTAGTTTGTATTGACTTTCTTTTTTGTTGCCAGCTACACCCTTATGCGGATATTCCCACAAAGCACCGATGAAGTGCAAGCAGTATCCACATTCAAAGACCCGACAGGAGAAGTGGAAATGCTGAAGAACAGCCGCGGGACGAACGACAGTATGGACGTACTGGTGCCGCCAAATAGGATGGACTTTATGAAGGACTTTGTGAACCAGACCAACGTAAAGTACGAGGTCAAGAAGGAGAATTATGGACGGTATGTTCTGCTTGGAACTGATCCACTGGACAAAGCGAATAGTTGGATGGAGCTTCGTGCACATCCACAATGTTCAAGATTGTATATTGTACTCGACAGCCTCTGTAGTGTATGTCTGCTCATAACCCGGAGGTGGCGGGTTCGATTCCCGCGATAGAACCGGTATTTGTGCAAATAAAAGACTTGTTATGATTCAGGGTGTTGAGGGACCACAGTTATCGTAGTCCCTAGGTCCCCAGATACATGGGAATCGTAGTTAAGGTCTAGGTTACGATGGTTGTTACTTGTTACTAATTTTATATAGTTTTAGGAACATTATTTACGAGAAAGAATAATGACATAAAATATTATAAGGTTGTAACGATATTATCGAATTGAATAGATAAATAGAAACCAGATCTATCAGCACGGAAGGTTCGTCGTCAGAATCACTTTACATAACAGGTTGGAGCTTTCCTACTAAAAGGCACATATAAAAAACAGGATCTCACTGACTAATTATGTACACAGGACGTTTGAACCAATCGACCGGGTTCCTAGAAGGCGCGTTATGAGACCATCTTCATTCAACCTCTACGGATATAACAGATATGACAAAGTAAGTTCCTAATCTTTTTTCTTTTCATCATCATCATCATCAACATCCTGAAGACGTCCACTGCTGAGCATAGGTTTCCCCAGAAAGCACCACTTTGAGCAGCTGCTCGCCTTTTGCATCTCTGTTTTTCACCAGCACCCCTATTCCCAACCTATCGGAAACCTTTTGATTCGAAATATACACTCTCCATCTTCTTCGTCTACATTTAGAATGAAAGAGACGGAGAGTGTAGATTTCGAATCGAAACGTTTCCGATAGGTTGGGAATAGAGGTGCAGATCGTCGATCCACCTAGTGAAGAGCCAGCCTACGCTGCGTCTTTCTTAACTTAAACTGAATATATATGTCTGACTGCATGTTAGAGTCATGTTTTGTTGGATTACGGTTCATTAATTATTATTATTTGCTTTCCAATGCAAGTTCGGAAATATTAAGGATAAGGTCTTGAGGTTATAGTTCGACGAATATGTACTTAATAATCCTTATTTCTGTCTACAGGCATTAGAATTCTTAGAAACCACCGCTAAGAGACATCCAGACTTAGTGACGGTGGAGAATATTGGAAACAGTTATGAAGGAAGAGATATAAAGCTTGTCAAAATATCCTCTAACCCCCAGGCTCAGAACCCAATTATATTAATTGATGCAGGTAACACTTAAATGTATTTTTTTAAATATTTAGGTAATAAATGTGATTGTTTGCTTATTAAGGTCAATAACTGTCAAGTAAAATTTTCTCAGCTTATCTCCGAAAGTTATATGCGCAAGCAATGACTTTTTATTTTATTAAAATGGTCTTCCGACTAACGACCGTACGAGATAGGGTCTGGGAATGGAGGGGAATGAGCAGCATTTAACTACATTAAAATTTTCTTTGAACCCCAAAGCGCCTACAAAATGTGGTGATCAAGATCATGGCTCAACGATAAGCGTCTAAAGTGCGTCCGTTTTATTGGGAAGGCCTATTTTCAGCAGTGGACATCTTCCAGCTGATGGACTGCTATGATAACTTACCTACTTTTTTAGATTCAAACCGGTATATATGCACTTCGTCTATAATAGCATAAATATATTCGGCAGGTATTCATGCAAGAGAATGGGTGGCGCCATCTTTGGCTCTGTATCTGATCAACCGGCTCAGCAGCGACCCTGAAGCGAGGAAGCTCGAGTTGAATAAACTTGACTGGTACATCATGCCGTTTGTCAACCCCGACGGATATGAATATACGCGGTCTGGATCCAATGTGAGAATAGTTTTCTTGTTTTATACGTTTCTTATATTGTGTTTTTTTTTTTGTATGACCCCCTCCGCAATTATACAGGGTTAAGTTTAATTCATGCAACACCGTTTAGGTTATGATTTTCTATTATTCGGGGGTAATTGCAGTTAACGGGAGAAATAACTATTACCTTACAATTATAGTATTTTCTACAAGTAATTAGCCTATAAATTTAGTAATCATACCAGGAATGTAACTTTTCTTTTATTTTTCATTCAGCACCGTATGTGGAGAAAGACTCGATCAAGGAATGGAAACTGCTTTGGCGTCGACGGCAACCGCAACTACGGTTTCAAGTGGGCAGTCAGCGGAGTCTCCTATAACCCTTGCGACATGGAAACCTACGCAGGACCGAAACCCTTTTCAGAACCCGAAACGCAAATAGTCAGGAACGTCATGATGACTCATTCAAAAAGAATAAAGCTTTACGTCTCATTGCACGCTTACGGACAGTATTTAGTGTATCCGTGGGGCTACACAGAAAACGCGTTGCCTAAAGAATGGAGAAAGCTGGATTCCTTAGCCAGGCAGGTTTCAGACGCAGTGGTACGCGCAGGTGGACGTCCGTTCAAAGTTTTGAGCGCTGGAAAGTGGTACGCTGCTGCTGGTGCCAGCGATGACTACGCTTTTGGAGCTGTTGGTATCCCGTATTCTTATACCATGGAACTAACGGATGGCTATGAATTTGTTTTCCCTGAATATCTTCTAAAGAAGGCCTTGCCACAGTTTTATGAAGGTTTTAGAGAATTTGGTAAACAGATCAGGCACGAATTCGGAAACTCTCTGCGCGGTTATAAAAGCGATAATGAAGACAATCATCATAATACAAGTCGTATATACTTCAAGACTGCCACACCACCAGTAGCGTAGAACGTTATAGTGTGTTAAGAATAAAATATCAAAAAGTATATTTTATTATTTTATTTCAAAATCCGGTTTTATTATACTATCGAGTTTACAGCTGTCATAAAAATTTCACTGGATCGAGGCTCGGCAAGATGGAAAACATTAGTTTCTTCACCATTTTATTTTCATTTGGTGAAGTGATTACCAATAAACATAATATTTAGACGGAAAATCTGCCATCGTTATTAATTAAAATATTTTTCTTTTAGCGGCTGTTCCAGTATTGTCATCAAAATGTGGGTAAGCAAATAGATATAGGCAAACCTATTTGTGACAAGTCAGTTGCAATTAATGCTCTTTGGATATGAATTATTATACTTATCTCATAGTTTAATTAGATAAACAAAATTAACAAGTTATTGCGGCGACACCTCTAGTAAAGCTAAGCCAATAAATTTCTAGTGTGTAAAACCACTTTTGCGTTAATAGTAAACGTCGAGACTGTTATTGTACCTACATATAAACGCTAAAATCTATAGGTGCTTGTTTTAACTTCTTAATACCAGCATATTCCATAAAAATGCATGCCGGTTTGATATCGAGTCGCCAATCAAGTCGAGTCTAATGGTGGGTTTTTTCACCAATGGCCAATAACCAGTGGTTAAAAACTCTAACCAATTTTTACCATTGGTTAAAATTTATTAGCATTTTTACTTAATGACCCACCCTAAGGGTTAAATCTTGCTCCTGCTGTAAACTTTATATGTAATTTTTAATAACTGAGCCATTACCGTATTTTGTGATAAAAATACTAGTTTTGGAGCACAGTCCTCCATCACTTGATTAACATGATTATGCTGCCAGAATTTTAGGAGCCGGAGTAGGTCAAATAGTGGTTTGTTGGATTAGAATTGTATTACAGACCTAAATTCTACCCAAATTTGATAGTTTTAGATTTCTATACCTACCTATACCTATTGTGAGTTTTTTATTTGGTAGTGGCTTTTTATAATTACGAAGAATTTTTAAATTGATTAAGCCGTTTTCAGCCAAAATGGTGATAGATGAATTATTATTGTGTGTTCGTCTATAGGTCCAAAGGTTTTTATGATTCTCATTTGTTACTTCCAACATTAATATATTCCAGTTGTAAAACTTTGACGGATTGCTATGCCGATATGTTAGATGCCTTACACGATCAAGACGAAGCATATTGTATCGAAGATGCAGCTGTTGGATCCAGTGCCGTAAGTATTTTTGGTTTTGTTTAGATATTAAACCTATTGAATCATCTACCTTAAAGGGTGGGTTATTAAATCCGTAGTTAAGGTAACCACTGACTAAAAACTCTAACAAATTTTAACCAATGGTAAAAATTTGTTCCAGTTTTCAAGCATTGGTTTCCTTAACCATTGGTGAAAAAACCCACCCTAAGACGGTCTAACTAAACATTAGTCCTGTTGTTGCCTGCTGCTGCTGCGTGGAGTCGGCTGCGAACTTGTAGGTACTTTTAAGTTTCCTAGGACAAGAAAAGATCAAGGAACTTTGTTTTTGTAAATGCTTGTATATTTTTTCAGGTAACGGTATTTTTGAAAGCACTAGAACAATTTTGTGGACACGTGATAAGTGTCCGCCAACATCATGATTTGATTACTTATGATAAAAGAAATCTTTATGAGGTAAGAGTCGATAATAAATTCCCACTTTTGTGGCTCAGAGGTTGACATGACGTTAACACTACCTTAGGAGTTAGGACTAGACAGTTTTTTAAACGCCAATGGATAAAGAATTACCCAAATAAAATAATCATAAGAAGTAGCAATAGATAATAATATGAGTTTAGATAGATAAGGTTTTAAACAAATAATACATACTTTTTAATAACTTACATATAAAATATAGTAATTCTTTTTCTTATTCTTTTTCAACCAGCACTACAACTCGTTTCCACACTACACAAAGGTTAACTGGAAGAAGAATGCTACTTAGCATTAAGTTCGCCTATGTACTTGATTTACTCTTGTGCAATAAAGCATTTTCTATCTATCTATCTATCTAAAAGCAACCTAAAACTTACTACCGCATGTGATGATAAAATATGTTTGGCTATCACAGCGACTAACTTTTAATGCGACATTTAAGGTACAACATCATACAATATTGAAGAACTATTATAAGAAGAATTATAAACAATTTAAGGCATCACATTATATTCATGTCAGGACTTAATTTTACAACATGTGAGTACCTACAATAATCCATTAAATATGGCCACAATAACTTTATGTCTTTAAAGGTTATCATACATGACGAAGACGAGGACGCAAAGACGCTCAGGGCAGGTGAGGTGTCGGTTGAACCTCCAACAATTGTGATAGACGCAGGCCAAGAAGCTGGTACAGAATCGGTTCGCTTTGCTCTGTTCATAATAGAGCAGCTGGTCGCCTGTGACGAAAACATGGACATGATACAAAACGCTAGATGGGTCATCATGCCAAACACAAATCCTGATGGAATGGAATATTCAAGATATGTAAGTACTATGTAATGATGTTTAGGTATTCATAAACGGGGTTTAGATAATAGACATTATTTTGGGAAGGAAAAGTTTTGACAATACAACTTTTTTATGATGTAGTTGGTTGTGTTCAGCCACTGAGAATTCAGTAAAAATAAAGATGCCTATTTGAAACTTGACAATTTATGTCTCAAGACAATCGACTTGACTTCTTGGTTTATGGCTTCTGTGGCAAGTTTCTCAAGACAATCACATTCGTTTTAAAATTGGCAAAGACGTTCTACTAAAATACAAATAATAAAATTCGTTTCAATAAGCAATATTACAATTAAATTCCAGGAAGATAACAACTGGATAAAGAACCTCAAAGTAGACGACGATCTAGTCAGTATAGGCGTAGCGATCAGTTGGAACTTCGATGAACAGTGGAATGCGTGTGGTACGAACAACAACGGGTTCTCTCCCTTATATCCCGGCCAGGCCTCCGGGTCGGAAACGGAAACTAACTTCATCAAAAGGATTTTAAATAAGTACAAGGATCACACAAAGATCTACTTATCTATAAAAAGAGATGGACACTATATCGGTTATCCACACGCTTACGGGTCTAAAGTGCCGGGTAAAGTTGAAAATCTCCAATTCGTAGCTGCAGAAGTGGCTGCTAAAGTGAACATGAGGAGCGGCGGCGTGAATATTTTCCATAACGATAGTATTTTCCACTTGCAAGGAAATAAGCCACACTGCGGTCACAGCGTGGACTTCGCGTACAGCTTAAACATCCCCCTGACTTTCGAGATGCGTGTTTTCCTCGAGACAGATAATAGCATCATGTCCAAATTCCAAGTAATGCCGCGGGGCTACGAGACCTCTCTCCGGAACGGATACATCAGCGGCATTCGAGAACTCTATAGCGTAATCACTAACCGTAAAAAATACGGACACGTATTACATTAAAAACTTACAAATTCAATGGAGTTTCACTAGTTAGAATAATTTTTCTGACGGGGCGTGCAATCTTAGTACCTAAATAATACGAAAGAAATCTGTTCATTTTTCAGATTTCATCCATAGTTGGACCGTGAAATGGGTCGAGTTAAAAATGAGGGGCGATAGTCGAAAACTAGGTCAAAATTATGTGCGGTATCGACATCTATTACGATACAATATTTGTTTAGTACATAATGGTGTATCTGCGATGGAGGAGTCACTTTTTCAGTTTCGGGTAGGATGTCGGTCATGCGCGGTTTCAGGGCACCTCCGCGCAGGCGCTAGGGGTGGGGCCCGCAGCCGACCGGCCCGCTGCCACTCTGCAGTCAGCCGCGGCGGCGGCGGCGCGCCTGGCTTGAAGCCTCTCCTTCCTACCACCAATAGTATACCGAACCACCAACTCTCTATCTCCCCAACCCGAACTTTGCCGCCGCTCGCGCTAAACACCAAATTTTTCTTACGTTTCTTAATTTCGAAATTCCGCTTTTGATTTATGGTTGACGATTTATTTCCGTAGTGGTTTTAGAATTTATGATTTTTTTGACAAAAAAATACAAGTTGAAGTTTGTAAAAAAACTATTTGGTTGTTTTTGGTAGTTGATTAATTTTGTGTTTTAAAACGTTGCTGCGTTCCGGACGCTGGAAGCTGTGTCTTCAAACGGTATGTGTTAGTTGAATTTCTTTCATGGGTAATTTTTTCTAAGTCGCTGGTGCTATAGAAAATCGTTGAGATTCGATGGGCGGAAGGCGTTCCCGCCGGCAACAGGTTGGAGTTCCGTCGGCCGCTGAAACGACTGAAACGGCGATATTCCCGCCCGGTGCTTTGCAATTCTATTAACAGCTAATAAAGTTCCAGATAGCAGCCTCAAGCAGCTTTTACTGCTAATTACCGTCAAGGGACTTAAGATATTAAATTTCTCGCCTTGTTCAGCGGAAATTCCGCTGAAATATTACTTTTTGGTGATATAACCGGGGATAATGAATTGCGTTTTGAGAAACGGCTCTTGTTGCCCTTAATCCTGTTGTTCTGGTTCTCTAAACGAATAAAACCACATTTTCAAAACATTAAAAATAATAAGGTGTATTAACAGAACATTAACACGTCAGAGTTAGTTTTGAACGATTAAAATAAACATTGTTCATACGCGACAATGGAATAAGTAACATTTTGTAATTACATAATTAAAAAGAAATACTGAAAAATTAAAGTTTACGTCACAAAGTTCATTGACCTAGGTTGTGTAAGGAAATATATTTTATTCCACCATTACAATATTCCTTGTAAATTACAATTTATTAATATTAAATTTAATACTACTAATACTAAAACTAAAAATACTTATTTTAAAAACATTAATCTAGTTAAAGCGTTATTTACTTATTTTAATAAAAATAACGTAAGTTTATCAAAATCTAAATAAGCTTAAATATAAAAGTACAAAGATAATAAATGACTTTCAACAGTTACTATAAGGTGTCATTTTATAAAATTAAAATGAATTCTATCTTAGGTTTAAAGATACCTAGCAAAAAAAAATGTTGAGCTAAATACATAGAAATAAACTATTACTTTGTAAATAATTACACGTAAATCTGGCTTTTTGAAAAGTTTGGAGCATTTTGACTATACAAAAATCAAAAACATGTAGGTATAGGTATCTGCTTATACCCTACGGAACCCGTGCTGCTAACTTTACTAGCTCTTGACTCTTTGTTTTTTTAATTAAAAAAATTAAGTATTTTTATCATATTATGTTTTTTCAAATTAATATTTCTTTTGTACATGCCATAAACTTCAATGTTAAAAAACGGTAAAACTTTAACTTTATTTAAATACCTAATATTGAAGTAACTTACTAAACCGCTGATGCTTTTGACCTTGGAAAAATCAATACCAGACATGTAGTATTGGCTATCTAAATTTACCTATATTTTGTGCATCGATCTAATAATTTTGTGTTTAAATTGTAAATAGTAATGGAAGAGTAATTAAATGTTACTTTGTTTAGTAAAACTAGAACGATAACTGAAAAAAAGATGTTAAACTAGAGCTAATAATGCATCTTATTCATATATTTTTATGTTTAATTAAAACAACAAAACGATATTAACGGTAAACCATACAATATTCTTGGTGATAAATTGTAAATCCAGAAATATTATGGTTTTTAAATTAATTTCAAACGTTTGAGTACAGGGTTATTTTGTTGCTTTTTATGGTAACCAAAGAATAAAGCGAATCCTATTACTAAGGCTCCGTTGTCCATCTGCCTGTCCGTCTAGCTGTCTGTCTGTCTGTCCATCTGCCACCAGCCTGTATCTCATGAACTGTGATGGTTAGTCAGTTAAAATTTTTACAAATGATGTATATATATATTGCCGCTATAACAACAAATACTAAAAAAACAGGATAAAATAAATATTTAACAGGGCTCTCATACAACAAACGCGATTTTTTGGACGCTTTGCACTTGGCCGGTTATTTTTTGTTAAATTATCCCATTAAAATTAACGGTAAATAGAATAACTTGTTAATAAAAGTTTTTATGCAGCCTGTGAGTAATTTGGAATTTGAATTGAAACTACTCATTTGATAAAAAACATTCTGAGCTCTTCTATTTGTGAAATGAAACAAAAGAGCGTAGTTACATGTGGGTTCACCATGTATTCGCTAAGCACCCGCATTGGCTTATCTCACAGATACGTTGGCCGCGTAGGTAATGAGCACGATCGATACACTTATCGACACTCCAAACTTCGGTTATGAAGGTACCAGTACGGAGAAACACATTATTAGTAATCTGTGACTGAGGTACTTTCCCCTCTGTTTCTATGGCGGGATATGCGATAGCAAGGAACACGACGGGCATGAGTAGTAAAGGTAATTTAGGTTTGGATTGCTAATGTTGGATTTTAGGTCTAAAGTTTACTTTATTTTAAAATTGTATTTTATACTTGCAATCGCCTGAATAGAGAAAATCGTTGAGATTCAATGGGCGGAAGGCGTTTCATAATTTTATATGAACGAATATTAATTATTGATGATTTAAACGCACCACGTTGGGCGCCAAACAACAAATCACGTGTTTTTTGATTTTTACAAAACTTGAACTTTCAACTTCATTGTATTTAGACATAAAAATAATCTTATTTTATTTATTAAAAGACGTTTGCGAATCAAAAGAGCTTTGAAAGAAAATACCAATGACAATCACGATTAGAAAATTTTTAATATGTACCTACTACCTACTTACCTATATAGACAGATGAAATCCAACCGCTACAGAAAGGAGGCATGCGAAGTCTGCCCACTTTTGCCGGCTTACTCATTCATCTTTTTCCCTATGTTATTCCTTTTCGCTTTCCTCTTCGCATGAACAGAGTAGGTAAAACTGTTTAACCTGTGCGAAGACGGGGCGGGTCCACTAGTTTTTAAAATAACTATAATTTTTAATTATTTCATTTAATTACACTCACCATTAGCTAACATAATGAAATTATCATAAATTATCCCAAACTTCATTATACCGTATCTTTATCAGCATTATTAATATTTCAAATGAGCTCCGGCTGGTTGAGGAATTTTTCAACAAGTTACAGTAGGTTAGTTGTGGACCCTTAACTAGAGACACTTCAAAGGGTTCCAACTCCATAATATTTAATATTTATTGAGCTTAGAACCGAAATGAGATGAATTGAAGTTCTTTCCAAATTAAATGTAAATTAAAGCTCAAAGGACTTTCTCGAAAAGAAGACCCCGTTTTTTACGAGCATTGATATGGCTTAAGAACAGGATCACCATCTTTTCTCGCAAGTGCCGTTAGAGGTGCCTAAGGGGTGCCTAATATCCACGTAAATTACTTTTTTTTAGGTATTCTAGACTTTATAATCAGCGTTTGCTTCGCACTAGTTAAATTATTTTTTACCATAACTCTACACCCTCTTTCTTATTTCACTGCGTTCGTTTTATCTCTCTATTGTTGTTCCTTGTATCCCATTCTTTTCTCTCTTCTCACTTCCTCCCACCCCTCCGTTTTTTTTACGTCCTCCTTTGTCCTTGCGCTCTCCCATAAACTCTAAATGGAATCCCAAGTAATATTCTTACTCATCAAGAAGACAGGCACACGAAGAAGCTAATAATAAAAACCAAATAATTAATATCCACTAAATTATATTGTACAATAGGTCGAACGTAGGTAGACACGGACATTATGAATGGAAGGCAGTTCGAAAGCCAGACAAACAGTTGAAAGTTCAGTTAATTTTGAACGAAGTTAGAGAGGATATTGGATTTCTAACTCCGGCTACCTATGAATACCATACGACGCAGTACAAAGCAGTTATGAAGCTAAAAACAACTTTAATAGACTTGTTTTACTTGTTATTCTACAAATTAGAGGTATACCGCGGATTTGCCTATGCGTTTCTTAATACAATCTTTTTAAATTCAATAATAAAAATTCATTTTCATTGGTTATCTTAACTACTGATAAAAAAAACCACTCTAAGTGAGTCATAAAGGTGTCCAATTGGACTGAGTTGAATTATAAAAGTGTACCTACATTATTTTTCGCTTCCTCTTCCCTTCTAACGAGTTTAGATACTGTAACATACGGTACGCCATACACGGTCAATTTCGAAAAGCGTGTCCGCGGTTCTTTGAGCGGGTATTAAAATTTGAAGCGTTTGAAACTTGCCTCCTTTTAGTGTTCATTATGGACGGAAAGTTGGTAAAATTCATGAGTCTAAGTTCTAATGAACACCGGGCGGGGAAGTTGAGCCGAGCACATACGCCTTTTTGCATTCCCACGGAAAACCGCGACGCTGTTACAAAATTAAATAAAGTAAGCAACATGCTCATGTTGGTGTGATACTGTTTAGTAAATTGATGCTTACGAACTTTGTATAAACTATTTTTAGCCATTCGGTTGGTTAGGTATTTTGGATAACCTACTTATATTATTTTTTATTTTTTAGTTTATCTTAAAATTAATTAAGTAGGCACATGAAAGAGTAAACAATGACAAAGGATTTTTAAAAATTTAATGCTTAATTGGTATAATGGATACGGGTGAAGTTTATAAAAAAAGAACTCGCGGCAGAAAACGGTTGACGCAGATATAATAACTTAAATGAGACAATAGAGCTCCAATTCAAAGAAAGAAGACTTGACACCAAAAGTTCTACATTAATTTAAGCTAAGAAACATTAATACCTACCTTGCAAAAGATGAATAAGTGCACGATGATAAAATTATAAGGTCGTCGCACTGATTTACAACTTCATTTCGGACTACGACGAACTTTCACATCCACAAATCTAGCAACTTGAAACTGGAAGACAGAGCGTTAGTCAAACACCGACTTCACTCTCAGTTATTCCTTTCATCTAATCAAATCCCATTTAATTTCAGCGAAGTTTTTACTCCAATGTCTTGAAAGTTTAATTGGTTAGTGAAGTTTTGACTGCTTGGGATGTGTGTTGTTGTGCTCGTGTGCCAAAATGGCACTCTCTGGGGGCACGAGCTATCTGACAACTCGAGAGCACTTCAAACTAATTCCTCACGTTTGATAGCATTCGCTTTTCCTAAACGGAGATGAAGGTGCATTTGGGAATAAAACGTAGGTACTTAGTTATAACTTTTGTTTGCGGTAAACTGGTACATTATAGGTCGTCAATTTCACACTTCTTGGAAATCATTGCATTGTTTGCAGAATTGTATTGTTTGATGTGTTAGAACAAAGAGTTTATCCTAAACACAAATCTTAGTTAAAGAAATATTTTTAAGTCAGAAGTATTTTAATATACTTAATTACAATAGAACTACTTATAACAAAAGTAATTATAAAAAGCCATTTTAGTACAAATTATAATACCAAAACACATAGGTGTGCTAAAACTATTATTATTATAAACCTTACGGTATCTAACAATGAAAAAATCTGTATACTACTGTACTTTTACCGAAAGAATAAGAAATCAAAAATAACAGATTTAACGAGGCCATTTAACCTCGTTAAATCTGCTTACGAAAAAGTTGAAACTGACAAACGACGTATCCTACCGACTTGCCCATACGGTTTGGCCTTACTTAATTGTAATCCAACCAAACGGTGCTTCCACCGCAGATCTTGTATATTCTACACAGCACAGCAGAGCTATTCTATTATAACATATAAATCGGAACAAAATCCCACTAAGGTACCTACACACCGACCGTAAGAAACGATCTTGTAAGTCAGACGTTACAGCTGTTGTTATTCTTAGTGGATTAAGGGCAGCGCATTTCAGATCTAGTTAAGCCGAGTCAGCATTAAGTCTGTAGGGGGCTTAATGCTGCATTTTATACTCATTTGCTTTTGTGTAGGTGAGACAGTCTCATTTATTAAAAATTAAACAGATGCCAGACTACATGAGTATAAATGGGTAATGGAAACACTTTTGGAATAGCAGGCTTAAAAAGGATTTTTTGGGCAATGCTGGCGCAGGTGAGTGTACCACTAACTGGTTAGTGTCAGTTATAGGTGAACTGGTAAACAATTATCCTATGTTAATTTCTGCAGTGCAGGTAAAGCACACTGTGAACAAAATTTCATCAAGTTATTTCAGGCGTTTTGGCGTTTTAGCCATTCCGATTTATACAGCGTAAATATGTCAAACATATTGATGGACACATTGTACAGCCCACAAAGCAAAAAAAAAAAACGCTTCCCCTCTATAATAGGCGACGCGTCATTTGTTTCATAGCTCTGTGGTACAGCCCATCTCCAGCCGTTAGACTAATACAAAATGACGATGATGATGATAATAACGATGACGATGATAATGATGATGATGATTATGATGATGATGTGGCCGTTTTACCTAAACCTCATAGTCATAATTTGATGCGGGTTATTAACATGGTTCTTGAAAATAGCAACTATAAGAGGTTGACAAGATAAATATGAACGTGCTCAATGTGGTCTACAGAGGTCCTTTGGCTGGCAGTTTAAAACAATCAAGTAGAATACGCTCTTCTGCCTATATCTTCCTGTATACGGAGTAATCGGGTGTCTGGGACTGAGCGGATTATTGACTCCTGCATCATCTACCTGCTCCTCCTGGGTTTGACCAAAACTTCGGTCCACCTAGTGGGGCCTGGCTTGAGGTTTTCCAGTTTACGGTTGCCACCCCATCGGTTGCCAGTTCTACGAGCGATGTGGCCTGCCCATTGCTATTTAAACTTGCTAATTCTAAGATCTGTTTCGGTCTTAGTTCTCCTGCGGATATCTTTATTTCAGATCTACCTAGAATCTAGTAGCTTATCGCAAACATTGCTGAACGTTTATATTTGTTTTGGGTTGCACCCAAGATTGCGCTGGATTGCTAGGGGCAAAAAATTAAGTGTGTCGAAGGGCATTAGTTTTGGGTGGAAAGGAAATATTTTTTGATGATGATGATGATGATGTTATTGATGGATGCTTATGGTCGTTTGGTCGATCATGATTGAAAACATGATCTCTACATGGGTACATTGCCAAATTTCTTCAAGCCATAATCTTAGAGGTAAGTTACCTGTCCGTGTCTACCTGTTTTCTTGGGTAACATACTGTCTGTGAAAATATTAGGAAACTTGTTCACTAGGACTGAAAGAAGTACATTTTTGTATCATCAATTTATTTTTGACAAATGTGTTAGTTATTTCTTTGAAGGTGAGCTTCAAGAACAGGGCTGTGGTCCTTATAATGTAAACAAATAAGGAAATTGATGAATAGAAAATGAAGTTTTTCTACTAGCTGTTATTTTAGAGGGTCCGTAAGAAAGTATCGTAGAGGGAAAACAGCGACAGCATGTGTAGGCATTACCTGAGGTTTGTTTCGTTTGTGAATGCATTACTTCTATAGATAGCAGTATCGATCGCTGATAAAATAGGCTAACATAATCAGGATATATTTAGCGGTAGTGTAATGAAGAAAAACAAGTCTTTTGAAATAATAGATAGGTCGTATATTCGTATAGCAACCAAATCAAACCAAACCACTAACCAAATTACTATAACTGGCCAATTGCGAGTTTGACTCGAGCACGAATGGTTCCGTACCATTATCTATAACAACGAGCCAAAAAGTCACATTTGTTGTATGCCCCCTTAAATATTTATTTTATTCTGTTTTTTAGTATTTGCACAACATAATACATCATTTGTGAAAATTTCGATTATCTAACTACCATGGTTCATGAGATACAGCCTGGGGACAGACGGACAAACAGACTATATACGGAGTTAGATAGACAGATATACAGATAGACAGACAGACAGACAGACGGACAGATGGACAGCGGAGCCTTAGTAATAGGGTACGGAACCCTAAAAATCAATTGAAGATTTCCAACTATTTGGTCATGTCGTTTGTGAGCCAGTTATTCAACGAATTGTAGTGGCATTGCACGAGCCTATCCGAAATGTGAGACTTCTAATTCATCTCTCTTCGATTACACTTTTGTGAGATATCGAAGCTCAAGCGCTCGCAACTCAAACACTTCACGGCAAGTGAATAAATAGGTAATTCGACACTTCTCGAAGGTTGGGGGAAAGCGCCGTGTAAAGTCGATCAATCATCGACCGTGATCGGGTGAACTCTTTCATTTACGTAATGAGTTTTGCAAGGGCGGCTTGCCTTAGTAAACTTAGTTTGACCATGTGGAATATTCCTAATTTATTTACCAGACAAAAAATTATATCACGATGCATGAGATTGAACTTTTATTAAATTGAATGATTGTTATTTCCCTAAATGTGCTAACCAAAATACCAAGTATTTTCAAAGTTCAATATAGGTAGCGGTGGGTATAATAGGATACTAATAGGGGTACAGATTAATCAAAGTTATGGTTTGAAGAGCACGCCCTACGTTAACGGAAGCGATACTCCAACACCAACGCGTCTTAATAAATTAATCGGAACAGGGAGTTTGCTGCTTGCACTGTTGTTGTAAATAACTGCTTTTAATTTTTGTAAAAGTCTACATAGTTCTACGTGAAGGTAAGAGAAAAAGGACAAGAGTTGGTATTAGCACGGGGTCCCATGGTACCATGGACATACATATAAGGACAGGCCTAATGACAGGTTAAAACGTCGCTTCAAAGTGGGAGCCAATTTCACAGATTGGCATCCACTAGCGCTCAGTCTGTGATGGAAGTTAGAAGGCATCGGTCGAATGTCACAAACAAAATATGCCAAGTTGTATTGTGAAGGGTTGCACAATCTACACTCAAAAGTGCAGTAAAAAGAAAAACCAAGTTTCTTACCTCAAGTAAATCAATATTTTCAATATTACACTCTGTTTTGTAACAAAATAATCGAATTTATATTTGGAATAATCATTGTCAACATAAACATTGACGGACATAATGGCAGCGATAGGCACCTAATTTTCTCAACTTCGTTGTAGTTCACGCGAAATCTAATAGATGGCGCTGACTTTTTCCACTCCATTTTGACAAAATGAAATGTTCCTTCGGGCATATCCTGATATATAAATCTATGCATGGTACAAATAAAAAATAGCCCGAACGTGAAAAATACGTAGTGAACGTATCGTGAGCGTTACTAGTTAGTGTCCAGTGTATTCACTTGGCCCAATACTTCGCCAACACGCAATAAATGTCGCTTGATAATCTTGCGTTATGCAGGAATAAAATAATTTGTAAAATAGCCAGAGTTATTCCATTGTATGGGATGAGGCATCTGTATTGTAGGTATTATATTGTCTGAGGTATTAGTATAAATAGGTACTGTTAAATTTTCATTTAAAGATGCTCAGCCAGCTACGGATAGAGCTATGATTGGATAGAGCTATTCTATTGCTTGGAGCTATCTGAGGGTTCGGATGAGAAATGTTGTGATCCGACAGAGAAATAAGGTCACCCAGACTTAGCTTACAGAGTTAGCATTGAAGTGGCAGTGAGTTGGTCACATTACCCACAGAACCATCGACGCGTTTCTTCAATGGAGACTATGAATAAATTATTAGGTGGAGATTATGGCTTGAAAAGCATAGCGTTTATTTTATTTATTTTTCCAACCAAGTTATTGGAAGAACATAATATTTTCTAGTATTTGCTATATATTATAGTCACAATTAATCGCCTAATTTATGGTTTCAACTACAAACAAATCTTTAGAAAACAATCTGCTAGAGGAGTTCACTCAGAACACTCAAAACGCTCGTCGATTCGCTAACGAGAATGGTGAAGTACATAAAATAAATAAACCCAATTATAAAATATAATAATGACAACAATCGACCTCCCAAACTAAAACCTCGTAATGAAATGTCAAGAATGTCCGCCGGATTTCCCAATAAAAGCTCGCATCCTGGAACAATTCGTTTTCCCCAAAACTAGGGTAGTCCTCGTATAGGGTCACCCTCTCAAGTACAATGCGGGCTCCTCGAGAACCGAGCTCGATGATACCTCGTCATGTCATATTTTGTGTAATATTTTTTGAGTTGTTATATAAGTGTGGCCATTATTGCACTATAGGGGTTGGAGAGGTTAGGGGCGTCTTTTTTCGGAAAGAATTTTTACACTAAAATGACGAAAGGAGAGTATATTTTTATAAAATATAGTCAAAAGTCTGATGTTAAAAAATATTATATTTACGTAGAAATTTGACGGAGATAACAAAAGAAACGCACGATGTTTGTATTAAAATCTGGAAAGTAAAGACACGGGCGCTCGTTAAAATAAAAATTCAAAGTTACGTAGCCATCTTATTAAACAACATGAACATTGGTTTGGTAGAAACGTAACTTTTCCACTGTAATTTTGTTTAGTATTAATGGGGTATTAAGCTTTAGAATTTGTAAATAATAAACGATCCAAACAGTTTTTTTTTTCTTATATTTTGTCTCCACACATAATGTATTTAGCCAGTGTCAAGTATTTTAATTTTTCATAGTGTTATGAATAATTTACGTTAAGTCAAGTCTTAGTCAGTCGTAGTCCAGTCTAAGTCATGCTCCAGTAAAGTGGTGCCAACATTACTAGAAGCGTCTATGGAACTATGGAAGCAACACGAAAAACCACGTTTCGCCACATTATATCACTTGCCCACACTCATGCTCGTAATTCAGCACTTAATGCGTAAAACGCCACCAATTTTAAACATTAACACTGGAAAAAGCACAAGTTTTGAGAAATAATGCAACAAGATGAACTTTTCCGCGTTAACGCCAAAACTCTCCCAAACAGATTACAGGTAATTAGTATCTTTTTTTTTTTATGAGAATGACGTGACGAGCTGGTCGTTCACCTGATGTTAAGCAATACGGCCGCCCATAACAGTTATAGTGCCACTCGGAACTTTAAAATAATAAAGTTTTGCGTGACACTGCACTGCGCACGTCGTCCTGAGACATCACACTGTCTAGTAATCAGATTACTACACTGTGTAATCAGGTCATAAAGTCTCATTTGCCCAGTAATTTCAAATGCCCTATCTACAATGCCCTTCAAACCGGAACACAGTAGTGCTTGCACACTACTGCTTGGCGGCAGAATAACTGGAAAAGCGGTGGTACCTACCTAGACGAACTTTGCAGAAAAGTCCTACCACCTTGAATTTAGATGTTAGCTCTGAGAGAGCTAACATCTAAATTCAACACCAGAAAGTTGATAAAGTCAGGATTTCTTTTTTCTTTCAATATCAAGTAGGTAGCCAAACTGTGCTAATATAATAAATTTAAAGCCTGTCTGTGATCAACACTGAATCTGAAGGCTGAGTCAGTGCCATTTGGTCACAATTCTGCAAGCCCAGCATGCCGGTGTATGCTGGGCTTGCAGAATTCGAATTCCAATCGATTGCACTTTCAATATATCATCATCATCATCAGCTTGAAGACGTTCACTGCTGAACATAGGCCTCCCCCAAAGAGCGGCACTTTGATCGGCTGCTTGCCTCTTGCATCCATTGGCTCCCCACGGTTCAGGACCAGGTCATCGGTCCACCTAGTGGTAAATTAAATTCAAAACGAACTAAATTAATTGAAATGAAATTTCATATTTCACAGAATTTCGCAACCACATTTCATTTGCGAAATGCTAATTGAGTTTTCACATACTAAAAATTAATGCGAATTCTAATTAATCCATCACTATGTATCTTATAGTATTATGGTACTGAGTAGTGAGTATTGGTAAAGGAATTACTATTTTAGTATTGGTAGGGGAGCGACTATGGCTTGGCGGTAGCTCGTGCGACTTGCTATCCGACTACGCACCCAGATCATATTCCTCTCAGTCCTGCACCGTGACTTTTTAAGTTATTTGCAGAATAAACATTCGCTTTAATAACGGTGGAGAGAGACAAAGACTTATGAACTGATCTCACAGTCTAGAAATCTTTTAAGACTGTGTGATGTCTCGTAACTACGTGCGCAGTGCGCGGTGTCACGCGAAACTTTAATTTGGAGATCCGAGTGACACTGCAATCTGACAGTGGCCGTAACGCTTAACACCAGGTGAACGAATAGCTCGTCACGTCACGTTATAAAGAAAAAAAACTAACCAGCATGTTCAAGAATCACAAAATACTTCATCGCCATCAACCCACACTTGGCTAGCGTGGTGGAGAAGGCTTGTATTCCAGCAGTGGGACGTATTGGACTCTCATTAATCGATGTCATAAGAGAATTAAGGCGTCATAATCAACAGTCTGAACACGTCCACTGCTGAACATAGGCCTCCTCCAGCGGGCGTCACTTTGAGCGGCTGCTAGTCTCCTTCATCCATCGGCTCCCTGCGGCTTAACGCGTAACGTTGCTGGATATTATCAGGTATTTGTTCTTTCTCATTGCTAAACAATCTATCAATTATTAGAAGAGTGTGTCAACCTACAACGGTTATTGTCAGGAAACTTGCTTAGATTCTGTTATTGCTTAAGTATGCACCAACCTTTCTAAGATCAACACGCAATAACAAATCCAATCATCGGTTACTTAACTCAATGCCAACGAAATAATTCATCAAATATACACCACCCCGTGTAAGCTATAAAGGCAACCGGCAATCTGCACCGCACTCACTGCTTAAAAGCCGTGAAATAATTCAAAAGAGCACTCGTTAAAATGCAGCGAGAATATACTAACCTGAAGCTACCACAAGCGAGTTTATCACCTAAACTCAGCTGCCTTTACGGCGTATCCTGGGCCTCATAAACTTTGGCGCTATAAACGCGCACTTTTGCTGACTGGAAAATAGTTTACCGGCTGTCTATGCAATACAGCCACTGTTTATCTCTTTTACTGCACGATAGAGCTTCTCTAATCTGAAAAATAAAACTTTACACCCCATTTTTAGGAAGTTTTTTTACGGGTAACACTTTGTAGACGGAATTAAAGCTTAAATGCTTGATGAGTTGTTTGCGTACGACGCGATTAGAAGTCTTAAGAGGTTTTTCGGGAGTCGTTCAATGACTTTATTCGGGTGATCGTAGATTAACTCCAATTTCATTACCCTCTAACATTTTGTCAACTCTTCATTTTAAATCTAGATAATTAACTGTAAAATTACATACCTTTGTTTATATGTGAATACAGCACATGCTGAAGTTACCCCTATTGTCCTACAAAAAGTGTATTTATTAGGTACATTTATAATTGGTAGTTTTAAGTTCACTATGTTTTTTGTAGTAGTGGCAATAAATCGACTTTTTATTTTTTTTTTATTTTATTTTTATTAAATTGACATAGTAAGTACATTATTGAAATATACCTTATGTTTTAATGGAACAAAGTGACTATTAACTATGTACTATAACCATAAGTATCAACTAACAATAAAAACACTACCTACTACAAAAATAGACTCCAATCAGAAATGATGCGTTATGACTGATAATTATCATCATCATCAACAGCCTGAAGACGTCCACTGCTGAACATAGGCCTCCCCCAGGGAACGCCACTTAGAGCGGCTGCTCGCCTCCTGCATCCATCGGCTCCCCGCGGCTTTCACCAGGTCGTCGGTCCACCTTGTGGGGGGCCGGCCTACGCTGCGTCTTCCAGTTCGTGGTCGCCACTCGAATACCTTTCTTCCCCATCCGTTGTCAGCTCTACGAGCGATGTGACCTGCCCATTGCCATTTCAACTTGCTAATCCTAAGAGCTACATCGGTCACTTTAGTTCTCCTGCGGATCCCCTCATTTCGGATCCTATCTCGCAGGGAATATATATGATAATTATAGCCTACATTAATTTTCAAACGTAACTCAACCACGTAAGTATTAGGTATCGTATACAAGGTGACCTTGAATTAGTATGTTATCCTGAAAGGGGGTTAATCTACACCCCAAGGTAGACAATGTTTCTTCTACGACTTTACTAAATTAATAGTTTTTCATTGAAGAAATACCATGTCAAGTTTACGTTCGAAAATAGCCTTACTGCAGCTGGGTGGCTGATCTTCGTCCTTGACCGAGTGCACATAAATGAGTTTAATGACCTGTGTTTAGAAATGAATTTATAGTATCTTGTTAACTCGCGTAGCGATCGCACGTGCAATTTAGTGAGTGGATTTATTTTTTACCATGGAGGTTTTGAAACACCCAGTTTCAAGTAAGGCTCTCACAACTTGTAGGGTATCATGGTTTCAGTCCCCCCTATTTCGGAATAACATAGCAATTCAAGGTCACCTTGTATAAAGGGTTTAGGAGGTAATTGTTAGTGAATAAATCCATTCGGACGTGCTTTGTTAACTATTACGTTATCAGCCCACTGGTGGAACATGGGTCTTCTATCACATAGAAAGAATGTAGGCCATAATCCACTAAGATAGAAAAGAAGAAAGACAGAAAATACATTTATTCAGGACATCACACAACACTACATTACAATACACAATAAAAATAACATAAGAAAATAGAAAATTCAAACATACAATATTAGCACATATTGGTAACAAATGTAATATTGTGTGATGTCATGACCAGGTCCCGACTCAGCATGCAATTAAGGTCAAGAATTGACCTTAATAACTGATTTTCAGTCGGAACCTACTTCATGACATCACGAACCTCTGAGACAAAGACAGACTTAACACCTACATATATACATATATAATATACAAATAACTAATTAAAGGTAAATATTATAAAAATAGTAGATACACCGGTACAGACAAAAAACAACAAAAACAACACGAAAAACAACAATGCACTCTTATCTAAACATGACAAAAAATTACCACTGGCTAAATACCGCAGACGTATGGAGCCACAAACCGTGTCAAAGTCATCCAACTAACACAGTGACAACATGCTAATGCCAACACAATCGATCAATCATTGTCATTATCAATAAATCAATTATCACTTTATGATTTATGTTAAAATGTCGGTACAAATTTTTGTTCTGCAATTCATTGTACCGACTTGTGCCACGTCTACGCAAACTGAGTAGTTTATACATATTAATTTTCGCAGATACTCATACAGTACAGTGCAGTAGGTACAGCTAACACCGAGAAACTTTTAAAACAACAAAAGAGTAACGCCAATAATTAAAATACTGAACAAGGGTTACACATTTAACTGCTAACTTAACCCAATCAAGTTTGAGCAACGGCCCCACAGCTTTGCAAACGTCTGCGACAGGCCTCCGCCGAAACGCCCGAAGAACGCCATGACCACTGCAAGGTCAAGCAATCCAGGCAAAATGTGCTCAGTGATCATCATAGACATATATATTAAAGGTGATCATACATCACAAAAACACGGAAAAAACTCCAAATTCAGATGAAGTACAAGGAGCCAAATAAGCACGTAAGTAGTCAATTACTAAATGAATGAAAGGTATATATATATAGGTAAAAATAAACGTGTATATTATTAATATAAATAGTATAGGTATGGTGTACATTAATTATTGATTTAAGCCTTCTGATTATGCAAAAGATGCCACTTCAAACGTTTACTGAAGAAATGAACTGTTTTCAGGCTTCGAAATGGAGGATCAAGAGAGTTCCAGCAGCTGGTTGCTGCAAATCTAAAACTGTCCCTAAAGGCTGCAGTCCTGTGTTGATGCGTCCTGAGAATAAATGTGTTTGACCTTGCTTCGTATCTGCGAGCATCCTGAGCCCAAACTAGTTTATTAAAAAGATACTCAGGCTGATGGTTTTTTATGATACCAAAAAGTAAAGTAGCCAGATGGAGTTTTCTACGGGCTGTCATTCTCATCAAATTTGCCTGATTTAAAAACGGAGTAATGTGTGCACGAGCTGGAACTTTGAAGCAAAAACGAGCACAGGCGTTTAGCATTCAAGATAGAGTAGGTTAGTGTAACACGAAGTCCTTGAATTGTCTGATTCTTAAATTAACCAACTGTTTTTCTTGCGTTGTTTTTTCTTGGCCATTAGATAAGCGAGTGCAAATTCCACACAAACCATTGATGTTAGGCCGTGAGGATTCGACTCAGGTGCGTCCGACTGAAAGTCACACGATGTACCACTGAGCCAGTTCCTAAATAATAAATAAATAAAATAAATATGTGTGGACCATAAATTTATATATAATATATATGTCTATGGTGTGGACATTTCACACAGCGCCATCTAGCCCCAAACTAAGCATAGCTTGTACTATGGGAACCAGATAACGGATATAATACTTAGATACTTTTTCGTTTGTAAATACATACATAGAATACAATATAACACCCAGACGCCGAACAAACATCTATGTTCATCACACAAATGTTAGTCCCGGGTAGGAATCGAACCCACAGCCCTCAGTACAGAAGGCAGGGATACTACCAACTGAGCTATCCTGCTCCTTCCTTTAATATGTCATCTTCCTAACAGTTATTCATGAAATAAATAAATATGTGTGGACAAGTCACATTCACAAAGCGCCATCTAACCCCAAATCCAAACTTAGCAAAGTTTGTACTATGGGAACCAGATAGCTGTCACAATTCTTAGGTATTTTTTGTTTGTAAATACATAAGTACATAGAATACAATATAACACCCAGACGCAGAGCTTATCACACAAATATTTCCTGCATGGGAATCGAACTCATAGCATATAGTTCAGAAGGTAGAGCTAAGTACTTAACAACTGAACTGTCAGGCCAGTCTATATACAACTAATAAATTACAACTTATATAATAATAGGTATCCCCAAAACAATAATCAAAGTTTCTAAGTCACTTATCTGAACTCAAGTTTGGCCCTACAAAACTGTATACCGTATCTGGAATACCGAATAACCATTCTATATTACCAATATCGGACTGCTTTCTCTGTTGTGGATGGGAGCTCTTATTGTACAATAAAAATGTTATGAGGTAACTCTATTCAATGAACCTCGACAGTTATTGGAATCGTTTTGGTTAAAGGAGCGTTGCCAGCCAGGGGAGATCGCATTGCATGAAGCCTGTATCTTCTGATACAGTTATTTTTGTATCGAGAATGCAACGATGTGGACTTAAATAGTAATAGCATTAGCAGTTATTATTCGATTAACAGAGCGCCAGACGAAATTCCTTCTTCAGCTTTAAAGATATTCTAAACTATCTTTAAGGCCAAAGCATAAAACCAAGTTTCCATTTCTGTGAAAGTATTCGGTCGTATTTTTACTACTATCATCAACATAATCCTGAAGACGCCAACTGCTGACATAGGCCTCTCCCATAAAGCACCGTTTTAAACTGATAATTGACTTTTGCTTCCTACCAACTACCAGCTCGATAGGTCCACCTATTACTAGTACCTAGCACCTAGTACTGGGAGAACAGCCTACACTGCGTTTTCCAGTTCGTAATTGCTGCTCAACTACCTACTTTTATTACTCACTGTTTCTGCAAGCGGCGTGGACTGTCCATTTTGTCGTATTATAACACAAGTAATATGTTGGGTACGCTACCTACCGGCAGTCGGCTGAGCATTTGGACTGTCTATAGGCCATCCTGGCTAGTTTACAGTTCTAATGTTATTTGTTGTAAGTTGTAGTGTTAGTTTGAGTAGGTGATAAAGTCACATTGCCCGTTCTAAAAAAATAAAGATAGGGGTTAGTAAATAAGTGCATACACAAGTAAAATGTCATTGAAATATTCACGAAAAAGTATCCAAAACATGTCCCATGCAAAATATTTCATGCAAAACCCTCATAACATCACACTACCATCAAATAACCCTTACCGAGGAACAACCGGATACGGAAACGGTACCGTATCGCTGCAATTCCCCAAAGTATGCGGCGTACATTTTCCGTTTGGGCCAAAGTCAATATGTCTGCGGAGATGACTTATTTTTCCATATTTCGTCGAAGCACAGTATGAACAGAATACAGTAACGTAACTTATAACGTGTGCCATTAAAGAAACGAATCTGACGCAAACATGAAACTCTTATTTTCTCTCTTCCACTAATGTGTTCAAGTGCAGTGTGAGACAGCAATAGAAATGTTTGCTCGTTTCAGTTCTTTTCTTTATTGAATCGCGTTATACCCACTTACATGGACGTTGCATTATTCTTCACTCATTTATTTGTCCTTCTTAAGTTTATGTCTTTACACAATATTACAAAAATACTACAAAAAATTACTATTATTATTGCATTATTCTTATGATTACATTAATAACACAATTCTCGTATTGCATCCATTTGGAATTTATTTGTATTTGGCTCAATATTATCCAAACTCATTAAAGATCATAATTTTCTATTGTAATAGTTTACTTATCACATGATTTAACCATGGTCATCATAATAACAACATATTATGCAGGCAATAATAGCTGTTTCCATTCCAAATGATAAGCATGACATTACCGTTAATATTGTGCATTTGCGTGAACTTGGGTCACTCACTGCTTTCTTACTTATATAGCGCACAGGGTCGTCCGTCGCACCATGCGAATACCCAAATAAATAATAAATACGTCAACTCGCAGACATGTGAGAAAAACAAGAGAACATAACAATATTTGTTTTAGAATTTAATATGCAATGGGTGGCGTAGTAGTAAGAGTTGTTGCTAAACAACCTCGACGGTTTACGATTTAGGTAAATATTTATTGCGGTACTGGCGACATTCTAATTTTATTTCCCTACCTTAGATTTAAGGAAGCAACATTTACCAAACCAAACGACATCGTTTAAGTTTAGAACCAATAGAACATTAATATGTTAGGTACAAAACCCTAAAATATTATGATTAAAAAAGTTGCGTATTAATGAAGTCCTGGATCAGCAACTTTGAAGTTTATAATCAGATCAAATTTCGACACAAGAATGGGCTTAGCATGTTTGTTGGTACGGCTTAGACTGCATCAAAACGATCAAATACAATGTCATCACATCAGGTATAAACCTTCATGTCGAATTTCCGCTAGGAAAAGTCATCATAGTACAAGTAAGTAAGTAAAGCAACATAGATGCAAATGAATAAAACACTTGCGAAACACTTACAAATTTAATAAACAGTTTATAAAAAATATATTGTTTGGGAAGATGAAAATGTAATTGACTTATTCATCTATAGAAGTGCTATTAGATTCTATTTATAGAGCACTATTCATAGTAATATATAACTCTACAGCTGTCTCTAGGTCTGTTAACGTGTTTCGGTCTTCCTCGTTACCACAAAATGCTTTCCCGATCGCATGGCCGTGCAACAGTTTATTTATCGGCGTTCAAGGGTTGCCATACTATAAAATAACTTTACCCGACTACCTACTTATGGCTCGTTCCACTCCCGGTCTACAGGGACACGGTCCCGTTCAAAAACTTTCACATTTTTAGACGTTATTTAGTTTCGCAAACCACTCGGGGACGGAACATATTATCAAATTTTTAGGTACTGCCTTAAATAATACAAAAGTTTGCCAAGCGTCTATACACTTAGGGCAATTCAGCGACTTAGTTTGTTAACTTTTTTGATTCGAGACATTTTTTGATTGGTTTCCACTATTCCACTTCACTTACATTGTCGTTTTATTAAAAAATATTTAGGATTGATATTTTACACTTTTAGCATGAAAATATATGAATTTATTCCAATTTTATTTAGATTGTTTGCATTCGACAATTATGTTCATTCATAGGTTTTTTTTTCTAATAGTGTATTAGGTTCATAAGCCGACCCGCCCCAGTTTCGCACGGGTTAATTAATTATATAAGTTATCGTAGGCACGGACAGAAGCTTGTATCAAAATAAGCTACCCCAGCTTTCTATCAAAAAATAATTTATCAAAATCGAATAAGGAATTCCATAGATTAGCGCGTACATAATATGAACTCAAAATATTTACATCTATATGGCTATGCGAGATTGTTTCTATCTCATCGTCAAAATATAACTCCACGTCCTTTTCCAAACTTCCATTTCGCTATGTTACGCTACAGTTTATAGTTCAGTTCAGGAGCTATATACATTCTGAATCGGGGGTAGATCACAAAGAGCATGACCATTAGTCGGGATCTGCGGGCTTAGCGCGGCCGGCATTGAATGGGCATTGCCCTGACCGGCCGGACAATGGTATTCTGTGTCACGTTGTGCATGCTATATAGACCCAGGATACATGTTGTCTGTCTGGCTCTATTAATTACTGACGTGTTACTTAATACGGGCCGGAGAATGATCTTATTATAAGGTGAGATAAAAATAAAAGGACAGACAACAATATGTTCCGATAAGGGTTCCATTTTCGATAAAGCTAGGTATTAAAAGTCAAGCAAAAAAAAACTGAAGTACCTTTTTTAAATTTACCTACGCACCATAAAAGGTAGGTATATAGTTAAGATCTTGAAAAATTTAGATTTCCATTTATGACGAATACATTTTGTTTAAAATTACTAAGTAATGTTTTATTTTTACCCGCGGGCCTTCTATGTTCTCACAGTGAGCGACTAAATGCAAACTGAATTACTATTATTAGAAAATAAAGTACGACTAAATACAAAGTAAACCTAAGCAGAAAACATCTAGGTCGTAACCCTCTGGCCTAAATCCGTTGAATGTCCGCAAAGAGCCATTCCTCTCAAAGCACTTTCGCTAGCGATGTGCAAATTACAGCGACCCATTTGCCCGTAATTCGGGTTTTGTCCATCTACCTTCATTCTGTAGCGCAGGATGAGAACACAGGGTACAATTTGCGCCGGACGCGTCGTCATTCGTGAACGGGCGCTCGGCGAGGCAACACGTGCGGTTAACTGCACGCTGCATTTTATGAGATGCTATTTAGCCGTTACGGCTCTAGCTTGAATGCCAGGCATTATAATAAAATTATTAGTGTTAAATCTGACTCTATCATTTTTGAATTGAAACTACCGTAAGTCTTTTTAAATTATGTTTAAATTATGGCCAAATATTTGTGACGCTTTTGTAAGAAACTAATAATTGCTTTCATTCAAAAACAGCTTTTAAAACGGTTCTGACGCAACTAAACCGAGTTATCGTAATACGTTTCGAACTCTGCTCAAAAAGTTAGATTCAAAAACTTGTGTAACTGCTTCAGTTTCGATATCCACGAAGTTATAAGACATTGTTAAACAATCCTCGGCTAAGTAAGGGGTGTTCCATCAAGGAGGAAGATTCCATTTTTATTAAGAAACGTCCTATCTACGAAGCGGGTGAATTAAAGATTGTCAACAGATTTATTATTCGCTCCAGTGAACTCGGAGTCGAGTTCCCTCGGGGGGTATTTACCTACGTATTTATACAATATTTGTCGGATTGTAGATCGTGTTCGGGAATACTTTTGCTGGTTGTAATTAAGACGAGAAAATGGGGACGTCATCGCGTTAATGACTTTGTTAACGGCCTTTGACTAAGAGACTACTAGACTTGAAATTATCGGAAACATAACCATTGGAAAAGTTCTAATAAATATAATATTTAAATGTAGTAGCTAAAAATAAAGGTAAGTTCATAAGTCAAGTAACACAACATGTTTGTCGGCGGTGTGTGCCACTAATAGGGTATTATGAACTTCGTCTAAGAACTGAGGGCCGAAGGGTGCTCGAAGCCTCAGGGGACCAGGCGGGGGAGGATGGTATTTGAGGTATCTCCTGTGAGCAAGGGCGAGATTACAGATGGCAAGATAAGCCTCGAATTAGATACAACGAATTTTGTATGAACTTGTAAAGATATTAAGAGCCTTGTCTGTGCAAAAGCTTTGAGCATAATATAACAGGAGTGCCTGCAAAAACCTTTTAAGACGTGTACAAAAAAATTAATAACATAATTGTCTTAGAGAATTTAGATCTTGTAATAAGTTTTGGTACAAAAATATTTTATTTTTGTATCTCGGGTCATCATCGAAGACATATTAGGTATTTTCGATGTTGAGATTTCGGTATGTAGAGAAACCCCGCAGGCTTATTTGGAAATCTAAATTAGAAAACATGTTGTTAGATACAACATGCGAAGACCAATATTAACATGCATTTTTTTCAACTCTATACATTTTAAGAAAATAACACCCAAGTTAGGTGAAATTGGGTGTTTTCATCGTCTTAAGCAGCATTATTTTTATTTTGCTTTTTGCTTTGTAATGTATATGCTAGATTACTGAATTTAGCTTTTATACAAATCAAATTCATAAATCGACTAACATTATTTAGGATAAAATAGGTTTGAGAACATTTTATTGGCATTTCTAACATTTAAAAAATCTAAAGAATAGTACAATACAAAAAATAATTAAACATCTTATAGAACACCACATAACAATGCAAATATACGAGAACAAAACAATATAATGATAGTAGTTACAACAACGATGGCCTATTCGCATCCAGTCATTTCTTTCAGGCTGCCCTAGTACCTAGATATTTTATTATTGGTACAATACAAATACTACACACAGGTACTTACATAAATATTATTATTTAATGATGATCATATCAATGTTGGTGAAATTTTTATAAATAAATCCCATGTAAGATAGTTTTTGTTATCATTTCACGCACAGCGCTACCGTGTTGCCAAAGCGCCGAAAAAGGAAACAACAGGAAAGACCCGCCCGCGGCGCGTCTGGAAAGACCTCCCCAACCCAAGACGTTCTTAAATCTCAATTAAGGTTAAAACCGTGTCTCGGGGCCGCACGTACTGAATTAAATTAATGGCTTCACATATTGCAACCGGTGGCTTGATACTACTAGCAGTAAGGGCAAGACGCTGAAATAAAAAGAATGGTCTCCGACTGAGAAGTTCTATACGGAATCTCGTCATACTTGGCTAGCTGTCAGAAAATTATGGCTAGGGATTGACTCGAATTATTTTTAAAGTTTTGTTTGATTATTAATGCTATATTTCATTCACAACATAACATTAAATAATATATACCACAGATACTAAATACAATTAAACTATTTTATAAAAATAAACTACTATCAAACTAAAACTATAAAATTAACAATACCTATAATACAAAACTATATCTAACGAACCACCACCAGTAGGCAAAGTGCCCAAAATGCTATCATTACCATTCAACGTGGCAGCATTGCCACGTTGAATGGTAATACTCAACCTTTGGGCCAAGTAGAGGCCAGCATTTTGGTCACGAGTTGCTTCAATCAGACGTTTGGATAGCTCTTTAAAAATTGAATGTGCACTGGGTCCCCACGGCCTCAACGTCTAGACCCCAAAAGGCGCAAATGTAAAACCGCTATCTAGGATACTATATTTGCGCCTTTTCAGTTAAAGCTTGAATATCTACCAAAAGTACTTATATAACCATAAATGTTACCGTTTATATTAATTCATTGACACCATATTTACTGAGAGTAAACAAAAGAACAATTGTCGAACGACCGTATTTGCCTACACTAGTTCGTCTAGATAGCAGATCATTTTTCATTAGCATAGCCCAGAAGTGAAACCAATATATAGAAGCCATTGAAAAAAGTTATGACAATAATGTCCACCAGCAGGACTCAACGCCACGCCTACTTTCCCTTTTGCCTCTACAGGTGGACATTGGCAACGAATGATTTGTTTTGTCCATCACAGCACAGATATTAATATAGTAGTTACATCACAGGTATTACATCTCAAAGTAAATTTTAATGATTTTGGATAACGATTGTGTGACAATGATTTCAATTCGTCAGTAGATGACGTTTAATTTAGATCCGATTGGCTCATACTTCAGTTAGTTTCTGCTTACTGTCTTTACTGTACAACCATTTTATATTGTGCCGGGATGCGGTGCTCTAGAATTAATTGCTATTTTTTCGTCTTCTTTTCTACTCCCTACAGGTTAAATGTTTTATTAGACTAGTATTTGTTTATTTAGCAAAGGGAATTGGTCCTTTGTTTTAATTATTCTAAGTTTCCTTTGAGTGCTTTGGACTGAATTTGGAAAACTAATAGAAAATGTATTGAATTTAGAAGTTTGATCTATAAAGTACGGTAAAATGTTAAATAAATAGTTTAGGAAATTGGGTTTTCAGTGAATGGTTTAAAAAAAATAAGAAGGTGGTTTTCTGGGCAACAATAAGTAAATACATCGTTCGCTGTGAACAGGTATCACCCTCAACATTTTATTCTATTTTTCAGAATTCTGATGACTATGCAACAACTTTCAAAATTTAACTTACAAAAGTTTACTTTCTCTCCTCGCTCTCTTTCTCTCATTATATTATTATTATTCGATAATAGACGAGCAGCGTTCCTGCTGATATGTCTATATCCACAGTGTTGAAAGGTCATAATGGTCATTTATGCAGTAATTGTGTTTGATTAGTTAGGAACAACGATTTGATAAATCTTTCCTATCCATTTAAACCTCGCTTAAACGTAGCACCAGATGCATCTCTAAAATATCACACAAAACTAAGTTAGGAAGTTACCGCTGACGACACAAATTGCTTCATAACACAATATCTTATAATTTGCTGAACACAGACAGGTTACAACTATTATGTCTACTAGTACAGGGTGTTTAAACTCTATTTACCTTACCACAAGTTTCGGATTCCGGCAAGATGCCTTGAGCGGGTTATAACGTAGCTAGGAAAATTTTAGGGGTGTGGTAGGATTCTGAAATAGAATGATATCGATATAGAAATCGAGTATGTATCATGATTTTTGGGTATTTTATCCATTCTTTAGTATTTTTAGTTTTAGTACTTTTCACTTCAGTAAAAGTACTATTTAAACTAGTATTTAAAGAGCCAAAATAGGTAGTGCAGAATAGGCGAAACTGAAGATTTTTAAAAATTTGGGTGACTGATCCTGCATACGCAGTGTCGAAAATAGTAGCATATCTAAATCGAAAGGGAGAACACTAATCTTTTGTAAATGTCGAAAGCTTTTCAACCAAGTCTTTGTTTCAACCAGGTAATTTTAAGAACAAAATACATTTTGTAGTGTTTAGAAGAAAATGACGTGCCGGTTCTAGTTTCAAACTTTCATGGATTTAAAAAATAAAATTATTAAAATCATGTTGTGTTCTTAATATTTAATGTTTTTATTCCCTTATAGCATGTTTCGATGATGTTTCGTAAGATTGAAGATTTTCGGTACATTAAAATACGAGATAATCTGTATGCTGTGACGCGATTTTCGGGTAATCCGGAGACGGTGTTGCCATGACAACGGCCCTTGAAGCCCTCTCAAGAGTCAACGTGAGGCAAAATAATGACGTCGAGAAACATACGCCAGCTGACTTTACGCGTACTATGTTGCTGTCACGTGGTTATTACTACACATTGATATGACAAATAGAACAGAAAACTTTGGTGTTGATAAAATTGTTAGTAAATAATATATAATATTAAATAAGTTTAAGTATATAGAGTGCTCTGAGATGTCGTTAATGGAGTTATAGAGCACTAAATTAGAAGTAGAGCTACCATTTTTTTTTATAATTTGTCCATATCTCTTATTATTAATTTTGTATCAGGCAACATTTTTCACACTAGTGCTGACCTCGTACAGACCAGCACTAGTGTGCAAAAAATGTTGACACGACATAAATAATAATAAATAAATAAATATGTGTGGACATTTCACACAGCGCCATCTAACCCCAAACTAAGCATAACTTGTACTATGGGACCCAAATAACTGATACAATACTTATATACTTTTTGTTTGAAAATACATACATAGAATATAATATAACAGCCAGATGCAGAACAAACATCTATGTTCATCACACTAATGTTTGTCCTGGGTAGGAATCGAACCCACAGCCCTCAGTTCAGAAGACAGAGCTACTACCAACTGAGCTATCAGGCCCCCATATAAAAATTCACCAGAGTTTAATAAATACGATCACGAACACACACATTATTATAAAACAACTACCCAAATACCTTTTAAAAGAAACTTAGTAGGTACTTAGTTTAATTACTTGTCATTAAACTCTGTAATTAAAATCAGTTGGCAGCATTTTATATACCCTCACAGCGTACGTACGCCGTAAATTCAATACGCTTCATACTTACTTTTTTTGCTCCAATCAACTAAATGCTCAAAGCGACGTGAGCGTTTAATAAAATCGCTCATTTCGCTTTACAGGGACAATAAAAAATATTTGCGTGTACACTTCTGTGCGCGAACATAAACCTATGGCAGGTTACGAGCCGTGCGAAGTACTTATAAAAGAACCCACATTAAAATGAGTGTTGTCAATTTTGTTTTATTCTATTTTATGGGCCCTGGTTAATTGATTAGAATCATTTTTGAGTTCCCGATATTTCGGCCCGTAAGTACTATTAAAAACCTGGTTAATTGAGTACGTAGGTAAAAGAAAAAAACAAAAGTTTAGTTATTATAAATATTTTCTGTTGTGCATTTTCTTCGTATCTGAAGATAATAATATATTTAACTTTTATGATGCGTAAAAATATTCAATTAAGTAATTGTAATTATTTTAATATCTGTGGTCTGATATATTTTACTTTCTTACAAATACTTAAATAACATGAAACCATTATTATTAAACTAAAACTACCCCTAAAACTAAAACTAAATACTAAACATAAACTTAGAACATTATAAATTTAAAAAAATTCTTATTAAATCCACAGAGCAAAAAAATGCTTCATGTGCGAAGCATCATTTGTTTCATAGCTCTGAGATTAAATCGCAGTTTTTTTTAGTTACATATCTCTCTACTTAAACGTGAAAGCAAGAACTAAGAGTTGTAAACGGAGTAACACAAATTATAAATATATCTTTTACTGCTTCTTTTTCATAAACCTATTTTAGTTAAATAAATAAAATACATAATTATATGTGTGGGACATTTCACACAGCGCTACCTAGCCCTAAACTAAGCATAGCATGTACTATTAGAACCAGATAACAGTTAGTGCAATGTCATGATGTTTTTTTTAAAGGGCAATATGCCTTTATTACTCAAGTTAACTACTACAACAATAAAAACTAAACTAAACTAAAACCATGTTTTGTTGTTTATCAAATATTCAATTTATTAATTTATTTCGGATTCCGCAGAGAAACTGAAAAGGCGTAACTTAGGCAAACATAGTAACTTAGATAGCGGTTTTATATTTGCGCCTTTTGGGGTCGAGACGCTGGAGCCGTGGGGACCCAGTGCACATACCATTTTTAAGGAGTTATGTCGTCTGGTCGAAGCAACACGTGACCAAAATGCTGGCCTCTACTTGGCCTAAAAATTGAGCATTGCCATTCAACGTGGCAATGCTGCCAGCATTTTGGGCACTTTGCCAACTGGGAGTGGTTTATTAGATTAGTTTTGTATTATAGGTATTATTGTTAATTTTATAGGTTAAAGTTAGTTTGGGAGACATTTTCTTCTAACGTGTATATAAACACCAGTATAAGGTTTTCGCGTAGAATTACTCCGCAATAATTTATTGATTTGTTCAATATTTCATAGCATTTCATACAATAATGTACAATATATAATAACGCCTTAAGTAATATGCCCCGTTCTTTTCTAATGTTTTAAACCACCGAACCTAGAGCAAAGTACAAGTGCAATAAGCACCGAAAAGCTTTGTCGCGCCGACCTCTAAAGCGCAGATATTGCTACTCAACACAATAAATGAGACGTAAAATCTTATTTTACAGCTGTAACCGAAAGAAGCTAACGAAATTACATTCAATTACGGCAGTGTGCCCGCGGCATTCCACGAAAGCAATAAAGGCGTTCTTCGCGTAAATTTTTCGGACATAAAACTCTGTAAAAGTGAAGTTAGTGAGATGTACAGCGACAATAAATGTTTATAGAGGTGCCTAGTGCCCCGTATCTCTGAGGTTGGGCTCACTGGTGGAGGCCTTCGCACCCCTCTCAATTAACTTACAAGAAAAATAAAATTCCTCAGTTCCTCATTCGGAGAGCAAACACGAATGAACCAAATTAAGTGCGCAGAATAAAGTACCGCAAATGAAGACCGAAGACCTTTGAGAGTCCTTGCATCTTGTTACAGAGATGAAGTAAGAGGTCGATGTAATTAAATTTTCAATTTTTAATTTTCCTCCGTTGACTTCGTGCTTGTTGAGTTTTCTTTGTGTACCTAATTCATTTAGAAAGAAAAATGTCACGCTCTTTTCTTGCAGTAATTATATTTATGGTTCAGATTATTTTATAGCTTTCGTAGTGTTTTTATAGTATTGAAGGTTGTTTATTTTTTTACTTGGATGAACAAACACACTTGTTAAGGTTACCATTACCTATGGACACCTGAAGCATCAGGGGAGCTTATTGATGCACTGTCTCCGACTCTTTTCACCAGCCTCTTATAGTGCTGTATGTTGTAGCTCGGTATAAAGACTTCAGCTGGAAGCTCATTCCATATTTTAAAAAAGTGAAACGTTGTCTGTTTGTTAGTAAGCTAATTAAAATGAAATTTTGCAGACAGATTACAGTACTGAGATGAACATTTTCCCCTGGAAAATGGTACTTAAATTGCGAGAGACATCACAGGGCCGGCTCTAGTATATTTTACAACAACGCTCCAAATGTGTTTAAACACGTCTCACACGCGTTCCAAACATTTCGAACTTCCTTAATTACAAAATCGAGCATCAAAACAGAAAATTCCGTCTTTCAAACATAATTCTCACTTATCCCTGTAGAAATTACCCACTAACGCACCTAACCAATTTTCTTTACCTTTGACAAAATCTCGGTTCCGCTTTTACCTATTACGTAACATTGCCCATAGGACGTACGCGTTTCGAATACATCCTCCATATGTTATTACATTTTGGGTCTTATTAATAAGTGTTAAGGATCATTTTGTGGTGTGAAGAGAGTAAGGCAGTTGAAAAAGCATAAGGCACTCTCGTGGGAAGACGTTAGGCCTATAATGGGAAGTTGCAAGAGGGTTACAGAGAGCGAGTTTTCGAAGCAAGTCACGGATTTCAATGAAATTGGGTTGTTTTGTGGGAAAGATTTTTTATTGATTTTTTATTGATAGTTAAAAATATTTTTTTATGGTACATACGTACGAATTTGCTGTAGGTATAATTATGATAATACCCCTTACCCTCGCGCCAAATTTTCCGGTGGGGTCTAAAATGAGTCGAATTAAATCCGATCGCATAATTCATTTTATGTTCCATCTATTGTACATTATGGAAGCAATAAATATCAGAAGCTGAATCTGAATCTCTTAATAGTAAAACCATATTTTTCCATTTTACTATTTTTACGTTATTAATTAGTTAACTAGTTTTAGCATTACTTATTAAAATTTTACAGGAAACTTCACATCTAATAAAATAGAATAGAAAAGCTCTTCAACGTATGTAAAACAAAATTTTAGATTAGTGTTCTATAATAGGTAACAAAGCTGTCAGTTCCTTAATTATACAGCAGTACAAAGTTAAGCAGAACGCATCCGTAGACATCACATGAACAGATTTCGCAAACACGCATCTAACCGCACGAGAGCGGTGCGTCCCCCAGACGAGGCAAGACGGTGAACAAATTACGAAATCTTTTGGAGAATAATTTAAGAAACCCCCGACTTGCTCAGTTGCCGGTTGCTCAGTTAACTTTCTCGCTGCGGGGTGTTTAGAGGGCGATATGCTCATTTTGTGCTTGGTAGAGCGGGAACAATTATGGATAATTGGGATAAAGTTCAAGTTCAAAACATTGTATTAAATACAAATGTAAGCAAGCACGCAAAAGTACAAAATTTGAAACCTGTATCGAATATTTCATCTATAGAATGAAATAGAAAGTAATAGAAGTAAATTGAGAATCAATGGTTTCATTTTCATTTCCAGAAAATTGATAAATAAATAATTTGCTTTAATAAAATATTAAGGTTTACTCCATATAAGAGCATTTAGGAAAAGGCAGTTAACTACCACTTTACTGGAACTTGACATTTTTTCTTAACAAAAGCTAGATTAGACTTTTAAATACACTTTTTTAAGAGGCTTGACTTTGATGTGATGTGATTGATTCGGCTTTAAACATAGCCAAAACCATAATGTTAGCTTGACACTGTGACGATGTCATCCTCCTTCATCATCATTTCAGCTATTCACCTGCTTTCTTAGTTTTCGCATCAAATATTGGCCTCACATAATCTATATTTAAATTTTAAATTAGAACATTAGTCGCATTCTTTTCATTTTCCATACATTTTCGTCATTCTTCATTCAACCGCCGAGGCGGACAGTCCTCGTTTGTGCTTAACCAATTTTCATAAGATATCTGTTACTAACAGTTTAAAGTGCTATTTGTACCACAAGTTATATTGTTACTACTAGTTGTTCCGTAAAAGTTCAATTGGGTTGTGATCTTATTTTCAGCATTTCGGACCATAACCACCTTAAATTATTGTTATACGCTACAATAAACCCAGTTCACCGCGATCTACAGTTTCATTTCAATAGTTCCGGATATCCCACTAGATACTACGTGTTCCCGTGAGCGCCCTCCCCTATCTGAGCTACCGGGAAGAAGCTTTGGGGGGACCTCCGGGACAACACTGGCTAAATACGATAAAACGCGTAGACAACTAAAAGAGTATGCAAAACAGCTTTAAACATAGCATACACGAAACACTATCAACTATTCAAACAAACTTCTAAAGCATTTTAACCGTGCAAAAGGCATTCTCCTGTAGCACACAACTTTCCCTCCGGCCTGAGGCGACACACCACCGGCCTCAATTTCTTTGCCTTAAACAACACCCTTAACATATTTAATTAACCACCAGCTCATAAGATGAGCGAAGCCACCAAACAGTTCTAAACCATATCCCCATAACCATGAGGTTTATCTTTACATTGAAGCAAGTTTCACAGTTTTCTCGGTAAATAAGTAAACTCGCGGGTTGTTCGCTTCAGGTGTACTCGGTTTTAAATTGAGATGCGATGTTACAAAGATTTTAATGAAGATTATGATTCAGTATCCGCTTACGTGGCTTAAATCTGGATAGGGGTAAATACGGGGAAGGAAAATATGAATAAGATTACGCGTCGTGAATATTGATTTCTGCTCGTCATAGCTTAATACTTGACTCATCTCCGAACCTGTGACGTGTAGTGAGGTAAAAGTAATGTCAGTAAAATGTAATATGCGGCTTGATAACATTTTTCATATATGGCGCACTAAAATGAGGGTTAAAAGAATCCTATAAATGGGGTAAACAACGCATTGGTGACGTATGATTGTTTACCCCACTTAACATACAAAAGCCATTTACGAATACTATTTTTTTTATTTTTTTTTATGAGAATGAATGACGTGACGAGCTGGTCGTTCACTTGATGTTAAGCAATACCCATAACAGTTGCAGTGTCACTCGGAACTTTAAAATAATAAAGTTTTGCGTGACACTGCACTGCGCACGTCATCCTGAGACATCACACAGTCTAGTAATCAGATTACTATACTGTGTAATCAGGTCATAAAGTCTCATTTGCCCAGTAATTTCACTAGCTACAATGCCCTTCAAACCGGAACACAGTAGTGCTTGCACACTAATGCTTGAAAAAACTACTAAACTTACTTTCTGTCTTAATTTGATTCTTTACTTATTTGTGTCTCGATTGTATGATTCCTAGATAATGGTTTTATTTACTATTTACCCTATTATCCCTATTTTACCTTATTGTTCAAGATGCCATACTGTCGTGAGAGCCGTCATCCCGTCAACAACGTTCCTAAGGCACCACATTTTTTTTTATTTTTAACTTTGATAATAAACATTGAGTAGAAATCACAGGAAAGTTTCAAGTGAGTTATCAAGCCACAAGTGAAAAGCAAACACGTTACGTTACTTTTGTTGCTTTGCACTCCCAGCTCGTCCATAAAGTAGGAGAAGGTTCTATCCAAACATTGTGGAAACTTTTCGATACTTTCCCTCTCACATCCCGATCATATTTTCGTGTTTTTCTTCACTGACACACCAACCGTGAATGCTCAAATGTATTCCATAAATCACGATACACTTGTGAATTCCCCGGCAAGAGTATCTAACAAAAATACTTGCTTTAACAACTTGACGATTAAACGTAACTCGCGTTAACTTTGGCGAATCGTCTTAAATTAATAAAGTTTTGTGTGGAGGCGAGATGATCGCGAACATAATAATAAGTAGCTGAAGTAGCGATATAGGGATATAACCTCAGTTGGGTCCGCGTCCGCTATCCTAGTAAAATATTGACACAAATCCCTAAACTTATAAAATCGTGCTTCCGTCCCGAGATGTAGGCAATATGGGATTTCCGCCATTTTGATGTAGCCCGGAGGGCTCAGGGCGGCGCGAGAGTGGGCACTGTTTGCGCGGGGGACACCTGGATACTTGTGCCGCGAATGTTTGCTGATCGATATATTCCGCCAACTTTGTGGGGACAGCTTAATGCATTCGAAAAAATATTTTCAAAACTGAAATTGGGCTTTGATTTTCAAGCTTTGCATAAATAAATAGTCATTGCTAGATTTTTGCGGTAGAGCTACGATCCCCGGAACACTTCGTCACGTGTTTATTTAGAAACTATTTAGGTCGGAGTATAGGGAGCCGATGACCTGGCATGTGGTGTGGCGTGGCGGTTAGTGTGTGGAGGTGGACTCTTAACTGTGGGGAGCCGATGGATGCAGGAGGCAAGCAGCTGCTCAAAGTGGCGCTCTTTGGGGGAGGCCTATGTTCAGCAGTGGACGTCTTCAGTATGATGATGATGATGATAGCGAGCACATATAAGCATTTAAGAATGAAACTTATGCGCGTGACATACATACCTAGATTTGATTTTCAATTTTATAAAAGCTAAGGCTACCTTTGTAGTACCTACCTTAATAGTATATAAAAGTATTTAAATAAAAAATATTTTAATGTAAATAGATAGATTCCTATTTTTTAATAAAAACGTGATCACGGGAACATTTGAACTTGAACATGCATGAACGTATAAAACAAATGCTTCCGAAACCGGACACAATACTCATAATCCTCCATTTAGAAGGGTCCCGTGGAAATGGAAAAATATGTGTCTGGTAGGGCTCAATGCACGCCTTGTGTAGGGATCAATATGGTCACCATATATTACTTTAGAAATAGTGTTCAAATTGTGACAAACTTCAACGCGTATTTCAGAATACGGTATGCATAAAGTTCTATTATAGTTCTAAAAAATAAAGTTCAAAAGTTATTTCTATTTGAACTTATACGCAACAAGTTCCTGATGTAATTAGATTGTAATTGTGTTTTACTAACGTTGCATGTCAATATGGTGGAATATTAGAAAGCTAAATGTTTTTATTCTAACATCTTATTATGTACTCATATTCTTACAAGTAAATACATTGATTTATTGAACTTTCTTTCGCAGTTGTAACCTATGCCCCAGATAATACCTATACACCCCTGTGTACAGGTATTAACCTGTCTCCCTGACAGGCAATAATAATTAATAATCTTGATTCAATTGGCTATTATTTTATTTGTTTAAGTACATACTTTCTTATGCCTAGTTGTTGTCACTAAGCGGATGCTTATAGGTAAGATTGAAATGTATAGTTCCTATTGTCTTTTTTTATTGTCTTTTTTATTTTTGGTGTTATATTGTATTCTATGTATTTATTTACAAAACAAAAAGTATCTAAGTATTATATCCGTTATCTGGTTCTCATAGTACAAGCTATGCTTAGTTTGGGGCTAGATGGCGAAGTGTGAAATGTCCACACATATTTATTATTTTATTTTTATTTTTTATTGCAAGAAAAATTTAAATCCAAGTCGATTTAAAAGCGACTTTATGCCGTTGTAATAAAAGCTTGTTACTACTGATTGTAGGGACTTCTGCACGTACAATTTTATTTTACACCAGGTTAAGACAAGCGGGTTGTCGACTGTCGGCCAGCCACGAGTGTTTCCACGAGACGGTGTTTTCTATTTTCTCGTTTTGCTTTAGAACCACGTACTTTTACAACGTGTTTCGGATGCTCAGGTGTTTCTGAACGGTTCAGATTATTTGTGGAAGCAAATCGGTTGTGCTGTGGATTTTAAATGTTTTCGATAGCGACCAATAATACCTACCTATGCTGTTGTTCTTTATTTCTAATGGAGAGGGTTTAATGAAAATGTGGCAACGTATATGTCTGCGACGTGAGACTCTTTGGGTTGTATGGGCGGTCGTGTCGCTTAATGTTAGGCAAACAACATGTTTATCACTCATAAACATAGAAAATAAGGTATACATAAGTATCCTAGTATAGGAAAACATTTAGGCAATAGGTCAATTCAAGCTCAGAACCTCTTGAAAGCTAAAATGTTGATAAAAAGGAAAATCACCACATTCTTACCTATTTCAGATTATGTTTACAAAGGTTGTTCCTTTTCTCCTCACCAATGTAACTAAAATTAGTAAGCTATACCTATAAGTAGCCAAGTGCTGAACTATAAGATTAAACTGTAACGACCAACAGTAGGGTAGACTACTCATAGTTGACTACTGCTTATTAACTCGAAAACATCAAAAGCCAAGTTTCAGAGTTGAAATGTTCATAGAATGTTCCTAGTTCCAGCTCTCGACTGAGTAGGGATCACTTCGCAACTTTTCAAATATCTGGTAAGCTTGCTACTAGCGGATGGCATTATGCAAACTGAACGAGATCGCGTTATTGTTGGGGCATAATAACATCCACCGCATACGAGGCACAAGACGTGAGCGTTTCGATATTGTGTGAATTTGAGGGTTAGTATCATTTTTTATTTATTTGTTGTACGAACTGTTTTTCCGTGTGATGAGTAAGTAGCTATGCCAACATGAGGCCGACAAAACAAAAATACATTATTGTAACATTGTTATCAATATAGAGAGAAATAAGAAGGAGCGTATTATTTTTCGTGCTCTGTCTGTGAGTAAGATTTGTTCCTTATCTCCCCACCAGATCTGCCCCACCAGTGGGGAGAAATGGAGTAATCAAAAAGTTTTCCTTTTCTCCCCACTAATACAACAGTGCTTGTATTTTGTAACCTTTTATATCTGCTACGAAAGCAGACTCAACATCAAGCTACAAGACAACAGTCCTTCGATAAAATGAAACTCATTTTCAATAGACCTAAGTTAAGAGCTATTCAGAAAAAACTGTAGTATTTCAAAAGTGTCTCCAGTTTTCCTAATTAAAATTAAAGTGTCTAGTAAACTCGTCACCGTCTCGCCGCTTGCTTGCCCCATCCGGCCCGGCCTGCCCTCCCGGGTGCAGTCGTCTCACCGCAGACTCCGTTTTACCACCGGTTTTATGCTCGGGCCCAGATTGAGACCGGCATTTAAACCGGATCGCTTTACACTCGTCCATTCAGGCCTTAATAGAGCCATTCCATTTATACCTAATGACCGTGTAAAAATGCCAGTAGGAAGATTGCTTCTTAAATGTTGGATTAATTTATAGACGCTGTGAATTGAGAATTTTATTGAGATTCTGAGGGATGGAGGTTATTATATTTGTTAACTATAAAACCTGTCATTTATATTTTTTGTTTAATCGGTTAATTAAATAGGTACAGAAAAAATTACCTCGCACTTGAATCCTCTCGGTTGCATTCCGTCAAGCTTTTGCCATCTGGTTTTTACCCAAAGGTAATAGCTGCTGGCGAAATGACATCCTTGACGAGTGGGGTCCTAGCTTTAAAGCATTGTTTTCAACGCAATTATTGTTATATTGATAAAATAGTTTCACTTGACGCTGTGCTATAATTTTATTGTACTTCGAGTACCTAATACAACGCCGACGAGTAAGAGATAACAAAATTGTATTAATCTTGCGCTGCCACCATACTGAAACTTAACATTTACTTAATTATAAGCATATTATTATGTATGTATTATTATTATCATGTTGTATTATATGTGTATGATATTAATGTATGTATTTTATTTATTTCATGTATTTGTTATATTATTTATATACGTCCATCAGTTTAGAGTTTTAGTTATAAGCTTTGTTGTTTTTCTTGTCTGTTGACATACATAAATATACTTTTTATATTGCTTCAATATTGCGCTACCGCAATAAACACTTCCACAATACACCGGGGTTAACTGGAAGATAATGCTCTATAGCATTAAGTTCGCCTATGTACCTACTATTGTTGTTTGTGCAATAAAGAATTTTCTATTTCACAACATTAATGAAACAAAACAAAACTTCAACCTCTGTCGCGTCGCGCCAATGTTCAACGGAAAATATAAATCTATTGAAAGTGCGAAGTTATTCAAAAACAAAAGGGACCACCGAAACGGAAAAGTTTGACTTGTTGCACCGAAGACTCAAAGAGCAAACTAATAAATGTTTCCCGAGGCGAATATAAGAGAGTCGCGGTGGCAGAGCGTGACATTAAACTTGGCCATAAAGTGAGCGTGCAATATCGAGTTAGCGACTTGCACGGACCAAACAAGACGGCTCGAAGCGGACTTCCTGGCGTAAACTACTTAAATCTTGACGCGCTTTGGCTCGCCTCAGGCGCCGTCTAAACTTCTACAGACTTCCTCAAATACACAACTATCAGCTTTATATATAAACAGTATGGTCTATAATCGGTTGGACATAGTTGTTGGATTACAGACGACAGATAGCAGTAGTCCGGAGTGGCTTTTCAGTTGATTGACAGTGGCTCAGTGGCTTTTAGCGGACGTTAGTGGTAACACGCTAAGTGTGGATTCGCACGCCTGTGATGCTGTAGCCGGGTTTAGGGAGAAGCTTTGTATGTAGTGTTTAACATTTACCATGACACTTGGTAGTTGTCAAATAACTAGATAGTTATATATTTGTGATTTATGACATGAATCAGAAGCGGTACACGGTCAACATCATCATTATGATCAACCATCATTATGATCCTATTGCGGGTAGTCGCAAAATCAACAACTCGAAATTTTCAGAGAAATTCATTTATTAATTAAAAATACTTACAAGTGCTGAGCAGTGTTACATCCAGTGGAATAATATAACAGCACCATAAACTTTACTGGTATGATATAAGCAAACACTTGTTTTTACTTTAGCCACAAGCACTGTCATTTTCTATTCACCACCTTATCACTTTAGATTAATTTGAAGTAAACATGCCTATGGAAGCAAGGAAGCCCACTGTCTACACAACGGATCCTTTGGCTGCTATCAAAGAGCTTGATAGTAAGCTTGATGACTGTATGGCATCCTTTGAGGCTCGGCTGAAAGGCTCTTCTTCACCAGCACAACCACCAGCACAATCCACTACAGAAGAGCTGGCTAGAGATCTCAAGCAGTTCAAAATTTGCATGAAGCTTGCAATAGATCTGCGCTCCCAGGTTACTCAGGTGATGTCTGCTGTTGATGATATGGAAAACAGGAGCAGGCGTAAGTTCCTCTTGTTTCGTGGAATACCAGAAACTAAAGGCGAAAACTTGCACAGTGTCTTGGCAGATATTATAACTGGCCAGCTCAAGGTATCTGACTTCAGCTCTGACCACGTTCGTTTCTGCTATCGTTTAGGTAAAGATGCAATTAACGGTGGCAAAAGGCCTATACTTGTGAAATTTCAAAGCTTCGATGTTCGCTATCGCATTTGGAACAGCAAGAAACACCTCAAGGGTGCCGCAGTCTCTGTGGCCGAATATCTCACTGCCACAAGGAGGGTTGTTTTTAACGAAGCACGCAAGATATACGGTGTTCACAAATGCTGGTCTCAGGACGGCTGTGTATATCTTTTAACTTCCGATGGCGCCAAACATAGACTGGTATCACAAGTCCAATTAAAGGAGATAGCACAGAAGTTTCCTCCAGTTTCAACGAAAGCGGCGGCCCCCAAGGCAGCAGACCGTACGGCACCAGGAACTCGATCAAAAACAGCGAGAAGTGCTAAATGAGCTCCCTATCCCTTTATGTATAAATATCGCATACACATACAGTATATGCATAACATCTATATCCCCATTAGATAATGTCGATAGGAACTATATTAATTAATTATTGTCCTTTATGCCCTTTCAATATTTTGTACGTAATGTAAGTTTTTTTCTGTACGATAATGAGTATTATGCGTATGCGCGTTTTGTTAACACTTTCCTTCACTCGTCGGCTGACAGTGGCAGCAGCAAATTCAGATTATTTGAAACTGACATTGTCATATTTTTGACATTAGCATCTCGACGGTCAGTGAATGATATATTAGTGCAGCGTATTATTACTGGTATCTCGAGCAAAGCAGTAGGGCACGACGGCATTGGGCGTGAATTAGTCACTCCGATTCTCCATAATCTGCCATCGATTGGTTTTCCTCTTATCTCAGTGGACGCCAGCAGCGTATACGAATCGATGACGTCTTCTCCGACTGGTGTAACGTCGATGCTGGTGTACCACAGGGAGGTGTCCTCTCTCCTCTACTCTTTTCTATCTTTATCAACACTCTTGTTTCAAATCTACGTTTCTCCTCGTATCATCTTTATGCCGACGATGTTCAGCTCTATCTTGCTTTCAATCCTGAGGAAGTAACTACTGCTATTGATCAGCTCAATGAAGATCTCAATTCTGTGTATGCATGGACCCAGAGTTTTGGCCTACTTATCAACACGAGCAAAACTCAAGTAATGATAGCTGGCAGTAGTAAGCTCTTGTCTAAGCTAGACCTCTCAACAATGCCTCCAGCTGTCTATAATGGCACTACTCTCAATTACTGTAAAGAGGTGAAAAACCTTGGTCTTCATATATCTCATAATTTGTCTTGGGACAACCACATTACAGAGATAAGTAAAAAAATGTATGGTTCTCCGCATAGCCTGAAAAGGTTGAAAAACTTTCTACCACATCATGCAAGAGTCACCTTAGTCAATTCTCTGCTACTTCCAATCTTAGACTATGCCGATGTGTGCTACTCTGATGTCACTGAAGCGCAACTTAATAAGTTGGAACGCCTTCTGAATTTATGTATACGGTACATCTACGGTCTGCGTAAATACGACCACGTCTCGCAGTTCTGCCGTCAATTAAAATGGCTTAACATCCGCTATCGTAGAAACGCACACACAGTCTCTCTCCTATACAATATACTTACGGATTCTCGTGCTCCCACCTATCTCAAAGACCGCTTCATTGCTAGTTCGTCCTTTGGTCGCCCGCAACGCTCCTTTTATCATTTACAACTAGTGACCCCTCAACACAGAACTGCACTGTACTCAGATTCCTTCACTGTAACGGCAATTCGCCTTTGGAATAGCCTTCCTACCCACATTCGTCAGGCATCATCGATTGGGGTGTTTAAATCCAAAGTGTATAACTTCTACCTCACTCTCCAAAATTAAATCGTGAAAAGCAATCCATCTAATTATAAGTATATTATTATGTATGTATTATTATTATCATGTTGAATTATATGTGTATGATATTATTGAATGTATTTTATTTATTTCATGTATTTGTTATATATATTATTTATATACGTCCACCATTTAGAGTTTTAGTTATAAGTTGTTGTTTTTCTTGTCTGTTGACATACATAAATATACTTTTTATATTGCTTCAATATTGCGCTACCGCATTAAATACTTCCACAATACACCGGGGTTAACTGGAAGATAATGCTCTATAGCATTAAGTTCGCCTATGTACCTACTATTGTTGTTTGTGCAATAAAGAATTTTCTATCTATCTATCTATCAACAGCCTAAAGACGTCCACTGCTGAACATAGGCCTTCTCCACAGAGCGCCACTTTGAGCGGCTGCTCGCCTCCTGCATCCATCGCCTCTCCACGGTTTTCACCAGATCGGTCTAGCTAGTGGGAGGGGGGCAGCCTACGCTGCGTCTTTCGGTTCGTGGTCGCCACTCGAGCACCTTTTTTTCCATAGGTTGCGGTTGCAGGTATACGTACTGTAGGCTTATTAATTTAAGTTGTAACGATTTCACTGCCGGTCTTGTATGCATCACATACATGGAGCCGTTCACAACAATCCAGCGGTAATTTCGAGTAATGGACATTTTGGGAAAAAGAATTTTTGGGAAACTGCCCAATATGCTCTTAATACCAAATTGACGATCTACTGGGTGTAATTGAATTCATTAGCATCCTTTGAAACTAAGTACCTACTCCTGATACCGGTTACGTCAGGACCAAAATTTTTGAATTCTAACACATTGGTTTAGTAATAATTATAACTCCAAAAAATGGAATAACTTACTTAATCAAATGCTACAATACAAAATTTAATTAAAATAATGTAGTACTGTTTTTAATTAGTACATACAAGGTATAAAAACGTTTAAATGTATCAAAATCATCCCTGCCAACTGCGTTAGGCGCCGCGGCAATCTTCATAATTTTCAATAAAAATATTTTCATTTACACACTTTTACTCTTTAATAATCATCTATAAATGATGTAGTATCATGGGCTCAATTTATGCTAATGAATTAAATTACATCCTGTATTTGACAGCTCTTTGAAAGAACGGTTTCTAAATTACCTTAAATAAATAATTTCAAAACATCAAACTGATGATGAAAACCCGTTCCCACAACTCTTCATCATCTAGATACCTACACTTACAAATTAATGTGATTTCTATTCATCAATTTTGATTTCAGAAGTACCTACCAAGGAGTTATTCAGTGACATCAGATAACTTTGACTAAATCGTCCGGGGTATCTTTAAGTGAAACCATCTGCACCATTTGAATAGGACCAGAGATCTCAAACGATACCTAAAGGCTATTACATTCAAATTGATAAAAGAAGCCACCTGTTGAATTGAATGCCAGCTCTCGAAAAGATTTTATTGCCAGGAAACGGTGGCTTTTACTTGCTTTTACCAGATGTTCGGATCTCTTTTAACTCCCCGGAAAGTTCTGTTTGGAAGCTTTAAGTTTAAGCTGAATAGTGGTTTTCAGTGGATTTCTTTACTGTCTTCTTATGTAGAAGTCACGGGGAGTACCTTTCAGCATTTGTCGATAATGTAAATAAGGTCTAGTTTTAGTTCTCGTGTATTCTCAAGCAATAATAATAATAATAATAAGGCGAGTGGCGACACCGCGTACCCTGATTCCAAGGGGCTAAATGAGACCCCTAACCTCTGGCTTGCCGTAACTGGCTGACTGGGGGGTTGGAAGTCGCAAGAGCTAAAAACTTAAGCTCCAGGGTGGAAGTGTTGAAGAGCATAACGCCGCGAGTAGCGTTCAGTGAAAGTGCAGCACACCTCTCGACACCTTAAGCCACCCACACCAATGTTGCTACCTCGGCACCAATATGCGGTAGCCACTACAGGAGGCCCATTTAGTAGGTGGCAAGTCATCACCTGCCTCAAACATTTTAATATGAGACAGAATTGGCAGGTGCCGTTTTCTCATTCCATAATCCAATGTCACCATTCATCAAAAGTTCACCACAATAGCCCAGTTTTTTTTACCTGTATTTACAAAAAATAGTTTTTAATTTGCCACACTATCCCTTGTCAGTTAAAACAATTAATATTATATTCAATGGGGCCTCTTGGTGTTAGTCTCGGCCCCACCAATGCCTTCCAAATGTCCAGACTAGACCCGAGAGTCCAAGATATAGAAGAAAAATAAATAATAGACGTCTTTATTGCAGGCATAAAAAAACCCATAAAAAAGACAAAATATACAGCAAAAGGAAAAATCTAAAATTTTTCAATTTTTTAAATCAATATTTCATCTTTGAATGTTTACTTTATTCCAACTATAGAATGGCTGTAAGGCTGAATAGGTCACTGTCTGTAATAATAATAATGAGATTTTTATAAATATACCTAATTCATGTTACCTACTTATTACAAGAACGAAGCTGACAACCAGTCAATATTTAATTTCAAGTCGACATTTCATTTTTATAAACTGACTATTTTGTGATCGGGATTTGAACACCGATTATCGACTGAGCTGAGTCGTTACGTGACCTATAAATTGTACATGAATGCAAATTAAATGAATATGAATAATACGGACCTACCAAGTAGGTACTACATGAAACTAACTAACTAGTTTAGTGTACTAATCTTCTATGCTACTAGCTCAGGTCTAACGGTACGCCCTGCAAGCAGTAGCGATGGCAATTAATGCTATTTTGCGTAAATTTCATAAACATGCTAATTCACGAGTCTTAGCATGCTAATTGCTATTGCGATGTTATTTGCTAAAATGAAATTAAATGGAAATGAAAAATAAAATTAAAATTGAAAAGAAAAAGGAAATGAAAAATGAAATGAAAAATTATATAAAAAGTGAAATGAAACATGAAATGAAACTTTATCTTTAAAATTAAATTCAAAATGAACTAAATTAATTGAAAGGAAATTTAATATTTCATAGAATTTTGCAACCACATTTCATTTGCGAAATGCTAATTGAGTTTTCACATGCTGAAAATTAATGCGCAGCATTGCCGCGGTGAATTGAAATAAGTAAATAAGTACAGATTCCGTAGGTAAGTATCTACTTATGTAAGTAGGTATATTTCTAGTTCTACGTGGGTATCTTAAAAACCATATAAACAAAGGATTTTAAAGTTAATAATATGCATGGAAACAGTACGCTCCCTTGATGTTGAGCAGCATTTGTAATTTGCATTTTAAGGGTTTTACAAAAGGGTTCGGGGTCATGAGAAGCAGTTACGTAAGTTTTGTGACTATTTGAGGTTATTTTGCCATCGCACTATTGTATCCGTTTCCATGGAACTCACAATTTATAAGGAGAGTAATATCTGTTTCTGGTAGCTTTGTTTAAATTAAACTCATGTCAACTTAAATATACTGAACGCTCATTGGTAGCCTGTCAATGAGGTATCGGTCGTGTAACTCTGCAAGTTTTCTACACAAGCGAATAATAATAGAAATATATAACTTAGGGATAAAGATGCATATACGTAGAATTGTAACGCTATACCTTAAATTTGAAATGAACGCAAAAAGCCCAGTAAAGGCTCACTTTACTTCCAAAATCAAATCAGAGCGTCGAAGACCACACACCAATTTACGAAACTCCAACAAATAGGAAGTTAAACCAAAACAACCACGAACTCTGCACGCCCGATGTAAATTGATACGCAAAAAGTGGTAGAATACACAAAAAGTGGCTTTTATAAGCCGGGCGCAGTTTCCCCACACACGCTCCAATTAGGCAAAGCACACAAGCACTTAACCTCGAAATGTAATGAAAATTTCCATATAGGATCGCGTAGGGCGTAGGGCGCGCCTTATCGCGTATCTGGATGGCTTTGGCCGACCGATGTTGGCAGGTTCGGTCGGTAATTAATAGAGCTGGCTGCGTGGGAGCGTTTACTGAGTTTCGGGCTCGCTTTTTTGAGGCGATGTGTTGTATGGTGAGATATTTTCCCGACCTCCGTTAAAAACCTTTTTGTTTCTCAACTTTACCTTGACGTGGCGCTGAAGAAATAACTACGTCTGTCAAAACCAGTACCGCAGCCAGCACTATTTTATGCCACAATGGCTAAGTATGACTTACCTAAGTTTTAAATATGCGATTTTCATATGTATCGTATATATACTGAGTTAACACTTTTTTAATACTGAAATTGGCTATAACTATTGCCTGTTTATATTTATATTCAGTGAAATTAATTTGCTATTGTACTCGCTCACATCAAAAATTCTTTCAAATAGAAAGTTTGCAAGCTGTCTTCACCTATAATTATATCAATAATAGGTAATAATAATAATAATAAGCCTTTTATTTACTTCAACAACTTACAAAACAAAAGGATTTCATAAACTTATTATATCAACACTTGGCTATATTATTATAATTTAATTAAGTACTTACTGAAGCTAGAATTGGTGTTTGCTGTGTTAGTGTTCAAATAAATAAATAAATACGTAGAGTACTATTTAAGCCGGAAAATTGTGTATTTAATCCATGGGCCGCAGCCATATTTACCTAAGTGGGTATACCTAAGTACGTAAGTCAAACGAGAGCTTTAAAATAAAGTTAATTTTCACGATTCAGCGATGAAATCTTGAGTTGTTATTCAAACGGTTTATTTATGAAGTAACAAATTGATCGCCCTCGTACCAACAGAACAATAAGTAAAATTAAACGAAGCCGCAAACAAATGTAGAGGGGTGAAACAATTTATGTCGCGCTATCCGGCGGCCGGTGGGTGCGGGTGTATCGAGTCGTTTGCATCTGAAATCTTTCGAGGCACGACTATATTACAGGGGGAATCGGCTGGGATCTTAATTTATCGAAGTTTTTATGGTTTAATTAACGGAATTCACTTAGCGAGGGGCGCGTGGCGATGCGACACGGGCGCGCGGCGTTGCTGCTGTCGCGCTGTCGACGCCGCGGTTGGCGCTTTATTTTACACTAATAGATGTCCCTTGCCCGAGCCATAATTAGCGCCACGGTGCCATTGAAAGTTTTAATTGAAAAGCTTTTGTGCAGTTTTATAGTCCGTGAACAATTTCAGACTGTATTTTCATGCGCCGCGGTGGCTTCCCAGCTTAATCTTGACACCTTCGCTTTGTTCATCTTTCTCCCTCAATTTTATGCTTTCGGAAAATTCCACGGAATTTTGTGAATACAGTGTATTTGTACGAAGTTTTATTATGTTGTTCGGTCTGGGTGTAAACTTAAACTAAACTTATAACAACGTAATTTAATGAGTTTGGGGAAGCCTTAGGACTTCTCTCACGTTCCGTAATAAATCTAACTACACACGCAAATCGAGTAGGTATCGACGTTAATGAAAACCTATCGAATTTGGCAAAGTTTCCCCTAGAGCACGGCACACGGCAAACTTTTCATTATAATAACGTTCTTGAAATGCGATGAGAAATTAATTCACCCTTGCTAAATTTTGAATTCAGGACTGTTTTGTAACCTCTTGGCCCAATTATTATGGCGTTTATTCTTTATGGGGTAAACAGATCCGTATTTATTAGGGTTGATTATTGGAATTAATTTGTTTGTGTTATGTTGTCGGGAGATAGAGGGCGCGGGTGCGGGCGGGTTAAACCGCGCGTGACGTCTGTTTTGATATTTAAATGAGGGTAGGTTAGGTTGATTGCGGCTGTTCAGTTTCATCGCGGCCAGGACTCTGCTCAATCCCAGTACTGAATACTGAGTAACCCGCCCGTGGAGGTAAGTACCTTTTTTTATGGAAGTCAAACAGACTACGATATTTAGTCATATTTTACCGCATAGCATGGACAATGAAAGTAAATAATTCACTCGAAACACAATAATATAGAAATAGATCATTCATGTTATAATTGGCGTTATTCAACGAATCCATGAAGGAAAAATGTGCGGATTCTATATTTTGCAAAGGCCTCCTCCAAAGAGCGCCACTTTGAGCAGCTGCTTGTCTTGCATCCAGGGCTCCCCGTGGTTTTCACGAGATATTTTTCTTACAAATACAAAAATGAGAATCCCATCTTCAGACGACAAAAAGAGAAAGAATATTGCGACATCGTCCGGAAACACAAAATCTCTATTTGCCGAGCGGAATCACATATTCAAACAACCGTCAGGCTGTCGACAAGCGGAAGGATGCGGATGCAAATCTTCGACGACTTACAGCTGGTTTGAGTGTTTTCAGTATACAGGTATACACTAGTATGCCATTATGTTTTTAGGTTTTTTAAAACTGAATCATTATGATCATGACACTCTGATATCTAAAAAAAATTACATATATAAGGAACGATGACACCATGAACGCAAATGTAGATAAAAATTATATGCATTGGTAAATTTTTGTTGGTGACCGCTGACCACGGTGGTCACTTCAGTCCCATAAAATAATTGTTAGAAAAAAAATGATAACGGCAATTAATACGATAGTCTCTTGTTCGTTATCTGTTTGTACCTACATCTGTCTGTGGATTTGTATCAATCGCAAGTTCAATAATTTAAATACCGTTTGTACTAAAACTTACAGATATTTTGAATAGACATGAAAATACCTAAGTACCTCAAGTTCCAAAAGTCTTTTGAACACCTTACTTTGACAAAATCAAAAGAAAGTACTCTCAAATATCCAAATTGCAAACCAACTTTTTGAAATCCCTTCTAAAAGCAACAAAAGCTCCCCTTAGTACCAGGATCGCAGAACGTGATACTTGTAATTATCTTTGTAATCCGATCCCGGCGATCGAACTGGAGTGCGGAACCCTAATTATCATTAGCTTGATACTGCTTCATTGATTGTAATTCGCTGTAATCTGTTATTATAAGGTCCAATTTGTGGTAGGTATTCTATTATTTATGCTAATTATTCTACTCAATTATTTGGAGCAACAACTAGAAGTGGTTTTGGTTATACCAGTTATTATTTGTGTGTTAAATATCCACACATATTTATTTATTATTTACTTTGAACAATGTTTTTACCGTGCAACGTAATATGAACACAAAATATTTTTATTAATACGTACGTTGTACATACTACACACGACATGAAAACTTAAAGCTAAAGAGAATTAGGAAAGTACTTGGGTATCGTTTGTGTTATATAATTCATTAATTTGTTCTAATTTTTCCAAAAGTTGAATGTTCTATCTGTTGGCAACAATGTATTTTCATGAGAGTGTAAGCAGGAAGGTTGGACAAGAACAACTCGATGGAAAAAAGTTCAATATCCGTTCTTATTCTTTGGTTTAGTTTAGTAAAAAGTTGCTTGGTTATAATATAGGACGATATTACTCCAAAACTTGCTAGTCATAAAAAAAGTTTCTTGCGACAAGTTTCCGGCACATAATAAACCAGGGCCGTACAAAAGATATTCGCTTCGCATTAAAGTTTGGACTCAACACCTAACATAAAAATATAAAAGTTGTAAGGTAATCGTCCACACATGTTTTTAATAAAAGTGAGATTAGGGAATCGCCTCACCGCCTACATTTACAGCAGATGTAAAGAATGTCATATGAGACGCGTAGCTCGCTTGGATACATTTCACACCTCGCTTGGCGCTTTCCCTAAATCTGTTGTCATTTCGACGCGATCCCGCGGAAATAGGGGCAGGAGCCCTCGGATAGTCGCGAGATATTTGAAGCTATTTCTCACACGAGTACCCCTCTCCCCCGGCCTGTCCTCACTACCTCCCAGGCTCCCACAATAACTTGACGTTTAAATATTTTAGTGTGTAAAAAGTGAAGTCATGTCTTGTTACGTAAATTTCCGTGTACAAATGTCGGCAAAGATGGTTGGAATTTCTGAGATGTTTGATGTTAACCTTTCGACAAACATAAAATAGAGATGCGCTAAAACTGTAATATAATAGTAAAAGTTATAGGAGAGAACGGTAAAATATGTTTAATCACGACTAATCGATAAAAGGTTTCCGTGATTTCTAGATTTCTTTTAAACAACTAAGAAAAACATTCCATAGCGAAAGTTTCACACACAGGTGTAGAGCTAAAAAAATACCAGCCTTGTAGTATCTTTTACAGCTAATGCCGCAAGTAAATTCACCTGTACATAAGCATCAACTTAAACACGTGTTAAGCACACATGACGGCCGGTTTTCACTCAAAGCCGTATCGCCGCACCGCGTTCGATTAACAAAGGGCCTAACCCCGACTCGGCCCATTTGTGTTTTCCCGAGCAGACAAATCGGCAACAATAAAACTCGGGCCTCCTCACAATGGCCCACGCATGGACTGCTTTTAATTTGCCCAGCGTATATCGGATCGGCTGGGCCGCTTAAAAACACTCGCCGGAAAATCCCGTCTGCGGAGAACGAACCCGTATTTCAGACCCTTGTTTTCTATACTTCTATTTTTATTGCACATGCTATTTTAATATATTTTTGATTCGGCGATTCTTAATTTTTATACTGTATTTTTAGCCGTATTTTTCTTTTTTGTACAATATTTTTACATTTAATACGGATACATTTCCACAAATTATCGGGCTGTCGATCGGGCTGAAGAGCGGAAAGTAATTACAGACAGGGGCGATGTTTTGTTGATAATTCAATAATCCGGCCTCGGGGCTGTTCTTGCACGAAGACTCCTCCGGCACCCCTCGATATCATTATGTTCGATAATAATATAATCAGCTGCTATAAGCTTCTTGACCTTGTTCTTGAACTATGAAAAACTAGGTATATTAAACTGGTATCAAGTAAACTATGTAGAAAGAACCTACATACACACACAGTACAGAATATTTTTAAACAACGCTCTGATATTTTGTAGTTTTTGTCAGTTCCTATTTTTATTTCTCTATTACATGCACAGTCATAAAAGTTTAATATAAAACAATCGAGTGGCGTCTCTTCGGTATAAGCAGCGTATCGAAAAAAACGCGATATAATGTACCTACCACGAAAGATACATTGCAAGAAGTTTGTCAACTCGCAAATATGGTCCCGATACAAATAAAGTTAAATTGGCAAAGTTGCTAGGAAACCCAGGTGACATTCATATCGTATCTTGAAAATTATTTTTGTAAATATAAATTAGTTTTTGTGATCGTTATCCGCCTCACTTTTCCGTATCTCCAAGTTCTATTCTATTTGCAAGGGGAGTTCTTTACATCAGTCGTTAGCTCACGCATCCTGTACATAAGCGTGACGATGTATTCAAAGGCTATTAATTCACTTAACACACTCTGCATAATAATAGAATAACAATAATCGGATGACACGATATCGCGACCATGCATGGGAGTCCAGAGGTAAATAAGTAGATAGACAAGAACTATATAGTACAAGTACTTGAAAGTAGAGTAGCAACAAAATAAACAGTAGCCCTAGCACGAATATTTACGCGTGCGTAAGTGTAACGTTAACGTAAAACCCCCCTATTACGATTGCGTCTGCCGCTCAACTGCTTTTAAAGTTCATACAATTTTAACAGCAGTTGAGCGGCAGACGCGCGTCTGCAGCGCTGCTAGCTCAATCGTAATAAGTGGGCAGATCAAATGCCATACAACTGGCTTACGTTAACGTTATACTTACGCGCGCGTAAATATTCATGCTAAGCCCACAGAACAAATAAAAAAACACAACCTACTGTGTGGATGGGACAAAGATTACAAAGCCCGTTGATTACAAATTACAAAGGGCAGAGCAGGATGGAACAAAAGACAATTTGGGTGTAACGCTTCCTCTCGTGGGATTAGCAGTTGAAATAAACTACTAAATTTCGTACGAGGAGAAGTTGTATCGTTTACACATAACTAGACAGATTTTTTACAGAATTACATACTAGATTTCATAAGTATTTTCCGCTCTGAATATTACTTTTCGTTACACTAAAGCCAATTTGTTCGCAGTAAGTGAAAAATATAGGTGTTTATTAGTTAGTTGCATGTTCCCGCCGTATATGGGGAAATGGTGCGATTAATTAAGTTAGCACTTAAATGTATGTTAGCGTTGGGCGGGCGGGAACTAAATGTATGCTAGAGAGGGCGGGCGCGGTCGGGCGGCCACGCGAGCTTTTATTAAAACTATTCATCTTCACTGACTATGGATTTGGTAACGATTGCTTTTGTTTTATTATTATTATTAATATACTGTAGAGTACGTATTAAGGAGGTAGGTTTCTAAGAATAACCTTAATTTTTGTTTTGGTTAGTAATACGAGCCTACCACAGAAAGAAAAAAAAATACGCTGTGTGAAGCGGTAATTTTTTTCAATGCTCTGTGGACCCTACCTAATTAACATGTTATTGAAATGTATTATACACCCATCCAAAAAGAGTCATGGTATGATGGAATTGAAAGAAAATATCGACCGAATTAAAAATGTTGATAAAGTGTTCATCATCATCATCATCAACAGCTTGAATACTTCTACTGAACAAAAGCCTCCCCCAGAGAGCGCAACCTTGAGCGGCTGCTTGCCGCCAGCATCCATCGGCTCCCCGCGGTTTTCACCAGATGTTCGGTCTACCTAGTGGGTGTTAAAGTGTTAATAGATTCCTATAAAGAGAAGCTACTTTACTAAAGTAATATTGTTTAGATACCTATGCTTTTTGAAATATTTTATGAATATTTTAGTCAATACAGCTGTTTAAAGTTCGTTTTTATCGAACAACCACGTCGACCAACTTTCCGGACAGTCTATAATCCACTTACTGAACACCACACCTTCTCATTCGTCATCACCATTGACAATTCCATTCATTAGCTGTTTACTACCAACGTAATTTACACCTTGTATAGTTCAAATTAAGCATGTATTGCTTTGAAAATGACAGAAATAAGGTAAAAGAGATATGGCAGCCACTTTATGAAAAGTCTAAGTTTTTGTAAAGTAATTATTCGTGTAGACATGTTATCTAGTAGTATCAAATAGAAAAAAGAAACTAAAAATGCAAACGAATTTTACGAAAAAATGTGAACGTAAGGTGAAGATCTAAAATTATTGTAATGGTCTTTGTTGGCTTTTATTAGTGTCTATAGAGATATTAATTAATTAGTGTTTGCCGCGAAATTCATTATAGTCGACGCTTTTAATGTCTCCTACAATAATTTATTAGAGTCGTGGCTTGAAATGTTCCTATTACTTCGCAAAGCATAGGTACACTTATTTTGAGCGACAAAGCAACTTAGAAAGGACTATAATTTCAACACTTCTTGAAACTTCTTACCGTATTTTTGTGGAAAAGCCTAATGAGGAAGATCATTGCACAGCTTGCAGGTTCGTGGTGGAAACGAACGCATGAATCGCGTTGTATGAGACTTCCACAGAACGTCTACAATAAATGCCTTTTTTTATGCGAATGAATGACGTGACGAGCTAGTCGTTCACCTGATGTTAAGCGACACGGCCGCCCATAAACAGTTACAGTGTCACTCGGAACTTTAAAATAATAAACTGTCGCGTGACACTGCACTGCGCACGTCATCCTGAGACATCACACAGTCTAGTAATCAGATTACTACACTGTGTAATCAGGTCATAAAGTCTCATTTGCCCAGTAATTTCACTAGCTACAATACCCTTCAAACCGGAACATAGTAGTGCTTCCACACTACTGCTTGGCGGCAGAATAACTGGCAAAGCGGTGGCTGTGTGACATGTTACGATAACTCTTAAAAACAAGTATATCTTTATAAAATGAACACAAGATATAGCTTTCTGTCATCATATTCCCGCCTTGAAAAAGAGACCGACTGAAGTCTGACAAAAATAAAACATTCAATTTTTACCCGAACGAACGGCCAAAACAAATAGGTCTGATGTCTACAGACTGTCCCTTGTGGCTCTACAAGATGGGTACGTAACTGCGATACTTGAAACTTATATTCAGAATACTACAAAGTCATGAGTAAACAAAAGAAGGCCTAGCAGCTAGGCCCTAGCTTATTAACGAAATAAATATGTTAATAGGTGTTACGCGAATTCGTAATTCTAATTGAAATTGATTCGGACGTTTAACACAAGGCCAACAATCAATTCCATTACCGACTGATGGAACGACGCTTCATTATTTTATGTACTTCTTAGCTACATACCAACGTTTTTTGTAAAACCCTTCACGTAGGTACGTGGGCTTGTTTAGTGTTAAGCAAAAAGTTGTAATCGATCGCATATTGTTATGAGACAAAAAATAGTGTCAGCTCATTTTGTTTTTTATATGACCTTTTCACTCAAAGTAGTATTTCTTTGGAGCCACGTTACGCTTCATTAGTCCAACCAGTAATTATTAAGTCTACGGGTAATTGTAATGTATGTATTGTATACCGCATCAGCTATTGAGAATTATTGTAGAAAATTATGACAGCGAAAATTCCATTGTCATAAGGTGATAATCAGCCTGGATTGAGTAACCTTAGTTTACCCAATCCTACTTTACGTACTACTTTTACCTAAAGTTACGCCACCATATTACTAATTTCACAGATTACTTCACCTTCGACAATGAGAACCCAATGTTATACCTACTATTACACAAGCTCTCATACACCACGTTCTCTTCTTCACCTCACTACAAGTGCGTAACGAGCAAGGACCTATTTTCTGACTCAATCATCCACTCGAGACGTTTCCGTTGTCTGGCGACCGCACGATTTCCCCCCGATTGCTATCGACCGGAAAAAACAGTATCAAAAACGATTTTATTTACCGGCGGGCTGGATAACTGAAGAGGTAAAGTGGAATGCTACGTAATATAAGTTGTCTACACTGTAAATTAGAAGCTGCACAAAGGTTATATTTTTAGAAATCAGTTATTAGCTTAGGTATAAATATATTTATAATAGTTATATAAACATCAATTAATCTTAAACGCTAAAGCAGTAGGGCAGTTCTATTGCTCCCACCGATAAGTTTCAGATGAAATAACAATGTTCATAGTAATGTCTGAATCTATCTATCACTGCTAATTTCTTTAAGTCCTCCAAAAAGTACAGACGATCGCTAACAATTTCATTGGAAACCTTTAGGTTTTCTAAAAACATCTCTAAGTAAGATCGAATGTCTCTCCACTTTATTGGCAAAAATCTTAGAAAACTAAGCCACTGTTTAATTCACCTTATAGACAAAAATAGATGGCGTTTAATTCTCATATCTTAGAGTCGAATATCAAAATACAGCTTCATTTATTTAGTGCTAACATCAAAGATGATGTAGCTAATCTGAATAGCTCGATAAGCATGCTAATAATCGAACGCGATAAGCTAAGAATAAGCGAATATGCCAATAAGATTAAAATTGTCCCGATTTTCAGCCGGGCTGGAGACTCTCACTCAATATGAATACCAACACAGCTATCATTGGAATGAATATTAGATTTCACTATTGGAAACTGAAATCTATGGAGAAACTTGTACGTAAAAGTTTTGAATTTTTAATCTTGATAAATTTTTGCTATCAAGTCACAGGCTATGCTTAGTCAATTTACTTACCCTTTGGGTAAGTACATAAAAATAAAACATTGTGTGTGTCGATTGTGTCCCTTTTACGCTAAAACGACTTCACTGATTTTGATAACATTTTGCCCCGGATTGTTTATAATATTACTAATAATTACCGGAATCATAGGATTTTTGATGGTAATCTCGAAAAAGTGAGTACTAAAGATTCCGATATTACAAGATTTACAAGACAAATTATTCATTTATTTATTTATTTATTGATACCTAATTATTCCTACCTGGTCAGAACCCTGAGGAGCTAATGGATGCAAGAGGCAAGCAGCCGCTCAAAGTGGCGCTCTTTAAGTGAGGCTTATGTTCAGCAGTGGACGTCTTCAAGCTGACGATGATGACCAAATTATTGAAACACTCGCTACTTTAAGGGCGTTTAGATTTTGGGTTTAAATATATTGAAATTGAATACAATGCGACTCCATAACTTTCTTCCCGTTCAGTTGTTCAAGGGCGTTGAGCTTCCCCTATTGATTACCCAAAAAGCGGAAAATAAAATCGTCTACAGCCTACCGAAACACAATACTTCGGACTCACGGATTCATCAAAACACAGCCCCCCGGCTTACTGCCACTTAAGCGAATTAAATTTCACGTATTCAAGCTGTAGTGGTTAGGTATATACGTTGCACTTTGCATTGGGGAGTGTCTTTTAATATGAAACTCAAGTTGGTTGATTATTTTAAATCTAAACTATACGAACACTCATTGCTTGAGAACGTGACGCATAGAACAAGTTTGGCACAGCGTTAACCCTTCTGACTTGTAAACCAAAGCGCCCATTTTCAAGAATCATGATTCGAAAACAATATTATTCACCAACTCCCACTAATAATAAACTAGACTGGAAACGTGGAATTAGAGTGGTCCAGCCTAAAAAAATATTTTCTTTATACCAACCAGAGAGCTATCCAAATTCAATGGCGGCTGTGACGTCGGCGCGAAACGCTGCGCAGTAGCAAAAAATAAATGTACGTTAGAAGAGGTAAGCAGGGAGCGCAGCGTGCCCCCCGGCTTGCAGCACACACTTCACAGCCGCCATTAAGTTTGACTCACACTCTACCTTGCCTGGATTTATATACTTAAATATAGATTGTAAATACGTAGCTCTAAACGTAGCCGTCTTGCCGCAATCTTTATCAAATAAAGCAGTTTAGTAAACCACTGCGGAGCACCCGCCACCCTTCATTATCTATTTATGAACTTTAAATAGACCGACTGAACGAATTTAACTCTCGTTCTAGGAGGTAAAGTGATGGAATAAAATTGTTGGTTAGTTACCAACTTGTGCCGAAATTAAGATTTGTTTATTAAATTATGAAATGCTATTTTGAAATCTATAACAATAACCTAATGTCATTGCGATATATGTACACTAACATTCATTATCATCCTTATTAGCAAATGCGTTGTAGGTAGTTTTGGCGGGAACGCGGAAAAGTTCACGTCGTTGCATTGTATTATTTTTCAAAACTTGTGCTTTTCCAGTGTTAATGTTTAAAATTGGTGGCGTTTTACGCATTAAGTGCTGAATTACGAGCATGACTGAGGGCAAGTGATATAATGTGGTGAAACGTGGTTTTTCGTGTTGCTTCTAAAATTCCGTAGAAGCTTCTAATAAAGTTGCCACCACTTTACTGGAGCATGACTTAGACTGGACTATGACTTAGACTTGACTTAACGTGAAATATTCATAACACTGAAAAATTATAATACTTGACACTGGCTAAATACACTATGTGTGGAGCCAATATATAAGAAAAAAAAAAGCTAAAGTTCTAAAACTACGTAATAAGGCCGATTAAGATTTGAGGATAAGGATTATTACTCTATGTTTTTTTTATTAATAGGTTAACTTACAGAATTGCTTACATATGTTATAACAAAACTACATTAGATGTAGGTAACTGTTTCATTATAATATTATAGAAAGTAAAATGTTTGTGTGTTGCTTGTTTTATGATTTTAAAAAGTTAAACCTCGCACCATGGATAATAGCTTCATGCCTCGCACTTATTATTACAAAAATGGTAAAGTATGCCAGAAACCATCTTATCGCATCATATCGTTCGTTACATCCATTCTTATCACAGTATGGAGTGGTGTAGAGTAGCTCACTGTAGTTAAATGAAGTAAAGCTCCAATAAAATATATTATGCATTATCCGACGGTGCAGGGGATATTTGAACACAGAAAACAAATTAATTAACCCCAACCTCTGGCTAAATCTTGGTTAAATTAAAACGATTTGTGATTACTGGGAAAACGGAATGTTAGTTTTGATTTTGTGCTTCTTAAATAATGATGTGAATAATTTAAGCTTTAAGCTCAATTTAAACTTCAGTCGCCTTACAAAAAGTAAAAGTTTCTTAAGCAATAAAAATCTTAACACCTTTCTACATGCTTATTTTGCTTAAATATAATTTTCATGCCTTTTATTCAAACATCTACAGGTTATTACAAAACAACATAGGTCAATTCGGTTCATTGCTTGAAAGTTTTTGTTACACTGTTAAAGATAGTAAAAGTTAAAATTCAATAATCACTTTTACTTTGAGACCTCCATTAAAAGAAGAATAGAGAGATGTATATATACACGCAACATACAAACTATAATAATAAAGATTAGTTGTACCAAGTTCGTTATTTCCTAAAAAATGCCATCGTAGTATCTACTGAAGTATCCGCGTAGTAATATTTTGATGTTCATAATAATAGAAGATGCGACACGAGGGTGCGCGAGGGTTCCGGATTTATTCCGTTTTTATTACTTTTTTACGGAGCCCTCTGAGGATAGACGTATGGGCTCGCTAACAGAGTGTTATGTTACGAGTACGGTGTGTTATACCGCACCTTTATTAGTATTTATAACAAAATGAACCGCCGCTTCAGGTTGGAAGTCGCGGTAGTCGTAAAATATTCGAGATCGATTCATTTTCAGCGATAAAAGTTAGTTCGAAGTTTAGGTTTTCTTAAACGTATCTTTGAAAAAAAAACTAGTTTAATTGTGACCCAGGCAGCGGTTGAGATAAATGGTCTATTCCGGTTTGGTCTACTCGAAAGATCCTCTGGTGGTATATAAAATGTTAATTAATTTTATATTCTGCTTCTTCTTTCTTGACTATCTATTACACGACAAAATTAGTTTCAACAAAATTCCAAACTAAAGTAAACAAATAGTAAAACTGTTGAACAACTCCTAACGTCAATCCACAGAACCTCACAAAAGCAAACGGCCGTAAGAAACGCTTCGATTTAATCCAAGCCTATCTCAAGATGTGTGAAAAATAAAAATAAGTGCGGCATCCGTTCAATGGCCGGAACGGAGTGTGTTTGTCTTTGATAAGCGGGAAGGGTGAAGGGTTGAAACGATACTTTAATGTAGCTTTTATTTCTGAAACACTGCTCTCGGATGAGCTTTGCGGATGATCGTGGTTAGCAATTAGGATTGAGTGCTCATTTCTGTTCTTAGAAATAGGATTTTAGATGTTTAGAAAATAAACTATAGGCTACAGTTATTATCTGTTTGTCGGTTATTCAAATAATTTTGAAAAAGAACATGTAGGTCTGTATATTCTGCGATTAGCTTTTTGGAAAAAAGGTACATTTTTTTTTTTTTTTTTTTGTAACTTTTTATAGTAAATATCGTCTACTAAACGTGTACACGTACTACAGTGTACGCCTAATTTGATTCATATAGGTGCCATACCCAATCCAAAACGCCCTGTCTTTTTTTTTAAACATAAATTTTTCATTTGTTTGCATAAAAAAATGTTTATAACTTTAGGAAAAATTAACTACAAAACCTAAACTACAATAAAAATTATTAAAAAAAAGATATTAACAACTAAAAACTAAGTGTAATCAAAAATACTTTTGGTGGAGGGGAGGGTGCCTTTTTTATATTTATTCGTACATCGATTAATTTTTTGACAGTTCTGTGTGTAGTACATGTATTATCTTAAGGTGCAACTTTGTGTCATCCATCACTCATCATTTGTATTCCCTGTAAACTGTAAAATGCTCTCCTTCAAATCATACCAAACTGAAAGCAACCAAACCTAACTAAGACTCGGCGGTCAAAGGACAGCGCCGCAAAAGAACCAAAACTAAACACAATCTAAAACAGAATTCTTAAAGAGAAGACGCTCCCCGGGCAGAGTAAAAAGATAATTTGGTCCACCATGCCCCAGGTTGCGTTTGTCTTTTCTATTGTGAACTTTTATATCGCCCGCTTTATGAATTATTTCCAGTTGTTTTTGCAGACGGCAAATTCAAATGGGTGCTGGGGGCATCATGTTTTATTTTCAAGTTTTGTTCAATTTCTGGTGATTTGTAGGAATTTATTTGCAGTTATAGGAAGATGGTTTGATGCTTCTATATATAAAAAAACATGTCAGAAGTACACAGATATAAATAATACGTAATTTTTAATTATAGGATTATATCGTATTGTAAAATAGTACATTATAACATGAGTGTAATGATCAATGCACACGCGTGTCATACGATGTTTTTCATCACAGTTGCGAGGAAGAAATAGATTTTTATTGCTATTCCCTTTTGTGAAAAATGTCGTGCAGGCTTCTTATTTTCACACGCTGTATTAAAAAAGGAAAGAAGTTAATAGAAGAAGGCATTATGAAGGTATATTATTCTTAGGTATATAATATACTCTTTGGCACCCGCACTGTGCTGCAGGGTAAGATTAGGGAAAAAACAGTGTTGAAGGCGCGAGAAAAATTTACATGCATTCGATATATTATAAAAATATCAAGAATAAATAAAATTTACTTACAATACCACTACTTATATCTACTTTTGTATACAAGTATCATAAATGCTTTAGTTACTTGATTTCACGCAAATTATTGTTAAATAAACCAAGTTGAGAATGTCATCTGGGTCTAATTAACCGTCTGTTTATCCAGAGCTCAAAGACGACTTGTTAGCGGCTTTGTAATGGTAATAAATCCTTGGTATGCTCCGACACAGTGCCTTGAATGAGGAATGAGTAACGTACGAGGGTAGATTTTTATACATTAGGTAAGTACATAAAACGTTATTTTTACAGCCTTTTATTATACTTCGCAACAACTTATTTTTTAATCAGTATTTTTTTATCTTTTAAGTATTTATTTTACAAATCTTGTAAACAATCGTTTTGCTTGAGCTGAGATTGGGAAAATTATTGTGTAACGTATCGGTTCTTGAGATACAGCCAGACCGACCGACGGACAGCGGAACTTTATAGTAACAAGGTCCGTTATATTGGGTACGGAACCCTAAGAAATGAGAAATGTCTAATTTGTTTTTTAATTAAAAAATGACGTGACGAGCTAGAGCTAGTCATTTACCTGATGTTAAGCGCCATGGCCACCCATAGCAGTTGCGGTGGCACTCGGATTATTTTGTCTCAAATTATCGGTTAATAAAATCTAAATAAATTATTAAACGCACGTATTAGAAGTTTTAATCTTAAAGAATATTATTATTAACTACCATGTTCCCATGTTCTCATGTGTTAGTTTATCAACATTTACGTTGCATAATAATACAATCCAAAGTGGTTCAATTTACACATAACCACTACGCCTGACTATTGATTTGTGGCTTGTAACTTGATGGGCTGTTTGGCTTTGGTTGCAACTGAATATTGGTAGTTACGTGGTTGGATGATCAATTGGCACACACATCTTAACGCACATAGTTCATTAATTGAAGCCAATTTCATCTTTTTATTCAGATTAGCTATTATGTATATAAAACCTATCCTTGATCTGGAAAGATTGCATAAAGATCTTTGGTATAAACACAAATTAACACTATATTCCAATTGTATAAATTCGAAAAGCCTGACTGTATGTGCTCTGTTTGTTACACTCTTTCTATCTCTCTTTCTCTCTCTTTTCTCTCTCTTTTCTCTCTCTCTCTCTCTCTCTCTCTCTCTCTCTCTGTCTCTCTCTGTCTCTCTCTCTCTCCCTCTCCCTCTACGATTGTTTGCTAGGTTTTCTTCTTATAATCTTGATGAAATTATACAAGGAAACAGTTCGAACCTTAAGAATGTTGAGACACCACCGTCTACTCCTACTTCAACCAATACTGTCTATCCAAAGGTTGCCTGGAAGAGATCGCTTTCAGTGATAAGGCCACCGATTGTAATACCTACTATAAGCTGTTATGTATCATTAATTATTTCTTGTGGTATACAATAAAGAGTTTTTGTATTGTATTGTATTGTAATGTTGGAATGTAGACAACGCTTACAAAATACATTTAATCCAGCATTTCCCAGACAGAAAAAAGTCCCGTCACAAAAGTCTAGCTCATTGCGAAGTAGAACGATGCGCTGCACTGACAATCGCAAAAACAAGTATTTGAATAAAGAAAATAAGAACGAATAAAAAACGCTGTTGAGCTTTAAAATGTTACGCATTGCGAAGACCATCCCACCCGTAAGGAATGCTCTGAGCGAGAAACAGAATAATGCACAAACACGAGAGAGCGTTGACGAAACGAATGAAAAAGAACACTCGTAGTCTCAAATCTAACAAACGCGGAGATTACCCACGCTCCAACTGTTCTCAACTTGTACAAACAAAAAAGCTCAATTCGCTCGTTTAAAACAAGGCGAAATTGCCATAGACCGGGCAAAGACGGCGAGGGAATATTAAAAACGTTTTTAAAAGACAACAGACCGTAAGTGCAAGTTATTAGAATCTTTTTATTGGTACGAGCGACAGGCACGTCGTGTTTCAGAGTGCAATTCGGACCGATATAGGAGGGAATAGAACCAACTTACCACATACACAATCAAAATATTAACTGTTATAATTATGTTTGTTATTATTAAAATTGGTATTTTCACTTAGAAAATAAACCCAAGAGCAAATTACAAATATTGCAAGAATCCGTCAGTTGGGTGCTGTATGTCCATACGTGTTTCATAGAATAATTCTTGATCGTAGCATGCAGTTGTCGTTCCATTTGACAGCCTCCGTGGTGTGGTGGTTGAGCAGGTCGGCTCATAACCCGGAGGTGGCGGGTTCGATTCCCGCAACAAGACAAGTATTTGTGCCCGAAAAAAAAAGCGCAAATACTTGTTCTGTGTCTGGGTGTTGTGGGACCATGGTCCTCGTAGTTCCTGGGTCCCTAGATACAGGGAATCCTAGTTAGGGTCCAGGATCTATGTATGTGATCGTTGGGCGTTATTTATTATTATTTATTTATTTATTCCACAAAAAAGAGCAATTTGGCAACGGCCATGCAGTCTGGCAGATCCAAACCAACGTACCACACATTTTCTGAGAATTGCACAGTAGAATTGTCTCAAGGTGACGATCCAGTCAAACACAGTACAGCATAGCGACTCAGGAGACCTCAGCGCTGAGGTCTCGATTCAACCAATAGGGGAGAGCTTTCCGTTCTATTTTCAAATAAAAGTTGGTTGAATCGAGACCTCAGCGCTGAGGCTCAGCACAAAGGCTCAGCGCTGAGGTCTCGATTCAACTGAATCGCTATGCTGCACTAATAAAACATATTAGTTTTAACTCAAACTTCAGTCGCATTACAATAATCAGCACTAAAGTTCTATCCATTCGCAAAATAAAAATATACAAAGCCCCCACCAACAAAACCGTTCACAAAAGCAATATTAAATTGAAGACATTCTCATTCTCATATAGCAGTAACAAGATAGCATTCATTACGCCAGCAGTAAACGATCATATTGCGATACACCGCGGCTGCGCGTATTTTTACGTTAACCCCCACTGATTACATCCAAATTGATATAAATTGAATTTTAAACCTAGCGGGGTCGATTCTACCCGCACAAGATGCTCGGGACTCTGCTGACGCCACCGCCAAGGAAGGGTTATATTTGTTAGCTTTAGGGTTGACACGCGCAATTTTTTTAAATGAACACGATGTAACTTAAAGATGCTAATATGTTTAGAAGAAGTACGTTTGTTGTTATGTTTTATCATATGAAATAGCCTTTGTTCATTAATTTACTCATTTTTATGGTAATTTGTAGAGTAGCTAGTAGAGTTATGAAGAAAACTGATTTATAATAAAAAATAAGTTTCACATTATACCTAAATCTTACTTAATGTCAAACGAAACATAAAATAAGTTGGCAACAGGAGTTAGGGCGGGTACTTGATACAATGCAACACACAATCACACTAAACTAGGTTCGTGACAAAATGTTGGGTTCACGAGTTACTCGCATGTAACTACAATGAAATTAGAGTAAAGATATTTCAAGCTAAAATATCCACCTTTACAATAAAAAAAATATAAACGCCGGGATTAAGATGTTGGTTTTTAAGCCGCATTTAAATTTCATTTTAGCTGAGCTCGCGGCAACCCTGTAACATTAAACTCCGTGTAATGGGAGCGATGATTTCTTGGCTCAAAGCGCCGTTTCATAACAACCAACCAGCTCTGGAGTTCCACTACCCTCGTCACTCCGAGTTAACTTTGTTTTCACTTATAACCGCCAGCGGCATTTCGTTTTATTGCCCTTATTTTTCCTGCTAATCGTAATTTAGAGATGGTTATGTTACCTCGGATTTGCGTATCGTCGCGCTGCAAACAGGTTTCTACATAAGCAAGAAATACAACTTTCTTCGTCTGTGTATCCAGAAAATTACAACGTGGACGTGTTTAAGACAAACACGAATATGTGCTTGCCAAGCAAGCGTGATCTTCGTTAAATCATCACTCGCCACAATGAGGAAGGCTTGCTTGACTTCAATTGCAGGTCCAAAAATAAAAAACTCATTAATTACCTTCTTGATAGTATTGTTACGCGTGAAACTTTTCGAGAGTTTAGGAGGTACCTATTCATCATTTTTGTCGAGATAGATTTAGTAGCAAATTGACTGCGCATAAATGCTTTATTTATACGATGTAAAAACAAAAAAAAAGCACACAATTTTAGTCTAATACAACTTTACAGATACATATTTTTCTATTTTACATCAACCTTTAAATAATTGTACTGCACCGCTACCTTGTTTTTCTTGCACGTCCAGGTTGACTGGTAGATAATGCTTCATAGCATTAAATCCCCCTTGTACATTGTTTTGTGATACAGTATAAATAAATAAATAAAAAAATAAACTTTATAATTCCAAGAAATCTCCGAGGACAATCTACGGACCACCCGTGGGAGTACACGAGTGTAAATTAGTGGTATAGTTCCTGTCGGCCGATCCTATTGCATTACTGCGGGAGCCAGCCTTTATTGCTCAATTTGACTTTATTTAACGCAATTCGCAGGCGGGAGACACCCCGGTGCCCCCACACCCCCCGTCTCTGACGGGGAACAGATGAGGTCCCACTCCAATCCACTTAGCAGCCACTAGGTGATCGCGAAACCGCAAGACGCTTTGGGAACGATGTGTCTCTGAATGACCATTTGTACGTATGCATTTGGAGTATTGTATACATCGTCTGTCTATATATAGTCTGTATTTACTGGTACAGTTGGTACTGTGAATTTTTTAACGAGTTTATTGACGTATTCTTCATATCGATTCAGTCTATCAATACTCAATTTTAAATGAGTAAGCAAATTACCAAAGACATTCCTTGAACAGATAGTGCATTAGATCAGTTTAAGTTTGAGTAGCATCATATAAGATAAAATCTACCTGAAGACGTTTACTACTGAACAATGAACAAAGCTCTTTCCCATAAAACGCCACTTTGGACGCTTATTATGGGGGATTTTTCAGAATCACCATGCTTAGCATGTGGATTAAGGATCGCAGAAGATTTTAATGTACCTACTTACCGAGAAAAACGTTACTGCTTATTTTTTTTTATATACTATTTTGTTTGTAAATACATACATAGAATACAATATAACACCCAGACGCAGAACAAACATCTATCATCACACAAATGTTCGAACCCACAGCCCTCAGTTCAGAAGGCAGGGATACTACCAACTGAGCTATCGGGCCCGTCAATTTTCTAGACAGGGTATCATAATTTAAACATAATTATTAGGTAGTTATTTTAAAGATCTTTTGATTGAAAGCGACGCAACAAAACGTGTAATAAACTTTTATTAACTTCGCCTTTGCCTTGAAATGGCAATGGGCAGGCCACATCGCTCGTAGAACTGACAACCGATGGGGAAGAAAGGTTTTCGAGTGGCGACCACGAACTGGAAGACGCAGCGTAGGCCGGCCCCCCACTAGGTGGACCGACGACCTGGTGAAAGCCGCGGGGAGCCGATGGATGCAGGAGGCGAGCAGCCGCTCTGAGTGGCGCTCCCGGGGGAGGCCTATATTCAGCAGTGAACGTCTCCAGGCTGTTAATGATGAACTTCGCCTAGAACATTGTATAAATGTTTCAGTAAGAACAGAATTAGCCTGTGCATACAAACTCGGAACAAGTTTAGAGACCACCCAAATTAAATTTAGACGACGACGTTTATTCTGGTTAATTCATGAACAAGTTTCTACTATAATCTTCTTAGTCATCATGTTTATTATCCGGCCGAGAGGCGAGTATCGAGCCGCCCTTAATCTGGAGGTTTAGCGGGGTGCTGTGAGGGTGGAAAGGGAAGGGAGGGTGTCATTTTCACGCTGCCATATCGCTCGCCACTGAGCCGTAATTGAATAATAAAATTGTGGCGAATTTCGGTTGAATTCTTTGATTCGTTGCATTTGTTGGATCTCGTTGATGGTCAACTCTTTACGGGGAAAATACGTTACATTATTAGGGGCCTGACGTGTCAAAAATCGACCCTGAAAACTAGAAATTTTGCTGTTTTTTTGCTTTTGAGCCTGGGATAGTTAGCCAGGGGTGTGATATGTAACTTTGATTGCAATGCAGTTTAAAAAAGTCCTTTTGTAATTTGAGGCTCTCAATTTCTAATGTCTATGATAGTTACTTTTTGGATACTTGATTAATTTACTTATTGAGATTATAGTTCCATGTGTTAACACCAGTTACAGCTCAATATGGGCCTATATTCGCAAAAAAATCACAACCTACAAACACGATGTATATAACAGTATATTCAAAATTAACTACGCCATGACTTTGATTTCAATAATGTAATAAATAAATGAATATCCCAATAAAATTACGTGCCGCCATCCCTAGCGCTTAACATTCGATTCACACATTGTTCCGCGAACAGGCTGTCACTTAATTCAAGTCCTCTGAATACTAAGGCCGAATTTCCATTAACCGCGTTCTGTTTACAGCGAATTTCTTTTTCCATCCAACGAGATTTATTCTCTCTTTTCTCAAAAATATGTAAAGTTGGGCGAGACACCTCGAAGAAGGGGCTGCTAAAATTAAAACTGTATATCTACATTCGAGTCACGTGAAACATTAGCTTCGCACCGCGATAACCGCGCCCTAAGGGCTTCATTCAGAATTAAAATTTGTCGGCTGATCTCTCCCGAGTGACGTTTAGTGATGAATTATGACTCTGGCTATTTTGTTGTTTAATTTTCGAGGAGTAGGCTTTAAAATCATGTGTTAAAGATGACGCGTTGACGCGAGAAACTTTGTACTTGATGACGTGTGATGAGAAATAATTGTAATCATGTGTAATAAATAGCTTAAGGTGACAGTCAAAGCGACTTATTTGGAAAATAATTTTGTAATCACATTTGTTTTCGCTCCTGTTTAAAAGTTGAAAAGACTTTGGATCTGTATATCAACATAATTAAATTTCGTTTTGATCTCCGTACTCACTCTTTTTTTTATCTTTAAAAGCAAAGCATTTAACCAATCAATAAAAAAAAATTTTTGTAAATAGTTTTGTTAAACTTAGATTATAAATATAATGAGCAAGAATATTCTATTTAACCATATTTTTACAGAGTGTTAATAGCAGTATTTCGTAAAGTTATCAAACCATGAAACAGATTGCTCGTAGCACAGTTACTACGCCGTAACCCTGCTACGGCTACGATGGCTACGGTAATGAATATGAAATGCCCTAAACGAGTTAGAAGGGCGGAAGGTTTATAAAATGACGATTCTCGGTCGGAAAAGTAGATTTAGGTATCTTCTTAATTAACTTGACTCAAAAACATGTGAAAATGTAAATAGAAAATATGTTACGGGAAATATTGCAATATGCATGGTCCGTTATTTGGTTAGCTTTAATAATTTAAAAATGCTTTAGAAAAGTCTCGTTTCAACATAGAATATAGGTACTTATTCTAAGCGTTACAAATATTTTTATATTCACACTACTTGCTTAAATATTCTAATTTTCTTACTTCGTTGTGTGTTGTAGTAATACTTAAGGTTTTCTTTAAATATCTAATAATATATTATAACTGTCTTTGCCCCTATTGGTGTGACAGTTTACTTATAATTATGAATTTTTTATTATTATTTATTATATCTTTCTTCTTTTTTATTTTTTCAGCTAATTCCAAAATCTACCCTAAACGAGTTAGCAGTCGTATCACAAGGCAGAGAAGGTTTTAAAAATAATTTGTAGTACCCACTTGGTATTCAAGTGAAGCGAGCGGGGGCGTCGCACATATTTTAAATTTATTACATCGTACTCGAAGACTTGCGGAATTGCAGCGGCGATATGCAGCCGTTTTACTATTGGGAACTTCAATTGGATGGATTATGTGCTGATGACATTGTCTGGTGCGAGAATATATTAATAAACCTGGGTTTCTCTCACTTTTATGAATTAAATTAATAGTAGACTTACTTATATATACGCCTCAAAGGACCTATATTTAGCCTATTGTACAGTTTTTCGTGATAGTTTTTATAATTGCTATAGTTGCTTTTACTAACAGCGTAATAATAAACTTACCAATAAGTACCGCCGTCTTTAATCTACGACATGTAAAAATATGAATATAGAAACTATTTGTACAAACAAAGTAGCTGACGCAAAGAATGTACCGTAGGACGTTTTTAGACAACGCTTCGTAAAAGCGAAAATTAAGAAAACCGAAACTTTACAAAAACGAAATTCTTCTTCTGCATTTAAGAGTTGAACTCTCGTCTGTGGAGTTACTTGCATTCTTCGTGATTTTCTGCGAGCCTTTTTAGCTCTGGGTATACGACATGACATTCGCTTTTTCCTTCAGTTGATCCACGAATGTTCTTCTCGGTCGTCCCCTTCCTCTCTTTCCTTCTACTTTTTCTTCCACGATGGTTTTTATGAATTCGCCATGTCGTACCAAGTGGCCAAACATCTTTCCTGTTCTGACTTCTATGATGAGAGCAATACGAGCGCGTACATGTTCAAACAAAACCGCACACAAAGCGGTGCGGCAGCGAATCGTAGATGTTCACGGTGATTACGATAGTCGTAGCGTACTGGCGTAAAAAAGCAAACGTAAAAAATATAATGTCTTTCAAAATTCCAACGAATTTAATTTTTTTAGCTTTTTATATGTTTTTACGACTTTTAATTTCAATATGACTAAAAAAAGGATTGAGATATATAAAATAGTTAAATTATAAAATAAAGTTTGGGCAGAAATATCGTTAAAAATAAACTGGACAGGTAAGAAGTGTAATAAAATAGTCTATAAATTCACCCAACACATCTGGTACCATTGACGCAATGATTTCAACTGAAATCTTACAAAACGATACGTCTACTCGACGATTCGTCTGTAGAACACTGCACTACAGAGCGTACGCGTTGCGTCGTGACGATACGCTTACGAATCGTGTGCGACGTGCCTCAAACTTCCTTGTTAAATGAAACGAAATACAATATCATATATATTAAAATATTGATCAAACTTAAACCATAACTAATATACGATAATACCAAATATTGTATCACGAAAAAGTCATATCGAAATCTTAATGAAGATCAATCATCTCTAATAAGATAATCAAACAATGACCCTCCATGTCCCACCACCGGGACGGGTCCGGCACAGTACTTATAGAAACAGTACTGAAGCTCTGAAGATAATGTTGAGTAAACTAGGGATGTGACCGCGTATCCTTGATAACAAAATATGCACAGCAAATATTTTTTTTAAATTGTAATTTGTCATAGTTTGTATGCACGTAAACTGCATAATGAAATTGTTAAATCCACATAAACATAAGTTTCAATCGATTGCATTCTAACATCGTAGGCAGGCCGTATACACGTACAAATCATCAGCTAGAAGATGATCACTGTTTAACATAGGACTCTCCCTTTAAGCTGGCGGGTAAAGGAAAGATATGGTAGCTGGCAAATCCTAATAAATTTAAAAGGCTTGCAGCAGCTTTCATATAACAATTGACTTTAATAAAGTCAATGTAATTCTTATACTTCGTGAAATCCATGATGCCTTGCTAACTCGTGGATATCTCCAGCTAAAAAAATTCATCATGAACAAAGTACGTTCCCATTGTTGGGCTACGGGCTTTCACTCACATCTCGCATGGAGAGAGTGCATGCTGGCCTAGTCCAAATGACATCACACGTTCTCGAATTTTGGGATTCTTGAACATGCCAGTTTCCTTCACCGTTGTAAGAGCGAATGCAAATACCGCACATAACTTGATAGTGCAGGACTGAGCGGGATTTGAACCTGGGTGTGTCAGTTCGAAGGTCGCACAGGACTACTACTAGATACTATTAAAAATAATAAATACATTAAAACGCGGTTGTTATGCAACTCATTCTCTACACTGCAAAGCTACGTTACTGCCATCCACTGCCAGTGGTGTTGGCTCAAGAAATTTGCCGGAGCAATATCGCGGCCCTCAGAGGGAATCGCCAATTTCGGGACAAATCGAGGGGGATAATTATGTTTGGAGTTGGTTATTGAGGAGAGTCAACACGCGGCAGATTAGCCCAGCCCGCTGGAGAGCACGGACGTGTTGCCCTCCACATGATAATAATGGGCGACGAGTTTGCTTTAACACGCCTGATATGTTTATAGGACCCTTTTTAGGGATTGAAATTGACACGTTTGTGGTAAACGTAAGTCCTTCCTTCTCAATATGCTGAGGATGGATTTTTTATCCGCAGTTAAGGTTAAAGTAACCTATGGTTAAAATCACTAACAAATGCCCATTGGTTACAAAATGTTAGAATATGGTTTAGTTACCTTAAAAACGGGTCAAAATTTTAAGCCTTCTGAAGACTTATGCTATTTTGTCTTACTAAAACAAGGAGGGCCTAAAGAGTGTCTTTAAATAAAAAATTACTCATTTTTTTGATTAAATTTTATTTATTATTTGTTAAGAATAAACTATAAAACAATTCACAACAACAAAATAAATCGCTCGTAGAACTGACAACCGTTGGGAAAGAAAGGTTCTCGAGTGGCGACCACGAACTGGAAGACGCAGCGTAGGTCGGCCCCCCACTAGGTCAACCGACGACCTGGTCAGAACCGTGGGGGGCCGATAGATGCAAAAGGCAAGCAGTCGCTCAAAGTGGCACTCTTTGGGGGAGGCCTATGTTCAGCAGTGGACGTCTTCAGGCTGATGATGATGATGATGATAAAACAATGATTAAAATCTGTTGCACACATAAACTTCCCTAACATTCAAAAGACCACCGCTATCGTAAACAATACCATAACCAACTCTAATATAATTGCGATGCAGAATAAAAAGTGTAATAAAGATTAAAGGGCTCAACCCAAACAAATTACCTACTTCATTAATTAATAACCTTTACATATGAATTAAGGGAATTGGGTTAAACATCACCTACAATGTTTGGGACCGCCTTCATCACGTACCCTAAAGGCGTTGATACATTTACCGTAGTCCATACCTTGCACTAGTGAAACATTATAACTTTTAACAAAATAGGTAATAGGCAAAAGCTTTACATTCGTTAATGAGATTTTTTGTATATTTTATAGTTTTTCTTATTACAGCCATTGGATGATTCATGAAAGCATCCGTTGGTCACGTACAATTCGCAACTACTACTTAATATGGTATTCCATTTTTACGATCGTAAAGTAGATAACAAGGCACAAGGGCAAGGTAGTTAGGGCACGAAAATGTTATCCTAATCTATCCAACTATAAAATATTCTTTAAAAAAAATGTTTACCACCAATTTCTTACAAATATCCTAGAATTCCATAAAACGTGTAAAAAACCAAACACAAAACACAAACTTAATACATATTTACAGCAGCATTAATAAACAACTCTCAAAATATGTTCCGAATACTGAAAAGCCTTTCGCAAGACCTCTGAGGGCTGTGGTATCCAACTACGCTGCCAAAAGCCAACTGCCCAGTAATATGACTGTGGCGGACGTCTGGTGATGTACTTCACTCCGCTGCTCGATCAAGTCCCCTAATGTGGACTAAATCATGTACAAACACCTCATAAACATCACGTAACCATATAAATAATATCACACTACATAACCGAAAGCGTAAGCCGTTGAAACCCTTGCGTTTAATTTCGTTAATAGGTAATTTTGAAACCTCCCTCGAGGGCATTTCTTAGAGAATCAACACTAGCGTAATTAAGGATTCATTTAAAGTTATCGAGTCTCTTTGATGTTTCTCGGGGGTGCCACCAGGCGGCGACACTGGTGGTTTTCGGTCTCGCGCTAACGGGTGATGTAAAATTGTAAATCAAGTTTGGTTTGATTGATGATGCTTTTAGAAGTTGTTATTAAAGTTGGTAAGACTATAATTTTCTAGTGTTGTTACTTTGCCCCAAGCTATGCTTAGGTTAGGGCTAGATGTCGCTGTGTAAAATGTCCACGCTTATTTATTTTTATTATTATTTTGTTACTTAAAACAATGAAAACAAAAGGAAATCATATGAAAAAATACTTATTAAAAACATTATATTTGGTAGAATAACACAGGTACAACGTTATCGTTGAAGAATGTACTCGTTTATTTAGCTTTATTAAAGCAGAAGTTTGACTTTAGTCTCGTTAATAATAAAAACGTAGCTCTTTTCTCAAACGATAACGACCAGAAATCGACTAGCCTCGCATTTCAATGTTGTTGCTTTTACGTTACAATTTCAATAATAGCGGAGTAGCAATTTCATGCAACAGATCTAAAAAGTATAAATAAACCGGTACGTCTAAAGGCTAGTTAAGCGTTTCGCGGTCCATAGGGTTGTCTCTCAGTTCGGTACAGGCAGGGTTACTTCATTAGCATTTTAATTACCTGTCGCGCGCCAGACGCAGCCGCGCCGCGCCGCAGCACCTGCGACCCGCGTTGTCGCTTGTTTGACAATGCATTTTTTTGTACTAGGATGGAAACCAACTTATACTTGGATTTTATGAGACAACTTTTGCTGGGAAAAGCTTTCAACAGGGCTAATCATTGTTTCAAAATAAGATCTGGAAACTTAAAAAAAAAACTACACACTAATCCATAGATCAGGTATATAACCAAAGTTCAGCTCTTTGCATAATTATTAATACTTCGTTTTACGTAGTACTTGTACTTACAACCTTTTTTTTTTAAATTGTATTTGTAAATTTTTTGGACTTTTGGACTTTTTAAAAAGTAGTTTTTTAAATTAACTCTCTAAGATACAAAAATGTGTTTTCTTTAAGCACAAAGATAATTGACAGACTATCTATTCAAACACTGGCATCTCTCATCGCAGGTATTCTAATAGTTTCCGAAGCCCCTTTGTTCGATTATCCGTGTCTCAAGCAAAATGGCAAAAAAGTATGTTGTGCTCCAATCCACTGAGCCATGTAGTGCGATACGATAAAACCGGATAAAAATCAAAAATATTAGTGTGTGTGTGTATTAAGTAAAATTACGATGCTTTCATTCAGTCAAGTAGATACTTTTTTTGGGGAGACTGGGTACTATTCAATTGTTTTTTATTGAGGCCGTAAATAATAACTTCTGGATTCATCGAAATGACGGTGAAAAATGAACAGGTTTGGCATAGGTACATATAAAACTAATAAAGATATGGTCCAAAAGAACCCAATGTACCTCAGCACCCCTATTCCCAACCTATCGGAAACGTTTCGATTCGAAATCTACACTCTCCGTCTCTTTCATTCTAAATGTAGATGAAGAAGATGGAGAGTGTAGATTTCGAATCAAAAGGTGTCCGATAAGTTGGGAATAAAGGTGCAGAACTACATGACCAAAAGAACTTCGTGAGATGCAAAAACTAGCATAGCACTGCTTTTGATGGGTGGAAGTCCTAACGTTCCAGACTTAATAAGCACTCCTTCGAGAGCCAGGAAAATTAAACGAGCTGAAATAAGACCTGTTTAACGCGGGGGAAAATGATCTTTTAGTATTGCAATCGAGGGAAAGTTAGCTAATTAACTGCTTTCATAAGTTTAAGCGATAATGATATTGGAATATGATGCTTGTCGAGAAGTCAGAATTTTACTTTTAGTGCGTGGAGGCTTTGAATTGTTTGATTGGGCTTTTTAAAAAAACTATAAAGTTTTGAGGACGTTATTAAAAATAATATTAGTAGGTATAGGGACATATTGTTATGGTTTTGACGCCCATGCACAATCAATAAAATGAATCGTGATTTTAGTAATCAAATTGTACAACCCTGTTTAGTTTATACATAATATCTACCCAAAAATTCTTTTACAATAATTGAACGTAACTTAAAACCCAGTAACACCGATTTTCTAAGCAATCATGCTATCAAAACGGAAGTCAAAGGTGACTCAGCCAACCAAAGCGGTTAGAAAATTAGGTTTCATAAAAACATTTTGGATGACAAAGCGTCGCCATAAACATGGGATTGTCCCTCGTCCACATTTAAGTCTTTATTATTTTTAAGTCTTTCTGAGAGCTCTCTCGTTCGAAAGTTTCACGTCGACCCCGACCCCGGCGGAAAGTTAATTTCTTTTCGTGTATTTTAAAATTAATTTTGCTTTTGTGGCGAGACCGCCCCTACACGAATTGTGAACGCAAAGCGGTAAAAGCTTTCAGTTATAATAGACCAGAAAAATGGTACGCTCTTTCATCGTTTAATGCTCTTCTACAATTGGTGAGCACGCGTATCGTTCAGAATTTTTAACTGAAAATGCTGTCACAGCAGTTCACAATTTAGTAAGCAATTTATTAACATAACAGTTGTGAATGTGCAGAAAGCTCTTGCTTTTATTGGCTGTTGTATAAAATCTGGTTGTAACGATTTTTTGTGAACAATAAAATCTGATAAATGTTAGCGCACTACATGTGGGTCATGCGCGTTGAAAAATACGATCTCTATTTTTGTTATATCCCAGATAATATAATACCTATAGTACAAATGCCTCATCCCATACAACGGAATAACGCGGGCTATTTTATTAATTATTTTATTTCTGCATAACGCAAGATTATCAAGTGACATTTATTGCGTGTTGGCGAAGTATTGGGCCGATAAATACACTGGACACTAGCTAGTAACTCACTAGACACAATTACTAAATTTTTTTCAAGTTCGGGCTATTTTTCTTTTGTACTTGATGGGACCCCATGGTTATATTATTTTCCGCTTGTTTGTTTAGTGAATAATCTTAAACAAACCTATTTCTTGCAAACGTTCTAAAGCTGTCTGTAGTCGACTCTATACCGACATACCTACACTACACATTTGTATAACAATAAAAATATATTAAAATACTTACTTAAGTTTTTTGTTACAGACTTCCTACAAGGAAATGGACCATCAAGTAAATCCCAGCCTCGATGATTTCTTAATACCAGCCAATAGAACACGAGTGCGGAAAAAAGTCCTACCAACAAGTTAAGTAATTCTAAAACTAACAAATTTACATGATGGATCCAACAGTTATTACATGCCTAATAAACTCACGCAGTTTCAAAATTTTTTTAAAATATTTACTTGGAAAACTCAACATGAGTAATCTTATTGATGAAAAACAAGACTTATTTTAGCTTTACGTTTGCTTGTAACTAAACAATAGTTTCAAACGGCGAGGCGTAAACGTCTTGTTTTTCAACAATAAGATTAATGTTTTTAGGCGATTGCCTTTTTGCAGAAAAAAAAAACGTGAATATCCTTATACACAAAAGTAAAACTCTGTCAACAGGTGTGAGGATTGTTCTTCTTTTTGCCGTTCTTAGTTATGACTTGAACACTTTTGCACGCCGCGGCGGCAGTGCACTTTACCTTTCCAACAGTTGGCACCAGGGCCTTAAATCGTTTCATATCGTGCGGAACTTTTGTAGTTTAGTTCCGTTCTGTTTTAACAATGTTTTAACAGTTATACGATGAGGGTTATATTTTTGTTTGTCATAAATCTAGAAACTCTGTAGAAACACAATACTAGTTTGTGTACTTAACCAAAGCATCGATTCATTGGCAAGATACCTAGTTATTAAATCTTTTATCTAATAAATAATCATTAGTAGCTCTGAAATAAACTTGGACTTAATATCTCAAATTATAAATAACAAACGGCTGAAACGTTACTTTATTTCATAATGAATTTGGTAAGGTACCTTGGTAAGGTAAGGTATTTAATAATATTCGATAATGAATAATTTGGCCAGAATGTATATTTTCCGTTGAAAGAACGGATCGAAAAAACTTCTTGATGTCATCTGGATCAAAATTAAAACTGCCCCCAAATTCCCCAAATAACATTTAATTTTAATAGTGTCATTACAGTGTTTCCCCGTTTGTGCAGGTTCCGTCGAGGGCGGGCGGCGACAAAGGGCACGCGACTTCAAAGCGGGTCTTGCGGATCAAAGGAGCCGCCCTTTAGATAGCACCCGCTGGATAAAACCTCTATCGGACTATCGTTTGATATCTGATTGTCGGTTAAATATCACAAACATCCGCTCAAAAGGTGTTACTGTTCCTCTAAGTATCTTTAACTCCCTTTATAAAAGAATCTTTGTGTCAACTTTAGTAATACGATCAAAGAGGCTTAAAGAAAACCTCTCTAAGGAAATGTATTACCTACAATTGGTTCCATTCATGTTTGAATAGATGAAAATATTGAAAATGGAAGCAAGACAACTTGCTTCCATTTTCAATATTTTCATGCAGAAATTACAAATAATTTTTATACTTAAATATCATTCAACATGTTTTATACCGATAAACTTTGTTACTTGTACAAAATTCTTCAAACTTTGAAGAGCTTCAGCTGTTTCATCAAATTGCTCGTGAAACCTTGAACATTGAGATTATTTTCAGGAACGCTAGTAAACACATTAAACGTATGTACCTACTATGCTAAATCTTTGTAATTAGGTATGCTATTAAACCGGCACCTATATACATTTTTAGGTTACAAAACAAAGTACCTACCGATAATAGGTATTCGACAAAGGGGCGGTAAATCAATGGCTGAATAAAGGTTTTCCATAGTAACACTATAAACCGACTAATTAACTAAGAACTTCTTTAAATACTTCTTAACAACGACCTCAGGCAGGACACGAACTAACAAAAAAAAATTCAACTTACAGTTTGCAAAACTGGATAAAAAAAAACACTGAAAAGAAAAATGAATCTTGTACATGAAGGTACATTTTGTAAACCGAACCAGCAATATAACATTTTTAATTATATTTTTCTTATGTTTATTAGTTTAGAGTTAACCTTTATCCAGCCACCAAAAAATAACCTCTAATAAAAACTTCACAATCTATGAAATCGAAAATACTAAGGATTGTTTATTCATAAGTTTCACGATGGCGGGCGTACCTAAAAAAAAATAATAATACACCAAATCGCCCCCCATCTCAAGTCCGTATGTTCTCTCCGCAGATAACCCCGGCCGGGCTCCGGTCCGGATGTGCCCGCCGGGCCGGTTCGTGCCGGTGCACGTGCCTACGCGATTAGGCCCACTGCCCTTCTATTGATACTGCGACTGGGTCACGGAAATAGATGAGTATAAACAAATTGATTGTCATTGTTGAGTGGAAATCGTTTGGTGGGTCTAGGCTTGCTCTATATTTCGTGATTTTATATTCCTTTAACTAAAGGATTGAACTCCTTTTATAATTTTTACGAAACCTGGTAGTTAGTAAGTTGTGTATTTTTTTTTTACAAATCGAATATTTCAACTGAATAGTCAATTAATTCGACCCAACTTATTTCGCACCTTACGAAAACAGCCCTATAACTATGAAACTGAGTTTTGGCGGGAACGCCGAAGAGTTCACGTCGTTGCATTGTATTATTTTTCAAGACTTTTGCTTTTTCCAGTGTTAATGTTTAAAATAGGTGGCGTTTTACGCAATAAGTGCTGAATTACTAGCATAAGTGAGGGCAAGTGATATAATGTGGTAAAACGTGACTTTTCGTGTTGCTTCCAAAACTCCATAGAAACTTCTAGTAAAGTTGCCACCACTTTGCTGGAGCATGACTTAGACTGGACTATGACTATGACTAGGACATAACTTTGCGTGAAATATTTTATAACACGATGAAAATATAATACTTGACACTGGCTAAATACACTATGTGTGGAGCCAAAATATAAAAAAAAAACTATGAAACTACTTATACATATTACAGAGGTTCACAGCCATTTTATGTAATAATCAAGCTATTTGTTAATGTAAAATGTACATGACTTTTGCAATATCAGTTTAGTAGTAACTGAAGACGAGCTCAAAAAGAAAAGAGCGAATAAAGAAGAGTATATTTTGATACTTAGTTGGTCACGCGTATTCTTGGGGAATTAACACACTTTACGAGATGTTATTGCTTGAGAATACACGTAGCTGATAAGGAGTTTATCGTCGTGAATCATCGTCCTAAGAAGAATTAGAAACTGAAGAAGAATAGAAGATGGAAAACTTAATATTTAAGTTAACTCCGCCAGGAAGAAATAAATCAAAGCAAGGTGAAATTGCGCCTTTCTTCTTACACGAGAGTGATTGCTCATTGTCGAAAGTGACGAAAGTGTCACTCACTTTCGAGAGTGAGCTGCTTACTCTCGTTTGGCGTTTGTCATCTTGGTTTGGATCTCATAAAGGCATAGATTTATATATCAGGATATGCCCGACATTTTATTTTGTCAAAATGACGTGGGAAAAGTCAGCGCCATCTATTAGATTTCGCGTGAACAAATTGAGAAAATTAGGTGCATATCAATGCCATTATGTCCGTCAATGTAAATGTTTACAATGATTATTCCAAATATAAATTCGATTATTTAGTTACAAAACAGAGTGAAATATTGAAAATATTGAATTACTTGAGGTAAATAGAATAGAGAGAGGTAAGAAACTTGGTATTTCTTTTTACAGCACTTTTGAGCAACCCTTCACAATACAACTTGGCATATTATGTTTGTGACATTCGACCGATGCCTTCTAACTTCCATCACAGACTGAGCGCTAGTGGATGCCAATCTGTGAAATTGGCTCCCACTTTGAAGCGACCTATAACCAGTCATTAGGCCTGTCCTTAATATATATGTCTATGCATAAAGGTCAGTTTTTTGCTAGCGGAATTAAGCTAGATATTTTGTTTTTCGATTGTATTATTATGTACTGACCCTGCGACTGTCCTATAATTGTTAATATACGTTAAATAGTTAAAAAATAAAGGTTGGATCATTTATCATAATAATGCCTACATAATAAGTATTGTATCAGTTATCTGGTTCCCATACTACAAGCTATGCTTAGTTTGGGGCTAGATGGCGCTGTGTGAAATGTCCACATTATTTATTTATTTATTTAAAAATAGAAGAGTTAAAACTGTATGAAAGCTTGATAGAGCAGAATATTGTACTTTTCTTGACTTCGATTTTATAAGGTACTCATTTATGTATTATTTCATTATTGTGTGTGTATAATTAATTTATTTGTATATTTATCCTGGGCGGTTATTCTCTATGGAAACACAGATTCCACACGATACGAAACCACGTCGTTATCGTGTCGTGTTCAAATCGTGACACAGCGTTAGACATTAAAGTTAACTTTATTTTGAATAAAATATATTGGCATAAGTGGTCATATCTTTTGATGTGTTGATGTTTCGGAACGCGTCTCGGTAAAACATATGATTTTTGACAGTTCAAACCGCGCCAATTCCAAATTCATTTCGCGCGTTTTTGTTTTCGTTTTATAGAGAATAGAGTTTTGTAGATTTCTTATGTAAGACAAGGAATTCGCGTGGTTTCGAAGTAAGGAATCGATACGGAATAAGGGTCCTGATGAGGAGTTCTTAATAGTGGAAATACTTGCGGTGGAAAGCGTAGTACACTGACGCCTGTCTACACTGGGCTAATTATTTTGTTTCTTTTGTATCATCATCAACAGTCTGAATATCTCCACTGCCGAACATAGGCCTGCTCCAGAGAGCGCGACTTTGAGTAGCTGCCCGCCTCCTGCATCCATCGGCTCCTAAGGTGAGCCGACTACTATAGTAGGGGGCAGGGGGCCGGCCTACGCTGCGTCTTCCGGTTCATGGTCGCCACTGGAGAACCTTTCTTCCCCATTGGTTGTCACTTCTACGAACGATGTGGCCTGCCCATTGCCATTTCAACTTGCTTCTATGAGTAGGTATACCCACCTAAGTATGATGCGTAATAAAAAAAGTACCTAAGCATTGTTTGGGAAGTTAGGCCCGTGGATCGTACAAATAATACAATACTTCGTTCGGTATAAGTGAATCATATATTGCTCAGTATATAGATACTTATACGTAGTCAATAGTTTTAATTAATTAATGATGTAAACAGATTAATCTTACAGAGGTCAGAATAATAGCCAGCATTCGGCATTAAGAGCAAAACGGAAGAGGACATAGACACTAGTGACAGTGACATTAACGTTAGTCTATTATAATACACAGAGTAACTATACGAGTGTTGCTACTTGCATTCAGTAAAAATCCTACATAATCAACACTTCCCCTTAGGATTTTTAAGCTTTAAATGCAACTTTACAATTTAATTCACAATCATGCTCTACATTACATGCGCTACATTTGTCTCTACATATAAAAACTTTACAATCTGACTCTATGAACTCTACTCAATACACATATAAAAAGTAATAGCATGAAACATTTGTCACAGGTAGTTACTTAATAAAATTATTCTAGGTACATAGGAAATATTAACTAGCTTTCTACCAAATTTAATTGACTGACAAACTGATTATGTTTAACTACACCAAGTGATTTTGTTAAAATATCTGCAACCATCTCTCCGGTAGGCAAATATTTTACAATAAAGAATCTTTTTTGTACAAGATCTTTGATGAAATGATAACGTACATCTATATGTTTAGTACGCTTATGGCAGTACTCTTTTGACTCTAATATTTTATGTGCACTCTGGTTATCATTAAACAATGTAATTGGGATTTTAGTATCTAAAATTTCAGATAAGAAATTATTAATGAAGCACAGATCTTTGGTAACATCACCAATCGAGAGATACTCAGCCTCCGTGCTTGACAACGCGACACAGCGTTGTTTACGTGCTTCCCAGTTCACTACATTACAACCAAGTTTAACCACGAAACCAGTATAAGACTTACGATCGACTATTTCATTCGCCCAACTAGCGTCCGAGTATGCGGTTAAATCTAAATTACCACGTCCATAAAAACATAGAGCGTAATTTAGTGTTCCGGCTAAATACCTCAAAACGCGTTTAGCTGCTTGCCAATGCGTCTGATCAAAAGCATGGGCAAACTGGCTCAACTGACTACACGCGAAAGCTATGTCAGGTCTAGTGCAGACGGAAAGATACATTAAACAGCCTAACAGCTCTCTATATCTATAAGTATCATCATCCATACATGAAGACTCTGCCATTTGCAGTTTACAGTTTGTCACCATAGGTGTGGATACTGGTTTACATTTCTCCATACCAAATCTAGTTAACAATCTCTTAACATATTCTGATTGATCTAATTTTATTAACTGTTTATTCCTATCTCTACTTATATTTATTCCTAAACAGCTTTTTAGGGTTCCTAGGTTCTTAACATTAAAGTTGGTCTCAAGCAAGGGTAACAGTTCATTTTTACTAGAACTATAAAATATATAAAAATCATCAACATACAGCGCAATGATAGTGATATGCCTTCCCCTTTTTGCAGTATAAACACAGGGCTCGCACTTAGATTGTTGATATCCATTTTCAGTTAATAAATCATGAACCTTAATATTCCATATCCTGCTAGCCTGCTTGAGGCCATAAATACCCTTAAGTAATAAACAAACTTTGTCCGTACTATTACTATTACAAAAACCTTGTGGCTGTTCCATATAAATACGTTCCTGGAGCTCTCCATTTAAAAATGCGGTGGTGACATCAACATGGTCTATATTAAGATCTAACTGAGCTGCTAATGAAAATAAAATCCTCATTGTTGAGTGTCTAACCACTGGAGAAAAAGTATCATTGTAATCAACCCCTTCGACTTGAGTGAAACCTCTAGCAACCAGACGAGCCTTACAGCGGTCAAACTTACCAGAAGCATTGTGCTTACGTTTGTATATCCATTTGCACTTCACTACATTTTCGCCTTTAGGGCGATCAACCAGCTCCCATACGTTATTTGCAATAAGTGAATCGTACTCACTTTGCATAGCAGCTTTCCACTGTTCAGAGTCAGGGACTGAAACAGCTTCCTCATACGATGTAGGATCACCGGGTAACATAGTTCCGTGTTGTGTTAGGAGAGAAAAATCTAGATCATAATCTTTGTACCTGGACGGCAGCTGAGAACGAGTGCTACGTACAGGACGTTGCCTAATACACACAGGCGTGGAGTGAGCTACTTCCCCTCCATCTGCCACTTCGGGCGATGATGTCACTTGTTCAACAAGTGACTCGATGACCGGTGACACAGATGGATCCGCCGCGGTCTCGCTGCTAGTACAGTGTTCCCTGTCTGCTCCTGAAAACACAAAGGAACCGTTAAACTCAGGATTCAGCTCAACTGAATGACTAGAATTCGGCTTACTACTACTAGAGCTAGAAATCAGTTCATTAGAGTGACTAGAATTATTACAAATCGTATTTTCATTTAAATTTATTACTGTGGCCTGACTAGGGCTCACACTTTGACTAGATTTTGAATAATTCAAATTATTAACTTCATTATCATATAAAATATTATCATAAATTATTAAATTATCATTATCAGTCATATTATTAAAATTCTTCCGTTTCAATGTCTCATCATAATAACGATTTTCAATAAAAACAACATTACGAGCTACTATTACATTCTTTGGATTCATAGGGTCTGCCAACCTAAAACCTTTAGAGGTTTCGCTATAACCAACGAAAATATACATCTTGCTTTTCGCATCAAGCTTATGCCTTTTATGCTCAGGGAGCAAGGCATATGCAACACAACCAAAGACATGTAAGTGACTAAGGTCAGGCCTCAACCCAGTCCACTTTTCCTCAGGTGTAAGACCAGACAAAACCGAAGTGGGCGACTTATTCTTTAAATAAATAGAGGTCATCACTGCTTCGCCCCAAAAACGCTTGTCTAAGCCAGCACCCAACAACATACATCTGGCTCTTTCCAAAATAGTCCTATTCAGACGTTCGGACACGCCATTTTGTTGCGGGCAATAAGGAACAGATGTCTGATGTATAATTCCCTCACTTTTCAGGTAATTAGAAAAGGCATTATTACAATATTCACCCCCTCCATCAGAACGCAAAACTTTAATAGGCAAACCCATCTGTTTTTCAACCATATTTTTAAAATTAATAAAAGTGGTAATTACCTCATTTTTCTTCTTGAGTAGGTACCCGAAGGTTTTTCTTGTAAAGTCATCAGTATAAGTGACAAGATACTTTGCGCCACCCCAGCTCTCCACAGGTAATGGGCCACACACATCCGTGTGTATAAGTTGCAGCGGTTGAGTAGACCGGTGCACAGTCTCGGTAGGAAATGGCTTTGCAGCCATCTTCCCCTCCAGACATGGCACACATTCCATCTTCGGGGACTCATCTTCCTGAAAACACAGACCGCATGCACCCTTAAGAGCTAGCATACTTGCTTTATTAAGATGGCCTAGCCTCCTGTGCCATATGTCAAATGGCACCTCAGCAACGTTTACACTCTGTGCACCTTGCATTGGCAAGATAACTGAAGAGTGTGCCACTACACAAGTCGACTGCATACTATTACTTACATTTAACCTATAAATACCACTAATATTAGGAACTTTTATTACTGGTATGCCAGACGTTTCACTTTTATTATAGATAAGACAACCCTCTTTATTAAAATTGACAACAAAACCCTTAGAAACAAGTTTGCTTACCGATATGAGATTGGCCGAGAGCTCCGGGACATACAAAACATCATCAAGACTTATTATATTCCTATTTAGTTTCAAAACAATAGAGCCAATGCCCATACATTTAAGCATAGAGCTATCTGCTATTTTGACTTTGTTATTCTTGCATGAATCTTGAAGTTGAGAAAATAATGTCTTGTCCATGCACATATGCTGTGTGCAGCCACTATCAATATACCAATCATTGCTGGTGCTCGAAGCTATGAAAGCTGAAGCCATAAAATTGTTCTCTTTTTCTTCTTTCGCTTTCTTATCCTTCTTCAATTTAAAGCATTTGTTCTTATAATGGCCTGGTTTATTACAGTAATGACATGTTATTATCTTCTTGGTTGGCGCTTTCTTAGATACAAACGCAGAAGCGTTGTTTTCTCGACCGTTCTTTCTGAACTCTTCTTGCAAAAGCCGAGACCTCACAATCTCGCTGGAGAGTTTTGAAGTCATACAGGCCGTTTCAAGATTTGACACCAGAGCGTCGTAGTCCTGTGGTAGTCCCGATAATAAAATTTCGGCCACTTCTTCATCATCTATATGTCTATTAATGTCAGCCAGCTGTTGAACTAAGCACATAGTACTCTCAATATACTCTGCCATGGAATTAAAAGATGTAAATTCGATCCTGTGCAATTTTCGTAATAAAAGCACTCTGCGATATAATCCAGTGTCTTCGAAAACATTGCACAATGCCTTCCAGGCTTCCTTGCTTGTTGTAGCATCCCGAACATATTGATAACAGTGCGGTTTCACGGCGAGACATATACGAGCCAATGCGCGTTGATCTTTTATTGGATCAGGGTCTTCTCCCTGCACGCACATCCACAGACTCTCTAGGGCTAAGAGCATTTTTATACCGAACTTCCATGTATTAAAATTCTGGTTTCCTTCCAATCGTTCGATTTGGAAACCACCGTGTATCACTCCGTTGGATGGAGGAGCATCTCGTTGGATCGGCAACGTTTCTCCAGGTGGTGAAGCCATCTTGGCGCATACGCAGGATCACGTTTTCTGGGGCCTAACCTGTTTGGGAAGTTAGGCCCGTGGATCGTACAAATAATACAATACTTCGTTCGGTATAAGTGAATCATATATTGCTCAGTATATAGATACTTATACGTAGTCAATAGTTTTAATTAATTAATGATGTAAACAGATTAATCTTACAGAGGTCAGAATAATAGCCAGCATTCGGCATTAAGAGCAAAACGGAAGAGGACATAGACACTAGTGACAGTGACATTAACGTTAGTCTATTATAATACACAGAGTAACTATACGAGTGTTGCTACTTGCATTCAGTAAAAATCCTACATAATCAACAAGCATTACATAGTAATCAGAGAAAAAACATTTTGTTCTAGGGACTTTTTGGGATGGAACGATTTAAAAGAGCGATCTTAAATATAAAAATACTTATTTATGTATTAATTCAATCTTTTTTTCTTTAGAACACATTGCATTCCGGAGCGTCTGAAGCTGCACAACCCTGACGTTTCCATGAGCTACTTAGCTAGAAATGATAATGATGATACTAAGATTGAATATTAACAATGCGCCTCAATGTGGTAAACTTTTTGGAATTGTTTACGACTCTCACAATAGGATAAGAATTAGGTACCTAATTGATATTTCATGGAATAAATAATTCATAATAAATTAGATATGAAACAAATTAAGGACCATAATATATCTTTATTTGGTATCTATTGAGATGTTTTATGAACTTAAATTAAATTTTCCATCGTTGCTGTCAGTTGCTTCCTGACTATAAATCTAGAAATTACCATAAATAGACAACAGTACCTATCAAAATCTTTGTTAACTATTGTTTATTGCTAATTAAAAGTTTGTATTATATCATTTGCCTATTTATTCAATTGCATATGAATGGGTCTGTGAGGTCCGTCCGCCCGTGGTTTCGTAAAGGAGCTGTCCAGACGTCTATTAGAAACTACAGGTGACCAAAGAGCTGGCTCTTACCTCGGTCAAAGACTAAGTTTGGCATTCAACGAGATAATGTCGCCAGCTTTTTGGGCACCTTACCCGCAGACAGCGACTTAAACGCGGTTTTTTGTTTATAAGTGTTTATTATAAGTTTAGATAGTTTTAGTTTTATATAAGTACTTAGTTTAGATTTAATTTAGTTTTTAGTAATAGTATTGTATTGTTTGAATAATAAAATAAAATTGCATTTCAAAATGTTTTTAAGGGTAGCCGCGTAGCATATTGTAAATATAGGTCAGCATTAAGAATATCTATGAGGAGAATGCATATAATTTAAGATTGATTATAAGTATAGATAGGAAGATATTTTGTTTGTACATCAGTTCGTACATTATTACAGAGATTATTAATACCTATGTGACATAAATACATGATGTTTTATTGACTTACCCTATAAAATGCCATTGGTGGCCTTTTTGATATGCCGGTCTTTCGGGATGATCCCTTGACCTTGACTCTGGTACTTAAAGACTAGGAATCATTATATACCCGGAGATAAAAAGGGGCCATCAGTCGTAAGAAAATATAATTATACTAATAATGAAAATCGTATCCGTACGTTAGTTATAAATTATTATCATCATCGTCATCAGCCCGTAGATGTCCACTGCTGAACATAGGCCTCCCCCAGAGAGCGCCACTTTGAGCGGCTGCTCGCCTCCTGCATCCATCGGCTCCCCGCGGTTTTCACCAGGTCGTCGGTCCACCTAGTAGGGGTCTGCCTACGCTGCGCCTTCCGGTTCGTGGTCGCCACTCGAGAACTTTTCTTCCCCATCGGTTGTGAGAACTGTCATATCATACCTTTACAATACTTTACATCATGTTGACACTGACGTGCGACAGTGATAACGCCATATAAAAATGTAGACGTCTCGTTCACTCGCAGAAATACTTTATAAGTTCATAGTACGAATTCGAACAATATTATTGTAACCTTGAAATAATAATACCATGATACATGATGGTTTTGTATTAGCTTGTGGTAGCCCAGCAAGCCTTTTAGTGAACTCAGTTTGAACGGGTCCGACGTGCCCGCGAGCGATGTAACTTACCCATTGCTTTTTCAACTTGCTAAAATTTTGAGAGCTCTCTGTGACGTTGAAGTCGCTATTACAGTACTTCAATTGAATCCCGCACGAGCAGTTGACATAAGTGTATATATACTTTAAATTATTACTAGTATTACCATAGATACTATACCTACTTAAGTTACTCCACCGGTGAACCGACTTAATGGAGTTTGGCCTTGAACACCAGAGAACGAGACTAGCTCTGGTCCTGCCCTGTATTCTCTGCCAACGTCTTAGAGCAAGACGTCGTCTTGAGTCACTCTGTAGCGTGTAGCATCTATTCAGACTGTAAAATATTTTAGGTTTCTAGATGTATTTCTATAGCCTATTTAACCCATTTTCTTCGGATTTTTTCTGTGTAACATCCTAAATACCCCTTTATGTACCTTTATGTTATAAGTCCACAGATCTAGGTTATTTTCCTAGGCCTATGCATAAGTCCAACAAGTGCACTCACACTACCTTGCATCTTCCATTTTTGTGACTAGTTTAGATCTATGAATGTATGTAAAAAAACAAACCTAAGTAGGTATATAAAATTAAAACAGTAGGAAAATCTCAAAAGATCTGATTTGATAATAGAAAGATATTTACAAGGTCTTCAGAACCATCCGTGACGCATGTTAACGGTTAGAGGGAAATTATTTCCCACATACTTAATCTCAATGAAAACTTTGTTTTATTGAAATTTATAAAATCTTTGGATCAAACTTATACTAGAAACTATTATATTTTTATTTATCTCGTAAATGTTTTCACCTCGAAAGGTTATGTAAGGAACTAACACTAGCACTATACTTCGCTATGAGCGCCATAATTATTTTTCTTTCTTTAAATTACCTAATTATTTCTGATCTATGAACAAACTGTAGGTAAGTAGATTAGCGCTCGCATACCTATTCTATAATGAAGGAGTCTCAGCAATTGATCACATCATGAGTTGGATGACGTCCACAGCTGAACATAGGACTCCACCACAAAACGCCACGCGGAGATAATCAGGCATTTCAATGTAGACATGAATGATGTTTTTTATGCTATAGGTAGCAAACAAGCATACGGCCCTCCTGATGGGTGAGGTCACCGTCGCCTATGGACATCTGTAACACTAGACGTGCCACTGATGCGTTGCTTACCCTGAATGTGTGAGATTACTGAGATTTTAATGTATCTAGGAGAATACTGCAGGCCATTCCATGGATATTTTTTTAGCAGGCTCTTACCACCCATGGGAGTTATGGGTGGTATTCTCACACCGAACCCAAATGGTAAGCAGCTCCGCAGTAGATACTTAGTTAAATACGATGATGATGTAAAAAACATTAACACAGCTTATAAAACGCAGAGGGTGTAAGAAATAATACTCAAATATGAACGAAAATATTTTATTTGCAATAACTAAATCACTGAAAAAAGTATGCCGACTTCCAGCTTAGTTTTCTATACAGTAATATGCCTCTAACACACCGTATGATTCTAGCCCCTTTTACTAATAAACAGAAGAATGTTATATTGTGTTTTGTTTCGCTCTATCAAATTGGAAATCGGCAGAGATAAAACAAGACCAAAACACTGACCGTCTTACCACAAAAATAATTTTAAACATCGTTTAGACACATGTTTAGTTAGACAGCGTCTAAAAGATAACCGTCTTACCACAAAAGATTTAGACGCGCCTTAAACATTTGTTGAACAGTTGTTTCATGAATTCCATACCACAAATCCGCGCCTAACACTCGTTTAAGATAGACGGGTGTTAAACACGTGCTAAAATTTAAACATACTCAACCCTTAGTTTAAAAGGTGTTTAACTGTCGCTGTCACCATAATACACACAGTCAAACTTCACGCTAATAACGTTTCGTTTTTCTATGGTCACAGCTATGACGCTAACATGTATTGGATTTACAAAATGAGTTCTGCGCGGAATGAAACGTTTCGTATAATGTCACCTTATTTAAAAAAATGTGGATTGAGTTAGACAGTGTTTAAGTAAACACGGTATAAACATGGTTTTGTAGTGACAAAAATAAAACATCCGTTTAAGGAGCATTTAACTTTTAGACGCTGTCTAACTAAACATGTATCTAAGCGATGTTTAAAATTATTTCTGTGGTAAGACGGTAAATGGTCATTGAACGGATGTTTTATTTTTGTCACTACAAAACCATGTTTATACCGTGTTTACTTAAACACTGTCTAACTCGATCCACATTTTTTAAATAAGGTAACATCATACGAAACGTTTCATTCCCCGCAGAAATCATTTTGTAAATACTATACATGTTACCGTGATAGCTGTGACCATAGAAAAAACGGAACGTTATTAGCGTGAAGTTTGACTGTGTGTGTTATGGTGACAACGCTGCCCCCCTATTACGGACGAGCTAGCGCTGCTGATGCGCGTCTGCCGCTCAACTGCTGTCAAAATTGTATGAAAGTTGACAGCGGTCGAGCGGCAGAAATGCGTCAGCAGCGCTGCTAGCTCGTCCGTAATAGGTGGGCTGGTGTGCGTAGGGTGCTCCAAAAAAAGGACAGGTCAGGTATGCCTCGCTCGCCCCGCCATTAGTATTTCTGTATTATTCTTTGAGGATAGTCACTGACAAAGTATGACGTAGGATAATAATATGTGTGTTCAGTTCTGTTTTAGGATGCTTTTTTAAGCCGAGCTTATCACGAGGATCAAATTTTACCCGATCTAAAGTTATTGTACGTCCGAAATCTATTGCAAACTTGTATCGCTTTTTAAAAAGATTATCATCATAATATTGAAACGGGTAAACTTGTTCACGATGTTTATTAACACAATAATAAATATCTCTATTTATTATCCAAAAAGTACACGATACTTTTTAAAGTAAGTAGTTATTTTATTCAAATTTAAAGTAAGACGACAGTTAAACACCTCTTAAACTAAGGGTTGAGGATGTTTAAATTTTAGCACGTGTTTAACGCCCGTTTATCTTAAACAAGTGTTAGGCGCGGATTTGTGGTATGGAATTCATGAAACAACTGTTCAACAAGTGTTTAAAGCGCGTCTAAATCTTTTGTGGTAAGACGGTGAGTAGCTATTCCATTATGTAGTGTTTATTAGTAAAGGGGTGTATAATCATTACCTAATATAAATATTTACACTTCTTCCGTGGGCAATGGCAGAAACTTATACACTACAATCACCTCTCGTAAAGTACAACAAGATTTCTAGAAAAATAATAATTAAACACACTTTGAACTTACAATTTGTTTTATGTTCATACCCACTTGTTCCTTGTCAGCAGTTTAACAATAAAAAGTTGTTTGGCTTAACAGCAAGCCCCCCTTAGTTAACACCAGATACTTGGCAATTTTTGGCCCAAAAATGTACACGAATGTCCACAAACATCATTCATAGATAAATTAGTCTATGTAAATTATATGCAAAACCTATTAAACATAGGTTTCCAACATTCATTGAAATTAAATCTTTACCTACTTAGTTGCAAAAGAAATACCAATTAAATGTCCGCATGTCCTTTATGCTTATACAAAGTTGTCAGTCTTTTGACCTGCCCTAGCACGAACGGTAGAGAAACTTGTATTTCCCCACTTGACATGTAAGCAAATAAGTATGAACAAAGTGAAATATAACGGATAAAGACATTTTTACTCTACCGCCCGCGCTAGACAGGCAGCACGCTCCAAAAAAGCTGACCCAAGATAAGCCTCAACGTCCAACGATGACATAAGCATCTTGCAGTGCTTGCCAGACGCATACCTTTCGTACGTCAGAAAAAACAAAGGAGGTATGTATATGCATATTTATTATTTACAAACATGGCGGGTACATGTAGAGCCCGACTTTGATCTCCTTTTAAAGATAAAGATTTTGTATGGCTTTTCTGATATCGATCTGGCAACTCTAGCCGCACAGTTTTCTAGACTCTGCATCAAAGTAAATAAATAAAAAAGAAAGCATTCTCTTTCTACTAAACAAAAATAAGTTTCACCAAGTCATCTTTACGACGTTTTCTCCAGAACAGACATAGTAAAAACAGTAACATTTATTTATCTACCGCATAAAAAATAGATGAAATGATGTTAGTTGATCACTCAATTTTATTTTAAATTGTTCTTGATTGTTCGAAATAGGTTTTTATGGAAATATCACGGCGAAGCCGGAGGCCGAGCCTTATCCTACTACGCGAATGAAGTCGCGGGCTATAGCTAGTTTACAATAAATGGCTTTTGTCAACTTTATTGCTTTAATATTATTCATTCTGTACAACAATATGGCAAAATGCGGCTGATGGCTTGGTAAATAAACTCAACAGTTAGTCGGACTACGTGCGAAGCTTTATTATGAATAAATCACTTATCGTTACTTTATAAAATTAAATAATTTACTTTATTATATACCTATGTCTCTCGTTAATATGTTAAAATGGTTTCAAACGTGCACAAGTATGGGCCAGGTAGTCGTTGCACAATGGCCAGTCTCCTTTATAAAATGTTTGGTACATTTCGCGTCGCATCAGAAATTCTGCATATTTATAAATCTTTTAATGTCAAAATGTTACTTAATGAGAGATAACAAATATGTGTGACTGATAAACGATATATAAAAATAAATAGTGCTTTACTTATAACCGTTAGTTAAGATTAATCAATGCTTAAAATTTATTCGTCTCATTTTCGCTCGTGATATTATTTTATTACTTTTATTACATGACAGGGTACTTTAAACGTTGATTAAATTTAAGTAACGTTATTGATAAGGTGGTTAAAGTACTGATTCAACTCGTTATAGCTACTAGGTATAAAATTAATTTAAAATTACCAAAACTTCAATATTTGCTATTCAATAGGAGCTATTCGCAAATCTAAGCTGCTATTACAATGTTTTCACATGATATAAACTAAAAATAAATAAATTAGTAGTGTTCTAGGTATTACTGAAATTTATCTGATATAGCGACAAGGTGGTCAGGGACTACAATTCCCAGAGTCCATAATCAAGCTTGTAATAAAAAGCGCGACACGCTGTACTATATTGGAAAATATTAAATTACCTATCTACGTCGACGATCTCGCGTTTCACAGTACCACAAAAAGCAGCAATGATTCCGATTGGAAATAAAACGTACAAACGGATCATTGCTTTTTAGATATAATAGGGCCGTCCGATGCGTATCACAAACATTGACGTTATTAATGTTATACTATTGTCCATAAATTACTTATAGACGAAGGCCTTCTAGTAGAATGCTGAATGAATCAGATCACGATGCCGCACTAAGAGCGCGGTCTGTTTCTCAGACAAAGATCTGATTTATAGCACAAAGCAGGAAAACAAATTACTCTCGCACCCTAATAGAGGCAAAAAAAATAACAATATTAGTGCCACGCAATAAGCACCGAACGCATACACTAATGACAAGACTAGATACATATTATGCCATACTGCGCAGGAATATCCATAAAAGTCTACTAAAACGTGACGCTTGAATTGATTGAGAAAGGCATCTCTATCGGGGTACGAGCGTCTTAATTCCTGCTCTGTGGATTATAATATTCGAAATTTTGATAAGACTATACTTGCCCTACTTGTCCACTGCTTATGGAACGACCCTTTAAATAAATTAATGTGTTAATCTAAATCGTCAGCCTCAGGCGAAGCTCTAGGAGCCAGGGTGTCTGCAGGTGGCTCCTGAGACACCGTTTGATCATCGTCAATTCGTCTACGGTCGAGGGTAGACGGTGCAACCTTGTCGTTGCAAGCAACCGCTGCAGTGGTATCCTCAACACCGGGTAAGGTTGGGTCAGCATCGGTAGCATCACCAGTGGAGTTACCACTGTCTTCGATAAGAGTTACGGAGTTTTTCCTCGGGATCTCCTCGATTCTAATGCCTTCTCCTGGAGGCGTGATGGACCCCTTGTCTGAGGTTAAGGCTTGTGCCTCGGGACTTTCTTCCCTCTCAGAGGTGATAGGAGTATTGGTACCGGCTGTGTTGGTCTCGGGAGTGCGAGCCGGGGCGACGTCGCCGGTGTGCGTAGTGTTAGTCTGTACGGTAGACACAGACGGCGTGGTCTGTGTGGTGGACTGCGCAGTGTTTTGAACGGTTTGTGTGGTAGACTGTGTGGTTGGCGGAGTAGCCTGCGTGCCGGTACCTGGAGCTTCGTGATAGGCGGCGCCGCTGGCTAAGGCAGCGATGCCAGCCAGTCCCATCATACCTGCCATCCCGCGGTGAGTGCGTAGAAGCAACTGCTGCAGCTGCGCCTGTTGTAGTATCACCGGCAGCTCATAGTGATGGAAGAAGTACAGCATGGAGTGCTGCAACAATAACACCTCATTATTCAATATTCAAGACGATTATTAAAGTGATCGGGGATACAAAAAATGAACGCGCAGCAATAAATATACGGTAAGGAGATAAGCTGCCAATAGGTGCGAGACGGCGGCGCCGATGATTATGAGACACGTCCGTCGAACTGAGCAAAACTCTTTAAGACAAATAAATGAGCGACTCGTGACAGCGGAGTCACTCCTCCGTCTGTATTTATTTATTTCTGGGTCAAAGTTCCCTCCCCTCGTGACGTCCGACGTAAGTTTTAATTAAGAAACTTGTGACCGTCCCCGACTCAACTTTTATTTGAAATTATATTTTCTGTTCCCCCTCGTTTTGATTTTTCCGAGTGGCAGCGGTATAACGGGTTGCCGGCGAGGACAAGTTGCGACACCTTCATGATTTATTATTCGTGCGGTGAGCCGCGCCTCGAAGATAATTGAAATTTTTGCATCATTTTTTGCATTTACGGGCAACGTTACCCTTACTATCGTATCGATTCTGAAAAGTTACAGTAAATTGTTAATTCGAACTTGTAACTGCCACTGTGACGTGTAAAGACATTAGTAGGTCAGTCGGACAGAGTACGTAGGTGCATTATACCGGTTTGATTAACGCGACGCGGCGCGGCGGTCCCCAATCTGTTCGCGGATCATCGCTACAGCAAATATAAAAAAGGATCAAACGTTTAAAAGGTATTTAATGGACAGAGATGATGCCCTTTTATACGTCCATTAAAATAGGTCGCTTTGAGATTTACCGCTGTTGGATGTGAATAAAAACGTCTGTTTTTATCAATTTTCGGATCGTTTGTAGCAGATTACCGGCGTAAAGGCGAACTTTTAGGGGCTTTTTTGAGGTTTGCGAAAAAATTGGGTGCCTAGGTAACGTATCTGTAGTTATGGTATTAAGATCGTAATTTTAATGTATTTTCAGCCTTAGATAGTTTAATTGTAGCAACGCATAAAATGTTTCATTCAGTCAGCGTCAGATGTATGAAAATTTAATATTTTTAGCTTTAAAATAGTTATTTTCTTGTTGCTCGTTAAACATCAGAAGGCAACAAATAGCTCTAAGATAAAGGCCGTATGCACTTGATACAAACCGACCGAGCTCACAAAGATGCAGACTCAGTCGTCGGAAACACCGGCAGAGTTCACCTCGACACTTCAAAGGCGAGCAACACTTCTTTGTGATGATAACATTTTTAGCCGCAAAATTGTCTTAAACACTTTACGGTGCGGCGCGTTGATTATGCCAAGACGGTCGAAAACTCTGACGAAAATAAAGTTATTTTGATTTAAAATGCAAAGAAAAAACGGCGGACGCCGCGAGCTCGGCGGGTCTACGTCGGACGAGAGACATTTTTTACTAAAAAGAATCTCTTTTATTTAACTAATCTTGACAAACATATCTACGAAAAGTATAGTCGAATTAGCTGAGCATAGAATGAATTATGGTAAAAGCTGGACCCATAGACAAGATATTTTTCGAATACAGAAAATAGATCATTAGTTGGCTAATCATGTTTTATGTCTGACGTCAGTAAATCGAATTTGCACATTAGCTCAGAGATGTAACATGAACAATTGCTGTTGGTTCTGTTGAATATAATCTAAGCCTATCTAAACTTAATTTATCAAATGCAGTCCTTTTTGTTTTCACTGATGTGTGAGAGAGAGAAATCATTCTTAAATCTGTCAAATTAGTTTTTAAGAATGTTGCACAACAAAATCGACATTATTTCAACCCCTTTGCTTATGTTAAAATATTGACACAGTTTATTTTGTTTGGTTTGCTATTTCAAGCATACTAATAAACGGGTGAAGTGTTTGGATAAAGTTTAACAGTAATTTGCAAGAGATCTGCAAGATTACAACACTTTGCAGCGTTACCACGGCGTTGGACCTTTTCTGTTGATTTAGGACTTAACAGTTAACTCAAGCACGGCTATTAAACCTTCGCAATAACATAGCCGGTGTAGTTAGCCTTTACTTTACTGAGAATCATTAAAATAGCACGAAGACATTACGTTAATTGATAAAGTTTAAATAACTGTGGGATTGAGAAAGTTAAGAGTCTTCATGCTTTGGTTAGAACGCTAAGTTTATTTATAGGTATCTGAATTTCTCAATGCATCACAACTTTTATATAATAAGTATAAGCCCTGTAGAATAAATAATCAATCGTCATCATCATCATTAACAGCCCGAAGACGTCCACTGCTGTACCTATGTACAGCAGTGGACGTCTTCGTCTATGCCTCCCTCATAGAGCGCCACCTTGAGCGGCTGCTCGCCTCCTGCATCCATCGGCTCCCGACGGCTTTCACCAGATCGTCGGTATAATCAATAACTCGATGAAAAAGGTCTATTTTGAATTAGTATCACATTGTTTTTCTTTAAAGGCGCATTGTTTTTCCACTAACCTAAACTTTTTCGTCATGTTGAAATTGTATTTAATTTACAAGTTTTGATCTAACTTGATTAATAAAATGGTAAAAATCAAGCCCACGTTGGGCGCCAATATTATGCTCGCCGCGTACTGTCGCCGCCGCGCCGGCCTGAGGCGGGCAACCTCATGAAATATGATTTTTATTAATAAGTTGACACGCTCGATGATTATAAGATAAGCCCCCACTTTGCATTCCGAAGGGGCTCCTTGTTTTCGACGACGCCCTTCCTTAGCTGTAATCTGGCGGAGCCTACTTCGTACCCTCGCTGAGTTGGCTCTGCGCCTTTGACGCGCTATATAATCCCTGTACTATATATACTGTTATCATTATGATTGACATTGCGTGATTTTATTCTTCATAAGCCAAAAAGATAGAAAACTATAGAAAAGGGGAAGGAAAAGAAGCTTCAGTAAAAATTTATCTACTTATAAATATAAATTAGGCTTTGGGTTCATATTTTTAACTTAATATTTTCTATTGTTGCGTATACCTGCTAACGAATTGTGTCATATTCTTATTCGTATTATTCCTATATTGTAACATATTTTACATTACAAATATTTTCGCAAGCGAGGCAAAGGTTGCTAGGGCCTTTGTAAATGTAAAGCCTCTTAGGTCCTACATCCTCCCATAGAAAGCCGCGATCTGAACACAATGCCATCTTATTTTTAACACTGGAATATAGAAAATACTGCAATACTTTTTTAAAAGGAAACGTCCTCGATTTGTTTGTGGGAGATGTTGTTTGTATAGGTACTCGATTGATGGAAAATGCACTCGCAATTTGTAAAGTACACCTATTTATTGGCTTTTCTGTTATCAGTAGTAGCAACGTAGATAACTTAAAAAAATATTTTCAGAGTAACTAACAATATGTTATTTTTAACAATGAATAAGATATTAGTAGACATTGAATATTTTTGACGATTTTACTGAACAATAACCTAATACATACAACAATAGGCTACAATTAATAGCTAGTAGATAAGCTGCACTAAATAGACAAAAACAACATATCCTTAAGCCGCGATGAATAGAAAAGACAAGATTCGTATCCGCTCTTCTTATTTTCAGAGATATTTCTTAAATTCTAAGATATAGTGAGTGGAATCGGCAATGGGGCGCGGTCCGACCGGGGCGGCGTGTTATTAGCTTCCGCCGCCCGCACAGACCGGAAATCAACGGCGAAGTGGATCCGCCGAGACATGTGTGTGTATTCGTAGCTAGTGGGAACAGTCAGCGGAACTACGAAAATTGCAAGTAAATTTTCTAGTGATGGAAAATTGACTAGTTCGAAGTAGATCCAAGTTTTTGTATTCTATACTAACTTTAGGATTTTGTACTTAAGACTATTATTAAAGCTGTTTCTTTGTTATTTCTAAGTGAGACTATCCGACCTTACATATAAAACAGGTGTAATGAATACGTAATAGTAATAATAATTGTAAATTGGCAATTTACAAAGGAGTTCACTATATTTTTACGGCATTATAAACAAAACATAACGCATCCACCTGGAAATTGCTAGCCAAAGATCAGCGTAATTTAAGAATAATATGTCACAGCAGTGTCCCCAGGGACGAAGAATATTAGACACACGGATACTATTTGGACTGTCCTGGGATACATTTGACAAAAGTTTGACATGAGGAGAAATGTGAAACTATAGAGTGCACAGTTAAGGAGTACGGAAATTGTAGTGGTTTTTCTCTGAGTGTTCACTTATGTTTTGTAACTTCATATTTTTAGTGAAAGGAGATTTGGGGATGAACTTGGATTCCACTTTTTTGGTGCGTATAATGGCGTAATTATGCTAACATTTTATTGAAGCACGGAGCTAAACGGACATACAATGAAAATTTAAATAATTAATTGAAATATGTAAATGAAAAAAGAAACTGTTAAATTTAAAGAAAAATTCTAAATTTCAAGGCTAAACTGCAAGCAAAATCATAGGCCGTTGATCACTACGCTATCCTTTACTCAAACTAAATGCTAAATGAAATAAAAACCAAACAAAGAAATGCAAATCAATAGTTTTCACAAGACACATTTTTTTTGTTTAGGCAAAATCTAGTGGAGTAAAACACCAGTCTTATTTCAAGCCTATCGCGAAATAGTAGCGAACTTTTACGGCTCGGCTAAAAAAGGCTCACTGTCACAAATAGAAAGAATAACGTATGGGGTCGTGATTCGTTGACAAATGCCTCACGTACAGAAATAGGGGAGAGGATTTACAGTTTTAAAAATAATAACTTTCGAGTTTCGGGCACGCTCTGCGTTGTGATGATAACAAATGCACTTGAGCGCGTGAAATTTCAAGAGGTAGAGGTTCACAAGACGTGTGTTGTGTTGTGTTACGCCTGTCTACACATGTAACTAAGGTCAGAGAGGTGTTTGGAAGTTTATATAGAATTTCACCGGAGTACTTCTGTTTATATAAATATAAATATGTGTGGATATTTCACACAGCGCCATCTAGCCCCAAACTAAGCATAGCTTGTACTATGGGAACCAGATAGCTGATACAATACTTATATACTTTTTTGTTTGTAAATACATACATAGAATACAATATAACACCCAGACGCAGAACAAACATCTATGTTCATCACACAAATGTTTGTCCCGGGTAGGAATCGAACCCACAGCCCTGTTCAGAAGGCAGGGCTACTACCAACTGAGCTATCGGGCCCGTCCGTTGATTGTGTGCTTTTTTTTATTTAAATAGTAAAGTATTATTCTTTCCCCGGGTTTCTCGTACGTTTGTTAAATTTAATCGATTAACTTAAAATACGGAACGCTCATTGGTTGTCTGTTCATCATCCATAATGAAATAAAATTATTATTACGTAGTTTTTGAAGTTGTCTGCTTGAGGTTTTGCGCTAGAGAACAAACTTCAGTACTACTCTATAGAACGAGTTCTCGAGCTGATGTGGCAAATTGTAGCCATCAAGCGCAGCGGACATGCGATTTTCAAAGCTAATAAATTTCAAAGTTTCAGGAGCATTGCTACTTTGCCATTTCAGTGCAGTAATATTAAAACGGAGGCTGCATCAGCAAAAGGCCAATATTTCACTTCATGCAAAGTTTATTTAGCAGCAGTTATTAGCAAAGGTTTCTCTGGGAGGGACGGAACGGACGTGATGGCCACTGACGCCTGCGGGTGGAATGAGCGACATCAAAGCTTACATACAGACACCCACAACTGCTGACAAATGCAAACAACCTACGTCTAATACGTGGACTTTAATTTCGTATTTTAGGAGTTCATTTAAAGTATAACTTATAATTTCTAAAGAAATATATATGAACATGCCAGAGTAGTTAGTGTAGGTATAAAGGCTGGATGGGTTTACGACAAGAGTTAAGATTTCAATCAATGAAAGCTCAGTGCCTTTACTTATAGTTTATTAAACGGACCACTCCCTCTCTTAAAATAATTAAATAAGCACTCGACAACAAAATAAATGTGCCTATATCTATGCTTCTTCTTATGCTTTCTCTTCCCGTGGGTGCCTTAAGAGTCAGCTAAGGGAATACACAGGGAATGGTGGGCAGCAGTATTTTTCTCGGTAATTTAAAATCTGCGATCACCAAACCTAGCCTAGCGTGGTGATTTAGCTAATCTCCATGATGACCGTCATGCTGATGATGGTCGTGATGACGATTGTACAAGTAGTACGATTTAGCATGTATGTTACTCTTTGGTTACTTATTCATCTGCCCAACATATTTATTACAAATTTATTAGATCAACAGAGAAAGTATAAAAATTCAAATAGTTTATTGCAAATAGGCTAGTTTTACCACTTTTACAAGTAAAAAATTAAATTAGGTATTTTAAAATATGATATTTAAATTATTGTAGGTAACTCTGCATAATAATTATAGGCGACCTTACAAAGTGCTTCATGTCAAAATATTTTCAAACAGCTCAGTGCTCTTACATCCTGCAGTTGCTTACAAACAGTTTTTAATTCAGAGTTTTGTTTTTCTTTTGGCACTTGCCTGTATGAAAAGCCACGAGGTGACCAGCGCGAGGCTGCTGTACTGTCCGTTGAACCGGTAGTGGTACGCGTAGAACGAGAAGTGGTACAAGTAGAAGAATCTGTAGACAAAGAGAGAAAACATTAAACACATCAAGAGATTATTGATCACTTTCACACACGTTAGTTGTAAGCAACTGAAATTTTGAAATTGAGTATTTGTTGGCAACTTTAACGGCAAATCATACAAAATAAATTAAATTGAAAGTGTTATAATATAAATAGATATCTGTAAGTTTCTAAATAAAATTACATCTGTCATCTCGTAGTGCGTGCGTGCGCAAATAGGGGTCTCGTAGGGTCACATCGCAACGCAACATTGGCGCAGTCTAAAGCGACACGTCCGCCTTCAAACGCAAACTCATAATCGCAAAAATACTCACAAAATAAAAACACATTTCTTGCTTTACAGCTCTACAAGAGAGCAAGCATGCTCACAAGAACTCCGTGTGAGCGCGGTTCAATTCCATAAAACACTGTCTAGTGCTATTTCGTTAGACGGCCGGCGAGCAACAAGTAGCCAGTGAACGTTGGCTCGATGGCTGCCGACATGACAGCGAGCGGAAGTCATTACCGGCTTATTGTGGGGATGACGGTGACAAATGGTAACTTTGACTACTGCAGAATATTCAACTACGCTGTGACTGGACGATGGGATGGTTGGGCTCTGTTTAGGCTCTTATATTCGGTTGGTAAAACAAAAAAATGTTTCGATGGTATTATTAGCCAAAAGCTCTTTAAGAGTAACAAAACAAAATAACCCAAAGATTTACATTTGCAATTGAAAAAAAAATAACATTGAAAAACATTTATGTTGGTGGCTGGAGGAACAGTAAAAATGCTTCCAATAAAAATGAGAGGTCACGCTCAAAGGATTTTTTGTCGCCGTTTTACTTCCTATTAAATTTTTATACAAAAGACCGTGTCGTCAAAATCGTATATTTTTCTGCATATTGCCATGGGGTCCCATCAGGTACAAAACGAAAATAGCCCGAACTTGAAAAAAATGTAGTAATCGTGTCTAGAGAGTTACTAGTTAGTGTCCAGTGTATTTATTTGGCCCAATGCTTCGCCAACACAATAAATGTCGCTTGATAATCTTGCGTTATGCAGAAATAAAATAATTCGTAAAACAGCCCGCGTTATTCCGTTGTATGGGATGAGGCATCTGTACTGTAGGTATTATATTATCTGGGATATTGCATTAAATAACTGTATAATCAAAACTAAAAACTAGCACTTCTTGAGGAATTCAGAAATCCCGCACCTAAAAATACGACATCGTGTTAATACACGTCATAAAACACGTTGAGCAATATATCAAAATGCAAACCGACTTTGAGACGATTGCAAAATAATACGACGAACAGAAACAGAGGTCTTACGTAAAATTCCATTATGTTGCCACTACTACGAGTATAACACTCACATTATTTTATATTCTTCTTTGTTTCTACCATAACTTAATTAAGTAAACTGTACCTATATCTATAATAATAAGGCTAGTTATGTATCAACTTCTTGGAGTAGGGCACTGTACGCCAGATACCCAACAAAAATGTTAAGTGTATATCTTTTGGCCTTAGTTAAGTGTAAGTATTAAGCGGAGCACTGTATCTTTTTTGAAATAAACAATATATTTATTTATATTATTTATAACAGTCTGTTTATTATCGCAAAATTATGATTGCCTACCAGTCAATAACATAATTGTGCAGAAACATACATATTGGCAAAGCAAAACATAGAATCCGCCCCTTTGAACGTTTGGTCTGACAAATCAGAACTGATATACTTAGCAGCAGGAGAACCAATATGCTTTCAAATTAGGCTCTCACGAGCAAACTTCTAGGTGTAGGTAGAAATAATCTCTCAGGCCAAATTGTTAGCTTCTGTAAAGCTCTGTTACTGCACGAGTTTGTCGATATTGTAACGATTGCTTATACGACCAGTCTCGCCGCGACTCCGTACAGCCAATCGTATATATCATCCGTCTATAGATACCATTAGGGTTGTTATCTGCTTATTTCGGTGGATAAATTCCGATGTGCGAGTACGGAGGCGACAAACGGGCCCCCGGAAAAAGGGGAAATGTCACCTCGTTATCTGAAAAGGTTGCAATTTTATTTGAAATCGATATTCACTGAGATATATACGGTTGTAGTATTGTGCGAGTCGCATCGTAGGGATGGGTCACGGCGATCTTTGTTCGGAGGCGGTTTGTGTTACGGTGTTTCTACGAGTTAGATACATAGAATACGTTTATGACAGTTTAGCTCAATAAGGGTCAATTTACAACAAGATAGAAGTAATCTTTCATCATTGGTACAACTGCACATTTGTAGTTCCAGTTTATTGGTTATCCACATGACATGGTTTTCATATACTTACCGGTTCAAAGAGTGCTGTGTTATTTCATCGGACCTTGGAAACAGAGGCTGTATGTCAGATTAGCATACGAAATGTGATTAGGTGGACTGTTGCTAGATCCAAATTAAGACGGACAAAGAATCTGTTACTTACGATGGGTTTTGCATCTTTCCTGATGGCAGTAACAAGTGAGCTCGAATATGGATATAATCTGGATTTTAAAATAGAACACGATTATACCTAATACTATTTGTATGATTCCACTAGAAGCAAGGGATGGAATTAATCTGAATCAACTAATTAGTTGGTGTCGAGTTCATATTAACATGTTAATCGCATCTCCTCCACATTTATACGGGGCTGCGTCGTGGAAGTCAGTTTAGAAGCTCGCATATTATAGTTCAGTTAAAGACAGCAATTAGCGTAGAGCTAAGCCCTTTATTTATAGACTGACAATATAAACACCGCTACTTTAATTTTCCATTTATAAGTAAAATTGTGAATGTTCTGAATCTTAAGTTCCTGTGAATATGCACTACCTACTTAATGGAAGAGTAAAATGTCTATAACTGACAAAAGAGAAAATCTATACTAAAATCGGAAGTGAAAGATCGTATTATTATCTTGTGATATCAGTCATATAGCACAGCTAAACTCGCGTCTTACCGATATTAATCACACTCGCAATAGATTGTAACCTGTTGGGCAGCGCGCGTTCTGTTTCGGCCCAAAACACAAGGAGTTAAGGCTGCTATATTCACGCTCGCGCATTGCGATATATTTTTGAAGATAAGTACTGAATTTGCTTACGAAAGATTTAGCTAAACTATATTCCCATGAATAATATTACAAATGTTCAACGAAAATTACATATTAATCAAAACAAATTTTCATACAAAACAGAGGAATAGAAGAAAAACAATTTCAAAAATACCGCAATGCGCGAGCGAGATAGTGATTCCACGAATATAGCAGCCTTAAGATAAGGCTCGAGCTAACATACTGCTTGCAGTGGTGTTGTACCGTGAAACGTGTTTAGATGTCGTACGTGTGTACTGTGAATGAGAATATTTATTAGTTTAGTGATACGAAACTTCATTCACAATCCAAGCTTGAAATAGGCAATTGCAAAACTATTTTGGGTGTTAGTACTCTATATTATTAACTACGAAAGGTTAGTTCGGGGAAACACGTTTGAAGGTATTTGGATGAATGCTTTATTATTAGGCTATATATAGATATAGCCTGTAAAAAAGAGAAAAAAGATAAAAAAAAAGAATTTTACTTCTTAACACAAACACTAAATTGCACAATCTTAATAGGGCTTGGTATGTATTAGCATTATAATAATAATCTTAAATTTTGGTACCTAATAACATTAAAGCAAAAATCCTCTTACAAAAAGATTTTCTCATTGTTCTCGAAACATATCAAACATCCCACACTGTACAAAAAACGATTGATAGACAGGAAATGCCAAAACAATGAACAGCGTTGATGTTTTCACTGAAAATACGTTTAAATTTGTAGTGGTAAAATATACACTGAAAAGAGGAAAAATAGATAAATTGCTACGCATTGGAGGAATAAAAACTATACTAAACGAGTATACAGTTGAAACAACTCAATAAACAAAAAACACAAGACGCAAGGAAACTCAACAGGGTACTTCTTCTGGCTAACGATAGGTGATGTGAAACTGACTATCATGTTACCATTAGTCTTGTAGTTTCACTAAGAAATTCAGCGAATGAAAAACATTTATTTGATAACAGGCAAAAATTACATAGGGTTGGAACACCTGGCTCCCACACTAGGCTCGAAACCCGTGCTGTTGGAACCAGACTCTGTCGGAGATACACTTTTTAAACGCCTATTTGAAAAGTTACACATATTATAATAAAATGTTAGTAATATAGACTGCAAATAAAAAATTATAAGTATTCAAATAGCTTTGGGTTCTAATCCTGCAAGCACAGCAAGCCCCAACATGTTTTGATGTAGCGCGAAATACAAACGAATTGGACACCTAACATTTTAGTCAATTCTTTTTATCACACCAATTCAATAATGTCAATAGTTACCAATACAAGTTCATGAGGCTTAGTTTTTGACATCTTAACCGTTCATAAGAAAAAAGATTTTCAGACAGTTCGACATACACAAAGTCATTTGAAGAACATTACAGTTACTCAAACTAGAGGTAAACGCGTCACTGTCGCGCTCCGTCTATAAGCGTGCGAACTTATTCCACATCGTTAAGCGGCTGTGAGGTGGCGATCCTTTGAACATCAAACGGCCCCAGATCACCAGCATTAAACATACATGCCGAAAGAAACAAGCGTCGCCTTCTTAATGTTATTTCGTCCATAAATATTTGATCGAGCGCGCCGGTAATGGAAAATGTTAATGACGTCACCGGCCGACGGACCATGGGATCAATGTGTTTCAGTGAACTATTCCTTCTTCCAAAAAGTGCTCACTATTATAATATACTAGAAGAGAACCGCGGAATCACGCGCGATTTTGCCGTTTTTATCTATGGAGAGTCATTCAATGTTGATATCTCTCAGTAATCTGTGTGCTAAATTACAACGAAATCGGCTCTACCGTTTTGGCGCAAAAGGACGTTTCGATAAATAAACATGTGTAATTTCGACAATGTAACGTCTCATGGAAATTTCTCACTCTTTGATGATCAATGTCACATGTGTACCAAATTGATTATTCAATGAATTTCGCTATAAAAAGGTACATAATTTCAGTCACACGGCGCGCGAATCGAAGCCCTCAAAAGGCACAAAACTCGAATGCCCATTACAATTTTCCTTATTACATGAAAATTATTCCGAAGCCGGATAGCAGCAAGCAGGGGCGAAACTGAATCTTGTTCAACTAACTCGGTGCGAAATCACTTTCGCCCCGGCCTTTGATCTCGACTGCGCCAAAGGAATGTTATTCAGTAAAAACATGCAAATTCGATAAGGTATAACACAATATTATGGAGAGTACGGATGCCGTCGTCGCGACGAGTCAGCTCGCTTCTTACAATACCCCGCAAGATGCTTCGAATATATTCAGTGGAATGTCGGGTCCGAACTGATCGGTTTGAGTTTTGTTTATTGGAAATAAATGTTCATGGAAATCAGTAAGCTGAATAAAAACAACATCGGCTTTGGCTGGAACACTGGATGTGACGGATAAATGAACCCTCCGTAGTGTAAACGGGAGTAAAAAGTCCAGTTACATTATTATTCGTGTATCTCTGCTTTAATCCACTATGGCAATGGGCAGAATTTTCTTGATGGGCTTATCTTTGTCATAAACATGCCTATTATAGTGTGTGTCCAATAGCCTAATACCATAACAAGCTGTTGCCAAACGCATTGCAATAAAATACCTATATAAATATTAAACTTTAAATATTTTAGTAAGAAATCCTTAGAAATGAACAATCAGACCGCTAAAATACAAACACCTTTATAGCTATTGAATGAGTATAATATTTCTTTATAAAATAATGCTTACGTAACTCAGTTTCGTCTTACATTATTAAACGGCTAATGGCTCTGAAAATATGAAAAGATAAGTCAGGCCAGGTTACCTACTCATCCTTTTAACGTAAATTACTTTATTTTATATTCAAATCACTGACGGCGCTGACGCTACCAAAGAATTAAAGTGCTTTATGTCTTTATGAGCTATTCGTTTGCTTGAAATATAAATGTGGAGAGTGCTTTTATGCTTATTTAAGTTAATAATGGCATGCATATTGTGACATGCGCGTTGAGGATTTAGCCACTTTTATTATCCTCGTTTATCTTAGGACATGTGACCTTGATTCAGTACATACTCTTGAAGCTTTCTTAATTCTAATATTTGCTTTATATATTCTTATTTTATTTTATGATGTAGGAACTAGGAAACAAAATACAATTTCGTATTGTGCATAATATGAAATCGGTAGATTTAATAGTTCCTAGGGTAAATGCTTGTACTAAACTACAGAGAAAGGCTTATGAAGATCCTGTATTACCTTTAATGCTGTCTTGTTTTCTGGGACACGACGTCCAAGGCTATCAAAAGTTTAAAGCAATTAAGTAAAGTTTCAAATGGCACTTCAAACATTTGAAGACGTCCCAAAGCTGACCCTGAGTCGAGGAATGCCCGCAAGGGTCAAAGAAACAGTTTACAGATGATATCGCAACATAGCAAGGTCGTTGTTAAATTAAAATAGGAAATTCTGCGTGGTTTATACATAAACGGTGTTTTTGCCGAAAAACAAACTTTGGTTATTACTTCATTATTCTGGTTCTGCAACCGTACCGTGAGCTTTTAGCGCGATTCAAAATAGAGCCCATATTGAATCGCTTTGTTTTTTTTGTATGACGATTTTGACAAGCGGTCCAATATAGGCTCTCTTTTGAATCGCGGTAAGACCTCACAGTACGGCCCCTGTACCCATTTAGTTTTACTTATTGTGGTCCATCCCTCAGCCAATCTGTCTGCCAGTCTAACAAGACCATTTTTATTAGGAACAGCTAAAATCATGAAATTAAAATTGATAACACATAGAGGGCTTCATAATCCGGTAAAAATTGTCAAGCTTAATAAATCTTAATATTTTTGGAGAGATTTTGTTTTCGTACCCATATAACACGTAACAGCAATAACGGTTATGATGAGAACCGCAGGGGAACTAAAGTGACCGATATACTATAGCTCTATATCTCTGAATTAGCAAGTTGAAATGGCACTGGTCAGTCCACATCGCTTGTAGAACTGACAACCAATGGAGAGGTTCTCGAGTGGCGACGGCAAACCGGAAGTCGCAGCACAGGCAGGCTACTACGTGAATCTGGTGAATGCCGCGAGCTAAAGGATGCAAGGCGACCTGTCGCTTAAAATAGCGCTTTCTGGTGGAGGCCTATGTTCAGCATGTGGACGTCTTCAGGTTGTTGATGATGAACAACGGTAACCCTTTCTTTAATAGTATTATTTTTATAGCGTTAAATCCACGTAAAGCGCGCGATATACGCAAATCATTAGAGCTCATGAATGAGCGTGCATATAAAGACAACGGGCCGAAGCACACGGGCGGCCACAAATATCCCCGACCCGGAGCGGACGCCTAACGAAATGAAATTCCAGAGGGATTCCGCGAAACAGATGTGTCCGCGACTATCATGACCACCGACACTAGACAATACCCATTTCAATATACTCGAAAAGCGAGCGAGGGCAGAGTTTAATAATAACGCTACAAACTTATGCATAAAAGGTATACGAGTATGCTTTATCTCAGTACTTATACAACGGTGAAACATAATTTATCCATATACTAATTCAAATAGGAAAGTTTTTATTTATAAAAGCAAAACGTCGTCATAACATTTTTACAGTTTAGTGTGAAAGCTAAGGATTGATTCTACTTTTAAATACTTTTTTTATGGACTTTGGGAACAAGGTCATAATTACAAATATTTTCCAAACATCCAATATATGAACCGATAATGATACAAGTCTATGATGCATATAATATCTCAATATCACAACGCAACCATGAAATTAACTGGGAATACTGAAATTTACACCAATTAAGTCAGGAATGTCGCGTGCCATTCAATGTAGTATTGGTAGTTGTTCATCCAACCGCATAGCGACAGCTTACATCACGTTAATGATATTATATCAACTACTATTTGTACCATTATGTTCACATTCCTGTAATTTTATTATATTTTGTTAAATTCTATACGATTTTATATATATCAGATTACCGTTTCATTCCAATTTTGGCACCTAACAAATTGTTTTGATTTAATAAACAAGCTCTGCAAGGCCAGCTTCAACGATGGATAGGACGGCAATAGAAGAGATTATTATTACCCATAATGGGCCTATGTTCAGCATTGGAAATTTTCTGGCTATTGCATAAAACCGGAAATCGCGGTTAATATAAAACATTGTAATTAGAACTTTATACATCAAGTAACACACGTACGAAGCTTGTTTACAGGTTCCACCTCCAAATAGAGTATCGGAAGTATCGGCCCGGTACCAACTTGGTGTCTATGGTAATGAAGAAGTTGCGATCTTCGACAAATGCGGTCCGACAAACTTGGTCGCGTCGCCGTCGTCGTGAATTTAACCACACCCGATTTAGTCAGGGCCTAATCTCAATAAGGATTGGTTCGTCTATGAATATTTTAAGGATGTTCGCTTAAGTTTTCAGACCGAGGCTTTTGTTGAATACTAGACATCTACTAGACATATAAAGCGACTTGTAAACGTAAGTTTAATTCAAGAAGGTTATATATAACACACTGGAGAATGCATTGCGATTGCACAACGCAACGCAAGGGAATGTGATCTTGAATGAAGTTTGTTGTTTTTCTTCTCTTTTTTACGAGTGACACGTTACCCGTATGAAAAGAGAAACAAAACCACGGGCATCTCTAGTACGGCATATACAATGGAATTGTAAATGTCTTAACGCGAGTCATTCTCCCCCTTAACCCGTCCAATGCTATACTAACAACAGACGAACATTTAAAAATCGTACGAGTGCCGTACGACGTTCCTCGTGAAGAAGAGAGACCAATGTTTGGAAGTAGATTTCCATCGTAAACTCCGTCATGAAATCAGCTATGGTTTGTTTCTGACTATATACAGCTAGTAGTGTAGGACAATATGAAAACTTACTATGTGAATAATTATTATGTTACAGGAAACCTACACAGCTACAGTACTTGGTAGTCACCCCATACAGTTGTACACAATTGGGCCAGTTTTCAGACTAACAAGTTATTACTACAGTGCAGTGAAGCAAATGGAGCGTTCCTTCAAGCTGTGCAGATTAACAACCACAGAAAGAAAAAAAAAGACAACAATAGGCAAAACTTAACGAGTTTCAAGTGACACAGACATGGGCGGCCATGTCGCTTAACATTAGGCGAACGACTAGCTCATCACGTCATTCATTAACGCAAAAACTTGATACCCGCTGCAAATAATTTTATATTTTTTGGGCATAAACTATCGGAACAGCAAACTTTAGCGTTTGATAATCATATGTTTGTCGGCTTTTTGACGCTAATTTCACTCAAACTACGTCTCAAAGACATGCGGGATGCGGGTTACCCCATAGCTCCCAACCCAAGCTACATAGCTAAAGATCGCCGCCTTGCGGGCGACGCGTCGCATGTACGACTTCCCAAACTCCGCTGTGTGAAGCCTCTAAAACGTGGAACGGCTCTGAACTACGTTTTTGCGTTTGTGAGAGCTTCAAAAACGTGTAAATTGAAAATGTATTTAAAAAAATTAAATTTGTTACATGTTTTTATGTTATATCAATGAACATTGAATAGCCAATACATTTTTATGATTGTGTATTTTGGCTGTGATACTGTGAAAATCTATTGTCAATCAATCAATCAATCAATCGATCAATCAATCATTTATTTATTTATTTGCAAGAATACACTGTTAATTTGGGTACAAGATCATAGAGTAAGTAGTGGACACGTGGATTCAACCTGCAAGCAAGCGTGCAAATATTAAAAAAAATATTTGTTACTAGTACTAGTACATGTTACATATTCCTTGACACTATAGAAACATTTGCTTAAAAGCCAGTCACTCAAATGATTTTTAAACATATTTCCTTCTAAAGATTTAAGTTCATTTGGTCAGAATATAACTTTATTAGTTGCTATCAACATAAAAAACGTTTTCAATTCGCACCGGCTACAATACCCATCCGTAGCTCCGTAGACGAACGTAGCAGGCGTAGATGTTCGTAGCATCATCGTAGCGGGCGGTCACGTGCCCAGCTACGACGAAACGTTTTTACTGCATTTCCGATTTTGAAACGCTCACGTGCCAATGCCGTGATATCGGTCGGAATTTCCAAACGTCCTACACCAATTTTAAAAAAAAACATGAGATTTCGTTGAAAAGATATTTTGAATCGGTCTTAAAATAACATATATAGACATATTGCGTTCAACTTGCATGCAAGTGTGCAAATATTAAAAAGTATTTTTGTTACAGTACATTTGAAATTCCTTAACACTATAAAATGCGTGTTTTAATAACCAGTCATACAAAGATTTCTTGAATAAATTGCCTGTTAACATTTTTAAATCATTAGGTATACAGTTATATATTGATAAACACATATTGTAGACATTTTTCTTATATATATCTTTACGACAAGGAGGTTGATGCAGTAGGTTAACAAATTTGGCTCTTTTCTGTCGTTTAATAATTTCACTGCGTTTATGGAAAAAACGTCGAAGTATTCGTCTATATATTGTTGTGAATATATTGTTGTGAATTGTATCTATTCTGTGTTTTTAGTTAGTATATTTTTCTATTGATTCTGATCTTGAGTGATACAGTTCCTGGCTCTTGGTACTCCCATGGAACTTTTTAAACACATACCTACAGCATGGTCAACCAAAAATAATTCTCCTAAAGTCCATAAAGCGGCTTCCAAGAACTCACTTGAAGCTTTGTACAAAACGAACAGAAATTTCAGGTAAAAAGGATTTATAATGGAAAATTAGCTCGTAACAATTTTATGAATAACGAAAAGGTATTATTTATATAAAAAAAGTATTCACCAATGGGATTAACATAATTAATTTGTAAAGATTGATATCACAATTGTTATGACTGGCGTAATAAATTCAACTATACTTAATAAAAAAAAATTATAAAATGTTATTACAAATTAACACTTTATAAGGAGAAAGAGATTTTAAATAATTATGAACATTCGTTTTTTATGTTTGATCATCTTCTTGTAGGTACCTATCACATATATTTGGTGAATTCTGGTGGCCAAATCAGTTCTTCATTTGATGACTGCATGATTATTGTAATGATTACTATGAACATTTATCTTAAAATGTTCAACTGAAAGTGACAAATGAAACCAGACAATATTAGAAGATTACTTGGAGCAATCATTCAATCTGGCTAATTTCAATTTGTTTCTTAAATAATATAATCTTATTAAAGGTATCGTTAATGAATTGAACCGACATAAGTCAGCCGTTAATTTAATGAAATACAATCCGTGTTTACTTTCGCTATCGGAGCAGGTATTGTATAGATGGGATGGTTTACGTTGCTTATCAAAATATTTTCCCTTGCCGCCGGTATTTTGGGTTATAGGAATATTCGATATTACCACTGGAATAAAAACAATGGCAAGGTAAATCTATGTATAATGGTGGCTTGGCTGGAGCTTGCCTTGTTCCAGTACGATGCTTATATACTTATCTGACGTTGAGATCAATATTCACATGTGGAAACAGAAATAAATGAATGTTAATATCCATAACCAATTATCAAATTGGTTTTCTGTGAGGAATGGTAAATCTTGATAGCAAACCGGGTAATCAAACAGTAAATATTTTTTCTTCTTTGATAACCAGTTATCAAATTGGTTTTTAGTAAAGAAATGTAAATCTTGATAGATAATCGGGTAATCAAACAGTAAATATTTTTTCTGCTTTGATAACCAGTTATCAAATTGTTTTTTGTAAAGAAATGTAAATCTTGATAGATAATCGGGTAATCAAACAGTAAATATTTTTTCTTCTTTGATAACCAGTTATCAAATTGGTTTTTTGTAAAGAAATGGAAATCTTGATAGATAACCGGGTAATCAAACAGTAAATATTTTTCTTGTTTGACAACCAGTTGATTGGATTAAACGATATGAACGTGCATTCAGCATTGAATTCAGAATCAGAACAAATAAACCATTTATGTTTATTCCTGCTGCTTATGAATAGCCACTGCTACAGTGGCTGGCTGATTGATATAATTTGGTTATTAAAAATGTGGCGTCATCACAAATGTGAACAAAAAAGGAGTAAACTGACGCCAAATATAATTGCTATCGGCAAAGCCACCGGACATTGCGAAGTGTAATATTAGAAAACTATTGTTTGTAAGAAAAACTAACCCCACGCAGTAATACGAGTAGAACTATAACTTTGCCTCAGGAACCGACATTGTTGAATATCTCCGGTAATTAGCCGTATTTCTTTACTTTTTATTTACAAATACTGTACAGCAAAATAAACAGTTTGACATCTTGACCGAGGATGATAATGAGCCTCAAACAAATAAAGTAATCCACACTTTGTTTTTATTAGTAGAATAACGATCTCTTATTGTGTGTTTTTTCTAATAATGCTATAATTAGTTTTTTGGAAAAGTAACTAGTACACCAGTCATAACAATAGATGGGTCTCGAGTTTTTTGTAATAACAAAGAACTTTATTTTCCTCGCCTACTCAAACTCAACACCTGTTAAAGCTTTAACATTGTTGGTGGACTGCTATTGTACGTATTGTATGGTACTTTCATACAAATCAAAGCTTATATTGAGTTGTTTAAAATGTGTAAGTATGGAAGATTATTTTTAAGTAGGCGACAACGCTGTGAAAAGAACTTGCTGTTAAGGTTTATTTGAATGAAAGAAATATACTTAACAATACCACAAAATAGAAAAGTACAGAAGTCAATCTGCATACAAAGTGCTACGAGTTCAACTTAAATAAGAACCCGCAAATGCAGTAAAAATAGCTGTGGTCATGAAAAATATTATATTAATTGATCTGGGGGCCTACCACAACCTCTTATAGCATTATTACTTCAATCATACATTAAAAAAATGACATACAAGTAAGAATACAATAATCTTGCAGAGGCTTTGATGACGTTACGTTAATTCGTTCACTCAAAAACATGTTGACACTGACTTGCGACAGTGATAACGCTATATAAAAATGTCGACGTTTCGTTCTCACGCAGGCATAATTTATAAGTTCATGGTACGAATTCGAACAATATTATTGTAAACTTGAAACATTATTGTTATGAACCATGATAGTTTTGTATTAGTTTGTGGTAAGGCCCCTTGTCAACGGTATAGTGATTTTAACCGCTAAAGTAGATAAATTAGGTATTAGAGAGAAAAGATATTTATATATTTAATTCAAAAACAGTTAGTGACTATTGAACACCTTAGTTGCACATTGTGGATGCCATGCATGCGTCTAGGACTGACATGTTGAAGAAAAACATAGGTAGTTATTTTGGTGTAATGATATAATAGCCACCCAAATAGGTCAACACCTGTGCTTGGGTGAGCTACAGTGTTTATCGAACTATTTATATTGTTGAAGACAGCGGTGACGTAGGCACTGAATGGACTTAGATTATGAAGTTTTGCTCAAAACAAAGAAATTAAAAGGTTGAGTATTACTTTTTAATAGTAACATGCAGGGTCTTTTTTTATATATTGTTGACCAATTGAAAAATTATGGTGATTTCATTATTATTTTAAACACTTTCCATGGCTGTAAGTGGTTAACAGAATACATTACAGGATTGTTCAAAAGTTACAAAACACTACACCGCATTTCGAGAAAGTTCTTAAGAACCCGGATTCGTGAGCGAACTGCGTTTATTCTCAAGAATATTGTACTTTAAACTCCTTGCTGTTATGATGATGAAGCATTGCCTATGCTGCACTGCACACTATCCGAGCTAAACAGTAAAGAAACTTAGGCATTTTTGAGATGCTTTTACTCTATTCGGGAATGTAACATATTTTAAATTAAATTGTTTAAAGTTCAATAATAAATATAATTTGGTAAAATGTTATATTTAGAGTAAAATTGCCTATGGCGGCTGCGCAGGATTGTGTTTAAATCAATGTGCATTAAAATCTAAATCTCACGAAAAATGATATAGGATGTATATTTATTGATTAAGAATGTACTTATGAAAGAAAATGGTGCACCTAACCTCTTGAATTAAATATCTAATACCTATTTATGTCACAACAGAATAGTGTCTCGTGATAATAATCAACGTACTATTAATTCTACTTAAAAGCAACGTACTTTTACCAAAACATACAAAAAAATGTTCAGTGGTCACAGCTTGGGCATGTCTAGCGCAGCAAGATTCTATGTAGAAGCGTGTATTAGTGAGAGTAAGTCAAGACTCTTCCAAACAAGCCTCTTCCAAACAAGTCTACTTTCCAGTGTAGTGCTTTCGTCGCTCGAGCGGTGCATTGTTATTTCTTAGCAGAGTGCTGAAATATTGCGGCGGGCGTTTTGAAAGCTATAGCAGTGCCGTGGCGCGGGAAAGTAATCCTTATTGTATGCTCTCAAGGAAACTGAGAAAATTGTCCATTTTAGATTTCATTTTTGACTGAATTTACACTCTAAAATAAGCTCTATCGGTTTTAAAATAGAGATAAGTTTACTTTGTGTTTCAGCTTTAAGAGTGCAGGTGTTAGCAACCTCAAGCCAGTGGTGTGAATCACGCCTGTTGCACCCAGCCACATATATCTTAGCTCACTCAGTGTCACGGCTTGTAGCTCTTTTGGTTATTACTAGCTTTCATGCTACAAGCTCGCGCGGTTGCATGCAAGTTTTTGTTTTACAAACAAGACTACTTTAACACGCATGGGATTATAAATCATCAGCCGGAAGACATCCATTGTTGATCACCAGTCTCCCCATAAACCACTACTTTGTTTGGACGCTTATCATTGTAGCAATTCACGCTTGGCAGGCACCTTGGTGATCGCAGATTTTAATAATCATAATCATAATCATTTATTTCTCTCATACACAAGCAGTCAACAATGAAGTAAGGACGTTATTTGATAATATTAAGTGCTAATAATTAACATTGCTACCTGCTTTGTGCGAGACTGGTGCCTGATGTAGGTTTTTTAAAAAAAAACCTGTATTACAGGTCACCAGGATCCCACTCCGCAGACACACTTGTTAAACTACATTTTATAATTTGAGGGTAGGACAAATCAATATACTGAGTTAGGTATAAGCAAATTGATTTAAGTAATGACGGTAAGTGGTTGAAGTTTTGGAGTTATATGCTATCATGTCGTAGGGGTTATTTATCTAAAGGTAGATGTTTGTAAATCTCAGTCACAGAAGTACTTACAGATTAAATGGTTACAGTTGAGGAAATGCGGTTGTATATGAGTAGAAAACATACAAAATAAACAAAGGAACTAACGAACTAGTAGAATAAGCATAGTTTTAAGTAACACCGTAAGTATAATAGGAGTAGTATTCGCCGGTGTACCTCAGTGTATCTACACATTGTTTGGGTGAGAGTGTGCTATTAAGTGTATAGGTAAATGTAGGTAGCATAAGTTTTATATACGGATTATCGCGTGAATACTCTGATTAGGTCGTGACTGTCCTGAAAGGGTGTAGGTGTCTGTGTGTGTGTATGTGTGTGTATGTGTGTGTATGTGTGTGTGTGTGTGTGTGTGTGTGTGTGATTTTATATTAAGTAGGTCCAATCAAACCATGTTCAAGATCAATTTATGTAGGTATCAACTAATGTAGGTACTGAACGAATGTGCTGTTACCCATTTCCTGTTATTCCCTTTAGCTTTAGGCTCTTACACCACCCAGGGGAAGAGATGGGATTACAATACTTTTGAATAACCACTTTCCATTAAAATACAATACAATACAATAATACTTTATTGAACACCAAAAAAAAAAACACACAACAATGCACATGATACAACACAAAGAATGGTAGAACAACGGGCGGCCTTATCGCATAAAGCGATTTCTTCCAGGCTACCTTTGTATGGACAGGAATAAAACAATCTTAAAAATGCGGTTGGTGCTATACAAATTAAATATATACTTAAATACTAATAATAATATACCTACTTAACACATACATAATATATATAAGTAAATATAAACATTTTTGGAGAAATATTTTTTGAGAAATTGAATTCTTGTTATTTCATGTATACTTTATTACTTTAGGTAATTCTTGCTATTATTTTTATTTTATACCAAATTTACATTATAAAAGGACAGGTGTTTTGTACTTCAGAGTACGTGGCAGTGCCAGGCGGCACATGTGTGACGCAGCGAGGGTGTCCATTAAGTTCTCAGTGTCGGACAATGAGCACAATGGGTGCGACGGACAACGACCGTCAGGCGGCGGCCTCCACGTAACATGATACTAATAAACTATGTGAGCTCATCCATTGACAGGTATACTTATGTGGTTCGCTATTGTAGCTGTTGACAATATCCTAGGCCAATCGATTAATGAATCAAACGTCATACGAGCGTTATCAAAAGTCAGTAGCTGTGACGGTGAAGTTCATCGGCTGCGAAAACATACATACCCACGTACAAGTTGGTAAATAGAATTTTCTAGTACCCTAACCGAACCTAAAACGTTTCCTCACACTCGGCATGTTGAAATCTCTCTGAGGAGCAAAATAGAAAGACTTCTCAAAGTAACTGTACTCAATTCGATTCGGGTGATTCTCAGTTGCGTGCTGTTCAAACATCTCAGGCACACCGCCACGTCGCGCCAAACATATCGGTTACCGGGAGACGACGAGCCGTGGAGCACCTCGTATTTGTACGAACAAATACGTAAGAAGGGGTAGGGAAAAATGGAGAAACGCGTCCCGAATAAACAGAAGAGAAATAACGACATCAAAAAATAATTGAAATCATAGGTCGGGCGACGCCGCAGCGCCGGTTGGGGCGCGACGTAATGTGTCATTCGAGCGAAAGAACGTGCGTGCCTTTTGTGCTGCGACCGCGATACATAGAGACGAGTCAACTAGTCGAGAGACCACCTATAGGTATCTTTCAAAGTTTAATATAGCATAAGCATTAGCGTAAACTATACATTCCTTATTGCAAATTTTCATGAGTTATCCGACACCCACTAAAATGACCAATTAAGCTTCGAACCACAACGATCCTAACTCTAGACAACCTTTGACCAAACCATTTCGAGTAGAAATAAAATAACAAATAAGATTGGAGAAAATTTTTCACTACTTATACTTAAATCTGGCATGCATAAAATACATCAATCATTGCTCCAAAAAGAGAGCAGTATGTGGTTACATACACCTCCCGGGTATTAATCTCGGCAAATCGAATAAAAGTCTAAATAGATGCTCAAGCAGGGTTACCATGTTTTACGGGGATGTATGTATTAGTATACCATTGCACGAGAACGCATCTTTGTAGTTTCCACTATGTATACAATATTTTGGGTATGTAAATATGCAACTGACCTTCATGAAATCATGTTCCGTGACGTTTATACTTTGTTTTACAACCTACATTTTCATTGGCATCCGATGAGCCTTAAAAATAATATTTTGTTTAACCAACTGCAAGAATTATTAGATGGGAGCGGATTTGTGGAATTGTTTGGGATTTTATTTGCATTAAATCATAAATTGAGTAAGCTGATACCAAATAAACGGTTTTCATATGTCAAAAAAAAAATTATATCCTACTAACTAGCTTATTTCACGAAAAAGTTGGACCCATGTGGTCCAACTTTTTCGTATATCCTACTAACTAGCTTATTTCACGAAAAAGTTGGACCACATGTCCCACCTTCTCAATGACGGTTGGCGACCCCAGATAGGGGAGGGAAGAGGAAAGATTGCCTCCGTCCTCAATGGAGTGCCCTCTGTAGTCGCGATACCATTATTAGTGAGTTAACTCAATTTGCGGCGTATTGTTTGAGAGGAGCTTAATAACAGACGCGAGAGTAGGGTATCGCCATGACTACAGTCCATCCGCCGGCACTGTGTCCTTACTTGCCACTTATCTAGCAGTGTAGAAATGGCAACATTCTGAATAGCAAATAAATGACGATTGCTGAAACAAGATCGTACTTTTAGACAGAAAATAAAACAGTCCACATCGTAGACAAGTTATAGTTTGTTTAAGTAGGTATAAATACCAAAGCTTTTATTAATTTATATGCTCGGTAGACTGCTATATTGTACCTATGAAACAAATTGAATTTTTAAAGCGCTCTCTTAGCACCTCTACTCCATGAAAGAAAGATAATTTACAGCTATCTAGTCTATAATGCTCATCTGCACTAAAATTGGACAGCTCCTTTGACAGACAGAAGTTTGAACTTATCTCTCTAGCCCCTGGTTTCTCATACTTTTGTTAAACTCGTGTCAAGTCAACGCACCAAGTACGATGATTGGTTGAAGACAGCCGATGATCAACAGGCAACCAATAAGTGTTCAATATTTGCTGTGCCAAGTTGACACAAAATAAACATAAGAGAACCCGGGATTATTGATGTTTAGCTATTGTAGACGTTAGTGCAGATTAACTCGGTTGAAGCTGTACGTCAGATTCGGGAGCAATTCTTGTAATTATACATTATAGATGTATGTCAAAACTAACGTAACCACACATGAAATTGTTTTCTTTAACCGAAAACTAAAGCTCATTGCAGGATTCGAACCCACAGATCGCAAATCAACGTCACTACCAAATAAAATATCAACGCTTCTCAACTCCGTTATAAATTCCCATGAAATTTCACAAACAATAACAACGTGGGCGATAGCTAATCCTATAACAATCTCTCCGAAGTGTCTAATGCCGAAGTAATGATCGAACTAATACCCTCTCGATAAAAAGCCGATTTGCCAGCAAATAAACGGAAAATGCTTTATTTTTCATTATAATTTCAACAAAAAGGTCTGCAAAACACTCTTACTCTTTTTTTAGTGTTAAATAACTAGTATATTAGATTTAGCGAGAAATATAAGTATATTTATATTACATGGTACTTAATCTAAATGAAGCCATGTTAAAAGTATGAAAAAGTGATTTTGTTACATATACATTTTTTAATGTTTAGACATTGAACAAAAATTGAAGTAATTTTGGGTCAAATGGAGCCAGTACAGTGTTATCAACACTGCCAATAGAAAGAGTGAGTGAGACAAAATGAAAGGGCAGAAAATAATTTGTCCATCGAATGTTATTTAACATTCTGTGCGTTGTTTATTTGCACTGTTGCGGACTTCCCTTTTCCAAACTTCGTAGAGACTAAAGATCACAAACCATAAAATAGTCGGAGAACATTTCGTCTCTATAACCACAGTGTTAAAGACACTAATGGTTTGTAAGAATGAAGATAATTAAGGTAGTAGTAAATTTGGGGATAAATTATTAAAACGGGCTGTCGAACAAGTGAAATTAATCGAAAGTATTCGGTTAGAATTTGTAAGGGGGCCTCGTAGTTTATTCGTTAGTGGGCCTACTCGAGAGCCTGTAGCTAAATGCTGTTTCGATCAGAATTGTTATTTTCTTCTATTGTTGATTATATTTTTTTCAATATTTTTTAGTAGGTACACAGAAAAATAAATAAGCGATAATAATTTTTGTTTCGGGTTATTTAAACATGAAAATGAAATATTAATAAAATCCAAAACAATAAATAATAATTACTTATTAATAACTAGATATGGTTTTAATATTGCAAAATGTTAGGTTCAATTCCGATTCAGTGATTAATGCACACTGCACCAGTCAAAAGAGATCAATTTGAAACATTTAATGGGATATTAAAACGAGTCGACAAGTCATTATGTAAGCGTTCCAGCGTACCGTTGAATAGCATTAGTGGAACAATATATTATGCAGAGTCTGGAAGTGGTTACAGTATGATTAAGGCAGTAACACAATCCGTATCAAAAACTCTACGTACACACTTCAAAATTGTCAACAGCATAAATATAAAAAAATACCAATTTTTAATGTAATACTAAAATCACCATATATGGAGTTTCATTGGGTATGGTATCTGCCATTGGCGTCGATTCGGTGATTTTAGAGAACTCTAATTTTAGCCTATTTTAAAATTTTAGTTTAGGTGCGAGATGTCACAAAAGCGTTTCGGTATTTACGTCGAACTTAATTTAGGATTGCTTAGTCGTGCACTTAAATGAAGTAACGCCACTCGCGCCTCTAGTGTCGAGTAGCTGTAACTAGGTGATAAAAAATCTACAAAAATGTACAGATAACGCAATTATTTACATATTTAAAGAACGTTATTTATTTATCGTAGGTACTTACTAGGTACTGTAAGAACACCCCCCTTATTCCCCCTATTTATCCCCCCTTAATTCATAATTATTATAGTTGTATCTTTAATTTACCGAACCTAAATACCTAAGTTTAAATAAACTATAAAATGAATTAAATAACGCTAACAGTCTAATACCGTTGAAAAGAACCTAAGCTTGTTGATAGAAAGAACCTAGAAGTAACCTAAGTTTGTTGATAAAAAGAACCTAGAAATAATCTAAGTTTAACCTAAGTTTGTTGTATGTTCTAGATTTGTTATGGCCAAGTGATCGTCTCTTAATAGTGGTAGAACCCGTACGTTGTGATAATGTAGTAATCCAAATCCTTTTAAAGTAATGAGACAATTCCTAACACTTAATCAATACACGGATAATTTAGTAGAATGGAATTTCTTTATTTTACTAAGCTTTGCAATCTAAACCTATGATGAGCGCTAATCCTATATCTGCTGGAAATATTGAAAACGTAGAATGCTCCAAAACAACTCACATTAACCTAATTTGGAAAACCTGAAGTACTTCCTATAATTGACCTTCAGAAACATTCTTCAAGTGTATATATCAGAATCTCTTAACTAATACTATCTAAAAAATATAAAATTCCCGTTTGTTACACTTCCACTATTCGGCCCAAAAATTCCCACTAGTTACAAAAATTTTATCATTCCTACCGGAAATGCTTACAACCCATTCTACCATTCCTTTACGCCTATTTTAAACATATTAGCGAAGTCATGATAAATCTCTTCTGCTTATCATGACGCCGTCTACTGAGCCCCATTTCCTAACTATAAATTAATACAAAACCTAAATCTGGTTTATTAAAGTGGCCATCTACGATGATAGACTAGAATTCGTTACCCTAACTTTCCTACGTTGTATCCTATATTAAAAATTAATAAATAAAAACATAAATAAAACTCAAATTATTTATTAAGAAAGTTATTTCAAACGATTATGAATTTAGAATTTACTTTACCAGAATACTTTTATTGAATTTTAGTACTCAGAATATATAATTAAATGTTAGAATTATTTTGTAGTTCATAACTAACTTTGAGTTTTAAAAATATATCCGGAAACTTCGATTACTCCTGATTGAGAAGAAGCCCAAAGAAACTCCTCAGGGTTTATTTTTTTATTCTTTCTTTTTTTTTAAATTCTTTTTGGTTTAACAATATTTGATTTTACAATAATTATAAGGTCGAGTTACGATGCTATATAACATTTTGGAAAACTGTAAATTTAGAGTTAATACATCTATCGAGATTAAATACTATTATCTATGAGATTTCATGACCTTTTTAAATAAGTTTCGATGAATGACAATCAGACATGTCTTGCTGCATTCTCCTACAAAGAAGAGCCCGTAGGTTATGTAATATGCACAACCGCGCTGTGTGGAACCTCTGCACCTCTCTCGAAGATTCGGCCGACATGAAAATGGAGATTAATAATGTTGAATAAAAACCCAGGATATTTATTTCGAAATAATTACATGATGATAATAAGTTGTATGCTGAGCCGAGCCGGGATCTGTTTCTGACATCGTGCAATATCGCTTCAGAGTATAATTAGTATATTTATATAAGTTTCTTATTTTATGTTCCGTGTTATATTGTTCCTTTCGCGATATTGTGTGTCGGAAATAAAGATCATTTCGTTTCATTTCATTTATTCCTAATCGTTTCCATACCCGTATTTATTGATATTATAATAATATTATGCATATATTTTGTATACTATAAACATTGAACCGTTTATGAATTCTCAGGCTGACTTTGCTTCTCCTGAACTTTCATAGAAATCATCCATATATCTAAGACGTATTTCAGTATAATGAAATACGCTAAAGTTATGTTTGATCCGTAGAACAAAGTGTATGTATTGTAAGTTGTAAATATATTATTGATATCAATTATCAACAAGACGTTATTCTCATTCGAATTTATACAATTAGCTATCCTATCCGTGTGGTAAGGAGTCACTAACAAGGTACTGCTTATGCTTGACCCATATAAATACGAAGGACAATAATTAACTATTGAAAAATATTATAAAGTTGTAAAATAAAAGTTAATGTTTTTATTGAAAATTCATTAAAACAATGTCAAATCTAAACTTCACCAAACTGAACTATGCCCATAGATTTGAGATAAATAAATATATTGCATCTTATCTTATAAGATCTTTGCCTATCTTAGACCCTCAATATCATCATCCTGAAGATGTCATTATCATCAACACCATCATCATCATCACCAGCATCATCATAAACCCATGTCACACTGTGCAGCCGTTAGTCTTCCGCTTCCTTCGACTACCCACGCCTCTGACCAGATCAAACCTCATCATCATCATCACCTCCATCATCCTGAACCCATGCCACTCTGTGCAGCCGTTAATCTTCCGCTTCCATCGGCTTCCCACGACTCGGACCAGATCATAGGTCCACCCAATGGGACCAGCCTACACAGTTCGTGGTCACACTAACTTGATTGAGATAAATACCTTTTACCTATTACGGAAGATCTTAATCTAATTTCCCAGTTTTTACGTTATAGGCGCATGAAAACATTACCTATTTTGAATTTACTAGAATGATATTCAAATACGCTCGTGATACTTACAATAATTAAATAGGGAAAAGATTTCCTCTCCACCTCTGTGTTTCCTTCATGTTCCGACGAAAGAAAACTCTACCTGCTTTTGCTGAATCCATGACAACATTGTATGCTATTGTTTGATAAAATTAGTGTGATAAATATACATCAAAGTATGCTTCAATCTTCGTGCGGGATTAAGATCTTTCGATCATCTCCGTGATCACAACAACAACCTGCTAAGAAAATAATTATTAACTTATACTAAAATGAACTACAACAATATTCTCAATAATTATCCAGTTAGAATTAAGTCAATAAATCATTATAACAAAGTATTCAGTTCAGTATTCAAATGCATTCACGATGTTTTACATCACCGCGTGAAATAAAATCTTTCATCTCCTTCGTGTATGACGCTAGGCTTCTGCCGGCTAAAGAAATGTACACAGAATAGCAATAGCTTCCCTTCTACACTAAAATCTCCTGTCATCATCAAACCTTCGGCCTAGAGTGATGTCCACGATGATCTTGTGCTACAATAAGCATCTACACTCATCATCATCTTAGCTCCTGCCGACTAGGAAATATGCAAAGAATATCATTGGCTTTCCCTTCTGTACATTAAAACCACCTGTCATCATCAGACCATCCGCTTAGCGTGATGTCCTCAACGATATTGTCTTACAATAAGCATTTTCACTCAACATCATCCTACAAGGAAAGCTCTACGCATTCCGTTCTGTACATTAAAACCTTCTACCATCATCAATCCGCCCGCTCGGCGTGTTTCCCACGTCGTTCTTGCCCTACCTACACTAAGCATCTGCACTCAACATCAACCTACCAGGAAAGCGCTTCGCTCAGCAGCAAACATTTTCCGTCCGTGTATATCTTCAAATACTAAAGAACTACACCTACTAAACAATGAATTAGAAGATTTCACCTTTCAATTTCCACAGACTAAATATAGCGAAGTACTTCCCTTTGAACCTGATGGTCTTAAGTAATATTAATTCATTATTCCTGTTTTAAATAGAACTGCTCCGTTCCTTCTTGCTGATTGATTTTCTTCACTCCATGGATTTTTTTTCATCTTTTAGTAATACAATAAACCTGGAAAAAAAACAATATTTTGCCATCTTTTCTTTTTCATTTTCTGTTCACCACTCCCAATGACATCTCCCCATCTCAAATTCTTTGAAAAACTGTCACACATTTTAGACTGCTAGCTCGCGATTTTAAGTATGAACCTTTTTATTAAGGAGTTTTTATTCTTTCTACTATTACCTCATTTTACGTTTAGATAACTACTTTTACACCTATCTCCATGTCCTATACCAGTTAGTGCAGTATAAAACGAATATTTGCTTTATTTTTGGATTATTATTTACTTGTTAAATGATTTGATTAAATAATATTGTTTTTCTTTTTAAACTGAAAAATATTTCTAATATTTGTGACGTCACGAGACACCCTGGATCGTTACAATCGCCCCTAAAATATTTGCGCAGGCGTTTTAAATTTAAAGCCGAAGTAAAATTTTATTCATTAGATAAAACATTTTCACAAATATTAGCAAAACTTCAATAAAATTATTTATGTTTATAATTAAACCCCATTAAGCAACTATAATTTGTAGACGTTTGGCTCTGAACTTAAAATGTAATTATAGTTCTGTAGTGTAACTAACCGTTATGTTTAATTTAAGAGAGCATCTAAAATATTTAAACCGATGACAAATATTCAAATAATATGCAGCGTACTGCGTATTAGTTCGAAAAGTATTAATTGTTACATATGTTTTTTATAATTATTTATGTTGTTTCACCTTAAAAATATTCTCGAAAGAATAACGTAGTTAACCATACTAAATATTATACTTAATTGACAATCATTTGTCTTTTGTAACAAACCAAAATTATTCTGTTTTAAACGCCCTCTTAAGCCGTAACAACAGTGAATTACATTATGAGTCAATATCCAAAATTTCATCACATCAATCATAACCAAATGTAACTTATCCCAAGGATAACCTGGCCACCAAAAGAAACCAGGTTGTGAGGCTGGTCAGTCCTAATAACTCAAAGTAGAAGGTACCCCTAAGAATCATTTTTTCATTCCGAGCTGCCTCCCACAAAACCCTTCGATAACCAGATTAACTTTAATAGTTCAAAGTATCTTCATTGCCTATGACTTCAGCAATATTTCACATATATTTCCCACTCTGTAATTCGCTATCATTTCGGATGTATAGTATAGTAGATCTGATCTTTCCTTCTTGTGGAGTATGGGGTTGTTATAACAGTTTTCTATAAACTTAGGCTTTGTTTTTAACCTAGCACCTGCCTTAAATTATAATCAACCCATTTGTAGAGTCGTGTAAAATTCAAAGCCACCGTCAACAAACCTGTCTGCAACCTAAGCCTTTGTTATTCCATAAAACCTCCTCCCTCTATCTATCACACTATTATAACTATTGCTTAATTTTTTTTATTAGATCTCTCATGAACCCCGACCCCTCTTCCATTCAAATAACATACTCTAGTTTATAATCATTTCATAAATACAAACAAAACCCTTTTAACACACTAACACGCTTTTTATTGAATTAACAAGGACCTCCTTGATTGCAGACTAATAAAATGTTTGCTTATCTTTTAACCCCAAATTATTTTCTAAACATTACGACCAAAATTATGTTTATTTCCCTTTATCATTTTAATTTAGATAATATTTATAATAGCATTTTTAGAAACCTCCATTTCACAAAACTAATATTAAAAAAATTTACTTAGTTAATATTTTTAGAGAAATGAATGTATCAATATTTTGTTGTATTTTTAACAAAATCATTGAACGATCTAACAAAATTATTTTTATTACTTTCATTTCAAAACTGTAAAGATTGATTTAAAATAAAGCAATGTAGTTTAAATTATTAAGCATCTAACAATCACCATCAAAAAGAAACTTTTTCACCGTTTTATTTAACGTGGCTTAAATTATTAAATTTTAGTATACTGATTTTATTTCCTATTTTTTAATGTTTTGAATTTTAATTTAAACGCCCCTTAAAGTTTTATAGTCTTTACCGAATTATAATATCACCTTTCCTATAGTGTCAACCGCAAAAGTGTAAATTATTTACAATAACATAATCCGTATAATTTTGAAAATTGAATCCTACGTTTTTCCTAAATTAGGTTACGAACCATTCTAGTCATGAACTCATGCTATTAATGCACTTTCCTAAATAACCATAACAAAATTTATAATTCAAATAAATAAATGTTTACTATGACGATTTGAATCCCGTTTGTTCTCTACTCATAGTCTTCTACATTATAACCTATTTAAATAATCTAACAATGATATCCCAAACTTCATCGCCCCAATAAACTACAACCAGCTAATGATTTCCATTGTAAATCCTAATAACATTATACTGCTTCCGTCTATTTTGTCAAACTTATACTTCAACTGCTTAATTTAATTTTTTTCAAAGATGCATAAAAAACTGTAACGTTCCTAAAGCTAAAAGATACAGTTCACGAATTGATTATTAAAGCTAATTTGAAATATTTATCTAATATCATTAACATTAGTGAAATCTAAAACTGCCCCTACATAAATTGTCTCAAAACCTTTCCTATTGTCACGGACAGCAAATTGTGCGATAATAAATTATCGCCTCTAAGTCAAATCCAAAACAAACGACAAACTTTCCGATATTATTACTAACCTAAATGTCTAAGAAAAGTGTAAAACGCAAAATCCCAATTAAACGACTCTGGCCACGTAGATAAGAAAAAGATAGTCGCATAAGCCCAAATAATAATCCTGATCACGGCAACACTGATTGTAAGAACACCCCCCTTATTCCCCCTATTTATCCCCCCTTAATTCATAATTATTATAGTTGTATCTTTAATTTACCGAACCTAAATACCTAAGTTTAAATAAACTATAAAATGAATTAAATAACGCTAACAGTCTAATACCGTTGAAAAGAACCTAAGCTTGTTGATAGAAAGAACCTAGAAGTAACCTAAGTTTGTTGATAAAAAGAACCTAGAAATAATCTAAGTTTAACCTAAGTTTGTTGTATGTTCTAGATTTGTTATGGCCAAGTGATCGTCTCTTAATAGTGGTAGAACCCGTACGTTGTGATAATGTAGTAATCCAAATCCTTTTAAAGTAATGAGACAATTCCTAACACTTAATCAATACACGGATAATTTAGTAGAATGGAATTTCTTTATTTTACTAAGCTTTGCAATCTAAACCTATGATGAGCGCTAATCCTATATCTGCTGGAAATATTGAAAACGTAGAATGCTCCAAAACAACTCACATTAACCTAATTTGGAAAACCTGAAGTACTTCCTATAATTGACCTTCAGAAACATTCTTCAAGTGTATATATCAGAATCTCTTAACTAATACTATCTAAAAAATATAAAATTCCCGTTTGTTACACTTCCACTATTCGGCCCAAAAATTCCCACTAGTTACAAAAATTTTATCATTCCTACCGGAAATGCTTACAACCCATTCTACCATTCCTTTACGCCTATTTTAAACATATTAGCGAAGTCATGATAAATCTCTTCTGCTTATCATGACGCCGTCTACTGAGCCCCATTTCCTAACTATAAATTAATACAAAACCTAAATCTGGTTTATTAAAGTGGCCATCTACGATGATAGACTAGAATTCGTTACCCTAACTTTCCTACGTTGTATCCTATATTAAAAATTAATAAATAAAAACATAAATAAAACTCAAATTATTTATTAAGAAAGTTATTTCAAACGATTATGAATTTAGAATTTACTTTACCAGAATACTTTTATTGAATTTTAGTACTCAGAATATATAATTAAATGTTAGAATTATTTTGTAGTTCATAACTAACTTTGAGTTTTAAAAATATATCCGTAAACTTCGATTACTCCTGATTGAGAAGAAGCCCAAAGAAACTCCTCAGGGTTTATTTTTTTATTCTTTCTTTTTTTTTAAATTCTTTTTGGTTTAACAATATTTGATTTTACAATAATTATAAGGTCGAGTTACGATGCTATATAACATTTTGGAAAACTGTAAATTTAGAGTTAATACATCTATCGAGATTAAATACTATTATCTATGAGATTTCATGACCTTTTTAAATAAGTTTCGATGAATGACAATCAGACATGTCTTGCTGCATTCTCCTACAAAGAAGAGCCCGTAGGTTATGTAATATGCACAACCGCGCTGTGTGGAACCTCTGCACCTCTCTCGAAGATTCGGCCGACATGAAAATGGAGATTAATAATGTTGAATAAAAACCCAGGATATTTATTTCGAAATAATTACATGATGATAATAAGTTGTATGCTGAGCCGAGCCGGGATCTGTTTCTGACATCGTGCAATATCGCTTCAGAGTATAATTAGTATATTTATATAAGTTTCTTATTTTATGTTCCGTGTTATATTGTTCCTTTCGCGATATTGTGTGTCGGAAATAAAGATCATTTCGTTTCATTTCATTTATTCCTAATCGTTTCCATACCCGTATTTATTGATATTATAATAATATTATGCATATATTTTGTATACTATAAACATTGAACCGTTTATGAATTCTCAGGCTGACTTTGCTTCTCCTGAACTTTCATAGAAATCATCCATATATCTAAGACGTATTTCAGTATAATGAAATACGCTAAAGTTATGTTTGATCCGTAGAACAAAGTGTATGTATTGTAAGTTGTAAATATATTATTGATATCAATTATCAACAAGACGTTATTCTCATTCGAATTTATACAATTAGCTATCCTATCCGTGTGGTAAGGAGTCACTAACAAGGTACTGCTTATGCTTGACCCATATAAATACGAAGGACAATAATTAACTATTGAAAAATATTATAAAGTTGTAAAATAAAAGTTAATGTTTTTATTGAAAATTCATTAAAACAATGTCAAATCTAAACTTCACCAAACTGAACTATGCCCATAGATTTGAGATAAATAAATATATTGCATCTTATCTTATAAGATCTTTGCCTATCTTAGACCCTCAATATCATCATCCTGAAGATGTCACTATCATCAACACCATCATCATCATCACCAGCATCATCATAAACCCATGTCACACTGTGCAGCCGTTAGTCTTCCGCTTCCTTCGACTACCCACGCCTCTGACCAGATCAAACCTCATCATCATCATCACCTCCATCATCCTGAACCCATGCCACTCTGTGCAGCCGTTAATCTTCCGCTTCCATCGGCTTCCCACGACTCGGACCAGATCATAGGTCCACCCAATGGGACCAGCCTACACAGTTCGTGGTCACACTAACTTGATTGAGATAAATACCTTTTACCTATTACGGAAGATCTTAATCTAATTTCCCAGTTTTTACGTTATAGGCGCATGAAAACATTACCTATTTTGAATTTACTAGAATGATATTCAAATACGCTCGTGATACTTACAATAATTAAATAGGGAAAAGATTTCCTCTCCACCTCTGTGTTTCCTTCATGTTCCGACGAAAGAAAACTCTACCTGCTTTTGCTGAATCCATGACAACATTGTATGCTATTGTTTGATAAAATTAGTGTGATAAATATACATCAAAGTATGCTTCAATCTTCGTGCGGGATTAAGATCTTTCGATCATCTCCGTGATCACAACAACAACCTGCTAAGAAAATAATTATTAACTTATACTAAAATGAACTACAACAATATTCTCAATAATTATCCAGTTAGAATTAAGTCAATAAATCATTATAACAAAGTATTCAGTTCAGTATTCAAATGCATTCACGATGTTTTACATCACCGCGTGAAATAAAATCTTTCATCTCCTTCGTGTATGACGCTAGGCTTCTGCCGGCTAAAGAAATGTACACAGAATAGCAATAGCTTCCCTTCTACACTAAAATCTCCTGTCATCATCAAACCTTCGGCCTAGAGTGATGTCCACGATGATCTTGTGCTACAATAAGCATCTACACTCATCATCATCTTAGCTCCTGCCGACTAGGAAATATGCAAAGAATATCATTGGCTTTCCCTTCTGTACATTAAAACCACCTGTCATCATCAGACCATCCGCTTAGCGTGATGTCCTCAACGATATTGTCTTACAATAAGCATTTTCACTCAACATCATCCTACAAGGAAAGCTCTACGCATTCCGTTCTGTACATTAAAACCTTCTACCATCATCAATCCGCCCGCTCGGCGTGTTTCCCACGTCGTTCTTGCCCTACCTACACTAAGCATCTGCACTCAACATCAACCTACCAGGAAAGCGCTTCGCTCAGCAGCAAACATTTTCCGTCCGTGTATATCTTCAAATACTAAAGAACTACACCTACTAAACAATGAATTAGAAGATTTCACCTTTCAATTTCCACAGACTAAATATAGCGAAGTACTTCCCTTTGAACCTGATGGTCTTAAGTAATATTAATTCATTATTCCTGTTTTAAATAGAACTGCTCCGTTCCTTCTTGCTGATTGATTTTCTTCACTCCATGGATTTTTTTTCATCTTTTAGTAATACAATAAACCTGGAAAAAAAACAATATTTTGCCATCTTTTCTTTTTCATTTTCTGTTCACCACTCCCAATGACATCTCCCCATCTCAAATTCTTTGAAAAACTGTCACACATTTTAGACTGCTAGCTCGCGATTTTAAGTATGAACCTTTTTATTAAGGAGTTTTTATTCTTTCTACTATTACCTCATTTTACGTTTAGATAACTACTTTTACACCTATCTCCATGTCCTATACCAGTTAGTGCAGTATAAAACGAATATTTGCTTTATTTTTGGATTATTATTTACTTGTTAAATGATTTGATTAAATAATATTGTTTTTCTTTTTAAACTGAAAAATATTTCTAATATTTGTGACGTCACGAGACACCCTGGATCGTTACAGTACCTATCTAAGGATGTACAAAATTGACCAATAAATATGCCATATACATTTTGCTGCATTGAGTTTTAGTAAAGGCGTAAAGAGCTAGCCCTGCCGCCCGTTAGGTGGATCGATGATATGGGGAAAACCACGGGAGCCGGTGCCGATGGATGCAGCACGCGAGCAGCCGTTCAAAGTGGCGCTCTATGGGGGAGGCATTTGCTCAGCAGTGGATGTCTTTAGGCTGTTGATGATGATGATGATGATGATGATGATTATGGTGATGATGATGATGATGATTATTATGGTGGTGGTAATGATGGTGATGATGATGATGATGAGTATTTTCTGGTGATCCTTTGAAGAAACCAGGACTAGTAACACTAGCCGCTACCTGCAACGGATGTGTAATATTTTAGTTGTGCATTCTTATCACAAAAAAACCATTTTATCATAGAAATTACTGGATTCATAATAATCTAATTTTAATCGCCATATTTTAGGAGCCGTCTATTTTGACATTTTACGTATAATATTTTAGGCAGAAACTTCTCTAAAATGTGTTTGCCGAATAGCTTAAACATGCTTGTAAACTAAGTTGAGTAATTTAGACGTATCGTCTCTAAATTTTAGTTAGAGGTGTCATGTCCGAATATCAAAGTGATGTTTGACAGCACTAAATTAAAATTAGAGAAAATTTAGGTTAGTCGGTGTACCACCGAATCGGCACCATTGACTGCCATTTTAATTGTACCTATAATCTTGTGATTCAATTAATTAGCATTTGGAAACACCATGACTTTGTTTATATCAATTCATGTAAAATATTGATTTACAATACCAACGAGATAATCTCTTTTGTTGCACTGGCAACTTATGGAAAATATCAGTGACAGGATGGCACCAAAGGAAAATGTTTCTTTTTATGAGAATAAATGACGTGACGAGGTAGTCGTTCACCTGATGTTATGCAATACGGCCGCCCATAACAGTTGCAGTGTCACTCGGAACTTTAAAATAATAAAGTTTCGCATGACACTGCACTGCGCACGTCATCCTGAGACATCACACAGTCTAGTAATCAGATTACTACACTGTGTAATCAGGTCATAGTCTCATTTGCCCAGTAATTTCACTAGCTACAATGCCCTTCAAACCGGAACACAGTAGTGCTTGCACACTACTGCTTGGCGGCAGAATAACTGGCAAAGCGGTGGCACCTACCTATAGACGAACTTTGCAGAAAAGTACTACCACCTAGTGAAATGATTTGTGTACGAGAGTGATTAAACGACATCATGAAAAATCTACATGCTATTCTTTATCATCCATCACCATCATCATGACCACCTACAGGATAATAAACAAAAAAACTGAATAGCTATACATAAGCTGTTAATCACTGTAGGCCTACACTATCATCATCATCATTATCCTCATCATCATCATCATCATCACCAGCCTGAAGATGTCCACTGCTGAACAAAGGTAGCACCACTTAGAGCGGCTGCTCGCGTCCTGCATCCATTGGCTCCCCGCGGCTTACACCAAGTCGTCGGTCCACCTAGTGGGGGACCGGCCTAGGCTGCGTCTATTACCACACTCTCATTTGTCTTATTTTTAATAAATAAAAATGACACTGCAGTAAGCAGATGGAGTGTCCCATATCGATGTTAAGCTTTAAGTAAAAATCGTCCTTCTGATTAATATTTTCCCTGCAGCGAGCCGAGTGGCCGGGACGTCGCAGCAGGGGCGCCGGATGTCACGGAAAAATTGCTACTTCCGAGCCGAAGCCAGCACAAAAGGGCCCGTCTGCTATTTTATTATAAAGTGTAGTGACCTCACCGGTGGTGCTCCGTTACAAGAGTCTATCAAATGATATGACAGCTCTTTTAGTGCCGCATTATTATTTTGCCTCTTATACAAGACAAGGTTATCATGGCGAATTTCCTTATTATAGGAAAACCTCATGAGAGCCGCTAATGCCTCCTGCCAGACAAGAAGAAGACATATTTTCTACATTATTGATTTATATATAATACCGGTGTAATCTAGTGCTATTCTATTGCAGGGTACAGCGTATTTTATGGAAATGTGAGAGTCAAAACAAAATCGGTTGACTATTTTATTATGACTATATGGCACAGTAGCATAAATTTTATCAAAATAAAATCAAAGCAAATCTACGAAAAATATTTTTACATGTATAGACCAAACGAGATCGGCTACTGGCTACACAGTAACATCGTGCCCAAGTATTGTTTATAAGTTGATACGTTTTCAATAGCAGAGCCGGAAGAGGCACGGGCGCGCAGCGGGTCTAGCCCGTCAGTGTGGCAATTTCGCGGCATTCACAACAAATTACGTATTAAAGCGAGTGGAAGCGTAAACAAAACGGGCGTGTTCGTGACGTGAATCGAGCCCGGGACGTGCAGCGGGGCCAGGTGCGGACACTGTGCCGGGGTGTGCGGACATCTGAATAGCAATTGAGTGGGCTATATTAGAACCAGCGTGTACTGTGTGCGAGCAAGAGATTTGGTTTGATAGTTTTAATCATTTCCTGTCTTATTACCCTTTATTCGTATCTTACTTTTACCATGGCAATAACTAGGAAAATGTATAGTACCGACTTCAAAAAAAACTCAATGTTCCTGAGTTGAAACCTTAAACGTTAGTTAAATTTAACCAATGCTTAAAATGCCCCTACTCGTTACAGCTCGTGACTCAGCGAAAAATTTTATAAGACATTTTACCATAGATTTTAATTAAAATTAAGGCCGTAAATAGAGGTTTTAATATTAATTTGAGGCATATGTTTAAGATTCAGTCACTTTTCGCACATCACCGTAGCCACAGCTAAAATAATTTATCGTTCAATTAGGCTACGTAGAGGCAGGCATTGAATCCACACGACTCGGGAGCACGTGACAACCTCTCAATTACTAGTATTATAGTGTGATAGGTAGTTGATTTATTGTTTGGCTGTAATTAGAGATTTCCATTGATGCTTCTTTACTTTACGTGATGGTCCTTTTCGTTTACTCTTCTTTCACGCAGCAATGCAGCCATGAAAAAGCTATTGGGGGTAGCTATTTCAAGGCTAAACTTGTACAGGTATCATTTACAATACCGATTGCCACCTACCGGTTAAATGTTATTTTCGTACAAAGAATGTGAGCCGAGGAGTGGACATAATGCAACCATCCGCCAAGCAGTAGTGTGCAAGCACTACTGTGTTCCGGTTTGAAGGGCATTGTAGCTAGTGAAATTACTGGGCAAATGAGACTTTATGACCTGATTACACAGTCTAGTAATCTGATTACTAGACTGTGTGATGTCTCAGGATGACGTGCGCAGTGCAGTGTCACGCGAAACTTTATTATTTTAAAGTTCCGAGTGACACTGCAACTGTTATGGGCGGCCATATTGCTTAACATCAGGTGAACGACCATCGCGTCACGTCATTCATTCACATAATAATAAAAAAAAACAGAAAGTACTTCAAACAAGTTTAAAGTTGTAATTGACAAGTTGCATAAACAACATTCAGTAGTGGAAGATTAAACAAGCTGAAATTCTCCCAATGTGCAATATGCGGCAGAGATTTCACGAAAGCATGCTCCCGTTAACCTTAGAGCTGGTAGATACTGATAGGGACATGGTTCACTGCTAACTTTACTAGGGTTGTCGAGAAACGATCTTTGTAAGTAGTAGGTACCTACTCCATATAGTAATCTTAAGATTTAGATCAGCCACTGCACTGTAGTGTGGCCCTCGATCACAGTTTACGAAATACAAAATCATACAGAAATATCACCCAGCCATTAGACAGTCTGAAAATTGAGTAATATAGGGTACATATCCTTTAAAACTTATAAGAGCATCTGTGTTAAAAGCAACGTATAACAACCCTACATTAAACTATGGGCAGGTTTATTCCAACCGGTTTGTATACCATTCCGGACACAATTAGAAAGTTTCGCTGCAAGACACCCCCGATCGGCATCTAGATGTCGTTATACGAAGCGGAGCGAGCCTCGCTTAATCCCTTTAATTAGCGTACCGAGAAATGACACCCCGTCTCGCTGCACTCGTAATGCCGCTTTATTTCGAGAAGGTTTTGATTGAGAAACGGATTCCCTGAAGCAATAAAGGTGAGAGGAACTCCAGACAAGGTGTTCGTAAATTGTAAGGAGCTAATGATAGTTCTCGAGAAAAAGAAAACACGACACTGTTGCTTCATCAAGTTAAAAGCCAAAACAAGCAATGTAACCGCGGGCGGTCAATGGTCACAGAACGAATGTCATTATCCGCAGCCACTTCAATTTGCCGAAGACACGAGTATCGAAACTACGGAATAAAAAGCGAGCGGAATTAACGGAACGCATTCAAAGCTGTAGACAGCCGGTCTGGACGGCGACAAAACGCGCAGACAGCCCGCAGCGCGAGTGCGACTCGCAGTGAATGCCTAATTACGACTCCTGAGTAAATAACTTTTCTATTTGCGTTGGGTCGGGTCGCGTTCGGTAAAACATTAATCATGATTGAGCTAAGTGGCTTAATACGGGAGGGATAATGGCGAGCAATGATCGCCGGAGGGGGGCGGCGCCTCGACGGCGCTCGGTCGGACGTCCGACGGTGACGCAGCGACGCACCGCCACCGCCCGCGACCGCGTTTCATCCTCGCACACGTGTCTGTCAACTCGACGATCATATGACGACTATTTTTAGATCAGTCATATTATTATTAGTAAGACCGGTGGGGACCAAGACGTGTTTGAGTGGTGACCGCGACTTAGCCTGCGTATAAAACGCTCTCCGAGTAGATAGAGCGACGGTTTGCGCTGGCACTTGGCAGTAGTTGGAAGAGAAGATCTTACGATCGGGCTTGAACGAGCCCGAACATGCTGTAAAAATCATCGATGTAAAAACTCATCATTGCAAGCAGACACTAGTATTGTTACCGCATTGGCAATGATTAGCCAAGACACTTATATATATTATGTATACTTATAAACGCACGTATACGTATATTAATGTACCCAATATGCCACAGATATGTTGTCAATATAAAAGCGAGTTTCGAGGTGAACACTGAACGGTAACAAGCAAATAGGGTTGCCGCAGCCTGCCCCGCTGCTGACGAGGCCGCAATGGATCCTAAATGTGAAACACAAACACGAAGCCAAGCGCCGCGGGCGCCGCACTGTTATTGTTTGTACACCGAAACTACTGAGAGGCCTTCTCTCGGGCTAAGGGAAACTTTAAAAGAGCTGGAATAAATCTGGTGGCTTTAAGTGGCAAGGACTAAAGATACGAGAATATCCATTCGAGAATATGTACTTGGCGAAATGATAAATAGTTTTTTAAATAACATTAACGTTTTATTTAAAAAAAAAATATTAGCTTACTATATGAATATTATGAATGCGCTTCTCCAATATTACAAAAGAGGCATAATATGACTAGAATGATTAATTTAAATCTAGCTAAAATTGCTGTCTCGCCTACTTCGCATATCATCAAATTCGAAGATCAAATTCCCATGGATGACGGCCACGGCGTTCATACATGGTGGTAAAGCTTCTTTCATGTACTTCCTTTTATATGTACAATCATCATCATCATCATCATCATCAACAGCCTGAAGACGTCCACTGTTGAACATAGTGAACCCAGGGAACGCCACTTAGAGCGGCTGCTCGCCTCCTGCATCCATCGGCTCCCCGCGGCTTTCACCAGGTCGTCGGTCCACCTTGTGGGGGGCCGGCCTACGCTGCGTCTTCCAGTTCGTGGTCGCCACTCGAGAACCTTTCTTCCCCATCGGTTGTCAGTTCTACGAGAGATGTGACCTGCCCATTGCCATTTCAACTTGCTAATCCTAAGAGCTACCATCGGTCACTTTAGTTCTCCTGCGGATCTCCTCATTTCGGATCCTATCTCGCAGGGAAACACCGAGCATTGCTCTCTCCATAGCTCGTTGCGCGACTTTGAGCTTAGTAATGAGGCCAACAGTTAGAGACCACGTCTCAGTTCCATAAGTCATCACTGGCAACACACATTGATTGAAAACTTTTGTTTTCAGGCTTTGTGGTATTTTGGACGAAAAGATAGGTCGAAGCTTCCCGAACGCTGCCCAGCCGAGATGGATTCTTCGGGCGACCTCTTTGTCGAAGTTGAACCTACCCAATTGGACAGTCTGCCCTAGATAGACGTATTTGTCGACAACTTCGAGAGTATCGTTCCCAACAATTACCGGTGTAGGTGGAACATGGGCATTTGACATGATTTTCGTCTTGTCCATGTTCATCTTAAGACCAACCTGTCGGGAGACTCTACTGAGGTCGTTGAGCATGGTGCTGAGATCATCGAGCGACTCCGCCATTATGACTATATCATCGGCAAAACGAAGGTTAGTGATATACTCGCCATTTATGTTGATGCCAAATCTTTTCCACTCCAAGTGCTTGAAAACATCCTCCAATGCGTTCGTGAACAGTTTCGGAGAAATAACGTCTCCCTGTCTCACGCCTCTCCGCAATGGGATCTGTTCCGTACTATGGTCCTGCAGTCGGACTGACATAGTGGCCTTACTGTACAAACACTTCAACACTTCGATATACCTATAGTCAATTTGGCATCGCTGTAAGGACTGCAGCACCGCCCAAGTCTCGATTGAATCGAAGGCTTTTTCATAGTCCACAAACGCTAGGCATAGCGGCCGATTATACTCTTCGGTCTTCTGTATAATCTGGCGTAGCGTATGGATGTGGTCTATGGTGCTAAAGCCTTTTCGGAAACCGGCTTGTTTGGGAGGCTGGAATTCATCAAACCTGCGTGCGAGACGATTCGTAATGACCCTCGAAAACAGCTTATACACATGACTCAAGAGCGAGATGGGCCTATAGTTCTTCAATAAGGTAAGGATATCACCTTTTTTGAAGAAGAGCACCACCACGCTCTTGTGCCACGCCTCCGGCGTTGTACCTTCAAGGATGACAGAATTAAATAACTTCTGGAGGACTATAAGTACCGGTCTACCACCCGCTCTCAGAAGTTCGGTCGTAATTCCATCCTCACCTGGCGCCTTGTTGTTTTTAAGCTGTTTGAGGGCCATTCTAATCTCGTACAGGCTGACGTCCGGGATATCTTCGGTATAGTGTCGGACTAACTTAGCTCTGGTGTCCTGAGCTGTGTTAGTAGCGGGCTCACGTGTCGAGGTGTATAACTGTCCATAGAAGTTCTCAATCTCTCTCAGAATCTCAGGCTTGGATGAAATGACACTACCATTCTCGGTCTTCAGTTTTGTCATTTGGCTTTGCCCAATAGACGAATCTTTTGCGAACACCTTTGAGCCTTGGTTCCGCTCAATTGCGGCCTCAATACGTGAAGTACTAAAAGCATGCAAGTCGTGTCGCATGGAACTCCAGATACGTCTATTGAGTTCACCGTAGGCTGACATATCAACTGAAGACTGTAGTTTCATTTCGTTCCGGTCTGCCATTAATTTAAGAGTGTTTCCTGAGAGTTTCTGAGTCTTCTTTCGGCGTTGGGTCTTGAAAAACTCAGCTCCAACAGCTTGGACAGTTTCCACCAACCCGTTGTTCAACTCGTCCACTGTGTTGCAATCGGCAAGGCACTGGAAGCGATTTTCGAGTTCCAGCTGAAAGCCTTCGGGGTTTTGGATTTGGACAGGATTTGGACGGAGCGTAGACCTCACCAGACGCGACCTTTCAAGCTTGACATTGATATTCAATGTGCCTCTTACAATACGGTGATCGCTACCGGTTTTCACCTTGCTGATCACTGAGACATCATCGCTTTTGACATTCGCTTCTTGGTCGTCATCATGAAGTCTATCTCATTTTTTGTGGAACCGTCGGGGCTTATCCACGTCCACTTCCTGGATGGCCGCTTCTTGTAGAAGGAGTTCATCATAAAGAGGCCCTCCTTCTCCATGAAGTCAGCCAGCCTTTGTCCCCGAGGGTTCCGCTGCCCGTATCCAAATGGCCCCACTCTCAGCTCATCGCCATTCCTTGTGCCCAACTTCGCATTAAAGTCTCCCATCACAACGGTGAAGTATGTTTCGGAAGTATGCATGGCTTCGGATATATCCTCATACATAGCTTCTACTTCATCGTCGGAGTGTGCCGAGGTCGGTGCGTATACCTGGATGACCTTCAACGAATACCGTTTGGTTATTCTGAGTATCAGGTACGCTACCCTGGTCGACACACTGTCGACTTTGACCACGTTGTTGACGAGAGACTTGCGGACGAGGAACCCGACACCACCTTGGGACAGTTGGTCTCCCTCCCGGTAGAAGAGTAAGTTACCGGAATTTAGGATTATCGTGTCCTGTTCCTGTCTTCGGACTTCTGACAATCCCATTACATCCCAGCGAAACTTACTCATCTCCTCCTGCAATTCGACCATCCTTTCGTCAGCCCTCAATGTGCGCACGTTATATGTTGCCAGGGCCATTACCGCTACCGGAGCCACGGGATAGCAGAGCCGCCGTCATTAGGGGGGGGGGGGGGTTTGCCATAATCACCACGCTTGGCAGGCGGCTTGGTGATCGCAGTAGATTATGATGGTGAAGACCAAGGAGAATGCTGCAGCCCATTCCCTGGACATATGTACAATGGTCATGCTCTTTTACAAAAACTCGATATTGATTTTTCTGACTTGCCGACTACAGACAAATAACCTTTAACATTTTCAAGTAGAGAACAAGCAGCCAAATCCAGCCAATATCAATTTAATTTTTATAAAACTACTGAATTTCAAGAAATAATCGCTCTGTTAGTAACAGACACTTTATTACATGGCAAAACCATAATTGAGCAAAATATATAAGAATGTATCAAAAATATTACGTAATATCAGAGTGACGCTTAAAAGTATCGCAGAGGTAGAAGCAATGTTACGGTGAGCTTAAAGTAGGTAGTGCGCACCGCAGGCGTCTAGGGTGACTCGCCTTTCCAAAGAGCATTTCCTTGTCACCGGGCATAACACTAAACGATAATATCGTTATAGCCGATCGAGTTCCGATCCTTAAACGGCAACAATTGTCGTACGTCGCGAGTTAATGGAGCCGACACCCGGCGGTTGCGCCGAGGATTTTATGCATAGTCTACTTATCGGCTAATGCTGATACGGTGCACCCCGGAATTGGCAGGGGTCGGATAATAGACCTTTATGAAAATGCCGGTCATATTGCAATCGACACAATGATTCGCCTAAATGAGAAACAACTCGAGGTTATTCGTGTCGCAATGAAGGAGCACTTGTAACTTTCTACGGCTTCTTTCATTAAAATTATTGAAATATAGATGTTATTATTTCTGGTAAGGGGTAATGGACAATACTGTTGGCAAACTCGTTCAAAGTTTCGAGGTCCAACCATATAAATGCAATTCTTCTATTCTCACAACTCTTGCGAGTTCACAAGCGTGGTAGGTACGCAAATATTTTCTTTTCTAAATATTTCACAAAATATTAACGAAAAAATACGGAGGTAGAAATGTTCTACGTTTAAAAATCTTTACGAGGATTCTTTCCAATTGCGCTTCGGTAAGGTTTCACCGTTCAAGTTGCCGGCGTCGTTACCACAACAATACCAAACATTTCCCGGCGCTTGTGAAACCGTCCGCCGTTCCCCTTGCTCTTTGCCCCTTCTCATATCTTGTACGATGTTCGTACATTTAAGTGGCTTTGAGTAAAAGACTGCGATTGTGGAATAGGTTCCTGCGACAAACTATTATAAACTAGTTTGGCATCAGGTCTTATTACTTTAACTTTAAAATGCCATGAAAAGGCTTCATTGTGTGTGCGGCAATTCAACGGCTGGAGCACAAATTGGACAAAAAACAATCGACTAGGGCGGATAATTTTGAGATACGAATGATTCGGGAAGCATACTCGCAGATTCCGTTAACACGTTCCAGAAGAATAAGCTCATTGGTTCCATTTACCTTAGCAAACAAGCAAATTTTACCTGAAATATGATTGGAAATAATAACAATACAATAACAATATTCTAGTGTTCCCGGCTTCGTAATAATTGGCTCTAAGAGGATGTTGAATCTCACACTTCAGTGGTGCGAGCTTCCTGCTTAACCTATAACAATAAATGATAAAAACACGTGTATTTCTATAACGAAATGACAGTGAAATAATATTTCCGGAACGGTGCGGTATATATTTTTAGAAATCTTAATATAATATCTGCATACAAGATTTTATCTCTTTATAGGACGTGTTAGATATATAATACAGCTACTTTTAATAAACAACGAATTCAACATTTCCTGACAAGCTCACAGCCCTGTCATACTGTCATGATAAACTTTTATATTAGAACCAAGTCTGATGAGTTAAGATCCAATTTATTATCAAGTTTTGAAGCAGTGACTGTCACTTAAAAATAACTGTTTGAAAGCGTTCCATCTTTACATTTGAAAATAATTAAGTAGAAATCTGAACGGGGAAGGCATTGTAATAGAGGAATTTCTTCGATACTCTACAACAAACAGCATTCGAAAACGAAACCAAACAAAACCGGTCCGGGAGAGATGGAGCGACGCGGTGGTGCCGACTCACAATGGTGATTGAAAGTAAATAATGAAATCATACTGAATGGAGCCGCACAGCCGGGCCGCGCCCGCAAATACTGTGAAATATTGCACCCGCACCGCAACATACATACAAACTGTAGGACTCGTATATCCATCTATTCAACGTCCTATTTACTACCACCGTATACTATATAATATATGGATATGCTGTGAGTGTGCACGTGACTGAATTTTAACCGTTGTTTTATAAACTCGTTTTGCTGGTGTTATTACATTGGCCACACAATAAAATTCCGGATTCCGAAAACAGATGCAGGGTTTTTATTAACAATAACGGAGATCGGGTTTGGTCCTATTCCGAAATTCAGAAAAAAAAAATTGCATGTTTTCGCAATAATAATTGTTCAATTATTACGGACACATTTTGAGACTATCAACAAGGCTTACCTTAGTCTCTCACTGACGGCACAGATATTAACAATAGTAGTACCTACATAACGGTAAGCAGAAATCCTTAACTTGTTAAAACCATTTTGAGACATTTTTGTACAAAGTTATTACTTTTAAAACATTGGACGAAAGTAAGTACGTAAATATACAGAAACACACATAGAATACTTTGCCCCATGAGTTAACAAAGAGAAGGGCTTCTTTTACGTTTGATAGAGCTAAGCCTGCAGATTACATGTTGTACACAGTTACCTGCCGAGAGTTTTTCACAAGAGCAAATATTTACACGTGCAAAAGATTTTACATTAGAAAATACACAGCTGACATAATTAAATCACAAAACAATGCTGCAGGCCGCGAGTGAACGAGCTCCTTTCCAAGAACGTAAATAATATACGGATTTTGGTTACTTAAAATTTTGTTTTGCACAACAATTGCGGGATTTGTATTCGTTAAATAGCAAAACATTTAGGTAACGTGTTAAATTATTATAAAAACATTATTCAATTTATTTAAACAGAACACGTGTTACGGCTTAAGCCAATTAAAAATAAGAGATGGCTAAGAAAGTATTATGCGTAGCAGAGTTTGCAACGCGTAAACAATATTTTGTGAGTATATTCTTGTATCTAACTATTTATATTAACAAAATGCTTTGTCTTGATTGACTGGATGACCGAACCTAAGGATTTGAAAATTTAAAGGCGTGGGTGTCCACCTATTGTTCCTTTTATGGCATACAGGCATGGCCATATATTATGCATGCACAAAGCAGAGGTTCCTAAAAAAAACCATATAATATGGTGTCAAAAATTGTTTGAAGAAACGGGTGAAACAACATACAAAATCTATGCTTCAGTTGTGGCATGATCGGTCCACTGCAGCTTCGATAGATTACACGGTTTCATTTGTCGATTCAGTTTTTGGATTTTGTTCAAAATGACGGACCCATAAGGGTTAGCTATACAAAGACAGACTCACGAGGTCTTCATTACACAGTTACATAGTAGTTATAATATTTTCACATGCTAAGTATTTCTGATTTAATAGTTTCGTTCGTTCTCCTCAAGGAATAGCTTGTGACAGGGCCAGGCTAGGGCCGTCATCGTAAAGAAAGCGGTCAAACACTGGCGGCAAACAGAGGAGCGGCGGACCGCGCCCGCAACACTGCAAACACCACTTGACCGATCATCTTTACCGTATCGTCCAAGTTATGATATTTTCTTGTATTAGTTCCGTTTATTGCTTGGTAATAGATTGGATTCGGGAAGTTTCGTTCATTAGATCGATGGGCGAATACACAGCTCTCTAAGTTTGAAAATACGGCATTGACGATGTCTCTGTGAGCTAGCACTTGACAAATTATTCTTATTATTGGTTCACATTATTATGATAAGGGAAACTGAGTTAATCTAAGGTCACAAAAAATTAAAAAAATTGTATTAGCCTTTCGATTGGTACCAAGAAAAATAGATGCGATTTTACGAATTACTCATTTCTAATTTTCAAAATCTTTGAAGCAGTTCAATTTAGTTTTAATTCGAGACTTATCGAGTGCAATTCTCAATCATAAATTCATTGTTATTCAGCGCGCCGATGTTCCACCGGTTAAAAAACAAAAGTACATTTTCCTAACAAGTACTTGTCCTCTATGTAGAATGGTTATATAGCTATACCTATAACAGTTATGCGATAAAACTGTGGCTTTCTAATTAGCAAAGCGCGCTTGCGTGATGTCCACCCAACATTACAATTACATTATATAAGTTAACCACGTACCCTAATCATGTTACATCAGTATCTGACGGATCACACCGCCCTCAATTAAAATCTCATTACGGGGACCGTGGACATAACTATTAACGGGGATCTAGTTAAGATGGGACCAATGTCGAATGGAAGATAATTCGTTTTAAATGATCGCTACTTTCAGATTCAAGGTTTCACGAGCCGTATATGATTTGCCAACTCGTGTACTAAGCCAGAGTGACATGTCCCCCATATGAAAAACCTAAAACCACAACGGCGGTAACCATCATAGATTGGTCTTGGCCAATGATGATAATAAGTCTCGAGAGAAGAGATGTTAAGATTCCTGACAACCGATGGGGAAGAAAGGTTCTCGAGGGTGGTATGGCGACCACGAACCGGAAGACTCACCGTAGGCTAAATATGCCGACAACCGGATGAAAACCGCGAGGAGCCCATGAATGCAGAAGGCAAGCAGCTACTCAAAGTGGCGATCTGTGGGGGAAGCCTATGTTTAGCAGAGGACGTCTTCAGGCTATTGATGATGATAATGATGATGATGCTGATGAAGATTATTCTGCTGGTACTGTAATAATTAAACTAAATTAAAATGAAGTGACAATGGGCGGGCCACATCGCTCGCAGAACTGATAACCGATGGGGAAAAAAGGTTCTCGAGTGGCGACCACGAACCGGAAGGCGCAGCGTAGGCACACCCCACACTAGGTGGACCGCCCTGGTGAAAACCGCGGGGAGCCGATGGATGCAGGAGGCGTGCAGCCACTCAAAGTGGCGCTCTCTGGAGGAGATCAGGAGGGCTGATGATGATGACTGTAATAATACCTACTATCAGTTGATGTAATTTTCTTAACCGTGATAGTTGATCGTTTAGATGTATAGTCCCTTATGAGTCTTTGTGTCCGCGTTTTTATAGTTAGTAGTTAAAGTGACTACTAACAATAGCAGCAAAAACACAGTCGATAAGTGTTTACTCATCCTTTTAAATACTGTTAGCACTAGTCGTTTTATTGACAGCAGTGGCAGACAGTCTCCTGTTTCATTTGTATATCATTAGCATAGAGTGCGGGTCCCACGTCCCGTCGCACGACGCACTACGCGAGCACCAACACGACATTTTCATAATCGAGTACGGCGACCGATCAAAAACATGACGTTCTAAAAACAGCCTTACACTACAAAATATTAAACCCCTATTAGCTTGGAGCGTAACATGTTTGTGCATCACGTCAACGGTCTTTTAATGATACGGTAAATTGACAATTTCGATAGGACGGTTGTGAAAGGGGAATCAGAAGCAGAAAGGGAGGTAATAGATAAAGAAATACGTAGCAGTTTAATCACTACGTACTTATTTCTAGTTTTTTCTAACTCATTCACGCACTCTCATTATCACATACCGTCTTAAGTTTCATCATAGCGGATATCCTTAATTAAGTAATAACTTAAGGGGCTTCTTGTGTAATCATCTATCAAAGGCCATAATTATTGAGAAGCGAATTATCTTAAGTAATTACTAGCACAATTTCATGATTACATTTTAAAAGCATTTGATAGGCATTGAGGTCTTAGTATATTGAATTTATTCAGGTAAATTATTTTCCCTGAATGTGGTTCATTTTTGTTTCTAAGTACTAAAGGAGCTTGTCCGTACAGGGTGTGCATCAAGTCGAGCGTAATTAACAGCCGCTAGCAGCCGTCACCGCGCATCCACACGGTTGGGCGGGCGCGACCACGCGACGGCACAGCGTTCTGTCAGAGCGGAGACATTCAGCGGAACATGGGGTCGGCAGGTCGGCTTAGCGTCTCATTTCTTCTTTATTCTTTGCCTTCATATATCTTTGGACAGGTTAAGTAACATCTTTTTATATAGTAAGTACTGAATCACAATTTAACGGGTTTCAGCGCATACAGAATTAGTTCGATACATTCGATAAAGTTAATTTCTCCGTCTTTATTATTAATCTTAATCAGAAGATTACCGCTATTTTTTGCTTATTTCTCTGTACCAAGTGTTGGGCTCACTATTATTTATTTAAGTCGCCCCTACGAAGGTCTGCCTTTCGTTCTTTTTTCTTTCTTTCTTCAAGTAGAACAGGGGGCAACCACAACGTCTTATAGCATTATTACTTCAATATTACTTCAATCATTACTTTAATGTTGCAGAGCCAGAGCAGGTTTGATGACGTCACGTTAAATCGTTCACTCAAATACAACTGTCATGTCATACCTTTACATCATGTCCACACTAACGTGCGACAGTGATAACGCCATTTAAAAATGTTGACGTGTCATTCACACGCAGGAATAGTTTAAATAAATAGGAAGTTCATGGTACGAATTCGAACAATATTATTGTAACCTTGAAATAATAATGCCAAGAAACATGATGGTTTTGTATTAGTTTGTGGTAGCCCAGCAGAGGACCAGATTCAATTCCAGTGTGGCTAGAGTATTGCTGCAATGATTCTGCGTTGGGCATAACGATATACGAGTTAGCCATAATATATAAAAACAAAACTAACAACGCGAGTGAGATAGATGTGCATGAGGCGCGTGTAAGCGTTACAAAGTGAGATATAACGGTTTACGGCCGCAGCAGGCGTTCTTTGTAGCCACTTATTGCGTTTGATGACTTTTGATACCTGCTGTTACACAACCGGCAGGAAAGCATAGTTTTGTTTTGATCTACCTAAATGGTACTCAAAGACATTTATTAAAACAAGTTCAAGTTATGATCATTACACAGATTGGTATTCGAGCATTATAGATGGCACTTGTATTCTCAAGGGAAAACGATCGAGACTTTTTCTAGTTGTAATAGTAAAGTAACTGATTTCAGACTCTAGACTTTATAGGCCCTCAAATCTATACACTCTAGTGCTTCAAAAAAGAAAATAAATAGATATTAATTAAAAATCAAGTTATTTTTTACTCTACGACGCAATGTTTTCTATGTATATACTGGGCGACTCATTGAAGCGGGCTAAGCTCCTAATGGCTTCAAAGGTCCGTTAGCGTGTACTAGCCGTAAGAGCGCCAAGCTGGCGCCTCAGCCCGGCGCCTGACTCGACGCTACTCATTTGCATCTTGTCGCCGTCAGATCCACTGAAGCTTGTTTGGACGAATTGCGATCAAACGCGGGTTAATTCCAAGCCGTGAACCCAGTTGGCTTTTAATGTTATTTGACAGATTACATAGCACTGCAGAGAGGGATAAGTCTGGCTTTGGGCAGGGCCGTCTTAAGCATATTCGGTGCCGGGGTGCATAAGTCGGCTTGCGCCCCCCTTCCCTGAATCGGTACTAAGCTTGTAATCATAATAAGCGAGCGCCAAAACGCATTTTTGTTTTTTGGCATTTGCATACGAATCCAGTGCAAAAACCTCAGTAGTTATAAATTAATGTAGGAACCCGATTAATAAACGGACTAAAGTGCAACGACTTACGCGCGAGCAGAGCGAGCGCTGAAAATTTTACGTTTTTTTATTACATAAATTTAGATAAAACACGTCAAAATTCAGCTATTTTAAATAAATAGAGCTCTCAATCTTGATAACACATGACAACGCATGCGAAGCCAGGGCAAAAAGTCAGTACATAGTTCATTATTATAGTAAGTACCAACTGGATTACAACGAACGGTAGAGCTATAACTATATTTAAAATGCGAGTGCGTTCTTTATACGTTTTTTCATGAACCTAGAAAACTGTAAAGAAGGGAATTACCTAGGCGCGAGCGCAGCGAGCGCCAAAAATTCTACGTTGTTATTCATAAATTATGATAAAACACGTCAAACTTAAGCTATTTTAACTATATACAGCTCTCAATCTTGATACAACATGACAACGTATGCGAAGCCAGCGCAAAAATGACAGTAGTTTCATATTACGTTAATATATATCATCATCAGCCCGTAGATGTCCATTGCTGAACATAGGCCTCCCCCAAAGAGCGCCACTTTGAGCGGCTGCTCGCCTCCTGCATCCATCGGCTCGCCGCGGTTTATATATATATCTAGCGTATAATCTACACATCAAGCGAAATTCTGTCGCCCTTTGGCGCTCAAAGCTCAGAGCGAATTGCGGCTTGCGGGCGCCCCTGGCCGTCTGCCGCCTCAGACTATAGTGCTTTTGGCCCTAGGGTAAATACGCCCCTGTCAATGACCGATATTCACTAGGTGCCCCACCCGCCATGCCAGTACCTTTATCTGTGTGATGCTGATGTACTAAATTAAAACGAAGTTGCACCTAAATGTGGAGATTTAGAAGATCTTTCTTCAAGTCAAAAGGCACACCGCGCTCTTTGAGCTGGATATTTTATCACATACGTGGTGAATATAAATAATTCTTAGTGTAGTAGTAAGTGTGAAATTAACTTGCACTACGCAAACGGTATGACATGACGTGCCGAAAGCGGCATGCGGCGTCTGAACTAGCTGTGCCCGCGGCTCGGCGCGCTTGATCTCAGTGGGTAGGTATCCTATAAAAAGTATGGCGGTTGGGTCGGCTTGCGCCCCCTAGGACTCTGCGCCCGGGTGCCTTGCACCCCTTGTACCCCCGGGTAAAGACGGCCCTGGCTTTAGGTTCTCTTGCTTTGCTGAAGGGACAAATAACTTTGGTATTCATTTTTTGTCGGCTGTGAATAGTCAACAGAAAAAACTACCATGTTCGTGCATCATTTTAATATGATGGTATAATATCAAAAATGAATAAAAAAAAGGCATAGAAGGTAAGACACATTCACACACCCACTAACTTTCACATTTATAATATTAGGACTAAGTATATATATAGCCTTCATTATTTTCATGTTGGTCTTATTTCTGATGTAGTCTAAATCTGTAAAGTAATACTAATGCAATACTAAAGCCACTTGAACTCATAACGTACATTTTAAATTGGTAATTATACCGTTTCAGTTCTAATTACAAAGCGACCCTCAAAATAATCAACCTCACCACAGATTATTATAAAACTAGTTTCGCGACCCCATAGTAAGGTCGGGGTTATATTAACGCGTTAGGCGTTACAGAAGAAAACTGACCTCGGCAGAGTGAATAAACCTCTAATGACACGGTACAAACAGTATTGAAGTAGAGACTGACAGTGCTGTTTGAAGATACGCACACAAGCATGCGTTTCTATTTAGTACAACGGTTAAGGGGCGGAAATCTTTACCAGCACGGGTATAGCATAAGCTGTAGAAATCGACACGTAATCTCCTCTCGAGAAATGGTTTAACCTCGCCAATACCAGCATTGAGATGACAATAGAACAAACCATGCGTATTCGATATCGAGTCGCTGGGATTAACCCATAAAACTCCCAGCAATCACGATCAATCGACGAGATATTGAACGATCGCGCGTATCATGTAAGCCTTTTGTTGCGTTTCCATTGGCCCAACGCTTTCTCAAGAGAAGAGTTATGTCGATTTCTACAGCTTATGCTATACCCGTGCTGCGTGTGTTTATGATGGCTATAATTTGGACGTTTTCAAATTGTCGAAATCAGGTGAAATGTCAAACGCCAACCTATGTAGTAAAAAAACCCAAGAGCGGCGCACGTTATTTGGTACTAATTCTAAAGCGTACATCAGTTAGTTAAAGCTATTGTAAAAAACCTAATTTTTATTCGGTCGTTTTTAAGTATCAAACAGGCGAAGCCGCCCGCGATCTATGATATGACTTAATAAATATATAACGCAGCAGCAGAGTTAAATCATCATGTAATGGTATTTCTTATATACGACATATTAAACCAACCCTTTAAGGGAATTCAAGGCTAATTCTACTCCTGCCTCCTGCAGGTGATGATGCTCACTTCTACAAAACAGAACACCGTCCATACTGCATTCACCCGTGCTCTAATCGAAGACGTGGGGGCGCGAGGGCCGAAGCATAAATCAGACTCCCCTCGCTCGGGCCCCGTGGAGCCTTCAATTTGGCACATCCTTAAAATGACACACGAGACGCGCCGCCCTAACGACACCCGCGTCAACTCTCGCACCGAGCTTATAAATAAATACGCCCGTATTATTGCCCTTTTTATATATATTTTGTAATGAGGAAATGCGAACGCAAAAGGAGCCGGCTGAATTGCAAACTCCGCCAGATCGAGATGTGTCAAAGAATTAATAAGTCGTTGTATGCTGTAAAATTATAAGTTAAACGTATTTTCTATATTTAAAATAATGCATTGGTTGTTTATGCGCTTTTTTCATAGTAACTTTGTAGCTTACTTACATAAAATCATGGTCAAATAGATGCTAGTAAACGTTACACGGTCAAATGCTGACGTTTTTCATAAAAATTGATTAACAATTAAAAGACGTACGGGCATCCGTACGACCACAACTCTTTAGATTAAAAGCCAATTCGTTACATAATTTACCGGGGTAAACTTTATTTAGTAAACACCGAATACCATATTCGATATTTGATGAATATCATCTACGGTCTAGAAGACTAGAATGATGTGATGTAACTACAGAAGATGACAAAGCAGAATGTTTAACGACATGAAAAATTAGGCGATAACTTACGCCATTTTATTTAGATTATTCAAAGGATGCAACGTAAAGATTTTCTTCAAAATTTTTTTGTTAGAACGGGATGACGCGATAGTGGCCCATAGGTGAAAATCCAATATCGAGTTATAACTGGACCATGTCTAACAAAGGTATGCATGAACACGTATAGGTATAGTGTTTAGTGTTTTGAGCTGATACCCAATCAATCCTAAAGCTTTTTATATTATCGTTAAATCGTTACATTTAGGCCTTCGTTTTCTATATCCGAGTAATGCTCCGAGTTAACTAGCCACCACGTAATGTCCCTTGTAACTGCAGTAACGAATTTCAGAATGTCCGAGTAGCGCTAGCCGACCCGTAAACCAGGCTGCTACTTACAGGACACATCAGCTGCCGATTAGTACGGTTAACCGACGGCTATAGCAAAACTTGTTGCAAGCTCGCATGTGTTTGTAATTTATTATTATAGTTTGCATGCCATAAGTACTTTTATATTTATATTATATATATTATATTATATTATATATTATATTATATTATTTATATCGTCTTGACTATGAATTAACATAATATGATTTATATTAGTTTACATTTTAGTAGCTTTAAAAATGTGTATAATGGTAGCACTAACAAATAACGGCAAACCCAGTTGTATTTTTTATCTTATGTCATATTATGTCACTAGTCACTATTTTTATAACATGGATTCTTTAGTATACGTATAACGTAGCTTTATAATATAATACTCTTTGATTTTTAACGTTAGGATGGTATCACAGAGTACTTTGCTATACACATAGCAAAGTTCTCTGTGGTTAGGATCATAAAATGTAATTTTGCATGATAATTATTATAATACTTTGTGATTCTGCGTAACTACATATTATTATTTGACTTTCAAAATTGTACATACTGTGCCTAATTGAAATAAACCAACCCTGTTGATTACGCTACTGCTATAAAAACATCGACTATTCCTGTTTCTATTTCGAAATCAGATACTTATGAATATGGAAATCATTGTATTTAATTACTAAAACAGTCCGCTCATAACCGTGGTAAGACGATGGATACTGGAGGCTAGCACCGCTCAAAGTGATGCTCTTTGGAAGAGGCCTATGTTCAGCAGTGGACGCCTTCAGGCAGATGATTATGATTATGATGACTACTAAAAAAGGTTTTGTTCAATTATAATATGTTAAATACTTATATAATAATATTATATTTTTGTTTTGTGTTGTTTTAATTTTTATTATTGCGTCAAGATAAAACCATATTTCAGGTACCTATAGGTATTACTTATTATATTTCCCGTTGAACTAAACAATGTAATCTAAATTCGTATTACATTCCTCATTACATTAATTTTAGTTGATACCCCTTTTTGTAAAGGTAACTCCTTACTTATTGTTTTTAAGTAGGTAAAATACTCTTTGAAGGGCACCCACGCACCGCAGCATATAGCTGGCACGTAGAAATGTCAAAAAAAATAAAAAACGACCCTAAAATGACGTCTCTGACAGCAGTTGGAGTGACTATTGAATGAACATAATGAACAATTGACGTTGCTACAGATCATCCTAAATTTTTACTCACTGAGTAGCTGATCGAAACTCTGTTTTCGTTCGTGAAACTGAAAAGAACTACTCGACGCCTTTACGTCCCGATCAGTATTACTCACTGGCTGAGGTAATCGTAACTTTAATCGCATATAGAGAACGAAGCCCTTAGTATATCAATAATAACATAATAATATTGACGGGCCCGATAGCTCAGTTGGTAGTATCCCTGCCTTCTGAACTGAGGGCTGTGGGTTCGATTCCTATCGGGGACAAACATTTGTGTGATGAACATAGATGTTTGTTCTGCGTCTGGGTGTTATATAGTATTCTATGTATGTATTTACAAACAAAAAAAGTATATAAGTATTGTATCAGTTATCTAGTTCCCATAGTACAAGCTTATGCTTAGTTTGGGGCTAGATGGCGCTGTGTGAAATGTCCACACATAAAAAAAAAATAAAAAAAAAAATAAACATTAAACATTATATGGTCTTGAATTAACAACCTCATGTCATATGGGTGTTATATTGTATTCTATGTATGTATTTACAAACAAAAAAGTATATAAGTATTGTATCAGTTATCTGGTTCCCATAGTACAAGCTATGCTTAGTTTGGGGCTAGATGGCGCTGTGTGAAATGTCCACATATATTTATTTATTTATTTTATTTATATATCATTTCTTTAAGTGAATAAGGAGTGTCAGGTTTCTATATATATGCTATGTCAGCCGACCGTCAGTTCAGCCGTTTCAAGTGATAAACAAATATGCAAACAGATAACGTTTCACTTTTATATATTAGTTAGGAGTAAAGATATGAACACTAGACCAATAAAATGGATTCTATAGGATCCAGTAATCAACGTGGATGGAGCGCTTAGCTCTTGCGAATGAATTTGTGTGATCATGTAAATATGAATTAAATTTCAGACATTCTCAATGTAATCAGGTATCCTCCTCGACTCTGAAAGTAGGTTCTTACTTTGGCGTTGAATGCGTCACTTTTTAAATAAATCACGTCCAACGATCACATAAATATATCTTAGACCCTAACTAGGAATCCCTGTGTCTAGGACCCAGGAACTACAAGGACCATGGTCCCAGAAACCCAGACACAGAACAAGTATTTGCGCTTTTGTTTTCCGTGCATAATTACTTGTCCTGTCGCGGGAATCAAACCCGCCGCCTCCGGTTTATGAGCCGACCTGCTCAACCACCACACCACGGAGGTTGTCAAACTACAACTTTCACACAGAAAAGATCAACATATGGATTATTTTCGCTGTATATTTAAGAGACTGCGCAATGATTACTAATTAAAAGTTTTCCTGAAAGAGTGCCAAACACGACACTCATCCCGGCACATCTCCGCAAGTGTACAAAGAGGTCGATAGCATGTCGCCGTGGAAAGCAATCAGGGCGACGTCGTAGACAAACTGTCGGGGCGGGCCTTAATTGGCGGTCGCCGAGATTTATGCGGGGAGCCGATCGTCATTGGGGCGGCGATTCCGCGCGACCGCAGCCCGACCCGACCGACCGCGGAAACGGGCAAACTGTTGGTGTTAACACGCTTACAAGAGTGTTTAGGAACTGTTGCAAGTGCTTTTTATAAGTATAGCGTCATACCACATAACCGCAGAACACAGGACATGACAGAAAATCTCTCAAATGAGTTTTATTGCGTTTGTGAATTTGAAGCTAAGCTAATGAAGATTTGAATGTATGCCTTTGAAGTTGCTATTCCAAACCACAGCCCAACCGACTACACAAAAACACGTAATACTTGCTGAAGCGTACGTGTGTATCATGTAGCAGAATCCATCTGAACGCCTACTATTTCTTTGCCATATACATTCTACCAGCACGCAACAGCATTTTCCAGACGTCGTGCGCTGTACAGCGAAAATAATTTACAACTGTCCCATATGAATCTATGCAATCGATTTCCAGCAAAATGATTGTATTTTAGTGTGTATATAATTCGATCCTCTACTAATGTCACCACCAAACTCTTAACCTTTTAGAAAATCATTTTATGTCTCAATTTTCACAAAATACATATACCACCACACTTTGGTGACGCTCTTAATAACTCCGACCCTAAAAGGGGCAAAATCAAGCCATTTAATGTGTGGACAGGCCAGCAGTGTAATCAGAGCACCGCAAACCGCATAATTCGCCCACGACCGACGCGCGAAGCCTCAACGGCCGACCCTCCGGAAACTTAACCGTTACACTTATTAACACATCCGATGAGCTTTTAGCCTTTAATTTTGGATGTAATTTAATAGTGATAAGTGTTTGGAGCTATGGAGAGAGCTATGCTCAGTGTTTCCTTGCGAGACAAAATCCGAAATGAGGAGATCCCGAAGAGAACTAAAGTCACCGATATAGCTTTCAGAATTAGCAAGCTAAAGTGGCAGTGGGCAGGCCACATCGCTCGTAGAACTGACAACCGTTGGGGAAGAAAGGTTCTCGAGTGGCGACCACGGACCGGAAGACGAAGCGTAGGCCGTCCCCCCACTAGGTGGACCGACGACCTGGTCAGAATCGTGGGGAGCCGATGTATGCAAGAGGCAAGCAGCCGCTCAAAGTGGTGCTCTTTGGGGGAGGCCTAAGTTCAGCAGCGGACGTCTTCAGGCTGATGATGATGATGATGATGATGAAGTGTGTGATGTTCAAGTGGCTATTGTCACAGAGCAATAAAACTTTTCGGTTCTATTAGTAATTACTATTAGGAACTGGTAGGATTGTACTATTTATGGACACCTTTGTTTTCTTTACCTTTTTCTATTCCAATAACTAGGTTACTTTTTTTTCTTTTCCTACGGTTCCTTTAGGATAGGCACTCTAATAATATTACAATCTAGCCATATCGTTTGGCTAATAAGCAATTTTAATTTAACTTAAACTTCTAAAAACCTAAGTTCCTAAGATTGAGTCCATTAACACTAGTCTTATTGTTAGGTGAAGACACATTGTTCATGTGTTCTTTCTATGTAACACTTGCACTGCACTGCACTCCACTTATAAACTGTTGGATAATTTATATTTTAATTATTATTATTTTTACAGATTTTTCGTGACTGAAATATATTATGTAGGTACTTTTTTAAGTATTAATACGATCAAAATTGACGTGTAAGATATCCTTATAAATAAATAAATAAATAAATAAATAAATAAATAAATAAATAAATAAATAAATAAATAAATAAATAAATAAATAAATAAATAAATAAATAAATATATCTATTACGTTACACTTATACACTACACTAACTCAAATGGACCTAGCTAAAATGAATTTAAGTAACCTAACCTAGGTTACTTAAATTCATTTTAAAGGCAAAGCTAGTGAGCAAATAGAATATAGTAATGTGTTATTTTTCCATCGCAGTTCATTCAATGTGTTCACAAAATGGTGCATTTTCTGTATAATGCGCGCGTATCAGAAATTAAACTGACAAAGAAATGCAGATAGCAGTACAAAAGGTTTGTAAAGTTAGTATTAGTTTTTCAAAGCTTTTAGTTTAATACATATTTTACGAGTACGGAGTACCAGATATTAAAACGGCGTTTAATTCGAAGAAAACTCGTTTTACGTAGCACGGTATTTTGTTTCAAGTTTCACTTTTAATGGCATTCATACGAAATTTAGAGTTATATATTAGAAGTTAGCTTTATACGCCCTTCTGTTTTCGTTTTTTTGCTCCTCGTACTACAGTGCAATTTTGTTGAGGTATTGAACATAGTGATTCAGTAGAAACCCTTTGATGATGTGACTTCAATGTAAATAGGTAGTTTAAAAAAGTAAAACGCTGTTCCTTATGGAACACTTGTGAGAACAAGTGTACCAATTTGCCTGTTTTTTGTTATTAAATATTCGAAATGAAACTTAAAATAAAACAAACTGAATAGAGGTTATCAAGAAAAATCACATTCTAATTCAGAAAAAGCTTAACAATCTTTTTGTATGGAATTTTTGTGTAAGTAGACAGGACAACGTCAGCTATCGCATCAGTCAGCTACTTAGAGATAAAAAGTAATCAAAACAGTAATTAACGAAACCCATCAATTGTATAACAAGTTCATTGTTTTACCACTAACTGTTACTGTATATACCTAATCAGTTAGACGAGGCAAGTCTCTTTAAACGACACTGCCAGGGCAGCGTTGTTTTTTCAAGATCGGGGGAACTAGCCTCCTCAAGGCGTCTAAGGAATGAAAGGGGGAGCGGGACCGTTTTCAATTTGCTTTATTTGCACTTGTTTTAATAGCGGCCAGTCCTTATTGCTAGAGCGGCCAAATTGCTTCGTGCCCGGTCGCCTTTCGATTAAGGAGTGCTGGGCGGTTGACACGGCACGCGCATACTACGCAGGAAAACAAGGCCGCCCCTGACAAATAAAATACGCAAATACGGTGAAGAGTTACGCCATGGAGCTAGTAGAGTCGGTATTAGTGTTGCCATTTAAAAGGTTAATCTTAGACTAGATAATATTGAGAATATTATAGCAATCCCAAACTAAAAGGGTTCGTTCTAAAATACCACTGAGAACATACAGCAAATAAGTAAGGAAAAGAAACAACTAACGAAAACGAAAAAGTAACTCGATCGCTTGTTATTGCATCAATCAAATAAATAGGTAAATATTGAAACGCGAAGAAATAGAGGTCGTCGATATTTCCACACAAACAGTAGGAATGTTACGTGAAATAATGAGCTATAAGCAAACACTCTGAACATGAGGACAAACAGTAATACAATTTATGTATGAACACGGGGTATTAGGGCTTAAAGTTGCTGTAGTACGTGAATTTTTTCGAGCAATTCATCGGTCTATATGGTTCTATACTCACAATGTAGTCATTCCATTTTTGAATAGGTGCGTTATCGATTTATTTATGTTGTTGAAAACTGATGTTGCGGATTAGGCAATCGATAGTTCGATTACGAATAAATAAGCGTATAATATATTGAGATATATAACTAAAAAGACATGCGCAGGACCAGAAGAATTGCTCGTTATGTTAATTAGTTTCATTATTCATTAACTAGAATAGTACAAACCTCAGTAGATACAATGTTGCACAAAACACTACAAGGCTCATTTTAAACCAGTTAATACCTTTGCTGCGGTCTGGAATCCCAGTGTTACGAGTGCTCTGCACTTTGATCCGCGCACTAGGACAAAAAGCACGTTTATCTCCACCTATATACCGATGGTGACCTGCACGGAGCTCTGTTTATGTTTGCTGTCGTGTTTCGCAGAGGACTGTGGAATGACCGGATTGCGCTCACTGATTGTTTATTGAACCCAAAATAATATGATACTCAAACTCAATGGAAAAACTCCACCTTTCTTTAATTTTTTTAGACCACTTCGGGAATGAAATCTATCAGCAATCAGGTATTTTATATCAGGTGCTATGACAATAAGATACGTCTTATACTTATGTTGAATTTCAGTCATTTAGAGAGTAACACAGTTACGAGATTAAGTCGTTTTAGCGTATTAGGTATTGTAGGTAACCGGACGCGCCTTTACGACAAACTTTAAACTTTAACTATTGGGAGATTTTTGTGTGTTCAAAATAATCTTACTGACACATAAATATAATATGTAAGAAGATACATTGAAAATACTTATACAAACAAAAAATAAGTATATAATAAGCTGACATTAAGGTAGGACATAAGGTTTTTGCCTGAAATAAAAACATGTTTTACTTTTATTTATTTTTTAAAATAATTCTCAAAAATGTCGAAAAAAGGCCCCAATAATGATCGACACAACTACAGCAGGGAAATTGCAATTTACCTACAATGTTAATTAATTTAAATGTACCGTCCATTACACATCATCAAAGGGAAATGAACGCAAATATTCGTGTCAAACTCACTGAACACAAAAGCATTGACGCACGAAAACTGCAGTTCATTTTTGTGTAAATACTTGTGTATCAATGCTTTGGATATTCGGTTATTTCAATTCTCTATTCATTACACGCCATCAAAAGGCTGTGAAAATACAAATATCGACATAAGCTCACAGCATCAAAGCGTGATGCTTGACGCAGTCCTGTGATCAAACAGAATAATATAATTATTACGTAAGTAGCTGGCTATTTTTTATATAAGCGAATAGTAAATAAGCCCTTTTTCAGGTGCAATTTTTATCATTTTAAATAGGTAATACCTACCAATTTTGTGCAATGAATGAACAGATAAAAAAATTCAACACTCTCTACTAAATAAAAACTACAAGAATACGCTAACTCTGATGTATTCCTAATTTTGGGATTAAAAAGATCCCAAAGCCTCCTCGCTCCTCGGTCTCCTGAGGAGCATTAGAGGTTGTTTTTTAAATGTCCAATTGTATTGTTTGCTATTGTCAATACACAAAATACATTATAGATAAAAATGTAAAATGTTATAAAGTTTAAAGCAGCATATAGATAAAACGAATTTTACCATTACGTGATAGAGCACTGCACAAAATCCGGAAACGGGCAGTACGCTGTGCCAATTGGATTGGCTTTAAAAGGATAAGCCTCATAGGTTTATTAGTCCTGGGCAGATGAAATCGGAAGTCCGCTTTTCAACTATCGGTTTAGCCTTTTATTGAATTTATAGGGATCCCGATTATAGGTTTAGCAGCGAGTGGAATGATGTGCATTTGTTTAATTGGTTTAAAGTGGGTGATAAGGCGCATAAACTTACTTGCAAACTTGTGGCTCGATGACCTTTTTCGCTGGTGTGTCACCCTAAGTTCGCGTACTTTAAAACCGCCGAATAAGTTCGTTGGCAACCCAACATGTTTGAAATTTTGCTCGTAGCCTGCCTCCGCTCGTACAAAGCTTCTTCTGTCGACATCGCAGTACATACTTAGTGAGCAAGCATCACGTATGTTGCGATCTTAAAAACAGCGTGTTTTAAGTTCTATCACCCACTTAAGCGTAAAGCTGGGTAAAAGGATTTAGCTGTTATATTTTTCGACCATTACAAAACTATACATTTGTAGGTAAATGTTACTTTGATATATAACGATGATGAGACTACCGCCCGCATAAAACTACAAAAGACTCAAAAGAGTTCAAAAGACACCATTAGTTGTGTCTACTACTGAACCTCATTTTTCATAGACAAAATAGTGACATGCGAAATGCAAGTTGATACGAATGTTACCAATTATTCAGGCCACAAAATGCCGAACACCCAATTAACGAGTGTGGCATTCCAAATACGTCGTCAGACCATTGAAGAGTACTATGTTATGCACCGAGCACATATTAATTTGTTTATTGAAAACCCACAGCCAGTCTGCCAATTCCATATACTACGTGGAAAAAGCCAGTGCGGAATTTAATTGATATTTTGACTAATTAGCCCGTTATTTTCTGCATATTATGCATATTATTTTCTTTTGGAAAAATTCCCGTGTCACTCCCATTCATAAAAGAGGAGACAAATCAGATGTTTGTAATTATAGGCCCATAGCAGTCCTGTCAGTTTTTGGCAAACTGTTGGAGACAGTTGTCAATTCTCGCGTCGCTCATCAGATCGGAATATATTTTGATAATAGCCAGCATAGCTTCAGGCCAGGGCGGTCAACTGTAACTAATCACATCAACTTTGTTGATTACGGCACCGCAAAGATGGATGCCGGTTTGCAGGTTGATGCAGCATATTTTGACTTCCAAAAAGCATTCGATCGCGTTCATAATGATATTCTTTTACAGAAATGTTCCTCTATTGGTTTCAACCCAAAACTCTTAAATTTTTTTGCTAGTTATCTTCAAAATCATTCGCAATATGTTCAGATGGCAGGTTTTCAGTCCCCAAACTATTTTACAAGATCCGGAGTAAGTCAAGGTTCAACGCTTGGCCCAACCCTTTTTCTGATAATGGTCAATGACTTACCACAGGCTATTAGTAACTCTCAGTGTCTCTTGTTCGCCGACGATTTGAAATTGTTCACGGCTGTTTCAGGCGGTGACGATTGTGCAAACCTACAAGCAGATATAGATGGGGTTGCAGGTGGAGCGAGGTCAATCGCTTACATTTCAACTCCACCAAATGTCAGGTGCTGACTTTCTCCAGGGTTCGCAGCCCCATCTATCACCAATACAAACTTGCCAACACGACACTGAAACGCGTGAATGAGATCAAAGATTGGCCTCACATTGGATTCGCAGCTTAATTTCAGAAACCACATCACTAATATCTGTAAGCAAGCTTACAGAATGCTCGGTTTTATAATGAGAACCTCTTATAACTTTGCAAATATAAACGCTCCAATTGCTCTGTACAATGCCTACGTCCGGAGCAAACTTGAATATAACACGGTTGTGTGGGATCCTCATGAGAAGAAATATTCTCTTATGGTGGAGAAGATACAACGCAAATTTGCGAGATACATCTACAAGAAGATGTATGGGTACTACCCATATATGTTTCCGTCACTTTTCGTTGCCGGCATGGTCGGGATGTATACTCTCGAGCTTAGGCGTAAAATGTGTCTTGTGTTGCATTATTACCTACTCTTCCACAACAAGGTGGACAACCCCTCTGTGCTGGAAGGGCTGGGCTGTGCGTACCGATGCGCTACCCGCGCGGCACGGACGCCGAGCGCGGCCCGCGCCGCATCCACCGCCTGCTCGCGGCGCCCGAGCACCTGCACTCCGTACGTGCTTACAACGCCCCTACTGCCAGAGCTGTGGCGTTACTCAATAACATGCTCGCTCAACATCCAGAACTAGATTTGTTTAATGATAGGGTACGTACATTTGAAAAAGTTATATTTACTTACCTTAATTTTGCAGTATAGTGTTTTAGACTTAGTCTGTAAGCTATATTATGTAAATTTGATAGTAAATAAATAAATAAATAAATAAATAAGGCTTCTGATTTTCTGGATGTAAATTTTAAATTGAAGCATCTGTAATAATTTCATTGGTGAATAGTTTTAAATGCTACGTTTATTTTCACGCATAACTTTGGTAAATGAATAAACTATACTTTTATATTCCATAGCGTCTGTGGCATAAAAACCGAATGTAATCTAACGATAGATGAAACACGTTAATTATAACCTATAGTTTTTCAGTGGATTAAAAATTAATTATACAAGACTCACCTCAGCCAATGTCTCTTCCCAATCGCCGTGTGGCAGCAGATAGCGTCATACTGGTCAGCGATCCATACAATCAAGATGATGTAGAATGCTGTTGTAGTGTCGTTGAAGAACTCAGACATTATCGCCTCCATACCTGTGGACAAATATAGAAATTCTCTATGTTGAAAAATATTTAACTATAAAAGTGAATGAAAAAACGTACGTTTTTAAATACGTTTGTCTTGTGTGAAAAACAACATAGTAGTCATTTAAAAGGGACCAATATTTTAACTGGAAACTATCGCTTTTCTCATTATTTCAAAAGCAAAAACCATGTTTTATACTCAATGCAGAACGTTACGTTTACAAATTCTGAATAATAAGCAAGGATAAAATTTTACGACAAACGAGACATTCTTTCCCTCCATGACCGTATAGAGGTACATTTTCAATGCCGAACATAAGCCTGCATTTTCGTGTTTCAATAGCTTTACATCCATCGTCAAGACGCGGACTCTGCGCGCGTGCCTCCCGCCGATCTTCGGCGATCTCCGGCAGCGTTCGGAATTAAAATTAATAGCGGACCGTCCGACCCGGGGCTGGTAATTTGTTTACTCGTCTCGTCCCGGATTACGTCGCATGCTCCGCTGAATAGGTAACTAACAGTGACTTTCAGGCCGGCTTTTGTGTTCGATGATTGTTTTAAAAGCCGTATCTTTTTGGTCCTGGCTCTTGTAGGCTTTTCAGTAATGAAAATATTTGTTTATATTATACATTGACGTGCCACGTGGATATAAAATACTTTTACTTAAGGCTTGCCTCTCAAGCAACGATACTATTCTATGTTCTGGAGTTGACTACGCAGTACAAACATTGGTCATTGAACTTACTTCCAGCTTTTTATAAAGCGTATGATAGAGTCATTATAATGTTTCAGTTTCAGACTAGAATGCAACTGCATCGTTACACATGGTAAGGCTTCATTAAAACTTGTTATTAATTTGTAAGCGGACGTTGGTCAAGTGTCAGCAAGGACTTTGTTCATTAAATCACCATATTCATGTCGTAGTGCGCAGCGCATAATTTAAAGCCAGAGTTAATTGAGCGGACCGAGTTATGAATGATACGGCTAAGCGACGTCGCACGAGACGGGTCGGCTAGCGTTTCAGTGGATGTAGATTTGGCGTCGGCCTTAAGACAGTAGCGGATCAATTACTTTTAGGTAAGTTATCATCAGAGACGCAGAGACCGTAGGCAGACCACCAGACAGATAAGTAGATGATATCGGCAGGATTCTATGATTTTAAAGCAGGACAAGATAGGCCCGTTTCCACTACCCCACTCTACTTGCTCTTCTCTACACTTCTCTACATAGTCCGATTTTGATGGAAAAAGCGTGAAAGTACGCTCAAAACTTAAAAAATACATATCAGCAAACGGCATTAAATGCGTCCAGTAGTTTATCTCTGATGAATTTTTACATAAACGGATAGACCAATGTTCAAAAACATTTTTTTAACTACCTACTTTAAGATCCTTCAAGAACTTTTTCATAATTATCATCATTTTTTAATACGCAGCCATCCAATTTGTGATGGAGATAAGAGTTTAAAAGCAAACTTCGCCGTCGCGTATGAATTGAAATCGTAATATGATCTTCCCTAATTCGGCAGCATAGAAGTGCGGACCTCTAGTATCAGTAGGCACCTCCAACGTGTTTATTGTATCAGTGTCTCGCTCATCAAAATGCAAATACGGCACGCTCGGCCGCGGCGCCGGACAGTTGTCGCCGGTGTATTGAGTTATAATGCCGTTGCGATCCAGATTCCTGATGTGCGAGCTTGTGTTCGAGTATCTGTTTTGGGTTGTTTCGGTATTCATTTCAGTAGGTGGTTTTAAAACGTGTTTTAGATTTCAATACATCAGTGCATTAATATTATTGTGAAAACTGTGAGAGTGGAAACCTCAAGGCTTTCGTATTACTCTATCTTGCCGATACTGTGTGAAATAAATAACTACTAATGATGTTTTAATAGATAGACGTACGTCTAGAGAATTCTCTAAATAGAACCTAAACTATTAATAGAGTTTTGTGAAATGTCATGACACGAGCTAAGATTCATAAGCCTGTAATAAGATTCTAACTTAAACGAAGCAATCCAATATTCAAATGTGTTTTCGTACGTGTTGAAATGCATATTTGTACACAGTATTCTGTTGATGAATACCGCGTAAACTGCGATAGACTGCGAGCTAACTTTGATCATAGTTATGTAACTAGGTTCAAAGGAATCGAAATGCAACGTCTCACGAACTTGCGAAAGATATGAATGTTCGTCTGGTTGGGTGCATGTCGCCGTTTAATAAGCTCCGTGGCAAATCGTGTCAGGTTTCGGTCGTTAGCGTGTAATTGTCGGCACCTAATTAGTCCACATCCCGCCATTCCACCATCCGACACCGGAGATGTGTAGTCGGGTGGCGCTCTTACACATGACCCGCGATATTTAACTAGAAGATTGCAGCGCGAGCGTGCAGTTCAGTTGATGAAATGTTTCTGGAATGTCACGAGATGTAGCTCTTGAAAATACATATCTTATCTGTACGTACGTCTATAATATTAGATCGTGTTCATGTGTTTTATTTATCAAACAATATAGGTACTTAAACTAGTTACTAAAAAGGAACATGTCGAAAGTATCGGATTAAACATTACAACGGTTTTGATCTATTTTTATCCTATACTAAATCCGCATAAAAGGAAAATTGCGTAAGACTAAAATAAATGTGAAATAAAAGTCTGTCTATCACACCCACCTGATAATGTTTAATATTATTTGAAAAACGAGCTGAAATAATGTAAAAACATTGCTCATTTGAATAAGCGTACGGGCAAACAGGCGGGATAGTGACAGGTTTCAATAGAATAACGAAGGGTTGTCAAAAGCAGAGGTGGACTGCAGGAGGTCCGCAATGTCCTGTACCCAACGACCTGCGACTGAAGGACGATTAAACGAGCATCGTCTGACCACATATAATATAATACCTACACGCCTGACGATATAATACTAATAACAACTATGTACTTGATGACATAATTGATTATAAATAAAACCAAAACGCTTTAGTACAGGTAACATACTAAGTAGGCAATTAAAACGTGCTAAATTATATTATATTTATGTTACGAATTAAATATATTGTGCTATCTCTCTATTTGTAATAAGCCAAATGACGACTAGAATATGAAGTTAATTTAATCTATGCTCAGTATTGCCGTGTTTCTTAATCGTCGTAAATATTTAATCTAAACGAATGCAGCTTTGAATAATAGGTAATAAATTCACCTACAATATCAAACGTTCTCGTTGTTCTCGCACAAAATACTATTTTGGAATATTTTTCAAAGGAGATACAAGTATTTCCAATTGGTACTCTATAACCCCTGCTTCAGACACAGGTATCGCGCGTTCACCATATCTGTTTCCGACTGGGGTGTTGTTCAATTGCTCAAGTCCAATGCATTTTTGCACGGAATAGCCTCGGTGCACACTCGCCGTCAAGAAATGTGATACAAAATACAGGAATGAAGAAATAAAAAATTTTTTTTAAAGTAAAAGATTTTCATAGCTACACAAATAAATTAAGCTAAGATCAGTCGTGCTTAAAATGTTCTTTCAAATTAAATGACCTATAAAATTGCTGGGATTTCCAGGTATGGTGTCATTTAACCTGGTACTGCACGTATGATGTAGCACGCTAATACATCATAGGTACTTGCGACGTATTTGTCCGTTTTGATGGAAAATGTCTAGTTGTCGATGATCGATAGAATGATCGAGGCGCGGGGCACGCAAATCATCTTCAATATTTATGTTTGCGCAGTAAGATTAAAATTAATATATTGATGAATGAATGAATGAATGAATGAATGAATGAATGAACGAATAAACGAATGAATGAGCGTTTATTTATAAGAATATTGTAAATACAGATGTTATACATAATTAAACAGTTCAATACTCTACCGTTTCCGGTGTCTAAATATTTACATGCAAGTTGTTTACAGTAAAGGTACTTATAAACTTAGATGTCAAATATGGATTATGGATATCATGATTATGTCAAAACTATTTAGTTATTTAAATTTATACTCCAAAAATTCCTTCGTTGAGTAAAAGCATTCAATGAGCAGGAATTTAGTAAGTTTTGATTTAAAGATGCGGAGGTTATGGTTTTTAAAACTGTCTGGCAACTTATTATATAAACGTATGGCCATGCAGTATACATTACTAATCAAAGAACAAAGAATACTACTAATCAAAGAATAAAGTGCTATAAAGTAATTTTACATATTAATTTTTATTGTTATTTCAAATAATAAAATAGTTCTACTTATCTGGCAGAGTCGTAGTTTAATAAACGGATTCATAGATGCCACGTAGAAGCTTCGAGCTCGTAGAACATTCTCGTGGAGCTGCTACGTGATATTCCGTTTACAAATTTTGTACATAAATATGTTTCACGCACCAATCTAACGCATATTTGAAATTCCATATCTTGTAAAAGCTGTATCGTAAGCGCATGATATGGGAAATGTTGAAAAGAGAGGCGACAGAATGTTGTCACAGATGAAGTACTTATCTTCACGGTTTTGAATATATACATAGTTCAATGAACGTTTTAAAAAATCGTTATAAAATCTGCATCGTAATATTCGCGTCCGCCGTCGAGCTAAAAAGTGGTGGGATATTGAATTAGCGTTGGATTTTTGCGTTTTTTCGCTGGACGAGAAACGAAACAAGGCGTGCCGCGGCGTCCGACCGACGGTGAATCAATTACGTTGACGCGGTCGCGGTAATTCGATCTGTCGGCAAATGTTGATTCGACCGCGGGCCAGGCCACCGCGCTTCGCTGCCCGCTGCCGACCTGTAACCAGCTCCACACTGATCTACTTACAATATTAACCATTCTAGCGCTATTTTGATTGCAACCAAATGCATGATTGATTTGTAGGTTCACTTTTAGTGTAGTTTTAGTAGGTAATCATTTTGTGCAGATTTTTTTAATGCAGTTTTTTTACGATCTCTGCCAATAACCGTTGCCGTAAAACGGTTAAATATCAATTTTTTGTTGAAGTGCATATAAAATTACTTGAATGAATAACGTTATAATTAAAATATTTATAAGCCGTGTCTATTTATATTTTATTTATATTTAGAACTAGAGATGCCCTGCGGCTTTACCCACAACTTAATACTTGCTGGACTCGCGAGTTCTGGGGAGAATACCACGTCAACTTCAGTAAACTATAAAAAGTCTATGTTCGCAACTTCATTGAAATCGGTTCAATGGATTTAAAAAATTATCCTTACCACGTAAGGCAATTAATAGGCATATGCATCATAGCAACTACTTTAAGTAATAAATTCTTAACGAAGCATTGGTAAGTACAATAAAAGTCACAAGTGATGCAAATATGTCATTAACTTTGTGCCAACGTAACCGTATACCCATAATCAGCTCAACGCTCGCGTCCCGGCCGATTTTAGGCTCGCTGCAAAGAGGATTAGCGAAATTAACCTCTTCATCGGCTAATGATCGACTCTTCCGCACCGGAGCTAGGGGTGTTCCGTTTATACTTAATAAACGCTCGTTCAATTATTCACTGGAAACCGTAGCAGGAGTTAGTAAACCTTGGAAGGTTCAATATCAAAACATTTTATATAGGCAAATTAAATAGCAATGAAGCTGGCCAAATAATTAAGAACGATTTAATTTACTCCTCGAGAGTAGTTTCTATTAAACTTAGATTAATAAGATTAAATAAAAAAGTAATTTAATACCTTTTAAACTAAAATTAATAGCTAGTAGGACGTCCATTCCTTTTAGTTACTGCTTTAAACCAACGAGGCAATGACTACCAATTTTTAAAATTTTGCTAGTGAGGTAGAATTCCACTCTTCTAAAAACCGTCGTACAACTCCTACAGCTCTCTTAAATTGCCCAACTGTCGATTTGAAACTTTTTTTCTTGACTTTGCACGTGCGGGTCACCAAGGGTATCTAGTGTAAATCTAGGCTGTTAGCTGGCCAATATAAGACAGAAACTGATGGCGATGTGAGATATTCCTTAACGGTGCGCGTAGGTATGCTTTGAATTATTGTCGTGCTGAAATATCAAAATAACCGGAAGCACGTCTACAGCATGAGGTAACATTGCTTCTTCCAGTATATTTTTATTGAAAATGATCCTTATTTCCTTCTATCGGTTTAACGCAGGACCAACACTAGGTCTAGAAAAGCACCCTGAAATGTTCATATTTCCCCGAACATTTTCCCCGCTTATAGAGTCAAATGCTTTATCCGGAGGGCGTCGTACATATCGTGTTCGATCAGAACATACCCTGTTTATTTTTGTCATACCAGAACAAAATTATTTTTCCGCTGTCTAACTGTCCAGGTTTTATACCTTCTTCCAAATGCAAGCAAGGCTTGCCTCTGGCGCCGTTTCAACATGGGCACCTTCCTTTTTATCCTTCCGTGCAACGTTTTTTCTACAAAATGCCTTAGATGCGTGCGTGCTGATATTGATGAAGGATTGTTTTCACCTAAATATTCTATTGTTAGCTTATTTTGACCTTTTAAAAGGATTTCGTTTTGTCAAACGAACGATATTTCGGTCATATCAACAAGATGACTTTCTCTGTTTATGTACACGCGGAACATTTGAAGTAATTTAATACGTGACAAAATGCTTTATAGCGTGGAAAACCATCGTTTTTGAGCGTTGCAGATGGTCGGCTATTTTTTAGTACAACCAATTCTTCTCGCGAAGTTTTATTATTACTTCCCCTGTAGATTTATCCATTTTTTTTATTTTGCTCCATTGATCATAGGAAGCAATCACCTTTACAGCACTAAATGATGTCCAAATTATACGAATAATGACCTACAACCAAAGAGCCACAAAGTGCTCTCTATTAAAATTTGTATGAAAAATTAACTATTCAGCGTTCTTAATTATGTGACCAGCAAGAAAGTAGGTTCAGATCTATTATATAAAGTTTATCTATTTATTTTTTAGCCAACCATGTGTATCAACGAATGTACCGCTAGAATACAAATGTTTTGCAATACCGAGAGAAATAAAAAAAATTCCGGCATTTAATTATACTTGTTAGTTTGAAACAATCTTCCCTTAGAATAAGCGTTCTTAATTATATGACCACCACTGTATGTATGAGTCACAAACTGCAATTTACTTGACGAATAACCTGATTTAAAATTAAATTACCTATGGATTTGTTATGCAATTTTATTGTCAAAGTTGAATTAAGCCATAAAGAACGTTTTCATACGAGCAAGTACAAGATTACACTCTGTGGATCCTATAGACTATATCTAAACGATGAAGCCTGTATCAGATTGGTTTCCGTATCCCACAGCCACTGCCTAATCTCATGCGGCAGGCAGACTACAATAGGCTTTATTAACATGCAACGGTCTCAATACAAATTGACAATGACTCGCCATATTTGCGACCATAATATAATGGAGACGTCCATAGCCCATGCTGGGATTTTGCCTAAGCTTCTAACGTGTGATTGACTACTGGCGATGTGCGTCATATTTTAGCTAAACCAGGCGACTGTGCCGACAAATCATTAAACATTTTTGATATGAGAAAATGTAATGCGATCAACAAACCAGTGTTTATAGAATAGTCTGGGCACAACAGATTGAGACATTGGTAGACAGAGACTGTCACTAAAGTAAGTATATAGGTGAGTTATTCTAGAAGACACGCACGTTTAAAGACACGCGTCTATAACTTACAGGCGCATGAAAAAATACTAGGTAAAAAAGGTATACAATACATTTTATGAGCTGGTCTGTTGATTTTTTTAACGCAGGGTCCGCTAATAAATTAAATAGCACTTTTGTGTGGTTAACGAAGTAAATAGCACATGAACAATGCACAATGCGTGCCAAATGAAAATATTTATTTCGAGGTAGATTTGTTATCTTTTGCTGTATTAATTGTACAGTACAAACACATGCTCAGTTTAACTGAACATAATCATGAAAAACTATGTACATTAAAAAACACCATCCTCAACAAATCCCATTAAAACTACAAAACGTGAAAGGAAAATTCTTGCAACTGCTATTAATTACAGTGTACAGGTCACGCCAAGGTTTAATTTTATGGGTCCAAGTCATTGAATCACTCCCTTAGGATCTGGATCATTAAGTGGGTAAATGGTTAATGAAAATAGAATGAGCACTAAACATCGAAGCGGAATTTCGCCAGTCACCTAGCCGTCGTTAAATGTTGTTATCGTCACGATTAAGTAACAAAACAACTTGGCTCGAGGGCGGTACGGCGGCTCGAGACAGTGATCGAGTTTTGCATAAACGATTATTTGTTGAACGCACACTAATAGTGTCCTTTCCATCTTGACATAGGCTGTACCTATATGTTCTTACTTGATTAATATACGTACATCAAATTGTGAATAATAGTATTTTGGATGGTACATGGTGGGTAATTACTGTAATTAGGTATACTTTACCAGCCGCAAGAAAAGGTTTTAAATATGGAGAATTATGAACTAAAACGAAACACCGATTTAAAATCCCGTATTACATTCATCGTCATCGATTTGTGCTGGGTGCAGAGATTTCATTCATCTTCAAATTGGTCATTTTGTGTGAAATCTCGTGTAACCTAGTATATAGGCCCTTATTACATAACCACGTTCAGTCTTAAGAGATACCGTAAATTCAGCCAGCCATAGATACGCAATCTTCATGTTGACGAGATACATATTTTACTAGGTGGTAGGGCTTTTCTGCAAAGTTCGTCTAGGTAGGTACCACCGCTTTGCCAGTTATTCTGCCGCCAAGCAGTAGTGTGTAAGCACTACTGTGTTCTGGTTTGAAGGGCATTGTAGCTAGTGAAATTACTGGGCAAATGAGACTTTATGACCTGATTACACAGTGTAGTAATCTGATTACTAGACTGTGTGATGTCTCAAGATGACGTGCGCAGTGCAGTGTCACGCGAAACTTTATTTTTTAAAGTTCCGAGTGACACTGCAACTGTTATGGGCGGCCGTATTGCTTAACATCAGGTGAACGACCAGCACGTCACGTCATTCATTCGCATAAAAAAAAATACAGTAGCTGGAAATTATATTGATAGCAATTCGTAAAATGGAAAATCAGTTGAGCTAAGTTCCTGCCCACACTTCGTATTTAGCGTCGAAGGGTGTAGCGAGAATCGCGGGGGAGCTACGTCGCGAATAATAATCTCAGTTTACGACGGCAGCCGAGTGAATCAATAAAAACACTAATAATGCACAGGCGTAATCCCCGTGCAGCGTCGCGATTACGGCACTAACGAGCTCGTAAACCCGGATCTCCAATGCACGGCTTAGCCGAAACATAAGCGCCGCGGGAGAGGCAGCTCATCGCCCGTCGTCCAGCGGGCTAATCTCCGCTCTCGATACGGGTAATCAACGCTCAAATATGAATCCGGAACATTTCACGACAACATACTGCAGAGATACATCTGATTTGATGATAGTCTTAGTTAAACTCATCAAAACGTGCGAAGGATTAAAAGTACATGACGCGCGTGAGTCTTTATATATTATAGTAAAGATACAGTAATTTATATAAAAAAGAAAGCCAATTTGTCACGCAAGTTAGCTCTACAAAACTAGAACATGATGTGGTTCGAACAGAAAAATTAACTCCCATCACAATGAAGTTAAATTTTCTATTTCTTCTTTTTCCGGATAAGATTCCATTGGTTTCTTTTTTCTAGTCAGCGGGCTTTAAATATACCTGAAGCTATCAATCTACATACCATGCTACAAAGCCTTGTTTAGCGCCATGATAAAGCAAGAAAAAGCAGTTCATCCATTATATAGAAACTAATACCGTAGCAGGGCGTCAATCGGACATGTCTTTTACAAATTATTCCATGCAAAAACGGTCTGTCCAAACCACATAATAAACTCCACTTGCATAATACACTCCAATCATGCAATTGAGGTGAGATCGCGGTTTAAATCGAATCCTGCAATATTGGCTGCCCTCCCAGGTGTATCCCGGGAGTTTTTCATTCCGCAACGCATACACCGCTGCGCTGATTCCTACGTGAAACCAATATGAACTTTATTATTGTCACAATCAGCGGCGGGGTTATTGTGCTCATACATAGTTTGTTTGAACGAAGTAATGTTATGAGATAAGTTTGTCCCTCGAAACAAGGACATTGTATGTCCGTGTGGGCAGAGTTGAGAGTGGAGAGTATTAAAACATTTGTGAAATAATACATGTTAGATACAAAAAGTTATTTAAATAAGTAGGTAATAAAAATTATTTATATTTGTCTGGTAAGTATCGCACAGAATCACTTAGTATTACCCCAGATAATATAATACGTACTAAGAACCAGCGAGGTTTTTTGTTATTTTACTATTGAATTTTTTAATACATTCTAGTTTAGGTGGTCAAGTTTGGTTGATATCTAACGAACTAACTTCATAACGATTTTTTTCTCTCTTTATGATAGCGACAGAAGCCGTAAGACGATGCACGATGGAAGGCGTATTTAAAGGATTTTTAACAGTTATTTATTTTACTTCTCCACTATAACAAAGGGGAACGCCTACCGCGAGCAGCACGATTCAGACGTGGCGCAGCGCCGGCTCACTGCAAATTGAGAGTAATGGACAGGGGTTCCTAAATATTGGATAGTGTAGCCGGGGCAGGGCACTTAATAAACTCGATTTTATTTGTTACTGTGTAGGTAATTAATTTAATCCGTATAGCATAGTAGTTAGATTTCCTGAATCCAAGTAACTAAGTATATCTAATACTAAATACGTCTACGCAAAGATTACATTATATTGCAGTTGTTTACAGTTGTCCTGCGCTGGTCCTGTGAAAAGATGTGCTTATATGAAACAGTAATATGAGTTCAAGCCGTGGTAACAATTCAATTCAATTCAATTTATTTACTTGCGAACATAGGTGAACAATAATTTGTGGTCTTAAAAGTAACATCGTATTCGTATCTCTAGTTCCGCCGTTCTGACATGCAAGCGTTTTGTAACAGTGTAATATCAACCGAAACGAAAAAAAAATCCTACAACAGACAATCAAAATACAAGGATTAAAAGGTTCAATCAATTTTTTTTGGTACCAAGTTGATCTATCTGTCTTTTCATATTGACCGTATCAAAGCATATGCGATGGTGCATACTGGCATGACTTAGGAAACATACCAAAACTTCCGATCGTCATTATTACTGAATCATTATCGTTAATTCGTTATTTCGTTATCGTTAAAACCGATGTCAGAAGTTATTTGTAGGCAGCACCCCAGATAATATAATACCTACAGTACAGATGCCTCATCCCATACAACGGAATAACGCGGGCTATTTTACGAATTATTTTATTTCTGCATAACGCAAGATTATCAAGCGACATTTATTGCGTGTTGGCGAAATATTGGGCCAAATGAATACACTGGACACTAACTAGTAACTCTCTAGACACGATTACTAAATTATTTTCAAGTTCAGGCTCTTTTTCGTTTGTACTTGATGGGACCCCATCGCAGCACTTAGCCTTTAACTCACTTCCGGTACAAACCGGACGTCACCAGTTTACACATACTGATCTAATTTCTCACAAGCTTTCATCGCTTTTCTGGGTTCAGTGCGAGCTTTGAGTTTATACGATATTGGAGAAATTGGTACAACCGGTGCTTTTAGGTCACTTCCAACTTTTCTCGTGGCGGGGTTAGATACTTTGATGTAGTTTAATTGCTATATTCTAAATACTCTTATCCGTCGGCTTACCTGGAGGTTTTTCATCCTAAAATTTCCACTCTTAATACTCATAATACGGCCAGTGAGGACAAACGGAAGCTTATGCCCAATGAAAAGAAAATCCGCAATACTTTAATCAAAATAAGATCTAGTAATTTTCTTCACAAGTAACTAGGTACCTATACATTAGATATAAACTTATTTATAGTCCAGATTACCGTTAAGTTTCCTCTCAAAAAAATATGTTACCGTTAAGTTAGAAAAACAATTCAGCAAAAAATATAAAAAAATAATTCCCTGATAATAGAAAAGTAAAGAGCAACCATAATATATTAAAATGTCCTAGGTCCTACCTAGTCTATAAAATATGAATACATACCACCTCAATTTCCAACAGACGGTTAGCCACAAGTGTCACGCGCTACCACATGAGCTGACGTTCACGTTATTGCTTGAAGTTCATTTCCTGAACCGTATAACTAATTATACCTCCAGGCGGACACGACCAACCTTTGAGAACTTTCGAATGAAACGCTGTCTTTCCGGGATAAGATGAACAACGGTAGAAAACACTGAACTTTTTTTTCGTTTTATGTATATCATTAATAATTAGCTTTAGCTCTATACACAACTTGAATACCTACTTAGATTAATATTTAAGGCGAATAAAAATTCTGAAACAGAGTAAAGTTTTCACAAGTTTTTACAAAGTGTTCACGTACCCATTCATTACTTTTCTTTCTCAAAAGGCATTGCCTTTTGCCATAGTAACTCTGAATATTAAAGGCTCTCGAGGTACACGAGATGAAAATTATATCCTTATCCACAATATCTTTTTAACCGAATTGAAAATAAAGGAGGAGGCTCTAAGTTCGATTGCATGTATTTTATTTTGTGGTCCCATGTAATTTAGGTAAAGATCTATTTATGATCTTTGGACATAGACAACGGAGAGTTCCGCTGTGTATCATTCAATTATTTAAAAAAATTAATCTAAAAAATATAATAATATAGCGATTGAAGTACCACTTTTCTTTAAAATAGGTAGGTGCCCATTATTTTAAAGTATGTGAATACTTTAAATAGAGTAAAAGTCTTCGGTAGTTTACAAATATAGCTCAGTAGTTGCAGCATCCGGCAACCAAAAAACGCAATTCCCACATACCTTCTTACATTTTGAAAATAAACATATAGACAAGTTATCGATCGAATACATCAGACGATGCCTGTCTTTCAACAGTGTCTTGCTGCAGTTTTAAAGGAGCGAAACCTAGGATAACCAATACAAATCGCAAACAGTTACAGATATCTTCACACTCGATTCTCTCCCCGCCCAATAACTTCAGCCTGTTGAGTTTCATTTATTTCTTTTTCACTTGGCGAGTGAAAAAGAAATAAATAAAAGTCGCAAGTCAATAATTTGTATACGTAGTTTTTTAATCTCACGTTATCAATAACTATTGAAAAAAAATAACACTGGGAGCTGCCGATATCTTTTAGTCAAGCATGCACCATCGTCAACCGCGTCGTTACTTTCCATCAGGTGAGACCGTGGTCAAACGTTGTTAGCCAAACGTTGATTAAAAAAAAACTAGTCTCTAAATTCAGTTTTAAATTATTCGTCGAAATAGGGTCATAAAAATATGTAATTAGCTACAAAGAATCTAATCAATTCTAATTAATTCAATTTTAGATAGCCAAGCAGCTTACGGAATTTAATTTAATTTCAAACATTGTTTGCGCTTTCTTATCGTAGTAGACGTTCTGTTAACAACAATTACTGACATACTTAATATCTGATGCAATATTTTCTGTGTTGATTTTAGTGCATTTTATTTTCCTTCCTTTTTCCAAGCACAAGGCTCATCTGCTTGCCCGCTCGAGGGAACAAATGTTCCATCTAATTAAGTTTATCATAAAGCGGCGTTATTGCCTTGTCGGCCAGGAGCCAGGAAGGTGCAATCGGAAACTCGCCTCGGCGGGATAATGTTAGGATTTTTTTTATTTTCTCAGGCGTGGAGGTGAAGTTAGAAAGCTGTTTCACGCAACAGTATAGTGAGATATACAATTTTCTTGGTGTTTTTAACGAAGTAAACCTCGAAATTAATTTTGACAATGCAAAATGTCAGTAGTTACGATAGGCAACATGCTAATTCTAATCCTATTTTACCTAATCCAAATCACCCTATCTTCACACTAATATTAAAGGCGAAAGCTTGTGTGTGTAAATGTTTGTTATCTTCTATCTCGGTAACTAGAAACAATTTTGATGAAATTTGGAATGCAGATAGCTTATACCCTGGATGGACGCAAAGGACATACTTTTTATTTGCGGGTGACCCCGCGGGACGCAATTAGTAACGAATATTTAAAAAGCGGTCCTACTTCAATATTAATCTTTTTCATTTATTAAGGTATCGATTGTTTGATAACACTATTATTCTCGCGACTAGAAACTATGTTCACCATTAATATAAAATTACTATAACCTATATCAAGATCAAAACTATACACTAAACATTCAAAGCCATGTAACTGTTGTAAAAGTCAGGTATCCATTTATAGACAACGTAGGTATTGCCTTGCGACATTACGACTATCCAGCGGGCAGCTCTAAACTGCCCTCTGTACTGGACACGAGTAATTCACTTAGTAAGATTAAGTTCGGATTCCACTCGAGGTTCACACCTCGGTTCGGAGATTTTACACCTTCATGCTACGACCCCTAGACGGGTTAGGAGCTTTAGGACTACATCTAAATATCAGGATGTTTCACTCCAATTCGTCTCACTTGCATTGAGTACTAAATAAATGTGGACCGAGAGTGTTCACTTGCTCACTTACCTAGGCAGCACAGCGTCTACAGTCTAGCTAGTAATATAGTAACAAAGCTGTGATATCAGATATCAAAGTCCCATATTATAATATGCCCAGTAATCAATACATATCAAACGCAGGCTTATTCTACATAAAAAAAAAAAAAAAAAAAATACATATAATAAAACTGTAACTGGGCTAAATATGTAAATTGAATATTTTTGAAAAAATTTGACTGCATTGCGCTTCTAATGGATATAGAAATTAGAACCATTTCATTGCGCCTGCCTCCCTTCTATTGCCGTCCCATGCATTCATCCTTTTCCCTTATTTTTTTACCTTTGCCCCTCTCTCTCTTACCCATAAACAGAGTTAGGACTTAAAACTAATTAACCCGTGCGAAGCCTTGGCGGGTCAGCTAGTTGCACTATATATCTTCAATCTAATGTTTTACAAGCATGGTTCACGCATTTGCTGCTTTTGTACTGAATTAGCAATATCAGTTTAATCAGTTTATCACGTAAGAGATAATTTTTTTATTTTATTTTGTGTCGTTATTCTGTAGCGCCACGTAGCACTGCTACGTTATCGCTGTAGATCACCTACGAAATGATATGACGCTGTAGCAATATGCTACGGATTTCTCATTTATGAAACAAATAAATATAATCAACCGTAAAGTTGATTATTCTCGTAGCATTTAACTTTGTTTTGTAGCACCACTACAACGCCATTGTACATTATCTTTATTATACGGCGCGATACGACGTAGCACTGAGCTACAGTGGGCCTAGCATGAATATTTACGCGCGCGTAAGTGTAACGTTAACGTAAGGCAGTTGTATTGTATTTAATCTGCCCCCCCTATTACAATTAAGCTAGCAGCGCTGCTAACGCGCGTCTGCCGCTCAACTGCTGTCAAAATTGTATGAACTTTGACAGCAGTTGAGCGGCAGACGCAATCGTAATAGGGGGGCCTTACGTTAACGCTACACTTACGCGCGCGTAAATATCCGTGCTAGGCCTACAGAACTATACAACTACATTAGAAAATTTAATATAACCTACGAATATTGAATAGACATAACAAGTATAATACTATCAAGTAAGAGAGAAAACTGAATCACATGGTTATGCAATGTTTATTGTTTAACCATATGCTGCATAGCATTGCTACGACTTAGACGCAGTAGAGATCCACGGGATACGACGTATCCATAACGCTATGCTATTACCGCTACCAAATAAGTTACAAAAGATATCCAGAATCTTCAGTCTACGTCTAACAAATATACTTCTAATAGTATCTCACCACTAATCTCTTAAACTGGTAGGGCGCAGTTATGCACAAGCAAAACCGAAGTTTTCTCAATTAGATGCAGCGAAAGAACGTACGGGCGAAGTTCGAGCTTCCGAGATAAAACTGAGCATCGTCTGGCGCGGATTAATAATAAAAGAGGATAGCATTAGATACCAATTCAAGTTTGCCAACCGGACGTATGGATTTATCCGGTGTTAGAAGTTAGGCGAATAAACTATTCAATCATATTTTTCAACTTTTGAAGAAGCTTTTAGTCGGAAATCTTTTCCTTTCTCCTTTCTGTGTAAATTACATTAGGGTTAAGGTAACAGAAATTCTAAAACTAGTGACTTTTTACGATAACAACCGGACCTACGGCATAACATGAAGGCATGCCTCAAGGAAGGCCTTAGTCTGGTAGGGCTCAAATTTCAACCATCTTAATAACAGCCGTAGTGAACGTTGCCTAACTACACCAATCGGTTAATACAAGTGGAGATTCGCGAAGAGCTACTTGAATCACAAAACCTTTTAAACCCCTTTAAGCTCTTTTTTAACCCCTTTTGTTGCTAAAAATACCCAACACTAATACAAAACCGTCATGGTTCATGACAGTAATGCTTCAAGGTTACAATGTTGTTCGAATTCGTACCATGAACTTATAAAGTATTCCTGCGTGAGAACGAGACGTCTACATTTTATATAGCGTAATCACTGTCGCACGTCGGTGGCAACTTGATGTATTTGAGTGGACGATTCAATGTGACGTCATCAAAACTGCGTTGCCTCTGCAACATTACAGTATTATTACTTTTATGTCATTTGTGTTTTTGTTATTTTTGATTGTTTTGTATTTTGTGTTTGATTGAAGTATTAATGCTATAAGAGGTTGTGGTAGGCCCCCAGACATTACATGGAATAAATCAAAGTCCAAGAGAATGATAATTTAAAATGACTCGTACACTTTATTTTATCTCGATACAGCACTAATTAATAAGATGACAATAATCATGCAAAAATCACATCCTGAGGGTTCCGTGACTACTAGATTCCTCCTTTAAATACCCTTACCCAATCTACCTATGTCCATACAGTGAAGAAATTCCCAACAAACTTAAAAATTCGGCTTTTCTCATACAATTTGCTTGAAAATGAGTCCTAAGTTAACTTTGTTCTGTTGCACATGAGCTCGTTGTTGCATTAAATAAAATAAGTTCAAAGCATTTAGACGTGTGCTTACAACCTTCGTTTATATAAAATTTCAAGGTTCTAGGCCTATAATAATACGAACTACAATCTACGATACCGCCTTTGTTTGTTTCCACAAGTACTGACAGTTTAAAATATCGAATATTTTTTCAGGTCGCATGATAATAAAGTTTTCACAGAGCGCACAAGCTCCAATATCCAGAAGTATCGATAAATCGATGCCAGCCGCATTTAATTTAAAACACACACATGTACGACTCGATAGCTTCATATTTCACAGATTACATCTTCGCATAAATTGGTTTATTGGTTTCTCGAATATGAGCACCGAATGATATTCCACGTTGGAAATGCAATATCACTGAACAATATTTGCATGGAACTTGAATCATCATCGAACAGGTGATTCGAGAGAAAATATTATTTAGATACACTTTTTTGAAATGTAAATCTTTTAGAGATGTTGCAAACCATTAGATGTAAAACATGTCTGAAGTAAGAAGTGGCTATCCTTTGCAACAGGTCTCTCAGACTCTCTACTATATGATAAGGAATTGGGCATTCATGTGTTTTCTGTTCTTCTGTGGAGCCGATTCATGTATTTGCAACAAAAACGATGAGTGAACATTTAGAAGGTTTTGAAATGTGATACAGAAGAATATTGAAGCATCGTGGGCGGATAGAATTTAATTGATATTAAATACTGATATTAATCACGTTATGCTAAATGATCAAAACCACTTGCACCAACTTATAACTTAGAGTAAAATCCAATGAAGAGGCAAATAAGCCTGAATGATTACCGACCTGCCTCCGGTAGAAGATGGCATCAGAAGCAGAAGTGTAGGCATTCAGTGCAAACTTTCACCCAAACCGCTTTACTTTGACGTATAAGTTACACAACCATACGAGTCACTTTATTACTTAGAGTATTAGAGTATTAATGTATAAGAATAGTATCAGCGAAGTATCTCATCTGGAGTTGGTCGTTGTATCAACTGAAGAGACCGAAGATAGAAGAATCAAACAAACTGTGCAAAAGTTCTTAAAACTCTCCACGGTGAGTTGTTACCTCCGTCCAGACACTAACTCTTATTACAAACTTGCTCGGCGCGCGCTCCAGTGGACACTCAACTTATAGCTGCTACGTTGATATCTTATTGGAAATAATTATCGGAAAATATAGTTACAGTGGGGAAGCGAAGTCTTGCGCCCAGTGGCTGGCAGTAATTGTATGAGAAGAGCCGAAGAGAAGCATAATGGCGTACATTGGGAGAGACATGTCCAGCAGTGGACTAACGTAGGCTGATAATGATGATGATGATGATGGAAGTAACATTGTGTTCAAGAAACACGGTTCTCTTGCAATTATTTGTGTACTAGTAAAATTACCTACTACTTACATTAATATTAGCTGCAACCATGTCTAGAGCCATGTAGTTAATTTGAAAAAGATGCAAATTGGTATTAAATACCATTTGTAAAAATATAGCTGATTTAAAACGTAGAAGATATGTTGATAAAGGTAAGCGTAGCCTCAAGACACCGCAGTTTAAGTAAGAAAGTGTCCTTAGTATCTTTAGTGCAACGTTGTATCTAATAAGTTCATAGCGAAAGGATGTGGGAAGTCAATTTTCCAAATGCAGCAATGAAAAAGAGCATCAAACTAAATTACATTTCAACGCAGTGCTCTCAAACGCAATAAGAAAGCACTCTGACTAATTTCCAGCTGTGTTAGACATGGCCAGCTTAAACCTGCATTACTCTATAAAGACACGCTTACGGCAAAACGAAGATTGCGGCCACAGTGAAATGGAAAACAGTAAGGGATCTGCCAACAATAGTTGTTTTGTCTCATTATACCAACCGGGGCGAGATGGTGAATGCTGGCGCGACTTCATTTCGTCCTACTCCGGCGGCGAAAGGACCTTGAGGTGGTATTAGTGGGTTCATGTCTCACATACCTTCTGCCGTCAACCCCGTGATAAAAACAGACAGCCAACATAGGCAGTTCACCCAAGTAACATCTTGCGGTTCACATAAACAAATTACACCCTCGCGCCGTCACATCTTCCTGGAACACAAAATAAGGCTGGTGCGGCGGCGAATTCTGCTGAGCAACTAAAAAGGCGCAAATATAGTAGTAACATTGATAGCGGTTATATATTTGCGCCTTTTGGAGTTGAGACGCTGGGGCCTTGGGGACCGAGTGCCCACCAAATCTTCAAAGACCTGTCCAAACGTCTGGTCGAGGCAACACGTGACCAAAATGCTGGCCTCTTCTTTGGGCAAAGGTTGAGCATTGCCATTCAACGTGGCAATGCTGCCAGCATTTTGGGCACTTTGCCTACTGGTAGTGGTTTGCTAGATTAGTTTTGTATTATAGGTATTGTTAATTTTAGAGTTTTAGTTTGGTAGTAGTTTAGTTTTATAAATTAGTTTAGTTGTTTAGTGTAATAGTTTAGTATCTGAGTGTTTTTTATATTATTTAATGTTAACTTACCTATATAAGAAGTTAGTTTCAAGTCTTAAGGTAGTCTTATTACAATTATTATAATCGCTGTAATTTCAAATCTCTGACATTTCTTGTTTCAATTTACTTGAATTCATCGTCTCGTTGATGTAAATTACTAGTCAATAATTATGGATTCCTGCGGCTTTTAAAGGATTTCAGGAAGTTGGCAAAAGTCTGTGGTTGATCGTTTGTAGTAACGCAAATAAATGGCGGTTCCATCCTTACTATTAATTCCTATACTGTAGCGTTGTCTCGAGGCCGAGACAAATTATTGAGATAATCACGTCGCCCTCGGTTGTGGTAAAAAATTAAATTCTGTACAAAGGAAAAGAGAAACAAGCTTGCACTATTTTTTTTTATTAACTGCCAAAGGAACAAATTAGAAACGTGAATTCAATTTAGACTTACAAAGAAATTGCAAATTGTTTCACAAACAACTTTGCGGAAAATTGCAAGATTATTTGTTCCATCTTTTACCTTTACCTATATCCAGAATAAATTATTCCTTTGCCGATAAAACAGTTACATAAATAGTTTCCTGCACAAGATTACTATGAAGATATTCAGTAAGAGATAATGCAAATAGTAACAATATTAAGATAAAATCGTCCTTATTCATCTAAAAATATTAATATCAAACAGCTTTGATAAAATTTGTTTAATAAATTATGCGCAAAGACGTTTCGTTTAAATGTAAACAATTTGAAATAACGATTAATTATTATTAAAGTCTAATATCAGTATCACACGTTCGTTGCGATGAGGTAAATGCTATCTCGCCACTCTCACCAGGTAGCATTATGCATCTCTGTCACCACCAACAAATGTAGTCAGCTCAAGTAGCGAGCAAGTGAAGCTGTTAACGCCACCGTTACTCACAGCTACACGATACTTTCAAGGTTAGAACCAGCATAGCATAGATACGTAAAGGTGTAGCAATAAACAGACATCAGCTCATAAGCAATTTATAGTCCATTTACTTTGTGGAGCCATCATATAATACAAAGTAAGATCAAAATACAATACTTAATCAAAAATAGCTCTAACACAAAGACGCTCAACTACACAACAAGGAACTTTCAAGCCCAAAAACTACAAAACATTACACAGAGGGTGTTGCATCTTGGCGTAACTATGACAACCATATTCAATACTGCATAAAAGGTATATCAGAAACATGCAACCTGTCAATATATTTTACAGAAAACCGCCCAACTGCATAAAATAATCGGCTACAGCGTTCTGGGACACTGCGACAGAATCAATTCAGGAATATAATATGCAAGACATCTGAAACTCCCACGCGGACATTCGCCGTCCTCATGTTACAAGGTGATAAAATGACACAGTGATGTGTGATGTAATCCGTTTGATGCTACACGATATGGCTTTACAGGTAAGGTCAGTAAAGATAAACTGGGCTATGTTTAGGATGGATGCCAGAACCATATCATATTATTACGTACAGTTTGCGATGCATACCTATTTGGACATACATGAGATGTTCGTATAGGTACCTATTCGGGTTATATTTATAATGTCTTTCATACCATTTATTTACCTATAACTATGTTTTGAACTTTTGACTTCGAAAATGTCGTCTTCATTATATTTTTCTCAAAAATCAAATACATTTTCCTCGCGAAACCTGGAACAGGCAAAGCGGAGATTGACCTTGATTTATGCTCTAACGTCTTTGAATAATGTAGTATTCAAATATTTTCTTTAACTAAAGCAAATTCTCTTTCTGGCTGCAGACAGCGAACATGAATATAGAGAGATTACGCGTATGAGAAGGTCGACATACGAAAAATTAAAATATGTAATTATTGCATTCGGTATGTGTAAGTTTAAAAGTAAAAATAGCATACCCATATTGATCTGAAATTATTCAGCTTTGTTTGGGTAAAAATACGAACAAAAAGTTAACAGTTTCAATAAAAACTATAAATAAATCCTACAATAAGCGCGGACATATTAAAAATCTTTCTATACATAGAAATGACTATTATCCAGCTAAAAACTCTGAGATCTTTAAAATGGTAATGGTTGTGAAGCCATACTTACAAAGGATGGTAAAAAGCTTTGCAAATAATTTGAAAAATGATAACGGAAGTACCGATTATTGGCAGACAAGATTTTCAGCAAATTATTCTTCTGAGGGCATTAGTCTGAAATTTTTATACATATTATACACACTACCAGAGCAAATAAAACACTCCGCACATAGAGCGAAGCGGTTTTTTTTTTTTTGGAAAAGTTTTTTGTGTAAGTTATTTGTTTCAATGCTCTGTGTACACACTCATAGACATATATATAATGACAGGCCTAATGACAGATTAAACCGTCGCTTCAAAGAGGGATTCAAGTTCACAGATTGACCTCCACTAGCGCCCAGTCTGTGTTGGAAGTGAGAAGATGTCGGTCATGTGTCTCAAAGAAAATATGCCAAGTTGTGTTGTGAAGGGTTGCACAAACTACACTCTAAAGTGCAATAAAAAGAAATACAAAGTTTCTTACCACAAGTAAGTCAATATTTTCAATATTACACTCCGTTTTGTACGAAAATAATCGAATTTATATTTGGGATAATCATTGTAAACAAACATTGACGGACATAATGGCAGCGATAGGCACCTAATTTCCTCAACTTGTCGTAGTTCACGCGAAATCTAATAGATGGCGCTGACTTTTCCCACGCCATTTTGACAAAATAAAATGTCCCTTCGGGCATATCCTGATATATAGATCTATGTACACACTGCATAACAGTAGAATAACTATTCAGTGTTTTGTTTTATATTTGCATAAATCTATATATATATCTATATTTGCCTTTTTTAGACCGAATAAATATTCTTCCTCTACCCAATTTTTATTGAGGATATAGTTTCGACTCCGTTAATTTCTAAGTGTATAGTAATTAATATTAGTCTGGTAAAACGATGGAATATCCAATCCGGCTGCGAAATATACACGAGCCCAAAACAATAGGTATAGGATGACGACACGGTCACACGAGACGCCGATGACGCCGCATTAAAATGAAATCCACACGGGGATGATTGATGACGCCGACAAACACGCCGACGGGCCGCGCCCGGTTCATTCAATTTGCTGTCATCGTGCGTTTCACGAACCACGCAGTTGTGCTGTAGAGTTTGCTTTTTTACATAGTGTTTATGCATGGTTTATATCATGAAAATATTTATACCTAGTAGTTGTAATTCGTTTGTTAAAACTATCATTAACGGAAACATCGGACCTACATGGATCTTATTATACGCATCAAATAAAACAGTGGTCAAAGCAAGTCTAACATAAAATAAGGGGTTTTGTTCGTTTTAAATCATTCGAAATTCATCCCAATAACAAGAGCAATAGGAAGTCATTAAATCGTTTTCAAATATACAAGCGGTTTTGTTAAACTTTTACTGAAAACTTACAACAACCAGACCGGGAACCGCTGCATCGGACGGCACGTTCGGATACCGGGCGCTTATTGTATTTACGGAAACGGGAAATTAAATCTCCAGTTTGTAGAGGAACTGTGTGGTACTGTTGAAAGCAGTGATTAAGGTTCAGCAAAAGGCCTTTAAAATTTTAGTAACTAACCTAACCGACGCGACGGTCGCCCATCTTATTATTTTTTTCTTATAAGTTGCAGCCACTCATGAAACTTAGGTGTATTAGTCGATACCTGACATGAACAATGTCTGTTCCAGACAAAATCTCCTCCAACGTCACGTTACCAAGACACACACTTTCCGAGTTACACTAGTAGCACCGCCGGTAAATTGATCTACTTGGTCCGCAGCAATTGTATTTTTCATCATACGACGAACCGGCATAGATTGTCGGAATTTTTAGGATGTTCAGAATAAAGGACGCTATTATTAAAACACACCCCGCACCGATAACATACAAGCATCATCTGTAAAGAGAGCATAAAGGTAAGCAGTTACCTCTTTTCCCGCCATAGTAAAAACTAAAATTCAGATAAATGCTTTCAACCATAGACTGAACCTCGCATGACACACGGTGCCGTCTATCACGACATTGCGTCCAACAAAGAGCCGGTAATCCACGGCCGTGTCCGAATCATTGTTGTCCGGCATACAGACGGTATGAACTGGGCTCAACAAGAGCTTCCATAGCGAACGCTAAATCTACGAGCGTTTCGCAAATTAATAACCGATATTTCGTTTCGGGGAGGTACTCTGGACAATACTTTTTTATAGCTGGATATAACTTTAATCAGTTGAGTACCATATTAAAATAAAAAATTGTAGCTGACATATTAGTATTACTAATATTTAAGATTCTTAACTTAGGAACCTTGCAGACAGAGCGGTCACACGTTCGCGCGTTCCATACAACACAACTATTATCATCATTATCAAAAGCCTGAAGATATCCACTGCTGAACATAGGCCTCCCCCAGAGAGCTGTAGAGGGCTCAACTTATATACTATTATGCATAACTCGATTACCAAAAACGCAGAACACGCGAACACGTGGCCGCTCTCTGTCTGCAAGATCCCTTCAGGGTAGAAAACTAGCTAAACAGCGAGCGCTAGAAAACGTAGGTTTACTTCCCCTTTATTCTCAGCCTCGCCTTCAACAACAGCAAAACGAAATAATATGCACGATTTTCGGATGCAAATATACCTGCACTACTATTTCCATCCATTTTATATATACGCATCCATAAACAGGTGGGACGGGATCATCATCAATCCGAATCGATTATTATCAAGCACGCGCGATCCGAGCACATTATGCAATACCTGCAAAATCGAAATGGAATCGGTTTCTGAAACATCTACTATAGTAGACCCACCCTGTTATATTTTTTTTAATAAACTATGGTAGAAATTTCTCGATAATGCACAAACCATATTGATTCTGCAGTTATAATTCGGACAGCTAAGGAATGGTACACCTTACCAGTGTGGTTGTTTTCTAACAACTACAATCTAGGAGATTTTTAGGCTAGAGTAGACCGGTATCTTCTAGGTTAGGCAAACATACCCCATTCGTCGACCACGTCGTAACTTAACGTATGATGAGACAAGGCAATCGTGAGCCTAATAATAATCTTGAAGTGCATTCAATATAACTTCGCATACAAAACTGATTCAAGTTGGCGACCAAACTCTTACCGCAAATTCTCGGAAACCTTCAAAACTGTGCCAAAAAAACGAATAAATTCGGTACTATGGACGTACTTACCATAGGTGTATTATTTTGTATTGATAGGAAAAATAAACCTTGTAGAATCAAAAAACACACATGTGATATTGAATGCACTCTGTGTGATTGGGCATTGTTTCGGGAACCTGAGTTTTAATACAGTATGCAGGATGCAACGCGAATCCAATTTTCGGCACGAACCGGGAAGGGCGCTACTCTAGATTGAGTAAAAGATTTTAAGCGAATTATTTATTACGTATTCGAATATCTGATTCTTTTATATATCGATACATATCTATTATGATAATAAATAACATATTACGCAAGCTAATAAGTATTTCAATAAAGTTATTTAAATTTTCGTTAAGCAATTTATCAAAATGTTAGTAAGTACGTATATCATGTGTACTATCTGTCAAACATTAGTATCAAAGTTGGGGAAGTCAGAGAAACATTTGTCCGCGAACTGTTTCTGAATCGAATTCGTAAAGCCTACTTAAATTAGAATCCCTGACCAGTATTTATCCGCTGTCCACTGTCACTTATTGGTATTCAGCGTGTGTCCGAGGCGTGCTTATCGAACGTGACGCCACGCACTACAAAAACTAACACAAACGTACTGAAATAAAACCGATGAGGTATATGTATTTCCGTTAGTTTTTCATTCTAAAATAAACCTTACTGTTAATTATGTTTTTACTACGAATGATTTTGAATGACACTTTCAGATTGTGTACGGTTTTTTAGAACAAACTCGAAATTAATACCAGTGATATCACGCTCAATAAAATAGTACGTAAGTACCTATTTTGTATTACAACGAGTAAGGCGGATTGCCTTTTCTGTATTACATAACGGAATATTTTTAAAAGATTCGTATTGTGAAATACTATAATATGGCCTTAGTAAAGTAGTAGTGCTCTCGGCCGGCGCCTATCCAAACATTAGTATGCAACGTACAGACAGGGCATGCTCGGACGTGATGCCACGCGCATCCAAACAAACACCGGAATTGAACTGAAATGGGTCGTCATCGCGAGCTCTCGATTTTGTGACCGAAATCCACTTTCACAACGGAAAAATATTATTACAACGACAGGTGCAACGCAATCACTAACGTATACGTTAAAAAAAAATGAACCAACCAGCACTACAGAACATCAGCCTACACAATTTATGAGATCAAATAAAAATCCAGATGCGAGTAAAGGTCAACGGTCGCGAGCATCTCAAAAAAGTTCGCAATCTGATAATTGAAAAATCTGAATCCGGAGACAGCGATGAAGATAATGGACCTTATTAAATATGCCGAACCTCTTGGCGGCAGCCGGGAACGGATTGAGAATAATCCCTTCGGCAGTCATTTTTCAGAGTTGACGAGCGGCGGCGCAGACGACGGGCGGCATGATACCATCGCCATCTCTAGATTGAAATTTAAAAAGCGTAAGCTTCCCCGAAATGATGAGTGAAAGGGACTCGACGAAAAATTATAAAGATGACATATTTTTCGAGCCATAAATACTTTCGAACGGAATGTCCGCTATTCGCAGTTCATTGAATCTTGTCAGCTTATCAATTTACTAACATCATATAAAACTTTCCGCGGAAACATTATATTGACTGATTTTCCTCGAATAAAAATACGTTAAGTATTCCGCGCGATAACAACTTTCTTGTTGTACACGAGTTTTATTCATAACTTGGACAAGGAAGTCATCTAAGCGGATAAAATGTCTCGGTGCATCTGCGGAGCAAACTTTATAAGTACTCAGCTGTTTATTTCTTTTCCATTACAATTTACAGCATTGTTAGTATTTATCACTGCAAAATTATGTTTAAATATATAAAACTGAAACGTTGTGTATTTGTTTGTGTGGTTTTAACACCAAAATTGGTTAACCAATTTGCATAATTTGCACACGGTTTTGTTTATATTAACGAAATCAACCACCACCAATTATTAAGGAACCTACAAACATAACATTATAAGAATTCAAATAAGAACTACAGCAAGACCAAAACTATATATACACGAAACTTTCAAACCTGCAAGCGGATCAAATGCAAATATAGTATGTTAATTTCGGAAAAAGAAACGCAATATCTAATTTAGCATTTCTAAAAATGCCTTCACCAATGTAGTGGTTTACTTTGAAAGATCTGAAGCCGTACACTACGGTACGGTTTGCCATACGGAGTAACCGATATTAATCAGAAGTAGACGGTATGCAATACGGGCACACATATGTACAACTTCCAAGATTAGAATTTCCGCGGTTGCTCGTAACAATAATTGAGTTGGACGAACTGCATGCAATTCGGTTCTAAACTTACTTCGGGTTTTGGAATTCGTAGGTTACAACTAGAATTCAACTTTAATTATTGTAAGGTTTAGTTGTCTATGATAGAGCACGTTTCTCTGACGCTGTGCACTGTGAGATGGACCTTTTCTTTTAGAGACAGACTTATGTAGATAATAATCCTCCTGTTAGAAAAGATAAACTGGCGTATCAGCGAGACTGATGAATATGGAAACTGACCAAAGATCCATTGTCCTAACATGTTCCCATCATGTTCAACGGTAGGTTCCCCCGGTTTACGAATAAGACCATCTCTTCTAGTGCGTGCCGTAAGATCCGGCTAAGGAAATAACCAGATAGTAGACAGCAGCATTTTATTCTTTAAATCTTTTGCAATCACCAAGCCGTATTCCAAGCGTGGTGAGTACGGCAAATGATAAGCATTCAAAAAGGCTTTTTATTGGGAGGCCCATGTTCAGCAAGAAACGTCTTCTGGCTAATGATCGTCAAGGTTAAAGCTCTTGAAACCGCTCCACCACAAAACCATCATAGTCAACAGACTGTCGAAACACAGCAGGTGTAACCCCTCAAAGGGCCTCAAATAAACAATATTACATTATTGTGCAAACGAATCTTTTGTTTCGCAGGTACTCCGGCTACGGCCGCTCGCTTTTGTTATTGTTTACCCAGTACGTAATGAAGCCTTTTGCTTATGTTTATATTGAATGAAACTCAGCCCTGGAACTGCCTACAAGAACAGAGAGGCCAAATAATAAAGTTTATTGTTAATTTTAGAAGCTATTTGAGACGCTTTCAGTATTAAACGTTTAGTTTAATTCATTCGAGTAATGGTTTCATTTTACAAAAGTATGTAGTGATTTGTATTTGGTCACCTTTTAATTTAAAGTACTAGAGACGTAACTATTTGATATCTCACAGGTGCATCAACGAATGCTTAGGAGATAATATTATGTTACAAGTCATATAAATTTTATTGGAAACTTTTGAAGATACTCTCTTAACACGTTTATGGTCTCATTCCAATTATTAGGTTTTATCATTGTCAGCAATAACGATATGTTTAAAAGCGTTTTGAATAACAACATTTGTTATTCGTATCTAAAAATCCGCATTTATTTTTCTGAGTATATTTTACACAATAACACCTCGAGAGGTTCGCGTTTGGTTCGAAGAATTCCACAAAATGATGCGCTATTTATTTATGGTTTTTCATACCACGTTAGGAGTACAAATTGAACTGACATATCGTTAACAATGAAAGCTTACACGCAACTAATAATATATATCATGATCTAAAAAAGGCTCTAATTGAAAAAGTTACGACACTAATGCTAAAAATGGTTCCTCGTTAAAATGATATTAGACTTCAAAAAGATTTCCAGATATGATATTCCTCACACCACCCAAGACTCCCCCCCCCCCCCTCTCCCACCTGGTATTTTCAGGTATTCTGTAACGGATATTGTATAGATATGAATATAGCAGGTTTACATCGAATCTAGGGCACGGTGTTCGAAGCGAGCTCAGATATGATGCTGCTCGCACTCGGGGACTGCATGCCCTAACTGCTGCAAGTGTAACAGAGAGAACCTGCAAAAATATGTGTGGAAGTGGGTCAAAAGTATCTCCATTATATGGACGCCAGCACGGGCGTAGCTGTGGGCGGCGGCGGCGTCTGCGAGGCGCAACAGGCGCACCGCCCCCCCTCCGCCGCGCAACAGGCGCCGCGTTCGACTTACTTGTTGAATCGACCGACCTACTAACGGCTCGACGAAGACACCAAATTCTTATAGTATACGCGACATACTAAAATGGAAGCGCATGCATTGGAAATAGAGCAAAACGCAGAGCCGAGGCAAAATGGCGCCCAACGTAGAGCTACATATTCCACATCCATGCTACCAATATAGGTGCGGGTTTTCTTAGAATATTTATCGAATAGACGTATCGCTCATGACTAACATTTTCCTCAGAATTTCCAATAAAAGGTTAGGTACAAACTTGAAACACATTTGCATAGCATAAAGTTTTCTTGTATTGCCAATGTACCTTCTCAAAATGACGTTACCACCTCGACACACATTACAGAAACTATTAATGCAGTTTATACTTAACTCTTTGGTATCATCATCATCATTATCATCATCATTAACAGCCTGAAGACATCCTAACGTATGTTGATGCTGAACATAGGCCTCCCCTTTGAGCGGCTACTCGCCTCCTGCATCCATCGGCTCCCCGCGGCATTCTCCAGATCGTCGGTCCACCGAGTGGGGGGCCGGCCTACGCTACGTCTTCCGGTTCGTGGACACCACTTGAGAACCTTTCTTCCCCATCGGTTGTCAGTTCTACGAGCGATGTGGCCTGCCCTGCCCTGCTACTCTTTCGTAATGCTCTCTTATTATTCCTGGTACTTTTGCATTTAAACAAGAATATGACATCGTATCTGATTCTCTTTAAAGAGACATATTAAGTGAACCTTTATAAAAGAACTGGAGCTTACTAAAGTCGTTACGCTGCAACTCTCGGCAGGTAATATGATTGCAGTGCGCGTGTTTGTAAAGCGAATGCTTGTGTAGCCAAACAGAAAACGGCACTTTAAACATCTGAATAGTCGAGTCGTGACTACTCTCAAAGTTTGCACCGCAAGTGCTCTTCACGCTCTGAAGACTCGCTGAGAAGTTCTCAAGATCGTGTTTGAATGTGGCTCGGTTGAATACATAAGCGCTGATTGTCAACGTTGGCTGTAACATTTAACGTTCCGATTCGGATGCAACGAAATTACGATGCTATGCTTAAGTTTCTTATACAGGTCGTAATGGGTGCCACAGGCGATTATTGTATTAAGATAAAGATAGAGGATATTATAAAGCTATCTATCGTAAAACTTGATACAGTAGGCCTAGCACGAATATTTACGCGCGCGTAAGTGTAACTTTAGCGTACGTCAGTTGTATGGCATTTGATCAGCGCCTCATATAACTCCCTTACGTTAACGGTACACTTACGCGCGCGTAAATATTCGTGCTAGGCCTACTGATATCGAAATTACGTTACCTAATGATACCAATGACATCAGTAACCTTAAGAAAATATAGGTACGAGAAATATTTAAGAAAATACTTATAAGTGTACCTACAAAATGCAGTTCTTATGTGAGTAGCGTATCGCCGCTAAATGTATCGCACAAGGAACGTCACTCCAAAACATCGAAAAAGAACACTATACAGATAGATGATGTTAATTATAATTGGAATATATGACGTTTCTATTGGTGGCAACTTTATTGGTGTATGTATGTTCATGTAAAAGTGTTTTGTATATGTATATAGTAAACTGTGCCTTAATAAAATAAAATAAAATAAATAGAATAACTAAATATGTATCGCTGTTCCTTGAAAGTATCAGTAAACGCAAAAACCATGAAAGGATACTTCCTATATGCCCTAATCCATTAAGTGACTTACCAACTAACGCCAAAATGACCGTGAGAAGTGGAGCAGCTGGGAAGGAAACCGTCACGTTGAACTCTAGCATTTGAAGAAGATCCACTGAAACAAAATAGTAGAGTTAAAATATATTTAAAGAAAATAAATATGGGGGCTGTGATTATTATTAGTTAGACTTTCGAAACCAAACTTCATACATGGAGCTATAAAATATTCGCCTATCAGCCCTACCTAGCATTATATGTATTTGCAAAACCTCCAGCCATTTCAGCTACATAGAAAATTCAATCATCCCACACAAACCAAAGCAGAGCAAACGCTCTGTCTGTAAAGAAAAATCCATAAAAGTGCAAATTGGATATCACAGGGCATATAAGCCATACGGTTATGAATTGAAGTTAGTATAATGGTGCAATAGTTTAAAATAAGTGTAACGGCGAACGGGTATGCCTCCATAAGGCGTTAAGGGTCTCGGGAGAATGCGCGCGCGTCGTCGGCTCTTTAACGCGATGAACCGGCAGCTGTATGAATTTTTCATGCGCCTCGAGAAGTAATGGTGTAGCCCGAGACGGCGGATCATTCTTTACGATGCGACAACGGTTAAAAATATATGGTTTGTGTCTTGCGGGGCTCGGTGGCACAACGACTCAGACTGCAGTTTCGGTTTTTTTCTTGTCTGATGTCGTCGATAACTATATGTGGTTTCGGCTAGTATCTATACAAATATATGACGTAACTAGGTGCTTGCCATTCAACTATATCAACTGAATTTTAAATTCCGGTTTGGGTTTGTGAGAACAAATCCAAGCGACTACACTCTGAGATTAACTCTCACTCAAAGCTAATGAAGTTAAACCCAGACTGTGCCAGTACATTTTACAAAAAAGTATACTAAATAGGATTTAGTTCAAAGTGACGCGCCACGTCGGAGTTTCAGAGATACGTAATACGATCAAGGTTTTATCGTCTTTTCGTTAACATAGTTCACGTGTGCTCCAGTGCGGTGGCATGCGTTGCAGACAGTGCTTGATGTTGCAAAGGCTTCCAAAAAATATTCGAACATAAACAGTTACTTGGTCTGTCTTGAATAGAAAGTATAAGGAATTACCACAGAATCCGCCCTTACAGATACTACGTCTATTGGAATAACAAAAAAATGGATATAATAGTCTGGGGCTGAGTTTGATATAATCAAAAACTGTATACTTACTAAGATTTTAAACCTCTGTGGCTTAATATCTTAGTAAGCATAAAGACATTAAAAAAATGACGATTCGGAATGGGAAGCGAAGCGTATTTTTTTCGTGCTTTGTTTTAAACAATCAATTTTATTGCCACAGAATCGAAGCAGCTAATTTTGAATAGCAAAATCAAGCTGTATTATGATCGATCAAGTTTTGGAGTGTTTCATGGCAAACAAAAGAAAGGGTGCCGTTTAATATGAAAATATTATTTTATTATTCTTACAAACGAAAACGATCGATGTATTGAAAACAATGGACATCAACACCAAAACTTGTGTAATGCGAAACGCGAGGTTTTGCTTCTGTCGATCGGACGGCAGAACAAATTAGGCCACGATAGGCCTACGAGAGTAAACTTTCCTACCTTGAAGGAAGATCAGACACTGTCAGTCACGTCACAGTCAAGGCTTTGTGAACCGTTGTTTACCAACGGTAGGATAATCCCCGTACAGTTTCCATATCGAAAATAAGTGGTCGTGTTCTCAGTCGGCGCCTTTTGATGTCGCATAACTGAATAAAGGGGTTGTCATCGCGTGCCCTAAATGGATGTGGGTCAACTATCCGTGTCTTGTCTAGGAAGATAATGAAATATAACTAGATGATATTACTGTAATATTTTTATTGGTTTGCGATAATGCAAAGATGTCACAATATCTAAGTGTGGACTGATTTGAAAAAATATTTTGACAAATCCACTAACGTTCTGTGAATTATGTACAATAGTAAAATTGATTTTGAAATCTTGGAATTTTAGGCTACAACGTCATGAAAAGAAAATGAGTAGCAGATAGCGGCTCATAGAAATAAGAACTCGTTTCAGTGCAGTATCTATTTCGGAGATCAGCCACGCTGAACACTCCTATTCTCCTGGTGTTCATTTAGCACGTAACGTCAAAGGCTCACGGGAAATACACACGAATATTGTATCTCCAAACTGTCTAAATAGATTTGCAACTTGAGAAAAAAATTGTAAATTGCATAGTCATCGTTCATCATTCATCATGTTAAAATTAATTTTCACCGTTGGCGTCGCTTTCCCCGTTTCCCGCACACTTTCTGCGATTTACTGCCACGATTCATATTACGGAAAAGCATCGGAAGAGCCGACGATATTAAAATATCGCGTGTGCAATATGCTGTTCCCTTCGTTTATTTGCGATATCTTTTAGAATATAAAGTTGAGATTAAATTTTAAAATTTAATATACTATAGGTTTAGTTTGATGGTGCACGATTTTGATTTTATACGAGTTTTCTTTTTTTACTTTGCTTAAGTTCTGTTATAAGACTTTTTTCTTCAGTGTATTTATGCAAGTATCAACATTCGACACTATTAATCATGAGTGCGATAATGTGTACTGGGGACTAAAATTATGCCAAAGTTGCATCATCTTTTGGCTCGTAAACCGATATATAAGAATAAAAATACATATCTATGATTCTTAAAGCAGTATCGCCTGCACAGCGTACAAAAAAAAACATATACAATCAAGAATAAAAGAATTAAGTTACACCCCAAATCTTTTTTGTATTTATGGAAATGCCATCTAGAGTAATTTGTATCGTAGAGTACAAACACATTCATCACAATTTCAATAAAACTACTGTAATCACCATTTCGGAATAACTGATCGAACGACCATATTTTCGACACATCCTTTTAGTGTTTGTTGTAACGTTGTTACGAATAAAACACTCAAGTTACCATGTTTATGTAAATGTGTATAAATAATGTGTGACGTCATGTAACTCCATGCAGTTATATGCATCACGTCACGATCTCATTTATGCATCGCTCGAGAAGTGCTTCACACGTCTTCAGCAACGTTTGAGAGAGCAAATTGCTCCCCTTTGCAAGAAGTCTTGCATTTGCCTTATTCGATCCGCAATAGAAAGCATTGATTAGCGACTACGAGGAAAGACGCTGTGAAACTGGTTTAGTCAAAGAACCATTCATACAATTTAGAACACGTCTCATAAACTGTTTTGCCCTGGAATTTGTCCAAAATTAAATTACGATGAAAAAAAAAACCTTTTTTCTCGGTAACAAAATGCAGAGTGGTCGCAAATGGAGAAATAAAATACTCTCTAAGCATACGTTTATATCTACTGATGTACGTGTACAGCAATTTCGTTGTGATGGAAATACCAATAAAAAGTATTAGCCAGAAAGCGTTTTAACAATGGAAAAATATACGCTATTAAAATCCCCTGATGTATTTTCCTATAAATAGAGCTGTGATTCAAGTTTTTATTCGTGTGGTTCCGCACAAAATGATATATTAATTTTCGTAACCTCCCATCACGATTAATAAATGACATGCCCATTGCCCATTGTCAATCTTACTTGCATGTATTTTTATTTTTTTTATCAACGACTAGGCCATCGTTTGACCACAATCTCACCTGATAGGAAGCGACGATCTGGTCTAAGGTGTAGCACGCTGGTCTAGTAAAAACCTATATTCACTCTTGATTTGAACAACCCCGGGTTGCATTTTTCGGGAAACACCTACCAAGGCAAGCCATTCCACACTATTGCAGTTCTTATTAAAAACGTAGAGCCGAAACGGTTAGTACGTATTGGAGGTATTTCGACTAAAAGAGGTGGTTTTATAATGGAAAGGTGCTGGAGGAATTAGGTCATGCAGTTCTTGTGCACACTCTCCATAGTGCAATCTATAAAAAACTGGCAGGCTAGCGACTTCACGTCGATGCGCCAGGCTCTGGAGCCTAGTGTTCACCAAGGCATCGAGTAAGTTCAAGTATTGTGGGTACTTGTCCCATGTTTAACCTACGAAAAAATGTAAAAGCACCGAAAACATTAAAAAATGGGAACCATTTTGCAGAATCCGTTGGGATACCATTAAATTATTATGCATCGAAATGGTAAAGAGTCACGCACAATGGTAAACCCAGAATAATTGACGTTTCTCAATAATAACTAGGCGCTTCTTACATTGGCCGATGGCTGCGGAACCCTACCATTACCTAACAATAATTGCGTAGGTTCAAAAATCCTTTAAGTATCTTATTTGCAATTTTTATTTCGCATAAGGCGATTTGCGAGGCGATTTTCCCAATTATCGACTATCAGACCGAGCGTAATTTTCCATAACAATCAAGGTATTAGGAGGTATTAAAACGAAAATACTTAAGCTGATAATAACGAAGTATTGTTGCGAAAACGCGCTCTTTAAATTTCCGATTTTTTATTCTTATACTGCCTAATTGTTGTGTATAAATATTTTTCTTTTTAATGATCGCTAATACCTTCTGGAACCTTGTTTGTTATTCGGGAGCTCAAATATTCTATGAATTCATTTTTATTATTTGTTTATTCTGCTATGTTCGGTAGGTAACTAGTAGAGTAGTTGAGAACACGGAACCGAAACCACATTCTGTGGTTTAAAACAAACCAACATCCATCCACAACATTCATCCTTAAACATCTCCCGTCAGCAACGCGTAGTTGATGCTTTTTTTGAAACAGCGCAGCGCTAGGTTTATAAACAAAATAATTCCTGTAAGCGGCGGCGGCGCTGCATACAGCAAAGCTCTCGGACGGAAGCTCTCGTCGACCTGATTTCTGTTACTCCTCGTATTTCCGCCTAATTAGGGTCGCTTCCCTTGCGGCACTAACAGCCGGTTTAGTGCCAATTACCTGCTGTTCCATTGTTCAAAGCGTCAAGTATCACTGCTTTCGCCCGAGAGCTTAGAGAGGGATTTAAAAGCAAAAACCCCTTGTGAATATTAATTGTTATTTTATGCTATACTTAATCTTTTTGTACTAAGTTCAATGTGTCATGTTTTATATAATCATAATTGCTATAGTAAACTAAACACAAAATGTACAAGTCTTGTAGCTAAAACCTGGCAAAACAGCCAAAAAAAATTGAAATAATGCGTTTTATAAAGCTACAAGATAACAAGCGTACAAGCAAATCGGCCGATATATTACCTTACTCTATGAATTACAAGCGCTTGTTCGTAGATCATAGACAACCCAAAGTGTTTTTTCATTTTTTAAATGTAAAATCGAACAATATTGTTATGGTCGTTACAAGTATACGGAACTACAAGTTGTAAACTTGTTTACCTAACTAAAGAGCTAGGTAAAATGAATTACTTATTTTATTTATTTATTTAATTCACAAAATCCACAGATCTTAAGGCAAGGTACAATATCACTTAATACTAGAACATACATCCAATTACGGATTTACTTTATACTGTAAAATTCCATATTAAAGATAGAGAGCAGAAAGTACAAACTTAAGTAGGTTACTTGACAAGAAGGAAATAGAATAGGTAGCAACTAACTTAATTAACAGCTCACAATACAATACACTGGAGTGAAGAATAATTATAAGAACGCTACCCGCTTATTGATGGGTAGATGAAATCATAGATTAGAGGAAATACAAGTTTAGATAAAGGATCATGTACAGATTGGGCCTGTCAAATACGATTTAACTATTTGTCATGGATAATTATAGCTTATACCTTAAAAAAATCCTATTTTTTTGTTCTAACTAAATCACAAAATTGGATAAATTTTCTCTACCTCTAAATTATTTAAATCCATATTAACCTTTTGCATTAATATAGCTATTCAAATCACTACCAAAGAGTACAATGTTAATCACTTATTACGAACCACAGATAGTCACAGTATACTCAATGACTCGGTGTAAATAAACATGCATTAATTATTTAATATTATAATCCGGTTATTAAATAATTTATTTTTATATTTATTATTTTTTTGTACCTCGTGTAATGTTAAACGGAACGTAATTTAAGTTGTGAATGTCAAACCTAAGACAGTGTTGCCAGAACGTTACTTTGTTAACATTTTTCGTTACTTTTGACCCTTATTCGGTACTGTCCCGTTCCCAGACTAAAATCGTTACTTTATCGTTACTTTCTGAGGCGAGGGTTAAAATGTTATTAACTATGACAGATAATGTAATACCTACAGGGAACAATATTAGAAAACAATACCTACTTCCCCAAGTTGCAAGCAAGTGCATACTTGTTCAATTCCATAGTTGAGGATTATGGTCGCAACCTTACAGCTAACCAAGAGTCTTAGATAACGGCATTCTTAATACTCCTAGTACAAAGATTGCCATTATGGGACCGTAGTATTGTCAATATGAAATTCGAAAACTGGAAACCAAGTAATATTAACTTGATGTTTTGGGGGATGCTCTATAGGCGTCTAGGTGTCTTAGCGTCGTTATCCACTCAGGCGCGGTGCGGCGGGCGTAGGTAGGTCCCAAAGCGCTAGTCGATTTATAACGAGTGACACCTCTAAAAATTGATTGCCATCCCTAGTAGCGCAATAAGCTGTAAACCACAATTGTGGTGGGGAGCGGTCTACGTTGCGCGATGCCGGCCGCACATGTGGTTGAAGCGCCTGAGCGGGTATAAGTGTGCAAGCATTTATGAATAAATAAATAAATAAATAGGCGCCAGAGGTAACAGGTCCACCTCATGGTGCCCCTGTATGATGTGGCGGTGCTACTGACTTTTATGTATAGTCAAATCTGTTTGCTCATGCCTTCAAATAGGTACAGTTGGTAAGGTGTTGTTTTTAATGACGCACTGGGGAATCAATTGCTCGAAATTCCATACTTAGGTGTGGATTTTATCATCGCTCGTTTTGCTCAGGCTTTTTATATTTGTCTTTTCTTTTACTTTAATACTATTGCACTGCTATTATAATTCTACTAGAAATACAATACCTACTCGCTCCACCCTGGCGAATGGCCAGAGCTACCGGCGCTGCCCGTCACTCTAAAACTATAAAAAATTACCAACATAAATGGAGTTTACATCGATAGCCATCGGTACCCACTTATATCGTCAAAAAAATCCGTTGATCCACTTATCAATAATTTCATCTTATTACAATATCCCCGCTGACATTAAGTCTATTTTTCTATAGTAATAGATAATGAAGTTGTTAATTTTGATATGAAAACGGGACTTTTTAACTTGCTAAACGTTACTTTTGATGGACGAGCTCTGGCAGCACTGATGACTGGTTGATTGATCGTCAAAATGTCAATGTCAAAATCTCAAAGTAATATTAACACTAATCAAAAAAGAAGTAGAAGAATATATATCAATGGGTAATTATTAGTCAAAATAGACTGTGTTGTAAATGTATTTAACTCTCTTGGGGTGGAGATCAGGTTGATAGGTATCTACTCTTATAATAGAGGATTCATCTCATGCCTAGTAGCTAGTACCCATATTAACAAAGTACCCTGTGCTTAGTACCTACAAGAAAGATGTCATAACATAACCTCAAACTTCAGGACATCACATAACATTGCATACAACTACTTCCTCCTCCCTGCCATTCTTACCTTTACACAATAATAATTATGTTTAGATTTCACATCTAAACATAATTAAATAATAAATAAATAAATAAATAAATAATAAATAATTATCTCTCAAATAAACATTATTTTAATAACATAATAATGTCAGCGTCCGTGGTGTGGTGGTTGCGCAGGTCGGCTCATAACCCGGAGGTGGCGGGTTCGATTCCCGCAACAGGACAAGTATTTGTGCATGGAAAAAAAGAAGCGCAAATTGTTGTTCTGTGTCTGGGTGTTGTGGGACCATGGTCCTCGTAGTTCCTGGGTCCCTAGATACAGGGAATCCTAGTTAGGGTTCAGGATCTATGTACATATGATCGTTGGGCGTTATTTATAACAAACTCCTTTGGCAGATCTGTTTAAATTCACAGAATCCACCCAAATTTTTCAATTGTCTTCTCAAATAAAGCTGCTTACACATCTCACAAATGATATATTCACGTAACAACAAACTCACCACACGAACAACAATATACGCTCCGTAAAGCAAAACCCTCTTAATTATAGAGTGTTTTTCATACACTTGCCTGTAAAAACATTCTGATCATTAAAACGGGACTAAAACATTTTGTTGTCTCTAATCTCCAAATAAGGTTGTTTTTCTGACATCCATTAGCGAGGGAGAAGCAAAAATAAAATATTTCTTCGTCGAATTACTAACATCAAAAATATACCGGTAGATTTAACAACCTATTTCATAGCGAAATAAATTTATCTGGCAGTTGAATCGGCGCTAGCACTTTGAATTTGTAGCAATCAGAAAAATCTATTTGTAGTAGTTTTAGTAGACACTTCCTAGGAAGGTGTTTCATCTAATGAATGTGTTGTGTTCTAGCATAAAGTATAATTATTTTACTAAATCAATTAGAATAATGTATAAGTAATATAATCTAACAAGAACAAATAATTAATGGGCTTTGATTTTACGCCCTAATTCCCCTAATCTCGATTAATTTTTTCTGGTCGTAGATGCAAAATTAATCGAGACATGGTGAAACTGAAAAAATAAATTGATAAAAAATATACGTTAAAACTCCTTTGTTGAACATTTAATTATATCCTCGGGATAGAAGCGCTAATTCCAATATTTAATTATGCAAATGCTTAATCCTTTTTTTCCTGGAGTCGGAACGGATAGCTCTTAAGCTATAGAGTTGATTAGGGTGAGTAAAGCACGATTGTTTTCGAGTAAGAACTCAGAAAATGCAATCTGTTCGCATTTTGCTATTTTCAATGAAATTTTGTTCAGGATTACATTGCTCAGTTAAGTGCGTATAAATAATTCAAAATACCGAAGATTAATAAATACTAAATAGCATTTGAGTACATTTTACTCAAAGCGTACTGTTTTCTGTGAATGTATGTGCTTCAGAGGGACATGTTTTTATGTGAACGAATGACGATCACCACAGATACTCATTCACCTGATGTTAAGCGTCACGGCCGCTCATTACAGTACGACTACGACGATATTTTACTGAAAAGTCCTACGACCCAGTAAACACAATATTGGTCCACAATAGAAATGAATATTAAATTAATTGAAAAATCTTGATTTTTTAGCTCAACGCAGTTTCACTCATGCGGTCTGCGCTTAATCTGCAAATATTGCGACCACTTTCAAATAGAATAAAAACGTGACCATCACATACCATCATTATCATTAACAGCCCGAAGACGTCCACTGCTGAACATAGGCCTACCCCATAGAGCGCCTACCTTGAGCGGCTACTCGCCTACTGCATCCATCGGCTCCCCGCGGCATTCACCAGATCGTCGGTCCACCTAGTTGATTTGACATCTACCTTCTATCTATACTGACCGACAGACAGACAACGTGCTTGATATTTATAATGGCGTCTTCCTTTTATGACGTTGGGATGTACCAAGAAAAAAAAATTGGAAGAGGTCAAAAGAGTGTTAAAGATTGTATGAACTGTGCCCTCTGTCTAGTTCATTTATAATTTTATACTTTTCTTTTGATCCCAATAATTTATTTTGTTTCTTTAAATAATATTCGATTGTGTAGAGTTATTATCTAGAATTCTATAGATACATTTACATCAATTTTATGGATCAGTAACAGATAAACCAGAATTAAAATTCAATGTGTATTTAACATGCATAAAATGTGCCAAAATCATCGCTACTAACTTCAACTAGTAATTCGATAGGAATTGAGTATTAGCGGAAATTTTGGTACATATATTTGTCTACCCCACCAGATCCTAAGAGGTTGAAGAACATGCACAGACATAAGAAATAAAAATGTGGAAGAGTGCAAATATCGGTAATATGAATTTACTTTTGGGTTTTAATACTAATTTACTTAAGACATACATGGGTGGAGGCTAAAAACGGTATAATACAGTGGCCTCGGAATAGTACAGTTTTGTTCCGTTTAAGTTTAGAATTTCTCAAAAGGATGTCGTAGGTGTGGTATTATGGTTAGGGTTACATTGTGCGCTCTCAAACACCTTTGTATGACATTTGAACGTAAAAGAATACGTAACAAAGACCAAAGGTATAACAGGTTTACTTTTGAACGCCGGTAAAAAGGTTTTATATTAGAAGAGTGAGACATCCGACCAACCGTTTATGCGGTGGTGGCCATAAATCTGATTTATTAGGTTTTTTTTAACATAAACAATAGACGTGATGACCGATTTTGGATCGTGGATTCACGTCAAAAAGTTTCATATTATGCCCAGTAATTTCACTAACTTAAACCTCAACGTCTCACCTCCAGGGCACTTCGAGGGCGGCTGGCGCAGCGGCGGAAGTGGCAGAAAACCTCAAACGGACGAAATATGAATCTCTCGGCGAGGGGTACATCTTTCTTCCGTTTGGGGTAGAAACCATGGGACCGTGGGGTCCGTCCGCCCGTGGTTTCATAAAGGAGCTGTCCAGACGCCTTATAGAAGCTACAGGTGACCAAAGAGCTGGCTCTTACCTCGGCCAAAGACTAAGTTTGGCCATTCAACGAGGTAATGTCGCCAGCTTTTTGGGCACCTTACCCGCAGACAGCGACTTAAACGCGGTTTTTTATTTATAAGTGTATTTTATAAGTTTAGATAGTTTTAGTTTTAGATAAGTACCTACTTAGTTTAGATTTAATTTAGTTTTTAGTAATTGTATTTTGTATTTAGTTATTAAATTTGTAGTTAGTTATTATATTAATAAAGAATAACTTAAACCAAATAGAAACATAGTAGTGGTTGCTACCTGCGTACTACCACCTACTTGACAGTCATAGGCTAAATGTTATGCGGATTATAGGATGTTCAAAAAATAATGTAACCATCAAAAGGCTTGACCACATTTTATTTTGCCTAACTCCATAAACATTGAATAATCTCAGATTTCCCAATGTCTCATTTAGTCCAAGTATCAAATGTTATTTCGGTTCAAATGTGATTAATGAAATGATGGCTAATAACAAATGATTCGAAAATGATTTGGCTAAATGAAAAAAGTACCAGGGTACATTCCGTTATATTGTTGACCACGAAAATCGGTTTTCATACTAAAAACCTATCGCTCTCTATAGGCGTATCCATGCAAATGGCATCGGGCCTGAACACGATATATTTCCGCCTTCCACTGAGCATAGTATTATAATCAAATTTTCTCCTATTCTACTTTTATTGTAGGGTCTGTACCTGCAAGGATGAGTCGTCATAGAGACGGCGAGATCCCACTGAACAGATTTACCTTTATCTGATACTGCGGGTTGAATAGTGTATTCCTCAAACACCGCCCGAGAACTCCTTTTGATACTAATCTGACTGTACAGAAAAATATTTCTGTATCCTTTGAATTAAACTTTTACCGTGTGTATACAAATAGACGTTTTGTCTAAAAGAGTAGTTGGTTGCCACGACATAGCTGACAATTGTTCAACATTTTATGTACATAATGTAATGATAAAGGCAAAAATTCTAGTGATAAAACTATTGCCTGATTGAATGTGCAATGGTAGCGCTATAAAATACCTATTTAAAGATTAATAATGTACCGTACAGTACTCATGTTCTACTCGATTAACCCCATATAAATAATTATTTAAAAAGTCAGCAAATTCCATAATAATGTCTGAAAACCGTTGAGAGGCCGTGTACACTGTCACTGTAACATTTTACACAGCGTGCGTGCTGTTAACGTGTTTTAAGAATCTTACTCCTGGTTTGTGTAAAATTATCTGTAAGCAACAAAGTGTGAACAAAAGAAAAATAGATATAAGAAACTTAGAAAGTCGGTTGTAAAGGTGAAGGAAAAATTCGGACATGAGACCACTTGTCACGGTAGCTTAAGTAAAGCATATCCCAACTTGAGGTATGGATGGATGCGGGTTCAATCCCCGCTCGTGATTCTAATTTTTCCTTTACAAATTAATCTGTATAAGAAACTTTTTTTTTATGAGAATGAATGACGTGACGAGCCGGTTGTTCACCTGATGTTAAGCAACACGGCCGCCCATAACAGTAGCAGTGTCACTCGAAACTTTAAAATAATAAACTTTCGCGTGACACTGCACTGCGCACGTCATCCTGACACATCACACAGTCTAGTAATAAGATTACTAGACTGTGTAATCAGGTCATAAAGTCTCATTTGCTCAGTAATTTCACTAGCTACAATGCCCTTCAAACCGGAACAGTAGTGCTTCCACACTACTGCTTGGTGGCAGAATAACTGGCAAACCGGTGGTACCTACCTAGACGAACTTTGCAGAAAAGTGCTACGACCTAGTAAACTTAATTCAAAAAGGAATTATTTTATAAACGCATGTAAGAGAATGAGGTTGCTATAGTACAGAGTACAATTGAATTAACTAGCATAAATTGAGTACCAATCTACTTTGGAATAGGTACTTAGTTTCAATGAATAAATCCTATTATACCCAGCATATTCCTACACAACTACTAATACCACCACTATTAATACTACTACTTAAGTTATAACAATGAAGAACACCCGAAGTAAACACAAAAATAACACGCATAAACAATTCTCGATAAAGCTTTATTAGCACCAAACAATACGCCCAATATAAAAGAATCATCGACATGCGATACCCGAATATAACAATAATGGGAAAGCAAACGGATATCGTTATTATCGTTAATCAGCTTAATTAGCGTGAGAGCTCGTTATCGCAACTAAAACCGTTATATTGGTACTCGTTATCCGTTAGATTTCATAGAATAATACAAAAGGATAATCCCCGGCTAAAATCCCCGGCGCGGAACTTAATAAAAACCGACGTTACGGGAAAATTGTGATTTTTTCATTTTCACAGAAACAAGATTGGAAAATAAAATTTCAAAACAATCGCAGTATTGAAACAATAAGCCGAGTGGTGGAGAGGGAACGTGGAAAGAACAAATTATCTTTAGCAGGCTAATTGTCGGTAGATCAAAGTGGGGGGAGTGCTAGCTAAATCCGTAGCTGGGTTTTTTATTTTTCCGTACCGGGGTCGCGGCCGCGGGCGCTATTCGCAATTATTGTTATTACAAAGAGATTGCCGCTGAGCCGGCTCAGAGCTGTTTTTTTCAGTGAATTCATTTCAACATCTCCTAATTGCATTCGAGGTAATACGCGCAAAGAAAAACCTCGCCTACGCAGAATTAAGATAATACTCTGACCGCGCCATTTTACTAAAGCTTACGTCAAACATTAACAAAAGAAAACTGCTTTCATTTTGTTAAGACTGAATTGCCACTGCACTTTCGACAGAATGAGAGCTTTACTAGGTGGTAGGACTTTTCTGCAAAGTTCGTCTAGGTAGGTACCACCGCTTTGCCAGTTATTCTGCCGCCAAGCAGTAGTGTGCAAGCACTACTGTGTTCCGGTTTGAAGGGCATTGTAGCTAGTGAAATTACTGGGCATATGAGACTTTATGACCTGATTACACAGTGTAGTAATCTGATTACTAGACTGTGTGATGTCTCAGGATGACGTGCGCAGTGCAGTGTCACGCAAAACTTTATTATTTTAAAGTTCCGAGTGACACTGCAACTGTTTATGGGCGGCCGTGTCGCTTAACATCAGGTGAACGACTAGCTCGTCACGTCATCTATTGGCATAAAAAAAAAAAAAAATATAGCCTTAGGTGATTGGACCAAAGCTAACTTACTCGTGATTGTAAAATTCTTAAGCCGGAGTCTAAGCCAACTATATTTTGTGAGGGACCCTAGAGCGGTTTGTTTTTTTTTTAAATTTCAGATCATTCTTGAATTCAAATAAAACAAGGAAATGCTGAAGAAGTTGACATAGTATACAGTTATCTGTGAAGTTTATATTTTATACCATTTCATAGCATGGTAGTATTTTTTAAAGAATTATTAATCACAAACCTATCGCAAAGAAACTTTTAATTGGTCACTAGGCCCTAATGAAAGAGTAGGGCCCAAATAACTGCTAAAAATAATCAAAAACAAGTATCTTACCAATGAACACGAAGATCTGATGGTGAGCGTAACGGAGCAACATGGATATTGAGACGGTCTGAAACAAGCAGAATTGTTATATGATTGGTAGAAAATAAATACCATATTTTTCTATGATAAAAAGTGCCAACTCTTAGGGCCCCCCTGATGGAAAGCCTATGGACATCTGTGACACCGGAAGCGTCACATAGCAACTATTTGGCAAACTGTTATCAATTCGCCATATGCAGTCAAGTGGGTGGTATTAATTCTCATATCTGTTTCTTGCATTCCTTGCGGTATTTTTAGTTTGGAATCAAAATTCTGCGTTTCACAGCAGCACCTGCGGTTTTCATCCCAAAGGCTTTAGTCGATAGACCATTTCAGTTAATACCGATAGAATAATAACTCAAAGGTCAAACATAACTCCGTTTGCGTTGACTAATTCAGTTGCGCTTGACAGTAAACCAGTTTGTGTTATCGTTCCATCTGGTTCATCGGCAGTAAGTATATGAAAAATTTAAAGAATTTGTTCCAAATTATTTCTCGATCAGTCGAAGTCAAGAGGTTAGGTATCTCCCAACCACGATTGTATAACATAAGGCAACATTCAATCCCGCCGATCCCTGTGTTTAGTTAAATGGATTCAATCTGCACTAAGCGTTCCGTTAATGAAATTCAATCGTAGACGGGCGCGGGGAGCAAATGATGTGGCGAAAAGATTGATAGCGGACCCGCGGGGACCGGATGGCTTGGGTATATAAGAAAAGGGACAAACTTGTCCCCCAGCGTCGGACGTGTTTTGTAGGCATGTACTTCTGGGCCTGAGCTTTGACGTGACGTAGCCTCTAGTACGTTTGTCAAACTCAAGTTAACTTATAATATCAGTGTTTACTATGTCTAGTATTTTCTCCGTTTATAGCTATTTTATGTAAATTTATTCAAGTAAATAAAATCAAGTTGTAAATAATTAGATTAGAAGTTGCGTACATATGTTACCTATATTGTTCCTTAGTAATAGATTTAGATCGGTTTCACTGTAACCATAATTATTTTTAATTATTGTAAATTTAATATGGTATTCTTTTGTTTTCTTTCAGTATTTTAGATTCATCACTACTCGTAGCTCATAGTTTCATACTCGTTACCTACATGTACCAAAATTTCTCACTGAACAATCTTCGTTTGATGTTCTATCTTAGTCCACGTGACACTGGCAAAATTGTGGTCACCTCTCCACAAAGGCCTTTAACCAAGAGTTGAAGTTGAACTTAACATATCAAAATACGCTCATTGGTCGAAGACAGCCGATGATCTACAGGCAACCAATAAGCGTTCAGTATTTTCAATTCGATGAGTTTAACTTAACGTAGAGAAACGTAGAGAAACCGGGGGTAAGTGCAACGCTTGGACCGAAAATTGTAAGGAACTAGAGTCGTCCTCGGTACCCGTCTACGGGAGCTGTTAGTTTGCGAGGATAAAGTGTTACAATAACTTCCAAAATTGTCAAAAGTCAGAAAGACACACAAATAGACAACATGCATAAACTCTCTATAAAGTTCTGTTTTTAATTAAAATCTCCGATGGCTGCACTTCAAATAGCATCACGCTCTAGTACCCAAAACAAACCAATCTTTTCAGTTGACCTTCCGCTATGTGCTACATAGCGCGTGCACTGTTTTCGCCCTACCGTGCGGCGAAGCGTACGCTGCAGCGGCGGCGACCGCCCTAGCAACGAGCAATGGGCCGGACGTAATCCTCCCGTTAGCTGTTAGTTTTTACGGTGGCAGTAAACTAAAGAGCGGCCGGCACCATCGATCGAATGCCCACACGTTAATAATAAAAAGCTTTTCTTCCTACCGCGCCTTTTTTGCGGTACGAAAAAAGTTCTACCTCATTATATACTCTACCAATGTATCAAATAATAATAATAGTAATAATAATAACGCCCAACAATCACATAAAAAGATCCTGGACCCTAACTAGGATTCCCAGTATCTAGGGACCCAGGAACTACGAGGACCATGGTCCCACAACACCCAGACACAGAACATGCATTTGCGCTTTTTTTTTCTGTGCACAAATACTTGACCTGTCGCGGGAATCGAACCCACCGCCTCCGGGTTACGAGCCGACCTGCTCAACCACCACACCACGGAGGCTGTCCGGAAATCGGAAGTTTATATCATAGGGCCAAAAACCTAAGCATTCTGTTTTGTCTCATAAACAATATGGACTATCTATAGTATCCCCTGTTCACATCACACATCACATCATCAGCCAGTAGACGTTCACTGCTGAACACATGGCTTAGATATAAACCACCACTTTGGACGTTTACCATAATCGCGTTGCCATTACGGGCCCGATAGCTCAGTTGGTAGTATCCCTGTCTTCTGAACTGAGGGCTGTGGGTTCGATACCTACCCAGGACAAACATTTGTGTGATGAACATAGATGTTTGTTCTGCGTCTGGGTGTTATATTGTATTCTATGTATGTATTTACAAACAAAAAAGTATATAAGTATTGTATCAGTTATCTGGTTCCCATAGTACAAGCTATGCTTAGTTTGGGGCTAGATGGCGCTGTGTGAAATGTGCACACATATTTATTTATTTTTATTTATTTATTAACACCACGCTTGGCTTGGTGTTCGCTGAAAGTTTTCGTGTCCCGATGAGAACGCTGACGCTGCTGCTCATTCCCTGGATATATTCCCAAATCCAGCTAGACACGGGAAAGGATGGGCGGTCTTATTCGCATACCGGAACCATACGCCTTTCGCAAACCGTTCAAATAAGTAATGGAAATATTATATAGAAATAAAAATAGAAATATAATTATCAGAAGCTCGTATAGCGACGAGACATTGACGCAAAATTCTTTCTAGTGGATTTACTATCTGTTTATTCTCGCGAATTCTCACCTTCTAAACGATGACGTTAACAAGAAAAGACCGCCGCAGTTTCGGTATAGCTTACAGTAATTATTCTCATCTCAACAGTGATCGATCAAACGCAAACGCCGGAGCGCCTTTGTTCGCCCAAGTTCTAACGGCGAATTGTTACGCGATTCTATTTTACCTTGATGAAGCACTATACCAGTAACAACTTACTATACTGTAAGGTTCGAACTTTCCAGTGTGTATTCTATTTATTTACATCTGTTTGTGTAGGCAGTCTCGAGGTTGGATTAAGTTATCCAAGAAATGGAGATCAATACGTTTATTTATGTATCTAGAACATTCTAGTCTATTATAAAGGAGCCTAGTAATAAAGTTTATAAGTATGGTCTTTATCAAATCTGGCCTAGGCGATGTGTTTCTAACTATTGGTAGGTAGATAGTACAACAGTAGTACTATGAACAAAAGCGAATTATTCAATAGCTGTGTGTGAGCAGTCATGTTCGGTTTACAAACACTTCTTATTTTCAAATGGTTTTGGTTTAAGCATGTACTGACTGATAAGGCTGCTATGATATCGGCACTAATATAAAAACTCGAAAGTTATATACTCTGTCATTATGTTATGTTTTCACGAAAAAGTTGCAGTCACAACCGTGTAATGATTCCATATTTTCGTAATATGAATAAGTTATACAGAAATTACAGATTAGTTTTCCATCTTTCAATAACTAAGTATTATGTTTTTAAGGTATGACCTGCGTGTTAGTTATCCGGAGGGTTAAGCTAACTATAGCTACCTAGTTTTATTTGCACCAGGGAGCAAGCATAAGGCCCGCCTGATGGGAAGAGGTCACTTAACTATGTTATATATGTACATCTGTAGCACTCAATGTGCCACTATACGTTGCTTACCCTGTGAATGGTGATAATATTCTTAAGACACTCCTCTTAAATTAAATTTCAATTAGTGTAAAAAATCCATGGTTCCTTTTACACAATAGTTTCCTTTGTTTATTGACAGCAAATAGGCATGATGACGACTATAAAAAATGAACAAGTAAAAATTACTTTCATAAAGAAGATAATAAACGAATGCAATAATTGAAAAAATAAGTAAAATCGGTAAATAAATCACAGAGTAATAAGTTTGTAAAGTTTCTACAGGAGGCATCTTCTGTTCCTTTTTCGCGAAACAGAGCGCCCCACAGTTACTATGAAAAATCCACTCGTGACGTCACATGCCAAAGAGATTGTATGAAAAGCTGCCACAGCTTAATAATGAGGTAAAAATGCTAGTAACTAGGTAATTTTTTGAGATATTTAATTTTTGTTTTTACAAATGCTTATCTTTTGAGAAATATTATTAAATTATCCAAAACAAATCTTTTGTTATCATGCCTATTGTAGTTGGTTTTGACATGTCAGAATCCATACTCGAACAATGAAATAGCAGAATTCCTGTTCCGAATATTTCAATTCATTTTACGCTTTGACGTTGTCCATCCTCACAGGGAAATTCATTTTTAGTGCTTTATTTTAGTAGCCTCCGATTTTATCAGTAAATCCAGGCCTGGTATCCCATATTCGAGGCCTAGCAATGAATGTGAAAAGTAAATCCAAACTCCTACTTTATTATACCTAGCTAACTGAGAACCTTACAAAAACGAAAGTGGGCCTTAATAATATTTGATATACTATACTAATAGGCATGATGACTACTATTAAAAATGAACAAGTAAATATTACTTTCATAAGGAAGATTAAAAATGAATACAATCATTGAAAAATAGGCAAAATCTGTATATAAATCACGGAGTAATAATCTTTTAAAGTTTCTTCAGGAGGAATCTCCTGTCCCTTTCTCGCGAAACATAGCGCCCCCACAGTTACAATGAAAAATCTACTCGTGAGGTCACATGTAAAACAGATGGTATGAAAAGCTACCACAGGTTAGTAATGAGGTACTATAACGACCTTCCTCTGACGTCACTGGCCGTATGAGCTATCTCTTTCTTTTCCGGTTTTAAAAATGCTTGTAACTTGGTCATTTTTTTGAGATATTTAATTTTTGTTTTCACAAATGTTTATCTTTTTGTGAAATATAATTAACTTATTTAAAAATTTTTCGTCTTCATGCCTATTATCCCGTATTTTAGAAGTGTGATTGCCCATGGCAGTTTAAAATCTTATATCATTATTGTAATATTTCCAAATACTAGACCTTACATAGGAACTAGACCTAGTTGTATTCAGAAATACTAAATACAGTCATTAGCAAAGAAATACCTTTATTGGGATCGTTACAGCTCTATATCAGTAAATAGCAGTACAAAAAGTATATAATTATAGTCTTAAGCCAAAAAATAGAATTCGTACCGAAATAAACACCCACGCGTATCGAGTATATATTATGGTGTACCTAAGTATCGTATAGGTATTTCAAGCAATACGTTTGCTGTTTGACAATAGATTAATGCAATTTCTCTGGATCTCGACACCAGCGTGGAATTAATCCGGGATATCCGCGTGAGGGATATTGAATGTGTCGGCAGCATGCATCCGAACTGGTATTTGATACTCGATACAAAGCATAGATTGCCTATATATTTGATATATTTCTAATTACCGTCCGCATATTAACATATTGTCGAGTTCTCTTGAGTATTGGCTGACAGTAGTTTTCTTTAAATAATCGTTTAAGCTGAATGAAGGCACGCAATTAAATGTGCCAACAGTATACGAACTAGTTTCAAAATAGGACTATAATGCTATTAGCTAATGAATTCATTCGTTTCTTGTCAGTGGAAAACATTAATTTTAATGATGATTATATACAACTACTAGCTTTTCACGTAGGTTTTTGTTATTGTTGTGAATTAAATACATCAAAATATACTAGAACTAAGATAAATCAGGTTTTTTTGTAATATTTATTAAAAACTGCTGGATAAATTTGTTTGGGGTGGGGTTTTTTTTTGTGACATTTCACACAGCGCCATCTAGCCCCAAACTAAGCAAAGCTTGTAATATGGGAACCAGATAACTGATATAATACTTAGATACTTTTTTGTTTGTCAATACATACATAAAATACAATATAACACCCAGACACAGAACAAACATCTATGATCACACAAATGTTTGTCCCGGGTAGGAATCGAACCCACATCCCTCGGTTCAGAAGGCAGGGCTACTACCAACTGAGCTATCGGGCCCGCTAGCTTATTTAATGGCGTAGGAGTATCATCTACGTATGATTATACTAAGAAAGGGTTTTTGGACGATTGGACCATTAAAACATGTGTAAAAAAAACTAGGCGAAATCACGGGCTGCCTCCAGTCAAAAATAAAGTTACTCGATCTCGGCACCCTACTCTAATAAAGGTAACATCCAGAAACCCGACCGGTTTGTACTAGAAAATGAAAGTGGCAGTTTACCTAAGGAGTTTTGTAAAACAAACATAAGTCGGCCGAGCGGAGGTTGTGTTTCGGCACCGTAATAAACTTTGAAAGGGCTGTAAAAGAGCAATAACTGTAACTTGGGGAGGAGAGTACAGATTTTAGTGGCGTGAATGGAGGGAACGCTAGCGATATATATTAATTGATATGTTGGCTCCGTGATGGAGTACGTCGCAGATCGATAGAGGTTGCGGCGGTTACTTTCACGTCTGTTCACTTCATCGCAGCATCGCCTGTTTGCGTCCGCTGCTTAAACATATACCATATACCATTCTTCTTCTTCTTCTTCTTCTTCTTCTTCTTCTTTAATGGCTTTCTATCGCATTTTTGCAATAATTCTGCCAATGTCAAGTGAGTAAAATTTGTACGGTTATGTCAAGTCAAAGTCATATTTTGTCTGTACAAACGCCAACAGTAAAATGGTGGATATTTTACTGAAGGCTACGAAGATATCGTAACGCACCGCGTTACGTGCCTGAATGGTCATACGGAATAAGGGCCCAGGGGGATTATTCGCTATGACACATGAGATTTCTTGCCAATAACGCGTGACGTGTAACATGCTCCAAACGTAAATGCGGGCTTTAACGCGCCACGACATGGAATTAACATGGAATCAAAACATTGTATTCTGTATGCCAGGCGTTAGATTGTTTGTGCCCAGTGTTTTCTGTTTTTTGACGTGCGTGTAACGTGTGTTTTCGTGTTTGTCAAATTTCAGCAAAGCAATCAAATAGCATTTTAACCTCAAAACATTCCACGAAGATATCGTAACGCGCCGCGTTACATGCGTGAATGGTCATACGGAATAAGGGCCCTGGTGATCGTGGTAGATTAAAATGGACTTAGGCCACTGGACACTATCATAGGAGGGCATTTGGCATAATCACCACGCATGGCAGGCATCTTGGTGATCGCAGTCGATTAAAATGCAGACCGAAAATGCTGCTTTCCATTCCTTGGATATTCCCTTAGCCAGCTGTAACGGCACTCGGAAATAAAGGTGGCCCTACTCTTATACCGGAACTACACGGCCACGGCACGTCTTTTCACCGTTTTATTATTAGTGGCTAGGCTGTCAGATTTATTGAGCCACCCGAAGGTGTCTGACTTGGCTGAACAATTTCCATAAACTAGACTGACGGCTTAATGTTCATTCCTTTGGAGTACCTACACTGACATGCAGAACTTGTGGCTTTGATGATGGGTACTATTCCGCATTCCTCTCAGTAGGTATAGGTAGTTATTTTGTTTATCTGTAGGTTGAGGTGGTTTGAGCGACAATTCCGTTAAGAATTTATTAATGCGGTTATATTTTTACCTTGGGTCACCCGCCCCCGTTTGCAAGGGTTAATAATTATACACCTTAATCCCCCCTGCGGCTCTTGTAACGTATCTATTATAAACCATGCATTCTTGTAAACTTCATCTAGTAATTCTTATGAAAAAGTTACCACCAACGAAACGGGTAAGTCAAACGCCACCTATTGATATCTACAAGCACTTTTATAAAATGAAGGCTATTCTTTACATTCTGCTACATTTACAAGCCACTATTCTTACCGTGACAGTGCCCTCTGGTATTACGTAATTAAAGCTCTAACAAGGAATTAAAACCAAAGTTATGAGTTCAACTTTTCTCTATCCCGGGTTTGTAATACTGAACCTCTGCATTTCCCACTTTGACATGACTGTTAGTTCAGCTACTCAACGCTAGATGGCACTTTACTAAAGAATTTAGCTAATTTTCGTTCAGCATAATTTCCATAAAATTAACAATGTAATTTTTATGATTGGGTAGCGTTTGACTACATTTATTTTATTCATAGGGCAAGTGAATATAAATGTAGTACTTACAAATACAAGCATAATAATGAACGCCGCTATGTAGGAACTGCGCGCTGTCTGCATGGATACGAATCGATAGTGTTCGCCGGTTATAACGTTTCTGAAACAACACACGTCCGAATGTTTATAAAAAGCAAAACCTACTAATATTTTTAATCGTTAAGTAACGTAAAAGCTGCCGTTTGTCTATCTGCCTCTTTGTCACTTAACTTTTCACGACTACATGGTTCATTAAGATTTGTTCACACAGCTGAAACCAATCTTAATAAACTCCACTGGTTAGATATTTAAAAACCTGAGGCATATAGTAAATATTTCACGGCTATTTTATCATATTAAGCCCTGCATTTGTATTAGCCCCGGTGGCATTATTGGCATTTGCAAAATTAGCCATAAGGTCAAGCGTTTGTTTTGAAAATTTTACCAATAATGCCAATTTTGATATTTTTGCCTACGAATTAAAATGGCAGTTCACAATGACATTTTTGAGCTATCCGAACGGTGAACGGAAAAGTTAAAAATACAACTTTTGCTCACACATTTCCAAAGCGAACGCTGCTTGTGATCATTTTTGGCATTTTTAATTGTTAATTTTGCCAACTGTGGCTAATCCGAACGGGCCGAAGGTATCCCAACACACGTTGTTTAACAATATAGCGAATAGCGATCTAGCCTAGATCAGTACTAACCACATCATAACCAAGAGTCTGAAGATCGTCCACTGCTCTATCGCCCATATTCAGGGCGATAGAGCTCCACTTTGAGCGGCTACTTGCCTCCTACATCCATCGGCTCCCCGTGGTTCTGACTAGATCGTCGCTCCAACTATTGGGGGACCTACACTGCGTCTTCCAGTTTGTGGTCGGCACTTGGTTACCATTCTACCCCATCAGTTGTCAGTTCCGGGAGCAATGTGGCCTGCCATTTCAAATTGCTAACTCATATTATATCGGTGATAACATCATCATCAACAACAGCCTGTAGACGTCCATTGCTGAACTTCCCCAGTGAGCGCCACTTTGAACGGCTGCTCGCCTCCTGCATCCATCTGCTCCCGCGATTTTCACCAGGTCATCGCTATATATCGGTACTAACCTTAAATACCCCTTATTATCTTCATTTTCAGCCAATGTTTTAATCGATGCCATCAGCAAGTCATCATAGCCAAGAAACTCATCCAGAATGAGTCTCGAGAAGGGATCGCCAAAGCACTCGTCCTTGAGAGGATCCAACGTGATAATCTTCACGGGAATCTTGAGGCGGAGCCGCGCGCTTGGCGATAATCGCAGGAAACCGTACTCGAGTGAATACTCGAGGATGTAGTCTTCTTCTGTAAGAAAGAAAATGGAGTTTAATGTAATAGTGTGAGTTTTATACACTTAAACGTAAACTAAAGTATCTCCGCCTTTGTCATTTCCCGTTTATCAAAAGAGTACCGCCATTCTTCTTTCTGAAAAGCAGATTTTTAGGGCTCTTCTGAGCTTATGACCTAATTTTTTCTAGCATGTTGAGTCAGAATCTATATCATAATATCATAAGGACACGCAGTTTTTGTCGTTTTTTTTTGTTTACTTAATTCTTATGTTGTACCTACAGATATAATGAAGTAGTAAGTCTTGAATTGAAAAAGCACTAGGATCAGATTTATATGGATGTCTCCGACAACATTCTAATTAATCAGAATCAATTTCTAATTCCATCGATTTGTTATATGTATATTAAAGTTATCTCAACCATCATCATCAACAGCCCATCGTTGAATCAATGCGTGAACAAGCGTATAAACGTAGTACCCACTCATCACCGTCACCATCTGCGACGCCAACACTGGAGCAGTTATGCCAGCACCCCAAAGCCGCACTCCGTTACTTTAAAGAGCTGGGCTGGCTTGGGTAGATGCTGGAGGGGGAAATGCAAAATACCCCCAAGCGGGATGTCAGTGCAGGTCTTACCGCCCCCATTCCAAATTAGAATTAGAATCAACAGCCCGTAGACGTCCACTGCTGAACAAAGGCCTCCCCCAGAGAGCGCCACTTTGAGCGGCTGCTCGCCTCCTGCATCCATCGGCTCCCCGCGGCATCTCAATGATGAAAGTACGAAATTAGGGTCTACGTCTTACACCTCAAGTATGCCACATTATGTTATTATGGTACCTACACCGTTACTTACCAAATCAAAAATGGCAGCAGGAAAAGAATAAGAAATCTACATCAATACAAGTATAAAATAATGAAAACCTTTTTTAGGCCAAATGAAAATATGCTGTGAAGGCAAACAAACGTGTTGGTGCATACAGATTGGAAATGATGACTTCATCATCATCATCATCCTAAAACCTTTCACTACTAAACATATGCCTTTCATAGAGCCACTTTAAGCAGCTGATTGCTTCTTGCATCGTTTCCCCACGGTTCATACAAAATTATTCAGTAAGTAATAAGTAACTATAGAAATCCAATTACAGGTTCTCACGGCTACTCGTGTCGTGTCGGGTTATTACTCTAACTATATTTAGATCTACTTCTAAATATAGTTAGACATGTAAACATTGAAACATGATGATGTAGGATAGCTGTTACAGAAATTACACAATGCTTTATGAGTAAGCATTACGCAAATCATAAGCAAGGTTTTATACGACTTCCTGGCGGTAATAGTCGTGTAAATATGTCTTAACAAATTGTGTGGACGCACCCATGATTAAATTAATCAACTCAGGAGTATTGAGGAAGCCTTCTAAGTGACAACCATACAAGGTTTGTCAATAAACATTACGAATTACCTTTCACGGACTCGTTTGTTGCTGTCTCTTCTATCGGCTCCTGAAATATAAATTAAGAAGAATAATTAAAATATATAGTTATACAGACTTTCGTTTTATTATCAAAGAAAATTCCTTTCAAAATGCCTAAACATTGAAACGCAATGTTAAAAAATGCTCGTAGTTTTCTGTAAGCCAACACATCGCGCCGTAGCGTAGCTGGCGGAGATGGTGAGCAAATTATCGGTTGGTACTTCGGTAGCGAAAATCCTGTCTCCGGAAGTTCAACCTTATTTATCTACGCTACGGTTTGCCGAACCACTTAAATTCAGCGCTGACGGCAAGCAGGCTCCACCGTGAGGCCAAGTCATCACCTACCATCAGGTGAGACAGTGGCCAAATGCTATGTACACAAAATATTTAAAAAAAATTGGAATGTAGGTACCTATACCTAGATTCATATACCAAGGAAAGTTATTTACTTTATGTATAATTATACTGACAATAATTGGACATATACATCATTTATAATGTACTTATGTATAATAGTGTAATTTTATTGTGGCATTGTATCTCATTTGGAAATAACAAGATTCAATGTCATTATGACTTATGACTGCATGAAACAGAGTTCTGGACACCTTTGGAAAATAGTCAGAATTAGGGCAAAACTCTCAGGGGTGTTCTGCCTCTTTATAACGAAGGATTTAGCAGCACTGCTGATGCGCGTCTGCCGCTCAACTCCTGGTCAAAGTTCATACAATTTTGACAGCAGTTGAGTGGCAGATGCGCGTCAGCAGCACTGCTAGATCCATCGCGATTGGGGGGCAAATCCATAGATGGTAACCATTAGTTAAAAATACTGACCATTGGTTAGAATTTGTTAGAATTGTTGACCATTGGTTACCTTAACAACTGATTACAAAGAAGCCCACCCTTACAAAAGTACTTACATCAAGCAGCTTCGAGTCAGCCTCAGATTCTTCAACAAGGGCCAGTAGTCCCGCTGCCCAAGTTGTCACAGTTGCTTTTTCCTCCATATCCGGCAGTATTGTCACATTAACATCCACTGGATCCATTCCTTCATCAGAATTATCCACGTTTGTAGCATCTATAGCTTTGCCTGCAGACATCATTATGTCTTGTAACTCGTCTTGAATGTGGGTGATATTTCCATAGTCAGTGCCGTCTCGTATGTATTCATCTTGTTCCACATCATCTCCTGATGAAGACTCTATGTTGACGAATCTGTAAGTTTAAAGAATAATTGTTATACTTGATGATGTAAGAAAATTATTACTAACTACAATTATTTAGATTTTAGAATTACCTTTATTAAGTTGTAAAGGCTTTTAGTTAAACTTTTGTTTTAGACTTTATATTGGGGGTAACTGCCTTCTGGGCCACAGCTAACGCTTTTCCAGGAGGCAGGGCTTCATTTAAATTGTGTTATTTATAAGGTCAAATAAAGGTATTCATTTTCATTTTTCACTTATTACAGTTAGTTTTTATATTTAATTATTTAATTAATTTTATTACATACACCTAAAAAACTTTTACTAGATTTTCTTTTTTAAAAATAAGATTAAAAGATGATGACAGAATTCTCATAAATGACATGCCCAGTTAGGTTATTAAATAAATTAAATAGATTAAAATAAAACCAAGTGTCAACCACCCATCAGTTACCAATACATTAGGGCTGAGTTAGTCAAAGTAAACACATCAAATTAAATATGTAAAAGGCCAACCATTGTTCTTCCCAGATTTGATTAATAATTAACTACAACAAAACCGCTTAATATTGTCATATATTTTTCAGTAGTCAAAATAAATGGTAGGTAGGTACTAGGTACTTGTTATCACAATAATGAAGCAGTTTTTCTTTTCATCATCATCATTATCATCACCAGCTTCAGGATGTCAACTGCTGGACATAGGCCTCACTCAAGTAGTGCCATTTTGGTTGGCTACTTTCCTTTTGCATCCAGAGCAGCTTGCGGTTTTGATCAGATTGTCGTTCGACCCAGTTGGGGCCCACCTATATTGCACTTTTCTACTATCTTTTAAATTATTCCTTAGGTTACAAATAAATATTCCCTTTCAAACATTTTACAATGATTAACATAATCATTGTAAACTGATTGAAAGTAAAAATAACCCATAAATGGTGTATAATAGGCATGATGCACTTATTCAAAATACTGCTAATGCAATAACTTATTAGCAACAATAATAATTACTGAAAGGTAGTTTTAATTAAATAATTTTTTCATATTACTCACCCTTCTGTGGCTAATATTCCAAGCATAGAATTGAGTTCCTCTTTTTCCTTCTTCAATTTACGCTCCTTAGCATAACTCTGTTCGATTGTATAATCATGAGCTGGATTTCTTATTATCTCCACTCGAAGTATACCATCTCTAGGCCATGAATCTCTTACTTGGTTCAAACATGTAGTAGGAGACCTCGAAAATGCTATATGAATATATGCAAGCACGAAAAAGGCAAGCAATGCTTTCAATAGAACTAGGAACTCAAAGAATCGCCTCACAGGCCTCGGAAATGTACGAGCATAGGCCACAGCAAACTTGAAAAATAATGCATGGAACAATCTTTCCCGTACATTCAAGAGTGGGTTTTGATTATTGTTTCTAGTCCTATTCATTGTTACATTAATCAGAGGTCCTCCTGGCAATAAATTATTATCAGGGTTAACACCAGGAGGCAGGTTGTTCATAGCTTGTGATCCACCTGCACTCATGTCTTGTTTATCAATGTAATCCTTTGATAGTTTTCCAATGCTACTATAACCACAGCATAGCAATGTTCTGAAAGTGAAAGTTATAGAAAATAGTGTAGAAATAATTTAACCTTTTAATGTCAAAGTTAGAGGACACAAACCAAAGTTCCTAAAATACACTGTGCACATTGTATTGTCTAGAGGCAACGCATCATTTTTATCGGCTAGTGAAGTAATATAACAGCGTCGTGCAATAGAATTTTATGATCGAACAAGTTTTAGGTGAGAAAAGTGGATGTTATCTTTTGTATTTTGACCGACATAAATAGGTAGGCATCAAATAAAACCGTGTGCGTGGGTGGGTGAAATTAATATTGTAAGCAACAAGTAAGCAAGTAATTTGTTATCAAAATCCTATGTTTATTATGGCCAATGAGAAAAGTTACCCGAGATACGTACTTACACGTCAGGTGCACATTAATCACAAATTGTTAACCAGACCCAACATGTATCTGTTTTAGCACTGCAAAACTTTTGAATATAAAAAATATAAAGTACTCTTTTACATTAACAGTTAAATATAGTTTGTTTGCTTTCTATTTTAGTGATTTTTTACAAGGCGCAAGGCGACATGAATTACATTCCATTCCATTCCATATTTATTACACACAGACAGAATATATGTCATTGTCAATGTCAATGTCGATGTCAATTGACCTATTTGACATTGTCATTGACACCTCCATCTGTCAGGTATCATTGTCATTGACACCTGACAGAAGAAATGGTGGACAGCTCATGTCATTACCGCACTTTTTTTTTAAGCTAATGGCGGCATGATCGTATTTAGCCGGTATTAGCAAAATTTAAAATTGTTATAAAGTTTTTTAGATTTGTACTACTTACTCCCATACGAGTAATGATTCTTCTCTGTGTTGTGGCTTGGATATGAAAAAACATTTTATATTTTAAAGCACAGTAAGTTTAAAATCTTTTATTTAATTTGTATTACTTTTCTTGGTTAGTTGTACTTTTCTTCTCCATAGGATGTCGGTTCTGCGAGCGATGTGGCCTGCCCATTGCCATTTCAACCTGCTAAATATCGGTCCCTTAATAGACCTCCTGTGAATTTCTTCATTCCAGATCTTATCTCGCAGGGAAACACCGAGCATAGCTCGTTGCGCGACAATGCCAAGCATGCCCTGCATGAATGTATTGTGCACACAAGAACAAAAGTGAACAATCCCCATGAAATCTCCAGAGTGATTGACGGTTAAATAGTGCGCAAGAGTATTGTAAAGGATAGTCGCGTCAGCCATTCATAGGGATGTTGTTTGATAAATGAAGAAAAAAGATTCGAGCTTACTTGCATCCAAAAGGAAAATAGTTTGTTATACTAATAGCCAGGATATAATAACGACATAAGTAATTTTTTTTCTAAGAAATCTATGACGGCTTTTTAGTTAAAAAACAACTTATACGTTAGCGTTTTTACCCACTAATTTATACCTAAACAAACCCATATTTATGATTTTTATAGCAGTATCGCCTGCTCAGCGTAATCTACAGATTAATTTGTAAAGGAAAAATTAGGCTTGAGGGATGGATGGATGCGGGTTCAATCCCCGCTCGTGATTCTAATTTATCCTTTACAAATTAATCTAAATAAACCCAAACTAAAATGCTATTGTTATTGGCATAGATTTATATCTCAGGATATGCCTGAAGATACATTTTATTTTGTCAAAATGGCGTAGGAAAAGTCAGCGCCATCTATTAGATTTCTCGTGAACTACGACAAGCTGAATAAAATTAGGAAGATCGATACTAGTATTCGTATCGGTTAGAAATATATGTACGAGGTGCATTCAGTAAAATATCTACATGAGTATTTGTGGAGCCGCAGACATTAAAATACTTGGTAAAGCAGGGAGTTTCGTTTCATCTAAATGAGAAATGCTGGAGCTGCAGATATTAAAATACTTGGTAAAGTAGGGAGTTTTGTTTCAATATTGTGAAAACGTTATTATATTAGTCTTGTCTGGTTGTACTTTATTAGTGGAACAAATTCGGTAGTATTTAAATAAAAACAATAAGGTACCATATTTTAATCAAGACTGTTTAATAATTAAACAAAAATTACCCCCCGTACCCCACACACATACACCCCAACACACCCGCCTCATGTACTCAAACACACTAGACTGACATACATTTTCCCTCCCTTATGGGGTATATAAGGGAGGGAAAATTAACCCATTTTATTTATATTTTTATTTTACTGCATGCATGATAAATCGTTACATGAATATTTTCGTAAATAATTTTTATTTCATAACATAGTCGTTAAGTTAATTTCAAATATATTAGTTAAGAAAAAGAACTTAAAATTAATAAAATTTTATACTTACTTATGTACTACAAAGTTTTAAATTTTACGAGCACGTGTGATGAAATCACAGTTTCAATACTAGTTCAGGTGCCATTAGTCCTGGATGGGACCGGGATCCCATCCAGGAGTACCCGCGTCCCTGGAGGGGGTCCCCCCCGAGGCCCGTGGAACAACAGGGCCTCAGTCTTGGAGAGGGCAACCTCCAGTCCCAGGGAGCGAATGCGGTCGACCACGAGGGTTGTACCCACCGTGGCCAGCCGCACCGTCTCCCTGAGGTCCCTCCCCTTGACTACGCCAGGGTGTCGTCCGCGTAGCACGCAACCTGCATATTTGCAGGAAGCGTGCCACGCAGCACCCAATGTTCCACAAGAGCGGTCCCAAGACCGACCCCTGTGGAACCCTGCAGGAGACGCGACGCGACACCAGGACCTCGCGGTCCTGGAGGCAATCGGCCAAACGTCTACCTTAATCTAATGTAACTTTTTTAATGCTACCTATTATATAAATATTTTGATTCATCATCATCATCATCATTAACAGCCTGAAGACGTCCACTGCTGAACATAGGCCTCCCCCAGGGAGCGCCACTTAGAGCGGCTGCTCGCCTCCTGCATCCATCGGCTCCCCGCGGCTTTCAGCAGGTCGTCGGTCCACCTAGTGGGGGGCCGGCCTACGCTGCGTCTTCCAGTTCGTGGTCGCCACTCGAGAACCTTTCTTCCCCATCGGTTGTCAGTTCTACGAGCGATGTGGCCTGCCCATTGCCATTTCAACTTGCCAATCCTAAGAGCTACATCGGTCACTTTAGTTCTCCTGCGGATCTCCTCATTTCGGATCCTATCTCGCAGGGAAACACCGAGCATTGCTCTCTCCATAGCTCGTTGCGCGACTTTGAGCTTAGTAATGAGGCCAACAGTTAGAGACCACGTCTCAGTTCCATAAGTCATCACTGGCAACACACATTGATTGAAAACTTTTGTTTTCAGGCTTTGTGGTATTTTGGACGAAAAGATAGGTCGAAGCTTCCCGAACGCTGCCCAGCCGAGTTGGATTCTTCGGGCGACCTCTTTGTCGAAGTTGGACCTACCCAATTGGACAGTCTGCCCTAGATAGACGTATTTGTCGACAACTTCGAGAGTATCGTTCCCGACAATTACCGGTATAGGTGGAACATGGGCATTTGACATGATTTTCGTCTTGTCCATGTTCATCTTAAGAGCAACCTGTCGGGAGACTCTACTGAGGTCGTTGAGCATGGTGCTGAGATCATCGAGCGACTCCGCCATTATGACTATATCATCGGCAAAACGAAGGTTAGTGATATACTCGCCATTTATGTTGATGCCACATCTTTTCCACTCCAAGAGCTTGAAAACATCCTCCAATGCGTTTGTGAACAGTTTCGGAGAAATAACGTCTCCCTGTCTCACGCCTCTCTGCAATGGGATCTGTTCCGTACTCTGGTCTTGTAGTCGGACTGACATAGTGGCCTTACTGTACAAACACTTCAACACTTCGATATACCTATAGTCAATTTGGCATCGCTGTAAGGACTGCAGCACCGCCCAAGTCTCGATTGAATCGAAGGCTTTCTCATAGTCCACAAACGCTAGGCATAGCGGCCGATTATACTCTTCGGTCTTCTGTATAATCTGGCGTAGCGTATGGATGTGGTCTATGGTGCTAAAGCCTTTTCGGAAACCGGCTTGTTCGGGAGGCTGGAATTCATCAAACCTGCGTGCGAGACGATTCGTAATGACCCTCGAAAACAGCTTATACACATGACTCAAGAGCGAGATGGGCCTATAGTTCTTCAATAAGGTGTTATCACCTTTTTTGAAGAAGAGCACCACCACGCTCTTGTGCCATGCCTCCGGCGTTGTACCTTCAAGGATGACAGAATTGAATAACTTCTGGAGGACTATAAGTACCGTTCTACCACCCGCTCTCAGAAGTTCGGTCGTAATTCCATCCTCACCTGGCGCCTTGTTGTTTTTAAGCTGTTTGAGGGCCATTCTAATCTCGTACAGGCTGACGTCCGGGATATCTTCGGTATAGTGTCGGACTAACTTGGCTCTGGTGTCCTTAGCTGTGTTAGTAGCGGGCTCACGTGTCGATGTGTATAACTGTCCATAGAAGTTCTCAATCTCTCTCAGGATCTCAGGCTTGGATGAAATGACACTACCATTCTCGGTCTTCAGTTTTGTCATTTGGCTTTGCCTAATGTAGGTATTCATTTAAATAACCTCGTAGCAGAAGCGAAAATAAGCCTATAGAGATATTTACAAAAATCATTCAATGAAGTATACTGAGTATCGTACGAAAAGTATCGAGTACATACTCCTTTATACTGGTTTCGGAACAGCCCTATTTTATGTTTATAATGATTATTCCAAATATAAATTCGATTATATTTGTTTTTTGGCGGGAACGCGGAAAAGTTCACGTCGCGCGTCGTTGCATTGTATTATTTCTCAAAACTTGTGCTTTTTTCAGTGTTAATGTTTAAAATTAAGAATTACGAGCATGAGTGTAGGCAAGTGATATAATGTGGTGAAACGTGGTTTTTCGTGTTGCTTCCAAAATTCTGTAGAAGCTTCTAGTAAAGTTGCCACCACTTTACTGGAGCATGACTTAGACTGGACTATGACTTAGACTTGACTTAACGTGAAATATTCATAACATTGGAAAATTATGATACTTGACACTGGCTAAATACACTGTGTGGAGCCAATATATAAGAAAAAAAAAACGATTATTTTGTTACAAAACGGAGTGTAATATTGAAAATATTGAATTACTTGAGGTCAAAGACTTTTTATCTATGTAATAGGGGGAATTCTGTGCTTGAGGTAAGAAACTTGGTCTATCTTTTTACTGCACCTTTGAGTATAGATTGTGCAACCCTTCACATTGGCATATTTTGATTGTGACATTCGACCGATGCCTTCTAACTTCCATCACAGACTGAGCGCTAGTGGTAGTGGGTGAATCTGTGAAATTGGCTCCCACTTAACGCACCCGCGGAAGCGACGTTTTAACCTGTCGCCAGGCCTGTCCTTACGAAGTAATATATATGTCTATGGTTATTGGATATTTTATTGTGTATGGTATACCTACAAATTGCACACCGAAAATGTTTTAAAAGTAGGTACCTACCCTACCTATATTCTTATGTATGGAACTACCTAGGTATCTACTTACATCCAGAAATGTCAAAGAGTAGACTGCTGTCTACCTGTCTATACTAAATATCAATTTAACTAAATACCTACATACCTACCTTACCTACCTACCTACCAATACGTAAGGGTAGGCTGGTTGTGTAGTAGGTAGTAAGCTAGCAAGAGAAGAAAAAAAGGTACTAGGTAAGCAAAGACTTCTTATCATATATCACGTTCAACCCGCACCTTCAGTCTACCCGTGAAAATGGTGCATGTAACTGTGCCGAAATATCGGGAACTCAAAAATGATTCTTGACGGGCCCGATAGCTCAGTTGGTAGTATCCCTGCCTTCTGAACTGAGGGCCGTGGGTTCGATTCCTACCCGGGACAAACATTTGTGTTTTATGTGATGAACATATATGTTTTTTCTGCGTCTGGGTGTTATATTATATTCTATGTATGTATTTACAAACAAAAAAGTATATAAGTATTAAGTATATCAGTTATCTGGTTCCCATAGTACAAGCTATGCTTAGTTTGGGACTAGATGGCGCTGTGCGAAATGTCCACACATATTTATTAATTATTTATTTATTTATTCTAAAAAAAAAGAAGAAAAAACCCGTAAAATAAAAATAAAAAAATACCGTAAGTAAGTACCATTAAAAACGTGGTAAACAATCGTGAAAGTTTAAAACAGTGTTTTACATCTATTACATACCTACACGTACGTAGTACATATACCTCTATGTTTGTAGGTGTTTGTAATCATATCATTAACAGTCTGAAGACGTCCACTGCTGAACATAGGCCTCCCCCAGGGAGCGCCACTGAGCGGCTGCTCGCCTCCTGCATCCATGCATCCATCCCGTAGGTAGATACCTACTTATATTCTGTTAATATCTCATAACAGACCTAGAATGTTATCGTTATACTATACTTAGGTATGTTAAGGAAAGTACAGCTATTTTTTATTTTTGTTATTTATTTATTTATTTATTACCATAAAACATAACATTACAGAATATTTTAATAAGTACTGACGTTACATTTTATCACCAAATTACTATATTCTTCCAATTATTAATTTTTAAACTTAAACTAGAAGAATTCTTCCTTGATCAATACCAAACTCGAATACAGAATAAGTAGGTAGGTACCATAGAATTACTATTATTGTAAGGTAGGTAAGTACTTATTTTTCTTCCTTTTTTAACGTCCACAATCCACATCAATCGTCCACAAGCCCACGACCGAAACCACGGAGTTCGATAAAGCCATACAGATAACGAGAAGTGGTCTTAAAATTACGGTCGCCTCGTGTTATAAATATTCAAAAGGTCCGACCAAGCGAGGCTTGAAAAAATTTGACGTCTCAATTATCGACGAGGAAAGAGCCTGTACAAGCCGCTCTTAATTTATATTATACTCACGCTTTTTATATCCTGTGATCTCTATTTGGTTGTGCTAGGTATTTTTAATGATAGAGATTTGTTTGACGGTACCGGTACACAGTTTTCAATGGTCGCTGATCTAATAAAAATATCTAAGATTTTGTTAGCATCAAAGCTCTGGCAGCGAAAGCCTAGCCGTCTTTTCGTGGCAAAGACATCTAAGTATGTACTTACCTAAGTGCAAGGGCTTCGTAAATCGGAATTTAGCTTATTTGGAATGAATAATGCATTATTTATTTTATATTTTATTAACTACTTCACTTACTATACGAGCGCGTGTTGTAGGTATAATTATGTAGGTACTATAAGTAATGTTAGGTACCTACCTACATAAGGGTAAATAAATAAATAAACAGACTGTGGGTAACTAAAAACAGTATAAGGTAAAGACATAAGCCGAACGTGATTATTTCTTAATTTTAAATGAATTAATTAAGTATTTGAGCAATTTATATCATTACCTAGGTACTGTAGGAGTCTTTCAAAACTTAAATATTCTCATGAAGGTATAAGTACCTACCTAAGCAATAAGATGATCCGGTACGTTCCACATAACCAAGATTACGTCGCTGTTGACTAAACTTTACAAATATTTACTCAGCATTGTGTAAACTGAACCTACTCAAAAGCCAACAAGCTTTTCACTCTAAAACACTCTCCTTACCGAATAAAAAGATCTCTATTTTGAGGTTGTAGAGTTCATTATTTACTGATGCATGGTTTTAGAAATGTACATTTGCCGTGACTGAAGACAGCTCCCGTTTTACAAGTCTCTTTGTTTTTCTTAAGTCGCTAATCTCTATTTACTCTCATTTTATCGAGCAAGTAGACCGTTTTAGTAGCATCTGCTGTTGCATCAATTTAGGAGTAGGGAAGAGAGGTAGGTACTTTTTGGGAGTGGTTGGTATCAGAATCGAAGAGGAGTCCTAATGATATCGACATAATATTATTTATCTTAATCATGAGTTAATCAGCTCATGATCATGTACAATGTTAATTTAATTTTTGCATTAGATTCATTTATTGCATCATGCAATAAGGTAATACAAGTTACACAAGTTTATTAGCATTATTTAGCATTTAAATCATAAAAGGTCATAGAGCACAATGAATATTTATAATTAGCCTCATTTCTTTAATATTAGGCACTTACATGGGCCGTCTAATTTATTAGCTATTTTACGAGCTCGTACAATTAAAGCCATACGGCTATACAGATCAGGTACAGACGTTTATTGATAAAATAGTACTTATTACAAGTCAAATATACACTATCTACCTATTTAGGTACCTACACTACAATGTGTTGTTTTTTTTACTCAAACTTGAAAATTTACCCACACAAATACACAGTGCCTATAGTAAAGTTGTACAAAGGAGAAACTCGACACAAATAAATAAACCTTCAAGCAAAAAATAAAAAGCTTCAAACCTTACTATAAGCTTTCCTACAGAGCCAGAAACGAAATTGAAAAAGACAGCTATAGTATTTATAGGGATTAGAGAGGGAAGCAAAATGTTAGGCCACGTGACACCTGCCAGCCACCAAATGAAGATATCGCAGCTGGATGCGAGTAAGTAAGGCGTTGTAAACCTTCTTGTAATCATTATTTTATATCTATTTCCAGGAAACATTTTTTTATACAGGTTGCTACGCAATAAAGAGTTTTTGAGAATTCTATTCTGTAGCTTTAGTGACATGAACTCGATACTACACCATCAATGAACTTTTAGTGAGCTTTTATAGAATTACAAGTAATTCTGATTCTGACATCTTTATTTGTTTACTCTTTGCTACCTAACATAACGGCTATGAACAATAAACACATACCTATATTTTGTGCGCTGACCATACTGTTGAAAATGTTTAATCTATACTACATAATTATATTACTTGTAATAAGGCTTGTGTCCTGCTATTTTTTTTAATGCATAAATTAATAACATTCCTCAAAAAATGAACAACCTAAAAACAAAAATCAAAAATCTCAAAAATTGACAAAGTTACAAGCATTTTAAAATACTGGAATAGAAAGACACAATTCAAACGCGCAGTTACGTCACTTCTTCCACCTTCATAGTACTTTACTACTAAGCTGTGGTACATTTACATACAATCTGGCATGTGACGTCATTTCCCATAGTTATATAGTAGCTGCGGGGATGCTCTGTTCTGCGAGAAAGGGACAGGCGATGAAATTTCAAAAGCTTATTACTTCGTGATTTATTTACCGATTTTACTAATTCTTTCAATCATTTCATTAATCTGTAACCTACTTTATTAAAATAATATTAACTTATTAATTTTTAATAGCAGGACACAAGCCTATTATGTAGGTACCTAATAAGTAATAGTTAATAGTAGTGACCCTGATAATGATTAAAGTCAATGTCTTTTCGTACCCATTAGAGATAAGTACTTACATAATAAGGTAAATAAATAATATTACTCTGCATAAACAGGCAAACTCACTGATAAAAAACACCATAAGTACTTATCAAATGTAAATTGTTTGCCACCCCTGGTAATACACCACTCCACACCACATCCAATAAACTAAAAGTAACAAACAGCACTATAAGCCTCGCTAGTCGCTATAGGTGCAATCTTATGTATGGCCCTTGCAGGATAAATTAATGAACCCGTTAATGAAATTTAATATTATACTGTGCTATTTTACTTCATAATAAGATAGCAATAGTGAAAAGGACTTACCACAAGTATCCTTCATTTATTAAGAGCAAAATGAAATTATATAATTATACTGTAAATACAATATTTTATTAAGTACGTACTACGTAGGTACTACGTACGTCCCGACAATAAACTTAGCTTAGGGACCGTAGCGAAATTATTGTAATAGGTAATGTGGTTCTGACCTGACTTACACATTAGGTAGCTACTATGAGGCGCCTTGCGTTTTCGCCCGTTTAATTAAGACTAACTAGAAGCTATTATTAGGTTTCTTTTACCCACTTCTGATAACTTGATAAGACATGTCAAACGCACACCATGCGTGCAGCTTCCTAAATGCAAACGTCAAACTTCAACTGGTCAAATAATTAATTGGTCTATTCCGGTTTGAAACGAAACGATCCCTTGAAGGATCAAAAACATTGACCTTACTTACTTATAAATTAAAGTTATAAAACGCCTTCAAAGTCAAATGCAATTTTTTTAAATGCACTCGTATTTTGTAGTGAGCATATTTCACATGCGTTTTGAAATTATTTTATACTTACCTCGTAAGCCTGCCAGTGCGCAATAAATGCGGGCTCTCCTCTGTACTTCCATGAAACTCTTGGAATATAAAGACATCAACGCGCGACGCGACCGTTGCCGCAGGCGGTAAAAAAAATTATTCTTTTTTTATGTAGATCCCGTTTCAAACTTTATTGTTTGGACTTTGGATACGATAAGGTACCTGTAAGGATCGTAAAAGTTGAAAATATTGAAATCGAGTATTCTGAAAAGGTAAAGACAGTATTTTGGATGTGTTTCGCTTTCGATTTTCTTACCGTTCTTTGGAATGCTTAATAAAAGCAAAATACACGATCGGGACCAACCACCGACCAAGGTCACATTTATCTCAACTTGTCGAGTTGCTGTAAAATCCGAACGTGTGGTTGGTGGCTTTATTCGGTCGGCCAACCACTCGACCTTGGTCCAATGCGCATCCACACGGTCGGTTTTTAGACCAACCCGACCATGGTGAGACAAATGTGACCTTGGTCGGTGGTTGATCCCGATCGTCTATTTTGCTCTTTAGTGTACCAGTGTACCTCTTATTAGGTACTTAAAAACGAGGTTACTTTTAAAAGGATTTTGGTAGGTACCAGCTAGCTACTTTTACCAAACCAGACAAATGGTTTAAAACTCAAATTATATGGAACTCGTATAGGGTAGGGTGGTGTAAGATTATGCGGGCGATAAGATTGCGCACACGTCATATCTCATCAACGGTATGAAGTTCGTAGCTAACTTCAGTAGTGTTTCTTGTACCGGTATAACTATGCTAACGGAAAAAAATTGCGATACCAGTGAAAACACCATCTCCAGGTGGGTTCAAAGTTTTTAAGCACAACTGATCTTATTTTGTGTCATTTCGAAAATGGTGAGAAATCTGAACATACAATGCTTTGTTTATCGTTTTAAATACTAATGTTATCTACGTTCCAACTTGCAACAACGTAGTTCAATTATTTTCTACGAAATGACAGTACTGTTTCATAAATTTCATTTTGTGTAAAGTGGATAAGACTGTGCACAAAGAGGATGGACAAGTTTGCGTGCGCAGTCTTACACACCGATTTTTTTTTAGTTTATTTTATTATAATTCGAGTATTCGCTTTTGTTGAAAGCTATCTTTTCTTTTTTCAATTAGGTTTGCTTAAAAATGTCAAGAAAAGAAAAAAGAAAAACAACTATGAACTATAGAAAAAGCTCGATGAAGGATTCTGGATAGAGAAAGTAAAAGGCATCTGGCAATGTATTTATAGGCATGACAGAGTCAATTATACGACTATGACTGGAGAAAAAAGAATGAAGACCAATGCAAATACCAAATAATTATCAAAAAAAAACAAGAAGATTTTAAGAAGCCAAAGTCAAACATAAAGAAGAAAATATGGAGCTGCGGAGATTATACCAAAACCTCTAAAGAGCCTATAAAATATGAGGGTTGGATAGAATGTCATGAGTGTACAAGGTGGCATGAAAAATGCAAATTATTTTGATTTCAGAATGTTTCAATGTGATTTGTGCAAATAATTGGGATGCGCAATCTTACCGACCTCAATGCGCAGTCTTATCCACTGGGGTGGATAAAATTGCGCATTTCCTGATCTCCAACTTAAATTTCATTTACATGATTACTTATTATTACTTGCACGTTTGTAACTACATAATTTATCTATAAATTTTATTTTTATCAACAGTGAATCAGAAATGCGCAATCTTACACCGGGTGGTACCCTAATAGATATAACATTCTGTGCGTTTTTGACCTCCAACGCAAACAGGTGTTATAAAAGCGTCTGCATCCTAGATAATTCTGTATGTCCATGGCATTGTATGCTCTCATTATGCTCCCAAACTGATGAACCGATTGTTTTTACCTAAATAACAATTTTTGTTTGAAAGGCGACTTAGGTTGGGTTTTGATCTAAAAATTATAAATTAAGGTCATACACAATTTCTAACCAATGGTCAGAACGATTGGCTAGAAATTGTTGGAATTTTTACCATTGGTTACCTTAACTACGGTTCAAAAACCCCACAGTTAATCCAGTGTTCTTAGCTATTAAATTATTCTTTTTATTTTTGAGTCGGAGACCTTCACATTTTTTGAGGGGCAAACGCAACTAAAAAAATTACAAGTTCTAGTCGTCTATCAAACTCCTTCACTCCAATTGTGATTGATTTGTTTAGTTTTAAGGTTATTTTTAAACTACCCATAGGGCTAAAAATAACTGATGGGATAACAATTTTCTGATATTTTACATCGGTGAAATAGTTAATAACACACATACCTACATTCTAGTTATTCTATATACATTAATTATGATTGGAAATGGAGTAAGGGTGTACCATGTTCAAGTTTGTCGAGAAGTTGTGCCAGGCCGGCTCCTGGGACAGGTTTTTGTGCTCGTTATCGCAGATGAAGTTGTTACAAGCCGGCTCACGCCTTACTTGAAAGCAATGGCCGGTGCGGGCATTGAACACTGAACAGCACTTGGAACAGTAACTAAGGTTCGACGTTTTACGCAGTGGTCGATTTCAGTAACACTATAATTTAATTTTTAGTACTTGAAATACCTACTTAATTTATTATTTCAAAAAAAGCTTTTTTAATTTATATTATTTAATTATGTTAATAATTTATTTCGTCATTTAACGAGGATAGAAAGTAAAAAAATTAAGATTAAGCAAATTAAATGCAAGAATAATCCAATGCCTAATATGCGCCTAATCTGTTTTACTACTTACTACCTTTCATGAAAAATGGTGAAGATTATTATAATCCTCGTTTCAAACCGCGTGCGGCAGCTAGTATTATATTAGTTTTTACATGACTAAATATTTAATATAATATATAATTGTTGTATATTATTTTATATTATTTGTAATTGTTTGGGAGTGACTTGAGCGCAACCTAAAAATCTCGTAGCAAAAATCCACTGACTCTGCACCGAGCACTGTTTAATTCTACAATATAGTTCATGAAACCTGCTGGATGCATTTTTGCGAAAGTGTGAATGAGAGACCTAGATCATTTTGGCAGAGTTCAATTTTTTCAACTGTCTTGACTACAAGGGAAATGGTTAATGTTTTACAAATCGATAGAGCTCAGTTTTTGAATTTTGAACAGAAGGAAGGACTCATCCCACAATACCATTACTATCTTTAAAAAAATAGGGGTTTACCCGATTTCTATCGCCTTAGTTCCACACTGAAAAAGACTTGTATCATAATATCATCATGTATATTTTTTCCAGTTTTTAAGTAGGTACTTAAGTAGTACAATTTATTTTCAGCAAGTACCTACGACAGCGTATTGAGACACGAGAGATACCAACTTCTCCAGCTCATAATAATGGGCAAACTAGTAGGAAAGCGGCGTGTTGGAAGAAGGAAGAAATTTTGGCTGCGAAACATCCGGGAGTGGTCAAATATTGCCACCGTAGAAGACCTGTGTCACTTGGCACAGGATTGAGATAGATTCGCAGAGCTGAAGGCGAACCTCTAGTAGTGGAGAGGCACCATAGAAGAAGACCTGTGAGTTTCACAGCACGGTAATAATAACGTTACTCCCCTAAACCGTCGATATTTGCAGTAAGTTTTTTTAAAGCACACACAACCCTCATTCCGTCTCGGCTCTTTCAACTGCCTAGTTTCTTATCATACGTGTCTAAACATTATGTAAGCAACAGAATCTCCAAGTACCGTGTCTCTGGATGTCTCTCCGGAGACGTTACCAAGCCTCATACTGTAACGACATCCGGCCACGTGCGACGTAGGCTGTCCACCCACGCTGCCTTTGAATAAACCTCATCTAAGAAGTAAGCAGTATCGCCAGGTTTCGGTTTTAAGTACCCTAAAAAGCTTCTGAAATCTTTCTGGCTTATGAACTTTGTAAGAGTAGGTATACTTAAGTAAGATTTGGTCTTTGGAGTTACTTTAGGTAGTAGGTTTGCTGTTAATTTTATGTGACTTTATAACGATTTTATTTCCTTTTTCGTAACGAAATATGTAGGTTACCTAAGTAATTTTAGTGCTTATACTTACCGACATCTATTTTATGTTCTTGTTATAAGAAGAGTCCTCTTTATTGAATGGTGTGAAGTAAATAAACGAAAGAGAAAGAATCAGTTCGGTTCGAACAGTTTCTCTCAAAACCAAGTAGGTATACCAACTAAAGCTCTAAATAAATATCATGATTACCCTTTAGATGGGGTAAATATCGACTATGACAACACAGGCTAAAACACACCAATTGTATTTTAATTAAATCGTCTTTGCCTTCTCGAGTTCTCGGTCTCATAATTATAGTCTCCAAGACGGAGACGTTATTGTATTCAGCTGAACTCTTTAAAGTGCCGTCCCAACTTTACGACCATCATGAATTATGAAAAAGCATAAAGTGCTAGTGGTAATGCTCGTAAATGCAGTCATTTACAATAATTAATTTTATTCTTACACTTTCGTACATGCCTTACAAAGTTCCAAGTTACAAATTGCCGGGATGATGCGTGAACGGATTTATATGCCAATTTTCATAAAACAGCGAGGCGTGCAATCAGTGCAAGCGTGCAAGCTAAAATATGTATTACGTACTCTAAGAATAAGTACCTAGAATAGGCTAAGCTATATATAAACATTATCAATACTTGATCATCATCATCAGCATCATCAACAGCCTGAAGATGTCTTCTGCTGAACCTGAATGCACATAGACCTCCCCCAGAGGGCTCTACTTTGCTTGCCTTCTTACAACATAGATCCTATAAAAATCTGTGACTTACTATAATAAAAAATAATAAAAATACATATTTAGCACAGACTCTTTCAAGTTTAAAAATAATGGTTTTATTCCTTGTGTGTACTTTTCTTTCAACAAATTAGATTGATTATCCAACTTTTTATGTAATGTTAATGCCAGTGTTAATAGCAACCGCTTACGAAATTATTATTCATCTAGAATTCATGTTCAAAAGCTACGTAGGTAAAAATAAAAGATGTAAGAAGATGATATACATTATGGACGCTCTGCCCGCAGCCCGGGCCCGACGAGTTAATCAGCTTCAGAGACCGGTGGTTCTCAAACATTTTAGTTTAAAACTAAAAAACAATTTTTTTACACATCAGTGCACGTCATCTGTAGCAAGCAATAAGCAAAATAATGTCAACTATAATTTAAAAATGAATAAGCCTGAAAAGACAATGCCAAAACATAATACCTACGGCTGCGTTCTACTTATACCATGAATCTCTTATAACTTTGCACCAATAAGTAGGTACTTAGTGGCGTAGTCGTTGGGACACAGACCGCTTATAAGATACTACGTAAATGTACTACGTAAGCACAATGTTTGGACCAGCATATTATAAAAAAACGCCTACCCTTTAGCCTAAAAGAAATGTCTCGGTCTCTGAGGCTGACTGTTGAAAGTTTGAGAGCCCCTGTCGAATAATGGAACATAATGACTCTATCGGCGGCGGCGAGGCGGCCGCGAGCGTCGCGGAGTAGCCTCTGCTTTTTTAACTACCACCGCGTGCATTCGTGTTCCCAGAAATGTAGGTATTATCTTCTGCAACCAAAAGGCTCTGTATCCTGTAAAAAATGTACATAATTTCTATAATTCATCTTTAAACAAACAATACATCTACTTATCATCTCTTGATGCGCCTTAGTAAAATTATTTCAAGCAAAACATTGACATATAATTATACCAAAATCTATGAAGCAAAATGTGATAATAACTCTTATTTCTATGCCCTGCACTACGTTACACCGTTTCCTCATACTAATTTACCATACCAGTATATAAGCTAAAGTATACACAATCATGTCCTCTGATGGTCATGCTGTCATCATCATCATATCATCAACAGCCTGAAAACGTCCATTGCTGAACATAGTATACCTCCCCAGAGAGCCTCGGGCCTCGGTGGCTGCTCGCCTCCTGCATTCATCGGCCCCCGCGGTTTTCACCAGATCGTCGGTCCACCTTTAGGGGAGACCGGCCTACGCTGCGTCTTACGGTTCGTGGTAGCTACTCGAAAACGTTTCGTCCCCATCGGTTGTCAGTTCTGAGAGCCATTTCAACTTGCTAATTCATTCCAAAAGCTATAGGTATCGGTCGTTCATGCTGTAACATCATATTTTACGAAAGTGATTTTTCCTTCCTCTTTTAGATATTTGCTTTTCTGCGAGTTGACTGTATAATTTAGCAGAATAGTCAGAGAAGTAATAAGTTGAGTCTCCCATGAACTTCTAACTATAAAGCTATAAATTGCACAAGCCCTGTAGCCTGTAGCTTCTTGGAAAATCACAAAGGCGATAAATCAACGCGGCAACAATATTATATTTGCTTTAGGTATGCATTGCTGTGATTATGATGCTGAATTTTTATAGGTAGATACTCTAACTCTATCAATTATTATTAATGGCCTACCTAAGATATTCAGAGTAATCGTAATCAACTTACTTATTTGTTTCTATAGAGATATCTACGAATATTGAATTTACATAACACAAATATTTTACTGCAAAGAAATTGCTTTATTACCTACTTTAATAGGTGATTTAAATAAAAACGAAAAAATCGATTACGTACATTAAGTATTATTCACCATCACCCTTTCAAGCAATTATCTAAACGTCAAAATAATCTCGGACCAATCAAACTCTTCAACTAAATCGTAGATCAAAGCTCTACGCTTTTTAATGAAGCCTTCAACGGCGTGCGCGCAGTCGGCTTCACAAAGACACGTCTTCCTTTGAAGTCACCGCCACCTCGCCGGTGACAAGCGGAGGCGATGATTCTTTTATAAAAACTCAATGATTTATTTGGGCTCTATTCGGCTCATATTGATGTCTCAATCTATAGGTGCTGCCAGACACAAAAATATACAACATATACAGCTATAAATTCAAATTAATAGCAGCCCTACGAAACCATGTCGATTTATGGTTGGACTTTTATGAGCAGATTTTCATAAAAAAAGCAATTATAGTTTCCTTGGAATTAGGTGATAAAACTCATGGTTTTGTGGGTCAAAACTGCTACTGATCAAGACCGTATTAATACAATTCTAAGCTTTAATTAAATGCAGAAGAACTCAACATTTTTGCGTATAGAACAATCCACCGCTACTTTTTTGTCTTTAAAATGAATTAAGTAGGCTTATAATTATGTATACTTATTCAAAGATGACAGTAGGTCAAGTATTGAAAGCAGCGTTACTTTAAACTTGAAATTAACGCAAACGTTTAAAGTATAACTTAAAGTATAGCGGCAAAATCAACCATGAGTAATGACTTCTAAATTATATAATGGCCAAAAACATTGTGGCTCAACGACTACTTATAGGTACCTATACCTACTGTCTCTATGTACCTACCTATATCCACATTGTCCATTGCAGATAGTATTAAGGCGCTGAATGCTCCCAAATCGACTATTTAGAACGTGATTATCTCAAAACGTATACCATTTACAGGGTTGAAAAAAAATGCACGTTAATACTGGTCATAATAAGACACCCCATCGAAATAATGCATAGTGATAAGTTATGTTTCAATGCATCCGTCTATAAGCTTGTTTTTTTTATAACAATAAGCATTTCTTTTATAACTAATTATTTGCACCAAAAAACGGAAAAGTCGAAGTGCAACGCAACGTAATCGCCATATTTTTGCTATGCATAAACCGACCCTATAGCGTCCAAAATAAGTTTCAAGTTCGTCTGCTGTAATAAACGTTCTCGCATTGGCTCCTGTCAGCACCTTAACAGGGATCAGGGTAAAAACAGTTATAATAAGGATCGGTGACAAAGAAATGGGTAACTCATTTCGGTAGCTGTTGGGAGCTTAGGCAAATAAATTGAATGCCGCCACTGAACTGAATGAATGAAAGCTACTTACGCTTTTAAAATTAAAGGGTTGTTATGTACCTAATATTATGAGGCAGTTATGAAATAAAATTCATAATTGCGATGCGAATATAATATGTATTTTTTTATTCAGCATTTAAGCTGTAATCTGTAATCCACTACGTTACGCTGACCAAAAACCATCTCCGGCACCATTGTTCTTATTTATACCTAATCTATGTTCGGCACCGTTAGGAGACCCAACCACAGATAATATAATACTTACCTACAGTACCAAAGTACCATACCGTGCTCGTGATTCCAACTAGATTTACCTTGATTTGGAAACAGTGTTTTATGTCATCAGCGTTGCCCACGTTTCTTGGTTTATTGTTTCGGCGGTGACTGGTGGGATTAATATCTTTAACTTTAGATTAATGGTGGACCTTTCTATTTGAACAAAACCTGTCTTTCTTCAAAGGTAAGTTGGTACCTTGTATCTTTTGTAGGTAATGTTGCGCTGTGAAGAGTTTAAGCTATAGGTAAGGTATAATAAGCTATCTGTTTACCTTAATCCCAGATAATATAATACCCCTATATATATACCTACGTGTAGAATATATTAATTTAATGCAAGGAACTTTTACACTATACGTACTTAGAAAAGTACCTACGTATGTATAGGAGAGAAGTTCCTTCACAGATTAAATAGAAAAACAATTGACAATAATACTTACAAATTGAAAATAGAAACTTCCGAATCTCCTACTGAAGCGAAAGCGCTTTTGCATAATAAATACTTAAATATATACCGTCTTACCACATAAATAATTTTAAACATCGCTTAGATACATGTTTAGTTAGACAGCGTCTAAAAGTTAAATGCTCCTTAAACGGATATCTTATTTTTGTCACTACAAAACCATGTTTATACCGTGTTTACTTAAACACTGTCTAACTCGATCCACATTTTTTAAATAAGGTGACATTATACGAATCATTTCATTCCGCGCAGAACTCATTTTATAAATCCAATCATAGCTGTGACCATAGAAAAAACGGAACGTTATTAGCGTGAAGTTTGACTGTGTGTGTTATGGTGACAGCGACAGTTAAACACCTCTTAAACTAAGGGTTGAGTATGTTTAAATTTCAGCACGTGTTTAACGCCCGTCTATCTTAAACGAGTGTTAGGCGCGGATTTGTGGTATGGGATTCATGAAACAACTGTTCAACAAGTGTTTAAGGCGCGTCTAAATCTTTTGTGGTAAGACGGATAATATTTTGCCTATAATAATAATAAATAATAATAAATCTTTATTTCAGACACAGAGATCCATAGCTGCAGTTTCTTATGAGTATAAATACAAATAGACACATAAAACAAAATGAGAAATAAAAAAATAAAAATAAAAATACAAAAATATTAAAAACATACCCTCTTTTTTAGGTAGCAATAGCCATCCAACGTTTATACGTTGCAGTCAGCAGCAGTCTGTCGGCCAGATTTCTATTTTTACACGTTTTGTATTTTTGTACATTTTGTATTTTTACACGGACATAAAAGACGCTATGCGTTTACGCTGTATGGCATTAAAGGAGTCTACTCGCCATTCAGTGAACATCCCTGAAGCGCTAGAGTAGACTAAAGACAGTGAGTAGACATCAACTGCCTAAAGATATGTTATTATAGGCTACTCTGATAGCATTGTGCGCCTTCAACGTGTATTCTGCCCAGAGTTGGCACGTGTAAAAATACTGGCAGAGAGATTTAAATAACGTTATTTTCACGTCAGACGCTGCTCTGTAAAACTTTCTAGCAATCATGCTGCCTACCACGCACAAGGCGCGCCGTTGTCTCTCGATGGCCTCGTCATCGGCAAGCTTAGATGTCACGAAAACAAAAACTGAAAAACTGTATTCTGTATGCCGCGTGTTAGGTTGTCTATGCCCAGTGTTTTCTATTTTTCGGTTTCACGCGATGCGTTCAACGCATCGCGTGAAACCGAAAAATTAAAGCAAGTAAGCATTGCGTTCATAAAATCGGGTCCCTTACCCGATCTGAAGATCATCATCTCAGTTTTTCTAGGGTTATAGACTAAATCATGGTCATTCGCATACTGTTCGCAGATAGCTAGGAGTTTCTTCAAACCCTTGATCGAAGGGCTGAGCAGCACCATATCATCAGCGTAGCTCAGGTTGTTGACATATCTACCATCCAACCTGTTAGGCTAGCAAAGATACCAACCACAAACGCTAACGCCTCACGCTAACTCCAAAAATGTATTGATATGACATTTGCTGCGGAAAAGTTAGCGATTTCCGAAATGTCATTATAGTACATTTTGGAGTTAGCGTGAGGCGTTAGCGTTACCGATTGTGATCTTTGCTAGACCCCTGAGCCCAACTGGGGTGCTGCTCAGCTCTATGATCAGATCAATTACATAAAAGTTGAACAGGTCGGGAGAGCTGACGCCCCCCTGCCTCAAGCATAACGAGCAATACGAGCCAAACGAGTAGAACGAACAAAACGGTTCGGTTCGATTCGGTTGGATTGGGTTTGATTCGGTTCGATTTGGTTCGCTTCGATTCGATTCGGTTCGATTACATTGCGTTCCAGCTTCCGTGGTGTGGTGGTTGAGCAAAACGAGTCAGACGTGTCAAACGAGCAAGCCGAGCAAAACGAGCAAGACGAACAAAACGAGCAAGACGAACAAAACGAGCAAGACGAACAAAACGAGCAAGACGAACAAAACGAGCAAGACGATCAAAATTAGCAAAATGAGAAAATGGGCAAAATGTGCAAAACGAGCAATACGAACAAAACTATTCAAACGAGCAAAACGATTCAAATGAGCAAAACGAGCAAAACGCGCCAAACGAGCCAAACTAGTCAAACGAGTCAAATGAGTCAGGCGAGCCAAACTAGTCAAATGAGTCAGACGACTCAAACGAGACAAAACAGTTAAACAAGCAAACCGAGCAAAACGAGTCAAACGAGCAAAACGAACAAAACTAGCCAAATGAGTCAAACAAGCAAAACGAGAAAATCAAGCATAACGAGCAAATCGCGCCAAACGAATAAAACGAGCAAAACGAACAAAACGAGCCAAACCAGTCAGACGAATCAAACGAGTCAAAACAGTCAAACAAGCAAAACGAGCAAAACGAGTCAAACGAGGAAAACGAGCAAAACGAGCAAAATGAACTAAACCAACCAAACGGTCAAACAAGCAAAACGAGCAACACGAGAAACGTTGCCACGTTGGCTCGCTTTGCTCAACCACTACACCACGGAGGCTAGCACGGTGGTGTGGTGGTTGAGCAGGCCAGCTCATAACCTGGAAGCGGCGGGTTCGATTCCCGCGACAGGACAAGTGCACAGAAACAAAAAAGCTCTAATACTTATTCTGTGTCTGGGTGTTGTGAGACCATGGTCCTCCATGGTAGTTCCTGGGTCCCTAGATACAGAGAATCCTAGTCCAGGGGCGTTTTGCTTGTTTTGCTCGTTTTGCTTGTTTGACTGTTTTGATTCGTTTGACTCGTCTGACTCGTATGACTCATTTGACTCGTTTGGGTCGTTTTCCTCGTATGCTCGTTTTGCTTGTTTTGCTTGTTTGACTCGTTTGACTCGTTTTGCTCGATTAAGAAAAAAAATAATGCCAAAATAAGGAAAACGTTTCTAGGAGACAATGCATAGCTTTTTGTGATATTCTTAACTGTATTCACTATTGGAAAAATGTACCATCAGCAAAACATGATAAAAAGCAAAAAATGTTTTGCCAATCGATTTGATGTAGTCCTATAGAGTATTTCGATTCTTCCATGAAATACGATGGATTAGCAAAAAAAGATTTTTTTTCGTGTTTTTACATTTTTTTGTTGACTGTACATTTTTACCAAAATCTGTGAATACAGTTCAGAATATCACAAAAAGTAATGGATGGTCTCCTCAGAACGTTTTCCTGTAAATATAACCGTTAAGGTGCCTGCCCTTGCTGTCCCGTCTTTAAAACCCAGCCTGTATAAACTCATTTTTTTTATTTCCATGGTCAGATATTGAAAATATTTTGGGAGCAAGTATTTATACATGTGGAGAGTCTAAAAACGGTACTACTTTTTCTGGCAGTATTTGGACCAATTTTCTTTATTTACTTTTTCTGACAAATTTCATATCGCATCGTAATCCCACAGCTAATGAAACAAGACGCTGTGCAACATCCGTAGCGTGGAGATACTGTCAGGAAGGCTCAGCGGGAAGCCTCGGCCGTCAGTCTTCAGCAAATCTTGAGAAATAAAGTAGGTACCTACATGTTTTATAGACTTTGTAACATACGAAACTCGTTGGCTCATTTTAATAAGCCGGTTTTAAACGGAGCTTAGCCGTTTGGCACATAAATTATATTCAGGTAAAAGAAATATCGAGAACATTGCAATAAGACAAGTTTTTTAACATTACTAGACGAAAATCTATGAGTATTTTTAGAAGCAAGGGCTTAAACCCAGTCTAAATCATAATGTGAATCACTCAAAAATATTAAATCAAGAATTGAGGATTTAACTTTCTTGGGAACACCCCTCTACGGTACACTACGACTCTACGTCAATTCATGATCTGCGTAGAGCCCGGTACCGGTGGATATAAAATTACAAACCCGTACAAAAATGGTACCTACCCAAAATCAAAATGTATTTAGGTAAAAATCATATTCATTTATTTGCATTCATGTACAAATATATAATGTTGCAATCACAGAATTCGCCCTATTTACATATTAGGTAAATATTATACGGCTTGCAAAATTTTATGATTGATGCCAAAAAACTTACATCATTAAAATATTTTATTAGAAGGCAAAACGATCCCGCACATATAGCTTTAAGATACATGTCAAAATAGGCTTCACACGGAGTAATCATCTCATCATTTCTCATGTTTGTACATTTCTCATAAGCCGACTTTGGATTTTCCGCTGTCGTGTTGACAAGCAGCTATTTCTGTGCGTGCTCAAAGTGCTCAAACCACACACGGTGTATCAAATGATGCTACAATGAACAACTATTTGGGGGCATAATTACCGAGAGCATCATCAGAACATTACTGGACGGGTAATGTGTAGATGCTGGCCACCCACGGATTGGATTTGGGCATTTACGCAAGGTGCACCGTTAGAACGGCTGGAGGCGAATAAGAATGTGTATCAATGAAGGTTGATTACATAGTGATAGTTGTTTGGACCGCGAGTATACCTAGATTTAGAGCATTTGAAATCCTGTACGAATACGTTTTTTCTTTTACATTAATAAAAGAACAAGTAGTTGGTTATTAAGCTATATTAAAAAAATCATAAAATAACAAATACTTAATAATTAACGTAAATTTTAATAACAGTAGACCTAAATTAGCATACGTTACTGTGACTCACAGTAAGTAACTTTGACGCACGAGTTTGCTCTCTAACCTCCAAGCTTCATGCCTTAATAGACTCACTAAATACCTAGAAATAGTTACTTATATGAGAATCAAAATACACCACGAGAACTTATTTATAGTGACTTATACCTTCCAAACAGCATTAGATTAAAATGTAATAATTTATAGATTATGTGTCGTAAGTAAAGTACAACTAAAACTAATAACTAATATGAAACCAACTTGAGGAGAACCAGTGATTAGGAACGAAGAGTTGTGAGTTGAACGAAACTCTATTCTGTTTTTTGGATTAGAACTAGGTACAACAGAGTTCACGCACATCTCCGCACACCAGACCTTATTTTCATCTGTGACTAAGTACAGGAAAACATATTTTGAAGTAAAATTTTCAGCGTTAATATACAAAAGTTCTATAAAGTTTGTAAATGCTCTAAGGCTACCGATATCAAAATATATACTAAAATACCATAGTATTTTGTGTTTAATGTTTGATAAATAGATTTTTGAAGTTTTCGAACTACGGTTTGAGAAGCTGAGAACGTCAAATCAGTAAATAGAGTTGTAAAGGCAACTTCGTGAGCATGCGACGGGAGGCGTGGATGATCATGTCGGCGCGCGCGGTGGTCTCTCGAAGGGCTTACTAAACGCATAGGTACATGGGGTTTAGAATAGTCTAGTTTAATGACTACCTACTGAATTACTCAAGGGATAAATTTAAAAGTGTTGTAACTTTTCTAAATATTTGAAGATAGGTTAACTCGCATCGTCAGCTTCTCGAGACCAAATATAGAGATATCGCAAAAGCAATAGGGCCTATAACTTAAGGGATTGTAAATATAAATAAGTAGTTATGCCCTGAGTATGAAAATGGTCAAGAAAAATTTCCGGGGGGTAACATAAATTAGTCAGTTGCTACATGCCTAAATATGTACGTAAACATTATATAATAATAGAACATAGTATATAGCATGTTATTATTAGGATGCATCATGTTGGTACACACCAAAAAAATAGCTGATTGCTCAACAATTTTTCGTATTTCTAGACAGTGAAAAATACCTAGAACTTTAACGGCGCATGGGCAATCTACAATGCCACCCCAATATACCATAAGTAGGTATGTACTATAATAAGTACCCAAGTAGTACCTACCTACCTAAGTACACTACATATATCGGCGAGGAAGCTTTACATACTTCAGTCAACATTAGTAGGAATGGCATGGCCACACTAGGAGCCAATTTAGGAATTCCACATCGGAATCTCATCATTATATTTCATAGCTCTCGAATTCTCTCCACTTTTTGTCTAACGTCGTGCGTTCAAGGTAGAGATGCCAGAAGAGGTCCGGCAACTCCATCCATCTAGCCGACTATACTATACTCAACATAAGTAACTACCTACAATGATATTAAAATCATTAAAAATTGGATGTGGGCGGTCCTAAGCCCATGTCATGCACGTAGTTGTAGCTAGCAACTCTTTCTATGTTTATTCATTTGACCAATAGTGGTTAAGCCAATCAGAAGCCTTTGGGCGGACTAAAAATCATGACTCGAGGTCTGGCCACTTGCCTACACGAGAAGAAGAAGAAAAGAAAAAACGAACGGGCGCAGCGGTGGCCCGTGAGAGTTTTAAACCGATGCATTTAGCACCAGGTTTAAATCTTACTTCGCTCTGCACCAATGATATTCCATGTTAGGTATGTACCAGTGAAGGAACACATCATGAAGAAAACGACATGTTCAAGAATCACAAAGTTCGAGAATTTGTGGCATTTGTGTCATACACCCACTCTATCATACATACACTCTATCCATGTGAGAGAAAGACCGTGTCCCGGCAACGACCAGTTAATCTAGGTAAGTACCTGAAGTAGGCCACCTGTCGCACAGGAAACAGTTTGGCCATTTGACGCTGTTCCAACCGGCCAAACCACTACCCGCTACAGCAGTAGCACAACAAAATGATGATCTTTACTTGAAGTAGTAATAATTAAGGTACGTGGAAGGCCTGTAATTGGACCACCAGCGAAGCCCCAGGACCGCGCTGACGGCTTGGTAACAATACATTATGCGAATTTAGGCCGTGCGCTTTATCTGTAGACAAAATTGTACAAGAAAATTTAATTGAGATTTTTGTCACGATTCTGACGAGGAGACGTGATTTATACAGTTATTCCGAATACTTAGTGGTTAAAATTACAACATAGAAGTATGTGTAATAAGAACATGTAAAGTACTTACACACTTACAGTACAAAATTTTACCATATTGTTTTCCGCTTGTCTCACCAGAGGCACTGAATTATTAGTAGTACCTAACCTAGTACAAATCAGAGTCAAACTTTATAATGACAGTCTTAATACATCCTTCACATTAGCAACAATATTTTCGTATGTTCTCACCCTTTTCTCACGGTATTCAACGGATGCTGACTCTCAGGAAGTCGCCTATTCTCTCTAGCACCCCGCTTGTTAAAGTATAGGTACTTACCTACTGATAAGTACGAATACGCACTCTTTCTTGTGATACATGGATAACTACCTATGCCATGATTCAAGCGCTAATTTACTAAATCAGAGTTTGAGTTGAGTATTCTCTTCAGTCGAGTGGTGATGGTCTTTTGTCGGCGGTACGTGACGATTTTGGCAAAACTGGGATCTGCGAAGCGTGGGACCGGATGTCACTTGCGCAATGGTAGGGTGGATTGGATAATGAATATCGGTAAAATCTTGGTAAAATATCCTTGATGCGAAACTTTGGTAAAATTGATTAACTACTCATAAGTATTATAAAGATCGTGCGATTCGTGCGGTAAGCTCTGACACCTGCCCGCCTAGCATCGCACCACGACAAAATTTTCTCGTCGCTTGTTCTCATGTACCTATATACTTTCGATACGTAGTTATACGCGTACAATTAAGTTCACTGAAGTAAATTATATAATTATACTCTTTGGTTCAACAGGCGCGCGGCTTCTTTCTGCTAGGCTGAAAATGCATAGGAATTGCATTCTTCTTTCATTTCATAACGTTCCTTTATCTATATAGAACATAGAATAGAACTTAACTGAGGTAACTAGATAACATTGAATATTTTTAAGATTTTAATTTTATACCTATACTTTGTGGTCTCTACATTACACTACGTAGTAGGATAGGTATTATATACTTACTCTTTGGTGGTAGGTTTGTCCCTTTGAACGTGCATCACGCTGAAACTACTGGCTGGACGCATACTGGACGGGTTTCAATGAAAGCCGCCCAAAAACTTTTCAGCTGCCATTGAGTTTAAATTAGGTACACTCTACCTATCTATACTTCTAACAAAACTTTTAAACAGGTCTAATTTTTGATTTTTATGAGAATGAATGACGTTACGAGCCGGTCGTTTACCTGATGTTAAGCAACACTGCCGCCCATAAGAGTTGCAGTGTCACTCAGAACTTTAAAATAATAAATTTTCGCATGACACTGCACTGCGCACGTCACCCTGAGACATCACAGTCTAGTAATCGGATTACTAGACTGTGTAATCAGGTCATAGTCTCATTTACCCAGTAATTTCACTAGCTACGATTCCCTTCAAACCGAAACACAGCTGTAGCGCTTGGCGTCATAATAACTGGCAAAGCGGTGGTACCTACCTAGACGAACTTTGCAGAAAAGTCCTACCACCTAGTAAAAGTCTAATTATGTAAATTGAAGATATTTTGAAAATATTTTTTCGAGCGCACTCTATTTTTGAAGCTGAAACCAAAAAAATACTTTTTCAGCTAGTAACTCCTATAAGCTTTATGATATACCTATGCATGTATTGGGGTATTGGTAAACGTGGTCATGTAGTATTTAACTGTTTTAGGTAAAGGAAAGGGTACCTAAAGGTGGTGTTCAAATGAAAATAAAGCATTTTTAGAAAACAGAAAATTTATTGCTATTTTGTTAAATAAATACCACTAAAATTCTTACAATAATTTTACAAAACGAAACAAATGCAACAATACTTAAATCGAAACCTTAATCAATACAAAATAAATATTATATATAATTGTCAAAATACTTTGTACTAATTTCCATACATTATAAAATAGGCTAGATAACTTACATGATTAGTCTAAGTCTAAATTATGATATTTACAGTTCTCATACGTCTAATAATCTCACTTTGGTAAACTGTGGTTAAAGGAGTTCTTTATTTTTACTTAATTAATGAACTTTTTATATTATTCTAACACAATTTACACAATATTATAGAACCTGAAAATAAATAAAATACAATTGTGCGTATTTCCCTACAATTTAGGCTTTATCTTATTATTATACGTAAAGGTAATTATTAACTGTTAAGTTAAAAGCAATACTTTACAAGGTATTTTAAATTACTGAAACACACATGCACTCTTTGCAACACATATACAAACAAACAGTCTTACTAGTAAGGATAATTAGGTAAATAAAGTAAATACACCATTAGTTTGGTACTCCTTAATATTGTAAGGTAAATACTAATTATTTACGCTTTTATTTTAAGATTTATATCTATTCATTCACACAAAAATTCGAACGCAGTATTTGAATTTCAACTGTTACATAAAACTGAATATGAAATTTAGTAAAACTGGATACCTACGCTATTTTTAACAGCCACGCTCCTACTCATTATTCTACTTACTACATTTTATTTTTATATCCCGTTCAAAAACTATAAAACTATTCCATTCTGCATTCTCCCGTGCCCACGTGAAGATTTACAGTCGGATTCTCCCACTTCGCATAATATCATCACGCGATGCATTATGCATTAGGGAGACGTGATTCTGGCGACAGAACATTAGTAGGCGATCGCTTGCGGTGCGCATACAAAGTGGTATCTGTACTGGTAATAAAGAGGTTGGAATGGAAAACACATAGAGGGTAAGACATTGCCATTTACATAAATTCGGTTATGGTTTATGGTATATTAGATATAAATCCAAATGCATTGCAAATATTCAAATATGTAGTTAGTTATAAGACAAGAGAATCTCTCGATACAACGTTATAGTGATCCAAATGACATATAACCCGCTAGCTAGCTTATATGAAGCTCTTATCTTAAGTAATTTTTAGTTAGTAGAGAAAGGATTTTCAACAGACTTTTCACGATATGATGAAGCTGTATTCTATAAGGTACCTAAATAGTTAACATGATCAAATTAAAAATAAGTTACAGGTGTACTAACATCTGAACTTTTTGGCTCTCCAGCAAAATTAATATACAAAGACCTTAAAATATTCTTACCTACGCCAAAAACGATTGTTTATAAAGCTAACACAGTACTTATTTAGGTACTGGCTATAACCCAAACCAAACATTACACAGAGACTAAAATATCTTTCATAACAATCTAGATTCTATAGATGCTTGCATTCGCATTCAAACATGACGACAAGTCTCTTCTCTATTGATTGTGAACAATACAGGTTAGGTAAAGCTCTTGTTAAACAATTTTGGTTTCTTATTATATCATTTTATTTGTTATCCACTGTTTATTAGGTATAATCTATGATTTCTGATTAAAGTTGGTTATCTCTCTTCGTACTTAAAATATAGTGTTGATACAACGAACAAAACGCTCCAGATTTGTTTTGTGCAAGCAGCCGGAGTGTGAGCCTTGCAAACCGGTTCCAGACCTCTTCATTACACCGAGAGCGCGAACCCGAGGTTCAAAGTAATGCCCATTTGGACAAAACCGCAGACACGTGAAGATTCTCGGAGCAATGCTTCGCGGAAACCAAATTAGATCGAGAAAACCTTGAGCGGAGATTCTATAATAGCCAATGTATATTAATTTCACTAGTACCTATACAAAACGAATGGAGCGCAAATAGATACTTCCCCCGTGGGATATGAGTTATGCTGTGACTAATCCACCGAGAACTGTTACGCATCATTATCTCGTGACAAATTTTTATCACCAGCAACATATTTACAACTAATCATAAAAATAAAAGCAGTTAATGAAACGACAAACTCTGAAATAAGCCCCGATTATAAAGTGTCCGAAGATACCACAAATCTTTTCACATCGGCTATTAAAGCCGAGGAGATTATTACGAACGGATGTCGCGTAGAAAAGAAAAAGCAGAGAGAAAACTAAGTGCCGGCATCGTAGCCGCATATTTGTAAAACGTTAACCCTACATCTTCCGCGGCGATTAGTGTCGCCGTGCTGCCGGAATCACCGAATTACTACTGTGTCATTAGTGCCACTTCCCGAATCCCTTTGAGAGTCTTTCTCTAATGGTTGGGGGCGGAAAGAGACGTAGTATTTGGCAGGGAGAGTTACCGGAACAGTCGTTAGATCAATCGGCGTGGCGCCACATCGGGAACTCACCAGCATTTGTCACCGGACCACCGGCGCCGGCATATTTATAGCGACGCCTGCGCAGCCCGTGGGCGGCGGCTGTAAGCCCCATCCAAATAGATTTAAACTATAAAGACAATGATTAGTAGCTGAAGGAAGCGAATTATTACCACACGCATTCATATCACTCATTCGCGGACCCTTGCTCTTTACTTTACAATACTGATTTTACATATTTACAGTTTCTCTAAACTTAACTTTTTTGTAATCTATAATTATTTACACGAACAATGAAGTCAAATAGTTATTCGAATTATTATTGCGAGCCTCTTGAAAGCTTTGATCACGTGTTGACACTTAGTAATAACGCACACACCACAAGTAATCCTGACACAACCGAAATATTAGCAGCATCCTGTACTACTTGTTGTTCTTTTGGCACTTTCTTATGTTTTTCATGACCATGATTGCCTCGATGGCCTTTCTTGTGGAAGCAGAGTCTTTCCAGGTTGCTCTGCATTTGAGGGCAATCGTAGTCTTCGTTGCCATCGCATTGGCAGACGGTTAAAGCTGCCGCCTTTTCTTGCTTCCTCAAAATTTCTATGGAGTTAAGACACTTGTTTGAACATTTTCTTCCTCGGAACATGGATCGGCAGAACTGGTTGTAGTAGGTAAGGGCAGTAGCACATTGTGCGTCTGCGATGCAGATGAGTTGAGAGAGGGTGCAGGACGAGGTTGCGTTGGCGGCACCGTTCAAGACTTCAGAGCGGCAGATGTCGATCCGAGATTTCGCCTCCATGCAGTTTTCGTCCTCGCACTCACACTGTAACAAGCAGAAAAAACATTTTAGCTAGACGATAATATCTAATGAAACGGGTTTATAATAATTATGGTCATAATAATTATCACCATTGGGCAAATAGTTGTTAACGTAAATTAAATAATATCTTCTAAGCGGGCGATGGTGGAAAACTAATACTTATTTGTAAGCATTGAGATGATGTGTATCATTCTCAATGGTTGCAAGGTACTTACGTAAATGTTGTACTCATAGTATTAGGTATATTATAGGCACATAATACTTATAATAAACTAAGTTTAATATGGTAATAACCCTTAAACGAATTTCTTTTGTAATTAAAATAATGTAGCAGCAATATGCAACATAAAATAATTACAAAATGTTTTATAAAAATACCCATAACACCAAAGTCTAATATAAAATCCACGGCCATAAATTTTTAGGGAAAGCCGTAAATTACCCTCGTCTATAACGCGTAATAATACCGTAGCGTCCGTAAAATATTTTACGACATCACCCGGTACCATTCTGGCCGATCTCCTTTATCCAGACAACGCGTGTTCGTTTTTAAAGTTATTTTTTACTGGACGTTACTGTTGGATGGCACTTGATCAATCTAGGGAATAGCACTGATTTGTGCTAAATTTGAGTGCCTACCTAATGTAAACAAACATAGTTCTATGAAATCATACTATAGCTATCTACATATGTAAGTAAGGTAGAGATAGGTTATGTTAGTTTCGAAATAAACCGATTGTATTATTGCGGATTAACCAAGATAACCTGCGAAGCCTGTCAGAAGCCAGTTGAAATAAATTATACGAACATAGCTGACTTGCAGCATAGCGATTCAGGAGACCTCAGCGCTGAGGCTCAGCGCTGAGGTCTCGATTCAACCAACTTTTATTTGAAAATAGAACGGAAATAGCGTCATCGTTTCTGCAAAAGGCATGAGCTAGGGGAGAGCTTTCCGTTCTATTTTCAAATAAAAGTTGGTTGAATCGAGATCTCAGCGCTGAGGTCTCCTGAATCGCTATGCAGATTAGCGTTGAAACGTTACTAATAAGTTTAATTTACCTTACCTCCGGAAATTTCAGTTAATTTGCATCGGAGTTATCGAATCATAGGGTTATCGTTATCATTGCTATCATTCTATTCATAAACAAAAAAAAAACATGTGGATTATTTCATTTGTCATTGCCCTCGACTTCGTTCGCAATAAAAGCATGCAGGCTCGGCTTTAGCCACGCCATAAGAAGTCTTGCTGGAAAAACTGGTAAAGTTCCTGTTTAATAACCTCATTTGGGCTGTTCCTGACATTTTGATACAGTAACTAATAATTAAAAAGGTATTATATTATAGGTATTTTTAATTTTATAGTTTTAGTTTGGTAGTAGTTTAGTTTTATAAAATAGTTCAGTTGTTTAGTGTAATAGTTTAGTATCCATTTTTTTTTAATTATTTAATGTTATGTTGTGAATAAAATTGTAGGTGTATATATTTATTAAGATAGGTTTATATTTAAGTTGTTTAGTTTAGTGTATATATATTGTTATTTAAGTTTTAGTAATAAATACCTACTGTTATACAATATACCTACATGGATAAATTAAAAAAAACTTACTAAATTCGATCAGTTATTCTTACTGGCGATCAGCATTTCATTTTTATCTACATAATATTTTTATATAATTTTCAAAACCGAAATTTAGCAATCTACACCAATCTACCATGCTTTCTAAGGTCAATCCACCGGAACGGCCGGATTAATGAAGACACAGCCGCCGTCTTACGCTTAGTTTTTTTTCTGAGATGGCAGCAACACCTGCGCAAGAGTTGAACGTTGAACGCTGCGGTAGGTCCCGATCAAGACGTCAAATCTCAAGGCTGCTCGGCCCGGCCCCGTCGTTCTTTTGGTTCGCCTCTCGATACACATTGCCCAACATAGTAATCGTGCTAGTGACGACATAATTAAGGGCCGAACTGGTTTTACTATGTCTGTTAGTGTGTTCAACGTTTAAATAGGTGTGGAACAGTATGGACGCAAAATTGGTTGGAACTTATGGTACAGAATCGTTTAGCAGTAGGTTATTGCATCAGCCACTACCATTTTTCTCTTTTACTCTTGTAGGTAATTATGATGGTCTGGATAGTGTTATGTGTGAAAAAAATCAGCCAAATCGGTTGAGCTATTTTAGCACGAATGATACACAATCAAACATAGTGCCTTCAGTATTAGACATGTACCTATGGATTATTCCCAATTCTACAGATTTTCAATTCTGCACATTCCCAATTCTACAGAATCCCATGTGTACAGATTCCCATGCCTACAGACTCTTGTTTCTACAGATTCCCATGTCTGCAGATTCCCATGTCTACAGATTCCCATTTCTGGAGTCCCATTTCAACAGATTACTATTTTCAGAATCTTATATATGTTTACTGATTTTTAATTCAACGAAGCCAACTTTCCTAATTCAAAAATTAGACATCTGTCAAAAATGACTTCTGTCAAAGTTGTAATTATAATTGTTGTAAAAGTTAAGTTGTAAACCAGTTGGGTAACTGTAATAGATATCCGTACAATTGGGTTTCTGTAAAATTGGAAATCCGTAGATTCAGAAATCTGTAGAATTGGGAATCCGTTCACTTAAGGATCTGTAAAATTAAGAATATGTAGAATGAGGAATCTGTAAAACTGGAATACTGTAGAATTGGGATCTGTTGAATTGGGAATCTGTTATGAAAATCTGTAGAATTGGGAATAATCCCAGCTGCAGATGGTTTAGTTCGAGTAGGTTACAAAGCTTAGCATTAATTTAATTATCATCACCTGCAATGTGTTAGTAATCAAACAGTTGATGGTACCTACAATATATGTAATGTTTTGTGCAATATATTCAATGAAATTGCACCTGCACTATCAGGGGGGTCTCTCCAAGGTTTTTGTTCAGTTCCGTTGCAGTTTTTATCGGAGCATTTGCATGTGACCGGCCAATATTATGTATCTACATACACTAACAGAATAACGACAGCAATTTTTCTTATCTTGGGCTAGTAAAGTCAGTAGGTACCTCTGCAACACTCATTTTTCTTATCTCCGAGTTAAAGTTAACCTCGCAGAGTTCAAGATATTGGTGCAATCGTCAGTGCTAGTGTTCGGCGTAACTGAACGTATCGACGTTCTATATTTCTACTTTTCTACTGACAAATGTAAGATTTACTTATACTTCTTATTAGGTAAGTACAAAGAAAACTTCTCGCGATGAGTAGGCAAAGTTTTATTTTGTTTTCACGATTTTTTTGTTGGTAGGGATATTGTGAAGTATGTTATTGTTTTATTGTTAATCCACTCAACACAGCATGATTTGCGTGCGTATGACTTAAACCACAACCTACTAGGTACATAAACGACATTCAAAACTAGGTTCTTAAAATCAATTAAGGAATATTGTGTCTATTTAGCCACGATAGGGCAATAAATGTGACAATAATCTGTTTGATAATGGAGAGTAATATAGTAATCGCCAATATACACTTGGGTGCAAAAAATTCGCATGTATGCAACATTTTGACTTTCGCTGCATTTTTATTTTTGCGATTTTAACGGTACTGCAATATGTTACTACCATTAAAACAAAATGCACACGTAGGCTTTTGAGTGACACATCGAGTGACCATCAACCTCTATAAACAATACAATAACAACAATACAATAGCATAACCCGAAATCGCTCGTTACAGGTAGAGACGCTCGCACTACTTGTCACAGGTATAAAATGGTGCATTTTAAGGGTAGTGACCTCATTCGCACATCAACCTTTTCTTTGAACAGTCGTCAATTGATAACATCGTAACCCAAAATTAAAAAATGAGTACCACACCAGAAATAGCCGCTCAAGTGGTGGCCCTACTTCAAGCAGGGAAAAACCAAATTGAAGTGGCAAGACAACTGAATCTAAGCCGGTTCTCTGTCCGTCGAGTATGGCAGAGGTATCAAGAGACTGGCGGCTTCAAACGGCGCCAAGGATCTGGCCGACCCCGTGCCACAACAAGGCGTGACGACCGCTTTATTGTGACGACTGCATTGCGCAATCGGCGTTTGAATGCAGTTCAATTGGGACAGCGTCTCCAAGAAACACGAGAAGTCGATGTCAGCCGATGGACAGTTAGAAGACGACTACGGGAAGGGAATCTGACTGCGCACAGACCAGCAAATGGACCGAAACTGACCCCAGCCCACCGACAAACCCGCCTTCAATTCGCTCGAGAGCATTTGGAATGGACTGAAGACCAATGGAGCGCAGTTCTGGTCTCTGACGAGTGCAGGATGTGCCTACATGGCAACGATGGAAGAGGAAGAGTCTACCGAAGGCCAGGCGAGCGATTTCAACAATGCTGCATCGAAGAACGAGTCTCTTACGGCGGTGGATCATGCATGTTCTGGGGAGGCATATCACTGGAGGCAAAGACTGAACTTATTTTCATCTCCGGAGCGAATCCTGGCCGCCGATCAAGGGGATTCACTTCTCAAAGATACATTGAGGAAGTACTCCAGGACCACGTTGTACCATTTGCGGGATATATTGGAGAACACTTCATCTTCATGCAAGATAATGCAACACCGCATACGGCTCGTATTGTGTACCAGTACCTTGAAGAGGTTGCGGTGCCTGTCATGGAGTGGCCAGCTCGCAGCCCGGACCTCAATCCGATTGAACATTTATGGGACGAGCTAAAAAAACGAGTTCGGGCCAGAGACACTGCCCCAACGAGTCTCCAGGAGCTGCAACATGCGATTGAAGAAGAATGGGAGGCCATACCGCAAGATTTTATAAAAACTTTAGTTCAGTCAATGAAAAAACGCATGGAAGCAGTCATTCGGGCTAGGGGAGGGAACACCCCTTATTAATAAAAAAGTTTTTATGCTGATTTTCATGTTTTTAATTTAATTTCAACCCCTAACTTTTATGTTATAAATACACAAAAAACAGGTACTTCAGACATTTACCCAAAACTCACTAAGTAGACGTGGTATAAGGACAAAAAAGGTACTGCTGGATAGGTTTTGAAATAAACTTTAATATTAGATACCAAAAAAATAAAAACAAACATGTTTTTTTTTTACTTTTGAAAATTTGATGAAAATTTATACATGTGCGAATTTTTTGCACCCAAGTGTACTTGAGCTCAACCGCATTTTACAGCAATATCCGCCAGAATTTACGTCTGATGCTAATTACATGTTAACATTACACGTGCTTTACGACTGCCGTAAACCGATTACTGAAATTGACTTCAGCAATTTCAGCTGTAGAAATAACATGTTTAAAAGAGAAGTTTAATTGGGATTAAGTAATATAGATTTATTAGTCATAGAAATAAAATGTCTAACTTACATATTTCTTGGTACAAAACGCGGTAGGTGATCGTTTAATTGTTCCGGATGATCATCGGGCAATCACAAAAAACATTTTTATTGCCAACAATAGAAGTTAATAAAAAATATCTTATCGATCTTAGTAAAATTATCTATGTTACTTATTGGGTGGTCATTCAGAAAGCCGAATGTAGATACTGCTTACAAAAAGTTAGTATAATAGGTGGAAACCATGCTATTAGCTAACGTATAGTATGCGAGATTGATTTTGTAGCTAATTTTTAGACAAGTTTGATAATACATTACTGCTGGAATAGTGGTATCTGGTATCATATATCTCATTTACTCCTTTGCCTATTTGAGCTATGCTATAATTTAACATGCAGCTTCCAGCGAGGTCGTCAACCGCGACCCTCCATTCGGTCGCGACTCGCGATGCCGCGCCGTCCCGCGTGTCGGACAAATCTGCCCGACGACGTCTAAATTAGATTTTATTGCGGGGCGTCTGCCTATACGCACCTACCTACATCACACATCCACTTCAGCCTGAACCCTTCCTGAAACACATTCCTTTCAATTGAGAGCTCATATTTATTGGACAACTTGACTTCCCAACAACGAGCCTTAACTTGAAGCCGTTTCCTTCCATTGAGAGCTCATAATTTATTGGCCAACCAGTTCAATTGAGAAGCGAGCGTCTGTAAACAGCTGTAACGACGAACAGTAATTGTGACATGGCTGAACTTAGAATGAGCACTCAATCTGCAGTTTAAGTAATCAGACGCCAGTTCATTGATTAACTGTGTCCATTAATATTCCGTTCCGACCTAAGATAACCCTAGCTCGAGTAACACTTGGTGATTACAATGATGATTTTATGAATGAGGAATGAACTAACTAGATGCAGCCCGTATGTTTAACACAAGATTTTAAAAAAGACAATGAGATCAGGACTTACGTTCATAAGTTCCTTTCCCTCTTCAGTAGAAGTGAGCGCAATGAGCGCATGGCTGCACTCCTTGGGGCAGGCTCCAGTAGGTTCCATGACGACGCCCTGGCAACTCATCATATAATTGCTAAGCGCCGCGCCGCAGCCGGTTCTGTAAGCGCAGCGGGTGCGAGCCTGCGTGCACGGCGCGCCAGCCGCCGCGGCCGCTAAGACAGCCAGCAATGCGGCCAGCAGCCACATCACCTGCGAAAAGGAAACCTTATTAAAATATTTAAAACGCTATCAAAAAGAAGGTAGTAGAAGGTCTGTCTACCAGCTCCTTTTTCCTCCCGAGTTCGATTCTCTCTCAATCTTGAGAACTAGATAGATAGATAGATAGAAAATTCTTTATTGCACAAACAACAATAGTAGGTACATAGGCGAACTTAATGCTATAGAGCATTATCTTCCAGTTAACCCCGGTGTATTGTAGAAGTGTTTAGTGCGGTAGCGGTAGAACTAGGTAGTTCCCAGCGTGTAGCGTGTCGCCCCTTCGGCCAATTTTATTCCTTTACATCCGGTGAAAAATGACGAATCGCTACCCCTTTTTGACAGAAAAAAATAGCTTGTCTCTTGGACAGGTTACCTAATCCCTGCCTTATCCAATTTTTGTTACTTATCACATATGTTTTCAACGTATTAGGGTAATTTGCAGTTCCTATAATCATACAGCAAACATTGCGTCAGTTAATTTGTCTTACCAGGAAAGAAAAGAAAACACCATAACAACTTCTACGTATCAGTCACGTCGCTACCAACAATAGACGACATCTCAGTCACGAGCACGACTCAACAATAACAGCTAGATGGAGATAGAAACAAGATGATCTTGTTATGAAGCTGGTGACAGACGTTCCGGGAACTCGGTAAACAAACAGAATCGCGGCACGTCCACTCGTCCACTCGTCACTTGCTACTAACTTACACGTTTAGTCGTTTACCGTAACCGAAGTAGGGTTGGAAGTTGCACATGAATACAGGCAGATCTAAGTGGTGGATGCGTACCTAACCTGTGAACCTAACCTAACCTATCAAATTGATCTGAAAAATCTACATTGTGTTAAAACTTCTGCGTTGACTAAGATAAAGCTTGTTTATTTAGATACGCCACAAAAATGCTCGCTCCTGCATTACAGACTCTAGCAGCCAGTTGAACTGTGTAAAATTTACTTCAGAATATCAATCCGTATGTTTGCTTGCTTTCATAAAAAGCGTTATGTCATGGCAAAGTTTAGAGAAATTATATATCTGCAAAAAGACATCACAAAACCCAGAAATAGATCAGACGGGAGTCCAACATTGTTGACACCCCTAATAGCCCAACATGCATAGAATGTAGAGACACAAAACCAGGGTCGACGTCCGAAGTCGGATGCAAAAAGAAAACAGTGACAACACAACATAAGATGTCCTCCATGGCCAGGCTCTGAGTTACATTACAATGACAATTGATTCTTACTACAAATATAAACCTTATTTCCATAACAATAAGGACTAAGACGGTAGCCAGTAGCCACAGCACGCTTATGCGTGAGGAAGCTGTTTGGTTAAGTTAATTCAATTATGTTGTGATTTCTAATCTTAATAAGTCATAGTTGATGTTTGTTTTGAAATTGAAAGCTGTTCCACGAAACATGTTACTAAAGAATATTTCAACATCCCAGGTCCAAGTGTAGGTATAGTGCCTACCAACTATCAAGTTAAAAGTAACTTCTCACCATCTCAACTATAAAGGTATCAATTATTTTCAAACCATGTCAAAATTATTGTGATACAAATTTTTGCGACCTTCCACGCCAAGCTGTTCTGACAATACAATTAAATTTGCATGTAAAATGAGTTAACACGAATCCTCGTCAATAGCACTGTCAATCATAAGACATAAATCAATCTATTCAACAGACAATTTACGACTCGTTCCTGCCTAAAATATGTGGCAGCGATCTAATTTGCATCTCTCTACTCTACTCATCATGAAACCTGTATTCGTACCTAATTTATATCGAGACACACCATTTGCATAAGATATGAATACTTATTATTAGTTATTATGACATGACACAGCTTAATGGAAAAGTCACGTAGACACCACATATTGTCACGTTACATCCGTTCCTTTCGTGAAAAAGGTAGAATGGAACGCTACAAGTTAATGAGCAGCTCCTCCCCTACCTAAACAGTGCCTAGGTTGACAGGATCCTAAGAGCTGAAGAGAAAAAAAAGGAATTGGTAACAGATATTTATTTTCGTAAATTTTACAAGCTTTGTAGAAAGCAAAAAAAAAAGTCTCTAGATGATGCGGAAGAACGCGAAATTTAAGTTGTTTACGGCCTACAAGTTATCACGGTAGAATTAGAATGTTATTGGATCCAAACAAGGCCCACTTCCGGGTTTTCAGATAAACAAAGCCCGCTTCCGGTCTTCAACGAGGCCCACTTCCGGGTCTTCAAACAAACAAGGCCCACTTCCGGGTCTTTATTCAAACAAGGCCCACTGTCGTTATAGAGACTGAGGAATTCGTTGCCTTTAGTTTGTCCGACTTCCAGAGTTCAGCGGCTAGCTCATTCAGTTATTAGCTTCTGGATCCAGAAGAAGATTCTCGTCCTTCCACCGTCGATGAAGTATTATTACGCAGCTCAGATTCAAGATGCAGGAGCAGGAGACACGCAGGTATTAGTCGTCAAAGCTTTGACGGACGACGGGCCGGAACATGGTGATGAAGTTATATTGCCACTCAATGTTTGAAAAAGGCAAACCGGTCGTCTCACTGGTTGACGCTCGGCGATAGATTCGTCGTGGTAGATACGGCGGCCGACGGTGACAACAGATGTAGTTTCGGCGATCAGCTCTCGGCGATAGATTCGTCGTAGTTTCGCGACTGGCTGTAGCGGATGTAGCTCGGCGATCGGCGATTTGACAATGGATATGTCGTGGCGCAGCGATTGACGTAGATGGAGATTCACTTCACAATTTTGGTGTTGGATAGCCAAAGATGGTTTTTGAAGGCGTTCTTGAGTTCCCGGGCCTTGCCTGGCCCGGGAATGGCCTTATATCAATTTAGTGTTCCTCGTTCGAGGAGTAAATTGAGACTGCCATTCCATAGCGACAGCTTTTCTAAAGAAACCTCGCTAGCATTCCAAGGTTCTAGATTTTTGCAGTTTTCAAAATTTTGAATACAGAATAGTAAAAAAATAAATCTAGAGTCAAAATACATACAATCATGGCCAAACTATAAAATACCTCACTGAAATTGACAGTAGAAAAAGAAAAATATGAATTTGAAGAGAAACTAAATTCGAAACAAAAAAAAACAGTTTCAAAACAACTGCCATCCGAGCAGTCGTGTCTAGAAATCGGGCCCGTGACCCGCGCGCAAAATCGATAAAGTGATGTAAAATTTTTGAGAAAAATCAAGTTTTTTTTTGTGCTTAAATTACTGTGAAAAGGACTGTCAAGTGCTGTGATGTGAAAGTTGTGAATGAATAATAGAAACCAGGTAATATATTATGATATATACATACATGTAGCATTACATATTTCCCCCACGACCCCAGAAAATTTTCAACTCCATTGAAAATTTTGAAGGTTAGGAATAAAACCTTGCTCTTTCATACTTAAATCTTGCACTTCTTCTTTTACTCGCTCACAAACATACTTAGGGGATATGGTTCACATATTTGATGACGCATACTCCACAAGGAACTATTCATTATACATAACGAAGGCTTATTTTTTTTAATTAGGTGTCGTTATCCGCACCTTTTTGAAAACCCGAGTAAAGATAATAAGTATTTACAATTAAGAAAATGTACAACACAAAGGCTTATTTAACGAGTTGTGTACCGCTCTTTAAGAATATTACACACACCCTTGGGTATTGAAGATTTCAAGGAAATTAATATTCAAGAACCTTGTATTTAAGAAATTGCAAGGAAATTAAGATTAGAGTAACAACATGTGTAACTAAGAAAGTATAAAAAAAATGAGTAAACACAATGGCTTCTTACCCACACGACTCGTGTTAAAGGATAAAACAAAAAGAGTGAAAAAAAAAAACGTTTGTAAAATGGATTTAAAAAAAATAAGCCGAAAGGGTCTAGTTTCCTTGTACAATACAAAAATAATATACGCTAAAGCTATTTACAGAATAAGTATACAATTTAGAGAAAAAAACAGAATACAACCGCTACACTATTTACACTTTAAAATCTTTTACATGCCACTTTCCTCTTAAGCCGTTAGGATCCTCTAAAATAAAGACGAGAGGTGAGAGCTTCTCAACAACTGTGCATTTGACATATTTGGGAGCCAACTTTGAACTGAAATATGCACCAGCGTTACTCTGGACGTAATTTTTACGCCAGACTGTGTCGCCAACGTTGAACTCTTTAAAGGTGTGTCTCGTGTTGTAATGAGCAGCATTTTTTGTGTGTGCAGTGTGTAATGCAACCTGTACTTTATCGAAGATGTTAGATAATAATCCTAAATTAGCGGCGTAGATGTCACGAGGAAGAAAAATGAAATTATCAAGGTTGGAGCAGTTAGTGTATAGTGAACCACATGGTATGGTTTCACGTCCAAAGACCAGAAAGGATGGAGAAAACCCAGTTGTAGAATTTACAGAACTGTTGAGTGCATATTGGATTTTCTGCAAATGTTTGTCCCATGAACGGTGATCATCTCCGACCAACTGTGAAAGTGCGGTGATAATTGTTCTATTATACCGTTCTGTGGGGTTTACTTGAGGGCAGTATCGAGGTGAATAAAATATAAAAGGAATTTTATACTTATTCAGAAAACTTTGAAACTCATTAGATTGAAATTGTGAACCATTGTCCATGATGATGGTTTGTGGCACACCGTGTACCAGAAACACATTATTTTCCAAATACATGATGATATTGGAAGATGTAGCGCGCTTGATAGGGAAAATAAGGCAATACTTTGAAAAAGAACATGTAACCACTAGTATGAATTGATTACGTTGTCTTGTGAGTGGAAAAGGGCCCATTAGATCTAATGAGAGGCTTTGAAAAGGTCTTGAACAAATTTTTGGTTTACCCATAGGACCATATGGAGAATGATTCGAATGCTTATAAGAGAGGCATGTTTCACAAGAAGAACACATTTTAGCCACATCTTTAAACATACCAGACCAATAGTATCTTAAAGAAAGCTTCTTGTATGTTTTGAAAATGCCAGTATGGGGATTACTTTCTGAGTCACCATGGCAAGTTTTGATGAGATTCATTCTCTCAGAGGGAAGTGGAACTTCTTTCCAAGCAAAATCTTCATTTAGATAATCAGGTGAGTTATTATAACGGTATAAATTATTGTTAAGAATTTTGTAATTTGGATAAGCATCAGGATTATCTCGACAGTTAGTAAAAAGTCTATTATATAGTTCCAATTGTGATGCATTGTCTCTAGATATGGGTTCAACACCACCAATAATAGCAGTATCGGGTATTTTATGACGCGACAGAAGGTCTGGGACAACATTTTCTTTTCCTTTTTTATGTTTTAGGTCGAAGTTAAAACAAGACAGACGAAGACTCCATCGTGCCAATCTGCCAGAAGGATTAGACAAATTTTGGAACCACTTTAATGCTGCATGGTCAGTGTATACTGTAAATCGTTTACCGTTATCAAGATAACAACGCCAATGCTCAAGTGCAGTAATGACAGCTAAAGTCTCACGTTCTGTAGTTGAATAATTCTGCTCATGCTTGTTTAGAGATCTACTCATATATGCAATAACAACTTCTTTATTGTCTTTTTCCTGAGTCAGCATAGCACCTATCCCAAAGTTAGAAGCGTCGCAGTGAACGGAAAATGGATAGTCAAAGTCAGGGCAAGATAGTATTGGTGTTGTAGTCAAGCATTCTTTTAATTTAGCAAAAGCAGAGTCAGCCTCAGCATTCCAGACAAATTTTTTTGGAGATTTTTTTCCAGATGACGTTAATTTACAGAGTGGTGAAGCAATAGTACTGAAATTAGGTATGAATCGGCGAAACCAACTGCACGTACCTAAAAATTTTCTTACTTCTTTTTTAGAGGTAGGAGCAGCGTAAGCTAGAATCGCTTCAATTTTACTGGGATCAGCCCGCAATCCTTGCTCATCTACTATGTAGCCAAGATATTTCAGTTCTTTGCGAAAGAATTGACTCTTTTCAAAGTTAATGGTTAGACCAGCATAAGAAAGTTTCTGATGAACTTTAAGTAGGAGTGAAATATGTTCCTCAAATGTCGCACCTATGATTATTATGTCATCTAAGTAACAGAACACTTTATTCTCAAACTCTGGAGTGAATAAACTGTCCATGAGTCTTTGTTGAGTTGCTGGAGCGTTTGTCAATCCGAAGGGCATAACAGTGAATCTATACATTCCTCTACCAGGTACGTAAAAACCAGTTTTATCTCTGTCTTTGGGATGTAATGGAATTTCCCAAAAAGCCTTTGCTATATCGATACTAGACAAATATTTAGCATTTTTGAGGTTATCTAGTATCTCAGAAACAAAAGGGAGGCTGTAGGCATCTTTACGAGTAATTGCATTCAGCTTTCTGCTGTCGACGCAGAAACGCCATTCTCCGTTCTTTTTTGGAGTGATAAGTACTGGAGATAACCAAGGACTCTCACATTTTTCTATAACTTTTAATTCTAGCATTTTATCGACCTCATTGATGAGTGCTTTTTGCTTTTCTGGAGAGAGACGATAACAACGTTGTTTTATAGGTAAAGCATCACCAGTATTGATCCGATGACTAACTAAACTAGTACGGCCTAATTTACCTCGTTGTTCAAAAGAAATACTTTTGAAACGCTTGATTATGTCATTAGCAATTTCTACTTGATTCCCAGACAGATGATCAAATGTTGATATTTGATTTTCAACAGCACAAGTTGTATGATCTTTAGATTCGAGATTGAGTTCAAGAGAAAGTATCTTTGGGGAGAGTTCGAATTCTTTCCAGAAATCCCACCCAAGTATCAAAGAAGGATAAATATCAGGGAAAACATAAGCTTTGATAACATGTGTCTGATTATGAAATCTCAATGGCAAATGAAAATAACCAGAAGACATTGCTTTTTGTTTATTAGCAACCATAACTTGAGTTGGAGACTTGAATAGTTTAAAGCCTAACTTTTGGATATCTTTATGAGAGTTATTACCTAAAATAGTTATACAACTTCCACTATCTAAAAGACCGGAAAAAGGTATATTGTTTATAGACACGTTAATAAAAGGTCTGTTAAAGTCTTTTTCTTTGTCGTAGAAAACAGAAGTTGTTTTGTAGCAAAACATAAAATTTCGAATAGTATTTAACCATTGATTCCAGTCGTTAAGATCAAAATTATTGTTATGTGATTTAGTGAAACCATTCAAGTCGTCAGCTAGTTTTTTTGTTGATTTGATGGAGCACATTTTGGACATTCGCTGATTCTCACGCCTTTACGACCACATTTAAAACAAATGAGGTATCTAGGCTTAGTACAAGTTTGTAAAGAATGGCCTGTGATACGACAGCGATAACAGAATTCTTCTTTAGAAATGTCATTAGTTTGAGATGACGAGCGTGGATGTTTATCTTCATGCACTGCATTAGTGTACCTTACGTTTGGAGACGCTTTAGGAAATGAAGCTTTAGAAAATGAAGGAAGATAGGCAAATTCAGCAGCACAAGAAGTGTCTTCAGATCTAGGCTCATGAAAATTTTTGTCTCGTTCAGAAATGCGTTCGTAACTTTGACAAGTAGAAATTAAAGAATCTACCGTTTTAATATCTTTAAGTGCAACAAAAACTGAATAGCACGGTCTTATATTATGGAGTAAAATCTCTAATTGTTCGCTCTCGCTAAGTTTCTTTGAAAGACGAGCAAACATACCGAACATAATTGAGACGTAAACGATAATGGTCTCAGTTGCTCCTTGCGTTCTATTCCTTATAGCTTCCAACAGCTTATAGTCGTAATCATGTATACCAAAATCTCGAATCAGCAATGTGCAAATATCTTTCCACGATAAGGTAGGATTTCGATTATACTGAAAACGAAACCAATGAAGGGCATCACCTGTGAAAATCTCAAAGGCGTGCTTGCAAAGCATACCTTCCGGAATGTTTCGAGAAATCCTAAACTCGTCCAATCTTTGAAGAAATGATCTAGGGCACGATTTTCCATTGAAAGAAAACGTTTTGAGCTCCTTCACAAAATTATCCGAAGTGTGATAGTTTTGTACAGACTCGGAAGCCAGTGGTATACTAGTCAGAATGCTTGAAGGTAAAGTGGGTTGAGGAGTACTCAGTACTTCCAAAGTTTGATTGGTTCCAGTCATAGGTAGTAATTGATAAATCGAGGGAGGGCTAGGCTGAGTCTGAGGACAAGGATTGTGAATGTCAACTAACACTTCTTCAGAAGATCCTGAATAATCTGAAGTTAAGACTTCAAACCGTTTTTGGAGCGTGAAGAAGCGAGATCGTATGTTTGAGCATGACTCAACAAATGGTGGAACGGCGTTAAAGCGTTCGAGGCGATAATGAAGATGATTTACGAAAGATTCAACTTTCCTCAGGTTACTTTTATCATCCGTGGCTTCGAGGTGCGAGATTTTACCCTCGACGTAATTAAACGTGATCTCTGCTTGGGAGAGGTCATGTTTGAGAGGTATTGGAGAAGATTTTATGTCCTCAGGTTGAATGTGACTCAATTTTGCCAGCTGCTCCTTAAGAGTTGTCAAAGTGTCAGCTGGTTTTTCACCTCTGATAGTCACTTCATATTCCAGTTCAAGTTTGTTTAGAAACGAGTATTTAATTGGTCTCGCCATAGTCACAAGTTGAAGTCAATAGTCAAGGATAAAATCAAGTCAAGTTTAAGTTCGTTTAAGTATTAAGTACTATGCGAGTGTTGTAGAATGTAAGTGTGATGTTCCGCGTGTCCTGCCTGTATAAAAATAAATTAAGCAAGTACCTAAGATATTACGTTAGAACCAAAAGTCAATATCAAATTTTAGCCTACTTGAGTAAGTATTATTTTAGAATTTAGAAGGATGTTTTAGAGGGTTCATTTTAGTTGGGCGCCAAACTGTCACGTTACATCCGTTCCTTTCGTGAAAAAGGTAGAATGGAACGCTACAAGTTAATGAGCAGCTCCTCCCCTACCTAAACAGTGCCTAGGTTGACAGGATCCTAAGAGCTGAAGAGAAAAAAAAGGAATTGGTAACAGATATTTATTTTCGTAAATTTTACAAGCTTTGTAGAAAGCAAAAAAAAAAGTCTCTAGATGATGCGGAAGAACGCGAAATTTAAGTTGTTTACGGCCTACAAGTTATCACGGTAGAATTAGAATGTTATTGGATCCAAACAAGGCCCACTTCCGGGTTTTCAGATAAACAAAGCCCGCTTCCGGTCTTCAACGAGGCCCACTTCCGGGTCTTCAAACAAACAAGGCCCACTTCCGGGTCTTTATTCAAACAAGGCCCACTGTCGTTATAGAGACTGAGGAATTCGTTGCCTTTAGTTTGTCCGACTTCCAGAGTTCAGCGGCTAGCTCATTCAGTTATTAGCTTCTGGATCCAGAAGAAGATTCTCGTCCTTCCACCGTCGATGAAGTATTATTACGCAGCTCAGATTCAAGATGCAGGAGCAGGAGACACGCAGGTATTAGTCGTCAAAGCTTTGACGGACGACGGGCCGGAACATGGTGATGAAGTTATATTGCCACTCAATGTTTGAAAAAGGCAAACCGGTCGTCTCACTGGTTGACGCTCGGCGATAGATTCGTCGTGGTAGATACGGCGGCCGACGGTGACAACAGATGTAGTTTCGGCGATCAGCTCTCGGCGATAGATTCGTCGTAGTTTCGCGACTGGCTGTAGCGGATGTAGCTCGGCGATCGGCGATTTGACAATGGATATGTCGTGGCGCAGCGATTGACGTAGATGGAGATTCACTTCACAATTTTGGTGTTGGATAGCCAAAGATGGTTTTTGAAGGCGTTCTTGAGTTCCCGGGCCTTGCCTGGCCCGGGAATGGCCTTATATCAATTTAGTGTTCCTCGTTCGAGGAGTAAATTGAGACTGCCATTCCATAGCGACAGCTTTTCTAAAGAAACCTCGCTAGCATTCCAAGGTTCTAGATTTTTGCAGTTTTCAAAATTTTGAATACAGAATAGTAAAAAAATAAATCTAGAGTCAAAATACATACAATCATGGCCAAACTATAAAATACCTCACTGAAATTGACAGTAGAAAAAGAAAAATATGAATTTGAAGAGAAACTAAATTCGAAACAAAAAAAAACAGTTTCAAAACAACTGCCATCCGAGCAGTCGTGTCTAGAAATCGGGCCCGTGACCCGCGCGCAAAATCGATAAAGTGATGTAAAATTTTTGAGAAAAATCAAGTTTTTTTTTGTGCTTAAATTACTGTGAAAAGGACTGTCAAGTGCTGTGATGTGAAAGTTGTGAATGAATAATAGAAACCAGGTAATATATTATGATATATACATACATGTAGCATTACAATATCTAAAGATAAGTCGAAAAACAACACAAATACACGCAGTGTTGTCATGAGAGCTCCATGTTTTCAGTTTAGCCCCACATTTGGTCTTCAAATACACTAAAATCGAGACTTGAGAAATTTTTGTGACTGTGACATTTCACCACTCGTAATCCAAACAGTTAGCAGACAAGTGTGAAAAGCCTTCAGTAATTGCTCGGCCAGAGTCAACAAACTCGGAACCTCGTCATGTGTCAAGAAAACGTTTTTTTTTTCGACGGATAAGGCACCGTTATGAACATTAATTTTAGCTCTATTGATGGCTATTAAGTTCTCAAATATGACGAACCTATTTGAGAATGAGCAACTGGGCAATTCAATCAAAACGGTAAATGTGATGAAGGGCTTGATGTTTACCGTTTCTGGTTTGGCAATTAACGTACGAGATGATCGTGTAATTTTAATCTCCAAACTTAATAATACTACAACAATCTGTCCATCTGTGAGAAATGTTGGGTTTTCATAGCGAAGGACGTTGGAATGCAAACACTTATTTTACTTTTAACACAGCTCACATTTATTTATCTTCCATCTTGACAAGTTACGAACGAATCACAGAGTATGTACCACCAACTAAACGCTACAGATTACATAGCCATAGGGATGGGATAATAGATAGTGATGTTCCAACAAGAAATGCTAATTCTAATTCTAATTTGGAATGGGGGCGGTAAGGCCTGCACTGACGTCCCGCTTGGGTGTATTGTGCATTTCCCCCTCCAGCATCTACCCAAGCCAGCCCAGCTCCTTGAAATAACGGAGTGCGGCTTTGGGGTGCTGGCATAACTGCTCCAGTGTTGGCGTCGCAGATGGTGACGCTGATGAATGGTTACAAGGCTTATACGCTTGTTCACGCATTCCGGTTTTAATTCTTGTGAGAAATGCTAAATCATCATGAAAACTATAACGGCTCTGGTACAGCTATCGGAACAGTAGTCTAATTTTCTACAAGACTGTCTGTGATAAAAGAAGACAAAATCGAATAGAAGTTACAGATGACATTCAAATTCTCCGAATACTATTTTGCCCACAAAGCGTTTTAGCACGATACGTAGCACGGAGGCTGCGCACGACACTCTAACAGCAAGAGCAAACTCAAGCCCGCAGCTCACGCAACAGTTTGTATAGAATAACAAACATGCGCTCACAGATTAGTTGACAGTTACTATTGAACAACACAGATTATTATACAAGTTCCTAAGTAAAGACGAAGATCGTAACTCTCGTAAGTCATTATTGCGTGTCATTAGGCGCTAGCAGGTTGGGTAAATATCGAATGAGAACATTTCTTGCTTGGCTTGAGGATTACATTTATTTGGAAAAGAAAAAGCACTAGGTGTATTAGGTAGCTAGGTACCTATCGATTCGGATGAAAGAAGAAATACCGCAAAAAGGAAAACATACAAACTTCAAGTTATAAAACGCCAGAAACTATGGCTATGGCCAATGTCTGATATCAAATCAAGTAATCACAGACCTAGAATTTTTCGTTACAATCAATCTATGTCTTTAATCCTTGGTCTAATCCATCCATTATACTATCGGAATGGTATATTAAAGATTAATCTAATAGGTACGACGGAATACGCTTCAATTTCAAATAATATAGTTTAAAGAGTGCCTCATCTGATTTACGGGCCCAAGTTTTATGGTATCGGCTACATTATGGAGCGTGCTTGCGAGTCTTGCGACACGTTTTGTTCGAATATAAATGTCCACATTAAACCGCTTTCTAAAACTCTTGTAGGGATACTTGCCCGGATTAGTTTCGTTCAGTTCAGTAGAATTTAAATGATTTTTCAGCGTTGGTGTTGGTAGGGCTTGTGTACACCGTAATGTAAATTTAAGTAAACGTTATTACGGAGGAGTCCCCCGAGGAGTGTTTCCCAGTTACCACAATATGGGATATGTTGTAATTTCAAGTACCTACGTGGGTAAGTAAGTACGTCTTCCCACTTTCAATTCACGGTCCTCACTCCAACCAGACGTCTGCCCCAACGGTTCTTCAGCCGATATGACCACTACTGCGTCGGCAACTTTTTCGGATTCGATCCCACAAAGACATACCCGAGCATAGCTTTATCCATCTCGCTGAACGACCTTAATTTGGTAGCCCAATCCACCAGTCGTCAATTACTAAAAGTCTTATGTTATGTGATACACATACGTGCTCAATATAATTTCTTGAATCGTATTCATTCAATATCAACTTTCAAACCTGCCTTTTAATCCTACACTACACGTATTTATACCCACTTTGTTTTACTATCTAACGTACTCACGAGCTCGTGGGAACACAACTGGATACGTTGCTTTAATTAAGTCACAGAAGTAGAATGCCGAGTTTTTGCTTACGCACTTAAACTTTGTTTATAAGTAGAAGCCGTGTTTACCAAACATGGATGTTTCATTTGAATTGCCAACATTGCGCCTTATGTAGCAAACTAACCAGCTTGGCGCAAAATATAACCATGGAAGAACGAATAAATAAGGAATAAGTAATTATTTAAAAGTATATAAGTATTCCAATTTAGTTTCACTGATGGTGATCTGGAGATTCAAAAACAATGAAAAACCAATTTAAATTAATTTTTTAATAGGTAACATAACATAAGGTACTTTTCATAAACTAATGACAGCTCTTATAGGTGCTCCTGCTCTCTGTATAAATATGTAAACTGTAACTAAACCATAGCATATACCTCGGATGAATGAAAATATTTTAGGTCTATGACTAAACTATTAGCCCAGATAATAAACTACCTACAGCTATTAGGCAAATCATCTCGAAACAAATAAGAATAAGACAGACAGAATAAGACGAATTTATTAAATTAAGGTTTGTATTGCATCTCAAGATCACTTTCAGAACTAAGATCTAGATCCCTCAGGCTGAATAATAATAATAATTATTATTTTCGAGCTCAATTTTTTGGGTTAAAACAGAAACTTGTTGGTTTGCTATTTTGAGCTACATTTTCAGCTCTCGGGGCTATCTAATACTTATACTTACTCACTCTTTTATTTCAGTTTACCTAGTTTCAACTTTCACCAAACACTGAATTCGCAAATAACCAAGTAGACTGAACCGAATTATAACCGAATAGGTAGTAACGTGGTCTCATTACAAGAAACAAGCGATTAAGATACTGCTATCTTGCAGATAACGCCTTCGTTAGGTTTTGATGTGTAACATAACTTCCAATTTATCTTGACCTCTTCGTTTTACTGCACTAGAATTGCGTTACGTTATATTAACTGTTCTAGATAGGGTTGTCAACTTGTCATGTTAGCACTAACTTCACATCATAATAACTGTTACAATGTGATCTGAAGATACCATTTTAACTATAAACTAAAATTAATAAGTAATAAGTAAGTTATTAATAAGTATTACCTACGTATTATGTGTTTGCCTACTTTTTATTGAACGCGCATTTTTTTTCTCTCTGAGCTTAGTGTTACTTACGTCATAATCATAATCACAACACATTACAAATAATGAAATTACAAAATAAAATAATTTTAAATAATAATTATTATTTACTGACTCTACTAGATCTATAAATAAATCAAACTAGTTTGTATTTATAGTCAAAATGTGTGAAATATTTTATTTAATTTCATAATTTGTAATGTGTTGTGATGCGATGCAAACTCTTTTTAATCATAACTATTATTAATATTTATTCATTTATTGACGGTATAAGTGCTCATTTAACTGTTTAGTAGGTATGATGCACTTTTTTTTTATGAGAATGAATGATGTGACGAGCTAGCCGTTCACTTGATGTTAAGCGATACGGCCGCCCATAACAGTTGCAGTATCACTCGGAATTTAAAAATAATATAGTTTCGCGTGACACTGCACTGCGCACGTCATCCTGAGACATCGCACAGTCTAGTAATCAGATTACTACGCTGTGTAATCAGGTTATAAAGTCTCATTTGTCCAGTAATTTCACTAGCTACAATGCCCTTCAAACCGGAACACAGTAGTGCTTGCACACTACTGCTTGGCGGCAGAATAGGTAACTGGCAAAGCGGTGGTACCCACCTAGACGAACTTTGCAGAAAAGTCCTACCTACCACCTAGTAAACGTCACTTAGGATTGCATTGACATTTGCACACCATTTCTATTGGTCTAATCATAATATATGAATCTACTATCTAATACTTTCATCGCCATAGGTACTTTACAAACCTACATACTCACAAATAAAATACTTAGTTTACTTACTTGTTACTTTATTACTTAAACCACATTTATTATTTCTTGTAGCTACCTACCTATAGGTGCACTCGGTGGCAACCATAGAAATTGAAATACTTGAGTAATAGAAATTTCAAAATGGCAGTGTTATGACAAGTTTACAACTGACAACCTTAGTTATAGCCGGTATCAAGTTGTAACGGTTGATATTATAGTGTTGGTAAATTAGCGACTTGTCACTAATATAGCTATATTTTGTAATGAGGTTATCTTGTGTTTATTTTGCTTGATTACTTTGGCGGTCTTTTAATTTATGTGAGAGATTTTGTCCTTTGTTTGGGGTAGTATCTAAATACGCAAGTTCAATATTTTAATGACTTAACTCGTTTATTTCATCAAAGTTTGGGCTTAAAAATAATTATCTATCCTATCAGTCCATGATAGCCTGGTAACTAGAGCGACTAACAATTACAATTACTTGTAATAATCAGCGTATTAAACATTTTTTGATGCTATTAAAATAGACATGTCAAAATAAGTACAAACTAAACTGATACAAAACAAACCATAACAATACAAAAAACATTAACTATTTATTCGATACTTTAATTGTAACTTATTACCGCGCGATATTTAGTATGTAATTCCGCGGCTAGAGTGAAACTAGAGCTTATTATCCAACGGTAGAGATCATCTCCATTTTATAGGTAGGTGACAAAACCTTAGTTTTATTTTTTAGTTTTAGACTACAGAACATGACCATCAGATGTTTAACTTAACCAGGTCAAGACTAGGTTAGAGGCTTTAGAGAGTTAGTTATCAATAGGCCTAATTTTGAAGGCTTTTTTTTTTTTTTTTTTTCTTATATTTTGGCTCCACACATAGTGTATTTAGCCAGTGTCAAGTATTATATTTTCATCGTGTTATAAAATATTTCACGCAAAGTCATGTCCTAGTCATAGTCATAGTCCAGTCTAAGTCAGATAGTCATAGTCCAGTCTAAGTCATGCTCCAGCAAAGTGGTGGCAACTTTACTAGAAGCTTCTATGGAGTTTTGAAAGCAACACGAAAAATCACGTTTCACCACATTATATCACTTGCACACACTCATGCTCGTAATTCAGCACTTAATGCGTAAAACGCCACCAATTTTAAACATTAACACTGGAAAAAGCAAAAGTTTTGTAAAATAATACGATGCAACGACGTGAACTTTTCCGTGTTCCCGCCAAAACTCTTTGAAGGCTTTAGTTGACAGTATTTATAATGCTAAAAATATATCCATCTCTTACATTGCCGTCTATTTGACAAGAACAGCAACAGTTTTAGGAGTTTTGGATCTGTCTGTGAAGCCTTTAAAATTGGCCTTATTATCAGTTCATGGCTTCGCTTCACAGAACGGCCGGTAACTCAACACTTGACTCGCGGTTGCATTTGCATTTGTAACTGTACCTCGGGATGAGATAACGTAGATTTAATTAATTAGACACCTTGGGCTTTGTTGCATAGGTAATAAAATTCAACGGCCGCAAGAAATTAAGTATTAATTAAGTAATATACCTATGTATGTAGATGGTGATGAAGGTAGGCTGACTTTTTCTAAGTACTTTATACGATCCAATATAACAGGGTAGGTGCGTGGTACTGTTTAAGTACATTATATGGTCCTCATGTTGGGGCTGGACTAGTTAAACCCAACTAATCGCGAAATATTTATATAACTAGTCAGTTGGGGTGGCACGTCGATCAATGATAATCGGCATTTATTTGTAGTATTGGTTGACATAATAACATTTGGTCCGCCAGGGGAAACAATGATATAAGTTGAAAAAATATTAGCTACTGAACATAAAAAAGATAAAATTGTTAATATTTGTAGTCTGTATTAGGAGCGTAAAAATGTAGTTAGTCTGTGCTAATTAAATAAGTAATATTGTAGTCTGTGAAGTTGGCAACATTGCCTCACTGCGTAGAGAGAAAAGTAAGATGTGTAAAATTAAAATATAAAATAAAAACCTATAAATGTAATTACTTCATAAAGTGTTAAAGTGATAAATGAACGTATATAAAACCATAAAACAGTTAGTATTCTGTGCTTCCTCCCAACCTCAAGAAAAATGAAAAACATTATATAAGTACTTACCTTCCTACAGAATACTTTTATCTACTTATACTACAGGCAGCACGCGGTTATACCTCAATTTTTTCATACAATCTTAAAAATCCCATTTGATCCCCCTGCTGGGGCTGCGTTTTTAGAAACCTTTAGTTAGTGCACCTTACGCCATAAAAGGTAGACATCAATAACAAGTCTTTGCGTATTAACTCTTTACTTTTTTTTTCTTCTAACAATCAGTCTGGCTCTGGCAGGATCAAATGAAGTAAAAAAAAAATCACTAATTTTGATAAGGAAAAAAAAAGTGATCAGTTTTGGTACTTATATACGAATACGATAATGGGATATATAAAAAAATAAGAAACACTACATAACTCAAAGAAATCTCTCGTAGTGGAAGTGGCAGGAGTAAACCTTGGTTTAACTGTTGTCAAAGACTCAATTTGTTTGGTGTCGCTTAAACAGGAAACAAACTGATTGAAACTAATTCAAGCGACATCCGGCTCTCGAAACCACAAATAAAGACCCTTAGAAACGCTTAGAAAGACTGATGATACAAAATGAGACCACTTTAAATAAACCGTAAATGTAGGCGGAGATAGAAAAACGGATTATAGAAAACTAAGAGCTAAGTCTGCAAAGGAAACTTTGCACAATGAAAGTTGCAGTTTTGTAGTCTAAACTAAACGTAGGAACTCGTTCAGGTAAGATCAAATCGGGGTATGACAGTAGCTCGAAAAGGATCCAAAAAACAGAATAACAAACGGTAGCCAAAAAAAGGGACAACACTCGAAAGCGCAGGTAGCGACTCTAATTTTCTAACACTTCATTGTAATTGTTCACTTGTGCCTTCAAATGAAACACATTAGTAGCATTTTGAAAGACGCAGACAAAAGTTAAAAGAGTCTTACTGAAATAATTGCATATAATACGGAGGCTCTATAGAACTCGTGTTTCTATGAGATCAAAGGAAAATTAGCGAACAGAACTTGAGGATTATTTTGATAAATAAATAATAAGCCTTGAGTAAATAATAAACAGGCTGAGATGGCAGTGCATATAAGTGATCCTCCACTAAATCACAGTTGTCATTGTATGTAGATCGTAGACTATGTAATATAGTGGTATGGGGCACAACTGCACAGTAAAGTGAAATATCTCTAAACTTAAATTTCCAGTAATAATAAAAGAGCTCAAAGTAAGATGTCAAACGTTCTGGGAACAGCGCCTAGTCACTAGACATCATAAATCACCAAAAAAGGTTACTTTGAAAGACAAATTTGAGACATGTGGTGTGCAGCTGCAAGGGTCCAACACACATTATTACATCCCTCGGCTTTTGATTTTTTTATTCCTTTTTGTAACCCACGTATCAAAATGCTAATAAGAGAATGGGTATTTGGGAAGCGTGACTAAAACCAAAACACCGAGTAAATATGAACGTAATAAGATTCAGTGGCAGCAGGCACCACGATCATAAAACACAGGAACCGAATGCGATTTCATATTGCGACACCTCATAAACACAATTTATTTTTCCTCAATGAGTAAACAAACTGTATTTTATACGATATGTAGCTATAAATAGTCTTAATAATGCGTGAAACGCGTCAAAACTCGACCCATATCATATTAATGACACTATCAAATCATTATTAAGCTTGAGTAAACATAACACCCGGGAGGAAAGCACTGCATCTGTTGGTGTGTAATTTACAAGATAACGCACGTCGTGTATCTAAATATCCTTGAAGACTTCTCATTCACATTCACAGCTAATTATTAAGTAAACATTGATTAGGGATGTCTAACGTACACACATCTTGTACTCGCCCTGTTGCCTCTTCTTTGAACGTGTGGTGATCTGCATTTCTAGCAATAGGTTGAATACTTGAACAGTAGCTACCCATGGACCTAGTGACCACATAAAATGTTATTTAACAGAAAATTGAATAAGGCAGACATAGAGAAACATAAAAATATAGTGTTCTAACACATTCTTACAGCTGCCATCCTTCTTCCACTGTACAATACTACAGTTATTAACATAATTTTCCGCTCAAGATCTCGTTCTGCGAAGTCGCAAATGTTTCGGTCATTAAATAAAATAAGTTTTTGAGGTCGACAACTGCTGAGGCTCGGCTTTGGTTTGGCATTGTGTTTTTAATAGGTTCTCGACTTCTCAGCCTCTCATGCCACGAAGTTATGTTTCTCTTCTTTCAAAATTACGCTAAAATGATTTCATTCCTGTAATAAATAAGTGTAGTTTCTTAGTAGTTTTCATTTCACAGAACCTTGGTTACACAAGTTACCTCTTAATATGGTCAGTTGGCTTGCAAGCCTTTTAAACGGCCTCTTCAAAACCTGTCAATCTGATTCCACACAAACATTTACACATCAAAAAAGGAGTAACACAAGGCAAACAACATCAATATGGACAGCACGGTGCAATAAATCAATCAAAGCCGGTGTGCGTAGCTTTACGGCTGGAACGTGCGTCTTTCTATCTGGATAGACTTACGCCATACAGTAGGTACAGTAGTAGGTACCTACCTTGCTTTAGATTCTACATCATGTGCGATTTTGCTGAATAGATTCTAAAGTTACAAAAGCTCAAGCATAATTTAGCAGAAGTTATTCAGTTAAGTTTTGAGTATGATTGCGTATGCGTGATCAAAAATGTTTTTCCTTTGAGCTGAAAAGCCCTTACATTGAGGAACGGTTAAGTTCTCATATAAAAAGACTTCTGTAATACGTGTGTGCATATTGCCACGTTGCTAGTGTTGACGTATGGTACTGAGACGAGGTCTCTTGAAGAGATCCGTAGACTAGCATGTTGTACCTAATGGCAGTTGCCATGCCTCATTTCTGGCAGAACCTACCGATTGAGGAAGAAAGGTTTTTTGAGTGGCGACCACGAACCAGAAGACGCAGCGCAAACCAGCTCCCAGCAGCGCGTTGCGTGCCTCATCAGCTTCTTTTATTTTTATTGGTTAAATCATATTATTCTGAATTCTATGTAATGGTTTGTATTACGTCTGCTCTGTTGTTTATTGATACACATATTTACGTCAAGCTGTTAATGGGCCATCTCATTAGTTCAGTTCACGTCTTCAATACAGCTAAGGACACAGGAACGGATATGCTCGATATAGCTCTAGTATGTAAGGAGTCTTGTTGATAATGTTGCCAAGTCAATAATTATGCCATTAGGTCTGGGAGTGTGGGATTGTGGTTTTTGGCTGGGTTTTGGATTATTTTGCCCTGTGATATTTTGATTATATTGCTTTGGCATCGTCATAATCAAAAAGCTATTAACTGTATAATGTAATAATATTTTTTCTTTGCAATGATTATATAGCTATAGCTACATACAATACAACGTGTCCATATTTCATATCCCTATAAATTCTTATGAAGAAATTATGAAAGCCGAAAATTAATTTACTTACCTAAGTACTGGTAAAATTAATTAAAATTGATCAGATGGTCAATTTCATCATACTTCCATAATTATATTTACCGAATCTGTCTATCCATTAAATTGGGAATCTTTGCCGTATATTTTGCAAGTCGTTGTAGGAAATCTGCCTCTACAGTAGAGTCGACCTATAAAATTGACGATTGGCAACATTGTGTAAGGCTTGCGCATGGGCTGCATCAATAGAGCTATTCCTATGCTTTAGCACGAGTATGCAAATGTTTACTATGCTGTGAATTAACATTTGCGTTCCTTGTTATTGGCACATCACGAGTCGTCCATTATTGTTTATGACAACCTCGTGACGCTGTTTGCGCGTCCTTTTTAATCCCTTCGACATAGATCTATATATCAGGATATGCCCGAAGGAACATTTTATTTACCCAAAATGGTGTGGGGAAAAGTCAGCGCCATCTCTTAGATTACTCAGGAACTACGATGAGTTAGGAAATTAAACGCTGCCATTATGTCCGTCAATGTTTGTTTACAATGATTATCCCAAATATAAATTCGATTATTTTCGTACAAAACGGAGTGTAATATTGAAAATATTGACTTACTTGTGGTAAGAAACTTTGTATTTCTTTTTATTGCACTTTAGAGTGTAGTTTGTGCAACCCTTCACAACACAACTTGGCATATTTTCTTTGAGACACACGACCGATATCTTCTCACTTCCAACACAGACTGGGCGCTAGTGGATGTCAATCTGTGAACTTGACTCCCTCTTTGAAGCGACGGTTTAATCTGTCACTAGGCCTGTCCTTATATATATGTCTATGCCCTTCGAGCTGTCTTTGAAATATAGGTATTAGATTTCACCTCTACATTATACAATCTTTCCGAGTTCTTTAATTCCTCATGTATATGAAACTGTGGTTCTCTCGAAGTTTACATAGAAAAGTCTCTATTTCAATTTTTTATTTGTATTTAGTTTAAGTAGGCACCTAATTTACAAGATGTTTAACATAATTAAGCACATAGCTTACTTTTACTAGTAAATTATACCTGCTAATTAAATAAAAATAAAAAGTAATAATTGATTAGTTTAAAGTATTATTAAAGTATTATTCCCTTATTTTAGTCTGAGGCTACAAAATACTTTTACCTTATTAATACACAATAGGTACACATGCACTAATCGTAAATATTTGAAATATAATACTTATTACTTACCTACTTGTAAGTTATAGTTATACTCTAGAATTGCTTAAATTTTACATAAGTATATAGTAAGTAGTAGTTTAGTAAGCAGAGTTTAATTAAATATGGTTTTGGAACAATGGAAAGGGATGCTTACTAGCAATAGAGCGTAGGTATATATAACTTATCTCTACTAATTACTAATAAGAAAAATAAAGAGAAATGCACTTACAAATCTTGCTTCGTCGGTCTCGTAGGACTCGTAGTCACATGGCTCGCGTAGTTACGATGGAAACTTTAGAACTCCTGTTTTCGTTAACTCTTTACGATCTTCCTCATAAAAATATCACTGAAAATATCACCAACGTCACTATAAAACTTCACTGTAGTGCATATTTCACGTCCATTTTCATTTATAAGTCCGTTTTTTAGACGGTTTTTGTAAGTTTTTGTGGCGGTAAAAGCTTGGAGCGCGGCGGACGTGCGTCGAGATCGCGCGCGGGAACTCGATTGGAATTGAAATGTTTTGTTTGAGTTTGGAACCGAGCCCCCGCTAGCCAACAGATGACAGCTTCATAATCTTCCCCGCGCGCCTTTCTTACCGCGTCCCGAGATACGTGAACGAAATAGACTTGTAGCTTTTTTATTTTATATTATTTTTATTGTTCTTTCAAGACCGGTCCGTCCGACGAACTGTCTTCGACTCTGCTGGATTTGTTTGATATAATGATTAATGATTGCTTAAACAAAAATTACATGGCTTTAGATGTTAAAATTGTCAGAGAGCTTTCTAAAATAAATTACTTATAAGTAGGAGTTGTTGCCTGATTATAAACTTAAATAGGTACGTTACCTATAATTATCTACTTTATTATATACTCTTCATGCATATTATTTTATAATTAACCTACCTATGTTTGTTATTTACAGGTTGTTTCAGTTGTTTGTAGTAGTGGTAGTTGGCGTGAGGGGGATCTATTTGGAAAATGGGTACAAGTTCGCATAAAAACCGCTAGATGCTTAGAATGATGGCTAATAATTGGCTACTCAGATGTTAATTTTTTTTATCCTTTATTTATTTAGTTTTATTTTCTTAGCATTAAAAAAAGCTTAAAACTTATTACTTTGCTATTCTGGTAGAGTCTGGTAGGGTGGTAGGGCTCTAAATGTGTTTTGAGTAGAGCAAACAACTACAAACTACATATGAGTACCTATTAGACCATAACACTCAAAAATATTTATTTTTATTTACTCTCTTAGCAGCTTTTACGTTCACTTGTATTTTCCAAATAGATCCCTGCCTATACGCTACGCACCCATCACGGTTTGGGTAACCCTCTACCAAACACACTGTTTAAAATAAATATTAAATATGTGTGGACATATCACACAGCGCCATCTAGCCCCAAACTAAGCATAGCTTGTACTATGAGAACCAGATAACTGATACGATACTTATATACTTTTTTGTTTGTAAATGCATACATAGAATACAATATAACACCCAGACGCAGAACAAACATCTATGTTCATCACACAAATGTTTGTCCTGGGTAGGAATCGAACCCTCAGTTCAGAAGGCAGGGATACTACCAACTGAGCTATCGGGCCCGTAAAACTTTAGACGTAGCGTAGGCTGATTGAAAACGTACTTGTCTACGTTTTCAACTCGATTGTTTTTATTTTTGTTTGTTAGGGGTATAACATAACGCAGTTCTAATTCTAGCTCTGTAGGGTAGACCGTACCTAAGTTTTTTTTATTTATTTGAAACGATACAATTTCTGTTTAGTTGGATAATCGTAAGTAGGTAGGAACCTAAACTGATTTTTCTATAAAAATAAATGGTCACATGTATTATTATCCAAGCACTTACTTGTGAGTAGGTAATTAGGCATGGTATAGTATGGGTCATGCCTTCCTTTTTTAAAAGCTATTAATTCAATCGAAGTCCTCAAACTATTTTATTTTAGTGGCTTTAAATGATGGCCTATTATTTAATTTTTGTATTTTTTTTTTATAAAATATTGTTGGCAATAAAATAACGTCCTCAGAATAACGAGTTCTGAGGAAAGCTCTCCAAGATTTTTTGTTCGTGTGACCCATGTTGAGTAGCGACATTCGTGCGTTTACAAAAAAGTTTCTTTCGAAATCGCGTTGATTGAGTTGTTAAGAAACCAGTTCCGAGTGTTGTACCTAAATGAGTAGGTATATGGCTTTAAAATACCTACCTATGTAGTATTTGTACACTGTCAACAAATGGCCCAACTCGCACTTAGCCGGTTTTTAGTGTATGTTGCTATATATAAAATAGGTAGGTATTATACCTACTAAATTACCGTTTCTGAGATATACCTAATACCTAAATTTTAAAAAATCGTTGAATTTCTGACAACCGATGGGGAAGAAAGGTTTATCTATGCATCGGGTGGCGACCACGAACCGGAAGACGCAGTGTAGGGGCCGGCCGGCCGGTAGGTGTCACCAGATCGTCCGCAGACCGACGATCTGGTGAAAGCCGCGAGCAGCCGCTCAAAGTGGATGGCGCTCCCTGGGGGGAGGCCTATGTTCAAAAGTGGACGTCTTCAAGTTTATTTATTTTTCCTCTTCGTAATTTATTAAAAATACTTAATTTAGTAAACAACTAGCTGACCCGCCCAGGCTCCGCACGGGTTAATTAGTTTTAAGTTTTTACCCTGTTTATGGGTAAGAGAGAAGGGAAAGGTAAAAAATAGGGGAAAAGGATGAATGGATGGGACGGCAATAGAAGGGAAGCAGGCGCAGCCAGCCTTTCTTCGCCTTCTTTCCTCTATTTTTTTTACCTTTGTCTTCTATCTTCCCTTCGTCAGGGTGAATATAATTTTTTTTATTCTTTTTTGTTGTTTTTTCTTTTAAATAAAATTGATTAACTAAAATAATTATAATATGCGAAGGAAAAAAAATATTAAATAAATTACATATTTATTGCTTTGTGCAACCCGCAGTTGACAGTTTTAGAAATAAAAAGTATCCGAAATGTTATTCTGGATATTTAGCTATTTACCATAACAAATTTCAGCTAAATTCGTTCAGTAATTCCAGCGTGATGTGTGTTCAAAAGGACAGACAGACAGACAAAAAATTCAAAAAAAAATTGTTTCTATTTCGATATAGAAGTGTAAAGCAGTCAAAATTAAAAAAAATATCCTATGTACAGATTTCGCCCAGATACAGTTTTATTATATGTACTAGCTTTTGCCCGCGGCTTCGCACGCTTGTGTTATGTTATTGTTACGTTATAGTCTAATAATAGATCATGCATTTAGTACCAAACAACAAAATCCACTAAATCTTTTCGAAGCTGCGCACAGTAACCTGTATTAGCATAGTTATAGGTATAACGCAAGCATAGCCGTGAGTGGAAGCTATTTAAGGCATTATTTAAAATAAATTTTTTGAGTCTAATATAGATTTATAATAGTAAAAGAAGTTTCAAACAAAAAAACTACAATTTTATAAGTACCTCTTCATATTACAACAAAAATAAATCATCATCACTTCACTCAGGACTTTAACAGAAGTTTCAGTAAATTTTGTTTAGTAGTTACCTAAGCAGGCAGGTACAGTTTAGAAAAATATGAAAGAATCACACACGATAATGGTGTTTTGCTCAGTTTTACATATGTAAAGATAATATTATCCGCGCGCTTTTTGTTCCATTTACCACATTTTTTTACCTTCTTAAGTTTGGCTCCATACGAATTGAGTTACCTACACTTAGCCAGTGTCAATAATAAGTTTATAAAAATGTTTAATGCTTTACAGCCGAAGATATGCATTTACCTGTACGACGCGTACATAATTAATTTTCTTAATACTAATTAGGAATCACAAATACTAAACCACCACTCCTCAAAGAATCGACAGTTATAATTATTATTATGTCCACTATTTTCCACGCTGTCTCATTCCCACTGCACTTTTAACATACCTACCTAGTGATGAGAGTGAGGAAGTAGGTTAAATCATCATTACATAATAATTATTACTTACACCCAAAGATGAGTTACTTACCTACTATAACTATAACCTCCTTGGAGTAACCGAGTAATCAATCATTTTTTGCTCCCGTGGTTTATTTAAAAGCCCACAGATCTAAAATATTTTAACTTATAGAAACTTATTTCAACATGCAAGAAGAAAAAGAAGAAAAACAAATCAAAAACAGTCAAAAACGAACGTTACGCGACATGTTATTGTTAATTCGAGGATACAATTGCCATAATGATTATCTACATACTATTATATATATCTAAGTACCTACCCTTTTTAACATTTTTCATAAAATATTTCGTATCATTAGCTAAATACAAATAATAAGCACGCACTCCGGCTTACTTTAATGCCAAATTAAAAATGGTTTTAAAATGCGTAGCAATGGTAAGGGTACTTAAGTAGCTATAAGTACTATAGGTACCTTAAAACTTCCTTGGGGTCGATCAAGATTGTAGCAGTAGTGCAAAATTAATTTTAACTACATAATTTAGAATGGTAACGTGTAGTAAGTTTATGTAAATAATACATTTGACCAGATCGCCAATAAAGAACATTGCTCCCGCCAAAACCCTATAAATCGATAACTTGTATAAAAAATATTAATTAAGTAAGCTTCAATATAGGCTAAGTATGATAATCGCGTGAAGCCTTATGAATGATTATAAAAAGTCTAAGAACCTACCCTTTTAAATACTTCACTTCGTATCATTGGCTGAATACAAATTTTGTCTAATGCCAAAATAAAAAAGGTTTTACAATACGTAGCAAAAGCAAGGGTCAATAAATTAAGTATCTATAGGCACTGAGTATGTTACTACTATAGGTTAAGCTATAGGTACTATAAATACAATTTTAAATAAGTACTTATTACGAATGGTAACGCGAAGTAGATTTTTGAAAACGAATACATAATACCAATTCGCCAATAAAGAGTTTTGCCCTCGCCAGAACCCAATAAATCGAAAACATGAATAATAATTTTAGTTATGTTTCAATATTGGCTAAATATGATATCTCGTGAAGCCTTAACTTATAATAAAAAGTCTAAGAAGTTTTTAGTTTTCGAAATTCCTTGTTCTCTGTGTCGTGTTCATATTCAAGAAGGTTCTCATACCTATCCTCTTTTTTAGTTTGGACCACAGATTAACGAAAAAACTTATCTATACGTAATACATATGACTTCCTTGGGTATAGGTACTTACATAATGAACACATTGTTTTTCTCTAATCTGCATTGCATCGAGCGCAGACGAAGTTATCGCGTGATGTATTTCGCCGTAGCCCGAAAAGTGTGATACACTGCCGGTAATGCAGGCGCGCCAATTGTTATTTACTGTTTTTTGTTCTTTATGTTATAAATAAAGACATGCATAAATAAATTACTTTTGGTAAATCCTTATCACTAAACCTCCGCTGTCCGTCTGTCTGTCTGTGTGTCCATCAGTCACCAGGATATACTCATGAATCGTGATAGTTAGACCGTTGAATTAATCACAGATGATATATTTCTGTTGCCACTATAACAACTGTGATCCGTATTCAAAGGGACAGATAAACAGACAAATAAAAAAACATATAACTTGGTTTTACTTCATATTGATAAGGAATTATAAATTAAAACTATTAAAATTAATTTTTGTAATCGCAAATAATACTCTCACAGTTTGTAAAACATATTTATTCGTCGACATGCAATATAACGCTACTGCTTCCTCCATTTTATTTAGCCCACGTCGGTCGCGCAGCAGGCAAACAAATTGACTGTGTGTCTCCAACTCAACAGCATCAGCATTCATTTCATTTCAAAAACATTTCATTTTCAAAAACAGCGAAGGTTTTGGCGTATATGAAGCCGTGCCATAATAGTAACAGAGTTTTTTTCTTTAATCTGTGCATCCGGATAAACCCGAGATAAAATTACCGTCAGTAGAACAGAGTAATATTTTTTCTCTCATCTATGATTAGTAGCCAAAATAAAACTTACCTTTTGACACTGGCTAAATACCTACAGTATGTGTGGCGCCAAAATATAAGAAAAAAACTTACCTTGAAGCCTTGAAGCGGGCATCTTGTTAAAATCCCGTTTCGTTTCATAAAGAAATCTTAATAATTTTCACAAAAAAAAAATTAACGATATTATAATTTAATATATCCTATGTTTTGCGTCGGGTTTTTCTAAGCTTATTAGTGAAAACCGCATGAAAATCCGTTCAGTATTTTCGGAGTTGTGCCGTAACAAACAAACAAACAAACAAACAAACAAACAAACAAACAAACAGACAAAATGTCTAAAAAGTATCTTAACGTGATCAGCGAAAAATTTCAAGCCAATCTGTGTAATTTTTTTTTCAATATCTTGTATTTACAGATTTTTTTATCTCTACAGTTTTATTATATGTATAGAAGACTAGCTGACCCGCCCCGGCTTCGCACGGGTTAATTAGAGTCCTAAGTCCATAGACATATATATTAAGGACAGGCCTAATGACAGGTTAAAACGTCGCTTCAAAGTGGGAGCCAATTTCACAGATTGGCATCCACTAGCGCTCAGTCTGTGATGGAAGTCAGAAGCTATCGGTCGAATGTCACAAACAAAATATGCCAAGTTGTATTGTGAAGGGTTGCACAATCTATACTCAAAAGTGCAGTAAAAAGAAAGACCAAGTTTCTTACCTCAAGTAATTCAATATTTTCAATTTTACACTCTGTTTTGTAACAAAATAATCGAATTTATATTTGGAATAATCATTGTAAACATAAACATTGACGGACATAATGGCAGCGATAGGCACCTAATTGTCTCAACTTGTCGTAGTTCACGCGAAATCTAACAGATGGCGCTGACTTTTCCCACGCCATTTTGACAAAATAAAATGTTCCTTCGGGCATATCCTGATATATAAATCTATGCCTAAGTCCTAACCCTGTTTATGGGTAAGAGAGAAGGCAGGGCTTATGGGTACAGGAGGCAGGCTTCGCCGTCCCATCCATTCATCCTTTTTCCCTATTTTTTTTACCTTTCTCTTCTATCTTCCCTTCGACAGGGTGAGTATATTTTTTTTATTTGTTTTTATTGAAATTAAAATTGATATCCAAATATAATAATAATATGCGAACAAAAAATCTTGAATACAAATTACATCCTTATTGCTTGGGCAATCCGCACTTGGCTGTTTTAGAAAACAAAAAGTATCCTAAATGTTATTCTGGATAATTAGCTATTACCATACCAAATTTCAGCAAAATCCGTTCAATGGTTGCAGCGTGATGCATGTTCAAAGGGACAGACAGACAGACAGACAGATAGACGGACAGACAGACAGACAAAAAATTCAAAAAAATTGTTTCTATTTCTATATCGATTAAGAAGCATACTGCAATGTAACAGATTTAGCCCAGTTACAGTTTTATTATATGTACTGATTGCACAGAATTCGCCCTATTACATTGATTGATTGATATTTTCTGTTTTATGTGTCTGAATCTGAAAATGTGTAGTGCTGAGCTGCTGAGCATTGGCCTCCTCCATAAATGAACCCCACGGCTCCCCACGATTGTTCAAAAATTATAACGCAAACAGTATTATATCAATAACTGATGTCTTTTGAACTGAATTGGCATAATACTTATGATTATTATAATTTATAACTCAACTTGCCGCAGTTGACCTTATTGTTTATTTATTCTGGGTGTTTACTATGACGCACGGAGCCAAAAAAAAACAAAAATGTCAACGCTAGTGTCATAATTACGTCAATGTCAAAAAAATTACGATTCTTATCACAGAAAGCTCATTAAAAGTTATTTTATACCGGTATAGTATAGTATATACCGTACACTGGCCTCACTCCGACACTGGCAGAAAACGTCAAACAGCGTTTAAAAGCCACTAATTGAAGAAGAAGAAGAAGAAAGCTCATTAGCTCAATGATTCTTATTTTCTCAACCATTTTACAACACTGAAACAAATTTACATTTTACCACAAAATTCGATTTAAATTAGACGTAATCTTATGTGAATGTAGTGACTAATGTGCTAAAATGGCGTTTTGCCCAAGAAAGTATTTAGTGAAAGATCTAATACACAAAACACCACCGCTGGATGTGTGGCTTCAAGGAACAATCGAGCAAACTGTTGGAAGCGATATTTTGATTATTTCAGATGAAACAGGACGTGCCAAAATAACGAAGTGTGAATCTGCTGATGGGATCATTAGTAAAAATTCCCTCACAAAAGGTATTCATGTTATACTAACTCATTTAAGTATGCTGGATTTGGATCTGCTCATTTAGCTTTTTGGCATAACACTACATTTCGTGCTGTTTATTACGCTAAGCTTATTGATAAGAACTAAGCTAAGTCACTTTGCTATACTATGCTCATAGAATTTACTCTTGCTGGTTAGGTAGTTGCCTATCATATAAGTATCACATAGACAGATCTTTTCATATGTCCGTATGTCTAATTTTTTGCCAGGCACATACTGTTGCATCATAGGTACAGCGGTGAGAACTAAAGGGCTCCCAGAAGTCCAAGCGAGCAAATTCCTTGACCTCACAGCTCAACCACAAATGAAACTTGCGTGGGAAACTGAAGTTAATGAAGCAAACCAATTCATGGCAGGGAAACTTATTCCTACTGTTAAATAAAACAATTAGTTATAAAAGTGGTGTTTATTCCTTCACCATTGTAAAAATTATATAAATATTATAATGCTTAAACTAGTGGAATCAACAGATATAATTTAGAAAACAATAGAAATCAACCACAATATTTCTACTGGTATAAATTCATTCTACAGCTATCACAGTTATTAACATTTTCATTGTAGCTGATTTCTAGTGTAATTCTAAAATTATAATAGATAATAATAATAAATAATGATATTTCAACCAGCCCTTTTTAAAACATTGCAATCTCATAATTCCCTTATTATTATAATTAAAGCTTGGATTCAGACTTGAGCAGTGGACCGAGTTTCTGAGCCAGCATGATGTTTCCTGCGATCTTGAGCTTTCCTTTCAAATATGCGACTTGAGGGCTCAATGTTCCAGAAGCAATCTCAACCATATCATTGTCGGAGACAGTCACTGTTGTGTCAGCTTTGCCTGACTTTGGGCTTCCTTCATATACCAAAGGAGTTTTCAAGTCCAAAGCTGAAAAGATAAAGAATTTTATTAATTTCTAAATGCAATATAAACCATTAAGGTCAATTCATACTATCCTTATGAATCACTTATGAATTTGCGCCTTGAAGATCAGCGTTGTTCGCGCTCTTTATTGGTTAATGTCATGTCAAATACTTACAATACAAAAATAAATAAGAGTACATACTGTCCATGTTTAAAAAAATGCTTTGAGCTTCCCAAACCAAAAAGAAACATGCAAGTGTTTTTGGTGCTAAAATAGCACATAATTAGTTTACTGACAGTTTTCATAAACTCATTTGGCTCATATGATATTTTGTTTAAGTACAAGATTTATTTGTAAATGACATCAATAATTAGTTATTTAATATGGAACATATTGGCAAGTCTGCTTGCAGACTAAATACAATGAGCAAAAACTAATTTTAAATTCTATTTTAGCATGTAAACAATTTGACTTGGAATTATTCAAATATAACTAACAAAAACTATGTCTCTGTTTCTGTACAAAGGTAAGCCTCGATAACACTAGGGGACAAATGGAGCGACATGCTGCGGAACATGTTGCTCAACAACTACGTGAATGTCCCGAGATACATGTTGCGAAACAGTTTGCAGGCCACACTACTCAGTGTTTATAGAAGGCGGGAGCAAGCAACAGGTCCCGCGTCACGTAGATTCAGTGTTGTGGGACAAAATATCCCCTAGTATATACGGGGCTTTAACGAAAACAAAATTGAATGAGTACTTACTCCATTGCTTCACAGTCTTGCCATTGTCGGTGACGTTGTACAAGAAAACACCGCCGACACTCTTGGCCATTTCCTGATTTTTGTTGACCTCTTCTATTATTTTGGCAAAGAGGGCGTCACTCTTCAAAGCGCCAGCAGATGAAGCGGGGGTGGATGCAGTAGCTGACGCATTTCCAGTTACTACATTCTTTAGGTCGACGTAAGCACCTGTAAAAAAAACATTATTAGGCTGCATAATGAGAATGTGAAATTATGAATGTGTAGATAGGAACTAGGATCCGTTAAGCAATAAGCAGTTGGTCCCAGCTGTTAGTAAAACAAAAGTTGTTATATGTAGTCATGTTTAACCATTTGCCTAGAAGGAAGGCAGGGTATATAGTACCAAAATCATCAACTTGATAGAAATATTTTTAAGTATTTACTCGGTTGCATAAAATATTTACTCGGTTGAAATAGATGCTAATTTTTTTAATAAATTAAGTAGATTTGTATCATTATTATAGGTATAACCAGTTATAATACTCTTGATATCCATATCTCATGTAATTCACAAAGTCATGCAAAATTAACACAATATCAAATCAAGCGCAGAACCATTAAGATAACAAAACAAGCTGCAATTTTCAACTTTAAACAACAATATATTATATCCCATCAAATACATAAAAGGACTTGCAGGGCCAGCAGCCCACCGCGTAAGCTTTCTGGTAATGAACATCGCCTGCCATCCTGCTTGTGCCAATGTACAAGCCCTTGAGTGCGAGCAAGAGAGCACACGATTACGATTGCCACCGGGCTTACGCGGTAAGGCCACTGGTCATAATAGGTTGTTGAAAAGTAGTTTGCCAATTTAATACTCTTAACCAAAGCAGTTTGGTCATGCTAAAACATCCAAAATAAACCAACCTGCAATAACAATGGTGTTTGTCTCCTTGATCTTGGTCTGGAAGTGAACTCTCTTCCCTTCGAGCCACATCTCGGTGGCAAGAGTCTGTCCGGGGAGTACTGGCTTAGCGAAACGGGCCTTGATCGCCTTTACATTGTTGGAGTCATTGCCTCCGTATCTGTGAAGATTATAAATAAATATTGGAGGTTTATTTATCAGTTCTTTTTTATGTATGAATTTGAGAGAGTGGTTGAAAAGATTACAGTTATTTAACTTTGACAAGTGCTTGTACACAATTTTTGTTTAATTATTGTTATTTTGTACCGGTGTTTTTGTTATAACTATACCTTGTACGGACCACTGGCAGAAATACGCTAAACAAATTTTTAAAAGCCACTAATCAAACAAGAAAAAGAACCATAATGAGTAAAAATCCAACCATGTTTGAATATTACCGAAAGCTTTGATGGTAGTCATTTTCAATCATAATTTAAATTGTTGAGCCAAGTTACATGGTTTAAAAATTCTGACACAACTAGCTTTTGCTTACACAAAAATGAAGAGAACTTGTTCCTATTGCTGATTGTGTGCGATTTGAATGCATTAATTTTAGGTTTAACAGGCGATTTAAGGTAATAATGACAAACTTACTTGGCCAAAACGTGTCTAGCAGAGAACCCAAGGGAAGCCAACCCATGGAGAATGGGTTTCGGGTGTCCGCTCACGCTGGCTACATCCGGGTCGATGTGAAGTGGGTTCAAGTCTCCGGACAACCTGAAAATAAAAATACCATTTATTTTAAGATCAAATATTTCGCTACGTTCTACAGCATTTCCTACTCGAGAAGAAAGGAAGACATGATAAACTCAATATTGATCTTCATGCTATACTAAGTTGCACTGATGCTCCTTTGCACTAAAGTTGCACAACTCTCAAGCACTTATCTTTTGACTTTCATGCATGCAGCAACGCATTTGGGTATAGAGAAATAAGTGCGAAATTAAAACTCCTGTTTATAAACATTGGGTTCAACTTGCATACCAAAACCAAGACAAGTTTAGCAGAATAGTCATAGAAGAGTACCAAAGACATACGTTAATTAATTTCTAATTTATATGGACTTCCCACTATGAAGACTTCAAAAGATAAACAATGATATGACGACTAAAATGTATTCTTTCTTCTGTGACTATAATTCTGCTCAAACAAATGGTAATTTGCATAACACAATAGAAGTGACATTGATAAGCGTATGTTTAACATTCCCTGAGTTGGATGGATGGTGTTTTCATAATTCATTCGCCGTTTCATCCATTCACCTTTGTTTCTTTTTCCTTATCTTTTTCAGTATTTCTTCTCTCTTCCTTTAGACTGAAATGAGGCGTGAAACTAAAAAACCCGTGTAAAGCCGGACGGGTCTGCAGTTGCGACCTAAATATTTAGAAATATGGTGTAAAGAAAAGAATAATGTCCTCTGCCTGCGATAGGATCTGATCAGGCTACAATAATTATTTGTGCAACAAGAGAGCAAAGTTAATTTTTGTGTCGAGTGCTAATGTTGAATCCTGACCTAGCGAAGGATCCTAGTATTCTAAGTTAGAATCCTGAGCGAGCGAGGGATTCAAAGGCACGAGATACAAAAACTTTGCCCTCGAGTAGCACATACAATTTTTCACCTCAACAGTGAGACCTTACCTAGTAACAAAACATACTTTTGGCGGGAACTAGCGTTCCCGCCAAAAGTATGACTAAGAAAAAAAACATGTTCTCTTCAAAACTCCATATAAGTAAATGTACCCTAAAGCTGGCTAAATATACTTACCTCAGTCATAATATTAAAAAAATCACTGTCTCACACAGTGAGCAAAATACTATTTTCTCGCAACAAAGTGCGCCTGTCCGATCTGCTGCTGAGGTGAAAAAGTAAATACACTCTATTTTTGCAGTATGTGATGAAAGGTGCAACGTTGCAGCGATAAACCGATAATAGCCAATTTTACCAATGTGCGTCAGCCTTACGACATCTTGACATTATAGAATAAAACTTTCGCCTTTATAATATTATAGTGTGATGGCAACACCAATAAATGAAAATGAAAAAACCAGGATAGGTACATAAATAAACACCTGTATAAAGCTGCCTGGTCTTCCGCGGTCTTCTGTTCTACTACCGCATCGGGTGCTCTTTTGGGAGCCGCCTCTACATTGACTGAAGCCTTGCTGTTCCTGGGGCCGTTGAACCCACCCTGGCCGAGGACGAAAATGTGCTGCTGCGTGCGGCATACCAGCTGCTTGTTCTGGAAGATCTCACCTAAGAAGAAAGATGGTTTTGAACTTAGTTATAGACCTCCAAAATTTCCAATAACTTTACCTACTTTATAAATAGGCATGATGACTAACATTTTTTTTGGATATATTAATTATATTCCTCAAAAGATAAACATTTGTGAAAAAAAAATTAAATATCTCAAAAAATTACCAAGTTACAAGCATTTTAAAGACCGAAATAGAAAGAGATAGCTCAAACGGCCAGTGACGTCAGAGGAAGGTCGTTACAGTACCTCATTACTAAGCTGTGGTAGCTTTTCATACAATCTCTTTGGCATGTGACGTCACGAGTACACTTTTCATAGTAACTGTGGGGGCGCTCCTGTGGAGGCATCTGTCCCTTTCTCGAAAGGGACAGGAGATGCCTCCTGTAGAAACTTTAAAAGCTTATTACTCCGTGATTTATTTACCGATTTTACTTATTTTTTCATTTATTGCATTCATTTTTAATCTTCTTTATGAAAGTAATATTTACTTGTTCATTTTTAATAGTAGTCATCATGCCCATTAAACAATAATAAATACGGGCCTTTTTATACAGTGTCGAGATCGAGAGGTTAAAAGTTAGTAGCATGTCCTCAATGTTCTGATATCGTTTCCATACGATGTTTTCCTTCACTTTTGCAAGGGCGAGACACACTCGCATACAACTTAAAAATTAATTGACTTGGAGAATCGGCAGAGCGGTTCTTTAAAATATGAACTAGGCTTTGGCCACATCTCACTTGATGGGAAACGATTATCCGGTCTATGATGATAGGCCACCACAGGTTCATGTGATAGGCAATCGCCTGACATTAAATACTTCACACTGAGACATTATAAATATTCAATCTTGATTAGTGCTATTTGTGTTGTCGGTTTGTTATTCGTGCGATTCGCAGAGTTATCTATCGATAGATAAATCTTAGAGGTCAAAAAGTGAATTCTTGATTCTTGTAAGTACCAAGACCTATATAGTTGAATACATTCCATACATCCGCATCGCTTAGATTAAAGCGCGAGTTCCGCCAAAAAACATTACCATAATTTAAAGTAACAAACACATTTGTGTACTTATTTCGCTAAAAAGACAAGCGCAAAATTTTGCAAAGTTTATCTGATTTTTAAATAAACCTGATAAATACCCAACCCGTGTTTGTTTATTGCTTTTGGATAAAAATTAGATAATTATTCCACTAATCTAAATGAGTTTAAGATTAATGTAATTATTTGAATAACAGCTGATAATAGTACATATTTACGTCGATAAAGTATTTGACTATCACGCAGTTCCATTTTTTCAGTGAAACTTCATAACTTATCTAATTTCAGATAATGTTATTATGTAATTGTAAAATACTATGATCGCATGACTGTGGGGTCTTATCCCCTTCGCAGGGGATCGTTGAAGAGGATAAATTTAATATGCCCTCCTATCTATCTTACTGCCCAACAGCCTTTGTCTAGTGGGGATGAATCTGATGAAGAAAGTCAAATATCCAACTTTACCCTTTTACCATTGACTATAAATCCAATTGAAAATGATACAACTTCCCTTCATACAAAAATTGGTGGTGTATTTCAACCGCTAATCCTATGAGAGAAAACGGGACACCCAATGCGTCTTTTGTTCCATCCTGCTCTGGTCTTTGTAATTTTGTATGACTTTGTCTCGTTATATTACTTCGCCCCCTGCCCGCGCAAGTGAGTCGTGTTTGTAGAAATTTATGTTCACGAGCTATCGACGGGCATGATCATTGCCTTTTACCCTACTATACGAATAGGTGCTAGTGGGGAAACAAGCACCTAATGTAAAAACCTTCGCTTTTGTCTCTACCAAAAAACTGTCTAATCGACAATTCCATATACTTACTTACTTACTTAAGTTATGTAATTGCACATAAGATGTTTGAAGATTTTTAGATGTTAATTAATTACAAACTGTAAAGTCAAAAGAAAACAACCAAAACGCTGCCTCTAAAACTGTACATGGCTGTATAAGTAAATGGCATAAGTACACGTGTACTTACAGATATTTTATCAATGTACATGATTATAGAAAAGTCAAGATTTTCGATAACTACTGGTGCATTTTACCAAACTGCATACAATTATATAATTGTAGAATGTGGCATGCAAAACATAAGTACAAATATTTAGAGAGGTAGGTACATAATATCACTTACTGTTGACAATGGCGACAGCACTAGAGCCCTTGTCGAGTATATCGACCACGTAGCAGCGAGTTGTGAATGTGCCTTCAGTTCCGGGGAAATCTCCTACAAACTCAATGTATTGCTCTCCGTGGAGGATCTGAAACCAATGTTAATAGTACAGAACATAGCTGAGGCATGCTAGAGGCCATATACCATTTTGTTGCATCTTCATTTTCTATGATAAAAGAATCCAATCTTGATCAAGACTGTGATTGCACAAAGATTACAAATTGGCTTCAAAATTGGTTCAAATTATTTCAATCTAAATAAATAATAAATAGCGCCCAACGATCACATACATAGATCCTGGACCCTAACTAGGATTCCCTGTATCTAGGGACCCAGGAACTACGAGTACCTTGGTCCCACAACACCCAGACACAGAACAAGTATTTGCGCTTTTTTTTCGGGCACAAATACTTGTCCTGTCGCGGGAATCGAACCCGCCACCTCCGGGTTATGAGCCGACTTGCTCAACCACCACACCACGGAGGCTGTCAAATTCTTCAAATCTAATTAAAAATACGTCTTAGTATAGCGTTGTGAGTTCTGAGCAATTAATATTCCAAAAGAGCGAATTATTAAGCTGTAGCAAGCTCCCTAGTGTTCAAATCATAACTCGTGATTGTCCAAAGACGTTACGTTGGTATCGATTAGTACAAAATCCTAAATAATTGGAATGTTCTAAAAATTTAGACGTGCCTTTCACATAAAAAGAAAAATAAGGACCGCAATTGTTCTACCTACACTGTCTAATAATCGTATTCCTTAATTTATTGAATCAACAACATAGATGGCAGAGTCAGATTCAGATATTTATTGCTTCCATAGTATACATAGGTGGAATATAATTAAAATTAAGTGATAGGAATTTAAAAGTATAATAGGCTCAAGGCTTTGCACCTGTGCAAATAAGGTTTACTTCAGAACTTTTTACACCAATCAAATTGAACCTTAGTTAGTGGCTTCTGCGTCAATTTCACCACAATTTAACCAATGTCATTATTACAAAAGTAACGACACACATTATTTTAGAATGTCTAACTAAATGACTACCGTAGCCTACGTGTCCTCTTGGCCTTTCCCTCATGCATGACATTGAATTTTCGATACCATAAGCCGTCTTATCACAGGTAAACCACTAGGTATCTTAAAAGCGATAGCAATGAGGGCTAATTTTGTGGAGCTCACTATCAACAAATGAATATGTACATAATGAGTTTTATTGCGTGAAACAAAGGAAGAACTTTGACCCATTACAGTTGATAAAGTTGTGTTATATGCAATGTGTTACTTAGGTACATTTTGCAGCAATTCCTTTACCTATATCTGTGTCACTTTAAAATCAGTTATTTTGAAAGGACCAACATTTAAAAGCACGACAGGTTAAGAGCACCGCTGTTTAAACACAAACATAAAATTAATGCGTACTTACATTGGTGAAATCTGCGTGTTTACCAGGCGGCATGCTGTTGGCAACAATAGGAGCTTCCATACACATCCCGGCGAGGATGAAGTATGTGGGCAACGGTGAAAAGTTCTCATGACTCTCATACAAGAACCTTAGGTCGGAGGGGTTCACTACTGATGCTCCCACTAAAACAAGTATTTTATATAATTATAGATAAATAACATCAAACAAAAAACATCATAGAATGACATGAAGAGGCGGATATGATTATGCAGAATACTGATCAAATAAAAGAGAATGATAAATGTCACGTCGTATGGCGAAGTCGAGCACGATAGCAATTGCTCTGCCTATACAAGGTGACCTTGAATTGATATTTTATCCCGAAAGGGGGTAAATCTACACCCCAAGGTAGACAATGTTTCTTCTACGACTTTACTATATTGATATTTTTTCATTGAAGAAATTCCATGTAAGGTTTACGTTCGAAAATAGCCTTAGCGCAGCTGGGTGGTTGAACTTCGTCCTTGACCGAGTGCACATAAATGAGTTTAACGATCTTTGTTTAGAAATGAATTTATAGTATCTTGCAACCCTCGAAGCGATCGCACGTGCATTTTTGCGAGTGAATTTATTTTTTACAATGGAAGTTTGGAAACACCCAGTTTCAAGAAAGCTCTCACAACTTGTAGGGTATCATGGTCCCAGTCCCATTTCAGGATAACATACTAATTCAAGGTCACCTTGTATAATACAAGAGCAGGACTCTTAAGTAAGTAGAAAGAAGTAGATAAGTATATGCATAGCTGGTCCATAATATTGAAGTTAACAAAGTAAATTAAAACTTTTCCCTCCGAAACTCTGTAGAAGCCTCCAATAAAGCTCTTTGCATGACTTTTACTAGACTGTGACGTGACCAGACTTGACTGATTGGACTTAGGCGACATTTATCCCTATAACTGAAATCGTACATTGACTTTAATTAAAGCCAACATTTTTTATGGCAAAGGAAACCACACTTACCACCAAGAGCATACAGCACAAGATCCTTTGAATCGTAAGAGTAAGTTGTCCAATACGATTCGCGATCACCATCTAATTTGCTGCGCTCTTCGAAGTCCTAAAATCGTAAATTACTTATAGAAAGTAATCACAAAATACATAACTAACAGTTCATTAACCTAACAGATAAAGTCTTTAACAAAATAAATAGGTTAAAGTAAATAACATGCTTCCCGTCGAGTACTGTGGGGGCAGAGGAAAATGCGCTACTCTGATTGGTCGGCGCATTGCTGTGATTGGTCAAAGGGCTGCAAATAGATATTTTTTAAGCTATAATTGGCGGAATGCTGTTAAAATCGCGTGTTGCTGCCGTCACGGGGGAAACGGCATCAGTCAATGAAAACTAGTTAGAACAGTGAATGTAGACACTGATCCGTTACTCATTATAATAAGAAGTCAGATTTATCTAGCATTTTACCACACTCTTTGACGATCGAAGGTGTAGCATGCTAGCTAAGTTCTTATTCACTCTTCTCTTGAAACACCGGGGCCATATTTAGCAGGAAACACAGAATCTGGCAGAGCATTCCAATCCTTGGCGGTTTGAATTATGAACGTTGAATCAAACCGCTTGGTACGAATTGGTGATATTTCGACCATGAATAGATGGCGCCTAGCCGAGCGCCTGAAAAACTTCTTAACTTGTTTGCTCCTTTACCCACCTGTAGCTTCTCAACCAGATCAATGGTGACCTCAGCGATCTTGTCTAAGTGTTTACCATCCTTCATGTCCGTAACCAACGCCCAGTTCTCCTTTACAGATTCAATCGTCACTGGATCAGATGGCTTCTTCCTGTGAACAAAAACTGGTTATAACTAGAATTCATAATCCTATGAATAGCAAATCTTTATTTAAGTTTCTGCCCAGATAATATAATACCCACAGTACAGATGCCTCAACACAACGCAACAGTCTGACTTACTTCAGTGGTGCCCCGTTGCTCCTGACGAAATGTGTCTTGGTGGCGAACCCAAGAGTAGAATCGATGATTAAACCTGTTTCTTCGAACGATTCGTGCGCCATATATGCCTGTGAACGATATCATAGCAATAATACACAATTCATCATCATCATTATCATCATTGTCATCATTATCATCATCATCATCATCAACAACAACAGCCACTGCTGAACATAAGCCTCCCCTAGAGAGCGCCACTTTGAGCAGTTACTCGCATCCTGCATCCATCGGCTCTCCACAAGCCCACACACACACAATATACAATTAGCATTGGCATAATGATCAAGTTCAAAATCTAATTTTCAAAACCGATGGACAAGCGAAATACCTATTTCTGACTTCTTTTCAGTGTTTTTTATTGTGTCACGGCTAGGTGAGGGTAACTCAGGACAATTCATATCTTATTCAAAAAGATGAAATTAATTATTCTTAAAAAAAATATTAATTACTAATAAAATTATTTATTATTCTTAAATCCATTTGAAGGGTAATTAACGATCAATCATTTTTCCCGTAGTCATGTGACGATTAAGAAATTGCTTTGTAATTTGGTAATAATGAAGGTCAGTCGATCCAGTCAACTGAAGTGTGGGAACAGTTCATTTCAGTTTCATAAGACCGTAAAATTTTCATCAAACTTTTATACCTTCTGTACTGTAAATTAAACACGTGACATGGACACGTGATTTCGCCGTTTCATGTTTATGCAATGCAATAACCAATTATTTCTACAAGTTTTAAATGTACTTAATATTTAAGCATCGTCAGTTAGGTACTCATTAAAACTCATTATTCTGTCCCATGTTATCTCAAGCTCATTATTTTAAATATTTATTATCCGTTAAATAAATGGTTAATTTGCATAATAACAGATGAAGAGGCGATCCGGTTAGAATTAAAAAGCGTACGGGCGTCGTACGTCGTTCCTTGGGTGAACTTGTAGGTACTATCAAAATAAAATTAACACTGTAATGCGGCCACGCAACAAAATAATAGTTAATGCGGTAGGTATAGGTAATACAACATACTTATTAAATGAGTAATAGTTACGTCAAAGTGGTTGGACTAAGAAGGCCAAGAAGGTCATACATACATCAAACAAAAAAAAAACTAGAAGTGTTAGAAGTTACGTAATAACATATGTAGTCTACCTACTTTCTCTTCCTTCGTCCCGCTTCTACAGGATGTAATTTAATTCATTAGCATAAATTGAGCCCATGATAGTACACCATTCATAGATGACTATTAAAGAATTAAAGAGTATAAACGAAAATGATTTTATTGAAAATTATGAAGATTGCCGCGGCGCCTAACGCAGTTGGCACGGATGATTTTGATACATTTAAACGTTTTTATACCTTGTATGTACTAATTAAAAACAGTACTTCATTATTTTAATTAAATTTTGTATTGTAGCATTTGATTAAGTAAGTTTTCCATTTTTTGGAGTTATTATTATTACCAAACCAATGTGTTATAAATAAAAAATTTTGGTCCACACGTGACCGGTATCAGGAGTAGGTACCTAGTTTCAAAGGATGCTAATGAATTCAATTACACCCAGTATAACTATAGAATAGAATAGGAGAGTATTTTATTACACACCAAAGTGTACACGAAAGATATAAGTATCTAGCGAAGAAAATGTTTTACGTAAGGTACTGCAATGGTCAGTCTTATCGCTTAAAGCGATCTCTTTCAGAGAACCTTTGAATGTACAGAAATACATTGATAAACCAGAGGCCGGTGGTGTACAGCAAATATCATCTATATTATAATAATAATAAAATACATACATACACACTATAAATAGCTTAATTATACCTACTTTTGTTATCTATAATCTTATCAAGGTTGTGTTGGATAGTCTTTTTTTTCAATGTCATTTACTGTGTGCGTAAATACGGTTTTACGATTCGCATACATAAAAGTTTATAATTACTTAGCAGTTAACAGTAGGGCCAAAAAGTTAGCATAAATCATCATCGTCAACAGCCTGAAAACGTCCACTCCACTGCTGAACAGGCCTCTCCCAGAGGGCGCCATTTTGAGCGGCTGCTCTCTCTTACATCCATCGGCTCCTCACGGCTTTCAAAAGATCGTCGGTCCACCTAGTGGGGGGCTGGCCTACGCTGCGGCTGTGTTTCTTCTCCATCGGTTGTCATTGTCAGTTCTACGAGCGATGTGGCCGGCCCACTGCCATTTCAACTTGAAAAGCTATATCGGTTACTTTAGTTCTTTTGCGGTAGGCAGTTGTATGGGGCGCTGGTCAAATGCCATACAACTGCTTTACGTTAACGTTACACTTACGCGCGCGTAAATATTCGTGCTAGGCCTACTGATCTCCTCATTTCGAACCTTATCTCGCAGAGAAACACCGAGCATAGCGCTCTCTATAGCTCGTTGCGCGACTTCGAGCTGACTAATGACGCCAACTCTAGGAAACCACGTCTCATAAAAATAGGAGGCTGATAAAAATACTCACGACGACAGGAGCGATCAACTCGGGCTTCATGGCTTGGAACATTTCAGGAGGTAAGATATCTTCAGTAAGACGAGATGCAGCCGTAGGCACGATGGTGTTCACTTTGATATTGTACTTCTCGCCTTCAAGGGCCAGGGTATTGGCAAACCCGACGAGACCCAGCTTTGCAGCACTGGAGGAATAGTAGGAATTTGAATTCTAGGTTGTGGTAAGGTTCTTTATTTGCTAACATTTCAGAAGCTGGGAACTAAATTATGAAAATAATGTAGACGTCAATTAATAATTATACATTGACGTCTACATTATTGAGAGATGATAAGAAATATGGAATAAAAATAAAAACCTCATTCTTTTTTAAAAACCCATGTTAAAATACGGTGACGACAGTTGGACGTTCTAAAATCGTGAGTTAACGGTTTTATGGTTTAGTTAGGTACTCAACTTCCCATTAAATAACTTCTGCTTTTGTTTGTGGTTACCACATTTTCCACATTAACGACGAACAAGCAAGGTGGCTTTTTGCGTAATCTCTTTAGAGTAATACAAGCATCTCATCATCAAAAATTCAAAACATAAAAATCGTAAAATACCATGAGATGAAAGTTTTTGATATTGGGTAGTTGGACATGTCTAATAGTCATTTCGAAACTTCCGGTTCCAACCTCGAGCTTTATTATTACAAAATAGCTATGAAACAAATGACGCTTCGTTTTTTTTTGCTCTATAGACTTTAACTGACGGGCCCGATAGCTCAGTTGGTAGTATCCCTGCCTTCTGAATTGAGGGCTGTGGGTTCGATTCCTGCCCGGGACAAACATTTGTGTGATGAACATAGATGTTTGTTCTGCGTCTGGGTGTTATATTGTATTCTATGTATTTATTTACAAACAAAATAGTATATAAGTATTGTATCCGTTACCTGGTTCCCATAGTACAAGCTATGCTTAGTTTGGGGCTAGATGGCGCTGTGTGAAATGTCCACACATATAAAAAAAAAAACTATAATGCCACGGCAAAGACTAGTAATAAATATTACCTGTAGTTGGCCTGTCCAAAGTTGCCAAAGATGCCAGCGTTGCTGGATGTCATGATGACGCGACCGAATTTTTGTTTCTTGAAGCTCTCCCATGCGGCTTGGGTGGTTTTATAGGCACCCTTGAGGTGTACTGCGTGAATAAGGTCCCAGTCCTACCAAATAAGGGTTTTATTTAAAATCCATATGTATATAAATTGAGCACATTAAATATATAAAATAAATATAACGCTTAACGATCACATACATAGATCCTGGACCCTCACTAGGATTCCGTTTCTAGGGAACCAGGAACTACGAGGACCATGGTCGCAAAACACCCAGACACAGAAAGTTTTTGCACTTTTTTCTGTGCCCAAATACTTATCCTGTCACGGGAATCGAACCCGCCACCTCCGGGTTATGAGCCGACCTACTCAACCACCACACCACGGAGAGTGTCAATACACAGCCATTGATTCATTTGTTATTCGTAATACGTCCCAATGACCATGATGGTACAATCAATAAACTTGTTGATCCGATGGGACTGGGATTAATTTATTATTAAGACTTTTTGTCTCAAGATTTAGAGAAATATTACTTCAGCTTTCTTTAGAGCCAGAAAACATTGTCGCAGCGTGGTTAAGCCAAAAATCTAGAATCATTTTAGTTAAAAGATCAACATGTTACGTGAGAATTGAGAAGCTTGTACCTATGTTTGCCCTTTAAGTGTGTAACGAAAGAATAGTCATTTAGTGTTTTGTCTTTCTCTGTTGAGTTTGAAATGTGCTAAGACAAAACAAGAGAAAACACTGAGTAGCTATTCTACCCTGTTATGCCGTGTGTATTATTGCTAAGGAGAATTGATAATCTGTAAAATAGTAGCATGTTCTCCTGTTCAACCATGTAATACAGTAGATATTTTTGGAGTTACTATGATGAACCACCTAATGAATTTGCTATGGTCTTCTTCTCGTGTAGGCAAGTGGTCAGCCCTGGTGTCAGAATTTTTAGGCCGCCCGAAGGCTTCTGACTTGGCTTAACGACTATTGTCTTACGACAGCATCCGGGACCGACGGCTTAACGTGCCCTCCGAAGCACGGTAGCGCTCAGTTCTAAATACCAACTTTTTGCTGTAGCGGTCACCCATCATAGTAGTGACCGCAGCGAACGTTGCTTAACTTCACCGATCGGTTAGGAACGGCTAGTCGTGCTTAGCTATGAGCGCTACAATTTGCTATGGTGAAAACTGTTGACTACTTTTAGTATCAAAAGCCCTATATGAGGTCTGCTATTTATTTCTAAACTTCCCAAGACTTATATTATCTGTGCCATGACCAAGATTGGTTTGTTTCAGTACCTGAAGTACAGTAGCTATTAAAGTTTGGTTTAGTAAATTTTAAAATAAATAACACCCAATGATCACATACATAGATCCTGGACCCTAAGTAGGGTTCCCCATATCTAGGGACTCAGGAACTTCGAAGCCCATGCCATGACCAAAATAATACCTTAGAGACATTATTTACAAGAAATCATTAACAATAATGATCCATTAATTAGCATGCCCAAGTTCAGTTACCTGATCGGACATTTTCTGGAAGCTCTTATCTCTAAGAATGCCAGCATTATTGATAAGGATATCAACACGGCCAAAGTTATCTAGAGCTGTTTTGATGATTTTCTCGCCCTCAACAACAGAGTTGTAATCTGCGACCGCGACACCACCTGAAATGTAATACACTTGATAATGCTGTAATGATGATAAGTATGATAAATTAATTACAGTGATAAAAAAGTGAAAGAATGTAATTGTCAGAGGGTCTATGGTTAATCCGGGTAATGGGGCGTTTCACACCACGAGTGGTTCACACCGCCGTGTGAATCGTCCAAGTGATATGATATGATATTATAACATTAGCCTATTCATTTAGGGCACTTGGGCGATTCACAACCGCGGTGCGAACCACTCGTGGTGTGAAACGCCCCATTATCTTCTGCCTGGCCAAACCCATAAGGTACTTGTTTATGTATATGCAATGCAATGCTTATAAGTACTGGGTAAAACACTCAAAAGGATAAAATTTAAAATCTTAGTATCATAACGTAATTTTAATCCCCTCTATTCGAAAAGAGGCGAAGGGCTGCTCGTAAAGTGCGCCTAAAATGGGTTATTTAGGACACATAATAACAAACCAGTGACCAACCAGTCAAAACCGCAATACTTGTATATTTTTTTATATTGCATGACCGCACGGAGCCATTGGATGCAAGAGGCAAGCAGCCACTCTCAGTGAGAAGGCATATGTTCAGCAGTGAACAACTTGCACCCGCTTGCCGTTTTCTTGCCATGATTCACTTTTACTTCAAGACTTCTAAATTATGGTTAGGTTTATATTATAGTTAATTTAATTATGGTACCAAACAGCTGTAATAACTAATTATTGTAAACAAAAAGTATACAGATGAATCTATCAAATATTAAAATATAAGTATAGGTATAAGTATCTCACACCACAACCATATATACACTAACAGTCTTGCTTATTATAAATAAAAATGTTGAGAACTACATTATTATTCTAAGAAGATTATACAAAAAGTTCTTTACTTTTATGTTTAACAGGTACAAAGTTCAATGGTCATCACATCACATTAATTCAGACAAATACATTTCAATAAAGCAGCGACTGTTTTTGAATCTTGTGTTTATGTGTAAAAGGTCTAAAATGATTTACATTTGCAACCCATGTTTTTATAATGAATTGACTTTGAATTTAATATTATTCAAGTCAAAGTTACCCAAGAAAGTGGACCCTAAGCAAAAGTTAACAATATCATAGTGACTGGAAACAAAAATTATGGTTATCACAGTTTGCGTGACACTCAATAGAAGAGAAAGGCCAAAATGACTAAACAATTATTTTATGGGACAGAAAAAAAAACCTACAGAAAAAAAATTTATTATATTAATAATTTATGTTTCTAACTTATTTTATTATTTATTACTTATACATGTATAAACCATTAGAAGCTGTACAAAGTTAGATACCGAACTAAATTACTAGAAATAAACAAGTACTTAAGGGGGTATGTTTTACTCAGCGCAGCGAATTCAAAATTTTTAGTGTTTTTTGCCAATCATAGCTTAATTACTCAACGTAATTACATGAAAACTGATCAAAAATCAGAAATCAGTTTTCATGTTGAGTAATTAGGCTACGATTTGCCAAAAACCCAAGAAAATTTTAATTTGCCGCGCTGAGTGAAATGTTCCACCTTAAGGTACAATTTTTGTCCCTTCAGTTTTGTATAGAAAATAGGATGTCCCATAAGTTCCCTGGTGGCAGTAGGACAGACAGACAGACAAACATATAGACCACAGAGCATTAGTAATAGGGTTTGCTTTAACCCTTGGGTACGGAAACCTAAAAATTACCATACAGTTTTCTGGTGATGATCAAGAGCCTAGCTAGAGCATTTTATTAGTTAGAAAAATCATAAAAAAGTGCTAAGTGTGCTATACTTCTAATTCTAATTCTACGTGGGGGTGCTAAGTCCTGCACTGACGTCCCGCTTGGGGTGTATTGTGCATTTCCCCCTCTACCAGCATCTACCCGAGCCACCCCAACTCCTTAAAATAACGGAGTGTGGCTCTGGGCTGCTGGCACAACTGCTCCAGTGGTGCTGATGTTGGGTGTTGTATTGATGCAGATGAGGCATTCAAACAATCTGGACTAGAATGCTGTGCGTCCACTTGTGTCAGCATTCTTGATGTGTATCTGGCTTCCTCTGTAGCTGTGCAGTATCTCAGCACGTGTTCCACAGTCTCATTTTCATTCAGGCACCCTCTACATAGGGGGCTATCCGTGGCCCCGGTCTTATAAAGATGGTAGTTCAAATTGCAGTGGCCAGTGATGAGGCCTACTATAAGCCGAAGATCTTGCCGCTGCAGCTTTAGCAAGTTATTAGTAATTTTCCTGTCAATGGTTGGAAAAACGGCTTTTGCATGTTTACAGTCCGTCTTTTTATCCCAGATGTTTTGGTGCTCTTTTTCAGTGTGCTGACGTAGTGAGTCCCGCACTTCCATCGCTGATGGTTTGCAGAGCCCTACGACGTCAACACCAACTTCTTTCTTGGTTCCTTCTTTGGCAAGAAAATCTGCCCTAAGGTTACCTGGGCATGAGCCGTGGCTCTTTGTCCATCTTACTATTGTTCTGCATTTGTGAGACAACTTTTGGAGAGTAGCGTGGCACTCTGCTAGAACTCTCGACCTGGTTGTGGGCCTTCTGAGTGCATAGACTGTTGCCGCGCTATCAGTGGTAAAAATGAGAATTTCCTTCTCATCGGATCGTGGTGGGACAGTTAGAGCATCCGATGAAAGCAGTGCTCTCGCCGCCATTAGAAGTCCCATGTTCTCTGCTTGAAACACTGAGGTGTTTTAGTGCAGGGCTTTGGAGTCCGAGATTCCAAGTTCCGGCGAATGATACCCGCAACCTGCTCCTGCCTTATTTTTTGCACCATCTGTGTACATGTTCCAAGAGGGTGAGAGACCTTCCAGAGCACCCTCCTCTGTAATCAGCTCATACCTTCTACCATCAAGGTGCGTGCTAGCTATTCTATCCGTACCTTGATTTGCTTCAGGTATGATTCTCATCGCTTTCTCTAAAATTCTGCTATGAGCAGTGAGTGGTGAATTACCTTTCCACTGGCTTGTAGATTTAATTCTGAGAGCTGATGCCATTGCTTCTTGCTGTATATGCAGGTGCAAGGGAGTCAGACCCAGAATAACGTCCAAAGCTGCCGAGGGTGTCGTCTTTGTACACCCACAGATCAGGGCGCAAGCCAGTCTTTGGATTTGTTGTAGTTTGGCGATTGTTGTCACCAGATTTGTGCGAGCCCACCATACTACACAGCCGTATGTGAGTACCGGTCTCACTATGACTGTGTATAGCCAGCGGCAAAGCTTCGGTTTTAAACCCCAGTCTTTGCCGACGGCTCTGGTGCTTTGCCATAAAATGTTTGTAGCTTTCGTAACAATGTGATCAAGGTGTTTCGCCCACAAAAGCTTACTATCTAACCAAATGCCTAGATATTTTACTTCCTTACTAAGGGTCAACTGTGTACCAAACAAAGTCGGAAGTTTTAGTCCTGTTATTTTAGTTTTCCTGGTGAACAGAACCATCTCCGTCTTCTGCGGGTTCACAGAGAGACTGTGGCTTTCACACCACTTTTCAACGACCCGAAGGGCCTTCTGCATCTTATCGCAGAGGGTAGCTTCAAATAGCCCGGAGACCATAATAGCTAGGTCATCAGCATAGCCGACGGTCATGATGCCATCTTTGTTTAGAAGCTGGATGAGTTCATTTGCCACCACAACCCAAAGTAATGGAGACAGAACTCCTCCCTGCGGACAGCCTCTCGTGACAAGGCATCGTGTTGCATTTGAGGTTTCTATCGTCGCAGCTCTGTTTGAGAGCATGCTTGTAACCCATTTATTCACTCTGTTATCCACTCCCTGGTTCTTCAATCCGCTCTCAATACTTGAAAACGTAGTTTTATCAAAAGCCCCTTCAATATCAATGAAGGTTGCCAAACAGGACTGCTTGTTCTCCAGTGCCGATTCAATCTTATGGACAACCTGGTGAAGAGCTGTCTCTGTGGATTTGCCTGATTGGTAGGCATGTTGGTTCTTGTGCACCGGATTTTTAATCAACGGTTCACCTCTAATATATTTGTCGCACAGTCTCTCCAGAGTTTTCAGGAGGAACGAGCTCAGGCTTATAGGCCTGAACGACTTGGGATTGGTGTAGTCTGCTTTACCTGGTTTTGGTAGGAAAACTACTTTGACTTCTCTCCATGCCTTGGGTATGTACTTCCACGCAAGGCATGCCCTGAATATAGCAATTAAATGTATTTTAATCTTGTTTAAACTCCATTGGAGAAGTGCTGGAAAGATTTCATCTGTCCCAGCGGCTTTGTAAGGTTTAAACGAGCTTACGGCCCACAGAAGGGCTTCTTCTGTGACTATTGAGTCTGCAAAAGCCCAGTCTTCATCATCCGGTTTGTGCATTATCTCTGGCTCCCATCCCTTGTCGCTGTCCATACGGCAGTCCGGGAAATGGGTTTCTAGCAGGAGTTCAAATTGTTCCTGCTCCGATGCTGTGTAGGTGCCATCTGCTTTCTTCAGAGTACCTAGTTTCATCTGACTATCTCTGGATAAAAGTTTTCTGAGCCTCGCGGTCTCACTCTCAGATTGTATAGAGTTACTGTACTTTATCCACGAGTTGTTGCGACTCTTATTTACACTCACTTTGAGTTTGTGTCTAGCTTTCCTATAATCTTGCCAATCTTTTTCGAGGTCTGTGTTCATGGCTCTGTTGAAATGGTGTCTTGATGTCTTCCTCAGTTTGCTGAGCTTTTTATTCCACCATTTGTCGCTCTTGTCCAGTATTTTACTGTTCTCTGTTTTCAGAGGACAGGCTCCTTCGTAACTTTTCTTTATGCAGTCGGTCATAGACTCGATTGCACTTTCAATTTCGTTGGGCGACAACTCTGTGGTCATTTCAAGTTTTGGTATTTCTGCCAGCGCATTCTCTAGCAATTCTCTAAACACCGTTCCATCGGTCTTCCTCGGATTTCTATACGTGCGTGGTTTGTGCTCTCCTACCTGCAAGCTGAACCTGACCCTCCTGTGGTCCGCACAAGAAATATCGTTTACAGCTACGCGCCAGTCTGTTATCGTCTCTGCGATCTCGCTGGTGGCTATTGCGATCTCGCTGGTGGTGTGCTATACTTATTCTTTTAAGGAGTTTTCATCCCATAGAAGATAATTTTGGAAGTATTTAAAGCAGAGTATTTAATAAAATATTCAGTTATTAATTAGCACTTCAACCGAATATTCAGCCGAATACCGAACATGACAAAACATGCCGAATATTCGGCGCATCCCTAGTTTATAGTACCTACATACATTATAACATGAAAATAAAAATTGACATATCCATAAACAAAATACTTAATACTTTTATTGCAAAATCAAACAATGTTTTTATTTTTTATATTAAAATTGTGATACATACAGCCCATTACCCTAATACAGGAGCGTCTAGTCATGGAGCAAAGTACAAACCTTTGTTCTTAATTTCTTTAACAACTGCATCAGCGAAGTTTGATTTTCCGGCGCCATCTCTGCCACCTCCTAGGTCATTCACCACCACTTTAGCTCCTCTCGCGCCCAGCAGAAGAGCGTAAGCCTTTCCAAGACCTCCACCAGCGCCCGTCACTACAGCAACTCGACCATCAAAACGTAACTCGGCCATTGTCACCGGCGGTTAGAACTAAAATGAATAACTTTTGTAATAGTGATAACGAGCGATTGCGTTGCGCCAAGGAATAGACGTTACACACAAAATTATCAGACCGCCTCTATATGTCTGTCGGGATATGGACGAAGCGAAGTCCAAATGGAGTGGAGCGCCATACTTTATTATGATAAAATTATATTTTATAAGAACTTACACAATAACAAGTCAAGTTTGTACTTTTGTAGGATTGTATTAGGCGTGAGGCGTATTTATCGTCACAGGTAAAAGTCACTGATAAAAGAAAGTCACAGTCAGTCACAGCGACAAAATACCTCCGGGAGCAGCGACACTGTGACTTGCGCGCGAATCTATGAGAGCGTGCTAAAGTAATAGGTGCATCCTTTTCTCACGAAGGCGTCTGTAGCGTGTCAGAGAGGGACAAACCTAGTATTTTTTTCACACGAGCTGTGACAGCGACATGTTTTGCCAGGCGTCAATTCAAAAGTAATAGGTGCATCCTTTTCTCACGAAGGCGTCTGTAGCGTGTCAGAGAGGGACAAACCTAGTATTTTTTTCACTGGAGCTGTGACAGCGACTGTTTTGCCAGGCGTCAATTCAAAAGTAATAGGTGCATCCTTTTCTCACGAAGGCGTCTGTAGCGTGCCAGAGAGAGACAAACCTAGTATTTTTTTCACAGGAGCTGTGACAGCGACATGTATTGCCAGCCGTCGATTCAAAAGTAATAGGTGCATCCTTTTTCCACATAGGCGTCAGAGAAAGACACACCTATTATATATCTACATCCTGTAACCGTGACTTGTGCCGCGAGTAAAAAATACTCGCTAGTATTTATTCACAGGTATTTGTCACAGGTATGGCTGAGTCACAGTCACAGAGTCACCTAGTATCTCGATTTACCTAGTATGACCCACCTCTAGATTGTATCACAACTCGTCATACATTGGATGTTTCTATATATACCAATGTACTCTGTGATTGGATGGTAATAGTTAGTAGGTGGGCATGCTATAGGAATCAGTGTTGCCAGATAGGTTTGGTAAAAAGAAACCTCGAAGAGGTAAAAAAGTAACCTTTTAATGATTTTCTTTGGTATTTATCTATTAAAAGTTGATAGACAGATGTAAGTTGTGTTAAATTATAGAAATATGGATAAATTACATGTGATTTTGAGTTTAAGTTGCAGTTTACCTTTGATGTCAATGTGAAACTTTAACTGATGCACCTTAGGAGTACCTACCGGCGTAGGATTTCGTTAAAACAGGAGGAGGGGCAGGCAAAAGAACACTGGCCGGGGAAGCTGAGCCCCGTGGATATTTTTATACCACTATTGGGCTAATAGAGTATGCCACCCATCCGCGCAAATTTCAGTGAATATTTATTTTATAAACGTTGAATACTGTTAATAAAAAAGTCAGGAAAGTGGCATAACAATCTATTTTCATAATTAGACTAAGATCCCAGACTCTAAATGAATTGATTTTTCATTTTAGTTCATAATAAAATGTAGGACTATACAAATACACTACTGTTTTTTAATTACCAAAAATAAAAAAATGGGCAATGCAGACGAGGCAAGGCATTGTATGTATGCAGTCAACATTTTAGAATACCTAATAATGTAAAAATTATTAAAAGTTGAAGTTTCCGGAAATGAGATGTGAGAGTGAATATTGGTCACTAATTACAGACTTGTCGCTGAGGTAGCCTAAAAGGCGACCAGTCACCAATCGGATTTTTACGTCACCGGTTCCTAGTCCTAAGTAGCCTAAATGGCGATATATCGCTTACGTTGACCACACTGACTGTATAATGTATACTTGTATCCTTGTATCCTCTAATTAGTTTGTGATTGTATAAAAATGATTACTCTATGATTGTATTTAAGTAACGTTTGCAGCAGAGAGCTAAATAAAATCTAGCGGTGGCAGTGTTGCCAACTTTATTTTTTAGGGTCCCGCTCACTTGGCCCATACTAGCCTACTTCCCGCTCTCCCAGCACTTGTCCTTACCCACACACTTGCTTTCTATGTTGATGGAACACCCGTTTATTTGGTAGGGGTGTTGCCTTACTATTTTTAATACCAGCGGGAAAAAATCGAAACCATAATAAAAAAATCGATTTTTAAATAACAAAAATAAAAATCGACTAAGATGAATCGATTTTTCTAATAAAATTATCGATTTTTTTTAACAGCCCTATTTTAAATGTAACGCTTTTTAAAATTTTTAGCAATGTACTCTGTGCTGTGAACGCTTTGCTTCATATTTGAAAATAAAAACATTTGAAAACTTGTTTTGTTTACAAAAATGTGAATTTGTTTTCTTTCTTCATTCATTTGACAATCAACAATCATCTCACATCTGACGATTCGGGAATCCGAAAAGCCACATATTTTCTTTTGCCATGGCGTTGCTAGGCCTAGGTTCTAAGTGGCAGCAAGAATCAAGCAAAAACAGAAATTGTCATGCATTAGGGGATCCTCTCGCCAGTAAGTTCGTTTCCCAACTAAGCAACCGGAAGATTTCCACTGCTTCGCAATTCTCCCGCAGAGTTCAATTTAGGTAGACTACTAGAGTCTGAAACAAACTCAGTGGCGGCTCTAAAGTGCGCTTCAAGGCTCCCCGCACTCTACGCGAACCCCTTTCCGTGCATATTTGATTTTTGCTACAGCACAACGTTTCGCGCCATTGAGTTTGAATGTAGGTATACCGAGAAGAACACCCATTCCATGGATATTCGCTTAGCCAGCTCTTAAGCCACCCCAGAGAAGAGAGGGCGTGGCAGATACTATTCTTAGATTGGTACCATACGGCAAGCTTACCTAAATTAAACTTTCAGGTGCTATTTTTAATTCAAAATGTTCCAGGCATTTACAATGAAGGCATATGGCGTCTCAACATGGTATCACCTCTATATGGTATACATTATTCACCTCGAAAATTAAAAATATTTGCAACTAAAGCAAGACAAGCCATTGTGAGCTCAGTGCAGGCTTCTTCAGCCAAGTACCAAGTGATGTTTGAAGAGCAACCCAATTTGAAATACTCTGAAGATGATGCCAGCGGGCTGATGGTGAGATATTGTTGCATTCTCTATGGCTCATAGAGAAGCATGACTAGCCGTTCTTAACCAATTGCTAAAGTTAAGCAGTGTTTGCCGCGGTCACTACTATGATGGGAGACCGCTACAGCAAAAAGTTGGTATTTAGAACTAAGTGCTACCGTGCTTCGGAGGGCATATTAAGCCGTCGGTCCTGGCTGTTGTCGTAAGACAATAGTCATGAACCCAAGTCAGAAGCCTTTGGGTGGCCTAAAAAATTTGACACTAGGGCTGACCACTTGCCTACACGAGAAGATGAGAAGAAAATTCTCAATGGCTAAAAAAAAATTAATTGCCTCTTCCATATCCTCTTTATCAGAGTAATATTTATCACCTTTTTTAGCATAGCTGTAGAGTAATAACAAAAAATACTACACATACAAGTCTTACCACATTTATTTCCCAGTGCACTTCTTAAACTTCTGTTTATTCTTAATTTGTAATATAGGTGAATAAATATTTGTGGATGTTTAACATGGCACTATCTAATCTAGAAAAGTGCTATATCACAGCCTTAATTGCAGTACAAATGAATTTCGAAATATAGAAACAAATTAATATATTCACAGTACTGTTGAAAACCAGTGATGATGATTACAGAGTCTCCTTCCTTCCTAAGTGAAGTAAAGGTTGAGTGTGGAAGTGGGGCACAGAGATGAAGCGCTGGTTCTTGTAATGCCCACATACTAGAAACCATTCAGCTTAACATAAACCACTCTTACATAAACTTTTTATTGTATATAGGTAAGACTATACTTACCAAACCAAGGTTAAGGATTCACTCAGGTCACTGACCCCAAGGTCAAGATCACTGATCTGAGGTCAAGATCGTCACTTTCTATTTGTTTCTATTCTATTGGTTATAACCGTATATGTTGGTGGAGGAGTAATTTGCTCATAATTTTTTTGCATCCTGTTTCATACTGCATACATTGACCATAATTTATCTTTTACATACTTAATATTAGTATGATTGAGTATGATACATATAATATAATCACTTGATGTAATTTCCAGGTAACAGTGTTGTCCTACACAGATGCTGACCCAAAGCCAAAGGTATCTTATGTTGCATTCCTTCTATCATGGGGCATAAGCGAGACTATTGACAAAGCTGTACATTTGCCATATCTGCTAGAAAGAGGCAATCAAAGAGTTGGCATAGCTGTAAAGTCTACACTGCAGTCAATATATGATTGTAATATTAGGCCGTTCACATTTACACAGGTGAGTACAAACATTACTCCATAAGGTAGGTAGACTCAGAACCAAACTTAATGGCGGCTGTGAAGTGTTTCAGAATATGACAGACAGAATTTGGAAAAATAATAATGTGGAAAATACTTGAATATGGAAAATTAATAATCCGGAAAGAAACGCTGACATCACACTTAGCTTTTCTCGCACACACAATTTTTGCTACTGCGCAGCGTTTTGCGCCGACTTCACAGCCGCCATTGAGTTGAATCGCACTGTAGGCATGTAATAAGAAAGGTGTAGGTGTGTTAACGTTCTGTAGACTAATTACTTTATAAAATACATACAAATAAATAAATAAATAACGCCCAACTATCACATACATAGATCCTGGACCCTAACTAGGATTCCCTGTATCTAGGGACCCAGGAACTACGAGGACCATGGTCCCACAACACCCAGACACAACAAGTATTTGCGTTTTTTTTGAGTGCACAAATATTTGTCCTGTCGCGGGAATCGAACCCGCCACCTCCGGGTTATGATCAACCTGCTCAACCACCACATCATGGAGGCTGTCAAATATTTATTGAACGGGTAATACACCTTGACTGGGTAATGGAGTTAAATAATAAATGCATAAAAAGTATAATAATACTTGTGGGAATTGAAGGTATTGTTTATCAACCAATCCTCAGCAAAAACGCAACATATTAGAAGCATCAATCAAGCAGTTGTACTGACTTCTAACTGCTGCAGTTCTTTGTTGCTTATCAGACGGAACTAATAAAAATAGTAGCATACATTCATTATGAATGGGATATTATCTTGTACTTATTAGGTCAATTTCTAGTGGGGTACTACAATAAATATTCACAACATATTTTGCATTTTTTTCAGCACCAGCTGCTTCAATTTGCCTTTAACCTTGTAGACACAGACACATCACGTGGCGTTGATACATTCACCCTCACATACAAGGATTCTCAAACGGATCTCAAGGAAAAACTCAACCTGTCATTTGATGTTCAAGATGTTTATTTGATATGGAATGGGTCAGTATCTGCCAAGCCATGCTTATACTATAATGCTAGATATACATTAGAGCTCTGTAAAGTTGATGCGAAATGCTTTATCATTAAAGACCATTGAATGTATATTTTTGTCTTCCAGAATAAAAGAGGAAGCTGTAAACCACTCTGAACTTGTAAACTTAGCTTACCGTATACTCCAAAACCAGGTATTTTACATGCTTAATTTGGACATAACAACATTTGAGCTCAGTGAGATCAGCTTACCAAAAGCAGAGATCAAGAGCAATGGAGCTGTGAAGATGAAAACTCCAGAGATTGTCAACTGTGTGCTCACGGTATTAAATGAAATCAATTCTGCTATGTCTGGGACTGATGATGTCAATACGATAGTGGAAGATTGACTGAAGTTGTTGATACTTATTCTTAATTATATGCTAAATGAAAAATATAATTTATTTTATGACTATAACCTTTTAACAATACCTCAGCGAGTGTAGTTTGAAAATAAAATAGTCAATGGTTTTTCAACATTTACTCTCATGAATTACACCTTACAAATGTGTCTGCATATTGTACCTTACAAAATACTTTGCTAAACTTAAAAGTACATAACCTATTTTTATCATGTCTCTTCCGTACCTTGCAAGCAGTTCTTGGCAATCATTTCAATCTTCCAAAGTACTCTGCTGAGAGTTCTTGTGCAAAACTATACTAGGCCACCACCTATAAAAGCGTAGCTAAATTAATTCTGGTACTCCGATTTGTTTTTAATCAAGTCCTAAACTGCATCTAGTTACATAATTATTTACATGTAATGCCAAAGGGTTTCCGCGCAAGTGTTCTGTGCTCAAGGTAGTTTGCGCTCTCACCAAGTTGCCTCGGAGTAAAAAAATTGCCGACTTTACTGAAGTATCGGATCACAGTTTGAAGCAAATTTATAATCATATCTATTAGCATCTCTAACATGTCATCTAATTAATGCAAGGCATAATTATAATCTGTATATAGAAAATATAGAAATCAAGCACAATTAACGAAAAATAAAATTAAACAATATTAATAGATGGTTATATATAACACAGATTTACAATCTTTTTGTACATCTATAGGTACGCGTACGGTATATAAATAAAAAAATGACTAAAACTTTGAATACAATTAGTAAAACTAAAAGTACTTAAATAAAATTGTTTTTAAGTTGTACACCACACAAACAGTAAAGATTATACGCAATAGGTTAGGTTGGGCGTTTGTTATTATTAATAATATTAGATAAATAAATAGGTACTTTTAGTGTTGTAGACCTTTAATTATTATCATAGCAGAATTATGAGTATCTATACTGTTTGTACGCATGCCATATAATTACAAATACCGTAATTATAATGTACTGCGACTGCATTGTAACTTATCAATCTTTACTCGAGACCAATTTAGAACTTCATCACATATACCCACTTCGCCGCGATTATAATTTTAAATGAAACAACAACGATTTCAATACATACACTACACATAATAATTATGTATGTACTTTAAATTAAATGCTCATACAATGAGACGTGATTTGGCTAAAATAAATATGTCTACATACACACTTAATATAAAAGCTCAACAATGGTTGTGAAAGTACTATCGTTATACATACAACTATGTTATTAGATATTTATCTCATCTGGTCCAAATCTAACATTCCCAAATTTTCCAAAGTCTTATTTGTAGAAAGAGTGAAAGATATCTATTATTTTTAATGGATGTAAATTGTAACCAAGATATCCCAAAAAGTACATAGTTCAGGCATGATGACTAAACAACTTTGCAGTGTGCAGTCTTGTCTAGCCATAGTTGTATCTATGCCTACTCATAACACCCAGAAATTTACAACAGAAATATAATCACCACAAACCAAGCAAGTTGTTTAGTGTTCAAACCGGAGCTGATGTTAAAAACCCAAACTGCAATAGCAATTTTTATAAGGAACTATAAAATCGAAGTATAAATTTTCTTTTAAAACGGTTGAAGTTTCATAGTCTATTGAATTATATTAAAATTTTCTTTAAACATCTACATAATGGCGCCAAAACGGCTTCGTAAGTATTCAATTTATTTATAGTGAGTTGTGAGCCAAGCGAAGTCTGCAGCATACAAAATAATAATAATCCGGCATGCAGTAAGTTTCGTACCATTGTTCATTGCACACAGCTGCACTCCGTCCTGTAACAATCACATCGGCATATTCAGCACTGTAGTTATAAATTCATTCCATTATGTGATCGAGATGCCCATAGACGCCCAACTCGTATCACTCATTGGCGCCCAGCTTACCGTCATTAACAGCCTGAAGACGTCCACTGTTGAACATAGGCCCCTCTCAAAGAGCGCCACCTTGAGCGGCTGCTCGCCTCCTGCATCCATCGGCTTTCACCAGATCGTCGGTCCACCTAGTGAAGGCCGGCCTATGCTGCGTCTTCCGGTTCGTGGTCGCCACTCGAGAATCTTTCTTCCCCATCGGTTGTCAGTTCTACAAGCGATTTGGCCCATTGTCAATTAAACTTGCTAATTCTAAGAGCTATTATCAGTCACTTTAGTTCTGCCAGCTTGTTTAGTCCAGCTTACCAAATCACCCAAGTATCGCAAGCCGACTCGCTCCCTACTCTTCGAGTCTAGGCGGCACTCAGCGTGTGCAGCCCCGCACCTAGCATTTACTGTACAACTTACCGTATTACCCAGACACCCAGCTTACCGTATCGCCCACGGACACCCAACTTACCGTATCGCCCATAGACACCCCCAGCTTACCGATTACCCATAAACACCCAACTTACCGTATCGCCTATAGACACCCAACTCACCAAGTATCGCGAGCCGACTAGCTCCCACTCACCGTGCCAGTGAAGGCGGGCCTCAGCGTGTGCAGCCCCGCACCTAGCAGCAGCCATCACCCATAGACACCCAGCTTACCGTATCACCAAGTATCGCGAGCCGACTAGCTCCCACTCACCGTGCCAGTGAAGGCGGGCCTCAGCGTGTGCAGCCCCGCACCTAGCAGCAGCCATCACCCATAGACACCCAGCTTACCGTATCACCAAGTATCGCGAGCCGACTAGCTCCCACTCACCGTGCCAGTGAAGGCGGGCCTCAGCGTGTGCAGCCCCGCACCTAGCAGCAGCCATCACCCATAGACACCCAGCTTACCGTATCACCAAGTATCGCGAGCCGACTAGCTCCCACTCACCGTGCCAGTGAAGGCGGGCCTCAGCGTGTGCAGCCCCGCACCTAGCAGCAGCCATCACCCATAGACACCCAGCTTACCGTATCACCAAGTATCGCGAGCCGACTAGCTCCCACTCACCGTGCCAGTGAAGGCGGGCCTCAGCGTGTGCAGCCCCGCACCTAGCAGCAGCCATCACCCATAGACACCCAGCTTACCGTATCACCAAGTATCGCGAGCCGACTAGCTCCCACTCACCGTGCCAGTGAAGGCGGGCCTCAGCGTGTGCAGCCCCGCACCTAGCAGCAGCCATCACCCATAGACACCCAGCTTACCGTATCACCAAGTATCGCGAGCCGACTAGCTCCCACTCACCGTGCCAGTGAAGGCGGGCCTCAGCGTGTGCAGCCCCGCACCTAGCAGCAGCCGGCGCCGGGAGCGCCCGCGCCCGCGCCCCCCGCGCCTGCTGCGCCCGCCCCCGTCGAGTGTTGAGGACCGATCTTGATCCCGTTCGCCTATCGCAACAATCATCAGATACCAACTGTGGTTATCAACAGGTTCAGTATACGTAGGCATACTGCTTAATACTGAAATCGAATCAACAAATAAAAATCATAACCGAAAGAGCCATTTTGTTTAGGTATTTATAATGATCGTACTTACAAGGTAACCGCGATAAAATGAAATATGATAAAAGTCGATTCAAATGAGTGAGCTGATGAATACACTCATCTCATTCTAATTTAATGTTGACTTTATGATCATCACCCTATAGTATCATAGATACCGGAAAACCTGTCGGGAATCATAAACCACTACTACTGCCTCGTACCAATTTTGAGATTTCACATGTTAATAACTGTGGGCACCACTATTGTTCTGGGCGTGGCAAAATTTATTTTGTGTGTTAACATTTTTTGGCTTGTAAAGTCGTTGTCATACCTCATTGTTGATATCAAAGATTCCCTCCTGTATTTTCTCGTAGATCTCTTTGGCTGTATCGATGAAGGCTTCCTCCACATTCGCTGCGGTTTTAGCTGACGTCTCCATGAAGACTAGACCGTGTTCGCGCGCAAACGCCAACCCCTCTTCCTTCTTTACTTCCCGCCGTGACTCTAAATCGCTGAAGCGTTAAAATAAGTAGATATTAAATTATGTATTGACAAAGGCGATGTTAGGTACAAACGATAAAAAAAAACAATTTAATTAAAATAGAATACCAATCTTCAAATTAATAACGTCGACGTTCGTATAATGATCATAGAAAATGTTTGTATTAGAATAAAAATAACTCATTTTATCAAATGTGAGTCTATTATTCTCTATTATCGACTGCGTCGTCACTTACCATCAAGTGAGACCGTGGTCAAATATTAGCCTATTAGTTGATAAAAAAAACCACAGAACAAATGGGACATAACTGACTTGCAGACCTTAACCTACAACAAACATAGAACCACTCGTAATGAACCACACTACAAAAGCTGTAAGATTTATGTAGGACTTTTAAAAGTTATTTTGTTTAAAGCTGCATCTTTAACCAAAATAACTTTTATCATTTGTGGTGTGGTAGTTGAGCAGGTCGGATCATAACCCGGAGGCAGCGGGTCCGATTCCCGCGTAGTTCCTGGGTCCCTAGATACAGGGAATTCTAGTTAGGGTCCAGGATCTATGTATGTGATCGTTGGGCGCTATTTATTTAGATAGTACGTAAGCAAAGTTCATCGTCATTAGCCTGTAGATGTCCATAGCTGAACATAGGCCTCCCCCAGAGAGCGCCACTTTGAGCGGCTTCTCGTCTCCTGCATCCATCGGCTCCCCGCGGTTTTCACCAGGTCGTCGGTCCAGCTAGTGGGGGGTCTGCCTACGCTGCGCCTAGCCTACGCTAAGCCTAGTTACTTACATCTAAATAAAATAATAATCTTAAAAACCCCGTATAAAAAATAGCACCAGAAGGGGTAACTTTTAAAACCCCAGTCACAGAAGTTTGACTCTAGTCTAATTAATATGCATACAGCATCTCAGCGAATCTGTGGGCAGCTGTAATATGAATAAAGATGAGTTCCGCTTGACTGAGAATTATGATAACAATTTTCTTGAGTCTATTTTTATTTATCAATGCAGTAGTATGTTTGGTTTTAGACATGGTACATATGTCTGATGATGTACAATATATTAGAATGGGTTCCCTTTCAAAATTATTAAGTTTTTAAACATGGGTAAGTCATCATCATCAGCCGGAAGCCTACTGCTGCTTTAGAACATTTATAAAAGGAGGTGGCAAGGCAAGCCGTACACATCATCATAGTGTACGGGTAAGCACTGCGTAACTACGCTAGATTATACAGAATACAGAATTTATTGGTAATAAATAATTTACAGGTCAATAACATAATAAGTAATAATATTACTTTAGATAAATCTAAAAGAGTATTCGTATACTAAATATTTTTATGACGCGTGTTATAGTTATGTGCTGCTCCCAACTTCACGAATTTTTGTGGGTTCATGCGCACAAAGATGCTTACCTGATAGATAAGTATCGAAGGTACAGTTAATATACCCAGTTCTGTGAAGTGGGGTTTAGCAGATTCGTCCCACGGTATGCGAACAATTGCACGAATGGCTCGCTTTTGTAAAATAAGGGCACGCTGGCACTCCGCTGCATCTCCGCTGCAGCTCGGTACCGTACGTAAGTATGGAGTGAACTGTGGCAAAATAGCAACTTCGTACCGCGTGTCTAGGTGCTGTCTTCGCAAGCCGACTAAGCGCGAAACAGGCTTGGCCCAGCCGAGAACAAAGACGATCTATGTGCGACTCCCACTTGAGTGCACTAACAATGTGAAAGCCCAGCAGTTTGACCTGCGAGACTTGTTGTAACGTGGCTCCACCCACGTCCACTGCTAAGGCAGTCTGTTTTTTGTTGGCTAGATTAAAGTGCATAAAACAAGTCTTGTCCAAGCTCAAGGCCATACCGTTGAAACAGAACCATTCGTGCAATTCGTGAGCAACCACACTCAGCCGATCTTTGAGAGCTTGTACATATAACGGTGTGCGTGTTTTAAGATGGTGTGCGGCGTGCGTTTACACGCGCGGTTTGCGCGTGTGCTGTACGTGTTAGCCTCGTTCCCCGGAAAAATCGGCAGAAAATAATGCTTGCGGATTATTACGTTAACATCTCCATTGGTTAAATGCTCTAAGACTGCTGCTGACAGACAGCCACAAAATCTCAGAGAGCTGTTGATTGAAAAAACAAGCAGCCACTGAAAGTGGAGCTCTGCCTCCCAAGTCCCCGGGCAATGGGCGACAGAACATTACCGGTACTAGGGAAAAATTTGAACGAACAGGATTTGAACCCGCATCCATCCATCTCTAAAGCCGGGACCTAAATCCTTCACCTTTTGCAACCATGTTACGTTTCGAGGTCGGTAGAGAATTTAGAGATTTTTGAGTATCACTCCAATCAGCATGGAGGACTTTTCTGCAAAATTCATCTAGGTAGATGAGCCTTGCAGAAAAGTCCTACCTCCTAGTACCTCCCTAGATTAGAAACCCATAAACTAATTACCCGTAGTACACCCAGATATTTTGAGGTGGACCAAGGGAAAAAAACTTCCCGTAGTCCACCCCAGGTGCACTAAGCAGGTGGACCACGGACAATACCCGACTAGAACATAATAGGCTGATGGTGTCATACTGACCTTTTGTTTCCAATGAGCATGATAACCATGTTAGAGTTTGAGTGCTGGCGAGCGTCTTCGAGCCACGTGGTCAGGTGGTTGAAGGTGTCACGTCGCGTGATGTCATAAACTAGTAGGGCGCCCGCCGCGCCGCGGTAGTATGAACGTGTGATTGATCTGAAATAACCAATAATAAGTAATTTGCAAGCATTTCCGCCTCAAAGTCTGTACTAAGGTACCAGATAATAGAGAGAGTATGTTTTATTAGATTTTGTAAATGACATCCACAGACAGAAGACGTCTACTACTGAACAAAAGCTTCAGCCTATCATAAAAAGGCACTGGACGTCTGGACGCTAATCTTAGGAGGGCTTTCCCGTAAGTCATCAACACGCATAGCATCAGGTGGCTTGGTGGATCCGTTCCCTGGATATTCCCTGAGCCGACTCTTACGGCACTCACGGGAAGTGATGGGGTGGTCCTATTCTAATGCCGGGACTACTTGACCCATGTATCACACAGAATGTATGTTAGGACAAGTAAATATGGTTTGTTTTATATCTATCCCAAAAAAAATACCGTCTACATAGGTTCAACACTCTTGATTCGTAAAACAAGTCAGTAATTTAGACAACACCAGTTCACGCCAATTTTATAAATCTGTGTAATTTAACAAGATTATTGGCCTAAAAATGGCTTGTAATAACCGTGCCTAAAACGCGTAACTTTAGATATTGCCAACCGAAAGGAGGCAGGTGCGCCAGACTTCATACGCCGATTCATTCATTCATCCTTTTCTCTTACTTTAGACTGAGATAAGGCGTAAAACTAATAAACCCCCCCCCCCCCGTGCATACATAGGCATTGCCATAAAGGAAGTGGTTTATAGGCATCAATAGGATTCCGAGGTATAGTAAAATAATGATTTTTTAAATAATTAGTGTAAGTGGTTGTTTGTTAACCGTTCTGATTATTATGATGATAAATAGTACATATCGTTCAAATAATATATATATAATAGGCAGAGTTAAAAGGACTAGGTATGCGCCACCATTGCCACCCTTAGAGCATTTGTGAATGCTCTAAGCTGCCACCAGACACTTGTGATATGGGAAAACCGACTTTGTTCCTAGGTTTTGATGAGCTACGGCGAAAGCTAACATTATTATCATATCCGGAAAAAAACAGGTCGGTTCGGACGATAAACCCCCAAATAACAGTCGGATTTCGGGGTCTACAATAATACATAAAGAACTACATGAGGAAACGTTTCGTCAAATACATCAGAGTAGCTCTTATATATTATACCTATTACTTTTTCTGATATTATAAGTAGACTCATTTTCATTATAACTCATAATTTTTTAGCACACTACCATCCGAATAATAATTAGACAAACGTGAGCTGATAATTCATCTTAAAGCATTTTCATATTAGTTGTTATCTAACAGTCATATCGGTCAACCTCCACTTTATTAGGTCTAACCTACATACTTCATCAAGTGAGTCCTACTACATATTATTAATGCGAAAGTTTGTGTATTATTGTTATTTTAAACATGATATGCGCCCGCACTTTCACGCACACGGGCCGTCGCATAAAAGGTCATTTTCAACCGCCATATAAAAAATTAAGTTCTCAATTCAGTTGTAATTTTTTTATTGTTGTTACTTCATAATATCTCCGTCGCCGTTCATAAACCAATTTGGAAAATTCATTTTTTATTTGGACGGTTAATTATACTTTTATATTAGTATGTTTTCAGTTGAAGTTGGTTTAGCTAAATTATTTTAAATGTTTGTTAGTATACATACCACTTTAACTTTCAGGTGTATGAAATAACTAAAAAGAATGTCATTTTAATATTTAAATATCAGGATCTTCAGGTAACATTACACAGTAGGTAAGAGTAGGTTCCTTCTATTTATGTATGGAAATTATACCTACCAAGTAAAACCACAAGCTACTTAGCGCAACTTAGTCATACTTAAATGAAATTGCCAAATACGAAACGAAACATTGAACTGGGTCAAGCAGAATAAATCAAACAATGAATTTCTTATGCATTGTTCTTGTTCAGTTGTTACGGTAATGTTTACCGATTTCAACAGCATTATTACTTAATGAAAAAAATACTTAGTACACTATGAAATAACATTATAGCGCTTAACAGCTACCTGTACAAATAAGTCATTTGTGGTTATAGCACATAATAAAATAATATGTAGGTATAATATTAGTTTAAGATGATTCACATTTTTACAGTCAGTCAGTAGCTATATTATAGTGTGATTAAGTCTTTGTGAAGGAAACAATAGTTGAATTGCAATGCAGAGATAAGTATTGTATCTAAACAGGTGTGTAAAAACAATATGAGACAAACTTACTTTACATTCAAACCTAAAACCAAAGAGAATATTATATTTGCTAACACAAAACTAAACTATATAACTTAAAGTTTGTTCTCAAAATACTGAGAAAAGAGGTTGTATTGTATTAAAAATAGGTCAATTAAGAGCTAATCAAGTACAATGTACTCCATCCAGTCATATTGTTTTCTATATAGTGATAACAGGTAAACGACCATGCAGGCACGATGTTTACCAAAGCACCAAAGGCAACAATATTGCACAGATATCCCAATAGATAAGAGCATAAAATGCTTCATTTGTATGAGGCATTGACATGACGTGAAACAAGGTAAACATACAATACTATTTTTATCACAGGGAGTTATCTTAGTAATGTATTCACAGACAGATTGACCAAGTTTTGTTTTCTATTACAGATTGATAGTGGTACTATTATTATTGAAATCCTTGAGTCTTATTTGGGTGGTAGCTGGGGTGAATTGTACCTTTGTTGTCAACTTTAGTTAGAAGTTAGACAAAAGTACAGTGTTGTGGCCTTTTATCTAACTTCTAACTGATAGAATATGAGGTGGTCAAAAACTATTTTTCATAATAGTCCAAGACAGTCTTATAGTGTAGCTGTAGGGTGTAGGTAGGACAAGCAAATCAAGGAGTGTTAGGTTATTAGTTAAAACACAAGAGATGCATCCCCTTTTGTACACATTGACCCATATTTGTCATGTGCCTGTCCCTTTCATACAAATCAAAATAACAAGGAATAACTTAGTTTAAGGACTGTGAAATTAAATTTTGGATTATTTACAAACATGTTGCATTAAAATGGTTTGAAGTAGCAAATGGCTGCAGTTGGAATTTCATCTTATAAAATAATAGTTAAACATACTTTTAAAATGAGTCATCTTTATAACATCTAGTTCCAAACTGTTTGTAAGTATAATACTTTTGTTGTGATGTGTTTGTAACCTGCTTTGTGATTTAATAAAATAAAAATAAAACATGAAATATCACAAGCAAAAATGAGACAAGGCATTTTAAACACTGATTCTATTAACTAGCGTTTACAAGTCAGCCGCTAAGTCTTCTATGGTGAGCCAGTACCTATACACTAGCTAGTAGTGAATCAGTTTCTCTACTTTGTTTGAGAAGAGGAATTTTCCTGTTTAGTCACTGTGTGGTGAGTTCTTGGAATACTGCACATTATGAAGAATTCAATTGTTTTATTGACCGATATCAGCCTCTGGCATCTAATCTGCTTAAGAGACCAATAAAATGTGTTTACCTGAAAGCCTCCTGTCCAGCTGTATCCCATATCTGAAGTTTGATCTGCTTGCCATCAATGGTGATCATCCGCGCTCCAAACTCCACTCCGATTGTGAGATCGTGGACAGGCTGGAATCTTTTGTCCGTAAACTGAAGCAGCAAGCATGATTTGCCTACACCTAGGACAAACAAAATTTTCTTAATTTCAGCTTCCAACTTCTTATAATGGTTTCTGCAGTGTAACCAAAACACACGATGGAGAATGATGGGTCCATGTAGAATTTTGGAGCAATATTCTTTAAGGATTAATGAACAATACTCATCCATTGTTGTATGCCAAGATTACGGATATTATGAGTATGTTCAGAGAAACCAGAACTTGTAAGCCCTAATACCATTGTTTTTAATGTTGTAATAGATTGTTGTCATGCTCACAATCTCTAGTCTTTTGTGTAAATAGAAATAAGGGTCTTTTGTGTTGCTGGACCAATTATATAAGTAGGTAATTACCAAGTATACAATGTTATACAAAAACAAACAAAGAAAGTTCTTGACTATAAATTTTGAAGTCTCCTAATCTTGATTATTGAGTAAATTTACAGATTTATAGAGTGAGCACATACTGCACAGTTATAATAATATGCGCATTTGAATGGAATCCCTATTTGACGTAGATATTAGGTACTATAGCGTAGGCGTTCTTCCACCAACTGATTGTTCACGCCCTATCAACAAAAACATATCATTCGATCTATGATAACTACAACATAAAGCATTTCATCGCGTAGGAACAATTAGATACAAAGCCCTTGCAATAAAGCAAGGCAACAGAGATAAAAAGCTCCAAATAATACATCAGGAAATAAAATCGATACCTGTGTCGCCGATGATGATGTATTTGAACAAGTAGGCGTAAGCCATTTTCACTATTGTTTCTCGCAGCTGTGAGATATTACGATTGGTAACAATAGAAAATGTTTAATAACGAGAACAGATTAAATTAAATACAAGTAATACGCAATTTATTTTGACAAAATCTACAGCTGGCTGAATCAATTTGTCATTGTGAGAAAATTTGACAACTACTACCTACCAGTGTTGCCATGTGTTAACTTTATTTTTTAGGCGATAGTCTCTCTTTGTATAAAAATAGACATAGAGTGGCAATGCTAAGTCTGCAGTGGAGTATTTTGGAATCCCCAAAAACGTTTTCATATTGCAATCAGTTTTTTATGTCATTACCTGTCAATTTCATAACATGTCAGCGTATTAATATTCAGATTGGTTGTGTTTTCAAAAAAAAAGTAATGGTATAAATACGATTTAATTCGTATGAATGGCAACACTGCTGTCTACTATAGACAATTTTTTACGTCTATGTTATCTTTTTTTTAAACTGGATATTGGTTGTCTGGTTTCAAACGGTCAATTACGTCAACCATCATCACAGAGTACATTGGTACCATCATCAAACCAAACAACCAAAGTGTGGTGCAACCAAACACAAACCATTTTGTTTTCTGTCTTTTTTGGTCTGTGACTTTGTTTACTTCTACTTCTTTTTCTTATTTAGTGGCTTTTTATCGCTTTTTTGCAATAAATCTGCCAATGTCAAGTGAGTTTTGTACGGTTATGTCAAGTCAAAGTCATATATTTTCTGTTAGTCAAAATGCCAACAGTAAAATGGTGGATATTCTACTGAAGGCTCTAAAAACGTCCGTTGAAGCAAAAACGAAAATGCATGTTTCTATAATCTTGAAATCATTTGCCAACACTCGTGTCCGTTCACGTTTTTTTACTTGCCCGCTGCTGTCAGCTAAGTCAAGGAAGAGTGAAGCTGTCATAATGTCTACTGTCAATTAGTAGTGGGTCGCCGTCGAATTTTCGACGGACGAGACGCAACTCTTTTCTCAATGACGAAAACGGTTGCGGAAAACGGTCGTCGTTACAACTGGTTTGAAGACGGCTTGGACAGAACTTTTGGGACGAAACGATTTTGCGTCGTTAAAAAGAAATGGTTGCAGTTTCTTGCAACTATCAACGGTTACGTTTTTATTTAGAGAACTGTTTTGGCGAACAAACGCGGAATGTCGTCTTCCACCTTCATTCACCACAAGAGTTCTCGCAACTAGTGTGATACTTACTACTTGAATCACAAGTATTCTCGACTGTATATTCTTGGGTCTAAAGTATAAAATCACATCACGTAATTCTAAGACTAGTTTTTGCAACGAAGACTGTTTTGACCCAGGACGTAAAACGGTTCCATTGTTGCGGAACACAAATAGGTCTTTGTAAACGGTTCCTCGTCGCAACGCCCACCGCTACTGTCAGTGTCAATGTCAAGTTATTCTGCTGTAGGCTGGCTGTGCCTCGGGTCGGGACTCGGGAGAAGTAATATTGGAAGGTCTTTGAAGAAAATCCGACAATGGCAGTTGTGAGTTTTGAATTTATTTTTCAAAACTAGTGTATCTTGAACTTTAATGTGTAATAAGGGTGGATTATTATCCATTAAGTATTCGTGAATGTGCACGAGTGTTGGCAAATGGTTTAAAGATCATAAAACCCTGCATTTTCGTTTTTGCTTCAACGGCCTTTTTTAGAGCCTTCAGTAAAATATCCACCATTTTTACTGTTGGTGGCGTTTTGACTGACAAAATAAGACTGACTTGACATAACCGTACAAATTTTACTCACTTGACATTGGCAGAATAATTGCAAAAAAGCGATAGAAAGCCATTAAAGAAGAAGAAGAAGAATTAACATCTCTTAGGCTGAGTTGCACCAGAGGGTCTAGCAAAGTGGGGCCGGCGGTGGAGGGTCGGGGGACTCTCCGCTGCGCTCACACGGTCCCACACGTCTGGTGGGTAACTGAGGTGGAAGGTTACCCACCCACTGGCGCAGAGGCCCGGAAGGGCCTACCGCTGGGGCGAGATAGTGAATGCCAGCGCGACCCTATCTCGTCCCGTCCCGGCGGCGGACGGATCACGGGGGGGTTTTAGTGAGTTCGAGTCCCACATACCCCCTGCCATCACCCCCGTGGTGGCAGGGAAGTGCGAGGGCATTTCCCCCCCTCAAAAAAAAAAAAGAGGGTCTAGCAAAGAAACCAACCACTAACGCTAACGCCAAACGCTAACTCCAAAATGTACTAGGATGACATTTCGGAAATCGCTTACTTTTCCACAGCTAATGTCATTTCAATACAGTTTTGGAGTTAGCGTTTGGCGTTAGCGTTAGTGGTTGGTATCTTTGCTAGACCCCCAGCTTACTTTAACGCTAACTTTAACTGCTATCTGTCACCGTCCACGCTTCGCAGGGCGGCCTAATGTCAAAATTTGACACTAACTTTAACTGTGATTATGGTGCAACTCAGCCTAAGTAGTCTGTGAAGTAATAGTGTTCTGTGGGCTGTGCTGTCAAAATATTTTTTGATTGCAGTGGTTTGTTTTAAGGTTTTAGTGCAGATTGTTGGTAATTTGTGTTATAATTACTTCCAGAAACTTTGTCAGACAAATAATCAAACCTATTAAAATTTCACACCCGAATCCGTAGTTTCCAGAATTGTGTCGTCCGTAAGACTTATTTGGTAACCTTAAAAACATACAGGCTAATGCCGACTCCGTCGTTTTATAATGATGGATTCTAACAAAGCGTCTACATCTATGACGAATTCTATAAAACCGGACTGTGATGGTGAAAAAAACCAGAACTACAAAGGTACTTCGAAGCAGTCAGGAACGTGCGACAATGACGAAAAACTGTTTACATCTACTCCGAATCCGTGTTCAAACTTTGCTCCGTTGAATGGGTCTCACTCGCGACTTGCGAACACTGTATCTCACGACTCTCACTCGCAGTCGAGCAAGTCTAGCGAAAATGCTACCGAGAGCCACAAAACTTTGCCTAGCACAAGTAATTCTTTGTCAAACAGCAAGGTCAACTCCAATGATTGCTCGAATGCGTCTGTTACTGGCAGCAGTAGCAGATCTAGCTTGAATCCGAACAACTGCGTAGATACTAACGAGGGTCAGCCTTGTCATCGACACAGAGTATGTATGGGTGGGAGTAGTAATGTGCCATCAACAAGTGGCATTAACCGAGCAGATAATGACAACATTGTTTTTAAAGAAAACAGAAAGAGGCCATCAAGTTTAAAGCTGAATAGACCTGACTTAGATGATGAGAGTTCTAGTGACACAGGGAATGATGACTACTCATTGGGATCTGAAGATGGTTGCATTTACACATACAGGGGAGGAGAGCATTTGGCAGACTTACCTAGTTCATTCTTTAGCCTTGACATGGGCCTGCCTCTAGATAGACATCTGCCAATGCCTCCGAATTACCCAGTAGCACAGGGAGCTGGTAATGCTAGAGAAGGTGGGTCAAGAGCTTCAAGTCCAGATATGGACTTTCTAGAGATGGATTTCGACCCTGGGCCCTCTTGTGAGGTTGATACTGGTGACGAATCTACACCGGAGGCTGATCTAGATACTGACTTGATGATGCCTGAGGAGAATGAGCCTGTAGTGAACGCTGTAAGGGGGACGACACCAGAATATACAGCACCACCAGCTAGGCCAGTTCCAGCTCCTGCAAGTGTACCTGTAAGACCACAAGGAGATGATGTTTATAGTCATGCAGTGCCTTCCACTAGTCGTGGTACAGTGGTTAGCCATGGAGATACATCGGAGCACCACCATCAGCAACATACTTGGTATGGGCCGTACATAACACATGTAAATGCAAGAGGGGAACAGCTGATGGTGCGAAGGACCATGCTGCATTGGGCTGGCCCAGTCAATATGCATACATTCAGTGGTGATTTGATGCCACCAAGGGAAGCAGCTGTTTGTGAGTGACTTTTGTTTAGAATACTTGATTGTAATATCAATGCTAATGTCTGATTCAAAGAGCTAGCTTATAATAAAATAACTAATAATTATTAGTCACATAGGTGGGTTTACATATCTTGTTATTAAGTACAAAGGAACTTCTTAGAAATTATTTAGTATCATAATGGCTTTCGGCACATAAATAAACAGAATAAGGGAATCTAATAAAAATTTAATTGGGATCGGGTTTTGGTAGCCTTCATTCATATAAGGCATGATGGATATTTATTTATGACAAATGTTTATTTTTAGGTTCTGAAGACTTTCCTGAAGGTTCTATAGCGTATCGAATAAATAAAGCAAAACCAGCAAATGAGACCAATCCACCGGTGCCATCTGCAATGTATCACCTCCTAATGGCAAAGAAACTTCTGGCTGACAAGCAGAAGGAAGATTCTGAAAGTCAGGGTTCTAATGTGGTAAGAATGAATGTACTAAGATACTACAAAACATTTATACAAACATTCAAAGTCTAAGTTAGTAAATTTATTTCATAATACTGCATTATATTAAAATAATTCAAATTGATATTTTAAGGCTGAGTCCCCTCACTAGGCAAACAATGAGTGGCTGGCTGTTTACCTCCAGTTTTTTTTCTTGTGTTTTGGCTCCACACATGTATTTAGCCAGTTTCAAGTATTAATCTTTCATCATATTATGGAATATTTCACACAAAGTCAAGTCACAGTTTGTGTCTATAGCTTGAGTCATAGTTCAGCCTAAGTTGTGTCCTAGTAATGTGGTGGCAACTTTACTAGAAGAATGAAATCAACGTAATTTCAGAAGCATCTTGAAAAACCATGTTTCACCACATTCTATCATACTTGCCCATCCTATACTCATGCTTGTAATTCAGCACTTGGAAAAAGTACAAGTTTTAAGAAATAATACAATGCAATGACTTTTTCCGCGTTCCCGCCAAAACTCCTGCCTCCAGTTCGCTTCTTAATTATATTTTAAATGGAGTATATACAGCGTATACATTACAGTTTGCGGCGTTCCGCTAGCAGTCTCATTCAATGAATCACAATTTGCTCCAGTCCATTTCAATTTTGTTTTGTGACAACCCAGCTAAGACCGGGTTGTCAGCGTCATATCCTTGTCTCCACCAGCCTGGAGATTCTGAGCCTGGTCCGAGTTCGAGCACATCCAGTATATCGTGTGTGGAGCCCCCTCGGTGCATGATATGGTCGGAGCGAGAGGCCTGTGAGAGGCAGGTCACGCAGATTGGCACCTCTGCCTGCGGAGCTACCGCCGTCATCAATGTATTTGTAAGTGTTACTGGCTTTGTAATATTTTGTCCACCACCACCACCGCCACCTGATTTGTCCTCTCGTTAAATAACGTGAAAGTCAGTGTTGCTCACCAGAAAAAAAGACTCCATTTTCATTTCTAAAAATAGAGGGAGGCCTATGTCCAGCAATCTTCAGGCTGTTTATGATGGTATGGTGACGATGATATTTATATCAATCTTACTTGATTAAAATCGAGATGTTATAATTATTTTCAAAAGATGCACCTGCAGGGTGATCACAGAACTTGGACTGCAATGCAACATCAGTTTCATTCCTAATTTCAAAATTTCCATACTTATGCATATAAACTGCATATTTAGTTTCTATTCGTTGCAATCAAGTTATATGATCACATAGTAGGTCTAATAGACTTGGAGAAGTTACCCAGAGCAAGTTATTAACTTATTGAAATGAACTACGAATGCTGTAAAAGGTAGAGAAAGACCAACCTTAGCAATCAGTCTATTACAAAATACTATAGACCATAGAACAGTGTGTGTGCATAGTTCAGTGGTATCACGTATTTTTCAGAATGCACTGGGTGTTCCAGTAAACGTAGAGAGGATAAATTCGTCCGTCGGCACGCGTTTACGCGCAAATACCGCGCCAGTACCCAGGTAAGCAATATTTTAAGCTAATAACTAGGTTCTCGAGTGGCGACCACGAACCGGAAGACGCAGCGTAGGCCGGCCCCACACTAGGCGCACCGACGATGTGGTAAAAGCCGCGGGGAGCCGATGGATGCAGGAGGCGAGCAGCCGCTCAAAGTGGCGCTCCCTGGGGGAGGCCTATGTTTAGCAGTGGACGTCTTCGGGCTGTTAATGATGAACTAAATATACTATTATTTACATTAACATTAATTTGTAATTAAATTGAAAGATACCTGCTATCTCGAGCCGTGGCCGGGTGTACGGCTGCCGACCTCGCTAACGGAATACATCGCGCTTCGGACGGATTAGTGACCGCACGGTTTTTCGGGACTTACCCCGAAAGAGCTATGTCGCTGTCACATTGGCTCGCTGATTGGATATCATTAGGTGAGAATTAAGAATTAAACTATAATATTCCGAAAACGTGGTCTCACTGTTGGCCTGATTAGTAAGCCTCAAAGTCGCGTAACGAGCTATGGAGATTCTCGGAGTTTCCTTGCGAAATAAGATCCGAAATGAGGAGATTCGCCAGAGAACTGAAGTCATCGATATAGCTTTTAGAATCAGCAAGTTGAAGTGGCAGTGGGTGGCAATCGTTCGTAGAACTGACAACCTATGGGGAAGGCGGAGTGCACTGGGCCTGCTCTGACTGAATCAAAATTACAGTAGGAGTGAGACACCAACATAAAGGTTTTTTTCGTACTTATAATAATTATATTACACTGTATGTAGAAGTAGAAGTTTCCATTTGGCTTTTTTAGATAGCAATAGTTTTACAAATATACTATTCGCCAACCGATCACTATGACAGCTCATGTACATTTTGTCACAAAGTTGGCTTTGGGACAGACACAAAATGCGTTACGCGTGAGAGATGCTAGATCAATATGCTCTGACCCGTTCGTTCTCTAAGCCTAAGTTTTGTATCTCGTTCTTTGTTTTTTGTATTGATGTAATCGATGCTCCTTTATTATTCTAAGTTTCCATAACTTTTCAAGTCATCAGTGTTATCATACCTATACGAATTCTAGCTCTGTGATCAAACCTCAATTATTTCTAGGAGCCGTCCCAATCTTAACTCAGAACTTACAAAACGGCTGCGATGGTGACATACCAGACGCTTGGCATCATCAAATGGTGTTCGGAGTGTCATCTCGAGGGGTCTATCTCTGTAACCCGGTGGAATGCGTTCGAGAAACTATGTTATGGCCGAGATTAGCCGCTCCATCGACTCTGCTTGTGCGAGCGAGCGATGTGGCTTTCCGATTTACGAACACTACCGATTTGACCCCGCTATTGCACGTGCCCGATATTAGATTCGAGACTTATAACGTTTTGGGTGAGTATTATGTTTTATTATATACAAATAATGGAGCCAATTTTAAAGGTGACAGATTTAAAACTTAAAACTGATGCTGTTCTTGTCAGATAGCTACATTTTCAGTAAGTTAAAGACAATCAACTAAAGGTTTCAAAGTAAGGCCTATAAGACCCAAACTGAGACCCACTAAACCAGATTTGACCCAGTAAATTGTTTTTCATGCTTTAAGCAAAGGTGCTTTTCAGTGAGTCTGACTCAACGGTAACTTTCACAACTTCTAATCTTAGTTTGGAGTTCCCCAACCCAACCACCAACCAACCACACTAACCAACCCAAACCCAACCAACTAAGCAACTAACTAACCAACCAAACCAACTAAACCAACCAATGACTTTCCTAGCAATTTTTGGAATAAGCAGTCACACGATACAATTATTATTATAAAGAAAAACATATGAGGAAACCAGAATGTCCAATGTATTCAAAATTTGAAGAAAAAAGGCCAAAACAGCCAGGGTAGAGCGGGACCCACGCTCGTAGAACCGACAATCGATGGGGAAGAAAGGTTCTTGAGTGGCGACCACGAACCGAAAGACGCAGCGTAGGCCGGCCTCCTCCTCGGTGGACCGACGATCTGGTGAAAGCCGCAGGGAGCCGATGGATGCAGGAGGCGCGCAGCCATGGAAAACCACTTTGAATGTTAGATATTAAAGCAGCCTTTGTTACTTTCAGGTCAAGTAGTAAACGTGATTCGCGAATGGAGCGCAGCCGGTTGGCAAGAGCATTTAACAAGAACCCGTCACATTCGACTGCCGGCTTCATACCGTGCCGGCATCACCCTTGCAGCTTTAACCGGATCGGAAGCACATCGGCGGCTTATGGTAGCTACAAACCTACCCCTACTTCACCCTCAGAACGACCCCTGAGGTATGAACCCACCTATAAGTTAGCCCTAAGTCTTTGGGCGATTTTAACCAGGTAAACGTCGGTAGAGACTAATTAGCCCGCTCAAATGCGGGTAGTTGAAGGATTTTAATGAAATAACGTGAACTTTAATCGTTCTCATTCCGCTGAAAATTTGGGCACGGATTTTAATGAAATAATGTAACCTTATTGTTTCGTTAGGAATTGCGATTAATATCTACCATAGAGTAAAACAGAGTAAATATAAACAAAGATGGCGGTTGTATCGAATATTTAAATCGATTATTTGGTAACAAAATAAAACTTAGCTGATTGTTCAATAGTCAGATAATGGTCTTACTTCTGCTCTAATGCGCGGTCTTTGCTATGTAATTTGGATGATAACTTAAATACCCCAGTCATTCCCTCCACCAACCAGATAAAAGCTTAAGTTTTTTTCTATGAATCAAAATGAATATTGGGGGAACTAGGAATATACCAACACTATTTTTGAAAAACTACATACGAATTATCCTGAAATTCGACAGACCGACTATAACCATTAAAACTAGGAATTTCCTGCTATTTCATGAGCAGAGTAAGTAAAAAGTATCTTTCTAGGTCCTTCGACTACATCTACACTTATCATCAAGAGATATATCCAAAAGCCACAATAAAAATCCATCTAACAATAAAAATAGAACTGCTAACCTTTATTTTCTAAAATGTTGAACTGATAACGACAGAAAAGACAATCAAAGGAATTTTAGTTGGTATTTATATGTAAAGTAAATAAGTAAGATCTATTTTACTATTTAGCTTATAAAAAAATAACAAATTCAATTTTCTTATTTTGTAGCATAATGCTGTATCATTTGTTTTGTAATAAGCCAGTAATTTTGAACCCATGTTTTAGTTCTAAATGATTACTTGTACGAATCAAATTTTAAATATTAAGGGGCGCGTATAAAAATTTTAACAATGTATTAAAAAAGTTGCCCTTTATAGGCAAAGTTTTATCCGAACTCAGTGGCATTACCAATCGCAGTTTGGTATAAAAAATACATAATTAATCCGTATTCATTACTAACTAATGGAAAAGCATGTACTTGATTATTGTAATTTTAGCACCACCGAATTAAGTTTGATAACGGATCCGATGGATCAATAGACATGATGACTACTATTAAAAATGAACAAGTAAATAATACTTTCATAAAGAACATTAAAAATGAATACAATAATTGAAAAATAAGTAAAATCGGTAAATAAATCACGGAGTAATAAGCTTTTAAAGTTTCTATAGGAGGCATCTCCTGTCCCTTTCTCGCGAAACAGAGCGCCTCCACAGCTACTGTGAAAAATCCACCTGTGACGTCACATGCCAAAGATATTGTATGTAAAGCTACCACAGCTTAGGAATGAGGTACTATGAAGACATTGCTCTGACGTCACTGGCTGTTTGAGCTATCTCTTTCTATTCCGGTTTTTAAAATGCTTGTAACTTTGTCGTTTTTTGAGATATTTTATTTTTGTTATCACAAATGTTTATCTGTTGAGGAATATTTTTAATTTATGCAAAAAAAAAATTTGTCATCATGCCTATTATAGCACACATCTAAGTTTTATGTGTAAGTAGTGAGCTGTAAACGCGAGCTATTTTCATAAAAAAAGCGAGCACATATTCGATATTCCTATCTATCTGAAACCCAATTTAGAAACTGATAATAAAATTGATGTTCCATATGACATCCATCATTGAGCTATCTTCAGTTATATTTTTGGCTAACCATCTATATCATAATTTGGCGTTTATTTTCTCTCTATCCATGTAAAATTTTAGAAATTGTGGCAACCCCGCAGAAGCCATAATAAGTTGAAGTAGATACTTAGGTATATTATGGTTTGGTGCTTTTCCGTTATTTATTGGATTTATTTCTACTGGCAACAGTATTTAAGCCCCGTATTACAGAACGGTACTCAACCGCCGGTCGGTGCTCAAGTCAAGAATCCATTCACGAATTGATCATTTTGTGAATGCAATCCTGTGTCGAGCATCGATCAGCGACTGATCGTTGTTTTAAGTTTCCTAATACGGCCCTATGTTATATAAGTTAGGAGCAAACAAGTTATAATATAATTGTTATTAACTTAATATTCTTTTCCGTTACTTAGTTACAGAAAGATTTTTTTGGAGATTTTTTTTTATGTAATAAGTGACAAACAAGCAGGCGGCCCACCTGATGGTAAGTGATTACATCCGCCTATGGACATCTGCAACACCAAGGGCATTGCCGCTGCGTTGCCTACCCTTAGAGAGGACTCTTTTAACACTTCTTGAAGCTCCCATACTGTAGTTATGCGGAATAACCTCAGGAGGAAGATCATTCCACATCTTGCAGGTTCGCGAAAGAAACGAGCGCAAGAATCGCGTCGTATGAGATTTCCGCGTGTCTACAATATGTGGATGCGCTTTTTCACGCTGCCGAGAAGTTCGATAATAAAACCGGGAAGGCGGGATGAAGTTAAATATTTCTTCAGATGTTTCTAATTCGGGTTAAACAGAAAAATAGGTTTATAGTTATTGCTGTGTAGTATCCGTAGGTACCTATATGTAATTCTTGTATCAATATACAATTATTATAACTTGTAATATCGTAGATATAAGGTTATTATTTACTTTTGCATGATAAATTACCTACAGCAAAGATACTAGTGCGTCGGGATTAAGAGAAAGACATGCATTTCTATTTTGAAATTTTACAATGTTGTCCTATGTGCCGCATCTATTTATGTAGTAACCCACTTTTTTTATTCTGTCTACTAACTATTCCAAATAACTTTGTATAGAGGAATGAATGTTTAATCGCTCAAAATTTAATTTATCTCCCTGTATAGAACCCTATCTTTATTAACGTTTTTGTAATGGAAGTTGCACTCGGCTAAATTTTATTAGCCATTTTAAAATGGTAAACGATGTATATAGTTTCTGTAAGGTCTATGATGTATATTAGTCAATTGGTGCTTACTAGTCAAAATTATATTAGCACATACATAAAGCTGTGTTTTCATTGCGAGCTATGTAATTTGTAACTGGCAATAGTAGAAAGTTAATTTTTGCGGCGATGTGTTATTCTTTCGGTCTCACTTCAGCAACGCGTCTCGTTCTATCTTATGATTAATCTATAGAATAAAATGATCTGTATGATTGCTTAGATGCGTGCAAATAATTATATTGATGCCCCACTAACAGGTACATATTTCTGCCAATGTTGTGGATGTTTATCCAAGTAATCGAATCAAAAGAATGTTCAATGACAAACACATTAGAATAGCTAAAGACTATCTCGAATATTCTGGATGTAAGAGGCTTTCTTCTACTACAACCTCAAGCACTACTGTGTTCCGGTTTGAAGGGCATTGTAGCTAGTGAAATTACTGGGCAAATGAGACTTTATGACCTGATTACACAGTGTAGTAATCTGATTACTAGACAGTGTGATGTCTCAGGATGACGTGCGCAGTGCAGTGTCACGCGAATCTTTATTATTTTAAAGTTCCGAGTGACACTGCAACTGTTATGGGCGGCCGTATTGCTTAACATCAGGTGAACGACCAGCTCGTCACGTCAATCATTCTCATAAAAAAAAAATTAAAAAAAATCGCGCATTTCTTAGTCTCGTCCGATTTGACTTTCTACTGTTGTATAAATATTTACCGTTAAGTCATGTTATGTATTCAATATTTATAGTTTTCATTCTTTGACAGTCTTAATGTCCATGAGAAACAGGGAAAAAACAAATTTGTATTCTTATATTCCACTATTCGTATTTATTCAATGATTTTTAAACTAAAGAGACTAAGAAGGCTCAGTAGTTAAATGAATTAAAATGTAAGTTGAACCATTGAAAGTTAAGTATCATCAGTTCAATCAAAATTATTCATTGAACCAGAACTCAAAATCTCGGTAGTTTAATCGATTGAACTGTTAATTAAACTACGCCACCGTCATATTGTTTCTTAAAAAATAATGTGGCCAGACGCCTGATCAAATTAAATAGAAAGAGTAAAAAACCATACGTATTCAATAAAAATATAAATGAAAAAAAAAAAAACTTGCTACTACTCCACTATAAATAACAATACATATTTATTTTCTCACTCATGGACATTGAAGTCGTTTCTTTTGTGCAAAATTCTCAACCAGATTTAATTTGACAATGTTGCGGTCCCTTTCATGTAGATTGATATAATAAGGACCGCAATGTTTTAAAACTGTCAGATAAAGATAAGATTTTGTGCAACAGAATAGACGACTTTTATCACAGTCTTTAAAAGTACCTTTATAATTTCTCGAAGGTTATGTTGATCGTATTTAACTTGTAAGTATGTCGTAATTAACTACCACTGTAAAAAGACACTATCGTAATCCGTGTAACTAATGAAAAAAAAAACAATGTTATGTTAAATAACATTATATTTTTGGAATATACTATGATAGAGTTCAGTGTTTTGTTTTATTTCTTGTAGATAAATCAGCATTATGATAAAATCCATTCCTTTGCCATCGTTATTTACCAATTATTTATTTTATAAAACTAGGTTTTACCACGGGGTCCCATCAGGTACAAACGAAAAATAGCCCGAACGTGAAAAATATGTAGTGATCGTGTCGTGAGCGTTACTAGAGTTCAGTGTATTCATTTGGCCCAATACTTCACTATTACATAAATTTAATGCCGTTTGATAATCTCGCGTTATGCAGAAATAAAATAATTCTTAAAATAGCCCGCGTTATTCCGTTGTATGGGATGAGGCATCTGTACTGTAGGTATTATCATGGATAAACTAGGAGAGGAATGCTAATACACTAAGAAAACAGCGTAGACGGTTTCACTAACTCAAAGGTGATCATTAAGATGGCGTTAGGAGTATCGAAACGTAGTTTAAATGAACAAAAACACCAGTTATTTACTTCAAACGCAGTAGATGGCGCTGTCAATTAAATTCGATTGACTTGCTGCTCATTAGCGCTACGGACATACGACGTTTTAGTGAAACTTGTAGCCCGCTCATTTTGCAGCGCCATCTAGTTTTAAGCCGGTTTTATGGCTTTTTTCTGATCTACGCTGTTTTCTTGGTCTATTGGCATCCTCTTATAGTTTTTCCATGGTATTATATTATCTGGGGTTTTACTAAAGCAACTAGGCGTAGATAATATATGCAAAACTTTTAGACGTACTTACATATTTTAATAACAAAATAGTGTTTCGTATCTTGGTCTATTACTAGGCCTGCGATGATAGTGAGTTAGGTATTATTGTGCGTTTATAAAAATAAAGGGTATTCGGTTGGCCCATAACTTGGAGGCGGCGGGTTCGATTCCCGTAGTAAATAATTATACTCTGATTACCGCGACACAAGAATTCGTGGCTCCCCCCACAATCACAGTTTTATGCATAGAATAAAAGCACCAAATACTGTGTCTGTGTTGCGGGCTGGGAACCATGGCTCTTAAGTTCCAGGGTTCCTAATACTGGCGAGAATCCTAGTTCCCTAACTAGGATTCTATGTATGCGATCGTTTGGCGACATATTTTGTTATTATGAGTGACACTGCAACTGTTATTGGTAGCCGTGTCGCTTAACATCAGGTGAACGACTAGCTCGTTACGCCATTAATTTGCATAAAAAAATGATATACTGGGTGTAGTTGAATTCATTAGCATCCTTTGAAACTAGATACCTACTCCTGATACCGGTCACGTGTGGATCAAAATTTTTGAATTCTCACACATTGGTTTGGCAATAATAATAACTTCAAAAAATGGAATAACTTACTCAATCAAATGCTATAATACAAAATTTAATTAAAATAATTAATTACTCTTTTTAATAAGTACATACAAGGTCTAAAAACGTTTAAATGTATCAAAATCATCCGTGCCAACTGCGTTAGGCGCCGCGGCAATGTTCATATTTTTCAATAAAAATTATTTCATTTACACTCTGTACTCTTTAATAATCATCTATAAATGATGTACTATCATGGGCTCAATTTATGCTAATGAATTAAATTACATCCTGTATAATAGTAATAAAATAAAACAGTTTGGTTAAAGTTCTTTATTTTACATTTAGGTAACATACGCATGCAGATTCAATTAATTTTCAAACGTTATACATTTGAAATTAAAACCTATATTATAAAAATACCGTAATCCCTTTTGAGTAATTAAATAATTTAATTTCTCATTATAAAAAGTAACATAGTAACAATAAAAATAAGACATCGTAACCCTTTTATTATTTAAATCTACTAAAAATGTGACCTTAAGTAAATGCTTGGAAAGGGCTATTTTCAGTCTTAATAGCACATCCTTAATAACCACAGAAATCGAAAAAAAATAACCGTAAAACCAATTTGTCGTTGGCATACATAGAAGATAACCCACAAGCACACAAGCTGAGACAGGAGTTTTAGCATCGATTAAATAAACATTTAGAAGCCGCGGGGAGCCGATGGATGCAGAAGGAAAGCAGACGCTCAAAGTAGCGCTCTCTGGGGGAGGCCTATGTTCAGCAGTGAACGTCTTCAGGCTGTTAATGAAGAACATTTGAAATTAAGTCCGGTGTGTAAATCTATTAAACGACTTATCATCAGCTAAAAAACGGATGCGAAAACAAAACATTTTGCATCTAAAAGCCATCCGTCAATGAAACTACTTCGTCGATTGTCGTAAAAAAATTATTACCTTTTGTTATAAAACTTATGAATAAGTTAGTAATAAAATATTCAATGACTAAGCATCCATTGCCATAAATAAACAATAATCATTACATTTACAAACACCCGAGTAGAAATAACTACAATTATTAAATAGGTACCTAAAATTATTGAGGTTCTTTGTAACGTAATGCTAACTCATAAATATGTCTGCCCCTTAAAATTAATATGTTGGTTAATTAATAATTATGCACGTTTACATGAATCAAAATATGTAAAAGGTAATATAGGTATGTATAGTATATAACGGTTTTTAATAGTACTTACAGGATATTTACCGTGAATAGAATCATTTTTGAGTTCCCGATATTTCGTCACAGCTACGTGCACCATTTTCACGGGTAGACAAAAACTCAAAAATGATTCTAATCACGGTAAATATCCCGTAAGTACTATTAAAAACGTAGTAAACAACCGTGAAAGTTTAAAACAGTGTTTTGATGTATAGTATACACTACCAGCAGTGCCCAACTACCAAATACCTTGACTGCATAAAATTGTACAAAATGCAGCAATTATTATTAATAAAGCAGGTACTTAGGTTTGCATAACTAATTAACTACCTATTAATATCGACCATTTAGAAAATTTTTAATAAAAATACACTACATTTCTCACAAAGGGATATTAGTTATTACCAAAACTGTACCTATGTTAACGTCCACATTGTGGATTGTGAGTCCACAATGTGAACTTTTTCACACAACATTTAGATATACGAAATTATTATATTGCGATATAATGTCACGGATGTAATTCCACTAGTCGTCCATGGCCTTTCACACACTCGCGCCATATATGGAAGACAATTTTAAAATTGTTTACGTAAGTAACCTACTCTCGAACAATTCTATGAATACGTCGTACTTTTAAGTTTTAACTTACCTAGAATTGCGAGTCGATAATTCAAAACTCTACGTAATTTTAATGAACAAAGAAATTAAAAAAATCATCTGTGTAGGTACTCATTATTGCCAGCCATATAATATTACAACGATATTGGCCACAAATTCGTTATTATCACCACATAATAGGTATATATCAAGAAATCGACTAAATCTAGTTAGACATGTCGGATGCACACCGGATGTATGGGTGGTTTAGGTTTTTAAGTCACTAATCAAAAAAGAATAAGAAGATATCCATTGTTTTGCAAACGTCAATATTAGACTGGTACATTTACTGAAGTGTTAAAACGAAATACGACTTGTTTGTAGAGTTTTCCATTATTTTATAGTATAAAATCTAAACTATCCCAAAATTAATACCCCTGTATCGAATGTTTACAAACTATTGCTTCCTTTTGTACATTATATCAATCAACTTTATGAACAAAGCTGGCGATGTATTCGAAGGCAATGCATTAGTTCTCTTCACAATATTATTGTAGATAGCGCTTTCCTCTTGTTTGAATATCTCCGGTAAATCCAACTCTTCATAAAGTTGCTTGATTCTTTTTACGTGCTTCGGGTCTTTGCTGGCGTAGCATTCAACGAATAAAGCGCGCTGGTCTTCGCTGCAGCGCTGTAAAGCGCTGACAGCGAGCCATGAGCACTTGCCTTCTTGGATATCGGTGCCAGCCTTACCTGTTACCAGTTCATCACCGAAACAGTCTATATAGTCATCCTGCAAGAAATGAAAGGGTGATTAAGTCACCAGGGCCATTATTCCGTATCGATTCCTTACTTCGAAACCACGCGAGTTCCTTGTCTTACATAAGAAATCTGCAAAACTGTATTCTCTATGAAACGAAAACAAAACCGCGCGAAATGAATTTGGAATTGGCGCGATTTGAACTGTCAAAAATCGTATGTTTTACCGAGACGCGTTCCGAAACATAAACACATCAAAAGATTTGACCACTTATGTCAATATATTTTATTCAAAATAAAGATAACTTTAATGTAAAGTGAAGGTATATCTGACACTGTGACACGATTTGAACAAGACACGATAACGACGTGGTTTGGTATCGTGTGGAATCTGTGTTTCCATAGAGAATAACCGCCCTGTCTCAGTTTCACCCGAGCGGAAACAGTTTTACGTGATAACAAATACCTAGATACTTATCAAAATGCGTTATCGCAGACCCCCCAAGCATGCACACCGCGAAAAAACTTGTCGGTGTTAGAGTGAGACACATTTAGGCGCTACCATAGTCCTGTCACGATGCCTCACGAGAAAAAGTGGCGAGAAAATTTTGTCGGGGTGCGCATGCAAGGCGGACAGGGCATAAAGAACATAACTATTCCAAAATCTTATCAATTACATTCCTCCGTGAAGAATGTTTCTGAATTCATCGCTTCATATTATGTGAATCATCTTACATTATTTTTTTTTAAACGTAAGGTCAATAATTGCGATTTCTGTCTGACGCATCAGTAAGTTATATATTGAATTCATCATTGGATCAACACTACCAGCTTTCTTCTAACTCAATATAAAATAGTCAAGTGGTTATTATACAGTTAGTAGGAAGGTGTAAGATCAGTCAAGTATAGAGACTACATCATACATGAGCCACGCATTCCCAAACCTTCGACTATGTATTGTAAAAAATTGAATGTTCAGTAACTTTTGTCAACATTTTAATCTCGGGTACACGGCGATGTTAACTAAAAACACAAGCAAGTCAAAAACTTGATAAGGCAAAACATTATTGTAAAAACAAACTGCAAAACAGGGTTTGATATTTCTGTGGGACCAATCAGAAAGTGCCCGATGGATGCAAGCAGCCGCTCAAAGTGGCGCTCTTTGAGGGAGCCCTATGTTCAGCAGTGGACGTCTTCTGATGATGAATCAGAAAGTACCTACATATCCTGTATGTCGGATGAAAAGTGATACCCACTTATATTATATGGATTACAAATGATTGGAATGGTTAGTAAGTATTATGTTCTGCGTACCTGTATCTGGAACAATCTACCCAGCTCAAAACATATTTCCTTGACCTCTTCATGTGTCCTTCTATCCACATTATTGGCTAACAACAAGCCTAGAGAGACTGGCAGGTTGAACGTGTAGTATGAAGTCTTGTGTTTCACTATAGAGTTGTACCTTTCTATCGTGAACAGACTGTAATCGCTTTTGGTCCGGTGAGCCATTGTGAAGTCAACGTGCTGACCCATGCTTGTGTAGAGTAGTGACTGGAAAGGGATAAATGTTTAAGGGGGTACGTTTCACTCAGCGCAGCAAATTAAAATTTTCTAGCGTTTTTTGCCAATCATAGCGTAATTACATGAATACTGATTTTGCGCAAGTAAATAGAATGTATCAACAAATTAGGATTGAAAGTATCACCTAGATATCACTAGTATAGCAACGAATGGCAATAAATAAATTTCATATTGATTGTTAAGGCTGTAGCCATTTGTTGCTAAACTAGTGATATCTAGGTGATACTTTCAATCCTAATTTGTTGATACATTCTATTTACTTGCGCAAAATCAGTTTTCATGTAATCACGTTGAGTGATTAAGCTATGATTGGCAAAAAAGCCAAGAAAATTTGAATTTGCCGCGCTGAGTTATACGTTCCACCTTAATACAAAATACGAGGTAATATTAGCAAATTGAAATAACGCCCAACGATCACATACTTAGATTCTGGGCCCTAACTAGGATTGCCTGTATCTAGGGACACAGGAACTACGAGGAACATGTGTTCCACAACACCTAGACACAGAACAAGCGTGCACAAATACTTGAGTTGTTCCGTCGCGGTTTATGAGCTGACTTGCTCAACCTCAAATGGCAATGGGGAGGCCACATCACTCGTAGAACCGACTACCAAAAGGGGATGAAAGGTTCTCGAGTGGCTACCATGACCCGGAATACTTAGCATAAGCCCTTCACCACGTGGTGGATGTCTTCAGGCAGTCAATAATGATGACTACACCAAGGAACCTAGATCTACACAACATAAATACTTAAATTATTATTATTGTTATTATTTGATAATAGACGAGCAGCATTCCTGCTGTATGTCTATATCCACAGTGTTGGATGGTCATTTCTGTAGTAATTGTGTTTGATTAGTTTGTAGCCAGTTGTCAAATTACCTCATTAAAAAGCTCCAAGAGATGCACATAAAGTGGGGACTTCCCGAAATTAGCATGAAGAGTTTCGTATATAGAGCAGTAGATCAGTATGGAGTCGTTGATCGCCCCAAGCCCAACGTTGGGCATTCGGTACCAACACGGCATCCCACGCCGCGTCGTCGATCCGTCCATTATGTCATCTACTACTAGGAAGTATGCTTGTAACTGGGGACAAAATATTATATATATATTTACATATATGTACTATATAGTTGTTTGTTGATTAAATTGTAACAGTAAATAGGTTTTTATTTTCCCATCATACACATAACACACTTGCCTACTCTCAAGCTAAATAAACAAATAACTCCTCCACTCCACCCAAGCACTTCTAAACTCATCTGACGCACTTTGGCAGAAATAATTAGTTATTATCTCAACTCATCCAACTGCACAGTTGTCCTACTCATGTTTTTTACACTGCTTACTGCATACCATTCAACCGTGACGCGTAGCCGGTCTTATCTGTTGCTAGCCGTAGCACGGGGTGGGTAGGTGGCTTTTCCTCCACTTATGTGGGTACCCAGTAATAATAGTTATTATTTTTATTATTGTAAGTATCTGAAAATTATTTATGTGATTGTACTCGACCGAGAGTTACAATTAAAATGCATGAAGTAAACATTAAGTTAATAACAGCAGGGAGACGTTGGCATCTAGGATACAGATTGTCTAGTCTAGGTGCCAACACACCGTATTGTTAAGATTCGTTTATTCGTTGTCACTCTTTTTTTTTCTTGTATTGTACAGAACCAATACTCACCCCATCATGTAATGTTAAAATTAACTAAAATTAATCTTAATCTTAAAATTTTTAGCGCACATATTATAATTGATTTTTCTGTTATTACATAAATATTTAAATTAATTTGATACTGTACTGACAACCAGGATACAGATATTCTGAACTGGAAGCCAGTACAGTTTACTAATGTTATCTTGATTTATTGTTTAATTTTGCATGCAACTTGTTATTTTTACTAATAACATAGTTAACATTGTTAATGATACGTCCCTAGTGATTATCTATCGTATGATTTGTAGTAAACCCAAATAAATAAATATTTGATAAAATATTTAAATATTTGATATATTCACTTATATATGTTATTCATATTGATACTCTGTTATTCAGACTGTTATTATATGTTATTCCGACTGGTATGTGTTATTCAGATTCATATAATATTATTAAGAATGATATAACACATTGGTCAGATTGATATATTATTATGTAATTCTAACCAATTTTCATAACATTATTGATAGCTAGAAAGTTTAGAAACCATTATTCAATTAAGTAGTCATCTTATAGTAGGCATTCATCATTCTCCTTCCATTTTATTACTTTCAAAACATACTTAGGACAAGCTATTATTAATAACTTTGAAATTGTCTTCTTTCATTTAGTAGCGGACTGTATAATACCATAGCAACATAGCTGTACTTAAAGGACAGAATTTGCATAGTTAGTTAGTATGTAAACTCATTAGTATTGGTTACACATATCATTTAACATAAGTGGTCAGGGTGGGGTTTTATCTGACATAGATAAACAGAGTGCTTTTTGTAACAGTAGCATGCTAATTGCGGCTCTTGAGTATGAAATATTTTTCTTTGTTGACATTATCAAACCTGCACTAATAATTTTATTATGCTTTGGGCCAGCTATTGATTTATATGAGGCATTGTGGCTGTCTTTATGGAACGCAAATACCAACTTTAAACAATCATCTTGATATTATATTAAATTAATTTATTATGTTTGAGGTAAAAGAAAGTATAAGGAAAAATGGAGCACCTTGCCTAGAAGATGATGAAACAATGAGTTAAGCTACAGGTTACGCTAGTAAGGTGTTCCATTCCTTTATAAATGAGGAATCGAAACATTTTGTATGTATTCAAGGACTGTCAACCATAATATAGATGCCGTGTTTCATCTAGTAGAATGTACAATGTGGAATAAAAAAAGCTGCATACCATTTCCACACACCATCCCAGTATTCGAGCCAGTCTTAATGTTTCATCAGTGACATTACCTGGGTTCTCCAACATTTCATAGGCAAACACTGTGGTCAGACCTCTTGTTTTCTTGCCGCCTGTGAGATTATAGTCTAGCACCTAAAAGATAATATTTATTAATAAATAGAAGCCTGAATGGGAGGGGTAAGAAATGTTCTTGAATAGCAACCGCAAACCAGAAGATGCAGCCAGGTATAGCAGCCCCCCCCCCCCCCCCCTTATTCTTATTCTACATGGGGGTGCTAAGTCCTGCACTGACATCCCGCTTGGGGTGTATTGTGCATTTCCCCCTGCCAGGATCTACCCAATCCACCCCAACTCCTTAAAATAATGGAGTGTGGGCAGCCCCCCACTAGGTTGACCACCAATCTGGTGAAAGACGCAGGAACCTGATGGATGCAGGAGGTAAGCAACTGCTCAAAGTGGTCTCTGGGGGAGGCCTATGTTCAGCAGTGGATACCAATACCAATTAATTTCTAACTTTTCTGTGTCGCAGGCACAAATATCAGTAATCAATTTTGGACAGATTTTATACTATTGTATCACGCAAGTTGACCAGCTGCCCTAGCATAGATGGTAGATAAAATTGTCTTTCCCCTGCTTTACTCCACTTGACAAGTAAGCAAGTATGAAGCGTGATATAAAACATGGAAAACAATTTCATCTACCACACACATTCATTTTACAATTAGTACTTAAAAGTATTTAAATATTTCAATGTTTACCTGTCTAACCCAACTTCCAACTTCAGGAATTTGTGCAAACTTGGGATTGGAGACCAGTGACTCTATGATGCCAGGAAGAACATCTTGAAATGTCTCTTTCTCTTTCCCAGTCTGGGATATAGACACATTTGTTGACATAAATCTGGATAATTGCGGAAATGATCTAAAAGTAAGGCAAAACGCAACCCCTATTTAATTTAAGAATATAACCCTATATAGTTTATCGATCTACCCTGCAGGGATGGGTTTTCTGACATTAGGTTTTTTAATTTATTTGATTGGGTAACTTTGTGTATTGTGACCATTTGATTGTAAGAAATGTAATGCTAATGTACCCAGTTTATAATTAGAGACACTCACCCTTCAACAGGATGACTATAAGTATATAAAAAAATAATATACTTACAACTAAAAAAGTATTGCGTAAAAATTACGTACTTATTGCTTCCAGCAACACGCACTTGGCCGTTTTAGAAAATAATAAGTAACCTAAATGTTATTCTTAGAAGTGTAAAGCAGTCAAAATTTTCGAAAAATATTTAATGTACAGATTTAGCCCAGTTAGTTTTATTATTAGTATGGATAGTTTTTTTACATGTAAAAAATAAAGGTACCATGCTCTTGATCATCTTGATTGGAATCGTAAGATTGCCAATCAACGGGCAAGTAAATTTAATGTAAGCTACATTAATGATTACAATACATTACCTTTTAACGTGTAGGTGTAGAGGGGAACTAGATATATGCCTAGCTCTGCTAGATAATAGCAAAATTAATTTGTTAATATTCATCTTGCTCGCGGCAACTTTCTCTGACCGATTTATTATTATACTATTTAGATTAGATCCGTTTATTGATAATACGATATTGAACTTCTTTCACATCATTTAAGCAGAAGGGGTTTGTCAACTTTTTTCAGTTCATTGGGAATGCTTAATGAATAATAAAATACATGAAAATAATTAAAAAACACACACGACTGATTCCTTCTAGGCGTGAGGCGTATTTATCGTCACAGGTAAAAGTCACTGATAAAAGAAAGTCACAGTCAGTCACAGCGACAAAATACCTCCTACCGTGACTTGCGCGCGAATCTATGAGAGCGTGCTAAAGTAATAGGTGCATCCTTTTCTCACGAAGGCGTCTGTAGCGTGCCAGAGAGGGACAAACCTAGTATTTTTTTCACAGGAGCTGTGACAGCGACATGTTTTGCCAGCCGTCAATTCAAAAGTAATAGGTGCATCCTTTTCTCACGAAGGCGTCTGTAGCGTGTCAGAGAGGGACAAACCTAGTATTTTTTTCACAGGAGCTGTGACAGCGTCATGTTTTGCCAGGCGTCAATTCAAAAGTAATAGGTGCATCCTTTTCTCACGAAGGCGTCTGTAGCGTGCCAGAGAGGGACACACCTAGTATTTTTTTCACAGGAGCTGTGACAGCGACATGTTTTGCCAGCCGTCAATTCAAAAGTAATAGGTGCATCCTTTTTCCACATAGGCGTCAGAGAAAGACACACCTATTATATATCTACATCCTGTAACCGTGACTTGTGCCGCGAGTAAAAAATACTCGCTAGTATTTATTCACAGGTATTTGTCCCAGGTATGGCTGAGTCACAGTCACAGAGTCACCTAGTATCTCGATTTACCTAGTACGACCCACCTCTAATTCCTTCCCAGTTTCCCACTCACTTTAGTGATGTGATGTGACTTGATGTGAGTGATTGTGATGCGCAAAAGGTGAATGTGTCTTTCATTCATTCGAATAATAAATAACGAACAGTTGAAAATGTTTCATTGCAAATGCAAACATAATAATATTGTACCTATATAATTATGATCATAAAATTATCAAAAGAAAAAAAAAATTCACTAACAGAACAAGTACATAGCTTACTTTATTTTTATACTACTTAGTTTCAAAACTTAACTTAGTACTATTATTTATTGGATTAAAATATCTAAAATAAAAATTAAATTGAATTTAGTCATAGTCGTTTGTGGGGTGGAGTGACCTCGTCGTCTGTGGTACCTGGTAAGTATATCTTAAAGGTATTATCTCCTAGTAGTCTGTGGTTGCCTGCGACAACTGTTGCAATTCACCACCATTGTTGCATTACAGGGTAGGGTACAACATTTTTGTTTTGAGGAGATTATACCAGTGGGTATATTTTACAGCATGAGAATTTTCTCTCTCTTTGACAATGTTTAAAAATCAACGACATTCACTTGTTTTTACACATTATAATAAATGACAGCTTGGTGCGACGCCACAGCCAAATTACACATTATTTTATGGTTGATGTTAACAATAACATTAATAATATAAAAAGGTACTCAACCATTAATCAAAAATAATAATTGCTATTTTATAACAAATCATTCGATTGTTGATTAGTAACCCGAACGAATGATTCGATTGGTTTAATAAACAACAATCGCGCATCGCTAGTAATAGCAAAAAAGGAAAAAAATGAATATTGACATTGACACGACATCAGCAGCTGACATTGGCGGTTACGTTTATTTTTAAATCATTCCGATAGCTTAGAAGGTCTTTGAAGAAACTCCGACAATGGCGGTTGCAAATTATGAATTTATTTTTTAAAACCTGTGTATTCTGCATTTTAATGTGTAATAAAGGTGGATTATTATCCGTTAAGTGTTCGTGAACGTGCACGATGTTGGCAAATGATTTCAAGATTCTAGAAACTTGCATTTTCGTTTTTGCTTCAACGGCCGTTTTAGAGCCTGCAGTAGAATATCCACCATTTTACTGTTGGCGTTTTGACTGACTGACAAAATATGACTTTGACTTGACATAACCGTACAAATTTTACTCACTTGACATTGGCAGAATTATTGCAAACTAGCGATAGAAAGCCATTAAAGAAGAAGAAGAAGAAGATAGCTTAGAAGAGCATCAACATAGAATCAGAATCCTCCATGGCCATCCCCTACCTAGGCCCTATTCTGATTTACGCTAAAATCGATATCGATATTATCGCGCTAAAAACGCGTACCGAATTGCCGTGAGCGCGACAACGAAATCTCTTGTAAACGTCATGACCGACGCCATCTTGCGATATCGCCGTCCGTGATTGGTTGTCCCGAGTCATTGACAGCGGTCAAAGTCATTGAGCGCAATATCGGAATCGGAACGCTGAAAAATCAACGTGAGCGCTGGGAGCGCTATGAGCGATTTTAGCGTGTCTCGGAATACGGGGCTAGTCTGTGTCCATGGCTTAGAGCATTTTTAAATGCTGATCTAGAGCGTTAGCGTAGAATAGTCCGTGGCCACCACACAGGCCCTGTTAACTTCTTAAGGCGTATATGTAATCATTAGTGATGACATGGCCTAGATACAGGGAATCCTAGTTAGGGTCCAGGATCTATGTATGTGATCGTTGGGCGTTATTTATATTATTATTTATATTTGTAAATACATACATAGAATACAATATAACACCCAGACGCAGAACAAACATCTATGTTCATCACACAAATGTTTGTACTGGGTAGGAATCGAACCCACAGCCCTCAGTTCAGAAGGCAGGGATACTACCAACTGAGCTATCGGGCCCGTCAAATTAATAGTTTTTCATTGAAGAAATACCATGTAAAGGTTACGTTCGAAAATAGCCTTAGCACAGCTGGGTGGTTGAACTTTGTCCTTGACCGAGTGCACATAAATGAGTTTAATGACCTGTGTTTAGAAATGAATTTATAGTATCTTGTAACTCTCGTAGCGATCGCACGTGCATTTTTGCGAGTGGATTTATTTTTACTATTAAAGTTTGGAAACACCCAGTTTCAAGTAAGGCTCTCACAACTTGTAGGGCATCATGGTCCCAGTGCCCCCATTTCGGGATAACATACTAATTCAAGGTCAACTGGTATTGTATGTTTTCATGAAACTAAATTCTAGGTCTACTATGAGTTAATTAGTTATAAGCCTTATCCCAGTCTAAAGGAAGAAAGAAGGACAGGAACAATATATGAGAAAAGGATGAATGGATGCAGGATGGCTAGTGCACCTGCATCCATTCACGTTCCCCCTCCCTTTTCCATAGTACAGGATAGGAGTGGCTTTGTACCTAATACCAAAGGTTGGATATCTGTAATTTTTGAATACATTATGGCACCGTTTATAAGAAGCCTCCAAAATTATTTTTCAATATATTTTCAATGTATAGCAGCATAGGACATGGACATCTATAGATACTTTTCGATGACCTCCCAACATAATATACTGAATTATGAAATCAGGAAAAGAGAAATTAATTAGTGTAGTTATAGTTTGTATTAATAAAAACGTAAGTTTTCTTATTTTCATTGTTTGATTTCAAGTTATGAGAGAAAGTTGATGTTGGGTCCATTTGGAAATTGTTTATTTGACTTTGAACTTTTACTTGTGTATTATTAATTTATGTATGGACATCTGTGTAATTTATTTTGAGCTTTTCTATCCAGTAAATCAAGTCAAATAAACAATTTCCAAATGGAAACAAACATTATCTTGAATTTCCCGCTTAAGCAGCCCCCGCCCCGCGTCCCTGGATCCCCCCGCTAGAAGTTAGTTCGGGCTGAAACTAGGTGGCGCTAGTGAAATGCATTTTGTTTTTATTCTATGAAGTTAACATTCTTCCCGGTAGGGTAATAGTGTTCTGTGCACAAGGGGGTCTAGCAAAGATACCAACCACTAACGCTAACGCCTCACGCTAACTCCAAAATGTACAGTAGGCCTAGCACGTTAGCGTACGTCAGTTGTATGGCATTGGATCAGCGCCCCATACAACTAGCTTACGTTAACGTTACACTTACGCGCGCGTAAATGTTCGTGCTAGGCCTACTGAAATGATATTTCGGAAATCGCTAACATTTCCGTAGACTAATGCTGAGTACTATAATACTTGCATACTTAATAATAAAAAAAAATGTTAGATTTAAAAATAAATACAGCAATCAGATTTTTATGTCAATTTCATAACACGCCGGTGTGTGCAATTTGAATTTTCTGATTGGTTCTATTTTCGAGAGCAAGTAATGATTCAACCAATCAAAAGTGTTAAAAGTTTTTTGAAGTAAGCACTGTCCTACTATATATTTGAACTTTTGAAGGCACTGCAGAGTTAGCTTTGCTAGACTATATAATATGTTCGTCTTCCGATACGTGGTCGCCGCTGGAGTCTTTTTTACTGAGAGCTTTTAGGAGATTTAGGTACATACCTGCCTACATGAATAATCCACTGTGACTGCCTAACCTGTTGAACTTAGTTTTACCTATCTTCATCTTAATATATGTTTATGATCAACAAGATAACATTCAACACAATTATTTAGCATAACAAGAATAGAATAAATTACGCAGCCTATAAAAACCCCAGCTCGACGAGCATTTGGTTGTTTTATCATTGTCAGTTGCGTTTAAATATTGTAAAGAAGAAAAATGATTAGGAATCTATTTCGACCCAGAACTCTCTACTATGCAGGAACTGTTGCTGCTAGGATATACATAAAAAAGAAAAGCAGGTAAGCTTAGCTTATTTGACGGGCCCGATAGCTCAGTTTGTAGTATCCCTGCCTTGTGAACTGAGGGCTGTGGGTTCGATTCCTACCCAGGACAAACATTTTGTGTGATGAACATAGGTGTTTGTTCTGCGTCTGGGTGTGTTGTATTCTATGTATGTATTTACAAACAAAAAAGTAAATAAGTATTGTATCAGTTATCTGGTTCCCATAGTACAAGCTATGTTTAGTTTGGGACTAGATGGCGCTGTGTGAAATGTCCACACATATTTATTTATTTATTATGTTCGCTTATGAACCTACTATGTACCTACCCTAAACGTGTATGACTTTAGGCTTACCTAATCATAGTAATTTACAGACTAAATATGTACTAATATTACCTGAGTATCTACCTACTTTGTGTTTAGGAGCAGACATAATTATACAGATCTAGAATTTTTTGTATTTGGGAGAACCGCAATTACTTACCTATACCTACGCAGTGCACAACTGCACAGTGCACGTGACTTTTGCATTTTATGGAGGTGGAGGCCTTTCATAGCGAAGATCTAAATCATATTCTATATCATTCCATTACCAACTACCGTAGTATTTATATCTGGGCGGAAAAAATATAATTAAGTATACCTACTTACTTATAAACGTACGTCAAAACTTCGCAAAAAACACGTGTATATTTAGTCAAATCTACAATCAATCAAATAGGTCGTGTAGTATGACTGAACTGTAGGTTTTGGGTTCGATTCCTACCCAGCCCAGGACTAACATTGTGTGTTGAATATTGCGGTATTTGCGGTGCTTGCTCTGTATCTGGGTGGCACAGAATTCCCCCTACAAAGTCTGCTGGGTGGTAGGCAGGTAAAATATTATTGGTGGCAGGGCGGGTAGGTAGGTACATTACCGTGCGTAGCGAAGCACGTCTAGCCGCTTCTAACCGATCGGTAAAGTTAAGTAACGTTAGCTGCGTTCACTACTTTGTTGGGTGACCGCTACAGCAAAATGTGGGATTTATAACAGTTCTACCGTGCTTCGGAGGGCTACGTTAAGACGTCGGCCCCTCCGGCTGTTGTCGTAAGACAATAGTCGTAAAGCCAATTTAAGTTAGAAGCCTTTGGGCAGCCTAAAAATTCTGACACTAGGGCTGACCACACGAGAAGAAGAAGAAGAAGAAGGTATATTACTGTTTCAGACTCCTGTACAATCAGACGAGGTCATTGTCTTTACACCAGATAGCAGAGGGAGAAAAAGAATCTTTCCACAGCGTTCTAGCCGAAGCAGTAGACTGCATAGCGGCACACCCCGCTGTTGCTGAAATACATGGTCTGGAGGATTGGTTAAAAAAGGTTGTACCTACCTATTTCTTAGAATAAGTACTTATTTTAAGGTTGTACGTACTAGATATTTTTATTTGAAAGCGCACCGCTGTTTCACCCTGTGGTAGGTTCGATTCCTACTGCAAGAGGATAAAGGTACCTATTTGTGCTAAGACAAAATGCGTAATTACTGTGTCAGGAAGTTGTGGGACCATGCATCGGTTCTCGTAGTTCCAGGGTTCTTTCTTACTAAGTAGATATACTTATAGGGAATCCCGTGAGGCTCCATAGGATCTAAGTATATATGTATGTGATCCTTAGGCATAATTTATATATTTTCCGCATTATTTTCCGGAAAAAAAGTAGCCTAGGTTGATCACGGTATTAGAAAACAGGCGTGTAAATTTAAATCAGTCGGCGCCACTTGACCTTCAGCGTTTTTTTCCATTTTTTATAATATACTTTTAACCACCATTAAAATATAGTGCTCAAAACTTCTATCTAAATAAAAAAAAATCACAATATAGAAAAATTATACCACACCTACTACCATTAGCCAGCCACTGCACGTTAAGGGTAGGGTAGGTCTGTCTGTACGTACCCATAATGTTATAATTACCTAACCCTCTCTTTGAATTTCAGCTCTTCACTCACAATTTGAGTGGTGGAAAAGCTGCAAGAGGTCAGACTGTCGTGATGGCATATGAAATGCTGGAAGACCCTAAAAACATAACCGAGGAGACCATGAAGCTAGCTCGCGCTCTCGGCGGTTGTGTTGAAATGGTAACATATTTTTTTTTTAATAATCAATAGTGTTACAGAACACTAATTAATAGTTAACTACTACAATGATACCAACTACAACTTAGATGCTACTCCCTACTACAAAAATATTTGGACTGTAATATCATACCTAGACGCGACAGTCCAAATGCTCCAATCCACTGCCGGTAGGTAGCGTACATTGCCTGCATTGCCTCGTTGAATTGCAATGATAATGCGTTGAGTCAAATAAGTATACCAGCATTTTAGTCACGTGTCGCATCTTCCAGAAGCTCTAAACTTTGGAAAACGCGATGAACTCCCGGTCCCCACGGACCCAGGCCACAACCCAGGGTCTCAACACCGTATTATGATATAATGCTCGCTCGACCCAGATTCATTACAAATTTAAATATTACCTTACCCTAACCATGGAAAAACTATAAGAGGAATGCCAATACACCAAGAAAACAGCGTAGATCAGAAAAAAGCCAAAAAACCGCTGCAAAATGAGCGGGCTACAAGTTTCACTAAAACGCCGTATGTCCGTAGCGCTAATAAGTCACAGCAGCAAGTCAATCGAATTTAATTAACAGCGCCATCTACTGCGTTTGAAGTAAATTACTGGTGGTCCCGCAGTAGTAACTGTTATCTTATTCTGTGTTTTTGTTCATTTAAACTACGTTTCGATACTCCTAACGCCATCTTAATGATCACCTTTGAGTTAGTGAAACCGTCTACGCTGTTTTCTTAGTGTATTAGCATTCCTCTCCTAGTTTTTCCATGCCCTAACTAATATTATGTGAGATTATAGACACCGATTCGGGGATCATTGCACCTAATGAATATGAATAGCAATACAGTTTTTTGTCAAACTTAGCTCATTTTATCAAACCCATGAGTAGATTTATTTATCATATAACTTCGTTCATTCATTCTTGATTTTGCCTTCAGTTTCAGGCCCATGTTGTCATAATAGACGATATGATGGATGGATCCAGGAAACGGCGAGGCAAGCCCTGCTGGTACCTGATGCCTGAAGTAGGTACCAGTTGTGCCCTGAACGACTCTATCCTGGTGCAGAGCGGTATATACTATGTCATGAGAAAATGCTTTGGGGATAAACCTAATTATAGTGACATGATGGATTCTATAAACGAGGCAAGTATCACCAAGGTTTTATGGGGGTAATGCTTTTACCTACTCTACTTTCAACTGACTGCTTCGTCAGACGGGTTATAAGGTGTCCAAGCGTCAAAGGATTCGTTCATGATCGAAGGGTATAAGTACCTACCTACCGTACAGAAAACGGTAAGCTGTTAAATTATTAAATCGATTACACTTATACTTAGTCTATTCTCAACAGCTACATCTCTAGCTAGTTAGTCTATGGTCTATGTTTTTTTTTTTTTTCTCTTCTCGCGACATTTTTCCCCGGTTCACAATGTTATTTTTAATCATAAAATATTATATAAATTCTCGGTGTAATAACTTAATCTAAACAAGTATATTGAATATACTGCGCGTTAGCATTACGCCCGTATTTTTATTTCATTCAGTACTGTGGTTCCTGGTTATGCAAACTGCAAAGACTTGGCCGACACGACGCCGACCTAAAGGCCTGCTCTTCTTGTACATGCTATTGCTATTTCCACTGCTGCATCTGGTGTTGCTGCTCCACACCAAGAGAACGGGCTCCGCTATAGGTTATACGCCCAGAAAACAAGAAAGGCAAACCGAAAAAGTCGAGGTCAGTTTTAAGTTCGTTGTGCAAAATAGTTTTGTCAATATGGCCGATCGCAATGTGCAACAAGAAAATGCAATTGCCGTATCGAGATCACAATCAAGTTATGTAATGAGCGATTCTGGAGTACGTTTCGAAAAATTGGAAGGCGTATCCAATTATACTTCTTGGAAGTTCTGTATAAGAAACGCGCTTATTTTAGAAAACTTGTGGAATGCAGTTACTGGCGAAGATACTGACGTTGATAGATCGCAGCGTGCATTAGCGAGAATTTCGTTAAGCGTCAAGCCGACGCTTTTCCAGTTATTATTTGGAATTACGACAGCAAAAGAAGCGTGGACCAAGTTGGGTTCGGTATTCGAAGATAAAGGGCTGTTTCGCAGAGTGAGTCTGATGCGTCAACTCCACCGTGTCGATTACTTGCAGTACGAGAATATGACTGCGTACATAGACACTATTAGTACACTAACTCAACAATTAGCCGACATAGGCAAGCATATAGAAGATGCTGAGATTGCGGAAATAATGTTGAGTGGCCTACCTCAAGAATATGATACCTTGGTTTCAGCTTTAGAGACAGCATCTTTCACAAGTTCGCTTACATCAGAGCTGGTACGAGCACGTTTATTACAGGAAGAATTTAGGAAAAATAATTCTGACACTTCAACTTCAAAAGGCAATAACAATGCTTTTATTGCAAAGTACACTAAGAAGAAGATAATCTGTCATTTTTGCAAGAAGCCGAATCATAAGATTGCAAATTGTTTTCAACGCAAGAGAATGCTAAAAGCAAAAGAAGATCAGAAAAATTCAGAAAACAAAGAACATACCCTGATTGCTTCAGCTTACTTAGCTGCTGCAGGTGCATCTTCTGAATCAAACATTGAAAACTTTATCATTGATAGTGGATCGACTTCTCACATGGTTAAAAATAATAAATGGCTTAGTAATTTTAAGAAGTGTAAGACGATGATAAACTGTGCTGATAAGAAGACTAAATTAGAGAGCTCTGGTTATGGGAATGTTCATGTAAGCAGTAATGAATTTCCAGGTGTTGTGAAAGAGTTGAAAGATGCTATGTATGTTCCGCAGTTATCGGAAAATTTGCTGTCGGTAAGTAAGATGTGTGAGAGGGGAATGTCTGTTGTCTTTAATATTGATGGCTGTTTTGTTTATGATAAATGTACTGTTATGGGCAAGCCTATTATGTCTGCGGATTTATGTAAAGGAGTTTATAGATTAAACTGTATCGTTGCAAAGGAGCAGTCGATGGCTGTCCTGCACCAGGTGCAGGAATCACAGACTGCATGGATAGCTGAGTCTGATAGTGTGAGTGCTGAATTATGGCATCGCAGGTTAGGGCACCTTAGTATGAAAGGAGTGTGCTCATTGAGGGAAAGTGCGCTACGTAATATCTCATTTCAGGTTAGAGATGACAAACTGAAGTCATGCGTCGCATGCCTTGAGGGGAAGCCGGTGGCCAAGGCTTATCCCAAAGGTCAAGCGAGACGTGCGAGCGAGCCCCTCGAGCTTATACATACTGATGTGTGTGGCCCGATGAGCGACTACAGCTGGGGAGGTGCAAAATACGTTTTGACCTTTACCGACGACTATTCACGGAAGACATTCGGATACTTACTGAAGAAGAAGTCAGAGGTAATGTCTTGTTTTATTAATTTTAAAGCTTTAGTCGAGAAGCAGACTGGCTTGAGGATTAAATGCCTGCGTTCAGATAATGGGGGTGAGTATTGCAGCGCAAATTTCAAGAATTTCCTTGAAAAAGAGGGAATTGTTCACCAATTGACGGTACCGTATTGCTCTGCGCAGAATGGCGTTGCAGAACGCGTTAATAGAGTTCTATTAGAGAGGGCTAGATGCATGTTATGTCAGGCTGGTCTTAGCAACCGTTTTTGGGGTGAAGCCGTGATGACTGCCGTTTACTTGAAAAATCGCAGCCCCACAACGGCGTTAGCCGGACAGATGCCTGAGGAAGTTTGGTCCCGACACAGTGTGAGTCTTGGACATCTTCGTGTATTTGGATGCATAGCATACTCTCTGCTGCCGGAGCCTACTCGTACAAGTAAACTGAACGCTAGGTCAAAGTTGTGCATTTTTGTCGGTTATTCAGAGACTGTTAAGGGATATCGACTTATAGAGCCATCAAATCCGACAAAGGTTATATTGTCGAGAAATGTTAATTTTATTGAGGACAAATTTTATAGAGATTTTAAATGCAATGACATTGATAATAAGAATTTAATGGATAATATAATGGTTATTCCTGTGATGTATAATAATGAATTGAATTCTAACAGTGAAATAAATTCTATTCTATTGAATGATAATGAAAATAATAATAATTTGAATAAAGATAATAATGAAATATGTACTGATGTGAATAAATCTAATTATGATTTTTTTTATGAATTTACAGATGCAGAATCGAGCGGAGGCTGCGCGACTGACAGCGAGGAAAAGCAATCCTCAGCTGAGCTGGAGCTTTCCGACCGGGAGCTGGAGGAGCAGCCAGCGGCCCATGGAGAGACAGCTGTTCGAGGGGAAGCCGCGACTAGTGCAGGTGACGCTGTTGCTGTCAGCGGCCGACCCATCCGCAGTACGCGTGGTAAACAACCTAAACGGTATGGTGATTATGAAATTAGTATGTTCGCCGATTCGTTATTTGATGAGCCTCAGTCATATGAGGAGGCTATGGCATCTGAAAACTCCAGTGAATGGCTAAAGGCTATGCAGATAGAGTATGACTCTTTGATAAAAAATGGAGTTTGGAAGTTAGTTGATAGACCGTCTAATTCAAATGTAGTCAAGTCAAAATGGGTCTTTAAAGTAAAACATGATACATCAGGTAATTTTGACAGATTTAAAGCACGCTTAGTCGCGCGTGGGTTTAGTCAAAAAGAGGGAGTAGACTACTCCGATACTTTTTCACCTGTCGTACGTCATTCGACTATGCGTATTCTATTTTCATTAGCTACTGAATATGATATGTCCATAGAGCATATCGACGTTACTACAGCATTTTTGAATGGTGACCTGAATGAAAATATCTATATGGAGCAACCTCCAGGTTTCATGTCCGATGATAATAAGGTGTGTGTTTTATTGAAAAGCATTTATGGTTTAAAGCAGGCGAGCCGCATGTGGTTTCTTAAGGTGCAAGAGCTACTTACGAAGAATGGTTATATGCAAAGTAAGTGTGAGCCCTGTGTGTATATAAGAAAGTGTGATAGGGATCTCACAATCATTGCTCTCTATGTAGATGATTTTTATATATTTTCTACATGTAATACTGAAGAATTGTTTAATTTACTTGACCAGAATTTTTGTGTAAAGCACCTAGGTTTACTTACCAGTTGTTTGGGCATGCGAGTCACTCGTAATAAAGATGTTTTAATATTGGACCAATCTGAGTATATTAAGAGATTACTAAAGCGTTTTTGTATGTCAGATTGTAAAAATGTTTCCACACCAATGTGCACTAATTTTAAAAATGTAAATTCAGACACTGAAACCTTAGATGATAATGTATATCAATATAGGCAGTTAGTTGGCTGTCTCATGTACCTGTCTGTATGCACAAGGCCGGATATTACTTTCAGTTGTAGTCAGCTGAGCCAATATCTATGTAATTTTAATAAGGATCATTGGATAGCTGCAAAGCGTGTGCTGCGGTATTTAGCTGGTACTATAAACTATGGACTTTATTTTTATAAGAGTGACCACCTAAATATTAAAGCATATGCAGACAGTGACTGGGGTAATAATTATGATAGAAAATCTTTCACCGGTTTTGTAATTAAATTAGGCAGGAATGTTATCAGTTGGGAGTCAAGAAAGCAAAGGTGCGTAGCTCTTTCTAGTACTGAAGGGGAATATTTGAGTATTAGTGACGTCTCCAAGGAGTTATGTTTTGTTAAGAATTTCATGAGTGAAATTAATGATAAACTATTAAGTATGGAGATATTTAATGATAACCAAAGTGCCCAAAAATTGTTACTAGCTAAGGAGTATTCTCATAAACGCACAAAGCACATAGACATTAGGTATCATTTTGTAAAGGATCTTGTATCAAAGAATATTGTAACTATTAGATACCTACCTACTGAGTATATGACAGCCGACATATTTACTAAACCATTAGGATCATCAAAGCATTGTAATTTTGTTAAAGATTTAAATTTATTGACTGTATGATAATATGACTTTGATGTTATAAAATAAATAGAAAAGTTTAATGTAATGGTTTAGATACCTACTGTAATTTTTATTGTACTGACAAAGTTCAGGTTGCATGTTGCTCGGCATGTAGGGTCTGTAGTTTTGTGTAGAGTCACTATGATTAATTGATTATGCATGTAGAGTCCCATGTCTATGTAGAGTCGATATGTATGTAGCGTCAATGTCTATGTAGAGTTGATATGTATGTAAAGTCAATGTCTATGTAGAGCAAATAAAGCTTTGTAAATGTGCTTGTTGAGAATAAGGGGAAGTGTTAAATTATTAAATCGATTACACTTATACTTAGTCTATTCTCAACAGCTACATCTCTAGCTAGTTAGTCTATGGTCTATGTTTTTTTTTTTTTTCTCTTCTCGCGACATTTTTCCCCGGTTCACAATGTTATTTTTAATCATAAAATATTATATAAATTCTCGGTGTAATAACTTAATCTAAACAAGTATATTGAATATACTGCGCGTTAGCATTACGCCCGTATTTTTATTTCATTCAGTACTGTGGTTCCTGGTTATGCAAACTGCAAAGACTTGGCCGACACGACGCCGACCTAAAGGCCTGCTCTTCTTGTACATGCTATTGCTATTTCCACTGCTGCATCTGGTGTTGCTGCTCCACACCAAGAGAACGGGCTCCGCTATATAAGCGAGCCAAGGACTCGACTAGTATACCTAGTAGGTGGGCGATTCTAGCTCAGCTGATACCTACAAAAGTTGTAGGTAACACAGCAGTTGTAGTACAACTGCTGTCTTAAGCCCCCAACGAAGAAATTGTATCAGCTAAACCAAGTTAACCCAAGAACTATCTTGGGCGGTGACGAACGCAAAGAGAGGTGCGTCTACACGTTAGAGATAATACAGCCCCGAAGAAGAAGATTCTTACTGCCTTTTAACTTAAAACTATAGGAATAAAGAATGTAGGCAATCTAATAATGGGCAGCATACTACTTATCGTCAAAAGCGATGTTTTCCAAGCAAGCGGTAAGCACTTTATAGGTAGCAAATAATAATTACTACCTTACATAGATAAGAAGGAAATATTTTCTTGGACCCATGTGGATGTGGATCCAAGTTTAGGGAGCCGTTTAACCTGATTCCAAAAACATGACTTTGTTTCAGACGTTGCTCTATTCTGCGTTTGGCCAATTCCTAGACCTCAAGACATCGGAATCGCACCGTAGCAGCAAAGACTATAACATGTTTACACTAGAGAGGCATCACACGATCGTAAAGTACAAAACTGCCTACTACACATATGATTTACCCATCTATTTGGGCTTTCTTTTAACTGGCAACAAGCTTAACTGGAAAACGAGGAAACAGGTGCAAGAACTCAGTTTAGATTTAGGCACGCTGTTTCAGATTCAGGTTGGTCAAACGTTACGTAATACCATAGTATATAAATCTATGCGTAATACTTTACTATTAAAGTACTTACTTATTTTGCGTTGGGTCAGGTCACAGTCGATACTTTTGTCTAATTGGCTACTTAAATTAATTTTCTACTTTCGCTAATTCAACATTTCTCTCTTTACAATTTTGATGCTTAATTTGTCCCTACAGTCGGATTTTCTAGCTATTTAGCCGTTTGTATTCAAAGGACTTCCTGCAACATTATTCATGGGTGTTCATGGGTCACGGCCAGGAAGACTCCAGGCAAGGAGATTCCCTGGAGTCTTCCTGGCCGTGATTCATTTGATAACCATTCTCTCTACCCTACTAGTATTCTTTAAAAGTGTCTTTGTTTTCCTATAGGACGACTTCATAGACTGTTACAGCGATGAGACCCTCACCGGTAAAGTTGGCACCGACATTCAAGAAGGCAAGTGCTCTTGGCTTGCCGTCAGCGCTTTGCAGCGCTGTACCGAATCCCAAAGGATCGTCTTCGACGCCTGCTACGGAAGCAAGGAACCAGCACATATTGAAAGAATCAAGCGGCTTTATGATCAGCTGATGTTGCCAGACTTGTATAAGCAGGTGGAGAGATCGTTATACGATGGTATGTTGGAAAAAATTAAAAAATTGCCATCGGAAGAATGGCAGAGGCTATTTAACAAAATGTTAGGTATTACGTATGGGAGGAAAAAGTAAACAGACTTCTACTTATTAGTTGTCAAGAGAATACGATAATTCAGTTCCAAATGATGCTTGTATAACTATTAACACTTTTTCTGCTGACGTTACTTTTAAGGGAAACCGACTTTTAATTGAGTTTATCGACGATAAAAGGCTTAATACTAAATCGTGGTCCTTCGGGACGTGGGCTTCGGGGACCGGGGTACTGAGGGAGTAACCCGTGCCTTTTTAGCTGTATATTATACAAAAACTGAGTAACTTATTGGTATCAAATCATCATCCGATGGATGCAGGAGGCAAGCAGCCGCTCAAAGTGGCGCTCTCTGGAGGAGGCCTATGTTTAGCAGTGGACGTCTACGGGCTATTGATGATGGTGATGATGATTAAATCAAAAACAATCTCTTTAAATATGAGTTTTATAATTTTATATTTAGTTTAAATTTTCCTAGTGCTAAACATTTAAAATTATTTACTTATATCTAGTTTTGATTTCATATTATTTTATACCACAATGGTCACACAAACGAAGTGCAGATACCGAATGCATTAAAATCAGTTGCATAGACTTATATTAAAAGTAATTAATGATTACGTCTACCCATAGAAAAGAACCCAGCTAATAAGACAGTATAATACCTAACTTTGGGGTGTAGTAGGTTGTAAGGGTAATTCTATCTACTAGCTGGTCTCTTGACGTGGATTCAAACTACTTATAGCTTACATTCTCTCACCAGTGGCTCCTAGTAGCTGTCATACACGCAGCGGCCACACCCCGGTACACCACGTCGGCTCGTGGGCTAAACCTGGTAGAGGGGGGACTTGTTGTGTTCCGCAGTCAAGTCCTGAACGGTTACTCCCCGTTTTTAGTGTATGGAAAGTCTGTCTCGGTGACGAAGGCACATCAATGCTGATAAGCGCTCGATGTTGGCGGAGTCGGCGAGGCTGCAAGGCATCGTGGAAGGCTTAAGGCGGCGGTAGGAGTCAGGGTAGTTACCGTCGGCTAGACACTGCATCTTGCTCTCTCTCTCAATTGTAGCGGGTAGCCGTTCCATTGGGGTCCAGGGAGTGCGGACGAGAGAGTGCATTTGTGTGTGCGCGAACACTTATGCACTTAAATATTTCCTGCGTAAATGACCTGTTTTCTGTTAACCGGATTCTGAGATGAAAGACCTTTGGCGATAGACAGAGGTAGAGAGGTCTGGCAATGATGCCTGTCGGGCTTTGTCTAATGTCTGCACGGAGGCGGCATAGTGAGAGTGGTCGCTTTAGCATCGATTTGGAGCAAAGATGCGACTCGGCAGCACACTATGCGACGAAGCAGCTCTATTTAGAGAAGCACTGCTTCCCCCGCTCAGCCGGGGAGGGGGCTAGAAAAGGTGCCCTAACGAAATGCTTGTTCCAAAAACACTGGGGAGGTAGTAACCGCGGCTGCCTGCGCATCCCATCAACGTGGTCGAAGCAACAAGAATAAAGTAAAAACCAAATCAATGATTTTCGGCGCATGGAATGTGCGCACTTTACTTGATCGTCCTACCAACCTATGCCCTGAACGTAAAACTGCCATTGTAGCTCGAGAGCTGCAGCGCTATAATGTCAGCATTGCTGCCTTAAGCGAAACCCATTTACCCGAAGAAGGTGAGCTGGTCGAGCATGGTGGTGGGTATACGTTTTACTGGAAGGGTACTTCAGTCAGTGATCCAAGGCGCTCTGGCGTGGGATTTGCTATTAGAACCCAAATAGCAACGAAACTATCCGAGCATCCGGTGTTTATTTCTGATCGCTTAATAACTCTGCGCATTCATGTAGGTGATGGAAATTACCTTAATGTTATTAGCGTATATGCTCCAACAATGGATCACACGGATGAGATAAAAGACAAATTTTATGAAGAAGTAACTCAAGCCTTGACTAAAATTCAGCCTAGGGAGCAAATTCTTTTGCTCGGTGACTTTAATGCTAGAGTCGGGCGTGATTATGAGTCTTGGCCTCGTGTTCTGGGCAGGCATGGTATTGGAAGCATGAACAGTAATGGGCAGTTATTGCTTGATCTCTGCTCGCAGTTCCAATTAGCAATTACCAATACCATGTTTAGACTTCCTGCAAAATACAAGGCCACTTGGATGCACCCGAGGTCCAAACACTGGCATCTCATTGACTATGCCATCGTACGTCAAAGAGATATCTCTCATGTCCATTTGACCCGAGTTATGCGTGGAGCTCATTGTTGGTCGGACCACAGGCTAGTAGTCTGTAAATTACATATACGACTTCACCCTTCTCGTCGATCTGGTAGATCCAAAGTTTGTCGTATGGATTTGGACAAACTGCAGGATAGCGAGATAAGGGAGATATACCAACAAAGCATTGGTGACTGCGTATCGCAAATGGATACAGAGAGTGGAGATTTACAGCTAATATGGCATGACCTTACTAGTCAAGTCATTAAAACTGCTTCTGACACGCTTGGATTGCAAAAGCGTGTCAATGAAGACTGGTTTGATGACAATAATAAGGTTCTTATTGACGCCATTGCCAAACACCGGGAGCTCTTTTCTTTAATCAACTGAAAAACAAACAAAACATTTCCTGATGATATCCTGATTTCAACATGCATTCACCAGACAGCGCCGGCTTAGATACCTGCTAACAACCTGCATTTGAGATCTCTATAATGTTTTAAACAGTCCTTAATAATTAATCGTCTAAAATAGTTTAAATGCTTCGCCTGAAGATGTTGTCCAAGATTTTGAAGAACAAATCATGAGGAAGACCGCGCGTGACTTGCTGAATTTGTGTCCTGATAAGGTCGTATGTTGCTTCTTCGAAGACTGAATAAGTGTGGGGCAATTGGAGCTCCTCGTACAAGTCCTTGATTCTGGCGACGGATTGAGGGTCCGCGCTTCCATAGTGGTCCTCCATGATTTGTTTCTGTGACGGGGTTGCCCTCTGCAAGGCGACGACTGCGAGCCAGGTGCATTTCCCGTCTTGGATGTCAGTGCCGTTTTTCCCCGTGACTGCTGGGTCGCCGAAGCAATCGAGGAAATCATCCTGTAGGTGACAAGAAGTTTCCAATTTTAGAGTCTCAATCATAACACCACAATTGTAATGTAAGGTAAAGTGCATCTCTATTAGAGACGTGACCTAGGTACCTACGTACTACGTAGTAACATATTCAGTAATCTGTGACGTGACTTTTGAGTTACCCGTTTTTTGAACAGACTTAGGCTCATAGAAACTTAGGTAGGTATTCTAAGCTTATGCTGTTGTCTCTAACGACCTTTACACCGTCAACGGGCAGAGATTAATTGAGTTGGTGTTGTGTATTGTCTTACACGTTACAAACAAAAAAACATCGATGTTCATCACACAAAAGTAGGTAGTATATATACTACTATGTAATAGGGCGAATTCTGTGATACTACTATATTATATTATGTGGTAGGTAGTATCTAGTAATTTTTGGAAAGCACACTTTGCTCTTTGGACTTGACTTAGGTATCTACAGTGACTTCAGTAGGTAATCCGCGGCTTTATTATGAGAAAGTCTAAAGTGTCAGTATAAACCACGATGGCATTTATATACTTAAGACTGTCAGATATCTGTAATCCAAGATAAGTAAGGATTTGTGAAGCACGCACGTTCCCATGATGACTAAGGATAATTTGAAAGTAAACAAAGTTATCGACCACTGCGGGTTTATTATTTTGTAGACGTAATGTCGTAGTAGGTTATTGCGATCGTAAATATAATGTTATCAAATACGCATGCATAACTTGAGCAAAACGTGACAAATTAAAACAACAATATTACGTAAATCAGCAGGTATCACGTGTTGAACTAAAACCACACACATAATTTCGAGAAAAAGCAATTGTTTGCAAAAGCAAAACACATACCAATTTGTTACTTTTTGATCATTCACTTTAAAAGGGAAGGAACTTTCAGTACCGTAAGTACCAAGATTTTTCAAGAGTAGGTAGTTATTTAGTTAAATTACCTGGGTACCTATAATAAGGATCATTGTATATTTTTGTATATGCATTGCAAAGTAAGTAAGTACGTAAACGTTCTAAAGCGACCCTGAATCATTTGGTTTTTATACTATAAGCTTTTTGTGTACTTAATTCAAATAAATAAACTATTACTTATAACGACATTTTTTGGTGTGTTTAGGTACCTACACTTGCTTTAAAAAAACTTACTTGGATCTGGAAGAACTCTCCCATCTTCAAGAGAATCGTCTTTGCTTGTCTATGCGTCTCAGGGTCGTCCACTCCACTCATGAGCAGCGCCAGGCTGACCGGCATTTGGAATGTGTAGTATGAAGTCTTGTACTGAGTGATAGCTTCGTATTTCTCCATGGTGAACTGGGTGAGGTCCGGCTTGTCTGTCTTCAGCATTAACTTCTCGACGTAGTGTCCCATTGAGCATTTTAGCAGCATCTGTAGCAATCAAAAGGGTGGATTAATATTGTGTAGGTTATACCTAGTATACTTAAGTTAAGTATTTAGTGCATCTAAGTTGCTTTCCCTCTGTCAGGTCAACTTATAGGTAAGTATACCTACTTGACAAACTATAATAACTACTGCACATGTATCTGTGCTGATAGGTAGGTAGGTACTTGAGCAATACCTAGTTCATGATAATAGGCATGATGGCTAAAATTATTAGGATTTTTTTTTGGATAAATTAATTATATTCCTCAAAAGATAAATATTTGTGAAAACAAAAATTAAATATCTCAATAATAACCAAGTTACAAGCATTTTAAAAACCGGAATAGAAAGAGATAGCTCAAATGGCCAGTGACGCCAGAGGAAGGTCATTATAGTACCTCATTACTAAGCTGTGGTAGCTTTTCATACAATCTCTTTGGCATGTGACGTCACAGTAGATTTTTGATAGTAACTGTAGGGGCCGTCTGTTTCGCGAGAAAGGGACAGGAGATGCCTCCTGTAGAAAACTTAAAAGCTTATTGCGCCGTGATTTATTTACCGATTTTGCTTATTTTTTCAATTATTGCATTCATTTTTAATCTTCTTTATGAAAGTAATATTTACTGGTTCAGTTTTAATAGTAGTCATCATGCCTATTTAAGTGATATGGGACATCTATTAACAATTAAAAATAATTAAGACGATAACTCATTTTAACATCCACAGCTGTTTGTCTATGGCATGGTTGTAATTTGGTAAGTTAAGTACCTATCAGGTATATTTGCTGACATAATGATGTATTTGGTATAATTCCCAAATGACCTTTTTGTGTAGGTAGGTGCCTACCTATATTTTGAAATGTTACGAAACACACGTGCAACTGCAACTATCAAATATATTTTAGTCTTATTTGATAATATTAAAACATTATATAAGCACTCATTTTAATGTTTTATTGAATTGTTATTTCTATTAATTTTGCTATAATAAGTATTGGCGAAAGTTACGTAGGTACTTATTCTTATTCTATTTGGGGGAGGTCGGGCCTGCACTGACGTCCCGCATGGGGTGTATTGTGCATTTCCCCCTGCCAGCATTCACCCAAGCCAGCCTAGGTCCTTCATGTATCGGAGCACGGCTCTGGGTCGCTGGCACAACTGTTCCAGTGATGTTACATTAGATGGTGACTTGGAGACGGATTGCAAACGATCCCGCGGTCGTTGTTCGTGTTCGTTCAGTAGATGTGTAGGTAGGTACTTATTCGAATTTGAAATTACCAGCCACATTTTATAAAAATAGATGCATATAGGTATTTTAAAAACTATAGAGCAGGTTTTCTTGATAACATTTCACGACCATTTGACCATTTTAAGAGGTCGATCAATTTTTATTCGCCATTAAACTTATGAATTCATCGCTATTTGTACCTAATATAATCAGCATCACGTTGACGATCACGTGAAATGCGCGTGGCGATACAATAAAACAAAATTGTTCCATATATTGATAGTTTAACTACACTTCAATGAAGAATAATTTACTTACCTTTTAAAATACAGTTTGATAGCTCAAGATCGCTTCTTAAATTAAAGGTGGTCTTTTTAAATACAGTTTTAATTACATAAGTGGTTTTACAACAGTAGATTGCAGTCATTAATCAACTAATCATGCAACACGAGCTACAGTAGGTACCTAGTACCTACCTTTAATTTGTTAGAATCGTTTTCATTGCATCTAAGTGCTTACTCCTACAGAAAGATCCCATATGTAGGTAATCCTACTTAACAAAGAGATCGCAAGTAGTTAAGATAGACCGTAACTTCCAAAGTGGTCCAAAATCAATAACGTGCGGAGTCCCTCAAGGCTCTATTTTGGGTCCTTTACTCTTTCTGATATATATTAATAATATTCATGACATAGGCCTGATAGGGCATTTAACTCTCTATGCTGATGACACTTGCTTATTTTACTTTGGTTCATCCATACATGAAATAGTCTCACAAGCTCAAAAAGACCTAAACAGCCTACACAATTGGTTTCAATACAACTTACTAACTATTAATATTTCCAAAACTTGCTACGTAATATTTAAAGCCAAAAACAAACCTGTACCCCTACACGCACCTTTGACAATCAATAATATTCCCCTACAGCAGAAATCACACGAAAAATACCTTGGTTTGCATATGGACACCCATCTGACATGGAATATCCATATCGAACATATAAAACAAAAATTAGTAACACTCCTCGGTTCGCTTCGTAACATTGTTCGATGTGTTCCCCGCAAATTACGATTTACAATTTATAATGCACTGGTAAAACCACACCTACTTTACCTCATTGAAGTTTGGGGAAGTGCTACCAAAACAAAATTAGCTGAACTTCAAGTCTTGCAAAACAAAATTGTCAAAATGCTTTTTAACTATCATCATTTAACACCAACAAAAACAATCTACACCGAAACAAAAATAATGAACATCAAAAAATTATATAATTATAACATCTGCATTTTTATTCACAAAACACTCAACAGGGATATCCACACTAACATAACGTTCACCAAAGTAAAACAGGTTTCCAAACGCAGCAATCGTCGCGGTAGCCTTCTTGTACTTCCGAAGCCTCGAACGAATTATGGCAAAACAATGCTTACTTTTGAAGGAGCACAACTTTATAATAAAATACCCTCACATATTAAAAAGTTACGTTCATTTAACGTTTTCAAGAGGCAGTTGACTCAATACCTTATGATGGCGGAACCACTGCCGAAGTAAATATTCTAAATTAAGTATCGATGATAAATGTACCTAATATAATTTTACTTAGCACGTATTTATATTGTTACCTACCCACATTATATTATGTGACGGCGAATGTATGTATAATAATTTTAAGTTAACTATGTTCTCATGGAAGTGACATTGTCTTATTTGAGAATAAATTTCTTTAAACCTAAACCTAGGTAGCATTATCAATTGTATCTTGGTTTTAGGTAGAGAATAATAATATTTATTATTATCTGCCTTGAGAATCTGGATCTTGTTCTTGTTTTATGATACAGAAAATACGACTCCTTTCTAAATATTATCACAGATATTATAATAGATATTATGCATGTCACAAGCCTTTAAAAACAAAAGAAGTGCGATACTCCGCCGTCTATGACGCAAACACAAACAAATTAAGTATGAAGGAGACATCACATTGACCAAGGTCCCGACTGCGTTTCCGTCAATAAACATTAAAAATATAATGTGAAACAACATTAAAATACTAAACAACATAGGTAAACCTCGGCCAACGAATCAGCTTTGCAATACAACGAGGGAATGTCGCCATTTTTGGGCACGCTCCCCGCAGAAAGCAACCTAAATTCTGTGTTTTATTTATAGTATTTTTTTTTGTTTGCGGCATAGCTTTTTTTTGATAGGGTTTTCGTTTTTAGTTAGGTGTATATATTTATTAAGATAGGTTTAAAGTATATTTAAGTTGTTTAGTTTAGTGTATATATATTGTTATTTAAGTTTTTGTACTAAAAAAAGAACAATTATTTTTACATAGGTAAATGTTATGATAAGGTGTCTATAGTGCCTACTGCCTCACGACATAGGTATTAGATTTAAAACTAAAGGATGACCTACGTTATGTTCCTATTCAGTAGTACCATTGTAAGTTAAGTAGTCATAAATTAATTACCTAATACGACTGATATAGATACGTTTGTAAACACGACCAGACGGCTTATGATAACATACATAGACAAGTTGCGCGGGCATCTATAAGGCGGCTGGAGCGGGGTGTTGGAAAAGAAAAATGGTTTTCCTTTTGAGACGTTTAATCGCCCAGAAGGCTAGCTTAATACTAACTTACTAACACGTTACACAAAGAAATGAGAACAAAGTTAAAAAAGAAATTGACAAAAAAAAAAAGGTTAGGCGAGAGACGCAAAAACTATGGAATGCATTAGGGTCGCATGCTGACATGAATTTGAGGAAGTGTCATTACAAGTGGAAGGCAATAAAGATTTAAATTTATGACTTTATATTAAGTGTGTGAAACAATGTACTTCAGAAATATTACAGTTTAAATAAGTTAAAATAAATGTAGTATATAGGTTTAGCTCGCAACATAACGACATATTATAGAGCTCATAATAAAGCCGCGGAAATCCTCTTTGGCAAAACAGGAAGCTTGGTACTGCCCTAGGGAGCGTCCAATTTGCCAACGCTAATAAACAAAACCACTTACGCAACACATATCTAAATAGATAGAATAGCGAAATCAAAAACTACTAAGCAAGTTTGGCAGTTCCAATGTAGGTTCACCTGTTTACTTAAAAACAAAATTTCCAAATAACAAAGCGACAACAATGCAAGTTCGAAATAATGAAGTTCAGCAATTTACCAGACATAGGTATAACATAATAAAATAGCCATCATTGAAACGTCCAGTTTGTCCTCTAATAAATCGAGTTCGGTTTTACAATTACGATTAACTGTATGAGGAATGCTCGATTACGATTCAGGTCACGGCGTCTGTACCTAATCCAAAAGTAGCAATGGAACAAAACAACAAAGATAACCACAGAACCTTATTACATAAAATCCGATGATCTGGTGAAAGCCGTTGGGGAGCCGATAGATGCAGGACGCGAGCAGCCACTCGAAGTGGCGCTCTCTGGGGGAAGCCTTTGTTCAGCCGTGGACGTCTTCAGGCTGTAGATGATGATGACATAAAGTCTATGAAGATAAGCTAGGAATCAACGTGAAACTTACCACATTGAAAGTCTCGAGCACGTGCTTGTAGTAAGGCTTGGAGCCGAAGTGTTTTTTCAGAGTGGTGTACATGGCAGACTGGATGAGAGAGGCATCGTTGACGCCGTCGAGGCCGACATCGGGGCGCCGATGCCAGCAGGGCGCTCCGCGGCGCATCTCTGTGCCTTCCATGATATCGTTGAGGAGCAGCTGGTGGGTGTGGAACTGGAAAGAGGGGGAAAGATTAGTCTTATTTGCCAGACACATCACAGTGAAGGATTTAAGAGAAACGACTAAGAGATGGAATTTGGAACCATAGGTGGGTACCTACCTAACGGAGTGTAACTGGATCAATAACCAAAGGTTATAAAACTCGTTGATAGCTCGTGAACATAATTTCTCGTACAAACACGACTCACCTACGGGGGCAGGGGGCGAGGTAACAAAACGAGACAAAGTCATACGAAATTACAAAGGACAGAACAGGATGGAACAAAAGACACATTTGATGTTCCACATCCTCTCGTAGGATTAGCAGTTGAAATACATTACTTGTTTTCGTTCGAGGGGAAGTTGAATCGTTGGTCAACTGGATTTATAGTCAATGTTAATAATATTTAGGTAAATAGACAAAAAGGCACGTTGCCCATTAAAAAAAGGTAAGATTAGATTAGGAAAACTCATTGAAACCCACGTGAATGTACAGCATTATCTACATAAAACTATTAATTACGATATCTCTGACATAGCAACTGACATATCATTGTTAGGACACAAACATGTTAAGTATAAAAAACGGTGGATACATAATAAATTCCTGTGACATTATTACGTATCGTATATATGTAATAACGAATTGCTACATTAGTTTCAGACCGAAATTAGTTTCACCTGGAACAATCTGAGCAGTTTATAAATTGACATTAATGTGAGATTTAAATGTAATGAGCTTACATATTATACGAAAAAAATTTAAAAATGTAAGTAGTTCAAAGTGGTATCTAAACAGAAATATTTGATAGACAGAATTGACAGAAATTCAAGGTCAATACTTATTACCACCCGTTGTAGACAACTTGTAGGTACGAACAAACGCAAGATTTTATATAGTTTTTGGCACAAACTAATTTTGTGCAAACCTTTTTTGCTATTAAGTACATTTATACTACAGCTTCGTCATCGTCACTGGTGTGGCATATTTGCATGTCTAAAATGTGACTTGAATAAATAGCCCGCATACCTATTTTAGTACAGAAACCGAGCTCTAAATATGGATGAGTTCTCCATTTCTGTCACAGGCAAGTCTTTATCGACACGTTTACTAAATTCTATGTCAATATAGCGACTTCGAGGTAGTAAACATGGAACACTACATTCCGGGTCTTTTAATTTTTTTAAAGAATTGAACAGACAATTGGTTAGTGAAGCTTGTAAAACTATACAGGACGAAATTATCTTTTTGATAGATGGCTTTGCTAGTCATCATTAATCGTTCCATCATGTGGGTTTGCGAATAGGACTATCTATTCACGTGGGTACTGTAAGAGCCAGCTAAGACAATATCCAACGAATGGCATTTGCCTCGGTACCTACATTAAAATCTTCTATGCGATCACCAAGCTGCCTTCTAGGCCTGGGGGTCTAGCAAAGATACCAACCACTAACGCTAACGCCTCACGCTAACTCCAAAATGTATTGAAATGACATTCGCTGCGGAAAAGTTAGCGGTTTCCGAAATGTCATTTCAGTACATTTTGGAGTTAGCGTTTGGCGTTAGCGTTAGCGATTGGGATCTTTGCTAGACCCCCTGGTCATTACGGCAAATCCCTCTCCATGATAAGTGTCCAATGTGGTCCAAAGTTTCATGGGGAGGCCTATGTGTGTGATATGATTTAAACGTTCTGCAACAATGTTTGAAACTCGTTTGAATCTCACCATTTCGACGCACCACCCCATCATATTGGCCAGGTGAATGGTCTCTGGGGTAAGGTTTTCTTTATTCTCCAACATTTTGTACGCGAGCACCGTGGCTAATCCTCGGTTCTTCTTCCCATTGGGCACATTGTATTGCAATACCTGGAGCAAAATACATTGATTATAATGTTTTGTTAACTACATAGCTATGATAGATACGAGCAGTCAGAGCGTCCGCTATAATCTTCTACAATAATGAATTAATGATAGTAGGTATCTGATTTCTGTGTCTGCAGTAGGTACAGCATTCACATTACTGATTTCACAAGCTAGGTGTTCTGGCAGTTTTTTTTTAGATCTATTTAGCTAGAGATTCATTAGGTAACCCTGTATATAGCCATACATTTTTTAAAATTGTAAGTATTTGAAGTTAAATTAAGCCGCTGACAGGAGCCAATGCGCCAATGCCAATTTGTTTAGTAAATAATAATAAATAAATATGTGTGGACAATTCACACATTGCCATCTAGCCCCAAACTAAGCATAGCTTGTACTATGGGAACCAGATAACTGATACAATACTTTTATAAATTTTTGTTTGTAAATACATACATAGAATACAATAATAAATAAATAAATAAATAAATAACGCCCAACGATCACATACATAGATCCTGGACCCTAACTAGGATTCCCTGTATCTAGGGACCCAGGAACTACGAGGACCATGGTCCCACAACACCCAGACACAGAACAAGTATTTGCGCTTTTTTTTTTTCGGGCACAAATACTTGTCCTGTCGCGGGAATCGAACCCGCCACCTCCGGGTTATGAGCCGACCTGCTCAACCACCACACCACGGAGGCAATACCACCGGAGACAATATAACACCCAAACGCAGAACAAACATCTATGTTCATCACACAAATGTTTGTCCCGGGTAGGAATCGAACCCACGACCCTCAGTTCAGAAGGCAGGGGTACTACTAACTGAGCTATCGGGCCCGTCGATTTAGTGATTTTATTATTTAATTAGTGATGCCAATTTATTACAGTAGACGAACTTGAAACTTATTTTGTACCTTATAGGGTCGCTTTATGCATAGCAAAAATATGGCGATTACGTTGCGTTGCACTTCGACTTTTGCATTTTTCGGTACAAATAATTAGCTATAAAAGAAATGCTTATTGTTATAAAAATAATAAAAAAAATAAGCTTATAGACGGATGCATTGAAACATAACTTATCACTATGATTTATTTCAATGGAGTGTTTTATTATAAAGTAACATTTTAGGACGTTTGAATGATTTTTTAGAGGTCACTTCACGATTTTTTTCTATCGAGAAAACTTTTCGTAAACGTGTTTCGGTTTCGGCAGATGGAAAGAAGACACGACCAGTATTAACGTGTATTTTTTTCAATCCTGTAAAGATATCTGTGAGATAATCACGTTCTAAATAGTCGATTTGGGAGCATTCAGCGCCTTAATAACCCCAAAACTATGCCTAGAAATATAGTGCTCTTTCAGGGACCAAACCGAGTTAATATAAACCGACCGACTCTACCTATCCTATAGATAGGCTAATGGTGTATGGGATATCAAAAAGGTGAAAAGACTGATTAGTAGAAACAAGTAGGTAAACTAAAAACAGAGAGCCACCAATGGAACTCACTGAACTGTACCTAATAAATGATAGGTATAAGTTACTGATGTCAGTTACATGATCACATCCAATAAAGAAGCTTCTAATAATTGTGCTAAATGTATTAGACTGATATCATAAAAACAATAATTGTGTAGGTTGGATACTGAATTTCAAGAGCTTCGTTATTGCTAGGTCGAAAATTTGTTACTTACCTAAACTAAAAAGTAGCAATCTGTGTAAGTTAATCGACTACCTGCATACCCTTCTTTATTTTTCCATGATTATCTTTTACTTGAATAGAATAAGTTCTTATTTTTTCGTCTACGCTAATGTTAAAGGTAAGGTACCTGCTTTTATGAAGGGTGTCTTTTTATTACTACCTATTTATAGTTGGTACCACCTATACATTATTATTGTACCTACTACCTAGTACCTACACTCTTCCCTCCCTCCACCCAATCAACTAAGAATGAGAGTGTGAAATCGTTGTTGTTTGATAAATAACTTTTAGGGTTCCGTACCCAAAGGGTAAAGCGAACCCAATTACTATGGGCTCCGCTGTCCGTCTGACTGTCTATCTGTTTGTCTGTCCGTCTGTGAGAAACTGTGTTAATAAGTATAACATGTTTATTGCCATTAAAATATTGAATAATTTATTCGTTTTTTGTACTTATATAACTTTAGATTGGTAGATATTGATTTAGTTTTAGTCCATTATACCTATTTTGTTATTTTTTTGTTAATATTTAAAACTTTGTTGACTTACGCGAGTAGGTATAGGTTAGGTACCTATACTGTATCTAGTGATTTTATATTATTATCTGTGTCTATACACCTTGATCAGGAGTAGTTAATAGAATAAATCATCTGTGCAACGTTGCAAAGTTACAGTGTATTTTATACCTACCTATTCGCAAACAAAAACATTGAAGATCGAAGAGCAAAAAGCAGAGCCTGTCTGCATTATAAATTAGGTTCGGACGGGAGTACGAAAACCGGTATCCATATCGGAACGTCAAACCGGTATAAATTACATGTTAGTGTAGAGCGTGCCACTTATCTTCTACAGATTATTTTTATTTTGACCACATCAAATGAGTATGAAATATTGTGCGCAGCATGAATTTATTTGGAAGCTTTATCGGTCAGGCTGACTGGCACACAAAAATTACTAATACTGGGTAGGCCGGTTCTGCTATTAATAAAATATTAAAATATATGTAGATAGATATAATTTGTTGATAATACTGTTTGCAAGACCGCTTTGTGTGATACTGACAGTTTTTGCATCATTTATAAAGTAATAAACATATTTATATAGTAAACTATCATAATAATTAAACGCCGTCCGAAGTCATAACGATAAAAAATAATTCCGACGTTCATCTAGTAAGTAATAGACAAGCATTACAGGTTTTTATGTAGTGTAAGAAACTTAGCATCGATACCATACGATAGAGCCACCACTCAGTTGTCATTTTAAAGATAGAATTTGTAAACTTTTAATAAACATCTGTGTTAATATTTTTAAATACTGCAATAACTTGTATAGATGTACTTAGTAATACATAAGTACGTCACGCTACAGTTCAGTAGAAATCCAAAAACATAGACCAATCACGGAAAAAATAAGATAAAATTGTACTTAACTTTAACTTGTCAAGTAACTAATAATGATGTAAGTATTTACTTATCATTGTACCTTAAAATGACAATTGAATGCAGCTCGCATCCTAAAACAGACTACAGAACATGTCGCTGATACCTCATTCGGCTAGCACAACGTACCTTGGCCAACCATTTGCTGGCTTCGGGCACTTCAATGTGCTTGCCGGTCTCCGTAAGCTCCCTGATGATGTCAGGGAAGCAAGCCATGAACTCCCTGGACTGGTCTTTGGAGACGGCCAGTCCACGGGCAGCCATCGGCAACTCCTGAGGTGTCAGGGTCGACAGGTATCTATAGGTGAGAAAAGGAATCGTTGGTTTCGAAACAGCTATACAGTGACCTATCCAAAATATTTAACGATATTTTAAAAAGAAAATTTCTTTGGATAAAGTTGAGGAAAAAGACTGTAGGCACCTATATACTTACCTAATTAGTCTTATCAGCGTTAGAGTATACAGGCTTATTATAATAACACCTAATAATTGTTCAACAATCATAATAAACTCTTGTTCGAATGTGAAAACTACTGTTGGCATTTTGATAATAGTTGTTATGAAAACGACTTAAATTTGTCACGTTTCTTTAATTTTTGTGATTGTGTACCCATATGTTATGATAACTGTTCGAGGTCACGCTACTTATTCTAGTAAACCACTATCATTAATTATAATGAAATGTAAAATTACATAAATTTGGTATTTATGTATTATTTAGTTATATCTCTAAGTCGGTATTTATTTACAACGTTTTCACAAACGACCTTAAGTACGTCTTACTTAAAGAGACCGGCTTTCTACGTCTGGTTGGTGCAATGAACGAGCTGACTTGAAATAGCTTGAAAATAACACGGACTTAAGAAATGCCGCAACTTTTAATTTAAAATTTATAAATAGTCAGCTAAATTTTAGCAACTTTATCTGTTTGACTGAATATTGTAAATGGATGATTGATACGGTCACCTTTATAGCAAGGTGAAATTAATGCCTATGCGATCTAAAATTGCTATCAAAAACGCCAGTATAACCTAGTGAATTCTAGTGGAAGCTATTGAAACTATAGGAACTTGGAAATAAACATGCGTTTGTAGCATTATCATAACGTAGTAAGTAGTAATGGTTGCGCGACATATACACGGCTTCTATTACGCCAACCGGTGTACTTGGAAAGGTATATTTATTTATGTATTCTGCTCCTGTGCATCGAGAGTTCAATCGAGTTCACTGACCTGTGGTATTTTTGCAACTTGAGTAGCTTCTTCGGCAGACCCACTTCTTCACTCTGCGGGTTCTTCGTGGATGGTTGATCAAGCCTTGGAGCCATTGCATCTGAGTTGGTAACGCTCGTGGTCTTGCTGATGTGTCGACGGAGCTCATTCTTATAGATCTGCAAGATCTTGTCCAAGCTCTTCTTAGACGAGTACATCTTGAATGTATTTGGTATTCACAAATTTACTTTTAGAAAATATTTAATTCAGGAAACGGTTAGCTGATATCGAATGCTTGTGTCGTCCGTTAGTATCGGGTACGTGTGACCGACTGATTCTTTGTTGTGTTTTGCTTCGCCTCCTTACCAGTTCCACACTAAGCCCGGTCCCAATGTTTACATTTGTTTTGTCGATATCGATAACCTTATCTGTGTTCGTTGAACTCTTTTCTATGACTGGAAAGATAACGCTGCTTATTACATTTTATAAACTAGAAATCAATCAAGTTCGTTCCATATATGTCACTTTCTCTGTGTCACCATTAATGATTATTTATCATCACGTTATTGGCGTGGCTTAGATTTACGCCTTTAAGAAAGAAGTAGGTAGTGGTGTGAATACATATAAGTACCTAAAGCATGTCCTTCGTTTGATCAATTTGGCATTTAAACTAGATCAATTAAATAACTTTTAATAGTGAAATTACACAATTAAGAAAAATTTAAGTACATACTTAGTTATTTTAAAAAATACCTAAGTAACTTCGTCATCAAAATATTTTAAATTAAAAATAAATTCACAGCAATACCTACCTAAGTACCTACATATTTAAGAACGTATACTAAATGGCAACAATTAGAGATATAAGACAAATGGAATACCTATTTAAAAAATTAGGTTACGCAAGAACTCATATCTTTTCATTCTCTTAATCAATCAGGCTTGAGGGTTTTATTTTAATAAGATGGTTCTACGGACTTCTACGTAATAAAAAGGTTTTGACAAGTTATGGACCTTTGATCTAATTCCTATAAAGTTTTATAAATAAACTAGCAGTAAAATTATCGAAGTACTTTTATCGATACAAAGGTACGCATCACTTCGGTGCGCACGCAGCGCAGCACACCAGCCGGGCGCCCCTCTCCCGCAAGCCGACACGCGGAGCACGTCACGTAGGCACCCAGCAAAGCAACGCGAGCTGAACCGGCCTATTGCGAAACTAGTGATGTGTGCCTGCCCGGCCGGCTTCTGTCCACGATTCACAATAACAAAGCGACACAGAATACATAGTAGAGTACACGCATATAGTGTTTTGTTTCGTGATGCAAAACAATCTTTGAAGTGATTCAACTAAGATTACCTACTTTTAGTATTTCATGACCGACTTTAGATCAAGTATTTACGATTAAGTAATACAATTATAGAAGTCGTAGGTACGTATACGTACAACTAAATTACACTGAATTATAGGTACAACATTTACAATTCCTACCTAGGTACTGTAAATGTTGTACCTATAATTCAGTCAGAAACAATAACACTTATCTACTTAGGCGGGAACAATTAAATTAATTGCCCAGACTCAAACAAGCCGCATGACCTACCCTTAATATTTATTTGACCTTAATTTATTATGATTATCCGTACGTAGGTATATTTAGTTATTTATATTCTTTACCAAGGTGTTGATGACAACGATAAACATAATTAATTATCTGGTGCACTTTGTGTTAATTGCAACTACTTGCATTATTATACTAAAATTATATTACACTCACACTCACAACACAAAATAAGTAAGATTTCATTACTAGATTAGTATTATTAAGATGATCCAAAATTACAGCTCGAGGGATCGTAACGAGTGCCCTAAGCATAGGTACTGATAAGTGATATCATTAAAATAAAGCTTAAAAATAAGTAGGTATAATTACAATAACTTAACAACTTAGTTATGTAACGGAACCCAGCAAAAAAGAAAAATTAACATTAATATAAATCAGTTTGCTCTTTCTACAAAATACCGGTATGAAATAACCGGTTTTATCCTAAAATTTTCCGTACTTTCTAAACAACTGACAACACTAGTCTCCAGTTTCCACCCAAAACATTGCGGCGCTCTATGACCCAAAAACGAATATCAAGTAGGTACCACCGTCACAGAATAGGCGATAAATAATCCTATACGTACAGTCGTACACCGTGATGAAAAGTGAGCATTGCAGCCTATTTCGATTCTTCTTACAACAACCATAAAGCAAAAGTTGCTTTGCGCTAATTTTCCCGATAATTCAACTGGTTTGGGCGATCACGTTTATAAGCAAAAACAGCAGAAAGTCTATAAGAACAGGATTATAAAAGGCATAACAAGACTAGTAGTGTCCAAGTCGAAAATAATGACTAATAATGAAGGCAGGTAGGAGGTTGTTTCTTTAGGTTACTCCCTCAGTACTCCGATCCCCTAGCCAGGCACACGTCCTGGAGGACTACTTTTATCGTCACAAACTTAATTAAAAGTCAGTTTACCTTAAAAGTAACGTCAGCAGAAGATGGGTTACCTACCTAATAAAACTGAATATTTTAATACAAGTATTGTCTGAGAGCTTGCCGATAATACCGATACATACTTATATGTATATACCTATTAATACTAAATTATACCTACATAGTTATTAAGAGGCATAAGTACACAGATAATACTGTTTTATTATATATTATTCATTATGATTAATTTCGGTAGAGAGCGAGTGTGGCTCAGCCAGTTGGTCAATCAACTTTCAAACGACGTAACCTAGTTCAAACCCCGCTCGGCCTAAAACACTGAGAAAATTCATCATCAGAAAGCGAGAACATAATTTTGATCTTGAATACAAGGAGGTCATCATCAACAGCCGGCTGCTCGCCTCCTACATCCATCTGTTTTCACTGGTTGTCGGTCCACCTAGTGGGGGGGACAAAGACGTATAATGTATCTATTAGAGGTTGTTTGAACACTGCTGACATCTATTGGCTCAACTCTCAACATAAGTACCAAACCACGCTCATTGGTTGACGACAGCTGATCAACAGGCAACCAATGAGCGTTTAGAATTTTTAAGTTGACTTGAGTTTCACATTAACAAACGTATGATAAACCGGGAGTTACCATCTAAAAGTAAGCTGCGTAAAGTGTCACGAAGATGCCATGCGGAGTGCATGCCCAATTAGTTTAAGCATCGAATATTATCATGACATGAATGACGCTGATATCTGCCGGCACTCGAAGATGATAAAACGCAGTAGCAGTAGGTACCTACCTAAATCCTCTATGTAGATAAGATTGTGTTCGAGTTTCTAATAAGGTATCAGATATCTATTAATCGGGATAAGTGACAGTCTTGTTTTTTGACCTACATTTTCCGTTATATGATAGGTAAGTAGGTATAGGTAGGAGATACGAATCTGTCCGTAGTTTTGATTGGATCTATTATCTACCTACCTCAGTCTTTTTTTATTATTTGACAATGCATAAGAACTACAAGTAAGTAATAAAACAGACTAATTTATAGATCATACAGCTGTACTTTGTTCTTCTGCTGAAAGTGCAATGCCTTACGTAAAGGCTACTAAAACTAACCACAAAAAGTGTGCGCTAACTGGCGCTTACTCAACCACTATGTTTGCCTCGCGGTTTCACCCAGGGCTCAAAGTCTGCTATTTCATTTATGTCATAATGGTTCATGCATCGTACCATAATGACAGATTTTGCCACTAATGATGGTCTACAAACCATAAGTAGATTACAATTAGTGGCAAAATATGTCACGACACATTTTGACACTAACGGTAGTTTACAAACAATAAGTAGACTACCATTTGAGTCAAAATCTGTCATTATATGGTACTGTGGCGTGTGTACGCGCCACTATATTGCAATTATTTTATATTCTCTGTGTCCCCATGTGTAAATGTGTATATTAAGAACGAACTATGGAACGGATTCCATAGTTCGGCAGCGCCCTCTGGCGCTGCAGGAAAACTCTTTTGAAATAGCAGTCTTCGGAGCCTGGGGGTCTAGCAATGATCCCAATCGTTAACGCTAACGCCTCACGCTAACTCCAAAATGTATTGGAATGACATTTCGGAAATCGCTAACTTTTCCGCAGCGAATGTCATTTCAATACATTTTTGGAGTTAGCGTGAGGCGTTAGTGTTAGTGGTTGGTATCTTTGCTAGACCCACTGGTTGTCAATTTCTAGTTACCTACAACGTAGGTACTATGCCACCCGCTCCCCGCCTCACCAGTTCACAGACTATAATATCCATCACTATGGAAAAAGAAAAACTAAGTCCCGCGAATCGCGATGCAATGGTCCTCATATCTTAGCATTTATTAATAAGGAAGTAAGGATAGAGTTTGTCCAATATCCATATGTTTAACCGACTTCTTGAGGTCATGCATTTAAGTACTTTTTGAACTGAAGGGCCGCTTTCTTTCCGGTTAGCAGGCAGTTTGGCAGGTATTACCTACTGCGTTTTATAATCAACGGTTGCAATTCGAGGTTGACTTTGAGGGTGTTGTAATGACTTCGCAACGATCAATAGAAATTAGGCAGCGAAACCTTCAATAAGATTCTAGAACTATTGGACTGCAATCACAATACCTACTTGTTCATTCAAACGTAGACGTAGAACGTAGAGTTAGGCTGGTTTTCCACAAGAGATGTGCTAAACTGCTAAGCTGTATATTATAGCCAAGGCTATTATAGATGTGTATAAACTGTATAATATCCAAGGGTCGTTCATATTCATAGTTTATAGCTTTGCAGGTGGGAATGGGTTTAAAGAAGCTATGCTTTTTAAAGGGATGCGTGCAACGTGCTAGTTATGGGACGGATGGTCGAAAAGTAGTAGCTTTAGTTCCTCGATACTATAATATGTCATTGAGCTAGAATTTCGTAGAATATCCACTAAGTTCTAGTTCGATTCTATTCCACCGTGGAAGCCTGGTAAAAATAACTAAAAGTGCCGGATACCCATCTCAAAACTTCGTTATGCAGTTCTGCATGTGTGTGCATTAGCGGTTCATGGTTTCGTAGCTTAGGTTTGACCTCGCTCATTGGCAAGCTGCCTAGCACATCTCTGGTGGAAAAACACCCTTAGATAGCAGTTACGTGAGTAAACGTTGGAGGCATATAGTAAATATAGTACGTATACGTACCCACGGTAGAGTAATAAATCTAAGGTAGTTTACAAATTTTATAGAGCACGATGGTAATATAATATAGATATTGTATGGCAACCAAGTAAAAAAAACAAATTTTCATAAAAATATTCCTTGTGTTTAGCTGGTTAGTGTTAGCCCTGTTTCATTCTCCCTTTAAGGCGGGCGTACAACTAATTACTATAAATAATTGCAAAGTCAGGGTGGGTAATTTTCTTATCAAGACTTACTTATCAGTTATCGTTATCACTGTCAAGACTAACTAAGTATTTGCACAAAGCACTTAGTATTATGTAATTCACAAGTGTTGGCGTTAGTCACACGTTATTCCAGAGTCACATTTGTGTCTCAGTTATCGTAACATGTATATAATCATACAATAATCATAATTGTGCAGTGTGTAGGTATCATGCTATTGTCGCGTGACTGCAAACTGCAACAAGCAAGTTCAAGGTTGATATATTTTTAAACAGTCTAGCCATTAGCTTTAGTAAATACATACAATACTCTCTCAATAGTCTGTTTTTTATTGTACGGCTTTCACGGTTTAATTGATTTGGATCTTTTTTCTCGATTTTGCGTGAATAAATAGCTTATACTACCGAGTTCAGCAGAGGATATTTTTATCCCGTATAAATTAAGAAACTCGACTCAAGATATCTGAGGTAGCCTGTAAGGCCTTTTGACTAGTTTCGATAGGCTGACGATGCTGCTATGCCGATCTTGTATGGGTCACTGTGGACTTGTGGAACCCTTTACAACTTTTTTGAACGGGCTATTGTTGTTGGTCTCTACCGCGTACATCTTTACAGCGTCATCGGGCGGAGAGAACTTTACAAAAGACTGGCGTTGACCGGCGACGACGGCGCGCGGTATCCCTTGCTAGCATTGGCAGAACACAGCCAGATAACAGAAATCAGATCATATCCATATTGTATTGAAAATACTTGGGTGCTTAATACAAAATAATACGCACTAGGTGCCAGATACAGCCACAGAATAAATAATAGTTGGTACCTACAAGCATTACATAATAGCGCCACACCATATTAGTAATCAGCAGGTACTAAATTACGATGAATATGGTACCCTACCTATAGACCGAGACTCCGAGACATCAAGCCATGCAGTAGCGGCGTGCTACGCAAGACTAATATAAGTAAAGAAGTTCAAGGTGAAACAAGTTAAACCGGCTTTGTGGAATACTTATAAACAATGTTTGTTTGCCGTCAGATCTTCAATAGGTTTAAGGCAGTTGGTCCAATCCGAAGAGGCAAATTCAACATACTTACCTACAGTTTTTATTTTGTAGCTGGCCCGTGTATTCTGTGGCCCCAAATATCAAAAAATTGAAAATTCTAATGCGTAGCATTTTAAAATCCATGAAATTCTCAGGTTTTTGCATCGCATGACGCAAGGCGGAGCTGCAACTGCATGGTTTGAAAATGTAGGTAATAATACGTTTGAATAATAAATTAAAGAACAGGATTTCAATATTCCTTTGGCTATTTGCTTTGACTATTCAACCAATGCTGGACATGATACTTGAACATAAGTACCTACACAAAACTGATAGTGGATTGATAGAACGTTAAGGATCGAAATGGACAGGCTCCGATCCAGGGGGTCTAGCAAAGATTCCAAAAGCTAACGCTAACGCCAAACGCTAAATTCATAGGGTGGATTGCACCATCTTCCTTTAACTGCTAACTGTGTGACCGCCCACGCTTTGCCGGTTAGTGTAATTGTTTATGAGAAATGACCGTAACAGTAACTTTAACTGTGATTATGGTGCAACTCAGCCTAAATATATTGGAATGACATTTCAGAAATCGCTTACTTCTCCGCAGCTAATGTAATTTCAATACATTTTGGAGTTAGCGTTTGGCGTTAACGTTATCGTTTGGGATCTTTGCTAGACCCCCAGGTTCAATCCACTGGTGGAACCAGATGGCGGTAGATCCAAATAGAGTTGTGGTGGTACAGGATCCACCCAGACCAATGATGGATTACAGTGAACTCCAGTGTATTCAATGCACTGGTGGATCGGCACAGTAGATCCTAAGTGGATTGAGGGGATGATATATTTTTCTATAATTTATAGACATAGCATTTGACCACTGTCTCACCTGGTAAGTGATGACGCAGCCTACGGTGCATGCTTGCCTAGAAAATCTTATGAAATCTATTGTACTTATACTATTTAATTTATCGTATCGTGGTATTTTCAAATAACTTATTCCACCTACATTTGTATAACATTGATCTCACCTTGACTACGAGCACGAGGCTAAACAGGTGCTAGTCTGTTGGGTATGTAAAACCAGTGCAAACGACATCTGTTTGCTCCCATTCGCAATTCGCATGCACAGGTAATGCAAGTCTGCCTGTTAATTTACTTAGCTAAGGATTTAAGACATTGATTGGCACTTGAACAACTTGCAGTAGGTATTTTGCTAAATGTTCGTTAGGTTCAACCTGAAAGTGGAAATTCAAGTAGGTGGGTTAGTTCTCAGTTATCAGTTAAGTATAAACACTACAAAAATGGATCTATTGTTGAACCTATGTTTGTAGCCAGCACAGCACGTGCGTGACATTAGGATCTGATACGACAATCGCGGGCAGAGGAGTTTAGATATTTATTATTAGTCATAGCCATACCTACAAATAAAAAATAGGTAGATAGCCTAACGAACTATTAGCTATATAAGCACGTGATTCTTGCATTTGAAATAAAATAACGCCCAACGATCATAGACTCAGGCCTGATGTGCATAGACAAGATGAGAAATTGGACTATAGATGACACTTTGCACTTGCCTTCATACTCTTTCTTGCTTGTCAAGTGGAGTCAAGGAAGTTTTTAGTATAATTTAAAACTTCCTTGAGTGGAGTAAAATAGAGAAGCGCATCAGCCGCTCCGGGGCTCTGGGGCCGTACTGTGAGCTCTTAGCGCGATTCAAAACATAGCCTATATTGGATCACTTGTCAAAATCTTCATACAAAAAAACAAAGCGATCCAATATAGGCTCTGTTTTGAATCGGCCTAAGAGCTCACAGTACGGCCCCAGTGCAGTATTATAGCGAAGATCTCTGTGGATCTAAGCTATGCGGGTGAAGAGGCACGTAATCATTTAGCCGTGTGCCGCGTGTGTAGCGGACCTTATCTGTCAATTTATTTTGTGCTGATATACTAGGTATTTATATAAGTGGTCCCACCGTGGTTGCTATGTGATATAAGTGTATGTTTTGTCAGCATTTATCTAACGATTCACTCACGATGATATTTGTTTCTTATAAGAGTTAATATTTGAAGATACATTCTCTTTGATTAATAAAGACTTTAGTGTCTTTGTATTACACTCCATTTTAGCAGGTGAACACATTTACTAGTATAATAATATAAATACCGTACAATGGTACATAATAGTAATACCAGTAGTGGAAGAGAGAACATCTTTTTTTTTCAAACACTTATTGTAATGGGCTTGCTATAAATACACTTTGGTGCAAAAAATTCGCACATGTATAAATTTTCATCAAATTTTCAAAAATCAAAAAAAAACATGTTTTTTTTATTTTTTTGGTATCTAATATTAAAGTTTATTTCAAAACCTATCCAGCAGTACCTTTTTTGTCCTTATACCACGTCTACTTAGTGAGTTTTGGGTAAATGTCTGAAGTACCTGTTTTTTGTGTATTTATAACATAAAAGTTAGGGGTTGAAATTAAATTAAAAACATGAAAATCAGCATAAAAACTTTTTTATTAATAAGGGGTGTTCCCTCCCCTAGCCCGAATGACTGCTTCCATGCGTTTTTCATTGACTGAACTAAAATTTTTATAAAATCTTGCGGTATGGCCTCCCATTCTTCTTCAATCGCATGTTGCAGCTCCTGGAGACTCGTTGGGGCAGTGTCTCTGGCCCGAACTCGTTTTTTTAGCTCGTCCCATAAATGTTCAATCGGATTGAGGTCCGGGCTGCGAGCTGGCCATTCCATGACAGGCACCGCAACCTCTTCAAGGTACTGGTACACAATACGAGCCGTATGCGGTCTTGCATTATCTTGCATGAAGATGAAGTGTTCTCCAATATATCCCGCAAATGGTACAACGTGGTCCTGGAGTACTTCCTCAATGTACCTTTGAGAAGTGAATCCCCTTGATCGGCGGCCAGGATTCGCTCCGGAGATGAAAATAAGTTGTCTTTGCCTCCAGTGATATGCCTCCCCAGAACATGCATGATCCACCGCCGTAAGAGACTCGTTCTTCGATGCAGCATTGTTGAAATCGCTCGCCTGGCCTTCGGTAGACTCTTCCTCTTCCATCGTTGCCATGTAGGCACATCCTGCACTCGTCAGAGAACAGAACTGCGCTCCATTGGTCTTCAGTCCATTCCAAATGCTCTCGAGCGAATTGAAGGCGGGTTTGTCGGTGGGCTGGGGTCAGTTTCGGTCCATTTGCTGGTCTGTGCGCAGTCAGATTCCCTTCCCGTAGTCGTCTTCTAACTGTCCATCGGCTGACATCGACTTCCCGTGTTTCTTGGAGACGCTGTCCCAATTGAACTGCATTCAAACGCCGATTGCGCAATGCAGTCGTCACAATAAAGCGGTCGTCACGCCTTGTTGTGGCACGGGGTCGGCCAGATCCTTGGCGCCGTTTGAAGCCGCCAGTCTCTTGATACCTCTGCCATACTCGACGGACAGAGAACCGGCTTAGATTCAGTTGTCTTGCCACTCAATTTGGTTTTTCCCTGCTTGAAGTAGGGCCACCACTTGAGCGGCTATTTCTGGTGTGGTACTCATTTTTTAATTTTGGGTTACGATGTTATCAATTGACGACTGTTCAAAGAAAAGGTTGATGTGCGAATGAGGTCACTACCCTTAAAATGCACCATTTTATACCTGTGACAAGTAGTGCGAGCGTCTCTACCTGTAACGAGCGATTTCGGGTTATGCTATTGTATTATTGTTATTGTATTATTTATAGAGGTTGATGGTCACTCGATGTGTCACTCAAAAGCCTACGCGTGCATTTTGTTTTAATGGTAGTAACATATTGCAGTACCGTTAAAATCGCAAAAATAAAAATGCAGCGAAAGTCAAAATGTTGCATACGTGCGAATTTTTTGCACCCAAGTGTAGTTATAATATTTGACATTGTCCACTTTGTGATTTTATCTGCTCAGTAATTATAATAATTTAATTTAATTACCTAACGACATTTGACTTGTAAAAGTGCTATGAATAGCCAAACTATGCACTATGAAAATGACGCAATCACAAACTTAAGCGCCGCTGTCTGTCTGTCTGTCCGTCTGTTCGAGGCTGTATCTCATGAACCGTTGATAGTGAGACGGTTAAAATTTTCACAGAGTATTATGATTCTATTGCCGCTATAATAATAAATATACTGAAAAACAGAATAAAGAAATAAAAACCAGAAGATTTTTTTTTATTGTTTATAGAAGTTAGACTACTGCTCGTCCACAGACTATACGTAGGTACCTAGATAGGTAAGTATTTCTACTTAAGTATAGTTCAGTTTACAACGTTATTTTTATCTTGAGATAATAAGAAAACATCTTTGTGTGAATGCTCAACCTTGGATATATCATATGACAACAAATGTTTTAGTATAAATTATGCACCTTATAATATAATAATGCACCTTTACTCCCTGCTTGCCTAACTAACGAAATTTACACCAGTTTTTATTTACTTAGGTCGTTACTTATACGAAGATCCTTCTTTTTTTACAAAGAAAACGCTTTTATATTTACATATTTATTTACTTATTTAAATAGATAATTTAGTTTTATGATGACTACAAACAATGTCATGCAACAGTTTCGCACTACAACTTCAGATGGTCATCGTCCTTGCTGGCGGTGTCGCTCCCAGAGGTTTCAAGATTGACAAGATAATTGCGTCACAATCCAGCAAATCTGCCCCCATTATTATGTTTCACGTACTCTTTTTGCAAATCCTCTGAACCGACATTCCGACCTTTAATCGCCTTTTGCATCAGCGATGATGAGTGATGACCGAGAGGCAACCGCGTCCAAGGCCACTTTAACAAAATACATAATAATAATTAATTCATCAACGATTATTATCTGAGGTCTACCATTTTGGTGTCATGGCGGAAGGCGCGAAATGCCGCCATTTTAGAATACAATCGACCAGCGCTTGCCGTGACGTATGGGTGCGCTATTGTATGTGGCTTCCGGAAAAGTTAAGGGTCAACGAGGTCTGAATATAGGTGTGCTATTGGAAAATTAATTGTGCTATGACAAATCACGCAAAACCAGGTCACAGTCTTATTGTTTGGCGATGAATGCAACAACGTTGAAAGGTTTAACTCGAAGTCGAGCATTGTAATGTTTTGTGGCAATTTAGTGGAATTTACCGGCAATTATTAGTTGCGGACATGAACCTAATAGATACAGATTTTAATGATTGCAGGTCTATCACACTGAATTTTATTGGTATGATGACAATAGTATACGGACTTACAGCAAGGCCCAGAAGTTCTTCGATGCACTATAGTTCTTAGTTATAAAAGAATAAAGTTCTAAAATCCATGTCGGTTTCCTTGTTAATGACTGTTCATAGAGTACGATGATATTCGTTCGGTCACCGGCGTCGGTAAACACTATGGAAAATTAGCGATGCGTGTCGATGGTGTGATTCGCTCACATCGATGCTCTCCCATTGTCGTCCCCCCCTAAATGTGATTTAACTGAATTATGGAGTAGAAATTGCCACAATTCAATTTTGGATGTCCAGTAAGCTGGTGCTGTGATCACTGTGTGGTGACTTGGCAGAACCTGACAGTGTGTGGAGTGTTTTAATTAAGAACTGTGGAAAAGACTGAAGTGCTACGAACGTGCTACGACGTAGAGCCCGCCTTGGAAGAAAAGCTCAAGTAAGTCAGACGTGCTTACGTAGCCGTAAGGCGTAGCTATGTGTAGCGCAGATTTTTCAGGGTAGAGTTGGTTTTCGTATTGTTTTAAGTGATAGCAGCGGCCATGTTGGAAAAGCAAAGTGAGCAATAATGTTCATGATGCGTACTATAAAATAAAAGTTGTTATAAATTAACGACAAAAGTTAATTTGGACGTTTTGTGGCGGATGATGATAGAAATGATGAATTATTTATGTTAACTTTTGTAGAGGAAGGTATTTAGACACTTAATCGGATACTTATCTATAATCTATAACATCTATAACAATATTATAAGGAGGAAAGATTTGTTTGTTTGTTTGTATTGAATATAGGCTCCAAAACTACTAAACCAATTTGAATTATTTTTCACTGCTAGGAAGCTACACTATCCAAGGATGACATGGGTTATAATATTTAAGAAAATAGGCATCTTTTTCCTAATAATGTAGCCCAAAGTGTATAAGGTGTACGTAACAGGGTTATAGCGTAAAACTAGTTAACCCGTGTGAAGCTGAGGCGGTTCAGCTATTACCAACTAAAACTAGGACTTAACTTTAATGTTAAAGCCACAGAATAGATATATGTAAAACGCATAGTTCTCTCAACTGTGGAGGAAGAAAAGGTATCGTGTAGTACCTACCTACAGTGGAGGACTGAGCGAAGGACGGTTCTCCACATAGATACATAGATGAGTATTTAACATATTTAAGGAAAAATAAGTAAATGATTATGTAATGTGTTGTTATTTCTTACAATAGAGATGGTTGGATAATTTGTTTATTACTTATTATTTATATTACTTATATATCAGTATTTTTTCTGTGAACGGGTATGTTCATCACTGAATCAATAATCAAAGTGATGATGATGATGATGATGAATAGTTATATTATAGCATAACTCAAAACTAATACCTAACGACAAAGTAGGATTTCTAATAAACAAAATACATGTTATCTACTTAACTTATTTACATTTGAATCGTGACTACCACAGATACTTATATACCTACTACGATGGTCATCAAATAAAGCATCGAACAATTCCAGTCAGTATTGTATTACAAAACTTCAATACCTACTAGGTTTTTTTTGGTACCAAGAGTGGAAGTAATCCTCATGGATCCAACAGAGCACGGGCCCGCGAGTAGGTCCGACTCTGCCAATTCCATGGCGACCTACGAACTAAACCTCCCTCCCTATTATTATTAGTCACGGCAGACATGAAGTCCGGACCACTTTTTAATCATATATTTATATTCATATGTTACTAAAGTTAACTAAATGCAATGTTTATATGTTTTTATTTAGTCAGTTAATAGTAAATAGCCCTTTGATCTAATTAAAAACCGCTGATGTATTCGTGAAGCGGTGGTGTGCGATGTTACATGACATTATGAAAGCGCGAGACAGGTGCATAATGTGCGACTAATATGAGATACACTTTTGAATGTGATAGGCATTTAGCCAGGTTTACATTGGCCATTAACCAGATTGAACAGCTATACTAGCCTCTCGCATTCAAAGGCTTGAGTGCCGGGAACATACAGATTTTTTCCTTGATAAATACATTGGTCCATTTATAGGAAGGTGATCGTGCCATGTATTTGTTCGAACACTCCATACATCTCCAATCAGATCATCACAATATATTTCCAGTTGTCTGATCAGACTATCTGATCGAATTTACTTCATCCCTCCTCCTTGCTGCGTTTTTCTCAGTGCTGAGGGTCGTGACCCCCTCCATAGATCACTTTGTCTCTGACGATTGTACGCCATCGTGGTCGGTTCTCAGCGGCGTGCATGGCTTCGTGTACTTTGATGCCGAGTGTGGTGCGGATTTGGTCAGACCAGCGCAATGGACTTCGTCCACGGGGCCTTTTCCCTTCCACTTTGCCTGTGATGATCAGCTTCTCCAGGTTGGCACTTTTCTTCCGAGATATGTGGCCGAAATACTCAAGAACTCGTTGGAGGCAGGTTGAAGATAGCCTAGAGGTCACTCTGAGCTCCTTGAGTATTGACATATTTGTCCTTTTCGCTGTCCAGGGGATGCGCAACGTTCTCCTCCAGCACCACATCTCGAAGGCGTCCACACGTCTACGGTCATTCTGTACTCTTAGAGTCCACGTTTCTGCACCATAGAGGAATATGGAGAATACGAGACTTCTGACCAGTCTTATCTTTGTCTTATTAGTGATGTTCCTATCCTTCCATATTCCTGTCAGCTGGCTCATCGCGCACCACAATGGTGTGGAGCGTGCAAAGCTTTATATGGCACGAACTCCTTCTGATAGCCTGATCAGATTATCAGATGGAATGTACATGTGCACACCACTCAGTGATGTGGATACGATGCCGGCCAAGGAGGCAACGCGACCAGGGAGAAGGTAACAAACAAACAGTGCTTGCTTAAATCACGTCTCAGGAAGCAGCTGGAAGAGTAAATAGATATTTATGGAGTTGTTACGCAAGTGCATGGAGTACGAAACCAAATGTGAGCTGGTGTGCATTAAAGAGGACATGCTCAACTGAAGAGACGACAAAAAGTCGTCAAAAAATCTTGGAGCTTGACATACCTGAAAACAAAAAATCCGGCAAAGAGGACTGCAGTACCTACGGAAACGGGGAGAGCATGTGTCACAGATCTACACTACGCCGTGTTATTAGTGCGGCCAGATGCAGCCAAACCGAACCACGAGGCTGTCGCGGTATGAAATGTGACTTTTACTACTCAAATGCCCGTCAGCGAGGTACTGGGGTTAGTTTCTCGAACCCTGAAGTATTCGCGAACCGCGTGAATAGTCATGAGTAATTGTGTATGCCAGTGCAACTGCGACAAGTGGACATTCATAATGAAAATACCACGTGCATGATATTTTCGAAGCTTTAAATATTCAGCGATGTGTTATTCGTAATTCCGAGTTTCGACACAATGTAGCGCACTCAATTTCGGCCCACGTGTTGCCCTTTGTTAAATTCTTATTTATCTATAATCGATATAGGTAGGTATAGGTAGTAAGGAAATAGCGGAACCTTAGCGCAGCAATAAGAAGTAGTCAAAAACTTAGTAGAGAGCCAGGGCTCCCAGAGAACAATAATAATAAGTTAATTTGTAAAGGAAAAATTAGAAATACCATTTTTCCTTCACAAATTAATCTGTAGATTACGCTGAGCAGGCGATACGGCTATAAAATCATAAATAATAATAAACATTAACAATAGCAGATCGAGTAAGTTTTTGCCTAGAAACGGTTCACCATTGAAGATATAAGTACAAACAAAGCCATTGAACCACCAATTTCCCACATCCGAAATTCTGGGTGCGCAACATGTTGCAAGACCCCGATTCCCATCAAGCCCATCCTCGCTTATATCAACTATTGCTTAATCTGTCAATATCCATAAAAACTTTGGGTTATTCTGTGAACAGCCCATCCCACGACCACAAAGGCCTGCAAATAGTTTTCACACCATCTCTTTCCGCGCGATCGGGCAACGTGAAAGGTCCGTTACTACTAAAGGGTCACATCCGCATTGCTCTCTTTGACGGGAGATAAAGGGACTTTCGCTTAATTGGCCGATAGAGGCCAATCCTCAATTTGAAAACTGTTTGGGAGTGATATTAGGTACTACCAACTGGATTTGTGACCGCCCGTTCTAAAATAATATTCAAACTGGAAAGTGCAAAAAAAGCAACAATAAAATCTGATTATTAGTTCGAGGTTCCAAAAGATTATAATAAAGAGTCAATGGGTTGAGGAGTACCCATTGACTCTTTATTATAAATAATTGCGTAGGTACCTATTGGTTTTGGATATCACTACCTACTTTACACACTTGTGGAGGTAAGGTAGGTCTACAAACGTTATGTGGAAAATCCTAAATATGCAACTTATCGCTGACACCGTTTGGTTTTGCTCGCTTGCAAAGGTTGGCTGTGCCATGCAAAACCTTTGCAGCCAAGCCAAAAATCTCATCTACACGTTCGAATTTTTAGATACTGTCAAGGTTTGGCAAACGCGTGAACCTATATTAAGCAGAATGAGCTTTATATGGTTTTCTAGATAAATCCAAAGTCAACCCAGTCACACGAATTCCAATACCCGCTGATTCGAAATCCGCAAACATTCAGACAGCGATTACACGGCATAGATAACTGTATCAAAATTAGTGCTACGTCAGTCACAGAATTGGCCTGACGAGGACGAAGTTCCGACACAATGGACCGGATGGAGACTTCCGCTTTCCATAGGCTTAATTTTTTTGGAAACGCCGAAATTTTCATAGGACACGTCGCCCCACGCTTTGTCATGTAGATTTAGGTGATTTGTTTGGGTTTTAGACTACGCAGTGCGAGGTTTTGATTTGTGTTAATACTAAGGACCTACTAGTAGTTCTGCGAATAGTATAGACCTCGCGAGCGCCAATGTCTTTGCAGTAGTATTTACGTTCGAACTCAGACCTCACGGCCGGCCTTATCCTGACAGCCTCGTGAGCAATTTTGCTCATATTTGAAACACTTGTTTAGAATTGAGTAACCAACGTTTCTGCCAAATATTATCATGGTAGGCTGATAAAAGTCGTCGATGAAAATTTCCCCCTCTTTTGGAGGAGCTACCCCACCATTGATGGGCAATCAACCAAAAAAGGGCCGACGATAAAAAAATATACCTGAACTTGTAGAACCCGCATATCAAATTTCGTTGAAAAATGCGACCTGTTCATTCTATTGTTTTGTATTGCAATGCGGTCATATATTATTACCTACAGAACCTAGCGATAATGCTCGACTCTGTCAATAGTTTCACTCGTGGTTATTTATCTGTACTTATTTACTTTAATTCTCTATTTACATGTTTATCTGTATTTACTATTATCTAGGTATTCATTTGTTCTGTACCACCGTTTAGTCTTTCTCTACCAACTAATACTGTCCATCCATGGTTGAATTATTTCAACCACTAACACTGCGAGAAACGGGTGACAGGGAGAAACTGATGTCTTTTGTTCCACCCTGCTCTATTCTTATAGTAATGTCGTACCTATGACTTTGTCTCGTTATGTTACTTCGCCCTTGGTTCGCCTCCTGCCCGCGCAGATGCGTCGTGTTTATACGAGAAATTATGTTCACAAGCTATCAAATGGCTTTATAATTTTTGGAGAATGTACGTCATAGAGTGATAAGTGCGAACTTAGGACCTGTCAAACTTTAGTGCAGTGCAGACGGGCATACGCTATCATTATTTCCACCCACAATAAAAAGGTTTAAGTACAAAATTCATCGTGGCTTCATTTTCAGCCGACTCCAAAAAGGAAGAGGTTCTTTGTCTTTTACCCGGACTATTTAAAATCTTCACAGATTCTTTCTAGTGAAAATTTGCCCACACCGGTCTCGAGCATTTGTATAGAATATTGTAGAGTAAGGACTTGTTATAACAATTATATATTATTATTAGGCACGTAAATATCATATCGCTATAATAGTAAAATGATCTTCCCAGCTGTTGTCATGAATTAATTGCAATAATTTCACGCGTCTGTGCATAATAACGGTGTCGCTGTCCAACGGATCCATTTCAATAACGAACAACGATCGATAAATAGCCCACAGTTATTGTTATATTTGTCGCCGTATTAATGGTATTACAATAAAATAACAGTATAGACATTACCTATTATGCTGCAGACATCACTTGGTTCCATTCACTCACACCAATGCATCAGCATTCGCCACTGCCACAGACCTAGAAATTCGTTACTTTCGGAAATCGCTAACTTTTCCGGAGCAAATGTCATTTCAATACATTTTTGGAGTTAGCGTGAGGCGTTAGCGTTAGTGGTTCGTATCTTTGCTAGACCCCCTGCACTGTGCTTTTTTAAGCCCTGTTTAGTCTCGCTAGAATATGGAAGAATTGCTAACTTATAACAGGCATGATGACTACTATTAAAATTGAACAAGTAAATATTACTTTGATAAAGAAGATTAAAAATGAATGCAATAATTGAAAAAATAAATAAAATCGGTAAATAAGTCGCGGAGTAATAAGCCTTTTAAAGTTTCTGTAGGGGGCATCTCCTGCCCCTTTCTCGCGAAACAGAGCACGCTCACAGTTGCTATGAAAAATCAACTTGTGACGTCACATGCCAAAGAGACTGTATGTAAAGCTGCCACAGCTTAGTAATGAGATACTATGAACGACCTACCTCTGACGTCACTGGCCGTTTGAGCTAAGTATCTCATTCTATTCCGGTTTTCAAAATGCTTGTAACTTTGTCATTTTTTGAGTTATTTTATTTTTGTTTTTACAAATGTTTATCTTTTGAGGAATATTATTAAATTATGCAAAAAAAAATTTACAAAATATTTTGCTAGAGAAATTTTAGTCATCATGCCTGTTAAAGATCTGAGCAAAATTTTGGCTGAAGCAAGACAATAGCTGGCGTATGACTGCTAAGATACGAGCGTAATAGATTCTGATAAGGTAATATTTAGCACTCAGAAAATTATGCCACTTAGCTCGGCGACAAGAGATACAAGAAACACAATCCTTATTTTCCGAGTACGTACTAAAAGGTAGTTACTTTAGATACTGTTTATACACCTTATTAGATGCGCAGAGTAGATATAATATTATACTTGTAGTACCTACCTATGTGTGTTGAGTAGTAACAAAATAGTCTATCTGCTCCGATAGGTGCGGAAGTGCGAACTGGTATGCGACATAATTACTGACAAAAACGTTCACTGATCTACGTACAAGTGAATACCTACTTGGTTACCTTTACTCGAATGGTAGTTGGTGTTTTTAGGCACCTGTACTACACTTATAAGGGACTACAAAATAAAGTAACGAATAAATACTACGTAGGTATTGTACCTATATAAAAATCTCACTGCAATTAAACTAAACACAGTAGCAATGACGAATGACATGCAACTAATGACAGCCATAATTACATACAGTAAGGTCGTAGCTCGTAGTATGTTTGTGTTTTCTGTACAGTTATCGACAAAAATTGGTGACTACCAACTAAGCACTTATTGTAAATGTAAAGTAATACGGCTGAATATTTCTAGATGACATGATTATTTTAAGATGCGTGTAATAAACTGCTGCTGCTGGTGTTAATCGTCTTTGTTCCGAACTTGGTTTACACTCCTCAGTGCATCTTATAGGTACTATGGAGTACCTACTATCATTTATTCTGTGCATGTGTCAAGGTACAAACATTTCAAAAAAATATTCGTAAATTTTTGTAGTTGACTGTACATATTGCGCTTATTTGTCGAACACAGCCTTGCTCCCGATTGTCTCATCTCATTCACCCGATGCAACGAACCGAACAGCTTAGCAAACATGTACGTGCATTAATATTTATGTAATAAGTCATATTATATTATGAAAGAAAATATACTTAAAAGATAATAAAGCCGTTCAATACCTCACTTTATACGATACGTAAGACTGCTTGAAACCACCCTACTAGCTAATAGGTAAGAACCGGAAGCTCTTCAGTGAACAATGGAAAAACAAGGAAACTAATGATGTTCTAGGTTTGTAAGCTAGTAATTAACGTGATTTTGCACAATGAACTATAAACCATACCATCGAAGAGTTCTATGAATTGTAATGCAATACTTAAACGATGTTGACAGTATAACTCCACCCCACCCCTTTAACTTGACTCACGCCACGGCTTCACCTGCAAGATACCCGTTTTCCCACGGGAACTTTCTATTTTACGCGATAAAAGTACTCTATGTTAAACGCGATAATATAAGCAATACGTGTACAAAATTTTATTAAAATCGGTCCAGCTATTTTGGCGTGAAACTAACAGAAACAAACAAATGGACAACGTTTACTTACCAACTAAAGACGTAGCTTAGGGAATAGAGATGGTTGTAGAGAATACGACGATCAAACTCTATGTAATTTTTTTAAATAAGTATCACATTTTGTGTTGGTAGGAAAAATAAGAATTATTTTTCCCACTGTTTCCATTGGTAGAACAGATGTGTTTTTTTCTTACTTGTTCTATTAGTGCGACGAATACCTACCTAGACTATTACCTACTAAGTAATTTTTAAGAGTAAACTGATGACTTGTTAATGACAAAATCAGGGAATTCACTAAATATATTTAATATTTTAAATATATCCTTAACTACTTATTTTGAAGGGGTTTAGGAGGGATGTTAAAGGATACCTGTAGGTGTAGGTATTGTTTTTGTTCCAGAGGAGGCCACATGCATGGTCGGTGACCGGTGACACCGCAGCACCCACAATATTGGAAGATGAAGCCGCGGGGGGCGAGCGTTATGCACGCCTTCACTGCCCTCACCATGCTCACTATGGCCAATGGTAAATATTCATATTCATAAGAAGAATTCAATGAAACATGGTCTAGGCCAGTTCTAAGGAATCTTAATTTGTAGACTAGTACAGATAGAACACCAGCTAAGGTCAAACCTGTAGGAGTAGCATCAATAAAGCAATTTATGGCGAAAATGGTTGTCACCTAGCTTCAGTTGTCAACCATTTTCATGACTGCTATTTACATTTTAATTTTAGCTCAGACAACATGCAACCAAGGAATGGGTAGAGTGATGTACGAGCGGTTGCCCAACCAACAGTTACACGGGTTCGACGACGATGTCGTAAGTAAACCTCGATGTCCACGATCATAACATTTTATACCCTATCAATTGATCTAAGATATCCATTAGAATATATGGCTTAGTCGACAATCTGTACTTATGCTTACGCTTGGAGAAATAACTGTCATATTATAAACAATGGATACTTAACTGCACGTGACATTAACAAGTGCTATACTATAGTAACCCATTAATTCAAGGTACGAGAGACAGCGCCTCCGTTCCGCGTCTTGGAAAAGTGCCAGGACTTGTGCTTACGAGACCGTTCCGGGAACAGCCTTGTTAGGACGTGCAACTCTATTGACTTTCAACCAGGAGCTCGAATCGCTGCCTTTAGTCCTGAACCAGAATATGAAGAGTCTACTTGCTATTTGACTAGGGAGCAAGCCACTCCAGAAGGAATTGGAACTCTCATGATAGTACCTAACAGTGTCCACTTCAACGAAATATGTTTGACATGTAAGTTAAAGTGTATACCGTGTTGTTGTTTAAATTCCTGTCTGTTATACCTAAGACGTTAAAAGCAGCGGCTAAATTCGCTAAAACATACTCATAACCTGACCATTGTTCGATTGTTTCAGCGAATCGTCCGGAACGTGAGTGTCCGTCCCGTCGATATGTTTTCGAACGTCACGCTCGCAAACGCCTCAAGCTTCCACCCTCAGATCTCAAGGATATAATGGTTGCTAACAGAACTGAATGTGAAGACAAATGCTTGGGGGAGTTCAGCTTTGTATGTCGGTCGGCTACTTACGACTCTGCACTTAGAACGTGTTCTTTGAGTAGATTCACTCGGAGAACTCACCCAGAGTTGCTTGAAGATGATCATAATGCAGATTATTTAGAAAATACTTGCCTGAACGGTTAGTGTTCGAATTTGTTATATAGTGATTCCAATGTTTAAATTACGTATCTACAAATGTTTTGCAATTACTAGTTTTGTTTCATTTATAGCGGAAAGACGATGTGATGGATTGGCTGTTTTTATCAAAGAAGAAAACAAACGCTTGGGTGGGCCATTTGAAGCTGATGTCTTTTCCAACATGACATTAGACGAATGCCAGTCAATGTGCGTCCGCGCAGAAAAGTAAGACAATGTTTAATTCATACTAGAATCTAGCTAAATCATAATAATAGGTAGATATCCTTTTTAGCATAGTTTGTTAAAATAGGTAATGTAAGTGACTAATATGTTTCATTACTTACAGATATTTCTGCCGATCGATTGAGCATGACGCTATGACGCGACAATGCGTGCTTTCTGAAGAGGATTCTGTATCGCAAAAAGACGACGTGACAGTAAGCGCATCGCCCACCCATCACTTTTACGATCTCGTTTGTTTGGATAATCGTGAGTATTTTGTAGCTAGACTTAACAAATAACTCTGTACTAATGTTAGTATTTTACGATTAACGTACTAATGTAACCTTAATAAGGTTTTTCTCACAATTATGATCAGTTTCTCATCGGGTGACAGCTCGTGGCACGGAGTACCCGGACAACAGCGTGACGTCACACCTGTTCTCGCCGGGAAGAAGGCCGGACACTGCGTTCCAGAGGTACAGGAACAGCAGGATCACGGGGGAGTTTCACTCGGAGATCACTGGGAGGTCTCTCAGCGAGTGCTTGGACGAATGCTTGAGGCAGACCAGTTTTCAGTGCAGGTCAGTATTGATGTAACATCATCAATGTCTTGTAATTCTGTATACCTTTACGTTTGCTGGACGTATTTACGGCTGTACTTACCTATAGGAAAATTTGGTAAAAAAAATAGTGAAATTAACAACAACTTGTTGAACAAGTCAACAACTCAAGTCTTGTGATAAATGCAAAATCATAGAACGAAGAAACAACTGTTTAACTGATAAAATAATCAGATCCGAGAAAATTGACTAGTAGGTACTCTAATCATAAGTGATCCATCCAAACAAATCAATAACACTTATCTAACAATCGTGAATCACTGACCTAAAAAGATACCAAATGTACACAAAAACCAGCGTTTCCATCCGAAAAAGAAAATCGTAGAAAAACATAGAACAACAGAATTTTAGTGTGAACTGTAAGGAATCTTATATTTTTCTTATATTCCAACAGCTATGCAATATACTCAGTCGTTTCGTGCAGTCTAAAACAAAATATATAAATAAAATAAGTAGATAAAACTAGAATGTGTATTAGATACAAGAAGTCGAAGCCAAATATGTTTTTCATAGCGCAACCATCCGGTGAAGAAAATATATATTTGAGAACAAAATAGAATTGTTTGTTTCACAACATTCCTCATCGAATGACACGTGCCGTGAGAGTGCTGGATTGCATAATACACAACAAAGGCAAACAGTTGACTTGTTTAAATTATTCCTTACTGTTGTACACCGGAACGTAGGGTTCGTTGCACGATATTTCATGACGATTGTAATTTCGTATTGTTCACAGGTCGGCCGTTTACAGCGACAGAGCAAGGACATGCCGACTGAGTCGGTACAATCAGAAGGATGGCATGCGTTTACTTTACGATCCCGATTTTGATTATTATGAAAATTTGATGCGTGAGTATTGCCTTTGCTTACTATAATAGCCTTCCTAATACTCATCTAATAAATAAAGCATTATCAGATCGTCCTGGCTCATTACGAAACAAAACAACAAGCTCGTTATGCTTAGTTATGAGTGTTTAGTTAGGATATGATAACATTTTTTTGTTTGATTTGATGTTATAACCTGGACTACCAGAGATCAACGTAAAAAATACGAAACAACGAAATCCAAAAACTCCGTATATTTTCATTGTTGTAGTTCGTTTTTCTACAAGTTATTGGTTGCTATGTCTGCCTCTAACAATATTATTACTACCTATTTTTATTGTGCCATATACCACGCTGGGGCACTCACCCTACCTACTGTAACTAATAATAGAACCCTGCTGTCACTAGAGTGGCTTAATAAAAACTAGATAAGAATGTTCCTACGGTCAATTGCTTACCATCAGGCACGTGGTGAGCTGATACTGACCGTCTACAGCCAGAAATAGAACACTTTTATTGGCCTTATTGTCGTGTATAAAGATCATGTGACAAAGGTTCACGTTGCTTATCTAGCAAGAAGCGATGCGACGGTTTTATACTCGTATCAGTAATTCTGTATCAGTCATATCCTGCTCAAAGGACCATAATAATGGTGTCGTGGTCTGGAGCTTCAGTTAGTATTTATTACCTACACATATGCTTCAGGCGTGATACCTTGATGAGCTATCTGATATTTAGAGTAGTATAGGTAATCTGATAACGCAAAATTCTGATGATGCTTCTTAGAAAAAGTATGCGAAACCTTACAAAAGTAAGCAGATAAAGCTCCGATCATTTTTGACGCCTGCCACCATTTTACTTTGAAATAAATTCTCGGTTAGCGCAGGCCTCATAATGTATAGTGTATACGAACGTTAATCTTTCGTAAATCTTTCGTTAGGGTCTCCTATCACCTACTTTAAACATATCACTATCACTAATGTTTAATCTATTCATCCATACTCAAATACTTCCGATACATAGACACTTTAAATATTATCTTCAGTAGGAACCTAATTTTATACTTGAGATGTGGCTGTTATATCCTACTCAATAGCTCGAAAAAGCTCAGAAAAATTCACCAATTAAATTTCTCCACGGTTTGACAAAATTCAGATCAGCTAGTAAGTGGAGAGACTGACACGGCAGGAGCAAGCGGAGGGAACCAAGCTCCTTGGGGAAGACCCACAACCACAGGTTCGATGCATGGTAGACAGGAATCCAATGTGAATCTTGTAATCAAATTGCATTATGTGCAGGGAATATCAGGAGTGATTTTGAGTATTGTATAGAGTTGGTGGTATCGCATGGTATTTAGAATTTAGATGAGTATTGGCGACGATGATAGAGCTATTATTTTAAAATTTGTTTCGATATGAACGGCTATGTTAAAGTTTAAACTTTTTTGTAATTTATCGCTCCAATTTATGTGAGTGCGTTTAAAAATCAGCTCTAATATCTTCGACCTGTTTTATTGTTTTAGCTACGTCATGGATGTTTTCTGTGTGCATCGTGATTTTGCATTTAGAGCTTTATTATAGTAATGTTTGTGTCGATAGGTGTGTCCGTATTCACTTATGTGTAGGTTATAGATATCTAATCACTTAGCATCGTTGTATAAGCAACGAACCTTAGATTAACTTGTTGTTGGAGTGGCTGTAGTTACGTCAGTGGTGTGTTGTATTACTTAGAGCTTTTGGAAAATAAAATGATTAGTAAAGTAGGTGTGTCTATGTTTACTAGTAGCATGATGGTGTATATTTACGAACTGCTGTATGCTTGATGTATTTGCATCAATTTTGTTTGCGTAAGAATACTTCGGGATATTGTATTATTATGGTTACAGTAAATTGCTTATGTCTACGTCTCGCTTACCTATTTTAGGTTTCGCTAATATCCTTTTAAATGTATTTTTATTTATTCGAACGTTATTGCTGTAGATTTTAGCATGTGGGAAATCCAGGTATTCATTACTCGTATTTAAAATAATGCATGCTGTAGTTCCTTTTATTGATCAAAGAAATTTGAGAATTTTCCCTAACTTCCTGTTTTTACTTTTCAAGGTGGTAGTAACGGCGGTGATCGAGATAGGTATCCTCCTGGCACAGACCGCGATCGAGATCGTGATCGTGACCGCGATCGTTATCCCGACGACGACCGGTACCCTGACGATGACCGGTACAGCGGCCGTCCCGACCGGTACCCTGACGACCGGTATCCGGCTGGACCCGATTACCCCGATAGATACCCGGCTGACCGGTTCCCCTCGGACAGATATCCCGATGACCGATACCCTCCAGGTGTAGGATTGGATCGGTACCCAGCTGACAGATACCCGATTGATCGTTATCCACCAGGTGTCGATCGCTATCCACTAGGCGCTGATCGATATCCCGCAGGAACCGACCGCTATCCCTCAGGAGTCGACCGATACCCACCAGGAGCGGAAAGATACCCTTCAGACCGGTACCCTCAAGGTGTCGACAGATATCCCGCAGGTGGTAGCTTCCCGCCTGCCATAGACCGTTATCCTTCTACAGTAGATAGATATCCAAACCGGGATCGCTACCCAATAGACAGTGGACGATACCCTGCTTATGATCCAATCTCAAACGACATCGGCAGATACCCAGCTAATGATAGATATCCTGTCAGTAGGTATCCCATCGATGTGTATCCTGACAGATATCCAGCAGATCGGTATCCAGTAGACAGATATCCGATTCGAGGCGGTGGGGCATACCCTATGCGACCGGGCTACTCCAGCCGCTATCCTGATAGATACGATCAGGACCGATACTCTGGCAATAACGATTGGGGACGGTACCCGTACAGTCGGTACCCAGTGGGAGTCAACAGAGACCCAGTACCGCTAGGCGGGGACCGTTACCCTGACATGTATGACAAATATCCGCCGACCGGATCGTCATATCCTGGTGAGCACTAACATTGAATAACTCCTTAATTTAGCGTGAACCTTATTGTTCTCGGTAATGTGCATGAGGTGTTTCCCAGCAGGCTACAGCCGTGGAGGTTATTACGGAGCCGGTCCGGCTGCGGCTCCAGTACCAGTGCCAGTTCCAGATTATGCCGGTCCTGACCGATTCCCAGACAGAGGAGTTCGACCTGGACCTGACAGGTTAACATAAATTAACGAACTTAGTTCTTTTTTGAAGTGGTTACTTTTGTGCATAGGTTACCTACTTAAACTTTGTTTGTAAAATTAGGTATCCAGTAGAACCAAGACCAGGTTTCGGCATAAGACGTCCAATTGACAGACCTGGTGGATACCGGGGAACCTATCCGCAGCAAGGATTGGATCGGCCAATTGGTAAGAGAGGTTAACAAAATAATATAACCAATTTAACACTACAATTCGCATCGTCAAATAAATTAATATTAATTCTATTTTAGGAGGAGGTGGTTACGGAGGATTTGAACCTGATGGTCCGATTGGGCCTGTTGGCGGACCAGTGGTAGGCCCAGTAAATAGTCCGATCGGAGGAACGATTGGTGGTCCTTTAGGTGGTCCCGTAGGTGGAGGTCCTATCGGCAGACCCCCAATAGGTCAACGACCATGGCAGCAAGGTACACGCTGTGAAGAAGACAGTTTTAGACAAGTGGGCAGACAACGCATGCAGCGAAGATTCGTGCGACGTTTTACTACCGCTCATTCTTTGGCCCATTGCCAGCGAGAATGCATAGAGGCCCGTGACTTCGTCTGCCGGGCGTTCAACTACAGGTTCGTATGCGTAAAACTCGATTACGAAACTGTGTTTATTGTTGCAGGCCATAAATAAACGTGATTTCTTTTTATTTAGAGATGTAGGGTACGCTGGAGAGCCGAGAGATAACTGCGAACTGAGTGACCGCGATACTCGAGAGTTAGACGCAGCTAATCCAGCGCATTTTGATAATACGGCTAACGACTATGACTTCTACGAGCGAGCCCTTGGAAGGATGGCTGATGACTGTTTGGACGGTACAATTTTAAATAGCCTCAACACATTGAATAAGCTATGTTTAGTTGTTACTGGCTTGTCCTATAATAGCTCTTGTGTACCTAATTGCAGTATCACAAGTCTGTAATGAAGACGGAATGGAGTTTACACTACGTCTGCCTGAAGGTTTCTACGGTCGAATGTATACCTACGGATTTTATGATCGGTGCTTTTTCCGTGGAAATGGTGGTGTGGCCAACGTTCTTCGTATCACTGGCGCTCATGGATATCCTGAATGTGGAACTCAGCGGGTAAGGAATCCCAAAACATCAAAGCCAGCGATATACATCTTGATTTCAATATAAAATTTAAGGGTGATTCCTATTTTTAATTTTTAGTATGGCGATACAATGACGAATATTGTCGTAGTGCAATTCAGTGATAATGTTCAGACATCGAGAGACAAGCGATTCAACCTGACCTGTCTCTTCAGAGGTCCTGCAGAGGCTGTCGTTACATCCAACTATATTGGAGCTGGGTGAGAACTTTATTACCATTTAGTGTATGTAATTGGAAATACTTTTTGAACATCAATCAAACCTTATAGTTAGTAACTATCTTCTAGTTCTTAACCTCATATTCAGGTTTCGTGCAGGAACTACATAAGCTCACCAGAAAGTCTTTCCAATTAGATATAGAATAATAATAATGTAGAATAACCGGATTTCAGTTTGTCTAATGAATAATGTTTTAGTTTAACAGCTTAAAATTTACGTGTTGCCTATTTGGAACGTTTTCAAGATCTCTAACTGAATACTTCGCTTGCAGAAACCGTTTTGAGGTGTTTATGTTTGTATTAATTAACTGGGGCATTAAAAGGTGTTTTTTGCGAAATGATTTTTTTGTTGATATTACAAAAGCTTTACTAAGTTTTTGTTTGTGTTTTGTCTAATTTATGGGTTAGTTTTTGAGTATTTGAGTGCTGTTATCACTAACAGCTACTAACGGAACACTTTGAATGAATTTCAGGAACCTCGCTCTTTTGAGTTTTGAGCTCTAGGTACTGCTTAGGTCCCAACAGCCTATATGAATTTGCAGTAATGTAGAAGAAATTCATTCAAAGTCTAAAACGTCAGGAATTAGAATTATCTCCAAATCTTACCGTAGCTTGCTATACAATTTGATTGACAGGTCGGGAAGTCCCATACCCATCGAGTACTTGCCAGAAGAAAGCTCCCTTAACTCTAAGGTTCGGCTGATGATCTTGTACCAAGGAAGGCCGACTACAACCATTGCTGTAGGGGACCCGTTGACCTTCCGGCTAGAAGCACAGGATGGATACAATTACGCTACGGATATATTTGCCACGAATGTAATCGCTAGGGATCCATACTCAGGCCGTTCCGTACAGCTAATCGACCGTGTGGGGTGAGTAATATATTTATGCTGCATACAAATCAAAGGCATACATTTAAAGTAATCTCCGTTATATTTTCATGAAAAGGTCAGTTCATGCCACGTGGTTGCATAACCACCTTAATCATTTTTGTTTACTTTGTAGCTGTCCGGTAGATCCAGATGTTTTCCCGGAGTTGGATAAAGGCCGGAGTGGAGACTCATTGGAAGCGAGGTTTAACGCCTTCAAGATTCCTGAATCTAATTTCTTGGTGTTCGAAGCTACAGTGCGCACGTGCCGGGATGGATGTCAGCCGGTTAGTAATTTTATACTTAAAAACTTCAAAAGCTCGATCGCCAACTGATGTTTTTGTGATGGTGTATCAACCAACCAACTAACCTCAACAACTAACCTGAATGAATGAAAGGTGAAGTACATATTGTAAAGTTGTAATGAAACATCATTGGACGGGTGCTAAATAAAATGTGCCCTAACCCTTTTTCTTTTCTGAAACAGGCCCATGCTTGATAGAAGGTTAAAGTTCATAATGATAATCGTGGACGTTAACTGACCCAACATATTCTGGTATATATCAGGCTATAACAAACACTTCAAGCGAGCGTTACGTCAATGACTTGTAAAAATAAACTTAATCTGCTGACTCCATCCAGTTAAACGGGGTTATCTAGGGGCTATCAGTATTCCTCTATTAAACAAGTAGCTGTGTGCATCATCATAACAAGATTGGTGCTTGTGCAATTTTATTGGCATTCGTGGATATGATCGCTTTTGGTTGTTTGACCTTTACCGTTAGATAAATCTTTGGTATCGTACGATCACGTGAATAGAGCGTGGTCGGTGCATCACGTGTGACACTGGCGCATACTAATTTTAGACAAACACCTCCTAGTGTTATCTTAAAATAGATGAATGTTAACGCATCGTTTGATGCCATCTACGTATTAATAAATCTATAAGTAATTAAAGTAATTTATAATAGGTTATTGTTGTCGTGTCAATGTACGTTCACTTACAAATATGCACACCCAAGCGACTGCCAAGTTAAGTTCCTCGTGATACGGAATGAGAAATTAATAAAAACTTCAATATTCTTTTGACAGGCATACTGTCCTAGCCACACTGGAAGATCAGAACCATCATTCGGACGACGTAGGCGGGAGGTCAATTCTACTATTGGACTTGAAAGCAACGAGACAGCCGAAGTGAAGACTGAAGAAGCATCAGAAAGTGCACAGGAGAAATCCGATGAGAAATCCGGAGCGGTATACAAAGTTTCATATGAAGAAGCCAGCGTCGATAAGTATCTAAAGGATGAAGTGGAAACTCCGAGCCACGTGAGGAAAATGATTGAGGTAAGTACCTACAGTTATCTAACTATAGGTAGGTACCTATACATAAACTGATTATTTAATTAAGAGACCGTTTCCTCAAGAGAATATAAGTACCAATTGTTAAAGCACCACTACCACGCATTCATCAGCCATACCTACTTACTTTTAACCGTCTAGTTATAAGAAAGAAACAAATAAGCAATTAGGTAGATTACGTTACGTAGTACGTGTCTACACGCCGCCTCAGTGATATTATAAGTAGTGTTCCTGAAAAAACTTGAATGATGAGGCCAACGGTGGTTCAAAGTAAAGAAATACCCAAGTACGGCCGTACGTGCAGAGTGCAGAATGTTAGGTTTCTTGGACGTAAGCAGGGATTCAGAGGCAATCCAGGATACACTACATTCAAGCACTATTCGGTACTAGAACTAACTGAGGCCAGTGGCCTCAGAAAAAGTCAGTGCTATCATCATCATTAGTCAGAAGAACAACCCTAGATGCTGTGTTGGGGAATTGGGCAGAAAAACCTAAATCATGCAATTCATGTACCTATTACTGCTATTACTATGTCTTCCTTCGTAGATTTCGCGGTACTATCAACTACCTTTTCCAATGACCTACTAATTCCAGGTGTTCGACAACCGAAATGAGCTATTAGAAGAAAACGGGCCTTCAGACTCTTCGCCAGTGGTATCTTCCGTTGGAGTGTGCGTTTCGCCGTACCATTACCGAGCGTTACTGGTAGCGCTGTGTGTTCTGCTGTCGCTGTTATTAGCTATGCTGACTGCTGCATTGTATATTTACAGGTAACCATAAATGTTTCTTTAGACCTTAAGTTTACACAGAGCGTTTTTAGCTTTTTAATCACTAGTCTTCCTACCTATCTACTAGTGGTACTGTACTAGTACCTAGTAGGTCAGTGCTAATACTAAGCTAAGCCACAATATATTGTCTCGAGAGAGCGTGTTAGGCTCAGCGGTAGCTCGGTGCGAAATTTAAACCGACGCATTCTGGTTTGATTCCAGTTTAGCCCAACACTAACTTTTTAAGTACTGTGCGGAATTCGCACCCGCTCTTCAATGGTGAAGGAGACATAGCGAGGAAACCGGGACATACTTACTCAAGCAAGTGTCACTACTTAGGTATAAAAAAAACAGGAAAATGTGTTAGCCACCAAATTGCACGCGTGGTTTATTATATTACTAGCTTTTGCCCGCGGCTTCGCACGCTTGTGTTATGTTATTTTTACGTTATAGTCTAATAATAGATCATGCATTTCGTACCAAACAACAAAATCCACTAAATCTTTTCGAAGCTGAGCACAGTAACCTGTATTAGCATAGGTATAGGTATAACGCAAGCATAGCCGTGAGTGGAAGCTATTTAAGCCATTACCTAAAATTAAATGTTTTGAGTCTAATATAGATTTATAACAGTAAAAGAAGTTTCAAACAAAAAACTACAATTTTATAAGTACCTCTTCATATTACAACAAAAAGAAATCATCATCACTTCACTCAGGTCTTTAACAGAAGTTTCAGTAAATTTTGTTTAAGTAGTAGTTACCTAAGCAGGCAGGTACAGTTTAGAAAAATATGGAAGAATCACACACGATGATCCTGTTTTGCTCAGTTTTACATAATTATTATCCGCGCGCTTTTTGTTCCATTTACCATATTTTTTTTACCTTCTTAAGTTTGGTTCCATACGAATTGAGTACCTAACTACCTACACATAGCCAGTGTCAATAATAAGTTTATAAATTGCTGGAGATATGCATTTACCTGTACAACGCGTACATAATTAATTTCCTAATACTAATTAGGAATTACAAATACTAAACCACCACTCCTTAAAGAATCGACAGTTATAATTATTATTATGTCCACTATTTTCCACACTGTCTCATTCCCAACGTACCTACCTAGTGATGAAAGTGAGGAAGTAGGTTAAATCGTCATTACATAATTATTACTAACACCCAAATTTACTTACCTACTATAACTATAACCTCCTTGAAGCAACCGAGTAATCAATAATTTTTTGCTCCCGTGGTTTATTTAAAAGCCCACAGATCTAAAATATTTTAACTATTAAAAACTTATTTCAAATTGCAAGAAGAAGAAGAAGAACAAATCAAAAACGAACGAACGCGCCATGTTGTTAATTCGAGGATACAATTTTATTGCCATAATGAATACCTACATATTAATTATTATATCTAAGTACCTACCCTTTTTAAACATTTTTCATCAATTATTTCGTATCATTGGCTAAATACAAATAATAGCACCTCCGGCTTACTTTAATGCCAAAATAAAAAAGGTTTAAAATGCGTAGCAATGATAAGGGTATATAGCGCAAAAATAATTTTATCTAACTAATTAGAATGGTAACGTGTAGTAAGTTCATGTAAATAATACATTTTACCAGATCGCCAATAAAGAACATTACTCCCGCCAAAACCCTATAAATCGAATACTTGAATAAAAATGTAAGCAATATTGTAGTAATTATAGTGTAGTAATTCAATATTGGCTAAGTATGATAATCGTGTGAAGCCTTATGAATAATTATAAAAAGTCTAAGTACCTACCCTTTTAAACAGTTTTCATAAAATACTTCCTATCATTGGCTAAATACAAATTTTGTCTAATGCCAAAATAAAAAAGGGTTCACCTACAATGCGTAGCAAAAGCAAGGGTCAATAGGCACAGATTACTGAATATGTTACTACTAAAGGTTAAGCTATAGGTACTATAAATACAATTTTAAATACTTATTTCGAATGGTAACGCGTAGTAGATTTTTGAAAACTAATACATAATACCAGATCGCCAAAAAAGAATTTTGCCCTCTCCAGAACCCAATAAATCGAAAACATGAATAATAATTTAGTTGTGTTTCAATATTGGCTAAATATGATATCGCGTGAAGCCTTAAAACTTATAAAAAAAGTCTAAGAAGTTTTTAGTTTTCTAAATTCCTTGTTCTCTTTGTCGTGCTCATATTCAAGAAGGTTCTCATACCTATCCTCTTTTTTTAGTTTAGACCACAGATTAACGAAAAAACTTATCTATATGTAAATACATATGACTTTTTTGGGTATAGGTACTTACATAATGAACACATTGTTTTTCTCTAATCTGTATTGCATCGAGCGCAGACGAAGTTATCGCACGTTGTATTTCGCCGTAGCCCGAAATGTGTGATACACTGCCGATAATGCAGGCGCACCAATTGTTATTTACTGTTGTAAAACATGCATTAAATTACTTCCTTATTGCTTAGTGCAGTGGGGATTGTTCAGATGAAATACAAAAATATAGGAGTTCCGTACTCAAAGAGTAAATCCTTATTACTAAACCTCCGCTGTCCGTCTGTCTGTCGGTCTGTCCACCAGGATGTACTCATCAATCGTGATAGTTAGACTGTTGAATTTTTCACAGATGATATATTTCTGTTGCCACTATAATAACCGTGGTCCGTATTCAAAGGGACAGATAAAAAGACAAATAAAAAAAAATTGGTTTTACTTCATATTGATAAGGAATTATAAATTAAAACTATTACAATTTATTTTTGTAATCACAAATAATACTCTCACAGTTTGTAAAACATATTTTTTCGCCGACATGCAATATAACGCTACTGCTTCTCCCATTTTATTTAGCCCACGTCGGTCGCGCAGCAAGCAAACAAATTGACTGTGTGTCCAGGTTGGGGCGCTACAAAAACATCGAGGATAGTCAACAGAGATGTTTTTGCGCGCCAACTCAACAGCGAAGGTTCGGGCGTATATGAAGCCGTGCCATAATAGTAACAGAGTTTTTTTCTTTAATCTGTGCATCCGGATAAACCCGAGAAAAAATTACCGTCAGTAGCAGTGTAGCAAAGTAAAATCTTTTTCTTTCATCTATGGTTAGTAGCCAAAATATAACTTACCTTTTGACACTGGCTAAATACCTACACTATGTGTAGAGCCAAAATATAAGACAAAAAACTTACCTTGAGGCCTTGAAGCGGCCATCTTGTTAAAATCCCGTTCCGTTTCATAATGAAATCTTAATCATTTTCACCAAAAAAAAAATTAACGATATATATAAAATTTAATATATCCTATGTTTTGCGCCGGGTTTTTCTAAGCTTATTAGTGAAAACCGCATGAAAATCCGTTCAGTATTTTCGGACTTGTGCCGTAACAAACAAACAAACAAACAAACAAACAAACAGACAAAATGTCTAAAAAGTAGCTTAACGTGATCAGCGAAAAATTTCAAGCCAACCTGTGTCATTTTTTTTTCGATATTTTGTATTTACAGATTTTTTTATCTCTACAGTTTTATTATATGTATAGATTTGCCTATGCACACACTCTCCCTATGGAGAGAAGGCCCATTTCCCAGCATTGAAAGTATTCGTCATCAACAGCCTGACCAGCCAGACGTCCACTACTGAACATAGGCCTCCCCCAAAAGCGCCACTATGAGCAGCTGCTTAAATTGGATTGGATTTGGTTGAATTGAACGTATTTGGTTGTATTACGTATTTGCTTCCACATTTATCATGCGAACAGCCAAAGAGTGGAACGCTTTGCCGGCGTTTGTATATCCCGAAAATTACAATCTTGGAGTCTTCAAATCGAGAGTGAATACTTGAATAGGTACCTTCTAGGCAAGCGCGTTACATCCTAGACCGCATCGTTACTTACCATCAGGTGAGATAGTGGTCAAGCGCAAGCCTATCATCAATAAAAAAAAATCAAAAGATGAAAAGTTATATTTGGACATAATGACTAATGTGGCAAAATACGGTAAAAGTTACGGGAGGAAACTGGAAAGTCTATTGCTGCAGATGAAAGCCATGATTATCGATTATGTAATAAGTTACTAATTTGCTTACATATTTTCTGCAGGCGTTATTGGCGCGTGCTCCGAAAGAATATTCAGGCGTCCAGTCCGGCGCCGGCGCTCCGGTCAGTGACCCCGGGGCCGCGGCCGACACGACCCTCGCTGTTTTCCGCCTCGCACCTGCATAAACCGTTCTCATTGAGGTACCTACGAGTTTTTATAACATTACCTGTACCTACTTATTTGTCTCGTGATGGCCCTTGCTTGCTGGTTCAGCCGACCAATGGACATCTTCTGAAGTTGGTGAATAGCGATGGCGATGTAGTGACTTAATAGGTAAATAATAAAAATAACGGCCAACGATCAGAGAGTCGTGTTTGTACGAGAAATTATTTTCACGAGCTATCAACGGGCTTTATAATCTTTGCATTGCATACATATAGATCCTGAACCCTAACTAGGATTCCCTGTATCTAGGGAGTAGGGACCCAGAAACTATGAGGACCATCGTCCCACAACAACCAGGAACAAGTAGGTATAATGCGGTTTTTTCCCTTTGTACAAATACATGTCCTGTCGCGGGAATCAAACCCGCCGCCTTCGCGTTATGAGCGGACCAGTGACCTGCATGCACCACACACCGCAGGAGCAATCTTATGTAGTATACTTGGAGATGGATTATTCCTACATAGGGCATTGTGGAGGGTTGATTAGGTAGCTGGATTGGATTTTACATATTAATTTTTTTCATGAAGTATGTGCTGAACCAGTCTTGATGAAATTAAGTACGGAAATAGTTGAATTCTGGAGAAGGGCATACCTAGCCTTTACTACTACAATTATCGCATACAGCAGCTATTAGTAAAATAAGAAGTACCAAATACATACTTACTATCCAGTGTCCAGTACCCTCTTAATATTTACCTTTTATCTGTTGGTTTGTGTGGCGTTCACAGCAAATCGGCAGAAATTCAGATTACAATTTTCAACCATATGGAGATAATCATAGTTTGGGTAATGTAAAGATTGATACTAACAGATTTCCGTTTCCAGTGGTCTAGGCAGAACGTTCGCCGAAGAAGAAGCTGGATCATCAGGCCGCCTGGCCAACGCTTTCGACGATGGCAGCGAGCCTATATACACCGACCCCTCTCTCTTCGAACGTTCCCGATCACTCCGCTCACTACACTCCATGGACTTGAAGCCGGAACGACGTGACCACCGCGCGTGATTGCTTAAATGGATCAAGCGTTGGCTCTTCCTAATTCTTAATCGATTTCTTGACTTCTGTGAACCAACTTCTCTCTTTATATGGCCTGTCCATGGTGTTCCTTTTACAAAATATGTTATTATAAAATATTGTACCATATACGAAACTGTACACAAAGTTTTGCGAAAAATAAATTCAGGCTATGGAATTTATGGTAGCTTTTGCATTTAGTAAAATAGTACAATAATAAATCATTGTAAGATTTGTAAGTTCAAGTTTCGTGCAGTACAAAGGTTTTAAAGGACAATCTATATTGTTTGTTTTTGAAGTTGGGGACACTGTTCTTTTTGGAATATTTTATGCATAATACCTTGTAAATCATACTGCCATAATGCTCAGATTTCCGTCCATACAAATGTATTCAATAGTGACATAAGGTTAACATTATTAATGCATTTATATAAGTTTACACTAATAAAATATCTACAAATTATTAATTCTACATTCTTTTATTAAAAATTCTATGAAATAGGTAAATATAGTGTTTTATTTACAATAATACTTAGTTAATAAAAAAGATTTACATATGATAAGGCGCTGGTGTAGGCACACTCATTAGGGGAGAGTCTAGGTATTCCATTTCTGTAGCAACAGGAATCAATTCTGTTTGGGATGTCATCTTCTGTTGCATAGTCTCATGAAGCTTATGTACCGACTCATTATGCTGAGTCCCTGGTTGCAAGGCTTTTAGGAGAGTCAACATCCTAGTCTCAGGCAATTTAGAATGGATATACCATAAAAGTTTTAGCAAATGTCTGGTAACATTATCTTTTGAAAGGCCAGCAAAAAAGAATTCATCAAACAAAACTGTACTGAAGTCTTCTCCTTGGAACTCATCAGGTAGTTGAATTAGTAGAGCTACAAAGGCATGTAAGAATGGGTCTTCATAGGCTCGGCCGTCTTTACAACTGCCAAGTATGGTAAGGATACGAAGTAAGGCTCCTCGGTCACGTAATTTAGCTGCATGCAAGGTGTAGTACATTGACAGGACACCACACACAGAACTTTCACGCATGTATGCCTCGCAGGCATCAGGGGGAGGCCCAGAATGCTCAATAATAGTGATAGCCGATTCTCTTTCATCAGGAGGCAGTTTGTTATGCAATGCTCTTACTTGATCATCCACCATCAAGGACATTAAGGCAGGTAAATACTTTGTCACAACTTGACTGTCAAGTTTAGGCTCCTTGAACTCCTGAGAGTCAATCATCACCCAGGCACTCAAGCCAAGCGCTAGCATCCTCAACAACAAAATCAATATTGTATTATCCCTTGGAAGCCCTTCAGTGTTAATCAAATGTTGTAATATCTTTATTGCTGATGTTGCTAAAAAATTAATTGCATAGGGATCACACAAAGTCATTGACAGATCTCCCAATACCTGCTCCTGTCCTCTTTTGATACTGTCAAGAAATCCTTGAAGCTCCCTTGATCGCTTTATGTCAACATTTCTTTCTCTGATACAGGCATCTAAGCACCATGTAAACTTATGGCAGGGGTCTACTGATATGATGTCTTGAATTTCTAGGTCATGTAATGCCATAAGAAGTTCAGCTCTTAATGTGCAGTAGTGCACATTTCTAGTACGTAAAAATAGAGTCCGGAGAAACTGTAACACCATGTCATATAATTTAACACTGTTGCCGATCATATGTGCAAGTTTCTGAACCACAGCTCCCTGTCGTCGTACTTTGGGTGAAGGTGAAAAAAATAGATTGTTGAGATTTTCATGATCAAAGAGTACATTTTCCTTTTCTCTAATATACTGGCTGAGTAATGGTGATACCTCATCTCCAAAAAGTGATTGGTTGTCTTGCCATATTTGCCGCTTCACTTCCGTATCTGTGTCATTATAAAGTTCTCGGTCTCGCACTAAAACTCTCAGATATTTATCATCAATATGAGGTGTATTTTTCAATATGCTCATAATCACTGGCCTGAGAGCCTTCACTCTAACTACGGCGAAACTTTTTTGCAGCAATTCTTTTAGCTTTTTATCATTTTCTTTGCTTTCTTTGGAGCCCAGTTCATTGATATGTTGTATGAGTTTATCTCTAAGTTCTTCTAATACAGATGTATGGAAGTCAAGTCTGCGAACACCATGGAGGTCTAACAAAGGAAGCATGGGTCGTAAGGAGGGTAATAAGATACCGTTTTCCAGCTGGAATTCTTCTATTGCTTTTAGTGGGTCAGTGCAGCTTGTGAGAGCATCACGAAGAAAAGTTTGTCCCGGGACGCCGACTTCCTCTAGCCCTGTTCCGGGCAATTTGCTAGATGATGCCATGTTGTCAACACGCTTCACCAATGATTATTCACCCTCAGTAATAATATTATGTGGATATTCATTTAACTTAGCAAAACTAATGTAGACAAAAATTATTTATTCACACAAAAAAAATCCGTGCATCTCGCTCGTAGCACAAAGTTCTCTGTGGCTAGTAGGCGTGAGGCGTATTTATCGTCACAGGTAAAAGTCACTGATAAAAGAAAGTCACAGTCAGTTACAGCGACAAAATACCTCCGGGAGCAGCGACACTGTGACTTGTGCGCGAGTCTATGAGAGCGTGCTAAAGTAATAGGTGCATCCTTTTCTCACGAAGGCGTCTGTAGCGTGCCAGAGAGGGACAAACCTAGTATTTTTTTCAAAGGAGCTGTGACAGCGACATGTATTGCCAGCCGTCAATTCAAAAGTAATAGGTGCATCCTTTTTCCACATAGGCGTCAGAGAAAGACACACTTATTATATATCTACGTCCTGTAAACGTGACTTGTGCCGCGAGTAAAAAATACTCGCTAGTATTTATTCTTAGGTATTTGTCACAGGTATGGCTGAGTCACAGTCACAGAATCACCTAGTATCTCGATTTACCTAGTACGACCCACCTCTAGTGGCTAGGAGTAATAGTATTCTGTGTTCTGTGGTCCCCGGTCCCCGCCACAGACTCCACAGAGTACATTGGTAAAGTGGGTCCCCGTCACAGAGTACATTGGTAAAGACTGTCCCCATACTGTCCCCGTATGCCCATTTGTTTTTTTTTTCTTATATTTTGGCTCCACACATAGTGTATTTAGCCAAGTGTCAAGTATTATATTTTCATCGTGTTATAAAATATTTCACGCAAAGTCATGTCCTAGTCATAGTCATAGTCCAGTATAAGTCAGGTAGTCATAGTCCAGTTGAAGTCATGCTCCAGCAAAGTGGTGGCAACTTTACTAGAAGCTTCTATGGAGTTTTGGAAGCAGCACGAAAAATCATGTTTCACCACATTATATCACTTCCCCTTACTCATGCTCGTAATTCAGCACTTAATGCGTAAAACGCCACCAATTTTAAACATTAACACTGGAAAAAGCAAAAGTTTTGAAAAATAATAAAATGCAACGACGTGAACTTTTCCGCGTTCCCGCCAAAACTCGCCCATTTGTTTGGCTGACTTCGAGATGTGCCGTTCGTGCGTGACTTCACGATACTAGTAAACCATACTTTTCTTTCGATACCAAGTACTACAGAGTTTGAACTTTTGGCACTGAACTCAAAGCACTGAATCATTCTTTCGATACTTCCTCGGTATCGGAAAGAAAGTACCTAGCATCGAATTGAATCAGCGCTGCTTGGTAAACTGCAATAGCGTCACCAAAAATTTAATTCTAAGGAGCATTAAGATATAACAATAAAATAAATTTCTTTAAAATAGTTTAAAATCGTCTTATTGTCAGGTGGCCAAAATAACATAATATATTATACTTCGGCTTAAAACAACCCCATTTTTAATTTTAGCAGGAATAAATCGAATGCATAGTTGCTTCTAAGTGTTAAATTATTACAATTAAAATATTCATACAAACGAAAAGTGAATCATTCTCGCGATACCTGAGAAAGTATACGTGTAACGTATAATGTTAAATAATATAGACAAAGACAAAGTGTTTTATTGCAAATAGGCTATTCATAGCACTTTTACATAATATGATTATCCTGAAACAATCCTTGTGCTCAAATGTCTGGTTGAGTAAATGAATGTAGTCGAGTAAAAGAAACATGCTGCAATGACCACGGTTTTATATTCAATGAAAAAAGTATTGGTATGAGTCGGTCTCGATACTTTTTGGTAGGTACATGGATTGTCATATGAGTAGTACTCAACTCATATGGATAAATATAATATAAAAAAAACGAATAAAGGTAATTTTCGGCATTGAAGATACTTTCGTGGTTTCGCAACATCCCTAGGGTGATAGAGTATATAATAGCTGACTTACCACCATAAGAGAAAAATCATTCATTTTTTTTCTTATATATTGGCTCCACATATTGAGTATTTAGCCAGTGTCAAGTATTGAATATTTTCATCAAGTTTTAGAACCTTTTATTATATTTATTAATTTTAAATAATTAAAATATTAAACAATTATATAACAATTTTTAAGTACTATAATATTAAGAATCTGGAATATTATAAATAATAATTAAAACACATATACCTAACAACAATCGCCTACACTAACCCAATACAAATAACCCTCACTGACACGACGTGTTTCGCCTCTCCACGAGGCATCCTCAGGAACGTGTTGACTCGACGAAGGCTCGTGCGAAAGGGACTGGGCACCGCCAGCTAGCTGCCTTTATATACAATAATAACTCCCTCCCCCCCCCCCTGGGGATCTAGCAAAGATACCAACCACTAACGCTAACGCCTCACGCTAACTCCACAATGTACTGAAATGACAGTTCGGAAATCGCTTACTTTTCCGCAGCGAATTTCATTTCAATACAGTTTTAGAGTTAGCGTTTGGCGTTAGCGTTAGTGGTTGGTATCTTTGCTAAATCCCCTGGGGGTCTAGCAAAATCCCTAACACTAACGCTATCGCCTAATTAGAGTTTAAGACTATTTATAACTTAAATTATTTTACTTTTATTTTATATTCTTTGTCACATACATTTACCAGCAACAATCCCTTACAGCTTTCCCAATATAGATAATCTTATAATTTTAGCGGAATAACACTAGAAATTCTTGTTTCATTTTGTATTTAAGATGAAGAACTTCCGCGAGGTAAAGCCTGATTCAATCAATTAGTCGTTTTCTTCTTTAATGGCTTTCTATCGCTGTTTTGCAATAATTCAGCCAATGTCAAGTGAGTATAATTTGTACGGTTATGTCAAGTCAAAGTCATATTTTGTCAGTCAAAACGCCAACCGTAAAATGGTGGATATTTTACTGAAGACTCCAAAAAAGGCCGTTGAAGCAAAAACAAAAATGCATGGTTTTATGATCCTGAAACCATTTGCCAACACTCGTGCACGTTCACGAACACTTAACGGATAATAATCCACCCTTATTACACATTAAAGTTCAAGATACACTGGTTATGAAAAATAAATTCAAAATTCACAACCGCCATTGTCGGATTTTCTTCAAAGACCAATCAATTAGTCTTCCAGAAGTTGTTTATTCTGTCATCCTGGAAGGTAAAACGCCAGAGGCGTGGCTACTAAGCTGATGGATATCAGCCCGTCATTTCCAGATATTCTTCTAATATTATAGGGAGATGGAAATTAAAAAAAAATTGCTATTTAAAACGTTTACATTAGGTATATCATCCATTATACAATACATGACAAAATAAAAAAATATATCAAAACCATCGATGAAATAAAAATAGAAGGATTGAGTTTTGATTGACATCGAACTGAAGCACAAGATGTCGGATATGTGCATATGTGTGCTAGATGAAAGAAGGGCGACAGGCTGCATAAAATATGATGTGAGTGTGAGCGTGTCTCGCTCGTATGTACGAAGCGTTCCGGCTTCCTAAGGGTACTTCAGTTAGGGATCAGACGGGATCCCCTCCTTCATTTTTTATTAGCTCCATGGTCAAAACAAACCATTGGGGTTGTAAAATGGAGTTTTAATTTTAGAGTTCGTTATAGAAAAGTATTTTATTAGTGAGTATTTTGAGTATTTTGAGTATCACTCAAAACTCAGTAGGGTACTTATTGCTTATTCCGTTTACGGATATTTCTTAAGAGGACTTGTTGTAACTTCATCTTCTTCAATAATCTACGATTTCTTTGTTGTGCTGCAATTATAATCTTTTTTCTTCTTTCGGCCAGTTGTTTGTAATATTCTTTTTCTCGTTTTAACTTTTCAATCATGTTGGCTGTTTCAGCATCACTTTCATGGGGAGCTATGATTATCTTTTGAGAGATCTCCTGCTGTTAAAACATTTACAAATATATCTCTAACACAATTACGTCAACCATAGTTTAGTATATTATTATATAACTAACAATCTTTAACTATAGTAGTTTAAGAACGCTACATTAATAAAGGTTACAGTAGTAACTATTATAATAAAAGCAATTACCAAATTTAATGAGGGTATTGAGCCACGCTTTAAGTACCTTCTTCCACTGCACTCCACATAACAGGTGTCATCAAAATGATCGCTACAAATGGTACAACTCTGAGGTGGACACCAGTTATCTCCACGGCCTGTCACAGCAATCCATTTTTCTTTAATTGATGTGTCTTTCGGGAAGCTAAATGGGTAAGCACATCATAATAATTACTATAAGTACTGTGATCAAACAATACAATGCAATGTAATGTAGTTGCACAGGTATAATAGGTAGGTAGTTAGGTAGAGAATGGGGTATGTACATTTTATTTTATTTGTTGTAATTACAGTAACATTTCGAGGAATAGGCTTACTGATCGCAACCTATAACTTAAAAATCAGTAATAAACACCTCACTCTCTGCATGCTAGCCTAGGCTGTATCTGTAAGCTGTAACTAACATTTTATGCTCTATAGAACATCAGATTAGAGCATAAAAAAGAAGAAGAAGAAGAGGGCATTAGTTAGGACAGTTAGTCAGCTTCTTTTTTAAATTTGCCGCCCTTTTTCATTGTCTACTTTCATTAGCCGGACTCTACGGCCTGTGTCTTAATCAAACTTAATATTTATTGAAACAAAACAGAACTTACACATGGTATGAGATGTTACCACACGTTCGGTTTTTCTTTTTTTTATAATTTCGGCAAATTTTTATGGCACAATAAGTCATTTTTGCTGTAAAACCACCTTTTACCTTACTTTCACTTTTACACGTCCGCCATTATGAATTAAAGAACGAATGAAAAAGGACGTTCATTCGCTTCCGATATCTTTGACTTCTACTACGATCAATACGCACAAACTACAGATTATAAATATGCACTATGTGGCTATGTTGGCTAGCGTAGCGAAGTGGCAGATATACGGTAAAAAATATATTATTGGAATGAACAGTATGTATATTTTAAGATTTTTAAGTAACCCCAGTAGAATCAATACGTATACCCTACACAACTTTTTTATCAAGTGAGGTGGAGGAAATTCGCACTATTTAAAAATTAATAGGTAGTGACTGTTTAATTTATTAAAGCCTTGCATTGAATTGAATTACATTGCAAGTATTGGTGGATATCTTAGATCCCCGAGGCCACAGAATACTTATTACGTGATTTTTACCAGTGGGTACTATTTATTCGTTTTAAATTTAAAAGTAACCACGGGCAATACCCGGTAAATACCTAGGTATGGGTTCCTAGGGTACGCAAAGTAGGTAAGTAGGTAGGTATATTAGGTAGGCATAGGTCTACCACTACCAGAATCTCATGGCACAAAATTAAAATAAGACTATTAAGACTAATAAGACTATTGTTTTTCATACTGCAATACCAACTTGCCATCTTTCACATCATATTGACAATTGACTACGTTGGTTTGATACTTTCGGTTTTTTGTTCCGTAGGCCAAGTAGATGATACTATGTATTGATCTTTTGAATTCTGGCACTTAATTGTGAGCTATTTTTCTTTAAAGGGGTTTTAGATGGTGTGTATTTCAGCAAGAACCAAACGAACTTAGACGGATTAATTAAAATGTTATAGAAGAGTTTTATGTTGTAAATATCTCTTCACATCTTTGTCATCATCTGATGAAACCAAAAATGCAAGAGAAGTTTTGAGACGAAATAATTTTCTTGTTTGGAATGAAATAAAGGTTGAAGTAGCTGTACCTACCTATATTCATGATGGTTTTATTTTTGTTTATAGGTCACAATAAAACCTATATCAGTACCTAACGTGCACAGTGCCATACAATAACTTCCTTGACTAAAACCCTTTTAAAGAAAAAGAAGTCACAATTTAAGTACGAGAATTCATAATATCAATAAGTAGTATCCCTACTTGGTCTACAGAACAAAAACCCTACAAAATCGTGCAAAGTGCAAAATAAAAAAATCGATTTTTAAATAAGTTTTATATAATTTTGACAAATAATAATAATCGATCAGTAAAAATCCTACATCCCTAATAAGTGGTTTTGTTTGTTTTTGATGTTTTGTAATTTGTTCGATTTCTATATTATTTAGTATATTCTATTACATTGCGTTGCGTATTGGAATTTATTTATTGGTGAAAGACTGAAGGGATGAAGACCAAGGAACATATTATACTCCATACCAAAACCTGAAGACTAAAATAAAAAGCAGTTTCTCAACTCAACTCAGATAACCTCAACTCAAACCATTTGATATTGCGTTGAGCTTTGGAGCTATGTTAACATTTCCTTATCTCTTTTGAAAAATTAGAGGGCCTCAACAAAAATGTCAGACAAGCAAAAAACGTAAATAAAATACTCACATATTGGTATTTTTTACTTTTAGTTGCTTGCATTCCTAAATAATACATTCTTGGATCAAACATACCATTTATTTCAGGTTGTTTTGTGGTGATGTGAACGGAAACTTCAATGCACTGTTTTCTCGCGTAGAATCGATTGTAAAGAAGTCAGGACCTTTTGATCTGTTGCTATGCGTTGGGAATTTTTTTAATAATGATAATTCTCAATTGGATGCATACAAAATGGGGACTAAGAAAGGTAAGTACCTACCTGATAACTAAAACGTTATTTCTGCTATTGCTTCTAAGTCTTGAAACCTTGCCCCAATCCTTCCCGCTAGTAATAGGAGGTTTCTAACGGGAGCATGTGTTAATAATGGAAAATGCCAGAACTATTATCAGATAAATGGTAGACTTAGAGAAAGGGGTATTTATTGTCCAATGTAACAGTACCTAAACTAACTAAATCTAAATAAGTCTTTACTTGCTGAAAGGTATAAAGGAATAAAATCTTGTTCCAACTTGAATGTTTATAGTGTTAACGTTTGGGGAACAAGAAAAATGTTAGGAGAATGATAAGAATGTGACTACAATGTTTTAAACTTGCATCTAGATTATGAATGCCAAATGTTTGATGCGAAAACTATGAAAGCAGGTGGATAGCTGGAATGATGATGAAGAAGGATGACATCACAACCTACCTATACCTACCATCCTACTTGAAACCTCAGATTTTTAAAATAATAGTTTGCAGATAAACATACACTTATGAAAATAGATCTACATAAATAATAGCTACACATATTCATTATAACCCACACACACATACATAGCCAACATAATATATTTTATCAGTTCCAGTTACTACCTATGTGTTTGGACCATCCCAGAGTGAACATGTCCCTTATTATGTTGAAGAGGGATCGGAGATTGTTCCAAATGTTATTTACATGGGTAAGATATATTTTAATTGATCATGATCATATCTATCAAGCCTTTCCATTGAGAAAATGAGTTTTGGCAGCTACAATAACAGTATAAAATATTTTGTTATTGGAAGTATAATTGGCTACTACCTAAACCTTAATGAAGATAAGATCCAGGATAATATAGGATCCTTTAGCTAAACAATCTAGCAAAAGGGATCATCAAAATTTTGCAGCATGTTATTTGAGCCTGCAAATGCACGCTCGCAGTGACTTGACTGCAGTTTTTAAATAAGTTAATTGTTACATAATTCCTAGGGTAGACTGGTTATTCATGTTTTCGGCCCCATGGGGCCTAACAGGATTTTATTCCTCTTGGCCCTCACGCAGGGCCCCACATATAAACTAGTTATATTAAGTAGTAACTTCTAAGTGCACCGGCAGTAAACACAAACTATAGACAAAACTCGTATTTATGGAGGGCGAGCAAAGGGTTTAATGAACTTGATAAGCGCCTTAATTTAGACCTATTCTGCACAAGCGTAGCATCGGCCAGGCAGTGGCTGAGCAGTGAGTTTTTTGACTAATGGAAGTGTAATTAACTGTTAAGCATGTTTACATTATAATAATATACATTTTTATATATTCTGCTATGATTTTATTGTATTTTTTTTGTTGTTACATTATTTATTTATTATACTTAATAATGCTATGTATTTAGTTTGGTTAGTAAATCCGTGCAGTGTGTAGTGCTCTTAGGTGTTCACTTCATTTTAAATTACTGTTTTTTGTCTAAAGTCTATCCGTGAGGACCTTTAATTGGTTTATTTTTGTGTAATTTGCTGTTTATAATGCTATAGCAACTGTTGGTCTTCCAAAAAGGAAATAAATAAATATATAAATAAATAAATTAAATATTATAATGAAGTTAAAATAAATAAAATAAAAAAATAAAAATAAAAATAAAAATAAAAATAGCCTTTATTCACTGAATTTTTCCTACCTAATAATCTTAACTACTAACATTTTCACATTGTTTAAAACTATTCCAATTTCACCAGCAGTCTGTTTCACATTCAGGCTGTCCGCTCCGGACATAGGCCTCCTCTAGAGTATGCCATTTTTCCCTGTCTCTAGCTTCCCTTCGCCACCCTTTGGGTAAATCGTCTTCCCACCTTCTCTGTGGTCGTCCTTTTGGTCTTTTCCCATCTCTGGGGTACCAGTGTATGATGTCTGCGGTCCATTTGCCTTTCGTAGATCTGACAGTATGTCCAATCCAACGCCATTTGAGCCTCTTGATTTTTCTTGAGACATCTGTCACACCTGTAGCCTTCCTTATTTTAGTTAGTCTCCATTTGTCTTTTAGTTTAATGTGCAACATGCTTCTCTCCATCCCCTGTTGGCACACCTTTAGTTTTTGGCTTTGTGCCTTTGTGAGGCCCCAAGTTTGACACCCATATGTAAGAACTGGCAGAATACACCTGTTGTACACCTTCCGCTTTTCTAGCATTGGTATATTCTTATTCTTCAGTATTTCTTTTAGTGACCAGTATCGAGCCCATGTATTGCTTACTCGTCTTTGCAGTTCTTTTTCCATTTGCGAGTTTGGTGCTATCATTTGCCCTAAATATACATATTCATCTACATAGTCTATTTCTTGATTATTTACTTTTATATTTTGTTTGAGGCTGTTTGTCATTATTTTTGTTTTGGAGGTATTCATTGTGAGACCCGCTTTTCCACTTTCTGTAGCTAGTTGTTCTAGCATTTCTTGTAGGGTTCCAGGATCCTCCGCAAATAGCACTAGGTCATCCGCAAACCTTAGATGGGATAGCTTTCTTCCATTTATGCTTAGACCTATTCTCTCCCAGTCTAGATTCCTGAAAATTTCCTCCAATACCGCCGAGAACAATTTAGGAGAAAGCGGATCCCCCTGCCTGACACCTTTTTGAATCTTGAACTCTTCACCAATTTTTTCCAGTTGTACTTTTGCTGTGCAGTTGCTGTATATATTTTTTATAATTCTGATGTATTTGTTTTCTATCCCTTGATTTACTAAGGCTTTATATATGTAGCAGTGAGCTAAGGAGTCAAAAGCTTTATTGTAATCTACAAATGATATGTAGTATGGCTTTCTATATTCATTGTACTTCTCTAGTACTTGTTTTACCACATGCATGTGGTCTACGGTTGAGAAGTCTGCTCTGAACCCTGCTTGTTCCCTTGGTTGTTCCTCATCTAATTTTTTTGTCAGCCTGCCTAAAACAATTTTCGAGAAGATTTTATATAAATTGGTCATTAGACTTATTGGTCTGTAATTATCGATTTTGTCTTTATCTCCTTTTTTATGAATCAGCACTATAGTAGATTTTGTCCATTGTTCTGGGATAACCTCAGTCTCCAAAATGTTGTTGAATAGGATAGTCAGAGGTTGAAGTATAATATCTAATATTCCTTTTAGCAGTTCATTAGTTATTCTGTCAGTTCCAGGAGCTTTATCGCTTTTTTGTGATAGTATGGCCTTTTTTGTTTCACTTTCTAGTATGTATGGGATTTCTTCTTCTCTATTAGGATTTTCTCCAACAACTGACACTGCTGAGGAAGTGTAGAGATTTCTGTAAAAATCGGTGGCGATTTTGATTATCAATGGTCTTTTTGATGTTACATATTGCTTGTTTTTATTTGTTTTACCCACCATATTTGGTATCCATAAAGAATGATCCTTCAGCTTCTTCAGTGTTCTTTTGATTCCTCCAGTTTTTGAGATTGCGGATCGTATTTTGCTTATTCGTATTTCTTTCTTATAGTTTTTTATGCTTGCTGTGATTTCTTTGCTTATCGCCTCTATCTTTTTGATGTTATTTTTCCTGTTTGCAAACATTTCTCTCCTTTTTTGTATCAGAATCCTTGCTTCGTGTCCTATTTTATCCTTTTTTCCCTTATTTCTTGTCTGTGTTAATTCTGTTCCTAAGTTTGTTAATATTTTTTCAATATGATTATATCTTTCTTGAACTGACTTGTTAGTGTCCGTTTTTCCTATTTTCCTTCTAACTTCAGTGCAAATCTTTTCTGGTATTGGAGTAACAATTTCATTAGTTGTACTTTTTATGTGTTTCCTTATTCTCCGCTTATTTGTGATCTCTAATGTGCCTCTGACCATTCTATGATTTGTACTAAAGTTAAATTGGTTCACTATGCTAACATCGTTGAAATGGTTCGGGGTATTGGTTAATAGAAAGTCTATTTCATTTTTGTATCTCCCGTCGGGTGATATCCATGTCCATTTCCTATTTGTCCCTTTCCTGTAGTATGTATTCATTATCTTTAGATTGCATTCAAGAGCAAGGTCGACTAGCTTTTGTCCGTTTTTATTGCGCTTACCTCTACTATATGGACCAAGGATGTTATTCTCTCCATCTTGTTGGCTACCTATTTGGCTATTGAAGTCCCCCATTACAATTTTATTTTTGTTAGCTTCTTCAATGGTTTCTTGCAACTCTGTATAAAACGAGTTCCTTTCTTCTTCATTCGTTTGCTCAGTGGGCGCATATACTTGAATTATGGACCATGGCTCTTTCCCCTCCTGTATATTCAGGTCTAGAACTGCTATTCTTTCCGATTTGCTTTTAAATTGTATAATGGACTCCTTCAGGTATTTTTTGATGATAAAACCCACGCCGTGTAACCCTTTCGTCTCCCCTTTGTAGTAGAAGATAAAGTCGTTATATTCTCTCACTTCTTCCCCTAGCCTTCGTATTTCACTAAGTCCTACCACGTCCCATTTTATTACTTCTAGTGCTTGTTCCAGTTCTGCTAATCTATCGTCTGTTCGGAGTGTTCTTACATTCAATGTTGCTATATATACTTTATTATTTTTATTTATCTCCTTCCCATTCCTTACAGGAATTACTTTTACATATTTCTCGTCTTCTAGAGGGTGATAGTCTGACGTCCCAAGGTGACCAGCCTGGTTGGGACCTTTCATTGTTGGTTCATTTATTTCAGTTTGTGACATTTTAGTTTTCCGTTTGCTGCTGGTGATATTTAATTGCTACTTAGGGTTGTTGGGAATGTTCTCGCTAAGTGAGAGTGATCTTGCTTTATTAAAGAAGTTGATTTTGTTCATTTTTGGTTTGTTACTGATCTTACTGCATTCTCCGTTAGGTGTGCTCGGCGATTTTGTAGGTGACCGTTTTCTCTTCTCTGTCTTCTCTTTTATCACTAATCTGTCATAAGCTATAAATCCTTCATTGCCCTTCTGTAGCTCCTCCTGCAGTTTAACTTTCAATTCTTTTCTCTTGATTAATACTTCCTTAGGATAATCTTCAGTTATGTAGATCTTTTCAGGCAAATACTTTTTATTTCTTAGTAGCTCCATTTTTCGCCAGTATAAGGTGAGCGTTAAGCATATGGGCCGCGCCTTTCTGTCATTAGTCTTCCCGATTCTGTAGGCATTACTTATCTCCCACTTATCCCAAGTATCCAGGCCTGCTTTATCACTGACATTATCCAATATTGTAGTTACCCTTTTAAGTAGATCGGAAAAGGTACTTTCGTTTTCTTGCACACCGTGAAGTATTACGTTGTTCTTCCTCAGTTCTCTCTCTAGGTAGTGTGTTTTAGATTTTACTAATTCTACATCCAGTTTTAGCGCAGCCGTGTCTTCCACCAAAGGTTACAACTTCTCTTCCATAGTTAGAACCATATTTCTATTTATAGCATCTGTTTGCTGGCTCATCTCTTCCTTCATTTTGCTCCAGAGTAGTTGAAATTGCGGATCCATTTTATTTTTAAAGTTTACCAAAATTAGTAGTTTTCAGTTTTATATAAGCTTCCCTGTGTAGTGGCAACACTGGAACCAACTGCGATTTGTCAACTGTTATGAGCTAGCTGTCACTGTCAGACTGGCAGAGTCCACCAATTTCTCCAAAGTCGGTTGAAAAATAATTCTAACCTTAAAATTTGCCGTGACTTCCTCGCGTATTTTCCGCCTTTTCACTCGGTTTTTGTTTGCGAATGATATATACGCGTGTTCCGCGAGACTTCACTGTTTAAATACGTAGTATGCCGGGTGTATCAATGCAATTTAAACACAATTTTGGTAGCTTTAATATCGAGAGCTGTTTTTACGCTGCGAACTGACAGGCAGCCGGAAACGGAAACTATTATTATAATGAAGTTACTTTTGTTATATTATAGTCATATTCAATTATAATTTCGATATAATATCTTGAAATACATGTTAATTATAGCAATTTTAAATCTAGAAATCATATTTAATTTTTATGATTAGGTGCTGATGGTCGCTTTTTTATAACTACCCTTTAACCCATTTTTTAAAATGTTATCCACAATGTTAACTATTAATAAAATAATAAATAAATATTTGTGGACATTTCACACCGCGCCATCTAGTCCCGAACTAAGCAAATCTTGAACTATGGTAACTAGAATTGATGGAATGTTTAGAGTATATAATATATTTTTTTTTTCAATATTTTTTTTTCTTTAAACCACCCCCTGCAGAATCATTCAAATAGGTCAACCCGTTTTTGAGTTTTAACGGTACTAATGAACTGCAATTGATTTTTATACTTTATACACATAGATATACATAAAGATAAGAAAAAGAGATAATAGCTCGTTGAGTAATAAATAGTATTTGAAAGTTTTACAGTTGCAATAATGAACATGTATTTTAGAATATTATAGCGTATAATCACGTTAATTTGACTTTAATATATTAGTGGGGCCGAACAGGAATATTTATTTCTGTTATTCCTGTAGGCCCCGTGTGGGGCCTAAGAGGAAAAAAAAATCCTGTCAGGTCCCATGGGGCTGAAAACGTGGGAGACAACAGGAACAACCCAGGCAGAGTAGGATGCTTTAGGATGCCTATTTTAGTAAGCTGTATTTTAAACCAGACTAGGGTCTGGCAAATTATTTATTGAAATGGACTTTTAGGCATGTAATACTGCAAGATCCTTGCAATACAAATAAATATTTTTTATCATTGGTAGGAAAAAGGGGTATCTTCACAACAAGCTCTGATGTTAAAATAGCTTACTTGACTGGCCTGTCACGGAGAGAACTGGGTAAAGACATTCCAATGTGCATGTTTGAGCCAAGTGACTGCAGCGCAGTTCGAGATGCATGTTTCAGAGGGCAGAGCGAGTATAGGGGTGTTGATATCCTGATAACCACACTGTGGCCTTCAGGTATACAAAAAGATGAGACACAGAAGGTAAATTGTTTTTTTTTTTAAATAAAATAGGTAACTCTTTTACTTTTGCTTAGACCAACAAAGTAAAAACTTAACATAATATAAGAAGGAAAAAAGAGGATAGAATAGTATTAATTTAAGACTCCAAACTGTCATGGCAACTAATAAATTACAATGGTAAATATCATATATACAAATATTATACATAAATCTCTATAAAAAATTAGATAATATTCAAAGTACATAATTTTTTCTTAAATCTAAAAATTAAATCTTTAAATTTAAATCAATAAACAAAAATTAACAAATGTATACAGTATAGTATAGCTATATAAATGGAGGTTTCGTGAGCTGGTCTTTTTTTCAAAGTTTGAACCTTTTAAGGGTTTAATTTCCCATAATCCTTTCTTATACACTTCAACACATTAAAAGGAACATACCATCCAAATATCAAAGACCTTACCTATAATATGTAATTCATAGACATAGTGCTATCTACACTATTATGTAAATAGGGTAAATTCAGTGCTTTAATGATGGTCTTTAGATATAAAATGATACACATTTTGTTACCATCTGTTTCAGATAGATGTAGAACAAGAGCGGCTGTCAGATCTATTGGCATGGTTGGCCATGCACATCAAACCTAGATATCATTTTGTGCCTTCAACACAGAAGTATTATGAAAGGCAACCTTATAGGTAAGTTGATTTTTTTATGAAAACTACTTACTAATAAATGCAGCAGGTAGCTTGACAGGGTGTAATTTAATACATTAGTATAAATTGAGCCCATGATAGTACATCATTTATAGATGATTATTAAAGAGTAAAGAGTGTAAATGAAAATATTTTTATTGAAAATTATGAAGATTAATATGAAGAAGCATTTGATTAAGTAAGTTATTCCATTTTTTGAAGTTATTATTATTACCAAACCAATGTTTTGACGGGCCCGATAGCTCAGTTGGTAGTATCTTTACCTTCTGAACTGAGGGCTGTGGGTTCGATTCCTAACCAGGACAAACATTTATGTGATGAGCATAGATGTTTGTTCTGCGTCTGGGTGTTATATTGTATTCTATGTATGTATTTACAAACAAAAAAGTATATAAGTATTGTATCAGTTATCTGGTTCCCATAGTACAAGCTATGCTTAGTTTGGGGCTAGATGGCGCTGTGTGAAATGTCCACACATAAAAAAAAAATTTTACGTGTTAGAATTCAAAAATTTTGGTCCACACGTGACCAGTATCAGTAGTAGGTACCTAGTTTCAAAGGATGCTAATGAATTCAATTCCACCCAGTATAGTGTTTTCTTTTGTTTTATCTATGCCTATTTCAAACTCAATAGATAGAAACAAAACATAAAATAACTTCAACTTCAACTTCTTCTTATATGGCTTCTGCGAGGTTGTCGCAATTTCGCCAATGTCGCGTGGATAGAGAGAAAATAAACGACGGAGATTGATCGGTGGAGACAAAATTTGGCCGGTGTATAATAATTTTGCATCTGAGTTTTATCGAAATCTGGAACAAATTTGACAACACAACACATACAGAAGCATATACACATACAACGGCAGAGACGAACATAACAGAGTACTACAAAGTATAGATGTGTTAGTTCTAGTGATTATAATTTTATTTTATTAGTCTGAATAAGTTTACGTAATATATTAAGAAATGGAGTAAAAGCAAGAGACAGGAGAGGACTAAATTTGGTAGGGCGGGGTATTTCTGATGGGAGTATGTCATACAAAGAATAGCGTAACCTTGAACATTCAAAAAATATGTGTTCTGTAGTACCCTCATCCAGACCACACTCACAGAGAGAATGATCACGGATTCTGATTTTGGCCAAAAAAACTGGAGTGCAACAGTGACCCAACCGTAGGCGACATATCGTTGAAGTAGTGCTTTTATCAATTTTTTTGTATCTAGAGAACCATGGTTTTGTGGGGATCGAAAGTTGGAGGTGGCCATAAAATTTACCTTTGATGGTTTTTGTCTTTTGCCAAAGCTTATCCCATGTGTTACGTAGCTGGAGATGACAAGTAGAAGCAAGATCATGTGAGTATAGCTTATATCTATCTGTGTTGCCGAATGTCACGGCATGTTTGGCGCACGAGTCTGCAGTTTCGTTGCCTGCAATGCCTGCGTGGCCGGGAATCCATGCTAGCACAATGTTTAAACCGGACTGGTGGCTATTGTAGAGGGCTTCTTTAATTTTTAGAATTACGGGGAACCTGGATTTTGATTTAAATTGGTTGGTCATGATTGCTTGCAAGCAGCTTTTTGAGTCGGTAAAAATAATGGTTTTGTTAATTGAGTGGGATAATACGTAAAGTATTGCCTCCAAAATGGCAACAGATTTACCAGTGAATACTGACGATTCCGGTGGACATTTGAAGCTCAGTATGATTTTATACTTAGGGATCCAGACTGCAGAGCCTACATTACTGTCTTTTGTTTTTGATGCGTCTGTGAATATCGGAAGCCAGTCTGTCCATCTGCTGGAATATTTTTCGAGAAAGATTTTATTGGGGTCAGGGGAGTCTTTATCTACGCCAAAATTTAGTATAATTGAAGGTTGGTATGTTAATGCGTCATAATTAATAGAAAATAGTGGGTTAATCGGGAATTGAGCTACGGGGCAGGAAAGATTCGTATATTTAATATAGCTGCGGATAATACAGGGAAGATTGTCCTCTGATCTATAGCCTTGAGATCTAACAATATTAAAGAGGTTTTCTATTTTTTCCAACAGGGGGTGATCAGAATTTTGTATAAGTTTAAACAGAAACCTGTCTGATAGAAATTGTCTGCGAAGATGAAGAGGAGGTTCAACACATTCAACCTGCATGGCATTTATGGGAGAGGACTTCATAGCACCAAGGATAATACGAAGGCATTTAGACTGGATTTTAGACAACTTTTCCAAAGCGGCTTTATTGCCTGGGTCTAGCAAGAATGTGCCGTAGTCTAAATGGCTACGGATGATAGCGTTGTACAAAATTTTTTGGCTAAAAGGGTGTGATCCCCACCATACCCCATACACCATACACGTAGGATATTAAGGTTTTTTTCACATTTAGCTACGACATGGTTAAAGTGGGGAACTCCAGTCAATCTTGCGTCTAACCAGACACCCAAAAACTTAACGGAGCTGTGTAGGCGTATAGTGTCTCCACCATACTGCAAATTCAAGTAAGGTATGTTTCTTTTCCTTGTGAATATTACTGCGCTACTTTTGGAAGTTGATATGGATAATCCATGATCCAGTAACCAGTCGCCAAGGTAACTAAGGGCAGTGTTTATTCTGTTTTCAGCCTCTGAAATGAGTTTCGTAGATATATACAAGGCAAGGTCATCTGCATATTGTAAAACCTGACAAAATGAGTTTACTGTCGTTTCCAAGTCGCTAGTGTATAGGCTATACAAAATTGGGCTGAGTACGGAACCCTGTGGGAGTCCTTTCCACACTACTCTGGGTGACAAATAGGAATTATCATGAGTTTTTACCAGAATTGTTCTTTGTACCAGAAAGCAGCAGATGAATCGGGTTATCTTAACGGGAATGCTCAGCTGTAACAGTTTGTTCCTGAGTACCGGAAGAAGAACGTTGTCATAGGCAGCTGCTATATCGAGAAAAACTCCCACAAGGTATTCCTTATTCCTAAAAGAGTTGTTAATTTCGGTAGTTAAGATACTAATGCTATCGAAGGTGCTCATGCCTTTTCTAAATCCAAATTGAGACTTGGCAAGGAGGCCTTTATTTTCAGCTAACCATTCAAGTCTATTTTTGATAAGGTGCTCTGTGATCTTGGCCAGCACACAGGAAAGAGCTATCGGTCTATGCGAGTTAGGATCCGAGGGGTCCTTTCCTGGTTTTAAAATAGGGATGATAACTTGGGTTTTCCATTGATCTGGTACAAACCCTTGGTCATAGAAAATGTTAATTAAGTCTAATAGGTAGCGTTTCAATTTTTCGGGGGATTTGGTAATAAAGGAATATGGGATTCCATCTAAGCCAGGGGAGGAATCTGTCAGGCCATCCAGGACCAGTTGGAGTTCCTCAAATGAAAACTGGGCATCAATATTTCCAGGAGAAGAGATTGAGTTTGGAATGTTAAATGAAAGAGCTATATGTACGAAAGGAGGGGCAAGTTTGTTTGCAAAGGCTTCTAGCCAGGAGGATGAGTCGTTTGAAGACATATTGACATAGTTGTGGTATCCTCTAAATTTACGGATTTGTTTCCATACTAGAGAGGGAGGAGTAGTAGGAGACAAGTTTTCACAGTATTTAAACCACCCGAGTTTCTTTTTTGCTGATAACACCTTCCTAGATTTAGCGGCAGATCTTTGGTATTCAAGATAATTCTCCCTGGTCATAGAGAAGTTGTATGAGATTTCAGCTTCATTACGCTTATGGACAAGTGCTGAGCATTCTGGATCCCACCACGGGGGGGAAGCTCTATTACACCTTGGTTTTTTAAGGGGGATATGTTCATTTGCAGAGGACTGGATGGTATCAACAATTTTTTTGTAGCAAGAAAGGGGATCAGAGTTTGGGTTGGGAATTAGATCCACTTTATGATCTATGGAAGAGGAATAGGACTCCCAGTTAGCTCCTGAGAGTCTATGCTTAAGGAGGGAGTTAGGGGAGCATTGTGCGGGAGTTCTTTGAGGGAGTTTGATCAGAATGGGATAGTGATCACTGCCATAGGAAAGAGGGAGGACCTCCCAGGAAAGCACGGAAGAGAGGGATGGGGAGCAAACAGTGAGGTCAACAGCACTTGGATTTTGTGATGGTAAGACTCTCCTAGTGGGGGATCCATCATTGATGACACACACATTTGCCTCGTCAAAAAATTCTAACAGGGAATGACCAAACATATCACATGATGAAGAACCCCAAGAAGTGTGGTGGGCATTAAAATCACCCATTATTACAATAGGAGGGGGGACTGATGAAATTATGAAAAGGATATCAGGAATTAGAGTAGAGTTAGGATGTGGGATATATATTGACATGAAGGTAGTGTTAAAAATTCTCACAGCAACAGCATTAATGTCCGTGCTGTGAGCAGGTATTAAAACCTGAGAGAAGGTTAAGTTACGTTTGACGAGTAGGGCACAACCTGCATACCCATCCTGGCGGTCATCCCTAAGACAGGAGTAACCCGAAACTCGGTAATGAGATCCGGGAACAAACCATGTCTCCGAGATGGCCACCAGGATGGGCGAATACTTTCTAATTAGAAAGTTCAGGTCATGAGTCTTCGGACGAAGACTTTTGGCGTTCCATTGGAGGATGTTGGTGTGATCCATTATGGGTGATGAATGATGAGAGTTGGGTGATCATGTGGGCAACGTTGGGCGGTAAGTTTATTGAATTCTGGGAAATGATGCTGATAATTATAGTCAGCAGCTGAACCAGCAGCTGATCTTGAGGTTCTTCACGGGGAGGGGGGGTAGATTGGGACATTTGGAGGGCATAACCTTTAGGGAAAGAGGATGGGACATCTGAAACGATAGCTTGATGAGCTACCCTATCGTAGGATTTTCCAAGAGGAGCTCTAGGGCGCTGGCTACGGACTACAGTTTTACTGTAGGATTGTACAGGCAGTGCAGTCTGAGTGAGAGGTGACGAGGAGGTTCGTTGTTGAGGTGGAGCAGGGGTCTCCATGACAACTTGATTAAATGATTTACCAACCTTAGGGAATTGGGAGGAGGCTTCCTCATATGAGATTCCATCCCTAGACATAACTGTTTTGATGGATTTTTGTCTGTTTTGTTCCGGGCAGGTCCTGCAGGTTGAAAAATGGTTTGCAGAGCAGTATAGACAGGTCGACTCTGTCTCTGGGATAGGGCAATCATCACCCAGATGAGGTTGGGCACAGCGGTAGCACCTGGGTTTGGAGCGGCACTGGGCTTTTATGTGTCCAAATCGGCAGCAGCTCATACATTGAATGGTGGGGAACTGATATGTTTCTACTTCTAAAGATGAGTAATATGAGTAAACACGCATGGGTAATTGTTGGCCTCTAAAAGTGAGGACAACAGTTTGCGTTGGCTCCCAAACTATGTTTCCGTCTACCTTATTTTTCCTGTTTAAGCGTCTCGCCTTTAATACGTGGGTGCAGTATCCAGGGATTTGTAAAGAATCTACGAACTCCTCCATTGACCAGTCCACAGGCACACCGCGGACTAGGCCCATCCTCGTCACATTATATGTTGGGATAGTAGCTTCATAATTATAAGTTTTGAGCATGGGGTTATTTAAAAATTTATTAGCTCCAAAAGCAGATTTAAATTGGACCGAAATTTTATTGCGACCTACTTTTTTCACTCCATCCTGGCAGATATATTCGATTTTGTTATAGGACAAGAACTGTCCAAATTTAATGGGACGAATTGTCGTACCTGCAGCTGGGTCAGGTTCTATTCTTGACACATGCACTATGTAGGGACCTGAGTCAGTTGTTTCGTATGATCTTATGCCGAGAATAGACATTGCCGGGTGGGTATACACGGTCTGAATCGAGGCAGAGGCAGATTCTTGGTTGACAATTGTTTTTTTGGCTGGGCCTACGTGGTCATCAACTATATGTCGTTTTTTAGATGATGATGGCGGGATGGGATCCGGGGGGTCCGGCGGCAAATCAGGGGGAATGGGCTCCATTTCCCCTGATTGGCAGCTACACCACAAATAAACACTTACCGACCACCTGATATAAGATAAGATAAAACTCAGAAAGAGAAAACTAAATCAAAACGGGTATTTATCACTCAAAACGTTGAAAATCTCGCTGACACGTGTATCTCCTATCACACCGAGTTTGCGACCCCATAAAATAACTATAAATAGAGGTGTCTCTTAAACCGTAAAACAAGCCTCAAACTTGGTATGATTATAGTGTACACTTTGTTGTACAAATATTTTTTAAATGCGAATAGATGCCATGTTAAGCTAGTTTTCGCCCGTTGTTAAGTACACGGCTGCCCATAACTTGAAACTGAAAATTATTATGTTCCACACATCATCCGGAGACACCACACAGTATAGCAATGAGATCACTACACTAGTAATGAGATTATTAGACTGCGAGATCCGATCATAAAGTCTCATTTGCGTAGTAATTTCACTAGCTACAACGCCCTTCAAACTGGAACACATTAGTGCTTGCGGCAGAGTAAACTAACTAGCAAGGGGTGGTGCCTACCTAGATTAACTTACCTGGTAGATGCTAAACTTGGCCAAGTTCGAGTTGGGTTTGTGATATAGGGACTCAATTTAGGGAGCTATTTTATTTGGTTTAGTACAGTGAGCGGAACCCTCGGTGTGCGAGACCGTCTGGATTGTACCGTTATTAAATTTTGCTCCTCATTGCTGCTCGAGAACAATACGTGCAAAACGGTCTGATTTGGCGATTTTGTTTTAATTTTTTGTTACCTTTCTGGTTCGTACCATGCAGGCCACCTACTTGACTTGTTTGGTGCTACCTTCATAAATTAATATGGATTCAGTAGCTGTATTACATTATTTTATGCAGAAACCAAGCTGTCCACCAGGATTACAGAGAATGCGCTACCCGTTTCATAGCAATGGCTCCTGTCGGCAACAAGGCCAAGGAGAAGTGGATCTATGCTTGTTCCCTACAGCCTATCTCCAAAATGAGAATGACAGAACTGTTACAAGCAACAACGGACGAGACGGCTTGCCCATATGATCCGGAACTTTTAAAACAGCACCAACCTGGTAAAGTTGTGAAGGTAGGTTAAATAATCGAGATACTTGGTTTTATATTACAGAAAAGGAGGTTTTGAGTATGTAGGTTTTTCGTTTAAGTTGTAATTTTATTGTATAGGTTCGTAATGAGTTGCTATCTATTCACATATTTGTTTATATAACGCGTTTCAGTAAAGAAGACTTGAAAAGAGCAGACATTTTTACACCTGTCTCCTTCCCACAGCTTCCAAAAATTATGGTGGAAGTGTGATAACAATATTTTCTTGTTTTCTACAGATAGTCGTTGTTTCAATGACATGCACACATTGAGATTGTACAATAGCCATTTTCGCCTCAGTTTTTATACTTATTGTTTCAGTTTACTGGCAACGGACAGTTCTTCTTCAATATGGACGCAGACGAAGATCAGGGGCACGGAAAAAGGAAGCGAAGGGATGAAAATGAAGAAAGAAAGAAGAAAGAGTTTGATCCAGGTTTGTTTATAAATATCTTCTAATATACTTTGTCACAAATAATTTCTTTGTGTGTCCTAAAATGAAAATTACCCAGAAAATTGAGTTCGCTGAGAAACACTTAAGTTGCGGGTGAAGCAGGAAAATTTACATCTTCTTTTTTTAATTTCTAGTTATTTAATACAATCATTAATAGACATATTGATAGAAAAATATTACGGTTTGATTGTTTTTTGTTTCAGATACCTGCTGGTTCTGCCTTTCGTCACCAACTGTGGAGAAACATCTGGTAATAACAGTTGGCACCCAGTGCTACCTAGCTCTAGCGAAAGGACCCCTCAATCCGTACCATGTGCTGATACTGCCTATAGCTCATCACCAGTGTACTACCAAGGTAAAATTCGGTTTGAAGAATGTTGTTTTGTAGTATTACTGTTCATCATCATCATCATCGTCAACAGCCTGAAGACGTAAGCTGCTTGCCTTCTGCATCCATCGTGGACCGTGGTTTTGACCTGATTTCCGGTCCACCTAGTGAGGGTCCGGCCTACGCTGCGTCTTTCAGTTCGTGGTTGCTACTCCAGAACCATTCTTCCCCATCGGTTGTCAAATTTAAGTGAATGTGGCCTTCCTATTGCTATTTCAACTTGCTGATTTTAAGATCTCTATCGATCAACTTAGTTCTCTTGCGGATCTTATCTCGCAGAGAAACACCGAGCATTGCTCTCTCCATAGCTCGTTGCGCGACTTTGAGCTTACTAATAAGGCTAACAGTAAGGGACCATGTCTCAGTGCCTTAAGTCATCACTAGCTAGTGTTAGTAAGTTAGCAACTAATATTATTCTACTTAATCTTCAGGCTCCGGATGAAGTGATATCCGAAATTAAGAAGTTCAAAGACGCCCTAAGAAAGTTTTATGCGTCGATGTCTCAAGTACCCGTGTTCTTCGAGAGGAACTACAAAACCAGTCACATGCAGATACAGTGCGTTCCACTGCCGAGGGCCTGCGAGCAGCAGATATTAGAAGTTTTCCAGGTAACTGGTATTTTTAATTTAATCAATACATATATAAAACTGTAAATGGGCTAAATCTGTACATTGAATATTTTTTGAAAATTTTGACTGCTACTCTTCTAAGTCGATATAAAAATTTAAACAATTTTTTTGAATTTTTGTCTGTCTGTCTGTCTGTCCCTTTGAACACGCATCACGCTAGAACTACTGAACGGATTTGGCAGAAATTTTATGCAGTATAACATTTGGTATACTTTTTGTTTTCTAAAACGGCCAAGTACGAGTTGCCCAAGCAATAAGGATGAAATTTTTATCAAGATTTTTTGTTGGTATATTATAATTATATTTGTTTATCAATTTTCATTTAAATAAAAAACAAATAGGTAAAAACAAATACAATAAAAAAAAATTCTAAAAAATTATACTCACCTGTCGAAGAGAAGATAGAAGAGAAAGGTAGGGAAAAAGATGAATGGATGGGACGGCAATAGAAGGGAGACAGACAATATTAATTTAAGATTTTAAAACCCCAGTTTATGTTAGTTTTTATTTAAAGTTAGTAAAAAATGCAGGAGGCGAGCAGCCGGTCAAAGCAGTGCTCTGTGGGAGGCATATGTTCAGCAGTGGAGGTTTGCTGTTGATGATGAGTTAGTGTTGTATTTTATTTTGTTTTTAATGCACTTGATACATATTTAGAGTATTTAAAATTTTCGTAACGTGGTGTCAAGTGAAGATTTTAGGTAGAGGACGACGAAAAAAGTTCAACGCCTTTTGTTTCGAAATCTTTTGTTATGGAAGTCATTGACACAAATTAACGCTTCACAAGTCGATTATTAATTTTAGGCTGACATTATTTTTTTGCCAAAAACTTATCAAGAAATAGTATGTGCTTATTCACTCTGTGTTCAGCCGTGAACGTTGATGATGGTGGGCTTATTAAAATCTGTTATTTTTTGTATGATCTCTTTAGATTTAGAGGGTAATCTCGAAACGGTCTTCAAACCGTACTTTCTAAAAAAAATTAACATTTCCATTGAATAACATCTCAAATCACATATTTTTAACACCTGGGGGTCTAGCAATGATCCCAATCGCTAACGCTAACGCCTCACGCTGACTCCAAAATGTATTGGAATGACGTTTCGGAAATCGCTAACTTTTCCGCAGCGAATGTCATTTCAATACATTTTTGGAGTTAGCGTGAGGCGTTAGCGTTAGTGGTTGGTATCATTGCTAGACCCCCTGTAACGGTCTCACTACTTCCATACGTCGTCCGTCACTTGGGAAGATCTCGTTTGCAAACCGAACCGCGGTCAACCAATCACGAGACGACTTTCAAACTGATTGAGAGGCGAGGCAAGCGGTAACGAATCTGACTGGCCAAGCTGCGCGCGACTATCACGGAGAGCGCACGTATTACGTCGTTATTTCAATATTTTCTTGAAAACGGCAGTTACGAAGTATAACCTATCATTCTGTTACTTTATATACATTGTCAAGTGTATAAAACCCCAATTGGGGTTCTTACCTCCGGCCCTGCTGCCGACGCTGCTGTGGTGTACCTACATACCTGCACGCTCACGACGCGGTCCTTACCTTTGTGCTGCATTCTGGGACTGCTGCCGGCACCAACCTGCCAACCCGCTGGCTGCGCCTGCCATTATTCCCTCCTGCTAAGGCCAGTGGTTGTTTTCAAAGTTGCGTAACACTGTTCAGACCCCGAGTGGAATCCACACCCTGTGATGTCTCATTATAATTCTATTGTGAACCTTTTAGTTGTCGTCTCTTTTCTACCTGCCTTAGTTCTCCTCTAATCTATAGGAACTAGCTAGGGTTAACAGCTAGAAATGTTACACACCAGAACGATTTTTAAACGCTATCACGCCCTTATAGTCTAAAGTAGAAAAGCCCCCCCCTAAAAGTAAAAAAGTAGTAGTAAGTTGTGTAAAAGTAGTTAAAGTATCCTTATGTGCCTAAAGTAACGCTGCACTGACCACATAATAACTTCATTATACTTCCAGGACGAAGCAGGAATTGCGAGCATACAAATGGAAATACTACCTCAGTACACGGATATAACACAAGTAGCGCTTCCCGGCGCCACTTACTTCCACGCCGAGCTGCCAACTGGCGACCAAGTGTTTGCGAAGACGAAACAACATTTCCCCTTGCAGTATGGAAGGTACGAAATGGCAACCTATTTATTTGTATTTATGAAGACTTCTTTTTTATTTGCTTACTTTTTATGTTTTGCTAGTTGGCAGAACGTTTCTGCAAAGTTCGTGTAGGTAGGTACCACTGCTTTGCCAGTGATTCTGCCGCCATGCAGTAGTGTGAAAGCACTATTATATTCCGGTTTGAAGGGCATTGTATCTACTGAAATTACTGGCCAAATGAAACTTATGAACTGATCTCACAGTCTATGAATATTTTAGATCATGAAACTTTAATTTTAAGTTTCGAGTGCAATTGCAATCTGTTATGGGCGGACGTGACGCAACGATTAGATCGTCACGTCATTCTTCTTACATTAAAAAAATTGTACAGTGCGATCCCCGTGTGAGAATAGGACCACCCCATCTCTTCCCGTAGAAGCCGTAAGAGGGAATATCCATGGAATGGGCAGCAGCGTTCTCTTCGGTACATTAAAATCTTCAGTGATCACCAAATCGCCTGCCTGCATTTAAACTAAAGCATAGAGGTATTTGTATACTACGTACACACATCATTGATCTAAAGTGTCGTTTTGTAATAATAATAATAATAATAGACATAATCAAGTTGCGCAAATTATTCATCAAAAACTGTCTATAAAACATAAGCTAATACCATACTATCAATACACTCCCAAGCCTGTGCTGGATAGCGACACTCACAAAATATACTTTGACAGAGCGATACTAACAGACAAAACAATTCATAACAACCGGCCAGATATAACAGTAATTGATAAAATGAACAAATTAGTATACTTAATTGACATAGCAATACCCAATACCCACAATTTGCAAAAAACCATTACAGAGAAAATTCATAAATACACAGACTTGAAAGAGGAAATTATGAGAATCTGGAAGATGAAGAAGGTATATATTGTGCCACTGGTGCTTTCCAGTACAGGAGTAATTCCTAAGTACTTACACCATGGTATCGGACTACTAGATTTACCCAAATATATATATATATAACCATGCAAAAATCCGCGATACTCCACTTGGCTTAGGCCCGTGATTTTCATAAAACACCGAAATTTCTTAAAAATTTCGAGACAAGGAAAACTTTAGATAATAATAATAATAATAATAATAAGCCTAAGCCACCCACACCAATGTTGCTTCCTCGGCACCAATATGCGGTAGCCACTACAGGAGGCCCATTTAGTGGGTGGCAAGTCATCACCTGCCTCAAACATTTTGATATGAGACAAAATTGGCAGGTGCCGTTCTCTCTTCTCATTCCATAACCCAATGTCACCATCCATCCAAAAGTTCACCATAATAGCCCAGATTTATTTTATACCTACACGAAAAATAGTCTATAATAACGCCAAACCATGCCTTGTCTGTTGTAATAATTAATCATGTATTCAAAAGGGCCTCTTGGTGTTAGCTTCGGCCCCACCAATGCCTTGCAAATGTCCGGGCTAGACCCGAGAGTCTAAAGAAATAATAATAATAAATAAGTAAATGTTTTTATTTAAGGCAAAAAACTCATATGATAAAATACAAAAAAAATATATATATATAAGATAAAATATTACTAAAAATATAATAAAATAACACACTATTACCCTCAAATTAAAATCGATATGAAAACATATCAATCAGTCTTACGATTGATCTTAAAATTCTTTTTTTTTATGCTCAACAGTGGACGTTTTTCTGCTGATGATGATTTTTTTGTTGTTGACTAAGCTTGCTTTGACCACTATCTCAATTGATGATAAGTGACGATGCGGTCAAAGATGTAGCACTTGCCTAAAATCTTAGTTGCGGTGAGTTGGAAATATGTAGAAGTTATTTTCTTATATTCTCTTTCAGGGAAGTACTATCCACACCTCCCTTATTAAACTGCGAAGACAAATCGGACTGGCGACAGTGCCAGCTGACACGGGAAGAAGAAATCTCTTACGTTACTAATTTCAGGGCCAAATTCCGACCCTTTGACTTCACCGCCGATGAAGATAGCGACAGCGATTAATTTCAGTACTTTTATATTTTCCCTTTCTGCTCGTCCTCAAAATCCTAATACCAGTTGCCTACGCAAGTGGTATTAAGATTTTTAAGCCGAAGGCTACTGACTTGACTTAATGTTGACTGACAAGAAACTTGGCGTTCAAACCGATGGCTTAAAGTAATCTTTGATACACGTTTGCGCTGTTATAAATACACATAAATTAGCGTATTTGCCTAATTTATTTAATTTGATGCGGTATTCACAGATAAATCAATATTAGGCAAGGCTTCTGTCGTTTTCATCATATTTCATCAGTAACTATTTTAACCAACGCGTATATAAAATGATTGTAAAGAGTTCGGTGATAATAATTAATTACAGAAAGAAAATAATTTTAAAATTAATTATAATTAATTTAAAAGTCAATATAATTTTCTGTATAGATAATTTTCAGTAGATAGTTTTAAGTGTGGGTGTATCTAATTGTTACTTGTAAATAAGGTTATACATATTGATAAAATAAATACTCCAATTCAAGTAAATGAATTTTTATTTTCGTTCACATCATAATGTTCTAGTAACTCATTTGTTTGCATTATAAAACATATCTGTAACAACATGGTTAACTATCCCTTACGCTCCTTACATACTCGTGTGTAATATTACAATAACAAAATGTAAAAATGATATGGTACATTGACTAGATTCCAGAATGATCCGTGTAAATGCTACATTATGATTATTTTCGTTTCTGTATAGGCAAGAAAATTTAACGTTTTAAATTGTCTTATCTCGCAAACTACACAAAAAATTTTGCACATTACAATTATGATTTCGTTGATAGCACTAAGTAGTAATATGTAAAATGACTAGAATTTTGGATTATAGGGAATAATCATTATGGAATTTATTACGGTACCTAAGCACAATATTTTATATTGAGTCGATAAAAAAACAACATTAAAGTTTCTAGATCAGGGATGAAGCAAGGGGATGGAATACAAGACAATATTAAATTACATTCTTGTTAGGTTTTCTTTGTATCGTAGAAAAGTATGACTGTATGTTTGGACTTATAACGGCTACAAAATTCTACTAATGTTTATTGACTAGCAATAGGTAATTGTGTCTAGATTATATAAAATAGATCTCAATTAAATATAGGGCAGTCTTCGTTGGAATTACTAAAGAAATTAAACATAAACGATTATAAAAACATTATTAAAAATCACACAACTGATTTGAATACGTTTGTATCAATATGGAGCTTATTCTAATAATCCTAGGCATCTTTAGCCAACATTTTAATATGTCAGCAATTTAATTTTAAGAAAGCATATTTTGATCTGATTTATCAGTGTCTAAGGGCTTTGTTCTCTATATTCGAGTAAAGTTCCGAGTTGGTTAATCACCACGTAATGTCACCTGTAACTGCAGTAACGAATTTTAGTTTGTCGGAGTAGGGTAACGTAAGCAAAGGGGAGCTAGTCATAACTTTAATCGAACATAGAGAACGAAGCCCTTAGCCCAATATTATTATACTGTTGACAGCTTGTAGGACCAACAACTAGGATTATTAGAAGGTGTATGTGTGAAGTGTTCAACACTCGTAAACTACGTAGTACATAATATATTAACTTTCTGCCGTATTCACCAAACTATAGGTAAGTGTATTGTCTTGTGTTACTGATTACTGAGGATTATATTACTAACATTTGATTAATTTACATCACTTTTATGATTATATAAGCGTTATTTTCGTACAAGTGACCACTTTTAAGACTTTATGACATTTTTGTGATTATAACTGAAATGTTACTTTCAAAAACGGAAAATGGTGGCAGTTACCTTCATGTGAGGAAAAAAAAATGGTAAAGTTTACATTCATTTTAAGTCGATTTTATTTGACTTATTTTTTATTTAGTGCCTTTCAATTAATAAAAGCCATGGAACCCAATGTCTACTTAAATAGTTTTAGTTGTTCCAGTAAGTCGTCGCCAATTATTTCAATAGATTATATTTAGGTATGTTGTAATTCAAGTAAGTATTCCAACATGCTAAAAATAACCTTTTCCATTTAAACCACTAAATACACAATGGTTTATTAGACGAGTGATGATAAGTTATGTAAACAATTGGTTTTTATCACAATTCTTTAATGTCCGCCCGCTGAAGGAATGCGTTTGACAGCTACAATGAAATAGTAAAAAAAAACTGTATTAAAACCATAGATTTATATCTCATGTAATATATATGTCTATGATTAAAACATTTAAGTAAATGTTTCATTATAGCTAATGTATAATCCACTACCACCCAACCGATAGAATTATTAGCAAAAATGATCCGAATTTTCGGTTTTCGATCAAATTTTATTATAGCTGTCAAACGCATTCTTACATTAGACGGAGTGTAGCATTCGGTGAACACGCGTCGCCAATATTCAAATATTTAACATGTCCATGGTTAGAAAAATTCGAGATATTCATAATTGTGTAATGTAATTTACAAACAATTGTTTATGATATTTTATACATTGTGACAATTACTGTGATTGGCACTTAACACTTTTGTCGTAACCCTAAGATTATAAATAGGTACTCGATTTTTACATTAACATTAAAACCTTAATGTTACAGACAATGATAAGATTTGTCGATGAAAACTTTTGTCCTCATAAACTTTACAAACATTCAAACAATTCGTATTTTAATTATATATGGGATACAACTTTACAATCGTATCCGTAACTAGTTTTAAGACTTTGGTCAATAAGGCATTAAGTTTAAAATATATATTTTTATTTTAATTATTGTTCTTTTTATTTTTTTATTTTCGTTAATTATAAATGTGTAAGTTTTATTATTAATATTTACATAACGATGCTGGCATGACCTAGCTAGACCAAGTTAGCGGTTGGGTCTCACCGTTTAATACTATAAAATAACGTACTCGTTTTTGGAGTATAAAAATGGTTATTGGATTATCTGGTACTAAATAATATTGGCTATACCTATCTAATTATTATCTACAACATTATTTACACTAGCAATACGGAAGTTTTGTCATTTGGCAACATTGATGGGTGCTTCTTCTCGAATAGAGTTTATCTGTTGTCTTTGTGTCATGATCCAGAGTGCGAATCGCCCATCCTAAATCCGAACCGATTTGAAATTAACTCTAAATCTTTACTTTTCGATTAAAAATACTTTCAATTAGTTTTCATCATGTCAATGACCGTAATGTCGAAGTTGAGGATACGTTATCCAATCGAAAAAATGTAAATGGGGTACTTAGACATACCCAATTCAAAAGTCAGTACCGTTTTATACGAATTTGTCGACACTCACTATAAAAGTTCACCAGCGACATTCACATCACAAATCCGAAATCACTCACTTTCACTGAGTTCTACCCTAGCATATTCACGTAAAGTGAATCGAGCTTGTCTCATACGTTTATCTGAAACGCTTCTCTCGTCATTTTGGGCTCTGGTTGGTGCGCGTGGTTCCGCTTCCTCCTGTGGTGGCCCTCGCACTCTGTGTCGTCGGAGAAACGGGACGGTGGGTGGATGTGGTTGAATGAAGGGTAGTTGGATATGCTGAAACGAAGAGATTGGTTGATTTCAGGGGGGCCGATCAAAGTAAATAACTCGCGGTTGTAAAGAAGTCACAAAGACGAACGATTTTAATGATTTCTAGAATTGGTTTTGTGTTTTATCACAAGTTAAAAGCAACTAATATTATCTTTATTATTCAAGCGATCTCCTCTTCTCAAGCATATTTAAAACAATACTATATAATGTTGAAACAGTAAGTAAGTATTATTGATACCGTTAGCATGGTATAGAATTCACATGACTCCGCATGGTCCCAATTTTAACAGATGTATGCGTCCGCGGTCCTCAGACAACGTGACTACATATTTTGCACCGTTCTGCACAAATACTAGGTAGGTCACGTTGGGATATTCGGAGAATCCCCCACCGGTATGCCCTTACTCTAGTAGTTCTACGATCGAAGCTAGGGATGGTCATGTCAATAATAAGAAAACCATCGATATTGATACTGGACTTCATGATTTCACTTATAAAGGCAAAAATATTAATGATGTTTTTGATAAAGCATCGTTTTGAATCAATAAAACACAGTAAAATGGCTTGAACTTTTACCAAGACGCAGTCCGATATCACGACATTGAAATTTTCATTTATGTTACATCATCGACATCAAAATATCGATATTTTCTAACGACTATCGATGAATATCTATCCGAAGCAGCTGTAAAGACTTCCAGAAGGCGTAGCATGCGCACCACGGGATTTGTTGTCGCTGTTAGAGTAAGACACGCTTAGGCACTACCATTGACTATAAATCCAGTTGACCAACGATACAACTTCCCCTCGTACGAAAATTAGTAGTTTATTTCAACTGCTAATCCTACGAGAGGAAGCGGGACACCCAATGTGTCTTTTGTTCCATCCTGCTCTGTCCTTTGTAATTTCTTATGACTGTCTCGTTAGGTTACCTCGCCCCCTGCCCCCGTAGGTGAGTCGTGTTTGTACGAGAAGTTATATTCACGAGCTATCAACGGGCTTTATAATCTTTGGGCGCTACCATAATCTTGTCACGGTCTCTCACAAAAAAAAAAAAATGTCGGGAAATATTGCCGTGGTGTGCATGCTATCCGGGCAGATCAGTCATGGTAACTCAGCCCTGGAGATTCTTAGAAGGTGGATTACTTAATAAATTTTCATTAACTTCCTGCCAGTTGCTTGTGGTAGTTACCTGAAGGTTGTCTCATCGTTGTGGCTGCTGTAACCGCTAGAAGAGCGAACGTGTCGCTTGCCAAGGGCGCCCGCCTTGCCTTTGCGTGAGGGAAACGCTTTGCGAACCACACCGCCTACTGAGTTCTCCGAGGACGATGACGACTCTTCGCGTTCTACGCTCGGATCTGGAAATATGGTGAGCAGAGTAATTTAACTAGCTGTTGCATTTCATTTTATTTGTCTGTTTTTGTAGCACATTGATAATAATTAACCCGTTTGGTTTAGCGTCGTCTCTGTCACTCATAGATAGTTGGCTTTGTAGAGCGTTGCCTCTTTAGCTCGTTGTGCATTATTTACCACCGGTATTTGTACAAACAATTACATGTTGTTTCATGTAGGTATTCTAATATTTAGACTAAGCTAAAACATTGCTAATCGAAAATTGATCGGTCTGAATAACAACTTAAGTGGTCTTTCGAGAAATTAATCGATCTGCATGATAATAAGCGGTCTTTCGAGCCCGATTGTAAGTACCTACTTGTTACTATTCGAAATTCGTTTTTAAATCAGAAGTGTGATGCGAATGGCAGCAACAAGGAACGAACCCATGGCTCTACATGCCTTTGTATCGTTTATATGCTGTATTTGGTCCTTAGAGTCGGGTCCTTGATACATGGGAAGTAATTTTCAAGGGTTTAATCATTTTACTGGTTCTTTCAATTTATATTTTAACTTACAAGCAGTAGGATGCGCGGGCCTACGTCTTGCGGCGGGTTCGCTATCCGAATGAGGCGCACTTGCGTCGTCACTCGCGTCATCTTCATACTCTGTAATGGGCAGGTGCAGCGTTAATATCTTCTTCACTTCAGAATCCGTGGAGCCCAAGTTGTCCGACTCTGAAATACGAAGTGTTGCACGTTAGCAGGTGAAAGGTGAGGTGGGAAAGTGAAGCTGCCGTTACGCCATGAAAACAAATGACTATGTGTGTGAAAACAAATGACTGTTGATTGTATGTGGAACTATGTGGAGTGTATTTATGTGTGTGTTGCTAAATGTTTCTGAACGAGAAGCTGAAATTAAGCGTTTTCGTAAGAATGTTTTTTTTTTTTTATTTTTTTTTTTTTTATTTTTATATGTTGGCTCCACACATAGTGTATTTAGCCAGTGTCAAGTATTGTATATTTTCATCGAGTTTTAGAATATTTTACGTAGTCAAGTCTTAGTCATAGTCATAGTCATAGTCCAGTCTAAGTCGGGTCATAGTCCAGTCTAAGTCATGCTCAAGTAAAGTGGTGGCAACTTTACAAGAAGCTTCTATGGAATTTTGGAAGCAACACGAAAAATCACGTTTCACCACATCATATCACTTGATCACACTCATGCTCGTAATTCAGCACTTAATGCGTAAAACGCCACCAATTTTAAACATTAACACTGAAAAAAGCAAAAGTTTTGAGAAATAATACAATGCAACGACGTGAACTTTTTCACGTTCCCGCCAAAACTCCGTAAGAATGTTTGTTAGAAAGCAAAATGATTGTGTGTGAAAACAAATGAGTGGTGATTGTATGTGGAAATATATGGAGTGTGTTTATGTGTGTGTTGGTGAATGTTTGTGAAGTTTGGTATGAAAAGCGTAACTCACAACTAACGGGAAGCTGAAAACTTAGTGTTTTTGTAAGAATGTTTGCTAGAAAGCAAAGCATGAACTAATTTTGCTGTTGTAACGATTTTGTTTTCATGGCGTAATCATTGCAGCCTAAAGCAAGTGACATAAGTGAATAAAAACATACCAATGGATATGTCACATCACATTGCACATGAGTAAAACACCAGTGCTAGACACATCTCCGTCACCAATAAACATTGAGTAACAAAGAAATGCTTATTTTGATTTTCTCTATTGAGTTCGAAATGCAAAGATAGAAGAAGAGGAAACACACGTTATGCAATGTTTATTGATAAGGGACTCCGATCGAAGGAATGTATCGCAGAATTTCAAAGCAATGGTATAAAATGCGATCTAAAACATATGAAAATGAACTATATAACTACAAACACCCAATATGAAATAAAAACCGGTAATGTATGTTACAATACATACTGTGCATGCTTACCTTTGTAAATAACGACACCATAATTACGCTCCCAACGGGTTGCATAAAAGGCGATCATTACGTCAAATTCAAATTTCATTACTTAAACATAACGGGACAAAGTAAACTTGTACCAATAGAAGGTGCAATCTACGTAAAACAAAATGTTACTAACTACTAGATTAAGCTCTGGTTAGACTTTCTGCGGGGCCTAGTGTAGGAGTGATTAGATCGTACCTTGACTTTCTGAGTGGGGATCGCGTAGCCGGTTGCCTTTTCTTCGCACTTTTGTATATTCTGGTTCTTTGCCCTGAATCACGATAAAGATAAATTAAAAAATAATTGTTACAATATCAATCAACTTAACCTGAGTTTTAACAACATTTCAAAAAAATCCGGCAAAGTCTTCCGCTATAATATAGGTAGGTACGCATGAATATTTTATTACATGGAGTACGATACGGAAGGCCATTGAGTTGATATCCTACAATTATGATTGGCATTGGTATTTTGCCAATAAAATGGAAGCTGTATGTTCCTTTGAAGAACTCTGTACTGACCTTATACTTGTCGTTCTGCTTAAGGTCGTGGTACACAAAAGACCCCCGTACAGAGTGGTAAGGTCCGCTGTAAACGTTACCGCTGTAGCTACTCTCACTGTAAGCTGTCGGCTTCGTTAGTTGGAACGTGGCGTAAGGACAGATATCTTCGATATATTCTGCGGGGAGAATTGAGAAATTTGAATTTGCCGTAACTTTAACAGTCATGATTTAACAAGCAAATTAACACGAAGATGTTGGTGAAGATTCAAAAAATATGAAAGTTCTCAAGACATATTTTTTACTACCGTTGTAATGATGCGTAGGCGCCGGATGTTGCGCACGCGCCGCTAAGTACTGCTGGTCGCGGTTGACTTTGTTCTGCAATTGTGCTACAGAAGGGGATTCCCCGACACCACTCTCTGTAGCTACGGTTTCCGTTGTGCCTGCTTCTGAAACAGTGCAAACTTGTAATCTTTGGGTGTTTGCTGGACTAGATTCCGGTTCATTTCAGTGCAAACTTTTTAAACGGAGCAAAGTAAAAAGAATCATGCCATTTAATAATGTTATTAATATTCAGGTTAAGTGTTTTGTATTCAGTCACACACACATAATATGTGTGGCTGCACAATAATGCCCATGCGGTTATACACATAGTCACAATCTACTTATGATTAGATAGGTTGGTACTACATCTCCATAGAAACGAACTCCTTCACTAAAGTATTTAGTATTATTCTATCTAAAATTGACAATACAAAATGATATTAGTAAGTATCTGTAGTTAAAATATGTTGTAAACTTACTGTTCCTTTTAACAAGCAACACAATAGCGACCAAAGCTCCCAACACCAGAAGGCTCAACGCGGCGGGTAGGATAACTCGTGCACCACCGAGGGACCTGGCGCCAGCAGGCACTGGAGGCGAGAGAGACCCGTCCACCACTGAAAAATGACCCTTGTGTTCGTGAAATTAAGCTTCAAAGTTCTCTACAGCAAAATAAACCATCGATACGATACTCGATACTAACGTATACGGTTGGATTAGTGTTTTATAATACACAAAGTGATAGTATTGAATCAACAAGATGATATCGATACTCGGTAGGTGCTATGCTTGATACTGGCGATATACCGTCGATACTCAATACATACAGGGTGTACTACTCGATGGGTTCGATACTCGACGCTACCGGTACACCGGTACCCGATACCACACAGCGGTATTCCGTCGCAAGTGCTGTTTTAAGCACTATAGTACAAGTGACACTCACGGCCACTGAGCGAGTGCGTGGTGAAGTTGTAAAGCGCCTGCGCATGCCCTGCGTTGTTGTGTGCCGTGATGCGCAGCTGGTAGTGCGCGGCTGGCGCCAGCCCCGGCACGCTGAATACGCGTTCGGTCGCTTGTACGCTATTCGATACTAGACGCCACTGGAAACAAACAAGCATAAGCCATAACAGCAATTAAAACGAACAGGATGGCTACTATACTGCCGTATAGAGTAGCAGTTATGTTTTATCACTTTAACTCGTAGACAGCAAGCATATTTATAAATTTGATTATCGGCAAATGATTGTGTAGCTACTTTTACATTGGAGTAAATAAGTTATACCTACTATCGATCGGATTATTTTGAAACAAACCTCCAGTAATCAAGCTCGCCATAGTTAACGCCAGATACTTTGCAATCTTTCTTTAGTCTTAACTACCAGTATTTCACCAGTGGATGGGGAGAAACTTTCACAAAAAATTATTATATGTATACGTGTATGCTGTCATGTAATCGAATCTTTATAAGATTGGCTGTTTAAGCTGATGATGATATCAATTATTACCTACCTGTGATTGGCTGATTTCCCGATACTCAATGACGAAGTAGAGTATTCCGCATCCACCATCGCCCCACGAATCCAACCACACGGTCACTGTGGTCGTGTTCAAGGTTATCATTTGAGAGTGCTTGGGCTTTACTGGCACTGAAAATATCACAAATCCTAATAGTATCTTATTTTAGACAAGCTAGTTACTATATTAGTTGGCTTTCTTTGTGTTGACTCAAAGAAAGCTATAATATCTGGCACGTATCGTTCCCACCTAGTATGACCTACTAAATATTTCAACTGAACATTTTTATATCTTTCTGATGCAATGTGCCAATACTTTTAACGTTAAAATCTCCAGCTTTACAGTAAAATATCTTGTTTGCTCACCTGTGCCTTTAGTATACGCGTGTACAATATCACAAGGCAAGCCTGTCCCGATCCTATTAAACGCAGTGATGTACAGTTGATACCGAGTCCCGCACCACAAGTTTGGAAGCACATGCTCTGAAGTACCGGCCTCCACTTGTAGCTCTTCCCAATCACCATGTTCGCGTTTGTAGTTGATTACGTAACCTGAAATAGATGATAATTAGATAACAACTAATTCCTAAAGTATTATGATGTGAATTTATTGATTTTCTGCAATAAACTTCATAATATGGCTACCTTGGATATCATTGGATGTCTTCTTTGTTTCTACATACTGTTCCATATCTATTTTATGACGTTAATTTTAGAGGCACTCATTCTCGTCGTATTTTGCAGTAATAAGCCAAAAATATTTTTTTAAATGTGTAGGTACTGTTGACTGAATCTCTGTGTTCTTAACCGAAATCTTACCTAAAATTGGACTTCCACCATCGCCTTGATCGCTCCACTGAAGGTGCAAAGAATCTGCGTAAGAATCAACAACAGCTAACACTGGTGGTTGGGGCGGGACCTTCACTTCAACACTGTAAGTGACCTCGTCCCTTCCGTGAATATTGTCGACGGTACACGTGTAGTTACCGCTGTCTGCGTATTGGGTCATGCTGGAATGATAAATAGGTCTTCAGTCCGTAACGTTACGGGATGAAGAAAAATACGAGTGAATAAGCATAAACATAATACTACTTATAACACATAAGTAATTGACCGAGCGAGCGAAGCAAGAGCAATCTTTGAAACAGTTGGCATTGTTTCTTTCATATATCCGGATGTATAGAAATGGATGTTGGTATTAGGTTCTACAAAATATTAAATAAATTAAACGTTTTTTCATTCGAGTCTATCCCTCAAAAAGAGGGGAAGTTTCGGCCCTGACTTAGTGCGGTGAATTCTGGTAGTGAAGTATTTCACCTAATAATAAGTGTTCCATCGCTTGATACATTTTTCCTCAGAGTAGACTCCAGAATAGCTCCATTCATGCTCCAAGTGGTTGATGGTATTGGGATGCCAACTTTGTTACAGGAAAGTGAGATGTTCTCCTTCCATGGAGTCACTATGCTTCGGCTGAATGATGTGATTCTTGCAGGGACTGAAAAATAAATAGCGGTATTTCAAGAAATCCATACTGGAGAACGACTCCTTTTCGAACGAAGAGGTTTCCTGCCGAAAAAGGAATATGCAAGACTGTCAGTTATATCGGAGAAAACAAATAGGTTGGAATACCTGATTCAGTAGGCAGAACAGTGACTACCCTCGTTGCTTCTCCTTCGCCAAGTCTCGTAGAAGCTGACACCCAGAACTGATGGGTGGCTCGTGGTGGAGACCTAGACGTCTCGTGTGATAGTGTGCTTGGAGATAGCATACGTTTATGGGTGCCCTCCTGCAAAACAATAAAATATTAATATCCAGTAAAATAGTCCAATTATGTCGATCTTTTTACACTGTAAACCTACCTCTCTCCCATCTTCGATGACGCTCATATAAAGAGTGTAGCCAACAAGAACTCCATTTGGTGACGCTGGTGGTAGCCATGACACTAGAATTTTGTTGCGCGATGAAACCGCAGCTTTGATGTCTGCAGGGGCTGATGGTACTGAAATTATAAAAATGATAAAGCTTTGAATGAATTACAAAATAAGATCTACTTACTTAATTATATATCTTCAAAAATAAGCTATGACATTATTTATGTGGTCAGCCAATATTTTCTATGAAAGAAGTATGAACAATGGGCGATCATCTACATTTGATGGTCTTCAGTATTCAAGTTATAGATAAATCGTAAACTCTATAAATTCTCTTTTACGTCACCAGTCTGTATATACGTATCCGAAGCTCAAGCTTACCATCCTCCTCCGTATGACAGTAAACGGGTGCTGCTCTGACCCCATCGCCCGCAGCAGTGAAAGCGCAAACCGTAACAGAGTAGTTTGTGTATCTTCTCAACCCAGAGAGAGTGGTGTGAAGACCTGATATCTGCTTGGTGACCGCGTCTTCGTTACCTGGAAATAGAAAAGTCCTTGAAAGAAGTGGAAAATATCTGCATGATAGAAAGTAAAAAGATTTCCGTATGTAGGTATGTTAAATCAAATTGGGATGCCGTTGAAAGTGTTACGAAATAACGTTCTGGTTGCTGGTAACCCTAGTAAAGTAAAGATCATTTCATAATTGTCGATTTTACGAATTACTAAAAGAAGACAACGTACTGTTTCAGCCGTAATAAGATAAGAAGATAATAATCACTATTGCAGTACTCACCATACCACTCTGTGACCGGAGCATACGTCACTCTGTACCCTTGTAGTACTCCGTTCCGGCCTCGTAATGGAGGTGGTTCCCAAGCAACGCGAACTGATTGAGAACTTAGCGCGGTGCATTGCAGAGATCCTGGAGGCAAGCTTGGCACTGGAAAAATAAAGTAGGTATATAGTGAGACTTGCAATTTCCTAGACTGGAGCTTGATAAGTATAACAGTTACTAAACATCTCCAAATTATGAACTACTGTGGCTGTCTTACCGTCTTCCATAGTAGTAGCAGTAGTAGGTGGAGACGCTGGTCCTGCTCCCCTACTATTATAAGCTTGAACAACCACAGCATACGCTGCATGTTTCTGCAAGCCTGACAACGTGGTCCTCGCCCGCGCCATTCCGGACCCTTCTACTGTGCGAACGGTGTAAGAAGCGCCGCCTGGACCGCTTGCACTTAGCACAGTGCTATTGCTGTTTAACTGGAGGTTGAGCATTCTATCAATATAAATGAAAGCTTGTAAAATAAGTGCGTATTATGGGGTTCGAAAGGAAACTCACCTCTTGAAACCCAACATAATATCCGAGTATGTTTCCATTCCAAAGGTCCCTTTGAGGAGGATCCCAGCTGACTATCAGTTCTGTAGAACTCTTTGACTCCACTCTTACATCTAAAGGTGGTCCACTGGGAACTGAAAACAAAGATAATAATGTTGTATTTATTCCACAAACATTATAGTTTGCTCGAAAAATACCAAAAATATCATACCTTCTTCAGTAGTTGTCACCTGAACCAGTTGACTTGGTTCACTTTGCCCTAATCTGTTTTCAGCAATTATTCGTAAATGGTATGACGTTGCTGGCTGCAAATTTTGAACGTTCGCTGATGTCACACTACCCGGCACTATGACTTTTTGTGGAGTTGTTGGCCATGTTTCTAAAAGGGAAATTGCAGTTCTTAAGTTCGGATGTTTATATATTGAACAGAATCTATAAAAAGCTTACTATGCTCTATGTAAGAATACCTGGAGCCTCCTTATACTGCACGATATAGTTGATGATTGGGCTGTTTCCAGCGTAAGGCTGTGTCCAAGATATCTGTATAGACCGAGACTGTTGATCTATAATCCTTATGTTTTTCGGCATTTCAGGTACCTTAAAACAATGAGAATGAATGAAGTAATAATATCGATTTAATTAAAAAACCCAGATATAAGTCTTCCTCTCAACATACCTCTTGAACAACAAGGTGTATAAGCATTTCATCCTGACCATAAGCATTGGATGCGCGACAAGTCAGTGCTCCGGTGTCTTGGCGGTAAGTCTGTAATATGCTCAGCTCCGAAACTAAGCCATCATCTAAAACTTGCTCACGTATTGTGTATCTGAAAAGGGACGGTTTATATGCCTTAACGAAACCTGTGGAAAATACCCATATCGATTTCAGATTCTATTCTAGTTCCGTTCCGTTGCGAAAGAGATTAGGGAGGTGTCATAAAAAACAGCTTATTATTTATTAAGTCGGCTACAAGATTTATGAACGCTTAGGTGTCGTAGATGGGAAAGCTTGTAAAGATTTTAAGCTTTCAGGTAAATAATCTAACTTTGTACTTAATATCTATCCAAAAATGTTATTTTCTTGAGGGTAGTTAGATATATTTTGAATTACCTACCATGTTAGCTTGTAACCTATCTTATTCTTTATGAATGAAATACAAAATTACTGTATCTCGGTTTTACGATAAGGGAAAACTGGTTTAGTCATCGCAACGCAACCATACTAACTAACACAAGTTGCTCTAACACCTTAAAATGGTCATACCTCTGGTCGAGGTGATGAGCAATGGTGTGATGGTGAGGACTACGCCAGCTAACTTCCAGTGGTGCATCACCTGACGCAGCACATTGCAAGTGAGCTGCTTCTCCTGCTGTCACTTGAACAGTTTTGCTCTTCATCTGAAACCTAGCTGGAGCTAAAAATAGTAAAGAAAGGTTTAAGCCATTGTGAGGCAAATACCAAATATATAAAACAAACAACGCAAATCTTCAGGAAAGCTTCAGTTAGGTACCTATAATTTATTTACCAATTTTCTTACATTCAGACTGAAAGAATGAGTTCTATTACAACTTAGGTAAATCCTATGTAAACAACTTTCTCGGATCCCAGGTGCGCTTGTTTTGAGAATTACTGAATTACCTCCACGCACAAATACGTATATTTTACTGTGAGCGTATTTTGCGTGACCTCTTTAATTGACGGTACCGGTACGCACTTGCTATTAATCCCTATAGGTACGTACTACGTACGAAATGTAGTAAATATCTCTGGTAGGTATACCTAATTACCTAATTCATCCATTGTGTCCAAAACTCAATTTATCAGCAGTTTCATGGTACAGTATGCTCTTCTTTTGTCTTACAGCAGTAGGTAATCCAAGGTTGTGGTTGGGTCCCCATAAAACTGACTCGTTATGCGGCTCGTGGTCCCACGATCGTTATTTATTGGAGGGAAGGCACTTTGTTAACGAAACCCTCGTATTTTTATGATCTACAGTCTATTTAAAATATTATAGCCCCATTTGTAAAGCTGCGGTGGGAATCTGGGCCGATATTTTAAACTTTATCTGTGCTAGGCCCGGTCGGTAACAACTCGGAACTCTATTACTGTGGCATGTAGCAATAGTCGTTTCATCTATTAGTCTTGTCTTGGCCTAATAGAAACAGAAGAGATGCTCGGGTTCCGTGCCAAAAAAGCTTTTTCTCGGCGTCTGTTGCTAAATTAGGGTGGTACACGAAAACGTAATTTAAACTACGTCCTTAGCTAAGGCAAATGCTGATTAAGTTAATACCTTCTGTTTTCTAGGTATCTCATCAATCTCTCTAATGAAACATCGACGACATTTATTTATAGTCGCATTCATTGTACTTCTTTTGTTGTAAATGGAAACCTCAGGACCAAAGGAGTACTAATTGAAGTTACGACCACACAAACATCTTAGCTCAGAGCCCGTTCTACAAGAAACTTTTAACAGTTATTATTTATTTAAGCTCAAGTGAACGTCTGCGTAGTTTATCCGGTTGTAAATCGCGGCTTGCCCGTGTCAAACCGAAATAAACAAGCGGGAAATACGATTACGGTTAGGAGCGGAACTGTTTGCGAACTGTAGACGTGCCACCACTGACTGCTTGGATCGGAAGGGGGTTTCACGCCTTTTTGGATGTTTGAAGAGGGAACGCTGACTTGCGGATTTCTGAATGTAGTTCCTGCGTTATGTTTGGTCACAGTGTAGATTCCTAATATACGAATTTAGAAGTTACAAATTACAATTGTTGATCTGAAGCATTCCATTCTCGACAGCGATCCACAAAGCTAAATATAAATTACCTTAATTAAGTGTGTGAACAAAAATTAAGAAGTTTCTATTATAATTCAACCTGAAACAATATTGCTACCTTGATATTAATATTTTTTCAATTAGAGCAGTATTACCTATATTGGTCGGGAACCTATAGTTTTAGCTAGCGTGTTCACGCTAAAGGAAAGGGATCTTTGCCAGACTCCCTGTTTCCTCTTTTCGGCAGTGTTGATTACACCAAAAAGCCCACGATTTTAAAGTTTAAAAATTATGCCGACTGTTTGGGCAGGTATTGCACAGTCTAACTGTGCTATCTGTGTACCTACCAAGGAAGTTATATGTAGGTACTTCTAAAATGGGTGAAACTTCTTTGGTACCTACATATCTACAACCTATTATTATGGAAGGCAACTGTCTCGTTTTCCAATAAAGAGTAGATATTGGTGCACGGTTATTGAATTTTCTGCTCAGACGCGCGTCGTCGGTTACGATTGACAACTGAGTAACCTGATCGATGTCTTTATTGTCGCCGTGTCCAATTAATTATCTCGTAAGTACTTATAATTGTTATTATTATATGATGCGGTTTGTTGTTGTAATAGAAAATGTGGCATACACGGAGGGTGTAAGACATAAAATAATAGGAACCGGAAGAAGAAAAGGAATAAGAAATAGATAATTTCAGTTATAGATCGGTGGATATAATCCACAGTTATAGGTAACAAAAGGTAATTTTTTGAATATCTCCAGGGAACATTTTGAATGATTCAACTTACTTCCAGATAAATAGGTGTGCCCATTCAATTTAGCAAAGTTTCGTGATGTTAAAAGGACAATTTCGAACTAACACAATCGGAACTTTACAGTAGGTACTTTAAACAGTTTCTACCTTCGGTTTTCATAAGAGTTTTACTGGATTTTAAGCTCGACCGCAGAACGACTTAAATTAACTTGAAAACTAGTCCGCGGAGACAGTAGTGAAACTCGGCTAAAGTGGCGAGAAAATGGACTTCCTTTAATTTTCAAAAGGTAGTTGCAATAATAGAATGCTGTGGGCTGTGGGTTTAGTAATCTGCGCGAGGTATCGAGCTAAGAAATTAAATAAAAATGTGGTGGAATAGGTAGCTGGGCGAGAGTAAAATAAGTTTAATCAGTTTATTGTTCCTATGTGGCACGTTTTCTAATCTTAACGATGCACGCAAGATTTTTTGTATTTCTCCGTTTAAAACCGCTGTCTGTAAATTTATCAACAAGTTTCCAAATGTAGTATTGTCAAAAATTTATCATTCGAATTAATTTCACAAGAATTGTCGTCCCCACAGCACTGCGACAACAAATAATGACGAGAAAGAATTTTCATTTGAGTGCGGGTGTCCCGCTCATCGTAGCAGAGCTCCCATCAAGACATTCCTCAACTTTTCACAGGCTTTCGACAAAAAGATGATTCGCCGCTCTTTTTGTGCACTATATATACTGTAGATATTAATGTCTGCCCTTTGTCAGGGGTATTAAAAATTCTTTCGTGAGATCGATCCTGATGCCTGTGGAGGATGTCAAACGTTTTTCGTTTTGTTTATTTTAGGCTATCTTGTTTTGTTACAGTGAACCCTTGTAACTAACAATGCGGACCCAACAATACCGTCGGGAAATTCTAATTTGGGATTCGTCACTTTCTATTACTGGTTGCTTTATCTTGTGAAATTTAACCTAACCCTTTTTGCTGGCTTCGAAGTATGGTAGGTACTATTCTTTCTGATCCGTTGGGTACCCACTCGTCCGAAGATCAAAATTGATTCTCGATGTTCAAACTGCTTTAACGGAAAACTTGCTATTATACTTTAGGTTTTGGAGCCATTTACTTTCAAAGGATCACCTTGCTCAACCCCACTTATAGCTCTAACGAGTCTCAATTTACAAAGGTTCGGTTGAAGATCAATGAATTCAATGATCCATTTCTCTAGAACTGGTCCCGAATACAAAACTTTTCAGTAATTAGGTGTAGGTACGTAAGAACTTACCGTTAACTTTCAAGAAGATCAGTTTGCTTAGACCCGCTCCTATATCGTTTCTCGCTTCGCAGAGGTAGTGCCCTTCGCTGTCCTTCGCCACACGTTCGAATATCAACGACCCATTTTCAAAGACTCGAGAACTGCCTTCAAACATGAAATCTTTGTATTCTCCCGGAGTGTTCCCTGTCAAGTAATATTCGAATGGTTAAACAAAATACAGAACAAAACGTTAGGCAGATTTGGGACTTTAATAAATTCGAGTTATTTGGGGAGAATGAGTCGGATAAGACTTCTGAAGTTATTTTAAGGAATTTGTGTTCATTCGGGTGTTTGAAAACAATTTGAATGGTTTAAACAAATGAAAGATCGTAAAGTAACATCCTAATGCTGATTTACAAATGAAAGGGTACGAATCTAGTCGTTATTTATGCAACAGCTTTGATTGGATTAACAAGTTTATGTTTCATCCGTGTATTTACAGTTCTCTAAAAGGTTGAATGTTCAAACCAAAATAGTATCTAACTCATACGAATAGTTGGAATATAACTTACCAACAGCTTTCTTCCATGTTATAGCTGGTTTGGGGTAGCCATCAGCTTGACAAGGCAGAGTTACGTCTTGCCCTGCTGCTACAGCTACATCATTTGGCTCCAGTCGCCATCGAGGTGGCACTAAAATTCACTGATTGTAAGTTGTGATAATTTCAGTTTGGGCTGATACATTCTGTGACAATACTTTGCCAATACTAAAATCTTGTGAACGCACTGGTCATTAAATTCAGTAATGATATTGAAGTATATAGCAATGAATGATGTTTTGCTGAATAACATGCACCTAGCGCTAGAAACAAAGAACTTACCATTAACGGTGAGCGGTATTGTATAACGTTCAGAGCCAGCAACATTCGAAGCTATACAGGTATAGTTTCCACTGTGCAAAGACGTGATTTGATCTATGACGAGTGACGCACTGTATTCGTCCAACCGTCTAGTTATTATCCCACTGGGTGCATAAGGAGACGACGTCACAGATTGTCCGTTCTTTTCCCAACGGAAGGCTACAGGCAAATCGCCTTCTAATATTTGGCACGAGATAGCAGCTCTCATACCTTCTCGCAGAAGATTTGTTAATGCTGGTATTGGCAAGATTTTTGGTTGAACTGGAATCAAAGTTCATCTGATGAGTGAGAAAAGTAGAGTAATATCACATTGATTAAAATATTATGAGTCAGTAAAATGATATCTTCCATAAAGTTTTTAAAATAAATTGTAATATAACCCGTTAACTACTCAAAAGTTAATAACGGCAATGCTATGTTAAACAATGTCATGCTTTGACTTTGAGATAGCTTCTGCTTTGTGAACTTTGAATTTTTTCCATATTTTTATTTTATTGCCCTATTAACCGGTAAAAGCAAGAAGTTTAACGCTCTAGATGCCACGGTAATGGTAAATGTGCCAACTTTAATGAATTACGGATGAGTAACTCCACCTCTCTTGAATTCGTGATTTTATAGCGCGTTAAATCTTGCTAAAGAAAATGGGAAAGTTTATGTCCCAAATTACTTGCTGAGTAACGAATGGGTGGAGTTTGTTCTTTAGATATACGTTGCTTCAACGTTTGAAGTTCTGTCACGAGTTGAGACATTACGAGAAAGATTATGACGAAATGTGTAGGAAATATCAAGTTTTCTGCGAACGTGGGATAAACACTTGAGGAAGATACAGTCATGACATGTATTACGCAAGACATGTAATGTAGCTATCTGTTGCTTACTGCGTAGATTTCTCTGAAGACTTGTTTGGTATTTATTATTACGATCTGTGAGTTCTCAGATTGCTTGTAACGGGTGCTTAACCAAGTTGGACGTTTTATTTAATTTGCCTTCCACTAGGAATTAATGATATTACTGTTGTAAGTAACTTTCTCTACTCATTGTCGGTTTCGATTACAGGCTTCGGTAGTTACAAGTTTATCTAATTACTTTGTTTTCTTCTTACTTGCTTCGTCGCAATCAAGAGGTTTTATTTGGCAGTAATTACTATTTACAGACTTAATAACGGTCATTAAGATTCTCTGAAGATTTCCTTTATTAGTAAAGCTTTACAAATGACCTTCCTTTAATTTTGTATCAATATATCACTCACCCAGTATTTGCACCTCTACGTCCCTTCTGGCAGCATGTCTTTGTCTATTAGATGCTTGACAAGTATAGGTCCCCGCGTCTTCAACACGCTGTGTTTGTTCCACGATAAGAGTCCCGTTTGGGAAGACTTTTTGTCGTCGATTTAGGGGGAGAGTTTGACCATCTGCGTACAAGAGAAATTGTTTAAAATAACAACAATCAACAAGCAGTTACCAACGTTGCGCCATTAATTTTACTTCTGAAGTTATTAAAAATATCTACAGAGTAAGAATAGAATATTCAGTGGCACTATAGATTACCCAGTTCCATTCCAGGTTGTAAGTATTTATAGCGGCAAATAAAACAATATATGTGCGGAACGGGACGGGAGCTCCATTAGTTAGTTCCTCGTTTCAAACTGTAGCCCCGAAGTGCGACTGTAAAATAATTTCTAATTTGGCATCGGCGGACCAACAACTGCGCCCAGCCAGCCGTGCGGAACTCGGCCGAGAGTACCGTACAAAATAAAATTTTAACAGTTTGCTAGCAAAAGGTAGAAAGTTTACCGACATGCTGCAGTAGCCTTCCGGACATCGCGGCAAAATTTTTAATTTAAATATTAAACAGACTCATTTAAAATATAAAAGTGCCATCGCTAACGCTATGTAACCAAAAAGTATCGTGGAACTGAAATAAATCTAAATGAAAAGAGAGTTGGACTGGAACATCTCTAAGCTTGCATGAATTTGCTGAGACTTGACCAAAAATGTTTTTCATTGTGAACTTTTTAATAAGTATGTAAATACCTGGCGAAGTAAAAATGGATCTGCAATAAAATAAACGTGTAACCACAGACGGACAGTTTAAAAAGCAATACAATAACAGCGTGAAATAGGACCTGCGTCAGTGGAGTTTATATTAAATTGCTTTTAAGATCCAGCCATCCAGGTAAACCCCGTAGGTCAGCTTAACGATAGAGCTCCGTAAAGAGATAAGGCAAAGTCTGTTGACAAGGGTCGCTTGCAAAAAAAGAAAATTACGAGGGAGTGACCGTAGTGTAATTTGATCTTCAATGGTTACCGAGAATTGCGGTTTACGGTCTTATTCATTTCATAAGATGTAGAGAAAACTGCTGTCTGAGTAAAATTTTAAGCGAAAATTTTTCTTTTTATGAAAGAAAAGGTTTTTAGGGTAGAAAGGATATGTTCGAATTTTACAAATTTTTCTGCGAGGTCTTACCAGACTTATGTAAGTAAGACCACAGATATTAAAATAGTAGTTACCGTAAGACTTAAAATGATTTTGTGAAATAAAATAAAACCAAGTGGATAACTACTGAATTGATATTAAATATGATGATTAAGGACTTTGTCTAGTGGAATAAGGGAAGAAAAGGTGGATAGCATGCCACAAATAACGACTAGCCTTTGTTGAAAATTAATATTAACCATATGGTATGCAGGTATGTGAAGGTTCATATTATGCAAAATGTAATATCATAACATCGTTTATTTAAAACCTGTCTCGGCTTGAAAATGACAGTTATTCTCGCCTCGGTAATACAAACGCCGCAGAGAAAATTGCGTCGCACAATCTAATAAACTAGACACCTTCGCAGTGTCCAATTAGGGACAAATCTAACGTGTAGTGTTGGTTTTTCTTATAAAAGTATAAAAATATACCGGTTCATTGTTATAGATTTAATTTATTACAAGTGGGATTGGGTTCAAAGAAATAGTTCTTCGAAAATCATCATAAAAAGTTTATTAAAAACTAAGAGGCCCTTTTATACAGTCTTTGTCACCGTATAATTGACCCTCTTTAGAGTTCTAGTTCCAAAAACCCTTACGACGTTATGAATAAACGTGTAGTAGTTTAAGTTTGTTTGTCTGTTTTTCATTTTTGACTTTTGAATATTGAAAGTCATCGAAAAATACAAAAGGTGGTATAACTAATCAAAAGCTACAACGCGTTTATTAATAAGGACGTTAGTACCAAGGACATAGGGTAGGCACAAAATAATAAAAGGAAGATATTCTCCAAATACAAAGTCCCTAGATCCCACGGTTTGTACTGCACCTACGCGTCTGCCACCGTAAAAAGATAGATTAACGTTGGTTTTAATAATATCTCGTTGGTAACGAATTTGGTATTTGGTATCATCTATTAAGGCTTCACATGTTTTCAATAACTACAATTATTGTAGCTTTAATAATCTTATCTTAGGGTCTTTAAGCTTGTGGTTTGTCTTAAGACATCGAGAACTATAGGGAAATAGTAAATCCCTGGAGTCTCATCACAAGACTTAAATACTTAACCGAGCTAACCCCTCTTGAGCTAGATAAACCGCGCATTACTTATACCCAGCATTCTTATGGATCTCTCGTCCTAGTTTTGTAAAGACCTGTTGCTATAAGATGGAGTAAAGTAGGTACCTAACTCCCGACCTCCCTGGGGGCTTTAATTCGATACTCTGTACCACTAAAGTATCGCTCGTTTATTGCATGTCCTGCTGTTACCGCAGCGACCGCGAATTTAGTTATTTTGTTTTTTAACAACAAACATCTCTGTTTGAAAACTTGGCCTATTGTTTTTGCTTCCGGGAAAGAAGAATATTGTGTGTAACAAGACGTGCTACATTTTTACTTTACATGTTTTGGAATCATATTTTTACGTGTAGGTACGTAAATGTAGCAAGTTGTTAAAGTAAATCTGCCCCTCACAGAGTAAGGATAACGAAAAATTATAGCTCTGCGACGGTGATCTGCCTTGTCTTTAGCAGTTTTTATGTAAAACTTTGGGCTTTGTGAAATTCTCGAGCGAAGAATTGGCGAGCCTGTTTAAACCAGGTACATTTGTGACCTTACCAATAAGCAAACTTGACCTTTTTAGTGAAAAAAGGAAAAAGAATTATTAATAATCTAATACAAGTCATATTTCTTTGAAAGCAGTGTCTCGAATAAATAAAAGGCTTCGCATCGAATGAAAAATAAAATCATACCTATTCTAATATGGCAATTTAATTTGGTGATGCCCGACGTGAGGCTTCAGAGAAAATTATGTCAATTTTCCACCATTAGCGCGATTGAACTGTGAAAAATGGGAAAAATAAGGTCCCCATTTATAAGGCATCAATTTTATCTCAATTAAGGAAAGGACTGGTACAAAAAAGACGTTACAAGCTGCCTTTATTAGGTTTTTGGCAGCGTTATTTAGCGAATAAAAATGAATAAAGCTTTAGTTCTATAAAAGCTTTTGATTTTCTCCATAAAACATAGCAGAATATCACAATATATATAAATAATGTTATTATTTGATTACCTACTTATATGATTGCTCAAATAAAAAAATCTGTTTAATATTGATACCTATTCAGATAATAACGCTCAGGTTTTTTGAAAGATAATAATGTAAGTAAGTGTACTTAGTTTATCTTATTCTTACTTTATAATAGGCATGATAACAAAATTTTTGTTTTTGGATAATCTAAGTATATTCCTCAAAAGATAAACATTAAAAACCGGAATAGAAAAGTTTATTACTCCGTGATTTATTTACTGATTTTGCTTATTTTTTCAATTATTGCATTCATTTTTAATCTTCTTTATGAAAGTAATATTTACTTGTTCATTTTTAATAGCAGTCATCATGCCTATTACCTATAAGTAATTTAAGTCACCAGTCTCGTTATAAGCAAAAAAAGTCTAAATATTTAGGCACACTGGTATTATAATAAACCTTACCTATACTTATAATATAATAGGTACCCTCTTACTAAATTATTTCAATCTAGTGATTGAACATCTATTATAAATGGAAACTTGAGCTTAATTAATATCCCATTTATACAGAATCAGAAGCCATTAATATAAAATAGTGAACTCGATACCGTAAACTGTTATAAGGGCCACTAATCATTAATATCTTAAATTACTTTCTGATCAAGGGAACATAATAATTCAGTGAGACGTTTCTTGGAACATTGCCAGACGAAATCCGTTCATATAGTTTTGGCAATGAATTGACGTGAAAAGTCTCTGAAAAATAATGGGACGTCTCTTACAGGCCGCTTTATGAAGGCAATATTGGTGAATTATACGACATGTTTAACGACTTCACGTAATGGTATTAGCCAGAATAGTTTTGTTACAAATATTCTCTTCAAATATCTTATTTTGATATACGAAATGCCACTGCCTACATTTTAGGCATCTCCCTGATATAAAAAAGCCCATTCGCAATCACTCGCTAATTTTCTGTATTGTGTGCTTCAAGCACAGACATCTAGTACCTACTATTAGTATGTGGTTTGAAGTCATCCATTATAAGTACTTAAACTGTGGCCACGCAGACACATCCAGCTAGGGCTATAAGATTTCTACAATAATATCACAAACACTTAGCTCATCTAAAGTCTTTACTACATGGTTGAGACTGTTGGATCCATACCTAATTAGTAAACAAAGTTATTTTCTGAAAAAATGGTAAGAGATACACTCACCCCTTTCCCACGTGATGGCTTCTATAGGATATCCAGCGACAGGACATTTGATGTTCAGATCGCTGCCGGCCACTGCCGTCACTTTAGGCATCTCCCTGATATAAGGCAGACCGTACACGTTCACTCGCGCGGCATGGATCGCCTTGCCGGCTGTGTTGGAAGCTACACACGCGTACTCCCCGCCATCTTGTTCTGTTACTCGGCTGATGTTAAGATGGCTGACGACGTCGTCTTGCAGTGTGACGTGTTGGCCTACCACAAACCTGGATGAAGATGTAATCTATCAGTTTTTAATTTCATTGTACTACATCAGTTCATTTCGAACGCTCAATAGAGATGAGAAGTGTGACGTGCAGTGCTGTGGAGAGGCCTTTGTCCAGCAGTAAACAGGAAATGGCTGATGATGATGATGATGATGATGATGATGATGATGATAATGGTGAAGTATTATCTCTTCAATGAAATTTCTGATACAGTTTAATAATGTCTCTATTGTCAAAAAGGAGAGGGTTATAATAAGTGGGTGTTAAATATAATCAAAATGATAATAGTGGCATAAGATACAGGGTTACATATAAAGTTAGTCCGTAATAATTTTGGATTTTTCAAAACCTCCGATTTTATTTTATAATAGTATGGCACGAAATGATAAAACTCGTTTTTTTGGCTAATCAGTGGATTAAACTCATATGTTACAGAAAAACCAATTGTTACTTTGTGGTAAACTGTTGGTACAAATAATATAAAACATTCACTTTGTTAGCTTCAGTAATGCAAGCAATAAATATTTTAGTTTGAAGCCAAATATAAAAAAATCAGAGGAGTGAATAATTTTTTTATAAGAATATTATTAATCCTGCATAATTAATCTTTCATTTGACATTAATTGTATACTCTATATAGGTAGGTATACTAATATCAAAAGAGAGTAATAATTAATTTAATATCTCTACCATATCGATTACTTACACTCTCGATGTGCCTTTGATCCATTAGATAGGACATTTACCTGGAATTCGTGGGTATTGGGAATCCGTCGAGTAACCATGTGAATTGTGGTGGCGGATGGCCCATTGCCACGCATTTCAGCGACACGCTCGGCCCCGGTTGTAGAGTCTGTTCCGAAAACCAGTATACCAGCTCTGGTTTCGATTCTGTGAAATACACGTGATGGTTAAGCACTACTTATTTTATGATATTTAACTTTAAGGCGATTTATTAAGGAACGCTCTAAAGGTAGATAGAGATCAACTTGTAGGTACCTACCTAAATTTGCTAGCGTTAGTTCTACTCCTACGGAATCAGAAGTAGAAAATTATGATAGAGTTAAAGGTGGCGATTCTGGTGTTGTAGTGATAAATGTTTTACAATATAAGTAAGGTACTAGAGTTCAGTTATTTAATTAGGATGATGATGCTATATTTTTTTGTTACAGCATTAAAATAATTCGGATTACTTCCCTACGTATTACCAAGTTTTGTCTCTTAAGGCATGGCATGTTTTCTTAAATGATTGCCAATGTAAATTGCTTACGCCATTATACCTACTCAGGCAAAGACGACAGGGTGGACGCACGACAAAAGGGGTTATCTAAAGTAAACCTCTAATAAAACACTGATATAAAAAGACACCCTACTTAGCATTCTGAAAGAGGTTCCTTCTTCTGAGAGGAGCATCCATCAACTGTGTGTGCTTAACAAAGACTGAGCTTATCTGCGAGTGAAGGAGAGAATAATAACCCTCGGGCTATCGTCTTGCATTACGAGTTGCATCGCAAATCACTGTTGTCAAGGCTTGCCTCCAGCAGTTTTACTATTAATATCGCGTGCGCATGCATATCGCTTAAAATGATTTTACATAGAAAATGGTATTTTAGTCGTAGACTTATGGTTTGGCTCCCAAATTGAAACTTCCTTTGTAAATTTCAAACCTTCAAATATAAATACAGATTTATAAGCGTGCAAATTAGGCAGCCCGTAATCAGGATATCCTTTTGAGCTGTCCCAGAAAGGCTTTATTGTGATTATGGGTAGGAAATTAAATTTAATGCTGCATAAAATAAAATAGACTACCTATATTATAGAAATGGACGACCGGACGTCGCAAATCCGGCGAGCAGGCTCAGCGGCACGAATTCGCTCAAGCCTGTCGTCCTATTTAATTTTTCCACCTCAAATTCCCTTTAATTATTCACCTAAAAGAACAGTCCTTACATCATATAATACTATAAAGTAGAAGGATTGAATTAAATTTAACCAAAAACTTGAAAATTAATAGCAGAATTCATCTTGGATCTTTTGGAATTTACTCTGGGCTTTATATTAAATTCGAGCTCGTGTATATCTCGGTAATTCCTTTGATTATTAAATGCAGAAAGTGAAATTCTTTAGCACAAACGCAAATCTAAATCTCTCTACCTTTATATCTATGGTAAAGCAAAGTATCTGTAGGTAAAGCTACTTAAAATACCATGTTTATTATTTAAGATAATGTAGTTTCTTGTGCTTTATCAAACAATCTCCTGGTGGTTCTAGATAGAATCGTCAAAGTATTAGGTATACTCACCGTAAAGTAAGTATGGGACAAGAAATCCTGAGACCACAAGGAACCCCCAATGGAACGCCTATACATCGTATACCTTCATTTCATAAGTTATGTACTTACACTTTACAAATTTACCTACCTACCTAGGTAATTCTAAATGCGACGTTTCCGAACTACCGAAGGCTTAATTGCCTCTGTAAAGTTTCATAAATAACAATAACGACTTGATTAAATTTATATGTAGTTTACCCGCGGGTCGTGTTTCCGAGACCGTACTGAAGCGCAATAATGTAGAAGTGGGGTCCCTTCATTAGAGCTCACATTAAATTGCGACATTTATTTTGTTATGGCTATGCGTAGCGGGTCCTTTAATACCCCATCCTTTGAATAGGGATGTCCCGTACCGATATCTGCCCGGGACCGATAGCAATATAAATGAATGCTTAAAGAATTATGGGGGTTGAAACGATAGTGCTCTAGGCTTTTGAGTCCATATAACGGCTTTTGATGGTCGTAGCAGCTAGTATGTCTTTAGGTATATAATGTGCTTGATCCAATAATGTTTGATTATTTTATATAAGTAGTTTTTTTTATGAGATTGAATGACGTGACGATCTAGTCGTTCACCTGATGTTAAGCAACACGACCGCCCATAACAGGTAGCGTTTAGTGCGGTTTGGGGTGAAAATGTAGTTCACGTACTAATTTGCCACATCTGGTACTTAATTCAACACCATAATAAGTTTCATTATGGTTCTAGCAACCCATGACTTTATGTGGATAGATATTATAGATACCTAAATATACTTTTACTAAAATATACTTTATTGAACTAACAAAAAATTGTGTGATAGAGCTAGAGAGAGCATTACCTTCCAGTTGACCTGGGAGTAACGTAGAAAATTTTGTGGATAGTAGGTCTATCTAGCTCTAAAGCATTATTGCAGTGTTCAGTTATAACATTACGCTACAAAGTACTTTAATTTTCATGTTCATGCATCCAGCCAGACCAGTGTGGTCTTTGTTAGACGTAGCGTAGGTCTGTGCGACAATTTAACAATGATGACCGTATTTACTATCTACGTTTCCCGAGGCACCGCGTGTCTAGCTATGAACTTCCCAGCCGGCTGGACCGCTATCGGACATCGAATAGGATACTATTGTACAGTATACTGTATCTCAAACACCTGCACACCATCTCATCTCTTGCCATCAATACAAATGATATTTTACGTAACGAAAGAAGAAAGGTATACTTAGCTCTACAAATTGTTAATACTTAGGTAGTTTCTTTTTGCAAAGTGTTTTTTATGAGAATGAATGACGTGACGAGCTAGTCGTTCACCTGATGTTAAGCGACACGGCCACCCATAACAGTAGCAGTGTCACTCGGATCTTTAAAATAATAAAGTTTCGCGTGACACTGCACTGCGCACGTCATCCTGAGACATCACACAGTCTAGGAATCAGATTACTACACTGTGTAATCAGATTATAAAGTCTCAATTGCCCAGTAATTTCACTAGCTAGAATGCCCTTCAAACCGGAACACAGTAGTGCTTGCACACTACTGCTTGGCGGCAGAATAACTGGCAAAGCGGTGGTAACTATTAAAGTAAGGGAGGCGGTAGGAGTATGTAGGACGGTGTGAATAACACAAAACAGCTTTAACAAAATACGATAGCAAAATATATTAACTTTTAGTAGATCGAATAATAAAGGAATGACATTAACAGTTTAACCGTCGCTATAGTAACCAACCATAGAATATGTAGGTAAGTGCTCTATGGATAAGTGCCTAGACGAACTTTGCAGAAATTCTTACCACCTAGTTATACTATACCTTATACTAGTAGCCTTACAATTTTGAGAAGATGGTACACGCAATAAAATCGTTACCCCTAAACAACCATTTGCGCGTAATTCGATTTATTCGAATTTACTTTATTACATTTACCGCGTTTATTTTCCGACATTGATATACCTTTGTGTCTACATCACGAGTTGTTTATACGAAAGAAAAATATATACCTAAGCAGTGGTTAAGAGTCATTCCTCCCTGTCTGCCGAGCTTACCGTCTGCCGGGAACAAATGAGGCTTGTTAACAGAAGGTCAGCCACTTATACAGTTTATTGAGTGAGCAACTTTCACACAGTTGTTGTTCCTGACACCTTCGCATGAACAAATTTCATAACAGGTACTCGTTACGCTCAGTTACGAGGATATTATATAAAAAGTAATGTTAGACGAAACTACAACATAAACTTCCACGAATCATTAGTCGAAATTGACAAAGTAATAACGCTATAAAAAATATAATATTTGGGATTTTCTACGTCGCGTGAAAAGAAAGTCTAGCAGTTGAATAGTGTAAAAAAAGAAATAGAAAAAAAAAATCGGCAGTGAAATAAGTGGTTGGGTGTACGCCTCGGCCCTGCTTATACTGTGCCCTGAAGAGCAGCGACACCAAATAGCGGGGAACGAATTAATAATGAAACAAAGCGGCTTATATTGCAACTCTGGGAGGGGTAAAAACGACCCTATGTGCTGTGAGATAGGATCTTAATTGGGAAATGTGGTTTAGTATTTAGAACAGACTGGATGCGCCAGCGGCAACGTGCCCGCGCCACTGAAGCTCTTTGTTTGAGCTGAAGAGCTGACTCTAATAGCTTGCAGCGGATCCACGCTTAAAAATGGACTTTTAAATATTTTATGAAGATTTCGGGCGTACTACTACGAATATATAATAGTAGAGTTTTACCGGTCCATGTAATATAATAGCAACAAATCGTAAATTGCCCCATGCTTAGTGCAATGCTTAATTATAGTAATTCAACGAACACAAGTTGTTTTATTGTTTGTCGCAACATTTGACCTTTTAATCTAACGATTTAATTTAACGATGTCTATTTTCTAAGAGAAATATTTTAGTAAAATACCTATGTTGAATTGCTACTTGAAAAATATAGTGGAATGCTCAGATAACATAAAAGCCCTGAATTGTTTGTATAAAAAAAATCGATCGTTTCTTCAGAAATTACGGATGTCTTTAATGGCTTTAGAAATTGATACTTAGAGGTAAGCAAATATAAAATAATGAAATCATATACCTATAGGAGTAATGGAAACTGTGCGATAAGTCTAGACAGATCTCAACGTAAGGCCACACACTTTATTGTTGTGCAACCCTTGATAACCCCGATACCTTGATACCGGTGTAACAATCGATCAAATTGTATGTTATTCAAGTGATATTCAAACCACTATTGAGTAAGCTTATTAGGCTTTGTTTGAGGGTTCAAGACTATTAATGTGGCCTACTTAAAAACATGCCGCTAAAACACGTCGGAGCCCCGTAGCTCAATGTCAAAACTTTGTTACCTTTTGTTTATGATAAAGTTGGGAGCAGTCGTGACACCGGCACAGTAGCAGAAACAGTGAGATAACTTTAAAATATAAATCACGGGTGATGTTAGCGACTTGACGCTATATTATCAGAATCAATCACAGAAATAACAAAACGATAACAAAAACAACGTAGATTTCTTACGACAAATCTTTCGGTTGCTGTCATAAAACAGCAGTTATTAAGCCAAGCCGGAGGTCTTCAAAACGTTTAACAATTCAGTGTTATATTTAGGTAGGTACCTACCTAGGTACCTGATTACAACACGATTAAAATATTTGCTTTTAAGCAATGATAGCTAAACTGTTGAAGATTATTTATTAAGTTTTCCTACTGACATTTCTCTGTGAGACTGGGCTGTAAGTGGAAAAGTTATATAGGCCCCTTGTTTATTTCAGATAGTTGTGTCGCCTACCCAAGCACCTTTGTTTAACCAGATTCTGTGTCTTTTTGCGGTGGAAAAATGATGCGACAGGTTAACAAAGAAAGTGAGAGCATAAATTAAAAGGTCAAAAGGTAATCAGTAAAACAACATTACTACTACTAAAATTATTATTTACTAGGTGGTAGGACTTTTCTGCAAAGTTCGTCTAGTTCGTCTGCAAAGTACTACCGCTTTGCCAGTTATTCTGCCGCCAAGCAGTAGTGTGCAAACACTACTGTGTTCCGGTTTGAAGGGCATTGTAGCTAGTGAAATTACTGGGCAAATGAGACTATATGACCTGATTACACAGTCTAGTAATCTGATTACTAGACTGTGTGATGTCTCAGGATGACGTACGCAGTGCAGTGTCACGCAAAACTTTTTTTTTAGTTCGAAAACTTGAGTGACGCTGCAAGTATTATGGGCGGCCGTGTCGCTTAACATCAGGTGAACGACTGGCTCGCCACGTCATCTATGCACATAAAAAAAACAGTAATGTACCTATTCTGAAAGAAATAGGGAACAAAATGGTGGTTAATGTACTAAAATTCAATTAGGACGCCTAAGGCAAATCTGAGATCCGGATTATCTTCTGAAAGCACTGAATGTATTTTGAGATTGTCTTAGTTCGCGATTTAAATGTAAAAGAAAACAGTCGGTACAGTAGACAATTATTTTTTCTTACTGTAATAATAAGTAGGTAAGTAATAATAATATTAGTGAAACCGTCTCCTGAAAAAGAAAGCTCTATTTTCGTAGAGCAAGCACGTGATAAATATGCACAAAATAAGTGAAGTTTCTTATTTAATTTCAGCCATAAGCGACATAAAGCGGAAGTTATATATAAAGTTATAAAGTTACTTGAGCGACGAGAAACGTATAGAAACGTTTCTCGTCGCTTAAGAACTCTATAATAGACGTCAAAGTTACTAGATATCAGCTATTCCAAAACAAGTACTTGAAGAGAGAACTGAAAAGCAAGTTTACACGTTTAACGAACAATAATATAATTACTTAGGTAGGTACTTAAAGTTTACCTCACGCGTCGCCATTTAAATGGAATCTCATTCCTAACAGCCAAAATGCCACTTGTATAATATCTAGCTATGCATATAATGCGTACATACCTCTAGTCCCAGTAAAATTCCAGTCAGTGTCGTGTGTATGCGTGCTCCGGGCGTAGGGCGCGCGCCGCGAGCGGTTGGCCACAGGCTGGGGTCTGCCGTCCGACCCTGTAAATTGCCTGCTTTAATCTAGACAACAGGCATTTATACAAACTAATTTCACTCGTAATATCTAAAAGGTTTTACTTTCAGGACTATATCCTATGCTACTTAATATAGAACCTTATAAGACATTTTATTTACTGATTCATCTCTTTCAATGTTGTCTCGTTATCTAAGTAGACAAGAAGTCAGCTCGTAGATATAGGAAGAGTAGCAAAAATATTCTGAATCTATGCACAGAAATCGCCCTAAATACATATTTTACGACTATTTTCTGAACTTGGCCAATAAGCGTATAAAGAACTGTAGGTACCTACTGTAAGACGTACCTACCTAAATGAAATGCAGATTGGCAAAATTTTGAAGGTGAATTTTTACATTTATATACCACTGGTTTGATACGGGTGTTTATTCATCGTGGGTGCTTATTTCCAAAGTAAAATTCGTGCATTTTTTAGAACAAGAATGAACCAAGTCAAAAAAGGACCCCGATTGAATTGTACCTTGATTCGAGGGACTGGTGTATGAAAAAAATTTACTTCTTTTTCAGTAACCCTTTTTGTGTAGCGAGATTGCGAAAAGGATCACTTAACACACTCACACTACACACGTATACTATCAATTAAATGATTAAAAAAATTGAGATTTCAATGAAATACTTTTTGTATAAAGTGCATGCCGTATCTACATTGTGTCGCGACAGCCTGCAGCGGTCACGGTCCTCTGTCAGTCATACCTTCAGAAACTGTGTCTTTCAAGCTTGACTTAGGACTATTTGCCTAGCTAGACTCTCTTTTGAATACGGCAAGCTCAACTGCTTTGAATAGGCGATCTTTGACCGCCGAAGCTTGGATTCTAAACTTTAGCTTTAACTTGTGGTATAGGTATATAATGCAGTAATTACATGAAATATACGCTCCGAACAAAGCGCAGCAGATCGGGGCATAACACAAAGGCAGCGGGTTCGATTCCCGTGACAGGACAAGTATTTGTGCATAGAAAAAAAGCGCAAATACTTTCTTTCTTTACTTCTAAATTAGGTCAAATTATTTCATTGATTAGCTTTATTTATAAGTATTACTTAGTTGTGTGTAAACACACAAAAATAAAAAGCTCGTTCTTCGAAATAAATGTATCTCTCTTTTAAAGAACTTAGAAGAAACTTTTGTGAGAAAGTTCTATGTTCAATAAAGAAAAAGTTACCCAATCAATTTTTTTAATTACAATTCTCGAGAGTAGGGAATGGGATCGCTTGGCAAAACTTAAATAAGAAAGCGCTCGTCGTATTTACGAGAAAAAGGCAGATAAGAATTTTGCAAAGAATCAGATTGGTTTGGTGAAATATCCAAGGTTTCTTACCGTCGATTACGTACTCCGAGATTCCATAAGATTGATCCCGAGTATTACTCGCGAAACATTGATATATTCCTTGGTCGTCGTTTTGAGAGTTTTTGATATGTAATTTTAGGCCGTCTTCGGATAGCGTTATTCTGTCATCCGGATTGAGTATTTCGCTATCGTGTACCCAGTAGACCAACTCTACAGGGTGGCCGCTAACTTTGCATTCGAAGCTCGCGGTAGAATTTGCCTTCGTTCGAAGTACTTCGGGTTTTACTCGGACGGAGATAGGTTCTGGAACAAGAATAGTTTTATCAGAAACGTGACATTTGAGCTCAAGTTTAAATAGTTGTTCTACTGCAGTAGCGGATGTGACTGGGACTTGATTTAGCGGAATCTTGCCATGTTTCGCCAGATTTTGTTTCTGTATCACACCTTACTGGTTTCGGTTGATACCTACTTAGGACTCTTGACAAATTTCAAGAATTGAATTAGTTATATAAGTAGGCACGTGGAAATGTTTAAGTACTTAAACATTACGTACTTAATTAGAAGTAAACGGTTGTCTTGAAAATTTTATCCAAGATAATATATGACTGACGTTTAAGCTAGTTATTAAACCAATGTAATCAGTTAAATCTTCATGTATGTCCACTTTAAATATTATTACTAACTTTGGAAACACATCACCAGTGCTATCGGTATTTTATGTGACCACTTACCATCAGGTGAGCCGCCTACTTACTAAGGCCAAGGAAATACAGTAACAGGTTAAGAGGTAGGTAGGTACCTATGGCTTTATATGTTACTGAATTAATCTGAGTAAGTTAGGTAGGTACCTACTACTTAATCTAGCTCAGTTAACCACTAACTTTGTTGTATGTAAATTTACAAAACTTTTTTATCATTATTTTTAAAAACATAGGTAGTTATAATATAAACTGAGTAAGTATAAGTGCACGGGCTCTCTTACGTTAACATCGTATTACTTTTTACCAAAAACGTAGACCGCCTCCTAACATCACTAATGGCACCCAGACGTGCATTCACTGTGCGCGTGTGATTACCGAAGTTTGATGCATAAAGCAGGCCACCTCAGCTCTACGGATGTCATACAGGCTTCGTAGAACTCACTTCTACGAACTCACTACTACGAAGCCTCTACGTCTAGAATCGGCAAAAATTACATCACTCAATCAATCAAATTTCCTACCTGTAAGGGAAATCTCACCTGTAACAATAAGCGTGAAGTGCACAGACTCACTGCCCACAGTATTGTTAAGCCAGCATACAAAGCGGCCCGCGTCTTCCCGTCTCACATTGTCTATGCTGAGAAGACCAGCGCCAAGCAACCGCGAGCGCTGCCATAGAGAACTCTTCTCTATCGGGACTAGCGTGTCGTGGTGTTCGCGAAACCACCTGAAAGATGAACTCTTTTAATGAAGTCTTTTTTATGATTTCTTTAGAGCGTTTGACTGTGTTGTTTTGTGTCGTGTCGTGTCGTTTCGTGTTGTGTTGTGTCGTGCTGTGTCGTGCTGCATCGTGTTGTGTTGCATTATAAAGTTGCTTTACTGGGAATCTGATGAAGTCACAGAGCAAATAAATATGGCCTATTTATGGTTTGAAACAGATGTTTAATAATAATAAGCAATGGGCCTAGCACGAATATTTACGCGGGAGTAAATGTTACGTTAGGCCTACAAGTAGAAGCGAAATAACTATGAAAAATCCTAGGATAAAATTCTCTAAGCAAAAATATTATTGCAATCGTCAGATTGTACTAGCAAGAGACCTTTTCCCCTATATAATTTGTAGCAAAGCTCTCCTCTCTCGCAGGTATTTATTGTTGTTTGTACTTTTGTTTAATGTAATTAGAAACTTAGCGAAGATAGTAAATATTAATTCAGAACTTTCATCCCGCACCGAGCCATTGTAAATAAGCAGTCGGGCTAGTAATAATTAAATGAAAGAAATTGCACCAAAGCTCCAGACAACATATTTATTATGCTATTAACTTACCTGGATTTAGGGAACATTAGAAGAGTTTAAGTTACTTTACGGTTATACCTACGAATAAAATACGAGTGTTTAGGAACATTTTACTAGAAAAAGTATGAGGAGGAACAAGACTTGGATAAATTACAATGGGCCCATAAACGAAGTTATGTTTTTAAACGATATAAGGATCTCGGAATGATATTATTATGTCGAGAAAATTTCGTTTTTTCGTTAGAGCACAAAGAGTTTGAACAAACATAGTTTGCTTTAAACTCATTTGGATGTAGTGCTACTCAATAGTGGTTTCCGAGAATACAGTCTAATATCCTATGAGAAATTTTCCGGAAATGAAATGGCCGTAGCGCGAAATCTTCAATGTTCTCCGAGTTAGGTTCCCTTTAGAAATAGTTTTGAAAGGAGTTGAAATGCAGCGAGACATTTGCATTCTAAAAGGTTTCCTCCGACTATGGCTGGATATGAAAGTTTATGGCGCGTTCAGGAGTTGCCGGCACCGTAATTCTTTGTGGAAAACATAAAATGTTATCAGTTCGGCAACGACGTTCGCGAAGTTTTATGTACTCTGTAACTTCTTGATGTTACGAAATCGGTTTATTTATGCTCCTTCGGAATATTAATATTCACGTTAAGTTTATGGAAATTCTGAGGCAAATCGGGAGTGCTCGTGTGTTACTGTTGGACGTATGAATAGAAATGTAGCCGAATTCAACGCTAACTTTTTGTTTGTTTTGGCAGTTGCAACCGCGCTCGGAAGACAAATACTAAGTGAAACAAGTTTGCCGTCACATAGACCATCGATCCGTGTGCTCGGTTCATGCGGTTATTTGACTACACAGTCTACACATGACGAAGTTTGAAGGAAACTTGTAACGTTAACCGGATTGTACCGGTAAATTGTAGGTGCATGCACTCGTCAGGTAAGTATACTTAAAGTTGGCTGTCTTATTTTTTATTAGTTGGATGTTTCAATGTGCTGTTTTTTTTATTGATACTATACATTACTTACACATACACACACTCCCCCACACACACAGCTATTACACGAATAACCCCCTCTAAAATATCCACTTATAGATAGATATGCTTGCGTATGAGCACATTTCTTCAGATGATGTTAAGTATAGCACGCTCACCTATAAGAAGCCTGTTCACTCTCCTCTTGTAAATGTCCGGATTATTAATTGATGTTTTTACACAAAGACTACATGGATAGTTCATGAATGGCTCACTATTTTCTGAGCTAAATGTGAGATTATTTTGACAGCGTTCACGGGTCTGAAACATATTCTAATTTACATCAATTATAAGCCCATCGTCCGACACCCTACGCTATTTACATTGCGTCCTCCAAAAACGTTAGGTACCGCGGTCTAAGTGATCACATTATGGAAAGCTATTTAAATTACACACCATTTTCATAACAAGCTAAGTGTTCAGAGGTGGGACAGGTAGGTTTTCAAGGGTATAATGCAATTTGGCGGGTTTTGCGCGCTAAATTGCTCCTTGGCAGTTAAAACGAATCACGTCGCGAGGGAATTATAAAATTGCGGGTGAATCTCTGCGCGGAGATCAAAACGGTTTCATGACAAAATAAAAATAGCCATACGAAGGCCATGTTCCCACTTTGATGGCTTTAATTTAGAGTTTGTTGTTTGTAAAACTTTGTATGGAGCTAACTTGAGTGAATAGTGACGTATATTTTCAATCTGGAAGTTTTGTTGGTTACGAAACGATGATGTATAAGTAAGATTACACGTATTTAGGTCCCAAGACCTAGAGTAGTTTCTATAAAACATAAAAGTAAAAAGATAATTATCAGTTTCTTTATTACCCGAATTGGAATTTTCCAATTGTTATTCAAACACTAGATTTCAATTATATCCACTAGGTGGTAGGACTTTTTTGCAAAGTTCGTCTAGGTAGGTAGGTACCACCGCTCTGCCAGTTATTCTGCCGCCAAGCAGTAGTGTGCAAGCACTACTGTGTTCTGGTTTGAAGGGCATTGTAGCTAGTGAAATTACTGGGCAAATGAGACTTTATGACCTAATTACACAGTGTAGTAATCTGATTTACTAAACTGAGTGATGTCTCAGGATGACGTGCGCAGTGCAGTGTCACGCAAAACTTTATTATTTTAAATTTCCGAGTGACACTGCAACTGTTATGGGCAGCCGTGTCGCTTAACATCAGGTGAACGACTAGCTCGTCACGTCATACATTCACATAAAAAAAAATATCCAATAGAATTTAATAGCAAAAATGAAAAATCGCACCCGATATTTTAACACCTTACGAAAAAATTGTTATCGACAAAACATTAAGCTTTCATCCTGCAGTCAGCAAAACGTTTTATTCGTGAAAGCTTTTAAACGAATCAGCAGTCGATGGGTGTTACGGCTCGTTGGCGGAATATAAGACCTATTTCTGAGGTAGACTGCCGTTTGCAAGGCTTTTCAGTCGCGCCTTGAGAATAGGAGCTAGTGACCGTTTTGACTGAAGTGTTTTATTCAAGTTGACCAATAAAATGCTGTTTGCATTTGGATCTTTCTACTTGCTTGGATTAGGCATGTTAAAGTGCTTTATAAACGCACCCTCATACTCCACTTCATTGCTATGTTAATTTACACATTACTTCACTGGATAACTAGACATCGCACAGTACGGGTAATATATTTTGCGCTGGGACTTTGCTAATAAAAACCAAGAATGTGTTAATAATTATGTTAAATTGTAAAGATTAATTGTTAAGATTGTGAACAATAAACAGATAAACGGAGGGTTACCTAACTGGCTATTTAAAATTACAAAGCATTATTCAAAACCACCGACGACGACGAGTGGAGAAAGAACAATTAAAAATTTGATATAAATATTAAACACGAAACACCTTAGCCGTAACGACACCAGCTCTTTGCGAACATAGAGTCGCTAGCTGGTACAGCATTTGTTTGCTCAGCGGGAGCGATACCTTTTAGCCGGCTATAGAGTCGCTATAGGACCCGCTCTTGCTACTTCTGGTAGGTTTCTACTAATGTCACTTAGCTTGCAGTAATAGTTTGTATTTGTATTGAGGTGGGGAAAAGAAAATCTTGGAACACCAGGTTGTTACTTGCAGCCACAAGTTCTATATCATATTTTTTTCTTTTTGTCTCTTTTTTGTTTTTCAAAGTAAAAGTAGTTCGATCAAAATATTTAATTGAACTAATGTGTATAAATCAATTGAACTGTTAATTGAACTACTGAGAATAGATCAAAATGAGAGGTATAGGTATTTCTGAAATTAAAATTGAGTAAATTTTTGTTAGTCGATATTGGACCTATTCGCAAAACGGTTTACCCTTAAAATTAAGACCCATTTACTTAATCGTCAAATGACTTATTCTTAAAAAGGTCTGTTTGCTGTTTGTTATTTCATTTAGGTCAGATTCGGCTTTCGTCAGACTAAATATTAGGCTGTTAGTATATGTATTATAGACGCTGCGATTAGAGCAGTTTAAAATACTCACAATACAGCATACTTTTAGGTGTAATGAAAAGAGCTTTAGTTTCACTAATTTAATGCGGACCACGCCCGATTACTGCATCTAACAGTGATAGTACAAAAAAGCTGAATAACTTGAACAAACAATGAAATTGCATTAAATAGTTACACACCTGTACGTAGGTACGGGCCACGCGTGTGCCGCGCACGGCAACCGGACGTCCTGCCCGGCTTGCACTCGGCGGGACCGCGGCTCGACCGCCACGCGCGGCCTGACGCCGCCCTTTGGTTCTGTTACTATTAGATGACCTAAAAACGTATTCTCGTTTGTAAAATCTAGATAATTGACTCAGTGAGTGGCCTTTACTTGGAATTCTGTAGGTTTCAATGAATTCAATCGTGTTATTGACTCAATTAAGCTGCGCGCCTCCCAAAGCTTTAAAGAGCTATGAGAAACAGACATTTTTAATAGTAATTACGGGGTCTTTTAATAATACTTTATCTATTAATATCGGGAACTGAGGAATGATTCCAATCACGATTAAAATCCCGTAAGTACTATTATAAGTGTTGTGAACGACCGTGAAAGTTTAAAAGAACTAGAAACGAGTACAAGCGTATTGAAAAAAAAAAAAAAAAACGAGAAGAGCGATGCTGCGACTCACATCGGCAGAAAACTTATCAACCAGAGATTGTAATCTCTATTGCTTATTACTAAGGAATAAATTACGTCATGTCTATGTTAGACACTCTAAAAATATTCAAACAGTCAACTCCAAAAGACACCATTTAGTCATTTTCAAAGAACGGCAACCATGATTATAGTCTCTATAATCTGTATTATAAGACTCGTATAGCTTAACAAGCATAATAACTATGTAAATAAAGCAATATCACCTAAATAGAACATGCACTTACCGAAATAAGGGCTAGAATAGGTATTCCCTGTGATCCGGTCCCGGACGCGGCACCGGAACGCAGTGTACCGGTCGCTTGGACTGACTGCGCTTATGTACAGGGATCCGTCATCTAGCCGCTGGTACTTCGACCCTGGAAGACAAGGATGCAATTAGGCACGTATGTTTGTGCAACGTTATCTACGTTTTACTCTATCACCTATATATCACAGGAACAGGATGTAGTTAGGTATAAGACGGTTAGGGTTCCGGTAGGATCGAAATGCCGCAGCTTGTTTAATAGGTTCACAGCTTTGACGTGGTGGAGTTGTCAATCAACCATATGCAGACTTGATATCTTGTAGTTGTGAGCAGGGCCTGTATTTTTTTAATGAATGACCAACTGTTTAATTACGGGCAAGAAGCGAACAAAACGTCAGCTTTAAGAAATCGTTCGGAATGCAACATTTTATTACAATCAAAGAGTAAAAATGAAAACATCAGCATTTAACAACGCTAAACAAGCGCCAAGTTCAATTTTCTTTCCAATCAAACAGGAGTAAATTGAGAGAGAGGCTTCATCTAAAATGCTCGATTTTTTCGTGGAAATAAGATTTCAGATGAAAATGTAATTGCGTGTCTCGTCACTTGACAAGAGTTTAGCGAAAAAGTACTATTGAGGCTGTGTCGATTTACTTTTTCTTTTCGTTTGAATATATACATTGAATTTCTAAAGTTTTTAAAAAAAGCTTTTTAGCTTATGTAGGTAGTAAGTAGGTGTATTAGTTTTAGGTTTTACTATTAGCTTTACTAGGTGGTAGAAATTTTCTGCAATTTTCGTCTAGGTAGGTATCACCGCTCTGCCAAGCAGTACTACTGTGTTCCGGTTTGAAGGGCATGGTAGCTAGTGAAATTACTGAGCAAATGAGACTTTATGACCTGATTACACAGTATAGTAATCTGATTACTAGACTGTGTGATGTCTCAGGATGACGTGCACAGTGCAGTGTCACGCAAAACTTTATTATTTTAAAGTTCCGAGTGACACTGCAACTGTTATGGGCGGCCGTATTGCTTAACATCAGGTGAACGACCAGCTCGTCACGTCATTCATTCTCATAAAAATAAAAGGTTTTTTTACGACACGTTTTTATACCCATGCAGGAAAAAAGCGCATTTAGGTACCGTCTTGTTCTGTACCTGGCTGGGTGTTTGTTGTGCAACCATGGTCCTCGTAGTATCTATGGTCCTTATAGATACAGGGAATCCTATAGTTAGCATCCAGGATCCCTATATGTACACGATCAATGGGAATTATTTATTTTTTTATTTTATGATAGGAAATACCTGAAGAAAACGCAACATTTCGAGCATAACTGAGTGGAACGTAGTAATATAAAACAGTTACCCAAATAATGGAGCACGCTGATCTCATCATCAGTGAGCCACTCAGTGGCACTGACACGATCGGTGCAGTGCAACGGCACCATACAACGAAGCACCGCGGCGTTCCCTGCCATCACGTACTCATCAGGCACGTGGACTTCCCAAGGCATGCTTAATGCTGGCGAAAAAAAAGTGCAAGTTACCCTACGTAACTTCCTGGGAGCAGAAACTTTGTCTGTAAAAAGTATAAACGGTTGTTTTATTGAAGTTCTGAGAAGTCGAATTACACAAACTTTTTATTCTAAAATATGAGTTTTATTATATTACGCGCCGGTCTGCCGGTGTTTTGTAATATTAGGGTCATACCCATATCGAAGGAGCTACCGGTATTATTACGTGCCGGTCTGCCGGTGTTTTGTAATATTAGGGTCATACCCATATCGAACGAGCTACCGGTATTATTACGTGCCGGTCTGCCGGTGTTTTGTAATATTAGGGTCATACCCATATCGAACGAGCTACCGGTATTATTACGTGCCGGTCTGCCGGTGTTTTGTAATATTAGGGTCATACCCATATCAAACGAGCTACCGGTATTATTACGTGCCGGTCTGCCGGTGTTTTGTAATATTAGGGTCATAACCATATCGAAGGAGCTACCGGTATTATTACGTGCCGGTCTGCCAGTGTTTTGTAATATTAGGGTCATACCCGTATCGAAGGAGCTAGCGGTATTATTATAACTTTTTTGGTGCAGTTAGAGCCGTACAATTAGTACTTTAATAATAAACTACTATGAATTTGAATGGTTCAGAGGGCGGGAGAATTGGCGAAAATTACTTTCACGATTCTTTTGGAGTATAAAACTTAACTGTGGGTGTATAGTATAGGCGTAAATGGGTTAGGTTGTCCCGGAGGTCCCCCAAAGCTTCTTCCCGGTAGCTCAGATAGGGGAGGACTCTCACGGGAACACGTAGGTACTAGTGGGAAATCAGGAGCTAATGAAATGAAACTGTAGATCGCGGTGAACTGGGTTTATTGTAGCGTATAACAATAATTTAAGGTGGTTATGGTCCGAAATGCTGAAAATAAGATGACAACTTGTTCCCGATTGAACTTTTACGGAACAACTAGTAGTAACAATATAACTTGAGGTACAAATAGCACTTAAATCTGTTAGTAACAGATATCTTATGAAAATTGGTTAAGCACAAACGAGGACTGTCCGCCTCGGCGGTTGAATGAAGAATGACGAAAATGTATGGAAAATGAAAAGAATGCGACTAATGTTCTAATTTAAAATTTAAATATAGATTATGTGAGGCCAATATTTGATGCGAAAACTAAGAAAGCAGGTGAATAGCTGAAATGATGATGAAGGAGGATGACATCGTCACAAGGTATCAATATCACGAGGAATAAAACCGCATACGAAGTAGCGCAAAACCCTTCAAAACCATTGTTATCCCTTCTAATTATTTTGGGTCAGCACTCCACAGAGAGCGCAATTAAAAGACTGCCGACAGCGCGATATCCTAATAATCTCTTTCCCAGCGTCGAATTTCTTTACAACCCTATGATTATGGAATGGTTTTTATGTTATGCTCAATTTGAGCTTCGGAATTCTTCAAACGGACGCAATTAGGAATATCAACATCGCATCCTTGGATTTTTTCCTAAGCCAATTTTACGATGTAATAAAAAGTAAGAGACTGACCCTTTGCAAAGACTTGGTAAATTAAAGCTCCGAAAAGACCCAGCTCACTGTGCTCGTTAGAGATTGTGATATTAGTAGGTAATACTGTGAATAATAAAATGAAACCACCCATTATTTATTTAATATGTTAACACATTTAAAAATCATTCGTGTTCGAAAATCAGCTTGAGGAGGTATTCAATTACATACTGGTACAAGATACTGAAAACGCCAAAGTATCCGCAGCTATGCTCCCTTCCTTTCCATACCATGAGCTTTCTATACGGATTGCTTCTTAGTATTTTAAGTTTAGTGAAGTAAAACTAACTAGTGAAGATGAGGAAACTACCGTTAAAGGAAATGATTTTGCGACATTGGAAATCAATATTTGGATTTAGGTGGAGAAAGTTTTTGTATATTTTAATTTATTTAGAATAAGACCCCCATAAACAAATCTTTGTGAAAACGTAGGATATATGGGTAAAAGTACATATTATATAGGTACCTATATAGAGTAATTATTGCTAATTATAATTAGAGTTATTATAATGTTGTTATTATTATTATTTGTATATTTTGGGTGGGAAAGGAAATCAAGGCATGCTACTTCCTTACGGTATAATTATCTACTATACTGACAAACGGTGTACCTACACTGATTACGGTCCCATAACATCTACATCAGATAGGCTCCTACTTTTGTAAGGATTTTTTTGTTGTATTTAGGTACACGTACTGGATTTTTTGTACGATCACTAGCAGATGTTTTTTTCGGAATATTTAATACAATTTTATTCACGAAGCAAATGTATGTAGGACTCACCTTCAGTAAAGTTATACCTTTTCTGGGCGTTAACATAAAATTTCAATACCTTTACAAATACGTTTGCGAAGATATATAGCACATCACTGTTTCAGTGTTACACTGTTTTGGCGCCAACACGATATTTTCTCATTTTATTTTTTGTTTATCTCAGCCCGGGGCACAGAGCAAACGTCATTCAACTTTTTAATTTAATAAAAACACTTGGAATCTTTTTCACAGTGGAGTATACCCACCTTAAGTAAGTCGGTGATAAAAAGAAAACCCTTGGTTATTGCTTGGAACAGATAAAAGTAGGGTTAAGTTGACAAAAAAATTCAAAAATTTTCTTTTCTTACATCCCAAACACGCTCTATATTTTGTAAAATAAGGATAGATCTACACTTTTGAAAAAACATTTTTGCTTTCGTTACATAATTAATTTTAAGCATAGCATTTAAACCATAATTTGACCACTATCACACCAGATGGTAAGTGATGACGCTGCCTACGATGATTAGTTAAATTTTCAATAGCCGATCAAAATTCGGAACTATCTACTGACTCAAAAGAAAATATATAGATTTTTGTAAGTAGGTACAGACATCTCTTTTGTCTTGCTCGTGAGCATTTTAATACCATAATCTCCAAAAGGAAGTAGAAAGGAAGAGGAAATCCAATTGCAGTAGAGAGAGAGAGAGAGAGAGAGAGAGAGAGAGAGAGAGAGAGAGAGAGAGAGAGAGAGAGAATATTTTACTCCAAATTTATCTATTTTCTTCCTTTGTGTAGGGTGTAATTCAATCTCAATGGCGGCTGTGAAGTCAGCGCGAAACGCTGCAAAGTAGCCAACATTAGATTGGCGCTGGAAGAGGTAGGTGTGTTAGGTAGGTTTCACACTACATTAATATGTACACAATGGAAGAATATAGATAAATTCGGAACATTAAATTCCCTACATTTTTACCTGCATGCACATGAATGTTTTTCGACAGCACAGCGAATCCTGTACTGAGTCTCACTCTACACCGGTATGTGGTGGAGTGAATGTCTCTCCTGAAGCGTTCGGCGCTGAACGAAGAGAGTTCCAAGGAACCGTTGGCGAGCACCCGGCGGAGGCCAGCGATCGCCGTGGCCGCTGTGTTGTCCGCCATTAGCCAGTCCAGCTGACAAAAGAAGAAAACTATAATTCCCGCCATTTTTGCTCAGCGTAAGTAATCACATCAGCATCTTAAAACATAACATCATCATCATCATCATCAGCCTGAAGACATCCACTGCTGAACATAGACCTCCCCCAAAAAGCGCCACTTTGAGTGGCTGCAATTAACAATAATAATAATAATAAATAATAAATATGTGTGGACATTTCACACAGCGCCATCTAGCCCCAAACTAAGCATAGCTTGTACTATGGGAACTAGATAACTGATACAGTACTTATATACTTTTTTGTTTGTAAATACATACATAGAATACTATATAACACCCAGACGCAGAACAAACATCTATGTTCATCACACAAATGTTTGTCGCCGGTAGGAATCGAACCCACAGCCCTCAGTTTAGAAGGCAGGGACACTACCGACTGAGCTATCGGGACATATAAGTATTTATATAAGTAGGAGAGTTAGAGCAGATTCTAGCTGTAAGTAGTTGGCTTGCTGCTGTGGCTTTACCCGCGCGGAAACAGTTTTATTTACCGAGATAGTAAGTATTCTAATTCTATGTAATATCCGACCATCAAAATCAAAACCAATAGGTACCTACTACATAAATGCAACCATAATTGCATTAGGTAAGAATAACATTAAAATTTAATATCATTAGTACTTACGTAAGTACTAGGTTTACCATGACATTTAATTTTAATGTATGGTGTATGATCTAAATAATTAGAGAGGCAATACTTGCATTACACAAAATTTTGGAGGTTTAAAATAAAAGTGGAATGGCAAAAAATAAAGTCAGAATTTTTCATCCTAAAAAACCACAGAGGCAAATTGAATATAAAAAACACGTAAAGTAAGCCTCAATCAACCCTATCCCTGCCTTATGAAGGCAAAATTATGAATACTTTCTTTCCTTATTTTTTCACGAGAATATTCAAGCTCGTAAAAACTCTGTCGCTGAGATTGACCCGGTGGTGTCTCAAAGTCAAGTCGCAATGAAAACTCGAACAAGGTTTTTCAAACTTTGTAATAATGAAATCCCTTGACGTCGATGTAGAGCTATCTAAGTACCCTTATAAGCCCACAAGTATTCTAAATAAAACCAGAAGCATCTTGATTCATCAATTTAAGTCGTAGCTTTTCACTAGCAAACCGAAACGAAGACCAATACTTTTCCCATAGGTAGAGAATTCTGAATTGTCTAATGCAAAGCAGTGTTGCCAACCAAAATAGTCTTAACTTAATTTCGACAAAATAGTATCAATTAAAATAATAATGGCACAACAAAAGATGTCATCTATCGTAGTAGGTATCTAATATTATATATTCTGTGCATATACGCCAAACTCAAAGTCGAGCATAACTTTTTAAAGCAAAAATAAAAGTTTCTTAGACGAGCTGCTTTTTGTGACAGTAAATACGCTACATCGTGGTATTTATAATGCTCCCGAGAATTTCCGAAAACATTACCATCTTAGAATTTGCCTCTCTTGTGTGTCTTTTTGTGAGCCTTTTTACAAACTTTGAGTTTTTGAATAGTTGTTAAAAATCAGCTTTAGGAGTACCTACCTACGTGGTTTTGTAGTATAACTATAAAATATTAGTTATACTTAAGTATTTTCCGTATACCTACGTCATTTTTATTGACTTTTCCTAATTGGGATGGCATGCTGCCTGTAAAAATAATTGTAACCAAACTTAGAATACTATCCTATATTCATTGCACTTAATAATCCTCACAAAGTGCTCCAGCCGACATGGCTGAACTGTGTTTGAACACGCGATAGCCTGTGCGGCGCGATGCGCAAATTTGCATTTTTCTGCACCATTTGCTAGTGTGCCGACACTGTTGAGGATCGCAGGTAGGTACACTATTTAATTTGCTAAGATTAAATCTTGATTGCGCTTTAATTTTCTAATTTACGTCTTGGCTTTTAGTGACATAAATTATATATTTTGAAGACAACGAGTGTAAATACTTGGCTAAGTAAAAAGTATATACTAAACCTTCATTTCGTAATATGTCTGGCCAAATTAAAATTGACAAATACTTTTCTATGGTACTTAGTTGAAAAAATATAATCAATGTATCTTTTATTCATTCTTTTGCTTGATATGTCTTGTTAGAAAATGCGCAATAAAGATAAGGCATGTATTTAAGGCACAGTTATGTCTTCACATGGGTTAATCAAGAACTGTTTTTGTGGTGTACGTTTTTTTATTGTCGCTCAAGACGCGAACGCGCATATAGGTCTTGTATCTCGCGCCGTATAAGTACGCGTAGGTAGGTGCTAGCTGTTTCTAGGGAACGGGAAATTGTAAATATTTAAATATACTTGTCATAAATTCGTAATTTTATAAGAAATCAATTTGTATTCAGTGTCGTCCTATTCCTGCTGTAAGTTTGATTCGAAACACGTCGGGTGCACTTTTCTTAGTTTTCTACCATAAATCTATTGCTTATCCAACTTTCTGACGTTGCACTGGTTAAAACTTTGTTTTAAATAAAACAGAATTCTACGGAGCCTTAAAAAGTTCTTTGTATTCCCCTCTTGTCTTCTCTTAGATGGTTAGGTTAGAAACGTTTGAGCGTAGAAAATTCAATTAAAATTACCTGGAAAAAATTCAGTGAAGCTCGAAGCAGGTAAGTGCTTAGAAAAGCGGCGCAAAAAATCTTCATCTCATTTAATTAAAACCAAAACGTTTAGTCAAAGCACGTTTCATTAAGTAAAGGACAAATTCTACTTAATTAATTAATTTTTCCAAGGTATTTTTTCTTGCCGGTGATGTTTTGTTTACTTATCCAACGGCTCAGCTCAGTTTCGTGGATACTAACTCACTTAGGTAACAAAACTAATATTAAATACTGTGTTTATGTGAAAATGGAAGAAATTATCCTATTAATAATCTATGTAAGTATATAGACTTAATATTATAGGTAGGTACATATGTAGGGACACATGTAGAATGAACGAAATGAATCGTATGTCAGCAGTTTGGTGTGAAACCACTTGATGGTGGCTCTGGCTATCCGTTGATTTATCTGGGTCAACTCATAACATAAGTCTGTATAGCGGATAGCGCACCTAAAAGTACGTAGTACATACCATACTACCTACTTGTCGTACGTTTCGTATGAAATTATGGCTAATCTTAATTTTTAATGATGTCAATATGAGGTTTTTGTGGTGCAATCAGGCTTAGTTTTGTTCAAAGGAAAGATCAAGGGAAAGTTGAGCTATTATGCTAATATGGCTTTATCTAACTACGTCGATTTACGTCATAGGTACATGGTGAGGGATGAAACGAAACAATGGTGTCTATAAGTGTTTGAGTGAAAGACGTTGTGTGTAGTAGGTATAAATACACGAGGTATAATATAAATGCATCAACATAAACAAAAAAAACCCTTCATACAACGTCGTTATGTTGCGAGCTAAACCTATATACTACATTTATTTTAACTTATTTAAACTGTAATATTTCTGAAGTACATTGTTTCACACACCTAATATAAAGTCATAAATTTAAATCTTTATTGCCTTCCACTTGTAATGACACTTCCTCAAATTCATATCAGCATGCGACCCTAATGCATTCCATAGTTTTTACGTCTCTCGCCTAACCTTTTTTGTCAATTTCTATTTTTTTACTTTGTGTTCATTTCTTTGTGTAACGTATTAGTAAGTTAGTATTAAGTTAGCCATGAAGGCGATTAAACGTCTATAAAAGGAAAATTATTTTTCTTTAACAACACCCCGCTCCAGCCGCCTTATAGATGCCCGCGCAACTTGTCTGGCGCAGCCGGTAGTGGATGCTTGTACGTGTACTTTTTTGAAGTGAAGCCTAAAGAACATTTTTGTTCTGGTGGATCTGGAGTTTCACATAGCGTCCAGGAACCAAATAAATAAGACTCCCGCGTCGCGCAAAATTTGGTACAAAGCTGGAGTTGGAGCAGACGTCGCTGGCAGCTTATGCTCAGGAGGGTCTGGATGGCTTGTGAGTAGATACCAATCACTATTCCTTGTTCTGTCCTACCTATTCCGTGAACTACGTAAATTTGGGATACCCATCATCCATTTTACCCAGTTTTCGTGGCATTCTGCACTAAAAATCGGCGGGATGCTATACGAAATAGTTAAGGAAACTAGATAAATTAAGAAAGTAAATTTGCTCTATTTAAATAATAAATTCGCAAATAGAATCAAAATAGTTAAGAAATTAAACCAAATTACATAAATCGAATTTGGTTATACTTAGTAGTCGCTCTAGAATTAAATTCAATGTAAATTAAAATGATCAGTAATTAGATAAAAATTATAATCTGATTTTTGATTATTTTTGTGTAAAAATAGTTTTATTGGACAATTGAATTCAATTATTCAACATTTGTGTAATTAAATATTTGTGTTAGATTAATATTGTAGTTCGTTCATATTAGGTAAGTAAAAAGATTAGATTAAAAGTTTAATCTAGTGATCATTATTAGGTATTTTGTATCATAATTAATCATTTTTATTGCTATTGCATCGTGTTAGATTTAACGTAATTTTAATGCGTGTACAATAAATAGTATATTAAATATAAATGAATATGATGCTAATCTAGCAAAACGCTGATCAAGCTGAGACAAAAACCATTATGACAAAACCACCAGAATTAGTCGCTGCTTTGTACAGCCTAATTCCTGAATTTGACGGAAATGAGAGTTTAAGCCATTTCATATTACAGTGCGAGTATGTAGTTAACGAACTAAAAGAAGAAAATAACCCAAAACGCGATGAATACATCTACAACATGTGCGCTAGCAAACTTTGTGGTAAAGCAGCCGAAATAGTTAATGCAAACCAAAAAATTAAATCTTGGATTGCATTAAAACAATTACTGACAATAAATTTCAGTGACCCCCGAAGCGAAACTTACTTGGCAGTACAATTAGAAACATTAAAAATCAAACCAAATGAGCCATATGAAATGCTTTACAACAAAATCAAAAAAATTAAAAAACATTTGAATATTAAAATTAATTTAATCACAGATGCTCAACTAAGAAATTTCAAGAGGGCTTACTATTGCGACATGGCAGTGAACACATTTCTTAATAACGTGCCTGAATATATAAGAAAAACCTTGAAGTTGATTGAGCCCATGTTTTTAGAAAAGGCCTTATCTCTTACAATTGCTGAACTAAACTTTCAATATCAATTAAAATCTTCTCAATCAAACCAAGATTCTAAATTAGACAAAAACCACGCCCAGTGTAATCAATTTCTACAAGAAAAACCAGGTGAACTTTATAGACCACCTATTAAAAATAACGGCATACCTAATCAAGGGTTCGTAAAAGGATTTCCCGCAACTCAACAAGGGTATCAGCCGCAATCGCAGCAAAGTAAACAAAATAATATTCAACCTCAAAAATCCTCTGAGAATACCAATGTCACAATTCAAACCGTATTGCCATTTAAAAATGAACTTCCCTCGATTTTAAACAAAAAACAAGACTTATTTGATGAAACAATTAAAGTAAAATACACTAATTCTTCTGATCAACATTACAATGAGCACAAACAATCAGATCATTACAAAACAAAGACAACAAATAAAAATAATGAAGAACTCCCAGTTCAAAACAACAATAACAAAGAACCTGTTAAAAACTATCCTGGTAAGGAAAAACCATTGATTGTTGTAAAGGACGCAAATGCAGATTTAAGCAATGTCAAAATAGTTGCACAAATAAACAACTCTGATGTCAACATCTGTTTGCCATCTACATCAATGAGCAGTATAGGCGCCAACACGACCTTACTGACTGACTTGTGCAAAGAAAAAATTGTCACGGAGCAAAAAAAAACAGGTAGTTTTGACCGTGCTCCCGACAGTCCCAACGCACCGATGCATTTCGAAAACCATGATGTAAAACTTGAGACAGATAACACAAATAACAACAACAAAATCATAATCAAACTGAATGAATTCGATTCTGATAATACCATTGAATGCTCAAAAGAATTTACAACAGGAAAACACAAATCAGGTAAAAACTGTGACTTTGACTCTGGAAAAAATCAAAACGAAGTAAAACCTCAATTGACTGACTCAACCAATATTATAGAAAATTTCGATAAACAAACAGAAAACAATGAAAAATCAATTCCGGCTCAAAAAGAAGACATTGATAATACAATTAGCAAAAACCTCGACTCTGAAAAGAAACTAACGAGATTTACAGTTTTTAGTCAGTCTAACAAGACTCTTCTTTCTACTTTGGATAGAAACGAAGTCTCTTTAATCAGTCAAAATCAAAGCACCTCCAAAAGAGAATTAAAGTCAAGTACGACAGCCGACCTTACGAAAAACTGTGCGAGCATGATTAATATTGAAAATCAAAATTACAACCGTCGACTGGCCTCTAATACAGTTATCAAAAAGAACTTAGCTACTCCACGTTATCTTCGTTCAAAAGGAATCACTTAGATTACCTTTCTAATAAATTTAATAAACAGTTACGAAACTTTTAGAATAAAATATTAATTTAGTTTAAATAAATAAAACAGATAAATTAATCCTTTAAAATATTTATGCAGGTCCACTTCTAGATAATTACTGTACGAAAATTTTACTAATAGAATGCTAGACCTTTCTCCATGAAATTCAACCAACTTTATCAGCTTGTTTTGTTTGAGTTTGAACTCATAATATTTTGTCACAAGTAATTATAGTATTTTTGTTGTTATTTTATACACAATCATTATATTCGAATGTTATTTTTTATTAGTTTACTGTCATAATTTTATTACTAAAATATATTGTAAAAGTAGAGCAAATTTCAAGTTTCAAATTACAAATTTTAAATCATTTTTTTTATTGCCGAACGAAATCCCAATATTAATAAAACGTTCGATGTTTATACCATACCTTATCCAAAATACCATATTTACCTTTCCTTTATATCCTTCCTTAAAAGTGAAAGGGTCAATCTGAGCCATTCGATGCTACAGCCTACATCAATCAACACATGTAATTGTTATCATCGATATCGTGAGATTTAACAATAACCACAGGCAAACACAATTTTGGAATGAAACCGCCATGTTCTTGTCTTAAAGCAGCAATGCAAACTACTGAATGAAACCAGAGATAGCAAGGAAATATTAATTGCCATCACAATAACACCATGGACGTTCCGGAAGTACCTAGCTGCAAACGAAAATATTACACGTATTTCTACTCTTTTTACTAAGAAGTCAATACCCGGTTCCCAGTTTCAAAAAATATTTATGTGCACACGATAGAATCAGTGATCAGTGAAAGTCAATTTAGTGCAGTTAAAATACCCCGATAAAAAAGTGATAAAAAAACCACGTCGTACTTCTGCTGACAATTAATCAATTGGACAATTACTTATTTAGCTTTTAAGTTCTCACATTTTGATAACTTTTATTTTCGTTTTGTGTGTATTCAATAATTATTATTGTGTAATTTTCTATTTCGTGTATTTTCAAATTTTGTTCTGTTTGTGTAATAATAATATTTTCTGATTTCATTTTGTGTAATGTCATTTTCATCTTTGTGTATTTTTTTATTTCGTTTTGTTTGTGTAATAATGATATTACCTATGTTATTTACGTGTGTATGTTTTTCTAATTTCATTTCATTTGTGTAAAAAATGTGTCATTTTAAATTAATGTTTTTTATAATTTTATGATTTTCTTTTATTTGTGTTATTGAAATTCTCTGAATCTTTCATCTTCAGATAATTTCAATCTTAGGAGGGAGACGTTATGTTGCGAGCTAAACCTATATACTACATTTATTTTAACTTATTTAAACTGTAATATTTCTGAAGTACATTGTTTCACACACCTAATATAAAGTCATAAATTTAAATCTTTATTGCCTTCCACTTGTAATGACACTTCCTCAAATTCATATCAGCATGCGACCCTAATGCATTCCATAGTTTTTACGTCTCTCGCCTAACCTTTTTTGTCAATTTCTATTTTTTTACTTTGTGTTCATTTCTTTGTGTAACGTATTAGTAAGTTAGTATTAAGTTAGCCATGAAGGCGATTAAACGTCTATAAAAGGAAAATTATTTTTCTTTAACAACACCCCGCTCCAGCCGCCTTATAGATGCCCGCGCAACTTGTCTACGTGCAATCTGTTATTCTAGAACAATACACGCAGCGTACATATCTAAAACCGGCATTTCGGCCTATTGTTTACAGTTTTTACGAGACGCCCTTTTTTATTCGCGATATTCGCCTTTCCTTTGACAACACATCGATTCCGCGACACATCCGCATTCAATTCTTCTAAGAGGAAATGTATTTCCTTTCGCTTTACTTAGATGAATGTGTTGCTTTCCGGATGAGTAAGTACGGCGTGACTGGGTGAATTGAGACGTTTCTTTGTCATAGCCACCCGACTTTCGACAAAAAGTCATTCAAGTCAATTTGAACTTTTGTCAGCTCTTAAAACTACACTTTGTATATAGCATTAAAAACAATAAAATTAATGGCTCTGAATTTTAATTTGAACAGTTACTTCATGTTAAGTATGTATAAAGATTAAAATTTAGGGTATCTCAAGGTAAGGTTTCCCACTGAGCAAGGTCTAAATAATCCTGAACGATATAAAAAGTAGGTCCTTGATAAGTACCTATACGTATAATACCAAAGTTGAGATGCGTTAGACATATTGCTTACACACGGCCGAAATCAAGTGTGATTTTGGCCTTGTGTAAGCAATATGTATACCTATGTAAGATTTCATAATGAATTAGTTTCGCCGTTGTGGCATGAAAGACACACCTACAAACGCTTCACTTTTATTATACCTGTAGGTATTCATAGGGATTTGCATTTTGTTAGTATTTTTACGGTAACTGTTAATTTATTTATTTCAAAAAATCCATAGATCTTAAGATAAGATATCCAATTACAGACTACTTTATACTGTAAAATTCCATATTAAAGAACTGCGGCAACTAATTTTACTAGTAAAGCAAACATCGTTCTCGCGTTACGGATGCTGTTTATTTGCATTGTCTGTGTTTTCATTCGTTTAATCAAGTCCGGGCACGCCATCAATCTTCCGGGTTTCTCCTAACCCATATCGCAAGCACCATACAAACATTTTTATCAAATGTGGGTAGTTCCATATACTCAGCTGTTCACAAAGAGCTTGCACTCGCGCCGCTAGTTTGAGTGTGGAATACGGAGAGGTTATAAATCTAATCTCTTCCTATTTGTAGGAAGGGTACAGGCGGGCACAATTGCATTCGGTTGTAAGCGAAGGCACTAGCTGACAACTCTGTCGGTTACTAATTGGCTCCTTGAAGTGTAACTGTGTCGGTGTACCTGGAATTTGGCTTTGACTACGTAATAACTTGGTTTAAGCTGTGAATTTGGTAGGAATTTAACATTTAACCTTAACTGTCGCTGGCAACCGTAGGCAATCGAGTGTGATAGCAAAATTCGTTTGTTGAAGATCAAGCTTGAATGTGAATTGTTAGCGATTCACGTAAAACCTGCTCTGTTACCTACTCCTATTTGTTGAAATGTATTTACTTTTTCAACAAGTTTGTATATTTTGTTTAGAAAATCATTCCATTTCATCTCGTCTGCTATATTAGGTTGGTTTATAACAATATTTTGTTCGCCAACGTTTCGGAACAGCATGAAATGTGAAAACTCGGCCCATTTCCATAATATTTTGTTTGGATAACAGAACCCAACCAACACAATAATTCATCGCGGGTATTCCATTTCAAGGGAACAAAAGGGATCATCCCTTTGAAACTTACAAGTTTTATATTTTTCTTTTGTACTTCGAGCTTTGATAGAAGTTCGGCTTTGTTTGTTAAGATCGGACGGCTGCAGACTGTAGAACCCTCCCACGGCGTTCGTAACTCTACTTCAAGGAATGTTAAAGATTGCTGAGCTACCTACAATACGCGAACATTCTTCTCTTAAAAGTTACACACGTTGGCGAGCTTATAACGATGCTTCTTAATAACTATTATTGCCGTCTATCTGTCTATGTTTGATTGTAAAGTAAGATCAACTTATAACCTAGAATTATAGACAGATCTACTCTACGTACTTATAACAAAACTATCTTGTTTATTTTTGACAAGAATGCTGTTTATAAGTTACATACTTGAATAACAAATCTTGTAAAAGTTTTTGATTCATAACTCTATTCTAGCTTCACACCGATGAAGGCGTGTACTTTTTCATACTGAAAAAATATTTGGCCATAAAAGCAAACTTCGTCAAAACTAACATCAGACATGTTACACGCCTACAGAGAACTCAAAGAATATCAAGCGAAAATATTACATGTAGCCGCTAAAAGGCCTGTCGTATCTAACAACAGTCCAGACTTATATGAATATAACCACAGAGATGGAATATTGAAATGAAAGATATATATTGAAATAAGTTTTCTATTTGCATAGAGTCGGGGACCTTCGGCAAATAGTACTTGGGGAAAGTACTTGAACGTTTAAGATGTCGTCGAGTCCGTGATCAATAGAAATCTTGGCTGACCTCTGTCGAACCTATCAAATATCAAACTTGCGTTGAGTGTATTCAAATGAATTTCTTGCTTGGAAAAGTATGATCAAACTCCTTATAAGTTTTACAATACGAAATGTTTTATACTTAATATAAAAAAAACTCTTTTATGACTTTCCTGAGCAGAGTCGTAGAATTCACTAATAAAATTTATCATCGTCAGCATTTATTTCTTGATGACATTATAGGTATTTTAGGTCAATAAATTTATAATATTACTAGACCTAATTTAATAACCACATTAATTTTTCTGAATAAGATCAATTTCACTGGTTATTGAATTCTCTTGGATTGAATTTGCCTTGTACTTTGTTATATCAGTTATCTGGTTCCCATAGTACAAGCAATGCTTAGTTTGGGGCTAGATGGCGTTGTGTGAAATGTCCACACATATTTATTTATTTATTTATTTATTTATTTATTTAATGGTAAATAGAAAATGGTAAATGGTAGTGGTATTTTGTAAAGACCACCACGTAAAGCTTTGAATATATTATTACATACCGGCAATAACATCATTACTTGCCACAATAATATGAACACCAAACCTAATTTGTGTCATTGAAATATAATATCCCACAACTCCACGCGTTCAAGATCACAAAATAAGGTCACAAAGAGCTCGTTCCATAGTTTATTTCCCTCACACGCAACAGAGATCGTTGAGATTTTTCGTATATGGGAGATAACAGGTTCGTTATATTGGAAACACATCATCGTCAGGCCCTTTCAGAAACGCAGACGTTGCTTCTATTTACTTTGTGCTTTCTTTGTTGTTAATACTTACAGAAAAGGTGTGTTTATTGTTAACTCCGACGTGTATTAAGTATATTATGTCGCTGTGGCCTTCAGAACTTAGTATCGAGTTTAGTTTAGTATCGAATTTTGTACCTGCAGCAGGTACTTAAGTTTAAAGTTTTTATTTTTGGTTTTTATCTTTTTTACGTTTAAAACTTTAGTAATGTATAATAGAGTCTATTTCATAGACTATGGCTTCAATGAAAGTCAATATAAAAGTTGTTATAAAAACGTTTTTGGATTATTAACCTCTAACTTCTATAGTTTAGAGAAAAATTACAATTTTGAAAATGTAGTAGGTTGGCTACTATTGAACGCCAGTGTAGTTGAAGATAAATTGCTGTATTGCACTATAATATCACAAAATTCACTGTTTGAGAATGCAAGTCATTGAAAAGCATTTTTTTTCTTATATTTTGGTTCCACACATAGTGTATTTAGCCAGTGTCAAGTATTATGTTTTCATCGTGTTACAAAATATTTCACGCAGTCATGTCCTAGTCATAGTCCAGTCTAAGTCATGCTCCAGCAATGTGTTGGCAACTTTACTAGAAGTTTCTATGGAGTTTTGGAAGCAATACGAAAAATCACGTTTCACCACATTATATCACTTGCTCGTAATTCTGCACTTAATGCGTAAAACACCACTAATTTTAAACATTAACACTGGAAAAATCAAAAGTTTTGAAAAATAATGCGATGCAACGACGTGAACTTTTCCGCGTTCCCGCCAAAATCAAAAGCATTGTCAAAAAGCGTGAAGTATAAATAAAGTGTCAAAGGGCAATATACGAAGTACGAAGCCTTTACATTTTATATAAATAAGGTTGTATAAACTTGTCCGTTTGCTCTGCGCATAGTTTTAATAAATTTTAATTTACTTTTAGTGAATATTCATGATAGGATAATATTATTATATTTAGGTACTGTGAAGTTTTTAAAATAAGTAAACAGTGAAACTAATTTCGTAATCAAGGAATTTTAGGTCTCAAAGTTTAACTTTTTCAATTAACGTCGGCTCCATGTATGAGCTTGTAAAAGTTTAATTAATTGTATTTATTCTTAGCAAGACTCGCAGAATTCGAAACAAGTTGCTGAGCAAGCAAGCAAACTTCTCTTCAGATGTATACAGTCTACGAAATACGTACCATACTTCTCATGTTCAAAGCTTATAGTGAGAACTTCAAAATATTCAGTATAACAAGAAATTAGGGTAGGTAATACATTTCCTTCTTCGGAGGAATATTATTTGGAAAGCAATGTTACTTTGTAGGTACCTATATACAGGGTTACAGGAAAAATTGTGCTAGATCCGCTAAGGGCGTGGAGTTCCCACCATTTCTAATTTATTTCACTATAAAACACCCTAGCCTAAACTTATAATATTATTTTTAGATATCCGTTAGAAAAAAATACAGATTCAAATATTTTTTTATTTCTTAACTTTCACTTGTCTACTATAGTCTATTAAATATTATATTATGTACTATTTTATTGATTGACGTCCCAAAGCATCTTATTACACATGTAAAAATGCAATAATAATAATAATAAGACACACAAAATATTAAAAAAAAAAAATTAAAAGTCGAATATTTCGAAAAGGGTTAAGTTTAGGCTAGGGTGTTTCATAGTGAAATAAGTCAGAAATGATGGGTACTCCATGCCCTTAACGGATCTAGCACGATTTTTCCTGTAACCCTGTATATTCTTTTTGTATTGTATAGGTAAAAAAGTGTAGACCGATTAAAATTTAATGACGAGTAGGTATGTATAGCTTTAATTGAAAAAAAAATACAGTTATTAAAAAAACAACATGTGATTATCTTTATTTAAAAAAGTTTATACGTGTTAGAGTCGTAGCAAATTGATGGTGCCGCAGATGTTTTAATATATTGCAATTGCATTGCAATTATAAGACAAAAAATCTCATGTGTTTCAGTAGTAATATCCAATTTGTTAAAAGCTCCCCAGCAGTACTTCATTAGTTTTACCCCGAGCTTTGCGACCTGCATTCCGCGATTGTTCGCGCCGCGACTTTTGCCCTGCATTCCTTGCCTTACACACACGCAAACCATAAAGAGAAACCTTACTCTTCTATTCTGCACTTTATTACAAGGCGCTACAGCTGAAAATTGCAAGTTTTCCTTAGCTACATTCACTTCATTAATATGGAGGAATACAGACAGATTTTACGCAAGCTTTTACTTTAAAGATTTTTAGAAAAAAATCTTGTCGACAGCTTTAAGGAAAATAACCCTAACTTACGTGTCTCTTTGAATATGCTTTGAATAGAAGTTTTTTTGGTTAAAAAAACACAGAGATATATTTTTTTATGATAATAATAATAATAATGGTGTATTCATGTAATGTGCTGTTATATAATTTCGTTTACTTGTATAAGCGCTTTTTCACGCACACGTATAATTAAAGTTTTATCGTCTGGGTAGTGGGTAGGTATAGCTTCGTCAAAGCAAATTACGTTTAGTCAGCGAATTACTATCAATGACCTAGACATCTATTTTGTGTCAGGCCAAAATTCGACTCAAGATTCCACAAAGAGAATAAAAACGTACGAAATTCAAATGAAATATCTAAAGCAAACTTTGGAAATTAATCGTGAGAATTGGAATCTACGTGAGCAGGTAACATCCCTAAGGAATCGTGAACGAATGCTGCCTGACTGTGTTGAATACGAAAACTTTTCCCGAAATAGGCTGAGTTTCGACTCGCAACTAGATATACCACCCAACAAGCTAAGCTCTGTAGTGAAATAAAATAATTCCATCGCAGGGATGCCTATTTGACAGCAATCTTCTAATGAGAGAGTCAGGAGAGTCTTTAGGTCCGCAAGTCATGTGGTGAAAATATACATAATTAAGTTTTGGTGGGTAGGTAATTAGGTATTTTGAAATATGGGAATAGGGGTGTCCAATCTCCGCGATGATGCAAGTATTTGTGCGTAGACAAAAGCGGAACTACTTCTTCCGTGTGTATGGAGGTTGTGGGAACGACCTTTGTAAATATTGTGAGTTCCGTGGTGGGACCATGGTCCTCGTAGTTTTATCAGTTTGATTACGTAAATGACGCAGTGTTATAAAATAAATAAATTCTAAATTATTGCTGGATTCATCAACGAATTAATTATGTTGCGGATGCGAAGTAATTCAAATTGTTGATTTTATTTGCAACCAAATCACACGGTCGGTTGCGATCGCCATGTGTGATCAGATTCTAAGAAAAATGGCATAACACCAAGCGAACTTAGGCCGTATGTGGGATCGGATTAAATAAATAAATTGCCGAATATTTTTAGGGAGGCTCCTGAAGCTACATTTATCAGTTTATTATCAGTTTCAGGAGAAAAAGTGAAACGGGATATATTTTTCGAATGAAACTCGATTTTTACCTCAAAGATTGTATTATGATGTGTTACGAATGCAATCAATCGAGTACACAGTAGAGTATAAATACAGTAGGAAGGAATGTCCACTGGACAACGGTTGGAATAAAAGAACGTAACTAGGGACGAAACACAGAACTTTTAACTTGGACTTATTTTATGAATTGATCAGTGCTTGAGGAGCCATTTGATCAAAGAGCAACCGCTCATTCTGGTGCTCTTGGGAACGCTTGTATGTGGTTCAGGAGTAGAAGTGAACTTAACGAACACCTGAAACGATTAGAATGAATCTTTAGGTACACACGGATGGCTAACAATACCAAAAAATTGATCAAATCAGGCGTTACCTCGCGGAAGTTCATCTTAAATACAAAATGAAAAAAGATAATGTAATTCCGCTAAACCGCGCGTATAGTTTTATTTTAGCGGAATTACACTAGATATTATTGTTTCATTTTGTATACCAAAAAATGTTTATCCGAGAAAATTTAAACTTGTCGCTAGAAAACAGCTAAAGAAAATCAAACCACGCTTAAAGACTTAGATACCTACATTAATTTGTCTCTTTCACTATACATTCAATAGCAAGAGAGAGAAGGAGTAGAAAACTATTTATTACGGCTTTACTTTTAGAATTGGTGGGAGTTATAGGTTGGTACTAATTTTCGTGCACGCAAAATAACACTCGATGCTACTGAACTCTACTTTTCACTTAAAAGTAGATATGCACATAACTTTTAAAACGCTGCCGTATTTTGCTACCCAGCTGGAGGCTGGTGGCCAAAAGTGTGATAAATCCGAGCCATTAAGTTAATGAGCGTTGCGTAATGAGTCTGCTAAGCCACAGTAGATATCTCCATATTTATGAATGAGACATGGAGTCACAACACATGAACGAGCACACAGTATGATATCTGCATACATTTGTAGAATTTGTAGCCAATCATCCCAATATACCTATATGTACCAAACAACGTATCTACTGCTGTAAGATCGGAAATGTTCGCCATGTCACTTTTATAATTGAATTATAAATGAAAGATATATTTATTTGGAGCTATTGTTTCGATAGTAACTATATACGAACATGCGTGATCGTTATTTTAAAAAGGATAACTATTTATGGGTATTACTAACAATGTACCTACTTTTCTATTCAGTGTGGATCTGATGATGAAAGATGATGTCTGCCCTCAAAATAAAAAATAACGAAAACCAAATAAAAGAATGTAAATACATGCTCGCGTCTTGCTTCCTCCTTGTATGGTCCAAGCCAACGTTATTGCATGTTAATGTGTGCGTTTCTTCTCCTTGCCATGTTGACAATTTCCATACTGGTTATGTTAATACTGTGACCGGTGCGCATATCTTTATTTTCCCAAAGGGTCCCAGGACCGTAAACTTTCAACCGAACTCTGCCGAATGGAAAAACTTTATTTATATTTGAGCCAGGGAAGCTGGTTTGTGAATACTAAATCAGATCGGGCAGCAAACGCTTCTGAACAACAATATTTTACGCGTGTAATTCAGTCACAACTCGGAATTTGCGCAGGTGTTGAAATATGATAATAATATTTCACGTCAGAAAACAAATAGTCCATTTAGCTACAAATAGCTGGTTTCAAGATTTTAATCACTATGGAACTAAATTCCATTTAAGTTAATGTTTCCGAATTTTGAAGATAAAATAACAAAATAATAAAAATATTGAGAACAACGAAATGTTATTCTCAATAATTTTGCTTCAATAAATAACATTTACCTAGAAATAAGTATAAGAAACAAAATAGATCACACCTTTCCATGATTAAAATACCATGCCCGCGAGCTAAAACGTTCTAATTCTGCTTGATACCGCTCGCAAGTTAATAAATCCAGAGACGAATCCTCCCGAAATAGACGAACAGCAAGTATATAGGTCAACATCAAAATAATATGAAGATGTCGGAGGCGGCGGCTGCGAGGCGATAGAATATCTCCCGGCAAGGATTTGTTTATTCTCAAATAAGAATTATGGAGGAGGAAAAATTGGAATATACACCGCTTAGCCCACCTAGTGTCTCCAATTTGTTACTGCGGTTCACTCCATTGGTTTCAATCGAAGTTGCCAGTTTTCAATGCATTTGCCTCACCCCAAAATGCATGGCCAAACATTGGTCAAACAAAAGCAAATCTATTGTTATGGTGATCGACGACATTCAACTTAAATGCATTGAAACTGCAGTTTTTTTACTTGAAGTTGATTAGCTAGGTAAGACCCCTACCATAACACAAGTATGTGACTTAAAGTATCCCATAATAGTTAACCCTCGGTGTTTACTGCTTTTTATCAAAAAATAATTAAATTAAGTACAAAATATCTATTTATCTAAAAATAGATAAACTAACATTTTACGTACAAAACTCAACATTCCGTTTGGTGCAAAACTTTGAAATGAGGAAACGACACAACTTGGGGCTAAACATACTTATATGACTGGCAACACAGGCTTACACGCTTCGACTTTGATTTCAAGAAAATATCGAAGGGAAAGTTATGCCTGGGGCACCGTATATATAAAAGTTAATTTGCTCTGTGGCCTTTTGACTTTATGACTTTGATGAATGTTTCGCTGTAAATTATTAAGCTTCCGTGGAGGAATATGCAAGAAAGCCCGGTTTGTTGTGCCTCAGTATCAGTAGGTATTTGATCACATTTTAAACCCAATTCGCAGGTAGTTCACACAAAGTATATCCTCGTACAAGAAGTACCCCCTGCTAATATTATCTTTCCAGCAAACCAGTACCTAAAGGCTCTTATAAAGGTTCCGCCTAAGTAGATAGGTACCGAAACGCGCGAAACGAGTAATTTTAAACAGGTCCAAATTATCATTTCCCTATCTTTGCAGAATTAGCTCCACGAGGCACCATTACAGGTTATCGAATCGCAAGCCTTGTCAAACTGTAATAAATAGGGGTCCGCCCGGGCCCTATAAAGTAATTTGAGGGCCGTGATCCATTTTTCGTCCAGGAAATGGAGAGGAATGAAATAGAGGTAAAATATTTTTTCTAAGTGTTAAAGGTTGAGCAGTCTTGTCATTTTAAATACGTCGGTCGATCGCTTATATAATTTATTTTATCGTAGGACGGTCGAGTGAATCTAGTCGCTCTTTATTAAGCTAGCTAGGTTTATTTGCTATTAGACTTTCTATAATACATTATAGGTACTTAGGTATACGTATCAGAGAGTTAGAATTAAGGCAGCGTTTTCCCAAATATATGATATTTACAATTTGTTTCTTAGGAATCACCATTATTCAATAGGAATTTGGGAAAAAATATACATATTATTATTATTGGAAACTTGGTTACCTACCTTTTCAACCATCAGATGATTGATGAAAAATCTCGCTGTGAGTGCGTTCGATTCCCAGTACCTACATGTGAGCCAGAAAATATACCTACCTATGGTCAAATTAAAGCACTTAGCCTGAGTTGAACCATACACATCTACTACTTTACTGTAACTGAAATGCCCATGACTGTTATTGCTAAAGTAAGCTGGTGCAAAACCCGGTGGGTTGCACCTACTGTGATTATGGTGCAACTCAGCCTTTAGAGTCGGAAACTTTAATTAACGCAAATTGATAGATTATATTTTTAGATTTATTAGTGTGAGTGACTTTTATCAATAACTATTCATGCATAATCATGCCGTTATCCGTTTTAGTGCTACAAGTTGCTACAATGTTTTCACTAATACGCTACGTACTTTTTTCAGATATACATATTTTCAAAATGATATGCTTTATTTATTTCAGATTGGAGTCTATATGAAGTTATATATTTTGTACATACCTGGTATTGCCCTCTAGTGGTACAGCTCAGTACTACACCAGTGTCGTTCGAGAACTCGACGTGGTGCGGGGGCTCTTGAACAGCTGGCGACCTGCGCGGCTCTGGTGATGCTCGCACTGCTGCAACAAACACCACCAGTTAATATTGAACCTTGGATTATTTACGGCGTGAACATCAAGGAACCAACCCTTTCTCGATGGGCGTGAATTATAATTTAAGGCAGCCTTATTATATTATAAATAGAATTACATATTTCTAATATAATAACAGTTAATAGGCATGATAACTACTATTAAAAATGAACAAGTAAATATTACTTTCATAAAGAAGATTAAAAATGAATGCAATAATTGAAAAAATAAGCAAACAGGTAAATAAATCACGGAGTAATAAGCTTTTAAGGTTTCTACAGGAAGCATCTCCTGTCCCTTTCTCGCGAAACAGAGCGCCCCCCACAGTTACTATAAAAAATCTACTCGTGACGTCACATGCCAAAGAGATTGTATTAAAAACTACCACAGCTTAGTAATGAGGTACAATAACGACCTTCCTCTGACGTCACTGGCCGTTTGAGCTATTTCTTTCTATTCCGGTTTTTAAAATACTTGTAACTTGGTCATTTTTGAGATATTTAATTTTTGTTATCACAAATGTTTATCTTTTGAAGAATATAATTAATTTATCAAAAAAAAAAAAAAATTGTCGTCATGCCTATTGTGTATCTTCGTCAAAATCATTTTAGGTCAGTCTATTTTTTGTACGTATAGGTACATATAGGCAGGTACAAAAAATATCATCTATAATGAGAAGCCCATGTTTGGCCCTATTTAATTTAAATGGTCAAACTATCTGTTGCCTGATTAACTATACCTATACTATAACACAGGTAAATAATGCATTAGACGCGTATTATATTTGCCAATCCACAACTGCAGTCTTGTTGAACATTGTAAGCGCATAAAGCGCAGGTTACCTTCAGTTACTAAAACTACCCTAACCTTAACTTTGTCTTATTGTACCTACATTTCAAATATATAGCAATCAGTAAGCTACAAGTTGAAATGTCACAATACACTATTCTATTAGTTTACCAAGCACACATAAGTAAAAGAAAGAAAAACCAACAGGCTCCGAAGCGATAAGAATGTACCTACCTATATCGAGTAGGCATCTGCTTATTATCTAGGTAGATCAAAGAAAACTTCGAGAGCTGGAAATGCTACTAGGTGGCCTAAACTAGGTGGTAGGACTTTTCTGCAAAGTTCGTCTAGGTAGGTACCACCGCTTTGCCAGTTATTCTGCCGCCAAGCAGTAGTGTGCAAGCACTACTGTGTTCCGGTTTGAAGGGCATTGTAGCTAGTGAAATTACTGGGCAAATGAGACTTTATGACCTGATTACACAGTGTAGTAATCTGATTACTAGACTGTGTGATGTCTCAGGATGACGTGCGCAGTGCAGTGTCACGCGAAACTTTATTATTTTAAAGTTCCGAGTGACACTGCAACTGTTATGGGCGGCCGTATTGCTTAACATCAGGTGAACGACCAGCTCGTCACGTCATTCATCCGCATAAAAAAAAAATGCCTAGTCAGCTTACATATACACATATTTCAGTAGCTATAGTAGTTTCAAAAGTGGATCACAATGCGGCATCGAAACTGACAAAGTCATGCCATTATTGGCACACTTGCCAGATTCGACTCGAGTATAGCTACTTCAGGCTAGCATGACGCAAATTCCGAATACGTCGGTAATGTAATAAAGGCCTATGGTACAGCTGTAGGCACTTATTAACGGGTCAGCAGTCCTGTATTATATCGTTACGGTCCGGTTAGTCTTTGACCGCAATTACGTCTATCTTGATCTTTGATAGAAACGTGAATGTTTGTTTTCTGTCTATTAGCTTTCACTTGTTTGTTGTTGGTACTTGGTACGCTACTTGGAACAAATATCGGACTGCTACAAGCTACAAAAGGCTGCTGTAAACATTATGGATTTATGAAACTGGGCACTTTAGTCCTCAGTGTAATTGATTTAGGTACTATAAGGTCGGTGAGTAGTATTGGGTATTATTAAATATCACGTTCATAGAGTACGTACCTACCTATGATTCTATTAAATTGTATCTTTTGATTGCTACAAAATCTTGTAAAGCAAGTAAAATACATTCAACAGAACTAATCATAGATACGATAAGAGCGTTCTTATTATTAAACTAAATAGCCGTGCGTAGAAAAACATTTTATCAGGATCAGCTTGAGTCACAGCCAATAAACGATATTCACCGATTAAACTCGGAATGGTGCTAATGAAATGGAAAATCAGCTATCGGCTGGGTTGATTTAATAATTCGTAATTGAAGGATTGTTTTTGTATTTAAATTGAATATTATTTATTTGTTTTATGGTTCAAATTTTGCCACACTACAATAATTAATAGTACTGTTTAATGGTACTCAACCGTCATCATCATCATCATCATCAGCCTGTAGACGTCCACTGCTGAACATAGGCCTCCCCAAAGAGCGCCACTTTGAGCGGCTGCTTGCCACTTGCATCCATCGGCTCTCCACGGTTCGGCATCGGCAGGTTTTAGGTAGTACTAAAAGCTAAATAAGCTAATTTATCCTGCAATAGCCCTTACCCCTAAGTTTAATTAATAAAAAATATTGAAATCAATACAAATACTTATGATATTTCATACTTAGATGCTTTAGAGCTACATTTGTAATGTTACAGTTACAGAATGAATAATGTTAGAATTTGTAAATTATTAATTCTGTATTAGTCGTCTTAATACATTTGACCATGTCAAGTTACCCATGATCAAGGAAGTTAGTGAAACTTCTTTGCCCATGATAGATTGACAATTTCACTACACTACCTAAATCAAAGTATCGGCAAAATATACTTGCTAATGGCACGAAGATTAAAACCAGTTGACGTAGACGACAAGGATTACTAGAGAAGATCTAGGCGACCGCAAACCGCTATGTTCCATTTCCGTTTAATTTCGCGACAACGACGTGACGACTATCGCGTCTATTCAGTCCTGTTGTAAGCGACTGTAGCGTATTCGTTCTCATAAGCATGTTCACGCTATAAGTTCGATTGAAAGGTAAGGAGATGTAACTTCTTATCGTTTTTAACTTGATTTTCAAGAAAAATCGTTACATAACGGTGAATCTATTAATACTTAATTAAAGCCTCATTTTTCATGGCGCATTATTTATCTAAAGTTACCTTTTCAAGCAACGTATACCGAGATATGTATAGAGATCTTTAGATATATGGTGTTACGTCAATATTAAAGATAAATAGCTGAATTAGTTTCGGTGTAGGTAAACATGCGTAATAATTCGTTGTAATTTTAGTTAAACTATCGTGAATAAATAATATTTGACACTTTGATTTTATGTTATAGGCTTGTTAAAATCAAACGCAATCTCAAAACGGTTTTGCTAATTGGTAGGTATTTCCTTCCTCTACTTTAACCTCCGACGCAAACAAAGGGATGTTTTAAGTCCCAAATAGATAAATCGCTGTGATAAATTAATTTTGATTTTTTTGTAAGAAAAGAACGACTATTAGATCTAGACATAGGGCGAAATCTGTAATCTAGACTCATAGAGTATATAAAGCTATCGAGAATTTCGTTAGACAGTAGAGATTATTTTCGGCCTTGTTATGTTATTATTACATCGTGAGGACTTGGGGTTTGTAAATTGTTAACTATAAAGATACAAGTACAAATACGTTTCAAGAAACAGTAGTAGGTCTCTATAATATTAGTATTATGACGATATTTAAGTGAGCCGACGTCTTTCATCTTCGTTGACTGATTACCGAATGAAATGAATTGAAGCGGAAGCCAGAGGCGACGTGTGGCGGAATGGCGAAATAATTATGTGGGAGCGGAAACGCATGGAACTAGTATCGACAGCCAGCGGGCGGGGGCGTCACTTTGTGACATGGTCTATCATTTTCCCTGTTTCTTGGCGAGTTATGTTGCCGGTGTTTTTTTTTTACTACAATCGTATAATAAATAGGTACTAACATCAAAATTAAACAACAGTTAATAATTTATTAACTACGTCAGCAAAGGAATTAGAAGCAAAGGTTAATTTTACTACCTATACTTACTGTAAGTACCTATTTGATTAAAGTTATTTATTATTAGAAGATAGAGTTACCTAGTGAAGTTTATGTACTTAATTTAGAAATTTTAGAATATGTATACTATCTAGTGCATCGTACCAAGTTTGTCTCATGAATAGTGTAACTCTGATTGCCTCCATTCAACATCGGTCTTGTGAAACGTCAAGCGCGTATAATCCGGTGCGCTCTCCGTCCGTATATGTATATAGATATTATATGTATAACGTATATGGTTAGTTTGTATGAGCGTTGACTCCTTTTTAATACATAAATTGAATGAGAAATATAATACTAAAACTGTATAATTACTAAAAACTAAACTAAATCTAAACAAAGTACTTATCTAAAACAAAAACTACCTAAACTTTTTTTTTTTTTTTATATAACATGGACAGACAAACAAGCAGACGGCTCGCCTGATGGAAAGCAGTTACCGTCGCCTATAGACACCTGCAACACCGGGGGCGTTGCCGATGCGTTGCCTACCTTTGAGGACTCTATTTACCCGTCGCTTGAAGTGCCCCATGTTGTAGCTCAGCGGAAACACCTCAGAGGGAAGCTCATTCCACAACTTGCACGTGTGTGGCAAAAATGACCTCGAGAAACGGACTGTGCGAGATTTCCATGGGTCCACGAGGTGTGGATGAGCTTTTTGACGGTGACGAGCAGTGCGGTTATAAAACCGCGACGCTGGGATTATGTTGAAAAGCTCTTCAGAGCATTCCCCGTTGAAAATTTTGTAGAATACACAGAGGGAACCGATGTCTCGGCGCAAACTCAATGGTTCCAAATCTTTGGTGAGCTCAGGATCGTCGGTGAGTCTAACGGCTCGTCGCTGCAAGGAGTCAAGAGGCTGAAGCTGGTACTTTGGCGCATCGTTCCAGAGGTGAGAGCAGTACTCCATATGGGGCCTGACTTATGCTTTATATAGCATAAGCCGTTGGCCCGCCGTGAAGTACCGCTTGGCTCTGTTGAGTACACCCAGCTTCTTAGAAGCGAGATCAGCTTTACTCTCGAGGTGACTCCTAAACTGGACCTCGTTAGAAATATCGACACCTAAAATCCCAAGTTTCACCGAGGTGGTAAGAGGACTGCCCTGGAACTGTTGAGCTACAGAAAAGGGGGCTTTTTTGGCAGTAAATGCGCAGACTTGTGTCTTTGTGGGGTTAAACTCGACCAAGTTCAGTCGTCCCCACTCCGAGACTTGCTCTAAGGAGCTTTCGATTTTGGACACAAGTAGTTTTCTGCTTTCCTCTACTTCGTGATGAGGGGCATTTATGCGGCCTGTGTATTGTGCATCACCGGTACTGTCATCAGCATAACAATGAATATTGTTGACTAGCAACATATCGTTGATATGCAGTATGAACAGTGTCGGTGATAGAACAGAGCCTTGAGGTAAGCCAGCGTTAATTGTCATAGTCTCAGAGCTGGAGCCGTCAACGACGGCTTTGATGCTCCGACCAGACAAAAAATCTGCAATCCACATGCATAGCCCCTCAGGAAGCCCATAAGATGGTAGTTTCGAAAGAAGTGCCTTATGCCAGACCCAGTCGAACGCCTTTGCGATGTCGAGGCTGACGGCTAAGGCCTCTCCCTTGCTCTCGGTGGCTTCTGCCCAGCGGTGAGTGAGGTAAACAAGAAGATCACCTCAGCTGATCGACCATGACGGAACCCGTACTGGCGGTCATTGATTAGCTGGTGAGCCTCAAGATACCTCAAAAGCTGAGCGTTAATCACTCGTACCATCACCTTAGAGAGCAAGGAAGTGATCGCAATAAGCTAAGTAGCTTATAATACTTCATTAAAATATACCTAATGGTTGATCACTCAATTAAAAGGCGAAAATATAGGCTCTCGCACGAGCCACAAGCTGTTAAAAATTCGCTTTTTAATCTGCTATAATAAAAATGTCGCTGAAGGCGCATATTTCTGTTGTTTATACAACAAATTGTGTGTTCCGCTCAATATAAGTGTACCTTTAGAGAAGCTTGTGTCTATCCTACTTTTATATTTACTTTTATGTTTTATGTTGTAAAAGCTATAGAAGTAGTACTTAGTAATTGTTGTAAAAATAGCCTGCTGTAGTTGCAGAATATCGTTTCATAATAACCAGTTTCAACTTTTGAACGGTTTAGATAATATTGATCTTTTCAATAATTTATAGCACAAAATACGTGCTATACCTACATAAATTAATAATTATATATTAAGAGTCATTATAAAATATGGAATCAGAGTACGATATCTAAAAGTTCGAGACGAAGCTAAAGGTTAGCTCCCAACGGATAACACCAAATGGATCCCGTTTTTCCAATATTGTCATATGATCCCAAATATCATCAATTAATCATAATAAACAGATCCATCTGACCCTACATCAAGTTTATTATATTACACCATGATTGGATTAGGCAACTAAAGTTTATTGTAAAAGCAGAGACTTTCAACTACGAGTATGTACTTACCTATTAAATCATTACCCCGTCATTTTCACCCATCTTTTACATTATTCGTTAATTAATTTATTGAAATAGAATATTACGAAACTCCAATATTACCATCATTAACATTTACATAAATTCAATACCAGTGAGCGCTTCCGTCCATTTCGTTTCATTTCATTTATTTATTTGCGAGAGTATTGCTGATTGCGCTGTTTCGATAAACAATAACATCGCTTGATTGAGGATAACGCTTAGGATACGTTTGTTTTGGATAAGGTTTTATTTGGGGAGTATATCATCGATATGTTTTATTTATTAAGTCGCAAAGCTGATATATCAAGTGAATAAATGAGGACTAATCTTGGGTGAAACGGCTGGCACGAGGTCAATGAATTGCAATTTTCTGTATACCTCTTAGAATAAGAATTCTATGGTATACCTACTTTAATACTGTTAAGATGAAATGAATTGTTTTATTATTTTTAACAAACTTTTACACATTAATTTATAATATATAATTGTTATAAATCCTTGAAGGGTTGTTGGCACCCAAACTAGATCAAAGTAATGATTTATCTACTTGTTCACAAAATTGGCAATTTTTCTAAAACCGACGCAAATGTCTCAAATGTATTTCCAAACTAGCATCTAACCTAAATATAAATGGGATGGACAAGATGGGATTTTGCAATTCATAAAAAGAATAGGTACTTTATTCTAAAGATAGCACTTAATCACTGAATTGATTTGTGTGTATTGATGTTATACTTTGGCATCGAAGTACCAGGGCAGCATCAATTTCAAAGAGCTATTTCCTTGATAGACGTAATCCGCGTGAGTTATGACTCAGTTTTTAGTATTATCGTTATCTATGCGGTTATTGATTAACAAGCAGGTCAATCTACCCGATTTAATTTACGAGAAAACATTTAACCAGAAAAGAATAAATTCTAAACGTAACAAAAAATTCAACGGCTTTTACTAAAACACCTTTTTAAAGTTGATTGCACGCGGAGGGTTGCGTGAAGTCTGATTGCTCATTAGCAGCACAATGGGTCGCAGTACAATGGTCGCCAAGAGGGTGCTCGGAGACAGGGGAAGACTGATTTATCTAGGCACGATGAGGTCAATGGAATATCTTGGAAAAAGTATGTTATGTTAGGAGTACCTTTACAAATAACAACCTACACATTTTCTTCAATCTGCGCACAGAGCTTTGAAACAAATGAGGCTTCACACCTAGAAGAAGCGTTTTTTTTGCTGTGTGAATCTGTGTAATTTAATAAAAGACTTTGTTCTGAAAGTAATATTTGATCTCTACGTTCTCTACGTAGAGCTTAAACTACTGAATCTAGAGAAATTTGATACCTAGGTACTTAAAGTTTGTCATCCTTTTATGGGGTTTAAAATAAGAAAAGGTTTTAAATAAAATTCACCCCAAAGAGGATCATTTGGGGTGTAAAAGATTGTATTAAGAAACGCGGGTAAAATCCAGTGCCTCATAATATTATGGGCTGCCAACTCTCGTTGCTAAGTGATAAATCGAATCGGTTATGTAAGTACACATCATTCCGCCGGTCCGGGATTACAGGAGCCGAGCAGCCACTCAAGGTGGCGCTCTGTGGGAGATCCTATGTTTAGCAGTGGACGTCTTCGGGCTATTGGTGATGATGATGACATCATTATAGGTCACTTGAACTGGCTAAAGGCTTAGGTGTTGGTATATGGTCACAAATATTCTATTGCTCATGAAACGAAAATTTTTGTCCAATATAGCCGATCCAAAACGGAAGATTTCTAACCGATTAATTTAACGACACAAGTGTCAAAGAAGTAAAGCAAGATTATAGCTGTAAAGAGCGTTGACATAAAAGCGATAAGAATACACTTAAATCCCCCTTTACAGAACTACGAGTTCCTACTTGGTATTCCGCCTGCATAAGGGATTAAATGCCGAATACTGTCGCACTCCAGACAGAAGCATGTGTTACGGCATTCGAACGTATTAATTTTGAGAAAACAGATCTGTAAAGTGGAATAAGGGCGACAGTGTCTGTCGGTTTAAAAAAAAAGTTTTTTAAGTCCATGTAAAGAAGGATGGCAGTTCCTTTGCATTTTCAGCCTAGCAAAGAAGCAGCGTGCATGAATTACACTTGCACGTATCGAAAGTATAAATTAAATATAAATAAATATCAAATAGTAAATTGGAAATTTCTGTAGAAAAATTAGAAAATCTTTCAGCAACTCGCACATAAATACGTTAGGAATTACAGATAGGATAGAATTCAAACAGTAAATTATAATAGCCAATAGGAATATCTCTTTATATGTTTTTTTCCTATCGCATATATTAGAGAGAAGAATAAAACTATGAAACCCTATAGTTTCAGTTTTGCCAACATTCTTTCGCAATAATTAAGTAAGTACTTAATCCAACTTTTTTCAAGGCTGAATTGTAGCAAAGAAATAACGTATCGCATCATTATTATAATGCATGGCTGGCTTAAGCCATTTCAGCTAATATGTTTTACCATTGTGTCAGAATATTGTAAGATCCCGTATTAACTGAGGAATATTGTGAATAAAGATCTATTTCTGAGCGTTATTCTATTATTCAATTGTCCAAATGATCGCGTGGGCGAAGTTTGGTCAACATACTTAAGTATTATTATGTGGTTATTCTTGCTGTGTGTATTTTCTCAGTAGAAATACTAAAGTTTATTTAATATTATTCCATAACAAAATAATAATATATTCCATATTTTTATCGGGAAATATGTTTGATATAAACATTGTGTTTTTTAAGAAAGTTTTTGCTGAAGTTGCCAGGCTTTGTGTAATAATAAATGTGCAGTTTGGATTAAAAAAAAATAAGAATTTTTTTATTGAATTAATAAATACATAGAACGTATCATTTTTTGTAGGCATTCACTAATGTTATCAAATCATATTCATTTTGGCTCGTAGGTATTATACTCGTAAATAGGCAGTACAAAAATAGCTCAAAAATTACAGGTAGTAAATATACAAACATACACGTAATAAATTTTAAAAAAAGTTATTAATGTTAAGCATGTGAGCTATGTATTAAAAACATTCGAATTAAAAATGAAGAGGTCAGGTTTGGTATGCCATCTAGCGATCATAGCGATATTGCGTGGCGGGCGAGTTCCATCCGCATTCATAGAACATCTCTCATTTTTCCAGCTCTATTAAATATTGAATTCTAACCTAAACTGTGAAAGTGGTTATTGATAGAGAACTGTATTTATGTTATTGAAGTAAGTAATTTAAAATAATCAATAGCTAACATTTATAAAAATTAGAGTAGGAATTTAGTTATACAGTGCACAAAATTCGCCTTATTTGGCGTTAACTGCATAGTGCACTGTATTATAGTGGAAATAGTAATAAGCTGTGATCCCTCCCTACATATAATAAATGTGTAATTCTGGCGCGCTACGGAACACACACATAATGATGTCAAATCTAATTTATCCCATAGGTTCTATTGTTCAAAAAATATCGTAACCGCGATGCAGGACTACAAGGCTTTTTGGCCTTCTCCATACATTTTCTAATTTATCGTATCTAACGCCATCTAGGGACAATAATTTGTAGCTGTTTGTTTGTTTGTTTGTTTGTTATTGAACAAAACCCTAGATACTGAACTGATTTTCATGCGGTTTGCACTAATATGCTTAGAAATAACCGGCGCACAACATAGGATATATTAAAATACAAATATCATTAAAAAAATTTGTTCAAAATTATTAAAATATCATTATGAAACCGGACGGAATTTTATACAACATGGCCGCTTAATGGTGAATTTTTTTTGGAACGGTTAGTTTATGTCGCAGTATTTTTTTATGTTGTATTATGGCTCCACACATAGTGTATTTAGCCAGTGTTAAGTATAGTAATTTTTCGTCGTGTTGTTATTGAATATTTCACATGTTTCACGTAAAGTCCATCTGGAGGCACAGATTAAAGAAAAAAACGTGTGTAAGGCCATGAACAAAGAGTAATAGGAGTTAATTTCGGTAGTAAATATGCATTAAACAGTGGAATGAAATTTTACAATTTATTAGATTTGATTAACAATTATTAGTTTTTCTATTTAAGCCCTTGCAGGTTGTTTGGGGTTTTTGGAGTAAAATAGATATACCATCAAATAATATGTAAGTAGTATGAATCGATTCCATTCAAGATACAAACATGTTAATTATACTTGAGTGCCCGCAGATTAGAGAAATAACCGGCCAAGTGCGAGTTGGGCTCGCGCACGAAGGGTTCCGTATCATTATCTATAAAAACTAGCAAAAAAAGTTTGTTGTATGAGGGAGAAAAAATACTAAAATACAGAATAAAATAAGTATTTAAGGGGTTAAATACTTATTTTATTCTGTATTTTTTGTAATAGCGGCAACAAAAATATATTTATCATCTGTGAAGATTTCAGCTGTCTAACTATCACGGTTCATGAGATACAGCCTGGTGACAGTTATAGCTATAGCTTAACCCTTGGGAGTATAATCTTGACCCTTGCTACGCCTATTTTTGGCATTACATGACGTTTATGTTTGGCCCACAGGTCTGAGGGCCAATGCATACTATTACCACCATAGGCTAATGCAGTGGGCCAATGATACTCTTACGTTACGTAATAAGTTATATACTCTTTGAATGATACAGAAGTATAATGATACTCTTTGGAATGATACGAAGTAGATTTTTTTTTTTCTAATCTGTGTACGAAACATGTTATGTAAAATGCCCTGGGGGTCTAGCAAAGATCACAATCACTAACGCTAACGCCTCACGCTAACTCCAAAAATGTATCGAAATGACATTCCCTACGGAAAAGTTAGCGATTTCCAAAATGTCATTTCAGTACATTTTGGAGTTAGCGTTAGCGGTTGGTATCTTTGCTAGACCCCCAGACTTTGCCCTATTGCAAAAATGTTTTGAAAGCCTAGATTTTAATATAATATAGGTTTTAATTAATCATGAGTTCGATGATACTTATCGAAATATCATCGAAAATTTTTCTATAGTTAAGTAGCTATGAGTGGAGATTTCATCAAAGTTGGTCCAGGAATATCAAGGATAATTAATTAGCGTACCTACGCTGTTTTAGAAAATATTATAATTAATTATTTCATCCATGATTAAGACATGTCATTTTTATTTCGTGGAAGTGATTATACGAGCAGAAAACTCAGTGTGGCTGATAGAAAATCAAGTTAGAAGTTTTTAAAAATAAATCCATTACCCAAACCGAAACCTGAAAAGTAATGTAGTCCACGCGTGGCAACGCCGCGGGCAGTAGCTAGTCTTATATAAATAAATAAGTCATTATCGTCACCACAGGGGGGACATAAATATTTTTTGTAAAAGATGTTTTCGGGATTTACATGAAAAGCTTTTAAGTAATGTATTGTGTTGTTTTAATTGAAATGTGGCGCTGTATTTAGTGATTGTAGTTGTTGTAGTGATCGCTACACTGAAAAGCAAACGAATTCGGTCACATAAGAATTTATCAAGTTAGTTACCGTCACAACAGATAATGTAATACCTACAGTAAGTACCTACCGTTACTCAAAACGATACCCTTATAAAAAAGAACATTTCCAAAACGTTAATACTAATAATAAATAGTTTTATTTCATTTCCTTATTCAATCACATATTATAGTTACTGAAAATTAATAAACTGTAACAGCAACATGGCTTCTAAAATTCGAGTTTGTCAACAGGAAGTTATGGAATCCGAACGTATAATTACGTTCACTAGCGGAAACCCATCTCGAAGTCGAATATTAATTAAGTACCAGAATATCCGTCAGCGTTTACGTAAATTGCAGGCTAATTAGCATCAGTTTGTGTGTAATTGACTTGTTAGAAAATAGTGTATGTTGTACTTACTTAAATATTTATATTATTTTAAGGTATCGAATTATACAATGTAGCATTACAATTACAACTCAAATGAGGTTTGTACCATAAAACAATACAAGTAAAAATTAAGCAAACACCGAAAGTAGTGATTTGTAGACGCAGCGTGAAATCAACCCGAGGACCGTCGACCGTGCTTCACGCTCCGCTCCTCTCCGCCCCGCCTGACGGTTCGACCCGCCCGCCCGTGAATGGGTAGCTTTTACCCGCCAAATTAAAGCTGATGCCGAGCTCACTTTTCAAACGTGGTTATGTGTGGAATGACGTTTTTATCAAGCAAACAAAAGTATACGACGGAAGGATGTATTGTAATAATAATAATAATAGTAAATCCATAAACACCGACTTTCCACGTTAACTGGTGTTTAAGCAAACATAAATTCATTTCATATAAGTATATTGGAGATACATAGTTTGCTACATCCGGCCAATAAAGCATGTAATTGGTAGTAAGTTAATAATAAACTCCACTGACATAATATCCCCATTAATGAGCTCATGGTGGTGTAATTTTACATTGAGCAAGAAATTTGTTTAAGGGAAAGCCTAATAGATTAATGTAGGAGCATAGAATGCTAACGTTTTAAAAATTGTTACACGCGGTCAGTCGTCTGTCTACGGGGGTCACCACAATGTTTTATAGCATTATTACTTCAATCATACTTTGAAAAATGACATAAAAGTAAGAATATTGTAATGTTGTTACGCAGAGCAGCTTTGATGACGTCACGTTAAATCGTTCACTTAAATACAACTGTCATGTCATACCGTTAATCATGTTGACACCGATGTGCGACAGTGATAACGCTATATAAAAATGTAGACGTCTCGTTCTCGCGCCGGAATACTAAGTTCATGGTACGAATTCGAACAATATTATTGTAACCTTGAAGCATTACTGTCACGAACCATGATGGGTTTGAATTAGTTTGTGGTAGGGCTGCTGTACCGCGTCATGTAGTTTATAAAAAAAACTGTTTTTCCAATATGTATTTAACCGTTTCAATCATATATTTATTTGATGCTGGAAAATGTGGTTTCCTTGGAGTCACAAACAGGCCCGAACTCGCAAAACATGTGTAGCCATAATTAAAATAAAGACACTTTGACTAATCTTTTCCCAGAAGTGAAGTGACACAACAAAAACTAATATTATTGAAAGAAGCAACTCTCCTCAAAAATATAAAACAAGAATCCTCGTAATCGCAAACGCAGATAAAGTAAACACGCAACATTAACAAATGTAAATGTGTAGTTGTAAACATAGCTTTACGTTAAACTTTTTGTTAAGTAGCTTGCATTGTAATGAAACTTGCAGATTTTACAGACATAAGACATGCAAATATGCTTCGTTTTCATTAGCAGTATTTAAAATTTAATCTTGAAAATAGGGGTTAATTCATTTAAAAGTTAGTTGCTAACCATAAGCTTTTTTCTTACACGGTCAGGATGACTTGAAGGAATAAGCATATCCCACATTTTGCAGTTATTAAAAAGAAAAGAATGAACTAATAATACTAAGATTAATAACTAGGTGGTAGGACTTATCTGCAAAGTTCGTCTAGGTAAGTACCACCGCTTTGTCAGTTGTTCTGCCGCCAAGCAGTAGCGTGCAAGCATTACTATGTTCCAGTTTGAAAGGTACTGTAGCTAGTCAAATTACTGAGCTAATGAGACTTTATGACCTGGGCCCTTACCACAAACTAATACAAAACCATCATGGTTCGTGACAGTAATACTTCAAGGTGACAATAATATTGTTCGAAATCTTACCATGAGCTTATAAAGTATTCCTGCGCGAGAACGAGACGTCTACATTTTTATATAGCGTTATCACTGTCGCACGTCGGTGTCAACATGAAGTATTTGAGTGAACGATTTAACGTGACGTTATCAAAACTGCTCTGCCTCAACAACATTACAGTATTCTTACTTTTATGTAATTTTTCAAAGTATGACTGAAGTAATAATGCTATAATAGAAATAGAAAAATAGAAATAGAAATAGTTTATTAACATGTTTACAAACGTCGGTTTATACATGAAACAGTCCATTACGATAAATCCAGATTATTTTAATGCTGGTTGGAAAACATTGATACCCAAACTAGGAGAACCTGTGTTTTGGTATACCAGCGCCCTCCGCCGGACGAAATGTTTAATTACTAAGTATTGACAATTTTGTTCTTTTAACTTAATCACTTATGTATGTTGTATACAATATGAATTTACATAGGTACTAACTAAACGGTATTTATATAAAAAATAAATAAAATAAAATAACTGTATAGATGAACATATTAAATTAAGAGATAAGTGCATGCTTGGGTGATAAATTGATTTTAGAGTTTGACTGAGTGTCGGGGTGTGCGAGGGTGTGAGTGTGGGTGTGTGTGTGTGTGTGTGTGAGTTTGACTATGTGAATGTGTGATAAGCGAGATGAAATTGAACCAAGTATATATATATAGAAAGGTTGTAGTAGGCCCCCTGATTTTACAGTCATAGGGGGCAAACACAACGTCTTATAGCATTATTACTTCAATATTACTTCAATCATACATTGACAAATGCCATAAAAGTAAGAATACTTTAATGTTGTTGACACAGAGCATTTTTGATGACGTCACGTTAAATCGTTCACTCAAATACAACTGTCATGTTATTACCTTTACATCATGTTGACACTAACGTGCGACAGTGATAACGCAATATAAAAATGTAGACGTCTCGTTCACACGCAGGAATACTTTATAAGTTCATGGTACGAATTCAAACAATATTATTGTAACCTTGAAATAATTATGCCATGAAACATGATGGTTTTGTATTAGCTTGTGGTAGCCCAGCAGTACTAGACTGAGTGATGTCTCAGGATGACGTGCGCCGTGCAGTGTCACGCAAAACTTTAATATTTGAAAGTTACTCTACACTGCAACTGGTATGGGCGTTCATGTTACTTAACATCAGGTGAACGACTAGCTCGTCACGTCATTCATTCTCATAAAAGAAAAATTACCCACGTTACAAAATCTTAGCTACACGGCTACGCCGTAGGTGCTCTACGCTGTTACGTAGCTCGTAGCTACTACGGTTCAGAAAAAGAAGTACGGTTTTAATTGATTTTTTGTTTCACGGTAATTAAGTTACATGATACATGTAATAAATTGATATGGGCGGCCGTGTCACTTATCACCAGGTGAACGACTAGCTCGTCACGTCATTCTTTCACATAGAAAAAATATAGGTGGTTTTCAGTATAATCGAACAAAGAGTAACTTTTGAAGTCACCGAATTGATGCACTACTCGTGAGTTTACATAGATAACAATTTTGCAATATTACCTATAAACTGAAAGAAACTACGAACAATATCAGTCTAATTTCACGGAGGCTGTGCCAAGCCTACCAGAGGTCTGTTGTCTTTTGAATTTGCCATTGGCCTCTAAACAGGTTAAGTTTTACTAACAGAATCTTGGAAACTTTGGAGGTAACTGGAGCGCTGTTATTCAGAAATACTATTTGAATAAAGTAAGCTTCTAAAAAAACAAGCTTGGAAGTTTTAGTATCTTGTTTAGTTTCATCACAAACGAGAATCTATTCTGCATTTTTAACTTAGAAAACATAATCTTCATTACTCACAAACCTACCATTAACGGAAAGCTTTGGCAAGACTGTTATTAGGTATTCACCTTTTGAAGTGTGTTTTGTTACCTATGTATGTAGTAAAGATAGTAAGTACGCCTCCAAAAAGTAGCCATAGCTACTGTAGGTCCACCTGTCCATAATTATCATATTTAAAGAGTTCAGCAAAGTGATGATAGAAATCAGGTTTTTGATGGAATAGTTTTATTATAATGTCACTCTTAACTTAATGTTAATTAAAAAAACACACTTACCAAAGAATTTATAGAGACAGATGGAGTAAAAGTGAACATGAATAAAAAAAATATGATTATAGTAACAAAGCAAAAACAAAAAAATCACATTTGGGACATTCAACATCACCAACAACCCGAAAACAACCACGGCTGAACATATGCCATTTGGGTATATTTGTAACATTGCACAACCTTTCAAACAATTTTCGAACAGCCAAATATTTTTATGTTACGGCAAGAGCCAAAACAGCCTCGTCAAATTAAAAATTCAGCCAGTTAATTTTTAACGCCCCAATTCGGCCATTTCAAGAACTTTACCCGCGTCATTCACTTGGCAGCTTGCAAAAAAACGAAAACCAACGACGTGTGATGCCCCTCGCGAGGGTTGAGCTCTTGGCCACTGACCTACTTTGTTTAAACTACTTTTGACAGCGGTTTTGTTTAGGAGAATCAAATTCATCAGTAGGTAAGTATCAGATGATTGAATAATAAAATAGGATTATAATATAAGTTTTAAACTACCATAGTCACTAACAAAACCAAACGTAAATATCCCGTTAATATACAATATGGATCATAATAATTAAACTTTCAGAAGTCCACTAAGTGTGTATCTAGAGACGTTCTACCAAATAACTACTTATTGGCTATTACGGGATTTTATGCTTAGCTTATTGTTTTTGGTTTCTTAAGTTCGCAATTTAGCAAAGCTTACAATATATTAGCTTTCAGTTTCAGACCAAATACAGAAGAATCCATTCACCTGGTTGGGCAACGTGTGGTCCAATTGGACCAATAGCACAATTAAATTCTTGAAAATGCGCAATATATATTCGAATATGTATGTTTCAATATTCATAGTTAGGTACTTGTTGCAAATAAAGGCAAAGTAAAAAGATGTTTAAGATATATCCGCCAGTAAACGAACGGCAAAAGCAGTAAATAAGACAGAGCCGGGTGCTCGATGGAGCGCTATCACCGAACTCGCCTTTTTCAAGTTCAATAGGTAATGTTACAATTTTATTGTACCTTAGCTGGTGTCTACAGGTCAGTATCTCTACGGTAATAATATTTTGATTTGCCTGACAAAAGCCTCTTTTTCATCATCATCATCATCATCATCATCATTAACATCATCATTGAAGACGTCCACTGCTGAACATAGGCCTCCCCCAGGGAGCGCCACTTAGAGCGACTGCTCGCCGCATCCATCGGCTCCCCGCGGCTTTCACCAGGTCGTCGGTCCACCTAGTGGGGGGCCGGCCTACGTTGCGTCTTCCAGTTCGTGGTCGCCACTCGAGAACCTCTTTTTAATCAATGTTATTATATTCTTCTTCGTTTTATATTAGAACTAAGAGAGAAAGTGGTTTGAGACGAAATTAAACTGATTTAAATAACGACTTTTGACTTGTAAAGATTTGTGAACGAATAGAAGGAAGTTTTATGTATAAGAAAATATATAACTTTCATTCAAAGCAACATTCATTTATCTAAATTCTATTTATATACAAGGTATAAATTGCCGTCTAAAGTTGAGATAACTATGAAAAGTTTATTAGAACTGTACCTGAATAAATATTTCCTTATTTATTTACGCAAGAAACCTTTAAATCTCTGAGGGATAAGTACCTAAATATAAGGAAAATATATTTTCTTGGTATTGAAGATTCTCCTGTACTAAGCCATCTTTTTTAGGATTTAATGGACAACGTTTTATGAAATTAATCAAATACATTTTATATTAATAACAATCATAAAAAAGTCTAATCCCGAGAGCGCTACCTTGAGTGGATGCTCGCACTTTGCATCCATCAGCTCCCCATGGCCAAAGAAAAAATCAAATTGAACAAAGTCTATCAAATTACAAAAAAAAAACGTTCTTGAAAAGTTATTACAGCAAATATACACGTAGAATGGAAAACCAATTTCAACATTTCGAAATTGGGACAATCGGATCATTTGGTGAATAATAAATACTTATTTCCAACGTAACCGTTAAATCCCTAAAATTATTGGCAATCAAAATTCTAATATCCGTATTCCGCGCACCCGTCACCGACATGGCAAATCGTCTGAAAACCTATCGAATGCGGTACAAAACGAAATAACCGAGAATTTCGAATAGGTAAAGAGCTAACAGATGCTCCTGTAAAATTAACTTACAAACAAAGTATTCACATATCGCTAGAAATTAGTTTTGAGATCCGAGAGCGAAATAAATGATTTGAAATAAATAAATTTGACAAAAACACTCTAAGCTTGGTCGTTTTGTATAGGGCATAAGGCACATAATACACTGTAGCAACTGATAACTTTTAGTGATCATATCTTGCTATTAGTATGACACAAAGCATTAGTTAACGTATCTTTGGCAGAACAACTAGCAGCCAGTCTAAACAGCTGGTTATTTCAGTCCAAATGAAATGGGTCAACCAGCTCTTAAGTAATAGTTTGAAGGTTATTTTTTTTTATATTTCACACACCGCCATTTAGTCCCAAACTAAGCAAAGCTTGGTACCATATAGCTGATATAATACTTAGATACTTTTTGTTTGTAAATACATACATAGAATACAATATAACACCCAGACACAGAACAAACATCGATGTTCATCACACAAATGTTTGTCCTGGGTAGGAATCGAACCCAAAGCCCTCAGTTCAGAAGGCAGGCATACTACCAACTGAGCTATCGGGCCGCCATATTGGCTCCACAACTCCCGACGTGTGTTGGACTTCTGTTGGGTGGAATGAATATTTTGATCGAAAAGGTTGGGGTATACCCCTGGGATATTTGTAAATGGATAAAAATATCCGAAAGTACATTGCACATCAGTACGATCATTTCATTCCTTGAAATTTAACAGAGTCCTTTAAGACTTCAACTTTATTAAGTTCATGCCTTGTCATGACCGACTTAAAAACAAGCTTGTTTTACCATAAGTTCACAGATATGTAACAATATGTACACTACCCTCGTAAAATATCTAAAAGATATACTTTAGGGCTGTTAGTTGTGGTGGTATATTCTTATCGGTTACTCTTTCAACTCAAAAAAGTAATAAATCTTTAGTTTATCGCAATATCCTAATAAATACCGTGAACTTCATTAATCTTCATTTATAAAAGTTTTAACAAAATCTGGCTGAATTAGCAGGCAATTCAGGCACCATCACCTAACTAAAGACCAAAATTGCCTTAAAATGCTAAACAAGAACAGCCTTTAGTAGTGAAATTCTTTACTTCTTTGAAACCTTTATTATCGTATCTCATTAACAAAAAGACACATCACGCTTTACCATTGCTTTTTAATTCCAAAGATATGGGATTTCTTCGTCACTTTGTCAAACGTGTCCACTCGCCCATTTCCTAAGACCACGGATGAAGATTGGAACACTTCCAACTGATAGCTCAAATGAGGTCAAACTCATCTTAGAACTTTTCCATACTTCGCTTTTGAGGACCATTTCGTTTTTATTGGTAGGATCTTTACTTCGCGTAATTGTTTTATTGCGAAGACGTTCTCTAAAGGCCTTTTTACGAAGGATAATAGAAACGGTAATGTGAAAGTGTGGTGTCGAGATAAAAACCGCGTTTGTTTCAGGATAAAAAACGAGATAGCCCTACACGGGTATCGCATTTTCGTAAATCATTGCATTACGCGTTTTGTTTAAAAAATGGTCCGTTTGTATGTAAAAATTGTACATATTTATGATTCTGTAAAGTGCCTACATAAATATTTCACGCAGCGTTTTCTCATTTCTACCTACATATGTATATTTTACGTGTTTCACTGGGTTATCAAGTTAATTTGCGATACAAATGACAGGGCTTTGTGTATGCGACCTATCTCACCCTGTGAAGCGTAAAATATTATATCTAAATATCATGTTACCTTTAAAAAGTAAATGAGATTCCAACGCAGTTAAAACGCGATTATTTCAGGATGTTTTGGTATCCAGCGGTTCTAAGTTAACTTCGTAAACAACAGCATTAAATACCAAACACAATTTAACTTGGGACGTAAAGAAAACCCCAAGACTTGATGATAATTATGAGTAACGAGAGGCGGGACTCATTTGGTGACAGTAATTAAATTTTAGGACGATGCCACAGTGGGTGTTTTTATGATGAAATTATTTCAGTCTCCTTTTTAAATTACTGTGACGAGGGTGATGTAATACAATTTTGTTTACTTTGTCAGTGATATATTTGATTCACGATATACTTATAAGATGAAAATGGTTAAATTATTGGTAACGCAGTCGAGTCTATATCACATGTAGAAATTATTACTCAAATATGAAAACAGAACCTTAAAGCTCTTATTCTTCTTCCTCTTGTATGTATATAGGCAAGTGGCCAGCCCTGGTGTCAGATTTTTAGGCCACCCGAAAGCTTCTGACATGGCTAAACGACTTTTTGCTTTAGCAGTCACCTATCATAGTAGTGATCGCAGCGAACGTTGCTTATTTTTACCGATTGATTAGGAACTGCTTGTCGTGCTTCGCTATGAGCGCTTGAAAATGAATAGGTCGGATTCCAATTCCAATATAAATAAATGGAATGGGTAGCGTATACTGTAGAAATGTATTTTTTGAGGTCTATATGATATTTTGCTTTTACATAGGTAATATGTTCTAATTTTGAAATCGAAGTGAGAAAAAAAAATTGTCAAATGTCCGATTACCTATTTAAGTTTTTGGGAGTTGCTTAGTATTAAATTCGTGCAGCGATTTGATGATCTTAGGTAATGGTATATTTAAGGCAGAATTCACTACATCCGTTATAGATGTTTCTACAAACGATCTTTTCAGCTCTCTGTATAGAAGTCTAAATGTGAAAACGTCGGAAATTGTCCAATCTGCAATATCGAGGCGAAGTGTTCCATTTCTACAAAGAAAACAAGGACAGCAAGCTCTCTTTCGAGGCGTGTGCATTAAAATTCACAAGTCGCTACTGTACACTGTTCAGACATTTCTTTCTGCAGTTCGGGAGCTGCCTTCTGATATTATTTAGTTGTAGGTATGTATTTCAGTTGTTTTCTTGTCCATGATAACATGATTTGAAACATAAAGTGATTTTTGCTCTATACTTATTGGAGTTTAGTAGGTATAAGAGACATTCGTTTTTAAAGGTATTTTTCACAAAAAAAAACATCAAAAGTGACTCAGCCATTTAGAAGAAGTTTAGTGACGTACACACGTAACTACAAAAGAAATATAATATGTATTTAGGTAGGTATAGAGTATGGATAAGTATACATAAGCTTGCCTTAAGTATTACAAGCAAGTTGGACTGCTATCACAATCAACACTACGCCTACAGGAGCCAAATCAAACACGAACTTAGATCTTAAGTTTTAAATCAATGCCAACTTCAGAAACAGGGTTACAGCACAGTATAAATCACGTTAATCTTCTCATCCTTTAACTAACTGAAATATTAAAATGATTATCCGCTAAAGAAAAGAACAAAGAGCGCACTAGTTGGGAAGTACGAAGCCGCGACCGTAGGAAAACTGAGTAGGTACCGCTATCAGTTTGACCGACGAACTTCCAAACTTTCCTTTTCCACTCTTGGATAAGCACTTCCTCCTTTTAATGAATTTAGAGAACCGTAGCTCTATAACAATGAATTGCCAACTTTTCTTTTTCTTCACTCGAATTTAAATCAACTGTAACAAATATCCGTTTAGGACGAACGCTCCGTTGCGAGCATCGAAAAGCCGTTACTTGAAATATACTTTACAAAAGTCGACCTTAAGGAAAATAGAAAAACAGGGGTAATGGGAAATTTATTTGGTTCAATTTGTTTTTATTGGCTAATTCATTGGCGGTGGATAGCTGCCGGCGCCCTCTCGGCCTCTAATACGAATATTTGGCAAATCCCTGATGTAATGCCCACGGATGTAAGTTAGTGTAACTCTCGCCTGGCTTTTTATTACGCCGCATTTTACATATAAATAGACCCGTGTGTAATATATATCTTTCATTGATCGTAAACATTCCCGGTATTTGATAGGAGAACGATTAATCAAATATACTGGAGCTACGAAGTCGAGCGAGTAAAACAATAAAATAGTTTGCGATCGCGAAAGTAGGTATATATTATATGGACGGAAAACAAAGTTCGCGAACCAGTACTAGAGTCAATATACCGCAAGATGACCTGTAATATACTTACGTACTTCAGCGGAGTTGAGCAAAACTTCGCAATAAGCTCTGCTCTTTAACTTTTTGAAGAATGATCGTGAAGTGTACAATGTCTCTAAGTTTAGGTATGTGATAAAATGGTTATTCTTTTTCTGTTATTAATCCGTATTTTTGTAGGTCAGTAGGTACATTGTTGTGATGCAGTGTTCTGGAGTTACTGTTCAAGTGCACTGTAGGTATAATATAATCTTTATAATAATCACAGACCCAGAGGGCCTAGTCCGAGTTTTGCACATGTTTGCTGTCGAAGTCTTGATAAAAATGACGCAGCATCCGGTGAGCAGTCTCTCCGGATCCTGCGTAATTTGTGTCAGATTTTCGTAGATTATATAAATATTCTGACCTTTTTGTGTGATTTCACGAAAAGCCCCTAATGAGTGAATTGAGAATCACAGATATTTATATAATGATACAGCATCTGGCGAGGGCAATTTCTTTATGAATTCTGAACAGAATCTCAAACTGTTCGTTAGGTAGGTCGAGCGAATTATTGGCATCTCTTAGGCACCGCCTATTGATTCTCAAGACATCTCGACGCTTCCATTTTTCGGCTTACAATATTAAAATATAACCAAAATCCAGTTTGAAAATATTATAAATTGGTTATCGAGCAACTAGGAAACCCGATAAAATTCGATAAGTTTGACAAGATTAAACCGATGACAAATGTCAAAAATTAGATCCATGCGTGGTTTAGTCGACATAGAATGACATGATCGTTAAGATTTATCGAATTTATATCGAAGTCGATAAAATACATTCCGTGCTACCGATTACGTTTTATCGAAACTTTATGTCAAATTTGACATGAAAATTCGTTAAATATATCGATCGGAAGATCGGTGCTTGCACTGTGGTGAGCGCTCGGTCGTGTATCGAAACTTTTCGAGAGTAAACTTGGATTAGGCCCTCAGAATGTTACCTCTCAACATACACCCTATTCTATGCCTAATATGATACTTCATGTGGGTTCAAGCACAGAGTTCAAGGGTCCATTTCAGATTGTCTTTTGTTTTTCTTTAAAATATATTTCTTCTTCAACGTGTACCCGTCCATAGAGAGAGATTCAAAATTCGATATTCTATCTCTACATGTAATGCTCTACATAAAATATTGAAGTATCTATAAAACATGCAAGTATCTAGCCAGCTCGTTTGCCCAGTTAATAAACGCGGTGGTAAGCGGTGAGCCACCCCGACACGTGTCTAATTTTAGGGGTAAATAATAGCGCTTCTCTACGTGCCAGCACTTTTTATGACCTACGTGATACGGTTGCAACGACTGCTGGAAAAAAACACGTGTTTACGACAGACTTAAAATTTAAACAACGTGTAAAGTGTTGTTTTAAATTTGTTTAACTCAATTGGCCTAACTTTCTGTCCTTGGTTGTAAATGAGTTATGACCAAATTGTGTTGAGTAAATTATGTTGCAAAAACGTTTTATCATATCTTTTAGTTCATTTGAAAATTACTAAACCTGTTATAACGTAATAAAGAAGACAATAAATGTTCTTAATTTTGTTAACTTTAAGAGGAATGTATTAAGGACAGAAATAATTGAGTTGATGTTAAGTAAAACACCGATATGATTTATCGAAGTACTTAATGTGACGTAAACACAGCTGGCACTTATTTGGCTCAACGCATCAGCATTGCAATTCAGCGAGGCAATGCTGCCAGCATGTTGGGTACGCTACCTGCCGGCAGTGGGCTGGAGCATTTGGATTGTCTATAGGCCATCGCGGTCTATTATACAGTCAATATGTTGTTTGTAGTAGGTATAGTGTAGCTAGTTAGTGTTTCGTTTAGTTAGTTTTAGTTTAGTTTAGTTTTTATTATTGTAGTAGTTAGCTCGAGTAATAAAGGCATATTGCCCGTAAACATAAATAAATAAATCGCTACGACATCGTTTTATCTCTAACATATCTGTAACAATCTAATTACCTATGTATAACTTTAAACATCCGAAATAGGGAGATATAGTGAAATCTCTGTTATGAAATATAGCAGAAGTTCATAAAAAGCTTATCACGGCGATTGATCAAAAAGTGTTTGGTACTTACATAAATAGACAGGTTGGGAGACATATTTTTTAATGGTCAATACTGGAGCTCGATACCATTGTTCATCACTAGACATTTTTGTAAATTATTCACTGATTCTCATTTTCCCCAGTTTAGTTAACACCTAATTCGGCGTGACAAAAAGCGCTAGCCAACAACTTTTTATTCGGCCCACTTTTTCGTAATTTATTAGATAGAATCTCCATAAATTATTTGACGTTTTTATTATTTACGAAACAAAGTTTTAATGATCACGAGTTTTAGCTGATTCTTTGATAGGAATCGGCGGCCATTTTTAATTACTGCTGACGCCATTGTCAGACTCGTCGCCATCGAATACGGCGAGGTAGACTCTCGAACTCTCAATGGCTTTAGGCCGGGAGGGTGGGGTTATATTAGTTATAGTAGCTTAAAACAAGGCAATTTTCACGAAAAAATTGTTTAGACTGATTCATATTATATGTACCTAGATGATCGAATGATTGTAAATTAATAACTAGAATGTTTTTTCCTCGTAAAAATAATTAAGATTCTAATTACTGCGCTGAATGGATAAATTGCAGGTGAAGCTAATGTGTGTGTAGTAATGGCAGAAAAATGATGTATAGTTGTCATGTGGTAATGTGGATCTATTTATTAACACAAGTAGTTATGGTTGACGTATTTTAATTCTGTAAGTAATCAAAACTGCTTGTATCTCCTAGACTATATGATCGACGGCTGCCTGCACTCAACTAATAATTGCACCGACCGATTGTTCCCAAACATATTTTTGTAATTGCTGCACTAGTTGTTTGAAAGCTTTTAACAGCTGTTAAAACATTTGTTGGAGCTTTGGGTTTGGATGGACACTTCCACTGAAACCTTCACTTTGCTAGCAATAGTTTTGTTCCGAAAACGAGTTTTACTGATGATTTTTCAACTGTTGAATATGATATATTATAATACTTGACTATCCAGCATTAAGTCTGATCTATGATCGAAAATAAGTTTAAATAGAAATGCTTAATAGATTAGGTTATACATATCTATCTTTTAAATACCTTTTTATATTTTATCCTATAGTCATTGGTCTATAAGAAAGTTTGCTGGAGGAATTGTCATTCCATTGGCAGTTTGGCACAAGATGATAAAATATTCCAGTAACGCTACTATGGATTTAGTCATTGGGGTTCCGCTGTCGACCAGAAATGCAAATATAGGTTGGATAAGCTCATTGATAATCTTTGGATGAGTTACATTACCGTTCTTGTTGGTTAATGGAAATTGATACAACAACTGAAACATAAAGGTAATGTGAGGGTTTGCAAAGTTCTGGGTAATAATACCACATACTGTTATGGTTATCAGCATCAACAGCCTGAAGACTTCCTCTGCTGAACAAAGACCCCCCTCTCCTTAGAGCGCCCTTTTGAGCGCCAGTTTAGCTTTTGCATCCGTCCGTTCTCTGCGGTCTCCGCCAGATCGTCGGTCCACGTGGGGCCGCTTACGTTGGGTCTTCCAGCTCGTAGTCGCCAGTCGAGAACTTTGCGGTATGCGTGATTCTATTTCTTATACGAAGTTCTTATATACTGGGTGTAATTGTATTCATTAGCATTCTTTGAAACTAGATACCTACTCCTGATACCGGTCACGTGTGGACCAAAATTTTTGAATTCTAACACATTGGTTTGGTAATAATAATAACTCCAAAAATGGAATAACTTACTTTATCAAATGCTACAATACAAAATTTAATTAAAATAATGAAGTACTGTTTTTAATTAGTACATACCAGGTATAAAAACGTTTAAATGTATCAAAATCATCCGTGCCAACCGCGTTAGGCGCCGCGGAAATCTTCATAATTTTCGATAAAAATTATTTCTTTCACACTCTTTACTCTTTAATAATCATCTATAAATGATGTACTATCATGGGCTCAATTTATGCTAATGAATTAAATTACATCCTGTATATATACATTCCAATTCTGCTGTATAGAATTATACTAATCTCCGTACGACCTTCAAGCTGCCTATAAAGAGAATGATTTCGTTAAATTAATATCAAAGTAAAAAGTAAGCAGCCTATTCAAATATCTATAAACAGCAAAAATATTGGGTAACTTTGGCATAATATCTCAATTAGGCGAAGGCCGAAGTAAATATTAGGGAACATTCAGATGAAAGCATTTTCTTAGGTACGCAACGCCTACGTTCATTTTTTACTGTTGAAATGTATTAAATGTACCGAAAAATAAAACAGTAAGTCAAGTATTAAATAGGTACACCGGGAAGACTGAAATAAAATATTTATCTGCTATGCTATAAAATAAAAATATATTAATATTACCAAAAAATTTGTAAATGCTGAATAGGTACACCGCTAAACAGATCTCATATTTAAGAAGGCGTAATTATGTACCTTGTGGTCTAATTGTATGTTGGTCTGAACTTTCTAGCACCGTACCAGCGTGTACTATTACCATGTACTAAGTAAATAAGGATCGCACGATGGTGTGATACTTATTAGGTCTTTATCACGTACATACCAAAACCTTGAATGGAATAGTCTATGGTATACCTCCATTACACTAATAATATACGTGCATCATAATGCAAGCAAATGCAAAACTTACTCGATTTTTTAAAAAAAAAAGAAGCCTAGGTAATATAGTACCTACAGTACAGGGGGCAACCACAACGTCTTATAGCATTATTACTTCAATATTATTTCAATCATACATTGATAAATGACATAAAAGTAAGAATACTTTAACGTTGCAGAGCCAGAGCAGTTTTGATGACGTCACGTTAAATCGTTCACTCAAATACAATTGTCATGTCATACCTTTACATCATGTTTACATTGACGTGCGACAGTGATAACGCCATATAAAAATATAGACGTCTCGTTCACACGCAGGAACACTTTATAAGTTCATGGTACGAATTCGAACAATATTATTGTAACCTTGAAATAATAATGCCAAGAAACATGATGGTTTTGTATTAGCTTGTGGTAGCCCAGCAGATGCCTCATCTCATACAACGGAATAATTAGGGCTATTTTACAAATTACTAATTAATTACTAATTAGTTGACGGGCCCGATAGCTCAGTTGGTAGTATCCCTGCCTTCTGAACTGAGGGCTGTGGGTTCGATTCCTACCCAGGACCAACATTTGTGTGATGAACATAGATGTTTGTTCTGCGTCTGGGTGTTATATTGTATTCTATGTATGTATTTACAAAACAAAAAAGTATCTAAGTATTATATCAGTTATCTGGTTCCCATAGTACAACCTATGCTTAGTTTGGGGCTAGATGGCGCTGTGTTATTATTATTATTATTATTATTATTTATATGAGGGCTGTGGGTTCGATTCCTACCTAGGACAAACATTTGTGTGATGAACATAGGTATTTGTTCTGTGTCTGGGTAATATATTGTATTGTATGTATGTATTTACAAACAAAAAAGTATATATAAGTATTGTATCAGTTATCTGGTTCCCATAGTACAAGCTATGCTTAGTTTGGGGCTAGATGGCGCTGTGTGAAATGTCCACACATATTATTATATATTATATATTTTTTCTGCATAACGCGACATTATTAAGCGGCATTTATTGCGTGTTAGCGAAGTATTGGGCCAAATGAATACACTGGACACTGTAACAAATACTTACGTTTATTTACTCTCACATACATAACTCAACCTAAATTTCTTTTATTTAGACATAAAAATCTATCGTTTTAGGTAGGTTCTTTTCAGTTCACAAAAATAATTTGTAAAGCCTATAATTTCATCTCATAAGTATTCGATTGATCTTATTACCCGCAAAATACTTCAAAGACTTTCTAAGGTTAAGGAAATTATTTTTTATTCAAATATAATGTATAAAGTATTTGATATGATCAATATAATTTGTTATGCGTACCAAAAATTTCTCTACTCAATCGGATATAAATACTTTCTCAAGATTTACGGGAAACCTTCTACCGTGTTGCGAGCGTTACTAGTTACTAGAAATGCCCATATATTTTTTTTAAATTAATATTTGTGAACAATTCAACAGCGCCATCTAGCCCCAAAATAAGCATAGCTTGTACTATGGGAACCTGATAACTGATACAATATTTAGATACTTATTATTTGCAAATACATACATAGAAGACAATACAACACCCAGACGCAGAACAAACATCAATGTTGATCACACAAATGTTTGTCCGGGTAGGAATCGAACCCACAGCCTTCAGTTCAGAAGGCAGGGATACTACCAACTAAGCTATCGGGCCCGTCATAATAAACTTGATAATTATTAATCTGGTGTCTGTACGGTGTAAGGCATTGTATAAGGTACATTTGCCTCAAACTCGTGGCTTTCTTTTTAAACCACAAATAAACCATTACTTTATTATGTTAATAATCTTCTCAAAAAGGTTCCTATCTATCTGTCTGTTTGTTTGTTACCTCGCCATGTCTTTATCTACTGAAACGAATAGTCATTTCAATAGATTCTCGGGAACCTTTTTGAGATTTGTAATAACACGTAAGGGTGAGTATACTTTTGAATTATTCTCTAAACACTTTGGCTGATACAGACTGTTCGACGTTCGTGACTCTACAAATTTTTATAGAGTTTTCTGTCAATTTCCCCAATTCCACACCTAATATTCAATAAAACTCAACCCAAAAGAGTGGATGTAATGGTACTCTACAGATATTCGGGGGCGATAGGTCGACGGTATAGTTGATCGCAGCTGATAGAGCACGTTCTCTCTCGGCGGACACTCGACACTCGCCGGAAGTGGGTGTACAACTTTACGTTAATTTTGAAGGGTAGCGAAAATGGGGTGTACTGTATTCAAGTATATTGTGCAGGTGGTGTACCTACTTTACAGCTAAGAAGGTTGACGATTGGTTCCAATTGGATGAAACAATAAAGCTTGTCTTTACCCACTCCATATATTTTTAAATGAGGAAACAAATAGGGCCGATATTTCGGCACAGTTACGTGCACCATGTTCATGGGTAGACTGAAGATGCACGGGTGGATGATAAAAAGTAAAAAAAATAAAATAGGACTGGTGATTTTTTTTTCTTTTAAATTTGTTGTTGTCAATGTTTGTAACCTAATTCTCTACCGATCGCGAGATTATAAAAATCATGTGATAAACAAACAAAAACCAACAAAATAAACAAACTACAATTGACATAATAATTTAAATTGACAATGATAAATTGCTGTAATTCAGCAAACTTGGCAAATGAAAGGGTTATTACAAAGTTCCCGAGATATTGAGCAAAATCGATTCGAAGCCGAAAGCTCAACACATGTTTCTTTGAGGCCTCTACTTCGACCCAGTTTAACTTTACTGGAATCTTTGACTTAACTGAGGAATGAAAACTACGTGATGAAATGAGAACTGTTGATTTACTGTATGCTTTCGTCATCATCATCAACAAGCCTAAAGACTTCCACTGCAGAACATAGGCCTCCCCTGCTGAGCGCCACTTAAAGCGGCTTCTCGCGTCCTGCATCCATCGGCTACCCGCTCTTCTGACCATGTCATCGATCCACCTAGTGGGGGACCGGCCTGCGCTGCCGCTTCCTGTTCGTGGTCACTACTCGAGAACCTTTCTTCCCCATTGGTTGTCAGTACTACGAGTGATGTGACCTGCTCTTTGCCATTTCAACTTCCTAATTCTAAGAGCCATATCTTTAACTCTAACTTTTGAATATATTTTAATTAGCCTAAAATGAAGTAACTTTGTAATTTCATTCATTTTAAATGAAACCATTAAAGCAGCTAACAAAATTTACGACTCTCCATTAAGTAGCTAAACTTTTTTATCGTTTAATCACTTTCTTACACGTTTTGTCCATTATAAAATTACTATAATTTTAAATTCGTGGTGAATGTTTGTTTAAACGAATTTATAAAGATCCTGCCTGCGTGGATTTATATATGGGTATGATATGAAATATCTTTGTCTATCTATTAAAATAAAATAGTTGAAATATAATGAAGCTATGACAAAGCACGAAATGTGGAGTCGTAATACACATAATACACTCATATTAGAATGTATAGCTATGATACTATGACATCTTCTGTGATACTACACAAGAATAGATACAGTGCGAGTTGCAAGCTCTATTATTTTGAAGCTGTTATGATTTAATCTGTGTGTATTCTAGTAGCACGTCAATTTTTAATCTTTGTTACTTATATTAAAATTAATAATATCGAATATTATCTTAAAACAAACAAATATTCTCTCGATAGTGTGCTAGGTAGGTACTCTTTTCTACATTATGTAGGTAGGTACGTTATAACGCTTTATTCATTTGCTCGAGCTAAAGCTTATTTAATTTCAAAGCTTTGATTGAAAATGGACTAAAGTATAACAAAGAACTTGAGATCGATACAGACAATCAAAAGTAAAATTCAACAAGTATACCCAAAACACAATTGGAAGTTTCTAACAAAATATTTGGCAATTGTAACTTCCATAATATTCGTAAGACATAATTGGAATTACTTAGTTATTGCTTGAGAACCATTCCGAACCATTGTAATTCCTTCTTTGATTTGCGAAGAAATAAATTTTCGGTGCCTTTTGTTACAAACGAATAAATTATATCTTAATATTCTCATATGTAACATTTTATTGTATTTACTCAAATATGTATTATATTATGTTTATGACCCCTTTAAATAAATTCCAGTAACCAGCAATTCGGTTACCATTTTGACATAAAACTAACTACTAGGTAAGGTACTAATAAAACAAGTTTCTCGTAACAACGACGCATAAATCTTCACGCATTAAAATTTCAGAAACACCTACAAGCAACTACTTATCCCAAGTCTTACATAACTCCGTTAAACCACGTAAGAACCAAGCTGAAATATATAAGAGGTGATATGAATCCCCGTCGTTCCACCACATAAATAATTCGTACGGAACCCTGTTACACGCCGAGATTGCGTGCTGCCTAACTCTCTTAAAAACGACTTCTACCTCGTAAAGGTGAGTAACGACCTCCGAGGAAGCTCCTTAAAGCGTAAAATAAATTATTCCAATGGCTTGATTGCAGTTTTATTGTAATTTTAGTGAGCACGCTGAATTGCATTATCGAAATGTGACGGTCGTCAGCTTTCTTTTAGTCTATTTGGAAACCTATGGAGGTGGTATTTCTATAGAGTGATTGCGTTAAGGAATAAGAAAGCCACGAGTGTTGGGTCGATGTATGGGATGTGACGTAACTAGTTACAGTATCTTGTACTCCATCAATACTTCGCTACTTCTGCGTTGAGGTACATTTGTGTAAGATGCGAAATGGTAGAAGCTAACGCTGCCATTATGAGTACTATTCTTGGTGTGCTTTCAAACTCAGAAACAATTAGTGTAAGAGTAGGAAAATAAGTTCTAGAGAAATAACTGCTATTTTCTTTTTCCATTCCACTATAACACCGCACTCTTATTAGAAATGCGTATATACCACAAAATACGTCGCCATCAACTTTTTTGCCGTCTGTAGCCAAGGCTCAACCCTGGTGTCAGAATTTTTAGGCGAAGGCTTCTGACTTGGCTTAATTCACTGTTAAAGTTAAGCCTTCTCTCAAATAACGAACGTGTTTATTAAATATCGACCGAAAAGTCATGTTCAACTTTACCCGTTATAAAATAAACTATGAAAACTAGAACTTACTAGCTCTTCTATAAGCAAAACACGTATCAAGATACCTAACCTACATTAATTCTACATCTTGTAAAACGCGCCTGGCATGTTTATTTATTCCCGTCCTCATAAGTTAATATGACAGCAAAGAAGACTTGCTTCAGGATCCTTAACAACATTCCTTTATAATATCGTAGCTTAGAATAAGTACCTACAGAAACCCAGTACATGCGCGAAATTTAGGCCGTTCCAATGGTGCCATATATGGGGACCGTTGGACGTTCGCGCGGTCAGTGCTTTGTGTCAGGTGACAGTGTGAAGAGCTCTCAGAAAATTATTTATAATAATAATTTGCGCGGTGAAATAATGCCCAAACACACCAGAATAGCAATATTAGGGTTCTGGTGTGACATTGCACTTGTAAGCTAATCATTTTATTGCTTAAATCGTTTAAAATACCAAAAAAATACCACAGCACACATAACGAATTTGTCGCGTACGTTTAAAGAATGCCTTGTTTGGAAACCTACCTTCTATGTAGCCAACAAGGCACCACCCTAAAGGTTCCAAAATATGTAGCTAGATTTGCTTCTCCTTTTGCTGAAAGAACACAATTCTTAGGCTAGGAGCAAGACTATTGTAGAGGAAACCCTCCAAATATGAAATGCTTCATTAAGAAATACCATACTTAGGGCTCGGCATGAGTTATGTAGATAAGGAATGGTTGAGTCATGTATTAAATAACTACAGGTCCTTCGAAATTGGTCAGGCTCTGAGACTATATTTGTGCTTTGAATTTATCCTTTGTTGTTTTAACCTTCATAAAGTTACAGCGCTCAAGTTCGCTGTGGCATTTGTCATGGATGGTTTAGGAATATGGGGTACATGGATTTTTTGACATAATAAATATGTGTGGACAAAATATGTGTGGACATTTCACACAGCGCCATCTAGCCCTAAACTAAGCATAGCTTGTACTATGGGAACCAGATAACGGATACAATACTTATATACTTTTTTGTTTGTAAATACATACATAGAATACAATATAACACCCAGACGCAGAACAAACATCTATGTTCATCACACTAATGTTTGTCCTGGGTAGGAATCGAACCCACAGCCCTCAGTTCAGAAGGCAGGGATAATACCAACTGAGCTATCGGGCCCGTCAATAAATCATGGATCAATAATTCTACTACGATAAAATATCAGACTATAAATGTTCTTTGTTTAACTATAATAGGCCTTTACTGAACACAGTGTAAAATTCGGTAAAGAAACGTAAGTATTAACCCATTAAAAAAAAAATGAATGCGTGTTAAGTTCTATGCATCCAAAAATTATGCCCCACAGATTATGCAAATTATGTTTCACATTCACATCAATCTTTGATTCTAGGGAAAGGCTGTCCTAGTCTTACTAGGTATGCTGTCTTTCTCTAGAAATAATAGAAAACATTTCAGATTATTACGATAACAGCTCTTAGACTTATCCTGAAGCAACGTGACGTGATGTATCCTTAAATAACGTGTTGCCAATTGTTTACCAGAGGAGACACGCTGCACGTTCTGTGTCAATTTGACTTGCGGCGACGTGACGCCGGAACCCATTGTCCTGGCAACACTGGCGGATGTACCGCCAGTACGTGGGGTCAGTAACCCCAGCAACCATTAAAGGGATAAAAGCGATAAAGGCTAGCCTTTGTCAATAAGGTATCGATGGTTTTCAATTAAGCGATGGGAGTATCTCATTAAAGCTGTAATATGAGCGTGGAGCAACGTATTGTGTGGGAATAGAAAAGTTTCCACCATTGATGGCGTTTTTGGATTACGTGTGGTTTGGGGTGTAGGTATGTTTGGATAAAAAAAAAATATAAAAATCGACTAAGTGTTCTTCTTTTATCTTTCCCTATTTCAAATTTGATAGAGAGAAACAAAATATAAAGTAACAACTCTTTTCCACTATAGGTACAACGTTTATTAGTAATGGAGATAGGAACACCCCTGTACCCCTTGTATAAGCATTTGCTATATAAAACAAAAGATGCGATGTCCAGCGTATACATATATCGATTCGCGATATATTATCTTTCTTTCCGAAAATGTGAATATTTTTCATATATTTTGCAAAACAGAACACAATGATTTGAGGAAACCTTGCAAATATACATGACACATTCCACCCCAAAACGAACCGTCCTTTGTGTAAAAAATATCACGTTTTGTAATATAATACACGTTATTTACATTACAAAACATTTACACGCAGCCTACCTACATCAAAGGGAGTAATATGCCTACCTACTCCCGTTAGGGCGTCACTTCATGTACCGTACTATAAAGAACACCTTTACATACACACAGAATTACGTTTCCTCATATGAACAAGCTACTTCGCTCAAGCCCGTGAAATTAAAATGGTATTATTGCGGTATTGTATGCGAAATTTGTTTGAAGACGCTCATTTAGGGCCGTCACTCACTGGAGCACAAAATTGTGCTATTTGAAGGCTGAAGTTGAAATCGTACTGAAAATTATATTAAGTAGGTATAACTCAAACCAAAATGTAGACTTTGCTAAAACTAAAATGATTCTGACTTTCTGTTGATGTAATTATTTATCATTGAGTAAAATTGAGTTATTTGACTACGCTATCTATTAGCTACCTTAGTAAAAAACTCTTATACTAATAATTTTGATTATAAATTCGCTACTCAATGTTTATTAGTAAGAAGGTGCAAATATAAAGTGGTGCTACTTATACACACAATCATATAATATAATATTATGCGATGATAATATAACAATTCACCACGTTTTGGATTACTTATATATCTAACCAAATAGAAAATAATTTCGTGGTAAAATAATACTAATTCAGCCAGACCCCGATTTATTCAGCATTTTTACGTGGATCAAAAATAAGCATTTTTTCATCAGTAACATGGAATTGGTGCGGAACTGCGGAGTGGCCATATCACCAAACTCTAAAAGACCCAGCATTTTATAAACTTGGCAACAAACTCTACCCTGTCATTTACGTATAACACCTAATTTTGACAGGTGTATTGTATATAACATATCTAGTTAAGCCCACATCCGCCAGAATGGAACCAGGTTAATGAAATGTCTGTCAAAATTGTGCGCACCGATATTTAATTGAAAATCGCTTTTTGAACCTCGCCTCGATGTTTAATTTCACCTGAGTTGGCTAACACGGTTTTATTAGTATTTCTGTGTACGAAGAATACCGTTAATACTGTTATTATTATTTTACAGGCAAGATGTATGTTGTTTCATTCTTGTTTCTTCCAATTTTTTCGCACTTCTGAACATATAGACCTCTATAAGCCCATACAGAGTGCCACTTTGTGCAGCTGCTCGCCTCTTGAATCCATCGGCACCCCACAGTTTTAACCAGATCGATTCGTGGTCGTCACTCTAGAATCATTCTTCCTTATCGATTGTCAGTCTTACGAGCGATGTGACCTTCCCACCGCCATTCTAATTTGCCAGTCGTTATTGCGCACTTGCTACCAGGCATAAGCTTTGCTAGAGTCGCTATGCGTCATCTCATGTATCAATCTTATTATTCCACTAGTAAAACTCTTGCGCAGTGAATGATAATAACAGACGGCAAAGGGTTTGAAAATGCTTATAGTTGACAAAATACGCACAAAAAGATATCGTAGGTATACCTACATACTGTCATTTACGCTTGACGATGTTTCTAAATTAGAGTAGCTATATACCTAAGAGTACCTATGTACCTAAGCGTCTCTAACAAAAGGTATCTCACGTAACGGCTTTTTCGTTCCAACCTTTAAAGGGTTAATTACGTAGTTATTGAAAAGTGCCCATTGTGAAGATAGCATTCATTGAACAAAATTGATCCTTACTTCGTACTCTATTGTTCAGAGTACGTTTTCAAGTAAAAACACCACCGGTAATGGTTTTCCTGTTTGCAATAATCTCACCCCTATTCCGCTTTTATAACTGATGCAAACAAAAGATTGGCACGGACAAAGAATACCTAAGAATGTAACGAAAGGATAAAAGGTACAGAGTCTAAACGAAAAGCATAACCTTAAAGGAAATGAAAATTCTACAGCGATGAGAAAACTTAGAGCAAATGAGAGTTCAAGAAAAACCGCTAGAAATTCAGCTAATGGAGTTATCTGACGTGCTCGGACTATAAAAAGAAAACGAGAATTAAAATAGGTAAAGTGGAGCATTTAACTCAGAAAGGGTACGGAAAGCTCATAATTGTCACTTTTAATTTATTCCAAGTATTTTCCTTGCTTAGAAATAACAATGAGCTGGCAAGAGGATGTAACGATAGTCATCACATCATTTGTTTACATTAAAAAGGAAAACGTCGATTTTACAGGCGGGACTCCAATGGTAATTTAACGTTTTGATAATATTTCTGCGTCATATATGACATATCACTCGATGCTCTCTAGACATAATGCGTTGAATCTAATCCCTTTTTCTTTCAAATGCCTGAACTGAATTGGCTGAAACAAATAGTATATATAAGTAAATTATCAGAGCTATATCTACAATCTATACTTAATTTAGGGCCGAGTGGCCGATGTGAAATGTCCACTAATATTTATTTATGTTTTATTTATTTTTCCATATCAGATATCACACATTTTTGACGATATCATGAGAATTGGTTTTATATTCTCTAGAAATGTTTAAATAAGTGTTGAAGATAAGTCGTCGACGAAAATTAGGTGTCTAGCTGCATGTCCATCTTCAATTATACTTCATCATTAACAACCTGACGACGTCCACTGCTAAAGATAGGCCCTCCCTAGAGAGCGCCACTTCAAGTGGCTGTTCGCCTCGTGCATCCATCGGCTCCCCGCAGTTTTTACCAGAAAATTTATACTTAGTTTCCTTTTTTAAACGAAGCCAGTTCATTTGGCGTACTATTGTATGTTTCTGTTGTAAAGCCGCGTGCTATGCGCAAATAGGTCACTACTACTTCAACTCGAAAATTCTACGTGACTTTTCTTGTGAACTGGTATTTTAGATAAAAACTTAGAACTATTAAACGTCTTTCTTTGTAAGTTATGGCCACTTTATTACAAAGGGCCATCATGACAAGAAAATTGAATTTCCATCATGAGCGGACGGACATAATTTTTTTGCATAATTATTTAGAAAAAAGTCAAAAAAATTACTTTAGTTATCTTGCCTTGAGAGGTATAATTTTGACAACATATTAATGTACTTGTGATCAGTATTTTTTAAAAACGATAGAGCCAAAGCAGCCGTTCAAAGTGGCGCTCTTAGGGGAGGCCTAGGTATGTTCAGCAGTAGACGTCTTCAGGCTGATGCAAAGATGATGATGAAAGCCATAGCTTAGAGTTAATGAACTACGAATAATGACACAAACATGAAATAATAAACTAAGTGTAATAACAACGCAAAATGGCAACTATTTACATAATAATTATATGAAGCCGAGTCGCTTAATATCAGACCAAAGACAAGCTCGACGCGTCATTTTTTGAACATAAATAACCTACTACTTATTTTCCATCATACCATCAAAGAACCATGCTTAGAAGATAAATACCCCAACCATATATCTTAGGTCTCTTAGGTCCTTAGGCTCTTAGGTGACTTGATTCTCACTCCCGTTGGAATAGTAAGTTTCTATAGTAAGAGACGGCATCGACGATGTTGATGAGTCCGTGGTACGCCGTGGGGACCCTAATTACAGCCCTTCTGCAGCGTGCAAATTAGAATGCAGATTGCACGGTTTGTTTCTAATCTATATTCACAATTTTTGTATGTAGAAAACGGTTTGAGAGGTCCCAATTACCCAAGTCAGTATTGCTTCTGGCCCCAGATTTGTTTGGTTTTGTTGTGAATATATGTTGCCTCATAAAATGATTACGTGAACACGTAAAACTTTTTTAATGGAAATGATTTTCATTTGGAAATCTGAAGATAAACATCGGATTGAAATGCTCCCTAATGATTTAAAATTAGTATGACCTAATATTAAGTTAAAACGTAAAATGAGCTTTAGTCACTTTGAGAGGGAGCAAATTTGACTAGTCGCATATGCTCGATGCATATGACGGGCCCGATAGCTCAGTTGGTAGTAACCCTGTCTTCTGAACTGATGGCTGTGGGTTCGATTCCTACCCAGGACAAACATTTGTGTTTGAATAGATGTTTGTTCTGTGTCTGGGTGCTATATTGTATTCTATGTGTGTATTTACAAAACAAAAAATATCTAAGTCTTGTATCAGTTATCTGGTTCTCATAGTACAAGCTATGCTTAGTTTGGGGCTAGATGGCGCTGTGTGAAATGTCCACACATATTTTATTTATTTATTTATTTATTATTTTATTAATTAATTATCTTTTCAACAGTTGTCTTGAGGAAACGGATGTTATGTCAAACATTTTCTAAAGTATCAAGAAGGCACGTTGTCCTATCGTCCTCAAATATCAAGCGCGTGCCTCAGCAAACATTATTAGCGGCGCCGGTGTCGTGAAACAATCACGATCCGTCATTTCATCACACCTGTCGAAACTTCCCTCCTATTACCAGACACGTTTACTAGGTACAGTGCGCAACAAAAAATACTGAACAAATGAACGGATGAAAAAATCTTTCTCGATATTAAATGAGGAAAGATGAGGTACATCCTTCCTCACATTATTTAGTCCAAAATCAGCCCTGCTCTTTTTGTCACTTAAATCATGTCTAGAGTTTTCTTTTACATGGTAAATTGTGTGCGTTACACATAATTTACATGAACCACGTTCGAAAAAATTGCCTACATTTTCCTCTATTTAATTAACATCTATGAAATGTACGCCTAAAATTAAAGTTACTCAAAAATCTAAAATAAGCTATGTGGGAAATTTCTATGCGTGGTGAAATCAGAAATACCTCGTAGAACTAATCATTGGGAAAAAAGACTCAAGTGAAAATCGTATGCTACAAGACAGACTATAGAACGGTTCCCATAAGTTCGCACTTATTTCTCTCGGACGTCATAGAGGGATAGGTAACTGCGAACTTAGGAGCCATAAAACTTTGGTCATAAGAAGACATAACAAGGAAATTTTAAATTTTTTTTAAAGTAAATTTATCGTAGCTTGCTACAAGAAATTAAAAGGTCAAAAATTTTCAATTGATACTTTGGTCGCTGACCGTACCTGTTTCCCACGGGACACACTTATCCGCTCAAATATATATTCCTTGTCGCGTCGTCTGATTTAGGGAACGCGCGTAAATGATTGATACAACAGGGCGTAAGTATCAACGTAGAATTATTTGTTGATTTTGCCTTGTATCGGGGTCGCCTTTTCCATCTGTCGTGTGTTTGCCTTTACATTACCGGCGCGACTGACGCGGCGCAAATTTATATGTTCAGAGTAATCGGTACATCCTCAGGGATATATTGTAATATTTTGTTTAACTATTCTTTTATTTATTTATAAATAATATAATTGTGGTTTTAACATTGCAAAGCACTGGGGAGCACGGCAACGTTAAAGAAATCGAATGAAGAACCGAAATTAGAAAGAAGAAATTATGGTAGATAGATACCGACCTCTTTCTTTGGCGTTATATTAGCTCATACATTAAATAAATACTCGCGGTACCTGTATTTAAGTGCATTATATGTCTTAAGTGGAAAGGCGTTTAATGCCTCCTGTTCCTCCACAATAATAATTCAACTTTCAAAAGTACGCACTGAACATGTCTCTAGAGACGCTCTACTAGATAAGTACTTACTTATTATCTCATGTATATTTATTTTCGTTATTTATGAATGCATAGCTTTAGTTTTATAACAAACACTTATTATATTACTTATCAAATCAACGACTAGCTCACTGACTAATTAACAGTTAATGCGTCTTGAGCATGCAAATCATATATTGCTCTCCTTAGTGTGTACGAGTATACAGGATGTAATTTAATTCATTAGCATAAATGGAGCCCATGATAGTACATCATTTATAGATGATTAGTGAAGAGTGTAAATGAAAATATTTTTATTGAAAATTATGAAGATTGCCGCGCGGCGTCAGGCAGTAGGCACGTATGATTTTGATACATTTAAACGTTTTTGTACCTTGTATGTACTAATTAAAAACAGTAATTCATTATTTTAATTAAATTTTGTATAATATTGTAGCATTTGATTAAGAAGTTATTCCATTTTTTGGAGTTATTATTATTACCAAACCAATGTGTTAGAATTCAAAAATTATGGTCCACACATGACCGGTATCAGGAGTAGGTATCTAGCTTCAAAGGATGCTAATGAATTCAATTACACCCAGTATACATGACACACGTAAATGTACGCAAATCTCTAGACAATCACTTAAAAAAATTTGATTATTGTAGTAGTTGGCTTGAGTATTAAAGGCATATTGCGCGTTGAATAAAAAATCTCAACCGATATCTTATCAACATTATTGCAATATTCGTTCATTGATCTGATAATAAGACATCATTTGGATTTAAATACTCTTGTTTTATTTATATCACTTCTACACATGTAAATGTACGCCCATCTCTAGTCTCTAGAGATATAACATACGTAACATCACGCGTTGAAATATGCCGTGTCGCATCGCCTATTTACATAGGGAAAGCGTGTAAATGATTGATACGATTTTACCCGAAGTGTTCTTTGCGACTGGATGGGACATTCATCATTTTTGACAACCGGCCCTTTGAAGTTTGATAAATAATGATAATTTATTGCTTTACTCGATTTCAAAGAAAAATACTCAATTCGAGTCTCAGTAGGATTCTAAAAGAACGCTATCGCTTGACGTATCTGTTTGCGACATTGAAATTTTATTTAAATAAATATTATGTTCAAAGCACTGATTAAAGAAAAAATATATGACTATAAAAAGACATATTTGGATACAATATTACTTTTCTTAATACCTGTATTATCGTCCTAAACCTATTATCCATATCTATGAATTAATTTTTTCATGTTATCCTGTTATCTCACTATCACACTAATATTGTAAACGAGAAAGTTTGTGTTTAAGTTTTTCCCCCTTCACATCGAAACGGCTGGACGGATTTGGATGAAATTTGGAATAGAGATAGCATATACAAGATTAACACATACATTTTATCCACAAGTGAAACCGCGGGGCGCAGCTAGTCTTGCACGCATCGCTCTACGCGACCGCAACTACACTTGAGAATTGAGTATAAAGCATTTTGACACTTTTTTGTCTAAGTTATAGATACATCATTATACAATATTTTTTTTTTTTTTTATCATCGATAGGCTAACATTTGACTACGGTCTCACCTGATGGTAAGTGATGACGCGGTCGACGATGGAGCATGCTTGCCTAGAAGATACCGGTTCACTCTAGCCTTAAAAACTCCCAGATTATATTTATAATTTTTATATTTAATTTTTTTATTTATTTTTATATTTTTTATTTATTTATTATATATATAGTAGCTGTAGGTTAATTCCTTATTTAAATCGGCACTGATGAAGGACTTTAATTATTACCAGTAAGCTCTTTAATTGAATATTAATATTAAACGATTTGGGAAATGTTCTGCAAATTGTCGTAAATCCTGAACTCAATCGGACTTTTAATTAAAGATGAAAAATGAGCTTTTCTATCCCGAATTTTATGTTTAATGTGAAAACTTTATGAACATGAAAGCCACGTATATTTTCTTTTGTTTTAGGAAGAATGGTAAAAATGAGTTCACGATTGTGTTGTATTAATGTATCTTCAGCCATGGTTATGGGTGTTGTCTTCAACACATGAGTGAATGTAAGTATATAAAGGTAGGCAACGCATCGGCAACGCCCTTGGTGTTGTAGGTGTCTATAGGCGACGGTAACTGCTTTCCATCAGGCGGGCCGTCTGCTTGTTTGTCTGTCCATGTAATAAAAAAAAAACATCTGTAGTAGGTGTTCCTCCTATATCATTCATGGGCTATGGGATACAATAAAACTGTTATTAAATTATCTAAAGTTTTTTTTGTGATACAGATGATATAGGTAACCCTATAGATGTTCACTCACGTTTCAAGAAAATACCAGCATAAAATGATCTCTCTACTTAACATTTATCTCCTAAAATTAGAAGCGGGTGTTGGGAATATATATCCGGGTGGGGATCATATTTCAGTGGTACAGGGGCACGTGTGGCGGTGCCAAATTACCCGTCAAAATGCTAAATGTTACTTGTTACTGCGGGCGTATTTTCCTGCTCATGTTTTAATGTATTTATTTAAGCTTTAACAATTGCTCACATTTGAGTTACTTCAAAAATTAATGTTCTAGTGTTTTTGTTGTTCATTTGAACTTTCATTGGATAAATCTGTTTTAGATGCAAGTAATGGCGTAATTCGATTAGGTACAACATATATAAAAAGTTGACACAAATAAAATGTATAGAAAGAAAGAAACTTTATTCATGTGCTTGCTCTTTTTACCGCCTAATGAGTTGATCAGAGCGCCCAACATCGTCGTATTGAATAAATCACTACAACATTTTTTTTTTTTTACAGTTTATCTTTATTACTCAAGCAACTACTACAATAATAAAAACAAAACTAAACTAACTACTTCTTCTTCTTCTCTTCTTCTTATGGTGCCATCTCCTACCGGAGGTCGGTTATCATTAGGGCAATCCTTATTTTGGATGCTGCTGCTCGGAACTGGGATCTTGTGCTGATCTTAAACCACGTGCGAAGAGTTTTTTAAACTAACTACACTACACACTAACTAGCTACACTATACCTACTACAAAGAACATATGGACTGTATAATAGACCGCGATGGCCTATAGACAGTCCAAATGCTCCGGCCCACTGCCGGTAGGTAGCGTACCCAACATGCTGGCAGCATTGCCTCGCTGAATTGCAATGCTGATGCGTTGAGTCAAATAAGTGCCAGCATTTTGGTCACGCGTCTCATCGACCAGCATAGCGATTCAGGAGACCTCGGCGCTGAGGCTCAGCGCTGAGGCCTCGATTCAACCAACTTTTATTTGAAAATAGAACGGAAAGCTCTCCCCTAGCTCATGCCTTTTGCAGAAACGATGACGCTATTTCCGTTCTATTTTCAAATAAAAGTTGGTTGAATCGAGGCCTCAGCCCTGAGCCTCAGCGCTGAGCCTCAGCGCTGAGGTCTCCTGAATCGCTATGCAGGCCCCCACGGACCCAGGGTCTCAACGCCAAACGGCTCAAATATATATCCGCTACCGAGGTTATTATTATCACTACATTATTATTATAAGAAATCTACTTACTAAACAAAATATCGGTTTTAACTCTAAAATGTTGAACTTTCATTAGCTATGGCTGATATCAGCGTATCGTTAACATCACCACGCGCATTAATTTGATTGTGGCTCTGACGCGGAGCTGCTCAAAGTTAAAACTCGTTGGCGAACGCCCCTAGGGTTTTTAAACTAGATAACATAGTTTAACGGTTGGTAACTCGGACTCATTATGGTTATCTACAAGCTAGTGCATGGGATAAGATAACTCTACCGTATTTAGTAACTGTTACATTTCAAGAAATTGTTCCTAGCTTCCAACGATCACATCGCACTATTGAGTCCAAAAGTTGGCGGTGCTACCGCCAACTTTTTTACGTATTAAAAATTTTTACGTATTTTTTTAACTATATGTAAGGGTTTTACATTTTATATCATCGTAAGGAAAATACTCGAACTGCATAACTCTATTTATTTTTTAATAATTTATTCATGTTACCACTGTCTTAAATATCAACCCCACAAACGACTGAACATCTCCGCTGTTTGCTTCCACATCTACAGTCAATAAAACACAGATACATACTAAACCTCGCACTTTGTCTTTATACAGCTTCATATAAACTAACATAATAAGTAAATAAAGCGCAGCACGTCCGCCCATATAATAAAACGTGGGTCTCAGGCGTGTACCAAATATTCAGTTAAGGATATACTGAGAGATACAAACACGACGTGACTGGCAAGCCGAGACGTGGACATTCACTGAAGATACAAGATATCATAAAGGTTTATCTGTAAACTCGGTAGGAGCTTTAAATTTAATACTAAAGCTTTATACATAGTACTAAACACGAAATAATTATATGTATTCCCATACTGTAGTATTCAAGTAGAGCTAAATCGACTTGGCCTCAGGCTCAACACAACGTATATTAGAGGCTAAATATTGAAGGTATAATTTAAGATTTAATTTATTTTTTAGCATGACTATGTATCCTCAAAGAAAATGCATGTGAGAATAATACTATAATTCAATGTTGCCACAAATTACAGGTATGGTGGTCGGCTAAGGAGCTAAGACGGTGGAAATATAAACTCGGTAGTGGTTACATAATAATAATAAGCTAATACAATTGAGACATTGGTTTGTTTGGATTTATGTTGAGACCCTGGGTTCGTAGAGACTGGGAGCTCATCTCGCTCTCTAAAGCGCCTGGTTAATATAACCAAAATGCGGGCATTTATTTGGCTCAAGTGGCATCGCAATTGCCACGGGGCAATATACTACCTGCCTGCTAGGTTTAACGCTAGAACGCTACCCAGTTGGTTGGGGCATTTGACTCACAGTAGCATTTAGAATGAGTGTCGTTAGTATGCACAGGTTCAGTTCAAATGTATTACGTAGTTAGTTGGCACCTGAAAACCTAGACAAAGTTTCCATTTTAAATAACGCTACTGAATATATTATGCCACTATCATACAAAAGTACTAAGGAAAAACCGCTCATGCAGCACCAAAAATTATAAAGTTACCTTTATGGTTAAGACGTATGTAGATCAAACTTACAACAATTTTAACCATCTAGTTCAACGTCATCAATGTTTACAATACCCAACGAACCACAAGAACCCAGCTGAGGCACGAGTAGGAGTAGTTGGGCCCTCGGCAACACAAATATTATTTTACTGGCAACACGAATAGGCAATGTCTTGAATGCAAACAACTGTAGATTCGCACAATGCTGTGATTGAATCCTTCGCACGGAGAGCAGAAATGCAAAGCGGAAAGTGCTCGCTGGAATACCAATGTGGAATTAGGATTTGAGCTTACGCTGTCAGTAGACATCACGAAGCATCGTACTATGCCATTTCTGCTTGTTAGATAATTTTGGACAGATCGCGTTGAATACGAAACGTCGGAGACTCCTGAAAGTGGAGCCTTAATATCTCTTTGAGCAGCGTTTCGTTTTGAGGCTTATCTTACATTTTCTATTAATAAAAGGCTTCAGTCTGAGTAACTGTCTGATAACGTATAGTCTACCTAGCGACTTGAAAGGAGGATTGCCTTCCTTTTATAAAGTATGGCTTGACTAAAGGTTTTTAAAAACGTGTGTTAAATATTGTTTGAAAAAACGCGAGTAAAAAACTGCTAGTCTCTAGTAGTACACAAAGTTACAAATTGTTATACGAGATACGAAAATATTCTATGTCTTTGTATTGAAAAAGCTGATCATATGATTTTAAGTAAGACTTCAGGTGGAAACAACTCAAAAACAATATGCGGATTTTAATAATCAGCAGCTTCATAGAGAAACAAAACCATACAAATACCAATACAGAATCACAAACCTGAACTTTACGTCTGCCCTCAAGGCCTCTTCCTTCAATTTGGAGGGCACTCACAGCAAAAAAAAAAGTTAATACGCACGCGTTGAAGCGAGAACATATACCTATTACGTATAGGGAGGACGATAAAGGCCGTCATTCCGCGAGTTTCTCGCACCAGGCACGCTGTAATGGGCCACGGTGGATGACGAAAACGCCCCGTTTATGATAATCGCTGTATTTCACGACCGTATAAAGCCGAGTGATGCTGGATGGGATTTCCAAAGGATTATACTGAATAAAGTTTGGGGATCAATGAGTATGCGTTTAGGGGCTAAATAGACCTATTGTTTTATAAAGTTATGTAACAAGAACTATAACTGAATATTCACTCTAATTACTATTAGCATAATGATTAAAGCAAAACTATATTGCTTTGAATAACCGTTAAAACTGAACCACACAGAACCACTCAGATCCTACACAGAACACCCAAAATAACTCAGAACCACTCAAAATCACACACAGACTTCGAATGAGATATAAAAATCACATATGGCCGAATTATATTTTTGGTTTTTATTGACTGACGAGTCTGCTGATGAAGCGACCTCTTCATAGGGCCCTCACTCGATTAATAAATCAATTTAATTAAAATCGTCCGTAAAACACTTAACAAAAGCGAATAAATTATCCGTAACCTAAATCCAAAAGTACGGGTACGTATAGGATGGTTTGGAAGTAATTTTAAAAACGGTCGTAAAGTTAATTTATTTTATTCCCTTTCTCATCACGTCCGAAGCTTTCTTTTGTACATAATTTTGTTAATTGCGTTACATGAAAAGTATACCCTTGGAATAAATTTGTAAACTCTTTATAATGGCGCGAATAAACATGCCAGTGAAATGGGTCAGCCCCAGTAGCAGGAACAAAAAATGGCGATGTACTTATTTAACTTTGGAAGTTCATAAACTGACATGCTTTCCCCTTGCGCTGCTGAATAGCAGTTTTGGACCAAAACATAGAAAATATTATTATTATTTTTTTTTTTTACATCAGACTTATCTAGCATTTGACCACGCTCTCACCTGATGGTAAGTGACGATGCGATCGAAGATGTAGCATGCTAGCTAAGTAAGTACCTATTCACTCTTCTCTTGAACACGCCCGGGTCATATTTTGCCGGAAACACAGACCATAATCCATATTTTTTTTTTATGGGAACGAATGACGCGACGAGCTGGTCGTTTACCTGATGTTAAGCAATACGACCGCCCATAACAGTTGCAGTGTCACTCGGAACTTTAAAATAATAAAGTTTCGCGTGACACTGCACTGCGCACGTCATCCTGAGACATCACACAGTCTAGTAATCAGATTACTACACTGTGTAATCAGGTCATAAAGTCTCATTTGCCCAGTAATTTCACTAGCTACAATGCCCTTCAAACCGGAACACAGTAATGCTTGAACACAACGGCAGAATAACTGGCAAAGCGGTGGTACCTACGGTACGGTACGGTATATTGTAGGTAAATACGGCTGACGACGTTAGCCAAAGCTATGTGTTTAAAGTTAGCTCTCAAATAATGTTCATGGGGCATGTAATGTTACCATCAGAAAGCACCTTAGTCCTGACTCGTTCCGCACTACACAAAGGAAATGAAAATGAAATGAAAAAAAATGCCAAGTTAGTGTTAACTTCTTGAGTTGTTGAGAGTTAAGGTGACCTGACGTAATAATTGAGCATAGTACATTTTCCAAAAAGCTAATTCTTAAAGACCTCACGAATACAAACTCAAGAACACAAAAGTACTTTTTTATGTTGTTGAAATGCATAAAGCATATTATGAAGCTGAGACTTCTCATAAATATTGACAACATGTTTGCTGAGTGTCGGAACTTTTAATTAGTTCCGTCGATGTTTCGTTCTGTCTCGAATTGGAATTACATTTGCGAGCGATTTGATTAAAGCGGCTACTTTATGACATTTGGGTTGCCCGGATACAGAAATTGCTGTTCGATGTTCGGTATTATTTGGAAACAATGTCACCACAACGTCTTATAGCATTATTACTTCAATCATACTTTGAAAAATGACATAAAAGTAAGAATATTGTAATGTTGTTGACGCAGAGTTTTGATCACGTCACGTTTTATCGTTCACTCAAATACAACTGTCATGTCATACCGTTAATCATGTTGACACCGACGTGCGACAGTGATAAGGCTATATAAAAATGTAGACGTCTCGTTCTCACGGCGGGTTACTTTATAAGTTCATGGTACGAATTCGAACATTACTGTAACCTTGAAGCATTACTGTCACGAACCATGATGGTTTTGTATTAGCTTGTGGTAGGACTGCTGCAGTACATAGCAAACTTTATTTCAAACTTTCAAACCTTATTCTGTGAAGTTTAAGCCAAATTAGCGTTTGGAGTCACATCGAACACGTCCGGATGGTCGCAACTTGTCCGAACTATCGACGTGTCGCGAATCCTAGATCTCTGCAGATATTGTGACCAGATGTTACCGCTGCCATGTATTGGAACTATTTCAGCAAATATTGTCGAAGTGATACACGTATTATAAACATTTCCAGTGGTGTATACAAATGGCTTGAACGGTCGAATATAAAACCATCAAAATATGTGAATATTGTTCTAAGAACGTGTACCTACCATTTTGTTTCGCCAGAATTTGGTCCCAGCCCGGTTTTATAACGAAAATTTCATGTTATTCGTGTTCTACTTTATCGTAGTTGAATTACTGTAACAAGTAAAATTTTTGGCTACGAGCGAGCTTCGACGATAAATGGGTCTACGCTGCTACGCGGTTTAGCCTCTACGGAACCGTAGCTAACGATAGCTTTTTTTTTTTAATTTAAACTTTCATAAACGAGTAAAGGTTTTAATTAAATGTTAACGCCGAGTTTAAAACTGCAACACCTCGACAAATTAGGTTTGAGGTTCGGACCTTGAGCGCGGAACCTTCCAGCATATTTAAATATTCGAAATTCACTGGAGGGCGAGGCTACCGTCGGGCGGACACGAAATTGACTTAAAATTTAAGGTACTTAGTAAAAGTTGGTAGTGAGTTTACCCAAGTAAGTTTGTGCGGATCTCGGGGCTTGGCGACGTCGGGGACTTTCCACTCGGGTAGTCGCGTCATAGAAAATCTTGCTTACCGTGCCACAGCCAGGGAATGGATGTTTGCAATTGTTGACGAAACTTCGGTTCGGTTCGGAAATAGTTCGGAAACGGCCTCTGGGGTCACATAGAATTTTTATTAAGTACATACAACTGGCATACAAAGCGCTCTTCTAAATTTCTAACATCTCTGTTTTTGTGATTTCAGCTGCAACTTACTATAAGCATGTGGTTATCCACAAAAGAGCGAAACTCAAAATGAACTCTAGAGTTGGAAACAATTAAAACTAATTCAACTACACATGAAACAACAAAACCGGGCACTTACCCGTTAAATAGATACTTACCATATAACCAAACCGACTGTTAATTAACTTTATCAAACTATCTCAAGGCGTGCAACTTGCCACATTTGAGCGGCACGCGTTATTAACACTGAAGTGCAACAGGCCATAGTAACTGATATTAATATGTACAACCTTGTTCGGTTGTAATACGGGCTAGTTTTGCGTGTTGCGGGTGGAATAACAAAGAGGTTGTAGCGGAGACCTCGATATAATGGCGCCCCAGGGCTCTCTTCGGACTGAGTAAGCACACGCTGAGAGAAGCGCGGGCTTACAGAGACGTGCCTGTTTGGCAGTTTTAACGTAGTAGGTTTTCTGATGTGTTGTGGTCTTGTTTATTGTCTGTATTTTGTCCCGTAGGTATATGCTTTTATATATCTATCTATTTACCGATCTATATTTTCATATCTATATTTACATATCTTTCTATTTATCTAGATAGCCTTTCTATAAAAAAAAATTTCTATAGAAATAAGTTTTTAGGTACTTACAGTAAAAGATGTGTGTATGTGTTATGACTGACACATGATAAAATCAACGCCAAAACTTAAATCACTGCGACTATAAAACGTAAAACTTAATAGAAGATCTATTCACGAAGTATAGATTAAATACCAAAAGAAAAAGTTTAAATTTAATGCTAATGTAATACGCGAAGTGCGGGTGAAATTTATTTACCTATTTACCGTAGTGAGTGGTAAAAATTTGCTATTTACCTGAATATTTACTTACCACCATTTTCATGAAATTCTAGATCACCTACGTATAATAAAACTTTGTTTAAAAACCTAGCTTTTAGGTTTTTTAAACCATATAAATCTATTGGATAGTTCTAACTGGCGTGGGAAGTAGAAAACTCGTAAGACTTTGAAAGTTATCTAACTGGTAATTTGTAAAGCCATACAACCTGTATTTATAAATCTATTTTCCCACTATTTGCGAGACTTCAAAACTATCCGCTAGACGTGATTTCGAAGCTAAAACTCTGCGGAGCAATTAAAAACGTCTTGTTCCTTCTCTAGAATAAACTTTAATCGTTCGGATCCTATGATTAGAGAAGTTTCATTTTATTTTATCAAAGCCCGGGATTTTCTGTTATTTCTTCGTATATAATTTAAAGCTTTATTTCTATTTTCCAAGTTTTATAGAACTTTATCGAATACATTTTTGATTTGCTCTTCTTCTACATGGTTTATTTAATAGTTAATGTAACATTGATATCAGGATATTAGTTTCCTGTTTTACTGTAATAAAACAATACCTATCTGCATAAGCAGAATCAGCAATGAACGACACACGTTACAAAAATCCAGTTCACCAATGATTGGTTTATAGAAAAAGTTTTGGCTTTAACTATTTCGTTAGTTCCTCCCCATTCAAAGTTTGCCTGGAAGAGATCGCTTTTAGCGACCTTGTCACAATTTATGTAAATAATTGATTTCTATGGCATTTTTTATATTTGGTTTGAAGAATAGACAAAGAGAAGGTATTTTATTGCAAAGAGGCTATTCATAGCACTATTATAAGTCAAATTAAATTAAATTATTATAACTAAACCTAAAAACTAAACCTAAAATTAAAACATTATATTAAATAAAAATCACAGATTATCAAAAAGACCCTTGGTGGAGGGGAATGTTCCCAGAACGCTGGCTGCATTACCACGCTGAATGGCAATGCTGATTTTTTGGGCAAAATAACAGCCAGCGTTCTGGTCACCTGTCGCCTCCACCAAAAGTTTTGCCAAGTCCCTATAGATTTCTAGGGCACCTGGTCCCCATTATTATAACTAATACTATATAATGGCAAGCCTATTACAATAAGTTTATAAAAAAATAAGAGAAGTTATCTCAATAAAGAGTTTATCTATTTATCTATCTAGTTATTAACGCGCAAAACAATCCGCTGAAAAAATACTACATAGAAAGCACGTTTAGCCGGTATTACGCCTTGCTGGTTCTATAATATTCGTATCATTTAATTTAAAAAGGTAGCTATCTTGTAACAGAAAAGGTACTTTGAAGTGTTTACCAAAATTATAACTCTCTTGGCACCAACCCCTTTCACCTATATACTAAAGTAATTTTAGAATGAAATATACATTTAGATAGGTATTTCTTTTTTGGCAAGATCAAGTCTTAAGGTAGACGTTGAATGGTATCCTATTTGTCCCACGGGATGTATTCGAGTCTGACCCAAGCGGTCGGTAATAGGTTGACGCGTTGACGTACGACCATAATAGACCTACGAACCACCTGAAAACCATTTTCAGAGCTATGTCGGTACAAAATATTGAGAATTGAAATGCCGCAAATGTTATGCGTGTGTATCGGTGGAGAGTAAATGGTAAATGGACTATGCATTATTTTGAATTGTAATTCAATTAGAATTATTTTGTATTATATTGACGTTATTTAAATGAGGTGATGAGACCAAACGAGTGCCAGTTTGGTTAATAATAAAATGCAGAATTCAATGTATTATAGTATATCCATGTTTCCTTCACCGTCTTTCAAACCCAGAACATGAATGCAGGGTATCAAAAAATACATGCCACCTTTTCATATACATTTCTTTCACACATCCTTGCAATATAACTATACTGCATGGCTATCTTTAAATAATCCATTACACGTACAGTTTTTACTTCTGAAACTCACGAGCTCAAGCCATCTGCATGCAAGACAGTATCAAGCCATGAACACAAATATAATATTAAGTAGCACGGCACAACTTTGCATGATATCTGTTATGAATCTGCCTTCAAGACATTTCAAACTTTACCACTTGGGGATTTACTACGAGGCAGTTAATACTTATCTTGATACATATGTGGAATACCTACAGTGAACCTACAGAAAGCAAAGACGGTTTCTAAGTTAGTTATTCGCATTCCCAAAAGAGTACTGAATTTAAGAGCAATGATAAAAAAGCTCCAAAAATATACTCAAAAAGATAAAAAAATATGAACGATGCTTTTTGAAATTATAAATAATTCAAATATTTCCCAAAACTTACGATTTGATACTAAATGTGTCCAGTTCATGATTGGTTGGTTTGGCGAAAAAAAACTTGATAGAGTAGATTTTATGTTCAATACAAAATTAGTGATGTGTCGGGAGTACACTCATTTACCTACAGAAATAATATAACTATAGACAAATACAATAAAAGAACAATTGATACAAAAGGCCCATAAAACAACCTAAATAAGTAACAATCTAGCAATTATTGACTTTGTTCAGGGCACACTTCCTACTAGTTTCAGGGCAGCTCTAGAGCCAGTTGGAAACTAATACGTCCAATTACAGCAGTTCTTGGAATTCCGGTTTCTATTCGATTGTGCGAAATAGAAATCGAATTCCACTTGTAACTTTAGCTGTTTAGGTTTACCACATTTTAGATAGGAAGGGGACGCGCCGTGGTTTCCGTTGACATGCTGAAAGCATCAAATTGTTGTGCATTATTGGCCAGTGTTACCAGTAGCCAATACTTGAACTATAATGATTCTTGAGACTTTAAAATTATTACGGGTAATAATTCGGAAGTGATCTCAATTCTACGGATTTCTATCTCTACAGGTTTCCGTCTCGACAAAATTCCATGTCTACAGATTCCCAACATATGGCTACAGATTCCCATCTCAACATATTCCTATTTCTACAGATTCCCATTTTTACAGATTCCCATATCAACGTATTTCCATTTCTACAGATTCCTATCTCAACAGATTTACATCTCAACAGAGTTCTATGTCTACAGACTCTCATTTCTATAGAAACCCATATCTATTTCATTCATACAGATTTTCGTTTCTATTCGAATTCCACGTTTTCGTAGTCCCATTTCTACAGACTTCTGTTTTAATAACAGAATGTCAATGGATAGCTACAATCCTTCATTAGCTCTTACCATTGAATAGAATAGAAAAATAGTATAATAAAAAAGCGACCAGCCACTCAAGGTGGTGCTCTCTTGGGGAGGCATATAAATATGTGTGGACATTTCACACAGCGCCATCTAGCCCCAAACTAAGCAAAGCTTGTACTATGGGAACTAGATAACTGATACAATACTTATATACTTTTTTGTTTGTAAATACATACATAGAATACAATATAACATCCAGACGCATCAAACACCATGTTCATCACACAAATGTTTGTCCTGGGCGGTTATTCTCTATGGAAACACAGATTCCACACGATACGAAACCACGTCGATATCAGCGTCAAATATACCTTCACTTTACATTAAAGTTATCTTTATTTTGAATAAAATATATTGACATAAGTGGTCATATCTTTTGATGTGTTGATGTTTCGTAACCCGTCTCGGTAAAACATATGATTTTTGACAGTTCAAATCGTGCCAATTCCAAATTCATTTCACGCGGTTTTGTTTTCGTTTCATAGAGAATACAGTTTCGCAGATTTCTTATGTAAGACAAGGAATGTGGAGGAATCGTGTGGTTTTGAAGTAAGGAATCGATACGGAATAATGGCCCTGGGTAGGAATCGAACCCACAGCCTTAAGTTCAGAAGGCAGGGATACTACCAACTGAGCTATCGGGCAGCTATCTGTTCAGCAGTGGACGTCTACAGGCTGTTGATGATGATGATGATAAATAAAAGGGATAGAATACAGATTTCAGTTCAAAATATACAATACTTGAATCACGTGTAGATGCAGTACTGTACAGTATTCCAAAGTTGCATGCCAGACACACAACTTACAAGTTCCTCGTGGTCTGGCAGCTCGCGGCTCGGCCGGAGTTTGTTTGTCTGTTGGTGAACGGTACAGCCGTCGTCACTAGCCAAGTAGAATGAACTACCAGCTATTTTCACTGAGGTACTTGAGTTATATTCGTAAACCGTAAACCGTACAGAAAGCATAGAAACTTTAACGTTAAGGGTTTTTCTCAGTGTCTTTTTACCTTTCTTCCTCTGGTCATAGATAAAATAATACTGATCTAAGAAAGAAAAAAAAACACATTTATTCAACACTCACTAGATACACGTTTGGAAAAACCTCAAATAGAAGGAATAATAAATAGTGGTGTTAGATGTAAGCAAGTGGCGATCTATGTATGCAAGTATTCTTATATTCATTCATTTATTTATTCGAAAACAAAACAATTGTATGGGAAATCAAGAAGTACAAGCACAATACACACAACACAATAATTGTTCAAAACCATTACATTCCTACCTACCAGCAAAATTTTATGTAAAATTTTATGTATGTTTCCAAAAGTTTGTCTTTGAGTAGCAAATTGGTGTCGAGATTGGGGTGTTTCTGTTTATGACAATGATGAGACTTACTTGAAGGCATCTTAAAAGAGTTATCATCTTTAATTAAAGTGACATTTATGGATCACTGATTAATATAAATGATGAAAACTCACAGAAATATAGAGCTCTAAACATTGTCATGCTTGAATTCACACGCACACAGTACAGTGGTCATTCATAGAACGTGTCATTTATTGTATACATATTTTCATGTAAGTCAATGGCCCAAGTTATTCAAGCATGCAGTTTAAGGACAAGGTTAGAGTAAAATGTTCCTATTTGAATGTTTTCGTTAGTAACATGTGAGAATTCTTCGCTATCGTGTGGGTTAACACACACATCATCATCATCATCAACATCCTAAAGACGTCTACTGCTGAAAATAGCCCCCCCCCCCCCCCCCTCTCCTCAGAGAGCGCCGCCTTGAGCTCTCGCCTCCTGCACCTATTGGCTCCCTGCGGCTTTCAAATCGACGGACCACCTACGTAGCCATAACTAATTAATTGTTCTTGAAAATAGTCTGTCATATAAGCTTCCACGAGTACAACATTCAAAATGATCTGTTGTACAAAGTTGAGCTACTGTATACATGTTTACTGTGAACCGGAACTGGTGCGACAAGACAGGCTAACTTTATGAACTCAGTTTCCGCTACTTTTCAAAGGAGCAAATTGTATGCGCTAACAGATTCCTGATCCTGACTGCAGTTGGGCGTGGGTTTAATCGAATAATATGTAAATAAACTCATGTTTCATTGAAGACTCAGACACAAATCAGGCAGGCTCATGTGTGAAGAAAATGCCATACAGCCGTGAATTAGCACTGATGATGAGACTTTATTCATAACTTGGCCAAATTGTGAATGTACCTATCTCAGCTTAGTACCAATCGACAATTGGTATATCTTCCTGTACGGAATATGATCCCAAAATATATTATAGGTACGTCACAATATTTGTTATTCCAGTATATTATATGTTAATAAACCGTGAAATAAATAAATAGGGATTCTATTTAAATAAACCTTGTAAACTTACCTAAGAAACTTAACAGCAAGTACGTGTAGATCTTCATGTTTCCAAGTTTTCTGTAACAAAAATAACGTTGTTAAATATTTCGTAACTCATTCAATAAACACTTTTTCAAATATCATGGGCACACTCCGCGCTTTAGGTGAAGCTAAATACAAGTACCTATAATGATGGGGTGCGGCCTCGACTACAGAAGAGCACAGGTATAGCGTTATAGAAAGAGAGGCAGAGACAGACTATTTAGGGTAGGCTTCTATCTCTTTATAAGGGAATATCCTGGGTATGGGCAGCAGTGTTTATCTCGCTTTATTAAAATTTGCGATCACCAAGCCGCCTGCCAAGCGGGGGGATTATAGCAAATCCCCCACTATAATGAGCGTCCAAAGTGGCGTTTTTTGGGGAATCCTGTTAGTCCATTGGAAAGTTACATTTGGGGTTGCGTTTCTTAGAGGACGCAATTTTATTTTTTTGATGTGTAGGGGGGGTAAATGTAAAGCTAAAATCAAGTTTGTGGGGTCGCCACCCTTGTCTCACGGCCGCCATCTTGAAAATAGGAGTTGAAACAGTTTTTACGATATATCTCTTAAACTATTTATCTGATAAAAAAATTGTTAACATTTTTTGTTGCAAATTAAATTTCTCTATAACTTGGTCCAGTAACTTTTTGTCGTAGAACTATAAATAAAAAAGTTATAAGTGAAAATGTTCAGAAATTCGAGAAAAAAAATTATATTTTTCGATATACCTTTTTTTTTATCATTTTACGAAAAAATTATATCAGACCATTTTTGTAGATCGTTTTTTAAGGAACAACTTTTATAGGCAACTTTTTTTCATTAAGTCAATAGCTAAGGTTTTACAGCGCTCCGAAGTGAGTACTATTTTTCAGTAGCAGTGGATGGCTTCCAGCTGATAATGTGTGTGGCACTGTGAGAGCACACTTGATTGTGGAAAGAGTCATTAAGAAGGAAAGCCCCTCTATCCGAACCTTGCGAAACTCAGTTACTAAAATGACTGGAAGCATTTAATTTTTTTGCGCGGAGTGCAACGTCTCTGTGCGTACTCTATTTTTTTGAGCTTTTAATGTGAAAATCCTTAGCAAATCACACCACCGCGATGTCACATATTCCTTTAAATTTTATAACATATTCCCCACTCAACTATACAAATAGATACAATGCATAATCGCGGTAGCCGTCTGGTCGCCACGTGCGTTGAAGTGAGAAATGGAGCCACATTAATCCCTGTTGCGGTCTGGAGGTACTAGCGACGGATTTTCGTGCCACTTTCCTACACTAGAAACGACTTTTAGGACATATTTCTGAACTACATTTTCTAGTGTCAATAGAAAATGTTCGAGGAATTCCTATTCCTATTTATTGTAAGCTTTTTAAGGCCCAGGCACCACAACGTCTTATAGCATTATTAATTCAATCATACTTTGAAAAATGACATAAAAGTAAGAATATTGTAATGTTGTTGACGCAGAGCAGTTTTGATGACGTCACGTTAAATCTTTTACTCAAATACAACTGTCATGTCATACCGTTAATCATGTTGACACCGACGTGCAACAGTGATAACGCTATATAAAAATGTAGACGCGAGTCGTCGCGCCGGAATACTTTATAAGTTCACGGTACGAATTCGAACAATATTATTGTAACCTGAAGCATCACTTTCACGAACCATGATGGATTTGTATTACTTTGTGGTAGGGCTGCTGTTCATCGAAAGCATCAGCAACGGTGCTGCCCCTCGAATATATGATTTATTTCCTCGTAATTGGAACCATAAGTGAGAGAAATGTAACAGTAAAGCTAGATTCCGATGTTTTAATTTTAATGTATATACTACTGCGAGCAGTTTTGTATTCTTCCAGTCATCAACAATAAATAAAACAGATCACAGTGGCTCCCAACAGTAGTTTTACCGAGCTATTGGAAAATTGTGTGCGTTGCACCTAATTTATGTGGGCCGTTTTTGAAAAGCTGGTGTCATAAAAGTCTTGCAGCCCTACCACAAACTAATACAAAACCATCATGGTTCGTGACAGTAATGCTTCAAGGTTACAATAATATAGTTTGAATTCGTACCATGAACTTATAAAGTATTCCGGCACGAGAACGAGGCGTCTACATTTTTATATACCGCTATCACTGTCGCACGTCAGTGTCAACATGAATAACGGTATGACATGACAGTTGTATTTGAGTGAACGATTTAACGCGACGTCATCAAAACTGCTCTGCGTCAACAGCATTACAATATTCTTACTTTCATGTCATTTTTCAAAGTATGATTGAAGTAATAATGCTATAAGACGTTGTGGTAACCCCCCTGACCGTATTGTTTACATCTACGTCTATCACACTTAAGTAATATTTCTATTTTATACACATTATATTGGAGTTAAACCTTTGGTTTACAACTATCCAGACTTTACTAAACTAACAGGAGTACAACAGCTTCATACGAATCGATAGGAGCCGATTTTAAACTAGATAGAAATAAAAAACTCAACCAATCCAGCTTGTTTTATCCAATCTTAACCAATAACAACATGGACCTGCAAAATATATCGCTTTGTATGTTGTGGTAATTTTAAATCCATTTGGATGCGAATAAGTTACCCTTTACGCTATCACTTTAGAAGGCATTACGGGTGTTTTGTTGGCTGAGAATCGCTTGCCGAGTAGATTTACGACGGGCCCCTGCAAAAAGTTGGCTCAGTTTAGCACACCTGCGTCCTAGTGGAAGGAATGGTATTGCCTATAAAATTATCACAAAGGTTATGTCGCGTACACGATTCAGGATTTATTTCGTTTCGCGACAGATCGGGAAAATAATAGGTAGCTGACGCTTTTATCTTATCGAATTTCAAATATATAATATATTATTATTTGAACGATATGACGTGGATGTATTTATTATTTAAAGGTTCCCTTTAACCTGGGTAGATTGAAAAGGAATAGCTTAAATAAATATTTTCACATTAATTTCGATCTATGACTAGGAGTCATTGAAACACTTATAAACAGAGGGGAACGCGATAGAATACGCTTAAGGGGCACGGTTTATTTAATCTCGCTAAACTTAGGCGAACACGTTTCATCTATTCTACTGATTAAGTAGAATAGATGAAACGTGTTCGCCTAAGTTACTGCAAATCTTAATATATTCGACATAATATCTAAGCACGTCGATGTTACATTTCATCGAAATATACGGGTTTACTATTTTTTTTTTATTTACTCTATGCCGTCCCGCGGCTTACCCGTTTTCCCATGGGTACTCTAAATTTTTTAGGATTAAAAGCTTCCTAAGCGCAAAACTTCATCCCGATCAGTTCAGCCATTTCGGCGGGCAAGTCACAGAAACTCATCCTGAAAAACTATATTCCGTGAAAACCCGGTACGTATTTATGAAAATGATGCGTCCATGATAATTAAGCGGGTGAGCCCGCCGAGTGCCTTTTAGTTGCTAATCAGAATAATGAACACAAGTAGAACAGGATTTAATTAACTTTAGTTAGTATAGTACGTACCTACTCGGAAAAATTAGCGTAAACTACATTACATAATGTAGCAACAGCGTGAACTTCCCTAGCAACTGAGTTACGCGTAACTATAACGTAACATGCTTCAAGTTGCTAACTTCCGAGTGGCAGTGTCGTTACCGGCCTGCATTCTCGAGTTCCACTTTACACGGATAAGTGTACTTTAAGAAAAATAAGTATGAAATTATCCATAAATGAAAAAAAAAATCGATTCGTTTGTAAGCACATCACTTGATAACGAACTAGACTGGTTTGGCTATTTTCGTTTTGATATAGATAGTCGTAAGAGTCCAATTTGGTTCTAATGAAAAGTAAAATTGGATAAATATTCTGAAAATATTTTAAGTTGGGGTAAATTTAATCCCTTTTTTCTTAAAGTAGGTGAATAGAATAGAATAAAATTTATTCAATACTTGCTTAAACTATGGCGACGGCTGATAATAGGTGGATTTTTTATGATTTTTTAGGGTAACTTTATGTGCGGACTTTGCTCTGAAACCGGTGAAGGTAAACATCGCAAGAAAGATGGCATAATTATGTTCAAGAATCACACAAAATTCGTGAAAATATCATCCATCATAATATGATAGAAGACTAGAGTCCTTGCAGTGTGAACGTATTGGGCTGATGACGACGATGACGACAAACAAATTACTTTCTTTATTCCCTATAGATTTACTCAGCTTATTCTGATGTCCTCTAAGACTTCCTCAATTCAACAAGTTTATAACAATTGTGCCGACAAGGGAAACTAAACTGTAAACTGGGTTAAGGTAATAATGGATTTCCAAATGCGATCAGTAAAGGGTCACGCCAAGCGTCACTAATAATGACAAGGACTGCACCGACACACCTCTTAGCTGAGAAATATGGATGCCAGGAAAGTTGAAATGCTTGTAAATAAAGTAAAAATAAATAATAAATATTATTGTTCGGTTAATATTAATACGTGTAACCCTAAAATAAAGAAAGAATTATTTATTTATGAGAATAAAAATAATATTGTGGTACAAAAAAGCCATGTAAGGCAAAATGTACGTACAAAACTAAAAATGATTGGGACCGTGACCTTTTGCTACATGAATTTTATCCAACGTATAAGGTAGGGTTGTCCAAAATTAAAAAAATAACAAAGTTAGAGTCTTTAACCGCATACGTTTACTAGGTACCGGAAAGTAAAAATATTAAAATGCGATAAACACTATGTTAATCTCGGTAGTGTAAATAATCATGGAAATATTTTGAAGTGACAAACAAACAAACAGCAACGTTTCAATATAAGTATTGAGTGGAGTAGTACAAGTAATATAAACGGAGATTAGGGATAGTATTACGTATGTAGGAGCAATCTTCAAATTATTTAAATAGGGATACAAGTTACTTAATAAGCTAATTTATTTTATTGTTAAGGAAATCATCAGTAAAAGAAGGTCTGCGTAGTGTCAACCTTAAACCCGTACACATATGTACGGGTATTTAATGAGCCGATCGCCACGCTGGACCTTTCAGCCAGCTGCCTCGGTATTTATTTTTACGGGACATACGTGTTTCATTTCAGGAATTGCCAAAATTATCATTGACTTTTTTGGAGAGTTACTTAGTAAAGCTATTTCGACTCATAATTGGATTGGACCACCGCGTAGGTGTACGACATGAATATGTACCTACTTATTTCTTATTGGTATTTTCATATTGGAAGTGATTTTTTTAAACTTAAAGTGCAAACTAAATTACAATGCAAATTTTTTACCACGTAGGGCTGAAACGGCTGTACGGATTTTTAAGAAATTTAATACCTATGAGCAATAAGATACTCTGTTTCTTGTAAAGATACTTTTATACAGAAATTTTTCTAGTTTCTGTGGAGAACTGATTAAACTCTGCCAATATTCATGATTTTTACAACAGTGTCACCTGATCTAGGTTCAACTCCAATTCGTGATTAAAACTGTTCCTTAACGAGTTAATCTGAAAACTAAGGGTGGGCTTTTCCACCAATATGTAATTAAGGTAACCAATTGCTAACAATTAACAAATTTTTAAATTTAAATTAAAAAATTGGTTAGTTTTTCTGGTGATTGGTGCAAAAACCCGCTTTTAGTCAGCTCATATTTCTTAACACTTTCTCAATCAACATTGGGTAGTAAAGTAGTACCTAATGATCTATTGTCTTAATTATAAAGTCATCTATTTAATATAGGTATATATTGTATAGTGTAAGGAGTAACTGTACCTCGACATAGGTAAATAGATTTTCAAATTTCCCTCAAATGCCAAATCCTGAACTGAGTTAATCAATCACACACCATCAAACAAAGCGGGCGTGCGGCATTCACAACACTCCGGCTAAACACACACACATATTAGCATAAATACCCTTTGAAATTTCAAACGTAAAACCACCTCTGAAACTGCTTCTACTAAGAGACGAATTTGAGCAATTTGCAAACATTCTTGCTTTTGCCATAAATATAAAATCTTTACACTGTTGTGTTTATTAATTAATACAAAGACTTCTAGAGGTCTTTAATTAAATGTTATGTTATTATGACTAATGTAGAATCTTCAAATGGCTTGCGCAGAGCCGTTAAAACATATTAGGCACATCTACTTACTACAAGTATACAATTTATGTTTGTAAAAAATACAAGGGTTATAGAAAAATATAAACATTCATTGTTATATAATTATTTACTTACTTCAATACTGAAAAATTGTATGGTTTCAGTATTGAAATTACCTATTGATAATAATAATAGTACCTATTAATAAACTAAGGAAATATTGTAAGATTGGCACCGTAGGTATCACAGATTTTCATACAATAAGCATGTCTGTAGCATACCTACGCATTCAATACTTTCATAACTAAATTGCATTCACCATTCTCTTTGAATTTTTAAAAAATAGTATATAGATGCCCCAACTTATGTTAAATGCTCATATTCAGCAATGGACGTTTTCCGGCTAATGAACATTCGCATCAAAATACACTCAGGAACAGTAAGCTTCCTTATCTGGTTTACGATCCACACTAAGAGTAATTTAATTGCAAAATAGATATTTGCCACTAAGTCACATTAAACTGTAGCTCTCGGGTAATACACGCTCTCTGCATTTAATTATCTAAACCCTTCAAACATACTCTGATCGGATATCAAAGGCAATGTTACTCTACGTCTCCCAAAGTCTATAATACTCATAATGTGACCTAATTTTGCTCTATTTAATAGTTAATTGTTATTTATTATTCAAATGTATTATCATTACTATTCAAAGCGTCTGAAAACGTTTTAAAATTAGTTTTTATTGGCTGGCTTCTGACTATCTATCAATGTAAACTGTTTTAAAATTCTTTTAATGAAACAAAGTTTATGAATTTAGAATTTCTCCAAAGATATTATGTCATTAAAAATGAATCTGTGGCGATGCAATTGTATTTTTTATTGTTTCATCGTGTAGGCTAATCATTTCCACTCATTTGATGGAAAGTAATACCGCAATCTACGATAGTGTATGCCTGCCTAGAAATAATCAATATAAGTAACTAATGATATTGTATTTTACTTTAGAACGTCTATAAATATTACAGTAACACGTTCCTTAATAAAGTCATATCCTTTACAAGGGTTCCATCGCTTTTATCCAATAAGTTTGTCAATAACTCCCACGGGATTTCAAGACGAATTTATTGGCATTATATAAAATTAACCACTACAGAAGTAAAGTAAGTAACATTTCTACCCACGAGGATTATAGGATCGGAGGTACTAGGATCGGGAGCGACGAATAGCCCTTATAATAAAACCACCCGCATTCCTTCAAGCAATTAACAGTCTAACGTTTGCTCTCTTTTATATGCTTCGCTGAAACTTACCCGCTTTATAGCCTATTAACATTGGCGCATAAAACCACAACACTGAGTAAAACGCCTACATAGTTAAAATAGTGGTAAATAAAGTACTAGGTTTTGTGTGCGGCTACTCGTCGCCACTGGAACTTTCAGCTAATCCGTCACGGGCTTAAAAACGTTTTATCCGACTGCCCAAAAAGGGGGTAGCATTTTTTGAGTGTATGTTAGTGTAGATGTATGTTTGCGCGTTTCTATGTGATCTCCTGTAGTCTAAAAAGTGAGGCATTTTGAAATTCAATTAATGTAGAGTGTCATTAGCAAACTTTATTATACGTCGCTTGTAAACAAGGAAAACATGTACTTTTATTTGCATCATATGTCAACAAAATATCAACGATTGACTGGTTAGAACGCAGTTGGGGTTTTTGGTTTAACTTAATTTGTGCAAATATTTGGCGATCGGAGTTTAATATCAAACACAGTACAATATCTGACATTAACGTCATATTTTATATTAACAACACCTATACAGCGACTTTTACATTTCCCAGGCGTACCTAGGTAAATCAAAACAATATCTCGTAAGTTTAAAAAAAGTAAGTAAAAATTGGAAGTCTATCCAGATATGTAGCTTTAAATGCTTACATAAATTCTACTACTATTATTATTCTGTTCTTCTAAATACAATTTAATACACCAAGACTTGCTTAGGCGAACATGTAATCCATTTGGTAGAGTACAAAAATACCTAGTGTAACAAAGAAAATGTTTTGTGGAGGACCAAAAAATTTAATTGAATTTTACACTATTCTCATCAAAGGTATTTCCATCGTCATAAAGCCTTTGATATGGAACCGCTTAAATGACCTAATTATCATGACTTAAAGTGTTCCAACTCCTTGCACATTAAACATGATGTATAGGTACAGAATAATTAATAGTTATAGGTAGTTTCGCGACCACCCTACCATCTACCATGATGAATTCGTTTAATAAACGCGCTTGCACCGGCACGTTCACCCGCAGCCTCCCACAGCCCACTATGCATCGCCGCGCGCTGAGAAATGGTTTACATTTTAGCAATACCGACACGTTTGAACCGTACAAATAGTGTAGTAGAGGTTTAATTAAAATTTAGTTAAAGGTTTTCCAATCAAAATTTTTAGCTGCAAAATCATATTCAAGGTTTGTTGACGACAGAAATCTTCAAGTTTTCTTTGAAGAGGAAATGATTATTAACTTTATAATTTATATAGCCCATAGTTATGTCTCTCGTTAACCTCTGCAGGCCTACCACAAACTAATACATAACCATCATGGTTCGTGACAGTAATGCTTCAAGGTTACAGTAATATTGTTTGAATTCGTACCATGAACTTATAAAGTATTCTTGCGCGAGAACGAGACGTCTGCATTTTTATATAGCGTTATCACTGTCGCACGTCGCTGTCAACATGATTAACGGTATGATATGACAGTTGTATTTGAGTGAAAGATTTAACGTGACGTCATCAAAACTGCTCTGCGTCAACAACATTACAATATTCTTACTTTTATGTCATTTTTCAAAGTTTGATTGAAGTAATAATGCTATAAGACCTTGTGGTGACCCCCCAATACGCAAATTACAAATTCTTTATTAGGTCATGTAAAAATAAAATTATGCACACAAATATAGGATGTTCAGAGACTAAATTTTTCAGGTACCTGAAATTGAGGATTACGGAGGATATAAGGCATAGCATTATTTTTAAAATTTTACTAAACTTGCCTTTGTGTCCCAAGGATTTAAGGGTGTGATCCCTCATTCCAGGTGCACGTTAATTACAAATAATTGGCAAAATCTTCTCTATTATTATAAGTATATGCAAGCAGTAACAAATATGAAATCAAACCTTGCTTACAGCCATATTGTGCCGTTATGTTGCGGCGCAATTTGTAGTAACTATTGCCAACGACCGCCCCCTAGTGCAGACTAGAAACATCTGGGAACTGGAACATTCTAGTATTCAACCGAAACCTATCGGGAAATTAGGTGCCGAATGCGAATGACAGGCTTAGAAACTAAGCAAAGTTGGGCGAGCACCAAGTTTGAGTTCTACTAATTTGCTAAAATTCTCGTGCTGAGCCCCATATTAAACTTTTACAGTTACTTTTAAAATAAGGTACCGGAGAGTATAGTTGACAAGTGTTTTATGACTTGATTTCCTTATAGTTACACTTACTTGTAAATAATGTATGTAATTTTAAATCTCTATTCTCCAGTCTGATCACTAGTATAGTACTAACCTCTCTACTCTACTCTGTAGTCTGGTTTCTCGTTGGTTTTAAGATCCAAGAAGTATAAGGATATCCGCTTGGCACTGACTCCTGGGACACCCTGTATAATTGCGGTACTTAGTCTGAAATATAACTTGTTTTTCTTAGTTAATTATCTTGTAGTCAAGAATACTTTAGTGGCCTTATTAACAAACAAGTAGTAGCTTTGGATTAGGTACTTCAACTTTTGTCTTGTTTTGTTTGTCGTTGGAATATCAGACTCGATCGAAAAATACTAAATCCAGTTAAACTAATTCATTACTAGTCCACGATTAATAATAAGGCCGTAAGTGCATTGTCACACTGTTCATATGTTTAATAGTTTAGCTAGATATAAATTACCATTATAAATTTAACGTAGAAGAAAATTATTCTTATTCACTTATCTCCAACGTAATATCGAGATATTTCCTTCTAGAACCTATTGCACACATACCTACATAAGGGTCGTGTGACTAGGGTTGTCTCGACGCTTATTCAGTTCAAAAGTGTTCATTATTTGTAGGATTTTAAGATAGGTACTGCAATTACCAATCCGGCTGCCAAGCGTGGTAATTATAAACATAAAACATAAATACAATTATAAAATTAAATAAAATTGAATTAAAATTACATAAAATTAAACAATACCCTAGACTAAACTTACAATCTAACTGGCATTGCAGTGACATGTCTGTCGCAGCAATGCCGTATGTAGGGACAGTCCCACCTCCCCGCGATCATTATCAGGGCCGTGTCGGAGCTGGCCCGCACTCTGCGCACCAGGGACGCGGCTGCAACCCGCATGCCGCGTGGAAGCAGCTGATGCGCGCTGCCGCGAACATGCCCGAGGCACACATTAGAAAGGGAGGGTGAGGACGAGTATTTCATAACACGGGGCAACCTAGTATGAATGCTAGTCCTTCATCTACACTCATGTTTCTTTTAAGTATAATTCACTTTGTAACAAAATAGTATATTACCTACCTACTGTTATAGCGTGTTCTAAAAATGTAAAAAATCTATCTGTAATATGCAAAATTTATTTGTAACATTTATGTACTTTATTTGGAAAATAAATATTTATCTTATCTTATCTTACATATGATTATGACAAACCCCCATAGGGTCCAAAGTATGATAAACGTCCAAAGTGATGTTTTATGGAGAGGCCTGGTTTTGGCCAGCAGTCGGGCTGGTGGACGTAAAAAGTGTACCTATCTTACAACCGACAATGTCGCGACGAGGACTACAAATGGTTTTAGTTTTCTGTTGAATAACTTTGAATGTCAATCATCTGTCCTTTACAATGCATAATTAACTACGTACTTATACTACGTAATAAAAATGAAGGATATATTTTTGAACAGCACAATAGTATACTTCGGCTTGTACTTAGCTTATGAGTTCTACTTACGTTACCTTCTGCATATGATTTATTTTTTGTTTTTCGTTTCAGTTAAAATTTTCCTCGGTACTTGTTTAACGCAGGTTATACTTTAAAAACTAATAAGTATTTATAAATACGTGGTGGCAATGGCAACCCTATTTCCGCAGTTATGCAGAATAGGAGTGCACGTCCCCCGTAACAAGCTACGTGCCGCCGCATCAGCCAGTTTATTACTCACATTTTTCACTTCCCGCTTCGCGTACTATACATAGATATTCTATTCGTGGTTCGATAGTACTGATATCTGTAGACTTGTGTGTATTATTGACTATTCAAGTCTTCTGTGGATATTTTAATAAGTTGTTTATATGTTTGTACAGAAATCAAATTTGATTTAGGTATATATTTGCTGCTGGCAGTGAAAGTTCACATTTCATCCTTTTCCCCGCTACGATGTTCGTGGAAAACTAGTTTGCCTATAATGATTTTTGTTTTTGCTATTTAGCTCTACAATAAAACTTGTCAAAACAGCAACGATGGATTCAACTTACAATTGTATATATCTAATATCTCTAAAACTCATTACTCATTAATTTAGATCTTACCTTACAATTTTGACTACTTACAATAACCAACCTTAGCTTACCCAAATCCCAGTTTAGATAATAGTATACATTTATATCACAATGTACAATGTAAATAAATGTGATTGTACATGACATTGTTAGTATTGACCTGCTATTTAGAAGCAATAACTCTGATAAGACTGAAGCAGAATGTACGTATGTACCTACCTATTGTATCAATATTTGTGTTTAATTTATGTTTTTCGACATTGTCATTGTTGAATTTTTAATGTGTATTTTGTAATATTTAAGTTTTTTATTTTTGACATTTTCGTATACTGATTGACATTTTTTATTATATTATGAATTATTGAATGCGTACCTACCTATATTATATTAGATGTACCTGCGTATTTATATAATTATATCATACAAATAACCTATTTGAGGAGGTATACTTAAAGTAAATCATTGACATGTAATTTGAAAGTATTATGAATAAATGATAATGATTATGATTATTATCTTATATAGGTACCGTACCCAAATCAATGCTGCGCTGGTATGAGCGAGGTATTCAGAAATAATTTATCCTGTAATCTGATAGCTCTCATTTGAAGCTACATTTGAAGATAGGTACTAAAGCCATTGCCATCTCCCCTAAACATTTATCTGCAAAGGTCCATTCATGTTCCAACGCGGGTGCCGTCAACTTTTGGGCATAAACATTCATTATTGACAATTTGAATGAGAGAAAAACGTCAGACCCGTGTTGTAGCGAGTAAATATTTGATCGTGTGGAGCGGCCCTTCCGCCGCGCATATGGGGGTATTTGACAGATTTAAACCTTCTATATTTGGATGGCTAATATGGCTATAGTGGCTACTCTGTTCTACGTGTATAGGCGATTGTTACATGTTACATGCCGCGTCGTCTTACATCGTCACATTCATTGTAGGCTATGTTTTTTTTATAATATAAACTTCTGCTAATGTCTGGTTCTTGTTTCAGATCGAACCACATCAAAACAATGCAGGTTCCTTCAGGCTGGCGCGGCGTACCAGTGCAGCCTTTTACCGCAATTCGCTCGCGACGGGTACCGGCAGCTTTTTGCGTCACAGGCCCCTTCTTTATTTTTGGAATAATTTGTATACTTATATGACCATCTTTACCATCCATTTTTTTCGGAAAATCTACAGCAAAAAATAAAAAATATTTACAATTGCTCACCCAAGGTATTCTATCCTATTCCTCCTACAAATGTCCCATTTCCAGCACTTGTTGCGGTCCAGCTTGATTTATCTAGAGATTTCCGTTGTTCAAATTACTTTGTAATGTTCTGTACTACGTTTTTAATTTGTTTAGGTACACTCAGTCTCGGTTTGTAACGTTTTTGCTATCTTTAAGCAAATAAAATGTCAGCCTTTGCTTTCGTTTTGTTTATGAAATCAATTTCTAGGTAAGTAGTAGATAGTAAAACATTATTTTTGACAATAATAAAGCAAAACGCGGTCTTCGTTGCAAGTTTATATGGGAGATCTTGAAAAACTTCGCAGCTTGACCGCTGGAACGAACTATATGTTTTGAAGATACCATCAGATGAGAGAGCGGTCAAATGCTTTTATCTAACAATAAATAAAAAGTCCTCGTGTTTTAGTCGTTTCAGTTGTTAGGAAAATTCGTGAAATCCACATGCACTATGATGAACTTCGTAAATTTTTCCAGCATCAATCTAACAATATGTAAGCCGTGTCTTCAATCAAACAGAAACACGTAGGTACTAAACTCACACCCTTCACACTAAAAGGTGTCTCACAAACTAAGAAAATGCCGAATGGAAAACAAACAGCCCGATACGTGTCGTAAGCACGTAATCTAGGTAAATAAAGACGCGTATCAAGTATACTTAGCTACCAGTACGAAGATACGCACAAAATGTGGTGAATGGTGGCTAAATAAAGATCATCCAAGAGCAATAAGGTATGTAAGCTTACGTATAAGTACCTACTTAGTGTTTTGTAGGGTGCCGTAGGTACTCAAAAGGTAAAAAGAACTCTATTGCTAAGGCTCCGCTGTCCCGCGTCCGTCTGTCGGTCTATCCGTCTGTCACCAGGCTGTATCTCATAAACCGTGATAGTTAGACAATTGAAATTTTCACAGATGACGTATTTCTATCGCCGCTGTATATAAAAACGAATACTAAAAAACAATAACATAAGTATTTAAGGGGGCTTCTATACAACAAACGGGATTTTTTCGCCCGTTTTTATAGATGGTACGGGACTCTTCGTGCGCGAGTCCGACTCGCAGTTGGCAGTACAGAACCTTATTTACTGCAATGTGTAGTGTTGTACTGCTAGGTGACAGTGAACACGCACTTCGCATAGATCACGATTAGGGTGTTTTCTTCGGACGCCCGGTACACCATCTATATCTGCGTCGGACAATAGGCTGACAGACGGACATCTGCGGAAAACACACATCTGTAGATACCTGACGATGTATTGAAAGAATACGATTGACATTGACGACTAGCAATAAATAACATACTGGTCGTATGTTAAGTTGCCAACAATTAAATAAGAGTAATACTTGTTGTGTGTCTGTGTTGTGCAAACGCATGTTAGGTTTGAATCCCTAATTTTTGAACGTCAATATAAAAGTTGGTTATTGCTAATTTCTAAGTGCATTTATAATAGGGCTCTTAAACTGTGATACGTTAACCAAATTCTTTACATTTATTAATATTTAGACGGTCAATAGTTTTACTTTAAATTATCATCAGAGTATCTGAATCATTTTAGGTAAACTTTAATAAAACTTGATTTATTTGTACAAATGGTAATAATACATAGAGTCCATGTGTACCTAACGATCATAAATGTACTTTTAACATACGAGCTAAACGTCAGTTATTTCAAGCGTCGAATTTGGCCGAAATTCATTTAACCCCCTGGGGCAGCGTTGAAAAGATTATAAAAAATAACACACTACATCATTTTTCTAGAACCTTTATTATATTTGATCCATTCAACCAAGCGTCATTTGTTCATAATGCCATTTCATCCCATACTGTTTGTCACACGACATAAAAACAAATATTAATGCCCCAGTTTACTACATCTGTCTCTAAATACCAGGGGATTTCAATATTCTAATACTCGAGTGTTATATCAATAATGTTCAAGTATTGGCGCAAACATTCCATTTCCGAGTGAAGTGCCACCATTATATCCTGCACCCTCGGGATTTCTAGCTTCTTTCTACTCGTGAAGGTTTGAAGATGGCTGGAGGATATCGTGAGGTCTGTGTAGGTTGGCTGGTCCTGGCCCTCAAATGGGTTAATCGCTTGAAGTCAGAGGCGACATCTGCACCTGACGGACTGAATTACGGTGCTGCGGCTGTTATTTATACGCTCATACACAAAAAGCTATTTGGCATACATTTGCTTGTAATACAAATTAGGAATCGATTTCTGCTGAAGTGTCTAACCAGCAAGGCGAAACTTTGTTTTTAATTCTTTTATTTTACAATGTATACTCCTTTGCAACGGATATGTTAAATATTTAATTGATTTGATTTTATGAATAATTTTAGGGGGTTTGTATTTTGTCAGAATAGTTCCGTCAATTGACTGAAACTCAAAACCCCACTGAGGAAAAAGATTGCAAGTGCGGGTGTATATCTAAAAAATACCTTGAAGAAAACGCCTCATGGTTCAGTCAGCTGAACTCTACATCTCGTACCTATGGATGAAATAAAAAAAGAAGGATTGAGTTTTGATTGACATCGAACTGAAGCCCAAAATGGCGGACATATTACATATGTGTATCAGATGAAAGTAGGGCGACCGGCTGCCTATGATGTGAGTGTGTGCGTGTTCCGCTTGTACGTACGAAGCGTTCCGGCTTCCTAAGGGTGCTTCAGTTTCGGATCAGACTGGATTCCCTCCTTCTTTTTTATTAGCTCCATGCTCGTACCATTATTACCATATTCGTCAGTAGCCTGTTGAGTAGTACATTTAAGTAGGTACCTACGTCTTTCTCTATCAGCTTCTACAGGCTTCTATACAGGGCTCGCTTTGTCCTTTTTTTGCTTATAACATTCCTTCTAGTATCTTTTTTTTGTATATCCTGAAGTTGGTAACCCAATTAACTTAAAAAAAATCTCCATAGTGTGGTATGTTAATAGGCAAGTTCAATTTGTCTCTGGCCTCGTGCTTTCGGCTGTGGGTTACCTGGCACCTGCCTGTGCTCATTAACCTATTTTCATTAGCACGAACAAAAGGGGTAAATGGCTCAGGGGTTACCAACCTTGCATAAGCCAGGGGCTGCGAAATGTTGGCCCCAACTTAGCGGAAGTTTTTTTTAAATATGTGCTGAGCTCATAGCCCTTAGATTGCTGGGCCTATTTGAAAAAAATTAGATGTGTATCGAAATTCTAAGAGTTGTAGTTGTATATAAACGCATTTTTATACAATCTTTAGATTTTTCATTAATTATTTTCAAATGTTACCAAACACTATCTGCTCCTAGTGATTGCATCCTGTGTCATGTATCAAACTTCATCAAACCCCGATAAGCCGTTTCAGCGTTGGTATACAAAGATATTTTTTTGCAATAAAATATTATTATATGAATAAATGACGTGACGAGTTAGTCGTTCGCCTGATGTTAAGCAATACGGCCGCCCATAACAGTACCAACCCTGGTAACCTATTTTAGAATGGAATGGAACGGAACGGAACGGAACGGAACGGAACGGAACGGAACGGAACGGAACGGAACGGAACGGAATGGAATGGAATTGTCTTTTATTGTTCATCATCGAAGAATTCATTTACATTGTAGTGAGCCTTACCTACCAACCACTCTTTGAGATTATGTTTAAGTTGGTTACCGTTGAGAGATTTTAAATGTGGAGATAAATGATTGTAAATTCTTACTGCACAGGCGAAAGAGCTTTTGTAAAACATGGTATTATTACTTTGGGGAATACATATGTTAAATTTATGTTTATTTCGAAGATTACCTGTGCGACTCGACTGTATGGCGAAGATAAAATTCGGCATTATTTTTGACAAAGATACTAATTTCTAGTATATAAATTTCTGTAAGGGTAAGTAATCGATTTTCTTCAAATATATTGCGGAGAGAATCTGTGTTTTCTAAATTAAAAATATTTCGCAAGCAACGCTTTTGCATTATGAATGTTGACTGAACGTTGACAGAATTTCCCCAAAAAATTATGCCACAACTTAACTGAGGATAAACATACCCATAAGAAGCGTTTATAGCAATATTTTCAGATGACACACGGCTCAGTATCGACAAGGCATAACAATACTTGGATATTTTATTATTGATTTTGCTGACATGGGCCTTCCAATTTAAATGTGAATCGAGTGTCACACCTAAAAAATTTATTTCATTCATTTTATTAACCGGGGTACCTTTATTATTGATATTTAGCTGTAATGTTGACATTTTATAATTTATGAATTGCATCAGTTGCATCAGCAGTACATTAGCATTAAAATATTTAAAAAAGAACTAAGTAGCTTTCATACAATAGATTCGCCTTAATTTGATATTCAATATGCAAAGAATTATTCAGTTACATCACATGCTGATGTTAACCACAGAGTCATAAAAAAGTTTCGCTTGGAGAGTAAAATTTTCCAAAGTACCAAAGTCCCATTAAAGAGATGATCAACTTGAACTCCAAACTACCGATAAACATTGTATCGTAAATAGGACGCCAAAGTTTTTCTATCCCAAAAGTTAGGCAAGTTATAATTCCAGTATTGCAGGACCCTTGTCACTTTGAGAGGTCATTTGACATGTCCAAGTAGGGAAGGGACAGTGATGCTGGGTAGTTTTATTCAATTAAACCGATTCAAGCGAATGTAAGTTTGTTTGTAAGTGTCTTTCCAGAAGGCCAGATGTTTTGAAGACGGGAGAGGATGGGAGGAGGAACTTTCAACATCGTAATGTAATATATAATATTGAAGTGCTTTCGAGAACAAAAGTTGACACCTTATAAAAATAATCGTAAAATCTGACCCGACGGATTTTTCTGTCCCACAAAAGTTCCATAGTAAAAAAGATGGTCATCTATTCATCCCGAATTCGAAACTTTTCAAATTTTCTTTCCAAGTACTTAAAAACATAATTTGGACTAGGAATTATGAACATTTTAAACATAACATCGGTTTAGTCGTTCTAAAGTGTTTACTAACGATAGATTGTTCTGTGGATAGGACTTAAAGGCCCAAGAAGTTTGCAAAGGTTCCATGGTTTTCCTTTGTATACTTAATCTGTTTTGCTAGAGATTTTATGGTTGTTAGAGATGGTCTCTCCATAATGTAGATAATATAATGCATACAGTAGGTATATATATAGCAATGCCACAAAACCAGAGCTTCGGTTCACTTCTAATAGAAATCATTCTTTCTCGTAACTTGTGCTGAAACTGCTGAAAGTTTTAACCATCCATGCAGACAACCTGCCTCAAACCTATCATATTTTTATCATGTAGAAAAGAACCATTATCGCCGTTTAATACTATAATTTATCCTTCCCAGCAGGATTAATTACCTCGGACGCACAATATACAATGTGCGTTGGCGGGTGTCCCTCATCAAATAGCGCTACCTGCCAGTGTTCGACCAAATTAAATTTAACTAAGATACCTCGGCCGCCATTAACAAATTACACGTAAGGCTGCATGAAAGACGGGCTTTCATTTAAACATGTAGTTGTCTGAGTGATGAGGAATGGAAAACAGAAAATTTACTTATATGAAACATAAATTACGATTGTAATGTTATAAGTGGTATAAAACATAGATTAAATAAAATAAATAAATACAGCGCCATCTAGCCCCAAACTAAGTAAAGCTTGTACCATGGAAACCAGATAACTGATATAATACTTAGATACTTTTTTTTGTTTGTAAATACATACATAGAATACAATATAACACCCAGACACAGAACAAACATTTATGTTCATCACACAAATGCTTGTCCTGGGTAGGAATCGAACCCACAGCCCTCAGTTCAGAAGGCAGGGCTACTACCAACTGAGCTATCGGGCCCTTCGGGATTGCAGCCACCTTTAAAAAATATATCTAACTCCACCATCACGGTTGAAGACGTACGCGCCATCCGTTTACGGTTAATACTCAAAGTGGTTCGACTCGAAATTTACCTATACGGACAGCGAAGGAAGTACAATCTTCTAGGCAAGCATGTACCTAACCGCTATGCCATCGTAGACCATCGCGTTATCACTTTCCATCAAGTAAAACCGTGATCATTGTTAGTACTCGTCTATAAGTAATAAAGAAATAGAATACAAACAATGCTCTATAATGACATAAGATATAATTATCGTTGCGGTTTTCTTTTCTTAGCTCTACTATGTCTCTTCGTTACGACGCTGTCCATAACATAACAATAAACAAAGTACCAATTAACGTCAAGCATATTCGCCACCAAACGAATTTAGATATAGAGATAAGGGTCCAAAGTGCCTCGGGATATCGTTATCATAGCCTATATCAGAAACCAAGCATGAGATATTGTTGTTAGGAAATAAATGTTCTTCTAGATAATTATTATTTGGAGTCAAATAAAATATGTGGCATAAATGAAGAAAGAACAGAGACGAATGGAAAAAATAGGGGAGACCTTTTCCCAATGTCTCTTGCCCTGAAAAATATATATTTAGGTAGGTAGTTACATATATGTCTATAAATTGTAAAAAATCGAGGCAGGTACTCAAAAACATGACTGCGCTAGCAAAGCAAGTAAAGGTACCATTCTGCCGCTTGATCTGTCAATAACACCAATTTATGAGAGCAAATCCAATAAAACTTTACCACAATTATTTAACTTTATGCTACGCAGCTCCTGTCACATTTCCCGCCTAAAGTGGCGGCCGTGTCATGAGGACGAGGGGACGCCATCTTGAAACGTGATGCTGACGCGACGGTGGCGTGACGCCCTGACGAGCCCTGACGCTTTGCTATTCAAATAAGTTCTTTCTTAAATATCGGTCTACCTATTTTATACCAGGATCTTATTATATTAAAGGTCCTATTGTACTGCATGGGGACGACGTTTATTCATTTTTCTTTTATGAGCTTGTTTAAACGTCACATTACAAAGCGAACTATGCTCGACTTCATAGTTTGCTTTGTTGATGATTTTTGATGAACAATTTTTCCATCGTTTTATATTAAAATTTCAATGAATAAAATGTTCAGATATACCTTGGCAGCTTTTTAGCAGCAATTAAAAATCACTTGCTTGTTGACGTAGCTGTGGGATGTCCAATGACCAATAAGATGTTTAACTAGGTTAAGTATACTTAGTTTAGAATTAAGTGAGTACCTTATTGTACAGTTTTATTAGATGGGTCAGTCCAGCAGAAATCGACTCAGTAAGTACGTACCCGTTTTCAATGTCCTCTGATAAGTAAGCAAATGATCAAGCAACGTGAAATATGAATCTAAATAACAAAAATCACGCGCTAGCTCCGCTGCTTACTTATATTAAACCCACTCAACATCTGTTCCCGACGTTTTCTCAAGCACACCTAGTCTAACTCGGAGCTAAGTTATTTATTTGTACGATGTAGCTTAGAGCCGACTTGAGAACAGTTGCGAACTACTGTTTCGCTTTAATATTTAGATTAATGAATAGCTGCTGCAGATTAACTGTATATAATAGTATAGTTACTCAAAGTACCTAACTATTAATACTTAGTGTGTAACAAATAGCGAGTAAAATACGTAGCTAAACCCTAAACCTACACCTCCTACATACGTAATGGATGTAGATTATTTCGTTGAATTAAAAACATTACGGGCAAATGCTACTTAATAAAAAATTCGGTATACCTATCTACCGTATACAACAATCATCATCAGCCCGTAGATGTCCACAGCTGAACATAGGCCTCCCCCAGAGAGCGCCGCTTTGAGCGGCTGCTCGCCTCCTGCATCCATCGGCTCCCCGCTGTTTTCACCAGGTCGTCGGGGGTCTGCCTACGCTGCGCCTTCCGGTTCGTGGTCGCCACTCGAGAACCTTTCTTCCCCATCGGTTGTCAGTTCTGCGAGCGACAATACCAACAATACACAATACAACAGTACCACAGATTAAATAATAGTGACTACTGAGTTCTCTTCAATCTCAGTGCGTAGGTAATGCGTATATGTATAAGTAGGCAGTGCGTATGTTATCCATACTGGAACACGATACCCTTTGATTCACCAATTACGCCTCCATCGTATGAAGCTCTCGACGGGCGCACCCATTTCTCACTTGACCTATTTACAATTTTTTAATGAACGAAACATTTTTGCAACCAGTATTCATGAGGCTTCCTTTGTCAGTGGAAGCTGGAAGGGTAGTAATAAATGCGGAGTCAAAACGGTGATTTACAACATTTGAAGTCGCGTTGGTTATTTACTGGAGAAGTTATAATTACGTTTCTTTTTAAAACGGATGGTTCCCGTGCGCCATATACCGGGGAAAGTGGCTTTCAGGTAAAACAGAGCTGCATGGTTGAAAGGACTTATCTGTAAGACGTTATTTAATTCGTAAATTATATAATACCAGATATTATGGTGTAAAGCAGCTTGTAGTTCTAGTCCGCAATAAGGTCTTGTGCTCTGGTTTAAAAGCCACTGATGAAATTATAGGAGATACAATATGAGACTTCTTAACTGTGTTCTGTAGGTAACCCTAGTACGAGTTTCGAAAGTTTACTAAAACTTGATTCGTTTACGTATTCTCCCTTTTCTCCCATACATTTCTCTGCAGCGCCCCTAGCGGACACGTTGATGAACTAATAATGGCAGTACAAATTTTAAATGGATTCGTGCGTATTCACATTTTGGAATACTCGTACTAGGGGCACAGGTTTAGAAACATTTGACTCATTTCCGTCTTCCAAAGAGCTGGCTCTTACCTCGGCCAAAGACTAAGTTTGGCCATTCAACGAGGTAATGTCGCCAGCTTTTTGGGCACCTTACCCGCAGACAGCGACTTAAACGCGGTTTTTTATTTATAAGTGTATTTTATAAGTTTAGATAGTTTTAGTTTTAGATAAGTACCTACTTAGTTTAGATTTAATTTAGTTTTTAGTAATTGTATTTTGTATTTAGTTATTAAATTTGTAATAAATAAATAAATAAAAACAAATATGATACGATAAAAAAAAAAAAAAAAAAAAAAAAAAAAAAAAAAAAAAAAATTTCCGTCTTTTGTCTTTTTTATGCATTTTCCAAAATTGATTTGGATGATAAGAATTGGAGACAATCAGTGTCTCAGAGCCTGAGGATGACGAGTGCAAGTGTTACACAGGACTTAAAGTTCTGGGAGGCTCTTGGGCAGGCATTACATAATATATAAACCCAGGCAAACAAAAGGGTCGTCACGTAATTCGTTCACCCTAAAAAATTAAATCGTCTAAATTCTAAACAAAGAGTACAAAAATATTCCTCATTTTCCTACAATAAAGCTGAAACAACAAAAACCTGATTAATTCAAGGTATAACTGCACTTAACAGCCTCCGCAAAAACAAGAACCCAAAAAACTCGCTGACTAGACGCTTACGCAAAGATCAAGTATGTCCCGGTATAAGTCAATGTCCAAGGCAGGCGCGGCTTAATACTGCCCAATTATCCCTTCAGCCCTTCACCCTTGCGTAGAACTACCCTTATCTAAAGTGTGGTGAAGGACAAAGGTGGCCAAACTACATCGGTCAGGATAAAATTAAAGAAGCTTTTTGACATAATTATTATTAAAACTGGAAGACAGCCATTGGTGAACATATGCCAGCTCAATATAAAATACCACACTTTGAACGGCTACTTACCTTTTGCATTCAGCGGTGCGCCATACGGTTTTGAACAATCCCGTAGTCGATTCACCTATTCTATGGTTTACTCACAATAGGTGTGAGACACAATTGCTTTTGTTTTGGCATACTTACATAAATGAACGAACCCTCTGAATAATTCAAACATTTGAATTATTTTGAGTGTGGGAGAAATGCTGTGTTTCGTGGAAACTCATTGTAAAATCTTTCAATTTGATTTTAGGAATGGTCTTGTCAAATGTTTACCTACAGTCAGCAGCAAAATGGAGAGTACATTGTCGTAAAGGCTTAAAACCAGTGATCCGTAACGAACGTCACATTAGCAATACATGTCTTGTTGAGCCGATTAGACTGCTCAAACACAAGTATACATATATATATATATATATATATATATATATTTTTTTTTTTTGTGCAAATTGTTCATACTAATTTTGATGCACGCCTACATCCCTATATACTTGTACCTATAGATTATAATTACGTATCCTGAGAAATGGTCTAAGTCAAAGAGGCCCGTATTACAGGATATTTGTCGTGATCAGTCCAATAGGTTACGTTACTGCTGAACATGGACCTTCTCTCACATGGAGAGAACGTATGCCATAATCTTTCACGCTGGCCAAGTGCGGGTTGATGGATGACAGCTGTTCTTGAATTTTGTGATTCTTAAACATACCGGTTCCCTGAAACTGTTTTCCTTCACATTTGTAAGAGAGAGTGCATAGATTAAATACCAGTGGTGCAGGACCGAGCGACATTTGAACCTGGGTTAAAATTGCTTAAAAATCACACGGTTACTTACCGCTAAGCTTACAATCGCTCTCAAGATATTCTTAAAGTGGTGTGCCTTAAAGAATTTTCTTTTCCAGTACTACTGCATCTCACTACCATATCCTACGTAGGGAAATTACTATAGTGTAATAATTACACTATGGCAATACGTAAGTAGTACGTCGTAGTAGTAGTAATTCTATGATTTTGAATAAGCTATCTTTAAACAAACACGAAAAAAAGTACAAAAAGGTACTTATACAACAACTATTATACTTGTACATATTCTGGATTAGCAACTTATTATACTTACTTGAATAACTCTCTCTGTATTTTCATCTGCGTATATGTTAGAACTATAGAGTGCCATAATAACCTATGTAACTAAATCCACTAGAACCATCAGCAAATTGCTAATACCACGAAATGGCCAAGTCAAACAGTCAGTGTATTGTAGAGATTGTACCTAACAAATGTATAAATCAAATACTATGCATTTCGCCAGGTTTCACTTGAGATACCTAGATATTGTAGATACAAGTAGTAAGTAGAGATCTAAGAACGTTAACTTTATCCTAATTTTAAAGGGCACTGTAGGAAGTGAAGCTACTGGGTAAATTCTCATTTAAGTTTCAACTTTGGGCCTTTTTTCCTCGAGTTGCGACCACAAACCGGAAGACGCCGATGGATGCAGGATGCGAGCGCCTATATTCAGCAGCAGACGTATTTAGGCTGTGGATGATGGTGATGATGATGATTAAACTAAACGAATCATAAATCCATTGTATTAAATTGCTGCCAAAAACCTTATTATATCTCCCAAGACTTTTCCTCAATCAAGGAGGATTACGTGTTTATTCCTTTTCAGTAGCGAGAGAAAAAAATCAGCGAAAATAATGTTTAACAGAACAGCAAGCTGTGCTATTTTATGAGGCAGTATTTTTTTCTACAGCCGGCGTACCGTCTGTTTATCTTCCATATTTCACTTTCTTCATTTCAATTTTATTTTTATTTATGTTGTTGAATGAGTTTAAGTATTTATACTTGACATTCGTTGATTTGGAGAAAAGAAGGGTGGCTGGTTGCATAACTTTCTAGTGAAAGCGGGAATAGCTTAGACTGCCTAAGAAAATTGCCTTAAAACGATGTCTAACTTGCATATCAACTATGGGCTAATAGGTTTGAAAAGCATAGAACCTCTCGCGCTCAATAATTAATCTAAAACAGCATCATATGACGAGCTAACCTGTGGCAAGATAGCATCCTCATTGAGGACTCCTCAATATTATCACGCAAAATTAAATATGAGTGTTTGTGTGTTTATATGTATTAGGTACTCCTGAAGAACTAATTTACCACCTTCTCTTTCTTAAATTCAGTTTAAAATATAGAAACATCAAGGCGTAAATGTTTTAAAATCTTTATGAATTTGTTTTATTTATGGGCAAGATTCGGCCAGTAGATTCGGATAAAGCAAGGGTTATGCTAAATAGGTACGTGGATCGCCGCTCGGTTAGCTGGAAATATGGTGCTTATCGCTCGTACATTCAAACGAGCATTTGGAGATTATGGAGCTGAAAAAGTGAACACGGAAACAACAGAAATGGGGAAAACTTACTATAAAACTTACTACCCAAAAATTGCTATTTTTACGCTATGTAATAAAATAAGTCAATAGAGATCATAGTTTTTTGAACAATGAAGCACTCTGTTAAAGAAATTAAAATAATTTTGTTTTAAAAATGCAAGAAGATATTATAATAAAACAACATTAATAAAATAGAAATTATAACTACCTTTGCGACTCGTACTTAGTTCCTGTATAGGGAACCCTAGACACGGTCTTTGGTCTATAAATATATGAAAATAATGTAAATGAATATTGGTTCCTATAGGAACTAATACTAATAATTACTACATGTGGGGCAGTTTTAGATCCTTATGTAGTGCTCCAAGTTTACACATATTGATTCGTAAATTCCTATTCCTATTCCTTCGTAATCCACACATCAGAGGAATGGAACTTGCTCCATCGTGGCACAATATCATTATACAATAAAAATATCAATGATTATATACCATAGAATATTTTAAACCTAAATCATTGTATCCAAACGGGGCGGTTATTCTCTATGGAAACACAGATTCCACACGATTCGAAACCACGTCGTTATCGTGTCTTGTTCAAATCGTGTCACAGCGTTAGATTTACCTTCACTTTACATTAAAAATAACTTTATTTTAAATGAAATATAGTGACATAAGTGGTCATATCTTTTGATGTGTTGATGTTTCGGAATGCATCTCGGTAAAACATATGATTTTTGACAGTTCAAATCGCGCCAATTCCAATCTCATTTCGTGCGGTTTTGTTTTCGTTTCATAGAGAATACAGTTTTGCTGATTTCTTATGTAAGACAAGAAATTCGCGTGGTTTCGAAGTAAGGAATCGATACGAAATAATGGCCCTGACCGGAAATAGTGTTCTCGTCTGTGCCTAAAAAAGACATCAACGTACTCTACACTATTTTACCTAAATAACCCATTCATTGATATAATTCGTTCAATGGAAAAGGAGAGTCTGTTTGAAAAAGACAGACTAATAGAGAGTCTCTCACTACTTTATATTTATAGCTTTTACCTTTGACTTGGCCCTAACAATATCAAAAATGTAAACCCTCAGCCCCTATACTATATTTTAATGTATTTCCAGAACTCCAGAATATTCCGGTACCCGTATATTTTCCTGCTCTCTCTCGACCACATTTTTTCAAACAATCATCTCCGTGAAACAATATGTAAGGAATTTTGATAATTTTTGTACTTTATGTTCTATAAATATCTTTCTCATGGATTGCCCCAAAAGGTAAATCAAACACTTACCTATAACAACCGTCCTCACGAAACACGGCACATTCACTGAAAATACCAGTCAACCACTGAATACATTCATATAGATGATCGCACAAACGTAGTAAGTGTGTAGTATCGTAGCAGACGAGGCGTGCCTGCCGGCACGATCAGCTGATCGGTCCCGGCGAGCTATCCGGGTTTAGAACCGGGATGCCACGGGAACTTGCAGAGGCAGACTGGAGCCTTAGAACACGCGACGGGAGGCTGCGCGGCGAACCGGCGGCGGCATAACGCGAGCTCAAGCGGGCCCCCGCGCACGCCGCCACAGCCACACTAATCAGTAATCGTTGCCGGGAGGAGGCTGCGTCGCTTCCCCCGACTTCCCTCACCCCTTACCCCGCACCCCACCGCCGGCACTCCCCTCCAACCCCCGCACGTAGTACGGACATCAAATTCCGAAAAAATGTTTTGTATTTCCTTTTCCTCATTGACTATTGTATTGTTATCCGCAATGTTGATTCAATTAGTGAATTAAGCTTCCAAAACTACAGAAGCTTTAGTAAATCGGTTTCAAATCAATTGAAAACTTTTGCCTCAACATTAACACAGAACTTTCAAAAGTTTTCGAACAAAGGAGTTAAATCTTAAAAGTTCTGTACTGCCTTTTACGCTTAGCGTTAACAACTTGCACAAGCAGTGTGGAAGTTACAGGCTTAACTCCAATCTTCCTAATCTGTGATCTACGCAACGGTTTTGTTCAGGGCTGGCACACAGTTAAATATTCATTTGCGGATGGTAAATTAGTGAGGCTGTGATAGTCGTCTTGGGAGGCGATAAGCCTCAAACCTCTGCCGGGTTGAATACTTCCGGGAAATCCCGGATCATTTATGGTAGGCTGCATTACAGCTGATGATGTCCCGATTTAATTATGAAATTATAAACCGTTACGCTTATCAATTCTTGCACTGCTCATGCTTCATTCATGTATTTATTTTATTCGTTTTTTTCCGTCCCCCTTCTTCAACCTGGATATCGCAATGTTCTCAATTCTCAAGTGACGTTATCTGAGTTGGTAGAGAAGCGTCACTGCCATGGACGTAGGTACAACTCAGATGGGTAATTGATTAACTGTGTATGTCAGGATTTCAACTTACCACTGCGCACTCTGCCGCCATTATAAATCGACTAAATAATGTTTTATTTAGTTGCATTTTGTTCCAAATTCTGAATTTATTGTTTAAAATTGATTCCGTCACATGTGTTTGTTTTCCCCGGTTGGTTTTTGTAGTATCTGAGTACGCTCGATGGCATTTTCGGATCATAATTTTTATTGCAATACACGTGCAGTCGCTATGAGTGCCGAGCGAGCGTCGTATGACGTATGAGCGTGAAGATGCTGGCCAGCATATTTGAAGTGTCCGACAGTCCAAGTTAGAGATGTGCCGTCTAGTGTATACAAAGAAGTCTTTGGAATGAATTCGTTTTGTCATCGAACGTCACTGGATAAGTTCGTAGTCTATTCTACCAACCATAATTCGACAAATACTATCTGCATACCCAAATATAGTTAAGAAGTTTAAGTACCTGCTCATCATCATCAACAGCCTCAAGACGTCCACTGCTGAACATAATCCCTCACACAGCGTTGCTTTGAGCGAGTGCTTGCCTCCTCCATCAATCGACTCCTCCAGATCGGCGATAAACCTAGTAAGGGGCCAGCCTACGCTGTGCCTTCCGGTTCGTAGTCGTCACTCGAGAGCCTTTCTTTCCCATAGATTGTCAGGTCTACGGGCGATGTGGCCTGCCAATTAGTACCTACCCACTAAGTAAAGTGGTCATATAATAAAAGGACTCGAGTGCTTTTGGAAGCGCTTCCGAAATGTCTTACATTCAAATCATCAGCACCATACCGAGTACCTACATCCACTACATTAAAAGTTTAATCTGAAACCGATCGAAATTATCTACCACACCATTTTGTACTTTAAACTCTAATAATAAGGTTTAAATTTACAAGATAAGTAATTAGAAGTGTGATAATTTTCGACGCTGACCCAGTCGTTTGGGGCAGTCTGGCTTCAATAAAAGTTGGATACTAGCATAAAGCAACATGGAACTTGTGCCCTAGGGAGCTGGATGAAATTCCAACTTTTTTTGCCGTTGTTGCATCGTTTAGCCATATTTTTCCAACTTTTAGTGACTTTTGGAAATGGTAATGCTCTAGAGTTTAGATTGTCGCTGTAAATGGGGCAGAGATAAAAGTTTTTGATAAATAAATGGGTTCGATATTAGTGTGCCGCAGTAAAAGACGTAAGCAATGCAAAAATATAGTAGGTTTTATGTAATTATACCTACAGGGCGTGTAAAACGTTAATTAAGCAGTCATCACAGCTATTAGGCTTAGGCTGCTACATAGAGGCTTCATACTCCATTTTCAGTTTGAAAACTGTATTGTGTAGGACTTGAGACTAATGAGTTCCCAGATCTACTTTTAAAATATTAAGATAGTATTAGAAGCCAAGCACATAAAGATGTTTTTCTATTTCTTTAATTGATATTGAAGCGGCATGTCCACTTTATAAATCCATTCCACATAAAAATTGTGCGGCAAACAATACCCGAAAAGAGCTGGAAACGTGGAACGTGGTGCATCAAAATTTCAGCAGTGTTTGCTAGCGACGCCGATGCATGGCGACGAATGGAGCCCTGTTATAAGCTTTAAATGCACCGAGACTACAGCATTTACTATCATGTAAGTAGGTAAGTAGTAATTCCAGTAAGTCCGATTTAAAAAATTTAGGACCTAATTAATAAGTACCTACTTGTCATTCCAAATCATTTTCAGGGACTAAGTGCAGGGGGGGGGCAAACCACAACGTCTTATAGCATTATTATTTCAATATTACTTCAATCATACATTCTCAAAGTAAGAATACTTTAATGTTGCAGAACCAGAGCAGTTTTGATGACGTCACGTTAAATCGTTCACTCAAATACAACTGCCATACCTTTACATCATGTTGACACTGACGTGCGACAGTGATAAGGCCATATAAAAATGTAGTCGTCCCGTTCACACGCAGGAATACTTTATAAGTTCATGGTACGAATTCGAACAATATTATTGTAACCTTGAAATAATAATGCCATGAAACATGATGGTTTTGTATTAGTTTGTGGTAGCCCAGCGGGACACTATATTTTGATTGTAGGTCTTATTATAGGGTCAGGGATGCATACCCACACACAGAACAGCATGGAAAAGTGCAAGCTCTCGGTGATGCAGGTCTAGATTCAGAAATTTCCTAACCTTCTTTTCTGAATGGGCTGATGCTGTTGGTCTCTTCTGACCTTTACAGCGTCACGGGGTCGGAAAACTTTCCAGGCAGGATAGTATGAAAAAACATAAGTGAATAAGATTAGCGCACAAACAAATTTTTAACTAAATTGATTGATTGGCGTAGGTTAGTTTCAAGGATACCACAACATAATGATTGATCGTCTCACGGTACTGGGGCTTAAGGTTTAACACAAGAATGCACTTACTGTAACACTTTTCACCTTCAGCCGTCACTGAGTGCGGTGGGCGTTGGGCCTAAAAGTAGTATGAGGAGGGGCGTCCCATTGTTCTGTCACAGGTGAGTGCAGAACGTCAGGTCGCGGCCGTCAGCCTAAAGGTTTCACGTCAAAGGACAACTCTAAAAGGGTACCGGGTTTGGGTACTATAAAGGGTACCGTGGGTGTTCTAGAATTACGATTTTGAATAATAAATGTATATTTACAGAGCTGACCGTCACGTCAATGAGCCGGTTTGTACGGCCGTTTAGATGCACGCATTTTTTATATGTCAATGAATTAAACAGCAGATCGTATTTTTAAATACCGCTATTATAGGTTGCTCTGCTCATGTCACCTCATTCTTTTATTTACCGGTATCATGGGGTCCCATCAGGTACAAACGAGAAATAGCCCGAACTTGAAAAAAAAATAGTAATCGTGTCTAAAGAGTCACTAGTTAGTGTCCAGTGTATTCATTTGGCCCAATACTTTGCCAACACGCAACAAATGTCGCTTGATAATCTTGCGTTATGCAGAAATAAAATAATTCGTAATATTGCCCGAGTTATTCCGTTGTACGGGATGAGGCATCTGTACTGTAGGTATTATATTATCTGGGCCGGTATCAATTCCAATTTACACACAATTTTATGAAAACTAAGAATCTATACGATTTTTAGGTCCCCATACTTATCTTACGTATCGTATCGCTACGAGAAAGATCCAGACTTTGACCTAGATATATAAAATCATTAGTAATCGTTAGTCGCATAACTTTGTCCCGACCATCTGACTCTCATCAATCACGGCTTGGTGGACAGTTCCCAAATTACTTACTTCCTAGGCAACTACCTCGTATTGGCAAGCACCACTCAGCGCCTAATTGAAGTTCCAACAGCATCCATAAACATAAATATAACAAACACGTAAGAACCGTGTACCTAGTATATAGAAATATGAACTGCACGAATGAAGAATGTGTGTGGAATGGTTAAGTTTTATAGGAAGTGCTAATTTGATTATAGGCATGTTCAGACGTGACAGTTTCGACACAGTCGGATTTCTATCTGGTCTCCACGTGTCAGTCTTGATGCATCCTGATTAGGAAGTCTCTTTAATATAACTGGCTAAAAAAGTATACGGCTACATTGCCAAAAGCTGATGCGTGGCACCGACGCCGGATACAAGCCAGACCATCTTGAAACCGATAGGCTCTTGAAGTTGTCTCGCTAACTGAATCAAGAACATACTTGGAAGAAATTGAGATTGAAAGTATTTTAAAAAAACCTAAATGTCTGTGAAAGATATAATCAGGTGAGATAGTGATATGGTCAAGTGCAAGCCTATCCATTAATTAAAAAAAAAAAAAAAAAAAGTTCAAGGCTCTCTCCTCTAGACTAGACTATTAGTCTAAATAATCTAGGAAATGCCAATACTCACCTCAAATATTCTTTTAAAGCATTTATTTAACATCTAACAACTTAATTAAATATTTAATAAATTATATAATACAGGCTCTCGTATATCTCAATTGTATCCGTTAAAATATAGGTCTGCAAAAATATCGGTACATACCGATATACTCCGATACCGATACCGATATATCGGTATACTTAAGTGCATTTCTGAGTCTTAATTTTCTCAGGGTATGATCAAAGTTATGTAGGTACTTACCTAATAGATGGGTAGATAGATAAACTCTTTATTGTACACACCAAATATTAAATAACAATTTTTTAATATTTCTAAATTTAATTTGTAAAAGTCAGCTACAGTGGTGTTCTTATTGTACCTATACCAATAGACATCTGACCCATTTCAGTTCCTGTCTTCGACAAATTGAACAATACCTAGGTAGCGTGTAGGCTATTGATCGGAACAAAAGGAGCCTACGTCCACCTGAATAGAGCAAGTAGTAACTACCATCCGGTTTCGTGACTTATGTGGACGTATAAATAAGTGAGTGTGAACATTTTACTTAAATAAACACTTGTTTAGAAAAAACAAGGTTTTTGGTATTCATTAGCCGCAAACGTTCACTGCTGAACATATAGACTTCTCATAACACGCCACTATAAGCAGCTGCTTGCCTCTTGCATCCCACGACTGTCTATATTTTTTATCAGTTTGATCATCCAAAATCCATGGCCGGCTTATAGATGAATAGATAGATAGATAAGCTTATGTACGCTACATTTTTTGATTAGTGATCTGATCATCATGGAGAACTTTTCCCCATCGGTTGTCAGTTCGGCGACCTTGCCCTGGCCATTTCAGTTTGCTGTGTGAGAGTGGTAGGTGAGAGTAAGTATAGAAACATACAAAAACAACGCGTGCCTGCATCAGCATTACTGACTGCCTGCACTTTAGCTCAAAATCTTTGCTTTATGAATCTATTCATCATTCATCATTAACAGCTTGAAGACGATTACTACTGAGCATGGCCTCTCCCAGGGAGCGCCACTTTGAGCGGCTGCTCGCCTACTGCAACCGTCGGCTCCCCGCGGCTATCATCATTAATTGAAAACAAGTAGGTACTACTATTATACCTACATATGGGGAAGGAGCTACTAAATAAAATCGGAGAATTATTATTTCACCGCATTTTCTCGCTACGATACATCTCATGTCCTGTTAAGAGGATGGTTAATCTATCAAGTCGGCACTGGGGCGCCATGTCCGATGCCATTTGAGTAACAAATGGTACGGCAGCACAATGTTTGTATGCCATAAGTTTTCCTGTGGCCAATTTTGGTAGAGTGCACCATTTTTTTTCAAAGCCGTTGAAAGATTAAACAAATGAGGTTTTTGTTTTCACGTGTTTTCGTCTTCTGTTTTTACCAATATCCTGATGTGAGTGGACCGGAGCTCTATGGGCATCCTCTACTTAGTTTGTGCTCTCTAGTTAACATTAATTCTTTATTAATTCGATAATCTTAAGATGGCTTTTTCTTCTAAATTTTTAGTAAGTTCTTAGGGTATTACGACTTATTTTAATCTGTGGTACCATAAAGAAGTAAATCTCCTCTTCACTCTTCTTGTCACTCTGTGCTGGCTAAAAAACCAAACAACTGGTTGTAACTGTTTTTATTTTTGGCAAAGACATATTTTTTGTAATACATGTAGTAAGGCCAACGCAATCACAAACTTCAGTAACACCACCAAATACTAATCTCTTCTCGGTTTTACTGGATCTGACAGCTGTTATCGTCGTATGAGAGACAAATACTTAATTGACATGACTTCTTACTAAAAAACCCAATATTATATGGATGTAGAGTAGATATATCTCGCTCGGCTGACCTGTCTCACCTCACTCGAATTCTCGTTTTAGCCGTTTCGAAATATCTCCCGAGATCAATACACTCCCACTCGGCACGTTTCACCTGTTTTCGTATGAATGGTTGAACGGTTTATTTGCTGTAAAAGAATATAATCATCTTTCGATTTCAATGATCGGGCTATTAATTTTCGTATATGTACTTATATCATCATCATCAACAACAGCCCGAAGTCATTCACTGCTGAACATTAGGCCTCCCAGACAGAGCGCTGCCTTGAGCGGGTGCTCGCCTCCTGCATCCATCAGCTCCCACGGGGGCTGGCCTACGCGGAGTCTTTCAGTTCATGGTCACCACTCGAGAACCTTTCTTCCCCATCGGTTGTTAGTTCTACGAGCAATGTGGCCCGCACATTGCTTAGGTATATAACTATATCGAACTACACGGCTGAAAACATATTTAAGACTGCTATCAAAATATAAACGGTGAGATTAACCTTCTGGCTCTCCGCTCTTTGATTAGGAAGACCTACTTAGTATAAAGCTACTAGACTGCTTAGGCTGCTTGTGCTAGCTGTGGCCATTAAAAAATAAGCCAATTAGTCTAAATATTTGAATCTTTGCCTTTGTGACAACTTTATATCACCAGCTTGAAGACTTCCACTGCTGAACAGAGGCCTCCCGACTATGGACGCTTTCACAGCAGAGGGGTTTTGTTTGGTTTGGCGCCTTATTACCTGCCTATTTATTAAACGATGAGATCTTAGTAGGTAGAAGTTAATTCAAGAAAGATGTAGGTCTGTAGTTAATTTTTTCTCTAAATAGGTACTTTAGGAGTACCTGATTTTTATGAAATCATTACATAAATATTAAATATCCAGGGTTCAAGATTGTCAGGTTTGTAAAATAGGTAAGTACCTAAGTATGCTAATGTGGCTATAAAGAACGTACGAAAATACTCTGAACGACTTGATTTACATTTTTGTCTCTATAAATTTCGGGACACAGCACTGGCAATAATGAAGGTACTAAGATAGTGTCAGAATAATGAACCTACGTCTTTATATATAAGGACGTGAAAATATTATTTACTCAAGCCTGTTATGAAGACGCAATATTTTTGGTCTCAAGAACTATAACCTAGTCTCATAAATGGTGAAACCATGCGCGTTTCTTTTTTTGTCGACCAAAATACGATCTCCAATCGGCATGTAAGTGGTTTCATCATATCCCATATTTTCACCATTAATAATAATTAAACACTACAAACGATTAAAATGTGTTAATTATAATGTTATTATAATTACATTACCTATAATATACCTCACTTGTCAGCCGAAAGGCGTCCCATGCTGAACACCTGAACACAGGCCTTACCTGAATCGTCACTTTGGACGCTTGTCATTATTTGCTATAATCACCATGGTTAGCAGGCATGCTGCTTTCCCTTTCTCTGGATACTTATTCCCTTTGCCGGCACACGGGAAGAGATGAGGTGGTCCTATCCGCAAACCCCCCCACCACACGGCCTACGATTATTATATACCTACTTAGTTATTCTGCCCACATGACATAGAGCTGCTCCTTTTAAATAATATTGAAAATTAATTTATAATAAATGACGGAGAAAATTATTATTTTATTTTGTTTATTTTATTTTATTTTATTTTATTTTATTTTATTTTATTTTATTTTATTTTATTTTATTTTATTTTATTTTATTTTATTTTATTTTATTTTATTTTATTTTATTTTATTTTAATTTATTTTAATTTATTTTATTATTTTATTTTATTTTAATTTATTTTATTTTAGTTTATTTTTATTTTATTTTCGTCTCGTCTCGTCTCGTCTCGTCTCGTCTCGTCTCGTCCCATCCCATCCCATCCCATCCCATCCCATCCCATCCCATCCCATCCCATCCCATCCCATCCCATCCCATCCCATCCCATCCCATCCCATCCCATCCCATCCCATCCCATCCCATCCCATCCCATCCCATCCCATCCCATCCCATCCCATCCCATCCCATCTCATCCCATCCCATCCCATCCCATCCCATCCCATCCCATCCCATCTCATCTCATCTCATCTCATCTCATCTCATCCCATCTCATCTCATCTCATCTCATCTCATCTCATCTCATCTCATCTCATCTCATCTCATCTCATCTCATCTCATCTCATCTCATCTCATCTCATCTCATCTCATCTCATCTCATCTCATCTCATCTCATCTCATCTCATCTCATCTCATCTCATCTCATCTCATCTCATCTCATCTCATCTCATCTCATCTCATCTCATCTCATCTCATCTCATCTCATCTCATCTCATCTCATCTCATCTCATCTCATCTCATCTCATCTCATCTCATCTCATCTCATCTCATCTCATCTCATCTCATCTCATCTCATCTCATCTCATCTCATCTCATCTCATCTCATCTCATCTCATCTCATCTCATCTCATCTCATCTCATCTCATCTCATCTCATCTCATCTCATCTCATTTTATTTTATTTTAAGAAAACTAGGTACAAGTATAGTTAAGTAAATATTAAGGAGGGCCAATTACAAGTTTCCATTAATAGGTAATAGAATTACTAATTAAGTACACATAGAAGCACGGACGCACACACAAAAAAAAAAAAACTTTATTATGTATGTATATACGATACCTACCTACCTAAAAATACACTTGTTTAGTAACATAATCAACTGCTTAATTATCAAAAAATGCACTACTAATCAGCTTTTTCAACTGTTTAGCAGTGGTATTAAAAAGGTCAATCTCGGTCAAGTCGTTGAAACACTTGCTAGCTCTTATTAGATAAGAATTTCTTCTGTAGTTGGTTTCTCCACTACCTTCGGCAACATGCAAAGTGCAAGGCCTCCTCGATGATGCATATGGGACCCTCAGGCCAATGCTCTCCAATAACTCAGGGCAGTCAACCGTGCCATTTGCGATGTTGATCAAGTAGACGATATCAGCTATGCGTCTTCTTTCGTACAACGAAGAGGTAAGAAACATGAAAAAGAGAAAAGAAAAACCGGAACCGACCGAATCAAGACTCCCTTTTTTCAAGTCAGTTGAGAAATGTCTTGACAAACAAACAACTTTGGGTCCCATATTATTGAGGATCCTAGTACGAACCTCAATAATACCTACGTATACCTACCTACCTAATATATTAAGGTGCACCTAATACTTATATTAGGTAGGTAAGTACGTGTTCACTTCAAACTTCTTAAGTCCGTAGGTAGGTATAAGATATAGATGAGCCATCCATAGACCTTCAATAGCACCATCCGCCTATCGCGTAACTCACGACCTTCGCTCCCCATTGTTGTACCCCAATTTATAATGACCCGTCACGTCCCTATCGAGTATAGGTAAGTAGTGCTGCCGATATCCAGAAGTTACATGTTTATAAATTTTGTTGAAATGTGACCGTATCTACCCATATGGTTCTACTTTGTGATATTATGGTTAGGGTTTGCTCGCTATTATAGTTCTTACCACTCATATCCAGGTTTTTAGAGCGGCTAACAGGGCTTGTAGATTTCTTCACGCTATCTCTACCGTTTATGGATAAGTATCTATACCTACTGTAGTAAGCCGGTGTATTACATAGTTACTTACATGTACCCATTTATTCTGTACCCACTCCAGAGTAGGTTTAGTACTCTCGAGTTGTAAGTACCTAAGTAGGTCATCATCATCATCAGCCTGAAGACGTCCACTGCTGAACATAGGCCCAAAAAAAGCCACTTTGAGCGGCTGCTTGCCTCTTGTGCCTCCATAGTGCACATTTTTATATGTTTGCAAAAAAATATGCTTAGGCACGATATTTTCACGTCACTTAATAAAAAATGAATAGTGAGAGTGGCTCAGCGGTAGCCCGAGTGACTTTCGAGCCGACGCAACCTCACCGACGTTCGTATCCCGCTCGATTTTTAAATGACTTTTGAAGGTATGCGCGGAATTTGCAGTCGTTTTAACAGTGAAGGAAGATATTTATATTAATCGTGATGAAATATCGATGTACAAAATTCAGAAAAAAAAATTGACGTTTACGAACCTAGGCCAATGTGGTGGATTATGGCCTTCACTCTTTGCGTGTGAGAAGGCCCATGCCATGTCCCAGTAGTTTCGACTTATATTTGGATGATCAACGTAAGTAGTTACCAAAGTGATTACTTACCAGATCACGATGCACGTGTAAAACGTTACGTGTTAGTCCGTATTTTGCTACTACTTGCCTCATGAACAGCCTGAAGACAGCCTCTGCTGAAGTTAGGCCTCCTCCAGAGAGCGCCACTTTGAACGGACGCTCGACCTCTGCATTCATCAGCTACCCGCGGTTTTCACCAGATTGTTGGTCCACCTAGTAGGGGCCGGCCTACGCTGCGTCTTCCAGTTCATGGTCTTCACTCGTTGATTTTTGTTTATTTTTATTTTATTTTTTCCATCCTCATCATTGACTACCTACCTATTTACTATTAGGTTAAGTAGGTAAGTACCTATAGGTCTGAACCACAAAGACCAAAACATTCTTTTACTCAGCGCGGCGCAAAATATATAGGTACTTAATCTTATCTTCAACAGGCTTTTTCCTTAGTCATTAATTACTATAACTAATAATCACTGTTCAGTGTGAATTTTCCTTCCTTCTAGTCCCACTTTTAATCAGACGTCCCGCTAGTTTGGAGCGAACAACACTACCATTTCGGGGTTCAGCGTAACGGCCTGCCAGGGGTCGGTTATAGGCGCAGGGGGTTGTAAAGCCTGCTTTATTTAAGGCACCCTGCCAATGAACCGTGGAGATAACAGCGCGTTCAGGCTGCAGTGACATGATTAAATAGCCTGGGTATTACGTTAGGTTCAAAATTCTAAATTTCTACCTTTAGTTTTGTTAGATACATAGGGAAGCCAATCAATCCATGAAACCAATTTTATGGCTGCAAATTGAGAATATCACAGAGTACCTTTTTATAATAAACCGAAGAATATACCTGGGCAATCAGTTTAAAGCCATATACCCACGCGGTCAAGCGAGCTAAACGCCGAAAATCGGGCGTTCTGAATTTGAACTCGCTTAGGCTCTAACTGCGTTCTTTTTATGTTGGTGAAATGCAAATTGTAGAGTAGATCTGCCTCAGTCACTCGCTTGAACTGAGATTATATAGCTAAAAAAACTAACTTGAATAACTTGAATTGATCGCGGTTATTTATTACGGTGTAATCCGACCTTACTCACAATAATAATAATTGTCAAAATGTGTGAATATCACAACCCTGAACCTGAATACCCAAGTATATTCAGCGCAAAGACTAGCGTGTTTTTGTATTTCCTCCCTCCATTCATCAATAGACACCCCAAAACCTATCTAATTAATCCCTCTTGCTCATCAACTACCATTCAGAGCTTAACGCGTTAAGGATCCGTCGACAATCCAACTGGAATCATCTGGGGCGGAAAAAGGTGTAGGTAACGAACTGTGCGGTAATTCATCTATCAAGGTATTAGGTTGTAAGCTAAAGTTAACAATAGGTTAGGGTACCTACCGGGCGAAGTAGAGGCATGAAAGTACAAAAGCGGACCCTGGCTGAAGCCGGGAAATCGCTAGCCAGAAGGGAGAACGAAAACAGCAATAATCTGAGCGCATATAGGTACAGGTAGTACCTATCTACCTGTATACCTATACTGGAGTGGTATACTGGAGTTATAGTTGAGAGGTAATTAGACTGCGGCAGCGGCGGTGGTGTCAGCGTTATATAGGACTAATTAGAGGAGAGCTTTGTAAAAATCAGTGCGAAGTACTTACAGGATACGCTAGACCTTGCAGCATGTTTGCAGGGTTGTCCTACCCAGCAAGTAATTTTAGAAAATTGGCATTTAGTTACATCATTGATAACCTACCTACTTACATCTATCTATCTCTTTTTTTTTAAGTAGGTTAAAAATGTGGTGAGAAAAATCGTTTACCGGAAGTAAAAGATTTATAAAAACAGATAAGTATATAATTCGCACGGCTGAGATATAAGTCAGTCACACTCTTTAGAAAACTGTATACCAACTATAAAACAGGTTGCCTATAAAGATATCATTTTCTTTAGACCCTTGAGATTTCGAGTTTCATGCGAAAAACTAAAAAAGGTAAAGTAAATTTAAGGGTCCGGGTGTCCCCTTCCACTAGTCCACCAATTTAAAGTTGCTCAGAGAGCTATGGAAAGGGCTATGCTTGGAGTTTCTCTGAGGGACCGAATCAGAAATGAAGTGATCCGACAGAGAACTAAGGTAACCGACATAGCCCATAGAATTAGCAAATTGAAGTGGCAATGGGCTGGTCACATTTACCGCAGAACCGACGACCGCTGGGGTAAACTTGTTCTTGAGTGGAGACCGCGACTCGGCAAACGTAGTGTAGGACGCCCGCCGACTAGGTGGAGCGACGATATATGCAGAGTGGCTGGCGGCAGCTGGATGAGATTAGCGGAGGATCGGGCTAAGTGGCGTGCATTAGCAGAGGCCTATGTCCAGCAGTGGACTGATACGGGCTGATGATGATTTTGATGATGTGTCTCCTTCCTCCAGCTCACCTCTCAGAGTCGGTTAGGTACTTTAGGACGTTCATGTTTACCTCATAAGGACCTCAAAACTCAAACCCATCCCGAACTCCAAAATTCTGCGCCCTCCACCGTTGTAGAATGGATTATGATAAAAACCAATTCACGTCAAAAGCCAGAAGACATCCATAGACCTCCTCCATAAAACGCCACTTATGAAGCTCATCAGAGGTCTACCATGATCACCACGTTTATGGCACCAGGCAGCATGGTGATCACAAAAGATTATAATGAAGACTGAGAACGCTGCTGCCATTCCCTGGATATTCTCTCAGCCGGCTCTTGGCCTCTGTGGGAAGAGATGGGGTGGCCCTATTCGCACACCGGGACCACACGGTAAACAAACACAAAATATAAACCGTAAATTCTGATTTGTAAATCATACTTACTATCTGGGCTACTACTTACATACATATTTATAGAATAACAAATGTATTCATTAAGTCATAGCTGTCAAACCCATTCTAAATACAAAATGAAACAAGAATATCTAGTGCAATTCCGCTAAAATAAAACTATAAGATTATGTATATTGGGAAAGCTGTAAGGGATTGTTGCTGGTAAACCCATTCTAGCAGCAACCGCGGGTGCATACTGTTTCTACCCAAAAAAACAGATAAATATCATTTTTGGCAGCCCTCTACGAGAACTGAAACGTTCGCGCCTAAAGAGGAATTAGGCTTTAATTAACGAATGAAAAGAGCAACTGTGACTATGAATTGGGCCTATAGAAACCTAGGTCATAGAATGAAGAACTTTTAGTCTAAGCTTACTGTACTGGAAGTGGCAGACCTCCTACTATTCAATGTACACATTCATAACATGGCATAGAATGGCAGGACTTATCAAAGGCTTAAAGACAGTAATCTTTTTTTGTTTTCTCACAACTGCTTTTCTAATTTTTTATGAATGGAGAATGAAGTTTTTATTTCCATCATAATACAGCTTTTTTTGCTCATGATGTATTTTGTTTCAACCATCCACATGTTTTTAGATGAAACATTACATGAGAAATCAAAGGATCAAATAAAATAAAATGTTAGCACAAGATACATTTGAGCTTTTATTTGGTAAAGTGCTGGAATGCATTATGAAATGCTAACAATCTTATTAGAATAGGTACAAATGCCATTTACATTACAATCTGTGATATTTTTGTCATTAGTCTGGTTACTTAAAATAATATTTTTTTCATGTAGGAAACAATAAAAAACAAAATTTACATAGTGTTGTTAACTGTATAAAAAGTAAAATATTTGGAATACTTATAAATACCATGATAAGTCTCTATTAAAATCTTAATTTAGTAATTTCATTACAAAGTCAACCACATTAATTGTCAGTGGTTTAAATTAAGTTAAAGGCAGTAAAAGTTTTATAATACTGGCAGAGTAACTGGCTTTTTATGTCATGGTTCCGAATACAGGGTTGTGCCTGCAAATACTGGGACCATACTCCATGTATGCTTGTTTGGTGTGGCACACTTGGTAGAATTCAGGGGTTGACGCCAACATGCTGCCTCCAAACCATACAGCATAGCGCTGCATGTTGTGCGAAATCACTTGCACATCAATTGGTTTGGGAGTGATACGCCCCTCAGACAGCATTGTTGAGAGCTTCAATCTTGCATCAACAGTGCGCTTAATATCTCGCTGCAACCTCCGCCCAAAGTCACGGAACATTGTTGATCCTCCTGATAACACAATGTTTCCATACAGCCCTCTCCTTACATCAATTGGGCATGACTGTATAACTTCATCCACCATCTCATTCAATGGCACAGTGAAATCAGCGTTTGAAAACTCTGGGTGGAAGAAAATCTCCGGCCCCAAAAATCTTTCATATCCAACATCAACAGTGAATGGGTTCTTCGTAATTGCATTAACTCCAGTGTATTTTTTCATCCATTTTCCTGGGTCAGCGTCATATTTAGCAAACTCTTTGGCAATATCAGGACAAATGTAGCTATATCTCTCTTTAATTGCTTTTGCTGTCTCCAAACTTTGTTCAGGTGGGATTCCCACTTCACGTTCACGAAGTAGTGATTGAATGAAAGAGGTGATATTTCTTCCGGCAATGGGAATATGTTTGATACATGATCCAATGACATATCCTTCTGCAACCGGCACAATATGGGTGACACCATCGCCACTGTCAACTACGATGCCTGTAAACGTGCGCTCCGCGGACGTACGCGACTTCCAGGACGCAGCAAGTGCGAGTACAGCTTGCACAGCAATATACAAGCCAGGGACGTTGAATGACTCAAACATAATCTCAGCTAAATATTCTCTGTTCTCCGGAGTGTTTAAAGGCGGTTCAGTGAGCAGAAAATGATGGTCTTCCGGCTCAGCTCGCAAGTATTTAAAAATGCACTGCTCGATATAGCGTTCCATCAAATCCCAGTCTTCGACGAGACCGTGACGGACTGGATATTTCACGGAATACCCGGTAGCGTCGAACGCTTCATCGCCGATAAAGAAATCCAAGTCTTCGACGGCCTTAGTCATACGTCGGGTGCTCTGATCGCCAACTTTTGCAGTCTCTTTTATCGCTATGGCAGACGGGATGATAAACTGCGGCTCCTTGTTGCCTGCAAAGCCCAGTTTTGTATAGCCGGTTCCGACGTCAATCACACATGCTGGCAAATGGTCTCCCATAATTTTGGCTCACCTAAATATCGACAATTAAACAGGAAAATACAAATAATAATTATTTATTTAAGGGTGCGGTGTTTCTCGCTGCGATTATCACCGAATTTTGACGTGTGTCAGTCTGTGTATGACTAATCAAGTTTGACATAATATTGGCATTGACAAATTGACAATTGAAATGGTGACAAACATAGGAATGTCTAAATCAAAAATATAAAGATTACGTTCTGTTTCACACACGGGAAAAAAGATTATTGAATATATATTTGATACCTAACTTTTTGTGTGGCTGAACCTCATCTAATATAGCCCTAAATCTGGCTGGGCCAATTTTGATGAATCTTTTTGAGTGTGGGCAGTGAATTCCTCATAAATGTAGACCTTTGTAATATACCTGCTAGAATAACGAAAATATTCCAGGTCTGTGGCCAGTGGAGTCTCTGGGGGGCCTAGCAGGGGGTCTAGCAAAGATTCCTTACGATATCCCCAAAATGTATGGAGAATGACATTAGCTGCGGAAAAGTTTTCCGCAGGGGCTGTCATTTTCATACATTTTAGAGTTATCGTTTGGCGTCAACGCTAATGGAGAAGGATGGACGCTAATCGAAAGGGGTCAGGGGTTCTAGCAAAGATACCAACCACTAACGCTAACGCCTTACGCTAACTCCTAAATGTACTGAAATGACATTTCGGAAATCGCTAACTTTTCCGTAGCGAATGTCATTTCAATACATATTTGGAGTTAGCGTGAGGCGTTAGCTTTAGCGTGAGGGATCTTTGCTAGACCCCCTGAGATGACATTTCGGAAATCGCTAACTTTTCCGTAACGAATGTCATTTCGATACATTTTTGGGGTTAGCGTTAGCGATTGGAAACCACTCACGCTAACGCCAAACGAATGAATGTACCATATTTTATTTGGCAGCGCTGCTACGAGAATAAAATTCGGTGTATGGCAGCCCTAAATTGCAATATGGCGGCTGTCCTGTAGTTCTATTTTCTGCCAGTTCACAGATAAGTTGGTCAGACTGTATTAGCTGTGACCCGCGCCTGGGTGACAGTGACAGGGTCGGTATCTACAGGAAAACGAAGTGATTATAATATACATACTCTTTGTCTACAGGATGGAAAATGTTGAAGGAAAAATCTCTCAGCGTAGCTTTATATCCTCTTTGGAAAAATCTTTCTTATAATATGGCAACACCTCGTGGTCCTTAATGTAGATGGTCCTACCACAGATTAGGTAGTGATACTACGGTCTTCCTACTAGTACTAGTAGGACAAAATCGATGATTACCTAGACATAATAGCAGGAAACATCGGGATCAGCAACGTATATGATTGTTATTGTTGATAAGTAAATAAAATAAAAACACAAATTTAAAGCAGGCATTACTTTATTGTGACCTGATTCTAATGCAATATTTACACAATTTACACTCCAGGAATGTAACTACATACCAAAATAGAGATATAACAACTTTTAACAAATTCTATGAAAGTTACTAAAGTTGTATTACAGATTGGGGGTAATCTGTGAGTTGTATGTAGAACCTAGTAGTTTCTGTAGGAACCAAGATAGGTAGGTATTTAATTTTATGTAAAGGCGCTTGTCAAGTTTAGCAGCCAAAAACCTTTCATACTGCAGGTACGCCTAAAGCTAGCACTGTCTGATATTATAATGAGTGAGATGGATTACTAAAAATCAAACTATTGAGACTGATTCAAATTCCAATTCATTATTTTGTACTCATTCTTAATACCTGTAGCAATTAAATTTTTCTTTCCTCATAATATGTGCAAAGGTTTTTTTCTTCATAGAAGCTAAGGTTACCATGTGTTTAGGTGATTAGTAATGCATCAATATCTCATCACTTCCAATACAATTCAAAATAATTTTAATAAATCGACTACATTTGTATTATAAAAATATTTCTATACAACAATAAAATTACCTTATTACTAAAATTTATGTGGTACAACATATAAGAACATCATAACAATAGCAATAATATTGTTAGTATGGATTAACTACCTACCTAATATAATTAGTAAATTATTACATTAAATACAGGCATTACGGTTTAGTATAGTTTTATAGTAGGCATTAATATATTTTGCAATAACTATGCCAGTGGTGACCAAATTTAATTCTTGTAAACATGCCCAACGCAACTGCAACTAATAGGCCATATTAAAAAACCACATTCAGTCGTAAATTGTGTTCAATCCATTTCATATTTCATTCATAAATTGGTCAAGTTATGAAAGAAATCTCGATTTAGGTAAGCTATTTGGTAACTGAGTGTTGGTCGGTCGTTTTGTAATATGGACATTCATTTATAGTTATATGTTGTGTGAGACTTTGCCATGAAACTAAAATGTTGCTATCATTGACATATATAGAGATATAAATCTATGGTTGCTGTTCAATTTTGTCGGTCTGCTTATTATTGGGGTCCAGCCAGATTACTATACAGTCGGTTGATAATTTCCTTTAAAACACATAAAATACAGCCTTTTAATACTTTTGATTGTATTGTTTTTTATTAAATCAATTATAATGTTATTTGATTATTATAATTATTTATTAATTGCTAATGTATACTTACCCCTTTTTTTGTAAACCTAAATCTTTACCCAATAACAAGCTTATGAAAGCATAGATACAATTCAAATATTTAACTAAATAAAAACTCCCAGAGTCATTTATATTGCTAACTGGTAGCTTTTACACATGAAGGTAGGTTAACTGAACGGTAATTTTAGTTTCACAATTTTATAAGTAGGTATAAGCAATTATCAATTTAAAATGCAGCACAGCGGTGTCAAATAACAAATTGCATTGCCCACAACTGTTCAGCCATCTTTCGCTATAAAATACAACACAGCTTGTTTCACTAATCAGTATCAGAATATCAGACTTAAAATAAACATGGATATAACCACGGAATCTTATGATTAACTCTAAAATTGTCCATGATTGCTTTGCAGCAGTTTAGATCTCTCACCACATTGTATAGTCGGAATCATCTGAGTCAAAGATTGTGTAGAAGCCAATGATAGTAAGGTAGATTATCACGTTGCCTGCCAGAGTCAGGTAGCATGCTCCCCACTGAATCTGTAAAGTAAACAACCTTTCACAATTACATACATCTAAAAATATAGCCGTGTTATCAAAATTAGTTGTACACTTTGATAAACCATATCACAGGTTATATGTTATATTACATGAAGTTCCAGTAAATATTGATCTTCACTGCGCCTTGTGTGGCTTCTAGTGGACTTACAAATGTACACATCTAACCCCCGGTTTCTCGTAGGTATGTCAAACATATGTTTGTGAAATATTTAGCTTCGCTGAAAACGGGATGGATGGATCAGATGTGGCTGATGATTGAAATGGACACTGAATAAATTATGAAGAGATCCGCAAGAGAACTAAAGTCACTGATATAGCTTTCAGAATTAGCAAGTTAAAGTGGCAGTGGGCGGGCCACATCGCTTGTAGAACTGACAACCATTGGGAAAGGTTCTCGAGTGGCAACCACGAACCTGAAGACGCAGCGTAGGCTGGCCCCTCTTCTAGGTGGACCGACGACTGGTTCAGAACCACAGGGAGCCGATGGATGCAAGAGGCAAGCAGCCGCTCAGTGGCGCTCTTTGGGGGAGGCCTATGTTCAGCAGTGGACGTCTTCAGGCTGATGATGATAATGATGATGATGATGCTGGTGATGATGATTGAATAAATTACTATTACTATGCAGGATATTATGAGAAATACATACAACTTCAGCTCTGGCAAGCACCATGGGCAATCCAAATGAGCTAATAACGAATCCCATGGTGATGAATATAGCTACTTCCATGCATTTAGAGTTGGCACTTCCAGAGTTGTCTGCACTACTTTTAGCTATCAAAGTCGGAAGTGGGCTCAGGATATAAAATAAGACAACAAAGAATGGCCACCATAGTCTGAAATGATAAAGAGTAATAGTTATTAACAGTGTAATATAAAAAAATTATTTATTTTTTGAATAAATGATTTTCTACATTTTATTATTTTGTTCATTTTGCAGTTTGTAAGTGTTGTTGTAAACAGAATTCATAATATGAAGTGTCATAATTTCATACTCACTTGTAATCTGGCAAGGCACATGCTAATATAACAAATGTCATTCCAATGGAACCGGCAAAGGCCAAGGACACCAAACTGAAAATATGATAAAAATATTATATATGGATACCCAAGCTGGTGACAATTCTATGAGAACCGAAATCTTCTACTGTGTGATAGCTGATATATAACTTGCCATTTGGCTTAATAAGGTGCAAAACTAATTGAACTCTTGCAAGACCTGCATAACCTACATGGTGCATATTTTAAACCCCTTACCAATAAACACTGCATCACAGTGGAACAGTTACTCAGTGTTTTCTCTTCGACCATTTCAAACTCAGCATAGAAAGACAAAACACTAAATAACTATGCCTTATATGTCTATATTGGATGAGTAAAATAAATAGGTAAAATTAAAAAATAAACTAAGATCTTGCACAAAAATTAGATCCTTATTGCTTCATGCAACCTGCACTAGGCCGTTCTAGACAACAAAAAGTATCCTAAATGTTATTCTGAAAAATTAGCTATTACCACACCAAATTTGAGCAAAATCTGTTCAGTAGTTCCAGCATGATGCTGTAAGATAACGCCAAGGATAATATAACTTATATATAGAAACACAACCATACTAGAGCATAACCATCGTGATATTATTTTGTAATTTATAATCTAAAATACATAATATGATATCATATAACTGATGTAATTTTGAAACAAATAAGATAATACATAATAATAATTAGAAAACACAAATACAACATTTTCAAAATCTAGTAGGTGGGGTTTCCAGTCACATGAATAAAGAGGATGGTTTTGGTTTTAAATGTTAGATAATAATAGTCTTCAGATGCAAAAATTTGCAGCTTTTTAAAATTGTTCATGGTTTCACACAGAAATTCTATACATTCTTGAAAACATCCGTAGATTTAGTAAAAATAGCTAAGCTTATAATTTTTTGTTCTTTACCTCAAATAGTGCAAGATCCGACAGCACAAATTCTTACAAATACCTACGTCATCAAGTACCTCAAGAGGCTATCTTTAGATTGTTAGCTGACACTTTAACATGTAAAAAAATCAGGTCTGCCAAGTCCGGTCCTGCCGGGTCATGGAAATCCAACTTCAAATGCTTTGAACACCTGCTCAACCTTTCAGTTAAGACCTGGGGACACTTTGGCTATTAATAGGCATAGGTTTCATTGGGGTACTCGTTGAGCTAGGTAAATGGCGTGAAGGGTCTGCCAGGTCCTTCCGGCAGGATGTGCAATGGCAGACCAATTTTATTTTACGTTATTAATCAACGGTTAACTTTTGCCCGCATTTTCAGTCCGGTACATTATGACGTCATTTTTAAAATAATAAAAATCAAACCTTTTATTGGATTTCTGTGATCCGGCAGGATCGGTATTGGCAGACCTGATTTTTTTACGTGTTTATGTGTTGGTTAACTATCTACAGATAACCTATTGAGGTACTCGATGATGTAGGTATTCCTACTGTCTGATCTTGCACTAAAAGTAATAAGTCATAACTCCAAAACTATGTACATTTGCTTTCCATTTCCAGGTGGTGTTCCCCCCTCACCTCCCTACCTTTTAGTCCTTTATTTAGTATATTGATATAAAAAGCCCCTCTGACCCCCTCCCACTCACCCCCATGTGTGGTCAGATACTACAGCAACCCAGCAGTGGCCTCCAGATACTATTTATTTGGCAAGTAAAATTGTTTTTGTGCAACAACAAAAATGGAACTCCATTCTACTAATATTACAAATGCAAAAGTTTGTGTGTCTGAATGTTTGTTACATTCTATTGCGGTTATAACTAAACCAACTTTGATGAAATTTGGAATGCAGATTGCTTATACTCTGGGTACTTCTAGGTTTTGATACACATAATGAATGATACTCTTTGTCTGTGAGGGACAACTACTAGTATTATGTTAATAAGTTCATAGCAGTATTTTTGCATGTAGTAAGATAAGGATAACAGAGAGATGCTAGTTTTATGAGAAATCTGGACAACCGCCGAAATAAAGTCCATGGAAGTTGATAAAGATAGTAGGTACCTACAAGTAATGCGAACCTGTAACATTTTTACTTACCCTGATCACAGTAGCATCCGAGAATATCCAAGGTTACATGAAACACAAAAATAACAAATAAACGAACACTGCAGAGAACATTTTACCAAAACTGTTGTAATCAAATATGTCACTAAACACATATTGGCCAAAAAATTAATACTTTTAATGATTTTATCAACATTAGCAACCATTATTTCGATTCGGTATGTACTATGTACGTTGGCCACATAAATGGTACCGTACCTACCTTTAATTCCAGCCATGGTCTTATTTTATATAATTTATGCTAACAAGGCAGCCAAGGCAAAGACTAGGTAGTAAAAATTGAAACTACGGCCAAGGCGCACTGAATTCAACACGACAAAGGAAGTGAAAATTGTGAAAAACAAATATTTTATTTTTATTTAGGACAAAAGAGAAGAAAAAGAAAGTTTCAATTTTCCACAACTCCAAAAACAAAGAGAGAGAAGAGACATAGAGAAAAATAATATTTGAACCACAGAAAACTTTGTTTGAACCACAGAGTACATTGGTAATTGAACTCATATGAACTTGATGTGAACTTGTGACATCAACATAGAATCATACGGACGGCAGACATTCACAAAATGCCTGTCCATTTTCTGTTGGTATTTAAATATGCATTAGTATGCGTGAGTAGGGAAGTGACCCCTATTACACAATATATCGATATATAATAAACCTAACCAAACAGTGCTACAGAATTTCGATGCTTTTTAGTTTTAATACAATAAAGAAAATTAGATATTCGTTGAACAAGAAGACGCAGCTTAGGCCGGCCCCCACTTGGTGGACCGACGACCTGGTAAAAGCCGCGGGGAGCCGATGGATGCAGGAGGCGAGCAGCCGCTCTAAGTGGCGCTTCCTGGGGGAGGCCTATGATCAGCAGTGGACGTCTTCAGGCTGTTCAAATAACATTGTTCCATAATAGTTAGTTTTTATTTTACATTCGCCTTTTCTTATTCTAATCATTAAAATGATGGTTAAATTTGTAAAAAGTTCCGTACCGTTATCTATAAAAAAAATTACGTTTATTGTATTGAAGCCCCTATATTTATTTTAGGGAAAAATATAGGGGAAAAGGATGAATGGATGGGACGGGTGCGCTTGTCTCCCTTCGCCGTCCCATCTATTCATCCTTTTCCCCTATATTTTTCACTTTTGCTTCTCTCTTACCCATAAACAAGGTAAGGGCATAAAACTAATAAACCCGTGCGAAACCGGGGCGGGTCAGCTAGTTTATTTTAAATTTCATAACTCATATTGAAGCCAGACGACACTGGCCTACCTACTGTATTTTATAAAAGTAGGTTAGGTGCCTATTTTTAAATTGCCAGATTTGCACCTACTTTTTCATTCTATTTGCACTTTGATCTAAATCCATTCAGCCACTTTTAGGGAAAGAGATTTTCTACTTTTTAATCTCCCCAAAACCAAAGTAATTTTGTGCAAATGTATGAAGATTTACGAATATCGACAAAATGTAATGGACAGTGTAGGTACATCACTATTCGACAGGCGTAAAATCGCCCATCCCAAAAATATCAATTAAAGCATTAAATCTTTCAGTAATTGCAATCGCATGGTAATTATACGATGGAAAAAACGTATATTCTTAATATGAAATGCATATTTACTTTGAAACTTCGATGTTTAAGATAAAAATAGCCAGTAAACTTTAACGAATAAAATGATGATTCTGGTTTTCCTTCGACTCCTCGGGTTACTATTGATGCACAAAACACAGCACAACACGACACAATTTCACTATTGATACAATATTTAGCCCTAATAACAATATAATCACTATATTTTCACGTTTTATGCTCTCGCATTTAATTTCTTGACACACCAAACTGTCAAGACATGACACGCGTTGGTAGGTAAGGCGAGGTTGCCGTACCTACAGTCGCTTTCTCGCATACTCTATGCGACGATTCGTGTATTAGACAGAGATACAAGATAGTATGTTTACACGAAGGATGCGGAGCGGCAACGCCGCATTGGCAGATTTTGGCTCTCTCCTTATACCTCCATGACTTGTGTATTAGAAAGAAACGACCATGGAGTATAAGCATATACATATTATTTTCGCAGAGTATATAATTTACTTCGCATAAGAATTATTTTTTACCAAGGTAGTTTTAAGTATACTATTACCTACAAGGCCCAGTTTTATAAAGCTACAAGTCTTGTACTTGTAGGAAAAACCTGGCAACAAAGCAAAAAAAATTTAAATAAAATGCGTTTTATACACAGATTAGAGAAAAAAAAACCTACTATACAGATGGAGTAGTTTAACTTTTACGAACAAGAGTGTGTAAGACATTGCAATATTCATAGCGACATGAATACCACAGATTAGGTAGTGATACTACATGAATACCTCGCCAAGTAAAGAAATGGCATGAAATTTTAAATTGTCTCTTTTTATCATTCTATGTGTCATTCTATTTAGCCGTCTAAGGCCGACTTGCGCGTTCTCTCTAACCTCGTGTTACCTGAATAAATAGCCTAACTCGGATTATTTCTGTATTTTATCTTGCACGTTAGAAAATTGACCACTTATCCCGTTATATATTTAACCCGGTAATTCGACATGTTGATTCATCCTTAAGCGGCTTTCTCATACTTGGCAAACAGCGAACACCAAATAGCAAACACGACCTTGAGGATTTGCCTGTTTGTAAACACACACCTATCACTGGCAAACGCCAGTGATCGGTATCAGTGTCGGATTTGTGCATAGTTCTAATTCTAAGGATTTGTCGAGGGTTTGTCGAACGACAAAGCTGTTTGTGATGTATTCAAACGTTTGACAGTAGTACGCGCGTAGGGTTGCCAACCATACATTAATATATAGAACTGCACTATATTTCAAGGCTGTGTGCTAAACGCTGTGCGCAACAAGTAGGTTCTATATATCTCTTCGAATACTGCCCTATGTGTTCCAGTATCCAGCATTAAATATAAGCTATAGCTAGCATGCTACACCTTCGATCGCATCGTCACTTTCCATCAGGTGAGAGCGTGGTCAAAAGTTAGATATGTCCAAAGTAAAAAAAAATTTAATGTCATTAAAACTTTTTCAGTAGTTACGGAGATTAAAGGTAACAAACACGAATACTCGCAAACTTTCGTATTTATAATATTTTTATGACTAGGAGCAATAATACGATTTTTTAAAGCGAACATGAGAGCTCGCTATTTAAAAAAAAAACAAGGCATGCGTAGTTGTGTCGAATGACGTCAATGACTTTCCAATTTGATTACCAGAAAAGGGGTTTGGGCAAAAGTGGCGTCATTTTCAAGTTTGGCGGCCACTTAAAAAACTAGTGTTAATAAAAAGAGCTATATAAAACAATTTAATTTATTTATGTCAAGGCAGCAACTACCTAAACCTAATCGGAGTCAAGATATTTAATTCCAAAAATCTCCAATAAATAACATACAAAAGAATTATTCATCAAAATATTCATCTAAATTCTTCATATTTCAGTAATTGGCAAAAGTACTAGAGAAAATAATAATACCTAGACCCATAGATCTATATATCAGGATATGCCCGAAGGAACATTTAATTTACTCAAAATGGTGTGGGGAAAAGTCAGCGCCATCTCTTAGATTACTCAGGAACTACGATGAGTTGGGAAATTAAACGCTGCCATTATGTCCGTCAATGTTTGTTTACAATGATTATCCCAAATATAAATTCGATTATTTTCGTACAAAACAGAGTGTAATATTGAAAATATTGACTTACTTGTGGTAAGAAACTTTGTATTTCTTTTTATTGCACTTTAGAGTGTAGTTTGTGCAACCCTTCACAACACAACTGGGCATATTTTCTTTGAGACACACGACCGATATCTTCTCACTTCCAACACAGACTGGGCGCTAGTGGATGTCAATCTGTGAACTTGACTCCCTCTTTGAAGCGACGGTTTAATCTGTCATTAGGCCTGTCCTTATATATGTCTATGCCTAGGCCGGTCCCACTCGCCGAAAGCTTCGATAATTTCGTCAATCAGTCATAGCGCTGGATTCCTGTATCAGCGCCAGAGTTAGTAACTGCACCGCGTAGCTTTGCCTACATTATTTGCTTCACTCACTATCCAATATCCGTTAATTTCATCACCTCTTTGGCTTAATTTACCGGACTTTGTCAATTGTAATATCGTTTATTTGACTGCTTCTCTTATTGGACTTTGTGATTGCACTTACATATGTGAACTGGCTATTTTCAAAGGACTTTTGATTTGTCTAATGATCTGAATTGTGTGTAATTTATACAATGGAGGAACCAGACCCTGCGACTTGTATTTGTTGCCTTCGAAGTTTAAGACGCGGTGGTGGAAGATATATCGCATAGTCTGACAGCAGAATTCATGCAAAACTCTCCATTATGGTACTGTGCTCATATCATGTCTATCATATGGTTTCTGGGATGGAGAAGATACCAAGATGAAATTACACCACCTGCACAGTTTTTGTATTTAATAATTTGAAACGACGTGGAAAACGAAGCACATAAAACATCGGATGATGACAAAGGTTGCCGTGTGGTCCCGGTTACGAATAGGACCACCCAGGCGCCACGTGAGGATGGAATTACGACCGAACTTCTGAAAGCGGGTGGTAGACCGGTACTTGTAGTCTTCCAGAAGCTATACAATTCTGTCATCCTTGAAGGCACAACGCCAGAGGTGTGACACAAGAGCGTGGTGGTGCTTTTCTTCAAAAAAGGTATGTATTATCACCTTTCCTTTCCACCATCACTATTGAAGAACGCCCATCTCGCTCTTCAGTCATGTGTGTGTGCTGTTATCGAAAGTCATTACGAATCGTCTCGTACGAAGGTTTGATGAATTCCAGCCTCCCGAACAAACCGGTTTCCGAAAAGGCTTTAGTACCATAGACCACATCCATCCGCTACGCCAGACTATACAGAAGGCCGAAGAGTATAATCGGTCGCTATGCCTTGCGTTTGTGGACTATGAGAAAGCCTTCGATGTTTTTGTCTTGACTTGACTTCTTGGTTTATGGATTCTGTGGCTAGTTGTCACAATTCTGCCATGTTTTTGTCTTATTCATGTTTATTTTATATGCTCGCGTATGTCAAAATCAATTTTATTTTTTTTTATTTAGAATTTTAGATATGTCACCATCTTATTGTAAGAACCGTGGTCGTTTTGTCATGTAAAAACCATTTGTTTATAAAAAAAAGGTCTTTGAAGAAACTCCGACAATGGCGGTTGCGAATTTTGAATTTATTTTTCAAAACCTGTGTATTTTGAATTTTATTGTGAAATAAGGGTGGATTATTATCCGTTAAGTGTTCGTGAACGTGCACGAGTGTTGGCAAATAGTTTAAAGATTATAGAAACAAGCATTCTCGTTTTTGCTTCAATGGCCTTTTTTAGAGCCTTCAGTAAAATATTCACCATTTTACTGTTGGCGTGATTGACAAAATATTACTTTGAATTGACATCAAATTTTACTCACTTGACTAAAAAAAAAAAAGCGATAGACAGCCATTAATAAAAAAGAAGATAAAAAACCGAAAATAAATCCGGTTACATATTACAAACTGTCTATTTATTCCAAACTGACACTTTGTCTTACAATAAAGCGGATGATTTTTCGATAATTTTTTTTCTTAACAGTTGGTGCCCAGCGGTAAGTTTATAAAAAACGGGTTTTAGTAGCGTTTAATTATGAACAATGCACCAACGACGACATGACGACTGACGAGTGAAGCGCGGAGGAGTGTTAGGTTAGTTTTGACCACACTAGAAGAACACAATTACAATAAAACGAAGTGATGCCGATTAATTATAAATAACCGAAATATCGACGGTTTTATTGTGAGACACATTGCTCGTAGGCAATAAATTGACAGTTTATAAATAACCGCGTTTTTTTATAAACAAACGGTTCTTACAATAAGGCGGTGACATATATACACAGATAGCTATAATTACCTATTATAAATCAAACATTTGGGCTAACAATCAGTTTGGGATTCAATAGAAATTTCGTATGAAAAAGTAATTAGAAAGATTGCGATACGCTTTGCACTAATGTGCGCGAGCCTTTATCAAACTTTTATTCAGACCTCCTCCGGTCCGGTCCTCCCACTCCTCAGATGAGTCATCAGTCATGCTACTCGTGCAACATATTTTTGTTAATTTTGTTTATTCATGAGTGTTCATTATTTTATCAGTTTTTTTTTCAGTTTTCCCGAGCTCCTTGGGACGATAGTGTAATCTCATGCAATAATTTCTATTTGTTTGCACCACATTTTACAATAGAGTTAATCGAATCAAAAATCGCGTCAGACTCCCTGGGTTGCCGTATAAATTCAGTTGGGAACCATTTGGTTCATTTAGTGTGTCTGTGTCTGTGTAACTTATTGATGATCAAACAATACCGAATACAAGGATACAAGAGACTTAGGTATATACTTAGTGTCTTACACCCGGTGGATTTTCAACAATTAAGTAATTCTACTGCCTAATAAGTTCAAGTAATAGAAAGTAGATCATTCGGATCGGTAATCGGTAAGTTCAATATATATATATACTTGAGTAGTTTTGATAAGTGACTCAGGCGTGACCTTGAGGAAGTTCATACCGTAATTTCAAAACACACTAGATGACAATATTGGAATACATTAGCGGAACAAATAATATCATGGGCTAGATATTCTTGTTTCATTTTGTATGTAAAGTTGTGGTTATTTATTTAAAACGGTGGGTCGTCCCAACACAGACGCAGATTAGGTACTAGATTAATACCTACCTAGCGTAAATATAATGAGGCATGTTGTACCGGTTTTGGTTTAGTAAATAGGTTACCTAGTTATTTTCGAACCAAAAGTCAAACTTCATACCACTGACGAAACTAGATGATACCTAGTTGATTATAAAACAGTCTTTGTTTGAGTTGCTTGGGCCCCAAATGGCCCCAATGGATATATTATGCATTTTCTAATCGTAAAATTATTTCATTTTGCTAGCGAATACTTAGGCAGGTATTCGAACAGTCGACAGTAGGTAGGTACTGCATCACTAATCACTATGCTGCGTTGTCACCCTCTTAATTGTTATCAACATGCTCCTATATTATGGAGAATAATATCAGTCAGGATGATGTGATGTGACTTTGTTTTAATCTTCGAGTAATTAATTCTAAGATAAATAAATAGGTGCATATATTTTTTTTACGATTCTAAAACGTAAGTTTTGTTTTAGGAACCCCGCTCCTACGTCGAAGTTTGTTTATCGCCACCTGCCAGTAGTTACGTACGGTATCGACAAAAATAAATCGGAGTAAACACTCCACAGTGCACACACTGTTATCAGCACCGCAGAATCAGTGCACATCTCAACGAACAGCCTTCAACAGACTAACATTTTACTTTTAAAAGAGGACGAGTTGATAAACAGCGGAAATGGTTAACTATTTTATTTACGCTAAAGATTTTTCGGGCTCAACGAGTGGGGTCAAATATTATCACAGCAATGGCTTGAAAACTCTTGAACAGTTCAAAAGGGACGTAGAAAAAGCTATAGAAGAACAAATGACTGCCGGAGAGCCCCAAACAGAATCAAAAATTGTTTACTTGCACTGGGGTGACCAGTGTTATGAAGTCGATGAAGACGTCACTAGAACAGCATACTTAAATCAGCGTGGAAATATGGGTACTGAGCCCTCATGTATTATCCACTTTCTAAAAAAACAGTTCATCGCTAATGAAAATGATAAGATCAAGTTGCTGTATATTATTACGGATGGTTTGATTGGAAATTTAAGTGCAAAAGTATGTTTCAAATTGAACGAGGATATGCATTATGAAACGGTTGTTTTCCATGCAATCAATGAAAATCTCAGTCAAATCGACTTCTCTGTAGCAACATCATTTTTCAAAAGCCAGTGCATAACTTATCGTAATAACGAGCTTTACGACAAAACTGATATTTCCAAAGAGTTTGACTACGACAAAGTACACGTTGACAACTTTGCAGTTGAAAAAGATCAGTTGAAGTCTTATATCAAGTTGAAGTTTATTAATAAATGTAAACAAGACGCAGTTGCTTTGCATGAAATTGATAAATTGAAGAAGCTAAGAGGTCGACTTTTTGAAGAGATATCATCAAAAACAGTGAAGAGTGAAAATAGCGATGTTTACCTGAAAACAAAAGACAGAAACGTATTCCTGCAAGGATTCGTTAACTCGGATTGGTACAAGAATCTGGCTGCCTCAAGCTACGAGGGTAAGATTGATATTGAGAAATCTATTTCAACTTTGATTAATTACATCGTCAGCGATAAAAAATCTTACTCATTTGACGTCTTGAAGTTCGATGTGAAATTTGACAAGTCTGTTGAAGAGGAACAGATCGTTGATGTTGGTTTCACACCCGAACTAGTTATTGAGTTCCCCGACGTCATTCTGGATGACGACAAAGGAATCCCTGTAGTAATTCTAACGGAGCTTAATTTGATGGACAAAATCATTTTCCACGGATCGTCGAGATCGACACCTGCCAGTTTTAGTAAATTCAAATCGATCATGGATTGTCCGCTGTTTTTAGTGCATGATCAAGATGTCAGTGAATCAATCGGTTACTTTTACACTTTGAATGTATACGAGCAATTGTTGGCAAACAATACGAAGACTGACCCGCGAACACGAAGACCTTTTTATGGCGGCCTTGTACTGACAGACACAGATCAGTTTGATAAATACAATGACTATGTTTTGTCTGCGACATACTTCAATCGCAAGAAGATCCATTACAATATTGGGCTGTTTTACTTTGTGCTGTGGAAAAACTGTGAAAACAAAGAATGGATGGACAGAAACGTTGTCGAACAGTTTAAGAAATACGTTATGCGACGCATCAGTGAAACAGTGTGCAAAATAGGGCTGTCATCTTTGCCACTGGATCCTCAAGAAAAATCACCGCTGCTAACTGCGTTGTGGTACTGCGTTGAATTGTCCTCGTGTATTTTTAAAAATGATCCCCTAAACTACAATCAGGAACGGCTGAGAGGATTTTACAGCGTAGCACACTATATGATCGAAATTTTGAAGTACTTTAATTACGATCTTGATTTGGAGTCGATCGAGAAACGTAGAGAGCTAATTAGTCATGTAATGATTTTGAAAAAAATCCCAAAGCTCAGGGAGAAAGTTTATTATATGTTGGAGAGAATCTTTAAAACAGTAGACGGTTTTCTAATCAATGAAATTTCAAAACCAATTAATCTGTACAAACTGAATTACCTTAAATTTAATCACAAGGAAATGTTGCGTGATAATGTAGTTGAGGAGAAAGTACATCTAAATGACTATGTTTACTTGATGCACTTTGTCGGTGATATGGAGGTTTCGAAAGCTGGTAAAAGTACGTTTGAAATTTGTGAAAAGACATTCCGCCCTTTTTTTACTATTGACCAAAACAATTCCTTCTACACGGAATTGGCCAAGATTACTAGGAAAGTAGTTATCAACAACGACGACGACAATGATAAAATTGAAGTCAGCTACGACGTAATTGATTCGCTTGAGTTTGACAGAATTCTGTCTCTATACAAACTGTTTATTGACTGTGTGAAAGAATCAGAAAAATATCCTACGTTGCCCGAGTACGTCGAGTATGTTTCCAAGAAAAAAAAGTTCAAAGAGGACTTGGTAACCATTTTCCCATCGAATGTTTACTTTGACGTTAAAAACGTGTACCAGCGCTATCTGAAAGTAGTGACAAAAGTCGAGGTCACAAAATTTATTAAAGTGAGCAAGACTCACGTTGGTCGACCTAAACGTATCAAAGCGGAAGAAAGAGTGAAATTCAGTAGTGACAATGAAATCAGCGAATTTATCTCTAACGAGGAATTGAAAGTTAATTTGAAAAAAAACTTAATGACAAGGAACTAATTTGTAGACATACTTCATGGAACAATCTTTGTAATTTGTAAGAAATGCACATGTATATGTAACAGAGAGTTAAAGAATGATTTTTTGATCAGAGTAGCTAAGCTTGAGAAGTAAAATGTGATAATAACTGATCAGCGGGTTAATTGTCTAAGTCCGGTGATTTAGGTAGGTAAGTACCATTACCATTGAAGAAAAAGGTAACATGGTATATTCAAGGAGAAGTATAAATATTCTCCAATGGAGTTTTGCCATTGACATATTTTGATCTTAGAATAGGCATGATGAGTTGATGACTACTATTTTTTTTGCATAAATTAATATTATTCTTCAAAAGATAAACAATAAAAAATTAGTGAAAACAAAAATAGCATATCTCAAAAAATATCAAAAACAAGCATTTTAAAAACCGAAATAGAAAGAGATAGCTCAAACAGCTAGTTACGTCAGAGCTGGGTCGTTCATACAATCTAACCCAATCCAATCCAAACCCCCAATCCCAATCCCCCAATCCCTCTCAATCTCTTTGGCATGTGACGTCAAAAGTGGATTTTTCATAGTAACTGTGGAGGCGCTCTGTTTCGCGAGAAGGTGATGCCCCCTCCAGAAACTTTAAAAGATTATGTATTACTCCGTGATTAATTTACTAATTTTACTTATTTTTTCAATTGTTGCATTAATTTTTAATGTTCTTTATGAAAATAATATTTACTTGTTCATTTTAATAGTAGTCATAATACCTATAGTTATTCTATGGTTTTGACTATTGATATTATTGTTGTTAAGGTCTTACACTGTAATCAAATTATGATCTGTGTTGTTATAAATAAAGTTTTGGTGAAAACCACAGAATTCCCTCTATTACATAGGTCCAGAACCGAAGTCTCCATACTTAACCCACAGAATTCCCCCTATTACATAGGTCCAGAACCGAAGTCTCCATACTTAACCTTGTTTGAACATGAATCAAACCATAGAGCACATTTTTTTTTTTCTTCTAATGTCAGTTCCTCTTTCAACATACCATATAAATAGTATTACCCGATTTAGTCGGAATAAAAATCTAGCTAGATGTAAAATGTAAGTAATAAAAATTATATAACGCCTACATTAAAAAAATGTAAAATACTACTATCTATAGCCAAGAAAAAGGTTCATAGATAGCTCATGCAATCTTTTAATAAAAAGGATTCAAATTATGTATAACCAGCAGTTTATTCAACATTTCTTTTAATAACTCACGAGTTTTTCAATATTACCAAGTTAAAGGGATTAAAGAACAACAGTTATGTAGGTACAGGGGGTCTAGCAAAGATACCAACCACTAACGCTAACGCCAAACGCTAACTCCAAAATGTACTGAAATGACATTTCGGAAATCGCTAACTTTTCCGTAGCAAATGTCATTTCGATACATTTTTGGAGTTAGCGTGTGGCGTTAGCGTTAGCGATTGTGATCTTTGCTAGACCCCCTGGGCCGCAATCAAAATAATGTTTCATATTTTAGGATAAAAAAAATAACCTTAAAAATGGGAAAACAGTGGGCGCGTGGAACGCCTATAGTTGACAATAAAACTATTATCAGTAATAGCACTTCTGTGTTCTGTGTGTTCTTTACTATAGAAATGCGCTAAACATATTGTTGAGCGAATATTAGTTTTCCACCAATCTTCATTTCGACTTTTTCGAACTACTTTTATCCAACGATCAGGGCGGTTATTCTCTATGGAAACATAGATTCCACACGATATGAAACCACGTCGTTATCGTGTCTTGTTCAAATCGTGTCACAGCATTAGATGTACCTTCGCTTTACATTAAAGTTATCTTTATTTTGAATAAAATATATTGACATAAGTGGTAATAATATTTTGATGTGTTGATGTTTCGGAACGCGTCTCGGTAAAACATATGATTTTTGACAGTTCTAATCGCGCCAATTCTAAATTCATTTCGCGCGGTTTTGTTTTCGTTTCATAGAGAGTAGAGTTTTGCAGATTTCTTTTGTAAGACAAGGAATTCGCGTGGTTTCGAAGTAAGGAATCGATACAGAATAAGGGCCCAGCTAGACATGGGTGGATCTGTTGGAAATCTATACAAAAGAAATCGGGTAATTATTCAGATGTCGTGTGGCAATACTGATTTTGACATGTCAACTTTTTATTGTGAAATGTAAAATACTCTTCGTCAAATAGAAATAATTAAAATAATCTTATAAAAATACGTGATTAAGGCCACTTACAAGTGAATTATGATCGTGTGCTTCTGTGATTCGTGCCTCGAGTGATTTCGGCACAGTTTTATCACGTAAGACGGCATTTTTTTGGTATGTATTCAAAAGCACACCCAAGTAACGACTGATTTTGATTTTGACAGCTGAGAATCAATCACACCCAAAGTAGTGTGTACGGTTTTGCCCTGCTTTAGATTTGTATTAGTGGTCTGGATAAAAAGTCTTTGACTTAACCTTGTTTGAACATGAATCAAACCATAGAGCACATTTTTTTTTTCTTCTAATGTCAGTTCCTCTTTCAACATACCATATAAATAGTATTACCCGATTTAGTCGGGTACCTAAATAAAAATCTAGATTTTTTTTATGAGAATGAATGACGTGACGTTCTGGTCGTTCACCTGATGTTAAGCAATACGGCCGCCCATAAAAGTTGCAGTGTCACTCGGAACTTTAAAATAATTAAGTTTCGCGTGACATTGCACTGCGCACGCCATCCATCACACAGTCTAGTAATCAGATTACTACACTGTGTAATCAGGTCATAAAGTCTCATTTGCCCAGTTATTTCACTAGCTACAATGTTCTTCAAACCGGAACACAGTAGTGCTTGCACACTACTGCTTGGCGGCAGAATAACTGGCAAAGCGGTGGTACCTACCTAGACGAACTTTGCAGAAAAGATATCTATAGACAAGAAAAAGGTCTATAGATAGCTCATGCAATCTTTTAATAAAAAGGATTCAAATTAAGTATAACCAGCAGTTTATTCAACATTTTTTTTAATAACTCACGAGTTTTTCAATATTACCAAGTTAAAGGGATTAAAGAACAACAGTTATGTAGGTACAGGGGGTCTAGCAAAGATACCAACTACTAACGCTAACGCCAAACGCTAACTCCAATATTTACTGAAATGACATTTCGGAAATCGCTAACTTTTCCGTAGCGAATGTCATTTCGATACATTTTTGGAGTTAGCGTGTGGCGTTAGCGTTAGCAATTGTGATCTTTGCTAGACCCCCTGGGCCTCAATCAAAATAATGTTTCATATTTTAAGATAAAAATAACCTTAAAAATGGGAAAACAGTGGGCGCGTGGAACGCCTATAGTTGACAGTAAAACTATTATCAGTAATTGCACTTCTGTGTTCTGTGTGTTCTTTACAATAGAAATGCGTTAAACATATTGTTGAGCGAGTATTAGGTTTCCACCAATCTTCATTTCGACTTTTTCGAACTAATTTTATCCAACGATCAGGGTGGTTATTCTCTATGGAAACATAGATTCCACACGATATGAAACCACGTCGTTATCGTGTCTTGTTCAAATCGTGTCACAGCGTTACATGTACCTTCGCTTAACATTAAAGTTATCTTTATTTTGAATAAAATATATTGACATAAGTGGTCATAATCTTTAGATGTGTTGATGTTTCGGAACGCGTCTCGATAAAACATATGATTTTTGACAGTTCTAATCGCGCCAATTCCAAATTCATTTAGTGCGGTTTTGTTTTCGTTTCATAGAGAGTAGAGTTTTGCAGATTTCTTTTGTAAGACAAGGAATTCGCGTGGTTTCGAAGTAAGGAATCGATACGGAATAAGGGCCCAGCTAGACATGGGTGGATCTGTTGGAAATCTATACAAAAGAAATCGGGTAATTATTCAGATGTCGTGTGGCAATACTGATTTTGACATGTCAACTTTTTATTGTGAAATGTGAAATACTCTTCGTCAAATAGAAATATTTAAAATAATCTTATAAAAATACATGATTAAGGCCACTTACAAGTGAATTGTGATCGTGTGCTTCTGTGATTCGTGCCTCGAGTGATTTCGGCACAGTTTTATCACGCAAGACGGCATTTTTTTGGTATGTATTCAAAAGCACACCCAAGTAACGACTGATTTTGATTTTGACAGCTGAGAATCAATCACACCCAAAGTGGTGTGTACGGTTTTGCCCTGCTTTAATTTCGTATTAGTGGTCTGGATAAAAAGTCTTTGGTGAAAACAAATAATAGTATTCTCTCGTGACTTCATTCTGTGTAACCATGGAGTCTAGCAAAGATACCAACCACTAACGCTAACGCCAAACGCTAACTCCAAAATGTACTGAAATGACATTTCGGAAATCGCTAACTTTTCCGTAGCGAATGTCATTTTGATACATTTTTGGAGTTAGCGTGAGGCGTTAGCGTTAGCGATTGTGATCTTTGCTAGACCCCCTGAACCTAAACGAAGTGATTATATCCTCTTTGTGTGTAACTGTAGAGTGCAGTAGTGCAGTAGATGTAGAGCGAACCACATTAAGTAGGCTGAACCACAATGGAGTTTAGGCGGGAACGCGGAAAATTTCACGTCGCGTCGTTGCATTGTATTTTTCCTCAAAACTTGTGCTTTTTCCAGTGTTAATGTTTAAATTGGTGGCGTTTTGCGCATTAAGTGCTGTATTACGAGCGTGAGTGTAGGTAAGTGATATAATGACAGTGGTGAAACGTGATTTTTCGTGTTGCTTTCAAAATTTTATAGAAGCTTCTAGTAAAGTTGCCACCACTTTACTGGAGCATGACTTTGACTACATGCCCCCCTATTACGATTGAGCTAACAGCGCTGCTGACTGTGACTGGTGTCTGCCGCTCATCTGTTGTCAAATTTCATACAATTTTGACAGCAGTTGAGTGGCAGACGCTTTCAATCTATACCAATGTACTCTGTGGCAGACGCGCCGTCAGCAGCAATCGTAATAGGGGGGCCGACTTATACGTACGTGAAATATTCAATTAACATGATGAAAAGTTACAATACTTGACACTGGCTAAATAAACTATGTGTGGAGCCAAAATATAAGAAAAAAAAAGATTGGGGGATTTTTGAGGTTAATTAATTTATATTATAACTTAACAAAGAAAATAAAGAAAAGAATCACGTAAAATGTAAAGATCGAATCAAATTAATTGAGAATTCAGTGCGTAGTAAGACAATTAGAAAATATTTATGTCTGTCTAGAGTTGTGGTAAAGTTTTGCGGTTGTATATAAACTTCATTTCATAGCAAGCATTATTAAAAAGTGTTTTTACTATGGATGATGATGCGGAAACATACAAGCTCTGGCGAATCCGTAAAACAGTAATGCAGGTAAAATTCATACTCGTTTTATGTTTTTCCAGAGTACAGTCAGGAGCAGAGTAGGGCAGGGGGTCTAGCAAAGATCCCAATTGCTAACGCTAACGCCAAACGGTAGCTCCAAAATACATAGAAATGACATTAGCTGCGGAAAAATTAGCGATTTTTGAAATGCATTTTGGAGTTAGTGTTTGGCGAGCGTTAGCGTTTGGAATCTTTGCTAGACCCTCAGGAGTCATGATAATATCCTGAAGTCATTATGAGTCCGTGTTACAGAACAACGCTGTCGTGAATCGATGCCTTTGCCTTTTTATTTGTAAAGATCATAATCTATCTATCGCTATTTGTTTATTCATAAACAGGACTGAGCTATACACTACTCAGCGTAGTTCTGTACTAATACACGCATAAAGTCGTTTTGTTAATAAACACTCTGCTTGCAGCTATGCCATGACCGTGGGTACTTGGTAACGCAAGATGAATTGGATCAGACTTTGGAGCAGTTTAAAGAACAGTTTGGAGATAAGCCTAGGTTGGTTTTCAACACCAGTTCTTTTATTCTTAGACTTACCTATATGTAATTTGGCAGTTCGTGAAATGGTTTTATCCATTATACTTTTCTTTATTTTCTCATCTATTACCTGCAACATTTTTGTGTTTTATATTGTTCTCACTCTGCTTTTAGTTTCATTCAAAAAAAACCTAACAGTAAAATGTAATTTTGTATTTATGATGACATAAGAGTACTTTACTTTTTTATCTGAATGATGTGGCAATGTCACTAGTTATTTTATAGTTTCTAATTAAAGAGAATATATCAGTATTTTAAATTCATCTAGGTAGGGGATTTATACTTTGCATTTATTTCCTACATGTGCCAAAATTTCTCACTGAACAATCTTTGTTTGATCCCAGATATTATAATACCTACAGTACAGTCTGCCGTGTTTACGATAACCACATTAACTAGGTTTTAACATTTTTCGAGAACAACATTTAAAGTTTTGGTTATTATTTTTGCTGTATCTCTGGAGCTACTTAAGATATCAACATGGAAGTGGTTCAAAAACAAAGATAAAAGTGTCAAGAATATAATAAGTACAAACAAACAAATAAACATACATACATAGCATACTTTACTATATTCTTTGAAAAAGGTACATATCGCCAGCAGCCTCCAATAACTTTTGCCCATGATAACTAGTCATAAACGCACCAACTTGATGCACTTATGTTATGTCTATCAATATAATACATTGGGGTGTTTCCCCAATTCTTCAATGATTATACATTAAAAACTGTGCAACTACTTCATATATATGTTATAAACCGCATAAGATTAAAGACGATGATTAAATTTTAAAAGAAATTCAAATATTTCCAATTTCTACAACAATTAACAAGGAAGGTTTGATACATGCAATCACCCAAACAGTGATTTATATATCTGGAAGACTTTTTATTGAATGACTCTTATCTAAATAAGTATTCATGCATCCCGTTAGTGAATCATATTTATCCTTTACAGACCAATCTGAAGTTTTCATACTTAAGCAGAGTGCCATCTGGCAAAAATATCTGGTGCTTTAGAAATTAAACTAAGTCAACTTCAAAATAGTAATTAAAATAAGTGGAAAATTTTGTTCTCAGTACACAATGTTTTATTAGCTAATGTATATGTAATATGCATTAGCTAATAAAACATTGTGTACTGATGTAATATATGTAAAAATATTAAATTTCAGTTGCAGGTTGCTGCAGTTCTAGGCGATTTTTTTGTTGGACACTTCAGGTTTTTTTATAATTGCCTTAAGGGTATCCAAATTTTGCATAGTGCTACTTGACTTTTGTCTACTTTAGTGAACAGAATTACATAGCACATTGGAAGTGGGCAACATTTCAATTTTTTAGTTCTATTTATTTTATTTTAATCGTTTGTACCTGATGAGACCCTGTAGTTTGATGTGCCATCAAAATGATGTGAAATTGGAAAAATGATGGTCACCCACCTCTCCGCTAAGGCCATTAACCAAGGGTTTTGATGTTGAAGAATATGTCTATAATAAACTGTTGATGTGGTATTCACATCAAATAATGTAGTGATTGCATGCTCTTTGCGTCAGGATGGGTACTTAAGGTTATCACACTCATATCACCTCAGATACGGATCTGCATTGACCTCATCACCTCACTACCAACCAGAGAGCCTAATCCGAGTTTACTCAATAGTTTTCACATCTCACAGTGAATGTGGAAAATCCTGAATATGGAATTTATCGCTGACACTGAAATGTATAATGTTTTTTAAACTAGAATCTATAACCTACCAGTGATTTTATATTTTTCTCATTTCCAGTGAAAAACGGCCAGCTCGGAGTGATTTGATTGTACTTGTGGCCCACAATGATGACCCAACAGACCAGATGTTTGTGTTTTTCCCCGATGAAGCCAAGATAGGCATCAAAACTATTAAAACGTATTGTACTAGGATGCAAGAGGAAAACATACACAGAGCTATTGTTGTTGTACAAGCAGGTACAGTCCAATACTTAATAAGTTAGAACTGGGGTAGACACTGACTATAGATCAATAAAGACCAAACTAGCAATCATAGCCAAAGAAGGGAAACAAAATCAAACATAGGGTACCCACTAGTATGAACAACTTTCATTTTTTTATAGGTTACAGTTACAACCCAAATACACCCTACTTTTACTGGACTACAATCAACATTGGATGCAGGAGTCGAGCAGCTGCTCAAAGTGGCGCTCCCTGGGGGAGGCCTATGTTCAACAGTGGGCGTGAGGCATGATGATTATGATGAATGCCACCTGCAATATATTTGGTGTATGGTTGAGATCAATTTTTTCTTATTTTAGACAAGGATGCTTTTTACCTGATGTTCAAGTGACACTGTTGCATACTCACCTACAAGAAATCTGCCAGGAGTCTAATACATCCAAACTATTAACCAAGCTATTTGGACACAAGAATTATGGTCCTTGGCCATTCACACTACATTAGATAGAATAGAATATAATAGATAAGACGTTTATGATTTTTATAGCAGTATCGCCTGCTTAATGTATGGAATAATTTGTTAAAGAAATATTGGGTTTACAAACTGTATTTGAACCTGCATCATTCCCCTTTAGCCAGGACACGCTTTACCTGTCGAGTGATCTCATCCCCAAAATCCTTCACCTTTTACAACCAAGCACAGATTAGGTAACTCTGTGCAACCAAGTTATGAGGTTGGTAGCGCCATCTATTGAGAAAGAACTTCTCAATAGATGGCGCTTACTCGTGCTTTCTCTTACAATATAAATTTTATTAATCAGTTGATATCATTATGCTAAGGAGGCAATACTGCTATAAATCATAAAACTTTATAAACTAGTTTAGAAACATAAATTGCAACAATTAAAAAAAATGTATATAAGTGTCACTAATTTTGAATTTTATATTATGTTGTCTGGTAGAGTGTGAATCAAACTCAAGCACGGCCATACGCACGCAGCGTTTCGCGCTGACTTCGCAGCCGCCATTGAGTTTGATTCGCATTCTATGTATGATTTTTTATTGTTACTAAAAGGCTTAAAAATCACTAATCTGATGATGAACAATTATGCTGATTATCCGAGTACCATTACATGGCTTAAAAATACTAAAAACAATCCATTTTTTGGTCCACAGGAATGACACCATCTGCCAAGCAGTCACTGGTAGACATGGCTCCCAAATATATCCTGGAGCAGTTCTTGGAGTCGGAACTGCTGATCAACATCACTGAGCATGAACTGGTTCCGGAGCACATTGTCCTCACACCTGATGAAAAGCAGGAGCTGCTGGCAAGATAGTATCCTTTTATGTATAAAAATTTTCTTTTCTATGTTTATGATTAGCTTGCATTTGGCTAATGTCTTATCTGCGTTTGATGTGATTGAGCTTGCTATTGTACAAGATAATAGGTTTGCATCTTCATTATGAGGCTAATAAATTCGAACTGCATTCTCACATGAAGAGAGTGTTTATTATGAGAGAGAACGACGTGACAAGCTATTCGTACACCTGATGTTAAGTGCTAGGTATGAAGCTAACATGACTGAATAAGTTCTGACCAGTCTAGATGCGCCGTGCGCCGGTCCGTTACACTTAACGCGTCAGAAGAGCTCTATATCGATAAAGCGAGAGGCAACTGTTCAGCATAGCGCTGTGCGAGCTAAACTATACTTTATAGTCGATATTTATTTAAGTGACTGCGCAGTGATTCTACTGTTCTGTACTCGGTGACAGAATACATTTATAATGTAGTATCCCTTCAGAAGAGCGTGATTCAAACCCCATGACGGATTTGAAGGGCGCTGCAAGCCCCCGCACCTTAGATAACATAGATAATATTAAGGATGCGCCACAAAGGTGTCATATTATGTGTACAGGTACATACAAGGACTGCCCTGGGGCACAACCGCCGTTTTGTGGATACCGTCCGTACCGTATCGTCTTTTTGTAAGAACCTTATGTTTATAAAAAACGCGGTTATTTATAAACTGTCGATTTATTGCAAAGGTGCATCTCACAATAAAACGGTCGATATTTCGGTTATTTATAATTACTCTGCATCACATCGTTTTTTTGTAATTGTGTGCTTCTAGTGTGGTCAAAACTAACCAAACACTCCTCGCTTCGCTCCTACTGGTTAGCCACTAGTGACTCTAGAAAAACAATAAATTACGGCAAAAATATGTGCATTAAAACGGGGTTGTTCATAATTAAACGCTACTAAAACCCGTTTTTTATATACTCACCGCTAGGCACCGACTGTTTATAAATAATCGAAATATCATCCGTGTTATTGTAAGACACATTTACAGTTTGCAATAAATCGACAGATTTTAAATAAACGGTTTTAATTTCATTTTTTATAAACAAACGGTGACAGATATATGGCGAGCACCAAAGAGTATATAGGATTTCCTCATTTTTTCAGTATTTTGTATGCAATCGGCGCTATTTTGTGCATCCAAAGTTCCGCAACTCACGTGACATGTTTCATATCCTCTACTATTCCCTTACTATTAAGTGACCGATGTAGCTCTTAGGATTGGCAAGTTGAAATGGCAATGGGCAGGCCACATCGCTCGTAGAACTGACAACCGATGGGGAAGAAAGGTTCTCGAGTGGCGACCACGAACTGGAAGACGCAGCGTAGGCCGGCCCCCCACTAGGTGGACCGACGACCTGGTGAAAGTCGCGGGGAGCCGATGGATGCAGGAGGCGAGCAGCCGCTCTAAGTGGCGCTTCCTGGGGGAGGCCTATGTTCAGCAGTGGACGTCTTCAGGCTGTTAATGATGATGATGATGATGACTATTCCCTTATCTTTGGATCGCACTCTATCACAGAGTACTTTTTTATGTTCAGTATTCTGTGCCCGACTTACATATTGCGTCTCAGTTTTGTTTATTTCTTGATAATTTTTTTAACTGGCACCTCAGTAAATTGAAGGAAAACATGTTGATGAGAATCCAAGCTGGCGATCCGGTGGCAAGATACTTCGGGCTGAAGCGAGGACAAGTAAGTACATACATATCTACATCAATTTTGCAACCCATAAAAAACTTGTCCAAATTATCTTTTTTGTCTCGTTCGCTTGCACTGATTTTGGAATTCGAACGATAAGGACAGAAGTCAAACTGTACGATAATCAAAGTCGCGCGTTTTAAACAGTAACCCCTTTCCGTACCTCTATTATGAATTCATCCAAATGTATATTACTATACCTATTTACTTGCAAATAGTGTGCTCGCTATCAAGCTATGCAATGTTATAATAGGGTTGCGAAGACGATATTTGGGTTCTGTGTAAGTAATTCGTAAGGTTTCAAGATAGGGTCTGCGGTAGCTCTCAGAAAGGTACTAAATCGTGGGCCCTTTTTTTGCTCAATATAAAGCTTAATTTAACGTTATTAAGGACTAAAACTTGCAAGCAGTTTTCCATACAAAAGTTACTTTTTTAAACCGTTGCGTATTATAAAAATGCCCAAAGGTTTGTTATAATTAAAATTGTACTTAAGGCACTGACAGGACCCAATGCGAGCACGTTTATTATAGCAGACAAATTTGAAACTTATTTTCTACCTTATAGGGTCGCTTTATGCCTAGCAAAAATATGGCGATTACGTTGCCTTGCACTTCGACTTTTCCATTTTTCGGTACAAATAATTAGTTATAAAAGAAATGTGAAATGTGTTTCGGTTTCGGCAGATTGAAAGAAGATATGGCCAGTATTAACGTGCTTTTTTTTTCAATCCTGTAAATGGTATACGTTTTGAGATAATCACGTTCAAAATAGTCGATTTGGGAACATTCAGCGCCTTAAGTACTGCAGCAGTCGCTTAAAGTGACGATCTTTGGGGGAGGCTTATGTTCAGCATTGGACGTCTTCAGGCTGATGATGACATTGACTGTTTTTAGCATACTTAGATTTTTTTAAGTTAGATGGCAAATGTTTGAATGATTTTTAATTTTACTACTATTATTATTAGGCATAAATTGTTAAAACTTATAATATTTGCATACTTTAAGTTTAAATGTATCGATCTGTAAAATAATCACTATCAACTCCTGTGATAAATACGTATATTTAGCAAATAAATGATTTGATCGATTGATTGATTGATTTTTGTTACAGGTGGTGAAAATCATAAGATCATCTGAAACAGCTGGGAGGTACATTTCATATAGATTAGTGTGTTAATTTAGGATAACTTGGAATATATTTCTACATTAAATACTTGAGCTTTTAATTTCTCACGAATAGTGGAATAGGTAAGTAGAGTTTTTGTATGGTAATTCAAATGGTATAGAAAATTATTGCTGGCTCATCAGGAATTTCATTAGAAATACATATGTAGCGCTCATAGCGAAGCACGACTAGCCGTTCCTAACCATCGGCAAAGTTAAGCAACTTTCGCTGCGGTCACTCTACTTATGATGGGTGACCGCTGCAGCAAAAAGTTGGTACATATTTCCAAATGAGCGCAACCGTGCTTCTGAGAGCACGTTAATTAAGCCGTCGGTCGGTCCCGGCTGTTGTCGTAACACAATAGTCGTTAAGCCAAGTCAAAAGCCTTTGTGCGTCCCCGAAATTCTGACACCAGGGCTGACCACTTGCCTACACGAGAAGATTAGAAATATGAGTAGCAATGGGCCGTTTTAGGGTAGGTATCGTACCGGTATAGACCTTTAGCGCAGAATAATTATTAGCATACCCTTTTAGACTTCGCCTTCAATTAAACTGCGATCGTGTTTTGTTTACAAAAGAAAATCTCAGAACAAGTGATACCGGAGGATGAAATGCACCTTCTGTAAACGATTCCATGATTAGTTTACAAGCACGCGAATGTTGCTATCGCTAGCTTCACACGCTGCAAGCGCATCGTACTTGGCGCTCGTTCACGTCGGCTGACAGGTCGGATACCTGACGGTACATGGCACATGCAACTTGAGTAACTATTGGCATAATTACCTTGCGATTCGTAAACATAATGAGCTCACACGGTTGCCATAAAATGTATGCTGAAAGACGAGCGTAAAAGTGTCTAATAATGATGTGACCGATACAGTTTTTTTATACCTGAATTTCACACAAGAAAAGTCGTCAAAAAGCTTAAATTACTTCAGTTTACTATTAAACGAAATGGACTGGTTCTTGCGATCACCGAATAAAATATGCGAAGATGACATTTAGCACGATCATATTGCAAAATCCGTGGACCCCATGATATTTGTTTACCTTTCGTTTTTAAGATGTTTGCGTAAGGTACCCAGTAGTCTTGAAAAGCGATCAGTGTTTCGTAGTCATATTTTGTTATTCTGTGTACGAAATTCTATTGCTGAAGCGGAGCAGTTGGCGTTATTTGAGGGCTATTTCTTCCTCTGCAGCGGGTGAGTCAAATTTTTACAGACATTAATTTCTTTAATTTTATTTTTAGGCCACAGATTTACCTACGATTATTTATATTACTTACCTATTCTGTGACCTACAGTAGGCCACGTCTCGATGGTATTATTTTCCTAGAGTCGGTATACCTATCCGATGGATAAGAACCAATGGTAGATCCTGAGAGTTGATTCCTGATTGTAGAAGAACAGAAAGCGATAAATGATGGAGTGACTTGCAGTTCACCTAGTATTTTTTTTATTGTTTGATAAGCATGAGTTTGCTTAATTGGTAGATGTTACCACTTACCAGATAGGGTTAGGGTAAAATAAGTACCTAAGCTAAGCATAACATCTCTTTCAATAAATTCATACCTAAAACTTAATATTACAGGTCACTGTCAATGTACATAGGTAGGCATAAATAAGTGTAGTATCGGTAGGAAGATAGGTAACGTAGAAAGTAATTTAATGGGGAAATCATTAATTATACACATACTTAATTGCCGAATAAGACTATAAGCTGGCCTTCGCAAGGTCACGATTCAAATTGAATAATTAATCATTCACTTTCACAGTTTTGGAAACCCTATCTACGCCCAGTAGGATACGCGCCAGTCGGTCAAAATGTAGGAATTAGAAAGTGCATAAAAACGGTGATATCCACGAATTTGATGTTGCTACATAAATATTTAAATTTGACCGGTTTTCATATCGCAACCGCGGAAATAAATGTAGGGAAGTGATTTCTCGAATATGTAAATTGTCTAAACGATCGTGTAGCCTTACCTACATTCCAATCTAAAGCCATTTTGAGTAATTAAAGTACTTCCATTAATATGCGAGCGAATTTCTATCACCGGGAAGTGGAAAAGCGCCTACGTATCAATGGATAGTGAAAAGGTAATTATTTAGGAATTCAATTACGTTTGCTGTGGGTATGATTTTCTAATTTCCTAATGTATCTGTTATCGATTAAAATCGATTTACACTTACGCTTTAGTGGGTATGTTTTATTCCTAAACTTATTCGTAACTATACGGGACGGCTTGAGATGTCACCCACAATATTTCCTATATGATCAGACTGCCTAAAAATCAAATCGCCTATAAAGCAAATTGCCAGAAAACGATGCCTAACTTGCACTTTGCCTATACTTAGCGCAATATGTCTTAAAAACAGTACTTATGCCTAAAAATCAAAAAGCCTTACTAACATTATGCTTAAAAATCAAATACTTAGTCTTAAAAGCGTAATACCCTGTTTTCTCGTAGAAATTACTAATATTCCAGGATTTTATAGAAGTGTACTGTAATGTCGATCTCTGGTATTATAGGGGATAGAGTACCTAGGTCACGTATAAGTGTAGAATGTAAAGTCCGCAACAAAAACTGGAAAATAATGTAATTATTCATAATCAGCAACAGCCTTAAGACTTCTGCTGAACATAGGCCTCCCCCACAGAGCGCTGTTACTATCGTCTGTTCCCGGTCCACCTAGTGGGAGGCTGGCCTACGCTGCAGCTTCCGGTTTGTGGTCGCCACTCGAGAACCTTTTTTCCCTATCGGTCGGTACAATTGTTACCCACCTAATATTTACCTACTTCAATTAATGTTTCGTAGTTATTGAATAATACATAATACCGCAGACATATAGCTATACGCTAGCCCAGATAATATAATACCTACCTACAGTACAGATGCCTCATCCCATACAACGGAATAACGTGGGCTATTTTACGAATTATTTTATTTCTGCATAACGCAAGATTATCAAGCGACATTTATTGCGTGTTGGCGAAGTATTGGGCCAAATGAATACACTGGACACTAACTAGTAACTCTCTAGACACGATAACTAAATTTTTTTCAAGTTCGGGCTATTAGTTGTTTGTACCTGATGGTCCCATTACGCTAGCTAGCTTTCTGTGATAATATCTCTAGAAACTTATGTACCTAGGCAGGTAAGGTAGCTATGTGGCTTAAAGTTCCTAGCTTAGCTACTTAATTAACTAAACTTCCAGCGACTCGATATCGAACACGCATTACTGGTATTCCAGAGGTTAATAGATTCCACTTTAGGAATCATTCCATAGGTAAGTTGGTTTACAATTTGTCACTATGTGAACAATAGCAACGCATCCGATGTAGACACGCGACGACAAGCCGCAGTCACAGCCGCAGTTATTCACATGGAGCGATTGAATTATTTACAATGTGATTGTTTTGCTCGTTTTTATAGCTAATGATACGGAACCCTTAGTGCGCGAGTCTGACTCGCACGTGGCTGGGTTTTGGTTTCTATCGAGAAATCTTTTCGTAAACGTGTTTTGATTTTTGATTTCTGCAGATAGAATGAAGATATGACCAGTTTTAACATGAGTTTTTTCTCTCCTGTAAATTAGGTAGGTACTTATACTTGGGGGGCATTCAGCACCTTAATATATAAATTCTTCTAAGTACTTGTTATTTCTATAAATTATAATACAAATATAAATAAAATATGTGTGGACATTTCACACAGCGCAATCTATCCCCAAACTAAGCTTGTACTATGGGAACCAGATAACTAATAGAATACTTAGATACTTTTTGTTTGTAAATACATACATAGAATACAATATGACACACAGACAAACCAACATCGATGTTCACCACACAAATGTTCGTCCTGGGTAGGAATCGAACCCACAGCCCTCAGTTCAGAAGGCAGGGCTACTATCAACTGAGCTATCGGGTCCGTCATAGTTTCTAATGTAAAGCTAAAGTAAGCAGATATGAATAACCGGCATGGCGTAAGTATTATAGGTATAGCGTGCTGCGGCACCCGTTTGTGGTTATAAGTCTAATTGGCGGTGAAAACGGACAGAAGGCGAACCTAAACAGTTTTGTCATGGGAATGCTCGTCAGCTGTTGATTTATTATTAGCTTATCTAATACGGCAATAATTGTCGTATCCGGAAGTTCGTAAGGTTGTCCAACAATATATACGTGGCACCAAGCTTCCGTTTGCATACTTGTATAATTATTTTTTGAGTAATTCCAGGGTCATCAACAGCCTGAAGACGTCCACTGATGAACATAGGCGGTCCTAAAGAGCGCCACTTTGAGCGGCTGCTCACCTTCTGCATCCTTCGGCTCCCCGTTGTTTTCACAAATTCCAGGGTGGTCCCATTAGGTACATAAATTGGGTGGACTTCAGTCAGTTCCTCACACATCTCATCTCGTTCTTCAAGTTCATCCTATGTAGAGTGCGATTCAAATTCAATGGCGGCTGTGAACTCGACGAGTAACGCTGCGCAGCACGCAGTAGCAAAAATTATAATTATGTGCGCGGGCACAGCTAAGCGGGGACCGCAGCGTGCGGGGGCTTGCAGCGCACTTCAAACCTGCCGTTGACTTTGAATCAGCCTCATTATGAAAGAGCAAAGAAAATGTAGGTATTTAATGAACCATTTAGCATAAAAATATAAGTAACCAAGTTACAATCTAAAGCCCCAATCAGCGATATGTTAATCAGTAAAAGTCTTTTCAAGTCATTATTAGAAACGTAAACATACCTATAACATGTATTAAATAATATGATTTATTAAATTGCCATAAAAAAGACATTAATTCGAGATGTAGGTAACTAACCTACGAGACCTCTGCCGTTTATAGCATTTTACGATGCACCTGCTGAGATTAATGATTCATTAATTATTTGAATCGATTTAAACAGACTAAAGTTGAAGCCTTTTGGCTTCTAGCAGTTGGCATAACACGTAGATCACACTTGACATAATTGATCTAGTTATAAACAAATGAATTTCGTATGATATTATCCATAATCCTAAGGTTTTTCCTACTAGGTGTAGGTAAGTCATATGCGCAAGTGACCGATATAGCTCTTAAGATTGGCAAGTTGAAGTGGCAACGGGCAGGCCACATCGCTCGCAGATCTGACAATGACAACCGATGGGGAAGAAAGGTTCTCGAGTGGCGACCACGAACCGGAAGACGCAGAGTAAACAGGGGGGTACTAGGTGGACCGACGATCTGGTGAAAACCACGGGGAGCCCGTCTACGAAATTTCTGTATTTTCAGTGAAGCGTTCTTCATTACAGAAAATAACTGTTTAGATAACGAGTTGTCAACGAAAAACAATATTTTTGAGACGCTGTGGTAACATTCTACAATCTAAACTCTATAAAATTATAAAGTAGATTAACAGCTTTTTTAGGTTATTGTTCTAGTCAACAGACTGATGCCTATTGCCTAGTTTAGATGCTAATTTATTTCAAAGTGCAGTGTGAATTGGCTCTAAAGCTAGAATTGTATCCAACTGTTTTGTGTTGTCTGTAGAGTAGGTATATTAAGACATCTTTGGTTGCGAGTATCTTTGGAACCTATCAGTATGTTATGGTAAATCGTATCTCATTAGAATGCCGTTGAAAAGTACATGTTCTTAAAACAATTTACAGAAAAAAGATTCTGTCACCTTTTGTGAGATAATAAGTCGTCGGATGCAGGTGGTGCTTTCTGGGGGAGGCCTATGTTCAGCAGTGGACATCTACGGGCTGATGATGAAGTACCTAAGTCATCTTTTTGCCAGGGTCGTCATACAGGAACAATATTGTTTCAAAAACAATCACCGTTTTTTAAAACTATTGTTAATTATGATTAAATTTTAGGATCAGTAGAGTCATCGAGATTTTAAGTACTTACTTACCTAATTAAAATTAAAAAAATAAGTACTTGTTAGTTTCATACCCGTACTTTCAGAAATCAACGGGTAATTTCTGAGTAAGTATACTTAATTGCAAAATTTTGAATACCTAACTCACAAACATCTCACAAATAAAAGAAAAGCACTGAACTAATTTTACGCTTATAACAGACCTGGTAAAAGTTGTTAACACGCCCTCAAAGGATACGGTCTACGAACCAATCATTCTGTAAAAACACGTGGTCCCATCAGGTACGAATAAAAAATAGTCCGAACGTGAAAATAACGTAGTGATCGACTGATCGTGTCGTGAGCGTTACTAGTTAGTGTCCAGTGTATTCATTTGGCCCAATATACTTCGCCAACACGCAATAAATGTCGCTTGATAATCTTGCGTTATGCAGAAAAATAATAATTTGTAAAATAGCCCGAGTTATTCCGTTGTATGGGATGAGGCATCTGTATTCATTCAGTGATGACTTATGGAACCGAAACGTGGTCTCTAACTGTTGGCCTCATTACTAAGCTCAGAGTCGCACAACGGGCTATGGAGAGAGCAATGCTCGGTGTTTCCCTGCGAGATAAGATCCGTAATGAGGAGATCCGCAGGAGAACTAAAGTGACCGATGTAGCTCTTAGGATTAGCAAGTTGAAATGGTATTATATTATCTGGGGTATAATTAAAGAACAGTATTAAAAAAGCTTACCTACTAAGCTTTTTATCCTGAAAAACCAGTGGAAAACCGGTAGACTGCTAAGAAACCACGCGAGGCACCGTTCATTTTAGAGGAGTAATAAAGTTTGCTAAAGTCACTAATGTAGGCAAAGTAGCGGCACTAAGATATCAAAAGAGATTCACAAGTCATGTTGAATAATGATCTTACTCAGAACTGGCACCTAACTTAGTTTGTGTTGATATAACAAACAACTAAAACGTCAAACACTTTTGGCAATATATTTATTAGAAATCTATTTGTATAAAATAAAGACTATTCGTATATAGGTACGGATAACCGGGATAACCTACCTGGTTTTACATGTAATGATGATGATGAATCAATAATTATGAGTATGTATACCTACCTACTCGCAGCTTCAAATAAACATTTCTTTTCGTCATATATTAGCTGTAAGTAACTTATACCTAACCTAATATAAGGTAACATGTTGTTATTAATAATTCAAAGCCAGAGTAAATAGGTTAGGTACCTAAATTTCTTGATAATATCAATACGGTTAGTTTAAGTACCTAACATACCATAACAATGTCTGAATGGAGGAAATTTACAAATACAAACAAACACAAAATAAAACTGATTCACCACAAGTATTAAATTACAAATGTGTTAACAACAGTAGGTACCTATCTGCAAGTAACTTTTAATATTTCGATTACTACAACGACCTCTCTTACCCTATCTATCTCAATTCGGATGTTCAATGTCGGTGTTACTCATAGATGTGTTGGAAATTAAATTACCTCATTCTCGCCTATTCATTTATGTCGTATTCACTCATAATAACTTCACCAAATTAGTGAGAATAGAGGGGCTGATTATGGGCTCTATATATACTCGAGCAAGGACTCGGTCGAATCATAATGTACGTATTAGACGCGAGCTGGTGCTCAGCTTGTGACCAGATGTTATGTTACATAATCATATCTAATATTTAATGTTTGTCATACATAAGCTTCAAACACACCATGCATATAGTACATAGCAAGTTTATCCCGTGCATTGCTTCACGCCCAAGTGCTTTGTGATTGTCGCAAACTCCACTGCTGCCGATAACGCTGGTTTATTTGAATCCGACACGGCAATAACAAGACGTAGTCCGAGATCCGACGTCCTGGATAATAATCAGAGCGTCCCAGTAATGACAGGCGACGTAATCGGCGATAGTGGTAATAGCGATAAAGTGCTTTCTATCGATGGCTTTATAGGGCCGCCGAGGAATGTCTCAATGGCTCGAGTTGGTCCTAAAATTGAACCATATTACGAAGTAACTTTTTCAGTAATGTGTGGTAAAGGTATCGACGCTCTATAACTCGCTCGTAAATCAAAATGTTCCTTAACTTACCTATACCTACATTAAAAAATCATTTATGTTGTTGCCTAACCCATCATGAATTAGTACTATATATCTATTCTGTGGCGTAACATAAGCGCGAGCTTTCCTGTTACGCCTGGTCGATACTGTAGCATCATATAGTATCAATACTAATAATAACAACTGTTATTGTTACAATCCCAGATAATATAATACCTACAGGTTACAGCAAAGCACGCGCTCGCGCTCATGTTACACGAGATACTTATTTAAACTTAGCAAGAGGAAAAATGCTAGCCTTTGTTTGTGCAGAGGTAGGGTATTATTTAAATAATGTATTACTGATGTATCGTGATAAATACCTACTAATTAAACATTTCCTATTTACATTTTAGTTTGAATTAATTATTCATGGAAAAATATGTAGGAAATCGGGATATTGAAATGTATCGTTTGCTACATCCAATGTTTGTGCTTTGGCATCATATCATACTCTAATATTATATTTTACGTCAGATAAGCATGCTTAGTATGGTCACAGTCTACACACACGTCATCAAGGTATGATCAAGCTGACGCGTCACCTTTATCGTAAGTGACGTATGGTCGTAGGGTCCTACGACATAGTCATGACGCGTAGGTAGGTACCTACTATAATAATAGCAGGCTAAATGTTCCAGCCCACTGCCGGTAGGTAGCATAACCAGACATGCTTGCTGGCAGCATTGCCTCGTTGAATTGAAATGCTGATGCGATGAGCGAAATAAGACCAATCTGGAAAACGCGGACATTTGCATTTGTGAAAAACCTATCAATTCCAGATCATTTTTGGTGGAAATCGGATACTCTATAATTATAGTATTAGGTTTGGTATACTGTGTCGGTCGGTAGGTATGACGAATCACTTGTTATCACAATTGTTTTCGGTTTTACCCAGTAGGTTAATATCTATTGTGGGTGTAAGTAAATACGGCAGAATGAACAAGTTCAGGAAAAACACTATTATAAGTGTTTTATTTTAATACTTTTTTGCATGTATCTTTGGTTATTTACTTACACAAACCACAGATACATCTTATAGAACCCAGTATTTACACGAATCGCAGTATAGTGTTATTAAAATGTAGTAACGTGTTCTCGGAGTAATTTTATATCGTTATGGATGTTCTCGAGTGGCAACCACGAACCGGATGGCAGCATAGGCCCCCCATTAGGTAGACCCTGGTTCCAGGGTTCTGGGAGAACCACGTGGAGCCGTTGGAAAAGGAAGCAAGTTGCCATGGTGATGCTTTATGAGGAAGCGCTATGTTCAGCAGTGGGCGTCTCAGGGTGATGGTGATGATGACATAGATGTTTGTATAATAAAAGCCAGTATAATAGCGAAGCGTAGGCCGGCCCCGCACTAGGTGGACCGACGACCTGGCCCGAACCGTGGGGAGCCGATGGATGCAAGAGGCAAGCAGCCGCTCAAGAGGCCTATGTTCAGCAGTGGAAGTGTTCAGGCTGATGATAATGATGGTGATGTAATAATACTTTTATGCCGTGTAGTAGTTCATCACTTTCACTTATTGCATCACACAGACTAACTTCTTCTAATAGTACATTAGCAATAATTTTGAACTAGCAGTAAATTCGGCCGGATGTTGACTTTGACAGAGCGATTAACTTGTTAATTTATACAAGCGTTTATGGCTGTAGTGTAGTGACCGGTGATGGCCTGAATTGTTATATAGATACTCACTTTTATTTGCTAATCACACGTTTTTAGGCTGTTGATGATGATGATGTAAATGAAACTCGTATTTTATTTAAAATGCATATTATACTATCATTAACATCCCGAAGACGTCCAATTCACTGCTTCCGCCAGAGAGCGCCACTTTGAGCGGCTGCCTCCTGCATCCATCGGCTCCCCGTGGATTATATATAGGTATATTCTATGCTAATTTTGCTATACTTAGGTATGATTTATAGCTTTATGAATCCTTAGAAACAGAGTCAATTTGCCTATGCGCAGAAATTCTGTAGAGTCATCTCAATCAAGATTATCGTGATAAGTTAAGCTCTTTGGCATTCACCATTTGTCTGAGTCATGATTGGTCGGTATCTAGTATTTGCAAACAAATGACTATGACCTACCGCTTTACCAGATCTAGTGTCCTATCCGTCATTAATTTATATAATATGTATATTATGTATGTACCTACTATGAAGTTGTTTTCTTCGACAGCCCTTACATAAATTCGCACATATCTCGAACCAAATTCGTTGCAGTATACTTAGGTAGTATTTACGTCATAAGCGCGAACTGAGGAGCTTAAAACCTTAGTGCAGACGGGCATAACGGAAGTTTTCTCTAATTTTACAATTTTGATCGAAGTACAGTAATTATGAGCTTTATTATTTTCTGCAGCTAGCTAGCTATACCTGCTTATCGACTATTTTGAACGTGATTATCTCAAAACGTATACCATTTACAGGATTGAAAAAAAATCACGTTAATACTGGTCATATTTTCTTTTCATCTGCCGAAACCGAAACACGTTTGCGAAAAATTTTCTCGATAGAAATAAATCGTGAAGTGACCTCTAAAAAATCATTCAAACAAGTTCGTCTGCTGTAATAAACGTGCTCGGATTGGGTCCTGTCAGCACCTTAACTGTTACCTACTTACTTATTGCTCCAAGTCTAATCTTTTTGGATATTATCTTACATTTAGGTATACCTACCAGCCCAGGTGCATTATTATAATCTAGATAAGTAACCTGAAAACTAATTAGATGTTATAATATGCAAATAGATATATTCCGCCAATATTCCAATACCGATTTTGATCTGAAACGTATCTGCATAGAAATAACTTTTAAAAGTGGACTGCGAGTCTAGATTTAGACATATCCAGTTTTGTTTATGAAACTATGTAGCATATGGATTAGCGGAACCTTTACTGTTATTATAATGCCTAATGTATCTTATAACTTATAATAACTTACATATCGGTATCAAACGATAAAGGAGAGTGGCTAAATTATTAAAGGAAGCGGAAGCCTATGGTGTTGTAAGAAATTTTATCCATTTTGAATCACAGCAGATCGTTAGCCGGAAGACGTCTGTTGCTGAACATAGGCATCCCTCATAAAACTCCATTTTGGACGCTTGGCATAATCGCCAGGCTTGGCTTGGTAGGGACCTCCCTACCACCAGTAAAAAGCCACCTGGCTTACTGCGAAAGATTTTAATGTACCTACCGAAAGAGAATGCTGTTGCCATAGATTTATATATCAGGATATGCCCGAAGGAACACTTTATTTTGTCAAAATGGCGTGGGAAAAGTCAGCGCCATCTATTAGATTTCGCGTGAACAACAAGTTGAGAAAATTAGGTGCCTATCGCTGCCATTATGTCCGTCAATGTTTATGTTTACAATGATTATTCCAAATATAAATTCGATTATTTTGTTACAAAACAGAGTGTAATATTGAAAATATTGAATTACTTGAGTAAGAAACTTGGTCTTTCTTTTTACTGCACTTTTGAGTATAGATTGTGCAACCCTTCACAATACAACTTGGCATATTTTGTTTGTGACATTCGACCGATGCCTTCTAACTTCCATCACAGACTGAGCGCTAGTGGATGCCAATCTGTGAAATTGGCTCCCACTTTGAAGCGACGTTTTAACCTGTCATTAGGCCTGTCCTTAATATATATGCCTATGGCTGTTGCTGGATATTTTCTTAGCCAACTCTTACGGCCCTAGCGGGAATAATGTGGTGGTCCTATTCTCGCACCGGGACCACATGGTTCAACATTATATAAATTCGTTGTTAGTATAATAACACAAATAACAATTAATTTGATTCAGTGTTACAGGATTTTTTGAAGTTAATACCTATTACTTACCCCTTAAGCTCTAAAGCCATTATTGAGTCACATATTTAAATTGCAGCGATCCATAATTTCGGCTGACCTGCTTTAGAAATCTATTGACAGCATAAGTTACCCCCTACCTACATTGGGGGTCAATGTCCTCACTTTTTGATGTCGCCTGTTAAAATATTCACAACAATCGTTCTACATTTCTGATATTTGCATGTAAATTGAATGATAGCATTCTCATTTGCAATCATAACAATGTTGCGTCAATTCCCACAGTTAGGAAGCGACCCGAGTAGCATGTTCAAAGAATGTTGTTTCCACAAACACTTCCCTTGTGTGTGAATACACGCTATTCTTCATTAATTAGTAAATTCTGTTGAAAACAGAAAGACTAAACTGTTATTTATCGGCTGAAAAAAAAGTTTAACTATTTCTTTGACCACCATGAAGGCTGATGGTATTCTCTAGATTCTAGAGGCCTATCGAAAGGACATTGGCAGTGTCAGTAATGGGTTTTGGTCCAAATACTGCCCACAGAAAAGTACCTATCGCTGTTCGATAATATGGCATTTTATTTCAGGGATTGACTACGGTCGAGAATGTGCGCACTAGATGATATGGAGTTGTGGAAAAATGGTATTCGATATCGAGTACCGAACCCGTTGGACCCCTCAATAAGAGATACTGCTACACAAAATATTTTCTAAATGTGTTCGAATGAATATTCCAAATTGAGTGGTAGAATGCACGTTAATCTTATCTACAATCAGAAGCTTTTTCGTGAACGGAGAACATTTTTGTTGTGTAGAGTGTGTGTGGTATTCCATTGCATTTACTTCAACACAATGACACGCCGCCGGTAAGTTAGGTATTAAACCCTCCTCCCCTAGCTATATTGCTTATCTAACTGCTGGTTTACACTCGCGGCTCGGGGCTCGTCCTGCGGTTCGAGTGTAAACCAAGCATAAAAGTATTTATAGGTAACACTCTAGTAAAGTAAAACTATAGGTAAATATTATGGGAAGGTAGCTATAGAAAACTCGAGTCGTTCTCGTTTGTGGGGTTACATGGAAAGTTGGATATAGGGTATATTTAATCAAAGCTGCCGCAACAACTGAGCTCTATGTGCTAGGCGAGCTATCTTACCTATCAAGTATCAATCCATCTCAAGAATATGCAAGTAGATATAGGTAGGTACCTACTTAGTAGAAAAGTCTGCTAATTTGCTTCTACACAGCAGCAAGGTAACATGATCCTGCGAATCAGAAAGCACTTGCGTATCAGGTACAATATTATACAAGTCAAGTATTAGCTCGTAAACATTATACATTCAGGTGCCATTAAATTAAGGAAAGTAACGAACTTAGGAACTTTATAAAGGGAAAGTGGCCAACCAAGAAACCCACGGTTTGTGGCATACCGCTAGAAATTTAATTGAATATTAGAATCAATTCTACATAATATTACAATTTGACCCCTATTACATACGCAGCTCGAGAGAAAAGCTATAAGAGTTCTGAGATTAGAGATACGAAGTTCACATACTTATGCTGGAAAGTTCACCCATATATAGGCCATAGATATTAGCGAAGATGTCAATAGCAAAATGGCTTACTTATTTATAAAAGTGGAACGTTATCTGTTTATAAATAAAGTAAGATAAGTAAACAATTTAATAACGCACGTAGTGAAATAAAATATTCTAAAATATATTTATATTATAATATAATAAAGCAAAAAAAAGCGATCGTCATATGTTTCAAAGTTCTGTGATAATTACCTATATAACAAGTACTTACCGTTAATGTATCGTTAAGGTGTGAATTAAATGCAATTTTATTCGTCTAGGTTTTCTATTAGGACATCTTTTATCAGATCTGCAGCACTACTACAAACTAATACAAAACCATCATGGTTCGTGACAGTAATGCTTCAAGGTTACAATAATATTGTTCGAATTCGTACCATGAACTTATTAAATATTCCGGTGCGAGAATGAGACGTCTACATTTTTATATAGCGTTATCACTGTCGCACGTCGGTGTCAACATGATTAACGGTACGACATGACAGTTGTATTTGAGTGAACGATTTAACGTGACGTCATCAAAACTGCTCTGAGTCAACAATATTACAATATTCTTACTTTTATGTCATTTTTCAAAGTATGATTGAAGTAATAATGCTACAAGACGTTGTGGTGACATTGTTTCCAAGTAATACCGAACATCGAACAGCAATTTCTATATCCGGGCAACCCAAATGTCATAAAGTAGCCGATTTAATCAAATCGCTCGCAAATGTAATTCCAATTTGAGACAGAACGTAGTAATAATAATATAAGACGTTGTGGTGATCCCCTAGAACTAGTCCATCTGACACAAAAAGCTTCTTCATAGTGTTTGTTTGGAAAGAGACGTAACAACATAATATGATGCTACGGTTATGTAAAATGGAAACGTTACTAACGATGTATGTTATCTAATATCCATTAGGTTTACACTCGAGATTGAGTTCAAAGAGCAGTAAAATTAGAAGGTAGTAAGTATTATATGGCAGAGTATAATAATGGTCGAACACATTTGAAATGACCTTTTTGACAATAGAAGATTTACTGGACCTTTCTGCTATATTAGAGCTTGTGTAAGTAGGCACCACTTTTTGTCAGATATTCTGCCATCCATCCTGCAGTAGCGTGCAAGCACTACCTACTGTGTTTTGTTTTGAAGTGCAGTAGGGGCTAGTGAATTTATAGAAAAGAAATAAATAACGCCCAACGATCACACACATCTGGACCATTGACTATAAATCCAGTTGACCAACGATAAAACTTCCCCTCGTACGAAAATTAGTAGTTTATTTCAACTGCTAATCCTACGAGAGGAAGCGGGACATCCAATGTGTCATTTGTTCCATCCTGCTCTGTCTTTTGTTATTTCGTATAACTTTGTCTCGTTTTGTTACGTCGCCCCCTGCCCCCGCAGGTGAGTAGTGTTTGTACGAGAAATGATGTTCACGAGCTATCAACGGGCTATAATCTTTGATCTGGTCCCTATCTAGAATTCCCTGTATCTAGGGACCCAGAGGAACTACCGAGGACCATCACATGGTCCTACAAGCCCACTACATCCAGACATAGAAAAAGTATTTTTTTTCTGTGCACAAATAAGTACTTGTCCTCCTGTCGCAGGAATCGAACCCGCCGCCTCCGGGTTATGAGCTGATTGCTCAACCACCACACTACAGAGGCTGTAAAATTAGTTTTCTTATCCTGATCGCACTGCCTAGAAAGGTGGTACTAGAGATTTATAAGAGTTTGCTGATATCTCAGGATGCAGTGCAGTGTCACGCAAAACTGCAGGATTATTTAGAGTTCCGTATGGCACTGTAACTGAATACTATTATAGGAGGTCGTAACGTTAATGGTAAAACCTATTCTTTTACTAGCCTTAACAGAAAAGCAAATCAATTTCAATCAACCAATCAATCAGTTTTTTTTATTTCATTGAACAGAAAGAAATACAAAGCAACCATCTATTTACTTAGTTATCTAATAAGTTTGAAATAATAATAATATAATATAATATGATATGTGTGGACAATTCACACAGCGCCATCTAGCCCCAAACTAAGCATAGCTTGTACTATGGGAACCAGATAACTGATACAATACTTATATACTTTTTTTTAAGTTTGTAAATACGTACATAGAATACTATATAACACCCAGACGCAGAACAAACATCTATGTTCATCACACAAATGTTTGTCCTGGGTAGGAATCGAACCCACAGCCCTCAAGTCAGAAGGCAGGGATACTACCAACTGAGCTATCGGGCCCGTCAAAAATATTGTCAAGGTAATGATAAAATTGTAGAGTAACTAAGGTCACAGAATAATAGTACATTTCTGCAGCGGCCAGCAGCAGAGGCATTGATGGACGAACGTGTAAATGTGGGGCCGAGGTACACATACGTGAGTCTATCAATGCCTAGTTGTGACCAAGGCTTGTATTGTACTTTTCTCAAATAATGCGCGGAAGTTAAAACTGTAGGTGCAGTACCTATTCAGAACTCGTTTAAAAACATTTTTTTCCCACGGTATATGAAGATACAACTAGTTCTTAAAATTCTAGTTATCGGCGGGATTTGAACCCACGACCTCCTACTTACAGCATTGGACGCTCTATCGACTAGGCTACGGTCACACGAGCACTCGGTGCGAAAATCTTTAGGACTATGAGTTTCACTATTCACCGTGATGTGATGAGTTGGCGACACATAATGCTCAAGATTTTCGCCGCTCGTGGTCGTGTGACCATAGCCTAGTGAATAGAGTGTCCAACCCTGTGAGTAGAGGGGCGCGGGTTCAAATCCCGGTGGTCGATAAAATTTAAAGAACAACATTGTGGTTTTTGTACATTAAAAATCAATTCCATGAGCTTTTTATTTGGAAACCAGCATGACAGATATGAGTTTACTATGTAATTTATCTGGCCGCTAAACCACGACAGATATGGATTTTCATACAAACTTTGCCGGCCGCTGCTTTCAGTACAGCAATTGCGATTTATCTCGAAGAAGGTTGTCAAAATAATCCTCAAATTTCCAAGCATGTTTGAGAAAATTATAGTTAGATACTAAGTAATAAAGGGTTATCTCATCCATATTTTTAAAGCTTTTCTTCTTCTTCTCGTGTAGGCAAGTGGTCAGCCCGGTGTCAGAATTTTTAGGCCGCCCTAAAGCTTCTGACTTGGCTCAATGACTACCTACTTACTTGTATAAGGATCAATAAGTAGGTATACTTTTTCTTCAGTTGTCAGTGTAGATTATAAACTCTTTGGTGAATTGAATGTTATTCGTACGATAGTTGTACAATCAGTGTTAGATGCTATATATACGCTATAAATAAAATAAGTGGAATCTATTATTAATTATTAAGTAACTGAAATGCCTTTTGCTAAAATGTTTCTTCGAACGTTACTTAGTAATTTGTCGCTACTGGTTTTGAAAACATGTTTTAAATTATTTTTTTTGGTTTCTATCATTTTACCATGTCCTGACGCTTAAAAGTTTTAGGTTAATTTAGTAATAAACAGTAGGTTTAGCGTATTATTATATTCATGCGTAGTACTCGTTCTTATCAGTTGTCCCTCTGCGAGTGCGAGTAACATGCCTACATTATTATCTGAGCGGGTCTTCGCATTCACATCCTGTGGAAACATCGTTCCTCAATTATGTATTACTTGTAATATGTACCTAAATACGCTGTTTGGTGGATGTGTCCTTGATTGGAGACTGCGGCTTGCCAATGTATATAGCTATTATTGGCGTAGAACGCCACCAACTTAGGTACTTAGGTGTTAGGTTGATGGAAGATTTGCGCCGAGCACAAGCGGCTTGCTGCAGAAGATACAGGGCTTCTAACGAAGATCACCTTCCATTAGATAACTCCAAATCGATAATGATTTGCTTAATCGATTTTTATAATAAGAATAATGCCAACCGCAAGACTTTAATATAGACCCCTCTTTAATAATACTTTTGCCGACTATAGGTGATTAAATTCTATAAGATTACTAATTAATTATTATGATTGGGTGTACGTAAATAGTTATAGGAGGTACTAGCAGACCCGCCCCGGCTTCGCACGGGTGTATTAGTTTTACGCCTTATCTCAGTCTAAAGGAAGAAAAGAGGGAAAAGATAAGGGAAAAAGGGAAAAGGATGAATGGATGAATCGGCGAATGAGGGCAAGTGCTCCTAGCTCCCGCCTCTTTGGCAGGTGCTCGCGCACCTGCCTTCTTTCGCCTGCGTGCATGCCCTTTCTTGTACCTATGCCCATTATAACATTAAAAATGTAAAAAATCTAAATGTAATGCATATGTATATAGTAAACTGTTTGTACCTTAATAAAATAAAATAAAAATAAATAAATAAAAAAGTAGTAAGACCATTACGAAACTTACCTACCTACAGCCTACTTGAGCCTTCAGGTTACAGGATCTTACTAAAATTTTAAATTCGGTAGGTACCATATAGACACAAAAAAGACTATTAATATTATTTTAAAATTAAGTAGATGCAACATAATGCTCAACTTTACAATATTTAAATACAACTATCTTAACGGCACATTTGCGTTGTTTGCAATTTAAATAATTTGTTCACCGGGGTGCGGCAAACCGATCATGACCCAAGTGATGTCTGCTTTCTTAGAATATATTATTTACAAATAATGGTGTCCAGTGGTTTCACTCGCATTTTACGGTTTTCCGGAGGGAAAGCTTAATTTTCCGATTCCATAATTTATCCCAACAGATTTTGGCAAAATAATTTTTGGAAGAACCTCAGATGACTTTCCTTCCCCCCTTAGCCCCCTGAAACCACCACTGAATATTAGTGTTTTATTAACAATTTACTTGTATTCCCACGTAATTGGAGTTAATGTGTTCTGTAGTGGTGATTGCAACTTGGGAAACGTGGTATAGGGCGCTCTCCGATGTAGGCTTTTTTTTATGAGAATGAATGACGTGACGAGCTGGCCGTTCACCTGATGTTAAGGAATACGGCCGCCCATAACAGTTGCAGTGTCACTCGGAACTTTAAAATAATAAAGTTTCGCTTGACACTGCACTGCGCACGTCATCCTGAGACATCACACAGTCTAGTAATCAGATTACTACAATGTGTAATCAGGTCATAAAGTCTCATTTGCCCAGTAATTTCACTAGCTACAATGCCCTTCAAACCGGAACACAGTAGTGCTTGCACGCTACGCGAAACTGGCAAAGCGGTGGTACCTACCTAGACGAACTTTGCAGTAAAGTCCTACCACCTAGTGAATGACCAGTGACGGACGGAAGCAAAATGCAAGATGTAAAGACCAACTAGAGGAGTACATACAGCCGCCGAAGTTAGGGACAAGTGGCGTGCTCTAAGAGAAGCTTTTTTATATCCAGTAGTGGTCTGATTGATGCAGGCTTATGATAATGAGATTAAATAACGCTAACGAATAGATTGTCACGTTTATCGTTTACACGAAAAGTTCTAATTCTAATTGTATAATGTTACGGTAAGGGCCTAATGAAGGCGTGAGAATGTTCAGTAATGGACATCCGACTGATGAAGATTGAAAATTGAAGTCTTGGAACAGCCACAGCTGTAGTAAAACTAATAATAAAATTAAACAGTTATTTAAAAGTTGGATAATATTTTTATTAGGTTGCTTACGTAATAAATTACAGAATAATAAAGGTAGTTTTGTTTTCAATCATAGGTCAGTTTTGCTTTACATAATATATTAGGTAAATGATAAATATAAATGATTATGGTGGGTTTAGGTTATTATGAAGTAAATATAATCTAAAAATAAACCTTAAACAAAAAGCTAATTAAACAACTAAAGTAAACCTATAAGTACTTATTTATGTTTTTATAGTAGTATCGCCTGCTTAGCGTAATCTACGGATTAATTATTAATGAAATAGAAATAGAAATATTTATTAGCCTTATAACATGTTCTTATACTGGGCAAGTCATTATACAAAATGTAATAAAACACACTTCAGCGAATCATTTAAAAAGAAAACAATAGGTAGGTAAAGAAAATTAAAATAAAATGAAATCATGATCAAAATGGAGCTAGAACAATAAAAATTTGTAAAATACCAACTAAAATAAAATCAATCAAATAAAGTAAAATGACATAGAACAAAATGAAATAATGAAATGAAATAAATTGAATAATTAAAATAAAATGAAATCGAGCAACTACAATAAAATCAAATCAACAAATAAAATGAACTAAAATAATTAAATTGAAATAAAACAGAATTAAATAGAACAGTCGAAATCGAATACAACTAAACACAACAATTAAAATATAATAATCAGATTTAAAAATATGAAAAATATGAATATGATTAAAAATGAAACATTTTAATTACAAACGGGACTTGAACCCGCGTCCATCCGTCCCTAAAGCCAAATTAGGCAAAGGCAAATAACAAATCATTTTATAAGGAATGAAGTAACATAGTAGGTATTTTTATATTTACATACATTTAATTATATTAGGTAATAATGGTACTTAACTAGCTTCTATTGTATTTTCATGATTTTTGTTAGATCTAAACTCGTACATTTTACATTGTAATGCATGGTTAATAGCTAGCGAATTATAAGAAGTCCATCGTTTATAGCGCCTATAGCTTTCAACAAACCTTAATAATTCATTTATGGCGTGTTTATCTAATTCGGGTCTTACATTTGTTCGACTATTTACGTTTACGTTTGGTAAGGAGCAAACTCTCAACGATTTTGGAGTAAAAATGGCCGTTAATAACATTTGTGCCAATATTTTACTATCACTTGCCTCTTTTAAGCAATTCCCTAGTTGAATAGCATCAACAAACACACCACTTTGAGGCTTAAGTTCTACCACACCCGGTCTTACCATTTGATGCTGCAATGTCCTTTTGGAATCATTTTGAGTATATTCTGGAGGTAGAGTAAAGTTTTTCTTCTGGTCTTCACAATATTCACCATCGAACTCCATTTTATCGAATTTAACGTCTTGGTCGGCTGAGGTTGATGATGTTGAGTCATCATCATCATTATCATCAGAGCTATTGATAATTATTTCTCTTTTAATGTTTCGTTTATTATTATTTTTACGCTGGTTTTTTGATGTACGTGCAACAACCAAGGTTTCGACATGTTTAACTCGTTCGATGATGTTATCATGGAGAGCATTGACTTTATTTAACACATCATGCATTGCCATTCTATTGTGTTGTATGTTTTCGAGACAAGTGCTTTGCTCATTATTATAACTAAACAATTCTTGGTTAGAATATGGAGAAAATTCTATTGGAACATCAGATGATTGAATTTCCGTTTTAAGGGAATTTTGGATAGATGATTTTGTTGCTGTATTGTTTTCAGTAGAAATACTTTCACTTGCAGAAATCGAAACCGATGCTTGAGGATTTTGTAATACAGATGTAGTATTATTCGGAATAATTTGAGGCGTTTGATGATTAAACTTTTTAAGTATTTCGAGAAGTAATTCTTTAATATTCATATCTGTAAAAGAGTTTCCTCCATTATGGGTGTTAGTTTCAATTGAATTTCTATGCTGTGCTCCTTGTAATAATTGTACTGCATTCCCTGCGTATTCTGTATTACTTAATGATGTTTCAAACTCGGTGGAAGATTTATCTGGACGTGCAATAACTTGACCCAAAGAGTTTGTTGAAGTCGAAGTTTCTTGTATGGGAATTGTATATGGCTGAGCACTTCCAGAAGAGTTCTGGTTAGTCTGATATTTTGTACCACTTATAATATTCTTAGGAGCCTGTTTTGAATAGTTGGGTACTGTTATTGAAATAGAATTCACTCCCGAGCTATCAACAAGGGCTACTTGTTTACGACGATCTCCCATTAAAAATGTATTAGAAACCGCTGATATTCGTTGTTGATGCGATGACGCGGATGAATGACCGAACTTGCTTGGAGATTTTGCAATAGTTTGCATATTAGATGTTGTGTCCTTTGTAGCACTTTGCAGGGAAACACTTTGAGTATTATATACTGCAGTTGAACGTGAATCTTCTAAAGAATTGCTTCTTTGGCTCAATTCACTTTTAGGATCAAGTCTTGGCCGTTTTTGCGGATTAACTGACAGTTCTAATCTAGGATCAGACACTACTGGTCTTTTGATTGCTTCTGGTAGTTTGGTTACATTTTGATCAGCTTCTGATGCTACTGACTTTGTTTGAGTTTCATTTATGTTGTTCCTTTCTTCATTACGCTTGTTTTTATAATTAGCCACAATCCAAAGAGTTGCCTTATTGTAATTATCGAATTTATGTACAGGGTCAGCCCAAATTTTTGGCCAGCTCGTGCTAAAATTTTCACCCAGTCGAACGCGCTCTTTAGTTTGCTTAGGGTTTTCGAAAGGATAAGCGACTAAAACTCTTCCTTTACTTGATTTACGGCTAATGATCCAAGATGATGGTACACAAACATATTTGTCAATATGTTCGTAGGGTTTGAATTCCGAGAATTGAACCACGTAGACACCGTGCTGCGTGTGTTTGTTTGAATGTGTTTCTAACGCCATCTGGAAGTGAAGAAAAAAAATAACGTTATTGTAAATGTAACAGACCAAGAATATTTTCGTGTGATAAATTTAATATAAAAGAGGAATTAAGATTATTAATCAGCCGCCCGCCATTGGTCGTCGCCTTGGTAATAAGCGTTTCTATAATTTGGGCCATTAAAGAGTTTACGTTTCCAAAGTAAACCGAAAACCTGTAGGTAAGTAGGTAAGTATAGTGATGTTCTTCTATAATCCCTATTACCACAAGTCGTACAAGGTGGCCATAAGTCAGTAATGTTAGTATTCTTAAAGAATAGAATAGAATAGAATAGAATAGCGTTTATTCAACTTCACAATAAGTAACACAATACACAATAAAAAACAAAAAGTACAAACCAGGATCTTAATTAAGTTTTACATCATACTGTGCATATTAATTATTAAAAAATAATTTTAGTGTTGAAGCTGAAAGGGCGTTCAGCTCAGCATAAATGTCAAGTGCCTACCGGTACCAGACGCTGATTTTCAGCTGAAACCCCGCGGGTGGATAATTCTTTTCAGACAAAATATTACTAAATTTATAACATTTAAGTGATTTATAATATATTAAATATCATATTACATATATAATTATATATATATATACATATAACAAACAAATAGCTACTCATACTTAGTACACATAACACTAATATAAACCTTATAATATAATGATAGAAACGTTTGCAAACAAACAAGATTAGGTACACAAATTAATAACAAAACCTACACACGTACCTATATAAAATATACAACAAAATTTAAGCTACAACTAAAACGACAACAAAAAATTTATTGGAACATACTACAGACTCACGTTATTAAATGAAGGACCGATCATAAATAATATCGCCATGCTTTACCTGCTCATCAATTAAAAATTTTTTAAGCCTGCCTCTAAAACCGTCCACACTTTTCAACGCTCTAATTGGCGGTGGTATATTGTTCCAGCATTTAGAAGCATGATGTTGATTCTACCAGTCCTTTCTTTAATTTAAAAGAAGATAAATTGTACACCTTGTAATAACCCCCCCTTTCTATCCCCCCTAAATTCATATAATTGTATTTTTACTTTACCGAAACTAAAGAACTAAGTTTAAATTAACTTTAAATTGAATTAAATAAACGCTAGCAATAATCAATACCGATAGAAAGAACCTAAAATTAACCTAAGCTTGTTGTATGTTCTAGATTTGTTATGGCCAAGTGATCGTCTCCTAATAGTGGTAGAACCCGTACGTTGTGATAATGTAGTAATCCAAATCCTTTTAAAGTAATGAGACAATTCCTAACTAACACCTACTCAATACGCAATTAATTTAGTAGACTGGAATTTCTTTATTTTACTAAACTTTGCAATCTGAACCTATGATGAGCGTTAATCCTATATCTGCTGGAAATATCAAAAACGTGGATTGCTTCAAAATAAATCACATTAACCTAATTCAGGAAACCTGAAGTACTTTCTTAAAATAAAATGTATCTCCAAAATAACCGTAAATAATAATAATAACGTAAAACGCAAGAGTAGATGCAGGTAAAACGTAAGTAGAGCTAAGATTTCATGTAAATGTTGTAATAAATCATACATACTGAAGTTAAGTTTGTTTAAATTAGCGAAGTCATGATAATCTATCTGCTTATCATAACATTCGGCTACGGAGCACCTTCCCGCTCCATAACTGTGAGCTTCGACACCTGACGGGACAGCCCTCCACTTTGTTGTGTTTGAAATTGCCTCCACTTGAGGTTTTCAAGACACTGCTGGGGAAATTGATTTTACTGTTTGTTACTATTTATTCCATGTCAGTATGTCTAGTTTTGTCTTCAAAACACTAGGGACAGAGAGGACATTATCTTTAGCAAGCCCTAACAACATACGTCCTCAATACATTCAGGGGATCTCTACGTTAATTTGTTAGCAAAGCAAAACCTCATACTTATCCATCATCACCTAATGTGAGACTATTGTGAGTCTATCAAATACGTACTAAATTCAGTATATGACAGACCCTAAAGTTAGCTTTCCAGCTGAACTTCCCCCCCTGCCTCATCTCATACAGCCCAAAGTCTAAAACCTTCCTAAATTTCCGCCATAAAAATTGCCGATATTACTTTAGCTTCAGTTATCACGTTTTAGTCAATGTACCAGGTTTTACCTATCAAACGATTTTCCTAAAGAATTATACCTACTAACGTTACTCATTGGTTACTTTAATAACACCTATATTATTTGCTTTAATTACCATAAATTATTTATTTCAATACATAAACATTGGTTCATTTATAGATCCTCGGACTGACTCTGCTTTTCTTGAACTCACTAGACACCTACATATCCAAAATCCATTTCACCATTATGAAAAATATTAAAGTTATGTTTGTTCCATAGAACTACGTCTATTGTAAGTATTAATGAAATCATTTTTTATTAGTACAATATTCTCGTTCGAATCTATACGTTAGCTATCCTATCCGTGTGGTAAGGAATTGCCAACAGGTACTTGTTCTTGACCTGAATAAATACGAAAGACAATAATTACTAAATTTTACTTATTGATCTATTATAGTTAGATTTTGTATTTAGAGTTTTATTTATTTCCCTCACAATTCATTTTTCTGATTTGACCTAATTTTTAAAGGTAAATTTGTAATTTTGGTAGAATATTGCCATTATTTTATTTTTAGAATTAGCATTTACTAGAATTTTTATTTTCCCTATTTTCCTAACCATTTTATTTTACCGCATGATTTACAATTTTAACCCTAATCTTAAGCAACTTTATAGAATCGAGTTTTGCCTATTTCCCTCACAGTTTTATATTACTACCAATTTTATAATAATTTTGAATCTATTTTTATGTACAATCGATTTTTTCCTATTTCCCTAAAACATTTATTTTACTGCAAATTTTAGTATTTTAACCCTATCTTTCCCTCCATGTGTGTTCCTCAACTTATAGCTTTTTCTAACATCTGGTGTGTACCCCCAAAACTATAGATTGCTACAAATCTCATATTTACTTTTAAGCGTGCATGTCTGTTCTCGAGTGTGCAATGAGAACATACCTAATCTAGCCTATAAGGAAACGAGCTGTGAGAAAAGCTCTCTAAAGCTAATAAATCCTATTGCCACCAATTTTTTATCTTGTATGCGGACTGAAGTCTCATAAGTGCATAGAAGACAAACTCCTATTGTGTGGGACAGTTCAGTTTGATTTACATTTAGGATCCGGGTATCGTATACACGAAGACAGGTCAGCTAATCTTTTCAGCCCTCCTTTCAGCCAGAATGCAAACCAAACCAAAAAGGTGGATCCAGATCCTATAACAGAGGCAAAATCTGGTGCAGGTCTCCACAGAACACGCGATCTGCCCTAACGCAAAAGTAGGAGGAAAACAAGCTTCGTATAGCACATGCTTCAACTTGTTTCTGACTGGGGTTTCTGGAACCAAGGATTCTTCCTCAGAACCAGAATTACTTGAGAGGACGACTCTAACTTGAATTTACCCGAAAATCTCATGTGCACTGACAGGTATCATGTGGTGATCCCCGCGAATGCTTAATGAATGCCCCTTTGACAGCTCCGCAGCTCTGTTTTATAGTTTTCCCTGGTTTCATTTTGTAGTGCGCGCGCCGAAATGGTCAAAATCTATATTGAAAAGAAAATTTGTCTGACTAATTTACATACAAAATTTTGACCCCATTATTCATAATAAAACCTATTTTGAAGCATGAAAATTGCATTTTTATATTGTAACAGACTAAAAAAATAAGTTTTTGTGTTGATAGAAAAATAAAATTCTATAATATTGTATTTCAGTTTTGTATGAAAAATCGCAGACAACTATGTAATTATTTAATTATTTATACCGTTCTTTGATTACTCTTAATACTGTTTACACTTTTCCCGAGATTCTACATCCTATTAAGTATACCTTTTCCCTAAATAATTTCAAAAATATTATAATCTACTTGTGAACTGACTCCTAAATATACTAAATATATCAATAATGCCAATCCCATGTTTTAAGTGATATTCTCTTCAGATTATCATCAAATTTTAGTTCCACATTTGCTAAATTTTTTGTACTGTTTTTCCTATCATCTTACAAGCAAAGCCAGGTGCCGATCTTAGTCTCATCTACATTGGTATGGTTGTGATACTTCACTTAAACAAATGAAAATCTATTTTCTTTTGACAGCTCAATATTAGCCACACGATTGCTTCTGCTTGAGAAAATTTAAGAGGGGTGGGTATCGCAAATCGTTCAATATAGTTGGTAAATTCGAAAACACCATGAAAACCTAATTCCAAAGTACCCATCCTACTTGTTCTATAGTAATAATCATCTAAATATAATGTAACGTAATTTCAAAAATTAATATAAACTTTAAAACATAATTTGCATTCCTGAAAATTCCTCCAAACTTCCTCAAATTTATACGAAACTGACCATAAAAATCATAATTATCCGAATCCTAGATGTTCCGCTTACGTGTTTTATACTTTTATGTAGATATTTACAAATAAATCAATACAACTTTCCAATACCACTTGATAATGTTATTAATAACATAAAGGTCTATCAATACAACTTAAGTCATATATTAAAATAATAATCTAAGACCTTTTAGTTCCTGGACTATCTCTGTGACAGAGTAAATCCCTTTAATAAGCACAATCACATCTAATTAGATAATAACACATAAAATAACTCCTTCCCTATATGCCTAAGTATTAAAATTTTATGTGAAAAGGGTAATAAAGTACTTTATCCTTCGGTATTCATCTTCCAGTCGATGCTCATGAAAAACCCTGGCCCTTAACAAAATTTCACGCATAATCCCTCCTTACACCGCGCGAACTTCAGAAATTAATTAAGAAACATAAAAATCCGTCACGCTTGAATTTGGAATCCAAGGAAATTTTTTGACACATTCAATGATCGATCGCTCTACAACTAAGAGCTCTCAAATCTTTGATATGAACTCTGTATGCAATATTATAACAAAGGTTTGATTTCTACTAATTTCACTTAATTTCATATTCAGGTAACTACTCCAACACCTATCTTCATGTTCTATTTCAGTTAATGCAGTATTGAACGAATATTTGCTTTATTATTTATATGTGAAATGATTTGATTTAAATATTGTTATAATAGAGAAAATATTTCTTATATTTGTGACATCACGAGACACCCTGGACCGTTACAACCTGAACTGAAAGCAACTGAAAGTTTGTTCGGCGTCTGGGTGTTATATTGTATTCTTGTATGTATTTACAAAGAAAAAGTATATAAGTATTGTATCAGTTATCTGGTTCGCATAGTACAAGCTATGCTTAGTTTGGGGCTAGATGGCGCTGTGTGAAATGTCCACACATATTTATTTATTTTATTTATTTATTTATTTAGATTTGGTTTGTGGGTGGGGTTAGCCGTTTCTTGAAGGCTCACTATTTGCGACACAAAATAACAACAATACAACCTTACCTTTATTAACCACAAATATTTATTTAAGTTTATAATAATAATAAATAAATAAATAATAAATATGTGTGGACAATCACACATCGCCATCTAGTCCCAAACTAAGCATAGCTTGTACTACTATGGGAACCAGATAATTGATACAATACTTATATACTTTTTGGTTTGTAAATACATACATAGAATACAATATAACACCCAGACGCAGAACAAACAAATATGTTCATCACACAAATGTTTGTCCTGGTATCAACTGAGCTATCGGGCCCGTCGTTCGTTTATTACATAAGTGATGAAAAAAATAAATTGATTTGTGTTCACCGCGACAAAATACTTATAATTACACAAATCAGTCTAAACACACTGACATTCCTGTTTTAAAAGTTATAATATTGTTATCTGTCCCAAAATAGCTTATGGCTCATCGTTGAGTTAATCATAAATAGTAAACACACATGATTTGAAATTATTAAATGAAACAAAGTACCTAACCTAAAAGTGGTCAAAATTATTGGCATAATCTATTATTTATTTAATAACATTTGCAAGATCTACCACTATAATTATTTACTTCAAAAACTATACAGATTTAACCAAAATGATATCAACATTAAGTACAATAACTAGAATAATATAGAAAAGGGAGTAAAATATAAATACTAAATACTGGATAATGTGAAATAAATAATGACGGGCCCGATAGCTCAGTTGGTAGTAGCCCTGCCTTCTGAACTGAGGGCTGTGGGTTCGATTCCTACCCAGGACAAACATGTTATATTGTATTCTATGTATGTACTTACAAAACAACAAAGCTACTAAGTATTATATCAGTTATCTGGTTCCCATAGTACAAGCTTTGCTTAGTTTGGGGCTAGATGGCGCTGTGTGTAACGTCCACACATATTTATTTATTAATTATTTATTATAATAAATACAATAAACATAGAAAAAGGAGTTATTGATGTGCATTTAATTTCGTCAATGATTTTAAGTATGATTATTACTTTTTTACTATTTTAATATAATTTTAATAATATTACTTTTTCTTTTTTTTTTGTCTGTACAAATTGTTCTAATTTTGATGCACGCCTACATCCCTATTTCGTAAACTTTGTGTGGAATGACTGGTAGAAAATGCTTTAGCATTAAGTCCTCCTTTTGTACTTTTTGTGCAATAAAGAATTAAATAAATAAATAAATATTGGGCTCAACAAATAGGGTAGGTACCTATACAATATAAATTATAGCGAGTCCAAAATTTTTGGTTGTTTGTTTGTTTGTTTAGAAATATTCTGCAGAAAATCTGAATGGAGTTTTAGGTTAAGTTACATGCGACGAATCTAATAACGATTCATTAATTGAATCTGCCAATAAATTCGAGTATACTTTTTATAATACACATAATTATTCATTCGTTATTATTTTTATGCAAAATTACGTACCATTTATTAATTAAAGCAAACAATTTTCATTTTCATCAATCACACACTTTTCTACTATGTATTTGCCACAGAAAACACTTTTAATCAGTTCACTTGTATGTACACGACTTCGTGATGATATTCTGGAGCGCGAGCGTTGACTAGTGGTTGTTATCCAGACGGGCGTATTTTATAGGCTATAGGCACCCGGCGAGCATATACGTAGGAGCCACGTGCCACGGCAAAATACGAATTTTATCGGAAAAATGATAATGGTATTCGTTAACCTCTATGACGATAGAGGTTAACAAATACTAAACCCATTATCACTAATTAACATGATCTCTAGAAGCGTGGGGTTGGTGTTTCTGATAAGAATTATTTGGGTTTTAGTTATTTATGTACTTGTTTGTTACCATAACACTATAAGTAGGTATTATTTCGATGTTTGTAATCTATCCCCTTTAACTACCTATCTTGGTTTCGGACGTATAGTCGTGATAAGAATATGTCTGAGAGCTGATGCTGCACGGAGTTAAAGGATACGACGGCATTGTGTGACGGAATACGTGAAACTTTTCGTGTTTAGACTTATTTTGCTTAGGATTTTTTGCTTATTTTAGATGGCTTTATAAAATTTTAAAATAAGATAAAAATAAGACAAGACGTAAGTCACAAGGCTATACTGGGCGTTACTGGGTGCGATTTCCACCCAGGGAACTTACTGTGAGCTCTTCTTTTGTTCTTTCTTGTCATTCCCTCACAGATGAGGACCATGTGCAAAAAAGGACCTCCAATTTGTCCGGTCTTGTGCAGAGCAATCGTCCGCTGTAGAGTTTCTCCTGTTGCCTCCTTAATACTATCAGACCATCGCATTGGTATGCGGCCCCTGGGGCGTTTTCCCTGCATTTAACATGTGAGCTCTTAGCACGATTCAAAACAGAACCTATTTTGGATCGCTTTGTTTTTTTTTTGTATGAAGATTTTGATAAGCGGTCCAATATAGGCTTTTGCCCTAACCCTGTTCATGGGAAGAGGGAAGATAGAGAAAAAGGATAAAGGGCTGGGCCGGCGAAGAGAGGCAGGTGCAGTCGCTTCTTTTGCCGTATAAACCCGATTCACTTTTATTTCCTAAATAAACAGGTCTGCTTTTTATTAAGTTACGTAATTTTCATGCAAAATTACGTACCTTTATTACATAACGTTCACAGACTTTCACTTTTGATTTGCCACATAAAGTCACTTATTGTTTTAGGTACACGAGACGTCATCGGGATGATACCCTTGAGCGTTGGCTGTAGCTGTGTAGTTTTTGTTATCAACCCCGTATTCCGAGTCACGCTACAATCGCTCATAGCGCTCCCAGCGCTCACGTTGATTTTTCAGCGTTCCGTTTCAGATATTGCGCTCAATGACTTTGACCGCTGTCAATGACTCGGAACAACCAATCACGGACGGTGATATCGCAAGATGGCGTCGGTCATGACGTTTACAATAGATTTCGTTGTCGCGCTCACGGCAATTCGGTACGCTTTTTTTGCGCAATAATATCGATATTATCGATTTTAGCGTGAATCGGAATAGGGCCAGACGTTCGTGTATATAGGCCGCGATGACTCACCACTAAAACTTAAATTTTTCACGCACATGACGTTCTGAACTTTGTGATGTTACGTTTTTAGTTTGTACATTAAATACTTTACGCTTTGCTATAAACAACTAAATCTATGGGTCGTATCAATGCTTGTAAGTTTATAAGGTTATCCGACTAATTAATTATAACCCGACTGAAACAAAAAACATTATTTCTTCTTTATTTGGTTTACAGAATTCACTTTTCAGTCACGTATAGTTATAATTTAGAATAAATATTTTGTTGATTTTATATTCATTAAGTATGTACTGGTTTTAATACATTTACATACAAGGTAAAAGAAACTTATCCTAAAACTGCTTTGCGGTAATTTTAGAACACTTTTATTTAAGCAAATTAAGCTAAATGTATAAAATAATGAAGTGAATCAAGACCTTATACTTACTATTAAAATTTAAGTCCTCGTATTCTAGAAAAACACACTTAATTATATTCACTTTTTATTTTTTCAGAGTTTTGATTTATCTAATGAATAAAGTTTTTATCTGGCGTTAATGTGTATTAGTAGTAGGTATTTTATTTTGTGAGCGTTATATCTATGCTTACATAAACCGTGGAATACTTTTTACCGGGAATTTCAGAGTACAACCAATTGTAATATCGCTGCTGTATTGCTCATGATAATTATATCTAATTTGTTTTACTTATTATTAATTTGTTTAAACAAAGTTGGAAATTATATTGTTTTACATTCTAAACGTTAATGGAACTATTTCGGTTACTGACGTATGTAATACTGGTGATAAGAACATATCGGAGAGCTGATCGATGTTTCAGGACACGTACGACTACTTACATCGCGATGTATACAGACATTTCATGTTTAGACTCATTTGGCTTAAGTTTTATTGCTTATTTCAGGTAAAGATACGGTTACGTTATACTTCGGCCCGTCGCGTCGCTGAGGAAATGATACATAGAATCTAATAAAATTTCATAGTATCCGTTTGATAATGCCTTGTGCTGTTTTGTTTGTGTTTATATTTTATGATAATTACAATAGAGCTGATTTAGCGACTAGTTCGAAATGTTACTTGCTTACTATTATAATATCTGTGGCTACATTAAAACCATATAAATATATGAACAAGAATGAATCATGGCATGAATAAAATAAGACTTGTATTTGTCAAACAATTGATTATTCTGGCAAAGTACGTAACACTGGAATTTATTATCGCTTACATTCAAGTAAAGTAGTAAATTTACTATATGTATACTAGACAGTTCAATAAAAGTCACGCAGAAATGTAGTTAATTTTAAAATGAATATCCTAATAAGCTTTCCTTTTAAGGTCAGTCATTGTGATCCTCTGGAAACAGCATCATGCATTTAAGCCTAACAGCCTAACCGTTCACAGTACCTCAATTAGGTAAATGGTCTGTGTTGTGATATTATCTTAAACCCACCTTGACTTCTAATTTGTTTGTTAATTATTATTGTGTTATCTTATGATGGCAAAAACAATCATTTTGCCACATCACGTACACGTGGTCACGTTTTTTTTTCTTATATTTTGGCTCCACACATAGTGTATTTAGCCAGTGTCAAGTATTATATTTTCATCGTGTTATAAAATATTTCACGCAAAGTCATGTCCTAGTCATAGTCATAGTGCAGTCTAAGTCAGGTAGTCATAGTCCAGTCTAAGTCATGCTCCAGCAAAGTGGTGGCAACATTACTAGAAGCTTCTATGGAGTTTTGGAAGCAACACGAAAAATCACGTTTCACCACATTATATCACTTGCCCTCACTCATGCTCGTAATTCAGGACTTAATGCAAAAAACGCCACCAATTTTAAACATTAACACTGGAAAAAGCAAAAGTTTTGAAAAATAATACGATGCAACGACGTGAACTTTTCCGCGTTCCCGCCAAAACTCCCCGTGGTCACGTTATATTATGATGTTGTTGACTTTGACACTGACAGCCGCTTTGTACTCTGTGTTGCCATGTATGCCTGATTACACAGATATTTAATACAGATTATGCCTGTGCTGTGCCTGGTAATTTTTTATTTTTGTTCGTGCTTAATCTGTACTTTTTACTGTAATTAGTTTTTAGCTTAGTTTTACTTTGTAATAATATTCGTCCGTGATGTCATGAATATTGGTTCCGTCTGAAAACCAGTAACTGGGGCTGTGACCTGCAACCTCAGTTGTATGCTGAGCCGGAACCTATTCCTGACATGACATAATGTTGCACATAATGTTCCTACCACAGTAATTATTGTCATATTTCTATTGTACTTATATAATCTGTGTTGCATTGTGTATGTCACGAATAAATATATTTCATTTCATTTCATTTCATTTCATTTCATTTCATTTCATTTAATAATATAGCCTCCACATTGTCATCATGGAACCAATGTGACCGATATTTAGCTCTTAGAATTAGCCGGTTAAAATGGCAAAGGGCACTCGTAGAACTGACAACCGATGGGGAAGAATGGTTTTCGAGTGGCGACCATGAACCGGAAGACACAGTGTATGTCAGCCAATAGGTGGACTGACGGTCTGGTGAAATCGTTGGGAGCTGATGGATGTAGGACGCGCGCAGCCGCTCAAAGTGGCGCTTAGTGAGGAAGACCTATGTTCAGCGCTGAACGTCTTCAGGCTTTTGATGAAATTATGACTGTCGGCATTCCTATCCAGACTAAACTCAACAACTCAGCCATTTGTACCGATCGCAGCCGACCAATGAAAACAGCGCATTTTAATCTGCCATTAACTTGTACAACGGCGACTTGTACACGGGCTCTACGAGAATCCACTGGTTATTTAGTTCGTGCATTACCCACATCTAAGAAGATATGGATAATAATAACCATATCTCCCTATTCTACAAAATATACCATGGAAACTTATTGAAATGCTCTTAAAATGATGATCCTGCCGCGTCGTTGACACACTTCCACCAGGAAATCTATAAACCAAGTAATACATTCCCCTGTGTAGACATGTAAGCACTGTAGCATTTTACCGTAATAATAACACTTTAAGATTTAATTTTAAGGGAATTAAGCGAAAATTTATTGCGATACGGTGTTTGAGTGGACAAGATTGTAAAGTTAATAGACTATTTTGTATCCAGTAATGGTCTTCGAAGTGTTTTACCTAATAGCGTTTCTGAAATAGTAATAGTTTCAGATGACGTGAAATAAGGTTTAGGATTTATCAAAAATAATAGGGGACAGGCACTTTGTCAACTGATTTATTGTATAGTCCATTAAAATTCAAGGCATGACATGTTGGACGCAAATAAATTGCGCAGAATTCAATTGCAAACTAAGTGATAATTTTGATTACTTATTGGTAAAGAATGTTTATAGTTGTACCTAAGATGAGCCGAATAAGCTACAGTAATACATCAATGTTCAATACATCATCATGCCTCATGTCATGTCTGTCTTTATTCACTTAGTAATTGCTCGTATATTATGTAGATGTAGATAAGAAATTTGACACGACTAATGTGAAAAGTCGCTTTGCAGATAGATTTAGTACTAGGTTTACCATAACTTCATAATTGTATGTCATATCATAACGAAATAAATGGTGTGTTATAGGGAAGAAGGACATGGTTCATCGCCCATAATTTAACTATCAAACAAGTAAAGTTCGATATCAATTTCTAATTAAATAATCGTGATTAATAATGGCTCTCATGAATTGATTTGGATGAAGTTTTACAAACGGATTGCTTATCTACAGCCCTCTACATAATATGCAATTCGTCACTAATTTTCGCCTCAATCTGTCGCCTCAATGTGCTGAAAACCGAAACGCGCCCCCATTCCGTTTATTCCCGTTAGAATATCAAGCTTGGTAACTGACAGTCAAACAAGAAAAAAATTTACTGTTTGATTTCCCGGTTGTCTATCAAGATTTGCATTTCCTTACAGAAAATCAATTTGATAACTGGTAATCAAATAAGAAATAATATTTACTGTCTGATTACCCGGTTATCTATCAAGATTTACCCTTCCTCACAGAAAACCAATTTAATGATTGGTTATAGAATAAGAAAAAATATTACTGTTAGGTTATCCGGTTATCAATAAAGATTAACCTTTCCTTGCAGAAAACCAAATTTCGATGCAATTTTTCTGGATGGGTAGCCGCAACTTGTCTACACGATGCGTTTTGACTGATTGAGATGACAAATTGTGTGGTAGATTGTATGGTGTGTAAGTATATAGAGTACCTTATCGTATTGCGTTGTGTTATGCTCACACACAAATAATTTCGTTAATGTAGATATTGGTACCTATTACATACAGCATCACCATTCATTAGGTATTGAGCTGTTAGACGTGGGTCTCAACAAAGGCCAACTGTCAACTTTAATTACATCTGATTGAAACTAAAGTTTGTATAGATTTAACAGTTTCAATACGCAGTTTATTCGCATAGTTACTAATGGGATTAAAGTTAAGAAAGATACATGACAATACATCATCATCATAATTGGCCTATTTACATCTGCAAGAGATGATTTAGTAGCCTCCGTATTAACGCATCTCCGCTCAAGGCTTATTAAGCCGATACGAGAGCGAAATAAGTTGTGACGTAGAAGGTAGCGGGTTTTCTGTACGTTATCACCTTTTTCAGATGACGAGGCAATTCGCTCCCAATCGGCAACTCCAATACTGAAACTCAACATGTCGCGCTTAGCGCTATCTTTGAATCTCAAGGATAATATAAGTATGTATGTATATTAATGGCAATGGGCAGGCCACATCACTCGTATAACTGATAACCGATGGGGAAGAAAGGTTCCCGAGTGGCGACCACGAACCTGAAGACGCAACGTAGGCCGGCCTCCACTAAGTATACCGACGATCTGGTGATAACCACGGGAAGCCGATGGACGCAGGAAGCGAGCAGCCGCTCAATTGTAGTGCTCCCTGGGGGAGGCCATGTTCAGCAGTGGACGTTTTCAGGCTGTTAATGATGATGATAAGGATAATACATACCCTGATGTAAATTGTGCAAGCATCGGCTTAGTTGAAGTTTAATCGAAAGAAGAGGCTTATGATAGGCATATTAATATAACTAAAACACTATCTCACGCATAAATATTGAATTAATCACGCATCTACTATTTAGGACGGAAACAATTACGTAAGTACCTATGTATATTAATTTCATAAATCATGACCAAAAACTATAATCAAAGCAATAACTCAGAACCAACATTACGTAATAATTATTTCTTACTGCTTTACAATTCAGTACAATGAACTACCAAGATCTTTAAAATAATAAATATATCATAATATCAAAGTGGTAGTCTTAATAACAGTGGAGGTAACGGATTTATAATAATAGAAAATCGTGATGAATGGTCTATGGATTTTTACAAATTGTTTATAAATATTATGCATAGTGAAAGTTCGTTTTTACAGAACATTTATGGCGAGGTAGATATTAAACTTGTATTCTTTTGTTTAGACTTTAGAGGTCAATCTAAATTTTATTTTATTTTATTTATTTGGTGCACCAACAGTTGATACCTACAGTCTCCATTACACAGTTTCTAAGCTTAAAAATATTAACTATGTGCGCATCCGATTATAGGCGAACACAGCATGCAAATGAAAATAAATAAAATGAAAATATCAAAAACTTATTTAAAAAAACAATTTCATATGAAAGCTTTAAACAAGAAGAAGATTATGGAAATACGTAAAATGATAATCAAGTTCAATTTCATTGATCGATATTCAGATTTGCGCCACCTTTACCTTTTTTGTTATAATAAAAGTTGCGGCCTCAATGGGAATCTTTATAACACTTTTCTTTGTTGAACTAAAAACGCAGGTGCAGGGCAACGAAAGTGAAAATGTTTTCGAAAAGCCATCAAAACATCTTCCGTATATCCGGTGTCATTCCGCCCATATAATTTGAATGCCTAAACAGCAATTTAATCAGTATATACCGTCCCGCCTCGAAAATTTGTGTTTCGAACATCAATTTTCATATTTCATCAATAAGGCACACTGACCGTGTTTTTCGATGCTGGCTGAATTGATCCGTAACCGAGGTCGAATGGTATGCCACTGGCAGGTTGGAACACAGTTGCTTCTCTAGCATAGTCAACATTCGCCGATTAGAACGCGGTGGCGGTTAACGCTACGATTCGCGCGGGAAAGCTTTGACATTTCCGTCCTTGAGAAAATGTGAATTTTGCATGTGAATCTAATTATTGTGCCAGGATTGTAATGTTTTAAGTGACGTCGTAAAACGGATGACGCAATTTTTTAAATGTTTTTGATTGGTGAGTCAATTCACTTCATTTTTAATGTTGTTTATTTTAATTTAAATGCGTTTCTCTTTTTTTTTGGGGCTTTTTATATTGGGTAATCTTTTGTTTTTTTTTAATATTACGTACCTAATCAACACTCTAGCAGCTCGAGTTTCCACAAGCTAGGGTTAGCTGATGAAAAATATTATAACTTGCAAGAAATATTAAAAAAGAACCCTCTTAGAGATCTTTTGATGTTTTTGATAATGACTTAAATCTTTTATAGGAATTATATAGGTATTATGTGAAAATAACAAATACCTACCTATAAGCATACCTAAGTATAGGTAGAGTATAGTTCAAACCTAATGGCGGCTGTGAAGTTCAAGGCGCACGTCTGCGCTCATCACTTACTTCTGCTCGCACACATGTGATTTTGCTACTGCGTAGCGTTATGCGCGGACTTTACAGCCGACATTGAGTTTGAATCGCACTATGTACCACGAGCTTTACACTTAAATGACGAAAGTTAACATTGTGCACTATATTTTTATATTACACAGAACTTCATTGACAATCAAAGAGTAAACGTATTAACTTAAGCAGTGTTTGTAATTACCTACTGGCATTTGAATATAATTACCATTACTTTCATTCACTGAATACTAACATATACCTAAACAACGCCCACCTATTGCGACCTGTCACTTTTTGACATGCAACACTGTCAAGTGTCAAATTATCTTGTATACATAAATAAACATGTGTTTAGTTACATACACTGACTACTAAAAAGTTCTACAAGCTTATTCTAATAGGCAGAGTTCGTGACCCTTCTGAATATAACATGCATTTGTCTCTGAAAGTAAATGTAGAGGTACTTTCTTTTATAATATTTAGTTAGAGTATCAGTTCAAAATAAATAAAGGATTATATGGAATTACAATATATTTAGTATTTATTTATTTATATATTTATTTATTTGCTTACATAGAAACTTAGTACTTAAGTAAACAACTTAGAGTAACCAAATATAATATGTCCTCTGACAAGAGGGTTGCAATAAATTATTTATTTATAAGGCGAACAGTAACTTAATGGTAATTAAGCTAGGTACTTAAGTATTTACAAAAATAAGTGAGGTAATAAGTTTTACTATCAATATAAAGTGGCAATAACTAAAGTTAACCTAAGTATATCCAGGATTTTACTTTACTATAAATGAACTATTACTAATCTAAGTTTATTTACATAGGTAGGTACTAAGGAGATCGTGGTATTGCGTATGGAAGCTACTAATAGCTTCTTATAATAATAAGTAATAATTAGATGGATAATATAATATTATATATATATGTTGTTCTATGAAATTGAAGTATTTTTGTCATTTAAGTAATCATCTAAAGAGAAGTAACATTTTTGAATTAAGAATTTTTTGAAGTTTATAGTATTAAACAAATGTTATTTGAAACCAACCCACTTAATTGGATTTTAAAACGCGTAGCTTTTACATCGTCATATAGACTGAGTTTTGGCGGGAACGCGGAAATGTTCACGTCGTTGCGTTGTATTATTTCTCAAAACTTGTGCTTTTCCAGTATTAATGTTTAAAATTGGTGGCGTTTTACGCATTAAGTGCTGAATTACGAGCATGAGTGAGGGCAAGTGATATAATGTAGTGAAACGTGAGTTTTCGTGTTGCTTCCAAAATTCCATAGAAGCTTCTAGTAAAGTTGCCACCACTTTACTGGAGCATGACAGACTGGACTACGACTACCTGACTTAGACTGGACTATGACTATGACTTGGCTTTACGTGATATATTCTTTAACGATGACTAATTACAATACTTGACACTGGCTAAATACACTATGTGTGGAACCAAAATATAAGAAAAAAAAATACGGGGTCTACCCCGTCTCACGAAAGATGTCCTGCGGCAATAAGTGGAATTATATTTGAAAGTCGGTAATTTACGTCAATACATAATATATGTACCTATACAGTGCTTTATTTACTAAATATAATCGATATTCACAAATTACTTTATTTTGAAATTTTGGGGTGTCTAAAATATAGAGGACTTCTTTCGTTGTAGGGTTACCCCTACGCCTCAGTCCTTTAGCATTGTATTTTATGGCCTCGGGCTGTTGACGTCGCCTCATCCTCCATGAAGAGTACGCCGGACAACCCGTGCAGGCTCCTGGAATGATTTAAAAGCTTGTAATACTCTATTACAGACGTTAGATACGTTTTCATGTTAGGTTGTTATATTCTTCAATAAACTTTATGTTCTAAAATTGTGGTTGAAGGCTTTGGTATGGGTTACTTTGGCAGAGGAGCGATAGGTACAGATCGTGGGATCACCTTTCGTGTTGTTTTTCTACGCTTTAGCTCGATTACGAGTGTTTTTAGATGAAATTACTTTTTCAACTTACCTCACAGATCTCGTCCCAAATTGCACAGTTTGTTAAGCTGATTTTATTAAGGCTTTTCATACGATTTTCATCGTTTTTCTTTCGTTGGTTTCAGTAATATATCATTTCAAAGGTTTGTTTACCTTTTTGACATACGTCACATTTTGACTTTGCCAAATCCCTAAAAGAGATTCTCTCCGAAAGGATTAATGTCTTTTAGGCAAGGTTGTGTAGGTTTTCTTATTGGTACTCACGCATCGACTTATTTGAATGCTAGCTGTCTGGAAAATCATGACAGGTTTTTGGACATTCTGGCTTAGGATTCGGTCTCGGTGAGAGGTCGGAGAAAAAAAGGAACCTGGATGGTCACAAAAAAAGGGAGTTATCTTCCGGTTTTCCACCTAGATTGGAAGTTATCTTGATTGCTGATATCTTCGTGAGACGGTGTTTTGGCGCTCTTACACCCAGTTTCAGAAACGATCATTAATCTTAATGGCGACATTAACAAAAGTTTAATGGAAAATTAAGGTTTAAAGTCGGCTTTAAAAGTTAATGATCGTTTCTGCAACAGACACTCTGTAGACTCTGAAAGGAAATAAAAAAGCTTCCTTATTCCCCATTAATATTATGTATGCTAATACTACTTTACTACTTCAAATTCTTGCTGTAAGAAAATAAATCATTTTGCTACTATCGTAATAGCCAAAGTACAGTTAGGCTCATAACTATGTCATCAGTATTTATCGCTCTTTGTTCTTGTAGGTTACCTAAGAATTGGTTGACCTACAGAATGTCCAACTGTTAAACCTAAGCATAGGCATTTAGACAATATACTTACATTATAAATAAGTGGTCACTTTGTTGGCCAAAATTTATAATTTTTATTATCTTCAAATACTTTTTGGGTTCTAAATTTTGCTCTGTTTACCCAATATACATAGTAAATAACAGAACGAAATACAGTTATGGATGTTTTAATTTTCAATTTTCATACTTTGATAAAAGAACGATATTCTCAAACTATCTAAATTAAGTATACAATACAATTCAAAAACTTTATTATATACCACAAGAAATAATTAATGATACATAACAGCTTTTAGTCGGTATTACAACTGGCGGCCTTATCACTAAAAGCGCATAATCTCTTCCAGGCAACCTTTGGATGGACAGTATTGGTTGAAGTAGGAGTAGACGGTGGTGTACAATAAGAACCTATACAGAAAACAACAAAAATAATAATAATTAAATAACTATACAATACACAATATTACACTTACAATATAATAAATAAATAAATACATTTCGGTACAATACATAAAATAAATACATAAGTATAAAAAAAAATATAATCAGCAGTATTAGATGGAAGACAGATAATGGAGCTTTACCATCCGATTGAAAATAGCTAAGGATTTTGCGCGTCTTACTTCGCGTATATTATACTTTAATTACACAAATTAATCATCGTAAATCATCATCATATTGCGAAATATTAGTTAATAAATGTGTTTATGGTTGCTAAAGTCTGTAATTTTGTTTACAATTTTGATTTTTTTTTTAAATATTGTAATATTCCCGTATTTTTCTAAAGCAATCTTTTTCTTCTTCTTCATTAATGGCTTTCTGTCGCTTTTTTGCAATAATTCTGCCAATGTCAAGTGAGTAAAATTTGTACGGTTACGACAAGTCAAAGTCATATTTTGTCAGTCAATCAAAAAGCTAACAGTAAAATGGTGGATATTCTACTGAAGGCTCTAAAAACGGCCGTTGAAGCAAAAATGAAAATGCATGGTTTTATAATCATGAAATCATTTGCCAACACTCGACATCCTATTTTAGAGCTATTTTTGTTAACTTTGACTGTTTTCACTTACATGCCTCATTGGCCGGATGTAGCGAACTAACATTTTTGTAACACCTTTAAGTATATCACCTACTTTCGTAAGTAAATAAATGAATACTGAATACACTCACGTGCACATTCACGAACACTTACCGGATAATAATCCACCCTTATTACACATTAAAATACAGAATACACAGGTTTTAAAAAATAAATTCAAAATTCGCTACCGCCATTGTCAGAGTTTCTTCAAAGACCTCTATAGCAATAACTAGAACCTAAATTATATCAACATGTTTAATACCAATTGATGTTTTCATTCTTCAGTTGGATATAAATATTTATGGTAAAACTTTTTAGTTTGATTTCTCTCAATTTATATGACGATTATTTTGCGTCAATTAAAATTTATTGCGAGCGTTTCCTTGATGCTATTATTCTATTTTATGATCGATTCGAAAATAACCAACTTTGCTAGGTTTTATATTGCACCTATAAACTAGATAGCAAATATAAGTCTTTTATTTTTAAGACTGATGTTTCAAATCAAAATCGACATCCAGAATACGAATCCAACAGATACGCATAGAATTATGATTTATAGCAGTATCGCCTGCTTAGCGTAATCAAGTGATTAAATTTGATGGGTTAGGTTTAAATAATGAAACCATTACAGATTAAAATGTAAGAACTACTAGAAAAAAAGTTTTGTTCGTGTTTGTGATTCAAGTTTTTGCGTTACATTACAAATTTGAGGATTTTAGAGTAATTTCATATCACCTACTTATATTATGTTTATCACACCCTAGTGTTTAAAAATATTTCGGAATTTATTGTCAAAATTGGCATGAAGTTAAAATATTCGATAATTTTAATTAATAATTAGATCTACAATTTAAAAACACATCTGTCGTAGTTTTACCGTACAAATATTTTTTTATGTTCGCTATTTTGTTACCCCATTCTCAGTTGTAACGGTTAATATCGATTGATTTGTAATTATCAATTTATTATCCACACGTCATGTGAAAGACGGTACCTACATGTTTTTGCACTATCAAATTCTATTATGATTTCTTTATTCACCAACATTCTTTGTAAGTGAATTTCGTCTTGTTCAATCAGGTAGGTATTGTTATGTGGTTATTAAAGATTTCACTAACACATAAGAAATCTTCTAAAAAATGTCCATGGTTTCGACTCCCGACGATTTGTAGAATATTATGTAGGTGTGAACGTAATATTTGTACATATTATTTTGTTGATACAAATGATATGACCAATCAGAGTTTAATTGAAAGTGATCTGTCAATTATGATTATAGAAATCGTTTAGGATCAGTCAATCAACGCTATCAGGATAGTGCTTTTAAGCTCCTATAAAAGACTTCAACGCGCGTTTGAAAGTTCTTAGGCTTACATTGAGAACGCTATTGCAACTGTCAATGGGATTGTATTTTTAGTCGTTTACTGAAATTTACATTTACATAAGTACATTCTTCACTTATGTAGGTTTGTTATGTTTCTATAGAAAACTCTACAAATACTTTTATGTAACTAGTTAAACTTGAAACCTGATTTTTAAAATGTTCTAGGTAGTTAAATTTAGTATGCGATGAGTAAATCACTGCAGGTGAAGGTTAAGCAGTATTCACTAGCTGCACTGCGTTGTTCACCCTAGTAGGGTAAAAGTGTCCTCCTTGTTAAACCATTCCAAACCATTTCAAATTTATTATTAGGGGAGAAGAGGTAATATACTTACATATACTCACACATACAACCCCCCACCCCCACTTACCCATTTATAATATTAGGGTGACACTAATAACTCAAAAATATAAAAATATCAGCTAATATAAAATATTACATAAACGTCAATATTGCGATGAAAAGTTCTTTCACATGCCCCGATAGCTATTAACTCATTTTCACTCTCGAAACTCCCACGAGAAGGGAAATAAGTGATTTAGATACAATCACAATACATAGATACTGTCACGGTAATCTAGAGAATCGGTAAGTAGAGTGCGATCCAAACTCAATGGCGGCTGTGAATCCACCGCGAAACTCTACGCAGTTACTTTTGCAAAAATTAGACGCGTATGCGGAGTGCGGGTGGTTTGCAGCGCCCTTCGATCAATCTAATGGGGGACTGGAATATGCTGCGTGTGCTCATATAGAACGACAAATGGACATCGGATTGGACTCTTTCAAAACATAGGCGAGAAATCAAAACCAAGTCTTCATCTATTTCGCTCTATTTATCCACCAAGACCACCTATAGTTCTAAAAGTCATAAATACCGAGATGTTTCTAGATAATTTATGATCAGCTTATGCAAAGAAACTTTTCACGCGGAAACGAACACACTAGGCGTAGGTACTAGGTGTTTCCGTAAAAGTGAAACCGTACCTATTAGTTTAGAATAATATTCATTAACTGGCAATAAAAAAACATTAGATAACACTTTAAGATTAGTCAATAGGTCGAATAGCTTATTGAGTGTAGGCAGTTTCTATACGTTAGCCGGTTAATGTGGTTTTTCAATTAAAACTATACCTAGTGGATACAATGCGCTGGGATCCGTGGACAATTCAGTCTGCACCCGGTATCAGTGGATACAAATTATTGAATTTCTTAAAACTCAGTGAAAATGTTAACAAGGAAACTGAATATAAAAATGTTTTTGTTTTACTCAGTAGTTTATTAGTCGGATAAAATTACATTTTAATTTTTTTATAAAACAATGGGTGTCGCCTTTGGGGGGCCATTTGGGGTCATAAATTATTTTTGAATGCTTACAAATACCTATACTATATCATCATCATCATCATTAACAGCCTGAAGACGTCCACTGCTGAACATAGGCCTCCCCAGGGAGCGCCACTTAGAGCGGCTGCTCGCCTCCTGCATCCATCGGCTCCCCGCGGCTTTCACCAGGTCGTCGGCCTATACTATATACCTACTAGTAATAAACTAAATATATACAGGAACAAAGCATTGAAGAAATTATAATTTACTTGTACAACAAATATGCATGATAAACTATCTGAGTATCGCGGCTTCGCCTGCGTTGAAATTTATGAGAATAATATCAGTTAATAAAAAATTGTTCGATATTCAGTTCGCTAGCAAAATCATAACAATAATTGTTGGTTAAAAGAAAAGAATTAACGAAGATGTTCGGTATTTCTATTTTTTGTGTTCCTCTACTATGTTAAAGCTAGATACAAACCATCAATAGAGATTATAAAAGATCGCTTAAGATAATCACGTTTTAACTGTCATGAAACAAAAGACTGTCTTAGGAATGTCTAGGAATTTAATGCTTTTAATATAGCCTTAAAAGCTATGTAAGCCTAGTGAAAAGGTATTTGTTTGGTTTGTATTTTTTTAAGTCTACTTTTGTTTTTTTTGATGAAAGTGTTTCTGAGCAGATATAATTATCCCACGTTCTATAAACCAAATTATTACTAAGTCATTGCAACGTTGTGATCTCTATGCCTATCAAGTTATGAGTGAAATGATTTTGTTAGGTTTTTAATTAATAGAAGTAATGTAGAGCTTAATAAAATTTTAATTAAGTAAATAATTTGGCACTCGATTTGAAATTTTATAAAGCAGCCTTTAGTTGAAATATAAAATAGCACGTATTAGGAAGGTATGGCTAGCATAGGTAAAAACAGTTTATGAATTAGTTGTCATAGTGCTAACGTAGCCTCAATTCAATATTTTATTTAATAATCCTATTATTATGATAAACACACACTTGTAAACACGCAGCTTCGTTATCCTACTTTCTTACTTTGCTACCATAATTATAAGAATTATTGAATGGCTGTCGTATGCTTGGCAGCTCTGTTGCAATAATTATTCTAAACGCGCAGAAATATAAAGCTTATTATATGAAAATATCCTTGAAACCATTTCAAAATTTAAATAAATTGATTGAATTACTGAAATTAGGCGAACGACTCATCGCGTCATTAATTAACATTAAGAAGGAATATAAAGTCTGTTGAAGTTACCAGTCTGAGAAATAATAAACATAAAAATAAAATCTATTGTGAATTCATAAAATGATTAGTTAAACTCATATGTCTCTTGGTTGATGGGTTTGGAAAGTTTTCGAACACTGAGACTGCTTTATTCTTAAAATGATGAGAGACTTATCGATAAATTAGATACGATTACATAGATAAGTTATCTACTTTAGAACTTAGAATCTAAACGAGTAAGGGTCTGGGTTGGGAAACGTTTGTTTAAAAAATCTGTTTCAAATGCAAAAACATAAAAATTCAAATGAGACGATAATGAACATCGTCAACCTCACGCCTAACACTAAAATCAACATAGAGGTCACCGCTCGATCTATCACCCGTTACAGAAAAAGCTGAATACCTACAGTGTCATAAGATTTTCAACACGGTCCGGTTTCTATGTGGCCAGTCTTGTATGGCATTAATACGGTGCTAGCAACGGCATGGCTAGGTTCTCGAGTGGCGTGCTGATGATGTCAAAACCACGGGGAGCTAATTGATGTAAAAGAAGCAAGCAGCCGCCTCATCATTAACAGCCTGAAGAGCGGCTGTTCGCCTCCTGCATCCATCGGCTCCCCGCGGCTTTCACCAGGTCGTCGGTCCACCTAGTGGGGGGCCGGCCTACGCTGCGTCTTCCAGTTCGTGGTCGCCACTCGAGAACCTTTCTTCCCCATCGGTTGTCAGTTCTACGAGCGATGTGGCCCGCCCATTGCCATTTCAACTTGCTAATCCTAAGAGCTACATCGGTCACTTTAGTTCTCCTGCGGATCTCCTCATTTCGGTTCTTATCACAGCAGCTGCCTCAATGAAGTATAATTATAGATTTAGTTCAGAAGTGGACGTCTTCAGGATGTTGATGAACGGAGTGGCTGCCGCGTCGCTTGCTAGCACGTTGTAGAGTACCTTTAGAAACGTGTGTAAACCGTCTCAATGTGTAGACATGACGCACAGGAGCGTGTTGAAACTGTCTCGTGTGAATATGCCCTTACTAAATTGGTGACCGACATCGCTCACGAGCATACGCGTCGCAAATGAGATTCGTGCATGTTACTGGTGCCACATTATGCACGACATTGCAATTCAGTTTAGTGTACCAATATTGATACGCATGACTGATTAATGTGATCAAACACTCCAAATTCGAATACCGTTTTCAGCCGACAAAAACTGCCAATTGTGGCATACTCCGCCGTAACTTAATTTATGCATCTTGGTTGATGGTATTGGAAATCCTTATTTGATATTTGTTGTAGCATTATTCCTCCGTGCTCGGGGCCATGCGGTTCCGACTGCTTGTGAATAGGACCACCCAATCTTTATTTATTATTATATGTAATCTAACTGTCAAATTTGCAGCAATGGCGCTGACTTACTTTGAGTAGTTTTTTCTGCCCCCTATCCAGTATAGTTAGTTATATTTCTAAGAAATAACAACATGTTTACACCACCACTTAACAGCAACGGTGCGTCCCGTCAGCATAAATCAGTTAAACTAGGTAAAATATCCAACGCAATGACTTTTCTAACTGAAATATAAATTAACCCGTAAAAACGCGTTGGTCATCATAATTAAATAACGGTTTGTACAAAATAATTATGTTTATTTGATGTACAAGTAGCGGGTTGCATAAAGATGTAATAGTTTTGCCACATTCATGGTAATACTAATTAACTATATAGGCTCATACATAGTTATGAACTTGTCAGTCGTGGTAACGCTCTATTGAACTGGCTACTCTACCATTTCATAAATTGCATAATAAATAAGACAGTTGAGGATCTGCCTGAAGACGTCCATTGCTGAACATAGGCCTCCCCCAGAGAGCGCCACTTTGAGCAGTTGCTCGCCTCCTGCATCCATCGCCTTCCCATAGCTTTCGCCAGATCGGCGACCACGAAACGCCGCGTTTCGTGGTCGCCACTCGAGAACCATTCTTCCCCTTCACCATTGGTTGTCATCGGTAGGCTGGATTACCTGCGGCTACAACATTTAAAATTCTGTGCTTAAATTTTCCTCGATAAATTACCTATATGGGGTCCCATCAGGCACAAAAGTAAAATAGCCCGAACTTGAAAAAAATGTAGTAACCGTGTGTAGAGAGTTACTAGTTAGTGCCCAGTGTGTTCAATTGGCCCAATACTTGGCCAACACGCAATAAATGTCGCTTGATAATCTTGCGTTATGAAGAAATAAAATAATTATAAATAATAATAATATGAATAATAATAAATATGTGTGGACATTTCACACAGCACCATCTAGCCCCAAACTAAGCATAGCTTGTACTATGGGAACCAGATAACTGATATAATACTTAGATACTTTTTGTTTGTAAATACATACATAGAATACATTATAACACCCAGACACAGAACAAACATCTATGTTCATCACACAAATGTTTGTCCTGGGTAGAAACCGAACCCACAGCCCTCAGTTCAGAAGGCAGGGCTACTACCAACTGAGCTATCGGGGCCGTCACAATTCGTAAAATAGTCCGCGTTATTCCATTGTATGGGATGAGGCATCTGTACTGTAGGTATTATATTATCTGAGAATATATATAGGATAAGGTAGGTAGGTATGCGTAATCTTAAGGCACACTTCTCATATAGTCACTTGTTTTTTCTTTAATCAAAAACGCAAAGTTGAAAATGAGTTCAGCCTACATCCATTTGTTTATATCTGTTATCTCTCCGGTAGTTGTAAATAATACCGGCTAAAGCTAAAGGTCATCATAACGTGATTGTAGCCAACTAAGCAACAGTTTTACCTTAAAAATATGAGTCTTGTTTTCACTTTACAACGTTATGTGACCTTGCTACGATCTAGTTCCTTACTGATGTTACAACAATATAAACTGGTTATGCATTTATGTACACATGCTGGTATTTCTAGTGAAATAAATTAATGAAAAAGTACAGGAAAAATCGAATAAGTTTTAGACATTCTAATAGGCAGATATAATTACAAACAATGTCAACTACTTACATATTTTAATGAATGAGGATACTGTGTACTATAATGGATACTAAATGGCCAAACGTGAGTCGCTGGATACATCGTGTATCAGTGGTTCTTACAAGCCGATTTCCTGAGAGTATTTTCCCTTCCATTGTTATGTTCTAGGTATATAATATATTTGCCATTTATAATTTTCTTTCTTAAATACTTGACATTTAAGTATTATATAACTTAAGCAGTCGTATATCGTGAAATCACAAAGTTACGTAACAAAATGCTCCTATTAAGTAATTGGTTGAAATTACTTTATTGGACCAAATTAGGAGAATATTTTATTGCTAAACATGATAGCAATCTTACTGTCATGATTTGTGATAATTAAATGTTACTTACATAATTGTTACTTCCGCACAATATTTAGATTATAGACAGTACTAATATTCAGAAATCTGTGGTGAAGTGCAGTGTAGCATTCGTTATTCGAACCATATTTGAGATTCAGAATAGATCCGTGCATGAATATCTTGAGTGATTCTGTTTATCATCATCATCATCATCAACAGCCTGAAGACATCCACTGCTGAACATAGGCCTCCCCCACAGAGTCCCACTTTGAGCGGCTACTCGCCTCCTGCATCCATCGACATATTTTATCATCATCATCATCATCATCGACAGCCTGAAGACATCCACTGCTGAACATAGGACTCCCCCACAGTGCCACTTTGAGTGGCTGCTGGCCCTCCGCATCCATCGACATATTTTATCATCAGCCTGAAAACGTCCATTTCTGAACATAGGCTTCCCCCACAGAGTGCCACTTTGAGTGGCTGCTTGCCCTCCGCATCCATCGACATATTTTATCATCATCATGACTATAAACAGCCTGAAAACGTCCACTGCTGAACATAGGCCTCCCCCACAGAGTGCCACTTAGAGTGGCTGCTCGCCCTCCGCATCCATCGACATATTTTATCATAGTCATCATCATCAACAGCCTAAAGGCATCCACTGCTGAACATAGGCCTACCCCACAGAGCGCCACTTTGAGCGGCTACTCGCCTCCTGCATCCATTGCGATATTTTATCATCATCATCAGCAGCCTGAAAACGTCCACTGCTGAACACAGGCCTCCCCCACAGAGTGCCACTTTGAGTGGCTGCTCGCTCTCCGCATCCATCGACATATTTTATCATCATCATCATCATCGACAGCCTGAAGACGTCTACTGCTGAACATAGGCCTCCCCCACAGAGTGCCACTTTGAGTAGCTGCTGTCCCTCCGCATCCATCGACATATTTTATCATCATCATCAGCAGCCTGAAGACGTCCACTGCTGAACATAGGCCTCCCCCAAAGAGTGCCACTTTGAGTGGCTGCTCGCCCTCCGCATCCATCGACATATTTTATCATAGTCATCATCATCAACAGCCTGAAGACATCCACTGCTGAACATAGGCCTCCCCCACAGAGTGCCACTTTGAGTGGCTACTCGCCTCCTGCATCCATCGCGATATTTTATCATCATCATCAGCAGCCTGAAAATGTCCACTTCTGAACACAGGCCTCCCCCACAGAGTGCCACTTTGAGTGGCTGCTCGCCCTCCGCATCCATCGACATATTTTATCATCATCATCATCATCGACAGCCTGAAGACGTCCACTGCTGAACATAGGCCTCCCCCACAGAGTGCCACTTTGAGTGGCTGCTCGCCCTCCGCATCCATCGACATATTTTATCATCATCATCATCATCGACAGCCTGAAGACGTCCACTGCTGAACATAGGCCTCCCCCAAAGAGTGCCACTTTGAGTGGCTGCTCGCCCTCCGCATCCATCGACATATTTTATCATAGTCATCATCATCAACAGCCTGAAGGCATCCACTGCTGAACATAGGCCTACCCCACAGAGCGCCACTTTGAGCGGCTACTCGCCTCCTGCATCCATTGCGATATTTTATCATCATCATCAGCAGCCTGAAAACGTCCACTGCTGAGCACAGGCCTCCCCCACAGAGTGCCACTTTGAGTGGCTGCTGGCCATCGACATATTTTATCATCATCATCATCATCGACAGCCTGAAGACGTCCACTGCTGAAGATAGGCCTCCCCCAAAGAGTGCCACTTTGAGCGGCTACTCGCCTCCTGCATCCATCGACATATTTTATCTTAGTCATCAACAGCCTGAAAACGTCCACTTCTGATTATAGGCCTCCCCCACAGAGTGCCACTTTGAGTGGCTGCTGGCCCTCGCATCCATCGACATATTTTATCATTATCATCATCATCAGCAGCAGCCTGAAGACGTCCACTGCTGAACATAGGCCTCCCCCACAGAGTGCCACTGAGCGGCTACTCGCCTCCTGCATCCATCGACATATTTTATCATCATCATCATCATCGACAGCCTGAAGACGTCCACTGCTGAAGATAGGCCTCCCCCAAAGAGTGCCACTGAGCGGCTACTCGCCTCCTGCATCCATCGACATATTTTATCATCATCATCATCATCGACAGCCTGAAGACGTCCACTGCTGAAGATAGGCCTCCCCCAAAGAGTGCCACTTTGAGCGGCTACTCGCCTCCTGCATCCATCGACATATTTTATCTTAGTCATCAACAGCCTGAAAACGTCCACTTCTGATTATAGGCCTCCCCCACAGAGTGCCACTTCGAGTGGCTGCTTGCCGTCCGCATCCATCGACATATTTTATCATCATCAAGACTATAAACAGCCTGAAAACGTCCACTGCTGAACATAGGCCTACCCCACAGAGTGCCACTTTGAGTGGCTGCTCGCCCTCCGCATCCATCGACTCATTTTATCATAGTCATCATCTAAACAAAGCCACGTTTAAAAAGCTAACTTGTTACAAAGCGATAATAAAACATTGTTAATGGGCATCCTCTGTTAGCCACACCTCTCAAATCTATCACGTTTCATCACACTCGCCATTGATTAGAGATTTATTGCCCGCGCTGCCGACTGATATCAATTATTATGAGCGATATAACATATTTGGAAATAATTAGATAGGTTATTTATATAACAGATTTTTGGTTTATTACACTTGTTACAGTTTTATTAGTGGCTAAGGTGCTAATATTTCAATATCATTTTGTAATATGAACCGGTTTCAGCGTTTGATTTAGTACTATATCTTTAGATGATGATGAAACACAGTTACAAAAAAATGTCTGTCTAAGATTTTCTATTAATTTTACATACCTAACTTTACTTTTGAAGCAAAGAGCTGTTAAACAACTGCATAGCGATTCTGGAGACCTCAGCGCTGAGGTCTCGATTCAACCAACTTTTATTTGAAAATAGAACGTAAAGCTCATGCCTTTTGCAGAAACGATGACGCTATTTCCGTTCTATTTTCAAATAAAAGTAGGTTGAATGCTGAGCCTCAGCGCTGAGGTCTCCTGAATCGCTATGCTGATAAATTTATTATTATTGCTGATTTAATGAAATCTACATAGAGCAATGAACCTGCAAATCAATGATAGAAAAGGAATAGGCAGTTTGCTTTAAATTGAAATAATTGGTTTTACTCCATTAGCATATTCAAAGCTAAAGAAGAAAGTCGAACAGCTAAATTTTTACGATGTTTTTTTTTAATTGCGCACCAATCGTAACCTGTCGTGATTTATTATACCGATAAACATATAAATGTATTTAGAGAGTTCAGTTGGTAAGTCACGAATGAGATTCGTATACATTTTTTATGAAAGAAGTACTAAGAGTAGAGGTACATCTAAGCTGGTTTTACAAAAGCACTATAATATAGAGCTTTTGTCCACATTTCTTTTGAACACCTTCCTAATATTATATAGGTACTTACCTAGCAACGCAGCGTAGGCTGGTCCCTCACTAGGTGGTCGGACGATCTGGTGAAACCGATGGATGCAGGAGGCGAGCAGCCGCTCAAAGTAGCGCTCCTTGAGGGAGGCCTATGTTCAGCAGAGGACGTCTTCAGGCTGTTAATGATGATGATGACTTACCCAGGAAGGTTTTCCCTTGGAAAAATTTAACTTTTTTCATAGAATCGATGCTAAGCGGTTTTAAATTTCTTTTTGGGCCCATTGCCATTTCAACTTGCTCACTTCACTTTAAGGGCTATATCGGTCACTTTAGTCCTTCTGCGTATTTACTTCGAGTTTAAAGTTTCGGATGGCAAGAATTTCAGTGCACCCTTATAAGTTCTGAACCACACCAGCATATTGAAGCGGTCTTGGTTGCTAAACAAAGTTGTAAGTACTGTTCTTTGCCCTTTGAATTTATGAATTACGCAATTCCTATTGCTACATGAAAATATTCATCAAAACTACCTAGATAATTCCATGTTGATGATATCTCAAAATAATAAGCTGAAGTGAGCTTCCGCAGCCAGCTTAATGACTTGTAATAATGCAGAGGTATAACAGAACACTGTGTTTGTAGTGAGCTGCTGGATAGCGGGAACAAATGATACACTGGAAACATGAAAAGTGGAGGACCGGTTGGAAAGTAGGGATGTGACAAATACATTTTACGATATGTTTTAATGACTTTTTGGTATCGAATTTCAGTGTACACTTTAGTTTAAAATAGTCGATAGTTTTCTAAGACTAAATAAATAAATATATTACGACAATACGATAATTAATGCGTAGGTAATCTAAATAATCAGGTTATATATTTTTGTTTTTGTAATTTTTTGGGTTAGTAATACTGATGAATAACAACTATAACTAACATCTAAATTTTTATGGCCTATGCTGAACTGTAATATGTAAGTAAGAATTAGTAGAACAGTATTCGATTAAGTATATTAAAACAAAAACCTGATCGATCACTCTTGCATTCAATCTCGTAATAACAGCATCTTGGATCTCTCACGAGAATTACATAATTACTTGTTTTGTTCGTAATTAAATCTCTACATGCAATTATGAAGTCAATCAAAACTGATCATCGCCTAAAAACCATTTAAAGATGCGCCACAGTTTATGTACATAGAAGTACCTACCGACTTAGGTACTACAGTGACCATTGACTATGAAACTTTATAATAGGGCTTTTATAATCTTTGATTGACAATGACCAAAATAATGCTGAAGGACAAATGCCCAAGTCCAGGTTAAAAATGCACTCATCTAGTGCATTACCTACTGCTATAAGAATATATAATCAGCTATCAGGCGATTTAAAGAACATAGACAACTATAATATTTTTATACGAACTTTGAAACGGTTCCTGACGGAAAAGGCCTATTATAGTATTGACGAGTATAAAAATGACAATAAAATATTATGTGCTGATGAAAATTTATGATCACGAATGGTATGTAGGTGTCTAGGTATACTTTTTGACATCAAAAATTGTAATAATAATATGTGGTATTTAGAATGAATAAGTGTGACATTGAATAGGTAATCTAATTCATTTTATATTGTACAAAACTGACATTAAATTTTTACTAATATTACTTAATAATAGATAAAATTGGATTGACATTTTATTATAGCTAATCAAACTAATATTATTTTCTATGTAGTGTACCTATTTTGTTTGATCACTTTGATACTTTTGCTAAGACGCCCTCCTCTCTCCAAATTTGCTGCGCCCGACGGGGTCCGTATGAAACTAGACTTAATTTTATATTCCACCTATTGTACACTATGGAAGCAATAAAAATCTGAATCTGAATCTGCCTGAGCGCCTTCACCTAAAGTAAAATTTCAACCAATGAGATATTGTCAACATACAGATGTTAGAGATGTTCCCACAATATAACGAAATTCAATTTATGCGGTATTCCCTGAATTTCATTTGCGCGTTAATTCACTATTGGGTTTCTGATTACCGTTGCTACCAATTTTACTTCTATGTTTTCTCACCAGTATATACTTTTGAATTGAATTCCAATGCTAAATCGTCCCTGAAACCGCGTGAAGGGCCGGCTCACTTAGTGCAACCGGCCGGCCATAACCACAAGGCCGATCATGTTTACCTTTCCAAACGAAAGTAGAGCGGAGCGATCTTTACTGAAGTGTTTGACAATGTTTTCTACAAAATGTTTATATTTGAGGTAAGATGATCCCGTTGATGATCCGATGTTTGACGTCTTTCGGCTGATGGTGATCATTGGTATAAAATTTTTTTGATTAAGTACCTACCTTTATTTTAGCTAGCAATTGTTATGGACGGCCATTATCGCTTAAAATCCGGCAAACGACTTGTTCACGTCATTCCTTGGCATTATCGTTGTTTCTTCTTCTTCTTCTTCTTTAATGGCTTTCTATCGCTTTTTTGCAATAATTCTACCAATGTCAAGTGAGTAAAATTTGTACGGTTGTGTCAGGTCAAAGTCATATTTTGTCAGTCAAAACGCCATCAGTAAAATGGAGGATATTTGGTCTTTGAAGAAACTCCGACAATGGCGGTTCCCAACCGCTCTAAAAAGGCCGTTGAAGCAAAAACGAAAATGCATGGTTTTATGATCTTGAAACCATTTGCCAACACTCGTGCACGTTCACGAACAGTTAACGGATAACAATCTACCCTTATTACACATTAAAGCTCAAGATACACTAGTTTAAATATAAATTCAAAACTCACAACCGCCATTGTCGGATTTTCTTCAAAGACCCATTATCGTTGTTTATTAACTCATAATTGTTATTTTTAATAAGACATCTATAACATCCTCTCACGGCTTTCTAAACAAAAATTAATAATGCTTTCTAAGCAAAAACCTGTGTTAAATATTTGAAAATAATTATAATGATGGTGCTAAAAATAATAGGTCCTAATCATTGCAAATCTATTATTAGTTTATTGTTAGTTGTAATTACAGTTTCACGTTTTCTATTCTAAAACCACGAATAAAAAAATCGAATGTGATTGACATCATAAAATCATAAACAAACAATCTAAATGATTGTCGTTGACAATTAATATAGCATTCTCTTTAACCAATAAACCATTAACTTAATTATCAGCTAACATCATGAAAAACACAAAGATCGCACATTGTTGTAAAAGCGTTAAAGTAGCATCGTAAAAAACCATCAGTGGTATTGGTAAATTGGAAAAAAGCGTGGGAAGGTAATTGATACTTACTTACTTTGCTCCACGGTAAAAGTCTACTTTTTGTTAAAATATTGAGTCATTTCACCTTGTCTTCATTTTGGAAGACTACTTCTCAGATTAGTTCAGAATTGTTCTTGTTGCATAAACAAGGCCATGATACCTATCATCATCATCAACAGCCTAAAGACGTTTACTGCGGAACATAGGCCTCCCTTCTCCATAGAGTGCCACTTTAAGTGGCTATTTGCCCCTTACATCCATCGGCTCCCCGCGGTTGTATGCAGATTGTCACGCGTCGCTCGGTTCACCTAGTGGGGGGAGGAGATCTACGCTGCGTCTTCCAGTTCGTGGTCGCCACTCGAAAGCCTTTCTATGTTTCTTCCTTAACATTTGTCAGTTCTACGAGCGATTTGACCAGCCCATTGCCATTTCAACTTGCTAACTCTTAAGAGCTAACCCGGTCACTTATTTTCGAGGGGGGGTAACGCCCTTGCACTTCCTTGCCGCCACAGGGGCGATGGCAGGAGGTATGTGGGACTCGAACCCACTAAAACCCCTCGTGATCCGTCCGCCGCCGGGATGGGGCGAGATAGGGTCGCTTACCTTAATGATACCTAATCAACCTTATAATAATTCATTCTCCATTTTCATTCTTCTAATATTATAAACCCACTTGCACCAATGCAGAATGAAATATAAGCAGAAAAAAGTAAAGCACAAGAACACAATTTTAAACTCGATTTCTTAAAATAGACGATTTGGTTATACGAAACAAACCCATTTTAGCACCATAAACCATTCCGATAATCTTTTGGAAAGGTCATTCGACTTTCGAAGGTTATAAAAACATAAATAATTTACGTTATTTATGGTTTTAGTAACTTTAAACATAGTGTATAAGTAGTAACGTTCCACTTGTAGGTGTAATAGGAAAGCAGTAAAGATAATTGATTGTTTTTACTTCGGCCGTGTACCTATAGATTGATTACGTTAAAAAGTCGATGATTACTTACGATTCTTGTCCATGTTACCATGTAGGTACTAATTCTAATACTACTTAGTATTGCTATGGATAATATATTCATATAGCTATCTACTTACTAGTAGCACAATAAGCATAATGACTACTATTAAAAATGAACAAGTAAATATTACTTTCATAAAAAAGATTAAAAATGAATGCCATAATTGAAAAAATAAGTAAAATCGGTAAATAAATCACGGAGTAATAAGCTTTTTAGGTAAAAGTTTCTGAACGGAGCATCTTCTGTCCCTTTCTCGCGAAACAGCGCCTCCGCAGTTACTATGAAAAATCTACTTGTGACATCACATGCCAAAGAAATTGTATGTAAAGTTACCACAGCTTAGTAATGAGGTATTGTGAACGACCTTGCTCTGACGTCACTGGCCGTTTGAGCTATCTCTTATTATTCCGGATTTTAAAATGCTTGTAACTTAGTCATTTTTTTGAGATACTTTATTTTTGTTTTCACAAATGTTTATCTTTTGAGGAATATTATTATATGATGCAAAAAAATTGTCATCATGCCTATTGCTAATCACGTACCAAGCAAGTATTTGGTTTCGGCCTAAACGTCAAAAGTTATATAGCTATCCAATTTTTTACTTAGGGCTATGTAACTATCGTGGTCATACTATAATAACACATCATTCAGAGAGGTCATACCGTGAGTAGTAGGTCAGCGGTAAGACATTAGCTGTTAATATCAATCTTGGCGTCGTTCCTTAACGAAAGCCAAGCCAAGTGAACTGGTGGAAAGCGAAAGCGGTGAAATACCTTCCTGTCAAATGATGGGTATCGATTGGTTATGAAAATGAACTTCACGTTAACGTAGAGTATATGGAACACGTTACCTAACCACAGATCATGATCGAAGAAAATGCCAATATACTCATGAATGATGTAGGCACGTATTGTTAGCTCTCCTTAACATACTCAAACCCTTTTACCGGCCTTAATGTACAATAAAAATTAACACATTTACCGATTTAGGTTAGATATACTTACAATATGTTATCTTAGATATTGATAGTTTTCTATTCTGATACATACTAATTTATTTCTATGATATGAGTAACAGTTAAACATTTTATAAACTCTACCTACTTTTTCGATGTATAAATTTACAAATTTACACTCAAACATAGTTCATAATTATTATATGCCTTTACAAAAACTCCATGACAATCTTATTTATTGGTGTTGGTGTCAGTAGAACGGGACCTCCACATGATTATGCTCATTTTGCTGATCGTAGAAGAGAGTACCTATTAAATTGATGAATCATTGGTTAGAAATTTTCAATGTCATGTCAAAATGTTGTTTCTTTATTAGGACAATAATTAAAGTCATCATTTTTGATACTGACTCTTCAGTAATTTAGGCTTACCATTAGGCGGGCCGTCAATATTTTAGTCTGTGTTTGTGTCATTAAAATATTATGCTTTAACCCAATCCAACATAACCAGCCTAAAGACGCCATTGCTGAACATGAGCCTCTCCCACGGACCGCCACTTTAAGCGGCTGCTCGCCTCCGGCATCCATCGGCTCCCTGCGGTTTTACTATGTTTTACCACCTGGTCCACCTAGTGGGGGCACCCAATTCATCAACACTCCATAAATATGTAATTATCTCTGTCTGTTTGTAAACAATCTATAGATAAGCGGTTGAAACGATTTTGTTGTAGAATTGGATTATCATTTGGTCTTACCACGCGAGTGAAGCCACGAAGATCACTCAGTCAATCGATAAAACAATACGCCCATTAACTTTTTTATTGATTAACAATTGATAATTATAACAAATACGTAGCCAATTTGTTAACGTCCAACATAAAATAAAGAACTAACCCTAGGTTGTTATTTATTTGGCTAAACCGGGATTAAAAAGGACAGTGCAAGTTGGCCTAAGCGTATTACGATCCACCGAATCATCAATTAAATTGACAGGCGTTAGTGACAAAAAATAGAGAAAAAACTGTGAGTAGTATTAGGCTGAGTTGCACCAGCTTACTTTAACGCTAAGTTTAACTGCTAGCTGTCACCGTCCACGCTTTGCCGGGCGGGCTAATGTCAAAATCTGACCGTAACTTTTACTTTGACTATGGTGCAACTCAGCCTTACCGTCTTACCACAAAAGATTTAGACGCGCCTTAAACACTTGTTGGACAGTTGTTTCATAAATTCCATACCACAAATCCGTGTCTAACACTCGTTTAAGATAGACATGCGTTAAACCCGTGCTAAAATTTAAACATCCCCAACACATAGTTTAAGAGGTGTTTAACTGTCGTCTTACCATAATTTTGAATAAAATAACTACTTACTTTAAAAAGTATCGTGTAGTTTTTGGATAATAAGAGATATTTATTATTATATTCATAAACATCGTGAACAAGTTTACCCGTTTCAATATTATGATGATTATTTTTTTTAAAGCGATACAAGTTGACAATAAATTTCGCCCGTACAATAACTTTAGATCGGGTAAACTTTGATCCTTGTGGTGGATCTATAGATAAGCTCGGCATAAAAATGCATCCTAAAACTGAACTGAACACACGTATTATTATCTTACGTCACACTTTGTCAGTGACCATCCTTAAAGAACAATATAGAAATACTAATGGCGGGGCGAGCAAAGCATACTTGACCTGCCCTTTTCTTGGAGCACCCCACGCACACCAGCGCTGTCACCATACACACACAGTCAAACTTCATGCTAATAACGTTCCGTTTTTTCTATGACGCTAACATGTATTGGATTTACAAAATGAGTTCTGCGTGGAATGAAACGTTTTGGTATGATGTTACCTTATTTAAAAAATGTGGATCGAGTTAGACAGTGTTTAATCAAACACGGTATAAACATGGTTTTGTAGTGACAAGAATAAAACATCCGTTTTAGGAGCATTTAACTTTTAGGCGCTGTCTAACTAAACATGTGTCAAAGCGATGTTTAAAATTATTTTTGTGGTAAGACGGTTTGTGTTCCAAGAAAAATTCAAGTAGCATATAAATAAAATCAAGATAAAACAAAACACGATTTCAATAACTATAAACTACTTTCAATACGAAAAGAACAATACAACACAGAGACGGTTCGCGGAAGCAAAATGTTGAAATCAAAATATGAGATCGGCTATCTAAGTAGTTATCTACGGGCTATTTATCAATTTAATGTAATAGAATACCGTTAAAAGCTCCGCCTTGTAATGTGTTATTATCAATGAATATAAACGTGTTTTTGAAGATGTAAAAACCGGTACTTAACATGTACGAAAGTAAAACTTATCTGTGAACGACTGCCACTTATTATGTAGTTATACCTACACTACTAGATTATGGGTTCGAGGCAAGTTGTAATTTGTAATAAACAATAATATGCTATCTTTTTTATTGACCTTTAACCGATGTTCATTCATAATTTTTGTAATCTACTAATAATAGCTGTGTTGACCTTTATGAACTCTATCTTTTAGGCTTCTGATAATAAACTTTTTCCGGCACAAAGTACGGTTCGGTTCTAAGCTGTAATTGATGTAAATAATGTGAAAGAGTTTATAATGATTGATTGGAGTGGGTGCCACTTTCGGGGGCCTTTTGTGTGGATAGTCTGGGATGGATAAATGATTGAATATTAATTGTGAATATTGTGATTGCTGAGTCATATTTTCGTAATGAGGTATTTAGGTAACATGCGTAAAAAATTTGTAACTGTATTTTTAACAAATTATTATTTAGTTAAAAAGTTAATATCGCATCATAATTATCGCAGCATTTTTTGATAATTCAGTTTTCATCGTGTTTTTGCTTGTTACTTTTAAATCTGTTTTTAATAGGTATGCTTCTCTTCATTTAATAGGCCTGTAATCGATCTTACCATCACATCTTTTTGGTTTTTCTCGTTGTCACGGATTTGAAACGATATTAAAAAAAGTGCTTATTATTATATTAATAATACCTAATGTGAAGATCAGTAGGTAGTCCCTACTTTATATTTGCTGAATAACTTTTTGCCTTTTATATAATTAATTATAATATATAAACGTGTTTAATGACGAGTAATAACAACCTATGCGTACAGTCGTACATGCGTCTTTGACGTTTTATTATAAGCCTTCGGGCTGCCTATAAATTCTGACACCAGGGGGTCTAGCAAAGATCACAATCACTAACGCTAACGCCTCACGCTAACTCCAAAATGTACTAGGATGACATTTCGGAAATCGCTAACTTTTCCGCAGCTAATGTCATTTCAATAAATTTTTGGAGTTAGCGTGAGGCGTTAGTGTTAGTGGTTGGTATCTTTGCTAGACCCCCAGGGCTGACCACTTGCCTACACGAGAAGAAGAAGAGGATAAGCTGTTATACATTTATTTCACTACACCTATAGGGTTACATCATAGAGCAGGAAAATAATAACGCTCTCATCCAGACATACGCCTTTTTGACACTTCATACTGCCACATTTTAGAATAAAACCTTGCGCAGATGGCAAAAACTGTATCATGTCATTAGAGTTTGCGCTCGTTGCCTATTGCTCGGCACGTATAATATTATTACATTCGCCTCTATCGAGGCAGGAGCGTAATTTGTTTTCATACTCTGTGGATTACATAAATTGTCAATGGTTCCCTCAACTGGCTTCATGAACCTTAGTAGGTTTATTGAATATATCTATCTTCATAAGTGTGATGATTCACGTGGGCTCTAAGCCATAGCCTATCGGAACAAATTAGTTCTGTGAGTTATTTATGATAACTAGAAAGATATCGCAGAGTTTAAGGAATATGAGTTGCTCAAGAAACTTTAAGATTAATTTAAGGTTCAGTTTAGCCCCAGGCTGAAATGTTCATTACTTAGATTGCTTAGAATTAAAGTGGTTTCTGAAATAACATCTCTAGGCTGATATCGACAATAGAAATTGTTCCTGACTGCGCGCTTATAGATGATTCAACCTATAATCATAGCGCTCTTTGCTAAATCTAGCACAGATAGTAAGAAAAGTTTATTTATTTATTTATTTAATTCTTTATGCACAAAATGTGTACAAAGGTGGACTTAATGCTAACAGCATTTTCTACCAGTCAACCAAGGTGTGAAGAAAAGAAAGTAGATACTTACGTACGTAGAAAGTTATACTTTTTTAAAAAGTATCTTCATACGCAAGATAAATTAAATAAATAAATAATAAATATTTGTGGACGTTTCACACAGCGCCATCTAGCCCCAAACTAAACATAGCTTGTACTATAGGAACCAGATAACTGATACAATACTTATATACTTTTTTGTTTGTAAATACATACATAGAATACAATATAACACCCAGACGCAGAACAAACATCTATGTTCATCACACAACCCACAGCCCTCAGTTCAGAAGGCATGTGTACTACCAACTGAGCTATCAGGCCCGCCGATGCTTAGGTAATACCCCAGATAATATAATACCTACAGTAGTTATACTACGTGCAAATGAAATGAAAAAGATGAAGAGCGATTTAGGTTTAAAGTTGACAACTGCACATGAAGCCATATTGCAGACTATCCCGGCATGATATAAAAAAACGATCCAGTACTTGGTATATTCATTTGTCAAATGGAATTCCTGTTTGGCCCCTAAAAGTAGGTACTTACCCCTTACTTTTTTATTAGTTCCATTATTTCTTTACACGTTTAGTTTTTGAGTTGTCAGGACAACCAAAAAAATACAGACAGATCTACCCCCGTAGGTACCTGACTAAGACTTTTAGGCTTCTTAAGGTAATTTTATTTTTTTGGGGGTAATAATTTGCTTTGCTAAGATACTTTTTTGCAATGTCACAACTTGTATTTTATTGGTAGGTAAAAGTTTTTAAATTCTAATGTGTGTTTAAAATTTACCGTTTAGGATTATTGTGATTGGAATCGAGTGACCTGGATTATAAAACATCGTTTTTAAATTCGCAGCAAATTCTGGAAACTTGTTTCTTGTTGTTCTACTTTTCTTAATTTATCAACCTTCGTCTTCTAGTCTATAGCCAAACTTGTTTGCAATAAACTTGAGTATCTGCAGTAGACAAGGTGATCAAGTGACATCTTAAGATTTGATTAATTTGTAATCTATAGAAAATTATACTTAAAATTTTATTAAGAGGAATATTAATTAACTTAGACGGAAAAACTGTAGCGCGTTGATGTCTTTTGAATGGGTGACCGTTTTAGTTTTATTATACGTTTTAAATAACATAATAAAATAATACACTTAATTAAAATATTATATTTTATGGTACCTACCCAATTCATCTAATCAATTTGATTAAAATGTCGATGAGTTATAGGTTATACTTATGGTTGTGTAGGTACTAAGTACACAGTAGTACCTACCTACAAAGTTTGATATAACGTCAGCACCTACTTAGATAATAGTGGAAACTATGAAATTGCTCGAAAAAACAGCGCGCGCAGCTCTGTGACACATTTCAGCAAGATCTTCAGGATTGGTTTCCTATAAGACAAAGCAACATTAAAGGCTGCAACATTAACATTACAAGCATCAAACCTATTAGTTAGCTATTAAGTATAACGTTTTTAACGAGTTTGCAGTAACAGTATTAAACCAAAACGATTTTCTTAATAATAATGCAACAGGTTTTTCTTAAACAGGAGATAATGATTGTGAATTTGTTATGTCAAACAATTTCGAAAGTGGACACGAACTTATCATGATAATTTCACTCTCATTTATATTCCTACGTTTTTATTTACTTATACTTACCATTTGATTGATAAATAATAATAATTGGGTAACGTTAGAATTTATTAGAAAGGCTATTTTTCAACTCTCGGAGGAAGTAATTTATTTGGCAACGTAAATGAAAGAAAGCTTGCTAACTCAATATTCACCATACAACATACTCAGCTTAGATATACTTTTTTAAGAAAACTATCATAGTTTATTGAGTTACACTATTATAACCAAATTATTTGTTTCAGAAAATGAACATGCCAACACCGGCACCTGAAATGGATTTACATCACAAAAGAAGAATTGAAAAAAGCGCCATCTACATGAAAATGCCGAAATGAATGAAAGAGTTTTCTTTCTTTGAATTGGTTCAAGAAAATTTCGCAAGATGACGCTAAAGCTATTCCTGTACTTTATCATGAGCCTGTTTGCTACCACGAATGGAGAGATGGCGCTAGAAAACATTACCAGGCTAGCCACAGGCGATCTTTTTTCTCTCGTTGGTACGTAGTATATTTATTCCCTACTAAACTCTGCTGGGATAAATAATTATAAATCTAACTATCAATTTATCATTTCTAGGTACAGATTGCGGTCCAACCCGCTGTATGGAAGTGTCGCACGGGACCGCGTTGGCCGCCATCGGCGACGGCTGCGTTTGCCGTTGCCGTCGCGACACGCCGGCTTTCAGGGAGGACCGCCGCGTGTGCGTCAACCATATCGATGGTACCTAATTACTAATTATTATTGCCATCATTTTCATCCATCCCGTAACGTTACAGGACCTTTGATACTGAGGGGACTAGGAACTAATCATCATCATCATCATCATCATCATCATCATCAATAATAGCCTGAAGACGTCCACTATAGGCCTCCCCCATAAAGCGCCACCTTGACCGGCCACTAGCCTCTTGGTTACCTACCTACTTAAATTAGAATTTTCAGTATAATGGCGTGAGAGATCACGGATAGACAAAGAATGTAAAGTTAGCTTTAAGCAACTTGTGTTTAACAATGAACGTAATACTGTAGGTATTATATTATCTGTGGTGATACTTAGGTAACTACTTACTTTTTTCCCTTTTTCACAGAATGTGTAATGGCAAGTTTTGGGCGTGGTGCAACGAAGCCGCAAATCCCATTCGTCTTTCTTCCACTGAAGGGCCAAATCATTTATCCTTCAAAAGAAATTGTTTTTACTGGTAAGTTGAAATCAACAAATAAAAAAAATCATACAAAAAATTATTCCGATACCGGGAATCGAACCCGAGCCTCCTGGGTGAGAGCCAGGTATCCTAGCCACTAGACCATATCGGATGCTGTTGATTGCATCAAAATTACGCTAATAGTTATCAAATAAGTAATTTTAGTTTTTAATAATAGAGCTATCATCTAGATGTCCAGTAACCACAACCAGTCCGTAAAATCGTTTCATGAAAAATTGTTTTCATTATTTATTAATGATTTATTTTGAGTTAAAAAACCATAGACAGAGGGTAGAGAAAATATTCTAGGTCTGTGAAAAAAACCGTGACAATTATTTCATACGAGTAATATCCAATGTTATTATATTACTAATATAATTTTATTAATACATGCTCACTGAACATCCACCAACATTGCACAAAAGAAAACCAACTCTACTAAGTCCAGTTTAATGCTGAAATTCCCTTGATTCCAGACGTGGAAGATGCGATATGTGCAGTGACGAGTGCGCAGTACTTGTCGTCTTCTGGATGGGTGACCCTGAGGGACCTCATCGATAACGACGTGCCCTTCGGCCTTTATAGAGATGAGGGCAGCACTTTTTTACAGGTAAGGCAATTTAAGGAATATTGGGGGAACATTATACAATACAGATTACCTTAAGGCTTTTGTGTGAACTAAAAATGGCCCCATGTAGGGCTATTTTTAGTTCACACAAAAGCTTTTGGGTTTTATAAAAAAAAAACAAGTTTTGGTGTACTTTTCTGTAAGGTTAATCTTTATGTATAAATGATGAGTTAAAGCTTTGCTTTGAAATGGCAATTTTCTGTTTTTTTTTTTTTGCATGGTAGGAAATACCACACAGGTAGTGGTAGGTCCCAAAGCGATCAAATAAGAATTTACTAATCTCAAATAGCGCGGCATGGTTTTGCATATTTACGGTTTATACGAAAAAAGTAAGCAGTGTTTTAAAATTTCTAAACTAGTTTTGATAAGTAGCGTTACTTGGGTTTCTAAACAAATGCATTTTTATGTGTGTTGTAGTATAAAAAACACACACAATAACACTACACATAATAATTAATGCTCCGCCGTACCTAATGTGACCGAAGCGCCTGAGCGGTTAAACCAGCTATCACGGCTTATTTAAGTCTCTACTCCCTACTATGCTGATTTTATGGAGTATGTTTTGGTTTGTAATCATCATCATCGTCATCATCATCAGCCTGAAGACGTCCACTGCTGAACATAGGTACCCCAAAGAGCGCCACTTTAAGCGGCTGTTTGCCTCTTGCATCTTGGTTTGTAATAATTTGGCTGAAATAAAAAAAACTAGTTTAAGAAATCAGAATATTTCATATACAGACAAAGCTTTCTTACTTTAGGTGTGCTCCGCGTGTAACCCAAATAACTTCATATTTTATTTTAATTTGTAGTATGTAATACCTATGTTAAATACCTACTACAAGGTCGAATGACAAAATTGAAATACTTTGTATCAACTTAATTAAGCCTGTTATAAGTATGGCACAAGGAAACCCAAAATAAACATGGCGCAGGGTAATAAAATTAATGCGTCTACCGCCAAAACCCTCCCGTAATAGCCAAGACTCCATTAATTCTACTTGGTGGTCCAAACTCCAGACACCACCCAAGCAGAAAAACCCCATAACTTAATTATAAGTACTTGAAACATTTATTAATATTAAAGTAATTGGATTCTTAGGTACATAAGAATAAATAAGTACCTAATTATTTTATGTATCTTTGTGACAGCGAAATCATACAGCCAGTTTTTTTTTCGCAAAAACTAAACCTTTCAAAATTAGGCGTAATACGAAGGTTTTAGTTGACAGTAGGCCTAATTTTGAAGGCTTTAGTTGACAGTTTTAAAAATGACAAGGACAGCAACAGTTTTAGTATTTTACATCTGTCACCTAAAGCCTTTAAAATTGGCTCCAGTATTTAAAATAATAAAAATATATACGTCTTTTACATTCCCGGCTGTTTGACAAGAACAGCAAGTTTTCGTAGTTTTAGATCTGTCAACTAAAGCCTTTAAAATTGGCCCCAAAAATAACATCACAAATATGTTGAACAAAAAATCACATTAATCCAAACATATTTTCATAGGTACCTACACTAAAACAGGACAGAGCCAAAAACCTTTTGATTCTGTTTTAATGTACCTACTTCTGAAAACTTGGTATATATGTTCTTTTCTCTGGCTTTTTCAACTGTAGATACTCTAATTCTAAACCACAAATTTTTATAAATGAAATATCAGACTACTTTCCACTTTATCAACACTGAGGTGTCAATTTTTTTTATGACAATGTTTGACGTGACAAGCTTGTCGTTCACCTGATGTTAAGTGACACGGCCGCCCATGACAGTTGCAGTGTCACTTGGAACTTTAAAATAATAAAGTTCCACGTGACACTGAACTGCGCACGTCACCCTGAAACATCACACAGTCTAGTAATCAGATTACTACACTGTGTAATCAGGTCATAAAGTCTCATTTGCCCAGTAATTTCACTAGCTACAATGCCCTTCAAACCGAAACACAGTAGTGCTTGCACACTACTGCTTGGCGGCAGAATAACTGGCAAAGCGGTGGTACCTACCTAGACGAACTTTGCAGAAAAGTCCTACCATCTAGTAAAAAATAGAGGAATCCCTTAACCTGAGGTTGAGAATAATATAACTAAGTTATTCTTTAGCAAACAGTAAAAATAAAGTAGGTTCATTGCAAACTGGTACAATTTTCAACAAAGTCATACAAACTTCCTGAACAACGAGTTTTGACTATGATAACGCGATTCTTGCACATTATCCATCCAGTCTTCTGAGATACCATCAGATCTGCTAAGAAACGGCTTAACTACTTGGAAAAGACCAAACTTGTCACTTGTCACTGGGCCGAATGGTCAATTTACGGGTTCTTGACTTGATGCAGAGTCGCAAGCACCTTTTTGGTAATTTTTTGGTGTTTGGCTTTGCTCTGACAAACTTTGTAGAGTCTAAACTGGCTAAATAATGTCAGCATTTCATCGTGCCTCTGTGAAATGTTCAGTAAACATAAGAATAATGAGGTATAAATAATACATAGTAACATATATTTTAATACTTTGGCTTTTACTGCGCTTGCGTTGAATAATAGTAGGTACCCATTATATGTGCAAAAATGTGTAGTATAGGGTACTAAGTACCTATGTATAGCTATATTTATATGACTATTCTACAATATTGTGATCAAAATACTGAATATCAGCTATTTACATTAAAAGTTAATGTGTTCTGTAGGTAGTTGGATGGAAATTAATGCGATTTTGCGTAAATTTCGTAAACATGCTAATTCACGAGTCTTAGCATGCTAATTGCTATTGCTATGCTATTTGCTAAAATTAAATGATATGAAAAATGAAATGAAAAATGAAATGAAAATTAAATGAAAAATGAAATTAAACACGAAATAAAAATGAAATGAAACTTTATATTAAAAATTAAATTCTAAATGATTTGAAATGGAATTTCATATTTCACAGAATTTCGCAACTAAGTACATTTCATTTGCGAAATGCTGATTGACATACTAAAAATGAATGCGAATGCTAATTAATCCGTCACTATCTGTAGGTACCTACATAGCGCACAAACATATTGGAAATGTGCAGCTGTAAATATTAGGCACATAAGGGCCAATTTTAAAGGCTTTAGTTGACAGATCTAAAGCTCCTAAAACTGTTGCTGTCCTTGTCAAATAGACGGCAATGTAAAAGACGGATATATTTTTAGCATTTTTAAAACTGTCACCTAGAGCCGTACTTAATGCATAATAATACTGACTCTGTCAACTCTTGACACATTTAGACACACTCTTGACATAATTATTGTTATGAAATATCACCGCTAATAATTCCACAACCTTTAATTAAAACACAACTGATAAGTAAAACTGCCAATTTGTCACATTCGCATTTTATAAAATAAAGTTTTATCCATTTTTAATATTATTATGAAATCGCATCGCGAACGGGATACGTCGGCTGCGACATATGGCACGATGCTATCTCTCACAATTCGACTTATTTTTGGGCGGTCTCAGTAAAAGATGCACATTCAACCAATTCATCAATCGAAAGTCAGACTTTCGTCTCGTCAAGTGTTGAAATGCAATGGTACGATGAGTTCGCGAGATAAGCCCAAAGGCGGCGAACGACCAATTTGTATAATCTGTCCAAAAAAGTATTCTGCGGTTTGATCGTTCACGCTGATAAATAAGACGAATATTCATCGAGTTCAAACGAAACCTGCTTTAGGAGATCCTGGAGTTGGGATGGGTTTTTGATCCGTTGTTAAGGTAACCAATAGTTTAACAAATTCTAACCAAATGGTCTATTAGAGTTTTTAACCATTGGTTATCTTAAATAAGGATGAAAAACCCACCCTTAGACTCTTGTTAACAAATGCCTTCGCTTCCACACCTTATATTGATATAACTTTCATATTGTAGTAAGATTTATAACCATTACTGTATCTCCTGACAAATTACGACAGAAAAATATGGCCTTGGTAACTGTTGATTTAATCTGCTTAAAGGTTTGAGTCGAGAAGGCTTATTGAATTTTTAGTTAAACTGAAATTATTGTAGTAAGCCGATTTACGAATTTTGGCAGAAAATTTATGGGTGACACAAAAACTAAGATTTTGCGGAACCTGGCGGGACCGTTAAACGTAAAGTGTATACTTTTATAAAAATATACTTATGCAAATTACCTAAGTAGGTAATATGTGTTTTGAGATATTGCAGTTTGCAGTGCAATGTGGTTGTACTGTACCTATAAGATCTGATGAATGTGCAGACTGCACTAAACAAAGTTATGTTCTGTTGATCTGTTTAATATTTGTGTCACTATACTCGTACAAGTAGGTATATATATCATTTGGTACATCCCCCAACGTCAAGATCAACATTTTGTTATACCTAGGTAATACATTAGTTATTTAAAAACTCCTGTAAAAAATAGAAACCCCATTGTTTCTAACTTAAAATTACAGTGCCTTTATCCCTCATGATCAATACCTTATAGAAAGAGACGGACTTATCAATGGGTTCCCTTCGTTCCCCAGTGGCGAGGTTCATCAACTCTCCACGCGCGACTGGAAGGCCGGCTGGTGGCAGCTCACGTTCTCTGCTCAGACTCCATGAACTCGCACCTCGCCACCTCTTGTGCGGCTTTCAGGGTCGCTGGAGCGTCGCAGAATGCACTGCTTGGTAAGCTGGTTGATATAAGTTTTTTTTATACGAGTAGGCCAACGTATGACATGCAGTTGAAGATCTGCGTTTAGTTTGAAGGGAAAGTAGTAAGTACCTATAAGTCTCGTATGAGGTTGAGGATGATAGAGCAACCCCATTTCAGGGCGGTTATTCTCTATGGAAACACAGATTCCACACGATACGAAACCACGTCGTTATCGTGTCTTGTTCAAATCGTGTCACAGCGTTAGAGATACCTTCACTTTACATAAAGTTATCTTTATTTTGAATAAAATATATTGACATAAGCGGTCATATCTTTTGATGTGTTGATATTTCGGAACGCGTCTCGGTAAAACATGATTTTTGACAGTTCAAATTGCGCTAATTCCAAATTCATTTCGCGCGGTTTTGTTTTCGTTTCAAGTAAGGAATTGATAGAGAATAAAGTCCCTGGTGTGATGAAGAATTTTTAATAATGGCTTTTGGTACACGATCTAACAGAAATAAACAGAGCTACATGATGATGAGATCTAGAATAACTCTCCTTTTGCAGTAGTCGGGTAAAAAATATACCTACGTTCCCTATCATTTTAGCGTTCACAAAACAAGAAAAAAGCTAAGTGAATTATATAAAGTACCTATTAACAGTGAAACAAGCTCAAAAACCTACGATGTACGAAAATATTCTAAGTCTATGCGCAGGCATAAATTTCTATTATATGTTTTTAGATTGGTCCGTAAACGAATATGCCAATATCATTTTTCAGATGTCCGCTCAATTCCTTTTCATGCTGGAGAAATCGTGGCCACAGACCAATCCACTCAAAACCAGGGGTTGAGTGTTCTTGAAGCCTTGGCCATCGGTGTCTGTGTTTTGATGCTGATATTTATATACGCGGCTGGGATTATCTTCTACGTGCATTATAAGCAGAAGCAGAAAAGAAAACAGAAAGATCCAGAGCAAAATATGTCCAGCAACTCATCAGAGAATGGGTCACCGATGGAGGCAAGGATTGATATGAGTAATGTGGTAAGATATATTGGAATAACAATTTGTAAAGTAAACACAAACAAAACACAACAAAACGAATAGGCAAGAGCGTAAGCAAACGATCATGTACTTACACAATACTTTGTAGAACTTGAATAATGTTATAGCAGCAATTATCATAGTTAGCCATATTTTTCTTATTATAGATGCTAAAGACCAATCCTCTATTGAAACTAAGTGGAATGAGTAATGACTTCATGCACGACAATGCATTTTCGGATGTCAGTGAGCGCACTGATGAGACTCTTGATTCTTCTTCTGGTAACAATCACAGCCACAGCAATCATAAGGTAATCCTTCAAGAAGCAGAAAGTATCCTAATAATATTAAGGCATCATCAAATTCGTTAGTAATGATTCATTATTTGTCAGTTTCAGAAAATGAACTCAAATGTTATATCAGCAATTGTGCATTCGCGAAAGATGAAAACGCCAATAAAACCATCTATTAGAGAAGCTTCAAACTCGGAATCATACAATGATCGTTTCCATAGACGTTCTTCTTCGCCTGATACTTTCGAACGAGCTCCGCAGTCAGATTTATCAATTGTGGATTGCAGTGTGGAGGAGCACATTGCTGCAAATAGATACATATCTTCTTCAGATGGAGAACCTGTAATCAGAAGAAAACTGTACTTTAACCCTGTGTTTTTCGAAACGGAACATCTAAAGGTAATTTTTCAAAAATAAGAAGTACATTCAGCACTCGTTTGAAATGAATTTCTGTAATACTTACTCATAATTACATCTTTATTTCTCAGAATCCTCCACCAGCAGCTGTAGAATTTTTAGTGAAAATTCGAGAAGTTATGTCAATTGCTAAGGATAAAATGACTTCCAAGAGGTTCATACCTATGTTATCAGACATACCTGAGGAAAATCTGTTCCCCGTGGAACATGGTTTCGACTTCCCTTGTGCAAGACGTGGACGCAGATTCAGTGCAATAAGTTTGAAGCAAGAAAACGCTCGTAAAGCCGGACAGTGCGGAGGCTGCCCAGGCTGTGACAGTAAAACTAAACAACAAAAAATGATAGAACTAACAAGATCTAACTCTTGCAAATCTTGTGTAAGTGAAGATTACAAACAACGAATTGTCAAAAAATGGCTAGATGATGTACCATTGCCATCACCGGTATCGAAATCAAATAAATCTATTGCAAAAGTAAGTGCAATTCCAAAAGCTGCAGCAGAACTTTTATCGAAGGAACCAAAACGAGAGCCTTCAAATCAAAAAGAAGAATCTAAATTATCTAAAGATAAGGAAATCATTTCGAAAAAACGAGCAGAGGTTAATGATATCATTCCGAAGAAAACATCGAAACTTACTGAAATCATTCCTAATGTAACAGCAATCATGACAGACATGCCGAGCAAAACTACAAAATTATCAGAAAGCACACCCAAAAAATCTATAAAAGTACTGGAAAACATACCTAAAAAGCCAGTTATTGACAGTGTACCTAAAGAAAATCCAAACTTACTGGTAGAACCAGTTACTAAAATAGAAAGCAATAAAGAAACAAGCAAGACAAATGTCATAATAGAAACAGAGCTCTTAAAACCAATAAGCAATCAAATTAATCAAGAGAAAAAGAGCCCATCCAACCACGCTTCAAGACGAATAAGGAAGAAATTACCACCCCCACCACCTCCACCACCCAAAGCTCCAGAGATTGCAATGACAGAAGACGGTGTGCCTATTCCACCTGAAGTCAAGGTTAAGATGGAAGCGGTCATTAGAGAGTTGAATGATTGTCGGAGAGTAGAACCAATAGAAATAGAAGATTTGAAATTAGAAACAATACAACCTTTACCTGCGCCTGCACCTAAGATAGTAATACCAGTTGTTGCAGCGGAATTTGATCATTTCAGTGATGACGATAAGCAGTTTAATTTACGAAAATCAGATTTGCATATTAATCGGGATAGTACGATGGACTACGATAGCTTAGAACGTACCACGTTAAAGAGACGAAGATTTTCGCTCGCATGTGGCCCTGAATTATTGCATAGAAAAGAATTCCGCAATGATGACATGTTATACCTCGACCGGCAGAGGTTTGCTAGCAGTTGGCTAGAAACCCACAGAGCGTTTGAAAACGAAGCGGAACTGCCTCCACGTGACTACTCCGATGTAGAAGATCAAAGCAGAACAGTTAGCGAGATCATCATTGCTTCATCAGAACCATTTTATGATAACCTTTCGAAACCTGGACCTTTAACCATACAAGTACGCGGGTCTCCAGTAGAAAATAGACGTAATACGCTGGAAGACTTTGATCCAGACACACTCGATAGAAAACCCAAGAGAAACGTAAAGAAACGCGTTGAAAAGATTCTTCTCAAATCAGCTGGAAGCTTTAAATACAAGTCAACGTCTTCTGACTCTCAGAGTGAGTCTCATAAAAAATCCCCTGAAGTTATATTTAAGAACAGAATTGGCAACCTACGACAAATTTACGAGTCTAAAGCTAAAGCGCAAGAAGAAGAAAACCATTTCTATAGAAGGCGAAGAAGCTTGCAGTATGGAGGCAAAGACTTGGCAGATTTTATGAAAGCTTTGAAAACTCCTGATTTGATATGTCATCTTGAGGGCCAAAAGGATCCTAAACCACCTATTCCTCCAAAATATCGTCATGGCTCTGACCTGTCTCCTAAATTTGGTGGATCAAATAAAGACAGTCCCGGAGACAGGCGCAGAGCATTAGAGGAAAGGGATCGATTTGGAGCATACACAAGAGCCGAGAACTTGAACGCACGGCGCTCTGGACGTCGCTCTGCACGGACAAGATCACGTCGTACTGACTTGAGAAAACTTCATCGAACTGAAGATTCAGGATACATGAGCACGGACTCAAACGAGTCAAAACGCAGAGCAAAATATTTAATGCAATTAAGACCGAAGAATATAATGCCTGAAATAAATCCAATTTCTATGTCAAGAACTGTACATAAACCTCCGGTGCTGATAGAATCGGATACGGATGATTTAGAATCGTTTTGTGATGGAAGAAGTGAATCGGGGGGTGAAAGTGTAGAAACTGATTCCGTATTTTTTGGTAATTATGATGACTCAAAAGAGTTGCTCGCAGAATTAAGGTTGCACACGTTCGAGCCTCGGAACAAGATGATTCAGGGGCATGAACAAATCGACTCTGGATTTATGGGAGAAACAAACATCATTTTGAGCGGTGACAGTGATTCTGAACATAGAAGTGTAATTTCTATAACGACAGGGTGAGAAGAGCAAGCTCCCATAAAAAGGTTAACAATTCGCCATATATTCATACCATAGAGTGCTGAATTAATGTTTAGTTTGATAAATACTTAAAATGTAAGTAGTGTGTAAGTACCTAATATAGGCAAAAAATATTTAAAATTATTCTTAAGCAGCTAACACAAACACTGCTCAAGGTTAGAATTGTAACGATATAGATACTAATACATTGTTTTATATAGGTAAGGTAGAAAAAATCATTATAATAAATATTAGGTACTAAACTCAGTGTATTCTGATAGGGATATAGAGAATTAATGAAGCATTTTTGTTGACTGCCTGAAGACTACCAAATTGCAGTCTAATTGTAGTATAGAACTGGAAAGCAGCGCTTCAATTCACGTCTTTTTAAAACATAGACATTATTATAGAAGGTTTATTATTATAATCACCATTTTACCTCAATTTCAATGCATCATTAATGGTATTGTTCGTACCTTATTTTATAACGTGTGTTTGTTTTCATTCTATTTATTTTATCTCTGTTCAAATATCATGTATAGTTGTGAGTGGTTTAAAATACTTACCTATAATATGAAAAAACCCACCATCTTTTGCGTGCCAATTCTTTTTTTAGATAGAAATTCAATAGACTTATTAATATATTACTAGCATTTATTATTGTTATATCTTAACCAACGTGTAAAAGACAAAGGGTTAAGAAAAGCTCAAAATTGGTAGGAATCTATACTTAGTCAACGGCGACGCGTATCGTTCGGAATTCGCAACTGTCGCGCGATTGGATATTTTTACAATAACCGGCACGCGGTGACACTTTATTACATAAAATAGTTATTGTGAGGTAGGAAAAGGTAATGTGTCGGGAAAACGCAAAACGCCCATAGTAATAATGTAACCAAATGTCTCGAGATAAAATTTCCGCAAACAAATGACAATCGCAAGATAGATTCTACTTAATAGTTACCTATTTTATAAGGGTGCATTGGTAAAATAAACATTTTGGTCATAATATAGCAGGAGGAGTTTTGGCGGGAACGCGGAAAAATTCACGTCGTTGCATTGTATTATTTTCCAAAACTTTTGCTTTTCCAGTGTTAATGTTTAAAATTGGTGGCGTTTTACGCATTAAGTGCTAAATTACGAGCATGAGTGTGGGCAAGTGATATAATGTGGTGGAACGTGATTTTTCGTGTTGCTTCCAAAACTCCATAGAAGCTTCTAGTAAAGTTGCCACCACTTTGCTGGAGCATGACTTAGACTGGACTATGACTACCTGACTTAAACTGGACTATGACTAGGACATGACTTTGCGTGAAATATTTTATAACACGATGAAAATATAATACTTGACACTGGCTAAATACACTATGTGTGGAGCCAAAATATAAGAAAAAAAAAACTTTATATGGTTGATAACTTGTTCATTTCCTTGCTCTAGATATGAATGTAAATAAAGATAATTAGTAAGTAATACTTATTACATCTTACAAGTTTGTATATTTGATAGCCGGCCGGTTGTGCAATTAAACATTTTATAGTTTTCGGGATGTAAACCGAGTCGAAAATTTAAAATAAATATATTATTATATTGGTGCTTGGTATGAATAAGAGGCTTAAATATTTATTGTATGTTTACACTAATAATAAGTTAACGATTAAATTAAAATTTAATTATAATTATGTAAATTACGTATTAACACTGAACCATTGTACCTACTTTAGTGATAAATAAGAAATTAATATTTTCGTTCTTTGTATAAAAAGTTTTAAGAAAATATTTTAAATCAGTAAACGATTGTTTTGTTTTCATTTGCGTTTCATTCTATTTTGTAGCTTTATTTAAATAAATAATAGCTTTACATCCATCATTTAAGTACTTAAGTAATCACATTGACATCCAGAATACTCCTATACTGCTGATCATGATAGACCTAGTTTTACGTTTCAGACAGGACTTAATCGCGCTAAAAACATTATTTATTTACCTCGATGTTTCGGCCAAGTTTCATTGGCCGTGGTCACGAGAAGACTGGAGAATGCGGGTATCCGTGCCAATAGAGCGAGCAGTTTATGCAAAACTACCCACACTTCAACTTCGATGGTGTAAACATACGGTTAATTGTCACGGCACGCGATGCAAACACTTGCCTAACACTGGGTTCCACGACGAAGATAACCTAAAACCAACCTCCCGGTTAAAATTTTTATGCTTCTTAATCTCCACCGACCCATAAAATCATAAAACGCCACTTTGGGCGCTTATCTTACCAAGCTTGCGCTTGGCAAGTGACTGCTGCCCTATTTTATATATACTCAGCCGGCTCTTACGGCACCCACGGGAAGAGATGGGGTGCTCCTATTCTCACACTGCCTATGTGGAACAACCTATATAAAACAAAATCTCAGAGCTCGCTATTATCATAGCGGTTAACAGCCTGAAGACGTCCACTGCTGAACATGCCTCAGAGAGCGTCACTTTGAGCAGCTGCTCGCCTCGTGCATACATCGGCTCCCCGCGGCTTTCACTAGATCGTCGGTCCACCTGACACCTGACCCGATCGTTATACTTATTAGATTATATTTATCCATACTTACCTATTTATTATTGCAATTATTTTCAACACCTACTTAATTGATTCTGTGACCTATATATCTACCGTAAAATTTAATTGATTAAAATAACATTAACATAAATCATGTCTGATATTTCAAGTTTGTATTCAAATGTCGTAAATTTTAGCAACTATTTGTGAAACTGATACATCTGCATATTATAATAGTAGGTATTCTTATTACTAACTATTTTATATGATATCGCCTATTGCACGCGGCTTTAAACGTATGATAAGAGGATAAGAATTGAATTAAGTTGAAATGGCAATGGGCAGGCCATATCGCCCGTAGAACTGACAACTGATGGGGAAAAAAGGTTCTCGAGCGGCGACTAAGTACGGCACTGGAAGACGCAGCGTATGACGGCCTGCAGTAGGTAGCCCGACAATCTGGGGAAAACCGCGAGGGGCGGATGGATGGAGGAGGCGAGTAGCCGCTCAAAGTGATGTTTTATCGGCCCTATGTTCAGCAGTGGACGTCTTCAGGTTGTTGTTGATGAGGTACACAAACTTTATCTCAATCTATCTCTACGAGAAGTCACAGACTACCAAGAGATACTATGTATCGAGAAGTTACAGTTCTCTCAAATTTTATATCGACGTTCGACACCTGAATTAAATTATTCTCACTATCAGCTTCCCGCTTAGTGACGATTATCGAAGAATTTACGTATAGCCGTTAAGTAGGGAAATTAAGCAGGTAATCAGCTGGTTTTATGACATGCGATATACAAAGTAATAAATAATAATAGGTACCTACGTACCTACGATATCATCACGAGATACCGAACCTACCTACTCCTACTATAGGTAGGTATAGGGATTTATAAGTACTTACAATAATAACAATCAATAATTAAAGGTCAGGTATTTATTTAACCTATTTCATTAGGTATATGTTGCGTAGGTTTAGGTACTGTCGTAATGATCAACAACGGGGTCATGCATTAAAAATGACATCTTAAATCTTACCAATTTTTAGTTTTCATTGTTTCGTATAATAAAGTACCTAAAACATTACTTATGAGCTTCCATTACATTATTTACGCTACAAAGATGAAGATGATGTAATAATAATATTGTATTCGATGTACCAGCAACTACATCTCAACTCAACTAAATATAGGTCACCTCACAAATAAATAGTTTACCTACAAAGGGCCAAAGTATACGAAGATAAATTTCGACAGTGTAAGCATCGGCCCATTAGCTCAGTTGGTTAGAGCGTCGTGCTAATAACGCGAAGGTCGCGGGTTCGATCCCCTCATGGGCCACGATCACTTTTTGCATTTTTTTTGGGATATCTTTCTGCTTTTACTTATTTATAATAAAATAAAACTCGCGGAGGTACTTTACTGTACTCAGGCACACGAAATGTTTACAGAAAGCGGGGCAGCCAATATGAGCTTTTTATTTTACAGCTATAAATAATTTAATACTTCTAAAATTATTACTTTAGGCAATACAAAAACAATCATTCAATCACATACAAAACAAGATGTGAATTCTCATAATTATTATATCAACTGTAGCATTTGAATACAGACATCTCACCGGTCTAATAATAATTGTATGTAAGTGTGGGAAAGCTGACTATTACTTTACTGTGGCTACACGCCTCATTTGGCACCGTTCACACAGTGGCGTAACAATGTATGGTGTTATTATTACACCCTATTGTTATAAGGAGACTTGTTAATAAGTACTTAGACCTTAGTACCTGAATTGTAAGTGCTTAGAGCTGAAATGGATACTAGGATATCTTGGGTGACTTTTTAATACAGCGAATTTTGACCTCTTGGATTTTTTTATCATCGTTAGGCTAACATTTGGTCACGGGCTCACCTGATGATATGGTAAGTGATGACGCGGTCGACGATGGGGATTGCTCGCCTACAAGATACCGGTTTATCAGCTATATTAAATGCTAGAAAAAAAATAAACAGTTATTCTCGGATTTTTTTATAGATTATGTTGGCGTCACATTTACTTAAATTGACGTTACATTTCAATAACGCCCAACGATAGATTTACATAGATCCTGGACCCTAACTAGGATTCCCTGTATCTAAGGACCCAGGAACTACGAGGACCATGCTCCCACAACACCCAGACACAGAACAAGTATTTGCACTTTTTTTTTCGTGCATCAATACTGGTTCTGTTGCGGGAATCGAACCCACCACCTCCGGGTTATGAGCCGACCTACTCAACCACCACACCGCGGAGGCTGTCATTGGTAGGTTGGTTCATGGTTGGTCTTGTGGAAATAAAAGTGTTTGTCAAAGATGGCGAAAGTCACCGACATAGTCACAGACATTAATAAATACAAGTATACAGTAAGGACATAGTACCTATATTTAAAAATTAGCAAGTTTAAAGCCATATCACTGTGAACCGATGGCGAAGAAAGGTTGTCGAGTGGCGACCACGAACTGGAAGACGCAAAGGTGCCCGACAATCTGGTTTAAATCACATGGAGCCGGTGGATGCGGGAAGCAAGCAGCCACTCAAGTAGCGCTATATGGAGGAGTCCTATGTTCAGCAGTTGTCACCAGCTGATGATGATGATGATGATGAACGTGGTTCACCAATTTACACCCAGTCCAAAAAAGCCGTAACGGTGTTACTACGATGAGTTTAATCGAGATCCACTTTTGATGTTATAAAAAACTGAACTCATAATGATCTCACCACGATTAGTAGATCAAAGCCATCATCTGTGAGTTACCATCCATCAAATAATTGTTACTTTATAGAGCTACCTGATAATTATTGAAATACTAAAATTGCGCTACGTGACTTTGATAATTGGAGATTTAATCTTGGTGATTTAACGACCTTTCTTCTAGTCTAGATGAGTTTAAAGTGTTTTGTGTTTATAAATCATCATCACTAAATAGCTTAGCTGCATTATAGAGCTTTCCTCGAGCTCACGAATAAACTTAAGGCGCTGAATGCTCCCAAATCGACTATTTAGAACGTGATTATCTCAAAACATATACATACCATACCATTTACAGGATTGAGAAAAATGCACGTTAATTACTGGTCATATCTTCTTTTCATCTGCCGAAACCGAAACACGTTTACGAAAAGTTTTCTCGATAGAAAAAAATCGTGAAGTGTCCTCTAAAAAATCATTCAAACGTCCCAAAATGTTACATTATAATAAGACACCCCATTGAAATAAATCATAGTGATGAGTTATGTTTCAATGCATCCGTCTATAAGCTTATTTTTTATAACAGTAAGCATTTCTTTTATAACTAATTATTTGTACCGAAAAATGGAAAAGTCGAAGTACAACGCAACGTAATCGCCATATTTTTGCTATGCATAAAGCGACCTTATCAGGTACACAATAAGTTTCAAGTTTGTCTGCTGTAATAAACGTGCTCGCATTGGCTCCTGTCAGGGCCTTAATAATAATACTTATCCTGCAGCACACCTCTCGACACCCTAAGCCATCCACACCAATGTTGCTTCCTCGGCACCAATATGCGGTAGCCACTACAGGAGGCCCATTTAGTGGGTGGCAAGTCATCACCTGCCTCAAACATTTTGATATGAGACAAAATTGGCCGGTGCCGTTATCTCAATCCATAACCATAAATATTTTTTTTATTTAATTAGCGGAACGGATTAATTGCTAAATAACTAACAAAACCACAGACCTTATAATGGGTGTAATTGGATTCATTAGCATCCTTTGAAACTAGGTACCTACTCCTGATACCGGTCTGTTTGTTTAAAGTACTGTTTTTAATTAGTACATACAATGTATAAAAACGTTTAAATGTATCAAAATCATCCGTGCCAACTGCGTTAAGCGCCGCGGCAATCTTCACAATTTTCAATAAAAATATTTTCATTTACTCTCTTTACTCTTTAATAATCATCTATAAATGATGTCCTATCATGGGCTCAATTTATGCTAATGAATTAAATTACATCCTGTATAATAGTTTCGTCCAAAAACAGTTTTCATGAAAATTCTGATTTTCAGGGGTGTCGAACATCGGCCCATTAGCTCAGTTGGTTAGAGCGTCGTGCTAATAACGCGAAGGTCGCGGGTTCGATCCCCTCATGGGCCAACACATATTTTTTACAACTATTTATTATGCGGATTATGAATTTACCTATATTATAATAAATTTTCTTTTTGTAATAATTAACATGAGATTAAAAAAACAAAACAAAGGCCTACATTTTTAATCATATCACGAGCGTTGGCCTTTTTTAATTAACAACAAAATAATTGTGTTGTGCATATGCGTTCCCATAACTATGTCTTAGGTATACATTTAAGGTACCTAGGTAGAAATACCTACTTGAAGTCGTTTTTAGGTAAAGTTAGGTACATGTCAAGGAAAATTATCAATAACTAACAATATTTAATAGATTTATACTTATGAATAAAATAATAAACAACATTTTTATAATTCTGTTAAATGGCAATTCTTTGATATATTACGCCAATAAAAAAGCTAGCATAAAATGCAACATCTAAGCTTCATTATTTTGTTTACGTCATCGTCAAGGCGCATAATAAATCAAGTCAAGTTTTACAGAACTGAGCCAGTTGTTTTTGTCTAAATGCATCTAGATTAACATGCAAATTAAAACGTATTATTTTTTACGGTTGATAGTAAAACTTTCTAACTTTCTAGAGATAAGAGTAAAAGACAAAAAAATATTTGTTGGCCCATGAGGGGATCGAACCCGCGACCTTCGCGTTATTAGCACGACGCTCTAACCAACTGAGCTAATGGGCCGATGTTTGACATCCCTGAAATTCAGTACGTACTACATTTAAAATATTTTTTATTTTATCTGAAGTCAAAATGTCTTCGTTATAAAAATATACCTAAACTACGCGTCAGCAATACCTGTTAACTGTATTCATGATCAGACTGAAGACGTCCACTGCTAAACATACTTAGGCCTCCCCCAGAGAGCGCCACCTTGAGCGGCCACTCGCCTCCTGCATCCATCGGCTCCCCGCTGTTTCCACCAGGTCGTCGGTCCACTTAGTGGGGGTCTGCATACGCTGCGCCTTCCGGTTCGTGGTCGCCACTCGAGAACCTTTCTTCCCCATCGGTTGTCAGTTCTACGAGCGATGTGGTCTGCCCATTGCCATTTCAACTTGCTAATTCTGATCGCTATATCGGTCACTTCAGTACCTACGTACTTTGTTGTTTACATATCTGCAATAAACCTAGTTTTGTTTATAGTAGCCGATCCACTTATTAGTGTAATTTCCGCTAAGTAAGCGGTTTACATCGCATAATGTTAGTGGTTGTTAGGGCTAGAGGTTCTATCTACTACGTACAATAAAATTATGTATATACATTGTTTCTTCTGTAATACCTACACCGTGGATGGCGTAGGTAATCACTAAGTTCTACCTACACACAGAAATCCTAGTTTTATAGCTAGAATCCCATCTCATACAACAACGGCCACTAAAGAATACTTACAACCACAGCCACAGAGCAAAAAAAAAATAATTCGGTGCGAAAGCGTCATATTATATTTTTCAAAGCCCTGTGCTTATTACGGTGTAGCTACCGTGACGCGTAGAGCAATTATGTTACAGTCAAACATCAATTTGTTAGTTCGTTTGACCGGCTTTGATGCCAAAACTGCTGAACCGATTTGGATGAAATTGTCCAAATGGGCTACTTATGTTACCAGGGACAATATAGGATACTTTTTATCCCGGAAAATTTATAGTTCTTGCGGGGAAACGGGTAAATGGGTAAACTTTTATTTTTTAAACATTGATGATTGATGGTGACCGCCATGTTTACATTTATCGAGGTCACGGGTTCGATTCCTGGTTACAGATAATAAATATTATTATTATTTGTGTAAAGAAAAAGTATAAGCTTACAGTATCCGCTCCGTGTTTTATTACATTGATATGGGTTTGTGGCTGTCATAATATTTACATACAAAGTTAACGACAGAAGGAAAGTTCTTTGGACTCATATTTAATAACACTTATTAGTAAGTATTTATCTATGGTCTCTATTTGTCCAAACCTATAACTCCAAAGGTCAGATTGCTAACTAAACAATAATGTCTTTGTCGGGTGAACTCATGAATTAGTTATTTTTTGCAACAGTTAAATAGAGTTAGGCATAACTATTAACAGGTGCAGGTGAAAAATATTGCACATCGCTAAAGAGAGAGATTGTATATTGTATCTGTTTTGTAGAGCGACGTCTCTATCACACGGAGCACTAGAGAGATAAAACGTCACAAATGTAATGGAATTACAACCTAAACCTAGCTTTTAGTTCTATATTTACGACTCGTCTCGACGCCCAACATGTACTGAGTGATAGAGTTAGAGACAGAGACGTTGACGCTCTACAAAGCCAACACTACTATTAGGAGGTCTATACAATCATCTCACTGATCTCACTCTTGTCTCACTTTATAGCTTGATGTACAATAATAGTCGTGAATTAAAAATACCTAATTTAATCACCGCTGTACCTGTATTATGCCATAATAGGCACGATGACTACTATTAAAAATGAACAAGTAAATAATACTTTCATAAATAAGATTAAAAATGAATGCAATAATTGAAAAAATAAGTAAAATCGGTAAATAAATCACGGAGTAATAAGCTTTTCAAGTTTCTACAGGAAGCATCTCCTGTCCCTTTCTCGCGAAACAGAGCGCCCCCACAGTTACTATGAAAAATTCACACGTGACGTCACATGCCAAAGAGATTGTATGAAAAGCTACCACAGCTTAGTAATGAGGTACTATAACGACATTGCTCTGACGTCACTGGCCGTTTGAGCTATCTCTTTCTATTCCGGTTTATAAAATGCTTGTAACTTTGTCGTTTTTTGAGATATTTTTTTTTGTTATCACAAATGTTTATCTTTTGAGGAATATTTTTAATTTATGCAAAAAAAAATTTGTCATCATGCCTATTGTGCATTATTAACTGCCGGTACATGTACCTACTGCTATATTATAAGTAGGTAAGCTATGTTGCTTGTCTGTGCAAAGTTTGCTATTGACAAGTCATCAAATTATTTAATTAGCGGTATTATTATAGACAGATGCATGATTAAGTATGCATACTTAAAGATAACTATTTATTAATAGATTTAAGTTTAATGGCCTGAAGACAAATATTACTGCGTGCATAATATCTTCATAAGATCCGGAAGAGAACAAAAGAGGTAGGACTATTCTGCGATGTCCATGTACTTAGCAGATGTAGGTACCAAACTTATCCAGTTATTCTGCCACCAACCTGTAGTGTGCAATCACTTATATGTTATAATTTGAAGGGGTCTGTAGTTATAGTGAAATTACTGGGCAAATGACACTTTGATCTTACAGTCTAGTAATATTATTGTGTATTGTGTGTATACGTGGCATTCAAAACCATAAATTTTAAAGTTTCGTGTTGCACTGCAACTGTTATGGGCAGCCGTGACACTTAACATCAGGTAAATGACTAGCTCATAACGTCATTCATTAATGTAAATCTGATATACGTATAGCTCTTTGAATTAGTAAGTTGGAATGCCATTGGGCATAACTCGTAGAGAACCGATGGGGAAGAAAGGTTTTGTGGGGTCCCGACGATCAGTACTCCTAGTACGAGTTTCGATAGTTTACTAAAACTTGATTCGTTTACGTTTTCTCCCTTTTCTCCCATACATTTCTCTGCAGCGCCCCTAGCGGATACGTTGATGAACTAAAAATGGCAGTACAAAGTTTAAATGGATTCACGCGTATTCACGTATTGGAAAATTCGTACTAGGGGTACTGGTTAAAACGAAAGTGGGTACCTACTTTTATATAACATCTACTATCTTATTATCTTCAACCCCCCAAATGGACAAAACTTGTTAGATAGGTAGGTACCTATACCTAATAGGAGTTTCTGAATCGCAGCGACGTAAGTATTAGGAAAAATCGCACACAGTTCACAAAATTTCGTGCGATTTTCAACAGCTTTCGTTAAAAACGTTGCACAATTTCAAGCAAACCACTTATCATTTTTCACTATTTAATTCTGTTTAATACAGTTTATTTCGTAGACACAAATAATTATTACTTAAGTACTCGTAATAAAAATGATTACTTAATTTATCAAGCAGCTAGAACCACGCGGTTAGTGAAATCAAATGTTGATTTCATGTCACGAACATTTTGTTATTTCACCACTCTCATCAAAATTATCATACATAAAAATAAGAAAAAATGATCAGGGAATTACTTCGATAATTTCAGCGTCCCTAATATATGGTAGCGTGGCCGAGCGGTCTAAGGCGCTGGTTTAAGGCACCAGTCTCTTCGGAGGCGTGGGTTCGAATCCCACCGCTGCCAAGATTTTTTGCACTTTTTATGATGAAAATTGGAAAAACTCTGAAACGATCTAAGGAACAGAATTTTAATATTTTAATAATAATTACTTTCATCTAGTTTTAAAATACGCATTGGTATCGTTTTCATTTTGTAAACACGATGAAAAATAATGGCTCTTTTCTTATATAATTCCACGCAGTGATCTCTTGTTTTGTGTTCATTGCCCATTTCGAACTTGACAGAAAGAAACAAAACACAAAATAACTATCTTCATGCAAAGTACACAATTTTTATTAGTAAAGAGTTAGCTCGATTACTATCGCACCCATCCCCAGTACATAAACCCAAAACCTACGTAAAACCACAAAATACAGTAACGCAAAAAACCATTACAACCGACACTTAGAATTTTCCACCTTTATTTTAAACAAAATAAGGTTTAGAATCTATAAAAGTTCATGCGTGTAATATGCCGGTGCAATACTGGCTGAGAGCAGACAGGTGCCTTGCATTCGCCATTTACTCGACATACGCGGTACCGGCGAGTCACTTCGCGGGCACTCACCGGGGACCACGCGAATCGAGAAATCGATCGATTGGCATAACGATTCCTTTCAAGATCAAGCCCTATTCGCGCGTTCTATTTTCAAATCTCAGTTTTGTATGTTGCCAGTGCTAAGACTGTGTTTGAATTGTGAATGATTTTTATTTGATTTAATATCAAATGAAATATCACAATGTATTGTTTCAGCGTTTGAGTTTCGCACGGTCGTCGCGTCTAACATTGTTAGGTAAGAATCTAACTTAATTATTTTTTAGTAGACTTTGTCACGACATCGACTGTTTAATTGAAGCAAAGTCAGGTACATAGACCTTTCAGTTTAGATTTCAGCTTACGTAAAAATTTTCTACTAAACGTTTTATCAAACGTATAAAAACTTTGGCTGAACACAGAAACAGTACTAGTATCATATACTTCTTAATATTAAGTTGAGAATTTTAGAAAAAAAATATTTAACACTCTATGGTACTTATCTATAAAAATAATAGGTTCTTATAATTATTATTTGATTATTAGGTATATTATACCTAATTATACTTAGTAACATTATCAATAAAGCTTGGGTAGGTATCTGCTAATTCGTTATTGCATAATTACTAAATGTCAAAATTAACATTAATTAAATATTAAGTTGATGAACTTTGTTTTTATTTAAATTAAATCATCTACTTCTTGCTTAACGCCTAAACCGATTTCCATAAACCGCTTTAATTTGCGCAAGACGTTCTTTGATTAGGTTTGCTTCTCTACATAATTATTACATTTAAAAAACATTATTAACAAAGTTTTATTAATTTACTGACATGTAAAGAAAATTAAGTCGTAGAAAAAACAATATACCCAAACTTATAATAAGGTACAAAAACAAAAAATTAGTTTCTATTTATTGCCAAACCTAATTATATTTCAATTCAATTCAATTCAAGTTTTTATTTCAGTCTATAATATACATAAATAACATAAAATTAATATTATATTATAGTCCATATTGTTCTTAAAATTATTAAATAAATGATCATAAAACACATAATTATCTAATCATTAATCTAAATACTTATTAAAATTTACAAACACAAAATTAAAAATTAATAAATTATTTAAGCCATATTTGCTAATGTATTTGCTTATTCCCGCTGGAATACCAAAGTTTGATTACTGCAGTTTATCTAGGCGGAAGAATTTTTTGATTGATTTAACAAGTTTACTCTACATAAATCTAATCTCAATGTTCAAGTGAAGGATCACGACCAATCGAGAGCAATCATGTGTCACCAACCGCATTTGACCATCGTGGTGGATTAGGTACAATCTACACCATTTCCGTGTGAAAGAAGGTTGTTTCTCAGCAGTGGGGGAGTAGCCAGCAGCGGTGGTATGGGGCTGATTAGTCTATAATATATTAGCTTGGAATAGGACTTTAATTGTAAACACTTAAAAATATGTCAAAATATGAAATATCAATGGGAACAAAAATATTTATTAATCTTTTCGGCACCAAGAGTTCTTTATCCAACATTAATATATTATAATGATCACGAATGAAACACTAACTTATAAATAAAACGTAATTAGGAGAAATCTACATGATTGATAATACTATTAATAGATAAATAATTGGTAACAGGTTCGTAAACGTCAAAATAAATCAATAGGTACCAATTAATAGCTAAAACGATCACTTTCAACCACCCAATCAACTGTCTCTTGTCACATAATTTGGGATTTTGCGAAAAGAAGGCAACACTGAACAATCCTTCTTTGAAGGCAAATGAAACTTACACTTTTCAGTTTTGAAGGTGGATCTTATAGGTATCGTGTGCCGTGGTAGGTACTACGTAGTATTCTGTATTTAAATATCCCCAAGAGCACCAATTAATATTAATAGATCATTACGATCAACAGAAACATGCTCTCAATGTAGACCTAGTTTAAAACATAGGTACCTCTCATAATAACTATGCTACTTGATTTGAAGAAAGATATTCATATTCATTATCAGCCTACATCCTTCGGCTCCCCGCGGTTTTCATCTGAGAACTTTGTCCAAGTTGTGCGTGATGCGTTTTTGTAGAGTTTCACGATAAGCGCCCCTAGTGAGCGAATTGTCAACCACAGATTCTCCTTCCAAAAACGCATCACTCACCATACACCGTGAGCTGTCAAATAAACTTGGACTAGGCTCTCAGATCGTGTAAAAATGCACTCTACATCCATACAGAAGTAAAAATATATACTTAAGTCTTTACTTATTTTCTTTTTTTATTTATTTATTTATTCAATAGCACACAAAACAGAATGCAATTGGTACATCTACAAAATATAAGCCGATAATCATTACTGTTCTAAATTACATTCCAAAACTATGCATGCCTAATTGCATCATAAAATTGATTATACAATACACTAGAGAGTTAGTTATACATATTATACAAATAGATATTAGTTAATAATTTAATAAATGATACAATGGAATCATTTCATTATTAGTAATAATTAGGTATTATCATTATAAGCATTATGTAGTTACATTTTCAAACAATTTATCTAATTCAAAATATAGATAAGTACCTAATATTTACCTAATTTTAGTTTTATAACAATCAAACATATGATACTTATGTTAATAATTTCCCTAAGTAAGTACCGAGTCACTCCAAGTCCCGATAATATTGTTCTGGTTGGTTCCCACAAGACTGCGATAAAAAAGGAGAGCTCTCGATAACCAGAGATAATTGATGTGTAACGCACACATGCATAGCTGATGTAGTATTAGTGTAGTGCATGATTTAATAAGATATGATGTATACTTAAAGTTCAAATTATTTGCGTGACTGCGTATCTTCTTCTTCTTATGGTGCCATCTCCTACCGGAGGTCGGCTATCATTAGGGCAATCCTTATTTTGGAACAGGGATCTCGTGCTGATCTTAAACCACGTGCGAAGATTTTTTTTGACCGCATATGGTTGTTAAGAAAGAAAAGTAAACAAATGTAATTTGCACAGTTTCATTATAACTACTTATGAATCCGCATTGTTCATGTACAATTGTACATACATATACCTATGAGACGTATACTTATCTTATATGGCAAGTCATCATGAACAGTCTAAAGATGTCCAATGAACATAGGCCCCCTCAATCCTTCTGCATCACTCGCGTCCCCGCAGTTTTCACCAGGTCGATGGCCCACCTGGCCCGGCCTGTGCTGCGTCAAGGTTGGTGCCCGCAACCTCTGCTCTGCCGTTACCGTTGCCACGGGATAGCAGAGATGCTAGGGACTCAGAGCCGTCTTTTTCTATGCTTCTTACGGCACTCACGGGAAGAGATGGGCTATTCGTAACCGGGACCTCACGGTAATAATTAAGCACTTGTAATTAAATGCTTTTCAAGGGGCATTTTTGATTTTGAATTTATGTGAGATAACAAATAAATAACAATGCATACGTGTTCGATATCGGGTCGCTGGGAGTTTAAGAGTTAAGGTACTATGCAACATTCAATTATTTTGCCAGCAGTTAATTAATGAAGTGCTTAATTCAATTTTTTATTAATTCCGGAATCTGAATTCACTTGGAGAAAATCTTGGAATATTTAGTGTGCTCTGATGTTTGCATATAAATTGGCATTCCAATTAATGTATATGCAAATATATTAATTACGTATCTATATTAATTACATTATTAAACTGTAGAAACAGTTTACTATATTAGGTTTTTTAAATTGTTTTTTGTTGAAAGAAAATTACCAATTATCAAATCTAATAAAGATAACACTCGGAGCTGAAATGATGAAGCTTTCCATTAGCATTTTTCACAACAAAAATAGCTATTAAGCCGAATAACGTCGTGTTTAAGCCAAAGAGCAGGCCCACTTGTTCACTCACCTTCAACTTTCAAGCTCATCTCAAACGCAGCAATGCGATAACGCTAAGGTATCATTTACATAACACGATGCGATATCGTACGATAGCTTTTTAGCGTAATCATATTTTAACGTTGTTTTCTAGATTCGAGAATAAAAGTTTACTATTTTCTTATGATAATAAATGCTTTAACTTAAGCTTAAGCTTAAACTATTTATTTTTATTTTCTTGTCCTACTATCCTATACCGTTTAGGTACTAATGAATCAATTCGTAAGTTTGGCTTCAAAACTATGGCTATAGATGTAACTATTATAGCCATAGTTTTGAAACATAGTTTTTACACAAACACAAACTTACGAATTTAATTATTATCATTAATTGTTATTTTAATTTTTTTCATAATTTTTGTTGTGATGAATTTTGTTTGTGGCCAATCAGCGCTTAAATGACTTAACGGGTTTTGGTAAAAATTAGTGTGTTGATACTTGTTAATGTCTTCGTCACGTTAATTTCATGTCCTTAGCAAATCTTAAATTTCTAGAACATAGATAGATAGATAGATAGATAGAAAATGCTTTATTGCACAATCAACAAAAATGTAGGTACATAGGCGAACTTAATGCTAGAGAGTATTATCTTCCAGTTAATCTGGGTGTAACTTGAAAAATTTATGTGGCAGTACAACGCAGCTTACCATTGCATATAGCACAATGTCTAAAATCAATTACTTTTTACACTTAAATAAAAACTAGGATTAATACTAAATATACATATACTCGTATTACTAAACTACTATACACTAATCTCAATCATAAATATTAATAATACAATTACCCATATATATAAACATGATCTGTAAGCTAACATAATTATGTAACTATTTGCATGTAACAAATCGTGACTACCATTTAACACAATGCGTAACATCGTACGATATACAATAATCTCGCGTCGTGTAAACGCATCCGAACTGCGGAATTACTATTATCAAGTGAAAGTCTAGAATGTGACTCGGGTATATTGCGAAAATCGAGATTGCACAAAACTTCGATATAATGTGAAACGGGTGTCCTTGCTGAATTCGAGAACGGCGATCGGAGATGCTACTGTTAGGTCAATTTACGTGATCTGGTTTTAATGATCTGTCAAATAGCTCGGCGATCTCATCATGCACTTAAAGGTTTGGAAATAGAATACTTAAATCCCGCCAAAATGTTCGCTATAAATACTCTCAGTTATAACTCACTTTTACTTTGATGTGCAATTGTTTTAATATGATAAGAGTGAAGTAAGTTAGAGTCTGTTTTGCCGCGACAACTCAATTTTCCGGAATAATTGTGTGTTCCTCAGTATATATGCTGTGGAATATGCGGTGTGCATGTTTTGATCCAAATCAGTCTAGCCATTTTGGCGTGAAAGCCATACAAACAAGTTTTTTCAAAACATAATTCAAATAACGTTTCACTTTTATATTAATTAAGTAGGGAGGGATTAAAATTTAAAAACGATTAAGAGAAAGATCTAAATATGTACAACGTTTTATATATATATCTTCTTCTATTGAATAAATAAATATGAAAATGCTCTTTGTGAAAGCCTGAACTGATTACGCTGTTTTTTTGTTTAAAAATGTTCGTAATAGTTCACATTGGGTTCACATTTAGTTTTCGTGGAAAAAAGAACTGAAAATGTATTCCGCAAAATTTTCAAATTTTGTCTGTAGGTACTGTATCTACCGTAACGTAGACGTTTTCCTACCTATACAGCAGCTAGTATATTATCTAAATGAAACAAAAGTCGTGAATTAAAAATACCTAATTTAATCACCGCTGTACCTTTATTATGCCATAATAGGCATGATGACTACTATTAAAAATGAACAAGTAAATAATACTTTCATAAAGGAGATTAAAAATGAATGCAATAATTGAAAAAATAAGTAAAATCGGTAAATAAATCACGGAGTAATAAGCTTTTAAAGTTTCTATAGGAGGCATCTCCTGTCCCTTTCTCGCGAAACAGAGCGCCTCCACAGCTACTATGAAAAATCCACCTGTGACGTCACACGCCAAAGATATTGTATGTAAAGCTACCACAGCTTAATAATGAGGTACTATGACGACATTGCTCTGACGTCACTGGCCGTTTGGGCTATCTCTTTCTATTCCGGTTTTTAAAATGCTTGTAACTTTGTCGTTTTTTAAGATATTTTATTTTTGTGAACAGAACATTTTTAATATATGCAAAAAAAAAATTTAGTCATCATGCCTATTATTCTTGATCTTCAATTGTTACCGTCTTGACTTCTTGACCGTCATTTTTTACATTACGCCTTACTCTACTTCAAAATTGCAGGCGTTGCTTCTGTATGCCCGTGTAAGCTATCAACCTAACAGAACTTTCATGTTCATAGCTCACGACAAAAAAAGCGTTTTACTTTCAAAATTTGAATATCATTGACAGTAATCACGCCTGTTCTCAGTAATGACTAGCCGATATGCCTGATCGAATACCTACACCCGTATTAGGGTTAATGACCCTATTACCTTATAGTGTGTTAGTTGTAATGAATTCCATGCCTAAAACTTGGGAGACATACATAAGCGATAAGCGCGACTGCGGCCTAAAGTTACGCAAGAGCTGATTCTCCAGTAGGTACTAAGGCTGCCGATCGTGTTTTGTTTTACACATTCTGTAATAACTATACTTTCTCCAGTTTCTCGTTGTCGCTCATTGGTTGCTTGTTGAGCGTCAGCTGTCTTCAACCAATGAGCGTTCAGTATTTTAAGTTGATATGAGCATAACTTTAGCAAACGTATGAGAACCCCATTTTAACAATTGACACGCAGCGGGTGGGAGAGTAATTGTAGTTTTTCCTTAGGTAGATATCTATATCCTCCTCCTTTCCTATGCATTCCTTACCAATGCATAAAGGATAGCGATTTCTATGATATAGATAAATAGAAAAGCAACTTAACTAAAAGGAAGATAGGTACAGAGTATAGAACATCATTAGAGGACGGCTGAACTGAACCAATTTTCAAAATGTTCATAATAGTACGCATTGGATTTTTGTGTTGAAACTTTTGAATTTGGGAAAATTATCAATAAGTTATGTAGCTATGACGAAAGACCCTCTCCTTAAGAATATATATCGTCTCTCATAGACTTTTTATGATTTTATGTAAATTCCGTCAAGACCTTTACTCTAATTTAGTTAAGCTCGAGGGCGTACTGTATTGCCAGTCGCGGATTGCATAAGTCGTTCAGGTATGTCTTGTACACCGACACAAATCCGCCAATAATTTTAACGAGACAGTTCTATTCTACTATCAAATTATAGTCGTAAATTCATAAGAAAAGTAGTTATAATTCTGATCCAGATCATCTAAGTATAATTTATTATTTCTATTGTGTGTTATTTGAAATAACTTCCTGTGCCTATAAAATTGAGGGTTTAATGACGATAGGTAGGTAAGTACAATCAATCAGAAACTTTTTTCTGTAGTGTAGGTAAGTAGTAATTTAAAATGCGACAGATTATACAGACTTATTTATTTTTAGATAGATACATAGAAAATGCTTTATTGCATAAAAATTAAATGTAGATTCATATAGGCGAATAGCATTAACTTCCAGTCAACCTGGGTGTAACACGGAAATTTATGTGGCAGTACAACATTTTTACAGATTATATTTATTCATTAACTTTACTTCAAAAACTTATAGGTACTAAGTGTTGTACTATGTAATACCCAAACTAATATTGTAATGCAAGAATCAACTAAACACTCAGCCGGCCGCAACTATTTTTAGCGAGTGACACTTTAAAAATAGAGAGAAATTCTTCATACCATTTAGCATAATGGTAATTAATTAATTATGCATCTCTATCTATATACATTATTTTTCGTTGTTTTAGTAATTTTATAGTACTTACTGCAAGTATGTTATTTCATGGGAAAGAGCAAATCAAACAAAATAAAAAAGGAACCAATTATAACAGCACGTCCCGGTCCATCGACGAAGCACATCCACTGTAACTATCTATTATAGTCGGAATTGCTTCTCATTGCATTTTTACGTAATTTCATATTAATTACTGCCTGATTCCAATCAGTATGCGAAGTGTTGTGCACTCGTCTATGGCTGTACAGGTGGAGAGACAAGGCGTTGATGAATATTCATCTCAAGTTTACTAAGTTACTTTAGGATGTAGGTAGGTATTAGTATGTAGACGAAAGTAGTGCGACTTGATTCTCATAGTATGATAGAATAGAGTGAACTACAACATCAATGAGGTAAAAGTTGAAAGAAAGAAAGCCTTTGCCTAGCAGTGGAACAATCTATACAAAAGCTTGAAATACTTTTTATATCGCTGTTAGATCGCCAATAGTTTCTTAAATATATTTTTTTACTAGTTGACCCGCCCTGGTTTCGCTTGGGTTAATTAGTTTTAGGTAGGTACGTCTAACTAAACCCAGTAGGTACATGGGAAGAGGAAAGCGAAAGGGAAAACCAATGGGAGAAGGATGAATGGATAGGCAGATCATTCACTTCTCTATGTAACTGTACTTTGGTTTCCATGCATGAGATAACTTCTTTTCCGATTCAGTAGTATTCTACTCCTAAGTTATAGTCACTTTTTGCAAGGCATATGTTTTTGTATTTTCCTGCTTAAAAACTTTGTTATCATTCGAGATCATTATGGAGTGTTTTTCTAAATACAGCTTTTGTTCAGTATACTAATTTTAATTATAAATTAGTAATTACTAATTACACATTTTATTAGCAATAAAACATATCTATATATATGCATGACGTGTACCTAATTTTAGTCGTAATAAATCAAATAAAATGGAACCAACTTAAACGGAGACCACTGGATTAAATGAATTTAGGTCTACGTTACTTTAATATGCCTCTAATATTATTTAGGCAGATATATCGCCGTGACACGTTAGTGATTATACACTTATAATTAAGATTATACTTAATTATACTAATTAATTTGAGCTCACACGTCGCGAAAAGCATCTACTCTGACTGACGCATGGCATACCTATTTGCGTACCGCCTCTGCAGAAGGCGTTGCGAGCCAGCCAATGTGGTCAGCATAACGGTAGCAGAGGTGTTCCAATCCCCACCGCTGGACAACTGTACTTAGTTCGAATGTACTTGTGTAAATATAACATGATAAGGTTTGAAAGATTTTTGAACTGTAGAGCAATCTTTTCAGCTCATACTTAACTCAACTTTTGTTAGGACGCCAGTAGTGCAATGATGTATATAGGCGTAACACTGGGATAACATGTTAACTCACTTTATTTTAAACATTACTTGCCATTACTCGCTAATAATACGCTATTTGTAGTATAGGCATAACCCTCGCCCATCAGTAAAGAAAAAAGGTTTCTGGTGAACTCCAATTGACGAATCATGGGAGTGCAGATGCTCAACCGACCAATCAGAGTAGCACATTATTCTATGCTTCCTAAAAGGGCCGATGGCTTTTGTTTCTATGCGAAAAACACGTTCAATAGTAACAAGTATTCCACTGATTATAATTATGTACTTATCTATTTCATGCTTACCAACCTTTGGTGACTCTTTAGAAGTATTCGCTACACTGCTATAGTGTCACTATACTTTCTTTTTGCGATACTTGAAAGTTAAATAAGTACCCTGACTGTTTTTTGTCTAAGGTTATCCCAGTGCATCTGGATGGTGTCTGTAGTCTTTGCTATAAATGGTCACGCATCGTTCAATAAATAAACGCTGCTCTGTAACTTCAGGCCATTCAACAGTTCAAGCGCAGAAATGCAAGTGGTGTCTAACTTTTAACCTTGCCAAACAAAACACAATCACTAACTAAATTTGTTTTGTAAGATACTAAAATCTGCTCTCGCACCACAGAGCTATGAAACAAATGACGCTGTAGAGAGGAAGCGTTTTTTTTGTGCTCTGTGTCTCGCACCAACATCAAGTACCAGACAAACGTTATATCCTCTTTGGTGGTCCAGTCACCAACACTCGAACACAACGACTTCATCAATAAAATCTTCGATATTTAAAACTCAACAAATTAATTAAGAAGCGCACGCGCCGTTACTTTACGTATTATGGTCAATTCGATAACGGAACTGCAATGGTAACGGACAATTTTATTATTACACGCGATTTGCCGTAACAACGTTATGTGGATCGCGTTATTGAGTTGCGGAACTACGGTGACACGGGGCTTTTGAAGCGTTTACGGTAGATCTATGTGGTAGATCTTTTGCTAAACCTACTGTATCTAGTTATGTTTGACCATTTGGGTGTATGGACATCCGTTACGTTACGTAGCGTTTGTTATAGGTATAGAAAATCAAGAAAACGGTTCTGTGACATTCTACGACTTAGCCTCAAAGCTACTTATATGGGGCATATTACTATTCTGACATTGTTACTTAGCTACACTGCTTCATGGACAGTTACAATTATGACATTTTGCTATTCAGTCAATGTCAATTTACCTACTTGAACTTCGCTTAGCAGTCGTTCTGATACGAATGCAAATATAAATATCCACTTAGACATCAAACCAAGACATTTTAGTTTCGAAAAAATTAATAGATTTTTTTTAAAGCTTCTTTTTATTTTACTTGACTCAATTTAAAAACGCTTTTTTGTCTTATAACTTAACTCATCATCATTAACAGCCTGAAGACGTCCACTGCTGAACATAGGTCTCCCCCATTAGACCGCCACTCTGAGCGGCTGCTCACCTCCTGCAGCCATCGGCTCTCCGCGGCTTAACTTGTCATAGGTATATTTGAAAACTAAAACGTCAACACAAATTACAAGCCAATTCCAAAAGCAAAGGGTTATTGATAAGTAAACAGGTCGTAAACAGAACGTTTTGCGTGTGTTTAACTGGCAACTCTAATGTGCGATCACGTTTAGTGTTTGTTTTACGGCTGGCAACACAGAGCTTGCTTTGGAATTGCTTACCTTAAGTTCTCCGGAACTATAAATTAAGCCCTTAGAGTGATTTGGAATACAGCCGTTAATACTTTATTTGAGGAACAATCATTCTTCATTACATACAGTCATAACATTCCGTTAATCCTATCCGCAAAATTACTAATATAATAATATACTGATTGCCATACTGCAAATACTGCAAAATACGCTACGCTTTTTTTTTAGTATAAGTAGGTAGGTAGTTACTAGACTAGTTCGTGTCAGATTGCCAGATGCCATAAAAAATCAAACTACCTTTTGATGGATGCAGGCATCATAGCGAAAAGTGACTGTATAATATAAGTAAGATTGGGCAGCGTCTAATTTTGCCGACGACCGCCGCCGGCGCTTGAGTTACTTACTTAAGTACTTACTAATAAAAGTACCAACTTATTGTCATTGCACCTAATTGCCAGTGAATAAGTGCTTTTTTTCATAGGCCGATAGTAGCATCAGGTACTTAGGTCGATAAAAAAGCATTGCCAGCTACTTAATTTTAAAATTTAAAAAAACACTCTAAGCACTCCCCTATCCCTATAGGAAAAGTATAATTTATTATTACATTATAAATAGTATACGCTTGCTACCACAGAAAACGAAAAGACATTACAGGCTAGACAGGCCACGCTCCAGTTCAATCGAGTAAAAGTTAGCAGACATCACGAAATTGTCACTCTGCATACAAAATATCCATTGTGAAGTCGTAACTAGAGTCTAGGCCATGATATAAATGCAGCGAAACAAAACACGATATGGAAATGATCACACCTATGAATTTTAAAATAAACGGAATGATTTTTGTATGACTCTATGCAGAGTAGGCATAAAGTACATAGTGTGACTATATTACTCACAGATTAGAGAAAAAAAGTGAGACTTTGGGAGTATTTGACAGTTAAAATGTGATCGTTTTTGGCGTTCTTGGCATTCTCATCACGTACTGGAACACACCTAAGGACCTATACTTATTACTGTTCCTTATCCCAAAGCTCTCATAATGGTAAGACATAAAAAGTTTGATGCTAAACTAGATGATACAATCAATACTTGGATTGCCGTTAAATAATAATTTAAACAATTATGAAGACATTAGACTGTTTCTAACTTTGCCGTGTGAAAGTAAAAAAAAAAGTATAAGTAAGAATTAGCGAATTTTGTCGCCTGGTCAGCTACTTACTAATTCGCGTCTAGACTAGTCTAGACAAGAAATTTTTAATCGCACAGCAATAAATATGCAGGAAATATATAACTTTGCATATTTCAATGCCTTTAGCTACATTCAAAATGAAATGCCGAAGAACTCTCGAGATCTCCATTGCTCCCAATTGTATGCAGACTTCAAGCTGGACAATTTATTGGTTTTATTCTTGTCACGAAGTCTAAACATAACGTGCTGAGAATGAAGGAAAAGTTAGAAGACTGATTGCGGATATTAAAGCCTCTAAGGACTTTTAAGTTACTAAGCTTAGGTACATTTAGTGTAATTTGTAGGTTGGTATACATTTATGAAAACGACGTGGCTTTACGTCAGCGAGAAATGCGAGCAGGCGAAACTGCAGCTAGATAGGTCTTCTTAAATGGCAGACAGTACCTATACCTCAGCAAGCAAAAGCCATGGTGTCGGCCTCTATTGCGTCTTCCAGTCTGTGGTCGCAATTTGAGAACCTTTCTTCCTCATTGGTTGTCGTTGTCACTTTTGAGAGCGATGTTGCCTGCCCATTTTCATTTAAACTTGTCGGGCGTGGTGATGATTATGACAAAACACATAAGTAGCGTAAAAAAATAGGTATATAATCATAAAACACCTACATTTCAATTAGCTAAATGTGTGAAAACTTCAGAAAACCACAGCAAATAGCCAATGCAACTAATCCGCGACTTAGCGTCACGAATTCCCACGTCTACAGTGTAACTACTCTAAAACCGCAGTTGGCAAAGGGTAAGAAATTACGTATAATATTGCGTAATGAGCTTGCTAATGACGGTATATATGGCCTACCGTCCGGGCAACAACCGTAGTAGTACAGAAGGGAGCCATATAATTATAAGTACCGACTTATTAACCAAGCAGACCAGCATAAACGTCTGAGCGTATATCAGCAACCTTTTCACAATAAGTTTTTTCAATTTTATCATAGGTTAAATCTCTAAACCCTGTTTTTATACAACCATGACCAAGTTTATAGAAGAGGTATATGATTTTAATACTGTATCAGAATACTACAGACGCATTTTCTATAATAAGTAATTACATTAGGTACAGTGAGATGTACTTATGACTACAAAAATTTGAAGGTCTCATAAAAATTGCCAAATTACTTTCTTTGAGTAAAACAGTAAGCAAAATCGAAGTGACAATAAGTTAGCTGCTTATTGACATTAAATAAATGCCTCGTCTTTCAAAAGTTTATTATGCACTTCGGATAATGATTTCATCATTAACGACTCCACGCGCTCAAACTCAAATATTTACCGAACGTTTTATTGAATGTTTTTGGTAAACCCGTTCTTGGTTGCTTCAGCACATGGATTTTCTGAGAAAGCTTACCACATCCGCAATGGCATAGAACAGTTCCACTATTAAAAAATTAATACTTATTAATTTCCGGTTCATGAAGACTAGGAAGAGGCTTTAACCATGAACAGAGCACTTCTGAGCAGTAATTCGGCACGCTCCAGCGCCGACCATCCTACCATATCGCACCCATCATATCCACACGACATCATCATCAGATTTATACGAAAACTACCTTTATAACACCCACATTAAAGCTCATTCAATAAGCCGAAAGTCAAGTCAGGTGCTCCACTCATTGGCCCAAGATAATTGCTCCGTAAGTGAATGAACTACGGGCTCATAACATTTATTATTTGTATAGTAGTATAAGTTAATTTATTCTGAATATTAAAATTTTAGCGGTACTCGAGGGAGTTTGGGTAAACGGTTTGTTTTTACATGAAAGCGCTATTATCGTGGTTAACAAGAGCTTTACAGTCCATTAGCTCTGTGGGAGGGCTGTGGAATACAAAGTACCATTCTAGAGTAATAATTCTTGACAGATGGCCAACTAACCTCAGTAACCAACCACATATAATACGACTGGGAAATTATATTTAAAAAAAACGTTTTAAATAATAATTATATTAACTGTAACTAAAATAAGTTCCTTGTTTTACATCGTCAAATAAGTACTTACAAGTTTTTGCATTACAAGGATATTCCGTAAATAAAAGACAGTGATTTTAATAATAAGTGTCCTTATATCATTGAAATTTAAAAAAGTAGTAGCCATGTGCTAATAATTTTATTGTTCCTTATACTTATACACGCTATTAACAACCGTGTTCTTTATAATTTAGACCTACTGCCTCAATTTTCCTGTGGCATCCACAACAGACAAACAAACAAATCTAGCATATTTAATGTTCTATTTCATCCATGTTTTTCCCTGCAAACATTATTGTAAGTTCAATACAGAAGCCGACTTTCCAGATTTTCTAGTTTAAAGTTTATTCAAAGGTTGTAAGTAGGTACCGTAACTAAAAATAACGTTAAAGTTGTTTGGTTAAATTACAGGTCATGACTTGGCAAACAAATTAGAGTTTTGGTTTACCGATGGGATGGTTAAATAAAGAAAGCAGATTAACCTGCCTTCAAGTATTGGGCGGGGCGAAATAATACGCCTTTGCGGTGTGGGTGCTTTACCTACTTTCTTATGGCAATAAAAAACTTTAACAGCACTTTTAAGCAAAAATACCTACTCCTCTTATTTATTTTTGAGAATGTATTTTGTAAACCTGTACGTTTAACTTCATACCAGCTTGCCTGGGCCAATAAACCTAGTTACAACTGCTAGAAGTAACTTTTCAGAGGTAGGCATGTTCACTTTTTTATGAATTAATTTGGGAACTATATTTATCTCAAAAATATGACCAAAATGAAGATTTTCAGCATTATACATATGATTTTTGGCTTCTAAAAAGTGCAACGTATTATTTAGTTTTGTAGCTATAACCATGGACATAGAGAACAAAATCCATCTTTATTGTATGCCTGTCGTAGTAGTCCTTATGAAAAAAAGAATAAGCGATATTGTAAAATAAATTATTTTTTTCTTTATTTCAGGTCACAGTCCCTCTACTATGGAGATGGAGTCATAAGGTAAATTATTTTATTATAGATAGGCACATAAGTTATTTTGGTATCTTAGATAACGAATAAAGCCGTTTTTGTGAAGAAAAAACGGTAAGTAAAGGTAGTGTTGAGCAACATAGAAAAATGTGACATTGAATGGCTCTTAGTCAAAATTCAAAACCTATAATAATGTACATTGGCCCAAATTTTACAAATATAGAACCTCTTAAGCATATGATGGTTATTAACAAATAAATAGCTATGACAATCTAATGGAACCATCAGATTGAATTAAAACATAAGTATCGGTTTGCATTACAACGGTCGAGAGGAGAGAATTATAACGACATCTCACAATGTCACGGCCATTTATCATGCGCTTACGATCGTGATTACAACCTGAACAACTGTGTTAATACGTTGTGTTACTGGAAGTGACCATGATGTGAAATTTGGCGAAACAAGAATTCAGTCTGATTCATCTATTTATCCTTTTCTTTTCTCATATCTTTTTGCCTCTTTCTTCTCTCTTGTTTCAGACTGAGATAAAGCGTAAAAGTAATAAACCTGTGCAAAGCCGGGGCGGGTCACAGAGTGCGTAATCTTACCTTGAAGTTTAGAAAGAAAATAATTAATATTTTAGTTCGTGTTACAATTACTTTTTCGTCATAATTTAGACGCCAAATTTTCTAACTTTCAAAAAAAAAAAAAAAGAAAGTAATGTCAAGTCGTGTACCTTGACTTTGAAAAATCAAAAAGCATTCTTGGTCGTGTTGTTGTGTCCTCAGTTATAGTGCTTCCTCGTGCACCTCGAAAATAGCTACTTTGGAATCAGCTTTTTGGAATAATATTTTTGTTGACAGCCATCTTAGGCAGTTACCATGGCACCCAGCCGTGGTGACAAGCAAAAAGCATATAATGTACCGCTAGCGTCAGTTTGACGTTGTTCATTGGATTGGGTGTCAAACTCATGTCACCCAATGGTCCTCGTTCACTTTTACATTTTAGCATTTCAGGAGCTTTACGTAATCTAACGTAACCCTTTGGCTATAATAATGACCAAAGGTTTCACTGCAATCAACTGCAAAGAATATTAAGTCGTCGAGTGATAAGTGGACCACAAGACACTTTTTCATATTGTTCTGTGACATGATTGGACTGTTTACTGTTTGTTTATGTTGTTTTTCTCGGTTTTATTTAGTTTACTTTTAATATTTATAATTTTTAAGGTTTGTTATAAGTTCGTTTTCTATTTGGTGATGCAACGCTGCGCCCAAGCAACGCAAGGTGATGCTAACCAGCCCACTGTATCGCTGGACAATCTGGTACCGTGCAATGATTGTACTCAGGTGCGTTATTTCAAAGGGCAAAGAGGCTTGAAAATCCACCAGGGAAAGTGCCACAAAACTTTAAATATCCCCCTTACTGCCCCAAATTCAAATCAAACAACTATTACTCATCAAAACGTTTTGGATCAACCTTTTTGGAAACTACTGTCTAATCGCAAAGTAAACAAGCCCGTCGTAAAACGCATTCCCCGTGGAGCTCGCCTCTCTGTAGCTTCCGCTTTATCCCAGGCCATAAAGGCCGTAATACTACACATTTCTACACGTGCCTGGGAGCATTTGTTGCTCTTCCCTTACGCTGTTCTCCATGTCAGAAAAGACTCCAATAATAAAAAATCTTTAACAACACGTATAAAAGAAAACTGCGTAAAGTACAGCGTCTTGGAGGAGCAACCTAGCCTTTTTACGGGAATTAATTTGGTCTCGGATCAAAACGCTTCGATTCCTCCGAAAATCTGGAATGAGGCTTCTATGTACAAAGTTGTAGAAAATAAGCTTTTTGATGGTGACATTAAAGGTGCAGCACGTATCCTATTTTCCAGCGACACATTGGCACCTGCCAGTCCTGAAACCCTCACTATCCTAAGAGAGAAACATCCTCGTTCAGCAGCACATCTCGATCTACCTGAGGCACCAAGAGAATCTGATGAAGAAACCAGTCTCCCTCTTGAAGTTGGTGCGCTAGATGTGTCCAACGCCATCATGTCGTTCCAAAGTGGCTCTGCAGGTGGTCTGGATGCCCTGTCACCGCAGTATTTAAAAGACCTTTTATGCGGAAGAAGCGGTGAAACCGGTGAGGCACTACTGAGAGACTTGACGGCTCTAATTAACCTCATGTTATCAGGGTGAGTCAACGGAGAGATCATCGAGATTCTCTATGGTGCCAACCTATGCGCACTCAAAAAAAGGACGGTGGTGTCAGACCAATAGCAGTCGGAATGACCTATCGACGCCTCGCAGCCAAAATCTCCTGTAAAAAGATAGCGCCACAGCTAGCAAATCTTTTTCAACCCATTCAGCTTGGTTTTGGTTCGCGAGGTGGTTGCAAAGCCGCTGTCCACTCAACGCGAACTTTTTTGAGTAACGGTTGTGGAGAGGTGCTTCTAAAGGTGGATGTAAAGAACGCTTTCAATTCTGTTGATAGGGGAGCCTTATTGACGCAAGTGAAAGACAAAATTCCAAATCTGTTCAACTTTCTTTGGCAATGCTATGGCTCTTCAACTAAATTGACATGGTAACGAAATTCTCTCTGCGGTTGGCTGTCAACAAGGCGATCCACTCGGTCCAGCAATTTTCAGCCTTGCCATTCATCCCATTATCCAACGCTTAAAATCCAAGCTTAACGTTTGGTACTTGGATGATGGGACATTGGGTGGCGACATAAATACCGTTTATGATGACCTATTTTTATTAGTCGATGAATTCCGAGGGATCGGCCTTGAGCTAAATTTCTCCAAATGTGAACTTTTTATTTCGGACGACAATCCCGCAACTGATTTGATTTTACAAAAGTTTAATAGTTTGGCCCCAAATATAAAAAAATATTGACAAACTTTCACTGCGTCTATTAGGTTCACCTATTTTCGATGAATCGTTCTCTCCATTTATTGAAGAAAAAATTCAAAATTTTTCGCTTTGTTCGGAACTTTTAACCAAAATTAATACTCATGTGGCCTTTACTATAATTAAATATTGTCTATTTGTCCCAAAATTTACATATATCCTACGATGTTGTCAACTCTGGAAACATACGGATCTCCTTAACAGATTAGACAACATCGTTAAAATTACTTTGGCATCCATTTTGAACATAAATTTAGATGAACGTGAGTGGTTACAGGCTTCTCTTCCCGTGCGTTTAGGAGGCCTCGGCGTTCGGTCCATCTCTGGTGTCGCTCTCCCCGCGTTTCTGTCCTCAGTGCATAGCACTCAAATTTTGACTCAAAAAATTCTTGCGGCCTCTTTTGACAATGTAGATATAACCTTTTTTGGCGAGGCCAGGAACGCGTGGTTATTGGCCTGCCCTGACACAGAATTACCCAAAACCCCTTACTCACAGAGGCTTTGGGACGGGCCGCTCTGCGGGCAAGTACGGAATCCATTCGTACGAGGCCATTCTGGAACCCAATGGCCTCGTACGTGACGATGGCAGGAGACCTGACGGAATGACCTTGATTCCATGGAAGATGGGGCGGCCCTTGGTTTGGGATGCAACTTGTGTTGACACCCTCGCGCCGTCACATCTTCCTGGAACACAAGTTGAGGCTGGCGCGGCGGCCGAATCCGCAGAGAACATGAAAAGGCGCAAATATAGTACCCTGGACAGTGGTTACTTATTTGCGCCTTTTGGTGTCGAGACGCTGGGGCCGTGGGGATCAAGTGCTCACAAAATTTACAAAAACCTTTCGGAAAGACTGATCGAGGCAACTCGTGACCAAAATGCTGGCCTCTATATGGCGCAAAGACTAAGCATTGCCATACAACGGGGCAATGCCGCCAGCATTTTGGGCACATTGCCCACTGGTAGCGGCTTCATAGATTAAGTTTATTTACTTTTAGTTTTAGATAGATCATTTTAGTTTAGATTTAATTTAGTTTTAGTCCTTTTTTTTAAGTAGGTATTATTAATGTTTTATGTTATTTATTATTTAAGTTGTTGAGTAAATAAACTTATTCTACTTTAGGTAAATAAATATGAAACTGTTAGTAGGTACCTACTTAAGTTTTATTTTACCCAAATACGGCTAATTTTCAATACATACTCAAACGAAATATCGTCAAAGAGGGTAATAATATCTTACCACAAAGAAAATTACTTTGGCTATTCAACAATGTGCCACTTCCAGAAAGTAACACAAACAATGCCACATTTAGCTAACAGAAAATCAACTGGTACTTCCAGAAATGCTATCAGTGCGTCGACGTCGTCTTAGAATATCAGAACACCACACCACACCACAGATTTTAATAAGATACTCCACACAATATACTTGCAAACACTGCTGTGCTATTTTGCATTATAACGTTCAACTTATTAAACCATTCATATTCTACTTATTTGAAGATAGACGCAGGAGGCAAATAGCCGCTCAAAATGGCGTTCCGTGGGGGAGGCCTATGTTCAGCAGTTCATATCTTCAGGCTGTTGATGATAATAATGACATTTTAAATAAAACCACTACGACCATCAGAGCTGTCACCAAGAAGCTTTTCACATGCCTTACACGAACACTTTTCTGTTTCCTTTACCTAAGAACTTGAACAGCTGGAACGTCCACTACTGAACACAGCACAGGCCTGCATCCTATAAAACAACACTACGGATTCATATCATTACCAATGTACTCTGTGATTCACATCAGGTGGGTCACCAAAACGTCTTATAGAATTATTACTTCAATCATACATTGTCAAATGACATAAAAGTAAGAATACTTTAATGTTGCAGAGCCAGAGCAGTTTTGATGACGTCACTCAAATACAACTGTCATGTCATACCTTAACATCATGTTGACACTGACGTGCGACAGTGATAAAGCCATATAAAAATGTAGACGTCTCGTTCACACGCAGTTATACTTTTTTTTCTTCTTATATATTGGCTCCACACATAGTGTATTTAGCTAGTGTCAAGTATTATAATTTTTCAGTGTTATGAATATTTCACGTTAAGTCAAGTCTAAGTCATGCTTCAATAAAGTGGTGGCAACTTTACTAGAAGCTTCAACGGAATTTTGGAAGCAACACAAAAAACCACGTATCACCACATTATATCACTTGCCTACACTCATGCTCGTAATTCAGCACTTAATGCGTAAAACGCCACCAATTTTAAACATTAACACTGGAAAAAGCACAAGTTTTGAGAAATAATACAATGCAACGACGTGAACTTTCCGCGTTCCCGCCAAAACTCCCCAGGAATACTTTATAAGTTCATGGTACGTGGTACAATATTATTGTAACCTTGAAATAATAATGCCATGAAACATGATGGTTTTGTATTAGTTTGTGGTAGCCCAGCAGGGGGAAGATTTGCTATAACCTCCACGTTTGGCAAGCCACTTGGTGACCGCAGAAGATTTTAATGAACCCAGTAGAATGCTGCACATTCCCTAGATATTCTTTTAGCCAGCTCTTACGGCCCCCAGGGGAAGAGATAGAGTGGTATACTATTCACAAACTGGAACCACACTGCCATCTAAGAAGAAGCACTTATCATACTTTTTTATCAGTACCTCCACCCAATAGGCATGATGACGACTATTGAAAATGAACAAGTAAATATTACTTTCATAAAGAAGATTACAAATGAATGCAATAATTGAAAAAATAAGTAAAATCGGTAAATAAATCACGGAGTAATAAGCTTTTAAAGTTTCTATAGGCATCTCCTGTCCCTTTCTCGCGAAACAGAGCGCCTCCACAGTTACTATGATAAATCCACCTGTGACGTCACATGCCAAAGATAGTGTATGTAAAGCTACCACAGCTTAGTAATGAGGTACTATAACGACCTTCCTCTGACATCACTGGCCGTTTGAGCTAACTCTTTCTATTCAGGTTTTTAAAATGCTTGAAACATGGTCATTTTTTGAGATAATTAATTTTTGTTTTCACAAATGTTTATCTTTTGAGGAATATAATTAAATTTTCCAAAAAAAAATTTTAGTCATCACATGCTTATTCATTTAAAAAAAAAACAGTTTTTATTCTTTCAAAAGCAATTATTGTTCAAAATACTACGTCAATTAACACAAAACGCAAACCAAAATGCAAACTTTGACGTTTGTTAATAATCTCGCTAACAAAAACATGCAATTTTCAATTGCATCTATGCATGAAATGCATGCATCTATAGTCCATCCATATATAGACCATCATAATAATTTAGCTATGTAATTGTGTCGTTGTACATAATCGTTTACTCTTTGATCTTGAACTCAACGCTAACATCCATTAACTAAACAACCAATGTATAACAAATAATGGTAATTTTATCACGTTTCATTGTTCGACAAGTACACAGGAGTGGTAGGTCAGCGCAGTCAAACATTGCTTTCGACATGATGATTTGAGTGTATGTATTTAATTTAATATTTATTTCTTTGACGGTTTCCAAACCTTGTAGCAGATCAATTATCTATTTATTTGTCTGTTCAGCTTGATAGAGCTATCTTAATTTATCATAATTATTTATTGTCAGTTTTTGTTTATAATATAAAGGGTGCTTTTTTGAGAAGGGCGGTGATAGACAAGCCCGAACCCACGAGGGTAAGAAAAAAATCACGAAAGGAATCATGTCTTAGATTATAAGAAGGCAATATAAATAAATGCATTTTTTAAATCGGCACATTTACATAAAGCAGTAGCATCTTGCGTTGAAACGAGCTGAATCGCATGAATTTATACTTATAAAGATGTAAAAACTGGGAGAAGTTGATTTATTTCAAAAACTTAAATAACATAACATACACTAAACTAAACAACTTAAATAACTTAATAAAATATTATAGAAGCGATTGCAATTACAACAAAAGTTAATCTGTCTTTTTTTAAAGGCAAAACATTTAATTCTGACCACGTCGCAATGACTAGAAGGTGTCTCCTTTACTTCGCCATTCTTAACTTCAAAACTTCCATATCCAAAACGATTAAACTTTTTTAGCACACCATTAAAACATGCTTGCAACGTTGTAAATAACTTAACCTTTGATTTCCCATACCATACCACCAAACGTGTGTCATTATTATAAAAGAACTGTGGGAATAAAAACAAAGCTTCAATTTTAACAATAGCTCAATAGAAAATTATTCATTCTAGCATCAATTATAAGCCGTTGTCGGGTCTATCACTTTTGTGGCTTTACATTTTATTGACGTCATCAATAGTGTTTTAAATACGAAGGCGCGAGAGCTTTTAGTGAAGTTGTAGGTACTTATTGTTTATTTTTTATTTATGTGTTTGAGTTAATATTTGATGTACCTATTCTTTTGCCTACCTATGGCATATAAATTGGGAAAGTAGTAAAAATAATTACTTAGATAGGTAATACCCCGTAATACTGAAGCTTTTAAAATGCGATTAAGTTTTCAATAAAAGCTAAATGGTATTATAATCAACCGCTCCGTCTTACCTTGCTATAATACCTAATTAATGTACAGTGCATTTCAATGCCTTACTATCTGTTAAAAATAATAGTACAAACCGCAGCTTGTTTCGGTTGTAGTTGGTAATAAAATCAAAAATCCTAGTAATTTATAGCTCGTAAAAATCAGAACACACTAAAAATCTCATGTGTTCTAATTGTGACTGAGATTTTTGAACATCGATTTCCTTAAAAAACTACTGGGTCCAGTATAAAACATGGCATCAAATTAAATTTAAAATTTGTTATAGAAGCATGAGGAAAATCGTATACGGAAATATGTACTATTCTGTATTCTGTGGGAAAGTATAAGCCAATCGGTCGACTTCAAATTAAAAAAAATTGAATTCAATTTATTACAAAGCAGTTTCATCGAAGGGGTTACAAAAACAGCTATTTAAACATGAAAAAGTAAATCATCGCTTTGGGACACTTCTTAATTTGTCCATTTCCAAAATTGACCACTTCCCGCAACGTCCTGAGCAATAAATTAGCTAAGTATATTAAAGGTTTGTACTTGTAAGCATTTAATTACTCGAAGATCCTCGTGGACGGCCCCATAGTTTCACCCTATCATAATCATTAAAGTTGGAATACACGGGTGATGACGACAATGTTGCCAGGTTCCTAACACTTTATTACGATAAAATAATTTATTACTATTACTTGATGGGTAAAGTTACAGTTAAGAGATAGTTCATCAACGTTGTAAAAACCGAAGGCTCCAGCCTATAGCCAGATCAATCTATATAGCCAACTTTATATTTTACCGTACATATGGATAATGAACTGCATAATTTAAATATCTGGATCTCGCTTTGCATTATTTTACTGAACAGCTTATCAACAAACTATTTGGTTATTGTATGAACATACTGTTGAAATAATTTAATACTTTTCCGACTTTTTCATACATTTTTAATTCTAATTTGACACAAAAAAAATAACACAAAATAAAAATTAAGCCGCATCAGCATAACGTCAAAAAGACAAAATCAATCTCTATATATTCCCCTGAAAAATCACACAGGGTTATAAAAAAATAAAATAAAAACCAATCTCAATTCCTGAAAAAAAAACTTAGATTCATCAAAGATATAAAGTTTCCAATGCAATTTTTTCGTGCTTATCTAATCGCGTAATAGCTGAGGCTCTATTAGCCACATGGTCGCCACAGCTGACCGCAAATGGCTGCGTTTACCGCGCGTGCACCATTCCCGGCGCAAGCGCATGCAATCGGCACGCGATTGATGTCATGCAAAGTTGTGCAGATAATATAAAAGAGAGCTACCGTGAAAGTCTTATGCAGATGCATTTATCAAAATAAAATAAATATAAATAATATTGACCGCGAAGCACGATTTAAGCGTCTCGTTTCAGCTTGGGCTAAAATGATAGGCCGCCGGACATACAAAATTTTAGTATGTCAGGCTTTTCTCCTTTAGGTACAGGAAGTGAATAGGTTCGATAAAATTCTTAGGGTTTTAGGAAATTCTTCAAAGTTGCTGAGCCATGCTATGAGCGAATACCTAAATATGCAAAGAGACTTGCGTGATCTACAGCTCATAGAGTTAGTTATTTAGATTATTTATCTCTGTATAACTTTTCCCGTTATATTATAATCAGAGAATTTAATCTAATAAAATATATGTATATAGGTTTCAGAAAGCTTCCGCTTGAATACAAAATGAAACAAGACTTCCGCTTCCGCTTTTTTATTATTTTTATGTGAATGAATGACTTGACGAGCTTGTCGTTCACCTGATGTTAAGCAATACGGCCGCCCATAACAGTTGCAGTGTCACTCGGAACTTTAAAATAATAAAGTTTTGTGTGACACTGCACTGCGCACGTCATCCTGAGACATCACACAGTCTAGTAATCGGAATACTACACTGTGTAATCAGGTCATAAAGTCTCATTTGCCCAGTAATTTCACTAGCTACAATGCCCTTTTAACCAGAACACAGTAGTGCTTGCACACTACTGCTTGGCGGCAGAATAACTGGCAGAGCGGTGGTACCTACCTAGACGAGCTTGCTCACAATAAGCAGTAGAATTGAATAGACGGTATTTCAAACTAAGCAAAGTATGGCCAATATCCGTCTTTCTTGTCAATTGTTCTCATCCCGGTACATTCCAAATTCCAACAGAGCATGCAGCTCAGCTAATGGTTCCATAGGATCTTGAGAACGAGTACACAGACGCGTGCTGATACCATGCCGTCATACCACAGAATAGATAGTACCACGTGTACGTACTAGTCATACGTATGCCTTTAATATTAGAATAGGTAGGTAGGTATAGTATCCCGTCCCTTCATAAACAATAGGATTACAAATGGTCCACGTTCCCAATCACATCATCAGCACACTACAAGCTAATTAATACTTACTAATTATACTATTAAGACCTGTATTCTTGAAAAATCTATATTTTTTTATCACTAAGCCTTATTATTTAGGGTCGATACTACCAAAGTCGAATAACGTTATTCCGAGTGTAATTTACCGAGAACAATCGAGTTACATGAATATAACCCTTATACCACCAATTTTGAAACTTATTCCTTGGATATAATTCGAATGGCGTCCTTTTAATTGCCATTTCATTTGTCAATCAGCTGTATCCGCCGAGAGTAACATTTAGCGCTATACTTGGCAAAAAGTTATTCTACTTTGGGAAAATCGAGCCTTAGTAGAGTATTCTGTGACCAAGCGTAATGCCTCAGTGGTGTTAAAGCAATGCGCGTCTAATGTGTCGATCAGAACGCGTATTACGGCGCGTGCCATTCGAAGCATGCGGTTTTCCGTCGCACAGCTGTGGATCGTATGGACTGTAATTGTAGTGATGGGTCTTGCCTCTCTTCGTGTTATTAGGCGTGCTTCGCAGCTTCGATATATATAGGGTTGTCGAGTGGGAAATAACTTTTTATTTAGCTATTTACTTAATATACAAAGAAAATTAATTGAAAGTACCTAATTATATCGTACCTAAGATAGGAATTCACATTTTACTTACTTAACTATAAGAAGTAGATTACTTATTATATAGAGTATATTTTTAGCAACAGTACCTACAATAATTTAAAAATTCATAGTATTTAGTTGTTAGATATGCATTACACAAAATAATATGTCATATCTAGGAATTAGATGCCACTTGTGACAACCCTGATTTCCCGCTGCAGGGCGTGAAAGGAAATGGCTACCGACTTATAAAGATTGTAGATACTTAGTTTAAGTAGCCATGTAGCTACTGTACTCTTTTGAAGGATTCTGTTAGGCAGGTAAACATACTTGGAAACTGTCGTAATAATAATGTTGTACCTACTTTAAAGAAGTATAATGTAGGAATTCATAACAGCAGACATCACATTCCAACTTTTATGGCAGTCTTAAAATTAATTTAATTTTTTTGCATATAATATGTAAGTAGGTAATACTTACAAAAAACACATTGTACTAAGTTTTTAAATAACTTGGCAAAGTCTGAAGATTTAGAGTACCTACTACCATCTCCAAGATCAAAGTCAAAAGTCAAATTTTATTTTGATAAAGTTGTAAGATTGCTAGTTTAGGTAATATCTTTGACGTAACAAAAGCTCACTCGGCTTTCTTTAAACTCAACAATGAGTTGCAAATCTTACGCTTATATATTTTGCAGCAAACTTAAACCAACTTATTTCGTTTTGGAAATAAATCGCGGGTGTGTTACTCGAAATTATTTAGCTAACAGCACAGAAAAGCCTGTCGCTACAGTTGCTACACTTTAGGTATAATAACACTTTAATAATTTAAACCCGATGGTCTTACAAAGTCTACCTTACTGTCTGTAATACTGTCATCACGGTAAATAATCATAATTATCAATTGCATGATATGCCATGATAAAGTTAAGGTGGCATGGTATGGTGCGACATTTTATCTAGCCTGGCAATTAGCCAGGCTAGATAAAATGCCGCACCATACCAGCTCGCCAAGAACATATGAAAAAAACCTACTTAGCTATGCGTTAGGTATTGAACATGCAGCTTACTACTTGCGACAGACCACATCTGTTCTGCTGAAGAGGTCAAGTGTAAAGAGGTTGCTGTCATAGAGCTCTGACCAACTTTCTGTTATAATTGTTGTCGAATGAAACTGCGTTAATGTATCTTTGATTACCGCTTGATTAATGAGGATGATGAGTCAAACTAGCCGCTTGAAGATTTTGTAGATAAGGAGCCAGTAAGTTTTGAAGAAACATCAAGGGTCGTACTGAGAGCTCTCACGCATTTCAAATCAGAGCGTATAATGGATCGCTTTGTTTTTTTCTTGCATGAAGATTTTGACAAGCGATCCAAAAAAGGCTCTGTTTTGTCGCTCACAGTACGGCCTCTGATTGCTATATGTGTGCTCGGACTTTGAAGTAAAACGTAAGGCCGCAGATATAAAATAAAAGACGAAAGATAAGGCACTAGCTCCTCGAAAGTCGCCTGCTTAAATTAGGTGCAAACATATTGGCATAGCAAGAGAAGCAATACGCGTAAAGAAGAAAAAAAAGTAGTGCCAGCCTTCGTAGACTGCGTCTTTACTTTCCATCAGGCGAGACAGTGGTCAAATGCTTTGCCTATAAAGAAAAATAGAAAGGAAAAGGCTCCACCTAATGCTATAGATATTTAGGCAAAGCTGGTTTATTATAAAGCACTACCTAACTGTTTCCCGTTAAGACCTTGCTTGCTGTTACTCTGCAACTCTCAAGTTTTTGCCAATTATCTGATTGTAGATTCATAGACGCACCTTGTCCAAATTATTGATTAATGACGTTTTTACAATGTTTAGAGATAATTATTTTATACGGTCGGCATCATCTACAGCTAATTTAACTCCATGCAAGCTGTTACTGCAATCGGATTATAATATTTTTGTTAACTCATTAAACTGACAAATTAATTTCGGTGATTCATTTGATAATTTGACTATTATTGTTTTATTCAGATGGCGTTATGCACTTTAATTTTAATCAATAAATATTTTCCGGAATAAAAATTGCAGTGATAAATACCAGTAGTCTATTTTTTAACTCTACCGAATCATATGTGCAGAATTTCATCCAATTAAGTTTGATTTATAATGAACAATATACAAACAATGTTTTATTTCGATATTATAGTAGAACCTACTATTTCCTTATTCTGTAATCTGTATAATAAAATAGTATGGAATAGGAAAATTCAATACAATAATTGAAGTAATAAGCAAAGTAGGTAAATAAGTCATGGAGTAATTAGCTTTTCAAGTTTCTACAGGAGGCATATCCTGCCCCTTTCTCGCGAAACAGAGCGCCCCCACAGTTACTATAAAAAATCCAATCGTGACGTCACATGAAAAAAGAGATTGTTTAAAAAGCTACCACAGCTTACTAATGAGGTACTATGACGACCTTCCTCTGACGTCACCGGCCGTTTGAGCTATCTCTTTCTTTTCCGGTTTTAAAATGCTTGTAACTTGGTCATTTTTCGAGATATTTAATTTGTGTGTTCACAAATGTTTATCTTTTGAGGAATATTATTAATTTATCTAAAAAGAAAATTTTAGTCATCATGCCTAATATGTATATGTCGTAGTGGGATTGTATAATTCGTCGTACCTATTACAATCCCAAAAAAGAGCATACTGCTAAAGTATCGATATTGAGAACGCGAAGCGTCTATCAATACGATGCATGCGCCGCGGACTTTCCTTCAGCCGTAGGTAATGCAATCCGGCTTATCACTGACCCGCCTAAACGGCTACAGCAGCTAGCTGAAATGTTGTAACACGGCAATGTATACAATTTTACTGTGGCATATTATATAAAAACCTGTAACGGACTTCAAAACCCATGGCAAATGGCATCTCTATTATAACCACGTTTACCTATATAACGCTCGATGCCTTTGGATATGAAGGCAGTAGGCACGCGTTAGTGATCTCACATTTCCCGTATAACATATCCATACTTATCTTAACCGCGGATTCGTCCCTGCTAGACGTCCGGTCCGGTGCCATTACACCGACATGGGAATTGTGGTAAATTGCCGAGCCGTGCGTGAGCGAACACCATATGGTAGGTACAAAGAAACTGATATTTTGTCACATACAGACACACGATCTGTTTATCATAGAGCTTACAATATTCGCTGGCTGTAAGTTGTTTCATTGGTTGAGTCGAGTGAAATAAGAAAAATACTTCTGCAATAATTAAAATCAAATCTACAAGACTCAGTCAGTAGCGATTTGCAATAAAAACATGTTATAAATGTAGACGAAGCTATCTCTGGGTTTCTCTCAGACGTGCGAAGAAAGTTTAATCTCAAATGTGCATAAATATTCTAATCCTTTAGCAATATTGTCCTCCAAACATTCACGTTATATTACCATGATATTTTTAAATAATTTCGACAGGTTTTCGTCTCCAAAGTTGTTAGATTAACATGCAAATATGTCGTCAAGGTAAACGATGATTTTAATTCTTTCTCTGATTTATACGGAAGCACTATGACCTTATAAAAAATAGACTATAAAAATAAGTCTGTCTTTTTGGCTGATGCTGTTGGTTTCTACCAAAGATTATGGTCTCTACCGACCTTTACAGCGCCACCGGGCGGGCGCCCAGCTATCGTAAGTGGAAGGCAACTAGCTGATGGGCATTGGGCACCCCCTGGGGTGTGAGCCTCGGCTTGGGCCGTTGCCGGGACAAGAGGATCGAGAGTGGACCCTATGGAAAGCAGAAATAAACACTTAGTTTTTAAATTTCACGGTGGTTTACTACATTTTCAATAGTATTTACGAGGATTAAAATCACGGTAAAGATCCCGTAAGTACTATAATATTAAAAATGTAGAAAAATAATAATCTATATACACATAAAATAAAATATGTAATGTGTGTACTAAACATAATACGTCGAGTGGGCTTAATATAGGATTAGGGATTAAGTTAGGGATGTATGAAAAAAGATAAATAAATACCTAAAATTATGATAGTGAAGATGCATTATAGAAAAAAAATGTTTAGACTATTTAATAGTCTTGAACTAAGAATAAGTACCTATTCTTGAAGAAGGAATTTCCAATCGCTCGACTCTACCTCACCATACAGTACCTCATACTACACACAAAAGCCTATAATTTCTGAAGTAGTATGCAAACAAGCAATTTCTTTATCTTTACTGTTTGTGAATAGTTATTTACTATTATACAATTCGATCTGTGTGGAGTGGGGCTGTGAAAGAAGGCAGAGGTCAACTCGAGTTTTATTTGAGAAGACACTTTAACTAAATTGACTACCAATAGCTGTAGGTGCCTACAGCTGGAAACTATTTACCTGACTACGGCAAGCGAAGCAAAAAGGAGGGTTATCATTTTGACCAGTATGTATATGTACCTATGTATTTTATAGTATGGGAACTTGCCACACTTGTGGGCACTGCCAAGCAATGGGGTCTAGGGTGATTATCGTACTTATTTGAGTTATAATAGGACCAGTCGCGCAGTATTTGCATACTATACCTAAATCGTTGGTGACAGTGTCGTATCCACGGGGTCTCATGCGGTACAAACGAAAAAAAGCACGAACGTGAAAAAAATGTAGTGATCATGTCGTGAGCGTTACTACTACTAGTTAGTGTCTAGTGTATTCATTTGGCCCAATACTTTTCCAACACGCAACAAATGTCGCTTGATAAACTTACGTTATGCAGATGAAAAATAATTCGTAAAATAGCCCGCGTTATTCCGTTGTATTGGATGAGGCATCTGTACTGTAGGTATTATATTACCTGGGGTAGTATCTGTATCTTGTTTTATCTTTGCCGATTTCAAGCTCAACAAGCAGACACAAAACAATATACGTTCCTCGACTATAACACATACATAGTGTCTTATCATCTTATCAACCTAATTAGTACCAAAGTTCATACAATCATTGATAACATCGTTGCTTCTTCGTCATCTTTTGTTCTCCGTTTCACAATCATAAATGTCTCAAGGTTTGACAATAAATGTTGGTCGAGTATTTAAACAATGGTGCAGATGACGACCCCAGATAGTAGACACCATGACTAATTTATTGTCGGAGAAACTCCCAAGCAAAGGTCAAATCGTTCGGTATTTGATATCTTTATTTTGGCACACCTATTGTAATCACTGGGCCTTATAAAAACAGCAAAGAGTACATCTCAAAAAATAGCACACGGAAGTGAAAAAAATGCTTTCTTTTTTAAACACCTAAGTGAGACATCCATTCCAACTTCGTCTTTTTAGTTATTCTCACAAAGCATTGAAAAAGATGACGCAAAGCAAAGCAAAGCATTTTTTTCTTGCTCTGTGAACCTAATACAGGTAATGGGCAAAATACACGATCGGGACCAACCACCGACCAAGGTCACATTTGTCTGACCTTGGTCGGTGGTTGGTCCCGATCGTCTATTTTGCTTTTAAGTCACACTATTGCCCATATGTAACATCAAACGAATATACTTACTTAGACAAATATTCGCAAATAATTTGTGAACATTCTTCGGCGTGTTTTTGTGGGTATTCAAAGGATACCTTACTAATGTTTAATTGACACGCGTCTGGGGTCCATGATTAATGTCTTCTATTTTCAATAGTAGCTAATCGTTATTCTTCGTTTTTTGGTGATAAATACAAAAAGTTACACTAATAAAGAGATAGCATAGCAGGTCAGTGCTAGCACGCTTAAATTTTATATAAACAAATGATAAAAATGAGTAGTAGTTTGGTCGAAACTGTTAATTTTTTAATGAATGCCTTGACGGCTTGTCAATTGCCTGAAGTTAATCGTCACGGCCGCCCATACCAGTTACAGTGACACTCACAATTCTATGTGCCAGTCTATGTAATAGGGGGAATTCTGTGGTGCCAGTGTACGTATAATGTATTGGTTATTATTATTATTGTTGCTGTATGATTTTTCTGAGGTTATACATAGGCCATGTATTGTAGGGCATGTGTTTAGGCCATTTCACAAGCCATCTTTTTGCGTTTTAGTCAAAATGCTAACACGTTAATATTACACAATGTGCCGTAAAACGAAAATAAAAAAGAATCCGATTTTTTGCGTCAGAACCATGATGATTATGTACATTGTACAGTGTTCACTACCTATTTATCAAAAAGACTATTACTGTATATCAAAAATTAAGGAAAATTCAATTTTTACATTATACAAAACTTTTCATTCTAAAATACGTTTTAAATGGCATTCCCTCTCGACTACTTTCTGTGAAGTGTATATATATAGCTGAGGGACTTTTTCTTGCCTAATAAGGTGGAATCTTTAATGCCACTTAATTTACGAGATCTTGAAAATCTTGAAATGGTTATAGCACCTGTTTTGTATGTCAGTTTACCATGCCAGGCTGGATTGAGAAAGTTTACCTAATGAGGCAGTAAGGGATTTGTTTCCAACATCTTGTTTGAACGTCTTACTTTTATAGTATGTAGAACTAAGTAGTATATTGAGAGGATATAGCACAGCACTGATTTGGCGTCTTCATTTCTGCCAAAATTAATATAATGTATTCTACAAAGTGACCTTGAATTGGTATTATCCCGAAAGGGGGTAAATCTACACGCCAAGGTAGACAATGTTTCTTCTACCACTTTACTAAATTAATAGTTTTTCATTGAAGAAATGCCATGTAAAACGTTCGAAAATAGTCTCAGCGCAGCTGGGTGGTTGGACTTCGTCCTTGACCGAGTGCACCTAAATGAGTTTAACGACCATTGTTTAAAAATGAATTTATAGTATCTTGTTAACTCTCGTAGCGATAGCACGTGCAATTTTGCGAGTGGATTTGGTTTTTACCATGGAGGTTTTGACACACCCAGTTTCAAGTAAGGCTCTCACAACTTGTAGGGTATCATGGTCTCAGTCCCCCTATTTCGGGATATCATACTAATTCATGGTCACCTTGTATAATGTATTTCTATGTGTTAGCACAGATATTAAAATAGTAGTGGTGTTAGGTAGAAACCTAAGCGAGAACAATTTCTTACAAACATAGCCTTAAGGATTTTTGGTTATTTATCATGACTTGAAATTTTTACAATAGAATTTTTTACTTAGTGTTAATTTCATAAGAGGATATGAATGGTGCTCGCGAATTTGTGAGCTTGTCAATACTAATTTCTTCTGCTTACGGTACGGTGTTCGTTGTACTTATATTATATGTGCACACCACACTATATAATACATGTTTTTAAACATTAGCATTGGTATTCTTTATGTGTTTTTTTTTTAATGTAATTTATCTCCAACTTCCTTGATTTCTAACAAATATAATTTGGTCTCTATAAAACTAGAGAGAACTTTTTCGTTTTTACTTTATACTAAAATATTTTCCTATAAGTACTAAAGTGAACAAATTCATAAAACTAAACGAATACAAAGCCCTCACTAGATACACAACAATAAAAATAATTTCCAAAGACCACTCACTCAACCCATTCAACCTTTTGTTACGAATTAACATTTCATTCCAAAATAATTGTAACTATTATACTAAAATTACAACATCCAGAAATTACGATTGGGATTGACAAGCTACTACACTTTGACAGTGTACAATTACGGGCTGGCACAAAATATAATTACAAGATTATACCAAAAATGAGAATTGATTAGTTGAATACTCGATAAGTTTATGTTCGGTCAATCAAGGTCCATTGAATGGACAGTGATTGAATGAGATTTTTGTCAGGTTCACAATCAAGCAAGTTAAGGAACTGTGATAGCGTATAGAATATAACTGAACGAGTATAACATAACATTTTATAAAAAGTGTGTGAAACTAGGTACTTAAACATCCCATCACGATGATTGCAGACCCACCTGGTAGAGATATTATTAGAGCTAGTATTAATAAGTTTTTGTTACCCATAACTAATGGCAAGCTATTGTTGATTGTTCGTAAAACAAAGCATTAGAAAGATATTATGGTAGAAAGGTACTTACACGATAGGATAGACGTGCATTGCGTTTATTATAGAATTGAACCCATGTAAAGTAAAATACCTACCTAATAGGTAATTAATTTCTTAGCGAGGGCATCTCGCTTTTCTTATAAATCGTACAGACCTTTAATAGTCTCATTAAATTGGGAACGCCATATAACAGCGAAATATCTATTAGTTAGGTAAGTACAACTACCCTGTAACTATTAAAAACTTTCTCTAGACTATGTAAATAGGTAGCTTTCACTGTACAAAAACATATTTTAATATTTTACAATACTTACCTTATTTTTAAGCGATTTGAATACAAAGGATATTTAGAAAGTACTAGCTGTAATTTGTTAAATCTAACCTACATTCAAAAAGATCAGACGTGTGCTTTTAATCCAACATAAACATAAATTAAAAATACAGCCCACTTTGATCAACTCTTAACTACCGAAATCACTATAATTTGGTTGTGTAAATCCATTAACCAAATTACTATTATATTACAAAGCACGTTTCGAGATCGCACTTACTACTGGTAACCATCAATTTCCGGACACTCGATTTGGTAAAAAGGTGTTGACCAAGATAATAAGATCTGAGAGTATTATTAATTTGATACAACATTTTTTGCCTCCAATGTAATCTGTATAGATTTATTATACAGTAATATAATATGAGGAATTTCTAAGAATGGATACTTACTTAAATTTTTTTTAAAGCCTAGCGTTTGTCTAATCGTCACTAAGTTTAATATAAAAGTTGCTCACAATGAAGGGAAATGATTTATTTTCCTCCATGCAGTGTAAGAAAACTTCATAATAAGTATTATAATAATATTTCCGGGCACAAATACAGGACAAGTATTTGTGCCCGAAAAAAAAAAGCGCAAATACTTTTTCTGTGTCTGGGTGTTGTGGGACCATGGTCCTCGTAGTTCCTGGGTCCCTAGATACAGGGAATCCTAGTTAGGGTCCAGGATCTATGTATGTGATCGTTGGGCGTTATTTATTATTATTTATTTATATTTATGACTGAAAATTAAAGTTTTAAATAAACAAAGGATAGTTTAAATTACTTTAAATGATAAAATATAAATGTCTATTAATTTATATATTTACAGGTAATCTAAGTCAAACCTTGAAATCTATCACACCGAATATGTCAACGCACATAATGTCTAGTACCTGGAACACGCACTACCTTGGAACCATTTACTTAGGTACCTAGGTACTTAACGTGGTCAATTTTTAAAGAGCTACAAGTTAAATCTCATTAGTAGTTGTCCCTCTGACGTTAATTTGACAGTTAATTTGTGTCACTGTTGACATAATAGTTAACTGAACGTTCTTTGAAAAGTTGGTCCCCAAATAATTTATTTAAAATTCTTGAATAATGAGGCCTGAAGATACAGTAACCACAATAATTGACGACACATGACAACTCTTAACGATACGTTAACGACTTTTTGTCGCTGATTTGTTAGAGTAATAAAAACATAAATTGTCAATTGCTTAAATAACACTTTGTGACTATAAAGAAAAAATACTACCTTTATAGCTACCGGTATAAAATTGTTAAATCAACATCTTGTATCGTTTGTGATTCGTAACTACAGATTAGAGAAAAATAACACGATGTTACTATGTGCTCGTAACAAATACTTCTAGTGTACCTACTCTGTAGTCCGGCCGATGGGAGAATGCGGTTGACAGCTACAATAACATTATCAAAAGTTGAATGAGAACAGCAAGTTCTACTTATGCTGCTTTCTTTGGCGTAAGATTAGGTATAGGTGCACGCTGTGATAACGAATTTAGTAAGAGAGGGGGTCCTTAGCATAGGGCGTTCTTGGTTAGGGTGTAGTTTAGGGATTTTTGGTAAATACTTACATAAAAATCAGGACTGCCACTGAAATGAGAATGTCACTATTGTTAAATAAATAATTTGAATTTGATAGATAAAAATGCTAACAAGTTGATATGCACAATCAACTACTCTAGGTACATAGGCAAACTTAATGCTAGAGAGCATTATCTTCCAGTTAACCTGGGTGTAACTTCCTTTTGAGAAGTTCTAGGTACTACCTACCCACTCACAGAATCCATTTCTTCCGGATGAACTGCAATCTCTTCACGATAACGTTGTATTACTTATACAAATCTACCTGGTTTCATAGTCAATGTATTTACTTATTTTACCTATTGATTACTTCTAGTAAAGAAACACTAATGTAGACGTCCAATATTTTATTATCAAAGCTACTGTGCTGATGCGATCATAAAACCTATTATCATATGCGCGGAATGCCGTTCCTTCAATATAGTATCTCATTTACATCATTAATGAATAATGATGTTAGAATAACTAGGTGCAAATTGTAAGAGCCTAGGTCTAGTCTTTTATAAAGTAGTCACTACATTATAGAGGGCAAGCCTCCCGTTTGCGTACCTACTGAACCATGGAATACTTACATTGTAGTCTATGGTTCAGTAAAATATGCATAGAAAGTCTAGGGTTACCTCTTCTAAGGCCCCGTTTACACACGCTAGAAAACTTCTGCAATAAGTGTCGGACTCTATCAGACAGCAGCATGCATGTGTAAACAATGCAGCAAGTGCACTCGCGACAGATTGTCGAAGGTGATTGGCGATTGTTGAAATCGCGCTAGTTTCCCGCGAGTTTTCTTGCATTTGTGTAAACGCGACCTAAGACAATTCAAACTGGGAATCAATCAAAAGCTTTGTTTTCATAAAATGGATAGAGAATTTAACACACAACAATAACAATCGTTTTTTTTAATTTTATATCAGAAACAGTGTTTTGACTTTTACTACCTACATATTTCTTGATTTTCTGTTAGCAAATATAATTGATATTTGCCGTCAAATAACTAACGGTACTTAAAGTTTTACTTAAAGCTATTAAAATCTTGGCAGTTCCAAGGAAACTCTTTTCATAGTATCACAAAGGGTCACAGGTACAAGGCTAGGTTAGCCTAGCCTATCTCGCCGCTAGAAATTTAATGAAAAGCCGTAAATAACGTTTATGTGCCAAACAAGTCGCTTAAGAGCCGTTATCCCAACATTATCGATCGTATAATACCTATTTTCCGCCAATAAACATCAGCAACGTCTTTAATCGGTATTTTTATTAATGTAGAGTATGTGAGAATATACCTAACTTACCTTAGATGTAAACAGTAAACAAATCGTAGATAGAGAGCTCTTGAAAAGCTCGAAATACGGTAATAAATCTTATGGTTTACCAGTAAATCAATTGAATAATTGTCTTTTATAAAAAAAAAAAAACAAATTTAAAGCGGGTCTTCTATTACGGCCTATTCTGCTTCGAAAGACAATTATTCAATTATTATTTTCGGAATTTTACCATTCATCATCATCATCATCAACAGCCTGAAGACGTCCACTGTTGAACATAGGCCTCCCCCAGGGAACGCCACTTAGAGCGGCTGCTCGCCTCCTGCATCCATCGGCTCCCCGCGGCTTTCACCAGGTCGTCGGTCCACCTTGCGGGGGGCCGGCTTACGCTGCGTCTTCCAGTTCGTGGTCGCCACTCGAGAACCTTTCTTCCCCATCGGTTGTCAGTTCTACGAGCGATGTGACCTGCCCATTGCCATTTCAACTTGCTAATCCTAAGAGCTACATCGGTCACTTACCATTAATAGTTGATAAATCTTAAGTTTTACTGGTATTTTTTTTTAAGTTAATTACTCTCAGGATTTTACCGTATTTCGAGCTTTTACAGTAACACAATTTATACAAATATCATTACAAAATCAGTATGAGACCGTGACGTAGCCATATGGGCACTAAACCTAGCTCTTAGTTTTGAATCTTACTGCACGTCGCCTTCGCTTCTCTGAGACGTATCTATTTTAGACCGGGCTGGATGTTTATAGCCCAAAAAGCTAAAGTTCATCATCGCTGGCTGAGACGTACCGTATTTTAATTCTAATCTATGCATTCATTTAAATTTTTTAGTCAGTGAGGTGACAATAAAGTATGTGAATTCGCAATCAGGCTAAAATAAAATTGTCTATAAGTATGATGTGGCTACTAAAATCATCACACTATACTGGATCTACTTTGAGCTTGACGATGATTATTAATTTGACACGGTATATACTAGGACACAAAGCTTGTTTGAGCATTAAAGCACTGATCACTAAATAACTACACTAAAGTCACTCATCCGTCACTGATCTTACTGAGAGCCTAATCCGCGTTTGCTCTCGAAAAGTGTCGATACTTACGACCCAGCTCACCGGATGCTGTTATTTGCGTCAGTTTTTCGCAAAGTGTACCTATATAAATATTCGGACGTGTTTGTATAGTTTCACAAAAAACGCCCCTATACAGGATGTAATTTAATTCATTAGCATAAATTGAGCCCATGATAGTACATCATTTATAGACCCAGATAATATAATACCTACAGTACAAATGCCTCATCCCATACAACGGAATAACGCGGGCTATTTTACTAATTATTTTATTTCTGTATAACGCAAGATTATCAAGCGACGTTTATTGCGTGTTGACGAAGTATTGGGCCAAATGAATACACTGGACACTAACTAGTATCTCTCTAGACACGATTACTAGATTTTTTTCAAGTTTGGACTATTTTTAGTTTGTGCCTGATGGGATCCCATATTTATAGATGATTATTAAAGTGTAAAGAGTGTAAACGAAAATATTTTTATTGAAAATTATGAAGATTGCCGCGGCGCCTAACGCAGTTGGCACGGATGATTTTGATACATTTAAACGTTTTTATACCTTGTATGTACTAATTAAAATTAGTACTTCTTTATTTTAATTAAATTTTGTATTGTAGCATTTGATTTAATAAGTTATTCCATTTTTTGGAGTTATTATTATTACCAAACTAATGTGTTATAATTCAAAAATTTTGGTCCACACGTGACCGGTATCAGGAGTAGGTAGGTACTTAGTTTCAAAGGATGCTAATGAATTCAATTACACCCAGTATAGCGAGCGAATTGAGATGCAAATGACGCAGCATCCGGTGAGCAGCTCGGCCGTGAGTATCGTGACTTTTCGAGAGCAACAATGTGCAAAACTCGGACTTGACTCTCTGTACCTATACGTAATGCATTATTGCCCTAATCTCGCACTACGCACTCGATATTCAGAAATGTGTAAAATTAGACCTTACAACGTAATCTGAGATGAGACAGATAGTATAATCTCAGACTCTCTAATCTATGTATATCTGATGTCACGTCGGGCCTCGGTGCGTGTTTAATCTAGCCATAGATTATTGCACTTCTCATACGGAGACGGGGAGACGTGCCACAGAATTGCATCGATAGAGAAGGTTTAGCCGCTAAAGTGCCGATAAAACCGAGTTGCGTAGGCATGTTGTGTCATTTTAGGAGTACGTCAAGCAAAGCGTGTATTTGAATTCTATCAAAATTGTATCGTAAATTACATAGGTACTTATAGAGACTGGTATTTGAAAATTGTATTGCCGTCGCTCTGATCTTCATACGTATATAGAGACAGTTGAGTGATTTACTTAGGACATTTTAGGGTTTCGAGCGCCAACAGTTTTCACCCTCTAAACCTTAACAAAAAACTTTGATTTTGATGTCAATCGTTTGATTAGATTTCAATCTATGCTTGTACGTTATTTTTTTTTGTAAATATGCTTCGTGTTCTATTTACAACTACATTTCTCCGTCATAATTTTAACGCCTAAATTCGTTATTTTAGGTGTCAATAATTTGACATTATTTTTAACTGTAATTAATTTTGACGTTTTGTGAATAAGTTAATAATGTATTATTTTAATTTATTCTTTATATTTTAGATGAAGTATATTATAAATATTGGTGTCTATAGATATATTGTAAGAATTTCAAAAAGGAAGACCGTACGAGTACGAGCATATTTTTTTATTGGGTAGACAACATATAAAAAAAATCATTAATATTGGATAGTGGAAAAGCGTGGACACTTTTAGTATGGACAAAGGACATACCACGCTTCTCCTGCACGCGTAAACATATGGTGGCATATCTACAGACAGGCAGACCTTAATTACCTATTAGTATTCTAAACTCAGTCATTATTAGCCAGCTCTACGGAACTTCATAGGGCCATTCTACCGTAACGTATCCCCATGAGATCAACTCACGCGCACCCACCCGTTACCTGAAGCATACTAATAACGACACGTAACAAATTCAAGAGCGAATCAAATGGGGCCATTTTAAACGGACCGAGCAGATTAGACGTCGAGACGTGTATAAGTAAAGCTTTCATGTGGACTTATGATTGAGTTATTTCTCGCTTAATTAGAGCAGTCAAAGTTCCTCCGATTACAGATCCTATAAAAAACTTCGTCCGATCATCAAGCCACCTGCCGAGCATGGTGATTATAGAAAATCCCCCCTATGATAAGCGTCCGAGGTCTATGTTCAGCAATGGACGTCTTCAAGCTGATGATGGTGGTGAATCTATGATATACTTTTTTTTCTTATATTTTGGCTCCACAGTGTATTTAGCCAGTGTCAAGTATTATATTTTCATCGTGTTATAAAACATTTCAGGCAAAGTCATGTCCTAGTCATAGTCATAGTCCAGTCTAAGTCAGGTAGTCGTAGTTCAGTCTAAGTCATGCTCCAGCAAAGTGATGGCAACTTTACTAGAAGCTTCTATGGAGTTTTGGAAGCAACAAAAAAAATCACGTTTCACCACATTATATCACTTGCCCTCACTCATGCTCGTAATTCAGCACTTAATACGTAAAACGCCACCAATTTTTAACATTAACACTGCAAAAAGCAAGTTTTGAAAAATAATACAATGACGTGAACTTTTCCGCGTTCCCGCCAAAACTCCGATATACGAGTTATTTTGTGTTTTTATTTTATTAATGTTTGACAAAATTATCGTCTTCATCATTATCAATAACATAATGCACCTACTCGTTATCAGTTTATAAAATTACCTTTCTACGAAAGCTCGTCACTGCTTTTTCAACTGTAACACGGAGCTTTTTATTCGTATAGGTATAGGTATAGGTATTATCAATACATATAATAATACTGTAACTGGGCTAAATCTGTATATTAAATATTTTTGGAAATTTTTGACTGCGGTATGCTTCTTAATCAATATAGAAAAATAAAAAAAAATTATATAAAAAAAATATACTCACCCTGTCGAAGGGAAGATAGAAGAGAAAGGTAAAAAAATAGGGGAAAGGATGAATGGATGGGACGGCAATAGAATCCCGACCCAACCATTCATCCTTTTCCCCTATTTTTTTACCTTTCCCTTCTCTCTTACCCATAAACAGGGTTAAGACTTAAAACTAATTAACCCGTGCGAAGCCGGGCCGGGTCAGCTAGTAGATAGAATAGAATAGTGATATATTTCACGGTAAGGCACGCGCTCGAGCCCATTTAAACTTAATCACCATCAAATCCGATGGCCATTCCGCTAATCCTATAATCCGGCAAAACCGTCTCAAATGGCCGTGTACGGCTCAACTAGAGACACGCTCGTTTTATGTGCGATATAGATCGATCACTATCATATGCCACCCGCTAACAGAGTCGTCTATCTGCTAGTACTGTATTACTAATTATAAATGTAATATTCTAAGATGTAACCGTTTCTTTTCTTTATATTTTGCATGATTGTGATTCGATTTTACTCAATTTTATTAAGACAATTTTTTTCACATTTTTGGGAAGACGTTGGATGCAGGAGGCTAGTAGGCGCTCAGAGTGGCGCACTCTGAGGGAGACCTATATTCAGCAGTGGACGTCTTCAGGCTGTTGATGATGATGATGATGATGATGATGATGAGATTTTATTATCACTTAAGTAGTTACAATGTACAAATATGATCGGTTGCATTTAAAATGATACCTTATTAAGTTATATGAAGAATTAAAAAAAATGTTTTGTTAGGTTTAATGTAAGTATTTGAAACCGATTAGGATAGGATGTAACTTAATGAAGCTATATCCATATAGCTTGTTTTGTATCTTGCGAATTACGAATAAAGAACAAATAACAATTACTTTAGGTCAAGGACTGACACTTAGGTTACCTACATTATATCTCGAGAAACTGTGTTCACGACCGAAGCTATAAGGCACAGTTAGTACAACAATATTTGCGAAAAGTAAAACATTTTGCGTTTGCTGTAGAACATTATGATACCCAGTTTAACAAGTAGCAGAACATTTTAACTGTCTATGATGGCCATTTACAACGAGTTGTTTACAACCGGTAGTTGTTTTACTAAATCACGCGTTTACTACCAAGCAACAAATGAGGTTTAAATCGCCAAGACCAAGAAATAAAGTTCATAAACTAATGACAACAAATCCAGAACAATATAAGTCACATATATTGCACATGTGAGTGTGAGAGAGTAATCGAGGTTTAACAAGAATTCGTCAGGTCACTAGTTCACGGCCTAACGATGGTCATTGTGTTCACGGCTGTCAAAAATACTACTTAACACCTACAACTGCACAGTGTATATTGTGTACAACGTACAATTGTACATGTCTGCATAAACGAGCGACATGACAAAAGTAACCCCAAAAATCGTAAGAATTAGGTAAAATAGGAGGAAGATCGCATAGACAACTTATTTAAGTGTTAATTTATTTATTTCTATAATAAAATCCACAGCTCTTAAAAACAAAACTACATTATGAAACATACAATAAAATTAGAGCCAACAATGGATTTACATTTTAAGAATTAATTTATAATCATAAAATTATTATTATATTTATTTTAAAAACTTAAATAGAATAATTATTCATCATCGTACATCCAGGTTAATACTTCACAACAAAACATTAGGTAAATAATATAAAAAAACTCCTTTACTAAATACAACTAAACTATTTCATAAAACTAAACTACTACCAAACTAAAACTATAAAATTAACAATAATACCTATAATACAAAACTAATCTAATAAACCACTACCAGTTGGCAAAGTGCCCAAAATGCTGGCAGCATTGCCATTTGCCACGTTGAGTGGCAATGCTCAACCTTTGGGCCAAGTAGAGGCATTTCAGTCACGTGTTGCTTCGACCAGACGTTTGGACAAAATAATCATAAATTATTTTTAAATTATTTATTATTTTTTGGTTGTGTGCTTTACCAACTTTGTAGAAATATTTTTAGTGTGGACGAACTTTCTGTCTGGAATTCATTTCAATTCTCTTAGAATAAAATAGTAATAGTTATGCAGTTTCGTTAAATTCTCCAAACTGGAGGTCACAGGGCATGTCTGCGGTTAATAATGAACTGACGTTCATTGTGAAGTCTGAATCCTACACAATAAGCTAATGGCTATCTATAAGACCTATACAACCGATGGGGAAGAAAGGTTCTCGAGTGGCGACCACGAACCGGAAGACGCAGCGTAGGCCGGCCCCCACTAGGTGGACCACCAACCTGATCAGAACCGTGGGGAGCCGATGGATGCAAAAAGCAAGCAGCCGCTCAAAGTGGCGCTCTTTGGGAGAGGCCTATGTTCAGCAGTGGACGTCTTCAGGCTGATGATGATTATGATGATGATGAAGACCTATACTAGAGATATACTTAGATAGTTAATACCTGTGTGATAAAAAGTAAGCATTCCGTAATTCGCATTGTGAGTGTTATATCAAAATACGTTTTATCGCGCAAATCACACTGATATAAACATTATAAAAGACTAAAAAAGCAGATAATAATAATAATAATAGCCTTTATTTCGGATTTTACAAGTATTTTCTTAAAATCTAACTTATTTCTAACCTCTAAATATTTACAAGTATATCCGTTTGGCTTTTGACATAGGCCTCGTCCAGCTTCTTCCATTCTGATCTTTGCCTGGCTGTTCTTGACCATGTGATTCCAGCTACGCCTTTATGTCGCTGTCTCAGCGACAGCAGATAGCCTTGCCCAAATAGCATTCAAGCATATCCACAATTAATTTAAATTAAATGCTCAGATACATTTATTTTTCCTTTTTCGAATTATCAGATTCAATTATCAAAGAGCGAAATTCAAAATTAGCATCGCGGTAACATATTACCAGAATCAGAGGCAACATTATCGCTCTCCTCTTAAACATTGGGTTATCCTGCAAACGGGGAGGTGTCATAATAAAAGCCATCATGCTAAAACAGCGTACCATCATTAACGATGGCCGAGCTTCTCACTAAAATCAGTTGTCGCCGGTATTTAGCACCGCAGTAACATTTATCTCACCTTTACACCGATTTAAATAATGCCTCCCATGCGACGTAAATTATCCGCTACTGCTGTAGACTCTATAAAATGTTGAATAATACCGGTACAATTTTATTTTTCGAACACTTAAAACGCTGATTGGGTTGCCAACACATTTAGTAATTTGTCCACCGTAAGAGATGCCCGGAGTACGCCTCTTCCACAAATACGCGTCGCCAATAAAATAAATTAACATTTAATTTTGTTGGTTAGCGACATCGATTCGGCTGTATAACTGTCGGTAAAACACATAAAATTACAAAACTAAAACGTGCATGATCGTAAATGTATCGTACACAACGTTTAATGATGTAAAAGTCAAAATATTTTCCCCAATCTGGTTATTTTTAAATTGTAATAATATTTAAGTTATACATGATTAGCATTTTACTTTTTCAAAAATGTCGTCGTCGGTGTGATCCGGATGTCATCAGTTGAAAGCGAAAAATAATTGCGCGATAAAGTCTAAAAAATTTTAGTACACGGCACAAACGTTTTCGGCTAACGAAACTCGTTCCAAAATAACGTTAATTTTTGTAAAGCAATGCGAAATCCGAAAACATCGAACGCAAATAGAGTGTTCAAAATCGCATGTGCACGCGAAATATCCCCGTGGTTTCATGGGAATCGCAGCTTCAGTTCAAACCCAGCGAGTTATAGCAACTTGGCAAGCGATCGTCAATTGTCTTGACGTCACCCGTCACGATTACAGCCTCCCATACAATACATCCGAAGGTTCACACGGCTGCTGTCTCGACAGTAATAATAGCGCAAATTATAGAAACGACATTGATTGTTTCGTAATTAAAATTCTTTCCACAAAAGAATACGGAGTCAATTCGAACCGTGTCAAGTGTACGAAGAAGCTTTGATGGACGGCTACCTTGTAAATTAAAGTTTCCAAACACTTATTAAAAATCAATTTGTAACGAGTCGAAATAAAGTGATTAAAGTGTAATTAGTAACTACATAATTTGAGTGAGAAATAGAGATGAGTATTTGATGATTGATGTTTTATTGAAAACTCTATTGAAAGGATAACAACTTTCGTATATGAAAGACTTCAACGCGCACCACTTCGTAAGATTATGCTTTTGGTGAAGCAAAAATTGAAGAACTTTACAAATTATTGATTAAATCAGTTTTTAAATGAATAAATAAGTAGTCAATCACCAGATGGTTAGCGCCCCGTTCAGTTATTACAGTATTTGTTGCAGTGTAATAATAATAATCACAATAGACAGTGATCACAAGTTGCAAAAAACCGAAACAATCATAGCTGGAGTTTTTTTTTTGATACTTAATTTTGATTATTCCCAATTCTACAGATTTTCATTTTAACAGAATATTATGTTAATGATTTTTAATTCAACGAAGCCAACTTTTCTACTTTAAAAATTAGACATCTGTCAAAAATGACATTTGTTAAAATGTGTCATCTATCTTAATTTAGTATTGCTTTCTAAGTAATTGTCTAAGCAACGTATCTACCTAGGTAGGTTTATTAGAATCATTTTATCAAACGTTCCAAAATTATTGTACAGTTCATAACTATTAGTGGCATTCAAAAAACAGATTATTACTAAATATTGATCACATAAATAACAGAATCTGGCAATATTGTAACATCTTCCATGCATCCGTAATTATTGTGAATCGATGTTGACGTTAATTTAGTGTATCGGTGACATTTACTCCGAAGGCCACTAAAGTAGTAACATCGAAATAAAATGAAAACAAGATATCATTTCACATTAGCATAATAACAGTATTATAAAGAATACCTATAAAACCCTGCTAACACATAATAAAAGTGTCACGTTGTATGTTTGTTTGTGGATGGCTTTCACGCCAAACGGCTGAGCTGATTTACAAGAAATTTTACACATTGCTTACCCAAAATAAACATAAAATAGTTACACTTTACCCCGAAAAGTAAGTAATTAAGAATTCCCATAATAGTTAATACTTACAGTATTTTTATTTATATTAGATACGGACAGTTTGTCAGCATTATTGACAGAGGTCACTTTAGAAAAGTAGCGCACAATGAAACACATTCGGAGCTTTGGTTAAATTCTCTATCATCTGAGATTCAGAATTAGCTAAATAGGAGATGAGCCAAGAGTTGAAATATCTTATGATGGTTACAGTCAAGCTCAAGTCAGTCAATATTGTTCAAGGTGCCATGAAAAATATAGCGCGAAGAATGTGTTTGAGATGGGTAGTAAATGTAAGTATCGATTCTACAGAAAAGAGCAAACATTTCTATTGCTGTCTCACACCCTCTGCACTTAACATATTAGTGGAAGAAGGAAAATAAGAGTTTCATGTTTGCGTCACATTCGTTTCTTTAATGGCATACTTTATAGTAATTATTATCCGTTCTACTAGTTGTCCTAACAGAGCAATGAAAATAATTCCCGGTAGTTCTGCTAACAGAAAATGAAAGCATTTTTATATAACGCAGAATTTTAGAGCCCCTTGTATTTTAGATATATTTTTATAACATATGATTATTACGAAACATGAACTTACTTAACAGAAGATTTAACTAATAATAACCGTAAATCTATTAGTAGGCAATAATCTAAGACGGTGCTAATGCTAACCGAGTGATTGACATGATGGATAGTAATTGCGCGCGATCTAACACTAGATATAAGTAATATTATATAAGTATCCTACCTACCTACTTTTAGAAGAATGAAAAGATTGACCTATTCCAAAGTATCACGATGACATTCATTGTAAACCTCAGCCGTCACAAATGAACAATGGAAACGGAAATTGATAATAGCAAGACTTTTTGTTACAAGTATTGTACAAAAACTTATGCAAAATCATGCATTCGCGTGTATAAGCACATCGCTGTATTTTGATATAATCTTTACTGAAATCGTGTGGTGGCTCTTAGTATTCATAGCCATCGTCTCGTGCTGAGATTCGGCATTAATTTGTCGATAATCTTTATGGTTTCAACTCAGTTTTATAGCAATTTAGGGATCTGTGCATATCAAGTGACTGCCGTAATTAGTTGTCATCTTCTAAAAACAAAACAAGGCAACAATAAAACGAAATAAGAGACACTTAAAACAAAAGTTAAAGTTAAATTTTACGGGTTCGAACTTTCGACACAAAAGAAATTCTCACATTCAACAAGTCACTACACACGTTCTCATAGTAACTTGCCCATTATATTCCGTGTTTTGACAAGTGTTCTTTAACATTAACTTGCTTGACAACTTCCACAAAACGTACATAAAGAGTGCACAAACATTTCACCGAAAAACTTACCTCTCGGATTTCATACATGTCTAATGGTGCGTGGAAATCTTTGACAAGCATACACTATTTGAAAATTAATGTTTGATAAATATTAGTTCGCTATTGGCAGACTGATTGGCTGCATGCGGTTTCACTCACTGCACCCGATTCTACTGACTCATCCGATATTTGTATATGAACTTGATGACTGTAGGCTATCTATCGATAAGAACAGAAGAACACTAAGCACTAAGCAGTGTGTGGATGAGTAGGTACTGCCGTTGTTTGGACAAAGCGGAAAGCTTTGTCCAAACAACGGTAACTGGCTTTTAGTTCTAACAATCGGAGTATTATAAGAATCTTCATTAAAGATTCAGTTTATTAAATTTCTGTCCAGAGCGGATCCAAGAATATGATTATCCTGAAAAACTCAGTATGTATAAGTATTTGATCAAACCCTTAATATTTTCATGTAAGTATTCTTATTTCAAAAATTCAAATGTAATTTCATAACAGAAACTAGAAAGTAGGCAGGATACCTGAAGATTAAATTAGCGTTTTTACCAATGTACTCTGTGAAATTAACATTCGGAGTCAGTGACGGACTCTGTTATATTCGAATTCAGTGAGTGACCCTCGTGATATGATATGAAATAAAAATTGAAATGATCGGAAGTAGGCACTCAGCACGCGTCCACACTTAAGGTATGTGTGGATTCCATCTATGGGCGTATTATTTAATGACAAATTGATGAGATAAGTAAACGCATTACCTACTTAAGGGTACTTATCTACGCAGTACAGTTGGGTAATCAATTAATTTCCGTTCAGGTATATAGGAGCCGGCAAACAACACTTAAGTAATTAAAATACTTATTACATAGAAAAGCGGTAAAGTATTTTAATGGATGGTATTATTTATGCGTTTAAGTGGGTTACTTTTGTTTATTTTAAAAATTCATTTTTATGGCGTTTTTTTTAAATCTATAAAAGGAAAGACCTGTTTCTGTAGGCTCATAATTATTAGTCTTGTTTGGCAAGAACTTGATATAAAAAATATTTCATTGCACGTGTTTACCGAAGACCACAGAAGCTTATCGTAACCTAAGTCATTGCAAATATTAGCCTACTTATGAGCCCGAGGCCTATGTCTTGTGTACCTCTATCCTCAAGGACCTCCTTATGCACGGCTCATGAAATTTGAAAAACATAACTGGCCCGAGTGTTTACTCAAAAACGCATCTGCTCAGTAATTTTGCATACCCAATTTATTGTTTGTCTTGCTGTTATCTGCCCGTAGTTTTTATCAGTTTTTATAATATTCGTTTTATTGGTCTGGGATATACCTACACGTAATTTAAGTCGGGAGTTACGCAAATTTTCATAAACAAACAATGTAACTACTTACGTGATGTTTTATGAAAAAATTGTGAGTCCGTTTATAGGTAATTATTTGAATAGGTAAACGACTACTAAAAGTAAATTATGAGCCCTTATTTTTTGCTTGATTAGATTTTGTTATATTTACCAACACAACCTACCTACAGGAAACAAAATTCATATAGGATTTTATCAGTTCAAATTAAAACTAATATTCCTACCAGGCTCTACGCATGGAGTCTTAGAAAATAATAGCTGCAGGACCACTTAAGTAGGTACTGCCCCAAGATAGCATCCGCTCTAGTAAGCCCGGTGACCTATTGAGTACGGTATCATACTAGATAATAAATGGTAAGACTGCACGTACCACAATCAAAATATGATTATATCGTCACCTTGGTATCTACACCCGTCTATGTAGCCATAAAATAGAAACAAAACAGGACCGGCATCGGCATATCATTTATAGTTACGCGTGTTGTAGGCACAAGCGAGAGATAAAGTAATAATGTCTATGCTCCTTTCCAATCATCAGAAGACTTTTTATTTAGTAACATCCCAGATAATATAATACCTACAGTACAGATGCCTCATCCCATACAACGGAATAACTCGGGCTATTTTACGAATTATTTTATTTCTGCATAACGCCAAGTTATCAAGCGACATTTATTGCGTGTTGGTCAAGTATTGGACCAAATGAATACACTGATCACTAACTAGTAACGCTTACAACACAATTACTTACTACATTTTTTTCACGTTCGTATTTTTCGTTTGTACCTGATGGGACCCCGTGGTAACATGTAGAGAAAAGTTCACTTTTGGCAAATCGGTACAGTAATGACGAGCGACCGTACTGATAATGGACCGACGATCGGGTGAAAGCCGCAGGGAGCCGATAAAGACTTCATTGTTACACACATTAAATCACTTGGGAGCCGAGAGATGCAGGAGACGAGCAGCCACTCAAAGTGGCACTGCCTGGGGGAGGCCTATTTTCAGCAGTGGACGTCTTCAGACTGTTTATGATGATGAAGGATGACCGTAATAGAGGCTAATACGTTTGGGCAAAACAACGGACGTACCATATACTTTTTGGAGGAGACTAAGTTAGCTCAGCGGCAAAGATAGATGTGGAAAAGAAGGATTCAGATTCAGATATTTATTGCTTCCATAGTGTACAATAGGTGGAATATAAAATTAAGTCTAGGTTCATATGAACCCCGTCGGGCGCAGCAAATTTGGAGAGAGGATATTAGGAGCATGCTTGCCTAAAATGACGTCGGTTCACTCTAGCCCTAAATACTCCCAAATTACAATACAAGATGTTTACAATAATGTGACTTGATTAGTCTTTATAACTAATGCATATTGTATTAAGATAATTAATTGGCTTTGGCCCTCTAATTGATAAATGAATAATAATAAATAACTACATCGAAATAGCAATATGCTCTCAACACCTTATACATATTTTTCGCATTATTGCCACAGCATTATTGCCACAGCAATCGAAATAACTTTATACTAATTAAAGCAACTAACATTTAGATAGTGGCACATCACCTATAAGGTGTTGCTGCATAGATTCTTAGGCGGCTCAACAAGATTATGTCCCTTTAACGAACTGGAAGGCTACGTTACGTGACTAAAATAATTTCACAGGTGTATTGTTACAAAGTTACTTAACCTTATTTATGACAATGAGACTGGAACAACTAATTGTAGTAAAAATGTTAAAACTAACTCACTCAACATTACAAACAGGCTCGAACACAGCCTGTAGACGTTCACTGGTAAACTTAGGCCTCCCCCACGGAGCACCACTGAGCGGCTGCTCGCCTCCTGCATCCATCCATCTCACCGCGGAACCGTGGATGATAAAATTGTATTCACATAATTAAATCAACAAATATACATAATATAAATACGTAATTTAAATTGAATAAACTGCTAGCTACTGTACTTAATTAAAATTTCAGTGAACACAGTTCATGACAGGTTCGAAACCTTACGTACATTAGTTACAGGTTGAGTAAATAAGTTCCAGAGTAGCTACTTACTTACCTAACAGACTTCAGAATAAAATTTGACAATGATGTGGGTATGGGATGGAATTTTCTCACACCTAGAACAATAAATATCTGTGGCATTATAAGCTGGTGGAAAGCAATGACCAGCTAATAAAAATAACGTAAACGTCACAATATTATTTTAGGAAATTAGACCCGTAAAGAAACGTATTACATTGCTGAAGGGGACCGGAACAACTTACACTCAAAGGGACTGCAATCTATCATCAGTCCTTGCAAGTATTATGAAGAACTTACTATTAGAACCGTAATGATGGCCAACAATTAACCAGTTCTACCAGTGTCAATCTCCGCAGCCTAGGGCTCGAAAACATCCCAGTAATTTAGCTCTACCTATATTTAGAAAGCACACGCTCCTAACTTTCTTGAACCATATTTCAAAGGAATTAAAGTTGATATTCTATAGCAATGTTTAACTAGCTGATTCATCCAGACCATTAAAATTAGATACTCACTTGTGTCTTTTCTCAAGATAAGTACGGTATTTTGTCAAAGTAGTGGCAGTTCTGACTAGAATGGTGGTCATGCATCAAGTATTATCTTAGACTTGGAAATCAATAGACGCATCAAGGCTTCCGGGGCAGTCTTGCCAGTAATGGCATAGTGAATAGTGCAAAGAACTGGGTGCTGTTCAACTTGCACCACATGCAGAGTACCAACCTAAATATGTCAGTTGATTTATATTCTAAGGCTTGCGGTACTTATATGTTTTTTATGGCAAGTGACCTGAAGAGAAAATGACTTATTTAGAAACTTAAAAAAAACTAAATAAGTATAGCACGTATACCTATAGCTACTGTTGTAAGTATTAGCGATTAGGGATCTTTGGTAATTATCTGTTCTTCCTTTCTGGTGATAAGAGAAAGACTCGTGTAGGCAAGTGGTCAGCCCTGGTGTCAGAATTTTTAGGCCGCCTGAAGGCTTCTGACTTGGCTTAACGACTATTATCCTACGACAACAGCCGGGACCGACGGTTTAACGTGCCCTCCGAAGGACGGTAGCTGGTTCTGGTGATTATAAAGCAAAAGATTAGTCAGAATTACAAATCTTGACTATCCCATTTCCATCCTTAGCGCTTCTGGCATGGCGAATTGTTTTACGATAACGTGTGAGATCGTATCTTCCGAAGCACGATAATCGAAGTAGTGACCGCAGATAGGTAAGCAAAGTATTACCTATGTTAACAACGGCTATTTGAGCTATGAAACTATGAAACGTAAATATTTTAAAAAACAATAAGTACTACCTATATATGGATGTGGAGGTATTTCTCATTTACAGCCCGTCATTAGGAACATACCCATTTACGCCATCCGCCAAAACTAATAAAAGCTTGATCTCCAAGCCAAGTACCTTAAGTATAATAAATACCACAACATAATAAACATAATCTCTCCTGACCATCGCAATCCTGCTCTAGAAAGGCATTCAAAGTACCCATTACTTTTAAAATCGTTTGCATTCCTACAGAATCAATCGGCTAGATTTACGGTATTACTGCAATCGAAGATCTAGAACGTATGATGGTAGCCAACGTGAAATGGATGGTTAGGGTAAATAATGACAGGACTGAGCGAATTCATTAGGTTTCTTTATCATTATAGTGCGAGAACGTTTGAATTAAATAGGCCTTACATTGTATCCGTGCCTTGTGGTTTCATCCGCGATTTAGCTTTTCCCTCCGGGAAACTTAAATTTTTAGGGTTAATAATAAATGCTGTTTTTTTTATGAGAATGAATGACGAGCTAGTCGTTCACCTGATGTTAAGCGACACAGCCGCCTATAACAGTTGTCCTTTAAACCGGAACGCAGTAGTACTTGATCTCAGCTCAGTAAAATGAGCTCTTTGCGAATTTCAAGTAGGTATCCTTATTGCCTACCGATGTGCGTAGATAAACGTTGTTTTCGGGCTTATTTTAACAAAGTTTTTATGAGTTCGTTCGTATCTCCGTAACTCTACCTCGTCATCAACAGCCTGAAGACGTCCACTGCTGAACATAGGCCTCCCTATTTAACTACAAAGCTCCACTTCGAGCGGCTGCTTATGCATCCATCAGCTCCCCGCGGTTTTGATCACATCGTCGGTCCACCTAATGGACGGCCGAACACTGCCGCAACTTTCCCGTTCGTGGTCGCCACTCGAAGACGTTCCTTCCCCATCGGCTCGACAAATCAGCAAAAATTTTTGTAGATAGTTAAGTAATTAATTTATTGTTATTCTTAAGTAGGTAGGTATATTATCAAGGAAGCTGACTGGTCCCTCATTAGTTTTTTTCATAACCAGCTGCGCGCTTTGCGTAAAAGTATCCCAGTATAATATAGGTTACCTCCGTTCCGAATATTCGCATCCGTTGTCTGCATAGTAGGCATCGTACATAATCCCCAGTGCTTGTACCTACTGTACAATTTAATGCGATTCTATTACTGAAACAGTTCACTTGTTATTAATTCTTTGCGTCTACCGTGGTTCACTGACGCACCATGGACGCACCTCAACAGCGATATTGCAGCCACAAATCACCTTTTCGTTACTAGAAACCACACCTCAGCAGTAAGGAAACTTTTTTTTACAAATTTTTTTATATGAGTATAAACTTACATAAACATGTTTTCGGTTTATCCTCCTAATTATTAAATTACAAATATTTGTCGTGTGATTTAGCTATTTTGTGTGATAAATGTATCTTAGAACTAAAGCGAATTGGGAAAATCTGTTAGGTATTATTTATAGATGGTGCAGTGTAAAATTATATTGAAGTAATTATATTTAATGTTGACCATCAAAACAGCAGTACCTACCTACTGTTTCCTATTTACCGAAGACTTCGAACAAGGATGTAGTAAAATTTAAATGAAAACCATGTAAGTAGCGTGTTGTACTTATACACAATACAATTCTCTCAAAACTCTATTAATATACAATAGTCTATTAACTTAAATGAATCGTCTAGACTAGACAACGATGGAAAAAATATGTCGCGTTTATCTTAAAATTATTATGTAGTCTCTTAATTATTATCATCAATATATCATATTGTTCTAGGAATTTCGCAATAATTTATGCGATTGGGTGCTTTATTATGCAGAACTAGCCAATTTATAAATTTATACAATAGAGAAGTATATTTTAGTGCATAGTATACACCATGTGTAACTTGGTAGGTACCTACTGTGTGCGGACCTACACATAAGTACCTAACAAGCATAATATTATAGCATAGCATTACCTTACTATGCATAGTTATCGACGTCAAGCTCACCCGTATTTTCATGATTCAAACAGAAGATAAAATATAATAATTATGATAAGATTCGCTTTATGCCTAGCTTTCTACTGGACTGGAAGCTTTAACGACCTCCCGCTGAGCCAGTTGACTCGCGCCATTAGAACTGACTTGTTACTGTCACTTCGATACTTAATACCGTTCTTGTTCTTAAACTGCGATTTCGGAAAACAGTTAAACAAACATCTCCAAAATCTCAGTGTGCGGAAACTATAGTTACACATTACACAACCAACATAATCTGGGCATTCATCTCATTCCTTATTTCCAAGTAGTGTGAGGCCAAATTGCAGTGTCTTGGGTTCGTTTCATCGTATTGCTTTACCAAGATACATAGATAGTAAGTAATTATGAAAAGTAAACACATGACACGTGCTCTGTTTAAGTGTAGCAGAACAAATTTTGGAGAACCATCACGATTTTGTTTCACATCGTTTTGGGATTTCTTTCGAATCTCATGCAAATGTTTTTTTAAATTCAAATCAGTGATAAGTGACCGTGTAAGTAGTGCACAATGTACCTAACTTTTTATCAAGTTAAGTACCTACCTAAATAGTGTAAGACGAATGTATGTATAAATATATTTTTTTTAAGTGTAACTATGTTCTCGTGGAAATAACATTGTCTTATTTGAGAATAAATTTCTTTAAACCTAAACCTATTTCTTTAGGTACCTATACATCCTAACAGTAATCATTACGTAGGTACCTACTTATCTGTCCCATCACTATTCAATTGGTGGAACTAGTACCTAAATAGGGCCCATGATATGCCGTAGCTCCGGATCAAGGTTCCGTGACACCCCCAACATATCTTCAGAGAGTGTCACGGGTCCATCATACTTATATTTTACGTTTACTTATATTAGACGGGCCCTATAGCTCAGTTGGTAGTATCCCTGCCTGCTGAACTGAGGGCCGTGGGTTCGATTCCTACCCGGGACAAACATTTGTGTGATGAACATAGATGTTTGTGCTGCGTCTGGGTGTTATATTGTATTCTATGTATGTAAACAAAAAAAAAGTATATAAGTATTATATCAGTTATCTGGTTCCCATAGTAAAAGCTATGCTTAGTTTGGGGCTAGATGGCGCTGTGTGAAATGTCCACACATATTTTTTTTTTTATTATATTAGGTACAAGCCCACTCTACTGCGGGCCTTACTTTGGTACCTACATAATTATTTTAACTAATACTTGAGTCCTACCTACCTACTTCAACTTAATTCTAACTTGCTTGATAAATTAATTCAGCTACCAGTGTAGTTACTAGAATCCAACGTCTTCCATTTTCCCATGTAAATCTCGAAGGTCGAATGCACCATGGAGGAAATCATGTGAACCTCACGTGAACCAGTGAAATCGAACATTGAACAATGGAGGTGCATTTTTGCAGCTCTCACTTAGCTTGTTGCATTTTTATAATGTAGAGTTATGTAGGTGTAAAATATAACTATATAGGTTACTATGTTTCTTTAGAAATTCCTTACCTATACCTACATTCAATCATACCACAAACCAAGTAGGGGTGATACATACTTAGGTACTTCAAGTTTATCTTGGGACATTAATTTTTCTTCTGAAACCCTACTTGTTATATCAATAAAATTAAATGCCAATGGCAAATAACTCTAAAAAACATGAAAGTATGGATACCTACACTTCATCATCATCATCCATCATCATCAACAGCCTGCAGACATCCACTGCTGAACATAGGCCCCCTCAGAGAGAGCCACTTTGAGAGGCTGCTCTTCTCCCGCATCCATCGGCTCCCGCGGCTCGGCACGGTGGAAACGCTTATTTTAGATAAATTTTTCTTGTACATAGGTCAAACGTGACATTTCAAGCTTAACCTCACGAGAGGCTCTTGCTCATTGAAGTGGTCTCGTGTCAAAGCTCAACCGTCCTCGACATCGAGTGGGTAATTATTATTGTTTGCGCAGGTGGCAGACATTCTTGTAAGATTGTAAAATGGCGACGTCTGTCTTACAATCTGATGAGAGCTTTTAACCTTATATTGTCTGAACTCACAAATAACTTTCGTTACGATTACGATGACGTCTTTTAGGCGGGTAATACCTACATAGATTAGCAGATAGATAGTTTTCCTTATCTGTTTAGTCATGACTTAGCTAGGAAAAATCTCATCTCCAAACCGTCATCATAAGCGTCGTCGTAAGCACTTAAAGTTTAAAAGTTACATAAATCGTACCTACTTACGTGTTTTGTGTATGTCGTGTGTGTTTTCGTCCGTGTCTTTGCACCTGGTCTGCTCTTGAATATCGTTTTATTTCTGAGAATTCATATTATGCAAATAAAGGCAACCACGTGCATCTTGACCAGACATGACATCCCCAACCCAGCCCTCCGTATTACCTAGCGCGATAGCTCCACAGCGAATTTCCGCCGTCTAATATTTTTCTCCACTGTGACAGTTTTTTTTATTATAAGTAAGTATTTTGGCTCCACACATAACTACAATACTTGAAAATGTCAGCCAGTTTCAAGTATTGTAATTTTTCATCGTGTTATAAAACATTTCACATAAAGTCAAGTCTTAGTCACAGTCAAAGTCCAGTCTAAGTCATGCTCTAGTAAAGTGGTGGCAACTTTACTAGAAGAGCTTCTATGGAATTTTGGAAGCAACACGAAAAACCACGTTACACCACATTATATCACTTGCCCACACTCATGCTCGTAAACGCCACCAATTTTAAACATTAACACTGGAGAAAGAAAGCACAAGTTTTGAGAAATATTAAGTACCTACCTACAATGCCGTTGAATTGCACGTGAACTTTTCCGCGTTTCCGGCAAAACTCTGCTGTGACAATTCTATACTTAAGACCGTTTAGGATGTTAACGTTTTTCATTAACAGGTTGTATTTTTCCAGGTGTTGAGAGCGATGCGGGAGGAAGGGGGCGGGAGCGCGGGCGGCGCGGGGTAGCATGGCCGGTACGCTGCTGCTTCTGCTGGCCACGGCCGCAGCGGGCGCGCGGCTCGGCGACTTGGCGCGGAGGGATACGGGAGACGTCTTCACTTTGCGAGGTGAGAGCGACCATCATCATCAACAGCCTGACGTTCACTGCTGAACAGGCCTCCTCCACAGATCGCCCCATCGAGCGGCTGCTTACCTCCTGCATCTGCTCTCTGCGGTTTTGACCAGATCATCGATCCACCTAGTGGGGGGCCGGCTTACGCTGTGTCTACCGGTTCGTGGTCGCCTCTTCTGTATAATCTGGCGTAGCGTATGGATGTGCTAAAGCCTTTGATGACAGAATGACAGAATTAAATAACTTCTGGAGGACTACACGTACCGGTCTACCATCCGCTCTCAGAAGTTCGGTCGTAAGGCCATCCTCACCTGAAGGCCTACTCTAACGCAACGATAAACGAAGTTTCGCACGTTATCTACTCTTGTTCTATTTGTTCCCGAAATTTCGTTCGCACCAAAATTGTTTGACAGTTACCTCCTGGCGCCTTGTTGTTTTTAAGCTGTTTGAGGGCCATTCTAATCTCGTACAGGCTAATGTCTAGGATATCTTCTTCGGTATAGTGTCGGACTAACTTGTGCCTATTATATTATCTGGGCTATTACTATCGTGCAGTAATAGATGCATACACGGCAAATACTTATACAAGAAGTAGTCATAGGAGTGCAGTCACTACTTACTGTGTGAAAGGTATGAGAAGAAGGATCAAAAGCGCTGGAGATGAGTGCGGCCGCCAACTTAGCTCTGACGACTATTTAGTTTAGAATACTGGCCCAGGAAAAAACTTACCTATTACTTAGTTGATCTCTGTTTTTTTTTTTTTGAACGGGCTAATGCTGTTGGTCTCTAACGACCTTTACAGCGTCACCGGGCGGGAGGGCAGGCGCTTAAGGCACCCAGCCGACAAAAGTGAGGGGCAACTAGCTCAAGGGCACCCCTGGGGTGCGAGCCTCGGCTTGGGCTGTTGCCGGGATAAGAGGATCGAGAAGGCTACGTCCGCTGGAGGAGTGGACCCTATGGAAAGTCGCGACCGTTCTAACTAACCTACGGGGGGTACGTCGACCTCGCCGGCGGGGTCGGTGTCTGATTGTGTTACGCTGGTATCCTATACCGGTGCCGAAATCGGTACCTGAGCCAGAAGGGCTAGACTGGTCCGGTGATCCTAGCGCAGCCGAAACAACGGCTGCTATAGGATCTTCCGGGTCGCTCAAGACGTGTCTTGGGCGGCGCCGACGGGGTGAAAGTTGATCTCTACTCAAGCCTCTACTATATAAGAATAAGAATATACCTTAAGAATTAAGCGAAGTAGTAGCGTGTTCAAATCAATAAAAGCTATTTTGTTTCGCGGCCATTTCCTGGTTAAGTCATGTAAGATACCTACCTAAAACATTAATGATTACACAGTCACTCAGAATCACTCCACAAGCCCATAAAGCCAAACAGCTAACCCCACACTACTTAGAACCAATATTAGAGCAAATACGCCTTACTGTTCCATAGGCTTGTTAGCCAAGACCAACATGAATGTTTACCAAACTCTCCAAAACCACCTGCATTTGACATTCATATTAAGTAGATAAAATTTACCATTTCAATAACAAAAAATTAAGTGTCTAGAAAATGTGCAAGTAAAATCTTAAGTTGGCAAACCAGACATGACACAGCGTAGACACTTGAAGTGTTGTGTACACACTTGGCTGGACAAACTGGAGCAACAAGCTTAATATAACGTCTAAAGAAACTTTTTTTACAAGAACAGAGCACTTAACTAGTCTGTGGCATATCATGCTTACGGGAATTATCATCAAGATCAAAATGGTAAACTGTTTTACGTGTTTTACCATGACTTGACCTGAATTTAGATTTTTATTATCTGCGTTATGTTTCGGAAAATTTCCGAACTCGAACGAACGATAAAGTATTATTATGACGAGCAACATCAGTTAGATATTGTATTATTAGATTCTAAATCCATTAAATAAGACTTCCGTAGTCTTGCCTCTGAGAATTCGCAAGTGGCCGTACTTAGAGACTAAGTACTTGTTAAGACTACAGCAACCAGCCTTTTTATTTTCAGTGGTAGAGACGATTAGGTCAACCGCAAACCATTACACAGAATTAAAGCAAACGTCAACAATAATATCATCTTGATTGCACAGCCTCAGTTCAATCCGAAATAGTAAATACGGTAGTAAGGATGATGATTGTGATCATTCCAGAAGGCCTAGAATGCAGCGCCGCTCAATGCGTGGAGCACGGCGCGGGCGCATCTAGAGATGATATCACCGGGAAGTGTGCCTGCTCTTGCCCGCAACGCGCTCCACTGTTCAGAGAAGACCGAGAACTGTGCGTTGATGATTTACCAGGTAAGAAAAATCTCACAAAACAACTATACCTACCCCACAGCCTACCTATGTGTTGCGAAACCCTGTTTTATCTGTGACACTCCGTTTTCTATGGTTTAAAATTATATACTCTTTGATTTATATTTCGAGTTTAGACTTACTCTGTGATTCGTAAAGGGAGTGAAAAGGTGTGTAAAATAAATGGACGCCCTTGAACCTCATAATTTTGTATTGTGATTTATCTCCATATCTCGAACTTAATAAAATAAAAGACAACAACACAGAAAACAGAAACCCAACACTATGAGATACAAATACTAACCAAAATTAGCCTAGGTAGGATTTGATCAGAACATATCGGTCAGGGCTAGTTCTGCATTCTAATAAGTATTCATAGTATCAATGTTACGAGTCACCTTGATGAGAACAATACAGAAGACAGCAATATACTTACATGATGAGCAGCGTATAATAAACTCAGAACAAAACTCGAAATTAATTCTCCATAACAAATTGAACAAAGAGATGAGGTTTCTAAAACAAAGGACACTTCTGTTCAAAGTCATAAAATTGAGAAGCAGACAGGAGTAGGTACGTAAATAGTAATTGCTAATTATCTCTTTTAAAGTTATGACACATTTGAGTTACTTGTACCCACCTATCTACGTTTGAAACGTCGGTGAGCATATGAGATTTGCTAAGCTGATGCCAATGACTTGAGCAAATTGCATTATTATGCAGTACATTTCCACAGCTTTCTACCAAACTCAATTTCTATCGCGAACATTATAATATAATCTGAAATTACGAAGCAGTTATTTATAAATCTTTCTAGAACTGCTTACAAAATATTGATTACCTATTAAATTACCGTCTTCAAAACGAGAAAGTCAACCAACACCAGATTGCAATATTGCAAGATCATCGGCAGAGTTGAGGAGGTTATCATTAGCGATCAGAAACATTTCAAAAGATTAAAGGTGCCTTTTTATTATTTTAAAGGATTATTTTATACTTATGAGCCCTTTTGATCGTGACAGTTAATATAACTTGTGGCCGCAGAAGCGGTCAAGAAAATCCGATTAAAACTCAGGTGGTTGGGTCATATACGAGTACCTACTGCATGTGATAAATATGGGGTATAATCGCCAGCCTAGGGGTATCGTAATCGCTGTTGATTGTTTTTAGCGACCCCAATTTTCCGTTTCTCAGCTTTTCATCCCTTACATTACTGTATATCTATCTCTAAACATGCATACCCGCTCAGGCGCTTCTGCCACATTTGTGACCCGCTTCGAATAACCTAAAGTGCATAGAGACCACAATAGTGGCTCACAGCTGATTGCAACACTAGGGATGTCAAAACATCGACTATTGAATTTTTAGACGTGTCACTCGTTATAAATCGACTAAAATCGAAACTAGTTCAACATCACTATCGAATAAAGTAAAAGTCTCTATGGTTCAGGAGGAAAGAAAATGCCTCAGTTTAAATTGCAACTCGCGTCGAGCCAGCGCGCGCCGGCGTCAGAGCTATTTCCTTTAGGTACGGCGGAGCGTCAATTATTATGTGTATTGTTATTGTGTGTGTTTTTTATACTACAACACACGTAAAAATGCATTTGTTTAGAAAGCCAAGTAATGCTACTTACCAAAACTAGTTTTATAATTTTAAAATACTGCTTCGTTTTTTCGTATAAACCGTAAATATGCAAAACCATGCCGCGCTATTTGAGGCTAGTAAATTCTAATTTACTTTGGATCGCTTTGGGACCTACCTACGCCTGCCGCGCCGCGCCTGAGTGGATAGTGGTATAGCGACTCTCTGTTTTCTCTTGTTGTTACTTTGCCTTTTAAAAACTTGTTAAGTAGATAAAAACAAAACTCAAAAAATAACTAAGTACTCTTCCAAAACGCAAAATGTTCGCAACAAAATGTTTAGTATTATAATAAATATTATTTGAACAGAAACATTAATCTAGTTCCATTATACTTACGATTACGACTATAATATCGAATAGATACCTACATGAATCAACTTATAAACCTTGCTTATGTAGGTATGTTTTATGACTGTAAGTATATGCATGTTTCCATTGAGCCCTTTGATCGTGATAGGTTTAGAGTTTATCGCGTTGTCAATATATGATGAATATTCTATTATGTCAATATCCCAGCCTTCCGTACTTTCATTACGAATCTACGAATGTTAGGTACCTAAACAGAATTTATAGAGGTATAGTACGCCGCATGTATGTAATTTATGAGCCAAACGCTTTAGCCCAAGAAGTTAAAAGTACTTAAAGCTTCATTTGACGGGCCCGATAGCTCAGTTGGTAGTATTCCGGCCTTCTGAACTGAGGGCTGTGGGTTCGATTCCTACCCAGGACAAACATTTGTGTGAAGAACATAGATGTTTGTTCTGCGTCTGGGTGTTATATTGTTCTATGTATGTATTTACAAACAAAAAAGTATATAAGTATTGTATCAGTTATCTGGTTCCCATAGTACAAGCTATGCTTAGTTTGGGGCTAGATGTGTGAAACGTCCACACATAATTATTAATTTATTTATTCATTATTTTTGTGTCACGGGTGTACCGAATTTAGCAGTTTTGCATCTTGCTGATAAACCATCATTTAGACTCTAAGTAAGCTTATTTTCCATTCTTACCATATAGTGGTCTCAATAATATATATAAGTATAGGTATATTAGTCTCAAAGGCGCGACGATTAGTCACAAATTCTCAATTCCTTTACAAACGAGTCGCCATATAAAATATCAGGCGTTTTGATTAAGGTTTAACGAATTCGACAAATATTTGTTATTCAGACTTTCAGAGCTTTTTACGTGTTTTTCTTTATACTCTAGGTCTCATGATCTCAACAGGTTCATAAGAAACATGGGGTACAAAGAAATATAGCCCGAACTTGAAAAAAATGTAGTAATCGTGTCTAGAGAGTTAGTGGTTAGTGTCCGGTCTATTCATTTGGCCCAATACTTCGCCGACACGCAATAAATGTTGCTGGATAATCTTGCGTTATGCAGAAATAAAATAATTCGTAAAATAGCCCGCGTTATTCCGTTGTATGGGATGAGGCATCTGTACTGTAGGTATTATATTATCTGGGATAAGAAATGAATAACTTAAAAATGCTAATTCTCTATTACAGAATGTTCTTTGGCTACATTCGGGACAGGTGCCGCGACGCAGCGTATACCATTCGTGTATTTGCCGCTGAAAGGACAAATCATTCATCCATCGAAAGAAATCACTTTCAAAAGTAAGCTTTGAACATGACTGCCATTTGGTATTTTATAATTCAACGTTGTGTTTTATTATTATCACCATAATCTTCATCTCAATTAGAGAAGTATGTACATTTAATTAACCCCAAGGCTTCTGGAATGTTCGAATGACTGTATTTAATCTTTTGTTCGGTAATTAATATGTATGCCAATGTTACAATGAATTGGTTCATCCATTTTAAGATTTTATTAACCGCATCTGATTATTTTGAAAGTGTAAGTATTTAAAGTAGGTCGGTATTAGGTATGTACAATTTTTTTTATTTTCAGATGTAAAAACACCAATATGTGCAGTATCCGGAGCACAGTTTTTAACACGCAAAGGTTTTTTGGACATCCGAAACACTCTGGACGCGGATGTTCCTTTCAACCTCTTTCGCGATGAAGGAAGAACTTTCTTGCAGGTATTTATCATCTATGGCTAAACTATAAAAGTCCCAAATTCTTCTTGATTTCTGGTCAAAATAAAAATGAGTAAACTACCTACTTGAAAATTGAAATACACACTATACTACAGTCATATTACGTCCAAAGGTCACGTTTAAGTATATTATTTATAATGATCTAAATCAGAGCCAAATAACTTAAGTTTAAGTTGCGTTAAGGATATTTCGTATTAACATTTCAGTGGAGCGGAGAAGACGACGTGCGAGCCCGGATGACAGGACGAGTGATGGTGGTTCGACTGCTTTGTCGCGATGTCGCTGCCACACCAATATCTCCTCTCGACCTTCGGGGGGTCTTCACACCGTGTGTTGCGTTTAGGGTACAAGGGACACCGCATAGATCTAGTAAATATCTCTTTTCAAGTCAATAATCGTAATTTTCCAATTTTGGAATGTCGACTTCATAGTTGTTTTAATGGGCATCAGGAAGTCACACCTTCCTACTTAATTAGTAGGTAACTTTAAATAGTACCTACTTATGTTAAAAGTATTCAGGATTTTGAATCGCAATTAATTATATTTTCAGAACCTTTTCTCACGACTGATACTTGTGAGAATTATACTGGATTTTAATGACACCTGTTTAATGTTAACTGCTATAGTAATTTTTTTTTAATCTTCAGATGTAACTGAAGTGCTATTCGCTTCAAATGCACACACAGCAGAAACAAGCAATACATCCGGACTAACAGTCACAGAGTATGTAGCGATCGGTATCAGCTCCCTTCTTCTCGGCCTTGTCTACGTAGCGTCTGTTTTCCTTTTCCTTCACATAAGAAAACGTAGAAAAGCAGCTTCCGATGAAGGTGACAGTATAAAAAGACTGAAGGGATTGAAAAAGAAAGACGGGTCTTCGATAACCGAAAGAGATATAGTCAGAGTAAATAATGAAAGATTGCAAACGCTGCCAAACGCGATGGGGCAAGATAGTGGAGTGGTCAAAAAAAATCCACTGTTGTCTATGAACAGATTTCATGACAGTAAAAGCTTTCCAAGCGATTCCGGAAGCAATCTCTCTGATTCGGATGATTTTGGTGATAGCAGCGCTAGAAGCGACGACAATTTGTATCATGTGAGTGATTATAGGAATGCACTTTTGAATAAACCTTAGAATATTGTCTCATACAATTTTTAATTTTCAGACTAAGACTACAGCAGCAATAATTCACCAACACCGGAATGATTTGAAACTAAGTAATGACAATCAAGAACCGAGCCATCGTGACGAATCTGGAATCGAGCGTCTTCCCGATGAACATGTTTCAATAGTGGAAACCACGGACGATCGAGAAATTACGAGACCTGTTGGCACAACAAGGCGGAAACTATATTTCAATCCTGCTTATTTCGAACCACAACTAATGGCGGTGAGTATTACTTAAGCTTAGTATGATGATGATGATGATGATGATGATGATGATGATGATGATGAATCTACTTACAAGTACCTCCTTGAATTGGACTATAACTTTCATATTTTTATTACAGGAGCCTCCACCTGCCGCTCTCGAGTTCCTCGTAAAAATAAGAGAAGTAATAGCAATCGCCAAGCATAAAATGGAGTCGAAACGTTTCCACCCTGTTCTAAATGAAATACCAGAAGAAGAAACTTTCTCTTCAAATGGCAATAGTATAGACGTGTACCAAAGTCAGGGAAGCCAAAGAAGTGGCAGTTTTATCAGCTTGAAAAGGGAAAACAGTCGAAAAAAGAACTGCCTTGGATGTCCAGGCTGTAAATCAGACAACAGCAATGAATTATTACAGTCCCCGAAACACAATGTGCCACCTTGCACAAACTGCCATGGTGCCAAAGGTGATAAACAACATAGTATCCGCCAGTGGTTAGAAAATATTCCTCCAGCAAAACAAGTTTACAACGACTTTTTACCAAATACAAGTCAAAATCACCTAGCTAATTCACTTCTATCTCTTCCAATCGATGAACATCGGCATAAAATAAGAAAGCAAAATAGCTTTAGTTCTGCTGGCTCCATGTATTTGTCTGAAAATTTCACGAAACCGAAAAAGCCTTCTGCCATGTCCGTACGATCAGAGCCTGGCACGCGGTCACACAACTACAATCTGCCATTACCGGAGTTCGAAAAAGCAGATTATGATGCACAAAATTATAATTATTATGCACAAACTATCGGTCAAGTGGATGATATTAGTCCGGTAGGCTTCAACAACTACAGGCCTGGCAGTCTAAGAAACCATTTAATTAATCAAAGAAGGCACAAGAATGATTTGCCAGATATGGTAAATGAAGCTATAGCCATCGATCATTGCACCAAATCTTATAACCAAAGCAGTTCTGATGAAGAACATTTTACAAATAGAAATCCAAATAATGTCATTCAACATCCATTTATTCTTAACCATTCTGAGAGTCCTGCGGGTAACGACTATGAAACAGATAGCCTGGAGCGAAGTACACATAAAAAAGGTATGTCGACGCCTTCGGAATATACAGATATACCATCATCACAAGCTAGTCCCAGTTTGAGTAATGCATTACCACTTGAAGAAGAATTGACCATGAGAAATGCTATTTACAAAAGTAGCAGCAACAGTAATACGCCTTCACCCCATCGCGAAATTAGCATAGAACAAGGTAATTATGAAACCATAGGCAAAAGTAACACAACACCTACTCCTTCGACAGTTAAAAAGAATTCAAAATCGAACAATGACTACAGCTTAGTAAGTGAAGTATATGTCAACAATAACTATAACTTTGGGAGTGCACCAACCTCACCCAGTGGTTCAGAATGCTCTTTGGGAAGCAGAAAATTAAAAATAACTAATAGTAAATTAGAAGAGATGCCAGGTTGTTTAACAATAGAAGTAGTAGATCCTCCTGAAAACTATATTAAAATCCATGAATCAGATGGCTTCGAGCCAGATACGCTAGATAGAAAACATCCAAAACACAAAAGCGTCATGAGAAGTGTTGAATTTGGGACAAATCTGTTAAACTTTAATGCAAATGAAACCCGATCTAGCCAAAGAATACAGCTTCGTAGCAGTGGTACTTTTAAAAAACCCGTCGATAGAGTTGAATGTTCCCCACAATTTCATAGTCTCAGAAACGAATATGAGCAACGCACTAGTAACGATCGTCCTAAGTTGTCACCTGGGGTTTTTAGTGGCGCGAAGAGCCTAGAGGAAACAAGCACTGAGGATATATGGGAAGACGCCGCCGAATGGGAATCAGAAGAAGGTCGTATTTTAACATTAGAATTGCGTCACTCTAAGAGGCAACGACAGAGTACGCCTCCAACAATCAAACAAATAAAAACGTTGGCACGGCCTGACGTTTTACCACCTTTACCTCCTAGTGATGACGATCCCATTTACGAACAACCTACTTTTCCTCCAAGAAGAGTAGAAACCGAGGGCATGTCAATAGAAACACAGTCAAAAAACTTGAGTGGCAGAAGCCTCAATCCGAGGACATTTACCAAGAATACCGCAAATGATTCTGTTACGAGTGATAGTTCATTCAATGCTGCTGAATCATTCTGCAATCCAATGAGAGCTTCTGTCCAATCTCAGTCCTCGGAACAGGAAAATGTTGAAACCATTCCAACACAAAGGTTAGCGGGAAATTCATTCAGGAACTTTAGCAGAACATGTTCCGATAGAGGTAGCGGCAGCGGTATTAACACGAATACTTTTGTTAAAGGTGTGAAAACAGAGAGCAAAAGATTTAGAAGGAAAAAAACTATAATACAGGACTCAGGATATTTGAGCAGTGACTCCACCAGCTCAAGACCAGTGCAAAGAAAAATAGTGGTAGCTAAAATAGTGAGTTGCAGTGAAAGTGACGATTCGGAAAACGAAGCCCGGAGTGAATCTGGTGCCGAAAGTGTCGAGACACACTCAGTGTATTTTGACTGCTTTAGAAAGCCGCAAATAAATATTGAAAGTGATTATAGTTATAACAATAATAGTAAAAGTTCACGAGACAGTTGTAGAAAGCTAAAACACTCCGATGACTGTTTGTGAGTTTCCTATTAGAATAGTTTTAGTTAATGTGCAATATAGTGAACATACTGTGCAATACCACGTGCAATAACTATGAAGTAATCAATGTTAGTTTTAATTACTTTAGTAGTAGAATATTATTTAAATTAATAATATTAATATTATACACCTCTCATTTAAGCATAGTATAAGTTAGATTTTATACGATTTAAGCTCAATATGGCCGGACGTGCAATGCAATAATAGAATAATTTATTAATAAGACCCAATGTTACAATAATAAATATCATAATCATAACAGTTTTTATAACAATATTAATTAATTAAAAATTAATTTACAGTAAGACTCTCTCAAAAAGGTTGTTTTGTATATACATTGTGAGTAACTAGCTAGAAGTTATACTGTTTTATAAAATAAAACTGTTATAATCTATTTTTATGGTTGTTTATGTAATATAGTTTATTATGGTTAAGCAGAGTCAGGCGGCAAAACTTAGCTTCCTAGTACCTGACAACATAGAACTGCTCCAGGGAGGGATTTATGCAACAAATCCCCTCTGTCAGAGCACATGGTCTGGTTTTGGCATTTGACGCTCGTTGGGAACAAATAATCTTGCGAAGATCAAAATAAGATAATTTATGGCTACCACACAATACCACAGATATTAAAATAGTAGTGTACTAAAAATAAATATTAAGTAACATGACTGAGCTGATTGGCCATTTCATAAATGGATTTGGACAGTACATCAGTTTATTGATTTCGCCTATAGCAGTTATAACTTATAACATGATAACATGATTTTACGACTGTACCGCAAAATTGAAAACAAAATAAATGACAGTAAGCTAAAAGGGTTATTATAATAAAATATTATTGCAATAATATATTGTCAAACATGCAGCGCCTGATACTTTCTTGTATTGGATTGCTTGTTTCCAACTGTCAGGGGTTTCTTTTTCGGTTGTGGTTAATTTTAATATTGTAAATAAATATCAAAATGTTTAATTAATTTTGTAATAATAGCTGATATTGTGGTGCTACGCAACAGGGGCAAACCGGGTACATATTATTATTTAAGTTTTAAATAATCCATGTAATTATTTTATGGTGACCATTTTATTTCCATGACTAGTGCGGTAACCCTTCGGTATTTAGATGTAATGTGCGATGTGTGTGAGTAAGATAAATGTAATCCTAAAATTACCGACAAACTGGTGAAAACCGCGGAGAGCAGATGGATGCAGGAGGCGAGCAGCTGCTCATAGTGGCGCTCTCTGGGGGAGGCCTATGTTCAGCAGTGGACGTCTACGGGCTGTTAATGATGATGATGATGATAATGATGAAGAATCTTAAAATTAATTTGACCAATGAAGGATCAAGCGGACACGTCAATAACTTTTTGTGGCGTTTTCATTGGTCAAATGCTTTGCCGAGAAAAGACATACTATGTCAATTTCTACAGCCCTACACTTACGACTAAAGCATATAGGGATCATCAAAACTATATTTGTACTTCTCACACGTACCGCTACGTCAATGGCGAAGGAAAGAAATAAACATCTAGTAATTAGCTACGCTTGCGATAAGCACCGTACCATTTTTTCGACTCTAGTCAACTGAGTTGTCTCTTTTTTCTATACAAATCTGTCAGTCTTATTCACATCAAAATGTCCACATCATATAAATAGTGTTCCAAAAAAGTGGTACGCTTAACAAATCAAGTTCTCACAAGGTTCAAGGTCTTCACTCTAGGGCCCTAGCCGTGCAACTGGTGCATTGGTCTACCGCCGCGTTACCTGTATAATATTATGGTCATCGAAATGTTTACGGTGTATTTTATTTTACGTGTGTAGGTACTCAATTTAGGAGTAGTTTTAAGATAATTAATAATTTAAGTAATTACAGGATTAGATTTTTAGGATACGTATGTTTTAAGAATCATTATCGTAATTTATACAATGTGATCTATTTTCGTTATGCTCCCTTTTCAGCCAGTATTTATTATTTAGATGCATTTGGCTAATGTTTTATTGCGTGTTACATATTAATGATGTTTTATATTAATAAGTGCAGTAGGTATGTGTAACATTTTTATGTTTTTAAATTATTTATTTTGTTAGGTTAAGTAGTGTTATCTCTTAGTTTTACTTTACTATCATCTATTATCTACTTGTATACAGGAAAAATATTTTTATTTAGATAATGAACTACTTTTAAATCTATTATTAGAAGATTGTATATCACAGGTTGTAAACCAATTTAAAGTGGTGGTACTTATACTAAGATTTAACTTTTGGAATGTTATAATAAAAATTGGAAAAATCCAGATTGTTTTATTTTAACTTTTAATTAAACTTGGCTACAAAGTAAAAATATCCATACAAACTTAGATTTTAAATAAGAAAGTAGGTACTTAGCTTAGGTATTGTAAAGTGTAAGACATGTTATGTTTATCTGTGGATCGTATTGACTGGCATCCCCAGTGTGAATGTAATAGGTTTTTATACGAATATACTCTTCGGTTAGCTCGGCTTGAATAAAAATGTAGTGTGCTCTTGATATAATAATTATTGTTAAAAATAAAAGCTTTAGTGTCGACAATGAGTTTATTAACTTTATAAGTCACGTCCAAATAGAGATACCACATATGGTGTCAGGTTATCACGAACCTGCCTGCTGAATAATTACGCTGTAATATTGGGATCGACAAAGCGTTAGTTAGCATTTCAAAGAAAATGGAGGGTGCAGGAGTCTCCCTAAGAATCCCAGAATGTATGAGTGTTTCGTGTAGCAGAAACTTGTCGTCTGAGTGGAAGAAATTTAGACAACAATACGAGATTTATATCCTAGCGGCGGGCCTAAAAGGCGAAGCAGACGATCGCAAAATTGCTGTGCTTTTAAATGTCATAGGAGCGGAGGCGATCGAAATCTACAATACCTTCACCAAAACTGATTCCATAGATACATTATTGGAAAAATTTGAAGCCTATTTTGCCCCCAAGAGCAATGTCATATTTGAAAGATATAAATTCAACAACCTAGTGCAAAAACAAGACCAGCCCTTTGACGCATTTTTAACAGAGTTAAAAACACAGGTCAAACTATGTGACTACGAAAAATCGGATGAAATGGTCAGAGACCGTATTGTTATTGGAGTCAGTTGCAAGAGTATTACTGAGCGGCTCTTAAGAGAATCCCACTTGACATTAGCACAAACCATTGATATCTGCAAGGCAGCTGAAACAACAAAGGCTCAGTTACAAGTGATGAAAGATAGCAGTAGTTTAATTGAACCACAAATAAACATGGTTAAAAGAAATAACTATAATATGGAACCAAGAAAAAATAATAATAATAAAAAATGTTCAAGATGTGGAATGAACCATCAGATTAGATGCTGCCCCGCTTACCAAAAAACACGCCACAACTGTAATAAACTCGGCCACTTTGCAACAATGTGCAGATCAGGTAAAAATAAAGTTCATAATTTAGAAGAAGAAATTACTGATGAAGATGTAAACCAATTGTTCATCTGCTCAATAGAAGAGAACAACAGCATCACAAACAGGACTCAGTGGCACAAAGATCTAAATGTTAATGGCCACACTGTAACATTCAAAATAGACACCGGCGCAGAATCTAACATAATAACTAAGGATGAGTATGTAGAAAAGCTATCCAACAATCCCCTACAAGAAACGAAAACTATACTGGTGGCTTATGGAGGAGAGAGGATTAAGCCACTAGGTGTCACTACATTGCCATGTGAGTACAACAATAAAATTTTCCATTTGGACTTTTATGTTGTGGATACAGTATCAAGCCCTCTACTCGGTTTGAAATCTATATTAGAAATGGAGATCATAAAAAGCATTGACAGTACAGAAGAAAACTCCAAAGAAATTTTTACGAACAAAGAAGAATTCTTAAACAAATACCGAGAGGTATTTACTGGTCTTGGCTCATACCCAAAGGAACATAACATCCAGTTGAAGGAAAATGCAACTCCATCAGTAAAAAGAGCAAGAACTGTGCCACTAGCATTACATGAAAAGTTAAAAGAGAAGTTAGAAGAAATGGAGCGACAAGGAATAATCAAGAAAGTAGAAAGACCAACAGACTGGGTCAACTCATTAGTGATAGCATCCAAAAAGAATGGTGATTTGAGGCTATGCATCGACCCAAGACGTTTAAATGAAGCCATCAAGCGTGAACATTTTCCCATACCTACTGCTGAAAGTATTGCTGCGAAGTTCTCTGGCAAGAAAGTATTCTCGGTGCTTGATATGAAAGACGGTTACCTACAAGTGAAGCTTAATAACGCGAGTTCGGAGCTCACTACATTCAACACCCTCTTCGGAAGATACAAATTTTGTCGTCTGGCCTTTGGGCTAACATCAGCACCAGAAGTTTACATGAGAATGAACTATGAAATCTTCGGTGATCTACCAGGTATTGGAATCTATTTCGATGACATAATAATAACAGGGTGTAATAAGGCTGAACATGACCGTAATCTATTGAATGTAATCCTTGCAGCGCAGCAAAATAACATTAAATTTAATCAAAATAAACTACAGTTTAGGCAACCCTCTGTAAAGTATATGGGGCAAACGTTTTCAGAACATGGTATCAGTCCTGATGAATCTTATGTTAAAGCCATTCTAGATTTCAAGACACCAGAAAATAAGACTGAGCTTATGCGAGTATTAGGCATGGCCAAATTCCTAGCAAAATTTATTCCAAACATGTCAGTAATTACAGCACCATTAAGAGAACTCACTAAACATGATGTTCCATGGTCTTGGTTAGCAAAACATGCATTATCATTAAATAACTTAAAGCAGGCCATTAGTAATGCCCCTGTCTTAGAATACTTCAACCCTGATCTAAAAGTTGTAGTACAATGCGATGCTAGTAAAGATGGATTAGGTGCTTGTCTTTTGCAAAATGATCATCCCATAGCTTTCGCATCCAGGAGCTTAACAAAAAGTGAGCAACTGTATGCTCAGATAGAGAAGGAGTTATTAGCTATAACATTCAGCATTGAGAAGTTTCACTACTTTGTCTATGGTAGGGACATCACTATACAGAGTGACCATAAGCCCCTGGAAGCAATTATTACAAAAGATTTAAGCAGTGCACCACCTAGATTGCAACGGTTCATGTTAAAACTATTGAATTATAATATTAAGATTGTGTACACCCCTGGTAGCAAACTGCACATAGCTGATTTTTTGTCACGCGCTTATTTAACAGAAGATAATGTACAGGTTCCAGGTCCTGGAAATACGGAATTGAAAGTAGTGCACGGCCTGGCTGCGAGCGCACCCATAACAGAAACTAAAAAAGAAGAGTTTAGGATGGCCATTGACAGAGATCCAGTACTGTCAAAGGTCAAAGAGTTTGCTACCACGGGATGGCCTGATCAACCACCAGCCATGGAGCTAAAACATTTTTTTAGACTGAAGCATGATGTCAAGTTAGATGATGGTCTACTATTTTTACTACATAAACTGATCGTGCCACGATCATTACAATGTAACATGATTCAATTAATACATGAAGGCCATTTAGGTATTAATAAATGTAAAAGACGTGCAAGAGAATGTTTGTACTGGAAAGGCATGTCAGCAGACATCGAAAACTGTGTTAAAGAGTGTATTACCTGCAACAAGTTCAGTAATCAGAACCCTAAAGAACCTTTACTTCAGCATGAGTTGCCCCAAAGAGCCTGGCAAAGAATTGCTTGTGATATTTTCACATACCAAAATAAGGACTACCTTGCGGTAATAGACTCTTATAGTAACTGGCTAGAAATGTACTCACTGCCTAATGGTAAAGATGCCAGCCATGTAATTAGTGTACTAAAATCAATATTCAGCAGATTTGGTATCCCTGAAAAGTTACAGGCAGACAACATGCCCTTCAATAGCACACAATTCAAGTCATTCGCTAAAGAATGGGATTTTGTCTGCATCTACTCAAGTCCCAGGTATCCTCAGTCTAATGGCCTAGCAGAAAAAGCTGTTGGTATCTGTAAATCTATGCTTAAGAAATGTTTAGAGAGCAAAACTGATATAAGTCTAGCCTTAATGAACCATAGAAATACTGAATTAGAAGGGATAGGTTACTCTCCAGCACAGTTGTTACTAAACAAATCAATCAAAACTAAGATTCCATGCACTAATCAACAGTTGATACCAGCCTTAAATAAAAGAGTCACAGAAAAGATAACTCACAATAAATTAATTCAGAAACAATATTATGACAAGTCTAGTAAAGAACTAAGTGTCCTAAAAGTAGGTGAAACTGTTATGTGTTACAACTTTGAAAGAAAGTTATGGGAAAGAGCCTCTGTAATTGGAACTTGTAAAGAACCCAGAAGTTACATTATAAAAACTGTTAATGGTAGCATTGTCAGAAGAAACAGGAAATTCTTAAAGCCTGTCAATATCCCCAAACTAAATAAAAGCAATAATAATCATGCTTGTGACTCAGATTGTAATGTTGACTATGATGCTGTGAGTTTGCCTAAATGTCCTAGTAATAGAGATTCCATTGTATTGACGGGACCTAGTAATAATAACAATCCTGTGTCTTCAGACAGTGAGCAGAGAAGGAATACAGAAGCAATATTAAAATGCCACCGAGGTACCTACAAACTTAAGGGGAAGGATGTAAAGTGTAAGACATGTTATGTTTATCTGTGGATCGTATTGACTGGCATCCCCAGTGTGAATGTAATAGGTTTTTATACGAATATACTCTTCGGTTAGCTCGGCTTGAATAAAAATGTAGTGTGCTCTTGATATAATAATTATTGTTAAAAATAAAAGCTTTAGTGTCGACAATGAGTTTATTAACTTTATAAGTCACGTCCAAATAGAGATACCACATAGGTATTTATGACGCTGCATTCAAGATACGACGGAAATATTAAACACATCAATTTCAATGTATTTTTGTCTTTATCTTCTTCTAGAAATCATAAAACTATACCTAGACAACTTCTGCGAAATGTTAACCTTGATTTATTTATGGCACAACTTTTTCTTTCTGTTTTTTATCACAACGGTTTTCTACATCTTGTCTTATATTAATCCGTATAACTACAACCTAGTGTATCAAAACCAAACCAGTGGAATACTGACGTTTTGCATAACAATCAAATAATAAGTATCTAACAAAAACAAAAAGTATGTAAGTATTATTTCAGTTTTTATGATCTATAGCAGTATCGTCTGCTCAGCGTAATCTACAGATTAATTTGTAAAGGAAAAATTAGAATCACGAGCGGGGATTGAACTTGCTTGGGATGATTCTTAAGAATCACCCAACAGATGGCGCTACCAACCCCGTAAGTTGGTTGTAAAGGTGAAAGAAAAATTCGGACATGAGACCACTTGTTACGGTAGCTTAAGTAAAGCATATCCCGGCTTTAGGGATGGATGGATGCGGGTTCAATCCCTGCTCGTGATTCTAATTTTTCCTTTACAAATTAATCTATTATTTCAGTTATCTGGTTCACATAGTACAAGCTATGCTTAGTTTGGGGCTAGATGGCGCTGTGTGAAATATCCTTACATATGTATTTATTTATTTAATAATCATACTGTATGTGGATTCCTTGCAATTAACCAATATTAAACTTATAAATTAGTCAAAAAATATTGGTAATACTTACACTGGCTAGTCTATAATCATCACATCACCACTGTCCAAATTGAATTCCATGCTATCCGATTTGTTCAATGAATCAATACCTTTTTTAGCCTCCTCTAGTAAACAATCTCTGAATTCTTTAAATTTATTCACACCTCCAGCGAACAGGTCTATGTGACTGCCAACTTTACTCACTACAGAGGGATTTTTACTTTCACTCATTTTGATCATAGAATTGTCTAAATGCTCCAAAATCTTTGAGCTTCTGTTCAATATTGATGTAGCGTAACCCATGTAGTTCAAATCTTTGGATGTGGTTGTTATTTCTTCGTTAAAGTGAGAGAATTCATCAGTTTTGGCGGTTATTTTGTATACTGGTGTGGTTGCTACGATTTTTGCACTTACTCCATCGTATATGTAATGGAGGAGAGCTAGCACTTGTGACTGTGACCTGAAACACATAAGAGTCATAAATTATAATAAGCAAGTTTACTCAAACATGCTATGAGTTATGACTGATAAACTAAAGTGACAAAAGCTTATTAATGTACCGAGTCACAGAGATGATAATCTATGAAGCCAACACTTAGTTCAGATACAAAATCCTAATATAACTAACAACCTTTTTACCAGGTGGTAGGACTTTTTTGCAAAGTTCGTATAGTTAGGTACCACCGCTTTGCCAGTTATTCTGCCGCCAAGCAGTAGTGTGCAAGCACTACTGTGTTCCGGTTTGAAGGGCACTGTCTAGTGAAATTACTGGGCAAATAAGACTTTATGACTTGATTACACAGTAATCTGATTACTAGACTAACCCCCGTATTCTAAAACATTTCATGTGTCATGTCTCACGGTGATGTGTGCAGTGCAGTGTCATGCGAAACTTTATTATTTTAATGTTTCGAGTGACACTGCATCTGTTATGGGCAGCCGTGTCGCTTAATATAAGGTGAACAACTAGCTTGTCACATCATTCACTTGCATAAAAAACCTATATCTATTTAGTGTGGTAGTTACGAAAATTAAAATATAAAGTTATAGCTCACCTTGTATATAATGTGACTAAAACCACATTATCAGCGGCATTATGTTCAGGAAAGACTATCATAGTCCCATTTAGCACATGATATGGAGATTTACTATAAACAATGACATTTTCAGCATTCGACAATGCCTCCATTTGCAAGTGGGTACAAAATAGTTCCAATATGGAGATTTGCTTATCCTCATTTTTAATAAGTCTGAGACAAAGCTCTGTCTTCTCTGAAGCTGCTAGGATAGCAAGTATTGTATTGTAATCATCTGAAAACATTAAAATAAATAAAACAAATAGATTAATAACACCCAACGATCAAATACACCCCGACATCCTGGACTCGCAAGGCTTCCCTGTATCTAGGGACCCAGGAACTACGAGGACCATGGTCCCACAACACCTAGACACAAAACAAATATTTGCGTTTTTTCCTGTGCACAAATACTTGTTCTTGTTGTGGGAATCAAACCCGCCGCCTCTGGGTTATGAGCCGACCTGATAAACCACCCCACCACAGAGGCTGTTACAATTACGTTAATGTAGTAGGTATAAAATTTGGAACACTGACTTTCTTTATTAGTTGATAACACATCAAACTCATCTCCCATGGACTCCAAGGAGGATAAAGCCACATCATGAAATGGCAGTAAATACTCCTTTTCCATCATTCTATATGACACACAACCGCTTAATTCAATTCTACTTATTATGTTCTGTTTGACTTCTTCTATGTTCATAACGGCTACTACTGCATACTCTTCGTCTGGCTTAAGTATACAAGTGCTTGTTTCTTGCCAGAACGGTGAGGTAGGAATTTTCAAGTAAAGTTTGGTTGTGTATACTACAGATACTGCTTTTGCATCACTGATGAGCATGTGTATGTTTTCTAAGGGCCTGTAATAATTAAAAAGTAGTATTTGTAATGAGAATAGAGTTTATTAATTTCATTAATGTTTAATTTATATTCCACTTCCACGTTTCAATCACAAACTTGGGCCAATTCTTGAAAATCTACAAGTAACAGAATTTAATTTTGTTATTTTTATTTTATCAAGGCATTATATTTTGATTAAACAAAAAAAATTTATTAACGAATAAATGTTAGCAATAGATTGATATTATTTTCAGCATTTGTACAGATATTGGTGAAAGCCGCAGGGAGCCGATGGATGCAGGAGGTGAGCAGCCGCTCCAAGTGGCGCTCCCTGGGGGAGGCCTATGTTCAGCAGTGGACGTCTTCAGGCTGTTAATGATGATGATGTACAGATATTATGTGGCAGCTGATAATATAGTTATAATTATGTAAGTTTTAACTAATTAATTAAATACTTACTCTTTGCATTCATTAAACACATTCAACATTATTATCATTTTCTTGTTGCATACCTTGACCCACAGCTTTTTGGTTTTGAGTTTCAATGCACCTGTAATCTGAACAAAAAAAATTTGATATTTTGCAAATATTAATAAATGTAAAAAAATAACAAGCAATGTGTAATGGAATTAACTTACATTTTTTGAGTCATCTTTGAAGGCAGTAGTTGAATTAGGATGTAAGTTTTGACAACATATGAGTGATGCTCTTTGGCGCAAATTCACACATTGCAAATAAGTATTTTGATTACATTTAGCAACATATCTGGCTTCTACAAGCTTTCTCTTTAAGTCCATCAAAATGGGTAATAAATCATCTACATTCTGGGTACTAGAAGCTATATGTTGGTCTTCTAAGCTATTAAAGTTGCCATCAAAAAGTAAAGGTACTGCATCATCTTTGCAGATCACTTTGAGGCAGGTTTGGCCGCTACAACCAGTATCGTTAATCTCATACTTTTCTATGTTACTTAGTTTTATGTGGATTTGAAGCTTTTCTTCACTTGAAATTATACAGAGCTCATCTTGCGAGTTGACTATGTAAAAAAGTTTCGAATCACTATTTCGTGCAATCCTTATGCATGTGGGCTTGAATACACAGTTGAGGTTCAATGACGATATTAAATCTCGGTTGTAAAACTCTTTCAACTCTCCGGTTTCGGTGCAAATGGTAATATCAATGTTTTTCTTGCTTTTAGGGTGGTTGTCGTAAAAAACATAACAGGCTATATCGTTCACTATAGAAGAAGGAATTAACTTTACCACTGCTTGACGCATATTTTCAAGATCATGTACCATGTTTTTATGATATTAGGTCGGCACTACTTAGTACCAAAGTAATTTATTTTCGCCAAAATTTTGGAATTCATAAATATTTTATTAAATTGTGCAACTCGCCCGATGTTTGTTTTTATACTTTTTATCACAGAGTACATTTTTTTTGGTTCGCCTTTTTTTTTCTTATATTTGACACATAGTGTATTTAACCAGTGTCAAGTATTATATTTTCATCGTGTTATAAAATATTTAACGCAAAGTCATGTCCTAGCCATCATCATCATCACCATCAACAGCCTGAAGACGTCCACTGTTGAACATAGGCCTCCCCCAGGGAACGCCACTTAGAGCGGCTGCTCGCCTCCTGCATCCATCGGCTCCCCGCGGCTTTCACCAGGTCGTCGGTCCACCTTGTGGGGGGCCGGCCTACGCTGCGTCTTCCAGTTCGTGGTCGCCACTCGAGAACCTTTCTTCCCCATCGGTTGTCAGTTCTACGAGCGATGTGACCTGCCCATTGCCATTTCAACTTGCTAATCCTAAGAGCTACGTCGGTCACTTTAGTTCTCCTGCGGATCTCCTCATTTCGGATCCTATCTCGCAGGGAAACACCGAGCATTGCTCTCTCCATAGCTCGTTGCGCGACTTTGAGCTTAGTAATGAGGCCAACAGTTAGAGACCACGTCTCAGTTCCATAAGTCATCACTGGCAACACACATTGATTGAAAACTTTTGTTTTCAGGCTTTGTGGTATTTTGGACGAAAAGATAGGTCGAAGCTTCCCGAACGCTGCCCAGCCGAGTTGGATTCTTCGGGCGACCTCTTTGTCGAAGTTGGACCTACCCAATTGGACAGTCTGCCCTAGATAGACGTATTTGTCGACAACTTCGAGAGTATCGTTCCCAACAATTACCGGTATAGGTGGAACATGGGCATTTGACATGATTTTCGTCTTGTCCATGTTCATCTTAAGACCAACCTGTCGGGAGACTCTACTGAGGTCGTTGAGCATGGTGCTGAGATCATCGAGCGACTCCGCCATTATGACTATATCATCGGCAAAACGAAGGTTAGTGATATACTCGCCATTTATGTTGATGCCAAATCTTTTCCACTCCAAGAGCTTGAAAACATCCTCCAATGCGTTCGTGAACAGTTTCGGAGAAATAACGTCTCCCTGTCTCACGCCTCTCTGCAATGGGATCTGTTCCGTACTCTGGTCCTGCAGTCGGACTGACATAGTGGCCTTACTGTACAAACACTTCAACACTTCGATATACCTATAGTCAATTTGGCATCGCTGTAAGGACTGCAGCACCGCCCAAGTCTCGATTGAATCGAAGGCTTTTTCATAGTCCACAAACGCTAGGCATAGCGACCGATTATACTCTTCGGTCTTCTGTATAATCTGGCGTAGCGTATGGATGTGGTCTACGGTGCTAAAGCCTTTTCGGAAACCGGCTTGTTCGGGAGGCTGGAATTCATCAAACCTGCGTGCGAGACGATTCGTAATGACCCTCGAAAACAGCTTATACACATGACTCAAGAGCGAGATGGGCCTATAGTTCTTCAATAAGGTGATATCACCTTTTTTGAAGAAGAGCACCACCACGCTCTTGTGCCACGCCTCTGGCGTTGTACCTTCAAGGATGACAGAATTAAATAACTTCTGGAGGACTATAAGTACCGGTCTACCACCCGCTCTCAGAAGTTCGGTCGTAATTCCATCCTCACCTGGCGCCTTGTTGTTTTTAAGCTGTTTGAGGGCCATTCTAATCTCGTACAGGCTGACGTCCGGGATATCTTTGGTATAGTGTCGGACTAACTTGGCTCTGGTGTCCTGAGCTGTGTTAGTAGCGGGCTCACGTGTCGAGGTGTATAACTGTCCATAGAAGTTCTCAATCTCTCTCAGAATCACAGGCTTGGATGAAATGACACTACCATTCTCGGTCTTCAGTTTTGTCATTTGGCTTTGCCCAATAGACGAATCTTTTGCGAACACCTTTGAGCCTTGGTTCCGCTCAATTGCGGCCTCAATACGTGAAGTACTAAAAGCACGCAAGTCGTGTCGCATGGAACTCCAGATACGTCTATTGAGTTCACCATAGGCTGACATATCAACTGAAGACTGTAGTTTCATTTCGTTCCGGTCTGCCATTGATTTAAGAGTGTTTCCTGAGAGTTTCTGAGTCCTCTTTCGGCGTTGGGTCTTGAAGAACTCAGCTCCAACAGCTTGGACAGTTTCCACCAACCCGTTGTTCAACTCGTCCACTGTGTTGCAATCGGCAAGGCACTGGAAGCGATTTTCGAGTTCCAGCTGAAAGCCTTCGGGGTTTTGGATTTGGACAGGATTTGGACGGAGCGTAGACCTCACCAGACGCGACCTTTCAAGCTTGACATTGATATTCAATGTGCCTCTTACAATACGGTGATCGCTACCGGTTTTCACCTTGCTGATCACTGACATCATCGAATATTCGCTTCTTGGTCGCCATCATGAAGTCTATCTCATTTTTTGTGGAACCGTCGGGGCTTATCCACGTCCACTTCCTGGATGGCCGCTTCTTGTAGAAGGAGTTCATCATAAAGAGGCCCTCCTTCTCCATGAAGTCAGCCAGCCTTTGTCCCCGAGGGTTCCGCTGCCCGTATCCAAATGGCCCCACTCTCAGCTCATCGCCATTCCTTGTGCCCAACTTCGCATTAAAGTCTCCCATCACAACGGTGAAGTATGTTTCGGAAGTATGCATGGCTTCGGATATATCCTCATACATAGCTTCTACTTCATCGTTGGAGTGTGCAGAGGTCGGTGCGTATACCTGGATGACCTTCAACGAATACCGTTTGGTTATTCTGAGTATCAGGTACGCTACCCTGGTCGACACACTGTCGACTTTGACCACGTTGTTGACGAGAGACTTGCGGACGAGGAACCCGACACCACCTTGGGACAGTTGGTCTCCCTCCCGGTAGAAGAGTAAGTTACCGGAATTTAGGATTATCGTGTCCTGTCCCTGTCTTCGGACTTCTGACAATCCCATTACATCCCAGCGTAACTTACTCATCTCCTCCTCCAATTCGACCATCCTTTCGTCAGCCCTCAATGTGTCCTAGCCATAGTCCAGTCTAAGTCAGGTAGTCATAGTCCAGTCTAAGTCACGCTCCAGCAAGGTGATGGCAACTTTAATAGAAGCTTCTACGGAGTTTTGGAAGCAACACGAAAAATCACGTTTCACCATTATATCACTTGCCCTCACTCATGCTCGTAATTCAGCACTTAATGCGTAAAACGCCACCAATTTTAAACATTAACACTGGAAAAAGCAAAAGTTTTGAAAAATAATACAATGCAACGACGTGAACTTTTCCGCGTTCCCGCCAAAACTCCTTCGCCCTTTTCATTGAACCCTTTTGGGCAGGCTAAAGTCGTGTGATATGCCATACCGCCTAGTATTTCGTGACGTGAAAAATTTTAGCGCTCGCTTCGCTCGTTCCTCTTTATTTTATAGATCTATGACCTTTTCACGCTCGCTTCGCGCGCACTTTAACTTTGATTGTCTACGGTATGCTGTGTAATATAATCTAATTTCTACATGTAGGTATTTATAAACTACTGGAGTTAATGCGTTGGCTTTATTGGAAAACCAACTGCTTATTTTAACAAAATTAGCTAAAATATATATTTTATCTAGATTTACATACATCGAAACGTGAAAATTTCTCGGACTCGCTTCGCTCGCGTTTCTACTAATAGGCCTAAAAACTTTTAACGCTCGCTTCGCTGGCACTTGAATTTTGATTGCCTATGGTATGCTGTTGTTATAATCTGATTCCTACATGTATTTATAAACTAACCGAGTTTTTGCATTGAATAATTGGATAATCAACAGCTTATTTGGACGAAACTAGCTAAAATATGTATTTTATCTACATTTGCATACATATAAAACGTGTTCAATTTTCGCAAAGTTAGTAGTTTACTTTTCCTAAGCCCCCGCTGATACTACAACCTGGCTACGCCCATGTCTGGAAGGACTAAGTGGAAAAAATGATAATTTTTGCTCATTAAGAGTACCTACCTACCAGGGTATCATCAATTAAAAAGAGGTTCAGGTTCCACTATCCCTTTGACCTCCATATCTTAAGTTCGGTTGGGGTTCGGTAAAACATACATGATATGATGAATTCTTGAAACGTCTGGATTATTTTTATCATAATAATGTTATTATTATTTCACTGGAAGCAATACCTGCGTAAAAAATCCTGAGCAAATATATTTTTTCAGTTCTGCTCAAGAGAAAATTCGCGTTTTTCATACAAAGTAGAAGCCTCTAATTATCATAAGAAAATAATTTACTACCTATAATAACCTAACTAACAAAAACGTGGCTCTACCAATATATTATGTCTATGGTCTACCAATGTAACAGGGCGAATTCTGTGGGCTCTACCTTAAAATACGAATGTAGAGTCAACTAAGTACTTACCTAATTCAATTTTACCACACTCAATCCTGCAACAGTAATGGCTGAACGGAATTTTATATAAATTCATATTAGATACTTTGGGTTCTAGAATAAAACACGGTGTTTTATTCTAGTAGTTAGCTTATAACCGAACAGGGTCTAGCAAGATCACAAACGCTGTCGCTAACGCCAAACTGTAACTCCAAAAATGTATTGAAATGACATAATATAAGCTGCGGAAAAGTTAGCGATTTCCGAAATGTCATTCCAGTAGGTATATTTTGGAGTTGGCGTTTGGAGTTAGCGTTATCACTTGGTATTTTTGCTAGACCCCCAGAACAGAAACCGGTAACGCTGCGCTTGCGCTGGTGGATGGACGACTGAGCGTGAGCATCGTTCAGTAGTTTAAGAAAAGATAGAAAAGAAAGAAGAAAAGGCCCTCGAGTGGCCACGCCAAACAGGAAGACGCAACGTAGGCGTAGGCCTGCCCCCCATTAGATGAACTACAAGAATTAAAAACTGGCCCTCGCACCCAGAAGAAGCGTATTTTTTTGTGCTCTGTGTGGTGGACTGACGATCTGACAGGACCACTGAGAGACGATGGACGATGCAAGCAAACAGCCGCTCAAAATGGCGCTCTAGAGAGGCATCTGTTCAGTAGTGGACGTCTTCAGGCTTGATGATGGCGACGATGATGATGAAGATGACGATGATGATGATGATGATGATGATGATGATGATGATAATGATGACCTAGTTAATAAGAACTTAGTTCACAATTATTTTTTTAACTTCTCCATTATGTAGCAGAATACATTATACTTAGTTGTCAATACACAATTAGGTACCTACACAGTACAAAACTACACATACACGAAAATCATCTTTCATCCGGTACTCAAACATTGTTTTGACATGTCAGTAAATAACGATCGCCGAAATTTTCGGGTTGCCGTGCGTCGTGAAGGTATGAGCTTCGTCTTTCTCATATATCCTATTCCTATTCATAACCATAGTATTGTTTCCTTTGCCAGTCTTGGCATAGATACTTTTCGCATAATCAAAATATTTTAGAAAGTAGGTAGGTACTAGCTTAAGTTCTGCACTGTGGTCCTGCAGCTGAAGCGGTGTTAATAAAATAGCTAAGACTTATCGGTACTTATAGCGATTTGATCCAAGACATGAGACCAGGGAATAATTTTCTCAGATGCATAATATTTGCCATGAGCGCCAACCAGAGTTTTAAATTAGGTAACGCAAAAATCACCTATGTCATAAATACAATAAACTCATCTTCATCAACTGATCGAGCACTAGAAATAAATCCATTAACACCTACGTTTTGAACTATATTTTTGCGGAATTAGCAAAACTCTAAATAAAAACAGTGCAAAAAAATCAGCGGAACCGGGTCAGTGGTTCGAATCTTCGCGTGCCACGGTCTCGTATAGTTGGCAGCAATCATCGCTCGGGGAACGCTCTTGTGTTTTCATTTGCTAAGTACGTGGAGTGGTTGCCAGAAATAAAGCTGCAGTGCAGTAGTGAGCTTGCAGCGAGTGACTGCGGGTGCTGGCCATCCATTCATTGTCATGTGGAGGAGGTCGATACGTCCTCAGTGTCGCCGCGCCTTCTACCGTGCGCGGTCGTAACCTCCGCGATTCCGCGCCGCTCAATCCTCGCATTACTGAGCACTGCGCAACCGGCTCGCAAATTACAGTGAAGCTTTTATTTATAAACAAATTATTATCAAGTGCGTACAAAAATACACATTTGACACAAGTTTAATTCATCTTGGCCCCGTTGGATTCCGTTTCGATGAGGATTCAGCACTTTGGTGAAAATGATGATCATTACATTACGAATTTACTCAATTAAATTTTGCGTGAAAGTGAATGTGACGAAAGATAATTAAGTATAAATATTAAGCAACCAAGCCACCGGCGTCGACTGCAATATCAGTTGATGATGATGTCCCTGTAGAGATGTTTAATAGAGCTGTCTTCAATAATTACGAATTGAGCTTAGACGAATCTGAAGTAGGTATTTGCTTTAGTCGCAACACCGATTACTCATAATACTAAACAAAATCTTGTTAATGATAAGTAACTAAGAAAAGATTGAATTAAAATCAGAAATTGAAATGGTGATGGAAAAATCTTGTAGATAATTATTAAATTACCTAAACATGAGAAAGTGAAAACATTTGTTAACGCTGATGACACGTTACGTAGCCGCAACGCCCACTGATTCAGTGCCATAGTTTAAAAACCGGTGACACTCTCCTAAATCAAATGCCGAGGTCAGAATTCATGTAGAACACAACTATAAATTAGCGACCGTTTATTTATCTCTCATCAAGTAATCTGCCAAATACGCCAAAGATAAGGTCTAGTACGAGTCAAAATAAGCTAATTTAATTTTAAATAGGATAGGAACTGAACGTTTTAGCTCTCGAAAGATTTTATATAGTAAAACCAATAGATTTTAATGGAAGTAAGCATTCTACAAGGTTTTATTGACCTGTTATTATTTCATGTAAAGCTTAATGGCCATACTTGCTCATGCCGGAATCAGCTATGGTTCAGGAAAACATCGTCAGAAACTGGCATGTTCCAGGTATTACAAAATTCGTGGCCATTCATTATTATGTGTCATCAACCAACCCACATTAGGCCCACGTGGCAGACTTGGAAACACGCAAAACTTCAGTAAAATTTTGAAGCCCTGACAAATCCTAGTAATTCTTATTATGGTATTCGTAATAATGATGTAGGAACTAGGAACAACACATCAAAATTAAACCAGCTTTCAGCAACATGCATAGTATAGAGATGTTTTTACTGGTATTACCAGCTGTTGTCGGGAAAATAAGACAACAGTCGCTAAATCAAGTCAGAAGTCGTAGGACGGCGACCTATGTACCTAATAGGGCGAATTCTGTGAGGACGGCCTAAAAATTATGACACCACACCAAGTACCTACATATCTATCTTAAAGTAAAACATCCATAGGTAACTGATGATGGTGATGATGATAAGAGTATTGAGTACTGAGCTAATAATAACAACCACTATGATTTTAACCAGATTTCTTATATACAAAATGAAATAAAAATATCTAGCGTAATTCCGCTAAAAATGCTCTAGCGCGCGCGTTAGTTTTAGCAGAATCACACTAGATATTCTTATTTTATTTTGTATGTAAGATGAACTTCCGCGAGGTCACGCCTGATTCTGTCAATTATTTAATTATTTTTATTTAAAACCCACCGAAATCGGTCCATTCATTTTCGTACTAACTGTGCTATAGATAAACAGGTAAGTAGATAGATATTCAGGCATACACTAGTTTATTGATGTGGATGATTATAAAAATAAAAATGATCAGGATTCGAAGAAAAAATTATTCTTACTAAATGAATAAAAAAAATGAGTTAATGATCACTTAGCAAATAACTCTGTAAGTGGTCATAAACTTAATGTAAGATACTACTGAAATAAACAAAAGGTTGGTCATGCTAAAGTATGCAAACCAATTATATAATTTTAATGAATGGTTACTTAGCCACCGTGGAAATGGGGTTTTTGAACCGTACTGATACGATCTAGTACGTAAGTAAATAATTTGTTACTGGTGGAAATAATTTACGATCGATATAGTAGGTACCTACCTAAATAGGTAGCAATAAGGAAAATAGAGTTTGTTATTTGTTTTCTTAGGCTATTATTATACAAAACCCATAAAACCGCAACAGTGACGATACAACACCTATGACGCCTCGGACAAACAAAAATTTGGTGAAATTCTCAGACTCATTAAATATAACATTACCTATACCTATCTAAGTATTAGGCAGAGATAATTTGAAATTAAAATTATTTAACAAGTAGGTACCTGTCCAAGTGTCCACCCACTTAATTAAAATGTTGGCCTTGACCTACATGGGGCAGCCATCATCAATACTTTAACCCCGAAGAGCTTAATTTCTTACATTTTCTAATCCACAAGTACAGCTTGCACCGACTTTTTGGCCGGTCATATTTAATGCTACAAGCAAAACTAATGCTATTCAGAAACATTAATTGTAGATTTTGTCTCATTAGTACGTATACGCAATCGTGCGTGACTCGTGCCTGCTCTACAGGTACTATCAAATTACCTTTCACCGTTTTGTGGATCACCATAATATGTTTGGAGGATACTTAGATTATGGCGTTTCAGAGCGCGATTCGACGGCCTGACAAAAAAGAAGTGTATGTATGTGTACGCACACTATGCACACTCAATTTGCAATGTTGACTCTGTTGAATTGGATGGGAGCGGCATCACGCCTCCACAAAGTGCAATTTGCAACACAGCCGGCAACACGTCTTCAATTGATGATTGAGTTGATAAATCTTAAGGCAAGTTGTATGGTGTGTAATGTAAGACACCGCGGTCAATCGAGTCCGATCGAGACTCAGCCACACGCCTCCCCATGTTGCAATTTGGTGTGTAATAGACTGTATGGTGGTTGGAGATGTAGAGAGAGTACCTACTTTACACCACCGCGTCGCGTCTTATCATACCCATTTCGATTTAGAGTTTGGACCCATGGGATAAACTCGTAGATCTATGGGTATACCTAGGTATAAATTATACTTACAATATTTTCTATGTATGAATCATGTTTTGGATGAGGTCAACCGGTGCCATCACTAAAAAGACCTTCTGTTTCTTTACCCATCAGCTCTGCAAACACATTTAATTTTATATTTATATTCACTTAATGATTTGTCAATGTTTAATACCTAATTAGATATTTAATAACTTTGTTATAAGGTGCGTATTATTTCAACAGCTGCTTATTTTTCCATAATACGACAGACCAATGCCAAGTTATGAATTGAGTGTTTTGGTAGACAGGTACTCGTGTCAAGATTTCATTTCATCGTCATCATCATCATCATCAACACCAACAACAGCCTGAAGACGTGCACTGCTGAACATAAGTCTCTCTCAGACAGTGCCACTTTGAATGGCTGCTCGCCTCCTGCATTCATTGGCTCCCCGCGATTAACACTGATGCACCCCGCTTGACACTATCTTGAAATAGTAGTAATGGGTTTAAAATAATTAGCGAAAAATTGTACCATAGAATAATTACTCATAAAAAATAAAATAAACTGTAAGTAGGTACTTACATGACCCATAACAAGGTATAGTATAGACTAGTAACCTACCCATAACATAACCTACCCAATCTTGAAAGAAATTGACCAAAGCCAAAGATTGATAAAAGAAAATACCAAAATTCAAATAGAATACCAAAATTTGCATTAGTCAAATTTAACCATAAAATAAATAAAATAAGAATACCTACCTAAATAAATCTAAATACTTAAGTACTTCCTAATCTTTTCCATTTCTTTGTTATTTTCGCAATTTTTACCTTTCGTTACATACAGTTCCGCAGTGCCATCGAATTTTCTACGTAATGCTTAATACTGTGAGGTGAACGGCCGACGTCACTTCTTTTTATTTGAAACAGTTACACCAGCCAGAACTAACTGATTTTTATTTTCCTAAATAAAACTCAACTTTTTACCCTAGTAGATCTAGAAGCTTAGTTTAATCACAGATTAGAGAAAAACAATGGATACTTACAAATAGATAGCTCAAAGATAATTAAATGCACTGTGAAATCAATAACATATCACGAACATCAAGAACCAGATCCAAAAATCAACCAGTTAAAGAACTTTGGCGCCGAATCAATTGAATCCTTAATGACTCTACATCAAACATCATACTAACTCCATCAATAAGCCACTAGAGCTGACCATTTGTTACCCATTCTATTAATCTTACCTACCCATCAATAATGCGGTATGCTCAATGCCTGATGCCGAATAGATTACGAACATTGCGGTCGTCGCGATCTATTGATCGACCTTCACCTTATGTAATTACGATGGACTTAGTTGATGGGTTTTATCGAACTTTGTTACGATTATCATTCAATTTGATTACAGATTTTGTGCTTTAATTGATGATGTTACATATGGACTGGATAATCTAAAAGCCATTAGCCACTTAAACAACATAAGTACCCACATAGTATCCCTAAAGAATGTGTATTATAGTAACCGCTATCTAATATGGTATAGGTCTGAATTAAGTGGAACGAAAATTGGTTCATGACGAGCGACATAACTTGATATTGTCCAATTAATAGGTAGGGATCATCTTACATGCCAACCTACTTACATATTATTTAGGTGCACCGTACACCTCACCCTCTTAAAGCAGTTGCAAATTCAATATTTGTTGATTCTGAAAAAAAAACCTATAGATGGCAAAGGAATATATGCCTCGAATAAACAATTCAGCTGAAAGCAGATAAAAAACCATAATAAGAAGTGCGCCGGTGGCTTTGCCATTGATCTAAATTTATGGTCACTGTTTACGAGCAATCCTTCTGAACTTGGACAGAGTTCAAAGTAGGTATAATGTTGATATATTCATACTTATACAACACATATTCAAGTAATAAACCTAGATACAGCGAAATGTGCAGTTTAACAGTTTTATATATCAAAAAAGACAAACTGTTCTTCTTGAATAATTAAAACATATATTCACCTATATAAATATTCATAGATTTTACTGTAAAAGGTCTGACCTCATTCATGCTATTAAAACGGGAAGAATAGAAGTCATCAGAAAAAAATCACTTGCAAACATCGAAATAATTTCGATGCTTGCAAATAATAGTTGTAGAGCCAAAGACCCCAAATAAACTTTTTGTGGTCTAATAGACCGCTATCAATTTATTATGGCTTCATGGGAAGTTTAAGAATCAACCATAGCGGAGTTACAAATATTTTTGCAAGGTGCTATTTCGTAGAGCTTTGCGGATGTAATAAAGTAGTTGTATGGCTATAAAGTGACTCATCGCGCACAAAATATACAGAGTACCACGACTTTGACATTAAAATTACATTTCCAACACTAAAAATAGTTAAAGACGCGAAGACAAGTTAGGTAAGCCAGTTACTGAAGGTGGAGTGCTTCTCATCTTCATTAAAAATTTTAAAAGACTTCTAACTTGGATTAGAATATTAATATGATTATTTGGAATTGGAACTCTACCTTTACAAATACGTCACCCGCTAGCCATTGATTAAAAATTCGAATCGATAAACCAACCCCCGTTTGAAATGAAATATGTATAGGCATAATCACATGCTTTATGCATAGAATAATGCCTTTGGGTCACTTCACTTGAGTAGTTAAAATGTATTGCTGTTGTAGCAATTTACGGCATTGTTGGACAAATTCTGAATTATTGTGAATTTTATTATTTCAATTTAACCTTCAGGCACGGAACAAACATAATCTTCAGGGCTGCAGGCAATGAAATACGAATACTCACCTTGTATGTATATCCATTTTAATCAGTATTGCGGACCATATTCAGTAATCTGTGGTATTGCCCCTAAATAATTATTCTACTTACGCTAACACTGGCTTCTTTGAAAGCAATTTTTTCTTCAGCCCCGTCGTTGTCTGCTGTGAATGTTGACCCTTAAGAGCTACAGGCCTAAAATGTTGAGGTCTCAGCTGTCGCCTTTTCACCCAGTTTTTCATGTAGGTAATACTATTACCTACATGAAAAACTGTCTATTAAAGTACATTCTTACGTTTACTTTTTTGTTTTTGTGCAATTTAGCCACTGCAGCTACAAAGTCCTCGTCGTGGTTTTAATTACTACTCATATACTCTACAATGCCTACATCCTCACTATAGTCAGAGAGACAAAATCATTTCATTTTAAACAATACGGAAGATAATAATATGCTCAAACACGTTATCTCTTTATCTTAATGTACCTATAGCTCTGTCCCCAAAACATAACTAATCTCGGCGATTATCTCACCTAAATTCTGCGACATAGGTGATTTACTGTCAAACATAAACGTTTATCATATTTTACGAGAGACGGATACTTTCAAGGTGTTGGAATTGTTACACCTAGCACATCTGTTGGCCGTTTTTATGAGTCGCCGCTAGCGACTTGTTTGCAGCACTGCTTGCTTGAAGTTTTCTAGTGTGGCTAGAATGGATTGTTCCAATTCTACAAATTTTTAATTCTACAGATTCCCATGTCTACAGATTCCCATGCCTACAGACTCCCATTTCTACAGTGTCCCATTTCTACAGATTCCCATGTCTGCAGATTCCCATATCTACAGACTCCCATTTCTACAGATTCCCATGTCTACAGATTCCCATTTCTACAGATTTTCATTTTAACAGAATCTTATGTTAACTGATTTTTAATTCAACGAAGCCAACTTTTCTAATTAAAAAATTAGACATCTGTCAAAATTGTGATTATAATTGTTGTAAACGTTAAGTTGTAAACTTTGAATTGGGTGACTGTAATAGATATCCGTACAATTGAGTTTCTGTAAAATTGGGTATCCGTACATTTAGAAATCTGTAGAATTGGGAATCCGTTCACTTAAGGATCTGTCAAATTAAGAATATGTAGAAAGAGTAATCTGTTAAACTGGAAAACTGTAGAATTGGGATCTGTTGAATTGGGAATCTGTAATGAAAATCTGTAGAATTGGGAATAATCCGCTAGAATAAAACGTTAACATTTATCATTATGTGTTTATGTACACCTTAAATGACCAGGGGGTCTAGCAAAGATACCAACCACAAACGCTAACGCCAAACGCTAACTCCAAAATGTATTGAAATGACATTTCGAAAATTTCTCATTTTTCCGCAGCGAATATCATTTCAATACATTTTTGGGGTTAGGTGAGGCGTTAGCGTGAGTGGTTGGTATCTCTGCTAGACCCCCAGACTATATTTCATACTTACTAGAATTTTCAAACTTATCTTTTCTATTTTTCTCGAGAACTCTCAGTTTTTCGGAGGTAAAAGTATCTTTTGTTGACCCCTGTAATATTTTAAGCAGTTTCCAAGACCAATAAACGTTTTCAATATATTTCTAGAAGAGATACTTAGAGATATATAACCGATATTCTATTCTATTATAGATATCTTCTTTCATCACCATCATTATCATGTCACGCCAAAACTCACTGTGTCACTCTACTCACTCTGCCCTCGACTAGCAGGACAAAATCGCGGGGACCCAATGGTGCAAGAGACAAGCAGCCATCTCAAAGGGGCGCTCTACAGAGCTTTCATGTTACAGGTTACTATTTATATATTATTAGTAGTAGAAATAAGGTAAGTGAATATGATACTTATATTTAGTAATCTATGACATAAGATATATATCTGTTGTACGTCTCCAGACTGATGATGATGTTGATTATTATCATGAAAACTGCGGGAAAATTGGTAGCAATATTTCAATAGAGACTTTCTCTGAGGTTGTTATAATTATGCCGGCTGGCTCACTCTCTTTCCTTATTTGCTTTCACATCTAGTATCATAGGATTACTGATTTCCTGAAAATCAAGTCACTACCAACTGCACTGAGACGAGGAGCGAAAGCATTAAAATCTAAAAAACCTTGGCTTTTAGCCAACATTATGTACATTCAACTATTTCGAATCATTATTGTCATTGACAATTCAATTGAATTTTATATAGTTTCCCACGGTTGCGGTATTCTTTGTGGCAAATGAACTCATTTTGATACGCGATAATAATTTTCGCAACGTTTTATGGGTGTCATAGCATTGAACTGAGGTAAGTATTCTGTTGTTGAAACGTTCTCATAATAGGCATTCCATTATATTTGGATTTATAACTATACCTACAACAAATAAATCAAAAATTAGTGTGTTTAACATTTTAGTTTTCTGTGCCTACGTATAGATATCATAATGATATTCCCCGTTATGAAAATGGAAGTTTGAAACACCATCCAATAATAGGTACTTACCTACCTATGATATCGTCGCTCAATATTGACCCAATTTATGTCTTCTGTCAATGATAATAACAATTGAATTCTGACATGGTGTCTTAATATTATGTTTCACAATCACCCTAAGTATATACAAGGTCACCTTGAATTTGTGTGTTAAATAGTGGGACTGGGACCACGATACCCTACAAGTTCTGAGAGCCTTACTTGAAACTGGGTGTTTCCCACTCGCAAAATTGCACGTGCGGTCGCTACGAGAGTTAACAAGATACTATAAATTCATTTCTAAGCACAGGTCGTTAAACTCATTTATGGGCACTCGGTCAAGGATGAAGTTCAACCACCCAGCTGCGCTAAGGCTATTTTCGATCGTACTTTACATTTCTTCAATAAAAACTATTAATTTAGTAAAGTCGTAGAAGAAACATTGTCTACCTTGGGGTGTAGATTTCCCTTTCGAGATAAAATATACCAATTCATGGTCACCTTGTATAATGTGCTGCAAGTATGGCAGTATATAGGTTTTATACTCTTGTCACCACATTAATTGGGTTTGTGGTTCGTTATCATTTAATTGCTCAATTAATCCGCCCAAACTTTACCGCCTTAATGTCTCGACTAAAAAATACCTAGCGATCGCGATAATATAGGTATTAGGTCTACGATTGCTTTGTCAACTGTTTTCTGTTCTTTAAAGATAATGGGCTTGAAAACGAGGTTAATTCCGTTATTATGGCTGAAATAAAATAAGATAATATATATATAACAATTTAATATATAGCAATTTCAAAACGCAAGTCATAAATTAACCGTTTTCTTTGGTTTTGTATAGTGTCGATTTAATAGGAAAAAATCCCAAAATACAAAAAATACTTACGAAAATAATTTTCTAACTATTTAAAAAAAATCATATCAGAGATCACTATAATCATGATGTCATAATGTTTTTAATTCATACTTACATATTTAACCTGCTGACCTACTACCGTAATATTATACAGTAGAGTTGTGTCTGGTCATCACCCTGTAGGTATACTTTCGATTATGTAAATATGCGTGTGAGATCTGGTGAACAAACGTGTTTTCGATTAACACAAAATGCCAACAGTTTCAATAAAAAATATATACCTAAGAACTAGGTAGATTGCATATAGATACAGTCGTGCCATCAGTAAAGATGGGTTAACGTAATTTAAAATTACCAAAATAATAAAGTTGCTGGAGTAGAATTTATTTAACTTCTTGGTAACTAAAACCGGCCTTTTTTTACAATGAACTATATTTTATGATATTTGCAAACCATGGAAATTCAAATAACAGATATTACTCATAAACTATACCTAAAAACTTAAAATACCTAAACCACCTAAAATATAAAACTTGAAATATTCCATTGTTAGAGGGAAAATGTAAGTTATATTATAACAGTACACTTCATTTAGGTATTACAACAATACAGTCTTAACAGTTGTTTCACAGTATGTTATCATTATCATAAATCAATCATTAATCAGCGTCACACAATTTCGCAGACAGCATTTTTAGTGCTACCCGCATTTAACCTGTTTTAACGAAAATCCTTTCTTTCATTAGAACCCGTTACGGACACGCACATAACTCATCAAACTCTGCTGCAATTTGCTGATCTTGTTTTCTGATTAGACAAATTGTGTAATTGGCAATTACCTAATTACTGACCGCAAATTACGTTACAACTTAGGATAATTGGACAATTTGCATTACCTACCTACATGTAATTTTAATAACGATGGTTTGATTAGTAAAGTCTTCTTCTTTGAGTTTAAAATTTCTAGACTAGATTAATTAAACTATAAATTAGCTCCTATTCCTACATGATTGGCCAGCTGACTTATCAACCCTTTGTGGCTTTTCAAATATTTTCTCTATTCATAACTATCATTTTCATCTATTGATGAATAATATGCCTACTGACTATATACAATTTTTATTTAACCAGCACTGTTCCTCCACTGCTCGGAATTTATACTACTTTTTTACCGTATGCAAAGAAGTAATCGTAAAGTTATGACAGCCCAGAATTAAATTTTATTAAAAATGTTACAGCTCTTTTCCAAATTTATATGTCTCGTGAGTAGCGCATAAGTACCTATACATTATATAGTATAGGCCCAGATGATAATAATAATAATAGCTACAGGTATAGGTTAAAATTAACTATACAAATAAACTTTCGTTAAAAGCAGCTAAATATTAGTATCAGAAATTGCAATCTCGGATCCAATTCCGAAGAATGCGAGGATCATCCAATCTACTCTATCGGGAAGACTGAAATGGATCCACAAAAACCAATTTTCCTCGAGCACAAAAGTGGATAATTTCTTAAAAATTAAATTGCTTGTTCCAACGTCCTCGAATAGGTATAGGTTTGAGTCTTTTACTGCTTGGAATTTTAAAATTAAATGAGGGGTTTATTTATGGGGTACTGAACGTTTACGATATTACCCCACCTGAGTCCGAAGAGCTTTTGTGTTCTGCTTTATTAGGTTTTGATTAATTCCACAATAGATAATTAGAATATAATAAAGAAAATAATTACTTTCCTTTCCTAGCAAGAAGACATCTAGAGTACCTAAGTATACCTATTTGGTATATAAAGGTAGCGCCCATAGCAATGCTTGACTCGGCTAGAGCCAAACAATAGTTTATGGAACGTTCGATACGGTCACACCTGGCGTGGCGATATAAGCGCTATGCTTGGTTCAGTCTTCGGGTGCCTTAATAAGTACCTACCTACCTATAGAACACCAGTACATTCGCGATATATAAGCAATTCTGATGTGACAATCCACTGGTAAGCTATTAATTAGTTTTGTTGCTTAAATCGTCTAAAATATCAAAAAAGTTGTGCTAAATATACTAGAAGAAAGATTTTATATTCAAAAAAGAATTCTAATTTGAAACTATTATACCACACGCATGATTATTAATTTTGGTTTTTGGTAGTAATTGAAGTCTATTTAATTTGAGTTATTTTTGAATGAGAAGAGTTGACTTTTGCATGTTCTCAGCAAAGAACACGCCGCCGCCGCACTGTATTATATATACATATATCAAAACAAAATATAAAACCTTGAACCTAGCACACAAAACCAACCTGCACAATCGCGGATCATTTATTCAACTCACGATCTCGAACCAGTTTGCGCTGTTAGCTTCACTTTTGCGGAATTCTTGAGCAAATCATGTGATAATACAATTTGATGAAGCAGGCCATTTGCACATTGAAATCAGCAATTTACATTGTAGGAAAACAGTTCTATTGCTTCATCATAGCGTTAATGGCTAGTAAAACATTTTAACAGGTTTGTAGAGGTCATGATACGTGTGAACTGCCTTTATTTGTGACTCAATGTCCGGAGATGATTGAATAGGTTGATTTAAGCAATCATCTAGGCAGTATGATATTTATGTAGATAGATAGGATAGATTATCTCTTTATTGAAACACCAAATCAAAAATCATTAAAAACTGAGTGAACAAACTTAACAAGTGTAACAATGGACGGATGACAGTGAGATGTAAAAGTCTAAAATACGTGAACATTATTTCATAAAAAGAAGTTTATCAGTAAGATTAATATCTTACTGATAAACTACTTATAATAATACTTAGTGAGTATTTATGTAAATGTGTAGGTATATAGGTACCACTTGTAGGTACCTATCTAGAAGTTACTTTAGCTAGAAACATCCGCAGCTCACTAAAGCCCTACAAAAACGCCACCCCCTGAGTGACACATAATATTGTAGACATGTTGTATGTTTGTATTAGAGAATAACCTTCATATTTCACACTATGTACAACGTTTATTAATGCGTTGCTGACTTTATCTAAGTTTAATAAAATGATTTTAATTCCATTGACTTGGTCATCATCATGGTTAATTTGAATAAGATATCCCCTTCGCGTCGCATCAACCCAAAGGATTCTATTTCTATTCCATGTTTTTGGTACCGGACCACCGGTATTATAATATAATTTCAGCCTAAGACAATCAGTCAGTAGGTTGGCTAGCACAATTGCATCTTTCCATATTGGATGTAGTCTTCCAAGTCTTCTTGATCCTCTTCTCCTGACAACTCCACAAGGCGAGATTATACTCCCGGAGTGCCCTAGAGCCAGTTACGTCCCACTCCCACATTTATTTGAAGGTTGGGACCTTATGTCCCTTGCTGTAAAGGTCAACAGAGACAAACAGCATTATCCCGTCAAATAGTATTAACACTAATTAGAAATGGTTCGTGCCACTTACCCACCACTTGTTTTGTCAGTGTGAAGTCGCACTGTAATAAGAAATGCTTTAGTGCGAGTAACCCACTACCTATTTCAAAAAGGAGTAAACTCGCACTTGGGCCACATTTTCAGAGTGCCGGTTACCTACGCCAAAAAAAGCTTGAGTGAGATATAACCATGCAGTTTTGTGAAACTCTTGAGAAGTCACACTACGCTCTTGGCTGAGATATTATGATAAACTCAACATGGATGTTATTAATCCCTTTTTCAAAACATGGTACCTAGTCTCCTATCTTTATATTTATTGGGTCAATGAAAAAAACTCAATGAGTAGCCTCATTACGTTTATTAATTTTTATTCCCATTCGTAGACTTGGTGACAGGCAGATCTAGAATGGGCTAAAGAGGACGAGATAATGTTGTAACTTGCGTTGGTTTGGGGGCCACTGGTGGTCATCGCAACTTCCCGAAATTCATTATTATCACCAAAAAGTGCAAGACAACATGACAAAACTATTCATTTTCCTCTATCTATGTAGGTTCCTACATCTAATGAATGATCATTAGGACATTACTTACGAATAAGTGCACATTTATTTGTCACAAAAAAAGCGGATACGGCAATTGTTATAGTTATAGCACACAGCCGGTTGGTAATCCTATATGTATTGTAGTTGTAATGAAAATTGCTGAGCTAAATCATCCACATCCGCTATGACTGAATCTAATTTTAGAGCTGTAACAATTTTAAAATTGGGTGTGATGTTGCTATGCTATTTTAAGCATCATCATTACTATAGGAAATATCTCTGTATGTAGGTATAATTCAATTATGTGGGTAATAATAATATAGATTCGTCAAATAATTACTCGCTAAATTTAGGAATGTAAGTAATATTTTCCACCTGTAGGTCTATCAATCAATTAGAGATTTGCTTTTTAGACAATCTGATCATAATGAAACATATTATATAAAGATATCTCTGTAAGTACCTAGTTATGTAGGTAGGTAACTAGGTACTAGGTAGGCAGGAGATATGAGAATGGTACTACAGACTACCAACTCAGTCCGTTTAATTCAATTACGAATGTAAGTATTACTCTAGATCGATCAGCCTAATTTCTTTATCCATTTTGTTGTACTACATATTATGACAATTTATGTTTCTCAATAACCATAAGTAGGTAATTGATTTGGATCTATTATTATAATAGGTCGTCATTTTGGTTACTTACGCGGAAAATTAGTCTCTGAGCGGGAAAATTGTAGAGCAGTATAGATAAAGCTATATCGCATCTGCTGGCCCACAACAAGCTTATATGGCATATTGTTCCAATTTACATGGTTACAACATTTACAACACAATTTATTTGTGTGCTTATTGTTGTTGTAAAGGCGTAAATATGTGTGGTGTTTAGAGTTTATTTATCTATCAATCTATGTTTGCTTTCTAATGAGCCATTTTAGTTATCCCCCTTTCTTCTTACCTTGTTATACCCACTCAGACCAAAAGAATATTCATGAATGTTTATTATAGCACAAATGTTTGTCATGGGATGGGTGGGAATCGAACCCACATACAACATTTCAGAAGGCAGAGCTATCAGCTATACTATACTATACTATACTATACTATACTATACTATACTATACTATACTATACTATACTATACTATACTATACTATACTATACTATACTATACTATACTATACTATACTATACTATACTATACTATACTATACTATACTATACTATACTATACTATACTATACTATACTATACTATACTATACTATACTATACTATACTATACTATACTATACTATACTATACTGAGTTGAGACGCTTTCGCATACATACTTACTATGATTTGTGTAAACTAGGTTAGGATACGATGGGGCTGGCATACCAGAATGGGTAAAATCCTCTAAATAAAATAAGATTTAAAAAAAAGCTATACTGAGTTGTGAGACCAGTCAAACAGGTCAGTCAATTCTGAAAAAAGCATCGTGCTGGTTTGCGACTCAATTTCAATTGTTTATTTGCATTCCGCGATGTTAATTACACCACATAACCCCGCAGATTTGCTTAGCGCTATAAAAGTGTATAGAAATTAAAAAATCGCACACGATTAAGAAAACTACGATAGCCCGATCATGGATTTGTTTCATCACCTTCGCTTTCACGTGGATTTTTATTTCAAACAAATGCAATAAAGAGCAGCAATCATTTTATTAAAGTGCCGATGCTGGTTTATTGCATTCAATGACTTAATCTGTAGTATAATGTGCACGTGCGCGTGCTTTTGTTATTTTAGTAGTGCTACTTTCTTTATTTGAAATAACCAACCCACTTTCTTTGTGATTTTTTTGTGGGAATGTCATGATCATCATTTTCGAGTAAAAGAACTTTAATACGGGTTATTGGTGTATTATTTATTACCTTAGTTGATGTTGTTAGTATTATAAAAGTAGGTAGATTACCCACTGTAATCTATTTTGTGCTAGACTTATCTTCTCTATCCCAAATATTACACCTCCATACATTTTGCATTTTATACGGCTACCTGACCAAAAAGTATATAAATAGCTACGCTAACACCCTGACCATAGTATCTACCTGACATTTTATGATCAAGAACTAGTTTTTGTTCCAAAATCAAAGTATTGAAGGTGAAAGATGTCAAATGTCAAGCACAAATTAATTGAGAACAATGGCTCAGGCAGATTCAAGCAGTTTGCAGAGTTTTGGCGGGAACGCGGAAGAGTTCACGTCGTTGCATTGTATTATTTTTCAAAACTTTTGCTTTTTTTGATGTTTAAAATTGGTGGCGTTTTACGCATTAAGTGCTGAATTACGAGCATGAGTGTAGGCAAGTGATATAATGTGGTGAAACGTGGTTTTTCGTGTTGCTTCCAAAATTCCGTAGAAGCTTCTAGTAAAGTTGTCACCACTTTACTGGAGCATGACTTAGACTGGACTATGACTTAGACTTGACTTAACGTGAAATATTCATAACACTGAAAAATTATAATACTTGACACTGGCTAAATACACTATGTGTGGAGCCAATATAAGAAAAAAAAAGGAAGCAGTTTGCTATTGAGTAAACTTACAATTTTTTACAAATATTTTCATAATTTTACACTTAACTATCTTATTATGCTCAACGTAAATGAAACATTAGCAGATTCTGTTAAATACAACAATTTTAAAGTTAATCGATGCCATACAAATGAAGTGTTAATATTATACTTACCAATCGAAGACTGACACTTTACATCACCAAAATAAACAGTGTCAAATGAAGAGTTTAAAGAGTTGATAGTATTTAACTCCTAGAGTGACATATGTATTCCATTGCTCCCAACACTTGAATGTACCAAAATTATCAAATAAACAGTGTTAGAAGTGTTCAAATAGTTGAACGCACCTTACTTCTAAGGAAACAAATGTGTTGAAACGGTTGGATGTACCGAACTTACCAAATCAACAGTGTCAGAAGTGTTCAAATAGTTGAACGCACCTTACTCTTACAGTGATAAATACACCCAAGCAATTAAACATACCAAACTTACCAAACCAACAGTGTCTGAACTGTAATAGCTAAACACACCTTGCTCTTACAGTGATAAATGAATCCAAATCGGTAAACATACCAAATTTACCAAAACAACAGTGTCAGAAGTGTTAAACAGTTGAACGCACCTTACTTCTACAGTGCCAAAAAATGTGTTTACGGTTGAAAGTACCAAACTTATCAAACTAACAGTGTCAAATGCAGTGTTCAACTTTGCGTTTGAAAGTGATCATGGCGAGACGTAACGTCAGCATGATGCGGCTAGGGAGGTGCATAGCGTTCCTGGCTGCTGCAGCTTTTCTCTTGCCGTTCACTATTCTGCTGATGGTGGCAGACCAGCAGTACAACTTGACGTATAACTCTAAACGAGTATTTTATCAAGAGGTAAGTCACTGACAATACCACTGGTAATTTTATATAATCAACATGGAAATATTTAAAAAAAAATATTATGTAGAGCAATGACAATAAAATAACGAAGTAAGTAAATACCTAATTATAACTGCGATATTTCAATATTTTCAAGTTTAATCTTATTTAACTTTTGAGGATTGCTTGCTTCTGATTCAATGCTCTACGAAATATCTTTTTACGTTTAGTTTACATAGCATAGTTAGCAGGTTGCTTGTGAAATACCTATTCTGTTAAAATTACAATTTGACGCTTTCACGAGTATTTATTCAAGAGATCAGGACCGGTTCCACCGTTAGGTGCAAACCAAAATGTACCAATTTTATGCAATTTACACATTTTGTACCACTTTTCTGATACACAAATGGTTAAGTTGACCGTTAACCGTCTCAACCACCAAATTTTTTTTTAATTTTTGGAATACGAGTATATTAAGTTAGCATTTATGTAGATACTTACTTAATAGTGTATATTTTATGTAAGTATCTAATGCAAAATGGAAGTTACCTTAAAAATTTTAAAATCATTCTACCTTTTTTTTTAGAGAGAAATCTTATTTTTTTGTTTTGATACTGTTTTAAAATGGAGTTAGTTAAATATTAAATCAACCCTGCATGAAAATAAAAGGTTTACATTAGTTTTAATAGTAAGAGTTATAGTGGGACATAATTATAGAAGAAATATTTAATTGTTACACATTTCCTAACAAAAACGTTATTGGTCTTTTAATTACGTTTTTATTTTGCGTGCCAACATTACTCAGTGTATAAATATGTTATATTTTATGCCCGTTAAAAGTAAATGATGCTTGAAATTTTTCATATTTATTAAGCTAATTACTGGCTGGTCAACGATAACGTAACATTGCATAAGTTATAAAAGCTTTTGTGAAACAGATTACAAACTGTTTACTTATTCTGATACAATATAGGTTGTTTTTATTTCACAAATCCACTTTATTATTTTTATCATGATAACGGAATAACAAACATGGCACTTTTTCTTAACTATTCCATGTTACATGCCTATAGATAAAAGTTCTAGTTCATTGACCAAATGCATCGTACTTGCATATTATACAAGGAAATTGCAACTATAAAATGCAAAGTGCAACTGCATATTACAAGAACCGCAACTGCATAATATTACAACTGAAGGTACAGCTGCCGGTAGTTAACAATGCACATCGAGATAATCGGCTTGATAGAGCGTCGTCTCAGTCACGCTAACAGAGATAATCGACTTTGTAGAGCGTTGTCTCTTTCACTCCATGTGCATCATTTACCGCCGGTCTGTAAATTGTAGATTGCAAATATATACCTTATTGCACATTATATTATCTCAGGTGCAGTACATTGCAAAGTAGGTACAGTTGCACATTGCAAAATTGCACATTGTTTACCTATACTTAATACAGTCATTCTATAACTTTTGATACTTCATTTTTAGCATATAAATTGTAGACTGCGTATTTATAAGATGCTTGACAAAAACTGCAATGATTTTCAGAGCGAGAAATTTTCTATTGACATAATAATATGACCACACAACAGTGTACAGGGTGTACAGGGCTCCCCCTTCATCTAGGAATTTCTTCTTTTACAGAGTGACTTCTATAAAATTAACGGGACATATTATGCGCCTGCATACACGATAACCACACCTACATTGTTAAGGACCCAGGTAACTGACAAATCATACGTCACCTTATAAATTCTCATTACTATGCTGCACCAGGCAATGACTGCTAACGCTCACGCTTAAAATTATAACTTTAAATTTGTTGACGCACTTTTGACTTGGTGTCACAAACTAAGTAGAGGATACAAGCTTAGTGTTACAGATTTGAATTTTAAACCAAGGAGGCACTTAGTATCTTTTTCTTTCAAACAAAATTTCAACGATTTTATTGCAGTAGCGCTAAAGTTACATAACTTTACTTCTATTGCTGAATTTTATAACAAACAAAGTTTCAGCATCGTTAACTGTGTTCCAAATATCTAACGGACTGAAAAACATGAAATAACAGTCTGTTATTTGATACCTATGTATATTGAGCACCTATTTTATTAGTGACAGTAATAATGCTAATAATCAGGAAATGAACCTCCATCTAATGTAACAATTCGTTTGACAGCTACAATAAATTATTAAAAAAAACTGTATTAGAATATTTAAATGTTTCATTATAGTCAATTTATAATCCACTACCACCCAACCGATAGAATTATTAGCAAAAATGATTTTTTTCGGTTTTTGTTCAGATTTTTACTATTTCATTATAGCCGTCGCATTCGCATTCTTACATTAGATTGACAATAATTATTACGTGCGAAAAAGCAAAATTGACGATGATAAAAAGTGGAGCCATAATATCATAGTAAACGTATAACTCGCATCATCAAAGAAAAGTTTGGTAAAGAGCAAACACTTTATTTTCTCACTCACACTGTGCCAAAGAGTAGCACGAAGTGAGAAAAGAACAGCTATTACTAGAAACGTTTCATTATTGGCGCATGTTATACGAAAAGCTTGGTGTAGCAGAGTTGCTGAGACCTACCACAGTGCTGACCACTGCACGCTTACTGAAATTACTAACAAAACACTTGGTTAGTAGAGAAACGAATCGAAATGAATCTACCCTACTTTCCTCTGCACGACTACATTTTCACACTTGCGCCGACTTACTGTGTATTACTGTACAGACTTAGAAATAGGTCTTTAGATGATTAGCAGTATGTTGGTCATGTTGGTCTTGACCTAGAGTCAATTAAGCTAACTCATTTCTGCATTACATTCAAAAATATGTTGGTCATGTTGGTCTTGACCTAGAGTCAATTAAACTAACTCATTTCTGCATTACATTCAAATTCAAAATCAAAATATACAAGACGCTTAATGGAACTTTTCACAGTCTCTTTGAGCGTATTTTGTTAGTTCTACGATTGTTACTATTTTAAAAGTTCTATTGGCTTAAGTATATTATCACCTAGTGGGGCACAGACCGGCCAGACGACCAGGTTTTTCATGTCTTAACTTTCTGTAATGTAAAAGATTAATCTTTACTACACAAGACGATATTGATCTATTTTTACATGTCAGTTACAACAATTTTATTGAGGTTGCACTGTAATATGTTCCACTTAGCACACAGTTTGGCTTCAAACGTTTGTGCAAACATTGTCACAAGAAAATCAGAACGCTTGAGATGCTTCAAATGTTTGTACTGACACCTCTAAATTTTTACCATCTACATGAGGATAGTCAACGTTTCGATTCGTTTCTTTGGTGACAGGTTTGTGGGTACTAACTAAAGGTCTAAAGACGACTGAGCGCAAACTACCTCAATGTTATTGACTAAAGCACTGATAAACGTGTGTCATGTTGTACTTTGTGAATTAATGTAAGAACCTCGACAGGGATTATCCTTTGTGTAAGTCCGATTAACAAATTGTGTAAGTTGTAAAGGTAACGAACTCTTTGTTTAAGTCCTGAATATTGTTTTGTTAAGTATAGTTTTAAAAATAGGTTTGATTGGGGGATGTAAATAATTACAACAGTGAAAGATTTGAAAACACATTTCTACTTACCCTGAGATTTTTCTCATTATTACACATTCTAAGTACCCATTTTTCGCCAGATCACTATTTATTTTCTGTGGTGAAAGTATCATAATTATTAGTTCCTCCCTACCTGAAGTATAACCAGAAATGTTGTCTTGTCTTAGCTGGTGTGAAGTGAAAATAAGACGGCAATTTATGACAAATCTTGATTAAATTCAACTAAAATGAATTATGTGTATGGATAATTTTATATTTAGTGATATTTATTACCTACCTGCTTATATTCACTCTTAAAATACAGAATAATTTTGTATAAACTATCTCTAGTCATAAAAAGAAATAGGAACATAAAAGAAATGCAACCGGCCTCTCACAAAAGCTTTGCGTTCAGCTGCAGGAAAACAAAAGAAAGGCTAAAAATTCACTAAGACATGAAACACAATATAAATTCTTATTCTTATAAGACCAAGAATTTCCTAGTGCCACATATAATTTAAATAAAAACTAAATGTTTCTTTACAAATGAGATGACACAATAATATGGTATAGATAATTACGACTCTACATGTCATATTATACACTAACTACTACATATTTTCAAATGTTATTTGTATCTTGGCATAAAAGCTCAATGGAACCAATAAGTTTACTAAAGACATCGTAGTGGGTAAAAAACCTATTAACAAAAGAAAAAGCATTTTGTCAAAGAAATGTTCAATCTGTATGCAAACAGTGACATCGCTAGTTCGGCATCTCAGAGTAACGGTTTTTGAATAACAAAGGTAGGTATTGTGTAAAACTATGTAGGTATAAGCCCAGATAATATAATACCTACAGGTATAAGTATGTAAATAATGACAATGTAAAATAGAAACTTAACTGTAATTAAGTATATTACGCATTGTCTATGATGATTCGTGACGAATATGCAAACTGCAATCATAGATTTTAATGGATAGGTCTAGGTAAGTTCCTGCTATAAGAAAATGTTGGGAGTGGTAGGTAGGTATGCTGGCATGTTGCTGCCGCGAGAGTTTCACGAACCTTTTTGGTTTCAGTGCTGATAATATGAAAGTCTTAACTTTCAATAATTTCAACCGATGGTATATTATATTATACTATCTACTTAAGTGCTCTCCTATTCTGAAATTTTTCAGAATACCTTTATATACTAAGTCTTAGTCTATTAGGTTTTTATTATAACTATAGCACAAAAAACTTTGAAAAATACTATCATCCAAAAGTGCTAGAGGGCATAAATTTGCGAGTAATGAGTAACAAGCCAGTAATAAGTACATGCCATTAAAAAAGTCAGACCGAAAATTGCTGGATAACTAGGTGCTATTATAGTTTTAAGTACCTGTCAGATAGGTAATAGAGTAAAAAGTGACGCGAAAAAGAACCAGCGTAGCTTGAAAAGCTTCTCATTGAGTAGGTTTATGAGTGCTTAAGACTATTTGTACCTATAATATCTGCGTTGTAAAGAACGAATCAAATTGGTCCCAAAATAGATCCTTGTGGAACACTTCTTTCTACATCAACAGTAACACAGTTTGATGAGAAGGGAGAGATAGTTGGTTGTCGTAACTCCACGAGTGAAGTCAACGAGACATTGCCGATCTGAAGTTACCTGCGAAAGTATAGTAATTTTCTAACTGTGATAAATACTAATCTCTGTGTGCACAAAATTGCACATGCGCGATTCATTGCAAGCACCAAAGTTTAGAGCCAAAAAGTTTGTGAACTCTACTATACCTACAACGAGCTGATAGTACCTATTGAAAACTTATGAGTGCCTATTTCGCAAGATAACGTCAATGGTTCAGATAAATACAAATAAACTACCAGAAAGCTAGTTAGATAGGTACTAATAAGACCACGTTTTAGCTACAATTAGTGACTTGCTCTAGAGGACACAATAATTATACTCACACTTAAGATATCTAATTCACGTTTCATCAACCGTGAGTGAAAAGGAGTTTTCTCGACTTTCGACGACTTTAAACTCTAAGCAGGCAGTCGTCCAACTACAAAACTAAAACATGTAGGTTCTTCTTTGATACGAAATTAATTTCAAAGTGGAAACATAAGTAATCAACAACAATATATGTAGGTATCGACCCACTATAAAAAGTGCAAAATGGTATACGTCTGACATGCAACATACACACATCAGTTAAATTAACAAATGTTGTTATGCTGTTTTTTATTAATTAACAGTTTTAGGAATAGGTTAATTTATATACCCTTGTGGCTCGTATTATATTGTGGACAGACAAGAATAATATCGCACTTCAACAATTTTTTTTTAATCGGCATAATGCCTTTAATCCTCAAGCTAATAACTACAATAACTAAATTATGCACTAAAAGCTATTAGCTACTAGCTAACTACATATTTTATTGGGTTAGAGTTAACATCGAGTGTATCATCCAGCCTGAAAACGAAAATTTCCGTTTCGGTTTACGTCCCGGTACCGGTTTCGGTTGCCTTGGTACCATGAGGAGGTACCTACTTCATAAAGTACTTAGTACCATCCTATTCTATTCCTATGGGTTCTGGCCACGCAATGCGACAGACCTGCTTTTTTCGTATCGACCTCTTCAGCTATTGGGGATAGACACGAATTTATAGTCACGTCAGAAAGTTTACAGGTGTGTTTTCGAATTTTTGCCGTAGCCCAAATCTTTACCTACACTTTGATGTTATAAAGATGATGAAACGAACTAAAAAGATCAATCAAAATTACGAACGGTATCATTCGAAGCGATTTATCCTTAGGCTGCCACTGACGAAGCCCATCAGTATTTCCCTAAAGTAAAACTAACCTATATTTATCGAAATAAACAATAAGCTGAAGCGGATGGTCTCTTGATACCCGTTTAGGTACTTATTGACCGCTTCGATCTTGCTTCGATACTTAACCTTAGCCGACCTTTTAAGTTTAAAACCATTTCAAACGCTGAGAGTGCTTGGAAGTTCTTATTAAAAACTCCAGTCAAGATTTTCCCACAGGCAAGGTCTTGAGCGGACTGAAAATAAGTTTTCGCGTCCGTGGTACGAGCCGATACAAACTTGAACGGTAAGGATAATTATGGCGATCCTTATCAAAGAACTTCGTGATGAAATTCAATCACAGAGGCTTCGAAAGCGTGCATAGTTCTAACTCAGGAAGCGCCGCGCTGTGCTTTGTTCGCTTTTTGGGAGGACTAGGGTTCGGCTATTTGTACCTAGAAACCTTATAATTATCATTATACTTAAGTATTTTGATTTTTATTTCCCTTCATTGGCCGAAGTGCTTTCCTTTTTTCACTGCACTTTTGGGTTAAGTACAGTAGACCCTTTGGTCAGATTTATACAACGATACTTCTCTCCTGATACGATGAAGTAACCGTAGCCTATATGGTCGTCGTGTAAACACCATAGAAATGTATAAATAGCTAATGATTAATACGTAGCTAATACTGCAATGCGTAATATTAAAATCAATGTTTGATTTGATTTTTTTCAACTCATTGATTAAAATGATGTTAGCAGTAATTATTTTACTTTGTTACCAGTAAATACCTACTTACAATAAACTTCGACTGCTTTTTTATAAAAGTTTAATATATAGGTACCGATATTATTTAAAAAACTACTAAATAAATTAGATAATAAAAGAGATACAAAAACAATAAAATTTGGCTTATATTTCCGGAAATCATTTAGAATTCTACCTTTATAAATAAATGGATGTTAGCTTATACAGGAATTATAATTTGAATTTAGGCGGTTTAGTCTTTGTGCATGGTACGAAAACAATAGCCGTATAAAGCCCATAAATGCCAGCTTTATGTAAAGTTCACTGCAGTAATTCGTCCCACGGTGTCACGCACGACACGAATTACGACCGAATAGGTACCGCTCGTGACCAGATGAACTGGTACTCTATTACAACCATTCTGGAGCTTTATACAGAGTGCTCCGTTATTCGGAAATTCCTGCCGAATATCTTGTCGATGAGGCCAACAGTAAAAGACCATGTCTCAGTTCCATAAGTCATCACTGCTATGGAGCTATGGAGAGAGCTATGCTAGGTGTTTCCCTGCGAGATAAGATCCGCAATGAGGAGATCCGCAGGAGAACTAAAGTGACCGATATAGCTCTTAGCAAGTTGAAATGGCAATGGGCAGGCCACCCCGCTCGCAGAACTGATAACCGATGGGGAAGAAAGGTTCTCGAGTGGCGACCATGAACCGGAAAACGCAGCGTAGGCCAGCCCATCACTCGGTGGACCGACGATCTGGTGAAAACTGCGGGGAGCCGATGGAAGCAGGAGGCGAGTGGCCGCTCAAGGTGGCGCTCTTTGGGGAGGCCTATGTTCAGCAGTGGACGTCTTCGGGCTGTTAATGATGATGATGATGATGATGATCTTGTCGATGGCACAGTGTATAATAATAATAGAGGGGGCTTTATTAGTCTTGGACGAAACAATATAAAGCTACAAAAGATCTTTAAAGCCCCCAGCGGGTTTATTTAATGTATGACGCTTTATAAGAGAGGCCTATGTTTAGCAGTGGTACTCAGGCTGATGATGATGACTTGATATTACACTACTACATTAGCAAACATCCGTTTCATTTTTTGTCGGTGATCATCTACAGAATATTAATTTACCCGTGGTCCACCCAGGTGGACTAAGCAGGTGGACCACGGGCAATACCCGAATTTATCGTAGGGTAGGTATTTGGAGCAACCTGTACTTCAATAAACGGTGTAATCAGTGTCTAACGTTACGAACTTAACTCGAGCAATTACGAGATATAATACCTCTGATTTAATGTAGGAACATTTGGGAGGGTAGTAGGGCACCCTAGGACAATGTATTGAACGGGTTACGTAAGGCACAACAGAGTAGCAAACATAAATACGCTCTCGGGATTAGAATACTTTATTCTAAAGCTTTCGGGGTTCGAGCGTAGTTAGCTTTCTAACTCATTTACCTTACCTACTTCTATAACGGAAAATAATGTAACAGGTACCTAACTGTAGTATGAAAACATAGAAGTTCAATCATAAATTTCATGGGCTAAATGCTCACGTCTTTCCAATATCAATAATCAAATCAACACAGACAACTGCATAATAATAATGTGCACGGTATAATTTAATCAAAATGATCACAATAACTGGCACAAAGGCCATAAAAACGTTCTAATAGACACGTATCCATTAATTGGGCACTTCAAATCAAATTGACACGGTTCAAATTGACAAACGCATGCGAAAAAACATTTCGGACAGAAAATATATGCTCGTTCGCGACAACCGTGTCACATAACTGTGGAAATGAGCGAGGTACAAAAAGGCCAATATTTCTTTGTCAGTAGCTTGGTGTGCTTGTAGCCGTGATGAAACTGGGGCGACGACCCACGACCTACGAATGCTATCTTTGGGTCTATATGGCCTTCGTGAGTGTAGCTGAAGGGACATCAACCCCTGGTAGGGCCACATTACGGTCGACAGACATAGATGTAGTTCTTTGTAGTGGGCTGAATAAGCATGTTTAGAAAATACCTCGGCAACTGAATTATCAACCTAAATTCCTTTGTGAATGAGTCGTGATCGAATGAAACTGTTACGGATAACAATCAGCACAGTTGTATCGAATTTATATTATTTGTACAGGATTTTTTAGGAAAAACTACACTTTAGATAGATAGATAGAAAATGCTTTATTGCACAAGAGTAAATCAAGTACATAGGCGAACTTAATGCTAAGTAGCATTTTCTTCCAGTTAACCTTTGTGTAGTGTGGAACGAGTAGTAGTGGTTGAAAAGGAATAAGAAAAGAATTTCGACAAGAAAACACTTTCGTTGATTACAAAATGTAGTTAAAGATGAGTAAAAGAAAACTTGCTTTGTAAGTACTTAATTTAAAAATTAGCGTTTTCACCCAGGTCACCCTTATACGAAAATGTATCCATTTTAGAGGGGTCATCCATTACTTAATAAAGCGATAAAAATTACACGCGATTCGCAATTCCGAACCATTTTCTACATGATTAATAAGTGAAGCTGAAGACGCAATAACAGTTTGCAAGGCATACTTTTTCTATTTTCAAGAATAACCAAATTAGTTCGCGTATAATAATATGTAGGAACTGGCTTTATGTGCTTTCACGAGAAAGTATTTTCTATCTATTTTTTATTCGGATGTCAATAATACGCGTGCGAACTAACCGGGCAGTTAGGTAGGTTACCTAGAACCAACCCGTGGTATCGTTTGCGTTTTCCTTTACGCAACTAAAATTTTCTTATATTTTTATCTCCAACACTTGTTTTGTTTCGAAATTAAGACGTCGAAAATCTTATCAGTTCGCAAGTCAGTTTTATCTTTGCATCGACAAAATAGAAATCTGTCAACTTATCGGATCTAGTTCGACAGAGCAATCGAGATAAATGATTAAGTATAGGAACGGAACAATAATCACCATCTGCTGGATATTTGTTGATGATATTGGCACATTGAATCATAGTTTACATGTTTAGACGTACTTACGTTATTGATATGATATGAATGACCGATTGAACATTTGTGAAAAACTAGAGGAACCTACGCACCCGCCATTTACTTACCTATTTTCTTGCGGTAGGTAATTCTCAATTTCTATAAAAAAGGGATCAGCGCTATGTGCCTGAAACTACCAAAAATTATAGATTAAAAAATATCGATATAACATAATTTTAGATTCAAAGTATACTTAACTAGTTTTGTTTAATCAAAGTGTCCTTTTTTGTGCCATATATAATTTTTTTCTGTTGCAAATAAATAATTTTTCTTTCATGCTTTCTTTCTTTCTTTCTTTCTTTTTTATAATGCGACAGCTGTCAGTTGAAAACGATTTCCCTAGAGCTGAAATGTGTTTCTTTCAACCCGCTCTTCAGACAACTTCAGACCTACTTTCCGAGTAGTCCAATGAAAATTTTGTTTTGTTTCAATTCTCTTGGGTTGAGTTGCACCCACTAACTTTAACTGCTAACTGTCACCGTCCACGCTTCGCCAGGCGGGCTAATGTCAAAATCTGTCAGGAACTTTACCTGTGATTATGGAGCAACTCAGCCTAACACTTTAAAATAACATAGGTAATTAAAAATTAAAAACATGGGGTATGACGTTGCCACGTTACTGCATTTGTGATGGTGTATACACCATCCATAGATTTATATATCAGGATATGCCCGAAGGAACATTTTATTTTGTCAAAATGACGTGGGAAAAGTCAGCGCCATCTATTAGATTTCGCGTGAACTACGACAAGTTGAGAAAATTAGGTGCCTATCGCTGCCATTATGTCCGTCAATGTTAATGTTTACAATGATTATTCCAAATATCAATTCGATTATTTTGTTACAAAACAGAGTGTAATATTGAAAATATTGAATTACTTGAGGTAAGAAACTTGGTCTTTCTTTTTACTGCACTTTTGAGTATAGATTGTGCAACCCTTCAAAATACAACTTGGCATATTATGTTTGTGACATTCGACCGATGCCTTCTAACTTCCATCACAGACTGAGCGCTAGTGGATGCCAATCCGTGAAATTGGCTCCCACTTTGAAGCGACCTATAACCAGTCATTAGGCCTGTCCTTAATATATATGTCTATGACACCATCACAATCACATATGTTAAGACAGTGCTGTGGCGTTGTACCGTTATACATAGGTATACACACCACTGCACTGCCATAAAAGGTAAACATCGCATAAAAAATAAGTGACACGAAAACCTCTTCCTTTTTTGGAAATCCGTTAAACAACCATTTGTAGAATAAAAACCGCTACTCATGCGAGAGCATGTTGGAATGCTTGATGTTGCCGAGATTCCCCGCTTCCTGCTCAGCATTCAAGGCATTTACACTATTAGTTGGTTGGTTGGTTGGTAAGACGATGAGTGCATAGCTCTACCATTCACGGACGGACGTGCCCGGGTTTTGGATTTATTTCTTGTTTTTAGTAGGTACGACTATAGAATTTGGTCACGACCACCGTAATGGTCTGGCTAAGTACATTATCGGGCGAATATGCGCGGTGACGTTGGTACGCCAAAACATCGTCGTCGGCTACGTCGTTGTCAGTACGCGATATTCTGCGATGGTGTATGTGGCCACAGTAGCGGGTTACGGTGAATATTCAATCAATATTTTTCTTTAAAAGGATATCTATAGATTGGTGCCATAGAATCATTATCAAAATCGTTCAAGTAGTTTTGTTTCTAACCAAAATAACAGTAAAGTAATAATATCATCCAAGTATTTCTCAGTACGATATTAATACATCTTAAGTCGATATACCCCATTTTTAAAAGGCCCTTGTAAGTAGTACCTAAGTATTTTATTATCCATACTAAATTATTAATGTTACAATACATACTACGTTTACGAAACTAAATCGCGTAGTAAAAACAACCCGAAAGTGATGATAACATCAACAGCAGTTGTAAACGAATACCGTGTGTACATGACATTAGATACGGTTATAGCCTGACCACTGATGATAAAACAGCTCGACAGCGCTTACCGCTTCATCTGAAAACCAGTTGCTTTAAAAGCCATGGGTACCTACGCCTACGATGACAAATTCAGGATTGAAAATTGTTGAAACGCGCTGATAACGTCCTTATGTTGACCACAAATTTGCTGGATCTACCCTAATCGGCATTTTTGAGTTGTGACCTTATGACAGTGTAGTTGCAGGCAAAGTATTCAGGCACGGTGCATTGCACAAATGCACAAGCTTAAATAAATGGATATTTACATTACCGTCTTAAAATAACCTCCCGATTCTCAAATTCCACTCGTTCGTTACAGCAGAGCTTTATGCACAGCTCATAGACGAGCGCTTTTTGATGGTATTCTTGATACCTATGAGATGGGCGAAAAAACGTTTTCGAGTGGCGACCGCGAACTGGAAGACACATCGTAGGCCGTCTCCCCACTAGGTGGACCGACGATCTGGTGAAAGCCGCGGAGAGCCGATGGATGCAAGAGACGAACAACGACTCAAATTGGCGCTCTCGTATTCAACAAAGGAAACTTTAAGGTAAGTTTGATGAAAAGTTTTCGCTCAATCGCATATTATACAGCTTAATATCAATTGGATTAGATTGGCCAATCATTCAATGGAGCATATCGTTCCGCAGTCAAGGTTAGTTGCATAATATAAACGCGAATAGAACTATGCTCCTGACAATGGAACTAATTCTGGCGCACTTCGTTTTGTTGTTACAGCGAATTAGCCAAAACACGTCAGGGATTTCAAGTGTAACTTTGAGACGTTCCATTTTGTGTAGGTAGGTAGCAACACCTAGCCTTGTACTGAACCAGGGAATAGATAACAGCAGCTCTCAGACTGCAGATAATTGCTATAACTGCATTAGCAACCTAGCTTAAATAAAAATCTGTACCTAAGTCTGTATCGATTTCACGAATTAATAAAGCCATAGTACCGACCTTACAAGCGCTTTTCTTGTGCTAAGACCTTACTGTGAGCTGTTAGTGCGATTTAATCAGAGCCAGGCTCAAAGCCTATATCGGATCGGTTGTCAAAAACATCATACAAAAAAAAACAAAGCGATTCAATATATCCTGTTTTGAATCGCGCTAAGAGCTCACAGTAGGTACGGCCTTTGTACGAAATACTGGACCTGTCTTGGAAATCAAACCCGCCTCCCCCGGGGTTATGAGACGATCGGCTCAACCACCACACCACAGAAGCTAACAAAATATCAAGGTACCATGGAATGAAACAAAAAAGTATAGATTCTTTTTTCTCTAATCTGTGCAAAAAAGCTCGGTCACGATCACGTGGCACATTTTTATAAATTCTTGACAGGCTAAGAAATAACCTTGAACTTGTTCAAGCGTCAGTAATAGCACCGTCTCGGCTATTTAATATTAATGAGGGATTTTTCTTAACATCTAAGTAGCTAATTGATTGAATTACACTAGATATTCTTGTTTCATTTTGTATCTACTCAAGTCTACAAATAGTGATGCGCAATAACGCAGTAGTGTTTCATTCCAGACTACAATAGGCCGGATGGAGTTCCGGCGTGGCTCCAGGAAACCATTCGTGTTAGACAAATAAATAAATTAGCGCTAAATATATTTACAATATCGTAATAATAACTTTGTGTAAGGTACTTAATTTTTTAATACGGGAAAAAAGACCAAATCATAGAGGATCTATTGCACCCAATATTAACTACACCGTGTGAGAAAGTCAAGTATCGCTATAATTGACCGGACGGAGAACCTCACACCCAGGAAAGTACTTAGTTTGATCTGAACATAGACAATTGAATGCAAACATTGCGTTCTCTTATTTCCTGACATATTTATAGTGCAAACCCGATACTTAATCCTTGCGGAAGAAAGACTGACTGGGCGATATCCATATTTTGTTTGTCGTTTGACTGGTATTACTCCGACTTTTTCATCAGAAGATTGAGAGTGTGGATTCCGAATTGGAGCCTTTTCAATGGAAACTGGTATCGAAACGTTATCGATGGGGGGGGGGTTCGTGTTAGAAAAAGAAGAGTTCAGCGAATTGATCGTGGTTCCGGTGTGTGACGAACCCATGACCGGAAGCTCACCTAAATTACGAAATGATGCCGAAATCTCGAGTGAAAACTATAATTTCATCCTATCTATACATCATATACACTTTCTTGAGCTCTATCTTATTCCGAGAATCAGTCCACAGGCCATTAAAGTTTATACGTAAAAGATTTGTGAATCGTAAAAATTGTGGATTATACCAATCACTGCTATAAAGATATGCGTCATAAATATTATCTGAAAATTACACCCTAAATTAGACAATTAACTAGAATTAGCAAAGGCTTTGCAAATAAAGTAAAACCAGTTTTTAGATGGCTCTGTCGCAACAACTAGCCCTACTAATTATTCAGATTTAGAAGTTTTAGGTGATTGTAAACAGTAAGTATTTTTTGAAATTTAAACCCTATAAATAGTTAGTTACATGTAATAGGTAAAGTACAAGTAATTAATAAGTAAAAAAATATTGGACCGTTAGTAGGAGTAGGTAAGCAGAGTCAACGACCCGTAATTTTGATAAGTGGCCCAAATTATCATAATTTCGGATAGGTGATTGAAAATAAATAATCATTGAGGTTGAAAGTGTAAAAAATAACCTAGTACATGGATTATTCCATCGCTCCGTTCCGTATTTATAAATTACCGTAGGTATCTATCAACTTTTTGCCACTTTACAGTAGGTACCGCAGTTGTAGATATGAATTATGGACTATCAGCCGTATTGCAGAACGATGATCAGTCTTCGATCGGTGCTCAAGTCAAGATTTCATTCACATATTTGATCAATTTGTATAAGAATGATGTTTGCTTGCATTAGTAATAAATATACGGGCCTTAGATCACGTCATCACACACCATTACGATCACACTTGTCGGTGGGACATGCACCCACGCACAAAAGAAAACCAGCAGCTGATCGCGCGTAGGTACTTACTTCAGTATTTGTAGTTTTTCCTTCTATGTAGGAACTTATTATTTGGTAATTCCTTATTTACGCAGAATTAAACTGTGCTCAAATATAATTTACAGTTTGAATGAGCCTGTTGATTTCCTGAAAGCGAGGTAATAGCATGGCTATTAGGCATAATCGTGACAGAAGTAGATACCTATTACACAACTTGGTAGGAGTATAGGTATTCGTATTATTAGTCAACGCTTGTGGTTCTTCTGTGCATATTAACATTTACCACATGCATTCTTTTGTTTTGATGGCGAAGCATAAAGTGTTCCTCATAATAGAACATGTAAGTTAGACAAGGCTGATGCGTATTCAACGCTAACTGTATACAACACACGTAGTCAACTATGTGGGAAGCACGTATGGTTTCACGCAACTACCTACACTAGAGACACATTGCGTGTGGGCATGCCCTGCCTTGAAAGTAAGCTTAGAGACGAAGAGCCTGATCGGTAACTGTCATCCAACGATTTGCAGTACCTGGGTACATTGGTATATTCCAAAAATAAATAAAACTAACTACTTTCAATGATTATCCAACTATGACAAAATGTTCTAAATTGTTACAATTACAACACAGCGCCTTAAAACGAGGGTCAAAAGCTACATGATAAGGACCTTAGTGCTAACCAACGCATCGCAACGCATACGTGTTACCTGCAGTAGGCTACGGTGGCCTCATCCCGCTTCAGAGGGCTGCATGCTCAAACAACTATTACCTATAGCAACAAATATACCTGCATAATTCCTGGGCGCTAATTAGAACTATTTGTATTTGGAAAGCCAGAAAATTTTTGCGGCCAGCGCATTTTTGTTTCTTTGCTCAAACACTTGTTCTGTCGCGGGTATAGGACCGCCCCAGCAGGATATGAGCTGATGAGCTGATATACTTAACCACCGCGCCACAATGGTCATCAATAACGTTAGTAAAGCTTATCTTATGCTATATATACTATTAGGCTAATTTAATCTATTAATTAATTAATTAGTCTGCTCATAACTAAGGATTTCAACAATATCTCCAAAATAATTAAGAAAATTTTATCTTATTCTATTTTCAAAAAACAATAGAATCTAAAAGAAATAACAAACCTACATTAGGTACTTATTCTAAGCCTACATGATGGAAAATAATGTATTGTCACCGGTTGACCTCAAACACGCAATGTAAGATAGGTATCAGAAACTACTTACTAGGTAATTGTTGTTTTACTAATAAATGCATGTTACCTACATAGTTAAAATTTTACACACTGGCAGGATATCGCACGCTATACTTATGTTAGAGCACTAATATAACCTATACCAGGCAATAATAGGTAGTACCTACTACTGTTATATTTTATTCTATGGTATTAGATATTAGTAACCAAAAGAGCAAGTGTCAGCGGTGACCCGTGCGGCCTACCCCGCGTCTTCCGGTTCGTGGTCGCCACTCGAAAACCTTTCTTTCCCATTGGCTGTCAGTTGCCAGATTACAATTATTATCACAAATACGTACGTTATTTTTTTGTCCCGGATTCCCAGAACATTGGAAATCAACGAAAACCGCATAAATTGTGGATGAAACTGTAATTAATTAGATAAAAATAAAATCAAGCTTTATAAATGGATTGAATAATACTTACCTATTTAATACGCAACTGATAACACAAACTGCGCTAACTGTGCAAATGTTTCTTTATCTAGGTAACTTTGAAATGCCTGAGTGATTTCAAAGTCATAGGGCGCACTAGTTTTAACAAACATTGCCCGTATAATCGCAACTGAACTGATCCAGTAAAGATAATAATAACTAGGTCAGTTATGAAAATAAGTAGTATTATTGTAATGGTATATTATTATAGTAGAGGCGCCTAGCGAGCAATTTCACTCGTATCTTAGCCCTTCGGTTTATCGTGGAAACTCGAAAATATTACGTGCCAAAATTGTACTAAACTAAGTATGAAACCGGTAATAAAATAAGCAAGCGAGCAAGATCTCATCTAAATTGGTCCAGTAGCATCCTCACAAACAAACAAACCAGTAAGTAAATAAATTGCATTTAAATAACAAGTTACTGTATGAACATTTGAAAAAATATCGCAAAATCGTAACAATAATGACACTTGCGAATAGTGAAGCCATGGTAAACGATTGAAATAGAATAATATCACCTGTTAAAATAAATAAAAATAGGTAGGTGCCTATACTTATATACTAATAAGTATATAATATACTATACCTAGCAAACTATAAGGTACCTATAATGTATTTATGTTTGACGGGCCCGATAGCTCAGTTAGTAGTAACCCTGCCTTCTGAACTGAGGGCTGTGGGTTCGATTCCTACCCAGGACAAACATTTGTGTGATGAACATAGATGTTTGTTCTGTGTCTGGGTGTTATATTCTATTCTATGAATGTATTTACAAACAAAAAGTATCTAAGTATTATATCAGTTATCTGGTTCCCATAGTACAAGCTTTGCTTAGTTTGGGGCTAGATGGCGCCGTGTGAAATGTCCCCACGTATTTTTATTTTATTTTAAGTATCTATAAATATACAACAACAATGTAACTTCTCGCAAAGAAACTAGAACAATCCGCACATTCGAAAAAATGCATAATAAAATTTAAGAAAATAAATGATGATTTTATGGGTGCAGTAATTAAAAATTGGGATGACGGAGGGAGCTTTCGTCCGTCGGACGCCATGGCAGAATGGAGACACATGGGGCCCGTTCTTTGCGGGATTCATGAAGATTTCTCTCTCCCTCGGTAGAAAAAAAAATACAACATTAAATTGATATTTTTGTACACGCTAGAATTATAACTGACCTAAATCAAACGAAATGTCAGCGACAGCCTCTAGGGAGAAGAAATAACAAGAGCTCTCTACCCAGTTTTCACCAAGTTTTTTGTGACAAAATGTCAACAGTGTTGTTTGAGTGATTCAAAAAAGAATAGCTGCGCATCTGCGTGAATTATTGTCTTGCCATTTTATTGAAGTGCAAGAACTGAAATCACAGTGTCCTTTTTTGTCAGGGTGAGAAAATTTTATTATATATAAATAAATAAATATGTGTGGACAATTCACACATCGCCATCTAGCCCCAAACTAAGCATAGCTTGTACTATGGGAACCAGATAACTGATACAATACTTATATACTTTTTTATTTATAAATACATACATAGAATACAATATAACACCCAGACGCAGAACAAACATCTATGTTCATCACACAAATGTTTGTCCTGGGTAGGAATCAAACCCACAGCCCTCAGTTCAGAAGGTTGGGATACTACCAACTGAGCTATCGGGCCCAGATATATTTTAGTTGATGAAAGGAATGTCGAGAAACTTAGTCCTGTTCAACGTTTGCTTCATCAAGTAGCATACCTATAGCTAGTAGGTATACGTTAGGTCTTACGCACAGATACTGAACTTTCACTCAAACTTTCCAGGCACCTGACAACTCTCGCTCGACACCATTTGTGAGAAGATTCTCTCAGGTCTTGCAACTGTATTGCGTTGTTGCAGGGACCCGATTGTTACGTAATATGTACGTTGTACGTGCCCGCAATGTGGGTGCCGCTCGTAGGTATAGTTGCCAAATTGCCAACACACATATTTTGTGCCTTTGTGAAGTGGGAATCGCTGGCTTGTTGTGGTAAGGCTGTGGATAGTAATTTTTCCATTACATCAGGCAGTTTTTACACCAATAACGATATTCTTCAGCCTGAAGACGTCCACTGCTGAATATAGGCCTCCCCCAAAGAGCGCCACTTTGAGCGGCTGTTTGCCTTTTGCATCCAGCGGCTCCCCACGGTTCTGACCAGGTCGTTGGTCCACCTAGTGGGGGGCCGGCCTACGCTGCGTCTTCCAGTTCGTGGTCACCACTCGAGAACCTTTGGACGGACGACTTCAGGCTGATTATGATGAACGATATACTTAGGTACCTACATTATTGTACACGCCACTTAATTAGTTTCATTAGTAAAAATTACGATAAGAAATTATTTATATTATGCTAAAACTAAAATTAAAACAATACGGCAGGCAGGTAGGTAGGTACTTACCGCTACCGGTATAGGCAACGTGCCCAAAATGCTGGTCCCATAATAAAAAGGGTTCCTTTGAATGGCAAATAGAGACCAGGATTTTGGTCATTGTGCATGCATATAAGTTGTTGATATATTTAAATATACTTATTTTTGTTATGAGGGGGGATAATTTTAGTTTACGAAAGTAAGGAGGTCTTATTCCTGTCCATACAGAGGTAGCATGGAAGAAATCGCTTTATGCGATAAGGCCGCCCGTTGTTCTACCATTCTTTATGTTGTATCATGTGTATTGTTGTGTTTTTTTGGTGTTCAATAAAGTATTTTTGTATTGTATTGTATTGTAAGGAAAACCACGCCATCCACCATACCTAATTATGTGTAACGCCACAAAGATGGAACACCACGCTGCTGTTAGTTTCGGAGGTTCCTTTTCGTCATGACATTTCTTTTAAAGTTTCAACTTGGGTGTCTCCCATAACTATTTAGTAAGATATTCTATGTACTTACCTACCTACTTGACTTATTACCTCAGAGTTCTGTGCTTGATTGGTTTAACGGTCTAAGTTCTGCCGATGAGAGCCATACGGATCGAGACGAATATTTGTACGAAGCAAATGCAAATATTATCGTCATATCTGAAATTCTGAATACGTATACATACTATTAGATATAATGGTTATTTCTGGGTAACCGGCACAGCTGGTTCCGGTAGCGCCAGATCAATATTTGCCTACCGAAATTTACTGAATTTAATGGCATCTTTAACAATTCCGAACATCTTAGCCGTTATTTATTTGCAAAATTGGTATGTTCTTCGTTGTTTGGTGACAATTACGAGAGCTGACAGCCTGACACGCGATAGTCTACTACCACGTTGGCAAATACCTAAGTATAAATATGAAAGAATACAAAATACAAACCGGACCAAATTCACAGGTTTTTTGCTAGTATCAAAGGCATAACTTAAGTAAATTACACATTTTGTCACGATTTGATCTGCTTAGATAGATTAGGTATACTTAAGTGACCGTTGTTGGTGATGATGATGATGATGATGATGATGATGATGGTGATGATGATGATGATATTGCTGATGATGATGAGAATATATTTTGTCACGATATGTCCCGGAAAAATAAATAATTTAGAGTTACCACGGGAAAATGAGCGCACGAGTACCTAGTGCGTGCATCTCAGTAACTTGTCTCCGCTAGTTTTGTACCGCTAACATTATAGGAATCGGTCGAAACGTCTTATCAGTATCTACGCAAATACCTCTCTTGACTCCCGGTTATCCCGAAGGTGTCTCACGGGCGACCCGAACGATCCAATCGCAGTCGTACCGAGTACCGAACCTATGTGCTAGGATCCGCTGTTTCCTCGTGCACCTACTATTTTGTCCTACCAGTAGGTCCACGAGGACATGTATGTCCTCGTGGACTCACTTTTGTGCACACCCTGTGAGAAAAACAAATGCTAACTATTAGAAAAAAATACAGAATATAGTGAGATTGAAGGAATTAGACAGAACTGCGTAATTAAATTAAATATATTATTGAAAAAAAAAATTTTTGTAAAAAAAATGCTCGTAGCTGTCGTAGCCTTTCGGGCTCAGGTACTCGTATATAATAATAGCGTAACACAATCAGATACTGACCCCGCCCGGCGAGGTTGACGTTTCCCTTGTAGCGTATGTTATGTGGAATAACGGTTGTGACTTTCCATAGGGTTGACTACTCTTTCAGTGGAGTCTTCTCGATTCTCTACACCCGGCAACGGTCCAACCCAAACGTGACCTTGAGTTAATTATTTCCCACTTTTGATAACTGAGCGCCTTCAGCCTAGTGTGACGCTGTGTTAAAAGAAACCAACAGCACTCGATTATAAAATTTAATTTGAAAATGCCTTCATATTATTCGTATTCGTAACCGCAAGATGCAATCTCAAAGAAATCAATATCATTCTATAAATAGAAACTTTAACAGTAATAAATAGGTATAGAGCCCAAGAATGCTGACATTTTTGCTGCTGAGGTCATAGTAAATAAGGTATACGCATACCTATCTATAGTAGATAATATTACACCTGCATAGATAAACAGCATCCTGACAAAGGGCAACGAGTCACCGCATGAATATATTGCATTATAATTACAATAAGTAGGTACTTAGTTAGTAGGTATAGTAACTAAATAAATTACACTTGATAATTTTCATAGTAGGTAAATAATATACCTAGTTAATAACCTCATTATATCGTTATCGGCCCTACCCCGTTTAAAATTAATTGTTTTCACTAATTAAATATACACTGACTGTTAAAACCACAGTAATTAATGTAAAGTATGTAATAAATGAGTTAAAATAATTAACACGGGCCATAATCCACTTAGGTTAATGTAGTGATTTCCGGAACTGTTAGTACAGACCTACTTAGCATCTTTTCCATCTTAGCTAAGCTTAGCAACCTGCCAAGAAAAGCCATTCTTTGCTAGAATGTTTATGTAGGTAGGGTAGGTAGGTAAGGTACCTAGTTACAACTCAAATCTTAAGTAGGTAATATAATAATTAGACATTATTATTAGTTTATCATACTTATCTTACACGCGTAAGTATTTTTTATTATATTTATTAACACAACATTGTTTTTTATTTTCAAAATTCCACACAAACATTATTATGTAAGTAGAAGTACTTACATAATTGAATAATTTCATATTAATTTACTTAATGAGGGATGGCATTTTAATGAACACCAATACCATTAACTCTAACATGTAAAGTTAAAAATAAAACTGACACGACAACCGTCCCTTAAGTACAGAGATCATGAATAATTGTTTGAAAAGAGAAGGCATTAGAGATTCTACATTTTAATTAAGCATTCATCACGAGAAAGACTTGAATTTTAACTCTCATTCAACATTTTCAACTTTATTTTAAGGAAAGTAGAGTCCAAGTTAGAAGAAAAGCTCCTTTACATTGCATCGCAAAAGACGTTGTAATTTTACTCTGTAGCAATCAAGAGCAAAAGTATCAGGAGCAGTTTCTGACAGCTAATTAGATACGACTGATCGCTCCATCAGTTTTAATTTAAAATGGCTGAAGAAAGAGCTTTAATGTAAAAAATATAAGTAATCATCATTTAGAACTGTAAAATATTAGGCATATCTAAAACTAAAAGTAAAGAAACTAGGTATGGTATGATCATAGACTTGTACTTAAAAATCTAAGGATATTTAAGAATAATAAACAAAGTAGATTGTTTTGTTTGTTAGTCAGTAAGTAAGTATACGTAGTGAAGACCAATGAAATCAAAAAGCAGTTATCGTTAAAGTTTTCAGATTATATTTTCATCAATGATACACAGACTACTTTCAACAGAAGAGCTTTTAGTCCCCACCGATTTGTAACTTGCCTGTAATGTACATGTATAACCAAGTATTACAAATTACAAATTATCATCACACCGCATCTTAGAAAAACATAGACCTACCTACTAAAATTAGTAGTACCGAGTGTGCCAAGCCCAAGCCAAACGTGTTTGCCTTCACAATATTTGCTAATTGATGGCTAACATCAAGTAGGTAGGTACCTAAATTACCTAATAGTTCGGGGCTTTACGAGTGTCCCTGTACAGTGTACCTATACCCTAAAACAATGGCATTAGGTAGGTATAGTCATATCACATTTTCAAGTTATTTAGATACACAAGCTTGTCGAGGTTATGATTGTATTTTTAGATACGTATGTCTGTTCTTACTTAATTCTACTTTGGTGAAGAAAAAATAACCAGTGTTGCTGTCTAAGTATTCAGCTATTTTTATTGTCAGTTATGATTATTTTGATTTTCCCAATGAAGTTGAATGTATATATGAAACTACTTTGGATTTGCCATAATTGTCTTGTAGATGTTTCCTATCTATCAATGTATGACCAATTTACCCTTAGAACAAAATTTACCATTAATAAGGTAGGAAATACGGTAAGTTGATGTAACATTTTTTCCTGAGGGGTACCTTACCTACAGTTTTATAGAAGTTATTTTGCCAGGACCAAATATACATGAATGAAATCTCACTCAAAAACTCTTGTTCCAGTTTATCTTCGACAACGGCACCCAAGATGAGAGTCTCATCACACGAGACAAGTTCATGGAGGTAAACGCGCGGATGGACGCGAGACGAGATTACCTGAGGTCGGAGTGCTCTCGGCTAGGGCTGGACCGCACCAGTCACAAAGCTAACGCATGGGAGTTCCTCATCAACAGGCAGTATCATGTTATATGGTGAGAATTCACATTTCCATTCTGTAGGTCATTATCATCATCAGCCTGAAGACGTCCACTGCTGATCACAGGCCTCCTCCATAGAGTGCCCTTTTGACCGACTGCCATCTTGTAGGTATACTTGACTCATCATCGTCAGTTTGAAGATATCCACTGCTGAACATAGGCTCCTCCCATTTAGGGTTACCATTATAATGCAGACCGAGGGATAATGCTGATGAACATTCCCTTGCTATTCTTCCCTTGGTCATACTCTTACCAGATCAATCAATTTCACCTAAGTTTTCTCCCCAGGTGCAATATATTTAAAGCAGCATCAACATCCTGGATGTACAACTTCAATATAATGGCAAACTACACAGCAGCATTCCTCGACAAGACTAGAGAGGTACCTCTAGTGTTAGCGAGGAAGAAATACGCCAGACCGACGGTGGAAATGATAAAGAAAGCTCAGGGGGACTCCATATCATTCCTGATAGTGCGACATCCGTTGGAGAGGCTGGCCTCTGCGTACAATGACAAAATTGTACACGCATGGCCAAAGTCCTTCCACGACAAGATGGGTCACACGATCATCAGGAAATATAGACGGGTATGTGAAATTTTTGATGATATGGAACAGTAGTGTTGAAAATCTTGGTACATGATATGACCAACCTCGAACCAGATAAATGATGTGTCAGTTTAAATAAATAAATAAATAAGTGTGGACATTTCACACAGCGCCATCTAGCCCCAAACTAAGCATAGCTTGTACTATGGGAACCAGATAACTGATACAATACTTATATACTTTTTTGTTTTTAAATACATACATAGAATACAATATAACACCCAGACGCAGAACAAACATCTATGTTCATCACACAAATGTTTGTCCCGGGTAGGAATCGAAACCACGGCCCTCAGTTCAGAAGGCAGGGATACTACCAACTGAGCTATCGGGCTCGCAAAAAGTTTACCTCATAGGTATGCTTATAACAATAACACTGGAGTTCATAGTCAAGGTGGGAGCTTCTCTAGGGGATGATTCAAGCGCTGTGTGGCGAAGTCTAGTTTTATGCATTTCATAAACAAAATTAAGTAGCCCCCAATCCGATAATTCTGACATTGTCAAAGGCAGGATGCTATGAAAGTGAAAGAAGAATGATTCAACATTCAACCTCTATGTGAAAGTTGAATGATAGATTTTGGGGCTTTGTCCACCCACTGTAGCACAACCTTACACAATTGACCTTCTTTTGTTTTCTGAATTAGTACCTACCTAAGTCATATTATTATGTGCCCTTGTTTCAGTCGTCAACAGCAACCGAGAGATATCCACTGTTTGAAGAGTTCGTGTCCTATGTCCTGGACGAGTCCAAAGCGAAGCGTAACCTGGACATGCATTGGACTCCGTACTCCGCTTTCTGCACGCCTTGCAGATTCAACTTCGATGTTATACTGAAGTTTGAGACACTGGATGTAAGTTCTCTTTTTTGGTTTCTCTTTGTACCTAAGTCAAGCTATAGGTAACTAGTTTTGATTGCCCTACTAAACGCAAGCTATTTTGCTATTTCTGAATTTGCAATGATTCCAATGCAAACAGTAACGTAGAAAAACGTCCCTACGCAACACATGGAAAACATAGTACTAAAGTAAATAAAAAAGTGCTGACGGTAGTATGAGTGCCTCTGCAAAGAACGATTCTAAGCTAAGTAAAACATCAGCTGTACGTGACGAATGCATCAATGTTAACATCACACAGCTCAATCCTCCCTACTCCCTACATATAATAAATGTGTAATTCTGATGCGCTACGGAACACACACATAATGATGTCAAATCTAATTTATCCCATAGGTTCTATTGTTCAAAAAATATCGTAACCGCGATGCAGGACTACAAGGCTTTTTGGCCTTCTCCATACATTTTCTAATTTATCGTATCTAACGCCATCTAGGGACAATAACTTGTAGCTGTTTGTTTGTTTGTTTGTTATTGAACAAAACCCTAGATACTGAACTGATTTTCATGCGGGTTGCACTAATATGCTTAGAAATAACCGGCGCACAACATAGGATATATTAAAATACAAATATCATTAAAAAAATTTGGTCAAAATTATTAAATATCATTACGAAACTGGACGGAATTTTATACAACATGGCCGCTTCATGGTGAATTTTTTTTTGCTACTGACGGTTAGTTTGTGTCACAGTAATTTTTGTTATGTTGTATTATGGCTCCACACATAGTGTATTTAGCCAGTGTTAAGTATAGTAATTTTTCGTCATGTTGTTATTGAATATTTCACATGTTTCACGTAAAGTCCATCTGGAGGCACAGATTAAAGAAAAAAAAAACGTGTGTAAGGCGATGAACAAAGAGTAATAGGAGTTAATTTCGGTAGTAAATATGCATTAAACATTATTAGTTTTTCTATTTAAGCCCTTGCAGGTTGTTTGGGGTTTTTGGAGTAAAATATACCATCAAATAATATGTAAGTAGTATGAATCGATTGCATTCAAGATACAAACATGTTAATTTTACTTAAGTGCCCGCAGATTAGAGAAATAACCGGTCAAGTGCGAGTTGGGCTCGCGCACGAAGGGTTCCGTATCATTATCTATAAAAACTAGCAAAAAAACGTTTGATGTATGAGAGAGAAAAAATACTAAAATACAGAATAAAATAAGTATTTAAGGGGTTAAATACTTGTTTTATTCTGTATTTTTTGTAATAGCGGCAACAAAAATATATATATCATCTGTGAAGATTTCTGCTGTCTAACTATCACGGTTCATGAGATACAGCCTGATGGTGACACGAACAGCGAAGCCTTAGTAATAAGGTTCCGTACCCAAACCGGACTGACGACGTCTGTCACCAGGCTGTATCTCATGAACCGTGATAGTTAGAGCTTTACCCTTGGGAGTATAATCTTGACCCTTGCTACGCCTATTTTTGGCATTACATGACGTTTATGTTTGGCCCACAGGTCTGAGGGCCAATGCATACTATTACCACCATAGGCTAATGCAGTGGGCCAATGATACTCTTACGTTACGTATAAATTATATACTCTTTGAATGATACAGAAGTATAATAATACTCTTTGGAATGATACGAAGTAGATTTTTTTTCTCTAATCTGTGTACGAAACATGTTATGTAAAATGCCCTGGGGGTCTAGCAAAGATCACAATCACTAACGCTAACGCCTCACGCTAACTCCAAAAATGTATCGAAATGACATTCGCTACGGAAAAGTTAGCGATTTCCGAAACGTCATTTCAGTACATTTTGGAGTTAGCGTTTGGCGTTAGCGTTAGCGGTTGGTATCTTTGCTAGACCCCCAGACTTTGCCCTATTGTAAAAATGTTTTGAAAGCCTAGATTTTAATATAATATAGGTTTTAATTAATCATGAGTTCGATGATACTTATCGAAATATCATCGAAAATTTTTCTATAGTTAAGTAGCCATGAGTGGAGATTTCATCAAAATTGGTCCAGGAATATCAAGGATAATAATTAGCGTACCTACGCTGTTTTGGGAAATGTTATAATTAATTATTTCATCCATGATTAAGACATGTCATTTTTACTTCGTGGAAGTGATTATACGAGCAGAAAACTCAGTGTGGCTGATAGAAAATCAGTTTTTAAAAATAAAGCCATTACCCAAACCGAAACCTGAAAAGTAATGTAGTCCACGCGTGGCAACGCCGCGGGCAGTAGCTAGTTCTAAATAAAACCTTAAAAACAAAACCAACTAAGCAGATCAAGGCATTTATTTATTAGGTATTTCTTCAATATTTAAAAACTGCGGAACGCTATAAAAAGGTTCTTAAACATGCCATAACAATCATAGAATTATATGTGACAATCCACCATAAGGACGATTATAACCTTGACACTTTAACTATCACTATGATCGATAAACAACAAGTGCTAATAATTCTGGTTCCCAGACATTATACTTATCTATAGTTTCTAGAACGGCCATAGTGCGTCATTTCATACAATAGCTTTGTGGTTAGGCACACCGCTACCGTTAAAGGAAACTCAAGCTTTCTTCGGTGGAAGGCAGTGGTAAAGCTTCAAACTAATCATTAAATTCAAAATTTTACGTACCTATCTAGGAGCTACATAACACCTACGTCTTTTTTACCAACTCAAAAGATTAATTCTAAATACCAAGTCTAGGTGATATTAATTAGAAAAACAAAATTATGAAGACATGAATGTAAAAAGTTTTAAAATTTACACAATGCAGGTACCTTTAGTATAACGTGGGATCGCCTTATCTTCACGGCTCGGCATCAGTATTTTGACCTTTCTTTTGTCTAAGAGATCTTTACTTAAGGTAACCTATAGTCTTGTGCCAATGGCATTATCAACACGCCCTGGCATTTCCAAAGGGTTCCAAAGTTGGCATCACCTAAATCTCGCGCTCGTTGTACTAAATAGCCGAATAAAGGTTAATTATTAGCATCCTAGTAAATAAATTATAAACCGGCTAAAACAAAAACACATGAGATTTCACTAATTCGGTTTAAAAAATTCACTTTTTCTTTTCACTTACAAGTTTTCTAATTTGAACTGTGATTCTGACTTGATAAATGCGTTGCAAACGAACGGAAAATGCAGAGTCGCGACCGACACCATTGTGGCCAGTAACGGCTAATGATGAATCGTTATTTGTATTTATTGGTGATGGCATCCGGAATTTTGAACAGTCACACCTTTTGGGGGCTTGGTGTCCCGAAGTCAGGATGTGGCGTGACGCTTTGTTGATTGAATGATGTCATCCTTCTGATTTATTATTTGGGGTAGATTCATAGACATATATATTAAGGACAGGCCTAATGACAGGTTAAAACGTCACTTCAAAGTGGGAGCCAATTTCACAGATTGGCATCCACTAGCGCTCAGTCAGTGATGGAAGATAGAAGGCATCGGTCGAATGTCACAAACAAAATATGCCAAGTTGTATTGTGAAGGGTTGCACAATCTATATTCAAAAGTGCAGTAAAAAGAAAGACCAAGTTTCGTACCTCAAGTAATTCAATATTTTCAATATTACACTCTGTTTTGTAATCGAATTTATATTTGGAATAATCATTGTAAACATAAACATTGACGGACATAATGGCAGCGATAGGCACCTAATTTTCTCAACTTGTCGTAGTTCACGCGAAATCTAATAGATGACGCTGACTTTTCCCACGCCATTTTAGTAAAACTTAGATAGCAGCAGTTAACATGACAAATTTAATAATAATTGTACACCGTACTTTTAAATATAGTCTGGGACTTGGCTTGGCTTCGTAATTGAATACTTGAGTGAGATAGGATTAAATTACTTATCAAGCTCACCATATAAAGGGAATTTAATTCCCCGAAAGACCTTGCTATTTTACCCCCAGGACCAAATAACCATCTAATCGAATTGGCGCACCCTCACTGGGCACTAGTGCTATCGTGTCGCTGGTCTTACGTAGTGTTAATAATACACACATGGAAATCTCATACGACGCGATTCATGCCTCGTTTCTTCGACACACTTGCAAGATGTGGAATGATCATCACCCTAAGCTTTATCCGGGAAGCTTCAAGAAAAGAGTTAAGAGTCCTCTTTAAGGATAGGCAACTCACCGGCAATGCCCTCAGTGTTGCAAATTCGCAGCGGTGATCACTTACTATCAGATCGGCCTGCTTGTTTGCACATCAAATTAAAAATAAACCTTTGCATTTCTTATGTTTTCCCAGGAAGACCAACGGTACTTGATCCAGCTGGCACGTCTGCAAGATGTGGTCAAGCCCGAGTGGCGGAATACCGGCAAAGGGACGAACACACTGCACAATATCAATCATTTGTATTCGAGGCTCACGAAGAAGCAACTAGATGGACTTCACCAAATGTACAAGTACGTACCTCATACAAATTATTTGTTAAGTAGAGACTACGATGTCGGAAGACGCAGCGTAGGCCAGCGCCACTAGTTGGACCGACGATTTGGCGGGGGGCGCGGAGAGCTGATGGATTCAGGAGGCAAGGGGCCGCTCAAATTGGCACTCTATGGGGAAAGCCTATGCTCAGCAGTGGATAAATAAATAAATTGAGACTAACTTTAAACATTTGAAGAATGACGAACACGATATGTGTGGCAGGCTGGCAGCCTCAATCAGAGATACAACGTTATATCTGATAGCAGTATCACAATTTTAAACCCGATGCGTTAGAATTTGATCACTGTAAGTGTAATTCAATATTACTAGATATCAAGGTAGGCAATATCACACAGGTACCTACCTACTGTAAGTGTTTAGTCACCTTTAGCAGGGAATCCAGCACAGCTCCCTTTCCAATAGCGTTAACTAACACCAAACGATAACTCGGAAGTATTCTGCAGGCCATTCCCATACATTATGACTCTAATAGAAAGGTATCTTTGTCGTCCTAAACCGAACGACACAGACAAGGAACAGGCTACCTAGCATGTTTTAGAAACATCACTATTAACTCAATGGCTTTAGTTATTGGAATGAATTTCTGAGTGTACCTTATCTACACTTACGGTATCCACACGTGCTGTTCTAGTATAGTATTATATTATCTGTGGTATAGGTAAGTATAAGTAACTTGCATTGATCTAAAACTTGTGTACTTACAGAAACGACTTTCAACTGTTCAACTACACAATAGAAAGTTACTACGAGATAGTGAAGCACGACAGCCACGGATGAGCACCGATGAGCATCGAGGCTTCATCATCATCATCATGGGACCGCGTGGACGCACAACCAAAACGAAAGCAGCTGGGTAACCGCAAATGCGCTAGCGCAAACTCTTTTCTTTGACAGCTTAGTCTGTCAAATAAAAACTTTTTGATTGCGATAGGTTTGCCATATTGGTCATCCAGAAGTAGTTTTGCTCTTATTTTAACATGTAGCTAGGTAATTAACATTACGTAACGTACAAAATTCCAAATGTGTCGATCTATGATTACCTAAGGTAGGTACCTAACCCTCCCGCTCTCACGCGAAAAGATTTGTCCGCGTCAACTGTCAGAGACTGTATTCAAGATGGTATCGCCGTCTTGCTTTTTCCACCTACATTATGTATGGGAGAAAAAGAGAGGAATATATGTTCGTTCATTTAGTACACAATCCAAATAGTATTACCGTTATGACATAGAGTACGACCGATGTGAAATCAGTCGTCAACCGGCGGAATTCCTACCGGAAATCTTCGGTTTTTGCTAGTGTATATTAGGCAGTAATCTTATATGGAACATAATAAAACTAATTACACATACAAACCAACAATATATTGTAGATAACAAATAATATTCCTTTCATTTCTCCAGCTGCATTACTTACTCTAATTTAATTTTTCTTTACGTCAGCATCTATTTTTTACCATACAAGAATTTCTATGTTTCTATGCATAAATAAATGTAATTCAAAACGGCAATTACAATGAAATATAGATGAAATATATTGTAGCAATATCGTTTATCATATTTCTATTTACATAACATCACAGTCTTTTCTAATTTCTAAGATATTGTCATTTTTGTAATCATAGGCGTTGATGACAATCGTGCTTTCGGCTGCTTATTGTTAATATATAAAACTTATTTTAACACTAAGTTCCTTTTTGATTTGTTTTAGTTCTATATAGGTAAAGTGAACAGCAGTTTTCAAAATGTTGACTACCTAAGTACCTATTATATAAACGGTGTAGGTACCGAATTGTTATTTAATCTGTGCCTACCTGTAGAATGTAGATAAGTAAAAAATTAGTTATTTAGAACACCATGATGGTCATGGAGACCCTTGTACCACAAAAGACGTAGAAGGTAAGTGTACTATTTAATTTAACACTAAATAAAAAAGTGATTAATCGACTTTTTATCGATCTAATGTTCGGTCGAGTGCGGAGAGTCCTTTTTGTCAATTTATATTTTTTGTGGTGCGTCGTAGCGATAATGCTTTATAAAAACATAATTACTTAACTATTTTTATTACAATTGCCCACACAATTATAAACACAAACACTCAAATCGTACAAATAAATAAATAATAAATAAATATTTTGTGGACATTTCACGCAGCGCCATCTAGCCCCAAACTAAGCATAACCTAATAAATAAGCCTAAACTTAGAGAGTGCGCCTAAAGCAAAAATATAGCGAAACGATATCGGCGGCTTATGAAACAAAGACATGTTTGTTGTTCCGGATCGTGGATCAAAATGGAGTAGGTACCTAAATGCCAAAATTGTAGTAAAAACTAGATTATACAGTAGTTGTTGTCATACAAACACTGAAAGCATATTAAAACTACTAAGGCTGAGTTGCACCATAATCAAAGTTAAAGTTACGTGACAGATATTTGACATTGCCTGCCTGGCGAAAAATTGACGGTTACAGTTAGTAGTTAAAGTAAGCTGGTGCAACCCACCCTAAGATATTCCTCTATATTTTTATCAGACTGCTATCCAATCCAGCGTACATAATAAAAGCTTATCATAATTATCTCTGTTCCAAATCTCATTCAAATTCTATATTTATCGCTATGTACACGTACAGTCGTTGCAATGTCAAGCACACAAAAACTTTCGCAATCATATTAGTTTGATAATAATAATGTAATTTCGAAATAATACATACCTATATACTTAACTTACGTGGCTATATTCTAATTTATATGATTCATTTCTACCTACTTGTTGAAAGTTATAAATAAATCTGAAAGACACGGATTGGTTGACAAAATACATTAAAATTAATTATAGGCAAAGATTACCTACCTAAGCAACTGTCAAACAACGTTTTCGTTTCGTTATCTACTTAATATATAAATATAGCAATTTCATTGCTTATTTCTACTGTAAGGAATATAACTATATTATATTATTATTGGTTATTGTTTATTGTTGTAATGTAACTATTATTCTATTCTTCGGTTAAAATTTATTGAAAATTGATTTTGTTGAGACTAGGGACATCTCTGATAAGTAGGTTTAGTCATACTTATATATAGTATATTAATAGCCTTCCGCATTACTAATGCTAATAAAAAATGTTTAAATACCATCATAAAACTTACGAATAGCGATATAATATTGCCTATTACTAGAAATTAAGTACAAATAAAACGAAAATGTTAGCCATAATTCCATAAAACGACCAACTGCAAGCAGTTAATTGTTAGTTTACTTATGTAAATATTTGCAATTTTGTTGTGTTATTAATTGAAGTACATATAACATAGTCGAGATTACATTTGAGATGTAAATTTTATATACTTAGGTAGAGAAATTGCACTTCGCATTTTGTAGTTACCATAAAATTGAATTGTAAATAAAGTTGTTCTAATTCATGTCATGGCCTGTTTACATAGTTATCCTTGTTTATTAGTATTATTCAGATATTTATGAAGTTAGTCATAGGTATAATAAATACTATATTCTCACTACAATAGGTGTTTCAAATTATTATTAGAGTTAGACATGTAAACTTTCGTAATTACTAAATTGTCTATACTTAAAATGAGTAATAACTTTTGTTGCATGTATAATTAACAGTTGAATACTTTACATTGTTACTTGCATAGCGCAATAAAGCGCGGTTTTTGCACAAAATCTGTTTTGTAAAATAGAAATAAATAATTGATTAAGTGTAAGTATGGTGGGTGAACATATTCTTACTTATCTGTCACTTAAAATTTACTGGTAGGCGGTGAAATAAATAATTTGTCTATGTGTCAGTTAATTCTAGAGTTTAACCCTAGATGCAAAATAGTATAAATTAATAACTGACACAGTCAGACAGACTTTTATATGTAACCTTGCGTTTGATAAATCTTGGTATTTTTGACGAAAATAAATTCAATCGCTGTAGAGATTATTACTGCTTTATATAAATTATTGATCTAATAAAAAATATTCGCACATTTTATGTAAAAACGTTCAGGACAAATGACATTTCAAAACAATACAAACTAGTCTTACCTAAGTAGTAATTACTTGAGCTTAGAAACTGTTTCGCATTTAAATAGTTTATTAGTGTTAGTATGTAAAAACGTAGGGTACAAAAGCAATGTTATTGACAAAAAAATCAAAAGCAGTCAATATATTCTTAATTTTTAATGGTTGTATCGTAGGATAATAAACTACAATAAGTTACATTTTAAATAAATAGTATACCTACTAAAGATTTAAAAAGTACCAATAAATCAAAATGCGCTTAATTAGGTTAGGCCATTTTCTATTTCGCAATACTACCTGTAAAGTGACAGTTAATGTATAATAAATTAGCGCTTTCATGACTTTATCTGGCCCCTAAAATTAACTGGAGCAGTAAAACTGGGTGGTAGAGTTCAAAATATAATATGACTTATAGTAGCCGAGTTTGAATAGTACAATTATTACTGTATGCTGAAAAGTAGCTGTTCCATATTTTTAATTTAGTGTATTACGACAATTATGGCCAAGAGAGTTGCACTGATTTCATTGTCATGTAAAAATGTTTTGTAGATAAATGGAATGTGTTATGCTGGAGATACACCTGCGTCTATACCTAGTGTGAGACTACTGAAAAAATGTTAGCTTTAGGGTTATCCGACACTTTTATGGGTATACAAATTTATCAATGCAAATTCTACAACCAAACTACCTAGTTAGGGATGATCTTTTGACTTTTCAGCTAAGAACTTTTTTGAGAACTGTAATTGAACATGTAATTACAGTTGAGTCTGTTATTATTTATTAAATAGTTACAGATAAAGGTGACTTATTTAAATTAAGTAATTTATGTTAACGGTTAGTTATTCTTATATTAAAAATTGTTTAACCTTAGAATAAGAACATTATCTGACAATTGAAACATCGGCCCTAAAATAATAAAGTTATGTGAAATAATGCTTATGAATATAGATTTGCCATAGCGTTATAGACGCAGGTGCATCCATAGCGTTAGACCAAAAGTATATGGCCTATGAAAGTAATTGTAATGGTGCTATACCTTAGAACATAGACCTCGATCTCATATCAGTGCGTGAGTCGTCGAGACCACACACCCGCTGTAATGTGTGGTCACTCGGGTCATTAAAAAAACTGTTCTAACGAAAGTCCAAGAGTATTGTTGTTTCACTCAACACCACTGTCGATGTGTAGTGATGAGTGGGACAGCAATAATCTGGGTTCTTGTCAGAGCTTTTCGTTAATTTCTCGAGTAATACCGTCGACGAGAGCTGGTTGTGTCATGTTACATGAATATTCTTAGTACTTATAGAGAAATAAATTGATTATTTAATAATTGTATGCCTTTTTATTGTTGCATCTCTTAATTGGCAGTGATCTTTTTGATACTGATCAGTGGAGCTAGACCTACTCTAGACTAAAAAACTTTCTGCAAGGTAATCTTTCAAAATGTATGTGTTGTACCTAATACCTCCGATAAAATGAACTAGCTTCGCTCCGAGGTTTTACTAGCAACTTTTCAATACCTAATGGTAATGGTTAAACCCCCCTTCCAAATTTCATCAAGATCGGTTCAGCCGCTTATTTATAAAACGAACAGGAGATACCACAGAGCAAAAAAAAAAACGCTTCCCCTCTACACGAAGCGTCATTTGTTTCATAGCTCTGTGGGAAATACAGAAAACTTTTGTTTTTGTTGAATTTTTATAATGTTATATTCTTGAGGGCCAATGTTCGCCAGATTCTTTGTAAGAACATTCAACAATCAATATTAAAAAAAATGTAAAAATGCGCGAGAGAGATAGAAGACTTGGGTAGTATAAACTTTGTTTAAGAATCTACTAGTCTAGAGTATACTAGTAGTAATAATAAAAAGTACTATAACTTTAAAAATACTAAAAAAATAATAATAGTTAATAGTAATAGTTTATTACCTTTTTAGCAATACTAGAGAATAAATTACTTATGTGTTTTGGACTAGATGCATCGGGAATTGCGGTAGGTATTCCCTCTTTTCCACTGCTTTGGTTTTATTTCTGAAACAAAAAAAAAGAAATTAAAAAAAATCTAATTCAATTTTTTTCTGCAAGATATTGGTTACTAGTTATCGATGAACACTTGATAAGCTGAACTTTAAACTTCATATTTTTCATCTCGCTTTCACGCGTGGCTTTGTTAGCGACAGACCGATTATTTTATATTATAGATAGGTTAGTTTATGGGGAGTTTAATAATAAAAGGGTGTTCAATTCACATTATATTAATTACTAGTCACTAGAGATAAGATGAAAATTCAGGGACAGGTATAGTAAAGGTATAGGACAAAAAGAATAGAGATAGTAGTGATAAAATTACTAGTTATAGGGAGAGAAAGGTGTAGTAGGGATAATGGTAGGGGTAAGGGGTGATGGTAGTCAGTAGGCAGTGATAGTCAAGTAGGCAAAAGGATAGGGAAAGTAGGGAAAAATATATGATGTGACAAGACTTTTTCGGCTGACTGTAGTTTTATACAAGTGAGTAAAAAAGTGTGGCAGATGGCGATATTAAAAATTTAAATAAATGTATTTATTTTGAATTTGTGACCGATTGGGAGTCAATTTATGGGTTTGCAAAACTGTGACAGAATGAGACTGTGACCGATCGCCACTAACTCAGTATGGATACTTGGATAGCCACGCTATAACTTTCCCTCCTTTTTTTTAAAGATAACATTTTTGTTTCTGAGCTGGACATGTGGTATCAAAGGCTTAAGATATTGCCACTTGAACACTTACTCAGCCTTTCTCTTCCTCTTCGGACGATCGAGTATATTAACAGGGTCCGTTGTGATGATCACGGGTCGTACAGAGCCAAAGAAGTCAGTGATCGGGACCTTGCTCGGGTCCCGCTTGAAGAGGTCTCGTCTCACACCTACAGTGGACAAGCATGCGCTTTTTGGACATACCGCTAGCTGGAATAAAGATGGGATGACTTAGATTAGATTTAAGTTAAAACAAACGTAAATTACAACTTTCACCAACAACTAAGTTGGCAAGTTGGTGATCTAGCCTTAGGATGTCCTATAATATGTTGTGTATGGATAGTGAATAGTGCACATACTTTCTAGTGGCTTTGCGAACTGCATTTCCTTATCTTTAACTTATACTTTAAGAACTATTAGTTATTCTGTACTATACCTAGTAAAGACTATCTGTACTCACAAATTCAGACATAGTCCTCTGACTGTTAGGGTGGACATTCTCCAGAAACTCAAGCACATAGTATGTGTATCTGTCTATAATGTACACGCCAATAGCAGAATCCACATGATGCTGCAATAATACAATTTACTCAGTTATTCAGTGCATGTGTACTAAATAAAAACAAGTGATGGGTAAAAAATTATAGAAACTTACTGATAAAGAATCTTCTCCAACCAAACTGCTTGCAGTAGCCAGTATGTTAGGAGAGTAGAACTTCTCGTACATAGAAGATGCCTGACAGGTGTCTATTATGAAAAATATTTCATTATACCTGAAAGATTGCAGAATAAAATATTACAATACACCAATGATACACTTACTGATGGGTTATGTTATCTCTATTCATCTATGTTTGCCTGCCTATACAAGATAAAGCCCATATTACAGAACCACATCAATCATTACTTAAGTCTAGATTTCATTCACGGATAGATCATTTTGAGAATGAAATCTCGACTTGAACTTATGATCAATGACTGAGTATTATTCTGTAATAATGGCTGAAGTCAGAAAACATAAATAAATGGTTACAACTATTTATGACAATTTTATAAAGTTTTTGCTGACACAGATTGAAAACATATTTTAAATCATATTCCATAGGTAATTATAGCCATAATTATAACACATTCACAAAAACAAACTCTAAATAACTAATATTTTATTGCCCATGTTATAATTCTACTAATGAAATCTTCACATGAGCACCAATTGACAACTAAGTGTTGTCCTGTAACACAGGCCTTAGTTGTTTAAAGAGCCTCACCTTTTCTTCTGCCACATTTGTTCAAGTGCATCGGCCAGTTCTTGGCTGGTGACTTCTTCAGAATCCTGGAACTTCAAGAACCCATCACCCCCATGCCCTGTTAGGTAAATTAGTATATTGCTGCCTTCATCAGTTAGGAGGCGCTTAGAGCGAGGAGTGTCAGGAGGGACTCTACCTGTTAGTAGGCGGATGAAGTTTTCCACTGAAACCTGAAAGATATGATTTTGATATAGGTACGCCATTCTATCAATCATATTTAGAAATGCATTGCAATCTGATCTGTATTGAGCTAGCTCTACTATAATGATCATCAATCATTTTGACTGTTGGAACATGAACAACATGTGAGAAACTGAGAGCCATAACCGACCATGAGGGCCAAGCGCAGGTTTATGGATGACATAATTGTATTCCCCAAATGTTCTTATACATTAAGCCCAAGCGGGATGTCAGTGCAGGACTTAGCACCCCCATGTAGAACAAGAATAAGATGTTCTTATACATGAACATGCTGGTTTCCTCAGCTTTTCACCGCTGAGTTCTAAAAGGTAAACAAAAAGGAAGGACTAACCTCATACCCTCTATAGTCAACTTCAACATCATCTCCATACACATTGATCTGCTCATGTGCGTTATTAAATATCGTAGCCGGTCTAGGGTTTCTCGGGTTACAAGCCATGTCATCCGATATCATAAGAATGATCTGGCTGTCCGGTATACCAAGCCGCTTCACACTTCTATAAATCGATAACACATTCGCTACATGGCGATAATTAAACCAAAACCTGGACGTATCCACCAACACTGCCCAGTTATTTGTATGGTTCGACTTCTGGAATGCTTCTGGGATCTGTAAATTAAAGAAAATGATGATTATCGTGCGTGAAATGTAGATAGGAGTAAGAAAATTGTGATATTTACCTCTGCTCCGTTAGTGAAAACGCAGAGCGTAAAAAGAAGTATAATGCATTCTATTCTAACGCCTGCTCCACGCATTTTTGAGGCAAGCAAAGAAAAGCACTTTCCCTAAATCTGGATTTCGTATTTTCATTCAATAATTCAATTCAATAAATTCAAAACTCTATTCTTCTTCTTCTTTAATGGCTTTCTATCAGTCTGTACCAATACCAATATACTCTGTGCTTCTTCTTCTTCTTCTTCTTCTTTAATGGCTTTCTATCACAGAGCATATAAACTTTCTATCGCTTTTTTGCAATAATTCTGCCAATGTCAAGTGAGTAAAATTTGTACGGTTATGTCAAGTCAAAGTCATAATTTGTCAGTCAAAACGCCAACAGTAAAAATGGTGAATATTTTACTGAAGGCTCTAAAAAAGGCCAGCAAAAACGAAAATGCATGGTTTTATGATCTTGGAACCATTTGCCAACACTCGTGCACATTCGCGAACACTTAACGGATAATAATCCACCCTTCATCATCATCATCATTAACAGCCTGAAGACGTCCACTGCTGAACATAGGCCTCCCCCCGGGAGCGCCACTCAGAGCGGCTGCTCGCCTCCTGCATCCATCGGCTCCCCGCGGCTTTCACCAGGTCGTCGGTCCACCTAGTGGAGGGCCGGCCTACGCTGCGTCTTCCAGTTCGTGGTCGCCACTCGAGAACCTTTCTTCCCCATCGGTTGTCAGTTCTACGAGCGATGTGGCCTGCCCATTGCCATTTCAACTTGCTAATCCTAAGAGCTACATCGGTGACTTTAGTTCCACCCTTATTACACATTAAAGTTCAAGACACACTAGTTTTGAAAAATAAATTCAAAATTCACAACCGTCATTGTCGGATTTTCTTCAAAGACCCACTCTGTGCTTTCTATCGCTTTTTTGCAATAATTCTGCCCATGTCAAGTGAGTGTTTGTACGGTTATGTCAAGTCAAAGTCATCTTTAAGTCAAGTCAAGTCAAAATTCTGTTGATGATTCAAAATAAAGAAAATTATTTCAATTTTCATAATTTTCATTTAGCTGACCAGCCAACCAAAGAGTATTAGTAACTACAATTACTGACAGGTGACAGGCAGCCACCAGCCAGCTGGCCCGTTCGAATAGCCAGAGATGGCTATGACAGTTAAAAATGCCAAAAATGATCACATCGGCGTTCGTTCGCTTTGGAAATGTGTGAGCGAAAGTTGCATTTTTAACTATTTCCGTTCACCGTTCGGATAGCTCAAAAACAGTCAAAAATTACATCGTGAACTGCCAAAAATATCAAAATTGGCATTATTGGTATTTCAAAACGAACGCATTACATCAACGCAATTTTGCAAATGCCAAAAATGCTACCGGTCCTAGAGCGAACGCAAGGAGTGACATTCATTTTCGAGGTTGTCAGGAATATGTCAGGAATGTTATTACTGTCAATGCCAATATTCAAGTGTCAACTTTTTTCATTATTATTTGCATGTTCAGCCCCCCTATTACGGACGAGAGAGTAGCTAGAATGACGCGGGTCTGCCGCTCAACTGCTGTCAAAATTGTATGAAAATTGACAGCAGTCGAGCGGCAGATTCGCGTCAGCAGCGCTGCTAGCTCGTCCGTAATAGGGGGGCTGATTCTATGTTGATGATTATTTGTCAAGTTTGAAGTTTGGTTAGTTTTTTTTTCTCTAGTCTGTGGATCACAACTAGGGATGCTTTGATACCATGAAAGTGTCGATACCTATCGATACGATTCATGCTGTGTTTGCCTCTTACTGGGGTTGTTACATAACACTTTATAATACTGCCATCTAGTTAATAAGACTTTACATAGAATGTATCAATCTATTGGTAAATCAATAAAAAAAAACCTACTCATAGGGATAGGTATCGATACTTTTGTCGTAAACTCCGTCTCACGAAAGAAGTCCCGCGGCGCGGGCGCGCCGCGCCGCGTCGAAAATTTGCTTGTTTATTATTAACAATCGTAAAAAAACACCTATTAGAACTGGATTAGATGTCATATAATGATATGAAAATGTTTGTATCGATTTTGACGGAGAAAGGTTTAAAATTGATGCACTTTCGCTCTCGGACTCCCACTCATATTAGTATGAAATATCAAATGATCACATTCACTGTTAAGCTGGTATGTCTATAGTCAAATGGTTTGCGGTGTTTTTACGGTATGGTGTGCAGTCAGTAGGTATAGCCATTCACTGGAAGAACATAATTATGTTTATGTCACCGTCTTATTTAGTTCTTACAGAACCGTTTGTTCATAAAAAACGCGGTTATTTATAAACTGTCGATTTATTGCAAACGGATCATGTGTCTCACACACAATAAAGCGGTCGATATTTTGGTTATTTATAATTAATCAGCATCACTTCGTTTTATTGTAATTGTGTACTTCTAGTGTGGTCAAAACTAACCTAACACTCCTCCTCGCTTCGCTCGTTGTCGTAACCTACACTAGTGACTCTAAAAAAACAGTAAATTACATTAAATTGGTGCATTGTTCACAATTAAACGCTACTGTAACCAGTTTTTTTATAAACTCACCGCTGGGTACTGACTACTTAAACAATAAATCGACAGTTTATAAACTACCGGTTATTTTCGTTTTTTTATATACAAACTGTTATTACAAAAAGACGGTGACATGTACTTATAATTATTTACGCGCTGTGCTGCTCTTCCTTTACTTCTTTATGGGCACGCGAGTTATACAATTTTAGATACCCACAAATGTTGCCAGAGGGGCAGCTACACCCTCTCTGCCTATACTTGGGCCCTATTCCAATTCACGCTAAAATCGATAATATCGATATTATCACGCTAAAAACGCGTACCGAATTGCCATGAGCGCGACAACATAATCTCTTGTTAACGTTATGACCGACGCCATCTTGCGAGATCGCCGTCCGTGATTGGTTGTTCCGAGTCATTGACAGCGGTCAAAGTCATTGAGCGCAATATCTGAATCGAAACGCTGATAAATCAACGTGAGCGCTGGGAGCACTATGAGCGATTTGTTGAGTTTGTAAGTTTGATCTGGAAATTATCAGACTGTCAACCTCAATTATTTATTTATTTATTAATTACATGCTTTCATACAATGTCATTTAGTGTAACTAAAACTAAATACCTAAATATTTCATTGTATGAGCCCTGTGAGGGCGTTGCACTTCTGGGTGGAGCTGGAGCGTACATATCTATATCTAATAAAAATAGCAAATTATACATATTTTAATTGAATTTCGTCATCTTATATACAATTTAGGTCAATTTATATATTATCATAGACATCATTTTAAGTAAATTTCAAAACGGAATAAATTTTATATTACAATTGTTAGATTAATTATTAATCTTACCTACTTTGTTTTAATTTTTATCATTTTGTACATCGAGTGTAACAGGACCGAGCGAACTAAAGTTTATCTGTTTTAAATTCTTCGACTGAGTAATAGCCTTTTTTTAGCAAAAATGATTTTAGTCGTCTTGTGAACGTCATATCTTCTGATTCAAATTGAATATCTTCCGGCAATTTGTTATAGTTAGAGATCACTCGGCAATAAGGGCTCATGCTTACTATTTTAAGGGTTGTCAGGGGGGGACTAATTTATTTTTATTTCTTCTGTTGTAATTTTCATTTAACTCCGCATTAGATTTAAAAAGATTTCGGTGTCTTCTTACAAACATGCAGCTTTGTAATAGATACATAGACGGCAGTGTGAGTATTTTTTGCCTAATAAAATGTGGCCTACAGCTATCTCTCTGTTTTATATCCATTAATATTATAATACATTTCTTTTGCTGGATGAATAGATCCATATAATCAGTACTTTCTCCCCACAAAATAATGCCATAGTTAAGCCAGGAGTAAGCATATGCGTAATAAGCAGACAAAGCGGTTTTATAGTCAGTGTTGCATTTCAAAACGCCTAGCGCGTAATTAAATTGTGACAGTTTTGTTTTAATATGTTCGATATGTTTTTTCCAGTTAAGATTAGAATCTATAATTATACCTAGGAGTTTAAATTCGTTAATTTCCTGTAAGTCTATTTGTTTTGAAAGAAACCTGAGGTTAAGGGGTAATTTTTGGTAGGGCCTAAATTGACATATTTTTGTTTTTGATAGATTAATTCCCAAATTATGATCATTTAACCATTGTTTTGTTTTTGAGAATGTATTTGTAATAGTGTGGTGATCAATTTTATCCGAAGTTTTAAATAACAAAGAAACGTCGTCTGCAAATAGTACACATGAAGAGTTTATCGATTTTGGCAAGTCATTAATGTACAATAAAAAATTAATGTACAATTAGGGTTGTGGTCACGCCTACCTTCAGTGCTGCCAATAAAAAAAACTCCATTCCCCGCGTCAATTTCGCCAATTCCCAGAAATTACCCGCATCTTTATGATTAATTTACCGAAACGACATTTTTGGAACAAAAACACTTTACGTTTTATACATGATTTGTTTAATATACTACTATATACAACTTACATCTAGACTAAATCCGTAGTCTTACTATTCACAGAGTTGCCCCCCTGCATTATAGTTTCAATTTCAATTAATTAATTGCAATTGTTTTTTTTTTGTTTTTGTTTATTGTTTGTTTGTTTGCTGGTTTACATACTCTTTGCCCTCCTTGGGCCAAATCCGGAATTTCTCATGCCGGATCCATCTGATTATTTTTCTCTACAACTACACGACGCGACTAAGAGCCAAGTCCTAACTCAAGACAACTTTTCGGTGGCGCAGCGCGATGGCAGTATGGCGCCGCCAGCGGTGTTTTGTAAGCAGCAATGACAGTGCAACATGAGAACGCGAGCGAAGCGAGCGCGAAAAATTTCTGTATTTGCCACATTTTATAATCCAGAAAATAAGTATGGCCATTTGAGCAATTGATTCCACAGTAGTGCTCATGTGCAATAAAATGCCTTAAATAATTTGTATTTAAATTTTTGGTAAATCAATAATAATTACCAATTCTCGAATAATAAAAATAAAGTCAATAGTTAAGTAATTTAATTTATACTGGCATTTAGGTTAAACAGTACTGCGCTGCTGGTACCAAATCAGTGTTATAAACAATTATACAGAATTATTATGTCAGTAAAAGCGCGCTGGTTTCAGATTAAAATAATGTATGTATAGAAACAATAGAAGCGCGAGTGAAGCGAGGGCGAAACACTTTTTTATCTACAAAAAAAAATATTTTTACTTACCAAAAACAAGCTCTGAATTCCCCGAAATTCCCCGATTTTGGTCATTCCCCGCGCTCTCCCCGCTGCAACCCTTAATTCCCCGCAAATCGGGGATTTTCTCCGCAATTGACAACACTGCCTACCTTGCCCACTATAGTAGATCCATGACTGTTAACAAGTTAGTGGCAAAATTGTCCCGCGTTTCGCGGCAACCGTGCGGCAATAGTAGCAAAAAAGTAGTAATCGAAAGAATGTCAATCGCTATCGAAAGTAAAATATCGAGTACTTATATGTATTATTTACTAGTATCGGAATCGGAATAATCTAACACAAACACAACTCACATCACAACACAACACAAATGTCAAATATACAACGTAAACAGCAGACGTGAAATTTCTCTTTCCGTAATTTAATTTAAAATTAACAATGAGTAGCCGCAATCCCAATACACTAATGAGCGTCCCAGATGAACAATTTGACTATTTATTCAAAATAGTATTGATTGGTGATTGTGGAACAGGAAAAACATGCATCGTACAGCGGTTGAAATCGGGGAATTTCATAGAAAGACACGGAAATACTATAGGCGTAGACTTTTCAATGAAAACGTTAATAGTGGACGGGAAGAAAGTCAAGGTTAGTCTAGTTATATAATCTAATTTGTATAATAATTGCATTCCGCCTCATTATGCCTGCACAAATGGTGGGTGGTTTCCTACATTTTGTACTATGAACATCAGTGAAAGCATGGAAGCGCTTTTCACACTGTCATAAACTTATCAGTTGATACAGTGCTACACAAAAAGTAACCAATAATCATATTAAGTATAGAAAATGTTTTACAGTTGTGTTAATTAATGATAACCTATCAGCTTCAGATATGGGACACTGCTGGACAGGAGAGATTTAGGACCATTACTCAAAGCTATTATCGGTCTGCAAATGGAGTAATTATAGGTAAGTTATGGAATAAAGTCACTTGTTATCAACTAGTGTCCACCCACATTTTTATTTGAAGCTAGACTATGAATAGAAATGTGTATACAGTAGTGGGCAGTAAATAAGTACTATTATAATTAAAATACCACTGACAGTTATAGATTTCATAGCTCCCAGTTGTTATTGTTCTATAGGTACATAAGCTTAGAACTAATTGAGTTGAAACTATAATAGTAGCAAGGTCAACATTCATTCCAATAAATCAATAATATGTAGTGTTTTACAAATTATGCACTCAAAACTTATAAATGGACTTCTACCGTTTGCATTATAATTCTAAACAGAATAACTAATAATAAATCTGTCAACTTTTTTACTATACCTATCAATATCATCATGTTGTTTTGTCTATCCATGGGACATTGGCGAAATTGTGGAAACACCGCCAAAGCCATAATAAGAAGTTGATGTTGACCATTTTAATAATGAATCATTTCTTTCGGATGCATAGATTTCAATACCTAGTAACATAGTACATAATATAGTAACATGCTTTATAAATGTGATATAGGCTAATGGCTGTGATGTGTTGAGTCATGTGATCATATTAGATTATTCATCATACTTAATGTATATATAAACAAAAGTATTCATGTTTACAATAATATTAAATGTCAATTGAATAGAGTAACATGGCATAAAATATGCAAACATTTAGACCATTATAATATATCTAGGAATGATACAGTTCCTTTAATTATTTGATGTAGAAGGCTTTTTGAAATGCACTTCCTAATTGATTTTCTTGAACTATGTTACTGTTGAACAACAGTATCGAAGCTGCAACATTTTATTTCTGTAACAGCATAAGTATAACAATGATGAAACTTAACTTAGGATGCATCTGAATCTAGAAAGTTATAGAAAAATTAATGAAAGATACAAATAAATAATTTGAATTAAATAATGTATTGTTATTTCTCTTTTTCCAGTGTATGATATAACAAAGAGATCAACATTTTTGTCCCTACAAAAATGGATAGAAGAAGTGAGAAGATACACATCATCTAACGTAATAGTGTCCCTTATAGGCAACAAATGTGACTTGACAGACCAGAGAGAAGTAGAACCAGATGAACCACAGAACTTCTGCCGATATGTCCCCGAAATTATGTTTGTGATGGAGGCATCGGCAAAAGACAATACTAATGTTGAAGACACATTCCATAGCTTAGCTACAGAGCTCAAGGTAAGCTATTTGTAATAATTTAATGTATTATGAAAGGTTATCAAAGCAGTGACAAAAACGCAAAAACCTAAAATTATTATGTTTATGAAACTTGTATTTTTTATACCTACTTGTCATTGGTTTTTAAAATATAATAATATGTTGTCTACTGTCTAGACCTGTGTGATTCTCCACAATGGCCAGATTTTGATGCTGCATTCATTTACTGTGGCTTAATCGCATTTTCTGATAAGTTTGCATTCAAACATATATATATTATACTTATATTAATTAATTAATTTATCATATATTATTAAGAGGCCACTCTAAGGGTGGGTCCTTAGAGTGGCTGTAGCTTAGGGTGGTGTGGTGGTGGGTATACAGCAGTAGATGTCTTTAGGTTGTTGATGATGATGATATTATTATTATTGGACACTGTCACATGTCTGCTATAAAGTGATATATAGTTATATATAAGTGCTATTTATAATGCCTATGACAGCTGGATTTGAAAGACTCATTACGATAAATGTATATACTATATAGGTATTAACATTAAGGAACAGTTATTGATGATATTAAATTCTGGCTTAAAGTAGTTCATGATGTAATAGTTATCTAACAAGATTATGCATTTCTGGTTTCCACTAGTATTGTGGGAACCTTGCGGCCTTGACATTACATGTCCGTTTTTATTAGAATTAATAAATTGTTGAGACCACTAAAATAGGAATAATAGACATGTCCAACCACTTCTCGGGTTGCCGGTAAATTACTGCCAAAAATGTCTTTATGTATCAATAAATACTATAATAAACTGTAACTGGGCTAAATCTGTACAATAAATATTTTTTGCGCATTTTGACTACACTACACATCCATAATTCCATATCAATATTCGATATACTATTTTTATTTATTTATTTATTTATTTATTTACTTTAATTAACACGGTATTACCAATTACATTAATTAAAGATAGGTTAAATAATTATTATCAATCAAATACAATTAAAAATAAACAACAAGAAACTAGAAGTAAAAATGATATTTTTTGAATTTTTTGTCTGTCCTTTGAACATGCTCCACGCTATATTATTTATTTTTATTTACCATGTCAAAGGGAAGAGAGAAGGGAAAGCGAAAACGATAGAGGAAAAGGATGAATCGATGGGACGGTAATAGAAGCGAGGCGGCGAAGCCTGCCTTTCGCCGGCCCACCTATCCATTCCACCAATAATAACAAATTAATAATATTTTAAAATGTTAAACAGACAGACGACAGTCGTTCTTTATCCAAACCAATATAAAAAGACGTTTACCCTGACTTTGAATTTTTCCGAGAGGTTTATTCATATTCAATATTATTCCTGTAATAGGTTTACAGATAAGCATTAAGAATATTTTCTGACAAAAACAGCCAGTTACAAAAAAATTACAATAAATCGATCTATTAAAATCACAGAGCATTGAAACAAATGACGCTTTTGCTCTGTGATTTAAATCTTGTTTTTTAATGCCTTGTGGTTTGTACAGTAGGTCACTAGGAAGATTTTTCGGATTGGTATCATATTACAAAAATAGATGCTTTATTTTACACTTAGGGCTGTGTAGTGTGTAGGTGCAATTTTTGGTTCATTAATATACTATCGCTCGCAGAACTGACAATCGATGGGGAAGAAAGGTTCTCGAGTGGCGACCACCGACTACCTGTTGAAAACCGCGGGGAGCCGCTCAAAGTGGCGCTCTCTTGGGGAGGCCTATGTTCAGCAGTGGACGTCTACGGGCTGTTGATGATGACGATGAATATACTTTTATTTAAATTTTATTGTGTTATTTCCAGAGACAGCACGACAGCAGTGAAGGCCCGCCCGCAGACCCCGACGCGGTGGTTCTTGGTGAGAGTCACTCCGTAGGGCGATGCCAGCCTTGCCGCTCATCATAAGTGCCATTACAATAACTCTTTCACATTTCTCACCTTTTATTGACTGGTTTTAGTTAAACTTTTGTTCTATTCTACCCTTAATTTTTCTGATCGTGATTGCCAATCTAAGGCAGCGGCTACTGAAGACGAATTGAATGCGTAATAATGGTACCAGGCGTGTAGGTATATACATTCTTTTTTTAACATGCCAATAATCAATAAATTAAGCTATTAATAATTAAATTAAGCTAGAGGTCATCTTAAACATAAGCACACCTAATTTATTCATATTTTTCTAACCAAATTGAACAAGTTTTGGTGTGAAATTTCTGACATTTCTGTCCAAAGTTGGTCTGGTTTGTTAGTGTGGTTTAATACGCTTGATATTTCGGCGATGTTGAATCTCATCGTGAAAAAAAAAGAATTGGTGATCATTATGATTGATCTTATTGAATTTTATTTTTTATAATTTTTTTATTGGTTTTGAATGTAAATCGATTTATTAAAACTCGTTATTTAAGCGACTTTCTTATGATAAAAGTTAGATGATTAATTTTCATTTATCGCTAGTTAATTCTAAGCATTCTTATAAAAAGGCCTGTATTAGTGTATCTTTAAAAACCAAAGGTAGGCTCGATAACTTATTGAATGGCATAATGGCCGCGTCGTCAACTGATGTCGACTTTTTATCAATTAGCCGATTAAATGCATCGCATCACGTGATGGTTGGATACTGGCAATATTGAAAATTAGTCTTTACAGAGTCCTAAAATAGGGTTTCAAGTAAAACCAACAGTCATTATTGCAATGACGTATGTTTACCCGGTAGTCATTTGTCTTTTGGTGCTGTACGTCACAACTTTAATGGGTGTTAATATAAAATAGTATAATTTTATTAACTTGCACTTATTTTCCAAACGATAGCACACTCTACACATTAGCTCAGTAGACATAAGGGACATTGATACTACATATGCAGGAATCGATCGATTCTATAATAATGAATAAGAGTTCTATCGAAAACTGGCTCTATACAATTATTGCTAACAAAAAATACAATTTGATTATGATTACCTACCTACCGATCAATAAATAAATCGATCGGTACCTGACGACGAATAATAACAGTAAATTTGCGTATTTTTTCATACAAATCGTTAGCTGTAGTCTGGCTAATTCAGCCGCAAGGCAAGACAATATAACTTAGAAATTATTTGACATACTTTTACTCATGGCCTTCACAGCTTTGTCAGTCCCCATTTCATTGGAAAATAATGTTTCGTTTTAAGTCTAAATTGACTTAGACACTATTTACTTGAATACGGAGTCAAATCATGCGTGAAAATTGCAATGAATCGTCTATTCAATAAACGCAATAAGGCGTGAAAAGCAAATAAATTAACTGTTATTATAAATTATTAAATTGAATAAAAGAGTGAATACTTATAGGTATTGTATTACACGCTTTATTAATAACAAATTAGTGATTTAACCATAATTGGGTAACCTATTGTTTATGTACTTTTCAGTTTTCAGTTCCTATAAGATGATACTGTTACAGACAGAAAGTTTCAGTTAAAATCGGGCGTCAAATTTTTTTTGTCTACTCAACAAAAGTACAGGTTTAACATGAGAAATAGAGATCAACTTTGTATCAGAAGGTCCCATACAGCATTAATGCATAGTAGTATGTTTTGTATGGCGCCAAAAATTTATAATAAACTGCCCGAAGCATTAAAAATGTGTAACATTACTAATTTTAAGATAAAACTAAAACGGCTGTTAGTCGATAAATGTTATTACAGTATTACAGAATTTTTAAATGACTCCGAATTGGCTATGCCATAATGACTGTGCTGTGTTTAGCCTTGTAAGTTACTTACCTACTTGATATTGTTTTAAACTTATGACTAAAATATTTGCATGCCTACCTGGTGAGAATGTATAAGGGACATTAGTAATAAATATTATCATTTTCTGTAATAAGTACCTACATTCTAACAAATAAATTGATTTGAATTTGAATTTGAATTTGAACAGTTAGCCGTGTATTTATATTTTTTTAAATATTAATTAGTGGATAATACTTTTACTTCATGTATTTTTTTACTTATTATTAATAAACTATGGCTTTAAGTTTTAGTTGTAAGAATAACTACATTAATTATTTCGATTGGAAGTTCAGTTTCGATATTTGTAAATATTATATTTAGTCCTATTTCTAACCACCTAATCGAGACTGACGTAAGCCATAAATGATTAGTATTGAGCTGTAACCCACGCCAGAGATTCGTCTACAATAGTTATTTGTATGTATAAAATATGATAAATAATGAAGGATTGACGTTTACTTTGTTATGAAAGCACCTTTTGGAGAATTTATAAATGTTGTATAAATCGGTCTCACGCAACACGTTTTGCATTATTTGTTCAAAAATAAATAAATATGTGTGGACATTTCACACAGCGCCATCTAGCCCCAAACTAAGCATAGCTTGTACTATGGGAACCAATAACTGATACAATACTTATATACTATTTTGTAAATCTCCACTGGCCGTACTGTTTCAACTCTATGTATGATTGAGAATTTAAGATAAATACTTTTGCCTGTAAGAAAAACAAGCAGATTCGTTAATTTACCAACTCTGCCAAATCAAAGGAGTGGAATGTTGTCAGGCTTTTGGCCAGGCTCTTACTAATAAAGAGAAAACATATCTATTTTTCCTACAGAGCAGGTAATCAAAATAACTGTCGTGCCCTAATAGAGGCGAAAGTAATAACACTCGTGCCAAGCAATAAGCGCCATGCGCAAATCCTAATGACAAGACTGGATACATTGTTATCTGCACAGGTAAAAAAAAGGTTTTATTCTATAACGTGACACACTTGTGTTGAAAAGGGCGTCTCTATCGGGGTGCGAGCGTAATTCTTTCCCTGCTTTGTGATCGCCGCTACAGTTATTGTATTAGATTATTATGTAAGGTACCATAATAATACTTTTCATGTATATATCTTAGTTTTATTGTATTATTCGGAATTGTAGATGTGACGTCCAATATTAATAGGTGTTATAATAATAATTATTGAATAATAACTACATATAAATGTCTTGAATTATTAATTGTAACATGCGTAGAATCAAATTATATTTACTCAATGAAACAAGTTTAGGGAAATACTTCTAGGTGCACCGAGTTAGTGCCTGCCTATCTATTGAGCAATAAATAGCAATTACCACAGTATAGCAACACTCCATTATAGCTTATATTATGGATAGTCACAATATCTAAAAGGTGTTCAAATAGTTATTTTTACAGTGACTTATTTGAAATATGAGATTTTTCATTTATTTATTGTGTTTAATTTGACATTGGAAAGTTTTTATAAAATACGAGTTTGACTATCTGTGGAATGTGATTTTATAAAATAATTATAACTTGAATTTGTTTGATGAATAATTAACAATTTTATTTTATTTTTGTACCGAAAAAAATTATATTGTTTTCTACATAGAGATCTTCATTTATTGTGATAATTATAATACAATTTTATTTTTTCTATTTTTCATTTTATTCGCGATTTTATCTATGGGAGAAAGGAATGAAACACACCGTTTGTTTCCAGTTTATTTTTAAATCACTCAACATCAGTGTTCTATAATTATGTAATGTTTAGTTTGTAAGTAAATTAATTCTGGAAATTGTTTCCACTCTCAAATAAAAATATTGTTACATTTATTGCCTATCTTTTTTACGCCTATTTACCCTAAAACAAATAAACCCTATAATATTTGTATAATTTCTAACTAATATCTTAATAAAAAACACCTAGGACTAGCAAACTAAAACTTAAAAGAAATTGACGCTATGATTCTTTGTATCACTAATAATAATATCCAATTGCTTCGTAACATGTATTCCGGAGATCCAGCCAAACTTGCCCGGATTAGTTCCCAATCCTCCAAAAACCCTGACCAACTGTCCATTAGGCTTGAATACTTGAACTCTGCAATTGCCCGAATCGCCAACCAGAATATTGCCCATCGGGTCCACAGCTAGTACTTCCGGTTGCCTAAACTGCCCTTTTCTTTGCCCTAAAGATCCGAATTCTAGAATCTTGCTTTTATCTTGCTTGTTGTAGACTTTAACTCGCCGGTTACCGCTGTCTAGTATAATAACTCTATCGGTAGTTAATGCAACGCTTGTAGGACTGTTTAGTTCTGTGCAAGATACTTCTGCCGCTTCCCAGACACTGGATGTGTGGACGTTTTGGAGACGCGTGACTACTCCGATTTGGTCGATGAATTTGCCGTCTGGTTGGAGGATCTGAAAGGTAATGGAGGTAGATTTATATTAATGTTTTTAGTCAAATTGGGATTCTTAACGGGTTTTGGGGTTCTTGGTGTGACTGTGAATGTGTGGATATTACACACAGCGCCATCTAGCCCCAAACCAAGGAAAGTTTGTATTATTGGAACCAGATAACTGATACAATACTTAATTTATTTACTTTATGTTTATAAAAGAATTATCAATAAAACTGTAACTGCAAATCAGTACATTGAATACTTTTGGAAAATTTTGACTGCAGTATGCTTCTTAATAGATATAGAATTGAAACTATTTTTTTTGAATTTTTTGTTTGTCTGTCTGTCTGTCCCTTTGAACACGCATCACGCTGCAACCACTGAACGGATTTTGCTGAAATTTGGTATGGTAATAGCTAATTATCCAGAATAACATTTAGGATACTTTTTGTTCTCTAAAACGGCCAAGTGCAAGTTGCCCAAGCAATAAGGATGTAATTTTTATTTAAGATTTTTTGTTTGCATATTATTATTATATTTGGATATCAATTTTAATTTTAATAAAACATAAATAATTAAAAAAAAAATTCTCACCCTCTCGAAGGGAAGATAGAAGGGACCCCCTCCCTTCTCTTCTATGGATTGCCGTCCCATACATTAATCCTTTTCCCCTATTTTTTTACCTTTCCCTTCTCTCTTACCCATAAACAGGGTTAGGACTTAAATCTAATTAACCCGTGCGAAGCCGGGGCGGGTTAGCTAGTAAAATATAAACACCCAGACACAGCCCAAACACTCATGTTCATCAGCATCACACAAATGTCTATCCTGTGGGAATCGAATCCACAAACCCATAGTTACCCATTTAACTGGCTAACTATGATTGTATTCTGCAGTAGGTAGGTAGACTTTCCGACTGATGATGACAACCCTACTGCTATATTCATTTGTACCCATAAACCGATTTATTACCTGAACTCTGTCATTTCCAGTGTCGACTACATAGATAAGCTGGTTTGTGTTGTCAGTCGCAATGCCTTCAGGCGACCGGAACATGCCAACTCGACTGCCCTTCTGCCCAAAGGAGCGCTCGTATTTGCCCTCTCTATTAAATACGTGAATGCAGTGCTTCCATTTATCTGAAAACGAAAGGTAAGTATGGTATAATTAGATAGAGCTAATTTTATGCTGAAAGGAAATAATTATTAGCTATCTGTACTTAGCGCCTAAAAATCTGTAATAGCTGTCGCAACTGCTTGCCCAAAACGTATGTTTATCATTACTTATGCCGTCGAATATTAAAGACGCTGCTAGTCAAGAAGTTCAGTCGCTTTTCATATTTATATCGCGAACAAAATATCTATCCCAACCACATTCGATTTTGTTCCATACTGTGACAAACCTCTCCGTTCCAATACCTACATACAAAATTATAAAGGTAAGTATGTAGGTACATAATGCTTCCCAGCCTTACTTTAAGTGATTATACTGGGTGTAATTGAATTCATTAGCATCCTTTGAAACTAGGTACCTACTTCAGATACCGGTCACGCGTGGACCAAAATTTTTGAATTCTAACACATTGGTTTGGAAATAATAATAAATCCAAAAAATGGAATAACTTACTTACTCAAATGCTACAATACAAAATTTAATTAAAATAATGAATTACTGTTTTTAATTAGTACATACAAGGTATAAAAACTTTTAAATGTATCAAAATCATCCGTGTCATCTGCGTTAGGCAATCTTCATAATTTTCAATAAAAATATTTTGATTTACGCTCTTTACTCTTTAATAATCATCTATAAATGATGTACTATCATGGGCTCAATTTATGCTAATGAATTAAATTACATCCTGTATACCTACTCTATCTCACTTCATAAGATAAGCTATAATGCCCATCTGCCCTTAAGTTTGACAGTTTCAAATTGTGAGTTCCCACTTACTTCTCTATAGCCCCCGATTTCTCGTAGGTACCTACGTTTGTGTCAAGCCAAGTGCCAACACACAGAATACTACGATGCCGATGATTAACAGGCAATCAGTCAACGTTCAGTATTTGGCATGCCAAGTAGACGCGAGAACCCGGAGATTTATGCTTAGCTAAGTAGTATTTCAATGTACTTTAGTGCAAACCATAGAGTGTGCAAACGGACGGGCATAAACCCTCTACCTGTGAAATAAAGCGTTTCCGACAAGTCTAACTCCTTATGACACGACTTAAGTGGAAAACATCTGTAACAAATTGTGACAAAATCCTCTCCAATCCTTCCAGAAAAATCTCCTTACCTGTGACATAAATCTCTCCCAGCCCCTTCATAAAGGCGACATGAACAGGGCACAGCATCTCGTCACATATAAGCCTGGTGACGATCTTAGCTTGCGTCCGTTCTACGACAAGCACGCTGTGAATGTCCATTCCACAAATATATAAATGGTTGTCCCATGGACTGAGAGCCACGCCGCAAGGGCGGGACGTCTTACGCCATATGTAGTGTGGGGTGAAGTTACGTGATCTGTGGAAAGATTATAGATAGAGTTAAGATTGGTCATGAAGCAAATTCGATTTACTTATATTTATCGGTATTTCCAAAATTTGATACGGGACATATTTATATGAGTCTTAAAAGTGGTGATGACAGAATTCTCTATGGTCTGCAAAAATCTCTGCCATCACCAAGACGCCTGCTAAACGCGGTTATTATGGGAAAGGATAGGGGAAGCTTATGTTCAGTTGACTCAAAAAGGCTAATGATGTGATGGCAAAAAACGACCGAAGGAAAAACGGATTTCTATTCTCGGTTACCTAAGTACTTATTCATCGCACATGACTTTGATATGTGTTTAGAATTGAGTAAGTATATGACGTTACTGCAATTATTACTTGAATATAGATCCCCGTCTTCACCATCTGCCTACCCTTAATTCCAATGCATACCTCGCACGTCTTGATAATATGCTGCCACTGCCACTGATATGCTGACTTTTGCTACGCACAGGTGAGACCTTATTAACGACCGGCCGATCCGGCCATTATGGCTTCTATTCCAGATAATATAATATCTACAACATAGATGCCTCATCCCATACAAGGGAAAAACTCGGGCTATTTTACAAATTATTTTATTTCTGCATTACGCAAGATTACCAAGCGACATTTATTGCGTGTTGGCGAAGTATTGGGTCAAGTGAATACACTGGACAGTAACTAGTAACGCTCACGACACGTTAACTATGCTTTTTTCACGTTCGGGCTACTTTTTATTTGTATCTGATGGGACCCCGTGCTTCTATCTTTGGGTGCCTGAGACCAGACTGACTGTTACCTATTTATTTTAGACCTATTCTTTAAAATCTGCGCGAAACATCAAACAACAAATAAGACCAATATTTAGAATATTCGACTAACAGAACAAAATCGTCACACTTAGATTAATTAAAACGCAAAAATGGTTGTTCACATTCCGACAGCCAATTACAATCAAGCTATTGCTTTCACGCCTATTCACTGCAAGAAAAGTAACAGTATCACGCAAAATTTAAAGGAAATAGCTATGGTTTTAGAGCGACACAGTTCTCGAGTGCCATTATACTTGTTTGGGCAACATACACGCGATTTTACAACTCATTTTCAGCTTCGATTTTTCTTCAGTCGTTTAAAGAATTTAGTAAAATAGGTCAAGTTTAGTGCTGTGCTATGTGCTAGTTCTTAAAACATGCTCGTGTGGTATAAACTATTTTAAGTACAACATGAAAATATGGTTATTGATATTTAAGCACTGCGCCAGGTATGACGAATTTTTGTATTTTGTATTTTTTAACGGGATTATATATTATTGTTTGCTTTTAAAATACGAAGTTCTCCAATTTCGTTATGTATATAAGTATAAGTAGGTATCTACTATGATCATCATCAGCCTGAAGACGTCCACTGCTGAACATAGGCCTCCCCCAAAGACCACTAGGTACTTTGAGCGGCTACTTTCCATCATTGCATCCATCGGCTCCCCGCGGTTTTGACCAGGTCGTCGGTCCACCTTTTATAGCCAATGGTCCACCTAGTGGGGGACCGCCCTACGCTGCTGTTCCGGTTTGTGGTCGCCACTCAAGAACCTTTCTTCCCCATCGGTTGTCAGTTCTACCAGCGATGTGGCCACTGCAACTCCAACTTGTTAATTCTAAAAGCTAATCGGTGACTTTAGTTCTCTTGCTGATCTCCTCATTTCGGATCTCTATTATGATATCTCACCTATAATGCAGCACAAGGCTCTCCTCACTCTCTAAAGGGTTATTCTGTTTGGCACCTTCAGGAACTGGGTCGTCCGACTCTGCGTCAACCGGAGTGTCGGAATCTTTTTCAATTCGGAAGTTTTCTTTGTCGAATACAAAGTTGTCAGAGTCCCATTTGGATACATCCGATAGGAGTTGTATTGCGTTTTGGTGAAGGTTCACGAATGTTGACACCTTTAAAAAGAAGAAGAGCTGATAACTCCTTCCATACATTTGTTAAGTACCTATATTGGTATATTTATTTAAGTGTGTCATAAAATCTGTTTGCATATTTCTTTGTAAGGTAGTAGGACCCTTTGACGGAGTTCGTCTAGATAGTTACCACCGCCAGTTATTCTGCCACCAAGCAGTAGTGTGCAAGCACTAGGTACACGTTTCTCCGGTTTGAAGGGCATGGCATTGTAGTCAAATTGCAAGGCTAATGAGACTTTATATGAAGATTTCACAGTCTAGTTAATCTTATTTACTATATAAACTAGGTAGGTATTGATTTCTCAGGATGACGTTCGCCACTGTGCCGTTCAGGTATGAGTATGCAGTAGGTATCACGCCAAATTTTATATATTTAGAGTTCCAATATTAGTACCCGTGCCATGTGGTCCCGGTTTAAGAATAGGACCACCCCAACAACCTTAAACATTTGCTAAAATAAAATTAGACAAACAATGTACTAACGGAGGTATACCGAATTATAAAAGATTCACGTACAATAATATGAAATAGTTTTGATATAAACATAAATACGTATATAAACATAATACGACTATTATCCTTGTTATTACAACTATTACCTAAAGCTACATCTGCCTCGTATATCAAATATTTTATCAAATAAGCCCTCTCAGGCATTTATCTATCACGCGTCAATGTTTTCAGTAATCGGTCGCACAAAGGTAATTCGTCGTGATTTTATTAGTTAAATTACAGGTACCAATATATAGGATCAGACGATAGTGAATAGATATATATACTATAATTATGAATTGGTATCGACGCTGTGACGCATTTTCTAAAGAAAAAATAAGCTTAAAGTATGTCGGTATGTAATAGGTATACACTTCCGATAAAGGGAAAATGAAAAAGATGGAGGTAAATTAATTTCAATTTTTCAGTCATGGATGGGAATGATCCAAAATTATTACGCGTTTGGCCTTAACGATTAACGGATCAACATCACACACACCCCCCCCCCACCCAGAAAATTAAGAGAATATGTTTAGTCTGCGGACAAAAAGCCCCTCTCAAATATCCAGGAAAATTCCCTGGATATTTACTGGACTACTTAGCTCTTACGGCGCCCTCGGGAAGAGTGGCGTGATCTATTCTCATCTACTGTCTAATAAAATAAATACCCACCTTTTGCCTGTCAGTAAGGTCGTCAGTAGCCACCATAGTCCGGCTGGCTACTGTCCTAGCCTCCTCAAGCGATGACTGCAAAGCCATAGCAGACATGTCACCGCTTTTCTGCAGATCAGCTGCTTCCCTCAACATAAAGTCTTTTGCTTCGATTATGGCGTTTATTTTCTCATCTGCAGCCAGGTTGATTTGTTCTGCTATTCGTTCGCAACGATCCTGTGATAAAAATGAGAGTTTATAGATAAAAATGAAATTTTGTCTAATTAACCGTTCAGTCGTTTTAGCGCGAAAGACGCAAAAGCAACCATTGAATTGCATTTATTTATCTTTATATTTTATCATCATCATCATCATCATCATCATCATTAACAGCCTGAAGACATCCACTGCCGAACATAGGCCTCCCCCAGGGAGCGCCACTTAGAGCGGTTGCTCGCCTCCTGCATCCATCGGCTCCCCGCGGCTTTCACCAGGTCGTCGGTCCACCTAGTGGGGGGCCGGCCTACGCTGCGTCTTCCAGTTCGTGGTCGCCACTCGAGAACCTTTCTTCCCCATCGGTTGTCAGTTCTACGAGCGATGTGGCCTGCCCATTGCCATTTCAACTTGCTAATCCTAAGAGCTACATCGGTCACTTTAGTTCTCCTGCGGATCTCCTCATTTCGAATCTTATCTCGCAGGGAAACACCGAGCATTGCTCTCTCCATAGCTTGTTGCGCGACTTTGAGCTTAGTAATGAGGCCAACAGTTAGAGACCACGTCTCAGTTCCATAAGTCATCACTGGCAACACACATTGATTGAAAACTTTTGTTTTCAGGCTTTGTATATTATTATTATATTTTATACTCTGATTTAATTAAATACACGTGTCATCTCATTGCATACCCCCCCCCCCCCTCCTCCCGTATTTCCCTGATGATAGCTCGTGATCTTTTTTGAGCCCCCACTAAAATTTCCTAAAACTGACAGCAACATTCCACGCTCGCTCGTTCAAATACCTATCTATATCTACGATTCACTCAATTTAATATAACCTTTCCTCCTGTTAGTTATCTACTTGCTATCTAAACTCAGGCACACTTTAGCATACATACGACTAGTTCTAAAGACATACGGCTTTACCCATTATGTTTTCCTCGTTGAACCTCACCTTATAATGCTCAATTTTATGTTCAAGCCGACTAGCTGCAGAGTCTAGTTGCTTCAATATAGAGCCTATTTGAATGCGCATGTCGTCCAAATGTTGGGACCAGCATACTCGGCAGAATTTCTGCAAATAAATAAGCGAAATTACCTCATTATTAGATAAATGGAAGATGTGGTTGGAATATAGATTGGGTTATGTAGTTCTTTATACTTTTTAAAGTAAGAGTTTCAATGTTATTACTATTAGAGGCAAGATAAGGTTGGTAATGTAGGTAGGTCGCAGAGCGAAGCATCATTTTTTTCCTGGAGGTATAATGGAATTTGGAGCGGAATGCTAAAATTTTTAAATAAGTTCCTATCTGTTTAACAGTAATTTTCAAAAAGTGTAGAATAGAGTAGTATAGAAAAATACTATATTGCACGCCAAATATACACAAGATAACATTAAAACACGAAAAATATAACAAAAGGTAGTGCGGGTGGGGCAATGGGCAGTCTTATCGCTTAGAGCGATCTCTTCCAGACACCCTTTGGATGGAGAGAAACACATTATTTAATTAGGGAGGTTGGCGATGTAGGTAATACATGAGAAAAAACTTCGAAAGCGTAGGTACCTTATGTCCAGCAGTGAACTAGATGCTACATGTGACGCTTTTGATAACCACGTTTTTTTTTTTTTTTTATATGTGGACATTCCACATAGCTCCATCTAGCCCCAAACTAAGCATAGCTTAACCAGATAACTGATATAATACATAGATACTTTTTGTTTGTAAATACATACATAGAATACAATATAACACCCAGACACAGAACAAACATCGATGTTCATCACACAAATGTTTGTCCTGGGCAGGAATGGAACCCACAGCCCTCAGTTCAGAAGGCAGGGTTACTACCAACTGAGCTATCGGGCCCGTCAATGGATATTTTATAACTAATACATCAAATATGTAACAATGATAATGTTACAAATCAGGATATTTCGATTGTACAGAAGACCAATAGTGTAATCAAAAAAACTTATAAGGACAAAGAAGTTTAGTAATAAAATAACTTACCAATTTACAATGCTCACAAGCGTTTACATCTGTGCCATCGCACATGGTCTTGCAATGGGAACACCTGACTCCAGCTGCAAAGAGATCTACGCTCTGCATCCCAGTAGTGTTAGGAGTAGGCGGTGGGGTTTCCACACTTTTTGGCTGGGGTTTGACACCAACTAGCTCAAGCAGAGAGTCGATGTACAGGTTCGAAGGCAGATTTTCAACGAAACTGGGTCCGTGAACTTGGATTCTAGTTTGGCATATTGGACAATCAACTATCGGTTGGTCTGTAAAGAAAAAAAATATGTTTAGAAACGAATGCTATAAAGAAAATAGTTGTGAACCTAGCAAGGGATTATTTGGATAATATATGATGAAGATGATAAAATTTCAGATAAAAACATCACAAACATTTCAAACATTTTAATAGTGGGTAGATACTTATTTTATCAACGTCAATAGATAAATTCAATATAAATCAAAGGCCATGACAGAGACAATGAAATGTGCGAGTGAGTACCTATATACAAATAAATGCCAGGCTTAATGAGTTAATAATCGAATTGTACATAATAAAGAAATTAGTACGGTATCCGGTGAACGACCTACTGAAAAGATAAGATATTTCGGTAATTTTTATTAGTAAGTATAATATTATTGTACACCTATACCAAGAAAGAGACATTAAAATCATTAACAACGTATCAAATTACATTCAAACTGCTTTTCTACTCGGACTAGACTGGGCCATTATTCCGTATCGATTCCTTACTTCGAAACCACGCGAATTCCTTGTCTTATATAAGAAATCTGCGAAACTGTATTCTCTATGAAACGAAAAGAAAACCGCGCGAAATAAATTTGGAATTGGCGCGATTTGAACTGTCAAAAATCATATGTTTTACCGAGACGCGTTCCGAAACATCAACACATCAAAAGATATGACTACTTATATCAATATATTTTATTCAAAATAAGGATAACTTTAATGTAAAGTGAAGGTATATCTGACGCTGTGACACGATTTGAACAAGACACGATAACGACGTGGTTTCGTATCGTGTGGAATCTGTGTTTCCATAGAGAATAACCACCCTGAATGGGCTTAGGCCGGCATTAATTTAAAGTCTACCTAATCAATGTTACAGCTTTACAAGACTTTCATGCCGCGAGCTTTTGCTCTTTCCACGAAGAGCCTGTCTGCTTTTCTCTAAGGTCTTCATTATATGTGTCTCGGAACAATTATTCTCTAAACATATTAAGTAACTTAGAAAAGCCTAATCTACTTATATACTAAGAGACATCTATACATCTGTGACTCTATGTACATCTTATTGTTTCATAAGTAGGTAGGTAACCTCACCTCAACTATAAGACCAAGTACATTTTTATATCTTTCAAATTATTGTTTATTGTCTTCTGTCTCAGTCCAAGTTAGAACCAACTCCCAACAACTTTTGATGTATAATAATGATTGATTTGATGATTTTGAATAATGATTGAGGCACAAGTTTGATCTCTATCATCACGTCCATCTGCAAAAAGGCTAACTGCATCAGCACTTGGCTTACTTTAATGATTAAAATGGGTTGAAAATATACAAACCCGCAATATAAACAGCTAAGCAAGCCATACAGAATGTATGCTGGCACGGCAGCATCTTTGGATTGTGGAGCAGTTCCAAACATAATGCGCATTGCACCAATTCCTTGATACCACCTGCTGAAAACCTATAAATAAATAATAAATAAATAAATATGAACAATAAGTTATAAAACAATCCTAAGTTCTTGTTTGTATAAGTGTGTTGTATGTTTGGTAGAGATGTCAAAATTCGCTTAATCTAAGGTTAACATCTCATAAAACGACATGACATCTGTAATAGCTGTTCATCATCATCATCATCATCCTGAAGACGTCCACTGCTGAACATAGGCCTCCCCCAAATAGCGCCACTTTGAGCGGCTGCTTGCCTCTTGCATCCATCGGCTCCCCACGGTTCTGACCAGCCCCCCTATTACGAAGGAGCTAGCAGCGCTGCTGACGGGCGTCTGCCGCTCAACTACTGTCAAAATTGTATGAAAATTGACAGCAGTTGAGCGGCAGACGCTGATCGTCGGTCCACCTAGCTGTTCACTAGAATGAAATTCTGGCCTTCTATGTTAGGATCACTTACCATTAGGTAAGGCAGCAGCAGTCAAATGCTATGCCTACAAATAAGAATTTTTTTTTTCTCTTCTTGGAGGAAAGAGCAAAAATTGGAATGAAAAATAAGCCACCTAATATGACATGAAAACATCATAGAAGGAAAGGTAGAAGGGAAGAGAGGAACACCAATGTTAAATAGCACAGAATTCTGTTGGCATAATATACAGAATGTAGGGGCAAGTTAAAGCATTGGCTGAAGACAAAGAACGATAGCGATTAGTCCACCAACAAGAGCAGAACGAATAGAATGTTGAAGTAAATATTTACCTCTTTCTAAATATTTTACTCTTTAATTTTTATTTTTCAACACTGCAAACAAAAAATAAATATGACAAAGAGCGCATTAAGATGACGAGTACGTAAGTAACTACCGTCTCGATAATATGTTTCAAGAATTTACCCTAGATTTACAAACTTATTCCTTATCCTAAACCTAAACTAATTTTAGAGTTACATCTTTCTTAAAAAGATTCTACGAACTAGGTATGCAAATTTTATGCTAATCAATACACGCAGTGTCTATTTTTTACGATAATCAGATGGTGATTAGATTTCTGACAGTATTAATCATTTTGGCACTAGTTTTTGCACCCAGTAATTTGTATAGAACACTTGTCGAGGATGTTGATCCAAATAAGCAGTAGGTAGTTAAGGTACCAGACAAAGATGCCTCGAAGACATAACGTTTGATTTATTATAATAAGCGATGTGTTTCGAATGCTCTGACGAAATATTGCAGACAGACTCGTAAGATGGTCTAACATACTTTAAGTAGAGACGGCATATAAAGTTCACTCACACACATGTGTTGAAAACGATCAGTCTATAAAGTTAATAGGTGTTTTACGACTAGTACTCACTTTCTAGGCTTCGGTTCTGAAATGGAATTCGCTGCCCTCGTTGCCACCACTCCATGTGGCCTGAAGAATTGAGGTGCCTCTACGCGAGGACTCGTAGGCGTAGGAGTTGTCAAACCCAAATCATCGCTTAAAATCTTCTTTTGACTATTCCAACGCTTCAAAGTGAAAAACGAAGGTTTTTTCTTCCCGTTCTCTGTCATTTCGACCATGCGATCTTTGACACAATGAAGTACTAAAGCTGATTATCAATAATTTCATTATCCACATATTGGAAAATAATTATGCTGTTATCTATCCGATTACAGGTGCCGATTCAATCTCAGATAAGATATATTTGATAAGTGACTGTTTATTAGACTTGTTTGTATTGTAAATATTATTAATATACCCGTGAAATAAATCACGGTCCTCGTCTGGAATCGAAACTGTGGTTAATTTTAGCAAGCCAAAGACAGTAAAACTTGAAATAAAAGCCATTGATCCTCTTGAAGTCCCACTTGCTCTCGGTATTGAGAAAGTTATCATAATAAATGTAGGATTCGAGGTTGCCATATTTTAGGGGAGGTCGATGCAGTAACGGTAAGACGGGTGATGTAAATGTTCTTGCTCGTGGCGGTTGTCGCGGGTAACTTCTGCGCCGAATTTTGTGTCACATTATTGTGAGCCAGCGCGTTTTATCTTTGCTCGAAATTGTTTTCTATTTTTACGAGTTTCTTATCTTGATTTCGACTTACAACCGGTCTTAGCTGCTGACACTAACTTGGCGTATACAATACTCGGTAGTGTACTTAGGTATAAATACCCGGACATACTAATCTATCTGGAATTATGTTAGGTACGTAGGTCCTAAAGTTCTAAGTTTATATGGCTAACCATCTATATACTTTTGATGACTGCAGATGCAGAAGCTATAAAAGCTTGAAATGTATGACACGAGTTTGTCTATATACGGGTAAATACACATGAGTATAGAGGTACCGAATGCCTCTAAGCCTTGGTATATATATGTATATATATGCCAGAGGGATGTGTAGGTTACCGTGTTACGCAAAAGCCTTTAATACCTCTATATCCGGCATATCGAGCTGGCTCTAGGCTGCCAATTAAACATACAAACGTCACCCGCAACAGTCTATACGCTGGAAGACAGTGATGCACGTTTCTCCTTATTATCTATCTATTTATTTTTGATTAACTGTAGAATTTTATTAAAACCCAATATTACTAAGTCACATGCCTAAAAAAAGTAGGTAGTATAGGGCGGGCACACACTGCATAGATAGATAGAGGCACTGTCTCTTTAAACCATAGATTTAGTTGGTAGAGCGTCGAATCCGGTGAGTTGGAAGCCGCGGGTTCAAATCCCGCTGGTTGCTAAAATTATAAGAGTGGTTTACACTTTAAAATAAATTCCATAAACTATTAAACCAAAAAAAAATATTACACAAATTAAATTTGACATGAGTAAATAGGTGTTGGAAAAACAATATCAAAATCACATAAGATTAACGCCTCTTATTCTTTGCATGAAGGAAAACTATGTCCTGCCTTTAATTGGTTTAACTGTATTATTGACTACACAAGCTAACAATTATTTAGATGAAAATTAACGAAAAAGCTTCCATAGCTTGAGTAGTTGATCTAGGTATAAGCTCAGTATAAAATCTTCTTCATGCAACTGGTGAGTGTTCAAGTCAAAGGTGTCACCATCAGCTTCTATCGCGGATTAAATGAAGACCTACATTGAATAGCTACAATACAATTTGTACTGTATATGGTCAGTCAGGCTTCGTTTGGATCGCGATGTTCCCCTCCATCAACCAGGGGGTTGAGCCGATGGGAATGTTGGAGGCGCGGCACAAAAGTTTCACACTCTCTACGCGTATTTACTGTGTTCTAAGTCTAAACGCAAAGATATCCCTTTTAATTACGAGTTAGTTAGTTAGTTAGCTCGTTTAATCAAGATCAGCCGTAAATGTGATAGGACTAGCATATAATCCAATACAACATGGAAATAAAAATACAACAAATTCCGAAAAAAAAAGGAATAACAGAATATTATTTTATATTTAGATTCGGGTAGTTCGGTTATGATTGTTTTGAAAATAATCAACCCAACAACTACCCTAAGTAATCTATGAAGGTTTAAGTATCAAGTTCAGACCATACTGAAAGTTATCATTTACGCCGACGACGTAAACATTCTACCTACCGTGCGCTAAATAGGTACTGCTTATTCTTGCAAAGCCTACCTATTTAAAATGGCTGTAAACACTGTTTACTCAAACACTAGTTTAGCTTAGTACACAATAAACAATAGATTTTCTAGTCTTCATTCAGCCATTTCAACGGTAACCCCTTGTTATTAAAATGGGCGTAACTTGTGAAAGATATTTCCTGGTACAGTCATCGGGCGGTCACTTTGGTACCGTGTCACAGCAAACGTCAAACATTTTACGCAATTTATTACAGAAATCAGCTAATAACCAAGCAACCAACCAACGAACCAACCTGCCAAGTATTTTAGCCAACCAATCGTTTGGGAATATATATACCTACCTAATACTGTACCTTGAGAGTAACGAAAATATCCAAGGTGTTTGACTAAACCAGAGAAACGCCACGTTTCTTTATACAATTTTTAACACCTCATTTAATTTAGGTATAGGGTTTGAATTTTTGAACCATAAACTCATAAATAATATCAATAAAAAGTCCTGTCCTGAGTGACTGAATCGACCGTCAACGTAGGTAAGCACCGAACATGCGACTTGATATCTTTTATAGATACTACTAATATAAGCTCGTCACCTAATTTATTATTGTGACAAAGTGAGCAAAAGACAGTTACAAAGTTGAGTGGTGCATCTATGTCGACAAAGCGCCAGGTCACGCGCACACTGAAGTTTCACCCTGGAGTAGGTATGTGTGCCAAATTAATTACCATAACAATGTGTAAGTAAAATACATTATTTATAGGGGTGCCAGTTTCTACCGACATTTGCTTGCATTACCGGCGTCTATGTTAATTTCAGTAACAATGATCGATGGCTACTCCTGTCTATGTAAATGAATTAAGGCAGTATAGGTACACTAGGTATATACGAGTCTGTACTTTATTGACTTAGGTACTAGACTGTGGCAGTAAGCAGTTAGATATAATAGGTTTAAAATTAAGATAATATCCATGGCTAATCAACCCGAAGTGCATCGATTGCATTTTTAAGTACTTAATTCATAAATCCACAGTTATGCTGCGTTTTGAAAGAAAAAATAAAAAGCCATTGCAATTCGTAATATCCACGCTTGTGCTCTCAATATCCGATTGAATTATACTTAGGTATAAAGGAAAAGTGGATTGAATTTTCAATGAGGTTAAAAAGCAAGGAAGGATAAATGCACAAAAACGAAAAATAAATTAATAATTTCTTAAAGCTTATGCCAACAAAGAAACAAAACGAGTAGGTACTGTATATTTAATGTACATTATGAAGCAATCTTTTTTAGAAAATGCCGGTGCAATCGGTTACAATACAATACCTACACACAAATTTATTGAGTTATCAAAAGACACTATTAATATTTATCGATTGGTTACGCTAAAACAATTTATAGAGTTTACGATTAATCTACTGCGTACATTGACGCCAAGTTCTTGAAGCTTGAAACACGAGGAGTACAGTATACACAGGTAGGTAAGTAGTAGGTACAGTTTAATTTTCTTGATTATTTGTTTCTAGAGATTGAGCTTTGGTTAACATTCCTTCTTTTGGTCGTGTAGCCCAGTGGTACTTGTGCGAATAGGATTGCCCCAATCACTTCCCGTGGGTGCTGTATGAGCCGGCTAAGGGAATATCCAGAGAATGGGAGCATTTGCCTCGGTACAGTTAAAGCTTTCACAAACCACCTGCCAAGGATGGTGATTATGGCATACCTCCTTATGATATATATACGTCTAAGGTAGCGTTTTATAGGAGAGCATGTGTTCAGCAGTGGATCTCTGCTGGCTGTAGATAACTTCTTCAGTTGGTTTATTAAAAGCCAACCCTTTATTCCCAAGAAAAATTACACCCCTTCTTTCTTCATCATCATCATCAGCCAGAAGACGTCCACTGGTGATCAATGGTTCACACTCATAAGTTGCGAGTAAAATCGCGGAGCGTCTCTAGTAATAACAAGGGTATAGCCGGTAGAGAAATATATATGCAACCGGAATGACAGCCTCTGTGGTGTGGTGGTTGAGCAGGTCGGCTCATAATCCGAAGGTGGCGGGTTCGATTCCCGCAACAGGACAAGTATTTGTGCCCGAAAAAAAAGCGCAAATACTTGTTCTGTGTCTGGGTGTTGTGGGACCATGGTCCTCGTAGTTCCTGGGTCCCTAGATACAGGGAATCCTAGTTAGGGTCCAGATCTATGTATGTGATCGTTGGGCGTTATTATTATTATTATACTATTTTACGAAACATCTATAATGCCCCTAATATCATTGCAATACAGTTAACCGATTGAGAAATAGTTATAAACCTTAATCATAACTACTTGAATTAAATTATAAAAATAATAAGTAAGTTACAATCACAACGATAGCAACGCAACAGTTCTCAAAGACGCAACTGCAGCACAAATCTCCGATCTTCGCGGCTCAGAGGGTTCCTAATTATACATTTGTGCTATTGTTGCTATAAAAATGTTATAATACGTAACCCTGGTTACTGCGCCCTCACGACTGCTTCGACCCAGTTTAGTTACACAACCTTACCGACTTATCCTACTTTTAGGAACCCTGATGCTTCCGTTCTTACAATAGGCATCACGCACGCTCAGAGACGTTCATTATTTTTCACTTTCATTGTGACTATTGCATTAATCTAAAATGAATTCGGATTGATTTATAACGCTTTCTGAAGTTTTCAAGAATGTTCCACACATTTAGTTTAGACCAAAAAGATAGCCTAGCTTGAATAGTTTAGGTATATTACAAATATATTTTAATAGATTTGATGATTCAAGCCTATTGATGCTGGTTCAGAAAAAGAATTAATAATTGGGAGCTGAAGAAAATACAATGTAGGAGAGGTTAAACTATGCAAATGGTTCTGGTAACCATATATAACTACACACAAACCTATGCACTTATCGCGTCGTTACCTAGCAAATGGTAACTAAATAACAAGCAAAATGTTTATTCTCATCTCAAGTGCTAAACAAACAGGTTCCAAGCAGATTCACTTAATGTATGTTACCTATTAAAGAAAGAAGCAAAGCAGGAAAAGGAGCACCGCTAACCCAGTGGCCAACTGGCGAGGCGACGTCGAACGATTACACCCGGCCGTCTCCATTCTGTACCGGTACCGCCGCGCCAGCGCTCGCAACCAGATAGTTAGCGCTCATTACTCCGCCGGGATTCTGACGCCGGCCTTGCGTGCGTGCCCGCTCCAAAAACAATGAGCCCTACCCTGCCACCCTCGGATGTTCTCTATTGTCATACAATGCGGAAAGCGCCGGACGCGCGCTGCATCGCAATCACCAAAGAGAGTTTCGGCGACGCGTGAATACAAAGTCGTCGTCGATACCGCTGCGTCGAGGAAATTAGTCGCAGGACTCCAGGACGAACGTGACGACGCGAACGACATAACTCAAGCAGCAAGAAATTGACGCGGATTAAATCTGTGTTTTTTGTGTTTGTTATGCGCCAGAGTTGCCGAAAGTTTGCGAAATTTTGGCAACGAAACGTGTGCGTGCGCCGGTGACCCGCTATTCTGCAATAAGGCAGTACATCTTGCGATGATCGCTCGTCAAGGACTACTCGTCCTTTGTGATTGATGGTGATAGACAGTTCTGCAAGGACACTCGTTTGCCTTGTCTTCCATTTGTTTGTGTTGTATGAACATAGTATTCCTAACGCTTGTGATATCTTGTTGAGGTAAGTCTTTTTTGTTTCAATTAATAAATCATTGCCTAGTTTCATACACTAATGCTGTTTGAACGTGTCCTCGATAAGCCTGTTCTTAGATCTAGTTAAACATCGTCATTTAGCCTGGATTGCCTGTGTTCATTTGCATTTTCGCATTTATTAGAATTTAAAGTCTTATTTGCAATACACACGAATTTCCTAGTATAGTATTCAATCTTTGTTTGTCTTCTCCAAGTTCTATGCGGAATTGAAATTCTATTGGCAGTCACCTACGTAATTTTACTGCTGTCGTGAGCTTCGCGGAGACATTGAATTTTGTGATGAGATTTCTGAATGTCTTTACGAGTGCTATAATAGTAGGTAATACAATAGTTTAATATTTGCAAACGAGTTTGTTTTTTATATCTACAAGTTATTCTATGGCCATGTATAATAACATTCTTTTAGGGTATAAAAATAAAATGAGCACTGCACTGAGGCACATAATCATTTCTAATATAGGATTTCAAGCATTAAATTTCAAATGGACGGATAATAATAAAGGTGAACTAACCAAGTAACTAAGTAAGCATTAGCTATAAACTCATGCTCGTCTACATTTGTAATATCCAAGCTGAGAGATTATTGTTATACAGGGTTACAGGTTACAGGAATAATCGTGCTAGATCCGTTAAGGGCGTGGAGGACCCATTATTTCTGACTTATTTTACTATGAAACACCCTAGCCTAAACTTAACCCTTTTTAAGATATTCGACTTTTAATTTTTTTATTGAAATATTTTGTGTGTCTTATTATTATTATTGCATTTTTACATGTGCAATAAGATGCTTTAGGAGGTCAATCATTAAAATAGTACATAAGTTAATTGAATAGCCCGTAGTAGACAAGTGGAAGTTAAGAAATAAAAAAATATTAGTAACTGTATTTTTTTCTAAGGGATATCTAAAAAAACATTATTAGTTTAGGCGGGTTCTACTCCTTAGGTCAAACTCGCTGTAAGTCAAGTCTTTATTACGTCAAGTCCTTTTTTTGACATATTACAATCTAGGGTGTTTCATAGTGAAATAAGTCAGAAATGATGGGTACTCCACGCCCTTAACGGATCTAGCACAATTTTTACTGTAACCCTGTATATGTTTTAAAGGATTTTATTATTTTTGTTTTCCTTTTATTATCATCGTGAATTATAACAAATCATTATGCTTTCACCACGCCTTTACATTACAACATGTGTGCTTATCATATTATTAGTCTTCTATTATCCATGCAGTCAACATTACTTATCGATTAGAAACGAGGTGGCTCTTATTTGGATTTCGATGATCATTATTATCAACCTTTATTACAGTCCTTATCCTTACCAAAAATACTTTCACTTAACCAGTTCCGTCCTTCTAACAATAAGGGTAACATGTAACAAATTAATCATATTATACTCCTATCACCGACGTCCATACATAATAATATACTTCAATATAATATACGATTGAACTCCTATTGAAGAGGTCTGAGTCTTTCGCCTCGTGGAAAAACCTGTCCACACTTATTCCAATTTCATCGTCATCAAAAACCTACTGTCAGTAATTAAAATTGGTGTGCCCCTTTCTTACTGTGTGTGTTTTTGAGAAAAAGCCTAAGCGCTCCGCGGTAATACTTGCGTCAATTAAACTAACGCACACTGGTTCGAATCCATCACGTCCGCACCAATAAATTTTTACGTTATGTGCGTAGTTTGCACCACATGTTAAAAAAACATCCTAAGAAAACCAGTATAATACTTAATCAAAAGCAATATCCCGTGCTTCGGAGGGCACGTTAAGCCGTCGGTCCCGGCTGTTGTCGTAAGAGACAATAGTCGTTAAGCCAAGTCAGAAGCCTTTGGGCGGCCTAAAAATTTTGACACCAGGGCTGACTTGCCTACACGACGAAGAAGAAGAAAAGCAATATAAGTCATACCCCTGTATTCCAAAACATTTCTCCAAAAATCCTTCACTTGACTTCTACTTAACTTTGAGGGAAACTCAAAATACATCGCGACATACCTTGAGTTGACAGTTGCTTCGCTTCTCTCGTTTGAGAAAAATTGACGCAGAAATGTCAAGTTGATTTTTATTGTTAACTAAAAATACCAAAACACAAAAATGAGGATTATTCAAGGTTGAGTCGAGTGGAGTAATCTCGAGGTAACGTCTTAGAATATGGGGGATAGACTTAGGACGAAACAATTCTAGGTTTGTGATATACCTAAGTACCCATACCCAACCAGGAAAATGTCATCCCATCCATACCAACCCGCATTTTGCCAACGTGGTGGCGATCTTTCTGTTAGTAAAGGATTAGTAGTTCATTTCCCAGGCTATTGGAGTAGTGGGAACGTATAGAAATAGAATGACGATATCTAACTGTTCCTTTAAATAAATAATACCACTTATTTAACATCCCCATCCGATCCGTACCTATTCATTCAACCCCACCCAAGCCAAGCCCCAAGCAAGTAGGTATAGATTCTATTATAGATGCGATGGTAACGATGTTCAACTCGTATCAAGGCACCGCTACCGGCATTACCTCATCCGTAATGATTTTGATAAGCAGCCCCTCTCTCCTCATAGGTGATGTTAGATCATATCTAATGCCTGAGGAGCCTAATGATATCAAAGCTGTACTGTACATACGTAATGTAGGTATACTAGGTATATTCTTGACACACTAAACACCTCTGCCTTTGCCTTTCAAATTTGTATTTGTATTTGCATATTATATAACAAAAACTAGAGGACATACAACATAAAGGTTAATGTCAATTCTCTCGGAGAGTAAAAGTACACAGAGTACCTACTTGTAAAGTAACACGAAAACCTCTTCTCATATTTCCGCTTAACATCTAAAGGTATATAGGAAATAGTCGGCCCCCATTAGGTGGACTGACGATCTGGTTAAAACCATGGGGACTCGATGGATGCAAGAGTCAAACATCCGCTCAAAATGGCTCCAGGCCCATTTTTAGCAGTAGACGTCTTCAGGCTCTTGATTATGATCTAAAGATAACATACATTCTCCTTGTAGTCAAGAGCTGAATTGCATTTGCAATCATGGTAAAATTGTCTTTAAATTCTTGCATATGCAATAGGCATGATGACTACTATTAAAAATGAACAAGTAATTAATACTTTCATAAAGAAGATTAAAAATGAATGCAATAATTGAAAAAATAAGTAAAATCGGCAAAAAAATCACGGAGTAATAAGCTTTTAAAGTTTCTATAGGAGGCATCTCCTAACCCGTTCTCGCGAAACAGAGCGCCTCCACAGTTACTATGAAAAACCCACTCGTGACGTCACATGCCAAAGATAAATGAATGTAAATGAATGTGTGGACATTACACACAGCGCCATCTAGCCCCAAACTAAGCATAGCTTGTACTATGGGAACCAGATAACTGATATAATACTTATATACTTTTTGTTTGTAAATACATACATAGAATACAATATAACACCCAGACGCAGAACAAACATCTATGTTCATCACACATATGTTTGTCCCGGGTAGGAATCGAACCCACAGCCCTCAGTTCAGAAGGCAGAGATACTACCAACTGAGCTATCGGGCCCGTCGATATATTGTATGTAAAGCTACCACAGTTTAGTAATGAGGTACTTGACAACATTGCTCTGACGTCACTGGCCGTTTGAGCTATCTCTTTCTATTCCCGCTTTTAAAATGCTTGTAACTTTGTCGTTTTTTGAGATATTTTATTTTTGATTTCACAAATGTTTATCTTTAAAGGAATATTTTTAATTTATGCAAAAAAAATGTTTGTCATCATGCCTAAGCAAATGAGTATTTTTAATTCATCATATTTAGATATTTCCTAGTCAAGTCGGTGTGATATCTCTATATTCTCTGAAGTTATATGATAAAGCTGCTCGATAGAAATCTATCATCGAGGAAACACAAAAATCCTGCATTCAAATCTAACATAAATTTTAATTTCAGGGCCCTATTTCATAAAAAATATTAGTCTAATATTTTTAGTATTTTAGTACTGAATTTCAGACTAATAATTTTTTTTATGAAATAGGCCCCATAAGTGAAATTCGCCAACTTCGTTATAACAATACAGTCGTTTTTTGGCATGCTAACTGCGGTTTTGACTTGTAACTTCGCAAGGTCAGGTCAAAACCATTATTTCAAGGAGCTATTGTTTCTCCGAAAAACATAAGTTACTTACTTATAATTCAAAGCAAAACGCTTTTGTAAATACTTTCATGCTTTACTAAGTTTCGTTATCCAAAAACAAGCACACAAAATGAGCACTTAACATACTATGTTAGTATGTTTTGCCCAGTATCTTTGTTTTTTTCTATTGCAGATAGGCAGCATAATAACCACTTTTATAAGTAAGCAACTTTATTAATATTTGCTAAGAGGAATCAGGGGTCTGGCAAAGATCCCTTTCCGTTAGCGTTAACGCCAAAAGATAACTCAAAATGTATGGAAATGACAGTATCTGCAGAAAAGGCAGGCAAGTAATGTCATAGCCAATGTAATTCCATACATTTTGAGTTATCGATCAGCGTTAGCGCTAATGGAAAGCGATCTTTGCTAGACCTGAATATTTCATGCGCCCGTTACACATCCAAATCTTTCTCTTTAAAATTTAAAACTACTTTAATTCCTAATTCCGCAAGTCCCAAAGCCCAACCAACAAAAACAAGACGAAAAAAAGTTGCTACATTTAAAATTACGGCCCGACCAGCTCACCACAATGTCCCCGTGTTGTTCCTAATCCGAGAAGTGGCAGTATTCCACGCATTGTGGCATTTCATCTCAACCGAAATGTGTTATTGTTTTAACTCGTGCAGAGGTTTATAGAGTCGGTATGGAGTTTATAGCATCGCACGGCCTTATTTAGTACCGCGTGCGGTTTGGCTGCACCGCGTGCCACATACGTTTCGATTTGATGGGGAAATACCGTGATCTTAGATAAGCTTATAATGTAGGAAACATTTGGTGAGAGTATAGTTTTTGATGATATGCAGATCAGTAATAATACCATGACGAAATTCGGCATTAGCATCATGGGAGGATCTAGTGCTTCTGAAAGTTGTCGATAAACGGTTACGGTATCTCTCAATAGAGATAATGTGAGTAACCACTGAGAGCAACCACTGTGAATAACTTTACATTAAATGCACGATTCTAAACTTTATGAATTAAACCAACCTATAAATCGGTCTTAGAACCTGATCGATTATCAACCAATACTATTTTTACAGTGAGAGTTTACAGAAAGTGGTGGCAGGTATGGAATACTGATTTCGTATTGACAAATCGATACATAATCGATTCCGTTGACTACCTGAATATTCACAGGCGGCTGTATACAAGCATGCATAATGAAATATATTACAAGTAAGGAAATCGATTTAAATAAATAAATAAATATAACTAACGCCAACGATCACATACATAGATCCTGCACCCTACTACGCTACTTACTAAGATTTAAGATTTCCCTGCCTAATCGATATTTTTGAGGGTCAAAATTAAATCAATAAATAAATAAATAAATATATGTGGACATTTCACACAGCGCCGTCTAGCCCCAAACTAAGCATAGCTTGTACTATGGGAACCAGAACTGATGCAATACTTTAGAAGGCAGGGCTACTACCAACTGAGCTATTGGGGCCGTCAAATATTCTTTCTCACAAAATGAATTCAATAGATATCAATATCAAGATGAAATTACGAGCTCGTCAATTATTGTGTGCTAATATGGCAAATTAATAAACAAATTATACAGTTTAAATATAGCTTTTTAATTGAAATAAACTCGCAGCGCGCTTACGAATAATTTATTCCGTTAGATAGAGACGATAAGTAACACAGTAGCTAATAAGTTAAATAAATGTATAAAATCAGACATCTATTTATACAACAATAAGAAACTTTAACAGATTTCAAGATAGGTATGGTACTACAATTGAAATAATATAATTGTACTATTAAGATCCAGGGTTTCCTCGAAAGCTCAAAAGCAATTTACCCAACCGGTTCTCCTTACAAGGAGAATCCAGCATTTACGTCTACATAATAATATATAATATATGGTCTTTAGACCGAATTTAGTTGCAACCGATACTGTCATCAAAAAAGCAGGCTTTTCATGTATCCGTTGCGATCTATACACATTTTACACATACACACATCCTATCAAACTTTATCTGATTGATCATCGATTGTCACTTGTCACATGCAACCGGCTCGCGTATAACCTGTACATTGAGTCTGGGATATTATGCGGGTTCAGGCAATCAACTTACCTGACCTGTAATACATATAAAGTAGGCCAGCTCGACAGGTTTGGTCCTTGGCTGTATGACATTCCTTGAAAAACAGAACTTATCATCGAAGCTTCTCGGTTGTTTATTGCAGATCTCACTAAATTTGAAGCTTCATTAGTATTGATAGTAATCGGGTAACTATGTGATAGCATTTTATTCCAACGAAATTGTCTTTTCTAACTTTACTGGCGCAATACTCACATTTTCTTCTTGTAAACTTCTTTCAGATATCTCTCTATAATATTTTTTGTTGTACGTATTTTTGAAATCAGACGCTAATGGTGCGATTATCTCGTAATAATACGGTGGTATGTTGCGGTAAACCGTACCATAACCTTTGAATAATATTTTGATCGTAAAATGTGCGAAGTCCTCAATCTTATCTGCGGATTTGAAATCTCTAGAGCAAAAACGAACTATGAAATCCATATCTGACTCTGGACAAATTAATGCTTCCATAGGAGTTATACGAAAAAGTTTCCTCATTTTTGTCGTCACACAAAATGTTACTAAAACATTATAAACTTTATGTATGTTGGCCACATGGATACGGTCTTCGCAAAACCCATGGGTTATGGGAGAATTCGACATATCCAATATTTCAGGAGTTATTTGAACAGGGTGTGGCAATACTTCTGCGAGCAATACAACGGTTTTTGTGATAACAATTTTATCTGTGACTGGCTCACAGAAATGAATATCGTAGTAGCATTGATGAAATCCTGTGTGTTCAGATTTAGTGAAGTATACAGGAACATTTATGGATGAATGCGGTTTCAGATCATTATATGTACATTTAAACATAAAAGCTTCTAAACTTAGGTCGACAATTTCATTCAGAATGAAACAAATATAGTTGACTGTTTCTAAGACTTCATCCGTTTTTACGAGTGATTGTAACATTATAGGAGAGAATGTTTTACTCAAAATATCCGTTTCAATTGCTTCTGATCTTGCGATTAAACTTTCTGTATTCGGAGCGACAGCAACTTCTGATAGGGAACTTATAGAATCTGCAGTGAAGTCTACCAGTCGCTTCATTACCCGTATATGATAGTGTTTGTTATCGAACACCGAAACTTTAACAATACCAGTTGGATATCCACATTTTTCGTTAACATGCCACGAGTAAGAGGGTGTGAAGTTCACTTTATCAGTTACTGCCACGGATGTAGGATCCACAAATTTATGAGTTATTGGTACTATAAACGCTTCAGTTGGCGTTGCTGCCAGTACGTTGCGTCCAACTCTAAAATACAAGCCTGTACCCGTATCAAACTCTGTTTCGATGTCTATTGGAAGTCGCATAAAAAATAATTTAAACGTGACCGATATACCTGGATACAACCTCAACGGAGTTTCAGGCAAAATTCTGAATTTCTTAAAAAGGTTTTTGTTAGTGATGCATTTAAATCTGATATTCAAATATTCATTTGAGTGGTTTGTGATTGAAAATTTAACTAACTGTTCTGTTAAAACGCTGTCAGTGACAGTTAACTGTTTAGGAGCACATTTGAGCCACGGTGTTCGTTTAAGCGATAACCATTCCTCTAAGTTGCCTTCTGATATGATTTCAACACCTTCATGTTTAGGAACGTAACTCAAATTGCTATCTGTGTATTTTAAGGCAGACAACTGTTTATGTCGATTTACAGAAAAATATAAGGGCAAATGCAATATTTCTTCATTTAAATCTACCCCATCCACGGTTTTTAAAGGAGATACTGAAGGCACAGTTTCTGTATTGGGATGTGCTGTGACAGAGTTCTCTTCAGATATTTCTTCGTACTCTTGAACTGTTTGTTCTACTGTTTGAAGCGGTGGTAGGAAGGATAAGCTTGACTTTCGGCGTTTGATTTCCAATTCCATGTCTTGCCATTTTTTGGCGGTTCGGACCATATTAGCAGTTAGTTGAAACGGTGATGGTCTCGTCATTTGTATGTACAGATTGTCTACTATTATTTTCTTTCTTAACTCGGCATCTTGCTTTTTTCTTTGAAAATCTGTCGTCGTTACATGCAAGCGTTGTACTATTTCTTTCCATTGTGGTAACTTTCTTATATCCATTTTAAATTGTTTTTCTAAAGTGATAATGTATTTTTCTATATCGAACCCATATTCGTTGTCATCCCTTATACGAAAATGTCGAGATAGAGACATTTTCTTATATCTATTTAGATATATGAATATTTACTGAACTGAATATTTAAGTATGGAAAAATAAGGGAAACTACTTTAAAAACAAAATTTATTATTATAATTATCACAATATCTAATAACCACCACAACTAGACGTTGACAGTGACAATAGATTTCTTTTTATTGCACAGAGTATCTACGTATTTGTGTATTGGAAATGTTATACAAACGCATTACAAACGACATAAAAAACCTTTGTTTTTTTAAATTTTAACGATATTGTATTGTAGAATGTTTTTGCTAATTATGATGTTAACATTTTTTGAATTAAATTTCAGGAGACTCACATTTCGCCATCACCCCACCCTTCCATTCCATTGCACTCTTTCGGCAAATTATTAATAGGCCTATACGGTTAATTCCAGGTTGGCAATGGACACAACGATACCTCGTGTGTTACTTAGCATAGCACTAGCGGCCTTACTGCCGATGGCATCATCTAACCATGATGGTCTAGCCAAAGAGAACGTACCCCATTCTCGACAGAAGAGGATACTATGGATCACCAACGATGGAAGACTGGCACTGCCACCAGGAACTTCGATGTCAATAACGCCGTCTTTATCTATGCCATTCGTGAGGCATCCGCCGAAAGGTTTCCTGTCAAATGTGACGATTAGCTTCCCTTTTACGAGTAAGTACCAACAATTGAACAAGCACACTAATTTCGTGAGTTTTCTTTCGGTTATAGAAATTAACTCTACCACACTAAAAGTTTTGCTTCATGTAGATCAGATATTACATTTCAGCCACGATCCCCCAAAAACCGTACTTTCTGTGTTGCTTTGCTGTTCCTTTCTTTAATACGGTATTAGTTTTATGTTTATGAGACTTGTTATTGAACTACCTACTGATCATTTACAGGTAAACTGAATTACGAAGTGGACTTCACCAGTCAGTACACTTAGATTTCAAATAAATAGAAAAGTAGAAACCGTAGCGCAATTAACAAAGAATTAGATGAACTACTTCCAAATTAGTTGATAGAAGCAGTTGTTAACAGTAGATTTATAATAGTAGCTTTGATTACTAATATTGAAAACATTATAGTTTAGAAACTATAGATGGGTATTAATCAAAAGCTGAAAGTATGTCTTATTGAAAGTAGAACTGTTAATTTATGTAAATAGATTAGTGATCAACGCAATTAGTGTTAATACTAGATATCGCATCAACGACAAACGCGACCGTATTATAGCGAACATACTTAATCATTTTATTTACATTAGAAAACATACTAGGATTAATCTATTTTATTATAAGTAGTAGTTCAGTTGATCTCAAAGATTATTTAAGTTGACAGAAAAACTAATCCATCGGATACAGAAAACGATCGAAAATCATTGGTTACAGCCAATAAAGATAACTTAGTAAATACACCTAGCTACTAACAAAGTATCCTTTCCGAGTCTCCTGTGGCTACTGGTAGCAAAATGTATAACGGCATTTACGGAAACATCTAAGTCTTCCTTTTAATTTTGCAGTTGATTTCGACAAGCTCGGTCTGACGGACAATGAGAATCCGTATGGAGACTTTCCGTCGTTCCTTGCAAGGTCTATGGGAGGCACGGCCGCCTCACTAATGGCAGAATATGTGGGCCATTTCTTGGATAGAAGACGAGGAAAACGGTCTGCTCCTATACCTCCAGAGATAGAAGGAGCAGTGCTGGACAGACTACACGGTGGCGAAAGGTAAGCATACGTAAACAACCTAATCAATGTTCGTTGTTCAGTTTTGTGATCGAAAAAGATCGAAGTTATCCGAGAGAAGAATAAATCCCCAAATTGGATAAGAGAAGGAACATTCCTAATTTCCTATCCTATATACAAGAGGCAACCTAAATAGTTTTCTCGTTCTCGGCAAATGCAGAGTCCGGCTAGTTTAACTTAGGTATTCAAAGAACCCTCATCAACCGCAGACAAGGCCAGTAGGTTACTCACCGACCGATAAACATAATAAGCATGACAATAACTGCAAAATAACATGCTGAAAAACGAGCTACTGTCACATAAATATCGGAAGTAAAACAACAATACCAATAACTGACCGCGAGACTAAGCACGAAGATCCTAAAACGGGTACAGTCAAAGTCATAGCCATAAAATCAGTTTGTAGCGACCACACGCAGAAACTATTGGCACATCTATTACTTTAACCCACGTGGCTTCGTCAAGTTGCTATCACCAGCTATCACTTTCACCTTCACCGATAAGTCATAAGGAATTCCATTCACGGATAACAGTTGGCAGTGGACGCAGGAAGTACTAAAAGATGATTTGGATTCTACTTGCGATTCGAAATCCAGCGCTTATTGCATAACGGTGGTGCTGAATAGAGCACTGATTTACATTTCGATGTTTGAGTGGCACAGTTTTGAAAAGTCACTATAGGATAGGACAGTAGCTGTAAGCAATGAAAGGATGTTTGTGCCTGTCTTTCAAACTAATGGCATGAAATTCGTTGTTGTATTCGAAAATCTCAGTGTGTTACTGTTGAGTGTATTTGACATCTTACCGAGAACTGACTGTCACCATTTCTATTATTACACTGAAACGAAACTTTTTCCTTAGTCATTTCGATCCTTAGTGATCCTTCTTTCGTAGTTAGCCCTTTCGTCAGATTTTGTAAGCCGCACTTGCAGATCCTATAAAAAACTCCGCACCAAATGCTTTTGACTTATGTTACGACAACAACCAGGACCAACGCACCAACGCAACGGCTTAAGTGGCCCGTAACCCCATATACACCAGTAATAGACACAGTCACGTTTTCGTAGTGGGCACCCATCTAAGTAAGGAACACAGCAAACTATGCGTTACTTCACCCATCGGTTAAATACGGCTAGTTCTTATGAGTGCTAAAAATTATTAATCCATAATAATAGATTAAATCTTTGGCACTGGTGATTGTTCTAAGTCCTTAGGAGTAGGCAAAGCAGACCACGAAATAAAGCTAATAAACAATATGTACAATCCTATACACAATACACTTCTACCAATTTTTTTTTACGGGCAATGTGCCTTTATTTCTCAAGCTAACTACTACAATAATAAAAACTAAACTAAACTAAAACTAACTACACTACACACTAACTAGCTACACTATACCTACTACAAAGAACATATGGACTGTATAATAGACCGCGATGGCCTATAGACAGTCCAAATGCTCCAGCCCACTGCCGGCAGATAGCGTACCCAACATGCTGGCAGTATTGCCTTGTTGAATTGCAATGCTGATGCGTTGAGCCAAATATGTGCCAGCATTTTGGTCACGCGTCGCATCGACCAGGCGCTCTGATAGACTTTGGAAAACGCGGTGAGCTCCCGCCAAACGGCTCAATTAACTAATTATGAAGGTCGAATATCAGCAGATATTTTACCAGCTCAATAAAATATTTACGTCCCCATCGGCCGCTGTCAACCTATTTATTGATGAGTCTTTTTCAGACTGTCCGAATAACTCATTTTCGGATGATAAAAGTGATTTTTGTTTCACCCATAACGCAATGTGCAGATAGAGCACACCAGCTTAAGCAGACATTTAATTCAATCTAATTCGATTTATAAGTCGTACAAGACAGGCGTTCCAGCAGTAACCAAAAAAATTGGTAAACCTAATCGTAGATGGATTTATTATCCAAAATGCAAATAAATAAGCAAACAAAATAATTAATTAATTCAGAGGGAGAACTATGATGGCTTATCTTTTAAGTAGTTGGTAAAAATAGCTAAATGTAAGTTAAGACGCATTAAAAACAAAAAGTTCATACTTTCTTTTTTCAGAGCACTTATGTACACTTTTGCTGAAGATATTTTAGCCAATTTTGGATTAGAAGGCAAAGAATGCCTTCTGCGAGCAATTTGTGAAGTGCAAGCGCATCCTCTGAAAAACTTCGGCTTCATTGGCGAAGTTATGAAACTATTCTTTACGTAAGTTTATTTAAAAGTTATTTAATAAGTCTCATTATTATTGTATAAACAAGATAGAGTTCAAAAACTAAAACCCGACTACCTAATTATTTATGATGCCATTTTTACCCTCGCCGAAATGAAGGGGTGTTGTATTGTATAACTAATGGTTACACTTACCTAATTATGTGCAAAAATGTGTGTTTACATAATAGAGATTTTAATTTTTTTGGTAATTATACTTTTAAGTAGGTACCTACTTCTATCATCTATGCTACAACTTTACAAGCGCTATGCAGTTGCGTGTTAACAGAGGTAGGAGGAAGCTATTTTTTCAAATTCCAACATCGTTTAATTCTGAAAGTATTGATCTTATAGTAAAAATGAATAGAATCTTTTTTATGGTGGATGTTATATAATTTTATTTCACAGAAGTAATTGTAATACTAATTCTAACGGTTTCTGATATACAAGTAAATATCCGAAAAAAGTGATATTCAAACCCTTCCCCCTGCCCCTACTTACCCCCCACCCTCGGACATTTTCAGTATATTCATCAGTACATTTCAAAGTATAACTGTGTCCATTTTTAAGACTACACGAATGATTTTGGCTGTTTGCCTAATGTTTAGCGAATTTCCTTACTATGAGGTGAAATGGATAGCTCATAAAATCCGCCATATTGGGTTTTGTATAATTTAATGTACCCTATGTCACCCAGAGTATTAATACGCATAGATTGGTATCAAATTTGATAAAACATGTTGAGTAGTTTAGGCACAACCAGGGAACAACAAAAACAGAAAATTCGCGCCTATTTTCATACGTAGGCTATACACTGATGTAAAAATCATACATACCCGAAACGTCATAAAGACCTTTCATTTGATACCAAACATGACATGTTTATCGAAAAAAAATATTTTTGTCCGCGAATTATTTTAATAAAGTCCGGCTTATTGAATTTACTGGAACTTTATATAGCCTATGACACGCAGAGTATTAAGAGATCTATCAATTGACACCTTGTTGTTTGAAATTGAATAAGTAATTTAGGAGATTCGAGGGAACATATGAACATACATACATACATACATACATACATACATAGACAGTCAAACTCATAACCCTCCTTTTCCTCGGTAGTCGGGTAAAAATTGTCTGACAAATCATTGGATAGCCCGTGCGGCATTCAAACCGACACACCTAGGTTCAAACTTCCCTTGGTCCTGCACTATTTTTCATGTTATACGTGGAACATGTAGAATTAGATAAATTTACATTAATCCCCCCCCCCATTTGCATTAGCTCAAAGTCACGTAATGAGCTATGGAGAGAGCTATGCTCGGTGTTTCCCTGCGAGATAAGATCCGGAACGAGGCAATCCGCAGAAGGACTAAAGTGACCGATATAGCCCTTAAAGTTAGCAAGTTGAAATGGCAATGGGCAGGCCACATCGCTCGCAGAACTGACAACCGATGAGGAAGAAAGGTTCTCGAGTGGCGACTATGAACCTGAAGGCGCAGCGTAGGCAGACCCCCCACTAGGTGGACCGACGACCTAGTGAAAACCGCGGGGAGCCGATGGACGCAGGAGGCGAGCAGCCGCTCAAAGTGGCGCTCTCTGGGGGAGGACTATGTTCCGCAGTGGACATCTACGGGCTGATGATGATGATGATGATGATGATGATGACATTAACCCACGAACCGAAAGGCGCAGCGTAGGCCAACCCCCACTAAGGTGGACCGACGATCTGGTGAACACCGCGGGCAGCCGATGGATGCAGGATGCAAACAGCGGCTCAAAGTGGCGCTCTCTGGTGGAGGCCTATGTTCAGCAGTGGACGTTTTAAGGCTGTTGATGTGATGATGACATAAATGGAAGCTATCATTGAAAACGATCGCCGCGGAGAGCTGTTGGATGCTCAAATGCAGGCGCGCTGTAATGTAAGTATGGGGGAGCCCTATGTTCAGCAGTGGAGGTGTTCAGGCTGGTGATGATAAACGTGTAGACCTCTGGGTCGGTCTGCCGCAGTCTAAAATCGGAAAAGGTAATGTATCTACGTTGGTAATTAATGTATCACCGTAATCTTTGATGGTGATAAAGCCCTGGTAATTAATTGCAGCTACTTTGTTAATTAGCGACAACTGCAATTGTTTACCAGCTACAGTTATTTCACTTGACATAATTGTGTATTAGATGCGGTATCAAATAAAATGAGAGTTGGGTTCTCGACGGGAACTATCCCAATGGGTGCCACTACTCGCGAAGTGGGATTCGATAGCAATTTACAAATAAAATGTTCATTTTAGTTGATATTAATTGAATTTTTTTATTTACAGTCCAAGTAAATCGCCGTACGCGAACCTTCTACAAGATTATGTAGAAGCCCAGAAAGCAGGTGAATCCGGGGGCGAATGTTGGCCATACTACAGGCTATGCCCTAAAAGTATATTCCAGCCATCTTCTCCTAATAAATACACGTAAGTACCTATATGCTTAATTTTCCCTCTTTCTTTAACTTCTAACTCAATAAAATGTATGTGGATACAAAAATGTTCAATAGGTATGTAAATAAAATTAAACTGTATTACGCAAGACGTAAGATAAAAATTACTGTAATCAAAGTCAAATAAATTCTTAGAAGTACGCTAATTAGGCGATATTAGCACTTTGGCAAGTCAATCCAAACATGTTCATGGCAATTAAACTTTCAGTAAAGAAGCTGAAGACATGCACAGACAGCAAGAACAAGACGTCGAAGACAACAAAATAAACGAAGTACGCGCGATGTAAAATCAATCTAGTGACCACTTTTTCCCCATGTTGGAGAGAGAAGGAATAAATATAACCCCAAAATGTAGTGGTAGTTTCCGACCAAAGTTCATTGTAAATTAGTTCCATTATTTATTGTTTATCTAAGTGCCATTCTCTTATTTTTGATATACCCTTGTATCATTTTTATAGTGTCTAAGATTTTTTTTATAATTTTAGTTTTTCTCTTTTGTGAAATAGGTAATCGCATTTATTTTAGGAAAATTGACAAAGTCCTAATTACCTAGTGATTTTTGTAAGTTATTCATTTATTGTTGATAAGAATAAATATTATTCATACCTACTTACTTTGTTATATTTACCTACTCTTATTTCCCTACAAAATATTATTATAGAACTTACAAGAATGGATAATGATTACACTATGTCAAAGGAATAGCACCTTTCCCGGGATGCAAAGTAATTTATTCAAAAACATCAAATTCCAAAACAAATAATACATCAAAATCAAAATTAGTTTCAACGATAAGTGGTAAAAAACATATTTTAAGTAATACTCTCACAAACTTTGGCATCGAACACACCATTTATACATAGGTGTTATTAGAAGGTTTAGTAGAATAGGGTTGAAAGATGAAAACTATTTCATGTTATACCTTTTACCTACTTTCTAAATGTCGATAATTGCGGCGGACAACGGAAACGTCTCATCCCTACACCTACACTCACTCGGGAAAGCTCCATCGCGGGGCGTGAAATGAGAGGCTCCCTTGCCGGATTATTTTCTATATTTGGACCAAAACCTTGCTATGATTAAGGTAAGACATGTACACCACTCTACAATGTGTATATACACAGTGGTTGGGTATCAAAGTGTTTGTGAACGGATTTGAGAAAAAATTTAATGTTTTAGGTGCAATATGTGATGTTCGCGTTCATGGTTATTTTGATTGCAATGCCGATTAGTGTCAAAGGAAAACGGAGCTACTCGGATCAATCAGTAAGAGGATACATGGCTGAGGTAAGGATTCTAATAATAATGTGAAACCGTAACTACCTTCTCAAATGTCAGACAGTCAAAGTCGATAAGTGAAACATTCGATAGATAATCTTATCGCTCTTTTGTAAACAATGATTTTGCCGATAGATATAATATAGCATCCGATAAATCTACTTATATTTGCAGAGAACATGCTGGTGGAACGAAATATGCAAGGAAGAATTTCAAACCCAATTTCGATGTAAATGTCCATCTTGGTCGTACTGCAGAAGCCCCGGCAGATACTACAACGCGGTTTGTTCTATGACAGAAACTGGATACATCTGGGACCAGCCAAGTTCGGAATGGAGAGGACAGTAGCATATTTAATTAAAAATGTCCATAGAAATAGACCCACATTAAAATCTTGGTTATCGTTATTGTAGATAAAATCGGTAAAAACGAAAATGTGCCAAATTATAACAACGATATATCTCGAGACTGATAGATACACCTTAGAAGAAATCAAATTTCGTCTTCTATTTTCGTACTTAGCCTAAGAACTGAGTGATGCCGATTTTTATTTAAATAGTATACGACAAATTCAAGGCGAGTGTGAGTCGGTTGTCGAATTTTGTTGATTATATTTGATATACCTATGCAATAAACTTGTTTCCCGACATATCTGCCTATGGATTTTCATTTCGCTCCCTTAGTTCCAAATGTTATGCCATTGAGATTTTTAGTAAGAACGCCGCGCATGCGTGTTGGGAGTTGAGAGAGGACTTCCTAATCAATAAGCTCTCAGTACACTGCCGATGGCCTGTAACAGTCAGTCAGATTAGTGAAAATAAATTCCTTAAAATGTTGCGGCTGATATTCCTGGCAGTTACTTTGGGCGCAATAAGTTGTGAACCAGAAACTGTGAGGGACAACTTCGATTACTTCAACTATGGCGCCAACGAAGACGTTATTAAGAATTTGGATCTGCATATGGTATGATATTTGTACCGATATTTTATAAGCACCTACTTACTGTAATTTATTTATTAGAAACCTAAAATTGTGTGATTATCATATTTCTAACTGGTAAATGTTTTCAGCCGAAAGATGAAGTAGTTCTGAGACCCCAAGAGGTAAAGAACTGGCCACAGCAATCTCTTGACGTTGGACAGATATCTGCCGTGTCCATTAACTCGTTGGGTCAGCCTGTAATATTCCATAGAGCTGATCGATTATGGGACCAACGGTAAGAACAACAATTTGTAATAATGATTATCAGTTGTAATAATGAGTATCAATGAGCATAGCACATTGATAACCGATAACTGACCGGCGACCTCGAACCGGAAGACACAGTGTAGGCCAACCCCCTACTTGGTGGACCGTAGATCAGGTGAAAACCGAAGCAAACTTGTCGAAACCACTTTGAAACCAGAATTCAAAATTTCATAACAATGAAATTTTCCAGTTCGTTCAACTTGCACAGAGGACCAATCATCGAAGACACTATACTGGTGTTGGATCCTCATACTGGTTCAGTTCAGGACAGCTGGGGAGCGAACGCCTTCTACATGCCGCATGGACTAACCGTCGACCACCACGACAACGTTTGGGTCACTGACGTGATGAAGCACCAAGTTTTCAAGGTAAACATTTAATGCCTTTTAATAAATGGTGTAAATATCAAATTAAAGAATGAGGAAAGGTGACCGAATACAATTTAAATAAGTAATTAGTTTGGGGTTTCTAAAATAGAATCGTAGAATGGAAGAGATAAAAAAATAATTTGTAAACACTTTTTAAAGGATTAAATAGTCAGGTGTTTTAAACATGTCCCAGTATATTTTTAAAACTCAAAATTAACACTCCCAAGCGCAAACCTAGTTTGACATCAGATGTGTTTCGCGATTTTCCATTTTAAACTAAACCCTTTAGAGCCATCTATAAATACATACAAGTTGTACTTGGACTCCACCTTAAAATTGATTTCAAACACCGGGGTTCCAGACAAGTCATTCGATTGTAGACTACTCTATCGATGCGATTGCTGCGCGAAACTGGTGGTCAAATAATACATAAGAAAAAAAAACCAAATCAAATATTCACGGAAATCGACACCGTAACAAAAATTACCAGACCTTAGAGGCTATTTGGTTATAATACAGGATGTAATTTAATTCATTAGCATAAATTGAGCCCATGATAGTACATCATTCATAGATGATTATTAAAGAGTAAAGAGTATAAATGAAAATATTTTTATTGAAAATTATGAAGATTGCCGCGGCGCCTAACGCGGTTGGCACGGATGATTTTGATACATTTAAACGTTTTTATACCTTGTATGTACTAAATACAAACAGTACTCCATTATTCCAATTAAATTTGGTATTGTAGCATTGGATTAATTTATTCCATTTTTTGGAGTTATTATTATTACCAAACCAATGTGTTAGAATTCGAAAATATTGGTCCACACGTGACCGGAATCAGGAGTAGGTACCTAGTTTCAAAGGATGCTAATGAATTCAATTACACCCAGTATATGTGATAACTTGACTACAAGTTGTCAAGATTACTCCTGCTGGATCTAGGTCACTGACGTAGCTTAACACCAAGTTTTCTAAGTAATCTCAGTACAGCATACTCAAAGCTGGTGGCGGAAATGGGTTTTAAGGGTTATTGCATTGCGAAAACTGTTAGTAGTTAATAACATAGTTTACATATTTTATTCTTTTTATGATGAAACATTTAGTGGCACTGCAAATGTTATGGGCGGCAGCGGCACTTTACATCAGGCGAGCGACTAGATATGACGTCATTCGAATGCATAAAAATAACATTTATTTACTTATTATCCTTTTCAACAACGCATCAAAAGCAAGAAAATCACCGCACCATTTTCAGATATACAATGTATTTTTTCCAGTACATTCCAAGCAACCACAAAACTCCAACATTGACAATCGGCGAAGCGTTCACACCTGGCACCAGCCCACACAGGTCCCGGCGAGTCCTACTCTGCATGCCTACATCGGTGGCCATCGCGACCACCGGCGAGATCTTTTTAGCAGATGGGTACTGCAACAACCAGCTCTTGAAATTCAACGCAGCCGGGATTTTACTCATGGCCATACCCGCAAAGCCTGACTCTTTGAGCCTGGACATTCCGCACGGCGTGACTTTGCTGGAGCATTTAGACCGGGTCTGCGTCGCTGATCGGGAGAACATGAGAATCGTTTGCTTCAAAGCTGGTCTCAAAAACTACATCGACATGTCTGATCCACCAACGATCATTGAAGACCCGACTTTAGGAAGAGTTTACGCCGTGGCGTCGCATGGTGACACGATCTACGCAGTGAATGGACCGACTTCGGAAAATATTTCGGTGCGAGGGTTCACTGTTAACGCTGTATATGGAAAGATTTTGGATACCTGGGAACCTAGCACTGTGAGTACCTCATATAGAAAAGTAAAACGTACGTTGTATGTCTCTTTGTGAAGCTAAAACAGCCGAACTGGTTAGGATTTCTGCGAGAAATCTGTCCAATTTTGGATAAAATCTCAGGCACTTCTTATTCATTCCTTCATATTTGCTTCATAAACTTCATTCGCCCACGCATAACGCCTTTGTCACACTCCATCCTCCCAAGCTAAGTAGATACAAGATAAATAAGCCAGCACACACATAAATGCGTAGGTGGCTTTATTAACACGTACCCATCAAGTTGGTTATCTGTGCAAACGAATAAATTGCTACGAGGACGACTAATATGCTAGTATATTTTTTATTATAAGATTCGTGGATATGTGGTTTTAACCTGAGGATCTATATCTCGTATTTTTATAATTTTGTAGGAAAATCTGTTTAACTTGATTAACACTTTTTCTTTTATTTATAGGGATTCTCCAACCCGCACTCTTTGGCTGTAACCAAAAACGGATCACACATCTACGTGTCAGAGGTTGGCCCCAACAAGATCTGGAAGTTCGAACTGACTGATGTTTACGATAAAAAATAGATACTAATATATGATAGAGAAATTTAGATTTACAATACTGCAGAGGTTAGGAACAAATTGTATTCGCGCGGATGAAATTCGCAAATACGAGTCGGTTAACATGAGGAATGGATAAAGTAATACTGCAAATTATTTAATTCTTTTACAGTAATTGTCTATAGCTGAGATGTAGCTTCAAATGTTTATATGAATGTAATCTTCTATTATTCGTCGGTTTTATGGGAAGTGCCATCTATAGTTCGATTAGTGAACCTACTGCGATATGTGCATAAGCAATTTGGATATATTTTCAGTGGCTTTGCTAAATAATATCGTGCTTCCCAGGCACAAACCTTGTAATCTTTCTATCATCATCATACATTCATATTTTGAACAATAGATGGCGCTTTTTTAAATTCCAGCCGAATACATAACCAATCTGTTCTTTAACTTTTTAATGTAATACTGTTACATCTATTATAATCTACATACTTATACAATACATACTACATACCCACAAAGTTTCTAGCTAATAATAAAAATAGAATATAATATTAATGTATAATAAAAGTTATGGTAAAATGAAATGGTTTGATATTAGAACGAGAGGTCCAGTGAAATCACGCACAGAGGAACTAAAAGAAAGTTCAGAAGAAAAAAATAACGTGTTGTCCTTGTTTCACAACATTATAATAAGAACTACGTCACAGGGAAGTTGAAATTTTCTATTCCACCTTCGGTATAAGAATTTTTGTATAAGGAATGGAAACTTAATTGAGTAATTGCTTGTAACCAAGACCAATCCAGTTATATCGAAATAGGGTAAAAAAATGTAGACGCCTACCGGAATAAGGCTTGCTCCTACATCATAATACCAAAGAAGTATTATTTATAGCTGAAAAATCGCCATATTTTTTTTCGTGTTTAATTTCTTTGTTGTAGTTTTAATGGAATTTTTAGATTTAGGTATATGTTTATTATTAATCTAGAGGGCACTAAGTAGTTCCGCAAAAGAATTAAACATAGCTAGAGTGAAGAGTAGACCTAATTATTTTAGTAGACCTGTTATTGTGGTCTGGTTTTTTTTTCCTGATTTAGTTAGAGGTACACCTAAACCTATACACCTAATTTTAGGAACTGGAACAACATTAAAGTTATTGGAATTAGTCGGTATTTTCATTAAATAATTTGATAAAACAAGTCTACCTATATAGGTTAGGTACCAACCTGGCACCAGTTAAGTACTGGTAACTGAAAAAAAAAATTAATATAATTGGTTTATATTTATATTTGCTTACATTTAAAATAAATTATTATAGTTTACACATATACACATAATAGAGGTTTTATTATACATACTATTATATCATATTAATATTTACGATAAATACAGTATAATTAAAAATAAATCACAGAGAAATAGAATGTCACACTATTAAAAGAAATGTACATAAAAAATATTAGATTACATACCGAATGAACTAGGCTTCATATTTTCTCTTTTTCATAACTTTCATGAAGAGAACCATATCTGAAAAAAATAGACAAATAAAAATTAATACACAATACAAAAATCTGTAAAAAATATAGACACAGGAATTAACGAACGGTGGAAAAAATTTCCCTTCGCCTGCGTACAAAACGGTGATGAGGTAAATACAGTGGCTGGAGTTTATTTAAAAATACCTTCACTTAGACAGTCATAATGCGACAATATTGGCTTGCTTTCGTCATAAGAGTTATTTCCAAGACAAGCGTTATAAACGAACATCAAAAAACACAAAAGTGTCGCCCAGCATTGAAGCAATTCGCAAAAGTGCCGTAGGGTAGCCTCCATCGGCTACTTATTATCAGATTTATTACCGCCGCATGACATAATATAGTCAAATACAACTAAAGGCTTCAAAATAATCTGTAAATGTGGGCTACCCCGTTGACCGAGGTTATGCCTTGAATCTTAATTAATGACAACACAGAAATGGTGCGCCTTTAAAAATGTACCAGTGATTTTCGCAGCGCAGGTCACATGTTTGTTTACCAAGGCTCAAGACTCTCCATACAAAAATGCACTACTTACTGATAAATATAGCCATAACAACAGCAAGCATTAGCCAAAGCCAGCACTTCCATGCACTTCGACTGTGCTCTTGAAGCCGGTCTGACTCCACTTTCAGTGACATCATGTTGCGGTCAGTCAGTTCATTTGATTTCTGTAATGCCTGTGAACAAAGAAAACATTCAATGTCAACTCAATACCAATTAGGCTACATTTAACACATTTGTTGACTTAAATAAATCAACAACATAAAGATTTCTCATAGAAGGTAGAACATTCAATGTGAACTCAATATCAATTAGGCTACATTTAACACATTTGTTGACTAAAATTACCCTACAACATAAAGTTGTCTCATAGAAGGTAAAAAAACATTCAATATCAACTCAATACCAATTAGGCTACATTTAACACATTTGTTGACTAAAATTACCCTACAACATAAAGTTGTCTGATAGAAGGTAAAAAAACATTCAATGTCAACTCAATACCAATTAGGCTACATTTTTAACACATTTGTTGACTAAAATTACTCTATAACATAAAGTTGTCTCATAGAAGGTAAAAAAACATTCAAATGTCAACTCAATACCAATTAGGCTACATTTAACACATTTGTTGACTAAAATTCCTCTTCAACATAAAGTTGTCTCATACCTCCGTATCTCCTCTTATGATAGTACTAGCTATCTGTGTCTGCTCCTTCAAGCTTTTCGTTAGTAGCACCATGTTTTCTGCTACTTTTTCCTGCATGTTCTGATGATACTTGAGGAGCGAGTCCATGTCTTCTTGCCCTCCTGCATTGGATGTGAAGTTGGGTGCTTTGATTATGTTGCGCTTCTTCAAAGCATCATCACTATCTTCTGTAACATATAAAGAGATGATTAATAAACTAGCTTATATCAACCTGGGAACTAATATTTTAATACTATGGAATTCATTATACACAACTGATTACCAAATTTTTAATGATGCATTGTTTGTATATGGTGATCTTTACCTCCAACTAATATCAGGCACATGACATGTTAGAGTATCATATTACTGAACTTTCTTGTTTGTATAAAGTACACACTTACTTAATTTATCATACCCAAAAACTTAAAATAAAAAAATAATGGCAGAGGGTGCTGAATGGTGCATTCTAGCTATTTAAATAAATAAATAAATATCTATGGACATTTCACACAACGCCATCTAGCCCCAAACTAAGCAAAGTTTGTACTATGAGAACCAGATAACTGATATAATACTTAGATACTTTTTTGTTATTTTCCATCACAATAAGTTGTTTCACTAGCACGCAAAAAAAAGTGATCACTGTGAGTCTGAGTGTAAGTTTTAGTGTGATTATTATTTTCACTCTTGGCAATCTTAGTAGATACTGGAACGCACCCTATGTCACAAATGTTCTATTTCCTTTAACTTACCCAATCCAAACAGTTCAGATCGCAGTTCCACTCCATACTTGACAACAGTCTTCTGATGGATCTCCTGGGCTGCAGCATCAGTAGACATGGTGGCTGTCCCATGAGACAGCTGCTGCACAGCTTCCAACTATTATTAAACAAATGAGTGTTATAAATAAGGAGAGGGAGAATGGCAATTGCATACAGATAGAAACAAATATTATGGTGTATTGTCAAATAGCCTCAACTTTTTTGAGGTAAGTTTTGTTCATTAAAATAATATGTAAGACATCCTTAAAACTTAGCAATAGCACCTGCACCATCTGGCTCACCAGCTTGACTGCAAAAATTTTTAGGACTGTTTACCAACTAAGCAGTTGTAGCCACATCTATGGTACCAGTGTCAGACAGGTAAACTATTCATTAGTAGCAATTCTGATACTTCTAAATGATGGGAGATGGGATGCTTGCTTCAACTATCATGTAATGAATTACTTTTGTAAAAATATGAAGCATGATTCTTACTTTCTCTGTTGGAGTGTTCAATGTAGCAGTTTGAATAATTCCCTTCAAGAATGCTGCTCTCTTGCTATACTCAGCCAACACATCTTTTGATAGTTTGCTGCAATACAAAAATGTAAGAGTAGATAGGCACATCATAATTCATAAATGATTTTTTTTTCAAGTTTACATCTCTATTCTCGCCTAAGATTTAGGTAGGTACTATAAAGTCATGTCGTTTGGATAAATCATGCTAATAATCAAATTATTCCTTACTCTGGTCCAGTCTTCAAAAATGTGATCATATCGTCCAGACTCTCTACGTATTTCCTCAGCCTCCAGTTTCCTTCCAAAGGCTCTTGTTTAGCAATCAACTCGCATTTATTCAGAAGCTGTCGTACATTCATTTCTAGCCTGGATTTCTTTTTAGGCTTAGCCAACACGTTAGATGTTTCAACAGCCATTTCGTTCGTTTTATGTTACGCTTGTCGCTTACTTACGCTTTACGCTATAGAATGAATACCATTTACTGTCAATTATAATTTTTATTTTATTGTTATAAATCCATAATAAATCTAGCAACAAACAATAATACAAAGAAAGTTTTTTTTTTTTTTTTTTTTTTTTTTTTTTTATATATATTGGCTCCACACATAGTGTATTTAGCCAGTGTCAAGTATTGTATATTTTCATCGAGTTTTAGAATATTTTACGTAGTCAAGTCTTAGTCATAGTCATAGTCCAGTCTAAGTCGGGTCATAGTCCAGTCTAAGTCATGCTCAAGTAAAGTGGTGGCAACTTTACAAGAAGCTTCTATGGAATTTTGGAAGCAACACGAAAAACCACGTTACACCACATTATATCACTTGACCACACTCATGCTCGTAATTCAGCACTTAATGCGTAAAACGCCACCAATTTTAAACATTAACACTGAAAAAAGCACAAGTTTTGAGAAATAATACAATGCAACGACGTGAACTTTTTCACGTTCCCGCCAAAACTCACAAAGAAAGTTACATTTATTATGTGAAATGTGAAATACACAGAGTACATTGGTAAAGATGGTGAAATATAACTAATATAATTTTTTTTTTATATTTTGGCTCCACACATTTTGACAGCCTCCGTGGTGTGGTGGTTGAGCAGGTCGGCTCATAACCCGGAGGTGGCGGGTTCGATTCCCGCGACAGGACAAGTATTTGTGCCCGAAAAAAAAAAAAACGCAAATACTTGTTCTGTGTCTGGGTGTTGTGGGACCATGGTCCTCGTAGTTCCTGGGTCCCTAGATACAGGGAATCCTAGTTAGGGTCCAGGATCTATGTATGTGATCGTTGGGCGTTATTTATATTTATTTTATTTATTTATAGTGTATTTAACCAGTGTCAAGTATTGTAATTATTTATCGTTACAGAATATATCACGTAAAGTCAAGTCTTAGTCATAGTCCAGTCTAAGTCAGGTAGTCGTAGTCCAGTCTAAGTCATGCTCCATTAAAGGCAAGTGATATAATGTGGTAAACGTGATTTTTCGTGTTGCATCCAAAACTCCATAGAAGCTTCTAGTAAAGTTGCCACCACTTTGCTGGAGCACGACTTAGACTGGACTATGACTGACTAGAACATGACTTTGCGTGAAATATTTTATAACATGATAAAAAATAAAAATATAATACTTGACACTGGCTAAATACACTATGTGTGGAGCTAAAAATTAACAAAAAAAAGTATTAGTCTGCGTGTAATCTACAAAGTAAAATTGCAAGTCAACAAACAGATTAGAGAAAAAAAAACTGTAGAACTGTGGTGTAGTCTTTTTCTTTAACCTGCGGCGTCGTCACACTGTTTAGAGAAAAAAAAAGTTACACTGTGTGCCGTCCACAGAGTAACTTTTTTTTCTCTAACCTGTGGTGCCGTCCAAGGAACTTATACGTATACTATGTCACAATACTATCCACAGATTAGAGAAAAAAATATACTATCACTGAGAACATGTTGCGCCATCTGTTATTGAATAGCTAAACTGCTTCATGTTATAGAATATATCACGTAAAGTCAAGTCTTAGTCATAGTCGAAGTGATATGAATGAGACTACCACTTAGTTGGACACGTTCTTTATTACTGATTGGCGCTAACCGCGCCGTAGGTAGGGTAGGTACGTATACATATATTTAACGCATATACATCATTCCTCCACACTTATTTCGGGAACCTGGTGACAAAACATAACGCCATTTACTTAGGGTATAATAAACAAAACAACAAACTTAGCCATAATTAAATTAAAACGGTACTATACTTACTTAGTGTCTTAATACAAACGAACGATACCTACAGCTAAAAATACTTTTTAAAATCTACTTTTTCTCGGGTACGTCTCGAGCGTACGGGTGTGAGCGACGGCACCGATGGTTCTGCAACTCGAGCGGCGCCCTCGCCTGCGGCGGCGCGGCGGCGGCACTGTGCGAGTGCTCCGGCTGCCCCGGCTCGGCGCGCGTGGGTAACGCCGGCAACAGCAGCGGCGGCGCTTCGGTACTCTCAGCGGTCCCTCGCTCACACTCTACAGCCTCACAATCACCCCATTCTTTCCCAACATTCAACTTCATTTCATTTAGGACGCATTCGTTAACCAATGGTACTCGTGATTCATCAGGTCCCTGTTCCAACGCTAATTCAACGGGGCGGCCCTGCGAGGACGCAACATTTACTGCGTCAGCTGGTAGAGCGGAAGGACACTGATGAGACACACCGCAGCTAGTTTTTTGATTAAGATGTTTTCCCTCACCTGTATATTTTATTATCTGATCGACATGTCTAATACAGTCATCATCTAAATCATAAATAAAAATCTTATACATTTTATTGTCTATCTTCTCTTTTATTAATCCTAACTCCCAAGTTTCCTTCCGTGCACTGTACCACCATACCCAAACTTTGTCTTTTACTTCAAAATTTCTCTTCCTGGCACTTTTGATTCAATCTCTAAGTGTTTCTTATCTGACGGCAATATTAAATCTAGACGTGACCTTACCTGCCTGCCAAACATTAACTTGGCCAGAGTTTCTCCAGTGGTACAATGCACGTTGTTCCTATAGTTAAATAGTTATCCTAGTAGCTGTTCATGTATTTTATTTATAGATAAATTTTCCATAACGATGCATCTTAACATTTTCTTGCATGTTCTTACTGAATTTTCAGCCTGCCCATTACTGGGCGGGTGATATATGGGTGACGTGATGTACTTTATACCATTAGATGCGCAAAATGTTCTAAACTCCACAGAATTTATCTTTACATCATTATCAGAAATTAGTGCATTTGGAAGGCCAAAGGTAGAAAAAATTCCTTTTAATTTTGCAATCAGTGCGCTTGTGGAAGTACCGTTATTCATATATAGACATTCTAACCATTTGCTATAGGAATCTATAACCACCAAGTATACCCTCTGCCCTACGGTCATGTAGCCCCGCGGCGCGCGGCCACGGCGCGGGGGGGTCCCGCGGCGGCGCCGCCCGCATGCTTACGCACGTCGCGCATGACCCGATCCACTGCTCAATTTGACTGTCTATCCCTGGCCACCACATCCTACTGCGTGCATTACTTTTGCTTTTGATTATACCTAAATGCGACTCGTGCAATTCTCGTAACATTTTCTGCTGCAGCTCTAACGGTATTACGATTCTGTGACCTCTAAAGAAACAGCCGTTTTCGAGTTGTAAATCGGCTTTACATTGGAAATATGGCAATATAGATGCGCAGTTTATTTTACGCGGCCAGCCTTGTTGCATATACCTAATGACGGTCCTAAGCGTCGTATCGCGTTCTGTCATCTTAGCTATTTCGCTAACAGTTATCGCTGGTAATGCCTCGTCAAGAAACCTAAGGGCATAGTACGTATCTATATCGCCATCAATACTATCCCCGTCTACTGCAGTATCGTTGTTTAGTGGAGCCCGTGAAAAAAAATCAGCCACTTGATTTTTATCGCTGGAAACGTACTGCACTGTATAGTTATACGCGGAAAGTATAATAGCGTATCTTTGTAGCCTTAGCGCGGTCGTCACGGGTATTCCTGACTGGCTATTAAAAATTGATACCAACGGCTTATGGTCAGTTTTTAATATAAAAGGATCGTCACGGCCGTACAGATACTGGTGAAAACGTTTGACTCAAATATAATGGCGGTCGCTTCCTTCTGTATCTGACTATAATTCCGCTCACTGACAGTGAGCGAACGCGATGCATATGCCAGCGGGCGCTCGCTGCCGTCCCCAGCACGTTGCGAGAGCACGGCCCCGAGGCCGCCAGCACCAGCTGCGCGTCGGGCTCAAAGTGAGCCAGCACGCGCTCCGATGCCAGTTCGCGCTTCACGGCCACGAAACTGCGTTGCTGCCGCTCGCCCCACTCCCACGCAGCGTCCTTACGCAATAACTCGTGAAGGGGGCTCAGCACAGAAGACGCGTTGGGAATAAAATTCCTATAATAATTTAGAACCCCTAAGAATCTTTTTAATTCAGTTACGTTAGTAGGCTCCGGCGCACCTATTATGGCCCTCACTTTATCTGGGCATGTTGTTGATCCTGCTTTACTGATTACGTAACCCAAATACTTGACGCTTTCCTTAAAAAACTCACATTTTTCTTTTTGTAAGCGCAGCCCCGCATCGCTCAGTCTAGCTAAAACCTCAGCTAAGTTTTTTAAATGGGATGTTTTATCTGTACCTGTTATACATAAATCGTCAAGCCAGATACTCACTCCGTCAATGCCAGAAAGAAGTGTTTCCATGGATTTTTGGAAAATTGCAGGGGCGTTGGCTAGTCCATAAACTAATCTCGTATATTTAAATAACCCTTTATGAGTATTAATCGCCGTAAGCTCCTGCGATTGTTCGTCTAAAAAAATTGATTATACGCGTTTTTTAAGTCTATTTTACTGTATAGCTCACCCCCTCCAATTTTGGCGAACACCTCTTCAATTCGAGGTAGGGGATATTTTTCAATTATGAGATCCCTATTTGATGTAACGGAAAAATCCCCCGCTATCTTAACTTGACCGTTATTTTTTATAACCGGCACTATCGGAGTAGCATACTGCGCATGGTTAATAGGTACTAAAATACCTAAACCTACTAGGCGGTCCAGTTCTTCTTCGACTTTGTTCTTTAGGGCAAAGGGTACAGTCCGCGGCTTATAAAACTTAGGAACTGAGTTGTCTTTTAGTTGCAAGTGCACTTTAAATTTATTAAAACCACCCAATTCGTCATGCCACAACATAGAAAACTTTTCTAATAAATTATGCAGTTCTGATGAATCGCTATGCAGTGAATTAATACCACACGTGATGGCTAAATTAAATGCGGACATAAAATCCCTACCTAGTAAAGGCGTCCCTCCATTTTTGATGACAAAAATCTTAATTTTTTTTTTATTTTGTTAAAAGTTGCCTCAACATTAAAATAGCCTGACGGCGAGACTTTATGTCCATTATACAAACACATCTTTACATAGCAACTACGTAACTGATAATCTGCGAATTTTTCTTTGTATAATTCCTCTGATATTACACAACTACCGGACCCCGAGTCTAGCTCCATTGTAATCAAATGACTCCCTAATTTAAGATCAATTTTAATGGGCTTATCAGTCACATACCTTAAATTAAAGTTTTGGCAATTTTGGAAGCTTCACGAAAAACCACGTTCATCACATGGAGCTAATAAAAAAAGAAGGAGGGAATCCCGTCTGATCCGAAACTGAAGCACCCTTAGGAAGACTGAACGCTTCGTACGTACGAGGCGGGGCACGCACACACTCACATCATAGGAAGCCGATCGCCCTACTTTCATCTGACACACATGTGTAATATGTCCGCCATTTTGGGCTTCAGTTCGATGTCAATCAAAACTCAATCCTTCTTTTTTTATTTCATCCATGGTTCATCATATCACTTGCCCACACTCATGCTCGTAATTCAGTACTTATTCGTAAAACGCCACAAATTCCTCTTTTCAAAATTTAGAGCTGTCAAACACGGGACTGGCACACATTGGGGCCAATTTTAAAGGCTTTAGTTGACAGATCTAAAACTACTAAAACTGTTGCTGTCCTTGTCAAACAGACGGGAATGTAAGAGACGGATATACTTTTAGTAGTTTAAATACTGTCAACTAAAGCCTTCAAAATTAGGCCTATTCTCTACTTTAACCTTTTTAGGGGTTTAGATTATACAATACTAGTCTATGGGTCCCAAGTTTATCTGAGTCTGACATAGTTATCACAGAGAACTTATAGTTATCAACATCCATTTTTTTATGACAGCTCTCAAGCGTAAAAAAAGGAAAATAATATAAAAATAATCATAATAGTAAGTATCAAAAAGGGCCAAAAAATAACACAAATACAGAGTAAAATATTTATTTTTATTTTTTTATACCAAATAGAGCAGTAGACCAGAATACTTAAATACGTTAAAGAATTACGATTTGGACGCGGCCTTCTTGGCGGCCTCTGCTTCGGCCTCACTCTTTTCGAAAGTGGCAATGAGCTTTTCTACTTCTGAGCTTGTCAACACTCGAATAATGGTCTTGTTGTCTTTGCGAGTCAAGGTTGCCATCTCCACTGAAAAATAGAAAAATAAAACTTATAGCTAAACACAGCTCATATTCTAGCAACTGCCCACAGCTTTGCACATGTGGATTATAATTATTATCATAATAAAGTAGCTCTTTGCCCATGATCCAAACTCTATTTTCATCAATATTGGTTCAGCAGTTACAGTCATGAATAGGCAAAAACACAGTTATATCGTTACTTTCTATAATGATCATAATTAGTTGATAGATTTGGATTAGGTCTTATAAATATATGCGATGGACTAATGTTTATACTTAAATGTACCTTTTTCTGGAGTAAGCTTGGTCATATCCAGAGTTTTGCTCAGTACTTTGATTGCCAAAGCTTGCGCTTCAGCTAGGGTTGTCTCATTTTCTTTGTATTCTTGCTTAAGACTGGATACAGCAGCCTGTAGAATAACAACATGGATTATATAACATTCACCTTTTTAATCGTTAAATAAAATATAATTGAAACAAAAATAAAAAACTAAAGCAAACAAAAACTACATACAAAGTTTTAGTTTGCTATTAGGCCTAATTTTGAAGGCTTTAGTTGACAGTATTTAAAATACTAAAAATATATATCCATCTCTTACATTACCAACTATTTGACAAGAACAGCAACAGTTTTAGTAGTTTTAGATCTGTCAACTAAAGCCTTTAAAATTGTAACCAATATGTTATTTAATTTTAGTATTGTACTCATATTTATTTAGTTTGAATGTTGTGTTAAATGTATGATAAACTTAGTACTTGTTCTACATAGACTAATGTTAATTTATGCTATGATACAGTCAAGGTTATCAATGTTTAATTTTGGAGATTTGTCAAGACATAATAACATTTTTACTGTGGAGATGTTCACCATTTGCTGATGACTCTAGTCTGATCATACACACAAGACTTAAATAATTGGGATCCTTGCAGTAATTATGACTGCACTAAAATTAACCATCCTACGAAGAATATATTATACTCTCTTTCTGTGAGGTTTCCAGCATTAAGAAATTTGCAGAAAAAATAATCGTTTCATCTATGAATTGTATATGCCTAAACATCGAGTAAAAGTATTAGTGGCAATGTATACTGCATGGCCATATGTTTATATAATAAGTTGCCAGATAGTTTCAAAAACCATAACCTCCGCATCTTTAAATCATAACTTACTAAATTCCTGCTCGATGAATGCTTTTACTCAACGAAGGAATTTTTGGAGTATAACATATACAATAAGTGAGTAACTAAATAGTTTTGACATAATCATGATATCCATAATCCATATTTGACATCTAAGTTTATAAGTACCTAGACAAGTTGCGCGGGCATCTATAAGGCGGCTGGAGCGGGGTGTTGTTAAAGAAAAATAATTTTCCTTTTATAGACGTTTAATCGCCTTCATGGCTAACTTAATACTAACTTACTAATACGTTACACAAAGAAATGAACACAAAGTAAAAAAATAGAAATTGACAAAAAAAGGTTAGGCGAGAGACGTAAAAACTATGGAATGCATTAGGGTCGCATGCTGATATGAATTTGAGGAAGTGTCATTACAAGTGGAAGGCAATAAAGATTTAAATTTATGACTTTATATTAAGTATGTGAAACAATGTACTTCAGAAATATTACAGTTTAAATAAGTTAAAATAAATGTAGTATATAGGTTTAGCTCGCAACATAACGTCTCCCTCCTAAGATTGAAATTATCTGAAGATGAAAGATTCAGAGAATTTCAATAACACAAATAAAAGAAAATCATAAAATTATAAAAAACATTAATTTAAAATGACACATTTTTTACACAAATGAAATGAAATTAGAAAAACATACACACGTAAATAACATAGGTAATATCATTATTACACAAACAAAACGAAATAAAAAAATACACAAAGATGAAAATGACATTACACAAAATGAAATCAGAAAATATTATTATTACACAAACAGAACAAAATTTGAAAATACACGAAATAGAAAATTACACAATAATAATTATTGAATACACACAAAACGAAAATAAAAGTTATCAAAATGTGAGAACTTAAAAGCTAAATAAGTAATTGTCCAATTGATTAATTGTCAGCAGCAGTACGACGTGGTTTTTTATCACTTTTTTATCGGGGTATTTTAACTGCACTAAATTGACTTTCACTGATCACTGATTCTATCGTGTGCACATAAATATTTTTTGAAACTGGGAACCGGGTATTGACTTCTTAGTAAAAAGAGTAGAAATACGTGTAATATTTTCGTTTGCAGCTAGGTACTTCCGGAACGTCCATGGTGTTATTGTGATGGCAATTAATATTTCCTTGCTATCTCTGGTTTCATTCAGTAGTTTGCATTGCTGCTTTAAGACAAGAACATGGCGGTTTCATTCCAAAATTGTGTTTGCCTGTGGTTATTGTTAAATCTCACGATATCGATGATAACAATTACATGTGTTGATTGATGTAGGCTGTAGCATCGAATGGCTCAGATTGACCCTTTCACTTTTAAGGAAGGATATAAAGGAAAGGTAAATATGGTATTTTGGATAAGGTATGGTATAAACATTGAACGTTTTATTAATATTGGGATTTCGTTCGGCAATAAAAAAAATGATTTAAAATTTGTAATTTGAAACTTGAAATTTGCTCTACTTTTACAATATATTTTAGTAATAAAATTATGACAGTAAACTAATAAAAAATAACATTCGAATATAATGATTGTCTATAAAATAACAACAAAATTACTATAATTACTTGTGACAAAATATTATGAGTTCAAACTCAAACAAAACAAGCTGATAAAGTTGGTTGAATTTCATGGAGAAAGGTCTAGCATTCTATTAGTAAAATTTTCGTACAGTAATTATCTAGAAGTGGACCTGCATAAATATTTTAAAGGATTAATTTATCTGTTTTATTTATTTAAACTAAATTAATATTTTATTCTAAAAGTTTCGTAACTGTTTATTAAATTTATTAGAAAGGTAATCTAAGTGATTCCTTTTGAACGAAGATAACGTGGAGTGGCTAAATTCTTTTTGATAACTGTATTAGAGGCCAATCGACGGTTGTAATTTTGATTTTCAATATTATTAATTAAATAGTTTTTCACGAGGCCGGTTATAGTTGTCTGTGAGTCTATTGTGGTAATGCTTTGCTTTTGACTGAAAGCTTTAGCAACTTTGTTTCTTTTTAATGTGGAAACATGACTTTTGTTAGATTGGTTATAATAACCTGATCTTTCTTGATTTCTGGGAACTGAAATTCTTTTTATTTTATTTGCATTAGGTATGCAATCAATTTTCTTGTTGCATTTTAAAAAGTGTACCTTTGTATTTCGGCTTTCCAACTTAGTTTGGTTTGTTTTAGTGGATTTTTCAGTAGTTGGTGTTTGTTTTGATTTTTTGCTAATAAGATTCTTATTATCATTATTTTGAGTCGTGATTGATGTTTCAATGTTTTCTGTTTGTTTATCAAAATTTTCTATAATATTGGTTGAGTCAGTCAATTGAGGTTTTACTTCGTTTTGATTTTTTCCAGAGTTATAGTATTTAGGTGATTTTTGTTTGTTGTTTTTCTGTTTTGACTTTCTTGAACATTTTATGTTATTATCAGAATTTAATTCATTTGATTTGGTTTGAATTTTGTTGTTTTCGGTTTCGAAATGCATTGGTGCGCCGGGAACAAGGTCGACACTACCTGATTTTTTTAGCTCCGTGACATTTTTTTCTTCGCACGAGTCAGTCAGTAAGGTCGTGTTGGCGTCTATACTGCTCATTGATTTAGATGGCAAACAGATGTTGTCATCAGGGTTTTTTATTTTTGTAACTATTTTGACATTGTTAAAATCTGCATTTGCATCCCTTACAACAATCAAAGGTTTTTCTGTACTAAGATCATTTACAGGTTCTTTGTTATTGTTATTTTGCACTGGGAGTTCTACATTATTTTTATTTGATGTCTCTGTTTTATAATGATCGGGTTGTTTGTGCTCATTGTAATTTTGATCAGAAGAATTAGTGTTTTTAACCTTAATTGTTTCATCAAATATCTCTCTTTTAAGAATCGAGGGATGTTCATTTTTAAATGACAATGCGGTTTGCATTGTGACATTGGTGTTCTCGTAGGATTTTTGAGGTTGAATATTATGTTGTTTACTTTTCTGTGATTGCGGGCGATACCCTTGTTGAGTTGTGGATACTCGTTGTACGGACCCTTGATTAGGTATGCAGTTAGAATAATTCTTAGTGGGTGGTCTATAACCTACACCATGATTGTGTTGTAGAAATTGATTAGACTGCGCTTGGTTTTTGTCAAAATAGAAGTTATTGTGGTTTTGACTTAATTGAGGTGTGAAATTAATGTTTGATCCGCGTTGAAAGTTTAATTCTGCAATCGTAAGGGATAAGGCTTTTTCTAAAGAAATGGGCCCTATCCGTTTCACAGCTTCCCTAATGTCTTTAGGTACATTATTAAGAAATGTGTTCACTGCCATGTTTTCATAATAGATTTGTTTGAAATTTCTGAGTTGAGTGTCTGTGATGAGATTTATTTTAATAGATAAATCATTTATAATATTTTTGATTTCGCGGTAAAATATTTTATATGGCTCATTTGGTTTGATTTTTAATGTTTCTAATAGTACTGCTAAGTATGTTTCGCTTCGGGGATCACTGAAATTCATTGTCAGCAATTGTTTTAATGCAATCCAAGATTTGATTTTTTTGTTTACACTGACTATTTTGGCTGCTTTACCACAAAGTTTGCTAGCACACATGTTGTAAATGTATTCATCGCGTTTTGGATTGTTTTCTTCTTTTAATTGGTTGACTACATACTCACATTGTAAAATAAAATGGTTCAAACTCTCATTTCCGTCAAATTCAGGAATTAGGCTGTACAAAGCAGCGACTAATTCTGGTGGTTTTGTCATAATGGTTTTTGTTTCAGCTTGATCAGCGTTTTGCTAGATTAGCATACTATTCATTTATATTTAATATACTATTTATTCTACACGCATTAAAATTACGTTAAATCTAACACGATGCAATAGCAATAAAAATTATTAATTATGATACAAAATACCTAATAATGATCACTAGATTAAACTTTTAATCTAATCTTTTTACTTACCTAATATGAACGAACTACAATATTAATCTAACACAAATATTTAATTACACAAATGTTGAATAATTGAATTCAATTGTCCAATAAAACTATTTTTACACAAAAATAATGAAAAATCAGATTATAATTTTTATCTAATTACTGATCATTTTAATTTACATTGAATTTAATTCTAGAGCGACTACTAAGTATAACCAAATTCGATTTATGTAATTTGGTTTAATTTCTTAACTATTTTGATTCTATTTGCGAATTTATTATTTAAATAGAGCAAATTTACTTTCTTAATTTATCTAGTTTCCTTAACTATTTCGTATAGCATCCCGCCGATTTTTAGTGCAGAATGCCACGAAAACTGGGTAAAATGGGTGATGGGTATCCCAAATTTACGTAGTTCACGGAATAGGTAGGACAGAACAAGGAATAGTGATTGGTATCTACTCACAAGCCATCCAGACCCTCCTGAGCATAAGCTGCCAGCGACGTCTGCTCCAACTCCAGCTTTGTACCAAATTTTGCGCGACGCGGGAGTCTTATTTATTTGGTTCCTGGACGCTATGTGAAACTCCAGATCCACCAGAACAAAAATGTTCTTTAGGCTTCTCTTCAAAAAAGTACACGTATTAGCATCCACTACCGGCTGCGCCAGACAAGTTGCGCGGGCATCTATAAGGCGGCTGGAGCGGGGTGTTGTTAAAGAAAAATAATTTTCCTTTTATAGACGTTTAATCGCCTTCATGGCTAACTTAATACTAACTTACTAATACGTTACACAAAGAAATGAACACAAAGTAAAAAAATAGAAATTGACAAAAAAAGGTTAGGCGAGAGACGTAAAAACTATGGAATGCATTAGGGTCGCATGCTGATATGAATTTGAGGAAGTGTCATTACAAGTGGAAGGCAATAAAGATTTAAATTTATGACTTTATATTAAGTATGTGAAACAATGTACTTCAGAAATATTACAGTTTAAATAAGTTAAAATAAATGTAGTATATAGGTTTAGCTCGCAACATAACGACCTACCTTTACTGTAAACAACTTGCATGTAAATATTTAGACACTGGAAATGGTAGAGTATTGAACTGTTTAATTATGTATAACATCTGTATTTACAATATTCTTATAAATAAACACTCATTCATTCATTCATTCATTAGCAGTGAGAACATTTGGGTTAATGATGATAACTAAAAATGTTTCTAAAATAACTACTGAAAAATATAATAATAATACCCAACAATCACATACATAATTATGTTGCGCCGGGACCCTAACTAGGATTCCCTCTATCTAGGGACCCAGGAACTAACAGGACCATGGTCCCACAACAGACTCAGAAAAATATTAGACTTTTTCCTGTGCACAGATACTTGGCAGCCTCTGGATTATGAGCCAAACTGCTCATCCACCACACCACAGAGGCTGTCAAAGTATTTGTATAATGGAAACTTACAGCGCTGTTGTTTCCAATGCATGTGGCCTTCCATCCTCCGTAGTTACCACTGGGGTCAGACTGGTACAGCTGGTAACCATAATGCTTGTCCCAACCCATGTACAGGATTGACACTCCAAATGGACGCTTACCTGAAACATTAAGGGTGATTGTTCTTTGAAAAGGTTACTACTATGTAACTAAACTTTGGATAAAGTTTCTGTTAATGCATAAATATACATAAATGCAAAAGAGTTTATTTCATGCTTTTATTAATTTTTAATTTACTACTGAACATTAATATGTAAAGGATCAAAAAACCACTAAAAGAATGTTTAACACCCTGTTTAGAACCAATAGCATGAAAGTTATGAAAGCATACAATATAATAATAAGAACTGAATTCAGTCACTGAAATATCAGATACAGACTTTGAATGACTTTTACCTAATGGTAAATTAGTGGCTTTGAATGCAGCATAAAAATCTAAAAGGCACCTATTTACTCCAACCTCTTAATTATTGTTGGTTGTTGTAGTTATAAGGTGCTTCATTATTTGTTATTGTGAAAGATCAACTTTGAAGTAAGTAGTGGAAGGTGGTCAGTGGTCAATAACACATTGAATCCTTGGAAATCTAAAGATATTTAGGAACCGGTTACACATTGACCTAACCACTTATAGAGGCAATTGGATAGAAAGACTTACCTCCATATTGAGTGTATGCTTGTTTCACATCACACAACCAAGACACAAGTTGTTCACATGGAATAGATTCACCATAATTTAGCAGATACCTCTGAGCAATCAGCCTCAGTTCGTTAGTTAGGACATTAGCATCTGATGTGATTCCGGCGACGGAACAGACCATGTCTTCATTCAGTTTGTAGATTTTCTCTGAGAAGAACACTTCATCAAGGAGTTTGTTTGTGTTTCTGCGCTCAGCAGCGAGTAGAATACCGTCAGTGGCAAGGATGCCTAAGGACGTACCAGCGTGACTGATGGCTTCCATGGCATATTCGACTTGGTACAGACGCCCTGCAAGAATACAAAGGTACACTTTTCCATTTTTAATTTTAGTTTTGGCGTAAATTAATAAAAAGACTAACCTTCGGGCGAGAATATTGTTGTACGAGTATCATAACGCCGAGCCTGTCGAAAGAAAAATCATTTATTGTTTGATGCTTGGATGACCAAGCAAGAAGTCCCTAACCTATAAACGAGTATTAGCTTGCAGGTTGTCTTGCTGTTTTACGTACCATTTTATGATCCTTCTAGGATAATTTTACACAAATCAACGTGTAGTGTTTATTGGTTTATATTTATTTAACTAAATAAAATGAAAATAGTTTTTGCCGGATCGAATCAAATTATATGATGACAATCAATCTCGAAACTTTTTTTTACTTTTTTACTCTTAATTTTTTGACGTTGACTTTGCAGCTTTGTTGACAACTCAGACCAAGGAAGAATGATGACAATGGCATGGACACTTGTAAAAAAAAAAAGCATGGCAGTCACGGCAGTCCGTGCTTTTTCTAACTTTCTAACTTTGAAGAAAATCCGACAATGGCGGTTGTGAATTTTGAATTTATTTTTTAAAACTAGTGTATCTTGAACTTTAATGTGTAATAAGGGTGGATTATTATCCGTTGAGTGTTCATGAACGTGCACGAGTGTTGGCAAATGTTTTCAAGATCATAAAACCATGCATTGTCGTTTTTGCTTCAAAGGCCTTTTTAGAGCCTTCAGTAAAATATCCTCCATTTTACTGTTGGCGTTTTGACTGACAATATGACTTTGACTTGACATAACCGTACAAATTTTACTCACTTGACATTGGCAGAATTATTGCAAACAAGCGATAGAAAGCCATTAAAGAAGAAGAAGAAGAAGAAGACAATGGCATGGACACTTGTCAAAAAAAGAAAGCATGGCAGTCACGGCAGTCCGTGCTTTTTCTAACTCCGGGGTCTAGCAATGATCCCAATCGCTAACGCTAACGCTTCACGCTAACTCCAAAAATGTATTGAAATGACATTCGCTACGCAAAACTTAGCGATTTCCAAAATGTCATTTTAGTACATTTTGGAGTTAGCGTGAGGCGTTAGCGTTAGTGGTTGGTATCTTTGCTAGACCCCCAGAGCCCCGTTTTATAAAGCTACAAGTCTTGTACTTGTAGCAAAAACCTACCACCCAGAAAAAATTGAAATAATGCGTTTTATAAAGGTACAAATTAACAAGTGTACAAGCAAATTAGCCGATTTATTACTTTACTCTATGAATTACAAGCACTTGTTCGTAGATCATAGACAATCCATAGTGTTTTTTCATTTTTTAAATGTAAAATCGAACAATTGTTGTGGTCGTTACAAGTGTACGGAACTACAAGTTGTAAAAATTTTTACCTAACTAAAGAGCTAGGTAAAATGAACTACAAGTGTAGATAAATTTACTGAAAGTATTGGTTGTGTCACGAATGAATGTTCAATTAGCACAATTAAGTAAATGTGAATTAATTTTAATTATTTAGCGACAAATTCAGCTTGATCTTAGCTCATGAATAATAAACGCATATCACAAAACCTAATATGAGAACAGCCATAGTATAACCTTGACCAAACTTAATATACATAAATAGCTTAGCATAAGAATAATGACGCCCGTGATTTCCCCACAACTTATTTATTATCCCGCGGGAACTTTTCATTTTCCGAAATAAAACGCATCTATCCCGGTAATATAAGTACCCATATTACCTAACTAAACTTCATCCAAATAGATTCATTATTACACATTAATATGGCTTGAGAGCCAGAATAAACAAAATAGACTGTTTTATTAATTTATATTATTATGTAGGGATTTAATGTAAACTTGACATCGGCTAAATTCACTATTAAAGGGAAGCCAATTTAAAAAATAAGCTATTTACTGTGACGACGCTTGTTTTTAGTAATTTGTAGTTACTTGTTCTTGTAGCTGCTACAATTGTAAGCTACAATTGTAGCTTTATAAAACGGGGCCCATGGGGTCTAGCAAAGCTCCCTCACGCTAACGCTATCGTCAAACGCTAACTTCAAAATGTACTGAAATAACATTTCGGAAATCGCTAAATCGCAGCGAATGTCATTTCAATACATTTTTGGAGTTAGCGTGAGGCGCTAGCGTTAGCGATTGGGATCACTGCTAGACCCCCTGGGCCCCGTTTTATAAAGGTTTGATAAAGGTACTGGAAATTGTAGCTTACAATTGTAGCAGCTACAAGAACATGTAACTACAAGTTACTAGTTACAAGCGTTTTATAAACCTAATAATCATCGATTACGATGTAAATTACCTATGTAATTTACATCACTACGAACGTCACGGTGTGGAACCACAGAGCAAGTAAAGTATAAAATCTAGATTATGACGTAACAAGTTGCACATCATTATGAATAAACGTCACGGTAAATAGCTTATTTTTAAGTTTCCCTTTATTTAATTACACAGGTCTTTATAAAATTACATCTTTTTTTTATAAAACGCCTCATTGTAAGCTACAATTGTCTAGCAGAGATTCCTTTCCATTAGCGTTAACGCCAAACGCTAACTCCAAAATGTATTGAAATGACAGCTTCTGCGGATAACTTTTCCGTACCGAATGTCAAGCTAATGTCATTCTCCATACATTTTGAGTTATCGTTTGGCGTTAACGCTAATGGAAAGGGATCTTTCTTTGCTAAGCCCCCAGCTCTATGCAATAACGTATCTAACCAGTGTCAACTTTAACCGCTAACGCACGGTTTTTTTATCACATTTTTAGCTCATAAATTAATAATATTAAAGATGCTACCGTCACATTTCTTCTTCATGCCTAATGGTAGGTAATGAACGACTAAAAATGGATTTGCCTACAATGTATTGTATTGTATTGTATTGTATTGTATTGTATTGTATTGTATTGTATTGTATTGTATTGTATTGTATTGTATTGTATTGTATTGTATTGTATTGTATTGTATTGTATTGTATTGTATTGTATTGTATTGTATTGTATTGTATTGTATTGTATTGTATTGTATTGTATTGCATTGCCTTGCATTGCATTGCATTGCATTGCATTGCATTGCATTGCATTGCATTGCCTTGCATTGCATTGCATTGCATTAGATAGATAGATAGATAGATAGATAGATAGATAAACTCTTTATTGAAAACACCATTTTACAGAAAATACAGTAATAAATCTTATAACTAAGTGTCACAATGGGCGGTCTTATCGCTTAAAGCGATCTCTTCCAGACAACCCAAAAGTATAGAGAGATGATGAACAACAACAAGGACTGCATTGTGCTTTTATTGCCACTAACTCCCTACCTAGTACTAATACTTAACTACATGACTATGATTGCATCATGCATGGTTGTATGGTTCAATGCAAAGTCAAAGTCAAAGAAATTTATTGCAAATAGGCTATTCATAACACCGTTACTCGGTTTTTAGCGGTTGTATTGTATAGTGTATGCCTATTGCACAGAACATAGTAAAACCTAACGACGCGTTGTAGCCCTAGCCTCTTAATATCTGCGTGCGCTTTCCTTGCGCTATAGATACTTAGTGAATGCCTATAGGTACTAATTATGGGTTGGTTTAAGGGGGGCTGAAAAATAAAGGACAAATAGTAAAAAAAATATATTTATTTTTTAATTTACAACCAATGTAAGTACTTACACCACATACTTACAAACAAACACGCATTCTTAATATTTCTACTTTATATTATTATGGTAACATAATAATCAAAGTTCTTATACCTACTTACTGATACCTAATTAAAAATTAAAAATCTGCCTTTATAAATAAAAAAGTAGATAATTATAATATAGGTAGGTTAGGTACTATGACTGTTAGGTAGATAGTTAGCAACTGAGCTATATTATGGTTTAATGGTGTGTTGTGAGATTTGAACAATTATAGTCAAGAACAAATGCCTGGTTTACCTACTAAGTTTATATCTACCAAATTCAGTTTTTATTACATAACATTACATTACGCGTAAAAACCTTAACATAGTGTCAATCTCCCATTATTTTAGATTCATACATACTTCTGTTACGAGTTATAAAATTATAAGGTTTTATATGCATTATGAAATGACTTTAACCTAGAGCACAGAATAGTGCGAGTAGGTAACCTTAACCGTAATTTACAATTTAATTTGATAAAGTTTCCTAACTGGACATGAAAATAATTTAAACTTACCGGTTATCTTAAGCTATGCGACACTATCGCCATCTGTTGATCCTGGTATATCGACTAGTCATACCGCATTTCTAGTCGTAGCTACCAAGTCTACAATAGGCTGGACTAGGGTGTATGCCAAGATTATCACTACGAAAACTATAAGGGCAGTCGATAGCCCCCCCTGTGCTGCACTGAAGTAGTCCATATTGAACCCTATGGCCATGGTTATAAGGCCCATGGAAATGGCGAACAAGCCGACGGAGAGGTGGAGGATCTTTACAGGTCCGCTCTTGATCATCAGACGCACCTTTGCGGAGAAAAGTGCGATGATGCCGGTGATGAAGCTGACCAATGCAAAGGCTAGAGCGATGACACCTGAAATACGATTTCAATAACATAAGGCTCATCATAAGTGTAAAAAGCTACGTGGATGTCTTCAGGCTGTCGACGATGATGTATCATCATCATCATCATCATCATCATCATTATTAAAAGCCTGAAGACGTCCACTGATGAACATAGGCCTCCCCCATGGAGCGCCTGCACGGATCGGCTCCCCGCGGTGTTCACTAAATCGTCGGTCCAACTAGTGGGGGGGCCTATGCTGCGTCTTCCAGTTCGTGGTCACTACGACGATGATGTATAATAATATATAATTATACAGTAAGTACCTACCTACCTATCTATTTGGATATTTTGATCTTGAGGTATCTAATAAAAGCGAAGGGTTGTTGATGTTAAGGCTAGCAGCTGCTGGCGGAGTTAGTGATAACTTAGGTGTAGGTACTGTCAATTTTTATCTTAAATTCATGCGTTTTGTGAGTATGTCAGTTGATAAGGAGATACAGTTATTTTCTTATCCAATCGCTCTTACTAATATTCCTATTCACTATGCTTGGTTAAATAAAATATTCAACTTTATGCAAATAAACAGTTTTGCAGGCTTAGGTAAGCAGGGCTAATTTGAGCCTATTATGCATCTCAGTAAGGTTTTACAGGGTTTACTAGACTCTCAAGTCTCAACAGACTTAATAGGTAACGATTCAATCATACCGCAAATTCCATGGGGCGTCGAAATTTGCATATCAACCTCTGCCAGGCCCAGAAACGTTCCAGCTATCACAAACACTGAACCGATGAGCTGAAGACATCCGTGAACGATCCGCTTGCCGTCTTTAGAGAGCTGGGAGGACCAGGAATTATGCCGGTGGAGGGTAAGAACTGCTTCGATGAGGAATAGCTGGTACTGGAAAGAATAAATGACGAATTCAAAAATTGAAAACGTGCAGCATTCAATTATTGTAGGGGTTTTTGATGGAAGAGTGAAGAACACTTTTTGAGAAAGCTTGTTTCTTGCGTCTTGTGATGTTGCACCAATTATTTAGTTAAGTATGTAGGTTTAGAACCAAGAATCATTTATCTCCCTCGTTAGTAGGCACTATGAACTCAGCACTACCTATAAATACAGGTAAGATAAGTGGCTACCTAGGTATTTATTATTAAACCCGTTAATTTGATCATGTTGAGCAGCAATCGTATCGGCCTATCATTTTTCATTATAATTACATACACGAGATGCTTTTTTTAAGTAAAAACAACACGTCACACAAAAGTAACTAAGAAAGTTAATCCTGTTCATCACAAACGTCAGGAGGAATACCTACACCAGTACCAGCAAAAATTATATGCAACTGAAGATTGCTAATTGATCCATTAGGCGCCGAAGTCAACGCGAAGTGCCAGAGGCAAAACACCACTATAGCGATCTGCATGTGCTGAATCAGGTTGAACAGCTGGCAGATGGCTCTCCAAGCCGAGTCCCATGAAGAGTCATATACGTTCCCACTTTCTTCATCATAGGCTGCTGGAGCTCTGGTTATCTCCGCCTGGTAAGGGACGTGTTCCCTGACCTCGTACATCTCTATCTTTTCCACTGACTGCTGACTAGTGCTGGGCCTGTCCATCTTTGCTTTCTTCGCCACAGAGTAGGCTCCACGAACCGTTTTTACTCCGGACTCTTACACGCGTCAGACCAACATCGGCACTAAGCCCGCGTTGGAGCACCTCTTGGAGATAACATGAGAGCATTCTATCGGCTATCGTTGACAGCTTTGAGATTAAGATCTTGCGTAACACGTCGATACCGCGGAATTCTGATAAAATTCGGCAGATAAGTTGTATCTCGCGGTACTATTGCAATGATGAAATTTTTTCGGACTTCAGAAGGAGTGCCAAATGGTTCTGGGACGTCAACTTGACCTGAATACCATTCCGTATAGACGTCGTAACTATGGCATAAGAATACTTAGATTTATCTTCTCTAGGTACCTATGCTCTAAACGACATTAGAGAAGAATCACCTACTGCTTGGCGGACAACTCTTATTGAACTCCTTAATAGGCCTTCCCCACACTGGTAAAATGCTGTGGTATACAGGGTTACAGGAAAAATTGTGCTAGATCCGTTAAGGGCGTGGAGTACCCATCATTTCTGATTTATTTCACTATGAAACACCCTAGCCTAAACTTAACCCTTTTCGAGATATTCGACTTTTAATATTTTTATTGAAAATTGCCGATTTTTAGGCTACAAAATTTAATTTTGTTTATTTTGTGTGTCTTATTATTATTATTATTGCATTTTTACATGTGTAATAAGATGCTTTAAGACGTCAATCATTAAAATAGTACAAAAGTTAACTGAATAGACCGTAGTAGACAAGTGAAAGTTAAGAACTAAAAAAAATATTAGAAACTGTAATTTTCTCTGAGGGATATCTAAAAAAAATATTATGGCAGTTGTTCGGCAGATGTGTTTTAAAATATCTACGTTTCATCAGCTATCTAACGAGGTACAATAATCTAGGGTTTGTATTACATTTCATGGAAAAAAAATAGTTGGGACGCTCCAGGTAGCAGTTCTAATGGTCTCGCGCCTATTGTCCTTCAAGTTAAGACGCACCGTGCGAGCGAGACAAGTGACGTTTTATGTAGGTGCGAATGAAAGAAAAAATGTGTAGAGACTGCTTAGGGCTGGGAATGCAACAGGGGGTATTGTTTTGGTTGTCAGTCTGCTTTTGTGCTTCGTACATAGTAGATGTGTTATCGTTTTGCTTTATTTCTCGACTTGGCTGTGATTCTGGACTTTTTCTTCTGATTGTTGTGATTACTGTGCTTGTTAACCGGACTCTGATTTGTACCTGTGATACGGAAGTGTTGAAGATGACGTCCTACACACCTGAGGAATATGCTGATATGCTTATTTGTTACGGATACTGCGATTGTGTGTCTGCGCAAGCTCGCAACGAATACATAACTCGCTACCCCGGTCGTCGAGTGCCGGATGTGGCCGTTTTTGACAGAGCTTATCGAAGACTTCGAGAAACTGGCTCTGTTTTGAGACGAAATACAGACATGGGAAGACCACGAATTGACGACGAAGAACAGGACAATGAGATGGTGCAACGCTTTCGAACGGATCCGACTACTTCCACTAATATTGTTGCCCGTGATCTGGGACTTTCGCAATGGAGAGTGTGGTTTACAGTGCATACTGCTGGCCTATACCCGTACCATTACATGCCGGTACACGTTATTGAAGAAGGAGACCCTGCGAGAAGACTGGACTTTTGCAGATTTATGCTAAATGCTGACGTAGAAGACCCAGATTTCCCAAGAAATATCTTGTGGACGGATGAGTCCAAATTTGATAAAGATGGCATAACCAACTATCACAACGCCCATTACTGGGCCCCAAAAGAACTAAGGAATCCCAATAAGAAAAGAGTGAAAGGGTCCCAACGAAGATTCAGCGTGAATGTGTGGATGGGCATTATATCCAATCATTTGATTGGACCTTACTTTCTCCCGGATAATCTAAATGGGGAAAGCTATGAAAATTTCCTGAGAGCAGATTTGAGTGATATGCTGGATGATCTGCCACTCAACCTGATCAGGGACATGTGGTTCCAACACGATGGCTGCCCTGCCCATTTCAGAAGAAGTATCAGAGACTGGCTGGACACAAATTACCAAAACAAATGGATAGGACGAGGTGGGCCGTTGCCATGGCCAGCAAGGAGTCCGGACCTAACCCCCATGGATTTTCATGTGTGGGGGCTCATGAAAAGTCTTAGTGTACAGCGAGCCAAATCCAGTTTCGTCTGTGGAAGACTTAAGAGAAAGGATTGTGAATGCAGCAAATAAAATGAGGACCACGTTGACCACTGGAGTAGTGAAGACTGGTCTCCGTAGAAGAATGCGACAATGTATCAGAAATAGAGGCGGCCATGTTGAACATGAACTGTAGAATAAGAAAAAGTTTTGTGAAAACCTTTAAAAATGACATTGCATGCTTACTTATTGTTTTATTTTGCTTTATAGGGCTAAGTATACATTTTCTTCTCCACTGTCGCCTATGAAACTAAATTATTTTCAATGCATTTGAATAAAATCCTAGATTATTATACCTCGTTAGATAGCTAATGAAACGTAGATATTTTAAAACACATCTGCCGAACAACTGCCATAATATTTTTTTTAGATATCCCTTAGAGAAATCTACAGTTTCTAATATTTATTTTTAATTCTTAACTTTCACTTGTCTACTACGGTCTATTCAGTTAATTTATGTACTATTTTAATGATTGACGTCCTAAAGCATCTTATTACACACGTAAAAATGCAATAATAATAATAATAAGACACATAAAATAAACAAAATTAAATTTTGTAGCCTAAAAATTGGCAATTTTCAATAAAAATATTAAAAGTCGAATATCTCGAAAAGGGTTAAGTTTAGGCTAGAGTGTTTCATAGTGAAATAAGTCAGAAATGATGGGTACTCCACGCCCTTAACGGATCTAGCACAATTTTTCCTGTAACCCTGTATACAAGATGCTGCGGGACTTTTTAGGAAAAGTTATTCTATAGTCAATTTTAAGTTCATATTCACCTTTCTTGCATGGGTGTCTACACTACACTGCCAAGTAGGCAGGCACTAATGCAAGAATGGTGATGACACTTCCTTTTTGTTTCATCAACTTCGTTTTGTATTTTTATGCACCGTTACGTCGTTACCTACACCCACAGCACAGAATAAATATATAGTACTACCGTAGTGTAACACTATGATACTACGTACCCACAGATTAGTAGTACGTAGGAGTACCTACTAGGTACTACTATTTTAATATCTGTGGTAGTACTTATGTAGCTAGCCTACACCGCCCACTGGGTGGCGCATAAAAAAACACCAACCCTCGTTCATCAGTCGGTCGTGCAGTAATTTATAATAACATAGTGTTTTGTGCGGGTGTGGCCCCTATTACGAATTACTTACATAGATTTTTTTCTAATGGTTAGCTTGTCTGATGGTTGCAGACGCAGCATAACATAGAGACAGCATTTCCTGCCCGCAAAATAATATTTTACCCCAGATAAATTATTTTACCAATTTCTTGAAGAAACAATTCAACCAGCAACATTTACTACACTGCCATCTAACAAAGACACCTGAAACTAATTCTTCTAAAGTCTTGTTACGCTTCTTCTGACTTGGTTCCGCTACTAGTCACAAGATGACACTGAAATAAAAAGTAGTTTAAACGTTTATTACACTTCCATCTATTTATTATAGTTAGTACTACATTGTACCCCTCAACTAAAGCTAGTTTCACTACTCTCCGCAAGATGATGCTATTATTAAATTAGATACTTTTGAATTTTAGTATAGATGGCGCTAATAGTATTCAGAAATTTCTCTTTACGAAAGAGAATACGCGTGAGGAACATTATTATAATAATATGGCGAAGGGCGAATCTATAACATCTTTACCTTTATGGAGTGACTTCCAAGAAGCAACTGCAACTGTTATGGGCGGCCGTATTGCTTAACATCAGGTGAACGACCAGCTCGTCATGTCATTCATTCTCATAAAAAAAAAGTTTCTGAATAATAATAAATAATAAATACCTAGGTAGCTACTTATTCCTTCTATGGCGGCGGCGGCGGCTGCGATGGCGGCAAAGTTAGTGGTTTTTTTTGGTTCAAAACGAGCATTGGGTAAGTATAATACTTATTTATCTCATTGTTTTATGTTGTTTCTCTTATTCCCTTTATTAGCGTACTTACATACCTACTTAGACACATTCGAGTCAAGTCAAAGCCATAGATATAAGAGTGACGAAAAAATTTTATAGGGTCTCTGGTCGAAGCCATAGGTGCCACCTTAATAATTATTAGAGTTGAAACATAAAGTTTCAAACTTGGTGCAGCACTGGTTTGTCGGTGCCGAGTCCTCTATTTAGGGAGGACCTGCGACCGCCTCTCAATTAATTAAAGTTTTAATGAATTCCTTCCTAAAGATTTAAAGGTAAGGGACCGCGAGGCGTAACCCATTTGTCAACATACCACCTGATAACGAACGGCCAGAGACAAAACAAAGAAAAACAGGGAAATAGAATTAAAACCTTTGATGTATCTCCGAATTTTATAAATGCGGCACCGAGTCTATTAATTAGTTGTACGAGATTGAAAGCAATTTGGGACTGTTACATGTTTTTGTCATTTTATTTGTAATTCTTTTCCTTTCCCATTCTTCGTTAATAAGGTTAGGAACATAATATAAAATGTCCTAGAAAGGGCAAGGAGGGCTGCACCTTACTAAAAATTGCACCACTATGGTTACCTACCTAAGACTATAATTACACTGACTATTATACTATAGTTAGCTATAGTTAACTACAACTATGTAATATGTATACTATATGTACAACTATGTAATATATGTAATATTCTAATACCCATCTAAAATAAATGAAAGTTTAAAAATCTATAATTTCTAATACAAGTAATATAATTTAGTTAAACCACAGATTACTTATATACTTATTTATATGCTTAGAATAAGTATCTAAATCTATGTTACTACTTATAATATATCTATATACATACCTACACGTGGACCGACGACCACCAACATTGGCTAACTCGATTGTTGATTTTTCTGTAATCTGTAGACAACCTCTAATTAACGATTGTTTCTGTGAACAATAATTAGCTAATAACCTGTAGGTACAGTACTATTTATTGCCTTTTTGAGGGTCTATTAGTAAGTAATATATTCACAAATAAGTATTTATGATTTTTATAGCAGTATCGCCTATTCAGCGCAATCGTAATTCTAATTTTTTCTTTACAAATTAAGCTTTATTCACAAAGTTAGGTTATTTACTTACGGAATTCCTCCATTTTGCACAAGACATCCTTCCCTCTGCGAATCCCATCCATCCTATCAACAAGTCTAGAACTCTTCCCGACCACTCGTTTATAATCGGCCGTCAGCGTCGATCGTGTATCGATTACGATGATTATTGATTCTGATTTATCGATCGAGGGATACGATCATCAGTCGTTAGTTTTGAGGATATGCCGCGATTAATAAATAGTCTGGGTAAATGGGGATGAGGACGCAATAAGGTTTTGTAGAGATTGAACAGACCGAAATCCAGGAAGTTGGATATTACCCCAAATTACTTACTTATATATTTTCTTATTATAGGGAGATAATTGTTTCCCTATATTTTTCAGTTACAAAGAAAAATATCATTTTTTTCTTACGTAAAGTAAGTATTATATTATTATCTATGCCTACCACAGAGCCTACTACTATTTTTGCGTATGGTTAGGTATTCACTACCTCATTAGTCATTACAATTTTTTTAACCCCACACACCGCATTTTTTAAGATTGTTTTATTCCTGTCCATACAAAGGTAGTCTGGAAGAAATTGCTTTATGCGATAAGGCCGCCCGTTGTTCTACCATTCTTTGTGTTGTATCATGTGCATTGTTGTGTGTTCAATAAAGTATTATTGTATTGTATTGTATTGTATTGTATTGTATTGTATTGTATTGTATTGTATTGTATTGTATTGTATTGTATTGTATTGTATTGTATTGTATTGTATTGTATTGTATTGTATTGTATTGTATTGTATTGTATTGTATTGTATTGTATTGTATTGTGTTGTATTGTATTGTATTGTATTGTATTGTATTGTATTGTATTGTATTGTATTGTATTGTATTGTACTATCTACTTAGTTCGAAATTTTGCACAATTAATTTATATTACTTGAGTGGTTTAAAACTTATCATAGGTTATTTTCTATTAGCTTTTAGTAAAACTATCAAAGTGAATTTTCGTGGTAAATCACGGGATAACGTTCGTCATTCCCATGGTTGTTAATTATTATAAATCGATGCCTGCAAACGGACGTCGAACGCGTTCGATTAAACTGATTTATAGATACCGGGGCAAGCGCAGTACAGCCTTTTGCGGGAGTCACACGACTTTTCCCATAATTATAATTGATGTTAGGTCTAAATATTGAAAATATTCTATAATGATAGTGTTTGTTTTGCTTGCAAACGTTAGAATCGAGAATATCGAGTACAATGTACTTAATACAAAAATAATTTATTGAACAGCAATGAACATAAATAGGCGGCTTTATCACTTTAACCGATCTTCCAGGCTACCCTTGGATTTAAGAGTTTTTTAAATTATTTATTTATTATATTTCATTATCTAAAACGGCAACAACCAACTACTTACAAAAACGCAAGAAGATCTTTGTTGATGAGAGCTAAGTGTTAATTTTTAATTTTTTTTCTCTTATTAGATCATTAGCAATTAGAACACAGGTAATAGAGGTTTGAACTATTTTGAAGATTGGCAATTCAATGAGGTAGTGTCGCCAGCCTTTTGGGCACTTTTCCCGCAGACAGCGACTTAAACGCGGTTTTTTATTTATAAGTGTATATTATAAGTTTAGATAGTTTTAGTTTTAGATAAGTAACCTACTTACTTACTTACTTAGTTTAAATTTAATTTAGTTTTTAGTAATTATATTTTGTATTTAGTTATTAAAACTGTTTATTAAGTATTATTTACTTACGTAAGTGTTCCATGACAACTGTTGTTCACAATAAATCAACGTTATTTTTTGAAGATGGTTCAAACTATATTAAAGATGGTTTGAGTATGGACTATCTTGAAGATGGTTTAAGTTTTGAAGTCATTATTACGAGATGAGCTACAGCATTCTGTCTTAATTATTTATTTGTGGGTGTTAATATAATATCTGATAAGAGATATCTAAAAGTGTAGAAATATTGTATCTAATACGATTCATATAGATATACGAAGATCTCGACGATTACATTGGTTCCATAAATTCGTACGATTTTCGATGTCACTAACTGACAATTTGAAATGGTCACAGTTTTTAAACTACCGCTACCTAAACAGCCGATCGTGACCAAATAATGTTGTGATTACGCTATGCTTGTTGAAAGTATGTGATTTAAGAGCACACGGCCCTCTGTATCCACATTCAGATGTCTCCTTTGCACCTAATTTGTGTCCGTTGAAGCTATCAGCGATTTGTGATACCAGTGAAGTTTGTCACATTTGGTGTGGTAAGTTGGAGTTTAAACGTTGCGTAGTTCAAGTTGGTCTCACTGACTCTTGGATATAAAAGAAAAGAAAAAAAAAAATTCCTTTTTTTAGATCCAAGATGAGAGTAACGAAAATATCTAAACTAACCTAACCCGTTCGTATTTCTGTAAAACTTCAAGTTGTAAGTTGTTGTGTATTCTGAATATCACTTTATGTGACATGTCTAGTGGCACTTATCTGACGGGCCCGATAGCTCAGTTGGTAGTATCCCTGCCTTCTGAACTGGGGCTGTAGGTTCGATTCCTACCAAGGCCAAACATTTGTGAGATGAACATAGATGTTTGTTCCGCGTCTGGGTGTTATATTGTATTCTATGTATGTATTTACAAACAAAAAGTATATAAGTAATGTATCAGTTATCTGGTTCCCATAGTACAAACTATGCTTAGTTTGGGGCTAGATGGCGCTGTGTGAAATGTCCACACATATTTAATAAAATTTATTTATTATTTATCCCCTCTCCTTGTCGCTTACGTGTTACAGACGTTCATTAGGCTTTTCAGTCAGAAAGACCATACTGCTTTGTTTGTTTAAACAACCTTTAGCATAAAATCCTAACTAGGTTTTACTTTTCTTTGTATGCAGTAAAAAATGTTTTATACCTAATACGATAATGCAATTTAACTATTTCCTTCACTCTCTTCGACTTACTTCCTCAGAACAGTTTAAAATAGTCGATTTTCTCTATTACAATAATTTTATTCCTTCCACTCATACATTCGCTATGGTCATCCTGACATTACGATGTGTCACGGGTAATTTCCGCTGAACCAAAGAATACATAGTAGTATTACGTATCTGAACCCCTATTCTCGAATCTTGTGTGCTTTATAGTATTTATAGTAAGATTCATAATTGAATAATTCATCAGTCTTCGTGAATTAGAGTAACTTCTATCAAATTGTAGTTTTACTTATTATCACTAGACTTGTGACTTGTGTTCGGAGAACCTATCTCCTAGATAATTAATGAAGAAAGTCTACTATTCGCTTAGCCTTAGAAGTCTATTTCCACAATTTCTATAGTTGTTAGATGGAAATTTTTGTACATTATAAGAATATTGAAAGTGTCATGGGAACTAAGCACAAAAGAAAAATAATATTATTTTTTTATTGTAAGTTTGGTGGGCACCTGCTTAGGTAGATAAATAGGTATGTAAGTAGATGACTGCTATACCAACATACATGTTGATTGGTTTATCATCAGCAGCCTGAAGACGACCACTTCTAAACATACGCCTCCCCTAAAGCCCCACTTTGAGCGGTTGGTTGCCTTTTGCATCCAACGGCACTATACGGTATATACACTGCGTCTTCCAGCTCGTATTCGTCACTTGAGGACCTCTCTTCTCCATTACTTGTCAGTTGATTGGTTAGTCAATAATTTTCTTTTAGGGCTGTTTTAAGTGATATAAGAAATGTGTGTGAGTAAATGAAAGAAATAGCAATACCTACCCAGTCTCTTCTTTGTTTGCGTAGGTACACCAGTACTTTACAAATCACTATTTGCCTTCACAGCTGCTCCACACCCAACAAAACCACGGGCATCTAACAGGCACTACTTACTCTATATTTATCGGCATTCCCGATTCGCCTCTTGACGGGACCACACGTACCCTGCACCAGAATATGTATTAGTTACAGTAGAGTTAATGCGGGTCCCGATTCCTGCTACAGATCATGTAGGCTGCGGTACACTGACAAATGATTGGGAGCTGATCGTGTTTTCTAAACTTTATACGGGCCAGGCGAACAACAGGAAGCGACGAGTGATCAAATGCGAGCATTAAGCACAGCAAATCAGCAATTGCAATTTAACGATGAAATGTGATGCCAGCATGTTGGGCACGCTACCTATTGGTAGTGTGCTGGGGCATTTCGGATGAACGTTTGCTTAATAAATATCGCCCTATATGGTTCGTTGACCAAGGTATATATAATCACTTGTCAAACCTATTAGTTGACAGGGTCAGGAGCCCCACCCGTGGTCCCTAAGGACCATCTATGGTTCCATTATTTCACCCTGAAACAGAACAGATATTACTTATACCGACATGTGTAAATATGGACTAGGTAATACATATCTTTACGTCGCAAATCTGATATGAGCTCTCTTGCTTTTAATAAATTGAATTTCAATATATGACTTATATGGTCTTTTTTGACTTAGATCATAGTATATCTAACTATCATTGACTATTTATGTTCACGAGCTATCAACACCAACCGGCTTTATAATCTTTGCTAACTATCCATCGATATTCAGATTGCAGACCAAAAAGGACACCACTATCAAAGCTTCAAACGAGACAAGTAAAGCTGCTATCAATATTACATAAACTAAGTGTAGTCCTGTCCTAAGGAATAGTTACAGAGCTATTATCCTAGCCCACCTACCGGAGCCTTATTAAGACATTAACTACTATCCACGTAGTATTTAATGGCAGGGATGAAGTAATCGTCGTCTTTATACGTGAGTGCAGTACTTACGTTTTCCATATGTTCTGCTCCTATGAACATAGCCTTTTTGATTCTTTTTTAACTGCAACGTCTCTAACCGATACTGGTGCTGCAGGGGGCCTATTGTCACCTCTTAACGCAATTCAATTGAAGATCGAAAGTGAATCGCTATAATACAGTTTGTACGAATCAATTAAAGTCTACATTTCAGTCGCCTAAGAGGTAACAAAAACAATATGCCTCCTTGTTTTTGTTTGAACTCAAGTTGTCTCATCTTATCCACCTGCTTTTGAATGAAAGCGTTATGCGTTGTATAAATACGATTTGTTTTTACTCCTTCCATAAATTCAATTTTCATAACTTAAACTACAAACATTATGTGCTAGAAAGGATTGGTGTCGTTAATTGTAGAAGACACTACTGGTACTTGAGTTTGCGGAGACGAAAAATTACATCGTCCTATATGGACATATAAATGCCTTGCTGGTGTGATCTCGACTCAGCTCGTTCAATGACTTGTAGTCTACGTTTGAGCCCTCAGGTATACAACTGCGATTAACCAGCCCACCTAGAGTATCACCTTCTCATAGATATATTTTATTAGGTAACTCGTATTGGCAGGCTAATTGTGCTGCTGGTTTGATTGTCCAAGTGAAGTGATCTTTAGTAAGGTTGTGCTTGTTGTATAATTATATGCTGTAGAGTTCCTGTTATCCTACTGATGTGCTACATCTTAGAATAGGTAGTAATTATATGGCTAAATGTTAATTTCAGAGACTATTTCTTGGAATGCTGTAACAGAACATTTTTTTTTATTTTATTCGAATTAGTTTATTTACTTAGTCGTCTTATTCGAATTAGTTGTTAATTCGTTCAAATACGAAAATCACCCTTCATTTTGAGCATCACATGATTTTCATACAACATCTGCGTACGAGTACCTAAGCGTATTCCGTAAAACGCATAACTACAAATTTCAGACTCGTCACACACGATTTACGCTAACTGACCGCCAATAGTTCTAAAATCGGCGCCCTAGAACACAGTACACAATAATTACGAGAGCTTTTACTCGGTTTTTACTTTCCATCACAGTTACATGCCTTGTGAGCCCTTCCACAGTCGAAAGCCAGTGGTTAAGGAACGCGCGCGCATCTAGGAGAAAATACTAACATAGTGCAGGGAAATTTGGTGTCTGTGAAAATTGTCGAAGTCTGTTTTGGTTGGGGATAGGAGCTTTAGGACTACGGATATCGACGTTTAGAGCTTTTTATGTAAGATTTTCATCAAGCTGGTGAGTTGATAGTTTTACTCTTATTATTTAGTTTTTATAATTTATTACTTTTTTCATTTCTTTGCTCGAGATTTTATAAAATTAATTTGAATGGACATAAATATAGGTGCTAATTATATAGGTTTACACAAACTTTTCAAATAAGTACTGTCATAATTATGGAGAACCAATTTTGTTTCTGAAATTTATCAACTTTTACTTTTTAATACTGTTTTCGCCAATAGGTAACACATAATATTTCCTACAACTTTTTACTCATTTATATTAGTTTCATGTAAGTAGCTAAGTAGCTATCCGAAATCCGATATGATTTAATCAACCCCAAATAATTTTTCAAAATGACTCATAACAAAAATTATGAGTCACACTCATAATTTTAAGTATAAAATGGAGGCAGAAAAGTAGGTACTTGCCGATGACGCCATTCAATTAAACCCGATAGCATCTTTATCCAAATTGGACGAGCCCATAATTGCGATCTATTTTACCATTTAAATGCTTACCGTTGCAAAAACCATGTTCAATCAGAGTATGATAAAATCAAACCTACATGATGTATAGTTACATGTTAATGTATTAGGAAGCATGTCAGAGACGCTCCTAACTGACATCGATTACAGGTGGGCACACTGAATTGGAAAGGGTGTGGTTATGGTGGTGAAGAAATGGATATCAAACATCATCAAGATCGGTTCAGCCTGTCGTGAAAAAGTAACAAACAGATAAAAAATAGACAGAGTCACATTTGAATGTATAATATTGGCATAAATAATTAGATTTTAGAGTATTATTTGTTTTTAAAGGGCGGTGTATAAATTGTTTAGGTATATTGCTTCTTTATTTTTTGTCTTTAACATAAAAATTGATGAACCAATATTTGGGCAAATTTTATAGTACTACTTATAGGTAGCTACAAAACTAATACTAACACAAAAACTGGGCCAATATTAAATGTTATTTTAAGAGAGAAAACGAATGTAAGTGCGAAGCGACTCTATACAATTTAATGCAATTAATTTTATTGAAGACATTACAGATTCATCACTCGTTTTCATTTCATACGGTAATACTAATATTTGTACAATAATGAACGTGAAATGACCAAACTCTAAACCAAGTCGCTTCGCCCACTTCATTCCGCTCCCGCTCTCGCGTCTGCCACACTCGCCGCTCATCAATACACTCGCAGCTTTAGGCTGAATAACCTGTTATCGTGCACGTGTCGCATCTCGGTACAACACGGTGCCGACTAAAGAGATCATACGGAGAACTGTCAGAGACAGCACTTGTGCAAATTCAAACGCATTATTCTCATGGATCGTGTATACCTAATGGCATTAGTCCATACGCTCCCAATGGTGGAACACGGGTCTTTTAGAAGTGCAGTATGGCCACTACAACTACGCTGGCAAAATGCTAGTTGCTTGATGAATGCACGACCTGGATTTTTTTATGATTTTTGAATTATTTTTCGGTGAAATTTCCTCACGATGTTTTCTTTACCATTGGTTTCAAAGTTTGGGATGTGAGCCTGGCCATGCACACTGTCCTTTCAGATATATCGCTTTTTCCGTATTTACATTAGATTTTATAGGCGAATATTCATGATCTAAGCCCCAAGGTCTTCTACAGAAATACTACAGAAGCATGGCTATTTAAACATACATGTTATTATTAAACTATTAATAGCCCAGCACCGTCCGGCTTACTAAGACATCGACATAATGCGACATCCTGTCTTTCCCGGTTTGCGTCCATTACTTACATGCTCATGCGCAGAGAGGAGTACTTAAAAACCGCCATTACAATCATAATCCTATTAGTAAGCCGTGGGGTCTTGGAGTATGAAAATTAAATAGAGACAAAACTAATAGGAATTCAATAAGACTATACGGACCGCTTCCCATGGGCGCTGTACACTTTTTTGCACCAAAAAACTTATTAATTGAGGCATTTAAATTTGCTCTCCATCGCCTTTTTTACATTCAGAATGAAAGAGATGGAGAATGTGAGTGTTTCTTTTCTTCAATGTAGATTTCGGATCGGAACTTTTCTGATCTTCAGTGAATTGAGCAATCAGATGCACTTACCGGAGAATTGTTGCATTTACAAACAATATTATGGGGAGTCGATAAGCTGGCCAGTAATTCCGATAAGTACCTAATATGCTTCAGAAGCAAAAATTAAAATTTCAGGAGCCTTAGATTCTTTAGAAAAACAACAGATTTTTTCCTTGCTCCGTGCGTAAAATTGTGGGGAAAGTGAAAAAATGAAAAAATGAAAAATACATTTATTTTGATAAGGCATAAGTAGGTAACATATACATTAATTAGAACACCTGGATCCCACACCAGGCTCAGGGCCCGTATTATGAGCTCCAGGCCTCTTTCGCCAGCAACAAAAGAATCAAGCTTTATGTAGGTAGGTTACAACCGATAATTTAACTGAAATGTAATCTAGGTAAAAGTAAAGCTAAAATTTCATAAAGAAAAAGCTAAGTAAATATACATACCTACTTTTAATTAACAGAAATTACGCTCGCACCCGTGATTTTTCCCTTCTCTGTGAAAAATTGTGGGGTATAGGCGTAGCTAACATTTCATAGAGATAAGCCAAATAAATATATAACTCAATAAGGTGAATAATCATAAGCACCTTCTGTCCTTCTTGAGGTCCATAGGATTCTGGATACACCTTGTAATTAATATCAATACGTAATGATACATGTTTCTCGCTGCGCATACTGGAGTTTATGATGTAATTTACATAATTAATGGATGTTAAATACGGGCGTCCCGTTAAAAGGAATCTGTACCTATATGGAGGAGAAAACTTTTGGAGTAATTTGTTGGTAGCAGAGTGTTTCTTGGGTTGAGTAACTATCTAATAATTTTAGGTATACCTAAGTATAATATAAATGCGAACATGTGTGTGTTATTTGAACTCATATCTATTCATTGGCCGGGACATGATTTTCAAGTTACAGTAATATACATAGATCTATATATCAGGATATGCCCGAAGGAACATTTTATTTACTCAAAATGGTGTGGGGAAAAGTTAGCGCCATCTCTTAGATTACTCAGGAACTACGATGAGAACGGCCCTATCGCTGCCATTATGCCCGTCAATGTTTATGTTTACAATGATTATCCCAAATATAAATTCGATTATTTTCGTACAAAACGGAGTGTAATATTGAAAATATTGACTTACTTGTGGTAAGAAACTTTGTATTTCTTTTTATTGCACTTTAGAGTGTAGTTTGTGCAACCCTTCACAACACAACTTGGCATATTTTCTTTGAGACACACGACCGATATCTTCTCACTTCCAACACAGACTGGGCGCTAGTGGATGTCAATCTGTGAAATTGACACCCTCTTTGAAGCGACGGCGACGGTTTAATCTGTCATTAGGCCTGTCCTTATATATATGTCTATGGTAATATAGGATCTCAGGGTCCTTAAGAATGGACGGATGTGGGTCATAGAGGTATATGTACTACGTACTAGAGCAGCTATGGGAAGCATAAATAGTTTTCAAAAACCTTTACATAGTAGAACAAGTTGTACAACACACAGATTTTAAATTAGTATACTACTACCTACGTGAAAGAAAGTTAGATGCCTGAACCAAGAAAGTGTTCTGGCTTATTCAACTCCGATAGGTGTTCTCATTCATTCTGCTTTAAAAGTCTATATTATTTTAAACTATAATGCATCACCATAAAGCTGATAATGGAACGCGTCAATAATATATGTAGGGAAATGTCCTGATCAAGGAAGGGAACCCGACACCGCATTGCTAATGGCACGTACCTACTCGCAGTGTCTTCGCGGTTGACACCGCGAAGACACTGCGAGTAGGTGCACAACTTGTGCACTTGCGCTTCGGACATAATTGTTACACACTTCTGTTCTAGTTTAAAAAACAAGCGTTTGAAAACCCTTCGAAATATATCCTCTTTCTCTTTTCTGCTTCATTATCAGACCCATCATCTAAGTATCTATAATTTACTCATCGAGAGCATGCCAATGAGCCTAAGACATGATCTGGCGTTAGCGTCGACGATTAAAAAGAAAGTGGATGGATTTGTAATGTGCAATACAGTTGCACGTGTAATCTGGCTTGACGTTGTGCTGAAAATGAATGAATCAGAATGAGTAATCATAGAAACTAGATGTGGGAATACCAATCAATGATTGCGCTCATAGCACCTGTGCGTAAGCATTATGTAGTGTGTACAATAGTATCCACGGTGACGGTGGATAAGCATAGGTACTATAAGGTGGGCCAATCAGCTTGTTTGTCTGGACATAAAAACCTACAAGTATGTATAGGTACAACTAACGGCTATAACTTATTCTTATACCACACATAACTACACACACACACACCTTTCATGTACCTACATGTCCTCATTATCATAATCATCATCAGCCTGAAGACGTCTACTGCTGAACATAGGCCTCCCCGAAAGAGCACCACTTTGAGCGGCTGCTTGCCTCTTGCGTTCATCGGCTCCCCACAGTTCTGACCAGGTCGTCGGTCTACCTAGTAGGGGGCCGGCCTACGCTGCGTCTCCCAGTTCGAGGTCGCCACTCGAGAACCTTTCTTCCCCAACGGTTGTCAGTTATACGAGCGATGTGGCCCGCCCACTGCCACTTCAACTTGCTGATTCTGAAAGCTATATCGGTTACTTTAGTTCTCTTGCGGATCTCCTCATTTCGGATCTTGGGGTCCAGCAAAGATCACAATCGCTAACGCTAACGCCTCACGCTAACTCCAAAAATGTATAGAAATTACATAAGCTGCGGAAAAGTTAGCGATTTCTGAAACGTCATTTCAATACATTTTGGAGTTAGCGTGAGGCGTTAGCCACGCCAATTTTGGCAAAACATGATGCGACGGCTAAACACTTTAATATCTATTGTGCGGCATCATTTCATGATTGTATGTACATTTTACTCATGTTTAGCAAATAAATTTATCTTTATCTTTATCTTTATCTTTAAACGGCCAGTGACGTCAGAGCAAAATCTTCATAGTACCTCATTCCTAAGCTGTGGTAGCTTTACATACAATATCTTTGGCATGTGACGTCACAGGTGGATTTTTCACAGTAGCTGTGGAGGCGCTCTGTTTCGCGAGAAAGGGACAGGAGATGCCTCCTATAGAAACTTTAAAAGCTTATTACTCCGTGATTTATTTACCGATTTTACTTATTTTTCAATTATTGTATTCATTTTTAATCTTCTTTATGAAAGTATTATTTACTTGTTCATTTTTAATAGTAGTCATCATGCCTATTGATCCATCGGATCCGTTATCAAACTTAATTCGGTGGTGCTAAAATTACAATAATCAAGTACATGCTTTTCCATTAGTTAGTAATGAATACGGATTAATTATGTATTTTTTGACGGTGTTTCCTTGCTAGACCCCCTTGTCTCGCAAGGAAACACCGAGCATAGCTCCTCCTACCATGTCCTACCTGGCATCATATATAACATGTTCTTATTAAGCAAGTATTGAATAAATGTTATTTATACTACTCTATTCTTTTTTTTTTCTTTTAAAATAACTAGCAATTTTAATGAACATTGATATTATTTACGTGTTCCATAATAAGCCAAATAGACGATCGGGACCAACCACCGACCAAGGTCACATTTGTCTCACCTTGGTCGGGTTTGTGTAAAATCCGACCGTGTGGTTGGTGGTTGGTGTTTTCATTTGGTCGCCAACCACAATCCACACGGTCGGATTTTACACCAACCCGACCAAGGTGAGCAATTGTGACCTTGGTCGGTGGTTGGTCCCGATCGTCTATTTGGCTTTTAAGTCTTTTTGTGTATCAAATATGATACACAAAATGATGTGATGTGATGTGTATGGTATTTGTGTAAGTAAACTATAATTATGTTACTAATCAAAATTAAAGTTCTGCACCATTTATGATTCTGTGAGTTATTTTCTAGGTGCTAAGTTTTACACTTTCTTAATTATTTTTACAGCAAACACCGACCGTATCGTTAGCGATGATGAATGTTGTAATGTTGCAGTAAAATATTACTTTGGTAGTTTATGAACGAAAATTTGAGAGTTCTATTTTAATTTGGATTATTGGACCATTGCCTGAGGTATTTTATAATTTGGCCGTAGATTACGGAAAAGTTACTTAGTGTTTGGGTAACAATAAATATTGTTCGGATGACAGGCAACACAAATTATAATTCAACTTTGTTAAGGTCATTTATTACAATTTATTATGCCCTCTATAGTACGTTTTTAAAAAGTTTTGTCACGAACCAGGGCCACTCAGTTTGGAGCTACTTTCTGTAGTTTAATATCATTACAGGCGAATTAAAATTAGACACACAATCATGTAGATTGTAGACAAACCATTTGATGAACCATTTGATCTTAGCACTCACTTCTAATTTTTTTATAAGTATTATTCTATTAATTTCTATCTAATACATTATTGAGGCAGGGTCCGGTTGTCACCCGATAGATTGCGGAGACCAGTCGGTGACGATGAGTCGCTCGGTTACACCCCGACTATGCAAACGTGCTATTACTTACTCTGTGGCATAAAGGTTAATAACCAGCTAAGTGCGAGTCGGACTCGTGCACGGAGGGTTCCGTACCATTATTTATAGAAACGAGCAAAAAATCCTGCTTGTTGTATAGGCGCCCCCTTAAATAATTAATTTTAAGCTGCTTTTTAGTATTTTTTGTTGTAGCGGCAACGGAAATACATAATCTGTGCTAAATTCAACTTTCTATAATTATCACAGGTACAGTCTGGTGACAGACGGACAGATGGAAAGATAGACAGGCGGACAGCGGAGCCTTAGTAATAGGGGTCGCTTTACCGTTTGGGTATGGAACCCTAATAAAAGAAGGTTGCATGCGAGGGATGTATCAATGTAAAATGTAGCCTATGCGCGTGTAATGTAAATTTTATAACTTCGCGGTAGAGTTATAATTTAATAACAATTACTCATAAGTAATCCATCTTTTCAAAAGGTTGGGTCAAGGCTTGTCAAATAGTCAAATAAAGACATCATAACGAGTGAGTTGATTCTGAACAAATCCCTAAAAGTGATTCTTAATAGTGTTATTAAGAACATGTCTGTAATTTTTTACTAATAAGAATAAATTGTGGGTGGTCTTGATACACCTAATTATACTTAGGTATATTTGTTTCATTGCTTAGATAATTTAATTTTTACCACCAAGTTTGGTTTCAAGTAACCAAGCCAGACTATATCATGTGTTCCTGATCCACAGTATAATAATTTTCGTAAGTAATACAATTGATTAATTTTTTTTAATATTTGTTTTTTGGGGAAAAAAACTATGGCGGTACTTTTAAGCTAATAGGAACTGTCTTTTAATTGAGTTTATGACGATTAAAAATAAAGGGGGGTTCTCTGGGACGTGGGCGCCTAGATCGGGGTACTCAGGGGTACTGTAACACCCCCCCCCCCCTATCTAACCCCCCTATTCCCCTTATATTCATAATTATTATAATTTTATCTTTAATTTACCGAACCTAAGGACCTAAGTTTAAATAAACTATAAAATGAATTAAATAAACGCTAGCAATAATCAATACCGATAGAAAAGAACCTAAAATTAACCTAAGCTTGTTGTATGTTCTAGATTTGTTATGGCCAAGTGATCGTCTCCTAATAGTGATAGAACCCGTACGTTGTGATAATGTAGTAATCCAAATCCTTTTAAAGTAATGAGACAGTATCTAACTAACACCTACTCAATACGCGATTAATGTAGTAGACTGGAATTCCTTTATTTTACTAAGCTTTGCAATCTGAACCTATGATGAGCGCTAATCCTATATCTGCTGGAAATATCGAATACGTAGATTGCTCCAAAACAACTCACTTTAACCTAATTTGGAAAACCTGAAGTACTTCCTCTAATTAAACTTTAGAACCTTACTTCAAGTGTATATATCAGAATCTCTAAACGAATACTACCTAAAAATATAAAATTCAAATTTAGCCCACTACCAACTTTTCAGCCCAAGATTCCCCACTAGTACAAAAATGTTATCATTCCTACCAGAAATGCTTACAACTTTAGCCCACTACCAACTTTTTAATCCAAGATTCCCCACTAGTACAAAAATGTTATCATTTCTACCGGAAATGCTTACAACCCATTCTACCATTTCCTTACGCCTATTTTAACCATATAAGCGAAGTCATGATAAACCTCTTCTGCTTATCATGACGCCGTCTACTGAGCCCCAATTCCTAACTATAAATTAATGCAAAACCTAAATCTGGTTTATTAAAATGGCCATCTACGATGATAGACTAGAATTCGTTACCCCAACTTTCCTACGTTTTATCCTATATTAAAGATTAATAAATAAAAACATAAGTAAAACTCAAATTATTTATTAAGAAAGTTATTTCAAACGATTATGAATTTAGAATTTACTTTACCAGAATACTTTTATTGAATTTTAGTACTCAGAATATATAATTAAATGTTAGAATTATTTTGTAGTTCATAACTAACTTTGAGTTTTAAAAATATATCCGGAAACTCCGACTACTCCTGATTGAGAAGAAGCCCAAAGAAACTCCTCAGGGTTTATTTTTTTATTCTTTTTTTTTTTTAATTCTTTGTTGGTTTAACAATATTTGATTTTACAATAATTATAAAGTCGACTTACGATGCGATATAATATTTTGGAAAACTGTAAATTTAGAGTTAATACATCTACCGTCGAGATTAAATACTATTATCTATAAGATAAGAAAATACATGACCTTTTAAATAAGTTTCGAAGAATAACAATCAGACATGTCTTGATGAATCGTCCTACAAAGAAGAGCCCGTAGGTTATGCATTATGCGCAACCTCGCCGTGTGGAACCTCTGCTCCTCTCTCGAAGATTCGACCGACATGAAATGGAGATTAATAATGTTGAATAAAAACTCAGGACATTTATTTCGGAGTAATTACACAATGATAATAAGTTTTATGCTGAGCTGAGCCGGGATCTGTTTCTGACATCGTGCAATATCGCTTCAGATTATAATTAGTATATTTATATAAGTTTCTTATTTTATGTTCCGTGTTATATTGTTCCTTTCGCGATATTGTGTGTCGGAAATAAAGATCATTTCGTTTCATTTCATTTATTCCTAATCGTTTCCATACCCGTATTTATTGATATTATAATAATATTATGCATATATTTTGTATACTATAGACATTGAACCGTTTATGAATTCTCAGGCTGACTTTGCTTTTCCTGAACTTTCATAGAAATCATCCACATATCTAAGACATATTTCAGTATAATGAAATATGCTAAAGTTATGCTTGACCCGTAGAACAAAGTATAAGTATTGTAAGTTGTAAATATATTATTGATATCAGTACCCGTCATAGATACCTAAGTACTACTTATTTTAACAACGTTTTAATGCCGGTCACTAATTTTGGCACAAATTACGTAGACTTTATTTAGAGTATAATACGTAATATAGCTATTTATCTTATTTATTTATTTATTGTTATCAACCAGTAAATATATACTATACTTATAGCTATTTACAGAGATTTAATCAAGAATAATAACAACAAAATAATCATAGTAATAAAATGTAACTGTTTTTCATCTACATTGTGCGCCATATTTCATTAAAAACCTGAATATATAATAATGATAAAGCTGATAAGATATTAATTACTAATAACCTACAGTTTATATGATATTAATTACTATTAAATATAATATATAATTAACCAAGAATTAGTATATTTTTAAATTATATTTCATATTCCATAAAAGCTTATAAGTATTTTTAGTGTCATCATTCACTTAAGAAAAATTGAGGTCATTAACAATACGCATTAAAATATTTAATTAAGTGAAAACAGATATTATTAATGGAACTCATTCAATACTACTTCCGAGGGATTTTATTGCAAAAGGAAATGAGACAATTTGGTAAACTGGTGACAAAATGACAACATTCTTTTGGTCTCTAAATTGCCATTGAAAAAAAATTGATTGCCATGCTCAATGGGCCGAATCGTTTTATTATACAGAAACGCGCGTTTAGTATTGCCAGATGAAGGCATTTGGGATATTTCACAAATTGTTTCGAATGCTCATAATAAAATACAAGATTCTTTCAAATTTGATCCATATTCAGTTGGCTTTCTTTTGATAAAATACAGTTACTGACACAAATAATTTATTAATGACATGTGCGTTTAAAAATTATTCTACTATGCAGTGGAGTTATATATTAATAAGTTTTATTTTATTGTTATTTTAATTTCTACTTTTAAAATGTGACAATATAATATACTAGAAAACTATGCAATCGTACCTTTTAAACTTAGTGTAGATTAAATAAGTACTTATAAGTACATATAAATATGTAAGTTACCTATAAACAGCAATCACTCATATATATATCTTTCATCAGTCATAAATTAAAATTAAATTTTTCAATCAAGCAACACATAGAAAACACCAAAACTACCAAAACACTTAAGAGAATTCCTCCAATTTGGTAGCTTCATGTTGGTTAGACTCGAGTGCTATTGTGATTTAAATGCTATTTTGTGAGCGTTTCCAATTTCCGTACTTAATTAGAGCTTATTGTTATGCAATACCTAGTAGGTACCTATATCAAGTAGGAACGTGGTAAACAATGGTATTGTGCCTACTAAAATAAGTTAATAACCCCTCTACTTATAAAACTTGAGCATAGAATATAATATAATAGTAGATACTGACCTCAAGTTGAAAACAATATAGCACGAACGGTACAGGTTATTTTTCTTTACTCCAACAGAAAACTAAAAACAATAGTACGAATATATACGCGGGCGTAAGTGTAACGTTAACGTAAGGCAGTTGTATGGCATTTGATCTGCCCCCCTATTACGATTGGGCTAGCAGCGCTGCTCACGCGAGTCTGCCGCTCAACTGCTGTCAAAATTGTACATGAACTTTGACAGCAATTGAGTGGCAGACGCAATCGTAAGGGGCCTTACGTTAACGTTAGACTTACGCGGGCGTAAATGTTCGTGCTAGGCCTACTGTTCTTATTAAATTATCCGTATAACATGCTTTTACCGATCCTGCCGTCAGCCAAGTAGATAGGTACACCAGCCAACTCTGCGCTAGCAACGATTCAATAGGTTTTGGCGGGAACGCGGAAATGTTCACGTCGTTGCATTGTATTATTTCTCAAAACTTGTGCTTCTTCCAGTATTAATGTTTAAAATTGGTGGCATTTTACGCATTAAGTGCTGAATTACGAGCATGAGTGTGGGCAAGTGATATAATGTGGTGAAACGTGAGTTTTCGTGTTGCTTCCAAAATTCCATAGAAGCTTCTAGTAAAGTTGCACCACTTTACTGGAGCATGACTTAGACTGGACTACGGCTACCTGACTTAGACTGGACTAGTACTATGACTAAGACTTGACTTCACGTGATATATTCTTTAACGAAGAATAATTACAATACTTGACACTGGCTAAATACACTATGTGTGGAGCCAAAATATAAGAAAAAAAAAACGATTCAATAGGTATCACATTGATTAAAATTAGAACACATATAAAAATCAATGATGTCCAAATTCTTTATAAATTGTGCCAATAGCCCTTGCTCATTGTTAAATGTACTTCTATACTTCATTTTATTACTACTAATTGTCTCGCAATACTCTACAAGTCTATACGACAGTTCATGTCCAGAAAACATCAGACGCGGCGATACCATGAACAAATAACTTTCTTAAAGAGACTCAGTAGCTTACTACAGGGAATAGAATAAAGCGCTCGATCGTCACGTCTGCTGTTGTCCCGGACATAAGAGTACCGTAGTAGTGTAATAGCCAACTAGGAACATATCAACAGAATGTCATTGACCCGCTGAAATCACGGGTGTCCGCAGTTAAATCATTACATCTGAGATATGCCATTCTCCCTGTTGACCGCTGACACCACAAGTAGTGGTTTCTATCTATTTACTTGCCACTTCAATTGTTTAGCGTTTGTTATTGTCCTTGGGATAGATGTGAAATTCGTATTGATATGTTTATTACGGTCACGCGTTGGATTTTTGTTGATTGACGTCAAATGTGAGATGTTTGCGGTTGGTTGTCAAGGGTGTTGGGTCGCAATCGCATAGGCTTCATTGGTTCTTTCCTTGAACTTCATAACAGAATTTAATGGCGAACGAAACCAAATACCGAAGAATTTTGAAACGTTTTTTATTTTCCTTGAAATAAGGTTACCAATAAAATATAGTTATTGACTTTCATCGAAATGTTTTGACATTGTTCTCTACATTAATAATTTACGACAAAGTATTTTAACATAGCAGAAATCTCACAGTGGCCTAAGCATTCTAATACCAGGGCTAATATATCATGCAAGAAGGAAGGATAATGCCAATTCAAGCGTTGTGTAATAAATGAACTTAACATACAATTTTTCTCATTATAATCCTATTAAATATTTAAGAAAAGAGAATCCAAAAACGGGTTTTTAACATAATAAACACATAAGTAATTGTATCGTAGTTTACTTTGTTACTGATAGCATTGAAATTGAGCTTTTTGTAACGTTTACTCCAAAAGCTCTACATATTCGCGTCATCGGATATAAATTCACCTCTGGGCGTTTAGATACTGCAGTAGAGTTAGAATTGTGAATGGAAAAGTATTTACTCTACCTTGGTAGAGCAAAGCTAGGGTTGCCTATTTTATGTAAGTAAAGTAGCATAAAGGTTTTTGTAGATTTTGTCATTGTATTTAGTAAGATTAATTTTAATATGGCCCAGTCAATTGGACTATGATAACCTTTAGTAACTAGGTATAATTAATTATACATAACTGTACAGAAGCACAATTTATAGAGCATTTTAGAGAACTACCATCAGCTCTATAGCTCTATACCTACTTAATCTAACGTCAAGGCAACCTTATATACCAAGATATCAAAGCAGCCATAGTAAATACTTAATGTATGTGTTGCAGTTTCAAGTTATTATCTCAAAAGATACAATGCAACCCTACACCGGTAGAGCTATACAAACATGGCTGTAGGGAGAGCATTCCAGATTAATGGCAGCAGATTGGCGCTCGCCAGCCGACGGTTTTTGTACGGCTCACTCGCGGTAGAGTATTAGAGATACATACACAATGAAGTCATTTTCATATCGGAGGTTTTGATTTAATTCAATATATCTTGTGTGCAATGTGCATAGTTTTATATCTTCCATCGGAGTAACGGTAGAAATTTTTATTTGGCGCATCAATGATGTGCTTAAATTTTTTCAAAGTGGTTGAGCAACCCTTCTATTGTCCTATGACTGTATCGAATACTTAGGTACAGTAATTACTAATTATGATGATGGATTAAATATCAATAATTTGGCAATCATGGGAAACATAATAATATTGGCTAAACGTTTCATTATGTACATTAAGTACAGAGTATAATCGCTACTTCCACTTGAATCCTAGCACAGTCCCCCAAGAGACTGTAGCTGTACCTATAGCGTACAACATTACAGTATCGCTAAGTATTCTGTACTAGGAATCCAACTAGTAGGTACCAACAAAACCTATTCCACTTAAATCCTCTAGCCCAATCCCCCAGGTCAAAACATCTATAAGTTTACCGCAACATTTTCTTTAGGTACCACATGTTTTTCTTCCCCCATGTAAAGGTTTTTATGATAGCACTTCCTAACAAAAGAATAATTAATGTAGCTGAAAAAATATAATTTATACCGCGGGCAATATCTAATATCTATGCAGTTGTCAGTGGTATTACGGAAGCATACCTGCGGTTTAACTTTTCCCCTAACCACGGAGAAAACGAGCATGTGCCAGCAGCTTTAGCCATTTGCACCTGATATGCGGTTTCAGATACTTACTGGTTGAGGTGCATGGTTAGTTAGCCACCAGTATTTTAAAAGGATTTTAAACTTTATTTAAAGTAGACAAGGTTGGGAGTGGCACGAATTTTTGCCATCGACAGTAGTTTTGGTAAGTGATATTGCGTTCACGTAAGGCCTTTGTCATTCGCATTTCATGTTCATCGTACAAATTATGTTGATTCATAGAAAATGTACTTATCAGAATTTGAATTGCATCCTTTTATGACCTGTGGCAAAAACTATTTTATAATTATCATTTTAACAATAGTAGTAAATAGTTCTTAAATAAGCTAAAAGTAGCAAAAGACAAAAGTATTTCGTTAAATTGCGTAAAGCTGTTGCAGCAGTAGATACTGGGAGTACGGAACCAGTTTCTGAGCTATACAAAATACTACACAATACAAAAATCTATTTTCGTACATCGTACATGAAAAAGACTCAGAAATAAACAACTTAGGTCTACAGCCAATACTATAAAGGAATAAGATTAGGTACATCGTATCATAAAAGCCTGTATTAGCTATGTCTGTATTATTATTAAGTACTTGTATAATACTTTATTGTGAGACTAACCTTGTCAAAAGCTATCTCTCCAACTTTCTCTGGTACACTCATCCTTCATAGTGTACGCACAAATTAACTAGGGTTCTAATAACTTCTAATCAGAGTCCTAACATGAATCGCACCGCCATCCAGCAAACAGCGCGGAAATTGTAAAGCAATTAGCTGGGACTGCCGGCCGGTGCTGTCTAAGTAGAGGCACAGAATATGTCGTAGTATGACATGCATGTAGGTCAGTGTATCGGCTGCGGGGTTAAAAGTGTGCAAGTGCACACTTTGAGGTTGGACTCACACACTACCAATTATAATAGTGTTGAATTATGCCTAAAATTGAATCTGTTAGCACTGAGTTCATGAAGATTCAGCAATCATAATTATATTGCGCTTTTTACAATACAAGTTCTATGAGTCGTAAACCTAAGCATAGTGTAATAAACATGTATAAACCACACGCTGTCCACTACAGTTTTTTTAAATTTATTTGTTTATGCTAGCTACACATGGTTACGTCCTATTAACGTAATAGATAGATTGGTATTTGTCTTAATCGAGATTAAAAGCTGTACTCCTTTTTCAATCTAGCAGACTGCCTAAATTACCAAATTAATCAGCTTTAGGCAGCTTTATTCAACCCGCTTCTGAAGATCAAAATGCTTCTAATTTTCGTCGTCTACTCCACATTAGTGTGCAACGGTAGCGTTTACAGCATGAAGGTGTAGGTAAAGGTCCATTCAAATTAAAATACTTAACCATTACCCTCTTTACTATCCCATGCTTTTATACAGTCATTGTCAATATCATTATAATAGAACTTCGAGAACGAAATAAGAATTTGAAAGTTGGACTCCATTTTTACCTATAACTTCGTGGTTTTTCAGTAACCTACGTAGATTTCACGCAAGTCCACTAACGCAAGCTAACTAACCTGACTTGCACTTGCGTTCTTAATTCTTGTTTGGGTAAACAGTTACGCTCTATATCATTGGATGTCGCCGGCAGTGCCGACTTTTATGGGAGAACCTGAATAGAGTATAAACAGAAAATGCGTTATTAATGAATTTATGAATATAATTTACTAAGCCTTGTGTGGTTACTGTTAACCTGTCGCAAATATTCAAGTTCCAATTTTTCACTCACACAATTTCTTAAATTTATTGTCTCGTTTTTAAACTATCATTGTTAGGGTACATCTTAAATCTATGGTTACAATACAACTTTTGTGGATAAGCCACAGATAGGATATTCTAGAGGATAACTAAGTGTGTGGCCATAGAGATAGAATCAAACGAATTCTAGCTCTGTGTGTGTGGCTAAGTCTTTGTTTTTTCTGTGTTTTGTTTCTATTCTATTTCTAATATACGTTACCTACGAGTGTTTAAATGAGCTAAAATGCTAATAAAATTAGGCTCAGCAGGTATATTACTTATCCCATTTACACTCTCACCTCACTTTACCAAACGATTACTCAACTTATTTTAAGAGTTATCTCATCTCAAATTAGAAGTGAATTAAAAGTCCTATATCAAGTGCGGGGAACATTTGAGCTGTCATTACTGAAGCTGAGTGTATACTTGAGATTAATTTTATAACATCCCGTATGGAGATCTGGATTTCGATGGATATTGAATATTTTGTTTAAGACCGACTTTCTCTTACCATTATTATATTAGGTGAGCTTTGTGATTTGTTTTGATGCTTAACAATATACCCGCGGATTTATTTATTGCTGGGCAAATAAGATTTTATGACCTGATCTCACTGTGTGATGTTTCAGGATGACGTGCTCAGTGCATCAGTGTCACGCAAAGTTTTATAATTTTAAAGTTCCGAATGACACTCCAATATAGTTAGGTACTGCTATGGGCCGCCGTGTCGCTTAACATCAGGTGAATGATTATCTCGTCACATCATTCATTCTCAAAAAAGAGTAGTCTTTCTCTGTACTCCTATATCTTAGTATAAATTTACTTACAGTACCTATAGCACACTTACCCCCGGTTTCTCGTCCGTTTATTAAAGTTAAACTCATGTCAACTTAAAATACTGATCGCGCATTGGTTGCCTATTGATCATCGGCTATCGTCAACCAGTGAGGGTGCAGTATTTGGTAAGTTAACATGAGAAACCGGGGTTATTGCACTTTAGAATAATCTCCATGTAGGATTCTCTTACATTTTACCAGTTATTTATTTGTACAAAAACAAAAGGAAAGACGGTAAAACTTATCTATAGTAAAGTGGCCAGTGGGCAAGTTTATTTTGGTGATTCGTTGGTAATGAAACGAATGAGTTGGATTAGACCACCAGAGTTGCGTTCAATGGCATTAAGGACTAAAGCACATGTGGGCAACCCCGGGACACGGCCCGCGGCGGGTTTTGTTCCGGCCCGCGGAACATTTTAAACTTTTCGCGAAAAAAGACTTCTTGCCAACAAAGACTGAGAATAGCTTCTTCTCAGCCCCGGATCTATAGGGGCTTACAGGGGAATGCGAGCTCTAGGGCCAAATCCATCTGTCAAAACACATGAATTTGGTACTCGGAGCTCGCACAATAAAAAAACAATTTATATCGAAAAGCGCTAAGAGGTGATAAGAAACGCTAAAGTGCCAATTTGTAATTAATTGTCTATTTCTAGAGCGCAGGGCTGCGTCGTGTGTTGGTGGTAGAGCGCACTTTTTGTTGTTTGCTTAGCAACTTGGTCGCATCGTTCGCGCCTTTGATTCCCCAAAAAAGTCAAAAAATTTACGCTCGCTTCGCTCGCGATTTATGATTAACCGTGCCGTTCGCTATATTGTGATCAGATTACTACATCTATTTACTTATACATTTTATAAGTTATTGCGCTGGCTTCGCATTCGTTTTCGTGTCAGTCATTACATTGACTTTGGGAGCTCGTAATCAGAAAATAGCTAAAATTTCACCCTATTTTAAGTCAATTTTCCGGGATGATAAATGATAATGATGTAATCCAAGCAATTCAGACGTGGCACACAAAAAGAAACAAACAGAAAGACAATTTTCGTTATACTTCTATGGGGCGGTAGGGATTTCTACATTTAAGAGAACAACAAAAATAGAGAATTTAAGGAACTTTACAATTTTAATTTTAAGGTAGTGCTGTTGTTTAATATTATTATTGCTGTAAATAAGTAAACAATTAGGTACCTACTTACCAAAGAAACAGTTAAATAACAAGGAAAAACTACCCGAACAATAATTTTTATCACTACTAAGTGTTAAGGGCAAGTTGGTCTGTCAGTAACTCAGTACGTAATGAAATGTATAGGTGTCAGTGGACCACCTGGGGCGAGTGTCGTGATGCGGGGAACGGTACCAGTGCCTGCATACAGAGTGTTTTAGTATTAAACTGTTATTATAGTTGTAAGTAACGGGTTTCATAACATACGTATATAGGTAACAAGTATAGGATATGTAACAAGTTAACGAAGAAGACTAACAACAAAACAATAAATTAAGGAAATTTTAAAACGTATTTTATGTATAGAAATAAAATGGCGAGGCTAGAATAGATACACTAATAAAACAATTATAGCATAATGAACAGAAGTACGTTTTTACGTCTACTTCTATATTCATTGTGAAGAAACAGTACTATAGTAATGTAGAGCGTCACATTTTGGCGCCCAGGCGTAGGCTCTTAGCGTAGCGATTCTTGTAACCTTTGGCGTAGTCGTGTCAACTCATGTCTCATTGTGTACTTAACAGTTTTAGAGCATCCTGTACATATATACTGCTATAAGTTCTCAATGGAGCGGACCTTAGAAGCGTTTTTACGTATTTTACGACATTCTGAGCACTCTCACTCCCATTAACGGAATTCGTTAAAACACGATTATTTTTAATCAGTGCAGTAAAATCCTATTTCATATAATATGTTTTGATTAAATTAAGTGATTTTATTTTTACGTTATGTAGGCATAATAATTTATGGCTGATCGTTAAACATGTTGCGCTAATAACAATAATTTGGAAATACATAACTAAGATAAAAAGGTGCATTTCTCAAAATATTTTGTCATACTTTACTCACCTGTAAAAGTCGGCTAGGAGTATAGTAGGTACCTAATAAGTAAGTACTCGCATCCGAATGAATAAATAAATAACGCTCAATGATATAACTAGATCGTGGACCCTAACTAGGATTCGTTGTATGGGCCCGATAGCTCAGTTGGTAGTATCCCTGCCTTCTGAACTGAAGGCTGTGGGTTCGATTCCTACCCAGGACAAACATTTGTGTGATGAACATAGATGTTTGTTCTGCGTCTGGGTGTTATATTGTATTCTATGTATGTATTTACAAACAAAAAAGTATATAAGTATTGTATCAGTTATCTGGTTCCCATAGTACAAGATATGCTTAGTTTGAAGCTAGTAAAATGTCCACACATATTTATTTTTATTATTTTTTATTTATTTAGGAAACCCATGCAGGAATTACGAGGACCATGGTTCCACAACACCCAGGCACAGGACTAAATAAATATTTGTACTATTTTTTCCTATGCTCAAAATACTGGGTCTGTCTCGGGAATCGAACCTGCCGCCCCCAGATCGCGAGCTGATCTCAAACATTACACCACAGATATACAGTTAAATAATTTGGAAGACTAGGTTTGAGTTTGAAAATTTATCGATAAAAGTTACAGTAGGACCTACTGTAACTTTTATTTGAAAGCTAAGTATATGGCTACTTACCTTTTTTCAAATAGGTACCTATAGGTAAAACTTAAAATATGAAATAAAAAGAAAACAATGTTTTTATAGGTATAGTTTTTTTTTCTTATATTTTGGCTCCACACATAGTGTATTTAGCCAGTGTCAAGTATAGTTATTATTCATCTTTAAAGAATATACCACGTAAGGTCAAGTCTTATTCATAGTCATAGTCCAGTCTAAGTCAGGTAGTCGTAGTCCAGACTAAGTCATGCTCCAGTAAAGTGGTGGCAACTTTACTAGAAGCTTCTATGGAATTTTGGAAGCAACACGAAAACTCACGTTTCACCACATTATATCACTTGCCCACACTCATGCTCATAAGTCAGCACTTAATGCGTAAAACGCCACCAATTTTAAACATTAACACTGGAAAAAGCACAAGTTTTGAGAAATAATACAATGCATGTGAAATTTTCCGCGTTCCCACCAAAACTCCAGGTATAGTCTTCTAAAGATAAGTACCTAGGTTACCTATATTAAATACTTTAAAAATATATTAATTTTATAGGTAGTAATATTCTCACATCTAACGGTCGGTCCATTTTATAATTTTATACCATTCTACTTTCATACACAGACACATCGATAGAAAGTAAGTAGTTATCTACGAACGCTACTGTTACTTAGCAATAACATTTACAAGCATACTGCGTTAACAATTGCAAAATTAATCGGGCAATAAACAAGCACCGTTACTGCAGGGAATAGTTATTTGTGCAACAAGCAAGTAGATTTTTGCTTCGAGTGCTGATGTTGAATCCCGAGCAAGCAACGGATTCTAAGTTAGAATCCTGAGCGAGCGAGGGATTCAAAGGCACGAGATGCAAAAACTTTTCTCTCGAGTAGCACATACAACTTTTCATCTCAGCAGTGAGAACCTGAGAATATTACAGTACAGGTAGGTACTTACCTAGTAACGAAACAAGTGTATTGAGCCAGCTTTAGGTTACATTTATATGGAGTTTTGAAGAGAACATGTTTTTTTTTTCTTTTTTTTTTCTTTGTCATACTTTTGGCGGGAACGCGATAGTGTTTCGTTACTAGGTAATGATGTTCTCACTGCTGAGGTGAAAAGTTGTATGTACTACTCGAGAGAAAAGTTTTTGCATCTCGTGCCTTTGAATCCCTCGCTCGCTCAGGATTCTAACTTTCCAGAATCCTTGGCTTGCACGAGATTCAACATTAGCACTCGACACAAAAATCAACTTTGCTCCCTTGTTGCACAAATAACTTTTGTTTTCAACTAGCAAAGTAATGAACGATTTTCCACCATTAAAAATATAGACATCTATAATATTTTATGTGCTCTAGGTTTGTAGTTCCATGAAAAAGACGTCTATTGACTCATTTCAAGTGACTGCATAAACCATAAAATAAAAAAAGTCATTACGAAAGTGTTTACCAAAACTTTCGTAAAGACAACGTGTAATATACGTTAAATAAACGTTTTGTAAAGCTTAGTGGAAGGCTGTACCATCGATCTTGTAAAATTGTTCTGTGTGCGATAAGTACCTCATTACATTGTTGTTAATGTTAACCACAAACATGTGTCGCGGTCGACAAAACAACGATTCTTGATACACGCGGACGTTTATGTCCCCAACAATTGGATGATAAACGACTTTTTACAATGCCTAGACCAACGATCGATTTGCGATATAGATCTTTATTGCATGTTTATTGCTGCTCAAATTGACTTCCTATTTATTTTATAGCCAATACTAAATACCGTATAAATACTTAAAAGTATCAAACCCTTTTAGAACGAAAATTTCGATTAACTTTTTAATTTTCCGAACTGTTTACGAAGACTGTTAGAATTTACAACATAATATCAGGTTGTGGTAGTCATAATAATATTTTACGTCTTGTTAATAAATATATGGGTATTTTATTTTCCCTTGCCAGGAATGTTCATTTCCTCGTACTAAAGTACTCTCCACTCCACTTTAGTAGTCATGGAAGCGTCCCATGTCCAGTCCGCTAAAAGCAACACGGTCGGGCGTACGGGCAACGCGCATGCCCGACATTCCTCCCGCCCTTGCAAAGTTCACGGGAATTTAAAATTCGAAGAATGATTAAAACTTTTCTTTTGCACTGATGATATAAAACTCTTTCCATTCAAGTTAAAGAAAAAAGTGTTTAATTTTCGATTGCATTTTGTTTTACGTATATTTACGTTACGCGGTTTGGTAAGATTTTAGGTGAGTTTTCACTGAATATATTTTTTATATAAGTAATTATAACATACATTACGGTTTTTAAATATTCTGTTGGCTTCTTTTATTAGAAATTTGTGGGATTTATTGCATAGTGTGAGACATTTTTCTTAAATCATTATTGCTCTACGGAAATGTTTTGCGGTGTTTTTCCATTTTCCTAACGAGAGCGTGAACGTATAAAAGTTCATTAGGTTCCGTACACTTTCACATAACTTCTGAATGACTTCTAAACAAACATAATCATTTTCACGTAGTATTTAAATGTAACAAACAGTAGGACTTATTTCGTACGTAGGCTAACTATAACACTCAATTAGTCAAACAAAAGATTTCAACGAAATCTGTGGAATTGTGGCGCGTGGAATGTAATTGACATGAGCAATGAGCATTACTAGATATATATTGTTATAACTTATGATAATCAATTCTTAAAAAAAAACACAGTTTACTTTTGGTCTGTTGTGATAGAAGGTTGCTAATAGAGAGTTTTTACGTAAATATACTAATTTATTTGTCCTATTCCGTCAGGTGTTTGGCACTTAGTACTACATTTTTGTTCTACTAAGGAAGTTCATCATCCATTGTGCGTTACTAAACTTTTAGTTTAGCCATTTTGGCGTGAAAACCATACAAACAAGCAAACGAACGTGTCACTATTATTATTGTGTTATTAGTAAGGAATAGAGATAGGGATTAAGGGATGTTTCCGTTGTGATTCAAAAAACTAATCCAAATTCTGATGGTGTAATCAATTAATAACGACCAAATAAAAAACGAAACCAACAAAATGTGGTCGTTGGTTTCTACCAACCTTTCATTATCAACAGCTCGAAGACGTTCAATGCTGAACATATGCCCATAAAGCACCGCTTTGAGCGGCTGCTTGCCTCCTGCATCCATCGGCTCCCCACGGTTTTAACCATCAGGTCGTCGGTCACTTAGTGGGGGGCCGGTCTACGCTGCGTCTTTCAGTTCGTGGTCGCCCCTTGAGAACCATTCTTCCCCATCGGTTGTCAGTTCTACGAGCGATGTGGCTTTCCCACTGCCATTTCAACCTTCCGCAGGAGAACTAAAGTCACCGATATAGCTCTTATTAGCAGGTTGAAGTTGCAGTGGTCAGGCCATCAATCTTTACAACGCCAAAATTCACAGTTTTTGTGACAAACAAAGCTTGGTACGTACCATTTAACTGTGAGCTATATTTAACATTATAACGTTTCATGAGACGCGGTTTTCACTACAGAAAATGCAGGAAAGCCGCGGAAAATTAGCAAAATAAGTCGTAACAAATTGATAAGCCATTCTTCACGGTTCATATAAAGTACGCCGTCGCGTTGTTTACACTGATAACAAGATAAAACATAGCACAGTGACACACTGCACTGTGTGGTAATAGTTTTGTAATGCAACTTGTTTGCCACCATAATATTTACACAAAATATTTGCTCTTCTCTCGAGTTAGCTACGAGTGAAATTTGATTCTTTAGCTTATTTAGTGAGCACCGTGTAAATACACTAAACTTGATTTTTTGTGTAATTGAAAGACGCGACGAGCTAGTCGTACGCCTGGTGGTAAGCGTCACGGCCTGCTAGGATTACATATAGTAGATTTTATTCTCTAATCTGTGAACTACCCATAAGAAATTGCAGTGTCACTCGGAACTTTAAGTAGTTTCGCTTGACAATGCGCACTATACGCAAGTCATCCAGACACATAAAAAAATTACACTGAAAAATCAGTTCATAAGCCTCATTTGCCCAGTAGTACTAACTACAATGCCTTTCAAACCAGAACATTAGTATACTGCTTGCCATGGAGGGTACAGTATTGACGGCAAAAGCTAGGTACACACAATATTTGGAAAAAACTACGTGAAGCTTTTTTAAAAAATAATATTTACAGCTACGGTTAGTATGGATACAAATGGATATTACTTATAAACATACTAGAAGTGGTTTGGATGATTTTTGTAACACGATCCCCAACAAGAACAACAAATAGAAAAAACAAACAAATACTATTCAGGTATAGGTAAGTAGTTGGAAAGAATCAGACAATTTTGCAACTAACAACATTCGTAGTAGGTTACATTTTAGCATATTGAGCTTATCTGTCTAGAACTCCATAATGAACCTTTGCAGACCATAAATCCATTAATAGGCATGATGACTAATTTTTTTTGGATTAATTAATGATATGCCTCAAAAGATAAACATTTGTGAAAACAAAAATTAAATATCTCAAAAAATGACCAAGTTACAAGCATTTTAAAACCCGGAATAGAAAGAGATAGCTCAAACGGCCAGACGTTAGAGGAAGGTTGTTCATTGTACCTCATTACTAAGCTGTGGTAGCTTTTCATACAATCTCTTTGACATGTGACGTCACGAGTGGATTTTTCATAATAACTGTGGGGGCGCTCTGTTTCGCGGGAAAGGGACAGGAGATGTCTGTAGAAACTTTAACAGCTTATTACTCCGTGATTTATTTACCGATTTTACCTATTTTTTCAATTATTGCATTCATTTTTAATCTTCTTTATGAAAGTAATATTTACTTGTTCATTATTAGTAGTAGTCATCATGCCTATTAATGGTTTACTGCATTAGAGTGATCCAGATTCTGACTGACTCATGTTTTTTTGAATTCTAATTCCGTAGTTACCTTATTAATGTGAACCTTATGCTGATACTTTAAGGTATCAAATAAATATGTTGGTTACGTGCATAGAAAAGGGCGTTTTAAACCTTATTTCAAAGAGAAAAGAGTGATTAGAATCTATTTAGAGCATTAGTAAACCGGCCAGGAAGTTGTTTATGTCATCTTAAATTCCGGTCCGTTTTTACGGGATAAGGGCACAGAATAATAATGACTAGCTCAGTTGGTAGTAGCTGTGCTTTCTGCACTTATAGGTTAATTGTGGGTTCGATTCCCACCCAGGACAAACATTTGTGTGATGAACATAGGTGTTTGTTTTGTATCTGATCATCTGATGGGTGTTATATCGTATTCCATGTATGTATTTACAAACAAAAAAGTACCTAAGTATTTTATCTGTTATCTGTTTGCAATACAAGCTATGCTTAGTTTGGGGCTAGATGGTGCTGTGTGAAACGTCCAACACATATTTAATTGTTTTATAAAATACCTACCTGATATAGGTCGTTTAATCAATGCTACGTGAAATTAACATATAGCAGCACAAGTAAATTTTTTTTGCGTAAAACTGTTTATATTTATTTTAGGTTTTAAGAACGTCTGGGCATAAAGATCTGTAACAAAACATCACAGTCTAGACTCTGCGTGGGTCTATAGTTATTGCTAAATATCAACAAAGATGTTAAATATTTTTTTAATTTTATAATTTCAAGACGTTAAATTGTTTCATGATAGGTAAAGATGAAACGAATGTAAGAAATTCATGTTTTTGTTTCAGAAAGTAATTGAGGAAATATGAAACTGCACTGGACTTCGCCATGCCGAAAATCAACTGTGAAGTGACGTGATACTCATAAAATAGACGTAAAATATAGTTTATTTTTAAAATGATGTCATAAACTCATCAGTTTATATAAAGACAGTTGGTGTATAAAATGAAAAAAGTCAAGCTTGGATTGGAAGACTGTAAACAGTGACTGTAAAATGGGGAAAGGAAGGCGATTTTTATGGAAAAATTTGTTATGGTGAGTACTTACACTATTTCATTGTTTATTACTAGCTGCACCTGTATTGTTTCACTCGTGAAATATCGTATATTATAGGTATGGGATAATGTCAGGGAGTATTGTATGGGCTAATCCAGCATATAAACTATATCAATTTTAAATTATATTAAAATCCAATAAATCCTAGGGTTAACAGGAACTTAGGTGGCACAAACTTTTGCTTTTATAATAATTAAGTGTGATATGATCAGTTGATCAAAGACCATAACTATTTATATTCTATGGACGTGATAGTGTGATTAATAATAATAATAACCTAAATGCGATCAATGAAGAAGGCTCTGCATATTGCTCTTTCTCACTCGCTCTTCTTGTTGCAAAAGTCTGATAAAAACAAGACAAAAAGAATCGGAAAGTTTTTTGTTTTGGCGTATGAACCTATATAGTAGATTGAAATCATTAAACTAAACTTTGATGCTCCTGAAATTTTACAATTTCATAATTACGAGTAAATCATTTGTCACGGCCGCTATAACAGTTGCAGTCCCAAGTTTCATGATCATTTCACTATCACACTTCAACTTGAGACATCAGCATAGTATTAGAATTACTACTTTACTTACTGGGCAAATGAGACTTTATGTCTGGGACCAAGTCATAAAGTCTCATTTGCCCAGTAATTTTGATAGCTACAACGTTCTTCATATATTAAGAATTCAGGACTTATTAGGTAGTGCCTACACACATGCTTGCATGTTAGCAGAATAAATGAGAAATCGGTGGTAGATAGGTACTAATAGAGAAAATCTGGCAGAAAAGTTCTACTACCTATAGAGAAACGCACTTGTTGAATTTAAACGAAATTCACGCATATTTTCGAATATTCTCGGAATTAATTAGCGTAGATCATCAACAGATTAACTGCAGAACCAGTGAAAGTTTACGTCTTCAATGTTGTAAAAGTGTATTCGTTCGGCCTGAAAACTGCATAAATTCAATACCTAATAAATCTGACAGAGCGGTACATTTACGAGCATCTCCCATGCGTATACACAATTACCGAAACATTCAAATTTAACCCTTACCCTTAAGAAATAAGGTGCATACATTTTCGCGTCAGGTAATCGGATGTTCGTATAATCAGTGTCCAGTATCTCATCTTGATGGCTTACAGTGCATGGCAACAGGGTTCGTTAGTGCGTGCTGAATTTATTAAATTCCTTTGTAATTTTCCATGAATTTATTTTGATCTACCGGATAGTTTGTTAAAGTAAATAAAAAAGTAATAAACTCTTTTTTTTTAGATTATTAACTTTATCTAACTTGTATTAATATTTGCACTTGGTTACTGTTTAAGAAGCCCATAGATTTAGCTACATAAATACAGTAGGTACATTGATAAACATAGCACTACTCTAAAACCGTTTGACTAGATGACCACAAAAACCAACAGTCATTTCTAAAACAGCAAGTTTTTGAAAGTTATTTAATTAAACAAACCCATGAAATGCTTTGTCACTTCGACAAACAATTTCCCAAACAGCATAGACAATGTGCTTACTAATTACGGCAAAAAACCGTTACCAAAACGTTTGTCCTGTAAATATTTTTGTAATGTTGAAAGGGTAAACCAGTAGAGTGTCCTCTAGCAATACTTTATTTGAGTCAAGAGCCTCCTTTGAGAGTAAAAGTAAATAGAAATTACACGGTCCATTCATGCTCGCACGAGCTGAGTCAGGATTTAAAAAATAAGGTCAAGAGCGAGAGGTGAAGCTGAGAATGTCCTTTTATAGCTGGAGCTTGGGAGCTTAACGGGCGTAACGGCTTTCGGAGGTAGGTAAACAGTTAAAGCTTTCTATTGTAGTGTTCACTACAATGGAAACGCCTCTACGAGATGATTACCGCGATGTTGTTCTTGCCCTTTTTGAGGTGTCAAATGTTTTGAAATAAACAAGGGTACTTCGTCGATCTTGAAATTAATCAAAAATTAAAATAACTTTATTTAATGATGTTACAGTTATTGTACCTTAGTCGTATAACAGTGTAGATCCGGGTACTACCGAAATAAATATAAAGATATGTAAAATGAAATGAAAGAAATGAAGACCTAAGGAGTAAAAACGTAAATAGGAAAAGGAAAAGTTATAACAAAGAACATACATTTCTTGTTCCTTGGGTGAAAAACTCCGAAATATTTTTGTCTTGTAATAGCCACGCGAATGTGTCACTCAATTAATAATAGTTGAAATAGTGATCACAAAATAAAATTAGACAATATTGTAATGCTAGAACAACAATAACCAATTCTAGTAGAAAACTGGAATAAAAAAGTTAATTTCAATCCAATATTGCAGTACAACCAATCATGATTACCGATAGTAAAGACTCTATAACTGCTTAAATTGATATAAAAGCAGCAGTGTAAATGACCTGCAATTTCACTACTGTCACTGCAGTAATAACTAATACCCCGGGGCTCATGGCAAAATAAGGTAACACAGTTATCAATCTTTAGCTATTTCATAAGTTCAATGACACACTTACGCACTGTAGAGCAAAAGTTACCTTCTTTTAACAAGTAATTTTAATATCTAGATCATATCCGACCAACTTTGGAAAACGCGATGTGCTCCTGGTACTCACAGACCCAGGGTCTCAACAACAATCGGCTCATATTGTAGGTAACCAGTACCGAGATTATTATATTTGCGTCACATTTCCTATTTTGGACCTATCTATACCTATATAAATATGGCCAACGATCCCATACACAGATCCCTACCTGAACCCTAACTAGCATTCTCTTTATCTAGGGACCCTGGAACTACGAGAACCATGTTCCCACCATACCCATATAGAGCAAATAAACTTGTACTTTATTTTCTGTGCACATTATAGGCCTTGTCAAGAGAATAGAATCCGCAGCTTCCGGGTTACGAGCCAACCTGCTTAACCACTACGCCACAGAGACTATATAGCGAGAGATTTGAAAGCTTACCCGACGAAAATGATTTGCACTTAAAATAAAGCAGTCTGCTTTTCACTCGCCCTATACTAGTAAAATTCAAATACTCAACAATGTTGTCCAATCTTGGCCTTGGGCTAAGGCCCTTGAATATAATCTGGGAGTTTTTAAGGCTAGAGTGAACCGGTATCTTCTAGGCAAGCATGCTCCATCGTCGACCGCGTCATCACTTACCATCAGGTGAGACCGTGGTCAAATGTTAGCCTATTGATGATAAAAAAAAAAAAGACATTATTGTAGTAGTTTCAGACACTGTATTCCAGTTACATAATGTCCCTGGCCCAGAGCTAAGACTAGGACATAACTGAGTGCTTATAACTGTTTATAGCATTGCTAAATCGTAACTATTCATATCTTGTATTGAAGCAATCGTTGTAACAGGCAGCGCGGATTTGTGTTCTATGTTAAATAATCTACCATTGATCATGTCGTTTTGTTTGCATGCAGTTGCATTGTTAGGTTATGAATTTAAAGTATTAGAATTATTAAGTAGGTACTATTAATACAGTAATATTATTATGAATGGTGAAAACGCTTTCTAAATGTCATTAGCAGTACGCATCATTTCGAACTAGAATAGCAGCTAAAAGTTTTGACCTGTCTAATAATTATCATTTCTTAAATATAAAAACGTAAAATTGATATAAACTCATGGAAAGTAAAATGGATATACTAGCAGGTATTTAATTAAAAGACTATGAAATAAAAACAATTTTAATGGCTTATAACTTTACTGGTGAATAATAATTATGTACAGTCTTCTAACTAATAAAGGTAACAGATATTAAACGACAAAAAATTTAATATAATTTTTCTATTTGTTTCTAAAGTATATTTCTTTTAAGTATCAAAAATCGAACATGTCTTAATTGCTCTAGAACAAAATAAGACTATTCCATTCATTTTCATGACTGTTTAAGTGACTTAATTACCAAAATTTTTTTAGTAGAGGTCATCAAAATACTTGAAATATTCTTGTCTCAAGCACGTGGCTCTAACGACTTAATAAACCCATTGAGTTGAACTCCTTGTGGCGCAGCTTTGTTATTTCCAAATGTTCTGTCGCCTTGTACGGCAGAGAAGACCGAGATTAGAACAGATTACATTTCCAGTATAGAGTAAATACTCTGTTGCATGTTACCTACCTGATTGATAGACTCATTCCTACTTTTCTTATTCCTATAAATAAATGGAAGAGGAAAAAAGAAGTACGCCAGTTAGTATGAATTTAAGGTCCCAATGGCTTGGTTTATTATTCATCCTGGCGGATGCATAGAAAGAAACGAACAGCCTTTCACGAATTACGTACAATAATATTATTTATGTGTTTCAATGCGCGTGCGCCGCTCCAATTTGTCGACCGGATTTAACGTAAATCCAATTAGTAATAGACATATTTATCTTTGCTGTACCATGCTGCTTATCTGTGATTGTTAATAACCGTTAATTGTGAGTTATTTTAGTATGTTTTGTTATATGAATTATATTGTAAATGCTGCAACGAACGTTGTAGTAGATGCATGGTTAGATGAGATATTGTATGTGCTAGGAGGAAAGATCGAGGTGGTCAGTTGGTCACAAAATATCACTACGAAAAAAGTGGTGCAAATAACAGCTGAGCGGTATTACAAAAGATGAGTGAATGAATATAACTCTGGTCCATCAGTCCAGGATGAAACAAAAGTTCGGTCCTTTTTATGTATTTATATATTTTTTAAACAGAAATAATTTCGTTTTATAGTTCTAGTTATGTGATTTAAATGACGTATATACTTTAGTGTTTTATAGGTATAGGTAATATTCAGCCATTCTATCAGTCATAGTTAATGTATTGCGGTTTATCGCGAACCGGACAACGCTATAATTATAATTGTTTTGTATAATTATTATTGAAATTATTGGCTATGGGTTATTTGGTGGACGCTTCCAGGATTCACATATTAGCTAAGTCCTACATATTGTATATCTCATTGGTGAAACAATAAAGAGTCATCTATCTATCTATCTACATAGGTATATATTCTATGACCTGCCGATTGTATATTCCTATAAACTATTCAGAATATATGGACATCTTCACAACGCCTATGGTAATGCGTTTGATAAATAACTGTTCTAGGCCATTGCTTACCTAGTCTTCTGTGAACTATTTACGAGAATGTTTGCACAAAGACGACAAAGACTAGCCTAAATTTTGGTGGCATAATGGAGATACGCTCGTGTAACTTCGTTCTTTTTAGATTATGGACTGGATATACTGGGTGTAATTGAATTCATTAGCATCCTTTGAAACTAGGTACCTACTCCTGATACCGGTCCCGTGTGGACCAAAATTTTTGAATTCTAACACATTGGTTTGGTAATAATAATAAATCCAAAAATTTAATAACTTACTGAATCAAATGTTACAACACAAAATTTAATTAAAATAATGAAGTACTGTTTTTAATTAGTACATACAAGGTATAAAAACGTTTAAATGTATCAAAATCATCCGTGTCAACTGCGTTTGACGCCGCGGCAATCTTCATAATTTTCATTAAAAAAAAATCCGTTACACTCTTTACTCTTTAATATAATAATCATCTATAAATGATGTACTATCATGGCTCAATTTATGCTAATGAATTAAATTATATCCTGTATACATACAGTTGTATACGGACAGACACGGTCGACGTCACTGTTTTCTCGAAAATTACCCTTCATCATCAACAGCCTGAAGACGTCTATACTGCTGAACATAAGCCACAGAGCTTAGAGCTCTACTTTCAGCTGCTGCTTGCCTCCTGCATCCAACGGTTCTCCGCAGTTTTAACGAGATAATCAGTCCACCTATAATATAGTGAGGGCTGGCCTACGCTGTCGTTTGGTTTGTGGTCGCCACCTTTACGAGCCTACCTTTTTACCCTTTGGCCTGCTATCATTTGCAACGATAAATACTATGCCATACGTTGGTCTTATATGCCTACGTAATTATTTTAGGGTTAGAAACAAATATCGAATCATAAAATCACCGTAGACATAGTTATCGCAAAACCTCTCAATTTCGTAATGCAAACCAAAGCTTGCAACCATTTCTCATGGTAAACGTCACATATATTTTAACAAACTAACGGCCACCGGCACTCAATAAACCACTTAAGATGTTCATTAGGCTGTTTTACAGACCCGTTCGATAGTTTTAATACTTTAATGTAGTGTAGCCGATGCGTCTGTGCATAGCGGACCAACACCGGACATCTAATGGAGTCGTCTGTTGCGCAATGTAGTGTCAGATTAGGCAATAGTGTGCACCATGAAGTCATAGATAAAACAGCAGTATTTATGAAGCCACAGTTTAGGTGGTAGTCCGTGAATGCAGTGAGAACCGCGTGGGCCGGTCCTTCAGGGTTGTCAACGATAGATAACGCGTGATGACTCATAGACATGTTTGGCGATTAAAGATAAATCGCCGATTCAATTGCAGCAACCAATTTGTCGGGTGTTTCTCTAGAGAATGAATTCCGGCGCGAAGCAGTAGTGTGCAAGTTCTACTGTGTTCCGGTTTGAAGGGCACTGTAGCTAGTGAAATTTCTATTTAATAGAGCTGTAGTTACTGGGCAAATGAGATTTAAAAATCATTCAGTCTAGTAACCTTATTGCTAGACTGGTGTGCTTGATGTCTGAGGATGACGTGCGCAGTGCAAGAGTCACGTGAAACTTTATTATTTAGGATTTCCGAGTGATGCTGCAACTGTAATGGGCGAACGTGTTGCTTAACATCAGTCAAACTAGCCCGTCACATCATGCATTAACACAAAAAGATACTATACACCTAAAAATATTATCTAGAATTTAGTTCTCCTAATACTTTTACAAATTGATGCATTTTTTTTGTAAAATAAATCGTGGCTATCTACTTTTAACACTTTTTAAAGCATTTTATTGAATCTTAGCAATGCAAAGTTACAAAACCTCCTAACCCTAATAAAAATCACTCCAAATTGGGTATGTAAATGGAAACACAAAATTCATCACGTCGTTACGTCCGTCGTTCACCCACATACTGCCCATAGACACGTACACAAACAAACCCGTGAACTAGCTTTCTTGTTTAACTTTAGACAAAGAGCAAAGTGGATGTTGTTAGTGCATATTACCTTCGTTTATCCGTGAGCAGTAAATCGTGTGAAATGGAATAGTGCAGCCATATAGGTGAAGAAGGCATCGGGACAAGCAAATGAGGTTTCCAAAAATTAGAGTTTGGATATAAAATGTGTGAGCGTGAATGTGTAGGTACTTACCTAATCTGAAATTGGCGGACTTGTTTTTGATGAAATTACACCCAAGATAGCGTCAAGCGTGTAGCTACTTGACGGGCCCGATAGCTCAGTTGGTAGTAGCCCTGCCTTCTGAACTGGGGGCTGTGGGTTCGATTCCTACCCAGGACAAATATTTGTGATGAACACATAGACATATATATTAAGGACAGGCCTAATGACCTAGCGCTCAGTCTGTGATGGAAGTTAGAAGGCATCGGTCGAATGTCACAAACAAAATATGCCAAGTTGTATTGTGAAGGGTTGCACAATCTATACTCAAAGTGCAGTAAAAAGAAAGACCAAGTTTCTTACCTCAAGTAATTCAATATTTTCAATATTACACTCTGTTTTGTAACAAAATAATCGAATTTATATTTGGAATAATCATTGTAAACATAAACATTGACGGACATAATGGCAGCGACACCTAATTTTCTCAACTTGTTGTAGTTAACGCGAAATCTAATAGATGGCGCTGACTTTTCCCACGCCATTTTGACAAAATAAAATGTTCCTTCGGGCATATCCTGATATACATACATCTATGGAAGAACATAGATGTTTGTTCTGCGTCTGGGTGTTATATTGTATTCTATGTATGTATTTACAAAACAAAAAAGTATCTAAGTAGTATATCAGTTATCTGGTTCCCATAGTACAAGCTTTGCTTAGTCTGGGGCTAGATGGCGCTGTGTGAAATGTCCCCACGTATTTATTATTTATTTATTATTATTTACTTAATTTAAACTTTTTCAAAAACAATACAATTTCAGATCGAACGGCAAGGCATGACGCGTAAACTATTAATATTAGATTCCTACGTTTTGGTCTTGTAATGAAAATGTTAAAATAAAATAAATAAATAAATATGTATGGACATCTCACACAGCGCCATCTAGCCCCAAACTAACCATAGCTTGTACTACGGGAACCAGATAACTGATACTGTTAAAACATATTGGATGATACATTTTTCACAATTTATAATTTTTGCAAATAGTTTTTGTAAATGCCTCGGTAAATAGATACGTCTGTTTTAAAGTAGGTAGGTATTAACATGGTCACACCACTTTGACTGACAAATCAGTTTGAGCCGATGTGATAATTGCATAGCCGTAGTGGTAAGTCAGCCTTCCTAGCATCATTAAGGTGTCTAGAGGATATGTGAAACTCGACACGGTTGAGTCCTATCAAAGTATTCTCTGAGAAAACATTGGCTAGCTAGAGCTTTTACTAGTCTCCTGGTAGATAAGTGAGCAATTGGCAGCTGGTATGCGGTGGATAATTATTTAGGAGTTACTTTGTAAATCCGTTTTTCGTTTAGCCTACTAATATTATAGAGTTAAATGCGAAAGTTTATGTGTTTATAAAGGTATGTTTCTTTGTATTTAGGTACTTAAATCACAGAGCCATGGAGCATGGCTCTGTGATTTAAGTACCGCTTCGTAGAGAGAAAGCGTTTTTTTTGCTCTGTGCTTCAAATGGAATTTCAATCGTGTTTGTCAAAAATTTGCTTAACAATGATAAATATTTGTATCTTTCCCTACAGAATAAAAAACAAAGATATACCCAGCGGGATTTGAACCTGCACCCTCCTACTCACCGGATTGGATACTCAACCAATCGGTGGTTAAGTACGGGGTACACTTTAAAATCAAGTTCATGACAAATAATTATGTTTATTAAAAGAATTGGTTTGATTTTTGTAACGGTTATAAACTTTTCAAACATAGGTGTTGGGCGTGATGGCGAATGTTTTGGGTTATATTCAGTGTCTACATTTTGCATTTATAAGGTTACTTACTGTTTCTAATGCCTCTAATTATCTCGATATACAGATATTATAAACAATAACAGAACTTATACCAACAACTTTATTTACGTCACTAGCTTAGGATGGCATGGCTTACAATGAGTTTAGTTGAAACAACAGTATGGCATTCTATCAGGAATAGGTACTTGGTATATGTGAAACAATAAACAAACATCTAATATTTATTACTTTCCCCGTCCACAGGGCCGCTGTAATAGTTCAAATCGCTATGTCAACAAAAGTGACAAATGTTACGACGTTGGAGACTCAAGCGCAGGTATGTCTTCGAAGTTAGTTTATTCATTTAGCAAATAGTTTTATATTTATATTGATTTGCGTTGCCTCTAGATGCATACGTAAAAATAAAAGCTACCTATGTTTTAAGGATTAAATTATCTTTTAAGTACTTAAAAAGTAAAGGTGGGGAGCCGATGCATGCAGGAAACGAGCAGCCACTCAAAGTGGCGTTCTCTGGGGGAGGCCTATGTTCAGCAGACGTTTTCAGGCTGTTGATGATGATAAGTAAAAGGTCCGTATATCTCGTTTTTGGAAATCTAAATCCTAAATCTCCACTAAGGAATTTTCAAAAAATCGAGTGAGGAAAAGGGTAGAGATATTTTGAATTTAACCGATCACCTTCATCATTTCTGATGCTCTGTGGCGGTTTTGGAAATAAACCTTTCTCCAATCTAAGATATTTAGTAGAACTACTATACTTTAAACATGAGTAGGTGTTATAGGTGTATAGGCAGGGCACGTTTCTCGACTGTCCCTATGTAGGTGCGGCTACTGAGACAAAGATTCTTCTCAAGATTCTTGAATTTAGTATCCTCTTTCATCATCATCATCATTAACAGCCTGAAGACGTCCACTGCTGAACATAGGCCTCCCCCCGGGAGCGCCAATTAGAGCGGCTGCTCGCCTCCTGCATCCATCGGCTCCCCGCGGCTTTCACCAGGTCGTCGGTCCACCTAGTGGGGGGCCGGCCTACGCTGCGTCTTCCAGTTCGTGGTCACCACTCGAGAACCTTTCTTCCCCATCGGTTGTCAGTTCTACGAGCGATGTGGCCTGCCCATTGCCATTTCAACTTGCTAATCCTAAGAGCTATATCGGTCACTTTAGTTCTCCTGCGGATCGCCTCATTACGGATCTTATCTCGCAGGGAAACACCGAGCATTGCTCTCTCCATAGCCCGTTGTGCGACTTTGAGCTTAGTAATGAGGCCAACAGTTAGAGACCACGTTTCAGTTCCATAAGTCATCACTGGCAACACACATTGATTGAAAACTTTTGTTTTCAGGCTTTGTGGCTAGTATCCTCTTTGGTTGATCAATATTATCTGTACTTCCAGATTATAGGAGACACATCAAGTACAGGGTACGCGTGGAGCGCTTGGGGTCGATGGAGTCTGTGCTCCAGGACCTGCGGTGGAGGAGTATCGTCTCAGGAGCGTCAGTGTTTACCGAGGTTAGTATAGTAAAGTCTACGGAGTATAAGGAAAAAAGAATGGTACGAATAGCAACTTTATTAGACACTAAGCTCACATTTGACGAATTTTTATAGTCCACTAAATTAGTTATGGATTAAGTTAATTTCACAACTTTTTCTCTGACGATCACAATTACCTTGAATATAAGTTGTTTCCAGCAAAAGCCCACGATGCTTCGCGCACGTGCCCCAAACATTATGATAAAATCTGATGAAAGAAAACTTACATGCTCAATAATTTTACACGCGTTGTTGGGGCTTATTCTGCTGCAGTGCGATAAGATGCAAGGACAGAGTCTAACTAAAAATTGCTGGAAACCTAATAAAAGTGCGTTATAACACATCTCATAGTGAACATTTTGCAATAACATCTTCGAAAGACGACAGCTCATGTAAATTAAAAATTTCAAATATATTTCAAGCTTATCTAAATATACAGTACAGGTAAATCCTGGAGAACACAGTATTTGACATAGATTCTATAGTATCTAAGTATCTATAGTGGTTTTGATATGCTATGTAAATATCGGCCCTGGGAAGAGGACATCATTGTCGTCTATAGATATATTAAAAAAATCTGTTAGACTCGCTTAGCTTAGCACTTGGTGGAATTGAAACTTTACTACAACTCATAAAGCTGCGTTCACACTTTGTAAACGTTAAAAAGTTGCGCTATGATAAAGTATAATTAGTGAGTACGTAATTCTGCCTTTTAAATAACATCTGTTGAATTATCGTGTAACAGATAGTAAGTTGTAATTTGTTTGATTGAGCACGACTTCGGTGGCATTTCGACTGTCGTTGTGCATTTAACGTGCCTCATTTGCGTTTATCAATCGTCGACGTGCGCGATTTAGTGCTAGTTGACTAGAACTATCGGATCATGTTAGTGTGGGTGGTCCCTTACAGTGTAATGATCGTAAGTTTGTTTCATTGTAGATAGAATATCTTCACTGTTTTGTTAATTGTTTCGATGGAGGTTTATCACTGTAGTAAGTGTTAAATAGGTACCAGGGTGTTGAGGATAACATATACAAGGTAATCGTATCTTTTTAGGCATCATAAGAAATGCATGATCGTTTACTTATTTATTTGTATTCTCGACTGAAAGAGCTATAACCATATTAATATTAAAGATTTACTTACAGCAAAACTGTCTTCATGCAATAGAGTGTTTATCCTTGGGCAGGGCAGTACACTTATTTAAATAGCCAAGTACATTTAATTATACTGTGGCCCAATTCTTGGCACTATAATCATTAATCAGTGATATAACAGTAACTAACTGTTAGTTACTAATAAGAGTCCCGATAAAATTAATAATGTACCACGCCCTTAGTTACGACGTTCTCTACTCTTTTGTTAAGCGACTTTTAAGTTATTTTAGTAAGCGGATTAAGCTTGATTGATTCAATTATTTTAAGTAGACACTTTACCGGGGTTAATACAGCAAAATAGCACTTTAAACAGGTGTAATACACTAAAGCCTTACATTACATACACCGACACAGATACAACGTGTACAAAAAGTACAAAATAAAATGTAATCCCATAATAACTCTTATGTAATTTAGCGTTAATGTTCTATAAAGCTTTAACATCCATAAAGAAGGGCTTAATTCTCTCTGAAAAGTGAGTATACGAGTATGAACGTTGAAGTATAGAATTTTGCAGGTTTAATGCGCTCTAACCCGGGTTAGAGGTTAAACATGCCCTCAGAACGTGAAGGTTCTACACACAAGGCAGTTTTTATCGGCTAAATTAAGGTAATGGAAACCCCGTGGCGTCGAGCTTGTAACAAGCTGTTATTGTACGTTTAGCTATTGATTGCTTGCACTCACAGCGGAAAATGACCGTGGAACGCAGTGATTAAGTTATCTACAACGATAGGAAGATTAGCTCTAATTGTGCAAAAAAAAGAAGCCGCGGGTAGCTGATGGATGCAGGAGGCAAGCAGCCGCTCAAAGTAACGCTTTCTAGGGGAGATCTATGTTCAGCAGTATTTCAGTATCTTTAGGCCGTTGTTGATGACAATGACGATAATGATGATGATTTGGACATACACATTGATCTCTTACTTATCCAAATATCCAACCAGGCTCGTATGATAACGCAACACAATTTAGTAATCTGTGATGACAAGGCTATTATGTCTTACACGCAACACGCAAGCAAGGTGGATATTTGGATCACTAAGAAATATATAAGAGACTGGTGTTAATTACAATGCTTGGTGGTTGACTTGATGGACGATATTTTCGTTTATTTTATATCTCTAAATGTATCTTTTCTATTTTTATTAAAAGCATTTTTTTACTATTGTTTTATATAAAATTAGAGAAAGAAAATCGCTTATACTTGTTCTAATTCATGAAATTATTTTCACTCTTGTCGGCTTGTGATACAATACATTTGTTTTAATTTCCTTCTCTTTTAACATCTGTATATACTTGAGTTGGCCTCACCTGCCTCGCTTGCCTTCTGCTTTATCTTCTATATAATTTTAACAAAGCTAACTGTCACAGCCTGTTTCGTTAAAAAAGCTTGTGTAACTAACATAAATTTTAAGATGCATAGTGAAGCATTGTAAATTATGTGAGCTTATGTACTGTAGCGGAAAATATCACGTCTTGATTGACATGCATCACGCCGATAGGACCCGTAATGAGCGCGTTTACCGTCCATTTCACAAACAAACTTCATTTTTGTCTACATGTTTTACTAATGAGGGATTGCTCTTTCAACTCTTCAACTATATACGATGTCAGTAATTGATGTCGTGTTTATTTAAAGTAGCTGTTACTTAAAACTGTTCCCATGGTGGTTCGCGGCTTGTGTCGTGGCGGTGCTGGCTCGTGGCGTGACTTGCAGGGTCAGTGTGACGGTCGCTGAATGTGTTGCCGGAACATTAACGTGCAATTGTTTAGGATGCTGTGTGGTTCTCAAACATGTATTATATTAGACGGCACTTTGCTGGTTTTATTAATTTAGCATCTAAAGGTTAATTTTGCTGCACATATTGGCAACAGCATTAGGTAAAAATAGAGTAGGTAGTGATTTTTTCATACTTAACTGAATAGTTAATTTAACCGCAATCTCACATGCCGAAATATTGCCCTAAACTAAGCAAAGAGTGTACTAAGTAATGAGAATGAGATTTGTAAAGAATACAGACACATGACAAATACAACTTATTATGTTCATCACACACGTTTTTACTGTATGAGAGTCAAACCTACATTCAAAACCTACAACTTATTTACAACATAAAGGGCTACAGTACCTACATACTCCACAACCATTGTGGCAGTGGAAGTAGAAACCAATAAAAATGTATCTTTACTTAAATAAGATCAAACTACATTATCAAAATGGTTTTGTAGGTACTGCTCACAGACATTTTTAATAGTATTAGATGTCTGTGGTAATGCTAGTAGCTTATTATACTTTAAGGTACCCAATTGATATAGTTCTTATCAGTTTGTCGTTTTAGCATAGGTAGGTAGTGGGTTCTTCGCAACTAAGGCTGAGTTGCACCATAATCACGGTTAAAGTTACGGTCAAATTTTAACATTAGCCCGCCCTGCGAAGCGTGGGACGGTTATAGTTAGCGTTAAAGTAAGCTGGTGCAACTCAGCCAGAGTTCAATTGATAGGGCCCGGTTAAAAACGTTTGAGAATCACTGCGGACTTTAAAGCACAAAGAGTCGTGTGCAAAAAGCCCGATGTATGAATTTTTGCATTTATGAGGACCTACGAGTGTGACTTAAGAATAGGTTGAGAGTGAGCCACAATACCCTATTGAACAGCCGCTTCAAAGACAAAAGGACTTGGCATGTCGTCTAGTTTCTTTGCTCGTTATTCCAGCAAAATGGCATTAAAGGAGTGCCCTTCCTTAGTCTTTCCCTATTCCTAGGACGTCTTATAAGCATTCGATCACAGAGTATAATACCTACAGATTCGATTTACCTATAAATCTTTCTCAAGTAGGTAACATCTGACATCTGAATAATTCTGTTGAAAGTAAAAAAATCTTTTGCATGATTTTGATTTCCAGTAGGTAAAGCAAACCTCTAATATGATACATAGACAGATAGACACACCCATACAAATCCTCACACACATACAAATCCTCACACACATGAAAATGACAGTCAACTGATATATAAATTAACCTATCATCATTGTTTTCATTAAGGAACCTTCAATCTCCTCGTTAATACTTTGTCCGATAACCCTACCCGTGTTAAACAAGCTCGGATAACTCCACCTGATAATCCTTGGAAAGAAATCGACTTACCCGTTATTCGGGACCAAGAAACAAGTCAAGCTATTTACGTAGGTACCTACCTGCTAATGAATGCTCTGGAGATAATTGTAACGACCCGCGCGTCCAGGATTAATACAAACTGATAACGTAGGTTAGGTTATAGTTTCTTTGACAGCGATGCCACAGATGAGGCAACAACTAGTATAACTTGACGACACATCATCAGCAGCAGTAAAACCATTACAGTCGATGGAATAGGAAATAGTGTACCCAGCCAAGAAGATGTAGTAGTTAGTGAGATATAAGTCCTGTTAGATAGATAAGCAGGTAATCAAAATGCCGTCATTCTTAATTAGTAAGGGTGCTGGCAGTGGCGCCGGTCCGTGATTTTCTTGGCTTTACAGGTCGGGATGGGCAGGATCTTGGTTAATAGTAAGTCTAGAAAGTAACCGGAATACGGAGGTTATTGCAATAAGATAAGCAGTTTAATCACATGTTTTATGTTGTCTGTAGGTACACCAATTAATTTTAAAATATTATATTTTGTTAATAGTGGTAATGAATTTTTCATAATATTATTTTTTATATCCGTAACATCTACTAAGTACTAAGGAAATATGCATGATGAATAATCGGTATATCCTTAATACCGATTATTATATATAGTGTAATAGCAGTTTAAGGTCATTTATTTTTAAAAATAACAACTCTCACCAACACAAGTAACTATGTACAAACAATTGTGACATTCCTAAGAAAAATCATCAAGGCGATATAATCATAGTTACTTTAGTAGGCACCTATATGAATGCTATTAAATAAAATCCATTCACGCTTCAATTCATGCATAATGCCGGCCCTAAGTACCCACCGCGTCAAATACTCCCTATATCATTAAAATCCCAGTATCCTGCTGATCCTCGACGCACAACATGCCCGACAAATTAGGATGCACGTCATTTGTCATAACCCCATTTGTCAAAAGTCTCATATAGAGTACACATTATATTAAAGCACCAATATGCTCTTGGTCATGGTTATGCTCTAACATTATTTATGGACTTAGATGTGCTGTCGGGACATGGAAATTCGAATTGTTAACTGTATTACAATAGACAGTTGGTAATTGACGCTCCAGGATACGTAACTTTTTGTTTGAGTTAACTTGGATGTTTGTGTTTTATTTATTTTTAAATATTTTAATAGATTTATGTCCTTATTCATCTTAACTTTCGCGAAATTATGTAGCTCATAATACAAATAAAAAAAATTATAATTATTTTACATAGGTATTAAGTATAGATAATCTATTTAGGTATGATAATTTTGCGATCAAATCTTCCATATTTGTTAACTTGCACACTTAATTTACTTTAAACATATGCAGATACGCTGTGATATCATCTTTTAATGGCGCCAAGAAATGTAACGACGCTGTCCAATTTATCCTTTTAAGTTTATGATAAACGTTAAGTACCCTAAGGAACCAATCATTCAATGGTCATGAATATTCATAGTTTTTAGTTTATATTTAACTAATGTACCGCCCTCATACGAGAGAACGTTTGTTAAGGCACAAAATAACAAGATAGTGTAATATATTAGAAAAGTCTTCTTTTTTGAATTAAATTAGATTAACGCGTTTAAAGCCATTTGTTAGTAATGTCGTTGATTTCATTAGAAAGGTCCTGTTTTGGGTTTTGTGGCCGCTTTGTGTTTTGTACCTTTTTGTTCTGTACTATGAAAAGATTTATTACGATTATGAGTTGTGGTATTTGTAGTTTATACAAAAAGCTTACATAGCTTTTTATAGCTATTGTTCTGAATCTGTTCAAATTAGTCTTGCTACAAAAGCAGACTATATCAGCAAGCCTAGTGTATATATATAAACGCTATCTACTCTACCTACTTTGCTTATATAATCCACCGTTGTGTTGTATTATTGGTATTTAGATTTGGATCCATCCACTAGGTATTAATAAAATACTTAAATCACGTGCAACTTTCTGGGCGTATAATGAGCTATTTCGATATATACTGGGTGTAATTGAATTCATTAGCATCCTTTGAAACTAGGTACCTACTCCTGACACCAGTCACGTGTGGACCAAAATTTTTGAATTCTAACACATTGGTTTGGTAATAATAATAACTCCAAGAAATTGAATGATAACTTACTTAATCAAATGCTACAATACAAAATTTAATTAAAATAATGAAGTGCTGTTTTTAATTAGTACATACAAGGTATAAAAACTTTTAAATGTATCAAAATCATCCGTGCCAACTGCGTTAGGCGCCGCGGCAATCTTCATAATTTTCAAAAAAAATATTTTCATTTACACTCTTTACTCTTTAATAATCATCTATAAATGATGTACTATCATGGGCTCAATTAATGCCAATGAATTAAAAATTACACCCTGTATATAAATATCAAATCATTTCTAGCTCATAATTCAGTATGTTTACTTGTTTCAGGGGTTTAGCACCAGCTAACGAATCTCTACCAGCACCGATAATAACAGTTCGAGTCTCCAGACAAATCCGGTCCAGGGACTGCTTTGGAGAGGCTAAGCGATATAGAGAATGTAATACTGAGGTGAGGATAATAATTATAGCAGTATAGAAAGAGTGAAAAGTTGCAAAAGATGAGGATGGAAAATTATCATTGGTTAGCTTTTTATTGTAATACCTCATGCTAAGTGACGACGAAAGTATTCCAATTCAATTGGCTAAGCTATGGCATGTCTTTGCAGAAGTTCTGCAAATTATAAAGGAATATCTAGTGTTTTAGCCCAGTTGCACTATATATCCCTACATCATTGTGCGTTTAAGTATTCCAAGATAATCAAGGCATATAGGAAATAAGAACCACTGTGAAGTGACCACTGATCAAAGATAGTTTATGGAAAAAGGAGACTAAAATGTGCCACAGTGTATCTGAAAACTTACCTACAATCAAAACAAGGCTATTATTTCGCTGCAACAAATAGTTGATGCGACCACTTTTTCAACATAATAATATTAGTTGCTATGTCTTATGATAGACTGGCTCTACTTTGTCGTTTTCTATCATTCGTTTCTGTTTCTGGCTTGCCTCATTTGATTCCATTATTTTGTCAAGGTAAAGGTCTTGGACAATGGCGCAAAACCCAGACGGAACTCTGTGATATTAGATTATGATTATACCATTCTATACAATGTATTGTGAGTCACAGTTTATGACCAATTAGATAGGAAATCTCAAATATTTGTGATTACTAAATTGATATCACTCTTGTACAAACATTGAGTTATAAAACATACTTTCCCACGGTGGTAGTAATAAATTATCTTAATCGCCCATTACGATTTGTGCTACAATCAGCTTTTAAATATCTATCACTTTAATACCTTGTCACAGTAAACAAATTGACATTTCCTCCGCCACTGAATAAAGAATTAAAACATTAACTTCAACATAGTCCTACAGTGCTAGCATAATTTTCATCGTTAGGATCCATAGCCGCACTGCAAAGATCAAAAGGATTTGGATTCGTAATAATGATTTATATGGTCGTATTTCCTGAATGCATAATGCTCAGAATTTTAGCTGTAATTTCCTATTGTTTAGCTAACATGGACTAATCTTTCATATTATATGGAGAACGTAACAAAACATTTTATTTTAACATATTTTGTTATAGCCATGTACTGGCAGCCAAGTGGACTTGAGAGCCGAGCAGTGCGCAGTCTACGACAGGTTACCATTTCGAGGGCGGTTCTACACCTGGGTGCCTTACATAGATGGTTAGTATATTGTTTTAAGGTATAGATTTCTCAAAAGTACTTAGTTTAAATGAGGCAGGTCATATAGGAACAGATTATAGCTGATCCGAAAGAAAGGTTCTCGAATAGGAATACTTTATTGTACAGAATAATTTATACATAATTAATAATTAAATAAATAACAGACCAATTTATAATTTATTATTATAATAGGTTGTTCTTATAATTAAGAACTACCCACACATACAGGTGTAATTTAATTCATTAGCATAAATTAAGCCCATGATAGTACATCATTTATAGATGATTCTTAAAGAGTAAAGAGTGTAAATAAAAAAATTTGTATTGAAAATTAAGAAGATTGCCGTGGCGCCTAACGCGGTTGGCACGGGTGATTTTGATATATCAAAACGTTTTTATACCTTGTAATGTACTAATTAAAAATAGTGCTTCATTATTTTAATTAAATTTTGTATTGTAGCATTTGATTAAGTAAGTTATTCCTATTTTTGTAGTTATTATTATTACCAAACCAATGTGTTAGAATTCAAAAATTTTAGTCCACACGTGACCGGTATCAGGAGTTGGTGCCTAGTTTCAAAGGATGCTAATGAATTCAATTACACCCTGTATAATTATAGTATGGGTTTGATTATATTATAATCAGTCCAAAGATAATAAGAATAACAACCCTGAAATTTCGATACGTATTTCGATGGTTGCATTGCAGTTTTCAAACATTTCCTAGAACGAAATAAGGAGGTTAGAACCACATGTGTCTTTTTAAATGATGTTTAATCATTCGCAGGTGACCACCCCTGTTTGTTGAACTGTCGTCCTTTGGGACAGCAGTTCTACGCGTCATTGTCGATCGTCGTCGACGGGACTCCGTGCACCAGGCCGGGTGCGCGAGCCATGTGCGTCGGTGGCGTTTGTAAGGTACGTAGACGTAATCATTCTTTTAACATCTTCATAAATATCACCGTTAATTTATCTTTCAATATCCTAGTTAATGTCATATCGAGATAATTTAGGGGTTTTGAAAAGAAACAGAAAATGGCGGTTGAGAATTTTGACTCAATTCCATACCTCACGTAATTTTTAATTTTAGTGTGTAAGAGTAAATTATTATTCGTTAAGTGTTCATGAACGTGCACGAGTATTAGCAATTTTTTCAAGTTCCAAAACCACCTTTTTGTGCTCTTTTCAAAGCTTTTTTAGCTTTATTTTTTTGAGCCTTCAGTAAAAAACCCACCATTTTACTGCGGATTTAAGATGATACAACCGAACTCTAAAAAAATTCCCTCACTTGATATCGGCATGAGTTATCGCTTAAAAGCGATAGAAAGCCATTATCCGAAGAAGACGAAGAAGATATTCATTTTATAGGATAAAGTAGAAACCATGCAGGTATACTATAAAACTGATAACAGTGCCAATTTTCAAACCTACACTGACCCCTATACGGACATTAATCAATGCCGCATCACAAATGCAATGATTAGAATATCATACATTTTCATATTTTCTGTAGCGTATTTATGCACATAGGGTCATTAGCAAAGCTTCACTGCTTAATGTTGAAGCCTATATTAAAATACGTTAGTAAATACAAACGAAATAAAAATTAGAATAGTAACGTATCATATTTCCAAAACAAAAGCTTAATAACAGCAGTCAAAGATCTAGGTTCAATTGAAAGCGCATGTTGTCAGGCCTAGATTGTAGGTAATTGGCCCAATTTGCATCCGTCCGCGCTGTATTGACACAGCCGCGCTTCAAGGATGCTTTGATTGATAACGTTCTGCGGTGATTGCGGCCACTTCTATTGTTTCTAGTTTATTGTATTGACTGAATTATGGCTCTCATATTGTTCTGCGCCGACAGCTATATAGATGTCATGGTAATTTATAAAACGTTTTAAGTTTTTGTTTATGGGTTTGGATTGTGTGATGAAAACTGAGCTTAAGAATTTTCTAGTGAGGCATCACCAATATTTTCAAAATATGGTAAGGCCCATTATAAACCACGGAAGCTTACTATTAACTTAGATTAATGAAAACGAGGGAAAATAAGGAAATCGCTGGTACTCTGGTGGTAGATCTATAATAACTGACAAGACGTATCAAAAACAAAACCATAGCAAAAAACATTTAAAAATAGTAAAAAAACAAACTTCTATAAAAAAGGAGGTGCGTTCAGCACACCCATCTCTCGTGAAACCGGCAACCGATGGAGATGACAGGTTTTTGATTGGCGACCATGAATTGGAAGACGCAGCGTATAGGCTAGCCTTTCATTAGATGGATCCACCGATCTGGTTGAAAGCGAGCAGCCATTCGATACAAGTAATAGTTGCAGGTCACAGTGGTGCTCCATGGGAGGCCTATATTCAGCAGTGGACGATAATTATGATTATGAAGTGTGGTTGGCTTCCACAACTTGAAGACTGACGGCTTAACTTGAATTTTTCATTTTAAATATTATGTCTGTAACATAAATAAGTAAACCCCTATATATAATGTAGTTGTATTTTACGCAATAGTTGCCAGAAGCATTACTTAATTAATGGCCATATTATTTTATTTGAGTTAATGCGTATTTTGCGACGAACTGCAATTCTCGGCCCGAAATGATTAACGATACCTTCTCTCATCTCTTCTTGACATCTTTACCATAGCAACAGAGTATTATCTAGTCGATGCTTTTACTACAATGAGTGCGTGCAAAACATGAAGACGAAAACGAGTTTTTGACAGTGCAACAAGTATTAAAATAGACATAAATCAACTATAAACACTTGCCATAAAAGTAATGTTCATAGCTACCAATTCCAGTACATTTTGTATTAGACTTGTACTACGAATATTTTAAAGCATTAGGTAGCTAAGTTAGGCGCTATTGCACCTACTTAATACTAGGTTGTTCCCAGCAATCACTAAGTTCCGAATTATAATATTAACCACTTGGGAAGCCGTGAAATTGTTCAAACTTTACAAAATATTTCGAATCGAAAAGTTGGGGTGGATGGAACTCGTATTTAGAACCACCATTTATGAGCATGGACGGTGGTGTTATAAAATAAAAGTAAATAACTATAGGTACTTAGGTAGGGTAAGTGACTATAAGTATAGGTACCCATATTCTTTGAGTTCACAGTGACCAAAAAGAAAGTAAGTAAGACTGAGCCCCACTCACAGTTCTAACGAAAATATTTATCACCTAAAAAATTACCTGAAAACATCCACTACTGAAAATAAGCCTCCCCGTAATGCGCCACCTTGAGCAGCCGTGCTTGTCTCGTGCATCCATTGTCTCCCCGCATTCGACTAGGTCTTTGGTCAAAGGTTATATAATATTGCAAGCGATTTATAGCTTTACCTAATGGAAATTTATTATTTCTAGTCATGTGATACCCACGGAGTGCAAGCCGTGCATTTTCAATGCCATTTGTTTTACAGGCACTCATTGCATTATTTACGCAATAAAGCTAGATGAATTGTCTATTGCTTATTGAGCTTGCTCCACTGCTCTATTACATATGTCACCGTCTTATTGTAAAAACGGTTTGTTTATAAAAAAAAACGAAAAGAAACCACCTATTTATAAACTGTCGATTTATTGCAAACTGACACTGTATTGCAATAAAACGAATGATATTTCGATTATTTATAAGTAAACAGTTGGTGCCCAGTGGTGAGTTTATGAAAAACGGGTTTCAGTAGCGTTTAATTGTGAAAAATGCACCAATTTTTGCTGTAATTTATTGCTTTTTTAGAGTGGCTAACGACGTATACTATAGGTTACGACGACGCGACGAGCAGTGTTAGGTTAGTTTTGACCACAGTAGAAGTACACAATTACGAAAAAACGAAATGATACTGATTAATTATAAGTAACCGTAATATCGACCGTTTTATGGTGAGACACATTGCCCGTTTGCAATAAATCGACAGTTTATAAATAACCGCGTTTTTTGTATAAACAAACGGTTTTTATAATAAGACGGTGACATATACACCGAAGTCCTTGCTACCACTTCAGCAACCTATTTAGAATACCTATTTCAATTATATCTATATTCTATTAGCAATAGCTAATGATAAGTTGAGTTTTTGTATAATAGAGTAATAGAGAGAAAAAGAGCTTTATGAAAGTCTAACATACTATCGATGAGGTTGTTATCATAGACAAGCTAGGTATTCCGCTAATCGCTGTATCGTCTGCTTAGCGTAATTGTTACTTCAATACATAAAAAACAGTCCTTTGAAATTTTTCACCTCTACTGTACTTAACCTATGTACTTACTATAATTTATTCTGTACCTACACTGTAAATTATTTAGTGTATTGCTCTATTTATGACGTGATAATGATCCCCGTTTGCTCGTTAAAGTGTTTACAGCTTTGCTCGTTGTTGCTAGGCCATAGAAAAAGGTGTGACTAGTAATTTTCACATAGTTTCTACACTGAAGGTTGCACTGCAGTTTTGCACCTCACTGTATGCTTGTTAGTCTGTTGGGTGACAGTGTTATTAAATAAGAAGGTGCTATTTTACAAATTATTTGTTTACGACTTGTCTTTTACCTTATAATTATTAAGGAATAAATCACTCATGATCTCTACATGTTTATTAGACTTACAGTTGAACTGATTTGATTATTTTCAAAATCGTCAATCGTTAAAAATTGAATTATGTGAATTCATACCATATGATTCGCTTTTTTAATTCTATCCGTTATTAAAACATACGAACACAAATGTTTATTCTGCTACCTATAATAATCACACTGTAAAGTTCGTAACATATTCAGTAATCTGTGATCTTCAACAAAATCACCAAAAAACAACTCATCACTTAAATAAATTTACATAATAAAATTGCCATTTTATAACGGCCAAAACTAAGGATAATAAAAAGTTGTTCATCGTAGCTGATTCATGGAACTGTGGTTTCGATTGTGTTGACACACCCATGGCGCCGGCGCCGCCGCGAAATTGCTATTTATTTAACAACAAAATACCTATAATCCTTATAACTACAATTAGCACTTTAAGTGACCTCAGTAACTTGTACTTTAAAACAGTAGTGAAGATTCGAAACCATATATTATTTATAGCATTATTAAAATACACAAAGTAACGACGAAATCCTTCCTTTGAGTTTAGCATTAGCTAGCATCGATATTTAGGGTACTTTCTTTCCAGGGCCACTGTTTTGGTCCACCCTGTAGGTACCTACATGCCGTCAATGAATATCTATATTTTATAAGCTACGCCCAGATAACTTCATGGGAAAAGATAAACTTGTAAAGAAAAAATATTTTGATCCTCTATTCCTCTATTTTAGTAACTGTTATGCTTATGTAAAATTTATATGTACTGAAAATTTGTCCCCTCAAAAAAATAAACAGTACCTACGAGTGCCTAAATTAAACTCTTTTTCAATGAATTCTTTAAAAAATTAAGACAACCCGAGCGATTATTCCAAAAATTAACCCAAAATGAGAGTCTGTTTCATTGTTCATTCCCATGATATCAAGGTTGATTTTTTTCCACAACATTATATTGATCATTCAACCTTCACGAAAGATCACGCAGTTAAATTTTCTTACAAAACACCACAAAATACCTCAATAAGTTTACCTTTCTTCGAATCGTAGGTAAGTATTTTACCATAAAGCTATGGGTCGTGAGAAGCTAAGTCACTACCCACTAAGTTTATTTTGACCTTAGCTCTTTGGACTCAAGTTCAAATAATTGCACACGGCAACAGCCAATACGCTAGTGGTCACCTATGATCTTCAATGGTATTTAACACAATGTTAATACTAGTAAGTAATCTGTGGATGATGTGGTTGGCTGTATGATTAATAACACAACTTATATTACTCCTTGTTACTCTAAATTTTAATGTACAGCTGTCTGTCATTCCTAATAAATAAATAAAATAAATACATAAAATAAAATAAGCACCAGATTTCTTAGACTAATTAACATTACTTCCAACTCTATTGTACTAATTAGTAGACACACCATGTTTTTTTTTATGTAAACGAGCTTATAGTTCCCTTGAAGTAGCGTCACATGACTGCGCCTATAACAGCCGCAGTCCCATTTGGTACTCTAAATAATTATAAAAATTCACGGTGCTGCTTGCACTACGCAAGTTCGCACATCATGGTGATCCTGAGACATCTGCACAGGATTATTAGTATGAAGATTTCTAGATTGTGATATCAGGTCGTAGTCTCATTTGCCTAGAAACTTCACTAGTACCTGATATCAGGATTGATATGACGGGCCCGAACGCTCAGTTGGTAGTTACCCTGCCTTCTGAACTGAGGGCTGTGGGTTTGATTCCTACCCAGAACAAACATTTGTGTGATGAACATAGATGTTTGTTCTGTGTCTAGGTGTTATTTTTTTTTTTGTATATTTTCAAGGATCAGATAAACAGTAACACATACATATTTTATCTTAAAAGTAATACTAAAATATCTAAATAGATGTGTACCAACATCATTGACCACATATTAACAGCTGAATGCTTATTTATATCAAGACAAGATACAATATAATATACATGTACTTATGTAGTATTTATATAATGCAAAGGCACATTACGAGTAAGCGTCTGAACGTTGTGTTCGTGAATAATGTGTTACAGTGAGGCTGGTTTGCAGTTACTCGTTAAAATAATAATAAGCCCCGGATAAGGACAACAAAAATGAATATAAGTCATAAGAAATAAATGATAAAGATTGACATTTTAAGATTGACAACAAATCAGTGACAGTGTGAGGAATACGAGTTGGTACAAGTATGGTACAAGTAACCCCCACTATGACTGACCGCAGCCAACCCCACCGCCCTCACCCAGCAGGCTTATCACCGAACGCTTAAAACATCCCACTCGATCGTTAAATATATCTAAACAGTTGAATTTATCATTATAAGTTTTAGTCATGCGGTAAAGAGGTGAACGATGACCAGAATTGGTGCGACAGGTAGCCATGGAAAAGGTTTTGTGACTGATTGTATCACGTGGATGTGACCTGAACGGTACTTTTAAGCGGACCCTGTTGACCAAGTCCAGGCAGTCGTATCGGTTGTGACAAAGGTCAAACAATAGCATAACATCAAGTTGTTGTCTCCTAGATTTTAAATCTAAAAGTTTATATTTTTTACTAACAAATCTTCATAAGGTATATAGTATATCGGTAACACCTGAAATGCACACAGCGTAAAAACTTCTTTTGGACTCGTTCAACATCATTATTATAACAATTATAATATGGACTCCACACTGCCACGGCGTATTCTAATTTTTATATTGTATAAGTATTATATCAGTTATCTGGTTCCCATAGTACAAGCTATGCTTAGTTTGGGGCTAGATGGCGCTGTGTGAAATGTTCTCACGTATTTATTTACTATTTATTTGTATTTGTTGAAAAAAAAATATCAATAAAATATCTATTACTATCTCTCACCTGATAGAAAGCGATGACGCGGCTTACGGTGGTGCATGCTTGCCTAGAAGATGTTTGTTCACTCTTGACATCCAGGTTATAGTTATCTGGAAACAAAGACGACGGCAAGGTATTTCACTCATTTGCTGTTTGCACTATAAAGTTGTTTTAGTTTAGATTGTAACATAATGCTGTGTCTGTCATCTCGTACTCAGTTGAGATACCATTTGGCAAAAACACAACGTTTGCACCAATAATTTTCCTAGTTCTGTCAAACATCCCCAAAACGTTATGTTTAACTACAAACAAACATAACATAAAACACAGCGGGGTGGTGGATGGCAATATAAATTTTACTTGGTAGGTATTAAGTATGGAGGTAGATTTTTTATAATTGTATTAATCAAATTCAATCAATTAATTATAAGTATCTTAAATAATGCACAATATTATAAGTTAAAATGTAACCTAACCTGCTCTGGATAGCATGCAATGTTATAATATGGCCAATAAACATTTCTATTCTATTTCTATTCTATTCTTTCTACTTAATATTTATAGAGCTAGGTTAATGTAAAGAAGGCCCTGCATGTTATATAGAGAAATTATGTTATTTAAATTATGCTATATAGGTACATAGATGTAACGGGTAATGGGGCGTTTCACACCACAAGTAACTAACAGAAACCTCTTTATTGTGACAGGTTTACACTTACGGCACAGAATAAATAATATAACTACAAATGGTGCCAATAATAATTATTGTACTGCAGTTTCTAATAGAGAGCTAAGTGAAGCTCAGATATCTAGTTATTGGCCTTTGGAACTTCGGACGTCCCCAGAGAGACTGACAGTTCTAGAACAATTGCACAGATCATTGTCTACTAATGCTCTACTACTTATATCACGATTTCATAATTTTTCCACCAATCTCATACTTTAAATGTACATATGTGGTGATAAAATTGTAAAGCTCCGCGTTGTTCTTTCTTAGTTTATCGCTTGCTAGTGAAAAGATAAGTTGATAGAAGGATGAAGAATAATGAACAAAATCTTAAGAAATGCTAGTTTTTACAATATGAAATAGTAAAAAATGTTGAAACAGGTTGTACTGTTACCTATGTCTAACCCCATTGAAGCAGTGCCGGCGCCGCGCGGTATGCGCTAGGTAGAGAAGAGATCGCCGATTACTGCCACCCACCGCCGCAAGCGGGTGCTAATTCTGTCCCATAACAGTCGATGCTACTACTACTACGAAACTTCAGTCCTAGAACAGACATTTTCATAGATTTTTCTTATTATGTATACGGATTTATAAGGATAGTAACTATAGATTATGACACCTACTAGTGTTCTACACTGTAGTTCTTAAAATAGAAAAATAAAACCATAAAATAATTTGTAAAGCTTCTGTAAGATTTTTAACCCACCGTTAACGTTATAACATTTGTATAAAGTTTACACGAAGCTAACGGTGTCCCAGAATAGCCGCATGTTGGTATTATAACATAGTACGCGGCTCTTTCAAGCAAGTCGAGAAAATCGAACATCCTATCCCTTATTGTAGAAAGAATGAATTATCACGCAGTGTGAAACGAAATCACACCACGGGACGAGCGAAACATGTAGTAGGAGGCTGTGTGTGGGGGTGTGTGTGTGTGTGACTGCACTATTGAGTATAGTAATATAAAATTATTCAATCTACCAATTATAAAAATTTGGGGCTAATGCGTTTTTGAGTGGAAACCTTAAGACCAATAGGAACCAATTCTTTTGAAATTAGTGAGATATTTATTAGGAAGCTATACCTAAGCATAAATAGTCTTCATAAAAAAGTAATTTGCCTACAAATATAAGATAAAAATCTTTTTCAAGGCTGCCTGCAGGTGATTTGCGTGGACCTAAATTTGTGATATTCGTATGCAAAATATATAATCACTCATCTTTGTACAAGATAATTATAAATCCCAGAAGGCATTAGCTGTAGCTGGACACTCGCAAATCATTTCAATTCTACCGGATTTGCTATTTAATTACACGTTCTGTCAGTTATTTTGATTTACCCCCAAGATGGACCTCCAACACAGTAGAAAACCAGAAATAAATACTGCTAGGTATTTATTTACTACAGTTTGATATCAAAGCTGTTTGCTACACACATGTTGAAGATATATTTAGTTTGCTTTAGGTAGAATGGTAGAATCAAATGAACCGACACACCTAAATAAAAAAGGAGTCCATATATTTTAACTTCTTATCTTAATTGTATTTTTTAAACACGTGTTAAGCTTGTATAAGTACCTAAAAACCCTTGGATTGGAAGATAACAATCTATGTTTGCTATATAGAGAACACCAAGTTTATGGTTATTTTATCGCAATAGGACAAGAATATAAACTGGAGTAAAATATGGATGCAACATGCACATAAATTCGCATTTATTTTATTGTATTGATCGGTTATTAAATGGCCATGATTTATTTGTTTACAGTTCTCTAGTTGGAATAAGTGAACTCTAAATTATAAAGTCTTGCAATTCTGAAACATAATCAAATAAATAAATAATAAATAAATAACGCCCAACGATCACATACATAGATCCTGGACCCTAACTAGTATTCCTTGTATCTAGGGACCCAGGAACTACAAGGACCATGGTCCTACAACACCCAGACACAGAACAAGTATTTGCACTTTTTTTTGGGCACAAATACTTGTCCTGCTGCGGGAATCGAACCCGCCACCTCCGGGTTATGAGCCGACCTGCTCAACCACCACACCACGGAGGCTGTCAATTACTGGACTGTCTCATTTTCCCAGTAACTTCATAGACCTTCAAACCGGAACAGAGTTTTATACACTGCTTGGCACCAGAATATCTGACAAAGACATTCTCTAGATATCCTCTGGCTATGTAAGAACAGTTAAAAAATATCATATTTTTCATTAGCCCAATTTTCTTCTGCGAAAAAAATATGATAAACGCTAAAACGCCCTGTTTTTTCCGAAATATTTAATTTTATTAATTTAAAAACCGCACGTGAAGGTATGATATAATAGTTTTTGCAGTCCCAATAAGGACACAAATTTAGTGGTGTATCCGGTATCGACGTATAATTCAAGAAAAGGTAAATCATTACTCATCAACAGCTAACCACAAGTGAGTAAACGCTGGTGTTAAATATTTGACAGATATTGTAATACTAACTTGACACGCAATTATCATAATATGACAGAGTTATAGTCAGTCATCTAATACGACTATAACAATATTTTATACTCAAACTTATAGAGGCAGGGTGGAAGCAGGTGATAAACAGTTTAACTTCTAGAATGCCGGCATTTTCTATAGCAATAGAATAAAAAAGTTTGTCAGCTTGAAGTCGAGCCGCTGGGAGTTTAAATATTAGCCAAATAGTTACATTTTCTGATAATAATATTAGATTCCTTGTCTATTTTTAATGAAAGAAAGATTTTATTTCCGCACTACCGTAGTAGGAATGAACTATCCACAAAAGGGTTTTGGTTCTTCGAATAAAAAGGGACATGGTGATAATGATCAAGCTCAGCTTTATAATGTTGTCTACTCTTACTAAATTATTACCGTCATAATTATACCTAGTTATAATCTTGACTTTACCATAAGTGCATGGTACTTCTATGACAAGATCTTATATGAAAAGATCTGCGATCTAAGGATTTTATGGATCTCAAAATAACTAGGAAACCAACAAAAATATAGCTAGCTTTATAATGCTCATATTATTATTATTATTTATTGATTGAATCAGGCGTGACCTCGCGGTGTTCTTTGTCACATACATTTGCCAGCAACTATCCCTTACAGCTTTCCCAATAATAATCTTATAGTTTTATTGTATTCTATGTATGTATTTACAAACAAAAAAGTATATAAGTATTGTATCAGTTATCTGGTTCCCATAGTACAAGCTATGCTTAGTTTGGGGCTAGATGGCGATGTGTGAATTGTCCACACATATTTATTATTATTATTATTATTTTAGTGGAGTTACACTATATATTCTTGTTTCATTTTGTATTATTTACTGTCAAGTTTCCTGCTATATGTAAGTACAATAGGCTAACTTATTCTTATATCTGTAACCAAGCTTCCCTAATTGACATGGCTTTTGATTCTACTCTAGTATCAAACAATCTGGCTGCTCTAATATGAAATTCTACTTTCAATCAATCGGAAATTCAAATATGAATTTGGGAAAGAACATTATGTCGGATGCGAGATATGGGGATCAATTTAATAAATCATTAAATTCGGCGGAAGCTTTACGAAATTGTATATCTGAGCCCGTTATGTCGTTCGATGCATTAGCGTTAGGGCTTGGATACAGTGAGTGAACTCTAAACGTATCGACCATTGATTTAGGAACACCGTTGGTATTCCTAAATCAATGGTTGACGCAAGTTACATGAACTTTACTAAAATATCTTTATTCCACCGCCGATGACTAATCTTGTAAAACTCGTACAACTCGTGTAAAGCTAGCTCTCTTTGTGCTGTTTTGCAAAACAATGAGATTTCATATTTGAGTTAGGAAAATGACTTAGTTAGGTACATTAAGTTGCACAATAAAACCATTTATTCATTACCTAAAGCTATCTCCACGTCTTAATCAGTAAGCTCGTATGAAAGTTCCTTCAAGCTTATGATTTGAAATGATCCAAGTTTCGTTAAGCTAGTGCTCCCAGTATGTCCCAGATGCAAGACGTCCGCAGTTAGTCGATTTTCCACATATCAATGCGCGGGAGCCGCGTGGTTTACGCGCCAGTACCGCACAGCTCCGCGGCGCGCGATCAAGCGCAGCGCAAACGCAACGCGACCAAAATCTAATACTAAATAAAAAAATAATGAACTATTTATTTTTAAAACACTAATAAATCAGCCGGTAAAAAACTCATCCCAAAAGTGTAATGTTACCTTGTTATAACTCACCAAATTTTGTAGCTCTACTGATTGTATCCAGAATTTCAACACCAAAACCCGAGTCCGAATGCATTCGTAAATATTAAAGCAAATGAGTTTTTAAAAACTTCTTATCGCCGGTAATTATATTGGTCTACGTTAAGTGCAGTAACTATCGGTCAATGACAATTCGATTTTAATTTAATGGCTGTCAAATTTCGATGTTGAGTGGACTGAGTCCATAATTCTCGAGATGGTAATACTTTATCAGTATTAAACATGTGGTTTGAAAATATTAAGCAATATTACGAAACCGGAGAAAAGTCTTTCTCATGCAGATGTGATGTGTATACAATTTATCATTATGTAGAAATAGCGTCATTTAAATGAATGCCTATCGTACCTAATGACATTTAAAAGAAAGTATATTGTGTTAAGTATGATTAATTTTATTTAAGTAGGTAATACTCAATTAGAATACATTCACATTTCACACCAATGACAAGTTCGATATTTAGATGTTATTGGTAACCAGCGTTAATTTTTTTTCAACTCAAGTTACACGATGCAGCTGTTTTATGTGCTTCATGATGCTTTACTAATAATAGTCTACTAAGTGTTTCGCGGGTCGTGGTTAATTTTCGTCCGAGCGCGATGTAGGTGCTACACACATACGTACGTACGTACGTTCCTAAGTAATACGAGAACTGTTACCGATAGTGACTGCACTGAATCTTTCCATTTACTTACTCCATATTTACACAAGTCCTTACACAAACTTTATAGCACTTGTGATTTTGTTTCAAATCAATTAGCTTTCACAACCTCATCAACCCGTTCGTTTTCAATAAAGTTTCTCGTTGTATCATGCAAGTTATTATGTGATAACCTCTTTGAAATTATTGCGTCAAAGGCAAAATTTTTAGCATGTTTTGGCTTAAATTTGTTAATAATTGTGTAATATCATGGCCTATCTTTATTGCCGGTCTAGACATCGTCAGTCAGTCTGGGAGTCTGAATGTTTATATTGTTCGCCAAATTAAGATAAACCACAATATCCGCCGCGTCATCAGCGACACCATTCTGCGTTAATTTTTCGTTAAGATTGTTAAAAGACCGCCACAAACTCCTAATTGGGGTTACCATAAGGTCGATTCACATCTGCTGGTAGGGTTGCCATGGCTAATTGAATATTTATGAATGTAGTCGACTGTCAACGATAATGTTGATCACTTCAGGAATCCCTCATGGATTTAGGGCGAACGCAGAATGATTATGATTTTGTATTTTTGGTTTTATAAATGAATAATTAAGGATATTCAATAACATTTTAAATTATGTCAATAACAGCTTACACTACGTTTGCTACAAGTTGCATAAATTGCATTTGTTTACGTAATAAACGCTTCAAGATGTACATAAAAAAATATTAAGGTTGCTTCAGATAGTCATAGGGTAAGCTGTAAGAGTAAGTTAACTCGAACCATATCAATATCGTATTGTTAAGACGTTGAATCTGCGCCTACGCACATGGTGCCCTAGTTCGCAATTAAATTGTTCCCAATAGTAAACCACCTTAATTTTCAATCGAAATTTTATAGCAATCAATTTCTGTATTTATTAGACTTCATTTATTGTCTTCAGTTTATATTTATTTTACAAGTTCTGACGTAAAAACATTAGCTTTTAAAGTCAAAAGATACAACAACGATCGGTAACTTTTTTATTGCCGACCGAAATATAAAAGAAATGGTGGTATTAAAATATTAGCTTTATTACAATGTGCTAACATCAGCCCTAACCATGAATCAGCTACTTTGTCACATCTCTATTTCAAAGTATCGCTATTCATCATCATTGTCGTTCTCTGAAATTTGTTATGGTCCACCCATTAATGTGCCATTAAACTCTGTATTTGTAATTTGTCATTCACTACAAAGGAACATAAATAACCATCTTAGGTATTTAGAGCAAGCTATGAAAAGTTTGATGGGCATTTATATCAGTTAAAGGTCACTGCCGTATTACGTCTGTATTAGAGCTTTGATATTCATGTTTTGTTCCATTTACATCTTTAATAACCATTTTACTACCTAAAAGAATCAACTCACTTAAATTTCATGTCTCTTCTTATTTGCCTCCGTTTAAAATCAATAAAACAATGACTAGATATTATCTACGCACATTTTGTATAGTTGTTTCTGCCGGTAGCTCTAGCAATTTGCTATCTTAGCTTTACTGCGATTGCAATCACAAATATGCCATGAATGAAACAAACGAGACTTGCAACTAAATACCCATTTAATTCTCTGACATCGATAACATCAGATTTATAATAAACTTTTAAAGCAAACATTATTTACACTACTTAGCAAGCTCATTGGACAGTAGCCAATGTTGACAAATATCTTGTGAGCGTGTTTATTATTTGCATGACAAGACAGGACATACCAAAGTAGCTTTCTCCAAGGAAAATGTAGTACTTGATGCGTAGGGTCATTACCTGCATCGGCATCATTGGGGGAACAGGTTCCTATGAACTCGTTAGCTTTTACCGCAGACAATCTGTGATGGGCATAAAATCTGTTACATAGTGTAATGTTATCCTTCAAATCATGTTATTTAGCACTACACTTGTTCCTCGACTGGTTACATTTGGATCATACTATACTTTGTAGCATTGTAGAAAGACGTATGTTTGTATATCCTTAAATTTATACAAAATCCTGGATCAACAGTTTCTTTTAGCTATTCTTATTCCAAACAATAACATTCGACATTTAAAAGGGCTATTCCTATTATCCTCGTTTAATATACAATAAGCTCCAATAAATCAGAACCTAAACGTGATTTGAAATTTTGTAATAGGGCACATTGGGACGGCAATATCATAATAACAATAATTGAAATATTTAGTGGCGACACGCGAGCGGGGTTAACCCGGGAATACTATTCTAAGTGATTTATAGCCTATAATATAAACCGAGGCGTCGATTCTATATTTTTCGGCTGTAAAATTTTATTAATGTCACTTGACCTATTAGTGTGGTGCAATGGAACATTTTTTAAAAATTCGTCGGTACAAATGAAATTATCTAACCTTCTTGGTGGCATTTATCAGAAATGACGATGTATTTGAAGGAATGGATTCAGATATATCTACTAGATAAAAACATTTGAGCGCGATAGTAGAATATGAATGAAGTATCACAGTTTAACTGCTGTTAGTACGAATTTAGTAGGACATGAAAACATTTGAAACCAGTATTACGAGATTTGTTTTACGATGATTCTGTTCTACGCTGATATGCACTTGATCCATGTATCTGTCTATAAACTTTTATTACTTTACTCACGTTTGTAATTTTGTAGTATCTTTACATATGTATATAACACTCTAAGTTCATTCATGATTGTAAAATATATCAATTTAATTTCTAGAGTTTTACTAACATATCATATCAATTAATATTCATTCTGTAGCGAATGAACAGTTATTTTGTATTTTGTTACTGTCTATACGAAAACTGAGATAGAAAAAGACAGAGAATACTATTATTCTGCAGTGTTTATTTGTAATGGAGCTAGTATACCATTACAATTGTTCTCTTTATAAAAAGTTTTTGTATTATTTATTGTATTAATTGAGTTGCTATAATTTTATTAATAAAATATATTGGTTTTACCATTGAATATTACACTTGTTAAGTAAAACTAAGCCTTGGTCCCTTCATCTGCATTCATCAGCCTCTTCACACTTTCACAAGACAGTGCATAGGAATTTTCGCCACTGATTAACCAATTTGATAGTGGCAAGTACACCGATAGATATTCAACGACGTATTGCGATAGCCTCATTCAACTAATCCCAAATGCATGTTAGCAGTTAGACCAGAGTCGTCACCACCAAGAGTTGGCGCTCCGCCATTGATCAGTTTATGAGGTCTGGATAATACCGTACCACGATTTGTATGCACTGAAAGAGGTACTAAACATCTAAAAGTAAACCATAGTTTATTATAGGTACTTCAGAAGAAGTAATTAGCTATCACAAGCCAGGTAATATATTTATAATAGTATTAGATTTAAGTGTTCAATTTATGACTATTATTTTAGAAATGTTAACTACCTAAACTTTATAATTTTATTAATATATATCAAAATGTAGAGCAGAAATGTAATATTAACCAATTTTTCACTTATACATAAATAATTATAACTAAGAAGAAAATTGCATTACATTCACACCTTTTGAATATAAGGTATAATGCAGTCATTCCTATAACCGTAAAATAGGATAAAACGTTTCATACAGTTAATGCAAATTGATAGCGAAGAAATAATAAAAAAGCAATAGCAAACTGTACCACTGAGACCAATGCAAAAGCTGAGTAGTCGTGCAAATTTAGATAATCTAAAAGCCGTGTTTCGTATAAAGATATCAATGGGGATTTGGCTTATACTCATTTAAATTCAATTCAATTCATGTATTGAGATCAAAGCGGGCATTACTCTTGGCAACAACCACAATATACTTCTAACAATAAAGTAATCTGCATCGGGAGACCTGAATAATTACTCTGGTTTAATATCGTCCAGAGTTAGCTCATCCCATTGAGAAACAACCTTCGCGGCCGTTCATTTAATTTACGACTCGAATAAGTTGTGTTCCATTTATTTTACGTATGTTTTGGTTCTTGAATATTTAATTAACTAGGTTCATTTGAGTTTCAACTGTCTTTGTTTAGACGGTTTACGTCAATTATTAGTCGCGATTAAAACAAGTTGGTTGAAGTGAGCTTGGATATGTTTCCGACACGATAAGAAATCTTTAAAATTCTACCTTATTGTGTCCAGAGTTTACTAATATTATTTCATCATCACCATAAATTCAACAAAATGCATTCCTATACCATTCCATTGAAAATCAATCTCACCTTGTCACGATACTAATTAACATAAAATTAATTATTTAGTGAAGTACCTTTAAATGATTATATTATGAAGATTTCACAACTTTACAATATATTTATTTTGCGATGTGCATAAAATGAAACCAATCGATCAAGTGTCACTGAAAAACTGTTTGTTAGTGAAAACCATTATCTGTACGTAGAAGTTATCTACAATACACATTGACAAGATGAACAACATGGTAGCTTCCGGTCTACTTTTCGTTTGCCTCGTGCTCGTAAGTATTACCTTTACCTAATTTATTATATGTACCTTACCTTATAAACATGCTCAGCAAACATTGCTTAATAGGTACTGTGTTAACAAAAAAATATATATTAAATTAGTAGTATCGGAATACAACAAAACGCTGAAAGGCTTTACTGAAGCCTTTTTGACAAATGTATATGATAGAGTATCAATAAGACCGGCTGTATGCACAGTGAAGTATATACAACAACACTTGTAATTGGAAAAGGTGGGTGGGTAATTGATCTAAGCGATCTACGTCGATTAACGTCAGTCAAACGATTTAATTTTCTGATATTGCAGTCATCAAATAAATAAAGTTAACATTCAAATAAACACGAAAGATAAATGCGAGAACCAGTAGCAAGTAGCTAAGACGATGTTTATTGCATTTGTTACGAAGATTTATAAGTGATTCTGTCCAATGAGTGAGTCGAGATGTCGAGATTCTAATCAGTGTAGTCCAAGAAAGGAGGTTGCCGTATTAATTGATTTATAAGAACACATTACGACCAATTAAAGTTTTCTGTCCAATTTACAAAGACAGTTTATGGAGGCGCGGCCTCTGTTATGTTAAACTTAAGATCTATGTTATTTGACTTGCCAGTTTGTGTGGCATGACACATTTATTGGGAGAAAATATCGATCCTTTTACGAGAAATACTAATCAGAAGTATTGAATACCAATGCTAAAATTGCACTTTATAGACAAGAGTATCTGAGATTAATACCTATATCTAAAACTATTGTTATACGTATATGTATTTGCCACTTTCGATAAATTAAGCCAAGGTGTTTGATTCGACAAATGTGAAAGTAATTAAATAACTGCTAGCTATGAGCCTCTGAATACACGCATTAGTTGTTAAACATTCAATTAATTTTATCTAATATATTTCTCACTGTACGGAGGAATAGGCATGGTTCAAAGCGGTGCGCGGCGTGTTAGCCGTCCAACGACAGGTAATTCGTTAACTCACACTTAATCCTAATTAATAGCCTATTAGTAGACGTTTTCAATTACCACTCTATTAGATTTATTGCTGTACACGTTACTAAGTGTTCGCTGATTAACGATCGAACCGAGATTACTTATTGTAATCTGATTAAATATTAACGTTTTCAAGACCAATTAATTTATATACCAGCAAAACGGTCATATCAAACAGAGATACTGTCTCGGATAATCTATTCTAAATAAACTATTCTGTTATGGCTTTATTAAGCTCGTAAAAATACTTACCGTGAATAAGAAAAACATTCAGACATTTTTATACGACAGACCTTTTTGCTGTCCGAGCGAAATTGGCAGATTGGCGCCTTTTTAGCATAAAATTAGAATTCTCAATGGCTCTTAGTGTTGGCATAAAGCTAGTAACAGTATAATAACGCCGAATAAAACACGACGGATGCTTTTAAGGTGGTCCTTGAGTGTCACATTAAGAAGAGCCCCGTTTTATATAAAGTTATCGGCAACAAAGACATAAAAGAGATAAGAGCCGTTATTGCGCGAACCTTTAATGTAACATTTTCATAAATAAAGTTTAATGCGTCTTTGTCTAACAAGATAATTCAGTTTTAGATTTTCTGTCTTATACTGGGTGTAATTGAATTCATTAGCATCCTTTGAAACTAGATACCTACTCCTGATACCGGTCACGTGTGGACTAAAATTTTTGAATTCTAATACATTGGGTTGGTAATAATAATAACTCCAAAAAATGGAATACCTTACCTTATCAAATGCTACAATACAAAATTTAATTAAAATAATGAATTACTGTTTTTAATTAGTACATACAAGGTATAAAAACGTTTGAATGTATCAAAATCATCCGTGCCAACTGCGTTAGACAATCTTGCGGCAATCTTCATAATTTTCAATAAAAATTATTTCATTTACACTCTTTACTCTTAAATAATCATCTATAAATGATGTACTATCATGGGCTCAATTTATGCTAATGAATTAAATTACATCCTGTATACAGGGTTACAGGAAAAATCGTGCTAGATCCGTTAAGGGCGTGGAGTACCCATCATTTCTGACTTATTTCACTATGAAACACCCTAGCCTAAACTTAACCCTTTTCGAAATATTCGACTTTTAATTTTTTTTTTTTAATATTTTGTGTGTCTTATTATTATTATTATTGCATTTTTACATGTGTAATAAGATGCTTTGGGACGTCAATCAATAAAATAGTACATAATATAATATTTAATAGACTATAGTAGACAAGTGAAAGTTAAGAAATAAAAAAATATTTGAATCTGTATTTTTTTCTAACGGATATCTAAAAATAATATTATAAGTTTAGGCTAGGGTGTTTCATAGTGAAATAAATTAGAAATGGTGGGAACTCCACGCCCTTAGCGGATCTAGCACAATTTTTCCTGTAACCCTGTATACACGATACAATAACATGTTTTTGAATTTGTGATATTTATAGACTGTTATTAGCGTATCCCAATCCATTCTAAAATGTTTATATAAAAGTAAACTGGATTTCAAATAGAGGACGATGATTCTTAAATGATTCCTTCACGCGATAAAATGGTAATAATGTCGTTTTGCTCGTAAGTGGTTTAAAGTGAGTGTCCAAGAATAATATCATGATACTTCAAACTAAAATTTATATAATCTGCATACGTGATAGCAATCAAATAGGCTATCCTGACAGGTACGAGATCATTACGAGATCTTAAACTGTGTTCTTTTTGTTAAATGGGTGTAGTCAAATCTACAGTTTATTTCTAGAAGGTTAAATCCTCATATTTTAGATCGTTGGCTACAGAGGGCCAAATAAAAATTCATCGGTGCAGTGTCATAAATATTTTTCAATGCACTGTGGTTAGATAGGATAAAATGCCTCTATTAGGTACTCCTGATAACTTTTCTATAGTAGTTTCATTTTTATTTTGTATTAAATGGTGTTAATAATATACTACCTTTACCTAGATAATGATGTAAATATAAATAGTTATTATACCTTTTAATTTCTATCTGAATTTTTTTTTTACGGTTTTTTTATATATTATCGAGTGATGTGACAAGCTATCTAGTCGTTTGCCGGTGTTAAGACTTATAACTTAAGCTAAAAAAATGGTTAAAACAAAAACAAAACACCAACCTCGTGAGTGGCATGGGCATAGAGCTAGTTGGTAAGCTGATCCTTGACCAGTTTAGAATAATATACCATTACAACAGTTTTAATTAGAAATTCCATGTTGGCACAAAGCGTAACATCTACATATTAACTTCTCCAAGGCGGCTAAGGGCTTACGTGCCACATAGGTAATGCGCACGTCGACAACTTAATCTCGTTCTCCACGATCTATCCATTCCTGCGGTGAATTACCTCTTTAAAATATAATTTCTCTTTAGTGCTCCTTCCTTATAGATTCACGTGGGCAGTTAACGTCTTATTTCTGTTACGACCACATAAAAAGCAAGCAAAAAATGTCAACAATTCGAACAGTTGAAATTTAGATAACAGCCGTTCACATTATTCTTATACGATTATGTGGTTGGGTAAAAATCTTAATCAGGATCGTAAATCGGAAGCTTCTTGGTAAAATGTAGAGGTCGAGTGGACAGTTGACTGAACAATACATCGTATAAGGGCCATTACGATCATGAACCATTGTTAGGACTGTCGTCTCTGCGTATCGGTGGCGTCAAACGTCGCCTCGTAAACTTTCCTAAGGTAATTGTGTTATGACTTTGTTTGAAGAACTGGCTCCCGGCTTTCAGGCGACTGCTTGAAAGTAACACACTATGATAACATTTAAACCTAGCATCTGAATTCTGTTTGTAGATCCTATCATAGGTTCTTGTATCACCTTTGTTCTTGCCGTCACTATTTTTTATATTGTTTCACAAAGGTTTACTTCGTAAGCAGTAAACTTATATACAAACTCTCAAGTCTCTGTTAAATTATATTCCATACACTGATGAATAGTTATTTTTGTTATACAGATTGTTGGAAGAGAAACAGTTCTTGCTGGCTCTACCTCACGAGAACTGCACTGCGGTCGCCGTCTGGTGTCAGGCCTGTTCTCCCGGCCGCGGCTGCCGCTCGGCTACTCATACGTAACGACGGTACCTCGCGGTGCTTGTCGGCTCAATGTCTCCGAGATCGCTGGTACCGAGAACTACATAGGTAAACAAACAATGCACACATTCACTTTATCAAAACAACGTCAAGTGAATTAATAAAATTCGCTAAGTGTTTTACACATAAAGTAATGGTGCTTTGATGACAGCTAAAGGCCCGCAAACGTTCTCATCAATCCCCATCGACAACTAACTGCAAATCATTTGGATCATCTAGAACAAGAGATGGGTACGCCCACTACCTATTGTGCTAATGCCAGCCTTGGCGTTGACGTGCATTTTGCACAATCCATTTTGAATGCCGCTGACAGGTGCTTTACAGCGATCATTCGCTGAAATGATGAATTGAGCGACAATAAATTAACGGTACTTTATTGTACTACGTCAGCATACTCTGCTGTAGGTGTATGGGAAAACAGTAATAACTAGAATAACAGGGAATTTTTACACACTTAGCAACGGAATGAATTTGTTTATTTGCTTTCAGCTCTGAAAATTTTGAATGGATCATTCATAATGAATGGGGAATTCGCGGTGAGCTCACCTGGAAATTATGAGGCAGCTGGCGCTCGGTTTCTTTATACTCGAGCTGCGGGCCTTGACCAAGTTTTTGCTGTTGGCCCTATACTGCAACCTATTGACATTATGGTAAAACATTAATTGATATGGGAGTCATCACATCACGTAAGTCAGTTGTGTAATGGGTTTAAATGTTCTTACAGATTCTTTATACACAACCGAACCCAAGTATCAAGTATGAATATTTTACTGAATCCTTGAACGATGATGTAGACTTTGAAACACCTAGAGCAGATGCTCCTGAAATCACTCCAACCGTTGCAACTAAACACATCCGGAGGCACCCTGCATTCTCGGAGTCTCACAGATCTACTAGTGTTTTGAGACATCCAGACCTCGTGAGCATGTCCAAGGAAATTGAAGATACTTTTAACGAGAATGTGGTTGGGGAAAGAAAATTTATGTGGAAAGTTTTGTCATATACTCAATGCACGCGGACTTGTGGAGGAGGCATACAGGTTTGATCTTACTTTTAAACAGTGCTTTTATAAAAGCACTATTTCTATTCTTTAAAAGTATAAATAATACTGTCTCAATCTCGATAACAAGGATCAATCTCCGAGGGGTCTGGGGACAATAAAGCAGCTCGCATCACAAAACACTTATACCTTTGCTAAATAAAAATTAATAGTTTATATGCCTTACACAATAGTTATAAAAGTGTTTTGCTTTAGCAGAGATTCTAATTCGTCTTCAATATTGCCTAAACTAAGATACTTTGCTAAGTACCAAGAATTTTCCAGCTCGGAAAGTACCGTTGCGTAGAGTCCAGCTCGTCTAGTGACAGGGAAGTGTCCTCAGTTCATTGTGCTGGCTCGCCTCCTGGAGGTCGACGTCGCCGGTGCGGGAACGCGGCGTGCCCCCCTCGCTGGCGAGCGGCCGCCTGGTCCGCCTGCCCCAAGTGTGGTCCTGCCACTAGGAAACGAATAGTGGGCTGTGTGCAAGACCACTCTAGAGGTATCACCAAGGTTAGTTATCACTGCGTAGGAACCAGGGCTTTTCTTAGAGAAGTGTTCTGTTTATCACGCTGCCGGCTCTCTGCAGACTGGCTAGCAGGGAACCTATTGCCTATTGTCGGATGTGTGAAAGACCGTTTTATTATACGTCTACGCTAATGTCTTTACTATTCGGTTTATAGCTCGATTGTGTAAAACAAATTCAATTTAAAATTATTTAAAATTGTATAAAAAACTGGAACTTTGTTTTGTTTCTGTAGTTTGAATACACTTTTTTGTAACTGGGTCCACAGAGTATACGTTGCTATATAAGTACTAAAAACTGGGTCTACAATAAAACTGTGATAACTTTTTGCCTTTCCCATTTCCGCTGGTTATTCCAATAGATTGTAAATCGTTTTTTAATACATACCTAAGCATAAAGCGTATAAGACTATTATTATAAGCCCTGAAATTAATCTGAAATAAAATATAAATGAATGAGATGCTATAAATAGGAACAAATTTGTATATAGTCCGAAATATCAGAAGCTAGCAGATGATCCGGTTTCAGAAGTTTAGGCCAATTAGCTAACAAGTGAAGTACACTTGACCTGAGAGTCTCGTGTCTTAGTCCAAAATTACTTCAGCAATAAACCTTGGAACGTACTTTAAACCAATCATAACTTTGCTATAAAATCGTTTGTGTACCTACGTTAATCTTCTTTTAATCTTTTAAGAGTTAAAGTTTTATTTTTGTTTTTCCTTTTAGATCAGTGATCAAAAATGTCCTCCTCCTAGACCACATACAAGTGAAAGATGTAATATTCCCAACTGTGATGAAGTCAGCATCAGCAACGTTCGACATATCGAGCCAAAGCGAGTGAGGGCAAGGGAACACATAGATACGTTCCGAGAAGGACCAGTCTACACTGTGTCAGTAAACGGTTCTGATTCTGATATTGGACCGGAATATAGCTTCAGTGCCGCTGCTGGATGGTTATTCACAGAATGGTCAGAGGTAAGATGAGCATCAATATCAACAAGCTATTAATTATTTTCATTGTACCTGGCATAAGGTAATCTTTGATTACCAGCTTTAGGTTCTCTATTTACTTTATTTTACTATTACAAGTTGTTTGTTATTTGACATTATGAATATTTCAGTGTGTAGGCTGGTGCGTTGGCGATGGGATCCAAACCCGTGGAGTTCGTTGTGCCGATCCCTCAGGTTGCGCACCGAGAAAAGTACCTGACTCATTCCGGACTTGCATTCCGAAGATACAATGCGTGCCACAGAATGGAGAGTGGTTTGTTGGTAAGAAGTCACATTAACACACAGAACGGTTTCAGAATTGTTTGTGATAAGCATCTAGTCTTGATTGAAACGTTAGGTATACCTCACGTTTCAATCTAGAATATATTTACAGGTGACTGGTCCCCATGCTCTTCAAAATGTGGAGGCAAGCAAATCCGAGGAGTGCTTTGCATCGGTGGCACTGGCAGACATTTGCGAGACTCCGCTTGTAAAGGACCCAGACCGAATAACCAAAGAGAGTGTGGCACTGAATGCTCTCCGACTTGGTTCTTCAGTGAGTGGGGCAAAGTGAGTTAACTCTTTTTATCTCAATGTTTATAATAATGGTAGAAGGTAAGTCCAAAGCGCTAAGGGATAAGCAAGCCAAAAAGGTAAGGTAAGTTAACAGGGTTGAGGTCATATTAACGTTTTGGAGATTCTGAAAATATTGTGAGGATAAACAAAGCGACCCTTAGAACGAACTCCGATTCAGCTCCGAGAAAGACTAAATTAAAAATAAGACTAGCTATATATATTTTTATATCATGTAAGATGATTTGCCTTTAGTTTCCTTGATAATCAACATAGTTATTTAGTCTAACACATGGGTGGGATAAAGTTAAAAGAAATTTGTTTTGCATTAATTACAGCACCAGCAGACAGTTGCAAGACCCTGCCTGCTTATGTTCTATTGAAAAAGTACACTCCGATGCTTTTGTGGTTAATTTAGAATATCCACGAACCAATTAAACAGTGCCATCTAATGAATACTCTGTATCACGTACTACAATGTCCCTTCTATTAATTGTCCCACACAATGTGATTAATGTCCTAATTAACGACGCGGTGTTGGAGACGCCTACTTATTAGACGGATCGGTCTTATTAACGGTGACATAGTTGCAGGATTTTCTGGACACTGGGTGAGGTTAATGGAACATTTAATATTCTCTTATCGTAGAAAAACACTACGAAGAATCTATGAAGAATAGTATGTAGTATGTATTGTTTATTTATTTAGCACTTACAGATCTTTTTCAGTTTTCACCTTCGTTATCATAATTATGACCGCCACCACCACTAAAGTTGAGCCCATGCAACCGACCGCTACCATGCTTCGGGCTTTGGTCCTGATTTTTGTCATACCACAGTCGTTTAGCAGTCTTCATCAAGTGGTTTAAAACTGCTGCTGACTTACATGAGACTGTTTTTTATTTATTTGCTATAGACAAAGCATTTGACCACTGTCTCACCTGATGGAAAGTGATGACGCAGTCTATGATGGTGCTTGCTTTACTTTTGCTTATTTTAATTAAAAACCTTTTTTGTCTGAATTGTTTTAGCCTGTTTTAATATGATTACTTTACAAATGCAAATTATATTTAATTTTATTATATAATTAAATTATTTTATTTATACAAATTATACCACCTGACAGTGTAATAAGCCAGCTTCTACTTATACGGATCATATCGAAAGCATTGTTTACAACTATCGTTCCCTTTGATTGCCTTCCGCACTGTTTCCTTTCTATCAGCGATATATTTGAATACAATAACAGCGGCCTATACACCGAGATGATTTTCATGCATTTCATTATGGGGCTAAGTACATTGCTCATCTACCATACTCTGTTGTAATGTGTAATTTAACATGTTTATGAATTAATTTGTGTGTCCACAACTGCATTACTAGATAGTTTATTCTAGTTGAGTTAAGTAGGTAAGTATTTGGCACAGTTAACTAGTTGTTAGATTAGCTAAACTGCTGAAATAGCTTTATGATCATTATGATTCATACTCTTTTATTATTTTAAGAATAAGCAAACAGTTTGGTTTGATAAGAAAATGTAAACTTTTTTAGAATAAGTATGCTATATACTTTCTTTTTTCAAATCTAAGTTACCTACACTTACTAATATTTGTACGAATCACAGACGTAGTATTGAATGTCTATGGTACGAATTGCGTCCCACCTATAACGCAGATTTCTTTCCCACTGCTGGGTTTTTATTTTAGAAAGAAAGAATAATACTTAGAGTTTAGTGGATAGAAATCACCACTTCCAGTACTTTACATTTTTTTCACGAAGCTTTTCTTCACATTTATTTTCGTACGTACGGACTATTAAATAAGTAATAAATTAAAATATTGTCAATTATTGTATTATGTATGTATAAAACATCTTCCAGCATTGGACTGGGCGAGTTGTTTTCCAAAATCTAAAAAGCTTTCTACATTTTTTTCCATCAGTGTACTGGTAACTGCTCTGATCCAGTGACAGCAGTGGAAAAGAGGTCTGTCGTCTGCGCCCACAGTGACTACAAGAATGAGGTTGCAGTTAGTGATGTCAACTGCACTGCAACACGACCGCACATACATCGCGCATGTGAGATGAGATGTCCCACCGTTCCTACATTACCACCTGATCTCATTATAGGTTTGTGTAATTTAGATTTAATACATGAAGATTTTATGAATATAGATGAATTAATATAATTATTCAAATCTTGGATGATAGTCATCTTCTGTTTTTGGAATGTTTCTTTACGATCCTAACGACCCTAAAGTATCACGTGGTATTTCATTTCCAGAGTCTCAAAAATCTTCGAGTTTTGAAAACTTCACCACTACCACTATCACTACAAGAACCATTGCGGAAAAGGCTGTTACGACGGAACGTACATCGAAAGGTGAAAACATATTCAATAACGTAATAATAGTAACCTAAGATGAATAATTTTCTTTAAATTTTTACACAAAATATAATCAGTTATCTGGCAGTAGATGATCACCTTTTAAACTTTCGCGAACTCATATTTGAAATTTCTGTGCACGAAGAGACCCTATTTAACTATAAAACATGAGTAGATGATCAATTATTAAACCCATTGTTTAAACCCATGAAATTCCATTCCAAATCGAGTTATAGTGGAAAAAAAGTCAGAGCACATTTCACATTAAGTTCAGCCACTTTTTTCTTATACTTATAAAGTGTCGAGGTTTCAAGTCTTAGTAGCTCAGAACAATTTCCGTAATTTCAAAAATAATTTTATCACCGTGTTTTTGAGGGAAGTAGAAAATACGCAGTGTTGTGAAACTTTACACTTATTCTATACCTACAACAGTAGACAGACACTTAGGTACTTACTACTTTTTATTTTTATTTTTTGAACACAGCATTTTCTTAAAACATTACATTTTGTGACAGATTGTGCAGACAAGTTGCCCAACTGTGGACTGGCCGTGCAAGCCCGCCTTTGCCACTACAACTACTACATTGAAAACTGCTGCGACTCTTGCAGAGGTCGATGAACTCACCAGTATTTTACATTATAGCGAATATATAAGTTTAAAATCAATATAGAAGTATTGTAGGTGTTTCCGCTTCTCGATAAATTTTCTGCTTTTCACTAACTTGGGAATCAAGATGTGCAATGTCATTTATATCAAATTAAATGCTGTACTTGTTTAATTTTATCTCATTCCATTTTTCATACAAGCCATTTCTTAAAGTAACCAAACTAACTCGTTAGCATTTCACCGACCTATTTATTCAATATTTAGGTATTTGTATATGTTAATATGTGTTAACAACTATTGACAAATGTTGACAACTAATTATTTGTCAAATAGATTTTATCAAGAAGCGGTGAAACTGAATCTTCATTTCAATTAACGTTGTGTATATTCGTTATATGTTTATTTTTTAATAGGTGCACTATAGGTCTTCTCTATATGTATCCAGTTATGTTTAATTGATGAAATATAAATACAAATGGTGCATTTTTAAAATCTTTAATTGGGAATATGGAACTTTACACATAAACATAGATCTTTATTAATTTCTGTAATTTTATTATATTTTTTGAACTATTTGAAATGATGATTATGATTGTTTATTAAATATATTGAAAGCAGTTTACGTCAATTGAATGAAAGAATTACTTAATTATTTTGTCTAAGGAACATTATTATTGGAATATATTATTATTATGATGAAAAGTCACTCCTAAAACTATACCCAATTTTCATGCTTATTTTGTATTCTGTGTGATATGTAAATTTAAGATAACTTAGCTAGTTATTAATAAATAATCTGTTAGATAAGAACCTAATTTTATAATGTTAAATCATAACTAAATACATAATGTTATTGATCGTAATAACTTAATGTAACCGTAAGTATTATCAACTTAATTATAGTTAATAAATAATAAAATAGATGAAAGGTAATGTAAATAGATAGTGATAAAACAAGTGATAAATAAAACAATCAAAATACCTTAACCATTATTTATTATTACTTAGAACTCTACATATGTTATAGCAAGTAATATTATTATTACTGTAGCGTCAAAAAATTTTGCTATGTCAAAATTATTCGACGCTATATTTATAATAATATCTATTTGATTATTATAATTTATGGTACTTAGATCGGCGATAACACTAAAGTAATTATTAAAATGTAATTTGCTAACACGTAATTTTCAATCTCATTTTGCGTTCAGCAAATTGAAAAGAAATGAAAAGAAATAAAAAGAAACGTAGCTACGTTTAAAATATTATAAGCAGATGGGTAATATTTTTTTATACCTAGCATAAATAAGTACACCCAGACAGGTACCTATATAGACTCAAATCAGAAAATATAAAATAATTTAATTCTAATTATTTGCCATTAATAATTCTTTTAACAGAACTAGACAATGAGGAAGTAAGTATTCCTGCTAATGCTAATGCTGTAAATGTAATAGAAACATTAGCATTGATATCGCCAAACAAATACCTGTACCAATCTGTGAAGGCTAGGCAAAGACATGTGAAAGCAACAGTAACGGTCAAACATCCAATGCAGCTGTGAAGAGTCTTGAACAAAACGGCACTCGCTCGGGATGAGAAGGTGAAGTTAAATAGTCCCCCAATGAGGCTTAAGATTGTTAGTAGCATGGCTATTAGGCCTGAAAAGAAAATAAACATAATCATAAATTCAGAGATCAAATTAAACATTTTAGTGGAAAATGGTAAGCTTATCAAAAACAGTAAAAAAATTGACGTAGGGACATTTATTATGAAAATGATATAATGAAATGAACCTGCTACGTGCTTAGAATGCTTTTTCTTTGGCTGTACCGTAGTGATGGTATAGTCATTGTATATTGATTATGTCACAAAAATCCTACCAGTAATTCCATGGGCAGTCTGAAAATTGTTTTCTACGTCTACGATGCTGACGATGCTGCCGGCAATCGCAAAAATGGAGCCTAAGACCTGCATGAACCAATGGATCATCCTTTTTTGTGGGTACTTGAGAGCATACGTCCAGCCTGCATGAGTGTTGAACGACAGGATGGCTTGGCTCATCAAGATTACGTACTGAAATACAATAAAATAAGTTTTTAATTTATTAAATCATTATATTATTTTAGCTGCCATTGTATGTATGTATTTTGATCTTACTGGATATGAAGTAAGGTAACACAAACAATTATGTGAATTAAATTATAATATTAAGTTATTTTACTTACGCCAATAACACATAAATAAATGTGCTGCGAGAAAGGAGTTGCCACCTCAAAAATGCTGGCCATGCAGAAAGCACTAAATGCCACTGCACCAAGAAGTAGTTGTGTCACGGCATTGATCACATTCAGAAAGACTATGTAAACCTCTGCTTCAGGTTTCGCATGAGGCTGCCCCATTGCTCCATTGGCCTCTAACATATGGGGGTTGTATATTGGCGGTGGTGGTGGTGGTGGCGGCGGAGGGGTCATTGTTTTCAAAGTAAACAATACTATGGCTTGAATATTATGCTCTTACAACGCACAAAACTTAACTGTGTCATAGTTTAGAAGAACTTTATCTATCGAAATATCTCTTATTTTATTATCTCTGATATTACTTATCTTTCATATTGGATACATTGACGCAGAATCTCATCTATTGTATCACAAAGTTTAGTATTTGTAGGTATAAGATGATTTAGGTATATTAGGAGTGTTTTATAGCCCTATGTTTAGAAGTGGATGTATTTAAATGATGATGATAAAGTCAAAACTCGATATAAACGTAAATCACTTTATTAAGTTACGCAGTCTTTGTCCAGTGGCTAACCAAAAATCTAATGCCACAAACAGAGTAAAAATCCAGGTGATGAATACAAGTCCCGCTACAGCGTTATCGTTCTTCACCCACATTCTAAAAGGAAACTCTTCAAACCCAGTTGATAAGGCAGCAGCAGAAAGAAGCAGTAAAAGGACGCCTGAAGTGTGATGGATAAACTTGATAAGGATAATATAGGATCTGCTCAGTTTGTTTGCGTAGTTTGCCACTGTACCGTTAATTGTGCTAATTGTACTGATGATCAGAGACAATATACCTGAAATGAAAGAAAATATTTTGCATTTGATATAAACATAGGATAGGCCTACTGGATGCTGTTGATCGTGTTGTCCCGATGGAGTGTGAGAATAGGATCACTCCATCTATCCTCGTGCATGCCGTAACAGCCGGTTAAGGGAATATCCAGGAAATGGGCAGCACCATTCTCCAAGGTACTAATGTTCTGCGATCACCAAGCCGCCTGGCAAGAGTGGTGATTATGGCAATCATCTCTATGAAAAGCGTGTTTATGGAGAGGTATATGCTCAGCAGTGGACGTATTTCAGGCGGTTTATGTGATACAGTCCAAATGTTTATGTAGTGTACTTGTGTAGCAATTACCGTTCTAAGCAGAGCAAATTTTTTCTTGATTTCCTAAATTCATACAGAAATGTAATTGCTGTAAGTACCTAATATCCCATGTGCAGAATTGAAGTGAAGTTTTTCCTGTCTTATCATTAAACTGCTCCCAACTACCACCAGTAAGAATGCAAGAAGTTGAAACAATATGTGCAGGCATTTTCTTTTCTGCCGACTTAAGTACATTGACCAACTGTTATACTTTGATATCACCAGTACTCCTTGACACATGAAGAGTTGATACTAAAACACAATAAAGCATAATGTTACTGTTTGGTTTCTTCTAGTAGTACCTATCTTATAAAAATAGGTAGGTATTAGGTACCACTGTTCCCATTGCGACAATAGTTATTTGTGCAACGAGAGAGCAAAGTAGATTTTTAGTTGAGTTCTGTTGTTGGATCCCGAGTAATCGAAGGATTCTAGTATTGCATCACGAGTGTAGCGAGTGATTCTAAGTTTGAATCCTGAGCGAGCGAGGGATTCAAAGGCACAAGATGCATAAACTTTGCACTCGAGTAGCACATACAACTTTTCACCTCAGCAGTGAGAACATAAAGTATAACAATGAAAAAAAAAAAGAAAAAAAATTTCATGTTCTCGTTAAAATTCCATATAAATGTAATCTAAAGCTGGCTAAATACACTTACCGCAAAGTCATAATATTAAAAAAACACTTTTGCACACTGTTTTCTCGCTGTAAAGGGTGCCTGTTCGAGCTGCTGAGGTGTAAAAGTATTAGTTCCATTGACTATATTATGACGTGTACTACTAAACTGCTACGTCGCGTCTCAATTGTTTATTTATTGACAGTATTTATTACAACTGGTGTACTTATTCTATAGTCGTTTTTTATTATTAAGCACAAATATTATAATAGTTATTAAGTATGCAATAATAATTACCCCCAGCACACATAGGATGATATGCAACTGAAAACCCGTTATTTTCGTCGAGTTAAACGTATAAACTAGACTCACAAACACTGTCAAACATATCAGAACATTCGTCATTAAATTTATTGTCATTCGCACTGTTTTCACAAAAGTACTTTCATCCGGCGATTTTCCAAACGGCTTAGTTATATCCGACTCCGTTAATTCCGACATCTTGACCGTTTAATTCTCTGATTTAGATTGGCAGACAATAGGTATTGTCTAAGGATAATGCCTTTATAGGGCTCTTCAAGGTACTTCATTTCAAATCACTTCTAGTAAAGTACCTACGTATGCAATGTAAGCACTCAGTGTTCCTATGTGAGTATGATCACGTACCTTTAAGAGAAAACATTGCAGTCTCAACAGCCCTCTCTCTACCTATAGATCGCCTGTGAAATCCTCTTATCGCAGTTACTCTACGTACGTATATTCATTTGATAATCCTGTGAGTTTTTTCATGCGGACGTATGGTATCATTTATAACAAGCTTTATACTAAGCCCACCTCATTGTTAGTGTGTGCCGTCTGTTCCACCATTTCAATTTATGGGGCATTCTCTTCGCGAATGAGCTGACATTTTTTTTATGTTTAAACGAAATGTATCACAAAAAGATCACAAAAAGATTTTGTGTAAGTATAGTAAGTATTTTTTTTGGGCGGTAGGTGTGAAATAACACACAAGTGCTTTTTTGCACTCTCATTTTAATTTACATTTAAAAATATCAAAACAGCTCTTATCAATACAATTTATGCTGAAATATAAACAGTAAGTTACCACACCTGCCTTACTGTGTTTTTCTGGCCTGATTCACTGCACAAAACAAGGATTCACCACTTGATATCACTGCACTGTACTGTACAACCTACATTACAATATGGATGCCGCTGCAGTTATGCAGTCCCTGGAAGGCCTGATGTCCACCTTTTACAAGCGGATGGACAGTTTTGAGGGTAAGCTGCAGAAGGCTCCAGCTACCACCAGCACGGAGGCACTGGCGTCAGAGTTTGCCACCTTTAAGGACTTTGTGTTGATGTCAATGCGAGCTCTTCAGGGGCAAATTAGTCTGCTAGCCAAGGAAACTGATCAGCTAGAGATGCGAACCAGACGGAAAATACTACTGCTGCATGGAATTCCAGAGGCATCCAATGAAGATACCGCAGAGGTTATTTCAAAGGTGATTGTTGAGCGGCTCAAGCTGACTTCATTTACTACTGGTGATATTAACCGGTGTCATCGTATGGGGCGTGCGGGCAGTGCTGACAAGCCCAGACCAATCCTCTTCAAGATTCGGGATGTCGCCCTGCGAGATAAAATCTGGTCTGCCAAAGCCGGCCTCAAGGGGACCGGCATAACTATTTCCAAGTTCCTGACGAAGGCCCGGCATGCAGTATTTATGGCGGCCCGTCAGCAGTTTGGTATTGCGAAATGCTGGACGAGGGAGGGGTTCATCTTCGTCCTTGGTCCTGATGGAGGTCTAGGGAGACTTCGAGAAGATGTTGAAGAAGCCAATATCGACTACTTGTAAAGGGATACCTTTTTGTATCCCTAAAAAAATAAAATGGCGAAACTGGTGAATATTGCGCTTTGATGAGCTGGGCAGGAAATACTACAGTTACTTAAAGATACAGATAGAGTTGACAGGACACTGACACTGGGCAATCCTACATAAAACATATTTAGTTTGTTTGTTTGGCTTGATGCATGCTTTGTTGACTGAAATGGCCTATTCCACTATGATCATAGGCGACTCTTTAGTATACTTTGATCAACTAAAAAATTAGAATTATTCATTCGTGATCCTTAAATCACCCAGTAAAAGTAAATAATAAAGATAGGAAAAAGGTAGGATAATAAAATGTCAGTATCAGTGTTTTAAAGCTTATTATTTTTGTACATTGTTATACGCGTCATTAGTATAGACATTATACGGTAGGCAACTCGTTAACTTTAGCGAAAACCAATTAATATATGGTTGTGATGGTATGTAATGTATGGGTCTAAATAAATGTATAAATACTTAACAGCCAACAGTAAGTAAATGCACTAAACATATAAAATTAACTATTTACAAAATCTATATCTAATCTAGTTACAATAATTTAGTATCTGTAGCTCATTGAATAGTTTTGGAAAAAAATGCGTGGAAATACATAATATTGGTTGCTTTTAATAAAGCAAAATGTAGTTGTTTATGAACTGTAGAGCCTAATAAGCCTAAGATGACTAATTTTGATTTTACATTCAATACATAAAAAGATTCTCAACTAATAGAATCAAAAAATAAATTATGAACACGTTGTCATCATACTTTCTAAAACACAAACGCATGAAGTATACATAAATACTAGAGTTATTATTATAAAGGAATACTATTTTGTTCTTACTCTACAACGTAGCCTAATTATTGCATTATAGGGTGTAAAGGGTACCAACCAAGATAAGTTACATAGTGATTAACATTTATCATTACTGTGATCAACATTTATCATTACCGTGATCAACATAAATCATTACCGTGATCAACGTCTATTACTATTATGATTATTTATATTGTACCGTTGTGATCAGCATTTCATTAATTAACCAGGGTTTTATTTTTGGTTTTCAATGCTTTTAGTAATTTTTTACCCAATATTTAACACTATAGGATCAATTTTGTAACAGTGGTCTTGTAACATTATTAAATTATTAATCTCTACATTAAACATTTACAGAATGAAATTGTTTATTGAAAATGCTAGAAAGCTATCTAAAAGTTCTACTAAAACTGCCAAAAATCTGTAGCTTTGTGCAATAGATGGAATTATTTTACATTAAGAGAGGTGTAAATAATGAAAATGATTTCGAGTGTACATTATTACTTAATTTAGGTTTAAAAAAATTGTATGAATGTACCTACTTATTTTAATAAAAATGTTTATCTTAATCTAGTTTACGTCGTGTCCTGACGCCAAAACAATTGCTTTTTAATAAAAAAAAATGATATAATTTTTTTCTAAAATAAAAACTACAATTCAATAACAAACATTCTTGGCACCATCACTGTATTCACAATGGCCATCTTAAATTAATTAATTAAGATTACTTCATTTTGTTTTATTGGTTTTAAACGAGTTAGCTGTCATTCTAAAATATATTTATAGCAACAATATTAAGTTATTTACATAAATGGGAGTAGGTAAGGTATACCTAACATAATTATTACGAACTTAGGTAGGTAATCATTGGCTTTCAAAAATATTCGTCAGAACACGATCCAAAGCAACCTCTACAAGAGCTTCTTAAATACATAGGTACTACAAAAATAAAATTTGGTGCATTCAGAGCAAAACCGTACATATACGTTGTTCCTTTACAAATAAATGAGAATATAGTATTGTACAGTACACAGATCGACTCCCGAAATCCCGACTAACATCTGGAGATCACTATACATACTATCCCTAATACTTACAAAACACATCAGTTTATTTTTTTTTGCCCGCGCGCACGAACTTAACCCACTTTCTAAGTTTATAAAAGTCCAGATGTGGGATATTCCTTTGCGGAAATTCCATTGTAATGTTTACGTAAAAATGTAAACACACTGTGCTAAAAGTTAACTACATATTTAAATTATTTCTTCTGTAATTTCATTCACTTTTAACTGTTCAGGATTTAATATTCAATAATTAAAATATTTAGTCAGAGTACCTACATTTGGCATTGAAAATCCAATGTTATAGCACCCACAAATTCATAGGGACTATATTAAGAGTTTTGACATAGAGAACCTATCAGAACTTTAAACGATTTTTTTTATAAATCACTATCAATAGGTAATTATTTTGAGCATTTACACAAAAGTACAAGACAATCTCTGACTCCGTACGGAAATTTTAAAATTATAGTCCAGCGATAGTGATCTCATACCCTACACATAGGAAAATAGATACTCTAGGTACAATGAACAAAATGTTTAACAATAAACATACAATTTTATTTTCTAAACGGCCTTTATTGCAGCCTTTTACACTAATTTACACTAGATTCCAGTGTAGCAATATTCAATGTTTACACTACAATCCACCGAGATCATCATGACACAGTGGCGTGCAGCTAAATATGTAATGTGAAGCACTTTCCAGCCTCCTCACTAAAAAAAAGCCTATGATCACTGACCTCTATTATATAATAGAGATTAGTGCCTATGATCAACAGTAGACGTCAGTGGATTTGAAGTGATCTGGGTAAGTATTAGCATAGTTTGATTGTAACCGAGGTATACCTAAGTGCGCTGGGCAAGGCTCGACATATCACTAAGTATCACTGTTTCTACGAGCGTCTACCGTCCGTGGCAGGAGCGGCAGCAGTAGTCTCCGTAGTAAGGGTAGTGGCACAGACGAGCTTGCACCGCGAGAGCGCAGTTGGTTAGCTTATCTGTGCATGCTCCTGGGAAGGAAAAAGAAAATCGTTACCTACGCTGATCTGTTGAATTCTTACCTAATGTTCATAAAGGCGAAATAGTTACTACTTATATCGATTTTGATAAAAATTGACAATACTTTTTATGTTATAGAAAATTTTACTCGGAACAAAACCACAGGGCACAGCTAGTTATACTCACGTTATTTATAGTCTGGAATAAGGGTTCTGCTTGGTATCTCTCCCACTTTCAACCAAGCGGCAAATACAAGATTCGAGTGCAATGATAATAAGTATGAGTGAGATACATATACAGCTTCAGCTATTGCTAGGATTTTTTAAAGATGCGCGTAGTTATCTTTGAGGGTTTAGTTATTTCACAATATCTACAGATCTTGAGATAGTGGGGTAAATACCCGCTTCATGATATAAGTCGGAGTATATATAGTAAAATATATTGAAATCTTAAAGCGAGCATAAGCAATGCTCGCTCTAAGATTGCGAGAAAGTAAATGTTGTCGAAATAAAAAAAACATTAAAAATTTTACAAAAGAAATGACTTACCGTCCGCATACGTTCTGTCTTTACTTTGTACGTTATGATTATGACTTTGGTGTCGCGTAACTCTCTGCTGTGGATCTGAATCTGAAAATATACCATAATTTAATACAGCGAAGTCAGTGAATGTATTACCTGGACAGCAAAGCAAAGACGATTGCAGCCCCAGGAGTAGGAAAGTCTATTTGGAGCGGTAGACGGGAAGGAAGGTAGTTAAGCTGTCAGGCTTGGCTGTTGTAATAAGGCCAAGTCTGAACCTTTGGGTGGCCTAAAGTATGAAACCAGAGTTAAGCATTTATCTACACAAAAAGAAAGAAAGAATGTTATATGTATACCTACGCTAAATCACTACAGGGCCTGTACGTCAATAAAGCAAGTGTTACTGAAGTCGCAAGGATTTTAAAAGAAACATCTTACATACTGTTTTGCCTGTCTACGTTATCTCTAACTACTTTTTGACTCAGATGCACCAAATAAACCCGAAGGCACAAGACTGAAGCAATTATTTTAAATCATTCACCACAACTCTTCCAGTACGAAGAGAAGAGAAGAGAAAAGAAGGAGAGAACCGAATAGTATTTTGTTGAGCAGATATGGTTCGGATTTGTTACTAGCCTTGTGGAGCACCTCAGTGCTCAGTGCAATTGAAATCTTTTACCATCGTTTCTAAGTTCTCCTATCTCCCAATTACACGACATCATGAGAAAATTGAAATTAAAAGGCATTTATTCCAGACAAAGACTGTAAAAAGACTGCTTAAAGTATAAAAACTGTAAGGTAACTTTAACAAACCTGAGAGCACAGGGCTCAGCACTTGAGGCTTAGCTACTGGCCTAGTGGAACACCGGGCTGGCACACAGGTGCGTTTAGCCGCCGGCCTCACTCCGGGACACTCGGTATCTCTCGCCGCCCCTCCTGCACCCTCCACCCCGCCCCGTGTGCACCAGACTGTTCTAGATTGCACGCCGGCTTCACAAGGTCCTTGGCACTGGAAGAGAATGGAGGTTTGGTAATGTTTTTATGAAACTCATCGTGATAGAATTAATAGACGTGGTTACAATAGGTTAGCTTAGATTGACTAGATGGCAAAATGACCACATCGCGTAGTGACTGCTGATAAAGAACCAAGATTTTTGGCAAGAATAGTTTCATCATCAGCAACAGCCTAAAGACGTCTATTGCCTTCCTCATAGAGCGCCAATTTGAGCGGCTGCTAGCCTACTCCATCCATCGGCTCCCCGTGATTCTGACCATCATCGTTCTTTGCTGAGGGCTGGCCTACTCCGCGTCTTCCAGTCCCAATTCCGGTAGTAACTCTATCCATGAATTGTTTATGAAACTGCCTCACCTCACTCCAATCGCTTAGATACCAAGACGGGCTGCACTTCCCACCACAGGCCCTTTCTGCCTCCGGTCGGGGTCTGGTGCAGGATCCGTCCCGCAGCCTCCGTCCATTGCCTCCGATGCAGATTACACCTCGAACTTGACGACCATCACAAGCCGTTGAGCACGGAGACCATTCACCTGGTAAACACCAGCTTACAAATAAAAAAAGAAGGTATACTTAGTGAGTTAATGAGTTCCTTAAACATTTAATATAATGTTCTTGTTCAAAGCTTTGGTACCAGAATTCAAAACAATAGATGTAAGAAACTATTTGCCATGCTTATTTTTATTAGCTAAGCCTATTGCGTAGTCTTCTCAAGTAGGTACTTATCTCATCTTTCATCAAGTGTCATTTGGGTATTTTGTGGTAAGGAGAGTAATCCATCAACGACAAAAACACCGGATGTCATTTGACCGATTTTGCATCAGGTTCATTACCAGTATGATCAAATATTTACGCGAAAAATACTTCTCAGGTCAATCATATAAGTCAAGGCTAGAGCATAGAAGAAGAAAATTCCTTTAGAAATGATAACTGCCAAATCTTACCAGTAAACCATTGGGCGTCACACTGTCTTCTGACAGAGCAAGTCTGTGTGGGTTCTGGAGCCCTTTGTGCTGCACACCCACTAGGGTCAGCGCAACGAACTCCTCGAGACTGCACTCCACCACCCACACACCAACCCACGCACTAGGAGTAAAAAATATTGCATTAGCTGGGGTACTGAAATTAATTAAAAAAGACTTTAAATGCGTTGAGTGAGACTCTTGGCAACGTGAAGTTTTCTACTAGTTCTGATGTTACTGATATTGTCATAGAGTAGTTTACATATTACATAAAGAGTATTTACATACCTCAGACCATTCCGTGTACAGCCATCCACCAGAGCCACTGAAGGAAAAATTGGGAGCCTCGGTAGATATAATCTCATTACTGATGTTAGTCGCTAACGTGATAATAGGGCCTTCCCTAAACGAATCTGTTCGGTCTTTCGGTCGCACTTGACGCCTGGCATCAAGACGAGGTATGGTTGATGTCACTGCTGTTCCATCGCAGTTCGGAATGTTACAGGGTTCCGTGTTTGCTGGCATTGGGAGTGGGCATTTCTGATCACTGATCTGAAATATTACATGTCTGTACTTCACAACATGTTCAATGATTATTATTTTTAAGTAAGATTACTAAAACAATAAGGTGATAGGTACCTTAGTGATTCCCCTTGCGTGATCCTGAACGCAACCTACAATGCGAGTCCTATGCGCTGGACCACATACAGGACAGGGTCCCCAAGCAGCTGCTCGCCATCTTGGTGGACACGGGGTATTTCCACACCTTCTGCGACGAGACGACGGAGCAGTTCCTGGACAATGCACTGCAGATACCTCCTTGTCTTTTTCTCCATCGTCTCCAAACTCGACACACTTGTACTTTCCAATTTGTAAGCCTCCTCCGCAAGTCCGCGTACAAGGTGTCGTATACATTATCTTCCAAATAAACTTTCTCTTGCCAATCACGTTACTTTCGACCTGATACTGAGGTTCTAAACTATTTGATTCAGGTTGTTTCACCAGTGAAGGTTCAAATTTTGATCGGTTTAGGTCCCTCAGATGAGATTCGGAGTTGTGGTGGCGATGATGCCTCGCCATTTGATGATGTGGAGGACTTACAGTTGGTATATCATTGCTCGTATCTTCGGGAGCCAAGTCGGTAAGGAATTCATATTTTATGTTCGGGTTCGGTTGAGTGTAAAGAATCTGAAAAATATCTCTGTGATAACTCAAATCTTGCCGAAGTTAAACAATAACTAAAACCGTGATGTTAAAATTTTACCATTATGTCGATTGGGTGATGAATTGGTCCTAGAGCATATACACTGTCGACGCCAGATGTTCTTGTGTATATAAACCTGGTGCCAACTGCTTCGTAAGTGCCCGGCGCACTCACAGCAAATTCCCCATTCATGATGTAAGATCCATTGGTCACTTTTAATGCTGTAACAAAAATATGTGGATGAGCAACACAAAACTTTGGTTAAATAAGAACACCAATAAATTTCTTGCTCGAACTAAATTGTTGCCGTCTGCGTCATGCAAATAATTAACCGCCAATTGCGCGCTAGCTACCTCCATTTATCTCACAATTTGTGGCGTAGGCGCCTCTATTGAAGACAAGCGCCGGCACACCGAATGTGCAATTCCGCTTAATCGATTCGGCTTCGATCTTTGCACTACTCAACACTTCATTTCTCGATTAAGACTGTGTGTGACCTACTATTTGTGATGTATACGACGGTTCAATAAAATATCGATATTGACATCGTTATGGCGTACAATGTGTTCCAAGGTTATCAAAATTAATATGGGCATATTTCCTCATTAAATTTTGAACGTCCCAAATTTCGGTAAGTGGGTCGGTGTTTCTTTCAGCTTCTAATTGAGTTGCATATTCTAGACACCTAGTCTACTAGAACTAAGTGATTTACAGTCGACAGCATTGATTGATAATCTGTATGACCTCGCGTTTCAGGCTATTAGCCTTCATCAAAGACCCATTGAGAAGATTGTAGTTTTCTGCGTATTTTGTGAAGTGTTCTACGGATTTGTAACATTTCAGATAATTTTTCCCATAACTTTCAGCATCATCATAACATAATAAGCTGAAAGGCTGATTACTGGTGACTGATTGGCTGAACGCTGAGGAGGCTATATTCACTGATGAACATAGCCTCCCCTTAGAGCCTTTGCGCTTTTCTCTTGCATCAAATGATTCCACTTAGTTTTGACCAGATTGCCAGATTAACTAGGCGAGCAGCGGCCCACGCCCCTGGTTCATACTTTTTAGGCACGACTCCAGCAGAGCCTTTCTTTCTTCTTATGATTAGTCACGGCAGTAATATAGTTCTTAGATCGTCGAATAGCATACCTATATAGTTTTCGCTGGCTACGATCTCGGAGACGTTGAGTCTGCAAGCGCCACGCGGGACCGTCGTCACATACGAGTACCCCAGCGGCAGCCGTGGTCGCGAAAAGAGACCAGACACCAACCGGCGACCACAGTGGAGCTCTCGTGTGTCTGTCGATGCTAGCACTCCTTCTCGGCCCACCACCTGTTAATCAAATGAAGGTATAAGTTATTGAGTATACTGACAAGACATTAATTTTATGCAATGATAGCTCAGATGGTGTAGTGAGCTCACGTTGTGCGTTATATAACCTTTTCCAACGTTAACCAATAACCTTTTCGGGATTCCAGTATTTCATGTTACCAAAGCACCATAAGAGTCTGTAATATAATAAACCGAACAAACCAGTGGCAGTAAGTGGCAAATTAGCCACGCAAATAATGTAAGTGTGGTGGTATGATGGTATATAGTCATCGTCTCCTTTCCTTTCCACGCGTGTCTTAAAGGCTGACCAAGCACGACGTCAGGCAACATGCTCATTGCTTTTTCATCCAGTAATTAGGTTAGTTTGTAATAATTTGAAGTATTTCATTACAATTTCGATTCAGTAACACTCGAGCCCTGGCGAGCTAATACGTAACAATAAAATACAAAAATACTTCATTGAACAGCAAACATAACAATGCACATAACACCGAAAATAGAATGGTACAACAACGGCCGGCCTTATCGCAGTAAGCGATTTATCCAGACATAGTTTTTGATGGCCAGGAAAAAAACAACCACGGCCTTTAAAGTTGAAAAATGTAGGACATGTGGCTTTGTTACAGAATAAACTTGTCGGAGTTCACAGGCTTACTGCTTACAAACAGTTACTTATCCTTAAACAGGGTTGTGATAAGAGATGCAAAGAGAGAAATACGAGGTCGTTACAAAGCTATCAGCTGCCCAATTCTCTTACTTTAAGTCTTATGGCTGTTGATAGCCGTAAATTCTAACTAGTTTATACTTCCCGTTTACGCCCGATAGATAGAGGTATGTTATACCATAGCAATAATGCATTACTTCACCTCAATCTGAGCATCCAATCAAAGCCAGTTGTTAGGAGGATTAGATGCACTCATATCTGAACAACCGCATCACAGTTGAGCCAAGTTTATTTTAAGCTCACACAGTAATTTTGTAAAGCCACTACAATTAAGCCTAAAGTATGTACCCGTATAAAATGTAAGCTTATTGAAAGATAATCGTAAATATTTACGTGTTTGTAACAGAATGGAAGAATATCTATGGTCTTCTATTTATAAAGACAATATTCATACTGAACAAAATATAATAATTTGTAGTTTATAATTTGACTACCTTTTTTGATCTTGCAATACAACATAATCATTTGGGACGATGCATAGTGTACATAAAGATATAGATGAACGCGATGAACTTCTTTCTAATCTCTGACTTTTTATCAAAAAGGATCTGAAGATTTGATGTGAAGAGATTATAAAATATAACTGAATGAATAAGGTATTCAAATTAAACAAAATCTATTCACTTTCGGTAAAATTATGCGATCTACCCATTGAGCCCTACTGATAGAACAGATAGAGTAGGGATCAAGGGGTAGATTCATACGAATGAATGCGAATGAATATTTTCAGTTACTTTTTTATTGTTTTATGAATGTCGTCAGATTAACACCGATTAATCTAGTTCAACATGATAGTAATAAGTTATTCCGACTACATAAACTTTAGTCATTTACTCCATGTAGTGGTTTTCAACGGAACTTTGTGTAACCATTCAATTTCCAAGTAAATTGACAAATTATACGATACCAGCATGATTACACGGGCTCCATACCAATTAAGACATTTGGGAGCTAACCTGGCGGTAAATCGATCAATTAAAGTTTAAGGGCTCCGGCAAACAGGTAGTGAAGTCAAGTGAAACCGTTCTTTGTATTAGACAAAGAGCCCTATTCTCAATTGTCATGGCATCGCCTGTTGTTACTGCTCTTTATAAATGGCTTTGTTATTATACATATTAGTAGCTGGCGACATCCGCAATTTTTCATTCTTGCTACGAAAATTTTTGATCATACTTGCAATATGGAGCGCGTCGACGTTCCACTGGTAGAGAAAAAAGAAAGCGACAAAAAGTGATAGGTCACTACCACACTACACACTATGTAATCACCCCTGATTAAATTATGTATAAGCGATATCCTCTTATCCTCTAGGCTAGGTAATTTACCATAGCCGCTATGCACTTAAGCTGCGTATAGAAACTGTCAAATCTAAGTTTATTAAGTACTTCTATGGGTTTCGTAATTTATCCCAGCTATAAAGTCTCGGGGCAAGTACCTACCTTATAAGTCATCATCATCATCATCATCGTCACCATCAGCCCGATGTCCACTGCTGAACATAGGCCTCTCCCAGAGAACGCCACTTTGAGCGGTTTTCCCAGGTCGTTGGTCCACCTAGTGGGGTTCTGCCTACGCTGCGCCTTCCGGTTCGTGGTCGCCAGTCGAGAACCTTTCTTCCCCATCGGTTGTCAGTTCTGCGAGCGATGTGGCCTGCCCATTGCCATTTCAACTTGCTCACTTACAAGTACTACACCTTATAAGTACTACTTTATATTTAAGTTTCCAAATGGGCACGTCACAATAATTTTCACTTAAAAAGATAACTTGCCGAAATTATGTTTAACGCAAATTAAAGGTTTCTATTACTGTCATGTGACACACGTATCTAAAAGTACATCTTTAAGTACATATTTATTTATTTATTTCTGTAACAAAATATACATAAAGAAGAAAGCGAAATCCCAAATTTCTTTGTCCGATTCTCCCTGCATGTGGCTGATATGATATTGCGCAGCTATATTTCGTAATTAATGTGACACTAATGCAAGTAACGCATTAGTAAGTCGTAATGCGCCCTTTTACGGCGCTACTGTGAAAGATAACGCCAGTAAAGAGGGGTCTACACAAAGTATGAGAAAAATAATTCTATTGGATGTAATATTTTCATTAATGTTACAAAGTCACAGAAGTAAAAAGTGCTCTAATGTAGCTCTCAAATGTTTTTATTTGTATAATAGCGATACGATTACGACTATTTTATTTTTATTTTCAAAGTCAATACGCACAAATTTCAGCTTGTGTACTACAGACGTTCACACACAATTCCTTTGGCCTTGGAGGACTGTTTTCATGCTCATGTTACTGGCCTGATATGGCGTCCAGCAGTGGATATAGGCTGACTATACTTATGATAACTCTACCTTACTTAGGTAACGACCTATGGAGAGAGCTATGCTCGGTGTTTCCCTGCGAGATAAGATCCGGAACGAAGAAATCCGCAGAAGGACTAAAGTGACCGATATAGTCCTTAAAGTGAGCAAGTTGAAATGGCAATGGGCAGGCCATATCGCTCGCAGAACTGACAACCGATGGGGAAGAAAGGTTCTCGAGTGGCAACCACGAACCGGAAGGCGCAGCGTAGGCAGACCCCCCACTAGGTGGACCGACGACCTGTTGGGAACCGCGGGGAGGCGATGGATGCAGGAGGCGAGCAGCCGCTCAAAGTGGCGCTCTCTGGGGGAGGCCTATGTTCAGCAGTGGACATTTACGGGCTGATGATGGTGATGATGATGATGACTTAGGTAACCTCCGCCCAAACAGACGTTTTCATAAGTTTATTAATGATTTGTGTCTATTTATTTGTGTCATGTAGTCTGCCTGATTGCCATAGTAGCTCCCAAATGGATAAAAATTCGTTATGATTTTTCTTATTTTTAAAGTTGGCTTGATGACTACTTATAAGTTCAGCCATTTGAAGGCCATCAGCTCTTTCCTAGATGATGGGGTTTTTTTCAATTGTGAACTAATGAATGAATTACATGATTTTTTTATTTCTTATATTAGCCACCCTAATGTAAACTACTCTTAACACGCACTTCACAGCAGATCGAGTACGAAAAGCCGACTTTGTTAATTAATTGCTTTATAAATCACTTCAAGGGCCAGTGATTCAACGCCCTTTGTGTTTTCGTTGATTCGGCAAATGACGCACGTTAGTTCGTGCCTTAATGTGAAGATTATTATTTAAAGAGTTTGGAACAAATGAGAAAATATTGACAGTAAAGGAGTAAGTAACATAAATTACTGATAAAAACAGGGATGACCCTTCGGCCGCGTTAGCACCTTCCTGTGCCGAGACGAGTAAAGGACCAGATGCACAAAGTGACGTATTATGAAGAGATTTATCAGGTTCACGAGATGCCTATTCACTATTGATTTGAAGAAATCTAGATTATTTTTTACATAGAGAGCCGATGGACAGGGGGCGAGAAGCCGCTCAAAGTAGCACCTGATGGGGGAGCAGCAGTGGACGTCTTCAGCCAGTTGATGATGATGATGATGATGATGATGATGATGATGATGATGAAATAACAGAACGCAAGAAAATATATTTGCATGTCTTTTCCTTAGAAATATCCTTCCTAACTATATCTTCCTACAAAACTGACAGGTTATAATATGTATATTCCCTTGACGGGAACTATATCACGCGTTACGTAGGCAGCAGAAGGGAATCTAATCCAAGATTTTCCTTACTTTTAGTAATAGGTAATACTATTTTAATATCTGTGCTTTTAGCAACTGTAATTCAATATAATGTATATTGTAGGTATACCTATTTATTACAGAATATCCAATAGCGGCTGACGCCTATTGTTTCCTTTCATTCTTGAAATTCTCGATGAGACACACTTTTGTTTGGGTCTAATGTGTTTCAATTGTTCAGAAGAAATATTGTTCTGGCGTATTGCTTGAAGGGAAAGTTGGGCTGTTAATTGTTATTATGGGCTTTTTGATTACGGAAATATACGGTTCTTTGGCTTCTTTTGTGTATTATTTGAAGGAATTTACTAACTAATATTATCCTGAAATCTTTATGAGTTTCGATTTTCTCTCTATATTTTAATTTTATTCTTATTTATTTTTTGCCTCAACATGCTTGAACTAAGGTTCATTTTAAACCTTTTTACACAATTGTACTATACCTATAGAATCATATTTTTCAAAACTAAGATACTAGTTGAAAATTCTGTGCCATAAATTCGTAACAACAATTCTCAGCCTTGTGAATATGTAATTCCGTAAAGGAACTCGGACTAATTTGTGAGTAGGTATTTAAAATGATTGTAAAGCAGTGTCATGCGAGTAGCTACGGGACGGGAGGCCACCATAATATATTTAATGAGTCAAATGTTACTACTAGAACCATTTAACGCCCCCATAAGTGTCCAGGTCCACTCATAGTTTGAAATCAGCCTAGTAGTTAAAGTGTAAAATATGGGTGTTGTCACTTCCCCAAATGAAGAACATGGTGCTAAACGCCATGTGGTCTATAAAAATTCTTCAATACCAATTTGAATCGTTACATAAACGCTTTGACACCCAAGCACAATGTTTACTGATTTCATTAATTTAACACATTCAATTCAATCTAAGAAGTTTAAGTAGGTATAAGTACTTTTATGGTCTGTGATAAAACGGAGTGCTCTAACAAAGAAAAAAATTGTGTCCCTTAACATCACGTGAACGACTAGCTCGTCACTACATTCCTTCTCATAAAAATTAATTATTTTTGTAGAAATAAGAGAAATAATTTAAGTTCCTCTCGTTAACTCACACACAACTTACACAATATTACAAATTACAATATTAGTGTGTTTAGGTGTCATATAATTATCTAAAATCTCGTAGTAAATGAACAAAACTTTTTTTGATTCCTTATTTAGCTTTTTAAACTACTGCCCTACCCTACTGTTTTTTTTAACACGGTTAAAATAAACCGAGTTAACTACTGGGGAGTAGATACACGAATTTTTTTTACCTGTGTTTCTGCCATGGTCTATTTTTAAAACTCCTTACTAACGTGGCTTTTGTAATCAGTTGTCTAGATTTAACGCATATGTCACTTTATTGCTTTCAATTGTTTCTCGTTTACGGTCTGGACAAGGTCGAAACATTTAGGGAGTGCAATTTGCAGATAAATAGGACACAGCTCACTGACATGCAAAAACAAAAGCAACCATAAAAGAAATAAGAAAGCTGTCAAAGCATATATTAATATACTCTGCTAATATCAGTTTAATTAAAGTGTTGAGGCCGCACTAATGTAGTTGTTACAGTGTTTTCATTATCATACAATATGAGGTTCTCCGACTGAAACTAGTAAATTAATAAGTGGCTTGACTCACAGAGCCCGTAGCAATTACAAATTTCAAAAGCTATTTTCAGCGTACCCGCACCAAGTCAGACAAAGTTCATTACGCGTGAAACTTTAACAAGCTGCAGGATCTAAGTCCTGAAGGGCCTGATGGTTCTTATCCATCCAACTAAATTCAGACTGAGTGCCTGGTTGATTTCACTTTTGACAACTTTATGTTCGCTTATCCTCAATTTAATCCTGAAAGCTATATTTCAGGGATAATATTATTATGTCTAGACCTGATAGATGGTGGCTGAAATAAAGACAATGGAATTCCATGATTATGACGCGAGATTTGTTGAGCCAAATATTCAGGTCGACTGAGCAACTGAATCAGATAAGTAGTATTCTAAATTAGCTATTCAGTGGTAGTTATGCTAAGACAAAGGTGACTAAGGAGTGCGACGAAGCGGCTATGCAAACATCCATCTGCACCGCACGCCCGCAACTGGGTCGCGAGCGTTTATCGTGCAACATAATATAGTTCTTATTCAATAAGAATAAATACCGCGCTCTACGGAACAAATATGAAATATATGGCAAATAACAATATACTGCTTAGCATTATTCAAATTAAATTACAAGTGTTGTAACCTATTCATTGTAGGGTCTCTCATAAATATTTGTAGTTTGCCAATGATGATAGAGTTAAGCAAATGAGACGCTCGTGACCGCACAATTTGGAAGTTTGCATTGAGTGCGTGATATCCGTTCGTCAAATCCAAACAGAGATCGCGGTGAGCGGCGCCAGCATTCTTCGAACACTCTGCAGGAATTCGTTTAGACAATCAAGATACCAGGCCTGGCTTCTCCCTCGCAAAATAACTCCTGACCGATGTTCCATAACTGACTTGGAATTTTTGACGACTACATCGATTTCCTGGTCGTAAAGCAGAGCAAACGTTTTCAATGTCAAACTTTACGGCTTGCAAATGAAATAGCGCGTGTAAATCTTTTCTGAGGAATTTCAAGCTTGCCTTTAATCTTATAATAGTTGTTGATGGGGCAGTGACATCAGAAAAAAACACAATTTTTCTTGTAGATTGATGTGTCAACAGCTCCAGATTCAATATTCGTTTGATAATTTTCAAAGGCTGATTGATGAAAATGTCAATTATGAAATAGTGGATAGACATATTGTGTTTATAAAAACAGCTGATGTGGATCAGCTCACGAATTGACCGTAATAACTTAAAATTGAAAGTCTAGACGTTAGGTATTGAAATTGACACGACTATTTATTCTTTTAAAGAACCAATTGATTTCTATGCAGATAGATGGGAAATGTATGAACACAAGTTGAAAAAAATTAAAACACTAAAGCGAGAGCACATGTTTTGTTACACGTTATGTTAGATATACATAGGCACATAGAATAATAAAATAACTTACCAAAGTGAGAGCTACGAGAAACATCGCACCAAAGTTCACCATTTTACTGGTTCACAGTTCGTAGTAAGCTCAAAAATAAACACACTTATTGATAATCGCTTCTTATACTAGACAAAATAAAGGTTTTGTTAGCAAAGAACTTTTCTGTTCGTTTATTACGTCACCGTTGAAAACTGCTGGTAAGGAAATTAAAACACCTTTTCGAATGACTCCATCTCCACGTGAAAAAATATGTTTGTATCTTAATAAAATTGATAAGCCAAGTTTATGGTTTGTTAATAGCAGGTGATAACCTACATTCCTATTGGTTTATTTATATAGTTTACAATAAAGTTATTCTATCAGTTATAGATATATCTGCAGCTAAAACTATTTATACTCGGTAAATATAAATTCTTGTCACAAACTTAAAATATCCTTTGCTCAAAATCATTTGAACAGGTACGTACATTAATTAGGTAGGATTAACATATTGTGTTGTTGATAAATTAAACAGGTTAATTGATATGATTGATAAATTACTGCATAAAATTATCTACGAGTTATTATTGGCAAAGCTATCGCTAAATCTGGTGAATGTTGAGTGCAACAAACAGCGGCATTGGCTGATAAGAGGTTTATGCCCTATTGGTAGTGATATAATATTTAATATTCGCATAATAATGGATACGCCAAACCCTGGCCCAATTTTTACCAAAAATATAGGTAGATTGTCCTTGAGAGGCATTATTACCCTCTAATGCACGTAGTGAATTGAACCGAGTCAATAGGCTGCTGTTGGTTTCGTGTTTCTAAATAATAAAAAAATCAAAATATTTGTCATATGATCAATTGGTTATGAATTTTGAATATTAAATCTTAGTAAGTAATATAAATGATGATTCTTGAACCCTTTTTAAAACTGCAATGCTACATAGTAAAAAGTTAGTAGTAGTACAGAGATTGTACAAGTTTGTACATCAATACAGACTCCAGTACTATTAGGCACTACCTACTACTTGTTACTATGTGACATAACAGTTGTAAGAATGGTCTAAAAATGGATGGTATATAAAATGCTTTTGGCTCAATTCGTGTATTTGGAATCGTCAACGAATGGCATTGGAGATTACCTCCAGGCTGTAAAAAACACATTCTTTCGTAATTTCATACACAGATAGGCTACGTGTTAATAAAACATTGAGCTAATGCAAACATCTGAAGGCGAGATAACAGACACATATTGAGATACTGCAAGATATTTTCGGTATTTTAGAGAGTTCATTCAAAAAATGTTGAACATTGATGCTTACATACTATGCTTACTATCTTCAACTATAATTTGCACACTGGTGTCACTATTATAATACTGAACTGCTCAGATTGATAGATGGCTAAAGTTTTAAAAATTATGCATAGCTACATTTTGTTGTTAATCGACAAGTAGCAATACTATGGTCACAGATTTTATAATAGTATAGCTATGGTTTTCTTTTTATACTAAGTGCATTACAACTGTAACAAATCAGGCACAATTTCAAGGTTTTATAGATCTTGAAAAATAATAATGTTATTCTACTTTCTTGAAATTATGAATCCCTCTATAGCAAGCGCTAGGTAGAACTAGACACACTATACACCGTTTTTTGTACAGATAGTGGCAACCACAAAATATCTATCGCCCATTTTCCGCTATGAAAATAGACAGATGAGAGCATCAATCAAACTTTGTATATGCTATAAATCATATTCCGTATTTTTGTAAATGTTATAAATATAGTACGCGTACGGCACAAAAAGTTCTTCGTCAGTAAACCCTTTCAAGGGCGATGTAGTTGCGTTGTAGTTAAAAGCAAACAGCTTTTACAGCTCCTGTAAATAGATCCAGATTATTGATATCATCTCTGTGATGAACTTTGCGTTTTGCGTCACGAATAGTATTTTTAGTTTAATTCACACATATCCATGTGGAAGGTTAACATAACAGTCGCTACGATATTAAACGTTTTATTGGTTTTCGTAACTGACGGCGACGTGTTCATTGCGTTGATGACTATTTTCAAATCTTCTAAATCACCCACCTTGCGGGAATCGTTTGATGATAAAGCATTCGTTAGTAAATTCCTTTCAGATGAGGAGCGTGCTGGCTTTGCCATGAATGAGTTTGAATGAGCGTGAGTGCCATGCACCAACTCTGGCTGAAAGCCAAAACTCCTGATTACTTTGTTCTCGTAATATTTTACTACCACCGTCACTAATCTCTTTGTATCGAAGTGAAACTCTTTTGGAAACACATAAATCAGATTGGTGATGGTGCGTTAAAACGTTTGTAACTTTTTTCAGCGTTTAATGGGGACCATAGTCATAAAATTATTTTGATGTGGTTGGCGAAACCACTCAGATTTTTGTAACGAAATAATATTATCACGGATAAATTCTTTATGTTCTTTTTATGGCGTGCTTTATCTTATGTTGTCAAAACTTGAATTTATTTGCATCTATTTTGTTTCGTAACAATTGTAATATTGAATGTTGATGATAAATCAACGTATTTAAATCGGACATTTCATTTTATGGCAAGCTCTCCTAATATAATTATGTAGTTATTGACTGGTTGTGACTGGTTTGTTATAAAATGTATTATCATCGTCGCATGTAGGTATATTCGATGGTGTTACTTCGCTTACATATCTCAGCAGATAATCAATTTTGTAACTACTTCGCGGCTGTTTAATTTCCTCTACATTAGAAAACTAATGAAGTTTGCGCATTATCGCATTGCTAACAAGGAAACTCAACTTTCAGTGAATATAGATATGGTTTATTATTGGTTGAGTTATTTTGTCCGATCGTTTGGTTGTACGGTGTTGAGTCTAGGCCCAGAGGCGTTAATTGCCGTGTCGATGGTCCGATGGATGTTTGAAGATAATAACCCGGGTAGGTGTGGTCCGCTATATATTGGATGTATCTAATCTGACGCGAATATAACTTTTTAAAATTGTTTGCACTAGATAATGCGATATCAACTTATTTTAAATGTTCTATTTTGATATATTTTTAATGTTTGTCTGATATTATTGTTACTTGTTATAAGTTATAACGCCATGTTTTCTGATTGATAGTATTGATAATTGCATATTTATAAAGTATGTTTTTATTTTCCTTTTTTATTTTTGAGATTTATTAATAAATATAACCTACTTAGAGTACTTAGGTTACTAAACTAATACTTAATAATGTTTTACGTAATTTCACACTAAAATTATAAAGTAACAGTCGCCAAAATATGCACTTTATCTACAATAGTCATTTTGAATAGGTATAAGTAACTTTTGCGAAGTACATTTTATTTATTTATTTACTACAAAATGCTAGCAACGTACTACAAATAGTGTAAATAATAATATAAGTCAAATTATAAATTTATTTCGAGATTATAAGTAACTTCTATAATATTATGGAAATAAATCTATTTTATGCGACGACAGTGTAGGAAAACAACTATTTCAATTCTAATTTTTGTATAATATCTAAATAACATCAGATTTAAATGTACGAACGTTATTTCTCTTAAATGATTACTTAGCATGGTTATTATTTAAATATTATTTTATGATTTATGGTATTAAACAAACCAGTTTTGGCTTCCCACATTTGTATTATGAATGTAAAATATGAATATATTGAACCAGTTTCGTATACTTTCCATATAAAATTGTTGTTACTAAAATATGTTATAATAGCAAAAATTATATTTGAATATTTAAAGACTATTTTAAACATACGATTTCCACAATGTATCATGGTCTTAGAGTATACATAAGATCATGGTATTTTAAAGTTAAGGTTGCAAAGATTTTCGATCAGATATAAACGATGGTGAAAGAAATTAACACCTATAACATAGCTCCCGGCGTCTACCAAACAATCAGTACCTTCTGTATAATTAAACACTTTTACTTTGATAAATATTACTTTGGTTCTGACTTCTGATTGTAATTCATTGGATTGGAAATGAGTTATGTGAGAAAACATCTTTCAATTTATTCAGATATTTCACACTAAAATTATAAGAATAATAAATTATATTTGCAAAGACAAAGTGAGCCGATAAACTAAGGACTCAAATAATTCTTGAATGGAGACCTTGGGACTCACATTACAAGAGAGAGGAGTGGATATAATATCAGGTACACGGAGGCCCGTCGCCGGGAATAGAGATAAAGGGAAGAGATCAAGAGACCTAAGTATATCTTACGGCTTTATATACGGCTTTGCATACTTTTATTTTTTTCACATTACGTGAGACAAGGCTATTGGAATAAAGGGAAAAGGTAACGCAAAATCAGAAGTAATTTTATAACCTAACTCTAAAGCTAAAAATAACAACCCGTAACAATAAATACGCACGTCGATTAAAATTCCTATCTCTAAATAGAATCTACATTTGAAACATCGCGTAAGGATCTATACATAATTTTCTAATAAAAACTTTAGCTTTATGAACCGCATCTACCATTTCTAAACCAATAATAGTCACTATTTTTAATTTGAATTCTAAAGGTTTCTCAGCTTGTAGAATGTAGAATGGATGGTAGAACGGTAAATACTAGTTTTCTTTTGCATACTAGACTTAGAGCTGAGAAAATTGAGCTGTTTTACATTCCGCTAGAAACTCGCCCGCTAGTTATAATTACGACCGATAAAATCTGTTTGCCAAAGGATTTAAGTAAATATAAGTTATGAACGGACATTTAAAAATATTGTTTGAATAAGTCAAACCTTTATTTTCATTTCAACGATACTTAAATATAACGGGAAGTAACAGTAACATCATACTGAGAAACAAACGTTCATAAGGTTTAATAAACATGAATAATATTAAATTTTATTTTGTACCTGGCTGTTCCTATGATCACAAGAATTCGACTATTTTGCTTTGGGCGTAGTATATTTTTCCAAAGATACATTTTCATTTATGGTGTATTAAATTTAACTTTACTGGGCCATAAGACGATATACTCTTCTATCTCTCGCAAAATTGACACAACGAGATAGCTCGTCCCTTAGCACTAAACTGGGTCATGTAAACTGTTATGCTTTTGATTTTAGGGCGCCTCCGAGGACGCCCTAGGCAAACTTTTACAATATTTATTATATTTTGTAATTGGCCCATTTTAGCTACGTTTTTATCTTGCCCTGTCATAGATTAAATAATAAACGATGTAACATTGCAACATGGAGGCGGCAATTTGTTCTGGTCTACGTCGATGGGTTAGGCTGAGAGTAAACGATCAGTTTGAGTTGTTTAGTGTTTTCTGCATTTCCTGCACTTTGTGGACCCATTGTGTTGCACTGATAGAAGAAACGAAAGTCCAATTCGGCTTTAAAAAGCACCTATTAGTTTGAAGTGAAAATGCTAGGAGCTATCCGATCCGAATACAAATGGTATGGGTCTGCTCGTGCCCTTATTTAAATTAACGTCACGTTGTTCGATGCAGGTTATTATTAAGTAAAACTCGTCAAGTACACTCCGGATATAGAAGGTGATGAATGTTGTTGAAGAAATAATTCATTTTAATATAATGGTTTTAGCCGCTATAAATTGATGATTGATTGATCTGTGTGTGGGGTGACTATTATACCCATTATTAAAATAACGTAGGTACCTAGTAATTGTTCAATGCGACTGTGTTGATGTACTAAAGCAACAACGTTCTTTATTAGTAGTTAGCCTGTAGTACCTACTTACGTAATATTGTTTCATGAATGGACTCTATATAGAGATTTATAACAGTCACTCTCAAAAGTCAAATTTATTAATCAGTATATTGTCTGTAAAAACTACTATGAAACTATACCCGAATCGGAATCGTTCGACGAAGAACCGCAAATTTTAAGGACTGTTCTATGTATTCTTGAAAATTTTCTACCTATTTCTTATTAACATGCTTCAACGGTCATTGTTAATTCATTCACTGCTAAGATCGTTCCGAGTCGGTTTAAGTCAATAGAATCCAGTACATTTCAATGACCCAATTTAATTCTTCAGGTGTTCTATTCTCGTTCAAACCTCATAATATTTAGCGATCAAATTGTGCAACAATATTGATAATTGTGCCTTCAACGCATTACTGTTCCTCAGATCTAGTATTGAGTATATGATATGATTCCATTAATACCATCTGTTTTGTTTCGCGATCTGCCTTTGTGGCCGGACGGAGATCGATTTTCATCACTAATTGTCTGTGCAGCAAACAATATTCAATTGGTACGTTTCACGGTACATTTAATAAGCAATTCTGCGTAATTAATTGTTCTGTAACCCGAAACTAGGTGTGTAAATTAATACGAATAAAGATCAAGAGCAAGATGCGCGGCCAAGGTACAGGGACCATTATTAATTGCACATCTGAGTTAATTAATTGTTGTTGCTGTTAGTATTTCCGTGCAGAGCTATTTATGGTGTAGGCTGTAAAGTTCAGCTTTGGAAGTATAGCGTGTCATCATGACAATGGGCAGGCCACATCGCTCGCAGAACTGACAACCGAAGGGGAAGAAAGGTTCTCGAGTGGCGACCACGAACCGGAAGGCGCAGCGTAGGCAAACCCCCCACTAGGTGGACGGACGACCTGGTGAAAACCGCGGGGAGCCGATGGATGCAGGAGGCGAGCAGCCGCTGAAAGTTGCGCTCTCTGGGGAGGCTTATGTTCAACAATGGACATCTACGGGCTGATTATGATGATTATACATAACATATACGTATATTTTATAAATCGTTTTGGTGATAATGAATCTGCTAACGATAGTGTTCTATTCTAATATTCCTTTTTAACCCTCTTATTAATAAACACTGTGGAACAGTTACTCAAGATTTTTTATCTTGTTTTATCTTTTACCTATTTCAAATTTGATAGAGAGAAACAAAACAAAATAACTATTCTCCCGCTATACAACGGTAAATCAGTGAGGAAATCAGCGTAGTTACAAGAAATAGATGGGATCAGTTTTATGCACAGAGCTATGAAACAAATGACGCTTCGTGTAGAGAGGAAGAGTTTTTTTTGCTCTGTGGTTTTATGGGATCCATTGGGAGCTAACCTATTTTTTTTTTGTTATATTTTGGCTCCACACATTGTGTATTTAGCCAGTGCCAAGTATTGTAATTTTCCATCATGTTATTAGAATATTTCACGTAAAGTCAAGTCTTAGTCTTAGTCATAGTCCAGTCTAAGTCAGATCATAATCCAGTCTAAAGTCATGCTCCAGTAAAGTGATGGCAACTTTCTTAGAAGCTTCTATGGAATTTTGGAAGCAACACGAAAAACCACGTTTCACCACATTATATCACTTGCCCACACTCATGCTCATAATGCAGCACTTAATGTGTAAACCGCCACCAATTTTTAAACATTAACTCTGGAAAAAGCATAAGTTTTGAGAAATAATTCAATGCAACGACGTGAACTTTTCCGCGTTCCCGCCAAAACTCCTAACCTATTATTTGGCTTATAAATATCAAAAACAAATTTGAATTTGTGACGTCATTAAATTGCGAGACAATAAAATAACAGGCTCAGCATCAAGGATTAATAATTCAAAACGCTTCTATTTCTCATTTACAATTGAGGCGAATTTCGTGTCATTGGATCGTTATGGTTATTTTATTACCTCTTTTATTGTAATGGGTTTGCCAGATTTAAATGTAAAAATTATTCTAGAAGAATGATTTACCTAAAATATTTTTTTCCTATATTACTTTAACAGATATACTTAAGTCCTTTCGAAATTAGACGTATTATTTAGGTGTTTCCAGTAATTAGATATTTTGATTTTAAAACCTAATTATTAATTACTGAACCGATTTTATTGAAACTTCTTTGGGATGTGTTCCTATAGCGGTAACAGAAATACATCATCTGTGAAAATTTCAACTGTCTAACTATCACGGTTCATGAGATACATCCTGGTGACAGACATACGAACAGTGGAGCCTTAGTTGTAGGGTCCATTTTACTCTTTGGATACGGAACCCTAATAAGCCGAATCGCGAAACTCCTCAGCTTTTGAAGTCAGTTGAATAGACAGACAGACATGCGAGCACCGAAGACTTAGTAATAGGTGGTAATAGTGTCCGTTTTACCCACAGACATCTAATACTATACAGTATTTACCTTTTGGGTACGGAACTCTAATAAACCGATTGGAGAACCGCCTCCGTTTTTGAAGTCGGTTGAATAGACCAAAAACCTTTCCCATACCTATTGTATCATTTTACTATCCTATTTTACGTAGCCCTTTCAGATGCAAATACTCATCTAACTCGTGTGACCTACTTAGATCCTACAGATAACAAAAATTGGTTAGGCGCTGATAACAAGACTTGCCTACGAAGACATTGGGCTGCCCTTGGCGGGATTTAGACATTTAGAGATTTTTCTAGTATTTATATAAGAGGGATATGTTTGCACGATAGCGTTTGACGTGGTAGATAAACTTGACGAAAACACAAGTTCAAAAAAAAACAATTTGACAACACAAAGTTTTCTTTTTTTTAATTTGTTGTAATTATTTTCGTATACAACTTTAGAACCGAATATATTCCAGTGCAGCAAAAATATATACGGCACATATTTTGCAATGAGGTAGGTATTACATAATTATATCACTCAATGTAAAAAGTGAGCGTGGCTAGAAGCGTGTAGTAAGACTCTAAAACAGATGGGCCCTGGGGGCCTACCACAACCTCATATAGCATTATTACTTCATATACATTGAAAAATAACATAAAAGTAAGAATACTGTAATGTTGCAGAAGCAGAGCAATTTTGATGACGTCACGTTAAATCGTTCATTCAAATACATCATGTAGACACCGATGTGCGACAGTGATAACGCTATATAAAAATGTGGACGCCTCGTTTTTATGCAGGAATACTTTATAAGTTCGTGGTACGAATTAGAACAATATTATTGTCCTTGAAACATTAATATCGAGTTTTGGCGGGAACGCCGAAAAGTTCACGTCGTTGCATTGTATTATTTTTCAAAACTTTTGCTTTTTACAGTGTTAATGTTTAAAATTGGTGGCGTTTTACCCATTTAGTGCTGAATTACGAGCATGAGTGAGGGCAAGTGATATAATGTGGTGAGACGTGATTTTTCGTGTTGCTTCCAAAACTCCATAGAAGCTTCTAGAAAAGTTGCCACCACTTTGCTGGAGCATGACTTAGACTGGACTATGACTACCTGACTTAGATTGCACTATGACTATGACTGACGATGAAAATATAATACTTGACACTGGCTAAATACACGATGTGTGGAGCCAAAATATAAGAAAAAAAAACATTAATGTCATGAAACATGACGCTTTTGTATAAGTTTGTGGTACGCCCCCTGGTCCAAATCCCGTAATGTGCAGAATTTGCACTCCCTCTTATAACCGTGAAGGAAAAATATCGTGAGAAAACCGGCTTGTTCAAAGTCATTCACCAACACGCACTTGGCTAGGATGGTGGATTATGGCCTACACTCTCTGTGAGAGAAGACCCGTGTCGCAGTAGTAGACACGTATTGGGCCGATTTCATTTGGGTGATGTTTTTCTCATATTCACAATACCGTTACTGATTTTAGTACCAACTTCCACTAAATATAAATAACCCAAATGTCTAAAATTGCTTCAGGATCCTTAAACTATAAGTGCGTCAGCTCTATTCGTATAGTAACTAGAATTGAATCTGTGTCCTAACACGGAAAACCATGGTGTATCAATTAACGTCATAACCATGGGCCTCTCGTCATGCTATGGATTATCCGACTGAAATTGTGTTACTCATTTTACTGAAAAGTACATGACTGGCAGTTTCTAATAAATTGAACCGCAAATTGTTTTGGGAATAATTGTTCTTTATTGTTTTGTTGTAAATTGTTCTTGACAATGACTGTGAGTGTGAGTCAACCACAAGGTTCTAAGCAAGGAGTATATAATTTACTATGCGTTCTAAGCAACCGATAGGAAATATGAAGTTTTTTTTTTACAATTTATAGGCTTAGCATTTGACCACTGTCTCACCTGATGGTAAGTGACGACGCGACGAGATGTACCATATACCAATGAAAACTACCGAATATCTGGATAAATCTGTCACATTAGTTAGTCTCGAGTTTCTAGAGCAATTTTGATGTTTTAAAAAACTGACTAACACTAACTTGTTGATAGGTTGACCTGATTTCATATTACCTGTCGTGAAAGTGTAACAGAACCATTGCGCATTTTATTCAGTGTAGAAAATACTTGTCCCGTCCCAGAAGTTGAACCAACATAATTGAGTACCTCTGTATTATACCAATGCGTTTATTTCCTCACAATTTATTCAATTTTCAGCTTTACATTAACACACGCGTAGAAACAGTTTGTATTATAGGTACAGACCATTGTGATATTTGCTCTTGGCATTGAGTCTTACGACATCATAAAATTCTTAATCCATGGTTATTAAGTCTCTGAAAATACCATAGACACAACAATCATTGAACTGAATAACAGTTCTGCAAGGGAAACCCTTTGAAAAACCGCGGTCTTAAGTAATCTGTTTAAAATTGGCATTTGAAAGAATTGGTAATTTTGATGCGCATCGCAGTTTCAGCGTGGACCATTTTGCAGAATCGTAACTAGAACAATAGAAGGCAAAAATAGGCAGGTAATGTCATATCAAAAATGCGCTTGAGTGGTATAATATTCAAGAAAGCATAAATTTAATATTTTCCGCAATCAGGAACAAATTTACGTGCCAAAGCAAATACGTATAATTTAAAACTGACACACTTGTATTTGCACTGCGATAAGTGCGTTTCCTAAACCTAGTTTTAACTGTATCAATGTCTATGTTTTGTGAAATCTCAATAATATCTTCATAGAAATTTTTTACTTTGATTTTCGAACGCTCACAAGTTTATATTCTGCAAGAATTTACCAAGAATATAATTTATTTCGTATTTAACACTGGCTAGATTCACGAAAAAAAAAACAATTTAAAAAGAGAATTTAGGTTTATATTTGTTTAGCATTGACACTTGGCTAAGGCACTTTTATGTTAATATACTTATTTCATTTCTTACAATAACATACTACTAACTCACCTGTTTTGGAAATTTAAGCCTCACTGTACCTACCTACAGTCCTACATACATTTTTATGTAGGTAAGTAAAAGTACCTCTATATTTTTCACATAGAAACAAAACATCTTTGTCTGATTTTTAGATCTTGTTATGATTGAAAGACTTTGAAAATCCGTATGTGCATAGATTTTGTCACGTTTTATTTACGGAAAGACATAGAACTGTGAGAAGACATCTCCTAACCAAGTACGCATCATAACTTTACATTATTAGATCATGTGAGTTTGACTGCGTGTTTAATTTTTTACCCAGATATTGTGCTAAGTGTAATAATTTCTAGCGAATTAAAAACCCATTAAAATAACCAAATGTTAGCATCTTTTCACGCTTATTTTTTCTACTCGTTTTTGGCACCATTGCCAAGGTGAATTTGAGTTAATTCATGACCAGTCGTAAAAACTACAAAACAATCACTTGTTAATAGCAAATGTTGTATTTAATGAATAAAAATATAATTTAATGATTACTTTTACGTAGATACCTAGTAAGTGGCTACTTATAATAGACATTATTTGTAATTTTAAGTCATAGTAAAAAATGTGACCATAATCTGTATTATAAGAATTCAAAACGTGGAGATAAAATCATTCGAATGTTATATTTCTCACTGATTATTCGTAAAATAAAAATACCGGCGTGCCATTTAATATTAACCATACAAAAATCCTAATTGTTGTCCAAATTGAATCACTTCACATAAGTTCTTTTTGGTATACTCCTGCTTGCTTGCAGTTAGAACTTTTAAAAAAGTTTAAAAACTTGACAGTTCGTCATTTTCGCGCCAATTTTCCGGTCCGCGCGGGAAACTCGTTTAGGAAAGATCGTGTCGGTAGCGCGGTCGCGCGCTCTCTGCGGACTGTGTCGCAGGCGAGCGCCCATCTACTTACTAGGTACACTCGACTACACTGACAGTCTCATCACTAGTACCTTTCCAGAACCAACTATTTTATACTCCTTCGGAATATAAAGCAAGCGTTGCTACATGTACTATACCAAGGTTCTATAACATTAGTATATTTTTGCAGTTGCCGGTACCTTACGATTTATGTGCGTGACGCAAAAATGGACAAAATTCGTAGCGGTTACTCTACGAAGAGTTATGGGTACTTGGAGATCACGTGGGGTGTAGAACTCTAGATTTATAGCAGAGGGTTGTGAAAAGGACGACAGATTTGCTGAACTTTGAGGATAGGATTTATAGCTAATGAATTAAACATTAAACTATCTAAAAACTTCTTGATCGCAATTCTTGTGCGGAAAAACGTATCTAATAAGGGGCGTATAAAGGAAATAAATCAATCTGGTCGCAAAATAAAACGAAACTTTTTCTTACATAATGTTTTCCCTGTAAGTATATAATATATTATTTAACAGCTAAGTATTCCTCCCTTCGTTGTCCTATTTTATTAGCACAATTCACGTTGGTTGATATCAAAATGTTTAAGGTAGAAATTACCTTATTTTTGCAACTGTCTGCGATAACCACCGAAATAGCTGCGTAAGGCAAGTATTTGGGTAAAACATTTTGTCCTCTTTTGCAATTAGGTACAACACGTTTCGATTTGATAAATACTTACCTGATATTTTAATACAGGTATTTATCAGATAACTTTTAATCCCTTGCAGTAAGCTGATGCAGATTAACAATAGATTATAGATTTATGAATGAAAACTATGCGCCGGATACGGAACGCCACCGAAAAATGATTTACAACCAAAAGATATACATTCCGACATTCCTTGAATTTAATAGACTTTGAGACATCCAGAAATATGGGTAGGAAATATAAGAATGTCTCACGAAAGCTGGACGATTTTACGAAAAACAGCTGAGTGGACTGACGATCTAGTGAAAACCGCGGAAAGCCGATGGATATAGAAGGCAAGCAGCTGCTCAAAATGGTGCTCTGTGAGGGAGGCTTATGTTCAACAGTGGACGTATTCAGGCGGTTCATGATGATGATGATTATGATGATGATGATGATGATGATGATGATGATGATGATGATGACGATGATGATTATAATAATCGAGAAGAACTGCCAAGAAACTGACCGAACAATTAGAATAAGCTCTACTATCATAGATTTCTACCATAAACTTGACCACCGATATCGTGGACTAGACGTGACCACTCGCATTATCCGTATCTGATATTTGAATAAATAACTAACATTGCATCTCGGTGGAAATATTTATTGTTGCAGTAGCTGATCTTGTGTTATAACTCTCTTTGGTTTTTCGTTCCCGTGCTCACTCTATTTCTATCACTGTCAGACTATTTCTGCGTTTTCTTTTTCACCACTTGAATAAATCAAGTATTTTCTTCTCTTGAATATTTTTCTCTTATTTAAATTGTCTAGTTTTCAAGGCAGTTCTGTATTTTTGCTCTAGATTGATCTTTTTCTCAAGTAATCTCTACATTCATTTCTATTTTTCTATTGCATATTTGTTCCATCTCTCAATTTTGATCTTCTTTGTTGTTTGCCCTTTGATCTCTTTGTATTGATTTGATACCTGTCACTACTTCTGTAATACAATTTTTTCTTTGAAATATATAGAGCCAGTAGAATTAAACTCTGCTCATACGACTTGTAATACTTACTATGCAAAAACATTTATACACAGACCATTACCTTTCTTGTTACACGTGTTAAGTCCAGCGTTAAAATCCAAGCAATCAATTGTACAAAAACCAGTCACGCCCGCTATTTAGCGAGACAAGAATCACAGAAACAAAGATGAACAACTGTTCTTAACCACAACTAAACTGTAGGAGGCACACGATAAAGCCGTACTGATAGTAGTTTTGACAGACAGGTGTAATTAGCCGGTTGCCCGCTACCGGCAAATGGAAGCATGATGATAACGGCTGGGCAGTGTCGAGTAAACAACGCTGCCCTTCATGCAGGTCAGGATTTAGGGGCTTTCAGGGTCATGGTAAAACAAATGACTACGATAGATCGTTCTGGAAGATCCTGCCCTTAAAGTAATGAAACACGTAGCTTGTGACAAATACTGGGGCCAATTATTTTAAAGGCTTTTTAGTTGACCAATCTTAAACTCTTAAAACTGTTGCCGTTCTTGTCAAATAGTCCACAATGTAAAAGACGGATATATTTTTAGAATTTTAAAGACTGCCAACTAATTCCTTTGTCAAGTTTATAATAGAGCTTTGTTTCTTGTAATTTTATTGTAGTATCTTTATCACGCTTAGGCTTTGGAATGAACGTAAGCACTACATTGTCCAAATCCATAAAAATGTGTCCATATAAGGTACCTACATGTTTAAGCAAATTAGAGCAAAAAGTTACAAAACACTCCTTATTCACTTTCGTATCTTTGGTTTGGAGTGCTGTTTTTGTTACTTAAAGTGACTTTGTTTTTGTTTTATTAATTATTAAGGAAAACCTGTCGTAACAATCCTGAATAAGATAAATGTGCCTTAACGTTGTCTCTCCTTAAACGATCCCTGGCTTTGCGATTACATCTGATGGTTAAGTGGTTAAATGGGATTGCAAAATGGTTGTAGGTATAAATAATACGTCTTACTGTTAGATCGATACGGAATGCATGAGTTACATTGTTAGAAAGGTTATTAAAGCTATAAAAACTATCTTTGGAGCATCGATGGATGATGGATGGGGTGCCGATATTTACTTAAATCACATTGTAGTTTTAGCTAAAAAAAAATCTCTAAAAGTAATAGTGACGTTTTCTGATCTTAGAGTAAATCTTTCTTACTCATCTTTCTCGTGAAGCGTGTAGGACAGTCTGTATCAATATATTTAAACTCAAGCATAAAGGCTTCAGATTTAAGAACCAAGACCAATAGCTTGGGTGCCTAAAATATTACGTCCTTATTGCTTTCTAAGTTGTTTTTTTTTTTTTTTTTTATGTATGTATTAACTAACAAAAAAAATCTAGATGATTGTTTCAGGCACAGAGTAGGATAATACGCTTTGCAATTTTTTAGTGCTCTGTGTGTTTAAAGTATTGCTAGTTCGGTTTCCGTTTGGGCTGTTATTTCATGCATGGTAGGTAAGATAGTTAAATAAGCTTTGTGGTGTTTCAGATGTGGTATGCACTATTATAACATACAATATAATGTGTAATGTGCAAACATCTCCGTCAAATATTATGCAATCTTTTGGCAAACTGATAATACTGGTTACACAGTGCATTCCTTTGCAGCAAATAATTCAGGAATGTTATACTGTCTGAGAAAGTTGGAATGGGAGAGAAAAATAGGCATTCGTGTAATGTATCTATTGATACCATATGATAGGAAGTATATGTAATTGAACAGTGATTTTATTAAGCCTGGTGTAGAAGCTTGGATTGTTTTTGTGAATAATTATTAATGAAGGAAGTCCACACAAATGAAACTTTAAAAACAGTAGGAAATCACTGGGTTTTGGCACGTGAATGTAAACATTATAATATTGTGTCATGCATGCACTGAGTCTAGAATGAGCTGAGATATAAAAACAGACACCTACTTTTTGAATAGAATCTATGCAAAATATTTACGTAGCTAAGCCAACAAGCCTCTTTTAACCTTTTTGGAAATTTTACCTACACGGTCTACGAGCTAAAATGAACCTGTATCTTTATAAACCACCGACCTGTAAAGCGTAGCTGAACCGCGTACCTCAAAGGGTTGTAGTAGCTACTTTCAGCTTCAAATAGGCATCCCTTGAGGTGAGGGGAGGCTCAGTAAATAACTCGTGTATGACATTTTAAAAAGTTTCGTTTTACAAGAGAAATTAATGTGGTTTTTGTGGAAATTCTTGGAGCTGTAAGTCGGGATCGACTTGGATCGATTTAGTAATAGGATTTTATCCTATTCAATTTAATGAACGACTGAACGAAACTAAATTGAAGATTTATTGATTTCGATTAGTTTATTTTAATTGAATTCTGGTAATCCTATTATGGTTAGCCTGTGCTGAAAACACAGCAGTGTAGTGGCACACGAATATTATGATTCAGATTTCCGAGCGGCACTGTAAATGTTATCAGTCATGATGCTTAACATCAGGCGACCAACTAGCTCGTCGCGTCATTCGTTTACATAAAAAGTAAGCTTGATTATTTTCCAATTAAATTAAACTTTACTGTGCCCCAAACGGAAAGGTGAAATAAGGCCAAAACAGGCGGATGTTTCGATTGCATCCTAAACGCTTCACCGAATCGATTCCATATATTTTTCCATTGAGAATAAACTCTATTATTAGCAATGTTTGTTATTAGGTAACCGGGTTATATTTACCGGATGCCAGTCGCGGAATAATGAAGTACTTACGTAGTTTAGGGTGTGGGCATGCGAAATGTCTGATGAAAAGTCTGCAGCCTACTTCGTTCTTTTGTGTTTATGCAAATGGACGACAGTTTTCAGAAACTGACATTATCACCTGTCCTAATAAGACGTATTTTTCTACTAGTTAAAACTACAGGAAATATAGTTCTTAAAATAATTATATATTATATCTGTAAAAATACAGACATTATACTTACAAAATCTGAATAAATTTTTAGGGTTCCGTACCCAAAGGGTACAATGGACCTAGGCTCCGCTACCGTCTGTCTGTCTGTGTATCCGTCTGTCACCAGACTGTATCTCATGAACCGAAAAAAAACATATTAATAGATAATGGTACGAAACCCTTCGTGTGCAAGTCCGTCTCGCACTTGGCCGATTTTTTCTGACTGATTTAATATTGTTGGTTATCTTATAAATAGCAGTTTTATAGAATTATCTTACCACAGTAAAATGCAAACCTATTTTCCTCACAGGCAAAAAGTTCCCATGAAGAAACAGTAGGCGGCGCCGAAGGGCGAAAGGCCAGCCTATTTTATAAGGTATCATTACCAAAAAACTGCCCAAATGAGAACCTTCGTAGGTAAATGAGGTCCATATGCGTATCATTGTTATTATCACATAAAGTTATAATGGAACACGTTGCCGCGGTGGCCACAAAGCCCAGATTCGCCGTAAAAGGTCTGCAAACAGTTGGGCTGCTCATAAATCATTAAGTAACTGCTTATTAAGCTGTGCCACTGCGTACACGCAGCATAGTATTTCGATGTAGGGTCAAACAGTGACTGAGATCCGATTTTTTATGTACTCGCGATGTCCATTGTCAATGAGCTTTGTTGTGCTAATGTATAACTACTAATGCCATATATTCCAATAAAATTCTGTATGCTTTTTTTTAATTTTTTTTTACTCGTATAATAAAATAACTCTACATGAAACTCTCGCTTTATTACGCGCTAGGCTAGATGGGGCTGTGTAATATTTTTTTTTATGGGATTAAATGACGTGACGAGCTAGTCGTTCACCTGATGTTAAGCAACACGGCCGCCCATAACAGTCCACACATATTTATTTATTTTATTTGTTTCTACGCCTTGCTTTTCTTGCAACTATATGCTACACCATGCTACGTGATGCAACGCTTCTTAGCGTAGCATAACACAGTATAAAGTAGCTAAGTGTAGATGACGTAGCAAAAATGAAAAATCAATGATATCCGGTGACCATTTTTTGCAATCTATGTCACTGATTTATAGCTTATTTTGAAACATTGTCGAAAATAAAGCGTTTTCTTAACGATATCGCAGAACGACGACCAACTGGAAATGACAGGCATTGCTTTGGATTAGTCATTGTTTTTCACACTTGCTCAAATTAACTTAAGTTACTATTTCCTTGTTAAATTTACAAGTATTTTGATTTAATTGTTTGATTTGTAGAACCAATCGTAAGTATAATAATTCATTTCTTTAAAAAGTTCAATTTATACAACGATGTGTCATAATGTGGCATGGCAGCAAATAATTTAAGTAACTTGTTTAATCAATTTGGCGACACCTGATGATGATTAATAATGTATAATTAATGGGTATTATTGGTATTAATATTATATAATTATTTTCTTGTTCACGTAATATTTTTGATGTACTAAATTTTTTTGGGGCATGTTCATGTATAAAATGCTAGGCTTGATATTAAATACTTTACCCAAAAACGATCGTATCCAAATCTTTTACTAATGGAAAAAGCTGTTTGAACAAAAGACAAGCGTATCTATGGATGGTACTTCCAAAGTGTTTTTTCCAAGCAGTGAGTCAATCCATATCATCTGCCCTACACGGTACATTGAACTCAAGACCTTGGTTGGAAATAGCCTAACGAATGAATTTAACCAAATTTACACTTAGCCCGCACAAATTTGTTCAGAGCTTATCTTAGTCGCCAGCTCACGTAGACACTGCTGAGTAATCTGTCGCCTCCAGTTATGGTTACCATAGCGTCTTTGTTAAAAGAGTGGTAACAAAAACTAGTCCTCTAGTCCTAAGACTTAAAGTTAGATAAATAGACTACCTACTTTTCTTCACCGAAATATGTCGAATGCAATGCTTCAATTCATATATATATTGTCATGCAGCGCTTCTACGTACTGGTAGTTAAAGGTCCGATTATTTCGATCAAATAAATAACATAAAAGCATTTACAGTCAATGCAGGCCTCAGAACGAGCCTTGCATAGCTCCTTATCAAATCCCCTGACGTTTCATGGACGATCTTTAAAACTAAAGACCATGTCAAACGCGAACGTGCCTGGACATCTTAAAAACTAGTTCTGACGTGGTAGCCCTGAGTAGAAGGGCCCCTAGTCAAACAATCAACGCATTTTTTACTGGACAAGATTGAACACTCTCCCATGCGCAGGCAATTTACCTAACTAGAGTGTTTGAGTAAACAAATGAGTAGCAAGTATGTAAAAATAAGGCGTTTTTAACAAGGTGATTGATATGCTCACGGTGATATCTTTACAAACATCGGCCCTTTTACGTAAGCCTTTTATTACACTTATGGTATAACGCAAGTTTGTCAGGAAACAACCCAAACATTCAAAGTATTCCAAGTTCACGTTGGGATATCCGTGTCGTGCTCTCTTCAAAGCACAAAAGAATTTAACAGCGAGCTTGCAACAAAAGAGCGAATTTCTTTGCGCTGTAATGTCGGAAATAAAATGGAATACGTGCTTTTTATTATTGTTGACATTTCAACGCAAAAGAGCGTTTGTCTTTTGTTAATTTGATATACTGCAAAGGTTTTTGATTTTGCTATCGAGGTGATGAATAAAAGATTTGTGATTGTGAGAAATGTGACATTATTTGCATTGAAATTTCCCTAAGAGAACGTTTGTGAGGTCATTTTGCTGGCGACGTTTCAAAGCCAAAAAACGCTCATCTTTTGTTAATTTGATACTGTATTGCTTTTTGATCATGGTATCGAGGTGATTAGATCAGATAGATGATTTATCGAGTAATTAGGTGTAGCATCCGATAGGAATGTTAAGTAACACCGCATGCGTGTGATTCACGATTATACTCGGTCAATGCGCGCTGACGTGCGGCGCCGATGTAGAATGCTACCGTCATGAGCTGCCACGCCTTTGTGGGAAACGCGGAAGACATGATAGCTAGAACGTCACTAAGTAAAAAAAAAATACTTATTTATGTTATGAGATTGCCACTTTTAGCGCATTTAAATATTTGTCAAACAGCCACGACGATATGAAGTTGGCTGGTATCTAAAGTGTGAATAGGAACACAAAAAGTGCATACTCGGAACTTTCTTGGGGCTTGATAATACAATCCTATTTAAAATAATAGAAAATTAAAAAGCAACACGGTCGTTGTGGTAATACTTCCAGTCCTACTGTCCTTCTATCCTATCTTATACTGTGTTTTTTAATTTTATATTGTGTGTAGAGGTACCGTTGTAAGTATGTATTGTTGCATTCAGCGTTGAAACGAATAAACAGATTTTTATGAAATTTGATGTGAATAACACATGGGGTATTATTTCGGAAAATTCAAACAGTATATTATTGTCGCTGCCCAAAATATTATAGAAACTTATGTACGTAAGTTAGTTATAAAAATGAGTTAAACTTAACATCAGAAATTGCACAGTGCGGAAAACATTATAATTGGAGAAAATTAAGTTCATTTAAGTAAGAAATAAAGCTCAAGTGACTATACCTTATTCTAGATTCTGGTTGCGACAGTGCAGCGTCCGCATTGCTTTCATAAGCTAGTCACGTTTCGATCGACTGGCTCTTCTATTTAATTTGTATATTTTACATGATTTCCTGACTAATAGAAAAGCGGGGAACTACTTTAAGAAATTACAGACCTATATTCATCTTTCTACGTGTTTTCTGAGTTAATCCTAAAAGCATTTTTAGTCTTCAATCATAAATTCGTCTTTTAATAACATTTGGTTTTGGAAAACTTCAAACCCTGTGTTTTCTATAAGTAACAATTAAAAGGTTTGATATGGAAATTATTTTTAATAAGTATGTGAAAATAAAACTGTCTTAAAACTTTAAAAAGTCATTATAAATTGTTTATAACCGTCAATATTTATTTATCCCGGCATATTTGTCATAACCATATTTTTGATCAAAACTGTTTCTAATTTTCACCAGTGACTTTCCATTCTTTTTTTACCGCTGCGCTGTTTTGACGTAACTTCACTTGAGGGAAAGTGATAATGCAGTAGTAAATGGATCAAGCTTGTCTTGTATGGTACGTTTTGTTCCGAGTTAACGCCTTATGTAGGCGTCAACCCGAAAAGGGTCGTCAATCTATATTTAATTCTTATTATAGCAATGTACCTACCAGCGCTTGGAAGATGTTCTAGCATGTCACAGTTATTAATTATCATAGAAGCTAAAAATTTCATAAGTTAATTAACATTTATACAGAACTTGTTAATGTTGGAAAACTGAAATCCGGCGACGATAACTAAATAACACGAAATACGTAATGTGTTGATGATGCTCGGTTTTCTTTATACTTACATACCTCTACAACTGAAAGTAGTATTTAGATAGAGCTGTCGATTTCGTTTTTATACCTACATTTTATTAGCTACAGAATTCTTTATTCAAACTCAATTGTCTTGTGACACGGAATAGAAAATAAACAGTATTCGTTATCAAAATGAACATTCCTGCAATTGTTTGCATTCGCCATTCTCCAAATATCTTTGCGCAGCTGATATGAATGAGGACGAATCGCAAAATATACATTTTCGCGGTGTCTTATCTAATCAAATAGTGCATTTGTCATGCAATGTTAATAGTAAACAGTGACAAAATACCTGGCTAGGTGGTTTTGATGCTCTTAACTGAAAATACGGTAGAAATTCTTCGAATACGTAAGTACAAAGCGTTGATTCCTCGTTTATAATTCGGACAGCGAAGGAATGGAACACCTTACCAGCGTTGTTTACTTTCAAATATAATCTGGGAGTTTTTAAGGCTAGAGCGAAACGGTATCTTCTAGGCAAGCATGCTCTATCGTTGACCGCATCATCACTTACCATCAGGTGAGACCATGGTTATATCTTAGTCTACTGATGATAAAAAAGTGTCGTTTTATTAAATTGACCATTAACACAGCGATCTTCGTTGCTGCTACAAAATGATCGATGTCTTACCTATCTTTTACTGTCATATAACCAAGACGAAAGGACATTGCGCTAATTAAAAAAAACTATCATAGTCAGGCTTACGACATAGAACAAGGATGACCATAGTTTAGAAACTAAAAATGTAGGTAAAAAAGCAGATTCATTAGCCTTAACTTACATCAATAAATTTTAAGGAATTTCCTCAACAAAATATACAGGATTAGGCACGTCCTCAAGAGTTATTTATAATTAATAGTTAATCAAAGACTGAGTTTGGCCATTCAACGAGGTAACGTCGCCAGCTTTTTGGGCACCTTACCCGCAGACAGCGACTTAAACGCGGTTTTTTATTTATAAGTGTATTTTATAAGTTTAGATAGTTTTAGTTTAGATAAGTGCCTAATTAGTTTAGATTTAATTTAGTTTTTAGTATTTGTATTTTGTATTTAGTTATTAAATTTGTTGTTTATTATGTACATACAATTTTCTGACCTATTTTTTGTACCAAATAAATGAATATGATTAAAATTAATAAGGTCAAAGAGACTTTATTTTCTCAAAAGAAATTTACATTTCACTGCATGAGAAATTACACTTAATTTACGTACATACTATTATCAACAATGAGCAATCGAAGCTTGCTTAATAGGTTTAAAAACAGAAGAAAATTACAATATTAGGATAGTAGAAAGGAGTTTTAGTAATGGGTGTATTAATAGTGGATTGTTTTAAATCATGTAGATCTATGTTTTTCTCAAAGCATTTTCAATAGCCCAGTAACGTTCACAAGTAGCCTGGATCTTCTCATCCAAACAGAGTGTGGAAAACGAAAAGTAATTCTTCAACAATCGAGTGCAGTTATGAACCTCTTACGTCCTTTACTCTGATTATTTACAGTTGCCTGCAAATAAATAATGCTTGCATTATCACGGTGTCGAAAAGCGGTGGCAATGCTTAATGCTAGAGCGACGTTCGAGAGTCGAGAGCTTATGGTAGAACCTCTGTGGAAATACTATGATATACCCGTGGCTTTGAACGAGTGTGAGCATTTCGAAGTAGCATTTTTTGACAGGCCTGATAGCTCAGTTGGTAGTACTGCCTTCTGACCTGTAGGCCGTGGGTTCGATTCCCACACAGGACAAACATTTGTGTGATGAAAATAGGTGCAATGTTTGTTCTGTGCCTGGGTGTCATATTGTATTCTATGCATGTATTCTCAAACAAAAAGTATCTAAGTATTCTATCAGCTATCTGATTCCCATAGTACAAGCTAGTTTGGGGCTAGTGGCGCTGTGTGAAGTGTCCACGCATATTTATTATTTAAATTATTTTTAAAGCAGCCATTTCAGTATAGACAGTTTTTATGCTTCGGATTCCCATGATAGTTATTTTATTGAATTATCAAGTTGTTATTGCACAATCATTTTGTTTTTAAACAAACCTTAAGTATTTAATTCCTGTTTGAGTTACAAAATGTACTTACTGATATCAATTTTTAAATTTCTTTGAAACTTTTCAAAACTCAATATAAGTAGAATGTTAATTTTAAATACTATGCCCATTTCATAACTCCCAAAAAAAATTAAGCGCTTAAGCATCTAGCTTAAAAGGTGATATTCAGTCATATCTATCCCTATTACATTTTTTATTAGTAGTTATGTTAATCTAGTCTTAAATCGGAGTTAAGATAGATTTATGGTGCTCCCGCGGGCAGGTATTCAAGTTGTACCCACCCTGTTGTACACTATGATACAAGTTCCTTAAGTTAGTAGCATAACAGCATTTTAATCTATGTGGCATAATACTGTCAAAGATATTATTACGATCATCAAATGCAATTATTAATTTTTATGTAGAATTAATAAAAGATGTTTTTTTTTATGTAATGAGTGACAAACAAGCAGGCGGCCCACCTGATGGTAAGTGGTCACCGCCGCCTATGGACATCTGCAACACCAAGGATATTCCCGGTGCGTTGCCTACCCTATATTATCTGTGGTTATTAGAATAATATAATGAGTCTTGTAACAAGTGCTTCTAAAATATCCATAGTAATTATTTTGTGCTTCATTTAGCCTATAAGTTATTTGAAGTTAATTTCTGCATAATTTAGATTTTTGCTGCACCTAAGTACTTCTATTGTCTAAATGTGTTGTATAAAGATAGAAAAGTATGCTTTGCAAAGTTGTAGAGCATTTATCCAATGCGTGTGGGCTTCTTTCTATTTACGACAACCGCTTATTGTACATTCGACGAAGCTTATTCTTTCGCAACTATAAAAGCTTTTGACGAGAGATTCACGTCACGTAGATGTTTTGTTTCCGTAGTTATATTTGACATATTTAATACGCGAGCATTATTTATGGGGATATTCTATTAGCTAAATACGCTTGTTTAAGTTATTTTTGGCTGATCGTTGAACGTTGTGATTCATGGAAGAGTTTTTGACGCATGTGCATTCTTTTATTGAGATTATGTTTTGGAAAAAAGAACGGTGGCGTTTAAATTATCCTATATTATACGGGCTACATGTAACGTTATGTGACCTTTTGCAGGAACATTCTACCTTACTTTTACTTTTTTTTATACTTTGTACTTTTGGTCCAACTATAGGTCCATACGTCAACTCTACGTCTGACAACCGATGGGGAATCAAGGTCCTTAAGTGGCGATCACGTTCCGGAAGGCGCAGCGTAGGCCGTCACTAGGTGAACCAACGATGTGGTGAAAACCGCGCCGATGGATACAGGAAGCAAGTCGCTCAAAGTGACGCTCTGTTGGGGAGGCCTATGTTCAGCAGTGGACATAGGTCTAGGCTGTTGATGATACATACCTATACTTGTAAGCACAAAGGTAAGTATTATAGAATGACAAATATTCAGACAGCGGAGGCTTAGTAATAGGATCCCATTTCTACTGTTTGAGTACCCTAAAATTGACTTCGGTTATGTTACTAGCCTACTTACTATATTATCTATGTTTTTAACAATAAAATGAAAGTTTTTTGTTGCGGATATAGAGCCCGTAAACTTCAGGCTGAAATATTGCTGACAACCAACTGAATCTTTAAAAATGTGCTTAAATTAGCAAAAACAATTACATGTCGGTACAAAAAATAAAAGCAAGGCGCTTTGGTGAATTATTGTCCATACAAAAGCTATTTCGGACGGATGTAAAGTAAAATGTGGATATACCAAACATTTTGCATTCTCCGAGAATTTACGAGCTCACCTCATGTTTTTGTCTTTGCGTATTTTTGGCGGTTGTTTATTTAATGTTAAGGTGGAAGATACACTGCTGCAACGAAGAACTGCGATGTGTCAGTTAAACAAAACAAGATTAAAATGTAAGTAGGTTATAATGGAGAACACAAATGGGTCAAAATGATATTTCAAATATCAAATACATTTTAGATCGACATCTCGACATTGAGCGTATATCATCTACATTACATTAGTTTTTATTTCACTTCAATACATGCAGTATTTCCGAAGTTATAAAGACGAGAAGTTTAAGCCTTTTTTAAATTTCCGAGATTTGCCGCGCTCATTGTGACGTCACGCCCGCACTCCTTCCGGTCACCCGCGGCGTGCTATTCGGGCAAACGAGAGCGCGACTATCGAATGACAACGGGGTAGACGTCATCACCTGCCCGCGTTTTTAAAAACCTTCGGCCGGAAATACGCATTTAGATCTTCAATACCGCAGCCATTTTTTAAGATAGAAAAAAATTAAACACTCACGTTTTCTCGTAATTTTTTGTAGATTTAAATAAATAAATATGTGTGGACATTTCACACAGCGCCATCTAGCCCCAAACTAAGCATAGCTTGTACTATGGGAACCAGATAACTGATACAATATTTATATACTTTTTTGTTTGTAAATACATATAATATAACACCCAGACGCAGAACAAACACCTATGTTCATCACACAAATGTTTGTCCTAGGTAGGAATCGAACCCACAGCCCTCAGTTCAGAAGGCAGGGATCAACTGAGCTATCGAGCCCGTCAAAATTTATTTGGAATGTAAATTAAAAAACGTTTGCCAGGTCTATTGTTATAATATTCTTTTTTAAATATAATCCATCTAATCGATAAACTTTTGAATACATTACATAATCGTAAGATTTAGATTTTAGTGGGCCAACTGTAAAGTTGGAAAACTGTTACCATAAAAATAAGGCACTGTATGCAATAGTTACGATTTATTTATTGCACATATAACACTTAACTTAAATAACCGGCCACGTGCAAGTCGGACTCACGCGCATACAGACAGACAGATATACAAGATAGGCAGACATACAGCAGAGCGGATAAGCAATAAGGGTCGCTTTATATCCTTTGGATATGGAATCCTAAAATTAAGTATAAAAAAGCCGAAGCCGAATTTCGTCAATTCCATTTTTATCTGTAAGTGTACATTCTGCCTAATATTCAAGCCGTTACAGTAGTGCAATGTCAAGATTAGGTATGTTCATGTAACTGCGCTTGGGCAAGTTTTTGAGTTAAGTATCGATTCAAAGAGAAAATGCAGCTGAATTTCAGATACAATGGTTTTTGCTTTTAGCAATAAGTATTCAATTTATATTTACTTTATGGGTCGTATATTCTAATACTATTTCTGTCGTGTGTATTCGTATCCCGTAATAGGGGGGGGGGGGGGTATAGGTATGCCTACCTACTCATATTTACTTCACAATGCAATGCAATGCAGTTGATGGTTTTTAGCAGTAGACGGCAAATGAGACTTAATGACCTGAGACATCACAGTCTAGTAATCATCAGATTCCTAGATTGTGTGATGTCTCAGGATGACGTGCGCAGTGCAGTGTAACGCGAAACTTTATTATTTCAAAGGTCCGAGTGACACTGCAACTGTTAAGGGCGGTCGTGTCACTTAACATCAGGTGAACGACTGGCTCGTCACGGCAATCATTCTCATAAAAAAGGCACTATGCCCGTCAAAATAATTGTTTTAGTGGGCCAATACACCCTCTGCCCAACCAGAAGAAAAAAAAACTCCTTCATAATTTAATAAGTATGTATAATGTAAAAAAACATGAGTTTAAAAAATAAAAAAATGTATCAAAATATTATGTATATTGTATAATAGGCATGATGACTAACATTTTTTTTTGATAATTTAATTATATTCCTCAAAAGATAAACATTTGTGAAAACATAAATTAAATATCTCAAAAAATGACCAAGTTACAAGCATTTTAAAAACCGGATTAGAAATAGATAGCTCAAACGGCCAGTGACGTCAGAGGAAGATCGTTATAGTAAGTACCTCATTACTAAGCTGTGGTGGTTTTTCATACAATCTCTATGGCATGTGACGTCACGAATAGATTTTTCATAGTAACTGTGGAGGCGCTCTGTTTCGCGAGAAAGGGACAGGAGATGCCTCCTGTAGTAACTTTAAAAGCTTATTAGTCCGTGATTTAATAAGCAATTATGCTTATTTTTTCAATTATTGCATTCATTTTTAATCTTCTTTATGATAGTAATATTTACTTATTCATTTTTAATAGTAGTCATCATGCCTATTGTGCATACATTTTAAACACAATAAAGGTAAACGTTTGTTACACATTACATTTGAAATAATCATATATAAACAATATAATATTGTTGATCGCAGATAATTGTGATCTCGACAACTACTTAATGCATAGTTTAAAATTACCTATTTACTATTATATTTTGTTAGGTTAAACAGGTACCTACATTTACAGTCGTACACGTAAGTGTAATGTGTAATGGTGACTACCATTGGCAACAGATTGAAAAGCCAATACAAAATTTGTTTTATGCGATTTGTTGCTAAATATTTAGGTGGGGGTGGGGAATCCTAATTTGCTGACACATTCTATTGATTTGCGGAACATTAGTTTTATTTTACAAGTAATTGCGTTGAGTAATAATTAAGCTACTTATGGTAGCAAAAACGAAAACATGGCGCGCATAGTGAAACGTACCACCTTATGTGTTCACTTAATTTTTTTTGTATATTTTTTCAGGCAGTATATTGTTCGTCAACATTTCACTTATGATATTAAGAGCGTATAGTGTGTCACAATGTTTAGCATGATCCCGTGCCAAAAATATTGCAACAATTAATTTGTGATTAATAAAGTGTCAATATATAAGGTAGAGGCTATGCTATGAATTATAAATACTGGGTGTAATTGAATTCATTAGCATCCTTTGAAACTAAGTACATACTCCTGATACCGGTTACGTCTGGACCAAAATTTTTGAATTCTAACACATTGGTTTAGTAATAATAATAACTCCAAAAAATGAAATAACTTACTTAATCAAATGCTACAATAAAAAATTTAATTAAAATATTGTAGTACTGTTTTTAATTAGTACATACAAGGTGTAAAAACGTTTAGATGTATCAAAATCATCCGTGCCAACTGCGTTAGGCGCCGCGGCAATCTTCATAATATTCAATTAAAATATTTTCATTTACACACTTTTACTCTTTAATAATCATCTATAAATGATGTACTATCATGGGCTCAATTTATGCTAATGAATTAAATTACATCCTGTATATTAGAAAATATTTAAAATTCATTTCAATAAACTTTCATTTTCATTTCAATTTGATTTGATTTTTTTTTTACTTAAAGGAAGGCTTTTTGTCAACATAATATTTTTCATTTTTTTAAACAGGTTATTAATATTGTCATAATTATTCACCCAGGGTTATTCAGAAATGCATGTATGCCTACTACCTAAGGTTACAAATTGCATGTCACTATTTTTGAATACGACTGTACACATTATTAGTACCTCGGTTACTCACTCATAATTTGTAAAAGGATATTTAGCGTTTACATTAGGTACAACAATGCTTTGAAGCAATAAGTGATGTAATTTAATGTTCTAATATTAATTTATTTCTAAACATTTCTATCCACATTAATCTACTAACTTATAATTTAGCTCTACAAGGTGACCTTGAATTGATATGTTATCCAGAAAGGGGGTAAATCACCCCAAGGTATACAATGTTTCTTGTACGACTGTACTAAATTAATAGATTTTCATTGAAGAAATGCCATGTAAAGTTTACGTTCGAAAATAGCCTTAGCGCAACCGGGTGGTTGAACTTCATCCTTGACCGAGTGCACATAAATGAGTTTAACGACCTGTATTTAGAAATGAATTTATAGTATCTTGTTAACTCTCGTAGCGATAGCACGTGCAATTTTGCGAGTGGATTTATATTATATCATGGAAGTTTGTAAACACTCAGTTTCAAGTAAGGCTCTCACAACTTGTAGGGTATCATGGTCCCAGACCCTCATTTCGGAATAACATACTAATTCAAGGTCACCTTGTATAAAGAATATTACCTTTTAAAGCAAAAAAAAGCCTTACTCTTTTTTTATGTCCGGTGTACCTTATAGTTATCTATGGTAATTAAAAGTGAGTACTTACATACCCCGGTCCTGCATTTTTCGAGTTCTTTATCGTGGCCAAAATGAATAATAGAGACAGACCAAACAAGACATACCAAACCATAAAAACAACACATCACAACAAAAATCTTTCAGAGCGATCTCTTCCAAAAGTATTTTATATTATATTACAGTCACTTTAATTACATATAACTATTTATTACTTATAACATATGTAGGTACTGCACAACGGACAGCGCGAATTGTAGCAAAAAAACTAATAGCATAATAATAAAATTCAGTATTTGAGTTACGAAATGAACCGAATCAATAATTAACTGATCGATACATAAGATATTCTAATTGAAAGTTTATTAACATCAAAGTAAAAAGCCAAAAAAACTCCAACTAAAGGACCTCCAGGAACGCCATGTTTTCGTCAAAATAGGTTAGCCTCAGGCTATAAAAGCTATTACGTCGACGTCGGGCTAGCTACACCACATCTGAAGAGGGTGATAAATTATTTTTTGCTGTAGGTAATCCATTCGTTTTAATGCCTTGACGCAGTATTTTGCGGTAGTGCAATAGCCTATACCTATTGGCTATTACATGACCTAAAACAAATATACATAGTAACGATCTAAAGACTATATTTATTTATTTTTACATGATATCTTCATCATCATCAGCCCAACAACGTCCGCAGTCTCTAACCGCAATAGCTTACTTTAGGAGTTACAAAGCCCGTTAAACGAATTCCACTTATCAAGGTACGAAGAAACTGTCAGGTCCATTAACCGATTAGGTTGCTAATACACTGGCGCCAAAGGCATAATGGTGCAAGAGCCCTCTGCAAAAATATCTACGTCATCGGGTACCAATGAGCTATCTTTGGATTATTAATCGACCCTTCAACATAAAATAATAATAACTACCAAAAAAATAGGTCTGTCAGTGCTCATCCTGCCGGGTCATGGAAATAATTGAAATTTTTTGAAGTTAATATTTTTTTTGTAAAAATTATGACAAAAGTTACCCAAATGAAAGTGCTGGGAACAGTTAACCATTGATTAAGCCATTGCGCACCTTTCCTGAAGTACCTGGTAGACCCCTAAGAATGTGCCCTTCACACCCCGTTACCTACCACATCGGGTACCCCGATGAAACCTACGTTCAATTATAGTTAAGATATTACTAATAGATTAAAAGGTCTGCCAGGTCTAAACTTGCCAGACCTTGGCATTTGAAGTTTGATTTCCATGACCCCAGCAGGACGGGCATTGGCAGAGCTCTTTTTACGTCGATCTAAAGATAGCCCTTTGGGATATCCGATGGCGTAGGTATTTTTGCAGTCGGCTCTCGCACCATAATGAGTTAGGGCCATAAAACACGACTCCTAACTCCTCAGGCGCCATGCATGATGTAATAGAGATCCTGCTATTGTTAATCTAATCGAACCGTGGAATTCCACATAAAGATATCCATTAGATCACGTAACGTTTTAGCACGCCATAACGCATGACCTCCGAGGAATTAGAGCTGTGACCGCAGCAGACATACAATTTTCGCTACACTTACCATACTCTGTGGCGTATGTTTTAGTGTGAAGCTTGTTTATTTTTGTAATCTGTTGTGAAAAGTGAAGAATGTTTTTTCTAAAGCAAAGCCAACTACTTCTTTTATTGCATTTTTGCTATTTACTTCTCTTTCTGCAATCGGCTGGGCCATGAGCAGAGGTGTATGTTTCATCATCATCATCATCAGCCTACTCTCGTGCACTGCTGGACATAAGCCTCTCCAAGAGCACGCCACTGAGCTCGGTCTTCAGCTCTCTGCATCCAGTCTCTACCAGCCGCTTTCCGCAAGTCGTCACTCCACCTGGCCGCAGGGCGCCCTACACTGCGTTTGCTTAAACGCGGTCTCCACTCAAGAACCGGTCTACCCCAGCGGTTATCAGTTCTTCGAGAAATGTGGCCAGCCCACTGCCACTTCAGCTCCAGTAGGTGTTTGTGTGCATTGGTCTATTCCACTTATAACAAAAATAAAATTAAAAGTATACATGCCTAATACCTAGGTTTATTTCTTAAAAATCTTGTTTTGGTGCATCGCGGGAAATGAAAGCATTAGATTTCAGCTAGAGCTATTACTGCTTGTAAAAGTGCCGTTAAAACTCCGTTATTAACCAGATAACAGGTGCCCCAATACAGATTTAACGACACCTATTAGGCTATTAACTACCTAGAAAGCAGAGCTCTAAGAAAGTATATAGACGTAATTATAATACAAACGCTTCTACGTAGCTTATAAGTATGAAATTATTACAGTCTAACAAAGTAACTAATAATCCAGCGTTTCAATAGCTTTTACAAACTAAATAGTTCAGTCAACGAATGCTCTATAAGAGGTGTAGCGGTTAATTTTTGAGTCTGGGTCTGGTTTATTCCTAACCTAACCCGAAAACCTAACCCGGTAGCGGGTTGAGTTAGGAACAACAAAAAAAATATTTTTTTTATTTCTAACGTAACCCTCTATTTATGCTTGCAACTATTGCTTGGCGGCAGAATATCTAAGTTGTAAGTAGTAGATGTACTCCCGTAGAAAAAGCTTTCCCAGCAAGTAAAATCAAAGTAAGGCATTTTTTTATGTAACCACTACAAGACTTGTGTGGCCAAACGGTAGGTATAATCCGTAATTGGGTGAATTTTGTCATTAAAATTTTCAAAAAGTTAATAGGTAAGAAATAAAAATAGTTCCAGATTCAAAGGATACTTTAAATATAACTAACCTTCAGGAAAATAGTATATGACAAACATAAATAAAAAAATTTATGACTCAGAGCTAACATATTTTGTTTACTAAGTTCAATTTGAGACGACGCACCTGTGTAAATCTTACCTTGTATTTACGTAAATTTTTACGGGAAGATATAATAATACTTTATTTAGGTACCAACACTAGGTAATAACAGTGTAGTTATAGTGATAGTGTTATTGCCCAAATTAGGGTACATTTGGGTCTATCGGTAAAAGATTAGTATCTACGGTATATGTATAGATACGCTTAAAAATCAAAATCGCTTATTGGCTACATAGAGAACAAATAAATTTTACAGATCATCTTGGAAAAGGAAAATTTGAATCACGAACAAGACTGAACCCACAATCTATCCCCATAAATTCCTAAAAAAATCCTATAAATAAAATTGTGCCCTATTACCTATCATAATATCAACTAAGTTTTATTTATATATTAATACTTAATTACTTTGAAACATTTCAACTTGCTAATCCTAAGAGCTACATCGGTCACTTTAGTTCTCCTGCGGATCTCCTCATTACGGATCCTATCTCGCAGGGAAACACCGAGCATTGCTCTCTCCATAGCTCGTTGCGCGACTCTGAGCTTTGTAATGAGGCCAAGAGTTAGAGACCACGTCTCAGTTCCATAAGTCATCACTGGCAACACACATTGATTGAAAACTTTTGTTTTCAGGCAATGGGCAGGCCACATCGCTCGTAGAACTGACAACCGATGGGGAAGAAAGGTTCTCGAGTGGCGACCATGAACTGGAAGACGCAGCGTAGGCCGGCTCCCCACTAGGTGGACCAACGAGCTGGCCGCGGGGAGCCGATGGATGCAGGAGGCGAGCAGCCGCTCTGAGTGGCGCTCCCTGGGGGAGGCCTATGTTCAGCAGTGGACGTCTTCAGGCTGTTAATGATGATGATGACTTTGAAACAGCAAACGTGTTTTTCGCAGGTTCTGATAAAATCTATATGATACGTCCGTGTACAGTAGTGTAGGCTCAGGGGGTCTACCACAACCTCTTATAGCATTATTACTTCAATCATACTTTGAAAAATGACATAAAAGTAAGAATACTGTAATGTTGTTGACGCAGAACAGTTTTGATGACGTCACGTTAAGTCTTTCACTCAAATACATGTCAGTGTCAGCATGATGTATTGACATGCGACAGTGATAACGCTATATAAAAATGTAGATGTCTCGTTTTTGCGCAGGAACTTATAAAAAGTTCATGGTACGAATTCGAATAATGTTATTGTAACCTTGAAGAACTACTGTCACGAACCATGATGGGTATGTATTAATTTGTGGTAAGGCCCCAGTAGCTCAAAACAAAGCGGGCAGTCACCCACCTCAACTCGCTCGATCCCCGCGGTGCCACCGACTCTGGTCATTATGCTACAATCAAGCTCCAATTAATTTGTATCTCCAGCAGTGTAAACACTGCTCCGGGCTTGTATCGTCATCTTACAAGTTTTAATTTATTGGCCACTTTTCAATGCAACGCAATAATCTCACCGCAATCGGTACTTTTGTAAGACTGCGGCTTGTTGTTGAAATAGTGATGGATGGCAAACTTTTAGGGTTATCGTATGGTTATCGTTGTGAAAAATTTTAATGTACCTACATAATGTTATTACGTCAATGAAAAGTTTTGGTAAAAAAAATTGAGATTGATTAAATACTGCAATGCACCTTAGGTAAATTATTAAAGAAAACTTTAGATATAGACCCTTTATTTCTGCTTTACTTAATTGATAATAATTTTCTGACAAACGAGGAATGAAACGAACTAAAAAAAAACTGATTTATGGTTCTAATGATGAAACAGCTTTTTGTCAAATAAAGAAAAACAAAATTAGCTACAGAGGGTATTACTTATTAGCTAATTTTGTTGCGGTGTAAGTAATTGCATAAAGATAAATATTAAGACACTAGCTGTTCCGCCCTGGCTTTGCACGGGTTAATTAGTGTTAAGTCTTAACTCTGTTTATAGGTAAGAGAGAAGAGAAAGGTAAAAAATAGGGGAAAAGGATTAATGGATGGGACGGCCGTCACGCCGTTTTAGAAAACAAAAAGTATCCTAAATGTTATTCTGCATAATCAGCTATACTTAACCATACCAAGTTTCACCGAAATCCGTTCAGTAGTTCCAGCGTGATGCTTTTTCAAAGGGACAAACAGACACACAAAAAATTAAAAAACAATTGTTTAAGTTTTTACATAAAATTAGAAGTGTAAAGCAGTAAAAATTTTCAAAAAACATTCAACCCCCGATAGCTCAGTTGGTAGTATCCCTGCCTTCTGAACTGAGGGCTGTGGGTTCGATTCCTACCCGGGACAAACATTTGTGTGATGAACATAGATGTTTGTTCTACGTCTGGGTGTTATATTGTATTCTATGTATGTATTTACAAACAAAAAGTATATAAGTATTGTATCAGTTATCTTGGTTCCCATAGTACAAGCTATGTTTAGTTTGGGGCTAGATGGCGCTGTGTGAAATGTCCACACATATTTATTTATTTATTTTTATTAATGTACAAATTTAGCCCAGTTACAGTTTTATTATATGCATTGATTATAAATTATCTATTTGCAGTTTTAAGAAATGTAGCGTAACCAGTAGGTACCTATAACTCATTACATTTTGTAAACCGTAAATAATATTTGTAGTCGTTGATTACTTACTATATAGATAGGTTTATGCATAAAATTGCCGGTATCGAGTAAGATTGATAGAAACTTAGCAATCAGTCTAAACACTCCAGGCGATAGGGTTAGACTTTCTAACTCTAAATACTGCTCGAAATGTTTTGAATTAGAAGTACCTTAATATCTATATAGGTTTTATTCACTACTGAAAGTGCTTCCCGGCTACACCCAAAATCTACCTGTTGTCCCATCGGGAAAACTTAAACATTATCTATTATACTATTATGAACATGATTTTCTTCATCTATAAAAAACTATGGGCCACACATTCCAACAAGATATTACATAATTATTTTAAAATAACAACTCTGTCACACTTTTCTAGTACCAGTAACCAGGTAGACTAGTAACCAGGGGTCTGTTATTAAAATAACATCACAGCTCGCACACCCGATCGAATCAACCCGTACCTATACTTTACCGAAGTAACAGAATATATCTACTACCCGGAGTCTGGACCTCGGACCTCGGGCAATAACGGTGCTGCGATCAGTTGCCATTGTTCTGACACTAATCGCACTGTATTGCTGTATCCCAATGGATTGCAGCTCGATTGCTCGCAAGCCGCGATTGACCTCAGATCGAAGAATAATGGCGATAAGTTGGAAGGATTGGTCCCTTTTCTCGTCGGCTACACCTACCGGTGGCAGTCGATGCTTGAATGGTTTTGTACTATCTGTGAGTGCTGTGACAGTTTTTATTAACCATCATTATTATTTATTTATTTTTTTTTTGTTTTTTTTTTTTTTTGTAAGGACTGATATTGTACGTCTCTACCGAAATTTACAGCGTCACAGGCGCGTGCTTCCAACACTGGGAACGTATATATAGGTGAATTATCTATTGTGCGAAATTCAACCAAGCCACATCTCTTAGTTTTTATGATCTCAGCGGTTGACCTACACTACGCAGCCTATGCAGTGGCCGTTTGTAACAATAAGGCTGTGAAATTTGCTACGGTTGAGTGTAAATGGGTGATACTGTGGTCTAAATGGGTAGCTTGTGACAAATCGGTCTTCAAGTGGATGCAAAATTGGCGTAGCTTTAAAGTTTATTATAGGATGGTCTAATTATTATTTTGCTTACACAGTCGCTTATACCATAGTAGTAAGTATACAGGGTGTAATTGAATTCATTAGCATCCTTTGAAACTAGGTACCTATACTCCTGATACCGGTCACGTGTGGACCAAAATTTTTGAATTCTAACACATTGGTTTGGTAAATAATAGCTTAAAAAATGGAATAATCTACTTAATCAAATGCTGCAATACATAATTTAATTAAAATAATGAAGTACTGTTTTTAATTAGTACACACAAGGTATAAAAACGTTTAGATGTATCAAAATCATCTGTGCCAACCGCGTTAGGCGCCGCGGCAATCTTCATAATTTTCAATAAAAATAGTTTCATTTACACTCTTTACTCTTTAATAATCATCTATGAATGATGTACTATCACGGGCTCAATTTATGCTAGTGAATTAAATTACATCCTGTTTAATACTTAGTATTTTTTTCACTCATTAATATTATGTGGGTATCCCAATAAACACTTTGACACATCGGCCTTCGCCGTCTCATCCATTCATCTATTTCCTCTATATTTTTCCCTTTCCCTTCTATCTTCCCTTCGATAGGATGAGTAAATAAGTGTAGGTAAGTAATAAATAGGATAGGTACCTAAATAAAATGAATAATATACACTCAAAAAAATTTCGCATAATAATTACAGCCTTATTGCTTCGTACAATCGGCACTTGGCTTTTCCATTATTATTGGTAACTACTCATATTAATAACATTCGTAGTTACCTATACGAATAGACGTAGGCACCTAAGTAAAAGGTTGATTACCTATATACCTACAGGATAAATATCTACATAAGCAGTTAATCGAAAGCAGGCTAAATAAGTAAGAGTGATTTATAAAGAGACCACGCTCTACCTAAAGATTACAGAGAAAGCCGTGTTATTTATAAAACTAGTTTAGGTATAAAGTTTAATTGAACATGGCTTCAGTAAGATTTAAACGCAACTTATGTATTTTTTAATATGGTGAGGGATAGGTAACTATCTGTTTAATATACCTACTCTAGTAAATAAATACGTCCCTCAGTGAAATTAAAAATTAATTATTTGCTTATTACTTAATAATTACTTCAACTGTTCTTTTTTTTTCTAATACTTTTCTATCATTTTCATTAAAAAAATTAAAATTATTGTTACCCATCCGACTATAGTACAGCTACTAGACGACAGATGACGCTAGTTATGTTGTTGTGTTGCGAAGTTTGTGAGCTAACCGAACCATGGTTTTAACTTCTGTGAAGAGGTTCCGTTTCCAGTTTCTCTATTCGCCAATAGATGGCGCTGGACATCAATAATTATGTTACGAACATAGGGAATGGGATTTAGCCGAGAATGATTAAGTAGCTCCAAAAGAAGATGGAATTTGTACAATAATTTATAATTATTTTACGCCGTACCAAAATTGATCCCCTGGAATTCGGTAAGTAGATTTTTCATCCCGGTAGTTTATTTTCGTTTCTACTAAAATACTAAAGTAGGTACACTTACCTTACAGGAACCCTGGACGCAGATTGCTCGGAAGCCCGGTTTTGTACACGGAGTACCATCAGTGACTAGGGCCAAGGAGGCGTAGAAATGCTGGCCACGGGGTCGACAGTTCAAGGTGCATGGCGAGTCACCTGCAATATAAAAATCGCATTAAGTAGCCTATGAGGAAAACCTTAATAATTTCTCAAAGACTTCTATGTTACACGTACGTAGTACATATAACTCTTTGTAATGTCTATGTATTGAGTTGATTGAGTTGGTAGGTACACAACAGGTAGCACAGAATAAGTAATACTAACTGATGTGTACTTATAATAAATAATTAGGTAGGTAGGTATACGTGGTACCTACCAACCCACTGGCACTTACATAGACATATATATTACTTCGTAATATAAATCTATGGGCACTTATTGAGCTTTTTATTGTTTTTCAAGTGAAAACCATTCTGTACTTTATTAATTATTCTACAATTAGAATAAGGCAGTTTTATTGCTAAGGGCAATCGTTTCTTTTCCAGACAACTTTTGGATGGACAGAGATTCGAGACAACTAACAAAACAGGCCGCGGCAGCGTAGGCCGGCCCCCCACTATAGGTGGATCGACGACCTGGTGAAATCCGCAGGGAGCCGATGGATGCAGGAGGCGAGCAGCCGTTCTAAGTGGCGCTCCCTGGGGGAGGCCTATATTCAGCAGTGGACGTCTTCAGGCTGTTAATGATGATAATGATGATGATGAACAAAACAGGACCTTACCATCAACATAAGGCACCCAAGTGTAGAACCGACCACGAAACGGCCGGCGGTCGTACACCGCACACTGCTCCAAACGAGGATCCTGTTGCAGCCCAGCACAAGGCTGAAATTTAAAAATACTAATTTATATTCAATTTACAAATGGTTTTTTTTATGGGAATGAATGACGTGACGAGCTAGTCGTTTACCCGATGTTAAGCAACACGGCCGCCCATAACAGTAGCAAAGTCACTCAAAACTTGAAAATAATAAAGTTTCGCGTGACACTGCACTGCACACGTCATCCTGAGACATCACACAGTCTAGTAATCAGATTACTACACTGTGTAATCAGGTCATAAAGTCTCATTTGCCCAGTAATTTCACTAGCTACAAAGCCTTTCAAACCGGAACACAGTAGCGCTTACACAGTACTGCTTGGCGGCAGAATAACTGGCAAACCGGTGGTACCTACCTAGACGAACTTTGCAGAAAAGTCCTACCACCTAGTAAAGAAGTTAAAAGTTAACTTAGGCACAATAAAGTTTTCTGTGAGGTCCCGGCGTAAGGATGGCACCACTTCATGTTTACCCGTGGGTGCCGTAAGAGTCGGCTAAGGGAATATACAGAGAATGGCAGCATTCTTCTCGGTTTGCATTATGATCTACTGTGATCACCAAAATGCCTGTCAAGTGTGGAGATTAAGACAACTTTGATGGCCTATGTTCAATAGAGGACATCTTCTGCATGGTGATGTGTTCTGACGTGTGTTGATGTAGGATTAAAAGTCTTTAAAAATTGTATTATTGGTTTAACATGGCTTTTCTTTTGTCGAAGATGCAAAAACAATGACAGCCTCTGTGGTGCGGCGGTTGAGTAAGTCGGCTCATGACCCGGAGGCGGCGGGTTCGATTCCCGCGACAGGACAAGTTTTTGTGTAGAAAAAATCGTAAATATCCGTGTCTGGCTGTTGTGTGGGAAATAAAGGCCCGTAGTTCCTGGGCCCCTAGATACAGGGAAGATCTATGTATGTGATCGTTGGGGGTTATTATTTATCATTATTTATTTATTTATAATTAGAATTTAATTAAAAATGTGAAGAGAAATAAGCCCTATCTCGATGAAATAAGCTTACTGCAGTATTGCACTCGTGGTAGCGCCGCGCGAGTCCGGGGCAGTCCGGGACGGAGCCCGGGGTTTTAGACGCATTCCGTACTCGTCTCGCGTAATCTACGCTCCTCACTAGCTTCCTTCTTTTTCTACTCCGCCTCAATCTGTAAGCAGTAATATAAAATGTTTAATTAGGTAGGTTTTTAATAGAACCTCAGTTAAAATTTAGGCCTAAATGTTTGAGATCAACTTATAAACGATCAAAACATGAGCATAGGGAGGCTTAATAACTATCTTATGTTCAGCAGTAGGTCTTCCGGCTGATGGTTATTATAATGATACAAAATAGTAGTAACGTACGTATACGTAAATACCTCTTTATCGTATAAATCTTATAATAAAAGAAATAGTTTTTGCCTTAATAACGTTATGTTTAGTTGTGTGCTTTTCTAGCAAAAACAAATGCATTTTCATGCTAACGCCAAAATATCTAAAAACTTTTGATAACGTAGTGATTGGTGAAATACTAGTCGCACTTATGAAAGTTCATTCCAATGTAAGTAGGTTAAGTAGATCTATAATCCAATGCAAAATGATTTTACACATATGTACGTCAGCCATTGATGCATTGTAAACTAGTCTATCTATTCATATAATAAAGAAACTAGGTAGGTCAGGTAGAATATCCTTTCATAGTTTAAGTTAATGGTATGGTAAAATTTATTGTCTAGTCTAGTGTTTGAACAGTCTTTGTGTAGTCCACAAATAGTTGCGTTCCACAAGTTGAACACACAGACCTGAAAATTACGTGACTAGGTTTCTCTTAAAATAATTGCGAGCTGTTTCATTTTGTTTACACAAAGTGTGGTTGTTTTGAGTATATTTTCTAGAATCATACCATCGGGCTTTATAATCTTTACATCAGCCAGAAGACGCGTCCACTGCTGAAGATTAGGCGTCTGGATGTTTCCGAACCCGGCTTTTACGGCTCCCACGGGAAAGGATTTGTGATGGTCATTATTCTTACGTCGCAGGACCACACGACCGATTTGCTAATGATTTGGGATCACCTACGTAAAACTTACTTCGAAGGAAACTGAACACTACTAATTTCTATTATTTTTTGGTTTCATCCGCAGATAGATCTGAAACTACCTTTGGTATTATTTCATCAAAATGCTGTTAGTATATCTATATCGTTTAGTATATCTATACTACCCCTACTCATACCTTTGCATTTAGGATTTTTCAGAGAATCCCATTTGAAAAGCCTTGTATTTATTATTTTAATGTATTCTCGAGTCCATTGGAAATCAATGTCAACAGGCCATCATGTGACTCAATCCATAGGTCACTTCCTTGGCCCTTGAAAATAGAAAATTTCGTGCCACTTCTCACCCATAACCATAGGTTTGCCGCCCGATTGAATAACCATATTGTGGTCTATCACAATGTCACTGGGACTGTACGATGGAAATTGGTTTGACGCTTTAGTACCGTGTCGAAATAGGCTTTTAGGTTTAATGTTTTTAATAGCCAGTTGGATATAAATTCTGTACATAGGTACATACATAAGTACATGACATCAAAGATTACATGGCGTTGTCAGTCTTTTACAGACGACTGACACAATCAACATAACAACCATAAGAATAAAAGTACGTCTAGCAAACAGAATAATAATCTCAAACTCAAACAAATCAACTTCCGTGGTATGGTAGTTGGAGGTCGGCTCATAACCCGGAAGCAGCGGGTTCGATTCCCGTGACAGGACAAGTTTAGTATATGTGCACAGGAAAAAAGCGCAAATACTACTATAGGGAATCCTAGTTAGGGTCCGGGATCTATGTATATGTATCTATGTATCTGTGTATGTTATGTATGTGATCATTATGCGTTAAAAAACCGTTAAAAGCTATTCCAAATACTTATTCAGTAGTTCACGGTTCCTTTAGGACTTAATTGAGCCTTTTAATATGATTTATTTTATTCTATTAACGTGAACATTTTTATTGAGAAGAAACCTAGTTAAAGTAATGATTATAGACTTGAGATTAACGTACTAACCTCCCTCCCTATTTTAATCATTATCACTCATTGGCAGGCGATGAAAAATTTTATAGAATCGTTTAACAACTTCGCAATTGAGGTAACCTACAAAACTATTGTTAATTATCTTTAGTAATCAATAGGCCGAGGTAGGTACCGTTAAAAAACCTTTATCCTAATTAGTTAATTACTATAGAAATGAAATTATACAAAGTTGCAAAAAATTAAAATTAAATGAGGTACTAAACCTTATTACGACAGGGTACTAAAAGCAAAAACTTGCAGTGAACTGCCCAACGGTAGTCCCTGATTAGCCCCTTGTGTTCCGGGTCACGTGAGTCAACCTCTCTGCGGTTATCCAAGCAACTATTATTTATTCTGTGATCCAAGTGTGATTACCACGTGGTTGCGTTTACTGGCGATAGATGGGATGGAGTTAAAATGGGAGAGGAGTGCAAGGGAGGATTTGCCATAACACTACGCATGGCAGGCGGCTTGGTGAACGCTGAAGATTGTAATGCACCGAGGAAAATGCTGCGGCCTCCTTAGATATTCCTTATTAGGCTCTTACAGTACCCACGGGATCAGCAGCCCTACCACAAACTAACACAAAACCATCATGGTTCGTGACAGTAATTCTCCAAGGTTACAATAATATTGTTCGAATTGGTACCATGAACTTATAAAGTATTCCGGCGCAAGAACGAGACGTCTACATTTTTATATAGTGTTATCACTGTCGCACGTCGGAGTCAACATGATTAACGGTATGCCTTGGCAGTTGTATTTGAGTGAACGATTTAACGTGACGTCATTAAAACTGCTCTGCGTCAACAACATTACAATATTCTTACTTTTATGTCATTTTTCAAAGTATGATTGAAGTAATAATGCTATAAGACCTTTTGGTGACCCTAATGGAGTAGTTCTATTCGCAAAATGAAACCTTTCTACGTCTCTATGAAAAAAAAAAAAATATGTGTGGACATTTCACACAGCGCCATCTAGCCCCAAACTAAACATAGCTTGTACTATGGGAACCAGATAACTGATACAATACTTATATACTTTTTTGTTTGTAAATACACACATAGAATACAATATAACACCCATGAAGTAGGTACCCCCTACCTATATAAGCTACGTTCGATATCAAAAGCGTCTCATTGGTGTACAATCATCGTGTGAGGCTACCATTTGAAACGATCATAGATCCTGATCGATATAACGCTGCTGATAACAATCAGGCATCTGTAATTACTCATCCATTGAAAACAAATTATTTGGTTACAAGTTTAATCACGTAGAAATTTTTAGTGTTATGCAAGACATCGACTTAATTAAAAACAAGGTTGTTATTGTTTCTGTAAACCCATAATCTGGTTTTGAATGTTTCTAGAGTGTTCGCCATCCCATCTGTAGTGTATGGGACCAGCGATAGAGGCTACATTATACTGAGTGTACTGCTTGCGTACCGAAGAGACCTAAGCGGGACTCGTCTCAAGCGCGTGAGCGTCACGGGTCACCGGTCAGTCTCACTGGAGCCCGTTCATCCTTTTACCCCTATCTTTTTTCCATTTCACTTCTCTCTTACCCATAAACAGGGCTAGGACGTAAAACTAACTTATCCGTGCGAAGCCAAGTAGTGTAAAATTAACAAATACTACTGTTTCCAAACGCTTAGCTTGGTCTATATTAAAATAAATAAATAAATATGTGTGGACATTTTCACACAGCGCCATCTAGCCCCAAACTAAGCCTAGCTTGTACTATGGGAACCAGATAACTGATGCAATACTTATATACTTTTTGTTTGTAAATACATACATGGAATACAATATAACACCCAGACGCAGAACAAATATCTATGTTCATCACACAAATGTTTGTCCCGGGTAGGAATCGAACCCACAGCCCTCAGTTCAGAAGGCAGGGATACTACCAACTGAACTATCGGGCCCGTCTAAATTATATTGGTTTGATGTAAGTGATTGGAAAGAGCCTTTTTGCCTGGATTATGAGTATTTCTTAAATTTTATTCCGTTATGATCCACCAGTAATGGACTGTTACAAAATCGTTCTTGATGACTCTGATGTACTTCCTACCTATTTCAATTCACTCTCACTCCCATCAACTTGACACATCTCATTTCCTTTTCTACCGACGCGTGCTATCGCTCCATCGACGAATATCGATGTTATCGATATCATCCTCATAGGCAATGAATCCTCATTGTTTCAGCTCATCATTAGGGCATTCCTCGGCACAGCGGGGTGCGAACATATCTTTGTATCGTAATTAAAATTATGAAACTCCTTTTCTTAGACGCCGACGTTTAATTGCATGTGATATTGATATGGTGTGGTTGATAACGTGCTTTGTTATAGGTGGTCGCACGTGGTTTGATGGTGGGTGGTTATGATTGATGTACTGCGATGTGTGATTGGTTAATTTTTTATCAAATATTGTTTATGAAAATACACTTATTGTTTCAGTGAGTCAAGCTTATCCATTTGAACTAGCTTCTAACACTTTAAAGGAAAACATTGTGAGGGAACTGCTGTTAAAGAATCACAAACACGACGACGCACGTACCTACTCGAAATTTTGTAATTTTCTTTAACATTGCGATCATTCACCTATTCATACTTGACCAGCGTAGTCGATTAGGAGAATGTCCTTGTCCCAGCAGTGGAAACGTTAGATATGGGCTGACGATGTAAGTCATCGTCATCATCATCATCAGCCTGAAGACGTCCACTTCTGAACAAAGTCCTCCCTCATAAACTTGCTGATTCTAAAAGCTTTATCGGTCCCTTTAGTCCTTCTGCGGATCTCCACGCTTCGGGTTTTATCTCGCAGGAAAACACTGAACATAGTTCTCTCCATAGCTCGCTGATGATAGTAGTAATAACATTTATTATGTAAGAATAACTTTACGCTTAATAGGCCATGAATTTTTAGTCAACAACCATAACACAAATACCCAACTCGCAAATCGAGTGGTTCTCAGAATTAGCTCTACTTTACTGCAATAGGACATTATGAGTATTAAGACCAGATATTTAATGTGAATTCTATTGCAGCAACGGCGGCCAGCCTTTGAGCACCATCGTTAAACTAAGAACCCCAGTTTTGCTCGTAAAACGGTAATAAAGCAAATTAGAAAGCAATTTCATAATACATTCGCGCTAACTGACTATTTGACAGATGCAATTGATTATAAACATCGTTAAATACTTTCCTGAAGCAAACATCTACAAATGAATTTCGCTTGCAAGACTATGCACTTGGAGAGTTTTTTTTTAATGCTACGGCTACATCTAACTGTTTGTCATAACATCTGAAAAAATAATAAGAATATATGAAGACACATTTATTAAGATGACGTCAAAATAGAAATAGTGGTCTCACATAAAAACGGCCTGAAGACGTCAATACTCAATACTCAATACTCAATCATTTATTGCAAACATTATTGGTTACATGCAGGTGTTAAATAGCATATTTAAGTATGTTACATAATGACCCAGCTTGGGTATAGCAATATTGTGCGGAGCGAATCGATCTAGTCTATAATTAAATAGTTAATTTGTCCGAAAGGAGTTCGTCCACTGCTAAACATAGGCCTCTCCGAGAGAGCTCTACTTTGAGCGGCTGCTCGCTTCCTGCATCCATCGGCTCCCCGCGGCTTTCACCAGATCGTCGGTCCACATAGCGGAGGGCCGGCCTACGCTGCGTCTTCCGGTTCGTGGTCGCCACCTCTCTTCCCCATCGGTTGTCAGTTCTACGAACAATGTGCCCGGCCCATTGCCATTTCAACTTGCTAATTCTAAGAGCTATATCTGTAACTATTAAATCCCATTCAGATTCTGCCAAAACACGAGAACTAAAAGGTTGGTAAAGTAATCTCGTACAGAGATAAACTGTCACCTAATAGAATTGTTAAACGAGATGCCAATGGCTCACCACGATCAGTTAATTAATGTGTTAACCGAGCTGTGGCGGCTAGATCTCATCTAGAGACTAGAGTCAGTGTGAAAAGAATGATCGGTATGTCACCAAACAGTATTTCATTTAGAGAATGTCTATTATAAGAAGTAGTAGGCATAATAGTGATGATAGCAAAAATAAAGCTTATCGTAATTAACCCATTTCACCTGCCCATATTTTAGAAATAATTAAAAAAATAGCGTTACTTTGCTATGAATATTGAAAAATATAAGTTAAAATGTAAACTTGGGTGGTCGAATAATTCGTATATAGGTCCGGAAGGGGCAGTGAAAGGAAACCGGGAAGACCTTTGCCCAGAAATCAACCTATTTTTTCTTGCATCCGCGTCCATAAAGAATGAGAGTTAACAAAAAATACAGCTTTATATTATTATTAATCGAACAAAGAAGTATCAAAGCTATTAATAATAACAACATCTAAAGGCTTCGTAGTTTAAAATGTCTCGTTATCTTGGTTGTTAACATAGTAATCTACTTTCATCTGAACGAGATTTGGCCGACAATCTTGTAAATTGCAGCATTTGAAGAGTTTGTAAACAAAATGATAACAATCACTGCACCATTAGCAAAAGGGCTCGAAATTGTGCTGTCAATCAAACTTGTGATTCTTTAAACAAACTAGAGATTAGTAGTAACCACAGACCTACAATTTTTTCGATACTCTCATCCCAGATAATGTAATAGCTACAGTACGGAGCCTCATCTCATACAACGGAATAACGCGGGCTATTTTACGAATTATTTTATTTCTGCATAATGTCGAATTATCAATCGACATTTATTGCGTGTTGGCGAAGTATTGGGCCAACACTGGACACTAATTAGTAACTCTCTAGACGCTATTACTACATTTTTTTCAAGTTCGGGCTATTTTTCGTTTGTACCTGATGGGACCCCATGCTCTCATGCAGTACTTACATCCTAATTTTCATATAGTCAGTGTATTTTTGTTGTTGCAATTTTCATGGAGTATGTTTAGTGCAATCAATCATAATTAAGCGTAAAATGCTTTATTATGCAAACCGCAAAGTGAATAAATGTATTTTGGTAAAAATTATTTTCTAGAGCAAGTCAACATTCTTAAATAGGTATTTAAAATACAAATCTTACGTAGTTTATTTATGTTGGATTATGTGATAAATCCTGTTTTGAAAAATTAGTAAGTATGTATAATATTTTGTTGAAATTATAGCCTGTTTATCGTATGGTCTCGGTTTGAAAATAATACATATCATTATTACAAAAACCTTTAAAAAATAAACCTATACAACACCTACTACAAAAAACTACCTGCTATAACTACTACTATTACAGTACCTACTTAAAAAAAATAAAAATAAGTGTCTAAAGATCTATAGACTGTCAAAGGTCTATATAGTTCAAGCAACCCATGGAATCGGGCAACGCGCCCACAATGCTGGCAGCGTTGCCCCACTGTATAGCGAGGCTGATCCTTTGACCGAAGTAAATGCCAGCATTTTGGTCACGTGCCGATTCAACCAAACGCACCGCCTAATTGTAAATATGTTTGAAAATAATGAATAGAACCACCCCATCTCTTTGTATTTATGGGTACGTAAGGGTAAGGGAATATACAGGAAATGGGTAGCAAGTAGCAGCCTTAGAATATGTAGGTGCAGGTAGCAGCATTCTTCTAAATTGCGTTCGAACGCTATCCCATTAGTGTAAACTAAATCACACAGCTTTTATAGAGGCATGTCTCTTACAAACATTTACTATGAACTTGGCCTACATGACCTCCGTAAAATTCATGTTAAATCAGTTCTCTCGTGGGAAATAAATCTTACGAGTGTGTGCCTTTTAGTATTTAAGACCTCGAACTTGACCGTTTCCCCGTTGTTAACATCAATATTACCTTAATTTCATACAATAGACACTGTTACCTAATCTTCACCTACGTCGAACGTGAAAAGGGCGGTGGAGGTCATATTAACGTGTTCGCGTTGACCTCTGACCTACGCGTTAACATTTGACACAAGTGTGGCGAAATGGTTATTTAATCAAAGGCTTGTGTCGATCAATCGATGTTATTTGGTGCTTATCGGTTTTGAGTGACAATGACAATCGGAGATAAGGTGCAGATGGAATGTGGAAGGCCTTGTTTTAAAAGATATACAGTTTAATGATAATAGTTAGCTGCTGTGTTTTCGACGGGCCCGATAGCTCAGTTGGTAGTATCCCTGCCTTCTGAACTGAGGGCTGTGAGTTCGATTCCTACCCAGAACAAATATTTGTGTTATGAACATAGATGTTTGTTCTGCGTCTGGGTGTTATATTGTATTCTATGTATGTATTTACAAACAAAAAAGTATATAAGTATTGTATCAGTTATCTGATACCATAGTACAAGCTATGCTTAGTTTGGGGCTAGATGGCGCTGTGTGAAATGTCCACATATAATTTTTTTATAAATCCAGAAATTTGTGAGAGCATACTACTGTGATGTATGTGTATAAGAATAATAATCTTGATTTTGCAAATAAGTACCTACACTAAGATAATTATCGAATACCTATCTTATTCATAATGCTTTGCTTAGTGCAAAAATTCGTTTGATCTATACCAGAATAATTTATCCTTGTTCAAAAATCGTTTTTTTTTATTTTCAATGTTATAAGTTAAGCGGATACTTTATTGTGAATATCTCAATGAAATAAAACGCTATTGCCTTATGCCCAGAGAAAGTTGACATAATCTATGCTTGACGACCTATCACGTCCCGAGGGATGAGATACCCGTGTTCAATCTGTGCTCGTTTTTGTTCGATGATCATTCTTTGATGTCACATTTCAATCGGTTCTCGATAAAACTGTTTGAATTTGATTGCTGTACGTTTGATGTAAAATACGACTGTAATATTCATGCTCAATGGCAATGCTGATCCACTTTTGTAAAATGGAGACATAAAAGATGTCATCAGTGAAAATATGATTAGTTTTCGATGGTACCTATCATGTAAATTTTATCCATGATCTAAAAAACTTAACTTTTGAACAGTTTTATTGGAATTCTATTTGTGAGATTTGTAGATTAGGTAGATTTATGTTTTGGTGGCCCGAACAGAATATGTAAACTAACCTTTCCCTTATTTTGTGGTGTCCAGCATATTAACAAAAGTATAAGCGATGAATAAGTAATAAATAGGTCCTAAATAGTTACGAGTTTTCAAACATTTAGATCTTCTTTCACAGCGGAGAGGTTTGTCGTCATCGTCGGATTGAACTCTATAAATATTTCATTCATATGAATCATAATCATACTACAAATTCCATAGTCTTCAATAGCGTTCCGTCATATTATTCTAGCAGCTCGTACACTAAATATTTTTTCATGAATCATTTTCCATTTTTGTAGTACTTTAAATAGTTTCAGTAGTTGAATAATTTTAATTTTACTATGCAAGATGTAAACAAGTTTCTCAAAGCTGATTCATCAAAGCGCTTGGCAGTCTCACATTCGATCGATGGGTTTCATTATCATTTCCATTTCGATCGCAAGTTGATCGATCGAACACAGCCAATGCATTTGCGAATACATCTGTGGTTCGGTAGATTGAAAGACCATTTATCGCTTGTCATCGTTCATCCTTCTTGTTGGCATGCTTATGTTATGGTCTAGTTTGGGTCAATCTAACAAGAAGGCAATGTCAACGCCTGTACATAAATCATGAAATTCGAAGACATTGTCATAGAGTAACTTTTTATACGGGGTATTGCTGTGAAATTTACCAACCCGTAACTGGACCACTTTAGCCAATGTTGTGGATTCTATGTGCCAAACTCTTTCTCTTTGTGAAAAAATGCCCGTACTTAAGAAAATTCAGTACAGAATCCTAGCCAAAGGAACGTATTTAATCCCCCGATTGCGTCGTTGTAAAAAACATGATATTAAACTCTTAACAGCCTTTTGACAGCCTCTGTGATGTGGTGGTGTGGTTGGATAGGTCACTCATAGCCCGGAGGCTGTGGGTTCTAATCCCGCGATAGGACAAATGACAAAACCTGGTTGTTGTGGGAACATGGTCTTCGTAGTTCATGGGTCTCTATAGATACAAGGAATATTAGTTATGAGGCATTGCAGAATGTACGCATGTGATCGTTAGGTGTTATTTAAAAAGCACCCGTTAGGGTCATTCTTTATTTTAAGACGTTCGTCGTCGTTTTGTCGAGTACCATTATTAGTGCCAAAATTGACCTCAGTATCTATGGTTGCCACTTTCTCCACAGAAATTATCCCAGTATCATAATAAGCTAGATAGAGTCACAACAAAATCATAATAAACTATGAATGAGCATACATCCACATAAAACTGAATGAAGAAATAAACTACCTTCTTATTATAATAATCCCTTAGGCCTCGCGTTAATCTGACACTTTTATTTCACCAACAAAGAGGCAAAGCCCTTTGACTTTATCTTACAACCTTCTTATCTTAATAACTTGTACGGCCCTTAATAAAACAATTACGAGAATGCCGAAGAAAGAATAGTGAAATCTAACCCGATCAAGTTGTTTATGATCTTGACAGGGTTCTGCATAAAACAATCATACTTTTACGGATTCGCGGTCGGAATAACTTGTTTACTTATAAATACAAAATTCATCGACATAATCATTGACGATCCCACAACACCCAGACACCGAACAAGACGTATTTGCGCTTTTTCCCTTGTGCACAAATACCTACTTGTCCTGAAATTACTAGATCACCTGATAATTATTTCCTTGGAAAATTAAGAGTGTTGTTCAAAGTAACGGATTTAATGTTGACTGTACGATGTCATGTATCAAAAGCTTATTCAATCTTTCTTATGATATATGTTTTTCTTTACTCAACACGAATTTACATTTTAAATTTAAGAAAAATAGAGTATAGTCACGTATCTATTAACTAATCTACTTTTACCAATATTCCTATCTTTTTGTTGCGTGTAATTGAATTTGAATAGGATTTCTATGGATGTAAGATGTGTCCTTATATTTAGGAAGAAAGAATAGAAAAGTAGCTTATTATTTTGACAATACTTTATCACCGTGTCGGAATATCTCATAAGTCTTGTAAGCCTAGATAAATTATTTATGCGTAGCACATTCATTCGAAATGTTTTTATGAAATAGACAACATGGAGTGTTAGAATTTTTTGAAAGTAATTAGAAGAGTACTTAGTAAGCAGTAGTCAAGTGAATAAACCTAGACTACCTACTTAGTTCTTATCAATGGGGGAAAAGATGAGAAACTTTTTCAGATAGCGGTAACAATATAGACAAGGGCTAACAAAGAAAATAACAAAAACAAAACAAAATAAGTAACAAAATTGCTTTTCCTCAGTCCTATGCTATCTTAATTAATTGAACTGTGTAAAATAGGTATCAGTGGTTACCTCGTGTAGTAGGTACTAATACATCTCTGCATGGACTTAGTCCAATGCATGTATTACTCAAATCTTTATTTTACTCTCACACTTTCTTTTATCTTATTCTAAAAGATCTTGGAAAGTATTTAAAGAATCTCCACCACTAATAAATCACCTCTTAAGGAATTATCTCGATGGATTAACAATGCATTTATTCAGCAGGATAGCAGACTTTGTATTCTTATCACCACCATTCTATGAAAGTCACACTGTAGTGGAACTACTAAGCGTTTCAAGTGAAAATGGCCTCACACCTCGTAAGGTTTTCCCTTGGTACATGAACTGTTCGTAAATAATGAAAGTCCGCGTGTAGTTTAATGATGTTAACGGAGGTGAGAATGGCTGCACTTGAGTTGAATTTAATTCGATGAGCTCTAAATTTTCAAGAAGTGGTGGCAATGGACACTTAAATTACGTTTAAATTTGGTGCTCTACAACAGGGAGATTCATGTTTGTCCCCAGAAACAATAAAGCTAGTAAAGTATTTTAATTATTATTCTCTTTTCAAATCAAACCGCTTTCATATCATGTACGAATCAAAGAAATTTATAAAGCGTGAAGTTATTCAATTCGTCATACGGTAGTAAAATGATGAAGAAAAAGAGAATGCCGAAGAAACTGACAGTGGCCATAAAATAAGTTTTGTTGTTGTATACGCCATTTCCTTAAGCTTTGGTGTCATTTGTCCCTTTAACTGAAGAAGTCCACCTCAAATTATATATCCACGACACGGTCAACCTTACTATTTTCATACAATGTGGCAATAACACTGGGCGCATAATTCCACTGACCAGAAAAGTATAAGCTTAATGTATAGAATAGGATGGCTTATTAAAACTGGTGTGCATTCTCAGTGTTAACTTGCTAATGTACCTTGCAGTGTCTCTCGGAAGACAGTATCGTTGCTGTACCGCCACACCACCACCGCAGGTACGCGAGCAAGGACTCCACTTGCCCCACGCACTCCACGCGTATATGGTGGTATTCGTTCGTGTCGTCTGCGTCGTTCGAAGCACCTGAAAAAACACGAAGTTCATCAACAGTCATGTGTTATGTTAAAATTTCAAGGTCTGTATCGGTAATATTTTAAGCTTTTGTTTTAAATTCAGAATTTCCACATGTTCTTTTAGTATCTTACGAGCTATTTGTATTCGCATTATTGTTAGTCATATCTGTGGCATCGTTCCGAGAACTATTACGACATCTAGTAGTAGTAGCCTCATATAAATTCTTATCATTAGTACTAATTTTCTCAATAACAACAATGTCATTTGTTATGCAAATCACCTCAATAAAGGTAATATTTCTGATTGATATAAGTGGCCATTTCTGTTAAATGTACCGCACACTGATTGATGTGCCATTGACGTCGTAACTGAAATACTCTTGAATTAGAGGTGGTCCTTGGAACGAATTGTCTAACTGATACAAAGTAATGGAGGGATGTGCTACTTTCGCGAAAATTTAATAAGCTGTTAATGGCCAGCTGCTGTTCTGATATTGTATCTACGTGACTTGTTAGATGTATCACAATACATTTAACAAGTGTAGAGAGTGCAATCATACTGTCTAATAGAGTCGACAAATTAATGCTGCTTAGAGTGTAAAATATTATGTATGCTAAATGAAACAGCCAGATATATCTCTGTATTTCATGAATAGATAGTTGTAGACCTAGACCTTGTAGACATTGAACTCTAGACGCTTACTACCAGAATGCAATTCCCAATATCCCAATAGTAAATTTACCTACAGAAGTAAAAACTACAGTAAAACCAATTTTGTTTTTACAAAACTTAAGGTTTACGAACTTTTAAGATAATCCCACGAATCATCATGGACACGAAAATGTCCTGACAGCCGATGGGAAAGAAAGGTTCTCGAGTGGCGACCACGAACTGAAAGATGCAGCGTAGGCCATCACCCACTAGGTGGACCGACGATCTGGCGAGGAAACCTATGTTCAGCAGTGGACGTTTTCAGGCTGTTGATGATGATGATAGAATATATAGGAAAAGTGATCCGATACCGAATATACCGATAGCCAAAGAAAAATACAATAAAGCTCCACTTGGCCAAGTGGAGCTTTCTTTTATTGTCTATATATGTACCGTCATAGGCTATTGATAAAAAAAATATTATATGGCCCTGCATGCATCGTGGTCCTCCGGGACGTGGGCCTCTGGGTAGGGGTACTGAGGGAGTAGCCCAGTATAATTATAATAGTATCACCAGTATTCCATACTTCCAATCTTCCTAAAGCAAAAGAAAGAATGATATGGTAAGCATATCCTCGTCATTAAACTCATGCGTGTCGGTAAATAGGATTGATGTTCACATTAAGCAATTCCTGTTTTACTACATAATACCTATTACATACAAAAATTATATATAATATGTTTTGATTAGCGAGATATTGCACATTCAGGCGTGAACATAGCCTTGATTTCCAACATTAGATTCATTCCGTGCGGAAGTTCTCTCATGTCTGCCTGTCAATAAAGACTTGTAGTATCCGATAACATCAGTAAGATGCGAGTCAATTTCATTAGATCGGGCCGGTTTATGCATACCTGCTATACGATATGGTTAATCAGACATTAATACAGCTTATAATAGCTTCGGTATCTATAACTTTTGGGCTTTTTTATTGGCAATACTTATTATAAGTTACATAATATGACGTGGTGTGAGCGTAACACTAAAAAATTGAATTCATTTTATACCGAGATCTTTGTTCTTTCCCAGTATATACTAAACTAATATTTCATGAACTGAGAAATATATAATGTATCTAATTATGAGAAAAGGAAAATTAACGATTGATAGCTCAAACGGCGCATAATAGGAATCCGGTAGGCAGACACAAAACCTAATCGCGTTTTCCATAAAGGTACCTACTATATCAGCGCGCCTGGTCGATGCGACGCATGACAAAAATGCTTAAGTATTCGCTACAATGAGCATTGCAATATTTGCAATCAAATAAAACGTAGAGCAGCCAGTATGTTGGATTTAATAATAAATTCTGTGTAACAAACGCATTTATTTAATTTTAAAACAGTGGCTATATTTTCATCAAAAGCCTGGAAACGTCATAGGCCTTATCATAGGCCTTCTACACAGAGCACCACTAAGCGACATGCCCTCTACTTTCGTTGGCTCCCCGCGGCTATATTTTGCTAAAGTTCATTACATTTTAACAAGGATGTGAACAATTATGCGCTTTGTCGTACTTAGGTATTAAGACTTGAGAAATAGCTTACCGGTCGTCCAACTCCTGTATTTGTTGACTCTGCACGTATGAGAGCATCCCTCGAAAACATTGGCAAAATCCTGTAACAATAATAAGCCTTTTAGGATGAAATTCCTTAAAGCATATAAACATTCATTCTAAGATGTCTCGTTACTTATAAGCTTTATGGAATTTACTCAGCTTGGGCAATAGCTTTTATATGATTTACGAAGCAATGAAAGCGAGACCAAAATATCATTGTCATGATCTTGGCATTGAACTTTGTACTCGCAATAATTGCTAAAACCAATTACTAATTCAAGTTGGGACAGAAATAAGGCCTGTAGTATTTCACGCGGAGAATTGACAGAAGTATGACTGTTGGAGCTCTTTATAATTGTTAATCCCTTAATAGTAACGCATGAATGACACATATACGACTCACGACAAAAATATGCGTTTAATTCACATATGTCCTTTAGCCCATGAAAAACTTTATTGACAAAAATATGGCATGAACTTTAAATCCCTTTTATAGAACTAAACAAAGCACGATGACTTGATGAGTAATAATGACTTAACACTGAAATCTACAAAAATATTTTCGTATAAGTAGTAGGTAAGGCTCTAATGGCTAAAAGTGGGTAGTTGAAATGCCCAGTTCCACCTATACCGGTAATTGTTGGGAACGATACTCTCGAAGTTGTCGATAAATACGTCTATCTAGGGCAGACTGTCCAATTTGGTAGGTCCAACTTCGACAAAGAGGTCGCCCGAAGAATCCAACTCGGCTGGGCAGCGTTCGGGAAGCTTCGACCTATCTTTTCGTCCAAAATACCGCAAAGCCTGAAAACAAAAGTTTTCAATGAATGTGTGTTGCCAGTGATGACTTATTTAACTGAGACGTGGTCTCTAACTGTTGGCCTCATTATTAAGCTCAAAGTCGCGCAACGAGCTGTGGAGAGAGCCATGCTCGGTGTTTCCTTGCGAGATAAGATCCGAAATGAGGAGATTTGCAAGAGAACTAAAGTGACCGATGTAGCTCTTAGGATTAGTAAAATGAAATGGCAATGGGTAGGCCACGTCGCTCGTAGAACTGACAACCGATGGGGAAGAAAGGTTCTCGAGTGGCGAGTGGCGACCATGAACCGGAAGACGCAGCGTAGGCCGGCCCCCCACTAGGTGGACCGACGACCTGGTGAAAGCCGCAGGGAGCCGATGGATGCAGGAGGCGAGTAGCCACTATAAGTGGCGCTCCCTGGGGGAGGCCTATGTTTAGCAGTGGACGTCTTCAGGCTGTTAATAATGATCATGACGGTCATATAGGTCATAATTTCTTTTGCTTTATTTTATTACATGCGTATTATTCAATGGTGTTAGCTAATTAGACGTAATTGTTAAAGTTCCTTTACTAGTCAATTTAGTTCCTTTCATTGATAGTGAAGTAAAAACACCGAGAACCTCTTCAAATCGTGTATATTCAGTACACATTCAGTACACAATAAACGAACAGGAGCATTAATACATCTTGACGCTTCGGCTGCTCAATCAGAATTGACTGCTTTTTGGACCATGTCGTCCCTCCAAAACTTCCCTCCTAAACCACAATATTATTTTACCGGAACTACCAAGGCAGCCATCGTAATTGGCTGATGGCTCAGCGGACGCTCCTTCCGCCAGTGTGGCCAACCAAAATGGTATTTTTAAACAGTCTACCAACCTCTTAATATTAAAAAGTGAGAATAAATTATAAAATTCACGACATTCGGCCATCCGACACAGAGCTGCCTCCTGGCGCTCGTCCACTTAGCAGTCAGTTCTCATTGTAGCTATACAATTTCTTATTTGAGCACATATTTCATTAGTATAGCTAAGAATCATTATATTTTATACATCATTATTTTATACTACATGTACACGTAGCTAAAGCAAAACTAAAATCCATTGCGTAATATAAGTAGATATTGACTGTGATCACAACATAAATAACTACAATATTCGAGCACAACTATAATTACAGGCCTGCACAATCTAAGTCAACACTAAAAATCAAACAAGTCATAGTAATTAAATACCTAACTACATATAAAGTCAATAACTTTGATGTCAACCGCGTATTATTGTACCAATACTATAAAAATATGAATTAAACAAAGCTATTTATAATATAAAATATTAAATATATCTGCAATTCCTTGAATAATAGCAGGTATTGTTATTCATCAGTTATAATGTAATGACTAACTTATATTATTCTTAACAGTCCTATTCTAGTTTACTTTTGTAACTCAACTTCACGACATTCGGTTTACTTACACTTAAACACTACAAATTCTTTAAGATATTTCATGGAATTAACCTATTGCGTTTTATAGTACTGCAGGATATTTACGATATTTACATAATACTCAAGAATTAAAAGTCTTAAGTATTCGTAGTCAAAGTTACTGTAAATTTACGCATGATCGTAACCTGTCAGCTAATCGCCAAAATGAATCTTCGTTTCTTGCCTCAGTCTGCAATCAACCCTTCATTATGTTCTTCGTGGTGTCGCTGTAGGAAACACGATGTACACGCATTCTTTTCTCTAGTAGCATTCCTTCAGTAAATTTTCCATAGTGCTGCTGGATGCAGGATACGCTTCGTGCACCTTTAAATGTTTTGGGTCCTTGGTAGAGGCAACTTCCAGCTTCATCAGAGTTATGTCCTCGCAAAAATAAAACTTGCATTAGCACAATCATAATTTACGTAAGTGAACATAACACTAGCTGAGTAGCTCTCGGTATATCAGTTACTAAATATCAGACAAGCCAGTTTAGATGCTGGCAGTCATCGCGTCTTGAGTCGACATTTTAAAATACGATTTATTTAAAGTTGTTTCAAGATAAGATTACTATGACAATACAATACAAACAACATCAACAGATAACAACATTTTAACTGCTATGCAGACTAAAAACAGCATTAGTTAAAACGGCGCACTTGGCCACCAGCATTTATATTTTATAATACTTTCATAGCAAAATTAGTCAATACACCTTGATAAGTGCATCCCACCATTACTAATCAACCTACTTAGCCTGTGGCACACATAACCACTATAGATTAGCACATTTAATCTGTGGCACACATAACCACTATACATTAGCACATTTACCCTGTGGCACACATAACCACTATACATTAGCGCATTTACCCTGTGGCACACCACTATTCCTCGGCACATAGCCGGTGGCACACATAACCACTATTCCTCGGCATACATAGCCGGTGGCACACATAACCACTATTCCTCGGCATACATAGCCGGCGGTACACATGACCACTATAACTGTTTCAACTACCTCAACTGCTTCAACTATCCCAAACTGTTTCTACTGTCACAAATTGTTTCAACCATCTAACTGTTTTAACTATCACAGACTGTTTCAACTGTCTCAACTGTATCGCCAGTCTCAACTGTTGTTACTGTTTCAACTATCTCAACTGTCCCGTCTTAACCGTCTCGACCGCTTCGACTATCCCGACTTACTCGACTGACAACAGTTTGGACTGTCTCAACTGTTTCGATGGTTTCAACTGTTTAGACTGTATCAACGGTTTCAGTTGTATCAAATGATTTGACTCAGCCTTTATTACCTCCATCAACTTATCAAACCATAGACTATTATATTAAAACAAACTGTATTAAACCTGTAACGGGGTGCCCTTTCGGCTAGCTCACCTGGGCACCTCGTTATAATGGTGATCGAGCCCTTGGCCTACGAAACGCGCGATGAGGGTTGGATCCAGAGAAACACGAATATACACGGGTTACAATAAATAGTTCTGTATTTCTGTTTCTACAACGGGTTCCTTATAATAACAATTATTTTCTATGAGCACTATCTATGAGCACTATAATCTATGCACCAGAAACGCAACAGGAGTCTGGACTAACGGAAGTGACGGCACGGTCGCGGAGTGTTCTCGAGCAGTCAAACGGCAGCCTGCGAGAACTACGGTACGCGGCGGGGTCGTGTCGGCCAACGGGACGCGATATGACGCGACGAGTACGGTTAGTGCATGCAGGGGTCCAAGGGTCGTGCGCAAAAGCCACGCGACAACAGATAGCCCTTGAAAGCGGATGGGGCTGATACAGGTTCCCAGGAGTGAGGATCGTGCGCATCAGCTCAGAGCCACGCGACAACAGATGGCCCTCGGAGCGGGGAAGGGTGCGGGTAGCGGAGAGAGATGGTCGTGCGCATAAGCTCAGAGCCACGCGCGACAGATGGCCGCCTCTCACCGTGTTAGTAGGGAACACGGGTTAGGAGCGATTTGCTAGAGACTCTGCAGAGCGGAGGACTCGTCTGTTCACCGCGGGAGCCCCGAGCAAATGCTCTCGTTGCAGCGGGCAGCGCGGCCTTATAAAGTATCGGCGTGGCGCGGCGCATGCTTGTGTGCGAGTGGAGACGGGCTTGTAGGTCCGTTACAAACCATAAAATCTATCTAACAAAAAACTATCAAACCATAAACTATTTCAATCTCAAATTGTATCAAATACTTAAGCTGTATCAAACTTAAGACTGTATCAAAACGAACTGTATCCAACCACAAATTATACTGTACCAAAACCAAATCACACTAATACCTTATATCTCTGGAACTACGAAACCAAATCAAACCATCGACTGTATCAAACTAAACTATCACGTGCCTTAAATATCCGTCTACAAAATAGCTGTTCATATTTTATAATTATATCGAAATTAATCCAAGTCTAAATACCAAGTTGTCATATATACTTACTAAACGACGGATATGTATGGTGATAGCGCAATACATTAAACAAAACCTATATATCAAACCATACATTTCAAATACCCGTACATAAATCAGTGCATTAAAAATCTTCATATCAAATAGCAGCTTATTCCAGATAACTGTATCTCAAATAGCTTAATAATTAGCTGTATATCAATTAACTTTATATTAAACTGATCAAATTTCACATTCTAAACCGAATTTTACAGAGTAACCCAGCTCGAAGCCCAGCTGCATCTTAAACCGTATAGTCTAACTATAGTCCAAACTATAATATCGAATTGAAGCCCATACTATATCTCTATAGCAGTACAAATTATTTGACACGATAGCCTCAATGTGTGCAAAACTTTCACGACTAAAATCTTTAAACTATAATCCAAGGTGAAGGTAATAAGCTCAGTTTGTAACTATTTAAATTTAGTAGGCGAATGTGGTGATGGTGTGTAGGTGTGATAGTGGTGATATGGTGGTGTTCGGTCACAACTTGATCATAAACTGCACCTTAGGTGTATAAAAATTGCAAACCATATTCAAAAGCCGTACATAGAATCTTTTGGAAACCTCATAAATCCGTTAAAAGCTGTATCAAGAGCTGTATCATGAGCTGTGTCAAGAGCTGTGTCAAGAGCTGTGTCAAGAGCTGTGTCAAAAGCTGTGTCAAGAGCTGTGTCAAGAGCTGTGTCAAGAGTTGTGTCAAGAGCTGTGTCAAGATAGTATCAAATTATTAACTTGCCTATCCCCTCACTTTTCCTTTCATCTAATACGGTCCTACCCATGGAATGTCGGCACACTGCATATCACTGGAAATGAAACTGCACCCGACACCTCGGTAGTCAACCAGTAGGCGCATTCTGATTGTCATAAAATAATCTGTATTAAACCTGGGTACTATATTGAAATACTAGTCTTTAATTTAAATCTGTGACAAGTTTAACAAGGCAAACAACGTAGTGGCGTAAATATCAAATATGATTTTTCTGTTAAACCATGAGCGCTATTATAATATACATAGGATTGCAAACCTGATCTACTGTTAACATAAGTACCTACTGTAAGTATTATATTATCTATGACATAATAATTAAGCTATATCTGATTGGAGTAGGTGGTAACTGGCACGTTAAAATTGTGGCACTAGTGTGAGTTTACTCCATTTCGAAATAGGTAGTGAATTAGTCAACGGGTAGACTTCACATATTTTTGGCACATAAATACAAATAAATGAATATAAATACGAAATAATACTCGCACTAAAACATTTCATACAGTGTGACTTTACACTGGCAAAACAAGTAGTGGGAAAGTGGCATGACGCACTTCTTATTGGTGTTAGCACTACCTTTTTATACGCTTAACCGCTAGCACCTTCTACTAACTGGTCTGATGATGGCGTTGGAGCCAGGATTTCGTGAATAGTTAATTGTTTTACAGCCACTTGAAATAAACACAATCATAACTTCTACAGAACAGCAACTAAGACTTAGGATGATCAGATTTAAAAAAAAAAACAGTATCGTTGTTTTAATCATTTACGGTTGTTCATTGCATTATCATAATATACCAAATACTGGAACATCGGGAACTGAAATGATTCTAATCGCGGTATGGATTCCGTAAATATAAAAATGTAATTCAAGATAATGTAATCAAGTCAAACTCAACAGGGAACTTTCTATCATTTTAGTTGTATAATTTAAAAATGACAAATATGAAAATTAAAAATATTTATCAATACCTTCTCAATAAAATGGACAGAACAATGTTAAATGCTAATAAACTAAATTAAAAATAGCAACAAATTATTGATGCCTATCTACCTGGGTAAAATAAAATAACTACTCATATGAAATAAAATAAAAGTTTAAAACAAAATACTCCAATTTGGTAACTGTTAGGTAAACTTCGTTCACTAATATTTTTTCGAACATACAAGTTTCCTCCCAGTGATTCTGAGGCTTATAAATCTACAAACGAATAGACCACTGGACAACAGGTTTATTTCATTTTAAAATAATGCAATAACCATAAATCATATCTATCGCTCTCTCTTTCTACAATGCTCAAATAACTTTTGAGAATAACAATACTTAATTGTGTAATAATTGTATGTGTGGATGGTGTGTTGTGTATTGTGTGCGAGCGATATTACGGGGGCCATGTTACAATGCTAGTAGACCATACACAAAATTATTTAAAACAATGCTGACCACCCGTCATTACACCAAATTCACTCCAAAGATGCTAACTATTATTAGTTTAAGTACACTAAAATATTAGACTCCTGAGACACTATCGTCACTTTTCTATTTTGTGCTTTCGTAAACGAATTCTTTTGACTCAGTATACCTGTTGTGTGTGTGTGTGATATAGATACCTACATTTGAAATCAAAAACCTATAGACACTACATTAGTCCATGTGGTAGAAAGTAATTGGAATGGTCGCCGTTGTCAACAGCCGACAAGAAAAACACAGTTATCATCGTCGTCATCACCATTAAACTGTCAACGTTAAATTACCTGCTTGTAAAACTCAATGATTAAAATATTCGTCTATTATTTTACTTCTCAGAAATTTCTACTTAATACTCACTATTAAATATATTTTTTTTAATAATCTTCGGGTACCCTCAATTGAGATTAATCGTGTAGGCATTAAAATTAAAATCTTAAATGCAAGCCCAAACGTATTGGAAAAAGACAATATTTTACAGTCTAAACACCATTTCACAATCATTACCATCAATGCAATTTAACAGCTCAGTTCAGTTCAGTTTCAGTTGTCAGAGTGTGGCCCTGACCAAACGAGTATGAAACTCCTGACACGACACAGTACACTTTATCAGGTTCAATTAGCACGGGCGGGAAGTCTCCGTCAATGCAGACCGCCCATACTTCTCAAACTTCAAGTGTCAAATTCAAATGATGATATATGTTATCCAGTGTTTCATAATTGCACAATCTCAATAAATAAAATCAAGTTTATGTTTCGATTAAGTTAACACAACCGGATTGTCTCAGTCTAGCTGACCGGCCGCGCTGACATAATCTCACTATTTTATCAATATTGCAGTATAGCTCAAATTACGGGCGTTGGTAAAAATTACAGTTACAAATCAAAATCAATCGTGGGCATGGTCATAAATTCACAGGTTCTCAGAGAAAAATTACGGTACCTTGTTTCATGTGGGTTCATCTCCTCTTCTGAATTGAAGTAAAAACACCGAGAACCTTTTCAAATCGTGTATATTCAGTACACATTCAGTACACAATAAACGAACAGGAGCATTAATACATCTTGACGCTTCGGCTGCTCAATCAGAATTGACTGCTTTTTGGACCTTGTCGTCCCTCCAAAACTTCCCTCCTAAACCACAATATAATTTTACCGGAACTACCAAGGCAGCCATCGTAATTGGCTGATGGCTCAGCGGACGCTCCTTCCGCCAGTGTGGCCAACCAAAATGGTATTTTTAAACAGTCTACCAACCTCTTAATATTAAAAAGTGAGAATAAATTATAAAATTTACGACAATAGCAAAACAAAAATTTGAGAAATTTGTAGGTTTCAATAATAATTAACGATATCAATGAAAATTCCCGTGAGGAGAAACGAGAAAACTGTTGATAGACAGTAATAAAAAACTTGAACTAAAATATTCTGATATAAATCAGTCTGGCGCGTTCCGAATATCTATTTATGTGAAGGAATGCGTCCATTAACAACGTTTGACAGACTATGAAAACAGTGGAAGAAAAACGCTCCTATTTGGGTAATGAAAGAGTTGTGGCTTTAGTTTTGTTTTAATTGACGTTGGGTAATTTGATAAATCGCATTTGGTGTGATTAAAGAATATTTTTAAGTAGGTCAACAAAGCTTTGTCTGTTAAAATAAAAAGAAATCCCAAAACAACATTTTGAAGGTTTCAACATAGGGAATGATTCCGGGCCACAAACTCACTTTTGTGACATCGAATAAATGAATGTGACGTTTATATTTTTGTCACTTAATAACGTCCACATAGTTATGCCTTATGCCCTATTTTACCTATTTAAAATTTTTAGGATTGATTAATGTTTGTAATATCAGGCACTTTACTAAGTATTATCTAACAAAAAAAAACTAAATCAAAATTCTTTATTTTCGGAAAAATAAATCCATTGGTTAGTGAGTAGTGGTACCATCTGCATGAAATAATTACAAGGTACTAATGTGTCCTGTCATCAATGAGCACAATAGTACAGTGCAGCTGGCTAAACACATTGACAGGAAATTAAACATGATGCAGGGGCGTAAAACGAGTCCAATGATAAAGCGACTCAAAAAGTGCGCAAAACCCTTTGACAATTCCGCACCGTTACAGCCATTACAGCCGATCACAAATCAATGTCCTACCATTCGTACATTGGTACTCCAATTAGGCCCATCTCGTTCGATCCCGTGATCTCATTCCGGTCTGAAGTCGAGTGATTTACCGCCGTATTGGTGACGCAAGTGTTCTCTGGTCCGTGACCGAACACTCCTTGTACCTATGTGGCCTATTTAGTGTTTACACATGCCAATGTGTCGGCCCGTTGTGGGATGACATTCGATTGGATTGCATTGGAATGATGGTATGTTTCTTTTGAATGGTCATTGAGAGTGAGACTGTCTGTTGGTAGCGACTACTGTCTGTTAGAGGTATTTCGCTACTTTCAGCTGTCTTGGAACAATATTGCGGGCAAGTTATACCTAATTGGAAGAGTCAAAGTTATCTATGCCATGCTTTTTCATCATCAAAATCAGCATTCTAAACATAGACCTACTGAAGCGCCACTTTAACTGACTACATGCTTCTTGCATCCAAGAGTTCGCCGTGGTTTAGGCCAGTACCGCGTAAATCTGGTGACAATCGCAATCGTGTGCTCTCTTGCTCGCACTCACGGACTTGTTAATTGGCGTGTGTGGAATGGCAGGCGATGTTCATTACCAGAATGGTTACGCCGTAGGTCAGTCCACCTGTTAGGGCATCTTCTGGTTCGTGTCTGCGACTCGAGAGTCAAGAACCTTTTTTCCCCATTGGTTCTCGGTTCTATAAGCCATGTGGCCTCTCCATTACCCATTATTATTTGCTAATTTTGAATTATTCATTTATTATTCAGCATAAGAGTCTGGCTACTGAAAGTAGAGACTGAAAAAGCGCAACTTTAAAAAATATCGCGCAGCCCAAACTACTAAGAAAACTTGGAACAACTCACTTTGATTCCTTAATAAGGATTATTTTTTGAAGGCAAGTGCAGCAAATAAGTGTAGTAAACAATGACCGTACGATCTCCTCATATCCTTATTGCGTGCGCTGATAACAATGAGCGCATGGAAATACATAGTAAAGATATTGTCAGAAAACGGAGGCAGCCAGATAATGACCTGTCCGATAAATTTGACAAATTTGAAAATAAGATAATGCAGTTATTGACAAGTATGGCCCAAAATCAAATACAAAAGTTAAATGAAATCTCTCATGAAGTGTCTGCCATAAAAGACCAAATATCACTTTTTTAAGTCTACCACAAGCCAACTTGCCCAAGAACAAAATCGAGTCAAACAACAGATTAACAAAATTACGACTGCCGGACAGGACATGGAGAAAAGGATTGAACATCTCACAAAAGACATCGAAACCCTTAAATCTGCCACACTTACTACACAACCCAAAGAGAATGTTACCTATGAAGATATGATTATGGAGATCCAAGAACGCTTCGTAAGACAAAAAAATTTGGTCGTAACTGGTATAAAAGAGCTAAACTCGAGTAATCGCGAAGAAAGAATAAATCATGATAAGCAACAAATTTACAAAATTATGAAAATCGTAGATCCTGACTGCCCCGAGCCCAATAAAATATTTCGTCTTGGAAAATACAACATTAATAAATCACGGCCCATCAAAATCTGTTTTAAAACATCTGATACTGCCAAAACAATACTCCGCAATAACAGCAGGATTTCAGAAAAGATCCCTAATGTGAAGTGCTATTCCGATCTAACGATTTGCCAAAAAAAGCTGCTTGTTGACCTACGTGCTGAGTTAAAACGCAAAATAGATGAAGGTGAACCAGACTTAACCATAAAATATATTTAAAATAATTAAATTAAAAGCTATACCTAAAACTTAATTAGATACCTATTCCATTATATTTATAAAATACCTAGCCTATTTATTTACTAACGTATTAGCAATCTCTTTAGTGTTCAAATTCAATGAAACTCAGTTGAGTTGCTATCAGGCCCTGCGATCGGTTGCGTATTCTGTCTACCTACCTTCAATAATAATAATCATTAAATTTAATTCTTACAGAACAAACTCTGTAATTAACTATAATAATGGGGAAGCACCTTGTAACGTTAGTGACAAATCAAGTACCCAGTTTATCATTGTTTAACACAAAGATACATAATATACCTATGTATCTTTGTGTACCTACCCTACATAAACAGTGTACCAGTTAGTGTATAAATTATTTTTTCTGTATTATGTTTACAATAGTTATGATTGCGTTTCACTTTTATCATATCTAGCTATAATAAATTTAACTAAGTAGGTCCATTCCATAAACGTAGCTTAGGCCTTAGTTACGTCTTATATAAACTTATCTAAAACAAAAGCCGAGCCCGTACCACACACGCCTGGATTTAATTATCCTGGATAAAAATATAATTTTATTTGCTGTTCCATATGTTATGATGTGTCAAATTAGATCAAAATCTGTTCAGCCGATATCAAATACTATATATTATTTGTTTATTTATTATGTTCTTGTCGCCATCAATAGGGTTTATAAACTGTTATAAATAACTTTTAATTTTGTTACTTATGGATGTATTGGATGTATTACAATAGCTTCTGATTATTTTACTATATTGCATGGTTCATTTAAACAACAGTTTAATACCACACTCTTACAGCTGAATAACTATTCGTACATAAATTAATTATTGTACCTACTGCAAAACTTCGTCTGTTCCCATTTATGCTAAGCGCCTATCCACTTTATGTAACTTTCTATTGTACTATATTTAGTTTTAAGTACCCACCTACATAATATAAGAACTTGTTCTATGCATAACATGTATTTCTCATATAAGTGAATTGTATTCTTTTTGAGAAATAAATATCTTAAACCACAACCACATTTTTTACCGTTTAGCATAAATATTATCAAGATTTCTTCATAGTTTGGGGCTGCCGTTTTTAAATTTGCCGCGCGTTTTGCAGTCTCTTCTTTCATTAGCCAGACTTTAGTAAGGGGTCTGCCATTTCCGAGAACCCATATGTAAATCGGTACCATGCAACTGATATATAAATTATTCTGCTGTAGTACCAGTGTGAGGAAATTAATGTGATCTAGTTTAAATGCCAGAGTAGTGAAATTATTGATTTACTTAGGGAATTCTTCACGTCACGTCGTGACCAACCAACGATTGTGATTCTGCTCAAATAGATAGTAAATGGCAGATCAATTATTTTTTATTACAAGAAGAACTATAATAATTTACAATTTTTTGCGTGTTTAATACATTTTTTTAGGATCTTACTATATTCACACTCCACGCCCCCCCCCCCCCCCTTTCATTTTGCACAAGGCCTCAGTTTACTTAAGATTCGTTAGCACCATTCTTGTTTCATCCAGATACACTCCAAATGGCGCTCGGCTATAAATGGCGCGGCAGATAAATCTAAATTTTGCTTTGTATTCAGTCCTTTTGAGTTTTAGGTCAACTTGCTTGTGATAATATAGGGGGATCCATTATTATTTAACTGATGAATATAGTATTTACCTACAGGATATTAAAAGCTGTTGATATCACTAGAAAGTCCCTTTTTTAAAAAAACTAATCATCGTCATCATCATCATCACCACCCACCTGTCTGCTGTCCACTGCTGTATTAGAATTACATTACATAATGCCTCTCCCAATGCACGCTACTGGTCTCTACTTTGGGCTCCTTCTCGTCCAGCTGCAGCCACCTAGCTACTCTGCAGTAATCACCGCTCCACTTAGTCGGAGAGCGTCTCCTACGCAACATTTGTCAAGCTGCAGTCTCCATTCATGAACTTCGTCTATCCCTGCGGTTGTTGGTTCTACGGTACCTGTTATTTTAATATCTGTGGTTCTCCTGATAATCATTATGTTGTGACATTTCAATAGAATTACAAATATTTAATGACATTTGAATTTTTTACTTTGCATACCTTGTGGAACTGCTTTTATGAATTTTCTGAAAAAGTGCCTTCATGTACCTATGGTAACGCGTGATTTATAATAATATGTACTGTTGATAACTTTTCAATTTCATATTTTCTAAATTCATCTGATCACATTACTCATCCTGTATTCTATGACGGCATTCGCGCCACTGTGTTTGTACCTAATGTATTCCTCTCCTTGGTGCACAATAGCTATGTGAACTTTCGCATGTAAAATTAAACTTGGTGGTGCTAAAAATAGTTGTGAATTTGTAACAATAATTATTTTTATAAGCGTAGAAGCGTACCCTAAGAGCGAGTCTTTTTTTTGTGCCTTTTCTTTTTTTCTTTCTTACAAACTATTTTCCGAGAAAACTCAAATAATTGCATTACGGTTAAGTACGTGGCAAAAATTATGACGAATAAGCTTATTAAAATTGAAAACCCTCAACAATAATCAATAATTCGCATCACATAGCCCTCACAATAATTATTCATGCAAATATGAATACGGAGGTTAGGAGTAGGCTATCAATAAAGGAAGAGTTATGTAAACAGGCGCCAATCGGTGCCGCCAAAGGTTTAGGGCGGAAACTCTTGCTAATTTATTGCAGAGAAGATAGATGATAAAATTATACGTATTATTTTCCATACTTCTAACTTTTTGTATCAGGAATCCACCTACGTGGTTTCATATCCTGAAAAGTAGCTTGTTGATAGATATAATTCTCCTCTCAGAAAGAAACTAATAAGTTACTTCATTAGAACTTGTTCTAGCATTAAATATAACGTAAAAAAATCGTATAACTTTTGTGCCTTTCAGTTTATTTCCTAAACACGTCAGTTGTATGGCATTCGATCATCGCCCCGTACAACTAACTTACGTTAACGCGAACATTTACGCGGGAGTACTTAAGTGTAATGTGCTACGCCTACTGACTTTGGTCAACTTTAATTTATTTACAGGTGTAGTGCGATTCAGTGTAATGGACAGCCGCCATTGCGTTTTAACAAAACACTACGCGACTTTTTTTTCTAAAAAATAACAGACCGAAGTTGTCCACTACTGAACATAGGTTCCCCCTTAGAGCGCTACCTTGAGCGGCTGCTTGCCTCCTGCATCCATCGGCTCCCCGTGATTTTCACCACATCGTCGGTCCACCTACCTAGTATTACCTACTTAGTATTGAGGTATTTTTCCTCTGTATGGTTTGATTCGTTGTATTGATATTGCGTGACTTAGTCTTACTGCCGGAAATTAAAAAATAACAGACTGGAATTATACTTTCTACTGCGAAATCTAGCTACATTACGAGCCTACCCACTTTTTACGACAATATTTTTTTATCCTTGGCCTTTGTCACAATGTCACAACATCATAACCATATCAAAATCAAAACAACTTTAGCACATTAAATAAATACATTCCCTTATTGGTTATGCTCTTCTCCATTTACCTCCTGATTATTTCTAATTCCAATTAAGTAACTGTAAAACAGAAAGTCACCGATTGCCACCTCGTTAATCTTTTTATTGGTTCATTGATAGCCATTGGCGTTTCATAAGGCAAAGCCTTTTGATCGTATCTCTTCATTTGTATGCAACCAGCTCCTATCGGCAGTATAAAGAACAAGCGCCGTTTGTGATGAAAATTATAATTACTTGACACTATCGTAGGGTTTTCGAAGACCTTTGTCAAAAATAAGTTGACGTATAGCTTCTCCTTTGGTTTGTTAATGATGGGTATTTATTAATCACAGGCTCATCGAGATCAAAGATCGTCGAGGAGATTATCGTAGTGGGAATTGTGTAAAAATCTTTGTCAAATATAAATTCAAAGATTCATAGTAGTATAGCCCGTTTAATTAATCTGTTAAAATACAAGTGCTTTTGAGTATCTATAACTTGTCGTCAGTTTTATTACACGTACCTACGTACCTACTATAGATTTTCTGCTACTGAACCTGCAAGTTATCCATTTTCCGACGGAAACTGACAATTTTCCAGAAATAAAAGTACCTGCTAATCCTAAGTTTATTTTGGTACCTTGTTCTGGTACCTACCAGAGTATATAATTTACTATACCTACCTTGATAAATTGGGTGCGAGAGTCCCGTCAATATATTAATCTGATTACTAGACTGTGTGATGTTACAGGATGACGTGCGCAGTGCAGTGTCAAGCAAAACTTTATTATTTTAATGTTCCAAGTGACACTGCAACTGTCATGGGCGGCCAAGTCGCTTAACATCAGGTGAACGACTAGCTCGTCACGTCATTCATTCAAATAAAAAAAAATACAAATAAACGTATTTCTATTTTTGTATTTCGAGTGATATTTGAAAATTAGGTACATCTCCGCATGCACCGTCGTATTTTATGTTCCATTGTTTTTTCCCTAATCTGTGTCGTATATACCTCATATACCTGTCAAAGATTTTGTACCAATAAAAAGGCTGTACAAATAGGTACCACTCTCCTTTTTATTTTCCGGTGATAAGAATAATGTTTATGGTCACGCAATATCAATACAACGAATCACAGTAGAGAAAAATACCCCAATACGTAGTAAGTACGCCTACCTCCACCTTAGTATTAGTTACCTAGTACCTAATAAGGTGGACCAACGATCTGGTGTACCTAAACGGCGGGGAGGCGATGGATGCTGCAGGAGGCAAGTAGCCGCTCAAGGTGGCACTCTATGGGGGAAGCCTATGTTCAGCAGTGGGCGTCTTTGGGCTGTTAATAATGAAGATGATGACGAGAGGAAAATGTGTGTGCGTTCTCATTCATGCCACGTTGGCTAAACGAATTAAAGGAAACCTAATGTTATTTTACCAATAAAATATCTGTATCTGAAGAAAACATTATGCAGAACTTAAAATTTCTTAGCTAATCCATTACTTTGCAAATATAGAAATACTAAACAAAACCTCTCGTATGCCAGTTCCTTTGTTCAGTGTGCAGTAGTTTAATTATTTATTATGATTGCATGAGTTATTTGAGCATTTATTTCCGTCCTCTCGTATGAAGAACATTCATATTGTTTAAGCTTAATTATTGTTTATGATTTCAATGCTTTCTGGAAGTGTCACAAAGCTCTTTGTATTGTAGAGTTGTATGATGTACCTAATTTAAAGTAAATAAACATATTACTTTTAAGTATCTGATTTGAAAAGCTATTGACCTAAGCTTATTGTCAAGAACTGTAAAATAAACCTAAAAATGTTTAAATTCCTGTTTACTAGATTGTGGATCTTAGTACTTTCAGTTATTTCATAGATTTTTTTTAATTGCTTATTCGGCCTATTTTAGCTATAAAATAGGCCTAATAAGTAATTAATAAAATCTATGAAATAACTATAATACACTTATTAAATTTATAATACAGCTATTTATAGTACTGCTATGTATTCTGTGATACTGCTTCCACAGCTCGATGGCCAATTCTAAAGTAAACACTTAACTAAGTAACTGAGACTTTAATGTAACTTAATATTAATCAGTCAAGATAAAACCCTTTGTATGGGTAATTCTGGATTCAACCATGGGCATTAAGGTTCACGTTTGAGCACTGATATAAATCCATATCGGTTGGCTTGGCCTGAGTCATAAGTATTTTAATACCCGGATTATTTCTATTTAAAGATGAGATCCTTCGAATAAAATAAAATAAATATACTGACTGTTTCCCGAGGCTTCGTGGTACAATCAGCTAAGTACTTAGTTTGAAATAAAATAAAAATTAATAATAAATCGATTTATTGCCACTATTACAAAAAACATAATGAACTCTACCAATTATAAAAGCACCCAATAAATACACTTATTATAGGGCAATAGGGGTAACTTCAGCATGTGCTGTATTCACATAATTGCAAACACAGCGCTGTTTTTTAAATTACCCCTGTTCTTGGACAGATTATCTCCAAGAGGAAAAAAAACGTAATAAGTTTTAAAATTATTTTCGTGAATAAAATCATATACATTAAGTACCTAGTTCAATCACTTTAACAAAATTAATTTAAATCGCGTCAGTACGCAGACCCACTAACTTTGATTACTTGCTGGTAAGTTGGGTGTAAGTACTAATACCCATAGATGACGGGCCCGATAGCTCAGTTGGTAGTAACCCTGCCTTCTGAACTGAGGGCTGTGGGTTCGATTCCTACCCAGGACAAACATTTGTGTGATCAACATAGATGTTTGTTCTGCGTCTGGGTGTTATATCGTATTCTATGTATGTATTTACAAACAAAAAAGTATATAAGTATTGTATCAGTTATCTGGTTCCCATAGTACAAGCTATGCTTACTTTGAGGCTAGATGGCGCTGTGTGAAATATCCACACATATTTATTTATTTATTTATTTATTTATTATAGAGAGTAACGATTTCTAGGTCTGTAATAATACCCAACGTCAATGGGGCTGAAAAGGATGTTCGCAATAAGCGGAAGTACATACAAAGATCTTACGTTATTGTTATGGCTATAAAGTAATTTTATTAATGTCCCTTAATAATACCAGCATTAAACGAATAAAAGTGTAACAGCTAATTAAACTAACCATCCGTTAACTGGACGTTAGTTTATGAGCCATTTATGCAAATAAGGTATTTTTGACCCGCACAGACAAATCAAATTATAAATCGTTGTTTGCCGACCGTGTACAGGGCCTTTGTGTAAACGCCATAAAAATAATTGGTGTAATTCTTTTCGATCGTTTGTTATAAAATTGAGGTTAACAAAGTATAAATGGTGAGTGGTTTTAAATTAAGTTTAACATGCTTTTTGGGTCGATCTAAAATTACTGGTGCTTTGATCTGTCAAACTGTCACATAGTAACATCGATAAAGTGTTGGTCTGTTAGTAATTGAACATTATTAAATTCTCAATTAAAAGTCAAGAAATGAATCCAAAAACCATGAATTTATATTACCATATCATAACGCAATATTGATTTGGGGAGTTTTCGGAAAATGCTGCAAAACACACCGGAAGACGCAGCGTACGGCCCCCATTGGATCGACGATCTGGTGAAAAACGGAGGGAGCTGATGGATGCAGAACGCGAGCAGCCGATCAAAGTGGCGCTCTGTAGACGTCTTTGGGCTGTTGATGATAATGATTCCCACAAAGTATACCAGACAGAACCCACAGGGGGCCAGTTGCGCTCGCTCGTTGTCGTCTTATTTCATTTGAATTCATTCAGGAGCGCTTGAAATTTGTTTCAGTTAGTTATCAGAACAATATCCGTTTCGTCTTTCACGTTTCAAATTTGCCGGTTTTTACGATAATTGTCATTTTTTCAGTTGCCTCGATACAATTGAACAACCGTAAGCATGATGTAATGTTACGTGACATCATGTCAATAATCTGTGACAAAGACTTGTAGAGGCATCTAGTACCTTGTCATTTTAATTATCCTGAAATAACTATTAAAGGAAACTTAAGTTTGAATTGCGACAAAGTGCAAAAGCATTTTGGTCTTTCCAGACTTGTGAACACCGCCACTCCTGCTGAGTATGGCATCGAATACCATTGTCTTTGTAGCTGATTGCTGTAATTAGACGATGTTTCAGAACGGTTGGTGATTGCAATGGCCGTAATTATGTGGTGACTTGGCGAGACATATTAATAGTGTGATTTTAAAATTGTATACCTAATACGTACACAATATCCCTACCATGAATAATGGTGACAGTAACATAATTATATTCCTATAGATATTACAAAAAGATCATTATAATAGGCATGATGACTACTATTATAAATGAATGCAATAATTGAAAAAATAGGCAAAATCGGTAAATAAATCACGGAGTATAAGCTTTAAAGTTTCTACAGGAGTCATCTCCGGTCCCTTTCTCGTGAAACAAAGCGCCCCCACAGTTACTATGAAAAATCTACTCGTGACGTCACATGCTAAAGAGATTGTATGAAAAGCTACCACAGCTTATAGAAATGAGGTACTATAACGACCTTCCTCTGACGTCACTGGCCGTTTGAGCTATCTCTTTCTATTCCGGTTTTTAAAATGCTTGTAACTTGGTAATTTTTTTTATAGGTAATGATTAACAGACGAAAATTTTAAGTTTTCAGGAATTAAAAGTAAAGAGGATGCGTTTTGAGCCGCAGATTAACCGAACCGAAGGTGAAGGTGAAGGTAACCGGATCAAAAACCCCACCCCAAGGAAGTTATATATACAGTATACTTAAAATTTCCTAGCCCCACCCTAAGTGATGGTTCCTATTTACCTATTTATGCTCAAAGCCGTACATATACAGATCGTCCCACTTACTATCTTTCCAAAAAATCTAGTTTTCTGGAATAAAAACAGCATTTTGATCTTGATACTCTGTAAAGTGTAAGCAATAAGCAATTTTTTTAAGATTGTTTTATTCCTGTCCATACAAAGGTAGTCTGGAAGAAATCGCTTTATGCGATAAGGCCGCCCATTGTTCTACCATTCTTTGTGTTGTATCATGTGCATTGTTGTGTGTTTTTTTTGGTGTTCAATAAAGTATTATTGTATTGTATTGTATTGTATTGTATTTTTTTTTTTTTTTTTTTTATGGAAATGAATGACTTGACGAGCTAGTCGTTCACCTGATGTTAAGCAATACGGCCGCCCATAACAGTTTGCTGTGTCACTCGGAACTTTAAAATAATAAAGTTTCGCGTGACACTGCACTGCGCACGTCATCCTGAGACATCACACAGTCTAGTAATCAGATTACTACACTGTGTAATCAGGTCATAAAGTCTCATTTGCCCAGTATTTTCACTAGCTACAATGCCCTTCAAACCGGAACACAGTAGTGCTTGCACACTACTGCTTGGCGGCAGAATAACTGGCAAAGCGGTGGTACCTACCTAGACAAACTTTGCAGAAAAGTCCTACCACCTATTACAATATATTGTGTCAAATTTCAGATTAGCCGGTTGATATACAAGGTGACCTTGAATTGGTATGTTATCCCGAAATGGGAGACTGGGACCATGATACCCTACAAGTTGTGAGAACCTTACTTGAAACTGGGCGTTTCCAAACTTTCATGGTAAGAAATAAACCCACTCGCAAAATTGCACGTGCGATCGCTACGAGAGCTAACAATACTATTAATTCATTTCTAAACACAGGTCGTTAAATTCATTTATGTGCATTCGGTCAAGGACGAAGTTCAACCACCCAGCTGCGCTAAGGCTATTATCAAACGTAAACTTTACATGACATTTCTTCAATAAAAAACTATTAATTTAGTAAAGTCGTAGAAGAAACATTGTCTACCTTGGGGTGTAGATTTACCCCCTTTCGGAATAACATACCAATTCAAGGTCACCTGGTATTGCGGTTTGATACCCCAAAACGATCCCCTGCTGTTCATTTTCCTAATGAAATTCCTGGTTAATCCCTCCATAATTTAACCCGTTTTGAAATGACATCTACACCAAAAAATAAATATACAAACGAAAGATCACTAACTTATCGCGGTTAAAAGGTGTTAATCTTCCAGTATCGATCGTTTGAATTTGTCAAATAAAGGTGTCATACTTCCTATTAATAACCTATATTAAAACAGTATCAAAATAACTGAAGAAACATATATTGAACTAAAATCGTTCAAAAAAACGATGCTGTTAGGCTCAGATGGTTTTTTATTCGTTACACCTTTGATTTAGTCTGGGATATAACTTGTTTTTTATTATAAACACAAGTCTGGTGTATTTTCTCCTGTATCCAGATGTTTACAGTCTAATGACGTGTGGAGTAAGTGCAGTAAACCGATTAAAACAAAATTATGTCACCTACTTACCTACTTAACTTTTCATATGTCAAGAGCATGTTGGGCTATTTTTATGTTTATTAGGGTTTTTTAGATGCATAAAATGTATAAGTAGGTATTTAATGATGTATAGCTTTTATAAAAAACAGAAGAGCAGCATTTTTGTTAAAGCTGATTGTAATAATAATTATTAAAACTTATAAATATATTGTGAAACCTTTTTAATAAAAACCTAAATACACCCTAAATACTTGCGCCATAGACACGCAAATCGTAGATGGAGGTTTTTGTTGGTAGCAAAGCAACCAACGTGACTGCAATTATGGTAGCCACAGATAAGCGCATAGAATATTAATCATAAAGACATGCAATTACTTCTCAATAGAATTGAATCCTCATGAATTTGCCTATATTGCACGTAATTCCTTAGTAGGTAATTTGTACGTTGGGATATACCTACTGTCTCTCTTTAATGTTCACAATTTTCGTAAAAAATTGCGTGTAAAGTCGTGCTGCTATTGCGAAGTTTTATTTTCGCATTGTATATGATAGTGTTGGCTGTGTGGTCCCACGTTGAGTATAGGATCACCCCATTTCTTTCCCTGGGTGCCCAAAGAGCCGGCGATCACCAAGCCAAGCCAAACGTGGTGATACTGATGATTGTGGCAAGCCCTTTCCCCCAATAATACCTAGTAGCGATGGCACTTAATGCGATTTTGCGTAAATTTCATAAACATGCTAATTCACGAGTCTCAGAATGCTAATTGCTATTGCTATGATATTTGCTAAAATGAAATGAAATGGAAATGAAATATGAAATGAAAATTGAAATGAAATGAAAAATTGAATGAAAAATGAAATGAAAAAGAAATGAAAAATGAAACGAAACATGAAATGAAACTTTATATTCAAAATTAAATACGAAATGAATTCTATACTTTTGGGTTGTCTGGAAGAGATCGCTTTAAGCGATAAGACCGCCCATTGTGACACTTAGTTATAAAATTTATTACTGTATTTTCTTTAAAATGGTGTTTTCAATAAAGAGTTTATCTATCTATCTATCTATCTATCTATGAACTAAATTTATTGAAATGAAATTTCATATTTCACAGAATTTCGCAACTACATTTCATTTGCGAAATGCTAATTGAGTTATCACATGCTAAAAATGAATGCGAATGCTAATTAATCCATCACTAATACCTAGGAGTGAGTCCAAAATGGCGTGTTATGGGGAAGCCATTTATGTTCAGCAGTGTATTCCGGCTGTTGATGGGATGGGTAATAATTTTATAACCGACTTCTAAAACACAAGGAATGGTTATCTACCCGACTCATACCCCCATATTCTAAGAGGTTACCTCGAGATTACTCCACTCGACTCAACCTCGAATTAACCTCATTTTTGTGTTTTGGTATTTTTAGTTGACAATAAATAATCAACTTGACATTTCTGCGTCAATTTTTCTCAAACGAGAGAAGCGAAGCAACTGTCAACTCAAGGTACGTCGCGATGTATTTTGAGTTTCTCTCAAAGTTAAGTAGAAGTCAAGTGAAGGATTTTTGGAGTAATGTTTTGGAATACGGGGGGTAGTTTCCGAGGCTTCCTGGTATGGTGAGATTTTTCTGTTGACCGACACAGCTCCTTTTATGAGATCGTTATTTTCAATAGGTTTATTTTTTTTTGGAAGCTTGTACGGCGGAACACAAAGATATAATGCTTTGTTATACTTACAACTTACAATGCTTGATAATAAGGGCGTCAAAGTTAATACGCTTCATATCATTAAAAAAAAAATTATTATCGTGTGGCTTAACTTTTTAGTTTTGACACAGATAATATAATACTATACTTAAGCGGAGCATATCGTCTAAATATTATTTTAGTCTGAGTCATGTTCCATGTACGGTCGTGTTATGGTTATGATATTTTCGCCGTGTCAATAGAATACTACAAGGCTTTTAACGGTAAAAATTATGTGTACCGTTCAATAGTTTCCTGATACGTAATCGCAAAGCTTAGTGCGGTATAACTTGGTGTGGCGACGTAATAAAATATTATTTCTTGAAACCAGAATTCTTCTCTACTAGATACTAATACGAAATTTTTTATTGCTCTTCAATTAAATACCTCTATGTCTAAAACGCACTGTACGTGCATCAGTGCTTACTAATAACAACTTCGATCACAGCCTTATATAAAGAAGCTCTCATAGCGAAGCTCCGATATTAGGAGCTTTAGGACTACATCTCAATATGACTGGACCTTCAATCAAATAGATTGAAAGACTGGACAACCAGGTATCTCGTAATCGATTGATAAAGTTACGCAACGTTTGCTGCGGTCATTATTTAAGCGGGCGACCGCTACGAAGAGTCGTATTCACTTCACTACATGAGCTCTAGCGTCCTTCGGAGGGCGTTAAGCCGTTGGTCGGCTCAACTTTTGTCGTAGGACAATAGTCATTAATCCAAGTAAGAAGCATTCGGGTGGCTCTACAATCACTTGATTGACCCTGGTGTCATCCAAGAGGCAATCATGCGCGTAGGTGATTCCAACGTCTAGCAGCAGCCTAGAGTGGGCTGATGATGATGATGATAAAGATAATGATGTGAACGTCATAAAAAAATAAAAAAAATAATATAGCCCATCGAGGATCAGTATCTGTTAAATAATCTATTAAATATATCAAAATCTCTAGAAATTCCTCCATGTCCAGAAACATCTCCAGTCAAAGACCTATAGTAGGCATCATTGGCACATATTGGCAATACATTATAACGATGGGCGCTGTTTAAAAACGAGCACGTCTCATCTACCGGTTCGAGGATCAATTGGTCTCCATTTGGAACAATATTTCAATGTCAAGTGCACGCAAATATCTGTTAGTACCTAACTGTAGCCTGTAGTTGATATACAGTTAGGTTTTACATCAGTGAAATAGTGTGATGTCGTTGATAGGTAACTTTTCTTCTGCCTTTATCTAACGACAATAACTCGCGTGATTGTCAATTTAACGTACCTACTCCTTCCTTCGAAATTGTATAATTTTTCATTCATTCTATGTAAAATAACCACCACAACGAACGTAGTTTGACAATCTAAATATTATGATAACATTAAGGAGCGGTTATTATTTATTACAAATTAGATAGCGTTGATCGAAAAACCTTTTATAGATGACAATAAAGATCTTTCAGAAAAAACCTGGTCAAGAAAGTGATGAATGTCGTAACGGAAGAGGCTTATGCCTGCATTGGGTAGATTGACTTGCACGAATGAATGAATGAATATCAGTAAAAAAAAACATGACCCTGTTATGTATGCCTGCTCAACGAAATCAAACTATATGCAGGCAGAAAAAGGCTCATTAGCAATTTGAATAGCTCAACGAAATATGAGTTTGTAATTGTTTCAAGAATGTACATTACAATATACATTTATATGAAACTACATTATACACTACGTCCTTACCGTACTAAGTAGATTCATAGTTACTACATTTTATAGATAGATTTCTAAAAATTTTTTAAAGAGACAAGGTGCTCACTAGCAAAATAAGCAAAGCTGCCTGTCCGGCGCCACACAAGTAGATGAAATAGTGATTTGCCAAATTAATGACTCGCGACCGTTTAGTCGGGAATTTGATCTGTGTAGAGTAATAAATCACAGAGAACTCGTTCGCGAGAGGCTTTTTAATTGTGATTAGTGACTTCTTATCGTGAGCATATCATGTGTCTATACGTGTTTTTATCCGCATAAAAAATGCGGATAAACGATGTTAATAATTATGATTTGATATGCTTGTTGAGATATAGTTTGATTCTCGACAATCAAAAACTGTGAAGTCAGATTACATAAGGTAAGAGACCTTAGGTATATGTGATCTGATTTCACAGTTTAGTGTATAACCTATTATAGCCATAGCCATACCTATTACCTATATTGGTATGCCCAAGAACACATATATAGAAAGTGCTTGCACACTACCTGCTTCACCTGCTTGGTGGCATTATCTGCTGAAATAATGTCAAACAGAAATGCGGTTGCATATAACCTATATATACCTACCTAGTGATGTGTGAAGAATATACTAATATTTACTAGCCTTAATACTAGAGGAAGCTTGCCAGTTAGTTACAGTCAGCCACAATACAAGCCCGTCCTGCCGTCCATAAAAAAATAGCCTTATTGGTCACAAACACACAAAGAATTATACCCACTTATATTATTTTAGTCGCTTCTATTCTCTTTTGTAGAAATGTTTTTTTTTTTAACATTTCTATAGTTATTATTAAACACTTTAGCATTAGTCTTGAAACAAAAAGTCTTAAATACACCAAATGAGCAATAGGAATGACAAATATTGCTTAATCAAATGGAGACAGTTTGTACAGAGCGTGTGGAAACCGTGAGATACGGACGATAAACGGAGATAACTGGGAAATAAACTGTTAAAACTTAAACTTAGAACAATGAACTATACGGATATTAAGAACTAGAAGAGTCAACCTGCGGATAAATTGCTTTAGAGCATTTGCGGTCTGAAACTATAAAAGTTTTTTGCAGTGTCATAAAATATTTATTTATGTTTATTGATTTATTTAAGTATTTAATCATTCTTTCTTCTGAAATCCCAGATACTTGTAAAAACTTAACCTTCTACCACAAGGACCTACCCAAAAAAGTAAAAAAAAAAAAATTACGTACTCATCAACCCATCATTTATTACCATCATTGACATATAGGCCGTCACTACTCACTACATGTGTGACTTATTCGAAAACATAAATAAGTATTCTCTATCATTCATTACTCTACACGCAAATGATAACAAAGCATGCAGCGGCGCAGTTTTAATTGAGACGTGACTACATCGAATTTGTGTGTTCGCTTGTTTGGACAGTTGTATTATGTCAAATGACTACTGCAGCGACGACAAACGTTGTATGAAGATCAATGTTTGCTCGGCGGGAGTAAGGAATTACATAATGACTGTTAGCTTAGCCTAATTTCGTTTGAAAGCTTTGGCATGAATTGGTATACATATACAGTAAAGTTTTGAATGGAAGAAGGCAGTCATGTCGCAGAATAGATAAAGGTACGTTTTGACGCGTATTAGGTAGAGTTTCACTCCTTTTTTCCTATAATGGTTCTGTTCACTGAAACTGTGACGTGAGGACATCTTCTTACCTCTTTTCTTTTAACTCGAAGAGTCTCTGAAAGAACACACTGTTGACCATAAGGTCATTTTTTTACTATCATAATTATCATAGCCATCATCAACCTCCACGTCCACTGCTGGGCCTGAAGTCTGCTATTTCAATTGTCATAATGGTTCATGGATGGTGCCATAATGACAGATTTTGACACTAAGGGTAGTCTACTTTTGGTTTGTAGACTAACATTAGTGTCAAAATCTGTCTTTATGGTACCATTCATGAACCATTATGACACAATTACACATGACGCAAAATAGCAGACTTCAGGCCCTGAACCATAGGCCTTCCTACAGAGCGGCTTTGAGCGGCTGGTTTCCTCTTACAGGTGGGGTTGGCATATGACCACGCTTTGCTTAGCAAGCACCTTGATCAGTAAAGAAAATGTTGGTACATTTCCTTGGATTATTTTCCTATTCGGTCCTTACGGTGAGGTGCCTAGAAAAGAGATGCTCCCATATCCATCACAACATTTTAATTTTAAGGCTGAATTATTATTAAGTAAGCTTATTGAGTATTTCAGTGAAACTATAACGACTAAATTGTTATGTAGATAGGATAAAATAGAAGACGAAGTTCTATACAGATGTTACTTACCGTTATTATGAGTATTGTTACATTCATCAAAAATAAATCATTCAAAAGTCATAGATCGCCAACTGGTGCAGTTTAATTTTTGTTCCGATATTATGAGTATTGTTATATTCATCAAAAATAAATCATTCAAAAGTCGCCAACTGGTGCAGTTTAATTTTTGTTCCGATATTATGAGTATTGTTATATTCATCAAAAATAAATCATTCAAAAGTCATAGATCGCCAACTGGTGCAGTTTAATTTTTGTTCCGATATTATGAGTATTGTTATATTCATCAAAAATAAATCATTCAAAAGTCATAGATTGCCAACTGGTGCAGTTTAATTTTTGTTCTCGTTACCCAATAAAACTTTACTACAATGTATCTAAGTGCGTGATAGGTTCTCGATGCCAATAAGGCTATAACCAAGAGCTTGTACTTATATGAGGTTTCACATTGACACATTTGACCACAGGCTCGGCGATCATGTAATCGTGGTATAACATCCCGCGCCGTCACTCACACGGCTTCTTTGTGTCACTCGTCACCACCGTGCCCTGGATACTGGCCGGTAATCAAACCCATGCGGATTAGAGCTACCAAGTCCGTGTGACATTTTGCGTAATTATCCGTTATCGTTCCTGGGAAAATAATATCACAGCTGGTAAAGCTGAATTTTGGATTGAGTTATAAATATTTTTTATTACTAGTAGATAGCCTTGCGTTTGATCACATAATACTCAGTTAGGCTATAATTTGGGAAAAAAAAGGAGAAAGGCGCAAAAAAAATTTGCTGACTAAGCAGTTTAAGCAGGCGAGTCTTATTAAAAAAAGTTGTAGGTATTAATTAATTTATGGTCCAGTTTTTTTTTAATAAGGTTTAGGTTCTTGTTTTATTATCATGACTGATTATTTTTTTCATTACTTACATCAATTGCTCAGGCTATAAACACATTTTATACCTAGTTAAGTACTTACTTAGATATATTAATATGCTGAAACAAAAACATTGTTTGGTTGACAACAAACTAATTTTCGCTATGACTACGGATCAGTGAACCAAGAACTTTTTCAAGACTACTATAACTATTTCAAGTGCTCTAAATAAATAAGTAACATAAATAAATAACGCGCACAATGAATAGGGACTTCTTTTAAAGTTTGTTAGAAGCTCATGTGTAAAATATGCTTCAATGGTACCTATTTTAAAATAATGATAATGAATTACAAAACGAAACATAAACATGAGAAAAGAAAAAAAAACAATTGAACATCTGACGGAAATCTAAAGTTTGATAAGCTTCCGACATTCCTATAATTCCTTCACAGGTTCACGTCAGAGCTGTGAGACGGAACATAAATAGAATAAAATAACTCAGTAAACATGGTGCTAGTTCGTAAATATCTCTGGATTTACGACTGTTCTTACCGCCTACTGTAACCGCGGTTACCGAGATCCCTATTAACCTCACTAGAGTTTTATTAAACCTAAAATTGTTAAGCAAACATCATGCAGTAAACTTTCTTTGTTGGAATATAGCAGTTTAATGTGAATTTAAATTTAGAATAATAGAGTAATTAAAATCATTGTTCTTTTGTTTGTTGTGTCATTTTTTTATAACTATTCGGAGTTCCTGCATATTATTCCCTCATTGATTTGTACACTTTCCTTTCCCAGTTAATTATTTTAAATCTATTAACAATTATACTGAAAACTTTCAATCCAACTTTGTGGTACTGCTCACCTTTATCACCATTTCGTCATCATTATAATTAGTCATATTTTCATGAATTACTAGAGCACGTCCTTTTGTTTCAGGATTCTTCATCTTGCTCTTTATATAATGAAAAGTTCCAGATTTCTTAGGTAATTCATTAGTCTAATTAGCTTATAACCCAGCTTTCTATATTTTTTTGCTCTCATTATGACTTATAATAAGAATCGCTCCTTTGTCTATCTAGCAAGGATTAGGGCCTAGATCAGGGGAAAAAATTAAGTTCGCGCGAAGCATACATACTTTTACTACTGCTTTGTGGATTAGGGAGTCGACAAGCCTTACGTAGTTGGACCGAATTTTGGGCCGGAGACGTAACCTTACAATTTGTTTTTCATAATAAAATATGGTGTGACGGGACCACAAATATAAAATAGACACTCTGGGCTTTGAATTACGATCTTGCATAACATTGATGTTTTAAGTTACAATCAATCATAGGCTTACTACCCGTAATCCGTGTTGCTACTCCGATGTCTCATAATCTTTACATTTCACCGGCTTTAGCTTGTACACGTGTTGACTGAAGGCACGTGCTCGTTTACGTTTGTTTCTTTGAATTAGGTTCATTATTAGCAACCTTTGTAGTAAATAGATATGTGGCATTATTTAGATTCCAAGAAACTGAAGTATCAAAACCATTGACATAATGTATTCGTTGAATGAATACCACAGATATAGTAGCACTACGGTGCATATTAAAAAGTAAACACTACTTTAATGATCATCTAATGCTTATAGCGTTTACCAGGTTAAATAAAACAGTCTCAGGAGAAACCACAGCGTGGTGATCGTGACTGAATAAACCTTTGGAATTATGTAAATTATTTTTTAGAAGCTGCGGGTGATCTTGCGATCTAGGATGACTTTTAGAATCTTCTCTAGTGCAGGTGTTCACCTACATACAGGCTTCTTGGCAAACTTTTCTCATACCTTAGTATGTAGGACATTGAGAGCCGATCTAATTGGACCAGAGAAGTGGTAATAAGGTCACTAGGAAAGTTACTCAGGTCAGCTAGGTCAAGTTCAATTAAAAATTGCATTTGTATTGTTCTTAGTTGTCTATAGTATATTAAATCAAAAGTTTTTACAGGCATTAAGCATGCGACTATAGCTCAATTGGCAGAGCATCAAGTGAGTTGGAACTTAGAAGGTGCGATTTCAAATCCCGCTGCTTGCTACACATTTTTATGTAAATTAGGTTGGTATTATTTTTGTCAAAGATTTTACTGAATTAGTTTGTAAAGGTGATTCATCTCTTCCTGTTTTCACCTTCATCACCGGGTGTCATTTTCTTTCTTAATATATTTGGTGTGGGTTATTTTAAAAGCAAGATTTTAATTATAATTACCTATACGAGTTCCAGTAGGTAGTAGTAGGTTAGGCTAAAACTACTTACTGCAAATAACGTCAACATCATTGAGTTCTCGATTTCACTCTTTGACACAGTACTTCCCCACTGCTCAACTAAATTGCTCAACCAGTTGAGCAGTTGAGCAGTAGGACATAGTTTGTATTACCGACCATTTTAAGCTCTATAGCTCAATTATATTTTGCTCAACTAAGTTGATCAGTAGGTCATGTTTGAAGTCCCTGAGTCTGTCAAATGTTGCTCTTATTCATACTCAGCATCAGCTATGGTGCTAAAGTGACAAAGAAACAGTGGTGCTTTGTCTGGCTTGGCAACGAGAGCGCGACGCCGTTCCGGATCACTGTACTTAGAATTGGGACAATTTCATTCATGCTCACATCCTGATTGAGATTTCTGATGCGTTATAATTGCATGATGTGCTGAAAAAAGGTGAACAATTCTTGGATTCATTTCAATGGGGCTGACGGCCGGAAGCAGTCTGCTCATTAATATCTTCATTAATCCTAATTAGCAAAACAATTTGGTCTATACTTGCTGACATTCAGGTCTTCTTTCAGTAGATGGTAAGGAATTATGGATAATCTACCATTATATGGTTTAATGAGGGTTGGTAATGTATAATACCTACAAATAACCATTATCCAATTTCTGATATTATTATGTCGATTACTTCTTTTGTTGTTTTGTGAGTGACTGATATCCGTAGGGATCTGCCTTAATTAATAACATATAAAAGCGAATGTCTGTATATAAATGATATAGAAGTTAATATATCTTGTTCCTTTCAACTTGAGGTCTTGGATTTTGAGTGCTCTCGATACATACACGATCTTTTATAGTGTAAGCATGATAGTTATCTGCGATCTTTGTACCTGTGTGCTCAAATTTTGATGCACCAGATTTAGATAATTTCACGTTTTGTAAAGCGAACGCTGTACTCGTGAGTGCCATTGTTACAAAACTGTCACAACACAGCTTAGCTCTCAATGTTTTCTGACATGTCTACACAAATACTAACCATAACAGGCGATTTAATACAACAGCCGATATCTGTAGAAATTTAAATCTATACAAAGTTTGCTGGTTCTTTTTAAAACATAACGGCAACTTTATTTCAGGAATGACGCGCTTCACGGTTATTAAACCTGTCATACGGTTTCGCTGAAGTGACACACTTATTAACACCCATTCGATGTGGAGATTAAGAACGAATTTTTACGTTACGAAACTAGTTGAAGTATTTTAATTCGGCCGTATTTTGCTGTGTTGCTATCTGTTTTTAGACGGAACTTTGGGCTTTACTTTAAATTCTGTTTTCGTCGTCCTCTGTCTATACCAGAACTGCAGTGTCATTACTTAAAAAATTAAGAACCTTTTAGATTGATAATTTCGTTTAAAATTATAATAAAATACTTACATTTAGTATTTATTACTTTATCATCAAATTAGCCGGAAGACTCATGCTGAACATAGGACTCTCCCATAGAGTACAACGAAATATAGCCAAAAGTTGTAAAGGGATCACGATTAAAGTGGTATTTTAAGCTCTGGACTCCCAGCATTAAGATGACAATTGAATAACAATGCATATGTGTACAATATCGGGTCGCTGGGAGTTAGAGAGCTAATTTCAAACTTATACCTTCAAGTAATAGGATAGGCGCGAACAGATTCTATCCTATTATTTTACCAGGAAATCTATAATGTATAAAATATAAATCAGTCAAAATCTACGCCCCCTGCGCTGCGTCTCACCGGTCATTATCACAGATTTATTTTACTGTCAAGACAAAGAACTCTTCACAAATTAAGTTAAAACGTTTAATTGAATTGCGTTCATTATTCCAAGTGACAGATATACAGCCTCATTGTTTCACGCCACGTTGATTGTCTAATTGGTTACTTGCAAGACTCTAGTTAACATACTAAAACAATCAAGAACTGATGTGAATTAGTTAGCTTCATGTTCGTCCGATGGCGTCATTAAATATATGTTTCAGTTTTCTTTCTACGATAATATGAAAATCCAGAGTATCTAGAGTTTAATGAATAAATTAATCCTAGTTTAATAATTCTATTTACGCCATACATAATATTATTATTTATTATATAGTCATACAATACTTACTAAAAAACCATTTATTTATTTATACTTTAGCACATAACAATGCACAAGGAGGACTTAATGTTAAGAAGCAATATCTATCAGTCAACCTGATAACAACCGAGTCTGTAGCCTGTTGTTGTTGTAGCCATCCTGGGGGTCTAGCAAAGATACCAACCACTAACGCTAACGCCAAACGCTAACGCCAAACGCTAACTCCAAAACTGTATTGAAATGACATTAGCTGTGGAAAAGTAAGCGATTTCCAAAATGTCTTCCTAGTACATTTTGGAGTTAGCGTTTGGCGTTAGCGTTAGTGGTTGGTATCTTTGCTAGACCCCCTGAGTCTGTTGTGTGATAATAATAACAATAACAAGGTTATATAGGTACACTATTATTTATCGTTTAAACGGTTTATCTACTAGCTATTCAAAAACTCAGTAGCATAAACAAAAGCATTTTCTTAGACATGTAGATATAATAAATGTACAAAAGCTATAGTTTATTTTCATAATTTTTACACATGATTCACGCATCGCTTACGAAGTTAAGAATAACAATTTTATATCAAACAATGTTCTCACATTTAGATGAGAAATGATTGAGTCATACCATACGAAAACATAACTTTTTTGTCAAATAATAGCACAGGTTTCGATGTGCTGCTTTGATATCATGTCAAAGTCATTGAACTTGTTCAATTTAGAGGCTGTGTCAACTAGCAGTGTCAATGTACCTAGTACCTGCGCAGTTTGTGAATAATTTAATTTTAATCCGCTATTATTTTGTCAGTTTGTCCGTAAATATTCAAAGAGTTGAAAAATAATTATTATAAACTATTATGATTTTATCACGCAAGCCTTTGTTTGAATCAAAGATCGTCATTTGGAATTCTATAATAACTCAGGATTGTTTTGTTCAAGACATCCTTAATAAAACAATTGAATACTCATATTTGCACGGCTCATTTATTTGTCCCTGTCCATTGACATACTATTGCATACAACAAAGCTCTCGATACATCGCTGCTATGGTTTCCTTATGATATCTACCTTAATATACAGATCGTTTTGTTATTGAGTGAAGTGCTTTTATAAGTCTACTCTAATATAATAGTACAAATACATCGCCATTGACCTACAAAACAAACTTGTTTTACAGTTTATAGGGAGAGTAAAGCAAGACCCTTCTTAATTTTACTAAACAATATAGTTTGGCGGATTGCTTGCTATACTACTCTTTAGCTGCATCGTTAATTCATTATATTGGTTAAATATATATGTTTCGTTGCGACTCGAGTTCGACGACCATGTAATAAAATATGTCACAATAGTTGATTTTTCTCTATAATAACTTTTAGAAAATTAGGATGGTGGTAAGTTTCATTCCATCGACAACAACTGCAATCGATCCTTCAAATAAATCGGTCAAGGGAATGTACTTACTGACTGGTAGCTCTCATTTTGTTTTGTTGTTAGGATGAGTTTTATTCAGACTTAATGTTAGGCTAAATATGGTAAGACGTACTTATGTTTATTTGTTAAAAAACAGTTTATTCTTTCTATTTGTAAAGCACCCACCATCGTCACGTTTTTACACCAGTTTTTTTTTTAAATAACGACCAAAGATCACATACTTAGATCCTAGACCCTAACTAGGATTCCCTGTATCTAGGGACCCAGGAACTACGAGGACCATGGTCCCAGCTTGTATTCATGAAATGCACTTTGATTCCATTTATAGGTACCTTTCCCTATCTATTTTAAGCAGTAGTATTCTGTACTGAATTAAGCACAACAATGTACCTATACCTAGTATGTATGTACGAAATCATTTCATTTTCATTTCATTTCATACCATTTGTCTAAGTAGGTAAGCCTTATGAAAGCTAGAAGTTATGACAAAAGCGTTAAACAAAAGCATTTTCTTCCTTTTCGACCATATAGTAGCCCCATGGTCAAGTTTCCAACGAACAAATATATTCAACAGAAGTTAATTTCAAGCTAACTGTTTATAAATTGAAAGACATAACTTTAACGCAGCGTTTTAACTCCGTCATAGATATAAACCTGCGGAAGGAGCTTTATGCATAAACGTGCCGAACAGAGGGGTAATAAGATAAAGATTAAAAAAGAAAATCCAGTTTCATTTATAAAATCAACTCTTATTGTAGAGGTACAAATTTTTTCATTCCTAAAAATATCATCATCATCATTCATCACCATTAAAATCTGTAAACCGTCTCCCAGATGTCCTGACTGAAAGATGGGGGATTTCGTGAGGCTTATAACTTGAATCTTTACGCTATGAACATCGTATCAGTGCGGGGAAAATCCAAATGAAAAATCTTGATCCAATTCGTTATTTACGATAACTAAGTTATCTTCAAACGTACGTACCATCTAACCTACTAGTTGAGTGCAATTCAAACTCAATGTCAGCGCTGCACGCTGTGCTGTAGGGCTGCACGCTGTAGCGCAACTCATTGAATTGAACTCAATTTCCCGTTGAGTTTGTTTCACACTCCACCTAGAGTCCGTCTCTGATGCCACCTGCTGCGATATTCAAAATATTGGCACATGTTGTGGCTCTTGAACTAACTGTTATTAGTTCTGCGGCACGACTGGTGTGGTGCCGGCCTTAAGAACGTTATTACGACGCTTTATTGTTATTACTGGATTTATTTGCATCACATCGTGATTTTAATGTCATCGTGTGAAATTATGAGCGTAAAATGTCGGTATTTATTTATGTTTAGGTTTTTAGCTTTAGATAGTAGGTATAATATGTTTCTTTGTGTCATTTCTTTAGGAAAATTATACTCGTTTAGTAATTTTTAAACTGAACGCAACTGGTTTTGGAAAAAGAGGCCCACCCATCTATAGTCCTTTAAAAGCTCATGGCACAATAGCTAAAACAAATTTTTACAAGAATGCCAAAAAAGAAAGAGGAAGCGGTGTTATTATACTACACTAAAAATGAAATTCATTGATCTATGTCGAGACGATCTCATCATGGTATAGTATTCTATCATACTTACATCAAAGAAATGTATATACTAAAATATGCTTGCTCGTAACTGACAACCGATGAGGAAGAAACGTTCTTCTCGAATGAGTGAGTGGGTGGACCGACGATCTGGTGAAAACCACGGGAGCAGATGGATCCAGGACGCCACCAGCCGCTCAAAGTGGCTCTCTCTAGGCGATTCCGAAATTTTATGTCTATCGATATTTTTTTCTGTAAGATTATAATTGATCTGTAATCGATTTTTTGACAAAGGCTCTTTCCTAAGATTGGTATTCGGAATTCGGTTAGTCGAGCACCGTGTTAACATGAAGTTAGTCTACTCCACACGGAGCTTTGTGCTTATTGAACAAAGCTGCAGTTTACCTAATTAGTACCATTATCCTCTTCCGTCTGTGTACGTGGATGCTTTTATAGGAGAGGTACCTATAACTTTTTTTTTAATCTTTATTGAAGGGCTTTAATTAACTTAATTAGGTACTATAACTTAGTTTTTTTTAATGAATTATATTTGATTTATTTCTAATTTGGATGTTTAACATGTTTCTATGTTACTGTATTTGTATCTATTGCTTTTAAATCTCAGAATAAATATAATCATAAGTTAAATTAATAACATACATTTTATTTCATAAAATTACTTTAGGTAAATTAAGCGGGTAAGTAAAATAGGTATTAGGTCAATCAAAAAGCTTAATTCGAAGTTTATTACTAGCTGCACACTGTGGCATGCGTTTCTGTTATCACCAACACTTATCGGGGACAATTCTACAGAAACTAAATTAACAAAAAAAAACTACACGGTATTATTTAAAAAAATCTTTATTAAAATTAAAAAATATTTATTGTTACATCGCGCGCACAGCCATCCTTGCTACATCGATACACGGTGCGCAAGCGCATACGAGCCAGCCCGCTGTTATCGCGCAATCATTAATCACCGCTGTTAACTCTTAATAATTATAATTAATAATTTTATCACCTCCAGCCGGGCAGGTCCTTAAAGCTTACACTATTGAATGTATCGGAGATTCTTTTTAATGATACTCATTAGGAGATGAGAATTTTTGTTAGTAAACTATTATTGTGTACACACACACACAAATAGTAAAGTGTAGTGTAGTAATAAGCGTTCATTCAGTATAATTCATGAAAAAATGTTAGTATAGTGTGGTGCAGTGCAAACAAGTGCTACCTAAAAAGAACACAAGAACCATGTGTCTTCGCCTTAATAGAGACAATAAGAAACGTGTTATTGGACACATTCTTAGAATATTTTGATTGTAGAAGTTTAGGTTAAATTCGAATTACTCATTAGTCAAGTAGATGACTAGATTGTTATATAAATAGAATGTCTGTTTAAAGAGGCATTTTAGAAATAGCAAAAAAAAAAATGAAAAAATGTCTGAAAATATTAAGATGGATTTCTGGACGTAAATAGTTTTTAAACATTTGAATACCCATACCTATATACCCTTTAAGAAAGGTTTAAACGCCTGTTTAACCCTTAAGCCTTAGAATTAAGGCATCTGAAGTAAGTGTTTCAGTTGTCTTAATTTTTTACTGTTATATTAATTTATTATATAAGGTATCCAACGGAACTCTTCAGTTCCGTTGTATACCTTATATTGTAGGTATGTTATACTATCTTCAGCAAAACTTTGGAACAGGGCAATGTTTTGGCAAGTTCTTCTACAAAAAAAACCTGAGTAATTCAATTCAGAGAAATCGGTGGATACTTTAAAACCATAAGTCGAAGAACCTTCTCTTTTTGAAGTCTCGGTAGTCGTGTGCCGCCTGCTTTTAAAATCAAGCTCTGGCTGGATTTGTTTTATTTTATACGACATTTGTGTTGACAGCGACATACTAAAACAATACTTAACGCATTTTACCAATGTTCTCTGTGACTTAACGTTTAGATTATAAACATATTATAAATAACATAGTAGGTGATACCTACCTATGAATAATCAAGAAATAGAACCAAACAAAACAAGAACAAAAAGGAATTGGGCAGACACAAATTGAAATGTCCAGATTTTTTAAACAGTCGTGTAGATATTCTGACTTCGTCTACAAATAACAATAAGGAAACCGTTTAGGTATGCATAAATGGGAAATAAGCATGTATAAATTGATTTTATTACAACAAAATAACATGGAAGCACGGATACGAAAATGCTTGTTAAATTGTATTAGCGTATTATGACAGAGAAAAGAATAACTTACCTAAACGTAGATTTTTATACTTATGGACATCAAATACACACACTCTTTTGATAAAAGCACATATTATATCTAATATCCTAGTCATGAGATAATAGTATAATGATTAGGACTTCAAGATAATGTACCGACATTCTGTCAAAATGGTCCCTAACCAACTTTTTGTGTGATTTTGTATAATTTCATCATGTTAAAATGATAGATCGCCGGTATTGGTAATTTAATAAGACTACGTTATAAATAACATGCACCTTCAAAATAATTCATACTGAAATGTAATTCACGGCCAAATTTCCCTTCTAAATTAAGTTTTTTAATAAGTCATAATATTGTGCTTATTTTGACTAGTCAGTTATGTTAATTAATATAAAAAATTGTTAAAAAATTGTGTTAGAAATATTTCTAAGCAGTTACCTACCATGAATGTTAACGTATCTGATATTCCAAATGAAGCAATACGTATTGCCAATGATAAAATTAAGTCCATTTCCTCTTAACATTACAGGATGGACTACTGACATTGTTTAGTTCTTACAATGTCCTATGTAGTAACAAGTCTGATGTCACCATGGCGCCCTCTGCACATAAAAGTCTAAAGTACATTTATACTTACCAAGCACTGTATACGTGAGCACAATCAAAGTGTGCAGACATTGTACAATGTCACAAAGCTATTAGATGTATAGGAAGTGTAATCAATTGCCAAATCCAAATCCATTAATGAATTAATCATTTGTCGAGGTATTGTCGGCTTTGGTTAAATTGAATCGGAATCAAACCATTTAAGTGATGAGGCAGACAATATTGAAGATCGATCGTTGTCCTTGTTCAGAAAATTATTTAAATTCTTTTTTTTTTTACTTAACGATTAAGGTGTTCGTTAACATCATCATTAACAACATAATCTCTTAATTAGAAAAGTAAAAACTGCATGTTATTTATTAAATATTAATAAGTAGGTATATCTAATAGGCTTTCAAAACAGTTGTTTTGGCTATCCTATGTCCTTAAGGATATAAAAATAATACACTAAAAATAAATTTCTATATATCTATAAAAAATGATAGTTATACAGTTCATATGTTCTTTGTAGTAGGTATGGTGTAGCTAGTTAGTGTGTAGTGTAGTTAGTTTTAGTTTAGTTTAGTTCTTATTATTGTAGTAGTTAGCTTGAGTGAAAAGGCATATTGCTCCTAAAAAAATAAACAGAAAATGATATTAATCTAATTGTAGGTACTATTTAGAAATAAGTTATAATGCCTATAACATTTTATAAAGAGCTAATGCAAATAGTAGGATTACCATACCGTAGTCTAACATGAATAATAATAAACATAACGTTCGGAATGATCCCAAATGATTCATAATCAAGCATGACAAAACAATCAATTTAAATATCATACGTCTCAATGTCTGATTTGCAACACTTGTTCAATACCCACAATTAGCTTTAACTTCCTTATTCCATCTAGACTCAGATAAAATAACTGTACAATTTTGACACCCCTGGACCTCATTCTGTTAGGAAAGATACTGGTTAATGCAGACCCACAGACGGCGGTACTGGTGACACAGAATTTACCGGACCCGTTCGGTGTCCGGATCGCCCACGACTCGTCCGCAACATTCATAAAATATATACCACGCAATTACGCAATTTAGATTAACACTCAGTAAATGGCGTTCAGAATTAAAACACGCTTAATCGAGATAGTGTAGGAATATTTCTGGACGCATGTAGGTAATAAATATACAGCAGCTCAAAATAATTTCAGTCTTAAAGTTCTGCTTGCTGAAGTTGAAATCAGATGTGAAGCGGCCGATTTGTAAGTAGAGCACATTCGAAGTGTAAAATGATATAAAGTGAGAAATGCTTTAGATACTAGCTTCTTTAATGCGCTTATGAACGAGTGATCAAGTTCTTTTTTATCTTGGTTGTACTAGTGGTTCCCATGACTGCTGACTAGAGACAAGAAAGAAGTCAATAAGTAAGATAATATTTTATGTCATTATTATTGACAAAATACATTACACCGTCTTTAAATTAGTATAATATTATATAGGGTCAGTAATATAGAGTATATAATTATGTTTTTATTCTAAGTCGATCAGCATCAATGGGAGTTATTTTGTAAATTTTAAAAGTGTCTTCCTACTTAAGTACCTACTTATTTTTTATTTGATTCTAAATCAGGAACAATAACAATAAACAAAAGCGTCAAGTGACAGAGAGCATAGCAAATAATCTTTTTATAAAAGGATGTTGATTTTATAGCCTTTTGTCGATATAATAAATCAAAATTAAAACTTCGATGACTTTTATGGGTGTCGATCCTGAACAGTTGATCGGAAACATAGAGATTTAGTTCCATTAATTCATATTAACCTTGTATTTACTGTGGTATTTTATAGCCCTGATTTGTTTATTGATAAACCAATAAACGTTCATAAACCCTTTTGTAACAACAAACCGAATTGGTGCTATTCGATAGCTTCACATGTGTTAGTGAGGTGAATAGAATACTCACATTATTGAAATGTAGAACAGAAGAGGCCCTTGCAGCAACATGATGGCGGCACTGTATCGTTCCACACACGATCACCGTAACGAAATATCACTTATTGCAAAAGCGGGTGTCTATACAATTGATACCACTGAGTCACGCCACAAATTTAGCACTAGATTGAAAAATCTCAGTTGATTGAACTCTGTTACACAAGTGTCTATCGATTGGCAGTCTTATTACATGTTTCATTTTTACGCCTTCATGTGACACCGACGTTGGTCATCTTCCAAATTCACCAAAACACATCGGATCGCCAAACAGTAGATCTGTGAAAAAGAACGAACAAATTATTCATGTTCGAGGCTTGACGTAAAAATAACGAGATGCTTAAAAGTCTGCTATCACTTTTCTAGGACAGCAATGGCGCCGTTGGGTAAACATTTGATATTATGAAACAAATTTATGAGTCCTTGGGCGCGTGGAAGAATAGTGTATCCACTGCAGTGTTTAATAATTTGTTGATTAAGATTTCCAAACGTTGTAATGATGGTATGTAAGCGCGTGTCTGGCGGTCAAAAACAGAAGAAAAAATACAACAGCCAATGATCGATCAATTTCTGACGTTAAACAAATAACTCGGTTTATAAATCGTGCATCTATCGAACGGTAAAGCATGACTTTAACACTGTCTAAATCAATTTTATAGCCAAGAATCGAGAAGTTAACCATGCTTTAAGCTCCTTTTAATTGACTGTCGATTTATATGATAAAATATCTAAAGTGAAAAAGGTCACATAACTTGTAATTATTTTAAAGTACCTAATGCACCTACACCTAGTAGGTGCATTAGGTACCTAATACTTCCCGATTTCGGACAGATTCTCTTACTTACTTAACTTTAAATTTTAAGTTTTAATTTATTCACTTACCGAGACGAGACCAATCAAAAGCCCCAAAGTTATTCGAATAACAAAGAATGGCAAAGTAAATAGACCAATTTGCACAAAAAATCTATAGAAACCGAACAAGAAGCCAAAAGCGAACAGTTATTGAAAATTTAAATATCAGTATCAATACAATCAATAGACACACCTATCATGATTCATGCGTCCGTACGTGATGCTATAACAGAGTAAGTAGTAGAAAAAGTGGTAATTCAAGTAGCTAGTAGTAGTCAGATGTGTCAGAAAACAATTATCTTCAGTGTAAATCAGTAAGTACTCGCTCCACAATGGGCTAATTTATTTGTAAGTAGTTGCTTTTATTGTACCTACCCAATTTATATAAGCTCGTGAAGAACTAAAGATATAGATGTAAACGGCAATTTCTATTCTGTAATAATATAAAAGGACTCTTGTCTTGGACTTGAGTGACTGAATGACTGACTATGGATACAGCCGATGTCATTGGGCCAAATACAGGCTATGAAGGGTGTATTCCCTTTATAAAGTAGAAATGTACTAAGAAAGGTCTTTACAAGTTAATTTGTATGAAGAAACGCAGGCGCCACCCAAAGGTACCTCTATTAAAGTATGAATACGTTTTTTTATATACAATGTTTTTGTCAAAGAAGGATCTTTAAATAAGAAATAAAATCTGCTTAATGTCTCTGAAATAAAAATCAGATATCATTTTAACTATTTTAATGAGGCTACTAGTAATTAATAAAATCTGTTAATTTATTTAATAAACATTAAATAAATTAACAGATTTAATTAATAAAATCTGTTAATTTATTTAATGCCTAACAGTTTGTGCACTAATGAGGATAATAACTATAACTTAGAAGATGTCGTAAAACAATAAGACATAAAAATTAAGTTTTGGTGATATGAAACCTGAGTATTTGTGACATTGGTATAATTATACCTATTACACAATTTAATTAATTTTCCACATGTTTTCATAATGTAAAATATATACGAAACAGTAATACTCAATTGAATATAGAATGCATAGATAAATCTAATCGACCTGTACATTTAAGTAGGTCTGCTTCAATTTCAAAATCTACACATCCACGAATACCTCATTTCACTCCTATGCGAATTCCACATTGAATAGGTAGGTATCTACAACATTGCAGAGATGTCCAGCTAAAGCTATATCACTCTGCCTGACGCTGTCCAGACGTTGTGACCTGACAGGTGAGTCGTCCAGACAAGTTATGGCTGTGGACGACTATTCCCAGATACCTCCCGTAATAGCGTTTAAGTATCACATGCTTTCTATGAAGTCTAATTAAGGCTTCTTTTCATAATTGAAAACAAACAAAATAAACATGTTTTAAGCTACAATTAGACCTCATAGAATTTTAAAAATTTAGGTCTATATCATTATCATCAGCCTTAAGACGTCCACTGCTAAACATAGCCGTACTTGCCTATTGGATCCAACAAGCTTCTGGTGCGCATAATTTTGTGTATTTAATAAACGTCTTGGTGAATAACGATTTAACAGAAATGAGTTCAAAATGATGTTAGGGTGTGATTCTATAGCGATTAAATCCAAGTTAAGAATAGTTTATGATTTAAAGAAAACGAAAAATTCTGATATATAATTATGTACTAGCGTAGGTATCTAATAATCATGGTTATACACACGGTAGATACAAAAGAGCAAAATTTAAAAATTATCTAAATTTGGTCTTAAAAGGTTGCGTTGGGCTTGTGACAAAAAATGTATGAAAATTATGGGTGGTCCTTATAACCTATTTTTATGCAATTATAAAAACGGAAAATAAATGTATTTGTAAACTAATGATATCAAACTGACAACCATTATCGCTAAATTTACTACGACATATTCAACATTAACAAGTATTTAACTCGTTTTGTCGTTTGATTGTTTCCATAAAATATGGATTATCTATAACGCTATAAAAACCACCTACGCACAGATAATATCATTACAATAAATTTTATAGTCCAAAACTAGATTGAAGCATTTTTACTAGTTAATAAGTTTAACATTTTGGTTGATTTATCACTAAGATAATTATTTTTATAAATTCTTCATCACGGAAATAATATTAACATGAGTGATTTGTTGAATTTCACAAAAGAAGCCGTGCTTTAATATCGAAATGTTAATGACTATACGAACTAAATATTTCTATGAGTATTAGATACAATAACAACAATTATAGATACGCCATTCCATATTTCATAGCAATTACAAACATCTTCATCGTCAGCTCGTAGATGTCCACTGCTAAACATAGGCCTTCCCTAGAGAGAGCCACTTTGAGCAGCTGCTCGCCTCCTGCATCCATCGGCTCCCCGCGGTTTTCACCAGGTCGCCGGTCCACCTTCCGGTTCGTGGTCGCCACTCGAGAACCTTTCTCCCTATCTGTACAAACATAAAGTAAATCAAAAACAAACGTAGTATCTTTTACCCACTGGTTTTATAAACAACGCTTGAGCTAAGAGATTCCTGTTGACCAGAGTAGATAAATTACAAAGATATTACTGATAGTGTAAGCTTTGACCTCAAGGCGATACAAATCAATAGATCTGACGTTTCAATTTGTATATTGACACGTTTTTAATCTTCTCGCATTGTTTATGAGTTCGGAAGCTGTGTTAACTAAGTCTTAATAAATATCTTTCGTATAATATTCGAGTAGATACTGAACGGAACACTTTGGAACTTTCTTTCGTCTCTGTGTTACAGTATAGTATAATACAGTATCATGGAATTTGACAATATCAACGACTTTTTGTCAACGTAAGCGAGAAAAAGACCTCATGTAGACACCTTAAAAAATGGTAGTGACACCAAAAAGTGCAACATATACAATTTATGATCTACATAATAATTATATTTTAAATTTTAAATGGAAATAAGCTAATTTACTCAAACGTCTTGTCTTTCTCAAAGAAATAATAGTAATAAATAATAATATCCAAGAAATTATTTATATTATACTTTGTAATTATTTTTTTTTACAAGTAGTTACATCATAATTATTATTTAAAATTATTTTATGTTTTCAACTCACTATTTCTCCACCGTTTATGGAGAATCTGCAAATCTCATGTTTCGTTTGTTTAATTGATTGTTAAATTGTAAGTAACAGGTAACTAGAATCTTTAGTTAAGTAACTAATGAATAATTTAAAAAACGAATTTAAGCCCACTGGATATTAGATACTGTCTTTGTTTTCACTGTCAGAATAATAACCATAAATCTTCACCTGTCTTTTTAACTGTTTTACTTTTATTTGATTTTGATGTGTGTATCAACGCGTACGCGCGGCATCGTATTACAAATATTAATCTTGTATGAATGGCTGCACTGTATGATATTGGGAGATTGATTTAGGATCAGAAGCATCAGTCTTGTATATTTGTAAGTCTAGGAATATTTTTTAATAATTATTTTACAAAATGCGCCAAATCATACATCATAAGCCGGTAGACGTCCACTGATGAACATAGCCCCCTCCCCCTACATAACGGCACCTTGGACGCTTAACATATGGGGGGGAAATTACTTCTGTCGATTCCCATAGCCGGCTCTAGAGATGGGGTGGATTTATTAAGAATGATAGGTTTTTGTTTTTTCGCGCTCTTATACATGTTTATTGATAGTGTTTTGTTCAAGATAAATATTAAACTCGCTGCTCTACATTTATTACTAAGTAGGTGCGTATCGTAATTCATTAATATTTCATAATATTATCACAGAAAAATGTACCAGGCTGTAAATTACGACACCATTTATTAAAATGTCTCTAGCATTACCCTAGAAATTGTGCCAGTGACAATAGCTCCAACAGCACCACAACTGCGCAAATACCAGCTGCCATGAACCAATTTACAAGACAAACATACGGTTGTTAGATGATTATTTAAAGAATAGTCTTTGGAATGTCATAGAACATAGACGTCTATATGAAAATAATCAATGCTGCTGAAAAAGCAGGATTGATTATTTTCAAACGGCTTTCGGAAACCCGTGCTGATTCTATAGTGACTATGATTGGGTAACAACTGGTCAAGCTAATTAAAAAAATTTAATAATATAATTGAAGTAGTTACAGTATAAGTAAAGATTGTTCATTTGCATGACGTACGAAAAGTGGTCCGATTTGGAAAAGTATTTCACTAAAACTATCCTTAGGATAAAACCACAGGGTGAAGCTATTATAATTATATTTGTTTTGATTACAACAGCTAATCATTATTACTAGTATAATAAAACTATAAAAAGTATGTTTAATGCACACAATATTAATTAAAAATGTTATCCTATTAAAAACTGCATTACACTATGTATTTTTTTCCAAATTACGTTATTGTAGCGCGCGGCTTCTTTTCTCTGCTTATTGTTAGATTATCTGGTAGATAGAAGAACCTGCCGTTAAATTATTCCATAAGCACTCGTCAAGGATATCATAAAACTATTATATTTGTGAATTTTGTGATAATTCTGGTAAAACTTTAGTGGTATTATAGAAGTAAACTCTACATTGAGTAAAACGCTAAGTTAGTGTTAGGCTGAGTTGCACCATAATCACGGTTAAAGTTATGGTCAAATGACATTAGCCCGCCCTGCGAAGCGTGGAACGTTTATAGTTAGCGTTAAAGTTAGCGTTAAAGTAAGCTGGTGCAACTCAGCCTAGTGCCGGAAAAGCCTGGCAGCATATTCAAGTCTTTATCAAACTTCTGAGTCATCATCAGAACTGTATCAATGACCTGCGGCGTCTAGTTAATAGTCATGTTATCTAATGTTAAGTAATACCTTATCTCCAATGTTTGTGTTGTATTATTACTTACCGTGTTTTATGTGTGAATAAGCATCAATTTTGCTACAACTTGGCATAGCAGAAGTACCTACCTATCTATTCATTAACAGGATTTCTTATTGTTGTCAAAATAAAAACTTGTAAAAACCCATCATATTTTTTTGTCAATTCAGCAAGTTTCGCTTTACGAGACTTTTTTTAACATCTTTGCATGTTTTTTACAAGAAGGAATACTAATATATTTCCAATATAGGAGTGTAATGAGTTTGTGGATTTGAATGGAATAGCTTATACGCTGAATCAAACAAAGAACCGTAGGTACTATCACATATCACAGAAGACTTAACAGTACAGGTATTACTATAAAGTTTTCTGTGCACATTGGATACTTTTAATCTGCTTGTAACAGCTGTAATCCCTATGTTTTCGATTCCATTTTATTTCGGGAGTTTGTTTAAAGACCACACACAACACGGGTTTTTACTCAACTTGGAGTCAATTTACATACATCTGATTGTCAATCAAGTTTCACCGTTTTATTTACATATCCAGGTTAAACTTTTTTTTTACAACCACCAAAAATTTTAATGAACTCTACAAAAAGCAAAATCTTGTGACCTACATTGCAAACTTTCCTTATTGACATACTTATTATAGTAAAATAGTGGAGAATATTAAAATTCATTTAATTTGAAGACATAAATATATTTTATAGTGGTCCTACAATGTCAAGCTCCTAAGCTATCGTTTGAACCCCAGATAATATTTGAACGAAACAAAACGAACTACTTATGTGGCTAAATGTTATATAGCCTATCGTTGATAAAAAAAAACTTTTAGTGTTAGCTATACAAAGTATAACCAACATACATTCGTAAAACCAATTTATTATTACCTACCTTTGTTTCACAAACAAAATTAAATGAGCTCTCGACTATTTACTTCCAAATTACTGTATTAGATACATACGTTTTTATCACGGTCATTGAGAATCCATTCTCACTTAAATTATTTATTGAACATATACAAATACCTATGCTCTTCTGTATCAGGCGTGTATCAGTTCGCATTACGAAATCGCGTCTGTTCTATGCAGAGCACATATTTTTCTAACAATCTATTTGTTTACGAGATGGGTAACACCGAGATAACCTAATTTAGGAACGCTTATCGCCAGTGAATAGTATTAGAATATTTTCTTTGTAGTACGGTGAGGCATCTTTAGTGTTTAAATTATCTACGATGAGTGAATGGAACCGATTTTTTTCTTTACGATTCCAAACGTTTATGTTTGAGTATGTAGGTTTAGGTGATTCATTTCGTTTTAATCAGCTGTAGTGCCTAGTTACTTGCGTATTACAATATTGTTTGATGTAAGTACCTATTCTAAAAATAAGTCTTAAATTAGTAGCTGCTACAAACGAGATCATATTGCTAAGAAAAAATAATTTCAGATTTACAGTACCCGTCCAACATAATGCGTTAATAAGTAGCACAGTATTGTGTGCTGTCATAGTGTGTACCATATTTGTCAAAGTTGTAGCTTACAGCGGCTTTGACTCGCGTATAAAATTTAATTTGAGTTAAGCAAGATGTCAACTGTCAAGTATTAATAGAAGACTGGTTGAACCCTTGTCCTCGCAAAAGCGGTTTTTAAGTGGATGACTTTTATCAAATTGCAATCTACGGGATTTTTTTCTTGATTACAGTAGTTGACCACCAGCCAATTACTGTCAAAGTATTACAAACATTACCTAGTATATAATGTAGTATTATATAATGTAGTGTAAAAGATTGATAAGCATAATAACAAAATTGAACTGTTTCAACAAGTGGTAGGGTTTATTTTTCTACAAATGTTTATTCTACAATGTTTACACCGTATATCTACACGGTATAAAATAAAGCTACCGACTATTTCTTATTCTGTGACTATTACCTACCATGATTATTGACCACACATGGAGAGTTTAAAAAGTAGTTTTTCATATTTATATTTTGTAACTTATCTTAAGTTATATTTAAATGTCTGTATTGAATTGTAATTTTATTATTCTACTTTGCCGATGTCACCTCTATAGTTAAAAACATTTTGAATACTTACTAACACAGATGCTATAAAAGACCTTACTAAATTGATTAATAATTTAATCTTCTTATTTTTTAAACAATTTTGAAGAAATCATTGCAACTATTTACCTACAAAAGGTTGGAACAGCTGTCATTTTATTGAAATTCTTGTAATTATTTACAGACCGAAGAAGCTTCTTTTAAATAGTTATTCTGACTATGATTTTACGTTTCACAGGACTTTTGCGAGAGTCTTAGAAATACTAGAAATAATTAAATAAATATATAATAATAATAATATTTAATAAATAATTTAGAGTATGATAACTAGACTTAGTTTGGATTCGTTTGAGAATAAGCTCGTTAGGGATTGTAGTAAGTACTGGGTGTAATTGAATTCATTAGCATCCTTTGAAACTAGGTACATACTCCTGATACCGGTCACGTGTGGACCAACCTTTTTGGCTCGGTAATAATAATAACTCCAAGAAATGGAATAACTTACTTAATCAAATGCTACATTACAGAATTTAATTAAAATAATGAAGTACTGTTTTTAATTAGTACACACAAGGTATAAAAACGTTTAGATGTATCAAAATCATCTGTGCTAACCGCGTTAGGCGCCGCGGCAATCTTCATAATTTTCAATAAAAATAGTTTCATTTACACTCTTTACTCTTTAATAATCATCTATAAATGATGTACTATCACGGGCTCGATTTATGCTGATGATTTTAATTACATCCTGTATATGACGTAAAAGTGTACATAGGTACGTTATGTTAACTAGACTTAATTTGGATTCGTTTGAGAATAAGCCGTTTGGAGTAAATCTGTGACGAAAAAATGTACATGATGGGAACGTGCCCATTGGGATAATCTGCAACGTAAAAATGCTACATAATACGTTCTTCATACACAATCATATAAAGCATTCTGGGCACTTTTTCCTTCACCAACGGTTTAATTTTTGTTTTATATTTTAGTTTTATTTATTTTATGTTATTTAAGTTTTTAGAAGAAATAATGTAAAACACAAAAATGTTTATTTTATGTAATTATATTATACTTTTATACGTTCTACTTAGCCACACGTTTGCAATCAGCCCTGCCACACCAACATTCCGCTGCACACCGCCTCCCGCGTGGCGTTAGGGCCCGATAACATATCGGATGGTTTAACAGCTCTGATCGCATTTTTATTATTAGAATGCAGTGCATTACGTATTAGGTAACAGTCATTAGTGCATTCAACTCCTTTCGTTGCGCTGCGTATATGAATGTAACTGAATCATTACAGCACAAGAGGATAAACAGGAGTAAGCCATTTAATCATGCATAAACTGCCCTGATGTGACCGAAATTATGAACAAACAAAAGAGCACTTAAGTTCTTTGATCTTTATTATCTTATAATATCAAACTTACACTAAAAAAAAATATAAGCGTCTCATTTTTGAAATAAGTACTTGAAAGTTCATACATAACAGACATTTTATGTTGCTCTGAAGTTCATCTTTACGTAATTCTTTCCTTACATTATAATAAGGTCAACGTCGCAATAAAAATAGTTAGCGTAACTTTTGTAAAGGCTGCGAAGTGCAATATAAGCTTATTGTGATAAGGTACCAAAGTGATAGAATATTTTTGTAGCGCACTGCCAAGATGTAGGTCGGGAGTTGAGTTACGATGTGACGATAGGTAGGGTTGCCCTGGATTTTTTTAGGGTTCCGTATCTAAGGGGTAAAACGGGCCCTTAGTACTAAGGCGCGGCGCCGCTGGCCTTCTGTCTGTCTGTCCGTCTGTCATCGGGCTGTATCTCATGACCCATGACAGTTAGACAGTTGAAATTTTCACAAATGATGACGTATTTATGTTGCCGTAACAACAAAAAATATTAATAAACTAGAATAAAATAATTATTTAAGGGGTAATCCCATAAAAAAACGTGATTTATTGCTCTTTTTATAGATAATGGTACGGAAGCTTTCGTGCGCAAGTCCGACTCGCACTTGGCGATTTATTTATTTACAATAACGTGGTTTGGCCCTTTAGTGTTTAGAAGTGATGTCAGTCATAGTGAGGCGTATTACACGAGGAGGATATTTATCGAGATCGGAAATACCATTCTTTGTTTTTTCTCGATATTGTTTTTTCCTGGAATCAGATATTTGAACTTAAGTGAGCGATAAACACGATAGCATGATACCTACAAGGCATAAGATCGATTGCTTGGTATTTGGCTAAATATGTTTTCACGTTATTTTCATTGAAGACGTAAACTTCAGAACACTTTCAATTTTTTATTTATTTAAATCAAAAGCTTGCAAGTGGGTCGCACAATGTTACGATGTACGTCGATAAGCCGTAATAGTGGCGATAAGGCCATAAAGGGCAAAGATACTGTTAGTTATGAGTTTGATTTTTTGCTACAATAACTTTCGCTTGTGATATTAATTTTTCATTCAATACTCAACAATTATTGTAATGAGAAAATACCAAATATACCTAGTAGAAATATTACTAAAGATTTATATAAAATACAAAATAATATTATAGATACGTGTGTACCTAAAAAGAAATATCAAATATAATTCAGCTCAATACAATAAACAAGATTTAAACTGGATAATATTACCGTACAGAGCTCCACAGAATTTCTCCGAACTTTGAATTTATATTTTTTACATAAGTAACTCTAAACAAAATGCTCGTTTAGCATAAAAAAACAACGCAATAAAATCTGAATTAAAAACAGAAAAAAGTAAGATAGGTATGAGATGATTATTTTTAAATAATAATTAATGCTAATTACTTACTTACCTATTTAAGTATATAAAAAACAATAATGACGGATACAATTCTCTATTCACAAGTAGCCGCGGAGCTTCGGGGGTCATCGTCCATTTCAACCACAACTCATTAATTATGTAAAATTAGACATCGATATGACATTCACTGATAACAAAATCATTTTTTACGATCACGGCAAGTTTTTGTGTTCCAAAGTTTAAGCCGGAAAATATAAATAGTAGATTAATATTTATAAGAATAACTAAAATAAGGATCCGATTCAGAAGGCAGTACTCCTTGACACGACACGTTTTGTCAGGAGGTTCCTCGCCCTGCAACCCTGACCACCGGTATAGCTTGGGCTCTACCGGACAATAAGTTTAGGCTTTTTATTATATTTTTGTAATGTTACTTTTATAAGAAATGTTATAAAGCATTGTCTTAGGGAATGTAAATAAATGAAGTATACCCAATTAATAATAACAGATTTTTTTATTTTCTTTGATTTCTGTGTTTATAGTTGATGTTTTGGTTATCGGTATCAGATAATAATAACCACTAAGGTATAATAATTATATTAAAAGAATAATAAATTGCCAGTCTGTAATCAGAACGACACAGATTTTTATAATTACTAGGTAAAAGTTCCAAGTTTTTATTTCAATTTTTTTAATAATAAAAAATTAATCCGCTCTTTTCTTCTTCTCGTGTAGGCAAGTGGTCAGCCCTGGAGTCAGAATGTTTAGGACGCCCAAAGGCTTCTGACTTGGCTTAACGACTATTGTCTTACGACAACAGCCGGGACCGACTGCTTAACTTGCCCTCCGAAGCACGGTAGCGCTCAGTTCTAAATACCAACTTTTTGCTGTAGCGGTCACCCATCATAGTAGTGACCGCAGCGAACGTTGCTTAACTTTACCGATCGGTTAGGAACGGCTAGCCGGTCGTGCTTCGCTATAAGCGCTACATCATCTACTAATCCGCTGAAAACCATGAACGTATAGCAGAGCCGCCAAGCAAACCAAATAGTAATCTACAAATATTTTATCAATCACACACATCGCAGTGATCAGAACCGGCCGCAACAAAAAATTACGATCTGACATCTATACCTACCACATGTCAGCGCACTGATAAGTCGATTGCATAAATTATAATCTTAATGAATGGAGCCGATTGCCCAATTAATTATACTGTTATAAAATATTCTAATCTTCACCGATCTGTTTATTGCGTTTGTAAATAAATAACCATATAATTACCCCGGCTTAGGGATGGATTGATGCAGGTTCAAGTCCTGCTCGTGATTTAAATTTTTCCTTTACTTATTAATCTGTAGATTACGCTGAGCAGGCCATACTGCTATACAATCATAAATATGTAAATCAAATAGCTTTTATGACTTTCTTCACCCAATATGTAAAATCACCGATACCTATTGAAAGCTACTACTACATTTTTAATATGATCGTCATACGACTAATAAATATGCCTAGATAACAAACACCTTGGCAAACCGTAACAGAATTTATTTGTGTTAATTCATAGTACCAACTAACTTATAATAACAGCAAGAAATTAATTAAATCCTTCACAAAGTCATTTAAAGTCGTAAGTTTGTTAATAAATTCACAAAACTTAGGATAATCGCTAATTTAAATTGTAGAAACGAGGGCTCGCAATTATTAATGTTATTAAGACGCGACGGTCATTGCCGTTTAGATTAGAGATCAAATATTAGGGTTAAACGATGACAGACAAATTAATTGGTTAATTAATAATTCAAATGTAAAAAAAGCTTGAAATAATACTCCATAACATTAAAAAACTATAACGGAACCCTTCCTGTATTTACAAACGTGTACGAACAAGCTCACTCTGAAAATGCTACCACGAAGGTATGCAACATTGTATCATCTGGTCCACGAGGGCGGACCCTAAGGCAAACGCTAGTTCTGTTATAAAACAATCTACTGCATAGCGTAATTACTTATACCATCTTTTTATGTACTTACACGAATGACGTGACGAGCTAGGCTAGTCGTTCACCTGGTGTTAAGCATCACGGCAGGGCTATATATACAAGGTGACCTTGAATTGGTATGTTATCCCGAAAGGGGGTAAATCTACCCCCCAAGGTAGACAATGTTTCTTCTACGAATTTACTAAATTAATAGTTTATCATTGAAGAAATGCCATGTGAAGTTTACGATCGAAAATAACCTTAGCGCAGCTGGGTGGTTGAACTTTGCCCTTGACCGAGTGAACATAAATGAGTTTAACGACCTGTGTTTAGAAATGAATTCATAGTATCTTGTTAACTCTCGTAGCGATCGCATGTGCAATTTTGCGAGTGGATTTATTTTTTACCATAGAAGTTTGGAAACACCCAGTTTCTCACAACTTGCAGGGTATTATAGTCCCAGTCCCCCATTTCGGGATAACATACCAATTCAAGGTCACCTTGTATATGTATATCCAAACCCATAATATCAGTATAATTAAACTACTTAGAACGCACACTACGCATACTACGCTATAAAGTTCTTCATGGCTCTGAACTCCGCACGTCATCCTGTGGCCTTACTTTATGACCCTCCTCTCTTCCCATTTCATCGGGATCCATGCACCATCCCATTATTTTACTATTTTTCCTTTCTCTATACACATTCCTAACTAACGACTACCTTATTCAATCGTATGTTTAAATAACAAGTGAATTGCATAGTTTTAAATTAAATTATTGTCTTTTATATCCTCACTAGGTATTTCTTAGTGAAACGCCCTGCTTCATTTATTCATTAAAAAAATCAGTCAGAATAATCGTGTTACGGAACCCGAAACAAAGTTTTTAATTAATGTCTCAACGAGGCATAAACCGGTCCAACATTAACGGTCGTATCGATGAAGCTATCAGCTATCTATTAATAATCTGTGTGTTTTCCACAAGTAGTTCGTAGTAGCGATGGAAATTAAAGCGATTTTGCTTAAATTTCATAATCATGCGAATTCACGAGTCTTTGCATGCTAGTTGCTATTGCTATGCTATTTGCTAAAATGAAATGAAATGAAATTGAAATGAAAAATAAATGCAAGATGAAATTAAACATGAAATAAAAATGATATGAAACTTTATATTAAAAATTAAATTCAAAATGAACAAATGAATTGAAACGAAATTTCATATTTCACAGAATTTCGCAACTAAATTTCATTTGCGAAATGCGAAATTGAGATTTCACATGCTAAAAATGAATGCGAATGCTAATTATTCCATCACTAGTTCTTAGCTCTTATCTGTTATATATCACGTATCAATTTTGACAGTGAGTGTGCGTCTTTATAGTTCATGAATTTATTTTGCATAGTATAATAGTTAGAGATTTCTTTATATTTTTATGATATTTCCTTATTTATTAGAAAAAGATAAGGACTGAAAAATTTAGCTTTTTTTATTTGTTACAATTGTTAAATAGTACCTATAGGTACTGTAATGTAACTGTCTTATTCCCAAATGAGTTAAAAATGGGTCCAAAGATATGATAAAGATTTATGATTTATAGCATTGTCACCTCACTATTGCAAAAACAAAAAATAAAAAAACGTGAAATTTAGTCAAAAAATGTTTTAAAATAAAATCTGTAACTTGAGTCCCAAAAAGAAAGGAACTTCATCATCATCATCAGACGTTTTATGCACAGGTAACAAGTAATAACTTTTTGTGTAGGTAGCATCAGCAACTTTATATTATGGGTGGATAGGGTGGCCAGCAAGTAAACAGCCCATCAGGGTGGTAAGAAGTCATCGTTACTGACATCAGGGGTCTGATGAAGCATTGCTTGTGTTGTAAGTGTAAGTACTACTTAATTAATATCTATGGTTGTGACCCTAGTAATTAATTCAATATCTTTGGCGCGTTACACATACACTCATACTATACTCCATTTAAAAATAAGTAGGACCACCCAAAACAGATGATAAGTTAAATGTACTTTAAACTAAAGGGTTAAGGTTAACATGAACTTTACGCATGTCCGGCTTGCAATCAGAATTTCATTGATAGCCGCAACGAATCCACTAGCTCCATACCAAATTAAATAAATACCTACACTATGTTAAATGTTAATGCTATTCAAAACAAACATACTAACCTTCAGGTCACATGAAAATTCATTCACTGTTTCATTCACAAAAATGATTCCAGTTAGACAAAAAACGCTCAATATTTTTTGAATGAAGTCTGGCTGGAAATATTGTCTAATTTAAAAAGTTTACAGGACTGGCCGGTAAGGTTTTTCCAAATTCGAAATGTCCGTTGCGTTTTCCCGCCGCGTGCTAGTCGGTCCGAAGCACGGAGCGCGTGCGGACACAAACGCGTCTGATTATGGACTATAGTCGGCACTATGCCGGTATTGCCGGTACGGTACTTGGGCGTTCCTACATCTAGTTTACTATTGTATACAAAGCACCTCGTGTCGTTTACCTATTACCTACTACGTTCCGAATTCGAGATTCGCGTGAAGTTTTGATTGGTTTTGTAACCAGTGACTACAGTGCAGGTGGTTCGTGGTTAGGATGGATATTATAGTTCCGGAAAATTTTAGAACCTACATGACCTACCTGTTGCGTACCTACTGCAGGAATTCACTATCATGCACTCGCGAGTGTGTATCATTCTGATTTCAATGTTAGGTTTAGTGCTTGTTGGTCACAGACATCAAAGTTTCCTTTCGGAAAATTATAGGTTTTGTTTTTCATTAATGTAGTTGCAAAGGTTATATTTTAATCCTTCTAATTTCAAAATCGTTCTCATACCCAATAACATCATCACTACCACCATATTTTTGGGTTAGCAACAATAGATTCTTCTAAACTAGATACCTCTACCTAGTGTTTATTTTTACAACACCATTTTAAACTTACACACTGTAGTAGTTTAAATAGTTTGCCTTCATTTAGGTCACTATTTCCTACTATTGTGCCAAATTTTTACTATCTGTATTAGAACGCCCAAAAGCAGCAGTCGCGATAACCATAATGCAAAAATGACTGTAAGTCTCAAATTGAGATATGCACTACGAAATGATTAATTTTTCTAAAAACTTTACTTACCAGTTCCTGTGAAAAACTGAATACTATAAATAATAATAATAAAGTGGGTTCGATTCCCTCAACAGGACAAGTACCAGTTTGTAAGTAGAAAAAAAAAGCAAATAACGTGTTCTGTGTCTGTTCTGTGGGTGTTGTGGGACTATGGTCTTTGTAGTAGCGATGGCAATTAATGCGATTTTGCGTAAATTTCATAAGCATGCTAATTCACGAGTCTTAGCATACTAATTGCTAAAATGAAATGAAATATGAAATGAAAAATGAAATGAAACATGAATTAAAAATGAAATGAAACTTTATATTAAAAATTAAATTCAAAATTAACCAAATGAATTGAAATGAAATTTCATCTTTCACAGAATTTCGCAACTACATTTCATTTGCAAAATGCTAATTGAGTTTTCGCTTGCTAAAAAATAATGCGAATGCTAATTAATCCATCACTATTTCGTATAAATCTATGTATGTGATCATCATCATCAACCAAAGCCTGTAGACGTCCACTGCTGATCATAGGTCTCCACCAGAGAGCGTCACGTTGAACGGCTGCTCGCTTCCTGCATCCATCTGCTCCCACCGCTTTCACTAGATCGTCGGTCCACCTAGTGGGGGCTGGCCTACGCTGCGTCTTCCAGTTCGTGTATGTGTTGGCTGCTATTTATTTATATTATCATCATCAGTATATATTAGTCCACATCTGGGCATAGGTAGGGCTCTCCTATTGCACGCCACTTAAGCGTATCCTCGGCAAATCTCTTCCAGTCACTAACTTATAACTATGTCAGTCAAGGCATCCTACCCTACGTTTGCCAAGTCTCCCTACACCTAAGAACTGTCACTGTGTAACTGTATAGACAGTTACACACCAGCGGTTGTTTACTGATTCGGTCCTGCAGAAACTCGAAGCATAGCATTTTCATTTCCTTTCTTTTCTAATACATTTGATTTCGAATGAAACCATCTACATATATGATTGATAGAATATCACTTGCCGGTAAGTAGTTTACTCATCAATTTTTTCCGACAACAACATGATCAGGTGTCGCCAAAGACATGAAAATATCAATAAAATTGATTGTCGTGTTTGCGCTCATCTAAATGAGAATAGGGTCGATGTCGTCAGATGAACATTCCCATTTCCCGTCGATCAGTCACTGTCTCCATCATGAAGATGCAGATGTTATTTTTGTCCTATAGTTTGTTTTTCCCGTGTTATTGGGATTTCTGACTGAAATGGCAACACGGGTAATAATGAGCATGAAATGGTTACCATCAGTGAAATATAAACTACTTGTGCTGATCGATATATTTTGCTATGTCTGTTCTGATACGGCTGTAGAGGGCTTGTAATTAGTAAAAAGCAATAGGTACAAACAAACAAAAAAAAAACTGTCACGAAAATGAGTATTGATTGATTCAGATTCAGATATTTATTGCTTCTTATCATGTTAGGTATGATACCTAAAGCTAACATGCTGGATATATTTTTTTGTAATGCTTTCACGCGTGAAAATACCTTCATTGAATAGTTAATTGTACAAATTAAATCATTTTTTTAAATTATTATTTTTATAAATATAAATACAAAATACAATTACTAAAAACTAAATGAAATCTAAACTAAGTAGGTACTTATCTAAAAGTTGTACATAATATAGAAAATTAACAGCTAATCTTGAAATTCCACCTTTCTATTGAGAGAAAATGCTTCACTCCCTGAGTTAAATAATTTTTGCGTTATACGACAAAATAAGTAATTAGTGGTAGACATTTTGCCTGTTCTATGGTTTTATTAAATTTGGAATATCCTATAATTTTTAGGAGAATATTTACATTGTGCGATACGTACAACAGAACAATATAATTTTATTACTTGTTCCATCACGCTTCACACGTTTAATTTAACAACCAATAAACCGTCGAGATGATGTCAATTAATTGTGTAAATATTTCACGTCTACAGTATAATTATTATTCTCGAACAGAAGTCGAATTGTAAAGTTCATAAGGAATTTATACAGACTGACCTTAAAATTTAAATTGTTTAATTTGGATGTTCATTTGTTTTGAGCAGTAGAAAAATTGTATCCGCGTTTGTCGAATGTTCTTCAGCGGCTGAAAACTATCGTTCATAGACATAATAAATAATAGAATAGGTACCCAGTACATAATATAAAGAGTTATTATGTCTCTTTATCTAAGACTAGCTTCTACCCCGCGGCTTCGCCTGCGTGGACTATTCCTCAAGAACCGTTTATTTTTACCCTATTACGACATAATAAACAAAAATTCCCGAGACCCGTATCTATTCATTTTGTATGTTCTTTACACTACATATTCCAAATTTCAGTTTGAAACGGTAATTTTTTTTCGAAATTATACACAAATTTTAACAATGTTATAAATGTTGAATTTCAAAAAAATAAATTTCTTTTATTTTATACTTGTTTGTATGTGTCAAGTTTCGTACGTCATGAAACGTAAATTTTGCATACATAAGATTTTTACCCCTTTCGCCCACTTAGGGGTTGAATTGTCAAAAAGCCTTTCTTAGTACGCGGTTTTCCAATTTTCAAGCCCTTACGTTCAGTGATTTGGGCTGTGCGTTGTCTGGCAGTCAGTCAGGATAAAGCCTTTTATATAATAGATTGTATGTAGGTACCTATATTAAAATGGGAGAGGCCTATATGTCCAGAAACGGACCAAAAAGGGCTTATTATGAAGAAGAAGAAGAAGTACGTATGTGTTATTATTCGTAATTTTATTATTACCCTTAGGTCACAGATTTTATAATAGTAAACTTATGGTTTAATTAAACACAGGCCTAATTAAAATCATGTTTCTGTGCTTCGTGCGTCCAATTAACAACTTTGAATATCCAATTTTGGGGAAAACCTTGAACTTTCCAAATAAAACATAAATCGTAAAACCTTTTGTCAAGTTTAGTTTCGCTTAATGATCTTGTTAAATATATTTTTGGGTTTGGCATTGAGTTTGGCGTAAATAGGTAAACGGCATAAAAATTTGACACCTACTCAAATACATCAAAAATTAGAACAAATAAATTTATCCATGGCGAAGTTTAGAACTTAAATAAGATTTTTAACTGCCATGAAGAATACTTATTACGTACACGTAGTAACAGTTAATTATCCGTATAAAATATAGATCATCATCAGCCTTAACACGCTTATTAGGTACATGCTACATGCTTAACATCATTTTAGGCCTCCCCCATAGAGCGCAACGAAAGCTTGTATCGAAAGGCGATTATTAGATTAGAGCTATAAGAGTTGACCTTAGCTTAAGTACATCAACTTGGAAATGCCGCAGATATTTTAAAACTGCATAGGTATTAGTATCGTAATTTTATAGTGCTCTCTATGGCCGCCCTGCGGTTGCCAATCACTTAAAACTAGTTGAATGTGTGAACAAATTTTCGAGTCTGTTTTTGCATAGCTTAAAACTGAAAAACTCTTCTCTGCAAAGGTTAAAAAGGTAAATATAAGCTTTTTAACCCCAAAGTTCGTCTAGGTAGGTACCACCGCTTTGCCAGTTAGTCTAGCCAAGCAGTAGTGTGCAAGCACTATTGTGTTCCGGTTTGAAAGGCATTGTAGCTAGTGAAATTACTGGGCAAATGAGACTTTATGACCTGATCGCACAATGTAGTAATCTGATTACTAGACTGTGTGATGTCTCGGAATGACGTGCGCAGTGCAGTGTCGCGCGAAACTTTATTTTAAAGTTCCGAGTGACACTGCAACTGTTATGGGCGGCCGTGTCGCTTAACACCAGGTGAACGACTAGCTCGTCAGGTCATTCAAAATACCCAAATACTGATGCGTCATGAAAATTCCATAGTAACTGTTATGTAATCTGCGGCAGTTATACCGTCGCCCGCCCCCTTTCAAATAGGTGTTTCTTTTATGAAAGTATACCGCGAAGTAAATTAATCCTATGTATGTCCGATCAAGTGGTCTGTGCCCATTTATTTGGCCACAATAATTGATTGTCACATGACACGTGAACAAGGGGCGCTGGTTTCTGAATTGAAGAAAGTGGGATCCACTTAGATCCAACACACACATAAAAAATCACAAAAATGTTTTGTCGTTTTCATTCATTTCGTTGGAAAATCTTTGAATTACTATGGAATTGGCTAAAATATTGTGTTATACATAGTTATAGGATTTATAACCATTAGCAAAACCAAATTCATGTAACCCTACAAAATTCAAGGAAATGATCCTCATTTACTCCTATGTTTCTGCTTGTTACTTTCAACAACATATGAAGAAAAGTTTGCTTTGCTAATAATTTTCTTCCTACACAGAATAAAGAAAAAAGTAAATAAAAAGTGCCTATAAATGTTACTTACATGAATTTAATAATTGAAATAAGTAAATATCTAAGTAACATAATATAAAGTCATTATAACAATCATATTGATTAGTACAATTTAACATATAAATAAAAAGCCAATAAACAAGAGCAATTTTTTTTTTGTTGAAACGTTTTTTTTTTGTAGCCAGAGAATGAAAACATGCTTTTTTTTAAATAAATATTAAACTTGTCTGTGGAGTTTTGGCGGGAACGCGGAAAAGTTCACGTCGTTGCATTGTATTATTTCTCAAACCTTGTGCTTTTTCCAGAGTTAATGTTTAAAAATTGGTGGCGTTTCACGCATTAAGTGCTGAATTACGAGTATGAGTGTGGGCATGTGATATAATGTGGTGTAACATGGTTTTTCATGTTGCTTCCAAAATTCCATAGGAGTTTCTAGTAAAGTTGTCACCACTTTACTAGAGCATGACTTAGACTGGACTATGACTAAGACTTGACTATGTAAAATATTCTAAAACTCGATGAAAATATACAATACTTGACACTGGCTAAATACACTGTGTGTGGAGCCAAAGTATAAGAAAAAAAAAACTTGTCTGTGAGAATAACGGATAATGTATTAAAATTTTAAACAAAAGAGTTTTGGCTCCTCCCAGAACGCTCCCAGCACAAAAGTAAGTATAAACTGTAACACGATAATGTGTCCAAAGATGTGACGGCTCTCACGCCCGAGAGCTTCGTAATCGTATACTTAGCGATATCGTCTATCTTCCTCGTATCACCTTATTAGTGGTCACTAAATATAGCCGAGTGATTAGCCACATGTCACCTGTCTGCTTGAAGATTTCCATCATCAAATTTGGAAGTTTAACTGGTTTCGTTTTTATTTTTAGTCTCAACTGAATGACGGTCAATATTAAAATGAATTCCCTGATAATTATTTTTGAATTGACTAAGTGGAGGATGCGCTGCAAATCTTGATTATCTTTCAGCTACCTAAAGATAAAGAAAGACTGCAAAATTTCATGTGCTTCTGGGCTGACGGATAACATCCTTAGACCCTTTAGACAAACCTACCTTAGACATAGGGCGAATTCTGTGCCTTAGGTTTAGAAAAAAAATTGTAAAATAAAATAGAGTTAAGTATCCAAAAATTAGTTAATAAAGTTATGTCCGAATACCTGGGGGGCAACTACAACCTCTTATCGCATTATTACTTCAATCATACATTGACAAATGACATAAAAGTAAGAATAGTGTAATTTTTTTTTACTTATATTTTGGTTCCACACATAGTGTATTTAGCCAGTGTCAAGTATTATATTTTCATCGTGTTATAATATATTTCACGCAAAGTCTTGTCCTAGTCATAGTCATAGTCCAGTCTAAGTCAGGTAGTCATAGTCCAGTCTAAGTCATGTTCCAGCAAAGTGGTGGCAACTTTACTAGAACCTTCTATGGAGTTTTGGAAGCAACACAAAAAATCACGTTTCACCACATTATATCACTTGCCCTTACTCATGCTCGTAATTCAGCACTTAATGCGTAAAACGCCACCAATTTAAAACATTAACACTGGAAAAAGCAAAAGTTTTGAAAAATAATACAATGCAACGACGTGTACTTTTCCGCGTTCCCGCCAAAAACCTACTATAATTTTGCAGAGCCAGAGCAGTTTTGATGACGTCACGTTAAATCATTAACTCAAATACAACTGTCATGTCATACCTTTACATCATGTTGACACTGACGTGCGACAGTGATAACGCCATATAAAAATGTAGACGTCTCGTTCACACGCAGGAATACTTTATAAGCTCATGGTACGAATTTGAACAATATTATTATAACCTTGAAATATTAATGCCATGAAACATGATGGTTTTGTATTAGTTTGTGGTAAGCCTGCTGGATTGCTTGAAAATAGCAATTGTAAATGCAATATGTGCTTGAAAAAATTTTTAGTCACCTGGAGCGAAGCGGAGAGCCCATAAGATTGTTTCATCAACAACAAACTATCCTACCTATATCTTTTCTTCGGCAGAAAGGCCAATTGATTTCGAAGGTCCCAGTAATAATTTCCTATGTAAGTGAACATTCATTTGCACACAAAATGAACGAGCTGTCAACCTAATGAAAGAATCTCAAGTATTTGCCTAAATTAATGTTTATGGCTTTAGTTTCATGAGATGATTATACAGCGTGAACAATGTAGCAGTCGTAACGCTAATATAATATGGGTAATTTTTGTTGTTTTTTATTAGCTACTTGCTGTTTTGGATGACGGGCGTAATAGGAGTAAGAGATTAAAACGTATGCCCTTCTTTTGTAAACCACTGTAGAAAACGTACTTACAAAAAAAAAAACAATGTAACTTAATAATCTAATTTTTAAAAAGATAAAATATGTTTCTATATTTTTCTTTAAACACAAGTACCAATACATTACAATACCAATACAATCCGATTAAAAAAAAAAAGGCAAAGGTAAGTAAAGAACCAGAGAAAGAACTGTAACGAAGGTAATAAGCAAATACATATATTTTGCTAACGTACGTAAAGTTCGTTAAAAACACAGAGCTATGAAACAAATGACACTTTGGAAGTGTTTTTATTTTTGCTATGTGGTTAAAAAGAAATGTTATAGAAATAACACTATTCCAAAAATAGCCCAAGTATCTGACTATACTTCCTTGACAAATCTATTAACTGGCGTGTCCAATACATAGCTAAAGGTTGAGGGGTCAACTAGAATATGACACTGTCACGTCTGGTGTCGCGAAAGTCGAGCCAGCTAACAGCATCTGAAGCGCCGCCGCATTGACTTAGTGGTAGCTGTTACCTTATCTGTGGAGATCCAGTTGAAGTCACTTATACAGATACCTATGAACAAGAAAGGCGTGGAGTTGCTCTTGGGCATAGTACAATAATATACTGCAACTTGATATAATTCAAGCAGTCAGCAAGTCTACCCACACATAACATGTAGATTCATACTATAAAATAGATTAAGTAAAATAATGAAGATGAGAATATACTCACGATTAAGATAAATAATTAATCTTTTAAGTTGATGTGTCTAATCTCATCTGACACAATAATATTTAATTCACTTTTGTGCCTTTCATAAAGTCCATTAATTGTACAACTGACAACCGATGGGGAAGAAAGGTTCTCGATTGGCGACCTCGAACTGGAAGACGCATCAGCGTAGGCTGGTCCCCTACTAGATGGACGGACGACCTGAACAAAACCGCGGGGAGCCGATGGATGCGGTGTCACTGGATGCAGAGAGACTAAGGTGAATTATCTCGATTTTGTGATTATTCGGTGAATGGTATTGGACTCTTTTATTATAGGTTAGATATACAAGTGTCCCCGGAATCGGTTTCAAGACTTCTGGGCCAGAGATAGAAAACCTTGGAATACTTGGATTAAGCTTGTTCCATGACTTCCTATAGTTTAAAAACAATTGGCACTTTAATGATTTTTAGTCAAACCCTCGAAGTTTCCCTTAACAACTATTAACTGTTATTAGTGCCACTGATCTGGTTTTTAAATGTTATTACAGCACGATACTACTGAGCCTTTAAAAAAACTATTATTTTTTTGATACTCATTAAGTACAGTCGATTTTATTGCCCCCAACCTGCCAGAAACTTGATCGACGGCGAACTTGCTGAAGCAGCATTAACATGAATTATCTCATCTAGTTTGTTATGTTCTCACAATTTGGCATAAGAATTTGTTTTGCCCATTATAAAAAACCATAATTATGAAGTAACATGCCCAATTATCCACTCATATCTAAGCATCGCATACGTTGCCTTCTTATTCGTTCACTTACTTTAGTGTAGTAGGTAATTTCTACTTTACGCCATTTTTGTTCAGGCGCGTTCCACAATATGTAGAAGACAGTGCGATGACAGCTAATTACCTTTGCGAGGATACCGTAAAGTTATCGCCAATATATAATGCACATATTACTTCATATTCTATACTGCCTACATCTAAGCTTTTGCATACTATAGTAACATTCCAGTTCCACTCTAAATCAATGACTTGTACCTAAATATCTCTAGATACTTATCCTGGAATGTAGGAGACATGTCTTGGATCTAAGTAGAGTAAATTTAAGCCTATAACTTTCAGAAATATCTAGAATGTGTATTCAGGTAACTGAAATAGAATAGATAATACCAAACAATAGAACGAAATGTACCTACTGCTGGGGTGGAAACCCATTAATCTTCTTCTGCAAAGGGCTCTCGTTGGTCTAGTCTAGCCTATTCATAATGCATACTAATAATTTGGAAGCTTAGTTAAGTCTTATCTTCTGTCTAACACGAAATAATAGGTGGGTGTTAATTATAAGTATCACTACAGTTTTTAGTTAATTATTGTTCAAATCAAATGGTTTTAGTCTTTCAGTTTCACATTTACAACTACAACACTAATAAATTCCACTAATAATTTTGTTTAGTTTGCAGGCTTTCGTAATGTTACTATCTAAAGCATTCCAGGAACACGGAACAGTGAAGTAAATTAATTACTTAACATTATATACTACCTCTTATTCTTTACACTAGTTGAGTTGGTGAGTATTCACCCTTTCGAATTTATTTTAAACATGAACAGTCGCGTTGTCTAGATCTACCTTAGTATCGTATGAGAGGTTAGCTCTATCCATTGTCTAAAGCGATACTCAACCTTTTTTCCTTGTGGGTTGCAACGTTTTATAATACGGGCCGTAATATGAAATTTTTATTTTATTTATCATGATGGTAGAGATGCACCGTGGTTCACCTGCATTTTTCCCGTAGGATCTCTTTTTCCGGGGTAGGTATCCAATATTGATCTTGGAGTGTAAGCAAAATGACATTAAAATCGGTTTAGTTTAGCTGTTTTAGCGTGAAATCTGTAACCTAACCTTCAAACAAAAGAAGAGATAAAGTTTATTTTCAATATAAATATGTACTTATGTAGATAATATAGATAGAAATAAATTAAGGATAATCAAAACACTACTGCATTTGTATGGGCCTCTCCCACCCATATAGGTACGTAAGTTACATAATTTTTTGTGAGTCGGTGTTGTTTATTTTTTTTTCTATAGTCAATGGTACACACGTAAGTCTTGCCCAAGACCTAGGTAATATCGTCTCTGCAATAGACTTTATGTACTTTAAATGTAGATTTTAATGCCACTTATTAACCCAAAATTTTGTCAGCGGGCCATATCAAAAAGCTTTTGCGACCGCACGTTGACAGCTCCTATTCCAGACTAGATTTTAGCCTTCCGCTTGGGGCGGTCGTGCTCATTGTTCTTTGTCTTCTCTAAAAGATATGTTTTAAATAATATTTTACGATCCCTAGACATTGTATATTGGAATGACAAAGAGCTGCGATGCATTCGTTTGTCGAGAGATAGATTTTAATCTGCTTCCTAGTACCCCCTTGCATGTGAATAATGATTTATGCCAGTATTAGAGCAGTAGCGGTTAGAAGGAAACTTACAGCTTAGCTTGAGGCTTGAGGTCGGACAGACGTAATTAGGCCTAATATATTTATAGTGAGTTCATTTTCAGGGCCTCATTATAAATTTATCGAGCATTACATTTATATTCTAAATACTTTGGCAAAATGGCAAATGACGATAAAGAAATATTGCTAGTTGCATGAGACTTTTATTCCTGCCGATTTGCTGTGGGGAGTTTGCATTTGCTCGAAGGAAAGAAATTGTTTGGAAACAAAAGTCAGTAAATTCGAGCACTTGATGTGGCATCTAATAACCCACATTCTGTGCAGCGTGGTGTGGTAGATAATAGATGGACCTTTTAGTTTCTACTCTCTCCTCGAGAGAGAAAAATCGGCGTTTCCCATTACGCAATGGGAACATAATTATAATGGGTTGATAACGCAGCGGATCGTCCATTATAATAAAAAATATTGAAAATAAACTAATTGCAAAATTAAGGTATCTCTAAGATCATCACCATCAGTCTGAAGACGTCCACTGCTGAATATAGATCTCCCCCATAAAGCGCCACTTTGAGCGGCTGCTTGCCTTCTGCGTCGATGGATGCAGAAGGCAAGCAGCCGCTCAAAGTGACTGTCCATGGTTTTGATCTTCGTTGTCCACCTACCTACGAGAACCATTCTTCCCCATCAGTTGTCAGTTCTACGAGCGATGTGGCTTATCTACTGCCACTTCAACCTGAAAATTCTAAAAGTTATATCGGTGACATTCGTTTCTCTAAGATGCAATACTCTGGCAGATACTAAAGTAGCATGGCCTGAAAAAATCTTCTAATTACATTAATGAACCTAGAACTTAATACCTGATAATGTCATCTACATATTTATAGAGTACAAAAGAAAACAAACTAATTAAGATTCGTAACAATAAATCACTGCTGTAATTTGTTCTGAATTGAATTCTCTAACAATGGTGACAACTACAGTCCAAATAATCGCGACAGATCTAGATAATTACTATGAGTCATCGACAGAAGTAGATAATAGGTGCTGTTAAAAATATATATAAGAAAAAAAAAAGAAAATGAAAGGGGAAGAAAGGTTCTCGAGTTGCGACCACGAACCGGAAGACGCAGCGAAGGCCAGCCCTCCGACGATCTGGTGAAAATCGCGGAGAGCCGATGGATGCAGAAGGCGAGCAGCCGTTTCAAAGTGGCCCTTTGTGGGGGAGGCCAGTGTTCAGCAGTGTACGTCTTCGGGCTGTTGTTGATGATGATGATGTTGATGATGAACTGCTTGCTCGTCACGTCCTTCATAAACAAAAAAAAAATGTTTATGAATGACTAAGTATAGGTATAATGTTGCTACCATAACAGTGTCGAAATTAACACTAATGTGTTATAATTAGGTAGAAGGCTTCATCATTTCATTACGGCGAGTAGATAAACAATCTGAACTAATTGTATAATTCTTGTCACTACGATCTGTCAGATATAAATTAATTAATCTCTATCTACAGATATCGCATTGAAACTCTATCTTTAGACAGATAGACTATCTCTTTGATACACCGCACATTATAAATAACTTGAAATAAACCAATCACAATGCAGAGCGGGGTGCAGTAAGGTAATATAATAGTGAATTCATTAAAAAGGCAAGTGCTGTCATCTTTAAATTAGGTAGGGACGGTAAGAGCTTGCACTCTGAAATTACACAACCTTAATATTTTTTTACAGTTATGATAAAATATTGGTTATGCTTTGAGATGCATTAATTTGCTTTGATCTCTAAACTAATAGCAAGAAGTTATTAGCATAAGGACTCATTCACACTGTAGCGTTTATCGATGTCCCGGTTTTGGCACCAGACTTAATCCTCTTCACACGAGATGGTTTCTACACTGTTTCTACATGTTTTATGCACTGTGCCGGATGGGCCTGAAGTCTACTATTTGACTGCAGGGCCATTATTCTGTATCAATTGACCGCGCGAAATGATTAGAACTGTCAAAAATCACATGTTTTACAGAGATGCGTTCCGAAACATCAACCACATCAAAAGCTACCACCACTTGTGTCAATATATTTTATTCAAAATAAAATTAACTTTATGTAAAGTAGAGTAAAGTAAAGATACTTCTAACGCTGTAACACAATTTGAACAAGACACGATAAAGACGTGGTTTCGTATCGTGTGGAATCTGCGTTTCCATAGAGAATAACCGCCTAGGTACCGTACAGCAACTGCCTTTGATTGCAGAGGAATTTAATGTACTGAGGTAAATTTTGCTGCCCATTCCCTGGATATTCTCTTAGCCTGCTCTTACGGCTCCCACGGGAAAAGATGGTGTGGTCCTATTGCAAAACCGGGGACCACACAGCCATACATAGATAATAAATTACCCAAGAATGCTATAATGTCCCTAAAAACGTAAACATCTTTCATCTCGTCCATTAGCAATAATAAAAATAACTCGAACAAATACTCAGAGTGCTATTTGTTATTATAATTTTCCCTCACTTACCTCCAGCGCCATTTTATCTGCTCCAATCTCCAAAGACCGTGTGCGGTCTATTTTCCTAACCAATTTATGCGATCGGCGCCTTTGCAATCGTCGCGGGCGTGCTAACCAAATCAGTGATAATATAAATAATGAGCGTTGATAAATACAATGTTATCTCGCATTTGAAGCTAAATTAGGACTGTTTTGTCTGTGATGAAGTATGTTGTAATTTTCAAAACAAGTCATAATCAGATAGGAAAAGAGTTAATAAACGCACGTGATTGCGTAAGTAATAGGTAAAGAAAGCAAATAAGAAAACGAAAGATTCAAAATTAAATTATCCTTAGCTATTAGCTACCCAACAGTATACGTAACACATACTTACGTATTAAAAAAGATAGCCTCTGCGGAATGGTAGTTCAGCAGGTCGGCCTGTAACCCGGGGAGATGGGTTCGATTCCTGCGACAAGATAGATATAGGTATCAGTGCAGTTAAAAAAGTGCAAAATATATTTGTTCTGTCTGGGTTTTGTGGAACCATGGTCATCATAGTTCCTGGGTTCTTAGATACAGGGAATCCTAGTCAGGGCCCAGGATCTATGTAAGTGATCATAGGGCGTTATATATACTTGTTTATTTTAGATATGGTATAAGTGAATAAATCATGATTGCCACTCTGATTCGGTTAATTAGCTGCACAAAGTCGGCGGGAATGTAGGCTATGATTGGGATGAGAGTCGAAGATTAATTGGAACTGTAAATCTTTCCTTGTATTCTATCTACTGTAACTATTGGTTCAATGACTTCACCGCTATTATAAACCTTGTTTAATTTGGAGTGTTCAAATACTCTATTAGTTAAATTAAAAATATTGCTCTTCTTCTCGTGTAATATTAGTATAGGTACCTAGCTTCTGTTTTTTTTACACAAATAAATGACGTCACGGGCTAGTCATTTGCTTGATCTTAAGCGTCATGGCTGCCCATAACAGTTACAGTGAAATTTGGAACGGCTGTAAGTTATAAAGTTTCGGGTGACATTCTACTGATAAGTTCATCTAAAAAATATCCAATAAATATACAATCATGATTGAAAGAGTGCAACGAAAGTTTGCAAGGTATCTCTATAAAAGACCTTATGGATACTATCCCTTTCTCTTTCCGTCATTATTTGTCTCGGGAATGGTGGCGGTTACGTTGGAGCTGCGGCGTAAATTATTGCTAATTATTCATTACTGCTTGTTGATGCGTAATGAGGTTGACAATCCATCGGTGCTTAGCAGTCTATACTACTTTGTGCCGCAAAACTATATTCGCGCGGGTCTAAGACGTCGCCACCAGTTGTTTGCTGCCCCTCCTGCTTTGCGCACACGGCACGCTCATAATGCTCCGACGGCAAGGGCTGTAGCGGTTATCAACCGCTTCCTCAGCGAAGTCCTAGATGCTGACATACATACTGACCCCATTAGTCGGCTTTATAAATATATATTGTTTTATCCATATAAGGACTTAGTGTAACAATGTGAATGTTTTGGCGTTGCTGTAAGTTCATAATTGTATTTATCAAATAAATAAATAAATCTAGTGACGTCAGCATATCTAACACACTAGTGGGGAATAAGATTACTAGAATGAGAGACATAATACCTATCTAATACCTATTATTGGTGTGACACCGCTGGTTGCCCCGATTCCTTATAACCGCAGGCGCTGAAGCGGTTTGACCTCTAAGATCTAGTTCTTGACCATCAAGAAACTAGAAGTAACTTTATGTTAATAATAATGCTTCCAGCTCAAACTGATCGAAGAGTCTCCTAAATAAAATACTGATAGTTTCACGATACTGCAGGTTCTTAGGGGTAATTATTAGACTGGCTTGATCGCAAAATCACTGCATGTTAATATGACTAGTCCTTAAAATTGCCACATCACTAAAACACCTAGATTTATATAATGATATGATAGATAAGATATGATTATGAAGATTTTAATCAAAAAAACCGCAGCAAACCAGAAAAAAGGCTATAGAGATGTAGCACCGTAGAACTGCAGAGAAGCAAAGAGAACGCAACAGGGATATGAGATAACTGGACCTGTACCCTCACCAGACTAAATGCATAGATACTAACTCTTCTGCTTATGACCCAGCCGATTTCAGAATGAGAAAGATAGCAAAAAAAAAAAACACTTGTAGCGTTGTCAGAGCATGACCACAAACTCGAAGAGCATTTAGAAATTAATAGCTAACGAATACTTACCATTTTTCTTCTAAACTATTTCAATGTCTTATTCTCACAAGCCCGGTGGTCACACATAAAAATTTACAGCTCCAATAAATATTGTTAAATTGAAGACTTCCTTCATTCAAAATCCAACTCCACCGAGATTATGACAAAAGAACTATTTGATTCATTGTGGATAAATGTCCAACACGTGCTAAAAATAAATAAAATTAATCCCATACTAAACTGCTAGAATAATTTGCCAAGTGAGCCATATTTATGGCTTAATAGCCATTTGTCGTGCAGCTTTCAATGGATCGACAGAAACGGCGCATCTGGGCTTCCGCGGGTCAGCCGCATCAATTATCTGTCGGATTTGTTTGTCGGATGAATGGCAATGTTGTTGTATTGGATAATGTGTTGGATGATTTATTTTTATTTCGGACATTATACTGTCGTAAAATTTGGAATTAGCTGAATTGTGTTGGATATTTGGGTTGTCAAGTGATATTATTCCACAGTGCAGGGACTTGTCGTCTAAATATTTGAAACGTAATAAGTGCTTCTGTATTTCGACGAAACGATGAAATGATTCGCAGTTGTAGTAAGGTTAGAGTCCCACAACAGCAGCCCAACACAAATTTAAATGAAGTGCTACAAAAACTTTTGACAGATACGTTCAGATTCTTTTTAATTATTGGCGAAGAGTGCATCTGTTTGAAGTACTCAATGAAAATTATTAGTAACAGACCTGTTATTTTATTTTTTAAAAAAATATACATAGGTACTTACCCTTTTAATAAATAATTAAATACTTCATACCAATCAGTGGAATAGCTACATTAACGGTACTTTAAATATTGTCGTCTAAATATTTCAAGGTCATCGATTTTGTGGTTCAAAAATTACAGACATCCAACCTTCAGTATTAGGTCCAAAGCCTCTTCTATCCTGTACTATAGGAAATTGGCGAACCTTCACCTTCATCCTTTCATTTTTTTTTTGTAATCTTTATTTAATTTAGGGACTTTTGTCCATTAGGGTATGTCAGTCCCATCATAACCTAAGCCTATGTAAACAACTAAAATTCAATAAAAGGGGGTTTATTGATGCTTAACCATTTCATACACCAATTTGGCCGCTTCCGATGCTGGCTCTGATAGAATATGAGTGAAAACACCCATATCGTATTGGTTCAAATTGAGTTTAAGCATCAATGCATCCCTTTGGTTTTTGTTCCGGACACATTCCATCAGCAAGTGGTGGATGTCTTCAACTGTGCCACAAATATCGCAGTTCGGTGAGCTTTCCTTTTTCATTAAATAGCCAAACTTCTTTGAAGGAATATGCCCGGAACGTATTCTATGAGCTAATACAATATTCCGTCTGCTTATACTATCCCTAACAAACCATGGTATTGGAGGAGGCTGACATTGTATTTTTTTGTACCAGATACCTTTTTCTTTGCTTCTCTCATCAAAATATTCTTTATACTTTTCATTACACTTCGTCTTACATCTATAAAGTAGTTCTGTATAGTTTGGATCTATTGTAATTTCAACGCCTTCTGCCGCTGCTTGTTTTGCTAATCTGTCAGCCTCCTCATTACCTATTAGCCCTATATGCGATGGAACCCATTGCAACTTCAGTTTCATGATGTCATTCTCAATAATGTTGTTGATCTTATTTAGAATTTCGTAAGCTACCGAAACGCCTCTGTGGCCAGAGGCGCATCGAGCTAAATGCTTCAGTGCACTTTTACTATCTGTGCATATTACTACATATCGGTGATCAGAAATAAGGGCAGAGTCGAGAGCTTTTGAAATGGCAAGGAGTTCCATCGTCATAATAGATACATCAGAATTAGTTTTATACATAGCTGATCTATTGTCACTAACACTGTAGTAAGCGGCACCAAGACCGTCCGCGCCCTTTGACCCATGTGTATAATATTTAGTCCAACCAGAATATTTCTCATTGATTTCTTTAATAACTTCATATTTGAGGGATGTTATTTCTATGCTTCTTTTTGCAGTTACAACACATTCTAAATTGCTCTGTATAAGTCTTTTTGTATTAATATACGTAACCCATACGTTTAATGAAAACATTTGGAGAGGGTTGGAGGAATGTACATGAAAATCTTTACACTCATCAAACGCTATTACCAACAACGGCTTTTTTTATTTTGCCAATATCTTAAGTTCTTTAATCCATTAAGATCATGCTTTCCCCTTATCTTGCCCTTAAACTAATAAACCCTTGCAAAGCCGTGGTCGCCTGGTGGGTCAGCTAGTTAAATAATATTGAATGCTTATTTTAATTCAAGTGCTACCTCACTGTCCATTACACCATGTTACCACTTGTCACCTCATACAATCCAATCTTGATATTTATCGCCCTATATTTTATCCTCCACCATTGTTACTTATCTTTAGTCTATGGTAAGGAGATCACGCATGGCATAGATAAAAAGATTTATGGCAGGATAAATAGATGTGTAACAGACTATATTAGGAGATAACCTTCTTTTAATAGGTTGTCAGACTTGTAAGTGATAACGAATCTAGTTACGTTATCATTATCAATGATATTTATTACTTCACTTAGGTACCTAAGACTGCACTGTTATGGACGGCCATGTTGGCATGTCGCTTAACATCAGGTGAGCGACTAGCTCGTCGCGTCAACTATTATCATAAAAAAAACCCAAACAACGTGCATGTTTTTTTATCCGTAATTTAACCTTTTCCTATGCGGTCTTAATTTTTAAATCATCAACATAGAACCTACCTGTAATACTTGACAACATTTTGTTTCAAAATTAAAATTAATACTAATTCATGACATAATTATATGATAACTAAAAGGATGGCGGAAAGCCTTGGCTCCTGAAATGCATACTCACTATTTCGGGAGTCTATTGAACTTATTAACATAGGTAATATAATGTCATTAAAATAAACACATGTATAAGTATCTAAGTAGGCTACGCAAGCACTCGTACGCACGGGTACGCTGTGCATAAAATTCTAAATCAATTCAGCTGTTTTCGCATGAAACATGTTAATGTATTACAGACCTACAGGTTAAGAGTACCAACAAAAGTACTGTATTTTGAGCAAAAAGGTTAAGGATATGTATGCTTTAATACCAATACTTACGTTTAGGTATACTATCTATAAGTACCTCTATTAGAACACAAGCTAATATAAACTGGACATCTCATTACCTACTCAAGACAATCGCCACATCCAATGGAAATACAATTCACTGTCCTCAACAATGCCAGCCGATTATGAGAGCGAGAAATGCTTATCATTTATCTAATAGTTTATCAAAGCCCAAGACGCATGTGTCTGTACAAATAAAATGCTGTTTAATCGACTTCAAAAAAATGGGGGTTATTATTGGTTTTTCTCTTGAGGTCAAACATCGTCATTCCCAAACTAATTTTTTCTTTTTTTATGAGCTTTCAATTTATGTATAATCTAACAGTTGACTTTGTAAATTTCACTTAGTAAGCAAATTATATTATTTTGAAGACCGATACAATGTAATCGCTCGGTATCTACAGATGAAGTCGCAGGCAATAAATAGTCGTAAATCTACGGCCATATCGATGACAAGCATTAAAGAAGCTATTGTCGATGTTCACGCATAGTTAGTGATAGGGATGGAGACAGGACAATAACGCATAAGGGTATCAAAGCACGGGGTACGGTGCTTTAATAGATGTGCTGTTGTGCGCGTGTGAACTTTTACAAAGACTGTATTTCCTACTTTAGTCTTATTAGATAGGTTTACTTAAATCTAGTGGGTACAATAATGCGACCGACCGAGATGGCTGCGTGGCGGGATTGAGGCGAAAACACCATTTGGGCTTTTGTGATAACTTTCAAGATTTGCATCCGATTTTTTGTAGGGAAAATACAATATATTAATACTTAATTACTTAAATATAACATATAATTAGTACCTAAACCAGTTGTTTCATCGAAATATCTATTTTTGAAGGTTTGTTAAGTTGACAACCTTCTTCAGTTGACTGTTTATAATATTTATTTCGGCGTGCAGCAGTCTTGTTTTAATAATTATGAAAAGATAAACATATGTACTTGTTGTTAAATATTTTGCAATACGCAAAGCTTGCGAATCTGTCAAACCCCAACCCTAATTCCGCCTTTTGAAACTTTCTATCACATTTTTCTTAACTTCAATCTTAGACCTCAAAGTCAGTTTTCACATCTTCACCGTAACATACAGCAGTGCGGCTATTCAGATTTTATCGACATGTACAATCTATTGTGACTTTAGTCACACATTTCACAGTGACAGCATGCTTTAATAGTTGTCTAGAGGCTGTCTGAGAGAGCAGGTTAGCCGGCGGATGGTTATCTATCCTAGATATTCTGGTATTAAGTGCAAATGGGTGTTCCGATTGAAAATCACTACCGCATTTGGTTAGGTTGATCATGCCAGTATCATCCAGCCAGTATCATTTAGTTTAGACTGATTATGTACTTATAATGTGAGATGTGGCCCGAAATGAGTAGATCTGCAAGAGAACTTAAGTCACCGACGTATAATCTCTTAAAATGAGCAAGTAGAAGTGGCAGTGGGCAGGCCACATTACTTGTAGAACTGACAACCGATGGGGAAGAATGGTTCTCGAGTGGCGACCACGAACCGGAAGACGCAGCGTAGGCCGACCCCTTACTAGGTGGACCGACGGCCTATGTTCAGAACGCGGAGCGCGGAGCCGATGGATGCAGGAGGCAAGCAGTCGCCCAAAATGGCGCTCCATGGAGGAGGCCAATGTTCATCCATAGATGTCTTAACCTCCAAAAATTGATTTTTGCAGGAATGTCGAGACAATTAAGTTTTCGCCATCTCACCGATCAGTAACAGCTTCTCCCATGAATGATCTCACACCATTGTTACCAGGTTACCACCACGGCTACGGTCCAATAACTTTGCCCCACAGAATGGTACTAAACTACTAGGTATACTGTGGCACTGTCACCATTGTCTAACCACACGTCCAAAGAACCGTTCGATTCGTAACAGACAAATTGGAGTTAAACTGAAATATTTTTAACTCCCTTTGTCTAGGACAAATGATAGTTTACTTTCATAGGAACTACTTAATTTTAAAGCCGCTAATTCCTATTGTACTTATTTTGTTTTCAGACACTGCACCGTCCAGTTTGGTTGTTGAGATCATATTAGTAATTTTACACTTACATACCTACGTGATACTAGCTATAATAGTAAATATTAAATGTGAGTGATATGTTATATTTCATATATTTGAATTTAATTAATTAATTAATCAGGTAAGTATATACCTGCATAAGTATTGCAAGATTTCATTTCTAGTGTGTTTTATCTTTACCGTGCCAAAATTCCTTACGGCTCTGCATTAGGTAGGTACCCAAGTAGTACCTATATAATACCGAGTTAAGTATTTTTCGCTTGTACGTATCTGGTACCTAAATATATTGGTGGGTAGGTAGACCTATAACACTTTTCCAATTTCATGCAAGTTTTTTCGGTATTTACATCTTTAACGTTCCATAATTTTTTTATTCATTGTTTTCCTTGGGCCATGATGTCAGAACAAATGAAATTATGAATATATTTTATTTATTTATATAACTCTCCTACGAAACACAACCTCATATAGTAATATAGTTATCAAGAACCTCACTTAAATACCTATCAATTATAAGTAAGTTAGCAAGTTTTTTTACGTTAAAGGAAACATAACATTTGTGCAAGATATTTGCTCTCTCTTTCTATACGTGTTGCGGCTTGGGCTGTATTTTTTCTGCGAGTCATCCTTCAGCCAGTCGCTCAAGACAAAGCTTCTGTAGACAAAAACGAGGTGTCCCCTAAAAAGTGAGCCCCACTTCCAGTCACCCCTTTTATCTCAATTTAACAATCGTAACGACGGAACAATCCTTTATGGTAATTTATGGGACCTACTTCCACCCAAAAACGTCACACTTACTCAACTCACTGTCAATTAATGCCGCAATTAGTCATATTAAAATGGGATTAATACTCTGAAGATCTACTTATTAGCCGAAGAAAAAACTACACAACACACTCTAAGACCTCACAACTCTACTACTGCCAGAGGAAAATGGAGGTCAGCTAATCTTGGTTTTGTTATTCAGTTGTAAGGGCCCATAACCAAACTTTTTAGATCTCTCAAAGTTAACGTTTGTTTCAAAACTGAGGTCTTTTTAAACAGGACACGGGGTTTTGTTAAATGGGCCCGCAGGCGTTCAGAAAGGCGATAGTTAATCGAATGAGTTATGCTTCGTTCTACGAATGTAGTTATCATTGTTAACAAGTTTCTGGGATGGTAATGAAAATGTTTGCTGTCACCACCCTAGTGTAATGTCAGCTTAAAATGCCGATTCACAAGTCTTTGTGATAGGCGATTAGTGAGAACTACCAAACGCTTGCAATTACTTTTATTGACTGTCATGTATAGGTAGTAGGTACCTACTTTTTAGTAAAAATAGAAAGCTTCTGTGGTGTGGTGGTTGAGCAGAGGTCGGAGGCACCTGGAGGCAGCGGGTTCAATTCCCGCGACAGGACAAGCAAGTAATTTGTGCATGCACAGGCGTATCGGCGCAACCATTTGTTCTGTAAGTAGGTATCTGGGGGTTGTGTGACAATGATCCTCATGGTCCTGGGTCCCTATTATGGGAATCCTAGTTATATCGTTTCTATATATTCTATGTAGTTGTTGGGCGTTATTTACAACACCAATAGGTAAGTAGTATACTTATCTACAATTTTTTAAAGGTGATGAGGGTATAAACTGCTTCCATAAGCGACTTACCTACAGTTACCTACAGTAAATGCCTTCTGAACTGAGGGCTGTGGGTTTGATTCCTACCCGGGACAAACATTTGTGTGATGAACATAGATGTTTGTTCTGCGTCTGGGTGATATATTGTGTGTGGACATAGCCCCAAACTAAGCATAGCTTGTACTATGGGAACCAGATAACTGATACAATATTGTATTCTATGTATGTATTTACAAACAAAAAAGTATATAAGTATTGTATCCGTTATCTGGTTCCCATAATACAAGCTATGCTTAGTTTGGGGCTAGATGGCGCTGTGTGAAATGTCCACACATATTTATTTATTTATTTATTATTGTAATAGGGCACTCTTGCAGTAAAAAAAGTCCTTATTATGCTCATCATGCAATGCATGCACCAAAGATTAAAGCTAGTCTAGTATTTAACTTTATTTTCAATGCCTTGTGATCAGTTCTCTCAGGTTACTGACATCTATTGTGGAGTAGCGGTACTATTTACAATAGATAGAATGTAGTCTGAATAAAACTTTGGCTACTTGCCGCTAGATGACACTGTTCCGCAACTATTTTTCTTCTTCTTTAGTAGTTGAATGACAGTGACATTGCAATTTATTACGTATATATCGCTCTGTCAACGTGTCGTTGTCACATTGGCAGAATTATTGCAAAAAAGCGTTAGAAAGCCATTAAAGAGGTCGTTGAAGAAAATCCGTCAATGGCGGTTGTGGATTTTGAATTTATTTTTCAAAACTAGTGTATCTTGAACTTTAATGTGTAATAAGGGTGGATTATTTTCCGTTAAGTGTTCGTGAATGTGCACGAGTGTTGGCAAATGGTTTCAAGATCATAAAACCATTCATTTTCGTTTTTGCTTCAACGGCCTTTTTAAGAGCCTTCAGTAAAATATCCACCATTTTACTGTTGGCGTTTTGACTGACAAAATATGACTTTGACTTGACATAACCGTACAAATTTTACTCACTTGACATTGGCAGAATTATTGCAAAACAGCGATAGAAAGCCATTAAAGAAGAAGAAGAAGAAGAAGAAGCCATTAAAGAGTTTTGGCGGGAACGCGGAAAAGTTCACGTAATTGCATTGTATTATTTATCAAAACTTGTGCTTTTTCCAGTGTTAATGTTTAAAATTGGTGGCGTTTTACGCATTACGTGCTGAATTACGAGCATGAGTGTGGGTAAGTGATATAATGAGGTGAAACGTGAGTTTTCGTGTTGCTTCCAAAATTCCACAGAAATTCTAGTACAGCTGCCACCACTTTACTGGAGCATCACTAAGACTTGACTTTACGTGATATATTCTTTAACGATGAAAAATTACAATACTTGACACTGGCTAAATACACGATATGTCGAGCCAAAATCTAAGAAAAAAAATAAAGAAAAAAAAAACTAGGATTTGGTTGGTTTGTTTATTATTTTAATATTTTAATTTCAATATTATTTATATCTAGTGATTTTTATCAGCCCGTGAAAAGAAACTTGTGATAACATGAACCTGGTAAATAAATAATCCGTGCCACTTTTGTACCTCCATCCATCGTCACGGTGGTATATAGAATGTGAATAGGTACATAAATTGAATTTCTGCATGTAAAAGATTACGTTTTCAAGGCTATTTTTAGCTAAACAGCTGTAGAAAACAATGAATACGCTAAAAGTTCGAATGGCAAAACAACAAGAAGTATTCCTAAGATATGTATTGAACTTTCTACGGCCGCAGCGATGTCTACCAAACATTTCTAGTTACACAACAACAGTTGGGGTCATTGACGATTTGGACATAGATCTATTACAAAGACACAGAGAAAAGATAACAAGCAAACATTTTATCGTACCAGATATAAGAATACAGCATTTCAGTAAACCCGATAACAAAACGCGAGATGTTTCAGTTCTGAGTGATGAAGAATTAGACAAAACCCTACAGCAACTAGTACTGAAAAACAAAGATAAGCAAATTGAACAAATTGTCACAGATTGCCTTAATATTCGTAAACTTATAAGTGACTTTATGCTGAAGACTTTGTTAAAACACTATAGCAATACAGGGAAGCCAGATATGGTCAATGTATTACAGAAATATACATTAAAAACTCTCCCAAACACTTACAGAAGGAATGGTGAGTTCAATCATTATCTTGCCAAAGCTCAGTGTTTTAAAGGAAACTCTGAAAAAGGTTTGTCAATATTAAAAGATAGCTACAGGAAGAACGAGAACCTAAGATGTTTTTACAGAGTGATATTCAGAGAATTAATTCACGATTCTGTACTGAATAGATCGGAGGCTTCTCTTGTGGTTTTCAAGAAGTATGTGCTGGATTTTAGTAGTATTTGGGAGGAACATTACCCGCTGGTTTGTTTCTGGCATATCTGTTGGTTAAGCTCATGGTATTCAGATAAGATGCTGTCAGATGAACTTTGGGCTGCATCACAGAGCCTAAGAAAAATTGTTTGTGAGAAGTAAGTATCAATAATACCTCTACTTTACCTTAAGCTACAGCTTAGAGAATCCTACCATTGTAGAAGCTGGCATGTCTATAAAAGTAATGGTTAATTTTGTGATATCTCCGACATTCACATTTATCATGCTACATAATATTTTTGGCAATATTTTTTTCTCCAATAGAAGGCCTAAGAACTAGTGGTGGCAATGGAACTTAAGTTACATCATAAATAGCGGAAGGCATAATCATAAGCATATAAGGTCTATTACTTATTTCTCTGTAACTTCTGAGCTTTAATTTAGCCTTAGTAGTATCCCAGATAATATAATACCTACAGTACAGGTGCCTCATCCCATACAACATCCCATGCTGTTAGCATTAAGTCAACCTTTGTACACATTTTGTGCATAAAGAATTAAATAAATAAATAAATAAACGGAATAATGCGGGCTATTTTACGAATTATTTTATTTCTGCATAACGCAAGACTATTAAGTGACAAATATTGCATGTTGGTGAGGTATTGAGACAATTGAAAACACTGGACACTAACTATTAACTCTCTAGATACGATTACTAAATTTTTTTAAGTTTGGGCTATTTTGTTTCGTACCTGATGGGACCCCATGGTAGTATACAGTCCGTTCCCATTTCCCAAAACCTGTACTAAGGTCAACCATCTTTAGATTATTAACTTCATAAAATTTAGTCTATGCAATGTGCACTCTGTGTTCACTGAAATAAAATGCATTGCACAACAACAGTGCCTAGCTCACTTAGGCCCAATTTTACCAAGTAAAATAAATATTCCAGGTATAACACCACTTGTTACTCTGGGATACAGCTGATTGACAAATGAAATGACAATTAAATCTTTTTATCCTAGCAATAAGATGCAAAATTGTCAGTATAAGGATTATATTCGTTTAGCTCAGTTGTCCTCGGAAAGTTATAACTGGAATAACATTATTCTACTTTGGTAAAATCAGCCCTTAGCCTTCTTAATCGATGTATAATACTTATTCATTTCAAATTTGCTATCATTTACTTATTTCTGTCTATTAATTTTCAGAGTAACAGCGCTAAGTATATCAGCTCTAAAGGCAGACTACAATGAAGATGCTGTGGTGAGATTGCTTCAAATGCTGCTCAAGTACAAAATGATTGATGAATATACAAGAGTCCTTCAAGTTCTCTTTAGCTATAAGTGTAAGGGCTTTTTCTTTTACTTTATTAGTATTAGTAATATCACAGTAATCAAGACAGCCTGTATCACATCTATATCATGTTCTATAAGTTAGCATGGATGGTAGACAATATTGTCTTTCCCCTGTTTTACTCCACTTGACAAAAAGTATGACGAATGTATCATAAAACAGGGATAGACAATTTTGTCTACCGTCCGTGTTAACCCAGCTGATGTATAATGATGTTTAGTTAAATGCACTTGACACTCTGAGAACTAACAATTGAAGAAAGGTTGTTGAGTAGCAACCACAAACAGATGCAGTGTAGGCCGGGAACCTTAGGGATTTGATGAATGCAGGAGATAAGCAGTCACCTAAAGTGGTGCTTGGTTTTCAAGGTGCACTCTTGTAGTGATCGTAGTCTTCTCGAAAGTCTTCTCCGGTCAACATTTCATACTATGATTCGTACTTCAGCACCCCAATTCCTAACCCTACCCTAACCCTAATCATCTACTTCAGGATTCATCCTGAAACGGACAGTGTAAATTTTGAATCCTTAGTGACGAGCTAGTCGTTCACCTGATGTTAAGCAACACGGCTGCCCATAAAAGTTGCAGTGTCACTCGAAACTTTAAAATAATAAAGTTTTGTGTGACACTGCACTGCGCACGTCATCCTGAGACATCACACAGTCTAGTAATCAGATTACTAGAGTTTTACGTGAATACGCGCGAATCCATTTAAAATTTGTATATAATAGTGGTATTAACAACTGAGCACTACCTTACTTCGGAGAGCACGTTAAGCCGTCGGTCTTGGCTGTTGTCGTAAGACAATAGTCGTTCAATCAAAACTTTTCTTCTTCTTCTTATTCTTTAATGGCTTTCTATCGCTTTTTTGCAATAATTCTGCCAATGTCAAGTGAGTATAATTTGTAGTTATGTCAAGTCAAAGTCATATTTTGTCAATCAAAACGCCAACAGTAAAATGGTGGATATTTTACTGAAGGCTCTAAAAAAGGCCGTTGAAGCAAAAACGAAAATGCATGGTTTTATGATCCTGAAACCATTTGCCAACACTCGTGCACGTTCACGAACACTTAACGGATAATAATCCACACTTATTACACATTAATCAAAACTTTTAAGTGGGCTAAAAATTCTGACACCAGGGCTGACATTTGCCTACACGGGAAGAAGAAGACCTAAATTTGAATAAATTTGTTATAAAGGTACAAGCTCGTTTCCTTTAAAACATAAGTGTTATGGAAACACTGATATTAAGCGGCATCCTGCTGTCATGATAAGAAAACAAACAACACATAAATTAGTTATTTTTGCACACAGCTACTCATTGGTTTTTGTATGTTCCTGTCCACTCGGGGATTCCCCACTTTATTTACTAAACAGTAAATTGTTGGGTAAAGAAAGACCAAAAGCAATCAAATTAGTCATGACATAATATATATTACTAATACAACATCACACAAATGTTGGTCCTGGGTGGGAATCGAATCCACAACCTATACAGTTCAGAAGGTTCAGTTCTTTTAAATTTCCAACTGAGATGAGTTGGTACTGTAGTAGCTGCACTACAAAATAACCGGCCAAGTGCGAGTCGGACTCACGTACGAAGGGTTCATTTATAAAAACAAGCCATAAAATCACGTTAGTTGTATGAATGACCCTATTTATTTTATTCTGTTTTTTAGTATTTGTTGTTATAGCGGCAACAGAAATACATCATCTGTGACAATTTCAACTGTCTAGTTGGACAGTACATGAGATGCAGCCTGGTGACAGATGGACAGACAAACAGACAGCAGAGCCTTGGTAATAGGGTTCGCTTTAATCTTTGGGTACGGTCAGAACCATAGATTTATATATCAGGATATGCCCGAAGGAACATTTTATTTAGTCAAAATGGCGTGAGAAAAGTCAGCGCCATCTATTAGATTTCGCGTGAACTACGACAAGATAAGAAAATTAGGTGCCTATCGCTGCCATTATGTCCGTCAATGTTTATGTTTACAATGATTATTCCAAATATAAATTCGATTATTTTATTACAAAACAGAGTGTAATATTGAAAATATTGAATTACTTGAGGTAAGAAACTTGGTCTTTCTTTTTACTGCTTTTTTGAGTATAGATTGTGCAACCCTTCACAATACAACTTGGCATATTATGTTTGTGACATTCGAACGATGCCTTCTAACTTCCATCACAGACTGAGCGCTAGTGGATGCCAATCTGTGAAATTGGCTCCCACTTTGAAGCGACCTATAACCAGTCATTAGGCCTGTCCTTAATATATATGTCTATGGTCGGAACCCTAAAAATTAAATGATTGAAGTTTTGACTTATGCTTTTGCTGACTAAGCGTGGTTCTAATATGGCTCAAAGGTCGTCGACCTCAAACACATGACTTGAACTATCATACTGTCGCTAACCAAATGAAAATGGCACGAATAAGTTTAGTAGTCTACCGTTTATCAACTTGCTCCATTTAAACATTTGCTATCATTAGTGGATTTGCCGATGTTATATTGTCCTAAATAATTGTTTGCAGATAGTTTGTACTACATGCAGGAGCCAAACAGCCGCTCAAAGTGGCGCTCATTGGGGGAGGCCTATGTTCAGCAGTGGACGTCTTCAGGCTGATGATGTTGTTGTTGATGATGATGGTGATGATGATGATTACTTTCACTAGTCAAATATTTATCTATCAGGTATTTATTAATGCTTAAACCCTAATGACATTACATTATTAACCATAATTTCTAAAGTCTGCTAGAAATTTTATTTTTATATAGCCCCTCTAAGATTTAGTGCAATGGCATTTAAAAACTTCATATTATTATTAACTACAGGAAACGATAAAACGAATGTAGAGTGCGATCCAAAATCCAATCCCAATGGCGGCTGTGAAGTCGGCGCCATACGCTGCGCAGTAGGTAGCTAAAATTTTATGTGCAACGCACTTCACAACCGTCATTAAGTTTAACTCATACTCTACCCTCGATTAAAGTTTTAATACTGAAATGGCTATATGGCAACTCAAAAATAATGGCAACACTAATTAATCTAATTATTATTTTTTGTAAGTGATTTACGAGTCGTAGTATTTAGGTAATAACTGCATGTACTACTACTACCTACCTACTGTTAAGTATTCTGTGACGCAGGCAAAATATTTATACCATACATAATATAGCAACGTGATTTTAGATATTAAAACCAACCTACATCTCGTTAATACTGTACTCCGTCTTAAGGTTTAAAAATGTACTTTGGCTAATCAGCTGACCTATTGAACTGTTCGATATAATTTAAGCACAATGTTAGATTATTAATATATGTACATACTTATAATGAGCATAGATAAGCGCGGAGAATCATATTTTAGTGCTGAATGATTTTTTTGTTATGGTTACAGTAAAGCTCGGGTAATTTAACCCGGTTTTAGTGATTGCACACTATGCTTGGCGGGGCAAAACTGTTCTACTAACGTTAACGATTTCTAACAGAAAAACCTTCCACCTAGTAATTAGCGATTTTACCTATACACACGTCAACACCCGGAAAGACGTCCACTGCAGAACATAGGCCTGCCCCGTAGAGCGCCGCCTTGAGCGTCTGCTCACCTCCTGCATCCATCGGCTCCCCGCAGTTTTCACCAGATTGTCGTCATTGTTGATCCACCTAGTGGGGGCTGGCCTACGCTGCGTCGTGGTCGCCACTCGAGAACCTTTCTTCCCCATCGGTCATCAGTTCTACGAGCGATGTGGCCTGCCCATTGCCATTTCAACTTGCTAATTCTAAGACCTATATCGGTCACTTTAGTTCTCCTGCGGATCTCCTCATTGCGGATCTTATCTCGCAGGGAAACACCAAGCATAGCTCGTTGTCGTTTAGTTAGTTTGTTAGTTTAGTTAAGTTTATTATAAACTAATAATTTAATTTGTTACAGTAAAGAACAGAGATGTTCGTGGGTGTTCAGAGATCCTTCGCAACTGCGAGGTACTCGGCATCACACTACCTTCGGAGCAGCAGGGGAGGTTTATCAAAATGTTGATCAGCGGCACTGGGGACCAGAAGCAGCATCCTGCGAAACCGCCATCTAAAGATTTCAAACTAAAGTTTTAGTTTTGTAAGTATTTTATTTATTGTAAATAGGTATAATGTAAATAAAATGACAGTGGTTTTGATTTAATGTTTTATTCAGTTATTCCTTTAGTGTGTACTTACTCGCTCTTAAAACTGATAACCGATGTGGAAGGACGGTTATCTGGCGTCCACGAACTGGAAGAGGCAGCGTAAGCTCCCCACTAGGTGGACTGACGATCTGGCTAAGACAATGGATGCAGGAGGCTAGCAGCTGCTCACAGTGGCGCTCTGTGGGGGATGCTTATGTTCAGCAGTGGAAGTCTTCAGGATGTTGATGATATATGGGTTGGCGTCCACGAACTGGAAGAAGCAACGTAGATAAGCTCCTTACAGGTGGACTGACGATCTGGCTAAGCCTATGGGTGTAATAGGCTAGCAGCCGCTTACAGCGGCGCTCTGTGGGGGATGCTTATGTTCAGCAGTGGAAGGCTCTTAAGGATATAACTATATGCTTTCACTGCGAGTTTAAATATAAAATGAGGAGACCCGCATGAGAATTGAAGTGACTGATACCTATAGCTCTTAGAATTAGCAGGTTGAAATAGCAATGGGCAGGCCACATCGCTCGTAGAACTGATAACCGATGGGGAAGAAAGGTTCTTGAGTGGAGATCACGAACTGGAAGACGTACCGTAGGCCGGCCCTCCACTAGATGGTCCGACGATCTGGTTAAAACCGCGTGGAGCCGATAGATGCAGAAGGGAAGCAGCCACTCAATGTTCCGCTCAGTGGGAGGTCTATGTTCAGCAGTGGACGTCTTCAGGCTGTTAATGACGATGATAATTCTCGATTCATTTTGAATTAGTGTTCTGTGCAAAGAAACTGAAATTAACATTCTTGCTTTGCTTAGGACTTTAATGGAATGCACCGTTGAGATAATTGGTGTCAAAATATCTTGAGGTTATCACAATAATTTAATGTTATCTTTAATTTACCTGTCAGTTGTCACCTTGGCACCGCGGACGAAAAGATGCTACTGTAGGTACTTAAACAACTAACTGGGTTAGCGCATCGTGCTATTTTCAAACGCCATTAAAAACAAAAGAATGCCCTTTTTACCATCATTAAGTTTTGGTTTTCATTAGTTGTTTGGTTGTCATAACTATATTAACATAATAATAATTTAACAAGTGATGGTTAAATTATCTGATGTCAATTAAGTTCTGTGCAATGACATCACGTCACACTTCACACTAATATTAAAAAGGCGAATGTGTGTTTGTGTGTATGTATGTTAGTTACTCCTTCACGCTCAAAGGCCTGGGCTGATTTTAACGATTACTTTACTGGACTAACTAACACAGGCTAACTTTTTCCCGCGGGAGAAACCGCGGAGCGCAGCTAGTACAAAAAATAGTGTGTGACTTTAACCAACGTAATTTTTTATTAGGCGTTTAATAATTATTATAAGGCCCATACTTATAGCAACAGCTACTAGACCGAAGTTACATAGTAACATTTATTTTGTAGTAGTGCGGGAAGTTCCTTAAGAGACAGGTTAGGGACCTACAGCGTCTGAACAGAAAAAACTTAAAAAAATATTTAAAAACTGGAATCTGTTTGGAGAAGACATTGATTAGGCAAATAAATAAATAACGCCCAACGATCACGTACATAGATCCTGGACCCTAACTAGGATTCCCTGTATCTAGGGACCCAGGAACTACGAGGACCATGACCCATAACACCCAGGCACAGAACAAGTATTTGCGCTTTTTTTTTTTGGGCACAACTATTTGTCCTGTCGCGGGAATCGAACCCGCCACCACCGGGTTATGAGCCGACCTGCTCAATCACCACACCACGGAGGATGTCAAATAATATACCTAACTAAGTATTCTATTAGTTTTTTAAAATGTTGAATGGGCATAAGTTTGACAACATCTCACCTGATGCCCCTGATGGTAAGTGAAAAAGTTGTAAGGTGGAGCATTTTTGCCCATGAGATGCCCTTGCCCATTCACTCTTATAAAGTTTGATGAAATGGGTGGACGAGTTGACACATACCATTGATTTGCTGTTCATAGTATGCAACATGATACTTACCTATTTATCGCTCGTTTTAGCAGAGAATAACCAATCAGGCTAAAGTAAAGCGACACATTTTACAATATACCGTTAAGGTTATCGACGTGACCTCTAATTTAAAACAATTATAATCTTCAAACAAGAAAAACACTGAAAATTTATTTTAGGATTTTGTATTTACCTACCTATTTTAATAAGGTTAATTCCGGGTTTAGGAACTTGCGATAAGGGTAGACCTCTGTGTGGTTTTTAGAGTTCCGTACCCAAAGGGTAATAAAGTGTACTCATAGCTAAGGCTCCGCTATTCGTCTGTCACCAAGCTGAATCTGTTATACAGTGGAAATTTTCACAAATGTTGTATTTCTTTTGCCGCTATAATTTATGGTGATCGTTGGGCGTTATTTATTTTATGTGGGTAGGTAAGTAGGTACCCACATTTTGAACCTTAAACACCCGAATAAAACAGCTGGTAAAATAAAATACTTAATTAAAAACCTTACATTTATTGAGATTAATAATAAACAACTAAAACAAAGTCCTAAAATTATATTATGAATATCAAAAATTAGTGATTTCATCTTCCTTTGATTTGACGTCCGTTGTTTCGACTTTATTCTTTAAAGCTGTCTCCTTCTTGCGCAGGTAATAAAGTACTCTGTGAACAAGAGGAAATATCAAAGTTTTAATATTTATGTTATAAATAGTTTGTGCGCTTATATTTTTAAATTTCCTATCCAAGAGTGTAAAAATATTCTATGATGCAGTCGCCCTTAACGCGGCGTTACAGGCTATGCCTAAAAGGCGCTCGTAAAGTATTTTTTTATTAGCTATGTAAGTACCTATGTAGTCATTTCATGTTTTGTTCAATTGAGATGAACAGTACCCCTAGTACGAGTTTCGATAGTTTACTAAAACTTGATTCGTTTACGTTTTCTCCCTTTTCTCCCATACATTTCTCTGCAGCGCCCCTAGCGGACACGTTGATAAACTAATAATGGAATTAGAAATTTTAAATGGATTCGCGCGTATTCACGTATTGGGAAACCCGTACTAGGGGTACAGGTAAAGAAAGATCTTATTGACCGTATTTTTTTGAAGTCGGTAGAATTCGTGTTTTCTTAAGCATGTTTTTAGTGAAAAACCCGTTTGGCGAATTTTAAGCTCGGGATTTAATGACTGGCATACTAAAATAAGTACAATGTTTTTCGGGCAGTTTATTTCAATGTGTTGAAATTGAACTATCAAAGCGAGCTACCATTCCGTGGATGTCACTAGAATTATATTCATATTCATTTAGTTGCATTCATGTACAAAATTATAACATAACCTTAACTAGCTTATAGCTTTTAGGTAGGTAGTAAGGGCGCTTGCAGCGAGTGAGTTCGTACAGAAATAAACTTATTCATTAAGCATTAATCATAGTTATATTTTAATAAAATAAATATAAATATATGTGTGGACATTTCACACAGCGCCATCTAGCCCCAAGCTAAGCATAGCTTGTACTATGGGAACCAGATAACTGATACAATACTTATATACTTTTTTGTTTTGTAAATACATACATAGAACACAATAACAATATAACACCCAGACACAGAACAAACATCTGTTCTGTTCTCTGTTCATCACAACCATGTTTGTCCTGGGAGGAATCGAACCCACAGCCCTCGGTTCAGAAGGCAGGGATACTACCAACTGAGCTATCGCTAATGTAAGTTACTTAGCATTTTTAGCTCTATGGAAGCCGAAAGGTAGCGATAAATGTGATCAAAAGCGCTTTGTCTTTATAAATACTTATAATGTTATTGAAATCCTGCCTAGAATTTATATAACAGTGCACTGTCTAGTGTCTATCATTTGCAATAAGACTTCAATATACGTTTTTCTCTAAAGCCTAAACGTTGAGCTAGTGCTGGAATCGGTATTCAGGCCTACCTTGAATTAAATTAGATGACTATTCGGAATAAATAGAATTTAAAAATAAGCCTTAGGTATATATCAGCGTACGTTTGAGTAGTACCATTTACGGTTATTTATTACACCCAGTTGCAGAAGCGATCATTAACTTTTAAAGTCGACTTTAAACCTTTATCTTCCATTAAACTGTTGTCCTTCCAACAGTTTAAGAACTCCATTATCGTTAATGCCGCCATTAAGATTAATGATTCAACTGGGTGTTAGTGACACAACTTAGTATCATTTCCAGCCACTGACCTCTAATACTAGTATACCTAATCGAGATCAGTGTTTCCAGCCCATGAATACCTAATTCATTTTGCGATTTGGCGTGGGACCAATAATATTTGGTGGAGCAAGAGATACAAATAATAATTAAAGGCACGCATTGGTTCTAAAAAAATGTGGCGACATCGACACCAGAACTTTTTGGAACGGCTAACGTTATTGGTTTCTTTTACGGCCTCTACCTCCACTCTACCGACCTTCGGAGTGTCACCACAAGGGCAATGAACTTGCGATGTTTCACTTTAGGATCGATATTGTTTCATAAAAAACATAAATTAATAGTTGCTAATATTTATCTACATTAAAACACATCTCAGAAAGCCAATAATTTCAAGGTTTTACAGTAATTTTCAAGATCAGAATAGCCAAGTAATTTCCGATGACAAAACCGCTCAAACAATTTGCCTTTCTAGTCTTTCGTAGGGCAGATAAGTAGATACAAAATAATGTTAAATATAGAAAATGTTGGTTCAAGGTTAGAGTATAATAGAAATTGAATCAGTTCAAATTACATATTAATAAGGGCGCAGTCGAGTAGTTGACCGCAAGGTCTCTTTTTGCTAAATAGAAATGTTGAAATCGATTTGATTGTGTTGCAGCCGCTGCAGGTAACGTAACGGTGTAGGTAGATATGCACTTGACATTTCTACTGGAAAATTCTCTCAGGTCGTTATCGTTTTATTATCTATACGCTCTAACTTTAAGCTCACGTGCAAATTTTGTTTGAAGCACAGATATTATAATAGTATTTGAAGTATTGGATTTACATAATTTTATTTTTAAGTACTAGTAATGTTGGTCTAGCCCATAATCATCATCATCATCATCATCATTAACAGCCTGAAGACGTCCACTGCTGAACATAGGCCTCCCCCAGGGAGCGCCACTTAGAGCGGCTGCTCGCCTCCTGCATCCATCGGCTCCCCGCGGCTTTCACCAGGTCGTCGGTCCACCTAGTGGGGGGCCGGCCTACGCTGCGTCTTCCAGTTCGTGGTCGCCACTCGAGAACCTTTCTTCCCCATCGGTTGTCAGTTCTACGAGCGATGTGGCCTGCCCATTGCCATTTCAACTTGCCAATCCTAAGAGCTACATCGGTCACTTTAGTTCTCCTGCGGATCTCCTCATTTCGGATCCTATCTCGCAGGGAAACACCGAGCATTGCTCTCTCCATAGCTCGTTGCGCAACTTTGAGCTTAGTAATGAGGCCAACAGTTAGAGACCACGTCTCAGTTCCATAAGTCATCACTGGCAACACACATTGATTGAAAACTTTTGTTTTCAGGCTTTGTGGTATTTTGGACGAAAAGATAGGTCGAAGCTTCCCGAACGCTGCCCAGCCGAGTTGGATTCTTCGGGCGACCTCTTTGTCGAAGTTGGACCACCGTAAAGCACCGAAATTATGACCCCAAAATAAGTAATATAAATAAAAAGTATACCTATTTATTTATGTTCAAAAACTAAAAAATCGTAAGTCCAACTTCGATAAAGAAGTTGCAGGAAGAATTCAACTCGGCTAGGCAACGTCCCGGAAGCTTCGACCTATCTCTTCGTACAAAATAAGTAAGTGATCACTTTTATGGCACTGAGTCGTGATGACTTACGTTGGCCTCATTAGTAAGCTCAAAGTCGCGCAACGAGCTAAGGAGGGACTAGAGAGCTACGCTCGGTGTTTCTCTACGAGATAAAATCCGAAATGAGGAGATTCGCCGGAGATCAAAAGTGGCCGACAGAGCTCTTATAATTAGCAAATTGAAATGGCAATGGGCAGGCCACTAGGTGGACTAACGTTCCGGATAAAACCGCGACGAGCCCATGAATGCAGCAGCCGCTAAAAATTGCGTACTGATGGGATGGGCCTATGTTCAGCAAAGGACTTGTCCGGGCTGTTGATTATGACTAAGGTACCTACGGGTGGCATAAAGACCACTGACCACGGATAAGAATGTTTTCTTGTTTCGCTTTTAGAGCGTGACTTTAAGAGACGGTTATTATGCCATATATAAACCTACTTTGCTACATACAAAAGCGTATAGATAATTCCACTTTATATAATACATTCTATTCTACCCAAAGAACAAAGATCCAGTTACCAAACCTATTAATTTTCACTAAGCAGTGATTCGGAGTACAGCCCCTCTGTGTCTTGCTAATGAGAATATAGGGACGACTGACGGACGGTCTGGGACACCTTAGATTAGAACATTGTAAGGGAACTGGGTGGTTGGCAAGGGTAACCCAGGTTTCGACTACGATTAACAAAATTGACAGTGAAGTCTCCCAAAATATAACACATCTTTCTAATTAATGTTATTTTGATTTAAAATCAAACTACCGAACCGATGTTGATAAATTATTTATATTGGACCAATACGTAACTTGCATCATCATCATTATAATCAACAGTTAAGACGTCCACTGCTAAACATAGGCCTCCCGCAGAAGCCACTTTGAGTTACTGCTCGCCTCCTGCATCCATCGGCTGCCCGTAGCTTTCACCATATCGTAGGTTTATCTAGTTGGGGGCCAGGCTATGCTGCGTCTGATAGTTCGTAGTTACCACTCGAGAACCTTTCTTCCCCACCGGTTCTACTATTTCATGAAATGGCAATGGCAGGCAACATCGCTCGTAGAATTGACAACGAGGGGCGATAACGAACCGAAAGACGCAGCGTAAGTTGTTAACTACCCACTAGGTGGACCGACGATAATGTGAAAACCGCGGGGAGCCGACGCGATGGATGCACATGCAGGAGGCGAGCAGCCGCTCCGGGATAAAGCTCTATTGTGGAGGCTAATGTTCAGCAGTGGAAGTCTTCAAGCTGTTCATAATGATCATGATAGTTTGACAAATTCTAGATCGCCTTCTCTCTAATAACGGTACCTATAATACATATCGGGACTGTCCTCGAAGATTCTATTGAAATGGATCCTGTATCCAAGGTATCTTTTTTACGTCAGACCTGTCTAGCATTTGACCATGCTCTCACCTGATGGAAAGTGACGAAGCGATCGAAGATGTACTTTACCAAAGTTGGAAGAGGCCACACCATAGCCCCGGTTTAAATATGATACTTCTTCTCGAGTAGGCAAGTGGTCAGCCCTGGTATCAGAGTTTTTAGGCCGCCCGAAGTCTTCTGACTTGGCTTAACGACTATTGTCTTACGACACCAGCCGGGATCGACTGCTTAACGTGCCCTCCGAAGCACGGTAGCGCTAAATACCAACTTTTTGTTGTAGCGGTCACCCATCATAGTAGTGACCACGGCGAACGTTGCTTAACTTTACCGATCGGTTAGGAACGGCTAGTCGTGCTTCGCTATGAGCGCTACTGCGCGATAATATAATACTAACAAGATAAAACGTAAACTTACATTAGTATAGCTATGGCAGGAACTGGCAAAGAAGCGCTGATCAGGAAGAAAGCGCCCGGCATCGTCGTAGTAGTAAGTTTGAACACTTTGTAGTAAATCGGGGAGTATATCGCAGTCACGAGTGCTTCTGCTATGCTAATTAGAGAGCTTGTTTTTCCTGTGGGAGAAAACAAAGAGTTAAAATTAAAGAAACATTTAGGTACCTACTTAAATACATAGTTAAGTTTAGCACGACTTTATTCGATTGTATATTACTTTAACGAATAAAGTAACCAGAAATCAAATCAATTATTGTTTTTATGACACGACAAAATATATATTTCACAGATCTATAATAGTTTTGTTAGTACCTACCTAGTCAATATTACAGTATGTATTCTATGTATAGGTATATACTGTAATACATGTATTCTATGTATACCATATCTCACTCAATGTCTATGACGCATAGTTTATTTACCAACAAAAATGACATGTTTTCATTACGACAGTTCGGGCTACTAAGATGACAGCTCCCGTGAATGCTATCTAATCTAAACGTTATATTTATTATTTTAGATAATAATGTATGGCATTGTCTCCGTCATAGTTAGGCGCAGTAAGGATTTGATGACGACATTAAAATGGAAAATATGTAATTACTTATCAAAATATACCTACACCAAAAAGTACAGTTTTGTTATAACGTAGGTACCTAAGTCTGTCCAATTTCATAGAAGGTAGGTACATTATGATATAAAAGTAATGATCAATGCACACGCGTGTCGTACGATGTTTTTCATCACATTTGCGAGGAAGAAGCAGACTTGTAGGTATTGCTAAAAATATTTGTGAAATGCCTTCAAAATATGGACATTGTTTTTTAAGGGCTGCCTAGTCCAATTTAAATCTAAGAAAGTGGTTGCCTTTTTGTTTTTGATGACGAGCTAGTCGTTCACCTGATGTTAAGCGACACGACTGCCCATATCAACTGCAAGAGTTGCAGTTGTGGATCTTTTGCTATTCAAAAAATAATACATAGTGAAATCATTGAGTAAGGAATTTATAATAGGTAGCTACCTACTCATATTGTTTGTTCTAATAATGTCACTAGTAATTTAAAGTCAACGGTAAGAAGTATACGTAGAGATAATTAATATTAATTACTTATAGTAGTTTTAACAAGAATTTCACTGTTTAAATAAGATAAAAAAAGGAATTTAACGTAAATAATACTCCCAAATTCATTAGCGTGTGTCAATGACGGAACTGTTTTGTTATCATAACTTTATTAAAAGTTTATTGTTGGGTTGGTTGTATGTTTTTATATCATAAATAAAACCTTATTATCATGTAGGTAGATACTTTCGGTAGAACCCCCTCTGGTTTTTTAATACTATCAATTGTTTTTTACTTCTGGTTTATTAGGAGATAGTACCTACCCGTACTGTCACAGGCCCGTTCTGTCGCAGTTTTGCAAACCTATACAATGAATCCCGATCAGTCACACTTTTTGTACTAACATAGAAGTACTTATTTAATAATCTGTGCCCTCTGTCTTTTGCTAACATGACTAAATTCGTAATATTTGATTTAATTCGATTATCAGGACCTATTCTCAAATTATTAGTTAATTAAACACTTTTCCATTACTTACAGTGTCTTGTTGATATGGCACGTTTATTGCAGTAGGTACGTGCTCAAATATATTAATCATAGATTGAAGAAAAAAGTTACATTATGAAATAATACCTAGTCAAGTAATACGAAAGCAAATAAGTCCAAAGAGGTAGACATGTGGACAGGTCCAAAAGGCATAAAAACAAGTGAAGGCCCTGTTAGCGACGCGATATTTAATATTTGTATTTTGTTACCTTTTAAATATATTAATAAAAGCAAGGAATGCGATCGCGGGCTTCGTGTGTGAAGTAGCTAACGAATCAGGGACAGGGGTAGAAGCAAGGGGCGCGGGAGGGGTAGGCAGGCTCTCGAAAACTTCACCTCGCCAGTCATCCGCCAACTACATACGCGCACCACACGTCGCTCGCTCGCAAACCTTTTGATTTGTTCCAAATACCTATCTTCTCCTTTATTTTCACCCCATCCCCTACAAAACTGGTCTTCGAACCGGATCCTGAATCCAATCACCTATGTTTACCACTCCGCCGCGAAAAATGGTGAACACGAGAAGTACCGTCAAGAAACAGGAAGAAGAAAAGCTTTCACAGATGAGATTGTTGGATCTGGAACAAGAAAGTACAGTGGAGTTTTCTAAGCCGAAAGACAAGTGTAAAAGTGATGCTGAATTGCAAACAATTTCAAAAACAGTCTTGGATAAAACATTTTTAAATGCAAATGTGGGTAGTGCGAGAACAACGAAATCAGAAAATGTTCTAGAGTTTCCCACGACATCAGCGTTTCGAAAGGACTTCGAAATAATGAAAACTGCTCCATTACCGAAATCCAAGGCATCAGCTTCGTCTTCTGTGTTGGCTCGAAAAAAGAAGTTAGAGCTGGAAGCGGCACAAGCGAAAGCACGTATTCAGATGGAGCTCATAGATAAAAAGCTAGAGGCGGATATGGCGGAGATTGATGATAAATACAGTTCACGATCTAGAAGAAGTGAAGTTAGCATGCAGAGCCAAGTAGAAAAGTGGATAGATCGCAGTCATCAGGAGCTGAAAGGGCAGCCCTGCCCACTAGATGGTAACGAGAAGGGCGAGGCGTGTCCTCCACTGCCACCAGCACCCGGTGATGACGGCCGTGAGGCTGATGTGAAATTGCTGGTGAGCGCGATTAAGGACCTGACCGCTGCGACTGCTTCTGCTGCTACTAAAGGATCTGACGCCAAGATGCTAAGCCGCTTATGTACGCCGAGAGACTTACCTTCGTTCTCCGGTGACCCTTTGGACTGGCTTCAATTTAAGCAGGCGTACCAAGAATCAACGCTAGTATGCAACTTCAACGAGAGAGAAAACCTGTGGAGGCTTAGAAAATGTCTTCATGGACCAGCTAAAGAAGCAGTGACGTCTCTGTTGATCAGTGCCACCACGCCTGACGTAATTATGTCAACACTGGACCTTCAGTTTGGAAATCCTGACATAATCATAGCCAAGATTATGCAGGACATCACTTCACTACAACCGTTATCAGAGCAATACCATCGGGACATTATACCATTCTCTGTGAAAGTGAAGAACTATGTGGCTGCCGTACTCGCGATCGGTCAAAATGAGTACCTAAGTGCGATGAACTTAGTATCGGTGGTTTTATCTAAATTACCTACTATTCTCATCTCTAAGTGGGCCGACTTCAGCTACCCTTACTTCAACCAAGGCTGTAAGTCAAAACTCGTGATTTTATCCGAGTTCCTAGATGGAGAAGCTGTGAAGATATCACGGACTGCAGTGAACTTAACTTACGCTCAAAGTGAACTATCAGTGAAACGTACTAAAAACTATAACATCCAAAATCGCGCGCAAACTGTTCTTGTACAAAGTGAAAATAATAACGACGATAAGTGCCGGTTTTGTCGTGTTTCAAATCATAAGCTACCAGACTGTAAAAAGTTCAAAAAGTCGCTGCGTAAAGATAGGTGGTTCTATGTGAAACGAAATAGACTATGTTACAAGTGTTTAGTGTCAACGCATAACAAAGAGAACTGCACGGCACCCGCGTGTGATAACGATAACTGTGGACAGCCGCACCATCGCTTGTTGCACTACGGTACGAACAATAATATTACGCAACAACAACAAGACAGTGTTAATTTAACGGAGTTACAGGACACTAACAGTGAGAACAGTGACTTGCCGGTTGAAACAGTTTCGCATATAAATGTAAACAGTTCACGGGTGTTATTAAAAACTGTGCCTATCAATATACACGGACCTAACGGTATAGTCAGCTGTGTCGCGTTGCTCGATGACGGCTCGACCGTCTCATTGATAAGCTCTGCGCTGGCGGCGCGCGTAGGGGTGCACGGACATAAACAAACTATGCGTGTGTGCGGTGCATGGGATTCGACCCATCTAGTGTGCGAAAGTGAAGTCGTGGATTTGAACGTGTCAAATAGAGATGGGACCATGTTTACATTTCGTGCGCGCAGTGTTGATAAATTAGACTTACCAGTGCAAACATTATCACCTAATCTCACGAACTTGAAGTGTTTACCTGAAATAAAAAATTACCTGTGCGATGGACATGCTAAACCGGAACTGTTGATAGGTCAGGACAATTATCATTTGATGTTACCTTCAAAAATAATTAATGGTGCGTCTGGTCAGTTGTACGCCACTCGTACTCCACTGGGTTGGTGTGTACACGGCTGTGTGCGCACCTCGCTAAGGGCTGCTGATGGACGCAGTGGTGCGCTGCATTCCACGCTGTTCATCTCCGAAGACACGAACCCGACGACGTCAGACAGCGACCGCAGACTGCATGACCTGCAAGAGGAAGTACGACGCTCCTTCACGATCGAGTCGATGGGTATCAGCTGCAAACCTCGAAAAAACGCTGATGATGAACGAGCTATTGAGCACCTCGAGCGAACATCTTCTTTGGTTGACGGAAGGTGGCACGTCGGACTACCTTGGAAAGATGTCAACTGCAAAATGCCTGATTCATATCCTAACGCTGAAAAGAGGCTAAGGGGTGTGCTAAAGAAAATTAAAGCAGATGAAGGCTATTCCCTACGATACAAAGATCGGATCGACCACCTGCTACAAAACGACTACGCGACGGAGATCACCGACACTGAAACTCCACCAAAGACATGGTACCTCCCACATTTTGGAGTCGACAACCCTAATAAAAAAAAGCTTCGTCTCGTATTTGATGCGGCTGCTAAAAGTGAAGGGTTATGTTTAAATGATTACCTTTTGACGGGTCCCGATCTACTGGTATCGCTATTTGGCATTATGCTTCGATTCCGTGAACATAAAATTGCTATAACTGGGGATATACGAGACATGTTCTTGAGAGTGAAAATCATACCGGAAGATCAAAATGCACTGAGGTTCCTGTGGAGATCATCACTCGATGATAAAATAAAAACCTACGCGATGACATCCCTAATCTTTGGAGCTAATTGTTCCCCATTCATAGCGCAATTTATTAAAAACAAAAACGCGCAACGCTATGAGTCATCGATGCCGGCCGCCGTGGAAGCTATACGTACCCAGCATTACATGGACGACTACATAGACAGTTTGGAAAGCGAAGATACGGCTATCAAACAGGCAATTGACATTGCGCACATTCATTCTAAAGGCAGTTTTGACATTAGAAACTGGACCTGCAACAATGAAGCCGTCATCAACAGCTTACCAAAAGAAAACTTGGGATCCACTGCTATAAAGTTCAAAATCGGACAGCAATATGACGGCGAACGCACCCTCGGCTTAATCTGGTTTCCGGAAGAAGATACGCTAGGCTTTGATTTATCTCTGAAAAGAATTCCTGAAAAAATAATTAGTGGTGAAAGAAGACCTACTAAAAGAGAAATGCTCCGACTAATCATGTCTATCTTCGACGTTTACGGTTTCCTGGCACCATTCACCATAAAAGGAAAAATAATGCTACAAGAAACCTGGAAACTTAATCTCGGCTGGGACGAAATGATAACAGATAACGTGTTTACGAAATGGATGGAATGGCTGCAAATGCTAAAGCGCGTGAGTCACATACGTATGCCTAGATACTATAGCACAGCAGCGGCAGGTGAGACGGGAGATGCACCGGCGGCGGTAAGTGTAGCTGCACTCAACAGCGCGCAGTGGCCGCAAGCCACGCCCACCTCGTCCGGTCTCGGCGCGCAGGCAGGCGCTGGTTATAGCAACCTACAGCTACATATATTTTGTGACTCGTCAACACAAGCGATGTGCTCCGTAGCTTATTTACGCTGGAAAGATAATTATAATGGCCAGATAAAAGTTGCGTTTGTAGCGAGTAAATGCCGAGTCGCCCCAATAAAACATGTTTCTGTGCCTCGTCTGGAGCTGCAGGCCGCTGTATTAGCTGCAAGATTATCAGAGACAATTATCAAAGAGCATAGAATTCCAATACATAAGAAGTACTTCTGGTGTGACTCCTCTACGGTGCTGCATTGGATACGTAACAACACGCGTACCTATAAAGTGTACATAGCTCACCGTCTCGGCGAAATAGATGAACTCACACAGATAAATAACTGGCGTTACATACCTACAAAACAGAACGTAGCCGACATTGCTACCAGAGAACATTGTGAGCTTTCAGTATTGGAGAATGAATGGTTCCGCGGCCCTGAATTTTTAAAAGGAGATGAGAGTACCTGGCCTCGCGAAGTACAGCCGCAGAACATATCAGACGTGGACCTGGAATGTGTGGCAACTCTTCACGTCACCACTGAAAACTTACCTGCTGTACCGGATCCAGAGAGGTTTTCATCCTGGCTGCGCTTACTGAAAACAACATGTCGAGTATTATCGTTTGTAGAAAAATGCAGAAAACTTACCGGCGTGATAGACGGTGATATGATGGTGAGAGCCGAGCGCCTGCTGATGAGATACTCACAAGCCCAGTCGTTTCCCGAAGACCTCGCCAACCTGAAACATAAAAATGGATTAGATAAAAGAAGTAAATTACTTACCTTGTCCCCGTTCCTGGACGAGTATGGAGTGCTCCGGGTCGGTGGCCGCATCAACGCCGCACCTGGAATATCACAAGAGGTGAAACAGCCGGTGATACTGGATGGCCGCCACCACGTCACGATGTTGATCGTCCGCCACTACCACGTCAAAGCCGCCCATGGAAACCGGGAGATGCTGGTGAATGAGCTGAAACAAAAATTTTGGATTATTCGTATCAGACCTACAGTGAAAACGGTAACTTCGAAGTGCATGCTATGTCGCATCAAAAAAGCAATGCCAGCACCGCCCAGAATGGGTGACTTGCCGGAAGCTCGCCTGGCCCATCACCAACGGCCTTTTACGTTCTGTGGCGTGGATTTGTTTGGACCGATGGAAGTAGCTGTATGCAGACGGCGCGAAAAGCGATATGGCGTTTTGTTTACTTGCCTTACTGTACGTGCAATTCACATAGAAATTGTTCATAAACTTACATCAGACTCCTTGATTATGGCTCTGCGACGGATGGCCGCTAGACGAGGCTGGCCGCAGCACCTTTACTCAGACAACGGCACAAACCTAAGAGGTGCAGATAATGAGCTGAGGAAGTCCATTCTGGAGCTGAATGAGGACGTGTTGAAGAGCGAGGCCGTCAACTACGGCACAACTTGGACTTTTATCCCCCCAGCCAGTCCACACTGGGGTGGGGCGTGGGAGCGGCTTATCAGGAGTGTAAAGACTTCACTTTACTCCACGCTGAACGAACGTGCCCCAAGAGATGAGGTACTCAGCACGCTGATGGCAGAAGTGGAACAGATGGTCAATAGCCGCCCCCTCACGCACGTTACAGTGGAACCTGATACCAGTGAGTCATTAACACCCAATCATTTTCTTCTTGGTACTTCTTCAAACTTGCCAGTGCTCGGAGAGTTTAGCGAATGTGACATGTACCTGCGCAAACAATGGCGAATGTCGCAAAACTTGGCTGATATATTCTGGAGGCGATGGGTGAAGGAAGTGCTGCCGGAATTGAGACTTAGAACTAAGTGGTTGAGTGAAGAGAGACCCTTGCAAGTGGGAGATCTTGTCCTAATAGTAGACCCTGCCTCTCCTCGGAACGTGTGGCCCAAAGGCTTGATACACGCTGTGTTGCCTGGCAGAGATGGGCGTGTCAGAGTACTTGACGTCAAGACGTCAAGAGGGCTGCTTCGGCGATCCGCGGCACGCGTCGCACGAATTCCTACGGGGGATGAGTGCTAACGCACTGGGGTGGGGTGTGTTAGCGACGCGATATTTAATATTTGTATTTTGTTACCTTTTAAATATATTAATAAAAGCAAGGAATGCGATCGCGGGCTTCGTGTGTGAAGTAGCTAACGAATCAGGGACAGGGGTAGAAGCAAGGGGCGCGGGAGGGGTAGGCAGGCTCTCGAAAACTTCACCTCGCCAGTCATCCGCCAACTACATACGCGCACCACACGTCGCTCGCTCGCAAACCTTTTGATTTGTTCCAAATACCTATCTTCTCCTTTATTTTCACCCCATCCCCTACAGGCCCCAAGAAAGAGCTGATGAGAAAAATGGGCAAAGTTGCTTGCTACCGGCTAAATTGGCTATGCTACCGCAAGCACCGAAAAAGCATGGCTTGAAATGGAGGAGGTTTAAGCCAAAAAAAAAAAAATCTTGATTAGAAATTATTTCATTGTATAATAATTAATAACAGTCTTACGTTAAGATACCTTTTATATTAATTAAGGAATAAACAAATCATATTTTCGAAAGTTTAAATAAACTCTGAAAAAATAATAGGTAAATGTTGGTTAAAAATCTAATATCCCAATACGTGCTATCCGTTTGTATACAAATAAGTACTTAAGTATGAAATCCATGATATCTACAACTACACAAAACAATAATGCATACTTATTTAAATATCTACTCTACATAATAAAATATCGGTTTATCTGTGACTCTTATTTGCATAACACTGTTAATAGGTACTTTGTCACAGGAATGTAAATATCTGCTTACAACTGGTTAATTAGGTATAACTACTCTATTTATTTAATATTAATACTTTACAAAACAGTAAAGATAAAGCTGTTACTGCGAAATTAAAACACATACATAAAAAAACACCACTTCCGTCCCGTTTGCGAGAGTCACTAATGTGTGTGTGTCAAAATGTAGACAATTTTAAATATGTAGGTAGAGTTTTGCCGGGAACGCGGAAGGGTTCACGTCGTTGCATTGTATTATTTTTCAAAACTTTTGCTTTTTCCAGTGTTAATGTTTAAAATAGGTGGCGTTTTACGCATGATGTGTTGAATTACGAGCATCAGTGAGGGCAAGTGATATAATGTGGTGAAACGTGACTTTTCGTGTTGCTTCCAAAACTCCATAGAAGCTTCTAGTAAAGTTGCCACCACTTTGCTAGAGCATGACTTAGACTGGACTATGACTACCTGACTTAGACGGGACTATGACTATGACTAGGACAAGACTGCGTGAAATATTTTATAACACGATGAAAATATAATACTTGACACTGGCTAAATAAACTACGTGTGGAGCCAAAATATAAAAAAAATATATGTAGGTACCTTCACCAAACAATGTAAGTAACTTATTTCAAATGAATGTGGTATTTTAATTATACGGAATGTTTTTTTAAAGGTCCAATGATGCAGTTTTAGTTTTCCTCCATATCGAACCCGAGACTTTCTATCTTATCCCTCTATGCTATAATAACGTAGGTACTATACGTATCATCATCATCAACAGCCTGAAGACGTTCACTGCTGAATATAGGCCTCCCCAGAGAGCGTCACTTTGAGCGGCTGCTTGCCTCCTGCATCCATCGGCTCCCCGCCGCTTTCACCAGATAGATAGTTGGCCCACCTAGGTCCTACGCTGCTAGGTCCTGGGGAAGAAGGGTTCTCGAGTGAATATCACTCGAGAACCCTTCTTCCCCATTGGTTGTCAGTTCTACGAGCGATGTGGCCTGCTCCTGCTCAACCTATACTGTTACACTATACCTAAGTATATATTGCAATGCATTTAGGTACATCTTAGCTTGAGAGATAAGTACTTAAGGAGATCTAGCGAAGATCCCAAACGCTAACACCAAGGGTTAATTCGAAAATGTATTGTAATGACATCTCCGAAATCGCTTACTTTATCGCAGCTAATGCCATTTCAATACTACATATATTTTTGGAGTGAGCGTTTGGCGTTAGCGGGATAGTTTGGGATCTTTGCTAGACCCAAAGGTCGGTTAAAGTTTAGTGTGAACGAGCATAAATAAAACTTCGTTTAGCTACGGTCTCGGGTTTGCCCTTGATGTGAGCCTATTGCTTCCGAAATATCTGTTCTACACAAATCTACGCTGGGTTGCGATTGTCTCTCCATACCTACTGCCACCTTCTTGTTTATTACCCAAATCTTATGGAGAACAGTAACGTAATGCAGGTAGGACCTATTTGACCCAGTGTTTATTGTAGATCACGGTATAACCCAGTGATACGGTTATCATCGAGCATGTGTCATTCGCGCCAACAAACTCTGAATGTTTCGATAAGTTTTAGACCTTTGTCTGTTGGCACAGGGAACATGGATTGTTAGCGGGTTATTTATGTATTGGTAAAGAGGAGTTATTATTTACGTCATACTTATTTGTTTATTGGTTTATAATATTTAATTAGTCTTCAATTTGTGGTTTTGGAGTCGTTGCTACCTTCAGTTATAGAATGAGTTAGCGTTTGGAATACACTTAAACTTACATTACAATAAAATGAACACAAAGTTTTGAAGTCCGTGATGTAGATATGGCTCAATAGATTAACTTCTACTCATTCAATAATATTGACATTGTAAAAGTACAATGGTTAATAGCTTACTTTAGTGTATCAGGAAATTTAAATACCTACCGGGTATTCATTAGACCCATGCCACAGTCGCATTCATAATTAGTCACACTGTTGTTCTGTCACTAAAATTCTATTGTCCTTAAATAAACATTGCATAACAGTAGAATAGCTCTACTATTCAGTGTTTCCTCTTGTTCTATCTTTGCCCATTTCAAACTTGATAGAGAGAAATAAAACATTTAAAAAAATCTTTAGCTACACATGACAATGTTTATTAAGTAGGTATAATTATGCTTAAGGAGGTATGCTTCTTTTATTCGCGATCATAATTGAGTTTTTTATAGAATCCGTGGTTGAAGGTACTTACCTATTTTCCAAAAATGAAGTACTTTTGTATGTACCATGCAAGGAACTTATATAATAGTATACGTATAACTTCCTTGGTACCATGTACCTACTTAACTATTTTTTCTGTTTTTGCCATTATTGGATTTTTCTTTGAACATGCTATTTTACAAAAAATACCTTTTAATAATAATAAATAAATATGTGTGGACATTTCACACAGCGCCATCTAGTCCCAAACTAAGCATAGCTTGTACTATGGGAACCAGATAACTGATATAATACTTATATACTTTTTTGTTTGTAAATACATATATAGAATACAATATAACACCCAGACGCAGAACAAGCATCTATGTCCATCACACCAATGTTTGTCCTGGGTAGGAATCGAACCCACGGCCCTCAGTTCAGAAGGCAGGGATACTACCAACTGAGCTATCGGGCCCGTCAACCTTTGTATGTAATCTATTAAAAACTGGCTTGCCGATGTGAAACAAAGTTAATATAATCCAAACACTTGCTCATCTATTCTTTAGGGTATCCCAATTCCCAACTACTGAATAATTAAAAACATTATTGTGATGGGCATCTGGCGACCATCTGCGAAGCTTTTTATTAATAGCAAACACAAAATGAAATGTTATTAATAGGAATGCGAAAACCATACTTAAAAACCGGCCAAGTGGGAGTCGATTCGCGAATGGTTCCGTACCATTATCTATAAAAACGAGCAAAAAATCACGTTTGTTGTATGGGGCTCCCTTTAAATACTTATTTTATTCTGTTTGTTAGTATTTGATGTTAAAATCATCTATGAAAATTTCAACTGTCTAATAACTATCATGTCTAAGATACAGCCTGGTGACAGACGGACAGATGGACAATTAGACAGCGGAGCCTTAGTAATAGGGTCCGTTTTACCCTTTGGGTATGGAACCCTAAAAATGAAGAAGTCGAAGAGACATCTAACTAAAACGTTTTATAATCGGGAACGTGCGTAGGTTGGTGCGTATGTGCGTAGACGTGGGAAACCCATTGAACTATTTTTGTCTAATCATACAATACTAATAGGTACTGAACCCATGTTGTTAAACATATTGTTTGTCTTGTACTAATGATCAATTAATATTAATAATATAATTTCCACAATCATCATCATCATCATCATTAACAGCCTGAAGACGTCCACTGCTGAACATAGGCCTCCCCCAGGGAACGCCACTTAGAGCGGCTGCTCGCCTCCTGCATCCATCGGCTCCCCGCGGCTTTCACCAGGTCGTCGGTCCACCTAGTGGGGGGCCGGCCTACGCTGCGTCTTCCAGTTCGTGGTCGCCACTCGAGAACCACAATAGTTAACATATATAATTGTATATATTGTTGCTATTGAAATGGTAATTGAATGCTATTGACTTTGGCTTTTAGTCGCGGCAATCATCCTTAATAACAAGGGAAGTAGGTATCAAGCTTGGAGGAACTTCGGTGTCTAATTCTAAATGACAATCTTATTAAATTATATTAGATTTTACAAAAAATACCTACTGAAAAATAAGTTATATGTGTTCTAAAGTTTGGTAGAGAAGACCACTAGCCCACCAAAAAAAAAAAACAGAATGCTCACCAATTTCATCGCCGTCCACCAGCTTGGAAGCCATGGACCTCAAAGACGCGGCTCCAGCTGAACTGAAAGCGTCGAGGAGTGGTCCCAGGTAGAATATCGTCCTCGTCGGGGCCAGGGCATACACCAAACTGCCCGAGATTCTGCTGATGGAAGCGATCACTGCGATGATGCTGTCGTCTATTTTGTATTTCTTGCTGAGCACATATATCGTTACAAATGAGCCTGCAAAAAATGTACAATCATTGAATAATATGTAACTATTTCTGTATTAGGTACCCTAGTTTTCTCAACTTTTGCTTTTAAAATTTTATGCGTGGATATGTTGAAAGTTTATGGGATGTTTGATAAATTATAATATTTATAATGTTTGATAGGCAATTTGTCTAGACTCCTGACTATACTACACTATAGGTAGCCTAGGTTCATGATCTCTTAAATGACGATGATGATCAACCATTTGACGACCATCTTTTCCGGAATAACTACAGGATACTTATCATATCTGTATTTTAACTAACAAATATTATGTTGACCTAGAATAGGAGATTCGGATGAAAAGATAACGTGATCTCTTTGTAAATTGCCGTGTTTCACATTATTCTAACTGGCATTAACTTACGAGGTTTTACTCGCATCCTTTAAGTACTTTTGCCTTACCAAATTGCCAGATCATACATAATTTTAAGTATCATCACCCATTAGACTCATTAGGTAGGTACTTATTTACTTAAGAAATATTTTATTGCACCGCAGTATGACGGAAATTCTAAAACTCATGAGAAAAATCTCTTTCCGGTTAATATTTACTCGTTTTTATCAGTACCTACTTATTTCATACCTATTTATTTGTTATCTTTATTATATAAACACTTAATATTAATAATACCTAACTCTTTATCAAAATGCATATAGAACAACGGAAACTTTTGTTTGCCGAATATTTTCACCTTCTATTTTTAAGAAGCTGCCTATTTATTATCTTCTTGTTTAGCAATATTAGTTTACCTGATACCTATAATGATTGTTATATTGTGAATTGTGAGGCATGTGCTTGTAATCAATATATGAACCATTTACACAGTAATCATTATTTAAATTAATAACTGATAATTGTAGTCCGAACGACGTGGCGAAGTCTCTGGTTCAACTCGCGTTTGTCCGAAAGTTGATACTTGCGTAGGTACTATTTGACTAATCTTGACGAAGGTTGGTTTGTGTACGGATCCCACTTACATAGTGTACTTTTTGTAATCCTCGAGTTTGATTATAGTGGCGTATTTCCACCAAAAAGAGGGCAAGTTTTTTGTCACATTTATCGGCCGATTTAGATAATTTTTCGCAGGGCATTTTGGTACCCAATTCTACACCTGTAAGTAAGTCAGATTTGCGCAAAATAGTTCAAGGGGTTGTCATTAGAAGGTCTTGAAGTCTGAATTTGGGACGTATTAACTAGGTAAGTAGATACTTAATAGTACTAAACTTAGCAGTCAATTTTAAAAATATTTAGCCGGTATATTCGAAATGTAGGTAGTACCAACTTAAAGAATAATTTTCAACGAAAATTCCGCCCGTTGTACTAACATTCTTATGTAAATTATGTGCATTTTTATGTGTTGGTATTCAATACTTGTTCAATAAAGCATTATTGTGTTGCATGATGTATAAATTGGTATCGCTACGCTGAAAAAGGTCTTGCATATAATGTTCCATAAGAAAAACAAAAAAAAAACACCAAAACATCCATCACCACTAAATAGCAGCTCAAAATGTCACGCAGAACCTAAATAATTGTAAAAGTAAGCATTGTCACAGAAACAATAATGATACGAGGCATCATTACTGAAAAAAGTCTATAGCAGTAACGAAGAAACGGACACGAGACTAAATAATAATAATATGATGTTGTGAAAAGAATGAGAATTTTTTAACAAGTAGTACCTATTATGTAGCGAGCGTCTACGCGGAGATGGTACGTAGGGCGTAGACCCATTTTCACCAGCGTGCTACGATAACCGCAGGTTAATATCGTTTATTCCCTAAAGTTCCGTGAAAGTAGTTCCGTCGTGGAACTGTTGAGACTTTTTTCACAATAGTTCATGTTAAATGTGTTTCGTACTGAATTCCGTAATGTAATTAGTACTGTCCACTTCAAATACATATATTAATTTTGTTATTCAGATAATAGAAATTTTAATACTAACCAAGCATTCCAATAAGTATAGAGTAGGTCATGAACAAGCTGTAGTCCACCTCGGTGAAACTGAACGTGTGCCGCGCAAACCAGTAGCTGTTCTGCGCCTCACCTTAAACAAAAATTAAACTGATTAGCTTGATGTGCTGACTTGGGTTTTGACGATCATCTGATGACTATGCTTCGTGCCAAAGTTTTGAATGCCCATTGATAGCTCGTGAACATAATTTCTCCTATAAACACGACTCACTTGCGCAAGCAGGGGGCGAAGTAAAACGAGACAGTCATAAAAAATTACAAAGAACAGAGCGGGATGGAATAAAACACACATTGGGTGTCCCGTTTCCTCTCATAGGATTAGCGGTTGAAATACTCTACTAATTTTCGTGTGACATTGGTCTATTGGATTTATAGTCAATGGCTGGTGCCTACGGAAACAAAGAGGCCGCTGTTCTAGAGAGGTTTTCCTCGTCTTTTAAGCATTATGTATTATTCAGCTATTATTTTTCAATTATGTGACATCACAATAGTTTCCCTGTATTGGATTTAAAATCACGAACTTTTTATTTTAGTAATAGTTCAATATAGGATTGAGTATTAGTTACAAATTAGTTACGCAAAAAATGTCTGGAAAAGACCTTTTTCAGTGAAAACACTAGCCAACTGTAACCTACACTCAAGTTGTTTACCGGTTTATGATTTTTTGTTAGCTTAGTGTCAATTAATAGTTTATCTAATTATTTATTTACCTAACTCATAATATAGGTACCTTCTGTATGATTTCTATATGTACATACAAATATAGGTAGGCACCTACCAACTAGAAAACAATCAAAATTCGTAATGTGATTTTGTAAGATTCGTAAATCATAATTATAATTTATAAATATAATTTTAAATAATTCACGCTTTTCCTTGTACCAATTATCTTCCGCGTTTCCTATAAACATATTTTTCCCACAAACAATTAGAATGACATAAAACGATGCCAAATAAATAACAAATTATGTTGATGAATTTATAAAAGGAAAGTCCCCAGCTGAAAGCAAGCAAAAACATGAATTTTGCCTCAATCTTAAAATAAATAATGATAAGAAATACAGGAAGGACAATATAACTAGTTTGCATTTTTTATTTGCAAATTTTTAATAACAATGCGTGTAACAAAGACACTTTTAAGCTGTCTTCATGATGATGAACGAGCTTGCAGTTCGATTGAACACATTAGTCGTTGTTATTAAAAAAGTGTTAATACAGAACCCCCAACATGAGCCTCTTCCTTACTTGTCCTAATTATATCCAAATTGTCTACTTCCTAATAAGTCTTCAATCTTCATCTTACCTAAAAAAAATCCTCTTAATGTAAAAGGCGTTGTTTAAAAATTGTTTTGTTTTTATCGAGGGTATGGAGGAATCCTCATGAATCCCACAGGGCACGGGCTCCACGGGCACAGATAATGTAATACCTACAGTAAGTACACGGGTATGTCCAATTCCGCTAATTCCGCCATGGCAACCTACGCTAAATCTTCCCTGTTTTTAGACACTGGAAACATTAAGTACTTTTTATCAATAACTAGCTTATGGGCTTCTCCCGCGTGGATTTATCTCTCAGGAACCACACTGGTTTATTTTTTCGCGATAAAATCACTGTTACCCTTCCCCCTCCCCCCTTTTTGAGCCGTTTAAAATGCGGTATAACTATAAATAAAGGGTTGGCTTTTGCGGTTTAGGCTGTGAGAACGTCATGTCAAATATTGTTTACCCTTTTAGGGGATGAAATAAAATGAACACCGCGACCCGTATCTATTTATTTTGTATGTTCTTTGCACATTCCAAATTTTATTGCAACATCATACGGTCACCAGTTTTAGATATCCATAATTATACAAACTAACTAAAAAACTATCCCCCTAAGGGATTGTTTTTTTTTTTTTGACCAAGCGAACGAAGTGAGCGGAAGTCTCTGCTTCAACTTGCCAAAATTTGCTTTCGTCTGTCCAGATGTACGTACTCGTTGTGTCGTGGGCGATTTTTGATTTGAGGGGTATTTGCCCCAAAAAGGGGGGAAGTTTGCTGCGGCACCATCTACCGACTAATTTTGATACTATTTGGTATAAATAGTGGGTATTTAATTCTAAATAAGTATTTCGAATATGAGAAATATCGGTCAAGAGGTTGTCGAAATATAAAGTGCTAAGTCCAACGATGAGGACAGATCGGTACCTCGGTATTGTAAGATTTCTGGATGTTTGATTTTGAAAGTATAGTATTACTCATACTAATTTACTAGGTGGTAGGACTTTTCTGCAAAGTTCGTCTAGGTAGGTACCACTGCTTTGCCATTTATTCTGCCGCCAAGCAGTAGTGTGCACGCACTACTGTGTTCCGGTTTGAAGGGCATTGTAGCTAGTGAAATTACTGGGCAAATGAGACTTTATGACCTGATTACACAGCGTAGTAATCTGATTACTACACTGTGTAATCTGTGTGATGTCTCAGGATGACGTGCGCAGTGCAGTGTCACGCGAAACTTTATTATTTAAAAGGTCCGAGTGACACTGCAACTGTTATGGGCGGCCGTGTCACTTAACATCAGGTGAACGACTAGCTCGTCGCGTCATTCATTCTCATAAAAAAAAAAGTTCAGCAAAACTAGTAAGTATGTAATAGCGTCAATTACACGTGCAATCATCTAGTTGCGCTCATTGCTGTGTTTTGGCGTTAAACTATTGTTAGAACTAGTCGCCGATAAGGTATGTAGGTACTTAACATTCGCATTTAGTCATCGGAACTGTTCAATTATGTAATTAAATAGCTGTTTTAACCGATTGGTTTGTGTAACTCGATTGGGCTGGTGATAGCAAGAAATGCGGTAAGGTCAAATTTTGGTAAAAATTTGTTTTAACCGGTGACACAGCTTGTAAAAATCGATCTTTTGACTTATTTTTTACTTATTTAAGTACCTAAAGTATTTGATATGTAGTGTAGTTAGACGGAAATATTTTCACCGTGAAGTTAATTAAATTCTATTTTTGACCGCTTTGTCATTTGGTAAGTTAGAAAATTAGAAACAACATACTTTATTTAGTAATTTTCTATAATTATGTAAGCCGTTTGTTGTAGTGTTGCATATCATCATCATCCACCTTTCATCCTCTTTCATAATTTTCATCAAACCTCATTAATCTTAAAAAAAAAATTATGAAAAAGGTTGAAAGTGGATGATGAGAGTTTTGGCGGGAACGCGGAAGAGTTCACGTCGTTGCATTGTATTATTTTTCAAAACTTTTGCTTTTTCCAGTGTTAATGTTTAAAATAGGTGGCGTTTTACGCATTAAGTGTTGAATTACGAGCATGAGTGAGGGCAAGTGATATAATGTGGTGAAACGTGACTTTTCGTGTTGCTTCCAAAACTCCATAGAAGATTCTAGTAAAGTTGCCACCACTTTGCTGGAGCATGACTTAGACTGGACTATGGCTACCTGACTTAGACTGGACTATGACTATGACTAGGACATGACTGCGTGATATATTTTATAACACTACTTGACACTGGCTAAATATACTATGTGTGGAGCCAAAATATAAAAAAAGGTGGATGATCATGATATGCAACATTACAACTAACGGCTTACATAATTATAGAAAAATACTAAATAAAGTATGTTGATTCTAATTTTCTAACTTATCAAATGACAAAGCGGTCAAAAATAGAAATCAATTAACTTCACGTTGAAAATATTGTATAATATAATTGTAAAATATAATATATGATGATGATATGCAACTCTACATAGTATATTTAAATACGCTGTTCATTGGTAAGGTCCAATTAGATTTTAATGGAAAGAAAAATTGGAAATGCAGAGGAAAACGCTTGAAGAGGCTGAAAGCTGAGCTTTTTGACAGAAGTAAGCGAACGAAGACGCGTGCACAAAAACATACACTAATAGCTAGGTATATAAATACCTATATTACAAATAATGTATATTATTAGGCTATTACGTAATTTTGTCCAAGGAAATAATACTCTATTCTTTCGTAACAAACGATTGTTGGCGCACGTATATAAACGTAAGAGGTGACATGCAATATTACCTAAATTATTAGGTTACAAAAATACTTTTTAAAACAGATAAAACACGCTCAGTTTACACGGGTAAGTAGGTTTTTTTTATGGGAATGAATGACGTGACGAGCTAGTCGTTCACCTGATGTTAAGCGACACGGGCGCCCATAACAGTTGCAGTGTCACTCGGAACTTTAAAATAATAAAGTTTCGCGTGACATTGCACTGCGGTGCGCACGTCATCCTGAGACATCACACAGTCTTGTAATCAGATTACTACACTGTGTAATCAGGTCATAAAGTCTTTTTGCCCAGTAATTTCACTAGCTACAATGCCCTTCAAACCGGAACACAGCAGTGCTCGCACACTACTGCTAGGCGGCAGAATAACTGGCAACAAACAAAGGTACGTATATACGGGGTGAAATCAACATATTGGTTTTATATTGAGCAGCCGGTGATATGAAGAATAAAGATTAGGTTCAGGTCAACGACTAGTTCGTCACATCATTCATTATGATAAAAAATGTACGGTTTGGAAACTGGATCACTTCTTGATTTGGCGAATGAATAGACGGCGTTCATTATTCTAGAAATACCAAAGTGGTACGTGTTTAACCCTGGATTCTGCGTACGTTTGTTAAAGTTAAACTCATGTCAACTTAAAATAATGAACGCTCATTAGTGGCCTGTTGATCATCGGCTGTTTTCAACCAATGTGTTTGTAATGAGTTTATATTAAAATTAATCAATCATAAATTTCAAATAATATTCAATGTAGGATTAAAATAAATAAATAATTACACACATACCCACACACAGACACAGATTTTATAGTATAGATTTAGCCCAGTCACAGAGTTATTATTACATATATATATTATAATTTATTACTTACTATTACACTATATCACACCATAATAATATACAAGTAATAATAATTATACAGTTTCAATAGCGGTTCATCAGGCAACCACTCCGAAGTGCGGCAATTATGAATCACTAGGAACTCAGATGAGTTATTTGCTTTGTTTAAATTTAACATCTTCCTCACAGTGTGTGTAAAACAGTGCGTCTTTCCGTCCTCCTATATATTTTTAACTAGATGCTTACCTACTCGTAACTACCTTTTTTGTGGGGGAAAAATTAAATGCACTCGCACTTCACTTCCACCACCGGGGGTGATGGTAGGCAGGGGTATGAACTAGGCTAAAGGCAGCCCACATTTCCTCATACTTACAATTTTTAGGAGGGCCGTCATAATGTTATTGTCATATCTCTATTATCTCCTCGTATGATTGAGACAATAGAGCACGTGAGTGAATTTACCTTCATATTAGCGTTTCGGGAATCGGGCGACTGCTGTTTTCACCCTCTAAATTATTAACAAAATCTGTTGATTTAGGTGTTGGTTGGATAAATTGTACCCTCGGCTTACGTCTTTATTTTATTGAAAATAAGCTTCGTGTTATAATTAAAACTACTTTTCTTCGTCATAATTAAGACGCCAAAAACTCGTACTAGAGTCAGAACAGAAGTGTGCCTGCGCCTGCGCCGAAAAATAACGAATATTTCTTTGGCTGTAACACAGGGTATCATAGTACGGCTGCTAACTACACTCCTAGGTATGGTTGTTAAAAAACATTATTACTATTGATAATTAATTATATATCAGGTAATATAGCTAACCAACTTATGTTAAGAATGTTGATATGTATATTTGGAAATAAATACATTTATTATTCATTAATATTATTATTTCTAATTTTTTATTTTCTTCCCACACTTCTGAAAGTACTGGAGAGTGAGATTACATCTATCGCTGATACCTATCCATATAGTTTACTATATGAACCAAACCTTGCATTGTATACTCGAGCTACGCTACGAGCGTTACTATGAATTTTAGTAAATGACTCAGTACTATCTGAAAATAGAATTAAAGAAAAACCATGACTTGGCAGGCGAAGCTATAGGTATACTTGTTTCCTACCCACGTGCCTACTTATAAAGTTTATTGTTATTTTGTAGTTAAGATAATGTGCAGCCATAATGCAATAATTTGACCGGTTCTTCTAAAACGTTTACTGCTAAAAATGGGTCTCTCCCATAGAGCACCGCTTTAAACGGATGCTCGTATTTTGCATCCAGCCGCTTCCCGCGGTTTGATTTATATTTTGGATAAAGTCAATCAATAATACCTACTTACATCCAAGAAATGAATGCTCTTAACTAAACCAAACACTTCACTCTTTCAAGCAAATATGCGATAAAGCATTGGATATTCGCTATTTCATTATATCGAGCGTAAGCAAAGTTTTACATTCGCTCGTAAAATCACAATAACACCAACAACTGATCACGGTCCATGCGGTGAATTTTATATTATTTGTGGTTGAATGGTGGTTGAAATACTTTATTGTGCCGACATAAATAACTCTTCAGAGTCAGGGGGATCTTTATATACTTTTTTCACCAGAGGGAAATAAAATGGCCTCACACCTTCCCTGGCACCACGGGGGTAGGTGTGTATGACTTGAACCCACTAAAACCGTAATGTAAGTTCAATTGGGATGGGGTGGGGCGAGATAGGATCACGCTAGCATTTATATCGCTCTGACGTTTTCTTTTTTTTCTATTTATGAGAATAAATGACGTGCGATCTAATAGTCGTATAACTAATCTAAAACAATCAGCTTGTGCTTTTGTCAAATAATTCTCTAAAATTTAGATAAATTGTAACATAATAATATCCCTCCCTAAAGTCTCAAATAGTGGGTAGCCTTTGAGAAAATTCGTCCAAGAATCACTACGGTAATTTTAGTATCAACTAAAACATTAGCAACGCCCATTCGTGTACTTTAATGACGCGATCATAGTTGCTTAAATTCAGTCAGTTTAATACCTAATTGGTTTATAAGCAATTACAGGGTTCAATAATATTTACCTAAGACAGGTCCCACGATGAGCACATAAGCCAACAATACCAAAAATAACTGCAGTCGCCGCGAGTACTTCCGTTTCTGGAACGCCACATTCACTGTTGAAACTAAGGCTTCTGTTGAGAATATAAGTGAACAGTTCTGATTCTTCTCACTTTTCACTATTTCTTTCGTATTCGATTTAATTCTTAGAGCACCATAGAGAAATCCAATAAAGTACAAAACACAACCTACTGAGAAGACCATATTGTAGCCTAAAGTATGAACCATGTAACCAGACATAGCCAGCCCTAAGGGTCTAGTAAGCGTGAAAGTGGCAGTTAAGATTCCTAGTCTATATGTCCTTTCAGATTCACTGGTGATGTCTGTGATGTAGCTGTAAGACGCCATAGTAGCGGCCACGCGACCTCCGCTCAAAGCAGGAGGTAGGCCTTCTATAAGGGCTGTTTCGTTTACCCCTACTTCATAGAAGAATATAGTCGCCAAAATAAGGCCTAAAGCTGAGACAAACTTTCCAAGCATAGGCAGCAGCAGGAACGGTTTTCTGTTGCCCGTTCTGTCACTCCACGCTCCAAAAAATAGAGCCAGGATGGCGGGTACTGATGTCTGCACAGGAAAGCTCCAGGCTGTCATTTTAGACACCAAATGAGTTATATTTTCATTTTCTTCTTTGTGACGCTCTACTTTTCCTGCCATTAAATCTGTGCAGGTTTTATTGCTATAATTCAAATTTGATAAGCATGCTTTATGTACGCTCATAGTCTGAACAGCCAGACCAGTAAGCACACTAGACAGAATGTAGCAAAATATAAAAGGTTCCACTGTGATTTTGGATTTCAAATCCCACGTTTCTTTTATGTATGTTTTGAACTGCACGGTCCATTTTGACTCTTTTTCCTTTGTTTCGGGATGCACAACTCCATTTGAAATGCGTTTACATTCTGAGTTCAAAACTTTTTCAGGTGCCTCTACTGCCAGCGTCATTTTGGTAAACAGTTTCCCACTTTAAAGTTCATTTAGTTTAAACACAGGGTCTTACAGTATGTTCACTTTAAACTACGAAACTTAGTTTCGATTTATATTTTTATTTATTTTACTTTAATAATCACGAATCAGTTGGTTTAACGTTCACGAGTCCGCATACTGAGAGCGTTTGCGTCTGGCTGCGGCTGCTGCGTACGCGCCGAGATCTGCGACTGGCTATCAGCTAGCCGCGAGTCCGTTTAATTTGTAGTTTATCAATGTACTGCGTTATCACGTGGCCGTGCTTAAATACTAATCGCGTATGCCCAATAATTAATGAGATTCCATGTTTTGTCTTCCCTATACTTGGTTCTGGAAAGGCCAATGCTGAAATGTTTTGAAATTGCTAGTGATTATGTGCTCCTAAATGTTGCAAACCGCATAAAGATAATTATTAAACAATGAAGCAAAGGTTTATATTAATTATAAGCATTTCTTTTTTTGTTTTCCACTGTTATTGTAATATCTGCGGTCTCACATAATATGCCGAATCCCTTCTGTCTTTGTATATGCTAATATATAAAATAATTTAATTTAATTAACAATTAACCTATGTAACACAAAACCAAAAACTACCTACTATAACTACTACTATTATGTATATCTACTTAAATGAAAATAAATGTTTATAGAATACTTGAACTATCTATAGACTGTAAAAGGTCTATAGATTGGTCAAGCACGAATACATTTTTAAAAGTGATACGTGTCTGTTCATATTTGTATAAGTTTGTTTTTTGTGTAACTTTTAGGTTTACGCAGCTGTATCGATTCCATGTCGGTATCGGTTTTTTGAAAAGCTTAAACCTGCTTACAAAGATTATAAATCCCGCCTGCCCAGGACTCCAAAAAATACATTAAATTACATCCAATTAGTTTACTGCGTCAAGAATTTACAGACAGACAAACAAAAAATCAAAAAACAGTTGAATTAGTTCCTATAGAACACAGCATTCGCGAAATGTGAGCCGTTTAATTTGTGCCATAAGATAGCACTATGGCACCGTACAACGTTCGCGTCCTCTGTGTGAAGAGATCCTATAAATTTATAGAATGACAATTGCGCGATGTTTTCGTGCCTTTACACATCGAAAAACAGCATATGAGTTCTGGGGCCGTACTGTGAGCTCTAAGCGCGATTCAAAAGAGAGCCTATATTGGGTCGCTTGTCAAAATATTCATACAAAAAAAAACATTGCGATCCAATATACGCTCTGATTTGAATCGCGCTAAGAGCTCACAGTACGGCCCCTGGTGTGATATTCCAGTGGTAAGTCTTGCTTGTAAATCGTCTACAATACCAAAAATAGAGGCGTTCGTTTCGAGAAGGCATTCTTTGGTAATTTACCCTCTATATATGTACCATTCTAAGTTAATACTGATATTTATCTTCTATGTAACTTATACATTTTAATTATGTTACAGTTTTATTATAAGTTCCCAGAGTTTTACGTCTTAGTGATAAGATAATAATAGAGGTCAGTTACTGTTGACCTCTGCCCGGGAAATTCTCTTTTATACCGTGATAGAGGCTTATCCCTGAATTATTGTCCGATGATTATTATTGTTTGGAGAACCGCTTTTAGCGATAATTGCTAGTTCAGTAAGTAACTTTTAAGTATATATTTATCGATTGAAAAAAACAGCCAAAACATCCGATGACGGCCTTTTGATAAAATATTTGGTCTCGTACCTAAACTTACCTTATTAGATAATAATATATAGGTATAAGCCGAGCCATGGGCTATGCTCGGTGGTCCCCTACGAGTACAAGATAAGATCTGACAACCGATTGGGAAGAAAGGTTCCCTCTACTAGATGGACCGACAATCTTGTGAAAGCCGCGGGAGCCGATGAATGCAGGAGGCCGCTCAAAGTGGCACTCTATCATGATCATCATATCATCAACAGCCCGTAGACATCCACTGCTGAACATAAGCCTCCCCCAGAGAGTGCCACTTCGAGCGGCTGCTCGCCTCTTGCATCCATCGGCTCCCCGCGGTTTTCACCAGGAAGTCGGTCCACCTAGTGGGGGGTCGGCCTACGCTGCAAGTGGCACTATAGGGGCACCCTATGTTCAGCAGTGGACGTATTCAGGCTGGTGATGATGATAATGATGATGATGATAATACTCAACAAAACGTATTATTTTTTACTTTACGAAGGATCCTTCCGATGCGACATCCCATCATACCAACACTCTTAGTCCAAGCGTTAAGCTCTCTATTTAAATGACAGACTCGCCTTCCCATTGGCGTGGTGGCCGAAGGCATGTGTCAGTTAGGTCATATCGCGGCCGTTACTATGATCTCAGATAATATAATATCTAACAGTAGTGGTGCTATAGTGTTTAGCAGTTGCTATGGTCATCATTGGACCAGTCTAGCCTTTCTTACTCAGGTACTGTTTTCAACACCGGTAAAGGGTAAAGTGTGAACAAACTCAGTAGCGGCTGTGAAGTGTGCTGCAAACCCCGCTCACCGCTTACATCTCGCGCACATCTAATTTTTGCTACAGCGCAGCGATTTGGGCTGACTTCTCAGCTGCTATTGAGTTGGTTTCGTACTCAGCGTAGCACAATTAAACACTCCCATAGTGAGAACAATTACTTTTCAGTCTACTCTTCCAGTGGACGTTGTATTCTTGATTCTTTTCGTCCAGGAACGGCACAAGCCTATATAGTGTTGCGCCTCCAGGAGTGCCCGTCAGCTAGCTCCCTCTTTAGCTCATTGCACATTGCGTCCGCCATCCCACCAGTGGTTGGACGGAAAGCCAATTATGAATTAATTATACCTACACTTTTTAATAAATAGCTTCCTTGTCGTTTTCGTTTCTAGTATAGAGTTTTATTTTATCATTCATTCATAAAAAGAAGGAAAATACGATTGAAAAATATTTCAAGATATATTTCTTTCTTGATCATTTTTATTTATTCTATGGTGGGAAAAATATGCCATGGTATTGGCAACATCAGAGAAGGCAACATTATAAAAGGGAAAAAAGTTCACGTTGTTGCATTGTATTATTTCTCAAAACTTGTGCTTTTTCCAGTGTTAATGTTTAAAATTGGTGGTGTTTTACGCATTAAGTGCTGAATTACGAGCATGAGTGTGGACAAGTGATTTTCGTGTAGCTTCCAAAACTTCATAGAAGCTTCAAGTAAAGTTGCCATCACTTTACTGGAGCATGACTTAGACTGGACTGTGACCATGATTATGACTGGGACTTGACTGTACATGAAATATTCTATAAAAACCAAAATAAATAAGAAGAAAAATGATTCCAGATTCGACCAAACGGACTTTGAATCGAGGCCGGTTAAACCCAAAAGATAACAACGTTATAAAAATATTGGTATTTTTATAAATGGACTAGACAATAAAACTGCTTTGCTTGCACCACACAGTATGTTATTAGCCAATATTGGCCGTCTTGCCTCTTTCATAAGTCTTTTTGTACGCATTCATTACCAGATTTTCCGTAGCACTCGTGCTCTACTGTGTTTCGGTTTGAAGGGCATTGCAGCTAGTGAAATTACTGGGCAAATGAGACTTTATGACCTGATTACACAGTATAGTGATCTGATTACTAGACTGTGTGATGTCTCAGGATGACGTGTGCAGTTCAGTGTCACGCAAAACTTTATCATTTTAAATTCCGAGTGACACTGCAATTGTTATGGGCGGCCGTGTCGCTTAACATCAGGTGAACGACTAGCTCGTCACGTCAATCATTCACATAAAAAAAAGATATCTGCGGCTGCTTTATTTTTCTACAGTTTTTGTGTTCTTGTACGGAGCTTGTTGCAGACCACCGCCTTAGAGTTAGTGACACTGCACTGCTCTATGCGGCCGTGATGCTAAACTAAACAGCAGGCGTTCGACCAGCTCGTCACGTCATTCATAATATAAAAAAGAACGCAAACAACGAAAAAACAGCCGGATTGAATTTTCTATTTGTGTACAAACCTAATAGTTTTTAATTCACCAAACCATAACCTTCCAATGTAACTTGACCTGTACTTAATTTATAACAATCTCACGTACTAAATGTGGTCTAATTTTTTCAAATCAGCGTAGGTACTGGTTGTTTAGTACATATAATAATATTGCGTAGTCTATTGTAAACGGAATGTCATTGATACTGAACTATGAATGATTCTATTTATGGTTCCATAGTAGATATATTATTGTCAATGAACAACTACCTACAGTAATACCCATTGCTATGCGATAAAATAAAAGGCATGAAATGTATTTTTTAGATACTTATGTTTGTATCTACTCAATTCCTTGATATAAGTAGATCATTATATTTATGCATAGATGCGGCTCTTCGGCAGGTATAACCTACTTTGTATTACAGACTAAAAAGGTGTAAGAATTATTGATATAGGGCCCACGGCTTGCGGCAGAAGTAATTTTAAAATTTGCAGTGAAATCTTTTCAGCAAAATTGTCATATCTACAATATTTATTTAAAGTGGATAGGTATATACTTATATACCTACTCTCCATGTATCGTGCCCGTGGGACGCTATCTAACTATGCGAACATGTGATTAACATTTTCTAGTAAAACCGTTTATTAATATCTGTCTGACATTGACCTTCAATCTGTTATTTTTTTTACACTGGAACGTGTATGATCTATCAAAAAATCCTGTGTTCATTGATATTCAAATGTAATAGATGTGCGTGGTTTATCTGGTCTTTTCCGTAAAAAGGACTAAATTGATTTAGAAAATGTGAAATAGGGCCTAGGCAGTGCCTATGCCCTATTTCGATTTTCTATAGGCACTAGATCAAATCTACTGGCTCTAAGCTCTATTACAAACGATCTTAAATTATTTATAAACTTTGCTTATTTATTAGAAATAAATAAATAACACACACAACCAACGATAACATACATAATTCTGAATATAATAACTAGGATTACCCGTATCTAGGGACTCACATTAGTAATACATGGACCCATACCACCCAGACATAGTACAAGTAGTTGCTTTTTTTTTCTGTGCACAAATTCTGGTCATGTCACGGGAATCCAACTCGCTGCCCTGAGGCAGCATCTGTGGTGCCACCACACCACAGATGCTGAAATTGAAAATGAAATGATCGTATGTACAATATAAAGTGAATCAAAGTTATGTGCATAATTATTTCTTTCTATAGCTGAGTACTAAAAGAGCACATAGGATACATCAGAACAAAATACTGGCAACGCCAATGGAAACTGAGTGCTACATAAACACGTGTAGGCGCACAGTTTCAGTGCTCCGACACTTTACCATATGATGTTAAGCGTCACGGCTACCCATAATATTTGCACATAGGTACCTTAAATTTCGTGTGACTGCACTGCGCCCGGCATCCTGGGACCAGCTGGGCTACCACAAGCTAATACAAAACCATCATGTTTAATGGCATTATTATTCCAAGGTTATGATAATATTGGTCGAATTCGTACCATGAACTTATAAAGTATTCCTGCGTGTGAACGAGACGTCTACATTTTTATATGGCGTTATCACTGTCGCACGTCAGTGTCAACATGATGTAAAGGTATTACATGACAGTTGTATTTGAGTGAACGATTTAATGTGACGTCATCAAAACTGCTCTGGCTCTGCAACATTAAAGTATTCTTATTTTTATGTCATTTGTCAAATATCATATGTCAATATTACTTCAATCATACATTGAAGATTGAAGTAATATTGAAGTAATAATGCTATAAGACGTTGTGGTTGCCCCCTAGCAATAAGATATGATTAACTAGACTGTTAGACCAGGTCATAAAGTCTCATTTGCTTAGTAACTTCACTAGTTATCTGTGCCCTTCAAACCCAGAACACTGTATGGTTGGGCCAATTACTATTTGGGTTGGGCTTGATGGCAGAATAACTGGCAAAGCGGTAAAACATACTTAACTTTGCAGTAAAATTGTAGTCTGCTTCTAAAATCACGGAGCGACAAAGTAAAATAATTTAAAAAAAAATTAGTAATTAAGTATATTTTAATTTACATTTAATTTTCCGTTGGTGTTTAAAGGAATGAGTAATATTACTACTAGTTATATACTAGGTAAGTGTATACTGAAACGTTTCGTTACTGATAAAATTCTAGTTCACATTCACTCCTAACTTTAAAATCACAGAGTATAACAACTTCAAAACAAGGAATAATAAGATAGCATGATTATAGCCAACATTTTAGCAAATAGCGCTTTAAAAATGTTCATAATTAAATGAATAGGTACATAATATAAGTATACATTATAGGCTTATTATTGTCGCGCTCGTTGGACCCTACTCTTCAATACGTATGTCCCGGGCAGCGCGCTATACTAATGTGGGAGAAAAAACTCAAAACTCAAAAACTGTGTGCTAAATAATTGGTTTAAATACCACTGGTTACATGCAACGGGCGTTAGCGGGAACGCCGGCCGGAGGGTGCACGGACAGTCTATATAAATGCTTAGATTAGATAATCACAAACGTGTCGCTACATTATTATAGATGGTCTCATAGCCCAGCGCAGTTGGTTTATACCTGCTCTTTCTTCTGGGCTGTAGGGTTCGATTCTCGCCCAGGACAAATATTTGTGTGGAGAACATAGATATTTGTTTTATATCTGAGTGTTGTATCATAAAGGTCCAGGTTATTGTCATCGCGGAATCCAGTGATAGTTTAATTAGATGTTTGTGTCGCGGTTTGTGTTCGCGTGAAACTGTCGTTACTGTTGTATGGTTTGTTTTATGACCAACCAAATGCGGGTAGCTGGTGACAACGCTCTGCCTGCACCACAAATATCTAATATACTTGTCAAAAGCACTATGCTGACCTACTCTACCATGCGTATTGATAGAATTTTGTGCGCGAAGAGAATGTTTAATAAGTTGATGCTGAGTTTCCTCAGGGGTTTTTGTTTAATTATGTTAGGCGCTTTTGTTACCTACATGTTTGAAATTAAGATAGTTTAACGAAGCAATTAGACAAGGCGTGGGCTGAAATTACTGGTAGTGTACGACATCGAAAAAAAACAGCATCTAAGGTCTAAACTCTAAATGATGGCCGCCTTCTAATTTTGTCAAGGCGATGTATGGCGATGGCAGTACATTTTGTGTTTTAAGGTACTACTATTCTTTGTCGCGTGAAAAAAGTTAGGACCTTAACAGCTATAACCGAAAAAAAAAACAAAAAAAGCATTTGGCGCCGCAAAAATCAATTCGATACGAAGCTTCCAAGCTCGCGTTGACCAAAAGTTATGCCCATATACCTACAGATAGTTTTGAACTTGTTATATTTCGTTTAATGGGTACCTACCTAATTACTGAGAAGTAAGTATAATAGCCATAGTATAATAGTAGTAATAGTATTATAATAATGATGATGTACCTGTGGATGTAACATCCTACCTATTTTTATTTTTAACATTTTACCTACGAGCTACTGATAATACTAGATCGAAGTTATCTACAGTTTAGATAACTTTTGTTCCAAAAAGAGATCATTATGACAAAGCTTCCCACATTATTTTTAGCCTCGTCTCAAATTTAATCTTTATAACCTTCACCAAGTATTTGTGGGATCATCTCCGTAAGTGACCACAATAATAATTATTTTGTGGTGATGCTACTATCGAGAAAAAAACGGGTTGTTGGACATCTATGAACCAGTCGGAGCACTGAGCAGCGACCAGTTGCTTACCGACCGTGCATACGGTGTATACAAATAAACATTTGAACATAGTGTGTGTTACTTTATGTGTTATATAAAGCTGTGTAAAAAAAACAACGGATGTGAATCGTTTCACAATGACAAAGAAGGTTGAACCCGATACAGAGCTTACAGAAATAAACAAAATCAATCAAGCTACAGAAACAAATGGAACCTACCCGACTGCAGAAAAAAATGGAAGAAATCATACTCAACAAAACCAAGAATTCAAGTTTTTTAGTACCGTAAAAAAAGTATTTTCTTTATTTACAGTCGAACCGTTTCTACTATGCTACATCTTACCAATAGCTATATCGGCACTCGCGGTTAATAAACTTAACACAGAGAAAGCATGCCGCGTCGACTTGAATTATACCGAAGAAATATGCACCAAGGCCATCAACGGAGACACCGACGACGATAATATCACGAAGCAAGCGCAGTTGGAGGCCCTCAAATTGGTGACAGATATGCAATCATGGCAAACACCTCTCCAGAGCAGCGTTCCAGCGATAGTCGTCTTATTTGTCGGCGCGTGGAGTGACAGAACTGGTAACAGAAAAACACTGATGCTCATTCCAATTTTGGGAGAGATAGTATCATCACTTGGACTGTTATTGGCCACATATTTTTATCTAGAGTGGCCATTATGGGTAACAGCGTTAATAGAAGCAGTTCCAAGTGCTTTATCTGGTGGACAGACCATTGCGTTGATGGGGTCGTTCAGCTATATCGCGGATGTGACGACCCTTGATTCCCGTACGATGAGAATGGGAATGGTTGCCGTCATTGTGACCCTCGGAATCCCATTTGGCACGTCAATAAGCGGTGTACTGACACAAAGCCTTGGATACTACGGAGTGTTTGGTATCGGTTTGGCATTATACGTAATCGGTTTTATACACACTTCGTGGAGAATACATGACGTAAATAGAGTGAAAACACAAGGGACGTTTGCGGAACAAATAAAATTGTTTTTTCATCCAAAAAATCTATTGGATACATTGTCAGTCATTTTTCTGAGTCAGGGAAGGCAACGGATTGAAATCATTTTGGTAATATGCGCGCATATTGTTATCATGGGACCTGTTGTGGGTATGACCTTAAATTTATAACAACTTTAATGTGCTTGAAATTAAATAAAAATAAATTCCCTCGTACATTTATATTAAACTATCGTGTGATTTCAGGTGAAGCTAACATACTTTATCAATATACTTTGGCAAGATTTGATATGGACCTGGTAGAATTAAGCTTATTCTCTACATTTTCTATATTATTGGGCACTGCAGGTGAGTTAAAGATGGAAGAAATCAAATTATATTTGATACAATACAAAACTATACTACTAACTACAAACGAAAACTCAAATTACGACAAAAAGTAAAAAATCTATATGTAAGGTACATCAATTTTACATATTTATGTACCTCCTTATCATAATTTGAAAAAAAAAAATACCAATGCATGTATTTCATTATCTTGATAATTTACGTATGTAATATGAAGCATCATCGGCAAAAAACCTTGACCCTTAGAAAAGAACCTGTTATAGTATAGACAACAATTCCTCTCACAATCAATTTGCCATTCAAATTCTTTAAAATGACACGTTTCGTGATTCATTTTTACACGTCAGTAAAATTAATTATGCCGTTTTGTACTGAATGTAGATAATAGACACCAAACAAAACCCCTCGCCCGTATTGTTTAGACTCGTACGCAATCCGAACGAGGGTTTTTAGAACTAATCTAAAAACCAATCTAAGGACTCACTATTATGCATGTGTATGTTTCATAACTCTGTATAATGTATAACTAATGATATGTACCTATTATTAATAAAGAATAATAATTACATCATCATCAACAGCCTAAAGATGACCTAAGCTGAACATACATATTTTAATTTTTTTTTATAGGCTTCCTAAAAATTTTGGATGACCAAATTTTCCTACTTTGGGAAAGCCTATTGAGTCTAGATTATTATAATGATTTTGTATGAATATACATTTACGTAAGACTATATACCTATTTATTTTGATTAGTCTTGGTCCAGATTCTCTATAAGTTTCTACTCGGAGTCTTGTGTTATTTTTCTTCATTAAATGTCTTTTTGGACTTTAACCGAAAGCGACGAAAATAAATGATACATAAATATTACTATGTAGTAACTCCCGCCTAAATACGTAACTTTTCCCAATTAATTTCAGGTACCGCAATAGCAGTAACTGTTTTCAGCAAGTGGCTAAAAATGCACGACACAATCTTAGGTATCATAGCAACAACCTGCAAAACTGTGTCCTCGTTCGTCTACGGACTGGCTCCAACGAAACAGTGGTTCTACTCGGGACCCGCATTTGACTTCTTCGGAAACTCTGCTGCGACTGCCATAAGGTCTTTGGGTACAAAGGTGGTGGCCCCTGAAAATGTAGGTAAGTGACTTTGAATTGTTATCATTATTTCTACTGCTTTAGGTTCCTTCTTCCTTACAGATGAATATTCTACTCTATATTAATCAAACCATTATTTTCCAAATATTTTATTCGTCATTCTGTAGTTTTAAAAGTTTTCTACACTGGTAAGTTACCAATACGTTCTAAGTAAGTTACTGGTTATTCACGCTTGCAAAGCTATCTATAATGTCCTTTGATTTTTCTTATTTCGCGGAATAACTAACCGTCATATTATTCCGCAAAGTGAAACTGTATATAGATCAGAAAATTGTTGAATATCTAAACGCTATCGTTGTTTACTTATAAATCTTATAATTGAAGTCGGATGATTAGATAATATAATACTTCTACACGATGTTAAATTAGTATTTTTTATACAAAAAAGTGATGTCAGCAGCGTAATATTTGAGATTTGTAGTGGCTTAGAATGGCCTTAGATTCCACAACCGGATTCTCATATACCTAGTGTCTTCTCAATATGATAAGTAATATTATTTGCTGTTACAGTCCAGGTTTTGTGAAATGAAAATTCCAAGCATGTTGAGTGGTTGACTTTGTATTTCGTAACGATATTTTAATACCCTAACCTAACTACTTATTGCCGTTTTCGTTACAGTAAATAATTATATAATATACGTATAATATAATATATATGATTATATACAGTAAAACACACACACACACACACAGTTTCCTAATGGGAAACAGTAACCAATGCAAGTGTGTAAAAACAAAAGTAAACCTAAAAATTATAGTTTGCATAAAAAGCACAGATAAAAAGATGGTAGTATTATATCTAGGTATATACCATAAGGGGTACCTATAGGTACCCATAGGTACTGATTTATTTAATGAGTATTTAATTCTTTGTATTTTTATTCTTGCCATTGGTGGTGCTCTTTTCTACTCTTCCCATTAATTCAATAAATACGTCCGCTGCATAATATTTATTCTATACTCAATTACTCAATTATTTAATGCTAACATATGCAAATATTTTTAAAACAGGTGGTATGTATGAGTGTGCAGGACATATTTAAATAACGACCTCTCATTAACTTTTATATAAGTAATTCTTTTCTCTCTGCCTGTGCCTTTTAAACTACTGGGTGTAATTGAATTCATTAGCATCCTTTGAAACTAAGTACCTACTCCTGATACCGGTTACGTCTGGACCAAAATTTTTGAATTCTAGCACATTGGTTTAGTAATAATAATAATAACTTCAAAAAAATGGAATAACTTACTTAATCAAATGCTACAATTCAAAATTTATGTAAAATAATGTAGTACTGTTTTTAATTAGTACATACAAGGTATAAAAACATTTAAATGTATCAAAATCATCCGCGCCAACTGCGTTAGGCGCCGCGACAATCTTCATAATTTTCAATTAAAATATTTTCATTTACACACTTTTATTCATTAATAATCATCTATAAATAATGTACTATCATGGGCTCAATTTATGCTAATGAATTAATTTACATCCTGTATATTTAAATAGCCTGTTTACCCTTTTGCAGCTAAAATGTGTTCGCTGATCGGGTTCGTGGAGGCCCTACTACCTATGGTCTACGGGCCGATGTACCTGCAAATATTTTCCAATACTTACGACTCCGTGCCCGGAGCTACGTACTTCGTCGGCGGGGCGATGACTGTTCCGGCGTTTATTATATTTATGTGAGTACATAAAAATTTGTTATCAAGTTACCACCATATGAAATATCAACATCTATAACGCGTTTCAATAAAGACAGCGACGCGTGACCAAAATGCGGACACTTATTTAGCTCAACGCATCAGCATTGCAATTCAACGAGGCAATGCTGCCAGCATGTAGGGTACGCTACCTACCGGCAGTGGGCTGGAGCATTTGGACTGTCTATAGGCCATCGCGGTCTATTATACAGTCCATATGTTCTTTGTAGTAGGTATAGTGTAGCTAGTTAGTGTGTAGTGTAGTTATTTTTAGTTTAGTTTTTATTGTTGTAGTAGTTAGCTTGAGTAATAAAGGTATATTGCCCGTTAAAAAAATAAATAAAGACAGCATCTAAAAAGCGCAAACATTTCTATTACTGTCTCACTCACAGTAGTAACAACTATTCTAAGGCCCGTAGTAAGAGTAGGTAAATAAGACATAAACAATTTTTTTTTAGAAAAATTGTCGTAAATGTAGGCAAAGAGGCGGCTGATGATCCGCTCTTGGCAAAGCTGCAGTGCTTTAAAATTGATGGCATAAAAAATCTTGTATAAATCAGTGCATATTACAATTTTTTTTAACACTTTTGATTGATTGATTTCCTTCTTCTTCTTCTTTAATAGCTTTCTATCGCTTTTTTGCAATAATTCTGCCAATGTCAAGTAAGTAAAATTTGTACGGTTACGTCAAGTAAAAGTCATATTCTGTCAGTCAAAACAAACGCCAACAGTAAAATGGTGGATATTCTACTGAAGGCTCTAAAATCGGCCGTTGAAGCAAAAACGATAATGCATGTTTCTATAATCTTGAAATCATTTGCCAACACTCGTGCACGTTCACGAACACTTAAAGGATAATAATCCACCCTTATTACACATTAAAATTCAGAATACACAGGTTTTAAAAAATAAATTCAAATTGCCATTGTCGGAGTTTCTTCAAAAGCCGATTGACTTCCTCTTCTCGAAAATACAACAGTAAATTCAGATTATTTAATACACTGACATGGTATGAAAAACTGATTGCTATACATGAAAAAGTTTTTGGGGGTTCCAAAATATTCCACTAAAGAGTTAGCATTGCCAGACTCTACATTACGATATGACTAGCCGTGTTGAAGAACGCGAAGCGCCTATTCAATACAGCGGCGGTACATTCGGCCGCTTAGAATTATTCTAAGCTCAGCCGAAATATAATCCGGCTTATTTATTTATTTATTTATTCATAAATGCTTGCACACTTACAGCCTACCTTTTGGGTGGGTTATACCTTGTTGACCCGCTGTAATACAAAACGCCCCTGTTTTTTTTAAAGAACTAGCAGGAATGTAATGCAGCAGAATCCACCTGCGACACAAAGGTACCTACACCTAATTTTACTTTTTATCATGTAACAAGCACGCTCGTACAGCGAGTTTACAAAAACAGAAATGTACGAGTTAAATTACCCAAACACCACAAGCACGTAAGTATATTGAATGGGCACCGCAAAAGGTCTAGGACATTTTTTATTAACAATTTAACTAGTTAAGAACGTGTCGGTATTTACGGTTTTTTTATTCGTCGAGATTGCTCATTAATGACGTGATATGTTAATAGCCGTGGAGTGTAAGAATTTGGATAGAAAGCTATTTTTACATTGACACTAGGTAGGACTTTAGTATTGAAATTCTCGTGAGTGAGTGTGTGTAGGTAGGACTTTTAGGTAGGTCGCGAAACGAGCTATGGAGAGATCAATGCTCGGTGTTTCCCTGCGAGATAAGATCCGCAATGAGGAGATCCGCAGGAGAACTAAAGTGACCTATGTAGCTCTTAGCATTAGCAAGTTGAAATGGCAATGGGCAGGCCACATCGCTCGTAGAACTGACAACCGATGGGGAAAAAAGGTTCTCGAGTGGCGACCACGAACTGGAAGACGCAGCGTAGGCCGGCCCCCCACTAGGTGGACCGACGACCTGGTGAAAGCCGCGGGGAGCCGATGGATGCAGGAGGCGAGCAGCCGCTCTAAGTGGCGCACCCTGGAGGAGGCCTATGTTCAGCAGTGGACGTCTTCAGGCTGTTAATGATGATGATGATGAGGACTTTTCTGCAACTTCTAGATAGAGGTAACACCACTTTGCCAATAATTCTGTAGTCAAGCAGTAATGTGCATTCAGGTTTGAAGGGATGTAGCTAGTGACTTTACTGGCCAAATGAGACTTTATGATCTGATCTCACAGTCTAGAAATCGTACTGCTAGGCTGCGTGATGTCTCAGGAAGACGTGTCCAGTGCAGTGTCACGCGAAAATTAATTTAGAGTTCCGACTCGGAATAACAGATCGCAGTGTCACTCGGAACTTCCGAGTGACACTGCGATCTGTTATTAATGATTAGGCATTGGCTATTCCTTTACTCTATTATCTATGGAGATTCTAATTTCTGTTATACACATTGTCGATTTGCTGCAGTAAATTTTTTCACTGCTGCCGCTGAGTCTAGGCCTTGTTACATAATTATAAGTAATCTGTGGTCTCGATTCCCAAACCATTTGAAAATATGGGAACCAGATAACTGATAGAATACCTAGTTTATTAGGTTAGTAATACTTCTATGTTTGTAAATACATACTTACATAGAATACAATATAACACCCACGGGTGTTTGTGCTTCTCAGTATAAAATTAAGACAATATGAAGTTATTTTAAAATAAATAAATATATGTGTGGACATTTCACACAGTGCCATCTAGCCCCAAACTAAGCATAGCTTGTACTATAGGAACCAGATAACTGATACAATACTTATATACTTTTTTGTTTGTAAATACATACATAGAATACAATATAACACCCAGACGCAGAACAAACATCTATGTTCATCACACAAATGATTGTCCCGGGTAGGAATCGAACCCACAGCCCTCAGTTCAGAAGGCAGGGATATTACCAACTGAGCTATCGGGCCCGTCAGAAAGTTTTTAAAGGATGTTAAATATAATTATTATAAGTTTGGAGGTCTTATTATGATTTTTATTTTTCCTTGCAGAGTGCTGTACATTCTTCACAAAAAGCAAGTAAGAGACACTGTACAAAACCCAGCTGCGAAAGAAGCGTATGCCCACGACAACGCCATCAGCTCCCTCTAATTTAAAGTTAGGTAGATTTTACTAATTGTTGTGGTATTGAAATTATCATGTAAGCTTCAGCTTTTGAAAGTCCTGATTCAAATCCCATTCGGATTGTACCAATGATTTTTCAAGTTAAGTATGTCAGTTCGTAATGTGCCTGTGCAACCTGAAATTGAACTCTATCGTATCGGATCAAGAGTCGCTATTTACTATAGAATGATTTTGCGAAGTGAGCCTTCTATACGTAGTACTAGGTATTTATATTCTGTGGTTATGTGTAGAATTTGCTTTCGCTTTTCCAGCGGAGAGGAAAAACGTCGTGTGGAAGTTGGCAAGTTCGTTGCTAAATTCGAGAATGTGGGATATCCAGCAAGCACTTGGCTATAGCATGTGGGTCTCTGCATGTAAGATAAGGCTTGTGTCTCAGCAGTGGGAATTTTGTCATTATCTTTTGAGTCTACGTTAAAATGTTATTTTGATACGGAATGTTTTCCTCTGAGATATATTTTTTATATGATACACCCGTACCTAAGGTCACCACATTTTAACGCCGCATCATCCGTCGGCGCAGCTCATAGGATATATGTATGTACTTATTACGTAAGTATAAGTACTGAAAATATACATTGAATGTAATTACTATACCGAATATTCATTATGTAAATATATTTTTAGTGTAATAAATAGTGATTATGTTATTTACAAAATATATTCTCTTTGTAGTAGGTTAATGTTTTATTTCTCTCTATCAAGTTTGGAATAGGGAAAGATAAAACAAGATAATAGTAGGTACCTATGAGTACCTACTTATCTAACTATTAATTATACTGTGTTTATTAGTAAGTATAATTGTACAGTAGGTCATCATCATCATCATCATCGTCATCATCATCATCAACATCAACTGCTGAACATAGACCTCCCACACACGCCTCTGGCCTCCTGCATCCATCGGCTCCCCGCGGTTTTCACCAGGGCCCTATTCCGATTCACGCTATAATCGACAACGAAATCTCTTGTAAACGTCATGACCGACGCCATCTTGCGATATCGCCTTCCGTGATTGGTTGTCCCGAGTCATTGACAGCGGTCAAAGTCATTGAGCGCAATATCTGAATCGGAACGCTGAAAAATCAACGTGAGCGCTGGGAACGCTATTAGCGATTTTAGCGTGACTCTGAATACGGGGCAGGTCATCGGGCCACCTAGTTGGGGCCTACGCTGATATACTTAGTAGGTAGTTTGGTGTTAAACACATCGTAATACTTATTGTAAAAATAAACAACAGTTGATATTATAATAATAATTCTTTTAATCAAATTGGTGCTTTATGGCGAGGCCTAATGTTCTGCAGTGAATGTCTTCAGGCTGTTGATGTGTACCTGTTCAACCTCGACTTGTATCATTGATCGTAATTGCCTGGAAATAGGATGCCGCAAGATGTTCCACTGGTAGGTGTTTGCACTATCATTGTTGCATGGCACTATAATAATAGGGCATAGCAAACCGCTTACTGCAGGTTGATGGAGTTTCAACGCCAACGTGTTTTGGTACGCCTTGATGTCCGATGAAAAAAGGGAGATACAGGAATAAGATTGTGTAATTCTTTCGCACACTCTTCAAAGTGTGCCTGTGTGTGTGGGGGTGGGGGGGAGGATGTGCTTCGAATAGAAAATATTCGTAGAAAATCTCTAAGTGCCTACTGAGAAAACGTGGTTGCGGCTCGTGGCGTTTCAATTAGCATTGCTATTAAGATTTTTAAAAGTACCTGTCTTATTATTTTCTTAACAACGATAGGCTAATATTTGACCTCTGTCTCACCTGATGGTCAGTGACGGTGCGGTCGAGGATGAAGCATGCTTGCCTAGAAGATACCGGTTCACTCGCTAACCTAACTACTCCCAGATTATATTTTATAATTTGTCAGGCAGGAAACAATTACGCCTACCAGTAAGGTGTTGCGATTCATTCTACTTTCTCTATTGTAATAATAATTATTATTATAAACTTAAATAAGTACAAATGTACCTTTTACACAGACATCTAATACTAATACTAACAGTATTAGATAAGAATAAGAATAAGAAAAAGATGCCTGTGACCTTTTACTTGATCTAGTTTTAAAAATGCAAAAGGTTTTATGTACCTATATAGGTGTGTACTGTGTAAGTATGTGTATAATAATATGAAAATATCGCCGTTTCTTCGTGGTCCTTCTATTTCTTTTGTACAACTATAGGTAGGTACCTAATACCTACCCACTAAGGCTTTCAGTCTCGTCATATTTTCGAGTTTCGGGAAAAAATTTCGAGACTCGGCGCGGTCTCGAAATTCCCGAGAAAAACGAGACTATTGAGACTACATCAAAAGTAGGTTTAATACCTCGAACTAGGTATTTAGGCAGTAAATACAAGCTAATTATACTGTTAAAAAGTCAGATACAAGCAAAAATACACACAACAATACACTTCAACGACTAGAAGACGTCCCCTGCTGAACATAGGCCTCCCCCAGAGAGCGACAACTCGAGTGGCTGCTCGCCTCCTGCATCCATCGGCTTGCCGCAGTTTTTACCAGATCGTTGGTCCACCTAGTAGGGGGGGGCCTGCCTACGCTGCGTCATCCGGTTCCGGTTAAGAACTTATAGGACGCCAAAATGCTTAATAAGGTTTAGCGTAATCTCGTATCTCAGCAATGAAAGTAAAGTTTCCTACATAATTATTTTGTCAGATATAGGCTTGCGAGATTATGTGCTACAAATTAGCTTGCAGCTGGTAGCTTGCTTATTCTCTGTTGAAAGCTACGGTAGAAGACTTTAGTCAAAACCCTTTCAAAGTTATTATTTTTAAGCAGCCGCCTCGGCCTATATTTAGCAGTGGACGTTACCAGGCTGATGATGATGATGATCAGGCCTTAGATTATTATGCCTGTAATCACGACCCTCAGACTCACCCTGAAACTCTTTGAATATTGAATAAACTGAATGTAAACTCACACTAAAAACCATGCTAGAAACCAAGATAGTCAAGACCGCTACTATTTTTCAAAAAGGCTAGTTGCAATATCTCTTTAGGTTATTAACCAGAATAAAAAATACTGGTGGTTTAGTACATTTTTGAAAGACTTTACTCATGTCTCAAAAGTCTCGTTAATCCCAAGACTGGAGGTAGCAGTCTCGAGTCTCGAAAATACGAAAAAATTGTCGAGACTCTCGAAATTTTCGAGACCGAGACTCCCGGGATGAAAGCCCTACTACCCACAGTAAATCTAATGCACATAATACTTAATCGGTTTGATAGGGCATCGCTCTGTAACATTTAGGTATTGGCGTATAGGTAATATAGATAGCTGGCTTCATAGAGCGTTGTCGCTTTAGCTTCATCATCATCATCATCATCATTAACAGCCTGAAGACGTCCACTGCTGAACATAGGCCTCCCCCAGGGAGCACCACTTAGAGCGGCTGCTCGCCTTATTTAGCTTCATGTGCATTGTTAATCCGGTAGGTATACCTACCTGGGCGGTTATTCTCTATGGAAAAGCAGATTCCACACGATACGAAACCACGTCGTTATCGTGTCTTGTTCAAATCGTGTCACAGCGTCAGATATACCTTCACTTTACATTAAAGTTATCTTTATTTTGAATAAAATATATTGACATAAGTGGTCATATCTTTTGATGTGTTGATGTTTAGGAACGCGTCTTGGTAAAACATACGATCTTTGACAGTTCAAATCGCGCCAATTCCAAATTCATTTCGCGCGGTTTTGTTTTCGTTTCATAGAGAATAGAGTTTTGCAGATTTCTTATGTAAGACAAAGAATTCGCGTGGTTTCGAAGTATGGAATCGATACGGAATATTGATCCTGTATGTAGTATTTTTATTTTGAAGTTAATAACGCTGAAACTGCTGACCTAATGTAATTTTTTAGGTCTTAAAATCGGGCGGGTTTCTTTATTCTATATAGTTCCCGAGGCATGGTGAACACCACGTACGTGGGCACAACTTAGCAGCGTAGCTAGTACCTACTAGGTTAGATAGGACAAAGGTAGGACATATCAATGAACCAACGTATAGACAAGTGAGTTTTTTTTATAATAGATGTGGTTGTATAGAGAAACAGAATACGTTTTGGCAGTGGAGTCATAAGTGTCAAGTAAAGGTTGGAACAGACCGGTACGGTAGGCCGATATTTCAACAATCAACCTTCAAAACTTAAAAGCTTTAGTTACTTGGTGCGAATTCTAGTACATTTTTGAACATCGGCTTAATGAGCGAACACGATCAGTACAGTACCTTTTATAAAGTTGACATGACTGAAACGTAGTTCGAGAAACCGGGGAATAATATGGTATGATATCATTATAAATACTTATAATATTCTAACGTGTTACATCACACGGTACAGGGCAAAGTGCCCTCGAAGCGGTAATAATGGAATAGTTGAGGTAGGTCAGTACCTAGTTGTGGTGACGGACTTAGTTACTGCTGTTGGGAGAACCCTCCGATAGTAACGTAGCTGCATAATTATATTACTTAGTATTATTTGTTCTGTGGTTATTAGCTAGCCTTTCGATAAATATATCCGTCAATGTGACATAATTGTTACGTAGTTTCATGAAGGTATGCCAACTAAATTAGCCAATATAGCTTTAAAATGGTATAGGTAGCAAGTATAGACAAATGACCCACATCGCTCGCAGAAACGACTACCGATGGGGAAGAAAGGTTCCTGAGTAACGAATAGGAACCAAATAAGATGCCGCGTAGGCCATCCTCGGTCAAAATCAAAGCGCTCTGAGGAGGCGTCCTCAGCTATAGACGATTTCAATCGCTTACAAGTTATATCCAAATATCAGATTCTTATACTTAGCCAGGGCCAGCTTTAATCTATTGGAGGCCCTGGGCACTTAGGACAGTGGGCCCCCTACACTGGACAGAGCTCTATTTTATGACGAATAATAGAGCTTTAAACATTATTTAACCGACTGTACCTCATCATAATGAGGCTGATGATGATGATTTACCCATGAATATTGTGTGGATTTCTCGACAAGCATATCCGATGCCCTTCCTTAGGAGGTGAGTTCACGTAGCGCGATCGCGACGGTAATAATAGAGCTTTGTGATAACTTAGAAAATTCAGTAGTTTATAAATAGATGTATTCTAATATTGATGGCATAGATAAAAAAGCCTGAGCAAAGAAAGCGCAAAAAAATTTTAGTTTTAAATTTTTTCAATAGTTTATAAGTAGGTAAATCGATAGATGGTAAAACGATAGCAGCAACACAGCGAGTGGACTAAACAAAAAATGCCACTGTACCTTTAGTATAGGAGCAGGTAATAAGGGAGTATACAACAACAAAAAAAGCGCGAGTGAAGCGAGTGCGAAAATTTTTAATAAATAAACCATCAGATTTCGTAAAAATAAGTTTGCAATGGGTAATCATTTAGTCCAATAGGAAAAACAGAGAAAGTTTGTAAAATGCAAGCGCGAGCGCAGTGAGTACGATATAACAGAGAGTTTTTGGTCTGTAGAAATTAACGCCACTTTTAATGGGTACACTAATAAGAAACGCGTGAGCGAAGCGACCGCGAAAATTTTTTAAGCATGTCCTGACAGATTTAAGAAAGTTCGGCAGGAACATGGTGGCCCTATCGATCGCGGGGCCCTGAGTGCCCATGGGAAAGAGGGGCCTTAGCCCTAAGGCTAAAGTCATTTCCATTTGCATTAAAATGCTGGTCCTACTCAATAACTAATTTTCTCAATTATTATTACTTCATGAGACCTCATAATTTAGGTACCCATATATCTAAAAGGTATACCCAGGCATACCTTTTCTATGTTGTCTTCCTCTTGTTAGCGTGTCGATGGTAAAAGCTGCTACACAGTTGCGCCCCAGAACCTGGCTCCGTCAACTGCGTTATTCGTGGCATCTATGAGAATCTGCATCGAGCAAGTGGCGGGACACGCAGGGCATGTTATTAGGTGGTTCATGGTTTGAGTCGCTCCGCACAAACATTGAAGATTCCCGATCTTCTAACAACAATCCCTACCTGGACATTATGTTCTTGCTGCGGCCAACCAGAGACCGAAGCCTGTTTGGAGACTTCCAGGTCGAGCATGGTTCGTCATGACCTGGTGGGAGGTTCTCAGCAAGTTCAATAAAATAAATTACTGTGGAAGAGACACTCTCTCACGCCACAAGCTGCGTCTAGCTATTACGGTCTTGGAGGCTAAGGGCTTGACACCTTTGATGAAACTGTTGCGACTTAGCTTTTGTGGCACAGGGATGTGATCGTGCAGCGGGTGTCGAGTGTCGCGCTCCTTTTTTGTAATTTCGTTGGAGCTTGCCAAATCCCATCCATGTTCTCGAATATTTCACTATCTGGGACACTTTGTATATAATTTTGTAGGTTGGTATAGGTTGGTCGGGATTACCACCCCTTGTAGAGACATTGGGTGGCATTTGTTGAGAAGCAGAATTGAAGCTGTATGTTAAAAAGACATACCTAGATGATAAGTATGTTTGTAAGGGATAAAAGCGGGCGTAAGGACGAAGTGAGTGGGAAGATGGAAAGATGGAAAAGATGGTTAAAGGTAGGTATAGAGACTAAGGAGAGTTACTAACAGACCCGACTAGCTAGTGTTTCATGGATACATTTGTCTCATATTAAGACGTGTTTAAAAATAAATACAGAACGCCTATGTTGGATACCACGTTTACAACCGTTGAGGTAGAGGGAGAAAGAGGGACTTTCATGGAGAATGCTACTTTAAAAACGTAATCTAGGATACCCTAGGATTAGATGGAATGATGGCTTGTTGACTGCAATCAGATGATTGTATTTTAGAATTTAAAAATAGTTAACATGTAAAGCCACATAATGAAACTGCCTACTTATAATTGTAAATTCTGATAAATCAAAACGCATCTTCAAAATCCCGCTTTAGGTAGAGTTATAGTTTTATCCAAGACTTAAGATATACTTATAGCGACAAATATAATATAAGAATCTTACAGAATCTTGACGGCGGGCGTATAATTACATAACCAAAGCTGTCAATAAATTACATTCAGAAAAAAATGTGAGCAACCATTGACATGCACGTTCCACGTAAGTTTTTGCCACTGTCTCGAATGTACCTACCTTGTTAATAATTCCGACGTCACAAGAGAAAGTGTACCTACTTCTTAATTACTAAGGACACCTTTAAATGCTCTGGTGGTAGCAATCTAATTCTATGCTACATACAGTAGGTAGTAAATTTAAAAAGCAAACTTGACCTCACATTCCAAATCATCATCGTAAAAAAGGTTAACAACCTTTTCTTAGATTCATTACAGCACTACAACATTATGTTTTAGACGATTGATTCGGTTATATTAATCTTGTACACTGGCTAACCTTGATTGATAGAGACTACTACTTTTTTCTCCCTGTCTCATGTAGTAAAACGTCACAAAAACTAGCCTTAGGATATTTAAACAGCTGTTATATGAGTTACTAATTTAATATTTTATAGACGAGTGGCACTCGGCAAGTCAGTCTGTCTGTAGTATAGGCTGAATATCAGCGCGTAATGTCGGTTTATGCGTAACTCAAGGTATGAGATAAATGAGCCGCTTTATTAAATGTGGTGTCGTCGACATTGAGACCTGTGTTATCGTGGCTGTCGAGATGTAAGCGCCTCGTATGCGCCGACGCACTCATATCACGCTCGATTTTACAACCCGACATTAACTGCTCAGGTTTTTGGAAACGTAAGTTAAAGCCACGGATTAAACGTACATATAGTCACCAACCAGTGCCGGCGACGCAGTGTCGTGCGGGGAGTTAAATAACGAAGACTTTTACTGACTCTCACTTTCAAGGCAATAAACATGATCGGGACCATCGAAAATGCCAGCAACGTCAACGACTTGGTCAACTCGAATATTTATCTCACCGGAAACTCAAGAAGAAAGACTTGGATAGAAAAATCGAAAGGTGTCCTGAAGTCCATCAAAAATGTTATGCGAGAGACGACAGTAGAGCCATGTTTGTTCACATACATGTTATGTACAGCCGTATCATCCTTCGCCGTCCAGAATATGCACTTGGAGAAAGCTTGCAGAGTGAACTTCAACTTTGACGATGATGTCTGTGATCGCATCAGGGACCGCAATACAACGGGCCTTGAAGATAAAGTTGTACAAATCCAATCTTTAGTTGCGAATGTCATCGCTTGGAAGTTTCCACTACAGACTGCCATCCCAGCTGTCATGGTAATTTTTGTCGGAGCGTGGAGCGACAAATATAAGAAGAGAAAAATATGTATTCTCCTTCCTTTTATTGGAGAGATCATTGCGAATATTGGGCTTTTGCTGGCAACTTATTACTTTAAAGAGCTGCCTCTAAGAGGGATGGCGCTGATTGAGGCACTGCCGGCAGCGCTGACCGGTAGTTACATAATTATATTTATGGGAATGTTTAGCTTTATGGCAGACCGAACTTCGGTTGAGAACAGGACGTTTCGCCTTGGACTAGTCACGATTTGTGTTACACTGGGAACGCCGGCTGGAACAGCTGTCAGTGGCATTTTATTACAGGTAGTAGGATACTATGGAGTGTTCAGCATATTGCTTGGGCTGTACAGTGTATCTTTCTTCTATGGACTTCTTAAATTAGAAGATGTGTTGGCAAGTGATGAAGAGAAATTTGACAGTAGTGAAGATAAAAATAAGTGTTCGAAAATATTGCAAGCAGTATTGCAGCTAGTGGCTAATACAATGAAGGTGGCAATCAAACCTCGAGAGTTTAGTGGAAGAGCCCAAATAGTTTTTGTGCTAGCGTTGTACTTGCTCATGGTTGGACCATTGTATGGTAAGTTGTTTTTTTATATATACTACAGTCAAAACAATCACTTTATTTATCTTCTAAAATCCAAGTCTATAGCATCATACAATTTACGATGCTTTTCTTTTCACTATTTATAACATTAAATCCATAAATATACAGACTATCATAATTATGTTTATGATTTTATGACGTCTTCATGTTGTCTTACGAGTTTTCTATTGGGTTTCCCCATTAAAGTTGAGTTACCTTCATTGCTTTGCCAATTAATCAGTTGCCAAGCAATTCAAGCATGCTAAATTTCAATTAGAATTTCTGAAGGATCCTTCATTCAAGTTTCAACCTAGATATTTGCCTTTCAACCGCCTTCCAACTCTTTGGATTAGTCTTCAGATGGAAGCCACCAGTTCAAATAGCACTCGTTGCTTATTTTGAACTGATACACCTAAGTACTTACAATAATTATCTTGGTCGCGATGTTTACACTTTAATGATAATACTTAAGTACATATCAATAGGGTTTTATTCAGCCCTATCGATAATCCTAATACTATTTTCACGTAGCTATGTTTTGTAAACATTATCATTCGATTTCATATTACACTATGACTGTAGAACTGTGGATAGTATTCGAACTCAGTTATCGATAGCCCACTATCAAATCACAGATAGTTTCGCAACTCTATGTTGATTGGTATAAATATATCAAATATATGAGTGTGATGAACTGAATACAGTGCTTAGGCTTTGTAAATCAAAGTTTAATCTATGATTCATTGAAGATAGCTTAGCTATACATGTACAAACTTTATAATAGAGGAGTAATAATTTTATTATCGGGTGGTCGACCTGCAACGTTTGCCTCACCCTTTTGTTCAAATAAAAACCAACATTTTCCTATTGCGTTGTTAAATGAGCATCTATTTATTTTTATGACAAGTTATCATTTATTCGTTCCATTTATAATACATACGTTATCTTAATTTTTGCTGCTATTATTCTTTGATCAGGATTCCTTAAAGGAGTTATTATCGGTCCACATTTCACGTACATTACATTGTAAGTACACGTACCATGGGCTACGGTAACCTAGGTATTTCATTCTCGAGAGGGCCGTAACAGTTTGCTACCTATGGCACAAAAAGTTTTATAGGATTTGGTCATATTTACTTTACCTCAAGACGTTTAAATAATTCTGTAACTGTTTGATCAATATCTGCAAATACACGCATAAATACAGTACAGATGGATAGCACTTATAGGTACAGTCATCGGGTATAACAACACAATACTATATTACTTATACAAGAAGTCCAAAGCATTGATTGTAAACAGTATATTTCAGCAGACAATAAACAAGCGGTGAATATTTATTTTGTGTATTGTTTTTTGCTTTCTATCTTTGTAATAAAGAAGAAACCAGGGTATATCCAGGGAACAGTAGTAGCATTCTCTTCGGTACATTGAAATCTCACAAAGCCACCTGCTAAACGTGATGATTATCGCAAACTGAAAAAATAAACAAAAAAATAAATAATAAACAAAGAGGAAACCAGAGTATATCCAGGGAACAGTAGTAGCATTCTCCTCGGTACATTTCATTTTCATTTCATTTCATTTCATTTATTTATTTATAAGCATAATCTTACACGTCATTGAAATCTCACATAGCCACCTGCTAATGTGATGATTGCAAACTAAAAAAAAAAAAAAAAAAAACAAACAAAAAAAATAAAAATATAAAAAATAAACAAAGAGGAAACCAGAGTATATCCAGGGAACAGGAGTAGCGTTCTCCTCGGTACATTGAAATCTCACAAAGCCACCTGCTAAACGTGATAATTATCGCAAACTCTCCTGCGATATGCATCCTAAGGGAACTAGCGTTTTATTTGGGGAGGCCTGTGGACGTCTTCTTGTGATGATGATGATGACCAAATAATTGTAATTATAGTAACACTGTAAGCTTTTGTTGCGAAGAAATTGGTACTAGATATCATCATTAGGTATAATCAATTGTGATTTTAATATACCTCTAACTTGTTCTTACTAGTGGATTTTCCTGTAGTTTAAATACCTCACGCAATACATCGAATTAACATACTCGATCACTTAGAGACTACGAATTTCTTATAAACTGAATCGTTTCACCAATAACCAACAAGGCAAACTGGTAAGCCTTGACTTCATTGTACCTAGTAGGTAAGTGTACGTAAGTTCCATGCAATTTGGTGCACGCGCTTACTTTAAGGTTTCTTTATGTCTGAGATGAATAAATGATCCACTTCGACTGCTCACTGTAGTCAAACAAAACACTGCCAAGAACCGAGTGAATCTCGCGTTCTGAGTGTTTTAGTACCTATAAAACCTCTGCTAGGGACTTCCTTGCCAACAAATATATTCACAGGTCCACTAACTCACTCGCGCATTTCGTCATTTTTGAAATTTTTGAAAGTCTTAATCTGACTCAAACTATATTCTTATGAATAATATTACAAATACTCAAAAATAGCATATATATAAAACAGTATCCAAGTTTTTTAATTCTTTTCTGTTTTTATGTCTGAAAACTGGTTTGGATTTTTTTGTTGAACATTAATTTTAATGATATTCGTGAGTCCATAGTTTGACCAGATTTCTCGTAAGTTAATTCCTTTAAAAATATCGCAATGCGCAAGCGAGATAGCGGATCTTACATTATACCCAAGGAAGTTCTATGTATTTCTATGAGTGAAGCTTCTTTGATTATACCTACCTATAGTATAGCCTTTATGTTAATTCATCTTCATCATCAACAGCCTACAGCTGCGCCGAGCCGATGCCGATGCAGGAGGCAAGCAGCCTGGGGGAGGCCTATGTTCAGCAGTGGACGTCTTCAGGCTGTTAATGATGATGATGATGATGATGATGATCAACAGCCTGAAGACGTCCGCTGCTGAACTTAGGCCTCCCTCACTCTCTCAGATAGTGCCTCTTCGATCGGCTGATCGGCTCCTGCATCCATCGGCTCCCCGCGGCTTACACTAGACCGTCCGCCCGGCCATGTTAATTGCTCGACAAAAACTACATCACCGACCTCTGCCTAGGCCTAATAGGATCAACGTAGGTGAAATTTTATTCTATTGTGCTTTAATTTGCTCTGCCCAGCACGAGTAGCATGAGCTATTATAGAAATTGGAACATCTGATCTCTTCCGTCGCAAAAGCATTTCACCAATGAATACACAACGTAAGGTTTATGACCTGGGAGTCTAGCAAAGATATCAACCACTAACGCTAACGCCTCACACTAACTCCAAAATGTACTAGGGTGACATTTCGGAAATCGCGGAAACTTTTCCGCAGCGAAAGTCATTTCAATACATTTTTGGAGTTAGCGTGAGGCGTTAGCGTTAGTGGTTGGTATCTTTGCTAGACCCCCAGATCCGCGTGATCGTTCATTCATCATCATCATCATCATCATTATCAACAGCCTGAAGACGTCCGCTGCTGAATATAGGCCTCCGCCAGATAGTGCTACCTTAAGCGGCTGCTCGCCTCCTGCATCCATCGGCTCCCCGCGAATCGTTCATTGGTCTGCTCTATTCTATTCTATGACGATAATTTGAAGAGTAAGAACTGCTAGGCTAAAGCTTTCCTCCACATTTGAGGAAATAAATATTGTGGATATTTTACATAGCGCCACCTAGCTGCTAATTAAGCAAAGCTTTGTGCTATTCGACCATCTGATATCTGATATAATTAGATAGGTAGGTGGTACCTACTTTTTGTCAATTTACCAAAGATTTATATATCAGGATATGCCCGAAGGAACATTTAATTTAGTCAAAATGGCGTGAGAAAAGTCAGCGCCATCTATTAGATTTCGCGTGAACTACGACAAGATAAGAAAATTAGGTGCCTATCGCTGCCATTATGTCCGTCAATGTTTATGTTTACAATGATTATTCCAAATATAAATTTGATTATTTTGTTACAAAACAGAGTGTGATATTGAAAATATTGAATTACTTGAGGTAAGAAACTTGGTCTTTCTTTTTACTGCACTTTTGAGTATAGATTGTGCAACCCTTCGCAATACCACTTGGCATATTTAGTTTGTGACATTCGACCGATGCCTTCTAACTTCCATCACAGACTGAGCGCTAGTGGATGCCAATCTGTGAAATTGGCTCCCACTTTGAAGCGACGTTTTAACTTGTCATTAGGCCTGTCCTTAATATATATGTCTATGCAATTTACCTACAATTTAATAATACATACAATTTAAGACTCAGACACCAAGAAAGCAACCCATATTTTGCGATGTTTTTATGTTGATGATGACGCTAACCATTGTTTTATATCTGAAATGTTTGGCAGACGATGTTTTGCACGCTTGCTCCTCAGTTCATTGACACATATCAATCTTATCTCAGCCCGCGGATTAGAAGCAAACAAACGAGCAAATGAAAAGTACCAAATCAAGTTAGTGAATGACCTCATCTATTATCACGTATTATTTCTTGCTTCATCATAATCATCATCATAAACAGCCTGAAGACGTCCACTGATGAACATAGGCCTCCCCCAGGGAGCACCACTCGCCTTCACCCATCGGCTCCCCGTAGCTTTCACCAGTGGGGTGATTACGTAACTTTGACAGCAATGCAACAGGAGAAATTTCATTCCGAATATGAAAATTTTCATAGTAACTATGCACATAAACTGCGTATTGAAACTGTCAAATCCATACATTTTTGTGTTTCTATTGGTTGCAATAAAGTTACATAATCGCCTAGCAGATCATCGGTCCACCGAGTGGGGGGCCGGCCTACGCTGCGTCTTCCGGTATTTCTTGCTTGTCGATAGTCAAAAGGAAAAAAAGAAAAAAAAAGAAAAAAAAAGTTTTTATTTGTTCAAACTACTACTTACTACGCACTAGTTACACAGGTACTAGCTGGTTCATTTGCCTATAAATGTATTATAGACAAGAGGTGCTTGGTTTCATCCATTAATTACCAGATTTTCCGCCGAAAATTTTCAGTAAACAAGCCGTCTTGGCAATGTTAGTAATTTGTGTGCAAAGCACAAACTAATTAGAGGATATAAGTTTCATACAAATCGGTTCTGATATTTTGACGTGAAAGCTATATACACAGCAAACTCCTCGGTATATTTAAATGTTCTGCAATCAACAAGCCGCCTGGTAAGCGTGGTGATCATGGCAACCCCCAGTACCCCAGCTGCAATACGAATGCCAGTGGCGTTATCCGTTTTAAAATGCAGAAACACCACTTAGCAAATCAGACTCAAGATATTTAATTTTCCTGCATTTTAGGTCAACGTATAGTGGAAGTTGTGAAACGATAGAAATACATATGTAACTAAGCAGGTAGATCTATTACGTAAGTTTACGTGGTACACAAACGGCAGTATGATTGTGACTCAGGTCAATTGCGAGCTTTGAACCTAATTAATACGGACCACGCCCGATGGGCGCTCCCTCTTATAATCAGGGGTGTTATAATAAGTTAAGCATCAGCTGTGTGTTTGTCTCTAGCATTGTAGCTCCCAAATGGTGACCCATAGAGATCCAGTATTAAATTTCTTTTTTTAGTATTCTTCGGTATGATTCAAGAAAATCTACTATCAATAAATAGATAATATATATTTTAGTGATAATTACAAACTTCTTCAACAATAATTACTTCGAGATAGTGTAAATATTGATACCTGTGTTTTGTGGACAAAAGACCATACTTACTAATAAGATAAAATGTCAGGCACAAGTACTTATAAATGTTTTGTATCTGAATCATCATAACATAACAATACATCCTTAAATCAGGTAATTCATATTTACTTTTTGTAGCTATACCTATATGTTTAGATACGTAAATGAACCTAATATGAAATTCTTCTTTTTCTCGTGTAGGCAAGTGGTCAGCCCTGGTGTCAGAGTTTTCAGGCCGCCCGAAGGCTTCTGACTTGGCTTAACGACTATTGTCTTACGACAACAGCCGGAACCGACGGTTTAACGTGCCCTCCGAAGCACGGTAGCGCTCTTTTCTAAATATAAATACCAACTTATTGCTGTAGCGGTCACCCATCATAGTCCGCACCGAACGCAGCGAACGTTGCTTAACTTTACCGATCGGTTAGGAACGGCTAGTCGTGCTTCGCTATGAGCGCTAATATGAAATTGTGTGGGTGTCTAATTTATTTTTCATACTTTTGAACTGATTTAAGTATGCAACTGCATCATGTTTTATAATTTATCTTAGATTCATCATCATCATCATCATCAACAGCCTGAAGACGTCCACTGTTGAACATAGGCCTCCCCCAGGGAACGCCACTTAGAGCGGCTGCTCGCCTCCTGCAACCATCGGCTCCCCGCGGCTTTCACCAGGTCGTCGGTCCACCTTGTGGGGGGCCGGCCTACGCTGCGTCTTCCAGTTCGTGGTCGCCACTCGAGAACCTTTCTTCCCCATCTCATTATCTTAGATTACATTATGTCTAAATACTTTTAATAATATCCTAAGCATTTTACTTTGAATCAACTTCTCCTGCTATAGTTTGTATAAGTACTTAGTTGTAGTTAATCCGAGTAATGAGCTATATCGCAGAACGCAATTATTATTCTTTACTACTTGAGTATATCTTTTGCAATTTAGCAATGCGCCTGTTTATTAGTTCCTTATATATTTATAATGAAAAAAGTAATGGTTTTGGAAACAACGTGTGAATCCAGGTGAATTTTTGTTTACATAATATTTTTACTATTTATGTTGTAATGAATAATGTCTTCTGCCCGCGATTATTACTTAAGGTACCTACCTGAAAAGTACGGGCGTCAGTCTATTTGTCCTTCTTTGGAATAAGTTAAAACTCTTGGTTAGTCATGACTTTAACTTTTTCCAGTAGCTATGTAGATACTAATATACCACGGATTTCGGTTAACTAGTTACATATTATTAGTCATCTGTAACACAGGTCAGTACAGAATCAGATGACGTGTGCAAGGCCTACCTCTCAAGATCCTAGACCACCAAGCGCAGTCATTTAAATATGATATACACTCTATTAGGTAGGTATAGGTATAGTCTTATCAAAGTACACTCATTAAACAACGTCATTATAAAGACACTGACCTTATACAATAGAATAACTAATAGTAGGTGCTAGCGTATACTTATAGGTACTCTGATATTGACAATATTAAAGTAGAGATAGATAATTAAAGATAGATAGATAAATAAACTCTTCAAACAATACCATATCACTAAAAGCTAAGTTAACAAACGCTTACAATGGTAGGACATTTTTTTTGGCTCAAAGACTTTAATAATTAATCGTAGACATTTTACACAGCGCCATCTAGGTCCAAACTAAGCAAAACTTGTCCTATGAAAACTAGATAACTGATAGATATTTTTTGTTTTGTTAATAAATACATACAATATATTACCTAGGATACACGACACAGATCAAACGCCCATCACAGAAATTGTTTGTCCTGGGTGGGAATCGAACCCACAACCCACAATTTAATAAATTTTAAATACTGAAAATATCTATTCGAAGTAAGTATACTTAATATAAACGATAGCACATTCAAAATTATTACTTATAATGTATCTTGTTCCTACTTAATTAATTAAAGTCCAAATATTTGGTGCGTGCAAATAGGTCTTACCTACATCCTACATCTACTAGGTGGACCGACGACCCGGTGAAAGCCGCGGGGAGCCGATGAATGCAGGAGGCGAGCAGCCGCTCTGAGTGGCGCTCCCGGGGGGAGGCCTATGTTCAGCAGTGGACGTCTTCAGGCTGTTAATGATGATGATGACATCTTACGTTAATTATTACTTATTCTGCGATAGTGGTAGCTATAGTTATTTCAGCGATTGTTTGTAGTGGTTTTGCAAAAAGTAAATTAAGTAGCAAAATATTTTCTTACTGAATTCCTCAATACGTTAAACCAATGTTATTCTGAAAAGCAAACATTTCGTATTATAAGTACTAGAAATGGCAGAAATGCCAACATCATAATTTCACTTTCGCTTAGTTTTGCACATTCATTTACTAGATAACTACTTAGCCTGCGAGTTTATCTAATTCTTACATAAATGACCGCTATTGCGTTCATACATTACGCTGCATTGATTACGAGTGGCAACATAATTTGAAGTTTCACCACACACAATCAAAGTCAACTTGTACCTAAGTAACCAGTTAAATACTATATCTCATTAAATGTTCTACAACTTTGTTTCTTTACTCAATTAAGGTTGGATTTCACCGTTACAATTAAAAGCGATCAATTCAAGCTAAACTCAGTTCAAGCGTGTAACTGAGCTATCTACAATTTGAATTTCACCAACATAAACAAAACGCAGTAAGAGATTAAACGAGATCAATTTCTGAACGTCTGATTTTCAGCGTTTAGCTCGATTGAACGCGTTTAGATGGTTTCCATGGTTATAAGTGCCTGAACGATGTAAAACATCACAAACATGATGTTTGCCTTCAGTTCAGCTGCGGCCTTAAACTTGGGTTCCACAAACGCGATCAAAATTTTGTTGGTGAAATCTGTATGATGTAGATCTAGATCAAAACCACCATTTGAACGCGTTTACTCTATTGAACTGTCCAATAAAACTTAGTTCTATTAAACTCGTTTTGTGATACGAACGGTGAAATTGGCCCTAAGTGAATAACTTATTTATTTTGACATAGTTATTTAATAGTTACATGTATGGTCTTGAGAATTAAGTAGATCGTCACGTAGTATATCGACGGCCGTGACCGGTGGTGAACAAAAGTTCTGTACCTACATAATCATTATTATTGACACCACAGACTTAAATTAGTAACATTAAATGTCTGTGATTGGCACATAATAAGTTTATATAGCAGACATCGCAGAAAATTTATGATGAAGGCACAGAATAAATAATAGTGCAAGGTGAAGGGTAAGGCCGCAGTTTTATAGTTTGGATAGAGAAACATTCAAGAATAATTATTATTTAGACGAGGACAAAGAAACCGTCCACAGATAACGCAACTTATAGATGCACGGAATGTAGACTAAGAGAAGATATATATGTTGTCATCGCCTTTTTGTAAGAACCGTTTGTTTATAAAAAAAACGCGGCTATTTTTAAACTGTCGATTTATTGCAAACGGGCCATGTGTCGAACAATAAAACGGTCGATATGTCGTTTAATTATAATTAATCGGTTTCGCTTCGTTTTTCGTATTTGTGTACCTACTTCTAATGTAGTCAAAACTAACCTAACATTTCTCGCTTCGCTCGTCGTCGTAACCTACGGGTTAGCTACTAGTGACTCTAAACAATTAATTACGGCAAAAATTGATGCCTTGTTCACAATTAAACGCTACTTAAACCCGTTTTTTATAAACTAACCGCTGGGCACCGACTGTTTATAAACAATGGAAAAATCACCCGTTTTATTGTAAGACAAAGTGTCAGTTTGCAATAAATCGACAGTTTATAAATAACCGGTTTTATTTTCGTTTGTTTCATAATTTTTACAATAAGATGGTGACACATACAGTTTCAAAAGTGTCAGTGGATTTGTAGCTTTATTAGGTGTAGCATGATAGAATATGAAGAATATATGATGATAAAATATGTAAAGGAAAGTGAGAAATAAAACTTATAAATAGAACACATATGCTTCTGCGGGAAGTGTGCCCAAAAAGCTGGCGACATTCCCTCGTTGAACGGCCAGGCTAATTCTTTGACCTTTGTATGTGCCAGCCCTTTGGAATGGTTGAATTCAAATAATAATGATAATAAAATAAGCTCATGCATTATGATGGTCTATTTTTAATTTTGCTAAGACTTCATTATCACCTTTACTTACCTACATATAACGCACGCGTAGGTAACGCTATCTACTAAAATTTAAATGATCAATTTTTGATTTGTTCCTGATGAGTCCCCATAACATAAGTTAACACAAGCTTTGTTACGTTTAGCCATCGGGCTAAAGTTGGACAAAGATAACCAATCCGGTTCCATTTTATGAAAGGTCGATTCTTCTCCACATTCATTTAACTCTTTTTTTTACAGGTGACTCACAAGTGTCTTACCTGTACAGCATTCAGAAATTCAACTTTACTTCAGTGGAGTACAGCGTTTATGGCACCATAAACATCGTTCTTGGTTTATTCGGTAAGTTAATTAGTAGGGCGTGTATACCACATGTATAAGTTAAAATGCTATAAAGTTCTAAGTATTTCATCAATTTTAGGTACCTTCGATTTTAATAATATTTATCAACGTGCGTTTCACAAAATAACGTAAGTATCTATAGTGTAAAACAATCCCAAAGTCACCTTTAAAAAATGCGTAACACTTATAAAAACATTCTTATCTCTACCTATAAAATGTGAATAATTTTGCTATCCAAAATTATTTTGTTGTTTAAGAAATATCCTATACCTATAATGCCCTCAGTAAAGTATCTACTACAGTAACAATAATTAGGTATAGTAGCTATAGTAATTAATATTTATTGTCACTATTTATTTGCATCGCAGACCATTTAATATTAGCTCAACTTCTCTCTTATCAACCTAGGTCAAGGTATGCGCAGATAAAATTGTATGCATGTACATAAATCATTGAATACACCTTATGTTCACTTCGTAAGGTTGCTATTGGGCTAGCAGTTTTAAAATCATTAACAAGATTGTAGTTACTTGTTAATATAATTCGTTTGAATGTAGCTAAAGATAAGATAATAATTATTTAAAATAATAATAAATAATAATGTGTTTTGACCGGAATAAAATTGGGTGAAAGCGGGCTGTGTTGCCCGGACTGCTTATGTGGAATGAATGAAAATAAAGTGTCATAGTTTATCTGTTACAATTTGAATTTGATTCATCTCATTAAGTTAACAATGTTTGTAAACAAAGGAAAGTACTGATTTAAATCATAGAGCACTATTAACTTTTATAATTATTAGAAAGAATGAAGAAAGATAAAAGAAACAATTGGTGGATTGTGTTATCACCTAAAACAAGTAGAGCGAGTGGTCTGCTTTATGTGTTAATTGAAATGATAATGCAAACAGTCTAATGTCACTAATATTAACACCAGATAGCTCATAGATCGCTCGTAGAACTGACAACCGATGGGGAAGAAAGGTTCTCGAGTGGCGACCACGAACTGAAAGACGCAGCGTATGCCGGCCCCCTACTAGGTGGACCGACGACCTGGTCAGAACCGTGGGGAGCCGATGGATGTAAGAGACAAGCAGCCGCTCAAAGTGGCGCTTTTTGGGTGGCGCCTATGTGCAGCAGTGGACGTCTTCAGGCTGATGATGATAATGATGATGATGATGAACATCAGATAAATATACTAGATACCAATTTTACATTCTTATTACAAATAGAGACACGTTTGTGCTAGTAAGTTTGTAGGTACTAAGTTGAAAATTTCAACAGCTCAAGTTCTTTGCTTTGCATTCTCTAGTTAGTTTGTGCTTTTAATTTGTATTACTATTTACGTTATGAGTTGTTTGTAAAATTCAACTTACATTTTATCTTTAAAAAACAATAATTTTCGCCATAAACGCTTTATCCTCAGAGACTGATTGACATACAGATAACGTAGGTAGGTACAGTTCAAACCGCTTTACGTAGAAACTATTTCTGAGGGTGTCTTCCTTTAAATGGTAATGGCGTAGGGTGGGGTGAAATGAAAGAGATTTTTAAATATTCAATCCCTAAAACTATAAAAATTTTACACTCCATTTAATGGAGTGTTAAAAGACGTATGAAAAATCACGGGTGTATCTACGGGCTGTCCTTATTATGTATGTAATATAATAATGTACGTAACAATATAGGGTCAATGACTCGTTGTAATTACCATCCTTGGAATCCGCGTGAGCTAATCTGACAGTTGGGGAAAGACAATGGCCAACGAGGAAAAGTGACGCATTCTACATTTTTATTCCATTTACGTATTCGGATCGGATACATTGAACCCGTCGGACTTGAGTAGTGTAGTCAAATGTCCCAGCCTTAAACAAGGTGACCTTGAATTTGTATGTTATCCCGAAAGGGGGTAAATCTACACCCCAAGGTAGACAATGTTTCTTCTACGACTTTACTAAATTAATAGTTTTTCATTGAAGAAATGCCATGTAAAGTTTACGTTTGATCGCAGCTGGGTGGTTGAACTTCGTCCTTGACCGAGTGCTCATAAATGAGTTTAACGACCTGTGTTTAGAAATGAATTTATAGTATCTTGTTAACTTTCATAGCGATCGCACGTGCAAGTTTGCGAATAGATTTATTTTTTACCATGGAGGTTTTGAAACACCCAGTTTCAAGTAAGGCTCTCACACCTTGTAGGGTATCATGGTCCCAGTCTCCCCATTTCGGGATAACATACCAATTCAAGGTCACCTTGTATAGGGATGGATTGGATGGATGCGGGTTTAAATCCAGATTGCAATCCAACTACCATCATTCTTCTGGAATATGTTACAACGGCAGCCATTTCTTCTTCTTGGAGAAGAAAGATTCTTCGAGTGGCGACTACGAACTGGAAGACGCAGCGTATGCTGTCCTTCCACTAGGTGGACCAAAGATCTGGTCAAAATCACGGGGAGCCGAGTTTGAGCTCAAAGTGGAGCTCTGTGACGGCTCATATCCAACAGTAGACATTTTAAGGCTGTTCATGATGATGATGACCCCTTATATACTATGCTGTGCCATCCGTTAGTTAAATAGTTAAAAATTAAATCGTTAAAAGTCATTATCAGTACGCAGACATAATTTTCGAAGCAAATAGCACATAGTCACGAATCGTCAAGCAATATAGCATCTTGCATCGTGAGTCACGAAGATGGAAGATGCTACATATTGCTTGTATCAGCTATAAATTCGAGAGCTACTTTGAGAGCTGTATTTTTTTATAGTAATATTTCATTATTTTTTCAGGAACGGTCTTTTGCATATCGGTGCTCAGTAAAAGATTGAACGTGCAGGACAGCGCCATCGGAGGCCTTGCTGGAGTAAGCAGGATAGCAGGGTGCTTGATGTTTGCATTCGCGCCGACCAGAAAGTGGTTCTACGCAGCACCAGTATTCAATATCTTCAGTCACACAGGCTTGACAGCTGTCAGATCTATTGCTAGCAAAAGTGTGGCGACAGAAGAAGTAGGTGAGTGAAGAAGATGAAGAACCGTATGAATTCTGTTATCTCTTTTTGATATTAGGATATCACCTTGATTGCTCTTATGATATCCAACTAATGCTATCCTGTCCTGTCCTGTACTTATGTATGTATGTTTGGGTAAGCAACGCATCAGGGCAAGTCCTGCTATCAATAAGCATATTAGGTTAGAAACCAGTACCTACTCCCTTCGTTTTTTTACACCCATAATACCTACACCTCTTCTTTGCCCTCTATGTTTACCAAATTTCAGCACAATCATTTCAGTAGGTACTTGATCCGTGAAAAGGTAAAATATGTACAGACGTGGCGCTTTCAGCTTTATGATGTGAAGAGTATATGAACTGGCGGAGCCTCGTGTACTTATATATTTATGCTCACTGTTCAACTAAACCTTTCACTATTCTTTATCGAACATCCATGTGCTTAAAAGGGGAAGATAGGTACCTCACATCACTTGGCAAAAACCCTACACCTTGCTCTATTGATGTGTATTGCTATACACCTTTTTTCTCACGGCAGATTGTGAATGATGCACCTAATTTATACCTACAGACGACTTTCAAAAATCTATAATCAGTGCTTTATTTTCGCTATTTGAAATATTTGAATACCTATAATGAAAAAGAAACTTTTTTGCCTATTTAGGATGACTCTGGTTTTACGTCACTCATAATTTTTTTTTCTCTTAGTAGCTACATACCCAGTTATCATTAGAGTAGATCTGATTTTATGGAGTGCATTCAATTTTTATAGTCTTTCTTATGTCTACCTTTTATAACTTGCTATTCAAAAAACACTTAAAAACAAACCTTGGCTGTATACAGTAATAAGTATACATATTTTACTCGCGCTGTCAAGTGTAACAGGTGTAAGAAAAGTCTCAATAGAAACATGATGATGTGTGTCTCTTTTTAGAACTTCTTTTGACTTTCAATTGTTTTATAATTTTGCAGCAAAACTAAACGCTCTCATTGGCGTGACCGAGGCCATAGCTCCGTCGATCTACATGCCAGCCTCAAGTTACATCTACATGAATACCATAAAGACATTCCCTGGAGCCTTCTATTTGTTCGATGCTGCTCTTACTGTAGTCGCTTTAATTCTGTTCACGTAAGAATTAATTTATACTGAACTATCGTTATTTTTAATGTATCATCCATGGGTTAGGAGCTTTAGGGCTACATCTTATGGCTAGTTAGCAGGTATGACTAGATCGCTTTCAAATCTTGATATATCACTATATAGCGTTAGGGTTACAACGCTTTTAGACTAAATCGTTAAAAGACCAAGTAGTCGTTGATGTACCTAGTCCTAAAGTTCCTAACCCATTATCATCATCACTGTTATTTTACATTAAATAGGGATCAAAAGTAGTAGTAGTAGGGATGCATGGATGTTAGATTCGAGAGCATTTTCTAAAAGAGAACAAGAAGACTATTGCTTACCTACTTGATGAAGTCCGTGATGTTGGAGGTGGCGAAATGTCGAAGAATGCTTGGCTTGTATTGTAAATCTCATATAATAACGTGGGTGGAGTCGTATCATAGATTTCTATTTGGTATTTAATTTGCTTCAATGTCTGTATGTGAGTGCTACATCTATATTATTATTTTAGTCTGATATTGTAGCACAGAAAATGTTCCCATAGCTTGGTTTATACTTTACGTTGGTGAAGCTGACCCTGCGTCCCTTGTGATTTAGAACAATCACAGTTAATTTAGGAGTGGTCTGTAATTACACAACTTCAGAATTTCACTTGTGCTTCTCTAAATTGCATTTCAGGCTTTGTATTTAAGTTAATTGCGACCGTAGGTGGTAGTTACAATTAGGTTTTAGAAAAATGTCCTTTGAATTTCTACGCTTAGAATTTTGTACCTACTGCTAATTACCCTACACGGAATACATAGCACTTTCTATGGTCTACCAGACATAAAGCAGTCATTTCAAGTAATGAGCATTTTTAGACGTAGATTTATTTTTACATGACGTTCGAAACCCGCAGTTAATTTCAATTTCTTTATTATACTTAAACAGACATTTTGTAAACATTGAGAAATCTTTTTTCAGGTTAATCTTCATACTAGTCAAACGAAAAGATGCAGTGACGGTCAAAGATCCAAGCAGAAAAGAAGAATTTGCGAGAACAAACGAAGCATCAAGGTTTTAATAAAAGAATAGGAAAAAAATCGATGTTGTTTTGTTTAAAATTACCTACTTAATAGTAACGTATGGCAGTAGTACCTACGTTATTAAATATAATCCAATCAGATCAAGGCACTTCGGCTTAAATGTGCCTATTTGTCAAACAGAAATGTTTCCCTCCGAGTCCATCGTTATAGATACCGTACGTAACCATTGAAGACCACCTTGTCCACTTTGCCAGTACCTAATCTACGCAATAAACAATCATGAAACTGGTTAAAAGTTGATAGATCTATCGAATAACATCAACCATTAGAAAACGAGTTATAAAAAAGTGATTAGAGACAAAATAATTGAGAAATCTCAAAGCCTGTTTGAACGATTAGAAGTATTTCCTTGATTAATATAAAATTGTTTACATAATCAGTATAACCGACAACCGATGTGAAAGGAAGGTTCTCGAGTAGCGAACACGAACCGGAAGATGCAGCATAGGCCGGCCCTGCCTAGGTGGACCGACGATGTAGTGAAAACCGTGGGGAGACGATGGATGCAGGGGGCGAGCAGCCACTCAAAGTGGCGCTATATTGGGAGACCTATGTCAAGCAATGGATATCTTCAGGGTGTTGATGATGATGATGACCAGGTCTACTGTTCGGTGAACTACACCCTCCGAGACGGCTACTTACTAACACTGGCATGGGCGTAAAAACCAAGAGTAGGTATTTATGTGAAATCTGTGTCTATACTGTGTATTGAATCTCTTTCGGCAGCAGGGCCATCAGGTGAATCGAGAGCGACCGAAAGTGGGCGAAGTGGCATGTCCTATCTGATTTCGGCCACACCAACTGCATTCTGACTTCATTCTATGTGGACTAACGACCTTGGTCAGAACCGTAGAGGGCCGATGGATGTAGGAGGCGAGCAGCTGCTCAAAGTGGCGCTCTTTGGCGGAAGCTATGTTCAGCAGTGGACGTCAATTTTTCTTTCCAGGTGCTCTAATATAGGTTTTCTCCAAGCAAGGTGAATCGTACGGACCTCGATGTTACCATATAGGTACCTAAATGATTCATTCATTAAGAGGGTAAGTATAGTTCAAATAGCTACCATACATTTCAAGATGTACTTAAGTTTTAGCTGCCTTTGTCTTTAAACTTAATTCAAAACTTAGTTTATAATCTCTAACCCTCCGTTGAAGTATGGCTAAGCTCCAAATCAGTATGACAGTCAGACACCGTGTTCTATCTAAAGCTACCCGAATTACTGGCATGAAACTTCAATATACCTAAGTTAGTTGCCGAAACTCAAGTGATAATTTGGTAAGTAGGTACTACGCGATTATAATATACAGGATAAGGCATTGGGTAATTATCTTGATACGCATGTGTAGGTATGAAATCGTCACAAATTATTCTGTTAAGGTAAAGGTATCTACAGACCGGATTAAGGGAAATAATGTAGGAACTTAGGTATTTTAATTAGTAAGAAAATAGACTCGAATATAGAGGAACCGAAAGGCGCAGTGTAGGCCAGCCCCCATTAAGTGGGCCTATGATCTGGTCAAAACACTGGGGAGCCAATAGATGCAAGAGGCAAGCAGCCGCTCAATGCGGTGCTCTATGGGGGAGACCTAATATGTTCAACAGTGGATGTCTTCTTGGATGATGGTATAAATACAGAGACTAGACGGTGCAATAACAACCTATTTAGCCGCAAACAATAAACCGTTTGCACGAAGTTCCTACGATACGTAAACAAAATACCCCTAACCTTCTTCGTCATTAGGCCAATACTTTCCCATTGTCAATGTGAGTGCATGACCACCCCGTCGTCGCCACCCAAGACACGTCTTGAGCGACTCGGAAGATCCTATGGCAGCCGTAGTTTCGGCTGCGCTAGGATCACCGGAGCAGTCTAGCCCTTCTGGCTCAGGTACCGATTTCGGCAACGGTATAGGATACCAGCGTAACACAATCAGACACTGACCCCGCCGGCGAGGTCAACGTACCCCCTGTAGGTTAGTTAGAATGGTTGCGACTTTTCATAGGGTCCACTCCTCCAGCGGACGTAGCCTTCTCGATCCTCTTATCCCGGCAACAGCCCAAGCCGAGGCTCGCACCCCAGGGGTGCCCTTGAGCTAGTTGTCCCCCACTTTTGTCGGCTGGGTGCCTTAAGTGCCTGCCCTCCCGCCCGGTGAAGCTGTAAAGGTCGTTAGAGACCAACAGCATTAGCCCATTCAAAAAAAAATGTGAGTGCATGTAGTAGTTTAACTGCCGTGAATATAATTTGGCAAATATAGCCTTTAGGAATATCCAGGGAATGTGCAGCTGCATTCGCCTCGGTCTGCATTAGGTATAATCTATACTGCGATCACTATATGTATACGACATTTGATAAGCGTTGTGATTATGGTCCCCCTCGAATCTCTAATGAAGAAGGCCTAATGTTCTCCATTAAGTAGACGCAAAAAGGTTAGTGATGTGATAATAATTAGATGTCGCGATAAACGCTTTTCCTTGTCTATGAAATTCATATTTTCCGTCGCTATCATCGTATTTCTTTAGGCGGTATAATAATTCTAAAAGAATTGCCCTTCCCGAGCGTACGAAAATAGCTTTTCATAGCTTTGATTTCTCTCAGCAAAGGTACAACAATACACCCGCAGAAGTAGATACCTAAGGAGTATTACAATCTAATAGAGAAATGTTCTATAAGGTTCTATAATAGGAAAGATAAGACCCATCCCATGTCACTTTGCTAATAGACAGTCCACTATAAACGTTATCTATGCTGGAGTAGTAATCTAATAACATAGAAGGTATTGGTACAACTACCTGCATTCGTTATAACTAGTACCTATTCTAGTTGGAAAACTATTACTGTATCATATTTATGTATGTATTTACAAGGTGTCTAATCTCCGTCTGCAGTTGAGTCAGCTCCTAAGTTCTCACTTATCCTTCTATGACGCACCTACTGCAATGCACTTGGGTAGGCCTACGTCCTTACTTTTCCTATTACTATTTGGTATAGCTTTTATGATGGCATGAAGAAAATAAAATAAAATAAATAAATCAGTTTTAATACAGTATAGGTTTCAGTAACGGCCTCTAAGGTATTAAGTTAAAAATATCTATAAAATTATAACTACTTGCAACCACCATCCCGCGTCTATCAGCTTCCACACTGCGGCCTTAATAACAGTAATAAGGAAATTCATTTTTCATCCCGCTTCCTTGCAAAGGGTTCTCAGAGGAATTCCCGCACAAAGGTAACCACTCAGGGCTAACGGGAATTCCTCTAGTAATGACTTTACGTTGGGTAAGAGGGTAGTTGATTGTTTGCCTAGCTTTATAAAATATGTGATGGATAGGTAAAGAATAATATTTCGTGTTTTTTGCTGCAGCTTTAATAGTAGTTCCTTCAGACAAAGGCCGTTGGCTTTTTGAGCTGGCTTATTTTAATAAAACATTAGCACAACTTTACTTTAATCTGTGGATATAAAATTATTTATTTCATTATTGGAACATCGGTCCAATTAATTGAAATTTGAAACATACGGTTCATTAACCTGTTAATTTATTTTTTTCACTATAAGCATGTATTTTGGAAGTACACGGGCATCTATTATATTATTATGTATAAGTAGTTGAACTTTATGCTAGGTAGGGTAATTGTTGTTTCTGTAAAGCATTTTCTATCTGTTGACTTGAATTATCTATTTTTAATGTACCTATGTATCAAATATTTTGTCTGTTGAAAATACCATCACAAACTACACTCTAAATAGACCCTAGAGTATTATTTAATGATTGCTACAATCATCACTGATTGAAGCCATTTCCACAGTGAACCAGAGGGCTCTAGAAGCGATACAATTTGAAATTTCGTTTCCGTCCAATTTACCCCGTCCATTAGCACCCCTGCGTTCCACTCCAGCCACCTGAATCTACGAAAATACAAGAAAATAACGTTATTCAAGCTGAAATCCATAAATATTGGAATACAAATACCTTGTCACAATAATTATTGCCAAATAATAGATGAGTAGCTTAGTAAGTAATGTTGTTTGTATGATGACAAGGTTCTTTCGTTTTCCTGATTATTTTGTTGTCAGATTCAAGTTGTGAGTTCCTAAGTAAATCAATTGAAGCTCTCGATATGTCGATTCAAAATACAATCAAATGTACCCTTTTGTTCGTTTTCCCTTGGTAGTTGCGAATGGAAATGGCTATATTCGGAATAAAGAGTAGGTACATAAGGTCTAATAATGCACTCGCTTTGAGAGACAATGAAGGAAAACCTCGCCGTGAGAAAACCGGCTAGTTCAATAATTACAAAATTTGTTGATTCGTGTCTGCACTAACATTTTTTTTTATGAGAAAGAATGTCGTGACGAGCTAGTCGTTCACCTGGTGTTAAGCGATACGGCTGGCCATAACAGTGCAGTGTAACTCGGAACTTTAAAATAAAAGATTCGCGTGACACTGCACTGCGCACGTCATCCTGAGACATCACAGCCTAGTAATCAGATTACTAGACTGAGATCAGGTCATAAAGTCTCATTTGCCTAGTAATTTCACTAGCTACAATGCCCTTCAAATCGGAACACAGTAGTGCTTGCACACTACTGCTTGGCGGCAGAATAACAGGCAAAGCGGTGGTACCTACCTAGACGAACTTTGCAGAAAAGTCCTACCACCCAGTAACTCAGACCTGTGTCCCAGTAGTCGGGACTTATTGGGCTGATAATGATCAAGGTATTCAGCTTATAATAAAATGAATAGCACAACGGCCAAGAAAGTAGGTATTATTATTGGCTTTTGCAGACTTTTTCGAAGCCATAGCAAAGCTCTCTACTTAGGTATAACTTTCTTATTCGAAAAACTCCATACTCCCTACGAAGAGGTCGTATAAATCTGATATAAGTAATATGATATTCGAACTTTTGTCCGGAAAAGCTCTGTTCCTCTTTAAGTTAGAGGTTTTGACGTCATTTAATATTTATCTACTTACATACTGTTAAAGTGAATACAAAACTTTCACGTAGATTTTTATTCTTTTATTTACATAAAAGAGCACAACACATTTTTCATGTTGAAGTAGGTAATGAATAAAAATATAAGGCGACACAGTGTTTGCCTAAACCTGATCAAGGCAAAAAGGGTATCAATTAAATAAAATACGACTGATGAATTAATGGAAAACACTAACAATCATAAAATCATAATCCACTTAGGTATTCTTCTCCTAATCAAAAAATGTTGGTTATGGTGAATGCGTAGCCTTTGAGAAAGCTTTTAAAACTCAAAGAAATGTAATTAAGATGACTTCATTATAAATAGTAAAGAAGGCAGATTAGAACAGATGAACGAGCTCCATCAGATTGGCAGGTTGGGAGATGTTTATTGTTCAGAAACGATTAGATTTATCCCGTTCAATTGCTTGGATCCGGGCGAGTCAATAGGCATGATGACTAATTTTTTTTTTGGATAAATTAATAGTATTCCTTTAAAAGATAAACATTTGTGAAAACAAAAATTAAAAATCTCAAAAAATTACCAAGTTAACCGGCATAGAAAGAGATAGCTCAAACGGCCAGTGACGTTAGAGGAAGGTCGTTCATAGTACCTCATTACTAAGCTGTGGTAGCTTTTCATACAATCTCTTCGCCATGTGACGTCACGAGTGGATTTTTCATTGTACCTGTGGGGGCGCTCTGTTTCGCGAGAAAGGGACAGGAGATGCATGTAGAAACTTCAAAAGCTTATTACTCAGAGATTTATTTATCGATTTTGCTTATGTTTTCAATTATTGCATTCATTTTTAATCTTCTTTATAAAAATAATATTTACTTGTTCATTTTTAATAGTAGTCATCATGCCTATTAATTGTTCTCTATAGGTAACAATATTAAATGAGCTTAACATCTTTATTTATCATTGTATAAATATATACCCAAATACATATCTACCTACACAAAACATAATTACAGATACATACATTTATTAGTTAAATAAGTCCCCCCCCCTACTAGGTGAACCAACGTTCTGGTTAAAGCCGTGGGGAGCCGATGGACGCAGGAGGCGAGCAGCCGCTCAAATCTGCGCTCTCTGAGGAAGGCCATGTTCAGCAGTGGACGCCTTTAGGCTGTTGATGATGATGATGATGATGATAAATGATAATAAGTAAGCTCAGGCACCTCGTATTTTAGCTAATAGTATTACCTAACCTCGATTTTTTTGAGTAAACATTTACACAGCCTTATTATTTTCAATTCATTAGCCGATAGCAAACAACCAAACAGTTTCAAGGTCATACAATACGTTCCCAGTCTCGTGTTACCACCCAATTTCTAGCACAAATTGTTTCTGCGACAAATAGGCTCCTTGACAGAACGTACTACATTTTGCTTACATATCGCTTGCTCACATCAATATACAGGCGTTATAAGCATTCCGCCATCTTACTTGTACATAATTATTATGTGCGTTCGTAATATAGCTTTGACACGATATTAGAAACTATGTATTAATAGATGGTAATGGATTTTAGATACAAGAGAATTAAGGGTGTCTGGAAAGAGGTAGGTAATACAACCCTCTTAACCTTTGATTGTTGCTCTGTTTTTATGTTCTAAGGCCTACGGTATAAATAGGTAATGTACTTTTGTATAAATACTATAAGGAGATACCATTGAATAGGTGGGGGGTGGGGAGCCGATGAATGCAAGAGGCAAGCAGCCGCTCACAATGGCGCTCTTTGGGGGAGGCCTATGTTCAGAAATGGACGTCTTCAGGCTGATGATGTTGATGACATAATAAAGTAAGTATAATTATAATTTCACAGTTAAAAAAATTACATGTTAACTGAGAGGGTTAAAAAACATTGCATTAAAGTGTCAATAAACGCTCAATAGCTCTGCTTTGAAATGCAGTTGGTACCACGGGAAGCAAATAAATATACCTACTTGCCTTTGAAAATACTTAATTGTAAACTAATCAATCAGATCAAATAAGTAAACCTATTTAACAAGTAGGTAAACTTTACACGCATAAATCACTTGAAAAGAGATCAAATATGATTGACACTAAAATTATAATATTACCAAGAACCCTTAGCGACACGAAATTCCCGACAAAGTTCAGAAGAAAATCCTCCACATTGTGTACATTCTTTTGTGAGAACCGGGAAGCTCCCAATTTGTCTAGTCACGATTAATGAACAGAACTCGACAAGGCTAAAACTCGAAGCCTGTTCCTTTTTAACTAGAGTGGGGTAATTGCTGTGATCACATTTGCATCGTGATTAATTTTATTTGTTGGGAAATAGGTATTTTTTAACAACGGAACGAGCTATAGAGAGAGCTGCTATGCTCGGTGTTTCCCTGCGAGATAAGATCCGAAATGAGAACATCCACAATAGAACTAAAGTGACCTATTTAGCTAGCTCTTAGAATTCGTAATTTGAATTAGCAATGGGCAGGCCACATCGCTCATAGAACTTTCTACCGATGGGGAAGAAAGGTGAACCGACGATCCGGCAAAAACCGCGGGGAGCGAACAGGTGAAGGAGGCGAGGAGCATCTCAAATTGGCGCTCCCCGAGGGAGGCCTATGTTCACCAGTGAACGTCTTCAGGCTCTTGATGATGAACAAACAAACTGATGGTCTGCCTTTTGGTAAGTCCGTCTATTTACAGGGGCGCTACTTAAGCGCTGCCACCCTTTAAGACTCTTTTCACACTCGTTTTGAAGTGCCTCATATTGTATAACTTGGCGGAAAAACCTTTGCTGGAGGCTCATTCCATATCTTGCAGGTGTATGGCAAAAATGACTGTAAAACGGACTGTGTGAGATATCCATGAGTCACCAAGGTACGGATGAGCTTCTTGGCGGTGACGAGCAGTTCGATGATAAAACCGCGATCTAAGTATGAAGTTTAACAGTTTGTCAGAGCCCATGGCATATTTAGTAGGTAGGTAGATACTGAATTTTGGGTCCATGTGGCCCCAGTGTAAGAATAGGATCACCACTATTTAGCAGCGCTATACAAGCCGGGTAAGGGAATATCCAAGGAATGGGAAGCAGCATTCTCCAGAGACTAATGTTATAAGACCCATAGCTGTTAAGCAAGTCAGAAGCCTTCGGGCGACCAAAAAATCCTGACACCAAGGCTGACCACTTAGTGCCCACATAACAAGAAAAAGAATAAAATTCGACAGTTTTGTCTCTAAGTAACGATCTCTTCCAGAATACTAATTCTAGGTTTAAGCTTTAAGCTTCCTGCGGTAAGATAAAGGATCTAAAGAAAATGAAACCATAAAAGAAATAAACTTTCTTTTGAACAACGTTAATGGTGAGTAGGTATAAAAGATCCGTCCGCGGTAAGTCTATTCATTTGTATAACTTCTATAAAGTTCAGCAGCCATCATTAAAAATTCCGCTGTTGTAATTATTCGTAAAAACAATTTTAGGTATCATAGAACCTATTACTGTTGAAAGAAAAGAGAAAAATTGATACTTTTATAAGAGACTACCGAGTGTATTTTTCGCTCCCACTTTTATAAAAAAGACGATAAATCTCTGCTTACTTAGCAGATATACCAGTGATGTTCCAGCTACCTGCGCCAGTTGCTTGAATGGTATAAATCACTCTCCCACTTGATGGACATCGCGTCTGAAGTGAGCATTTATCAAGAGTTCCACCAGTCTGCCTTTTACTTACATCACAGTACACTCTTCGGTTAATGATTCAATAAGCAGTATGGGATCTCTACACTTACTCACGATTGCTTCCAATTCACAAAGAAAGAGAATGGTTTTAGGTACCTAAACGAGCGATTTTTATAATATTGGTACGTAGGTACATTTGCTTAAGTAAGTACTTATATAAGTAGGATTGTTAGGGTTTAGTGCATAAAATACTTACGCAAGTTACGAAAATTATATCATCATCATTATCATCATCATCATCATCATCAGTTGTCTATTGCTAAATACAGATCCCTTCTAATAACTATTAAAAAGAGTGATGATCTTCACTAGCTGAGTCGTCTCATTATTGCGGTCATTAGGTCTAGCAAAGATCCCTTTCCATAAGCGTTGTCACCAAACGTTAGCTCCAAAATGTATTGTAATGACATTAGATACCGGAAAGTAAGCGATTTCCGAAATGTCATTTCCATTTTGAACACAACACATATTACACATTATTTTTTACATTTTGAGTTATCGTTTGGCATTAAAAGATTTGACTGACATTATTGAAAGATCTGACTGTCAGTAAGTGCTTGAATCACACTAACAAAGGTGTTGTGGATAATTTGAATTGTTACTAATTATAGATTAAGCCCTACTAAAAAAAAACAATTTAATTAAATTTTTTTTAATTTTAATCAACGCAAATGGAAAGGTATCTTTGCTAGGTATCCAGGGCCAAGATTATGAATGTACAAATTTTAATGGCCTATGAATGTAAATATAATTTTCAGCAGTTTATTGCATAACTGTAAACAGTTCGATCACCAGCTTTCTTTTCACCAAAATTTTTTTTGTGTAAATACTTCGTGTCCACATTGGATAGGTACCTACCTATTGTGGAGAGTCAAAACGTACAAGTTGTCCTACTCAATTACAGTGTAACTGCAGTTACATAGTATAGACCACATTACTGGCATTCTCTATTCCGCCACTAGCCATAGATCACGTGACCATTAAAGAATTGGAAGCCGTTATTTGAAAGTGGAAAAATGTACATTACAAAGATTGATAGTTTCGATGTTTTCGCTAGAAAATAATATTAACTTTTTACATTTGGCAGGGTAAGGCTGCATTTACCTGCTAGGCGATTATGTAACTTGATTGCAACCAATAGAAACACAAAAATGTATGGATTTGACAGTTTCAATACGCAGTTTATGTGCATAGTTACTATGAAAATTTTCATATTAGGAATGAAATTTCTCCTGTTGCATTGCTGTCAAAGTTACGTAATCACCCCACAGATCACAATAATTATGGTTGAAATTTTTAAAGTAGCGCCAGCACGCAACGCCTAAACTAGGAACATGGCATCAAGTAAGAGTCTATATCTTAATTATGATATATAAGCCATCGCGAGCATATCAGATCTGTGTTCATGAAAATGAGCGTGCATACAAAAAAGGCCTATTAAGATAAATTAGAAAAACTTCCCCTTATGAATGCATCTACAAATTTATACAACCTCAAAGTTAATTTAATTAAACAGAACTTAATTGACAATAGGTAATTAGTTTATGCAGAATTTATAAGATCTATTAGTATAAATTCTTTCTTTTGTTGAGAAGCATAATAAATACCTTTTTAACAATGAAGCTATCGTTTACGCTTCCAAATTATAAAATGATTTTTTTTTTCTCAGTCCAAAATGGGATTCTTCCATAAGAATGCGTTTCGTACCTGACTTCCAACACCCTTGACTGGGTTTAATTAAAACGCGTAAAGCTATACACTACATCCAGAGAAATTATTATGGTATGAACTGACACTTCTTAGGACTACCTCAACGCATTCTCTTGGTAAAAATTTTTATGAACGTCTGGCTCGATTACTTATAAAATATATTGGCCTTGAACTAAATTTTTCCAAATGTGAACTTTTTGTTTCAGACGATATCCCCGCAAAAGATTTGGTACTACAAAAATTTAACAGTCTGGCCCCAAATATAAAAATTATAAATAAGCATTCACTTCGTCTACTGGGTTCTCCTATTCTCGACGAATCTTTCCCTCAATATTTTGAAGAAAAAATTCAAAATTTTTTACAATGTTCGGAAGGCTTATCCAAAATTAATACCCACATGGCTTTTACCATAATACGGTATTGTCTTTTTGTTCCCAAATTTACTTATACTTTACGATGTTGTCAACTCTGGAAACACAGTGAACTTCTCCTCAGATTAGACAACATCGTAAAGACCACTTTGGAAACTATTTTGAACATAAATCTACAAGATCGAGAGTGGTTACAGGCTTCACTTCCTGTGCGAATGGGAGGCCTTGGCATCCGGTCGATCTCTGGTGTCGCTCTTCCTGCATTCCTGTCCTCAGTACATAGTACTCAAAATTTAACTAACAAAATTCTAGCCAGATCACTAGACAACACAGAAATAACTTTTTTTGGCGAGGCCAGGCACGCATGGTTGTTAGCCTGCCCTAACACAGAGGTCCCCAAATCCCTCTCCTCACAGAGGCTCTGGGACGGGCCGCTCTGCGAGCAAGCACGGAATCAACTTATCCATACGTGCTCAAGCTTCGCAGATCGTGCCCGCCTCTTAGCCGCCGCCGAGTGGGAATCGGGTTTGTGGCTGCAGGCTCTCCCATCGCCAAATACTGGCACACTTATGGATTCGTCATCTTTCAGAATTGCAGCATCCCTTCGCTTGGGCGCATCTTGTTCTGCTCCACACCGCTGCCAGTGTGGCACTGCTGTCGACCAGCTCGGTCACCATGGCCTTTCTTGCGTCCGAAGTGCCGGGAGGATTCCTCGCCACGCTAGTCTTAATGATATAATCCGTCGGGCTTTTACCAGCGCCAACTGTGCGGCTATTTTGGAGCCTAGTGGCCTTTTACGCGATGATGGTAAAAGGCCCGATGGAATGACTTTGGTTCCTTGGAAGTTGGGGCGGCCGTTGGTGTGGGACGCTACGTGTGTAGACACCCTCGCGCCGTCACATCTTCCTGGAACACAAAATAAGGCTGGTGCGGCGGCGAATTCTGCTGAGCAACTAAAAAGGCGCAAATATAGTAACATTGATAGCGGTTATATATTTGCGCCTTTTGGAGTTGAGACGCTGGGGCCTTGGGGACCGAGTGCCCACCAAATCTTCAAAGACCTGTCCAAACGTCTGGTCGAGGCAACACGTGACCAAAATGCTGGCCTCTTCTTTGGGCAAAGGTTGAGCATTGCCATTCAACGTGGCAATGCTGCCAGCATTTTGGGCACTTTGCCTACTGGTAGTGGTTTGCTAGATTAGTTTTGTATTATAGGTATTGATAATTTTATAGTTTTAGTTTGGTAGTAGTTTAGTTTTATAAATTAGTTTAGTTGTTTAGTGTAATAGTTTAGTATCTGAGTGTTTTTTATATTATTTAATGTTATGTTATAAAAGAACCCTAAAATATCACAATGAAATTGAATTCTTGCCTTTCACATAATTTTAGGAAGAGCAGTCGGCAATTGTTTGAACTATCAAGTTCTCTACATTAATACTAACGCTTTTTACCCTTTTCATCCAATTAAGTATGGAATTTTCAAAAGTCCTTTCTTAGTATTCCGTTTTTAACTTTGCATTCTAAACCTACTTTATGCAAAAAATGATGTAAAATGAGAGATTGTCACGAATTTACAATAACGTTATTTACCTGTGACGAATATATTTTTAATGCATGTGACGAATTTACTCTCAATGTATGGAGTTTAAAAAATGTGACGAATTTACTTTGTGGCCAATGTGCAACAATCCATTCTATAGAGCATCAAAAACAAATGAGTTGGGAGACTTTTTTCCATTTAGCCTTCGTTGCTATTTTTACAAATCTCATGAATTGACGAAACAAGATGCCCAATCCAACCAATTTGACCAAATGGCAAATGTGCTAGTCGTTCTACCTACTCATTCTGGCAGGATCACTGCATTGAATATTAGAAAAATTATTTTTGCTTAGTTCAGCAGGGTTACTCTTGACACTCGATTTCAATCGTAATTTGGGATTTGGAACGAAATCGTGGTATTTGGTACTCTTGAATCCGATACTAGCGCACGATTGGAATCTTTGTCCGTGGAATTTTATGAAACTAAATGGAATGGACTCATTTTTATACCATACGTTTTTTCGGTACTCTTGACGCGATTTGACGTTGACAAATTGAGCTTGAAGTCGAGTTTGCGATAGAATTTTTACAGTTTTCAAAAGTTAACTTTTTTGCGTTCGAGTGTGTTGTGTTCGGAAGTAAAATGGCACGTTTGTCTCTTATTTTTAATATTTTGGACAAATTTATACACAAAACTTATACACAAATTTATACACTCAGTCTTGTTGATGACACAAACACAAACACATGATAATTCCCATGGGCGGAGCGCAGCAACCTTTTGCTATCCCTGGATTATCTTGTAAAAAATCCGCTAGATCCTCCAGCTGTTGGTAGGTTGGCCTAAAGATATTATAGTCCTCAAAATATTAGCAACCAGCGGGATTTGAACCCGTGCCCTCCAACTCACCGGATTGGACGTTCTACCAACTAGAGAGTTGGAGGGCGCGGGTTCGAATCCCGCTGGTTGCTAAAATTTTGAGGACTATAATATCTTTATAGATATACCTAAAGTGTGGTTTACCCTTCAAAAATCATTCCTATGCGCTTTTATTTTCTTGAAAGTGACTAAATATCATCAAAAGTGATGGTTTTTGGTAAAGTATTTTAAATTTAAGTAAATAAGTATATAAATAAATAAATAAATAAATAAATAAATAAATGAATAAATGAATGTTTTCAACCAATTTTGGTATTAGTATTTTCTATTATGTTGAGTATGGCAGCACTTACATAGTGTTGTTATTTTGTTAGTCACAATGTTAAGTCGATCGCATATGCGATTTCAATTTCCAGCTCGATTTTGTTCAAGGGTACCAAATTATTTAACATTGGAATTGAGATTGATTCGGATTAGAATTTTAGTGAAATTGGGATTGGATTCAAGAGTAACCCTACAGGTCACAGAGCAGAGAAAATACGTAGCTATGTACAGTGAATTTCGTGCATTGTGCTGTAGTTTTGCTTTTTCTTCTAGTATAGTATGTGCCGTGTCCAAATTTTTAAGCCGCCCAAAGGCTTGAAGACTAAGCAATCTACAATACATTACGTAAAATAGTGGTTGACATAAGTATAAGTAAGAAAAATGTGTTACATGATATACCTATATAATATATGCGTATGCGGGACCGGAGATAAAACAATGTGGCGTAGGCATATCTGTTAAACTGGTGACTGTTAGACAATATTGCTTTCAGAGCATTTGGTGACGCTTATCACTATGACATTGTCATTAGGGCGGAATCTGAGACTATTATTACTAACATCTATATACCCCTTCCTCTATGCCTAAAAGCTTCTATATAAATATAGTCTACGATAACACCATTTCAAACAGAAATTTTAGCCAAACCAGCAAAATCTGATCTCATATTCTTGCTTTCAATCCTCGCTCAATGCAGAAACATTTCATAGCTACTGTGAATATTTCATCAAAGCTTTGAGGGGGCTTTATCTTATTTATTCAGGGAGATACCTACACGTTACGGGCAACACTCGGGCCGTAGGCGGTGAGACTACAACGGAAGGGGTAAAACTTATTGTGTTCGAGAATTAATAATTATATATGAATATGGGGTACCTACTGGAAAGGACGGGAGTATCTAGAATTATTTATCCATCTTCTTCCTAAGAATTTACTTAAATGTTTTCTCTTTTTTGTTTGTTATTTGTTTTTTTAGCTTTAATATTTTAATTTTATGATGTATAATTTAACAATTATAATTATTTAATAATAATTAAATTAATAATAACTAATATAATAATAATTAATTTAATAATTATTTAATTTAATTTATGCATCAACATCGCCTCCCAAGCACCCGTCTACTATAGGCACAGAATATTTTGTGGCTTTACTATTTTAATTTTATGATGTATAATTTATGCATCAACATCACCTTCCAAGCTCCCGGCTATAGGCACAAAATAGATTATTATTACTACCACCGTACTACAGGTACGAGTGTACTATACAATATATAATCTATTCGGTCTATTTTCCGTTTGCCCTCCTGATTTTGTCCTTCATTTGTGTCATCCAGACATCCATACATACTTAGATAGATCTTTGCCCAGTTATTGAAATCTTCTTTTTATTAGTTTTGAGTTTAGAGTTACGTTATTTTTATTGAGAGATTTAGCTTATTCATATTAGATGGGGCAGTAGGAAACACTAAATCTTATTTGTTACCATTCGAATATGTCGATAAGTGGGTAAACAAACAAAAACGTCGTCACATTGTCGGAAACTCGTCGAAGTGAATCTAATGACAATTCGCCTCCGGAAATCGACTCCGCACGTTCCCCATACGAAATTCTCCTAAAGTGTTATTTGATGGACTAGATTTCCCGAATCAGGTCAAGTGTAGAGTAAATTAGGGTGGATACACGCGCAACGGTCGCGTGTGGTCTGCGACGCGACCGGTCAATTACCCACAGGATTGGATATAATGTAACATTCAAACGGTCGAACATAGAACATTGTTCACCGAATAACCGTTATGTTTGGCATTTCATGCGAATCTGCTATTGGACCTGTAAGTTTCACAGTGATGAAATGACATGGAAAAAAGGGTTCAAAAGAAGAAAAAGGAAAGAAGTACCTACTTATACCTTATAAAATAACTTATATTAGTTTCTTCGAATTAGTTTTCCGTACCTACATCATCAGCTTTTTGCGTCCACTGCTGAACAATAAAGTGTTTGTCATATTTACCACGTTTGGCAGGCGACTATAATGCTGACTGAGAAGAATGTTGCTGCTAATTTAGAGAGTAGGTAATTAAGTTCGTAGTAGAGTCCGGTCGTGCGTAACCAACTTTATGTATACCTATATTCGCAATCATGGAGTGTCTCGGGGGCATTTACTTGGTTATGCTACCTAATTGAGTCATGTGGCTCATAATGCACTTGCACTATCGAATCTCCGGAGGCCAATGTGTTAGTTGGTTATTATAGAGTCGAACTCCGTTTAACTCTGGTGTTTTGTAAAAGGGTATTTTATTCGGGCAATTTCTCATTACGGTTTTATGTCTGCCAGCTTCAAATCAATAGTTTGATACTGAAGTGTAATTTGTAGTACCGGAGTATGCTACCACATCATATAAGATGTTGTATTAGAATAAATTGATATTCACAATTTTGTTAATTATACCAAGAAACTCGATAGATGGGCGTTCCTCGAACAGCCAGATAACAAGTACTTAGTTTTGTTCGAAATTAAAAAGGAACAATATTATCATTCATCACCTAAAAATAGGCTAAATAGATTGTCTTGTGTCGTAGCTAATCACACTCTAGGTAAAGCCACCTCTGTGAAAACGGCTCACACACACTATAGGCGGCCCTTTTGCCGCTGCCCATCTTGTGAATTTAAACGACCCTGCTGCATTATGAATGCCTGTCTTTTCTAATATTTTCAGCACTGGCAGGGTGACACAACGCTCTCAGTACGTCTAAGACCTCCACCACCCACCCAAAATCACCCACCCCACCACCACATACACCAAAGCACATACGCACTAACTACAATAACAATACATTGACAAACATTTCATTATCATTAACTTCAAGAAATGCTCACACGTCGACATTAGTTTCATGTTGCCTGGCGACACCCCAAGCCGAGGCAATCGCCACAACTTCAACTAGTCACTTTGTGACACACATCTTCACAGAGATTTCTAAACTTATAAAGCAAACTTTACCACTCTGATTGGTCCTCGCAAATACAACTAATTAACGAAGTAAACATGGTCTTGATAGTTTTCCTGCTGACACAATTCTGCACACTTTTGTTTGTTTTTTTGTCAGTATGTTTATTATAAGATGACAGTATATGTGTATATCACCGTCTTAATGTAAAAACCGTTACTTTATAAAAAACGCGGTTATTTATAAACTGTCGATTTATTGCAAACGGGAAATGTGTCTCACAATAAAACGGTCGATATTTCGGTTATTTATAATTAATCGGCATCACTTCGTTTTTTCGTAATTGTGTATTTCTGGTGTGGTCAAAACTAACCTAACACTCCTCCTCGCGTCGTAACCTACTGGCTATATAGCCACTAGTGACTCTAAAAAATAATAAATTACGAAAAAAAATGGGTACATTGTTCACAATTAAACGCTACGAAACCCCGTTTTTTTATAAACTCGCCGCTAGGCACCGACTATTTATAAATAATCGAAATATCATCCGTGTTATTGTAAGACAGATTGCCAGTTTGAAATAAATCGTCAGTTTATAAATAACCGGTTTTATTTTCGTTTTTTATAAACAAACGGTTTTTACAATAAGACGGTGACATATACATCCCGTGATACTTAGAGATTGGACTAAAAATGTCTCCAGTGTAACACGTTATGGCGAGGGAAGAACGCAGGAAAAAGGAAAAGGAAAGAAGGAAGAGATGCAAAATTAGGCCAAACGTATGATATGCCTATTTGATCTTTAAAAAATACTACATAAGGTCCTATACACAGATAGTCTATCAGGAAGAAGACTAAGAAGCCGGGCTCCTTTCAAAGTTTTAGGTCAATTTAAAGCCAATATGTTTTACTCCTTGTAGACGAAACCGTGGGGCATCTCCAATATTTCATCAAGGTAAGTAAATGTTGGAACTATTTATAATTATTTTCATTCTTTAAGGTTTCTCTCCTAATTTTCATAAATATATCCGAAAACACAATACATGAATGTTGGCCTTTCATCACGATTCATTTCAGCTGGAAGTTCTGAAGCCTTTCATTATCGAAATTTGTGAGATTAAAGAATACTTTATCTAAAGAATATTTTATAAAACGTAAGGTAAAGGTCGAAATTAAAATTACTTTGCTTTGAAGAGTGTTCCTTTGAATTTATTGGAGTAATTACACAATGTTTTGGATCGGAAGCATCTGCTTTAATATATTTGATCTTCCATTCGAACGTTTTAACTGAGCATGTTTATTTTAACGTGTGTTTTTATGTCCCACAAACTTTTAGCATTTACTATTGAAATAAAATAGAATAATCCTTTATTAAACTTCACAATGAAACAAGTTATTAAAGCGAGGGACATAATTAATTTATATTTTTATGATTTTTTTATTCTTACGAGAGTCTATAGTAAAACAAACTATTTCATCAAGATATATGATAGACTGGACCGTAAACAACAGCAAATAACATAATATTTTCCTTGTTATAAGTTTTCTGAGGAAAAGATAAATAGGCCATTTTTCTTTACACGAATAGAGCCATGGACTTAATAAAAATAGAGCTAACAATGCTTTTAGTTTCTTCGTGGTGTCTGATTATTGTCACTGTCACTGGTGACGTTGGTAAACAAGGTCGTTTTGCTTTTTTGCACTAACCATATAAAATATGTGTGTGGACATTTCACACAGCGCCATCTAGCCCCAAACTAAGCATAGCTTGTACTATGGGAACTAGATAAATTATACAATACTTATATACTTTTTTGTTTGTAAATACATACATAGAATACAATATAACACCCAGACGCAGAACAAACATCTATGTTCATCACACAAATGTTTGTCCCCAGTAGGAATCGAACCCACAGCCCTCAGTTCAGAAGGCAGGGATACTACCAACTGAGCTATCGGGCCCGTATACTTTGTCTTTGAAGAAAATCCGACAATGGCGGTTGTAAATTTTGAATTTTTTACCAAAACCTGTGAATTTTTGAATTTTAATGTGTAATAAAGGTGGATTATTATTCGTGAAGTGTTCATGGACGTGAACCAGTGTTGGCAAATGGTTCCAAGTTTATAAGACCATGCATTGCCGTTTTCTCTTCAACGGCTTTTTAGAGCCTTCAATAAAATATCCACCATTTTACTGATGGCGTTTTGACCTGACAAAATATGACTTTGACTTGACATAACCGTACAAATCTTTACTCACTTGACATTGACAGAATTATTGCTAAACAGCGATAGAAAGCCATTTACGAAGAAGAAGAAGAAGAAGAAACCATATACTTAAATACATGGGACAACTTATAACCACAAAAAAGAAGGTGAATAAATGTATAGTTTTTTTTATGTGAATGAATGACGTGACGATTAGTCGTTCACCTGATGTTAAGCGACACGGCGGCCCATAACAGCTGCAGTGTCACTCGGAACTTTACAATAATAAAGTTTTGCGTGACACTGCACTGCGCACATCATCCTGAGACAACACATAGTCTAGTAATCAGATTACTTCACTGTGTAATCAGGTCATAAAGTCTCATTTGCCCAGTAATTTCACTAGCTACAATGCTCTTCAAACCGGAACACAGTAGTGCTTTCACACTACTGCTTGGCGGCAGAATAACTGGCATAGCGGTGGTACCTACCTAGACGAACTTTGCAGAAAAGTCCTACCACCTATAGTGAATAGCTAATGTAAACAAAAAACAAAAAATCGTTTATGTATAAATTACATTCGATTTAATAATTATATTTACAAACACACACAAACCCTACCCTTCAAAGCAGATTACTCGTCATTTGAATACATTACTAATTTTAAGTTGACACGTAGCTTTTTACTTCATACCTATTAAAGGTTGTTCATCATCATCACCTTAAATAGATCTGGACATAGGCTTCTCTCTAGGCACCCACCTGAGTCCGGTCTTTCCAAGCTACCGCAATTTCTATCGTTCTTCTGAGGCCAATCCTATAAGTATCATCATCATCATCATCATCATCAGCCCGTAGATGTCCACTGCTGAACATAGGCCTCCCCCAGAGAGCGCCACTTTGAGCGGCTGCTCGCCTCCTGCATTCATCGGCTCCCCGCGGTTTTCACCAGATCGTCGGTCCACCTAGTGGGGGTCTGCCTACGCTGCGCCTTCCGGTTCGTGGTCGCCACTCGAGAACCTTTCTTCCCCATCGGTTGTCAGTTCTGCGAGCGATGTGGCCTGCCCATTGCCATTTCAACTTGATAACTTTAAGGGCTATAAGTATCGGTCACTTATATCACGAGGTATTCAACTACAATTACTCTACCCACTACAAATGGACTACAAACACTGCAATAAAACACACTGAATTGGTTTCCACTGGTGGTAGTTCAATTGGATGAACCAAAAATCTAAGCTCAGAACACCTCTACCAAAGACACTAAATATCTAATAAGTAGGTATATTAATCTAAACACCTACATAAATCCTGGACCCCAACTAGGATTCCATGTATTTAGGGAACCAAAAACTACGAAGACCATTAAAAATGAAAAATACCTTTATTTGACCTTATAAATAACACTATTTAAATGAAGCCCTGCCTGCTGGAAATCGATAGCTGAGGCCCAAAAGGCAGTTCACCCCCAAAATAAAGTCTGAAACATTGGTTCCACACATCGAGGAAGGGGCTGCCCCCCTATTACGAACGAGCTAGCTGCGCTGCTGACGCGCGTCTGCCGCTCAACTGCTGTCACTTTTCATACAATTTTGAGGGGGCTGTTCCTCGGTGGTTCCACATCACCCAAACACGGAAGAATTAGTATTTGAGTTGTATTTACGCTTTTTTTTCTGCACACAAATCGGTACTTGTTCTGTCGTGGGAATCGAACCCCCCACCACCGGGTTATGAGCCAACCTGCTCAACCACCACCACAGAGCCTGTCAAATATAATATTATTAACTAAGTGAAAGTGGTAAGATGTATCTACATGCTGCGTATGTATCATTATATTCTGACAAGGAACGTGCCATGTCTTCCTTGTAAGTACAACCAGCCACAAAAGTTGCTGAGCACTTTCATAATTCTTGTTGCTTGTACAGTGTTGGGGAGGATTTGTATTCCAAAAGCTAGGTAGTTGCTTATCCCATCCTTTTGTCTTTTAAGAAAAAATGCATAAAACATACCTACAAATCTAATTTTTTTTATTAGGTTTATCGTTTTTAGTTAGGTGTACATATTTATTGAATTAGTTTTAAAGTTAGTTTAGTTTAGTATATACTATATTATGTTATTTAAGTTTTTATTACATAAAAATTCAAACATGCATTGTATTATTTTTCTAATGACATATAATATAGATTGGTAAAATCATGATATAAATATATTATGAATACATTATATATAATAATATGTAATCTAATTATATAATTATAATTAAATGAACATGATTTGTTTTTTAAAAAAAATTAAAAAAATTTGTCGATTGATAATCATCATTTAAAAAACGTCATTTTAATATAAAGTACCTACTTACAATCTTACATGTCCATATACTTGCATGTCTTATAAGACAGAAAAGATAAAAGGTAAGTACTTTATTACAAAAAATATAAAGGTACTGCAATTTTTGCATCGTCGCATTTGTTTCTGGCCAGGGGTCTACCACAACCTCTTATAGCATTATTACTTCAATCATACTTTGAAAAATAATATAAAAGTAAGAATACTGTTATGTTGTTGACACAGAGCAGGGTCACTCGGAACGATGTAGGTAGTTCCTTGAGGTAGATAGTTCTAATAGTGGTAGAAGCTTATTTATCGATGAAGCATTGAAAAATTATCGGACACGAATCTTTCAAAAGCTGTAAGAATTTATTATCATACGTAAACTCGCATTTCTGTTTAACTTCACCAGAGTCCCAAGACACAGGCCTCGTGCTTAGTTTGGGGCTCATAGTCTAGTTTGATCTGAAGGAAATGTATATTCTTGCATTGTATATTATGAAACAAAACTGTAACATTTCATTTTGGCAATAAAAAAATTATCTTATCTTATCTTATCTATTTCAATTTTGTATATTAAGCCAACGAACCAAAATCAGCTACGAGAAACCAACTTTTCTTGACTTGCTGAAATTGACAGCTAAGCGAGACAGTTTTGGTTCCAATAAGAGGTCACGGTACGGATTGAATGAACGGAACACGCTTTGGGACGATGTTTAAGTTGTCAGCGTCTAAAGATGGCGGCTACCTAACATCGATCGCTTAAGCGACCTCACGGTACGATTTTAACAATCAATCCAATATAGGCTCTGTTTTGAATCGCGTTAAGAGCTCACAGTACGGCCCCAGTTTTGATGACGTGACGTTAAATCGTTCACTCAAATACATCATGTTGAACACCGACGTGCGACAGTGATAACGCTATATAAAAATATAGACGTCTCGTTCTCGCGCAGGAATACTTTATAAGTTCATGGTACGAATTCGAATAATATTTTTGTAACCTTGAAGCATTACTGTCACGAACCATGGTGGGTTTGTATTAGTTTGTGGTAAGGGCCCTGGTCAAAAGGGTGCCATAAGCATACAAATATTCCACCTGTGGAAAGCAATCACCGTACCTTATAGAAATAGACATCTGTAACAGGTACCTACTGGAAGTGTCACCGTATATCTAAAGCGTTAAACAATAAAAACTTATTTTAAAAAAATCCTTCATTAAGTAAAATGCGTTTTGTCTCATTTTTGCACGAGACAGTTACATCAGTAATCTACTGATAAAACACAATCTAGTTAATGAAAGCTTTTTCTTTTTTTCATTTAGACCGTAAACTTTTCATAGCTCCTCTATAGCTCCTCTTTATACCATTCAGAAAATCACAAACAAACTAAAACCCTTGAAAAACTCAGTTGGCTCAATCCGAGCGGCATAGCAAAATTTCAATTACAGACACCGTTAATAAACATGGCGTAGCCTTATCTTGCCTATTTCTTTATTTACCTACGCTGTCGTCCTCAACGTAGCCCTACAGCCATACATTTATAATTTCTGGATATGCCTGAATAACTTTTTTTTTTTTGTTAACATGGTGATAGTAAATTCTGAATTAAAGAGGGTAGCGTAATCCTCTAAATCCCTTTAGATTTCTAATAAACTACGTTGAGTTCGAAACACATTAGCAAGCTGACGCCGCCATAACGTCATGCCATTGTTTAGGTACGTTTACAGTGATTTTACAAATAAAAAATGGATTATTTTGCACAGAATTTTCCCTATTTAGTCTAAGTTATGTTGGTGACTCAACTATGATAAGAAACTGACGGGCCCGATAGCTCAGTTGGCCCTGCCTTCTGAACTGAGGGCTGCGGGTTCGATTCCTACCGCCGAGGGAAAACATTTGTGTGATGAACATAGATGTTTGTTCTGCGTCTGGGTGTTATATTGTATTCTATGTATGTATTTATAAACAAAAAGTATCTAAGTATTATATCAGTAATCTGGTTCCCATAGTACAAGCTATGCTTAGTTTGGGGCTAGATGGCGCTGTTAAAAAAAAGTAAGAATACTGTAAATGCTGCTTTTCTTTTTGAAGCATCTTTGAAGTAGTGTACACTGTACAGTCTTTCACAGCACAATTGAGCATGTTTTCTTTATAGCCTTACATCACTGATGAAATTTATTTTTTTGCGGTTCTATTGGTTCTTAACAAACACATCCCTCGTTACACCTTGTGTCTCTGGAAACACATCCTAAGCATAAAAGTTAGTCTGTGAATTTAGCTCACAATTTTAAGCGATGCTGTACCCTGTCATCAGGCATGTTCTTACGAAGTAATATATACCTATGTAAATGCCTATAGCCCTTCTCAGAAACCCAACTGGAAAATGCTTTTGTCACGTAAAACCGCCAGTGATCGGCCTTCGCTCCACTGGTTGAGGGCTTGCGAGCGTCACCTGTGAAGTATCACTTTCCGTGTCAATAATAATGTAAGGAACACCGAAGGGCCTTTCAGATGACACTTGACTGAAAAAAATGTTACAGTCAGGTGAATTTGGGACGCGTCGACCTCATTTAGAATACGTTGTTAAGAAGTTTGTTTTGTGCACTAGACGTAGTAGATTTCTTTACTCATATATGGAGTAAGTACGTACATAAATTTAGATTTTTTTGCGAAAACGGAAATTATATTGATTTTTTGGATGATGAAATCATCATTTTTTATTTTCCTCGAACTATACAGATATAAATTAAAGCGTTTATTACAACATAAAATACCAAAAAGTAGCAACTTTTGTAAAAGGTTTGAATAATAAAAGTCAAAACTTTTAGTTAATTATTATACAAAAATATCTCAACACCAGCGCAGATAGATAGATAGATAGGATAGATAGGATGCGCAGAGGGTTTAGTAAAAACAGATAATTTACAAGTACGAAACACTATTTTTTTGTGTCCCAAAGCTATGGATGCTGAGTCACTCGGGAAATAATGGAGCTTGACACATCACGATAAAGGTCGAAGAGCTACGAGAGAAATTGCCAGTACTTTTATATTATTTATTATAGGTATAACTTTAAGGTAATAATTATAGGTCTGCCAACGTAGAATTAAAGTATTGATTTATTTATTTCTAAATAGATTAATATTTATTATAAGGCTGAGCACCGAAAGGTCAATATTAGCACACACAGGAGCTGGCTTCTCAGTACGTCATTAATTATAGTGATTAGCTACCTACTCAATAGGTTCCAATTGCCAATTATAAAAATGATAAAAGGAAATCATCTTTAATTTTAAATTATTCCATCACCATTGCATTTTCTTATTGTATTCTATAACAACTCCAAAGAAACAAAAAACATAATACTCGTTGAAATAAAAAAATGAAGGCACACCCTACGTATATCAATTCCCTAAATTCATACACATAATGGAAAATCCATCATTTATAATAAAAGAACGAAAAATTAGCCTTCTAAGCTAACAGGAGCTGTTATCGCAAATTGAATCGTAAAGACACTCCCTTTTCCCACAAAATAAGCCCAAAATACGCAGTCAGTTTTCGTTGGCTTGTGAATTTTTGATATGTGATTAAAACGTAGTACTGTGGTATTGGTAAAGCCTAAAGGGCGTTTACAAGTCTGAAATTTCTCTGGCAGTAGACTAGGTTCAGATTTTCTGGTTTCCTCTCAGTATCTCAGTGCAAACGTTTCATTGGAGACGAGTGGACGTGCGCCGGTGGCTCCCGTCTCCACACTTCTTCGAAAAGTTATCGAACAATCGAATGGTAAAATGTTAATTCAAAACATTAATCCGTAAGTTGGAAAAGTGTTACTGTGTTTGTTTGTGAGAAGTTTCAGTGATTTTGAAGCCCTGCTGACTCGTTTTTCAGCGGTGGCGAGTTTCTGCACTTCTAATCACTTTGAAGTAAGTTTTAATGGTTTACGTATGTAATGTACACAAGAAAAAGAAATGCTATGCTTTACTTTCTCGTGCATAGGAAAAATAACAATATTTTTTAAGTGTAGGCAAGGTATCTATATTAATTTTACATGGATAGGTATTTTTTTTCCTTATAGCGTGCCAACATTGAAAGAAAAATCAGGGTTTATGGGGGCTATCTATTTTATGGGGTAATTAAAAAAAAACGTTTGATTACATATTAGCGGTTTGATGTACAGCACCATCTTTCTTAGAATATTTCAAATAGTTCGAAATATTTTTATGTACTTAAATATAAATAAAATTATAATATGGGAATGGAAATGAATTACAAGAAAATTTGATTCAGCATCATTGTCAGTTCAAGGTTTCTCGAAATATCGAACTCAAACAAAAACTTATTTTCGTTTGAAGCATACAAGCATAATAATTAGTAGTAACGTTTCCACACTGATAATTATTGCGTGAATTACAATAACTTTTTGTGACAATTTTCCTTACAAAAATGCGCACTAATTTTGTGCCCATTTTTGTTTACCTATCTATTAGAGATTGTATTATAATCATCATAGTAGTTGTCTCTTGAAAGCACAATTATGCGTTTAAAAAATAGAATTGTATAGAATAGAAAATTATGTTTAAAAAAGAAAGATTTTTTTCATTTACAAAAGATGTTCTATAATTATTACACTTGTATCTTACGTGTAGCATAATATTTTATGTTGGATAACATCTCGCATCTCGTCGTTATCGCGTGACCCCGGCATTGAGACGATTGAGAGTTGTTTGTTCAATTTGTTAATGTTCAGATTTATATAGTGACATCGCTTGTAAGGACGTGCGAAGTGGTTTGAATTACGCGCATCAAATCCTCTATTCAACTTCGCCTTTTGTGTCTTTTGTATAAAGAGGAAGTGTCAATTTTATATGGTTGCAAACGCCCAACGATTATGTACATAGATTTTGGACCCTAACTAACTATAGTTATCTGTGTCCAGGAGAGAGTAATTGGATAATTACTTATTATTAATTATTTATTATTTTGTGCAATGAACTTTTGGGATTCATTTTAAATTCGAACCACTCCAAAAGATACACTCCAAAAATAGGATTTAATTAACATTAGTGTTCAGTTTTCTTGTGGGATAAAAAGGTTTACCTTCGGTAGGCGGTAACTTGTGAGGGTTAAGGCCATGAATTTTGAATTTAACTGCAGACGTCCCTACCACCCTTTTACCTTAAAAAAGTATAACGATCCTTTGAATTATCGAATAAACTTTAGAATTCATGATACTTAAGCAACGTTTGTAAATACAGCTAAGAGTGTTTAAAAGGATTTGTTTTTCATGAATTCAGTTTTTTAGTTAACCTTAATTCGTTACATCAGTTAAGTAAACCAAAGCTATTTAGATAAACAACTAAGGTACCTATGGTAGATTCTTACTTAGTTCTTCCAGATTCTGCATTTACCTAGGTACCTAGGTAATATCATTGCACCTTGCCAGTGAGTTAGCCCGTTTGAAAGTTGTATAATCATGTAGGTTATCGTATCTAAGTCGTTGGAGTCGCCGTCGACAGCATCGTGATACTAGAGTTTATCTATTATAATTTATTACACGAGATTCGATTAAGAAATGCGACCTGTAGAAGAGAACCACCGGACATCCACCGAAATCCACCGACAGAAATAGGAAATCAATTTTGCCCAAGCTACAGAAACGTACCCAATCTGAAACGGTCACCAAATCAAGCCAAAATCCTGCATAAAAACATTTTATTGACGATATTTCCACTGACAATGCAGCAGCTGGTAACATCCCGACCCTCACCAATCGTATTAGGCCAGAATGAAGAACCCTTCTGCTTCCAAACTGCAATTCAGCTGCCCTACTTACAAATCTCCAACTCTTGCCTATCTGTTTCACTACGGCAGCAGTGTAGATGGTTGTATGTCGAACTGTTCCAAATGTCGAAATATATTGGTAGCAATTTATGAGATTTATAAGGGAAGCCCCCAGGGTAACTCAATTCCCACATTCTTACAAGCGAAGTGGGAACGAGATGCGGATATACTTTCATAAATCTGTAACTAAGCGTATAATCTCAAATGGCACTTTGTGACAAGGAAACATGCTGGCTTGAGAATAGAAGATGAGTCTATTTAATAGAAGATATTTCCACGCTTTAAATAGATATTTATAGCAATTAAAAACAGTACAGTGGAAGCTTAAACTATAATAATTGAGTATTTCTGTATTATTCTGCCCTCTAAGCTAGATAGAATGTTAGTTGTTGTTGTGCCACAACACAATAAATATCGAGACCCTACACAAACTGTGGCTCTATTTGGGTCATCATTCAAACGGTCTCTCACTTACTTGTGTGCCCTTTATGCTCCACTACCTCAGAAGTGACGACCTATTATAACAACACCTTTTAACTGCATATAAGATAACGCTACAGACGGCGGCGTAAAGATTGCATAGGTCTGATCGAATTTAATAAGAAAGAAAGAAAGAAAGAAAGAAAGAAAGCAAGAAAGAAAATATATATTTATTCGTGACAGTGACACACACCATTACACTACTTACAAGACATTACAAAACTGTATACTTACACACTAACAGATTAGGTACCAGCAGTGCAATGCTGCGTGGTGTCACTGTCAATGGGCTCCGACTCAGCGTACAATTAAGGTCCAAGTAGTTCCACGGTTCCACCTATAGGCCCTATAGAACTTCCTTGGCATCTATATATATCATTGACACGCAAGAAGAAAAGAAATGTGTTAAGGAAAAGACGTGTATACATGTGTAAATTGTGTAATTAACTTTTATGCTATTTCGATTTTAATTGATGGATTGGTACAAAGCCCTTCCCAAGAAGTGTTATGTATCGAAAAAAGTTCTGCCTTACTTTCTTCCAACTTAGCACTTAATTCTATCACTTACCTCATGTGAACGACAAGTTTGGAGAAGTTTGTTAATTGATTGATGGTCTCATAAAGATGTTGATAAATTAATGTACTCCTTGGTGACAAAATGAGCACCACACGGATAGAGAAAAATCTCAAGGCACAGACACGTTTAAAAAAGACATGTTTAAAGATAGAAAGAATGGATTAATTCTCCCCTGGTGTTCTTCAAGGGGAATTTCCTTGCGAAGGATAGCCTACCTCGCTTCTCCCCGACTAAGAATCTATGATTAAATCACAAAGAGTGATTGTTTTTTCTGTGATCATTGATCTGTGTTCACAACCAAATTACTATAGAATAGCGTATAGGACATTTGAATACAGCTCGCTAGCTAAGTGAGCCTCGCTATTACCCAAAGTTAATAATCTCCAAGACCCAAATGATCGACAAATGCATTATAGAACCATCCTGGAGAGATCGTTCCTATCTAGGCGTTGCGCAGCTCTACATACTCTACAGTAGAGTCGGATCCAGTCGGAGTAGGGTCTCTACTGGACTGGATTATTTCCAACGGTCCCCAGGTAAGCCAGCCCCACTGGACGCAGTTGCTATTATTGTGCCAAAAAGCGTTTGTGAGACCCATTGCAAATGAAATTTAATATTATGTCATTAAAACCTTTTGCGAAATATATGATATCGCCTGAAATCATTCAAACAGTATACGCCCGATGATTTAAATTAGATCCATTTGACTTGCTTCTACTATTTCATATACGAACAGCATCACATAGGAACATAATAACATCATAAAATACAAGCATGTTTTATCTGATCCATTCGCTTCAATGTTTTCCACGATGACTGGTTCCGTTATTGAATATTTCCCAATATAGGGCCCTTTCGATAAACTTAAACAAAAGAATGGGGGTCCCGTCTTATATCTTTGCAATCTAATATCGAGACATTGTAGGACACTCATGGGCAGTAAAGTACTGCTTCAATATACCGCTAAGTCTACGACAGTATATAAAGGTGTGGTTATTTCAATAAGTAACTTTATTGTATCGTCTGTGAAGGGAAGTGCTTGCGTTAACGAGGCTGGTGCTGTTTTTATGGGGGTTTTACGGCGCCTGTGACCGACTGGATAGAGTGTGTTACTCATGTCGTTATCTTTACTTTCAAGCCGTTTCTATTCTATTAACAGAAATTAAAAACCGTGACATTTTGTACCCTTTTGCACCTATTTATGCTTACTTAAAGAAATAAACATTATAGGTTGAAGTTTACGGGTTTTTAACACAAACTATATTAGTAGAGCAGTTTCGATAATGCGTATGTCGAATCGTTTTCAAATCCTAAGAAAGAGCGTAAATTATTATGTACTTACTTAATCCGTAAAGCCACTAGGATAGAAAATATGCGTTTTATCGCCTTGGACATATATTATGCTCAATACACTCTATGATGCCATAGAAGTAAATAATCGTTATAGAACCTACATTACTATTCTGTCTTTGTACTATTGTATTAACCGGTTGACAAGCGTGTGGCCTAATCTGGCCATTATAATACAATTTAGTTCTTGGAAATCCCAAAAGTCTAAAAAACCACACTATATAACAATAAAATTCGTTCTACGTTGCTTTGGATTCCGGAACGTTTAAATTCCGCTGTTAGCCCACATTTTAAGCCATTTTTGGCCCAAAAGTGATCCAGTGTCACACTTCCTTTGTTTATTTACTCGTTTTCATTCAAACTTAACATATTAAGACTGAGTTGCACCATAATAAAGTTACTGTCAGATTTTGACATTAGCCCGCCCGGCGAAGCGTGTCGGTGACAGTTAGCAGTTAAAGTTAGCATTAAAGTAAGCTGGTGCAACTCAGCCTAGGGCTGACATTCACAGACGAGTTCGAGTTCGAACTCGAACTCCGTTATGTCAAAATTGGAGTCTAGACTCGTACTTCGATCGAATTGGCATTCACAGTCGAGTTTAGCATAATGGAGTACGAGTATATACTCATCTGAGCATGAGACGGGCTGAGCCACGAAATCGGTGACTCGAGCCGTGCTCAGACACCGCCATTTTTATTATCACGCATGTTTTTAAAAACAATGCTGCTTAAAATCAATTTTTAATGTGGTTTTTGTGAAGAAATGTATTTAGTATTGAATAACACGAATAGATTACGAAATAAAATTAGTTACTTCGAATAGATTACGAAATAAAATTAGTTCATAGATTTATTTATAATGAAAATAACAATAAAAAAATCTAATACCTAGTAATTTACTGGCAGATCCTGTGTGTTTTCTTTTCTTTGTTGTGTTATAGATTTTGCTTCCCCGGCTTGTGTTTTCACATTCACATTATTCCATGCCTTTTTAAGTTGTTTGTGAGTAGGTACCTAACCTATAATATAGAATTAATCTTAAATTAATGGTAGGTCTAGGTTTATTAAATAAAAATCATTTCATATGGTACCTTTTAGGAATTACCATGCACATATGAAGAAATCATCAATGCTTTGCAAGTTGGCTCCAAAGTTCTTCTTATCTATTATTAAAATGAAGCATTTATTTTTATTTAGTTTCTAGAATTTATATGTATGGAGCTATTAGCTCCCTCAGATTTTGTGAACAAGTACTGTAAACACTATAGAGACGATTTATTTTCCATTGCTATTTCCATTTCCATTGTAAGTTTTAATTTCACTCGTTTTTTTTATTATTTAGGTAAATAACAACATTCACAATAATCATAATAATTGAAAAAACAAATAAAGAGAAATGGCGCGCTTTCTAAAGTCTCCTTCAAAGAGTATATAATTATCACCAGTTTTTTTCTCTAATCTGTGATCAGCAGTAAATTTGATCTCCTGTTTCAGTTATTCATACAATATTATCTATTTTTTCTCCCTTTTTAGCATAATACTGCCAAATAAAAAAGGTAAAGTGTAAGTCACTAATGTCAAACTACACTTGACTATGGCCGGAGTTTACTCGGCGGAGTGAGGGCGGAGTTTACGTTGGAACTCGACTGTGAATTTAAAAACGCGGAGTATACTCGCCGTGTCCGGAGTTTGAACTCACGTGAGTTCGATCGGAGTAAACTCGATGCATTGTCTCCGAATGTCAGCCTAAATGTTTTAGTATTAAAATTCTCTTGGGAGTCACATAAGGTCTTATAGCATTATTACTTCAATCATACTTTGAAAAATGACATAAAAGTAAGAATATTGTAATGTTGTTGACGGAGAGCAGTTTTGATGACGTCACGTTAAACCTTTCACTCAAATACAACTGTCATGTCATACTGTTAATCATGTTGACAGCGACGTGCGACAGTGATAACGCTATATAAAAATGTAGACGTCTCGTTCTCGCGCAAGATTACTAATTTATAAGTTCATGGTACGAATTCGAACAATATTATTGTAATCTTGAAGCATTACTGTCACGAACCATGATGGTTTGTGTATCCTTTGTGGTAAGGCAGCAGGTCGAAAAATCGTCACACTATTCGGATATGCAAATATTAACCCCTTACTAATAAACATTGTTTAGCGGATGGTCTTTCTCTGGTTGATTTGAAATGGGCAAAGATAAAACAAGAGAAAATACTGAATAGCTATTCCACTTTTATGCAGTGTTTATTGGTAATACGGTATAAATGTTTATTACAATTTGTTAAAAATAACATAGTGTCTTTAGGAAAGTTGAGGAGTGGTGCTGGTGTGTGGTCCCTTTGAAATGTGATAGCTCTGTATTCGGCCGTTCGGGTTTTAATGGAGTTTGGATAGGAATAGAACATAACCTACATTAGTATCTGGTACCTATAAGTTTATTCAATTAAAGTTCACGCAATCAAGTAGGTCCCAAATGTTCTTTGTAGAAGGTAGTATAGCTAGTAGTTAGGGTTCAAAATATCACAACATACCCAAACGAAAAAAAATACATATGTGTGTAAGCAGTCGCAAAATATATCATTTACCTATATGAATAACAAATAAATAATCGGGGGTAAGGGTATTATTGTGTTAGACCAACTTCAGTAATAGTTAATTAAAGCGTAGTCAACATTCATTAAACTTTAACAATAACTTGTACCTACATATAACTATTAATGCGAGTTTATATACTTTAATTTTACTTTAATTTTAATTTTACTTTACTTTAATTCCAACAAATAAGGTAAATTTCAGAAACAAAAGCCGCAAGCTTTACGGCGTAGGTACAGTCAACTGCAAAACTGTGTTACATACACTGTGTTATTGTGTATCGGGAATAAAGATCATTTCATTTCATTTCATTTCATTTCACTCCTATTTATTACCTAAAGATTAATTAAGATTTATAACTGCCTACTTAAAATTAGTTAAAATAATCGGTTATTGTTCGAGAGAATGGGAGAAGATCGATCCGTGAACCGAGCGTAGGTACATGGGACGACCGAGTGAGCGACGACCAGTCGGCCGCCCAGGTACTGCTGGCTTGACGGAGTCACAAAAGACCACCATTTATGCACCATTTAAAAGTAAGGCCTTAAGTGGTTAATAGTGGTTGCAGTAGGCTGTACTGTACATTATATACATCTTAATTTAATTACCTACAAAAGACTTAATAAACAAAGCAAATTAACTATGTAAATTACGTACAAAACGCGCAATAGCCGATTTAGTAGATCTACAGTTCAAACAATAGTCGTTACCACAGACATATTATTCAGCTGAACAAATGCTTATAGAGTTTTATGATGTGACCATGATGAGACTATAGAGTGTGGTGTACTGTACAAAAGCTGTACAACTCTACGCAATTTCTGTGTGCTTTCATTCTTTGGTTGGGCATATATAGCTATAGCCTACACTATATATAAGTCCTATAACTTATATTTCAATTTATTATTACAGATTTTAATGTAGCTCTGTCCATGCGTTTATCTCTCGGTCTTAGGTCTATTAGGTTAGGTTGGGGTAGGTTAGGTTTATTTTGGTCTTAACTTTAAACGCCTGAACCATTTTTGATGAAATTTGATATTGAGACAGTTTGAAACTTAATTAAGAGCGAGTGACACTTTTTATGGTGGCAATAAACTGTAGCTTTAGACAACAGCAACTTACAAGCCAAGCTGTGCACATCGAGCTGGTTGCACCGGTGTAGATAAATAAATAAATAAAAAAAATTAATAGAACTTCAAGTTGCACCAATTAACTCAATCAAAAAAAAAAATTAAACCTTTAAATTATAACCTTCAGACTTGGCTTACATTATTCTTCAGACAATCTCGAGCTCCACGCGTCCCTGTTTATCCAGAATTTATCAGCCTAAATCGAACTTCCTGCGAATAACAACTTTCTGTATTGTTTGACAAACAGAGATAATCCCGTTTACCCTCTTTATCCCATTTAGCGTGTCGACGGCATAATCTGCTGGGCTTAGGAAGTCTGGAAGGGAAAGTAACCTGGGAGAAAGGGAGCGAAGGTACAGAACTTAGTGAAGAAGGAGAGGAACATCAAATTAACTTAAACGAATAGGTACGCCGTGACACAGAAATTATAGATATATCAAAGTATGGAATCGGCTTCCAATAATAATTTTTATGTTATTGTCATGCGCATTTTTATCAAGTTAAAGATTGAAAGTCGCGTTGTGGAACTATGCGTACCTATTTTAACTGAATGTGCATGGCCGGTAGTGTCATCTTTAAAGAAAACCAGGTGTTTGACTAAGGTCACGAGGAATTGACAGAACAGCATCGATTTTTAGACCATCGTCGGAAATAGCACCTATTTTAGTCGTATGGTTATGATTTGTTCTTTTTTGGCATGAAGCCTAAACCGCCTACACAGCCAGTGCGCGAGCCTTTACCACAGATAAGACTGGACGCGACGTTAGCTAATTGTGCCGTAGAGCTACGTTTGTTTACTGCGATGTCTACAGCCACAGGCTCAAGGTTGTATGACATAGCAGTTTTGTCACGTAAAAACATAATAGCTGAATTTAAGGAAGGTCGTAAAGTTTTTTTTCTTTAAACACCATACATTTTTTAAGGAGCAGGCCAAATTGTATTTTTGTGTGTCGTGTTGTTGCAACTCACTTGAGTTGCCAACAAGCTAGAGCCTTTAAGTTTGCGACAAGATATCGGTTCTCTGAGTCTCTTCTACCGTTACTATCATGGGGAATGCTCTGAAGAAATATTTAACCTCATCCCGCCTTCCCGATTTTATTATCGAACTTCTCGGCAGCGTGAAAAAACGCATCCACATATTGTAGACACGTGGAAATCTCATACGACGCGATTCTTGCGGTCCTTTCTTCCACGAACCTGCAAGATGTGGAATGATCTTCCTCCTGAGGTTATTCCGCATAACTACAGTATGGGGAGCTTCAAGAAAAGTGTTAAACGAGTCCTCTCTAAGGGTAGGCAACGCACTGGCAATGCCCTTGGTGTTGCAGATGTCCATAGGCGGCGATGACCAGTTACCATCAGGTGGGCCGCCTGCTTGTTTGTCACTCATTACATAAAAAAAAGAAAAGTTAAGCGACGACGGGTAACGAAAAAATTCTAGCTCTGTGAGCACGGTAGCCTATGCGGAGCCTATTCACTCTTATTTATATTAATTTTAGTTATGTTTTTATGTTTTCCTAAAATCATCCCCAATTAAAGAGATTTTTGTAAAAGGGTTGCGGTTAAATTTATGGGCAGTAACATTGGATAAAAAACATGCGAGGGTTGTTTATTAGGTGTAACGAATAGGAAAGGATTATTTACCTCTTTTGTACTCTTTATGGTCATGTCTATTGTGACAAGGCCAAGATCTCTTTTCAGAATATTCATTAGGGTATAACAATAAGTATTACATAGTTACCTAATTAGTTCAAGACCGAAACTGGTATTGTTACTGCATAATTAGTTTAAAAATGTTTACATTGAAAATTTTGGATTATTTAAACGACTTCGAATAAACATCTTACTATTTTTTACAATCTAGACTAGAAAAACTTTATGTTGATATTGGAAATAATTGTGCAGAATTATAATGAAGTCATGTTTTTAGTATTAAAACACGGCTGTATCACTGATCAACATCTTTTTAATCCAGGGCCGATATAGGCAACTATCGTTAACAAACGACATGGCGTGACCTCCTTGCAAACATCTTCAATGTCTTCATCAATATTGTAGGAAGCTTCCCATAATATTACTACTTGCTAATTCCATAATAATAATGATCAATCTTCCCCGCTCCATGTTGAGTTCTTCTGTTGTTTCTTTTTTTTTATTCGATGTCTTGGCCCTTGCCGGCTCGCAAGTCTTACGTCATCCGTCGGTCACTTTGACAGCGCAAAAGCGCGGCAGCATTCGATTCCAAAGTAAACTATTGAAAATCGCTAACATTAGTAATGGGCTAACGTACAATGCTGCTTACCAAAAGATTGAAACATTTAGGTATAATGATAGTTATTCAGTCACAGGTATGTACGGGAGCATTACGATTCGTGTAAGTAGATATATGTACCCGTTTCATTCTGCATATGTAATCAATACTACTTTTTACAGAAGTATAATAAAACTGTAACTCGGATAAATCTGTACATTGAATATTTTTGGAAAGTTTTGACTAAATTGCGCTTCTTTATCGATATAGAAATAGAAACATTTTTTTTTTAATATTTTGTGTGTATGATGTCTGTCTATCCCTTTGAACATGCATCATGCTGGAACTACTGAACGGATTTTGTATGGTTATTGGTTATACTTAGCTGATTATGCAGAATAACATTTAGGATACTTTTTGTTTTTCACGGCCAAGTGCGGGTTGCCCAAGCAATAAGGATTTAATTTTTATCCAAGATTTTTTGTTCGCATATTATAATTATACTAGTATTTTCCTCCGTGCGCGGGCCGCGTGCGGCCCGCGAGGACGTTATCGTGGCTGTTGTATTTATAAAAATGTTATACTTTAGTTTAAACTTGTAATTTTGCAAGTATTAGTACAAAACAGCGGTATTTTTCAAAGAAAATGATAATGCGCTTGACTTTGCATGGCGGCCATCTTGAAAAATGCTGTCAGTCAAGTAAAAGTTCAAAATTTGAAATTAGCATCCTTCAAAACTCCCAAATATAAAATATCAGCCGAATCTGAGTTACTATAAAATCGGGCGCCATTTTGAATCCGCCATCTTTGAATTATTTTAAGACTGTTAGAAAGCCTCCGTTGTTCTCTTTAACATGAGTCCAAACACGCTATGCTTGCCTCTATTACTTCCGATAGTGTACCTTTGTGTGCCTTTTAATTTTGCATGGCGGCCATTTTGTTTTGTTTCATCAAAGATTGTCAATTTTAATCAAGCTTCCCGAAAATATTCAGTTGTTAGGTAAAAATAGGTTAGTGTTGAAGTTCGGTTAGATTAGCTAAAGCTTATTAAAAAACGTCGCATTAATAAAACATTGTAAATGTAGCAAGGGGTAGTTTGAAGCTCCTCCTCGCTTCGCTCGTCGTCGCGGTAGGTAGTTTGAAACTCCTCCTCGCTTCGCTCGTCGTCGCGATAGGTAGTTTGAAGCTCCTCCTCGCTTCGCTCGTCGTCGCAGTAGGTAGTTTGAAGCTCCTCCTCGCTTCGCTCGTCGTCGCGATAGGTGGTTTGAAGCTCCTCCTCGCTTCGCTCGTCGTCGCGGTAGGTACTTTGAAGCTCCTCCTCGCTTCGCTCGTCGTCGCGGTTGGTAGTTTGAAGCTCCTCCTCGCTTCGCTCGTCGTCGCGATGGGTGGTTTGAAGCTCCTCCTCGCTTCGCTCGTCGTCGCTATAGGTAGTTTGATTTGAAGCTCCTCCTCGCTTCGCTCGTCGTCGCGTTGGTGGTTTTGACAGTATGTATGGCAACCATTTTGAAAAATGGTGGATGTCTAAAAGAAGCTAAAGCATGTTAATCAGTATCCTTGGGGACACTCAGATATCAATTTTCATACGGATTGGAGATCCATAACAAAGTTCAGTAAAAAGTATGAAATTTTTCAAAATGGCGGAATCAAAAATTTTTCCCCATATTCTTACTAAGTATCTAGGGGGAGTCTTAGATATCGATTTTGATCCTGATCGGATAACTTTTTTTGTAAGTCGATACGTCTCCATCCGCCATCTTGAAAAAAATCTATTTTATTAGTGTTTTGTTTTGTTCCTTTATACATCTTTACTCGATCCCCTGAAACAACTTTTCTATTAAATCCATATTGGAGGCGTAAAATAGGAAAGTTCATATTTGGATAAAATCACCTTTGTATGGCAACCCTATTGAAAAATGGCGAATGTCAAAATTTGATTTTAGAATGTTGATCAGCATTCTTGGGGACCCTCAGATATCGATTTTCATCCGGATCGGAGAAACTTTTTTTTCCGCCATGACCGAAATTTCCGCCATTTTGAAAAAAAAATTTTTTTGATATCTTCCCTTCCGGCCTCCAAACAATATTAGTTCGAGCTCTTTATACTAAAGTATCATGGTTTCGGCGTCATTTCCGGTTTAAATTTGTATGGGTGATTTTTTTTTCCGCCATTTTGATTTTTTTTTATTTTCTCTAAAATCGTCCCAGGGTTTGCTATGACATTCCTGAGAACGCATATGACCCATCTCACATCGTTTAGCCAGGCCGTTGATGGTCACTATGATGGAAGGTCGGAAGACCAGGTCATGAAATGTTTTGAATTTCGATTGCCAACTTAGATACAAATTTAAAAAAAAAAGTTCAAAATTTCCCATAGGTATCGAGAAACAATGAGCCAAAAATGAAAAAAAAAATTTGTATGGCAGCCATCTTTAAAAATGGCGGGATCCAAAATATTTTTTCAAATATCGAATCAGGGACCCCAAAAACCCCCCGATGCAAAAAATCAGCCGGATCGGACCAACTTTCAAAATGGCCGCCATCTTGGATCCGCCATCTTGGATTTTCATGACGACCATCCGAAAGCGCCCATCCTCCTCTATGACATTTGGTCGAACACACCCCACCTAACTCTTACCGTTTCCGATTTATAAGCGTTTCAATTTTGTATGGAATTTTTGTTTTTTTGTATGGCAACCCCCATTTTTTTTTATTTCTCTCCAAGCGTCCCAAGGTTTACTACAACTTTAGTTAAAACAGGTCACCCATCCGACTTGTAGTTTCCGAGAGCCGTTGACCGGTTCCATCAAGGAGACGACTTTTTGCTGATGTCAGCTTTTTCTGGTGGTCACGTGACCCATCTCTATGCAACCTCATACTCGGTTTTTCTCCACCACTTCCAGGAGCTGAGATCAAAAATGTCAGTCAGTGAGTGAGTGAGTGAGTGGGTAACGAACTTTATATATTATAAACTAGTATTTTCCCCCGTGCGCGGGCCGCGTGCGGCCCGCGAGGACGTTTTCGTGGCTGTTGTATTTATAAAAATGATATACTTTAGTTTAAACTTGTAATTTTGCAAGAATTAGTACAAAACAGCGGTATTTTTCAAAGAAAATGATAATTGATTTGACTTTTGCATGGCGGCCATCTGGAAAAATGCTGTCAGTCATGTAAAAGGTCAAAATTTGAAATCAGCCTCTTTTAAAATCCCCAAATATAAAATATCAGGATCTGAGTTACTATAAAATCGGACGCCATTTTGAATCTGCCATCTTGGAATTATTTTAAGTCTATGAGAAAGCCTCCGTTGTTCCTTTGTTATGAGTCCAAACACGCCTTGTCGGCTTCTATAAGTTCCGATTGTGTGCGTGTTTTAATTTTGTATTGCGGTCATTTTGTTTTGTTTATCAATTATACGTCAATTTGAATCAAGGATCCTGAAAATATTTAGATCTTAGGTAAGACAGGTTAGTTAGATAAGCTAAAATCAATTAAAAAGGTCGCATTAGTAAAACATTGTAAATGTAGCGATGGGTAGTTTGAAGCTCCTCCTCGCTTCGCTCGTCGTCGCGGTAGATAGTTTGAAGCTCCTCCTCGCTTCGCTCGTCGTCGCGATAGGTAGTTTGATGCTCCTCCTCGCTTCGCTCGTCGTCGCGGTAGGTAGTATGAAGCTCCTCCTCGCTTCGCTCGTCGTCGCGATGGGTAGTTTGAAGCTCCTCCTCGCTTCGCTCGTCGTCGCGGTAGGTAGTTTGAAGCTCCTCCTCGCTTCGCTCGTCGTCGCGGTAGGTAGTTTGAAGCTCCTCCTCGCTTCGCTCGTCGTCGCGATGGGTAGTTTGAAGCTCCTCCTCGCTTCGCTCGTCGTCGCAGTAGGTAGTTTGAAGCTCCTCCTCGCTTCGCTCGTCGTCGCGATAGGTAGTTTGAAGCTCCTCCTCGCTTCGCTCGTCGTCGCGGTAGGTAGTTTGAAGCTCCTCCTCGCTTCGCTCGTCGTCGCGATAGGTAGTTTGAAGCTCCTCCTCGCTTCGCTCGTCGTCGCGGTAGGTGGTTTGAAGCTCCTCCTCGCTTCGCTCGTCGTCGCGTTGGTGGTTTTGTCAGTATGTATGGCAGCCATTTTGAAAAACGGTGGATGTCAAAAAGTTCGGTAAAATGAATGAAATTTTTCAAAATGGCGGAATCAAAATTTTTTCCCCATATTCTTGCTAAGTATCTAGGGGGAGTCTTAGATATCGATTTTCATTCGGATCGGTTAACTTTTTCTATAAGTCGATACGTCTCCATCCGCCATCTTGAAAAAATCAATTTCATTTGTGTTCTGTTTTGTTCCTTTATACATCTTTACTCGATCCCCAGAAACAACTTTTCTATTACATTCATATTGGAGGCGTAAAAAAGGAAAGTTCATATTTCGTTAAAATCACCTTTGTATGGCAACCCTATTGAAAAATGGCGCATGTCAAAATTTGATTTTAGAATGTTGATCAGCATCCTTGGGGACCGTCAGATATCGATTTTGATCCGGATCGGAGAATTTTTTTTTTCCGCTATGACCAAAATTTCCGCCATTTTGAAAAAAAAAATTTGGTGTTCTTTTCCCTTTTGGCCTCCAAACAATATTAGTTCGAGCTCTTTATACTAAAGTATCATGGTTTCGACGTCATTTCCGGTTTAAATTTGTATGGAAGATTTTTTTTTCCGCCAGTTTGGATTTTTTTTATTTTCTCTAAAATCGTCCCAGGGTTTGCTATGACATTCCTGAGAACGCATATGACCCATCTTACATCGTTTAGCCAGGCCGTTGATGGTCACGATGATGGAAGGTCGGAAGACCAGTTCATGAAATATTTTGAATTTCGATTGTCCACTTTCATACAAATTTATAAAAATAGGATCAAAATTTACCATAGGTATCGAGAAACAATGAGCCAAAAATGAAAAAAAAAATTTGTATGGCAGCCATCTTTAAAAATGGCGGGATCCAAAATATTTTTTCAAATATCGAATCAGGGACCCCAAAAACCCCCCGATGCAAAAAATCAGCCCGATCGGACCAACTTTCAAAATGGCCGCCATCTTGGATCCGCCATCTTGGATTTTCATGACGACCATCCGAAAGCGCCCATCCTCCTCTATGACATTTGGTCGAACACACTCCACCTACCTCTTACCGTTTCCGATTTATTAGCGTTTCAATTTTGTATGGAATTTTTATTTTTTTGTATGGCAACCCCTATTTTTTTTTATTTCTCTCCAAGCGTCCCAGGGTTTACTACAACTTTAGTTAGAACAGGTCACCCATCCGACTTGTAGTTTCCGAGAGCCGTTGACCGGTTCCATCAAGGAGACGATTTTTTGCTGATGTCAGATTTTTCTGGTTGTCACGTGACCGATCTCTATACAACCTCATACTCGGTTTTTCTCCACCACTTCCAGGAGTTCGGGAACAAAAATGTCAATCATGAGTGAGTGAGTGAGTGAGTGGGTAACGAACTTTATATATTATAACTAGTATTTTCCTCCGTGCGCGGGCCGCGTGCGGCCCGCGAGGACGTTTTCGTGGCTGTTGTATTTATAAAAATGTTATACTTTGTGCTAAACTTTAAATTTTGCAAGTAAAAGTACAAAACGACGGTATTTTTCAAAGAAAATGATAATGCGCTTGACTTTGCATGGCGGCCGTCTTGAAAAATGCTGTCAGTCAAGTAAAAGGTCGAAATTTGAAATCAGCATCCTTTAAAACCCCCAAATATAAAATATCAGCCGAATCCGAGTTACTATAAAATCGGGCGCCATTTTGAATCCGCCATCTTTGAATTATTTTAAGACTGTAAGAAAGCCTCCGTTGTTCTCTGTAACATGAGTCCAAACACGCTATGCTTGCCTCTATTAGTTTCGATAGTGTGCGCCTTTTAATTTTGCATGGCGGCCATTTTGTTATGTTTCTTCAAAGAGTGTCTATTTTATTCAAGGTTCCCGAAAATATTCAGTTGTTAAGTAAAAAAAGGTTAGTGGTGTTGAAGTTAGGTTAGATTAGCTAAAGCCAATTAAAAAACGTCGCATTAGTAAAACATTGTAAACGTAGCAATGGGTAGTTTGATCGTCGTCGCGATAGGTAGATTGAAGCTCCTCCTCGCTTCACTCGTCATCGCAATAGGTAGTTTGTAGCTCCTCCTCGCTTCGCTCGTCGTCGCGATAGGTAGTTTGAAGCTCCTCCTCGCTACGCTCGTCGTCGCGGTAGGTAGTTTGAAGCTCCTCCTCGCTTCGCTCGTCGTCGCGGTAGGTAGTTTGTAGCTCCTCCTCGCTTCGCTCGTCGTCGCGATAGGTAGTTTGAAGCTCCTCCTCGCTTCGCTCGTCGTCGCGATAGGTAGTTTGAAGCTCCTCCTCGCTACGCTCGTCGTCGCGGTAGGTAGTTTGAAGCTCCTCCTCGCTTCGCTCGTCGTCGCGATAGGTAGTTTGAAGCTCCTCCTCGCTTCGCTCGTCGTCGCGATAGGTAGTTTGAAGCTCCTCCTCGCTACGCTCGTCGTCGCGGTAGGTAGTTTAAAGCTCCTCCTCGCTTCGCTCGTCGTCGCGGTAGGTAGTTTGAAGCTCCTCCTCGCTTCGCTCGTCGTCGCGGTAGGTAGTTTGAAGCTCCTCCTCGCTTCGCTCGTCGTCGCGATAGGTAGTTTGAAGCTCCTCCTCGCTTCGCTCGTCGTCGCATTGGTGGTTTTGAAAATATGTATGGCAGCCATTTTGAAAAACGGTGGATGTCTAAAAGAAGCTAAAGCATGTTAATCAGTATCCTTAGGGACACTCAGATATCAATTTTCATACGGATTGGAGATCCATAAAAAAGTTCGGTAAAATGAATGAAATTTTTCAATATGGCGGAATCAAAATTTTTTCGCCATATTCTTGCTAAGTATCTAGGGGGAGTCTTAGATATCGATTTTCATCCGGATCGGATATTTTTTTCTATAAGTCGATACGTCTCCATGCGCCATCTTGAAAAAATCAATTTCATTTGTATTTTGTTTTGTTCCTTTATACATCTTTACTTGATCCTCAGAAACAACTTTTCTATTACATTCATATTGGAGGCGTAAAAAAGGAAAGTTCATATTTCGTTAAAATCACCTTTGTATGGCAACCCTATTGAAAAATGGCGCATGTCAAAATTTGATTTTAGAATGTTGATCAGCATTCTTGGGGACCGTCAGATATCGATTTTGATCCGGATCGGAGAATTTTTTTTTTCCGCCATGACCAAAATTTCCGCCATTTTGAAAAAAAAAAATTGGTGTTCTTTTCTCTTTTGGCCTCCAAACAATATTAGTTCGAGCTTTTTATACTAAAGTATCATGGTTTCGACGTCATTTCCGGTTTAAATTTGTATGGAAGTTTTTTTTTTCCGCCATTTTGGATTTTTTTTATTTTCTCTAAAATCGTCCCAGGGTTTTCTATGACATTCCTGAGAACGCATATGACCCATCTCACATCGTTTAGCCAGGCCGTTGATGGTCACTATGATGGAAGGTCGGAAGACCAGGTCATCAAATGTTTTGAATTAAGAACGTCTATTTTTATACGAATCAATAAAAAAAGGATCAAAATTTCCCATAGGTATCGAGAAACAATGAGCCAAAAATGAAAAAAAAAATTTGTATGGCAGCCATCTTTAAAAATGGCGGGATCCAAAATATTTTTTCAAATATCAAATCAGGGACCCCAAAAACCCCCCGACGCAAAAAATCAGCCCGATCGGACCAACTTTCAAAATGGCCGCCATCTTGGATCCGCCATCTTGGATTTTCATGACGACCATCCGAAAGCGCCCATCCTCCTCTATGACATTTGGTCGAACACACCCCATCTACCTCTTACCGTTTCCGATTTATAAGCGTTTCAATTTTGTATGGAATTTTTATTTTTTTGTATGGCAACCCCTATTTTTTTTTATTTCTCTCCAAGCGTCCCAGGGTTTACTACAACTTTAGTTAGAACAGGTCACCCATCCGACTTGTAGTTTCCGAGAGCCGTTGACCGGTTCCATCAAGGAGACGACTTTTTGCTGATGTCAGATTTTTCTGGTTGTCACGTGACCGATCTCTATACAACCTCATACTCGGTTTTTTTCCACCACTTCCAGGAGCTCGGGAACAAAAATGTCAGTCAGTGAGTGAGTGAGTGGGTAACGAACTTTATATATTATAATTTGTGTACTTATCATTTATTTTGATAATTACAATTTTTTTTTTAATTTCTAAAAAAATATTTAGTCACCCTGTGGAAGAGATGATAGAAGAGAAAGGTAAAAAAATAGGGGGAAAAGATTAATGGATGGGACGGCAATAGATTTCGCTTATTTTTTTACATTTCCCTTTTTTTCTTATCACAGCGCTATGAAACAAATGCCGCTTCGCCTATGGAAGCGTTTTTTTTTTGCTCTGTGTCTCTTACCCATAAACAGGGTTAGGACTTAAAACTATTTAACCCGTGCGAAGCCGGGGCGGGTCAGCTAGTAACTAATAAACCACCTCTTTATTTTATAAATTTAATTTGTTTTTTACTCTCGAATATTCCAGTAAACGCTGGTTTACATGCTACATGTGAACTCGTATTTGGGCGGTAGCATTTCTGTAGATTTCCTTAAATTATGCAGAAATTTAAATTGTGCACTCCGATCAGTAGTACCTAGCTATTATAATGATTGGAATTACACTAAATATAACTAGAGGTACTTATAGGCATTATAGTGACCGATCATATAAAAACTAGCATCGGTCGGCGTTCAGCCGGCGGCATCTGCTTGATTACGCCTAAAACAATTTTGTATTGTTTCCGTTTGTCAGTTATTTATTTAACGTTTCGGCACTCTTGTGAAATATCGAGAGCTCTCAAAAGCTTATCGGCTTTATTGATACCGGAGCTTGAAGATTGTTCAGTTTCATTAAACATTTGCTGTGTCAATAAACTTAATTGATATTTGTAGCTGATCAATACTTGATCACTTTACTAAAGTAAGCTGTACCTACTTAAGGCGAAGGATAGGGGCAAACGAGGTGTTTTTAGGAACTTTTCCTGTCGTAATTAGAGCATGTGGAGCCTTAAATTTAATATTTATCACGTACTTAATTCATTTTATTAACTTGTTCGTGATGCCCGCCAAATTCAAAATAAATAAATCTAGCCCTTAGTATTAAAAAAAACACAACCATCCCTCAAAAAATTTGAATGTACCGATTTACCGTGTTTCTATGGAATATATTTTAACAAAAAAAAATGTGTGTATTCCCAACCAACATTCAGATATTGTGATGACTTCTTTCTTTATATATTTTTAGTTTTGTAAAACACAATATAAACATAGATATTAATTAAAAACTGCAAAATAAGTCATTGCAAGTTCAGACTGAATTTTAAGACTATGATTTTAAGGTCGATGTTTCTTTGATAGGGTTTTGGCCTTTTTTTCTGGCCCTACCTGTCGCCTTAAGTACATTTGTATCAGAAAATTTGAGCGAGTTGTCCAGCGGTAACTAGTGCGGCTTTCAATTTGACGCACCCAGGTTCAAATTCCAGTCGGTCCTGTACTTCACTGATTTCAAGTTATGTGGGGGATTTGATGGTTAAGGAACACATCGTGAAGGAACCGGCATATTACACAGAATCACATAAATGAAACAAGTTTCCTTTCCCCATCCGTATACCTGACCAGAATGGAGGATGCATGTTTCAAAATAGTTTTTATACCAGATTTTTGAGAGAACGGAACTTATTTATTAATATTTTTAGTGCTAAAAGTTTACAAAGAATATTTTTAACAGCCATTTTTATGAAATTTTCACCCAACAGCAGCCTTTTGAATGTAATTTCGTTCAGCGCACAAAAGGAATATTAAATTCGGTAGTAACACCACAGATTAAATAAGTTACTACATGACTGTAATCCTGCTGTTTCATAATTTCACGCAGAGAAAAGCTAGTAATTAAAAGTAAATGAGGTCAGTATGCTAAGAGGATTAGTACGACTTTTAGCCGCTAGCTTAGGATGTCAACTTATAGGAGGCTGGAGGAAAAACGCGGAAAATTGTTGTCATTACAAATAGCTATGGGCAAGTTATTAGGTACATCTTGGTACGGTTAACGGAGGTTTTAGGTAATGAGAATGATCCGAAATTAATGTTTCCCGCTTGAGACGACAGACAAGATAATAGTTATTAGCACATAAAATAAAACAAATTAAAAAAAAACAAAATGTGATACCTACCCACATCAAAAATATGTGTTACTTTACGGACCATCTGTACACTATCTATACAATCATAGTATCTGTATCTAGGTAGTGCAATGAAGATAATGTAAATAATATATTATCTGTGGTGTAAGTGAGGTAGTATTATAGCACTTGGTGCAAGTGTTTCTAGTCCAGAAATTGTTAACGGCCAAAATGCAGCTATTAGGTTAGGTACACAACATCACATTCTAGAGAACTCGACCAAAATACGAAAAAGAATGAAAGTCACAGATAATGTTCTTATTTTAAAGTTAATAATAACAGGTCATTAATTTTCATAATAGTCACAGATAACTTCTTTTTTAGATAAGAAGGGTCGACGCTATATGATAATCTAGGTGTTAATTTTCAACTGTCCGATATCACGTGATGTCAGGGTCAAGGTTATTCCCAAGGTTCGTTTGTTATCGTCACGCAGGATCGGAAGCGTGTAATCCGCCGTAATTTCAAAATTATCTATGCGCACAAAATCTACGCAGCTTATTTATGTTATACAAGCTTTTTAATTAAAATAGCTCCCGGCGACGCCGTATCTGTACGGCTGGCCTATTCAAATATTTAAAAACGTAAAGAAAAGCAAATTGTGGTAATTACTTGAGAAAACAGGGTAGGGTGATGAATTATTTTTTTTCATTGCGGAATCAGATTTCAATGGAAATTATACAATGGCGGATATTTGTTTTTATAGAGCCGTACAAGATTTAAAATTATTCACCTCATTTTTTTATATAAGTACTTAAATACTCTTTTTAAATGATGTGAATTTTCAAAATCTGCGAATTTTATTTTACATAATTTGCTATTTCAATAAAAATATGAGGAATTGTATACGGTTACAACAAATGTGATTTTTTGTTCGTTTTTATAGATCATGGTACGGAGCCCTGCGTGCTCGAGTCCGACTCACACTTAGCGATTATTCTTATTAATTATTACAATCTCATCATATCGCACCATACTTTAAGAGTAGCCATGTTGCAAGAACATTCGTCACGAAATTTTCAGCTTTGTTCTTATGTGATAATGTGGGAAGGTCACAAGGCGCGACTCCATTAGAACTCCAACAAATATTTGCCACTGTCCAACAAACCTTGGCACGTCATCTGTCAACAGGATTTGTGACGTCACACTATGGAAAGCGGATATGCTGTACTAAAGCCGTAAACACATAAAAATATTGAAAAGTCCATAATGACGTAGAGTTTTGACGCTATTGTTTCAGTTACCAACGCTTTTAGACTTATTAGTAAACTGAAACCTCATTTATATTTTAAAGTTACGAGCCAGCTAAGAGAATGTCCAGGGAATGAACACAACAATGGCAATGGGGTTATGGCAATAAATAACGCCCACCGGTTACATACATAGATCTTGGACCCTAACTAGGATCCCCTGTATCTAGGGACCCAGAAACTACGAGGACCATGGTCCCACAATGAATAATAAATGATTAGAGGTTTGTATATTGATACATATTTTGGTCACGTTATGGGTGAAGGTATTTTTTATAACCTTACTTTACATAAAACATGTTTTATTATTTGTAAGTCGGTTATATTCGCTTCTCTGTGGATACTATTATCTATTGTCTTTATCATAATAACTACTTTGTCATTGATGATGTATACAAGCTGCAGTAATTCAAGCGTACAATCAATTGGTTTGACATATTAAAGCATATCGGTATAAATATATTTAAATACTTAGTAGGTACTAGCAAATAAATAGCAATGTTTTGATTTTCTTTGTGGTGGGACAGTACGTTAACCTCCATTTCTATTTCTCAAAAATTCATTTTGAAATAACGAGGCAATCTTATTTGTCTGAGAATGTAGAGTCCAATGTGATTTGCATTAAAGTTATGTGTATGTTGTGTGTATTTTGTTGCAAAGATTGCATTATAAATGATGAGGTTTACCTGAATGTGATTTTTTTTTTTTTTTTTTTTTATTATGGTAGTTGCCATTTCACTGAAACCGGTCTGGCACCCCAAAAGCATTATAAATCCATTGGTAAAAATTTAAGTGCAGTTCTACTAATAACGAACCAATTTACCGCATTATATTTAAAATTTATACCTACAAAATATGACGAAAATAGATAGATAGATAGATAGATAGATAGATCAACTCTTTATTGTACAAAAATTACAAGGGAGGAAACTTAATTAACTTATTCTTACAATAGGCGGAAAATGTAAATTACAAAACTATAATTATAATAGGATACCCATAAATTGATGAAATGACGGCCATAATCAAACTAGCCTGGGTATTAACGCAGGCTAGTTTGTTAGTATCAATACTTAATCCCGTATTCCAAAACATTTCACCAAAAATCCTTCACTTGACTTCTACTTAACTTTGACAGAAACTCAAAATACATCGCGACGTACCTTGAGTTGACAGTTGCTTCGCTTCTCTCGTTTAAGAAAAATTGACGCAGAAATGTGTAGTTAGATAGATAGATTATATATTGTCAACTAAAAATACCAAAACAAAAACACGGATTAACACGCGGATTACACTTACGTGACGTCTTAAGTATCACAACCACAATAAATTCATCTATAACAACCATTGTTTGTTTGCTTGTTTGTTTGCTAACATTTAGAGTTGGCTTGTGCCGCTGTGCGAGCAGGACTGCACTTTATTATGTTGAAGCAAGAGTAGCTTTTATTTAAGTCACTTTGTGGACTGAATCTTCTGTAGGTACCTGGACTATTCAATATTCTGTGATATACTTAGATAAAACTAATCTCGCTTTGTTCAATTAGAAAAGTTAAATCAAATTATGTAAACCTGCAAAGGCCATCTGTTTCAACTAAGCATATCAAAAACTTGAAATTATTTTTCCTGTAAGCGACAACGCTTCACAAACCACTTTGCGGGAAACTCAGTAATTTTCGTAATACAATATTCCAGCACACTCTTCGTCGACAAGGTACAAAAAATACTGCATGCATTGGGTTTGAAGTTGTTAAAGTAATTGTTGTCTGGCATGTTTCAGTGTTAAGAATTTTAGAACAGAACTCATTTGTTTATATCAAATTATAAAAGCTGTAATAAGAACCATTTTCCTTTGTAATTACTAAGATGAAATTACTCTGAAAGTTGTCATCGAAATCTTGTGATGAAATTTTCCGTCGAAGTACGAACAAGAGTTGAGTTGTCGAACATAAAATCTGTTAGAACATGTCCAACTTTGCCACCATTGGGGATTTTGAAAAAAAACTAATACAATTTCGTTAGTTTTTCCCACAGATTATAAAGCCCGTTGATAGCTCGTGAACATAATTTCTCGTACAAACACGACTCATCTACGGGGGCAGGGGGCGAGGTAACAAAACGAGACAAAATCAAACGAAATTACAAAGGACAGAGCGGGAAGGAACAAAAGACACATTGGGTGTCCCGCTTCCTCTCACAGGATTAGCAGTTGAAATACACTACTAATTTTCGTACGAGGGGATGTTGTATCGTTGGTCAACTGGATTTATAGTGAATGGTTTTTCCGGACACAAATAAAATTATCGTAAAATAATATTGCCTATGCCGATGCCGTGATTTATGATGAGTAGGTACCTTATAATTATGTAGGTAACCTTTTAGTAGATAACATTTTTGGTTTGAATAAGTAATGAATAATATTGGACATTAAACTCACATACCTAAAACTTCAATTAAATTAACTGAAATATGAAAATATCGTATTTGACACCAACGTTTTTCCGGTCATAAAAGAGGAAGATTTCATTTTATAATCCAAATTGGTCTCTAATTACCTTAGAAGTTGCGAATGAGTAAACAATTAAGTGAACAATCAAAACACCTGGATTTGGAGCAAAGCCGGCTTATAATGGAGCACGAGATTACGAAGCATTTTATTAGAGGTCGCGTCGTAATGGTGCTTCAACACTGAGAGTGAATATAACCACAGAGAACTAAAAAGTATGACGTTTCACCTAGCATATTTGTTTTTCGTGCTCTGTGAGTATAACTATAATACCATGCACCACATGGAGTCTATAGTTGTTGTACAATAATGCTGCACTTACGCCTAATAAGGTTATCTGGAAAATATTATGCGATAAGACCACCCGTTGTGATCACTAGTCACAAGATTATGATTGAGTACTGATTGTTCTTATAATATGCTGTTTTCAATAAAGAGTTTATCTATACCTATCTAATCTAGAGACAAGTCGTCCCCACCGCCGCGGCGCGTCTGCGAAGCTCGCTGATGCGATACTATTCCGTATCCATCGCTGCCTGCGGGGATCACGGCAAGGCCGTCTATGAACACGGCAGCGATGGGTGCCGATTTCGACGATTCACTAACATCACTTGACGCCCAAGTAAGGCCGCAGCATAAATTAAAAGTAATAAATTCGCTCAATTCTTGAAAAACGTTAAAAAAACGCAACTAGAACACGATAGCTCAAACAATAGAAAAATTACATAATTTTATTAATGTTTTAATTCATCTAACCATTCGTGACTGAACTGTATAATACTGCTCTTCTTCACAGAATTGCGTGTCTCTAGGTTGAGGTCTCTGTAGATTACTTATCAAGAAATTTCTAATCAAGAGCTTGAAAGTACCACGATCCATCTTGCTTGTTGATTGTGCCACGTACCTACTCGTTAATAAAATCACCTTGCCGACAGAATGAGCTCTAGAAATATGACATGGACTTTTTCATCACGCTTTCTGAAATATGTCTCTTTTATATTATACTCATTTAGGGTAATTTTCTACAAAAAATAACTAATAACAGTTTTGAAACTTTCAAGTAATATAAGATTGAACGTTCTTTATAATTGATGCATTTTTTATAAATAGGTGGACATCAGAGTGCTTTTCAACTATTTATAACCAATTTTAATTAAAAATGATAATATTGTCTTGCTGGTAGGTATAATAATTAACCATTTGATCGTGTTCTTTTGTTTTTGTTTACATGTTTACCGTTTTACGAGAAACTAATTATAGAGGGGCTGCAGCGGGAGTAATAGAGTAAAACCATGTGATGAAGTTTTTACCTTTTATTTAAGGTTTTTACATATAACACTATAATTAGGTCCTAAAATTAATTATATGTATGTGACAAGTCTCGACGATCGAGAACAAGTGCCGGGGGAGGATGATGTAAGCCTCGCGGAGCTTAGAGGGGATCGCGGGCGCGGGCGGTACGCGGACGGTGGTCGCGATCTGTCTCACGCTTTTGCTGGTCAGCGCTTTTCCATGTGTTAGTACATCTTCTCCATGTGTGCAAATCGCGCTGACACGGCGGTGACGATGCCTAGGTGGCGCGATATGCGGTATGTTCGATGTACTTGTCGTTCTACATAACACCTCCCACCGCAGATCAGCAACCATTTCAGTACTTTCAGACTAAATGTTGCTGGATGATCTGGATTTCTGCAGGTCTGGATCCTGGGCTCTCATCGTCGGCTTTTTTTTATTGATTGAATAATCGTCGCGGAGAGAGCGTTGTTGATCTTTCTCTGATTTAACCAATATCTTCTGCTGATTATATAAAGATAACCAGTATTCCTGCACGGATTAATAAAATGTAAAATGGTATGGTTGTATGATTTGTTGAACTCGGTGGATTTTCAAGATTAAGTGTAAGTTGCACTGCTATTAATTTCTTCTTGAATTTTGTAGAGTCCGTTGAAATTTATCGAATTGAGTTTCGTGGCAGGATATGTATCAGGTCCAGGTTCAGTATATTCTGGGATGTTAATGATCTTCGGTGACTATTCTTTGATTTCATTTTTAATACTCATAGCTGCTAGTTCATCAAGTTCATAAAAGTTTTGCGAGATTTTAACAGAGTACAGCGGCCGTGGTAGTGGTCTCTTCTCTTTCGTAATGCCTCGTCACATGGTTGCTTTCGGGAGTATGATGAAGTAGTGGTGGATCGTTCAATCTTTCCATGTCTTCTTAAGAAAATGTTATGGGTATTCTTGTGCATGAGCTTCCAGTGTGCATAAGCCTGCAGTTGTATGTTCTAGTAAGAAATCTTGAATACTATTTGATGATTGAGACTCGATTTGCATAGGAACCGGGCGTGCTACCTTCGGGCATTCAGCCTCTAATGTACACAGAATTACTCGTGGGTTGCTATGCTATATACTGATAAGGGGATAGTATGAGTTACAAGTTAAGTTGGATAGGTTTAAAAGTTAAGTTTTAGGTATATTAAGTAGTATTATATATTAAGTAGAATAGGTAAAGGATGTACTTATTGTACTTGAAGAACAATAGGAATTTCAAGAACTACTACTATCTTATTTTCTAAGAAATATGATCTAGTACTTATAATGCTATAATATTCTCTAAATTTCATATCTAAAATTTGATTTTTATCGGCAATTTCTTTTTCAAATAATTTTCTGAAGTCTACTACAAGGTGCCATTTTTGTCGACGGGAAGCATCAGTCTTCTCTGGTACTACGGGTACTACCAGAATAGGCGAGCTTCATGCAGAGTCGGATGGTCTTACAATGCCTTGCTGACATATTCCCAATTTGATCACTTGTGAACAAAGGGATATCTGTAGCTCTTCATACATACGGGGTTGTACATTATATTTTATTTATCTAATTTGAAATATCTTTTTGTTTTATTATATTTTAAATTTTTTTTTTTTCTTTTAAAATTTTTAATGTATCGTTTTTTTCTACGTTTTTTTAATTCATTCAAATTGTTGCATTTAATTATAGTTTCAATTTTTTTTTGTTTAATAATTATTTTATGTAATAAACCTATTTAATTAATTTTTAAATTGTGTTTAATAAATTTACTTTATATTTTAATGTAATAATATTTTATTTATGTCAACTTGATTTTTTACTTTTTTAATTTGGTGAGTTTATTAAATATATTTAATTTCACAATTAATTGAATAAATCCAATTTTATAAATGATTTAATTTTAAAATGATCTGCATTCCTAAAATACAACTATAAAGTTTATTTCAGCAAATTATCTAATCTCTAAAACCTATAGACTAGTTTTAACTCTAAAAATTTATTTAATTTTTTAAATTTATAGAATTTCCAAAATCATTTTTTTTATACTACTCACTAGTTTTTTTATTCCGTTCTTATATGTATTTCAAATAACTTGTAATTTTTTTTGAATAGTTATTTTTATATTTCTTTTTTTTTATATTTATTTTGTTTTTCAATATTTAATTTTAATTAACATATCATGTTGATATATTGGTATTGCTTAATTTTCTACATTTTTTTTATTTTTTTTTAATTTATTTATTTTCTGTTTCACTTTTTATTTTAATTTATTTAATTCATTAAAGTTTTTATATTGATTTTATTTTTATTCCAATAATTTAAATTTCTAGTTTATTTAAATTTTTTTATATATTTTACTTAAAAAATTTAATAATTCGATTCCAAAATTATAAAATTTCAACTTTCTTTCTTTGTTTCTTTTTCTTAATATATGATTTAAATTTAATACTATTTAATTAGCATTTATAATTTAATTATATACTTAAAACTAGTATTTTACTCCGTGCGCGGGCCGCGTGCGGCCCGCGAGGACGTTATCGTGGCTGTTGTATTTATAAAAATGTTATACTTGTTGCTAAACTTTAAATTTTGCAAGAATTAGTACAAAACAGCGGTTATTTTCAAAGAAAATGATAATTTATCTGACTTTTGCATGGCGGCCATCTTGAAAAATGCTGTCAGTCAAGTAAAAGGTCAAAATTTGAAATCAGCATCCTTTAAAACCCCCAAATATAAAATATCAGCCGAATCCGAGTTACTATAAAATCGGGCGCCATTTTGAATCCGCCATCTTTGAATTATTTTAAGACTGTAAGAAAGCCTCCGTTGTTCTCTGTAACATGAGTCCAAACACGCTATGCTTGCCTCTATTAGTTTCGATAGTGTGCGCCTTTTAATTTTGCATGGCGGCCATTTTGTTATGTTTCTTCAAAGAGTGTCTATTTTATTCAAGGTTCCCGAAAATATTCAGTTGTTAAGTAAAAAAAGGTTAGTGGTGTTGAAGTTAGGTTAGATTAGCTAAAGCCAATTAAAAAACGTCGCATTAGTAAAACATTGTAAACGTAGCAATGGGTAGTTTGATCGTCGTCGCGATAGGTAGATTGAAGCTCCTCCTCGCTTCACTCGTCATCGCAATAGGTAGTTTGTAGCTCCTCCTCGCTTCGCTCGTCGTCGCGATAGGTAGTTTGAAGCTCCTCCTCGCTACGCTCGTCGTCGCGGTAGGTAGTTTGAAGCTCCTCCTCGCTTCGCTCGTCGTCGCGGTAGGTAGTTTGTAGCTCCTCCTCGCTTCGCTCGTCGTCGCGATAGGTAGTTTGAAGCTCCTCCTCGCTTCGCTCGTCGTCGCGATAGGTAGTTTGAAGCTCCTCCTCGCTACGCTCGTCGTCGCGGTAGGTAGTTTGAAGCTCCTCCTCGCTTCGCTCGTCGTCGCGATAGGTAGTTTGAAGCTCCTCCTCGCTTCGCTCGTCGTCGCGATAGGTAGTTTGAAGCTCCTCCTCGCTACGCTCGTCGTCGCGGTAGGTAGTTTAAAGCTCCTCCTCGCTTCGCTCGTCGTCGCGGTAGGTAGTTTGAAGCTCCTCCTCGCTTCGCTCGTCGTCGCGGTAGGTAGTTTGAAGCTCCTCCTCGCTTCGCTCGTCGTCGCGGTAGGTAGTTTGAAGCTCCTCCTCGCTTCGCTCGTCGTCGCGATAGGTAGTTTGAAGCTCCTCCTCGCTTCGCTCGTCGTCGCATTGGTGGTTTTGAAAATATGTATGGCAGCCATTTTGAAAAACGGTGGATGTCTAAAAGAAGCTAAAGCATGTTAATCAGTATCCTTAGGGACACTCAGATATCAATTTTCATACGGATTGGAGATCCATAAAAAAGTTCGGTAAAATGAATGAAATTTTTCAATATGGCGGAATCAAAATTTTTTCGCCATATTCTTGCTAAGTATCTAGGGGGAGTCTTAGATATCGATTTTCATCCGGATCGGATATTTTTTTCTATAAGTCGATACGTCTCCATGCGCCATCTTGAAAAAATCAATTTCATTTGTATTTTGTTTTGTTCCTTTATACATCTTTACTTGATCCTCAGAAACAACTTTTCTATTACATTCATATTGGAGGCGTAAAAAAGGAAAGTTCATATTTCGTTAAAATCACCTTTGTATGGCAACCCTATTGAAAAATGGCGCATGTCAAAATTTGATTTTAGAATGTTGATCAGCATTCTTGGGGACCGTCAGATATCGATTTTGATCCGGATCGGAGAATTTTTTTTTTCCGCCATGACCAAAATTTCCGCCATTTTGAAAAAAAAAATTTGGTGTTCTTTTCCCTTTTGGCCTTCAAACAATATTAGTTCGAGCTCTTTATACTAAAGTATCATGGTTTCGACGTCATTTCCGGTTTAAATTTGTATGGAAGATTTTTTTTTCCGCCATATTGGATTTTTTTTATTTTCTCTAAAATCGTCCCAGGGTTTGCTATGACATTCCTGAGAACGCATATGACCCATCTCATATCGTTTAGCCAGGCCGTTGATGGTCACGATGATGGAAGGTCGGAAGACCAGGTCATCAAATGTTTTGAATTAAGAACGTCTATTTTTATACGAGCCAATAAAAAAAGGATCAAAATTTCTCATAGGTATCGAGAAACAATGAGCCAAAAATAAAAAAAAAATTTGTATGGCAGCCATCTTTAAAAATGGCGGGATCCAAAATATTTTTTCAAATATCGAATCAGGGACCCCAAAAACCCCCCGATGCAAAAAATCTGCCGGATCGGACCAACTTTCAAAATGGCCGCCATCTTGGATCCGCCATCTTGGATTTTCATGACGACCATCCGAAAGCGCCCATCCTCCTCTATGACATTTGGTCGAACACACCCCATCTACCTCTTACCGTTTCCGATTTATAAGCGTTTCAATTTTGTATGGAATTTTTATTTTTTTGTATGGCAACCCCTATTTTTTTTTATTTCTCTCCAAGCGTCCCAGGGTTTACTACAACTTTAGTTAGAACAGGTCACCCATCCGACTTGTAGTTTCCGAGAGCCGTTGACCGGTTCCATCAAGGAGACGACTTTTTGCTGATGTCAGCTTTTTCTGGTGGTCACGTGACCCATCTCTATGCAACCTCATACTCGGTTTTTCTCCACCACTTCCAGGAGCTGAGATCAAAAATGTCAGTCAGTGAGTGAGTGAGTGAGTGGGTAACGAACTTTATATATTATAATTGTTCATTTCAATTTTTATTCTACTTGTTCTTTTTTATTTTTGTCATTTTCTAAGATTTGCGTAATCTTATAATTAATAAAGTTTTATAATTTACTCAATTTTACAATGCATTTGATTTTAAAATTTACACAGTTTCCAAATTAGGTTATATTAGATTTTTTTTTATTTTACCGTTCCAATTTTATATTCATTCTTAAATCATCCTAATTCCCCAAAAGAATTTTGTTATTTTAAATTTATTACTTTTTTATCATATTCTTTTTATCCCTTTTAATTTAATTTAAACTTTTATTTTATGTTATTCTTTTTACTTTGAATACTCGCTAAATGTAAGCAGTCAACGCCTATAATTGCGATGACATTAACCATGTTACCCTTAGTATTTAGTCACATTCAATAGTAATAATGTACATTGTGTTGGTGTTCAATAAATAAATAAATAAATAAATAAATAAATTTCCAAAACTTATGTAATTCTATAATTAATATTTATTATTATTAATTACACCATTTTTCAAAATTATTTCATTGTTATTTCTTTTTTTTTATACTTTAATACCTACTCATTATTTTTTATTAAACTTTCTTTCAAACATTTCAAATGAATTTAATTGTTCAAAATGTCATACTTTTTAATTTTTTAATTTTTTATAATGTTATAATTTTATTCTTAAAAAATAAATTTTCCAGTGATTTAATAGACTTTTTTGTTTAATTTAAATAATTGTTTTTTTTGTTGTTACATTTTTTTAATTAATTTATGAATTTTTTTTTTATGTAATTCATTTAAATATTTTATTTTATTTTTATTAAGTCATTAATTTTTATTCAACATTTCCGTTTAATTTATTTTATTTTTTTAAATTCAATAATACATTTATTCATTTAAATTTTTATTTCATTTCATTTATTTATTCTAAAATATAATTTTTTCATTAATTTAATTTCTCAAATTAATTCAAACTTAAACAGTTATTTTTAATTGATTTATTAATATTTTGAATTGTTTTTTTTTTATTTAATCATTTAAATTTATTTCATTTAAGTACCTATATTTTTATCAAAATTTTAATGATTTATCATTTTTATAAGATTTTGTAATTTATTAAATTTTATAATACCTAATGTTATGTGTGTTATGTTTGATTTAACAGATAATCTAATTTTTTCAATTTTTATTTAAATTTTTTTTTATACATAAAACTTTATTTCATTCTTTAGTTTTCAAAACCTAATATATTTTTTTTGTTTATTTTATTTTGCCAAATAATGATTGAAAGTAATTTTGTTTTTACAAATCACATTTAAATACCTATTTATTACATTTATTTCTTTCATGTTACATTAAATAAATTTTATTTATTTAATTTTTAATGATTATCTTAATTTTTTTTTAATATCTTATTTCTTATTTAATTTCCCAAATTAATTCATATTTTTAAATAAATTTAGTTTTATTTATTTCAATATTAATTTTTTATGTTTTTTTTTTAATTTAGCTATTTTTTTCTTCAAATATTAACTTTTATTAGACATTATTTTTGCAAAAGAGAAAAATCAATATTTTTTTTTATAACCCTTTTCATATTTCCGTTTTTTTTATTTATTTTTTTATTTTAATATATTTCGTTTTTTTTTGAGTTTACATTTTTTTATAACATTTTTCTTTTATTTCGTTCATTTTATTTAATTTATTAAACAAATTTAATTTTTATCCCTATTGAATTCCCTAAGTTAATTATTCAAATTAATCCAATTCCGTTAAATTTATGTCATTATACATTTTTTCATTTTTTTTTACATTTATTTAATTTATGTCTTATTTTGCGATTTTTTTTTTGCATTAATTTTTTTTATACATTTTTTTTTGTTCACGTGTTATTTTATTTTATTTCTAATTATTCTATTTTTTTGTATTTAACTTTTTTTTTAGTTTTTATTATTATTTTTTTTTAAATAATTTTAATTACTAATTAATTTCGGCCATCTGATTATTTAAATTTACTTCACTTTTTTAATTTTAATTTATGTTATTATATTTAAAGTATTTAATAATGACTTTATTTAAATTTGTGTTAATTTTTTTTATTTACATTTTACCGCTTTTTTATTTTATTCCGATTAAAATTTATCAATTTCATTATTCTTTTAATTTTATTATAATTAAGTTTGGCTAATTTTATTTTTATTAATAATTGAATTAATTAAAATTTATTACCTATATATTATCACTATGCTTAATTTTTTCGTAATTATTAAAATTCCTTTTCTAATGAATTTACATAAGAATTTCTAATATATTAGAATATATTCATTTTCAATTATCTGTTCTTGGATTTTAATTTACTTAATTATATCTTACACCAGAGCGATTCTGGGAAAGATAGATTTTAACTTACTTAAATACCTTACCAGAGCGATTCTGGAAATAGATAGATTTTAATTTTAATTTACTGAAATACCTTATCAGAGCGATTCTGAAAAAGGTATCGTCAGGTAAAATCCTGACGGAAACTATAACTAAAAAGGGGAAGCAACACCAGAGACAATTCTAGGGTACTTACTGTATAATTATTCATCATCTTCGGTTCACTATATTAGTCTTCGATTTCTTGAAAGCTCCAGCTGCAGTCCATAGGTATAGATGTTCGAATCCTTGGTTAAGGCTCAATAGCCAATCACGCACGCGCACAGTATTAACAGCTATAATGTCCAGAGTTCACCGATTGACCTCAAAGTCCAAAAAACTGCCAACACTCCCGAGGGTCGTACGCGCACTTGACCCAAAGACTCTACCAACTGCGCCAATTATAGAGGGGCTGCAGCGGGAGTAATAGAGTAAAACCATGTGATGAAGTTTTTACCTTTTATTTAAGGTTTTTACATATAACACTATAATTAGGTCCTAAAATTAATTATATGTATGTGACAAGTCTCGACGATCGAGAACAAGTGCCGGGGGAGGATGATGTAAGCCTCGCGGAGCTTAGAGGGGATCGCGGGCGCGGGCGGTACGCGGACGGTGGTCGCGATCTGTCTCACGCTTTTGCTGGTCAGCGCTTTTCCATGTGTTAGTACATCTTCTCCATGTGTGCAAATCGCGCTGACACGGCGGTGACGATGCCTAGGTGGCGCGATATGCGGTATGTTCGATGTACTTGTCGTTCTACATAACAAACTTATAAACCATAATAAACGACCAAAAACACTGAAGTAGAAAAATGTAAAACTAGAGGAATCCCCATCCCAAATCAGCGCTTCTTTAGACACTCTTTAACGCCCCGCTGACCCCCATAATGGTTGAATTTTCAAAAACTGGCATTATACACCTCTCTCTACGCCGTAAAAGGAAGACGCCCTCCAAATGATCACAAAATAAGATTTATTGCAAAATAGAACTTATTTTGTGAGTATTTGTGATCAAGTCTCTACGTCCAGCAGCATGATGGGCTATGAACTGTCAGTCATTCAAGACAAGCCCTTATTAATATACAATACTACATAATAATGTTGCTATGGCGCTTACGCCTAATGACTTATTCATGCCACCGTTACACGTACTTATATCTAAATGGAAAAATGGAAATAACCCTTTTCAGCTTTTTATGCATTTGTTTCCTGTTGGTGACATGCCCTATTATATAGATTGATGTGATATGACATACGATGATTAGGTTTTTTTCCATTTTTGCGTGAATCATTTGTTATATTCTTTTTAGATCCTAATATATATTACATTGCATAAACAGGGCCAGTTTTTGAGACCTAATTAGGTACCTATGTGCGATGTTTTGATCTAAAAACATTATCGAAACTCAGAGTTTATAATATTATAGGTCTTCCTTATTTCAATTTTGTAATAAATTATTACAACACGAAGAAAATATATCCAAATTTAAATTTGAGTACTTCAATAAATATGAAACGGCACTTGGACGTGTGAAAGTGCCCTTCACGAGTAAGGCTACGTTATTTTCTAGAGTAAACATAATACATTGTAAGGGCTCTCCTACTACAGGGAAAGTAAATAAACCAGACATATTTCTATATTTGTAACACAAAAACAGGCCTAAACCATAATATACTGTTTGTTTTTGGGTATACTTTTGTTATTTTCTATGATATTCCATAAATCTCATGGAATAGTTTCACAAAGTTCATATTTTCTGAACGTTGTTTTCCGACATTAGGGAATTAGATTGTCTACAATAGGTACCTACTGCAGCTTTTCTTCTAAATTAAACAATCTTCAAGTATAACTCAACAAGCGTTTGCTTTATCTTTTTTCCTTTTACTTTATTCGCCGAGTACGGGACCTGTCTGTGTTGTAGTTTGTTCTTTGAAGATGTTTTAAGGTACTTTACTTACCTATAATCGTTTTCAATAAAAAATTGAAACAAACGTCTAGGTGCTTTTTTATTACAAAAATAAATTGTAGCCAACATTATAAGAAACAAAAACACCCAAGGTAAGGGGCAAACACCCTTTACGATAAGGGACGTCTAAAACTTGATTGCCATTAAAAAAACTGGTATACCTGTGCAAAAGAGATTCTCAATTTTAAAAATGCTGTATCTACAGCTGCATTCTTTATGTCACGTTCACTAAGCCACAATGTCGAAGTATTCCATTCCAAGAGTAAGTTCCATATTACCTATAAAATATTAAAATACCTCACACGAAAAACAGTGGCGATCTTTCGACCAATTATGTATCATTCACATCGAAAACACTCACAACAATCATTATCGAACCAATGATTATATTCATTGACTCATCATTTCGTATCTGGCATGCTACTAATGGTATAGTCACGCATGACCGCCAAATGTGGCACCTTTTGTTGGCACAGTAGCGCATTCTTACCGGTTACTTGAACCCCAGATAATATAATACCTACAGTACAGATGCCTCATCCCATACAACGGAATAACGCGGGATATTTCATGATTTATTTTATTTCTGCATAACGCAAGATTACACACAGACACATTTATTGCGTGTAGGCGAAGTATTGGGCCAAATGAATACACTAGACACTAACTTGTTACTCTCTAGACACGATTACTACATTTTGTTTCGGGCTATTTTTCGTTTGTACCTGATGGGACCCCATGCTTGAACTGTAGTTTGCGTCGTCTTTTGTTTACATCAATCCACACACATCCTAAGCTGGAAGACATAGATACACAGCAGTTATACACAGGGGGCCTAGCACAACCTCTTATGGCATTATTACTTCAATCATACATTGAAAAATGACATAAAAGTAATATAATAATACTATAATGTTGCAAGCAGTTTTGATGACGTCACGTTAAATCGTTTACTCCAATACTGCATGTTGACACCGACGTGCGATAGTGATAACGCTAAATAAAAATGTAGACATCTCGGTCTCATGCAGGAATACTTTATAAGTTCATGGTACGAATTTGAACAATAAGCATGATGACTAAAATTTTTTTTTGCATAAATTAAAAATATTCTTTAAAAGATAAAAATTTGTGAAAACAAAAATAAAATATCTCAAAAAACGACAAAGTTACAAGCATTTTAAAAACCGGAATAGAAAGAGATAGCTCAAACGGCCAGTGACGTCAGAGCAATGTCGTCATAGTACCTCATTAGTAAGCTGTGGTAGCTTTACATACAATATCTTTGGCATGTGACGTCACAGGTGGATTTTTCATAGTAACCGTGGAGGCGCTCTGTTTCGCGAGAAAGGGACAGGAGATGCCTCCTATAGAAACTTTAAAAGCTTATTACTCCGTGATTTATTCACCGATTTTGCTTATTTTTTCAATTATTGCATTCATTTTTAATCTTCTTTATGAAAGTATTATTTACTTGTTTATTTTTAATAGTAGTCATCATGCCTATTGTAAGCTTAAAACATTAATGTCATGAAATATGATGGTTTTGTATTAGTTTGTGGTACGCCTCCAGCACCCCTATTCCCAACCTATCGAAAACGTTTCGATTCGAAATCTACACTCTCCGTCTCTTTCATTCTAAATGTAGATGAAGGAGACGGGAGAGTGTAGATTTCGAATCGAAACGTTTTCGATAGCTTTGGACGCTTATCATACACACGGGAAGAGGTAAGCGGTGAGCGTAGCATGCGGGGGGCTAGCAGCGCACTATCACAGCCGCCATTAAGTTTGACCGACACTCCACCTATTTGTTTAAAAAAATATCACATGACTCTGCTTTCATCATCAATGCTGCAAACAGAAAAAATAGGTAACACTTTGTGTACATAGCATAGGCTCTTTTCACGTGATGGTTTTCTAATTGTTTTTCTAATTTGCACGGTGCTGATTTCCATCGAGGTGAGAATACATGTCATCACAAGTTAGATAAATATTTGAGTTTTAGGACCGTTGTAAAAATTACATGGTATGAAATGTTCGCCAATTTTTATTTTATTTACATTTATTATCAATGTTATTAAAAACTATATGCCAAACTATTATACCTCATCATCATTATCATCATCATCATCAACAGCCTGAAGACGTCTACTGCTGAACATAGGTCTCCTCCACAGGGCGCCACCTTGAGCGGCTGCTCGCCTCCTGCATCTATCGCTCCCCGCGGCTCGTAGAACTGACAACCGATGGGGAAGAAAGGTTCTCGAGTGGCGAGCACTGGAAAACGCAGCGTAGGCCGGCCCCACTAGGTGGACCGACGATCTAGTGAAACTATGCCCTGTTAAATACCTACTAGTAAAACAACTCTAAAATTACCTCCTGCGAATTTGGTTATATACTGACTGGCCGTGCTGGCTGACATCAGTTATGCTCGTCTACTACAAGTATAGATAGCGTGCTCTGTGTCCAACATGCTTCCAGGATTCCCCTTTTGTAATGTTATGAGCTCCTTAGTATTTTTTAATCATCACTTTTCCGTATAGCCTATTTGTAGCAGCATTTGAACTAGTACTTATACCTATATTCAGTTTATAATTTGTTTAATAATACTTCCAGCATTTCTTTCTGATCCGATGGTAAAATACCGTTTTTTGTAAACGTACCTTTTTCCTATTTTTATTTTTATTTCTCAATACTGTATTATATAGTGATACCGCTTTGCCAGTTATTCTGCCGCCAAGCAGTAGTGTGCAACTACTGTGTTCCGGTTTGAAGGGCATTGTAGCTAGTGAAATTACTGGGCAAATGAGACTTTATGACCTGATTACACAGTGTAGTAATCTGATTACTAGACTGTGTGATGTCTCAGGATGACGTGCGCAGTGCAGTGTCACACGAAACTTTATTATTTTAAAGTTCCGAGTGACACTGCAACTGTTATGGGCGGCCGTATTGCTTAACATCAGGTGAACGACCAGCTCGTCACGTCAATCATTCTCATAAAAAAAAATACAATATCTAGAAAAAAATACTACGTAAATCAGAAGTTTATGTCACGTTTCAACGACTTGACGAGCTCAGCGACAAGAGATATTCATAAATGAAATTCTCTTCCTTGAGGATGTTTCGGGAGATCAGAAATCAGTCTTCGCATCTTTAGTAGATGACTGCTTCTTTACGCAACATAACTTTTGTATTAGGAGAAAATGTAAGTTCTCTTGTAAAATCGGTACAAAATATGATAAAAATCCCATGCACCTAATTAAATGAAATTAATGTTCGTTTTAATTCGTATTCTAATTAACGAAAGGAAATTCTCTCATTATAGCTATAAAATAAGAATACCCTTTACCGTAACTCGATATTTTCAAAGAAAAAACAAAGCAGACAACTAACTCGTGATAAAGGACTATTTTTTACTTATCGGCCGAATTCGTGTTTATAATTATTATGAGAATTAACTACATGATAAATAAACAGTTTCTAAACATCTCTTAATGTGAATGATTTCAAAGTGTAAACCACACTTAAGGTTTATGGTTTATCTAAGTGTAAAGATATTAATAATATAGTCCTTTAAATTTTAGCAACCAGCGGGTTTTGACCCTGCGGCTAACTCACCGGGTTGGACGCTCTACCAATTGAGCTATGATCACCTGACCGCTAGCTGGTTCCCGCTGGTTGTTAAAATTTTAAGGACTTTAATATCTTTATCGTCTCCTCTGTGTCAATGTTAATTATTCCTTGTAATTGGTGGCAATTTTTTGCTGTGTAGTGTGTATAGCCGAGAATCTATAGATTAATAATTATATGATCCGCTAAATATTAGAAATAGCCTTTGGAAGAGTACAGAACACAATGTAGCCAGACGAGCACGAGACCCTGCTACACGCAAACTAATGTTCAACCGATGTATCACAAAACTTACCATGCTTCACTTCAAGTAACAACAAAACTTAGTTAATTAGTTCTAGTATATCTACAGTGGAAGCTTCCAGCGAACCACCTTTTCGCGGAATACCCTATAATTTCAAACTAGCTGACATGCCCAGACACTGCAAACATTGAGTAAAGAGACCAGCAGGGTAATTCTAACCTCTCTGGTTTAAATATATATTAAAAACCCCATTCCTTTTAGCTAGAGTGTGATTCAAAATCAATGGCAGCTGTGAAGTGCACTGCATGCAAGCCCGCCGCACGCTGTGCACACCGTTCTCTGCCCGCGCACATCTAATTTTTGCTACTCGCAGCGTTTTGCGCCTACTTCACAGCCGCCATTGAGTTTGAATCGCACTCTACATAAGCTACGCTGCTGTGTTGAATACTAGCGTGTGTCTCGTATTGAGCAGCTTTCGCACTTTGATGCGTCCCTCCTCAGTGTGTCGCACCAGCATTGAGCACTCTTCGCAAGCACAAAGAGCTTCGTTTCAAAAAATATACTTTCCGTCTCTTTTATCTGTATTCAGGACGAAGGAGAAAGAGATTGTATATGGATTCCGAAAGAACCTATCCGATCAGCGGGTCTAGCAAAGATCCCTTTCCATTAGCGTCAACGCCAAACGATAACTCAAAATTTATGGGAATGACAGCCCCTGCGGAAAAGTTGTCCGCAGCTATTGTCATTTCAATACATTTTGGAGTTAGCGTTTGGCGTTATCGCCAATGCAAAGGGTTCTTTGCTAGACCCCCTGTTCTGAATCGCTCCGCAGATCGTCATAATGTTACGACTCAAATACATTTATATAGGTAGGTAGTACATACATACTCATGCGGGATCAGGCGCCCTCACTCTTCACATAATAGTGAAGGTGCCGTGTAGTTTTTGTTCTCATATTAGTTACTAACGACCTATGTAGACGATGGTACCGAACCTACTTAGACTACCTTCTAACAAGTAACAGTTTTCTAAACTTATTTAATGAATAGGTACTTAAGCAGCAGCGGACGTCTTCGGGCTGTTAATGATGATGATGATGATGATTACTTAAGTTTTTTTTTATGTAGTTTATAATAGCTACAAAATCAGGTTGTCCAGGTTGAACATAGGTCTCTATAAATCCACTTACAGGATTATATCCTTAAAATAGGTAGGCATAGCAAGACCTTTCCATAATGTAGATTAGCTTAGGTGTGTTTGTTAACACAAATCTTACTGGCTGAGCCGATTACATTAGATCTAATTACCTACTGCCGTAGGTAGTTATTAGAACGTACATAATTAATTTATAATCGTCTTTAGTGCTTACTACAAATATACATTATGTTAATACTGAGATGTATTAGAGATTACGTTTAGTACTGTATTATGTATGTATATTCATTAAAGGTTAGATTTTATTTAAGCATGGGGCCGTAATAAAGTCTTTTCAATTTTGTCCCCGACCAAATAGAAGGTTGTTGTAAGTTTGACGAGTGTGTTTAGGTATCTGTGTGTCGATTTACGGCATCGTAGCATCCAAATAGATGAATCTATTTACCTTAGATTAGTAGATTTTTATTTGTATTACTTTTTCTATGATCAAAAATTTTGCTCAAATTGCTTAGTCTTTTTTTCAAGTTTCCTTGAACTAGGTTAGGTTAGGGTAGGTTTTTATTGAACAAAATAACATTCTCTGCATCAGCAAGTCGATGTCACCATAGCGTCGACCAAATGTCAACATAAATCACTGTGTATATATTCGTATACTAGCTGACCCGTCCTGGCTTCGCACGGGTTAATTAGTTTAAGTCCTAACCCTGTTTATGGGTAAGAGAGAAGCAAAAGGGAAAAATATAGGGGGAAAAGGATGAATGGATGGAACGGCGAAGGAAGGCAGGCTGCGCCTGCCTCCCTCTTTATATCGATCAATATAGAAGTGTAGGCAAAATTTTCCAAAAATAATTAATTTACAGATTTAGCCCAGTGACAGTTTTATTGATATGACAGTGTATTGATAACACACAAAACTCCTGTAAAAACTTTTTTTCTTGGATTTTGGCTCCACACGTCGTGTATTTAGCCAGTGTCAAGTATTGTAATTTTTCATAGTTAAAGAATATATCACGTAAAGTCAAGTCAGGTAGTCGTAGTCCAGTCTAAGTCATGCTCCAGTAAAGTGGTGGCAACTTTACTAGAAGCTTCTATGGAATTTTGGAAGCAACACGAAGACTCACGTTTCACCACATTATATCACTTGCCCACACTCATGCTCGTAATTCAGCACTTAATGCATAAAACGCCACCAATTTTAAACATTAATACTGGAAAAAGCATAAGTTTTGAGAAATAATACAATGCAATGACGTGAACATTTCCGCGTTCCCGCCAAAACTCCTGTAAAAACTTGTTTTATAAACCGATGTTCTATTTTTAAAGCCAGTCTCAATTTTCTACCACATTCTAGCTTCTCATGCAAGCTTACCAAGAAATACGATGTTCGATTATCCCTGCACTGAATGCAACTCAGAGCAATTCCATCTAATCCCTGCTGACACTGCTAAAGCTACATGCAAATGTACTGAAATCTACATAAGTCAATTCAGTAGTTTATTGAGGTGAATCTCAAAATAGGACGAAACATGTTTAGGTTTATTTACAAGGAGTGTGATGTTTTTTTATAAGGATGAATGACGTAAACAGCTAGTCGTTCACCTGATGTTACGCGACACGGCCGCCCTTAACATGTTATACAATTAGGTACCTACGCCACATTCTGCCCTACGCTCCTTGTTGCGGTCTTAACACCCAGAGTGAAGTATCTTATAGACAAGCGTGTATTATCCTAAACCACATCGGTAGTCCCAATAGGTACTACAGAATAATTGACCGGTCCCATAGTATATTACCTCTTTAGATTCATCAATAGCCTGAAGACGTCCACTGCTGAACATAGGCCTCCCCCAGAGAGCGCCAGTTTGAGCGGCTGTTTGCTTTCGGCATCCATCGGCTCCTTGCGGCTTTCACCAGACCATCGGTTCACCTGGTGAGGGGTCAAAATCAGTTATGAAATGAATGGTTTGTTAAAGGTGAGAGGAAAGGTACTTTTGAATATTGTATAGAATTTCTTTGGTTGTACTTTAGTCAGTCTATTTACCTAACAACTACAGCTCAAGATTCCCAATATAGAACTAGATAAAATTATTTGAACCTGAATCTTGTTTTGATTGTTTGGAAGAGATCGCTTTACTATTGTACACCGCCTATTGTACTAGTATTATGAGTTTTAGATTTCTTCTTATATTTAAGTTTATCTGCAATATCTATAAGTATATCTATCTCAATCCTATCATAAGCCTCTAAAGTACCTACCTACATAGTAGTTGTGTTTAAAGTGTGCACAGCAGAGAGGACACTAATTGCACTAATTGTGCACCTACATCCAGCTCAAGTGGGATACGAGCCCGTATTTCCTCTACCGTAATTTTGAATGCCCACCTTGCCTACAAACTGATCCACACCACACCACAGTCAATAAAAGCTATTGCTTGTTTCTGAATTCTGATTTGATTGAACTCATTTTAGACTCAGTCTAAATGAGTTTTGAGTTTAATCATAATGATTATAATTTCAGTAATAGGGCGAATACTGCGATTTCAGGTTATTTTTTTCGTTTTGATCTCTCTTTGGTCTCTCGGCGTTGACGTGCATTCTAGGTACAGGTACGATAGAACAACCTTGCAAGTAAAAATAAGATGAATTAAACTCTTATGCTCCCAACACTTCTTGAATAAAAATACTTGTAAATATTTCCGTTAATTTATTATTTTGAAATATTTTTTATCTTGAAGCTCCTTGGATTCAAAATACCTATCCCACCTCATTGTTAATCTGTTTCATCAATAGACCTAGATGTACAAATATTCTAGTTTCGATATCATCTATGGATGCGTATTTATAGATGTTGCTCTAACTGCAGCTAATAGAACAAACTCACAGGCTTATGATCTGATTAGACATCCAACTGTTTCAGATACAGGATGCTCCGAAATTTTGTTAAGCAAAGTAAAAAAAAAGCAGTTTTACATTTTCGCCAGGATGTTTGAAGGGAAATATTCATTTCCTGCTAAGCTTCTTTTCAGGCGGCCTCTTCAAATAGCCTGTCCGCTTATTTGTACTGTTACAGGAAACGGTATTTGTCTGTAATAAAATGATAATATTGAGTTTAGGGCTTTTTCAAAGAATCGAATAGGCTATTCAAAATGAAAGATTTAATCCGGGGCAATACGTAAGAAATTAATTGTGTATGTTTGCAGGTGCTATTATAATGGGTACATATTATATTAGAATAATATATTTATATTTTAATAAGTATTACAAGTATTAACAACAAATAACACGACGACAACCAAATAATTTGCAAACAGCTCCACAACAAAAATAATACGATTTACCAAGCTATCTATTCAATTTCCGGACAGTAATAATATAGTTCGCACTCTCTAACGCGGTTAATTCGACTAATTAAGGGAGCGCCCCGTATGATGGAATTTGCGGCCGCAATATGCTGGCGCAAACTGATCATCGGGCGGTTTCCAGGCTCAAACTAGATTGCGGGCCGCATCAAAATTGATTACATGGAATAATTAGAACGGTCCAACCTGCTTACAGGATAAGATTTACTTTCAGTCTGGAGAGGGAAATCAGAGGTACCTACTTACATTTGCTATTTTGAAATATTATTAAATTACTTACAAAAAAATGGACGCACTTTGTTAGATAGGTAACCATGTGCGTAATCAGGATTATCATTAATATCCATATCGAAAAACATAGAAAGGAAGCCAATCTGACGTAATACGGGTGAATAGATAACTAAAATGTGCTAAGATAAACGTAGGCGCACCGACGACCTGGTGAAAACCGCGGGGTGCCGATGGATGGCGAGCAGCCGCTCAAAGTGGCGCTCTCTGGGGGAAGCCTATATCTTCAGCAGTGGACATCTACGGGCTGATGATGATGATGATGATGACTAAGATAAAGTGTTAAAAATTTAAAATGTTGTGGGTAGTTTACACTACATTTACTGGTTATCTTACATGTAAACTAACAAGTTAGTGTAAAGAGCGTCTATCAGACTGCAGTCTGATAAACGGTCGAACCCTTCTTGCAGAAGTTTTAATTATTGCAAGTGGAAACCCAACCTAAATTAAAACCCTTTAAAATAGTTTTTGTAGCTGCATTTCGCGTTTACTATACTATACTACGTCAGTTTCTTATGTAACTTATTTTTAAAAAAAATTGCTTCTTTTAAAACCTTATGTAATAAAGACACTTTATGACGTTGGCTTTTCACCTAATACGCACTCGAGACTCGTCAACATTTGCGGTAATCGGAGCTGAATTCTAACGGATACACACGCATAAGTTCTAATCAAACGGACTAATCGTTTGTGGTTGAAACTCATTTAGGAGCGGATATCGAGTGCCGATTGGATTACGGTTTTATGCCTTCAGACATTTGGGCGGGCGGCCCTTCATTTGCGCAAACCGCGTGGACATTAAAGCTAAGTACGTATTTAAATATTCTGTATTCGGATTATTTATTAATTTGGGAAACTGATTGGTACATCATAAAATCATAAAATCATAAAATATTAAAAAATATATTTTTTATCAATAATTCTGCGCTTTTCTGAATACTTGGGTAATAGTTTGACAGCATACGTGGTGTATTGGTTAAGCAGGTCGGCTCATAACCCGGAGGCAGTTAGTTCGCGACAGGACAAGCATTTGTGCACAGAAAAAAAGCGCAAATACTTGTTCTGTATCTGGGTGTTGTGGGGCATGGTACTCTTAGTTCCTGGGTCCTTAGATAATAGGGAATCCTAGTTAGGGTCCACGATCTATGTATGTGATCGTTGGGCGTTATTTATTTTATTTACCTATTTAATATCCTCTATATTCACGATTTTTGAAGCAGTACTTATCGCCTTCTTGGCGTAATGTACAGATTAATCTTTAATGTAAAGGAAAGATTTGATTTTTATAGATATTTCTGCCGATAAAGCATATCCCGGCTTTATAGAGACCATAGAGCATTGAAAAAAAATACGCTTCATCTGGAAGCAAAGCTTTTTTGTGCTCTGTGATGGGGACGGCATGTCAAATCTTGCCGTGATTCCAATTTTTCCTTCAGATTAAAAATTAATCTTACAAATGTTAGACTGAATTCATCGAACTGTTTCTAAACATAAATTGTATTAACTTTTCATGCTTCATCATCATCATCATCATCATCATTAACAGCCTGAAGACGTCCACTGCTAAACATAGGCCTCCCCCCGGGAGCGCCACTTAGAGCGGCTGCTCGCCTCCTGCATCCATCGGCTCCCCGCGGCTTTCACCAGTAGAGCGATTATGTAAAGCTGTTACAAACACTGGGTTGATTGAAACACATTTGAAATAGCTACATGTGTATATCGATAATTTGCGATTACGTAAGGGTTTTTATTTCTATTTCAATCGGTTTTTATCGATAACAACCAAAGTGAAGTTGCAGCCAACCCGACCAATTTAAAAAGCAAGGTTTATATAGAAAACGTGTTGAAATGACTAATCATTTTTATTTGGCTGCATTATACGGTTCTTTGGCCTATGTTTTTGTTGAAACAGGAAATGTCATTGTCATTGTCAATGAAAAAATAGAGTTATAATAATTGTGACCATTTGTGGCAGATTTCTGCCATTTGGCAGAACTAGCTCTCAAGTTTACTATTTTAAAAATGTGGCATCTTTTGGCAGATATGGGGGTTATTGATATTTTGAAGTAAAAATCGGGAGGTCTCATAGCTGCAGCTCTTTATTAGTTTTAATAACTTAATAATATTAATTTGTAATTCATTCATCAGACTTCCTCACTGAAACTAGAAGAAACTAAATACCATACCTGCCGTGCGGACTAGAGGGAGTGCCTCACTAGCAACCATGTAACTAAGATAGTTTTCATCCGATCAATATCCTACTGCCGGTAAACTGGCGCGCTAATTGACTGTTATTTGTCTTTTAAGATATAATTAAAAATTGCATATGATTACTTTTTTATTCATTGGTCAGCCCCCAAAGGGCTGAAACATAAACATAAACGTCATGGACCCTGTCGGGCACGCAAAAATTAGAAGAGAGGAGGCATACATAACTATTGATAATCGCGTACAGCCAACGACGTTTTTGCGCGCCAACGTAACACGAACAATCGATCAATATTGAAGCCGCTTAAACAGGGTTAGGTAAGACGTAAAAATTATTAACCCGCGCGAGCCGGGTTGGGTCAACTAGCAATATATTATAAAAAACTTGAGGCATATTTCTTTGTTGAGGAAGATTTCTAGCCTATTTAGGGCAGAATCTGCAATTTAGATGGTCACACTGGATATAGTAAGTAAGTATTTTATGATTTACTACTTATGCGTTTATATTGCTTGAAGATGCTCAATGTGAAGAAAAACAACAATAAAAGTTCGCAAGAAACAACCTCTAGCCTGTTTCTATGGAGAATGTAATTTCTGCCGTCATTTCGGCTGAAATCTATGTACGTAATCGCAAATGTTCATATCGATGAAATTTTTGTTCTGTCAAATCCTTTTCTGTAGCAAACTTGTTGCAATCGAACTTTTATTGACTTTGATTGATACAGAATGTCGTACATAATCGCAAAACTATAATAAATACATATTTCTTAATGAAACTGATTGAAATAAAAGTTACATAATCGCCCTACAGGTCGTCGGTCCACCTAGTGGGGGGCCGGCCTACGCTGCTTCATGCTTACTTACTTGAAATGCTAAACAAACGTTGCTTATATCAACAACACCGCCTCGCTAAGCACGCCACGCTGGCTAAGGGAATCCCACAGACGGAATCGTCCCTTTGTTCCCAAGGTATGTAATTCCACCCGGCTGTTACTGTCATTTATTAAAGCCACAGTTTCAATTCCAAGCGCACTTTATCCCGCGAGGGACGTTGCAAGGGACTCATCAGTCGTAAAAACAGTCGTATTTTTTAAATTTCGGAATCCTTGTTCCTCATGAAGATACCTAATCTTTATGGTTTACGTTATCTTCCTTGCCATGTCAGAATATTAAAGCTGATTATTATTATTGGACATAATAATAATAACAGTTTGTGACCGATATCTTGGTCTACAAATCATAACATTAGAGTATTTACTATGCAGACATGTTATGTAGAAGTAAAAATGCGTGGGAAACTTGTAACATAAGCGTTTATTACTATTTTAATTAATTAACAAAAATGAGCACTGCCATTAGGTAAAAAGATGGTGGAAAGAAGGGGTTGCCATTGGCAGAATACAAAAATCTAACATCGCAGTGTTGCTACTTTTTAACTAATAATTTTATCTATTTAAATAATAATTAAATTTACTTATTTTAATACAAAATATTATATGTTTAGATTTGTACTAAACATATTATTATAATAATATATAATATTATTATACTCTATCTATACTGTGCTCATATCTCAGGGTGTCCCGGAGGTCCCCCCAAAGCTTCTTCCCGGTAGCTCAGAAGGGGAGGACACTCACGGGAACACGTAGGTACTAGTGGGAAATCAGGAGCTAATTGGAATGAAACTGTAGATCTCGGCGAACTAGGTTTATTGTATCATGTAACAATAATTTAAAATGGTTATGGTCCAAAATGCTGAAGAATAAGATCGTAACTTGTTCCCAATTGAACTTTTACGGAACAACTAGTAGTAAATATAACTTGAGGTACAAATAGCACTTTAAACTGTTAGTAACAGATATCTTATAAAAATTGGTTAAGCACAAACGAGGACTGTCCGCCTCGGCGGTTGAACAAAGAATCACCAAAATGTATAGAAAATGAAAAGAATGCGACTAATGTTCTAATTTAGAATTTAAATCTAGATTATGTGAGGCCAATATTTCATGCGAAAACTATGAAAGCAGGTGAATAGCTGAAATGATGATGAAGGAGGATGACATCGTCACAACGGCGTTATGTACTATTTGGTCTCAGTATGGCGTAGGTATACTTAGTGCAGTTTTATGCACGAAAAACGTTATAAGGCACAGAGTTCTGTTAAAAAATAAATATTTATTACATAAATATTAAATGACATAAAAGAGCCACTAAAAGTAATTTAAAAGAATAAAATATAAGAGCAGAAATGTACAGGAAAAAAATAAAATTCCATTAGTACATTTTATATACCATGCGTGTAATGTCATTTTCAGTATAACAAATAAATAATATACTTACACATTCAATTTTAAAATGCCTATAAACACAAAGGCCCTTGGTTGACCTTTATAAACGATTGTCATTTGCAGTAACCATTGTGTAAGGCTGAAATATACGAGTTTGTTAAACGCAAACATTTTATTTCACATAAACATACGATTGCAATAATTACATTTCACTCTGCAAAAGCTATTTATATGTGAAATGCTTCATAAAATTAGTTACCAATACATAATTGTTTTAATGAACGTTAGTATGAATGTAAAGCCAAATGATCTCAAGCCAAACCACGTCTACTACACAACTTATAACTGATTTATTTTAGACATTGGTTTGGCTCAGGTGAATTCAAAGTTCCTACTATATAAAAAAGTGAATGAAATATCTCTAAGTATAAATATATAATTAAGGTTTGGGCTGAGTGCGTTCTTGCGTAGGCGAAACTGAAATGTTTTCGTTTCATTTCATATTCAATTATCTTCTACCAACTTTGGTTGGAGCACCATTTTCTATAGATAGGTACAGTACTGTTACGTCAAACACGTCTTTGGGAACTGAAAATAAAATTTTCCAATTAACTTTTTTATTTTTTTAGTTAGTGTCTTTATCTCTTCTTGCCATATTGTGGTTGCCTGTAAATAAAAAAAAAATCGGCAATGTATAAATTACAACCGATTTCCCATCAACCGTGATATTTTGATATGTGGCATCTTGCGAACGTGACGTTTTGAGTCCGTAATGTTTTTCGATGTACTTAGTGATAGCTATTATAATATCTGTGGTGATAGGTATTTTGAGAGCGTACCTATATTATACGTCGAGAAAACTCCCCGACGAGAAAGCGAACCCGCAAAGTGTATTTCTTAGTAGACAGCCAGTAATACTCTCCGCGGTTTCACACGACACATAAAATGTGTCCAAAGCCTGTGTTAATCGATTACACTTACTTAACTCTATTTCTGCAATGGATCTCTTTCGATTTGTTAAAATTAAATCATCCTGAACTTATTTGCGATTACAATATAATATATTACCGTAGCTTTGTTATACAGTTAACATTACAATTTGTAATATTGAAACTTGGTGTCTACCCCTTAAACATTTGAGAAGAATCTCTGGATATGTGCCAAATGTTATCCGATGATGCCTAGGAATAGATTCATATTACCGATATTTATATTTTGATCGATAGATTTCACTGAGTTATCGATAGACGTGTGAATATTGAACAATGCTTAGAATAACGATATGATATAAGTAACACTTAATAAATTGTTAGAAAATGAAATTCAATATTCAAGGTTAGGTTAGGTTATGAAAATAAAAATAAAAACATATCTCAAAGCTGCACGTTGTCTGTTTGTTTATTTGTGTGTCTTTCACGCTAAACAACTGAATCATTTGGATGAAAATTTGAAAACAAACAGCACCAAGATCAACCCGTAAAATAGAGAGCTCTTGCAAAAAAAAACATGCAAGAGAAACAGAAGGGCGACTCTACGCTTTTATTCCTTTATTTCTTATTAAGTACGTAGGTATAGGCAATAACTTATATAATTTGTCTCCATTTGTTACAGGACGTGAGAGACATCGATAATATAAACACATGCCTCAAAGTAAGTACCATTTTAAATTATCTCTGAGCCCGTGAGCAGATATATGTTTTAAGTAGGAATAGAAAAATAAATAATACTGAGACGATGTTTGACTTCATGATGAAACTAATTTCACCTATCACAACAAAAGTCTTCTTAAGCTTATTTTAAATTTGTTTGGTTAAACCTCAGACAGTGAACGCTAATTGAAATTTCTGAAATACTAAGCACTAAAACTACTATTCTATTTTGTTTCTTTAAGAAGTTAAGTCAAGATGAATTTAAAGGGTCAAAGCATTAACGATAAATAGTTTGCTTGTGCCCTTTGTCACGTTAACTCTAAAAGGAAACGCTCTCATTTATGAAGGCTTTAGTAAAAACTAAGTACATCTTTTTAGAAAAACTATAGGTTTTTGTGAAAATTTCAGGTATATAATTTTAGTCTGAGTTTATAATATGTATAAATAAATAAATATATACGGACATTTCACACAGTGTCATCTAGGCCCACACTAAGCATAGCTTGTACTATGGGAGCCAGATAACTGATACAATACTTAGAATACTTTTTTTTTGGTAAATACATAGAATACAATATAACACCCAGACACAGAATGAACATCTATGTTCACACAAATGTTTGTCCTGGATAGGAATCGAACCCACAGCCCTCAGTTCAGAAGGCAGCTACTACCAACTGAGCTACTACACTACTATACTGTACTATATTCGCTTATGCTAACATTTTAGTAAATTACGGAACTGCACGGACAAGCAATATTTTAACACATCGCTAATATATTGTTGCACTCACTCCGACCGTACACAGCCCCGACCATCTTAGAATAATCTCACTTCGAATCACTTAATTTGCGTTCGGGATTATAACCGATATTAGGCATGATGACTACTACTAAAAATGGACAAGTAAATATTAATTTCATAAAGAAGATTAAAAATGAATGCAATAATTGAAAAAATAAGCAAAATCGATAAATAAATCACGGAGTAATAAGCTTTTAAAGTTTCAACAGAAGGCATCTCCAGGCCCTTTCTCGCGAAACAGAGAGCCCCCACAGTTACTATGAAAAATCTACTCGTGACGTCACATGCCAAAGAGATTGTATGAAAAGCTACCACAGCTTAGTAATTAGGTACTATAACGATCTTCCTCTGACGTCACTGGCCGTTTGAGCTATCTCTTTCTATTCCGGTTTTTAAAATGCTTGTAACTTGGTAGTTTTTTGAGATATTTAATTTTTGTTTTCACAAATGTTTATCTTTTGAGAAATAGAATTAATTTATCTAAAAAAAAATTTTAGTCATCATGCCTATTATTTACACAATCATGTCGTTACAACCTATTGTTATATGTAATGGAATTATGGGGCCAATTTTAAAGGCTTTAGTTGACAGATCTAAAACTACTAAATCTGTTGCTGTTCTTGTCAAATAGACGGGAATGTAAGGGACGGACATATTTTTAGTAATTTAAATACTGTCAACTAAAGCCTTCAAAATTAGGCCTATTGTCGGGTTAACGCCTATCCTATTTAGCTATGTAGTTGTAGGTACCTACACGTTTTTCATGTTCCGGGCTGCGGTTTAGGAATACAGCTGAAACTGGAACTATGTTAGGGACATTTTACGATAAACGTTTGGGAGTGTATAAAACGTGTGTAAACACAGTTGACTGCACTACATGAAATATATTACAGGCAGGTTATACGAGCGTGTAAAATATCCCTGTTATACTTTTTTTGCACGGTTAGGCCTACCGAACTGATTTAGTATATATATCACTACCTATAGCGATATATATAAAACCTCCACCATCCTTCCATCCATCTATAAAATCCTTTTTTGGTATGTTTAATGCTGCTTTTAGATTGTCATTTTTTTAAATTCAATTTGCTGTGTTGCTCTGTGTTCATGCTTGCTCTTCATTGCTCGTTAGCACATTTTTTAATAAATTTATTTGATAGTTACGTCACCATAATTCACACGGACAAAACCTTAAAAAGAGAGCCTAAAAGACTACCATGCCGGAGAGATTATTCATTCATACAGGAAAATACTCACCATTGTTTTAAGCCTTCATTCAACCTACATGCTTACTGTTCTTGATACAATGGCAATGGTTAAAGGGGTCAACGGAATCCCTCGCTGAAAAGCTTCTCTTTTTTGTGTGACTATTTTCACGGATATTTTACCGTAATTTATTCCTTGTTTCTTTGTATTAGGGACTTTTTAGCATGTACGTAACTATTAGGGTGGTTTAATTTTTGTATGTGTGTGAGCTTCAAAGTTGAATTTGAAGGCATCCAGACCTCTGTAAATTTTAGAATATCAGCATTTTCCATAACAATAATAATAGAAAATAGAATAACAATGCATGCCGATTCGATATCGAGTCGCTAAGAGTCTGAGGGTTAATACGGCGCGACCTGAAACAGAGTGGAATCAGTGAAATATGCTATAGAAAACGCTAAAGTGTATTTCAGTAGTTTTCCCCAAACACCGCCCCTTAAGTTACAGAACGGCATTACGGAACTGAACCATAAGCGTGCGCATCGTAATGGGAATGCTTTCGAAACGCGGCGCGGCCGTACGAGACTCAATTAGGTAGAACGGGCTAGCGAAACTCCTGTACTTACAAACGCAGAGCGGCATCATGGGAAGCGGCGTAGTGGGAATAGTTCATATATCTACTAGCATGCACTAATATTATTTATTCTGTGGTATAGATATAAGTATATCTCAACCCCACTGAGTATTCTTGCATATAGCATCGGGACACTGCTATCCAATATCTACGTGGACTGTGGCTTTATTCTTGGCTCACTAATTGATAGAAAGCTACCGATTTCTCCGGCCGAAAGCCGAAACACGTCCAACAGTTGAACATAAGCCTTTCCCATGAAACACCACTTTGAAAAATAATAGGTGCTGCTTACATCTGCTACGAAATTATGGCAACACCAATCTGCTACGAAAGGCTACGGTGGCTCTACGACTTCTGTATGATGTGTATGTAAGATGGTATGTGTAAGGTTCTGTTAGATAGGGGGGAGCGTGTGTGTGTGTAGAGATTGATCCTTTACAACTTGCAACATATGGGTAGTTTCTTATCAGCTAATACCTAAACCCTTCCCAAACCCACGTCGACTAACAAAGCCCGGTTTTCCCCAAATAGATATTATCAGGGTTACTGTAAAACCAGTAGGTTTTCTTGAAAAATCCCGCTCTACCATTAATATCCGACTGGGAAAACTCTACGGGGAGCGACGTGACAAATTGGCGTGTCAACGATGTGACTTTTAATAGGCAGAGAGATAGTGGAGGTTTTATCTAATCTAGGTTTCCTCGAAATTTGATTAACATGATTATTTATGTCAAAGATTGACCTCCTCGTTTCATCATTTTTGATAATGTTCCATAAAAGTTAAAGTAAAGCGGTTTGATTTTAGTGCATGCGGTTCTGGCTAAATCAATCTCACAATATGCACAATGCACTATTTCCTTTTCGCTTGCCATTGCCTTTATATATTTCCATTGGTAATTTTTAAACTAACTTATTACTGACAGATAACAACTAGTTACATATTATTATACTAATACAAACCATGAGGCCTACCAATGTACCTTTCTTCTTCTTCTTCTTCTCGTGTAGGCAAGTGGTCAGCCCTGGTGTCAGAATTATTAAGCCGCCCGAAGGCTTCTGACTTGGCTTAACGACTATTGTCTTACGACTACAGCCGGGACCGGCGGCTTAACGTGCCCTCCGAAGCACGGTAGCGTTCAGTTCTAAATACCAACTTTTTGCTGTAGCGGTCACCCATCATAGTAGTGACCGCAGCGAACGTTGCTTAACTTTACCGATCGGTTAGGAACGGCTATTCGTGCTTCACGTACCTATCTGCTGTAGGTATTATTTATAGAGCACTTTTATTATCTATATATTTTTATAATTTTATTTGTACATAAATGAATAACTTCAAGTTTTTAATGTATGACATTCAACTTTTGAAATTCATAAATTGAAACTTGGTGTTAGCAAATTGATCCTTGTCTTTTAAACTATAGAGGACATACGGGCAATTTGTCACGTGTACGACCGCAGCAGCTAATGAAAATTGCAATCTTTCGCACCGACAGAACACTGACAGAGATATGGTTCCTCCGATTTATAAGGATGAACTCGATTAGAACAAGAAGATGAGATTAGCTCCGTATAATGATGATGATGTCCTCCTCGTCGGCTTTCGCCAACGGCGACCCTTTCATTCACTTCCTAGCATGAGCCCTAATGTGGCTTGCCATACCAAATTTGGTTTCAAATGTGCGATCACATGCACTGCAGTAGAGTTGCCGAGCACTGTATACGCGTAAGAGGGCTTGACGCGATTTTTGCGAGCAAGGCGCTTTGCGTCCAGATCGTCAAGTCGCAAATCTTCAAAGGTTTTAACACTTTGTTAACATAAGAGCGCCAACTTGCTCTAATTCGCAGCAAGGCCCGTACAGGAGGTCTACTCTGGTAGCGAGAATGGATCAATGGATACTAGATGCTTTTCGTGTTCTATGAATATTGGTTTAACGGTTCAAATCTGTGGTTGCTGCTCATAACGTAACGTTCACTGTCGTATCGGATCTATATATAAGCTGAACAAAACCAACCCAATTATACAGAAATCTTGCAGAAAACGTGACTTAATAAATACACTTCGTTTGTGTGTCTATTTCCTCTTCCTTTAACTCTTAAACATTTGAATCCGTCAGTCCTTTATTGTTCGAAGGTCCTTACATACTATTACAGCGAGCACTTTTGGGCCATTAGGCTAAATACAACTCTAACAGTTTAACACGAAACACAAACTACGTATAATATTACTATTTGGATTGTTAAGTTCTTCCCCTAAATTCAATTCGAGGAAGCTTTGTATAATACCATAACCCAAGTTCCAAACATAAATAGATTTATATTTATTTCTAAACTGAGTTCGGCAACGGATATGAAACACTTTAGAGTATTGAAAGGGAATAAATTCCGTATTTTAAAATGTCAATAGGTAGGCTATGTTGCAGAACCAACAATCGATGTGAAATAAAGATTCTCAGGGCTACCATGCACGAACCGGAAAACGCAGTAAGCCGGCGCTTCGCCCCAGCAATTAGGTAGACCAACTATCTGGTCAAATTAAGCATATATATTAGGAACGCCGTCAGTGAAATTGGAACCCTGAAACGTACCTACAAAGTTCTTATTCTGTGGCAACACTAACCAAGTGGTCATAGAACACGGCCATCAAATTTCAACTACATGTAATATGGCGTGCCGTAAATTCGGCGATCATACTCCATTGGGAATTGCGTTTCCTTCCAATCACTGTACCCAGGTTGACATTATTACACATAAAAGGTAAGGTATAGTAATTGAAATTAAATTCATAATGGTACACACCAACACTGATAACAGCGGTGGTCAAAAAATACTTATAATGTACCTATAACCAAATCTATATCCTGCCATATTAAGATATCATTATTATTTATTTATTTTATTTTATTAAGGCACAAACAGTTTACTATATACATAATATACAATACGCTTTTATATGAACATACATTAAAGTTGCCACCAATAGAAATGTTGTTGTTGTTATGTTGCATTAAATGATCCTCGATGATTACTGGTACACGATACCTAATTGTAATTGTATTAAAAGCTTCTCCTAATAGAGGTACTTTCATTATCAGAAACATCAGGCAATTAGAGGCAAGGTGTGACAGCGACGCGGGCGTATTAATCGGGCAAAAGCAATTAATGGTTGTACATTGACGATATCTGGACCTTTTTCGGGCAGCGAACGTCTTAACTAATTGGTTCGGAGTGTCTGGGTGAACAGCGTAAAATGAAAAGGCAAAGTTTTGGATTTTGGAACGGTTGATGTCTCTTGTCTACTAGCACGACTTTTCATTCGATTCACGACTTGACAGTTAACAAAATGTTAAACGCGAAATAAAAGCTAGCAGAATAATTAAAAAAATGCGGCTGCAGTTCAGATTAACATGTGAAAGAGAGGTGTATCGATCACTTATAACATATCAATAAAGTTTATTAAGCTAGTAGGTATGAGGCCGTATGATTTCCGCAAGGTTTTCCAATACTTATAACAATGATGCTAAAGGATGGTGATTAAATTCCTAATGAGTCATTTTTTAACTCACTCATTAGGATGAACTGTCACAAACAGACATCGCTATCTTATTTTTTCACATCACTATATTTATCCTACAAGATTAGTGAATTGCTTTTTGCCTGAATCTGTGTTCAAGATAATATCTAGTATATGTAGGTAGCCACAGCTAACGGTCCGGTATCGGACCCGTATCACAAGTACTATATCGTAGTAGCACACGTTAAGGGCGGCAGCAATAATTAATGAACTTATCGTAGGAAAGCACTAAAAATCTGTATCAACATGGCTATAGTTTCATAACAACGTGTTTCTTTACTGAAAGTTCATTAGACGCACGACAGACACTGCACCGCTTCAAAAGCTTATCATACGGATCGGAATGCTTTCTGCAAAATTATATATTAAGCAAGATATTCGTTATTACAGCTTGAAATTTTCTAATAATGGAATTGTGGTGTAATAATAATGAACCACAGATATAGAGCAGGTGAACTATGTGAATGTGAACCCATATTAATGGATTATAGGTCAGAACGGAATGTTTTTCGGATTCCGAGCCCTGCCTGAATTCGCAACCCACAGTGCCTACCAGCCTACCCCCAGATATTTTGAGCCCATCTCTCTACGATCTAGTTAAATAAACGTTAATATAAGTTAAATGTATGTTGAATTTGGTATTAAAGGCTTTTATATTTTTGTTCTTAAATATACCAACTATTACTGCCTAAATCTTCAAAAACTTGACCTGTGGTGAAGGTTTTCGTGCACGGTTTAACCGTTTCATAAAGTTGCTGATATTATTAGAACCTTCTAAAAGCCTGCTGTAAAGGGTAATGTTCAGCCCACGCCTCATGAATATGCTAAAACGCACGTCTGTTTGTTACGACACGATCCCTGGGATTAATAATGAATTGTGTACAAACCACACGATTTGGTAATTTGACGTGGTATTTGGTTCGGCGTCTTTATTGAATGGGCTGAATAGTTGTTTGTTGCCTTTACAGAAATTGTTATTATTATTGTATTGTGTATCGAGTACAATCATTATAATTTACTGATGTTTTTAATGCTTTATGTTGAAGGCGAACGATCCTTCTGGACAACAAAATAAATTCTAAAAATTCTTAGTTAAATCTTGTACCCATACTTGACATCAACATCATCATCATCATTAACAGCCTGAAAACGCCTGCTGCTGAAAAATGAACATAAGCTTTCCCCTCCTGCATCCATCGGTTCCCCACGGCTTTCACTAGATTGTCGGTCCACCTAGTGTAGCCTACGCTGCTCTTCCGAAACGCGGTTTCCACTCGAGAACCATTCTTACATTCGTTCATTTCAGGAAAAACAGATGCCCCATGAAGATATACATCGGTGACTCATATATACGCAACGCAATCAATCAATTAGGAACATCATTATTTCACAATCCTCTTCTACTAATTGAATTGAAATCTAATTTCTATGCTTTGTTTACCATTTATAAGTCAGCAAATTCACAACGCGAATATTTGCGTGGAATACCAACACAGATATTTAATTCTACTACTGCTAGAAAATTCAAGTAGGCAGTTACAAATTTAGTCATAAATCATCAAATCAGATTATTTTATATTCGGTTCTAACAAGCTGGATACGCAAAACGTTGTCTTGCCTAATGAAAGCTTCACATGCGCTTGGTATTACGTAAAGATAAATTAGGTACTAAAGTATTGAAAGAATAGAGCACTGATAAAAAAGCACCGAAACAAAACCCCAGCTACCGTTAAGAAACCCCTATTCCAATTACGAACTGACGGTGAACGGTGAACAGAACACCACAATCTACTTACTTAATTAAGATTTTAAAATAGGCCTGAAGCATTTTGAAGCTGACTTTACGAATCCTAGCATAGCCTGCAGCAACCCTCTACTAAAGAGTTCAATTATCACTACCACCAGATTAAAAAGGTTTTGCCGCTTCATCATCATCATTATCATTAACAGCCTGAAGACGTCCACTGCTGAACATAGGGCTCCCCCTAGAGGCGCCACTTTGGTCAGCTGCTCGCCTTCTACATCCATCGGCTCCCCGCGGCTTTCACCAGATCGTCGGTCATCCTCTACTTTGTTTGTGCATCGGTCTACCTAGTGGGGGCCTGCCTACGCTGCGCCTAACTACTTCTGTGAAATTTCTACTTCACCTGTTTACTTTATGATAATTATGATACTTGTAGAATACATTCACCTACACATGAATGCTAATTCAAATCATTATAATAAACGCGCCAATCTACAATTTTGTTAATTAATATGCGTGAATATTTAACTTTAACGCGTTATCTTTAACATAAAAATAAATGAAAGATAAAATAAATATATGAAATTATTACTAACATAGCAATTTGTACAAATACTTTCCTCAATAATTTCTTTCTGTATTTATTCACTTCACGAATAAATACAGAAAGAAATTATTGAGTAATCACGTAATCAGTAACACCATAAATAATATTAGAATCTATTTTTGTAGCTCTTCATATCCGCAGCAATTTTCATTATTACTCCTTATCGGATACATAATAACTTCCATTATCGAGGGTAACTACTTTTTCCGATTGAAGGAACATTTTAGATTCATTGCAATTTTCCAGTTTTCTGTGCAAGTAGCACTTTAGCGAAACTTGGTTTCTACGTTACTGGCGACTACTGCAGTGGTGTATCAGTCTTTGATTTGTTGACAAAATCTTGTTTGAATATCTTTTGAGTTATCGTTTGGTGTTAACGCTAATGGAATGGTTTCTTTGCTGTGGCAAATGTACAATTAAATAACCCCTTTGCTAGACCCCCAGGCTTATTGATATTACGTATTTTTAAACCGACTTCATAAAAGGAGAATTTTCTCAATTTGGTTGATCTTTTTTTATTGTTTGTTACCCCAGAATTTTTTAATTGATTTGTTTATACAGGGACTTGGCAAAACTTTTGGTGGAGACGACTAGTGATCATCATCACCTGGCTCGTATTTTGCCCAAAAAATCAGCATTGCCATACAGCGTGGCAATGCAGCCAGCGTTCAGAGGGCCTAGCACGAACATTTACGCGGGAGTAAGTGTAACGTTAACGTAAGCCCGTTGTATGGCATTTGATCAGCGCCCCATACAACTGACTTACGTTAACGTTACACTTACTCCCGCGTAAATGTTCGTGCTAGGCCTACTGGGCACTTTTCCTTCGACCAAAGGTCTTTTTGATACGTGATTTACAACTGTATTTAATTTTTATTTTTTTATTTATATTAATTTTTATTTTGTCTTTATTATTAGTATGTAGTCTATTTAGGTAATTAGTATAATATTTCCTTGTATGGTGATAACAAACTGAAAAAGTACCTACACATAACAAATATCAAAAGAATTAAAGGTATCAAATATATGTTGATTTCTATAACGAAAACATTAATATATTTTCAGCCTCCGTGGTGTGGTGGTTGAGCAGGTCGGCTCATAACCCGGAGGTGGCGGGTTCGATTCCCGCGACAGAACGAGTATTTATGCCCGAAAAAGAAAAAAAGAAGCGCAAATACTTGTTCTGTGTCTGGGTGTTGTGGGACCATGGTCCTCGTAGTTCCTGGGTCCCTAGATACAGGGAATCCTAGTTAGGGTCCAGGATCTATGTATGTGATCGTTGGGCGTTATTTATTTATTTATTTATTTTAAAACAATAATTTTCTCATTTGGATCGATATGTAGATTGGTCCCATATGAATTTCATCATAATAAGTTCAGTGGTTTGGTTTTTTAATCAGAATAGCTGTGATAATATATCATCCAATCCAAGTAAGTTTCAATATGAAGTTAAGGCAATTGAAGCTTAGCGTAACACTTTTTCTATTAAGGTTTTTTTAATGTTATTGAATGACATAACGCCCATAAAACATTAAGGCTGAGTTGCACCCAAGGAACTTATACGTAAAGTTCCTTGGTTGCATCTAACTGCTAACTGTCACCGTCCACGCTTCGCCGGGCGGGCTAATGTCAAAATCTGACAATAACTTTAACTGTGATTATGGTGCAACCCAGCCTAACAGTTGCAGTTCACTCGGAACTCTATTTAACGAGCAAAAAGATTTTTAAAATGGCATTCTAATAGCTATTTTAGAAGCATTTAGAAGAGAATTCGTGACCATCAGGGAATTTTCCCGAATGTAATCACGGTTTACGACATCCTATCATACTAGATCGAGCCTATTAATAAATTTAACGTCTCCGATCATAAAAATACGTAGATTGATTTTGATTACATCAAAGAAAGTATAATCAAGGTGGCTCTGCAAGCAGTGTTGCCAACTCAGCTCTTTTAGAGCTAAATTTAGCTCTTTTTTCACATCAGCAGCTCTAAAAAATTGTATTTAGCTCCTTAGCTCCTATTTTTAGAAGGATTTTGGCCTTTTTGTTTCATTATGTACATACTTTTTCTAGGTAAATATGCACCACCGTAGGCATGTCATCACTTACCTTCAGGTGAGAGAGTGTAAATAAATTATTATACATAAAAATAGGTACTCATTCGTTTGCTCACACAATACAAAAGAAAGTGTTGTGGCCAAAAAAGCGGCTCCGTCTTTGACACTATCTTAATTTTCACATTAACATCTCATGTTAAGACAGGTATTCTTTATTCTGGATAGAATTCTATTAAACGGGGAATGTTCCTAAAATTGTAGTCCAGTTTTACAACTTAAATTCTTTCAACTTCTGAGTATAACTGGATGTGGTGTTGTGTTGTAGATATATTAATCGAAATAATTGATTAACTTATGGCTTTTAGTCAAAAACTTTGCTTTGCAGATTTGCTGAAAGAAGTGAGTAATAAAAAGCCCAAAGCATAATGTAGTCATTGTCGCTGCGAGTAAAAAAGTGCTAAAAACACTTAAAACCTGCAGAATCGCTTTCATTGGGACAGAAATTGGTATTTCCTTGGTTTATCTCCTTTTTACTAAAAATTTTAGCTTTTTAACTCTTTTTTCGACACTTTAGCTCTCTTTGGCGAATCAGTGTTGGCAACACTGTCTGCAAGTACGCACGAACGAAACTGTGATAAAATGTCAAATATACACGTATCACTTTATGAGTTTCGTAAATAGCCAATACTTAATGTTGCTAAAATCACCAAAGCACGTAAAGAAAAAGAAGGAAATAAAAAGAAAAATATATGAAAGGTTTTCCTCACACACACGCACAGGTAACGTCGTACATTGCAGGTTCTGAAGATAAACCTTAGGTACTAATACACTGTGAGATCGGGATATAAAGTCTCATTTGCCCAGTGATTTCACAAGCTATACCCTTCAAACCGGAACACAGTAGTGCTTGACCACTACCCCAGATAATATAATACCTACAGTACCACTACCGTTTGGTGGCAGAATAACTAACAAGCGGTGTTACCTAGACGAATTATGCAGAAAAGTCCTACTACCTAGTAAAGTAACTAAAATATGTATAGAAAGTAAGAAATTGTTCTTATTGCGTAATTTCTATGGTCGCTTTCTACTTTAGCAATTATTAAGTCCTCTTTTGCAACTTTAGTTGGAAAAGTAATTTAGCGTTAAATCTAAGGTATTTTTGAAGGCCATACCTACATTATATACGTTTTCCTTCAGGAACATTTTATTTTCCAGGATAATAATTACCCTATGTTAGTCTGTAACGGGTAAAGCGCCCATAGCGAAACTACTACCCGTTCTTAGCCGATCGGCAATGTTTAGCAACGTTCACTGTGGTAACTACTTGGATGGGTGACCGCTCAAAAAAGTGGAATTCTGTACCAGCGTGCTTCGGGTCTATTCTAGGGCGGCCCGTAAGTCGTCGCTACGAAATCAATAAGCTTAAGCTACCTATTATTTGGAGGTGCCGTGAGACACAAATTTTATTAAAATAGCTTTTTCAGTACCTAGGTTACCTCGGTAGGACCTACCTTCATTTTTGCAAGTATATTTATTTATACCATGTCACGTTACGGCTCCGCCCAGGGTCCTAGGATGCCTGACTAGGTCCTAATCCTACCTAATCAGACCCTGGAGGGAGACGGCGACATGAGGTAGGTATATAGGTGGTGCTTGATCCACTTTATGATGGAGCAGGATATGCCTCCGAGTGAAGATCGAAGTCTTCAGACTGCCACAGAACACCTTCTCTCGCTTTTTCTGCAGATCTCTCCTCGTCCAAGCTCTGATTTTTTTCGTCTCCCTTCTGTCAACCGAAAGTCTTTTTCTTTTCTCTTTTTTATCTAGGTACGTAGCTGTAAAGGAGGTAACAAATACAGACAGTATAAAGAAGGATGGTTGATGATGATGATTATTTGGAATGGTGGTGGAAGTGAGCATGCTACAACCATCAAAAGAAATCGAATAGCTTCCAATCAAATTACTGAGGGAAAAGCTTTTAACAACCATTAAGTTTTTGATGACAGTACTATAAAATGTTTATTTTTCAGTTTGTTCGATCGGCTTTGGTTTCGCATATTTTAATAATACTAGACTTATTTTTAGGGATATACTTACTGGAAATAATGCTGAATAATCTCTATTACAAAGCCCTAAGTATTCATTGACCAACCAAAAAACAAACAAAAACCATGGCGAATTCTGTGCCTAAAACAAATAAACAAAAAACAAAACAACACAAAAACAAAATATATACTTAAACAAAAATAAAAAAGGTAGTTTTATAGGTAGGTAAGTACATGTATTTTCTATAATTAATCAATATAATTATACAATTCATTATTTCCAAGTCCATTTTTTCTTAGTAGTTATGTTAAGCACGTCGGCTCACTGAATCACGGAAGTGCATTTATACTTAGCGCTGATCCGTAGCTAAGGAGGAGTGTTTAATCTGTCTAGCATTCCAAGATCCTCCACTTCTAAACAATAACACAGCTTCACAGCTCTATAGATACTGGTCTGCTACAAGACCATAAAAGCCTGAGCTCAATCTCTACATAAGGCAGACTTTATAAGGGGTCTTTTTTAGCAGCCAGTTTAGCGGAGTATGCTTCGAGTTTTGCACTTGAAGGACTCTTTTGATCTCTTTGACTATAGGCAAAGCTTCCACGCGATTATATCTTTTTAACAAGATATTAACAGAATTCATTTGGATGGGTGACCATGATAAAAAGTGATATTTGCATTTGAGCGCTAACGTGCTTGGGAAAGCATGTTGCACGTCTCGTCGGTAGCGCGTGTTTGTGCCGAGCTTCGTGTAATTTAAAAATTCTAACTCCAGGCTAACTTCACTAGAACAACTTTACGAGAAACGAGAAAGGATCAGAATACACAATATAATATGGAGATGTACTAATAGTACTAATAGTTATTTTTATTTGAAAGTCAACCAACACAAATGCAGTCCAAATATTACTGCCGAATGATTAGGTACCGTCTGTCGCGTGGCTATCCATTTTAATTTGTACCTAATAGAACTCGAACTAGAAACTTTGAAATTGTTCTTTGAAACTTCAGACTGAAAGATTAGGTACCTATATACCTAATTATATTGGGCGTATTCTAGACTGAATTATAAAAAACATTCTTAGCCAAAGACAAAATCAATCAGCGGGATTAATAGCAGCAATGTAGTCAGGAAAGTTTCCGGGAAATTGCATTTAATAGGCAAATCGCATTATTCAACTGGCTGCCTTCCATAGACCATCACTTTCGCAACTGCTTACTAATTCGATTTAGCTCCATTTCAGATAATAAAGGGTAAAATTTCTCTTCAAACAACGTTGTAGGTACCTCAGATTAAAGGAATAAAGATGGCGTGCTCAAATATAATAAAAGAAGACAAAATGAAAGTAATACTAAATCTCCAAAAATCGAATATCGAGTCTATTCAGCGGAATAATTTTTATTTTGACATTTTTCGTCGTCGGGTAATAAAATACCTAAGGTACGTATAATAATTAATTATATTAACGGGCAAGGCATGCGTATAAATAACGTGTGTATATTTTATAAACAGTATTTATTATGGTTAGAAATTGTTTGATTTTGGTACTTTTTATTTTTGAGTAAGCGTATTATTTACTAGTGCCACATCTATACGTAGGACGGCATACGGACCGACGAGATGTCTTCACACGAAAAGGTGACCAGTAGGCCTTTTTTTTTACAATTTATAGGCATAGCATTTGACCACTGTCTCACCTGATGGTAAGTGACGACGCGGCCTACGGTGGTGCATGCTTGCCTAGAAGATACCTGTAGGCCTAGCACGAACATTTACGCGGGAGTAAGTGTAACGTTAACGTAAGTCAGTTGTATGGCATTTGATCAGCGCCCCATACAACTGACTTACGTTAACGTTACACTTACTCCCGCGTAAATTTTCGTGCTAGGCCCTCTGTTCACCCTTGACTTGAAGACACCCAGGTTATAGCTATCTATCCTATCACGAATATGTATGTACGCGCGCGTAAGTGTAACGTTAACATAAGGCAGTTGTATGGCATTTGATTAGCGCCCCATACAACTGACTTACGTTAACGTTACACTTACGCGCGCGTAAATATTCGTGCTAGGCCTACTGACTACAGGCGTGGCATGGACCGGTACGGAATTGGCACGAGATTGGCATGTTCCTACGACATTGCATGGAGGAGGCCCATATCCATACTGTGTGTGTGGGCACCCAGCCCAAATAAAATTAATTTATGTCGCGTAATTGTTAAAAATATATGTTATTAAATTCATATAAATTATTCTTGAGCTGTATTTATATGTAGATTCATTTGTAAATAAGGAGCAATAAAAGCTTTATTGTTTTTTGACTCGTTTTCTCTATTTTAGCTGTCACCGTCTTTATGATTATTCTAGTCCAAGCTGTAAAACCTGGATAAATTAACTTCGTTTTCACTACGCAGTGAAAACGAAGTTAATACTCCACTCAGCCACTTTGGCGAGCTTCCACTACACTATATGAATTTTATGCGTCATGAATGCATTTTATTACGGATTTCTTTAAAATTTTATATGTTTTCGAATTTACTATTTTACGAAAATATATTTATCTTGGGTACGTACCTACTCGTATTTGGTATAAAAAAGCTAAACATACCTACGATTAAACGAAATAAATTAATACAAGGCCTAATAAAAATATTTAATAAGCTGAAAGCTTTCATAAACAAAAATGATGTTCCTTTAAGCAATGCATAATAATTATTGCGTTTTATAAAACCACTATTAAATTAGCGAATATTATTTACCACGGTTTTTCAATAAGGCTTTGGTAAGTATTTTACTCGCCCAAAAGTATTATAGCATTATGTGATAGTTTCGTCTAAGATCATGGATAGAGATAGTATATATATATACTTACGACACTACCAACAAATAAAACCGGAAAAGTTTGTCTAACACAAAAACAAGCTAATTAAAATAGACGCTGAGATCAATTTCCGAAACTTTGATTGGTTAGTAGCGGTTTTGTTTGTCACTCAATTGGAGAATCGACGAAGTTTAATAGTGTAAAGTAACTTGGGAGTGCTATCGTAGTTCGGTTTGTTTAGGGAACCCTATTGTCTTTGAAGGTTTTGCTAGCTGCCTTTTAGGGCCGCCAACCGTTTAGGTATGGCTTTGATCTTTGTAAGTACGATAGATTCACGGTAGGTTCAAACTTTTGGTTTATATTTTTAGTCATCGATGTTGGACAAGCTATGTACCTACCTATATATGATGTCGTATTTATTATGTCTGTATGAGGGTCTCTGCTATAGATGGGCCGATTGTATTAGTTGTTTCTAATAAGAAAGCATTTTAAGGATAATAGGCATGACGACTACTATTAAAAATGAACAAGTAAATATTACTTTCATAAAGAAGATTAAAAATGAATGCAATAATTGAAAAAATATACAAAATCGGTAAATTAATCACGGAGTAATAAGCTTTTAAAGTTTCTACAGCAGGCATCTCCTGTCCCTTTCGCGCGAAACAGAGCGCCCCCACAGTTACAGTCACATGCCAAAGAGATTGTATGAAAAGCTACCACAGCTTAGTAATGAGGTAGTATAACGACCTTCCTCTGACGTCACTGGCCATTTGAACTATCTCTTTCTATTCCGGTTTTTAAAATGCTTGTAACTTGGACATTTTTTGAGATATTTAATTTTAGTTTTCACAAATGTTTATCTTTTGAGGAATATTATTAGTTGGTCCAAAAAAAAAATTTATTCATCATGCCTATTATATTTAAGTATTTTGAGTTAGAATGTTTTTGGATCTGAAAACGAAATAAGTAGGCCAAAGCAAATTTTGTATGTGGTCCGAAACTACGTGGGACCGATGCGCACGAGTGTGGTTTATCAGCTATGGCTTTTTTATGATCCCTATCCCTATCCCTTCCCTACATATAATAAATGTGTAATTCTGGCGCGCTACGGAACACACACATAATGATGTCAAATCTAATTTATCCCATAGGTTCTATTGTTCAAAAAATATCGTAACCGCGATGCAGGACTACAAGGCTTTTTGGCCTTCTCCATACATTTTCTAATTTATCGTATCTAACGCCATCTAGGGACAATAATTTGTAGCTGTTTGTTTGTTTGTTTGTTTGTTATTGAACAAAACCCTAGATACTGAACTGATTTTCATGCGGTTTGCACTAATATGCTTAGAAATAACCGGCGCACAACATAAGATATATTAAAATACAAATATCATTAAAAAAATTTGGTCAAAATTATTAAAATATCATTATGCAACCGGACGGAATTTTATACAACATGGCCGCTTAATGGTGAATTTTTTTTGGAACGGTTAGTTTATGTCGCAGTATTTTTTTATGTTGTATTATGGCTCCACACATAGTGTATTTAGCCAGTGTTAAGTATAGTAATTTTTCGTCGTGTTGTTATTGAATATTTCACATGTTTCACGAAAGTCCATCTGGAGGCACAGATTAAAGAAAAAAACGTGTGTAAGGCCATGAACAAAGAGTAATAGGAGTTAATTTCGGTAGTAAATATGCATTAAACAGTGGAATGAAATTTTACAATTTATTAGATTTGATTAACAATTATTAGTTTTTCTATTTAAGCCCTTGCAGGTTGTTTGGGGTTTTTGGAGTAAAATAGATATACCATCAAATAATATGTAAGTAGTATGAATCGATTCCATTCAAGATACAAACATGTTAATTATACTTGAGTGCCCGCAGATTAGAGAAATAACCGGCCAAGTGCGAGTTGGGCTCGTGCACGAAGGGTTCCGTATCATTATCTATAAAAACTAGCAAAAAAAGTTTGTTGTATGAGGGAGAAAAAATACTAAAATACAGAATAAAATAAGTATTTAAGGGGTTAAATACTTATTTTATTCTGTATTTTTTGTAATAGCGGCAACAAAAATATATTTATCATCTGTGAAGATTTCAGCTGTCTAACTATCACGGTTCATGAGATACAGCCTGGTGACAGTTATAGCTTTAGCTTAACCCTTGGGAGTATAATCTTGACCCTTGCTACGCCTATTTTTGGCATTACATGACGTTTATGTTTGGCCCACAGGTCTGAGGGCCAATGCATACTATTACCACCATAGGCTAATGCAGTGGGCCAATGATACTCTTACGTTACGTAATAAATTATATACTCTTTGAATGATACAGAAGTATAATGATACTCTTTGGAATGATACGAAGTAGATTTTTTTTTTCTAATCTGTGTACGAAACATGTTATGTAAAATGCCCTGGGGGTCTAGCAAAGATCACAATCACTAACGCTAACGCCTCACGCTAACTCCAAAAATGTATCGAAATGACATTCCCTACGGAAAAGTTAGCGATTTCCAAAATGTCATTTCAGTACATTTTGGAGTTAGCGTTAGCGGTTGGTATCTTTGCTAGACCCCCAGACTTTGCCCTATTGCAAAAATGTTTTGAAAGCCTAGATTTTAATATAATATAGGTTTTAATTAATCATGAGTTCGATGATACTTATCGAAATATCATCGAAAATTTTTCTATAGTTAAGTAGCTATGAGTGGAGATTTCATCAAAGTTGGTCCAGGAATATCAAGGATAATTAATTAGCGTACCTACGCTGTTTTAGAAAATATTATAATTAATTATTTCATCCATGATTAAGACATGTCATTTTTATTTCGTGGAAGTGATTATACGAGCAGAAAACTCAGTGTGGCTGATAGAAAATCAAGTTAGAAGTTTTTAAAAATAAATCCATTACCCAAACCGAAACCTGAAAAGTAATGTAGTCCACGCGTGGCAACGCCGCGGGCAGTAGCTAGTTAACTAAATAAAGATAAAAACTGAAGCAATTTACATACGATACAAGAGCCCACTGCATAGTGAAAAACGTAGAGATTTTATTAGCCTGAACAGACACAGGTTATACAGGTACTTAGACAATAGGTATATAGGTGATACTATTGAGTCATAGTTTTGGCACTGACATGGTCCTCATTGGGCCAAGAAACAAGTTTAACGAGAAGTTTGAGAGTTACTAGTTTAATGCTGAGAGTGGATGGATGTTATGAAACTTGAATACTCGGTCCAATGTCCAATCGCCTCATTTTCCAGTGGTACGTGTACAAATCGTTTGGTAGCTCTCCAATTATTGTGTAATGCCAACATCGTTTCGTAGGGGTTTGCGAGGACGATATGTGAGCAGATAGTATATTGCCAATAGGTATAATTTGTTAAGATTTTTTTATTTTACTCCGGCGAAGGAAGGTAGTCTTCGTCTGCCTCCTTTAAGAATAGGAATATACCTATTTCTCAGAAAAGAATATAAACAGGATCTTAAATACTATACGATAGGTAGGTAGGTACATTAAACAGTTGAGATTTTAGTGATATTAACAACAGGTAAGTTAGTAGGTAGGTGCTAAGTGTATTCTATTTAAGTCTACATTATGAATTCGAATATTATATGATTCTGGTCTATTAGTATCTATGTTATTTTATTATTGCATAATAAATAAGAAAGAAGAAGAGTGTATAGAATTTCTGGTCTATACTATACCTACCTAACCTGGGTTGTCTGGAAGAGATCGCTTTAAGCGATAAGACCACCCGTTGTGACACTTACTTTTAAGCTTGTGCGTATACATTGAGTGTTTCTGTAAATGTGGTGTTTCAATAAAGAGTTCTATCTATCTATCTATCTACCTAGTACCTTCTGTGGCCATCCCATCCCAGCCATTCATCCTTTCCTATCTCTCTCCTTTCGCTCGCTCCCTTTTCCCTTTCCATTCCCTCTTCCCATGAACAGGGTTAGAACGTAAAACTATAAATAAAATTCACTGATGCTAATACTACATTAGCAATCAAATCGGTAAGGCGCGCTATACACTTAATACACTTAACCGGGCCGGCATTAATCGACACACCCGGGTGGCATCGAATACCTATAATTATGTAGATGTATCAACCAAATGTGGCAACCCGCATATAACCCGAGCGGACGACCCGATCGCCGCTAACGAATAAAATACATGTGTAGTAGGTAATTGCTTTGGGCCGGGCTTGGCGTTCAATAAAATACTGCCGAACTGAATGTATCGGCCCACTTATGTATGTAGCGCCCCTTATATAAATATATTATACCCATATACCTACGTTCCCACTCCCAAAAAATCCCACTATGCACTGGCCATATTAAGTACAAGTTTGTGGATGACGCATGTCTTCAAAATTATAACCTAGTACTGGTTTTTATTTTCACCGTTGCAAAAAGCGTGTAAATTCAGTAATAAATCAGTAGTACAGTAGTAGTATCAGTAGTATAATGTATAACTTGCGGATTCGAACAAGGTAGCGCCGTTACTTTAAAACTTGGACAGCCTCCGTGGTGTGGTGGTTGAGCAGGTCGGCTCATAATCCGGAGGTGGCGGGTTCGATTCCCGCGACAGGACAAGTATTTGTGCCCGAAAAAAAAAGCGCAAATACTTGTTCTGTGTCTGGGTGTTGTAGGACCATGGTCCTTGTAGTTCCTGGGTCCCTAGATACAGGGAATCCTAGTTAGGGTCCAGGATCTATGTATGTGATCGGTGGGCGTTATTATTAATAAAAAAAAATGTATAACTTGCGGATTCGAACAAGGTAGCGCCGTTACTTTAAAAGTCAATGCGCGCTACTAAGCCACACTCGGTTGCAAGTCTGTTAATACCTACATATACTTATGCTTTTATTTTATTTTTAAATACATCATGATCTTAATATGTCTGTGGTTAAAATGAATGGGTCAGGGGTGAATTCGACCAAATTTTGTCCAGCCAAAATAATGTAGACTCTCAATTAGCTGTTCACGTCCGTAAGCAAATAAGTAGGTGGTTTTCAGGCTACATGGGTTGTTCTCACAACAACCCCGGGTGGGTTAAACACGTGCTTACCCTGTATACACGTGGTTAAATTTTACATCCCTGTTATTATTAACTGGCCTTTTAGTTCTATTTTTGTTGCTTATTTTGGTTGAGTTGTGAGAGTTTAAAAATACAAAGGAAAATTTGAAAACATGAAAAGTGTTGCTTAATGGGAAGTTGGAAGGAAAATTATACTCGAATCCATATGGTATAGACATTTTGTTAACACATTCACTACCAAGAATAAAACGATTTGTGTTTACTAATCTTATCTATATATATAGTACTAGGAGAGCAGTAACTAGTAGGAGATTTTTTATTAATTTGCTGACTTTTGTGATCGACAATTAAATATCTTCAACACAGATATAGGATCTGTGTTGAAGAAAACAAAATAAAACACGGTAAATATTCCGTAAGTACTATTAAAAACGTAGTAACCAACCGTGAAAATTTAAAACAGGTATACCTACGTAACCTTATTACCCAAAGTTACTGAAACGGTAGGAACAAGGAACCTAAAAGTCTATATTTATTTATTTATTTATTTATATGTATATGTATATGTGGTGCGGAACTTGACCCTGTGATAATAATAGGCACTCACTCATGCTTGCCCTATATCTCTTACTCTTAAACGTTTCCGGACCGAGAGAATCAATTGCCAAACGCTTGCTAGCTCGGTTCTCTCAACGTACTTAACTTAAATTTTACGTGAATATAGAAGTAGGTAAGTTAGGTGGCGGTACATCCTAATGTTGAGGGGTAGGAAAATAGTAAAAAATAGTAGGGCTGCTATTAGTTTGAAATACTTATATTTATTTCATTACAGGCAATTTTTAAGTTTACACTTATTGCCAAAATGTAATACAGTGATGCTTTATTGATCACTAATAAATAACAATAATAGAAACCCAGAACAACCGATCAGGAAAATAATTTAACGACGAATTAAAAAAATCATAGTTTTAAGGCGCTGAATGCTCCCAATACAACTACTTTGAACATGATTGTCTCAAAATGTACACCATATGCATGATTGAAAAAAAAATACATGTTAATACTGGTCATATCTTCTTTCCACCTGAAGAAACCGAAACACGATTACGAAAAGTTTTCTTAATAGAAAAAAATCGTGAAGTGACCTCTAAAAAATCATTCAAACCGCCCTTAAATGTTACATTAGAATATGACACCCCATTGAAATAAATCATAGTCATAAGTTTTTCAATGCATCCGTCTGTAAGCTTATTATTTTAATAACAATAAGCGTTTTTTTTATAAGTAATTATTTGTATCGAAAAATGGAAAAGTCGAAGTGCAACGCAACGTAATTGCCATATTTTTGCACCGCATTAAGCGACCCTATGTTATACAGAATACGGTTCATATTCGACTAATGTATTAAACGTGCTCGCATTGGGTCCTGACAGCGTCTTAATCGTCTATTTTGGGTGATTATGAGGCAATGCACAAATATACTTACTGCAATAATGTTAATTTAGACGCAGGCAGGTGAATGCAAAGGCCACGTTTTTGGTGAATTGTTTGTGGTGTATCTATGTCAAATAATTATAATATAAAATCCTAGAAACATTAGGGATACGTGCTATATTCTGGAGAGTATTTTTTATACTTAGATAATATTAACGAAAAGTCAAAAAAAGAGTTATAAAATATTGCTTAATATTTTATAACCTTTCATAAGAATAGCGAGAAATAACCGTAGATAAAAATCAACATAATATAGCAAATGGTATAATAAACTTTAATCTCAATCCATAAAACTAAGTTTTCAGAATGTTCACCCTGCTTTTACCGTAAGCAGTACATTTGGTGCTGCATACGGTATTACAAGTTACAACCGAGACGGAATGACGAGATCTTTAACCTCTACACCAGCGAGGTAACCAACGTGGGAACGATTTACCTAAGAGGTCGTAAACTACGTCAGCTTGTTGTATGAAAGCTCTTGTAGAGTTTATTAACGCGACAATGGTGTGTTACTGTGTACAATTATTTTATTAATTCTCTTCCAAATGCGTGTTATATTAATTTAGGCCTGAATTTATCAAAATACCTAGAATAAATTTTATTTTTTCCTAGCCTACCTTATACCACCAATCTTGAAGGAAGAAGCTTATTCCTTGGATACAATCAAAATAGCGTCTTTTTTTAGTATTAATTGTCATTTCATTTTGTCTATCAAATGTATCCGAGAGTAACCAGTAGATGTATACTTGGAATAAAACGCATTCTATTATGATAAAATCGGGCCTTAATGAGTTCAAGACGAGGTAGAATTTGACTATACCTACATTACCTTCTTTTGAGCTAATAATAATACTTTATTTGTCAAACTTAACAAGCAGTCATTTTCATCAAAAGCACAGTGTAAATGATGCTAAATATTTTTCAAACCATACTTCTATAAAACTGTATACGAGTCTAAATATAAAAGGAATGAAATCTATTTTCAGGCGCGTCTGATACCTATAGAATTCGCTACGACGTCAATCCATAAAACTACTATGTTGCATTTTTAGATATTTGAAGTTTTGTGGGTTGCTAGTTTTGCCGCGTGGTTTCACTTACGTGTGGACAAATATTTTTATATAGCACTCATGAATCCCCACAAATTGCCGAGATAAAAAGTATCCTACATGTTACTTTTACGTTATCTATCTTCACACTAAATTTCATCAAAATCTGGAAGTGTGTAGTAAGAAGTAGCATAGTAGTCAGTAGGGTAGTAAGATGGAGGATAGTAGTCAGTAGGATGGTATGATATTAAGGCGTAGGGTAAAGCCAGATAAGCAGTTCGAAATTCCTATAAAAAAACATCGACCTTAACGTCGTAGACTTAAATATCAATACCATCTGTATTTTCGCATGGCGCATACGACAAGACAACGCACGAAATGACTGATTTTGGAGGTTTTTAATTGTATCTATGTTCGTGTAGTATTTTTCAAAATTGTGAATTCATCACATTATGTGAATGTTTGTAGGTTTTTTCTTGTTTCGTTAAGGTCGAATGAAGTTAAGTATACTCGTTTGCTTTCCTTTTTTAATATTTATTTTTGTATTTTATAATAGGTATGTAATTATCACTGTTTGTACTAGGCAGAGTGCGTGTGTCATTGGATTATGGAATTGATTTTATTTACTATTTAAAATAAAATAACATAAATAAATAAATAATACACCATTATTTTTTTTATTTATCTTGTTTTTTGCGGTCATCACAAATATTATATTAAATTCAAAGCTCCACACGCTCTAATTTCATGAGGAAACGTGCCAAAAAACACCTTGTTTACTCTACCCTTCGCCTTAAGAAATACGGTAAAGAAGAAGAATAGTAGACAGCTGATTGGATCACATGACAAAACATCAAAATGATTGATTGATCACGGTTAAAAAGTAGGTGCAAACGCTATTTCCACTGGCTTCAGGTGACAATAAAAGTAGCGTGCGTTAGATTGCGCAGCCACTGGCTGTTGTCCAATCGTGAACATGAGAAGGCAAAACTTCGTTAGTGTAGTTCAAAAAACAAAACAAAAACTCGACGTAAACGGATAGCTCGTTAATGCAAAAATACGCGAAAATGCAAGGCCTCTTCATTGAAATTGTACCTATTTTAAACAGAAGATGCTATAGATTGTTTCATTATTTCTCATTTACCTCCCCATGAAAGAGTAATTTGTGGGATTTTTGTCCACAAAACCTCCAATAACGCCCACTGCGATTACTTATCTGAAAAACGTTGTTAATAGCCTACTTACTGTTTTCCTACTGAAATTATTGGAAAGAGAACTAATCCAAAGAATAATAATAAATAATAATAATAAATAATAAATGTATTTATTTCCAAATATACATATTAACATTCTTAACCTAAGTTGGTTAGCTATATTACCTGATACATCATTAATTATCAATAGAAATAATGCTTTTTAACAACCATACCTAGGAGTGTCGTTAGCGGCCGTACTAGGATACCCTGTGTTACAGCCACTAAGATTCCTCCTCAGGACTACAAAATGGGTAGGTATGTCCAAGTAAGTAGTTGAATGTAATCACATCTTAGATAAGACATTGAACCGGACTTAACTAAACTGCGGTAGTACAAGTAAGCATCTACCTAGTTAATGTATCTATGGGGAACAAAGTCAATGAAATTACAAATGTAGAATAAAGTAGATACCCAAGCTATAAGAATAATATGAATGAGTGAAAACTAAGTATGTAGGTACCTACAATTAAGAAATACAACGATGATTATTATAAGCCATGTTTTAAATAGTCGTAGGACAACTGAGCGATCAATTAAGGCAGCCAGCCAGGTAAGGCATTCCTTAAGATGTTACCTACGGCAGTTTACCCAAGTAAATATACCTACATGTAAGAATTGAAAACAAATGCACAATGAATAAGTTTGAGTTAGCGCTCATCCCTCCCCTACAATAGCATTTACCCGCCCAAGTGCCAGGTACTAAAATAGATCGTAGGTGCAGACTTATTATTATAAGTATATGTGTACCTATGTACTAGAGACACAAATAACATGCGATTGGTAAGGAGAAAACTCATAGCTTACATATTCCCACTTTATATTATGCATCAAATATTTTTACATTTTAATCTGTTTCATACCTGCTCCTACACGCATCAGAATGTCGGACTAACACCGCTATAAATATAACAATAAAACAATACAATAATTATGGATATTACATGATAGGAAAAAGTTGATTCCACAGCAAATAAATTGTTATCGAATCTTCCGTTATATTTTTTCTATGGTAAGCCAGATTTTATTCATGCAATTTTGGCTTTATTGCAAAAATAGTACAGATAAGAAACGGAATAGGTAAAATAGTAGGTATAGGTAGAAGATAGATACCTAACTAAAGATACGTGCAGACAGTAGCGTCAGCTCACCTCACCACAGACTAATAGCCCCTACTTTTCATTTCAGTGCACCCTTTCAATCAGAATAGAACCCTATGTCACAGTTTAGGCAAATAGGTTGAAAACGACGAACCTATAAAGCACGTGTTTTGTTTTGATACCATGAGCTGATAAAATATACAAAACAAAGTTTCGCTGTTAGTAGAATACCTATATAATGTGGAACTTCCTTGAATTTCCTTCCTACATTAATTCTTAAAGCTAGATGACTTTCCGCGACGTCACGCCTGGTTCAATCAATTTCATTAATTCTGTTGATATCGTTCACCTATTATGTGGCTAACAAGTCGCAATTTGTAACTATTTGTTGACTGACATGCGCTTTACAGTTTTTGTAAATAGTACGTAATACTATTCGATAAGACGAGATCGCTCTCTGCTGTGATCGCACTGTGACGCTGCACTGTGGGGGTGGTTTGATTCTCCTCATAATAAAGGTATATATTTACGGCTTGATTATCGCCGGCTTCATAGTGCGGTGGTGCAAGTTAATTAACGACACTCGTGAAGTACCTTGATTGGATTTCCAGTAAAGCGTGTGTGTTATGAGCGGTTTGACACGTGTGGTTGACAGTACCTGCTGAGATTTATTATGTGCGTAGGTATGAACCTGCAATAAAGAAGGCGATTAGTATTAGTGCGAGTGGTATTTTTACAATCGATACATATAATAAAACTGTAACTAAACTAAATCTTTGCAATGAATATTTTTTGATATTTATTTATTGATATAAGTACAAGTAGGCAATCTTTTTTTCAGTCTGTCCTTCTGTATGTCTGTCTGTCCCTTTGATTCGTATCATACTGGAAGTACTGAACGGATTACGCTGAAATTTGGCATAGTTAGGCATAGTTAATTTTTTAGAATAACATTTAGGACATTTTTTGTTTTCTAAAGCGGCGGTTCGGGTTGCACTAAGCAAAAAGGATGTTTTTTTATGCAAGAATTTTTTGTTTATTTTTTATTTTATTTTTATTTTAATATTAGTATAATATTATTGATTTATTTACCTATTTTATATCTGCTGATAAAACCATTATTATAAATAATACACATCATTATACCTCTGTTATTCTATAAAACTATAGGTATCCGTTTATTTTCTTAAAAGTACCTTTCCTAGCTTCACCTAGAAACAGGACTTGTCAGTCTTGCACAAGATGGATAAGCACTGGCGTATCTTTTCCTATAAATAGACGCTTTCTCTTAGTAAAATGAAACCCATTCTGGTTTATACAAACAAAATTTGCATCTTCTCTCTACTGAAATAACATAGCTCTCTCACCTATATCCTGGAAGGTTTTTTATTAGTTTTTGTCTTTTGACTGATGAATAATGTTGTATCTGCAGTCAGAGGTTTTACCGGAATATGAATTTTGAATCCAAATAAATAAGGGTGACAGTAAAAATGTAACGTTTGATCACAGTCATGCCTACTTGAGTCGAAATGCCGTTGCGCTGCCGTCCCGCCCGCTAATAACCCCTTGTGGCTGATCTGAATTTATAAATACTTTTTTCTGTTTTATTAATTTTTTATTATGATAATCCAGGGGCTCAAACTCGAATATACCTAAATACTAGTAGCAAACTATACCTATAAGATTAATTTGTAAAGGAAAAATTAGAATCACGAGCGGGGATTGAACCCGCATCCATCCATCCCGCAAGCCGGGATATGCTTTACTTAAGCTACCGTGACAAGTGGTCTCATGTCCGCTGAGCAGGCGATACTGCTTTAAAAATCATAAATATACCTATAAGCTTTATAATATAATACAATTGTAACAAACCACTCAACCATAAGGTTACTAGCACTGTGTAATCAGCATGTAATCAGGTCATAAAGTCTCACGTGCCCAAATGCTGCCCAACTCAACTAGATATAAGTACGAATAATAATAATGTTGGACTTTTTAATAGCATATTATCTTGCCCACATTCAATGGATCCCAAAATGGTTTATTATTTAGTGTACCGATAAGTTTGTATAAATAGTTATTATTAATACGTTATGGTTATAAACGTGTACCTACGTGTGAATGTGAGTTTATAAAGCTACTATATTAGGGTCGACATAAACATTTCGCTTAAAAGTCCTCAAAAAACAGATTAAAAACCCTTTACTCAAATCGAGGCCAGCATTTTATTTTTATTAGTCCGTAAATACAATAGAATTATGTATTGCATAATTGTGGTAAGAACGAGATTGACTTTCCGTCGTGGAAATTCTACTACGTGTTAAGTTTCAGGTCAGGCTACTAAGTCAGACCGCTGAAGTAAACTTTCAACTAAACTTTGTGCTACCTTCGGCTTCTACAGGTGGTTTAGGAAAACGGAACTGGCTGTTAAGTTCATCACAGTCATTATAAATTTAAACCGTTCTAGACTTTACCTATTTTACCTGTAAGCTTGAAACTTTGATTTGGTTTGGTCTTTGTAATGTTAAGATGAAACTCACCTACATAGAGTACCTAATATAAGTCAGTCCAGAGAACTCTTTGCAACCTTCGTTCACACCTTTTTGCAAGCAAAAAAGGTGTGAACTAACATAAGAAAAGTTGCTCTTCAAACTTCCTATAGTATCTTACGAAAAGGTTCTAAGTGTAATTATGGCTCTGTTTCCTGAACAAGTACCAACAAACGGTTCTTTTTACTTAGTAAAATTAACACCGTTGAAAACCCGAGTTCTTTTGAACAACAAATATTCAAGAAATAGCATAAAAATAAAGAATAAATTTGCTTTTGCTCTCTCATCCTCTCGAGGTCGAGAAGCCCTCGTCGCGCCTGATTCAGCATTATACATCGAAAACAATGCTTCAAGCGAAACCTTTGCCTTGAGATGCTCTTATGAAAGTTTGATTAAGCAATTCCTTTGCAGTGCTGATTTATTACAATACTGTTTGCCTTTCGTCGGCCTCGGTGGATGTTAATTTTGAGACGGGTCAGTCCAACCTGAATATCATGTACCTCCCCTGATTTCGTATGCTTATTTCGTCGCTCTCAAACTAAGCTAAAACAAAGCAACTAATTTAATTGTACAAACAATATCCCAGACCCTATCGTATCATTTATAGTACAGAAGTGTTCCGTAGTTTTATCTAATTTAAGTACCCAAAATGTTTGACTTCGTTTTACTCAAAATAATTAATATATTAATTTGGGAAGAGTTCACTAATCAATTTAATTTTGACGGGATGTTATGTATATCTCTAAAATAGTACGGATGATATAAAAACTGCCTACACAAAAATTAAAAACCACACAACCCTCCGAGGCGCATGTCAATCAAAGTAAAAGTTCTCTACTTCATAGGAAAATATCATATCAAAGTATCATAGATTTGTATCATAAATGTGAGCATTATAAAGCAAAATAGTGTTTAGTTTTAATGACAGACAAATTTGTATGTACCTGTTGCGATTTATATTAATTTATGTATACTTTGACTTCTTAATGTAACTTATGATTGTGATTATTACTGATTTTATAATAGTCTAGGCCTGTGTTATTAATATTTGCATGCCTTAGTTTAAGGCAGAACATAACTGGACATTAAAATTTTATAACATCATTATCATTCGACATATGTTTGAGCAAATAAATATCATTTCATTTCAATAGATAAAGATAAAGAAAACAATTTATTCATAACAACATTTTATTAACGTTTAAATGAAGGGCTGTAATTGCTTAAACCTCGTTTGCTTTAACTTGGCAAGATATTTTATTCAAAAGCGGTCAACAACATTTACCTACTTTGTTTTCAGCTTCGAGTAAGGGATGGAGTCCAAGTTAAACTTTTACGACGAAGTTAATCCCAAACACACGAAGGTATACAGTATTTAAATATTCAAGGATCGGTACCCATTTCTACCGGAAAAGGTTGAGAGAACGTGGACCAATACGATGTTAATATAATAAAGCCTTACCCTATAGTAAGTAAATTTATCCGTGGCAAAAATAATGAAGACTTTTTTGAGAATGAATAAAATCTTAAACTCAAACCTGGGGCTTGCTGGCTGGAGGTTAAATAATAAATGTAAAAAGGCAGGGTTTAAAAGAGTGTCTAGGTTTTATCAGCATTTTATGCGAATGTTTATGGGCACACTGCGACCAGATTAAATTATAAAAAAAGATGGTATACTTATACAGTTTCACCTTTACAAATTAAAGATGGAAAGTTGCAAACATGGTTAAGAATTTTAATCCAATAAAATACTCCTCGTCTATCAAAATAATTAAACAAATTAAATTTTCTAAGCAAGAACGAAACCGTCAGGAATATTAAACTTTTGCTCATTGCTCGTACAACTTTTAATGTAATTCCCGATGTTTATGAGGCGCAGCACACCTGAAGTTGAGCTAGTTAGAGTTAAGCTCAGGACGCAAACAGTTTTTGGCCAGCTTGAGTTTCATCGCTATATGTATTTTCAACAAAGCTTTGACAGAACTTATACCAGCTGTGTGGTGACAGTACCTAAGTTTATAGATGCTAGAGTCAGTCTGAGAGTAGTTGACTCGGGCCTTTTGCGATCATGTATCTGAGATTGACAGCTAGCTTTAGTTTACCACAATTTGCAACGTGCAAACGCAATGCTTTTTGCTTGGTACGTCCGCGTCTTAATAGACAGCCAACATAACATTTCGTGTCAATATTATGAAAATGCAAATTCAGTTACAGCACCAATCAGTCATTGGCTAAGCATTCATGTTTACCCAATGTCTGATTGTTGAATGATTATTGTTGTCTGATTATTTTAACTTATGGTAAAAATAATAAATATCTAGTGTAGTGCTATAAAGACCGGCTCTCTAGGTAGTTTCGCTCTAGCGGTCAATATTCAGAAATAGAACCGAAAATAAGTTACAAATTTTCTTCTCGTAGCCTGACTCGTTTAATACTCACACATTTACACAACTTCAAACTTTGAAATATGAATTCGATACGATGCAAAGGTTATTTTTAAACTGTGTAGGTACGTCATAATAAATAACGTTCCACCGGTTATTAAAAATAATAAAATTTTGTTCATTTATCGCTCTTGTTCATCGTCAGTAAATAACTTAGTAAAGTTATTCGTATTAATTCAATCGCACATTAATTAACTGGTCTATAGAGTCCTGTCGCCGGCAGAAACTCAAGTTTGCAATTCGATAACTTTGTATAAAGTATGGTATTCTACTACACAAAATACTTCCAACCATTGCTGTGGCGCAAACTGCAAATAATAAAACATATCACTGTGAAATTATTTGTTTTCCAAAATTGAGAACTTCTAATTGGATACATCTAATACACAATATAACAACAAATGATTTATAGAAGTTGCAATCATCGGCAATGAAATTAAAGTGTAAAACTAGAACCCTCAACAAAAACTCCCCAAAATCTAAAGTCCAACGTTAATGTTTCGTAGTTTCCACGCAGTTTGTTTTCATTTTAGCCACCCACATTAACATTAGTTAGGCTGCGGCGCAACACAATGATAGGCCATTGTGATTCAAATTTGCCAGCATTTATTGAGGTACATTTTTAGACACGAAACTATTTCATTTGTATGGATTCTTAGCGATATAGCCAATCAACTTATTTGCGTCGATGCACACAACTTTGACCTTGTAGTATAGTCTAAACAGAAATCATTTTTATGTAATCAAAATTGTCTCGGTCACACCATCACAACCGTTGTAGAAACATTAATAAATAAATAATAATAATAAATGACGTATGGAAAGGCAAGGAGCTGCACAGGCGGTTCTATCGTGCCCTGACGGGGCCCGATGTGGACCTGCATGCGTCGGTGAACTGGCTACGATTCGGCGATCTCTTTGGGGAAACCGAGGGTTTTGTATGTGCAATTGCGGACGAAGTTATCAAGACGAATAACTACCGGAAATATATAAAGAAGGACGGTACGGTCAACATTTGTCGAGCATGCCGCTGTCCCGGGGAATCTCTCCGACATATTATTTCCGGTTGTTCTCATCTTGCTAACGGAGAGTACTTGCATAGACACAACCTAGTGGCCAGGATCATTCATCAGCAACTTGCCTTTCAATACGGCCTTGTCGAGTCTGAGGTGCCGTACTACAAATACACACCGGGGCCGGTTCTTGAAAATGGCCGTGCGTTTGGGACCGCTCTATCATCACGGACAGGACTATTGTAGCCAATAAGCCTGATATCGTGCTGGTAGACCCGTCCCAACGCCGGGCAGTGCTCGTTGACATCACCATTCCGCATGACGAGAACCTCGTGAAGGCTGAGAAGGACAAACTCAGCAAGTACCTTGACTTGGCTCACGAGGTAACCGCCATGTGGAATGTTGACTCAACAAGCATTGTTCCGATAGTCGTTTCGGCGAACGGTCTTATGGCAAAGAGCCTCGACCAACATCTCGAGAGGCTCTCGCTGGACGGCTGGATCAAGGGTCAGATTCAGAAGGCGGTACTCCTTGACACGGCATGTATTGTCAGGAGGTTCCTCACTCTGCAGCCCTGACCACCGGTAGCTTGGGCCCTGCCCCGCTGCCGGCGGCACTCTAGGTTTAGGGTTTTTTTTATAGTATTTTTGTAATATATTTTTATATAAGTATTGTAAAAAAACATAAACTTAAGGAAGACAAATAAATGAAATAATAATAAATATATATGTGTGGACATTTTACACAGCGCCATCTAGCCCCAAACTAAGCATAGCTTGTACAATGTTTCCTCGGGCACAAAATCATTTTCGTGTAGAGCTAACTCTAACTCATTGGTAAAGCAGAATTTTAATAAAATGACATTGTTATAGTCTTATCACCCCAAAGTTTAGTGAAAGTTAAAGTATTAGCGATACTTTAGGCTGAAAACATTAAATAAAATACAAACTGAGAGCCATTTCTTTATAAGTTATAACTTTAGCAAAGAGAGGAACCAGCAATGCGAGGAGAAAGGATCAATGAAATGTCAGAATGTATGTGTAAATACCCACGTCTTAAGCACTTTTTGAAATTATTGTATACAAAGCCAATCAATGGCTACGATATGTACTTAACTTTATAAATAAAAAAATAAATAACTAAAAACCTCCAAACATGAAATGAACAACGCATTTGCACAAAAATAATGTACTTCAAAATTCAAAAAGTCAGACTGACAATTATTATGGAATACCAATTCACGGAGCGATGTCAACCATGTTATAATCGCGTACCCAAATGCCATTTACCTGAAAACGTCGACACAAGTACACAGATTAAAATAAACGTTCCAGTTTAAAAATACGAGACCTTTCATGTAAGTGCCGTCCTTGCGCCCTAACCAGCTTTTGACAAATTAAATTTCACATTTTTTCATAACTCCCTACGAGCTTTATGTCCAGACGTGTGAGTTCAAAGGGTGCCTTCGTCAAAATATAATAGACCTTTATCCATAGCAAGATAAATACATTTCCTTTCACATATAATACGGCTTACTTTTTATTTGGTGGGGCAGAGCACATCCATCAACTCGTGCGACAATGTCTGAAATTGTGAAATTTGCTGCGAAGAATTCTGAGCGATGATAATTAATAGACTGAAGAAATTGTTTGTCTATAGCAGCTATATACAATCTTTATATTTTCTTTCGTTTTGGTCTGTTAATTTAATAAATGAATTCTATTCTATATTTATGATGTATTTGTTTTAAACGTTTGTTCCCCTAACGTTCTGGAAATAAAAGTATCCTAAGTAACCTAAGTTGATGCCGGTAATGTAAGAAATCCGTGTACAAAATATTATCTAAATCGGTTTACCCATTTCAGCTTAAAATCAAAACAAGCAAACAGACATGTCATACTTTTATTATATGGGATATAAATATGGATTGATTTTGATGAATAGCCAAAAGGCTGAAAAGGGAATAGAGACAAATTGAAGTTACAGATTCCATACATTTTTAATAGACTAATAATTAAAAAAATTGAGTTTAATAACAAACTCATCATTATAATAATTAATTAATTATTTTAAACTGCAAATTGAAGTCGACCTAATTATTACATTGAATTGTAGATAGAATCCTGAGCTCCTAGTAATTGTATCTCCCAGCAACACAGAAGATCATTCGGGATTACGACTGACTTAATCCTCGATTAAGAGCTGTATAGTTATTTACGAGATACGTTACCTGCGTGCAACGTTCTTCAATTGACTTGTGTTACTTAAAATACATACTACGATTAGAAAATTCTAAATAAATTAATAAATGTAATAAATCTTTATTTTGACTTCAGATAAAGGAGGCAAATAATAATGTGGCTCAAATGAAAATAGTCAAGGGAGAATATGATGTGGGAAAATGATCAAACTACGATAAAAGGATAATTTACTTGGCAGCTGGTTTGATTTGTTAGCTCTCTTTTCCGTGGTGTAATGTTTAAATAAATTCTAAGAACACCAGTGGTTTCAATGGCCTTTGTCACTGTATAAAATATCAAACGATTTTTTTAAATCTTTATTTTTAGAAAGGAATTTTGTCAAGCGGCTTTTCGACATGGACCCGCTGGAAACTAAGTTAATTAAGTACCATAATTGAATCCCGTTTCCAATTCATTAAGCTTCGTTTCCACTTCAAGACAATGAGTAATTTAAGAAAGGATTTGCGGTACAGTGACGCTAAGTCTGACGCTTACTGCTTTGCTGAAAGTTCTTCGAGTGAATGCGGACGAAGGATTTCAGACATTAGCTGCTCGCATAGTTTCAACAACACTGATTAATATTGTTAATAATAATAATAATAATAATAATAAGCCCCCTAAAATCCTACCTTACGTCCGAGTCGAACACCTGACCACGTGGGGGGCGGACAACGTGTACAATCAAAACTTACACGGCTAACAAGGCAAAGGTAACCCATCGATATGGAGACACGACAGAAGAAATTACATATAGGACCGCTGCCCGAGGGCGATCGTCGGGGCACGTCTGTAGCTGGTGTCGGACGTGACAGCATGCTAGCCAGTGGCTCCCTGACCGACGGCTGTACGGGAGCCGGGAACGCGGGGGGTAGGGGAATGTCCTCAAGGATTACAGCCGTAACTAGAGACAGTAGGAGTAGCAGCAGAACTTTAACACCGGTTGAGGATGTTTCACAGGAGGCATGCGCCACACAACCTGTGACCACCAAAGCTGGAAAACCAAGGGTGCGCATGAAATGGGATGACCAAATAAATACTTTCATCATGCGCACATATTTCTACATAACAAAATTAGAATCGGACAGGACAATGTACTGTAGCAAACTATATGACGAATTTAAATTGAAATATCCAAACTTAAACGTCACAGCCCAAAGAATAGCAGACCAAAGAAGAGTTATTATTAGGAATAAACTTCTCTCAGACGATGACATAAGGAACTTAAAAGCGGAAGTAGCTGAACAATTGAGACTGGAAGAGGAGGATAATCCAACAGCTAACACTTCATTAGAGACTCCAGTTAGCGACACACTGCCAGTAGAGGTTGGGTATTCTCGAACTATCACCCAGCCAACCACCAACTTTATCGCACATCTCACTCACTATCACACACGCATCAACACAGACGACAACACTACCTACACTAACTTCATTGCTTAACGAACATACACAGGATGCAGAATCAGTACCCCACCATTACACCCAAGATTTACTAGAACAAGTAGAAACTGCACTAACTCTTTATACAGGAACGGACCCATCAGCAAGACCTAAACTACCGCGTCTTAGAGAAAACAGAAAATTATACGAGCTTGTAGATATATTCAACAAACAAATTTTACATAGGTTTTATTCTGTAGATTCAGACTTATCACACGTTCACACATTGGTATACTGCAGTGCTCTGGTAATATCAAAACAATTAGGCTACAAAATATCAACCACAAATACAGCAAACCAGCGGCAGGCACCGAAACACGCACCACCATGGCAAATAAGACTAGAAAATGACGTTAAAAAATTAAGAGCTGACATTGGTAGAGTAACTCAATACATCAACAACAATCGAGCAAAGAAACTAGTAAAAAAAGTTAATGTAATATTTGAAAAAGCAAAAATACACTCAACTCACGAAAAAGACAATGTTAAACCTGAACAATTTTTAGAAACTTTAAAACAAAAGCTTGCCCTTAAAACTCAAAGACTAACACGTTATAAGAAAGCTTTAGATAGGAAAGTAGACAACAAATTATTCACAAACAACGAAAAAGCGTTCTATAGGTCTTTTAATGAAAAGCCAAGCAATGACTCTTGTGCTATTCCGTCACAAGAAGAATTAAAAAACTACTGGTCTGATATATGGAAAAAACAACATGCACATAATGTACAGGCACAATGGATAAATAAGGAGGAAGAAAGAGCAGGAACTATTGAATTGATGGAATTAAATGACGTAACAGGAATGGATGTTCAGGACATAACAAAAAAAATGAAAAACTGGAAAGCTGCTGGGGTTGATGGCGTACATAATTTCTGGTATAAAAAGTTCTTTGTACTTCATGATATACTGGCTAAAACTATTACAGACACTTTAAAAGGAACACAAGACCTACCAAAGTTCGTGACCAAAGGTATTACTTACATGTTACCCAAAAGTGCCAACACTGCTGACCCGTCGCAATACCGGCCAATAACATGCTTACCTACAATATACAAATTAATAACATCTTGCTTAACCAACAAAATTAATAAACATATAGAAAGAAACAACATTCTCGCAGAGGAACAGAAAGAGTGCAGGCGGAAGCACATGGGATGTAAGGAACAGCTGATCATAGACTCTACAATCTTAAAACATGCAACCACCCATAATAGAAATTTACACTTAACATATATTGACTATAAAAAAGCATTTGACAGCGTTCCACATACTTGGCTTTTACAGGTTTTACAGATTTATAAGATAAACCCAACTATTATTAACTTCTTGAGGGGTGTCATGTCTGATTGGAGAACCACTCTGTCACTGACGAATAAAAACGTGACCATTACCACTGATGAAATCCCAATTGAGAATGGCATCTTCCAGGGCGATTCACTGAGTCCATTGTGGTTCTGCTTAGCACTTAATCCATTATCAAACATATTAAACAACTCCAACCTTGGTTACAAACTAACTCCACAAACCTCAATCACACACCTCATGTACATGGATGACATAAAAATATTTTCCAAATCCAAAAAAGAAATGACCGACCTTTTAAAGCTAACTTCTGAATTTAGCAACGATATTAACATGGTATTTGGCTTAGACAAATGTAAAACTCTCCATCTTCAAAGAGGTAAGGTTACTAACTACAGCAATAGCGAACAAAGCAATTTTTCAGTGATGGAAGAAAACGAGACATACAAATATCTTGGCCTACATGAAGGAAAGACTATAAACCATATGCAAATAAAAAAAGACCTAACTAACGAATACACTCGCAGATTAAACCAAATTTGTAAAAGGCCATTATGCTCGAGAAATCTTTTCAAAGCCATAAACACGTATGCTATACCAATATTGACCTACTCTTTTGGGGTTATTAAATGGACACAAACCGACATAAATAAACTAGAGACTAAAACGAGGACTACATTAACAAAACATAAATATCTACATCCAAAATCTGCGATAGAGAGAATGACAATACAAAGGCAGAAGGGGGGTAGGGGGCTAATAGATTTAAAAGTTCTATGGGAGGGTCAAGTACAAAATTTACGAAACTTTTTTTATGACAAGGCTAGCACTAGTCATATCCACGCAGCAATAGTAGAGACTGACATAAATTTCACACCACTCAACCTAGTCAATAACAATAGAGAATTCACATCCCCCCAAACTGCTGAAAATACAAAAATGTCTAAATGGCGTGAAAAAGAGCTACATGGCCGCCATATACATGATTTAGAACAACCACATGTAGATCTTATAGCATCTAACAAATATTTAAAATTAGGTACCCTGTTTCCTGAGACAGAAGGATTTATAATACACCAGAAACTAGCTATCAACCATAACCTAATACCTAGCAAACCAACACCCTACTATCAGTACACCCCAAAACCTGTGCTGGAGAATCGCAGTCACAAATTATACTTTGATAGAGCTATACTTACTGATAAAACGATCCATAATAACAGACCTGATATCACATTAACAGATAAAATTAACAAAACAGTATTTTTGATAGATATCGCAGTGCCTAACACTCATAATCTTCACAGAACCATCACTGACAAAATAAATAAATACACAGAATTAAAGGAGGAAATATTAAGAATATGGAAAATGAACAAAGTATATATTGTGCCACTGGTTTTGTCCAGTACAGGAGTTATTCCTAAACATTTACTTCAGTCCCTAAATATCATAGATGTAAAAGAAAACACCTACATGACCATGCAAAAAGCGGCAATATTAAATACATGTCGCATTGTTCGCAAATTTCTGGTTGAAGATCTTGCTATTAACCAACCCCTGATAGAAAATGAAGCTCACTTGGCTTAGGCCCGTGCTCTTCATAATACCGAAATATACTCATTTGTATATTTCGAGCTAAAGTAACAAACGAAAAAAATAATAATAATATTTATTTCTCAGAAAATACAAGCATAACCTTAGATATAGGATAGGTACTTAACAGTTCATAGAAATATTGACAATAAGTACTAAATTATAAGAGCTAAGTAATAGCTAGCTTGTAAGTTAATTCTAAATTAATTCTAAATCAGAGTGGGTAAATTTGGAATTCAGTTGATCACTATATACGTATTAGGTACTATATTCAATTATACATATTACTAGTTTGTATTGTTAGTTATTTTATCAATAATTGTGGTGCGCACAGTTTTAGTTTACTAACTACCCACCCTTCTTCTAGAAATACACTTAGAATAGTAAGATTCTGTAGATATGCTGTAGTGCTAGGTAAAGTATTTCTTAATTGATGCCTATGTTATGTACCAATCAACCTATCAGTTGTCATAATATAATTAAAGAACTATTTTTAGTTACTTAGGTCTATGATTATTAATTTATTAAGTGATTGATTTTAACCAGTAGTTACACTTTATATAGCAGATCGTGTCTACTTTGAAATTTATTTTATTGATTAGGTATAAAACGGCAATTGATTCTGCTCTTACCCAATAAGTTCACTAGTCCTCCAAACTAGGATTCCCTGTGTTATGGGGACTAGTTTCTCCCTATGATTAGTTAGTTTTTTATTTTTTGTGTATACGTACTTATAGTAGATAAAAGTCAGCTCGTAGTAGCTCGTTGAATAATAGTTACCTGAAATATTTCCGAGTTTTGATAAACATTAATTGATAGTAGGTACTTAAATGAATTCCTCAGTATTGACTCTTTATGAGTGATGATGATGAATGATTGAATGCATGTGTAATAGTGTATGGGGGTGTATTTGTGTATGTAGATTGTGTGTGCTATGTGAGTGGTAGACCTGTATTTATAGTTTATCATCATATTATTCAGGGTCATTACAATATATTATGTAAAAGTAAAAAAAATAGTAGGGACTACCTACCTGGTTGTGTTGCAAGCGCTGTTAGGCATAATACCTATACCAGCTGCACATGGTGATTCTGAAGTATCATTTTGTATTAAACATGTATTTTCGCGAGATCACGCTTGAGTCAAACGGAAAACAAGTCACTTTACCTTGACTTTAATACCTATATGTCCACAAGAAAGTGTAGCTTCGCATTCTTTCAGCACATAAGCATGCTACTTTCGAGCAGACGATACTTAGTAGAATTAAAGCATGTTGTATTACGAAAAGGGCATGTAAATGACGGGCCCGATAGCTCAATTGGTAGTAGCCCTGCCTTCTGAACTGAAGGCTGTGGGTTCGATTCCTACCCAGGACAAATATTTGTGTGGTGAACATATATGTTTGTTCTGCGTCTGGGTGTTATATTGTATTCTATGTATGTATTTACAAAACAAAAAAGTATTTAAGTATTATATCAGTTATCTGGTTCCCATAGTACAAGCTTTGCTTAGTTTGGGGCTAGATGGCGCTGTGTGAAATGTCCACACATTAAAAAAAAAAAAAAAAAATGTATACACTCGTAGAGCATGCTATAAATGAGCTATCCAGCATGCTTTTTAGTAGCTTACGACTGTATTCTAGGCTTCATGTAGATATGTATAGGTACGCTTTCCGAGATCATATTGTGATACCTATTGGCTCTCTCATTAAGGGGGATGGCCTCGCTTGGGAAACGCGTTACGGATCACTCAGTGTTTTCCATTTCGCTCAATTCCATTTGCCTTTTCACGGCACCCCCGTAATGAATAAAGATATCTCATCACCTTGATAAAGATTTATCTTGTCACCTTGATAAAGATATGGTACTATTAACTAAATACCAACCTACTACCTGATACGTATGCAATTATTTTATTTATGGCGTTGAATTGGTTAATTCGAAAGGAGAGGGTGGTATTAATATTTGTTTTTTTTTCTGTTTCAGATAATTATTGTAACTGCTGATTACTTTAAATGGTGAAACATTTAGCTATAGGTAAGTTTAATAAGATATTATATACCTGCATATATCGCATTACGTTACACTACGCACCTAAATTTACACAAGGCTTTGTCTATTCATATAGTGAAAAAAAGACACAAGGCATTCATTGCTATTATAGATAGACATACATTTGACCACGGTCTCACCTGGTGATAAGATACGACGTGGTCGACGATGGAGCATGCTTGCTTATAAGATACCGGTTCACTTTAGCCTTAAAAGTCCCAGATTATATTTGTCAGGAAACAATGACGCTGGTAGTTCTATTCCTTTGCTGTCTGAATTATAAATGAGGAGTCAAGACGCTTTGTACGCATTCGGGGAATTAGTTTCAGTGGAGGTTTCAGACATACCGAGGGCTAGTAAAACAATGTATAATGCAGACTATCTGTATTTAAAAATAAAATCCATTGCGAATAAAAATTTAAAACGTGGTTCAAAACATCAATTACCTACTTCGCGACAATACGTGACAGATACAGTATCACAACTTTATGCAAACAGGATAAAAACGGAAATTGGATTTTCAAACAAATTAACCATAGCAGGCCTGCTACATAAATCCATTAACACTTTGGACCTGAGTTGAACAATTCAGTAACATTACTTGACTTTTCTCCTTTAGTGTATCTAGTTTGGTAAGTATTTTGACAGCGGTGTGGTTGAGTTTCTGCACAACCACGGATTCCTGAATATGTTACCACAACTTAAGATAAAATTAATCGGATTCGTTACATTTTGGACTTCGCGTGTTGCCTTACGTTTGTCTTGCTTACATAATTTACAACTACAACAAACAAGACTCAAGCGAAGATTGTGTTGGTTAAAGATAAATCACCTAGGTATCTTCTATCTCCAAAAATGTAGTAAATCCGTAGGGAATACTCTTTATAAATACCCCTTTGAACTATTAGGTGAAGTAAACCAGCGACGTCAGACCTAGCCTCGACTTGGCTAGCACAAAGAAAATTCTACCCTATTGTACCTACTACCTATAATATATTTGTTGCAACTGGCATGACACGAGGCAGCCAAACCAAACAAACAAATAAACTGGAGCAACTATGGTGTTTGTATGGATTTCGTTATCTAAAACTAAAAGAAGTTGTATGGTATATTCTATACTTACAGAATATTAATAACTTCCTCTATGTCTTAACTTAAACTAATTCTAATTTGGCAGCTAATCTGGCTAGAAATTCGCAACCACTATGCTAGGTATTAATTTTGTCTTCATTATACTAAAGCTGATTCAATTCCATGATCGAATATCGATATCACTTCCAACTGCATCTCCATTTAGAACGCGTTGTCAACACGCTCTTTTTCCATCGCCTCTAATAAAGGCCTGAAAATATTATTTGAATTTAGTACCCAACAGCGATATCTAAAACAGTGTTTTATTGGGACCATTATGGTTCATGTTGTGAATACAATGCTATAGGTACAGTCAATAACAAAAGTTGAAACTGAAGATTTACGATCTAATTTAATTAATCACTCGAAAAGACGACAGTTTAATTTAAGGTATAGTGGTTTCCTAATCAGTTGTAAAAGGATTTATGTTTTGTTTTAATGTTTGGTCAAGTATTTTCAAAAACCAACGATTTGATAACATTGATGAGAAACAGCATCTAAAGTATTTCCAAGTGAACGATAAATAAATAAATAAAAGGTTTCTTTCAGGATTAAAACTCACTGTATAAAAAAGTTACCTAGCTTTCAATATTAATAAAGTACGAAATACGTTGTTAAAGTATTTTTAGAACTAAAATACTACTATTTTGAACTATCAATTTCACAGTATTTTCTACCTGACACTACAAACTTAACTGTTGTATTTGACTGTACCTATTAAATTTTTACCATCGTTTTATTTGTGTAAAGAAGTTCCATTTTAAAGCCGTTTCCTTTGTCATTGTATTTCACATTGTCTTTTTTATGATCTACTTTATATTCGATGTATAAACTTTATGTACTTTCGATTTAGGTACTTGAGTCTTGATCCAATATTGAGACATCTATTGTACGTGACGTGATCTCAAGGCGGCAATGTCTCAAGTATGAAATTTACTAATTATACTAGCTAACCACTCCTGACATTGCGTGAATTTAATTATTTTGAAACATAATTAACTCTCGAAAGCTAGTTTGTTAAAGTAGAGATTCTCAAAACTAAGAAATGAAACGAGTTTATTTTATTAATACAACTATACTGATTACTCATTATTCATTATTTATTTTTATATTATTTATTACATTTTAATTTTTAATTATTAATGGTAATGCGATTTTGTAAATTACTGACTTATAATTTAATTAATTATCAATAAATGTGTTTATCTGTTTGTTTATCTGTATATCTGAATAAAAAAATGGAATAAATTTTACTGTACAAGAATTATTGTCATCAATAATAATCATCGTCTAATTCAACAAATAGCTTTAACAGCTTATTCAGCCTGACTATGATCTATGAAATCGCATACCTTACGCCCCCGATCATGGCTCAACAATGGTAAGAAGCAATATCTTATAATTATTTTGTTTTGCTTTAATTACACTTCTAGTATCTATATTTTCCCGTCTGAGTTAGTAAATTATTGCGCAAATTAATCGTTACACAGCATACGTGGGCTCCATGATAAAATCAAGTCAAGATTTGAACACAGAGAACTTGATAGTGCTTAGAGATTTGTTAAGGATACCTACCTAATATCCATTAAGATTATCTGAATCAATAATACCCATTAACAACACGGTACTCCCATTACATTAAATATTAAAGCACGTTTACATCTGCCAATAAATTAAATCTCAAATATGTAATCGTTATTATAAATGTGTGGAAGAGACTTAAATCCTTTATGATCAGGTTACCTAAATAGCAGATGGGGAAGAAAGGTTATCGAATGGCGACCACGATCCGGAAGACGTATTAGGCCAGCCCCTCCGTCCGGACGTCTTCAGGCTAGTGATAATGAAATGTGCAATGCCCCATTTGATGTAAAAAAGAAAAGGAATACTATATTTTCGAGTAGCTTGTGCTATTATTATATTTCATCGTGACGCCGGCCCTTTCAAAAGTAAACTCTTTCACGTACAGGACACATGACGTTTCTACAAAGGGTCCAAAGTTTTGGATTACAAGAGACGCTCTGATTAATATTGATGATAGGGGAAAAGTTTCCTTTCACTGCAGAGTTCTAGTTTTCTAAGAAATATAAGCGCAACCTTCAGTCTGGGATTTGATGGATAATTTAGATAGTTACTACTAATACCTATATCCTTTCCATCCTGGGCAGTTATTCTCTATGGAAACAGGATTCCACACGATACGAAACCACGTCGTTATCGTGTCTTATTCAAATCGTGTCACAGCGTCAGATATACCTTCACTTTACATTAAAGTTATTTTTATTTTGAATAAAATATATTGATATAAGTGGTTATATCATTTGATGTGTTGATGTTTCGGAACGCGTCTCGGTAAAACATATGATTTTTGACAGTTCAAATCGCGCCAATTTCAAATTCATTTCGCGCGGTTTTGTTTTCGTTTCATAGAGAATAGACTTTCGCAGATTTCTTATGTAAGACAAGGAATTCGCGTGGTTTCGAAGTAAGGAATCGATACGGAATAAAGGCCCTGGCTAGTTTACAGTTCAAATGTTATTTGTAGTAGGTAGTATAGTAGTAGCTCTAATTAGTGTGGTAGTTAGTTTGAGGCACATTGCCCTTTTTACATAGTGAAGTAAAGACATTCCATAATATAATATCGAGGCTCTAGGCCTTATAATCCAAATCGGGACTTTTTTACATACTTGACTAAATTTCACCCGATGGAAAGTGAAAACGAGGCCGAAAAATCACGCCTTTGCCAGTAGGTATCTATTTACTCACCGAGGTCTTAAATCTCTTGAGAGTTGCGCCATTTATTTGAAAAGTTTCAATATTCAACAGTTCCTAAAAAGGAACGAAAGTCTCCGGTTTACGCTAAATATTGTTCGTAGACTTTTTCAACCACCCTTTCAATTCAATTCAACTGTAGAGTTCACACACCATTCTCATGCATGCGGTTTATGCCCACAGAGATTTACTATAGGTAGGTACAACACCCATGTAAGTCTGACTTGTTGAGAGCTCTGCAGAAATAAATTTTTAATTATGTTTGGACTTCAAAATACGCTCGGGGTCAATTTAAAACCACAATTCTATCTGCTTAAACGCAGACTCGTCAAGTTAAACTGATAAAATGGATTGGCTTTTCAAGTAAACATGTACATCTGCCATCTCTTTTTGAATTAACTAAGAAAAAAAAATATATCCACTTTTTTTGGTTTGAGAAGGAAAAAATATCACAGCGTCATCGTTGATAGTGGAAAAATCTTGGTGTTGACTCTCAAAAGAGAATACCAGAACAGAATACTGTCAAATCACATCCTAACCACACAGGCGCGGTGCGGCGGGCGTAGGTAGGTCCCAAAGCGCTCCTCAAATAGCGTGGTATGGTTTTGCATATTTACGGTTTATACGAATAAACTAAGCAGTGTTTTAAAATTTCAAAACTAGTTTTGATAAGTAGCATTACTTGGCTTTCTAAACAAATGCATTTTTACGTGTGTTGTAGTATAAAAAACACACATAATAACACTACACATAATAATTGTCGCTCCGCCGTACCTAAAGGAAATTACTCCGTCGCCGGCGCGCGCCGGCTCGGCGCCATGAGATGCAATTTAGACTGAGGCGTTTTTTTTTCTCCTGAACTATAGATACTTTTACTTTATTCGATAGTGACGTTCAACTAGTTTTAATTTTAGTCGATTTATAAGTAGTGACACCTCTAAAAATTGATTACCATCCCTAGTAGCGCAATCAGCTGTAAGCCACAAATGTGGTGGGGAGCGGTCCACGTTGCGCGATGCCGGCCGCACATGTGGTTGAAGCGCCTGAGCGGATACGTCGGAAGACGTCCATCACTGCTGAACAAATAGGCCTCCCCCATAAAACACCATCTTGGACGCTTATCATAAGGAGAAATTTGCCATAACCACACCCGCTTGGCAGGCGACTTGGTGATCGCAGATTTTAATGTACCGAGAAAAATATTGCCGCCCAATCCCTGGATATTCCCATACCCGACTCTTACAATAACCATGGAAAGAGAGAGTAGGTTCCACCCACCTTTTTATTTGTTTAGGCTATATAACCTTTTTATGTAACATACAATTAGCGAACAATATTAGGTATTAGCAATTAGTTATGTACATATATTGATAGAGTGTAACCTATATACAAGTTGACCTTGAGTAGGTACGTTATACCGAAATGGGGAGACTGGGACCATGATACCCGACAAGTTGTGAAAGCCTTACTTGAAACAGGTGTGTTTCTAAACCTCCATAGTAAAAAATAAATCCACTCGCAAAATTGCACGTGCGATCGCTACGAGAGTTAACAAGATACTATAAATTCATTTTTAACACAGATCGTTAAACTCATTTATGTGCACTCGCTCAAGGACGAAGTTCAACCACCCAGCTGCGCCAAAGCTATTTACGAACGTAAACTTTACATGGCATTTTTTCAATGAAAATCTATTAATTTAGTAAAGTCGTAGAAGAAACATTGTCTAACTTGGGGGTGTAGATTTAACCCCTTTTGGGATAGCATACCAATTCAAAGTCACCTTGTATATTAGGCAGAGGAGGCAAAGTGTGTGTAATTATAGCCTTGATCATAATGTTGTACGCCTAGCTTATAAGTAACGTAGATATAGAATAATATTAAGTTATCTGCGTCATGAATCCGATTACAATATTAAAGATACAGCCGCCATCATGTTAGCACATTGTCTTTACATAAAGTAATGTTGTTGGCCATCTGTGTTTCGTGTTCCAATCTAGGAGTCGTCTTCAATGCGGTAATAAAACAAATTTAGGGCCTATAAAACGTAAAATGGCTTTGATTTCCTTTATTGTGTACCGCGCACGTCATCCGTGTCTCTTTCCTTTACTTCTAAGCAGGTAAGTACAGATAAAATAATGATCGGTCTGAATATATCTACTACTGAACATAGGCCTCTACTTTGAGCTACTACTTGCCTCTTGCATCTACTTGCATCCAAGTGGGGGGCGTATATAGCCTACGTTGCATCTCCCGCGGTTCGTGGTGGCCACTTTCCACCTTTCAACGTTACAACCTTCCCTTCAAATATCGGTTCTGCGAGCGATGTGGTCTACCCATTGCGATTTCAATTTGTTCACATCTTCCAGTACTATAAAATATTCTTTAAATAACGTTTTATCATTAATATTGAATGTTACGTGCAAGTCAAATAAATTATTAGGTCTTCTTTATGTAATATCTCTTTTTATTTTTGACTAATGAGCTCTTCTACGTTTTCTCAGACTCTCCTTCATAAACGTTTTTAATATCATAAATCCAGTTTTATATTTAACAGACAGGGAACTATTTTTTCATTTTAGCTGAAGTGAATCTTGAATGGTAAAAATTTAATAAGACGTCCTGAATAAATCTGTTTGGATTAAAATATTTTCACGGAACCAAGAAAGAAGAACACAGAACACAGTATAGAGATAATTAAAATAACTAAAATTGTTTGCGTTCGCTCGTAAAAGAATAAAAGTTTATTAATTATTGTTTTCTGTAATAAATACATCTATTTATTTATTTTATTTTATTTTATTACAATTGGTTCGGTAACAGACAATAGGCTATTAGATACAATATACACCACCAACGTTAACACAGCATTATAAACCTAAAGTCCAATAATAACCGTACACAGCTTAAATAAGTATAGACATATTGACACTATGTAACTGCGTTACATTAACTATACAGTGTGTATACGAGTAACTGGTTATAGTAATTACCTAACTCTGTTAGGTCAATTATTTATTGTTTTCTGATATTAAGAGCTAGTTACAGCTAAGTCTCACACGTTTCAGGTTCGGGGTTGGCTTTTTGAACTAGGCGACAGAGTGCACATTAGAAAATGTCTGCCAAAAAAGGAAATCGCCAATAATGAAATTAGTGATTTACAGTAAACGCCCTAACCACCCATTATCGGGGACTCAGAAAATATGATTCTAATCACGGTATAGAGCCCGTAAGTACTATTAAAAATGTTGCTAATTCTGTCAGTTATTTTGGACTTTTGTTCTCTTACATATAATAAAAACTCTATTAATAAATTAGCTATAGCGAAAAACCAGAACAGTAAATGTTATAAGTAAAACAAAGAATTTTAGTCACCTTCTGCGGGGAGTTTGCATGCCCTAAAAGCTAGCTTTTAATCAATCAAAACAACAAACCCATAAATCTAAACCATTACTTATGCAGTACTTTCCCCCAAGGATTTTCGGCCTTCTCAATCTAGCTTTAACAAAAGGAACTTGCGGTTAAATTAAATATACATAAGAAATGTAATAAAAAAAAATATAATTATGACGAGAGATAGGTAATTCCTCTCTTAGCAATAATAATAATAAATAAATAAATAAATATGTACTAACGGATATAATACTTAGATATTTTTTTGTTTGTAAATACATACATAGAATACAATATAACACCCAGACACAGAACAAACATCTATGTTCATCACACAAATGTTTGTCCTGGGTAGGAATCGAACCCACAGCCCTCAGTTCAGAAGGCAGGGTTACTACCAACTGAGCTATCGGGCCCGTCTAACATTATACGCCCGTAATAACATTTCTAACCAACTTCAACAGTTCTCCAAGTTTGTTAGAAATGTTTTCTACCCAACTTCCGGGTAATTGAATAAAGGATCTCAGCATCCGCTGCTGCATGTGTTATTTTGACGGGCCCGATAGCTCAGTTGGTAGTATCCCTGCCTTCTGAACTGAGGGCTGTGGGTTCGATTCCTACCCGGAACAAACATTTGTGTGATGAACATAGATGTTTGTTCTGCGTCTGGGTGTTTATATTGTATTCTATGTATGTATTTACAAACAAAAAGTATATAAGTATTGTATCAGTTATCTGGTTCCCATAGTACAAGCTATGCTTAGTTTGGGGGCTAGATGGCGCTAAAAAAAAAAAAAAAAATTTAAAACGCGGTAAGTGTAATAAAGTTATTAGAGCGCAGAATCAAGTGGATGACTATAAATATTATAACTGTTTTACAAACAGATTTCAGTTCTCATGTTACCTACCTGTGTAAAGATAATAATAATTTTATATTTTTCACAGTAATATACGTTGTCCAAACTACTGCAAAAACACGCTGCACTGACCTCTCTAAAGTGGAATAAGTGTAGAAGGTAGATGGTGGATGAATCCACGTAAACAACAGCAATCAGTTTCACTTATAGCGGCACAAAAAAGTAAACAGGAAAAACAAGATTCACGTTTCCGGAAATTGTATCAAGGTATCTGATCTATTCTCACTTTTCTCAATTATTCTGACACAGCTGTTTACACTGTCAGGGTTGACATTAATCTTTTAGATGTATCTTTCTCCTGGTTTTGTTAATTGATTTTCATGTACACACCAACTTTTACGCATGTTTTTGTATAGCAATGCTACTTCCATTTGAATCCCTTAGCACCATAGTACAACCCCCAGGGACTGTAAAGCACTCGCTATTCCATTCCAATCCCCTATGATGTTGACCCAACTAAAGTATCTAAGCAAAGCATATCCTGTCTTGAGAGATAGATGGATGCGGGTTCAAGTCCCGGTCGTGATTCAAATTTTTCCTTTTCAAATTAATCTAAAGTACCTGATTACTGATTACTTACTTAACTTATTCCACTAAAATAAAAGAGCACCAAGAAATTGAATGTATTCAAATAACACAGCTGTAGGAACGAGAGCTCAAATAAAGAGGCATATAATAACTTTTTTTTAATTTTGACGGGCCCAATAGCTCAGTTCGTAGTACCCCTGCTTTCTGAACTGAGGGCTGTGGGTTCGATTCCCATCCAGAACAAACATTTTGTGTGATGAACATAGATGTTTGTTCTATGTCTGGGTGTTATAATGTATTCTATGTATGTATTTACAAATAAAAAGTATCTAAGTGTTATATCAGTTTCTGGTTCCCATAGTAAAAGCTATGCTTAGTTTGGGGCTAGATGGCGCTGTGTGAAATGTCCACACATATTTATTATTTATTTATAATTTAATTATTTGTTTTACAGACTCCACATCTAGTGAGTCGCTGTAACCCATTTAAAAGATCTGATTTGATGAAGATTTAGATTTATTGCGCATTTTTAATATCTTATTTCTTAGGTGTTTCCCTGCGAGATAGGATCCGAAATGAGGAGATCCGCAGGAGAACTAAAGTGACCGATGTAGCTCTTAGGATTAGCAAGTTGAAATGGCAATGGGCAGGTCACATCGCTCGTAGAACTGACAACCGATGGGGAAGAAAGGTTCTCGAGTGGCGACCACGAACTGGAAGACGCAGCGTAGGCCGGCCCCCCACAAGGTGGACCAACGACCTGGTGAAAGCCGCGGGGAGCCGATGGATGCAGGAGGCGAGCAGCCGCTCTAAGTGGCGTTCCCTGGGGGAGGCCTATGTTCAGCAGTGGACGTCTTCAGGCTGTTGATGATGATGATGATGATTTCTTAGGAATCTACACTATCATTAATCACCAAGGAGAACGAGAAGCCACCACTAAGGCTTAGGCTTTTATGGCAAGGGTTATCCAGCAGTTACGAAACATCGGTAGGCATTTTTCGACAAAGAGTTTTCCACATCTCCGACGGCTATTCTACGATCTAGAAGAATTTTTGGAAAAACTGGAATTCAAAATTAAAGAAAGCAAACAGAGTAAGTTGGGACGTATTTATTATTTGTAAAAATACAAATACGCGAACAGAATGTGCGAGAATATTACTAAAGTTATTTTCTTTTTATTTAACTTTAACATCTACCAGACGATGCCTACACTTTGATTACGAGTAAGTTAATGAGGCTCCAAGTTTCCGAATCACGTACTTCAGAGTCACGTCTTTTACAACTGCGGTGGAATATAATACAGTCTTTAATAAAGCTTTGAAATTTCCTTCTTAGCGGTGAGAACCAACGGAAACTTTCCTGTTGTTTCTCATCGTTATGGGGTATAGTCAGATCATGAATATAAAGATTGCTTTTGTTGGCAATATTGGGTTCACCTATTCCTGCTTCAATAATGTTCGAATAGAGCATAGTAGTATACTTCACTGTACTTTACTGTACTCACTAGTATAGTATACTGGGTGTAATTGAATTCATTAGCATCCTTTGAATCTAGGTACCTACTCCTGATACCGGTTACGAGTGGACCAAAATTTTTGAATTCTAACACTTTGGTTTGGTAATAATAATAACTACAAAATCAAATGCTACAATACAAAACTTAATTAAAATAATGAATTACTATTTTTAATTAGTACATACAAGGTATAAAAACATTTTAATGTATCAAAATCATCCGTGCCAACCGCGTCAGGCGCCGCGGCAATCTTCATAATTTTCAATAAAAATAGGTTCATTTACACTCTTTACTCTTCAATGATCATCAATAAATAATGTACTATCATGGGCTCAACTTATGCTAATGGATTAAATTACATCTTTTATATGTAGAAATATTTATGTATATGTAATCTAGTACAGGGCACAGGGCTTTAGCGGCAACTATGTATACGTAACCAAGGATTTCATACAAAAATTTTACGATGCTCGTTAGGGAGTTGTCTAACTACCGTCAATTTGCTTGTTTTCCAGGGGAAAATCTTAACTTTCCGGAGTAGAATGTACTTTGTATTGATATAAGTACAGACACTGGCTTATCTTTTATAATAGGATGTTTAAATTAGGGATTGGGAAAATAAATGGAACGACAATAAGCCATGTTTCTTGCCAGACAATGTTTTTCTCTCCAATCCCAGTTATCCTTGCTAATATATAAAAGTGAAACGAGTTGTGTTGTTTGTTGTTAAAGGTTAACGAATGAGCATTGTAGGTACTTACATTATTATACCTACTTTTTGAAAATGTATGTAGAGAATTTTGAGATAGGTCCATACCTACGTATAATTAATCTGAATATAATTTTTTCCTTGCAAAAGTCATTATACCTAGTTGTTAAACATTTTGAAATATGTACACGTGATGACGTCATTCGATGAAGTAAACCCTGGGATGCTGCGAAATAAATTAAAATAGTAGAAAAAAATTACCTAACACACCTGTTCAAGATTTTTACTTCTCCGACCTACCTAATGCCTCGAATTCTTCAAACAAATGCCTAAACATTTTTAACCTACGTTCTACAAATCTTTTGGAATATTCTCATTCATCTGAGTTACAAATAACACGAGAAATCTCTGTAATTCTTACATAAAAATCCCAAATTCAAGTAGCAGTTTACTGAACCCAGATTGGTGTATAAATCACTTACCAATATTCAATCCAGTAATCTATCGTGTCTATACAATACCTAAATCGCTGTCAGGTGAGTTTAAAGTGCTATCAATCAATTACATTACAGTCAATTTTACATTCACCGTTAGAAAAAAATGTTTTGAATGTCGCTTTCAATACTTGATGGATATTACATCAATCTTCATCTCGCACCGGGTGAATGAACTCGCATTGAATCGAGTAGTGCAATAAATTAAACAAGTTTAACAAAATTGTATAGACTTTGAAGACTAGTTGCGTCCCATGATTTCATTTGCGGATAAAAGTATCCTATGCTATGTGTTATTCCAGTGTAGGTAGATTCTGCGCCAAACTTAATGGCGGCTGTGAAGTCAGCGCGAAATGCTGCACAGTAGCAAATATTTGATGGGCGCGGGAAGAGGTAAGCGGTGTGCGAAGCGTGCGGGAGGCTAGCAGCGCACTTCACAGCCGCCAATGAGTTTGGCGCGGACTCTACCTATAAGCCATAACAACATTCACACACCACACACACACAAACTTTTGCATAAGTAGGATAGGATACTGGCAGGAAGGATACCGTACTGGAAAGTCACAGTATTGCTGACGGTAGCGCGCACCGATGGTATGTTACGCCTGATGGTTTAAGAGTTTCTTTCTAATGGGGCGCAGAATCCTTAATTAAATTTTTAATGACGTTAGTACGACAGACTAGTGCTTATTCAGACTCTAATGCTGTGGTGAGGTGTGATAACCCTATTTTGTATGACACTTGACCTAGGGTATAGACGACCGTGCACTTGACTCTATACCGCTGGGTAGCCCATCGTTAAATTTTCCCGTGTATTTGCCCAATGAACAACGATAAGTAGATCAACACTTTGATACTCTGTTACTAACAATAGATTGTACCTGAACAGTGGATGTCTCACGCCTCCGCAAACATATCACGTGGGTTTGACGTGTGGTCGCACTGCAAAGCTTTTGTAGAAATGTTGGGCTGTGGAGAGTAGTATGTATAAACGTTTTATCTGAGTACACACTCGTAGATTTTTGAATACATAGCTAGATGTCATGTTCATTGTTTTTACTAAACTAAGCCAGCTGCGTAAACGACGGTCAATTTATATGTAATGTCAGACAATGCAAATGAGGAAACGAGTACAACTTTCCGTTTATTCCCTTTAGAATACCAAGTTCTGGTTATCCGATGGGAAGAAAAATTTCGGTTTTATTACTCGACCACCGATCAATTTAAAATAATTTTTCAATATCAGTGACAACGCTGAATCTACTTTTTGATACCAGCAGTTTTTTTTTTCAACAAATATTGAGCTAATTCGAAAGAATTATTAGTACCTACGTTTTAGAGTAAGAAGTACCTATCTACGTAAATTTTGTCTAATTAGTAAGGAACGCCACGCAATTTAAAAATAAGCTACTTTTAGCCCAAGTTTAAAGAGATTTTCTTATTACTGCTGTGGGCGTGACCTTCAGTGAGCAATGTTTTATTAGCGATCCAATTTTACCGGGTCGTAACGCTTTTGAACCCGTATAGGCTTGGGTGGTAGGCCATAAAAATCGTTAATCTCAAAAAAAAATATTACAAATTTTTCAAACACGCGTCATGTTAGTAACTAATTCGTAACATACAACGTTAGATCCGTCGCATTATGTCTTAAAATGTCTCCCCTCTCTGAAAGACTAGTTTGTAAGTAACGTTGCTTGTCTATATTTATTTGTTTGTAACCCAGATAATACAATACCTACAGTACAGATGCCTCATCTCATACAACGGAATAACGCGGGCTATTTTACGAATTATTTTATTTCTGCATAACGCAAGATTATCAAGCGACCTTTATTGCGTGTTGACGAAGTATTGGGCCCAATGAATACACTGGACACTAACTAGTTACTCTCTAGATACGATTGCTACATTTTTTCAAGTTCGGGCTATTTTTCGTTTGTAATAGATGGGAACCCATGGTTTGTTACTTTTTATAGGCTAGTCAATCGAATTCATTTTGAACGTGATTGGTATGAAGATAGACAAAGCTCTGGGAAAAAAAATGAAAATGTTTTATTCTGACAAAATTATAGGCCGTAGGTACATGAGAAAGCAGGCAGGCAGTTATTTTTAAATATGTTCTTGTTATCTCATTCTGGAAAATAAGAAACTGCTTCATTGAAAATGTCGTCAAAATGCACAGATAGCTCAACATTTTATCAGTATCACTATTTGCTTTGGTTTTACATAGTTTGTTGAGCTCCATTGACTTTTTAATTTTCTCAGAACGCGTTTGTTCAAACTAACATAATTATTAGTAAACACAAATGATAAGAGTTTACTTTAATTATGCTAGAGTCCGGCAATGCTAACGCTGCAGTGATATATTTTTGAACCCCCAAAAATTTTTTCATATAGCAATCAGTTTTTTATATCATTACCTACCTGTCAATTTCATAACATGTCAGTGTATTCATTTTCTGATTGGTTGTGTTTTCGAAAAGAAGTAAAGGTTCAACTAATTTTAAGCGTTGTAAGTTTTTTGAAGTATGCACTGTGCTTATCATATACAAGATTTTATATTACACCAATTTTAAATCACTGCCGAGTTAGCTTTGCTAGATTATACTTCTCTCTTTATTAAAATACAAAACACCACCTGTTCGTTCGATTGGAGACAACGTAATAGGATATCAGTTGAAAGACATAGAGCATTTTACACTATGATCCATACCATAGCCTACTACAAAAATTATGCTGAACTTAAAACTATTTGCAGTGGATTCTGTTTCAAAACACTGTAGCATGCTCACTTCCACCGCCATTCCAGATAATCATCATCATCAACCATCCTTTATTATACTGTCTGTATTTATTACCTCCTTTACAGCTACGTACCTATATAAAAAAGAAAAAGTTTTCGGTCGACAGAGAGAGACGTCAATCAGAGCTTGGACGAGGCGGAGATCTGTAGAAAAGCTGGTGAAGGTGTTCTGAAGATTTTGATCTTCACTCTGAGGCATATCTTGTTCCGTCATAAAGTGGATTGAGCACCACCTTCGCACCTACCTCATATTGAGAGACTGAAGCTGTGCTACCTGGATCTAGCCGCTCCCTCTGACTAAGAGGTCGTAGAGCCCATCATACCAGCTCAAGACCTAGACGAGAAACTGGCCTTTCCGCTTGTCTTCACTCCACCGGTTACGTAACCTATCCCTTGACTACCTACTTCCTCCCTCCCTGGTGCTCAACTAACATACCATGCCTGTGCCGTGCTAGCCATTAGAGACTTTAAGTGTTTGTACATAACTTCTTATCTCCCTTCTACTATTCTTCCGTATCTTTATATATTTACTATATCATTCATTGCAAACCTAACGTGTCTTTTCCTTACAGCTCCTATTCTACTCTTCCTACCTCATGTCGCCGTCTCCCTCCAGGGTCTGATTAGGTAGGATTAGGACCTAGTCAGGCATCCTAGGACCCTGGGTGGAGCCGTAACGTGACAACACACTTACTTAAATTGAGAGAATTTGTTCATGAACTTATATTTGATCATTTGGATGACCGTGACAAGCAAATCTTACTGCACAGCTAGTTACTATGATTATAACTGTTTTTGAAATAAATGAAATGAAATACCTATCCATTGATGCGGCGTTGTACATTTATTTATTCTGTACCACAGCGATAGCACCAATATTATCCGTAACTCTCACAAACTTCAACAATACAGCCGTGATTGTGGTCGCCATAGCCACAATTTACGGATAGACCGGGCGGCCAAAAACCCTTCTGATCAACTACTCTACTATAGCAGTATGTAGGATTAAACAAATTAAGAAATAGAGAGCCAATAAATAGAATAAAGGCTGATTTACACTTTGTTTAGTTATGTAGCAAGTTAACGATTAAGAAATTAGTTCATTTTCATAAAAAAAAACAACCGCTGATCAGAAAGCAAAAAAAATGTGTGTTCATAATGTTTCCTGCCTGGAATTAGAAGAGGGACAAACATGTTCGACAAACAATGAGAGCCATTACAAAAATCTTCTTTTCACATATTCTTCACACATAACACAACTTCAACACTTCAATTTACAAAAACCGCCGCTTTCATGGAAAGGTCTTAAAATACTGAGTTTACTGACCATTTTTCGAAAAAACTGACTTTTACTGACCCTAGTCAAAAATACTGACTTCTACTGACTTTACTGACCATTTTCCACCCTTGAAAAACTCGCCACACGTGTGAACAGACGAGTTTAGTACAGTTCATAAGTCGGCAAATCACAACACACTGAAACTTGAAGCTAAACTTGCCTGTTATGTGTGGGCACAAGTTATTACTGAAGCGAACTAAATCTTTGAAGTCACAAATTCACTCGCTGCTCAACTCAACAAAATGTATACCAGCCGCAGGCTAGAAAGTTAGCCTTGTGGTTCAAGAGCCCACTGCAAATATACCTTCGCCATCGGGTAACCCAGTAGGCTCTTTAGATCGTTAACCGACACTTAAACGTCTAAAAAAATTAGGTCTGTCAGTGCCGAGCCATCAAGAAATATTATTGTGGTGAAAAATATTCATTCAAAAATTTCAAATTAAAAATTTATTTTAGAAATTACTACAGAAATTTTATTTAATTTTCAGTGTATTTTGTTAAACTTATTTTCAAAGACATTTTAAATTAATTAATTGAATTGAAAATAATTTGTGACGTTTGGAAATTGCCAGTATACGTACAAGTTTTAACATTATTTAATATTGTAAAATTCATACAAAAAATACGATTGCAATAATGTTGACGCGGTTATCATCGTGTGTTGGTGCTACAACGTAGACCTTCTACGGAGTAGTATCTAATCCGTATTATTAGTTTTTTTTTTCTTATGGAAGTACTAAGGTTTACGTAGTAACATGATATTCAGTAATTTGTGCTAAGGTATTAAACCTTAGCACTATATTACTGTTCTTATTTTTAAAAGTTTTTACTATGTATAGTGTTTAATGTATTTTATTCTTAATTTTTACTTATACGATTACGTATACATAAGATTTTACATACTAATAAATAAAACACTTTAGTTTTTTGTTGCCAAATATATTTCAGGAAGAAATCAGAATAAATCCGCTTTGTTTTGTCCCAGTTATATAATAATTAAGATATTCTAAGTTTTTGATATACAAGGAGGGTTTAACACATTTTTGAGTTTAGAATCTCGAAGGAAAACACTCATGGTTAAGTAACCAATATAGTCGTGAATAAATACTTCTCGGATATTTAAGTAGACCGCAACCGTTTTTCTCAAACGAATCCAATTATTTACGAGCATGAGTAGGTATATACGAGCCTTTCTGCCTCGATTTAATATTGCTTTCAGGCATACGCGGGAATTATATTCTGTGTCAATAGGCTTCAACATCAAATTTATAAACCATTTGCATATTTCGTGGCTGAATATATTATTTACTCCCACATTAAAACGTCAAATTCATTATGTATATACACAAGCTTATTTACGGGCAAAGTTTTAACTGTCGTAACTGTAGGTATCTAAAATCATAATATTGCCAACCACTTTTCTATAGGTATATATAAATAATAAAAAATGAACTGTATGTATGTATAGTACCTTTTTATACGCTTACAGCTTATAATTTTTTTCTTTAATCTTTGTAAGTTTCATCCACAGCAAAATGCCAGTGCCAGCAAGGAAACCCCGAGAAACACTTTTATTATTTCTTCAAGCATTTCTTTAGCCTTCTAGAGTATTTATTTTATGCAATATTTATTTAGAGATCGCTGTTATACATTGACTATAAATCCAGTTGACCAACGATACAACTTCCCCTCGTACGAAAATTAGTAGTTTATTTCAACTGCTAATCCTACGAAAGGAAGCGGGGCACCCAATGTGTATTTTGTTCCATCCTACTCTGTCCTTTGTAATTTCGTATGAGTTTGTCTCGTTTTGTTACCTCGCCCCCTGCCCCCGTAGGTGAGTCGTGTTTGTACGAGAAATTATGTTCACGAGCTATCAACGGGCTTTAATCTTTGCTGTTATATATTACCTAATTTGTTATTAAAGTACCAACAATATTGATTTATTTGGTATGCTGGGTCTAATTGATATATCGCCTATATAGGGTCTAGGAAATCTATCAAAAATACCACTCAGCAAACTCTAGACACAGATGACTAAATATATAACTACGTAACTCTAAGCTCTAACTAATGTATTTTACCAAATTCATGGTAGCAGAATTAATAGCCCTGCAGGGGCCCTGCCAAAGAACGCAACTCTTCAGTATCTTATCAGGCTAAGTTTAATTTGGCAAATTCAAATATTAAAAAAAAAAAACAAAAACTATTTCGAAAAAGAAACATATTAATGTGACTTAAAAAAACTGTATAATTATTATACTAATTTTTTATGTTCAACAGTGCAAACAAGCAATTTAGCCAACATAATTTGAGTTTATATAAATCTTGAACAAAGTTTATAGCAACTGAATTTAATTGAGCGACCTCAATTTAGCTTTTCACTTCACTTTATCCACAGAGGGTATATCCATTTGTTTCAACAAACACTTCTTTAATTGCGAATAAATAGCAACAGTAGCCTTCATTATTTGTTAACATTTTACATAATTACTTAGCTTACTGTTTTTCAGTAAGTATACGCACAATTTAGAATACGAATCATAGACCATTTTTACCTTTTGTGTACTGTAAGCACTCAAATCAACAATTTCAATTTCAGGCTGAGATGATTTCGTTACTTTAATATACCTGACAGGCAAAGAATATAACGACACGTACTAAGCTTGTTCAACCATAAATTATATTTTTATTACGCCCAACAATCTCTTACATAGATCCTGGATCCTAACCGGGATTCTTCGTATATATAGAGATCCAGAGATCCGCGGAGAACCGATAGATGCAGGAGGCGAGCAACCGCTCAAAGTGGCGTTCCGTGGGGGAGGCCTATGTTCAGCAGTAGACTGTTTCAGGCTGTTGATGATGATGAGGAATCTAGAAACTACGAAGACGATCGTCCCACAACACCAGAGAGTAGTTCTCTGTCTATGCACAACGGACCAGACACAGTACAAGTTTTTGTGTTTTTTTACTGAACCTGTCGCGGGTATCAAACCCGCCGCCTCGAGAATGTGAGCTGACCTACTCAACCACAACATGTCAGAAGCTGTCAAAGATGAATATATTATGTCCCAAAATTAAAGTAGGTGTGTTGTAATGTTGTGTGTCACTGTCACGAATAAATATATTTTCTTTGTTTCTTTACTTTTCATCATCCACAATGTACGGATCCATTGCAAGCAACTATTGTAAAGACAATAAACAAACAAAAGAGAAGCTAACGATACGTTTAATTATGCACAAGTTAAATTAGCTTCAAACCAAACAAAGTCGTGACTCCCATTTGTTTACAGTTATTGGATACGATGTTGTAATTCTGAACAAACGTTTTACTTGTTTCAAGGATTGGGAAGGCTATGGAGATTGTAAATAATTAATTATGTTCCGTTATTATTATACTAACAGCACTGTAAAACTCTGTCCTAATTTTATACGTAAACAAGAGTTACCTACATTCTTTCATAACTATGACTGCCGTTTTGAATTTGATAAAATAATTTCGATATAAAAATCGGTTTCTACATTATAATTATTGCTGCTACATTGCTGTGTTCCGGTTTGAAAGGCATTGTAGCTAGTGAAATTCCTGGGCAAATGAGACTTTATGACCTGATTACACAGTGTAGTAATCTGATTACTAGACTGTGTGATGTCTCAGGATGACGTGCGCAGTGCAGTGTCACTCGAAACTTTATTATTTTAAAGTTCCGAGTGACACTGCAACTGTTATGGGCGGCCGTATTACTTAACATCAGGTGAACGACAATCTCATAAAAAAAAATCCAAAAGTGAGCCCAAACATAATTGATAAAATTTCCTCGATTAAAAATGATCACGAAGTTACCACATTTTTTTGTACCTAACTGCTGCAGATTATTAGGACAAGAAATTCATAACTACAAATAAGTTTTTTACGTGTGTATAGAGACATCAACATTGAATACCTCCATGGTATAGAGATTTGACGTAAATACAGTTTTTTTTTGTTTTATTTTGGTTCCACACATAGTGTATTTAGCCAGTGTCAAGTATTATATTTTCATCGTGTTATAAAATATTTCACGCAAAGTCATGCCTAGTCATAGTCCAGTCTAAGTCATGCTCTAGTAAAAAAATACAGTTTTATAAATATTTCCACAGAGCTATGAAACAAATGACGCTTCTAGGGGGAAGCGTTTTGTTTTGCTCCATGCATAAAAACCCCTTTTGAACTTACTACATAATTTTGTTCCACGAAAGAAAAAGTATTATCCATTGCGTGTCGGAAAACTTCAAGCCTATTTTTATTTCCTCATAAGTTGCAATCGTTTTACTGCTGGCTTTCGACGCTTTCCAAATAAGCTTTGGTCGTTAATTTCTCGTTGCATATAAAAACCGTATAGTATTTATATTAATAGGCAGATAAAGTCACCGACAGATAGGTAACAAAAATGTATCCCATTCCCATTACAAGAGCTAGAATATTAAAAAATATAAGGCAACACAGAAAAGCAATCATACCACTAAGATAAATAACCCTTTAAAAACTGGTATCAATAAAACATGAGCACAGATCAAAAGCCCTGGAATCCAAACTTGAGCTAAAGTTAATGTATTATATTTAGTAGGTAAGTAATAAATATTATATTAGTCAGCTATCTGGAAAATATCAAAGACAATTATAACATGTTTATAAACATATCCTACATGTTTATTTAAGATTGACAATTGGCAGCATCTATGATAGCCCATGCGGAACCATGGTTAGGCTAGTCTTCCCATAACCCAGAGGTGACGATTCCCACACCAAGACGCAAAACTTCACGCCAAGAATTCATGCACAGGAAAAAATACTTGTTCCATGACTGGGTATGTGTAGCTCCTGGGTTCTTAGATACAGGGAATATTATGTGATCGTTGGGGTTATTTCTTTTCTAATTTAAGTGCTCATGCGCCGAAAAAACATTCTATATCTGCAATCCTCTTAATTTAAATCTTTATTTAATTATAGAGGGTTTGGGCACGACACTTGAAGCGCATTGAAATTAAATTGCACTCGTTTAGTTATAGCAACTTCTTATCAAACATTTTTCGCATTTTAAACGAGGTGTCCGTTCCACCAGTTGCTGACAATCGAATGGTTCTCGTAAAAAATACATTCATAGAATCCGGGTGGTAGCAAAAATTTTTCCGGAAGTTTTACCTTATTATTATTGCCGAACCGCATAAATTCGGTAATAGCACGCACGCAGAGGTGTAAGTATTAAGTACTAAAAATGACTTTTCTGCAATAGTGACAATACTTATTTTCCATTATCTTATTTTGACGGGCCCAATAGCTCAGATGGTAGTATCCCTGCCTTCTGAACTGAGGGCTGTGGGTTCGATTCCTACCCGGGACAAACATTTGTGTGATGAACATAGATGTCTGTTCTGTGTCTGGGTGTTATATTGTATTCTATGTATGTATTTACAAACAAATAAAGTATCTAAGTATTGTATCAGTTATCTGGTTCCCATAGTACAAGCTATGCTTAGTTTGGGGCTAGATGGCGCTGTGTGAAATGTCCACACATTTTTCTTTTTTCTTATTTATTAATTTATTTTAGCTAAGTACGAAAAATGCACTTTTGGAATTTTTTTACATCTAAGTAATGCTCGTATTACAAAACAATGCTCAGTTGTCGATTGATGCTTGACTAGAGACTTCTGTTTTTCTTTTTTTTTGTAGAATAAGCCTGCGTTTGACTACATCTCACCTGATGGAAAGCAACAATGCAGCCAAAGGTGCAGCACGCAGACTCAAATTCATTCACTATTTGATCATTTTGTGAATGAAATCTTGTCCTGATCAAGAGATTCACGACCACCACTGAGCGTTTCTTATAGTTCGTAATTCGTAAGTAAGCTCATCATGTCAAAACTCACTAAACCAGTTTGCCCCAATTGACCCAGCTAAGTGGCAATATTAAAGAAGATTAAAACTATTATATCAACTTGATTAAATGAAAAGAAAAGATTAATTATAAGAGTTTGTGATAAATTAATCTTCGTCTACTATAACCTAGGGAATAATTCTCAAACAGATGAAACCAATGACCTGAAGTGATTACTTGGAGCCGTTAAATTTACGAAGCAGAAAGTCGTTATTATTGATCATATTATTTATAAGAAACTGTGTAGTGTAGACTTTTTGAGGTGTCTTTGATCTTACGAAACACCTACAAGGGACCAATTTAATTTAATGTGTTAATTTCAAAAGTAATTTATTGAAAATTAATAAATTAGCCGCCACATAGTGTGGCTAGCACGATACTATGCTTATGTAAGAAGTAGCGGGTTTATTTTAAAACCCAATTTTCAAAATTGACTTCGAAGCTTTCCCTTCAAAGAGGAACCCTTGGCACACGGAACGGAAGTTAACTTAATAACTTCGCAATTCGCTGCGGAAGTGATCTCGCATCGGCGTTCTCCTTTTATGTGTATGTCATCACGTCAACATATATGACGTCACAACTCACATTGCATGTCACATTGCATGTTAGTTTTTGTTTGATAATAAGGTAGATAACAGCGTGTGGATCGGTAGAACTTAACTTATCATCCTCATCATCAGCCCGTAGACGTCCACTGCTGAACATAGGCCTCCCCCAAAGAGCGCCACCTTGAGCGGCTGCTCGCCTCCTGAATCCATCGGCTCCCTACGCTACGCTGCGCCTTCCGGTTCGTGGTCGCCACTCGAGAACCTTTCTTCCCCATCGGTTGTCAGTTAGTCAGTCAGGAACTTAACTTATGAATAATACCTTCTTCTTCTCGTGTAGGCAAATGGTCAGCCCTGGTGTCAGAATTTTTAGGCCGCCCAGAGGCTTCTGAATAATACCTATTATACAATTATGGTTAAATTTCCAATATAATATGTACTTTAACTAATAATTCTTTTCCTTTATTAATTTTGCCAATTTTAATAAACGTGTGTACTTAATTTTGATAGGTTTTATTTTCTATGACGTACCTACTATAGGGCGAATTCTGTGGGTATATCCTAGCTAGAGAAATGAGACTAAACTAAGACCAACGTAATTAACTGAAACTAAATAAAAATTGTATGATATGAAAGAGAGATCATTATATAGAGCCGGCACTCGATGAATCAGAGTATTAGCCGCACTTTTAATTAAATTACAGTTGCTGGTAGCACTCGGGCTTTGATTTAAAACTTCCGACTAACCAGAGGAGTGTTACAGGTTTAACGTGTGTATTGGGGTGGGGGGGTGTGTGTGTGTTTGTGTTATCGTAGCTCTTCTGATAGCTCCTACATGGATGAACTTATTTTGATTTTCGTTTTTAATGAAATCTGTTTTGGTTGGGATTTTTAGAAATGCGTTTTGAGGTAATATTTTTTAGTTTGATGAAAGCGATTTTGGGAGTTTTTAGATTTCAATCAATATTAGTTACTTGTATTGGTACTTCGATTGTACCTCTGTTTTTTGAATTTTATAACAAAGATAATTATTATCAAATTACCTGTAGGTACTTAGTTAAAGGCAGATTGTTTTTTTTTCTCCTCTGAGGGGAGTTTGGCTTCGCACGTTCTGTGCATTTGCCAGCTTCAAGTCTTCCAATTTCGTTCTTGTTTTCGCGCAACGTTTTCAGTTTTGTCTTAATGTTTGGTTTATTTTATATTTAACAAAAGGTAGGGAAACGTATAAACGCGAGTACTAGCCCGATTAAAAGTATGAATTATAAAGAATCAGGAGAATAAAAAATATTATTACTTATTATATTTACATCTTACTCATAAAGTAGGTATAATATACATATTTACAATCTAATATTGTTACTGTATATGAAATCAGATAAAATATTATAAATATAAGGATTGACAGAAAGGCAGATTGATATAGGTATACATTCATAGACAATTTTTTGTTCAACAACCTATATTTTCAACCAAATGTCATTCAAATATTTTTCTTTGCACGGTAGGGATAGTGCTACCATAACACTGTTTTAAACCTTCACGGTTGTTTGTCCCGTAAAAATGGTGCATGTAACTGTGCCGAAATATCGGGAACTTAAAAATGATTCTAATCACGGTAAATATCCCGTAAGTACTATTAAAAAGTGCTACCATACTCTTTTGGCCGATAATGCATTTAATGCAGTCTATTTGTGCTCTACATCCACACTCCAGTGGTACTGGGTGGGACACGTGATCTGCATACACCCAGTGCATGCGTATCACGTGCCCAGTAAGATGGGTGAAGATTACCACTCAGACTCACTCAGTGGAAATCTAATGCTGAGTGACGCACACAAACAGCATATGATTATTGAGACATGTGAAAACAACAGGGAGATCATTGCCTAGTAGCGTAACAATATGGTTACTTTTTTACGGGCCTTGTACCTTCATTATTTTAACTAACTCATCAACAACAGTCTGAAGACATCCACTGCTGAACATAGGCCTCCCCTGTAGAGCGCCACTTTGAGCAGCTGCTTGCCTCCTGCATCCATCGGCTTTTCGCAGTTTTAACTACATCGTCGGTCCACCTGCGGGGGGGTTCACGCTGCGGTTTTCAGGTTCACCACTCGAGAACCTTTCTTCCTCTTCGGTTGTCAGTTCTACGAGCGATGTGACCTGCCCATTGCCAAACTAACTAATACCAATTTGAAAAAGTACCTAGTCCACACTGAAAAAGTTGAGAGCATAGCTAGTGTACTCTAAAATTGCATATATTTATTAACTTTAACAACATTTGCATCAAAGCTTTTTGTCAGTAAAAATTACGAGAGATACTCGTAAAAATATAAAAAATATAAACTTGAAAGTGCTTTGCTCAATATCATGATGCAAAATTCACATGCGGCTTCATATTTGGCACCGGTCTACTGAAACATGAGCCAACTTTGCACAAAGTATAAGGCTCTTTATAAAAAAGACCCACATTAATTTTGCCAATTATACATTAAGTACTTTTAAAAACTCTCTTCATGTTAAATAATCATAGTCATTATTTCTTCACCAAAATATTTTTTTTATTTTGTCTTGTCCACATCTGAAAACAACAGGTTGTATCTGCAATGTCAGTATATAATATCATATTTATAAACTTTCAAAGTTTTCTTGTTAAATGCGTAAGTATTTAAATTTTCTAAATAAATAATGCCCAAGGATCACATACATAGATCATGGACCCGGAGTTTTTTTCAAGATTTTTCGACCCATTTACAAATCCGTTTGAAATTAGCTACACATAAAAAACTCGCTTTCTTTTGAAAACAAAAAGTTATACAAATAAAGTTAACTTTTTTGGTTTTCTGCCTTCAAGATATTGAAGTAGATGAACACCAAATTGCATGCTTATATCGTTTCAGAAGACATTAACTGGACCACCTCTACAGTCTTTTGAACTTCAGTTCAGAAGCGCTTCGAGGTGTATGTAAATGTTAAGTAAACTTGACCTATTAGTTTATATTCCACAGTAGCCAACCATTTCAGTTAACTGGGTCGTTATAACCCTCTAAGGCCTTAGGCGAGGGATAAATAACAAAAGACCAGCCAATTTCTGGGTTTTCAAAGGAATTTTGCAATTGTTGTTTAGAAAACCCAATATTTACTTGTCTTGTAATTATAGAAAACGGCATGATGAATAATTTAAGGGATCTAGAATAATGCGATTTATGTAGCAAATTGCTGGTTTTTCGGGGTCGGCATCCAAAAATACTACGTAAGAAGATAAATAATGCATTAGAGCAATTTCGGGCTCTTTCTGGACCACGACCGGGCGTTTTGTGGGCAATTTGCACCCACAAAGAGGACTTGGCTCATTTCAGATTCAAATGTCATGTCAGTCTGGGCCGTTTCCTTGCGTCAAACGGTTTTGGATATACATACAGTTCTTAAATATTGTGTTTAGTTACCTTCTTGTTAGGAGTCTGGGTTAAAGACAACTTTTCTTCTTTAAAGACAACTTTTCTTCAAGGGTTCAGAAGTCACGTGAAGTGAATATGTAGCCGTATTAAACCCGCTACACGTGGGTCTGGAACTTCCAAATCATAAGTGCTTGATGTCCAAAATCAGGTTACCGGAAGTGAAGGTAATTTCGCTTTTATTTGAGCACCGTTTAAAGCTTTTCGTTTATTTAAATATCTGGCCAGTATTTTCAATTAACCTTACCCGAGTGACATTACTTAATGCTGGAAGAATGATGCAGGTAATTCTGTATGTGTCCACATTTCTAATGACACCATTCTAATTATCGCTATTTGCCTGTTTTTCTTACTTTCTTGTTTGACTTTTCTTTATCGTCATATACATAGTACGTTATAATACGTAAAATAAGTTAAATATTAGTCCATTAATTCCCATTTGACTAGGATTTTATATCATATTGTGCCGTTGTTATGGGAAATACAATGATATTTATTTAGGAAAATATATATATATATATTCCTAAGACACAGCACTTATTAAAAATAAACGAATGGTTTTGGTGTAAGTAGGTATGCTTATTGACGAAAAGTCCACAAATCGTTCCCGCGTTGATAAACGAATGCAATGTGGTTTCTGAACTAACCCAACGTTGCGTGTCTACTCAAGGCTGCGCCATCACAACAAAAGTATGCGTGTTTCATGTATTATGAAAGCAAACCAAATCAATCAACTACCACATACGTATACTTAGGCTGATATATTATGCGTAGCAGGTGATGTTGACGGCAAAACTTTCTCAGACTAGCTCCGGAAATATCCACTTAAAAATTATTATTATTTTGCTTATTTGTAGTATCATAAGAATATTATATGTACATCTACCGCAATTCAGTGTCCGACTTTAGCTAAGCTCTACCACAGATTTAATAATAGTGGCTCAACCATCTTTTTTTTTTCAGTTGGTCCTATACTGCTGAAGACCGCAGTTATAGGGTATTATTACTCGGCAAGGATATGAATAGAGAACCTTTCACTTTCCAATAGTATCAGACTGCACTAACCATAATACCATAACATTTTAGTAACCTGTGATTATACTAACGTAAACCGCGCCAAAGCACTCGTGCACAAAAATAGTCCCATAGTATCATTAGAAAAACGTACTCCGTACAAACGTTCTTAACTAAGATTGACAAACTCTTTCTTGAAACATACACACATAGGCCAAAGAACTTATACCATATTCGCAATGTGATTACTTACCTAACTTACCTTGTACCAACTGAAGTCCATTTAACAGTCATTCTGGGAAAATGCTTTGCAGTTGTCTGTCTTTCTTGGAAAATACAATCTCGGTGTCTTCAAATCGAGTAAGGCTTTAGAAAGCAAGCTTTTAGGAAGCAAGTTGATGTGGCAGTGGGCAGCTAGGCGATTATGTAACTTGATTGCAACCAATAGAAACACAAAAATGTATGGATTTGACAGTTTCAATACGCAGTTTATGTGCATAGTTACTATGAAAATTTTCATATTAGGAATGAAATTTCTCCTGTTGCATTGCTGTCAAAGTTACGTAATCACCCCACAGGCCACAACGCTCGTAGAACTGAGCAAAGAAGTATCTTCTGGAGTTTTGGCGGGAACGCGGAAAGGTTCACGTCGTTGCATCGTATTATTTTTCAAAACTTTTGCTTTTTCCAGTGTTAATGTTTAAAATTGGTGGCGTTTTATGCATTAAGTCCTGAATTACGAGCATGAGTGAGGGCAAGTGATATAATGTGGTGAAACGTGATTTTTCGTGTTGCTTCCAAAACTCCACTCCACAAGCCACCACTTTGCTGGAGCATGACTTAGACTGGACTATGACTACCTGACTTAGACTGGAGTATGACTATGACTAGGACATGACTTTGCGTGAAATATTTTAACACGATGAAAATATAATACTTGACACTGGCTAAATACACTATGTGTGGAGCCAAAATATAAGAAAAAAAAAAAGAAGTACCTTCTAGGAAAGCGTGTTAGATCATCTACATCTAGATACATCTAGAGGTCAGATGATGGTGAAACGCAAGCCTGTTAAACAATAAAAATTTATTAAATGTACAAAAGTTCGCAGGAAGAGCATAGCGATAAACAGACTATATGAAAGCTCAAAATCAAGCTGACAGTCCTAGCCCTTGGTACTCGTTATGCAACTACTCACGGTTACGAACTAACGTTTACCTAATATGCGAACGTTCACAGACAGAAATCTTCACTAAGTTATACGTACTCTCAGTTTGATAGCCCGAGCTAAAGTTAACGCTGGCGAGAGTGCCACTTTACGCCCTGGTCGGTAGTTATGATAACTTCACTTTAACGACCGACCTTATAAATTGAAATAGCTCCCTAGAGCAGTAAACACCATATAATATTCATGTTTTATGGCTAGAAGTGCCTATGTTCCTGTGCGTCCTAATCCAGAATCTATAAGTTATATCTTAAGCGCATAGATAGATAGAAAGTGCTTTATTGCACAATCAACAAAAATGTAGGTACATAGGCGAACTTAATGCTAGAGAGCATTATCTTCCAGTTAAACTGGGTGTAACTTAAAAAATTCATGTGGCAGTACAACGCAGCTTACCATTGCATATTGCACAATGTCTAAAATCAATTACTTTTTACACTTAAATAAAAACTAGGATTAATACTAAATATACATTTACTCGTATTACTAAACTACTATACACTAATCTCTATCATAAATATTAATAATACAATTATAATATGTTACGCATAATATGTTACGGCTCATTTATATGCTATTTTATTGTTTTTAAAATATGAATACTATTTAAAATAACATAACCCTTCCTTGGCAGTCTCATATATGAGATATCTGTGGTTTAAATATTTTTTTACATTACCCGCGACTTTGAGCTTACTTGAGGCCAACAGTACTGTTGGCAACAGTACTTTTGGCCTCACGTAAGTCGCGCAACAAGCTATGGAGAGAGCAATGCTCGGTGTTTCCCTGCGAGATAAGATCCGGAATGAGAACAGCCGCAGGAGAACTAAAGTGACCGATATAGCTCTAAGGGTTAGCAAGTTGAAATGGCAATGGGCAGGCCACATCGCTCGTAGAACTGACAACCGTTGGGAAAGCTAGGTTCTCTAGTGGCGACCACGAACCGGAAGACGCAGCGTAGGCCGGCCCCCCACTAGGTGGACCGACGTTCTGGTAAAAGCCGCGGGGAGCCGGTGGATGCAGGAGGCGAGAAGTCACTCAAAGTCACGCTACCTGAGAGAGGCTTATGTTCAGCAGTGGACGCCGTCAGGTTGTTAATGATGATCTAATATTATCTCTATAATATTAGACGTCTGTGGGTTAAACCGACTTCCATCGCCTTAATTTCATACTCAAAAATACCTACTATATTATCTTTGTCCAATGATAATATATGATTACATAGTATAAGTATGCATACTTATATTATGTAATCATATAATAAATGCATAGTTTAATTATGTTGGATAATGGACAAATTAACTATTATCTTTAACTGCGGTACGGAGAAGCTGTATTAGCGTTGCTAGCTCCACAACATAGCTTCAAGGGTATAAGATGGCCTATAAGCTGATCAGATTACGTACTAAAATCTAAACATAGGCACAGGAATGGCTCTATTTCTGTACCAAAGGCATACCATACGAGGCAATTATATACATAATTGTATAGGTAGGTACATGTTATGTATGTGTATGAGGTACCAGTAGTGAGGTGGAGCGAGGGTGAGATACAAAACTTTACTTACGAAAAATTAACCTACTTTACATCATATTTATTGGATGCGGGTTCAATCCCCACTCGTGATTCTAATTTTTCCTTTAAAAATTAATCTGTAGAATTAATATCGATTCGAATAGAGAAATTTTAGCAGTACAATGCCACAAACAGATACATGATACACACGTTAAACTTATAACAGATCCTCTGTATGACCGGGGGTTAAAAAAAGCTTCATGATCAACTACATAAAATAAAATAGAAAATAATAAAAAAAACTGTATTGATCATAATGGACATCAATATTATTTATTTATTTAAAATCTCTAGTAGACCACTTGATTTTGCTACTTTACAGGGTTTTTAAAAAGTCATTTATGAGACCGCACCGTATAGTATAGCCATGCCTGAACATTCCGCAATCAGTTTTCCGTGTTGTTAGTTTTGTTGCACTGCTTTGTATTTTTTTGTTCCAGTTTATGCAACGGGTTTGAAATAAATGTAAAAAGCGTGCTGTTTCTGACAGAGGGAAAGACAGGAGATTTTCTGGTTTGACATTCACGAGTTGAAACATGCGTGCACGTGAATGCTCATTTTATTTTTCGCTTGTGTTTTTATTAACACCTGCCTTTAGCATTCCAGGTACATAAAAAGCCGGTTTGTGGTAGTATTCTCATTTAATTTAATAGAAAAACAGAGATAGAATTCCCCGATAAGTAGGTACAACCTGGAGTGACACTCCTATTAAGCAAAACATGTATATTGTAAAGGTACCATCATAAATTATTTTATTTTATTCGAGGTTAATTGGTGTAAGTACCTACATTTAATTTTGTTTTTACGATGTAGTTAAACTGCCCTTAAATTCTCAAGATATGTGTACCTTTTTTGTTTTTGAAATGGTGTTTATAAAAGAATTTTTATTTTTTATTTAATATAGACCGCGTTGTCACTTTCCATCAGGTGAGACCGCCGACAAATACAGGCCTATTCAATAATAAAAAGAATCGAATGAGCGTGTAAAAGTCACAGAACGCAAGAATCTAGTAAGTAGATAAGTAATAAAATGCGCGCAGCCTAAATAATATACTATAAATAAAATACTCCAAAGTAATATAAAATAACCCATACTAACACTGATGCCATCGTGGTCGCTAGTCACCTGGAAATCCAGTGATATCTAACGACATCGCTTCATCTAACGTTTCCAGTGATTTATGTATTTATTACAATATATTATGATGCTTGTAAATCAACGGAAGTGTGTGTAAACAAAGATAAACGAAGACGCTACTCAGAAACGGTGCTCCAAACACATTTGTTTTATAGGGCAAACATGTTAAATGGAAAGCAATAAACTATAACGAAGGGTTTATTTACAGTTTGAATACAGGATTTGACGTGCATTTAGTAATAGTGCGAGATCCGACAGCACAAATCCAATACCTACGTCATCGAGTACCTCAATAGGCTATCTTTGGTTCGTTAGCTGACACTTAAACATGTAAAAAAATCAGGGGCCGTACTGTGAGCTCTTAGCGCGATTCAAAATTGAGCCAATATTGGATCGCTTGTCAAAATCTTCATACAAAAAAAAACGAAGCGATCCAATACAGGCTCTGGTTTGAATCGCACTAAAGCTCACAGTACGGCCCCTGGTCTGCCAATACCGGTCCTGCCGGGTCATGGAAATACAACTTCAGATGCTTTGAACACTAATTTCCTGCAAGTTTAGACCTGGCAGAACTTTTAATCTATTATCAGAGACACCTTGGCTATTAATGGGCATAATGTTTCATCGGGGTACTCGTTGAGGTAGGTAAATGGTGAGAAGGGAGTTTCGTAAGGGTCTGCTAGGTACTTCCGGCAGGGTGTGTGATGGCAGACTAATTTTATTTTACGTAATTAGTCAATGGTTAACTGTTGCCAGGATTTACATTCGGATACCTTTGACGTAATTTTTAAAATAAAAGACCGTCAAAAAATTTCTCAGATTTCTATGACTCGGCAGGATTGGAATTGGCAGACCTGATTTTTTTTCCATGTTTATGTGTCAGTTAACGATCTGCAGATAGCATATTGAGGTATTCGATGGCGTAGGTATTCCTACTGTGGGATCTCGTACTGTAAAATGAATATCCCTGCTTTGTGTGCGCTGTTGCATGAATTGCTGAAGAAAGGAAAAGTTGCTGAAATGTATGTAATGGTAGCAATTAAATAAAAAAGTCGTCAAGCAACATAAATAATATGTTACTGTGAGAATTCTTACAGCCGCACAAATGTTTTAGAGCAACCTGATTCTATTGAGAATATTCCTGTTTTACCCACTGCTTTTCTTCTACATTTAAAAATCATGCGGGAATAAAAATTTAGGTTAGGTTCCTTCCGTCGTTTACGAGAAGACAGATGAACTTTTGTGGATTGAATTTTTTTTCCATTCGCATCGCAACGTTACGGTATCACATTGCACATTTTGGCACCAATAGAACTTATTATTCCCGTTAGATCCGATGGTAAGACGATATAAAGTCCGTGGTACAGATGGGAATAGCTCTCTTTTTGTGCCTGTCTTGTCCGGAGAAATTAACTCCATTAAAACACTTTATTTTGGTCGTTTCCGAAAATTAAATGGCAATTCTTTCATCAAAAGACGGTAACAAGACGATATGATGTAGAAAAGCTTGTCGTAGCAATAACAAAATTTTGTTATTCTAGGATCTTTATTACCGATACCTTTTGTTGCTTTGATTTGAGAAAACAAGAGACTCAACAGTTATTTCCTGGTTCTAGGTTGATAATATTTTTTTATTAGCAGGTTGGTTAATTTAGAACAACACAGCAATTAGGTATAGTCTGCGCCAAACTCAATGGCGGCTGTAAAGTGCGCTGCAAGTCCCCCCCCGCGCTGCGTTCTCCACCTACCTCTTTCCGCACACATCTAAGTTTTGCTACTGTGCAGCGCGGCAGCATTTCGCGCCGACCTGACTTCACAGCCGCCATTATGTTTGGCTCGGACTCTACTTAGTGTTTTATGCAAACTGATAGATGTAGGTTTTCTTAAATCTTTTTATGTGACTTCTTCCTTTTTTCTTTTGCTTCAATAGCAGGTGTAGGTACCTACATAATATTTGGTTAATCAAAAATATAGTATGAGTGGGTGCTACCTATTTTATGGTGGTAATATCTAAATAATAAAAATGATGTGTATTACCAAGAAATTAATATTGAAACTACCAATTTATTTTTTAACAGTACTATCTAGAGTAGGATAAAATATTTAATTAAGTATAGGCTCACATAAAAAGTTAAGTGAAAAGTTTCCGTGGGAAAAAATCGTGAAATAACGGGTAAAACCGCGGGGTGCCCTGTTAATATTTTATTAGTCACGGTTACCAATGTTACCATACGTAGTTAGAGCACGGCCAACCGCTACTCCAGCAGATCGTTACAATAAACCGTGAGTCAGGTTGCATCGTGTGTAACCACTTAGGACTGATTACACCCAAAGAAACGAAAAAGGGAAACAATGAACGAAAATATATAAAAATTTTCTCTATTCAAGCAAACCTTTGTACACTGCTTTAATTTAGTGAAAAAGAATGAGAAAAACTTCTTTCGGGAAGGTTTCCCGAGGGCATCATTTTTTTGACAAGGTAATTTTACTGCTGATTTTTAGCTGGAATAATTGATTGAGACAAATAGTTACAGACGTATTGTATAATTCTCCGTTTTTTAGTATTTGTTGTTATAGCGGCAACATAAATACATCATCTGGAGTTTTGGCGGGAACGCGGAAAAGTTCACGTCGCTTGCATTGTATTATTTTTCAAAACTTGTGCATTTTCCAGTGTTAATGTTTAAAATGCGTTTTACGCATTAAGTGCTGAATTACGAGCATGAGTGAGGACAAGTGATATAATGTGGTGAAACGTGACTTTTCGTGTTGCTTCCAAAACTCCATAGAAGCTTCTAGTAAAGTTGCCACCACTTTGATGGAGCATGTCTAAGACTGGACTATGACTATGACTAGGACTTGACTTTGCGTGAAATACTTCATAACACGATGAAAATTATAATACTTGACACTGGCTAAAAACACTATGTGTGGAGCCAAACAATAACAAACAAAAAAAATCATCTGTGAAAATTTCAACTGACAGGCAGGCAGATAGACAGACGGACGGACAGCGGACCTTTAGTAATGGGGTCCGTTTTACCGTTTGGGTACAGAAATCTAAAAACAGGGCACTTTTGTACTCTTTAATGTGAATACAGCACATGCTGAAGTTACCCCTATTGTCCTACAATAAGTATATTTATTAGGTACATTTATAATTGGTAGTTTTAAGTTTATTATGTTTTTTGTAGTAGTGGCAATAAGTCGACTTTTTATTGATTTATTTATTTATCTTTACACAGCAGTTATTTGCGTTTGCTTTAATGAAATCTAGGCACTATCTTAACTCTAGTTTGCAATATTATTGACTAGTTTTCACTGCACTAGGTTTAGCCAATTATGTCCTAGTTCCTAAAGGTTTCCACTTTATCGTCAGTGCCGTTAGACGAGTGAATAGCCACGTCCAGCGTCCGCTCAGCAATCTCATTTCTGCTCACTACACTGCACACGCACAGTCTAGACACTATTTTTCAACGCAATTGAACTAACAATTTTTGTAGTTATTATTGTAAAGTTGGTTGGTATTCAATATATTGAGATAATTATTTCTAGCGTTCCCAATAAAAATACAAATAATGTTTCATTCATTCCTCAATGTTGAGTCTACAGTCTCCGCAACAATTTGTTGAACCGTGATTGCTGAAGTAATGAAAACAAACATGCGTTTGAATTTAGGTAACAGAGGTTACCGCGAATCAACAACGAAATTGGCTTCGCATTCAATAGATTTTTTTATATAAAAATATAGTGATTAGTTTATCAAATATTTTTTAAAGAAAGATTATTAGTAGGTAACAATTATGATATCGCATTATGCAGTCGTTAAGCCATACATGCCATTAGGTGGCTTAAAATTCTGAAGTTACGGCTAACCATTTGCTATTATTATACCATGGACAGCATCAACCCCTTCTCGATTGGTAGTGAGCCAGCTAATTAATAACGCAATGTACCATAACGAGGTGACCTACATTACCTGCATATTCAGCTTATTCACACCAACTACCAGTTGCCCTACCACAAAGTGTACACAAACCATCATGGTTCGTGACAGTAATGCTTCAAGGTTACAAAATATTGTTCGAATTCTTACCATGAATTTATAAAGTATTCTTGCGCAAGAACGAGATGTCTACATTGTTATATAGCGTTATCACTGTCGCACGTCGCTGTCAACATGATTAACGGTATGACATGACAGCTGTATTTGAGTGAAAGATTTAACGTGACGTCATCAAAACTGCTCTGCGTCAACAACATTACAATATTCTTACTTTTATGTCATTTTTCAAAGTATGATTGAAGTAATAATGCTATAAATACATTACATACAATCCAAACATTACATACAATACATTCCAAACGACATAAAAATATTAGAAGGTAACAAATTTAAGAAATGTTTGACTGACTGGCTTCAATGCAACTGTTTTTATAGTGTTAAGGATTATAATGAATTCTGTACAAATATTTACCTATAAATTATAAAATTTGTGATTAGTTATTAAATAACATTTGCACGTCTGCTTGCAGACTAAATACATGAGCAAAACTTTTTGTAAGACCTATACTATACATGTATTTTAGCAAATAAACGATTTGATTGATTGATTGATTGATATAAGACCTTGTGGTGACCCCCCTAGTATGAAATCTATACTACCTTAAGAATATGTTTTGAATTCTTTCTCTACTTTTCGTGTACGTATAGGCAAGGGTTAAGAATGCACGGTAGCGCTAAGTGCTTAACACGACATTTTGTAGCGGTCACCCATCCAGATAGAGGCCGCAGCGAACGATGCAGATGCTTTGTTTTACCTACTTCTAAATTTTTTATTAGCCCTATATCCAATACCAGAAAGTAGTATAAATATTCGGGCTATAAATAACAGTACTAACTTTTAAAAAAATATTCAAGTAAAATTATCGAAACTTATTTATATCAATTTTCAAGCCATCTCTTACAAAGAAACAGATGGTAGAATACATCAAAGTACCGCCAAACGGTAAAATCCCAAACCTTAATTCTATAGCAATTCGTGTCGCTTGTAAATCAAATTATACAGCTCCGTATGTTTCCTTTCTTTTGTCGATTTTACTTCCCATTTCCTTTTAACGTTTCAGACGGAAATGTCTACGACGTTTGAAGACGGGAATTGTGATAAACATTCAATAAAGTTTTACATCAACGTACCTACATAATAATGTACTGTGGTCCCGATGTTCGAATAGCACCACCACATTTCTTGTTTGTGACATAACAATGACTAAACCAGCAAACACTTCGGATGCCATTTTAATTTTTTATTTAAAATCATATACACCTAACCCTATACGTCAAAGTCAAAATGAAAAACTTTAAGGGAAAGTTATTTGATTTGGGAATTAAACAAATTAACTAGATAGCTATATGGAAAGCTCATCAACACAATAGAATATTATGATGCGTATTGACGATAGGAACAAAATCTTTTATAAGTTACAGCACAGAAATTTTCATATAATTTCAAAGCCAATACCATAAGTTTGCGATAACAATATTTTATTAGAAAATCAAGAGACGTGAGGATGACATCAAATGAAGTTTCATATTGAGTCACAAGTCAAACCTTCGGTTCACAAAACGTTCGTCGGGCGTTTAATAAAACACTCGGGGGCAAGTTTTCAAATAAGAAAGCTTTACCTATTTTCTGTGAATAAAACGCTCTTAGATTTTAATACTAAGCCAAATAAATCCTAGATTTATGGCTTTGTTTAAACCTGCTTCACTTTGAACTTTTGAAGGTCTTAATTAAAACTAACATCCGTGGATAATCTTTAGCTGAGCGTCTGTCTCGATATTAATTGAATATCAAGAGGAATTTAGGATATTTCTTGTTTGTAACATTCAATTTGTTAATAAACTAATATTATGAAATCTTGATGTAATAACTTGTGTGTACGTATAGTAAACTTATAAAGTACTTAATTATACAAAATTATCCATTGAAAGGGAAATAGGAATAGCTTTTTATTGATTGAGTACCTACCAGTGTTATTTAGTTGGCAATGATGGGTAAGATATTTATAAAGATTCTTATTACTATACAAAAATTAATGCCTTTCAAGATTATCTTTATCCAAACGTCAGCTGAAAAATTCCGCTCCATTGAAACACCTGCAACGAACTATTACCGTGAATCTTGCAGTATTTGACTAACTTCTAAAAGTGAATTTATCTGCAGATTCAGATTTAAATATGATACCATAAAAGGCTCAGGCTCATCAGAATAAGCCTGACTAATACAATACTGGACAATAATCGCACTGTTTACACACATTATCAAATGATAACATGACCAATGTCTCTTTGCAGGTCGCGAGGACATGAACGCTGAATTAGAGCGAAGGCAATTAAGTAAAAACTAAAGTTCCTTGCACGATACGCAAATACTCCTACAGTCTGCCGATGTTTGCTCGGAGAGCGTTATCACTTGATAAGTTAGAACACAAGCCGAGTGCAAACACCCTTATCATGGTAACGTTCTTACTGAGGACTCCGAGGTTCTCCGTAGACTGCGCACAGGCAAGCCGTGGCATTCGAAACACCTGAAATTGTGAATATTCATGATGGAAGAATGCATAGTCGAGACGAGATAGAGTGCTTGTGATTGTGACGTTTTAGTGTTAGTGTAAATATAGCCAAAGAACCAACCAAAGCTATTCAGCTCAGATTCTTAGTTGGAGAGTGTATAGAGTCGGCAAGCTGGAGGACCTACAGACTTTGGAGAGCGCAGAGAGCGTGGTCGAAAATGTCAGCGCCAAAATGGAGGAGTGCTTGGCGAAGAACCTCAACCTGTCGGACAACTACTGCCCGGCGTACTACGACGGGTTGTTGTGCTGGAACCCTACCCCATGGAATAAGCTGGCGGTGCAGCGATGTTTCAAGGAATTTCACGGCGTTCAGTACGACGACACACGTAAGTAAATAAACCTGTACGCGTTATGGTCGGTGCTCAAGACGAGTTTTCAATCTTAGAAGTCCTTTTGTGAAGAAATTCTGACTTGAGCACCGAATCACGACTGAGAGTTGTTAGACCGACCGGGCACTCAAACTCATTTTTATCCCAAAGAAGAAAGATACAGCTGCTGCTTTGGAAGTTGTATTTGAAAATAGTGCATTACTTTTTAGTTCACAGACGTACAACCTCGATCTAGAACTTTTAGTCTATTTTGAACTGATTTTAGACTGTTGATAGACATTGATAAATAAGGAGATAAATTACTAATTTATTATCTTTATCTCGGGTTAACGCCTTTCTTCGAAACAAAGCCGTTCAATCAACGGGGGCTTGAAGATAAACTCTGTGCGGATTCTTTGTGAAATTTAAATGCCAATATAGCAAGTTTGCGTAAACAGCGATACTTTTCTCATTTCGTTTTAAACTTGTAAATCGTAGTCAAAGTCAATCACATTGATCGAAGTTTCAAGTCGATACTTGAAATTTCAATTGGTTTGAACTTTTTATTACAATTTAGTTTGCTTTTCGGAAGTGCTGTTAAATGGAAATCTTTTCCCAGTCGTTTTTTTAATACGCAACAATAGAGTTTTATTGCTACATTATTTCATACCTACTGAAACCCTAACTTGTATAAAAATATTTTTTGTGCTCGACGCATATTCTATTTTTATTTAAATATTAAACCATTTTAGAAATGTAAGTTTGACAGCGCTTAAGTTTGCACTTATCTATCAATGTAATGCGACTTTGAAATCCCTACCTATAAGTGTATGTTTATTCGGTTATGAAAATCGTGATACTGCTTGAATCTTAAAAGGTTTACTTAAGAGGATTCGATATCTAAGAAATAAATTTTGCTGACACGAAAATCACGATCGTAAAAGGTTTTCGAAAGTAAATAAAGTACTTTATTACCATAAGTGTAAAAGCTTAGCATTCGTCACACGTGGTGAAAAGTAAACTTTGCGTTTTTAACTGTCTAGAACTAGAAGAACTTTACCAAAAAGTTGTGTGTACCTACAGACCCGTTCAACGTGAGATGTCCCCTCCTTTGTATATTATTATTTAAAAACATGGCAGTGGGTACGACAAGTTTAGATAGTAGTCTGTAACCATCGATCACCAAGTGGGGTAAACGCTGCAATGTATTGTTGGTAGCACCGTAGACAATGCTGCTAAAGCTGCGCGTCCACTTAACTAGGTCGGAATCGGCGCGTACGGAGCGTAGGTACGGAGCGTCGGTATTTACAAAATGAAGGCGCGGATAAGCCGATCGAGTGCACGCAATCCCATACAAATCAATACAAAGCAATAAATCCGTATGCTCCGTACGCTCCGATGCCGACCCAATGGACGCGCGGCTTATAATTCCCACGACAGGGGACATCTTTCAGTAAACGGGCTATTTCTTAGAAATTCTAGTGACGACAGTCTTTTTTTCTCCAGAAAACGCGTCCCGCCAATGTTTGGACGGCATCTGGCAGAACTACACCAACTACGCAAACTGCACAGAACGACTGGCAACCGTAAACCCGAATGACGTCACTACTCTCATCTACCTCTCCGGTTACTTGCTCAGCCTCGCTGTGCTGTCGCTGGCTGTCTTCGTGTTCCTTTACTTCAAGTAAGTTGTATCAATCACTATCATATCATCATTATCAACATCATTATCATTTGTTAAATTAAATCCAAGAGAGGACATAAAATTATCTGTAAATCCACATGCGGATCCGACTTATGGATCCAAGTGGAAGGAGCCATCTTTACTATAAAATATTGTGTATCGGAGGAAAATCTATACATACGGGTTATTTAAATAGTTTCTAGTTTCTGGACCTCGACAAAAGAATCTATATTATCCGGATTACTCTGCTGACCCCTTGATCTAAAATAATTTGTGCGGTTATAATATAATACCTCATTTTCGTCCTCAAAATAATGTTATAAGTACCCTTCTAGCACTTTATTTTATGTGACGTCAAAAGGAAAACTCGTGAAAGTTAAATGACTGGAAATGGCAAAAAGTAAAACGACTTATGAAAATGGCCGAGAAACTCGATGGCTATTAGGATTATGAAGGAAAAGCCGAGAGGGTTTTTGAACTTCAACAACATGATTGCTTACGTTAGTAGCAATGGATGAAGGCAAGCTGTCTAACACCAAACAAAACTTGTATTAGATGACGAAATTATTGGTCACACAAAGCTTGCCAACAAATGTTTTGGTGAGCTGGACGTAGGTATATTGAATATTGTAGTACGTCATAGCCCGCAAATATATTGAGATTTACACAAATTTTTTGTACTTCTTCAGTAAAAACTAAATTGTTTGATAGAAATGAGGCGATGGCTAGAACTTAGAAGACAACTTCGCGTCCGATTTTGATTTAACATCGTTGCTCCAAACTTTAGTTTGCTATAGAGTGGCCACCATAATACAAGCAGGGAGTCTATCAAGGTCTAGATCTATCAAGGGTGTGGAGGTGATTCGACAAATCATTTCCGAAAGCAAGCATGTTTTGAAATATTTAGTAGTAAGTATAATTATTTAATAGGAATACATTTCGTATTCCATGACAGAGAGCTATGGTGGTAGCTAACGACTCTGACCCACATCATCGCACCAAGGCGATTTCGTAAATGACTAGACATTTCACCAAAACGTTGTTACAACCTTTCACGAATAATATACCTATTTCATCGCTCGTTGGAAAACAGTGATGAGTTGCGATCCAATTTTGTGTATGCATTCCTCTTTTGTTTTCGTTTGAAATTACATAAATTCGCCAGCGGCGGGTTTATTATTATCGAACGTTTGGTTGAGACTCAATTCCAATGTTAAGTATATCCAAATTCCAATTATAGCTACAAAGGGTACTTTTTCATAATCTAAAAATTTTAGCATTAATTTATTGTTATTTATTACCATCACCGTTGTTATGTTGTTCATCTTATTATTACTAAACGTATTTTTTATTTCATTTCACCAATAAAACATAAGTCCACAGCTGTCGTAAAATAAATATACTTTCAACGGCGTGCAACTGGCACCAATTTATTTCAATCTCTAAAACCTCAAGCATTTATAAGTACGAGTGTACCATCTAAATATTATAAAATTATGATACCTATATGTATCGCCATAGTCTACAGTACCTATATACCTACCTATATATACAACAAGATGATTTATGCAGTTTGAAAGCTCGAGTAAGTAATTTAATCATTCTGCAAATATTATGCTCATTGTTTAAGTAAAGTTAGGGTGCGTACCTACGCACATGTCACATAGTGCTAAAACAGCTCGTTATTATTTAGTTCAGCATATTAGCTGAAAATCATTATTATCTAACTGATTATTTTCAGCTAAATTTAGTGAAAATACCTGGCAAACAAAAGCGCTTTGATTATAAACCTTCCTGTCAGGTAATCAAAGCAAACAATCGCCTTTGTAAAATCAAAAGGTTACATTATTCCTAGATAGCCTGCAGTTATGTTGAAGTTCTTTAATGTGAAGACTCGCAGATTTATTCAGTAGCAAATAACAGGAATTAGGTAAGGATTTCTTTGACTGCGATGTACTTTTGTAAAAGATAAAAATGTAGGCAAACAAAAATTTCCTCACAAAGTCAGTTGTTGTAAATCAGAAAAGGTTCTTCGTGTCTTTTGAATAATTAAGAAAGAAGGACGTGAACTTTATAAATATTTCAACGGTAAATGCAAACCTAACAAACTGTTCAAAAATACGAAATGTTCAAAGATAAATATCGCTTCATCACAATAGAACCAAGTTCGAACGTTTTATCCAGATTATTGTCTGTATTAAATTATTCTCGGTCGAAAAAGTATAAGCAAATATTTTGAAGTTCTAACCTTCTAACTTCTGCCCGAGGCGACCTCCAAGCGTGGTTTAATAAGTTAAATAAAACTTAAATTTCAAGTAATCTACAGTCAACATTCATTACATGAATTTGTATTTTCGTATTTTCGTACAACATGCCTAATTGAACATCAGTACAATTTTATTATTATCTCTAATAAATATTGTTATTTAATATAATTTAATGAGAGAAATATTATGAACTGATATTTTTGAATAAGAATGTTTTATCTCGATATCTGTATATAGTCTGTGGTCATAACACATCATTAGCTGGACGAGACGTCCACATAAGCCTAAAGGAGGGATGGGGTTGATTTCCCATAATTTATGCTTGGCAGGCTTCTTTGTGACCACAATCATCATAATCAACAGCCCGAAGACGTTGGTTGGACTTTGGCTGGGACGTTGCACGGGTTGGGCTACTGAACATAGGCGTCCCCCAGAGAGCGCCACCTCGAGCGGCTGCTCGCCTCCTGCATCCATCACAGTAGATTAATATAATGCAGACCAACGATAATTTTGTTGCTTATTTTCCTGATTATATATTCCCTTAGGCTCTTTACGGCAACCATGAGAGCTGTGGGGATTTTGTGGTTTCAATGACGATAATAATACGGAAATAGAACGTCACGCCATTAGAAATCTTGCCCCGCTATAACAGTTTTCTACACACTAGAATTTGCTTTTATTTTTACGTATCTAACGTTACTTTTGTTTCAGGGACCTCCGATGTTTGCGGAACACTATACACACTAATCTTATGTCAACATATATATTATCAGCATGTAGCTGGATTTTGAATTTAGCTTTACAAGTAAGTATGACAATTGAACAAAAGTAGAAATATGCTACTGGTAGTGTCAATAGGCTCTGTTGGTACCATCATCATAAGTTTTAAAAAAATTGTGAGTAGGTTTAATGTATGTTCGTTACCAATCAGCGCAGAGCGGAAACTAAAATTATATCTTTGTACATAGTTTAGGTCCATCATTTATAAAATAAATAGAGTAGCACATTTTATCACAGAAAATTGGTCCACGTGGATGTAACTGGAATAAATTGTACTGAACATTAATTTATCGAATTGGTGGAAATGAAAAATTTCATGTCGATTTATCTTTATGAAAGTTAAATTACGTTGGTTATTATTCCTTTTCAGTACGTGACTCTTATAAACTATATTTTAGTCAAACTACAGACTTCTAAGGTACTTTCAGAACACCTGTAGAATTTAAAATAAAGCAGCATTGAAAAATCTATGATCAAGTCCTGATAAAGACAGTAGAGTTGTGTCAACTCTTTGTGATGAACACAGCCAAAACCGCCAGCCATATACCCTAAGACAGCCAGAGCCACAGAATTATTCAAACGAGTAATGTAATGAAGTGCTGGTTCATGAATAAAGATGCAGGTGCGGAAGGAGGCAGCGTCATCAGAATTCAAAGCTGGTTCCTTAACGCCATTAAACGGATTTGGCGATGAATCCTGCGTGCTTCCTGAGCTGAGGCCCTAGCACGAACATTTACGCGGGAGTAAGTGTAACGTTAACGTAAGTTAGTTGTATGGGGCGCTGATCAAATGCCATACAACTGGCTTACGTTAACGTTACACTTACTCCCGCGTAAATGTTCGTGCTAGGGCCTCTGAGCGGAGCGAGGCCCATTTGTATTAAAAACATATTTAAAAAATCTCGTAAATCTTCTTAAATTAAAAAAGGGCAAACTAGTCGACAGTTTCATAAAGATTACATTATACAATTTGTACAAGACTAAATTTTAATCGTGAAATCATTTTTGAATGTTGTGTACCTTAAATAATGTTAAACAGAAAAGGGTTAAATCATACGCTTAAAATCGGATATTTACAAATCCCGGCTGAGTAAATAACCTATGAGCAAAGAGCTTGAGCATATAAAATATATAGGTAGGCTATAGTAGAGATTCTCAAAGACTGTCCTAAATTATCATCCTAAATTGTCGTATACTGTTTGATTGTTCTCGGGCTTTCATAAAAGCCTTGAAAGAAAAGGGAAACCATTTAAGGTAATAATATCTACAAAGTGGCGAATAATGGTTAATGGGGTCGCATCTGGTGTGGATAAGTTTTCCTTCACTTATGTAGAAGAAAAGCCATTTGGTTTCTGTTCCTAAAGTCAAACTTTGACTTATAACAGATCTTTCGGGCTTCCTTAATGCCGTTTACCAAACCTTTAGCCTTTTTACTTTTCTCGTGGCTTTCGGCGGAAATTGCAACGTGGTTGCATCCTCAAATAAATTATTTACTGTAGGTATTATACTTAATCTAGTTCCCATAGTATTTTATTGTTTCAGAACTGGTCTGATGGAGGTCAGCAGGAACAAACCTCATGTATGATATTAGTGATATGTACGCATTATTTTTATTTAACTAACTTCTTTTGGATGCTGGTTGAAGGTAAGAATTTCGAACCTATCATGTCTCTTTGTCAATTTCGATTACTATGATATGAATGTTTTTTAATGCTATTTTTAATTTGCAGGTTTATATTTATATATGCTAGTCGTGGAAACCTTCACAGCTGAAAATATTAAGCTTAAAGTTTATGCTACAATAGGCTGGGGTAAGTTCTATTATTCAATTAGTTTTACCATTTAAGATTTATACTTAACAATGCTACGTTGTGTAAGTAAATAGCTCACTGCGCAAGTATTTTGTAACTTATGAATAAGGTTGGGTTCTTCGATCCGTAGTTAAGATAATTAACCAACGGTTAAAAATTTCTAACGGGTTTTGACCATTGGTTATCTTAACTAGGTACAGATCAAAAACCCACCCTAAATTAAATTGCAACAGGTGCAAAAGGCCGTGGTACCTTATTAGAATAAGTAGTCGATGAGATCGTCTCATTGTCTTGAAAATACACTAAATATAATATTTACACGTATGTAATTAATTGTAAACCATCTACTCTCGCCTCCACTAGGTAGACCGGCGACCTGTCAGTACCGCGGAGCCCATGGATGAAAGAGGCAAGCAGCCACTCAAAGTGGTGGTTTTTAGGGGAGGCCTTTGTTTAGCAGTGGACGTCTTCAGGCTGTGATGATGAGGAAACAATCAACAAACTAATCTAATATAGCAAAAGGAAATCGCGCTTCGCGATTTCACCTGCGGATAAAAAATGATGTAAATGCAGCGTAAGCTCTTCATTCCATATTTCATTGTGTCAATGCTGCGGTGTGAAGAGGGACAAACCCCAACACAAAATCTTAAGACAACAAATAAATGATATCGTTATCTAATTCTCTACAGGTGCCCCAGCAATTTTTATAACCATTTGGGTGATATCCCGATGTTTCGTCACGGTGGTGCCGGCTGCAGGACCTGATGGGGTGAGTGTACATCATTGATTTCCACCTTTCTGATAGTTCGAACGTAAAAATACTCGTGGATTATAATTTTCTAGTCTGTTGGTTTATTATAATAGCACTTATTACATAAATAGACTCTAAACACAATGTAAAAACCATAATTTTCCTAAAAAAATATAAGTAAGTATTAGCAAAATGAAATAAGATATCTAGCGTAATTCCGCTAAAATAAAATTATAAGATTATCTATATTGGGAAAGCTGTAAAGGATTGTTGCTGGTAAATGTATGTGACAAGGAATACATATTCTTGTTTCATTTTGTATTTAAGATGAACTTCCGCGAGGTTACGCCTGATTCAGTCAATTATCTTAAGTATTAGCAGTCCATTCCTCGATCCCTATTTTACCATCGTACCTACTACACGCACGGAAACACGGCATCCGTATTATTTAGGAATTCTTCGAATACGTACAAAGCGTTTTGATTTCTCATTTATAATTCTGAGAGCAAGGGAATGGAACACCTTACCAGTACCATTGTTTCCTAACGAATTATAATCTGGGAGTTTTTAAGGTTATTATTATTGCAATTTAATTAATAATTATTTGACCGTTATATATTTTAAGACTAGAGTGAACCGGTATTTTCTAGGCAAGCGTCTTCCATCGTCAACCGCGTCGTCACTTATTAGGTGAGACTGTGGTCAATTGAAAGTTCTAAATATCTACTTACTTAGATACATAGGTATCTATAATAATGTAAAAACGTCAAAAGCTTTACAAAAATATTTTCTGCCTATGATTGTTGCCTTGAATAGGCATGATGACTCATTTTTTTTTGATTAATTAATTATATTCCTCAAAAGATAAACATTTGTGAAAACAAAAATTAAATATCTCAAAAAATGACCAAGTTACAAGCATTTTAAAAACCGGAATAGAAAGAGATAACTCAAACGGCCAGTGACGTCAGAGGAAGGTCGTTATAGTACCTCATTACTAAGCTGTGGTAGCTTTTCATACAATCTCTTTGGCATGTGACGTCACGAGTAGATTTTTCATAGTAACTGTGGGGACGCTCTGTTTCGCGAGAAAGGGACAGGAGATGCCTCCTGTAGAAACTTAAAAGTTTATTACTCCGTGATTTATTAACCGATGTTGCTTATTTTTTCAATTATTGCATTCATTTTTATTCTTCTTTATAAAAGTGTTATTTACTTATTCATTTTTAATAGTAGTCATCGTGCCCATTGTAAACAAATCCAAGCTGTATATTGTACTACTTTAAAATAGATAAGTAGCGAACCTTGGCTTCTATTCACTTGTATAAGTAGGTAGGTGGTGGTAGGTGTAGGTATTTCAAATATTCTAATCCATTCTGAACAGCCACTATATTATAGTAATCCCTTTGTTCATGCCCATAAAATGTTTCAAAGCTACCGTTCTTCCTCTTTTGTATCGTTTTCTCGCTTCACGTTTTTGCATTGAACAGGGACTGAAGCTTGAAATATTAAAATGAGCATGACTGTACGTGAACAGAGAACGTTAGGTAATGTGAATTTAAAACGGTGCATTAAGGTTGTGCAAGTTTTTTTATACTCTTATTAAGGTTTTTTATTACGATATACGATTATCATCACCGTCATCAACCTCATCGTCATCAGCCTGAAAATATCCACTGCTGAACATAGACCTTCATTTAGAGAGTGTATGAATAGCGCGGCTGTTTTCACAGGCGCACCTCCGGTCTAGTTGATAACCATCTTCCAAAATTTTTTTTGTATTTTTGTACTTACCTATATTTTTCGTTTGTGTTAACCAGCTTTTTAAAATAGTTTTTTTTCGAATAGCATTTTGGTGTCAAAAATCGTTTATCAACATCATAATATTGTCCCAAATAACATGTAATCGATTTGTTTCTAGCGGAGTTGCAATATATACTTATATATTACTAGTTAGTATACTACTCATATTTCATTTGGTTTTAAGATGAACATCCGCAAGGTGATTCAATCGTTTGTCGGTCGAAAAAGTCGGTCTAGTGAATATTAGGCCATCAGCTCAAGAAATTGGAAACGGGGAATTTGAAAAATGTACTATTCATCTTAAGGCAAATATTGTCGGTATAGGCACAGATATTAAAATAAGAGTACGTATAGGTATAATGGTTATTGCAGAGCATTACTCTGCCTAATATGGCGTACTATCAGTTTCGCATTTCGAATCCCACACTCCAATGAACAAACAATATTTCACAAATTCAATATAAGTACGCAGCATGTTGATTCCTATTTACGGAATCGAACATCTTCCTATTAGAGTTGTAACGCCAAGCACCCAAGATGCCCGTATTAAAACGAAGCAAGCTTAGTAAGCCAAATAAGGCTTAGTTTGGCGGAAAATCAAAGGATCAAGGATTTATTTATTTATTTATCACTTGGTTAGATACCTAGGCTATGCGGAAACTGTTATATCAATGATTTTGAGAGTTTTTGTTTGACCCAAGGAAGTTATACACAGTATACTTAAAACTTCCTTGGTTTGACCACATTTCATGTGATATTCAGTGACAATAATGGCTGAAAGTGGCGCCACTCTACACCTAGATTAGGAACTGGTATTTATGTTAGGCTGCCCGAACACATCTGTAGGCTGTAATTGTGTGCTTGGTAACCATTCGTACTTGAGGTGGATGGCTTAGTCAGACAAGCACTAGAAAATAACCTGCTATACCATAATAAATGTTGTTATTCACGATATTGCCTTTAGTGAAAGCTCATTGCATGATTTTGAACCCGCGGATTGCGTGTTGACATCTGTATCAACTGAGCTATCATGACCTATTTACTACTAGTTCCTGCTCGCGGCTTTGCCCGTACTACTACCTCGTATCCTATAGGTACTTATATCTTTATAGGTATGTACTACTATGGTATAGGTACCATCAAATTATAATATTAAGTACAACATGATCTGTTCAACAGTAATTTGAATGTAAAGAAAAAGTATGTACTACCAGATCATAAGTACTTAGTATTTAATTGAGAGCCATGCGATACTGCACACATACACATAAGTATAGCAAAGCGTAATTTTTTTAAGACATTTAGTACGCAGTTCCCACATCTTGTTGTCACTATTCTAAGCTAAATGCAATCATACAAAAATAGGCGTATCATATCGTATAGAGATATCATTTTGGTAGGACGCTCCCTCATAAGACTTTTATTGAGCAATTTGGTTTTATGTTGCAGCTGGCAATCCCCGAGGAACAGAACGTGTGTTTGTGGATACACGAGCATCAGGTGGACTGGATTCATAAGGCGCCGTCACTCGCCGGCTTGGCCTTGAACTTGTTCTTCCTTATTAGGATTATGTGGGTAAGGCTGGGGTTATACTTGACACTTTTTCATGTGTTTTGGTTTCAAGATTGAATGGGCAAATGAGACTTTATGATGTGATGTCACAGTTTAAATTCCCTAGATTAGTAATTCAGGATGACATGTGCACCTATAAGTATCAGCATTTGGACGCAAGACGCATTCACGAAATGACCTCTAATGACCAAAACGCATAAATGACAACATAAGCACCTGTAGATTAAATGGTTCTCATTTTCACTGAAGCACAGTATTATTACTTTTTTTAGCAATTTGTTTTTTTCCATAAAAATATGAAAACCTTAATAATTGAAGACGTCACGGCAATGTCGACAATGTAGGTATAAAGTTATAAAGGAAAATTATTCTATAATTCTACAGGTCCTCATCACAAAACTCCGGTCAGCAAACACTTTAGAAACCGAGCAGTACCGGAAAGCAACTAAAGCGCTACTGGTTCTAATCCCACTGCTGGGCATCACAAACTTGCTGGTGCTCTGCGGGCCGAGCGATGACGGATGGTTTGCGGACGGATTCGACTATATGAGAGCGTTGATGCTGTCCACACAGGTAAGACTTACTTAGGTACCTTTTTAATGTCTTTTTGATGTCGTCATATTGTTAAATTCTCAAGCGGCGACCACGAACCGGAAGTCGCAGCGTAGGCCGTTTTCCCTACTAGGCCGATGATCTGGTTAAAACAAGCAGGCAGCTAATGGACGCTGATGACGATGATGATTGATGTCACGTCACGTGAAAAGAACGCTGGCAGTTGTATTACTAAGTAGGTTGTAGAGTACCTAAGTAACCTACGTATGATTTTTTTAACCATAATTATTAGTACCTAGTTACTTTGGAATAAGCATGAATTTAAAAAACCGCTTATACAGCCTGCGTTTTTTCTATTGTGACGTTTATACCTACTAGGTACTGGGCTAAGCCTGTAAGTTGTTTTGTTAGTTTGTTGAATTTTTGCTGTGGGTTAAATTAGACATTATACGTCGATGTAGATCGACCTCTACGCATTTACTATTTTAATGGTGTAATTTGACTGCAAGTTGCTGAAACTTAAATTAAATGTCAAACTGATGAATTTGGGATTCTCCAAACTTACCTCATTTATGTCAACGATCGGCTCTATAGAGCCTATATATATAGCTTTAGCCAATAGCTGGGGGCATGATTAGTGCCGTAAAGTAAATCATTTTTACCATCTGCTAGTGACTAAGGTCGTTCCTGAATCAGAGCGGAAGAGAATAACGGCATGGCATCTTGCCTGGTTTTACGCTGTGCATGGGTTGGTTGACGTCACACTTTAGCTTTGTGTTTCCTACACATTCTGATACGTAGTCGGTACTATTATATATTCTGTGATTCTGGTTCCCGCCGCGATGTTTTCCTTCATAGTTTTGAGCGATCGCTAAGTTGCCCATAAGTCACTTGGTAATGATGAGATTTAAAAATTCCACACCACACTCTGTTAAGGCAAAGTCAGGACTGACCCTAAAATATTTAATAAAGATTATACACGTGGCTCCATTAGCTGATGTCTCTTAAAATCTTCGCTCTACAAAGTTACTCTATTATTACACTGTCGGCTTGGATCTAAAAGTAACATTAAATGCTTTTAAGAGTACTGAACTTAAAGCATTATTTTTCATCACGAGAACTTTAGGTTCCAGAGTGGTCCTTAACGACATCTTAAGCCTTTAACTTTAATAGTACTTATATTACTTGGACAAGAAAATGCTATAATCGTTCAAGAAGTAAATACCTACGATAATGTACCTAATAGGAGGAGACAGTGAATTTGGCATCTCTATCGCATTTACAGGTTATGGTATACCTCTTTCCCTCTCAAGGCTTTGAACCAGTGATTTAACTAATTTCATGATTGGAGCTCTCCTGCAAAGCTTTACACTAATATCGTGAAACCAAAACTCATTAACAACAAAAACTGTGCAAGAAACAGTCCAATCTGGCTTTGACTGACCTACATCAAAAATAGCCATCGTCTAAGTACTCTAAGTATCCGTAAGCCATCCTAAATCGGCTTAGTTTGAGACCGCCGACCACTTGTGAGTTGAGAGAAGTACACAGATTTCGCTTCAAAGGCGTGCTGCATCCCTTTGACTTGTATCCTCGTAGCAAGTTTAAGTGTTTTCGAGCAGTCAAAGGTAATTTCTGTGAGGTCTGATACCAACAGATAGGTAGAGTCGTTGTAAGTTAATGAGTGATGGGTGACGATGAAGATACACCAATAGATTGTAATTGTGTTGTTTTTGAAATCCTGAGTTTCATGTTTGGACAAAATAGTAGAACCACGAGGAAACAGCGGAAAAATTCCACCGCCAATACTTAGGACATATTCAGTTCGGATGTTTAATGAATTGAATAAGAGGAATGTCTACCAATACGGTTGTATGTCCAAAGTACGTAATAGTAGAATGACCCTGACTTTTATGTGAACTTGCATGACTCGATGATGTATGCGTCAAATGCCATTTGATATAATAAAACAAAAATAGATGTACTTATGTTACCGAAGTACATTGAGTTGACGAACACTCAGTTCTACTATAATAATATATGTAGTTCTAAACTCACTTGATTGTGTAGGTTTTAGAGGCGTGAATGAAAAGACTGGAACCACTTTCCAACCCATTCATAAAAAAGTCAGTTTGTTAGTTTCGAATAAAGCCTTTTTAAGTCTTTGGGATGGCAACTTTGTGAGACCTATTAGTTTTATTATAATGTTGAAACTAAATACACGATATAGTCGGATATTTTCCTGTTTTATACCTCTTTTCTTCCAAGTTTCTTTTTGCTGATTGGATCGCTGTCTGTTCCAAGGGTTACGAAAATTTGCTTTTTATCTCATGCGGCTTTTTTGGCTTTCCTTTCCTTGATTTAAAGAGAAAATAACAAAATACAACGAATGGGCTATTATAATGATTATTTTGAATACTTTCAACTCAATAATTGATCTTGCGTGTATTTTTAAGGCCGTTGACTACGAACATTAAAAAATACTCACGGCAAAGTTGAAAAAGCTATTAAATCTGATAATGCCCGTTTAAAACGATTCGAACATCTCGGTCGTTCCACTTAGGCAAAGTTTCTGAGCGTTTGTAGAAGTACAATGAACGTTAAACTTGGTAGGATTTAATATTATACCAGTCCAACGACTCGTGGACTCGGCTTGATACCTACACCTACCTCGGTTTGCATATTCCTAGGATCTCTATTTGGTTAACGTTAACGGATAAGATAATCCGTGCAACTTGGCAAGCATATAGGTAGTCAACTATAGGTTAGAGTTCGGCGATGGAGTTCCTAGACTCATCTGGATAAGACACTAATCCTTTTAAAGGAAAAGGTTTACCGCTCATATATTTTTCTAAAAACAAAACTACTGAATCTATTTCGATGTACTTTCTATCAATATCAATTCAAAACAAAGAAAAATGGCTCTAATATTTGTTACAAAATTTAAAAAAACATACGACCGAGTAATTAATAAACCTCCTTTTTTGAAGATAGTTTGAAAGCTAATAAGCCCCCCGGACACGATGGCGTGAACTAAAAGAGGCTTATAATGATAATGTTTGTTCACAGGGTTTCACCGTAGCGTTACTCTACTGCTTCATGAACACAGAAGTACGGCACGCGATACGTTATCACGTGGAGCGTTGGAAGACAGGGCGGAACATAGGCGGTGGCCGGCGGAGAGGCGCCTCTTACTCCAAGGACTGGTCTCCGAGGTCCAGGACCGAGAGCATCAGGTGAAAGACCACACTACATGCATGTTTCATTAAAGTTGTATTAGGAATTCACGTAAGCTTTCATGACGGGGAGTATAGTTTTTTGGTGAAACTGCACCGCAATAAATTTCCATTTTAAACTCATGATGAATTTATTACTTTCACACTAAAAACTAACAATCGCACACGGTAAATCATCATCATTATCAATAACAACCCTGAAGACGTCCACACTGAACACTGCTCCATTTCTTCATGGGTTCTAAGAAGAGTGTGCGACAAAAATTCGAAAAGTCCTATGCATACATCGATAATTCAATCAGACGATGCCTGCAAAGCCACTCAATTTCCACATGGGCTCTCAGGCATACCCACCATTAAACATATCGGCTTCACATAAATTAAATTTTCATACACCCGACCTTCCGAGAGAAGCTCCATCAAAACCTCGTTAAAGTTCGCCCGCCTACCATATCTTATGATTTCTTGCCGAGAATTAACTGGCAGATAACAAACGTATACTTACCTAATGTTTTGCAGAATACTTAAGGCACCCCCAAAAATAAAAACCATCGCTCCTATACAATTTTCTAATAAGCTGGACTTTTACCTGCAAAAAACTTCTGCAATAAGTGTCCAACCGTCTATCCGGCCGTCTATCAGACTGTAGCTTGAAAGTGTAAGCTAATTATTGTGGTTTACAGTAGTTTACATTTAATTTTCCAAGCTCCAGTCTGATAGTCGGTCGGACACTTCTTGCAAAAGTTTTCACGCTAGTGGAAATCCCGCCTTACAAAGTCTATTTTTCTTCTTTTTTCTGTCCTACAGAGTGAGCTTATGGTTTAGTTGGTATCGGTAGATGGTAATAATAATAAAACATAAATAGGTCATGGGGTAGTTGCATCTTGCATTGCAGTTTCACGTTAATTCCACTCCCATGTCTCTTTTCCACCATTAGCATCACATGTTAGCTATAATAGCTCATCATGTACAGGTGTAATTTAATTTACTAGCATAAATTCAGCCCATGACAGTACATCATTTATAGATGATTATTAAAAAGTAAAGAGAGTAAATGAAAATATTTTTATTGAAAATTATGAAGATTGCCGCGGCGCCTAACGCAGTTGGCACGGATGATTTTGATACATTTAAACGTTTTTATACCTTGTATGCACTAATTAGAAATAGTACTCCATTATTCCAATTAAATTTTGTATTGTAGCATTGGATTAAGTAAGTTATTCCATTGTTTGGAGTTTTTATTATTACCATACCAATGTGTTAGAATTCAAAAATTTTGGTCCACACGTGACCGGTATCAGGAGTAGGTACCTAGTTTCAAAGGATGCTAATGAATTCAATTACACCCAGTAGATTAGTACTTAGTTTCATTTTCGCACGATTAAGTCATTTCCATAGCTGTGAATAAAAGAGGGAAGATAGCTAAGACACTAATAGTACCTCTTCTTGAATGTGGTCTGCTTAAAGATAAGTGCTTTGGGTAAAAATTGTTGTTGAGCGACAAGAAAATTGCAACATGCTGGGCCATTTATGATTTCGCGAAGTCAGGGTAGCCCATCTTCCCCCTCCTAAAGTCAATAGTTATTTCTGCTTTTTTATTCCATAAACTTTAACTTCCAAATCCATAGTTGATCACGTATTTTTGTTTCCCACTAGGCTCACAGTATGAAACCACCGGGAATGTTCTGGATACTTCAGTGTTACTAACCGGGCGGACTTATGCATTTACGAAGAAACTATTTATAAGACTCAATGTGGATTTGGATTAAGTTTTTATTTTTGTTTACAATAAAATAATATTTTAATCTGCTTTTGTTAATGGTTTTTATTTCACTTCTGTTAATGCTTACTTTATGGCTCACCATGCACTCTCATAACATATTTGTAGAAATAATATTGATGCATGATGAATATGTATATTAATTTAATGGGCGAAACAGTTACACTTAGGTTAGTTTTCACTTTCACACAGTACCCATCTAAGCCGCTGTGGGAACCAAATAGGTAACTGATAGAATATTAGACAACTAACAACATGAAAAATGGACCCTCATCATATTGTTTCACAAACCTGGTGTTCATCTAAATACAGTCTGTATTTAGCCTAGTTTTGAACGTCTAGTCATAGTGTCTAATACTCCAAGGCTACTAGGCTATACAAATGTTTTACTGTTTTAGAAACATTTGACGTCAGTCGTGAAATCTATTGTATTAATTACTAGCTACTGCCCGCGGCGTTGCCACGCGTGGACTACATTACTTTTCAGGTTTCGGTTTGGGTAATGGCTTTATTTTTAAAAACTGATTTTCTATCAGCCACACTGAGTTTTCTGCTCGTATAATCACTTCCACGAAGTAAAAATGACATGTCTTAATCATGGATGAAATAATTAATTATAATATTTCCCAAAACAGCGTAGGTACGCTAATTATTATCCTTGATATTCCTGGACCAATTTTGATGAAATCTCCACTCATGGCTACTTAACTATAGAAAAATTTTCGATGATATTTCGATAAGTATCATCGAACTCATGATTAATTAAAACCTATATTATATTAAAATCTAGGCTTTCAAAACATTTTTACAATAGGGTAAAGTCTGGGGGTCTAGCAAAGATACCAACCGCTAACGCTAACGCCAAACGCTAACTCCAAAATGTACTGAAATGACGTTTCGGAAATCGCTAACTTTTCCGTAGCGAATGTCATTTCGATACATTTTTGGAGTTCGCGTGAGGCGTTAGCGTTAGTGATTGTGACCTTTGCTAGACCCCCAGGGCATTTTACATAACATGTTTCGTACACAGATTAGAGAAAAAAATCTACTTCCATCATTCCAAAGAGTATTATTATACTTCTGTATCATTCAAAGAGTATTTAATTTATACGTAACGTAAGAGTATCATTGGCCCACTGCATTAGCCTATGGTGGTAATAGTATGCATTGGCCCTCAGACCTGTGGGCCAAACATAAACGTCATGTAATGCCAAAAATAGGCGTAGCAAGGGTCAAGATTATACTCCCAAGGGTAAAGCTCTAACTATCACGGTTCATGAGATACAGCCTGGTGACAGACGGACAGACAGCCTGACAGACGTCGTCAGTCCGTTTTGGGTACGGAACCTATTACTAAGGCTTCGCTGTCCGTCTATCCGTCTGTCACCATCAGGCTGTATCTCATGAACCGTGATAGTTACACAGCTGAAATCTTCACAGATGATAAATATATTTTTGTTGCCGCTATTACTAAAAATACAGAATAAAATAAGTATTTAACCCCTTAAATACTTATTTTATTCTGTATTTTAGTATTTTTTCTCTCTCATACATCAAACGTTTTTTTGCTAGTTTTCATAGATAATGATACGGAACCCTTCGTGCGCGAGCCCAACTCGCACTTGGCCGGTTATTTCTCTAATCTGCGGGCACTTAAGTATAATTAACATGTTTGTATCTTGAATGCAATCTATTCATACTACTTACATATTATTTGATGGTATATCTATTTTACTCCAAAAATCCCAAACAACCTGCAAGGGCTTAAATAGAAAAACTAATAATGGTTAATCAAATCTAATAAATTGTAAAATTTCATTCCACTGTTTAATGCATATTTACTACCGTAATTAACTCCTATTATTCTTTGTTCATGGCCTTGCACACGTTTTTTTTCTTTAATCTGTGCCTCCAGATGGACTTTACGTGAAACATGTGAAATATTCAATAACAACACGACGAAAAATTACTATACTTAACACTGGCTAAATACACTATGTGTGGAGCCATAATACTACATAAAAAAAATTACTGTGACACAAACTAACCGTCAGTAGCCAAAAAAAATTCACCATGAAGCGGCCATGTTGTATAAAATTCCGTCCGGTTTCGTAATGATATTTAATAATTTTGACCAAATTTTTTTAATGATATTTGTATTTTAATATATCCTATGTTGTGCGCTGGTTATTTCTAAGCATATTAGTGCAACCCGCATGAAAATCAGTTCAGTATCTAGGGATTTGTTCAATAACAAACAAACAAACAAACAAACAAACAAACAGCTACAAATTATTGTCCCTAGATGGCGTTAGATACGATAAATTAGAAAATGTATGGAGAAGGGTAAAAAGCCTTGAAGTCCTGCATCGCGGTTACGATATTTTTTGAACCATAGAACCTATGGGATAAATTAGATTTGACATCATTATGTGTGTGTTCCGTAGCGCATCAGAATTACACATTTATTATATGTAGGGAAGGGATAGGGATAGGGATGATTTATGGTGCTTCTAATCTATGAAACCGCGAATATTATATTTAAGCTCAAGGGATTGGACCGCACGAAATAATTTATTAACCAAAAGGTAAACCGACATGTAAAACCTCATCGCCGCACTCGGTAGTATACGAAAGCTTATTATATTATCCCTTAATTTCGCTATTTAAATATTCAGTCCCTCAAATAACCGGCTACATCGGATATTACAGTTGGTTTTGTAAAAGCAAAGGGACCAAACTAAATGGGTATATTGACACCCAATAAGAGATTAGTATAGCTGAATTAAGAAACGGCAAAGATAATATATTTCGCAACTGTTACAGAATTCTTTGGCAATGCTAAATGCATAGCTTAATCATAGTGGTTCTATACCTGCATGTTACCTTTACCCCTAGTACGAGTTTCGATAGTTTACTAAAACTTGATTCGTTTACGTTTTCTCCCTTTTCTTTTTCTAGGGGCGAAATGTATGGACATTTATCTGCAGCGCCCCTAGCGGACACGTTAATAAACTAAAAATGGCAGAACTTTTAAATGGATTCGCGCGTATTCACGTATATTGGAAAACTCGTACTAGCACTTATCAAAATATATACCTACTACTTTTATTTTGTTTTATTTTAATCGCTTGGGAATATTTAGTAAACGCTACGCACAACGGCACATTATAATTTCTTTGTACTTAATTAATTTAAGAAATGATTTCTTCATACATTAAATTAGGTAAGTACCTGAATTTCCATCAAAATAGACAAGTTTGTTTACGAAATTGAAGTTATGCCTACAGAAGTTGTAAGACAAAATTCAAACTGTTCTATTCCGTGGAAGTTAAAAATAACAGTAGAATGTACTCTTCTTTAAATAAAACAATAGAAACAGCTGCAGGCGACCAGAGATGAAAGAATAACAGCGCAAGAGGGTTTTGGCGGGAACGTGAAAAAGTTCTGTCGTTGCATTGTATTATTTCTCAAAACTTGTGCTTTTTCCAGTGTTAATGTTTAAAATTGGTGGCGTTTTACGCATTAAGTGCTGAATTACGAGCATGAGTGAGGTCAAGTGATATAATGTGGTGTAACGTGGTTTTTCGTGTTGCTTCCAAAATTCCATAGAAGCTTCTTGTAAAGTTGCCACCACTTTACTTGAGCATGACTTAGACTTGACTATGACCCGACTTAGACTGGACTATGACCAAGACTAAGACTTGACTACGTAAAATATTCTAAAACTCGATGAAAATATAACTTGACACTGGCTAAATACACTATGTGTGGAGCCAACATATACAAAAAAAAACAGCGCAATATTTACTTTCCCTCCGAGGTAAATTGCACAGAGCTCTAAAGTAATACGTAAGTTTATACTAAGTACTTATGTGAGCGATACTTTTGTCATAGGTACGTATGACTCTAGTGCCAACACTGTTAATCAAACGAAACTAACAAAAACAAACTTGCACTGCTATAATTTTACTTTAAAATCTATTGATTTCTTGCGTTATTTGTTTATTGTTATTTTCGTGGTTTGTGTTTTGTTTTCATCACACGATTAAACGCCAAATTTTTTGGGCCTGCAAGTACAAAACTGGAGTTTTATGACCGGATGCGTGACTTACCTCTTCAGGAATTTCAGCTTAAAAATATAAGCTTTTAAAAGAAAGTATATCGATACAGATGTATTAAAAACGGGTGTTAACAAGAGCCTGTGGGGCAGGTTATACAGTCATCCGTCAAAGAGGGAGTCAGCCGCTTCAGAGACTACAACGACCACACTGCTGGTGCCTCGGACATCTCTGCTGCCACCGCTGGATGGCAGGCACCTGCATGCTGTGAGTAGAAAATAGGTACATTCAATTTTGCATGTAGCTTTTGTTATACTGTTAAACCAGTTATTCACAGTACTCCATGCACCTGATCATCATCATTTTAATCACCAGCCTGAAGACGCCCACTGCTGAACATAGGCCTCGTAAGTACCGCCACTTTGAGCGGCTGCTCGCCTCCTGCATTCATCGGCTCCCCACGGCTTTCACCAGATCACCAGTCTACCTAGTAGGGGGTCAGCCTACGCTGCGTCTTCCGATTCGTGGTCGCCAATCGAGGACCTTACTTCCCCATTGCCCCTGCTCCTGATGTTACGGGCCAATTAAACTGCCATTCAATATTCATAAGAACTTATAGGGATCAGGTAGGTACATGCTGCATTTACAGTTATAGGTACCGGAACAACTAAACAAAATATAACAAAGAGTCGACTTGAACAAATGTCGAGCAAAAGGCCCTTTGATGTTATCACATCCTGCTCTCGTTATCCAAGATGAAGATACTATTTAAGGACGTTTTTTTTCAAAAATACCAGACGCTTACGTTTTCGTTACTGATTCAGCTCCTAATGAATATAAAATAAAAATAAATGCAACTATTTAATGCTTATGACAAAATACAAAATTAAACCTTTATTGACTGCGCAGGATTACATCGGCAGCGCTAGCGGAGACCAGTCGCCGGTTTGAGGCGGGGGGCGGGGGAGGCTCTCGCGCCTTCGTACTTTGCCCGAGGAGGACGCAGCTGTGTCCCTCCCGGCCTCTCCCGCCTCTACGTCACTTCTTTACACCGTCAAACACGTCGCTTGCTTAGAACTTCATAACAACCAACTAAGTACAATAGTTAATCGCCCTGATCCAACCTACTCCTCAACCAACCACACCGATCCAAATTGCATCAAAAATAATCACGTTGATCCAGCCTGCTTATCAAACAACCACACTGATCCAAATTGTATCAAAAATAACCACATTGATCCACCCAACATCACAACCAACCACACTAATTTAACTCCTATCTCAACTGATTGCTCATCATCCACCCATACGGATCCAAGTTACAGCTCTACAAATCGTTCTAATAACCACACTGATCCAAACAACTTTACAAATTTGTACAACCATACACAGACAGTTATTTTCCATGCTGATATTTTCATAAACGAATTCGGTGAACAAAAGTCTCCTAATGGTATGTATGTTTTAAATCAATCTAATATCTCGAAATTATCTTCACCCAACTCTACAAACTCAACAAGTCCAAATAGAAAATATTTTGAATATTGATAATAACTAAGTATAAAATATTTATCGTTACCATAAATAACATATTTTTGCGCTAGTGGTTAGAGATATTTTTTTTGTGTCTGTGCTTTAAAATTACATATTCCTAATTACGTGAATAAAATTAAGTTTTACACCATTTTAATGTAAATAATTGCCCATGATAACAAACATTTTAAAATCATCTTAATAATCGAACTATTTTATGATTGTCACAGTGCTTTTGGTAACAACAGTAATAAGTATATCTAGTTAATAATTACTAATAAGTAAATATGTATAAGTGCTAACGAATTTTTTAAATAATCTTATTTATGTTGTTAAGTTAAGATATAATTATGTGGTGTCGAGATTATTCTTCTATTTTAGATATAGATCGCATAATAATAAGTAATACCGTTTATATGTAGTAGGTTTCCATTAATATTTGTATGATTAATCCAGGCAATGTTTGCGAAATCACTCTTGACAGATTGGAGCTAGATGGCGCTGTGTGCAATGTCCACACTTATTTACTTTATTTATTAATTTATTTATTTTAGTAGGTACACCGAGTCCGAGTAACACTGCAACTGTTATGGGAGGCCGTGTCGCTTTACATCAGGTGAACGACTAGCTCGTCACGTCATTCATTCTCATAAAAAAAAGGTTTATAGCAAATACAGGAATATTTTACCGTTGTGTTAATAAATCAAAGATTAGATAATAAAAGATGATATTGATTTTTAGCCGCCTTTTTAGGCGGTGGTAAGATTACAGACAGCAGTAATCTCGAAAAGGATGAGTATTCGTACTCAAACCTCAGAGTTACATATAATTTTAAAGTAAGACAATTTTTATTGATGTGGCCAAAGCTTTATACTTTCCTAATAAATAAAAAATTAGACTGTAATCAACTAGTGATATAAGAATCAAATTGGGAAACAAAGCGCTATTTGTATTATAAAATTATATAGCATATCGTAAAGTATAAATTTTGGATTCGTATGATAATTATTATATAATTTTTTTTTTTCTAGAATACATATAAAAATATTAATAATTATAGAAATCGATAAAATTAAATAATGTGACATAGGTACTCTCAGTGATAAATTAGTAGCTAACTCATAGATATTACCTATAATCAAAATACATTTTAATTTAACAACCATAGGTAAAAATGTTTGTGTCGCGCAACTAATTATTGTATATTACCTATTTTAATGATGTACATGAATGCAGTAATAATAAATAAATAAAATAAATAAATAATAACGGTGGATTTCGATTTGATCCCATGAAACCATCCCTTGAGGGATCAACAATGTTTGATATTTAAAAAACGAATAGCCTTATAAAAACAAATGGGGCTCAATATCCAATCTTGATGCGCGATACTTATTTCTTATTCAGTGAATTTTATTGTAGCCAGCTACAGCTATGCTCTCCCAGAGAGTTCTTTTTTTTAAGAATTTTTTTTTGTTTTTTGTTAAGGCTTTATTCCGCCCGAACCTTGTCAAAGGAACCACAGACCTAGATTTTTTCGTTACACCGAATAGAATAATACATAAATGTAGTAGTCTATTTCTACGTGTCTGTACCGACTTCAGCATCTCGCGAGCCGGACCAGCAAAGTCCTTATTAAATCTTATTTCTTTTGTTTAATGATTATGCTTGTCTGCACTAAAGTATAACAGCTTCTAAGTTCGCACATATCCCTTTATGACGTACCTACTGCAACGTATGTAATGTACGTCTAGAATATAAGTTCGAACTTAGAGCTGGCAAGCTTTTAGTGCAGATGGGCATTACTCTCTTATTCATAAACAGTCGATCACGATACAAAACGTTAACGTTAATAAGGGTAGTTGACTGATCATTTTATATCATCGATTTTATGAATGAGAGGGTTCTTATCAAAATACCTAAGTACGTTGCAAAACACATGTTATTATAGATAGAAAACAATTAACACGATAATACTTTACAAACATTGTAAGAATATAATTTTCTACGGGTTTTGATTTTATATAGCGCACTATTATGTATTTCTTTCTTACTGATTACTGTAATTAATAAAATATATGTCGCTGTCAAAACTTTTTTATTGCGCCTTTATTACAGGTATTTCCGTATATACAGGGGCAATTAATGTAAAGAAGCACCAAATATTGTGGACAGGTTACCTAGGTACCTCAATGTTCAATATATGTGTATTGTGTACCTATATCTTATGAAGGTACAAAATGCAAAACCAGTTGCTCATAAGATAGTCACAACTCACAAGAGTGCAAAAGAAAATGAATTAGATATGGGCTTCATTAAATCAAAGATATGGGTATTATATCCAACTACAATAATTTTAAGATATCAAATGATTTGTGTTTTGCCAAAATTTCAATTAAAGTTCTACCTATTTATTTTCTCTATACAGAGAAAAAAAGCACAAGGTAGAGTAGCTATGTTGAAATAAAGTTGAGAAGGCATATAAATAGGTGTAGGGCTTACTTGCACAAACATCTCGGCTTATCTCGAATAAATGACATTTCCTTTGTGACTTACAAGAATTTTGCCAGGATCTCAGCAGAATTCCCAAAAAACTCATCTGTAACCGACACTGCGTAAAATTGGATAGTATTGGACGATGTTTATCTCATAAATTAAGGCTATTCATTCTATCTATTCCGATATCTTGTATATTGGTTGTAAATATTAGGTATATCTAATATTATAGCCTGTTATTATTTGCGCCATAAAAGAAGCCGTATTAGGTACCTTTTACGCGTCTACGCAACGCAAGATTTTATAATAGTCTACTACTAGTCTGCGCTAAACGAGCCAAGCACGAGCGGGGCCGCTGGGCGTCGTGTCGTCATTCCCGTTATAATGAAACTACAACGATCACCGTCGTTGAACGTAGTTTTCCGCAGTGTAGGTACTCGAGGCTTGCGGCCTTTGTGTTCGTCCAAAACCGACAATTAGCGGAGCAGTTGAGCTAGAACGCTCAAAACGCGCTCGTTCGAGGCTTGTAAGTCGGTCCACACTACATGAATTTGTGCCCGGCACGTACTCCACTTGTCGTGCTTAAATTGTCTAGTGTAGATGCACCTTAAGTGTACATTGCATTTATGTAATAGGCATGATGACTGCTATTAAAAATGAACAAGTAAATTCATAAAGAAGATTAAAAATGAATGCAATAATTGAAAAAATAAGTAAAATCGGTAAATAAATCACGGAGTAATAAGCTTTTAAAGTTTCTATAGGAGACATTTCCTGTCCCTTTCTCGCGAAACAGAGCGCCTCCACGGTTACTATAAAAATCCCCTCGTGACGTCACATGCCAAAGAAATGTATGTAGAGCTACCACAGCTTAGTAATGAGGTACTATGACGACATTGCTCTGACGTCACTGGCCGTTTGAGCTATCTCTTTCTATTCCGGTTTTTAAAATGCTTGTAACTTTGTCGTTTTTTAAGATATTTTATTTTTGTTTTCACAAATGTTTATCTTTTGAGGAATATTTTTAATTTATGCAAAAAAATAATTTTAGTCATCATGCCTATTGATATTGACATGTATAATTTAAAATTGTATTTCTGGCTCATCACACGTATTGGCGTCGCTGTAAGTGTGCAAGCATTTATGAATAAATAAATAAATAAATAAATAAATAATTGCTATCGTAAAATATTTGTATGAAATCCTTAGACCCGTATAGTTCCCGCTACGGGCGGTGTTCTGGATTTCATATACTTAAATAATCTATTATTCTGGCCAACGAGTACAGTAGTAATTGTACATTCTAATAACTGACTATGGGTAGGACCAAACTGAAAACAATTTATTTATTCACTGGCACAAGAGTTCTCTCAAAATTGTTTAAATAATGGGAGTGAGAAGCCAATCGGAAAGTCTGCTTTTTGCAGTTATTTCCTTATACCTCGTATTACTTATACCAATCTTAGAACTACTATTGGTCATAACTCGTCACAAAACATATTGCTGAGGATAAGATCGCATTCGGTTACTCAGGATCTACACCTACTAATAGTCGTAAGATATATAGGATAATTTATTAAATGACAACGACACCTCCGGTTTCACTAAGTGGACGACTTTCTGAAAGTACCTAGTTTATATTACTCTCTTGCCCATATAATAAATTAATTAAGGAGGTATTAATGCAAAAAATCACATCGATCTACTGCTATCTGTAGTTAGTTAAAAGATTAAGGGGGGAAAACACGCATTATGTATAATTACTACCAAGGATTTCAGAATCAAATTACTATAGATTCAAAAATACTTTTGACAAACCCAAGTCAATAGAACATACCTACCTATAACTACATAATAGAACAAAGTATAACAAAACCACAAAACCTTGCAAAAAGACGGATTGTTGACCCTATTAGTTGCGCTTGCAAACTTTTTAAGCTTTATTTAACTTCAGTCTTGTTACCCCGCCCCTAAAGCATAGCACAGCAGGATTGCATATTTTATTTGGCATTTGATTATTGAAGAGTACCTAGGTAAAGAGAGCAACTAACTAACTACCTACTAACTTTATTATTTAGAATAAGTTAACGTCAGGTCAAAAAAAATTATTGAGGAGGAGAATGCAAAACGAAAGTTTTTCTATACTTAGGACGTAGTAGCCCAAAAAAGTCGACAATCTAAGGGAAGCATGCAAAAACCTAAGTTTTTGTATTGTACTAGGCATAATGAAGTCAAACACAAGCATACTTTTATCTACATATAAATATCATAAACGAGAAGTTTCATACGAGGACTCACAGGTTGTTTTTTTAGCAAAGGATTATTCTCGGAAGGGTTTGAACCAGTCAGTATTAAAAAACATTGTTATATTATTTCCATAATAATCAAACCATTAAAACTTCGAGGTCTTCCTTCTTTGTTGAATTTAACGCAGATTTATATATGCTGCTACCTATTTAACCGATACGACCGCCATTGTGACACGGTGGGTTTTTCCACCAATAGTTAAGGTAACCAATGGTAAACATGTTAACAAACTATCTAATTTATCTAATCAGTGGACAAAATTAGTAAGTTGTTTAACCATTGGATATTGGTTAAAAACCCCCCATTAATTTTAAGTTTGTGATTATTGATGGTTCCTCTAAATTCTGATAGATGTGTTGTGTTTCAATGGAGTTGTATCTATCAAACTACCTGCTGCTCATTCACAATTTTCTTTCAAAAGACTTAGAAACATGGGTTTCGTACAACATTTATAATGGAGAAATACTGAAAAGACGTTAGGTAGTGAGGTCTCGTACTTTAAAAGATTCCCAAAGTTCAAAGAAGTAGATCCGGCAAGTAATCAAAAGTTTAAATGGGCAGACACGCCGAATCCCAATTTGTTCGATAAGATTTCATCTCTAATGACTTTCCTACTGCCCCATCAATCTGTCTGACTGCGATTTTTTGAGGTCAACATAAACTTCCGATGGTTTTACATCTATGACACAAATGGAGAAATTTGTTTCAGCCTGGGCAAAAAGGTTCAGCTGTTCTCGCCTACAAATCACATTTCTCTTTTCATCTTATGAGTAAACTACCTACTCGCGTTCAATGAACAGCCGACCATGTCCAGTTTGTACTTTAGTATGTAGGTATAAGTGAGAATTCATGGATGGTTTTCGATATACTTAACCTTGCAGACTGCTTCACCTCTACTTATCTGTTTCGTATGTGCTGGGATTCAGTCATCAAAAAATGTTTGGGAACACATGCTATTACGGTTTTTTTACTTGAGAATAAGGGCAGCCGGATGACAGGTGTTTTAGAAGAAACCTAGAAAATATTTGGGTGAGTATCATATAATAATGCTCAAGGTAATTTGAACCTTTTCGCAAGCGGTATAGTCTTGCGCTTTCATTTTTATTCGTTTTTTATCCAGTTCAATAAATGTCGAACAGAGTAGGACCACCATCAGTCTTTGACATTTTAACACTTGGCCTAACGTAGGTTGCAAGGTAGACCTACCTTGCAGCCCAATAAAAATAGTTTCTTTTTCTCTAACCTAATACTCTCTCTCTCTCTCTCTCTCTCATTTGAAATTGAAATTGGAAGCTAGGAATAAAACAAGAAATTATTCGGCTCCCTCCACTTCTCACATCTGTAACTGAAGTTTCCTAAGCACTTCAATAACACATACAATTGCAAAATATCGAGGAAAGTGCTTTGTGTCGAAGTAAAAGTCAGATGCATTGAGTGATGCTAAGGGCTGGAAATGGAAGTTACCTATTTAGAACAACTTTAAAAATAAGATTCTTTTTATTATGTGAGGAAAAACATTTAAGTAAGTATAATATTCATACCGGGAAGAGAACATAAATTGCATGTAAGAATAAGAGTAGCAGGCTGTATAATTATATAATTTGTGCACTGGTTATGATTATGGTATGAAGGGTGCATGCGTAAGTAGGTACCTACTTTGCCTGTTGTTACAATTTTACAATCCGCGAAAAGCTTGAAAAGATCTTCTATAAAAATCACAACACAGGGAGCAGCATGACGAGCAGTACTTGGCCCAATAACAGGATTTTTATTGGACTAATATTACTATTATCAAACGTTCACATTGTTTAGGTACCTAGTGCGTACAAGCGCATTGTCGCATTCTTCGTGTAGTTATTGAAAGGGTGCTACACAACTAGCGCTACCTCGCGCTCTGCGAATTCCCCTAAGGGGGTCTACCACAGAGCAAAAAAAAAACGCTTCCGGTGAAGCGTCATTTGTTTCATAGCTCTGTGGGGTCTACGGACAATTGCTACATCACGCAGAGCTACAGTAAAAGCAGAGTATTTACAGTAATTAAATGCCACCGAACGAAAGTGTAAAATAAGATGTTACCGTACCGTAACGTACCATAGCATACCATATAATTATTACCTACTAAGCAGATGAAGTGAACCAGTGAAGTGATAGTTATCAATGAACCTGTACAAGACGGATTTTTCAAACACTCGGGGCTATTGTTCTTTAGAAACATTTATGACTTTTTACGTAGGTACATACCTACGTAGGTACGTAGGTAAAACTCAGGTACCTAGTCTTTTGTACTTTGTTTACAAGTTTTCTTACTGTGGCAATTTGGTCGCTCGGCTGTATTAAATTTTCACAGAGCTGTATCTTTTATAGCATTCTCTCCATATTGTGAACGCGTTGGTATTCGATAGAGGAATAAAGTCAAATAGCACTGCAATTCGGGATACCTATTGAATAAAATTTAAATGAAATCGTTTCGTAAATTCAATTTCTTTTTATGTTAGGTAATACAAAGTTAAGTTCAAATAAGAATTGCTTTTTACTTTGTTTTAAGGAACAGTCAAATCTTCATCATATTTCTTTGTATCTTAGACATAACTTCAAATGAATTGAATTTTCAACAAAGAGCGCTTGTAACTCAAATCTGCGGCCTTACTGACACTGCGACCTGCGTCGCGCAAATTTTTAAAGTAATCCCGCTAAATCAACAGTAAACTGAATACAGGCTGATGATGATGATGATGAAATCAGGTATAACGGAACAATTTGGACGGTGATTTATTGAACAATTATATTATTCAGACTATTATTACGCATCAGGAAGTCCTTATCTAGATTTTTCAAAGCAAAGTTATGCGTGACAGAAGGTAATTAAGTCCGGGCCCGGCGACGCTGTAAAGGTCGGTCGAGACCAAAAGCTTTAGCCCGTTCAAAAAAAAAAGAAAAAAGGTAATTAATTGATGGGTTTACTTAATAGATGGGTAGATTTATATAAATGATAAGGTAACTTTACTGTCACTGGACGTGTAAAGTCCCCTGTGCTATTGCAAACTCATAAGCATACGCTTTACTAACTTCACCTCTGAAACCAAAAGCTAACTGGCTAGTTTATATACTAACTTGGTACAGTACAGTTGCAACTGTTTAGTTTAGTGTAAGCCTGGGTTTATTAAACAAACCCACAGGGGGCAAGGAAGTTATTAAACTCTAGTACTTGTGTGACTTACGTCCAAACCTAAAGCAATTAGCTTCACGGGGCCCTTGATTAGCCGATTTTATCTGACTCATTGGTTTAGTTTGTCCCGGAGGTCCCCCCAAAGCTTCTTCCCGGTAGCTCAGATAGGGGAGGACTCTCACGGGAACACGTAGGTACTAGTGGGAAATCAGGAGCTAATGGAATGAAACTCTAGAAATCTCGATGAACTAGGTTTATTGTGTCGTTTAACAATAATTTAAGGTGGTTATGGTCCGAAATGCTGAAAATAAGATCACAACTTGTTCCCGATTGAACTTTTACGGAACAACTAGTAGTAACAATATAACTTGAGGTACAAATAGCACTTTTAACTGTTAGTAACAGATATCTTATGAAAATTGGTTAAGCACAAACGAGGACTGTCCGCCTCGGCGGTTGAATGAAGAATGACCAAAATGTATGGAAAATGAAAAGAATGCGACTAATGTTCTAATTTAAAATTTAAATCTAGATTATGTGAGGCCAATATTTGATGCGAAAACTAAAAAAGCAGGTGAATAGCTGAAATGATGATGAAGGAGGATGACATCGTCACAAGTTAAATGTAGGTATAAAGCGATTCAAAGTCAATGGCGCTGCTGTTATATGAAGTGTGTGAAGCCCCGCAAGCAGCGCTCACCGCTTATCTCCGCCCACACAACTTATTTTTTCTACTGCGCAGCGTTCCGCGTGGACTACCACAGCCGCCATTGAGTTTGAATCGCACTCCACACAATGCAAATTGCTATTCGTCTTTTGTTGTCCAAATCGTTGACTTAAACAACTCTACGATTTTCGCCCGGAATTCGTCTTAAATGTTGTAAGTATATATTATATACCGTATGGCTGTTTCACTGAAAATTCGATGAATAAAATTAGACTTTAAACGAAAGCGCGAAAACGAGTGCAATAGAAATACATCTACGTTGGCTAACGTATACGTAATACAGCTGCACTCGTTTTCAACGAATATATTTAAAAAAGGGTTCAGTATTTTGTTTGCCCGAAAGCTATCTAGACAGATGGATTTCGCGACCTCTTTAATGCTGTCAGATCTTACACTAAAATAGGGTTCCCACCCTTTCTTATCTGGACAATGTTTCCTATTTCAGAAGAGGATTTAGGTGCTTTGAAGAAAGCCTTTTATAATTTGTAAGGCAAATACGAATTGTTACGTTCCTTTCTTTTTTTATCTTAAGATTTCACGTCAAACTGTTGTTGTTCCATTTTAGGCATGAAATATAAAAACTATGTAGGTTTAGCCAAGAAAGGGTCAATCTTCCACCTGTGATTTTTCATCATAGCTCGTCTTCACTTCCACAGTAGTGCTCGGTAGTAGGCAAGGGAGGTTACTGCTATCGCAGAATAGACAATAAGTCGTAAGCAACTACTTGCTACTATAAGTACTATATATCAATAAGCTGTATCTAAATATAACAGGACAGCTGGACAGCTATAACATTACAAACTCATCATCTAAGTATGTATTTTAAGCAGGTAGGTATGTAGGTATAATTTGTAGGTAGTATATAGGTATATGCTTACCTGTAATATAATCTAAGGTTAGTTGAAGAAACTATCATCATCAGCCTGTAGATGTCCACTGCTGAACATAGGCCTGCCCCAGAGCGCGCCACTTTGAGCGGCTGCTCGTCTCCTGCATCCATTGGCTCCCCGCGGTTTTCAACAGGTCGTCGGTCCACCTAGTGGGGGGTCTGCCTACGCTGCGCCTTCCGGTTCGTGGTCGCCACTCAAGAACTTTCCTGCCCCATCGGTTGTCAGTTCTGCGAGCGACGTGGCATGCCCATTGCCATTTCAACTTGTTAACTTTAATGGCTAACTAACTATAGAAACTATAGCAAGCAATTTTACGGTTATCATTCATTGTATTATTGTAGCTGCCAAGACCGACCTTAAGGTAAGATAACAACCCAAACTTTGTTCTTTGTTCTAATTTTCTACTAGCAACAAACCTTTATCATAAAGTTAGAACGTCGGCAAGTGATACGCAAATTCAGACCTTAAAGGCATGTCAAAATCACTTAGTTAACAACGGCAGTCTTCAGTCGACAACCCTACAGCGGAGATACGCGGGATCGCGGTAAGCCCTTTAGAATAAGGGGATGATCCTGCGGGAATTGTCTCGGCTCGCGGGGAATCTGCGGCTTGTCGCGTGAAGCTAGCTAGTTACCGATTTCAGGATTGTATCCTTTGGGAAATAATACGTTCGGTAATCATTGCGATCCGCTTCGTAATATCACCTATTACTTACTACCTGCAATATAGGTATATTAGAAAAGTAAATTTGTGTTTTCAGATAGAAGATAATAATAGATTGCTTTCAACAGAAAACGATGATGTTTTCACCTTTTTTTTGTTTGGCATTGAAATACTGTAGTTAGTTAGTAAGGTAGTAGGACTTGTTGCTGAGTTAATCTAGAAGTAGGTAGGTAGGAGTTAATACCGCTTTGTCCGTTCTTCTGCCAGGGGCATTGTAGCTGGTGAAATTATTGAAGCGAATGAAATGAGAAAGGGCGGTAGAGACAGCATTAGCCAGTCAAAAAAGGTGGTAGTACTAAATGAAAGATAGAATAATTTGGAGATTGAAAATCCTGATTATTTTAATTTAAAGCCTATTTTAAAACATCGCTTTTAGGAAAGTACTTACTGCCTTAAATATTCTGAAATGATAATGCAGTAGAAACGTAAAGCAAGAATAATTTCACATTATCATAAAAGTCGGGGTCAGAAATATCGTTTTGTACCCTTTGCCCTCATTAGGGACTTCAAATAACGACTTCCTGTGCGTTTAATAGTTAGATAAATCATATTGTAATGGTACCTAACATGCATGGTAGTATTTCGTAGAGAATCCGGTGATTTAAAAAGAAAAACGGCATAACAGGTCCATATTGCCCATTGTGTGTTTTGGTCAAAGATTATAAAGCCAGTTGATAGCTCGTAAACATAATTTCTGGTACAAACACTACTCACCTACGGGGGCAGGGGGCGAGGTAACAAAACGAGACAAAGTCATACGAAATTACAAAGGACAGAGCAAGATGGAACAAAAGACACATTGGGTGCCCCGCTTCCGCTCGTAGGATTAGCAGTTGAAATAAACTACTAATTTTCGTACGAGGGGAAGTTGTATCGTTGGTCAACTGGATTTATAGTCAATGGTTTTGGTGGTAGGTATAATTGCAGATAGCTATTCGTTCATTTAGCTATAGGTAGCTAGCTGTAGGTAGAACAGTCTTTCAATTATTTAAATCTATTTTCCGAAATTAAATGCGTGCTTGTTTCACTCGTAGTTCATTCGTTTTTCCGCGGGAAATTTTAGTTTTGAGGTCTGAAAAATACCTATGTTTTGTTCGGTTGTCACAGTCTGGTGTAACAGTTGACCCTAGTTGATATGGCGTGGAAGAAAGACAAACAAGCTAACATACAAATAAATTGACCACATTTCACATATTTTATGTTTTGATAAGTACTTAATGGATATTGGATAGTAGATGCAGTTCTCGTGTTGCCAGTTGTTCTGTAATTATTGTATTCAGGAGAATACGATACAGAACTTAAATATTGAAAATAACCTAATTATTATTAATAATATTCGAGCATAAAGTGCCGAACTACAACAAAAATAGGTAAATAATAAAATTGGTTTGCTATAAAAACGAGTTATCAATCACTGCTTCTATTTATCATAATAATTCATAGAAAATTCGCTTTCCTCAGTTTGTGTGCCAATTTAATATGATGGGGGCGTGAGTTCGACAAACGCATTTCCATATTTCACAGAATGACTAACGAGATGTCATGGCGTCCTCTTTATTGAGGTGTTTTTTTTCCATGCGTTTATGGTTATAAAATAAGCATGCTACTGTACCTAAATATTACCGATTTTTAGAAAAGTGAAAATATTGCAGCATCAAAAAACAAGAGCCTAAAATATTACCTAATTAGGCTAGGAAAAACAGTAATGTGGTCACAAGCACCGCGCTCGTGGAAATAGTCGCCTTTTTGCTTGTTAATGATTAACCCAATATTAGTAGTAGTCTTTACTTGCTTGTGCCATTACATTTTTCTGATTAGGTTAGTTTATCTCTTTTTTTGAATATTTAGGAATAGTAAATCAGTTGCTTGTAGGGCAAATGCTATGGAGAACTAATCCAGCCGTGTTCTAGCGCCATCATTGGACCAAACGCTACCCTGTCTGGTATAAAAAAAGATTAGAGCATTCTTTTCTTCAGATTGAATTCATTTCATAAATCGATTGTGATGCCATGCTAGTACTATGAAACTTATTTACTACTTCTGATGCTTTATTTAAAAACAGCATAAATTTTATAAACAACCTGCACTACGCTACCAAAAGTCTCCCGATTCATGACAAAAATATCCGCCGCCGTCAAACATAACGGCCTTTGTGATAAGCACAGCATTAACCGAACCATCCTCGCTTGTTCCACCTTCATAAGCTCCCAGCCACATGAATACACGGCTGTAGACATCGCAGTACCAGCCGAGATCAGTAACTCGCCGCCGAAACAGTAAATAAACAAAGGTAAGATCCCAGTCAGACCTGTCAGGATTGTGTTCCTTATATCCCACTGGTTTAACGTCTGCAATGTTGTCACCAAAACTATGGTCATCATTAAGAAATGCGCGAAGAAAACTTTTCGGTACATTTCTCGTATTTTATCGTGAAACTTAAGCAAGAACTGGTGGTGTTTGATGCAGAACTTCAACTTTTCATCGATTGATTCACGCTCTTCGCTTCCGCTTTTAGTGTTTCTGGTAAGAATTTGATGTATTTGGTTTAAGGTTTCGGTTATAGAGTAGAAGTGGCCAAGCTCGTGAGCCAGGAGGATTACGAAAAGGACGATGTATCCAGTCTGATTGACGGCAGAAAATATTGTTCCGAGGGTCGTTATGACGAATGTTGCCTCGAAAAATGGAGTCTTGTATTTTGGAGTTAGACCTGTAATACACATAACCATAAAATAGTGAAGTAGGTAGAAACACCATCAGCATCTGCCTATGCCTATCCGTGGTGTGGGGAACCTATCTTTTTTTTCATTAAAACACTTTACTACATTAAAATTAGTATTAATGGAAGACAAAAACTATCAAGAAACCTTAAACAACATATTTAGCGACTTCAAAAACGAGGAGATTTTCAATTCAGGTGTATTTTTTTTTAGATGCCTATGGGTACTCCTGTGATATCTAGACAGATACGAAAGTGTGACGACAAATGGCAGGTACCGAAGTATCCCTTAAAATCAAGCGTTCGTAAACCTACCATAAGAATCTCCAGGCGTAGTCGGCAAGTACCGATCGTTCCCAAATACAGTAAACAAGAAAGGAACAAGAAGGTACAACACATGAGAGACTCCCTGGTTGAACACCACCAGCCAGGAGGCATAACGCGCTTTTTGGAGAGTGGCGAGCATCACGGCCTGAGCTGGCGTTCCTGCGGGGATCGAGGATAGGCCTTCCCGACCCATCTCAAAAATGGTCCTCAGACGAGACCTGAAATGAAGCATTTATTTAACCAGCCAATACTTCATAGAATCTTCTCCATCGGTTGTTAGTTTATTTCAAGTCGCTTATTTTAAGACCTGTATCGGTCAGTCGGTCGGGATTTTAAAATCTAAACCACAGTACCTGGACAGATTTAAATACTAACCCTCGTATTCCAAAACATTTCCCCAAAAATCCTTCACTTGACTTCTACTTAACTTTGAGGGAAACTCAAAATACATTGCGACGTACCTTGAGTTTACAGTTGCTTCGCTTCTCTTGTTTGAGAAAAATTGACGCAGGTATGTCAAGTTGATTATTTATTGTCAACTAAAAATACCAAAACACAAAAATGAGGTTAGTTCGAGGTTGAGTCGAGTGAAGTAATTTAGAGGTAACGTCTTAGAATATGGGGGTCAGTCTAGGTACATTAAGAGTAATCTATGCAAACACTGACTCACTCGGGCTGCAACTTACAGAACTATACTAATTATTACCTACCTACAACATGGTTGGATGCAAAACCAATTGAGACCTGCTTTAGCACAAACAAAAGTGAAGCAGGTGTCAATGTTAATATATAGTAGGTACCTAATATTATCAAATAACCACATTAATTAATTATTAACTACTTGTGTATGAGAGAAATAAATAAATAATTATGATTATGAATAAACTTACCTTGCAGTCCACATAAAAATGTACTTAGAAAATGGCACAGATGTGGCACTGACACAGTTGAGTACTTTAAACGACTCTAGCTTATCCGGAAACACTTGGACCAAGTAGACGAGCTGGCTAAATGAACCCACGTACACGTGAGCCCCGGCAAGCAACACTACAGATAATAGGTTTATAGGAGAGAAACCTGAAAAAATTGTGTATAATCACAGAGTAAGAAAATAAATACGCTGGCCCTTTTTTTGTTGTTAATGGGTTCGCATTTGCCTACATCTCACCTTATGGTAAGTGTAGATGAAGCCTAAGGTGGGACACGCTTACCCAGATACATATTCACTCCGCTTTTTAATACGCCTAGATTGTATGTGGAAGGAAATACCGTTATGGCCTAAGCCAGCTGAGCTGCAGTTTATCTATGTCTGATGACGGGCCCGATAGCTCAGTTGGTAGTACCCCTGCCTTCTGAACTGAGGGCTGTGGGTTCGATTCCTACCCAGGACAAACATTTGTGTGTTGAACATAGATGTTTGTTCTGCGTCTGGGTGTTATATTGTATTCTATGTATGTATTCACAAACAAAAAATTATATAAGTATTGTATCAGTTATCTGGTTCCCATAGTATAAGCTATGCTTAGTTTGGGGCTAGATGGCGCTGTGTGAAATGTCCACACATATCTATTTATTTATTTAAATATTTACATAACAGACGCAAAAATACCTTCGTAGCAGCTTCATAGGTGTTTAACTTTTTTAATATCGGAGGGGGTACGGCCATCATATTAGAGCGACTAGTAAGTAAGATGATGAAATAGGTTTATCCCTTTATGTACAAAAACACACCTCTCCGAAATTATCATTTAATTTTTATTTTATATCAATGTGTCAATTTCTCATTAGCTAAAGTAGGTAACTGAATGTTAAACATCCAAAAGGCAATTCACTGAAGAAGATTAATATATTGTTTTAGAATAATTACTTGTTATACTTAAATATAGCTTTTTTCGTTATTGCCGCATTTTAAGCACGCGTGCAAAAACCATCCCCAGATTGTGCAAAATTTCATCGAAACCGGTTCAGTCGTTTAATCGTGAATCCCAAACGAACGAACAAACATAACTAACGTTTCACTTAAACAATAAAATAAATTAGTAGGGATGTGTGACAGCAGAACCTACGTCGTTCTTTATCTCCAAAAACGTTATGAACCCCAACCAGCTTTTGAATGCTGCTGACCATATTTTTTTCTTCATCTATGGGATCCTTGTCATTTTGAAACAACTTACGAACACGCCTTCTTATTACATCGGGTAAAAACATTTTAAATCTCTACGACTTCGTAGATGTACTACGATTGCTACGGCCTCTACGACTGCTACGACTTGGCTACGATTAAACAAACGATTGAAATAAAACATCGAGGGCGTTTTATAGTACAATTTCTCATTTCAATTACCGTTAAAGTTTCATCGAAAACAATTTCTGAATATGTTTACCATCAATTAATTTGTTGAAACCCAATTTATTCAATTACTGAAATTGATGTTGATGTTTCGATGCTAATGAACGTTTTTAATTAACTTCGATATTTTAATGTGGGTGCTTGAAAAGTATTTTTAATGTAAAAATATAAAGTAAAAGAAATAACGCATACCCCGTGCATCATAAAATAAATTGCGATTTTTATTTTGTCTTTCGTGTATAGTTTTTAAATAAAAACAGAAAAGCTCGAGAAATTGGTAAAAGAACTCCCAAGTACCTAGTTATACAAATATACCTATTATATGAGGAGATTGCATTTTTAAATTGTATGGGAGCAAGCAAATTAACTTGAAAGTCCCGAACTCAGCTGTCTCTTTCAAATTCGCAAAATTAATTTTCTTTTATGATCATTGGCAATTTATTAACTTACAAAGCCATTTTCCATCTGAGAATTTTGTTAATCAAATTTCTTTTAAGATTGACTACAATTTTTTTTTTAAATAGCACTTATCAAGAATTGGCTGGTGACACGAATACGATGTTACATTACCGGCGTGAAGTGTGGGTTACTAGTTTACCTAGAGCCATTGACTACCGCATTTTAGCCATAGATAGGTACCTATTGATAATATTAATTTATTTTTATGCCTTATTTCTCTTTTTTTCTTATATTTTGGCTCCACACATAGTGTATTTAGCCAGTGTCAAGTATTGTTATTTTTCATCGTTAAAGAATATAATTATCACGTAAAGTCAACTGTTAGTCATAGTCATAGTCCAGTCTAAGTCATGCTCCAGTAAAGTGGTGGCAACTTTACTAGAAGCTCTTATGGAATTTTGGAAGCAACACGAAAACTCACGTTTCACCACATTATATCACTTGCCCACACTCATGCTCTTAATTCAGCACATAATGCGTAAAACGCCACCAATTTTAAACATTAACAACATTTTTGGAAGAAGCACAAGTTTTGAGAAATAATACAATGCAACGACGTGAACATTTCCGCGTTCCCGCCAAAACTCCTCATTTGCCAAAATTATAGCCATAATTTGTTCTTTCCTTATAGCTGTTGTCTTCATGGTATTGCCATAATATATAACTATGTTAAACACGAATTTGTTTCCTATGACTTGAGAGAAGTTATTCACTTACCTCATTCGTAGGTACAAGTGCTTTTTCAACGTCCGGAAAAAGCGTTGAAATGAAACAAATGGATTTGAAGTGTTGAAAAGGTGCTGTCATGTGAATTAAATATCTCGAGTATTTTATTCACGCTACAACGGTTTTACGTTTGTAATCCATTTGTTTCATTTCAAGGCTTTTTACCGGACATTGAAAAAGCGCGCGCTCGTGTTAATGAGGTCTTAAAGGGCCTATGGTTAGTTCTTAGCCTGTAACTGATGTAGAGCTAGAGAGACCGCTATTAATGAAATGGGTGTCGGGTGTCGCTTGTCGCGACCACCCTTGCTTCGACTAATTAATCTGTCAGTTTGGAAACTTGTACGCGTCATTCGCACATGCTCCTAACATTGATAAAACGTACATCTGAAGTAGTTGTCGTAATATACAATGTAGGATTTGGTTAACCTAAGACTAAATATTGCTTCCAGCCCATCGTACTTGATGTATCCAATACTTAGGTATCTAAACTACAGTAAATTATATTATTATGTAATACCAACCTATTATAATCAATGATACTGTGTGCACACAAAGCCTTTTTACCCACATAATATGAAATGAGAAATAGTAGTTTCAATTCACGGGTGGTACAAGTATACTGAAAATTATTGTGTTCCACGTTCCACCAAATGAACGAAATTAAGTTAACCAGAATTTTTAACTGACTAAAAAATTCAGCAAATTGTGAAACGCGAACTCGCTAGTTGCAACTCGGCGGTATTTGCTGAGCTGGACTAAAGAATCTCAAATTTTGAAAGTGTGGTACTTTCTGGCATGCACATTTTCGTCGGATCATACCCAGTTGTCACCACCTCATGTATCCCCAGTGGTGACAACTGTGAATCGTTTTGTGGAATTAAAATCCAGCCTTTTGTTTAATATTACACTTTTCGACCGACTGTGCCTTCAATACACAGATTAGCAATGTCGCCATCAATGTAATAGGAAACCACAACTTGAAAACCATATCTACCTAAATAAGGTATGCCTAATGCCTAATACAGGGTCCAAAAATAAAAGACTGTCAAGTAAACAGTGATTTTGTTTAATTTCACGAGTAAATACTATGTAATAACTAACATAAGATCTAAGTACCTACCTATTTGAACTAATTTTATACAATTTTATTGAAAATGCACTATAAAATACTCACAATAATAAACAAAAGTAATACTTAGATTAGGTATGTGCTAGGGATTTATGTACCTAAGTATAAGAATGTAGTAAGTTTAGTGTGATTCAAACTCAATGGCGCTGCAACTTGCAAGCCATCCGCACTCATATTGTCACGGACAAGAAAAGCTACTTTGGATCGAAGAGATCACAGTCCAAATATAAATAAATTCCAATTTGTTGGTATCATACCAAAATTAGGCCAACTTTTGTTCAAAACCCTGCAACTACAAACCGGGAAACTACCAAGGCAGTGATGTTGATAGCAACATCAGCTTGTCATAGTATACCAGGTCGCCTATTTGTGACAGACCGCAGCACGAAGAAACTGTTTTAGTTGATGCAGGTACCGACATCTGGTGTCTCCCCACGCATTGCTCTCAACGAACGTCGATCACCGACTAACTACCAAGTATTAGCAAACAAATGGGTCAGCGATTTCTACTTATGATTCCATCCACCTGGAACGAAATCTTGGCTAACGTCGTGACTACAGCTTGTGCATCATCGGTAGCGGATGTCACCAAGGCGATAATTGGCGTTGACCTCCTATCACTATGTTTGTGCTAAATCACTATGAGTTGACAGCCGTAACCAGCCCCTCATAGACAGCAACACCACTCTGACAGCACCGGCAGCATTAGTTTCATTCTCAAACAATATCTCTTCAGTGAATACTATGATCGGCGTCTCCAGTTACCACGAGCTTCTACGCCAGTATCAGGTAAAGGCGGGGTAGCGGGAAGCTCCTGGGCCTAACGCTACCTCGCCTAACATACATAGGAACGGTGGTAAGAACCACCGTAAGATGATGAAGGAGCGTATGAGGCGTGAGGCGGAACGGGTGGACGCCTTCTATCACCAGCAACGAGAAGGAGTGTTGCAGCTGCCAGGCATATCGGCCCTTGCGCCGGCTGTCGTGGCATGCATGGCGCGCGTGGACCCGGAAAGCATTACCGTCGCTGAGATGGACGAGGGCAACTGTTCGACGGTGGTTGACACTCTAGAGCAATGCTCGGGCCCCCGGGATCGACAGGTGTGCGTAGGCTCGGCAAATGCCGAAAAATCTCTGAACCTCGTACCGAGGAACTCTGATAATGCTGGCCCTGCGGTGTCAGCGGTCTCTGCGCCGTGCATGGTCCTCCCCCCGACTAGACCCCAACTGGCGACCAGCCCGTCAAAAGGCAAAGGTGTAGGGAAGGGTCGAAAGAGAAGTGAGGAAACCGGTGTTTCGGCAGAGTCGGCTATGGCCCTCAACCCGATTAGACCCCAACCGGCGACCGGCCCGTCAAAAGGCTCAGGTGTAGGAACGGGACGAAAGGTGAGCGAGGGTACCAGAACCGTCTCTGCAGAGACTGCAGCGACTGCGGTGGTCATGCATAATGAAGGCAAGGGGGATGAAGTCGCTCGGGGCGTGAAGCGCCAGAGAAGCTCCGAACAGGTGTCACCAACTGGCTGCACAGCTGTAGACAAGAAGGTGCGTCTAGAGGGTGGAGCCGCAGCGGCTGTCATGAACAACCCTAGACCAGCAAAGGTAGGAGAAGCAGGTGGGCCGACCTCGTATGCCGACGCGGCCAAGACGTACCACCGTGTGGTTGTTTTGGGCAAGGGCGGCATGCTCATGGACGAACACCAAGCTACTCTGCTGAGAAAGACCATAGATAAGGTGCAGTATCTCCTTTTCAAAAGCAATCGCGGTAAACCAAAGGAGGAGCGCAGGTTACCATTATACAGGCAACTACCAAGGTTAACTCGGGGCTGTCTCAGAATGACGCCACGGGATGATTTTACGCTCGACTGGCTGCGCACCACAGTCGATAAGCTTCCGGGATTGTGGAAGGGGTCGGGAGGGTATAAGGTTATCTCGGAGAGTGAGCTGCCTCGGTACCATACGAGAATAAAATACGTACCGGACTTTGGTGAGGACAGGGAGTACCTCGCGAAATGGCCGTACATTTTGCGAGAGTTCCTTGCTGAGCTAAACCAAGACTTCGGGATCGAAAACTGGCCCATTTCCACCAACCGAGTCAGGCAGAAGGGCGAATGTTATAATAGATAGATAGATAGATATGTGTGGACATTTCACACAGCGCCATCTAGACCCAAACTAAGCATAGCTTGTACTATGGGAACCAGATAACTGATACAATACTTATATACTTTTTGTTTGTAAATACATACATAGAATACAATATAAAACCCAGACGCAGAACAAACATCTATGTTCATCACACAAATGTTTGTCCCGGGTAGGAATCGAACCCACAGCCCTCAGTTCAGAAGGCAGGGATACTACCAACTGAGCTATCGGGCCCGTCAAATAATCACGTCCTGGTGATGGGTATTCCATCTGAGGACGTAGAAAAACTGAAGAGGGAAGAATTCCGCCTATATTACACTTCCGGAATGATGTTCGTCAAAATACGAGGTTATAAATCGGGGGGTGGTGGATCGGTGGCGCCGGGGGAGTCGGTGACTGCAAGCACTGCGACAGGCAGTGCCGGCAAGGAGAGAACTTCTAAAGGTGACGCCGATGGAGCACCCTCCGAGGAAATGGATTGGACAAAGGAGGAGGTCGAACGTCATTTAGAGGCGGGCGACGACGGCGGGGAGGATATTGCGGGCGATATCATGGGCCTAAATATCTTCTCGCCGGCGTCATCCGTCGACGTGAATCAAGCTGGACCCTCCTCTGTCCAACCTTCAAGGCAATAAGGCGAGCGGCCTTACGTATCGCTTGCGCTAATGTAGTAAAATGTACATGTTAAAAATGGATGGACTAAAGAAATACAACCATAAAAACCCAAACCGCGGTACCGCCACCGAGGTTTGTAGCAAAGCACACACAGACTAGGTCTTTTAAACAAAACTAATATTGTACAAGCCAATATCCACCACAGCGTCACAGGCTTCGCAGCGCTGCGAAGGACCTTGGAGGAGCAACCGAACACGATAGCACTGGTCCAGGAACCGTACTTAAGTCGAGGAAAGGTGAGTGGCTTTGATGCCCTGCGAGGCACAGTCTTCAATCCGCCCGTACTTCGTAAAACGCGGACTTTTATTTACGTCCCTAATCCTTTTAAAGCGTCTTTGGTTACACAATTGTGTACCGACGACCAAACGGTAGTTAGACTTACAGCATTGAGCTGTTGCTCCCATGAATTCCCGGTAGTGAAATTGCTGGGGATTCCCGGGAAATTATATCGCCCTCAGTATATCTCTCGTTCTCGATTTACGTTTATATAGTCTACGGGTCCATCCTAAGAATAGGCATTTTTACAACACTCATAATTATTTCTCTCTAAATTGAAAATTTTAGAGAAAACAGTTATAAGTTACGCTTTTCAGCAACGGCGAAAAAAGCTTCCGCCCGCACAGTTAAACCAGCTTAGCTTCATAAGCCAGTGTAGCACCGACATTATGCACATCAATAGCGAGGACACCGTAGTAGCAGATGCGATGTCCCGCATTAAAGCCGTCTCACTCACCGACGACTACGCCGCACTCGCACAAGCTCAAGCTGTCGACGGCGAACTGGTTAAGTTGCAGATCGACTCATCCCTAACACTAGCCTACTCACATTCCAGCCGACACCACCATCATGTGCGACATCTCGATGGGAAAGCCGAGACCGTACCTGCCGGCTTGCTGCGTTCCAGAGGCTCCACAACCTCAGCCACCCCAGCGCTAGCGCACGCCTGGTAGCTGACCGCTACGTGTGGCCTCACATCCGTAAGGACTGCAGCTCCTGGACGCGCGCTTGCGTCGCGTGCCAACGCAATAAAGTCACCCGGCACATTACCGCACCTCTGGGTAATTTTTCAAGCACCTCTGGACGCTTCCAACACGTCCACCTGGACATCATTGGCCCGCTTCCTTCCTCCGATGGCAACTCTTACTGTCTGACAGCCGTCGACAGATTTTCGCGTTAGCCAGAGGTATGGCCAATGACGAGCATCACCGCTGAACAGGTAGCCGACACCTTCGTTGACGGTGGATCTCCCGCTTCGGGGTCCCACTCATCGTTACTACCGACCAAGGCAGGGAGTTCGAACCTGCTTTGTTCAGCCGCTTGTTGCTAGTTTGTGCCACTAAGCGCATCCGCACAACAAGTTAGCACCCGCAAGCGAACGGCATGGTAGAGCGCCTCCATCGGCAACTCAAGGCAGCCTTGATGTGCCATGCTGAAACTTGCAGCAAGACCCTACCACGTCCTGCTTAGCATCCACACAGCATTGATGGCAGACCTTCAGTGTTCCTCTGCCGAGATCGTGTGCGGAGAACCTCTGCGGTTACCCGGAGAGCTCCTCGTGCATCGGCAGACCACAGCGACACCAGCACGGAGGACTTCGTGGCCCGGCGTCGCTCCAAGATGGCCAGTCTTCGTGCCATCCCAGCATCGCGGCACTCACAGCAGTCGCCATTTGTTTTTAAAGACCTGCCGTCTGTTACGCACGCTTTCCTGCGCGATGATACGGTAAAGAGACCGCTCCAACCACCATACACTTCCTTCCTTAGATTGTTTGTGCCCAGTGTTTTCTGTTTTTTGACGTGCGTGTTACACAACCACATACGCAAGGAATCGCCGATGCAGCAGCCACCTAGTTACAACATGCAGGGTACATCGGTCATCGTATCTTGCATATTCAGCGCAACGTGACTGCAGTGGGGCAATGCATCGAACACGAGGCGCCTACACAGCGCTTTCCACCGGACACCGGACGAAGCACCGTAGGACCGCGTCACTCTTTGTTCTAGCATCGGACAATTGTCACGTTTTAACTTGTAATTTTTAATGAAATAAATTTAAGTTTTTGAGATAGTTTTTGTATTTTTTTGGATTCTCCGGCTGTGGCCTTCGTAATTGGCGCAGACGGTAGGATCCAAAAAAATACAAAAACGGCCTGTGTTATGTGCAGGTTTTCAACCCGCACATAACACAGGCCCGCAGCCCATGAGCGGCGTAAGCCATTACGTAGCGAAACCCTTTCCATCAAGACCATTGACAGGACATGACTGGACTAAGCATGGCAACCCGCCTCCGTCTAACTATTTCAAGTCGCGAGAGATGAACTTTAACGAGTTTTATGACCGACAATACGACTATTACGATCCCTACGGTGACTATTACAATGACTATTACTACGTTGACTACGGCGAGCAGTCATACCCTGACCAGACTTACACGGGACAGACATACGACCCGACATACGAGCAACAGACTAACAATCCCGAGTACGTACCCGCGTACGTCGAAGAGACCCGCGACGAAGCGCCCACTGAAAATCAGGATTTTCAGGCGGCCCCGAAATCCGAAAGACGAAAATAGAAATTAACCTACAGACACAACGGCAACTACCTTTCATACAAATAGCAGATCCGCCACTAAAATTATTAATTGACACCGGCGCTAATCAGTCGTTCATTAGCCCCGAATCAGTAGATAAATTCTTTGCCCACATACCTTGTAATTACGACCCCTTTGAGGTAACGAACATTCACGCTACGACTCGGAACGACTACTCTATCACCTTACCGTGTTTTAAAGAATTTAATGAAGACAGCGAGATAACTCTCTTCATATATAAATTCCATGACTACTTTGACGGTTTGATTGGTTATGATTTGTTAGAAAAGTTAGAGTCAAGTATCGATCTGAAAAATAAAGTATTAGTCACGCGGCAATCCACCAATCCCCTGCGTATGTACGACTCGCGGAATTGCAATCTATATGAAGAGATAATACCGGCTAATACATCTCAAATGATTCGAGTCCCGATTAATTTTCATGACGGCGACGCATTAGTGACAGAACAGACTATATCCAACTGCACTATACGTGATTGCGTCACCACAGTAAAGAATAGTCGCGGTATCGTCGAGGTCATTAACCCTACTAGACATGACATAGTGTTCTCTATGGACCGACCGATTAGCGCGGAGCTTTTTAACATAAATTGCACGCGCGCGGATCAACCAGTGGATTGCGCGGCCGAAGTACTTTCGCGTTTACGAATTGACCATCTGAATCCTGAAGAACGAGCCAATTTAGAATCTCTTTGCGCTCAATACGCTGATGTCTTTTATATCGAAGGTGAACCCCTAACATTCACCAATAAAGTTAAACATAGCATTCGTACCACTGATGAAGTACCTGTCTATACTAAAAGCTATAGGTACCCTTTCATTCACAGACAGGAGGTTCAGGAACAAATCTCAAAAATGTTAGATCAGGGAATTATTCGACCTTCCCAATCAGCATGGAGCTCACCCATCTGGGTAGTTCCCAAGAAGGGTGATGCCTCGGGAAAAGCCAAGTGGCGTATAGTCGTCGACTTTAGGAAAGTAAACGAAAAAACAGTAGATGACAAATACCCCATCCCTAACATCAGCGACGTACTAGACAAACTAGGTAACTGTCACTACTTTACAACGCTAGATCTTGCCAGCGGATTCCACCAAGTGGAGATGAATCCAGAGGACATCCACAAAACCGCTTTTACCATCGAGCATGGTCACTTTGAATTCTTAAGAATGCCGATGGGACTTAAGAATTCTCCGTCAACTTTCCAACGGGTTATGGACAACCTCCTTAGAGACCTTCAAAACGTGGTATGTCTAGTCTATCTCGATGACATCATCGTATTCAGCGTCTCATTACAAGAACATATGGTAAATTTGGAGAAAGTCTTTAAAAGATTGAGGGAATCAAACTTCAAGATTTAGATGAATAAGTCGGAGTTTCTTAAGCTAGAGACCGCCTATCTAGGTCACATCATTAGTAAAGACGGTATCAAACCAAACCCCGACAAAATAGCTGCCATTCAAAAATTCCCGCTGCCGAAAACCGCCACCGAGATAAAACGTTTTCTCGGCTTGTTAGGTTATTATAGGAAATTTATCCCGGACTTTGCTCGTATAACAAAACCAATGACGCAATGTTTGAAGAAGGGCTCCAAAATTACGTACGACGACACTAACTACATTAACTGCTTTGAAAAATGTAAAGTACTATTGACAAACGACCCAATACTGCAGTACCCTGACTTTACGAAGGACTTTATACTGACGACCGACGCATCCAACTTTGCCATAGGCGCCGTTCTATCACAAGGCACTATAGGTAGTGACAAACCAATCGCTTACGCGTCTAGGACTTTGAACTCGAGTGAGATAAATTACAGTACAATAGAAAAGGAACTTTTAGCTATCGTCTGGGCTACCAAATATTTCCGACCTTACTTATTTGGTAGAAAGTTTAAAATTGTCACGGACCATAAACCACTCCAGTGGGTTATGAACCTAAAAGAGCCAGGCTCTAGACTTACGCGTTGGAGGCTTAAATTGAGCGAATATAACTTCAGCACAGTTTATAAGCAGGGTAAAAACAACACCAACGCTGATGCCTTGTCCCGCATCGAAATTAATAATGAGGACATAAGCTCTATCGTTGTTAATCCATCTGAACGACCTCCTTCAGAGGCAGGTTCTACAACTGTAACTGCTCATACAAATGTCGAGAACCCCGAGTCAGGTTCCTCTACTGCTACCGCCCATACTAGTGCTGAAAATCCAATTCTGGAAGTGCCCATCTCAGACGACCCCCTCAATAGGTTCAGTAGACAGATTTGCTTTGTACTAGTAGGTGACATTAAAAAACGACCGACTGTGACAAAGCCTTTCGAAACTCACACGAGAACGACTATCCAACTTACTGAATCAAACTTGACTAATGACGTCATCAACGCTATAAAAGAATTCGTGAATCCCAAAGTTAAAACCGGTATAATCATTCATCCACCTTTGGCCATGTATAAAATCATTCCGATTATTCAAGATAATTTCAAGAGCTCTTCTATGAACCTCACTTTAACTAAAGTCGAACTAGAAAATGTGAAAGAATACCTGCGTCAACAAGAAATTATACAAAAATACCACGAGGGCAAAACAAATCACCGTGGTATAACTGAATGCTACTTAGCTTTATCTTCCAAGTACTATTGGCCTAAAATGAAAGAATGTATTACAAAGTACATAAATGAATGTAATATATGCGGCCAGGCTAAATACGATCGTAGTCCTATCAAACAAAGATTCTCAGTTGTTCCACCGCCATCGAAACCATTCGAGATAGTGCATCTTGACCTTTTCACAGCCCAGAACGAAAAATACCTTACAATAGTAGACGCATTCTCTAAGTACGCCCAAGCATATCACCTCAGAGACGGCACCGCTCTCAGTGTCGTTCAAGCTCTTTTAATATTCTGTACTCATCACGGCGTCCCAATCACCATAGTAACTGACCAAGGCCCCGAATTCACCAATCAAATATTCTCCGAATTTACTAGACGTCACAAAGTTCAACATCATAAGATTCTCGCTCACTCTCCCAACAACAACGGCATAGTAGAGAGATTTCACTCTACAATCCTCGAGCACCTAAGAATATTAAAACTCGAGAAACGTAATGAGCCCGTAGTTAACTTAATGCCTTACGCGGTATTAGCGTACAATAGTTCCATTCATAGTTTTACCAAATGCCGACCTTTAGACTTAATAACCGGACACTTTGACCCACGTGACCCACTAGACATCGACTTATCCGAACACTTACTACAACAGTACCTACAAGACCATAGACAACGAATGAATCAAGTATACGACCTAATTAACGAGACATCTTTACACGACAGAACCCAACTGACCGAAAACCGAAATAAAGACAGAGAACCCGAAAAAGACTATGTCCCTGACCAACAAGTATTTGTACGGAACCCTATGGCGGCACGACAAAAGTTAGCCCCGCGTTACACACAAGACACCGTACTAGCCGATCTCCCAATCCACATTTATACTAAAAAGAAACGCGGCCCAGTCGCTAAGTCACGCCTTAAGCGAAGTCCTAAGAATCCCACATTGTTACAGGACACTATTGTTGGCGTTTCTACTGCAACCGACCCGCGGACAAGATGTAACGATTGACTCCCTCGACAATGGACCCGGACTACTACCCTTTAAACTAGGGGCGACGAAAATAATCACTCATTACCATTCCTTCCTGAACTACGTAGATTTAGACAGCATCCACTCACAGATAGAATCTGTGGAATCTCAGATAAGTGATCTGCGGCCTCAATTGAACAATAAGACCTTGTTTCTTTTCGATCCTCATATCGAACATCTAAGTAATAAACTCGCGAAAATCTCAAGTCAAATAGAGACTTTCAAATCAAGTCGTAATAAGAGAGGACTCATTGACGGCCTCGGATCGGTAATCAAAAGCATATCCGGTAACTTAGATTACACCGACGCGATCAAATATGAAAACGCGATTAAAATATTGCAAAATAACGAACAAAAGATAGAGACAGAATTTAATAATCATGTCAGTTTAAATAAAGATTGGATTACGCATAGCTCCAAATTGATTGATAGTATAGTATCGAACCAAGATAAGATAGGTAAAGCATTAAATTTAATTATGAAAAGCGATGCCGCTAGGGAAACCGATTTAATTAAATATGCTCATTTAGCACAGCATTTCCTCATTTTAGGAGATAATATAGAAGATTTATCTGAGGAATTAAATAACTTAGAAAATACGTTATCGTTTATTCGTGCATCGAGCACCCCATACTCGATAGTTAGTTTAGAAGAAATTAAGAATATAATAGGTAAACTGAATACGCTATATTCTAAGGAAGAAATCCTTGATATAGAATTCAGAAACTTTTACGAAATAATTAAGCTAGGTTATTTTTATTTAGATAAGCAGATAGTAATAGTTATAAAGGTCCCAATTATCAGCCCCGTAACCTACGAACTGTACAGACTAGCAATCGTTCCTAATAAGAAACACGAAGTCCTCATCCCTTCCTCACCTTTCGTAGCAATCTCTGGGACAGATTCTAGGTACATGGAGGCAGAATGCCCGAAGGTAAATTCATGGTTTCTCTGTGAGTCGAAGCCCAACTACAAGACGCAAGACAAGCCTGATTGCGTCCAGCATCTGATAGCCCAGCAAGAACTCCAACCACTCTGCAAACTGACTCAAGTGATCCTGACGAATGAAGCCCTGGAAGTACTGGACGAAAAACATTACACGCTTAACTTCCCTACTCCGACCAAAATTAGCACCTCCTGCGGACAAGAACAGTACCAGACGCTTCAGGGAAGCTACCTAATAATCATCCCACTTAACTGCAACCTGAAGACACCCAGATTCACCATATCCAACACAAACGACCGGATCAAAGGACGTGTACTAAGGATCATGGAAATGCCTCAGTATGACGAGTCGAGGCCCACAGATTATCCACCCACCGTCCTCAACGCACCAAACTTAGAAAATCTTCATTCACTAAATACAAGAATAACACTCGAGACTCCGGCTCACCTTCAGAAAATCACCGACCCAGCTATATACCACACCACTATTCCAGTTTACCTAATGATAGCAGGTGCAAGCGCCCTCGGTACTGTACTAGCGTACCGCCGACTACGAGCGAGATTCGCAAAGAAAACGAGCCAAACTGCAGAAGTCGACAACGACGTGCCTGAAATACTGTATGCGACCCCATCGCCGAGACGTATCAACCCTAATCAAATAAGGGTTGACCACAAGAACATTTCAGCAACCCTCTCGAACAAGATTCTCGATTAGTCGCTGATCTACGGGGGGAGATGTTACACAACCACATACGCAAGGAATCGCCGATGCAGCAGCCACCTAGTTACAACATGCAGGGTACATCGGTCATCGTATCTTGCATATTCAGCGCAACGTGACTGCAGTGGGGCAATGCATCGAACACGAGGCGCCTACACAGCGCTTTCCACCGGACACCGGACGAAGCACCGTGGGACCGCGTCACTCTTTGTTCTAGCATCGGACAATTGTCACGTTTTAACTTGTAATTTTTAATGAAATAAATTTAAGTTTTTGAGATAGTTTTTGTATTTTTTTGGATTCTCCGGCTGTGGCCTTCGTAATTTGCGTGTAACGTGTGTTGTCGTGTTTGTCAAATTTGACAACGGCATACAGAATAGCATTTTAAACCCAAAACCATTCCAGGAAGATATCGTAACGCGCCGCGTTACGTGCCTGAATGGTCATACGGAATAAGGGCCCAGAAAACTGCGCCCAAGAAAAGCTCTGATCAGCCTGAGCCTACTTTCTGTAGTCTTGAAGACCCCTACATAACACCTATAGTCGAAGACCGGATACAATGCTCAGGATGTCAAAATTTGAAACACGAGTGTGATGACTAGAAACTCTAGAAAGCCAATACTCCACGATCCATCTTGCCTGCTACTAGGTTATCCATTTTACCTACGCTGGTCGGGCAAGTTATTTATTTATTTATGAGAATGAATGACGTGACGAGCTGGTCGTTCACCTGATGTTAAGCAATACGGCCGCCCATAACAGTTGCAGTGTCACTCGGAACTTTAAAATAATAAAGTTTCGCGTGACGCTGCACTGCGCACGTCATCCTGAGACATCACACAGTCTAGTAATCAGATTACTACACTGTGTAATTAGGTCATAAAGTCTCATTTGCCCAGTAATTTCACTAGCTACAATGCCCTTCAAACCGGAACACAGTAGTGCTTGCACACTACTGCTTGGTTAAGTTGGTTTATTTCAACTTTTTTATCATTTTAAGAGTTACATAATATTTTTGGTATGCCAAAACACAGGTTTTCCTAGTTAGGGTACTATGTAGATTTATTCATTTAGATGAACGAGGATCTCTTATGCTATTCGTGTTGTGTATTTTGGAAAATATAGCTCATTAAATACGTAAATGATTTTATTTGTCTAAATATTAAGTTAGTACGTATAATTGGCCCTAGTGGCGCTGCGCTGGATTTCATATAAACATTTTACTATACTCGACAAGCGAATACAGTAATATACCTTTTGAATCATCTCGTAATAAGAAATTGAGCAGAAAGGCATATATAAGTTTTGTTGTTATGAGGAAAGCAAGCCTCGGCAGACTATTTTGGCCTTTACTATATACTTAATAGGAATCAAATCAACAATGCCCAAAATTTGTATGTACTTAATAGGAATAATCTGGCTTCAACTTTAATAGCACCTTTCACTTACATTCTGTAACTATTATAGGCACCTATCTAATCTGTGACATTGTAAAAAAATAACTGAAATGCATAAGATAACTAAGTAGAGATTCGTATCATGCTCGCCTATTTTATGGCAGTTTTCTTCCGCATTCCAAATGGCATCTGCTTCATCTGCACTTTGCCAGGAAATCCTTTAGGCTGTACCAATTTACTTGGTACCGTGATCTCGGTGTTCAACAGCATGTCTAATGACTGGAATCAATAACATGGACTAATTAGTGTCACTCCTGCCAGCTGCCACCGGAAGACATCCACTGCTGAACGCTTATCATAGAGGGAATGTTCATAATCAGCACGGTTAGCGGGCGGCTAGGTGATCACAGATTTTAATGTACACAAGGAAACTTCTGCCCATTCCATGGATATTTACTTAGCCGGGTCTTACGTCAGCCACGGAGATGAGGTGATCTTATACCCACACCATTGAGACCGCACGGCCCTTGAGTCATTGTCCAACGAGGTTATAACTTTATGTGAATAGAATCATAGACCTGTAACAGATCAATGGCCTATTGTTTAACTGTGGAGTTTCTATGGGTCTGTTTTTTTAAGGTGCCATTTCTCGAACGAACGTCTCAATTCAACTTGATATTAAATAAAAATATAAAGATATATGCATACTGGAGACCAACAACTTACCACGAAAAACTTTAACAAGAACAAAAATTCTAGAAAATTCATATGTAGAGTACGACCCAAACTCAGTGGCGGCTGTGAAGTCGGCGCGAAACGCTGCGCAGTAACAAAAATTAGATGTGCGCCGGAAAAGTGGTGTGCGCAGCGTGCGGGGGGCTTGCAGCGCACTTCACAGCCACCATTAAGTTTGACTCCTAGTGTATCTATGGCGTGTAATATTCACCTGAGAATCAAGAAGCCCTCTATCCTTTAACGCATTTTCAATATCTGTGAATTCCTTTATTAAGTCTTTCTTGTTTGTTTTCTCTACCGCTTGTCGTACTCGCTGAATCTAATAAAAAAAGAAAATACCTGATATTAAATTTTTTTTAACTCCATAAATATCACTCTCATTGGGCTTTATTTTCCAGGATTAGAAACATTTGGAGTAGGAATAGTTGTTGGGCTTGGTTGTGTTAGCTATACGAGTGCAAAATTTTACACAAATCGGTTCCGCCCTCACATCATCAGTTTAGTGTTATAGATGTCCATACGCTTTTTCCCATCAGGACGGCCATAATGATTGTTTTCTACCTACTTCTACAGGATGTTATTTAATTCATTAGCATAAATTGAGTACATGATAGTACATCATTCACTGATGATTATTAAAGAGTAAAGAGAGCAAATGAAATTATTTTTTATTGAAAATTATGAAGATTGCCGCGGCGCCTAACGCAGTTGGCACGGATGATATTGATACATTTAGACGTTTTATTACCTTGTATGTACTAATTAAAAACAGTAATTCATTATTTTAATTAAAATTTGTGCTGTAGCATTTGATTTAGTAAGTTATCCCATTTTATGGAATTATTATTATTACAAAACCAATGCCTTAGAATTCAAAAATTTTGGTCCACACGTTATCAGGAGTAGGTATCTAGTTTCAAAGGATGCTAATGAATTCAATTACACCCGGTATAGCATATACCCACACACAAAGCCGATTTGATTCAAGATTTTTCACACAGAACGCTTACTGTATGTACCGAGATCATGTATTTATCAAGTTTATTGTATGTATCAAGTTTGCGACAGAAATTGGTTCATCTGGTGAATTAATTTTTTTATCTTTTTCTTCTATGTATATCATAAAAAATAAAAATCAATTGCTGTTCGTTAGCCTCGCTAAAACTCAAAAACGGCTTGACCTATATCTTCTTGATAAGTATTTCTTGCATCACTCTAATAGAAAAAAAATCGTGTTCCACATAAATCCGTACGTAGCCGAGGCCGGTCATCTAGTAATATCAAAATAAATCTTACGGTGTCCTGAAAGAATGTATGCTTGCCGTGCTGGTCTGGTCTGTCAACCTCCAGCACTTGTTTCAGCACCGGCAGCGCATCGTCGATGCGTCCCATGTCTGCTAACGCTACAGCCTGAAAGGAATTCAAATAATTCAAAACTACCTCTAATATAGGGTTCCAGACCAAAACGGTAATATTCTTTTAATAAAAAGGAGTTGTTTTGACTTCAATCGTCTTTATTTCATGGAATTCTTCGATAATATCGTCTGTATATTTTTCTAGTTTTTCGATTTCAAACCCAAACAGCTGTGGGGTGATTACGTAACTTTGACAGCAATGCAACAGGGGAAATTTCATTCCGAATATGAAAATTTTCATAGTAACTATGCACATAAACTGCGTATTGAAACTGTCAAATCCATACATTTTTTTGTTTCTATTGGTTGCAATCAAGTTACATAATCGCCTAGCTGAACTGCTACGCGATTGTGTAAATTGATCGCAACCAATAGAAACACAAATGTATAGCTTTGGCAGTTTCAATACGCAGTTTATGTGCATAGTTACTGTAAAGTTTGAAAAAAATATTACACTTTTGCTAGAGAAATCATTGAGAAAATGAAATCTCAAAAACTACAAAGACTGTGCTGAATTCTCTGAATGCGGGGTAGGTTGTGTCATTGGGAGCAGTGCAATGTCACGCAAAACTTCATAACAATATAGGATAGCCCAAAATCCGTCTTGGGCTATCCTATATTGCTCCACCCGGTGATGCTGTAAGGGTTGGTACAGACCAACACATTAGACCGTTAACTAAATAAAGAAAAAAATGGTTATGACATTGAGTCAGTCCGCTGGTACATGTTTTTATTTACCTTAATATTCCTAATGGTAACGTAGTGTTGCCGCTGCATTGATATTGTTTCCAAAGCAATGTGTGGTGCTCCTTGATTTAATGCTAAAGCTGTAAAATTCATTCATTAAATTATAGTTATTAATCCAGAGTCCCGGTAATAAATACCTCAATAAAATTAAGAAAGGCAGGAGCTCATAGCAGCGTATAGAAAATCAGATAGCATGGGGTCTCTTCAGGTACAAACGAAAAATAGCCCTAATGTGAAAAAAATGTATGATTGTGTTGTGAGTGTTACTAGTTAGTGTCCAGTGTATTCATTTGGCCCAATACTTCGCCAACACGCAATTAAATAAATGTCGCTTGATAATCTTGTGTTTATAATATTATATTATCTGGGCCGGTAGTATCTAAACGAATATGTCTTAATAATATACAAACCTGCTAAGAATGTGGAAGCCCTTCTTAGAGGCACCGTGCCTACATTAAGCATATCAGTCCATAGTTTTGATGCATATTCTAAACTCTGTGGTGTATTCTGAAAACAGTAAATATTTTAAATAATTCTGAGCCTACCAAGTGGAGTGATTATGGCAAACCCTCTCTGCCTTAAGCATCCGAAGTAGCGTTTTTGGGGGAGGCCTGCGTTCAACAGTGGACATCTTGAGGCTGTTGATGTAATAACAATTCTAATTATAATTAAAAAGGATTGATTTATTTATAATGCATTTAAAAATGACGGGCCCGATAGCTCAGCTGGTAGTAGCCCTGCCTTCTGAACTGAGGGCTGTGGGTTCGATTCCTACCCAGGACAAATATTTGTGTGATGAACATAGATGTTTGTTCTGCGTCTGGGTGTTATATTGTATTCTATGTATGTATTTACAAAACAAAATTGTATTAGTTATCTGGTTCCCATAGTACAAGCTATGCTTAGTTTGGGGCTAGATAGCGCTGTGTGAAATGTCCACACATATTTATTTATTATTATTATTAAAAATATTTTAATCAAATGTACTCACCTGCTTGTAACAAGCTGCCAATATCAGAACTACGGGATATTTTGGATATTTGGACATGTTGATTTGCTTTGTTTTGACTTTCTCGAATACTTCGTACATTTGATCATACATTTCATTATTGTACAGGAGATCCAGTAATATTTGAAATGTTACTAGTTGATCAAAGAAACCGTTATTGGCTGGATCGTTGAAACACTGGAATTAAATGCTTACTGAGTACCTACAGCAATTTTAATCTAACGAAAAACAAAGATCGACACACACGTAACTTGAGGAACAAAGATAAATTACATCACCCAAAAATAAGATTAACCAAGGTCCAAAGGCAAGGAATATACAATAAAATATGCATGTACAAATTACAGTTAGCTCTTACTCGAGTTACATACAAATTAATTTAAACGTAAACGTAAATTTAGAGTATGATACACAGTTGTCAAAGAATATTTATATTCTTCGAAAAAACACGATTGTACTCTTTAAATGAATTCATGGAAATGCATCTCACAGAATCTTCATTCATATATGAGAATCCAATTTAGTCATCAAAGTCGATCTTTATTTATGACATTGTATAATTTTTCTTTTCTCTCTTTCTTATATAGGATGTATGATGTAAAATTGACCTTCCCAGTGTAACAACCACAGTTATAAAGGTAGTAAACTGTTCCATTCTATTCTGTTTTCGGCTCTGAAGCTAGGCCTTGGTAAAGCAAAGAAGTCAGCTAGAGAAAGAAGGTAGAGCAAAATTAAAAAAAAATATATTTAAAAATAGATTCATAGGAAAATGTAAAAAAAATGGTATACCTTCAAAGCTTGTTCCGGAGCATTGAGATGATGGAACATCCTCATAACAACTGGTCCAAATATGAATGAACCAAATCGAAATTCACTACTTTGGGTATTGAATCTGTAAAATATGAATATGAAGTATGTAGTATTGAGAAGGTATATCCATCTAACAATAATAGCAGTACCTCCTCTGATCAATCATGATCACTCATAATAATATTATATATCACACTAATAATAAAAGAACTTACTTTTTTACCATATTTACAACTAGTTCTAGGTCTGATGGCTCTGCGATGTGCACCATGTTCTTCAAGTCTTCGGTGAAAATCATGTTTTTGGGATCCGTAACAAAATCAGTCATCTTTGCACGAAACTTATCAGAAAAGTTTGCAAACTGCTCTTGTATTTTCTTTCTTCCATAAATATAATTATCAATACCAATTGCAGCAGGAGAATAAAGGTGATTTACTGTGGATAAAAGAAATTACACCTATGTTACTTGATTGCAACCAATAGAAACAAAAAAGTATAAATTTCAGTTTCAATACAGTTTGTGTGTAATGAAACTAGATAGCTACAGTTCCTGTGGAAATTTTCAAGTCGGAATGAAATTTCGCCTGTTGCATTGCCATCAAAGTTCCATGATCGCCCCAGCCTCCAGTAATCAAGACCAAGAATCCCATCATTCATCTCACCTGTAGTAATCTGGAAATTCCTACATAACGTCAGTAGTCGTAAACTAGAAAGCTTCGTTACTGAATTCATAAACACAGTCATGTTTGTTTTAAGTAAATACTAGTAGTAGTTATATTATTTTCTAGCGCCGACAGCAACTCGATATGTTATAGGTTATTTTTCACAAGAGTACATTGCATTCACAGACTAGGTAGGGGCATACTTATACTACTCTATGGGGGCATTGCACAGAGTTGAGAGTACATTGGTGAAGTACATTGGTAAAAAAAAAATATTTTTTTCTTATATTTTGGCTCCACACATCGTAAATTTAGCCAGTGTCAAGTATTATATTTTCATCGTGTTATAAAATATTTCACGCAAAGTCATGTCCTAGTCATAGTCATAGTCCAGTCTAAGTCAGGTAGTCATAGTCCAGTCTAAGTCATGCTCCAGCAAAGTGGTGGCAACTTTACTAGAAGCTTCTATGGAGTTTTGAAAGCAACACGAAAAATCACGTTTCACCACATTATATCACTTGCCTTTACTCATGCTCGTAATTCAGCACTTAATGCGTAAAATGCCACCAATTTTAAACATTAACATTGGAAAAAGCAAAAGTTTTGAAAAATAATACGATGCAACGACGTGAACTTTTCCGCGTTTCCGCCAAAACTCAAAAGAAATTATTTTTCTACATTTTTATTTTTCACAGATAGGTATTTATTATAGATGGGGCCCGTTCCAGTAGAGTAGCTAGCTGCTGGCACTCTGTGGCTTTGGTGCAAAGAGGACATCAACATAGAAAGAGGACATAAGTATTCGTTTTGTGTGTTGTGTGACCACAGAGTACATTGTTATATATAGAAAGAAAGTGTGTGAGTGTGACAGCGACCAAAGAGAACTTTGCTATCCACAATCTACCATACGAAAATCTAGAAATGTTAGAGATTTTAAAAATATCTAGTGTGTTTACATAAAAAATTTAAAAATGTAATTTACTTACTAGCGTAGCGAGTGATCAATTTAATGTTCTGATTGAGACATTTTATATACATATTATTGGTAAAATGTAAAATGTCCACTCAAACATGCTGCAGTTTCTGCTAAAAATCAAAAATTTCTATAAAAATGTAACTCAAAGAATCCTAATCTTTTCGTTAAGAGAATTGATATTTTCATTGTGTAGTGCCCATTTTATATATTCATACAAATATAACTTCAAATGGGATCGTAGGATTGTTTGTGTTACGTTCTAATACAAATCGTACGGTACTGGTATCATGAAGAAAACTGTGTCTGTTCTGTGTGTATTTCATAATATATCAGCGGCCTCTAAGTCTGTTACAGACTGCAGTGTGTTGGGGATTCGAAAGACACTTCTTTTTAATGGCTGTTTCTCATAATATATAGCCATAGAATTACTACCTTATTCTATGTATACTTAGAGCGAATAATTATTTAGTCAATTTGTGGTGTTAAAAATGATTATACTAAAAAGATAGAATAAGTAGTGTCAGTTGTCCCCACTGGGGTGTGGGGCAAGTGACACTAATTATCAGAATTTATTCATTGTACATAAGAACTGGTGGAAAGGATGACTAATTATTGATACTTGGTTTCGCCTTTCCATAAAAGGTTAATCATTCAACACTCGCCATCCCCAGCTACCATGGTAGTAAATAATTTTATCCCTGTAATTTAAATAAGTTTTCAATACTCAATTATTTATTTTACACTTCCTTTAATGATTATTATGTTTGTATACCTACAGCGTCATACAATAATCATTTGCACTTTTATAACAACTTCATGCTTTGAGTACTGTTATGGATAAAGGAATACCTATTTGACTTATTCATATGAATCACCATCGCAGGAAACCAGTTTGACAAACATGAACAGTTTGTTCATATTGTTATTGTAAGAGGGATGAGTATAGTATTGTTCTGCTTTTTGAAATATTTTCTGTAGTTAATTAACATGTGTGTTTTTTCTAGTTGAGAAATTTGTTTAATGCCCATATACCAACACAAATATGTCTATATGCATAAGCCATATGCTTTTCATAAAACCATGGATGGTACCATTAAGAAAACGATCAAAAGCATACTGGGCAATATTTGAATACATCACAGGGTGTGCGAAGATGAGATAATCAATACACAACCAGTACTGATGACTACATTGTTGGCAATGAGTTTGGAACTGGGTGGAAATGTAATCAAAGATATAGTTTGAATAATTTTTTTACTACTTTAGATGTGCTATGCAGCAATTCAGTCATTTTCGTGATAGTTGTTACCTTATTTATGTTTATAGATATTTGTTTGGCAAACAACATTCATGGAATTGGCTCTACAAAGCTTCCAAAATAATGATGTGATGTGATATTATTGTTTTATTTCTCATTAGATTAATTTCTTGGCAGAATTATTTAAAAGTACTTATCTAATTCATCTTATTTTAAATTATCTTTACAGATTCAAATTTCTGAAACTACCCATAAAGAAACAGTGTTTAAAAATTCAGATGTCAGATAGATACAGCAGACATGTTTCCAAATCATCAAGAAGATACAAAGAAGATTCAAAGTCCAAAACAAGAAAAAGCAGTTACCAACAAACCTTTACAAAACATAATCGAGGCTCAAAAACTCCTCCCTTACCTAAAAAAAACGCTGAAATGGAAGATCTCTTAAAAAAAAGAAATTCATTAAAACAAGAATTAGAAAGACTGGATCATAATAGTCTTAAAGATTCAAGTAAAAGTAGGCATTACTCAAAGGAAAGCAAAAAGCGTAAACACTCTGATGACAATTCAACACACGGAAGTAAACATTCTAGATCATATAATGAAATAATCCCCAGAAAAGAAACCAAAACTAGGGAGCCTTCACCAGATTATCAAGACATTCACATAGATTCAGAAGATGAAGAAAATATCATAGAAGAGAGACGGAAACAACGTAAACAACTTTTAGAGAAATTGAATGGTAATGAACCTCTACTAAAACAAGATAATAAAAATAGTGAAACTCATAGTGTTAATCTAAATGAAACCTTAGAGACCACCCTAAACAAGAAACTTGTTAATCAAGACACTAAAGACAGTGCTGCAACGGACATGTTCTCAGAAAGAGATGATTTTGTTCATAAAAATATCACTGGAATTATAGAAAAAGATGTGAACAACTCCCAGTTAACGGATAACTGGGATGATGCCGATGGATATTATAACATTCGCTCAGGTGATATTATTAACAAAAGATACAGCCTAAAAGAAGTTTTAGGTCAAGGAGTCTTTGCTAATGTAGTTCGTGCACATGACATTCAAGAAAACACTGATGTTGCTGTTAAAATTGTAAGAAATAATGACTTAATGTACAAAACAAGCTTAAAAGAGATCTCAATCCTTAAAGAAATTGGTGAAGCTGACCCAGAAAATAAATACCACTGCGTCAAATTTTATACTAACTTCATGCACAAAGGCCATTTATGTCTGGTCTTGGAATCATTGCATATGGACCTGAGAGCTGTTCTCAAAAAATATGGCAAACATCATGGGCTTCACATGAAAGCACTTGTGAGTTACAGCCGCCAACTTTTCTTGGCTCTTAGACTATTGAAAAAAATCGGGATTATCCATGCTGATATCAAACCTGACAATATTTTAGTTAATGAAAAGAAAAATGTTTTAAAGTTATGTGACTTTGGTTCTGCAGCCAAGCTAGATGAAAATGAACCCACACCATATTTAGTGTCGAGATTTTACAGAGCCCCTGAAATTATTCTTGGGATACCATACAATCATGGTATTGACATTTGGTCAACAGCTTGTAGCATTTATGAAATGGCTACTGGAAAGATTCTATTTGCAGGCAGCTCAAACAATAAGATGCTAAAATGTTTCATGGACTTAAAAGGAAAAATCCCTAGCAAACTAATAAGAAAAGGGAAATTCAAAGATCAGCATTTTAACTACAACAATAACTTTTTATTGCACAAAAAGGATGAATTCTCTGGACGAGACAAAGTAGTTGAAGTATGCAATAACACTGTTGTTAGAGATCTATATAAAGATTTGCAAAAATCGTGCAAGAACTTATCTTCGGTAGAAGACAAAAAAATTACCCAATTAAAAGACTTATTAGAAAAAATGCTAATGTTAGATTCAAATCAGCGCTCTACTGTAAGCGATTGCTTGCGACACCAATTTATTCAAGAACAAGTTGAGAAATAAAAGTAATGGGTATATAGCATTAGTAAAAGTCTATTGTTGGTAAATAAAACAAGGTTTCAATAAAAGTATTCTATTTATTTAAGAACCGAAATCAACAAAAAATATACACCATCAACCAAAAATATCACTTATGTTCATCTAATGGACTATCACAATTCAAAGGAAAATTGACAAGATCTTAAGTGTTCCATACACCAAAGCTGCCAGATTCAGTTCAAACAGTCTGGTGGCTTTGGTATGTAGAATGCTTTAGGTAGCTGAATCTGCAATTGACAAGACTGGCTGACCCTATTTATTATAACACAATAATAACTAAAAATTACTATATGTGGATATTAATAGCATTTCATCTTGAATCTACATCTACTTACAAATTTAACTTTATAGATACAACTTAATCGCTTTTCCACAGTAAAGACAGGTTTCAGACTAGATTTTCATCTGCTCTGAGACTGTGGTTAGCTAAAGCTCTTTAGAACAAAATTACACGAAAATAAACTTAGCTTAATTAAAGTTTATCTGATAATTAACAAATATAATATAATCTTAATGATTGATTCGTTGGTATTGACTGATTTGCATAGAAAGAAATCATCAATATAGGATATAGATCAAATAAATTATAAAGAAAAACCAGTGTCAACAATACAATATAATCTTTAGAGAGACAAAAAAGAATCAACAATTAAATATAGTCATTTTAAAGATTAAAGTGATAAGTGTCCCCATTAAATAATTGTAAAAAAATTGGGTAAGTATTGTGTAGGTTTGTTATAGTAATAAATCTTATACCATAGTGCCATAACATAACCCATGCACTTCAGGACAAAACAATCATAATACTCTGTGTAAATACTAGTACAAGTCACAAACATACTCGAAAGAAACAAGGGAGAGATTCACATGCAAATAAAATAACAAATTTTATTAAATGACGTAGGCGTTGTATATGGCACCGTCTTTTGATAGAACCGTTTTAAATGTGTAGGTACTTCTAGTACCTAGTTAGGTTAATTTTGACCAGTAGGTTAGCCACTAGTGACTAAAAAAGTAATAAATTACAACAAAACTTGGTGCATCAATACGGGTTTGTTCACAATTAAATGCTACTAAAACCGTTAGTTTATAAACTCGCCGCACTTTTTTATAAATAATCGGAAAATCATGCGTTTTATTGCGAGAGAAATACTTGTCGATTTGCAATAAACCGACAGTGTCATTACGAAGAGGAGGAAAGCAGAAAAGAACTTGTGTCCAAAATTGAGAGCTCCTTAGAGCAAGTCTCGGAAAGGGGACGACTGAACTTGGTCGAGTTTAACCCCACAAAGACACAAGTCTGCGCATTTACTGCCAAAAAAGCCCCATTTTCTGTAGCTCCGCTGTTCCAGGGCATTCCACTTACCACCTCGGTGAAACTTGGGATCTTAGGTGTTGACATCTCTAGCGAGGTCCAGTTTAGGAGTCACCTCGAGAGTAAAGCTGGTCTCGCTTCTAAGAAGCTGGGTGTACTCAACAGAGCCAAGCGGTACTTCACGCCGGGCCAACGACTTATGCTGTATAAAGCACAAGTCAGGCCCCACATGGAGTACTGCTCTCACCTCTGGAACGGTGCGCCAAAGTACCAGCTTCAGCCTCTTGACTCCTTGCAGCGGCGAGCCGTTAGACTCACCGACGATCCTGAGCTCACCAAAGATTTGGAATCACTGAGTTTGCGCCGAGACATCGGTTCCCTCTGTGTGTTCTACAAAATCTTCAATGGGGAATGCTCTGAAGAGCTGCTCAATTTAATCCCAGCGTCGCGTTTTTATAATCGCACAGCTCGTCACCGTCAAAAAGCTCATCCACACCTCGTGGACCCATGGAAATCTCGCACAGTCCGTTTCTCGAGGTCATTTCTGCCACACACGTGCAAGATGTGGAATGAGCTTCCCTCTGAGGTGTTTCCGCTGAGCTACAACATGGGGCACTTCAAGCGACGGGTAAATAGAGTCCTCAAAGGTAGGCAACGCATCGGCAACGCCCCCGGTGATGCAGGTGTCTATAGGCGACGGTAACTGCTTACCATCAGGCGGGCCGTCAGCTTGTTTGTCTGTCCATATTATAAAAAAAAAAGTGTATAAATAATCGTTTTTTTTACAAAACGACGGTGACATTTATACAAACTGATATTTACTATTACGTTCTGTATGTTCAAAGGTTGATGTCTCAGGATAATCTCTAAAGTTTCACACATTTGTGAAAAAAGCAATACTTGTGAGCAGTCCCTTGTTTTTGTAATCTATGATAAAATTAGATATGTACATAAATCTATTAGATACCATACAAATATTAATTGAAAACCCGATCAATCTATCTTTCATTTACTGCAATTTGGTGTGAGTCAAGTTATTATTTTATTATTATTGATTGTTTCTAATATAAAACATTAATAGCTTGGTGAGGTAGGAGCGTGGTAGTGACCTAGCGTTTTTTTTAAGTATATTAGCAAAGCAGAAAATAATAACAAGAGTAATTACAAGGGTTCTGTATTTTACCTTTGTCCCAGATAATATAATACCTACCTACAGCCTTTGTGAAGAAAAATATTGACTACAGATGAGGTTAAATAGGTTGAGATTTGGCAAGGTACCATGTGGACTGAGCAGTATCAAAATGCATACATTATACTAATATTATAAAACATGTCCTACGCACGACACGTGGTGCCTCGGTTAGATTAGCTGCATTCTCAACCTTTTGTCTCTATTTCCATTTGTGAGTCAGCATTTCATCGCTATTATAGTTTTTAATGATCGTTAAGTAATCAAACGTTTTACAATTACAATTTTTTATAGATGAAACGTGTATCTCTAACACTAATAAAATTGTTTTTATGTAATATACATGCAGATATAAATATCAACCTAATGATTTTAATTGCAATGCCTTATACCTACTGTGCGACTGGTAGACAGTAAAAATACTCGAAACACGTGATGAGTACATCTTACAAGAATTAAGACTTGGGACGTGTGGACACACGACCCTATGAGCAAAATAGACGATCGGGACCAACCACCGACCAAGGTCACTTATGTCTTAACTTGGTCGGGTTGGTGTGAAAACCGGCCGTGTTGGTTGGTGTCTTTATTCGGTCGGCCAACCACTCGACCTTGATCGTATGCGCATTCACACGGTCAGTTTTTACGCCAACCCGACCAAGGTGAGACAAATGTAACCTTGGTTGGTGGTTGGTCCCAATCGTGTATTTTACCCATAACTATGTAACTAGATACTTAAGTTGTGGTGCAGGCGACGACTATTTACTGGATGATTAGATCAAATATCAAGCACCTATTTCTTTTATTTAATCAAAATCTGAGTAGGTAGGTCTTTAGACATGTTCACTGTCCAACCAGTCACTCAGTACACTACAACATTCATTCATAGAAGATTTACAATTATATTATATAAGTAGAATTTGACTGAATCACTAATAAATTGCAACAAAAGCTTATATGCATAGGTATTTATAAAAATATATTTCTCTATACTGTTCGATAACATTAGTAGTTTAAGCTTAAAAGTCAAAAAGTGTAATTAGTTGGTTGTTTATTTGAAATGACTGCATACAGCTTCTACTATCAATCCAGTAACAGCTTATAATAGTTATGTACAGTAGAGATTGCAATAAATCGAGTGGTTAACTAAATAGATCACAAGACGAGTCACTTATGTGTCACAGCAAACATTATAATATCTACATCTTATCATTAACTAAATCTAACGTCAATTTTTGGATGGATCCTTTACAAGACTATCAGAACTGGGATGTAACACAGTCTCAAGTAATTCGATTTGATCACTGGCTCTATAGTTATCACAAACATAAAATGGTAAGTAATTTTCACAAATAAATATAGGTCACGTTCAAGAAACATAACCTTTCTAGATTCCAATTTAAGTAGAAAATAAGAACAGCTACTTTATGGTTCTAACATTACGCAATTTTAATAATAATTATTAAAACTAATAATGCCGATGATGCATTGGTTAGCGACATTTCATTTCTCAACATCTATCTACTTCATTATCAATAGACGTTAAATACATTTTCATCAAATCTTAATTTTTACCGAGATTCAAACATTGTCTTTTCTTTATATGCAGTAAGTAGGTAACCAAATTCAAACTGTTTAAGCTGTTTTTCTTATCAGATCTCTGATTTACATAGGCCTTTACCTTATTCTCCAAATGGGCACCAGACAAAGACGGTGCTAAATAAAAACAACCAATAGACGATCCCGAAAATAACGTCACGTTAAAATAAAGACATGCAATTGGTCGTCGTTACCTGTAGCTATGTTCCGTGCGGTCCGCTAGCCAATGAACATCGAGCACGTTCTTTGGATGTGTCGAGTGATATACGTTGTATATAATATGCTACCGCGTTTGTTAACTTGTTAAGTCGAAGGCATGTTTTGGTGAAAGGCTGAGGGAGCACCGATCTCTATAGACTGTCCAGAGGCTATGGAGTCGGGGCTTTGCAGCGATGCGCTGTATACGGGGTTCATTGGAGTTGTACCACCGGCTTCGAACAACGTACTGTCGTATACGCTGTTGCTCTGCTGAAATGAAAATCGTTTTTGAAACACATACATTTCAATTTAAGCCCAGATAATAACAAGAATATAATAACCAGATAATACCTACAGTACAGATGCCTCATCCCATACAACAGAATAACTCGGGCTATTTTACGAAATATTTTATTTCTGCATAACGCGAGATTATCAAGCGACATTTATTGCGTGATGGTGTAGTATTGGGCCCAGTGAATACACTGGACACTTACTAGTAACGCTCACGACACGATCACTACATATTATTCACGTTCGGGCTATCTTTTGTTTGTACCTGATGGGACCCCGTGATTTAAATATATTTACTGCACTGCTTATAGTAGTTATAGTATGCCATAACTAAGCTGAGTAGATTGAGGTGGGAAGTTCAAAATGTTGTTTTTCTTTTACTTTTTAGCTACCACAGCTTAGTAATGAGGTACTATCAACGACCTTCCTCTGACGTCACTGGCCGTTTGAGCTATCTCTTTCTATTCCGGTTTTTAAAATGCTTGTAACTTGGCAATTTTTGAGATATTCAATTTTTGTTTTCACAAATGTTTATCTTTTGAGGAATAATATTTATTAAACTTATCCAAAAAAAAATTTTTAGTCATCATGCCTGTTCTTTATCCAGCTGCCGCCATCAAAAATATCATCGCTCAACATAGTCTTGTTGCAGAGCAAAAAAAAATTCGTACATGACCCGCGTTGATACTATCACTCGCCCGTCTACAATAGCAGGATTGCCCACGACCAACGCCAATATACTTGTGCGCGAGTGAAAGAGATAAGTATTGACGGGTCATAGTCACGAGACTTTTGTTGACCCGTTTTATAGTTGATGGACGCACCTGGTAGATATAATCGGAGTCTGTCTTTAGCGAGCTGAAACTTTGCTGATGAGGCAGCGAGACTTGATCATCGTCTAGGGGTTCATCCATCTGCGCCTTGTACGAGAACATTATGCTCGGCTGTGATACGCTGGAATACAATACCATCTTATTGGAATGCTCATATAGTTTTCACTCATGAATCTAGAAAGTATATAATCATCTAGTATTCATCATCATCATCAATAATCTTAGTCCATACGCTATGGTGACCTCTTCCTATCAGGAGGGCCGTATGCTTGTTTGCTACAAAAAAGAAGACGTCCACTGCTAAACATGGGCCTCCCCCAGAGAGCGCCACTTTGAGCTACTGCTCGCCTCCTGCATCCATCGGCTCCCCGCGGCTTTCACCAGATTGTCGATCCAACGAGTAGGGGCCGGCCTGCGCTGCGTCTTCCGATTCGCGGTCGCCACTCGACAACCTTTCAAAGATTTATTTTTTATAGTAGACCGATTTACAGCATGGTCTATTGGTGTATAGATTGCATACTTACTGAATAGATAGCAATGAGTATACATAAAAACTATGGTCTTAGTAGATAGTAAAGCATACATTCACAATACAATGTGAGCTCAATGAACATAGTTCTGGGACATGGACCATCTTGGGTTTACCTTGAGCTTTCTCTGAATAAAAACATGTTGATAAAAATAATTTATTTCTGTCTCAAATACATACCTAAAGAACTCGCTCAAGAAGGTATGATACACGAGTGGTGTGTACAGCGAGAAGTAGAGCCAAGTGGTGACGTCGACTACGCAGAGGCCGGCCGGCACGGCGCCCCACGCCAGCAAGCCCGCGCCCGCCGCTTGCGTCCCGTCTAGTAACGCTAGCAACAGCACGTATAGGTAGAACGATAGTTTCGCTGAAAGGACAACGCGACATAGATAGATAAATAAACTCTTTATTGAAAACTACACATTACAGGAACAATCCGTAAAGAAAATCTTACAACAAAGTGCCATGTTCCGGTTTTAACGATCTTTTCCACACAACCCAGAAATCTAAAGGAACTAAAAAACTATACGCCGTCGTCGTAAATGTACCATCCACACGGACAGTGGCTTTCATTATACAAAAGTTATAAGATTTCATTTCACTATTATGCAATGAAAACATAGTTGTCTTTATTCTATTAAGGATAATACATCTTTGTAGATCCAATTAGTAGCATAGCATAGTATGTCATAATAATGCTGCAGAATGAAGTAAACAACAAATGAACACTGGATACATTCACTCGAAATTGTCAAGGGTTCACTCAAAATATCAGTCACCTCTGTACTTCTAATAATATTGGTTTGTGTTTATTACTTATCATTTTTATTGTCACATTTGTTTATTAACCAATAAAATGATGTACCTACAATAGAGGAAATAACTCTTGGACATTGAGATAAGATTTATACTCTTGGAGCAACTTTATCATTTGCTTATCGTCGTTTGTAAATTATATAACACTTTACTGCAGCATATTATCTAAATGACATAATTTCAAATTTGTTTTTCAAAAAAACCTAATAGAAACTGTCAAAATGAGCAAAACAGAAAGTAAATACATAAATTGCTGTAAACTAATTAGCATTAATTAAGCTTGCTAATTGAATAATTAAAATAGCATGTTAGTCATCATAAAATAATCATTATTAGTGTGTACTAGATGTAATGAGACATTAAGCTTTAACACTATTTAAGATAAACTAAATGAAATTATTACATTCTGTACTGAAACGGAGTCTCTACTATGTATTACTATTTGCAATAATAATAATGTTGTATGTTTAACAATATAATAGCAAAATATTAATAAAAAACAATATTCAAACTTACATTTGTTAATTTAATTCTAGACAAGAATATATTGTGTGGAAGATCGAATTGTAATGGAACTGGAGCTACCAAATGGACAACATCAAGTCTACATAATATTATCGGTGTCTAGTTGACTTAATTTTTGTTAACAAAGAAATTATTAAAACAATTCTTGTGTGGTATAAAAAATAATAAGTGTGGGTTGCACCAGCTTACTATAACTGCTAACTGTAACCATCCACGCTGCGCTGGGCAAGCTATGTCATATATCTGTCATAATAACTTTGACTATGATTATGGTGCAACTCAGCCTAAGTGTGTGTTGTGTGTCTTTATAATATTAATTTAGCTATATATAAATTGTAGACTATAGTTGGCTATGATAATAATATTTCATCTATTGTTATTAAAGAATACATCGTCTTTATAATCTGTTAGATTACATTGAATGTGGATCTAACACTATGGTATAAATTACCTGTCAGATACCCAAGATTATAGATAGAATGAAGTGTAAGCCTTAACCTTTATAGACAGTTGACAAAAGCCTTTGCAAAGCAGAGAAGTCAAGGCAAGTCTATTTTTTTAATATAAATGCTCAATATTAACTTACTTGGTAATGCAAGGTACTCTCTCAAGGGCACCCAGGGCAGTAATAGTATCAAGAAGTAAATCAAGGCAAACACCAACGATGATGTGAACCAAAACAGCATGCCCCCATGTCCAAACAGATCAAAATTCCTTGTTTCAATGTGGAACATGTCATCAGGCATTACAATCTCCAATGTGCCTTGTGTTACCGTGAATGCTAATGAAATGAGAGACGTGGCTAGCAGAACATATCTTATACTGCTACGGCTATCCAAGTGACCTGAAAGTAATTATTTATAATTATATTATATTTTTATAGCTCCGTGTGGTCCCGGTTACGAATAGGACCACCCCATCTCTTCCCGTGGGTGCCGTAAAAGTCGGCTAAGGGAATATCCAGGGAATGGGCTGCAGCATTCTCCTTGGTCTTCACCATCATAATCTACTGCGATCACCAAGCCGCCAGCCAAGCGTGGTGATTATGGCAAACCCCCCCCCCCTAATGACAAGCACAAATAGAGACGGCCCCCAGTCCCCGGCGGCTCTGCTATTCCGTGGCTCCGGTAGCGGTCACGGTAACGGCAGGGCAGGGGGTGCGAAGAATCCCCGGCAGACGCCCGGCTACCAACCCCACCAAACACGACCCCTGGCCCTGGCAACATATAACGTGCGCACATTGAGGGCTGACGAAAGGATGGTCGAATTGGAGGAGGAGATGAGTAGGTTACGCTGGGATGTAATGGGATTGTCAGAAGTCCGAAGACAGGGACAGGACACGATAATCCTAAATTCCGGTAACTTACTCTTCTACCGGGAGGGAGACCAACTGTCCCAAGGTGGTGTCGGGTTCCTCGTCCGCAAGTCTCTCGTCAACAACGTGGTCAAAGTCGACAGTGTGTCGACCAGGGTAGCGTACCTGATACTCAGAATAACCAAACGCTATTCGTTGAAGGTCATCCAGGTATACGCACCGACCTCGGCACACTCCGACGATGAAGTAGAAGCTATGTATGAGGATATATCCAAAGCCATGCATACTTCCGAAACATACTTCACCGTTGTGATGGGAGACTTTAATGCGAAGTTGGGCACAAGGAATGGCGATGAGCTGAGAGTGGGGCCATTTGGATACGGGCAGCGGAACCCTCGGGGACAAAGGCTGGCTGACTTCATGGAGAAGGAGGGCCTCTTTATGATGAACTCCTTCTACAAGAAACGGCCATCCAGGAAGTGGACGTGGATAAGCCCCGACGGTTCCACGAAAAATGAGATAGACTTCATGATGACGACCAAGAAGCGAATATTCAATGATGTCTCAGTGATCAGCAAGGTGAAAACCGGTAGCGATCACCGTATTGTAAGAGGCACATTGAATATCAATGTCAAGCTTGAAAGGTCGCGTCTGGTGAGGTCTACGCTCCGTCCAAATCCTGTCCAAATCCAAAACCCCGAAGGCTTTCAGCTGGAACTCGAAAATCGCTTCCAGTGCCTTGCCGATTGCAACACAGTGGACGAGTTGAACAACGGGTTGGTGGAAACTGTCCAAGCTGTTGGAGCTGAGTTCTTCAAGACCCAACGCCGAAAGAGGACTCAGAAACTCTCAGGAAACACTCTTAAATTAATGGCAGACCGGAACGAAATGAAACTACAGTCTTCAGTTGATATGTCAGCCTACGGTGAACTCAATAGACGTATCTGGAGTTCCATGCGACACGACTTGCGTGCTTTTAGTACTTCACGTATTGAGGCCGCAATTGAGCGGAACCAAGGCTCAAAGGTGTTCGCAAAAGATTCGTCTATTGGGCAAAGCCAAATGACAAAACTGAAGATCGAGAATGGTAGTGTCATTTCATCCAAGCCTGAGATTCTGAGAGAGATTGAGAACTTCTATGGACAGTTATACACCTCGACACGTGAGCCCGCTACTAACACAGCTCAGGACACCAGAGCCAAGTTAGTCCGACACTATACCGAAGATATCCCGGACGTCAGCCTGTACGAGATTAGAATGGCCCTCAAACAGCTTAAAAACAACAAGGCGCCAGGTGAGGATGGAATTACGACCGAACTTCTGAGAGCGGGTGGTAGACCGGTACTTATAGTCCTCCAGAAGTTATTTAATTCTGTCATCCTTGAAGGTACAACGCCGGAGGCGTGGCACAAGAGCGTGGTGGTGCTCTTCTTCAAAAAAGGTGATATCACCTTATTGAAGAACTATAGGCCCATCTCGCTCTTGAGTCATGTGTATAAGCTGTTTTCGAGGGTCATTACGAATCGTCTCGCACGCAGGTTTGATGAATTCCAGCCTCCCGAACAAGCCGGTTTCCGAAAAGGCTTTAGCACCATAGACCACATCCATACGCTACGCCAGATTATACAGAAGACCGAAGAGTATAATCGGCCGCTATGCCTGGCGTTTGTGGATTATGAAAAAGCCTTCGATTCAATCGAGACTTGGGCGGTGCTGCAGTCCTTACAGCGATGCCAAATTGACTATAGGTATATCGAAGTGTTGAAGTGTTTGTACAGTAAGGCCACTATGTCAGTCCGACTGCAGGACCAGAGTACGGAACAGATTCCATTGCAGAGAGGCGTGAGACAGGGAGACGTTATTTCTCCGAAACTGTTCACGAACGCATTGGAGGATGTTTTCAAGCTCTTGGAGTGGAAAAGATTTGGCATCAACATAAATGGCGAGTATATCACTAACCTTCGTTTTGCCGATGATATAGTCATAATGGCGGAGTCGCTCGATGATCTCAGCACCATGCTCAACGACCTCAGTAGAGTCTCCCGACAGGTTGGTCTTAAGATGAACATGGACAAGACGAAAATCATGTCAAATGCCCATGTTCCACCTATACCGGTAATTGTTGGGAACGATACTCTCGAAGTTGTCGACAAATACGTCTATCTAGGGCAGACTGTCCAATTGGGTAGGTCCAACTTCGACAAAGAGGTCGCCCGAAGAATCCAACTCGGCTGGGCAGCGTTCGGGAAGCTTCGACCTATCTTTTCGTCCAAAATACCACAAAGCCTGAAAACAAAAGTTTTCAATCAATGTGTGTTGCCAGTGATGACTTATGGAACTGAGACGTGGTCTCTAACTGTTGGCCTCATTACTAAGCTCAAAGTCGCGCAACGAGCTATGGAGAGAGCAATGCTCGGTGTTTCCCTGCGAGATAGGATCCGAAATGAGGAGATCCGCAGGAGAACTAAATAAATAAATAATATAACAACAATAAATCACATCGCTCGCAGAACTGACAACCGATGGGGAAGAAAGGTTCTCGAGTGGCGACCACGAACTGGAAGACGCAGCGTAGGCCGGCCCCCCACAAGGTGGACCGACGACCTGGTGAAAGCCGCGGGGAGCCGATGGATGCAGGAGGCGAGCAGCCGCTCTAAGTGGCGTTCCCTGGGGGAGGCCTATGTTCAACAGTGGACGTCTTCAGGCTGTTGATGATGATGATGATGATGATATTATATTTATATATATTCTGATTTGTAACATAGCTAAGTCATCATCAGTCCGTAGATGTCCACTGCTGAACATAGGCCTCTCCCAGAGAGCGCCACTTTGAGCGGCTGCTCGCCTCCTGCATCCATCGGCTCTCCGCGGTTTTCACCAGGTCGTTGGTTCACCTAGTGAGGGGTCTGCCTACGCTGGGCCTTCCGGTTCGTGGTCGCCACTCGAGAACCTTTCTTCCCCATCGGTTGTCAGTTCCGTGGGCAAAGTGGCCTGCCCATTGGCATTTCAACTAGCTCACTTTAAAGGCTATATCGGTCACTTTAGTCCTTCTGCGGATTTTCTCGTTCCGGATCTTATCTCTAGCTAAGTATACTTTGTTTAAATTCCAATTAATAATAGAATCATTGATACATGAATCATTGTTAGGTTTATGACAAGTCATTTAAAATCCATGGACAAAAAAATTAAAGAGATCATTCATTATCTTCAGAAGTAGAAAACATAGCTAATATTTTTAGTCTATCTAACAATCATAATAATTAGGAAGCTGGTAGGTATAAACAGTGACAAAAATCAGCGAGTTGTTTAAATGTGCATTCTGTGATTTGAAATGTAGAAACCAATTAAAAACTGGTATATATAATGAATAGGACTGGTTGAACAACCGTTTCACAACTTGCAAACTAGTTTTGAGAATACAGAATAATATTTTTTTTATGAGAATGAAAGACCACCTGATGTTAAGCAACACTGCCGCCCATAACAGTTACAGTGTCACTTTGGACTTTAAAATAATAAAGTTTCACATGACACTGCACTGCGTATGTCATCCTGAGACATCACACAGTCTAGCAATCAGATTACTACAACCAGTAATCAGTAATCAGTAGTGAACACAGTAGTGCTGCTCCTTGGCGGCAGAATAACTGGCAAAGCGGTGGTACCTACCTAGACAAACTTTGCAGAAAAGTCCTACCACCTAGTGAAATATACTTGTCTCAAGCTCATACTCTTTCTAAAATTAATATCCAGAAGATCTAAACTAATAAAAAAGAATAAACTCACCAAAAGCCAGACCAAAAATGACAACACTCATTTCAGTGGCGAGCAAAAAGAAACGCACCATCACCCATAGCACTTTGTCCACTAGGCCACCCAGGGGCACTGCTGCATTCACAGACATTGATACAGCACATCGCACCAGGCTGATGATCACATTCCCCCATACCAAAGTGTAAAACGTCAGGAATATTGGACTGCTCGTAGCACGTAACTTCAATTGAGCTTTGTTGAACCTTACTACTAGGAAAAGCACAAACAGAGCATTCGGTATCAAAATTATCATATCCCAGATACGGACCCTGTAAAAAAATTATGAACAACTATTTTATTGGAATTCGCTTTCAAAACAGCACAAGGACAACAACTAAGCCTATTTACCAACCTTGAATTATTTATTTCGTAGTACAAAACGTATTTACAAAAGGTGTCTTCGTTTACAGGAGGTAAATCGGAGCTATTCGAATCGTTCATCTTTATATGCAAGTTACTGTTTTGCCATTTGATATTAATAATGCGATATTGTGAGAAGCTCACTCGCACATTTCGAGTGTTTAGACTTTAGATAATTAAGATTTGCGTTACGTCAACTGAGCTGAATCATTATAAAAACTGTTATACTCCGCTTGCACACCAGAAACTCGCGCTTTCTAATTTAATTTAAGTGACGACACCAAAATTTGAAATAAAAACACAGTATGACACAAAAATCACTAAATGAACAGCAATGCAATTTTCAGTTTTTACCAATGTACTCTGTGAATGCAATCAGTGTTGCCAACGACGACGTAACTAACTTCGCCATTTTTCTCGGCTTAAGTAGCCGAATTTCGGGTTCCGTAGCCTAAAAAAGTAGCCCAAATTTCAAAATACCGTTAAATTAAATAAAATATGGATTTTGACGAACTTTATTTATGAATAGCTGACCGCCTCGTATTCGTACGGGTTTATTAGGCGTCTCAGTATAAAGGACTGCAACTGTCATGGGCGGCCGTGTAGCTTAAAATCAGGTGAACGACAAGCTCGTCACGTCATTCATTCTTGTAAAAAAAAAGGAAGAAAGAAAAAATAAGGGAAAAGGATTAATCGGTGAATGAAGGCAGGTGCGCTTGCCTCCCTTCACCAAGTCATCGTTTTCATTTATCCCCTCCCTTCTCTCTTACTCATGATAAAAGTGACATTGAGCCTAATACTGAAAGTAGGATGTCCGTGATATCTAAACTCAAACGCGAATGTTCTTCGCTGTTTGTTTGTACAGATTCATTGTGAAATTTTGTTCCGTTTTTTTGTTAAGTTTGATTATCATTCGGAAAATCGTTTGCAAAATGGATCTTCAGCCAGGTCTGTCAACCTTAAGGATCTTGTCAAGATCAGAAAATGTATCACATACACAGTCAAAAGGTGGCCGTGGGAAGTATCTGAACGCTACGAATAACTCGTAAATTCACCTTATTTACAGAGCTTTTATGATTTTTTTGTAGATTTTAAGTTATTCGTGTTTTTTTTTTTTTATATTGTTAATGGGTTTACGTTTGGCAACATCTCACCTGATGGTAAGTGCAGATGAAGCCTAAGGTGGGACACGCTTACCCAGAAGATACCTATTCACTCTGCTCTTGAATACGCCCAGATTATATGTGGAAGGAAACACCGTTATAGGAAGCAAGTTCCATTCCTTAGAAGTGCGGATTATAAAAGAATTTCCAAAACGATTAGTACGAACATAGGGCACGTCAACGACATAAGGATGGAAGGCCCCACCGCGTCTAGTTGTTCTATGACGGAAAGGAGAGGACGGGATGAGATCATGGAGCTCCTGAGAACACTCCCCAAAATGCAGACGGTAAAAGACGGACAGACAAGCTACTTTTCTCCTGTGCTCCAGACTTTGCATTCTCTTTCCAAGCAGCATCTCATCGTTGATCATTCTTCTTGCCCTCTCCTCTATAGAGTCCAGAGCTGCCAGTTGGTACTTTGCTGAACCATCCCATAAGTGGCTGCAGTATTCCATGCAAGACCGTACTTGCGCTTGGTATAAGTTCAGCAATTGCGTGGGAGTAAAATAACGCCTGACTTTAGATAAAACACCAAGTTTCCTCGCAGCGATCTTTGCTCTGGACTCAATAGAGAAGCCGAAATTAAGTTTGGGAGAGATCTGCATTCCCAAAAGTTCAATACGGTCTCGGAAAGGAACCACCACATCCCGAAAGACTGGAGCAGCTGTTATTGGGTTTTTCTTTGCACTGAAAAGACAAGCCTGAGTCTTCTGAGCATTGAAGCCGACTAAATTAGTGTCACCCCAGTCGGACACCAACTTTAAAGTTGTGTTTGCTCGCTCAACCATCATAGCTCTCTCACATTGAACCTCGTGACTCTTGACCTTAGGAGTGGACAGGTATCTCTCTAGGACCGTACTATCATCCGCATACCCAACAGCCCCTATTGTAAGGAGGTCGTTGATGTGCAGAAGAAAGAGAGTTGCAGAAAGTACTGATCCCTGCGGGACCCCAGCATTCATAGCCATCCGATTAGACGTGTAGCCATCAATGTATATACTTGTGTGTATACTTCGTGTTCACGCTCGTCATAACATCCACATTCTTTCTTAATTTTTTCTCTTTTTTATTAATATCACACACTACACTAGTCCATATAATTTTGATTAATAATAGTTTATTTATGATTTGTCTAATTTAAATAACTTGTCCCTGAGGTAGCCTAAATGGCGATATATCGCCTACGTTGACAACACTGAATGCAATGCAAGAAAAATTAATTGTCTTTGATTCTTTTCTTTGGGGGGCCGGAATGCACGGCCAAAATATTGTACGACCTGTGGGTCCAGCAAAGATACCAACCTCTAACGCTAACGCCAAACGCTAACTCCAAAATGAACTAGGGGGTCTAGCAAAGATACACACGCTCGTTTTTCCGCACACGCTACAGAAATAGCCGTAGCGTGACCAAAATGGTAGCAAAATGGCATAGGTTACGCCAGACGTCTAATCCGCAGCGCCATACGGAAAACGCTCGATTGTCTATGGACTGAGCGTGAGCTCTAAATAAAAAAGTAAAAACTGAACAACAATGGCGGCGATAATTTGAAAATAGGGAGAATTCTGTGTGATTTGATATAATATAGCTCCAAAAGTTGAATGGTATGATAAAAAACTGCTTTTTTATTATTTTCATAATATTGTTCTAAATGCTGATTGCAAGCAAAGTTGTAAAATGGAAATAAGAAGTTTTATATGATATTACGGATATCACACATGGATCTATTAAAAAACTTCATCCATGATACCTATTTATTTTTACGAAAGTAAAGCAGACTTGGTAGAATAACTTTTATTTTATTGTATTTTAGATGGATAGACCACGTGCACATGTATCCCAAAACAATCTGATGAGAAGGGGATTCTCATTTTTACCACTGATAGAGTGGCAACAGGCCCACAACCAGGGCATAATAACTTAAATAGAAAATAGCCCGAACGTGAAATAAACGTAGTGATCATGTCGTGAGCGTTACTAGTTACAGTTAGTGTCCAGTGTATTCATTTGGCCCAATACTTCGCCAACACGCAATAAATGTCGCTTGATAATCTTGCGTTATGCAGAAATAAAATAATTCGTAAAATGGCCCGCGTTATTCCGTTGTATGGGATGAGGCATCTGTACTGTAGGTATTATATTATCTGGGGCAATAACCAGATTTTACCTTATCTCAACAACTTTAACACAGAATTGATGTAGATTTGCTTCATGAAATTACGGAATCCAACAAGTTATCGATCGACTAGTTCGAGTAGCGAGCGTTAACATGACATGCATGAGTTCGGGCGGACGCGCAGGGAGCGTGAACGACTACGACAAAATTAGCGATAGCGTTTGTTAAAACTTAGGCCTCAACACATCACGCTATCGCCGTGGGCGTTATCCACGATGATGTTTGCGACCGAGTTAGCGTGACCCGATGTCGCTTATCCGCAGAGACTGTCATCTCCATACATTTTGGCGTTAGCGTTAAGCATTAACGCCAATGGAAATGAATCTTTGCTAGACCCCTAGGAAGACTTTTCGGAAATCGCTAACTTTTCCGCAGCGAATGTCATTTTAATACATTTTTGGAGTTAGCGTGAGGCGTTAGCGTTAGGGATTTTGCTAGACCCCCAGGAATATACTGCCCGAAAATGGTGTACACCATCGAAATAATACCCATAGAAGTATAATACGAGGTCCGAAATGGCCAAACGCAAATGCAACCGCGGTGGGTGGGGCTTAATTTTGCAACCACGCGTGGCGCCATTCGCATTGCGACCGCCGTGTGTACTCTTACTTGGACTGTGTTATGAAATAACGACACAAGCGACGTTTTGGTGAAAATGAGTTTCAAACTTTTCAAATTTGTTTTAGTTGCTGTGAACTCTATTATATTGGATTTTTAATGTAATTTTTACTTATAAGGTTTTTTCTGTGGTATAATTTTAATTTTGTATTGCTTTTTAGTATTTGTTGTTATAGCGGCATCATAAATACATCTGTGAAATTTTCAATAACTATCACGGTTCATGAGACATAAGCCTGGTGAGTAGTGACTGGTGACCGACGGACAGCGGAGTCTTAGTAATAGGGATTGCTTTACCCTTGGATACGGAACCCTAATTATGCGATAAAACACAACAAACAGATAAATGATGAATTAACAAGTATTGTAATTGTAACCGAATTTCACGCAAATCCATTTTGCCGTGACGTAGTTTGTTGGTTGTTGGGTTCACACACCTACTCATTGAAATAATTATACCTGAACATACAGACGTATAAACATTCGTATTTATTACTATTGGAATTATAGGTTGTGGTGTGATATGATTACAAAAATTCGTTCTAAGTAATTTTTCTATTTTTTTTTTTAATGTGTGGACATTTCACACAGCGCCACCTAGCCCCAAACTAAGCATAGCTTGTACTATGGGAACCAGATGACTGATACAATACTTAGATACTTTTTATTTGTAAATACATACATAGAATACAATATAACACCCAGACGCAGAACAAACATCTATGTTCATCACACAAATGTTTGTCCCGGGTAGGAATCGAACCCACAGCCCTCAGTTCAGAAGGCAGGGATACTACCAACTGAGCTATCGGGCCCGCAAAATCCTCCGGGGTCGGGATTTAGTCCTTAATTCAACTATTTATGTAAAATAGCTGATAGCACTTACTACGACGCGGCGACGACGAGTATATGTATAATGCAAAAACCTTCATCAAATGTAACGCGTAGTAATGCGTTACTTTTGATGAACAGACTCTGGCAACACAAATCAGTTATTATACGTCAATGTCATTCAATAGCAACGTACTCTGATGTCATTGTCAATGTCAAATTAATAGTTTTTTTCGTTTTTTTTTGTTTGTGTCATGCATGTCATATGTTTTTGAATATGAAGTTGAAAATAATTTAATTAATTAATAAGTCATTTATGAAATAAGTATATCAACGAAATAAACATGTATTTTTAATGTCTTAAATCTGGGAAAGATTTATATAGTTATATTTAAAACTCTAATAATATGTTTAGGCATTGTTATTATGTAATCGAAATGAAAATATAATAATACACCCATGTAATAGTCACAGAGTTCGCCTTATTTACACAGTCACCGATTGGGTCCTCTACGTCTTAATTTGTGGTCACCGATCCTTTAAAAATATTTCAAAATGTTTACGAGGTGCAGGTTTATATGGAATAGATTGCCGCGCTTATCAGTCGGCGTTAAAACTGTGCCCATAAGAAATTGTCATCTAAGTCTCAAGAAGAATAATACAGTGCCGTACATGCTGGGATTTTCGCTGTTCACTTGGCTCGGATTTCACCAAAAAATGACTGCAGAGGATGAACTTATACACACCATAAAACATTGTGTTGTTTTCATTCATAGAACTGATTATGAAAAAGCAGAACAGCTTCTCCATGTAGCTTTGAGACAAGCGCAGCAGATCCACCATGAGCTTGGCATTACCTACGTTTATGACGTTATGGCAAACTTGGCTTTAGAAAGAGAACAGCTAGGCAAAGCTAAAAAGCTGTTTGTAAATGTAGCTCAACGAATCATGGCTGATGGTGCTACGGAAGATGATCCAAGGATGATCCACATAAGTGTCAAACTAGCTAGAATAAGTCATCTACAAAAAGACTATTCAACCGCACAGCTGGGCTATGATTGGTGCCTTGAAAAGTTGAAGATGATGGTTTTAAAAGACCCCAGTGAAGATAATAAGAAACTACTAGCATTGTCAGAAGATTGGTATGGAAGACTCTTTTTGGATCACAATCAATGTGAACAAGGAGTTAAATTAATGGTCAGTGCATTGAACCACATGAAGGAAGTATCAGACCTTGAGCAGGAACATGTTGTCTACCAACTTAATGATATTGGGACAGTTTATGATAGATTGGGACAATCTGATGAAAGTATAAACTATTTCCAAGAAGCTATCAAATTAGGAAATACTATACAATTAGAAGATCTTGGGACTATGTATGTAAATCTTGGAAGGGTGTACTTGAAAAAACAACTTATAGCAGAAGCCAGAAAAAACTGTGGCCGTGGCTGGAAACTAGGTGTTATTAATAAAAGTAAAGAAGTTAAAGCTGAAGCTGAACTATGTTTACAAGAAATAAAAAGCTTGAGTTAGTTAAGATTGTTTAATTTGACATAAAATGTTTAAAAAAGGCTGTATATAATACAATATCACTACCAATTTGTGACATGTAAACTTATTATAATATACACTGGAATAGAAATGAAATTAAATCTTAGTTTACAAAATTAATCTAAGTCACCAATTATGTTATATTATTGAGCACTTTCCTTTGAGACACTGAAAGGTTCTGCAACAACCTCAGTTTCTGTGTCAGCAATAACAATATCTCTGACAGGGCGATCATTAGATCCCTTTGTAGTCTTCTCAATTGTACGTACGACATCCTGTAAAAGTATAATCATTGAATTGATGTTGAAGTGTAAACACTTATTTTATTTTTGCTTATGTTACAAAATAAAAAAACTATAGTGAATCTAATAATTAAGGTGTTTACCCCTTGAGGTCATAACAATAACATTTAAGTGAGAGCTTTGATTTCTGTTATTATAAGTATGAGAGCTGGGAGTATTCATAATAAAATATCTTTCATCTAGGTCTCCTCAGATTTAAGTTATAATGATTTACTATCCTAGCTTACTTGGTTGGTATATTATATTCATAAAGTTTCTGATAGCTTTGCTAAGACATAATTAAGTGAAACATTAATTTTCTGGTGTTCTACATCATAAACATTTCTAAAGAAAGTTATGCAGTATATCCCTCTTTAGAAATGTCCTGTATTAACTTCAACTATGTATGTTGAATAATACCTTGCCTTGTGAATCTTAGTGATATCTGGGTTTTAGCAAAGATAATACATATAATACCTACTGTAGTTTTAGTGAGTTTTGTGTTACTTTTATTTTAATTCTGATGCTCTTACCATTCCTTCTAAGACTTTGCCAAAGACAACATGCCTGTTGTCCAACCAAGGGGTCTTGACGGTGGTGATAAAGAATTGAGACCCGTTAGTGTCCTTGCCAGCATTAGCCATGGACAGCCAGCCAGCTCCATAGTGACGTAGCTTGAAGTTCTCATCTTCAAAACGCTCACCATAGATACTGCGGCCTATAAAATATATTTTTAACAATAATTTGTATAATAATGTGATGGCATAATTGATAAAATACTGTTTATATGTAATTGTAACATTGAAGGATGATTACCGCCAGTGCCGTCTCCTTTAGTGAAGTCACCACCCTGTATCATAAAGTTTTCAATGACGCGGTGGAATTTGCTGCCCTTGTAGCCTTCTCCTGGAGGTTTGTTCGCAAGTTGGAAGAAGTTGTCCACTGTCTTCGGGACAGTCTTTCCAAAAAGACCAATTTTTATCTTGCCCAAATCTTGATCTCCGACTTTCATGATAAAGGTTACCTGCATTAGAGAAAAATGATCTATGACTGTTATATTCTCTTTTGTGTAACATTAAATTTAAATAATGAAAACAAAGAGATTAGAAAATCCACCTAAGTGACCTATACTTTACAAATCACCTAAGATAAGCTACAATGTAGATTACTTTCAAGTAGCTATAGCATCAATATAGCAAACAAAAGATTGTTCTTTATCAACTTTGTCCTTTACAAAAACCAGTATTTCTACTTTAGCTATTGAATATTAAAAAAGTAGAAGTACCAGCAGACATTCAACTCCCAAGATCAGCTTCATACAGCACAATAGATATGGCCTACATCTCACAAAAGCCAATAAAGTGAGGTACAATAGCATATTAAATTAACACCATCATTGAATGATTGGTTTTGCATACATGCTGATATTTTATAATAATGTCTTTTGTACAAATTTTTACTGTATAAGTAAATAGACTGAAAGTGGAAGTTACTATTTATTGTAAAAATAAATAAATAATAATTATTTGAACAATGATATATATAGATGGTCTGGATGCCAAGTGTACTGTTATTTTCCTTTTACCAGTTGAATGGTGAGGTTTTGGATAACATATTGGTGGTGCACTAGCAACCATACATCCAACATTTCTTAGATTAGCAAAAAAGAAAGTTACTTTAACCCTTAAATTTGACTCTGTAAGGGAGCAGACCTTTTAATTTATATGTGTATCATCAAGTAATTTGCCAACACCCAACCCGCTAATAGAAAAAGATCTGGATCTAAATGATGCTCTTAACCTATCAGAAAAACTAGAGCCCCCACATTTAAATTGCCAATCAATCACTACATGGGGCAGTGCATGTGATAAGGTAATCTATCAGCTGGTTTTATTGCATGCACTGCTTATTCAATTTTATAACATGATAGACTATATGTCTATGTACATGGAGATTTAACTTTACATTTAGTTTGGTCAAAGACAAATACTTGGCAAAGTTCAAAGCTCGCAAAAAAGTTATAGCGTCATCAAAGCTCGATCAAAAGGTCAGCGACCGGTCACAGCTAACGCATGATCTCATACAATACCGTTTACAAAACTGCTATACTCATAGAAAATAGGCCCAATTCTTTGTTGAAAATATAGGTTTCAGATAAAAATTGTCTTTACTTACAATGTGTGTAACTTTAGGTCCTTTTGGGGATTCATCAGACCGAGCAGTGGCAAATGTAAGAAGGAGGAGGCCGAGAGCTGTAGATAATGCACCCATAATTATTACAAGTTTAGTTCTTTTCCGTATTTTTACGAACAGTTGCCTTAAAGGCCAAAACTATATTGTAAAACTAAACAAAAATAGGTAAATAATTAATGTTAGACGCCACACGTCCTTCGTTCGCCCGGCGAAGAAAAAGTGAGAAGAAAAATATATTAAAGCAGATCCAAGATCTCCAAATCTCCACAGAAAATTTTTCGTTCCAAACTTGATTGACACACAAAAAAGAGAGACTGCCGACTGAAAGAGAGAGAGAGACAATGAAGCAGTGTTTCCACTTAAAATGTTAGTTTTACCCTAGATTTTTCAAATATATGTAAAAAAAACACCTTTTAAATTCCTTGGTCCTTTTCCTTGGAATTTAATGAGGGGTTTTATTAAAAAAAAAAAAACTGCAACTTTATATAGACCCGATAGATGGCGTTAAAATGGGGGCTTTAAGTTCTGTCATTGTTAAGATAATTATGTATCGAGTTTAGTATCCTATCCTTATTTTATGGAAGGTATATACTATAATGGCTTTCTATCGACAACGTACTCTGTAATCCACTCAACTGAATTTGATGTTTCTTTGTATTCTGTGGTCTGAAATTACGACCATGTTTGAAATACATCGTTACGCCATCTAGTGACAGAAGCGGAACTAGTTTTTTTTTAAATAAAACGTCTCATTATAATAATTAACGACGCAAATAATCAATAAAGTAAGACACCTGCAATACATTCAATATTAAATGAGACGTTTTATTTTAAAAAAAACTAGTTCCGCTTCTGTTACTAGATGGCGTAGTAACTACGTATTTCAAACAAGGTCATAGTTTCAAACCACGGAGTACAAGGAAAAGTCAAATTCAGTTGAGTGGATCACAGAGTACGTTGTCGATTTGTCGATACATAATTATCTTAACAATGACAGAACGTAAAACCCCTATTTTAATACCATTTATCGGATCTTTATAATACTAAGCATTTTTTTTATTAAACTCCTCATTATCAAAAGCTGAAACATTACCTGTACACTTATTCGCTGTACTTAAGGCGATAGGTAGATCCATATAAGCAGGTGAGGTTATAAAACGAAGTCGAAATGTCCATGAGCTATATGTTCCGATACAAAGGCTCCGATTAAACAGTCAAAATGTAAATTAAATGGAAATTTATAAGTGAATCAAATTTTGTAGGTCACCACGACACGGGCCTAGAGCCTAGTGTGGGACCGCTGTGTATTTTGGAAAACATCTTTTGTACTTATTGTAATATTGCTTATGTTACGTAACTAATAAGCCTTCTATCATAGAATTATGTAAATAGGGTGAATTATGTGCTTTCAATGTAGTGTTTTTCGTCTAAATGTAATAAACTTATTCTTAGTCTTAAATTAGAGTATTCAATACATTACCTGACATTTACAAAATACATCCTTAGAGCATCTATAAAGAAATACATGACATTAATGAATTAAGAAAAAAATATTTGACTTCCTGCTGGATAAATGTTATTATAATACTCTGTTAAAGACTTTTTGAAATGGGGGCTTTAAGTTCTGTCATTGTTAAGATAATTATGTATAGAGTTTAGTATCCTATCCTTATTTTATGGAAGATATATACTATAATGGCTTTCTATCGACAACGTACTCTGTGATCCACTCAACTGAATTTGATGTTTCCTTGTATTCTGTGGTCTGAAATTACGACCATGTTTGAAATACGTCGTTTCGCCATCTAGTGACAGAAGCGGAACTAGTTTTTTTTTTTAAATAAAACGTCTCATTTTAATAATTAACGACGCAAATAATCAAGTCATTGTTAAGATAATTATGTATAGAGTTTAGTATTCTATTCTTATTTTATGGAAGGCATAATACACTCTAATGGCTTTCTATCGACAAATCGACAACGCACTCTGTCTGTGAGGAAAAGTCAAATTCAGTTGAGTGAATCACAATTCACTCAACTGAATTTGACTTTTCCTTGTACTTCGTGGTGTGAAGCTACGACCGTGTTTGTAATACGTCGTTACTACGCCATCTAGTGACAGAAGCGGACTAGTTTTTTTTTAAATATAACGTCTTATTACCGTAACAATGACAGAACGTAAAACCCCCATTTTAACGCCATCTATTGAGTCTTTATAAAATACAGCTTTTTTAATAAAATGCTTCATTCTCCAAATCCCTGTACTCTTAAAAATATCCCTAGCCATAAAAAATATTAGTAATTTTACCCTAAAAAATGAAAACAACCTTAAAGTGGCAACACTGCTATGAAGAGAAGAACGGAAATCACAGACTATACAATTAATAATTGGCAAAAATGTGCTAAACCATAAAAAAAATACAATTAATAACGGGACGACACAGCGCAGCACACGTCAACGTAAGTCGACCCAATCAACATTGTACACGGGTCTTTTTGGCGCGAACACGAAAAAGTTCACGTCGTTGCATTGTATTATTATAAATCTCAAAACTTGCACACACACACTGCAGTGCACAGAATACTATTACTTGCTGCAGTGTTAATATTTAAAATTGGTGGCGTTTTACGAGTTACAAGCATGAGTGTGGTCAAATGATATAATGTGGTGTAACGTGATATTTCGTGTTGCTTCCAAAACTCCATAGAAGTTGTCACTACTTTACTAGAGCATGACTTAGACTGGACTATGACTGAACTATGACTAGGACTTGACTACGTAAAATATTTACTGGCTAAATACACTTCAGGCTGTTAATAATGAATGATGATGAAATACACTATGTGCGGTGTGGAGCCAAAATATAAGAAAAAAAACATTGTACACTACACAATCTTCCCTCCTCCTGCCAAAGTCAAAACCATAGACTAGCTAGCTTAACATTTGACACCACCCAGCCCAGCACCACCTCCCTTATTAAAGGCACCATCCGTGACCCACCATGACCCCACCGCTGCACCAGCACCGTCCAATGCTCATTGCTCATCCATTCATTCATACTGCCTCATATTATTATAGGTATTCTATGTCCATCCAAACTCAGGTTGTCTGGAAGAGATGGGTCTAAGCGATAAGACCGCCCATTGCACCTAACTTATTGGGATTAATTTTATGGGATTCTCATTTCTACCTACATACATATATTTATTTATGTTGGTGTCAATAAAGAGTTCTTGTATTGTATACTTATATTTAAGTAAGTAGGTAAACGTATAATTATTTAAGACGATTAAACGATTTCATTCTATAGGTATTGCCGCCAGCTTGGAGTGCGCCTGAAAATAAATATTATCCTCATTAAGTTATAATTTTACGCAGAAATAATATTTTTCAATGGCTTTGGGTTTGACTAGGTAGGCAGTACCTCATTATATTCTCGCCTGATGGAAAGTGAAGATGAGATATTTTAAACTTTTAACTTATATTTTAATTATATTTCCTTTCACCTCAGCAGCTCGAACAGGCACCCTTTGTTGTTGGTATTCCAAATTAAGCTAACACAAAAACTTCAGTTGTTTATAAATACATGTAAGAATCAGATTATAACAACAGCATACCATATATGCAATCAAAATTAAAGTACCAGCAAATCGAGCGTTAAAAGTTTGTAGGTCTATTAGCAGAAGCGCGAGCGCCCATCCAGCCCCATATGCCTCCCCTTATGTTTGTATAACATAATTAGCGTACTTATATAAATTCGCTGTCATAGTACACAAAAACATTATCTTACAATTGCTGCGGCATAGTTTCGATGAAATTCATCTGTTGCATTTTTGGCTCGTCGCCGTTGTTTCTGCTTAGCCATTGTTTCGTAGGCTTCGTGATTCGCTCAATATCGTCCAGCGCTAATAATTTTCGTCCTTTTGCCGGTTTCAATAATATTTTACTATCATCATTACAATTTGATTTGCGCCAATAAACAAACTCACTGCAATAATTTTGAAAATTTAGAACATAAAAAGGAAATAGATAAATACTAAATACTGACAAATGATAAAATTGTGAGCATTAAAATGGTTTGCAGCCAAGAAAAATCTAAGTAGGCCTAATTTTTCGTGTTCAACTGCAAGATTTTTGAAGTGCCATCTACTTGGTCTATACTATAAGGAACTTACACACTTATGCAACAATAAAGCAGGCAGATGCATTGCTTCCATCGACTATAAATCCAGGCTTTATAATCTTTGATTACTTCTAGCGTGTTTACTAACAGCGGAACGGAATTCCTTACTGAATGCTTACTGAGAACGTCGCCGGCAGCGTGTCGTGTTCAATATCAAGTATTTTATAAATAAGCAATGATTTCAAAATTCAATAAAGTCTACCACGTACCACGATTATCAAATAGAGTTTGAAATAAAAATGAAATCATGAATAATAAACATATTTCTTACCAGGCTATGTCGTTTAGATCAAATTTTTCTGTACCAACTGAAATGAAAATGGCTCCTTTAATATAAAATACCTAACTATAGTCCTTATACTTCCTATATTAAATTAAAGTAAGCTAACCACACATTACCTTTATCACCATCTTGTTCCTTACATTTTTCATTAGATTCTTCCTTTGATTTTCTTATCATCACCTAAAAAAGTTAAGGATTGTAATTTATGTATTGTATACCTATACCATCTTTGTTCCATCCCTATACCTACTTATATAGGGAGTAGTTATTTTTTTATTTTAAGCTATGTCGGTACAAAGATAAACTAAAGACTGACATTATTTTTTTGGTTTGTTGTTGTTGTTACAAATGAAAATAAATTACAATTACCTAACTAGCGAAATAATTAATAAAAATTGTACGGATGGCGATGCTTTAAAATAATCAAGTACATATTATTAAGTAGGTAGGTATCCTATTCACTTTTGGGGTGAGTGTCTATATACTAACCGTTTCAGAAACTTTCCTCATTGAATTTTTTTTCGATTTCCATTTATCGATGGCCTCTTGTTGCCTATCTTTCAGACATACATATTTCTTATACCATTTTATATGCGACATCAAACTTTTCTTATTAAATCCTAAAAGCATACAATTCAAGTTTTACCTTTGGGCCCAAAAAAAGTCTAATGGTAAAAATAATATGCTGGATATCAAAACCCCACCTTGTAATTTAAATAATACCTCTTCAACAAAATTCTCACTTGTTAAATTCTCTACAAGTGTACCATCGTCATTGTAAGTACCACTCCCAAAATGTTTCTTCCAATACTTCACAAATATATTATGGTGATACTCATTCCATCCTCCGAAACGATTTGGGCTATTTTTCATAAAATCTTGAAACTCTTGTACTTCCTAATAATAATAAAATTAATTTTAGCAAAATGGTTAAACTTAAACAAAATTAAAGATTATGTATACTGTCAATATAAAACTCACTTTACATTTATATGGAGAAGTCACCATAAGTCTCACGGGACTAGGAACAGCTTGATTGTAATTTGCAGAAAGTACTTTTGGTCGTTTCTTAATTGTATTGATTTCCATTCGTTTTATTTCTTCCATCTGGTAATAAAATTATCATTAGGTAGGTACGCAACGCACCATATGAAGTGAGTTAACCATTTTCCAATTTAATAAAAAGGCGGGATCACATTACTAATAGCACTATGATACGAGTAGCTAGGGACTTATTTGCTTTACGTAGGTAGGTACTAACCTGTTCCATTATTCCTTTTTCTGATATTTTCAACGTGCCCAACTCAGTATTGAGGTACATTTTGGTTGATTTCAAAGTTGTTTCCAATTCAAGAACTTTATTTTTTAATTCGTCAAGTTCTATAGGAATAATAAAGCATCATGTCTTAAAACTATTTTTAAACGTCTATTAATGTGATTTTTAGAGTTGCCTAACGTAACGTCCCTTATAAGGTTACGCAACTCTAAACTTTTGTTCCTTGTAAGTTCTAACGCAAGTTGCATTAGAACTTACAAGGAAGCCTCATAAGTTCCTCATGCCCGTCTGAATGTCATGCATCCATGTGGATATACCTATAACTTTAATTCGTAAGTCGTAATGCACGACGCACGATACCTGTATAAGTAAGTAGGTAGGTATACGTAGTATAGTAGGCAATTTTTAAGTTTCAAAAATACAATTTTTTTTCCTTTGTAAGGTTCCAAAGTTTTAAAGATTTCAACATTCTCACTAAGATTCCAAGGAAGTTCAAAGTACAAGGAACTCTTATAAGTTCGTCATGTCTGTCAGTCTGTCTGTCAGAATTCTTTGCAGCCTTACAACTGCTACGCACATATCTACGGATGTATTGCACATCGATTACCTACATCCTACAACAAAAGCAAAGAAACAATGCGCGTTTGTCGCGTAACGATATGCTTGCTTACGTTACGATACGATACTATACTACGCTTACGTTAAGACTACCTGCGCTTACGCCTCGTGTGCGAAGGGCCTTATAGTTTCTACTCGTTATCTACAACTTGCGAAATATGAGCTCTAAATATTAGCTTGCAATCAATTAATTTTAATTTTGAATAATTTAAACCTATAGTCTAATATTAATTGGTTATAAAGGGATCACCAGTATGGGTGTGGTGTAGCTCCCTATATTATTATTAGAAGGTGGTCCATAGGTTGAAGTAAATAAAGATGATGTTTAGGCTCACGATGCGATGTACATATAATTGAATTTACAAGTATTTACAAAATAAAAAGCATGTAAAATTTTCACTAGCTATCGGCTAAGACGTAGATTCCGAATCAACAAGATTTGGTTGCCCCTAGCAACCAAGAGCTAAGTTTTTCTATGAGCAGCATGAAAACTCTTTGCACGCCACATCACCCCCCTCCAGAGAACGTCCTACGGGCGATAATACCCTTAATACCTCTCAGGAAAGCGGACTATTCGTCCTGATCGAGTGGTGGTCACTGGAGCGTCTCGAGTCTCAGGTTCTGCTGCTGCCGCTGCTGGCGAATGGTCCGACTCACGAAGTATGTAGGCAGGTTTGATGCGGTACACTGATACCGTGACTTCCTTGCCTTTTATGCGGAGATTGAAAACTATCCCCCCGTTTTACCACCTCATGCGGGCCTGTGTAAGCTGCTTGAAATGATGGGTGAGAAGTGTCATCTCGTAGAAAAACGTGGGATGCTGTTGCCAAATCTTTGAAGATGAAGATGGATCGATTATTCCCATGGCGTGATGTTGGTGATGGCAACAAATTCTTGGCGAATGTGCGCAGTCTGTCAGTGTATACTGTCAAGTCCTCTGTGCCATCAGCCTGTTGACAAAAAATGTCACCTGGGAGTCGTAGCGTTTCTCCGTATACGAGCTCAGCTGGAGTGGCTTGTAGGTCTTCCTTAAACGCCGCCCGGATACCCAGTAGTACGAGTGGAAGTGTTTCTAGCCAGCTGCTGGTCGCATGGCATGTAATGGCGGCTTTGAGCTGTCTGTGGAATCTTTCTACGAGACCATTGCACGCTGGATGGTAGGCTGTAGTTCGTCTGCGTTGAAAACCGATGATGTGGGACAGATGCTTGAAAAGTTCTGATTCAAACTGTCGACCACGATCAGTGACAATGTCTTCAGGGCAGCCGAATCTGGATATCCATCCGTGTACTAAAGCTTTTGCCACTGTTTCAGCTGTTATCTCCTGTAATGGTATAGCCTCGGGTCATCGTGTAAAGCGATCAACACATGTGACACAGTAGCGGTACCCTTGCGAGATTGGCAAAGGTCCGATCAAATCTATGTGGATTTTCATGAATCTGGCTCGAGGTAAGTTGAATGAAGCTAATGGAGATGAGACATGACGTATAATTTTCGATCGTTGGCATGCTAGGCAGGAACGAGTCCACTCTCTGCAGTCTTTGCGCATACTAGGCCATACGTAGCGTTCCGATATTAACTTCGTCGTCGCATTTGTGCCAGGATGGCTGAAAGAATGCAAGTTTTCGAATACTTGCCGTCGCATGTCTTTGGTCACGTATGGTCTGGCCACATTGCTGCTCTTGTCACAGTAAATTTCAGTGTGAGATCCAGGCAGTTTGATTTTAGTCAAGCGCAGTGAAGTATTGCTCTCCAAAAGTTGTTGTAACTCAGGATCTGTGCTTTGTGCTTGAGCAAGGTTGGATAAATCGATGGGCTGAGTAATCTCTTCGATGCGTGATAAACTATCAGCCACAACGTTGTCCTTTCCTGATGTATGCCTGATGTCTGTCGAAAATTGTGAAATGAAATCCAGATGTCTAAACTGTCTTGGTGAGCAATTTTCTTTTCGTGAATGAAATGCGAAAGTAATGGGCTTGTGATCCGTGTATATGATGAAATCTCTCGCTTCTACCATGTGACGAAAGTATTTTATAGCTTCGTAGATAGCGAGAAGTTCTCTGTCATATGGCGAGTATTTCTGCTGGCATGGCGAAAGCTTCCGAGAGAAAAATGCCATAGGTTCCCACTGGCCGTCTCTATGCTGCTGTAAAGCTGCGCCCATTGCTGTGTCTGAAGCATCGGTGACTATGGCGAGCTTGGCTTGGCAGTCTGGATGAGCGAGTAGTGCTGCTTGGCAGAGACTTTCTTTGCAGTCGGTGAATGCTTTCATAGCTTCTTCAGATAAATGCACGGGGTGTGAACCTTTAACTGATCCCGTGAGCAGTGCATTCAGAGGAGCTTGGTACCACGCTGCGCCCGGAATAAACCTTCTGTAAAAATTCACCATTCCTAGGAATCTTCGCAGTTCTCTGACAGTTTTTGGTGGTGGAAAGTTTGCAACTGCTTCTATCTTTGATGGTAATGGTTTAGTGCCAGCTGCTGAGATGCTGTGTCCTAAAAACGTTATCTCCGATACACCGAATATGCACTTGTTAGTGTTGATTACCATGCCGTATTCCTTGAGTCTGTTGAAGAGCAGATGAAGGTGCTTCTTGTGTGACTCCTCATCAGGTGAAAAAATCAGGAAATCGTCAAGAAATGGAAAACAGAACTCCTCAAGGCCCCTGAGCATCTCGTCCACAAATCGTTGAAACGTTTGTCCGGCGTTACGTAGTCCGAACGTCATGAACGGAAATTCGTATAAGCCGAACGGCGTTGTGATTGCGGTCTTTGGAATATCCTCAGGGCAGACTGGAATTTGGTTGTAAGCCTTGACAAGATCAATGACAGAGTATACCTGACAGCCGGAGAGACAATGCGCGAAGTCATGAATGTGTCGAATGGGATAGCGGTCGGGTACGGTTCTAGCGTTGAGCATTCTGTAATCACCGCACGGACGCCACCCATTATCTTTCTTAGGCGCAAGATGAAGTGGTGATGACCAAGGTGATTTGGAAGGTCTGGCTGTTCCGTTCCTCAGTATGTCTGAAAACTCGTCTTTTGCTATCTTTAACTTATCCGGTGCTAGTCTCCGCGGTGTGCTGCTTATTGGCGGCCCTGCAGTAGTCTGTATGTGATGCATGGTGTTATGCTTCGGAACACGATGGACACCGGAAGGTCGAGTAATCTCAGGGTATTCACTTAGTATGTTATGATATACGGAATCTCCAGAAATGACTTTCACTGATGAAATGTTCCCAGTTGACTGCGCAGGTGAAGCAGGGGACGTAAGGCTTGTAGTGTTGTCAATCAGGCGTTGGTTTCCACAATCCACGATGAGGTTGTAGAATGATAAAAAATCCACGCCTATGATCGCCTTCGTAACGTCCGCTACAATGAATCGCCAAGTGAAGTCGCGGCGCAAGCCTAGGTTCAGCACTAAATGAGCGTAGCCGTAAGTAGAAATGGGTGTGTCGTTTGCTGCACACAGCTCATAATTCGTTTTCTCACGACGTTCTTTAAGTGCTGATCGGGGGAAGACACATACGTCACTGCCAGTATTGATGAGAAACTGCATCTTTGACGCGCCGTCCGTGACAAATAGACGACCGGAAGTTTGGCAATCGGTTGTCGCCATTACCGACTGCTGGTCGCGTTTCCCGCATGATAGTCGCATGGTTTTACGCACTTACTTGCTTCATCCCCGAACTTACTATGGTACCAGCACACAGGAAATTTTCTGTAATTCGACTGTGACCGTGTAGAGCTCGAACGACCGCGCGTTTTCCTGTTTGAACGATTCGGTGCACGTGAATGCCGGTTCACCTGCGCGGTTAGAGCTTGCACTTGCTTGGTAAGTTCAGCGATCTGTTGGTTCATGGCGTCTAGGGCGCTTCCAGGTATGGTACTTGAGGTTGACGCCACGTGCGCTGTAGGCGTGACAACGTCATGGATGCGGTCAGCGAGGTCTGCGAGCACTTCCAGTGAAGACGTCGTCTGCGAAGCGATTATCGTCTGCGTGCTGCTTGGTAGACGACTCGTCCAGATGGTACGTAGAAAATCCTCGGGAACTCCACGTCCGGCCAAGTGTTGCAAATGTCTAAGGAACTGAGATGGCTTACGGTCTCCAAGTTCCGCGTGCATAAGTAGTTGCTTGACCTTCTTTTCTCGTGACGCGGACAGTCGCTTGATAAGCTCAGACTTCAACTTCTCATACCTGTTAGTGTCGGGCGGGTTGATGATGATATCTTCCACCTCAGAAGCATACTGCGGATCTAGTTGGCCGATGACGTAGAAGAACTTCGTGTTGTCTGCAGTGATGTTTGATATCACGAACTGGCCCTCGATCTGCGCGAACCAAATGGCCGGCTTTTCAGGCCAAAACGGCGGAATTCGCACGCCGACACGACAAACATCTTCGTTGTTAACGGTAGAAAGCGACATCTTGATGTGAACCAATATCAAAATTATCACAATGAGCAACAATATTAAAATCACAAACATTTAATCCAACATGGACTTTCGGTTCAAAAAGGTCACCAGTAAAGGAAATGCTGGCTCCGCTGAATTATTATTAGAAGGTGGTCCATAGGTTGAAGTAAATAAAGATGATGTTTAGGCTCACGATGCGATGTACATATAATTGAATTTACAAGTATTTACAAAATAAAAAGCATGTAAAATTTTCACTAGCTATCGGCTAAGACGTAGATTCCGAATCAACAAGATTTGGTTGCCCCTAGCAACCAAGAGCTAAGTTTTTCTATGAGCTGCATGAAAACTCTTTGCACGCCACAGTTACAAGTACCTACCATTTATTACTTACATTAGCTATTTGAACGCTATCCCTTATAATATAGGATTATAGTTGGCTTTTTGCTATAGGATTTTGACCCAGCCCAGGCCCCAGCCCACCGAAGGCGGTGAGATGTCTAGAGGTATGACTCAACCCCTTCTCCCAGCCTAATTTCATTCATGTGAGGTTTTATGGTCGATTGGCTGGTCAGCCTTTTTTAACATTTGAAGACAATAAACTTCTTGTCTGAGGGGCTACTTTGTGGTGCGTGGCGTTTGCAAGAGCCGCGATAAATATTGTGTAGGATTTAGGTACTTACTTAAGTGAAGTACCATGTTTTAGTAAAGGAACATGTTTTACGCTTTTATCGCAATTTTACACTTTATTGTGGGAATAAAAACTTGCGCAATAGCAGCATAACTTACCAAGATCAGCAAGTAGTTCTTGTGAACTAGTCACAGTTTTCACTTCTTCTAATAAGTTTTTAATATTTATATAGGAATCCTTAAGCTTATTCACCATGTTTTTGTAATCCGTATTTTTATGTTGTTCTGTATCCGTTATTTTATAGCTTCCTCTCATATCAAGTTTTTGTAAACTTTGTAAGAGCAAGGTTTCTTCAATCTTCAACCGTCGCAATTTAGATGTAACATTGTTACTGTGTTTTATATCGTCTGATCTCGAGTAATTTGTTGACTCAAAAGAAGAGGATTTTCTATTCATTCTTATACCTAAGTACTTACCTATGCGAGTACATGTTTGTTATTTTATACTATTCTTTCATATACTTCAGGGTGAATGATTGAATAACACAAATAGAAGCAAAATCACTAATCAAAGAAGTAATATTATAAAATACCTGCTTCCAATAAATAGGAAGCCAATATTCCTATTGATTACCTATCATAACACTACCTACATTAACAATATTATGAATGTGCTTTACATACTTCGAATACTTATTATAATTTACATTTTGCCATTGTATCGATCAAACAAAACAATATTTCAAAAACCCGCCTTCGCTCCCAACCCAAGAGTATATAATTTACTACTCCCAACACAGAGTACATTGTTTCAGTCTTTACCAATGTACTCAGAGTACATTGGTAAAAACTGAAATCTCCCAAGAAAGAAACCAAGGAAACCACAGATTAAAAAAAAACAATATTTTCAACGTCAAAATAGTTCTACTACGTGACACTGCCAAAATTGTGGTTACCACTTTACAAAGACCATTAACCAAGAGTTGAAGAAGTTGACATTGGCAGAAGTATCGGTAATAGGTCGTCAAGTCAAAGAAGAAAAGAAAAAATAAACTGAAAATACCGCAAAAGTACAATAATTTTTGGAATGGAATCGGAAATTGGATTAACCGCTTGAAACTCGAATCGCGATTTCTTCAATATGTTTACCCGAACCAGACTGTTTCTTACTAAAGCGCTCCCATTAAAAGTGAGTCTCATTTACGTACGTTTCAATTCTTTTTAAATCACTGAACATAACCTTAACTATAGGGATTGATTTTTCAGTATGTTTTTGTGCCGGAGTACCAAAACAATGCTCGTAATTTATTCAACATTACTGCCGCAAGATACCGTTCTACCACTCCCTTAAATACTGTTATTTTGTTCGTGCCACAGCAAGAGGTAAGTTTCATAAAAAATCTGTATGTTGCATTGCATATTGCATGTAAGAATCGATAGGTATTATGAAATTCACGGTGAATGAACATTTTTAGTTCTAAATTTATACTTGTACACCTAAATATACGTATAACATTGGTTATCTTGTCGCATTATTATGTGGGTGGTGAGGTAGAAGGATGGGAGGGGTAGAGTCTTCACCCCTTCGCTACTCCTACACTCAATTTCATATTTTTAATTTGATTGTTTTAGGGCACTTGGTAAGAACCCCCTAGCCTAAGCCCGGGGTCACACCAGATTTACACTACACAAATTCAGGTTAACTCAGTGTTAACCAATCTACATTCAAAATTTCATCGATATTGGTTCAGTAGTTACAGAGATTAATGGTAAAATTCATTTACACAGGTAGGCCGGCCCCCCACTAGGTGGACCGACAACCTGGTGAAAGCCGCGGGGAGCCGATGGATGAAGGAGGCAAGCAGCCGCTCTAAGTGGTGCTCCCTGGGGGAAGCCTATGTTCAGCAGTGGACGTCTTCAGGCTGCTAATGATGGATGATGATCCTTCTATGATATACCTACTTGTTACAGTAGTAGGTATTGTCAGAAGGATATTTGTGTTGGTATTTTGGTATGTCCTAGAAAGATAGTGTGATTGAATAACGGTGGCAATGAACTGCGCTGCAAGCCCACCGCACGCTTCCTGCTTACCTCTTCCTACACACATCTAATTTTTGCTACTGCACAGCATTTTGCGCCAACTTCACAGCCACCATTGAGTTCCATTATAATTGTGAACGTAAGAACTGTCATGGTGTGTGTTTGTCTGTGCAAGTGAACATTAACATTGCTAATGTATAATTTCAGGCATGGGTGGTGGAACGGATGGGGAAGTTCCACAGGATATTAGAACCCGGTTTGAACCTGCTGTGGCCAATAGTTGATAAGATAAAATATGTGCAGAGCCTCAAGGAAATTGCTATTGATGTGCCAAAGCAGAGCGCTATTACATCAGACAATGTCACCTTGAGCATTGATGGAGTATTGTATCTCAGGATCATTGATCCATATTTGGGTAAGTCACTTTTGATAAGAATGATGGGAATTCATAAAGCAGCTTATTGGGTTATTAGCAAAGTAGTACATTTTTTATTGAATAGGAAGGGATGGAGTGGTCCGTCTCTTCCCATGGATGCGGTAAGAGCTGGTTAAAGAAATATCATCATCATAATCAGCCTGAAGATCTCCACTGCTGAACAAAGGCCTCCTCAAAGGGATTATCAGGGCAGCAGTATTTTCCTCAATCTGCTTTTTAGAAAGCCTACTGCAATCAACCAAGAATGGTGATTATGGCCATCACCGTTTCTAATGGAAATGCCTATAATTCAGCAGTGGACAGAAAAAAGCTGATGATGTTTTAGCATAGTAGTTTTAAAAAAATTGAACTTAGGTCTATTGTAAATGAAATGAAAATACAGATAGTAAGGAGTACTTACATATACTAGGTGACCTTGAATTGACATGTTATCCCAAAAGGGGGTAAATCTACATCCCAAGGTAGAGAATGATCCTTCTACAAGTTTACTAAATTAATAGTTTTTCATTGAAGAAATGCCACGTAGTTTACGTTCGAAAATAGCCTTAGCACAGCTGGGTGGTCGAACTTCGTCCTTGACCGAGTGCACAAAAATGAGTTTAACGATCTGTGTTTAGAAATGAATTTATAGTATCTTGTTAACTCTCGTAACGATCGCACGTACAATTTTGCGAGTGGATTTAGTTTTTACCATGGAAGTTTGGAAACACCCAGTTTCAAGTAAGGCTCTCACAACTTGTAGGGTATCATGGTCCCAGTTCCTCCATTTCGGGATAACATATCAATTCAAGGTCACCTTGTATACTATGATTCATATGTAATTTTAGCATCATATGGTGTTGAGGATCCAGAGTTCGCCATCACCCAGCTAGCACAAACTACTATGCGTTCAGAGCTTGGTCAGATATCTTTGGACAAAGTATTTAGAGAGAGGGAATCATTGAACATCTCTATTGTGGAAGCAATCAATAAGGCAAGTGAAGCCTGGGGTATTACTTGTCTTCGTTACGAGATTCGTAAGTATTGCCATTTTTACATATTTTAAAATACTTTTTCTCATTCTCATTATGTTTGATTCTGAGTTGCGTAAAAATATTATTTATATAGTTTGAGCACCTACACTTGCTTATACTTGATAATATTTGGCCAGAAACATTTGGTAAGTAGCTGCTGAAATTTCCTGCGTAATGCTATCAAGTAGTGTTATTTAAAATAGTTTGTTAATCCCATATTTGCTTCATGCTTAGAATTGAGTACCGAAGTTCCTACCGAAGATTATAAAAATGCCCACTAAATTTCTCCCCTATTATTGGAGGAATATATTACCACAATAAATATGTATGGATGAAGGCACGCAAGTTGAAGCAGGGACTTTCGCTCATCGGTCTTTCATTATTTATTCTGTGGTGCAGGTGATATAAAGCTGCCGTCTCGGGTGCACGAAGCCATGCAAATGCAAGTGGAAGCGGAACGGAAAAAACGGGCTGCCATCTTGGAGTCGGAGGGAGTTCGCGCCGCTGATATTAATGTAGCCGAGGGCAAGCGGCAAGCTAGGATACTGGCTTCAGGTGAGTTGTATTGCCATTAGGCATGGAAATCATTGCTACTCTAAAATCATAATCATTTCATCATATGATTTATTTTAGTCACTGTGTTTTCACCTGCTACTTTTCACAGGCTGTGATTTTTCGTAGACTGGGATTTTTCATGCCCAATGAATTTATGATCCATGGCGATTGGCGGTGCTTTATGAAAAGGAACACAGACGTGATTTAGGAGCAACCCAGTGAAGTTGCGACCTGCTGCTACTAGTTACTAAGATATATAACGCAGTTTTATAAAATTATACATTACTGGTCTCAGTTTGTTTTGAAGCATAAAATAATTTATATGTTTTTGAATAATCACACTGATTAGTAGCAGAGTATGTTCCAAAAAGTAGCAGAGTGATTTATGATTTATAAAATCCTATGATTTTTCACCTGCTCCTTGTGAAATGATCGATGCCTAATTACCATTGACCACAAGTATTAAAGTATTATCACAGAGCAGGAAAACAGATTACCCTAGTTCCCTGATAGCAGGCAAGCTAGTCTATTGTCGCTTATACAAAGCTGAGCGCTCAAGCGACTAGAGACCACATGTGCTTTGCAATAAAAAATAAAGAACCGAACTTGCTATCGCGCATACTCAGGTGCTGCAAAAACCAGTCAAGGAAAATACACAAAAGCGATGGCACTTTTCACAAGAAAGTTCGTTTTATGCAACAAAACACAACTGAATAAAAATAAAATAATTCTCGATTTATAATGCCGCACGGTATGTTTCACGGTGCGGCATATAACAGCCATGCTGTCTCCCAGTATACTCTTATCTATGCCATATTATTAATGGCAGAGAGAACGACCCAACCAATCTAGAAGCTCTGTATTGAATTTCATCTTGTAAAGCGCTGTAGCGGATTTTAGTTTTAACTTATCAAAAATGGAAAGTTTTTGCAGTTCAAATAGCTCGACTAGTGCATATTACATTATACCTTTGTTCATATACATAAAAGATACTACATGTTATATTATAGAGGCAGAGAAACAGGAGCAGATTAACAAGGCCTCAGGAGAAGCCAATGCTATGCTCGCAGTAGCGGAGGCACGTGCTAAAGGACTCCGACTTGTAGGCAGCGCTCTCGCTCACACAGTAAGTATATTATATTAATACTAGCTGATCCCCCCTAACTTCAAAAAACAAAAAAAAACATTGAAATTTGCCTTTTATGATTTCAGTACACATTATACACAAAAGAATTAAGGGCAAGCGTAGCTAATTACTACATAGTTATTTCTTTCCCTCGCCAGTAACGTAGCGATAAGTGTGAGCAGTGCAAATATAATATTGCTGTGTAAAATGTCTATACATATTTATTAATTTTATTTTATCGTTGTGATGATCTCTAAGTATAGCAGTAGTACCTACTCTAAGTATCTACCTAAAACGGTGCGCCAGGTGTTATAATGTATAACCCCTACTCCACACTTCATTACGTACCCTCTTGCCCCTCACTAACTCGCGCGCAAATACCCTAACACACACCCGCACGCACACGCATACAAACCCCACACTCTTACCCTCCCTAACACACCCTTTCCCACCTACACCCTTACACACACCCCCTCATACATACACAAACACTCACACACGCCCACACCTGAATCCCATACGAAACTTACACAATACAACACTACATGCACACGGGATAGCCTATTAATTTGTTACAATAATAAATCTGTTACTTATACTACACTTGGGTGCAAAAAATTCGCACGTATACAACATTTTGACTTTCGCTGCATTTTTATTTTTGCGATTTTAACGGTACTGCAATATGTTACTACCATTAAAACAAAATGCACACGTAGGCTTTTGAGTGACACATCGAGTGACCATCAACCTCTATAAACAATACAATAACAACAATACAATAGCATAACCCGAAATCGCTCGTTACAGGTAGAGACGCTCGCACTACTTGTCACAGGTATAAAATGGTGCATTTTAAGGGTAGTGACCTCATTCGCACATCAACCTTTTCTTTGAACAGTCGTCAATTGATAACATCGTAACCCAAAATTAAAAAATGAGTACCACACCAGAAATAGCCGCTCAAGTGGTGGCCCTACTTCAAGCAGAGAAAAACCAAATTGAAGTGGCAAGACAACTGAATCTAAGCCGGTTCTCTGTCCGTCGAGTATGGCAGAGGTATCAAGAGACTGGCGGCTTCAAACGGCGCCAAGGATCTGGCCGACCCCGTGCCACAACAAGGCGTGACGACCGCTTTATTGTGACGACTGCATTGCGCAATCGGCGTTTGAATGCAGTTCAATTGGGACAGCGTCTCCAAGAAACACGGGAAGTCGATGTCAGCCGATGGACAGTTAGAAGACGACTACGGGAAGGGAATCTGACTGCGCACAGACCAGCAAATGGACCGAAACTGACCCCAGCCCACCGACAAACCCGCCTTCAATTCGCTCGAGAGCATTTGGAATGGACTGAAGACCAATGGAGCGCAGTTCTGTTCTCTGACGAGTGCAGGATGTGCCTACATGGCAACGATGGAAGAGGAAGAGTCTACCGAAGGCCAGGCGAGCGATTTCAACAATGCTGCATCGAAGAACGAGTCTCTTACGGCGGTGGATCATGCATGTTCTGGGGAGGCATATCACTGGAGGCAAAGACTGAACTTATTTTCATCTCCGGAGCAAATCCTGGCCGCCGATCAAGGGGATTCACTTCTCAAAGGTACATTGAGGAAGTACTCCAAGACCACGTTGTACCATTTGCGGGATATATTGGAGAACACTTCATCTTCATGCAAGATAATGCAAGACCGCATACGGCTCGTATTGTGTACCAGTACCTGGAAGAGGTTGCGGTGCCTGTCATGGAGTGGCCAGCTCGCAGCCCGGACCTCAATCCGATTGAACATTTATGGGACGAGCTATAAAAACGAGTTCGGGCCAGAGACACTGCCCCAACGAGTCTCCAGGAGCTGCAACATGCGATTGAAGAAGAATGGGAGGCCATACCGCAAGATTTTATAAAAACTTTAGTTCAGTCAATGAAAAAACGCATGGAAGCAGTCATTCGGGCTAGGGGAGGGAACACCCCTTATTAATAAAAAAGTTTTTATGCTGATTTTCATGTTTTTAATTTAATTTCAACCCCTAACTTTTATGTTATAAATACACAAAAAACAGGTACTTCAGACATTTACCCAAAACTCTGCTGGATAGGTTTTGAAATAAACTTTAATATTAGATACCAAAAAAATAAAAACAAACATGTTTTTTTTTTATTTTTGAAAATTTGATGAAAATTTATACATGTGCGAATTTTTTGCACCCAAGTGTAGTTTATATTAATAAGTGTATGGATTGTTATGTGCTTCATTATGGGAGAAGACCCCGAAACACAGTTTTCAACTAGTTCGGGGACCGGAGGCTTTATATAAAATTTTTTGTACATAAATTATGTCAATAAATATTTGATTGATTGATTGATCGATAACCCGATTCCGTAAAGAAAGCAAATACGTCTATCGCTTTCACACTCGCACTGCACTTAGACGCAATAGTTTAAGTGGGAAAACAATACTTTCTTGTTTTCGTCAGAATCGTTATACATTTCAGTTAAAATGAGCATTGTATAATTTCAGGACAACAAACACGCCGCGTCGCTGACGCTCGCCGAACAGTACGTCAGTGCGTTCAACAAGCTCGCACGCACCAACAATACTCTCATCCTACCCAGTAACGCAGGGGACGTTTCCAACATTGTAGCACAGGTATTTTGTCTTTCAGTTAATTAATAATTATGATATGCCTGCACGCAATTAAGCAGCTAGAAGCCAATGATATCTCTTTTTTTAATTTTTAAGGTCCATACCCAAAGTGTAAAATTTGAACCCTATCACTAAGGCGCCGCTGTCCGTCTGTAACCAGGCTGTATTTCACGAACCATGTTAGTTAGACAGTTAAAAATTTTCACAGATGTCTTTCTGTTGCCGCTATAACAACAAATACTAAAAAACAGAATAAAATAAATATTTTTTAACAACCTATTATACAACATACTTGATTTTGTTTGCTTGTTTTCATAGAATGGTACGGAACCCTTCGTGCGCGAGTCCGACTCGCACTTGAACAATTTGGTCGCCTGTTCTGAGAATTCAAAGCTAATAAGCAGTTAAAGCATTTTTTATTGTATTATAATTTGATGTATTAAGAACAATGCGTTACTTTTAAGGTAAACTGATTGTTAATTGAGTTTGACGTTAAAAATAAATTATGGTCTTACGGGGCCTCGGGGACCGGGGTACTGAGGGAGTGACCCGTTAGTTCCGATTGGCACTGCAGCTGTTATAAATGGCTGACAGCAAACAATACATTCATCTTTATTAATATATATATTACATAATAGTACGTAAGCTATATCTATCTTAAAAGTTAATACGTTTTACAGGCTAAAAAACGCCTTTTTAAACTTTTAATACAAAATGTTAATAATTCAAAAGTTCTCATTAAATCATAATCGAGGGTAGTTACATTTAGTTTTAACATAAATATTCTTTTTACGTACTACTAAGCCACTTCATACGTTTATATCGCGGAGAAACTGTTGGGTATTAGTGAAAATATGTTATATTTACACAGTTGAAATGCATACATACCTAATAGTAGGTATAACTATCAGGTAGGTATACCTACACAGTTAATATTCTGCAAAAGTAAGTTTTGAGATACTTATCTAAATTACATACTTATCTAATGTAGGTAGGTACCCAATTTCAATTTTATTGAATTAATTTTAATCTAGTAAAACATCTATTTCTAGTCGGCTATCCGTAATAATTATTATACCTGATACTTCGTAACCCGAACGAAATTTTACGAAAACAATTACTTCTTCATCATCAACAGCCCGAAGACGTCCACTGCTGAACATAGGCCTCCCCCAGAGAGCGCCAATTTGAGCAAACAACAGCAATTACTACTTCAACTTTGAACAATTACTTACTTAATACTTTTTTCAACGATTCTTTACGTCATCAGTTTACGTTTTAAGAAACCTATGTTGCCGTTCATTCTAACCTAATTAAATTAAAAAATAAGTATCCAAAATAGTGAATTATTCTTTTCTTCTATATCTTCTTTGCAGAGTTATTTCTTTTCATTAGCCGTGTTTTGTTTTTACCTTCTTCTTCTCGTGTAGGCAAGTGGTCAGCCCCGGTGTCAGAATTTTTAGGCCGCCCGAAGGCTTCTGACTTGGCTTAACGACTATTGCCTTACGACAACAGCTGGGACAGACGACTTAATGTGCCCTCCGAAGCACGGTAGCACTCAGTTCTAAATACCAACTTTTTGCTGTAGTGGTCACCCATCATAGTAGTGACCGCAGCGAACGTTGCTTAACTTTACCGATCGGTTAGGAACGGCTAGTCGTGCTTCGCTATGAGTATGTGCGCTATGTTTTGACCTGACTATGGGTTATGTTTTTCGCGCGTATTTATGTATGATTTTATATCTTTTCAGGCAATGTCGATATACTCAACCGTGACAGCACACAATAAATTGGACCAAACTAACTCTGAACCCCAAACGATGCCTTACGAAGAGCCTCTAGTCAATCTCACAGCTCTCACGGAAAAGGGCACGACACTCGCCGGACAAGCCTTGCCTGATAACGACAGCTTAGCGGAATACTTCTCTGACGACGAAGAACGGGAAAAAGCGCTTCAAGCGCAGAAAGAGAAGAAGGGTCAGTTAGAAAGAGATACATAATATTCCGTTGTCTGTTGTTAATAAATCTAATTTAGAAGTTATCTGTGTTGATTTTGATTGCATAGGCTTTGGAGAGACAAGTTATGCTCGTATGCACTAAAGTTTGATAGCCCATAAGTTCGCACTTATCTCTCTAAGACTTAAGAGTTGCAATAAGTACCTACGTCATCTATGTTACATAATAAAATTGTAACTGGGCTAAATCTGTACATTGAGTTTTAAAATTTTGATTGACGCACTTTTCTTCTCAATTATTTTTGTCTGTCTATACGAGTTTGCACACGCATCACGCTGGAACTACTTAAGGATTTCGCTGTTTATTATTTTTTATATTATTAGGGATAAGTGCGAACTATAGTACATATGGTCAATAGGGTCTTTGTAATGAGATAAGTACCTGTAGGAATTATATTATCTGGGTAAGTACTAAAAGAAGTACAAGTCTAGAAATCTTTTGCTGCAAGTTGCTTTGATTTATTTCATTACTGGCTACATAGTGAAAAAAGAAATATAGAAACTGATGAATTTCAATGAAACTGTAACTATTAAAATAATAGACAATAGGCCTAATTTTGAAGGCTTTAGTTAAAGATGCTAAAAATATATCCGTCTTTTACATTGCCGTCTATTTAATAAGGACAGCAACAGTTTTAGGAGCTTTAGATCTGTCAACTAAAACCTTTAAAATTGGCCCCAATGTTAAATATAATCTTGCATTTATTTTTTATTATAAATTGTAGTTCTTGTGCTACTGTACAAGCCAATAGTAAGAATATAAAATGTACAGGATCTTAGGACTATTTTGGAATCAATTGAACAGTCTCAGGGCCGATTCGCCCATATTATTTATATATTTGTTTATATATTATCATGAGAATCAACAATAAAAGATTCAATACAAGCTTACAAAATGTATGTTTTCATTATACTCTATATACAAACTAGTTCCGACTAGCGCACGCGATAAATTCATAACACTAATGCCCGTCTGCATTTAGTCAATAGTTTTTTATCTGTGGTCTGCTTCTAAAGTTGACACCTGAGTTGGTACTTATCGTCGTCACAAACCGGGTACGTTCTAGAGATAAGTACGAATTTAAGAGCTGCCAAGCGTTAGCGCAGGCGGGCATTACACTTAACTTACAATTACCTTATCATCCATATAAGACTTGACTCTTATCTTCCACCTAAAAAACCACTCGCAAACAACTTTTAAATCAATTTACATAAATTATGTATTATTGCCAATTTATCACAATTTAAATGCTCATTCCATTCTAACCTTTTAAAGTTTGAATAAGTAATCTTGTCGACAATATGCATATAGAAAGCAATTATATGCTAAATAAAAAATTATATTATAAGTTTCATTAAATGTTAACAGTTAGTTACTCTTTAAAAACTTTAAGGTGGAACGTTTCACTCAGCGCGGCAAATTCAAATTTTCTTGAGTTTTTTGCCAATCATAGCTTAATTACTCAACGTGATTACATGAAAACTGATTTTGCGCAAGTAAATAGAATGTATCAACAAATTAGGATTGAAAGTATCACCTAGATATCACTAGTATAGCAACGAATGCCAATAAATAAATTTCATCTTGATTTTTCAGGCTGTAGCCATTTGTTGCTAAACTAGTGATATCTAGGTGATACTTTCAATCCTAATTTGTTGATACATTCTATTTACTTGCGCAAAATCAGTTTTCATGTAATCTCATTGAGTAATTAAGCTATGATTGGCATAAAACGCTAAAAAATTTGAATTTGCCGCGCTGAGTAAAACGTACCTTCTTAAACTTAGAATAAGAACATTACCTGACTAATAAAAGACCCAGAATCCGGGGCCTTAATCCACAAAAAAAGAAACAAAATTTCAAACATAAAGATAAACTAAGTTAATTTTACATTATGATCTCTTATTACCTAAGAATAATAATATCAAATGTCGCAAGAGAAAGGAGACTTGTCAGCTCGGTTTTCAACAGTATAGGAATCAGAAAGCCACAATATGACTTTCATTTCAACTATGAATTAGTTTATGCTATTATGGGCCTTACTTATAAATGCTGCTTAAAGTTAGTCAGTGTTTTAAATGTTCCGTCTCGTTTTCCCGCGTGACATTTCAACACTCAAAAGTGGACAGGTTTTAAGTATATGCTAACTTTAAGCAACAGCGAACCGGAAGGCGCAGCGTAGGCAGACCCCCCCAATAGGTGGACCGACGACCTGGTTAAAACCGCGGGGAGCCGAGCAGCCCCTCAAAGTGGCGCTCTCTGAGGAGGCCTATGATCAGCAGTGGACATCTACGGGCTGATGATGATGATAATGAACTTTAAGCAGCGTTTATAAGTAAGGCCCTATATGTATACATAACAGTTGCAATATCCAACGAGTTCAATGACCTTTTTTGGACACGACAAACCAGCTTTGGTCCTTTCTTAAAACGATCAACAACTTCGTAAATACGAAAACGATGTATCTTGGTATACTCATATTATACGTATTATTGCGTATAGTATGTATAAGATGTCTGTGTATTATACCGACAGTTTCTGTGAGCAACTTAGAGCATTTAACCAACGCTCTAAGATGAGCAATGAAAATAGATAGGCAACTATGTTTTTTATAAGTACTACATCAAAGTTTCATACGTTTCGTTTCACAGGACACGTTTAATTTCTATATCGTTGGAAAATATAATAAGGTTAAAGGCCTTTCCAAACCGGCGCGTTATTCGCTACCGCTGTGGGTAGCGGTATATAAATACCGCGTCGGATCCCGCGCGGTATTTTGTATGAAGTTCTGGGGCTAGAGCGAGACTTCATACAAAATACTGCGCGGGATCCTAGAGCTAAATTCTAATTGATTAAAAAGTCATCCCGTCTGATCTAGCAAATGAAGGCTTCTTTATTTTCCATTTTTAAATTTGTTTCGTTATTTAACAAACAACGAAATAATAAAATCATGAAACAATTACCAAAGTTATATTCTAGCGTCTATGTTAGAACTTAGAAATTCTACGTTGATGACTTAGAACGTCTCTACTTGTCAAACCGGGAGTTTTACCGTTTTACATTGTGATTGTGACTACATTTTTAAAAAGGTCACTGAACTTGGAATGTACTAAGTAAAAAAGTTGCACGTGTTTTGTTTACGCGGTTTGGACGTATTTCTCGCGCTGGTTGAAGTAGCTGACCGTCCCTTCTTCCGGGTTATTGTTCTGTGAAACTGGCATCTTGTGGAGGCTCAGGTAGGATGGCGACAGCTCCGTGCCTTCGAATTGCCGTAAATGAATCTGTTTACAAATAAAAATTGCCGATAAAATATCATTACTTAATCATAATTCATTTTGATAATTGCTCTTTAAATATGAGGGAGTTATAGCAAATACTACTTGAGTAGGTATTTAATTGATTACTTTTCTCGTTAATTTGACTTAAATACTGACCAGTTTTTGATGTAATTTCTATGAGACCAACCAGAGAGTTTATCAAGTTTAATAAAGCAGTTTTTGCGTTTGATATATCGAATTTCTGATAAGTAACTAATAAAAATTACAACTGAATAGAAAACCTCCCACTTTTTAATGATGGTAAAAACTGTACTTCCTTACAAAAAATATACCACAGATAATACCTTTCACAGATAATATGCTATACATTTACGGCCTAGGAAGCAAAGCTGAAATATGTGTACCCATGTGCATAGCAAGATCGACGAAGATCCTACTAATATAAAAGTGAAACGTCTGTCATGGCTGCTCCGCCAAACAAGTTTGGATGGAATTTTACTCACAGATTGCTTAATAAATAGTACCGAGATCGAATACGATAATTTTTATTTCGGATAAATATAAAGGTCGAATAAATAACGAACTAATTAAAATAAAGTCCTTGCATTTTTTCTTATCAGTCATCAGTTCCTTGTTACCATCCAACTCATTAATAACGTTTTCTCAAGTGATTATTATCTAATTCAATATTGCATCGTAATTAAATCAATTTATGCAAATCGGTATTATTATTATACTAGATGCGCGCCGCAGATTCCGCTGTTTTCGATCAATGACTTATTTTTCCGAGATAAAAAGGTTATCTTTTTCCGGGATAAAAAGAATCCTATTTTGACAGTTGACACCGGTATAAACAGCTCGTACGTTTGACGTTACCGATATAGCTCTTAGGATTAGCAAGTTGAAATGGCAATGGGCAGGCCACATCGCTTGTAGAACTGACAACCGATGGGGAAGAAAGGTTCTCGAGTGGCGACCACGAATCGGAAGAAGCAGCGTAGGCAGACCCCCCACTAGGTGGACAGACGATCTGGTGAAAGCCACGGGGAGCCGATGGATGCAGGAGGTGAGCAGCGACTCAAGGTGGCGCTCCCTGGAGGAGGCCTATGTTCAGCAGTGGACGTCATCAGGCTGTTAATGATGATGATAACGTTTGACGTACTAAGACGGACTCTAATTGATGTTTTAGGTAGTCTTTGTCTTTATTATACCATCTCTCTTCTGATACAATAAGAAGGGGGGACCTTAACAACCTAACGTTAAGCTGTATCGATAATTTTAAACGGATTTTTTTTTATATTTGCTTTACGATTGACTTACACACCCAGTCCACCCAGAATAGATTGAAGTAGCAAAAAATAAGTAATTTCTCTACTAATAATAAGCTTTTGATCAGACTCATTAATATACCTACCATGTTTTTGTACTGTAAAGTATTCTAAAACGCGATTAGCTAGTTTTCTAGATCGTGGCAACATGATAACGGACATCTCAAAAAAAATCCTGTCTTACAAGATCTTTATAAGATAAATAATACTGCAAGAGGTGGTTTCGTATAGGTCAAATTTTACTTATATATGTCGCATAAATTTTTATTGGTATTGTAATTTATGATGTTAATTGCATAGAAATCCGGTATTTTCAAGATTTTTATAATTTATCAATATTCTCAGACTAGATATTTTTCAATAAAACCGCTTACCGCTCTACCGCTTTTATACGAGTTATAGAAAAGAATGTATTAATTCTGTAATCTAACACTATTAAACATGGGTAGCCAAAAATTGTTATTTTGTGTGTCTATCTATTACATTTTAGATCTACTCCGGTTTGATCCCCTGGAACGATCCCTTGAGGGATCAAAAAAAAAACAAGAGAAGTCGGCGATTATACTTCTAATTACTATTCCAATGTTAGCATTAGGTATGGAACCGAGCATTACACCATTATAGTTATTTTCAACCAGGATGTTCTCTATTTGGTTCTTTATTTGAAAGGCCATACTTTGGTCCAAAGAGGATATAACCGCTAACTTTGGTTTCGTGTATTAAATCAAACTAGTAGTATGATAACATTATTTCCAAAAAGTATCTTCAAATGGATCATCTATGGAGAAATCATATTCAATTTGTATTAATATATACCCACACTACCAGAACACAGAGTAGATAATAATAACTAAACCCGTTTTTTAAAATAAAGTATCGTATTTATCTTTCGCTGTTTTTTATAAACCTAAAAGAATGTTTTTATCAAATTCTCACCAATAAATGTAAGTTTACTTCATCACTTCTGCTCAAGTAAGGGAAGTTGCCGCCGCTTTTCAAATGCGCCAGTTTTGCGTGAGGGTAGGACTTGTATAGGTCCTCTCTGACGCGAGAGCTCAGCGCACTCTCGTCCCATACATCCATCACGGTTATGGGCAGGTCACTGAGTAGTTGTGGTTGGACGTAGCTGGGACTGCAGTTTAGGGTTAGACGAGAGGCCAGCTCTGATTGGTTAAGGGATTCCAGCTGGAAAATGAAGATTTATATCCTACAACCAAATACATAATCTAGGGATGCAGACAGAACCTGTATTTGCGGTATTTTACTCAAAAATTCTTGCCTTGTCGCGGGAATCGACCACACGCCTTATACAGGATGTAATTTAATTCATCAGCATAAATTGAGTCCATGATACTACATCATTTATAGATGATTATTAAAGAGTAAAAGTGTGTAAATGAAAATATTTTTATTGAAAATTATGAAGATTGCCGCGGCGCCTAACGCAGTTGGCACGGATGATTTTGATACATTTAAACGTTTTTATACCTTGTATGTACTAATTAAAAATAGTACTACATTATTTTAATTAAATTTTGTATTGTAGCATTTGATTAAGTAAGTTATTCCATTTTTTAGAGTTATAATTATGACTAAGTAAACCAATGTGTTACAATTCAAAAATTTTGGTTCTGACGTAACCGGTATCAGGAGTAGGTACTTAGTTTCAAAGGATGCTAATGAATTCAATTACACCCAGTATATGAGAAATTAGAGATATATTTTGGATGAGCATATTAATTATTATTATTCAAGAGAACATAGCTTAGCCAGATTTTTCGTAAGTAAATTCAGTTATTTAATATCTTCAAAAATTTCGCAATGCGCGAGCGAGATAGTGGATTTGCGACCTTAATAAGCAATTTAAGCAAAATTAATTTGCCACAAACATTCACATTTTATAATATCAGTGTGTTGGTACTGTACTATTATTTATTCTGTGATGATGGAATGTAACCAAATTGATCCCGTTGATAGCTCGTATACATAATTTCTGGTACAAACACGACTCACCTACGGGGCAGGGGGCGAGGTAACAAAACGAGACAAAGTCATACGAAATTACTAAGGTCAGAGCAAGATGGAACAAAAAACATATTAAACTACTAATTTCGTACGAGAGGAAGTTGTATCGTTGGTCAACTGGATTATTTAAATAAAGGTTTTTTTGAAAGTTATTTTTGCTGAATACATTATAAATAGATTGTCTATTCAATCACACAATAGATAAGTGTTAATGTAATATATGTCACATAATTTCCTTGATTGAAGATAAAATAGGAATGTTATAGCTAGATAATAATAAAACCCATTATATTACAGTACATCACACATTAACTACGATAAGGAATATAATAAAATCATAGATAAGTCACACAGGTACAATTATTTGAAATTGTAAAGTTATGAAAACGAACTTACTCTTTCAACCATGAAGTCAATGGCCTCCGCCATTCTCTGGTCAACCTTGTCCGTTGTAAAGTTGCCCATCAGCATTCTCTTTAAAACAAGTGAAGGTAGAAGCCAGAAAAGAGCTGCAGAGTCATGATACTCAAACACTGAGGTGTCCGTGAATGTGTTGCATAGTATTAGGGATGCTACTCGCGGACAGTTTTTTGTTACCTCCGTAAATTTTTGTGCTATGAAACCACCTGCGAAAAGAGGATTATTTACTCATTTCAAATAGTCGAACTACTTTTGGGAGAAGCTGTTATGTTGCAATGGTGTGACTGTTAACTCCACATTAACATATCTTAGGTATCTTGATAGCAGAAATTACAAAAAGATTAAAGGATGTTATTGAATTTAGATGAGATCTATTTCTTTTTGCACAAGTTAATAGATCCAGCTAAGGGAATATTCGGGGAATAGGTAGCATTTTTCTTTAGTACATTAAAATCCAACTCAGCTGGGCAGCATTCGGGAAGCTTCGACCTATCTTTTCATCCAAAATACCACAAAGCCTGAAAACAAAAGTTTTCAATCAATGTGTGTTGCCAGTGATGACTTATGGAACTGAGATGTGGTCTCTAACTGTTGGCCTCATTACTAAGCTCAAAGTCGCGCAACGAGCTATGGAGAGAGCAATGCTCGGTGTTTCCCTGCGAGATAAGATCCGTAATGAGGAGATCCACAGGAGAACTAAAGTGACCGATGTAGCTCTTAGGATTAGCAAGTTGAAATGGCAATGGGCAGGCCACATCGCTCGTATAACTGACAACCGATGGGGAAGAAAGGTGCTCGAGTGGCGACCACGAACTGGAAGACGCAGCGTAGGCCGCCCCCCCACTAGGTGGACCGACGACCTGGTGAAAGCCGCGGGGAGCCGATGGAAGCAAGAGGCGAGCAGCCGCTCTGAGTGGCGCTCCCGGGGGGAGGCCTATGTTCAGCAGTGGACGTCTTCAGGCTGTTAATGATGATGATGATGATGACATTAAAATCTTCTGTCATCACGAACCCACCTGCCAAACATGGTGAATATGGCAAACCATTATAAGCATCCAAAGTATTGTTGATGTATGGTATGATTGTATGTAGGTCTTTATAAGAATACATTAAAAAATAATCTAATCCTCTTTCCTTGGTGATTTTTTTTTGGATAATTACTCATTTGTTATTCCACTGTTATCATAATCTAAGTAGGCGATGGAAGTTACCTAAAGAAGCGCCAAATATGTGAATCTTATCAAGCTCCAGATAATCTATAAGCCTTTTGAAGCCATCACACCATTCCTTCATATTCCAATAGGGAGGCGGTTCAGCTGCAATCACCCTGACTCCCCGAGATGCAAGTCCCATCACTTGATTGAAGAATACATCTGCGGTGCCGGATACTGGTGGGAGACATATCAGTGGGCAAGCCACTGACTTTGGTCCCGAGTCAAATATTCTCCAAGCCTATAACATACCATTAGAAAACTAGGATTAAAACTCTGGCTAACATGCTTGACTAATGTCATGATATTCACTCACACCGATAATTTATATAGTGAATGGTGAATGATTATTTTAATTATTGTCATTTGCATTTGTACAATGTGTCCCAAAGTATTAAAAATGTTATCTACAATGTTTGGTGTATTGGGAAACACATTTATAATGCTTTGGGACATATTATTGTAATGCAGAGACTGCAAAGTTTCAACCACAAAAGCCAATTTAATTAAAAAATTATAAATTTTATACTTACATGCATGACACATTACAACAATAGTTTAATGGTTGATTTCATTTGTTGGTTGCGTTAACCAGGCGATACTGCCTTGGATCTTAAATATTTAACTTTGAGATAATTAGGTATTTTTAATTTTGTTTACCTTGGAACCATCGGAGTCCACCACTATTTTCCTTAGTGGAATACTGCTCCTAAAACTTAGGTATTCGTTGGACTGAGCTATGTCGCTAAGACAACTCATTATACGTTAATTTCGGTAAACTTGTAACAATTATCAGTACAAAAAGTAATTCAACAAAATCAACACTCCACCAAGTAAAAATAGGCAATTGTTTACACTTTCAAAAAACAAGGGAAATTGAATGAAAAGAAACGTCAAATGATTGAACCACTAGGGATGTCGATACTAGTAAATACGGGTAAGTACTCGATACTTTTCTCTACTATTGTAATCTTATCAAATACACACAGAATACTAATGATTCCTCCTGCGATCGAATCAATGCTGTAACGTCAAAACAGAATAGCATGTCAAAAGTCAAAGCCAAGCAGCATTAATAAATTTGCTCGTTATTCATACGAAAAGGAATTAAAAATGCAGACTAATAATAATTAGTAGCCTAATAATAGCCCTATTTTTTATCGGCGATACGCTAACATTTGATCACGGTCTCACCTTATGGTAAGTGACAACGCTATAAACGATGGAATTTAAAGTCAAGTAGCCTAAAACGATGAACTTTGGTAAATACTTAGGCCTAAAAATCGAATGCGACATAATTATCTTCTAAGCATTGAATAAAATTAAAATAAATAATTGAACTAAGTAATGAAATAAACACAAATAATTATTCTCACAATCATCATCATGATAATCATCACCACCATCGAATAATTGAGTACTACTCATTTGGATAGGTGTCGATACTTTGGTGGTATCGGAACATCCCTTTACATCACAAATGGATTGAAAAAGTTGACTTGCTCGTAACGTGGCATTGACAGAGACACACATGGGGTGCTGTCAGAGACACCACAGAATGGGTGCGTTCCAGTTCATTTTCGTTATTTTGGATCACAAAAGTCGTTCCATTAGCAATTAAAGTGACACTTTAGGAGTATTTGAGTTTGAATGTGATCGTTGGAGTTTTGACGGGAGCGCGGAAAAGTTCACGTCGTTGCATTGAATTATTTCTCAAAACTTATGCTTTTTCCAGAGTTAATGTTTAAAAATTGGTGGCGGTTTACGCATTAAGTGCTGCATTATGAGCATGAGTGTGGGCAAGTGATATAATGTGGTGAAACGTGGTTTTTCGTGTTGCTTCCGAAATTCCATAGAAGCTTCTAGTTAAGTTGCCATCACTTTACTGGAGCATGACTTTAGACTGGATTATGACCTGACTTAGACTGGACTATGACTACGACTAAGACTTGACTTTACGTGAAATATTCTAATAACATGATGGAAAATTACAATACTTTAAAAAAAAAATATGATCGTTTTTGGCGTTTTTTTTCTTATATTTTGGCTCCACACATAGTGTATTTAGCCAGTGTCAAGTATTATATTTTCATCGTGTTATAAAATATTTCACGCAAAGTCATAGTCATAGTCCAGTCTAAGTCAGATAGTCATAGTCCAGTCTAAGTCAGATAGTCATAGTCCAGTCTAAGTCATGCTCCAGCAAAGTGGTGGCAACTTTACTAGAAGCTTCTATGGAGTTTTGAAAGCAACACGAAAAATCACGTTTCACCACATTATATCACTTGCACACACTCATGCTCGTAATTCAGCACTTAATGCGTAAAACGCCACCAATTTTAAACATTAACACTGGAAAAAGCAAAAGTTTTGTAAAATAATACGATGCAACGACGTGAACTTTTCCGTGTTCCCGCCAAAACTCCAAAAACACAGCTTTTTTTAATAAAACGCCTCATTGCGATATGGCGGCTGTTGTTCCATTTTCTGCCAGTTCACAGATAACTTCAAAGAGGATATAATCACTTCGTGATAACTTGGTCAGATTATGCTGGAACACGCCCATTATCGCCGCGCTTATGACTTCTACAAAGCGGGAATTTTAAAAGAATAATTTATTGTTTTCTGGGGTGGAAACTAATTCCGTGGTTAAAAATTCTGATTTTACTGACTGCAAGCATCTAAAATACATACTGACCATTTACTGACCATACCTCGAGAGATACCGACCCTTCGTATACCAATTTACTACCTATTGAAATATGCATGTGTTAGTTGCTGTCAGTTAAGTATGTGTGCCAGTAATTCTATTAAACATTCACCATGGTCGTATGTAAGAAAAAAATATAATGTTTGCCTTCTACCACAATAACTGATGACGGGCCCGATAGCTCAGTTGGTAGTATCCCTGCCTTCTGAACTGGGGGCTGTGGGTTCGATTCCTACCCGGGACAAACATTTGTGTAATGAACATAGATGTTTGTTCTGCGTCTAGGTGTTATATTGTATTCTATGTATGTATTTACAAACAAAAAAGTATATAAGTATTGTATCAGTTATCTGGTCCCATAGTACAAGCTATGCTTAGTTTGGGACTAGATGGCGCTGTGTGAAATGTGCACACATATTTTATATTTATTATTATTTATTAACTAGGTTTGCTCAGTAAGGATATATGCAAGTGGCAAATAGCCAGGTCCAGGCTAAATTGGCCCAAAGCCCTAGGGGTCAGTGGTAAATTTTTTCACGTACTTATATAAATAATATAAAATAGATACCCATGCATAAATAAAAAATTGGTGGTTGGTTGATTGTTGTTTAGTGCGATGAATGAGAGGCTGATACATAAAATCAACCGCTGATCAGAAAGCGAAAAAATATGTGTGTTCATAACGGTTCCTGACTGGAAGAGGGACAAAAATATTCGAAGAGCAATGAGAGCCATTACAAAAATCTTCTTTAAATAGTCTTCACACACAACCCGCATTTACGTTTGGAGCATATTACACGTCACGCGTTATTGACAAGGAATCTCATGTGTCATACCCACAGAGCTATGAAACAAATGAAGCTTCGCACAGAGCTATGAAACAAATGACGCTTCGCCTATAGATAGAGACGAAATTAATCATATTATTGCTGCCAAACTTCGGTACGGGGTACTCCTCTGTGTCAGTTTGATATTATAGGGTAATTTCGCTAGTTTCCGACCACTTAGTGGAGTTGTCAAGTTTAGGTTGCATAATAAAATGTACCAGTATCATTTTTTGACTTGATGCTACTAAGCTACGTTTCAAATATTATACTCTATATTTTTATCAGATTATCAATCATTTTTTATAATAACCGACCCTTTTATAAATATCTAAACCAAAGGCTAATAGTAACTATTTTGCTAGTTTTCGATCACTAAATTATGTTTACGAACACTTTTTCGCTAGTTTCCTACCACTATAAATTGAAAGACGTAGGTGCCTGTGGTAAATAAATGATAGAAACAATGATCAGCAAGGCTTCTTTAGATCCTCTGTCTTGTATTTTCATGATTTCTCCAGCTTTGAGGCACTTACTCATATAAAAAAGCGTGATCTTTTTTCTTACTGAGACCGCCAAAAATTATTTAAGGATATGGCTAAAATATCGCCTATAACAAAAAAAAAATTGGCTAACGTAGTTTATAAACATAGTTATGTTTACAAACTAAATACGCTACTTTTTTTGTAATAAAGCCAGCCCACATTAGACCCTGGGCGGGAATATTCAATGATGGTTCGATCAGTTGGTCACGCCTATTTTGCGACCACCAGCATTAATCGTTTTTTTTAAATCGTGTCTGGTCTAATTAGTCAAACTTACAAAGTAATCGACTATTTATGTACTTTTATATGTAAATAAATACGTATTTATAATGTTTTTGATATAGTTTGCTTTTGCGGTCGAATAGCATTTTTCTGCAGCTGGATTAGTTTTCGACCACGAGCGATTTTGGGTATCTGTAGTTTTTATACCAGATGGTGGATAAACGTGGTCGAAAGCTGGCAGTTAAAATGAATGTGCTTTTAAGTTTCAAAGCTTTAAAATAGAATTGGGGATTTCTCGTATAATATTTGTTACAAAACTGAACCTATTTGGACATAAGATGTGTTCACCGCAAGCTTTTTATTTTTTGTATTTTTTCATCAAATGTACATTAAACGGTCGGATATAGGAAGTGGTCGCAAAACCGGCAAACTTACCCTATGGCAGAAGTACCGATAGTGATGTAATGCGTTGGTTAACCTTATAATTATCGACACATCGATAGTTTCTATTATGCCATCCGGAAATTTGTTACAATAAGTTTTAAATGTTTTCAATTTATTTTGTGGTTAGATTGACTTCTACTAATTAAACTTTTAATATCTTTTATGTTTATTAGGTTTCCTACAGATCCTAATATAAAAGATAAATAGATATTCGCAACTGGACAGTGCAATTGGTTTCCTCAAAAACATGATACGGTTTGCTCTCAGCATTTTGAAGCTGAATGTTTTATGAAAATGTCTAACCATATACGTTTATATTTTGACGCTATTCCCACATTGAAACTCTATCCTATTTTTAACGAGGTACTCTAATTTCTCCCCACTAGGTGGACCGATGACCTGGTGAAAACCGCGGGGAGCCGATGGATGCAGGAGGCGAGCAGCCGTTCAAAGTGGCGCTTTCTGGGGGAGGCTTATGTTCAGCTGTGGACATCTACGGGCTGATGATGATGACTATAATTTCTCTTATCCGCATTTATTATTTGATGAGGACATTATAATGATGTGGCGTGCTCGCCCATGAAAGAGTTTTCATGTAGCCTCCATGGAGCTATTAAAAAAAGAAGGAGGGAATCCCGTCTGATCCGAAACTGAAGCTCCCTTAGGAAGCCGGTCGCCCTACTTTCAGCTGACACACATATGTAGTATGTCCGCCATTTTGGGCTTCAGTTCGATGTCAATCAAAACTCAATCCTTCTTTTTTTTTATTTCATCCATGGTAGCCTCATAGAAAACCATTGCTCTTGGTTGCTAAAGACAACTGATCTCGTTGATTCTACGTAAGAATTTACGTCTTAGTCGATATTGAATGAAAAAATTCACTTGCTTTTTATTTTGTAAACAGCTGTAAATTAAAATATACATCGCATGGTGAGCTGAAAAATTACCTTTATTTACTGCCAAACTAAGGACCTCCTTCTATTAAATAAGTGTTTACCTACAACACCTCAATGATACTAAATATTATTATTATTTTTCCTAAAAATTCATCTGAAAATTGTATTTTCTGATGAATTCTATCAAAAAGAAACATGACGCAACAATACTGATGAATCATCAGCAAAACGTGTTACCTATGTATTTGGAGTTTTAATATATTTTTTCGTTTTATAACTTGTTATGTTTCTTCTATTTCAAACTTTAGTTTATAGATATAATAATACTATCACACATCATCAGCCGGCAGACGTCTACTGCTAAACACTGCCTCCCCCATAAAACCTCACTTTGGACGCCTATCGGATTTGCTTATAAACTTAATCTTTATAACCATAAACTGACGATAAACTACCTCTATACTTACACACATTACATTTGCCATAAAATAGGTGAGTTGGACTGTATATCCGTGACGCGAACATGACGTACCTACCAATACCAATACATTCAATTTTATTTATTTTAGATTTATACCGGTATGTTTATCGGCTGGCCATTGTCGACCCAGAATAGAGTATAATAGAATAAAATAACACTATTACATATAGAAATACGCACAAAAGGCACAAAAGATATAGGTAGGTACTAAAGTGTACCTAATGATACAATCAGGTAAGAGGTACCTTACCGCGTACTTAACTCATATCAAACTATCGATAAAAATATATCGACTCAACCCACAGCACGTTTTGCTGACAGCAGTGGCACTAATGACAAGACAATTGCTATATATGTCATCTGCGCAGGTAAACCATAGAGGTTTCATTGTAATACCTGACACGCTTGAATTGTATGAGAAGTGTCGAAAAGGCGCCTCTATGTAGAGGGAAGCGTTTTTTTTTTGCTCTGTGGTCATAGCGAATAACCCCCCCTGGTGACCTCTATAAAATACACGCACGCTTGTATTACAAAGATTAGTGCATAAGTGGGACATAAACTAAGTAGATAGGTATCTCTATGTATTTAGATTGTTATATAATAATAATATTATATTACTTATTATAATCGATAGTAAACAGAAGTCAGGTTTCAAACACATCATTTATTAAACACTATCATTACAATATAATTAACATTCTCGTCGTGAATTTTCCTACATTGATTTTCCAAACCACTTACGTAACTTAAATATCTAACTATCAATTACGTTTTGGACGATTTTAGCTGGAGTTGATTAGAACAAACACCATCGGATAAGAGAAACTGCACAACAAAAATAAGTTAATTTTAACTAGACATCGCGCCGCGATCAACTATTATGAAGATAGAATAGTAGCTAAAACCGTTAATGTAGTTTAACTCTTACAAACGAATCATATAAGTAGGTTATTTATAATTTTTACTTAGTGCATGCTACGGTAATTCCATTACAATTAATTTCGTTCGTGAAACTGCGTATTCTATAACTACATTTTAGCCTAAGGATATACTTACTGCAATTTTTTTTTATTATCTTTTAAGGTGTGGATTTGAGCGTATCCTCCCAATATTTTTTCAAACTTATAATAATAATTGATAAAATCTCTGTACATCAAAATTTTGCAATATAATATAGAGGCTGTCAGTACATTAATTTACAATAAGTTACACTAATAGTTTATACAATTTAATAGTAATTAGCGATACAATTTCTTTAAATCGAAAATTTAAATCATTTTAAGTAGAATTATAATGAAATTTTGAAACAAGAGTTAACACAATGACAAAGAATAAAACTAATATGTAATAATAAATTTTAATACGCATTAGGCGACATTTTGTTGTAATGTGATAATCACAGAAGTCTTGTTAAAACGTTTATTAGACAAAACTTAATCATTATTTAAGTCATAAAACCTAACATTTACAGAGGGAACTTATATCATTCCATAATAATAGTTGGCATATTTAAACAAATTATGACTAAGTAATTCACTGCTACATAAAGTAATAATTATAACAATAATTAACTATCCAGTTCAGGCAAGTGGTACGGACAAGACAAGAGAGAATCATAACTGAATATAACTCAAATACATTTTATCTACAGAAAAGGATTGCTATCAGCTAAATAACCAACAGATTAGAAAAAAAAAACACAGTTCACAACTAAACAATACATACCTACTATACGACTATGCTCTATATTCACACGTTTACAAAGGGCTTTCTTTCATGATAAATAAAATATCATTGTGAGAAATGCATTATCATAGCAATAGCCAGTTTCAATAGATCCTCTGAATGGACTAATACAATATTATGGCAAGCGATTTTTGTCTCTACTCAGCTTTGTCTTCGCTTTAAAACCTTCATTGTACTTAAGAGTATTTTGTTCAGTTTTCGTCCGTGACGTCTTTTTACCAGGGCCATTATTCCGTATCGATTCCTTACTTCGAAACCACGCGAATTCCTTGTCTTAGATAAGAAATCTACAAAAGTCTATTCTCTATGAACTCAAAACGAAACCGCGTGAAATGAATTTGGAATTGGCGAGATTTGAACTGCCAAAAATCATATGTTCTACTGAGACGCGTTGCGAAACATCAACACGTCTAAAGATATGACCACTTATGTCAATATATTTTATTCAAAATAAAGATAATTTTACTGTAAAGTGAAGGTATATCTAACGCTTTGACACGATTTGAACAAGACACGATAACGACGTGGTTTGGAATCGTGTGGAATCTATGTTACTATAGAGAATAACCGCCCAGACTAGTTATTACAGTATTTTTATAAAGCCAAAAAAGAAGGGTAATATTTTTCGAATCTATTTCATTGTCTTAAATTTATTATGAAACGAAAATCTGAAGGTGGTTTTTGGAGTCTGCCAAAGCTAACTCTGCAGTGGAGTATTTTGGAACCCCCAAAACTTTTTCATGGTTTTTTTTTGATGATGAGCAATCAGTTTTTTATGTCAATTTCTTAACATGTCAGTGTATTATGCAATTTGAATTTTATGATTGGTTGTGTTTTCTAAAAGAAGTAGTGGTTCAACCAATTGAAAGTGTTAAAAGTTTTTTGAAGTATGCACTGTGCTATCATATACGAGATTTTACAATACACCAATTTTAAATCACTGCAGAGTTAGCTTAGCCAGACTATAGCCTACTCTAGTCGGCTGAATATCTATCAAAACGACGGTACCTAGACCAGCCCCTCTATTACGATTGAGCTAGCAGCGCTGCCGACACGCATCTGCCGCTCAACTGCTGTCAAAATTGTATGAAATTTGACAGCAGTTGAGCGGCAGACGCTCGTCAGCAGCGCTACTAGCTCAATCGTAATAGCGGGGCAGCTCTTGCAGAAAACGTCTACCACCTTGTTTTTGGTTTAATGAAGTTACGCGTACCTTTTATCTTTTAAGCCGCATATGAACAAATGTGAAAGGGATAGTGAAAACATAATCCAATGAAAGCTACACCGAGTATGAGCTACATGTTTTAATTACACGTAACCAGCATTAATGATTGTGTAAAGTTGGTAACGGGCGGAAGTCGAACCACGCATGGTCGGTCGCATATAAAATTTTATTACAAACTTATTCTTGCTACTGGCCGGAAAGAAATTATATCACGGGCTATTAAGCTCAAATCATAATGACCGTCACCCAAATTTTGCACAAAAAAAAACTTGGACACCTTACTATTAAAACTGAAAACAATGACTACTCAATAGATAAAATGTCGATATGAGCTCGTAACGCCAAATTAGTTTACAAAACTTAATTGTAAAAAAATTCATTGAAATAATCAAATACAGTGAGATATGTGATGATGCTTCCAAATAGCGGAGAGGAATTTAAGTTTAACACTGTTTAACAACTTTCACGGTTGTTTATCACGTTTTTAATAATACTTACGGGATATTCACTTTTTATCATCCACCCGCATCTTCAGTCTACCCGTGAAAATGGTGCATGTAACTGTGCCGAAATATCGGGAACTCAAAAATTATTCTAATCACGGTAAATATCCCGTAAGTACTATTAAAAACGTGGAATTTAAGTTTGTTTCTTATTTTCTTACTATTGTAAACTAAACCTGTTTATTGCTCTAATATTTTATTGTTTTCCCACTGTTTTTATTGTTTCTGTAACATAGATTTCGAGAGATTACTCTCTATGTCTAAAGGTGCCTACAAATCTGTTCGTTTGTCGATTCACATGTCTAAGAAGCGGTGTCTGCTAGATTAGAACAAGCAACATTGGCCTTCATGAACGAATAATACAGTGAATAGGTCCAATATAATATTCATTGTTAATCGTTTTGTCGTAAAAATAGACTCTTCAAATGAGACGTAGTAGAAAAATAGCAATCGATAAACATCGATCAAATCCGAAGGAACCTTTTGAAGTTTACTCTTTTAATTCATATCGCGTACAACAATGGGCCTTTACCTAAATCGACATTCGAGATATAATTTACAAGACCAGTCGATTAACAAAAAGCTTAGACAAAACACGGAGAACGCATGCTTTGAAGCAAAGAAATGTAGTCTTGAAAAACGATGCTTATGTTTTTCATCCCTTTCTTCAACTCTTTCATTCTTCATTATTTTGTCTTTGCTTCTTGATTAAATATTACAGTTATCGAATGGTCTATGCATATGCATATACACTGAAGCCAAAGTCTACTGACACAAAATCTCTATTCCCGCACAAAACCCTCGCGTTTCAGTATCTTTTATATCAATAAACATGCAGTATTACGCAAATGGTTTGTGTCGCGACATGCAATTATATCAATAGGCGTCGGCTTGTTTTTTTAAATCTCATGCCGGTTGTTTGGAGATCCGTACGCACCGCGTTTTGTCCCGCGGTGCCAGCGCCTTCCCACCGCCTCGCACAAAAACAACACTACTACAACTCTCCGCAAAATCACACTTATTTTCATGACCGTAGATCTCCATTTCATGTATCAAGAACTCACTATATGGACATTGTTTTGATTTTACCACAAACTTAAATGCGTTCAGGATCTCATCAAACATGACCTGTTTACTTTTGATTGTCTACTACTGTTGCTGCCAATGGTTTTAAGATCTTTGAATGGCACAGTGGAATTTAGAGATGGATAGGGTGTACAAAAGAAGACGTTAAGAATGTGAGCATTCCTCGGGGATTAAGATCATTAGCCCTCAGGGCATGGTGATAGTTAGTGTGAATGATCTGTCAAGGTTTTTTAATAATCGACTGCAGCCCTGCAGAAGATAATGGTGTCTATTTGGATGACAATGTACAATTGTACATGCCAGTTGTCACCCTCATCAACTCCTCCTCACCACTATCCACAATCCTCACCACTAGCTTAGCTTTTAATCATTTGTGGTAGATCAACGGCATCCAACATTTGGAGGCATAATAATTATGATTGATCAATCGAGTGTGTTAATCAAGTGTTAGGTCAACGGCATCCAACATTTGGAGGCATAATGATTATGATTGATCAATCGAGTGTGTTAACCAAGTGTTAGGTCAACGGCATCCAACATTTGGAGGCATAATGATTGATTGATCAAGCCTGTTAACCAAGTGTCAGATCAACAACGTTCAACATTTGGAGGCATTATGATTATTATGGTTTGATTTAGCTTGTTAACCTAGTGTTAATCAACAGCATTCAACGTTTGCAGGAATAATGATTATGATTCATCGATCGAGCTTGTAAACCAAGTGTTAGATCAACAGCATCCAAGGAGGCATAGTGGTTATAACACTTATGACTGATTGATGGCGCCTATTAACCAAGTGTGGCAGATTATGGTGACCAGTTTTGGAGGCATAATGTTTGATCGAGCCTGTTAACCAAGTGGTAGATCAACAGCATCCAAGGAGGCATAGTTGTTATAACACTTATGACTGATTGATGGCGCCTATTAACCAAGTGTGGCAGATTATGGTGACCAGTTTTGGAGGCATAATGTTTGATCGAGCCTGTTAACCAAGTGGTAGATCAACAGCATCCAATGATTGGTTGATCAAGCCTGTTAACCAAGTGTGGCAGATCTATGGTGTCCAATTTTGGAGGCATAATGGTTATGATAGATTATTCGTGCCTGTTAACCGAGTTTGTGTCAGCGGAGTCCAGGCGGCTTGCGAGGCGGGATGGGTCGGCGCGGCGCCGGCGCTCGCTCTCACGACTCTCCATTACCGCTGTCGTCGGCGTCGCCCTCTCCGCCTTCCAGCTCCTCGTCAGTGTCGGAGTCGAGGTCATCGTAGTCATCGTCGTAGAAGTCTGTCATGTCCAGCTGTAAGGAAATATTAATTACACGTTAAATAGACCATTTTCTTTGTGTCATCCATGTTGGGTGAATTCCTTTAAGTTAGGTTTTCCAATTTTGTGTTAGGTATTTTTCACTGGCAACGCATTACATACACGTAATTGTTGGAGACACTTGGCTAATCATAATGATTCATTAATTAAAAATAAATATGCTAAAATGGGCATATGTTTGACAACGTCTCACCTGATGGCAAGTGACGAAGTTGTTTAGGGTAGAGGATGTTTGCCCATGAGGTGCCCATTCACTCTTGACTTGCAAAGACCCAGGAGGAAATACTGTTGCTCAAAAAGCAACGTTTAACACTTTAATTAGAAGAATGTTCAGTAAGAACTTTAGGGTGACAGAAACAATCTATAGTATAGCTACCTACCTTCTATACCTGCACTGCAAAACAAAAAGTTTTAACCTTTTCAGTGGGGAAAAAAACTAATTTTTTTAAGCAATTATTTTTACCTGTGGTTCTTGCGTCGACGACTTGACCTGAGTCTTGATGCAATAGTCTTCTAACGTAAGGGGCACCACAATGCCTTCCTTCTCCGCATCCATACGCGCTACTTGGGCTTGCTTTCTGGAAAACAGAAACACAACATGTTTGAGAAAATAGGTTGAGAGCGAAAAATATGAGAAATAGCCTCACAGATTACAAAGAGAATGTCTGTATCTTTTCTTACACCATAGATGTTTCTGTATAATTTAGTCTGTGTTCATTACATATTTACCCCCTACCCGCTGATTTAAAAAAACGAAACGTCTGGTTGTTTATTTGTTCCTAGCTGTACCCCGCGCTTTCAGCCGCGCATACAATCACCCATATGTTAATCTAGCGTGGGAAGCTGTCTCATCATCATTATCATCAGCCTGAAGACGTCCACTGCTGAGCACAGGCGCTCCCAAAGAGCGCCACTTTGAGCGGCTACTTGCCTCTTGCATCGGCTCCCCGCAGTTCTACATTAAATTAACCATTTTCGTAACGTAAAATAGTGGAGAAATAGTGTTTAATTTAGTAAAAAATAATAAATACGATGTCGAGACAAATCATTGGCATAGAGAAAGCAAAGTAAGTACAGTTAAGTAAGCAAACGTTTACAAATCCTTTATATAGAAAATATACAGTTAGATAGCTACATCTAAAATAACAGGTCTAAGGATATACTCTGTCGCCCACGTCTGCTTCCTCCTACGCTAAGAAATAATAACACAGTACCCCGTACATTATTTCTCTATTGATAGCTAAACGACAAATGCAACAAAAACTAGTTTCTTTGCTGTTCGATAAATACCGTTACATTTCACAATTATCAACGCTATGATTGGGCCAATCAACTTTTGGTAGAAACTGGCGAAGCGTTTGGTAGAAGCGACGGGCCCGATGGCTCATTTGGTAGTTGCCAGCCTTCTGAACCGAGGGCTGTGGGTTCGATTCCTACCCGGGACAAACATTTGTGTGATGAACATGGATGTTTGTTCCGTGTCTGGGTGTGATATTGTATTCTGTGTATGTATTTACAAAACAAAAAATGTATCTAAGTATTATATCAGTTATCTGGTTCCCATAGTACAAGCTTTGCTTAGTTTGGGGCTAGATGTTGCTGTGTGAAATGTCCACAAATATTATTAAAAAAAAAACTTCTACATCACAACGCTATGTACCTAGTATAATTCTGTGAAGCAGTAAATATGAATCTTATACGCACCCTAAAGTATATAAAACTGCGAAAGCTGACTATATTTGTTAGCACTCATCGTTGAAAGCGCTAAACGGATTTAGATTAAATTTAGCGAAGAGCAAGATACCTACTTTACGTTCTGGAGTAACATTAAAGGGTTATTTTCATCCCAGAAAATCGTACTTATGAGAAAGGTACAACCGTAGAGCACCTAGTTTGATTAATGCTCTAAGCAGCTAGTAGACAAAATGTTGGAAACAAAGACTAGAACCAATATAAGATCAATTAAACAGTGGCTTTATTCGCACTAGAATAAAACAATACAGCTACGTCGGACGATACACAAGCGACAATGTAGACATGTTTAATACAATAACCGATCAAAAGGTAATCAAAACCAATGGTAGGTATACGTAATTAATTCTGTAAACTATGTAAATAGGGCAAATGCTGTGTCTGTTAAGACAATATTGAACGAACTGCTCTTGCGTGGTGCATTATATTTTAATATATTTCGAAACTGAACCTTGTTTTGAATTATAAACGAAATAAACCGGACAAGTGCGAGTCAAACTCGCGCACTTAGGGTTCCGTTCCATTGTCTATGTAGTGTATAGACATTATCATAAGTATTATATTTATCTATGTATGATACTAGTCCTGTCGTCTCAAGCGATACACTGCGCAAGCCGCGAGAGAGGTACGAAGGTAGCAACACTACGAACCGTGGCGGAGGTAAAAGACGAGTGTTATGCGCTGGAGCCGATATCTAATTTATTTATTATTTCACATATAATCTAAGTTTCCAGGTATATTGCGTGTGCATGGTGATTGTGAGTATTGTGATAATGCATTCTACAGTCTATAAAAACGAGGGGAAAAAAATCACGTTTGTTGTATGGGATGGAAGCCATGTTTGTTTTATAAGATAATATATTGTTATAACAATGATTGATATATTGTTTTGATAAGATTTGTTGTTATAACGGCAACAGAAATACACCGTCTGTGAAAATTTCAACTTTAACTATCACGGTTCATGAGATACAGCCTGGTGACGGACGGTCAGACAGCGGAGCCTTAGTAATAGGGTTCGCTTTATCCTTTAGTTACGGAACCCTAAAAAAGCATGCTTAATTCATGTGGCCTGGATCAAAAAAAAATTTGGGCAATCAATAACAATTTGGATTGAATTATCTGGAATAAATAAATTTGAATTTGAATTTGAATAAATGTTGGTAAATATGTGACTTGGAAAACAGGGAACAGCGAAAGGCACACAGGAAAACAACCAGTTTCTTTTTGTTGTTAAAATTGAGTATTGGACAAAATGGTAACTAAGCCGTCAATCCGTATTCATTTACTTTCAGACACAAAACCGTTACGTGCGAAAACCGGTAGCGGTATAATCAAAAACAATTTCATTGCAAGAGCATGCTCGCTTGTTACCGTTTCATGTAGCTCCATAGTTCTTTAGTCAGTAATTTCTTTAACCACTAACATCACTTTCATCGGTTTGGTTACGGACCACTTTCTCCTTCATCAACATCATAGGCGATAAGTTGACAGCTTCGCCTTTCGTTTAGTTGAGACTGTGCGTTTTTGGGGAGGAAATTACATTTAGCTAGCTGTGCCGATATTTTGGGCTAGCTAATATTAGCCAAACCGGATTTTGCTACGGGTTAACTTGACCCTATTTCCCCGAATGTTGTACATATTTTCAAATTGTTCACCTTTTCTCATTTCTCATGTGATCAAGTAATAGTGTGGTTGTACCGCTCAACTAAATAAGAGTCAGTCTTGAAATAAGACTGAAAAGGAAAGTGAAAACGAGACTTCCGGTGGAAAGGGTGAGCTTTACAGTAAAACCTTGCATCCGCTTGTGTCTTAGAAATCTAAGGCTTGCGTTCTTGCGTGACCTGCGTGGCTTGTGTACATATTATGCGTTACCATTTTCATAGCAAGGTTTAAACAAAACTTTATGATAGGTGAACTTATTTTGAAATTAATTATTGACTATTTCACAGAATTATACTACATAGCGTTGTGATGTAGAAGTTTTTTTTTTTTAATAATAACTGTGGACATTTCACACAGCGCCATCTAGCCCCAAACTAAGCATAGCTTGTACTATGGGAACCAGATAACTGATACAATACTTATATACTTTTTTGTTTGTAAATACATACATAGAATACAATATAACACCCAGACACAGAACAAACATCTATGTTCATCACAGAAATGTTTGTCCTGGGTAGGAACCGAACCCACAGCCCTCAATTCAGAAGGCAGGGATACTACCAACTGAGCTATCGGGCCCGTCAACTCAGGTCACTACGTAGGTTTTGGTGTAATGGCGAAACCATGATTACATAAACGCCCACCAGTAAAGTTAACAGTTGGAATCTTACCCTCTATACGTTTCATTGCTTGCCACTCAGCGAGCACAACGACGGCAGACTATAAATACTCCGGAATTAATAGAATCTTTGTAAAGCTTGGAGTTTTCTTTCAATATACACTCAAAAATTTATTTTTGTGCTTACCTACAACACTTTTATCTAGGTCAAACAGATATATTGTACTACTAGAGGTCTTGGGGAGACTAACCAAGAACTGACAGCCGATGGGGAAGAAAGATTCTCGAGTGGCGAACACGATCCAGAAGACGCAGCGTAGGTAGGCCCCATACTAGGTGGACAGACGACCTGGTGAAAACGGAGGGGAGCCGATGGATGCAGGAGGCGAGCAGCCGCTCAAGGAGGCGCTCTCTGGGGGAGGCCTATGTTCAGCTGTAGAAGTCTTCACGCCGTTGATGATGATGATGAGACTAACCAAACTCTTCAACCTTCGCTTGAACAAAGAGATCCTCACCTGATAATATTCTCGTATTCCTTATCCTTTCCTTTGGAGTCGCGCCAACGGCGGTACATGACGCTGGCGTCCACATTCGCAGGACTGAAGGTGTTGGGCTCGTTCAGCAGTGAGATCACCGAGAGGAGGACAGTGCGGACCGACTGCGTGGGGTTCCAGCGCTCGCACGGCAACTCGCCTGATTGAGGGTCGTCTACGGGCGGGTGCAGGATCGATATGCAGAGATCGCCGTTCTGGAATTTACAAAATATGCTGCTGAATACAGGTTGAATACTTAAGTGTACATAATCCTGCGGCTTAATATAGGGAATTCGGAAGGTAGGGGTAATGTGGAGTTACGAAGAGCCGTAGGTGAGGTTCAGTGGCGTACACTGGAAAAGTTTTAACTTGGCTCTCTATTAAAGTATATCCGGGTACTACATATTATAGCCGGATTAGAGACAAAATACTATTTAAATAATATTATGGTTTATGCAATTTCGATAAAAAGTAGGTAAAAAGAGGGATATAATGTTGGCCCTCTGATTATGCTATAATTATAGCTAATGGGTGCATAAGTAGACTAATTACATGTGTAGTAGGTATATCTTGCAAATATTGCAAGAAATAACAAAAATTAATTAGGTGTATTTTACAAACGTCAGAAAAGCATTAAAAATATAGGTATAATCCTATCAACGTTTGTTATACCATGGCAAGCAAAGTACCAACAGTTCCAAGAATCATGACGTATCTTTTGCCCTAATCTTCTACGCTAAGTACCTACAGATTCAGAGAATAAGAAAAAGAATCATAAGTAAACACTATTTTTGTTAGGTACTCATACGGGGTGGCCACATAGTCAGGTTAGTGCTATGTTATATGTTACCCATAATAGCAGCGATAAACCTCATAATGTACCTGACTTGTATTTCAAAGTCAAAAGGAAGTTAGCCAATTTTTTACAGCTCTTAAGGTCAGACAGTTCTTTAAGGTCAGAATAGCCGTTTCCTGACTATATTAATGATGAACCGACAAGACTGCTGGAACGAGTTTATCTACAAGAAATAATAATGTAAAGTCGCAGAACTGGGACTCTCTTCTTTTTACCTTTTCGTTCAAATTCCATAATCAACGTGAATGAATGGGACAACAGAGGATTTAAATGAGAAAACCACAGTAAAAATATAGCATCCAAAGAGAGATATCGTACTACGTACTAGAGGTCTTTGGTAGCATCAAGGTCGACGACACAAGAAGGTCGGAGATGGCAGATCACCTGTCTGATGCCCGCAGCTACGTCACATCAAGGCCGCTGGTATCGATCTGTCCTTTATAATCTAATCAGCAGGATTCTTACTCTGGTTACTTAAATATATAATTACTATACGTACCTATTGACTATTACTATAATAATGATTACCTACAGCTTAAAAGCCAAAGCAATATTTATCTCAGGCTTCGTTGAGGAAAGACTTAGCCTAGAGACGTAAATGCTTTAAATTTCAGTAGTCTACTTGTAGATTCGTAGCTTGACCTAGTAAGAGTAAAATATGTAGTTTAAGTAGGTCAACAGCACAAACCAACGCGCATGAAAGAATCTGCAAATCTTGTGAAATACCGACTACAGAAAAATTAAACATTCAAGAAAACGTAATTGAATTTGGAGGTCAAAGCGAGATATCAAGATACAAACTCGTTTTATTAAGCCACTTTCCCTAGTTGTTCGCTTTCCTATAATCCTATAAGTGCCAAAGATTCAATGAATAAAGCTGGGCATAACTGGGTCAAATGTGTATCAGGTACCTATACTCTTCAACACGGGAACAGCTCAAGTTCAGTCGTTATGGTTACGAAATACTGTTCTCCGATCATCCAAAGGTTGCCTGGAAGAGATCGCTTTTAGCGATAAGGCACCCCTTTGTAACACTGTTGTAAATCTAGATTTCCTTGTGAAAATTTATTATTTGGTGTGTGCAATAAAGAGTTTATCTATCCATCTATCTATGAGATGATTCTGGTATGTATTATAGCTTGACACCTGGCAAATCTAAGAGAGACGGCTAGAAAAGCTAAGAAGCTCAATGGTTGAAGCCAGACTGCAAAGCCTTGAGCATTGACGAGAAGTTGCTATTGTTAGTCTATTGCCTGACAGTTTGGATTTCCAGATATAATCATTTTGATGAGTGTGCAATGGAATTTGATAACCCCATCTCCATCAACCATTAATTAGAAGACCCGAATACGGCACACGTCATTCATACCATAAATGACAATCCTAATCGTACCAAGCGTTTTGACTTGACCTCATATTATTTTACGAACGGCTAGAGTAGGAAACAAAACTTTGCTTTTTAAATCGTTATTCAAGAAGACCAACAAATTCCATTCACAAGCGAACCCTTTATTCGGAACTCCTGAAGGACATTTAAAAGTTAAACCCCGGCCATGGAAGTTTCCATTTGAGAATGAATAATAGGGATCGTTTTCTGGCTTCTTTTGGCCTTTCTTTATAGTTGCGACATGCGAGTACCATATTATTGTTGGGAAGTTATTGATCTGACTATAATAATTATTATTCTTACCGGATATAAATTTACATGATGTTAAATGGTAAGTATCTATGCGAGAATAGGGTACTTTGATATTTTCATATCAGCTGATGAAGCTCTTGATATGTTACAGATGACAGTTAAGGAAGCATTGATTGACTTGCACAACGGTGAAGGGTGAACTGTGAAGGTCACTACTGTTTCACGATTATGAAGTAAGTCAGATTTCGTTTTCGATCGTAACACAAAAGGTACAATAGATGAAAATATTCATTCTGCTGCCATCGCCACAGGCAGACGTATACCCAATTCATCATAACGCTTGTTCATAACGGTCGACGCTTTGAGGTAATTGAATTTCATATATAATAGGAAAGTAGTATACTCTAGTAGTAGAAGACAAGTTTCACAACAGTTATCGATTTTCCATCATTAGATTTTCTATGTTCAGAGCTTATGTAGCGTTTCCAACAGTTTTTAGATATTTTACACGTCGTGTCCTTCGTTGAAATGGTTGTAAGGCATTGTGCGAGGTTATCAAAAACGATAAATATTTGGTGCACATTAGGAAGTTAATTAACAAGAGGAAACCAATTCCGCGTCGTCGATAAATTTACTAAGCGTATCTACGATTGGTCTTATAGACAACATCAAGGAACTTAAATTCTTCATTCAGTACATGCACTGAATATTAACCGGAAAAATTGACGTACATAATTATGATTATGATTGAATATAATTAACACGTGTGATGTATGTGTGCGATGCAATGCAACGTAGTGATGTTTATTTATATCAAAGAATAGCAAAGCAGACGAAAAAGTAAATAGGTGGGGGATGATGCAAAACAATATAACGTCGATTTTACATAGAAAATATACGTCTCAGCAATATAAACCAATGCATAACTGTACATTTTATAGAGATCCTAGATGAGTGGAAATATAATACAACACAGACATATGAAATCAATACTAATACGAGATTACAATGAAACACATACATTACTCCCATAACGACCTATATTATGCCTTTTATTTAAACCCATTTATTACATATTACAGTCTGCATCGATCGTATGTCTTTCTATGGAGATAGCGGAAGAAGGCGAGCGAGTCGGAAAGACTGAGCAGTTTGACTTACGCAATGCAATCCAGCCTTGACGAACTCTATACATATAGCATAATAGACCCCAATAAAGCACGCTTCCTTCATTGGCTGTAATGTAATAATATAAAAGCAGCCAATTTTTTCATCTGGAAGACAATTGATCTTTTTTATAGAACAGAGAAGTCGAATTCATATCTACCATACGAGTCGTTCTGCCTTTGTAGAAAAACTCAAACTAAAGTCGAAGACAAAAGTTGCACAGAGGATTTATAAGTTCAGATTCTTAGCCGATGAGCTGTTCCCGTCAGTTGAAGGTTATAATATATTGGTAACAGAGACGTTTTAGATAACAATTGAAATGTTTTGTAACCTGAACTAGTCGACGGCCTACTCCGGTTTCCAAATGACCTAGATGAGGCTACAGCTCATTGTAGAGTATACATGTACTAGTTAGATGATTGTCGTTTGTTTCACGTGAAATAAAAAATTTGTTTGAGTGGCAATTTATGGGAACTTGGGAAGTATAGAGCTAAAATGCTGCAAAGCACAGATCTCTCAAATTATTAAAGGCTTAATAAAGTAACAGCCAAGTTCGCAAAACTACAGACAACTTATACAAGCAATATTATAGGCATACAAAGGCACAGTGAAAGTGGTTGCGTCTAACGGTTCTGTCGCTCATCAAACCAGTCTGAATTAGCAGTTGCAGAAAGGACAGATTTTTTTTTTATAAATCATTCGTTTTTGTGAAGTATGGGCTTATTCAAATTTCTTACTTAAAAGTTACATTGATTCCTAAAATCATCGAAGCTTTTGTTTTTCGAAAGCCTAAAATAGAATGAATTCTTGTAAGTACTAACTTCCGTTGGTACTGGGGTTCAGTTGTCAAGTAATTACAAAAAAACCAAAAAAAAATGTAGGTACTAACAAATATGAAATAAGCTATTTCACTAGAACGTAGGTTAGGTAGGTTATAATAGAGGAGCTTTAAACGATAAAATATGCTTGTATATATAATTTCGGTTTTGCACCTGTTTATTTGTTACGTTACATATGGGCGTGGAATGGAAATGTGGACAATAGTGGACTGACATATTCACTGTGACTGTGACGCGTACTTATTTGGCATGTCGATGAACCCTGCCAAATTGGACCACAACTTCCACAACTTGGTAAACAAATTCAATAAGCAGAAACTTTAAATCCGATTATAACTATGTGCATTTACAGCTGTTTCTTAGGCGACTTGTTAACATATCGATCTGAAGGGAGTCGGAGAACGGTGAAGGACACAGTCTGAAGAAAACGCACTGAAAATGCACTGAAATAACTTTAGACACAGAACGGCCGTGTGGTTTATTCACAATAGTTTATATTCCTGTTAGAGGAATAAATTATTGTGAATAAGCCACACGTAGTAAGTAGTCTAGCTGCTGGGACTAGAGAGTTCGATTAATCGATATTTGTATCTCGGTGGGTGAATATAATATTGAATAACATTTTGTGTTGTTTTTTACAGTTCTGATAATGTCACGATGATAGCGCAAAAGAAGCGAGCAGTTCGCCTCGACCACGCGGAGGAGCGTCGCCCCCGGCTAAAAATATGCCACCGGTTCACCGAGCGATTCCTCACAAAGAAAATGCGTGATGCGTCTGACTCTGACCTCTAAATCGGGAAACACTCGGGAACACGAATGTACAGCTTTTATTTACGTGTTCTAGAAAATACGGACATCGGCGTTGATGTTACAAAGGATGTCAAGGTACGCGGTCATAACCATGACCTAAAGCGGGAAAATTTGCGATTAGGAGAAGTAAAATAACAAATAACTGAAGCCGGAGGTTAAACAGGTTCAGAAAAAGCAAAGATATGAAAAGTCGTTTACAAATAAGGATCACAGAAAGCAGTCAAAAGGTCTGGTTGAAATGACGAATTAACTCATCTTCTGCTCAACCAAACTACTCAACCAAGTCATGTTAGTTTATAGTAGAATTTCACATTAATTCAATAATTTTTTTTTCTCAATATGGTAGATAGATTCATGATGCTAATATTGTTATTATGCATGCTTACTTATGCACAAAATAGTTTTGCATTTGACCACTATCTCAAAATGTTATGTGACGAATATGGTATTTGATATTTTAGTCATAGAGGAACCTTTTATGTAAGTAGTCATATGAATTACCAATAACCATTGGTTGTTTGAATAGGTGCTCTACTTTATCCAGTGGTAATTGAATCTGATTGTTATATTACAGCAGCGTATGACGTCAAATATGCGCAGCTCAGTTTAGTCAGTGTTCTCACTTGTTATCTAGGTAGGTATTGGTAAATAAATATCGTGCGGAGCGGAACGATATTACTACAGCAGCTTGAGCTGCGCATTGGAGACCGAGACCTTGGTGAACCAGTGGAGGTGGGTCGAAGGCCTGTGACGCATGTCAAAAACCACAGAAGACGAGCCAGCTTTAGGATTCAATAATAGATATCTCTCTTATTACGAAAGTCAAACGTGGTTTGTTATGATGCAGTATGATTTCTTCAAAGGATTATAAGTATAATATTGACTACCACGTGATTATCAAGCTTGGAAACTTGACGCAGCCGCTTAGTCTGGTCTGGTCACAGTTTTTCTACGAACTTTAAGGGCATCCACGTGCCCTATTCGACGAAGTGTCCGATTGAAATGTTGGCACGAGGCACGAGCCTCGACCGTTGCGATGAAATCGCGATTGTAGGACGTTATTTAAAGATTCGCGTGCGAATGTAGCACAAGTTCAAAGCGGCCACTAAGGCTCAGGTCGCGAATAAGGTTAATTACCCCAAGGCCGAGGGAGTGCCAACAGCGACAGATGTTCCCGAAGAAAACAGCCCTTGATTCGTATAAATAAGGAAATCAAAACAAACGTATATTTGACTTTCTGCCAAACATTTTGTTAAATCTTATAGCGATATTTTGCCAGCAGCGAGTTGGATGCGTCTCCCGAATACAACGTCATTACTACGGTAATAAAACGGCCGCTGATGGAATGGTACTGCGCTGTGAATGTGCGTAAATTAAATGCCGCAAAATGTTAATTATATTGATCTAGCATCAGTGTCAGTTATAATATCTGCGTTTGTTTCGATTTCAACGATACTAAATGATTCATAATGCGTCTAAATATGCCGTCCTCGGGTGCCATTGCTTGTGGCTTCATGTTGTGCAGGTCGTTCAACTTGTAGTAACATCCTGTTTTATGTATCTTTTCTTTTGTGGTTAACAGACTGCCTGGTGGTGATAAATGATAACTTCTATGGTATCAATCGATATTCAATATGTCTACAACTACATATTTTAAGTCCGTCATTGCCTAAGCAAAACTGCTCAATTCGTTAATTTAAAAGGGTCAAACTGGTATACTAAGGATGTCAGTTATATGATAAATGATTTGAGGGAATTCCCCAAATCATACAGATGACATTCAATATTCAATGTCATCTAAATGTTGGATTCTCAAAATCTATATTTCAGAGTTTTAAACGCAATTCAGAACATGTAAAGTACTGTAATGCTGTTACAAGTTTATGCAAAAAGTTTCCAGGAAGCTCAATCTATGAGACGGACGGTCGAGCGAGCACGTCATTCTGTGAATCAGACACAGGTCTGATGACCCCGCTGCAGACAGCACCGCACATTATTTTGCGTTGCCGAGTCACTGCGAGCTCTTCGTAAAGGTAACGGTAACGACAGTGTTTGTGTTAGTAAGCTATCGGACTAGATATTTTGTAGTGGCCCGAGAGACGCTTTGTTTTCATGAAGTCTCGAAGAACCTGCACAAACTATTAGGAGAATTTATTGGTTTCATGATAACGGTGACACAAACTGACCAAATGCTGGTTCAAGTACGCATTAGAAGAATTGCCGATGACGACAGCGCGATACGACACATTGCTACTATTGCTACTGACATTCCGTTTCGGTCTACCCACGTAATCGTGCGTGCGTGTATAAAACCGGGCCTCCGATTTGAGATTCCCTACTGGTTGCTCCGTGGTATTTTGTATAGAATAGACAACGAGATGCTATACTGTACTTAACTGGCCAACGACACGTTGAGCTTTCAGAACTGACGAATACAGACATGACGAGCACATTGTTGCATTAGTCAACTAATGCAAGAGTGTTGATATTATATTATGTTATTAAAGCACGGGCAGAGCCTGCAGAAGCAACTGCCTAGTAGGTATGATATAATATATATAACGGGACTGTTATATTGAACATTGAAAATGAAATCATAAGTACCACTGTTATTTCTATTCTATCGTGGGATACCTAATTACCTATCCGGCTCCGTCACATTAAATTACTGATATTACAAGACGCCGTGAATGAGTAGAGCTAATTTCTGTTTTTCTAAGAGAAATTATACGTTAAAGCTAAACTTAACAAGTGGGTCAAACCACGACAAAGTGAGAAATATTTTGTAGTCCGGGGTCAGAGGCGTCGAACCGTCGAGAGTGTGTCGCAAGTGTACCTACCTACTACGCTAGGTACCAAGTTAAGAGGAAATTAATCACCAATAAATCAACAATTAAACATTGTTTTATGTTCGAAATCTAGAGGTTCCTATATTTATAAATAGGTACTAGGTAGGTATTACTTACCTATTACGTGATGTGATGTAATGCCTATTTGCAGCTCATGCAATTTCTTCTTACACACTAGTAGGTACTCAGGTGCAATTATGACTAGTAAATCAAATAAATTAACACAAAGTTATCAGCAATAATTAATGAGCTAGTAAAAGATAACATTCTCCATGTTGTAGACTTCTAGAGCCGAACACTTGATTGATAGGTAGTAAAGGTATGACTGAAAACAATACAATACAACAGAAGCCAGAAAATTACCATAGAACCCATGGAGGAAAGTGTTATATTTCTATGATAGAACCTATAAATTGTAGGTGCCTTTTACTAACTCAATGAAATCAGTACTGTACTATTATTTATTCTGTACAAGTAGGTACGCTACATACAAATGGTACTAAACTAAAAGACAACTTACACCAACAATTGCCATTGTGTGATGGTTTTCCTGTATTTAGTTTAACTCTAAATTAGCAACCATTGTTCCCTGACTTTATCCGGATGAGATTCTGTATTCTTAGCGAATAAGTATTGGGTTTTTATGCATATTTTTGTGTTCAAGAACAACAGTAGGTGTACAGCAAAAATTAGAAGTGTGCGGGAAGAGGTAAGCACCTGAGCAGTGTGTGCAGTGTGCAGGGGCTTGCAGCACACTTCACAGCCTCCATTCTGCCATTCTATCAGATAGAGTGTGAAACAAACCCAATGCCTGTCTATCAGAAGTATTATCAAAACCCTCAGAACGTAAGTATCATTCGCTCCTATGCTTCTTGTTCGCAGAGAGCACCATTCCGAGCGGCTTCTCGCCTCCTGCATCCTTCGGCTTCCCGCGGTTTTCACCAGGTCGTCGGTCCACCTAGTAGGGGGTCTGCCTACGCTGCGCCTTCCGGTTCGTGGTCGCCACTCGAGAACCTTTCTTCCCCATCGGTTGTCAGTTCTGCGAGCGATGTGGCCTGCCCATTGCCATTTCAACTTGCTAACTTTAAGGGCTATATCGGTCACTTTAGTTCTCCTGCGGATCTCCTCATTTCTGATCTTATCTCGCAGGGAAACACCGAGAATTGCTCTCTCCATAGCTCGTTGCGCGAATTTAAGCTTAGTAATGATGCCAACAGTTAGAGACCACGTCTCAGTTCCATAATTCATCACTGGCAACACACATTGATTAAAAAGTTTTGTTTTTAGGCTTTGCGATTTTTCGGACGAAAAGATAGGTCAAAGCTTCCCGAACGCTGCCCAGCCGAGCCGGGCTTAATATATACAGGGTTACAGGAAAAATCGTGCTAGATCCGTTAAGAGCGTGGAGTACCCATCACTTCTGACTTATTTCACTATGAAACACCCTAGGCTAAACTTTACCCTTTTCGAGATATTCAATTTTTAATTTTTTCATTGAAATATTTTGTGTCTTCTTATTATTATTATTATTGCATTTTTACATGTGTAATAAGATGCTTTAGGACGTCAATCATTAAAATAGTACATAAGTTAATTGAATAGACCGTAGTAGACAAGTGAAAGTTAAGATATAAAAAAAATATTAGAAACTGTATTGTTTTCTAAGGGATATCTACAAAAATATTATTAGTTTAGCCTAGGGTGTTTCATAGTGAAATAAGTCAGAAATGATGGGTACTCCAAGCTCTTAACGGATCTAGCACAATTTTTCCTGTAACCCTGTATATACTAAACCTAAATACCTCCATAAATGGCGAACAACATATTGCTTTGATGAGTAAATGCCATATTCTCTTAAGCCGCTTCTATCATATCAATATCCAATTCCAATAATATGTGGTTACATTACATGTATAGTTTTACGAGTTAGTTGTACTTACCTCATAGACATTTGGATGCCAGACTTTTGTTAAAAATCTAATGGATGGCGGTGAATATGGGTAGTCTGGGGGAAATTTCATATGTGCCTGGAAAAAAGAAAAATTAATTAGACACTGTGATTTTAAACACTGATTTATTTTAAGTTCAAAAATAAGGTTGATGCAAATGATTTTTTATAGGATCTGTGGAGTAGGTATACTAGGAAAGTAGTTGAAATTATAACACTAGTTCACTCAGATCATTTTCTTCATACTTTTCATGGCTGCTTGCTCACAGTCAACATCAAAAACTGACAGATTTTGTACTAAATAATATTGGAATGTTATTATGTACTATATTGTTTCACTATTCATATAATTATGAGCTAGCTGGCTCCCTAGTCTACACTGATTGGATTTGGACAGACTATGGGTTGATACAATACAAGTTGTAATACAATTAAGTTCATCCATGTACACCTTTTGTGCAAAACTATTAAATAAATAAATAAAAGTTGCCTTAGTAGCTATCAGAGTGTGTAATAAGTAATAACTTTCATTTATTGAGATACTTATTAATATTTTATCATTCTGTGGCCTTGATATTGATTCGAGAACTGGAATAGATGTAAGTATAATAAAATGAAAGTGTCCATTATGAAAATCATCACACTGACAGTCATGATGATTTGATTAATGACCTATAATAGATCATTTATTGACTCTCAATTTTGTAGTTTTAGTGCAGATTGCATAGATAATCATGCCATGAGAACAAAGCATGTTTAATATTATGAAAGCAACTTTTCAGAACTAGCAAACTGGCCTCTGTTGCCGGTTATTTACTGTTTCTATACTTTAGATACTTCGGAGTCAACCTCAACCAGTAAATATAACAGGTCTTACCTTAAAATATCCACCCTGGTATAGTGTGTCAGGAGGTCCAAATATTGCCACTTCCCATTCAAACAGATTGTCCTCTCCCAACAACTTCACTCTGAAGCCTTCCACGGGCTCTTCCTGTAGGCTCTTGTATTCAAGAGCCAGGGCCCTCAGAGCAGAACTACTTGGAACCATACTAGACATTGTCAACAACTAAATTTTCTGAAATCACTATCTAAAAGAGATTCTACAGACATAACACTGCGGAACTGTTCTGGTGCTCCACGTATTCACAAGGCATTTCAACCCAAATCACAATAAACACGAACGTTTTTTGGTAAACATAGCCACGAATGTAGGCAATGGATTAGTCATTCACACACTTCGAACGCCAATACTATTTCACGTAGCACAGTAATAAATCAGGATAAAAGTGTTCTGTGGTAATAAACGTTGAGAAAAGTGGAATTGAACTGTCCAGCCAGACCCACAGAATACTATTACTCCTAGCGGAGAAGAATGCCATCTTCATACAAAAAAAGTGGTTATGAAATTCAGTACTAGCGCCTTTAGTGGGACCCTTTGGAAACTTAAAAAAGGCGGAAAATTCAAATGTTCTATTCGTATAGATTTGAATTGATGAAAGGGGCTGTTCCAAAATTAATTACGATTGACATTAATTTATTAATGTGAATTAATTGTAGAGCAGCCCCATTGTATTATCAGATAAACTGTCTTATAATAGGGACACAACTACATCAATCGCAAAAATAAAAGCATAGGATTTTATATTTTTTTATATTTATTGCACACATGACATTGTGAATTATAAATCGAGAGCGATTTTATTTAAAAAAACATAATACAATATTACAAAATACATAATACAAAACTTTGCCCATGATAGCATTCTGCAAAACATAATTAGCATGTTTAATTCCAAATCCACAATGAACTCAATAATAAGTACATAACCTCAAATTATATTGTCTGAGTTTTGTGTAATTTACCGTTGAACATTGGTAGGCCTTGGTTTTGGAAATCGATGCAACACCAGACTTGGCTCTTTCGCTGATGATGCATTGCATTTAGCACATTTACGGCTATTGTCCTTCATTGTTTTTAACACGACATCACAACACAGAAACGCAAAAAGTCTCTAGGCTAAATAAAGAAGCACTGAAAATTCACGAAAAGAAACACCACGAGACCGGTGGCAATTATAACCTCAAAATCATTTTGTTGCCGTATCTAAAATAAAATAAAAAAATATTTTTGTTATACTGGGATCCCTATAGCATGCCCACCTACTATTACCATCCAATGTATGACGAGTTGAATGGGCCTGGCCAGACCACACGGCGAATTGTACAACAATGAAAAATCAAGCAATCAAAGCAAGCATACAACTAATAACTACAGCCAGCGCGAGCGAGTCGAACGAAACGAAACAATCGCGACCACAGAATACTATTACTCCTAGATCGCGACTGCTGCGTGCATGGTTCAGTTGCACTTCAGTTGGTTTCTTGTCACTACCTAATCTGTGGTTTCTTGGTTTGCTTGCCTGCAGGGTTTCCAGATTGAGTTTTCAAAGTTTCCCCATAGGTGACAAAAAAAATCCCCAAAATGATACATGTTCTCAGACTTTTCCCCAAATATTTTGAAACTACCTGCGTAGAGGGTTAGCCAAACATGGTGTGCGTGGTGATCTACTTGGAAAATACAAGTTCGCGTAAAAGCCGTTAGGTGTTCAATTTTTTTTTTTAATTTGTTGAATAGTATTAATTATTTGGAATTTTCCAAAGGAAGATATTATTGTCCTCAAAATTTTAGCAGCCAGCGGGATTCTATCCGCACCCTCCAACTCACCGGATTGGACGCTCTACCATCTAAGCTATGGTCACTCGACCGCTAGCTGCAAAAATCTTACCGTAAAATAAATCTTTTTAAAGTGTGACCTATTTTTTTCCTTGATGTTTCTTCTTTCTTCGTATTATTATTTAATGTCCACAAATGTATATTTGCTCTACTAAAGGCACTTTTAGATCCTTACAATACCACAATAAGTTCTAAATGTTAGAAAAAAGAAAACCCAAAATCTAGCAAGGGAAATTTCTACTTAATTAAAAAAAACAAAATCTGTTCACTTCATCCATCATCATGCACCTGAAAGATCCCTATTGAAGAAAATAGGAATAAAACAATTATTATAAATACAAAATAAGTAGTCCTGAAAAGGGGACAACAACTATATCTCCATTACATAAGGAGATAATAGATCAGATGCTTCTGTATATTTTTGATATGGCACGAGTGGCACGTTAGATCTTAGCAATAGGCAGTTCTGTCGGTTTTAGCGATGTTTTAGTCTAGCATTGGCTGCCACTACTTTAAGACCAATTTGAGATATCTTGAGCGATTTCACGGTTTTTATTATTGTTATCTTGTTTTCGGTTGTAATCATACAATTATGAGCATCATAAATATATGTGATGGCATTAGACGTACGGATGGCTGGAAAAATACTTCCCCAATTTCCCCGGTCTTGAAATTTTCTTCCCCAAATATTTCCCCAAGATTTTTGTTTCCCCAAAACTTCCCCGAAACTTTTATTTTTCCCCAGAATTGCGAAAAAAACCCCAAATCTGGAGACTCTGCTTGCCTGACTCAGCCTGACTGACTGACAGAGTTGCCCGACAAATTCAAATATTGAAGAAACAGCTGTTTATTTCCGTTCCGTACTCGGTGCTGCCAGTTGCAACAAATAGAATTCAGTAAAATTCAGTACAATCGATTAATCGGTAGTTTGAAATAAGAAGAGTTTAGGATTGGCCACACCTATGCATCGATGCATCGCTGTACGCACACACAGCGTAGCCTAGCGTTCAATTCAACCGCGAACCTTCGCTGTTAACCTTTAGGTGTGGCCAAGCCATAATGCACAGAATTCGCCCTATAAACAGGTCTATTTTTTACAAATTAGCACTCATCAATGAAAAAACAAATCCGTTGCACTTGTACTAGAAGACATTTAAGACGATAATTAAATATGAACGACAAACTCGACCCCATTCACCAGATAACTGCTATTGTTCACCAGTGCCTCCCAATGAGTATATAACACAGAGTACATTGGTAAAAACTGAAAGTATATAATATAGTCTTACTTGAATGAGAAGGCGCAGCGTAGGCAGACCCCCCACTAGGTGGACCGAGGTGGCAGGAGGCGAACAGCCGCTCAAAGTGGCGCTTTCTGGGGGAGGCCTATGTTCAGCAGTGGATGTCTAAGGGCTGTTGATGATGATGATGAATTATTATACTACCCCAAGCTAGCAAGGAATAGTACCTAACTACTTTATAGTAACTTCAAATGAGTACACTAAAAATGGTATAGGTATATACGATATTTTTTATGTACAAGTATAAGTTTATAGATTGTGTATTGAATGTAGCATATTTTATTTGGCAGCGCTGCTACGAGAATAACATTCAGTATATGGCAGCCCTAAATTGCAATATGGTGGCCCTACAGCTACCTGGCAGAAAATGGAACTACACGTAGGTGTAGTTCCATTTTCACAGATAAGTTGGTCAGACTATAGGGCGATCCGAGCATACTCTTTGGGGCGATCGGCTGTATATGATGTGAGTGTGTGCGTTCCCCGCTCGTACGTACGATGCGTTCCGGCTCTTCGTCAGAAAAACGAATCGGTAATTCGGTATATCGTTCAAAAAAATGGTTAAAATACTAATATTTTGTAGCATTGGCAATGCCGTGCATGACGGACGAAGCGAACGCCACGCGGCCATTTATTGACTTTCGGAACTAGTAACGCCATCTACCAGCGATGTTTATTTCCTTCTTGAAAGTATAACCAGCGCTTAGTGGCTCTGTAGTCCGGAACATAGAGATGGAAGATAAAATCACGAGTCCTTCGCTAGGTGGCTCTGGCCACTAACGGTTGGAACGGTGTGGTCTGGTTAGAAGATAACATCATGAAATAAAAAAATATTTTTAGTCTAGATGGCGCCACGGATTATTTTTTAGGATTTTAGTCACTTATAGGCTTATGGTATGGCCTGTGGTCACTTATTCATCCGATTATTGCTTTGTACTGTATTATGTTTTGGTAATTTGTATATCGTTAAGATAAGGTTTTCGAGTGGCCACCACGAACCAGACGCAGCGTAGGCCAGCCCCACTAGGTGCAGCGCCGGTTCTAGACCGGGGGTTGCGTGGAGCGAGTTCTCTATGAAATAAACCAGATCATTATTAACTCAACATCTTTTATTCCTCTTTCCATTTCTCAGACAACAGCATCCGTAGGTCACACTGTAAAATAGTAGAATACGACTTCTACTGTACAACGACACAGCTCAATATTTTCAACATATTATTCCGACATATCTGGACATATCTGGAGTTCCATGCGACACGACTTGCGTGCTTTTAGTACTTCACGTATTGAGGCCGCAATTGAGCGGAACCAAGGCTCTAAGGTGTTCGCAAAAGATTCGTTTATTGGGCAAAGCCAAATGACAAAACTGAAGACCGAGAATGGTAGTGTCATTTCATCCAAGCCTGAGATTCTGAGAGAGATTGAGAACTTCTATGGACAGTTATACACCTCGACACGTGAGCCCGCCACTAACACAGCTCAGGACACCAGAGCCAAGTTAGTCCGACACTATACCGAAGATATCCCGGACGTCAGCCTGTACGAGATTAGAATGGCCCTCAAACAGCTTAAAAACAACAAGGCGCCAGGTGAGGATGGAATTACGACCGAACTTCTGAGAGCGGGTGGTAGACCGGTACTTATAGTCCTCCAGAAGTTATTCAATTCTGTCATCCTTGAAGGTACCACGCCGGAGGCGTGGCACAAGAGCGTGGTGGTGCTCTTCTTCAAAAAAGGTGATAACACCTTATTGAAGAACTATAGGCCCATCTCGCTCTTGAGTCATGTGTATAAGCTGTTCTCGAGGGTCATTACGAATCGTCGCGCACGCAGGTTTGATGAATTCCAGCCTCCCGAACAAGCCGGTTTCCGAAAAGGCTTTAGCACCATAGACCACATCTATACGCTACGCCAGATTATACAGAAGACCGAAGAGTATAATCGGCCGCTATGCCTAGCTTTTGTGGACTATGAGAAAGCCTTCGATTCAATCGAGACTTGGGCGGTGCTGCAGTCCTTACAGCGATGCCAAATTGACTATAGGTATATCGAAGTGTTGAAGTGTTTGTACAGTAAGGCCACTATGTCAGTCCGACTACAGGACCAGAGTACGGAACAGATCCCATTGCAGAGAGGCGTGAGACAGGGAGACGTTGTTTCTCCGAAACTGTTCACAAACGCATTGGAGGATGTTTTCAAGCTCTTGGAGTGGAAAAGATTTGGCATCAACATAAATGGCGAGTATATCACTAACCTTCGTTTTGCCGATGATATAGTCATGATGGCGGAGTCGCTCGGCACCATGCTCAACGACCTCAGTAGAGTCTCCCGACAACGACGACTCCCGAGTCTCCCGGTTGGTCTTAAGATGAACATGGACAAGACGAAAATCATGTCAAATGCCCATGTTCCACCTATACCGGTAATTGTTGGGAACGACATTCTCGAAGTTGTCGACAAATACGTCTATCTAGGGCAGACTGTCCAATTGGGTAGGTCCAACTTCGACAAAGAGGTCCAGCTCGGCTGGGCAGCGTTCGGGAAGCTTCGACCTATCTTTTCGTCCAAAATACCACAAAGCCTGAAAACAAAAGTTTTCAATCAATGTGTGTTGCCAGTGATGACTTATGGAACTGAGACGTGGTCTCTAACTGTTGGCCTCATTACTAAGCTCAAAGTCGCGCAACGAGCTATGGAGAGAGCAATGCTCGGTGTTTCCCTGCGAGATAGGATCCGAAATGAGGAGATCCGCAGGAGAACTAAAGTGACCGATGTAGCTCTTAGGATTGGCAAGTTGAAATGGCTATGTATGTATTTACAAACAAAAAAAAAAGTATATAAGTATTGTATCAGTTACCTGCTGGCTCCCATAGTACAAGCTATGCTTATTTTGGGGCTAGATGGCGCTGTGTGAAATGTCCACACATATTTATTTATTTATTTATTCCGACATAACTATCCTTCTTTACATATTTACTCTTGCTTCTCTTTTTACTACTTCCAACCAGTATATATCAAAGTATATCTCATTGTTCTTTTGAATTTTGAAGTGCACTGTGCAAACATGTACAATAACTGTAGCTATCTTGCTTACTCTCTTTAACATATATTGGTAAAGCTGAACTTTAATTAGTGGTATATCCAATGAACGGTTGCCAGTGTAACCTTTAATAAAATAGTTAATCATTTAATAAGCAATTGTCACAATGTGTTATTCAACTGGTTCAACCTATTCAACACTACTTTGGTGATAGTAATTATCTACTTGAGTCTTTCAGCGCCCTTTGATTGGCGTCGGCGCGGCGCGGGCGTCGCCTTCACTTTGCAAAATTTGTTTTATGTATTAAATAAATAATAATTACCAAATTTCAAAATTAAACATTAATGTAAAAATCAAAACTAATGAAAATCAAATTAAAGTAGCCTCTAGGCAGAGCATTGCTGCTGTTATGTGCATAACATCATTATATAAACTTTTTAAGTAGATTTGTTGCCCCAGTATAAGTGCGCTGGTTAAAAGTAGAATAAAGTAAGAACAATAAAAGCGCGAGCAAAGCGAGTGTGAAAATATTGGAAACGTCCTGGCGGATTTTTCATAAATGAGCATGCAATGGGTAGTAATTTTGCTTAATAAAAAAAAACTGCAGGGAAGCTCGCAAAAGCAGCGCAGCGAGTGCGTAAAATCTGTGCGTTTGGACTGTAAATGAATGCCACTATAAAAGCTGGGGTACCTATACCAATAAGAAAAGCGAGCGCGAAAATTTTTGAAACATTTCCTAGCTGATTTCAGAAAAATACGTTTGTAATTTTGCTTAATCATTAAAATAGGAAAGCTCGTAATACGGCAGCGCGATTGTCAAAAATCAGACTGACTGTAGAAATAAACGCCACTGCAAAAGGGGTACACTAAAAAGAAAAGCGCGAGCGAAGCGAGCGCAAAAATATTTTAATCATGTCCTGGTAGACATCAGAAAAATAAGGTGTGCTGTGTAGAAGTGCACCCGAACTGACTCGAAATTAAGGAGTTCCTGTGTCTTTTGGGCATGGCTTCCATGGCTCCCCAACCCCTTGTAGGTATCCGATCCGCCAAGTATTTAGATGATAATTTTCTGAAATAAAATGCGGCTGTTTGCCACATTTTACATACTATGTGTGTTGTATGTGTTAATGGCCATTTGAGCGATTTCACACAGCGCAATAAACCACCTATACTTATAGTTATTTATTTAGAGGTCCTAATCCCATCGAAAATATGACTACGGGCATAAATAACCCCAAAAGCAAAGCGAGTACGTAAAATAAGCAGTTTTATCTGCGCTCCTTGCTCAACCGTGTAAATAAGGCTCTCAGGCTTTAAGTATAGAAAATTGTTTATGTTACCCAAAAAAAAGCTATGAAGTATGTGAAATCGGGTAAAAATCTACAAACACCCGTAGATGAAACGCTGCTGACTACATAAGCAACGCATGTGTGCCCGCCCGACGCGACGTGCAGCCATATCTCAAAAGAGGCCAACAAAATTATATCATTCAGCTTTTTTTTTTCACATCTGCTGATATTTTGGCGCCCTTTCACCACTGGCGCCTAGAGCGACCGCTTGCGTTGCTCTACCCTTGGGCCGGCGCTGACTAGGTGGACCGACAATATGGTGAAAGCTGCGGGGATCCGATGGATGCAAGCAGGCGGCGCGCAGCCCCTCAAAGTGGCGCTCTCTGAGGGAGGCCTGTGTTCAGCAATGGATGTCTTCAGGCTATTGATCCTGAGGATGATGACGATGATGATAATATACCCAATGTTTATAGTTTACGAAAATTGCAACCACTAAGTAACTAATAAACTGAAGATGAAGAAGATTAATGTTTACCTATGTAATAGGGGGAATTCTGTAGTTAAGGTACTGTTACTGTTGCCCCTCCAACTCATATGTCAGTTTATTTGGCATTATAATAACTATACATAACGGTGTAAAATCTCTGGGCTGCGAGATGGCAGTAGAGTAGGTAAGCAGACAATCGGCCGTGGGCGCGTGATTCAATGGTCGATGGTCGCCCACCGGCCCACCACTGCCTTGTATAGACAGACAACCACCAGCCTTGCGCAACCCACGTTGTATTTATGCCTTCGCATTTTGGCCATGTCTATAATTCATGTAATAATGTTTTTAACGGGTTATGGCAGTGCAGATTTCGCGAATATGTTACTGTTCGCGAATTAAGTACATTCCCCGTTTATGTCACTTTCTTCATACAATTTACTTGTCAAGTGGAGTAAAACAGCGGAAATACAATTTTGTCTACCATCCGTGATAATTCTACTGGTAGGGTAGAGCTTAAGTTACACTCTATTCTTGATGATGACGTTGACAACTCATCATGACTGACCATGCTTGCAACCAGCATCACCATGACCTATTTCAGTTTACAAAATTAACACGATTAATGAGAAAAACATATTATTTCAATGAATATATGTATACTAAAGTTCAAATACTTACTTAATAACTTATATTACTAAGTACCTACGTAACGTATTACTAATAGTAAGTAAATATTTTTATTTTATTTTATTTTATTTATTCATCAACAGAATTGTAGCATCATTACAGAAATTCCAATGCGATGTTACAACTTATTATTAAATATTATTTTTATTACTCTAGGTATTAGATACCTATTTATAGTTACTATATACTATTATTTTCTATATATGTTACTGCCACTTCCATGAACTTCGACAGGCTGCAGTAAAAAATGTCGACTCCCTCGGAGATCAAATTAATCCAGCGTATGGCGCGTGATAATGGAGAGTATTTAAGAAGGTTAGTCCGGGGTGTGGTCACGGCGAGTGTGGCGGGGCGGCGGCGCGCGCCCACGTACTCGTCGGGCGCGCACAGCCGCAGCGCCGCCAGCACCTCCGGGTGGTGCACCTGCCCGCGCAGCACGCGCCACACGTACCGGACGAGCGCGAGGTCTCTCCGCACCGCCAGCCGGCTGTACCCGACCATGCCTATTACAAACAAGCTCGGGTACATCAGCGGGTAGAACGGATAGACCCCGAACTCTTTCAAGTACAGAAAGCGCGTGAATTTATTTTGAATTTTTTCCACCATGAGACTATATTTAGCCTCATGGGGATTCCATACAGCCGCTGTCGTTTCTAGACGACTCCGAACCAACGAGTTGTATAGAATTTTAACCGCCATTGTGTTCTGAAAGTCTTTACAATTTCTTATAATAAAGCCTAAATTTCTGAACGATTTACCACAGATGTCAATAATGTGCTTACGAAACGTTACCTCCGGCACCATCTCGACGCCCAAGTCACGGACCGAAGTAAAGCGCTCCTTCCATCTCATACTGATAACGCAGTGGAACTAGCGCACGACTATATGTCATCACTCCGCACTTAGCTACATTAAAATAAAGTTTATTGGTGTTACTCCACTGCACGATTCGATCAATATCCCCCTGCAGTCGTCCACAGTCCGAAGCGTCCACTACCGACAGATACACCTTAAGGTCATCTGCAAACAGTAGACACCTCGCCTCGTGAACCACTGCAGGAAGGTCATTAACCATTAAAATAAATTCTAATGGACCCAAATTACTACCCTGACTAATGCCTGAAAACGTAAAGTATGGTTCGGATTCATATCCGGCATACTCCACGTATTGTCGGCGATCACCAAGGTAACTCGCGAAAATTTTTAATAAATGTGGTGTGAATCCTAGGGCAGCAAACTTTGGCAGGAGCACGTCATTGTTTACTGTATCAAATGCTTTCCGGAAGTCGAAGTACGCCGAGTCCACCTGCCCCCCAGCGTCGATGGCCGGCGCCAGGTACGTCATAAACGACAGCAGATTACTCCCCGTACTTCGACCTGGCCGGAAACCGTGCTGAGCGTCAGTGAGCTGCGAGCTGACTTGTGCGTAAATAATTTTGTGCAACGCGGCTTCAAATACCTTGGCGAACGCTGACAAAACTGCAACGGGCCGGTAGCCACTTAGGTCTTTACTGGCGCCTCCTTTAGGCACCGGAATAACCCTGGTGATTTTCCAGCGTTTCGGGTAGTGACCTTCTTTTAGGCACAAATTAAATACGTGTAATAAGGGCTTTTCGAACACCGTCCGACAATCCTTGACAATATAAGGTGGAATGGCGTCAGGTCCCACGGAGTGCTTTGGCTGTAGCCGGCGGAGGGCAACGCGAACGTCGCACTCCTCCAGCTGGCCGACGTGAATAGGTCAATTATGTCACTATGTCAGTAAAATTATCTTGTAAGTACTACTAAATAAGGAAAAGAGTTAGGGCTAGGGTTAGGTTAGGTACCTGCCTTTTAAGGTAAGTACCGAAATGAGGAGGATCCGCAGGAGAACTAAAAGTGATTGATATAGCTCTTAGGATTAGTAAGTTGAAATGGCAATGGGCAGGCCACATCGCCCGTAGAATTGACAACAGATGGGGAAGAAAGGTTCTCGAGTGGCGACCACGAGCTGGAAGACGAAGAGGAGGCCGGCTAGTGGGGACTAGGTGGACCAACGATCTGGTGAAAATCGTGGGGAGCCGATGGGTGCAGGAGGCAAGCAGCCGCTCTAAGTGGCGCTCCCTGGGGGAGGCCTATATTCAGCAGTGGACGTCTTCAGATTGTTAATGATGATGATGATGATGAACCTTTACTTCTCATACCTAGTACAAAGATGTAGGTGTACCTACTTTACCTAGATACTCACCTACCTTTTGTGGCGGGTAAAGGACAAGAAAAGTAGGCTGAGGATGAGTAAGGTGAGGTAAACTACCTAAATCACAATAATATAATAATAGTACTTACCTAAAATCATGCTTAGTAATCTGTGCGCAAAATTCAACGGGATCCAATGAAAGACTCGACTATACTATCTCACTAGGTATGTGAAGGGCATAAGGGTTGAAAAGGTTTCTGTTACATCATCTTGTTGTGATGCTAATAATATACCTAGAGGAATTCTTCTATGATTATATTATGTAAGTAATTTTACGTACCTATATTACCTTGGATTAAGTACCTACATTCATCATCATCATTCAAGTATTTACTAGACCAGCGTGCTACACCGTAGATCACATTGTCGCTTCCCATCAGGTGAGATTGTGGTCAAAGGCTGACTTAGTCAAATTAAAAAAAAAATCAACATCATTAACAGCCCGAAGACGTCCACTGCTGAACATAGGCCTCCCCCATAGAGAGCCACCTTGATCGGCCACTCGCGTCCTGCATCCATCGGCTCTCCGCGGTTTTCACCAGATCGTCGGTCCACCGAGTGGGGGGCCGGACAACGCTGCGTCTTCCAGTTCGTGGTCGCCACTCGAGAACCTTTCTTCCCCATCGGTTTTCAGTTCTACAAGCGATATCGCCTGCCCATTGCCATTTCAACTTACTTATTCTGAGAGCTATATCGGTGATATGTAATTTCATAGATCTATATATATATCAGGATATGCCCGAAGGAACATTTTATTTACTCAAAATGGTGAGAGGAAAAGTCAGCGCCATCTCTTAGATTACTCAGGAACTACGATGAGAACGGCCCTATCGCTGCCATTATGTCCGTCAATGTTTGTTTACAATGATTATCCCAAATATAAATTCGATTATTTTCGTACAAAACGGAGTGTAATATTGTAAATATTGACTTACTTGTGGTAAGAAACTTTGTATTTCTTTTTATTGCACTTTAGAGTGTAGTTTGTGCAACCCTTCACAACACAACTTGGCATATTTTCTTTGAGACACACGACCGATATCTTCTCACTTCCAACACAGACTGGGCGCTAGTGGAGGTCAATCTGTGAACTTGACTCCCTCTTTGAAGCGACGGTTTAATCTGTCATTAGGCCTGTCCTTATATATATGTCTATGCCTACATGATATATTTTGCTCTAATTTCTTCTGGAAACGTGACAAAAAACACCTTGTTGCTCTACCCTTCGTCTAATGAAAATATGTAACCCAGAGACCATTAGAAGTCTTTGAACCCAGCTTGTTATCTCTATAGGTTAGGTAGTACCCACTCTAAGATCTAACCCAATAATGTTAGTGCAAAGTTACATGCAAATTAGTCAGCGTCATCTTTTTACAGCTAGTTAGGCAAGTTTTTGATAGGAACAGATAGGAATCTATAGGTATTACTTACCAAGCACTTGCATCCCATCACCCACCAATCGGGGGGATGTATATTCGTGAAATAAATGCATGACCTAGGGGGATCATTATTATGTATCTATGTATCATAATAGGTAGGTGGGCCATTCTTCTTTTTAGTGCCTAAGAATCGGTCCTCTTTCGATAAAGTGTTTTATTAATAAACAAAAGTGCAAATAAAAGAAAAAAATGCACCTAATAGCAATTATTGAATATGAGTTAATCACCAGACATCAAAATATTTAAGTTTGATACGGTATTTATTTGTGAATCACGGTAACATAGTCTTACTGAGTAACACAGTTGTTTTCCATATAAAATTTCTCAAAATGTTTCCTAATCATAGCTTTTTTAAAAATGTTTAAGCATTTCTTTAAAGCTTAACCTCTATTGTAATCCATATCGATATGATTTTACCACAGTAGATATTTTATAATAAAATATTTGTCGCCGTGTCCCCGACATTGAAGAAAATCGTACGTACCTACCCTTTGTTACCATACGTAAGTGTTTCTTAAAATAAGCTTTTTTAACATCTCTATCTCTAATATTGCTTAGTTTGTTGTAAATTGATGCTGGGGTGAGGCGAGGTGTGCAAAGGGGCAAGCTTGTCGAAACTAGCCGTTCGGAATTTGTCGTGTGGAGCGCGTGTGTTTATTGTGGGGCAACTGAGTTACCGCTATAAAAAGGTAAATTTTAGTGATATTTGCAATAATTATTTCAAGTAAATACTACTAATTAGGTTTATATTTGGATAGCGTTATAATTTCGCGTGGATATGGTACTATTTAAGGATTTCGTTTAAAAACCACTTCTTTTTTACAACTGCGTTACTAAATGGGGTAACGCAGGTGTAGTTTTAGCAACTCAGTTGTTTTGAAAACATTTTTTTTATATATATGTACATTAAATGGCGCATAAGTGTGACTTGTGAGTAATGTGACAAAAAAGAGCACAGATCTGCAAAACGGAAATGGAAAATTACCAACAAAAAACGTCGTAATCGTGAAAAAGCTTTTTCTGTCCCCAATTTCCAGGTAACATTTAGATCCATATTTGTTACATACAATATGGAAAGAAATTGTGAAATAGCAAACATTCTTTTTTATTTATCAATTGTTTCATTTCTTATACAAAAATTGTTTGCTGGTAACTAATTTAGGTGTATTTTTTAAAAAACTTAAATTTTGAATCAAAGTTAGTAACGCAGTAGTGACGGCTTATTAAAAAATACCTTATTAGCCTGATTATATTTGTGAATTAACCTAATGAAGATATCTTAAAATTTGATTAGTTTGTAAGTGATATGTTACCGGACTGAAATGAATGATCCTATAAATAAAACGCCGTTTTATAAGTAGGTAACGCAGTTGTTAATATTACCGACCATTCCTAGAGTACCTACATGTCAAAAATCTGTCTAAACATCAGAAAACATCGCTGCAAATGTCAGTACAGGTAAGACTAGACAATAACTAATCAGAATTAGCACTTAAAAGTAATAAATTATAGATTACATTTTTCAAATTTTTTAGGCACTAAAAAGAAGAATGGCCCAGGTATCTATTACATTTTTTTATTACTTAACGTAAATGGTAGCGTCGTCACTGAACCTTCTGTGGCATCGATGACTAAATTTCAGCAGTGAATGCGACTTAAAAAGGTTAAGTTTAAGCCATTTTTGGTATGAGTCCAACAGCGCGAGTGCCGATGAGGTGAGATGCGAGCGCTTACGTGTCTTACCTCGAAGGTTGGGATTGGGACTTGGTGGGCGACACCGACGCGGCTAGCGCGAGGGGGGCCTGCGCCGGCGCACGCTCAGACTCCGCGAGCCAGTCGCGAACAGCGCGCGCGCGCAATCCGCGACACACGACACGAACGACTCTCGCGACCATTTATTTATCTTCTTGTTACATGGCAATTGTTTGACTTTACTATTGTGATATATTTAAATTTAAGAATATTTAATCGCGTTTATTTAAATTTAAGAATCTCCTTATTAGATTTAAATCGTAAAATAGTGGGACCAAAATGACGATAAAAAATAAAAAGACTAAGCAATCAAAATCCTCTGAGGTGTCTTCTAGTGCATCGACTAGTGTTCAGAAGACCAGCACAACCTCGTCGGTGCAGCAGAGCAGCAATACCCTTCAGAAGGTCTCCTCCGGTAAGAAGATCCGTTACATCGATGTAAAGGTTGAAGAAGATGACCCCTTGATGATAACTGACGTGACTGATCACGCTTCCGTTAGTGGTTCGACCATTTCTGAACACTACAACAGTCACCCGCACTACATCATTACGGAAGCACCATCGATGAGCGATCTTTCACAAATAAGATCTCATGGACACAACATAACCGACATGGCACAGTCGACTAGCGGTGAGTTCGTTTCAAATTCTGTTGTGCAAGAATCTTCTACTTCACATCAGCAGAGTTCCAAAAGTGAAACATTCCAGAGCTCTTCAACTTCGGTCCAGAATTCCGGCTCTACCCATAGCCAGTCGTTTGACAGAACTGCTGATTCATCTGCGCCAAATCAGACATTGAATACAGGCTTTATTGATGGCTCAACTGGTCATGTGCCAGGCTCTAACACAAATTATACAACCAGATCACACAATGCTAACGCTACGAATAATTTCTTGCAAACTGAAAGACAGAATCTAACATCACAAACTCAAGCTGGGTCCTCATACAATACAAGAGACGCAAACAATGTCAGACAACGCGAGAATGTATCTTATCGAAATTCACCAGAGCCAACACAAAGAAATCAGACAGTAAAATCTAACACATCCAATTTCTATGGAGGTGAAGGAAGTCTTGACAAAAATTCTAAGTCTAAACAGTTTACTAGTACATCGCAATCAAGTGAATCTAAGAATACTAACATCACAAAATCTTCATCATCTTCTTATGTTGTTGAGATTGTAGATGGAAAGGAAAGAATAATCGATAGTTCAAAGAGAGAATGGGGTGATGCCCAAGAGCAGTCATCGAAAGAAGATTATGCCAGCATTAGTGGAACGGGAATAAAGCCTCAATCTGTGCACAGCATCCAAAACAGAGATATGCAATCAAACTTCGACACTGGTAAAAATGGACAAAAACCAACAAGTGGAATGATCTATAAAGAGGACTCAAAACTGATAAAAGATGGTTCAGTAGTATCTAATCAGTCGAGTATGATCACAGAAAAAGATAATGCCAAACACCAGCAGCACATTCAGGAACAACTTATTTCTGCAGATGATCAGGGACGCTCTAGAATTATTTCTGATAATCCGCACCAACACAATTATGTTCAAGGACAACTAATACCTGGTAATGACCAGATGCATTCACATATTATTTCTGACAATGTTAGTACCAATCAAACGAATAAGAGTAATATTGAAAACATAACTACTAACCGAGAAACGGTTACTGATCATAGGCACAACGTAAGCCATACAGATTCATATGAAAACGTTTCAACTAATAAGCAATTAGTTCAAGATAGACGCCGAAATGTAAATCAAACCGATTCATCTAATTTCTATGGTTACGACTCTACAATTCAAAATGAGCTTAAGAAAGTTGGTGATATTTTGCAAGTGAAAAATTTAGACAACGTCAACTATTCCACAAAAATTATGAAAAGTAATACAAGCAGTGCTGAACAAGCTACAACATCCTCCTATGTTATTGAAGTAGTTGATGGTAAGGAAAGAATTGTGGATAGCACTCATAGAGAATGGGGTGATAGTAAGGAACATTCAACACACGAAAAGAGCCACAATGTCAGTGGAACTGGAATAAAGCCTCAACATGAGTACAGCCGTCATGTTTTAGACAAAGAATCTCACTACGATACTGGTAAGGATGGAGTTCCAAAAAGTGCGACTCAAATCTCGGAAGAATCCGTATTGTACAAAGATGGGAAAGAAATAGCTTCCACAAGTAACACTTACATGGGCGATTTTACTAAAAAGAAGGCTATTACAGAACATATAACAGGCACTGATGATATTCACAACAAGCGGATTCAAGATACAACCAGTAAAGATGTTCATTCAACTACCTATCACTCAACGTCCACTGATACTCAATCTCAAACCAGGGACACAAAAGATGTAACAAATACCACAGAATTTTTGACAACTGAGAAGCAAAACTTAACTAAAGAAACCACCGACTCTCAATCTAAAGATACATTGACTACTTATGAAAGAAGTACTGGAACGTGGAATGGAAAGTTTGTTTACGAGAAGGACGATGATAGGCCCAAAAGGCCAAAAGAAATGTCACCATTTGGCAGGCCAGAAGAACCTAGACACCACCTAAAACGGCAAGATACACAGGAGAATATAATATTATCTTCTAGAGATATAAAAGACTTTACTTCTATAAGTGATCTGCGGAAAATTATTGAAACTTCACAATATAAGAAAGATGTAAAGGTGAGCAACAAAAACATTGTTATAAACAGAAACATCGATGATCGCATTCTGAAAGAAATCATTGAAACTGTGAAGAAGTATCCTTTTAAGCGTATCGAAAAAGTGACCTTTGGAACAAAAATCAATGAAGATGTTAAAGATCTATACGAGGGAATCGACACTGAAGACACCACTGTTATGACATCTACCACTGATGGCACTACTCGAAAGGCTTTCGATATAGTTAAGAATAGAAGTCAAGTTGAAGTTACTCGTTACATAACTGAAAACGGTATAACCAGAAAAATAACGACATATGAAGATGCGAAGGAAGACGACAAGATTAGGACTGACGTTTTCGTCGACAAGAGCGCGATAGACTTCAAAAACCTGGTAAGTTTTAACGGTTTATCACCAGATATCGAACAGATCAGAAAAATGTACGTGATTTTAATAATATTTATTTATTTTAGCGCGATGTCCAAACGACTGAAGACGTCATACGGGAATACGACGTGGTGGATCGTGCAATCACGGACACTACAAGGGAAGAAGTCGTCAACACCGTTTACGACGAGACCATCATCGATGATAGGAAAACGGTGCGAGACGACCGAACCACGATAGAGGAGACTGTCTACATTGACGAGACCAGGCCGCGGCGCGGTGGCCCCAAGAAACCAGAGCCAGTTAAAGAACAGTGCATCTGCGAAATGTGCACCTGTGGGTGAGTTCCTTTCGAAACTTATAACTATGCCTTTTGAAAGTTATGAACCTTTTGACACGATAAATACAGGGCATCATGATCGAGCATTGGTATGTTATGTATGGAGCGATCGCAGTTGCGTAAATTACAGTTGGCCAATGAGTGACCAACGTTTGACTGTTGACTAATGGGGCTCTATTGTGTAGCTCTGTCTGACTGTGGTCATTGCGGTACAACTTTACAATATGATAATGTTAGTAAATAAGTACTTTCCTATTTTGTATGCGATAATATCATAGGTAGTAAACAAGAAACTTTAAATTCAAGCAGGTAGTAGCATTCAAGGTACATAAAGTAAGGTATAAAATTGTATACAGTGACTACGCTCTGGAGTTATGTCGTGGTCGTGAGTAATAAGTACAAATTGAACTATGTGCCAACATATCGGAAAATCGGCTTGGAGGTAAATAGCAGTAGTCACGGTTTTTCTATAAATGAATCAGAGATTTAAATAACTTTTACATCATTTTGCATGAAAGGTAAAGCATTGGGTAGTGCCAACGTAAAATAATAAAACGTCACGATTTTTACTGGCTAGTCTGGCTACTTCGTATCAACTGTAAAATCAGGCAGGTGATATGAAATTTAAAAATAATTATGTTACCCTCGTTGTTATAAACAATGTGCATATATACACGTAACTGTTGCATGGTGTGAAAGATAAAATCGTCAGGGAGTGGTTACTAACTGATATAATGATATCAATCATAATATTTTGGCTTAGTTCTGATAAAGTGTAGTTAAAAAATAGGCTCTAAGTAAGTAGTACTTACTTACTACGACGCACAGAATACTTACGAAATATAAGTTACGTAGTAACATATTCAGTAATCGGTGATATAAGTATGACACCTAGATTAAAAAAAGGTACACACCTATTGTGATATTTGTGATGGTATAGGTATATAAGTGACTGATAAAATGTAGTATTCGGGGTTTGAAAATACTTCCCTAATACTTCTCTTTTCCTGTTTTGGATAACTTAGATAGAACTACAAGTTTGGGAAGGACTATAAGTCTGTAACTTGCTTACAAAAATGTGATAGGTACCTGCTTACCTATATAGGTATAGGATAATTAAGCTCCAAACTGTACAGTCTCATTATAACTTATGATGTGCCAAAAATCCAAACTCTACTTACGTATACGCAACTTATTTATCTGCGGGATAAACTCTACAAACCAAACAACACAACGATTGGATTTACCAGTCCTTCATTGACAAAAATAATTTCAATAAAGTATACTTACTTACCTAGTTTTAAATAGGTAGGTAACATTTACAAAAGCCATTGCCTGCGTAGGTACAATGATCTGTGATATGAGTAAATTATAATATGTGAGTGACGGTCTGACGGACTTCTAAAATATAAAGGAGGTACTTGGCTTGCGTAACACATTCTAAATAATGTCTCGGTCGTGGCTCGGTAACTAGTGCTATTATTTTGGCTACAATAAAATTGTTGAATAATTTAGAATCGCTAAACCATTCAGAGAATGCTAATTGATTTCTTTGAAAAAGATCGTAGGCATTTAATATATTTGGAACCGGAGGTTTATAACGGGATACAGCAGTTCAACAACTTGTCTTGCTTGGTTTTTGCCATTTTCCGTACTTCTCTACGTTTTCTTCAATTCACCTTTAGTTACGATCAAACATTTGGGTTTGGGTAGAAATGCGGTAGATTTTAAACACCAGTGGTTGTGGCGTATTACCGCTACTGCTTCGAAAGTTGTGGTGGCGCAATACAGCCACCGGTGGCTGTAGATGGCGGCCAGTTTTCGCCAGGATTAGGTTTTTTTTTATTGATGGATAGGCTTGCGCTTGACCACTATGGGGTCCACGCATTGCAACGCCGCAGGCAGAAGCTAGTTTTATTATAAAGTGGGTAGATGGCAAGCTGATATCTATTTTCTAGACGAGTCATCGGCCTACGCAGAACGAAGCCTGTTTATTTACAGGCAAGATAGAGAAAGATTTATAAGGTAGTACCTACACATTTGTTTTGATGAATCAACAGAAGTTTTTAGCTGTAATTTCCTTGGATAGCTTTAATATTGTCAACCATCTTAACAATTCCGACAATGTGGAAATTGTCTAATTTTTGGCATTTCGCCCACTTGACTCGTTGGTCGAAATCGAAAAACGGCTAGTGAGTTATAGTGACCAAAATAGTAAGTAGCCCTTCTCTTCGTGGTGTTCATTGCCACTTTCATGTTCAATATCATGACCACAGATAACATAAGTAATACTATATCATGGTATAATGTTTGTTTCCTCATAATAATATCTCCGTCGCATGAACCCCGAATAGTTTTATTTTTTATTTTAAATGAATATAAGTAGGTAAGTGCATTCATATGCCGATATTTTTTTTATCAAAATGGGTTTAGTTGTTTAGTTAAATCGAAATAAGTGGTATTTTTTCAATAGATTAAGTCGGCATCCGTTTTTTAAAGTTAAGCTGATTAGTAGTTATTTTAGTATTTTTGTCTCACAAGCCAGGAAAGATTTGAAATCTGCGTGCAAAAGCGCATTTTAACCGCTAACGTGGAAAAAGTATTTAAAATTCGAACCTTCAATAACACACAATTCTCTATTGTTTATTATATTTTCTATTGTTTAGTTTTTGAAATAGGCAAAAAAAAACCAGGGGAAACACTGAGTAGGTATAAGTAGCTATAATTATATTTCACCGCCACCGGCAGTGTTTATTAGTAAGAGTAAGGGAGTAGGCATTAATTATATTCAATACAAACCTTAAACCTGCTCTGCCTACGTGTTTTCCATTTTTATCAGACCGTCTGAGATTCTGAGAGTAAATACATATTGAGAAATATTCAATAGTAGAGTCAATACTTGACTTTCTGGTTGTTCTTACATTAGTAAAAAGTAAAAGTGTAAAAGTGCTATGAATAGCCTATTTGCAATAAAACTATTTGACTTTGACTTTGGCATAGTTGTGGTGTTTCAGCAAATTTCCTCTTCTGTAACGAACTGGAGTTCGAAAGCAAAAATTAAGTTCAACAAGTGTTTAAATGCTTGTTATTCACCAAGTGTAGGCACCTTTTCTAGAATTTAAGTTCATTATTCTACTGCATAAAATAAGGACATATAGTGTTGTGCCGTGACTCAGTATCGGTGTAGCAAGAGCCTTTTATTGATTGCCTCATGCAAACGTGGGTGGCACTTCCAAGTTGCATTCGGCGCCGTTCTGAGTTAATCTCGTTGACTGCACATAGCTTTTACAATTAAACCACTCTAGTATAGAGATTAAGCCATTTTATTTGCGAATGCAGAAAATGATGTACCTACGCACACATAAAGAGAAGTATAACAATATAGGTATAGGCACCATAAATTTTAGGTTACAGTGAAGGAGTTCACGAGTTCGATTCACGGGTAAAAAATGGTTAGTTTAATCAAAGCAGTTTAATTAAAATAACCCCCTGCCTGAAAACAAAGGTTTTCGATCAATATGTGTTGCCAGTGATGACTTATGGAACTAATATGGACTTATGCACTCTTTTATTGTTCATTAGGAAGGCCTCATTAGTAAGCTCAAAGTCGCGCAACGAGCTATGGAGAGAGCTACGCTTGGCTCATCGCGGTTCTTATCTCGATATAACATCCGCGATGAGGAGATCCGCAGGAGAACTAAACTGACCAGTATAGCTCCCATAATTAGCAAGTTGAAATGGCAATGGGCAGGCTACATTGCTCGTAGATCTGACAACCGATGGGGAAGAAAGGTTCTCGAGTAGCGACTACGAACCGGAAGACGCAGCGTAGGCCGGCCCCTACTCGGTGGACTGACGATCTGGTGAAAACCGCGGGGAGCCGATGGATGCAGGAGGCGAATGGCTGCTTAATGCCCCTGAAAATGCATTTTGTTAATGTAGAATGTATTTTAATATGTGGAATTGTAGAGCCCCAAATTGATCAACAACTATGTTAATTGGCCCGTTAACCTAAATTAACCTTGATTGCTTGTAATTGATGCTCGAGCCTATAGATAGTAATATACACTACATTTTATCTACTTATTATATTCACAATTGGAACCCAATATTAATAATAATTTAAATTAATTTGTAGGTATCTACGTAGGGAGACAGAGCTAGATAGTTTCACGAGACTATTGAGAAACCGGGGAGCCTATGGATGCAGGAGGCGAGCAGCCGCTCTAAGTGGCGCTCCCTGGGGGAGGCCTATGTTCAGCAGTGGACGTCTTCAGGCTGTTAATGATGATGATGATGATGATGATGATTGAGAAAAACGTCTTGATAGTTAAGGAACTACTTTCTCAAACTTCTGGGATTAATATATTTTTACAAATAGTGGAAATTGACATGAATCGATTTAATTTTACCCATAGATACTGATAAATTGGTAGATATTTTAGACTCTTTGTTTTGACTTTATACTGATATCGTAATACATACCAACTTTTCAGTTATTTTGATTTCAAAACTATTTTATTTATCAATATAAATATTAAAAAACATTATAATAATATAATAATAATATGTGTGGACATTTCACACAACGCTATCTAGCCCCAAACTAAGCATAGCTTGTACTATGGGAACCAGATAACTGATACAATACTTATATACTTTTTTGTTTGTAAATAGATACATAGAATACAATATAACACCCAGACGCAGAACAAACATCTATGTTCATCACACAAATGTTTGTCCCGGGCAGGAATCGAAACCACAGCCCTCAGTTCAGAAGGCAGGGCTACTACCAACTGAGCTATCGGGACCGTAAAAAAAAAAAATTAAACCTAATTTGATGACAATCTGAAAGAACAATATTATTATGTCCTTACAAACCAAAAAATAATTTACCAAATCAGTTTATAAAAGACAGAGCTGTCAAGGTAACATAAAAAAAGGAAATAAACAACCAAATCGAGAACCTACTTTTCTAAATGTCAGTCCAATAAAATGTACATTTTGTGAGGCTTCTGTTCTGCCGAACGTCACCAACGATGTTGAATCATAATAATTACGTCATGATAAAATCAGCTGACCACAAAAACTATGAGCTAAGTGACCGTAAACAGCTATATGATTATGAATCAAATGTTTGTTTGCAATAGTAGGTACCTATGTACTTCGTCAATAGCGTACCTACTAGTAAATATAGTTTTTTTTTTCACGCTCGAAGGCTTAGGTACTGTAATTAATGTGACTCAAAATTATTGTTCAGTCTTTTGATACGATTTCCCAACATGCGGGGACAAATATTAACATTCTTTAAACAACTGATTAAACATGCTTCTTGGAATTATGAGGGCTTTTCAACTGTTTTATGAAATGATGTGTGTGTTAAGTCCTGTCAGAGGTATTGATTTTTTTTTATGAGAATGAACCTGACGTGCTGGTCGTTCACCTGACGACATGGCGCGTGCCCAATATTCAATGTTCATACACAAAGCTATCTTATTGTAGGTATTATAGGTAGGTTACGTAGGTATAAGTAGTAGATTATACCTATCATCACCATTCACCACCACCATCATTGTCATCTGGCCACTGGGTAATCCAATATAAGTAGGTACCTACATATAAATAAGTACCTAGGTAGATAAGTAGATGGTAGGTTGGTACCACTGAAGTCTTATAATTCAATAGCGATATATAGTTTAGTTAGAAAGAGCTCTAATTATTAGACTATTGATTCCGCCAGTGTAACAGCTACCGATAATTTACACAATTTCAGCAAATGACTTATCTATTTGTAGTTTTGCTGCATTTCAGCACGCTATGGCGTGTATGGCAGACAGTGCTTTTATAATAAAAAATGTAGGAAAAACGATTTAAATACCACATTATTGCTACATGCATAGGCTTAAAATTTTTGCGCCAATGTCATTTACCAAACATTCTAATAAATTAATAACACACTTTTATCGCTTTAGGTTATTCCAGTTAGGTATAGAAATCAACGTGCAACTACAGTTGGTTAAATTATTTAGTTTTGAATGATAATAACTAAAATCCCGTGACTGGGAAACTTTAGTTCGATCGGTATATTATATAAACTGTGGCTCGGTGGACCCCACGTGAATGTAACCTCCTTTCAAGGCGCTCTGTAATGTGGTTTAATCATGTTAAATGGGTCGAATTCGTGAGTCGTGCCTTACTGTACCCGGCACCATCCTTCACATATCTAATATCTATTACATATCCTAATGTATTTATAGCCAATGAGGATTAAGGTGCATTTAAATAAACGCTAAGCGGATTAAACAGAGACATGATACTAATAGTAGATTTAAACAGAACGGAAAATTGCTGAAATGATGAAACTATAAACATAATTTCTAGACCCAATAACAATAGATAACCAAGAGAACGCTAAGCTTTCTACCCACAAATAATCAGCTTTCATTTCAGCTTTAAAATTGATGGCCACGAAGGGACGGAAGTATTAAAATTCCTTAGCCTGACTGAGCTGAGCCCTACATAAGCTTATTACGTCATGTCTGAAGTTGGTCGTACCTTCCTTCATAAACAATAATATACAAATACATATTTAACCTGTAGGTACCTTACTACCTACCAATATGATGGTATAAGACCAGTCGATTTATAGGAAAACTATCCGATGAAATCGGAACAAGTTCCTTACTGAACTGCAAATATTGATTGTGAAAGCTGTTTTCTTTCGTATTCCGTAAACTCGGTATATATCTAGCATGTGTGCAGGTAATAAGACCTATGCGACTTGCAGGGATTGTAACTGAGTTGTGGAAAGAGAACTGGTATTTTACCTAATCTTTTGTTGATGTAATGATAACGTAGATACGTAGATAAATCTTGCACGCGCCAAGGTGTTTTGTCTGTTGATAATAATGCAGACTGATTGCCCAAACATTTTTTTTTGATAGAATATTTTCGCATTTCTTTCGTGTTCTACCTATTTAAGGAGAGGTAGACTTATTCATCATCATATTAATGCCGCAATCATTTAAAATATTTTATACTTATCTAAAATGTATACTTAAATGTGTAAGTAGAACCTCGGATGTAGGACTGTAGGTGTAGGTACTGAAAAACTGAATATAGTCGTGTTTTAGATCTGGGTTCTGGGTCTGGACAAGAAAAGTAGTTATAACAAAACATAATACTTACATAGAAATATCGCGTTGCGTTTGTTCCCAAAGTTAAGGATATCTAATCTTATCTTTTTAAAATACATAATTGTGATAAAGAAACGATACTATTTGCTGTAATTTGGGTATTTTCTTAGAAAAAACTTTGAGGTTTGGTTTTTCTTATGGAGATAGATTAGGCCACTCATTAGGTAGATTCTTAAATATTATAGTACTAAACCTCATGTAGTTACCATTGACCTAACTGACGGTTGTGGTTCGTTTGTTAGTTGCGCTAGCCATGGCCTTCTATCAGCTGACCTTTGAAGATAGACTGCCCTAGCTCTACCACAGAATACATAATAGTACACCGCTCTACCGACAATGATTATTGCAATATCTCAGTGCGTTTATTTACATGACCGCTCGGTTATCTTGTTAGCACAACAAACGAAGAATTAGCTGGTTCTATATTCGGACGAAAAACAAAGAATCGATCGCTTGTGAGTTGTGAACAAGCGCCATCGTCTTTTGGCTCATCGACCTCCGGTGACATTTGTTCATAGGTGATTTAAAGGCCTTATTATAGAACTACTCTCTGTCGTTAGTAAAATCGGTTCTTAATAAGACATTAGGTACATTCTTGATTTGATCAATTAATGACTGGAATCTTGATTTAAGTACATCGACAGCATCGGCCTGCAATACGGCCCTTTGTGACTCCATGTACACATGTACAGGCTGCAATTGAATTCATGAGCATAAATCGAGTACCGACCTACACGATGAGTAAGGAGTGCATAGGAAAATATTTTTTATTAAAAGTTTATGATGATTGCCGCGGCGTCTAACGTAGTTGGCACGGATGATTTTGATAGTAGGTAGATACTATTGAAGGTTTTTTTACACTGTATATATGTAATAATTAAAAACAGTACTTAATTATTTAAATTTAATTTTGTACTGCAGCAGTTGATAAGTTAGGTAGGTAATTGTTACCTAAGTTACATTTTTTAGAGTAATCAATAGCTACCACATCGATGCGTAGGTATATTAGATTCAATCCAAGCCTTCTTTCTCTGAAATATTGTTTCCTTCAATAGTAGGTAAGTATACCTATACAATGTACATTACTATACAAAATACATAAGTACCTAGATAAGAATAATCGAAATCGAAACTATACAAAAATGATAGTTTCGTAAAATATGATAGATTTTATTTCTGATTTTGTATGTGTACAGGTAAGTAAACATTAATGTATATATGTAGGTACTAGGTAGGTACACAAAATGACAGTTAGTACATTTTTACTACTGGTAGGTGTTAACAAAGTTAATATTTGAGCTCTACCGCAATATTAATATTATGTTTTAGATTAGTGAAAATATGATAATCTGTTATGTTGGTAAAGTAACTATCAATAAATGTTATTCGCGATAATAATGCGAGAAATGTACTTACCTATTTTCATAGTAGGTACCTAGATAAGATAAGCCAACTAAAAATTATCACTCAGTTTGACAAGAGTGCAATATTTTTAGAGATTAAAGTGCATACGCCAATAAAACGCACGTGTTTCAAATATTTTTATATCTAGGTAGGTGAGTATAATGTTATGGAGTAGGTACCTCTAAAGAAGCGATATACCAACCAATACATTTTTAATGAAGCAGGAAAACAACAGTAAGTAGGTATCTAAGTATTGAACAACTACTCTGTAAACAATATTGTGTATACCTACTTACGGTTATAGACTCAATAGATCATTTAACGTAGGTAAAGCCGTTATTGATTTTAAAGCCGGCTCAGTTTTGAATAATGAAAAAGCCGTAGATTGTGAGACAGTGTAATTATCGTGTACCGCCTACAAGCCTGAAAATAGGTCGATCAATTTCACGATGGTCTTACCTAAGCATAATCCACCAAATAGGTATGATTTTGTAGTAGTTTACACACCTAACTAATGTAGAGCAAGCATTTAGTACCTAACTATTTAAATTGGTAAGTATGATAGGGTTGTTCATCGTGGCAAAAACCCAGTTCGCCAAACTAATATGGCCACAAAAAAATATAATATATGTAGCTACCTTATGAATAGGTACATTTCCTCGCGTAATTTGCGTTCGTTATTCATTCGTAATTGTTTCTCATGAATAACTTAATTTGTCCCCGAATTTTAAACTTTGCTTGTTCATTTGTATTTCTTTAATAATAACTGTCGAGTCACTTCGCAGATCTCGTTTTTCTCAACGTGGCGATGATGTCATTTCCTCCTTCATTTACCGATGCAAATCTTTGTGCAGTTCCGGCATCGAAGCCTTTAACCAAGAGATGATTGATAATGTGCTTAACAATTTTATATTTTCATATTTGTACACACAAGGTCAAAGTCATTGAGATGTTCGATTTGATTGAGGCATTAATATTAATTGCAATTATATTTACGCTTGCTTAGTTTTATAGCATGCCGTATAGATTAAAACTTTAATAGCTTCTTCGTTCATATTTTCCGTCATAATTTCGTGAAAGCCAGTGGCAGCACCATAAGATCCACTTGCGAGCATCATCCGTCAGTTACTCGACTGTGACACGAGCTCATAGTGACTGTTCTTTCATCTGTGTTCACATGCTCGCACCGTGACCGAGTGTTTTGTTATGGCTTGCAACACGCCGCGCCGGCCGGTAGCGCTGAAAGGGCTTTGTGATTTACTTTATTTCACTCCGTTGAGAAACATCTGTTGAATCACTATTTTAGAAGTAATATGATCTCGTTGATTGGTATTGGGAACTGTCCAAATTTATATGAGTAGCCACAGAGATGATGTGCTTACTACACTCTGAAAACTTGTGACCCATGCTTGCAGAAAACTAATTGCAAAACGTACGAGTCCCAATGCTGTTGAATCATCTAAGCTAAAATAGTTTGAAGCTTCTAAGGGCAAGGATAAATCATCATTAGGAGCCAATTGGATTAGAACAAGTATTAATTTCATAACAAACATATCGCCGCACGTGACCTAGGCGCCGCCGATAACTGCTGCAGCTAAGCATGCACGACACGTTCTGACCACATCACTCGGACAAGCAGGATAGCCATATCGGGTGACTCCAATAGAATTGCTGCCTTATAAAAATTTAAAACGTTCCAAGGAGAACTAAGGCGGCCCGGCTATAGATAATTGCACGTTAGCATAGCAAAACTCGTTTTAAACTTGTTTTTGTTTGGATTCTAGGTAGAATCGAATATTTAGCCACGTTTTCCATTTAGATGCTAAAGCAAAAAACAACTCGCCAAAAAATTGCTTTAGTGAACGCAGGCATAACAGTGTTTGAGATTCAAGCTCTGCTTTGTACAGCCAAGATTTATTACCATCACGACTGTACACTTAGCTAGTTCCAAGAACTTTTCAAAGTAAGTGGGTGCTTGATATACAAAAAGACTTGGTATTGTATGCAAATTCCAGGTGGGAGCTTGCTCCGGGACACGGCCAGCTTGACGTGACACCCATAAGATCCGCGCTAATTTTGTTTATATACCAAAAGAAACATGATAGCATACAGCTGCATGGAATACTTTCACGATTTGGAAACAGATTTAGACTGTTAATTTCTTTTAAATTAAGAATACATTTTTGCTATAAGATTTTATATTATTCGAATCGAATGCAATGTGGCATCCACTCTCGTGAACGTGTACCATGATGAGACGCCTGCCCTGCGTTATCAATTTAAGTCCTTCTCATAACTCACTTTTATTTCTAGATTTTGATTGCAGTTTTATGGTCACTTGTCGTGTGCAAAGTGAGTGATAGCATCACAAGAGGCTAACGAGAATAAATGAGTAAAGTGTCCGATGGAGCATTACTCGCCCACTTGCCTGGCTCAATTGAAAAATGCTCATCTTAGAATTGACCTTACTGTGTCCTACTAGTCCAACATATACAAAGTACTTATGGGAAAAGACTACGAAACATGCATAAATTCTCTCCAGGTATTAGCCGGCCACGATCGTCACTGATTCGATAACATCTGAATTCACAACTTGTTAGCAAGTTATTTTGGGTGTTTACTAAGTTGGGATTTTGCTATCCACCCCATTTATGATTTAGTAATAGCATCGTGGGCTAGTAAAATGGAAGAATAATCATAAAATGACATTATAGGTACCTGTATCAGCAGGTATTTTATATATTGTAGGCTTTAATGGAGGGTGTGACCTTGTGAGAGTTTCAGTTAATTTGTTTTTCTTTGTATAGGCTCTACAGTAGAGCACCAACATTTCTCATGGACTTATCATCGCGTGAGAGCCGTGGAAAGCATTCAATGTACACAAAATCGGCACGGCAATTAGAAAGATACGTGACGTGCAAAGTGGTGCAGGCTGCGACCTCAGGCGTCTCTATTCGCAGCGATGATCTCACCGCTCTGTGAGCCCACGTCCTCGCTCAAACTCGTTTGTTGTTTACTTGCCTCGATGTAAGAACTTAACGTTTTCGAACACAGGACGCTCTGTATCAACTCTGACTGCCTTACGTCATCGCTTGTCGCTCTGTCGAATTTCTTATTTAAACCAAACACCCACCTAAACTTAACGCATTTAAAGTTCTTGGAATATCGTTAGAGAACTTCTTCATTATTAAGTAAGTAGTTGATAGATTACATTTTGGAACGACACGTTCGGCGTCGCAAATATCATTGTAACTGTTGGAATGCTGATGTTGGTTCAAACCGGCTTTAGTTCTCAGCGCTAGATTTATTATTATGGTCTATTTTTTGGCCGTTTTTGTCAGGAAGTCAGCAAGGCAACAATATCATTGGCAAATTTCAAGACCAAATCAATTTGTGGTAGGAAACGGCAAAATTGTTTTTGGAACCAGTGCAATTAGGCTTTCGTAACAATTGTTTCGTGCTTGTAAGGTCACCACAAATATGGTGGGATTTGAGATTGCCAGCACCGGAGCACGAACGTTGCGTAATTTTCAGAATGAGTTTTGCGTGCGTTTGGCTTTACAAGTTTACAGACAGGTTCAGGTACGCCATATGGTCGACGACCTTGTCTAGCAGCGCCGTCGGTGACTGGAGAACTGTTCCTACACCCACACGTGTTAATATTTCCGATTCTTCACACCCGCCACCGAACACAAAAACCAAGCCATTTATTTATCTACAGTCATACAAAACAACGCCTTCACTTATGGCCATATGATTATTGTATCTTATCTGTGTCGGTTTTAAATAACAATGACGTTTTGAAACAACTGTAAAAAGTTATAAAGGTATCTCGAATACAAGTTTTAAAATTACATTGATAAGTTTTTGTTTCTGCAGATACGCGCCAGCGAGTTGTATGGATAAATACATGAAAGGAATTAGTAGTTTTAAATTACACAACGGTTTGGTCTGCGGTTTCGTATGTGTATATTGTTGCTGTGAGGTCTGACATCAGGCAGGTACCAAAACCTGTACTATACACGAGACTAACTTGGCATCAAGCCGTTTTTGGACGAGCTCGCGAGACAACTTTCAACTCCTGCGCATTGGGGCCGCACTTTTTGTGATCACCATAAACTTATGGTAAAGGTTCTGATGAATCTGAATTGATTATGTGAAGTGCAGGAGGAATATGGAGAACGGCATTCAGGGCGTACATTTTGGGAGATACTGTTACATTATTCCGTTTTTATTGATCTTGTATGGTTTTGGTTGAATGTTTATATTGTGTACATGCTGAATGTGCATGTTTAAATTCTTGCGGCGACGAGACTTTGACTTTTGATATTTCCGCGTTGTATGTAGTTACATAGCTTCGTCTAATCATCGGAAATGTGTTATGATGGTTCCTATTTTCAACGTTTCAACGGGCTTGTACGATAATCCATTTTACTTTGAATTGGTCCCACAGAATGCACCAGAACAAGCGCATTAACACAGCATTGTGCATTAGTCACAATTTATTTAGATGAATGCTTTAAGCATTCAACTGAACGAGGAATAATGTTGAGTAATCTCCAGATATAGTCAGGCGCCTTCCATTCGTAATGTAATGCTCTCAAAATATGACTCAGGACCTAAATAGACGTTAAATGGATATGGATATATAAAAAACTATGGATATCAAATATAACAATATAATATAATATAGTGGCACCAAATGTGCAAAGCGCATCCATATCCATAGTTTTCCTTTCTACGAAAGCCATCGGTATTGGGGTCTGATGTCTACTGTTGCAAATCAATTATGTTTTTTGTAATAAGGAACCAAAAAACTGTAGGTGTTTTCTTCATATTAAATACTATACTACCCAATTACCCATAATCTCAGTAATGAGAAATACCAATTCAAATCAGTCACCGGGAGTTTTCAGTCACTCATCCCTCAGGCAGTGCCTTTTCTATCCAAGTAAAATAACCTAACGGATCATTTATTGCAACATTATGTACCTATACCTGCATAATTTCCTTTTATGCTTGCATGCTGAGGCGATTTCGTCGTCGTTGTCTTTGGTTTCCGTCCTTAACCCACGTTCAAGAGATTTTTACATACCTAGTAAAGTATACTTTATGTTATGGTTTTGGTTACGATATATTTTTTCTTACTATTTAGAGAGACTAATGCCTAATTTTTCCTTTACAAATGAATCTGTAGATTACGCTGAGCAGGCGATACTGCTATAAAAATCATAAATATCTAATGTAAGTTATACTACCCTAGTTGCTTTAGTCTGCTGTCTACTTAGTTTCCAGATGATCTATTTAATGGTTAGAAATGCTCAAAAGATTGGAAAAGTTCTCCATCATTATTTATTATATCATCGCGAGCTTTGAAATTATTCGTATTTAATAATTCTTTACGTGTGTTGATTTAATAGTAGGCAGGTAGTTAAATATCGTACCATCCTTATTACTTCGCTTTCTTATTCATAAACACAATTATTATTCCGTAGTAGTAACCAATAGGCTCACCTATAGGCTAGTCGTTTGGCAATATCCTAATACCTATTGTTAGTATCTTTACTTTCTCTTTTGTCTCTCTTAGTTACATAACAATTTAAATATGTTAATTAGGGTAATATATTAGCTTTATTGCCGATATTAACTTGACTAACTTGACTGCAAAACTTCAAAAGGGATCTGATCAACCAGTCCCTACTAGAATCTAGTAGGGGTGCTAAATTAGCATATTTTCAATCAACTACGTATTTGATGTGTTTGAGATATTGATTATGGTCATGTCATGATACTTTCCATTAAATATTATACTAAATTAGATATTTTTTTATCAGTAATTCACTATATTCCCAGATATTATATCAATGAACGTACAAAATAATGAAACGTTGCACTGTACAAGCTAGAACATGGAGAGCAAAATAGAAAATGTACCTTATACTGAATTAAATCCTAGGAAAATAAACAATTATAGGTACCTAGCTTAGCTAGTAGCTACTAATGCTTCCAGTAATTAGTGACAACACTATCTAGGAATGCAAAATAACAAAATGCTACTGGGAAAATGATCGTTTGAGTCAGTAACGTGAGTATCGCCTGCCTATTTATAAAGATGCATCAGTTGCAGCTTAGAAATTGTAATTATTAACATGGGCCTCCATTTTAGTTGATGTGGCTGTGGGTATCTACTTCCTTAATTAGGAAATAAGGACCTACATCATCATTAACAACCTGAAGACGTCAACTGCTGAACACAAACCTCCCCCAGGGAGCGCCACTTAGAGCGGCTGCTCGCCTCTTTCATTCATCGGCTCTCCGTGGCTTTCACTAGATGGTTGGTCCACCTAGTGGGGGGCTAGTGGGGGGCCGGTCTGCGCTGCATATTCCGGTTTGTGGTCTCTACTCGAGAACCTTTCTTCCCCATCAGTGGCCAGTTCTACGAGCGGTGGCCTGTCCATTGCCATTTCAACTTGCCAATCCTAAGTCTAAATACTGCATGTTTATTATAGTTACACTGGTGCGGTACTAAGGAAAAAACGAATAATCAAACATGCTAACAAGCTGGTCAAGTATATGGACAGATAAATAATAAAATAGTCATTTCTCGTTCGTCTGTATATGTAGCACGTCATTTTTATTCTCGTTTAATAATTCATACCACTTTAAACTAAAAAGCCAATAAAGACGAACCATCAAGTAGGTACAGTTCTCAAGTCTGCAGACTGGTAATCAGTCGCTTCGTATTTAGTCATAAATATTTCAACTTACGCGCTCTCATGTCAGGGTCTCGTTCGCAGAACAACTTCAATGTCACAAGATTTATACTTACGTGCTTATTCATTGTGGTTATTTTTAATGAGAGGTCAGCACTCAGGATAATGTCATTTAAATCCAGCTGTTTTGTAGAGGGAAAGTAAAGCAAGTCGCGCGTGAAAATATTGGTAGTGGTTTAGTTTAGATTGATTAGTTCGATCACCTTCGAATTATGCATCCGTTCACAGTAGAGTTAATGAAAAAAGTATAAACAAGTAGCATTTCGTTTACTTTTCTCATCTATGCGAAGATCTTAACGTTTCTAGAGAAGCTAATGAATTAATGATACCAAATTGGTACCTATACAACGTACAACCAAAGGGAATTTTTAGGTCCACAGCGATCAATAGTTTTATCACTTCTGATTTTTGTGTAAGAAAAGTAGACATTAAGAAACACGCAGCTTTTGTTATTAAGACTAAGATGTATCAGTCTTTGAAAACAGATCCAATGAGAAAAATTCTCACTAGATCCATCATGGATCTGGCTTACGGATCTACTGAGAATGAACGGTTAGTAGGTATTAGAGTTTTGACACCTCTCTCATCTCACTTACATAAACATAAAATAATAAGCCTGATAATAATGGACAGAATATTTATAAAAATATAGGGAACGTAGACCGGAATTACAGAAGTGTCAATACTGACGCCAGTTATCTCTAAAGCTGAGCTTCGAATTTCAAGCTTCGATTAACGTTGTCGCATTGTCGTCCGACAGCCGCTACGCATGGAAGCATCGTAATCACGATATAATCACGATTAAACCTATCTACTGTTATCTACGTAATGGCGCCCTTACGTTTTGTTACCGGTATTTCGTATCCAGAAGCCAGTCGTACGTAGTGTACCTATAACTGTTTTATGCCGTTACATTTTTCTCCAATCGCCTGTGAAATATCTTGCCAATGTTGTGGTGAACTTCGGTTTGTGGCATGGTACTTTTTCTCAGGTAATAATGACGGTTTGAATTGTTTTTATTTTAAAACTGTACGAGATCCGCGGTTATTCTGAATTTACTTACATGCTGTTTTTCCTACGGGTAGGGTAGATATACTTACTTTTCCGAGATGATAAGTAATTATTTCATATCGCCTGTAGGTACTACCAACTGTTAGTATAGCTTGGGGAATGAACAGTACCTATAGATAGATAGCGACTACCTATATCTATGTAATATTTTGGAGAAGGGTTTATTTTATATTGTGTTCAGTTCCTAGGTTACCTACATTAAAACCTTCTGCGATCATTATGCCGCCTGCCAAGCGCAAACAAACAAGGGATTAGATTGTATCTACCTAACTTTTAAAATATAGAAAAACGTAGACCAACCAAAGCCAGTTCAGCAGAAATGTAGGTTACCTACCTTCCTAAGTACAATAACATTTAAAAAATGCCATTAAGACTTAGCTGGTTTATCGAGCTAATTCTTAAGCTCCAATCCATGATAAAGTATAGCGTAATGATAGAGTTAAGTAGCATAAACAACAAAGAAAGACTCTATCCATACGCTACTCGGGTATAATTAACCCAGAATTGGATGTCGGACAATGCTCCTGTCAACTAATGACCTAAAGGATCACCTTTGAAGGCAGTTAGTGGGTACCCAGTTCGATATCGATCGCAAATTAAATTGTCGATGGATTTAGGACATGTTTGCCTTCTATCGCTAGGCGACACAGGTAAAGATAAATAACTACCTAATACACTATTAAATAACAACCATAGACTCTAACCTACACCACCTACGCGCCACGTATATTACAAGTATCAAAGTTTGATAGAGCAAGTATCTAGGTAACAATTTCGGTGGTTGCTCTACCCTACGCCCACTCTTTGTTTAAGCACAGAATAGATGTTTAGTTTTCACCCACTAGAAACTCGCACACTGATGATGATGATGATGATGATGATGATAGTCAAATTGTTTTTAATGTGCCCGACCTCGCACAGAAGTTCATCGGAAACAAGAAAATCTACAATGATGCCACAGACCTAGAATTTATTCGTGAGTAATCCACTATTTTTCACCAGTTTTACTAGAATCACTAGATATTACATATTTATAGGTATGTTACTATTTTAAATTATTCCAAGACCATGTGTCAGAGACATAAAGGGTATCAATAACATTCGAGATATCAAGTTTCTCTCCTTGCAAGTAGAAACAGACTGCAGATAAAGGCACTCTGTGTTCGAAAGTGGTACCAATGACTCATTTCTATATCGGGATAGGCTCTTGCGAATTGCAGCCACCAGCAACCCACATCTGCTCTCTTTAACGCCTCTGTACTAAGAATTAATCTCTCATTTCATATGATTTACAGTTTACAGTATTGCTCAGAAAGTCTGGGCGATAAAACAGCATGAAGTAAGCATGCCTAATACGATTGTCTTAAGACGTGAATGACGTCAGCTAGCTAAACTGGCGAAATATTTTATCCTTGCTTGCACTACTTAGTTATACGTACCTATATGGCTAAGTTACTTTGGCGATAAGATCTATACGTATTAGTTTAAGTTGGACAATAATTATTAGAGCATTTATAAATGCTCTAAGTTCGTTTACATAAAAAAAACCGCAAAAATATAAAACTTCAGTTTCCGTTAGCCTATCAATACTCGTTGTTATAGTTATACCGTAGGTAGGTCATCCACTTACATGCACGTTTTCAGGCAACGCCAGGCTGTTAAACTAAGCCTTACGCAATGAATATAGAGGTAAGTAGGGAGGTAAAAAAGAAATCTTAATAAATCCCTGTTGACTAGGAGAAGTCACGACCTCGCTATTAGGTCAAGACACACTTATCAGTTAACTTTGCGTTAGGTACACAAATAAAGCGTCCATAGGTCAACTGTATAAAAACTTACGCCGATTTAGAGGAAAATCAGCCCTTGAAAAAATAATAAGGCGATAAAGCTCTAGAGACAGACGAATAACAAAGGTATAGGAAGGTACTTACTTGTTACATAAGTAGCATGAAACATTTTCAGTTTCATGAGCGACGCGCGGCGATTGCGGCAGTGTGCGCCGCGCCGTCGAAGTTATCTAGCGCCATTTGAAAAACTGGTTGCTTCTGAACAAAAACAAACAAATATTAGGCATGTTTGGCGGGCTTTATGGCTTTACATTTGACTTAAAACTCTCAGGCACGTTTCTGCTATTCATCAATTAAGAACGTACCTATATACCTAACAATTATAACCTACGCATATTTAAACTGGATTGAGATTTAATTTCGGGGTATTTTTTAGAACAAAAAATAATACTTACTACCATAACTTAGCTTAAGTGATCGCGATGACAACGAATGTTTCTAATAGAACTAAATGGCACGGGATTCATTTGAGGAACAGCTGTGAAGTGCCCTGAGCACCATTGCATTGTGACTCGTATGTGTACCAGATAGTGGAGGTGAGCGCAATGGAAGCGTGCGATGGCCGAACCTCTCACGCTGCCGCCGTTACCGCTGCCGCGAAGATTTCCGCTAATTCTACATCCTTATCGTGTCAAAAGGTGTCAAACATAGCTACAGCATCGCTTATATTATTAAAGTTTTGGCTCATTTCTAAGCGTATCGTTAACATTGTCAACAGACGTCACCGTTGCCCACACAACGATGTCCCGGAGCCATTGTTCGATGTGGAGCACACGACGAGCGTTGTCTCCGCGTATCAGCGCGACTACGACGAAAAGCACGTCAGCCGCACCACCGCCGTCCATCACGAGGATCATCTCCGCCTCGAGGGCGACTTCCAGCAACCCGAAAGACCTCATTGGCAGCCAGCAGAAAGACCTAAGCAAAGAAAACCTGAAGACAATCTAAAACCAGAGGGCGAATTTGAGAAAAGACGTCCCGAGGAATGGCGTCCGGGCGAAAGAGCTCCTGTTAGGAAGCCAGAAGATAACTTGAAACCTGAAGGAGAGTTTGAGAGACACAAGCCTGACGAATGGCATCCTGGTGACCGGGCCCCAGTTCGTAGACCTGAGGATAATCTCCGTCCCGAGGGGGAGTTCACTACACCAGATAAAGAACAATGGCGTCCCGCTGACAGACAGAAACCTATCAAACCAGAAGATAACCTTAAGCCTGAAGGCGATTTTGATAGACGTCGACCAGATGAGTGGCGTCCGGGTGACCGTGCTCCAGTTCGTAGGCCCGAGGACAACCTTCGTCCTGAGGGGGAGTTCACAACACCAGATAAGGAGCAATGGCGTCCGGCTGACCGGCAAAAACCTATAAAGCCGCAAGACAATCTAAAACCTGAAGGAGACTTTGATAGGTATCGACCAGACGAGTGGCGTCCGGGTGACAGAGCTCCTGTGCGTCGTCCTGAAGATAATTTACGCCCCGAAGGAGAATTTACTTCCCCCGAGAAAGAGCATTGGCAACCAGCAGAGCGACCTAAACAAAAGAAACCACAAGACAATCTTAGACCGGAAGGTGAATTTGACGCGCCTAAAAAAGACAAATGGCAACCTGCTGACAGGCGTGATGCAGTTAAGCCCAAAGATAATCTGAAACCAGAGGGAGAATTCGAACAGCCTAAGCACGACGAATGGCGCCCTGCTGAAAAAGTTACACAAAAGAAGCCGAAAGACAACCTGAAGCCTGAGGGCGACTTTGAACAGCCGAAACATGATGAATGGCGCCCTGCTGACAAGCGCGAAGCCGTCAAGCCAAGAGATAATCTGAGGCCTGAAGGTGATTTTCAGCAACCGAAACATGACGAATGGCACCCAGCTGAAAAAGTTACACAAAAGAGACCAAAAGACAATCTTAAACCTGAAGGTGAATTTGAACAGCCTAAACATGATGAATGGCGTCCAGCTGAGCGACCAACACAAAAGAAACCTGAAGACAATCTAAAACCAGAAGGTGAATTTGAAACGCCTAAAAAAGATAAGTGGCAACCTGCCGATCGCCGCGAGGCTGTTAAGCCCAAGGATAATTTAAAACCAGAAGGAGAATTTGAACAGCCTAAACAAGATGAGTGGCGTCCTGCCGAACGACCAATCCAAAAGAGACCTGAAGATAATTTGAAACCAGAAGGAGAATTTACTACAAGAAGGACAATTACCGAAGATTATAAAGTAGTCACTGGTGAACGGGCTGAAATAATTCGTCGCACGGATAATATTATCACAGAAGGCGAATTCACAGGTAATTTATCCCATATTTTATACGTGCGTGCGTATTATGCGTACTCAACTCTTACTACTCTGGTTAATATAAAACCTGTAGTAGCTCAGAACCTAGAAGTAGAAAAGCAATTCAATGTTTTATCTTTACTTATTTGCAACTCAGCAGCAAACCAATTACGAAATATCTATTCCTCTGCTATACAATACGTCGTAATATAATAAATTATATCCTTAATAATTTATAATAACAATACTTATCTCATTCCAGATACAACTACAAGCCGAGCTGAGTACACGGTAAAACCGGTAGAAAGATCAAAACCAGTTCGTCGTAACACTTGGACTAAGATTGAAGGAGAAATGACAACAGATACGACTAACAAATCTGAGTATATTGATTACACTGACACGGTAGAAAGAACTACAATGGTCGCGCGGAGAACAGATAATATTATTCGAGAAGGTGAAATTGAGTTCGTTACTTCAAACCAAGAAGACTTTCCTGAAAAACATACACCAGTAGAACGGCCACAGCGGCGTCGTACTTGGACTAAAGAAGATTTTGATAAGTTCTACTCTACTAATGAGACACAAAATGTAACCACTACTCAGGAAGAGTACAGGACTTATGAAGAAATTGATGTGCGGCAGCAACAAATCATTAGAAAAGACAATTTGCATATGGAAGGCACATTTGATAGTCACACCGTGTCTCAGGATTCATATCAACCCAAGCTTTCTGAGAGGCCAAAGCAAAAGAAACCTATAGACAACTTAAAACCTGAGGGAGACTTTGAACAACCTAAGCATGACGAATGGCGGCCAGCTGAGAGAGCAGTTCAAAAGAGGCCAGAAGATAATTTGAAACCTGAGGGTGAGTTTGACACTCCTACTAAAGATAAATGGCGCCCCGCTGACCGTCGTGAAGCTGTTAAGCCAAAGGATAATTTAAAACCAGAGGGAGATTTTGAACAGCCTAAACACGATGAATGGCGCCCTGCTGAAAGAGTAACGCAAAAGAAGCCTAAAGACAATCTGAAACCTGAAGGTGAATTCGAACAACCCAAACATGACGAATGGCGCCCAGCTGAGCGGCCAGTTCAAAAGCGACCTGAAGATAATTTGAAACCTGAGGGTGAGTTTGACACTCCTACTAAAGATAAGTGGCGCCCCGCTGACCGTCGTGAAGCTGTTAAGCCAAAGGATAATTTGAAACCAGAAGGAGACTTTGAACAACCTAAACATGACGAATGGCGACCAGCTGAAAGAGTAACGCAAAAGAAGCCTAAAGACAATCTGAAACCTGAAGGTGAATTTGAACAACCAAAACATGACGAATGGCGCCCAGCTGAGCGACCAGTTCAAAAGCGACCTGAAGATAATTTGAAACCAGAAGGTGAGTTTGATACTCCCATAAAAGATAAATGGCGTCCCGCTGATCGACGAGAAGCTGTAAAGCCTAAAGATAATTTGAAACCAGAAGGAGACTTTGAACAACCTAAACATGACGAATGGCGACCAGCTGAAAGAGTAACGCAAAAGAAGCCTAAAGACAATCTTAAACCTGAAGGTGAATTCGAACAACCTAAACACGACGAATGGCGTCCAGCTGAGCGGCCAGTTCAAAAGAAACCTGAAGATAATTTGAAACCAGAAGGTGAGTTTGATACTCCTACTAAAGATAAATGGTGCCCCGCTGACCGACGTGAAGCTGTTAAGCCAAAGGACAATTTAAAACCAGAGGGAGAATTTGAACAACCTAAGCATGATGAATGGCGTCCTGCTGATAGACGTGAAGCTGTAAAGCCTAAAGATAATCTAAAACCGGAAGGAGAGTTCGAACAGCCCAAACACGACAAATGGCGTCCAGCTGAGCGGCCAGTTCAAAAGCGACCAGAAGATAATTTAAAACCAGAAGGTGATTTTGATACTCCTACGAAAGATAAATGGCGTCCCGCTGACAGACGTGAAGCTGTTAAGCCGAAAGATAATTTGAAACCAGAAGGAGAATTTGAGCAACCTAAACATGATGAATGGCGCCCAGCTGAGCGACCAGTTCAAAAAAGACCTGAAGATAATTTAAAACCGGAAGGTGAGTTTGATACTCCTACAAAAGATAAATGGCGTCCCGCTGACCGACGAGAAGCTGTAAAACCAAAAGATAATTTAAAACCAGAAGGAGACTTTGAACAGCCTAAACATGATGAATGGCGACCAGCGGAAAGAGTAACACAAAAGAAGCCTAAAGACAACCTGAAACCTGAAGGTGATTTCGAACAACCCAAACATGACGAATGGCGCCCAGCTGAGAGGCCAGTTCAAAAGAAACCTGAAGATAATTTAAAGCCTGAAGGTGAATTTGATACTCCCACTAAAGATAAATGGCGCCCCGCTGACCGGCGTGAAGCTGTAAAGCCGAAAGACAATCTGAAACCAGAGGGAGAATTTGAACAACCTAAGCACGATGAATGGCGCCCCGCTGACCGACGTGAAGCTGTAAAGCCTAAAGACAATTTGAAACCAGAGGGAGAGTTTGAACAACCAAAACATGATGAATGGCGACCTGCTGAAAAAGTAATACAAAGGAAGCCCAAAGATAATCTGAGACCTGAGGGAGAGTTCGAACAACCAAAACATGATGAATGGCGTCCAGCTGAGCGGCCAGTTCAGAAGCGACCTGAAGATAATTTGAAACCAGAGGGTGAGTTTGAGACTCCTAGAAAAGATAAATGGCGTCCCGCTGACCGACGTGAAGCTGTGAAGCCTAAAGATAATTTGAAACCAGAGGGAGACTTCGAACAACCCAAACACGACGAATGGCGCCCAGCTGAGAGGCCAGTTCAAAAGCGACCTGAAGATAAATTGAAACCAGAGGGTGAGTTTGATACTCCTAGAAAAGATAAATGGCGTCCTGCTGATCGACGTGAAGCTGTGAAGCCTAAAGATAATTTAAAACCAGAGGGAGACTTCGAACAACCCAAACACGACGAATGGCGCCCAGCTGAGAGACCAGTTCAAAAGCGACCTGAAGATAATTTGAAACCAGAGGGTGAGTTTGATACTCCTAGAAAAGATAAATGGCGTCCTGCTGATCGACGTGAAGCTGTGAAGCCTAAAGATAATTTAAAACCAGAGGGAGACTTTGAACAGCCAAAACACGACGAATGGCGACCTGCTGAAAGAGTTACACAAAAGAAGCCAAAAGATAACCTGAAACCTGAAGGAGATTTCGAGCAACCCAAACACGACGAATGGCGCCCAGCTGAGCGGCCAGTTCAAAAGAGACCTGAAGATAATTTGAAACCAGAAGGTGAGTTTGATACTCCTACAAAAGATAAGTGGCGTCCCGCTGACAGACGTGAACCAGTGAAACCCAAAGACAATTTAAAACCTGAAGGAGAATTTGAACAACCCAAACACGATGAATGGCGTCCAGCTGAGCGGCCAGTTCAAAAGAGACCTGAAGATAATTTAAAGCCAGAAGGTGAGTTTGATACTCCTACAAAAGATAAGTGGCGTCCCGCTGATCGACGTGAAGCGGTAAAGCCCAAAGACAATTTAAAACCTGAAGGAGAATTTGAACAACCGAAGCATGACGAATGGCGACCTGCTGAAAAAGTCACCCAGAAAAGGCCTAAAGATAATCTTAAACCCGAAGGCGATTTTGAACAACCTAAACAGGATGAATGGCGTCCAGCTGACCGACCAATTCAAAAGAGACCTGAAGATAATTTAAGACCCGAAGGTGAGTTTGATACTCCTAAAAAAGATAAATGGCGCCCCGCTGATAAACGTGAAGCTGTGAAACCTAAAGATAATCTTAAACCGGAAGGAGAATTTGAACAGCCTAAACATGATGAATGGCAGCCAGCTGAAAAAGTAACACCGAAAAAACCTAAGGACAATTTGAAACCTGAAGGAGAGTTTGAACAGCCGAAACAAGATAAGTGGCGCCCAGCGGAGAGGCCAACGCAAAAGAAACCAGAAGATAATTTGAAACCAGAGGGCGAATTTGATACGCCTAAAAAAGATAAATGGCGCCCCGCTGACCGGCGTGAAGCTGTTAAGCCTAAAGATAATCTGAAACCAGAGGGAGACTTCGAACAACCCAAACACGATGAATGGCGTCCAGCCGAGCGGCCAGTGCAAAAAAGACCTGAAGACAATTTAAAACCCGAAGGAGAATTCGAAACTCCTAGAAAAGATAAATGGCGTCCTGCAGACAGACCTGAAGCTGTTAAGCCAAAGGACAATCTCAAACCCGAAGGTGACTTTGAACAACCAAAGCACGATGAATGGCGCCCGGCTGAAAGAGTAACACAAAAGAAACCCAAGGATAATCTTAAACCAGAAGGTGAATTTGAACAACCAAAACACGATAAGTGGCGACCCGCTGATCGTCCAATACAGAAAAAACCTCAGGATAATCTGAGACCTGAAGGAGACTTTGAACAACCTAAGCACGATGAATGGCGTCCGGCCGAAAGAGTTACACAAAAGAAACCTAAAGATAATCTCCGACCGGAAGGGGAGTTTGAACAACCTAAGCATGAAGAATGGCGTCCAGCTGACCGACCAATACAAAAGAAACCTGAAGATAATTTAAGACCGGAAGGCGACTTTGAGACACCTAAAAAAGATAGATGGCGCCCTGCGGAGAGACCTGAAGCTGTTAAACCAAAAGACAATTTAAAACCAGAGGGAGAGTTCGAACAACCTAAACATGACAAATGGCGTCCAGCTGAGCGACCAACTCAAAAAAGACCCGAAGATAACTTAAAACCAGAAGGTGACTTTGAAACTCCCAAAAAAGACAAATGGCGTCCAGCTGACCGGCCCGATGCTGTTAGACCTAAGGACAACCTGAAACCGGAAGGAGAATTTGAACAACCAAAGCAAGACCAATGGCGCCCCGCTGAAAAGGTAACACAAACGAAGCCAAAGGATAATCTGAAACCTGAAGGCGATATGGAAGTTATAAGACGTACAGATTACACCGCTACTCGCGGGGATAGAGTAGACGTGGTAAAACATGAAGATCATCTCAAAATGGAAGGAACAATTGACGTTCATCGCTCACGCGACGATTATAAACGCATTGAAAAATCTGAAAGGGTCGTGATACAGAGACATGAAGATAATTTACGCACTGAAGGAGAGTTTATTGATCTTGAAGTTAGAAATGACTACAGTGCGACTAAAGGGGAAAGAGCACCAGTAGTGAAACCCCAAGACAATTTGAAATCTGATGGCAAATTTTACAAGCCTGAAGTTGTTCCATCCCAGCCTGCGGAGAAACGACGACCTTTCAAACAAGTTGACAATATTACTATAGAACGTGATACAGACATCCGTCGTAATCAACATATTGAGAGACTAGATATCATAAGAAGGGAAGATAACTTAAAGATTGAGGGAGAATTCATAGATATGAAACAAAGAAATGACTACAGTATTGTAACGGGGGAAAGAGCTTCTGTGGTTAAACATGAGGATAATTTGAAACTGGAAGGTAAGATGGAAAACACCAGAACATCTGACACTTATCGCGTGGTTAAAGGACAGCGGGTAAAGTTAACACGCCGAGAAGACAATTTAAAAATAGAGGGAGTATTCGAAGACCACTCACGTAGAGACGATTATAAAGTTACAAAAGGAGAAAGATCTGCCATCATTTATCGTACTGACAACTTAAAACCAGAAGGTGATTTTGAACGGAGACCTATCCAGGAGCCGGTTATTGGAGAAAAACGTACACCAATAAAACAAACGGATAGTTTGAAACCAGACGGAGAGTTTGAAAGACCCTTAAAACCGACGTGGGAGCCAGCAGGCCGACGTGATTTGAAAAAGCCTGAAGATAACTTACGACCTGATGGTGAATTTGAAAAACGTCCTAAAGAGCACTGGCAGCCAGGAGAAACACCAGACCAAGTACGCCCGAAAGATAACCTAAAACCCGAAGGTGACTTTGACAGGCCTTTAAAGCAAAAGTGGGCTCCTGCTGACAAACCCGATCAAGTTAAGCCGAAAGACAATTTGTATCCTGATGGAGACTTTGAGAGACGTCCTAAAACGCAATGGCAGCCTGGCGAAACACCTGCTCAAGTACGTCATAAAGATAATTTGAGACCTGAAGGCGAATTTGACAGACCAACAAAACCTAAATGGCCAACTGGAGATCGGCCTGATCAAATGAGACCTAAGGATAATTTGCACCTCGAAGGAGAGTTCGAAGATAAGCCAAAACCACAGTGGCAACCTGGTGAAACGCCTTCCCAGGTACGACAAAAAGACAATCTCAGGCCAGAAGGTGACTTTGATTATCCACAAAAACCTAAATGGACTCCAGGAGAAACTCCTTCCCAGGTTAGACCAAAAGATAACCTTAGGCCAGAGGGCGAATTCAGTCACCCACAAAAAACAAAATGGGCTCCAGGAGAGACGCCTTCTCAAGTTCGGCCGAAGGATAATCTCAGGCCAGAAGGTGATTTCGATCACCCTCAAAAACCAAAGTGGGCTCCAGGACAAACGCCATCCCAAGTTCGACCAAAAGACAATCTCAGGCCCGAAGGTGACTTCGATCATCCCCAAAAAAATAAATGGGCTCCAGGAGAAACGCCTTCCCAGGTTAGACCGAAAGATAATCTTAGACCAGAAGGTGACTTCGATAACCCACAAAAAACTAAATGGGCTCCAGGAGAGACGCCTTCTCAAGTTCGACCAAAAGACAATTTAAGACCAGAAGGAGAATTCGAAAGACCAGGACCTCAAAAATGGTCTCCTGGAGAAAAATCAGGACCGATAAGACCTAAGGATAATCTTTTCACAAGCGGAGACACAATAAAACAAGATACAACAAAATCAAGCGAAACAACGAGAAAAACCGTCCAGTCTCATTCCGTAACTGGTCGTGACGACCATGACGTCAAATCACATATAACTAGAGTCGTGCGAAACGGTGTTGAACAACAGCACGACGACAAAACACATGTAACTAGAGTCGTGCGAAATGGTGTTGAACAACACCATGACGACAAAACACATGAGAGTAGAGTAGTGCGAAACGGCGTTGAACACCACGACGACAAAACACATGTGACTAGAGTCGTGCGAAACGGCGTTGAACAACATCACGACGAGAAAACACATGTTACCCGGAATGAAACGCACGTTAAACAATCGCATTCTCAAACCTCGGCTCAACATACAACCTCTAAACGTGTCCAATCAGGAACAGTCAAGCATTCTACCGTTACAACTCAAGATGTGGTTGATCGTGCTGGCACTACTAAATATATTGATCAAACGTCCGCTCAAGATGTAATAGACCGCACGCATAGTAAAAGCAACATCAATGATCGCAATGTTTCTAAAGCCACGGTAGACAGAAATGTCATAAACAAAACTGATACAAGAAACATTAAAAATGTAACTTCTACAACATCTTCAACGAAGACTATGAAGCAAGTAACAGAAAAGAAACTCAGAGGAGGTAAATGGGTTATGGTCACCCGAAACGTTGAAGTGGATGTGGTGACCGGTGGAGATACAGGACCGTCAACGACACAGCGAATTACATCACGAGGGGAGCCAGACGATCGTACACCTCGCAATAGACAAGTAGGTGAAGATAGCACCCGAAGGGTAGACTCGTCGGACCATGCCACTTCTTCAACCAATCAAGGGACCCATCGCGTTACATCTTCAGATATACATAATCAGGCAAATGTTAGTCACGTCACTCATGTTACAAGAGGCACAAATATCGACCAGAATGTTTCTCGTTCGCACCAGCATTTTACACATGATAACACACAAAGATCAATTGCATCAAATGAATCCGTCTCATCGACGATGAACCATGGTATGAATTCCCAACAGCGTTACACAGATGAGAGCCACTCGCAAAAAAATCTTGGCTCTACTTCAACAGTTACTAGAACGAGTCATACCAATCAAAACACTTCAAAATCTACACATCAGCAATCATCGTCCGATCACACCACACAGATTGGTGGCGAAACTACACATAGAATTGTATCTGATAAATCAGGTAGCAACAACTCTAATCAACGGCACATGGCAGAGGAAAATAACCAGAGAACAGCTAGTTCAACCATGTATGTTACCAAAGGAAGCCAAGTGGAACATAATACCCGGTCTTCACAACATGCAACAACGAGAAATCAATTAAGTGACAGTGTCACAAAGACTAGCATCGAGTTCCAGAAAGCAATGCATGGTGGTAATGATACAACATACGTCGTCGACAACTCATCGCGTAGTGGTCATCACAAACGAACATCAGATCTGGTCTCAGATGCATCAGCAACTAATTCAGTGTTACATCGTAAAGGAGTTTCTTCGGCCACTGAAGCTCATCATTCTATCAGCTCGACTGCTGCTGCGCAAAGAAAGAGTATTGGAAATCTTTGCGATCGTGGCGAGTACATAAGCAATTCTTCACAGAGTGCCGACAGAAAAAGCATCAGTTCTATGCATCGATCCACCCGAGATAACATGGCCGTGATTTCCCAGCATACCGACTCGTCAGATTTGCGTCGTGGACAGATGCGTGATGGGCAATCTACAATGATGATTGAGCGTCAGCAACGCGCTAATGCAAGAGACAATCTTCGAGTCGGTGGAGATTTGTATGGTCACTCTGACACGCGTTCCTATAGTAATATTTCACGTTCTGAAACTCAAAGAGCTGAGAGAACCGATCGTGTGGAACGAGTGGAGCGAGTAGTGCGACACGGAAACACGTCTAGCTTCGTTTTGGGCGACGGAAGTTCGAGCTACAAGCGTGAATTCACTTCTCACGTCCACGGCACTTGCCCGGCTACTTTGATAGAAGCTCCACGCACACCTTTCAAGCACACGCGAGATACTCGTGAACATAAATTCTACAAAGTGAATAATCAGAAGTAATTTACAAACGCTGCTCTTACGTTAATTATTATAATTATTATCGATTTTTACACCACTTGTCATTCCTTTTGAATAAATATAATGCTTTTGAATTTAATGTTTATTATAGAATGAGCTAACATTTTGCTAGTCTTAATACTATTAACTGATTCAATGTTTACAAAAGCATGTTATGCATAATAATAAAATTATTTAAAATGTAATTTTAACGTTATAATTTAATATTTTATTTTGTCAAACTTTGCCATGTAGGTAATATAAAAATATATTGAAAGTGGTCTATTATTTTCACCTTAAACACCCTTATTTATTACCCTAACTGAGAAAAACTATAAGTATACCTACATTACTTACGTTAGGAAAATATTATTTACTGAAATAGAAAACATAACTATTTTATAATTTAAATTTATTAATAGAATTAACTAAGATAAAAAGGAAAAGGATTCATGTTAACGCTACAACGTTATAATACGCTATACAGCGTTAGAAATTATATAACCAAAATATAAACATTTAAGTAGTTGATACGAATTCCATTACTTAAGTACTTACTTATTTTGAGAGAAACTTTCAAAAGCTAAGGAGCATGATTAGAACTAAGTCTAAAAACTACAAGAACTAGCCAAAATTAAGTGCAATAAGGACCTTACTTACTAAACGTTAGTTAAAATTCAATCAATGCAGTCTTGTTTTCGCTCGTAACATTTCACGCCAGGAAAAAGTTAACAGGACATCGCATTGATTTTTAACTATCATTTTTATACATAAAAGGCTGTTAGGTGTATGTAGTAATTAACTTGGATATCCTTTTTGAGACTAGCCTGTAAGAATTTTAACAGCTTATATGACTACGTATTTTCTAAAATAAAATACCTAGTAAATTATGGTTTATAACTCAATCATGTGTTTGAAGGTTCGTCATGTTCAGAAATGTGAGATTGTTTGACTCTCCTAATTCTTTTGTATCTTCCTAGATCTCCTTCGTAATTACGTGGATAGCCTCCAAAAGAGTCGTTATCTTGATAATTTGGTATATTTATATCACTGTTGGAGGTAGTTTTTGTGTCAGAAGTGTGTTCAGGCTGTGAAATGTTGTTGCCATCAACATTTTCCATAATTCCCTCAGTTTTGCGCTTGTTACGAGTCCCACTACTAAACATTAGATTTTCATCTACTCCTTCTACGCCAGAAAGGACATTATCAGTGTCAGATCCCAAATTCATTGTGCCGCCATTAGCGTCACTTACAGGAGATTTCGATTGATCAATAGTATTTAGTTTACAGCTGGCATCATCTCTCCCTGTTTGTTGAGAGCTGGTATCTACATTTTTATTTTCATTACTAACGAAATTTGGAGAAGGATCATAAAAACCATCATCATCAAACTCGTTACCTTCGTCATTGTCATCGTCATTATTTTCAGCTTTATTTGGAAAAAATCCGACTATAGCATCCGGTAATATCGCAGCAGAACGTTTCTTCATAGATTGTTCGGAATTCTTCCTTTTAACTCTAATTAAAGGACCATTGTATGAAGCAAACTCATCATATGCATCCGAGTTTGGAAAAGATTCCTCTAAAGATTTTAGCTTTGATTCTAGTTCTGATTGTTTATTCACGTCCCGTTTATAGATGTTCGAACTATCAAAAGACCTTGACTCTTCTAAATCGTCTAAAAATGCCTCGTCCTTCGGGAGAAAATAGCTTTCATCACCGCTGCGAGACTCCTGCGTGTATTCCTTGCCTTCATTACCTTCTAACGTTTTAGGATCGTCAAAAGAGGTTGCATCTACGATGTCTTCAACATTTGTTTCCCTTTTGTTCTCATTCTTAGATGTGATCTGTTCATTTGCTGCAACTTCTGCTTGGTTATTGTTAATATCAGCATTAGGGGCAACAGAATTAACGGAGTTTTCAGATTTCTCCGCAATATTGTCACTCTTTAAATCGGCTGTACTTGCAGAGTTCCCTTCTTGAGCAGTCTTTTGATTGGTTAGGACTGAGTTGTCTGGTTGAGCTTCTGTTTGCTTGGTACTGTCTGTGACTTCTATGTTTGCTGGCGAAGGAAACGCAGTTGTAATATCGATAGATGAATATCCACCTTCCAGTTTGCTAGATTCTGACTGACTGTTCTCTATGAAACTGTTATCTTCAACCGCACCAGATTTCTTTGTAATTTCTCTCTTATTTATACTATCGTAGGTTTTTTCAGGTGCATCACCATCATCCATTATTCTCTTCAAGAGAGACCTTTTTTCTTCAGAAAGAGAATTTAATAATTGTTCTAATTCGTCCCCAGACATTTTTTTTATGTGTCTCCTTATCGCCATTTCTTCGTTTTCACTGTCATTTTTTTCAAAGCTTTCATTACTGTCAATATTTGAACGACTTTCAGAATATCCCTGGTTAGATTTTTTGGTATCTCGTCTATCCCGATTTAAGTTCATATAGTCACTATTACGACTATTGGCGTCTAATGTGGCTCTGCTGTCTGACTGGATTTGATTATAATATTGCTTTGGATTTGATGACTGTTCATTCAAGTCCAGAGGTTCATTATAATCATTTTTATCGAATTTGCTCGTTTGATCACGGTTATTTCCAAATAACAAGTCACCTTCTTCGGTTTGAGTTTTTTTTGCTTCAAGAGTCCGTTTCAGTGGACTTTCTACTATCATATTATTATGCATTCGATCAGTTTTGTAGTTATTAACATCATGATTTGTTAGATGCTGTGCCACTTCCAACTTATCATTAGCATCATTGTTTTCTATGTATCTACTGACTTGATGGTGTTTGCCATACGTTTGAAGTTCATCATTAGCATTGTCTTCATTAGACAATATATCATTTCGAGTTTCCCTGCTTCTGGTAGGCTTTAAGTCAGGAGCCTAAAACCATTTTTGAAATAATTGCAATTAAAGAAAAAATTAAAACTTAATAAATTATTAAGTAAACTTACATCCAGGTTAGTTCGCGTCCCTGTGTCTTCTGCAAGGTTTTTTTGAAGGTATGTATTTCTATTCAAATCTAGCAAACGTCGGCTTTGATCCAATTCTTGTCCATTTGGATCCTGCAAATGAAAACCAGTATTATTTGTAGAGAAATCGCCAAAATGAAGTTCAGTATTTAAGTAGGTAATTAATTCGTGTTTACTTCGTCTCCGAGATGGGAGTCTTCCAATGTATCTTCTGGCAATCCGCTCTCAACTTCGTACTCTATCTCTTCTTGACTGTAAGAAATCATATAAATGTTTACAAATAAATATTACACAATCATATAGATTAATTCGTTTGTAGGAAATATAACACTATTATAATATATTAAGAATTTGTAACCACTAGCTTTAATTTTTAACTTTTAATTTTGGTAGGTATCAAAAAGCTCCTGTCGGTAATCTTTAGACGAATTTGGATGAGTTTTGGATTTAGTATCGTATCCCCAAAGAAAATTAGCTGTTTTGATTTTGATGGCATAGCTTTTATTGCCGTGGGTACGCTAAAGTTGTTTGGTAGTAAATAGACAAGATTTATTTAAGCATAGTAAGTACTGAATAAGCAATTCAATAAACTGTTTCTGCAGCGGTCGTACAAAACCAAATCTACGGAGTAGAAATAAAATTTACCTTGCGTTATTTTCTTCCAATTGTGACGGTCTGCTATGAATCACTACCACGAAAAAACCTAATAAACTCAATAAAAATAAATTACGCATTTTGCAATTCACTTCAAAATATATTAAAAAATTGACAAATTGTTTTTGACAGGAATTTCGAATGCTCTTACTTTTATAAAACCAAATGTAGAAAAAAGTTTGTATTAGTATAAAACTAAATAGGCCGAATTACGTTTCAATACAACTCACTTGGGATAGGAAAAAAAATATAAATATGGATGAATATTTATGATTTTTATAGCAGTATCGCCTGGTCAGCGTAATCTACAGATTAATTTGTAAAGGATAAATTAGAATCACGAGCGGGGATTGAACCCGCATCCATCCATCCCTCAAGCCGGGATATGCTTTACTTAAGCTACCGTGACAAGTGGTCTCATGTCCGAATTTTTCCTATAATCATAACTGCTTTGCATTATGTATTCAAAGTATAGACTTAGTTCTAGATTATCATCCAGATAATCTAGAATTAAGTCTATATAGTAGCTGTCTATATCTTAGGGTCTCACTATTAATGATAACTGTAGGTATAAGGGCCCTTTGTACTTAACCTAATAAATTAAAATACTCACACACTTACAACAACTTTATTTTACATGAGACCGATTCATCTCTATCACACTTATGTACATTTGGTTTAAATAAAACAAACCTTACACATTTCACTGCAAAATCCTCAATTTAGTTTGTGCATAGTTGAAAATAATGAATATTAAGGTCCTACCTACAATTAATTTTCGTATAAATTGATCTGATCAAAGATTTTAAAGAACTTTTTTACAAATATTCGATCACACATTTTGGTGTTTCGTTGCTTTCAATGGCATACGAAAGCTTGCTTATATAATTGTACACAGGTACTTTTATTATATATATACACCACGATGGATAAGTAGGTGGAAATTATGCGCATTTAACGCATCTGCACGAGCATCACTGGCCTGCGAGGGCGCGATCGTAAAGTACAATCCAGCGGCTTCTACGCATTTTCTAACAGTTGTTATATTTTTCCTATACTATTCGTATCTTAAATCCAAAATGCAAAAGGCAGATGATGCACAAATTTTGAGACAAGAATACTAATAAATGTGGACATTTACAACTATACCCCAATTGTGGACGACGAAGTGGGTGTCTAAGTGTACATAAATGTTTATTGAATGTGGTATAATAAAAAAATAAAATTTTGTATTTGTACTTTATAAAATGAATGAACATATAAACTATAAAGGATAACGTCGAATCACAAGTCCTTAGATCCCAACAATCATACCCCATATTGCACCTGATTCAGACTCGAATCTAACCCAACACATCTTTACTCGTAAACCTCTTCTGCGTAAAACAGATCCTATCACACAATACATAACAACATGTACATAATTGTATCTCTAATTTTAGAAAACACTATTTAAAATTTTAATAAAAAAAGTAACTTAATTTTTAACGTCAGATTAGGCTTCTCTATTAATTATCTTGTGCTTTTTTTTCCTTTATCACAATATAGTACAACTATATATACAGCAATAGTAAGTCAGTATATCTCCTGTCATACAGTACATACCCTCATAGCGGATTTTAAATTAATATTTTAACCACATTAACAGACAAGCAGCTTATTGCGTACACTGTACACAAACGATAGACTCTGACATAATAGATATGACATCGTAAACGAAGAGATTACAGTCAATTTTACAAACATTTGTAATAAACGCGTCCATATATTGGCTCAGGTTTGGATACTTGCTTGAGGTGTGGAATGAACGCTGTCAGACGAATTTTTGCACAGTTTGCACTGTAGTTGTTTGTAATAGAGTCAAATTTTATCAAGAAAAACACTATTGTAAGGATGTCGTGACCGCGGCCTGACCTGTGCCATTATGTGGGCGCCTCATCACCGCACCATTCCATATTTGCCACACGAATATTTCCCGCATACACCTGGATTGGAATGGTAATAAAACTGTACTAACCAACAGTTTAAAGAAAATGTTCTATTCCGTCTGAAATTCATAAATTGTTGACTAGACTCTTAAAACATAATATAATGAGCATTTACAAAACAAAAAGAAAACACATGTCTATTGGTATGTCGGTGTACTCGCAAAATCCATTTTACGATCACATATTTAATTTGACATTGGTAATTATTATATTGATTTTGTAAAAACATGTATTGTGGTGAGCAAACGATCTGTAAGCTTTACCTACGCCGATTCATAAATCTAAACAACTATAAAAATGCAGATTTTCAAGAATGAATCAGAGCCAGTTTCGGTTAAATTATCATAGATGGCGCTGGATAGCGAGCTTATGGTAAAATTGCACATCATGTCCTGCGAATTTCTGTGCAATTATTGCGAACGTTTTAATGGTTTCGCATTCTCTAATAGAAACTCAGTACTCAGATAAAATGTAGCCAGTTTCTTAGCGCCATTTGAGCGGCTTTTTTATTTCGTCAATGATAGAAACATTAAAATATACAACGACTTTAAAATATATCATTATCTAACTTATATAGCAGTACAGAGATGGCGCTATACGTAAAGAAATTCTTATTAGAAAATAATTGAACATTTAACAGTGAAAAATAATTTAACTGACGCGCCGTATAGCCAGGGTTAAAGATGTTTCGTATTTTGGTAGAGAGCTCTAATATTGCATAGAACAAGTTACATCTTTCACGTTGACCGGATCGATAACGCATTTTCTTGTTTCACTCACTTTCAAATTCAATTACAATAAACAAGTACATTTTTATCTGTGTTTTTCAAATGGTGAAACGTAACGTGCTAAAACGAGACAGAGATTTTTAAGATATTATTGAAAACTAACGTTTATAAATTATTTTCAACTAGAGTCTGGCTAATGAATGTAGAGACAGAAAACCGCGCGGCAAATTTAAAAACGTCAGCATGTCAGCCCCAAACTAAGAAAAAAACTTGAAAATATTTATGCAAAACGGTAAAACATAAAATCTTTTGAGGAATCAAAGCGAGTTGTTCCAAGTTTTCCTCTTAGTTTGGGCTGCCATGGTGATATTTTTTAAATTTGCCGCGCTTTTTCAGTCTCTACTTTCATGAGCCAGACTCTATGTAGATTACATTTACATACTTGCAAAATACGAGCTTTTACCTCTATTTATTATGGCAGTACCTAAGTAATTTTAATATGAATTTTGCGAAAACACCGAGCTTATATAAACTAATAATTAACAGCTTTACTTATAAACATTACTTAAGTTTAATCAATGCATAAATTCTGTTTAGTTTCGCTCGTGACACTTCACGTTAGAAGTAAAACGACATAGTATTTAATGTTGATTAAATTTAACTAACGTTTATAAGCAACGCCCTTTATGTCGAGACTTAATAACTACTTAAAGTTTAACTTCAGATAGTTACTACCCTAACAATGTGAAAATGCAGACAGATTCTGTTGTGTCGAGTATTTGTCGATAACATTCTGTCCTGGATCAACATAAATGTTAAGGAATGGCGGAAAATCACATACTTTTATAAAAAAAAAATATTATAGACTTACACGAAGTGAGCGGAAGGCACCTTAACCTTATGCAGTAAAGAATGAACTTCTCAGAGTACCCTCCTATAAAGGTCGTGTAAAAATCGCCGATTTCTTTTAATCTCTGCATCGTAATTGACATACTACTGAGGCTAGATAGCTAAAGATCTTTCCTCATCAAATGTATGATTAAGACGGGAATTTGATACAAACCCCACCTATTTAAATAATATTCGAACAGTATGTACGGTTTGAATATTTTCATAGAGGAGTAATAGTAGAAAGTCTCTGCATGTTATTGAGATACATGCCTACAGCCACTCACAATATGGGTTGTGCTACATCTGGCCGCAAGGAGTTGTACTTTTTCATGATCTATCCTTTTCTGTCTTTCTGGATTGTCGTTTTTTGGAGCGAGAAGTATAGCGGGAGTGCTATGACGCGCAGCTGCGTCAACGATGCGATGGCACTCATGCTACCTTTCTCGCTCTGGAAGACGGCGATCATGTGCGATAAAAAAAAGATAGAGTATACATATACTTACAGTATAAATATACTTACATGCAGACAGATGTGGCTTACCCTAGGGTCGGCTACTCATCGTTAGGTCAACTGAAAATCCGCCATTCCTCAACCATAGACTACAAAATAAAAACGGGAACATTTAGCCCCAAATAAAAACTAACCACAACACGGTATCGTCTCGCAACCACATACGCACACACATAGATATGTTTGCGACAAAAGCTTATTAAAATCGTCATTAACGAATGTCTCTTATATACAACGCTCTAAAAGGTATCCCTATAGTATTACATTTAAAAAGGAATTGGGGCGTAATGTAAATATGCTAAACAACGTAATAAAAGCGAGTGCTGTACGATCGGTATTATATTAAAAGGTTGCAATTAAAGCTAAACATAACGGTATTAACATTTTAAGAGTTTAAAATTCAGTCACCGCTTGAGCAATCGCTGAACGATAATAATTAAAAAATGTCAAGATTAAGAATGGTGCAATAAATTAATTACTATTAAAAAATTCGTTAAACGAGACGAAAAGGAAAACTCTAGTCACTCTAGCATGCACATCAGCGACTTAAATGCAAATACAGTAAAGTGAACACTTTCGAGTTTCTATGTACAAAGAATCGACCGCGAAGGTCTCACAAAGAACGGGTACGATAAAAACGTCTCCATTTAAATCCGAATTAATTTTACTAATGATATTCGAGTAAATATTCACAATGCTTTAGAAAAACGATCGCCTCGGGCCGCTCCCGACTTCCTTTAAAAAATCTACACTACGATCTACCCAGATACCAAAAACGGTAGCGATACGACTCTTGACTGTAACTTGACATGCGTCGCGTGTTTTTTTAAGTTTTTCATACGGGATCGATCGCTACCGTTGTTCGGGGTACTACAAGCGATCGAGTCGAAATTCATGTTCGACCGATGAGTCGGGTAACAAAGCACTAGGCTCCTCTAAAAGGTTGAGGTCGTCTAAGTCAAGTCCCGCGCGAAGTTGAGCCTCCTCTCCTCCGAAGATGCCCGCGTCCAGCTCGCCTGAATAGTCTGTAACCCGGTCGAAATCTACTCACAGTTTATTGGATTATTCATATTCGGTTGGGAAACAATCGGAACGGATATCGATTTTTGCTCAGTGTTGAACCAAAATAGATATTCGATCTTTTTTGGGCGAGGTTATTTAAAAGATATTTAATGAAAATATAATTGAGGGATATGGCATACCGTTTTACTTAACAAAACATTGATAAACGAAATCTTGAATTGAATCTGACTTGTGTTCGCCAGTGTTTTGTTCACATGTCCCATGTCATCTGGGTGTTATATTTATTCGCCAATATGTGTGTGTAGTGTACCCACCCGGCACAGTGTGTATTGTACCCACCCGGCACAGTGTGTAGTGTACCCACCCGGCACAGTGTGTAGTGTACCCACCCGGCACAGTGTGTAGTGTACCCACCCGGCACAGTGTGTATTGTACCCACCCGGCACAGTGTGTAGTGTACCCACCCGGCACAGTGTGTAGTGTACCCACCCGGCACAGTGTGTAGTGTACCCACCCGGCAGCGTGTAGTGTACTCACCAGTGAGTATGATGTCGGGTATGCTGGCGGGCGTGGCGGGCGTGGGCGGCGCGGAGGGCGAGGCGAGCGGCGGGAAGCCCCCGCCGCCCGGCACCGGGTCGCGCGCTCGGGACCGGGAATCGCTCGCTCCGCTCGAACAACTGTTCGCTTGACTCGTCTACACCCAAACATGCTTGTCATTTGGCTTATTTTTCACACCGAGTGACGTCAGAAATTATTACGTCATACTATTACAGGTTACACAGCGAGTTACCGCAAATGCCAGTCGACGTCTTGGCCACCACTGGCCAACTATGCTAGAAATCATTGTAATATGGTACCTTTTATTTTAACTTCATAGAAGATGGAGAATTTGGTTATACAAGGTGACCTTGAATTGGTATGTTATCCCGCAAGAGCGGAACTGGGTCAATAATAGCCCACAAGTTGTGTGAGCCTGAAACTGGGTGTTTCCAAACACCCATGGTAACAAATAAATCCAATTACAAAATTGCACGTGCGACCGCTACGAGAGTTAACAAGATACTATAAAGTGCTAAACACATGCCGTTAAAATCATTCATATGCACTCGGTCAAGGACGACGTTCAACCACCCAGCTGCACTAAGGCTATCTTCGACCGTAAACTACCTGGCATTTCTTCAATGAAAATCTATTAATTTACGAAAGTCGTAGAAGAAAGAATGTTTAGGTAAAAGGTAAACACCTTGGGTAGGTTTACCTCCTTTCGGGATAATAAACCAATTAAAAATTAGGTAGTACAGAGTGAATGAGAGCAACTAACCTGGGGGTACGTGTGCGCTGAATTCGTCGTTTGCGGTGAATGCGGTGAACTGTGGTTCATATACGTCGTGTTGTACGTCGTTACCGGATGATCCAACTGAACAAAACAAACGAACCCTTTAACGTTTTCTCTACAAGTTGCATCTCCAGAAAGCGAAAGAAAGAAAATGCGGATCTTCAAAACATGTCTATTCTACCATTCTATCGGAAGATACTTAAGCTACGAAATAAGACCAAGAAGTAAGCACGAATTCAAAATTTATAAACATAACGTGATTCAGGGTTGTGTTAGAATAGTGCTGTGACAAACTAACGCGTAGATTGGCTTGTTTATGTAAAGACAGGTCTTTAAAATTTATAATTAAATCAGAAATTACGCGCCAGTTTGAAAGATAAAATAGTTCAAACTTAGTCCTATTCATAAAAATCATGCCTTGCATGCGATTCAACTTCTAAAATAATAACAAAATATTCACTCTGCTTAACTATATAAATTGTAATTAAAATAATACAGAACATATTACAGCATTTGAGAAGGTAACGGAATGATTGGAAAACAATATCTTTAATTAAGCTAAATTATTATAATTATTTGTTACAGCTATGATGGCTAAGATTTATCCAACAGGAACCATCTAGGTTTGATAGCGGCTAATCCTATCTTTATGTTAATAATTCAAAATTCTAAATATCAATCTTGATATAGCATTCATTCCTATTTGACATACTACGCGCGAAAATATACTTTCAAAACTGGATATTTCCTGGGATATCCACTTAGCCGTTAATGACTTGTGCAAACAACCACTATATAAATAACTATAAAACAGTTGATCATGCTTGATGAACAACTATGTAAGGGTAGCTAGAGGCTACGTTGTAAAAACAAAGCTTCCAATTCAGGTACGCAAATAACAAAACAATGACGAGCTTGAAAAATTTAACAAATATGCAAGTTAAACTGTTTTAAATGTAACAAAAGGAAATGAACTATTGTTACCAGGTTTTGCATTACTTTTTCAGATGTCTGTACACATAGGTACAGTGACTGATTATACTTTTGTTTGAACACAAAAATAGTATAATTCAAAAAGTTTCCTGAACATCAATATAATATTTCACTTCCATTTGTGTGTATCATGTTACAAAATTAAAATAGGTAATTTGTAATCTGTAATAGTTCAATGCATAACCACAAACTTAGGAAAGTTTACACTAAAATACTTCAACAATGTATTTAGAAGTAATAATAACGACACAAATAAAACTGAATTACCGAAAGGTTATAAGTGGCCCAACTTCAGATGATAACAATTATTATTATTATATCTTTTATGTCTTTAGACTCTCGGGTCTAGCTGGGCATTTGGAAGACATTGGTGGGGCCGAAGCTAACACCAAGAGGCCTTTTTGAATACATGATTAATTATTACAACAGACAACGCATGGTATGGCATCATAATAGACTATTTTTCGTATATAGGTATCAAATAAATCTGGGCTATTATGGTGAACTTTTGACATTGGGTTATGGAATGAGAGAACGGCACCTGCCGATTTTGTCTTATATGAAAGTGTTTGAGGCAGGTGATGACTTGCCACCCACTAAATAGGCCTCCTGAAGTGGCTACCGCATATTGGTGCCGAGGAAGTAACATTGGTGTGGGTGACGTAGAGTGTCGAGAGGTGTGCTGCACTTTCACTGAACGCTACTCGCGGCGTTATGCCCTTTAACACTTCCACCCTGGAGCTTAGGTTCTTAGCTCTTGCGACTTCTACCCCCGGACAGCCAGTTAAGGCAAGCCGGGGGTCAGGGGTCACACTTAGCCCCTTGGAATCAGGGTACGCGGAGTCGCCACTCACCGACGGCTCGCCACAAAGCCGCCCCTGCGTTATTATTATTATTATTCTTGAATTCGGCCGGCAACCGATATGTCAAGAAGGTTCCCCGAAGACGTAGCATAGGCCAGTCTCTTAAACTTATGGTAGTTTATTCTACGTTTAGGCTAAACCTTCAACTAAAATATTGTTTTAGGCAATTATCAGCTGAATCCTGTTGAAATAATTGTTTTCAAAAATGTTTCATTCAGGTCTGGTTGTGAATAACCGTGTGGTATGTAAGAAGAGCTAAACATCTGCAAAGTCATCCACTTATCACCCTTCAGTGCTACAATGCAATGTGTGAATGTCGTACATTATCCGCGACTTGGACGTGTGCGGTCCAGCCAGATTCCACGAGACTCTGCACCAGCTGCGCCCAGTCCTTGGCCAACATCCACCAACGTTATAAAGGTTACGTAGAATATGGACGTACGGTGAGGGCTAACATTGGCGTCTCACGTTTCACATCCAATATGCCTACAAATGTTTGGAATTTGGTGTACCGTCGTCAGTCACATGCAGTTTATAGAATGGTGTTCATTCCATGTAACATTGCTAAATCAAGTATTCAGTGAGATCTTTTGTTGAAGCTGACTCATTTGAAATTTCATATATTTTGTAGGCAAATGTTAAACAATCCTGTATAAGATATAAAATAATACCAATACACTATTATTGACGGTAATACCAAGTCAATGTTAGCCCCGAATATAGAAACACATTCGATGAGAACATCGTAATACTTAAATACGTTTGTTCTTATTTATTTTGGCTGTACCAGTCTAGTGAATTGCAATACTGGTTTCATCTGTGTTTCATGTTACAGTATATTATTATAGAACAAGCATTTCAACTGTGGTATACACTTACATTTCCCATCCAATGCATTTCTTAATAAATAAATTCTGCCAAAGTAATCCGACATACAGTTGATATATTTTGACCATTACATGTACAGTTTAGTTGGGATTATAAACATGCTTTGGCAGAATGTATTGAAACACTGTATTAACCTAAAAGTATCTCTGTTCAATAGCAATGCAAATAATAAAACAGGATGACTTAAGACACTAAAATTATATGCTTGTCATTTAACTTCTATATCAGTGAAAACTAGGTATATTTTAAGTTGTTGCATTAAAAGGTGCAATTAAGTTACTTTCTCCTTGGTATTGCAACTATTTTTGTTTATTTTTTTTGGTTATTTCGCATTTCCATGTATACATTATCATGTGCATATATATAAAAGCCTAAGCGCAATTCACAAGTACGTGTTCACTCACGGATATATAAATTCAAATAGTACTTACAACTCCTTGCTATATATCCAATTGATGCATAGAAACATTACAATTATCACATAGGATATGGGACACGTGAACACTAATAACCTTACTAATAAACACTGCATAACAGTCGAATAGCTAATCAACGTTTTTCCTTATTTCTTCTTTGGCAATTTCTAACTTAATAGAGAGAAACAAAATAACTATTCCAACGCTATATAATGTTTATTAGATAGAGGTAAATTAATTCATTCGCTTAAATCAACAGCCTCTGTAGTGTAGTAATGGACCAGGTCGGCTCAATACTTAGGCTGCGGGTTCGATTCCCGCGATGGAAACAAGTATTTAGGCACAGGAAAGTAATACTTTTAGGAAGTTGTATGGTCATGGTCATCATAGTTTCCGTTCATTTGCTTGTTTAGAATAACTATTGTAATGGATTATATTATAACCGTAAAATATTATCAAGAGAAAGTATTTAATTCTTACGTTGTTTGAGTTCACAGTTTGTATTTCAATAGATATTCCAAAACCGATGATAAATTGCAACTAAACGGTGGTTTGCGAGACATGCAACGTTGCACGAATTTGTCAACTGGATGTGCGCGTGTAATGAATTTATTGATTTGCACGGATAAACAATTTATCTCATACAAATTAATTTGTAAAGGAAAAATTAGAATCACGAGCGAGGATTGAACCCGCATATCCCGGCTTTAGAGATGGATGGATGCGGGTTCAATCCCCGCTCGTGATTCTAATTTTTCCTTTACAAATTAATCTGTAGATTACGCTGAGCAGGCGATACTGCTTTAAAAATCATAAATATATCTCATACAAATCAGTAAACTTCGAGCGAGAATTTGCTCTTGCATCGTTGCACTTACGTTGCGAATTTACTCTTCAAAACAATCGTATGTTTCACGAATGGTGGTGACAAGTGAGCGATGCAGTTTCGCGACGTCTTTGCATTGCTATTATAATAATTATAGATGTGTAAGTAAAGAGGTTTTTTGCTATTTGCAAATGCACTCACCATTGTGATTTGTTCGAACGGCTGCAATAACACTTGGTGTAAATTACTGTAATCGTTCTGCGGTGATTCCACTGGACTGCCTGGACTGTTCACCATCTGGAAATTTTGTTATACTTTATAATACATTTTTAATAGTACTTACGGGATATTTACCGTGATTAGAATCATTTTTGAGTCAATTTCAAGTTTAAAACAGTGTTTTATAATACATGATTACTTCTTGTAAAATGACTCATTCATACATATTCAAACTTTCTTTGTAGTAGGTATAGTATAGCTAGTTAGTGTGTAGTGTAATTAATTTTAGTTTAGTTTTTATTATTGTAGTAGTTAGCTTGAGTAATAAAGGCATATTGCCCGTAAAAAAAAAACTTTCTTTGAGCACACAAAGAGAACGTCGCACAGACAGACAGATGGCTTATGCTAAAGCATAATAATGATGTTATAAATTAATGAAAGCAGCAGTATGAATGACGACGGATCTACTACTACTACTACTACTACTACTACTACTACTACTATGACTCATCATCATCATCATCATTAACAGCCTGAAGACGTCCACTGCTGAACATAGGCCTCCCCAGGGAGCGCCACTTAGAGCGGCTGCTCGCCTCCTGCATCCATCGGCTCCCCGCGGCTTTCACTATGACTATGATTCCTTAAACTGTAGGGAGGACAACAGTTTAATGGAAGATTAAGGTTTAAAGTCGACTTTAAAAGTTGACTGTGCTTTCCTCTCACTTCACTCCGAAAATTAAACAGAGATGGAAGAACAAAGCTACATTTAAACCTATAGGCCCATGTATACACTGTAGGGAGGACAACAGTTTAATGGAAGATTAAGGTTTAAAGTCGACTTTAAAAGTTGACTGTGCTTTCCTCTCACTTCACTCCGAAAATTGAGAAACATAGATGGAAACAGAGATGGAAGAACAAAGCTAGATTTAAACCTATAGGCCCATGTATACGTACCGTTGGTGAGGGTATATTTATATTTGACGTTGAGGAATATTGCGAGGGCGGACTACAATGCGACTGGTAGCCTGACGTCATCCAGCCGTGGTCGATGGGTGACATATTCTGTAACCAGCCAGAAAGATACACTCAAACGCGGTTAACACGTGTTCAAATATTAAACTTTATGATAATAGTTTCATGTGCAAAACTAGTGTGATTGGTAACGTAGCAGGAGCATTGTACACGAAATATAATCCTTTCATTTTCATTGTAATCGATGTATATCTTCTAATACTGTTAAGTACAAGTACAGAAGCCGAACACTACGGTTCAATAAAAAAATGTTAAAATAAAAATGAAATGCATAGTCAGCAATCACACGGTTCGGTCTAAGCTAGCGAAAACATGCAGTTAGAATAAAATTAGTAACAGAAGCTTTGGCCGCATGTGATGATACCCACCGTTGGTTTTCAGTGCAGTAATCCAGCAAATTTTTGCGTTTAATTTCAATAACTCATAGTATTTGCTGACGCAAGCTTTTAGAGCACTATCAGACTAGTCCAAAATCCAAACAGTTTTATATCCAATAGTTGTTTGAAAGCTTTTGCAGATATAGAAAGGAACTCACATTTATTTCTGTTTCGCCTTGTAAAAAATGCAAAAGGCCCAATTTTGATTTAAAACTAGGTTGAATATATTTTTAGATTCCAGTGTTTTGGTAATATGGCAGTGTAATTTGAAAACAGAATGACTGCACGATAAACATTATTAACTTTGTTCAGCTAACTTAGGTTTCTCGTACGTTTGTCAAACTCATGTTAACTTAACTTACCAAAATACTGCACCTTTTACTAGGTGGTAGGACTTTTCTGCAAAGTTCGTCTAGATAGGTACCACCGCTTTGCCAGTTATTCTGCCGCCAAGCAGTAGTGTGGAAGCACTACTGTGTTCCGGTTTGAAGGGCATTGTAGCTAGTAAAATTACTGGGCTAATGAGACTGTACGACACACAGTGATCACACAGTGTTGTAATTTGATAACTAGACTGCAAATAGACGCAGGCAATCAATAAGCGTTCAGTATTTCAAAGTTGACATGGGTTTAACTTTAACAAACGTAACAGAAACCGAGGGTTAGTGCTGTAAAACAACGATACGGTTTACTTACTGTACGTGACTGAAGTAATAAATACTAATACAGAGAAATATCCAAATACATTCTTCGAAGAAATGCCGTCATCTCATCTACCATCGCTGTTCCCAAATATTGTTACTTAAACAATATAGCATAAACTAATCTGATATGGCCCATATAATGTGTACATGTATATAGGATTTAAAGATGTTATATTTAATGCTTTAGTTAGGAACTCTGTTACGAAAGAATTGGTAAGTGCTTTCTATGTTCTCGTGATTTTCGCAAAACTTATATTGACTGTTTTGTTTGATATGCTTGCCAGGAATCGACTTCTTCTGGTAGAAGACTAATAGTTATCACACATTTAGAAGACAATAGTGAATTTTTAAAAAATTATAAAGCTTTGAGTAATTATCGCCAGAATTGAGTCGTTTCCTGACTTTTCTTTTGATGTTTTCATTATGATAGTATTTAAAACATTTTTAAAGATAAGATACAGATGGCGCTTTTCAATACGGTGAAAAAAAATTGTTAGTAACTGTGCTTAGAGAGTAAAAAAAAACTGTTATAATTAATGTGAATAGCTGAAAAGTTAGTACAATATTATGAAAAAAGAGAAACCAAACACTGGCAACTTTGTGTGGTATTTTCAATAAGAAATAACACACAGCAATTGATTGCTCAGATACCGATCCATTAGTGCCATAAAAGATAAGCTTAAATGATTTAGAATTAAGAATCATGCAGATTTTGCCAATGACAGCTCCAATGAGTATATTATTTCATTATGACTAAGAAAAAAAATAGAAAAAATTAATAAAGAAGAGTGTTAAACATTTATGTGATATGACTCCGTTTAAAATTGTCAAAAAGGCACCACAGACAGCGTTGTTAAAGCGTACAAGCGATCGTCTGCAAAATGGATGAATTGGAAATTTTTTAGAGGTTAAAAAAGAAAACGAACCTTATTACGATGAAGATAATTATTTGTGTTTGGTACAGATAAGTGATTCTGAAATAAACAAAAAATGATTTGTGTTGAAAGCAAATAAAACACAAACAAAACAAAAACAACGGAGATGTTAAGTTCCACTTATCAGAACATAAATATAGCCGACTTGAAAAAGGACATGTTATCATCTAAAGCCAGTGTTAGATCTAAAAGATATCTACACATAACATCTAGGATGAAACAACATCGAGTCACGCAAAGGACGAATCACACCGCAGTTACATATTTATTTTCTTTTCACAATTGTTTTTATATACATAATTTTGACATTAAAGAAACAATGTAATGGGTAAATTGAAGATTCATTGCATAGCCATTTTATTACAATATGTATAGTTATTTGTGCTACTAGATTCTAAACTAATATAGAATATGCGCAAAAGATCTCATATAAGTAGGCCTAGTTTTCTTGTATAAAATAATAATTAAGGTATGAAATATCATATCAATTGTATGGTATTTATACCTAAAATTGAATGAACATTTGTAGAGATTTGACGTACTTAGCAGAAAAAAGCTTAAATAATGAGGTTTTGGGCTACGGTCTTACGATTTAAGTGACTATTTGATCTAGTACCAAAGAGTTTCATTTATACACATGCTGTTTTATCATTATCAGGTTAGGCGCACTACGCACTTTGGGTACAATACTAACTAATACTAAAGCTACATTTTGTAGCCAGACTCGATGACCGGTTCGCTCCGTTACGCGTAACACGCCAGAAGAACCGATATCTTGATCAGATTTCTATAGTAATAAAAAGAGAGGCACCTTTTTAAGGTATGATTGTAGCAGCTTAACTGCGTGTATCAAAATGCCCGTAGAACTTCGAAGTTTACCTAATTTTATAATAACATTTACTCCACTAATGACCATTACAAAACGAACCCTATCTACCACATAATTATAACGTATAACTATAACACCTGCATGTACACACCTTTAACCTTTAGTACCTAGCTTTAAAACAAAATATAATACTCCACTACCGCACATTACAAAACGAACCGTATCTATAAGACATAAGGTCCTGTCGTGCAGCTGTAGCTCCTAGATGTGAGCATAAAACTCAGTTTCAAAACGTAACATATACTTCACAACAGCACATTGTAAGACTTACCGCATCTATCAGATATAAGGTGTATACCTGTGTCTCGTACAGCCGTATACTCAACTACCGCACATTACAAAACAAAGTTAATCTAACAGGGATAAAGTATTAGGTACTTGTGCCAGACGTGAGCGTAAAACCTAGTTTCAAAACGTAACATAAACTTCACAACCACACATAGCAAAATTAACCGTATGTATAAGAAATAAGGCGTATACCTGCGTGTCGTACCTCCTAGATGTGAGCGTAAAACCTAGTTCCAAAACGTAACATATCCTCCACAACCGCACTTTGCAAAACGAACCGTACCTAGTAGAAATAAGGTGTATTGTAACTGCGTGTCGAACTGGTGCTACGTATCGTATAGCTGTATCTGCTAGATGTGAGCGTAAAACCTAGTTACAAAACATAACATATACTCCACTAGCCTTCATCGTAAAATGAACCATAACGAAATAGAAATAAAGTTGACAATACGTCTGTATCGTACAGCCGCAGCTGCTAGACGTGAGCGTGAAACCTAGTTCCAAAACGTAACATAAACCTCACAACCACACATAGTAAAAGGAGCCGTATGTACTAAAGATAAGGTGCATACCTGCGTGTCGTACATCTGCGGCTGGTGGTCGTGGTGGTGCAGCGCGGCGAGCGGCACGGTGGCGCCGACGGGCGAGCCGGACGCGGGGGAGAGCCCGCCCGTCGCCGGGGACACGCTGCCGCCCGGGGACGTCGGGCTCTGGAATATGTATGTACGGATTTACTTTTTATTTGCTGTGTGGGCAATATGCCTTTACTCATGCAACTACTACAATAATAAAAACTAAACTAGCTACACTACCTACTACAAAGAACATATAATGGACTGTATAATAACCGCGATGGCGTTTCGTTATTATTATTAATTTATTTACTCAGGTAAATTACACCCGTACAATAAAATACACTTGAGATATAAAGATTATAACCGTAGCATCAGGCAGGCAGCAGGTTCAATACAGCCTTACGTGCGGTCGCTGATGATGATGAGACATACCATAGTAAAACTAAGACGATGCAATGACAAGTCTAACCAACTTTTCTTGACAAAATAGGCAAGTTTCGCACGAAAGGAACTTGTGATCGAGTTGTTATGCCTCCCGGCACCTGCGCTAGTGTGACCCGGCACCTGCGCTAGTGTCGCTAGTGTGACGTACATATCGTGGCTGGTGGTAGTCGGGCGAGGCGCGGTAGTGCGGCTGCGGGAAGTGCACGGAGGTGAGGTCGGGCAGCGAGCCGCCCGGCACCTGCAACTCGCCGCATCCTAACGTGCCTCCGCCGCCACCGTCGCCGCTAGAATAAACGCTGGAAACAGACAATGGAACATAATTATTTAAATTGTTTTAAATAGCAAACTGCGCAAGCAAACAACTTGTTGCCAGTTGAACGATCAGCTTGGTTTCGTCCTAACAAGACGCAGGAGTGAATAGTTCAGATAACTCCCAAAAACATTTTACAAGACTATGGATATAATTATTATCGAGTGCGATTCGCAACTTTAGTAAGGTTCGAGCGTAATATTAATCTTACCTATTTGCATGTGAAAGGCGGGATGTTTCATTATTTGCCACCAGTACATTGTACTCACATTATGTGCAATGAATAAATTAATTTGAATAACGATTTGCATTCGTTCAAAATCGTTGATAGAAACAATGTAATATGAGGAAATAGACATCTTACAATATTGATAATTTACTGACTGATGTATGATCATAATTCTGGCAAATAAACATCTTATGCAAGTCTTCTTATGAATTCTAATTTCGTTTTGTATTGTTAAAACATGATGTCGTATGTCTGTCCGGCCGTTGTCCTCTACAGGTGTTCAGTTTATGGAACATTAAAAAATGGTGGTGCCATGGGGATTGGAGAACGTAAAGAAACGAGGTCCACAGCTCTCAAAGCCACTAGATGTTATTTATGCTTACCGTATAATTAGTGTTTTTAATTTAACGCGAAATTCAGGTAATGACGTCAAGCGACGCCTTTTACTTTTGTATTTATGGTGCTGTATACATGTTATAGATATCACCTGCGTCAATGAAGTCTGAACAAAGCTTGGAATTTATAATAATACCTGATATAGACAGCCTCTGTGCTGTGGTAGTTGAACAGTTCAGTAGGCCTAGCACGAACATTTACGCGCGCGTAAGTGTAACGTTAACGTAAGCCAGTTGTATGGGGCGCTGATCAAATGCCATACAACAGACGTACGCTAACGTTACACTTACGCGCGCGTAAATGTTCGTGCTAGGCCTACCGCTCATTACCCGGAGGCGGCGGGTTCGATTCCCACAACAGAACAAATGCATAGGAAAATACTGCAAATATTTGTTTTATGTCCGGGTGTTGTGCGAGCTTGGTCATCGTAGTTCCTGTATCCATAGATATAGGGAATAATATTAAGGGCCCAGGATCAATATATGTGATCCTTGGTCGTTTTGTGCATTTATTCAATCCTATAACTTTAGTTTATACTAACACACAAAATGCGCTCGTCACTGACATTACTAAAATTAGATCCTGCATTATTGGATCTTAATTCTTGCAATGTTACTTACTTATTATTATTTGGTATCCTAGGTATTTCACACGAGGAGCGCGGCCGGTTATTTGGATTCATTCCCATTGTGTTTAACACGTCGAGATGTATATCAGCTGAAACAGTAAACGGATACCAATCAGTTTTTTTTTTCAGTTATGAACAGCAGCAGTGAGACAGCTAATCAAAGATATTTTAGACTGTGGAACATGAAGTTTACTTCAGAAAACACGAGGTTACTAAATAATAGAAAAATAATCCAACACTCCTTATCGATTACTCGCCTGGCAGCCTCGATCATCGATTATACGCCTGTATAATGTTAGTCGAATTTCTTCACAAGAACTAATTTAATGCGCTCGGTACAACATTATCCGTCTTACCACAAAAATAATTTTAAACATCGCTTAGATACATGTTTAGTTAGACAGCGTCTAAAAGTTAAATGCTCCTTAAACGGATGTTTTATTTTTGTCACTACAAAACCATGTTTATACCGTGTTTACTTAAACACTGTCTAACTCGATCCACATTTTTTAAATAAGGTGACATTATACGAATCATTTCATTCCGCCCAGAACTCGTTTTGTAAATCCAATACATGTTAGCGTCATAGCTATGACATAGAAAAAACGGAACGTTATTAGCGTGAAGTTTGACTGTGTGTGTTATGGTGACAGCGACAGTTAAACACCTCTTAAACTAAAGGTTGAGTATGTTTAAATTTTAGCACGTGTTTAACGCCCGTCTATCTTAAACGAGTGTTAGGCGCGGATTTGTGGTATGGAATTCATGAAACAACTGTTCAACAAGTGTTTAAGGCGCGTTTAAATCTTTTGTGGTAAGACGGTATATCTATAACACTACCTATAATATAATAAAATTTCGAAACGTCAAACACGTCAATCAATACAATTTTGTATTTATAGTTGATATAACTCTTTCTGCTATATAGTAAAATAGTAAATCGTCATAATATCAAAATGTATCAATACGCTTCCTAAGAAAAAAGGATCATACATCGTTAGCCGGAGCCATTCGAGCCGCGAATATCAGCTTCGCCAACGGATAGATAACCGATATGGGTATCGGCTAATATTAGCTTAACATATACCTGTAGCTTATTAGTAAAACAGGTTTCACCAAACTGCGGTATGTTTTATTCACGTCATTGATGATGAATATTAATTTTCAGAATACATTAAAACAAGGCATGACGATTATTGGGCAGTATAACAATAAAATTGTATAGGCACAAGGTAATGTAAGATATTATAACGTCATAAATAGGCATCGATGTCGCGTATTCAGATACTTTCTGTTTGTAAACATGTGAATTTTTATATTCATATAAGGTCATTTTACAATCCATTCAACATTAGCTTATTGATCTTTGCTGCCAAGGTGTGTTTGCGTACATGCTTGAATAATATTAACTCAAGATCGATGGTCGGCGGGACCGGCTAGTAGTCTTGTTGGTTGAAGTATTTCTATAAATGGCAGAGGGGTTCAGGGGTTAAAATAAACATCCTAAATTTCCTTGGACGATACAACCACGCTCATGCCGATTTCCCGTTGATATATTTGCTGAGTGTACAGATGAATACCAAAACAATGCACACGGAAAAACAAATTATGATTAATACTGGTAATAACAATAACCATAAAATGATAGTTTCAGTACTCATAATCAAATTTAACTGTGAATCATTTGATTGATATAGTACGTAAGTAGTACCACTTAACAAGACAAAAATAATTTGCTCCCCTACAGAGATTGCTCAAAACTTTTCATACAATTCAAACGTGTCACGTTTTAGGATAAAAGTTCTATGGCTTACCTGCGCAGGTGACATAATTAATTCTAATGAACTAAACTCGCTTTCGTCTCTACATACAATCAAGGTGCGAGCGTAATTTTTTTTGTTATTTAATGAAATAAATTCCCTAAGGAGTGAAAAAACATCCATATAATTTTTTTTGTCTTATTTACTATGTTATACACAGTACACCCCTCATCGGTCGCTCTTCACCCTTCCCTGATATTTAATACTTCATGTAGCCCCGCCAATAGATTGCAGCTACATTTCTTTAACTTGTCGTGCGTGTTGTTATTTGGTTTCTCGTGTAGTGAAGATAATATGAACATCGGGAATATTCACACGTCATATTACTTTTGTATTAGTTAAAACGCCTAGCTATATGAAAAAATATAGGGTGTGGACTGAAGAATGTCAGAAAAGAAAAATCCACAGTGCAATTGGGATTCTGATGGTGCAGCATGCGCACCGCGAGAAACTTGTCATCGCTGTGTAGGGTAAAAGCCACCCTTAGCCGCTACCATAGTTTCGTCACGGTCTCTCACGAGAGTATCGAGAAACTGTCTAAAAATGTTCATCATGTAATCATGTAAGATGCAGCAATTATTAGGCGTTACCTCTGTGGTGATTCTGATGCGGGATCAAGTGCGGGTGTCCGTGTGATCGTAGCGGGTGGTGGTGGGGCGACAGCGGCTGCGGTGTGGTCGGCTGTTCGCCGCCGCAAGACTGGTGCAGCGCAGAGTCAGAGTGCGTCCGTCGCCAGTTGCTATCAGGCGGTGGACTGTGGACACACATTTATTTATTTTCTTTAATTTTGCAAATTAATAAGTATTGGACATTTCACACAATATCATCTAGCTCCAAACTAAGCATAGCCTATTGGAACCAGATAGCTGATACAATACGTCAAAGCATACAATATACATAGATTACGATAGAACGCCCAGACACATAACAAACATCGATCTTCATCACACAAATGTTTGTTCTTATTACAAACATTAATGTACAGTTATTTTGGACTTTCCGACATCTCTGTCTAATAATGACGAGAATGGTGTCATATTAGAAAGAGACAACGAGAAATAACATCCACTGATAAAAAAAAATGCTGGAATACAGTGTTTATTTTTATATTGACACGGAATCATGTTTGATGGTGCTTCAACAGTATCGCAGAAAGGTGGCGCATCGCTCGCTACGCCGAGAGTAAGATATGCTGACTGTCAAAGGAGCCTACCGAAACACCCTATAAGTTTTTGCGACATATTCTTAGGTTGATGCTAGAGGCCATTACCTAGGCGAGAACTAGAAAATGCCAAACCACCATAATGTGGCGTCCATCCATATACCATGATGTAGATAGGACTGTAGAAGATGGATGGATGGATGACGAAAAACCCCCCGGGCGGCCTAAAAACTTACGACTTGTTTACAAGAAAGGTTTTTTGTGAAAGTAGATCCAGTAGAGTTCAGCAATTCGAGGTCTTATTAAGTTCAATACACTGCACCTACAAATCAGTCCAATGACTCAAAAATAATGTGTTTTTTTGGTATTATTGAAGACTAACTCATAACTTTGTGGTTCCCAGTAAATCAGGATAATTATGACGTATATTACCTCAACTTGTTTCCCTGTAAGTTCATCGTTCATTGTAGCTGTAGTTTGTATAGTATTTTCCATCGCGCTACGAGAAGTGATTGTAGTAGGCCGTAATAAAAAGTTGTTGATCGAAAATCCCTTGCTCGACAATAATTATAAGGAAGTGCCTTAAATAATTTGTTAAATGGTTTACTTGTCATACATACTATGTCGTATGTTGTGTCCTGTGACTCACATAATGTGGTATAAGTTACCTTTAAATCTTTACCTTGTACTTTAAAGTTGTAACCACAATTCGTATCAAATTTTTAACAGGATGAATTAATATTTTTAATTCTAAAAAATCTTAGACATATAGTTTCAAGTAGAGCTCAAAACCCGAATTTTTATTAAACAAATGTGCAGGTAGTACGGATAAATTCAAGCAAAAACGGCCCGACTAACGAAAGGTGAATTAGGTACTTTTTTAGTCATTAATTTTGTATAATAATTATGAGAGCGAGTATCTGAGAATCGTGACGTCATTGGTTCGCATAATTTTCGCACAGAACTTATTTATATGTGCAAAATAATGCAGATTTGATTACGTTGTTATATTTAGACGATTTCATAAATAAGTTAAAATGGTATTATGTAATTACATTTGCGAGATTACTACTAGGGCCCGATAGCTCAGTTGGTAGTATCCCTGCCTTCTGAATTAAGGGCTGTGGGTTCGATTCCCACCCAGGACAAAAATTTGTGTGATCAACATAGATGTTTGCTCTGCGTCTGGGTGTTATATTGTATTCTATGTATGTATTTACAAACAGAAATGTATATAAGTATTGTATCATTCTATTCTATTCTATTCTATCAGTTATCTGGTTCCCATAGTACAAGCTATGCTTAGTTTGGGGCTAGATGGCGATGTGTGAAATGTCCACACCTGGTCATTTATTATTTATTATTATCAGGTATAAAACGTAGCCTATGTTAATTTTGACGGAAGTATAAAAAATCTGTGGGCAAAATTTTATAGAAATCGATTCAGCCGTTTGGGTTTGAAATTCACACAAACAAACATACAACTTTTCATTTTTTATAGTATACCTACAGTCCTACACATATTATTAGTGTACCAGTAGCCATTATTGTTTTGTTATAAATAATACCCCAGATAATATAATACTTACAGTACAGGTGCCTCATCCTGTACAACGGAATAACGCGGGCTATATGGAAGAAAATCGGTAGACCGCTGGGTTATTTTTAATTATAAAGTAGACCACATCCTTCAAAAGTTTGGCCGCCCCTGACTTAAAGAATCTTGAGCTGCTCCGGTTCAGTAGGCGTACTGGACCGGACCAGCGGTACTAGCATATCTAGTATCTGTGGTGGAAGCCAAATATAAAAAATTATTTATTAATAATGAATGAGGTTCTAAGAACATACAATGGAACTTGAATTGATTTTGAAATGAGTCACAAAAGGTTCACTTGGCGAAGTTAGTCATGTAGCTAAATATATTAAAAGTTTAAAAATATGGAGTCAAATATAGCTCTATATAACTATAATCAGATATTATTAGTTTCGGCGAGCACGTAACTACTTAACATAATCAACCGTAACTAACAAGGTTTGATATTATTATCTGAGAGATCAAGGAAGCTAAAAATTAAGTAAAAAAATGTTATGATTTAAGTACATATTTGAATATTCAGTGGAGTAGTACTAAAATTTTTTAGAATACCTTTTGTTGCCTATACATTAACATTTTAATAGACTTTTGAGTGTTAAAATAGAACGACCGACAGCAATCATAATACGGTAGAGTCTAATAGATAAAGCGCACAAGTTTTTAATTCACTTTACCGCCCGTGCGGCCTTGTATACTAAACGGCACAATTAACTAGTCATATCAATAATCAATTTACCGTAGCACCATATCAAATTAAAAAAAATACTGAGAACTATTTATATGGATAGGCATATAATACAACGTATTACGACAAAGAATTTGAATTGTGTAGAAGAATTTCTCTGTAATGATCATAAAGTTCAGATAGGTATTAAAAACCACAAAGCTGCATAATTTGCAAAATCAACAGCTGCAATGGGACGTAGAATAGACATAAAAAAAATGAGAGTCAATCAAGAGTCATTTTGGAGTATTTCACATTTTTTTTAAGACTGAATAGGCCCGCATTTAACCGCAATCTCACCTGATGGAAAGTGACGATGCAGTCTACGGAGTATCACAAAACACAGAATACCTACTGTGTTTTGTGACTATACACATCACACACATACCAGCAGGAAGACGCCCACTGCTGAATACATGCCTTCCTCATATCACGCCACGTATCATGGGGGGTTTGTCATAAACTCGCATGGCAGGCGTCTTGGTGATTGCAGATTTTAATGTACAAAAGAGATGCCCGTTCCCTGGATATTCCCTTGCCAACATTCGTCGTAACTGGGCACCAGAGCCTTTATTTAGGATAGCAAACTTGCAGATACGAGCAAACCATAGAAGATCGATTTCAATAACATATTATTGGATTTATTGGTTTAATGCATTTCATTGAAAAATCGATTCTGGCAGAACTGTAGTAAAATTTCTGCAGAAGCCGCATACTATTTAATCCATTCTGACGAAAGCAAGGAAATATTGTTTTCCTACTCTCACTCCCTGTCAATGTGCAGCGGAAGTGAAACAGCGTTAGAAATAAATTAGATAGTCTTCGACATACCTCAAGTAGACAGTGCTTCCATAAGGGCTAGTGTCATGTTTTCTATCAGCCGGCCGCCGCATCGGCCCCACGGATGAAGAGGTCCTGCCTCGTTGTCCTGGGGAACGAGACGGCGAGGTGCCACCACTGCGCCCGCCGCCACCGATCCCATACTGTGTCGCTAGCGTTGTCTCTTCAGGCTGTGGACAAAAGAAATAAAATTCAACTACCCACATGAAAAAATATCTGGATTAACTCTACAGTGGACGATTGCTCTGGAACAAGACCGGACAAATTGGAGTACCTTCTTTGCACACGGTCATGATCCTCGTCAGTGAGGGAACGATAAGAAAGAAGCAGGCAAGGGTCAACAAAAAAAACTTATATGAAAAAACGCGGCAATTACGAACTTTTCATTCAATTAGGTAGTATTCCTAAGGCGCTAAATTATTTCTGTGTTAGGTGGCCTTTATTTCTTCACTGCACTAAGGATTCTCCTAAAGAATTTCCCTATTTACATAAGTCTAAGTCTATGGACTCTGCTTCTTTACCCAAATATCAGACATTGCTGCAACACATGGGTCAAACTTTAGAATGACATTTGCCTTTACAACATAATTATGTGACTCCAAATAGATTGTTTCTTGTCCACTTTTTTGCTAAGGTTGTTTATACATCTTTTTTTGATAAGGACAGTATTACACTAAGCCAAATATTACTCATCTAATAGTAATGTCTGCACATTTTTACCATGCAAATATTTCTTTAAATACACACATAATAACACTTGGCAATAATATTGTGGAAGGAAAAACTGCTCTTTTTTAATAAATTAAATAACTTTTTTAACATGTTTTTAACAGACTACTAAAACCTTATACAAATTAACAAACTTAATAAAACATAATGGTTGTCATTAAAAACCACGTTACGAATAGTCCACCCCTTTTATTTAGTACCTGAGCAATCATAGAATGTTTTTGACTCATTTTGCACAACATATTATTTTATGTAAGTATCAGATGTTTTATCAATGAGGGATAAATTTAAGGTAAACTAACTGCACTAGCAATTAAATGACACCATGCAAAACCTACAAGCTCATCCTATCAAGTTACCACACTTAAAATTTTTAGGGTGGGTTTTTGATCTGTAGTCACAGGATAGATAGTTATATATACCGGAGTTAAGGCCATGAACAGTTAAAATTCTAACAAATGTTGCTCATTGGTTAGTATTTTTAACCACTGGTTACCTTAACTACAGATCAAAAAACCCACCCTAACTAACAGCTACCTCTACTATATTGTGCAAGGGAAACATGCCGCATTCAATAGCTAAGTATAATACAAATAACATGAACATGTCTCTACCAAATTGAAAATTGTTAAGCTTAATTGTTAATATTAAACAATATTCATGTCAAAGTTATTGCTGTGTGTGTTTTCACAATTTCTTTCTCTTCTTGATGCTGATCCAGAAATAAAATTGCACAATTTAAAGTACCTACATCTTATACTCTTTGTACTTTCATGCCTTATGTCAGATTTTATTCACTGAAGGACCAATTCAATAGAGCAGATAAAAAAAAACGAGCACATAAACTAGTAATAATATAAAAATCTTTTTCTCACATACTCATTTAATTCAGACTTGTTTATTTAGTGAAGTGAACAGATGATGTGGGTACCAGTTAACAGGAACTTTTAGAACACATGTTTTAATGTAAATATAAGTTGTATGAGCAAAGTACTTAGTAACATTGCCAAACCGTTTATTATGACATACATTAGGTCCTATTTAGTAACGTTAAGTGTGATAACTTTGTTAACACCTTGTATTCACACACTTTATATCCTTTTTGTGGAGGATCAGCATTTTGCTATTACATTTAAATTTATCATATCCAGAGCTACTAGTGGCACATATTTTTAGTGAGTTTTTCCTTGTTTTCTTGAGTGAAGTCAAAATCAAATAGCCTACATAAAATCAAGGATTGTAGAGACAGTAGCAAAAATTAAAATGGGCATTTGAAATTTACAGCCATTTACAATTGCACCACTACCATTAATTGAAAACAAAATTGATACCAAATACTACAAAACTACAATGGATACGCAATTATGTTAACAGTTTCAAGATATTTGGATTACTTTTTAATTGTTTTTACTGATTTAGAAGCTTATCTCTTAATCTTTAATAGCAATCACATTGGTATTTTTATGCTTATAAGAACCACACTTTCTTTAATGTCATTCTATTGTAATTGTATTGTCTGCATTCACAAAGTTAAAATCTTATTCATGGTTCCAATTTGCTTAATTGACACAACCTTGATAGTAATGTTTTGATTGGTTAATTTATATGCAAATTATGGTTTATGATTCAATCATTAATGTTTTAGTGATTATAGTTGACCCAGAGTTTTTTTAAATATTTTGGTGTCTTATTCAATCCAACCATCTTGAAATACTTATGGTTGACATGAAGGAGCATCCAATGTGTGCAAATGATTCACTTAAAACTCGACAGGTGTAGAAGACCATATTTTCATTGTTTTAGTTCACTTTTTAGGTAAACCCCAATGAGTAATCAAGTAGCTTCATCACATAAATCCTTTTATGTTAAAGTTTCACACCAATTACACCTGTAAAGCTGTAAGATTACATTTGTTTATGTTTGATAGAAAAAACAGATTCCAAAATAGAGGAACCTTAATGTTTTCCGTCTCTGTGGTTTCAACCAGTGGTGCAGCCACATTTGGCAGTGAGCCACTCCTGAATGTGCCCAAGCTCTGCTGATTCTGTGTGGGCCGTAGTGTTGTGTCAACACTTTTTACTTCAGGCTTGGGAGATGGTTTGGATCTTGCATTTCTGCTACCTGAATTAACCTGCAATAATGTGTCTCTAACATCTAACACTTATTTTACTTTCAAATAGTTTAATTACAGATTTTCATTGTTCAATTATCAGTAGGTACCATTGTATTAATGACACAAAAATGTAATATGCATCAATATTGTTAGGACAACTATTTGTGATGCAAAGGAATCATTTACACATATCCCTGGTATAAAAACATATCAATATATTGTTGTTTCCATAGATGTAGCATTAGTAATAAATATCTAACTAGCTATTGTGTAGAATCTAAATAGACCTGAAACTCATTTGACAATGACAATAATACATGAGAATTAAACAGAACTGGGGTCACAATATTTTGTAGGTGTATTTGAAAAAAATAAGGTAAATCACCGAGTCGCAATACATATACGCATTTTGTAATGATTATTGTTTACGTCGAGTACATTTGACGGCAGAGAAGCGATTGCCTGAGTAAATAGGCGACAGGCCTACCTTATTGGTTGCGTCGGAAACTTCGCGCATTATTTTCTCAAAAGCAGCAGTTTCTTCGGCCTGCTTTTGGTTGTGCAAAGCGATCTTTTCACTAAATTTCCTTGGATTCGCCATGATGGCCAGTAAATATTTATTTCTCTCTTTTTACATCACAATTTTCAGCGCTCCATGAAATAAAACGCGCTTGTAGAACTGTCAATAATGTCAAATTGACTTTTTTTAAGACTCAGTCCATAGAGAAATATAATATCTCCGTCTGGCAGAGACTAGGGTAGGGCTGCCCATTATCTCAATGTTTTTATATATTGATTAATTACATCAATCCTGTATCAAGGTCCATATTCATATTAATATGGGCGTGTTCCAATACATGCTAAGAATGCCAAGAACGCCAAAAACGATCACATTCAAACTGTCAAATACTCCCAAAGTGTCACTTTTATTGCCTAATGGAACGACTTTTGTGATCAAAAATAACAAAAATGGCAAAAATAACACGAACTGGAACGCACCATACAACATTATCTAAATACTAGGCTACGTCTTATTTATAAACGGTTATTACTTGTTAAGTTGAGCCCCTGGTTTCACCCGATGATAAAAAGTCCTGTATTAATCCAGCGTATCATCATCATCATCATTAACAGCCTGAAGACGTCCACTGCTGAACATAGGCCTCCCCCCGGGAGCACCACTTAGAGCGGCTGCTCGCCTCCTGCATCCATCGGCTCCCCGCGGCTTTCACCAGGTCGTCGGTCCACCTAGTGGGGGGCCGGCCTACGCTGCGTCTTCCAGTTCGTGGTCGCCACTCGAGAACCTTTCTTCCCCATCGGTTGTCAGTTCTACGAGCGATGTGGCCTGTCCATTGCCATTTCAACTTGCTAATCCTAAGAGCGTACAAGCTATCTGTATTTCAAATCTCATCAGTTACGGAGATAGAAAGTTACAACATGAATATTTATGTGATGTATGAACGCGTTTTATAAATATATAGAGATTGTAACTTTAGTATGACACACACAATAGATGGCGTTAGGTAGTTTTACCACAACCTCTGTTACTGTCACTGTTTCAAGCTAAGTTGACAACTCAAACTAAGTTGATACTCTTTCGTTTTATATTTGAGATAGTATAATACAAACCTATTTTCTGAATAAAATTTCTGTCTATTTTAGAAAATTACAAGAAGAAAGTATACTCACTGAAAGCAATTATGTACTCTATGAGTTAATTCGAGTGATTTATCACAGTTTCTGACATCCGGTTCTAAAGAGTACACCCCGACAAGGATCTTTTGGCGTGTGGTGAAAATTGTAACTACCACTGACATCTTGATAAAGTGTCATTGTTGACAAATCGCTCCAGTTGCCATCTACGTGAATATCAAGTCCCACCCAAATTGCCTTAAAATTATAAATTGTTTTACTTGTACCTATGTGCCTAAGCTTATTTAATTAAGAGCGTATCCCAGTATGCGCAATACACATTTTAATTTACATGATTGCAGACGAAATTGAAAATTTGATACACTGTCGTTTAATATTGATTTCCACAAATTACATACCTGGGTAAGTATTCAATAGTAAGTAGGTAAAATCTTTTTTATTTATTACAGTACCTAAAATAGAAAAACCAAAACAAAAAAGTAAAAGTCTAATGATTGTTAGTTTAATGCAATTTTAAAACATAAGTGCTACCATTAAAATATTACCATAAAACATTGGTAGTAGTTAATAAGGTTTAAATGGATACTAAAGAAAAATATTTACTTATTTTAGAGGAAACAAGCAGCGTAACTTCAGAAAATGTTAGAAACGAGTTCACGTAGCAACTCAAATGGGGCAATTACTGCATGCATCATGCATTTGATTTTATTTAGTAAATAATGCACTGTATTAGTATATACATTATGTAGCGACGTAAATTACTAACATTCAAAATTAGTTACACTTATTGCCGCGGGATAGCTTTCGTGAGACGGAGTCTACCTTCTTTCCGATACCAAGTAAGTATCGAAAGAATGATTCGATGCTAAAAATACTTGGACCCCGTGTTATAAAGCTACATTATTGTAGCTTACAATAATAATTGTAGCAACTACAAGGACAAGTAACTACAAATAACAAGCGTTTTATAAACCTACAAATCATCGATTACAAATATAATTCCCATCACTACGAACGTCATGGCGTGGAACCACAGACCAAGTACAGTATAAAATCTAGATTATGATGATACAAGTTGCACACCACTATGAATAAACGTCACATTAAATAGCTTATTTTTAAAGCTATAATTTGGCTTCCCTTTAATAGTGAATTTAGCCGATGTCAAGTTTACATTAAATCCCTACATAATAATATAAATTAATAAAACAGTCTATTCTGGGTCTCAAGCCATATTAATGTGTAATAATGAATCTATTTGAATGAAGTTTAGTTAGGTAATATGGGTGCTTATATTACCGGGACAGATGCGTTTTATTTCGGAAAATGAAAAGTTCCCGCGGGAAAATAAATAAGTTGTGAGTGTAATCACGGGCGTCATTTTTTTTATGCTAAGCTATTTATGTATATTAAGTTGGGTCAAGGTTATATATAGCTGCTCTCATATTAGGTTTTGTGATATACGTTTATTATTATTCAACCTGAATATGTCGCTAAATAATTATATTTCATTCACATTTACTTAATTTTACTAATTGAACATTCATTATACGTGACATAACCAATACAATCCACTCTCAGTAAATTTATCTACACTTGTAGTTCATTTTACCTAGCTCTTTAGTTGGGTTCAAATTTTTACAACTTGTAGTTCCGTACACTTGTAACGACCACAACAATTGTTCGATTTTACATTTAAAAAACGAAAAAACACTATGGATTGTCTATGATCTACGAACAAGTGCTTGTAATTCATAGAGTAAAGTAATATATCGGCCAATTTGCTTGTACACTTGTTAACTTGCACCTTTATACAACGCATTATTTAAATTTTTTCTGGGTCTGTTGCCAGGTTTCGCTACAAGTATAAGACTTGTAGCTTTATAAAACGGGGCCTTGGTATTACGTACTATCGAAAGAAAAGTATCGAGACTTATTCGTATTTAGGGTGGGTTCCACTTGGACTGAATTAGCATTATTTTTTAAGTAGTCTCGTTATGTATGTTTATGACTCATAAACATACATAACGAGACTACTTAAAAAATCATGCCCGATTTGACACTCATAAATTATGAGTGTCAAATCGGGCCCGTTCCAGTAGCTACCAAGAACGTCAACAACGCCAATAACGATCACATTCAAACTGTCAAATACTCCCACAGTGTCACTTTTATTGCTAATGGTCGGCTTTTGAGGTCGAAAATAATGAAAATAACAAAAACAAGTGTGATGGACCATTAGTGATGGGTGTTATTTATATGCGATCAATCATTGATCACTGATAGGGCATTTTCTGACAGCTAATTAAAAAATAAAAATAGTTCATAAAACTCCGCTAGGTAGCAAGGACCAAACCCAAACATTTCACAGACCAACTAGTACATCACTGTGTAACAGGAAATGAAAAAGGATATATATAAAGACTTTCGAGCACTATGATGGGTTCGGGATATTTTATTTGACATAATTTGGTGCATGAAGTATACTAAGTGACACTTAGGTGCGCTATGACAGGGGCAAAAACAACCCCAATGAGAAAATAAAATACGGGTTTCTCTGGCGCCATCTACCTTTGGCTGTAGAACTACGCCACCCCCGCTGTCAAAAAATACCCTAAAACGTTAATTCAGTCCAAGTGGAATGCACCCTTACAGAACATTAAATTTATCTGTGGTTGTTGGTTGTGAGGAGAGCATTGCCAGAACGTTACTTTGTTAAAGTTTTTCGTTACTTTTGACCCCTCTTCTTTACCTTCTCATTACCAGACTTAAATCATTACTTTTTCGTTACTGTCTGTAGCAAGATTTAAATAAATAACCGGCTAAGTGCAAGTCAGCCTTGCGCATGAAGGTTTCCGTACCATTATCTACAAAAACGAGCAAAAACACGTTTATTGCATGAGAGCCCCTTAAATACTTATTATATACGGTTTTTAGTATACAATGTTGTCATACTTGGGTGTTATATTGTATTCTATGTATGTATTTACAAACAGAAATGTATAAGTATATAACTATTGTATCAGTTATCTGGTTCCCATAGTACGCCACCTGAGTGTTTTAGCTGAGGGAACGAAAATACAGCAAATAGACAACACCACCTTTCTGGGTTTCGAGATAGACCGCAGCCTAACCTGGGAGGCCCACATACATAAGCTATGTGGGAAGCTAGGTGGCGCGTGCTTTGCACTAGGCCGTCTCTCTCGGGTTTTGCCAAGGCCGGTGGTGAGGTCTTGCTATTTCGCCACTGTCCACTCCCTGCTGCAGTACGGGGCGGAGTTGTGGGCTCGTGCAGCAGACTGGGAGAGGGCGTTTCGGCTCCAGAAGCGCGCAGTGTGAGCTATTGTGAGGGTGACGCAGGACACATCTGCCAGACCACATTTTTAACTACTGGGAATTCTCACATTGCCATCAATAGTAATCTATCAAGTGGCGGTATTTGTGAGATTGAATGTAGGCACCTACGTTAAAATAGGTGAATGTCACAAATACAGCACTCGTAGCAGGGGAAAGCTAGCACCCATACAACGATCGCTTGCTAGGTCTGACAAGTTGACGCAGATGATATTAAAGGAGCACCAAGTTTGGAATCTTTTAAGTCAAAGCTTAAACATTAACCAAACTTTCTATAGCTATGCTGAATTTTTGGAATGGAACAAATAATATTATAATAATTATTTATAATTAATTTGAAATGACATTACAATTTCTATTTTTAATTTCAATTATTAGTAGGTTTATTGTTCGGACATTTTAAATTATTTTATATTGACATTTTTTAAATTTTTTGGTAATGACATTTATGTAATTGCTATTTTTAATATTTCTATTTTTTCATCAAATAGATAGTCATAGAATCGGAATCTTCTATTGTGTACCTGTTGTACCTGTTTTGTTTATTTTTGACGTGTATTTCTTATATGAATAAATGACTATGACTATGATGCCTACAAGCTATGCTTAGTTTGGGGCTAGATGGCGCTGTGTGAAATGTCCACACATATTTATTTATTTATTTATTTATACTTGTTATAGCGGCAACAGAAATACATCATCTGTGAAAATTTCTACTGTTTCACTATCACAGTTCATGAGATACACACGGACCTGGTGACAGACGGACAGACAGACAGACAGATAGATGGACAGTGGAGATTAGTAACAGGGTTCGTTATATCCTTTGGGTATTGAACCTTAATGACACTAACAATATTTATATTGTCCCATACCATAAATAAAGAGGATTATGGTTACAACCTTAGAACTCACCAAGGGTCTATAACTCTATAACGGCAACTTTGTACTAGAAGTACAAATATTGCCATTGTGGGCCCGTGTTATTGTCCGGAATCCGTGTGGAATTTGAAAATTTGAAACCATGTAATATTAACTCAATGTTTGGCAGACTCTCTATGAGTGCCAGAGGTAATAGGGGGTCTAGCAAAGATTCCAAACGCTCACGTTAACGCCAAACGCTAACTCCAAAATGTATTGGAGTGACATGTCAGGATTCGCTTACCTATCAATGTTCATTTCAATACATTTTTGACGTTAGCGTTTGGCGTTAGCGTTAAAGTTTGGGATCTTTGCTAGACCTGATTTGCTAGACCCACTGATTGTGATTACACCATCGTCCCTATTGGCATTAGTTTTTTTTTCTATATCACTTAATGAAATCTTTACTTATGATGGATGACCTCTGGCAACACTAGGGAGGAGAGCAAAACAAAACAAAAAAAGCAAGCAAAAACATAAGTTAAAAAAATACAGTGTGTGTACGACTGTACATAGAATATTATTTATTTATTTCTATTCTGTCTCTTGAGTTCTTTACCAGCGGATGGCGGAGTCGCTCCTTCATACAACTCACATCTTCAAACGCATACGCGTTGTTGTTGATTGGAACTAGGAAGGAACTACTACTTTGGTCGATAGTCTATCAAATCAACAGAAAAATGGAAGAAAAGTTTATTTTAACTCTTGATATTGGCACATCAACTATTCGCTCGTACATATACAATTCTAGAGCTGAAACTGTGGGTAAAGCTGTGGATCAGGTAATAAATTAAGAATATATTATTTAAATATTTTATGTAAAACAAAATATATCAAGAACAATACCAAACCGAATATTCGAAAATAAGACACTATTCCTTCTTATAATTTCCTCGGTGGTAATTATATCTACAGATTTATAATATCCAAATTTTATTTATTTTGTGATGTAAATTGAACTGAAGGTGTCCTCATTAGCTGCAAGACGTCTACTGCTGCACATAGGCCTCCTCACAGAGATTGTCACTCTGACCGAATATTTGCCTCTTACATCCAATGGCTCCCTGCAGTTTTGACCATATCAAACCTTGTACAAGTTGTACAACACCTTGGCACACAACCTCAGCCTACCATGCATCTTCTGAGTTATGATTGCAACTGGAGAACCCGTAATGAGGTTAGTAACAATGACTGTCCGCACTTTATGTTTATTTAGGTAATTCTACACTACCCAAACCCAGGATTTGTTGAAATAGACCCCAATGAGCTATGGGAGTCTGTGGTTGAAGTTGTGAAAGCATCTCTTAAAAGTAAGTTTTTGTACCTGTTTGGGTAAAACAATATATTTTGTTCAATTTCCATACCCATTTAAGAAAATTTAACCCGTATACTCTCAAGCATGGCTGAAGGCACTGTTTATGTTGAAATATCAAATAATACTGCTTATATCATACATCCTCATAAACATGTAAAAAACAAGCTCCTAACTCAATGCAATAATGACTGCAAATCTTAGTTTAGACCAATTTGTTAGTATCTGTATATCATCATCATACCTATATGGCCTTATTAATAATCGCATAGTAGCTTTATACCAATTTTTGTCTTTTTTGTCATTGGAATATTGAACTCAATTGAAAAAGACAATAACCGCAGTTGAACTAATCCAAAACTACTCTAGTTTATTAATAACACTGTGCCTAATTTATAGGTGAGATGGCAACGGGCCTGATAGCTTAGTTGGTAGTAGCTCTGCCTTCTGTACTATAGGTTGTGGGTTCAATTCCCACCCAGGATAAAAGTTTGTGTGATGAACATAGGTATTTGTTGTGTCTAGATGTTGTATTGTATTCTATGTATGTATTTACAAATAAAAAGTATATAATAAGTATTCTATCATTACCATAGTACAAGCTATGCTTATTTTGCAGCTAGATGGTGCTATATGAAATGTCCACACAATATTTATTATATATTTATTTTATAATATTGTACTTTGTGACAGATGCAAGTCTTACCGCTGGCCAGGTGACAGGTATGGGCATATCTACACAACGGAGCACCTTCCTTACTTGGTCTAAAGAAAGTGGCAAGCCATTCCACAGGTTCATAACATGGAAAGATATGAGAGCAGATAAACTAGTCAAACAATGGAATACTAGCATTACTTTTAAGGTATGTGCCTAAGTGATAACAATTTTATAAAACTAATTGATAATACATCTATTTCCTCTATACATACTGAGGATCACAATCATGATCTCTGTTTTGCAAGAAAGGAACATGTGACGTTGCTTTCACACACTTAATAATTAAGGTTCCCTATTACTAAGGCCTAGCAAACACCTATTACTATTAAGGGTCCGTTGCCCATCTGTCTGTATGTTGGTTTGTCTGTCTGTTGGTCTGTCCGTCTGTCACCAGGCTGTATCTCATGAACCATGATAGTTAGACAGTTGAAATTTTCACAGATGATGTAATTTTGTTGCTGCTATAGGATCAAATACTAACAATCAGAATAAACTAAATATTTAGGGGGGCTCCCATACAACAAACGTGATTTTTTTGCTCGTTTTTAGGGTCCTTTACCCAAAGGGTAGAACAAACCCTATTAGGTGCGAGTCTGACTCGCATTTGGCCGGTTATTATTGATAATGGTATGGAACCTTTTGTGTGCAAGTTCGACTTCCACTTGGCCGGTTATTCATTTTTTCAGTTATCCTTTTTACCTACTTTAAGAAAATAGGAATTAAGCACTTATTTAATTTTATTATCAATGCTATATTACATCATTTCATTTGTTTTTTTTTTATATCTATCGGTAATTCAATAAGTAGTTCCTATTTTACGTAGCAAATAGTCATAATATTTGTTGCAGTTTATAAGAGTGAGCTCCTATATTCTATACCTATTGACACGAAGTAAAAGATTTCAAGTTGGCAGTGTTTTCAAATTTATGAACACACAGGTATGTACCTATCCTTATTCTAAATTTAAATGAATGACGTGATGATCTTGTCTTTGGCCTGGTGCTAAGCGTTACAATCGCCCATAGACTAGTATTGTATAATCAGTAGCTCATACCATTTGCAATGGTAATATTCGGAGCTCTTTGTTTCACATGACACTGCACTGTACCCAACCCCCGAGATCAAAGTTCCTTGAGATATCAGCACAGCCTATTAGATTTAAAGACTGAGTTCAGGCAGGCTAGCATGCGCACCGCGACTAAAATTTTTCAACACTCCTTAGTAACCGTGACAGACTATGGTAGCGCCTATTGGCTATAAATCCAATTGACCAATGATACAACCATAGACATATATATTAAGGACAGGCCTAATGAAAGGTTAAAACGTCGCTTCAAAGTGGGAGCCAATTTCACAGATTGGCATCCACTAGCGCTCAGTCTGTGATGGAAGTTAGAAGGCATTGGTCGAATGTCAAGTTGTATTGTGAAGGGTTGCACAATCTATACTCAAAAGTGCAGTAAAAAGAAAGACCAAGTTTCTTACCTCAAGTAATTCAATATTTTCAATATTACACTCTGTTTTGTAACAAAAATAATCGAATTTATATTTGGAATGATCATTGTAAGCATATAAACATTGACGGACATAATGGCAGCGATAGGCACCTAATTTTCTCAACTTGTCGTAGTTCACTCGAAATCTAATAGATTGCGCTGACTTTTCCCACGCCATTTTGACAAAATAAAATGTTCCTTCGGGCATATCCTGATATATAAATCTATGGATACAACTACAACTTCCCCTCATACGAAAATTAGTGGTGTATATTAATTTTTTTTTTTTTTTACATAGATCCTGGACCCTAACTAGGATTCCCTGTATCTAGGGACCCAGGAACTACGAGGACCATGGTCCCACAACACCCAGACACAGAACAAGTATTTGCGTTTTTTTTTTTCGGGCACAAATACTTGTCCTGTCGCGGGAATCGAACCCGCCACCTCCGGGTTATGAGCCGACCTGCTCAACCACCACACCACGGAGGCTGTCAACATTTTTTGTCAGCATTTCTAATCCTATGCGAGTAAACGGGACAACAAATGTGTCTTTTGTTCCATCCTGCACTGTACTTTGTAATTCGTATGAATCGATCTCGTTTTGTTACTTCGCCCCCTGCCCGCGCAAGTGAGTCGTGTTTGTAGGAGAAACTATGTTCACTGTTCACAAGCTATCAACCGGCTTCATAATCTTTGGTAGCGTCTAAGTGTGTCTTACTCTAACTACACTCTAACAACGACGACAAGTTTTCTCGCGGTGTGCATGTTAGGTACAAAGGTCATAAAGTCTCATTAGCCCAGTAATTTCAGTAGCTATATTGCCCTTCGATTTGGAACACAGTAGTGCTTCATCACTACTGCTTGGCGGTAGAATATCTGTCAATACGGTGTTACCGAGTCCTATGAATACTAAGTACGCAGCCTAAAAAAAAGTAAAAGATGAGCCCCCTTACTAATAAACATTTGTAGTGGAAGAATAGTTGTTGTATGTTTTGTTCTTCTCTATTTAATTTGAAATAGGCAAAAATAACACAAGAGAAAAGTAAATATTCCCACTGTTATGCAGTGTTTACTAGTAAAGGAGAAGATATCGGTAATGTGTTTTTAGTTTCAAAATAACCGGCCATCCGCAGTCAATTGAAAAGTTCATACGTATATTGTAACTTACCTGAGGTATATTAATATTGGAGTTTTGCAGACATCCTTGAGGCTGTGCTGGGCCATGCAAAACGTGCCTGCATTGAAGAACGCGATACAAAACAGCGACGCTATGTTTGGAACGCTAGACACATGGCTCTTGTATAAACTTACAGGTAAGTGCAAAGTACCACTTCTAAACAGAGCTGTTTTAAAATTCAAAGGCATTCAAATATCGCCTACATCTTAGGTAGGTAGGTATCACTTATTACCACATTGTACTTAATACTTATTTTCTAGCTAGACTCTAAACACCGAAACCACAAACACTCCAAGCGGGACATCCAGGACTATAAGGCTAATTGTAGTGAGTTAAAAATGAATAAATAATAATTAAAAAGTAAATCGGTAGTAAAAGCTTTTGAAATCTCTGTAGGGGGCATCGCCTCGCAAACCACAGCTTTCCCACAGTTGAAAACGCACGTTGTGACGGCACATAGGTACAAAAGAGATTGTAAAGCTACCGCAGCTTCGTTTAGTAGGTACTATGAAGAAATATATTAATTTTTGCAATAAAAAAATATGATGACACTAGCCTATTATCCCAGGTCCCAGGGGAGACAGTGCACACACACCGGCCCGCCCGGTGGCGCTGTAAAGGTCGGTAGAGACCAACAGCATTAGCCCGTTCAAAAAAAAGAAGTCGGCGTATTTCTGTCGTTTTTTTTCATGACTAGCGCTTGAAAACATCTTCATGAAAGGCAGAGAAGTAGCATAAATAAAGTTTTCAAGAAAAGACAAAATTATGAAGTTGGTCAACCTGTTTTTGTACATATCTCTTACACTTATCTTACTAGGTGGTAGGACTTTTCTGCAAAGTTCGTCTTGGTAGGTACCACCGCTTTGCCAGTTATTCTGCCGCCAAGCAGTATTGTGAAAGCACTACTGTGTTCCAGTTTGAAGGGCATTGTAGCTAGTAAAATTACTGGGCAAATGAGACTTTATGACCTGATTACACAGTTTGGTAATCTGATTACTAGACTGTGTGATGTCTCAGGCGCAGTGCAGTGTCAAGCGAAACTTTATTATTTTAAAGTTTCGAGTGACACTGCTACTGTTATGGGCAGCCGTGTCGCTTAACATCAGGTAAACGACTAGCTCGTCACGTCATTCATTCTCATAAAAAAAAGATATGTTCAAAAACATGGACACATGATTACATGATTTACATATGATGAGTCATTATTATAATGAGTACTGTAAAGGATTACTTTTTATTCTATTCTTTTTATCTAATTCTCAAAAACGTTTCGTAAAATATAATTAATTTTACAATGCGCGCGTTCTGCCTTGACTTACGTAAAAAAGCAAGTACAAGCAACTAGCAAGTACCTAAGCTAATCATTCAGCTTCCTAAATCGTAATAACAGTGTATGGAACTTTTTGTCAGATTGGAAAACATCTATGAGAAACCGGTCTTGTTCTTTGAATTAAGAATAAACAAAGTATAATAGTATAATTATTTAAAAAATACCAAACAGCTTATATCACGGTTGAGAGACAGCATAACCTAACAGACATGGTTTTCTCAGTCAGTACAGAGACTTGTTTATAATCTATACATATAATAAAACTGTAGAGATAAAAAAATCTGTAAATGAAAGATAGCGAAAAAAAAATGACACAGGTTGGCTTGAAATTTTTCGCTGATCACGTTAAGCTACTTTTTAGACATTTTGTCTGTTTGTTTGTTTGTTTGTTTGTTTGTTTGTTTGTTACGGCACAAGTCCGAAAATACTGAACGGATTTTCATGCGGTTTTCACTAATAAGCTTAGAAAAACCCGGCGCAAAACATAGGATATATTAAATTTTATATATCGTTAATTTTTTTTTTGGTGAAAATGATTAAGATTTCTTTATGAAACGAAACGGGATTTTAACAAGATGGCCGCTTCAAAGCTACAAGGTAAAAATTTTTTCTTATATTTTGGCGCCACACAAACTGTAGGTATTTAGCCAGTGTCAAAAGGTAAGTTTTATTTTGGCTACTAATCATAGATGAGAGAAAAAAATATTACTCTGTGCTACTGACGGTAATTTTATCTCGGGTTTATCCGGATGCACAGATTAAAGAAAAAAAACTGTGTTACTATTATGGCGCGTCTTCATATACGCCCGAACCTTCGCTGTTTTTGAAATGAAATGAAATGAATGCTGATGCTGTTGAGTTGGAGACACACAGTCAATTTGCCTGCTGCGCGACCGACGTGGGCTAAATAAAATGGAGGAAGCAGTAGCGTTATATTGCATGTCGACGAATAAATATGTTTTATAAACTGTGAGAGTATTATTTGCGATTACAAAAATTAATTTTAATTGTTTAAATTTATAATTCCTTATCAATATGAAGTAAAACCAAGTTATATGATTTTTAATTTGTTTGTTTATTTGTCCCTTTGAATACGGATCACGGTTGTTATAGTGGCAAAAGAAATATATCATCTGTGAAAAATTCAACGGTCTAACTATCACGATTCATGAGTACATCCTGGTGATTGATGGATACACAGGCAGACAGACGGACAGCGGAGGTTTAGTAATAAGGATTTACCCTTTGAGTACGGAACCCCAATCATTTTTATTTCATTCTGAAAAATCCCCACTGCACTAAGCAATAAGAAAGTAATTTATTTATGCATGTCTTTATTTATAGCATAAATAACAAAAAACAGTAAATAACAATTGGCGCGCCTGCATTACCGGCAGTGTATCACACTTTTCGGGCTACGGCGAAATACATCACGCGATAACTTCGTCTGCGCTCGATGCAATGCAGATTAGAGAAAAACAATGTGTTCATTATGTAAGTACCTATACCCAAGGAAGTCATATGTATTACATATAGATAAGTTTTTTCGTTAATCTGTGGTCCAAACTAAAAAAGAGGATAGGTATGAGAACCTTCTTGAATATGAACACGACACAGAGAACAAGGAATTTCGAAAACTAAAAACTTATTAGACTTTTTATTATAAGTTAAGGCTTCACGAGATATCATATTTAGCCAATATTGAAACATAACTAAAATTATTATTCATGTTTTCGAGGGCAAAACTCTTTATTGGCGAATTGGTATTATGTATTCGTTTTCAAAAATCTACTTATGCGTTACCATTCGAAATAAGTACTTATCTAAAATTGTATTTATAGTACCTATAGCTTAACCTATAGTAGTAACATATTCAGTAATCTGTGCCTATAGATACTTAATTTATTGACCCTTGCTTTTGCTACGTATTGTAAAACCTTTTTTATTTTGGCATTAGACAAAATTTGTATTTAGCCAATGATACGAAGTATTTTATGAAAACTGTTTAAAAGGGTAGGTTCTTAGACTTTTTATAATCATTCATAAGGCTTCACGCGATTATCATACTTAGCCAATATTGAAGCTTACTTAATTAATATTTTTATACAAGTTATCGATTTATAGGGTTTTGGCGGGAGCATTGTTCTTTATTGGCGATCTGGTCAAATGTATTATTTACATAAACTTACTACACGTTACCTTGCTAAATTATGTAGTTAAAATTATTTTTGCACTACTGCTACAATCTTGATCGACCCCAGGGAAGTTTTAAGGTACCTATAGTACTTACAGCTACTTAAGTTATAGACCCTTACCATTGCTACGCATTTTAACCTTTTTTATTTTGGCATTAAAGTAAGCCGGAGTGCGAATTTGTATTTAGCCAATGATACGAAATATTTTATGAAAAATGTTAAAAAGGGTAGGTACTTAGATATAATAATATGTAGGTAATCATTATGGCAATTGTATTCTCAAATTAACAATAACATGTCGCGTAACTTTCGTTTTTGACTGTTTTTGATTTGTTCTTCTTCTTCTTGCATGTTGGAATTAGTTTCTATAAGTTAAAATATTTTAGATCTGTGGGCATTTAAATAAACCACGGGAGCAAAAAATGATTGATTACTCGGTTACTCCAAGGAGGTTATAGTTATAGTAGGTAAGTAGTTCATCTTTGGGTGTAAGTAATAATTATTATGTAATACGATTTAACCTACTTCCTCACTCTCATCACTAGGTAGGTATGTTAAAAGTGCAGTGGGAATGAGACAGCGTGGAAAATAGTGGACATAATAATAATTATAACTGTCGATTCTTTAAGGAGCTATTATTTGTATTTAGCCAATGATACGAAATATTTGATGAAAAATGTTTAAAAAGGGTAGGCACTTAGATATAATAATTAATATGTAGGTATTCATTATGGCAATAAAATTGTATCCTCGAATTAACAACATGGCGCGTAATGTTCATTCGTTTTTGATCTGTTCTTCTTCTTCTTCTTGCATGTTGAAATAAGTTTTTAATAGTTAAAATATTTTAGATCTGTGGGCTTTTAAATAAACCACGGGTGTAGAAAATGATTGATTACTCGGTTTCTTCAAGAAGGTTATAGTTATAGTAGGTAAGTAACTTTGTTACCTAATAATTATGTAATGACGATTTAACCTACTTCCTCACTTTCATCACTAGGTAAGTATGTTGGGAATGAGACAGCGTGGAAAATAGTGGAGATAATAATAATTATAACTGTCGATTCTTTAAGGAGTGGTGGTTTAGTATTTGTAATTCCTAATTAGTATTAAGAAAATTAATTATGTACGCGTCGTACAGGTAAATGCATATCTTCGGCTGTAAAGAATTATGTATTTTTATAAACTTATTATTGACACTGGCTAAGTGTAGGTAACTCAATTCGTATGGAGCCAAACTTAAGAAGGTAAAAAAATGTGGTAAATGGAACAAAAAGCGCGCGGATAATATTATCTTTACATATGTAAAACTGAGCAAAACACCATTATCGTGTGTGATTCTTTCATATTTTTCTTAACTGTACCTGCCTGCTTAGGTAACTACTAAACAAAATTTACTGAAACTTCTGTTAAAGTCCTGAGTGAAGTGATGATGATTTCTTTTTGTTGTAATATGATGAGGTCCTTATAAAATTGTAGTTTTTTGTTTGAAACTTTGTTTACTATTATAAATCTATATTAGACTCAAAACATTTATTTTAAATAATGCCTTAAATAGCTTCCACTCACGGCTATGCTTGCGTTATACCTATACCTATGCTAATACAGGTTACTGTGCGCAGCTTTGAAAAGATTTAGTTGATTTTGTTGTTTGGTACGAAATGCATGATCTATTATTAGACTATAACGTAAAAATAACATAACACAAGCGTGCGAAGCCGCGGGCAAAAGCTAGTATTTTAATAAATTCAAGGTATTCGCTATAACATCTGCTTAAACATTTCCGCCTTTTCGCTGAATATTTTAATCAAATTCAAGCTATTGGCATTTTCCAGAAACATTTCCAACTAAAATATAATCAACAGGTGGCAAAATCCACATGTCCGATGTATCGTCGGCATCAGCGACTGGGTTTTACGACCCGTTCACAATGCAATGGGCGGGATGGGGTACCACCTTGCTCGGTATACCGTCCGCAGCCTTGCCAGTTGTGGTCGACACTGCGGGCGACCACTTCACGTCTACACTCCCGGAGATATGGGGAGATGCGATACCTATACGAAGTTGTGTAAGTTTCAATTATTCAATAGTAGGTATTTTTGATGTGTTGTATCCAGCAGAAAGCTGTGTTATATCACGGTATGGTTGTGTATGACCCTACAACTGTCTTGTGTACCGCCTGGTGCTTTGCCAGTTGTGGTCGACACCAGCAGAGATATGGGGAAATGCGATACCTATACGAAGCTGTGTAAGTATCCAAGTGTCCTATAGTATTCTTGCACAAACCTATCATAATGTCATGATATGGTGTGTATCTCCCTGCCGCTTTGCTCGGTATACTGTCTGCAGTCTGCTGCCTTGCCAGTTGTGGTCGACCAACTACACTTCTGCACTGCCCATATGGTCATATTAGAGTATTTTATAGATGCGTTGTATCCTGTAGAAAAGTTAGCTCCATCGTTTAATATAGGCTCCACTGTCTCTTCGTGTGGAATAGCTGATTTTTTACTCGGAAAAATCTAGCTTAGTGGCGCTATGCCCAAATACAAAAATTGCGGCAAAAATAAATCGTTTATCGTCATTCATAAACCTGTACGTACATATTATATAGTCTCATCAAATAAGTACTTTCTCGTAACCTGATTGCCCAGATATGCATAAGTAATCGGCGTTTCGAAATTATTTTTATATAAGACATAGTTATAATTATGTATAACGCGTTACGGCTTTATACACACGGCACTCGGTGCACTAATGCCATAATAGGTAGGTACATTATTATCACCCAGAATAAATAATAGGGCTATGTCATTATCGTCATTATCTAATCTGTAATTCGGATGCATGGCCGTTATACCTAATATTAAAGGGAGACGAAAATAGAAGGCAACAAAACTATGAAGCATCTGTTACGGATGGTTTTCTGTTCAGGGTCTGAGATGTGAAAAACATTATCTTTAAAGGCATATTTTTATGTTTTTCCTTTGGTAGAACAAAGACGTGTTATAACGATGTTAACCTTTCTTGACCTGACGTATAGAACTAAAATCTATGTGTAGGTAACCGGTTTAAATATATATCGTATAGGTAGGTGTTTCCTCAGATGAAAAGATGGTAGAACTTGAAGAAATCCAAATATTGGCGCTCTGAATCCTGCTCGGAAATATATGGAGCAGACTATGCTGTTTCTTTTTGTTATTCCTTTAGTTTCTGGTTCTTGGTGTTCTAAGTTATCAATCCAAATGCAAAGACTTCTAGCTTCTAGCTACCTCTTTGGTTAAATGTGTGCTGAAATAACTACCTATAGCTGTGCTAGAAGTGCTGGTATTTGTTTTTCTTCGGAATCGTATTCATATTCGGACAAGTCTTTCTCTCACTAGTTCCATTATATACACCGGACTGGGACATAAGTTTTGTCTCCATTTTTAGCCGGTTTACGTTCCTTTAAAGTGGATATATAACAGAGGATAAAAGTGGATTCAAGAGAGGATGGAAATCATTTTGTCCCCAGTTCGTGGCAAAAAACAGGGGTCTTGATCTACTATCCTTTTTCTTTTAAAATTTCAATTATTTTCTAGATGGCAGACCAGACAGCGTCGATGTGGGGCTCATGCTGCTTCGATGTGGGAGACGTTAAACTGACGATAGGCACCGGAACGTTTTTCAACATAAACACTGGTTCTGCACCACACGCCAGCGTGTCTGGATTGTACCCGGTGGTCGGTTGGAGACTGGGGGAGGAACTAGTGTACTCAGCGGAAGGCGCGAACAACGATACAGCATCGATTATAACATGGGCGCAGAAATTAGGTGAGTGTTTTGTTTTGAGTGTTGACATTCGAGAAAGTTGTATGTCCTCGTTGTACCGGAACTTTCTCGTTGGTCGGATTCTGACGATGAACTATACTCGGCGTTAATATCTAGATCCTCAGAGACAACGGATTTAAAATTTTTTTCGGTCTATCATGTTTTATGTACGAAAACTTGCAATTTTTGTTGTAACGTTATTTTTGAGGTAGGGTATGTGTTGCCAGATTTTTCGTAAGTAATTTCAGTATTTTTAATATCTTCAAAAATATAGCAATGCGCTAGCTAAAGTATCCAAGTACCCTTAACGATTCTATAAATTTTGAATGTGTATCTTACGTAATACTTACACCTGTGGTTTTTAATGAAATTGGGCTTATGTTGCAAAGGCATCTAATTAAACTAAATTTCTTATTAAATTACCTAAATGTGCTTCTCTTGCCGTCGTCGGCGTCGTTACAAGATATGTGTAGGTATTAGTAGCTATCTATAGAGAAGGCAAAGGTCAGGTAGGTTCTAAATAATAAAACAGGGTTTGTATATAAAAAACTACATACTGAGTAATTAAGAAAAATAATAAATATACACAGCTAAAATATTTATAAATATATTTAAATTGAATGTCAAAAAATATAATCATTTCGTGTCGTGTCTTTGGGCACTTTGCCTACTGGTAATGGTTTGTTAGATTAATTTTGTATTATAGGTACTGTTAATTTTGTGTCTTGAATAGACACTTGAATATAATCATTTTTACTTCATGCAATCATCTTATAAAACGTCGTTTACTTAAGTATTTAATTTTCGTCATTGAAACTCAAGGTTTTCAAAATGAAATCCTATTGTTCACAATACCCACAATATCCGTATAATTATGGTAGAGATTCCTAGAATACGTACAAGGCGTTTTGATTCCTCCTTTATAATTCGGACAGCTAAGGAATGGAACACCCTACCAGCGTCATTGTTTCCTGACAATCTGGGAGTTTTTAAAGCCAGAGTGAACCGGTATTTTCTAGGCAAGCATGCTCCATCGTTGATAAAAAAAAAACTGCAAAAATTTACGATTTTTATATACGTCGTTTCGTATCCTTTGCCTTCAAAGTAAGCACGTAGTAACTTATATACTCTTTGGAGTAAGCTTTCTATACATCAGTCAGTACCATAATTTATTATGTGGTTGTATCACACAAAATGGGTTTCGTCACACATCAACACAACTGGTTTATATTAGTGCATTCTGGGTCGCGGATTGGCAGCGCTTTCCTTATAAATTCATCATTTTACATAACTTTATTTTTTTAACAGTCAGGTTATTTTTATAATGATAAAATACAGGTTGCGTTTTTTGAAAAGGGAGATGAACAGCAAGTCCAAAACCACTAGAGTTAGAGAAACATCTTGAAAGGTAAATTGATTAAAAAAAGGCTGCCTGTATTGTATTATTGAACCAATGCATTCGGTTGATAAGGATCCATCTTTGCAAAGAAATGCATTATTCAATATGAAACCATATAGCTAGTGATTCATCTTCCTCGTTGTCTCAATGCTCAGTAGGCCTAGCACGAATGTTTACGCGCGCGTAAGTGTATCGTTAACGTAAGCCAGTTGTATGGCATTTGATCACCGCCCCATACAACTGCCTTACCTTAACGTTACACTTACGCGCGCGTAAATATTCGTGCTATGCCTACAGGTTTCAATACAAATAGGTCTCACGCCAAAAAACCACCTTGCAGCCTGCCTTTGTTTATTTTTCAGGTTTATTTGATCACCCGGAGGACACAGCTGATATAGCGACATCGGTGTCAGACACAGATGGCGTTTACTTCATACCTGCATTTAGTGGATTAGGGGTATGCTAAATTACATGTAATTGCATGTACTAATGGTACTTCTAGACTTTTAGAACAGTACGAAATTATACCAATAAGCAATCAAACTTTGTTACTTCACTTAACCGATTTTGGAGCGCTTTACTTCAAAGCGGCATAAGCTTCATGGACTTGACTTTACAGGGCCCTAGTAGATTAAAAAGAAAAACCTCCCTCTCTCATATTTCCTTTGGCATTTATCAAAAAAGTTAAATATCCATTCATTGCCTACGTTCATAAAAACTCAGCGGTGAATGGCTATGACCGTTTTAATGAAATTAAATTTATATTTGTTACCTTATCTTATGTATTATAGTATAGATAGCCTAAAACGTTTCCACTGATGGAATACGGGTCTTTTCTCACTGAGACAGAGTGCTAAGCCGCGTTTACACATGCAAGATTTTTTTTTTCGAAAGGGGCGGGATGCCTCCTGTAGAAACTTTAAAAGCTTTTGACTCCGTGATTTATTTACCAATTTTACTTATTTTTTCAATTATTGCATTCATTTTTAATCTTCTTTATGAAAGTCATATCTACTTGTTCATTTTTAATAGTAGTCATCATGCCTATTCTAACTCAAATATCTCAGAAAGTATATCACATAGCGACTTTTTCATAGGATACTTTGTTTCCTAAATTATTTCCTATCGATTGACACTAGATGGCCATGTAATCGAGATTTTTTCAAAATGGCGGCCAGTAAGCCAGGCCAAAAAGGTAAATGCTCTTTCCAAGCATGTTTGAGAACAATATATTACAACTTGTCCCTAGCCTCCATACAACGACGGCACGGCCGCCTCAGGATTCATCGGCATGAAGCCGTCGACGACGAAGGCTCACTTGGTGCGCGCAGTATTGGAATCTCTCGCGTTCAGGACGGCGCAGCTTTACGCTTGCGTTCGCGCTGAGAGCAACTACAGTTTTACTAGCATTAGGTTAGTCACTTGCGTTTTGTAAGGACCATGTTTATTTCTTCAACAGACTGCAAAGAGGTGTCAAATCTGTGGTATATATTTTTTTTTATTTTAAGTACCATAGACTCATAATCATAATGTTTTAATGTATCGTATCTCAGTCATGTATAAACCGATTAGAAATCTTTCAGATTAGTTGGCCATAGAAATTTTAAGTAATAAAATCGGTCTAGCGATTTGGTTCTGTCAAAATAGAAAAATATATACATTATAATTATCATCATTCATCAATTTCTCAGTATACAAGGTGAGTTGGTATGTTTCCTAAAATGGGGGGACTGGGACCATGCTACCCTACAAGTTGTGAGAGACTTACTTGAAACTGGGTGTTTCCAAACTTCCATGGTAAAAAATAAATCCACTCGCAAAATTGCACGTGCAATCGCTACGAGAGTTAACAAGATACTATAAATTTATTGCTAAACACAGATCGTTAAACTCATTTATGTGCACTCGGTCAAGGACGAAGTTCAACCACCCAGCTGCGCTAAGGGTATTTTCGAACGTTAACTTTACATGGCATTTCTTCAATGAAATACTATTAATTTAGTAAAGTCGTAGAACATTGTCTACCTTGGGGTGTAGATTTACCCCCTTTCGGGATAACATACCAATTCAAGTTCACCTTGTATAAGTATCATCCAAGTATTTTTCGGTATGTAGACAGCGAAAAATTTTAAAAATACTTAGCACTGCTTTAAAAATTGTATTTCCATTTCCTAGAGTTTTTACTAAAATATGCACTCCACTAGAAATTGCAATCTAGCTTTTTTAATTACTGATAAAACCGCTTATATCTAAAGTTCTGTAGTGAATGTCCACCTCTATTTTTTTATATATATATTTTGGCTCCACACATATTAGTGGTATTTAGCCAGTGTCAAGTATTATAATTTTCATCGTGTTATAAAATATTTCACGCAAAGTCATGTCCTAGTCATAGTCATAGTCCAGTCTAAGTCGTGCCCTTGTAAAGTGGTGGTAACTTTACTAGAAGCTTCTATGGAGTATTGGAAGCAACACGAAAAATCACGTTTCACCACATTATATCACTTGCCCTCACTCATGCTCGTAATTCAGCACTTAATGCGTAAAACGCCACCAATTTTAAACATTAACACTGGACAAAGCACAAGTTTTGATAAATAATATAATGACGACGGGAAATTTTCCGCGTTCCCGTCAATGTCATCGTCAAATAGAGAGGCTATTTATTTTTTATTTATTATACCGTTTTAATTCCAGGTTAGATGGAGGAGTATCCAACAATGACTTCATTGCACAATTAATATCTGACCTTACTGGGCTGCGAGTGGAGCGACCGGTGCACGTTGAGATGTCTTCGTTGGGCTGCGCTCATATCGTCGGGCTCAAGTTAGGTTGGTTTTATCAAGTTTTATTATTGCATTATTTTACTTCAAAGGGACTGTGGCACAGAGGTTGCTCGTGCGACTTTCTTCTTACGCACCAGGGTTCTAAGTTTCAATCCTGATCGACCGCTGTAATGACTTAGTTGTGTGCGGCAATTGCATTTTCCGTTACAACGGTGATGATAAAACATCGTGAGGAAACCGGTGTTCGAGAATCACAAAGTTTAAGGACACTATGTTTCATATAAAAACCTTAATTTTTTTCCCTTCTGTCCTCAATGGTGCTGCAGGGTTAGCACGGACGGTAGACAAAATTGTCTCTCCACTGTTTTACTCCACTTGACATGTAAATTGTATGAAGAACTTGACATAAAACAGGGAAAGACAATTTTGTCTACCGTCCGTGCTAGCCCGGCTGGTTAGCACAATAATTGAGAATTATTATCATCAATGGCTATTAGGGCTGGTTTGAGTGGAGACCGTTAGGAACAATCCACGCACTTGACCATCGGTGATCTTACTTGGACTCCCTGTGAAAGAGCATTAAATTGTCAAACAATAAAAATTGCATGACAAAATCAACATTAACACTATTTCAGGTATATGGAAATCGAAGCAAGAACTGAAATCGTTGCGTCAAATCGGTTGCGTATTCCACCCGCGGCCTTCCGTACGGAAAAGTTACGAACGCACGATAGCACAATGGGAAGACGCTGCCAAAAGAATGTGCGGTTGGTATTCCAACCAGAACTCAATGAAATCGCTCTCAAAATCCGACTCAAGTAACAGCTCAAGCTCAAAGCGCTCTTTTAAGATCTCTAACAAGAGTTCCATGTCGGCTAAATAGCGATGGCTTTTATATCTGCTCGCCTTTCTAATCGCGTGCTGGAGGGTTGGCAGATGATATAAAGTTAAGGGTAGAGTCACCCGAAATTACCTAAAGATGATTTGGTGTTGGATGACAGTAGATTTTTCTTAATTAATTAGGTATGGTGATTTTGAACAAAATTAAGTATTAAAGTATAAACCACATTTAAGGTAAATCTACATAATACAAATGTTTTTAATAATTTTAGCACACCGGATTTGACGCTTTTCTAACTGAGCCATGGTCGCATTCCGCAGTGGCTGCGAATTTTTTTAGGAATGATATTCCCATTGCTAGTCTAGTGCGCGAGCTCAAATTCCGCTAGTAGCTAAAATTTATAGAAACTAATATATTTTTAATAAACTCGTGATTAACTTTTACACATGTAGGTAGTGAATTTTTTTTATCAAAGTGGTATTATATTAGTCAAATGTTATTTAGGGGTAGGTAAGTTTAATTTTATAAGGGGTTTTAAGCTAATGACGAAAACTGACAAAAAACATACGCAGCATTATAAATGTAAAGTAAATGTATATATCAATATATTATTATGTAGTTATAATATTCATACTGATTATGTGATGCTTACAACCTAAACACTGCAAAAGGATCAAATTACCTTACGGCTTACCCTTAGTATATTATACTTTATTACTCTATACTAATGCATACTACTAATAGACTCTATAGCGAGTACAGTAATGTGCATTTCAATCTACTGGTTTTCTGATTTATAGGTTTTCGTTGTGAATGAATTTTTAGAATGATCATATTAAAATTATCAGCATTCTATTTCATAAAGCGATAAGCCATAATAAACCTACATTTGTCAGTCACGCATAGTATGTAACGCAAGTTTTACGTTGTCTATTGACATCTGTAGTTATATTATGATTTGTCGCTATATAAAATGGGCCAGGTTGTATCGATGTGGTAACATAATCGAACTTCTATGAATACTTTGTTAGGCTAAGCTCATTTTATACATATTTCGTATCAACTCTGTGACGATTGGACGAACGTTGATATTAAAGTACCATGTTTTAATAGTAAATCGGAGTAATGTTACCTTTTATACGTTCAATGCCGATTCGGCAAAATGCTCTCAAAATAATTCTGATACCACGTGTGAGAAGTCGCGGGAAGACCCTAGTTATAAAGCTCTTATAAATGTATAGAGTAAACCACAGCTTTTTAGTGTCAAATTTTATAATAGTCTACCATAGAGTAAATCACATGCACTGGTTGCAGTTGCCACAAATTCGGCTTCTACCGCTGACAGGGCAACACATTCTTGTTTTTTCGAGAACCAACCATCAGTACATTGATTAAAAAGGGTCACAGATCCGAATAACTTTTTTCAATTATTGCGTGATCCTGCCTGGAATATTGATATGAATATTGACCCTGAATAATTATGATATTATGTTCTTAGTTTATTATTGTATAATACAGTATTCTGTGCCTTTGAGGTATCTTAGTATTCTCTTGCATTCCATTTAAAGACTTTGTAGGCCTATCAAAGTATTTAACAAAGAATGGTATATGTTTAATTTTTTGCATAAATAACTAGGTGTGAATCAGTTTACACAAAAATTTAAGATTTCCAATTGGCCGGGAAGAAGACATATTTGTCACAATTGCCTCTTTTGCATCTTTCTGATAACACTTTTTTAATGATGTGGCTGATCTTTTACAATCCGTCATATTGAACTTTACATGTTTACGATCTTTCTTCTCTATTTCCATGCCAAGAAATGATTTGGTACAACCGAAATCGTTTTTTCTAGAAACTCGTTTTTCAAATGCTTCACAAGTTACTACTTTCGAAGAAGCTACTTTCATCTCGTTCACTTTCTATTTCGCATCAAGAAGTCTTGATTTCTCATTGTCAACAGTTCCCGATCAGTTTTTTTTAGTTTGTTGAATATTTGTTTGCGCTCGTTTTTCTATTGATTGACGACGCTCTGCTGTAGTAATTTTTAAGATCTAATTATTGAAAACCACATTTCCTTATAATTGCATATTTATTCTTATTTATTAGGCAAGCGTGCTCCATCGTCGACCGCGTCATGACTTACCATCAGGTGAGACCGTGGTCAAATGTTAGCCTATCGATGATAAAAAAAAGAATAAGAGAACAAACCAGCAAACAAAACAAAACTGCTCTCTGTTTAGAAAAAACATTACAAATTAGCAAAACTAAAAAAATAAAAACACGTATTTGCTCAAGTTTACTTGAATTTAAATTAGGTACGGAGTTATTCTAAGACTTATCAAATGATTTATCTTATACCTATAAGCTTTATGCTCTTGCCATTAAGTTAAAATGTGTAGGTACTCGGTCTCTTGCCTTTTTACCCAATGCGTAAAATCTAAGTGATTTTAGTTCCTCAAGTGTGCAACCAGTGTTGCAAATGCTGTTACGCTGAAATAACTGATATGGATCTCCGTCAGTTATTTTTTTTTTCTTATATTTTGGCTCCACACATAGTGTATTTAGCCAGTGTCAAGTATTGTATATTTTCATCGAGTTTAAGAATATTTTACGACGTCAAGTCTTAGTCATAGTCATAGTCCAGTCTAAGTCGGGTCATAGTCCAGTCTAAGTCATGCTCTAGTAAAGTGGTGGCAACTTTACAAGAAGCTTCTATGGAATTTTGGAAGCAACACGAAAAACCACGTTACACCACATTATATCACTTGACCACACTCATGCTCGTAATTCAGCACTTAATGCGTAAACCGCCACCAATTTTAAACATTAACACAGGAAAAAGCACAAGTTTTGAGAAATAATACAATGCAACGACGTGAACATTTTCACGTTCCCGCCAAAACTCCCCGTCAGTTATTTCAGCGTTTTATCTATTGTGATTAAACCAAATGGGTTTTTGTTATAAACTGGAATGACATGTTTAGATGTGCTACACAGGTGATATTTTTTAAATGTATAATTTATAGTTTATTATTGACCTGTGATTTTTTTGTTCGTGTTATGTTTACAATAGTATAAATATCTAAAAATGTTTAATGTAAACGACAATATTACTAAGTAAAAGTAATTTGTGTGTTTCTAAATAAGCTATATTATATTTTAAAATTGTAATTATTTTAAAGCAATCAAATGACATTGTTGTGGTAATTATATTTATTAAGCTGGGAATAAAAAATCTAAGTTACTCCAAACCATTTATTTAAATCACAATTCGCAACGTAGCATACAATTATACTAAAAATCTCCTGCTGCTATAAACTGCTGTATTAAAGATAATTAAATTAATTAATATCTTATTCAATGTCTCCTTTTCGCTCGTAACATTTTATAATAGCGGGAAGTTGAAATAACTTATTAAACATTAGTTAAATAAATTTAACTATCGTTGTTTAAGTAAGACTATATTGTTCTCTGTTCATAATGAATAAGTTTATATTAGCTGGGACGAGAGATGCTGTAAGTATGGACAGATGCTGTTATTATTTTGTTTCACAATAAACAATACCTAACTTACTATTTCTACATTTCAGATGTTTACGGTTATACACACAGAATGACAAAGTACTTCGATAGGAGTATAGACTTATTTTTTGGCTGATCGTTTACCCGTATGGACCTCTACAAGGAAGGAACACATGGCCGCAAGACAACCCAATAACAGAACGCAGAAAGCTACCCGCAAATGTAGCAGCCTAATCTTTTCGAATGACCTCGGCTCCGGTCCTGATTTCGGGTAAGTGTCTCCCATAGTTAAGGTGCGCTGCGTCCAAATGTAGTACTTGTGAGGCAGACCTGCTTCTAGCATTCGCATCATGAACCGAAGTGATTCTTCGACGAATAGGAAACCTGTAATAAAATAGCTGTGAGGTGATAAGTCACCAAAGCTGAAGGCAAGGAACTATGTGGTAATGGTAATCCACTCTGTCGTTTGACCGTACAAAAATTAGTCAAACGTGAATCTTTGAGACATTTGTGCATTTTACAATCTAACATTGGGTGCAGCAATGTTAATAATTATGTTCAAGTTTTGAGTGTAGTGGGACCACTTTACTCACATAATTCCATGCCCCTGAATTTTTACCCTAACTGTATGTAATAATTTTATGTTGTTGTTTGTGACCCCTTGTATAAAAGAGTGTGTGTTTTGACGACAGCAGTTCTTTGAAAGCTGGCATAGTCATAATCATCAGACAGGGATCCTAGGAATCCACAAATCCACATCAAATTCTCGAATACAATTTAACTGTCGCTCATGAAATAAATATTGAAGTTTACCAGTTCTAGAGATGTAAGACAAGTAGTACACGTGAATCACTTCTTGGACCGTGTACACCAACGAATTCCCGTCTTCGTTCGTGAAATTCCGGAGTATGTTGATCTGGGCGTCCTCTCCTCGAGCCATTGTGCCTGCGTTTGGGTGGTTGAGGACGAATCCTGAAATATATGAGATTTAATATAATATATCAAACAACATAAATAACCTGTTGGCCTCGCGTCCTCTGCCCGATTGATTGAGGCTAAATGTGGAAAAAGGAGGTCTTGCAAGTATTTGCAAAGGGTATATAATTAGCTATGATCTTAAGCCGAAAGGTTCATGCCTTACGACTCTACTTACTTGATTCTGTTTTCATTTTCTTTGTACTCATAAAAATACCTAGGGAGTAAATTTTTTAATACTTGCCCAGGTCTGAGCTGCTATTTTTGATCTGAGTTCGTTGTAGAAACGTTGTTTGGCTCTGGTCGTTCGTGTTCATAATATTAAGCAGTAGAGTCCGGATATAGGAGGACGTGTGAATCACAACTTTGGATCGGAATAACTGCTGTAGGGTTCTTATTTCTCTGAATCGCGTACGTGTTGTAAACTGGTAATTTACGTTACCCTGAAAAAGAAATGGGCGATGGAACCCGGTATGTTGTTTTAGTTTCTAAAATGTAAGCATTTACTTCAGCGCATATTCCTTACCTGGTAGAACGCTAGTAATATGATGGAACAAAAAAGGGATGTACCCTTCAATATTCGGAACCGGTCGTTTCTTCGCCCAATAGAAAATCCAAATAGTGTACACGTCACTGCGTTTAAAATGTAATAATATAATTTTCGTGGTTTGTGACCAGTAATCTCACTAGTTACCCACGCGGAAGTCCACGTCAGAACACCTAGTGCTACTATCCAAATTGATAAAATACTCCCAGTTCCACAACCGTAAGTGTTATGAGCATAATGCCAAAGCGGTACGGCGTCAGGTCTTTTCAGCGCGACAGCCAACGAATCAGCAGTGATGTAGTGCAAATAAAAGTAATTCATCGTCGTGTTATACTGCACAATAAATCTCGAGTTAAAAGATATATCCAGCTCTTCTCTTAAAATACAGCGGAGGCTTCCAGACACATTATGCGTTTCAGGATCCACGTAGCCGTATTCGTTGCAATCTTCATGTCGCGGTGTTATTAAGTTGTATTTGTAGTGTTTCATGAAATCGTGCATCAGCAATCCGTCCAAACCGCAGAAGCCATTAGTGTAATTAAGATTAAGTTTGATGTAGCGATTGATGGTGTCACACTCAGTTATGGATGTAGGAAATCTATAGAATATGTTCGCTCTCAGAGGATATCCCCTAGTAAGTTCCTGGAATTCATTGTTTGCCAGAATAGCCGTCTCTAGCTCATTTTTATTTCTTGCCTGTATTACTTTTATAGTTCTATCGTATAGTGTAGTATTGGATGACTTCCTCCCACTGTAAATAATGAAATGGTGAGGACAGGTGTAAGGGAATGAGACGATGACGCGGACAACCTGGTGCTTGTGCCATATCGTGTTCATAAAATCCTGTGTGTTTTCAAGAAATTCTTTATTAAGGGCCCCCTTTTCACATGTCTGATTTCCGTTTCTCTCTGTTAGTATTATGTATACTGGAGACCAGTACGAATTCAGTATTGATTTGATTGGTCCTGACTTTAAATCATCCAGGCTCAGATTGTTAGTTAGTATAATTAAATTTGGGTCTTTGTTATGAAGACTTTTTCTTTGCATTCTGTAATTTTCACCACTCGTCACTAAGATAGACTGATCAGAGTAGAGTCCCATGATTAAGGAAGTGATTAGCGTATCGTCATTATTGTTTTCCTTTATAAACACTAATGATTCATTAATGCCTCTCAAATTTACAATGGGAATGGAGTACTTTGAATTTGTTACTTGCAGGAACTGGTAGCATTTGATTTCCGCCAAGTGAATGGTAAAAACAAGGGGCACAGTTTTCATTGTGTCTCAAAATAATATACTACGTCCACTATTCGAAGTTGTTTTGTTAACTGGGATAACACGTAGGTGGTACGCAGGTAAGATATATTAATAACGCTTAAAAGGGCTGAATATGACAGGTTCCTTGATGGACAATAGCGATTGTATCAAAATATTTTCCGTATTCTATCATTAAATATGTCACATGTCACAGCGCACGCACACAGCATAGGATATAATAATATAATACATCGAGCAAGATTGGGTATTGGTTTAAGATTTGTTTGTCTGATAAAGTAAAGATTTAATAATGCTAGTGGAAATTTTTATATCTTCATCATTTTTCATTCATGATGACAAACAGAAAATATCACAGTTAACTCAGAAAAATAAAACTATATAGAACAGTATAGTATTAACGTAAGGCAGTTGTACGGCATTTGATCATCGCCCCACACAATAGCCTTACGTTAACGTTACACTTACGCGCGCGTAAATATTCGTGCTAGGCCCACAGAGACATGGAAGTAATACGGATAAGTTAGCTATTGAATCTTATAGCAAATCATTAAGTAGCTATTAGACAAATTTATTTTTTGATGAAGTTCTTGACTGAATTCTAAGACGACAACGGTATATAACCTAGTAAAATTTGAAAGATGCGTCGTGGTATGTAATATAGCTTGAAGGTCTTAAAAAAACCATGCTTAAACGAGTCAAGAAACCGGTCCACAATTTCCCCAATTTGCTACACTTGTTGGATACTTTTGTTACTTAGATACTTTCTCAGATTCGACACTTCCTTGAATTGAGCGCATTTAGTGTTCTGTCTAAACTGGACACTATTTTCATACTTTTCAGTCATGTAGGTTCAGTGGCGCTCAGTATATTCTTGATGCTTTTGTATACTGTCCTTTTATAGTTTTACAAGAGCTAATTTTATAAGTATCTAGTCCTGAACCAATATTCGCGTATAAAAAGTTCACGTTTTTGTTTAAATATTGTTTAGTTTAAGAGAATTCATCAAGATTAAATTTAAAAATACATCTCACTTACATTAGGTAGGTACCTAAATCTTATTTTTATCAGAAAGACAGAAAAAAAATCCACACATACTCGATTTTAACACACTCGACACATAAAATGTTTTACGTTTCCCGTCTATCTACACTCTACACAAGGGTGATATGTTTTTCAGATTATGTATTCAAGCAAGCTTATGAAATATCAGGTGCAATAACCTACTAGGAATGATTATGTTTCAATTGTTTGTTAGTTTGACCTTATAAATCTCTACAATAAACGAACAAGTTGACATGAAACTGCCGAAAACTAGAACGCAGAAAGCTATGCGCAAATCATTTAGTTTGATTTTGCTGATGGGTCTTGGCTCAGGTCCACTTTTCGGGTTAGTGTCTCCCAATTTTAACGTACTCCGAGTCCAAGAATAATACTTGCGTGGAAGTCCTGCTTCTAGCATCCGCATCATGAATTGAAGGGATTCTTCAACGAACGGGAAACCTGTAACAAAAGAATCTCAAGAACTAAAACCGAAATCTGGCTTTTTTGTCCTTGCCCGTTTGAATTTGATGAAGTTAGTTCAAAGTGTTTGAAACAGCTAATAAAATTTTGTACCTGCCTAATTAAGATCAGACAAGTCACGTTAGAAAACTGTAAGGGTGCTTGAAAGAACAACGACCTACCAGACCTGGCGATGTAAGACATGTAGTACACATGAAAAGTCTCTTCAATCGCATACATTATTGGAGCCCCGTTCTTATCTGTATGGTTCAGGAGTATTTCCATCTGAATGTCCTCTCCTCTTTCCAATGTTGCTGCTTCAGGGTGATCGATGATGAAACCTGGAAGTAGGTAAATGTGGCCACATGGTTTGCTTTCACTTTACACTCGATAGTGTATAAGTGTAGTAGTGTAAAGGGGTATTTGAAATAATAATAATTAGCATTGAATTACTTATGCCCACTATGCTTTCGTTTTTTATTTGAATGCGTTGTAGATATGCTACTTGGGCAGTGTCTTCTGGATTCACGGAGCTCATCAATAGATCCCGGATGGAGGGCGATGTGTACAGCACGTATTCGGAATGATACAATTGTTGTAGGGTTTTTAGATCGCCATATCGCGTACGTGTTGTAAACTGATAGTTTACGTTGCCCTGGAAATGACAATATTAAAATTATCAAGGCCATAATTTTTATCCTAAACATGCTAAAGATGGTTTCTTTTTTTTCTTTTACTTGGTCTTTTGTAGTTTCTCACCTACCTGGTATACCGCCAGAAATACGATGGAGCAAAATAAACACGTTCCTTTTAGTAATCTGAACTGATTGCTGTTTCTCTCAATCACAAATCCAAATAGTGTACATGTCAATGCGCTCAATATGTATTCATGCAGTCGTCGTGGTTTATGATTTGATGCATGTCTGTTTAGCCACGCTATAACCCACATCAATACGCCTACTGCGATTACTAGAATAGCTACCACAGTCCCAGTTCTAGGTCCGTAAGTATTGTAAGCGTAGTGCCAAAGTGGTATAACCCCCGGCCTTTTCAGAACGACAGCTAATGAATCCACAGTGACGTAGTGTAAGTAGAAAAAGTTTCTCGTCGCGTAGTGCACCACAAATCTTGAATTAAAAGATATATCAATCTGGTCCCTTATAATACAACCGAGGCTTCCAGACACATTTCTATCAGGATGCACGAAACCGTATACATTGCACCTTTCATCTTGTGGTATTGTTAAATTGTATTGGAAGTGTTTCATAAAATCGTGCATTAACATACCATCCAGGCCGCAGAAACCATTAGACAGTTTAAGATTAAGATTCATAAGGTATGTGAGCACATCACACTGAGTGATCGATGTAGGAAATCTATAGAAAATACTGGCTCGCAGTGGATACCCCACAGTGAGTTCTTGGGGTTTGCTGTTTATTAGAATTGCTGTCTTTAACTCTTGCTTATTTTTGATTGTTATTACCTTTATAGTTCTATCGTATAGTGTCGTTTTGGATGGCGTGCTCCCACTGTAAATAATAAAATGATGAGGACAGGTGTAAGGAAATGAGACGATGACTCGAAATATCTGATGCTTGTGCCATATCGTATTCATATACCCTTGCGCATTTTCTAGAAATGCTTTACTAATTGTTCCGTTTTCACATGACAGGTTTCCGTTTTTCGTTGTTACTATTATGTATACTGGAGACCAATGCGATTTCAGAATTTTATCGAATGCGTCAGCGTATAATTCATCCAATATTAGATTGTCTGCCAGTATTATTGAATTAGAATGTTTGTTAAGACGTCCTTTTGGTGCCATTTTATATCCCTCACCACTCAGCAGTGTTATAGGTTGATTAGAGTAGAGCCCTGTGATTAAAGATTTGAGTAGAATATCGTCAGTATTATTTTCATTCATAATGTATACTACTGATTCATTGACACCATCTATATTAACAACGGGAACGAAATACTCCCATGTTGTTACTTCTGGGAACTGGAAGCACCTGGATTTTACCACGAAAATTAAGAGAGCCAACAAAACAGCTTTCATACTGTCCAATACTGTTGCGTGTCTGTATCAATGATCTCATATACTTAGATATTATTTAACCGTAAAGAGAGGTTGAACTAAAGCGTTGTGGTTATATTATGCTCATTGGCTTGAACGCCCTCGAAAAACAAGTACAGCAGTGATATTAGAAACTCCCTAGCTGTTAAATATTTGACATGTCCAAGTCCATAGTTAGCGACACTTCACAAATAAAGTAATTTTGACAAGTTGGAATAAGAGTGGATTAAAGATTTGTTTATAAGATAAAATGAAGATTTAATAATGTAATGGGATGGGCTATAGAAAAAATCAAATACTTACATTTTCAAATACACTTTTTATTGACCAAAGTAGGTACTAGCACAACACATCCATGTGATGTTTATTCTACAATTATTATTTGGATTCCATTGTACAGCATGAAAAAGTTCGGTCTGTTTATAAAACTTTTCCAAAACTTGAATATTCTAAGAATGATTATTGATTAGGGTTACTTTATGTTTTAGTCCTTTTTTTAAGTAGGTATTATTAATCTTTTATGTTATTTATTATTTAAGTTGTTGACGGAATAAAAGCTTCTTTATGTTTATACAATATGTGGAAGTAGCGCCGATACCTACTCAACCTAATTATAAATTATTACTTTTACGTTATAGTCTAATAATAGATAAAGCATTTCGTACCAAACAAAAAATCCACTAAATCTTTTCGAAGCTGAGCACAGTAACCTGTATTAGCATAGGTATAGGTATAGGTATAACGCAAGCATAGCCGTGAGTGGAAGCTATTTAAGCCTTTACCTTTTAAATGTTTTGAGTATAATATAGATTTATAACAGTAAAAGAAGATTCAAACAAAAAACTATAATTTTATAAGTACCTCTTCATATTACAACAAAAAGAAATCATCATCACTTCACTCAGGTCTTTAACAGAAGTTTCAGTAATTTTGTTTAGGTAGTAGTTACCTAAGCAGTCAGGTACGGTTTAGAAAAATATGGAAGAATCACACACGATGATTCTTAAGTTTGGCTCCATACGAATTGAGTACCTGCACTTAACCAGTGTCCATAATAAGTTTATAAATTGCTGGAGATATGCATTTACCTGTACGATGCGTACATAATTAATTTTCTTAATACTAATTAGGAATTACTAATACTAAACAACCACTCCTTAAAGAATCGACAGTTATAATTATTATTATGTCCACTATTTTCCACGCTGTCTCAATCCCACTGCACTTTCAACGTACCTACCTAGTGATGAAAGTGAGGAAGTAGGTAAAATCGTCATTACAAAATAGTTTTTTTTTTTCCTCGCTTGAGGAATGGCGTCGCACGTCTTGTGCATTTGCCAGCTTCATGTTTATTTTTCATCGTCTTCTATTCTATTGCTTCTGCTTCTTCCCAATATTTTCAGAAGTGAAAATTTTCAGACTCCTCTTTTGAGGAATTTGTGTATAAACATGTTTTACAGTTGTTTAAAACGGGGAAACCATAGGGATATTTCATAAAATACGGATACGAATTATAAAGGTACAATAATTAGGGACTAAAGGATCAGGAGAGTGAGTAAGGATAAAAATAAACAAAATTAGTAGGTAAATAACTAATGAGATAATACGGAAAAATAAAAATTATATACACTTATTACTAAAAAATTTACAATATGTACATATTTATAATTTTAAATCGTTACTAATGATATATTCAGCTATTGCCATATAAATATCAGGGTTTGCATTATGAAGAAGAGTGATAATACTGGTAGGGAAAGGAATTTTAAGGGAAGCCAAAGTCGTGAACAATGTAGCTTGATCATTTTGCGGGCAGGAGAGAAAGATGTGATTTAAATCCCCCACATCCTCTCCACATGCACAGGCTGGAGAATCTATTATTTTAAGCCTAGCAAGGTGTGCTGGGCTACAAACATGCCCTAAACGCATTCTTATTAATATTGACGTAACGATCTTGCGTACTTTCAAACGAGAGAACCAAAGCTTGGTAATTATATTTGGTTGAATCTGATAATAAGTGTTTGCCCTTATGTTGTGCACTACTGGTCCATAGACTACACCAGGATTCTTTGAGAAAAACTCTTGGCAATGATGATAAATCATGATAATAGTTATCAAAAGGAAAAATATCTCCACTAATGAAGGCTTCGTTTGCTAAGCGATCAGCTTTTTCATTGCCTTTAATACCGCAATGACTAGGAATCCACGTAAACGAAACAGTATAGCCAAAAAGCATGCATTGGTGTAATTTGTGCCTTGCCTCTATGATGATAGGAATATGCGATTGCGGTTTAAATGGGAATTTCGCTAATGATTGTAGGGCGCTAAGAGAGTCGGAAAAAATTACAGTTCTAGGTAGTTTCATTAGTAGGATATACTCCAGTGCCTTCAAAATTCCAAAGCACTCGCCCGTGAAAGCGGATGTCTCCGGAGGGAATTTAATTTTCTGTACAATATTATACTGAGGGTGATAAACACCTACGCCAACAAAGTCGGCCGATGTATGTTTCGATGCATCGCTATACAATTGATGCCACCCATTCCATTTGTCATCAACTATACAATTGAAATAAAAATTAGCGTTAGGATCTTCTTTGTCAATACCAATATTGTAAGTAACGTTAGGAGACTGAATCAGACATTGGTAGTTAACGTTGAAAAGGGATAGGTTACCGCTACTATGAGTAGGTGCCTGCAAGTTCATGAACTTATGCCAGCTATTAATTAAACAAGGTGGAGATTTATGTAACCAATAATCAGAACGTGACGTTATATGCTCAGATAATAACTGTAATTTATTGAATATAGGATGATTTGACAATCGGAGTGAACGGAAAAGAAATTTATCAGATAAGAACTGTCGACGTAATTGAAGCGGAGGCTCAGCGCATTCAACCTGTAATGCATTTATAGGACTGGACTTCATAGCCCCAGTAACTATTCTTAAAGCCTTGGCCTGGATTGCATCCAATTTCTTCATGCCGGCAACACTACAAGGCTCCAATAGAAAAGAGCCATAATCTATGACGCTTCTTACCAAAGCGTTGTAGACGAGCCTCAAAGAAGATGAATGTGCACCTCGCCAAACGCCCGAGAGACACCGAAGAATATTGAGAAGTCGTTCACATTTAGTTGCAATATATTCACAATGTGGTAAAAATGTAAGTTTGGAGTCTAAAACTAACCCTAAGAATTTTTGCTCTTTCTGAACAGGGATTGGCTCTCCATCATAAAAAATATTAGGAACGGGAGTGTTGCGGTGTCTCGAGAACACAACTGCGTTACTTTTATTCACTGAAAGCTGAAGACCATTGCTGTCCATCCAATATTGCGGTGTCTCGAGAACACAACTGCGTTACTTTTATTCACTGAAAGCTGAAGACCATTGCTGTCCATCCAATATTTTAAGTTATTTAAAGCCATTGATACATTTGAACAGGCATTTTCAATAGAGCGATCAGAACAATAAAGAAGAAGATCATCTGCGTATTGAAGAACATTAACAGGTTTGCTAATTACTTTGTCGAGGTCATGAGTATAAATATTATAAAGTAATGGGCTAATGACCGAGCCTTGTGGCAAGCCGTTCCACACATACCTAGCTTCATCTGAATTATCTAGCTTCAATATTCTGCCGTAAAGCATATTAAGGATAAAGTTACAAAGCAACGGTGGAACATGTAATAACATCAGCTTTTCTCTTAATATTGGTAAAAGTACACTGTCATATGCAGAGTTGATATCTAAAAATGCCGCAACAACGAATTCTTTGCTGGTGAAAGACAAACGAACATCCGTTACAAAAACACTGAGACTATCTAGTGTGCTTCTTCCCCTACGAAAACCATACTGAGAGCTAGAAAGCAAGTTACGACTCTCAACATGCCATTCTAATCGATTTTTAACTAAGTGTTCCGCAATTTTAGCTAATACTGACGAAAGTGCTATGGGACGATATGATGATATGGATGAAGGTGGTTTATTAGGCTTTAAAATTGGTATCACTGTTTGAGACTTCCAAGAATTTAGGACTTCACCAGACATCATCACACTGTTAATTAGTTTTAGATAATACACAACAGTATTATCACTTTAATTACATAAAAAGGAATATGGAATACCATCTTCACCTGGTGCCGAATCACGCAAGTCTGAGAGAACACCTTTTAATTCATTAAATGACTCGAAATTGAGACTTGGTTCTGGGTTGATTTCTGGAAATAATGGAACTAGCATTGTCTCAAGTGAGGGTGCAACAGATGGTGGGGCAAGATTGTCCATATACAGGTTATCCATTGAAGGTGGTAATGAAGAATGATTGATGATAGACATACCTGATTTAAAACGTCTGATATTGCTCCAAACAATGGATGGGTGTGAATTTGGACTGATAGAATTGCAGAATCGTTCCCAACCCGCATACTTCTTTTCCCTGAGATATTTCTTAGTGCTAGTTATTGTATCGCAAAGAATCTCAAAGTTGTCTTCAGTCATATTTTCATTGTAATTCTCTTCAGCTACCTTTCTTTTGCGTACAGCTTGAGTACAATCACTATCCCACCAAGGTGGAGATGGAATGTAATCAGATGCTGAATTCTTAAGGGGGAATACCTGATCTGCAGCCGCCAAGATTGCTTTTGTCAATGCTTCATTACAACTATTACTGTCACCTTCAGAAATTTCAGGTAAAGAAGAAAATTGACATTGAACACTTTCTTTAAATTTATCCCAGCTAAGATTATTGATTTTATACTTGAGGCGAGGTTTCCGAGTCTGGGGTGAAGATTTGTTTGGAGTTGGAGAGCTAATAATTATAGGAAAATGATCACTGCCAAATGTGGATGAAAGAGTATACCAAGACAATTCAGATGCTAACTTTGGAGTACATATTGACAAATCTATAACACTAGTGCTTTCATTTGGGTTGGTACGTCGGGTCGGGGATCCCGTATTCAATATACATAAATTATGATAATCAATTATTTCCAATAGATTTTCCCCATGGCAGCTAGAAATAGAACTACCCCAAGATTGGTGCTGAGAATTAAAATCTCCTAAAATCATAAAAGGTTTAGGAAGTAAAGAGAGAAAGGAGTTAAGTTCGTTAAAAATAGATGCTGAAGGCCTAGGAATGTAGATGGAAACATAACAAACACCACTAACTGAAGCGGCAACAACAGAATAATCATTACTATGTTGGGGAAGAGAAATAATGTTATAGGAAAGAGAATTCTTTATCAGTATGGCGACACCGCCATACCCGTCTTGTCTGTCCTCTCTGAGACATGAGTATCCCCTGATCTGAAAGACAGAATCAGGTCTTAGCCATGTCTCAGAGAGGGCTAAGACATTTGGTTTAAATTTATTCAAAAGATAAATTATATCACTTTTTTTACTAATTATGCTTCGGCAGTTCCACTGAACTACCTTGGGTTGATCCATATTGGACCGATAAATTTGAAATCGCTGCGATTACTGGGGCAACGTTGGACGGTTCTATATGTTTGGTTTGGGAAAGTAAATTTATTAAAGCAATGATAATATCAGCAACTGACTGTTGCTTGGTTTCATTGGACGAAATATTCTGTTTAAGTGCACATCCATTAGACGGTAAAGGAGCGTCATACTCCTTTATGAGTTCATTATGGGCATGTTGGTCATATCCTTTAGAAAGAACAGGAGTAGACCAAGGTTTTTTGAACACTGTTTTTTTGTACGAAATTGTGGAACCTTGTTTAGGAGGTTGTGAACTGACAGGAATAGAGTACTTCTGTGACATTGGTTTGGTGTTTGTTATTACTTCGGCAAACGATTTCGAAACTGGAGAATGTAGTTTGGAAGCCTCAAAATAGGACAAACAATTTTCAGCCATTGATAACTTTATCTGTTTCTGACGGACAAATTCTGGGCATGTTTTGCTATTGGCATAGTGAGATCCTGAACACGAACAACACGTACCGCAATCTTCTTCAATATTGCATGTATCGCCGGAATCGTCTTGGCCACATTTGAAACAACGTGGTTTGGACCTGCACTGGCTCTTTGTGTGTCCAAAACGGCAACAGTTATAACATTGAATTGTAGGATAAGTGTAAAGCTCTACCGATAAGGCATTATAACACATAAAGATGCGCTTGGGCATAACTTGCCCATCAAAAGTAAGCACAACTGTTTGTGATGGCTTCCATGTCGATTCACCATTAACAATTACTTTATAGTTGAGCCGTCTCGCTTTAAGAATTTTACCACATCCAATTGGTACATTGATGTTTTCAATAACCTCTTCTGCAGTCCATTCATTAGGCACGCCACGGACTAAGCCCATGCGGGTTACATTAAAGGATGGGATGAATGCTCTTAAGTTGTTTGGTGCTAAACTATTGTGTTTAAGGAAAGAGTTAGCATTCAAGTAGTTAGAGAAAGCTATGGTTATCCTGTTTCGTCCGATTCTCTTTAAACTACCATTCACAATATTTTCGATCGAATGTTTCTTTAAAAACTTACCGAAAGCAATGGGGTGAAGTACTGTACCGTCATTGGGGGCAGATTGTTCCCTTTGAATATGCACAACATACGGGCCACTATCAGTGGATTCATATAAGTCTCTGGCTACTGGGGTTGGACGTGGGGTATCAAAAGTAACTGTATTACTGATAGGTGGTATTTCAGGAGTAAGATTTGGTTTCTCTACAACAGAATCGTTTTCTACACAATGACAATCTGTAGATTTGAGTTCAGCGTTATGTTTCCTCCTGCGTTTATTACAATGCTTATAGACTACTAAGGCGGCTTCGCTTAAATGCCCTATTACTAATAGAGCTGTCGGTTTCCATACCAGATTCGTTGGATGCGATGGTTACATTACAACCAACAGAGGGAACAGTGCCCCCTGGGTCCGGTGGATCATTCATGGTCGAAAAACAGTAAAAAAGAACTTACCAGAAAATTATTTACACTACTAAACAGATAATATACACTACAGAACTAAAATATATACAATTTACTACTCAACTGATCAGTTTAATCACGTAAAAATAAATTTGAAAATTTGCAATTAAAAATTACGGCTGCAGCGAACGAATATTTCCCGCGCTTTTTTCTGCTTGCTTAGCGCTTTATAGGCCTATTCGGATAGCTACAGATAGCCACAAAGATAGTTACTTACCTACATAACTATAACCTTCTCAGTGTTGCCAACCCTGACAACCTAAAAAACAGTACGACAGCCTAAAAAAAACAGTAAAAAACAGTAGAGTTGTTATTTCAAAACAATAAATCTGCTGTTTTGATAAAACATATTTAAATTCATAGAAACGGTGTTTAATATACATACATTATTTTAATTCCAAAGAAAATTTAAGAAGTGCTCAAAGAAATTAATTATATTTTATATCTTCTTCCGAAAGTGAGCCGTGATATTCAAAGATAGATTATGCAATCCATTTTGACTTTACTTTCTTTTGCTATTTGTTTTGGACCTAATGATTTTTGGACTTCCTAATCAATCACTTTTTTCTTTTTAGGGGGAGTTTGTTCATATAATAAATCACTACTTATTCATTGTTTTAAAATGACCACTTTCGAAAATACGTAATAAACAAAATAATTGATTTTGCTTCAACTTGACGAAAACAGAGAAGTGAAAATAATGATTTACAGGACTTTCCCCTATAATAATGTTTAGTAATTAAGTAGTAGCAACTTTTGTATGCGCTATGTTGAATGTTTATTGCAATTTGTATCAGATGGCTCTAAAATTATAGAAAAACAGTAGAATTTGTGCCTAAAACAGAAAACAGGGTTACTAATGAAAAAACAGCAAATCTACTGTTAAAACAGTAGGGTTGGCAACACTGAACCTTCTTGAAGTAACCGGGTAATCAATCATTTTTTGCTCCCGTGGTGTATTTCAAAGCCCACTGATCTAAAATATTTTAACTATTAAAAACTTATTTCAACATGCAAGAAGAAGAAGAAGAACAAAATGCCAAAATAATAAAGGTTTTAAAATGCGTAGCAATGGTAAGGGTCTATAACTTAAGTAGCTATAAGTACTACAGGGGATCTAGCTAAGATACCAACCACTAACGCTAACGCCTAACGCTAACTCCAAAACTGTATTGAAATGACATTAGCTGTGGAAAAGTAAGCGATTTCCGAAATGTCATCGCAGTACATTTTGGAGTTAGCGTTTGGCGTTAACGTTAGTGGTTGGTATCTTTGACCCCTGGGGGTCTAGCAAAGCTCCCTCACGCTAACGCTATCGCCAAACGCTAACTCCAAAATGTATTAAAATGACATTCAGAAATCGCCAACTTTTCCGCAGCGAATGTCATTTCAATACATTTTTGGAGTTAGCGTGAGGCGTTAGCGTTAGTGGTTGGTATCTTTGCTAGACCCACAGGGGGTCTAGCAAAGATACACACGCTCGTTTTTCCGCACACGCTACGGAAATAGCCGTAGCGTGACCAAAATGGTAGCAAAATGGCATAGGTCACGCCAGACGTCTAATCCGCAGCGCCGTACGGAAAACGCTCGATTGTCTATGGACTGAGCGTGAGGTCTAAATAAAAAAGTAAAAACTGAACAACAATGGCGGCGATAATTTAAAATAGGGAGAATTATGTGTGATTTGATATAATATAGCTCCATAAGTTGAATGGTATAATAAAAATCGTTTTTATTATTTTCATAATATTTTTCTAAATGCTGATTGCAAGCAAAGTTGTAAAATGGAAATAAGAAGTTTTATATGATATTACGGATATCACACTCTCTATTAAAAAATTTCATCCATGATACCACAGAGCTATGAAACAAATGATGCTGAGGGAAGCATGGTTTTTTTTTTTTGCTCTGTGCATGATACCTATTTATTGTTACGAAAGTAAAGCAAACTTGGTAGAATAACTTTTATTTTATTGTATTTTAGATGGATAGACCACGTGCACAGGTGTTCCACAACAATCTGATGTGAAGGAGATTCTCATTTTTACCACTGATAGAGTGGCACAGGCCCACAACCAGAGCATAATAACATTAATAACTTAAATAGAAAATAGCCCGAACGTGAAATAAATGTAGTAATCATGTCGTGGGCGTTACTAGTTAGTATCCAGTGTATTCATTTGGCCAAATACTTCGCCAATACGCAATAAATGTCGCTTGATAATCTTGCGTTATGCAGAAATAAAATAATTCGTAAAATAGCCCGCGTTATTCCGTTATATGGGATGAGGCATCTGTACTGTAGGTATTATATTATCTGGGGCAATAGCCAGATTTTACCTTATCTCAACAACGTTAACACAAAATTGATGTAGATTTGCTTAACGAAATCACGAAATCCAACAAGTTATCGATCGACAGGTTCGAGTAGCGAACGTTAACATGACATGCATGAGTTCGGGCGGACGCGCAGGGAGCGTGAACGACTACGACAAAATTAGCGATAGCGTTTGTCAAAACTTAGGCCTCAACACATCACGCTACCGCCGTGGGCGTTATCCACGATGATGTTTGCGACCGAGTTAGCGTGACCCGATGTCGCTTATCCGCAGGGACTGTCATCCTCTGTCATCGTAAGCTATAGGTACTATAAATACAATTTTAAATACTTATTTCGAATGGTAACGCGTTTTAGATTTTTGAAAACTAATACATAATACCAGATCGCCAATAAAGAATTTTGCCCACACCAGAACAGGGGGTCTAGCAAAGATACCAACCACTAACGCTAACGCCAAACGCTAACTCCGAAACTGTATTGAAATGACATTCGCTGTGGAAAAGTTAGCGATTTCCGAAATGTCATCCTAGTACATTTTGGAGTTAGCGTTTGGCGTTAGCGTTAGTGGTTGGTTTCTTTGCTAGACCCCCAGAACCCATTAAATCGAAAACATGAATAATAATTTTAGTTATGTTTCAATATTGGCTAAATATGATATCGCGTGAAGCCTTATAACTTATAATAAAAAGTCTAAGAAGTTTTTAGTTTTCGAATTTCCTTGTTCTCCGTGTCGTGCTCATATTTAAGAAGGTTCTCATACCTATCCTCTTTTTTAGTTTGGATCACAGATTAACGAAAAAACTTATCTATATGCAATACATATATTATGACTTCCTTGGGTATAGGTACTTACATAATGAACACATTATTTTTCTGTAATCTGCATTGCATCGAGCGCAGACGAAGTTGTCGCGCGATGTATTACGCCGTAACCCGAAAAGTGTGATGCACTCATGATACACTGCCGGTAATGCAGGCGCGCCAATTGTTATTTACTGTTTTTTGTTTTTATGTTTAAACACAAACATGCATTACATTACTTTCTTATTGCTTAGTGCAGTGGGGATTGTTCAGAATGAAATAAAAATTATTGGGGTTCCGTACTCAAAAGGTAAATCCTTATTACTAAACCTCCGCTGTCCGTCTGTCTGTCTGTCTGTCCATCAGACACCAGGATGTACTCATGAATCGTGATATTTAGACAGTTGAATTTTTCACAGATGATATATTTCTGTTGCCACTATAACAGCCGTGATCCGTATTCAAAGGGTCAGATAAACGGACAACAAAAAATAAATTGGTTTTACTTCATATTGATAAGGAATTATAAACTAAAACTATTAAAATTTATTTTTGTGATCGCAAATAATACTCTCTTAGTTTGTAAAACATATTTATTCGCCGACATGCAATATAACGCTACTGCTTCTTCCATTTTATTTAGCCCACGTCGGTTACGCAGCAGGCAAACAAATTGACTGTGTGTCCGGTTTGTGGCGCTATAAAAACTTCGAGGATAGTCAACAGAGATGTTTTTGCGCGCCAACTCAACAGCGAAGGTTCGGGCGTATATGAAGCCGCGCCATAATAGTAACAATTTTTTTTTTCTTTAACCTGTGCCTCCAGATAAACCCGAAATAAAATTACCGTCAATAGCACAGAGTAAAATGTTTTTTCTCTCATCTAGTGGTTAGTAGCCAAAATAAAACTTACCTTTTGACACTGGCTAAATACCTACACTATGTGTGGAGCCAAAGTATAAGAAAAAAAAACTTAACTTGAACCCTTGAAGCGGCCATCTTGTTAAAATCCCGTTCCGTTTCATAATGAAATCTTACACATTTTCACCAAAAAAAAAAAATTAACTATATTAAAATTTAATATATCCTATGTTGTGCGCCGGGTTTTTCTAAGCTTATTAGTGAGACCCGCATGAAAATCCGTTCAGTATCTTCGGAGTTGTGCCGTAACAAACAAACAAACAAACAAACAGACAAAATGTTTAAAAAGTAGCTTAACGTGATCAGCGAAAATTTTCAAGCCAACCTGTGTAAATTTTTTTTCGATATCTTGCATTTACCGATTTTTTTATCTCTACAGTTTTATTATATGTATAGAGTATAGAAGATAGACTGTACCATGGAGCTAATGCTTTGTAGGTATGTACATAGAAGAGTTTTTGTTGTGGGACCTAAAATTATCGTTTTAAGAATTTTTGTCGGACTCTCTACATCTACCTGTATACGACAATTCATCACTCGAAACTTATTGGATGGATTTTGATTCCGTTTACCGTTACGTGTTCTTTGAAGATCTAAGCAGGCTCTGACGTTTCTACATTTTGTATAGTACTTACGGGATCTTTACCGAGATTAGAATCAAAATATAGTGAACAATCGTGAAAGTTTAAAACAGTGTCTTACGTTTCTGTCATCTAAACAAGTCTAAAAAAATTAAATGCTTTTTTAGAAAAGTTTCCACACTACTGCTGGAACGATCGTTCCAAGGGTTGTGTGACAAGTATAAAGTATAGTTAGAGCTAATTACCGGATGAAGGATTACTGAATATGTTACTTAACTGGATGTTCATTTTCTAATTTGAGTGGACAGAGTCCCAGCTCTGGCAAGTGACTTAAAAATATCTATGAACCCTAGCAGGGTTTTGTTTGGCACCGACCATTTCAGCCCCCCATCCTAAAAATAGGATTTGTGATTTCAGTGTCGTTAACTAGCAACTGCATAGTTGGACTTTTTTGGTTTTATGTGGTTTTAATTAATTTATGCATAAGTACTTGTTTTATCTGTTTGTCTACCTAATACAAAACTTTTTCGTTGGCTTTATTTATATATACTTAACTGAATACAATATCTTCCGAGATTTATGATATCTAAACCACTAAAACTAACATTTATTTAATACGTTAGGCTTGAGAGTACTGAGTAAATCCTATAGAAAATTATCACTTGTAAAGTGGAAGTACCGATGCAACACTGTAGGTATATATATCAATACTACATATAAAAAGTTTCGATATCGACGTCACGAGCAATTGTTTCTCATATGTCGAGAATGGCAAATCTCCCAGTAATTTTAACATTGGTTATCATTTTGAAACTAGTGAGCAGTCGCTTACTGGATGGGCTATTTTTAAGTCCTGAAGTATTAAAGACTACGACGGAATTGCACGCGGGCAATGACTACATGGACTACAATCCTGATCACATCCTCCAAGAAATAACAATGATTGATATCCCTGTATTGGGCTGTAATGGTGGAGAAGAGGTAATAGAAATCGTCGAAGATGTTTATGTAGAAGACGATGAAGAAGTTTTCAAGTGGCAGGGTGACAACGTCATCACATAGGATATTACTGCTTTGTAATATAATACTAAAATGAATTCAACTAGATAGGTATATATTATGATCTGTTTTACCAGTATAATTGAATAAATTTTGATCTTTATTAATTTAACAAACTTTATTTATTTTGAACTCATAGTAAACGAAACAAAAATTATCCATTGAAAAAATAATATATTTATACAAAAATATACTTAGTAGGTATTTTTGGTAACAATTATTCACAATCAAAACTCATCACATTCAAATCAAATATATATGAACACATACGCAGACGCACATACATTGGATTATATGAACTAAAGTATTGCACATAAAATTAACCTATCAATGACTGTTCATTTGTTGTCCGCTATAAAATTACTCACAATAATAAAACATTCTTTGGACTTTTAACTAACCCACCCAAGAAGGCAGGGTCTTAATTCTACGGCCCGCAAGGTTCGATAGACCGTCATCATTGTTGAATCCATCAAAGTCATCTAGCAAGTCATTACTAGGGCTTTCTTCAATAAGTGACCTTTTCGCTACTTTGTGCGTTGCATCTTCCGTCGTTCTGATGGCCTCAACAAATGCGACAACTTGTGGTACATCCTCGATTACTTCCACCACTGCGTATAGTGGAACGACATCATAGTCTGTCGTTGTAGCCGCTTCCGTGTTTTCTGGAACTGGTGATGCGATGCAGTACGTAAATAGCGCAAACGAGAGAAGGGCACACAACGTGGAAGCCATGATCTTGACGGGCTTCGAGTAACTGCTCCGCAATACAATGGGAAATACTCCCAAAAATTTGTTCTGATTTGAGTGCACGGTCTTCCGTTTGTTTCGGTTCTAATCAGCCCTTCGACGTGCATTTAGTTTTTATACTCGCCACGATTCCACGGTGCTAATAAGAATCTCCAGAATTGGAATTCATTGACGCATTGTGTATCCGTACTACTAATTCTTTCAGTAAATATTCTCAATAACATAATGACCATGAATTGTGTTTTGCTGTAGATTATATGGAAAAACGGTGATAAACGGTTTACTTTGGCGATTATTGTTACGTGGAAACGCAGTTTGAACGTGACACTCCTATCCTTCCGTTTATTGTTGAGTAAGGCTAACTATACAATGCCCAAAATATTAGTCATCTATGGAGTTTCGGACCATATTATTGTTATTTTTGGTCTGTTTCATCATACCGTCTAAACTATGGCGCAATTTTCCATAAAACAATATTTGTCTGTGTCATTGGTAATAACAACACAACACGTTTACAGATACCATTGTCATTTCACACGCAGCTACATTTGTTTACCTCGGAAATGTTTACACTTGAAATATATCACGAGGTGTCTGGTCGTGTTTTACAATTCAACTATGAATATCGTTAATAACGGCCACTAAGATTTCCTCTGCTGTCAAATAAGTAAAATAATATTCTGATTTTCAACAATTTCTAATATCTATTAAAGTTTACTTTGCTTATGATCATAATCATGGCACATAATAGTTTCATCTGAACTTTACTCATGGAATACCAGAACCTACGGCCATACGATTACTGCGAACTGCGTTTGTTCGCTAATTATGAATGGGTGCACTCATTCATAATTAGCGAACAAACTATAGTTCTAAGTAATTATTCTGTGTCATTCTATCAATTTCTTTACTCTTAGCACAGATATTATAATTTACTTTAAGCATGTCTACCGAAGATAACCCGCAGCTAATATTTCCAAAAAATGTTGATACAACCACAGATATTATAATATACAACTAAAAATAGACAGATTAATCATTTATTTTGTCATTTTTGGGACTTTGGTCGTCGGGGCCGTTAAATTTTTATAATTAGGACAACACTGGGTGGAGTCTATAGTGTGTAGAGCTGGGCAAACCAATAACTTAGATTTTTATAAGTGATGTGATATCACACAAAAATATAAACATGCACTTACTTAAGTTAGATGGATAATTGGTGGGTGTTGAACCTACCCGTATAGGTAGCGCAGGCAACTATTGCGCGCTTAGACTAATATTTTGCAATAGCTCACAATCGCATCGTTTTACGAAATAATGATACAAATATATGGCTTTTACAGCATAATGACCAGGTGCTAACAAGCGCTTTGTTGCCCTTTATTTTTATCAACTTTATCTACCGCGTTTGGCGATTCATTAGCATCTCGCCCCAAGTCGAGGCTTATAATGAGACGATCACTTGCACACCTGCTTATAGAATTTTCTGTATAAAAGATCGTGCGTCAGATTTGCTCTACAAATAACAATGCGCATTATTCTTATGTGCTGTTTCAATCACTTTAATTCTTTGTGTCAGTATCGGTTTCCAATATAAGCTTGTTCATGAGGTGGGATCGGTATCAGTTTGAGAAGTGAAAAGTAAAGCAACATTGGAACTTTCGGTAATGCATTCAACGATATTAGTCGTCGCGTCGCTGGCGCTGCTCGCGGTCTGCGCCTGCGCGCCGGCTGGGGACGAGGTGATCCAGCACATTCCACCAAAACAAGAGGAAACACCATCAGCTACAGGAAAAGAAGGTGCGGCATCTGGTGCTTCGGCAAAGGCTGTTGGTGCATCTGAGAATAAGGACAGGGCTCGTCGTGACATTGGTGGAGATGAGAGCGATCTTCTGCCTTCGGTAGACGATGTCGACGCTTCTCCGTTTGGTGACGCTCGCCCGCTAGCTGGCCGCAGCCGCATCAGGGTTCTGCCTGCTTTCCTCGGTTGATTGAACACTTCAAATGGTGATTGCTCAAGTACCCAATACTCTCCGCGCCGCACAACACGGATAATGATTTAAGCTAAAGAATAAAAGCTCATGAGACATTGATTTAACTTTTTGTGGAATATGTATAAAATTATTTTTTAAGTTTAGGTTATCATAAGTAAGTATAATTATATTGATTTAGCAATACATCTCTACAAAAATATGATTATGTTGTTTAATTTTTAATGTCTGTGTTCTGCGTAGAGATTTGACAAGTTGATGGCATTTTCATTATTATCTGCTGCTAATGATGAAGATTAGTGACTGTTAACGCGTTACATATAATTAGCGATGTTGCTGTATATATAGCTGATTATCTGTAGTCTCAGTTATTATTGTTCGGTACCTGAGTCAAACATGATAAGAAAAATTAGTGTAATCATTTTAGTAATGGGAATTATTAATAATGTCACATCTATTAATGTGCCTCAAGAGTCAGTGAAAAATCCTCAAACAGCGCATATACTAGATGACAGTTACTACCCTAAAGCAAATTCGCACGCTAAGACTGAAACATATGCAAAAGACTTGTATTCCCAAGATGAAAATAGAGAAAAACAAATACTAGTGAGTAAAAGAGATGTGTCCCTAGTTTTCAACAAAAATGGAGATGATATGAATACTGCAGAAAGTAACAATAACTACGTTTATCGACCCTTATTTGTGTATAGGAGAATAGACCATAGTAAAAGAAGAATTACTATGTATAACTCTTTTGCTGGATAGAGTTAAGTTGATAAGGTAGGTAAAACTAATATTCTATAGCTACAAAAAAAAAAACCAATTAGTTTAACGAGTGCTTGTTAAAAATAACATTCAATTAATGTTAGTAATAGCTCCGTATCAATACTTCTATTTAGTTGGTTATGTGACTGTGCCGCCTGACATTTATTTGAAAGATGGATTTTCGAATATTAACGTATTTATTCTTTTTTGTAAGTAGTCAAAAATATTAATAATGACGGCCAAACGATCAAATACCTACCTACATAGATCCTGGACCTTAACTAGGATTCCCTGTACCTACTTAGGGACCCAGGAATTACGAGGACAATGGTCCCACAACATAACACCCAGACACACAACAAGAGTTTGCGTTTTTTTCTGTGCACAAATACTTGTCATGACGCGGGAATCGAACCCGCCACCTCCGGGGTATGAGCCAACCTGCTTAACTGCACACCATACAGATATATTTATTCAATGCTTGTCTTGAATTTCAGATAAAATTAATTGTTGCGGGTATATCACCCGTTCATGACTTCAGAGAAAAAATAAATTCTAAAATGATCGGTGAAAAATTCGCAATGAACTCACCGCATAAAGTTCTGAACCATTTAGACGCTACCATTTTAAAAGGAACTAAGAATGTGACTCAAAATCCACTAATGGAAGAAAGTCTGTATCAAATGGCTAAAGACCTCGTTTCTGCTATATTGTCAAAGCTAGAAATCCAAGACAAGATTACAAGAATTACAAGAGAAGCATTGGAAGCTCCTGGTAAAACTAAAGGCGTGACTGCAATAGAAACCAGGCGTATTTTAGACTACATATCAAGAACTTTGTCTGGTCATATATTAACGTTAACCAGAGCTTCTACAGAACCCGAACTCCATCGATTGGTTTATGGTCAATCTCAAATTGCAGCGGAAGTTTCAATAGTGTCTGCTTTAAAAGACATTACATATGCGACTGCGTTATCCAAGAAACAATCAGTTGATTTATCTCTGAGAAAGAAGAGATCAATCGAAACTAAACCGAAAGTAGATATTATGTTTACAACGCACATGCCTACTCCTCTCAAAACCACTACCGTATACGATGCAATTTTAAATAAAACAGATTTATATAGTTCAGATCTCAATAATAGCCTGAACGTATTATCTAAGCCAAAAAAACTTACTCCATTTTCAGTAGTATCTAGAATTAACAAAAAATCTGTTCATATTCTAAATAGTAAACATGATGATAACCCTGTCAAAGGATTTTTGAATCAAACTGTATTAGACTTGGAAAGCGCTGGTCGAAACGTAACTGAAACTGATTCAATAGTATTAGAAAAATCTATTAATATGACTAACTATGCCAGAGCTGATACGCTTGGTCTGGAACCACAAGAAATGGCTGCTCCTGAATTGATAGATGATTGGTTAGATGCTAAGGATAACATATTCAAATCCACATTAAACACTGATATAATGGCTGATATGGAAATAGATAGGCCAGATATAGAGGACGAAGTTGTGAATGAAAAAAAGATTAAACAAAAGCTGGAGAAGCTTGAAGTTAAAGCTAAGAAAGCAATTCTCTATGCTGGAGATGTAGCATATTTGACTGCTGCTAGTGTTGTAGCTTTAAGAAGGGCTCTGACTGCATCGATTGAAGTACAAATGTCTGTGAGATATGCTAAGAACGGTATGTCAAACCACCAAGATTTAATGATGAACTTGGCTAAAACAGCTGCTCAGCAAGCAGGCAAAGAGGCTAGAAGTGCAACATCGAAATCTCTTGCTTGTGAGCGAGTTATTAAATTGGCTTTAAAGTACACTGCACAGTCACGCGGGGCAAATCTAAATCATGTTGCTAATAGAATAGTAATGGATACTTTATCGCTGGCAACGCTATCTAAGTCTATGGCATTTGTGTCTTCCGATATAGCAATTAATTCTTTGTATTTAGCAACAGATGTAAAGCCTCCGTCCTAACCCTTAGTGTTTTCAATAAATTCTAAACTGTGCTAACTGTAATCCTGTCTTTAAACACCATGTTGATTAGAATCAGCATATTTTTCAATATAGCCTGATACTACTACCACAGCAAAGTAGCAGACAAATCGTGAAGGTATAATACGTACGTACTTTGGTACAATAGGTATTATATTAATATCTGGGCCTACAACTTAACAACGTAGGTAAAGCGCCACCTATATGGCTGCTGCTAAAGCTTTACGTATGACGGGTTCAGCTATAAAAGTATGATTGCGAAGATTAACGTAAGAAAGAAATAGTACATCCACATGGCTGTTATATATAATAGTACAGCAAAGAACCAGAAGATGGCGCTAATGCTAACTCATAATAATTTACCTTCAAATTCAAAACCATTTCAAAAGCACATGGAATGGATGCCGCCAAAGTGTTTTGTAAACCGCACATAAAGATTTAGGTACCTACCAGTCTAGCACCACAGAGTCCACAAAATAGATATTTTATATACTTATGCTGGATTTTTCGATCTTCTTCTTTTAACCAATGGTTAAAAGTCCTAGCAAAGACCATTGGTTAGCATTTTTACCATTCAACAAAAGGTTTTTATGCTTTTTGTAGACACAGACTCGTTATGAGTTTAAAATCATTAACGACATTAACGGTAGAGTAAAAACAAGTTTTTTTACCTACTTATTTATTCTACCTACGTCATATAGACAACAGCTGTACCTAGCTACTCTGCTTTGAACTTTGGCTGGAGTATTCCATCCATCAACCACGTACCCGATGCAATCATTATACGTTATGCATGACATGACTAAGCACTTAAGCAGCTAACTTGTTGTCGATTATTCTTTGTTTACTTGGAGGTTTACGAAGTTATTGAAGTCTTGGTGTCTCAGTAGATACTTTCTTTACCTACTACTTACTAAGGTAGTCTTATAACGGTCGATTTTATGGTTATTTATTAATCGGCATAACTTCGTTTTATTGTAATTATGTACTGTATGGTCAAATATACTAACGTAACACTTCTCCTCGCTTCGCTCGTCGTCGTAATCCACTGGTTACCAGAAGCGCCCAGTAGGTTAGCCACTAGTGACTCTAAAAACAATAAATTACAGCAAAAGTTGGTGTATTAACACACACTTCTATGTATTAACAGGGGTTGGTTCACAATTAAACGCTACTAAAAACCGTTTTTTATAAACCTAACGCTGGGCACCGACTATTTATAAATAACCGAAAAAATCACCCATTTTATTGGAAGAAGAATTGTCAGTTTACAATAAATCGACAGTTTATAAATAACCGGCTTTTTCGATTTTTTATAAACAATCGGTTTTTACAAAAAGACGATTATGTAAGTATCTAGGTCTATTTTTCCCATTAGAATACCCAATGTAGGCAAGTGCATACTACCTAAGTATCTACTTAATGGTTCTAACGGATGATGGATATAAAGATAGGTAATTGCCTAAATAATAAGCAAAATACCAAACTCATTAGGCCTGTGATAAATACCACCACCACAAGTTAATCCTCATGATAACCATTGAAGGAAGTTTGAGTAACTTGATTACCAGACTTAGATATATTTTATTGTTTCTACCAAATAATGACGGGGAAGTTCATTATAATTATCATCAACAGCATGAAAACGTCCGCTGCTGAGCCGTCCCTCAGAGAGCGCCACTTTGAGCGGCTGCTCGCCTCCAACAAACGGACGACGACGGGACGGGAAAGTTACTTTAGTTCTAATCTAATATTTTATTAGAAGTTGTCTTTCGAGGACTCAGCTGTCGAAATTGGGTTATTTCAGGCCCACAATAATTTTATATGCGGGTACCTTCTTACCTATACTTAGGTTCCCAAGTATCGTGATACGTAGCACTTAATCATAAAGCTGCTCTAACTTAAAATAAGGTTGTGTTAATCTAAGGGTAGTGCTGCTGTGATAAGTTGATAACTGTAATGGAACCTATTATTTGTATGTATACCTACTTGATTGTATAACAAATAGTACTAACCTATGATGCTGTAAAACATGCTCAGAGCTTAAATCTACCAGAGTAGGTACCTACTTACTACACATAATCTCCTAAAGACTCAAGTCTAGTGTAGGTTAGGTACCAAATTGTAAATAGCTAGGAACTTACTTAAATGGATTGAGTTTCAATGATCGATATACTAGGTAATATTCCAATCCAGTTCAGCTATTTTACACTTAAGCCAATCGCTGATAAGTGCCTTGAAGTCACGAAAAGAATGGCAAAGTTAAGACGACAATTTCCAAGTTTCGAAAGGCGATCTTAGGGGCCTCTCTGCTGGGCAAAGTCCAACATGCTGTTATATTGGTATTTCCAGTCATAAACCACTAACTTGATTATATGTTGGTTATTACCTACTAACAAACGATTTATTTTTGAGGTGTATTCATAACTAAACACGACGTTGTGTTGTGTATAAAATAGCAGTCACGTAGCAGCTTAATTATAATATGTATTAGATCATGACCAAAGGGTACCTATTACTGGATGTTACTTTGTAGTTGTCTCTCCATATTTTTCATTATAAGGGTTCATTGTAACGCACACTGATTCACCTATATTGTAATTTAAATTCCATAGTTAATTTTTATGATGAAACACCACAAGTAGCCCCAAAGATTATAAATGAGTAGCCCCGTAGGAGGTAATATTAGGATGTGCGGCTCATGTCATGTAGATGTGAGCGGCGCGGAAAAGAACGTGCTAGACGGGGTGATTAGGTACACAATTTTCACAAGACCTATATTGTGTTTTAAAAGAGGTCGCACACACGTATTACCGTTTTATTTTTAGACAATTTTTTTTTTCAAATTATTATTTTCATTTAACTAAGTTTGTATTTAATTATTCCTTGATTCTTGTTCTATTAAATGAAGCACTTAGATCGATCCTCTGTAAATATTGCGGGGATGAAATTCAATATTGAGTATAATAACCGCTACGATAACAACGTTCATGATATATTCTTGACCTTCTGTCGTAATTTAAACACGAATAGAAAAGAAGACAGACCCACCTTCACTGAAGACAGCTTGGCAAAGGTCTTACAGTACCTACTAGAGGTGGGTCGTACTAGGTAAATCGAGATACTAGGTGACTCTGTGACTGTGACTCAGCCATACCTGTGACAAATACCTGTGAATAAATACTAGCCAGTATTTTTTACTCGCGGCACAAGTCACGTTTACAGGACGTAGATATATAATAGGTGTGTCTTTCTCTGACACCTATGTGGAAAAAGGATGCACCTATTACTTTTGAATTGACGGCTGGCAAAACATGTCGCTGTGAAAAAAATACTAGGTTGGTCCCTCTCTGACACGCTACAGACGCCTTCGTGAGAAAAGGATGCACCTATTACTTTAGCAGGCTCTCATAGACTCGCGCACAAGTCACAGTATCGCTGCTCCCGGATGTATTTGGTCACTGTGACTGACTGTGACTTTCTTTTATCAGTGACTTTTACCTGTGACGATAAATACGCCTCACGCCTAGTACCTACAGATCACTAAGGTACCTACAGTAGGTACAGATAACAGATAACTAGGTAGCGTTTTTGTGTTACTCCATTAGTACTTAGCATTAGCAGTTTGATTCATTCTCAATTTCTTATCATCTTCTAAAATGACCATTCAACCATTCAGTCATGTCAAAAATGAAAAATTTATCTTTATAAATCAGATCAATTTACACGCTAAGCAGGCATAAGGCATTAGCGTAGGTACAACCGATTAATTTTAATGTAATGGGTAAAGTTTGAGTTACCAACGGGACGTGAACCCGCATTATCTGTCTCGTTAGTCTCGCTGCCCCGACAGCTACCGTGACGAGTGGAAAATACATCCTGGCTAAAGTTGATTAAAGGAAGGAAGAAAGCGGATTAAAATCCCGGTTGAGATAAAAAATTATTGCTTCTTATTAAAATTACTCTTTCAACACAACTGAAATAATAGGAAGCTGTAATACCAACCTATTTCTAGTTTTATCTTATCTTCATCATAATTAGGTATATCTGTCATGTCTATGCTGACACATTTTAACCATGACATGAACCAATGACGATTCACGATAGCTAATACGTGACGTATGATATGAATGATTATCGATGGACGTTAAACGACGATGTTGCAATTAGCACATCGTTTATCCACACGGCACGGCGACTTATTATTTATTTAAAACAAAAGAAGAAAAGCGAAAAGATTTGTTTTCGACGACGTTGAATTTACGCCATTTTAGCACCTATTTGTACGGAGAACTAGGTAGATGAAAGTACGAAATTGTCAATGTGTCGACGACAAAAATCACCATAACCCTTGAGTTTATTGGTAACCGAAATTAAATTCGTATTAAGGGCCTACTCTTATTTAATCTGCGGTTTAACTTAAACAACACAAAAACACAAGACAGTGTCACTAATTCTACTCTTCTCAGAAATATTTCTTTTAGACAGAAATAGATATATATTTCATCTCTCTGGCTCCCTCCGCTGAATTTGGCTTCAACATTTGCTATAGCCACAGATTAGGTAGTGATACTGCGTATGCTATAGCCAACCTTCAACTGCAGTGATGGGTGTGTCGAACTACGCAATCACATCGCAGCCGCTGTGGCATTTACCTAGCGTCCTTGCGCTGCATTTCGCACCGTGTTTATTTTTACACGATCTTCCATATCTACATTATAATTTAGTTGTATTTGCCGGGTCATTGTCCTCAAACATTGACAAGGTTCTAATGCCATGTTTGCTAGGGGCTTCCACTTTCATTGTAACAAAATAAAGTAGAGGTAGCCCTCTACCTTTTGAAGTCTAGTACCTATATTAGATATCTGTGAAAGGAATTGACAGTCATGTGTGATGTGAAGTACCCTGTTACCTTCAGCTTAGAATTAAGTAGATAGAAATTCTAAGCCTATCAGGGCGGTTTTTCTCTATGGAATCACAGATTCCACACGATTCGAAACCACGTCGTTATCGTGTCTTGTTCAAATCGTGTCAGAGCGTTAGAAATACCTTCACTTTACTTTAAAATTATCTTTATTTTGAATAAAATATATTGACATAAGTGGTCATATCTTTTGATCTGTTGATATTTCGGAACGCATCTCGGTAAAACATACGATTTTTGACAGTTCAAATCGCGCTCATTCCAAATTCATTTCGCGCGGTTTTGTTTTTGTTTCATAGAGAATACAGTTTCGCCGATTTCTTATGTAAGACAAGGAATTCGCGTGGTTTCGAAGCAAGGAATCGATACGGAATAATGGCCCAGTAGTAAATACTCAATAATAAAGTTAGGTGACTCACCTACTTAGAGGATGGTAACTATTTTGTGTTTATGAGATACCTTACCCACCTATAGGCAAAACATTTAGACCACTGGCTCCCATGATCTTGACCTAAGTATGATGGTAGGTGCTACTTTATAAGCTTTATAGACCACTGGTGTAATCTAACAGTAATTTTTTTCTGTTTGATAGCAAGTTACCAAACTTGTTATTCTAACGGGAATAAACGTAGGCACCTATTATTTTCCAGATACTATATCTAACCATAACCACAGAATGGATTGGTAACTAACTAATACAAAAAAAAAATATAAATATGTGTGGACATTTCACACAGCGCCATCTAGCCCCAAACTAAGCATAGCTTGTACTATGGGAACCAGATAACTGATACCTACAACACTAGTATACTTAAAACTTCCTTGTACAATACTTAGATACTTTTTTGTTTGTAAATACATACATAGAATACAATATAACACCCAGACACAGAACAAACATCTATTCATCACACAAATGTTTGTTCTGGGTAGGAATCGAACCCACAGTCCAGAAGGCAGGGTTACTACCAAGTACCAACTGAGCTGTCAGGCCCGTCTAAATAATATTATAAGTAACTCATTGTAACTTATTACTACGAAATATACCTAGCCATCTTAGAGTAATAGGTTTTTTTTTTTAATGTGAATGAATGACGTGACGAGCTAGTCGTTCACCTGATGTTAAGCGACACGGCCGCCCATAACAGTTGCAGTGTCACTCGGAAGTTTAAAATAATAAAGTTTTGTGTGACACTGCACTGCGCACGTCATCCTGAGACATCACACAGTCTAGTAATCAGATTACTACACTGTGTAATCAGGTCATAAAGTCTCATTTGCCCAGTAATTTCACTAGCTACAATGCCCTTCAAACCGGAACACAGTAGTGCTTGCACACTACTGCTTGGCGGCAGAATAACTACTGGCAGAGCGGTGGTACCTACCTAGACGAACTTTGCAGAAAAGTCCTACCACCTTCTATGATTAACCATATAAAAAAACTAGATAATCATGAAACATCATATCGGCGTAATCAAGACTACAACTGCATAAAGTTATTCCAAATCTGAGCAATTTGAAACCGGATGCAGATAATTAAATGCGTTTTATAATTATTTGATTAACCTTCGTTGTAATTACTTTAACTTCACATTAGTAGGTGATTGTTTGGTTAAATTAAATAAGTAGGTATAAGCAACTCTTCATTCATGTAAGTAGGTCCTACTTATTGCATGATAGAGTCTAGCTACTGAAAGTAGAGACTGAAAAAGCGCGGCAAATTTAAAAAATATCGGCTAGGTAGCCCAAACTAAGAAGAAAACTTGGTACAACTTACTCTGATTCCTTAATAAAGTTTATGTTTTACCGTTTTGCGTAAATATTTTCAAGTTTTCTTCTTAGTAAGGGGCTGCCATGCTGCTGTTTTTAAATTTGGCGCGCGTTTTTCTGTCTCTACTTTCATTAGCCAGACTTTAGATTTTAGATTACTTATGGGCGATCAATAGGCGATATTGTAAATAAGGTACTTACCACTCTACATAATTACGTCTCTCGTCAGCTCGTCACGGCATTATTCATGATATAAAAAGAAAACACTGTAAGAGTCATAATAAGTACCTACTTAGTTTAGACTTTATTTATTTGCTTCACTTTTCACTTCATTTTACTTACCTACGAACTACCCAGAAAACATTTTTATGGAATAATATTACGTATATATTAATACGTAACAAAAACCTCCAAAATGTGACTATAATAGTAGGTATATCATACATAACTCATATCATAAGTCAACACCAGGATAATAAGTGTTAAGTACTTATAATAACGAAACAATAAAGGAATGGCTAAACTTATTTAAATAACATGCACATAATTATGAAGGAAAGTACATACATATTTCATTTTCAAAATGTTCGACAATTTGTTACAATGGTGGGGTTTTATACTGTATGTACCTATTATTACATAAAAGATGTATGGTACATGCTTGGCAAATATTTGAAGATGCCACAGAAATGATTTGTATCGTCACGGTGTCGTCATACGTTTGCTCTTGTATGTATTTTCAATACAAATAGGTAACTATACCTACCTACTGCTTATTCAAAAGTCTTGACGCACAGTCATGTTGGTCTACATATTTTATTGTGTGTGGACTTTGGCCGGCCTTGATTCGCTCGAGAGAGCTCTACTACGATAATAGTCCGGTTTTTTATATTCTGCGAAACATAATTTTTGTAGTAATTGTGTGTTCAATACTCACCTACTTATTAAGTTTACATTAGATAGGACAGGATAAATATTTAAATATTCATCAGACATCAAGCAAATATTATTTTGTTGAGGCTTCGGACTTTCGTTAAATTACGACGTCATTCACGTTCACGCCCTATTTTTGCACCTATTTATATGAAAATGGCGCAAAAACGATGTCTACTATTCTCAATAAGAAATTGAAAAAGAAGAAAATAATGATGTGAGCTGTTCTTTATTGATAAGTGACAGTGAGTATTTTTTTTATTTTGAATACGGCGTTCACATCAACACCGCAAAATGTGTCTTCGGCGCTTCTGAGGTAACATTTCTCGGCTATAAAATCTCTGAAAAGGGCACTAAACCACTGGACAGCAAGGTAGAAGCAATCACGAAGTTTGCTTTGCCGAAAACGGTAAGGGAGCTTAGGCGATTTTTGGGCATGGTAAATTTTTATAGGCGATTTCTGCCCAACGCTGCCCAAATTCAAGCTCCACTTAACGCCTTGCTGACCGGATCGGTTAAAGCGAGCCACCCTGTCGACATAAAAGGAAATTCGTTGAAGGCGTTCGAAGATTGCAAACAGAGCCTTTGCAATGCGGCTCTATTGGCTCATCCCGACACGCAAGCTAAGCTAGGACTGGTCACTGACGCCTCCGCTACGGCGATAGGTGGGGTCCTACAGCAGCGTAAGGATGGAGCTTGGCAGCCTCTAGCATTCTTCTCTCGCAAGTTGAGCCCATCGCAAGCGAAATATTCGCCATACGATCGCGAGCTCCTTGCGATCTACGAGAGCATTCGCTACTTCCGTTATATGCTAGAGGCCACTCACTTCACAGTCTATACTGACCACAAGCCAATATGTTACGCTTTCCACGGAAAAGTAACTGTTCGCCGCGTCAGTATAGACACCTCGACTTCATATCTCAGTTCACCACAGATATCCAGCACATCGCTGGAAAGGACAACACTATCGCAGATGCGCTATCGCGCAGCGTGGATGAACTGCAGATGTCAGTCGACCTAGAAGTGATGGCCAAACTCCAAGCCACAGATCCAGAGCTCGCTGAACACCTTCAAGGCGAAACCTCACTACGCCTTACCAAAATGGACGTACCTGGTAGTCGTACTGAGATGTACTGCGACGTCAGTACGCCGACTCCCAAGCCATTCGTCCCTAAAGAGTTGCGTCAGCAGGTTTTCAAAAGCCTCCACTCACTCAGCCACCCTGGTGCTAACGCCACGGCCCAACTACTCACACACACTCATCACACTAAACATTAATTAATGTTTAGTGTGATGAGTGTCTGAAGCAAGTACCTACCTAGTGTACCTACCCAAGTACCTATTACCTACATTATATCACACAAGAAGACTAAACTATTAGCGAATACATAAAAGTAGGTACCGTCGTAAAGTGAAACGTCTTCTTGTTTTTTTGTATAAGTAGGTACTATATTATACTAAAATCGATCATTTGTTATTTTATCTAAGTAAATATGCAACAGAGATCAAAATAACAAAATGTTATAATGGAATTAAAAGGAAATCTCAGCGGGGAGGTAGGATGGACCAATTACGAATGGAAACGTGCAATCGCATCTCTGGTATGGGGGTAGGCTGGGGTGGGTTAGCTATTCCTTTAAAGCTATTATGTGCTATTATTTACTAACTAACTATAAAAACTATAAAAAAAAATAACGCCCAACGATCACATACATAGATCCTGGCCCCTAACTAGGATTCCCTGTATCTAGGGACCCCGGAACTACGAGGACCATGGTCCCACAACACCCAGACACAGAACAAGCTACTACTATTTCGGGGATTATTTGGAGCTTGGAGCTAAAATAGCTCTAAAAAGCTAAAGTAAAATAGCGCCAATGAGCTTGACTACAATACAATTTACGTCTAATGTTTAGCAGAGCTGTTTAGAGTTATTGTGCTTGTGTACCTACCTAATCTATTTCAGGAAAAGTTAAATCCGTGCCGATAATTAGGGCATGATAGAAGGTGTGTGTATTATATCAATATACCGAGTGAATGACGATTATCCCGAGCATAATTTTATCGTGGGTGGGTGGGTGTGTTTAGTTTATAAGGCAAACAAATTAAAAAGTCCGTCAGTTCAGCTTATTTTCAAAGAAATGTATTAAAATTCGATAGCAAGTTAGTGCCCAACTGAAAATGGTCGCGTAATAACTCAAGGCATGCGGCACGGTGACGGCAATGTTTTGGTTTTGTTTTTGAGTTGCTTGCTCAAACATCACAACTCACTCAGTGCTATCGGTCGTACGTCTCTAACAAAGTTTTTCCCGCGTGGCGCGTCGGATAAATCACAATTTTCTCCGTTTTTTATAAAAAAAAATTGCAAGAAAATGTATGCTCTTGCTGAAGCTACTTTGGCCTTCATTGTTCTCTATCTATTTTCCTTAATGTTTGAAGTTGTAACGGGGCTCTACGCGTAATGGATATGTAGTAGTATTTAAAAAAATGTGATATTATAATTATTTTAAATATTTAGTTATAGGATAGAATTGTAAGTAAATAAGTAAAAATTCAATGCAATTACAATTTAAATAACTTTATTTGTACTAATTAAAAATTGGGGAGCATACCAAACTTTTATAAATTCAAACTAACAATAATCTCTCGTCTAAAACTATTCAATTATTGTTCATCAATAACGACAGAAGAATTCGCAAATCTGTTATTTTGGTGAGTGCATTACATACCTAGATTTTAAAATAAAAGTTTAAGTAAGTAAGTACCTAGGTAGAATCTTATCTTATTATTAATTCTTTAATTGTTCGCTTTGAATGTAGCGATAATAATAATTCAAGCCAGTAGTTTATTACTTCTTATTTATTTCACACGCACTACACAGACATAGAATATTTCCGTTTCGATAGATTTGGGCTTTTTAGGCTCAACTTGGACCAATCCTCTTTGGGACTTTGGGGACCCGCGCCCGCTCCCTCGCCGCGCCAGCCAATAGCCAACATCCGGTTCTGAGAATTTGTTTAGGTCTGTGGGCGGAAATATTTCCTTACTCGCTGTCACTGTCAGTGCCACAATTAGCTAACGTCAGCTCAGTCAAACGTCAAACTCGAATCAAATGTCGGCCAGCCAACCATTCAAAAAATTTAAAAAATAAAACACAGCAACAAACAGCTGATTTTGTGTTTATTTTTGCTACTGCTTTGTTATTATGGTGTGATTTATGTAGCATAAAATGAGATTTTTGAAAGTGTGCGCATTTAGAAACCTAAGAAAGAAATCTCTAACTAGGCGGTCCTACTCCTCCGTGTCTGAAAAACAATGGCAAAGTGTGGTAGGATTAGAAGTCCATGCTCAATTAAACACCGAGTCCAAACTCTTTTCTGGTGCTGAGAACACATTTGGTGGTGTAGTAAATAATTGTGTAGCTCTGTTCGATGCTGCTATACCCGGAACATTGCCTGTTCTAAATCGGCGATGTGTAGAATTAGGTATAAAAACAGCGTTGTCGCTATCTTGCAAAGTGAATGAAGTGTCTAGTTTTGACAGAAAACACTATTTCTATGCCGATTTACCGGCTGGTTACCAGATTACTCAGCAGCGAGCACCTTTAGCGAATGATGGGGTTATAAATTTCCAGGTACAAGTCCACCTAACCTAACCCACGTAGATTACCTATGTTGCAAGTTAAATCTCTGTTTTTATTTATGAATCCATTGTCATGCAGTTCTCAGACACTCCACGAGTAATTCTGGTTTGTAGGTTTCAATTTAAGACTGCTAAGTTTCTAGCGGAACCATGCACTTTTGTCATTATCAACCAATATTCACCCACAAACAGTTCGAATTTTGTTTTTACAATATTTTTCCATAATTTTATGCAAATTTGTCTTTGTCCCATAGGTATTCACTCCAGGCATCCACAAGAAACCTTACAAGAAAAGTTCAAAAATAAAGCAGATTCAATTAGAACAAGACAGCGGGAAGTCCTTGCATGATAATGAACTCAAACGCAGTCTCGTAGATCTGAACAGAGCTGGGGCACCTCTCATAGAACTAGTATTTGAACCTGATCTTGAGGTAAGCTATTATGTATATTTATATTCAGTATTTCCAGAACACATATTACGTACTTGCATGAAAAAGCTGTACAAATGTAAGAAATTGAAACTAATGTCTTAGTTTCAATTTCTTATCCTACTACTACTACTACTACTACTACTAAACCTAAAATAAAAATAGTTCCATTCAATATGACTCAATGAAGTATAAATCAATAACACTAAGAAACAAATAAACTCCTGCAGCACCCTGTTGGACATATGTATAATCATAAGTATAATGTTTTTTTAAAACATTCTTAAGTATTATGAATTGCTGCACATTGTGACACTTAGTTATAAGATTTATTACTGTATTTTCTGTAAAATGGTGTTTTCAATAAAGAGTTTATCTATCTATCTATTATCAGCATTCAGCATAATGACATTGCTAATACTTTGCTATGTGTTCCAGTTTTTGGCTTTATGAACTTATTAAGTATAATTTAGTTTAGTTCTATGTAAAAAACTGGGTTTATGGCTATTAACTTGCATGTCTTGGCATTTTATTATTAAATCAGTGAGTGGACCTTTCAAGTAATTCTGAGATTTCACTTGTTTTATTGGTGCAATTGTTACATGCATTGCCCAACAATAGGCATGATGAAAAATTTTTTTTTTTGGATTATTTAATTATATTCCTGAAAAGATAAACATTTGTGAAAACAAAAATTGAATATCTCAAAAAATTACCAAGTTACAAGCATTTTAAAAACCGGAATAGAAAGAGATAGCTCAAACGGCCAGTGAAGTCAGAGGAAGGTTGTTATAGTACCTCATTACTAAGCTGTGGTAGCTTTTCATACAATTTCTTTGGCATGTGACGTCACGAGTAGATTTTTCATAGTAACTGTGGGGGCGCTCTGTTACGCGAGAAAGGGACAGGAGATGCCTCCTGTAGAAACTTTAAAAGCTTATTACTCTGTGATTTATTTACTGATTTTGCTTATTTTTCAATGATTGCATTCATTTTTAATCTTCTTTATGAAAGTCCTATTTACTTGTTCATTTTTAATAGTAGTCATCATGCCTATTCATCTCGAAAATGAAATATAGATAGTTCCAATAATTTACTGACACAAATACCAAAGCATGAAGTTGTGCTCTTGTTATTGCTCAGTTCTTGACATTATACATTATGTTGTAGGTAAAAACTAAAATAAAGCACCTATTGTTTTAGTAATAAAATCACTGACTTGTATTGTGTATCCATATAGTTCATACAACAATGCATCAAACTGTCACACTCATGATTTAATGAGGTTATTTAAGTTATCAAATACTACGTTAGTACTTTAATCTATTCTATACTACTTACTGATTAGTAAAATAATGATAAGGCACATCCTTATCTAAATGATCATCAATAAAATATTTTTATTTCATACTGCATGATATGAATTCACTTATAAAGTGTCATCATTGAAATTTGGCTTGTGAAGTTGGTTAGATGACTATGCATCTATGTATCTTTATGCAACTGTAATAAAAAATACAGTACATATACACAATTATCGCACTGAATGCAGTATTATAAATGTTATAATTATTTATTCTCGGTCTCGGCCGAGATTTTATTTTATTCCTGGTCCCGGTCTCAGCCGAGATCGAAAAACATGTCTTGGACGACCCTTAGTCATTTATTATGTGACTGTTGTAGGTTCAGTTCACAAACAAAAATGTTCATTAAAATCATATTTTAGCCATCATCACTTCATCAGCCGGAAGACATTCTCACCTGAACATCATCACGTTTGGCAAGCTTCTTGGTGACGATGGTAATTCTCTAGCATAGCCTAGCCCTAGCATATAGCTTCCATTAGCTAGCTTTTACGGCACCCTCGAGAAGATTCTATTCTTCCGCCGTGCACCGGCACCACCGCATCTCTTCCCGTGAGTGCCGTAAGAACCAGTGACTATTCAGTTTTTGGTAAGAACCGACTAAGGAAATATCCAGGGAATACGCAGCACTCTCCTAGGTACATTAAAATCTGCGATCACAAAGCCGCTGAACGTGTGAGGCCTAATGTTCAGGAGTAGATATCTTCAGGCTGTTAATGTGTGTGTATGTGTGTAATTTGATTTGCGAACTTTAGTGCAGTTCAGGCCACCAAGATACAGGCACTGCCGAGGTTCCGTTGAGAAATCTAAATTTGTAACATGCTACCCTGTATACTTACTAGAAAACAACTAAGGAATTGTTTATTTAATTCCCAGGATGGCGAGGAAGCAGCGGCGCTGGTGAAAGAGCTGGTGCTGATTGTGCAGAGGCTGGGGGCATGCTCTGGTCGCATGGAGGAAGGGGCGCTTCGGGTCGACGCTAACGTCTCCTTGCGGCGCCCTGGGGACCCTCTGTCGACGAGAACCGAGGTAATACATTAAAAATAAAAAGCAAATCAAACTTTGCGTGGAAGACATCACTTTAAATGAGAAGACCGCGCTTTGTTAAAAAATATATTCTGAAAAATAGGTTGTGAAGTATATTTTGTGTATATTTTGATGTGCGATAAAGTATCCTTCTATTTCTATTCTATTCTATTTTATTTACGAGGTCGGAATCGGATTTTGACGTTGGTAGAGACTAGGATTGAGAAGCCCTAAATGTGATGTGACGATATTGCAAGATGTACCTAAAGCACCTATAGTAATTATGATATGAAAGAAGGAAAAGTAAGAAAGGAATATTATATATTCATGATAAAAGGTATTTTAACGAATAAAATAATAACTACAACGTGATTTCCAGTTGCCACAAATTTGTCTGAAAACCATGAAATCATACAATCTAAAAATTAATGCTGGCAAAGATTTCTAATAAAGTCATTACGAACGAAAAAAATAATTGTTTATTCATGACAAAAGGTGTTTTAACTACTTAATTATATAAAAACAATGTAGTATAATGTGATAGCTAGTTCCCACGAAAAAGTTTGCGAAAAAATTATTAAAACAAAACCTAAAAAAAAACCTGTCAAGGTGTCTAGTCTACTAAAGCCATTACTAGTATTCTCAATCAGGATTTCTTCAGGGGCACGATTTCAGAATGCTATGGGGCCATGGTTTCCTACACTATCTGGAAATTAATTTATTCTAACGATACATCTTTTCGATTCTCTGTTCGAAAACCGAAAGCGACCTATGCTACGTTTTCTAATCGCCAGCCTTCTCCACTCAAGAGCACGTTTACTTTGAAACGCTATCTATTTCAAATATACTCTAGACTTGGTAGCTAATGTTTAAACAATCATCTACGCACGAATCAAAATCAATACTTACATCCGTTTTCCGACTCTATTAGACCGCATTCGTGCCTCTGAAACAATAAAATACTAAGGCCCGATTTTACCAAAGTAGAATAAATTTTATTCCATGTATAACACTACTTGTTATACCTGGAATAAAGTTATTCTACTGTGGTAAACTCGGGCCTAAGTAGGTAAAGTAAGTGAATATATTTATGGCTCATCTATATTTAGGACCTAATCTTCATTGATCATTTAAATCATTTTCCACGTTTTTATTCTTTTGGGGTTTGTAATTTTCTCTGAGCATTGTTTTGGAGTCGACGATGACAAACTGTATTGTAGACCAGATTTCTTTTGTTTCTTTAAATTTAAATACGAAGGAGTGAATATACTTAGGTATTATAATTAGCGCGCAATTAGGTATACTTTTTGGAATAAACATGTGATAGTATCTAAAGTAAACCGAGGTATAATGAAATAGCAGTAAAGTGAATGCATAATTTCTTGTAATTAGTTAGCCGTTCTATAACTTATTATAGTCTTTTAAACAATTTGTGCGAGCGTGACTTGCTACTTAGCTCCGACAATAATAATTATTCTTTAAAGTAATGTTGCTCTATAGCTTCCATTGTTCCTCGCTCCACATACATACAAAATCTAGTGTATTGTTTCTTTTACCACTGAATAATAATTAGTACCTAATACATGTATATAATAAGAAGTATAAAATAGGCATGATGACTACTAATAAAAATGAACAAGTAAATATTACTTTCATAAAGAAGATTAAAAATGAATGCAATAATTGAAAAAATAAGCATAATCGGTAAATAAATCACGGAGTAATAAGCTTTTAAAGTTTCTACAAGAGGCATCTCCTGTCCCTTTCTCGAGAAACAGAGCGGCCCCACAGTTACTATGAAAAATCTACTTGTGACGTCACATGCCAAAGAGATTGTATGAAAAGCTACCACAGCTTAGTAATGAGGTACTGTTACGACCTTCCTCTGACGTCACTGACCGTTTGAGCTATCTCTTAAATTCGGTTTTTAAAATGCTTGAAACTTGGTCATTTTTTGAGATATTTAATTTTTACCGTTTTACCGTTTTGTGGTAAACAACCGTGTAAGTTTAAAACAGTGTTTTATTTAATTTTTGTTCTCACAAATGTTTATCTTTTGAGGAATATAATTAATTTATCCAATAAAAAATTTTTAGTCATCATGCCTATTAAATATTCCGTGTGTAATTCGTATTTAATCGACTAAAACAATTTAATTGAGTTATTCTTCTCGTGTAAGCAAGTGGTCAGCCGAGATATCCTAAAATGCGCACCGCGAGAAAACTCATCGTCCCTGTTAGAGAGAGACACGTAGGCGCTACAATAATCTTGTCACTCGCGAGAAAAAGAGCTGAGAAATCTCGTCACGGTGCGCATGCTAACCCGGCTGGTTTTAGAATTTTTAAGCCGCCTAAAGGTTTCAGTCTTGGCTAAGGACCATTGTCTTACGACAACAGCAGGGACCGATGACGTGCCTTCCGAAGCACGGTAGCGCTCAGTTGTAAATACCACCTTTTGCCGTAGCGGTCACCCATCATAGTAGTGCCGCGAACGTTGTTTAAATCTACCGAACGGTTAGGATCGGCTAGTCGTGCTTCGCTATGAGCGCTACTTCATCATCATCATTAACAGCCTGAAGACGTCCACTGCTGAACATGCCCCCCCCCACCAGGTGCCACTTTAGCCTCCTGCATCCATAGGCTCTCTGCGGCTTTCACCAGATCGTCGGTCCACCTAGTGGAGGGGCCGGCCTACGCTGCGTCTTCCAGTTCGTGGTCGCCACTCGAGAACCTTTCTTCCCCATCGGTTGTCAGTTCTACGAGCAATATGGCCTGCCCCAATGGTCAGCATGCAATTTCAACTTGCTGATCCTAAGAACTATATCAAAGCACTACTTAGTTGATGAGGTAAAAACATAGTTTGTGCGTAAAACAGAACAGGTGTGATAAGTATGCTAACGTTGTGGTTAACATATTTCCGTGATAACGTTATGTCGTTAATAAACTGGTTTCGTTAATTTTATTGGTTCGATTTATTTAGTCTTCTATAATAAGAATACGAGTTCGTTCCCTAAAACATCAAGTTCTGTGCGTAAAACGATCAAGTGCATTGTAATGCCCAATAATGGAGATGACGTCAAGTCAAACCTTATTATTTTAAGCTTTAAATATAGAAATCCACCTCCACCACCGACTCTTGACAGGTCGACGACCTGGTGAAAACCGCGGGGAGCCAATGGATGCAAGAGACAAGCAGCTGCTCTAAGGATGAGGCCAATGTTCAGCAGTGATCGTCTGCGAGCTGTTGATGATGATATAGAAATCTGCAGATCTTTGCCTTGTTATCTATATTTATTTAGGATTTTAAAAAGCCGTCGTCATTAAAGTACTTGCTAAATATCCCTATAAAAACAATCTTTTGCTTTAGTAAGTAGGTAGGTGCAAGGTTTGGTGATTCTTCACATCCTTACATCGTAAGCGTGCATCCAATCCGCTTCCTAGTCCGATCGGTCAAGTCAAGGAATAGAATGCTCTTCCAGGAATACGCAACCAAGTGCGAGTTGGGCTCACGCAAGAAGGGAACCGTTCCAAAAAAAAAATTAACAAAAAAGCACGTTTGTTGTATTAAACATTTGTTTTATTCTGTTTTTTAGTTATTTTTTTTTATAGTGGCAACAGAAATACATTATCAGTAAAAATTTCAACTGTCTAAAATTATCACGGTTAATGAGATACAGACAGACGGTCAGGGGAGCCTTGTAATAGGGTTCGCTTTACCCTTTGAGTACGGAACCCTAAAAAGGTATAGGAAGTAATAAAATGTGCCAGTAATGTAATGTAATGTAATGTAATAAGTTCTGTACCTATAATCATTACAATCAATAATCAATTGGAAGAATCTATAAAAACACATCCTATATAATTACATAAAACGAGTAGGTTAAGACTTCGCATTCTGTTTGCGCGGCTTTACTTCTCGAACATTCGAAAATTACTCGTGTTCAATAACAAAGTTAACGAAATGAATTAAGTAAGTTTAAAAAATAAATCGTACCTTTAAACCGGTAGCATGATATAAACTACGCATTTAAGTAGGTAGGTATATTATGTTTGGCAACTATTGCAGCACAAGGCATTGACATTCTAAATTGATATTTCATGATTCATGAATATCTAACGTTTAAAATGTATTTAATTTTAACAACAGTGGAGAATCTTCGAGATTCTAGCTCATACAAATGGCGAGAAAAAAAGCAAATGGTTGAGGTGACTTATTTATGATAAATAATAACTATGATTGTACGTGATGTACTCAATAAAAACAAAACATATAAGGTTGTTCTTCTCACTTCAAACTTAAATTATTATTGTATAGCAATAATGGGGAAGAAGATAAAAGATTAGTGTGTATTCGACAGATGAATTCAAAAAGCGGAAGTTTTGGGAAGTAGTCTTTATGAACCTAAAGGCTCAGAAATAGGTATGACGAATTATACTGAATTGGGGGCTTCGGGATACAGGAGATTCACAGGAGAACTAAAATCAGCACTGATGGCCAAATTACTCGCAGAATCGATGTGGCCTGCCCATCGCCATTACAGCTTGCTCATTCTAAGAGCTATATATCGGTTCCTTTAGTTCTGCAGATCTCGTCATTTGGATCTTGTCTCGCAAGGAAACACTAAGCATAGCACTCTCCATAGCTAGTTGCTCATACGGATCTCCTCATTTTCAATGATTATGTTAACTTATTTCCAGATAAAGAACATAGGCTCAATCCGAGGGGTGGCTGGTGCCATTAAGCACGAGATCGAGCGGCAGAAGAGTATATTGGAGAACGGTGGTCGGATTGTGAACGAGACTCGGTCGTGGGATGCTGCTGCAAGGGTCACCATAGCCATGCGAGACAAAGAAGTCGTACAGGACTACAGGTAGAGTTATTTATGAAAATAATGTTAAATTAATTTATTCTAAAACAGACCTTATTACTAAGGCTCCGCTACCCGTCTGTCCGTCAACAGGCTGTATCTTATGAACCGTGATAGTAACACAGTTGAAATTTTCACACATGATGTGTTTCGGTTGCCGCTATAAATACAAATACTAACAAACAGAATAAAATAAATATTTAAGGAGGCTTCCATACAACAAAGTTGATTTTTGCTTGTTTTTGCAGATACGGAACCTTTCGTGCGCGAGTCCGACTCGCACTTGGCCGGTTATATTTTATTGCAAATAAGAATACGTCTCGTCTGAAGAGTCACAAACTAACCATGGTAGCATGTTGGGCATCACTAACACGACTAACGCGTTATTTGCTTTGAAATATTATTTAGAACGGTTTTCTTGTACCTTTGGTAGGATTTTGGATTTGACCACTATCTCACCTTATGGTAATTGACGACGCGATTGACGCTGGTACCATGGGGTCCCATACGGTACAAACGAAAAATAGCCCGAACTTGAAAAAAATGTAGAAATCGTGTCTAGAAAGTTACTAGTTAGTGTCCAGTGTATTCATTTGGCCCAATACTTCGCCAACACGCAATAAATTTCGCTTGATAATCTTGCGTTATGCAGAAATAAGATAATTCGTAAAATAGCCCGCGTTATTCCGTTGTATGGGATGAGGCATCTGTACTGTAGGTATTATATTATCTGGGCTGGAACATACTTACCTAGGAGATACACGTTCACTCTTGCCTTGCTCTTGCCCAGATTATTCGCAGGTTGGCAACAGTAGCAGTTTTTTTTGAATGAAGACTAATATAGGTATGACAGTAACATAAAAAAGAACGCAATCAGCAACATTATGTATTATGAACGTACGAGTTTGAATCATCATCATTATCAGCCTGAAGACCTCCACTGCTGAATATGGGCCTCCCTTATAGAACCACTTTAAATGGCTACTTCACTGGCTTCTTGACAACTCCAATAAGTATTAAGAATTAAAAAAAATGCTTTAAAAAAAATTAAGTATCGTAGTGATAAATATAAATAACGTACATACCCACGACAAAGCATAAATAATAGTTAGTTTGGGGCTAAATGGTGCTGTGTGAAACGTCCACACATATTTATTTATTTCTTTAATAGGTAGTACAAGTACCCGCTCTACTCGTACCTACATTATATCTTATTTGAATATGAAAATGGTGCTTTCCGTCTGTTTACGATTTCTGTTGTTTACCAGTAGTTCTAGGCTTAATCAGTAATTATAATTATATGTCAACATTACATATTATGAATAATGAAGCATTGTAAATATACAGCACAGTTAGTCTATACATGTAAAGCGCTAAAGTTCGAGGAAGGTCATGCTTTGCGGAAACGATGTTAAGACACGTATATTCTAAAATTATTTATCGTGAAAGGTGTTTTATTAACTGGTTTTTGTCCGGAAATAATAATTTTGACTCGATTTTAATAAATTATAAGATAAAATAAATATGTGTGGACATGTCACACAGCGCTATCTAGCCGCAAAGTAAGCAAAGCGTTCACTTACTATGGAATATGTAACTACTCAGATACTTTTGTTTGTACATACATAGAATACAATATAACACCCAGACACAGAACAAACACCTATGTTCATCGCACAAATGTTTGTCCCGGGTGAGAATCGAACCTACAACCCCATATAATATAATACCTACAGTACGGACGCCTCATCCCATACAACAGAATAACGCGGGCTATTTTACGAATTATTTTATTTCTGCATAACGCAAGATTATCAATCGACATTTATTGCGTGTTGGCGAAGTATTGGGCCAACACAGAATTCCCCCTATTACATAGGTCCAGAACCGAAGTCTCCATACTTAACCTTGTTTGAACATGAATCAAACCATAGAGCACATTTTTTTTTCTTCTAATGTCAGTTCCTATTTCAACATACCATATAAATAGTATTACCCGATTTAGTCGGGTACCTAAATAAAAATCTAGCTAGATGTAAAATGTAAATAATAAAAATTATATAACGCCTACATTAAAAAAATATAAAATAATAAAATTAATTACCATCATAATACTATCTATAGACAAGAAAAAGGTCTATAGATAGCTCATGCAATCTTTTAATAAAAAGGATTCAAATTAAGTAAAACCAGCAGTTTATCCAACATTTCTTTTAATAACTCACTAGTTTTTCAATATTACCAAGTTAAAGGGTTTAAAGAACAACAGTTATGTAGGTACAGAGGGTCTAGCAAAGATACCAAACACTAACGCTAACGCCAAACGCTAACTCCAAAATGTACTGAAATGACATTTCGAAAATCGCTAACTTTTCCGTAGCGAATGTCAGTTCGATACATTTTTGGAGTTAGCGTGAGGCGTTAGCGTTAGCGATTGTGATCTTTGCTAGACCCCCTGGGCCTCAACCAAAATAATGTTTCATATATTAGGATAAAAAAAATAACCTTAAATGGAAAAACAGTGGGCGCGTGGAACGTTTATAGTTGACAATAAAACTATTATCAGTAATTGCACTTCTGTGTTCTGTGTGTTCTGTACTATAGAAATGCGCTGAACATATTGTTGAGCGAGTATTAGGTTTCCACCAATCTTTATTTCAACTTTTTCGAACTACTTTTATCCAACGATCAGCTAGACATAGATCTATTGGAAATCCATACAAAAGAAATCGGGTAATTATTCTGATGTCGTGTGGCAATACTGATTTTGACATGTCAACTTTTTATTGTAAAATGGTTCTAACTCTTCGTCAAATAGAAATAATTAAAATAATCCTATAAAAATACATGATTAAGGCCACTTACAAGTGAAATGTGATCGTGTGCTTCTGTGATTCGTGCCTCGAGTGATTTCGGCACAGTTTTATCACGCAAGACGGCATTTTTTTGGTATGTATTCAAAAGCACACCCAAGTAACGACTGATTTTGATTTTGACAGCTGAGAATCAATCACACCCAAAGTGGTGTGTACGGTTTTGCCCTGCTTTAAAATCGTATTAGTGGTCTGGATAAAAAGTCTTTGTGGGCCAAATGAATACACTGGTAACTTTCTAGACGCGATTACTAAATTTTTTTCAAGTTCGGGCTATTTTTCGTTTTTGATGATGGGACCCCATGCTACAACACAAATATTCTCTTTCTTATTCGCAGATTCATGCCAGAACCCAACCTACCGCCATTGCGCGTCAATTTGCAAACCAGAGATGACCACCCAGATGTCATAAGCATACCGCTCATACAGGACAGATTGCCAGAGCTTCCAGAAGATACTCGTTTGAGACTGATGCAGAAGTTCGACTTGCGTCCAGAAACAGCCATACAGCTTGTTAACGAACCGGTCTTACTAGATTTCTTCCAAGAACTAACAATGACGTCAGAACCCACGAATGCGACGAGAGTCGCCAATCTCCTTCTTAATGACCTATTGACTGTAATCAACAAACGAAAGCTAGACGTCGAAGACTGTCCCATAACTGTCAGTCAAATGAAACAATTGACGGATATGTTGTTAGGAAACAAAATCAATTTGGAAATATGTAGGAAAGTTCTCGACGAACTAATCGAGTTATCGGATAGTGACGTCACTCCAGCGAAATTAATCGAAATCAAAGGCTGGTCGTTAATAACAGATTCGGTATTAGTAACGAAACAATGCAATTATGTGCTAGAAAACAACCCTAAATTAGTAAAGCAGTATAAGGAAGGGAAAGCGAAAGTATTCAAAGCGTTGTTAGGCATATTGTTCAAGAATTCTCAAAATAAGCTTGATATGTCTGTAGCATCTAAGATAATGGAAGAATTATTAAAAAAGTGATAAGTAATAAATATATTTATTAGTTTTAATTAAGATTGTATTGTTTTATTAACCCTTTTGCTATAATTAGTTCAAGATAATTATGCCGAGAGCTCGCACACCCCGTGTGTCCCCATTGTAATGAAATATCGGTATCTAACCTATCTAGGTACTTACAATTCCACAAACGAGCAGAAAGGGTCTTGAATCCATAAACGCTCTTAGCGAGCGAATTGCGAATCACATGTATTTTGTGGTTCAAAAATCGCTCACTAGGGGAACTTGTGAAAGCATACAAAAACGCATCACTTACCATTACCATCATGGTCATAAAAACTAACAGAGCAAAACAAATGCGAACCCCTCTAAGCGACATTTGTTTCATAGCTCTGTGTCATCATCATCATCATCATTAACAGCCTGAAGACGTCCACTGCTGAACATAGGCCTCCCCCAGGGAGCGCCACTTAGAGCGGCTGCTCGCCTCCCGCATCCATCGGCTCCCCGCGGCTTTCACCAGGCTCTGTGTGAAAACTATTAACTAAACTCGGAATAGGCTATCTGGAATAACACATTCCGTATTATAATCAAGCCTGGCCCTAGAATACATACTTATAGGCACAATGGCCTGGCCAAGGAAGTCCCATAATATATTGAGCACAGATAGTATGTATAAAAGGTACCTTGAGCCTGGCATAGGCATACTTACTTCACTGGGCTGGGATATCTTGTTTTTTCTTTTTAATACTTAGCAGGTCTATGATGCAGTGTCGCCTGCTTTACAATACAAGACTCAATAGATGGCGCTGGCAAACTCGTAAGTTGGTCACAGAAGTAGAAAATAGGAGTTTTGGCGGGAACGCGGAAAAGTTCACGTCGTTGCATTGTATTATTTTTCAAAACTTTTGCTTTTTCCAGTGTTAATGTTTAAAATTGATAGCGTTTTACGCATTAAGTGCTGAATTACGAGCATGAGTGAGGGCAAGTGATATAATGTGGTAAAACGTGTTTTTTCGTGTTGCTTCCAAAACTCCATAGAAGCTTCTAGTAAAGTTGCCACCACTTTGCTGGAGCATGACTACCTGACTTAGACTGGACAATGACTATGACTTGGACATGACTGCATGAAATATTTTATAACACGATAAAAATATAATTCTTGACACTGGCTAAATACACTATGTGTGGAGCCAAAATATAAAAAAAAAGTAGAAAATACCCCTTCGGAGCAAAATGTTTACCACGCTATTTTGTTGTAAAAATCACTTGTCAATGTCACGGCTCACTTGCGGCTCTCGGTTAAAGGGATGGGGATGCGGGTTGAAATCCCGCTGGTGACTAAATTTTTTCATTTAATCTTAGGCATAGAAAGATGGCCACTGCTGGACACAGGCCTCCCCCTAAGCTTTGACGCACGTTTATTATACGGGAGTTTACCATAATCAACACGGCCCACGCACGCTTGGCATTGGCAGGGAGCTTGGCGATCCTGAAGATTAAATGTAGGTAAGGTACCGAGAAGAATGCGGTCGCCCATTCACGCTTGTACGGGACCCATGGCAGAGTTGGGGTGGTTTAATTTCCACATCGCTGGGAACACACGTCCACCACCTTCTTATCCATTACTTAGGTACTTACACATGATTCTATTCATATTTAGTACCTATACAATATTATATATTAGGTATTATTAATTATACCTACTTAATAGTTAAGTCCTTGCTTAATTCATTTCAATTTACCGTTACCATTGACCTTTGAAGATTAATCTATTTAGCATGGCCGAATATTTGAATGAATAAATTATATAAGTAGGTAACCTTTGTGACTAAAATTAAATAAGTATTTTAATAAAATTGCACACTATAGAAAACACTTGTTATCATAAGCACCGTTAAATATTGATGATAACGATGATTATATTTGTATGGCGTATGCATGCCGTATGGCTTTCGTATGAACTTTATAGTTTAGAAGAAATTTTGTACGGCTGCGTAAGTATAAGTAGGCACTTATAACTACCTACCTATTACGCAGTAGGCTGGTACCTATGCTCTACCGAAAGTAACGTAGCTAAGCTTGGTACGTATTATGTACCTAACCTATACGTAAGTGTAACTACTATTTTAATATCTGTGGTATTACGTAATTAGTTTAATTGAAGCTATAAAATTTTTCATTATAAATAAATTAATAACGCCCAACGATCACAAACATAGATCCTGGTCCCTAACTAGGATTCCCTGTATCTAGAGACCCAGGTACGAGGATCATGGTCCCACAACACCCAGACACAGAACAAGTATATGCGCTTTTTTTTTCGGGCGCATTTGCGACAAGTATTTACTTGTCCTGTCGCGGGAATCGACCCCGCCACCTCCGGGTTATGAGCCGACCTGCTCAACCACCACACCATGGAGGCAATCAACAAAGTGATCAGACCGGGTCTTGTTATTTAACTGAAGTGTGGAACCCTTAAAATCATCCTACAAAATTTCTGTGGCAAAACCGAAAACTGATGAAGGAGTAGCTAACTCGCAAAAAGATTAATAGGCTACGTAGCCTTAATCAAAATGTTATTGACATTGGAAACGTCAACATTTATATTTATGTGCGTTTGGTATGCGAATGAGAGCGAAGGTTGTTTAATGATGCCGCACGCGCCCCGAATAACATTCGTTATACGTTCTCAGGTGTAACAAACAATTTTATGTGACAGATTAATTTTGTCACGAACAGAATTTGAACCCGCATCCATCGTCTCTAAAGCCGGGACATGCTTTATATTATATGTGGCGTCACTTATTACATAATATAATAAAATAATATTTATGATTTTTAAAGCAGTATCGCCTGCTCAGCGTAATCTACAAATTAATTTGTAAAGGAAAAATTAGAATCACGAGCGGGGATTGAACCCGCATCCATCCATCCATCCCTCAAGCCGCTTTAATTTTTCCTTTACAAATTAATCTGTATAATAAAATAATATCTTGTGTAAGTGGTACCTACATCATTCATCAAACACCATTCATCATTCATCATTTTCTTTGTTAAGGCGAAGGGTAGAGCAAACAAAGTGTTTTTTGGCACATTTCCTGATGAAATTAGAACATGTAAAGCTTTGAATTTAATATATCATGTAATTCGTTTCATTAACTTGTTTGTGATAAACGCAAATCCAAGATAAACAAAACAAGCAATAGGTAAAATACGACCGAACCTTCAACTCCTCTAAAAAAGATATAGAGTAGTAAGTAACTAATATCTACATTATTGATCGCAGCCCAGATGTACCCAAAATGAAACATCACAAGAAAGTAGCATTAAAAGGTTGTCAACACCATATCTACCTAATCACGTTGTTGTTGAATATGCATGTTGAATAATTAACTACACCTCATTACATCACATGAAGTGGTCAAGAATTTGAGATCAGCCGCTGGAGGCTAGAGCATTTCGCCTCATACTCAGTGGAGACGTCGATCAGAATGTGGTGTCAGATTGTATACTCGTTAACACTTTTCGCAGTTGCTTTAACAGAAATAACAGCCCCTGGTATTGACCGGACTACTAGTGAAGGAACCAAAAGTGTGGGGTTCAAAATGGTGTACGGAGACGAAGATATAACAATAATCAACGAAGTGGTGGAGAAATATGAGAAGGATCACTTGTCGAAGAGTAAATATAACATTAATGAGGCGCTGCCACCGCTGCCGTCTGAGGACGTCAGGTGCTTGATGTCTGTTGACCGGTATTGTTCAAAGGAAATGGGCGAAATGAAGAGTAAGTTGTGGTTTTTTTTGTAGAAAATCTTACCTTGGCATGTACCTTCTTAGGTTACTCATACATTACGTTATTCCCGGTAAGCATACCTCTCCATAGCTTGTTTCCTTAGCACGTAGGTATAGTATCTACGTACATAATAGGTAACAGAATACATTCGCTTTAAAGTTTCGTAGTTCGCAGCAGTAGTAGAGTACCTCATGAGCTCTACGAAGTGCTTGTTTTGAATAAATAGATATAGTAAATAAATAGTAACATTTTAATCGGAATGCAGTGGACTTCTGTGGGCTGACGATGATGAATAATTTTAAAGTTTACCGATTATTTACCATACCTACTTAATATAATCTGGGAGTGTTTAAGGCCAGAGTGAACCGGTATTTTCTAGGCAGGCATGCTCCATCGTTGATCGCGTCGTCACTTACCACCAGGTGAGACCGTGGTCAAATGATAGCCCATCGTTGATAAAAAAAATTTGGCGGAACTGGTGACAGAACTCTAGAAACACGGGCTTGCCAACGATGCTGTTGCCAGACATTTCTATTTTACCAGATGACCATGACACCATGCTTATTTTTTTTTAAATTAGATTAACGTACATAATTACGAAGTAAGTGAAGGTCTGTAATTCCTATCAAAATCATCATCATCAATGCACATGCCTGTGTTAGTCCATTCCTGAACATAATTACGCCTCGCTTAAGGTACCCTTTGATTACGGCTTTATAACTTCATTTATTCTGTGACCCTGCACATAAAACACACACACACACACCCCCACAACACCCGCAGAAACAAACCCCCGTTGCAACGAACACACATGTGCCCTCAGATAGGCATGATGCATATAAAAGTAGGTACAACTATTTGTTTACAATCGTTTCAGCCGTCCTCATCCAGGCTCTCAAGGAAGACTGCAAGGAGTGCACTAACGACCAAAAGGAGAAGGCAGGCAAGATAGTGGCTTCTATGATGGCTCACGATCCCGCAGCATGGAAGATGTTCCTAACTAGGTACGACAGCCACCAGAGGGTTCAAAGGATACTTGGTTAGATACGTACATAGTACATATCTAATAAGTTATCAAGACTTCAAGACGGTACCTAGTCAAACAAGACCCACGATAATATTATCTCTTAGTTATTATTTAAAAAAAAGAGTCATTTTTATGATGAATAAAATGAAAAATCACTGAACTTATCAAGTGAAGTGACCGGGTTGATCCTTGTGGTTTATTTTCATAGATTTACACCTATGTGTGCGGGCGGTATACGTGAGTTTGGACTACAGTTGTTAAATCCACAAAATAAATCGCCAGGATCAACCCCCGAAACATAATTTATTATTTCTCATTTTAAATTCTTGTAGGTCAGCCCTACAGTCTATTCCTCCAAAAGAAGCTCCTAAACAGGAAAATGTACGCTACAAAATCCTTGGGGAGCCTGAAGAAATATTGCAATCGAAATACCGGTACACAAAACCAGGATTCAAAGTTAGGGTAAAGCGGTATGCAGCTAAAATTGTGCCGTAGGTAAACTGAATTGAATTGCCTAAGAATCAGGATTGACCTTTCAAGTATTTGAAATTTATTACCTAAATTGAATAATTGTTTAAAAACACTAAAATAAAGGCAGTTTTAGGGGCAACTCTTTTGTATTAAACTAGGCATATCACAATAAAACAACTATTCTAGGAGTACCGAGGACCTATACTGAAATCTCAAAAGTAAATTTTATGGTACTGTAGGTAATTAGATATTAGGTTGTATAAATACATTAGGTATTATGATGTGCAATAAGTACTGTAAAATCAAGTACCTACTTCTAACTCATTTTTTAGCTCTGTGTCTCCTAACCATGGAGCTAAGTTTATAAAGCCTGCCATGGAGTACTTATAACCACACCAATGACGGAGCTGTGGACTAGTTTACGTAGCGTAAGAACACGTAATATAGTTAGTGCCTACAAATCTCCCGCGAGCTTCGTCACGCAGGTGACATGTAATATAGCTACACTATTAGCATTATCAAATGAACAGCCGTACCTATAATAAATAAAATTCTCTATACATCCATGAGCTTGATAATATATAGGACATAATTTGTAAATTAAGATTATTGTTTGTTTATGTAGTTTTAATTAAGTATTTATTAAATTATGTTTTTAAAGTAAATAAACTTTGTGTAAAACTTAAGAATGTTTTATCTTAATTTTTCTTCAATAAAGAATGTGCTTAACTACATCCTCATTTTTCCGATTAGGGGTGATTTCAAAGTGCTTTTTTTCTAATCTTCACCGAATTCTGGGATTAAAAGGAACTGAAAAAAGAGAGAATGGGACAGAGTAGAAACCGCTAGGTAAATGATGAGTAAGTAGGTAGGTATCTAATATGTTATATAAGTTATTTCTGGAAGCATAAACTTAGGGTACCTAATCCGAAATTGACAATCTTTTCACTAATTTTAGTCTTTAAGTATCCCTATCCCTATCCTTATTTGCCAAACATTAGGTACCTAAGTATAAACGTAATGGTGTAACGTCTTTTTTTGGTACGTTAAATAAATAAATAAATATGTGTGGACATTTCACACAGCGCCATCTAGCCCCAAACGAAGCATAGCTTGTACGTTGGTTTTTCGATCAAACTTTCCTTAATATTAATAAAACCCGAGATGTAGGTAAAGTTTATATGTAATATCGTAGGTAGGCACATATTTGAGTACCTACAAAATTACGTTACTTTTCGAGTTTGGATAATATTTAGAATGATCATGACGTTCAAGACCATATAATCATTAATGCACGCACATATAGTGACTAAGTGGACTCTGAACAATCAACAGTACATACCTAGACAGGAGGTGTTAACAAAAGTCGCTAATAAAACGAATCAAGGGATGTGAATTATTATTTTCCCTAACCAACATAATGCAAACAAAGATCTACGTTTTTCTACTATCATTTATGTACGTAATAATGATACCTACTGATGCCTCGTGGTTTCTCCCGAATTAATTCGGAATGGATCCAGAATAGAGGTACTTATGAGGAATGAAAGGAGTGGTTCTAACCACTATTAGTACCTCATCATCATTAACAGCCTAAAGACGTCCACTGCTGAGCATAGGCCTCCCCAGAGAGCGCTACTTTAAGCGGCTGCTCGTCTCCTGCATCCATCGGCTCCCGTGGGTTTCATCAGATCCTAATAGTGGGGGCCCGGCCGCCCTAGGTAGGTACCTATTCCCGCGAAAACTCTTAGTTTTCCGGGACAAATAGATAGCGTCATTTAGCCCAAAACTATTCTAACTTGTACTATTGGGAATCAGATAGCTGATAGAATAGGTACCTAACCTACTCATATATATTTTTTGTTTGTAAATACAATATAGGTACAAATACATAACACCTGAAATAGAACAGACATCGATATTCCACAACCATAAGTTTAGAGGGCAGAGCTACGATGCGCTGCGAGGCTTGCTGGAAACAGTTGTTATGTTGATCTTGGATATACATAGATAGGTTACATGGGAGTAGAATAGGGGAAAGACAATTTTGTTCACCATCCATGGTTAAATCATGGATGGATGCGGATTGCTTCAATCCCCGTTCGTATTTCAAAAAACAACTCATAAGATAACCCTGGACCCATTATCCTATATCTTTTGAAATTGAATTCCCTTTGCGTTGTTTTTTAGGCGAAAAGGACAAAAGGGTATTTGAATAAGTAGTAGGTTACCGTCTCTTTTGAAGTAGATATTAGATCCAAAGAGGAAGGATCGCCACTTAATTTAGCATCATCACAACAAACCCTGGCAATAACTAGATCTGGTAGTACTTACCTAGGTAAATAAATAATATTTTTGCATCCCATAGTAAGCAAGCTTACATACTTATTTATTAAATTTTAGCAAATAAAAGATGATTCAAAAAACAGAGGCTAATCAACATTAGTCTTCTTTGGACTCTTTCTCCTCTTCGTCTTCGCCATGTTTTGTTGTTGAGGTTTCTTCGTCGGCTTGTTTGCTGGCTAAGTACTTCTTTTTGTAGCTTCCATCTTCATTATATCTGTAATATATATGGATACACCTGTTAAAATAGGTTAAATAATGTGTAAAGTACCTGTAAGTAAATAAATTACCAATAAAAATAATACATAAGTATACATAAAGACATGTCGGTAAAAATATGCACTTAGCTTTTAGGATTGGCGAGTTGAAATGGTAATGGGCACTTGGGCAGGCCATATCGTTCGTAACTGACAACCGATGAGGAAGAAAGGTTCTCGAGTGGCGACCATGAACTGGAAGACGCAACATAGGCCGCCTCCCCACTGACGACCTCTCTGTCGTGAACTGACGACCTGGTGAAAACCGTGGCGAACCGATGGATGCAGGAGGCCACCAGCCGCTCAAAGTGGCGCTCTCTGGGGAGGTCTATGTTTAGCCGTGGACGTCTGCAGGCTGTTGGTGATGATGATAAAAAATATGATAGCAAAACCCTTTCCGTAACAAGAGCAAGTTTATGGTGTAGGTACAACAAAATCCATCACTAAAACATTCCATCTCTTTCATATTTACTTTTACAAAACGTGGTGCTTTATTTAAATTTAAAAATTAAATTAAAAAAATCATAGGCTCTGATTTGTTTATGAAAATAATTAACTAGGTTAGCAAAGCACTGTGTTTTGCTATCACCCAAATTCAGTCAGTTACTTGTAGGTACTGGTCATTTTCAACAGGTGCATTTTTGTCATCTTGGCACCGAAAATGCAATTTTGTTCATAAAAGCGTGACCAATAAAGATTATTTCTCCGAATCTACATCTTTAAACTGGGCAGGGTCGTGACGTGAGTCGTGTGGTCAATTAGAGTAGCTAAATATGGTCTGAATAGGACACAAATATTATAATGCCTGTGTCAAAAGCGAAGGCAGTGCTAGTTGTTTTTTATAGGAGCTCTATGGGATTAGTAGCAAAGTTTAGATATGTGTTACGTAGAAAGAAAGAGAGGAGTATTATATTTTGTATTTATAAAAAATCCTCTATTTTATTTATTTTTACTCTTATGAATTAGGCACAGACCAAAATCTATAGAATAGATTTACTTATTGTACCTAAGTGCTACGTAACTATTACATAAGTAGTTTATAGTAATTTTAGTTTGCTAAATACAGTTTAAATAAAATTATTTCTTTGATTACACATGATTAAAAATTACCTGCACCATTACATTATTCTTGTCCAATTTTGTATTCAGTCTCCTCTACCCACACCACTTGTTCCTATCAAAGCGTATGGAAAATAAACTTGACGGATTAATGATAGCAATTGAACCATAATTACTGTATTTACATGTTGCTAACTATTAAGTATGTTTGATTGCTTGTACCGCAGAAACATTACGTATTCTACGCATAGCATAGAAACTAGAATCTTCCACGAGAGAATAGGAGTATAGGAATATTTCCACATTAGGTATACATACTTAATGTTAGGTACCGTGTAGGTGGATATATATTTTTTTATACAGGCTGTATACGAAAATATATACCTACATTGTTATTTTGTTTGTTGGCTTTTACGCCAAAATGAACCGACTCGATCTGAAATTTTGCATACAGACTGCTACTGGCTTTACCAACATTAACATGAGGTACTCAATATCACGAATAAATAAATAAATAAATGAAACCGTCGTGTATAGTATAGTATAGTATAATAAATAAAAGCTTGTAAAAATTACGAGCTCCCTCGGGAAAACTGATAAATTGAGCCACGACGATGTATCATTTACTTATATCTACGCGTCAAGATGAACGCTTTTAAACTGACAAATAAGTACTTATGCTATGCGTTTTGCATGGCTGAACACACGAGCCATGAGAGTCATACTCAATACACAATTACATTAAAAACAACATTCAATTTTTTGCCGTATAGTCGTAGAAGGGATCTGCCAATCTGCCATTGCTTGATCAAACCATGACGCTGCAAAAATCATGCATTTCAATAGACATTTTCATTTTTGAAATAAGTAATTTAATTAAGTATGGTATTATTTTGTTATCGTTAAGCATGGAATGAATATACCTATATTACACCACAAATAACAAAACAATATAACTACGACAACGAGGAGAAAAACTAGACTTAGGTAAAACTCACACTATGCAATATGCATATTAGAATCTACAATACTATATTTACTTACCCATGGTACCAGTTTAACCCTGTGCTATATAACTTTAACTCGTGGGTCAAAATCACCGACAAATTGTTCGGATGGTATACTTAGGTACCTACTAGGATACTTACCTCTTGTCTCCCATACATGAAATCATCATAAATTACGTATACATACTTACATCATGGATGATTTAGGAGCGACTATCAGCTGTCAACAACTGGTACCACTTTGTAGGTGAGTTACCTAATTATTTTCTATGAACAATATTTACTAAGCTCTCATTCCACCTACTTATCTTGAATAGCCTAGAGTAGGTGTTGGTTTTGGTATGAGAATTTCTAAGCCATCCACTAGTTAAAAAACCTGGAATAGCATTTTTTAACCATATAATTATATAGGCTCCATTTAATTTCGTCCACTGCCGCGCCTGATGGTAAGTGACGACGCGGACGATGAAACAAGCTTGCCACGAAGATACGGTTCACTCTAGCATTAAAAACGTACATTATTATATATTTCAAAAAACAATGACGCTGGTAAGTTGTTCCATTCCTTATGTTTAGGTGAAATCCATCCACCCGCATCTTTTGTCTACCCACTTCGTGGACATGGTGCATGTGACTGTGCCGAAATATCGGGAACTCAGAAAAGATTCTAATCACGGTAAATCTTCCGTAAGTACTATTAAAAACTAGTAATACTTTACTTCTGTTCCAGTTTCACCCAGTCGTCAGGTCTGTGGTCGATGATGTACTGCATGACTTGGTCTGCACCCTCTTGTTGCCGCTTTGTGCATTTCGAGCAGTCATTCTCTATAGCGTCAGGGAGATTCTCTACAACAAGTATTAGACCTACGATATTGTTTTTTCTGTTCAGTTACCATTATTCGTATACGTTATATATACGTTGCCAGGAGACGGCCTCTGTAATGTAGTGGTTGCGCGGGTCAGCTCAACCCGGAGGCGGCGGGTTCGATCTCGCGACAGGACATGTATAATAGGCATGATGACTACTATTAAAAATGAACAAGTAAATATTACTTTCATAAAGAAGATTAAAAATGAATGCAATAATTGAAGAAAAAAGCAAAATCGGTAAATAAATCACGGAGTAATAAGTTTTTAAAGTTTCTACAGGCATCTCCTGTCCCTTTTTCGCGAAACAGAGCGCCCCCACTGTTACTATGAATAATCTACTTGTGACGTCACATGCCAAAGAGATTGTATGAAAAGCTACCACAGCTTAGTAATGGGGTACTATTACGACCTTCCTCTGACGTCACTGGCCGTTTGAGCTATTTCTTTCTATTCCGGTTTTTAAAATGCTTGTAACTTGGTCATTTTTTGAGATATTTACTTTTTGTTTTCGGAAATGTTTTGTTTGAGGAATATTAATTTATCCAAAAAAAAAATATTAGGCATCATGCCTATTCTTCAGTTCGTTCAAGTGAATACCTAACAACTCCATCTAATGTAAGAATTTGTTTGACAGCTGTAATGAAATAGTAAAAATCTGAACGAAAACCGAAAATTCAGATCATTTTTGCAAATAATTAAATAAATAAATAAATATGTGTGGACATTTCACACAGCGCCATCTAGCCCCAAACTAAGCATAGCTTGTACTATGGGAACCAGATAACTGATATAATACTTACATACTTTTTTTTTGTTTGTAAATACATACATAGAATAGAATATAACACCCAGACACAGAACAAACATCTATGTTCATCACACAAATGTTTGACCTGGGTAGGAATCGAACCCACGGCCCTCAGTTCAGAAGGCAGGGATACTACCAACTGAGCTATCGGGCCCGTCTATTCTATTTAATTTTATTGGTTGGGTGGTAGTTATACATTAGCTATAACGAAACATTTAAATGTTTCAATACAGGTTTTTTGACTATTTCACTGTAGCTGTCAAAACGCATTCATACATTAGATGGAGTGTAGGTATAGATAGGTACTTGTCCTGTTGCAAACCTTTTTGAAATAATGATAACTATTTAGTTGTAGTTACATTTCTACGTTAAATCCCCACCCGCTCCGTCCCCTCTGGGCCTAAGATGACAACCGCTGGAAGTTTTCACATAACGCTGCGCCGAACGCCAATTCAACAGTGACTGTCACGGCATAATAGGTATTAGGTACCTACAATAATACTATTATTATTATAATCAGTGCTGAATAATTTTTTACTTTACAGTATTCTGTAATAGCATAAGGTATTCTGTGATAGCATTTCTAAAATTGGATAGCGTCACAGCATCAGAAACTTCTGGAGTACGAGCCTCGGCTTGAGCCGTTGCTGAACTGCTGAACATAGGCATATAGGCCCCTGTAGAGCACCACTTTTAACTATTATGTTTTGCTTCTGAGAAATAACTATTCCTAATACTTTTTGTACCATCCATTCTACCAGTCTCGTCCTCCCATATTATAACTGTTGAACCTTATACAAGGTGACCTTGAATTAATATGATATCCCGAAATGGGGGGACTGGGACCATGATACCATACATGTTGTGAGAGCCTTACTTGAAACTGGGTGTATCCCATGGTAAATAATAAATCCACTCGCAAAATTGCACTTGCGATCGCTCCGAGAGTTAATAAGATACTATAAATTCATTTCTAAACACAGGTCGTTAAACTTATTTACGTGCACTCGGTCAAGGACGAAGTTCAACCACCCAGCTGCGTCAAGGCTATTTTCGAACGTAAACTTTACATGGCATTTCTTCAATGAAAAACTATTAATTTAGTAGTTGTAGAAAAACATTGTCTACCTTGGGGTGTAGATTCACCCCCTTTCGGGATAATATACTAATTCAAAGTCACCTTGTAGATAGTTTTATGTAGCTTTATGTTTCACCTTGCAAAGGTTAAGTATGCACATAATTTGTGAAGATATTTAGACTTTTTTTCAAGAGATATCATCATATAGATAAGTATTATGTAGGTAGGTACATATTTACTAACTCTTCAGCTCTTTGCCATCCGGCGTGCAGGGTCCTAAGTCCAAGAGACAATTGACATAGCCAGTCAAGAGCCGTTCGCTCGCCAGGATCTCTTCAAGGTCGACTCCATCGTACTTGTTGGTGTAGATCTCTTCGCATCGAATGTGAATGAACAGGTACATGCAGAACAGATAGAGGGCAAGCATTGTCTGTAAACCAAGAATTTAAGCCAGACATTATGTAGTCTCTCTGACCATTTAGTTCGGCCCAATGAGATAATCGACAAAATTGACGAATGCAAAAAACAATGTAAGAATTTTTATACCTAAATGAGCTGTAGTAGGTAAGTGGTTTAATTTTGGTATCTATATTTAGCTCATAATTATTATGAAGTAAGCCCAGCAGCGCAGAACACTTTTAAGTAGGTACTGTGACTTAACTTTTAACTTTAATCTCTTATGTTAGTTACTGATGACTTCAAATTCTGATATGGTGCAGGTTTGTTCAACTCTTACATCCTTACTATTGCACACACTTCATAATAGTTTTTTTATGCTAAGAATATGTATCATTCGTTTGACAACAACTCACCTGATGGTAATTGACGAAGTTTTCATCAGGTGGAGCACGTTTGCCTATGAGATGGATGCCCAAGCCCATTCACTCTTGACTTGAAAGACCCAGGTTTAGTTAGCACGGACGGTAGACAAAATTGTCTCTCCCCTGTTTTACTCCACTTGACATGTAAATTGTATGAAGAATTTGACATAAAACAGGGAAAGACAATTTTGTCTACCGTCCGTGCTAGCCCGGCTGGAAGAGCAGTCCATTCCTTGATCGTTCAGACTATGTTGGACGACTCAGCAAAAGAAGTAAAAGAAGGTCGTGTAAACCGATTATATCAGCTTTCGCTATGCTGGGTTAAACAATAATCGACCCTTACCAAAATAAAAAAAACACTTAATGCCAGGTTAATTATTTGTTACATTAAAATGTAATAGCTGAATATAGAAAAAATAGTCACTTACCCACATATATTTTTTTTACCTACAATTTATTTACTAAGTATACATAATATGTACTTATTTAAGTTTCATAGAATGAGGCGTAAACAAATGTACTTACTTTACTGCAAGCGTTTTCACAGGATGCAGATTGTACCACAGATAAACAAAGCTATTTGAGAACTAACACACAGCAAATTCCAGAGCTGCATTTTATATAAAAAAGAAAATTGAGAAACGATTTCGCCATTACCTTAATAGATAAAACGTTTCTCATTTGATGCCTATTACCTACTTAGCTATATTTTCTCAGTTTACTGCCAGTGACCAAACGTACACAAAATACTGCAAAAATACTGACATTATTTTCCTGTATTGTTAATCGTATTTTAGATAAATAATTATTATTCCATCTTCGAGGTATTAATAAAACTATAATGCCCTTCGATCGGGTACAGTAATCAGGACTACGTATAGGTGTCGAACTAGCGCGTGTCAAAAGCATGATTTCTAACCGTATAGGTGATTCGCAACTCAGTGTTGTCGTGCTTTGATGATTCGAAACTCAGTTGTTTTGTGCTAGAGTCGGGAACTCACAATGTAGTGTGCCTGTGCATATCTGCTGTATAATGAATCTGTCGTAACAAGAATCTTCCGTAAAAAGACCCTGCTGTAACAAAAGTCTTCCGTAAAAAAACTGGTCGCAACAAGAATCTTCCGTACGTATAAAGGATCTGCCGTAACAAAAATCTGCCTAAACTACAGCCTGTTCAAAGATGGATAAGCAAATATACTTCTGTCTATATTAGATACATCAAACCTTAGTCTCACTTACCTTAGACTTTCATAAGATTCTCGTTTCATTTTTAATATTGGGTATGCAGGACGTGCAGCGTAATATGACCGATAGATAGAAAATGCTTTATTGCACATAAAACGAACGTTGCCTACATGACTTACTACCAATCGTTCACAGTTCTGATCGGTCATCCATAAAAAATTAGGTCCGTTCGGTCACACATTCCTAAAAATTAAAATATTTTTAAAAATCGTATACCGATAGGTCACACTTTTCCATAAGTAGTTAAGTAACAAAAATGAGAAAAAGTACAGTCAGCAACACTACGAATTATTATTGTTATATTATTATGGCTGTGATTTTATTGATAAGAAATGGTGTAAATAAATCTATAAAAAATCAAGAGCATTATTACCTGTTACCTACATACAAAGGCGAACTTAATGCTAGAGAGCATTATGATAACTCTTTTTACTGTCTGTACTTTTATAGGTACTGACCAATATTTTGTTAACATGTAGGAGTCTATTACGCGTAGTGTAGGCTGTAGGTATGCTAGGAAAAGAGTTTCTTTAGAGTATTTTATATACTTATATGTATAAAAAAAACCTCTTTTCTCTATAAACTCTTCGATCTCAACTGGTACGATACTTTAGTTTTGTAAACGGCTGAATTAAAAGTCCTTATCCTGAGTGAGTGACAGACGATGTGGAGGTGAAAATTTTGGATCTGAGAGTGGAGACTCTCAGATCCAAAATTTTCACCAGCCAACAGTCTTACTGTTATAACAAGGATTTTATAAAATAATGTTTTTCGGAAAAAGTTATCGATCCAAGTATATTTTTCCCTAAAGACAGTCATAATAATTTATAAGATGCTGCTCAAAAATCTTTCGTGTGTGATAGGCCTACATGTACATTTTGCGTGTTGTACATTTTTCTCCGAAGCAAAGTTTGTGACTAGAGTCTAATCGCAACCTTTACACACAGAGCACAGAGAACACAGAGCTGGTGCACCAGCAAATTTTCTAAGTTCTTATACGGAGAGCTCTGCGGCGTGCGTTTAACTCTAATATGCGATATATGTTCGAATTCCTTCAAGTTCCAACTTGATGAATTTATATGAGAGATTACACACATTATTGGATATTATTTATTACCGCAGAATAAATATATAATGATACTACAATACACAACTACCGGTTATTAACTGCCCAAAATATTAATAGAGACGGCGAGGCGCGCGGCTCGGGCGGCCGCGTGCGTTGAACTCTTTTGTTCGCCGAAATATGACATTAAAATTGCAAAGTAACTTTTTCTATAATCGAGGTTCAAGCTTAACATGTGTTTCATTCCCGGCGTAAGAATAGAGTCACCCCATCTTTTCCCGTGCGTGCCGTAATAGCTGCTAAAAGAATATCCAGGGAAAGGGCATCCGCCTCGGTCTAACATTATAGCATTATACCTAATCTACTGTGATTGCCAAGACGCCTGCCAAGCGGTGGATGTCATAATATCTGATGATGATTTAAATTTAGGATTTATAAATAGGTGGTATAATATGGGATATAGTCGTGGCTCAGTAAGCCGCTCAATATCATTATAAATAATGTATGTGTCTTTTAGTGTATTTCATTTACTAATATAGATTTTAAGTTTAAAGTACTAACACTATGGGTGAACAACCTGAAATAAACATTTTTATTTATTTATTTATTTATAGTTCTATAATGGTCTCGGTAGGTAATACCCAATGATAGCCCACATCATTCTTTTTCCAGGATAGAAAGTATTTTGATTGTTTGTATAAGCTAGAGCCTATCGTGTTATTAAGTGTCATCCAAATTGTTGCTTAAAATATCTAAGTATATAATTTGGACTTGCAAACTAGCATAATGTTTTATATAGGTATAGGTAGGTACTAATGTAATCACCATCACCATCATCATCATCATCATCAAGCAGTCAAGTTAACATCTAAGTATAGGAAATAATAACTTATTATTTCCTATACTTAGCTGTAAACTTGACTTTTGATCGGGAAAATGATTCCACAGCAATAAAGGTACTGCGGTTTACCTGACCTTAGCAAGAATGGTGCAAGGGCATGTTTTATTATATTAGTGTCACATGAAATCGCAAAGCTTATAACGATTATATCCTACCATTTACAAGCAATCATATTTTCTACACGATAAAGTTTAAATATGCTTGCATCTGTTTATGCATATGACTTTACCGGTTATACAAATTATCATGACAATTCCGCGATACATAAATTAAGGTAAGTACTATATTTTCCTCAAGAGTCTCTAAATATAAACTTGATAACGATAAATCAAGATTAATTCCCGCAATTGGATTGTTTTTGTATCTTTCATTATCGGCTCGCAGCAAAACTAGTTTGATTGACGTCACAGGTATAAGAACTCACGTCTAAGTACATATAAGTATCAGAAATAAAAGAGACAAATATGACGCTTCGAAGCGAATTTTTTCTTCTTGCTCTGTGGTTTGAATGATTATAATTTAAATATTTGTGTAGTTTTATCTTAAAATTGCCTATTTGTCTCAAGGATATATACAGGATGTAATTTAATTCATTAGCATAAATTCAGCCCATGATAGTACATCATTTATAGATGATTATTAAGGAGTAAAGAGAGTAAATGAAAATACTTTTATTGAAAATTATGAAGGTTGCCGCGGCGCCTGACGCAGTTGGCACGGATGATTTTAAAATAATTAAAATAAACCTTGTATGTAACTAATTAAAAACAGTACTAAATTTTGTATTGAAGCATTTGATTAAGTGAGTTAATCCATTTTTCGGAGTTATTATTATATATTATTACCAAACCGATGTGATAGAATTCAAAAATTTTGGTACACACGTGGCCGGTATCAGGAGTAGTCCGTCGTTCAACCTATAGTGGGGGGCCTGCCTACGCTGCGTCTTCCAGTTTGTGGTCACCACTGTAAAACCTTTTTCTCTATCGAATTATTCGAATGTTACGTACTCGCTAATATCAAAAAATATTTATATTAAATACAGCACATAGAGCCCAATAATGTTTTTATGACAGTTACAAAAGCACATAGAACCCCCCTATACATTATTTTATGAGGTACCGTTGAAGAGATACATGATAGCAATTGATTGTACAACAAATATTTACAAAAAGTGTAAATCTTAATCATAGTTATGAGAAGGTAATATCTCGTCATAGTACCTAGATCTGATTCCTGGAATACCATACCTCCCAATCTTTAAGAACATTTTAATATAATAGCTATTTTCTTTGGTATAATTTGAAGTAGGAGAAAAAAAATTGGATGCGAGGGCAGTAATTATTAATTTCTGCTTTGCTTTGACGTACATGCATGCACCTTGCGTCATTGCCACAATTAAATGACGGGTAGTTATCCGCAGCCTGCGATGTAATCGGAAGGTCGTAAGCATGTATTTTGGTTACCACCTTGATTTATAGGTCCTGGAATAGAATAGGCTAAATTATATATTTTTTTTTAAATTGTGTAGTTCTTATGAGATAAGTGAACGAACATGGTCCACGTGGATGAAACAACGTAGCACAGTAGTCATTTGCTTTAAGACAGTATACAAAGTTGTTGGTTCATCCTTATAATCAACAGCCCGTAGACGTCCACTGCTGAACACAGGCCTAACCCAGAGAGCGCCACTTTGAGCGTCTGCTCGCCTCCTGCATCCATCGGCTCCCCGCGGTTTTCACCAGGTGTTCGATCGACCTAGTGGGGGGGGGGGGTCTGCCTACGCTGTGCCTTCCGGTTCGTGTTGTTGGTTAAAATACTTATAAATAAAGCCTATAATCGATCGATTAGAGGTACAGAGTAGGAGTCATTTTAGTAAAACTGATTTCTGTAACTTCGCAAGTCTAAGGACGCTCACACGTTGCCTTGTGCGGCTTGAGAAAACATTGAAATGCTAAAATAAACATTCTTATACAACTTCAGCTTTTTGGGCTTAATTGGGAGGTTGAACCTTTTTTTAGCTTAGGTAATTGACTGGACGTATATATGTATATAATTTATTTGCATATATATAGAAATGCAAATAAATTATATTATTATTATCAAAAAAGAACCATATATTACATCTTTGATTTTTATAATCCAATTTCCATATAGCTGGTAGAGTAGCAAAAACAGAAGATAAGTACCTATGATTAGACCAAAGGTAGATGAAGACAAAAATTTGATAGACGTACGTAAAAAACTGGATGATATGATATAATACAAACTTAGAAGCGTTATATTTCTGTCTACAAATTAAAAATACGGGGCCAAAACCACCATGGAAATATGCAAGGACTTGGCCAAACCGCAGATTACTGAAATGTTACTACGTAAGCCAAACGTTATCAGTTGGTTCAGGTGACCAGTAGGGCGATTATGTAACTTTTATTTCAATCAGTTTCATTAAGAAATATGTATTTATTATAGTTTTGCGATTATGTACGACATTCTGTATCAATCAAAGTCAATAAAAGTTCGATTGCAACAAGTTTGCTACAGAAAAGGATTTGACAGAACAAAAATTTCATCGATATGAACATTTGCGATTACGTACATAAATTTCAGCCGAAATGACGGCAGAAATTACATTCTCCATAGAAACAGGCTAGAGGTTGTTTCTTGCGAACTTTTATTGTTGTTTTTCTTCACATTGAGCATCTTCAAGCAATATAAACGCATAAGTAGTAAATCATAAAATACTTACTTACTATATCCAGTGTGACCATCTAAATAGCAGATTCTGCCCTAAATAGGCTAGAAATCTTCCTCAACAAAGAAATATGCCTCAAGTCTTTTATAATATATTGCTTGTTGACAAAACCTGGCTCGCGCGTGTTAATAATTTTTACGTCTTACCTAACCCTGTTTAAGCGGCTTCAATATATTCAATATATTGATCGATTGTTCGTGTTACGTTGGCGGGCAAAAACGTCGTTGGCTGTACGCGATTATCAATAGTTATGTATCCTCCTCTCTTCTAATTTTTGCGTGCCCGACAGGGCCCATGACGTTTATGTTTATGTTTCAGCCCTTTGGGGGCTGACCAATGAATAAAAAAGTAATCATATGCAATTTTTATTTATATCTTAAAAGACAAATAACAGTCAATTAGCGCGCCAGTTTACCGGCAGTAGGATATTGATCGGATGAAAACTATCTTAGTTACATGGTTGCTAGTGAGGCGCTCCCTCTAGTCCGCACGGCAGGTATGGTATTTAGTTTCTTCTAGTTTCAGTGAGGAAGTCTGATGAATGAATTACAAATTAATATTATTGAGTTATTAAAACTAATAAAGAGCTGCAGCTATGAGACCTCCGATTTTTACTTCAAAATATCAATAACCCCCATATCTGCCGAAAGATGCCACGTTTTTAAAATAGTAAACTTGAGAGCTAGTTCTGCCAAATGGCAGAAATCTGCCACAAATGGTCACAATTATTATAACTCTATTTTTTCATTGACAATGACAATGACATTTCCTGTTTCAACAAAAACATAGGCCAAAGAACCGTATAATGCAGCCATATAAAAATGATTAGTCATTTCAACACGTTTTCTACATAAACCTTGCTTTTTAAATTGGTCGGGTTGGCTGCAACTTCACTTTGGTTGTTATCGATAAAAACCGATTGTAATAGAAATAAAAACCCTTACGTAATCGCAAATTATCGATACACACATGTAGCTATTTCAAATGTGTTTCAATCAACCCAGTGTTTGTAACAGCTTTACATAATCGCTCTACAGGATGCGAGCTTCATTGAATAACCATAATCATACACAGGTTATTTTATATTTTAGTTTTTTTAGATTATACATTAGTAACAGAATTTGTCCTTTTTTGTCCTTGATATTCCTGGACCAATTTTGATGAAATCTCCACTCATGGCTACTTAACTATAGAAAATTTTTTGATGATTTTCGATAAGTATCATCGAACTCATGATTAATTAAAACCTATATTATATTAAATCTAGGCTTTCAAAAAATTTTTACAATAGGGCAAAGTCTGCGGGTCTAGCAAAGATACCAACCGCTAACGCTAACGCCAAACGCTAACTCCAAAATGTACTGAAATGACGTTTCGGAAATCGCTGACTTTTCCGTAGCGAATGTCATTTCGATACATTTTTGGAGTTAGCGTGAGGCGTTAGCGTTAGTGATTGTGATCTTTGATGGATCTTTGCTAGACCCCCAGGGCATTTTACATAACATGTTTCGTACACAGATTAGAGAAAAAAATCTACTTCGTATCATTCCATAGAGTATTATTATACTTCTGTATCATTCAAAGAGTATATAATTTATTACGTAACGTAAGAGTATCATTGGCCCACTGCATTAGCCTATGGTGGTAATAGTATGCATTGGCCCTCAGACCTGTGGGCCAAACATAAACGTCATGTAATGCCAAAAATAGGCGTAGCAAGGGTCAGGATTATACTCCCAAGGGTAAAGCTCTAACTATCACGGTTCATGAGATACAGCCTGACAGACGTCGTCAGTCCGTTTTGGGTACGGAACTCTATTACTAAGGCTCCGCTGTCCGTCTGTCCGTCTGTCACCATCAGGCTGTATCTCATGAACCGTGATAGTTAGACAGCTGAAATCTTCACAGATGATAAATATATTTTTGTTGCCGCTATTACAAAAAATACAGAATAAATTAAGTATTTAACCCTTAAATACTTATTTTATTCTGTATTTTAGTATTTTTTCTCTCTCATACAACAAACGTTTTTTTGCTAGTTTTTATAGATAATGATACGGAACCCTTCGTGCGCGAGCCCAACTCGCCCTTGGCCCGTTATTTCTCTAATCTGCGGGCACTTAAGTATAATTAACATGTTTGTATCTTAAATGCAATCGATTCATACTACTTACATATTATTTGATGGTATATCTATTTTACTCCAAAAACCCCAAACAACCTGCAAGGGCTTAAATAGAAAAACTAATAATTGTTAATCAAATCTAATAAATTGTAAAATTTCATTCCACTGTTTAATGCATATTTACTACCGAAATTAACTCCTATTACTCTTTGTTCATGGCCTTACACACGTTTTTTTTTTCTTTAATCTGTGCCTCCAGATGGACTTTACGTGAAACATGTGAAATATTCAATAACAACACGACGAAACATTACTATACTTAACACTGGCTAAATACACTGTGTGGAGCCATAATACCACATAAAAAAAATTACTGTGACATAAACTAACCGTCAGTAGCCAAAAAAATTCACCATGAAGCGGCCATGTTGTATAAAATTCCGTCCGGTTTCGTAATGATATTTTAATAATTTTGACCAAAAATTTTTAATGATATTTGTATTTTAATATATCCTATGTTGTGCGCCGGTTATTTCTAAGCATATTAGTGCAACCCGCATAAAAATCAGTTCAGTATCTAGGGTTTTGTTGAATAACAAACAAACAAACAAACAAACAAACAGCTACAAATTATTGTCCCTAGATGGCGTTAGATACGATAAATTAGAAAATGTATGGAGAAGGGAAAAAAGCCGTGTAGTCCTGCGTCGCGGTTATGATATTTTTTGAACAATAGAACCTATGGGATAAATTAGATTTGACATCATTATGTGTGTGTTCCGTAGCGCGCCAGAATTACACATTTATTATATGTAGGGATGTAGGGATAGGGAAGGGATAGGGATGTAGGGATGTAGGGATAATAAATATAACATAATATTATGACAAAAACTAAAAAAAGTACAACAAAACTTATTCTATTAATTTAAACTACGACCTAACTAAAACTATAACATTCAAAATGACAATATGATACAAAACTAATCCAGCAAACCACTACCAGTAGGCAATAGGCAAAGTGCCCAAACTGCTGGCAGCATTTCCTCGTTAAATGGCAATGCTCAACCGTGTTGCTTCAGACAGATTTTCTTGTGGAACGTGATTTTTCGGCTGCAAACTTTACTGAAACCGTTTTGTTTGTGCTCCTGTTATTTAACACCCTTACAGTAGGCACCTACCTATTGTAGTTACGTAGATGTCTGATATTATGTGAAATTGCTTTTGCATGGCACTCGGAATTCTCAATTCGCTCCCTCATTTTTACCCATATTAATAAGTTAGGCTTAGGCTGAGTTGCACCATAATCACGGTTAAAGTTACGGTCAAATTTTGACATTAGCCCGCCCTGCATAGCGTGGAATGGTTATAGTTAGGGTTAAAGTTAGCGTTAAAGTAAGCTGGTGCAACTCAGCCTTAGAGTACTTATAAGTAATTCTTACATCTCGCCCGCTCAAAATATGGACCACTCTTAGAAATGGTTCTTTACTTCCTTGATATTTTTCGTAAGGTCCTAGTACTTAAACCAAGGTTGAAATACAATTAAAATTTGATGAGCTGAGGATAATAAATGAGGCTGTATGTTGTAAAAAAATATTACATCTTCCGAGAATATGCTAATAACAACACGGGTTTTATTATTTCCGCTAACTAATAATAATTGCTCTGTAGATGTAAATTGGTATCAAAGCAATGACTCAACCTGTGTGTTGAATTGTTGATGAATTGTATCAACAAGTTCATTTTAAGTTAAAGTTCTCAGAATGGTATCTTTGCAGAAGATTTTCATGTACTGAGCAATATGCCCATTTCCTGGACATTCCTTTAGCCGGGTCCTATATTCGCAAATCAGAACCACACGGTGAACCTACCTGTATAATAAATTATAGTAAACATAATAGATTTATATCGGTATCGCCTGCTTAGCATATCTAACAGATTATTATCACGGTAGGTACCTTACCTTAAGCATGCTTAACTAAAGCACCTTCTAGCTTTACGAACAAATGGATGCGGGATTGAATCCTGTACGTGATTCAAAATCCTTTAAAATAAAAATATAAAAATTAATCTATATAACTGACTCTCGATAACCCTCGATATTAAAATACGGATTTTATAAGTTTGATTATACTACCTTTTACCGATATTTGCCTATAATTCATTGCAATTTTTATTTTGCGCGAGTTTACTTAATTTCATAATTGAATTGAAGCTCGGTTGAATTGAAGTTATTTACAGTGGTATTCATAGTCAAAGGGTGAACAAAGCCCCAAAATCTATCATTCAACTTTGACATAGAGGTTGAATGTTGAATCATTCTTCTTTCACTTTCATAGCATCCTGCCTTTGACAATGTCAGAATTGTCAGATCGGGGGTTACTAAATTTTGTTTATGAAATGCATAAAACTAGACTTCGCCACACACACAGCGCCTGAATCAACCCCTAGAGGAGCCCCCACCTTGACTATGAATTCCAGTGGTGACGTGACGTTCACACGTTTACACTGCAATACCTACGTAGATAAAATTATTTAATTTTAGAATTCTTGCAAACATTTTATACCATATCAGATATAGCTATAAATCATAAAGCGTTTTATTTATTTTACATTGGACAAAAGAGACCTATTACAAAAGACAATCGTATCTTTGCATATCTTAACGTTTCATCCAGTAGTTGCATAAAACACAGCAAAAAATCTGCTATTCATTGAAGGTATGCGTATCTAGCATAATAATTATATTTTTGATACCTTGGTTACTCGCAAACCATGCTTTTTTAAGTTGTTTACTAGCCCAATGAAATCAACGTCATCCAATAAAGTTAATTACAGGGGTAATTATGGTTTTATAGTGCCTCGTTTTACGTCGATTCAATGGTTATTTTATTATACTATTTTTAGCATCTTGTGTTCCTTGAATACCGGCAAAAAAGGCTAACAAGGAAAATTAAGCAATACCATATTTTTTGTGGCAATACATATTGTAATAAAATCATATTTTGAGGCTAGACTCTCGTATTTATTTTGTCCATTAAAGTAAGCTATGATTCAGATAAATCTGGGATGCCCGAATAATATAACTTTCTTTACAGACTATAGATAGTTCAAGTATTCTTTAGACATTTATTTTTATTTTTAAGAAGATATAATATATAATAGTAGGAGTTAGTAGGTAGTTTTTGTTTTGTGTTATATAGGTTTATTATTTAAATAAATATTATTGCATACACTTTCTAACAAAATAATATACTATATTTGTAAGCCTGATGAGCCTAGTAGGTACCTAGACGTCACAAAAATAACTTGTAATTGTTATTTTATTGCTGGTTAGATTAGTAGGTAGGTATAATTTGCACAAGTTAGAACCTCGCAGAGATTGTATCTATGAAGGTTCAGATATTTAGCTAATTGGCTAATGTTATTGTAATTAAATTTTTGTGAATCAAATTACAAAACCTAATTACAAGAAGTTATTAGCTAAATAAATGCCAACTGGATGAGTGGGTTCTGTTCTGTATCATGCATCGGTCCTAAACGCCTAAGCACTACTGCTTACGCCAGAGCTTTCACCAGATCGCTGCCCCCCACTAGGTGGACCGACAATCTGGTGAATGCCGCGGGGAGCCGATGTATGCAGGAGGCGAGCAGCCGCTCAACGTGGCGCTCCCTGGGGGAGCCCTATGTTCAGCAGTGGACATCTTCAGGCTGTTGATGAATGATGATGAACACTGATTGATTGATTGGAAAAATAATCTATAAAAATTTAAAAAGAATCAGTTTAGCTTAAACTTTTTAAATCTGTGTTACTTTCAGGGTAATATAATTTTAATGTATAGGGCAGAAATCACATCCCTGAAACGAACTATAACTACCTTAAACTACCATACTAGCCTAGTGCGGGTTCGGGTATAACCACAGAGCAAGAAATTAACGCTCTGGGTGCGAAGCGTCAATTGTTTCATAGCTCTGTGGGTATGACGCATAGCCTCGAACTTTAATGATTCTTGAACTTGCCGGTTATTCGAGATGTTTTCCTTCACCGTTAAAAGAGCGACTGGAAATGTATAGGATAACTTAAAAAGTCATTGGTCCAAGGCCGAGTCGAATCTGAACCAGGATGCATCGGTTTAAAAGTTGCTAGGCCTCCACTGTGTCATATTCCGTATTTGCACACAAAAACGGGCAAGCACTTGTTCAATGTCCATGTGTTGTGAGACCACGGTACCAAAATCTCTGTATTTCCGTACCATGCCTTGCTCTGTGTTTCATCCTGGAGCTGACATTATGAAAGTAGAAATACATACCTGGATATTTTTGCTTGAATCAAGGATATAGTATGTATGTGACCAGACTAACGCTTATTGGGATTGTTATTGTTAGAATCATGGATAGGTTATAATTATAATACCGTTCGCATATTTAACAGTCTAATAAAGTATATAGCGGTTGAATTTGCTAAGTATACTCAGACCCAAACTTTTATTTGATTTGGTGTAGTGTTAATTATGTTAGTATGTGCAATAAAGAGTTTTTTTTTATTTTATTCTATTCCCTTCTATTCTATGTTATGTAATTTAATAAAACTTTGTTTAGCCGGTAAGAAAGTGTTGACATACATACACAAATATATATTTCCTTCCTGTTCCTGCCTTCAGTAAATTTTCCACCATTTTACTGATGTTGGCGTTTTGACTTACAAAACAGGACTTTGACTTGCCATAACCGTATTTTTTACCCACTTGACATTGGCGGATTTATTGCTAAAAAGCGATAGAAAACGCAGAAGAAATACTTACCATCAGACTGAGAGTGGTCATGCTGTCACATAGCCACGATGTATACGCCAAAATTTTGCCACCCATAAAAAAAATGCGCACGTGAACGTCCAGAGTAATGGAAAGTTTTAAGCTTTGGCTACACCTGCGCGTCTTCGAAGCGGCATGCGGCATCGGCAGCGTTTTCAACGCAAAACTATGCGGTAAATTGCGGTACCCATCGATGCCCGCGGCGATCGCGGTGCAGCCGTCCGCTAACGCGGGCAGCGATGGGTACCGAACAGCCGACGCGCGCGACGCTTACGAACCTTGATACTGTTCGAAGAATTGTGCGTAAGTCATAAACAGCAAAACAAGTTTTTGTAATGTGGAAACGCACTATTTATGTCAGTGCGTATATAAGCTTGGTATACCGTGGTGTGCGAATTAATACGCTCTGTTGTGTCAACTGGTGTTCTTTGTGCCTTATTAAAAGGTAGGTCATAGTTTACATTTTTATTGTTAAATGCCTTGAGATTTAATAACAATGCTTAATAAAGCTTAATATTGCCAGCAATACAACTCAAACTTCGAAAGCTATCCCCAAAATTAAGAAAAAAGTACATTGTGAATAATTATGTTTTTTTATGGAGCTGGTTTAGGATTTCCTCTTCCGTTTTGCTACCGATATTATGGTTTTATCAAGTTAACTGTTTTTTTTTTTTTTCCTTATTTATAATTCGAACAGGAAATGAATGGAACACCTCACCATCGTAACTGTTTCCCGACTAAATATAATCTGGGAGCTTTTTTAAGGCTAAAGGGAACTATGTATCTTGTATCTTCTAAGCAATGGTCCATCGTCGACCACGTTATCTTACCATCAGGTGAGACCGTCGTCAAAACATTGTTTTATCATAGAATAGGCTAATATTCAATTTTACCATTACTATGATAAAAAAAATTACCTATACTTATAGATTTTCTTTCCGACAGTACAATTTCACGTCATCGTGCCGAGTTAGATGCGTTTTGTTCGTTTTGTTTATTTCCGTTCCGAATGCTTGGATGTAAAATATACACGTTACAGACCGAATAAACCTTTTTTCGCCTAATAACACAAGTTTAAATAATATTTTTTGTCGGTTTTTTGCGGTAATAGTGTTATGGCTGCAAAGGGAAAACGTCATGCGGATGAAGTTTTTACGCAGTTTATGGTTCAGGACAAAAACCTACGGGTTTGTTGGCTTTGTGCTATTACATTGGGTATCATTACTGTATGTAGTTACGTACCTATCAAAACGTATATCATATATTTTGTGGTCTTATACATATACATAGAGCAGTTTGTATAGTACCTATTTTATATGCACATAGTACGAATAGCTTTAATCATTATTTTATAGTAAAGCATTTAACAGCTGCTGTCGTAGCGTTCATAGTGGGGCTTCACTGGCTGTTCTGCCCGTTCCAGTAGCTGCTAAGAATGCCCAGAACACCAAAAACGATCACATTAAAACTGTCAAAGAATCCCACAGTGATCACTTTTATGGCTAGTGGAACGACTTTTGTGATCGAAAATAACAAAAATAACACATTGGAACGCACCCTTAGAAAAACTGCGGTCACTATTAGGAGGGGGACCATTAAAAAGTGGCATTTTATGCCGCGCTTCTGAAGGAACGTCCGCTATCGTCTTAAGAACACAAACGTTGAACCAAATAAGTCATCTGGTAGTTCAAAGAATCTGATTCCATGGGGCAAGCGAAAGGATAGACCTAAAAGGAAAATTTGCCTGATTTGATTAGTAAAATATCAGACCATTGCGATCCTTGTAATGACATACATAACAATATCACCACCATCGACATCATTATCAGGAACCGAGTGCGGAGTACTGGAGGACGTTCAACATATTTTGATGGAGTGTGTGCGGAACGAAGCCCACAGACGATTATTGTTTAGTTGCAGTAATATTTTAGATGTCGGTCTGTGTAACTGCATATTATCATGTCCTACGTCAGATCAGGCCATAGCTTTATATAAACTAGCAGAGTTAGGCTTAGTTAAATAAGGTGATTTTTTTGTCTTCTTACTGGGCGATGTGGTCGCTCTGCGACAAAGCCCTTTAAATTAAATAAAAAAAAAACATTATCAGGACTGGAAGACGTCCACTGGTGAATGAACATAGGCCTCCCTCTAGAGCGCCACTTTGATCGGCTATAGCCTCTAACATCCAACGGCTCCCCGCGGCAATGACATCGGCTGAAACGGACCCTACTGTTAAGGGTTGACGGGCCCGATGGCTCAGTTGGTAGTAGCCCTGCCTTCTGAACTGAGGGCTGTGGGTTCGATTCCTGCCCGGGACAAACATTTGTGTGATGAACATAGATGTTTGTTCTGCGTCTGGGTGTTATATTGTATTCTATGTATGTATTTACAAACAAAAAAAGTGTATTGTATCAGTTGTCTGGTTCCCATAGTACAAGCTATGCTTAGTTTGGGGCTAGATGGCGTTGTGTGAAATGTCCACACATATTTATTTATTTATTTATAAGGGTCCGCTGTCCATCTGTCCGTCTGCCACCAGGCTGTATCTCATGAACCGTGATAGTTAGAAGATGAAATTCACACAGATAATGTATTTCTGTTGCCGCTATAAGCAATGACAAATACAAAACTACAATAAATATGAAAGCATGTAATTAATAATAAATAGTTATTATTATTAAATTACAGAATAAAATAAATATTTAAGGGGCTTCCTTACAAGTATCGTAATTTTTGCTCGTTTTTATAGATAATGGTATGGAACCGTTCGTGCGCGAGTCTGACTAGCACTTATTTATTTATTTATTTATTTATTTATTTATTTATTTATTTATTTATAAAACGATAGTTAGCTTACAGTTTAACACCAAAACGCTCCCTATCTTATATTATGAGTATAAAATAACCTAAACTCACAGATAATCGCCGATAGGCTATCATTAAATATGTCGACATGCTGGACTTGGCCGGTTATTAATGAAGTCTTGTTTTTTTTCATTTATTTTTTTATGTGAATGAATGACGCGACGAGCTAGTCGTTCACCTGATGTTAAGCAACACGGCTGCCCATAACAGTTGCAGTGTCACTCGGAACTTTAAAATAATAAAGCTTTGCGTAACACTGCACTGCGCACGTCATCCTGAGACATCACACAGTCTAGTAATCAGATTACTACACTGTGTAATCAGGTCATAAAGTCTCATTTGCCCAGTAATTTAACTATTTAATTTCACTAGCTACAATGCCTTGTTTGTACAGTTTCAGATAAATATGAAGGGTGCCGTCCTATGTTTCCTGGCTTTGGCTGCAGTGGCTCTGGCCCGCCCCGACGGTGACAAGTACACCAATAAATACGACAACATCAATTTAGATGAGATCCTTGGTAATACGAGGCTCTTAAATGGTTACAGCGGATGCTTGCTTGACACGGGCAAGTGTACTCCTGAGGGCACCGAGGTTAAATGTAAGTTAATAAATTACCATTTTCTTAACATGACGGCCCCGATAGCTCAGTTGGTAGTATCCCTGCCTTCTGAACTGAGGGCTGTGGGTTCGATTCCTACCCGGGACAAACATTTGTGTGATGAACATAGATGTTTGTTCTGCGTCTGGGTGTTATATTGTATTCTATGTATATATTTACAAACAAAAAAGTATATAAGTATTGTATCAGTTATCTGGTTCCCATAGTACAAGCTTGCTTAGTTTGGGACTAGATGGCGCTGTGTGAAATGTCCGCACATATTTATTATTTATTTATTAATATATGTAGTTATCATCGAAGTCAAAGTAATTTACTGGAAATAAGCATAGCACATTTTATAAGCCAAAATCAGAGTAGGTACGTTAAGTTATTGTTCTAAGCATATAAAATTACAAAGTCCTTGTGAAAATAGCAAGCTATAGAATGTCTATTTTTTAATGGCATTGCAAGCAATCCGGCACAATCCAGAAAATAAATCCCCAATCCGAATCTTCTATTACACCTCTAAGGAAGGAGCATCAAGAAACTTTACAGTGATGCCATTTCTCTTTTTTGTTTTTTCTTTATCCTAGACAATATTATTAATTTAGACGTTAAAGTAGATCGGTGCTATGTTTGAGTCTAATACAATTTTTAGGGTTCCGTACTCAAAGAGTAAAACGGAACCTATTACTAAGGCTCCGCTCTCTGTCTGTATGTATGTCTGTCTGTCTGTCTGTCTGTCTGTCACCAGGCTGTATCTCATGAACCGCGATAGTTAGACAGTTGAAATTTTCCCAGATGGTGTATTTCTGTTGCCGCTACCTATAACAACAAATACTGAAAACAGAATAAAATGAATATTTAACCCCAAACAACAAACGTGATTTTTTGCTAGTTTTTATTGATGATCAAGTGCGAGTCCAACTCGCTCTTGGCCGGTTATTCGTTTAAACTTAACATTGTTCAGAGATTAATATCAGTAAACATCGATTGCAGCACAGACATAAATACTGAACAGATGATAGTATTAGATTTCTGTGGATTGCAGTGATAAAATTACGTTATAACTTGTAAAACTCAAGTTAAAATCACGGAAATCATTATGTTTTTTTTACATTTAATTTGAAGTACTTATATTTTGATATTTTATTCACCAGCTCATATCAAGGAGGCATTGGAAACAGAATGCGCTAAATGCACAGATACTCAGCGTCAAGGCACCGAAAAAGTGATTGGTCACTACATCAGAGAAAATCCCGAAGTCTGGGAACAGCTGAAGAGCAAGTACGACCCCACTGGAAAATTCTCCAAGAAATACGAAGCTCGCCTAAAAGCTGTCCAAGCCTAAGAAAATAACGTGGCATGGAAAGCTTTGAAATATACTTATATACCTACTTTCATTCATATCAACTCAAATTCGGTGATGAATGGTATAATTGCAGACAAAATTAGTTGTTTTGACCTAATATTGTCATTTATATTTCTAATTATGTTGTGTACAATCTTTTGTACTACCAGTACTCCTAATAAAAGCCTTTCTATAATTGGATACGAATGATGAAAGAAAGTTATCAACAGCCATAATTTAACAAAATGTTGTCCAAGATTGGAGCAAATTGTGATAATACACCTCCTGTAGGATTTTAAATAGCATTGATAATAAATTATTCATTGATTTTGTTTATGATTTGTATTTTTCTTGGTAACCATCTTCATCGAACGCCCTTCTTTTGATATCAGCAAGATCGTATGAATAAAAGTTAGTTAGAATGTAAGTGCAATATTAATCAACCGGAAGACGCAGCGTAGGCTGGCCCCCCACTGCAGGTGGACCGATGACCTGGGGGTCTAGCAAAGATCCCGAACGCTAATATAACGCCAAACGCTAACTCCAAAATGCATTGGAATTACATTTTTGAAATCGCTTACTTTTCCGCAGCTAATGTAATTTCAATACAATTTGGAGTTAGCGTTTGGCAGTAGCGTTAGCGTTTGAGGTCTTTGTTAGACGCCTGGACGTAGTAACATATTCAGTAGTGACCCTGGTCAGAACCGAGGGGAGCCGATGTATGTGCAAGAAGCAAGCAGCCGCTCAAAGTGGCGCTTTTTGGGAGAGGCCTATGTTCAGTAGTAGACGTATTCAGGGCGACGACGATGATGATGATGATGATGTTGATGATGATGATGAATTGTTTACAAGGGCAATTAAAGGGTACTTAATACTAATGATCCGAGGTCTGGTAGGTACCTAAGTCATTTTGGCAGCTAATGATCGTGTCAGTTCTATTGAGGAAACAAGATACCAAATAAGTAAACAAATTTATGCTCTGCGGAAGTTATATTTTGCATCAACGCAGTTTCTTTGTATTGCAAGGACTGCTATAACGTTAACAATATAATGTTGTAGGAATGGTGAATTAAGAAATTGTCTTTTTTTAGCATAGTCCACAGAAATTGATAGAAGTTTGTGGTGTGCTCTATCATCATTTTAGTGCAAGATTTGAGTGATAATTAGCTGGAAGCTTCCTAAAGCTCACATACTTATTCGTGCATTCTCTATCTTTTTAAATAATGATATACATTTTCACAAAATTACGTTCAAGTAAGATCGATTTGGAGCTTTCAGGCTCTTAACGTAAGGCTCTCTCAGGCTCTCCCAAGCACTCTGAAGGTCTCCCAATTAATCAAATTTCTGTACCTTTAGTAGAAAAAAATAGACAAGTTCAATTTTGAATCAGTCTTTCTTTCAAAAATATTGCAGTTATAATATTAGAGTGTCGAATCCTTATGTAGGTAACCATATCACTAGCTAGGTTTTGAATATTACACATTGTGTAACATCTAATTAGATTTTTTAAATTATAAATTAATTATTAATAATGTTCATCATCATCATCATTAACAGCCTGAAGACGTCCACTGTTGAACATAGGCCTCCCCCAGGGAGCGCCATTTAGAGCGGCTGCTCGCCTCCTGCATGTGCTTGTCATTAGGGGGAGGGGGCTGCCATAATCACCGCGCTTGGCAGGCGGCTTGGTGATCGCAGTAGATTATGATGGTGGAGACCAAGGAGAATGCTGCAGCCCATTCCCTGGATATTCCCTTAGCCAACTTTTACGGCACCCACGGGAAGAGATGGGGTGGTCCTATTCGTAACCGGGACCACACGGCGTAATAATGTTAGTCGATAGTAAATTCCGAATACATACATTTTTTCTAGCATTTTTTCGTTACACTCCTTAAATCTATGGTCGAATATAAATAATTTGTAAGTATATATGTAATTACAATTAGGTACCAATAATAAGCGACATGACAAGTTACTTCTATCATGCATATATGTTATGTTTAAAACCCAGAAGATACTTAAATTGTCCTATGCAAAACAAGAAAATTACTGATTAAAAAAATTACACGATATTAAAACCTTAACCAAGTACCTGCACTAAAATACATTTAGAAACTGAAAGAAACCAAACAACCCCGAAGGTGAAGAACCCTGAGGTGAAGAAAACCTGAATAAAACCAGCTTGACTACTTGGCTACCCATCTTATTGCAATATTTCCGTGTTTATATATTTTTGACTCATTCTGTATACTTTCTTCTGGTAGTCTTATTTGTATTTTTTAGATAGTGGTCATGAAGATAATTCATCCAAATAATTGATGGCTATGTATTAGCTGTTTGGTATAAGTAGTGAGAACATTCCTATGAAAGCATACGTCAACAATCTTTTGGAACTCCTGCAGTATTCACTATGCATATTATTGCACCCACGTGTGGTTACTAATTATTGAAGATTATACTATAACCATTTTTATGAATAGTAGTCTCGTTTACATTTTTTATTGAATTTGTATACATAGTTACCCCACAAATTGATGGTTACATAATATTTCAGTTTAAGCTGAGTACATTTTAAAAAAATTCAATACGGTGACTGTTTATGCAAATAAATACTTTTTGCGTCGCTTAGCCAATGTCAGTGGCCGACAGAAAATATCCAAAATTATTATTTTACAAATGTCCATGTAAAGCCGAAATAAAAGGCATTTTCCTATTTAAAACCTTGTGCTTATTATTTTAGACTTATCATGAACAGTGACAATATTTTGAAAATTATAAAATGTATACTTATTAGTGCAGGCGACTGTACCACAGATATTATAATAGTATACTAATACTTGTACTTATTATTCCAATGGGTATAGTCTGCGCCAAACTTAATAGAAGAAGAAGAGGATAGAGGAAGCACATACATTGATTTTGAGAGGACCCTTGTTTCGTGTTGGGGAAGTTACCTTTATTGGGCTGATGCAGAAAACTTACAACTGCAATGGTAACTGCGGTACTTAATATTTTATTTTTATTTAAAAGGTACCTAATCAATAAATAATTACTATTATATTGATATAGAATATTCTACCAAGGTACAAAAGAAAAGTACAAAGTGGGTTTGCTTGAATGTGATATTGACGTCACGAAAGTCGGTGACAGACGACTTTTCTTATTACTAAAAACAGTTTAAGTGGATTAAATAAATCAGAACTGTGCGATAGTCCAATATAGGAGCAGCGTATTGCGTGCGAATGCGAAGTGTAGATCCTCCAGGCGCGTCAGAGTTTTACAAGGAGATAAATAAAATATGGGAGTGTTTTTCTAATTACTCCAAGGCCTAGGCCAAGGTGTTAACGAAAACGAGCATACATCATAGGTTATGCTGTTTTATTCTGTGAACAAATACTTTTCCGGACGCGGGAGTCAAACCCACCGCGCACAGATTATGAGCTGATCTGCTCAACCACCGCACCACAGAGGCTGTCAAGAATGCTATAACAACAAATATTTTTTTAGATCCGGCGAGCGAGAAGGATTTATGACCATAGAAACTGGAAATTTCTGTAATAACCTCATATTTGTCTATCCATTAAATGTAGGTAGATAATGGCTTCGCGACTAACAATAATAAACAAACCAATCTCTGTTAGATGCATGGTAAATTACAGACACCTCGCCTTGTTGATTCACCAACAAACTGGTTATCGGTTGACGTCAAATGCAGGTTATACACGTCACTAGAGTTGACCCTCTTGGTTACTAAAGCGATTATTATATCAATAAGCGGAAAAATTGTTTTTGCAATTCAATGTCTTTCTTGTTTTTGTGCGGGGGATTTGCGCAAAGCAATTAGGTAGTTAAAATTAGCCAAAAAGTCAGAATCACTAATAATTTTTTGCCCACAGATTTTTTACCTTTAAAGTAATGGAACCCCAAGCGATGACTTTCAAGCAAGGCTGAGCTTTAGAACTTTTCTAGTCTATTTTACAGAGATTTAAAAAGTTAAGGTACCTAAGTAAGTTAGTCTATTTGTTTCTATGGCTTTTTTCTATTGAAGGTTCTATAGACAGTTTAGCTTTTTTCACTCTAAAGCTCGGCAAAATACCAGGTCTGTGCCAAAAACATAGGTACGCTGAACTCTACGTAACAGCCAGCTCAGTTGTTAACTGCTGTGTATTATTTTCAAGTACACATCTTAGCATGTTTTTGACGGGGTTTCTATATCACTGTTTGAAATTGATAAAAAAAAACAGCAGATCATAAACTCATATCAAACTGGGTCTGCACATGAAAATGTGTTAATTTTGGGGGTTTTTGAAGACTAAGTACGTGAAATATGTAGTATAAATGTACCAAATAAAATAATTTTCACCTCAGCAGCTCGAAATGGCACCCTTTGCTGCGAGAAAACAGTGGGCATAATCGTATTTTGCTCACTGCGTGAGACAATAGTTATTTGTACAACAAGAGAGCAAAGTTGATTTTTGCTTCGAGTGCTGATTTTGAATCCCGAGCAAGCGAAGGATTCTAGTATTGAATCATGAGCGTAGCGAGTGGTTCTAAGTTAGAATCCTGAGCAATTCAAATGATTCAAAGGCACGAGATGCAAAAACTTTGCTCTCGAGTAGCACATACAACTTTTCACCTCAGTAGTAAGAACATCATTACAGGTAGGTACTTACCTAGTAACCATCTAGTAACGAAACGCTTTCGCCACAGATTACTGAATATGTTACTACTTCACGTTACCGCCAAAAGTATGACTAAGAAAACAAAGAACTCTCCAAAACTCCATATATATGTAACCCAAAGCTGGCTAAATACACTTACCGCAAAGTCATAATATTAAAAAATCACTTTGTCTCACGCAGTGAGCAAAATACGATTTTGCACACTGTTTTCTCGCAGCAAAGGGTGCCATTGAGTTTTGGCGAGAACGCTGAAAAGTTGACGTCGTTGCATTGTATTATTTTTCAAAACTTTAGCTTTGTCCAGTGTTAATGTTTAAAATTGGTGGAGTTTTACGCATTAAGTGCTGAATTACGAGCATGAGTGAGGGCAAGTGATATAATGTGGTGAAACGTGATTTTTCGTGTTGCTTCCAAAACTCTATAGAAGCTTCTAGTAAAGTTGCCACCACTTTGCTGGAGCATGACTTAGACTGGACTATGACTACCTGACTTAGACTGGACAACGACTATGACTAGGACATGACTTTGCGTGAAATATATAACACGATGAAAATATAATACTTGACACTGGCTAAATACATTATCATCATTAACAGCCTGAAGACGTCCACTGCTGAACATAGGCCTCCCCCAGGGAGCACCACTTAGAGCGGCTGCTCGCCTCCTGCATTCATCGGCTTCCCGCGGCTTTCACCAGGTTAAATACACTATGTGTGGAGCCAAAATATAAGAAAAATAAAAGGGTGCCATTTCGAGCTGCTGAGGTGAAAAGTAATTTTTTAATATTATGACTTTGCGGTAAGTGTATTTACCGCAAAGTCATAATTGCAGCAAGCGTTACATTTATATAGAGTTTTGAGTTTTTCTTTTTTTTTTCTTTGTCATGCTTTTGGCGGGACTGCGATAGTGTTTCGTTACTAGGTAAATAAGTACCTACGTAATGATGTTCTTACTACTGAAGTGAAAAGTTGTATGTGCTACTCGAGAGCAAAGTTTTTGCATCTCGTGCCATTGAATCCCTCGCTCGCTCAGGATTCTAACTTAGAATCACTTGCTACGCTCGTGATTCAATACTAGAATCTTTCCTTTGCTCGGGATTCAACATCAACACTCGACACAAAAATCAACTTTGCTCTCTTGTTGCACAAATAACTATTTCCGGCCACTTCTTTGGAACATCAATCTGGCTATTTAATTTTTAAAAAGAACCTGTTGTTAACGCGAAACGAAGAACTTTTTCTTTTTTGTTTTATTTTCTATTCACACCATTTTTTTCAATGTCACGTACATTAGAGACGTCAATACTGCTTTTTGTTGATTTTGGGCTTACAACCTGGCCCCAATAAATAACCATTAATTTATTCTTTCATTTTATAAGAAAAAGTTAATAGTAATACCTACATACGCCTCGCGCCGGTCGAACCTAATAGGTACGTATTTAGCCACTCAGGCGCGGTGCGGCGGGCGTAGGTAGGTCCCAAAGCGCTCCTCAAATAGCGTGGTATGGTTTTGCATATTTACGGTTTATACGAATAAACTAAGCAGTGTTTTAAAATTTCAAAACTAGTTTTGATAAGTAGCATTACTTGGCTTTCTAAACAAATGCATTATTACGTGTGTTGTAGTATAAAAAACACACACAATATACACTACACATAATAATTGACGCTCCGCCGTACCTAAAGGAAATTACTCCGTCGCCGGCGAGCGCCGGCTCGGCGTGAGATGCAATTTAGACTGAGGCGTTTTTTTTTCTCCTGAACTATAGATACTTTTACTTTATTCGATAGTGACGTTCAACTAGTTTCAATTTTAGTCGATTTATAACGAGTGACACCTCTAAAAATTGATTGCCATCCCTAGTAGCGCAATCAGCTGTAAGCCACAAAAGTGGTGGGGAGCGGTCCACGTTGCGCGATGCCGGCCGCACATGTGGTTGAAGCGCCTGAGCGGATAATAACAACTAAAATGTAATTTGATTACAAACGACGGTCATAACTCCAGTATTTTGCCGTCAATGATTATGCGCGATATAATTGCCTTGCAACTTTTGATACCTATACTTTAGATAAGTATAGCAAGTAGGTGGATTAAAATGGCAATGGAAAAATAAGCAATTTAGTTAAGGATGAATGAACATCGTGTTAGAAAATAAAGACTGAGACAGGATGCATTAAATATATGCTAAAAATAAGTGTCATACCTGGTGCCCCTATATGTAACTACTCAGTTGTAGACTACTAATTAAATTCCTATTTTTGGGTTGTGATTAACCATTTTTATTCTATACTTACGCCCTAATTTGGTTTCAAAAGTTATACATAAGGTATACAGTATGATACAGTCACCACTATAAGGTGGACCGACGAATCTGGTAACAACCTCAGGTCGTCGATGGATGCAGGCGCCGAGCAGCCGATTAAAGTGGCTCTCTCTAGGGGAGGCCTATGTTCAGCAGTGGACTTCTTCCGGCTGTTGATGGTGATGATACAGTACGATGGTGGAAATCGTCAGCAACTAGAATGAAGCCAGCCTTTCTTATCCTGTACTAGAGTAACTAAAAGAAGGCAACGGGCCTTATAGCTCGGTTGGTAGTATCCTTGTCCCTGGGCTGTGGGTTCGAATCCTACCCAGGACAAAAATGTCTGTGATAAACATAGATGTTTGCTCTGTGTCTGGGTGTTATATTGTATAAGTACTATGTACGTATTTACAAACAAAAAGTATTTAAGTCAGTTATCCTATCAGTCATCTGGTTCCCATAGTATATAAGCTTTGCTAAGTTAGGGACTAGATGGCGCTGTGTGAAATGTCAACGCATATTTATTTATTTAAGGAAGAGACCCCTCTCCCCTCTCTATTTTCTTGGTCAGGGTTAGGGCGTAAAACTAATTCACCCGTCCGTAGACGGGGCGGGTCAGCTAGTAACAAATAAATACATTTTTGAATTTTACCTATTCATATCATTTTACGTTTATTTTTGGCATAATGTATAATCGTCGTAGGCTAAAATGCCAGGTATTTTATTGATGCTAATATTAAATAAGAGGTACCTGTATTTTAATGAGTTAGTCGCGATCGGTCACAGGTCCATAAAAACGTCCATAAAAAACTAGTACCGTTCGGTCACACTTTTCCATAAGTACCAAAAGTACAGTCAATGACACCAGCTTTTTAAATAAGCTATTATATAGTTTGCTGTGTCACAGGGAGGGGGAGGGACGGGACGGCAGTTCTATCGACTTTCTTTAATTTAATTTTTCAACCAACTATGCACTATTTCCAGGTTCCGTTAAAATATTATTTAGTAAACACCATTTCAACAACAAAATAGCTAGACATGAGATAGACTGTAAGCTACGGGGAGGGACAATATAATAACTTATATCCTAGTAAGAATTCTAGGTAGGTACACTAATTAACTATATCGTGGTACTTCAATACCACCGTAGTTTTCTTACTTCAAAGTAGGTATACAACTAATAAGAAACATGTAGTTAGGTCACAGGAGTTATTTTAGCAAATAAGTTAGTGGTAATCCGTCAGTGGTTTTGTATGAAATATAGGAGTGACCTAATATTTATGCTTAGTTAAAAATGGATGGAATGGAGACATGGTTTTATTTTATTATTTACTTTTTGTCTAAATTGTAGATCGGGTTGATTAAGGGGTGAAACCAGATTCAAAACAATCATTGTTTTAAAAAAATATTTTAACTTGAATACCGAAAAACTTAGAAACATGGTATGAAATACAAAATTGTAAATTGTTACTACTTACATGGTTTTTAAATAAATCTCTAAAACGTCTAACTCATTTTTGCCCACTTAACTTGCATTTTTGCATTTCATTGCTCCACAGCATAATACAACTGTGTAAAAAATATCTATTTCTAATCTAGATAGCTCTAGTATCAATGGACCGCATTATTTTGAGTTAAATTACATAACTAAACGGTCAGTGCGATAAAGAAAGAAAGAAAGAAAGAAATGAGTTTATTGAGCACATCAATACATTTAAGACGCAAGTAACAGTAAAATTAACAAAAGGGTAGATAATGTTATCAATTTGCTCAAAAGGAGCAAGTTCAGCATAATGCTGTGAATACAAGCTTCACAGCGCTGGTTTTCAACTGACTCCTTTCTTATACTTAAATTATCATAATGTAGTAGCCTATAGGTGCTTACAATAAAATTAATTTGTGATAAGCTATTAATTTGACTTCATACACTATTCAGTCAATATATACAGGGTTACAGGGAAAATCGTGCTAGATCCGTTTAGGGCGTGGAGTACCCATCATTTCTGACTTATTTCACTATGTAACACCCTAGCCTAAACTTAACCCTTTTCGAGATATTCGACTTTTAATATTTTTTGTGAAAATTGCCGATTTTTAGGCTACAAAATTTAATTTTGGGTATTTTGTGTGTCTTATTATTATGATTATTGCATTTTTACATGTGTATTAAGATGTTTTATGACGTCAATCATTAAAATAGTACATAAGTTAATTGAATAGACCGTAGTAGACAAGTGAAAGTTAAGAAATACAAAAAATATTAGAAATTGTATTTTTCTCTAAGGAATATCTAAATAAAATATTAAGTTGAGGCTAGGTTGTTTCATAGTGAAATAAGTCAGAAATGATGGGTACTCCACGCCCTTAACGGATCTAGCACAATTTTTCCTGTAACCCTGTATACATGGTTATATACACTCGTATCGTATATGTATAGCTATGGTACAGAACTTTTTCCGCCGACTGTACTTTTAAACAAAGGAATAAAAAAGTATGACCGATCGGTACTCGTTGTATGGGTTTACAAAACTGTGACCGAATGGGACATGTGACCGATCGGCCCTAACTCATTTTAATGAGCTTATCACTATCACCTATGTATCTATTACTTATAATAAAACTGTAACAGGTCCAATTCTGATATAAATTGAAGATTTAGATTACTAGGTGGTAGGACTTTTCTGCAAAGTTCCTCTAGGTAGGTACCACCGCTTTGCCAGTTATTCTGCCGACAGAAGTGTGCAAGCACTACTGTGTTCCGGTTTGAAGAGCATTGTAGCTAGTGAAATTACTGGGCAAATGAGACATTGAGACAATTACTAGACTGTGTGATGTCTAAGGATGACGTGCGCAGTGCAGTGTCACGAGAACCTTTATTATTTTAAAGTTCCGAGTGACACTGCAACTGTTATGGGCGGCCGTATTGCTTAACATCAGGTGAACAAACAGCTCGTCACATCATTCATTCCCATAAAAAAAAACAGATATATGGTTTTTTTTTTGAGGGCTGTATATTTTTTATGTTGAAGCCCAAACTGTTTATGCCTGGCTGTCTGATCTGTCTGCAGTCTGTACCTTGGCATCACGCTGTAACTGCTGAATAGATTATTATACCTGAGAAAATGCTACTATTCTTTCCTTGCATGTTCCTTTATCTGACTATCCACGAGATGGGGTGGTCCTATATTTTCACAACACTGACACCACACCGCCATATAGGTAAGAGTTATAAATATACTATTAGGTATTTATACCTACTTTCTACAGCATACTTATTGAGGGAAATCGGTATGAGTCCATGTTTATCCAGTGTAAAGAAGCCTACCTCAAGAGAAATGTCCGCCTTGTTTCTGAGAGCCTGACAAATATTTTTTAAGGCGTTGAGTGCATTATTTTTGAGTAATACGCTTACCTACAGCTGAACAGTGCCATGATTATCGTATTATCAAAGTCTACTGTACGGTTTAATACACATAAAACTCAAGTAATTCCCCAAAGCTGCAAAAAAGGCTGAATTTCCAAAAAAGTCAAGTTGCCTTTGACCCTGTGTAAACAATAGACGTCATCTACACTTGTGATGAAAATACTTCAATAATGTACCGACGCTACACAACATTAATTTATTCTGTGTTTTTTGCTGTGCTCAGGGATTTTATATATAAACACGTGCGATCTCAGAGGTAGCACAGTTCTAAGCTTGCAATCAGTGAATACACATCTACCAGGTAAATAATTATACCTAAGCACAAGTTGGGGATCAAGTGACTTTATAAGCGACCTTTGGGGTCGTGTCTCCAAATCATTGGGCTTTTAAATTTAGAACAAACGGGCTTGTGTGAATGTCAGTTCGTCACGGGTAGCAGTAATAAATTTCTTCCTTCAGTTCTACAGTTACGTAGTACTTCAGTCTTATCCCACCGTCTCTATTCCACCTCAGGACCACACGGTGAAGAGTTTCCATCCCTACGCTGTTGGTTTAACTTTTGTTCTTACAAAACAGTTGCAGATCCCTTTATTGTGTTGTGCACATGGGTTCACTCCCGTCGTCGGTGTTACCACCTACTTTACAACATAGGCTGGGTTTTTTTGGGTATGACGGGCCCGATAGCTCAGTTGGTAGTATCCCTGCCTTCTGAACAGAGGGCCGTGGGTTCGATTCCTACCCGGGACAAACATTTGTGTGATGAACATAGATGTTTGTTCTGCGTCTGGGTGTTATATTGTATTCTATGTATGTATTTACAAACAAAAAAGTATATAAGTATTATATCAGTTATCTGGTTCCCATAGTACAAGCTATGCTTAGTTTGGGACTAGATGGCGCTGTGTGAAATGTCCACACATATTTATTTTATTTATTTATTTTATTTCTTACCATAAGTTAAGGTAAACAATGGTTAAAAACTCTAAAAATGATTAACCATTGGTAAGAATTTGTTAGCATTTTAACTACTTACCTCCTTAACTATTTGTGAATAAACCCACCATTAGTGTTATAAATCAAGAGTACCTTCCTAAATAGTCTTTTTGTGGCTAAGTGTGCTCCACTTTCGAACTCATCATCACTTACTTACCATCAGTTGAGATGTCATCATCATCATCATCATCAACAGCCTGAAGACGTCCACTGTTGAACATAGGCCTCCCCCAGGGAACGCCACTTAGAGCGGCTGCTCGCCTCCTGCATCCATCGGCTCCCCGCGGCTTTCACCAGATGAGTTGAGATGTAATCAAATACAATCCCTCTGGTAGTAAAAATTTAGTAAACCTTCAGGGCCCTTATTCCGTATCGATTCCTTACTTCGAATCCACGCGAATTCCTTGTCTAACATAAGAAATCTGCAAAACTCTATTCTCTATGAAACGAAAACAAAACCGCGCGAAATGAATTTGGAATTGGCGCGATTTGAACTGTCAAAAATCATATGTTTTACCGAGACGCGTTCCGAAACATCAACACATCAAATGATATGACCACTTATGTCAATATATTTTATACAAAATAGAGATAACTTTAATGTAAAGTAAAGATATATTTAACGCTGTGACACGATTTGAACAAGAGACGATAACGACGTGGTTTCGTATCGTGTGGAATCTGTGTTTCCATAGAGAATAACCGCCCAGTTTCTCTTGGTTAGCATCACCTAGTTGATGATTTGATTATAAAAAGCACTCTTACGATACAAAACTAAGTACATATTCTAACATGTTTCATCCAATTGGTGATCGGTCTGGTCATCAATGACATTTCTTATTTTTTATACTTACAAAAAATACGTTTCTAGTTTTTTCGATAGGATTGGTATTGGATCCACTTAGCTATTACCCTGTTTTCAAAATATTTCAAGTCTAACTACCTAATAGCGGAACAGTGCACATGTCCATTGTCCAATACTTACCTATCCTCAAACCGCCCGAAGGGTTGCTGACATTACAAAAGTATGCTAAATTGACGCTACATTTTATTTTGCAGGAATCAATATGAAGGCAGTCATTGTATTATGCTTCCTCGCCGTTGCCGCCGTAGTACTTGCTCGCCCCAATGAGAATGAGAATGTTAAATACACTGATAAGTATGACAATATAGACCTGGACGAAGTTATTCAAAACGAGCGTCTACTGGAGGCGTACGTTGATTGCGTGTTAGGAAAGGGCAAATGTACACAAGAAGGCAAGGAACTTAAGAGTAAGTATCCTACTTTTAGCAAACACTTCAATGAATTTTAGCTTAAACTAAAATGTGTGACGCTGAGCATCATACTGAAACCAACAGACGGACAAAAATGAAAAAATAAAATTATAATTTTGGCTTCAGCACCGATAATAGAGACTTAAAATATTAAAAAAATCTACGTAGATTGAACCTGTTACAGTTTTATTATAAGAAAACTGGAGGTTTTACTTATTAATCACGTTTTGGTGTTACCCAACAAAAAAATATTATACTAATTACCTACATAGACTAGAAAAGATATAGAATATTTAGGAAACACTAATAGGAAAAACTTAAAGTTTTATTTCTTTCTACAGCGCATATGACAGATGCTCTTGGAAATGGCTGTGCGCAGTGCACTGATAAGCAAAAAGAAGGAACAAAGAAAATGATGCAGTTCTTGATCAACGAAAAGCCCGAGTATTGGAAACAACTCTGCGAGAAGTACGACCCCGACAACAAATACGCCCATAAGTACGAGAAGGAATACAAATCCCTCAAGGAACAGAAACAGTAATCCTTTGCAAACAGTGCAATTTATTTTGTGATATTTATGTTTAGATGTTTTGAATAAAGAGTTTCATTACTACAATTTTGTTTTACTGTTTGTACTTAATTATATTGGTTAGGTACTTAGGTATGTAAGGTATTAGTTCGCTAAAATCTTTTAAGTCATAAACATAACTCATAATACCACTTAAATCTTAAACAAAGACCGAAGTTTCGGGTCTATTAACAGGTCAAGACTTTCCCTAAATGCTACTTTTTATTTTCGGCACTTTCCTCAATTTGGACACTACTATTTTGAAAAATTGGTACACAGTCATACTACTACTAGTAGTACCAGCTAAGAACGTGTCTAGATACATTAGTAGGGTTCTAAGCTGTAGCCATCTATTTGATAGAATTACAAAAACCTAATCGTACAGGCCAGCATGACGACTGCATGAAAATCACTACCTATGCATTTTCTTCGCTATTATAATATCATCATTAACAGCCTGAATACGTCCACTGCTGAACCTAGGGCTCCCCCAGGGAGCGCCACTTAGAGCATGTGCTCGCCTCCTACATCCATCGGCTCCCCGCGGCTTTCACCAGGCTTTTGCTTTTTATTATAATATAGGGAGGTGAAAAGTGGGTGTGTTGAGCTTGGAAGCATAGTTATTCTGCATCTCGTACCTTTGAAACCCTCGGTGCGCTCAGCATTCTATATTTGCAGCTCTAGTTTTGCTTGTGGTTCAATCCTTTAGTTTAGATCTTAGATTTCGCTTGCTCAGGTTTTAATGCAAGTACTCGCGCCAAAAACTACTTTGCAGCCTTGCATAGTACATAACTTTTATTTTAAGCGACGAACTTAGCAATGTTTGAGGTGTTTGAGTTATGAGTTATGGCAATGATATTAACATTTCGTACTGCAGATTCTGGCAGATTCGGCAGGATGGGAAATCTGAACCCCCAAACTAAGCAAAGCTTCAAGTATTGTAATTGGACAACATACAATAGAAACCAGATATAATATGGTAAAATCTCAGGGTACCTATACCGCCGCTCGATGGGATAGTCCTGTTTGCACACTGGGTGCGTCTTCTAATGAGCTGTAGACATTGATGGGCAGCATTGTGGGAATGCTGCAGGGTGGTTTGCCCGCACTCATTAAGTTATACTTTTATTTGTTTTAATGATTTATGTTCTTATTTATGTTTATGTTGTTTATTTTAATTTTATTTATATTTTAAAATTTGATTCGATTTTATGTTATTTTATTTGAAGTCTGACTATTTAATTCTGACTTTATTATGACTATCTGACTTATTTTTTTGAATTCAAGTTTTGATTTTTATTCTAATGGGTTTCTTATTTTATTTTATTTAATGATTGATCAATGTGTACTATGGACACAGTAATGTCTGAAATAAATAAATATTTAATTAATTTAATTAAACATAGCTTGCTTATGTAGGTATATTACTTTGGTCCTTTTCGATCAAGTTCGATATTCGAATGACAAAAAGATAAAAAGTGGAGTAACTAATCCAAAGCTACTCCATGTTTACTTACTTACTAATAAAGACCGTATGTATGGGTAGAAATTATAATACTGATATATTTTTTTTAATGCATATCTATTAGAATTCAATATAACTCCCCACAGAGCTATGAAACAAATGACGCTTCGCCTAGAGGGGAAGCGTTTTTTTTTTTGCTCTGTGTAACACCCAGACACAAACAAAACAAACACTATGTTCACCACACAAATGTTTGTCCTGGGCGGAGTTGAAACCACAATCTAGGTTTCTCTGACGAGTTAGTGCCAATCAGTCACAGTCCCATTCTGTCACAGTTTTGCAAACCCATACAACGAGTCCCGATCGGTCACACATTCTGAATAAATACATTTATTAATTTTTTTTTCACATCCCCATCGGTCACACTTTTTTACTCACTCGGTTAAAAGAACAGTCAGCTAAAAAAGTCTTATTACATCAGCCCTATATTAAATTACGTAAGCGTTGATCACTCAAGCCTTATAATTAGCCGTAGTTTAAGTCAAGAAAATCTCGCTTCTCTATGATAGGCCTTTTTTTTGAACGGGCTAAAGCTGTTGGTCTTTACTGACCTTTACAGCGCCCACTTTTGCAACTAGGTAGCTCAAGGGCACCCCCTGGTGGCACCCCAGGGGTGCTTTTGTCCTTGAGCCTCGGCTTGGGCCGTTGCCGGGATAAGAGGGTCGAGAACTACGACTACGGCTTTCCATAGGGTCCACTGGAAAAATGGACGCTAAGGAAAGACGCGACCATTCTAACTAACCTGGGGGTCTAGCAAAGATCCCAAACGCTAACGCCATCGCCAAAAGCTAACTCCAAAATGTACTGAATTGACATTTCGGAAATCGCTTACTTTTCCGCAGCTTATGTCAGTTTAATACATTTTGGCGTTTGGCGATAGCGTTAGCGTTTGGGATTATTGCTAGACCCGCCACGCGGATACCTCGACCTCGCCGACGGGGTCTGTTCTGTATCTGATTGTGTTACGCTGGTATTCTATAGTGGTGCCGAAATCGGTACCTGAAGCCAGAAGGGTCTATGAGTCTGCGTGCTACATCTTCGGCTATATCGTCGCTTTCCATCAGGTGAGATGTAGTCAAACGCAGGCTTATTCTACATAAAAAAAGGTTCTGGAGATCCTAGCACAGCCGGGACAACGGCTGCTATAAGATCGTCCGGCTCGCTCAAGACGTGTTATGGGCGGCGACGACACGGGGTGCTCTATGATAGGATAATTTATAAGATAATAAGTTGGTGTATAATTTAAACCTCACAAAATACTTGATTTTACTTAGCTGTAGCGAGTTCAACAAAAATGCTCTTGATTATTTATAGATTTATTTACACCATTTCTTATTAATATCTACACATCCATAATATCACATACAAATAATTCGTAATTATGTATTAACAAAAAAGACGCTCGAATGTATGGAGCCTGGGCTATTTATACCTATATAAGTACGCTATATTATAAAATCGGTTATGGTATTATGTTAGAAACTTTTTGTCCTATCAATTTTTTATAAAGTATTTATTTTAATGGCTTAAAACAAAAAATATATTTATTATCGCAACAGTAAACAATCAAACTATTATGACGGGGTCGAGCATTAGATTATACATTGACATATCCCCGTATTCCAAAACATTTCATCAAAAACCTTCACTTGATTTCCACTTAACTCTGAGGGTAAGTAACTCAAGGTACATAGCAACGTACCTTGAGTTGACAGTTGCTTCGCTTCCCACGTTTGAGAAAAATTGACGCAGAAATGTCTAGTTGATTATATATTGTCAATTAAAAATCGGAAAACTTCGACCTATCTTAGTAAGCTCAAAGTCGCGCAACGAGCTATGGAGAGAGCTATGCTTGGTGATTCCCTGCGAGATAAGATCCGGAACGAGCAAATCCGCAAAAGGACTAAAGTGACCGATATAGCCCTTAAAGTTAGCAAGTTGAAATGGCAATGGGCAGGCCACATCGCTCGCAGAACTGACAACCGATGGGGAAGGTTCTCGAGTGGCGACGACAAACCGGAAGGCACAGGGTAGGCCGGTCCCCCACTAGGTGGACCGACGACCTGGTGAAAACCGCGGGGAGCCGATGGATGCAGGAGGCGAGCAACTGCTCAAAGTGGCGCTCTCTGGGAGAGGCCTATGTTCAACAGTGAAAATCTACGGGCTGATGATGATGATGACGAATTAAAAACACCAAAACACAAAAATGAGGTTAGTTCGAGGTTGAGTCGAGTGGAGTAATCTCGTGGCAACGACTTAGAATATGGGGGGGTTGTCCTTTTCTGACCTAGTATTTAAGGATCCTTGGTCAAGGACATTTAGTGGTGGTTTTAAAAGCGTTTTTTACTTGAAGTAATAAAACCATAGCACTTCGCGGTATCCGTGGATACAAACCTGTCTGTACTGTATCTACCATGCACATGATAATAATAGCTGTCTAGATCTAACATGTAAATTTTCGCGAGAGGGACATAAAATCATTTTTACCTTTTATAACTTTTTTACCATTTAATACCGTGACAAACCTGCATAGCACGTAGATTAGTAGACGCCAAATACTAGTCGAGTTAAATTGCTGGTGTTGCTGACTGTACTTTTTCTCATGTTTGGTAGGTACTTTTATGGAATGTGTGACCGAACGGCCCTAGGGTTTTATCGATGACCGAACGGGACTGTAACCGAACCGATCGGCACTAACTCCTCTGTCTCTGCCCGCGCATATGTAACTTTTGGTACTGCGCAAGTGTACAGCGTTTCTCTGCGACTTCATATCCGCCATTGAATTTGAATGTACTATGCATTTCCTGTCTATTGGGTGGGTACAATGCAAATGCATTTTCAGTCATACTTCCATAGAAGTTTGGGCATTTTCCGTTTTTTTTGTGTTGCTACGTTATGCTTGTTATTTTTAGTATACACATGTAAAGACATGAATCATAAAGTTGTTAAACAGTTTCGGTTCAACCCGCACCTATATATATACAGTTAAAAAGTACTAAGAGAAGTAAATATCAATTGTCCCTTGTCGAAGTTAAATTAGGTGAAGATGTCTTAACCAGAGAAGCAAACCTCAATATATTATTGCTTCGCAGAAGCTCTATGACGCAAATGAATAATAAAACACATTTTGGTATTTATCGAATGTGACGCTCGGTAGAAATGTCCCAAAGATGACGCCTTTCTGAGACAGGTTCTTGGAAGTCAAAAACTCGTTTGAGCCTAGCTCTTGGGAACTGGGAGTTAATGTCCTACACTATATAAAAAAAATTATGGTCGATCCAAGCTCATAGTGCGTTTGGACAAGAGGACAACTAGACTAGTGATATTTACACCTGGTTCCAGCTAAACTTTTAGGTAAGTTCGTACTTTTGAAATAACAATTTTCTTATTTCAGGCTTAACCAAAAATTGTTTGTGTGACGTTAGTGAAAGTTTGAAGATTTATGATTTATGGCAGTCGCTGTCGCCTGTAAAGTCAAAATTTGAATTACGAATGGGATTTGAATCCGCACCCACCGGTACCTACTTTTAGTCGGAACATGCTACTGTGACATGGTGACAAGTGATCTTATGTACAGAAGTAAACATTTTGTTTCGATATGAAGCGTTAGTTACTCTGGTAGATATACAAACAACGAAAACACCACAAACCAAACAAAGACCTGTTTTCGATATTTAGAAAAGTTTTTTTTTTACGTTAATTTTACCATATATAGCAGGATATTTATTTATTTAAATTTAAAAATTTAAATTTATTTATTTTATTTATTTAAAAATATTTAATTTATTTAAATTTAGATCTTTTTTCGACCATAAGTCATTTTGCGAATATGTCGAATATTCCGAAACATCTCTTTTGATGTGGGTTAACGACTGTTGTCGTACATACGGCAATATGACCGAAGGTCTTATGAGCCCGCTGAAGCATGGTACCGCTTATTAAAATAGCTTAAGCTACTGACTTTGATTAAGAAGCTACTCCCACAGTGTTTTGTTGCTCTGTTCTATGTAGAAGCCGGTAAAAAACGATTATCGAATTTTTCAGAATGAAGACCGTCGCCGTTTTATGTCTTTTCGCCATGGTAGCCTTCGCCGTTGCCAAGCCTAACACCAAGTATACAGACCGCTATGACAACATCAACGTCAAAGAAATTATCGATAACAAAAGACTGCTGGAACCTTACATCAAGTGTGCATTGGAACAGGGCAAGTGCTCGGCGGAGGGCCGGGAACTAAAATGTAAGTGGGCGCAGAGTTTTTTATTAATCTCTATTTTAAACTTGCCATTAATTTTACCCATCACGCAAACTACGATGATTTGAATATACGTAATCAAAATGGCGTATTGAATTGACCGTTGGTGTCTTAGAGCATGTTTGCTTGAATTACCGTCCATTAGCATTTCAAATCAAGCATCAAAAAATCAGCAATAAAAATAGATACGGCTTGTTCCATTAGCCTCATAAGAAGCTTAAAACTTTTTGCTTTCGGTTGTTGTTCCTCAGCATACCTACTCTTAACTAAAGAATAATATAAGAATTAACAAACACAGACAGTAAGGTACCTATATTTAATTTCAAAACGAGTTTTTTGGTGTTTTAAAATAAGAACCTTGATAACGACGATGAAGGCTTGTCATTTTGGTCGGGTTACTAACCTAAGTGCCTAGCTAGCCATTCGCGCTGTAAGCATCTTATTAGCCTGTGTGTGTGTGTGCATGTTCCACAGATAATAATTGACTGTAATAACAAAAATATATTAGTTAAACGAGATGACTGTATATAACTAATGGTGAACTACGACAAGTTGAGGAAATTAGGTGCCTATCGCTGCCATTATGTCCGTCAATGTTTATGTTTACATGATTATTCCAAATACAAATTCGATTATTTTGTTACAAAACAGAGTGTAATATTGAAAATATTGAATTACTTGAGGTAAGAAACTTGGTCTTTCTTTTTACTGCACTTTTGAGTATAGATTGTGCAACCCTTCACAATACAACTTGGCATATTTTATTTGTGACATTCGACCGATGCCTTCTAACTTCCATAACAGACTGAGCGCTAGTGGATGCCAATCTGTGAAATTGGCTCCCACTTTGAAGCGACGTTTAACCTGTCATTAGGCCTGTCCTTAATATATATGTCTATGGGCGTTTTATTAAAAAAAAAACTGTAATTTTATAAAGACCCGATAGATGGCGGTAAAATGGGGGTTTTAAGTTCTGTCATTGTTAAGATAATTATGTATCGAGTTTAATATCCTATCCTTATTTTATGGACGACATATACTCTAATGGCTTTCTATCGACAAATCGACAACGTACTCTGTGATTCACTCAACTGAATTTGACATTTCCTTGTGCTCTGTGTGTATAAACTACAACCGGACAGTTTTGGCGGGAACGCGGAAAAGTTCAAGTCGTTGCATTGTATTATTTTTCAAAATTTGTGCTTTTTCCAGTGTTAATGTTTAAAATTATTGGCGTTTTACGCATTAAGTGCTGAATTACGAGCATGAGTGTGGTCAAGTGATATAATGTGGTGTAACGTGGTTTTTCGAGTTGCTTCCAAAATTCCATAGAAGCTTCTTGTAAAGTTGCCACTACTTTACTTGAGCATGACTTAGACTGGACTATGACTATGACTAAGACTAAGACTTGACTACGTAAAATATTCTAAAACTAGATGAAAATATACAATACTTGACACTGGCTAAAAACACTATGTGTGGAGCCAACATATAAAAAAAAAAGAAAAAACTACAACCGTGTTTGAATTACGTCGTTAGTACGCCATCTAGTGACAGAAGCCGAAACGGGTTGTTTTTTTAAATAAAACTCATTATCTGTGAATCTCTGTGGATGGTTGATGGCATCGTGTTGTAGTTCACAAACAGATGAACTTCATCTCGATCTTTTGGTTGAAAGGTGACGTGTTTAGTTATAAGAACTTTTTAAACCCCCGGGGTTTTTCTATTTTTATTGTTTTTAATTTTTGTAGTTTGATAAAATAATATCAAGAGAATGAGTATGTATATTTTACTTTATTTGTGCGATCCCCAACAAGCCTGCCAAGCACAGAGCTATGAAACAAATGACGCTTCGCACAGAGAAAGCGTTTTTTTTTGCTCTGTGGTGCCAAGCGTGGTAATTATGGCAACCCCTCCAATTATAAGCGTCCAAAGTGGCAATTTCGTAGGGGATGCCTGCGTTACGTAATAATATATTTTATCTATTATGTGCCTGTGTTTAGCAGTGGACGACTGGACGGACGTCTTCCGGCCGTTGATGTGATGATAGAAACTTGAAACTTCCAGTTCCACTACTTCTGACATAATAAATAAATAAATAAATAAAATAAAATAAAATAAAATAAAATAAAATAAAATAAAATAAAATAAAATAAAATAAAATAAAATAAAATAAAATAAAATAAAATAAAATAAAATAAAATAAAATAAAATAAAATAAAATAAAATAAAATAAAATAAAATAAAATAAAATAAAATAAAATAAAATAAAATAAAATAAAATAAAATAAAATAAAATAAAATAAAATAAAATAAAATAAAATAAAATAAAATAAAATAAAATAAAATAAAATAAAATAAAATAAAATAAAATAAAATAAAATAAAATAAAATAAAATAAAATAAAATAAAATAAAATAAAATAAAATAAAATAAAATAAAATAAAATAAAATAAAATAAAATAAAATAAAATAAAATAAAATAAAATAAAATAAAATAAAATAAAATAAAATAAAATAAAATAAAATAAAATAAAATAAAATAAAATAAAATAAAATGAAATAAAATGTTTTTATTTCAGGCAAAAAACCCATATGTTAAAATACAAAAATATATATATAAGATAAAATATTACTAAAAATAAAATAAAACACTATTACCCACAGATTAAAATCGATATGAAAACATATCAATCAGTCTTACGATTGATCCTAAAACTTATTTTCGGTTCGCACTCTGGTGCATCGTCAGCCAGTGCCTGATAATCGGGCTGTCGAGGTATTCCCCCAGCCCCTTAAGTAATATGATATATTGTGATTTAAAAAATAAACCTGTGTATTTATTAAGAAAATACAAAAAATAACTTATTGAAGTCTATGCTTTGTTTATAACATTCCAGCTCACATTAGAGAAGCACTGGAAACGTACTGCGCAAAGTGCACCGAGCCCCAGCGCAGAGGTACCCGCATCGTGATAGGTCACTTGATCAACCACGAGCCTTCTTACTGGAGCGAGTTGACAGCCAAGTACGACCCCGCGCGTAAATACGTCGTCAGATACGAGAACGAGCTCAGACTAGTGCAAGCAGATGGTTAAACAAAAACTATTGTTGGTTTCTTAATAATTATAGGTAATAAGTTAATAAATTATTTTTTTATGTAATTTGTGTTGTGTTATTTTTTTAACTTTGCTCATGTTCGCGATGCATCTAGGGCACACTTACTGATCGGGCACAATATGAAATAGAGAGTAGGGAGAAGAGTAGAAGTGGAGAGTTGAAAATAGAGATTAGATAGCAGGGAGTAGAGAGCAGAGAGCAGAGAGTAGAGAGTAGAGAGTAGAAAGTAGTGAGTAGAGATTAGTGAGTAGAGAGCAGAGAGTAGAGAGTAGTGAGTAGTGAGTAGTGAGTAGAGAGCAGATAGTAGAGAGTAGAGAGGAGAGAGTAGTGAGTAGAGAGTAGAGAGTAGTGAGTAGTGAGTAGAGATTAGCGAGTAGAGAATAGAGAATAGAGAATAGAGAGTAGAGAGTAGAGAGTAGAGAGTAGTAAGTAGTGAGTAGAGATTAGTGAGTAGAGAGCAGAGAGTAGAGAGTAGTGAGTAGTGAGTGGTGAGTAGAGAGTAGAGAGCAGATAGTAAAGAGTAGAGAGGAGAGAGTAGTGAGTAGAGAGTAGAGAGTAGTGAGTAGTGAGTAGAGATTAGCGAGTAGAGAGTAGTGAGTAGAGAGTAGTGAGTAGAGAGTAGAGAGTAGAGAGTAGTAAGTAGTGAGTAGAGATTAGTGAGTAGAGAGCAGAGAATAGAAAGTAGTGAGTAGAGAGTAGTGAGTAGAGAGTAGAGAGTAGAGAGTAGAGAGTAGAGAGTAGTAAGTAGTGAGTAGAGATTAGTGAGTAGAGAGCAGAGAATATAGAGTAGTGAGTAGAGAGTAGTAAGTAGAGAGTAGAGAGTAGTAAGTAGTGAGTAGAGATTAGTGAGTAGAGAGCAGAGAGTAGAGAGTAGTGAGTAGAGAGTAGAGAGTAGAGAGCAGATAGTAAAGAGTAGAGAGGAGAGAGTAGTGAGTAGAGAGTAGAGAGTAGTGAGTAGTGAGTAGAGATTAGCGAGTAGAGAGTAGTGAGTAGAGAGTAGTGAGTAGAGAGTAGTGAGTAGAGATTAGTGAGTAGAGAGCAGAGAGTAGAAAGTAGTGAGTAGTGAGTAGAGAGCAGACAGTAGAGAGTAGAGAGGAGAGAGTAGTGAGTAGAGAGTAGAGAGTAGAGAGTAGAGAGTAGTGAGTAGTGAGTAGAGATTAGCGAGTAGAGAGTAGTGAGTAGAGATTAGAGAGTAGTGAGTAGAGATTAGTGAGTAGAGAGTAGAGAGTAGTGAGTAAAGAGTAGTGAGTTGAGAGTAGAGAGTAGAGAGTAGAGAGTAGAGAGTAGAGAGTAGAGAGAAGAGAGTAGTGAGTAAAGAGTAGAGAGTAGAGAGAAGTGAGTAGAGAGTAGATAGTAGAGAGTAGAGAGCAGAGAATAGAGAGTAGAGAGTAAAGAGTAGAGAGAAGTGAGTAGAGAGTAGATAGTAGAGAGTAGAGAGTAGAAAATAGAGAGCAGAGAATAGAGAGTAGAGAGTAGAGCAGAAAGCAGAGAGTAGAGAGTAAAGAGTATTTAAATGCCATTCTGTGAAAAGACAATGCGGCGTTGCCGCTCCGCATCCTTCGTGTAAACATACTGTCTTGTATCTCTGTCTAATACACGAATCGTCGCATAGAGTATGCGAGAAAGCGAATGTCGGTACGGCAACGTCGCCTTACCGACATCGCGGTGTTATGTTCTGACAGTTTGGTGTGTCATGAAATTAAATGCGAGAGCATAAAACGTGAAAATTTAGTGATTATATTGTTATTAGGGCTAAATATTGTATCAATAGTGAAATTGTGTCGTGTTGTGCTGTGTTTTGTGCATCAAGAGTAACCCGTAGTCGAAGGAAAACCAGAATCATCATTTTATACGTTAAAGTTTACTGGCTATTTTTATGTTAAACATCGAAGTTTCGAAGTAAATATGCATTTCATATTAAGAATATACGTTTTTTCCACCGTATAATTACCATGTGATTGCAATTACTGAAAGATTTAATGCTTTAATTGATATTTTTGGGATGGGCGATTTTACGCCTCTCGAATAGTGATGTACCTACACTGTCCATTACATTTTGTCGATATTCGTAAATCTTCATACATTTGCACAAAATTACTTTGGTTTTGGGGAGATTAAAAAGTAGAAAATCTCTTTCCTTAAAAGTGGCTGAATGGATTTAGATCAAAGTGCAAACAGAATGAAAAAGTAGGTGTAAATCTGGCAATATAAAAATAGGCACCTAACCTACTTTTATAAAATACAATAGGTAGGCCAGTGTCGTCTGGCTTCAATGTGAGTTATGAAATTAATAATAAACTAGCTGACCCGCCCCGGTTTCGCACGGGTTTATTAGTTTTATGCATTACCCTGTTTATGGGTAAGAGAGAAGCATAAGTGAAAAATATAGGGGAAAAGGATGAATAGATGGGACGGCGAAGGGAGACAGGCGCACCCGTCCCATCCATTCATCCTTTTCCCCTATATTTTTCCCTAAAATAAATATAGGGGCTTCAATACAACAAACGAACATTGTGGAATGCAAATAAACAATTGAATTGAATTGAATTGAATTGAAACGTGATTTTTTGCTCGTTTTTATAGATAATGGTACGGAACTCTTTTTACAAATTTAACCATCATTTTAATGAATAGAATAAGAAAACGCGAATGTAAAATAAAAACTAGCTATTATGGAACTATGTTATTTGAACAGCCTGAAGACGTCCACTGCTGATCATAGGCCTCCCTCAGGGAGCGCCACTTAGAGCGGCTGCTCGCCTCCTGCATCCATCGGCTCCCCGCGGCTTTCACCAGGTCGTCGGTCCACCTAGTGGGGGGCCGGCCTACGCTGCGTCTTTCAGTTCGTGGTCGCCACTCGAAAACCTTTCTTCCCATCGGTTGTCAGCTCTACGAGCGATGTGGCCTGCCCATTGCCATTTCAACTTGTTAATCCTAAGAGCCACATCGGTCACTTTAGTTCTTCTGCGGATCTCCTCATTTCGGATCTTATCTCGCAGGGAAACACCGAGCATTGCTCTCTCCATAGCTCGTTGCGCGACTATGAGCTTAGTAATGAGGCCAACAGTTAGAGACCACGTCTCAGTTCCATAAGTCATCACTGGCAACACACATATAAAAATGTTACTTACAAACGTTATTTCATATAATGTTTCAATATACTTTTACTAGGGTCATCATCATCATTATCATCATTAACAGCCCGAAGACGTCAACTGCTGAACATAGGCCTTCCCCATAGAGTGCCACCTTGAGCGGCCACTCGCCTCCTGCATCAATCAGCTCCCCGTAGTTTTCACCAGATCGTCGGTCCACCAAGTGGGGGCCGGCCTAAGCTGCGTCTTCTGGTTCTACGAATATCTAATTTTCTTTATTGTATTAAAACTAAAAAGTATCGAAATTCTGCAGCACTGTTCGGTTAAGTTTATTATATATCGATATATTGTGTAATAGGGGTCACTTCCCTACTCACGCATACTAATGCATATTTAAATACTCACACCAACAGAAAATGGACAGGCGTTTTGTGAATGTCCGCCGTCCATATGATTCTATGTTGATGGTCACTCCACAATCAAGTTACTAACAAAATAAACGAGTAAAATCACAGGTAAATACTTTAGTTTGTCTTGAATGGCAAGCACCTTTTTTAAATCTGATTATTTATTCTCTCCAAAAACCTGTATTATAGCAGGTTTCATTTTAGTTTTTTATAAACGCAATACGAAGCTTAAACACACTAAATAAGTACTATTGATAATATAATTGTTTAGTACTTGACTACTATTTTAATGACTGGGATGAATATTATTATTTAGCTCCGTCATAAATAGAGAATTTTTTTTTCTTATATTTTGGCTCCACACATTGTGTATTTAGCCAGTGTCAAGTAATATATATTTTCATCATGTTATAAAATATTTCACGCAGTCATGTCCTAGTCATAGTCATAGTCCAGTATAAGTCAGGTAGTCATAGTCCAGTCTAAGTCATGCTCCAGCAAAGTGGTGGCAACTTTACTAGAAGCTTCTATGGAGTTTTGGAAGCAACACGAAAAATCACGTTTCACCACATTATATCACTTGCCCTCACTCATGCTCGTAATTCAGCACTTAGTGCGTAAAACGCCACCAATTTTAAACATTAACACTGGAAAAAGCAAAAGTTTTGAAAAATAATACAATGCAACGACGTGAACTTTTCCGCGTTCCCGCCAAAACTCCAAATAGAGAATTGGTCGAAATCATCTGATCGTTCATCATAAATGAGGTCAATGACTGGTAGACTATGTGGCGGACTGACTGTTTTAATTATAAACTCTTTAATAACAAAGAAGTTCTATATACTCGTAGCTACTGATTTGTTTAAATACAATTATTTATGTAACTTAATATATTATGTATATACACAGAATTTCCCCTATGACATTGGGTATATAATGTATTAAATGTGGTCTTGTAGAAACATACCTATGATGATTTTTCAAAAGATTATATCACAAGGTAAGCAGCGCATCCACAAAGCTATGAAACAACTGACGCTTCAAAATCGTTTTTTTTTGCTCTGTGAGCGCATCAGTCACGTCTTGTCACTAGTGTTACAGATGTTCATAGGCCAACAGGAAAAAAGGCACAGTGCAAAAAAAATACTTCACCTCGAAGCATCATTTTAATCAAAGCTCTGTGGCCGTAGTTATTATGCTTGTTTGCTAACTATAGCATAAAACTATTAAACTCGTAAGATTTCCATCTTTTTGGTTAGGTTAGATGAAATTGGTGTTATTGTGCTTTATAGTTTTGGTGAAAAATCACCAAAACTATAAAGTATTAAAAGGAAAAGAAACATAATTTACGTTATTGTTCTGACGTAATCCTTGACGCATGTTTATTTTTTATGATAGTGCTCAAATACTATGTACTAGAGCCTTCTACTTGACATTGTGTATCTATAATGATACGCTATTCGATCTGGAATTCCCAAGTTAGTCTTAAAAATAACCTTGATGTGTTTTTCCACTTAGCTTCACTACCTACTGTGCCTTTCTATAGATATCTCTTCTTAGGTTTTTACTAGGCATCTATTTAATACAACTTTGCACATAAGGAGGATGAACTGGTCCAGGGTCCAGAGAATGAGCACTCTAAAAACTGTAAGGTATCACCCTAAAAATTAATTAAAGCCAAACTGAAACGCACTCTTTGAAGACTACAAGAACAGTAATAGTATGGATAATATTTAAAAACATTGGAAAATAATAATAAATACTGTAAAAAGGTTGGTTGGTCGATTGGCAACATCATATTTACCACAGAGCTATGAAACAAATGACGCTCGCCTGGGGAAGCGTTTTTTTGCTCTGTGATATTTGCTAACTTACCTGATGGTCATATCATCACTGTTTCAATTTGTGTAAATTCAAAAATTTAAATACATGACTGTGGAAAAAAGAGGCTGAAGTAGGTAGCAGTTTAAAGAAAATTAAAATAATTTTAATTTAATATCATTTTTAATAATATTTATACAATACTATCAATATGGCGAATCTAGTACGATTTGAGTAAAATATTACAAATAAATAAATAAATATCGCCCAACGATCACATACATAGATCCTGGACCCTAACTAGGATTCCCTGTATCTAGGGACCCAGGAACTACGAGGACCATGGTCCCACAACACCCAGGCACAGAACAAGTATTTGCGCTTTTTTTTCAGGCACAAATACTTGTCCTGTCGCGGGAATCGAACCCGCCACCTCCGGGTTATGAGCCGACCTGCTCAACCACCACACCACGGAGGCTGTCAATAGCACATACTTTCATCTATACTCTATACATATAATAAAACTGTAGAGATAAAAAAATCTGTAAATGCAAGATATCGAAAAAAAAATGACACATGTTGGCTTGAAATTTTTCGCTGATCACGTTAAGCTTTTTAAACATTTTGTCTGTTTGTTTGTTTGTTTGTTTGTTTGTTTGTTTGTTTGTTTGTTTGTTTGTTTGTTTGTTTGTTTGTTTGTTTGTTTGTTTGTTTGTTTGTTTGTTTGTTTGTTTGTTTGTTTGTTTGTTTGTTTGTTTGTTTGTTTGTTTGTTTGTTTGTTTGTTACGGCACAACTCCGAAGATACTGATTGGATTTTCATGCGGTTTTCACTAATAAGCTTAGAAAAACCCGGCGCACAACATAGGATTACATTTTATATATCGTTAATTTTTTTTTTGGTGAAAATGTGTAAGGTTTCATTATGAAACGGAACGGGATTTTAACAAGATGGCCGCTTCAAGGGTTCAAGGTAATTTTTTTTTTCTTACATTTTGGCTCCACACATAGTGTAGGCAGTGTCAAAAGGTAAGTTTTATTTTAGTTACTAATCATAGATGAGAGGAAAAAAAATTTACTCTGTGCTATTGACGGTAATTTTATTTCGGGTTTATCTGGAGGCACAAGTTAAAGAAAAAAAAAGTTCTGTTAGTATTATGGCACGGCTTCATATACGCCCGAACCTTCGCTGTTGAGTTGGCGCGCAAAAACATCTCTGTAGAATATCCTCGAAGTTTTTATAGCGCCACAACCCGGACACACGGTCAATTTGTTTTCCTGCTGCGCAACCGACGTGGGCTAAATAAAATGGAGGAAGCAGTAGCGTTATATTGCATGTCGGCGAATAAATATGTTTTACAAACTGTGAGAGTATTATTTTCGATTACAAAAATAAATTTTATTAGTTTTAATTTATAATTCCTTATCAATATGAAGTAAAACCAATTTTTTTTGTTGTCTGTTTATCTGATCTTTTGAATACGGATCACGGTTGTTATAGTGGCAACAGAAATATATCATTTGTGAAAAATTCAACTGTCTAACTATCACGATTCATCCTGGTGACTGATGGACAGACAGACGGACAGCGGAGGTTTAGTAATAAGAATTTACCCATTCAGGACGGAACCCCAATCATTTTTATTTCATTCTGAACAATCCCCACTGCACTAAGCAATAAGAAAATAATTTAATGCATGTTTTTATTTATAACTTAAAAAAAACAATTAACTAGTAAGTAGTTAATTGTTAAGTAGTAAATAACAATTGGCGCGCCTGCATTACCAGCAGTGTATCACACTTTTCGGGCTACGGCGAAATACATCGCGCGATAACTTCGTCTGCGCTCGATGCAATGCAGATTAGAGAAAAACAATCTGTTATTATGTAATTACCTATACCCAAGGAAGTCATAATATTATGTATTCCTTAAAGATTAGTTTTTTCGTTAATCTGAGGTCCAAACTAAAAAAGAGGATAGGTATGAGAACCTTCTTGAATATGAGCACGACACAGAGAACAAGGAATGTCAAAAACTAAAAACTTCTTAGACTTTTTTTTTATAAGTTTTAAGGCTTCACGCGATATCATATTTAGCCAATATTTAAACATACTTAACTAAAATTTTTATTCATGTTTTCGATTTATTGCGTTCTGGCGGGGGCAAAATTCTTTATTGAAGATCTGTTATTATGTATTAGTATTCAAAAATCTTCTACGCGTTACCATTCGAAATAAGTATTTAAAATTGTATTTATAGTACCTATAGCTTAACCTATAGTAGTAACATATTCAGTAATCTGTGCCTATAGGTACTTAATTTATTGACCCCTTTTTTTTGTTCCTCGCTTGAGGATTGGCGTCGCACGTCTTGTGCATTTGCCAGCTTCATGTTTACTTTTCATCGTCTTCTATTCTATTGCTTCTGCTTCTTCCCAATATTTTCAGAAGTGAAGATTTTCAGACTCCTCTTTTGAGGAATTTATGTATAAACATGTTTTACAGCTGTTTAAAACGGGGAAACCATTTGCTACGCATTGTAAAACCTTTTTTTATTTTGGCATTAGACAAAACATGTATTTAGCCAATGATACGAAGTATTTTATGAAAACTGTTTAAAGGGGAGATTCTTAGACTTTTTATAATCATTCATAAGGCTTCACGCGATTATCATACTTAGCCAATATTGAAGCTTACTTAATTAACATTTTTATTGAAGTTTTCGATTTATACGGTTTTGGCGGGAGCAATGTTCTTTATTGCCGATCTGGTCAAATGTATTATTTACATAAAGTTACTACACGTTACCATTCTAAATATGTAGTTAAAAAATTATTTTTGCGCTAATGCTAAATTCTGTATCGACCCCAAAGAAGTTTTAAGGTACCTGTAGTACTTATAGCTACATAAGTTATAGACCCTTACCATTGCTACACATTTTAAAACCTTTTTTATTTTGGCATTAAAGTAAGCCAGAGCGCGTGCTATTATTTGTATTTAGCCAATGATACGAAATATTTTATGAAAAATGTTTTAAAAGGGTAGGTACTTAAATATAATTATATGTAGGTATTCATTATGGCAATTGTATCCTCGGATTAACAACAACATGTCGCGTAAGGTTAGTTTTTGGCTGTTTTTGATTTGTTCTTCTTCTTCTTCTTCTTGCATGTTGATTATAGTTAAAATATTTTAGATCTGTGGGCTATTAAAAAAACCACGGGTATAAATGATTAGATTACTCGGTTACTCCAAGAAGGTTAAAGTTTTAGTAAGTAACTATCTTTGGGTGTAGCTAATAATTATGTAATGACGATTTAACCTACTTCCTCACTTTCATCACTAGGTACTTAGGTATGTTGAAAGTGCAGTGGGAATGAGACAGCGTGGAAAATAATGGACATAATAATAATTATAACGGCCGATTCTTTATGGAGTGGTGGTTTAGTATTTGTAATTCCTAATTAGTATTAAGAAAAATTATTTATATAAAATTATTTTATTTAATTATTAATTTTATTTATTTATTTTTATATACACTTATTTTTATATATCTATTGACACTGGCTAAGTGTAGGTAAGAATTCGTATGGAGCTAAACTTAAGAAGGTAAAAACAATGTGGTAAATGGAACAAAAAGCGCGCGGATATGTAAAACTGAGCAAAGCAGCATCATCGTGCGTGTGTGTCATTCTTTCATATTTTTCTAAACTGTACCTGCCTGCTTAGGTAACTACTGCCTAAACAAAATTTACTGAAACTTCTGTGAAAGACCTGAGTGAAGTGGTGATGATTTCTTTTTGTTGTAATATGAAGAGGTACTTATAAAATTGTAGTTTTTTTTTTGAAACTTCTTTTCTTTTACTGTTTTATAAATCTATATTTGACTGAAAACATTTAATTTTAGGTAATGGCTTAAATAGCTTCCACTTACGGCTATGCTTGCGTTATACCTATATATATGCTAATACAGGTTACTGTGCTCAGCTTCGAAAAGATTTGGTGCATATTGTTGTTTGGTACGAAATGAATGATCTATTATTAGACTACTTATAACGTAAAAATAACATAACACAAGCGTGCGAAGCCGTGGGCAATAGCTAGTAATAAATAAATATTTTGTTCATGCTTCATACAGCGTCATGTAGCCCCAAACAAAGCAAAGCTTGTAATCTGGGGATCATATAACTGATACAATACTTTTATACTCTTTGTTTGTAACTAAATAAGAAATGGGCTATTTTTTAATCATCTGCTGCAAGGAAAGCTTCGTAAATATCCTTATATTTGTTCCCAGGGTCGTATTTGGCCTTTATTTGCTCCCAGTAGTCACTCTCGTTCTTTATAATGTGGTTGACCACCTTTCTCGCCTTTTGACGCTGCTTTTCTGTGCATTTTGAGCAAGATGACTGCATAGCGTCCTTGATGTGTACTGCAATGGGCAAAAAAAAAATATTTATAAGTAGGTAAGTCTAATAATTTTTTTTGCTAATTTTTAGCGGCGGTTCATTGTTTGGCTCTATTTCTCGCCACAGGTATTAATTAATTAAGAAATAAAGAGAAGTAACCAAATATTTATAAAAAACAATGATAAGGAAGTTAGGTATTATAATTATTACATTTCGAATACTAAAAACAGAAACAGCTACTTTTTAGTTAAATTTATCACCCACGCCCTCCATTTTTCCTTCCTTTTTTATCTTCGTATTTACTAAACTAATTTTGATGAAATTTGCTTATAGGTACGCTGAATTAACACCTAGGATAGGTACTCTCCATAGCTCGTTGCGCGACTATGAGCTTAGTAATGAGGCCAACAGTTAGAGACCACGTCTCAGTTCCATAAGTCATCACTGGCAACACACATATAAAAATGTTACTTACAAACGTTATTTCATATAATGTTTCAATATACTTTTACTAGGGTCATCATCATCATTATCATCATTAACAGCCCGAAGACGTCAACTGCTGAACATAGGCCTTCCCCATAGAGTGCCACCTTGAGCGGCCACTCGCCTCCTGCATCAATCAGCTCCCCGTAGTTTTCACCAGATCGTCGGTCCACCAAGTGGGGGCCGGCCTAAGCTGCGTCTTCTGGTTCTACGAATATCTAATTTTCTTTATTGTATTAAAACTAAAAAGTATCGAAATTCTGCAGCACTGTTCGGTTAAGTTTATTATATATCGATATATTGTGTAATAGGGGTCACTTCCCTACTCACGCATACTAATGCATATTTAAATACTCACACCAACAGAAAATGGACAGGCGTTTTGTGAATGTCCGCCGTCCATATGATTCTATGTTGATGGTCACTCCACAATCAAGTTACTAACAAAATAAACGAGTAAAATCACAGGTAAATACTTTAGTTTGTCTTGAATGGCAAGCACCTTTTTTAAATCTGATTATTTATTCTCTCCAAAAACCTGTATTATAGCAGGTTTCATTTTAGTTTTTTATAAACGCAATACGAAGCTTAAACACACTAAATAAGTACTATTGATAATATAATTGTTTAGTACTTGACTACTATTTTAATGACTGGGATGAATATTATTATTTAGCTCCGACATAAATAGAGAATTTTTTTTTCTTATATTTTGGCTCCACACATTGTGTATTTAGCCAGTGTCAAGTAATATATATTTTCATCATGTTATAAAATATTTCACGCAGTCATGTCCTAGTCATAGTCATAGTCCAGTATAAGTCAGGTAGTCATAGTCCAGTCTAAGTCATGCTCCAGCAAAGTGGTGGCAACTTTACTAGAAGCTTCTATGGAGTTTTGGAAGCAACACGAAAAATCACGTTTCACCACATTATATCACTTGCCCTCACTCATGCTCGTAATTCAGCACTTAGTGCGTAAAACGCCACCAATTTTAAACATTAACACTGGAAAAAGCAAAAGTTTTGAAAAATAATACAATGCAACGACGTGAACTTTTCCGCGTTCCCGCCAAAACTCCAAATAGAGAATTGGTCGAAATCATCTGATCGTTCATCATAAATGAGGTCAATGACTGGTAGACTATGTGGCGGACTGACTGTTTTAATTATAAACTCTTTAATAACAAAGAAGTTCTATATACTCGTAGCTACTGATTTGTTTAAATACAATTATTTATGTAACTTAATATATTATGTATATACACAGAATTTCCCCTATGACATTGGGTATATAATGTATTAAATGTGGTCTTGTAGAAACATACCTATGATGATTTTTCAAAAGATTATATCACAAGGTAAGCAGCGCATCCACAAAGCTATGAAACAACTGACGCTTCAAAATCGTTTTTTTTTTGCTCTGTGAGCGCATCAGTCACGTCTTGTCACTAGTGTTACAGATGTTCATAGGCCAACAGGAAAAAAGGCACAGTGCAAAAAAAATACTTCACCTCGAAGCATCATTTTAATCAAAGCTCTGTGGCCGTAGTTATTATGCTTGTTTGCTAACTATAGCATAAAACTATTAAACTCGTAAGATTTCCATCTTTTTGGTTAGGTTAGATGAAATTGGTGTTATTGTGCTTTATAGTTTTGGTGAAAAATCACCAAAACTATAAAGTATTAAAAGGAAAAGAAACATAATTTACGTTATTGTTCTGACGTAATCCTTGACGCATGTTTATTTTTTATGATAGTGCTCAAATACTATGTACTAGAGCCTTCTACTTGACATTGTGTATCTATAATGATACGCTATTCGATCTGGAATTCCCAAGTTAGTCTTAAAAATAACCTTGATGTGTTTTTCCACTTAGCTTCACTACCTACTGTGCCTTTCTATAGATATCTCTTCTTAGGTTTTTACTAGGCATCTATTTAATACAACTTTGCACATAAGGAGGATGAACTGGTCCAGGGTCCAGAGAATGAGCACTCTAAAAACTGTAAGGTATCACCCTAAAAATTAATTAAAGCCAAACTGAAACGCACTCTTTGAAGACTACAAGAACAGTAATAGTATGGATAATATTTAAAAACATTGGAAAATAATAATAAATACTGTAAAAAGGTTGGTTGGTCGATTGGCAACATCATATTTACCACAGAGCTATGAAACAAATGACGCTCGCCTGGGGAAGCGTTTTTTTGCTCTGTGATATTTGCTAACTTACCTGATGGTCATATCATCACTGTTTCAATTTGTGTAAATTCAAAAATTTAAATACATGACTGTGGAAAAAAGAGGCTGAAGTAGGTAGCAGTTTAAAGAAAATTAAAATAATTTTAATTTAATATCATTTTTAATAATATTTATACAATACTATCAATATGGCGAATCTAGTACGATTTGAGTAAAATATTACAAATAAATAAATAAATATCGCCCAACGATCACATACATAGATCCTGGACCCTAACTAGGATTCCCTGTATCTAGGGACCCAGGAACTACGAGGACCATGGTCCCACAACACCCAGGCACAGAACAAGTATTTGCGCTTTTTTTTCAGGCACAAATACTTGTCCTGTCGCGGGAATCGAACCCGCCACCTCCGGGTTATGAGCCGACCTGCTCAACCACCACACCACGGAGGCTGTCAATAGCACATACTTTCATCTATACTCTATACATATAATAAAACTGTAGAGATAAAAAAATCTGTAAATGCAAGATATCGAAAAAAAAATGACACATGTTGGCTTGAAATTTTTCGCTGATCACGTTAAGCTTTTTAAACATTTTGTCTGTTTGTTTGTTTGTTTGTTTGTTTGTTTGTTTGTTTGTTTGTTTGTTTGTTTGTTTGTTTGTTTGTTTGTTTGTTTGTTTGTTTGTTTGTTTGTTTGTTTGTTTGTTTGTTTGTTTGTTTGTTTGTTTGTTTGTTTGTTTGTTTGTTTGTTTGTTACGGCACAACTCCGAAGATACTGATTGGATTTTCATGCGGTTTTCACTAATAAGCTTAGAAAAACCCGGCGCACAACATAGGATTACATTTTATATATCGTTAATTTTTTTTTTGGTGAAAATGTGTAAGGTTTCATTATGAAACGGAACGGGATTTTAACAAGATGGCCGCTTCAAGGGTTCAAGGTAATTTTTTTTTTCTTACATTTTGGCTCCACACATAGTGTAGGCAGTGTCAAAAGGTAAGTTTTATTTTAGTTACTAATCATAGATGAGAGGAAAAAAAATTTACTCTGTGCTATTGACGGTAATTTTATTTCGGGTTTATCTGGAGGCACAAGTTAAAGAAAAAAAAAGTTCTGTTAGTATTATGGCGCGGCTTCATATACGCCCGAACCTTCGCTGTTGAGTTGGCGCGCAAAAACATCTCTGTAGAATATCCTCGAAGTTTTTATAGCGCCACAACCCGGACACACGGTCAATTTGTTTTCCTGCTGCGCAACCGACGTGGGCTAAATAAAATGGAGGAAGCAGTAGCGTTATATTGCATGTCGGCGAATAAATATGTTTTACAAACTGTGAGAGTATTATTTTCGATTACAAAAATAAATTTTATTAGTTTTAATTTATAATTCCTTATCAATATGAAGTAAAACCAATTTTTTTTGTTGTCTGTTTATCTGATCTTTTGAATACGGATCACGGTTGTTATAGTGGCAACAGAAATATATCATTTGTGAAAAATTCAACTGTCTAACTATCACGATTCATCCTGGTGACTGATGGACAGACAGACGGACAGCGGAGGTTTAGTAATAAGAATTTACCCATTCAGGACGGAACCCCAATCATTTTTATTTCATTCTGAACAATCCCCACTGCACTAAGCAATAAGAAAATAATTTAATGCATGTTTTTATTTATAACTTAAAAAAAACAATTAACTAGTAAGTAGTTAATTGTTAAGTAGTAAATAACAATTGGCGCGCCTGCATTACCAGCAGTGTATCACACTTTTCGGGCTACGGCGAAATACATCGCGCGATAACTTCGTCTGCGCTCGATGCAATGCAGATTAGAGAAAAACAATCTGTTATTATGTAATTACCTATACCCAAGGAAGTCATAATATTATGTATTCCTTAAAGATTAGTTTTTTCGTTAATCTGAGGTCCAAACTAAAAAAGAGGATAGGTATGAGAACCTTCTTGAATATGAGCACGACACAGAGAACAAGGAATGTCAAAAACTAAAAACTTCTTAGACTTTTTTTTTATAAGTTTTAAGGCTTCACGCGATATCATATTTAGCCAATATTTAAACATACTTAACTAAAATTTTTATTCATGTTTTCGATTTATTGCGTTCTGGCGGGGGCAAAATTCTTTATTGAAGATCTGTTATTATGTATTAGTATTCAAAAATCTTCTACGCGTTACCATTCGAAATAAGTATTTAAAATTGTATTTATAGTACCTATAGCTTAACCTATAGTAGTAACATATTCAGTAATCTGTGCCTATAGGTACTTAATTTATTGACCCCTTTTTTTTGTTCCTCGCTTGAGGATTGGCGTCGCACGTCTTGTGCATTTGCCAGCTTCATGTTTACTTTTCATCGTCTTCTATTCTATTGCTTCTGCTTCTTCCCAATATTTTCAGAAGTGAAGATTTTCAGACTCCTCTTTTGAGGAATTTATGTATAAACATGTTTTACAGCTGTTTAAAACGGGGAAACCATTTGCTACGCATTGTAAAACCTTTTTTTATTTTGGCATTAGACAAAACATGTATTTAGCCAATGATACGAAGTATTTTATGAAAACTGTTTAAAGGGGAGATTCTTAGACTTTTTATAATCATTCATAAGGCTTCACGCGATTATCATACTTAGCCAATATTGAAGCTTACTTAATTAACATTTTTATTGAAGTTTTCGATTTATACGGTTTTGGCGGGAGCAATGTTCTTTATTGCCGATCTGGTCAAATGTATTATTTACATAAAGTTACTACACGTTACCATTCTAAATATGTAGTTAAAAAATTATTTTTGCGCTAATGCTAAATTCTGTATCGACCCCAAAGAAGTTTTAAGGTACCTGTAGTACTTATAGCTACATAAGTTATAGACCCTTACCATTGCTACACATTTTAAAACCTTTTTTATTTTGGCATTAAAGTAAGCCAGAGCGCGTGCTATTATTTGTATTTAGCCAATGATACGAAATATTTTATGAAAAATGTTTTAAAAGGGTAGGTACTTAAATATAATTATATGTAGGTATTCATTATGGCAATTGTATCCTCGGATTAACAACAACATGTCGCGTAAGGTTAGTTTTTGGCTGTTTTTGATTTGTTCTTCTTCTTCTTCTTCTTGCATGTTGATTATAGTTAAAATATTTTAGATCTGTGGGCTATTAAAAAAACCACGGGTATAAATGATTAGATTACTCGGTTACTCCAAGAAGGTTAAAGTTTTAGTAAGTAACTATCTTTGGGTGTAGCTAATAATTATGTAATGACGATTTAACCTACTTCCTCACTTTCATCACTAGGTACTTAGGTATGTTGAAAGTGCAGTGGGAATGAGACAGCGTGGAAAATAATGGACATAATAATAATTATAACGGCCGATTCTTTATGGAGTGGTGGTTTAGTATTTGTAATTCCTAATTAGTATTAAGAAAAATTATTTATATAAAATTATTTTATTTAATTATTAATTTTATTTATTTATTTTTATATACACTTATTTTTATATATCTATTGACACTGGCTAAGTGTAGGTAAGAATTCGTATGGAGCTAAACTTAAGAAGGTAAAAACAATGTGGTAAATGGAACAAAAAGCGCGCGGATATGTAAAACTGAGCAAAGCAGCATCATCGTGCGTGTGTGTCATTCTTTCATATTTTTCTAAACTGTACCTGCCTGCTTAGGTAACTACTGCCTAAACAAAATTTACTGAAACTTCTGTGAAAGACCTGAGTGAAGTGGTGATGATTTCTTTTTGTTGTAATATGAAGAGGTACTTATAAAATTGTAGTTTTTTTTTTGAAACTTCTTTTCTTTTACTGTTTTATAAATCTATATTTGACTGAAAACATTTAATTTTAGGTAATGGCTTAAATAGCTTCCACTTACGGCTATGCTTGCGTTATACCTATATATATGCTAATACAGGTTACTGTGCTCAGCTTCGAAAAGATTTGGTGCATATTGTTGTTTGGTACGAAATGAATGATCTATTATTAGACTACTTATAACGTAAAAATAACATAACACAAGCGTGCGAAGCCGTGGGCAATAGCTAGTAATAAATAAATATTTTGTTCATGCTTCATACAGCGTCATGTAGCCCCAAACAAAGCAAAGCTTGTAATCTGGGGATCATATAACTGATACAATACTTTTATACTCTTTGTTTGTAACTAAATAAGAAATGGGCTATTTTTTAATCATCTGCTGCAAGGAAAGCTTCGTAAATATCCTTATATTTGTTCCCAGGGTCGTATTTGGCCTTTATTTGCTCCCAGTAGTCACTCTCGTTCTTTATAATGTGGTTGACCACCTTTCTCGCCTTTTGACGCTGCTTTTCTGTGCATTTTGAGCAAGATGACTGCATAGCGTCCTTGATGTGTACTGCAATGGGCAAAAAAAAAATATTTATAAGTAGGTAAGTCTAATAATTTTTTTTGCTAATTTTTAGCGGCGGTTCATTGTTTGGCTCTATTTCTCGCCACAGGTATTAATTAATTAAGAAATAAAGAGAAGTAACCAAATATTTATAAAAAACAATGATAAGGAAGTTAGGTATTATAATTATTACATTTCGAATACTAAAAACAGAAACAGCTACTTTTTAGTTAAATTTATCACCCACGCCCTCCATTTTTCCTTCCTTTTTTATCTTCGTATTTACTAAACTAATTTTGATGAAATTTGCTTATAGGTACGCTGAATTAACACCTAGGATAGGTACTATTTATTCACGGATGAAACCGCGCGGTGCAACTAGTATCAAGTATATTAGTGGGTGCGTGTTACTTTGCGTAACAGTTTTCTTGTAGGTATATTCTTTGTTTGGTGGTTCTTCTCTTTCAGATTGAGATTAGGATCATTCCAAAGTGAAGGGGACATTGCCCTTTTTTATACAGGGTTACAGGAAAAATTGTGCTAGATCCGTTAAGGGCGTGGAGTACCCATCATTCCTGACTTATTTCACTACGAAACACCCTAGCCTAAACTAATAATATTTTTTTAGATAGCCCTTAGAAATAAATACACCCACTGTTTTTTTTAATTCTTTACTTTACTTGTTTACTACGGTCTATTCAATTAACTTATGTACTATTTTAATGATTGACGTCCTAAAGCATCTTATTACATATGTAAAAATGTATTAATAACAATAATAAGACACACAAAATACATTAATAAAAAAAAAGAAAAGTCAAAAAGGGTTAAGTTTAGCAAGGGTGTTTCATAGTGAAATAAGTCAAAATGATGGGTACTCCACGTCCTTAACGGATCTAGCACGATTTTTCCTGTAACTCTATATATAGCAAATTCTATAGCTGTTTATGTGCTTCACAATGAAAAGTAGAAGATAGAGCTAATGTCTAATTTAGTCCAGTTCATTTCGCTAAATAACCACAACAACTTACTCTTTAGTTCCTTTCCTTCTGCTGTGCATCTTCCTTTATCCAAGACGCAGTTAATGTATGCAACCAGTAGCCTACTGTTAGCAGCTATTTCGTCAACGTTGAGGTCGTCGTATCTATCAGTATATTGATCTGCGGCAGTAAGGGCTACCATAGAGAGCATAGCCAACACTATTCTATAGTCCATGCTGAAAACCATTTAAATGTTTGTAGTATTTTTGAATACCTGATTTTTATGTAAAGAGCCAATAAATACCATAAGACCTGTTTGATAGAAAGCGGTAAACGTAGCCTATGCTTATAGACATGCAGAAAAAGAAATACAAAATAATATCACAACATCTAAGAAGTGTTAGCGTCTTGCCTTACCCCCGTATTCAAAAACATTTCACCAAAAATTCTTCACTTGACTTCCACTTAACTTTGAGGAAACTCAAGGTACATCACGACGTATCTTGAGATGACAGTTGCTTTGCTTCCCTCGTTTGAGAAAAATTGACTCAGAAATGTCAAGTTGATTATATATTGTCAATTTAAAAATACCAAAACAAAAAAATTAGGTTAATTCAAGGTTAAGTCGAGTGGAGTAATGTCATGGTAACGACTTAGAATATGGGGGTAGTCTATAAGCAGCACTTTTATTTCATAAATAAATCTACAACAAAAAACAGGCTTTTATGACTTTTCTTTTGGATGATGATGAAGTATGATATACTTATATTTTCAAAATTAAAGTGTTTTTAATTACACAAAGATAAGGAATCACGCAGCACTTGAAGAGATATTTTAAACATCCCGTTTCAGTAGTGACTACTTCTATGAATTTTATCAAAAGAAGAAAATAGAATTAATTATTATGCACATTTTATACTAAGAAACGCATAAAACAAAAGTTGTTTGCGCTTTCATTTCAACTTACTTGTTTCAAACCGTAACTGCCGTGTCCCTAAACTGTAATAAACTGAAGATCCCTAGAAAACTACTCAACAATTTATATCTCCGTTTTCGCATTGATCTCATCATCATCGATTGTGCAGAAACAACTAGGAATTACATGAAACTTCCTTAAGTTTCAGTTCTTGTCACAGTGAAAATGCTTGCAGTTTCACAAAACTTTCCCAAAGATTGTCAGTTTTGTTATTATGACAGAGTTGCATGATGGTGCTGATGACTGCATCCATTGTTAAAAGAGCATTGCGCAATGGTTTCTTGATTACCTATTAACTCCCTTGTAATTATGTATATTAAACGCTCATTTACCTTCATAAACAATTATGCAAAGATTGACAGGATAACGCATGGAAAACCCTCGCTATTTAGTTCTAGATTAAAGACAGATAGGTATGATAAATAGTGATTAATTAATAATAGTTTGATGTGTTGATTGTACGGAGTTGTGGTGGATGACGACGTCTATTTTCGTTCCTGGAATTTTTAAGTTTCCAAATAACAGTGTGCACCGTCTTACTGGCTGAATAATCATTTCTATCATTGTCCCTACATATAATAAATGTGTAATTCTGATGCGCTACGGAACACACACATAATGATGTCAAATCTAATTTATCCCATAGGTTCTATTGTTCAAAAAATATCGTAACCGCGATGCAGGACTACAAGGCTTTTTTCCCTTCTCCATACATTTTCTAATTTATCGTGTCTAACGCCATCTAGGGACAATAATTTGTAGCTGTTTGTTTGTTTGTTATTGAACAAATCCCTAGATACTGAACTGATTTTCATGCGGGTTGCACTAATATGCTTAGAAATAACCAGCGCACAACATAGGATATATTAAAATACAAATATCATTAAAAATTTTTGGTCATAATTATTAAATATCATTACGAAACCGGACGGAATTTTATACAACATGGCCGCTTCATGGTGAATTCTTTTTTGGCTACTGACGGTTAGTTTGTGTCACAGTAATTTTGCCACACATAGTGTATTTAGCCAGTGTTAAGTATAGTAATTTTTCGTCGTGTTGTTATTGAATATTTCACATGTTTCACGTAAAGTCCATCTGGAGGCACAGATTAAAGAAAAAAAAACGTGTGTAAGGCCATGAACAAAGAGTAATAGGAGTTAATTTCGGTAGTAAATATGCATTAAATAGTGGAATGAAATTTTACAATTTATTAGATTTGATTAACCATTATTAGTTTTTCTATTTAAGCCCTTGCAGGTTGTTTGGGGGTTTTGGAGTAAAATAGATATACCATCAAATAATATGTAAGTAGTATGAATCGATTGCATTCAAGATACAAACATGTTAATTATACTTAAGTGCCCGCAGATTAGAGAAATAACCGGCCAAGTGCGAGTTGGGCTCGCGCACGAAGGGTTCCGTATCATTATCTATAAAAACTAGCAAAAAAACGTTTAATGTATGAGAGAGAAAAAATACTAAAATACAGAATACAATAAGTATTTAAGGGGTTAAATACTTATTTTATTCTGTATTTTTTGTAATAGCGGCAACAAAAATATATTTATCATCTGTGAAGATTTCAGCTGTCTAACTATCACGGTTCATGAGATACAGCCTGATGGTGACAGACGGACAGACGGACAGCGAAGCCTTAGTAATAGGGTTCCGTACCCAAAACGGACTGACGACGTCTGTCAGGCTGTCTGTCCGTCTGTCACCAGGCTGTATCTCATGAACCGTGATAGTTAGAGCTTTACCCTTGGGAGTATCATCTTCACTCTTGCTACGCCTATTTTTGGTATTACATGACGTTTATGTTTGGCCCACAGGTCTGAAGGCCAATGCATACTATTACCACCATAGGCTAATGCAGTGGGCCAATGATATACTCTTACGTTACGTATAAATTATATACTCTTTGAATGATACAGAAGTATAATAATACTCTTTGGAATGATACGAAGTAGATTTTTTTTCTCTAATCTGTGTACGAACATGTTATGTAAAATGCCCTGGGGGTCTAGCAAAGATCACAATCACTAACGCTAACGCCTCACGTTAACTCCAAAAATGTATCAAAATGACATTTGCTACAGAAAAGTTAGCGATTTCCGAAACGTCATTTCAGTACATTTTGGAGTTAGCGTTTGGCGTTAGCGTAAGCGGTTGGTATCTTTGCTAGACCCGCAGACTTTGCCCTATTGTAAAAATGTTTTGAAAGCCTAGATTTTAATATAATATAGGTTTTAATTAATCATGAGTTCGATGATACTTATCGAAATATCATCGAAAATTTTTCTATAGTTAAGTAGCCATGAGTGGAGATTTCATCAAAATTGGTCCAGGAATATCAAGGATAATAATTAGCGTACCTACGCTGTTTTGGGAAATATTATAATTAATTATTTCATCCATGATTAAGACATGTCATTTTTACTTCGTAGAAGTGATTATACGAGCAGAAAACTCAGTGTAGCTGATAGAAAATCAGTTTTTAAAAATAAAGCCATTACCCAAACCGAAACCTGAAAAGTAATGTAATCCACGCGTGGCAACGCCGCGGGCAGTAGCTAGTAAGAAATATTTTCAATGTTTTAACCCTGTCTACCTTTAATTTCAAAGCTAGACACGGTTAAGACATTGAAAAGAAACCATGGGATTCAGTTTGTTCAATTCACTTAAATAAATATCATAGCCAAAAATACGCTATGATTTCAATTAAGTATTCACGTAAATTTCTATACTTAGTTGATTTATTAATAAGCATAGATGTTATTGTTTATGAACTTGAGCTATAATAATATTTAAAAAAAATTGTTTTAACCTTATTTAAGTAGGTACTTTCGAATGATTCCTAGGAAAGGGTGGGGTTATCCACCAATAGTTAAGGTAACCAATGGTCAAAATTCGTTAGAGTTTTTAACCATTACTTACGTTAACTATTGAGGAAAAATCCACCCCAAGTACTTAAAACAGTATAGTAGTAATATTTTTATCCAGACATAAAGATGATAGACAGTCATCGGAAACGCCTGCTGAATTTTGTGTGGAAACGCGCGCGTTGAACTCTTTTTCATTGCCAACGTCAGTCAGCACCGGAGAGATTCCAATAGCAACTTTTTATATTTATATTCTATTCTTACTAGGGGTAGTGTAAATATTTAATTAGAATCACCTCTTTGCTACAGCTAAAAGGATTAGGAAGCTGGTGTTTGTTATTTTTTGGTAAATTAAAAATAACCCTATATATACTACATGTATAATTGTCTCGTCTACCTTTCCACATGCAACTTATCTTTTGATACGGTCAGCTGAATTCAATAGCAATCTAGCTAAATGTGTATGATTAAGAATAGATTATGAATGGTCTATGGCCCGTTTAATGGGCAACGCTGCAAACAATATGTGATGATGTCGTTTTAATCCTTGACCTCATGTGCTAGTGAATAACTATTTTGTAAATGAGACTAAGTAGTAAGGGCTAGCTAGCATTGTAGAGTCGAAGCCAAACACAATGGCGGCTGTGAAGTACGTAGCAAGCTACCCGCACGCTACGCACTTCGCTTACCTCTTCCCGCGTACATCTAATTTTTGCTACTGCGTAGCGGTTTGCGCCGACTTCACAGCCGCCATTGAGTTTGGTTCGCACTCTACTAATCTATGATAGTAATTTGACAAAAAATAAAGTCACCCAAAATTTTAGTGATAAATTATAGACTATTTAATTATTTATTTATTTATTTTGATAAAAACGACAGAATCAGTTACAATTACCACATAATATTTCATAGAGACTAAACAACAATGTCAAGATTATTAAATAAAAATAAAAATATTAACACAATGGGTTATTACTATTAGGTACAATAATGCAAAGAGTATATAGTTTACTATGCAATAATGTTGAATAATGTCAGAGTTAATAATAATTAGATTACAAAAATTATTCACTGTCACTACTGTCAGGATTACCCGTATTGCTCCATTGGTCACTTATGCTTTCACAATAAGCCAATACTGCCGCAACAATAGTAGGCCACTTGTCATAAGAAAAGTCAAAATCAGTGTTGGCGTCACGGAGCGCATTAAGGCATATTAACTTTAGTCTCTGTGGGGATCATCCATGATCCTTGTAGTTCCTGCCGCATAGTTCCGTAGTTATGGGCCAGGATCTATGTGTGTGATCGGTGGACGTTATTATTTATTTATTATTAAAAATGAATCATATTTTGAAATTTTATGAGAAAGAAATGCAGCAATGTAACTTTATTCTCATAGGAAATTAATAGTCCAATGGAGATCGAGGGATCTTACAGACCTCACGCTGGTTTAAACGGAAAAAATTAGCCCTTGCCTTTATCTTTCAATAATACATGCCCTTAGCAAAATTTATTCATTTTGGCAACCAAATAGGTTGCTATAAAGTAATAATACCACCCAGTAATATTACTTTATAGCAACCGATTTAGTTCATACTTTTATAAGTGAATCATAATTTTGTCATAATTTTCTTAATTTTCAATAATTTCATAATATGTAGTCAATATTTTAAAAATCAATTGCATCGGGTTTAAATTAAAAGTAGATAATACCCCAGATAATATAATATCTACAATACAGATGCCTCATCCCATACAACGGAAAAACTCGGGCTATTTTACAAATTATTTTATTTCTGCATTACGCAAGATTACCAAGCGACATTTATTGCGTGTTGGCGAAGTATCGGGTCAAGTGAATAGTAACTAGTAACGCTCACGACACGTTAACTATGTTTTTTTTCACGTTCGGGCTATTTTTTATTTGTACCTGATGGGACCCCGTGATAATACTAAGCATAGGTAATAGGTGTAATACCCCTAATAGGAATAGTATTTATGTCTACGTGGGTGAAATCGCAGCTGTAGGTACTTAAAAAACTCTTCAAAGTATATAAACAATATTTTTACTAGTTATAAACAAAACTAAATTAGTATAAAATTGCAATTACGTCACGTTTCACATAGCTTAGGGTAACATCACAGCAGAAGAAGTTATGTTCTTATTCGGGAGGGATTTCGATGCCCTTGGCCTTTGCCCTGTCTTCGTACTTCTTGCGCCACTTGCCCTCAGGATCGTACTTGGCAGTGACCTCTCTCCAGATCTCCAGCTCATTCTTGATGAGGTATTCAATCACGGTGTAGGCTCCCTTCTCCTGTGTCTCAGTGCACTTCTCGCAGCCAGTTTCAATAGCTTCTTGCAGATGTTCTGTAAAAAAATAATTATATTTAAAGTGATACCTTGAATGTGTGTGAGTGATATTTGAAGTAATTCACGTGTAAATCGGGCCCGATAGCTCAGTTTTTTTTTATTTAAATCAGAAAAAAAAGGTTTACAACTTGCCTAAAAACACCAATAAAACCAAATAAGGTTAGTAAGGTAAGTTGGTAGTATCCCTGCCTTCTGAACTGAGGGCTGTGGGTTCGATTCCTACCCAGGACAAACATTTGTGTGATGAACATAGATGTTTGTTCTGCGTCTGGGTGTTATATTGTATTCTATGTATGTATTTACAAACAAAAAAAAAGTATATAAGTATTGTATCAGTTATCTAGTTCCCATAGTACAAGCTATGCTTAGTTTGGGGCTAGATGGCGCTGTGTGAAATGTCCACACATATTTATTTATTTATTTATTAATCTCAACATGTATGCGGCACGTGAACAAGAAATTTGAAAAAACATTATTTATGTTTTGATTTAAGAACGTAAATAGGCAAATTCTGTGTTTGCCCTCAAAAACATCTTTCTTTCTAGATAAAAAGTAAGTTCTCTAATAACTGCTTTACTATAGTCAATTAGTCATAGGAGAGTAACTAAATTATTGTTTCTATTATTGTTATAAACCCTTAAAACTAGAACACAGCGCCGGCCGTGGTAAACAATCCTATTCTGTAAAGTGAATAAAATACAACACTTAGGTATTATAGCAGGTTATTATTGTTTTTTGTTTTCCCACAATATTATTATGGGTCTTAACGATGTGTCTAAGTTTGGAGACGCGATCAAGATAACGATATAATGAAGGATCGGAGGTTAATGGATCTAGGAAGTTTAACATTAACTTGCAGTATCGTCGCAACGTCGAACAAAAACTATTAAGTGGGTTGGAAGATATTAAAGATAACTTAACATAGTTACATTATAAAAGTCTATTTGATGAAATTCGTATATTTGGCACTATTTATTGGCCTTACCTATATACCAAGTACTGACTTGGTATATCTACATATACCAAGTATACCATATATATGTAGATATACCAAGTCAGTACTTGGTATATCCAGAGCTATCTCTGCCATCTGATCTGTATGTAGATTGTGGGCAGGATAAATATATTTGAGTGATGTGAAGGTATAGTATCTATACTATAGATAATTTACCATCACCAGTGGCCTAGATTATAATATCTATAGGCTACTGGTTCAAATCCGGCGGTCGTAGGTCGGGGGGGTAGGGGCACGGATTTTGGGTTTTGAGATTCCTAATATTGATTTAACCGGGAACAATAGCAGGAAACGGTAGTTTTGCGTTATTGTTTATTGCCTTATTGATATTTTTTTATTATAACGTGTTTTTTTACCTTTTAACTCCTTTCCTTCTGGACTGCATTTCCCTTTATCCAGCACACAGTCAACGTATGCCTTCAAAAGACGCTTGTTTTCCAGGACTTCGTCCAAGTTGATGTTGTCATACTTATCCGTATACTTATCAGCTAACACCGCTACTGCCAAGCAGCTGAGCACCAGAAGGTACTTCATTGTGAACTAAAATAAAAATACAATAATTAATTTAGAAAAGGTTCTTACGGAATTGAATTTTATTTCGTTTCAATAGGTTTTTCCAGTAATGGTACTCTGTACAAATTAGCGTTGCTCCGAAGACTTTGATCTAACTGGTTTTGACACATTGCAAATTATCTTCAGTCCGTGGCTTCGCAAGAGTTGTTATAAAACATTTAGTTAAACCGACGCCGACGTTTAAACTGTTGACTTAAATTTTTAATAAAAAAACAACCGTCAGGTGTTGAGTAACCAAATATAAGTCTTCTGTGATCACAAAGATGGCTGCCGAGCATGGTGATTTTGGGAACCCAAACCTGTGGTAAGCGTTCATAGTAGCGTTTTATAGGGGATGCTTATGTTCAGCAGTGAAATATCTTCCGGCTGATGATCTTTGAGAAACGTAACCTGGGGGTCTAGCAAAGATACCTACTACTAATGCTAACGCCAAACGCTAACTCCTAAATGTATTGAAATTACATTCGCTGCGGAAAAGTTAGCGATTTCCGAAATTTTCAATATATTTAAGAGTTAGCGTGAGGCGTTAGCGTTAGTGGTTGGTATCTTTGCTAGACCCCCTGAGCGTAATTTTAGATAGGAACTAGTTTTTTTGTATGTTCATAAGCGACGGCCACTTGCCGTTCACTTACCATCAGGGCCCAAAGTATGCTATTTCAGTTTTCATAATGGTTCATGAATGGTACCATATAATGACAGATTTTGACACCAATGTTAGTCTACTTATGGTTTCTAGACTACCATCAGTGTCAAAATCTGTCATTATGACACGAATCATGGACCATTATGACACAATTGAAATAGCAGACTTCATGCCCGCAGCTTATTTGCCACTGACGACTTAAAAAAATACAAAGCCATCGGATGCTTTAAGATGTTCATCACACAAATGTTTTTCCTGGGTAGGAATCGAACCCACAGCCCTCAGTTCAGAAGGCAGGGCTACAGATGATGGTATAAGAAACAACACATTATAACACATGCAAATTGCGTTTATGGAGGACACGTAACAATTGATCACAATAAAATAATAGACCATTGTTTTAAACCAAAATAAGACACTGGAGCTATGTATTGATAAACTACACGCTGGAACAACGACGCGATGTGATCATAGAATGAAGAATGAAGGGCCCACAGGGTTTTTGTTTATCTCACTATACATCATTCTGTAAATAAGAAATGCCGGAAAAAAGCAAGTCTTCAATGAAATGTATTATCGAAGCACATTATAACTAAGTATCGTCAATGTCAAAATCGAATAATGCAAGATAATTTGTATCGAAAACGGCTATAGTTTCAAATATTGACTTGGGAGAGTAACGAAAAAAATCTAGGGCCATGTCTAATTGAAAATAAAAACTTGTGCAAATCGCAACAGTGCTCCTAATTTTCTGACCCTTAACTCACACTCCATAGAGACGTAACTCCAATGCCATGAACGTATCATCTGATACGCCCATGTTCAATGCACACAAACACAGTGGTTGAAAGCCTAATTTCAGTTTTTAGGTGTATTTTTTACTAAGTTTGAATGTTCACATAAACACTGTGACAAACGTGTGACCTACCATTAGATCTTCACGTGGACTGTAATCACTAGAAGCCGAGAGTGACTTATGAGGTCGGTGTAATCATATGCCTCTATTTATACCGACGTGGTGCTCAAAGCATCTAATTTGTCCCTGGTGCGTTCATATTATTTTATTTATCATCTATGCATAAAAACCGCATTATCTACAGGCTGCTCTGAAGTTAGATTCTTGTAAAAAATGGCAAAAATGGGCTTGAACCTAGAGTTTTATGAAACTGCGTTTACCTTAAACTAAGTACCTATATTTCCTGAAAAAATTATGGCAGTATTTCATAAAATTTGAAAAATACGTAAAATTACAGTACTTACACGAATGTTAGACATAACGTCCAAGACATCACAGCAGTAGGCCTAGCACGAATCTTTAGACGAAAGTAAGTGTAACGTTAACGTAAGTCAGTTGTATGGCATTTGATCAGCGCCCCATACAACTGACTTACGTTAACGTTACACTTACTTGCACGTAAATATTCGTGCTTAGCCAACTGTATAATTTCTAAAAATGACTTAAGTAATAATAAAAAATACGACTTAGCAGATCGCAGAAATTTTAATGTACCGAAGGAAATGCTCCTGTCCATTCCCTGGATATTCTCTTAGCCGGCTCCGGAAAGAAATGGGGTGGGCCTACTCGCAAAACGGGACCACAATGTAAATAAAATTGCAACTAATTCATGAGCAGTCAGCAAGTGTTAGCACCTGGTACTGCTAATTATGACCAAAATCTACGGGATGATAATGGTTTGCCAGCAAGCGTAAGCGTTAAGCGCAGGTTCGAGAGTACTAGCTACATCCTGAATTGGGACCGATTTGTAAAAGCATCGTTCATATATAAATGAGTAAAAGGATCGTTCTAATTGTACATTTTACTATTTTTTTCACGCAAGCAGTAGTGTGCAAGCACTACTGTGTTCCGGTTTGAAGGGAATTGTAGCTATTGAAATTACTGGCAAATGAGACTTTATGACCTGTACCTACCCCTAGTACGAGTTTCGATTGTTTACTAAAACTTGATTTGTTTACGTTTACTCCCTTTTCTCCCATACATTTCTCTGCAGCGCCCCTAGCGGACACGTTGATGAACTAAAAATGACAGTACAAATTTTAAATGGATTCGCGCGTATTCACGTATTTGAAAACTCGTACTAGAGGTACTGATTGCATAGTCTAGTAATCTGAGTACTAGACTGTGTGATGTCTCAGGATGACGTGCGCAGTGCTTTATCACACTATTACATTATTATTTTAAAGTTCCGAGTGACACTGCAACTGTTATGGGCGGCCGTGTCGCTTAACATCAGGTGAACGACTCATCCCGTCATTCATTCTTATAAAAAAATCTAACTTTGAAATAATGCGATATCGTTCTTCTATATACCGATTGAATAAGCACTAACAGGTTTTGTAGACACCAGACAGATTGTGAGAGTAGGCCAATTTTGAAATATTCCTCATTACTGAATACACAATTGTGCAAGTAAGACATTGCAAATTCAATATTTAACTTATTTTGCAACTAACTAAATATCGCACAGCGTACATTGTAAGATATTTTCTGTCAGAAAATTTCATTAGACGCACTGGACGTCTTGGCCATATACCAATTTTTTTGTAAGCACTTCACTACACACTCCCACACACTGCGCGTACATTTTCTAGATACAGAACCTGCAGACTAGACCATAAATTATAATGTCAGAAATGTCGAAGGCAATTGCCATATTTTTTGCACTAGACCATAATGCACGTCATCATAAACTCATATCTTTTGGGCACTCAGTCGCGAACTAGATGGAAGTTTAATAAAACGATATATTTTATAATTTGTATAAGTGTGCGGAATGGATGTGAAATAATCCAGTTTTAACAAGACATCCTCCCTGTTCAATATAATTATCAACCTGTATATTCCGAACGCGTTAAGGGGAAACAATCGAATATTCTTTTCCGTTCTTTCAAGTTCATTTTGTCCACTGCCTTGGTTTCTACGTGCGCTGAGAATTATATTGTTTTTGTTATCAAAAACGGCGTTGCGTGCGTCAAAGCTTAGACAGTTATCCTAAAATAGCTATAAAATGTACAGAGTTGTTAAATCGAAAACAAAAACATCTTAAAACATTACTAAATTAAGGTCATACTCGAGCGGCGAAGTGACGGCAAGGGGATGTTGCATTCTACATTGTCCTTTAAGTCCACTTATGAATCAACCGTTATTTCGTAACAGCTGCATCGTAGTGTGAGTGCAAATGGCGACATTTAAGTTATAGATATGCATTTGCATATCCACCACCAACAAGCATTTTCACCTTTTGCATTCGTTAATATATGGTTTTAGTATTTTTTTTCTTTTTTACAGCAGAAGTACTATATTAATTAAAATTACCTTTCACAATTTTTTATATATTTTTGAGGGGGTCTCTAGTAGGCTTTGTTTAATGTTGAAAATCTCAGATCATACCTATTCGATATCAAACTGGGTCTGCTTGAACCTGTGTTGATTTTTATGGATTAGGTAATTGAAATAGGCATAATAAACAAAATAATCTCACCCGTATATATTTAGACACTGTATATTCTTTAAAAAAAAGTCTTCGTACCTATCGCTGAAAATTTGGAGCACTAAGTACGTTGACTTCACATTATTTTTTCGGGGTCATTCTAAGATTTAATTTTGGGAAAACGAAACCACTTTGTTAAATTATATTTGGTCACCGTCCTTCTTTGTTTTGTTTCATATTAACTTACACTATTTTTTGTCACCTAATTACGTGACATATCGCACTGGGCTTTTTTTATTAGTCCACATTTGACCGCAATCTTATCCAATGGAAAGTGACGATGGGCTTTCGAAAATTGTGATTTATGTTGATTTTGTAAACTCCGCCTTAACCTATCCATTGTGATGATGATCAATCTTGTCACAGATACGTTGACAGAATACGGTAACGTAGATCTAGTAACCTTCATGCATAAGACATGATGCGCTTCATTGAACAAGAATCCTATGTTTATCATGTGAGTCGTAGTACCTCTATCCTGTGATCTTAGATTTCGACTGGCCTGTTAGCTCAGTTGGAGTAGCTCTACCTTCTGAACTATACCGGTGTTTACGCATGTTTGACTTCCTTCACTTAGTTCTATTCGTGAGAACCTGTAATTTGTTTTCTATAGCTACGTTGGTAAATTATTATGTTAAAATAAGCTGTTGGGATTCCAATAAATAAATAAATATAGGTTGTGGGTTTGATTCCCACCCGGGACAAACATTTTCATGATGAACAAGAACATCGGTGTTTGTTCTGTCTGGGTGTTGTATTGTCTTCTATGTACTTATGTATTTACAAACAAAAAGTATCTAAGTATTGTATCAGTTATCTGGTTCCCATAGTACAAGCTATGCTTAGTTTGGGGCTAGATGGCGCTGTGTGAAGTATCCACGCATGTTCATTATTTATTTAAATGTATGGGGATTTGGCGGAGTTTTGTACTATACTGGTAGGTAGTGGTAGTAGCACGACTAACTTATTCGGAATCACGGATATGGTAGACGCGGTTATTATACCTAATACGAAAGCCGACGACGCGCGAAAGAATGAAGAAAGATCACTTGTCACGGTAGCTGTCACAGCTAAAGAAACAGATGGATGCGGGTTCAAATCCCGTTCGTGATTCAAACTTATACTTAGCATGTGATGCAGCTATAATCGTATATTTTTAGACATGGGAGATAATCTTTATAGCATTTGTGTTAATGTAACTTGACCATTGCGTGTTGGAGTAATTCTCAAGAATCTCTCAACTTAATTAATAGATGATTGCTGCTAATTCTGTAATTTGGTTGTAAAGGTGAAAGATTTTGGACATGAGATCATTTATCACGGTAGCTTAAGCAAAGCATGTCGCCGCTTTAGGGATGGATGGCTGCAGGTTCAAATCCCGTTGGCATTCAAATTTTTCGTTTTTATAAAATAAATATCTGCTTCTAAGGGAATCTCCACGAAAGGGGCAGTAGCATTGCCTTGCCTCATTACTTTATAGGTATAAGTCACTTTTCAAGTCAAATATTTTGAGACAAAATCACGTTTAGTTCAACCATGGAAAAACTAGGAGAGGAATGCTAATACACTAAGAAAACAGCGTAGATGGTTTCACTAACTCAAAGGTGATCATTAAGATGGCGTTAGGAGTATCGAAACGTAGTTTAAATGAACAAAAACACAGAATAAGATAACAGTTACCACCAGCGCGCGTGCGGGACCACCAGTAATTTACTTCAAACGCAGTAGATGGCGCTGTTAATTAATTTAGATTGACTTGCTGCTGTGACTCATTAGCGCTACGGACATACGGCGTTTTAGTGAAACTTGTAGCCCGCTCATTTTGCAGCGCCATCTAGTTTTAAGCGGTTTTTTGGCTTTTTTCTGATCTACGCTGTTTTCTTGGTCTATTGGCATTCCTCTTATAGTTTTTCCATGGTTCAACTAATACCTTTCGCATGCAGCGACACAGTGACAGGGAGGAGTGTGGAAAAACCACGTCACAGATTACACAGCAGATTTGTGTTTGTCTGCAAATTAGGGGAACTACTTCCACTTCGCTGAATTCTAGTTGTGGGTTTTAATAATTTGCTGTACTTACCTAATATTGTATTACTGTATACTGAGAAAAGCTTTTTTTTTATAAATCAATAAATAAATATGTGTGGACATTTCGCACAACGCCATCTAGCCCCAAACTAAGCATAGCTTGTACTATGGGAACCAGATAAAGGATATAATACTTAGATACTTTTTTGTTTGTAAATAAATACATAGAATACTTACAATATAACACCCAGACACAGAACAGTTATCTATCATCATCATCATCATTAACAGCTTAAAGACGTCCACTGCTGAACATAGGCCTCCCCCCGGGAGCGCCACTCAGAGCGGCTGCTTGCCTCCTGCATCCATTGGCTCCCCGCGGCTTTCACCAGTTATCTATGTTCATCCACAAATGTTTGTTCTGGGTAGGAATCGAACCCACAGCCCTCAGTTCAGAAGACAGGGTTACTACCAACTTAGCTATCGGGCCCGTCTTAAATTAATATTATTCTTGGTATTCTTTGACTATGATAATTATATGGCTAAAGAATATCCAGGGAATGGGCAGGAGCCATTGACTATAGCAGCAGAATTTTCCTAGGTACATTAAAATCTGCAATCACCAAGCCGCCTGCAAGTCATGGTGATGTGGCAAATTCTCTCTATGATAAGTCTAACGTGGCGTTTTATGGGGGAGGTCTACGTTCAGCATTAGACGTATTTCAGGTTGATGATGATAAGTTGCATGATCAAAGACTTTTTTCCACTTATTTTGATAAGCCAAACTATGTCATTTCTATAGGACTAATCTGAACGTAATATCAAAGAAATAAAATGATTTCGGTTTATAAATGACGGAACTCTGAGGTAAAAGAACCATAGGTAATAAAAACAACATGCACAACTGAACATAGAACTGACTGCAAAATGACCGAAGTAGCCCAAAAACCCACCCTTAGTAAGTAGTAAGACAACATATTGATAAAGATAAATTTGACCGCGTCATCATTATCATCAGCCCGTAGACGACCACTGCTGAACATAGGCGTCCGCCAAAGAGCGCCACTTTGAGCGGCTGCTCGCCTCCTGCATCCCGCGGTTTTCACCAGGTCGCGGTCGTCGGTCCACCTAGTGGGGGGTCTGCCTACGCTGCGCCTTCTGGTTCGTGGTCGCCACTCGAGAACCTACCGCCGCGTAATTACAAATAATTCAGCAAAAGCACAGAACAGATAATAATCTTATAGTGCTACCAGGTATTATATTATCTGGGGTGCTACATAGCAAAAGCGAGGACTGCTTTTAGAAGTAATATTTTTACATCGTGACTTTATCCTAACTTATAGTAGTCTCCTTAGTTGCGCAATTCATCTGCATGCGACTGTTAGCTCTAAGACTAATTTGTATACAATTCCTAATTGATATCTGTTCTGTGGATGATGTGAGTCATTGTGTTTTCATCGATTATCTTGAGAACCTAATTACTGTGTTAAGATGATGAAAATCTTACGACGAAGTCACTTGACAAAACTAATACCTTATTTTTACCGCTTTTAAAAAGTACGAGCCCGACGCGCGCGCGACGGTTGCAACAAAAGTTTAGTCTCCGTGATGTGGTGTTATGAGCTGGTCGGCTCATAACCCGAAGACGGCGGGTTCGATTCCCATGACAGTACAAGTATTTGTGCAGAGGAAAAAAACCGCAAATACCTACATGTTCTGCGTGTATGGGTGTTGTAAATGGTCCTCGTAGCTCTTGTGTCCCTAGACACAGGGAATCCTAGTCAGGATCTAGATGCCATATATATGATCAAAACTAAACTAAACTGAAATAGTAGTTCACTATAATATCTATTCTGTGGTTCTGTGACTTCTGTGAACTGTAGACCTCGCGAGCACAAATGGTTTACGCAACAACGCGCCTGATGTTTACTTACAACTACTTAGTAGTCTCGAACTCACACCTCGTGGTATTATATGGTGACAACCTTTTGAACAACTCTTCTCATATTTGAAATACCTGTTTAGCATTAAGCATCTGCCAAATATATTATCAAAATTGATATATGACGCTGTTGCAAATCCCCTTTTGTAGAACTATCCCCACCAATCAAAAATCAATGACAACAAAAATCCCCTGACTTTGTAGAACTCTTAATATAGGGTACCAAGTTTCATTAAAATTCGTTGTTAAATGTGACTTGTACGCGAGTACGTACTTAGGTACATCCGAACAGACGAAGCAAAACTTTGGTAAGTTCAAGCAGGACTTTTGCTCACTTCGTTCACTCAGTCAATTTTAGTAATTTGTAGTCATAGGGTAGCTATATTAATATTATGCTCAGCTGCCAGACATGTTCTGGTTATGAGTTAGCAGATAAAATCCAGTCGGCCTTGTTTTAGATATTGTCCTGTTGTATTAGAATTCAAGCCGCGTAATTTGAGCATATAAAATATATGTGAATTGCCTTTCAGTTAGTAAAGTGTGTAGTATCCTTTAGTTAAAATGGTTATCTTCTTTAGGTAAAGGTTTTTAGAGTACCCGAAATATACAAAGATAGGTACAAAACTATCTATCTTATTACATTAAGGAATGCATGTAATCTTTCTGGCTAAATAAATATTTACTTTACTTTAAATCTAACAGTGAATTAAACTGTGAAGAAACGCGCGGTTGATATTGACCATAACACAATTGAATTCTAGGAAATCCAAGAACCACTAAGTTGACTAATAATATTATAATCAAATGGTTATTCATCATTATAGAGATTCTCTTACTTCTTTATTCCATTTGCATCACTCGGGTAACTGAATAATAGCGTACCTAAACCGTTTTTAGGGTTCAAAGGAAAACAGACTCTATTACTAAGACTCCAATAACGAGACAAGGCATTTTTTTTAACCAATGTTTATCATGTAACGACCACCAAAACCTTACCTATACCCCAGATAATATAATACCTACAGTACAGATGCCTCATCCCATACAACGGAATAACTCTGGCTATTTTACGAATTATTTTATTTCTGCACAACGCAAGATTATCAAGCGACATTTATTGCGTATTGGCGAAGTATTAGGCCAAATCAATACACTGGACACTAAATAGTAACACTCTAGACACGATTACTACATTCTTTTCAAGTTCGGGCTATTTTTCGTTTGTACCTGATGGGACCCCATGCCTATACTTAGTTTACATACTAGCCCGTGTATTCTGCACTATAGTTTGACAGTTGCATAAGTTCGGCCTTATCTCTTTAGGATAGGATAGGTATCCAAATGCCTCGCAATATACCTAGGTTCGTCGTAGAGTGATAAGTGCGAACTAAGGAGTTATCAAATTTTAAAGCAGACGGGCATAAGTATATAGGAAGTACTTTCATCATCATCATTAACAGCCCGATGACGTTCACTGCTGAACATAGGCCTCCCCCATAGAGCGCCACCTTTGGCGGCCACTCGCCTCCTGCATCCATCGGCTCCCCGTTGCTTTCACCAGTACACCAGGCGGTAGTACAAATATTTACGCACGCGTGAGTGTAACGTTAACTTAAGGCAGTTGTATGGGGCACTGATCAAATTATGCCATACAACTGCCTTACGTTAACGTTACATTTGCGCGCACGTAAATGATCGTGCTAGGTCTACAGATCGTCGGTCCTACGCTGAGTCTTCCGTCGTCTGTCTTGCGTCTTAGTACTTTATTCTCTACTTATGCTTGTTGCTGAATATGGATAATAAGCCACAGACTTCCGTTAAGGCACAGATATTATAATAGTATTCTACTAGTTAAGGAAATCAAATTTCGAACGGAATATACATCATCTGAATATGCTACCGGAATGCCTAATTAGTTAATTACCTACTCATCAACAGCCGGAAGACGTCTACTGCTGAACACATCAGGGCGGTTATTCTCTATGGAAACACAGATTCCACACTTACAAAAATAAAAAAAAATCGCTGAACTTATGTAACGCTTAAAAGGTAGCCGTAGACCTGTTTAAGGATACGGTCTACGAACCAATCACCCTGTATATTGCAAGAAGTATTGGTTCCATCAATGAAATTAATAGATAAAATATAATAATAAAATGAGGAGATACAGCTGCTTATTCTTGGATACTCTCATAGCCGGCTCTTACGGCACCCATGGGAAGAGATAGAGTGGTCTTATTTTTACGCTGGGACCACCACAGGTACCTAATCATATTCATAAATGTCACAAGCCTACAAATGACATGAAAATAAAAATTCCAGATTCGTGTTTCGAATTAGAGTCGTTTGATCGATTGGTGTTAGATACGATGAGATTTCGAACTAACGACCCATCTACAAAAGTTTTCGCAACAGCGTGCGTCGCACGGCGTTCTTCGCAACTACATAGGACTCCCATACAAAACCACGTCGTTATCGTGTCTTGTTCAAATCGTGTCACAGCGTCAGATATACCCTCACTTTAAATTTGAAAATTAAAGTTATCTTTTTTTTTTCTTATATTTTGGCTCCACACATAGTGTATTTAGCAAGTGTCAAGTATAGTTATTTTTCATCGTTAAAGAACATATCACGTAAAGTCAAGTCTTAGTATAGTCCAGTCTAAGTCAGGTAGTCGTAGTCCAGACTAAGTCATGCTCCAGTAAAGTGGTGGCAACTTTACTAGAAGCTTCTATGAAATTTTGGAAGCAACACGAAAACTCACGTTTCACCACATTATATCACTTGCCCACACTCATGCTCATAAGTCAGCACTTAATGCGTAAAACGCCACCAATTTTAAACATTAACACTGGAAAATGCACAAGTTTTGAGAAATAATACAATGCAACGACGTGAAATTTTCCGCGTTCCCGCCAAAACTCCAAAAAGTTATCTTTATTTTGAATAATATATACTGACATAAGTGGTCATATCTTTTGATGTGTTGATGTTTAGGAACGCGTCTCGGTAAAACATGCGATTTTTGACAGTACAAATCGCGCCAATTCCAAGTTCATTTCGCACGGTTTTGTTTTCGTTTCATAGAGATTACAGTTTCGCAGATTTCTTATGTAAGACAAGGAATTCGCGTGGTTTAGAAGTAAGAAATCGATACGGGATAATGGCCCTGGTCTTCTAAAATGCCACTTGGATTTGGCATGATCACCACGCTTTGCAGGCGGCTTGGGACCGCAGAAGATTTTTATGTACCGAGGAGCATGCTGCTATCCAATCTCTGGACATTCCCTTATATAGCTAAGCTGATGGCTCATACGGCACCTATGAGGATGAGAGGTGCTTCTATTCTCACACCACCAGGGGATCCACCTACGATCCCTTTGCATTAACTTTAACGCCAAACGATAACCCAAAATATATAGAAATTATATTTCGAAAATCGCTAATTTTCCGCAGCGAATGTCATTCCAATACATTTTGGAGCCAGCGTTTGGTTGGCGCTAACGCTAATGGAAATGGATCTTTCTTAAGATCACACACGGTCATAAAAATAATCGATGATTGCCAAAGCCGTTGCAAACTCTTAATATTAAAATAAACTCTACTAGCTTTTGTGACGAGGATGACTAATCAGCTCGTAACACGCAGTGGCTGCAGACTCTAGACACAGCGATTGAACGTTGCAGATGTTGAAAAAACAACCGCAGGTGTGCGTTTGTGTTTGAGAAACATTTTGATCGCATCTCGCTAGACTTTTTCCGCTAATATTATTAAGACCAAACGCCAACAGAACCCTAGAAAAAGGCAGTGTGTCTTATCACAGAATTTCTGTTATTATATTCGTGAATATCTGGCACTCTATAATTATTTTGTTGTTTACCTAAATCCTATATATATACCCTGTTTGTCTATTTGTCTATGACATTGATGCTGATGAATTAGTGGTGCTTTGTGCTTTAGAGTCTGGACAACATGTTAAGTCTTTGGTCCCAGTTGACGTAAGACAAATAAATAGTTGTTAAGCCAATTCGAAGCCTTTGATGGGCACTTGCCTAGAATATTCAAGAAGTGATGTTTAACCGTTTAGGCTCTCTGATGGATAAAATATCTCAATATCCATTTCCGTGTAATGACAATTCTGATTTGTAAATTTAATAATTAAAACCTGAACATTACACAGCATCGATTGAGCAATCGTACGCCATTGTTCTGCATTACGTCCCTACAGTTTCATGATGTGAAAACGCGTCACAGATCTTAGTAAACTCTAGCTAGTGAATGCAGTATAAAATGGTCCTATGGCACCGGTGTTCGTCACAGCCCAACGAAGGGTCGTCTAGTGCTCACGAAGGATAACTAAGAGGTAAGTCAACAATTATCAATATTTATTGAGGATCCGTTTATACGTTAGTTGCTTGTTTTTATAACTAGTATGAGTTATTATTAATTATAATTATTTAGTTCTTATTGTGATAAATTGAAATATGATTCTATACTTGTTTGGTAGAGGTAGAGGGTTAGGCCATAATGGTGGGCGTGTTAGAGGGATCTATTTGAAAAATAAGTTCGCGTAAAAGCTGCAACATGAAAATTTCATTGTTTTAAAAAGTTGTTCATGGTTCTGTCTCAAAAGTATTTCTGATCTATTCAATGCGTATTTTGATTCCTTCAATACCCAAATAATAAGTTCTAAGCTCTTAATGCTAGGAAATAAAACTGTCAATCTAATGATTAATTTTTTTTACACTTGTTAGCGGCTTATACCGCTTCTGTATAGTGCAATCAACCCGATTATTATCATTATATATAAGTACTACTACACAAATTAATATCAATCAAAATTGTGAATACTTACGGCCGGCTTTACCGCCAAAACGTCTCAACTGAATTGTATTTGTATGAAAATTTGCTCATCAATGGCTTAGTTATGTTGGCGGGATTAGCATGCTGGTTTCCTCAAATGTTGAGAGTTCCCGCGGAAAACCTATAAGTCACGAAATTACCCCTCGAGACGTTGAAGATTCAGTAGATATAGATACCAAACCACACAACAACTTATATTAACGTCTCTGTTAAAATATAATCTGGACGAATTCAAGACAAGAGTGCTACTGGTATCTTCTAAGGCAAGCAATGTTTCATCATCAAACGCGCCGTCACTATCATCGTCAGGTGAGACAGTGGTCAAATGCAAAATGAGGAATAACTACCTACTTATTCTAAGTTGTGCGTAGCTCTTAGAGCATTTATTAAATTCTCTAAGGCGTAGTGAGACGACGGGGCGTAATTTTTTTTTATTTAATGGTGGTTCTTTCCATAAAATCATTTTTTAACTTGATAGTTTAGCATCAGCTAAGTATATAGTATTGTTGTATAGGATATACATTGAACTTGCTTGATAGTATTACATGCGGGGAGCCGATGAATGCAGGAGGCGAGCATCCACTCACAGTGGCGCTCCGGGGTGCCTTATGTTCAGAAATGAACGTCTTCAGGCTGTTGTGGTTAATGTGGATAATGATGATTGTATTCTATAGAATACTTTGAACAATTTTATGAAGATAATATCTTGGAAGGTTGCACATCCAGTATGCGAGAGACATTAATAGTTTCATTTTTCAACCGAACAATAAGACAATGGCTAATTAAAGTAATTAAACAATCAACGCTAAGAAGTGTCCGTGAACTTAGGCGCAAGAATAGATAGACATATTTTATTTCCATCTATTGTTTACCTTTGAATATCAGCATAAAACGAATAACAAAATCTGAATAAATATTTAGAATTAGCAAGTTGAAGTGGCAGTGGGCAAGCCGCATCGCTCTTAGAACCGACAACTGATACGCAAGAAAGGTTCTCGAGTGGTGAACACGAACCGGAAGACGCATTGTAGGCCGGCTATAGGTGGACCAACGCCCTGCCATGGGGAGCCGATGGATGCAGGAGGAAAGAAGAGGCTTGAAGTGGCGCTCTAATGTTCAGCAGTACACGTCTTCAGGCTGATGATAAGTACTTAATTATGTTTCTTGTAATCGTAGCAAGAGGCCAAGAAGAAGGCGTAAAAAATAGGCAACCCAAAAAAAACCTACTATGGCATTTATTGTATTATGTTATAGTCATAATCATCATCATCATCAACAGCCTGAAGACGTTCACTTCAGAGCATAGGTCTCCCCCAGAGAGGGCCACTTTGAGTGACTGCTGGCCTTCTGCATCAATCGACTTCCCGCGGCTCTGTATAGGTAGTGAAAAAGCCAATATCAAAATTACTTCCACTTATCGGAAAATCTTATAAAATATTGTTATTACAGTTTTTTAAGTAACTACTTACAGAATTTGTACATTGTTATGAGTTAGTATCATTCGGTCTTATTACAAAAAGTTCGCTAAACTCTAGTTTAAAGACTACAAAGTCCAGGCTTGGTCTGAACTAATTAGAATCAAAATTAAATTATGACCGTTTTACTACTAAACGCCGATAAACGATAGTTTCAAATTTAAACTAAGGTTTAAGTAAATTTCATATTACAAAACGTAGTTTATCTCTTAGTCTTGGCTTATCTATGGTACTAAAGTTAAACCTGGCAGACACCTAGTTTATTATTTTGAACCGTGAATTTTAGTAGTTATATTTTGCGTTCGTGTTGTTTCGAGGTGTTTTGCTGCATGGTTTTTTTTTGGATGGTACAATTGAGACTGAATTATCCCACTGGTACCGGCACCACCTATTATTATTATAGTGGAATCATTTGCACTATCAATGGTACTTGTGGAACCATTCAGTCGCAATTTACCATCACTGGTATTTGTTAATATTACATTTGAGATGGCGGAAAATGAATAACATTTATTATCTATAAATTAAAAAAAAAACCAAAACGAATAAAAAAAAACTGGGCAATTGAGACTTTAAGACCTGATCTCACAGCTTAGTAATCTAATAACTAGACTACTATACTTTAGGACCATAATTAAGCCAAGAATAAGAAATAAACTACGTTTTGTAATATGAAATTGCGTTAAACCTTAGTTTAAACCTGGAACTATCGTTAGACCGCGTTTTGTAATAAGAACAATTAGGTTTGATTACACCAGTCTACAGCACATAAGTATGCGTGGTCCATGATCATATGCTTAATGCTAATGACAGATATTTTAAAAACACAATTTTATACCTTTCAGATTTAACATGAAGGTGTTAATAACAGTAACGCTGGCATGCGTTATTGCCTTATCGTACAGCAAACCTGCAACGAAATACACCGACAAATGGGACAACATCAACGTGGACCAAATCTTGGAATCAAAACGCCTCTTGAAAGGCTACGTAGACTGCCTTCTCGAAATAGGTCGCTGCACTCCCGATGGCAAAGCCTTGAAGGAAACTCTCCCTGATGCTTTAGAAAACGAGTGCTCCAAATGCACGGAGAAGCAAAAAAGCGGCTCAGATAAAGTCCTCAAGCATTTAATCAACAAGAGCCCTGATCTGTGGAAGGAGCTAGCTGTCAAATACGACCCTGACAACAAATACCAAGAGAGGTACAAGGACAGGATCGAGTCTGTAAAGGGAAAGGCATAAATAAAGTTGTGTAAATAGTAAGGAATGTTACCAAATTGTGCTCAGATTTATCTTCAAGCTTTAATTGGCTTTAGTGTAGAGCTTTGTTATTAAACTTTTTTATACTGTATTGTTGTTATATTATTATTGAAACACAAGGAGCAAAATTTATGTTTATTATTAATATTGGTTGTATTTAAGTTAGGTAATAATTACTAATTACAAAAATATACCTTAGCCCCAACTGCGCATTCCGTGTTAATCCCGGCTAAATAACTAATCCTGGATTAGTCCTTTAGTTTTTTTTGGCATTACTACATGAGCCATTTACCCGTTAAATGTCGTTAAAAATTAAGTCGTGGTTATAAATTATACGGGACAAGTGGCTAATATTTTAAGTGGCCTAGATAAGCTAAAGGTCTAATCTAGGATTAGTTAATTATGACAATGAGCAAGTGGGTTTTAAGACTTTTAAGCGTCACGTTACGAAGCAGCCACTTAATGCAACTATAGCGTAAGTAGGTACTATCAGAAGTTATAGCTTAGCTCTTTCTTTCATACTTTTAAATGCCCTTAATAGATCACTAAACCCTAACGAACACTGCATAACAGTTGAATAGCTACTCAGTCTTTTATCTTGCTTTGTCTTTGCCCATTTCAAACTCAACAGAGAAAGACAAAACACTAAATAACTATTCACCAATGTTTATTAGTAAAGGAGCTAGTCATTTCCAGCAATGAATTTGTCGAAAGACTCCTTGTACTTGTTGTCCTTGTCGTACTTATTGGTGAGCTCGTCCCACGCATCGGGGTGTCTCTCTATAACAGCCCCGATGACTTTCCTGATCAACTGTCTCTGCTTGTTAGTGCATTTGCCGCACGTGGTCTCCAGTGCTTCGGGTATCACTTCTGCGAAGAAAATGAAGAATTATTCCTTTGATGCAACTTTCATATTAGAAGCTTCTGAAGAATCATAGCTTCTATTTAATGTTGCTTGTGTCTAGTATAGTGAAATAGAAAATAATTAGTTGAGACTTCTAAAACTGTGTAAGCTTTGGCAGGCAAACACACACAAACAGGCAGGTAAACTTAATTATATTAGAGGAAAAAATATTCAAACAAAAATGTAGGACAGGATCTGAATTTCTAAGGTTCTCGAGTGGCGACCACGACCTGGAAGACGCGGCTAGGTGGACCGACGACCTGGTGAAAGCCGTGGGGAGCCAATGGATGCAGGAGGCGAGCAGCCGCTCTAAGTGGCGCTCCCTAGGGGAGGCCTATGTTCAGTAGTGGACATCTTCAGGCTGTTAATGATGATGATGAACATTCAGAGATATTCTCTTGTGTTTTAGAATACTGTATCTACTAGTACTATCTTAAATATTAATTTTAAAGTAGAGTACTGCACCTATATATTACTTTTTAACTACTTATCTGTAGCCCTCGACTTTACACGCGTGGATTACAGTTTATATTGCGATAAAAAGTAGGTACCCCAATATCCCCCAAATTAAAAATAAATGTACGTGGACTTTCTCACAGCGCCATTAATAGCCCAAAATTACAACAAAATCACAAAGTACTAGATTTATCTTATGTATAGGTAGCTACTAATCTTCTCCATCAAAAGGTTACCTGGAAGGGATTGCTTTCAGTAATAAGTCTGATAAGTTTTGACAGCCTCCGTGGTGTGGTGGTTGAGCAGGTCGGCTCGTAACCCGGAGGCGGCGGGTTCGATTCCCGCGACAGGACAAGTATTTGTGCACAGAAAAAAAGCGCAAATGCTTGTTCTGTGTCTGGGTGTTGTGGGACCATGGTCCTCGTAGTTCCTGGGTCCCTAGATACAGGGAATCCTAGTTAGGGTCCAGGATCTATGTGTATGTGATCGTTGGGCGTTATTATAAGTTAGCCAATGGTTACACTTTTTGTGCATTATTTTCATCATCATCAGCTGAAAGACGTCCACTGCTGAACGTAGATGCCTCCCACATTCCCACTTTGGAGACTTATCATAGTATTTTTTAAATCAACAATGGGCTAACATTTGACCACGGTCTCACCTGATGGTAAGTGACGACGCGGTCGACGATGGAGCATGCTTGCCTAGAAATACCGGTTCACTCTGGCCTTAAAACACCCAGATTATATTTGTGAGGTAACAATGCCGCTGGTAAGGTGTTCCATTCCTTAGCTGTCCGAATAGGCATGATGACTAATTTTCTTTTTCATAAATTATAAATGTTTCTCAAAATATAAACATTTGTGAAAACAAAAATAAAATATCTCAAAAAACGACAAGTTACAAGCATTTTAAAAACGGGAATAGAAAGAGATAGCTTAAACGGCCAGTGACGTCAGAGCAACGCCGTCATAGTACCTATTTACTAAGCTGTGGTAGCTTTACATACAATATCTTTGGCATGTGACGTCACGAGTGGATTTTTCATAGTAACTGTGGAGGCACTCTGTTTCGCAAGAAAGGGACAGGAGATGCCTCCTATAGAAACTTTAAAAGCTTATTAGTCCGTTTATTTACCGATTTTACTTATTTTTTCAATTATTGCATTCATTTTTAATCTTCTTTATGAAAGTATTATTTACTTGTTCATTTTTAATAGTAGTCATCATGCCTATTATAAACGAGGAATCTAAACGATTTGCCATAATCATCACGTATGGCAGGTGCCTTATTCCGTATCGATTCCTTACTTCGAAACCACGCGAATTCCTTGTCTTACATAAGAAATCTGCAAAAGTCTATTCTCTATGAAACGAAAACACAAACGAAAACAAAACCACGCGAAATGAATTTGGAATTGGCGCAATTTGAACTGTCAAAAATCATATGTTTTACCGAGACACGTTCCGAAACATCAACACATCAAAATATATGACCACTTATGTCAATATATTTTAGCTTCTAGTAAAGTTGCCACCACTTTACTGGAGCATGACTTACGACTGGAATATGACTACCTGACTTAGACTGGACAATGACTATGACTAAGACTTGACGTTACGTGAAATATTCTATTAACATGATGAAAAATTACGATACTTGATACTAGCTAAATACACTATGCGTGGAGCCAAAATATAAGAAAAAAAAAAGATAACTTTAATGTAAAGTGAAGGTATATCTAACGTTGTGACACGATTTGAACAAGACACGATAACGACGTGGTTTCGTATCGTGTGGAATCTGTGTTTTCATAGAGAATAACCGCCCAGGATAATGCTGCTGCGCAATCCTTGGGTATTGTGATGCCGGCTCTTGCCATCCCACAGGAAGAGTTGGGATGGTCCTATTTGAAAACCGGGAGCACACGGCGAATCACGGCGTATTACGGTACAGAATTCTACTAACGGATAACTTAAGTGTGCATGCGGGTTATAAAGAAGACAAATTTAAAAATCCTTACTTTTAAAGTCTTTAGCGTCAGGCGTGCAAGGCCCCTGATCCAGAAAACACTTCGCGTAGCTCAGCAAGATTCTGTCATTGTCTAGTAAAGGTTGAACATCGAAATCATCATACTTTGAACTATAAAAGTCTGCTAACACGGAAGTTGATATTGATACTATTAGCACTAAAGTTAAAAACATATCTGATTTTTTAAGTTTAAAATGATTCCAAATCTAGTGCGTGTCTTATTGCGAGTATAACTGAGGAATTGAGAAAATTCTACATGTATTTATGGACTTGTGTGTCATTGTTTATAAACACATAATCCCCGTTAATTAGAATGTAAGGAGAGACGTTCGTGTCGTGTCGGCAATCTTAATGTGCTTATTATGGAATAACTACCGGTGTTTCTGAAATTATGCTCACCACATATAAAAACCTGAGTTTTATTCAAAGATTTGTGGATTAAGGCTCGTATATTCGTAGAAAATATAATATATCGAATTAACTCACAAAAAGTCTATCTAAACTGTGCCTTAAAATATGTTCATCAAAATATCATAATTATTAATCCAAACAAGTTTTCATGCATAAAAACAGAATAGAAAGAAAAAGACTTTGATTCTGTCGTATTTATAAAATCTGTATGGGTTGGATTAATAATATAATATTATTCCTGAGCACATCATTTAGAAATTTTACCAAAATACTAATCCGACTTTGATAAAACATCTACTTACTTGTTGGGACTAATCAGAAATAATATATAAATAATAAATATCATTTAAAAAAAAAGATTACTCGAATCAATCTCTCTTTGAGTAATGGGGGAATAACAGACATTAAATACTTTATAAAAATATTCCGGTGAATTGAGAACCTCGTTCATTTTTTGAATTCGGTTAAAAACCAGCGTTTATCTCTCTTGACTGACTACCGGAAAGCTGATGATCTTCAAATGGCTGTACCAGTACCACAGAGCTAGAATTTCGTTTGTACAGATTTTTAGCCATAGCTAATAAGACCAATCTCGATCAAGACACCTTTCTGACAAAAATAATAAACCAAAGTTGGTTAATCCGTATCCGGTTGGTATATGTATATTAACGATGACGCTGACAGGCTCAAGTCATCCGACCATCGAGGAAACAACATCGGACATACATAAGTTAAGCTTATAGCCCTTTTGTTTGGTCAGCAGTTAAAAAACAGTAAGTTATTTTACAACATGGTAACATGTACTGTGCGAGTACATATACAACTATTACAAACTGTTTTCTATTATAGACAACCTTTTTTATAATTATCATTAGGTAATAATCTGTTGTCATAAAGTTGTCAAACGTCATGAAAATCTTGTGTAAAAGTTAAAAATATGCAAGACACATTTGTGTATAATATTTTTTAGCTGATTTTACATTTATATCTTATCATGCCCATCGATTGCCAGCGATCTACATCCGGTGGCAAAGGCAACCTTAGTATGTTCATAGAAAGAGACCCAAGAATATGCGCAGCAGGTGCACCAACTGGGCAGCCTGATGAATCCGTAGCAGGTTGTTTACAACATTATCTATTGAAGGATGAAGCGGATGCTCTTATCAGTGATGCGCTAATTCCACCTCCCAAACCAAGACCACTTCTCCCACTGCGTCATCCTATACCCATGGACAAACGAAATGCAGGTCCATTTACTGAATCCCATGAACTTCTCAATCCACCTATCAAAACTAAATTTCAAACGCTAGTCGATGATTTTAAGGACACTGCTTATGCATCTTATTGGAAAAAACCTCTTGGGGAAGTGCAAGACCCCGTTCCTATGTTGCCTGAAAATTTCGATGTAACTAATACGACTTTTGGAAAAAAGACTGCATTCCACGGCCGACTTTACGATATTGTTATGCCAAAAGAACCATATCCCGATAATACTCCTCATTGTAAGCAACCTGGTGTTCAAATGAAGCGAAATTATTGCAAGCCTCCTTTTAACCCAGACCTTACCTTTGGACACAGGACCTTTATAGATAAACGAGGTCGTCTCGTAAAATGCTGTCTCACAGATGACAGAAATGTTTTAGGTAATACTAATCATACTATCTTAAATTCAATACAATCAAATTTTCAAGACGCATCTGTGCCTAGATGTGGAGCTGTTTTAGCACCTAACAATAATATAAAGGATGTACCAAAAGGATACTCATTCGGCATCCTCAAGCCTCCAGATAATCTTCCAGAATGTTTGACAACTTGTAAAGTGAATCCAGAACGTGTTGAATTTAAGAAGTGCTTGAAAAGTCTTAATACACTAAGGAAATGTTTAAAATCTAGATTTCTACCTACGTTCTTTCACAAATTTTATAGAACTTTAAAATATTTTGATAAAGAAAAGACTGGCTGGCTCCCAAAAGATGTAGTTTATAAATGTTGTGGAACTGAGCACATTAGGCTTGATCCCGAATCGATAGAGCGATTGCTCTCTATGTGGAATGCGTACGACGGGTCGAACATTGAATACAAGACTTTTGTACACGTGCTTAATTACAGAGAACCTTCTCCAGAAATGCCTAAAGTACCTGACGTGCCAGACTCGTGTCTCGATTTTGAAACTACTTATAGAGAAATGGTAAAACTTGACAAAGAACCAGATTACACTCGAATGGCAGGGATACCCTCTGGAAGATATTTTGATTTAGACTATCCTAACACTCCAAATTATTATTGTAAGGCGGCAGAACTTGCCTTCCTGATGAGTCAGATATGAAGTCCTGCATAAACCCAAGTATACTGACGTTGCTGCATGTGAATCATCGAGACATGTATGCTAAGCGAGAACCTGATGTTGTAAGGAGAGTGTTTGAAGCAGGAAACGAGAAGTTCACTGATGAACAATTCAACACTATCTGGGAAGCAGCTAAGAAGTATCATTCTCAAGAATGGGTTTGTTACGAAACCTTTCGTCGAGCATTGGAAGAGATTAAAAATCCTCACGCACCGGAAACAAAGAAGAATAAAAAACACCCTTAAGCAGTTTGCATTTTGATATTATTTTGCATATTAAAATGTATTGTAGTTTTAAAATATATTTTACCAATATAAATATTTTTATTTATTTATTTTTTTAATTAAAGATCTATTGAGTTATTGAGATGTAAGGAAATCTTGGAATGACGCCTGATATTTTCCCTGGGGATCATATAGTGCCACAAGCTGTTTCCATAAGTCGGGGTGCTGTTTCTTCAGCGCACGAGCTAGCTGCTTCCCCATTTGCTTTTGTTTGTCAGTGCATTTTGCACACCTGGTCTCTAGAGCTTCTGGTAGTTTTTCTGGAACAAAATGTTTGTGTATTCATCACATTTTATTAGGAACAATAGGGTGTTGGAGATTCAAAGTGGATAATTATAATTAGTAGTTTAAGTATTCTTGCTAAACATATCCGCTTATGCTGCCGCCCGACGCCGGCAAACCCCGTATACAAGTTTAATTTGTTACTATATATTAGCGACCCAAAATTCACGCACACACACACAACTCAAAACATAAATATTCTTAATTAGATACAACCCTTCTTTTTTTAATTGTTAGACTCACAGAATGCTCACAGAGCTAGAACTCATTACTCTGTTAGGCTGGTCCAGCCGCCTGGTTATCAGCATGGCAGTATTTTCAGATAAGCCCATACGGAGCAAATTCTTTTTTCTACGATGACAGAGCCTTCTTTCAGGAAGATGTTTGGTTTAGATTTTCTCCGTTAGTCCTAATAATTTCCTAGAAATATAATGATACAATTGTATGCAACGACTCTAGGTGCATACAATTGTACATCTTTTCCTCATGCTTTATCCTGATCCTGAGTCAGGGCATTCAAATAATTATTATAACCCGTGAAGCCAGACTGTAAATAATTATACCGCTTCTTACCTTTGACTTGTTTTATTTCAGGCGTACAGGGGCCCTTATTTAGGAAGCATTTTGCGTAGGAATTCAACAACCTTTCGTTTTCAAGGACTTCCCCAATATTGAAGTCTTCACTGATGTCTTTGTACTTATCTTGTGCCAATACAGCAACCGCCAAACACAAAGTAACAAATACTAGTTTCATTTTCAATTGTTTCAAATCGCTATCAGATGATACCACTCTGTAGTGTGAGCACGTTGTGATTTACTTTAGAATAAATGCTATATTTATAAGGGCGAACCGAGACTCAAGAACGTTAGGTATAATTATATATTATTTCTCGAAAAGGAAGACAACATTGCAAACATATCGCTAGAGCTACAAATTACTAACGTTTTATATGCAGACTTTAATGAATTATCCATTAATGAATCTATTAAATTGCATCAAGGAAAAAACCTTTTAACTTGTCGTTTATTATTACTATATCACTTAAGAGTAGTTAAATAATTTAAATAAATTATAAATGCATAATGCATGGTTGTACATCGGTGATATGATCGTCACGTCAGTCGTTCATGGAGAAAACCATAGGGTGGGTCCATAGGGGTCCTACGGAAATTGTAAAAAAGTAAAACCTAATTGGCACGTTCACTTAAATCTACGTGTTATATTCCAGTGACGAGGAATTTATAAAGAGCTTCTCTGTTGGCGTGTTCGGGATCATATTTGTCTAGAAGTTCGAAGAATCTGGGCTCGCTTTTGGCTCTGATACCTAAAAGCATCTTTCGCACCACTTGTTTCTGTTTAGGGCTACAGCGCGCGCAGGCGGATGTCAGCGTCTCTGGCAGAACTCCTGAAATTTAATGTATATTATATTAAGTACGATACATCAGAAATAACAATAAAATTAATGATACAGTCATTCATTACTAATAGGTGGTAAGAGTTTTCTACAAAGTTAGGTACACCAAACCAACGCTTTACCAGTTATTCAGCCGCTAAGCAGTAGTGTGCAAGCACTACAGTGTTCCTGTTTGAAGGGCACTGTAGCTAGTGTAATTACTGGGCTAATGAGACTTTATGACCTGATCTCATATAACTAGACTGTGTGTTATCTCAGGATGACATGCGCAGTGTAGCATCACACGCAACTTTTTTTTATTAAATTTTTTTATTAAATTTTTTTTTTTTTTTTTTTTTTTTTTTTATAACATGGACAGACAAACAAGCAGACGGCCCGCCTGATGGAAAGCAGTCACCGTCGCCTATAGACACCTGCATCACCGGGGGCGTTGCCGATGCGTTGCCTACCTTTGAGGACTCTATTTACCCGTCGTTTGAAGTGCCCCATGTTGTAGCTCAGCGGAAACACCTCAGAGGGAAGCTCATTCCACAACTTGCACGTGTGTGGCAGAAATGACCTCGAGAAACGGACCGTGCGAGATTTCCATGGGTCCACGAGGTGTGGATGAGCTTTTTGACGGTAACGAGCAGTGCGATTATAAAACCGCGACGCTGGGATTATGTTGAACAGCTCTTCAGAGCATTCCCCACATTTCTTTATTGCTATAGTTCCGAGTTCTGAGTGACACTGCAAGCTCTAACTGTTATGGGCGGTCATAATGCTTAACAAGCTTAAGGTGATCGACAAGATCGTCACTTCATTCATTATCATTAAAAAAACCATACGCACTGCATCAACTTGATATGCACGATGTTTATGAAGAAGTTATTGATAAACATTTTTGCGAATAACTTATAGATAATATTGAGTGCTTACGTTTAAAGTTCTTGCCGTCCTTTGTACACGGTCCCTTGTCCATGACGCACTTGTAGTAAGCGAGCAGGATCCTCTCGTTCTGGATGATAGCATCCGTGTTGAAGTTCTCATATCGGTTGGGGTACTGCTGGGCGGAGACCACCACCACCGTCAGCGCACACAGGGCAACCAGCGAGCTCTTCATGGTTATGATTGCCTGGTATATAAAAATAGGAGATACATAAAAACAGAAGGTAAATCTTAATTTTTTTTCTTTATATTTTAGAATAATACCAATGTCATTGCAAAATCATAATTTAATAGAATCACCTTAAAATATAGATTCTCCAATTAACTGACTGGCTGACGGCTTATAACATCTCTTGGGAAGAACGGTAGCGCTCAGTTGTAAATACCACTTATTTTATTAGGGTCAAATCCAAGAGTTAAAATCAGCTGAACGACAATCCAAATGGCAGAAGCGAAATTCAATGGTATCATTTGTTTATTTTGGACAGCCATGTGGTAAGTAATAAAACAGGATTTTTGTCTTCCCACTAGCTAACCAGTTATCAAACTTGGTATTCTAACGAGAATAAACGATTTTTTGTTTTATAGTAATTCGTTGAAAGAAATACCAATATTAAAAATAATGCAGGAAGGAAGTTGCCCTTCTCTTTTTTATAAGTGATAATACATACGGTCATAATTAGGTACATGATTAATAAATTTCAGCACACGATAATAACGGTCAAATAATAAATATTCATTATTATGGGTTATAAAGCCGTAATAACTTTCATAAATAATACTTACAAGAAACTAAACGAAACGTAGTAAATATACACACTAAACCTGGCTTACAAAACACCATACCATATACCATCAGCATTTAATTGACGTCTCGGAACACAAAAATTAGGAACCACCATGACTGCCGCAAAAACAATTGTCTATATCTGTGACCGAACAAGTTCCTGTTTACCCAAAAATTATGCGCGACCTTGGGTATCACGAACCTATGCAAAACATTTTGGGACACTTTCTCTATACAAATAGAAACGTTCACCAACACAATAGCTTTAATCAAGGACTACTGACAATAAGAGAAAATAACGCATGTAAACTTTTAGTTGTGAGAGACTTTCACGCAACTTTCTAAGTTAAGGAAGCTTTTTACTCACGTTTTATAGAAAGTCAATGCAAGTCCTCCTAATGCGGTGGCTACCGACGGTATGGCTGGATCTTAGCTGCCAGAAGTCAACAAACCAGTCGAGGGAGGAAGAAAGGTCGAAGTAACGGGCCGCATACGAAACAGCTCCGTCCGCAGTCGAAGAAAGTACGGAGCGAGTGGCTTCTAGGGGCCTACTCTCGATCATCGATTGAACGATTCAATCTTTGTAGGTATCTTTGAAAATTGACTAGGGCCTTAGTTCTTCCTATTTGCTAATAATGAGACGAGGTCTTTATTAGGGACTTTATATTTAGATGTGAGCTAAGTGCTAGTATTGATCTAGTGATATCTACCGATATCTTGGGGACACGGTGGCTGTCGAAGTGCATAATCTGGGCTGCTGACCAACCACTAATGCATGGAAAAAATAGTAGGTACAAGTAACTATAACCCATAATAATTGAAAAATAGGCTTAGAAAATATAACCTTATCTCGACAAATGTAGAGCAAGTCGATGTTATAAGTTTCGTCTTCTCAGATAAGTATTCCCAATGGGTCCCGAAACTAGATCGAAGCAGCTCTGTAGGCTTAGCAAGAATCTTTAATAAATAAAATAATAATACGTAAATTACGTTAACGTTACACTTCATCATCATCATCATCATCATCATTAACAGCCTGAAGACGTCCACTGCTGACCATAGGCCTCCCCCAGGGAGCGCCACTTAGAGCGGCTGCTCGCCTCCTGCATTCATCGGCTCCCCGTGGCTTTCACCACCACAACAGGCTTACCTTAACGTTGCACTTACTTGCGCGTAAAGATTCTTGCTAGGCATACAGAACATTTCCACGGGTTCAAAACTTTTCTTATATGTTCAAAATAGGTATATACTTACATTATTTATTTTTATTTCTCCTCTACCCTTTTCTATTCTTTTTTAGACACTATAAAGAAACTTCATTCTGATGTTTACTGTATTTAGAAATTAGTAGTTCATTATCGAGGTATACTAGTAGAGGCTGCGCTACAAAGTTATTCAAAGTGTGAAGTTGCTCCTATTAGATTTAGTGCAGAAAGGTGCAGTCAAACAAAGTTGATGCTTAAAATTGCACATCATCAATCTGAAGTCGTATAATGCTGAATATAGGCCCCCTCCACCACTTTGAACGGCTGCTTGCCTCCTGCATCCATCCAGCTCCCCGTGGTTTTCACCAGATCGTCGTAAAATTGCACGTTTCTATCAAATTATCGTAGGCCGGCCCCCCACTAAATAGACCGACGACATTGATTAGGATGTTACCTATTATTTTATTGTCGGGTCACCATTTTGATTTGAACCTAAAAATGCTCTCGGATTTTAAATATAGGTAGTTAGTTACACACCTATGCATATATCTCTATACCTATACCTTTATCTCGTAGTTGATTTGTCCAACACATTACAAAATCTAAGGAGAAAGAGGTAGAGGGTTCTTGTCCAAAAACAGGTTCCAAACAGTCAATAACCCTTTCATCCTGTTTTGAGATGACATAACAAAGTTACCGCTATCAACCTGTTTACCCAACTTGTTGCACATTGCAGTCTTTTAGGCGTGCTTATGAAGGAAATATTCATGGAAGTCTGCCCCGTTACTGGGAGGATGGGAAAAAAGTGGCCTCAACAACGGCGCTCATCGGAGCCGACGGAACAGAAAAAGTGTCATCTGCCCCTTATATATATACTTAATTGAATTTTTACATGTATTATAGTAGAGGTAAGGTAGACCCTCTTTTCATCTGGAAGGTGCGTGTAAACATCAGACAACTGGATTTCCAGCTTTTCACAATACAAGCACTACCAAAATAATAGAATAAAATTGTTATTATGTACTATTTATAAACTTTTTATAAACCACTACCGTAGTTTTCCCCTGGAATATTCACAATTTTCCTGGATAAAAGCTTATTATTCTATTTTGATAATGTTGGTATACCTAAACAACATGCGTACCAAATTTTATTCTCATTGGTTCAGCCACTTTGATGTGATAGTAGCACAAACAAACAAAGTATCATTTTTGTATAAGTAATTATATAATAATATTATTACGTAAGGGCGTGAAGAGACGGATATATTATTAGTATTTTAACCACTCATTTAGAGCTTCAAAATCGGTCAAGTGTGTACCTATGCGTCTAATTGGGTTGCTGCCTAATTTAATTCGCTACCGAAATTCATGACAGGTCTAGCACACAGAATCCAATAAGTAGATGAAGATGGATAGCAGGTAGTAAACATTATTTAAGTAGGAATATAGGTTATAATAACCAAACGGTAAATTCGATAACTCGTTTGCCGGTAGCCAATCCTTTGTTGGTATTTAACATGCAAAAAATAATAGTTACAACTTGGAAAGTAGATTCCATTGTAGGCATCTATGTTGTAAAAAATTGAGGACGTGTAACTACTTACGCAGTAGTATTCTTTGGTTCACGCAAGTAAATGATGGATGAAGGGCATACCTTAGTAAAGATACGTATGTCATAATATTATCAATATAATAGTTAGTAGACTAGCATAATGGAGTTAACAACTGATTTATGCTTAGGCTGCACCTATATTTTGACGGGCCCGATAGCTTAGTTGGCCCTGCCTTCTGAACTGAGGGCTGTGGGTTCGATTCCTACCCGGGACAAACATTTGTGTGATGAACATAGATGTTTGTTCTGCGTCTTGGTGTTATATTGTATTCTATGTATATATTTACAAACAAAAAAGTATATAAGTATTGTATCAGTCATCTGGTTGCCATAGTACAAGCTATGCTTAGTTTGGGGCTAGATGGCGCTGTGTGAAATGTCGAATGTCCACACATATTTATTATTTATTATTGTAGTGCTTTAATCAAAAGCTGTGATTCTTAATTAATTAAAGCATGTGATGAAACATGTTTGTTAAAGCACAATTTTCATAGTAAAATAAAATTACTGGAAACCCCTTAGAGCATTTAACCAAATATATGCTCTAAAGGAAAACCAGTCTTTTTCATTAATTATAAGCACTTTTGATGAAACGTATTAAGTCAGTAATAAATAGGCTTTATAACAGTATTCACAGTACAATCCGAGCAGCGAACGATAGGTACACGTTACATTCCCAACGTCTTTGTTTCCCGATAAGTACAATCTGGGAGCTCGTAAAGTCGCGAGTGAATCTTCAAACGTGAAAGGTGTCTTCCAGGCAAGCATGTACCATAGTAGACCGCGTCGTTACTTTCCATCAGGTGAGATAGCGGTCAAATGCGGGATTATTCTGTTGTAAATAAATATAAAAAACTCCACCATGACAGGAATTGTAATCGTAGGTTTTTTCTATCGACCCGTATTCTTTGACGCAAGACAGTTGGTTGCGCAGATTTCAATCATACATCCATTGCTATTTACTATGCGTTGTGTTATCTAATAATATACCACGACATTCTACTATTATTTGTCTTCATGTGCGTCTAAGTTTTTGGTGGTTTTTCCCAAAGAGGTATATATAATGTAGGTACTACGTTTTTCCTAATTTCCTCAGCAAAAGGTAGACTAAAAGTTTAACAATATTTGCATTAAAATATTTAAAATATATTAATTTTAGTATAACAATCAGCTTTTGGTCTAATAATAGGTAACTTAATAATTCGTTTTAGCGGAGTTTCAAATAACAAAAAAAGAAAAAAAGAAAAAGGAAAATATTATTTTGTTGCCATTTTGTTTCGATCTGATGAAAGCCGCGGGAAGCCGATCGATGGTTGCTGGAAGCGAGCAGCCGCTCAAAGTGGCGCTCCCTGGGGGAGGCCTATGTTCAGCAGTGGATGTCTTCAGGCTGTTAATGATGATGATAATGATGATTGTTTCTATAATGAAGGATCCGCTCGCATAGTGCAAAAATGTATATTTAAGTACCTACCAAAAAAATAAACCGATTCAAAACACTGTCAATTTTTATGCAAATCGTCAGGTGTTCATTTTGAATCATTAAATTTGAGACCAGTTTATTTAAAATATTTATATTTTAACATTAAATTAATACAACAAAAAACACAAAGACAATAATTAAATAATAAATAGGTATAACCAAGAATACAATACAATTTGTAAGTATTTATCACATGAAATAATAAACAAAATAAATTATGACTTTGAGTAACTAATTCTTTAAAATACTAATATAATTATAGATTTTATGAAAGAAATTATTTGATACAGAATTTATTCGACTTTCATTCCAAACTTGTCAATGATGTCCTTGTATTCTTTAGGATATTTCTCCAAGATTATTTTACCTTGGCTGAAGAATATTTCTTTTTCCTTCGGCGAACAGGCACTGCAGTTGGTGGCTAAATAACCTGGAAGTACTTCTGAAAAAACAGTAGAGTATTTAAAGTACATTTAATCTGCATTACCCATCCCGTGGGCGCAGACTAGGCTTTCACTAGAGATGTGCGAGGATGTGTAGCGAGGGAGGGAGGGGGGGGGGATGTTTGGTACAAACAAATAGAATCGCGCAAACAAAAACAAACGATAAGCAATACTGTTTTAAGCCATTCTATTGGTTCTTAACAAATACATCCCTCGCTACCAAAGATTAAAGCCCGTTGATAGCTCGTGAACATAATTTCTCGTACAAACATGACTCACCTACGTGGGGAGGGGGGAGGTAACAAAACGAGACAAAAACATACGAAATTACAAAGGACAGAGCAGGATGGAACAAAAGACATTGGGTGTCCCGCTTCCTCTCGTAGGATTAGCAGTTGAAATACACTACTAATTTTCGTACGAGGGAACGCACCCCAGAGTCGGCTGAGGATATGAAGAGAATGGGTATTCTCCTCGGGCTATCACCAAGCCGCCTGCCAAGGATGATTGGATGACTTAGTACCAATCGGTCACAGTTCTGATCGGTCATCCATAAAAAACTAGGGCCATTCGGTCACACATTCCATAAAATTAATATATTTTTAAAAATCGTATACCGATCGGTCACACTTTTCCATAAGTACCAAAAAAGAGAAAAAGTACAGTCAGCAACACTAGCTATTTAAATAAGCTAGTTTTTAGCATCTATCAGTAAGCGTACGTGGTGCCGTATTGGTATTTTGGAAAGGACTCGTAGATAGTGGAATCACATTAGATATTTGTAGAGCCTAATAACATGAATTTAATAAATAACTTAAAGTATATCTGTGCGGTGATAATCTGGCTTTGTATAATGGTATATGGTCTAGCAATTTCACGAGTCTATCAAATGAAAGTGATTTATAAATAAATAAATATGTGTGGACATTTTACACAACGCCATCTAGCCCCAAACTAAGCATAGCGTGTACTATGGGAACCAGATAACTGATATAATACTTATATACTTTTTCATTTGTAAATACGTACATAGAATACAATATAACACCCAGACGCAGAACAAACATCTATGTTCATCACACTAGAAGGAATCGAACCCACAGCCCTCAGTTCAGAAGGCGGAGGTATCGGGCCCGTCAAAATAATACACCATTTGTTTTTATGGGTCAAGTTCGATATTCGAATGACAAAAAAAGACAAAAGTCGGAGTAACTAATGCAAAGCTCCACGTTTATCAATAAGGCCGTAAGTGTGGATTACACTTTACCAAAATCAATTTCAAGATAGTTTTTTTTTGTTATATTTTGGCTCCACACATAGTGTATTTAGCCAGTGTCAAGTATTATAATTTCATCGTGTTATAAATTATTTCACGCAAAGTCATGGTCTAGTCATATCATACTCCAGTATAAGTCAGGAAGTCATAATCCAGTCTAAGTCATGCTCCAGCAAAGTGGTGGCAACTTTACTAGAAGCTTCTACAGAGTTTTGGAAGCAACACAAAACATCATTTTGCACCAAATTATATCACTTGCCCTCACTCATGCTCGTACTTCAGCACTTAATGCGTAAAACGCCACCAATTTTAGACATTAACACTGGAGAAAGCACAAGCTTTGAAAAATAATACAATGCAACGAAGTGAACTTTTCCGCGTTCCCGCCAAAACTCCAAAGATAGTTAGATAGTTTTTTTTGATATTTTATAATTTTATATTTTATAAATTTATATTTTATAATTTTCGCTTACCTTTCAACGTTCTCATGTTTTCTGAAGAACAATTACCCAAGTCCAACATGCAGGCGTGGAACTCTTTGAATCGTTTTTCATTATGTATAAGATCGACGTTGTCGTCTCTTAGAACGTCCCCAGATTTTGATATTACTACGACTAATGCCATGGTGCAAAAGAAAAGTAAATAATTCATTTTGCTCGCTCTGAAAATAAAATTATTTTTACTTAAAAAGGGGTCTGGACTAAAAGCAAACGTTAAACCAAGTGTAATATTAACGTTTTAGTAAATGATGATAGATAAATAGAGTCTTTTTAAAGTAATCATTATGATTAAATTATACATACCTAAGTAATTTTCTAATTATAATTGCATGATTATAATTATTATTATTCTTATTCTTATTCTTATTATAGAATAGTTGACCTGCCGCGGTTTTGCACGAGTTAATTGTATAGGTAGTAGGTACATTATACTGGGTGTAATTGAATTTGTGGCGTGTCTATAAATTCATTAGCATCCTTTGAAATTAGGTACCTATTCCTGATACCGGTCATGTGTGGACCAAAATTTTTGAATTCTAACCCATTGGTTTTGTAATAATAATAACTCCATAAAATGGACTAACTTTCTTAATCAAACGCTACAATACAAAATTTAATTAAAATAATGAAGTGCTGTTTTTAATTACTTAGTACACACAAGGTATAACAACTTTTAAATGTAAAATCATCCGTGCCCACTGCGTTAGGTGCCGCGGCAATCTTCATAATTTTCAATAAAAACATTTTCATTTACACTCTTTACTCTTTAATGATCATCTATACATGATGTACTATCATGGGCTAAATTTATGCTAATGAATTAAATTACATCCCGTATATTATGTTATTCTGAAAAACTAGCCATAACCAAATCATGGCGAAATCCGTTCAGTAAGTTGGTTCAGCGTGTTACGTAGAACGACAAGTACATCGAACGTACCGCATATCGCGCTACCTAGGCATCGTCACCGCCGTGTCAGCGCGATTTGCACACATGGAGAAGATGTACTAACACATGGAAAAGCGCTGACCAGCAAAAGCGTGAGACAGATCGCGACCACCGTCCGCGTACCGCCCGCGCCCGCGATCCCCTCTAGGCTCCGCGAGGCTTACATCATCCTCCCCCGGCACTTGTTCTCGATCGTCGAGACTTGTCACATACATATAATTAATTTTAGGACCTAACTATAGTGTTATATGTAAAAACCTTAAATAAAAGGTAAAAACTTCATCACATGGTTTTACTCTATTACTCCCGCTGCAGCCCCTCTATAATTGGCGCAGTTGGTAGAGTCTTTGGGTCAAGTGCGCGTACGACCCTCGGGAGTGTTGGCAGTTTTTTGGACTTTGAGGTCAATCGGTGAACTCTGGACATTATAGCTGTTAATGCAGTGCGCGTGCGTGATTGGCTATTGAGCCTTAACCAAGGATCGAACATCTATACCTATGGACTGCAGCTTTCAAGAAATCGAAGATTAATATAGTGAACCGAAGATGATGAATAATTATACAGTAAGTACGCTAGAATTGTCTCTGGTGTTGCTTCCCCTTTTTAGTGATAGTTTCCGTCAGGATTTTACCTGACGATACCTTTTTCAGAATCGCTCTGATAAGGTGTTTCAGTAAATTTAAATTTAAATCTATCTTTTTCCAGAATCGCTCTGGTAAGGTATTTAAGTAAGTTAAAATCTATCTTTCCCAGAATCGCTCTGGTGTAAGATATAATTAAGTAAATTAAAATCCAAGAACAGATAATTGAAAATGAATATATTCTAATATTATAGAAATTCTTATGTAAAATTCATGAGAAAAGGAATTTTAATAATTACGAAAAATTTAAGCCTTATTGTAATTAAGTGATAATAGATAGGTAATAAATTTTAATTATTTCTATTATTAATAAAAATAAAATTAGCCAAAATTAATTATAATAAAATTAAAAGAATAATGAATTTGATAAATTTTAATCGGAATAAAATAAAAAAGCGGTAAAATGTAAATAAAAAAAAAATTAAGACAAATTTAAATAAAGTCCTTATTAAATACTTTAAATATAATTACATAAATTAAATTTAAAAAAGTGAAATAAATTTAAATAATCAAATGGCCGAAATTAATTAGTAATTAAAATTATTTTAAAATAAAAAAAAAATAATAAAAACTAAAAAAAAAAAATTAAATACAAAAAAAAATTGAATAATTAGAAATAAAATAAAATAACACGTGAACAAAAAAATGTATAAAAAAAATTAATGCAAAAAAAAATCGCAAAATAATACATAAACTAAATAAATGTAAAAAAAAAAATGGAAAAATGTATAATGACATAAATTTAACGGAATTGGATAAATGTTATAAAAAAATGTGAACTCAAAAAAAAAACGAAATATATTAAAATAAAAAAATAAATAAAAAAAAACATAAAAAAATTAATATTGAAATAAATAAAACGAAATTTATTTAAAAATATGAATTAATTTGGGAAATTAAATTATATTAAAAAAAAATTATGTTTTAAATATTAGAAAATCTGCTTTCGAAAATTAAAAATTTAATTACAATTTATAAATTAATATTTAAATTGGTAATATAAATTAAATATAACAAGAATGAAATAAATGAAATAAATAAAAATTAAATTGGGATGAATTAAAAAAAAAATTAATTTCGAAAATTAAAGAATGAAATAAAATTTTATATAATATGAAATAAATTATAAAAAATGAAATAAAAATTGAAAGAATTAAATAATCTGTTAAATTAAAACATTAAGTATTATAAAATTAAATAAATTACAAAATCATATAAAAATGATAAATCATTAAAATTTTGAAAAAAATAGTTGTACTTAAATGAAATAAATTTAAATGATCGAATTAAAGAAAAAAACAATTCAAAAGTTTTAAAAATAAATTGATTTAGGTTTGAATTAATTTGAGAAATTAAATTAATGAAAAAATTATATTTTAGAATAAATATTAAAATGAAATAAAAATTTAAATGAATAAATATATTATTGAATTTAAAAAATAAAATAAATTAATTGAAAATGTTAAATAAAAATAAAATAAAATGTTTAAATGAATTATTTAAAAAAAATTAAATTCATTAATTTATTTAAAAAATGTAACAACAAAAAAAAACTTTTTAATCTAACAAAAAAATGTTAAATCACTGTAAAATTTTAAATTTTTAAGTATAAAATTATAATACAATAAAAAAATTAAAAGTAAAGTTTGAACAATTAAATTCATTTGAAATATTTGAAAGGAAGTTAAAAAAAAAGGAAATATAATGAGTAGTTATCAAAATAAAATATAAATGAAATAATTTTGAAAATGGTGAAATGTATAAAATATTATTACTAATAAAGTTAAATAAATTTTGGAAATTAAATTAAGAAGGATAAAAAATATGATAAAAAAGTAATAAATTTAAAATAACAAAATTCTTTTGGGGAATTAGGATGATTTAAGAATGAATATAAAATTGGAACGGTAAAATAAAAAAAAATCTAATATAACCTAATTTGGAAACTGTGTAAATTTTAAAATCAAATGCATTGTAAAATTGAGTAAATTATAATACTTTATTAATTATAAGATTACGCAAATCTTAGAAAATGACAAAAATAAAAAAGAACAAGTAGAAAAAAAATTGAAATGAACAATTTTAATGATATAATTAAATTATAAAAGCTAATTAAATAGTATTAAATTTAAATCATAAATTAAAAAAAAGAAACAAGGAAAGAAAGTTGAAATTTTATAATTTTGGAATTGAATTATTAAATTTTTTAAGTAAAATATATAAAAAAAATTTAAATAAACTAGAAATTTAAATTTTTGGAATAAAAATAAAATCAATATAAAAACTTTAATGAATTAAATAAATTAAAATAAAAAGTGAAACAGAAAATAAATTAATTAAATAAAAAATAAAAAAATGTAGAAAATTAAGCAATACCAATATATCAACATGATATGTTAACTAAAATTAAATATTGAAAAACAAAATAAATATAAAAAAAAAGAAATATAAAAATAACTATTCAAAAAAAATTAAAAGTTATTTGAAATGCATATAAGAACGGAATAAAAAAAACTAGTGAGTAGTATAAAAAAAATGATTTTGGAAATTCTATAAATTTAAAAAATTAAATAAATTTTTAGAGTTAAAACTAGACTATATATAGGTATATATAGGTTTTAGATATTAGATAATTTGCTGAAATAAACTTTATAGTTGTATTTTAGGAATGCAGATCATTTTAAAATTAAATCATTTATAAAATTGGATTAATTCAATTAATTGTGAAATTATATAAACTAAATAACATGACCCAATTAAAAATGTAAAAAAAATCAAGTTCACAGAAAAAATAAAATATTAATGCTTTAAAATAAAAAGTAAATTAATTAAATACAATTTAAAAATTAATTAAATAGGTTTATCACATAAAATAATTTTTAAACAAAAAAAAAATTGAAACAATAATTAAATGCAACAATTTGAATGAATTAGAAAACGTAGAAAAAAACGATACATTAAAAATTTTAAAAGAAATTAAAATAAAGTAATTTTTAGAATATAATAAAACAAAAAGATATTTCAAATTAGATAAATAAAATAAAATATAATGTACAACCCCGTATGTATGAAGAGCTACAGATATCCCTTTGTTCACAAGTGATCAAATTGGGAATGTGTTAGCAAGGCATTATAAGACCATTCGACTCTGCATGAAGCTCGCCTATTTCGGTAGTACCCGTAGTACCAGAGAAGACTGATGCTTCCCGTCGACAAAAATGGCACCTTGTAGTAGACTTCAGAAAATTATTTGAAAAAGAAATTGCCGATAAAAATCAAATTTTAGATATGAAATTTAGAGAATATTATAGCATTATAAGTACTAGATCATATTTCTTAGAAAATAAGATAGCAGTAGTTCTTAAAATTCCTATTTGTTCTTCAAGTACAATAAGTACATCCCTTTGCCTATTCTACTTAATATACCTAAAACTTAACTTTTAAACCTATCCAACTTAACTTGTAACTCATACTATTCCCTTATCAGTACCTATATAGCATAGCAACCAACGAGTAATTCTGTGTACATTAGAGGCTGAATGCCCGAAGGTAGCACGCCCGGTTCCTATGCAAATCGAGTCTCAATCATCAAATTATATTCAAACCAACAGCATTCAAGATTTCTTACTAGAACATACAACTGCAAGCTTATGCACACTGGAAGCTCATGCACAAGAATACCTATAGATAACATTTTCTTAAGAAGACATAGAAAGATTGAACGATCAACACTATTTCATCATATTCCTGAAAGCAACCATGTGACGAGGCATTACGAAAGAGAAGAGACCACTACCTTGCAAGGCCGCTGTACTCTGTTAAAATATCGCAAAACTTTTATGAACTTGATGAACTAGCAGCTATGAGTATTAAAAATGAAATCAAAGAACAGTCACCGAAGATCATTAACATCCCAGAATATACTGAACCTGATACATATCCTGCCACAAAACAATTGGATAAATTTCAACGGACTCAACAAAATTCAAGAAGAAATTAATAGCAGTGCAACTTACACTTACTCTTGAAAATCCGCCGAGTTCAACAAATCATACAACCATACCATTTTACATCTTATTAATCAGTGCAGGAGTACTTGTCATCTTTATATAATCAGCAGAAGATATTGGTTAAGTCAGAGAAAGATCAACAACGCTTTCTCCACGACGATTATTCAATCAATAAGAAAAGCCGACGATGAGAATCCAGCATCCAGACCTGCACAAATCCAGATCATCCAGCAACATTTAGTCTGAAAGTACTGAAATGGTTGCTGATCTGCGGTGGGAGGTGTTACGTAGAACGACAAGTACATCGAACGTACCGCATATCGCGCTACCTAGGCATCGTCACCGCCGTGTCAGCGCGATTTGCACACATGGAGAAGATGTACTAACACATGGAAAAGCGCTGACCAGCAAAAGCGTGAGACAGATCGCGACCACCGTCCGCGTACCGCCCGCGCCCGCGATCCCCTCTAGGCTCCGCGAGGCTTACATCATCCTCCCCCGGCACTTGTTCTCGATCGTCGAGACTTGTCACATACATATAATTAATTTTAGGACCTAACTATAGTGTTATATGTAAAAACCTTAAATAAAAGGTAAAAACTTCATCACATGGTTTTACTCTATTACTCCCGCTGCAGCCCCTCTATAATTAGCGTGATGCGTGTTAAAAAAACATACAGACAGGCAGACACAGAGAAACACAGTAAGACAGAATTCAAAAAAATTGTTTCTAAGTAATTCTATATTGATTAACAAGTGTGCAATCAAAATTTTTGCAAATTATTCAATGTACAGATTTAGTCCAGCTGCTGTTTATTTATGTATACACCTAGAAGATAACTATTACACCTACATTCTCACCTTTGTATCTTAGAATTTTCCCACACAATTTTAAAAACTGTCCTTTTTATCCACTATTTACAGAAAAAAGTGACACTGAATATGCATTTACAAAATCACAATAGGAAAACCTAACAAAATAGTTAATTTTAACAAATTTTTTTCTCGTGTGTTTTCAATTATTATGTGATTGGAGTTCCCTGTGATGGCTAAAAAGCCACGAACAGCTATGACTTCTTAAGTGCAAGGTATGTCTTAAATAGTAGGTATATTTTTCTATTGATGTTTATTTGTATAGTAGTTGGAATCAGATACCGGTTTACAGCTTAAATTGGTGATTAGTTCTTCTCTCAATAAAATAATAAAAACAACCAATAATTATTAATTATTATGTATTTTAAATTATATTTTTTGCAATGTCTCACTTAAGGTTAGTTCTAGAATTCTAGAACCTGCCTATACCTAGCTAATTAAAGAAAAACAAAATACTTCTGTTGTTTTTTATGTTAAATTCGATACTAAATGTATGCACCTTCTGATTGCTATGCAAGACCACGTGACTCTGTGAGATGGTGCATATATTTTATTAAATGAATCTAATAGTAAGTAGACCAATAAAACTATCGGAGAGCAGTTGCGGTTTCAAGAAGCGGATTCGCTTATAGCGCATCTTTGAGAGTTGCTTGATTAATCAACTCTCAAAGAAGCGCTATGTGGGACCCTTCAGCAGACTTTTCCCGGCTGATGATGATGATGACCCAGATGCACATTTAGATATCAACAGCTTGAAGACGTCCACTACTGAACATAGGCCTACCCCACAGAGTGCCACTTTGAGCGGCTGCTCGCCTCCTACATCCATCGGCTCCCCGCGGTAATATAAAACCATTTGTGTGGTCATAAGCCTCTCGTCAACGTGGTGGTGGATTTTTACATAGGTACTATTTGTGGGAACACAATTATTTAGATACATGTACAATGTACATATCATTAGTTAATCTACCATATGTAATGTACATATATGTATAGGTACATTTTGAGTAAATAAGAGAACCAAAATTATATCACTCAAGGTCAATGCTAATACAATTTGGCTATTAGTAGCAAACGTGGATGCGGTTTATCTACTAAATTGGTCTAATACCGACTACCAAAACAATTAGATTTTTGTCCAAATGAAATTAAAATGATTGTGCATTTCCGTCACAATTTAGTATATATTGTAGATTATTTGGTTGCGGAGTCATCTTAACTTTAGTCATATTGGGAAGAGCTTGAAAGTGTTCGGTAAGTACCTCAGCCACAAACTTTTATATTCACAAATTTTCAAATGTGAGATCATCTAAAAAGGTTTTATATTTTCTCACTTTCTTATTCAACATGACTTTATCACGACCTACTATATAAAGACTCAGCAAATATGGACCATCTTATCAAATCCCCTAAAAGTCCAGCACCCCTATTCCCAACCTATCGGAAACCTTTCGATTCGAAATCTACACTCTCCATCTTCATCTACATTTAGAATGAAAGAGGCGGAGAGTGTAGATTTCGAATCGAAACGTTTTCGATAGGTTGGGAATAGGGGTGCAGGTGTCAAAAATCAGAATCCCGCAGAAAGACCAGTAGATTAGCGTAGGTAGATAAGATGAGATACTTCTCTACCCGTTCATGTTATAAATGATATTCCCTTCATAGCTTTTTGGTTTTACCAATAACCTGAAAGTTTCGCCGAAAGTCTGTTTGTTTTACCAACTCTATCTATCTTTAATTGCCTAAATGACTTCGTATAAGTTAACACTTACAAAGCCTAATATTTATGTACTTATCTATTTATTGTTCTAAGTATAGAAATCTTGTATGCTGTGCTTGTATTCTATGAAACCTTAGTTCGAAGGAAGGAAACTAGGTATAGTTTACAGAGTTATAAGAGATCTCATGAGTAACTCATCGGTGAACAAATCTAAAACCAGTCTATTGCAGTAGAACTTCTACCCGTTCAAATTGCGTGGAATCAATACAAGGAAAAGAAAAAACAGCATGGTATAATACTTATAATTGATATCGTTGATTTCTTAACATAATAACTGTATTGCTCAATCCAGGATATCATCTCTTACTTTGTTTGCCATCGTCTATAAGAAGCAGTAGATTACATTTAAATCTCTCTACGAGACTGGTTCTGTCTCAACTAAGTTGTGTTGTGCTCCAATTTCAGCTTTTAATCTTGGTATGATTATAATTATTCAGACCTAATAATCATTAATATCATTTTCTGCTCACTAATTCGGAAAGATTCTCTTTGTCATTCGAAACCTGCGTGCAAAGCGCATTTTATCCGCTTAGCCAGCGTCTGTTAGCGTGGGCGTTATTTATTATTTATTTATTTTATTTATTTATTGAATATAAGTATTCAACACGACGATAACATACATAGATCCTTGGACCCTAACTAGGATTCCCTGTATCTAGGGATCCAGGAACTACGAGGACCATGGTCCCACAACACCCAGGCACAGAACTAGTATTTGCGCTTTTTTTTTCGGGCACAAATATTTGTCCTGTCGCGGCAATCGAACCCGCCACCTCCGGATTATGAGCCGATCTGCTCAACCACCACACCACGGAGGCTGTCAATAATTTTCTCGTTAAGCATTTTCCTCGCTGTAGTGAGGTGAAAAGTTGTGTGTTTTGCTCGGCAGCAAAGTTATTCTGCGGCTCGTACCTTTGAAACCTTTGCTATGCTCAGTATTCTTCATTTGAACTACGAGGGTAGCGAGGATCCTTCGCTTGCGCAGATTCCTATTCAAGCACTCGCGCCAAAAACCAATTTCGTAGCCTTGCATAGTAGTTAACTATTATAACTTTATAATATTTATACATTCACGTTTTTTATTAATATAATAACTAACTACAAATTTAATAACTAAATACAAAATACAATTACTAAAAACTAAATTAAATCTAAACTAAGTAGGTACTTATCTAAAACTAAAACTATCTAAACTTATAAAATACACTTATAAATAAAAAACCGCGTTTAAGTCGCTGTCTATACATTATATAAATAATATTTTTGTTCTATTTCAGAAGATGGGAAAAATGAACACTATACTGATGGTAGCTGTGGTAACCCTAGCAGTACCTCTAGTGTTGTGCTACGATGAAATTTACGATAAAATAGATGTCGATAAAATACTTGCTGATGAAGCTCTCTTCAATGCGTACATTGATTGTATGTTGGATAAAGGACCATGCGAGGTGGAACACTCAAATGATTTTAAAAGTAAGTTTTTGCCATATTTCACCAATTGTTGAGGACAGAAGCCGTTGATTGCTTCATTCATATGCTTAGACTTGGTAACTATAATAATGATATTATTAAGTTAGAAGTTCGGATGCCAGTACACAGCTAAGCTGCTGCTGTCACCTAGCCTACAATCCCCATAACTTGAAGGTGGTACTAGCTAGCCAGGCACAAGAAAATGCCTACATGATTAGGAGATAGAGTAACACAAATTTTACAAATAGGTTACTCTACTTATTATTCGTGACTGGATTCTGTGACGCACCTATTAACGCACTGGTAAACAACCTTTCGTATTTGTATAGAATCGTTTATTCCTTAATGAACGAGACAAGCAAAGTAATTTAAGCACGCTACAGTGCGTGCTATACATGTGCTATGATATTACTAAACGCTAAAATGCAATTGCTGTAAGATTAGTTACAGGCTCTAAGTAGAGCGTATTTGAGATTTAACTGTTGAATAAGTACTACTGCTATTTTGCTGTTAACAATATTTTTTGCTATTATACACAGAGCCTTATGAATGGGAGAATGAGTTCAAACGTGGGGAACTGGTCATCCATCACACATATCTCTTTCATTTCTTTTTAGGTATGATATTTTTAAACAGAAATTAGTTTCGTTGAATCATTTTACCGATATCAATCAAATCATTTTAATGGTTCCGATAATTTTAATGATTCTAGAATCTAATTGCGGTGGTTGCGTCAGTCTCTTCGGTTTTCTATTGCAGTAACTATGCCTAAGAAAATGTTTTAGAAATACTATCTAATGTGAACCATCTTCGTCTCCAGAACTGCTCCCAGAAGTCATCGCTACATCCTGCGCCAAATGCTCACCGATCCAAAAGCAGCATGTGAAGAAAACCGTCAAAGCCTTGACCGAGAGAAAACCTAACGAGCTCGTGGAGTTCAAGAACAAGTATGACCCTAAAGGCCAATATGAGGAGGAATTCACTAAATTTGTCCTTTCTCCTGATAATTAAGTAATAAGGTGTCCCACTATGCAATGTTTCTTTGGTTTGGCATCTTTAACTAGTCGCTTCTACTCTGAAGTCAAAGAAATGAAAACAATTATTTTGAATTTTGTAAAATTGTTCAGTATTGCTAGTGGGAATTTCCTAACAAACGTGATATTAGTATATTGTGAACGACTGCATGTTGAACGGACTTAACTTCAAGCACTATGTGGAGCATATCAGTTTATGTATTTATAACTTATTCGTGATGATAACTTTCAAGCATGTTAATTAAATTCGTGTTTGATAACTATTTCGTTTCATTTTTTTATACTTTCGCTTAAATCTATTTTTACATTATTATTACCTAGTTGCGTCCTACGTACTGATATAAATATGACGAAAAATTACAAGATACTTTTATAATCATTTAGACAACAAGCTATTGTCTTGTTATACATTAATTAGCACTCAATTCTTACAAAACCTTATCAATACTTATTATTATACAGGGTTACAGGAAAAATCGTGCTAGATCCGTTAAGGGCGTGGAGTACCCATCATTTCTGACTTATTTCACTATGAAACACCCTAGCCTAAACTTAACCCTTTTCGAAATATTCGACTTATAATTATTTTTTTTTTAATATTTTGTGCGTCTTATTATTATTATTGCATTTTTACATGTGTAATAAGATGCTTTGGGACGTCAATCAATAAAATAGTACATAATATAATATTTAATAGACTATAGTAGACAAGTGAAAGTTAAGAAATAAAAAAATATTTGAATCTGTATTTTTTTCTAACGGATATCTAAAAATAATATTATAAGTTTAGGCTAGGGTGTTTCATAGTGAAATAAATTAGAAATGGTGGGAACTCCACGCCCTTAGCGGATCTAGCACAATTTTTCCTGTAACCCTGTATAATATGACCCTCGGGTCTAGCCCGGGCACTTGGGAGGCATTGGTGGGGCCTAAGCCAACACCAATAGGCCCTATTAAATACAAAAATAACTATAGCACAGTCACACTATCCCTGGAACCAACATCGATGGCTTGCATTTCAGCGAGGAACAGAGGCAATGTGACCGTGTTTTACATATTTATTTCTTACATGTTGGCAATGCCATATCTTAATACTTATCATTATTATAAATAATACCTGATGGGAATATATATACACTAACGTAATAGATATCAAACATGGTCAAGTCAACAAAGTCAAGGCCATAAATCTAGAACGCGCACATGAATTATTCGTGCTGCGTCAGTCTAATGGAAGCAAGAGGCCCCATGATGACGTGCAACAGCTAATGATGCAGAACCATCGTGGTTGTTGAGATTATGTGACGGGTACAAACTGTAGACGTATAATACAGAGACAATGCTTGTCACCACATCAAGATAAAGGACGCAACATAACAAACGATAACAAACTTAATGACACATCGCGTTAAGTCATTGAATTAATCTTTCAAAGCAATTAACTGGTTTTACGATATGTTACCTTACCTACATACTAGACTATCTAGACTACTATAGTAATCTAGTGTACTAGACATGCATTTAAACACTGTTTCAACCTTACTGTATAGTAAGTATTAAATGTCGATGGTCTCACCAGATAACAACGCGGCCAACTTCTCAGCGATCATTGTATCTTGGAAAAATAACTTTACTGTCCACTTTGAAACTTCTTATGAAGCAAAGACGTTGACGACGTGTTTCATTTTTTTGCCGTCTGCGTTTTAAAGTGCTGACGATGCGGTAAGATTTGTAATGGACATTTTTATTGCTCTCCGTCTAATTACAGCACCGTATCGTCTTAACCCACAATCTCGCCGGCTTGTGTACTGTGCAGATGTAATGTACTGTGACGGATTACTCAATAATAAAGTTACATCAGGCTCACTGAGCTCTGGCGCAACTCACAGCCCGCTGCACGACACAAAAACCCACATCCAACCTGTTTACCCGCTGATTTCGTAGCTAATCCAAATTTGATTGTTGTTGTTGAAATATTACGGAAACGAATTGGCAGTGGATTTCCTATGCGTAACATTGAAGGCTGAATTAAATCACACTCTACAATAATAATAATTAGTAGGGCCATTTTCCAGTGATTGTGATAGCACTAGGCGGACCGACGGCCGGTAAAATTTTATATTGTATGCAATTGCAGTAGGCAAGTAGCCGTTCAAGTGACAATCTTTGGGAAAGGTGTATGTTTAGCAGTGGACGTTTTCCTTCTAATGGTGATGATCATCATCAACCGCCTGAAGACGTCCTCTGCTAAACATAGGCCTCTCCCAGAGAGCGCCACTTTGAGTGGCTGTTCGTCTCCATCGTCTCCTTGTGATTTTCACCAGATCGTCGGTCCACGCTGGGGCCAGCCTATGCTGCGTCTTGTTCGTGGTCGTCACTCAAGCACATTTCTTCCACATCGGTTGTCAGTTTAACGAACGATATCGCCTGCCATTTCAACTTGCTAACTCTAAGCGCTATATTGGTTACTTTAGTTCTTCCAGGATCTCCTCATTTCAGATCTTGTCTCTCATGGGAACAATGGTAATGATAGGACGGCAGAAAAATTTATCAACCTTTATTATATCTAGTTAATAAAGAATGAAAATGAACTAGTCCAAGGTAAAACGCAGATCTCGGGGAGCGTATACTTAAGTGTTTATCTCAATTCAATTTTAATTTACGTTATCACGTTATTAGCCACTGATTAGAATTACCAAGGTCCTTTCAAATGATAGGAGGTAAGTACGACAAAAGTTATGATGCAATAATTGATCTTAATTTCTATGAATAAATAAGCAAAAGTGTTTAAAAACTGAATTTTATTAGAAAACAATATCAGTCACGCATGACATGGAAATAAATTACAAAACATATTATTATCCAATTAAAACTTAAAATTAAACTAACGCATTGGAATAAATATCACAATAATTGCTTTCTCAAGCAATAAGAGTTCTTTGACGAGGATTTTGACGTCCAAACCTCACAGGGCCTGCAAGGTTCCATCAATCAAGTTTCACCCTATAGGTACATTTGAGTTTAATGAAAGCCCTTAACACACCGGCACAAAGTTGTTTTAGCCTTAATGCTGTTAGGGTACCATGTATTTTCTAAATGATCCACCCATCAAATTTTAATAATACCTTGAAAGCCCCGCAGGGTTTGCTTATAATTCTAGAGAGCGTAAATCACAAAATGCTTATTCCAGAAACAGTAACGAGTAGTTTTACGATATTCAATAATTCTAAACTTAGCTTAACAACCTACTTACAGAATAAAATAATTTAGCTTCCTTGGATGAATTTGTCGAAGTTGTCGCGGTGGGCGCCAGTAGGATCGTTCTTGTTGACAAGTTCGTCCCACTGTTTGGAATGTTTCTGTTGGATGGCTTTGATCACCTTCCGGATGTTGCCCTTTTGTTTCTCGGTGCACTTCCCGCATGTTGTTTCTATCGCTTCCGGGAGCGCTTCTGGAAATTACAAGCTTATATTAAACACTTTGAATTAGATTATTTATTCAAGTGTAGGCAAGTCATTAAAGTATTAGTTAAAAGAATGTTAGTATATCATATTTATTTCATTAACTTTATAAAAAAATAGACAGTTAACATAAAATAGTAATTGAAAAAGTGAAGTTTTTGCTAGATAGAGCACTTTAGACTGATACTAAAAATACGATGAGATAACCGAATTAATTTGGATCTACTACGTAGTATTCTACCGGAAAATATCAGTAAAGTGCAAGACAGTAAGTATAAATCAGGTAAATCACATTTCTTTCATATTATTATATCATTGGAGGAGCAGTTAAATTATCATTATTAGTAGGTACTTTACTAATTCATTAAGCATTTGCGTTTTGATAATTAGAATGATAACGCAAATTATAAATAGAATATGTACTGCTGCAGTTTGCATTTCCATTAAGTTGGCAGCTTATATAATAAGAACTTGTTTGAGTAAGTATAAAAAGTAAAGGTTAATAAAAACTTGTTATTGACCTTACGGAAACTTCCCAAAGCGATCGCAATTAACAGTATTTTACATACGTTGGAGGTTTATTTATCCATCCATATCTGGCATTAAGATTTCCTTTTCAGGGCGACCTTGACCAAGTATTAATTCTCGATGACATTTTGACCACCTTGGCTCATATATTAGTGGACATGACATGTTTACATTTTGAGTTACGTAACTGACTGATTTAGTCAACTTTTTATTAACATAGGTGAGAGGTGGTGAATATTGAAAAGCCAATTTTTGGTTATGCTAATGATATCTATGTAGATGCAGGTACTTATATTTCAAACACGTTTTAGAGTCATGGCAATTCACGTTTGAAATGGTTAAGACCTGCACAATATTAATGATGCGCACAAAATTTTAAGCATTAAACGATTGTTAAAATTACAAATGAAGGACAAACTTACTTTTGAAGTCAGTTCCTTCAGCAGTGCACTTTCCCTTGTCCAGGAAACAGTTGATGTATGCCTTCAGCAGACGGTCATTGGAGATCAGCGTATCGACGTCAAAGTTGTCATACTTCGGGTTGTACCTATCAGCTGCGAGCACCGCCGCGACCAGGCAAGCCAGAATAATGAAGACCCTCATATTTAATTCTGGAATCAAAAATTACTCCTTACAAACCAACCACGACTGCTGTTACGAAAATGATGGCAGGATGTGTTGAACAAATGTCCCCAACGACACAAAACTCTTTAGCAAGGTGCCGCCTTGGACATTGGAGACCGCACGACGTGTATCGAATAAAGATTAAGCAACTTTTGTATCAGACTCTTATATATATAAAAGACTTATGACGTCTTAATTGGTACAAGTTTAAAATTCAAAACTCGATTTGTAATTATAGTCAAGCGTCACATAGATTTGACACGAGATCACAATTCCGAATCACAATCACGTAATAGTTGTCACTTATTGTTTCGATAACCCACCTTTTACTCTCTATAATGGGCCGAAAGAACTAGCGGCTGCAGAAAGCGACAGTGGCTTTTATTGACGTCTTTGTATACCCACCACTTTTATTGGCACATGGGCCAGTGGTAATGGTTACCCACCGGAATTTAAGCCTTTTGCTTAATGTATATACGAATCTTAATCAAAACCAATTAGAGAGTAATAGAACTATCTGTGCATTAGTGAAATGTATCGCTTGCAGTTCATAACCCAAAACATATGTCGCTTATTACCAGGAACTTAAGCAAGCTTGTATTTTGTTTGTGCATATACATAAGGAAAATAACCAAAGTAATGATTGCCAAGACGTCAAGCATAGTCCGTAAATTATGTGAGGCTAAGGTGTGAATTCTGAGAATAATAAATCATCTACCTATGTTGTGTGCCTACCTAAACCACATTTTGGGGAGATGCCAAAGATGAATCTTATACAACCGTAACTATGTCATTTAAAACCATAATTGTTCAATAAGTAAATGTATGTAGGTAATTCTATACGCTTCTCTACTACATAGATTATAGAGGTCCGTCGTGCAGGTTCATAGCCTAAGGACTAAAATTTAGCCTTTCTAATTTTTAATCAGTGCCATTTAACGTAGTCAGTCTTTTTATAGGTCAATCACCACCTCTCCTCATTAGGCGCCTAACTTCAAAAGCAGTGATTAATCGTACGCATCGATGACTCAAAAAAATACTTGAGGACATGTCTCGAAGAAAAATTGTTTGTCATCAATTAAATGCAAATGTATTCAAGGATTCTCGATGCTTACCTCCTTCACGTACTAAATAGAATGCAGGAAGATGATTACGCCAAAGTTATCGCCTTTTCAAACGCGTCGTAGTATTTGTTCTGCGGATCATATTTCTTTTTCAGCTCATCGTGCAGGTCTGGTAGGGTAGTTTTGAAAGCGTTGAAAGCGTTTCTGGCTAATCGTTTTTGTAGCGGAGTGCATTTCTTGCATGCTGTGGTGATGACTTCGGGTAAAAGTTCTGCAATAACGTGAAGTTGTTAAGTACCTAAACGTTTTAGCCTGTACCTTCTTATCATATACCTTAGTAGATAAAATTGGTGGTATAAATTAGATATATTTTTATCATCGTGATAATCCAGTTACATAGGTGTATCTTAACACAGATAAGTACGGATAAAAATCAAAGAACCTTACCAAATTCTACACTTAGCAGTTCTTACTAAAAAAAAGTAGAGTCGAAATGGTTAGTACTTAGTACTTTAGTACGCATTGGAGGTATTTTGACCATAAGTGACGCTTGGGCGAACACCTGGTGGTTTCATAGTGGAAAGGTGTTGGAGGAATTAGATCATGCAGTTTTTGTGCACATTCTCTATAGTGCTCTGCCACATCGCTCGCAGAACCGACCACCGGAGAGGGGAAGAAAGGTTCTCGAGTGGCAACTCCATGGAGGCCGGCATCCCACCGGCCATCCATTGGATGCGATTCGCTGTCGTTCAGTGTGGCGGTTATAAGAGGAGGCGATGATGATGATTTCATAAGTCTAGTGCAATACGCGTAGTCTCTTGCACTTGATTCATAGAACGATGTTTATAGATATTTTGATTTTTGACATCAAACTACAGCTGAACGCAACGTTTAGAAAAGTTTCGTTACATGGTATCTGATATTTGTATTGATGCCATTTCCATAAACAAAGGCACAAAAGGAGACCGCCACAAAATAGATTATTTTTATTTTTGTAGCGACCATATGCCAGACTCCATACTAAAATGTTACAACCCCTTTCCAACTAAAAGCCCACCGCCGGTATCTAGCGTCAACGCGACGCGACGGTCAGTCTGTATCTTCAAGCATCACGCTGAAACTACAGCCGAGTGAATTCCAATGAAACTTCGAATCACAACTGCAACTGTTGTATGAGCAGCCGTGTCGCTTAACATCAGGTGAACGACTAGATCATCACGTCATTCATTCTCATAAAAAAATCATTTGAGTTCATACTGTGGTGTGGTAATACGTAGGATACTTTTCATCTCGAAAAAGCACGATTCTAAATTAACATTTCTAATTAAAAGACGCCACCGTCATTTAGCGATATATAGCGGAAAGCGTAAGTGTTTAAAATAATTCTACTATATCTGTGGCAAAAAGCATGACTTATATTAGTTCTGTGACACCCCAATGAATGCTGCCTGTGAATGCTGCTGTGGCTGAATTTGAGTTTGTAGCGAGAGTTCCGCTACTAAACGCTAGATGGCCTCGGTCAGTAATTGCACTTAGTTTTATTATATTTTGTTCGAAAGATATTTTCTTTATACATATTATTTGCGTGTCACCAGGTCTCATCAGGTTAAATGTAAATAAAAGGCAATTATAAGCATTAATTGAATAGGAAAAAAACATTTAATTAAAAGATAGCCATGTCGCATGGAGTTTGGAAGTCTTCATCCTGTCGAAGGGAAGAGAGAAATTAAAGAGAAGTAGAAAGGAGAAGAGGATGAATGGATGGGATGGCAATAGAAGGGAGGTAGGTGAAGCCAACGGGAATAGCTTCCGAAGTTTAATTCACCACCATTAATAGCCCGAAGACGTCCACGCTGACCATAGGCAGCCGCTCAAGGTGGCGTGGGTACTATGGGGGAGCCCATAGCTATATCGCTGACTTTAGTTCTCTTACGGATCTCCTCATTTCGGATCTTGTCTCGCAAGGAAACACCAGGCATAGCTCTGTCCATAGCTCGCTGCGTGACTTTGAGCTTACTCATCATCATCACATCAGGCCAACTGTAAGGGACCACGTCTCAGCGGCTCAAATAATTATTTGTATAATAATATAGCATTTGAACACTTCGGCATGAGAAACAAACAGCCCGATGATCTTAATTAGTTATTTATTTATTTAAAGAATGTCAGACAAACAGGCAACAACGCATTGGACAAAATTATTTGACCCCCAATATTTTTATTGGTTTAAAATATAAATAAATAAATCAAGTGTGGACATTTCACACAGCGCCATCTAGCCCCAAACTAAGCATAGTTTGTACTATGGGAACTAGATAACTGATACAATACTTATATACTTTTTTTTTGTTTGTAAATACATACATAGAATACAATATAACACCCAGACGCAAAACAAACATCTATGTTCATCACACAAATGTTTGTCCTGGATAGGAATCGAACCCACCGCCCTCAGTTCAAAAGGCAGGGATACTACCAACTGAACTATCGGGCCCGTCAAAAGGTTAGTTGAAAATAAAAACAACACGTATTATTTATTTTGATTTAAATGTAATATTTAAAATTGTAGATTTATATTTAAATCTTGGCTACAGTGAAGGTAAAAAATGAAGACATCAACTACAATGCAGAAGAAATAAACAACGGCTTTGTTCGAGACATTTTATGGCAGTCATTGTAAGTAGCAACAAAATAAGTTTCACACATCCATTATCATTTAATTTTATCTTCAAAATTAGTTTTTTTGTTTTACAACATACTTCAAAAATTTTGCTGTTGCTGCCTGTTGCTTCTTAGCATATGATCTCAAAATGGTTCTCATTGTAAAAATTTATTGTTGTAGGCTTGGCGATTATTGGTATGGAGACGTCAACATTCTAGGATACTTACCATTTACTAAATAAGTTTTTAATTTTCAAACTTACGTTTAAAGACCCTTCCGATCGGCGTGCACGGCCCTTGATCCAGGAAACAGTCCAAATACTTCCTCAACAGCCTCGGATTGTTCACGAAGTAGTCTATTTCAAAATAATCAAATTTCCGATCGTAATACTTATCCTGAGCTAAAACTGTCGTCAGTAATAACAAACTGAAAACTAATATCACCGACATTTTGGATGCAAACGAAACTCAGTAGATTCAATGCTTGGTGTGAAGATCCATCTAATAAAGTAATACAACAAATGATGAATAAATCTAAGGAGGTTCTATTTAATACGCGACTGGCCTTCAACAAAAGCTATATTTATGAGGAAGGAGTACACAAAAAATTTAAGTGCCTTGTTCAGTGTCTGGAACCTTCTGTGGCGAGTTTATGTTTTTACCTATTTTAGGTATTAGATTTGAATTCATCTCAAGTTACAATAGTGGATCGGTAATGATAGCAAATACTGTTTGGTTTTCCCTATGATGCGTTGCCGATAATAGCTTGGTGTTTAACTTTGTGACTGTTAACCAAAATGTAGAGGTCCATCAAAATATTTGAACAAACACTTTGAAGCTCGCTTAGGTAAACACAGCAAAATTATAGAATTTTTCCGCATAAATGTACATTTAATTTTTATTTAGGTAACTAGTTGTGATTATTTTATATTATTTAATACATAATTAAATAAAAATTTCAAAATCATCGCAAATAAGACAAGAATCGCTGCTTAAAAATTAAAACCCACATGCTGTGGCAACGATGCGCGACGGAGGGATAAAAAAAAACGACTGAAAAAATAATACGTGTACACTTTATTGTATTGTAAAAAACCTAAATTATTTTATTTATCATTATTGTCCAACTGATATGATCAATGTTTATCTTTTAGGTGCATAACACTGGTAGAACTGACAACCGATGGGGAAGAAATGTTCTCAAGTGGTGACCACGAAGCGAAAGCCGCAGAGTGGGCCGGCCCCCTACAAGGTGGACCAACGATATGGTTAAACCCATGGGGAGCCAATGAGCCAATGGAAGCAAGCAGCTGGCCAAAGTGGCGCTCCTTGGGGCGACCTATTTTCAGCAGTGCAGGTACGTTTTCAGGCTGTTGATGTTGATGTTGACGATGATGATGATGAGCTATGACAACTTGAAGAGTTAAGTAGTCCCATATACAATACATATTGCAATCAGGCTGATTCTATTTAATTTTTATTTTATTACAGTCCAAATGCTTTAGTCCACTACCGGTAGGTAACGTACCTACCCGACATGCTGGCAGCATTGCTTCGTTGAATTGCAATTGATTCCTTGAGCCAAATAAGAGCCAGCAAAAAACGTTATATCAATATATGGATTAGTTTATATAGCGTTTATTTTATAAGGGGTAACTATAGGTAGGTAAGTACTAATGTAGGTAATAAGTATAATGTTAAAAATAATCTTGTGAGTTTAAAAATATTTTTATTAGAATTGAGAGAACATTGTTGAGTTGAGAGTAATTAAAAAAATAACAATATGACTGCAACATAGACTGACGCTTAAGCACAATTTTTATCAAACAACATTATGCATTGGCGACGGCCGCTTCTAAAGTTGATAAGTATTTGTTTTCAGGATCGTACTTCTGTTTGTAGACTTCGTACTCTGCTGGCTTCAACTTGAGAGCCTTGAGGAAAATGTTGAAGATTCTCTTCTGAGCTGGAGTGCACTTAGCGCAGGCCTGCTGGATCGCTTCGGCCATGTCCTCTGAAACGGGTAATATTTAAATTTAGGTACTATTTTTGAAATCATTAATGTAATCAATTAGCTCATTGAAAGTTAACTCAATAATTACTTTCATTATTGGTATTGAAAATTTATAACTAATAACTAAATGCGGGGTGATTGGTTTGTAGGCCGTATATCCTTTCAGGGTGTGCCTAAACAGGGTGTGCCTATCTTTTCAGCGCTACTTTAGTTCAGCGATTTTTTAAATTATTTTTAAGACTGAAATGTTCCGTGGCGAAACGGGTGGATAGCGCGGGTCTAGTACTTATCATTTAATTAAACATTCAGTTCTCCTTGAGAGTATAACAGAGTAGCTCTAGCGAATTAAAATAAAAACAACAACAACTAGCTTAATTATATTTGAGTAGCCGTAATTAGCTAGAATCAACAAACTCAATCGTCTGCTATAACCTGATGAGTCAGTGACATTATCTTCAATAAATTATTTTTAAATTACTGTCGCTAGCCACCAGCAGTACCAACACCAGCCGTTATGACATAACTGTGTTTTCTTCTCTACTTCCTGCGTATTCCTTCTGTCCTGATACTTCGATCATTCTTTAGAAACCATACTATAAAATGGAAAAGTTTAGTCAGCACTTAACTCGATGGGGGTAGGTACTATTAGTTAATTTGACGTGGAATCCAATCCGGTAGACTATTATTAATTGACATTTGGGATTAGCTGGATATTTTTGAAAATTGGGATCCGTTTTGTAGTAGGTATCCGTTGGGACTTACCTACCTGTTATTTCAGGTAAAGTCAGCTGTAGGAGGATCGACGATATCTGATTTTAATTTATTAAATGTTATCCCGAACCTAATTTCCAAATATCAGTTAGATTAGGTATTTATACCCAGTATTAAAAGATAATACTTATTCTGTTTTTTTTTATTTTGAATGTACGATAAAAATACGTGATATTACTTACTTACTTTGAGGTTATCAGTTACCTACCAATAATAAAAAACAAACAACAAAGTACTTATCTTATAACTACCGCGAGTACTTTTTATATTGCCAATGACCCCGTACTTACTTGTTTAAAATTTTGGTATTTATTTCAATAATATTAGCTAAAATCACCTTCATTCACTGAATAAAGAGTATGTAACCTATAACATATTATAGTGTCCCTGATCTCTAGTATATAAGAGATCAGACTGGGTTTTTTCACCAAGAGTTAAAAACTCTAACAAAATACCTATGTTGACAATTGGTTAGAATATGTTACGAGTTTAACCAATGGCTACTTTAACTATTGGTTAAAAAACCCACCCTTACTGGTTTTATCCCAGATAATATAATACCTACAGTACAAATGCCTCATCCCATACAACGGAATAACGCGGGCTATTTTACGAAATATTTTATTTCTGCATAACGCAAGATTATCAAGTGACATTTATTGCGTGTTGGCGAAGTATTGGGCCAAGTGAATACACTGGACACTAATTAGTAACGCTCACGACACGATCACTACATTTTTTTCCGTTCGGGCTATTTTTCACTTGTACCTGATGGGACCCCATGCTTTTATTTAAAATAACTTTTGAATTTGGAAAACTAATAGTAATAGTGCTACGAGCAAAATGGGTCATTTCCGCATTTTGCTCGCACATGTCGGGGAACAAACCAGCTCTTTTTGAATAGATGGCACAGATATTATAAGTTTTTTATAAGATCTATGATAGATAGGATGAAACGTATTTATGTACCTATACTCACTTTTGAAGTCAGCTGGTACAGGATCGCACACTTCCTTATCAGTAAAGCAGTTTATGAATGCCGCGAACCGGTCTTTGTCATTCACAACGCTGACAATGTCCAGGTCATCATTCTCCGAGCTATAGGTGTCTTCAGCGCAGACAGCCATCACCAAGGCGAGAGCAAAAAGGCAGATGGATTTCATCTTGAAAGAATTGCGCTGGAAGGATTGATTTTAGGATTAGTCAGTCATCTTTAAGTTGATAAAAACTGTCAATGCTTGTTCTGAGGGGTGTTGTGGGACCATGGCCCTCGATCCTCGTAGTTCTTGAGTCCCTAGATACAGGCACATATATTACATGGGGTCCCATCCGGTACAAACGAATAATAGCCCGAACTAGAACAAAATGTAGTAATCCTGTCTAGAGAGTTACTAGTTAGTATCCAGTGTATTCATTAAGCTCAATACTTCGTCAACACGCAATAAATATCGCTTGATAATCTTGCGTTATGCTGAAATAAAAAATTTTGTAAAATAGGCCGCGTTATTCCTTTGTATGGGATGAGGCATCTGTACTGTAGGTATTATATTATCTGGGATACAGGGAATCCTAGTTGGGGTCCAAGATCTACGTACCTATATTTGATCGTTGGGCGTTATAAAAAGCCAATGAATCAGAGAAAACTGTTGGCGCCCGAAACGCTAAAATGTAGGTAAATTCACTCATGGTCTTTATTAGTTTTACGTTTCACACAGAACTTAAATAACGTTTTTAGCGCGATTAGTCCTGTGCGAAACGTAAAACTATGTGTTCAAATCGCGAGAATCTAAGAAATAGGTCTTTATTGTCTCTATCATACCTACGTGTGGAGAGCAACGACGGGAATAAGGATTTCAAATGTCAGCGCGGTCCTCTTAATTTTTATTTGTTAAGTACTTAATTAGATTAATGACAGCAACCAAAAATTTGTTGATACACAAGATGAAATTGTTTATTGATTTTCTGTGCGCGAAGAGACCCGGTTTAACTTTATAATAATTATGAGTTCAAGTCGCGAAAGTTTAAAAAGTGTAATACAAAATAAAGTTTGAAAAACAAAATCAAATAATGTAAGTATTGGATTCCCTTACCAAAGTAAGTAACTCGGGGACACAGTAGCAACTGATGCTTATTTAGACTAGTCCAGTGCATTTATACTAAATGGCTCCCTAACGAGACGCATAGAGATAACTCGACCGTTCGGGAAGGCGCAGAGGGCACAGTGACAAAATAAGAAGACAACAAGCGAGGAAACTTATTGAGGGTTCAGTATGCTTAATTTATGCATCGCTCTTAATGTTAGCGTTGCCTGATGATAAATAAATAAATATCTATAAAGTGGAGTAGTTAATTATTATCTACTCAACAAATTTATCGTTACCACAAATAATATAATATAGGTACCTAATACTAGTTTTCTAAAAAAGTTTTAATAAGGCGACTTCTAGATTATCTTTGCGTGATTATAGGTTAGTTGGCTGCTATTAAAAATGAACAAGTATATATAATGGGAATGATTTTAAATTGTAAGCCACACTTAAGGTATATCTATAAAGATATTATAGTCCTCAAAATTTTAGCGACCACCTGGATTTAAACCCGCGCCCTCCAACTCACCGGATTGGATGCAATACTACTGAGCGGTATGGCACACTGCCCACACAGCCCTAGCGCACTGGGTGTACTTGAACTTCACCCTTGACCGAATTCGTTAAATGAGTTTGTCGTCCTGTGTGTAGAAATGAGTTTGTTTATTTATTTTAGTATTTTGTTCTCTCGTAGTGATTACACGTGTATTTTTATGTTTCTCATACTTTCGTGGATTAGGTTGTGCGTTACAGGGTTACTATGCGCAGCGCTAGGTTAGTGGATTTATTTTTAAGTATGGAGGTTTGGAAACACGTAGTTTCAAATAACCACTCAGGCGCGGTGCGGCGGGCGTAGGTAGGTCCCAAAGCGCTCCTCAAATAGCGCGGTATGGTTTTGCATATTTACGGTTTATACGAATAAACTAAGCAGTGTTTCAAAATTTCAAAACTAGTTTTGATAAGTAGCATTACTTGGCTATCTAAACAAATGCATTTTTACGTGTGTTGCAGTATAAAAAACACACACAACAACACTACACATAATAATTGACGCTCCGCCGTACCTAAAGGAAATTACTCCGTCGCTGGCGCGCGCCACCTCGGCGCGAGATGCAATTTAGACTGAGGCGTTTTTTTTTCTCCTGAACTATAGAGACTTTTATTTTATTCGATAGTGATGTTCAACTAGTTTCAATTTTAGTCGATTTATAACGAGTGACACCTCTAAAAATTGATTGCCATCCCTAGTAGCGCGATCAGCTGTAAGCCACAATTGTGGTGGGGAGCGGTCCACGTTGCGCGATGCCGGCTGCACATGTGGTTGAAGCGCCTGAGCGATTATGGCTCTCGCAACTTGTGGGGTATCATGGTCCCAGTCCCCCAAATTCGAGATAACATACCAATTCAAGTTCATGTTGTATAGTTTGGGGCTAGATGGCGCTAACTAAGCAAAGCGTGTATTATTAGCGTGTATTCCTTGTAACTGATATAATACTATAAAAAGTTATCTGGTTCCCATAGTACAAGCTATGCTTACTTTGAGGCTAGATGGCGCTGTGTGAAACGTCCACAAAATAAATACTTATTTATTTATTTTATTTATATTTAGTTGGCGTATACTCTACGATAAGGCAAAAAATACTAGCTATGTATGTACCAGACAATATAGATAAGTTAATAAGAAAATCATCACCCGAAGGTGATGACAGATTAAACGGGGAAAGGGTTGAAGTGTATTTCAATTCAACTCACAGGTATTATGTGTTATTGAGATGAACAGAACAAATGTAGAAAAGAAAAAAGTTTAAAATTACTTTTATTTTTTTTAACAAAGCATTCTTTATTTAGGTACCAAAGCTCTGTATTTTATCCCATGCACTCTGTACAAGTAAACTTATTTCATCTGCACTTTATATTTCATGATAGGAATACAAATAATTGTATCGTTTGGTCAATTTTATTGAAAAATGTATGGATTCACATGGTAACGAGGAAAACCATTTATTAGTATCACAATCACATCGCAAATTCTGAACACATTTCTGGAATTTTAAATTCTTGAGATGCGAGAAACTATGCTTAATAAATATTTTAACCGTCTAGTCACGTATAAAAATCACAAATTATAATATTTATTTTAAGTCGAATGAAATCATGCTGTTGAATAAAAAGTTTTTAGGTTGGTTTTAAAATTGTAGGTATTTTTTAAGCGAGTGCTGTTGCCTTTTTACTAGTTTTTACAGTGTTACCTTCGATGCACAATTGCACATAAGACACCCAGCTATCAAAAGTGGCTCAGTAATCATTGTAGCTCAAGAATCAAAAGGGGTGCGATGCAAGCACTGGCTTGGGATTTATACCCGGGACAAGACGATTGAGACTATATAAATGGAATAGTGAATCCTATAGAAGGCCAGGACAGTTTAACTAACGTTCGGGACCTTGACAGACAATCAACAAAGTGCCTACCTATAAGGGCTTCTTTTTCGAATACGATTGCAGAACCTAATAATAAAATATTCGTTACAATTCTTTACAATAAGTACTACACATAAGCCAATGTTACTGTGTAAAAGCTTGCCAGCATCGTAATAATAATTTCCTTAAAATTACGCTAAAACACACAAAAAATAATTTTAATTAAAAGACACAAAAAAATTCTCATGCTCAGCAGACACAACAGGTTGCGGTTAGAACAAAAATTAATTGTGCACAACGTTGAACACTGACCGTAATTATGACTCTACCTGCGCATTAATTACGTTCTTTGTACCGTGCCGGAAATAAATAAGGTCACCACTCAGAGAGATGGTAACATTATAAAGGTGTAAGCGAAAGGTACTCAAAGTATTGAGGGCCTAGTCAGAATTTTGCACATGTTTGCTTCGTAAGTATCGACACTTTTTGAGAGCAAACTCGGATTAGGCTCTCAGCTCTAGAAGGACGTAATTCCTTGGTTCTTTTAGCTTACCCATCACATCACACACATCATCAGCTGGTTGACGTCCACTGCTGGACATAAGCGGGGTGACTATTAAAACACCACTTTGAATGCTTATCACAGGGGGGGATTTGCCATGATCACCACGCTTGGTAGGGGGCTTGGTGGTCGCGTAAGATTTTAATGTACTTATACCGAGGAACTTGCTACTGCCGATTGCCTGGATATTCCCTTAGTTTACTAATGAGTATCTCACCGTTATCAACAGCTGAAGGCATCCACTACTGAACATGCCCCCTCCACAGAACACCACTTTGAGCGGCTGCTCGCATTCTGCATCCATCGGCTTCCCGCGGTTTTGACCAGATCGTCAGTCCACCAGTGGGGGGCTGGCCTACACTGCTAACTACTTCACCAAACCAAACTCGACGAAACTCGTATATTATAGAATAAATAAATATGTGTCGACATTTCACACAACGCCATCTAGCCCCAAACTAAGCAAAGCTTGTAATATGGGAACCAGATAACTGATATAATACCTAGATACTTTTTTTTGTAAATGCATACATAGAATACAATATAACACCAAGACACAGAACAAACATCTATGTTCATCACACAAATGTATGTCCTGGGTAGGAATCGAACCCACAGCCCTCAGGGTTACTACCAACTGAGCTATCGGGCCCGTCATATGGAAGTGATGTAAATCTCTCACGCTGGGATGACAGGGCAATAAATAGGTAGGTCAAGATGAGTGCTTATTCGCAAAGATTAATGGATATTTTGTATTGGATTTTTCGACATTTGTCTATAGCTGGCTGCACACACACAATAATATTGTTAATTAAATATTGTCAATAATCATAGTCGCATCGAATAATACCGCAATAAAGGGCGTACACACGCAATATTATTATTATATTATTGCGAGTGTGCGGGCGGCCTATGGACTGACAACCAAAATATTCAGAACAGCGATTCCGGTCCTAGTTGACGTAGACGCCTGTACCTGTATTATTCTCATCGTCAGCCAGATTTTAAAGCAAACAAGCTGCAATTAAGTAACAATAACTTACAGGTTGCTAAATGTATCAAAAATAACCTACCTACTAGGTATCTGTTTACCTGCCGTAATCCGTACTTCATTTTGATTCCGTTCAAAGTTACCTACTCTATCAAAAGGCGTTTACGAATATCCACTTTGGAAATAGTAAATTCAATAAGTAGGTAAGTAAGTAATAAATAACACATTTTGTACGGAACTAGTTTTATTATAAAATAAATACCTGCATTAAGCAATAAATGTATGTACAGATCTAAGCCTTATCATAATGTGATGTTTCGTAAACTTTGTAAAAGTAACGGCAACGCCACTATGCTGCACCGTGCTATAAAAAAATCAGCTACAGTTTGAACTAGTAGCAACTGCAGTTGCCTATTAAGTGTAACTTTGGTATGGTCTAGTCAGAAGCGTTGAGGAAGGCTTCGAAGTCAGCCTTGTACAGGCCCTGCGGGTCTTCTTTCTTCACGAGCTCGTCCCAGAGTTCTGGTAACTTGGCCTGTAGGGCCTTCACAACGATACGGATCAGCTCCCTTTGTTTGGCGTTGCACTTTACACACTTCGTTTTGACAGCGTCGGGAATAATTTCTGAAAACGAAAATTTTATTATAATCGAATAGAAGGACAACTTGCCCAGAAATAAGGCATATTGTTTAGGGTAGGTATACTGTCTAGCATTTATCACAGAGCTGGAAAAATATTAATACCTTATTCTAAGCGCGAGCTCCATTTTTTCATTGCTCTATGGTTTATTAAAGCAACTATAAGCACCCACCTACGTGTGCATAGAGTATTGATAATTATTAGGTTGATAATTAAAATTGGTATTTATGTAGAAGTAATTGTTAATTGTTTTACCTAAAAGTAATAACAGAACACTGTGTTATCTACAGAAATGTAAAAGATGAGTTTTAATTTGTAAACAGAAATGATGATTTTAACTGAAATTGATCCCTCAGATTTAGATACATTTGTTTTCACCACAGACCTAGAATTGTTTTGTTAAATTTTAACAATTACGCGACAATTAATAATGTTTTTAAGATAGGCTAATGTTGAGAAGATAGGCTGCTAAGACAACTTTAACTGAAGCTGAGGTATAGTTGCCTGAAACAATTAACAATTTAATTATTTTTACGCACCCGAGTAGCACCAATAATTGATGCTACTAATTTCGTACCCTTTCGTGTCATAGCTTTATTCGACTACATCATCGCTTGTCATTGATCGTTATATGTCGTTATCAACAGCCTGAAAACGTTCACTGCTAAGCCTATTAGGTCTCGCCCAGAGAGCGCCACCTTGGCTGCTCGTCTCCTACATCCATCAGCTCCCCATGGTTTTCCCCAGATAACCACAATAATTGGTCCACCTGGTGGGCCAGCCTACGTTGCGTCTTCCGGTTCGTGGTCGCCACTCGAGAACCTTTCTTCCCCATCAACTTGCTAATTCAAAGAGCTTATCGGTCGGAGATATGTCGTTGATAAGATAAATTAAATAAGAGGCTTTAAAATGAGTGATTTAAATATAACAGTGTGTTTTAAAAACTTGTAAGAAACTAGCAATAAGTAGGTACTGTGATGTCATTTATTTATGTAGATACTCACTTTTGAAATCAGTTCCTTCAGCAGTGCAAGGTCCCTGGCTCAGGAAGCACTTGGCATAGTTCTTGAGAAGGCGGGCGTTATTAGCCAGCTCCTGGGCGTCAAAGTTGTCATATTGTGTGCTGTAGGTCTCTTCGGGACGGCAGACCACTACGGCCACAAGAGCGCAGAGTACCAAAACAGCCTTCATTGTTTACTGGAATAAGAGTGTTATTAATCACAATCATAACTCTGAATTTTAATGGAAGTAGTTTTATTGTTTTTCTTGTTTAAGATAGTAGGTACCAAAATTCGTATTTTTTTTTGTTTTATTTAAATTGTTCTGTTGTTTTTTCGTTGTTAGGTATATAAAGTGTTAAAGAAGATAAGAAAAGCCTTAAAAACGGTAAAAAAATATCCTACTAATATCACAAAATGTGAAAGTTTGTTTGTGTGAATGTTTGTATTACCTTCCATCTCTAAAAACCAATTTTGATGAAGCTGAAACTACGGCAACTAGTGTGACAATCAAATTGTTGGTGCATTGCATAAAAATTGATTTATGAATGAAAACTGCCTGCACCCGAGACTCTAATCATCTGTGTTAGCGGATGTTCCTAAAAAATATTTCCTAAAGCAAGGCAGAAAGGTAAATTCAAATCAAGGTCAGAAGTCATAATAATTCTCTAATAAGTATCTATTATAAAGACACATTTAAACCGTCCCCAGTAGAAAATCAAATATAATAACTAAATCTGAGAAAAAAAATTCTGAAAAATGAAATTCCTGTTACATTACCTACTGATTCTCAAAACTCTCTATTTCCAGATCTAAGCAAACGATCACAAATTTCTGACACTGCAAATAAAAAAATAATAGCAAAACAACCCAGTATTAAATTTATTAAATCACGAACCTATGGGACGCACCAAACGCTATGCAACGAATTCAATACATATTCGTATTGTAAGCATATTAGATTAGTATTTTAAAAATACAATATACAAACTTACTCAAGTGTGTCGTCTCTTAGTAAATGCTAGACTGCTAATGTAATACCTGAGATTCTTATATATATAAAGGCAGAGGAAGGCGTTTCGATGGATGTGTTTATGTCAATTTGTCATATTGCTGACGGCCGTAAATGCTTGCTAATGAAACGCAAAGAGAATATAATGGAACGTGCAAACTTCCAGTTCGGAAAACTGGCCACTACGCTTAATTTTGTCATGTTGATAACACAGTGGCTAAATTCTCTAAGTGATGTTATCAACAACCCATGCACCTTTATAACTTTGAGTATAAAACTTAAATTATTACCTACTAACTGACCCATCCTGGCTTTGTCCGGATTGATACATTTTACCATGGATTCTTTGTTCCATGACTTTACGCTTTATCTCGGTCTAAAGGAAGACGCAGCGTAGGCCCTCCACTAGGTGGACCGACGACCTGGTGAAAGCCGCGGGGAGCCGATGGATGCAGGAGGCGAGCAGCTGCTCTAAGTGGCGCTCCCTGGGGGAGGCCTATGTTCAGCAGTGGACGTCTTCAGGCTGTTAATGATGATGATGAATGATGAAAGGAAGACAGAAGGAAGAGGGGAAGAGATAAGGGTGTGCCAGCACCTGCCTCCATTCATCGATTAATCCATTTATCCTTTGCCGTTACCTTTTTCTCTATTCCTTCTCTCTTCCTTTAGACTGAGATTAAGCGTAAAGCTAATGAATCCGTGCGAAGCCGGGCGGGGCAACTAGTATTTAATAAAAATAGAAAATCTAACGCTAAATTTAAAGTACCCAAACTCAGTGTAGAATTTGTAAATTTGCCCATCTAAAACGAAACTTCTTAAAACAAAAGTTCGGTCCTTTATAATATGGTTAGACTGTTTACAAATCAAAATTCCTAGTAACCAAATAAGGTAGCTGAAAACGATGCCTAACTAGGCGCCTAAAATTAAAAATGTATTATGAATTAATTCAAATCAATTTAAGATTCAGTTTATTAAATTGAAATATAAAATAAATATTATTGATACTGATTATTATATTCATGTTTAAATGGGCCATGCTCATTGATTGCATGGATATTTGCACACCATTTGTAATGGTAGAATTTACACGGCTCTCCCATTACCATTACCATAATTTATAAAATGTATAACTTAAATGTTGCAAATAAAAATATTTTACTATTACTTAATCTAGTATGCTTGACTCAGTTTATTATACAGCATTAAATATATTAGTACAAATTTACAATCAGTAATCATAATAATTTTTGTATTTTATTTTTTTTTCAATATTCTAAAAAAACTTTAACCTAATAAACAAGAATAAATGAGTAAATAATTTTTTACTAACTTGACTTATTAGTGACTAGCTTTTGCCCGCGGCTTCGCACGCTTGTGTTATGTTGTTTTTACGTTATAGTCTAATAATAGATCATACATTTCATACCAAACAACAAAATCCAATAAAGCTTTTCAAAGCTGAGCACAGTAACCTGTATTAGCATAGGTATATGTATAACGCAAGCATAGCCGTGAGTGGAAGCTACCTAAAATTAAATGTTTTGAGTCTAATATAGATTTATAACAGTAAAAGAAGTTTCAAACCTACGTTAAGTTTAAAAACTACAATTTTATAAGCCTCTTCATATTACAACAAAAAGAAATCATCATCACTTCACTTAGGTCTTTAACAGAAGTTTTAGTAAGTTTTGTTTAGGTACTTAGTAGTTACCTAAGCAGGCAGGTACAGTTTAGAAAAATATGGAAGAATCACACACGATGATCCCGTTTTGCTCAGTTTTACATATTATCCGCGCGCTTTTTGTTCCATTTACCACTTTTTTTTACCTTCTTAAGTTTGGGTCCATACGAATTGAGTACCTAACTACCTACACATACTTAGCCAGTGTCTATACATCTATACATATAATAAAACTGTAGAGATAAAAAAATCTGTAAATGCAAGATATCTAAAAAAAAATGACACAGGTTGGCTTGAAATTTTTTGCTGATCACGTTAAGCTACTTTTTAGACATTTTGTCTGTTTGTTTGTTTGTTTGTTTGTTTGTTTGTTTGTTTGTTTGTTTGTTTGTTTGTTACGGCACAACTCCGAAAATACTGAACAGATTTTCATGCGGTTTTCACTAATAAGCTTAGAAAAACCCGGCGCACAACATAGGATATATTAAATTTTAAATAAATAAAAATTATTTTTTTGTGAAAATGATTAAGATTTCATTATGAAACGGAACGGGATTTTAACAAGATGGCCGCTTCAAGGCTTCAAGGTAAGTTTTTTTCTTATAGTTTGGTCCACACATAGTGTAGGTATTTAGCCAGTGTCAAAAAGTAAGTTTTATTTTAGCTACTAATTATAGATGAGAGAAAAAAATGTGCTCTGTGCTACTGACGGTAATTTTATCTCGGGTTTATCCGGATGCACAGATTAAAGAAACAAAACTCTGTTACTATTATGGCGCGGCTTCATATACGCCCGAACCTTCGCTGTTGAGTTGGCGCGCAAAAACATCTTTGTTGACTATCCTCGATGTTTTTGTAGCGCCCCAACCCGGACACACAGTTAATTTGTTTGCCTGCGTTAGCGTTATATTGCATGTCGGCGAATAAATATGTTTTACTAACTGTGAGAATATTATTTGCGATTACAAAAATAAATTTTAGTAGTTTTAATTTATAATTCCTTATCAATATGAAGTATCACCAATTTTTTTTTATTTGTCTGTTTATCTGTCCCTTTGAATACGGATCACGGTTGTTATAGTGGCAACAGAAATATATCATCTGTGAAAAATTCAACTGTCTAACTATCACGATTCATGAGTACATCTTGGTGTCTGATGGATAGACAGACAGACAGAAGGACAGCGGAGGTTTAGTAATAAGGATTTAACGTTTGAGTACGGAACCCCAATCATTTTTATTTCATTCTGAATAATCCCCACTGCACTAAGCAATAAGGAAGTAATGTAATGCATGTTTGTATTTATAACATAAAAAACAAAAAACAGTAAATAACAATTGGCGCGCCTGCATTACCGGCAGTGTATCATGAGTGCATCACACTTTTCGGGCTATGGCGAAATACATCGCGCGATAACTTCGTCTGTGCTCGATGCAATGCAGATTAGAGAAAAACAATGTGTTCATTATGTAAGTACCTATACCCAAGGAAGTCATATGCATTGCATATAGATAAGTTTTTTTGTTAATCTGTGGTCCAAACTAAAAAAGAGGATAGGTATGAGAACCTTCTTAAATATGAGCACGACACAGAGAACAAGGAATTTCGAAAACTAAAAACTTCTTAGACTTTTTATTATAAGTTATAAGGCTTCACGCGATATCATATTTAGCCAATATTGAAACATAATAATTTTTATTATTCATGTTTTCGATTTAATGGGTTCTGGCGAGGGCAAAATTCTTTATTGGCGATCTGGTATTATGTATTAGTTTTCAAAAATCTACTACGCGTTACCATTCGAAATAAGTATTTAAAATTGTATTGTATAGTACCTATAGCTTAACCTATTGTAGTAACATATTCAGTAATCTGTGCCTATAGGTTCTTCATTTATTGACCCTAGCTTTTGCTACGCATTGTAAAACCTTTTTTATTTTGGCATTAGACAAAATTTGTATTTAGCCAATGATAAGAAGTATTTTATGAAAACTGTTTAAAAGGGTAGGTTATTAGACTTTTTATTATCATTCATAAGGCTTCACGCGATTATCATACTTAGCCAATATTGAAGCTTACTTAATTAACATTTTTATTTATGTTTTCGATTTATATGGTTTTGGCGGGAGCAATGTTCTTTATTGGCGATCTGGTCAAATGTATTATTTACATAAACTTACTACACGTTACCATTCTAATTTGGTAGATAAAATTATTATTGCGCTACTGCTATATTCTTGATCGACCCCAAGGAAGTTTTAAGGTACCAGGGGTTTAGCAAAGATACCAACCACTAACGTTAACGCCAAACGCTAACTCCAAAATGTACTGCGATGAAATTTTGGAAATCGCTTCCTTTTCCACAGCTAATGACATTTCAATACAGTTTTGAAGTTAGCGTTAGCGTTAGTGGTTGGTATCTTAGCTAGACCCCCTGTAGTACTTATAGCTACTTAAGTTATAGACCCTTACCATTGCTACGCATTTTAAAACCTTTTTTATTTTGGCATTGAATTAAGCCGGAGTGCGATATTTGTATTTAGCCAATGATACGAAATATTTTATGAAAAATGTTTATGGGTAGGTACTTAGATATAATAATATGTAGGTATTCATTATGGCAATTATACAATTACCTTGAATTAACATCAACATGGCGCGTAACGTTCGTTTTTGACTGTTTTTTTTATTTGTTCTTCTTCTTCTTCATGCATGTTGAAATAAGTTTTTAATAGTTAAAATATTTTAGATCTGTGGGCTTTTAAATACACCATGGGAGCAAAAAATGATTGATTACTCGGTTACTTCAAGAAGGTTATAGTTATAGTAGGTAAGTAACTATCTTTGTAATGACGATTTTACCTACTTCCTCACTTTCATCACTAGGTAGGTACGTTGAAAGTGCAGTGGGAATGAGACAGCGTGGAAAATAGTGGACATAATAATAATTATAACTGTCGATTCTTTAAGGAGTGGTGGTTTAGTATTAGTAATTCCTAATTAGTATTAAGAAAATTAATTATGTACGCATCGTACAGGGCAAATGCATATCTCCAGCAATTTATAAACTTATTATGGATACTGGCTAAGTGTAGGTACTCAATTCGTATGGAGCCTAACTTAAGAATCATCGTGTGTGATTCTTCCATATTTTTCTAAACCGTATCTGACTGCTTAGGTAACTACTAACTAAACAAAATTTACTGAAACTTCTATTAAAGACCTGAGTGAAGTGATGATGATTTCTTTTTGTTGTAATATGAAGAGGTACTTATAAAATTGTAGTTTTTTGTTTGAAACTTCTTTTTTTTTACTGTTATAAATCTATATTAGACTCGAAACATTTAAATTTAGGTAATGGCTTAAATGGGTTCCACTCACGGCTATGCTTGCGTTATACCTATACCTATGCTAATACAGGTTACTGTGCTCAGCTTCGAAAACATTTAGTGGATTTTTTGTTTGGGTCGAAATGCATTATCTATTATTAGACTATAACGTAAAAATAACATAACACAAGCGTGCGAAGCCGCGGACAAAAGCTAGTCAATAATAAGTTTATAAACTGCTGGAGATATGCTTTTACCTGTACGACGCGTACATAATTAATTTTCTTAATACTAATTAGGAATTACAAATACTAAACCACCACTCCTTAAAGAATCGACAGTTATAATTATTATTATGTCCACTATTTTCCGCGCTGTCTCATTCCCAACATACTTACTATAATATGTGGTTTATTTAAAAGCCCACAGATCTAAAATAATTTAACAATTAAAAACTTATTTCAACATGCTAGAAGAAGAAGAAGAAGAACAAATCAAAAACAGTCAAAAACGAACGTTACGCGCCATGTTGTTAATTCGAGGATACAATTTTATTGCCATAATGAATACCAACATATTATTATATCTAAGTACCTACCCTTTTTAAACATTTTTGATCAAATATTTCGTATCATTGGCTAAATACAAATAATAGCACCTCCGGCTTACTTTAATGCCAAAATAAAAAAGTTTTAAAATGCGTAGCAATGGTAAGGGTATATAACTTAAGTAGCTATAAGTACTAAAGGGGGTCTAGCAAAGACACCAACCACTAACGCTAACGCCAAACGCTAACTCCAAAATGTATTATGAATGACATTCACTGCGGAAAAATTAGTTTAGTTTTGTTTTCTTACTTTCTTTCTTTCTAAATGTCATTTCAGTACATTTTGGAGTTAGCGTGAGGCGATAGCGTCAGCGTGAGGGGTCTTTGCTAGACCCCCTGGGGGTCTAGCAAAGCTGTCATGTCATTACAATGCATTTTTGGAGTTAGCGTGAGGCGTTAGCGTTAGCGATTGGGATCATTGCTAGACCTCCTGCCCGGTCCCTTAAAACTTCCTTGGGGTCGATCAAAAATGTAGCAGTAGCGCAAAAATAATTTTATCTACCTAATTAGAATGGTAACGTGTAGTAAGTTCATGTAAATAATACATTTTACCAGATCGCCAATAAAGAACATTGCTCCCGCCAAAACCCTATAAATCGAAAACATGAATAAAAATGTAAGCTTCAATATTGGCTAAGTATGATAATCGCGTGAAGCTTTATCAATAATTATAAAAAGTCTAAGTACCTACCCTTTTAAACAGTTTTCATAAAATACTTCCTATCATTGGCTAAATACAAAATTTGTCTAATGCCAAAATAAAAAAGAGTTTACAATGCGTAGCAAAAGCAAGAGTCAATAGGTACAGATTACTGAAAATGTTACTACTAAAGGTTAAGCTATAGGTACTACAAATACAATTTTAAATTTTTATTTCGAATGGTAACGCGTAGTAGATTTTTGAAAACTAAATAATACCAGATCGCCAATAAAGAATTTTGCCCTCGCCAGAACCCAATATTTCGAAAACATGAATAATTATTCAGTTATGTTTCAATATTGGCTAAATATGATATCGCGTGAAGCCTTAAAACTTATAAAAAAAGTCTAAGAAGTTTTTAGTTTTCTAAATTCATTGTTCTCTGTGTCGTGCTCATATTCAAGAAGGTTCTCATACCTATCCTCTTTTTTAGTTTGGACCACAGATTAACGAATAAACTTATCTATATGTAAATACATTTGACTTCCTTGGGTATAGATACTTACATAATGAACACATTGTTTTTCTCTAATCTGCATTGCATCGAGCGCAGACGAAGTTATCGCGCGATGTATTTCGCTGTAGCCCGAAAAGTGTGATACACTGCCGGTAATGCAAGCGCACCAATTGTTATTTACTGTTGTAAAACATGCATTAAATTACTTCCTTATTGCTTAGTGCAGTGCGGATTGTTCAGTATGAAATACAAAAATATAGCAGTTCCGTACTCAAAGGGCAAATCCTTATTACTAAACCTCCGCTGTCCGTCTGTCTGTCGGTCTGTCCACCAGGATGTTCTCATGAATCGTGATAGTTAGACAGTTGAATTTTTCACAGATGATATATTTCTGTTGCCACTATAACAACCGTGATCCGTATTCAAAGGGACAGATAAACAGACAAATAAAAAAAATTGGTTTTACTTCATATTGATAAGGAATTATGAATTAAAACTATTACAATTTATATTTGTAATCGCAAAGTTTGTAATACATATTTATTCGCCGACATGCAATATAACGCTACTGCTTCCTCCATTTTATTTAGCCCACGTTGGTCGCGCAGCAGGAAACAAATTGACTGTGTGTCCAGGTTGGGGCGCTAAAAAAACATCGAGGATAGTCAACAGAGATGTTTTTGCGCGCCAACTCAACAGCGAAGGTTCGGGCGTATTTATGAAGCCGCGCCATAAAAGTAACAGAGTTTTTTTCTTTAATCTGTGCATCCGGATAAACCCGAGATAAAATTAGCGTCAGTAGCAGTGTAGCAGAGTATCATTTTTTTCTCTCATCTGTGGTTAGTAGCCAAAATATAACTTACCTTTTGACACTGGCTAAATACCTACACTATGTGTGGAGCCAAAATATAAGAAAAAAAACTTACCTTGAGGCCCTGAAGCGGCCATCTTGTTAAAATCCCGTTCCGTTTTATAATGAAATCTTGATCATTTTCACCAAAAATAAAATTAACGATATATAAAATTTAATATATCTTAAGTTTTGCGCCGGGTTTTTCTAAGCGTATTAGTGAAAACCGCATGAAAATCCGTTCAGTATTTTCGGACTTGTGCCATAACAAACAAACAAACAAACAAACAAACAAACAAACAAACAAACAAACAAACAAACAAACAAACAAACAAACAAACAAACAAACAAACAAACAAACAAACAAACAAACAAACAAACAAACAAACAAACAAACAAACAAACAAACAAACAAACAAACAAACAAACAAACAAACAAACAAACAAACAAACAAACAAACAGACAGACAAAATGTCTAAAAAGTAGCTTAACGTGATCAGCGAAAAATTTCAAGGCAACCTGTGTCATTTTTTTTTCGATATCTTGCATTTACAGATTTTTTTATCTCTACAGTTTGATTATATGTATAGATGTATAGATGTATAGATAGATTCAGTGTTACTGAGTAGATGTACAAACTTACTAAAGTAGGTGTTTATTGTACGCTTTTCTAGCCTAATGTCGGTTTATTTTTGAGAAATTGAAAACATGCCAGTTATTATATTTAGGAGAGGACTTTCATTGACTATCTAATTACATTTGACTGACTTAAATTATAGCTACTTATAGGTTCGTAATCCCTGCCTGCTGAACTGTAGGTTGTGGGTTCGATTCCCCCCCAGGAAAAACATTTGTGTTTGGACTACATGGCGCTGTGTAAATTGTTCATAAATATTTATTTATTTATTAATAATTATTAAGTCACGTAAGTCACAAGTTAACCTGCTGTAGGTATTTGAGAGTACCACAACAAAAAAAAACACACAAAATCACATTCCCTGGTCTATAGATGAAAAAATAACTTTAATTAATACCTACGTGATCTGTGATTATACCGTGTTTGGTTCATACTGGCTTGACCTGATATATTATGACGATAATATATCTTCTGAGAAACTGTTTTGATAAACAGGAAAAATGTAAATAATAAGTTAAAAAAAACATATTTGGGTTATTTTACATTACTTAGGTACTATCAGCTACAAAAGCCTACACAGCAAATAAGAGTATTATATATGATATATACTAGTAGTATATGTGAAATAAAAAATATTTCTGCCTTTGGACCAAAACTTTTACATACACTCACATCAGATCCATTGTATGTCTATAGATGGACCAAACTAACTGGATAACAAACTCATTGATTTTGATATCTTCTCGTGTAAGCAAGTGGTCAGTCTAGACCGCCCATGCGCACCGCGATAAAATTTTCTGGTCATTTTTCTCGACCTTGACAAGACTATGGTAGCGGCTGAGTGTCACTCTACCAGTGACGACAAATTTTCTCACGATGACCATGCTAAGAATAAGAATAAGAATATGTTTATTTCCAGAACAGTTAGATACAGTACAGTAGAACATGTTATATGTGTCGCTGTAACATAGTGAAAGAGAGGAATATTTACTACGGGCCCCAAACTAGGCAGAGCCTGTATCTTGGGTGCCCAAGCTAGCCACTGTATTAACATTATTGGGCCACCCAAAGACTTCTAACTTTCATACGATGGTCTTACGACCACCTGCCCCGGCTTCCGTAACCTCTCATTTTACAATGCAATCCTAGAATGCAATATCGATTGTCGATTTATAGAAAACGTAATTACTAGAGAGAACCTAATAGATGACATTATTTTAACCAGATTTTAAAACTCGAGGGGCCTTACTTATAAATTGACTTGACTTGACTTTTTGGTTTATGGCTTCAATCTTCTGTCAACTTTTGACTGATTGAAATGTCACGCGAGAAAACGAGACGGAACGCTTAAAACACTGACTAACTTTAAGCGGTGTTTATAAGTAAGGCCCTATAGGTATAGGCTTCAGCGACCTGCGTCAATAAAATTAGCGGCTCTCTAATAGGGTATCAATGCTAGACGACCTAATCTATATACCTACAGAAATATAAGTTTGGATTTCATACTAAACTGTTGACACTTAGTCCGTAAATATTCGGAGATGTAGTGTCTGCGCTTTTCGATATCAGGATACTTACTACTTATAATATGGTTTATAAGTATGAAGTTGCTACTCGTATTTTTAAGCTTTGTGTTCTGGATTAGATTGTGCTTTCTGTGTTAATTTCGCACTAGGTACATGCATAATAAATTATTACTAATTTTTACTTATTCCTCCTCCTTGCTGCGTTTTCCTCAGTGCTGAGGGTCGTGACCCCCTCCATAGATCACTTTGTCTCTGACGATTGTACGCCATCGTGGTCGGTTCTCAGCGGCGAATTAACCCGAAAACTTCGTACCACCCAGCGCACGAAGCGGCTGCAGTGGCCGTGAGGAACTAAATAGCCTCTAAAAGTTCTGAGAGTGGAAGGACGTGGGAACCCACCACTCAATTTTTCCCAAGAAAACCCCCCAATGTATACTTATTAATAGATACTAATTCACCTAAATATTATTGCAGTAAGTAGGTAGGTGGTGTGGTAAACTATAGTTGTCCTTTCAAAGTATTTTAGACACCTTCTATATATTCATCTATACATTCATTAAGACGGATATTTTGTTCAAACTAGGTTATTTTTGTTTATTCTCAGATATTGTTAACGTAAGGCTTACGCAATTTCATTGCCATGAAACCAAATACCTATTAGTCATAGTAAAGGTGAGCTTAACCCGATTCAAAGTCGCTCAGGGAACTATGGAGAGGGCTGTGCTTGGAGTTTCTCTGAAAGATCGAATCAGGAAAGTGGTGATCCGACAGAGAACCAAGGTACATAGCCCACCGAATTAGCAAACTGAAGTGGCAGTGGGCTGGCCATATCTGCCGAAGAACCGACAACCGTTGGGGAAGACGTGTTCTTGAGTGGAGACCGCGACTTGGCAAATAGTGTAGGACGCCCGCTACTGCAGCCCGCCGACGTAGGCTATAATCTACAGTGTAGGTAAATGTATCATGCAAATATACAATCATAAGTAGGTACCATTAAGTTGCTTACACATTACACAACGAAGACGTTTGCGAGTGAAACCACAGGGTACTTTCTTATTACAGTAGAGACTCACCTGTCTATAAGAAAGAATAACGCCCAACGATCACATAACTAGGATTCCCTGTATCTAGGGACCCAGGAACGATGATCACCCTGGTCGTACAACACCCGGACAACACATGTAGTAGAGTACACAGAGACAGTATTTTCGCTTTTTTTCTGTGTACATATTCTTGTGCGTCCTGCTGCGGGAGTTAAAGGCCGCGACCTCTGGGTTAGTTATGAGCCGACCTCAACCACCACACCACAGAAGCTGTCAGTCATTCAATTGTTTATTTGTGTAGGTAATAATTTATACCCACCGCTAGCAAAAATATCAATAACTTACTACCATTAAAATAAACATAAAACTATAGGTGTACATAAATCCATAATCCATAACTTAACATAAACAAGTAGACATTTTACAGAAAAATTATGATATTCCATTGTTATTGTTGTGAATGAAGTGATGTAAGCCCTGAATGATGGATAGGATGGATCATCTCTGTTAGTCCACTTCTGGATATAGCATCATCATGAGCCTGAGGGTCATAGGCCACTTTGAGCAGCTGCTTGCCTCCTGCATCTATCGCTTCTGACCAACTAGCTAGGCGATCATGTAACTTGATTGCAATTTGCAATCAATAGAAACACAAACATTTATGAACTTCACGGTTTCAATAAGCAGGTTACTTATGTGCATAGCCATTATGGCTCGTTTTTTAAATTCAGAATGCTCTCTCCTGTTGCATAGCATTATAAAGTACCATGATCTCCCCGCAGGTAGTTAGGTACCTATAGTTATCTGTGCTGCAGGTCCTCGATCCACCTAATTTTGGGGGCCGACCTACGTTGACACGCGAGAATCTTTCTTCCCCATCGGTAATCAGATGTCAACTTGTCAGTTCTACGAGTGAGGTAGTAACTTTAAATCCCTTATTTTTCAAATGATGAGCTACTTAATTTACCACTGTAAAGTAATCCTACGTTATTAAAACTATTTAAAGTCACAAATTATTAGGTATTGTTAGCATTATAAAACTACAAGAGTATCTTTATCCTAAGAGAGTATCTTCTCGTGACCACGGCCAATGAAACTTGGCCTAAACGTCGAGATAAATAAATAATGTTTTTAGCGCGATTAAGTCCTGTGTGAAACGTAAAACTATGTATCTTTATCCTACTTTATCCACAACCGAACGTAGCCCTGACATGATTGGTTTGACATTTGACACCCTGCTCAGACACAGAATCAAGAGGACGACAATTTATCAATTTAAAAATAAGTCAATTTGGTGAGTACCTACGTATGATATAAACCACAATGTAAATAAACAACCATTTCTTGGAATGAAAATCGTCTCTTACTGTTAAGTTTCTTGTGAATGTAATTTGTGTCACACCACACATCATATATCAATAGCCAGAAGACTTCTACCTGATGAACATAGGCAGGCCTTCACCATAAAGCAAGGCAAATATGTCACATTTTAAAGCCATGTTTCCATTTATCTGTGATATTGAATGAAATGTTATTATCATCTATAGATAGGGTAATCCAATGCCGTTAATTACATGATGAAAATTTTTCATTGGCTTTAACCAATAATTCATAAAATTCATTTTCCGCAGCGTCCTCCTATGAAAATGACGGAAAAGGGTCTAGTTCTCTGTCATTTATCTAAACAACTGTAATATTTAATTGATTAAAAAAAAACCCTAAATTAGCAGATATACTCGACTATAATAATAAAATGGCAAATATTTAAAAATATGTGATAGACACTCAAGAAAAAAAGAACAGTTTATTTCACTATTCCATACGATTTCCTTATATTTTGCCAAACTTCAATATCTTAACTGTATGAAGATAAGGTTGGTTTTGCTTTGCTCATTGTGTCTCGTTTTTGATATAAATCAACGAACACTTGAAACGAATTCTCAGTCTGCGCAGTCTCTAGAAACTGTGAACAAAAATCTATTTCTATAGAACCTAATCCTTTCCCTGCCAAAATGATAATGATAAAAAAAAAGTGCTGCTATATCAGAATAAAGTTTCTGGACGTAGTAGAATTTCCAAGGCAATGAAATGTTTCGTTTTGATGCATTTAAATAATATATTACAACAATAGAATTTAACAAATTATAATTAATTTTTTTTGAGTTATATAAGAAATAGCTAATAAACACGATTATTGTATTGGAGTGGTTATATCTGAAAAATGTTAGAATTATATTTTTAAATATGGGCACACTAAACAATGCTGCAACCTCACCCAAGAATTAAATAAACAAACATGGCTGATTGTCAGTAGTGATATGAAGGCCGGTATTTATTTTTGTTAACAAATTGTAGAAATTGCCCTAAATTGACTGTAAATCAGTAATTTGTTATTGGCAAAATGCTGAAGTGGATTTAGCGTCGAGACTGATTTGCAGTGATTGTGTTAGTGATAGTGAATGATGAGATACTCCAATATTTACATCGTTATTTTAATTATTTGCAGTGATTGTGTTATTGATAGTGAATGGTGAGATAGGACTCCAATATTTATATTGTTATTTTAAGTTTTAAGTCGTTCTTCTAAAGGGGAGTCTACCCTGAGTTTTCCAGTTTCTGGATGCCAGTCGAGAACCTTTCTTTCCCATCGGTTGTAAGTTCTATGAGTACCTAAATAATAAAAATAATTAATATTTTTTGTACTGATTCTTTGGTTCAATAAATAATGTTTGCTATTGCTTGCTTGTCAGTAATTCATAGATGTCTTATGAAAGAACTACAGAGATCGATATAAACTGGATGCCTATCTAGTTTTTACAAAAAAAAAACTCGAAGGAACATATTATGACAAATATTATGTACTAAATTATGTCAGTAATTCAGTATATTAAGGAAATAATATTCTTTTGGAAACATGCCCTTTAAGTCTCAATCTAAAGTACAACTTAAGTGGTGTGATTTATTTTTATTACATGTGTTTTGTAGTACAAACAATGCCTTGGATTTTTTTTTTAATATGTACCAATTTTATTCACATATTGAAAACTAAAAAACTTGTCTTCTTTTTCAACTAACTTAATAATAGCTGGGGAAGCAAAAATTATCTCATTAATCTTAAAAAAGTGTCACAATTCAAATATCTGGGTCATTGGGTTACAGAGACTCACCGATGAAATGGATATGAAGAGGGAGCGCAGAGCATTGTCAGTCAGGGCCAATATGCTGGATCGTAGGTTTACACATTGTACTGTTAGCGTGAAAGCCACATTGTTCAGAGCATACTGTCAGGCTTTTTACACGTGCAGCTTATGGGTCAGATATTCGCAGAGGGCTTACAATGCTCTGCGTGTGCAATATAACAATGCTTTTAGGACACTGATGGATCTACCACGCTTTTGCAGCGCATCTGGAATGTTTGCGGATGCAAGAGTAGTTAGTTTCACATTAATACTCCGCAAAGGAATTGCATCCGTAATGCACCGCGTGCGTTGCAGCAGCAACAGCTACCTGCAACTGATTGCGGAAAGGATGGATGTGGACAGTGTCTTCATGAGGCATTGGACACCAGTCCATATCGTGAAGGACACTGTCCGCTCATCTAATCCTATACACCTTGTTTTGTGTAATTGAAACTGTTAATGTAATAAAGCGCCTGAATTGATATTTATGTGATTTTAATAATAAGATTTTTATAATGGATTTCTGACTATGTATAATTTGTGTAATAATGTGTATTAATAATTAGTAATAATTTGTGAGAACGAAGTTTGTGGATGAAATTACGCCAATGTCGCGTCGATAGAGAGAATGTAAATCTTATAGTGATGGTTTTCACTTATCTGTATTCGGGGGATGATTGTGAATGCGAGTCCTACTGTGCTAGAGCTGTTTACGTAAAATTGAAAAAATTGAAAGTAACGTGTCTTTCACTTACCCCACGACCTTATCGAATTTACACATTAATAATTTAGCTATTTTACCCATTATAAATTTACTTTGCGTCTGTTTTCAGTGTAATTTTATTTTGATAAAAAAAATACATAAATACATTATACATACCTATTTTTTTGGGGTATCTTTTATTTTTGTTCTCCTTACCTTAATGATAGTTATGTACAGAAAACAGCTCATATCAAGCGTAACATGAGTTTTATAGTCATGCTTGATTTGCTGTTAATTATACCTACTAATAGAATACTACAGGAAAGCGCTTATTTTGTCGATATCGATAAAATCTATCTATCCATTACTGACAGCTGCGATATTGCTAATCTGTGGACGGATACGATGTTAGATGTCAGGTTTTTTGTTGGCAGCACTGTATTATGATGTAAAAGCTGTCATTTTAAGGACTAGATTCCTTAAAAACACGATGTTCTAAGTTCACCCTCTCCTAGCGAAGCGTTACATGCTCTTTGAGTCTGCGGTTGGGCGCCATCTAGAGCAGACACTGTGTCGTTTGACATCAGGGCAGCTCCTGGTGAAAAAAATCGCTGTACAAACACGAATATTAGGCATTGAAAATAAGATCGTCGACAACGAAGTACCTATTTCTACCGATTTGAATAATTAGTATTTATTCTCGGAATAGACGTAAATCGTAATGACCAATTTGATGTTAGATTTCGAATGCTGATGATGGGTGGTGGTGATGGTGGATGGTGGTGATGACGGGTAGAACTTCAGGTGCCGACTTTGAGCTCGTTTCATTAGTTGTGATACGATATTTCCGGTTGATACCGGGGCGCGGAAATTGGACTGGCTGACCTGATAGACTTCGAAGACTTCACCTGGAACTCCTAGACGTGTAGAGCTAGACATGCCATCTTTGGGCTCGATTCATTAGTGGTAATCAGATCTTCTTGTTTCTTGATCTTTTTTACGTTTCCCTGCGAGGTATGATCTGGAACGAGGAAATCCGCAGAAAGACTAAAGTGACCGATATAGCTCTTAGGATTAGCAAATTGAAATGGCAATGGGCAGGCCACATCGCTCGCAGAACTGACAACCGATGGGGAAGAAAGTTTCTCGAGTGGCGTCTACGAACTGTAGAGCGCGCAGCGTAGGCAGACCCCCTACTAGGTAGGCCGACAACCTGGTGAAAACCGCGGGAAGCCGATGGATGCGGGAGACGAGCAGCGGCTCAATGTAGCGCTCTCTGGGGGAGGCCTATGTTCAGCAGTGGACGTTTACGGGCTGTTGATAATGATGATGATGATAATCTTTTTAATTCTTCATCATCATCAACAGCCTGAAGACGTCCACTGCTGAACATAGACCTCCCCCAGAGAGCTCCACTTTGAGCGGCTGCTGCATCCATCGGTGCCCCGCATCGACAACGGTTTTCATTTTTACCCACCTATAATTAGATACATACAATATACCTACAATCCTACGATAACATATTCCAAAAAAACAATATAAAGGAAATACACAAATCGGGTAAAAATAAAATTAAAAAAATAAAAGAACCAAATTATTTTGGTTTAGTACCACCTCGCCCGCCGTTATCCAGTCGCTGTGTGCGTAATGCCGTGCGCGTGTAGTAGTGCGGCTAAATACCTATTCATTTCATAAAGAAGAATAAAAATGAATGCAATAATTGAAAAAATAAGTAAAGTCGGTATATAAATCACGGGGTAATAAGTTTTTAAAGTTTCTGTAGGGGGCATCTCCTGTCCCTGTCTCGCAAAACAGAGCGCCTCCGCAGTTACTATGAAAAATCCACTTGTGACGTCACATGCCAAAGAGATTGTATGTAAAGCTACCACAGCTTAGTAATGAGGACGACCTGACGTCACTGGCCGTTTCAAATCAAATCAAATCATTTATTTGCATAAAAAGGGTACATTTAGTTCTTATAATAATTATGATGATGATCATCCTATTTATATCCTATCCTAAGTTTGAGCTATCTCTTTCTATTCTGGTTTTTAAAATGCTTGTAACTTTGTCATTTTTTGAGATATTTTATTTTTGTTTTCACAAATGTTTATCCTTTGAAGAATATTATTAATTTATGCAAAAAAATATTTAGTCATCATGTCTATGCTTTAAAAAGCATAGGTAACCTGCAACTGTACTTAGAAAATATGCTTGTGGTGCAAAACTGTTGTATTCAAAAAGCCGCACGCTTAGCGGCTGGTTCTTACTATAAATAAATATATTCAGTGCCGTTTCTGTTCGGATTTTTATTTATTTATTTGAATCTCTATCTCTGTCACACGTTTTAGATTCGTAAAGGCCATGGTCAAGGGTTATCTTATACATCCACTTGTTGTCTTTATCAATATTTGGTGTTTCTCAGTTATATAAGATGTGTTCCTCTTTGACATTTCATAGTTATCCTAACTGCTGTGAAGAGATAACCTGTGTTTGCCATGACGAAGTTTACGGTAAATATTCTATTAGTTATCTAGTACTTACAAGCTTTGCTTAATTTAGGGCTAGATGGAGCACCACACATATTAATTTGTGAACATTTTTATAATACTTATATTTGTTTCAATAGTTTTATATTATTTACGACGCATCACAGTTTTACCTGTTATTAACCCGTTTAACTTATAACCCACTGGCACTAGTAATATTCCAAGATACAATTATTCTAAGTATATTCTTTGCGATGAATCCCTTTCTTCTAAATATACTAAATAACATCTCTAAAAGAGAAACTTAGTCTGTACGTTTATTTATGGACCATCATCATACTACATGTTTTTGAAATTAATAATGACAACTTACATAAATTACATGACAGATTTTGATTTACATGTAGCCCTAATTACAGTATGACCACATTCTTCTTTTCCTATAGCTTTCACGCCAAAATGGCTGAACCGATTTAGACAAAACTTGGACATAGATTGCTAATACTACTGCGATAAACATGACAAGAACGACAACAACAACAACTTAAATCAATAAAACAAAATCAACTTTTACATGGCATCATTATAATTACCTACCATGATTTTTATTGCAGATTATTTTGGCGCTGGTCGCTCTATTTGCTCTAACAGCGGCGAAACCCCAAGGTTAGTTTCATTATGTGTTATTGACTTATTGCATCATTGTATGCATGTTGCATATTGGTCATAATAACATTTCAAATTGACCCCTAGTTATTATTGGTTTTCTTAGATACGAAGAATTTACATTATACGAATTTGGATGCGGCTTATTAATCCTGCATCTCCATAAAATTCATTTATTTTTTTTGTATAATAACTAACAACAAGCGCGATGATCAAAGTCACGCAACGAGCTATGGAGAGAGCAATGCTCGGTGTTTCCCTGCGAGACAAGACCCCAAATGAGGAGATACGCAGGAGAACTAGAACCGTGACCGATATACCTCTTAGGATTAGCAAGTTAAAGTGGCCATGGGCAGGCACATCGCGCGTAGAACTGCCGATGAGGAATAAAGGTTCTCAAGTGGCGACCAAGAACCAGAAGACGCAGCTTAGGCCGGTCCCCCACTAGGTGGACCGACGATCTGGTGAAAGCCACGGGGAGCCGACGATGGGTGCAGGAGGCGAGCAGACACCTAAAATAGTGCTTCCTGGGGGAGGCCTATGTTCAGCAGTGGACATATTCAGACTGTTAATGATCATGATGATGATGATAACAACTAGAGAAATGAGGATACTCTCGAAAGGGCTTTCCAATTTCGGTACTTTTCCAAAATGTCGCAGCTAGTGTTGAGGGGTAACAAACATATATTATAAGTAAAGTAAAAAAAATAAATAAATATTTTCAGAAGCTCATTTTTTCTTGTTACAGTGAACTTTGTTGATGGTGCTGAAGGTCCTGGTCCAGGTAATAAATCAATAATTTAACTTTTTTTATATGAGTAGTTACTTATATTAACATAATGGGTTGATAAAAATACCTACGAAAAATATTAGGTAATCAATATTATAATGCCATAGTTACAACTATTATAAAAAATACCGTTGGTGGAGCAGAAAGTGCCGAGGCCGCTGGCTGCATTGCCACGCTGCCGGCAAAGCTGATTTTTTGAACAAAACATCAGCCAGCTTTCATTGTGTCACTGGTTGCCTCCACCAAAAAAACAACCAAAAACCAGCCAGCTTTCAAGAGCACCTGGCCCCAACGATCCCATAGTTTCTATACCCCTGTCTCTACATATTATGCATTAATGAATAAAGGGCAAAATATTTAAGGCCATAACCAATACAATATAATTCAGACGCCTGTTTACACTACGACACTCGTCAATGCTAATTGCGACAACTCATTCATAAAACGATCTTTTTAAATTGAGTTTTTTTATTTCAGTGAATGTCGTCGACAATACCCCGAACCCGAACGGAGGTACCAAATTAATTTATTATTTTAATTAAAATTGTAATATTTAGTTAAGTTTTATTCAATCAGCATAATCATCATCATCGTTCGGAGAACGCCATTATACTTGCCTCTTGCAACCAACACCTCCCTGCCATTTTGACCTCTTTGGTCTATCTACAAAGGCAGAGGACCTTCTTCTAATTTAAGAGTTGGGACCATTGACTATCAAACCAGTTATAAGTTATAATCTTTGGTTTGGGACTCTCTTATCGGCGTATCTCATGCAATCCTATTTATTGATCCAGTTCTCTATTACTTCCTGAATACGACCTAGGTACTTACTCTAGTCGCCTTCCTTTTGCCTTCCCCTTCATCACTTGCCATCTACTTTACCTATTCCTGATGATTGATTTTAATGATGCCCTTTGTTTAGATCTGTAATTTTTCCTTTTCTGTTATTTTATGTTTCTATTTCAATAGTCTCTTTCTTTTTCTTCACTTTGGTTAGTACCTCGTACTTCTTCTTTGGTTCTTCTGTAATTGTATTTTACTTATTGCATTATCCTCTCCGTCCACAATAACCTCTTCATTCTCCTCCAGCACCACATTTTGGATAGGTCCCTATGTTATGTCCCCGTCTTACAATGAGATTAAGATTCTCTAGATTTTCAAACATAAAAACTAAACTTATAGGTAAGTATGTAGGTATTTTTTTTCAGTTGTTGCTAATACAAAACTAATGTCATTTTATTTGTTTAATGATTGATTTTAATGATGCCCTTTGTTTAGATCTGTAATTTTTCCTTTTCTGTTATTTTATGTTTCTATTTCAATAGTCTCTTTCTTTTTCTTCACTTTGGTTAGTACCTCGTACTTCTTCTTTGGTTCTTCTGTAATTGTATTTTACTTATTGCATTATCCTCTCCGTCCACAATAACCTCTTCATTCTCCTCCAGCACCACATTTTGGATAGGTCCCTATGTTATGTCCCCGTCTTACAATGAGATTAAGATTCTCTAGATTTTCAAACATAAAAACTAAACTTATAGGTAAGTATGTAGGTATTTTTTTTCAGTTGTTGCTAATACAAAACTAATGTCATTTTATTTGTTTAACAGTGCAAGTGGTTGACGGAGACCACCAAGGTGAGTGACAACCAGTTTTTGAAAACTAGTGTTACCTTCGTTTTCATCCGTTTAAAGAAACAGCACCTCACTTTTACACATTTAAGTACAATAGATTAATAATATGGAATTCAGAAGTATATAGAAACTAATATTATTACATGTGGCCACTGTTTGGTATTTTATAAGTAAGCGCTAAATCACAGTCGTCATCATCAACTAATTGAAGACGTCCACTGCTGAACATAGGCTTCCGTCACAGAGCACCACTTTGACCAGCTGGTTGCTTCCTGCATCCAACGGCTCGCTGCGGTATTGACTAGTCCACATAGTCGGTCAAAACACAGAGTATATTTTGTGGCTGCCATGCTTCAGATGGTCTTGTAGTGGTGGTCATTAAACAGTCAGAAACATTTAAATGTCTTGAAAGTTTTGATGCCAGTGCCACAAGATTTTGGTCGATCATTAAGGCGAAAATACACGGTTCAACCAAATTGAATCACTTTGGTTGAACGGAGCAGAAATGAACGGCAAAGATGACCCTCAATGACATTAAATGATTCACTTTTATGTTTACATGGACCAATTTGGTTGCTTCATCCAAATTGAAAGGCAAAAGTGAACCGTGTATTATCGGCTTTATGGGTAAGAGTATCTGCTAATATTCAATGCAAAACATAGAAGAAAAGAAATATCTCATTTGCCCTAAATTTTCTCTCCCCTTCGACAGGGCGTAAAACTAATTAACCCGTACAAAACTTAGTGTAGTACATATATTAAACACTAATTATTATTTTATTTGTTTAACAGTAAACGTGGTGGACGGAGAACAAGGTGAGTAACAACATTTTTTTCTAATAGAGATGTTTCGTGATTTTACCCGTTTTATAAATAACGAGCAGACTCACTTTTACATACCTACGGAACCCTCGGTGTGCGATTCCGACTCGCACATAGATGGTATTTTTCGGTTTTTTTTTTCTGGTTCGGTTTAATCCGAGATAGATAAAAGGGGTTTAAACCAATTTGTGAACTTTTTCGTGCTAATAAACATGGCAATAGCACAGACATTTAAAGTATTAGATGTCTGTGGGCAATAGTTATTTTCACCTCAGCAGCTTAAGATTACATTTATATGGAGTTTTGGAGAAACACATGTTTTTTTTTCTTTTTTCTCTTTGTCATGCTTTTGGCGGAAACGCTATGATGTTTCGTTACTAGGCAATAAGTACCTACCTGTAATGATGTTCTCACTGCTGAGGTGAAAAGTTGTATGTGCTACTCGAGAGCAAAGTTTTTGCATCTCGTGCCTTTGAATCCCTCGCTCGCTCAGGATTCTAACTTAGAATCACTCGCTTCGCTCGGGATGCAATACTAGAAACCTTCGCTTGCTCAGGATTCAACATTAGCACTCGACACAAAAATCAACTATGCTCTCTTGTTGCACAAAATAAATGAATGCTGCTAAATGATGCAGTAATTAGATACATTTACAACAAAAGCAAGCCACAATAATTAGGTGCAACAATTTAAGTGTCAAATAGATAATATTGTATGCCCGAGTCCAAGGATATTATATTATTTTTTTGGTTATTGTGCGTGCACTGTGCAGGCGTGGCTGCTAAAGTCGTGTCATTTTTTCTTAACAATTTTTTTTTATTTCAGGTCCTCAACCTCGAAGCTAGAAGCAATAATGGCAACGCGATTTCTTACTCTTACGATGTTTATTTATAATAAATGTACTAATATTTTATAAAGTAGGTACGAGTTGTTTATTTTTTAATTAGCAAGTATTTTTATACGTTTAGAGGACGGAAAGACAGAGAGAAAAAATAATGCATTTTCACTTATATAAAAATTTGCTCAAACAAAATTTATTTGTTATTTTATTTACCTGGAAAAATACATACTAATTACATAACATCGACAAACACGAATTAAGCACTAATCCGCAAAAAATAGATAACTTTTTATTTATGTATTATTTATAGCTCTGATGGTGATGTCCAAAAACATGGGACGTCCGAGATTTTTAACAAATGGGACCGTGACCTATATCGCCCTACTTATCTGAATAAACTAATCGGGTCAAGTGCATGTAGGTTGTAGGTATAATAAAGGCTTGTAAGTAAATAAGCTACGAATAACTAAATTATATTCTATTGTAGATTCATTCATGTATTTAAATTCGGGCCAAAGTCAGATACAAGTTTAGTCTGGTCATGGTCAAGTCATCCCCAGGCTCCAGTATAACGGTAAATACTTTAGTGAGTTTATAAAGAGACACCGTATTGTGTCATATATGATTTTTATTTTTTAGTTATAATAGATTTACGTTCGAACACCATCTCGTGAACTTTAATTTGCGACCACATTTTTACGAATGAATACTTACTTACTCAAAATTACACAATGCCTCTTGTGGCAGTGAAGAAGGCATAGCTGATACTATACGCTAGACTCTAAACTAGAGTCTACAGACAGACCTGGTATTTTATTCAATAAATGTAATTGAAATATTTTATTCGTAGGCAAAATATAAGCTCTTGCTTAAGTACGTATACCTGGCTATACAAAGTAGAAGACTCAAACTATCCAATACCATCAAGAAGACTAACCCCCATATTCTAGACGTTACCTCGACTCAACCTCGAATTAACTTCATTTTTCTGTTTTGGTATTTTTAGTTGACAATAAATAATGAACTTGACATTTCTGCGTCAATTTTTCTCAAACGAGAGAAGCGAAGTAACTGTCAACTCAAGGTACGTCGCGATGTATTTTGAGTTTCCCTCAAAGTTAAGTAGAAGTTAAAAGAAGAATTTTTGGAGAAATGTTTTGGAATACGGGGGTTAAACTACCTACGAGCTAGACCAACTAATCAAGCAAGCAAGGCAAGGCAAGGTTCCTATGCCTCTACCACTAACATTTAGGTTCCTACAACAAAATAATATACCCACCAAAGCCTAGCTGCTAGTCGCTCTCGTAATCTAAAATTAACAATACAAAACCACAAGTACAGACGACCGCAGGCGTACTTGACACTTGTGAACTCGCATGTACCCAGATTCCACATTAAAATAGATCCCATTGAGCTCATTGTGTTCCTCCGATTCCCAATGACATCACTGACTAAAAGAGCTAAGTACCTACTGACACTAATTGAATGCGACGACATCAGGACAGATCGCAGCGACTCTTCCAATCTAACTCGTTTGCAACACTCGTCTCTCTACTTTTAAAAATATACGATAAAATATGGGTGTCTATATCGTTGGTTTCATATGCGCTCTCGTTCTGGTGAGTTCGTATTTCATATCTCTGTCACTGTCATGTTTTAAATCTCTGTTGATTGTTATTGATAATCCCACAGGCAGCGATTGTGATTGGTTGGATAGCATACTGCATGTTTGTAAGGGAGCGCCACAGGTCCGAGCTCTATCAATACGATATTTCTGACATAAAACACAGGAACTATTTGCTATCAGTCGAAGAAGATTCTAAACTCGAAAAGGAAGTGAAAGCTGGGATTATATTTCTACCATCACGTCATCGGCATATAGATGATTACGAGAAAAGGCCGGATTACCCGGAGAGTCCCGCTCCAATGAACCCCAGCACAGATCGGCTGATTGAAATACTGGATGACAACGATGTGGAAACCACAACGCATTATAAGGATGGTATTTATGAGGTCGACAGCTCGCCCGCAACATACCACTCGGATGTTTAGTAACCTCATTACATAACTTGTTGCATAGAACATCAGTATGCACTCGAAATCTGCTAATGTTATGGGCACTCGAAAACTAATCCTCTTATATACTTATATATTTTTTTGGTGAGACAAACTTTTTATTTGTATTAAAAATCTAAAAAAACATAAATAAGGTCTTTTAGTAAACATAACGCCATTAGGCATTAACAGGGTGCAAATGAATAACTGAATTCAATAGCATAAATACAATTATAGTACAACGTTATTAAAGAGAGCGAATGAAAATATTTAATAGATTTTCGGCACCTAACGTAGTCCAGCCGCTCTGAGTGGCGCTCCCTGGGGGAGGCCTATGTTCAGCAGTGGACGTCTTCAGGCTGTTAATGATGATGATGATGATGAACGTAGTTAGCACGATGATTTTGATGTTTAAAGTGTTTGTTACTTACCTTGTATGTAATAATTATAACATAATTATAAAAAAAATTTTAAATACACCCAGTATTAAGTATGTTTAAGAACGTCACCTTTTAGTTTAATTAATCAATGAAATAAAAATACGCGAAATAAAAACACACATTACTTTATACTAATGTATTATTAGATTGTTAGTGCAAGTGTAAGAGTTTCACTGAAAAACTATAGACGCTGACAAATGTAAATAATTTGTACGAGCGATCCAAATTAGTTCGTGCCAATAGTATCAATACAAAACCAATTGTGATTAAATGATGTTTTGATTATGATAAATAGAATATCACCCTAACAAAATATCTTAAATATTAAAAATATTAACTTATTGTGTTCTCTGCAGAAACTTCGTTAAAAATCTGCAATCTACTGCATATTATTAGTAAAAACGATTAGCAAGTCAGCACAGCATCACAAATATGTAGTGAGTATTATGCATGTATTATGTAATAACTGCTTATAATACTTATATATGTAATGCGATGCCCGTTTCTGCAGGAACTGGTTATAGTGACAGGCCTTTGACGCTGTCAGCTATTTTATCGATGGTACTTTTTTCTGTGGGTTTAAATACGTGGACGACAGCGTCACTCGCGTCGCTGAATGTCTTGACGACTTCGCCCCATGCATTCTTCATGGAGTCCATGACGTCACGCCTCTCCCGGAGCCTCTCCGAAGGCAGGGCAGCCGTGATCGCAATGATGTACTACAATTAATTGAATTTTAATAATCTTCCGCATTATGTCACAATACCTACGCAATACGCATGGAAGTGTGTCATAAGGTTAATCGAATGTACAAATGATATGTATGTAACCACTGTTTCTTATTATCAACATCAACAGCCTGAAGACATCCTCTGCTGAACATAGGCCTCCTGCATCCATCGGCTCCCGCGATTTTCACCATAACATTGGCCTCCCACTAGGTCCGACACAAACCCGTGGTCACCACTCGAGAACCTATCTTCCCCATCGCTTGTCTGTTAATTTAAATAGGTAATTCTATGAGCTGCATGTATGTATATAGTAAAGTCGTAGAAGAAACATTGTCTACCTCGGGGTGTAGATTTACCCCCTTTCGGGAAAACATACCAATTCAGGGTCACGTTGTATATGCTGAATTTCTCAATCCAGATCTTTTGATAAATGGATTATAATTTGAGCTATTAACTCAAGAAATACGTCATTGGGACCTTGAGTGCGAATGTTTTCAGGCGAGGAAATTGCTCTACAAAATTTCGGTAGAATAACGAAAATATCAGATCTGTAGGTTTGGTTTGGGAGTGTTACTATAAAGAACGCATCACTTTATCGATCTTGAGGTATTTAGAATCTAATTATTCGGTGGACTTGACATTTAAATATAATACCTAATACCTATTTACTAGATAGCTGTAATTTAAGCCGTGAGAGGTCATCACTCATCAATCATACATTGCAATTTTAAAGATAATTTACAGCGAAAAAATCAAATGTCTTATTCCCAAAGGGTGCAAAACGGGTTTAATCCCTTGTTCTTTATTTACAAAACATTAACTAATTCCGATGAAAAATGTACTAAATGTAAACACTGTAATAATGTTGATAATACCTCTCACAGTAAATCAGCATTAACAGACCATCGTAATCATTCACCTTTTTACAACAGAATGGGATAAAAAAATATTATTAGAACTTTACTTTAAAATGAATACTTATGATATAAGTAAGTACCTACGTAATAATTATAGTCAAATACTCACAATAATAAAGAAAACTGTTAGCCGATAAAACATAGTGTTAACTTCACTTCACACTTCCAAAAGACAAAGAACTTGGTACTTGGAACTGAAGCTTACAGCTCCACTTATTGCTGGTCTGTGTGTGATCGCTTCCAAAGTGCGTGTTCCACTGGATTCAAGAGTGACAGGAAGATCTGATTTACCACGTGCTGGACAGACCAAATTGCAGGACAATCGAGATGACGCACGAGGGTGTTATGAGTAGGTACAAACAGTCACTGTGACCGTGGTAACCGATTACAGGCTTTCTGTTTCGTGTGGCAATAAAGGAATTGCACTAAAATATACAAATAGCCTAATAGTTTTTAATTTGACTATGCGAAGGTTTTGAATTTAGAAAATATAAAAGACACCGTTCTAGTGAATTTGCACTATAACGGATAGACCATCCTCCCACTATGTGGACTGATTGTCTGGTCAAAAACGCGGGGAGGTGATATAAAAGCAAGCAACTGCTCAAGGTGGCGCTTTCTGGGAGGAGGCCTATGTTCAACAGTGGATGTGTTCAGGCTGTTAACAGTGATGATGATGATGATGAAGCATCTGCAGAAAATGGCGCTCTATGGGGTAGAGATCAGCATCCTGAAGACGTGAGCGTTTTAAAGCGGGTGATCATAAGAATGTAGCTGATGCTACCGGAACACAGTATGTTGTTGATAGATTCTTATTGTAGTCCAGCCAATACTGTTAAAGTCACTGTATTATATTTTAGAAAATCTTGGTCATATGAGCAGGAAGCCTAATGAGGCTAAGCATATGTATACCACAGCATTAGAGCCTATCAACCCTTAGAATCGTACCATTTTGACCAAATACAAAATATAGAAAACTCTTGGCAACCCTATCGCATGGATTAGCTACGCACTACGTGCTACCCGCATATAATCGCGATTGAGACGAATCGTAATTTGTAACTATACATAGTAACCACGGTTTCTTGTTAGATTATGCTTTATTAGTGAGTCCCACGAAATAAATGCCTTTTAGAATAGGAAAAAATGAGTAGGATTCTCGTAAAAAAAGACGAGCTTCGGGGCAGAGGCAAAAGCGCTGCGATGTTCAAACACTAGAAATAGGTATATCAGAACATCTTCAGAGAAAGCTAACGTCAAATAATGTTCCCTTCCTACCTATAACGGCAAATTGGCTAACTTTATGGTTACGTCGTGAGGAAGGAAGGTTCTATAGTGGCAACCACAAGCCAGAAAATAAAATGTAGGCCAGCTAGCTCCTCTCTATTGTGGACGTAGGTAGTACTTATCTCAAAATATCGGGAAATCGTGGATGCTATAGAGGCAAGTAGCTGCTCAGTGGCGCTCTTTGGAGGAGGCCTATGTGCAGCAGTGGTCGTCTTCAGGCTGTTGCTGATGGTGATATTGACGTATACGAGTAAAAACTATGTGTATAGGTAAAGTAGATATAGGCAGATTATAGATAAACTCCGCAAAATACTAACCTAAATACCGCAAAGCCTGAAAACAAAAGTTTTCAATCAATATGTGTTGCCAGTGATGACTTATGGAACTGAGACGTGGTCTCTAACTGTTGGCCTCATTACTAAGCTCAAAGTGCAACGAACTATGGAGAGAGCAATGCTCGGTGTTTCCCTGCGAGATAAGATCCGAAATGAGGAGATCCGCAGGAGAACTAAAGTGACCGATGTAGCTCTTAGGATTAGCAAGTTGAAATTGCAATGGGCAGGCCACATTGCTCGTAGAACTGACTAGCGATGGGGAAGAAAGGTTCTCGAGTGGCGACCACGAACCGGAAGACCCAGCGTAGTCCGGCCCCCTACTAGGTGGACCGACGACCTGGTGAAAGCCGCGGGGAGCCGATGGATGCAGGAGGCGAGCAGCCGCTCTAAGTGGCGCTCCCTGGGGGAGGCCTATGTTCAGCAGTGGACGGCTTCAGGCTGTTAATGATGATAATGATGATGATAGATAAACTCAATGGAGAATCACCACTGGACGCTACCTCAGATGACTGAGCAGATGCTGTTATCATATTTTCCTCGAATAGTGGACAGTTTCCGTCCTTCCACATAATGCAATCTTAAAACTCTACTACTCTGTGTGCATTGTCTTCACTATCGAAAACGTGGTCACCCCAGCGATCTCTGAATTGAATAATGTCGCACCGGAGATGACAAGCAGCATTTAACGATAACTACTGTTATTCAGAGATTTGTTATTTTGCACGATACGATACTTAGTACCTTGACAGGAAAACTGGTGAAATAATATTTCATCAATTTTCCCGCACTTGTATCAAAACTCGTCCCTTTGGAAGAGATGAGAGATGAGATTATGATCAGATGAGCAATAGAGACGAAAAGACTGAGACGTGGTCTCTTACTGATTGACCTTATTAGTAAGCTCAAAGTCACGCAACGAGTTGTAGAGAGAGAAATGCTCAGTGTTTCCCTGCGAGATAAGATCCGAAATGAAGAGATCCACAGAAAAACCAAAGTGACCGAAATAGCTCTTAGGATTAGCAAGTTGAAATGGCAATGGGCACTTGGGCAGGCCACATCGCTTATAGAACTGACAACCGATGAGGAAGAAAGGTTCTCGAGTGGCGATCATAAACCGGAAGACGCAGCGTAGGCCGGCCCCGCACAAGATGGACCGACCATCTGGTGAAAGCCGCGAGAAGCCAATGGATGCAGTAGGCGAGGCTGCTCAAAATGACGCTCCTAGGTTCAGCAGTGGACGTCTTCAGGCTGTTAATGATGATGATGATGATGATGATGATGATGAGCAAAAGAGTATAAATTAATTGGTAATTTTTGTATAATAGGTACTTATCAATTCCACTGACAAGGGAATAACAATGAAACTCTTGTTGTTTTACTAATATTTCAGTTCAAACTTGTTATTTCTACTGAAACCTATGCTATATTTCATTTTAATAATTACTAAACCTATGATAACCTATACTAAAAAATCAAATATTGAGATTCTCCTGGAACCATTTTCCAGCTCTATTAACCCAGGTTTTCATGCTGGATCCTGCATCCTGTAATGTTGAGTAGACTTTGTGGCCCAAATCTTTCATGGTATCCATAAAGCTCTTCATAGAGTCCCTCTTCCATCGATGTTTGCCAACAGCTTCTGTTGAAATAGCTGCATGAAGGAATATCACCTGTAAAGAAGAGAAAGTTACGAGACTTATAAGGGTGATTTTTCAATGGTTATAATTATACGGTTGTAACAATAAGTAGCATTTAATCTGGCTAAAACGAAACACATTATTTTCATTAGTATTCCAATTTACAAACACAAAAGTATCTATAAGTACTGCACCTGGTTCCCATAGTACAAGCTATACTTAATTTGGAGATAGATGGCGCTGTGTGAAATGTCCACACATATTTAAAAAAATGTGAAGATATATATCGGATTATTGAAAAAACTACAGTAGAGCTATTTACTATATTTTTAGACTTTAACTTATTATTAGGGCTAATTTTTAATGAAGGCTTTAGATGACAGTTTTAAAAATGGTAAAAATATATCCGTCTTTTACATTGCCGTCTATTTGACAAGGACAGCAACAGTTTTAGGAGCTTTAGATCTGTCAACTAAAGCCTTTAAAATTGGCCCCACCTAGCCATACTACTGTTTTAATGCCACGAGTTATAAAAATATCTAACCGCTATTTTACTGTTTCAATAACTCACACTGATAGCACAAAGATGTAGGCACTTACATTCTTCTTTCTATTATTTAGGCTTCAATGATTGGTTTAAAAATGTTTTACAATAGCATTATCGTCATCATTCGTACTCTTTAGTAAGGAGTTGAAATAAAAATAACGGTAAACGGTACAAAGAATTAAAATCCTACCATAAATATTAAAATCACTGTTCGCCTCATATCTTCCACAAAAATACAAAACAATCTTCAACGATTCGACGACATCGTATTTATATATTTCGCTCAAAATAATCATCAACCGAATTGATGATGCATCACGTATGACGTGATACGTGCTGTATCAGTATTTAGATCAACGACTTCTGTGTGATCTAGTCTTCGAGATTTGTTTTATCATTTTATTATCAAAGTCACGAAGCGAGCATGAGAAATTATTAGGTACCTCCCATCGAAATAATACCCAAATGAATGGGTATTATTTCGGTGGTACCTCCACAGAATTCGCCCTATGTGTACTTACATAAGTCAAGTATATTATCATCATCATCAGCCCGTAGATGTCCACTGCTGAACATAGGCCTCCCCCAGAGAGCGCCACTTTGAGCGGCTGTTCGCCTCCTGCATCCATCGGCTCCCCACGATTTTCACCAGATCATCGGTCGGACTATTGTATATTCTATAGTAATAACAATCTTATCAGTAACAGAGGGTGATACACGAGTAAATTCACTCCGGAAATTAGCATATCCGAATAAAGTCGTTCAGAATAATTGCGGCCGGAAATGCAACGGGTAAATGTGCCTAACAATTACCTTGTCCTACAAGGTGTTAAGGATTATCAAAGTTGTATTTTATAATTAGTGTCTTTGGAAATTACTGTTTTGGTGAACACGCAGATATGAGTCCGTATAAATGAGGCGGTGGGTGGTCATACAGAACACATTTTGTAAACGCAAGGTTTTTCAACATTTGCTGCAAAGGTATTTATCAATTAGATTACTTTTCTGGGAAAATTTCGGGTTTGTGTTCTGTGGAAAAATTTGTATGTTGAATAGTTCTGGATAAAAGTTATAATTCGGTCCCTACAATGTACCTACAACTGTATAATGTACTTATAATAATCTAATGTGCTAACGATGATTCTAATTAAACCATAATTAATGGTTTAATCTCCAAAGCCATTTCTTTCATCATCATCATCATCATCATCATCATCAACATCAACAGCCTGAAAACGTGAAAATAAAGAAATCAAAGACCAAACAGTTCTACTTTAAATGGCTGCTTGCCTGCTGCATCCATTGGCTCCCAGCGGTTTTCACCCTAGTGAGGGGCCGGTGGCTTATATGTATACGCTGCGTCTACCGGTTTGTGGTTGACCTTTTTCCCCCATCGGCTTACAGTTCTACGAGCGATGTGGCCTGCCTAAAATAAAAGGGGATGATACATAATTATTATATAAATCGTACTGAATACGGCTTCAAATCGTGCTGAAAAACTGATCAAGCTTTACTTGTTGTTATAGACGCGTATCCAGATAGGGAGGGGCTCGCTCTCTTTCTACTATCGACAAATTGTGTGCAATGTGCTTAGTCAAAGCGAAATACCTTCTAGAAGCTAGTTTTTTTTACCCTTTTTTACATCTATGATACTAAGTATAATATAATTTATTTACGGTTCCAAGTCAATTTTTTCTCAATCTTCCACAGATGCATTTTACTTCGTTATTTGTGTTGGTTTGCCTGATCGGCTCCATACACTGCGTGCCGAGGCTTCGGAAACGTGGCCTAGCAGCAGGAGACGAACCAGCTGAAACAAGTGATAAAGGGAAGGGTGACGCTACAACTTCTGCAAGCGTAACAACAACCAAAGGTATAATAACTCTTAAGGTGGGGTACTTCACCAATAGTTAAACAGTGGTTAAAAAATCTAACAAATCTTGACCATTGGTTACAATTTGTTAGAGCTTTTAACCCACCCTCAGGGTGGGTTAAAAACTTTTTTCACCATTATTTAAAGTAACCAACGGTTATAAGTTCTAACAGAGTTATTTGTTAGAGTTTTTAACCATTGGTTACCTTAACTATTGTTGAATAACCCCACACTTAATATTAATTTATTTAATAGCTGCGCCCTAAGGTTTCACCCGTGAATTAAATTTATCCTATGATACATACAATACAATACAATTCAAGACAATTCAATACACTAAAATGCAATGAAATTACAGTAGGTACAATGCAATACAATACATCGTAGATTATGGCACAAGGGACAGAAATCGTGTATTTAGGGCGAGAGCTATTTGGAATCCAGAGCGATGGGAAGGTTTCTATATTTAAGTAAGTATAGAAATCTTCCTATCGCCTTCCTGCCTTCTTACTCGTATAGTTAGGAAGTATCAGCGTAACGATGGATTCAAAAGTGCCACCAACAATCTAACATGGATCATTTTCGCACACTCAGCTCTTTGAATAGATGAAAATAACTATTCACTACCCTTAAAAGTACTTAGTGGCGCTCCCTGGGGGAGGCCTATGTTCAGCAATGGACGTCTTCAGACTGTTAATGATGATGATGATGATGATGATGATGATGATGATGATGATGATGATGATGATGATGATGTTGATGGTGACCCTTAAAAATGGATAGAGAGTTTTACAAAATTTTTATATTTTGGTTCCTGCTTTCAGTGTGGTTAAACTGCCCAAAGTCGAACTGAAAAGAGTTCTGAGAAAAGAGCTAGGTAGCAGCCTCGTAGATAGATGGACCCTATATTAGGTGCCCTCTATTTAAATGTGTTAATTAAGGCATTGTAGCTAATATTGTTTGTTTACTTTTTAAGGGTCCGGTGGCTTTGGGTCATTTGGTGCGATGCCCGATTGGACGGCCTTCAATAACTTCTTCTCGAAGTTTAACATACCCAGTTTCAACTCATAAAAATTGCCTGTTTGTATAATTTACAAGTGTGAAACAACCTCATTTTAAATATATAAATAAAAGTATGAAAGCAAACGTGTTAATCTGTACTATGTTTAGATAAATTAATAATTATTATTTTCAGCACACTTGCTCTTAAAGTTATTAGACTATTATTACAACGCTTTTAGGCTTATAGTCGATGATATTACGCACTTGTACTTTTTACTTAAGATGAAGGGTAGAGCCTAAAGATTATAAAGCCCGTTGATAGCTCGTGAACATAAATTCTCGTACAAACACGATTCACCTACGGGGGCAGGGAGCGAGGTAACAAAACGAGACAAAGTCATACGAAATTACAAAGGACAGAGCAGGATGGAACAAAAGACACATTGGGTGTCCCGCTTCCTCTCGTAAGATTAGCAGTTGAAATAAACTACTAATTTTCGTACGAGGGGAAGTTGTATCGATGGTCAACTGGATTTATCTCATTATTGGATTTATCAATGGTAGAGTCAGATAAGCAGGTCGAAATTCGTTCAAAGAAACATCGACCTTAACGTCATAAACTTAAATATCAATCCAGTCTGAACTCCCGCGTGGCGCTTATGACAAAAACAACGCACGAAATGACTGATTTTAGAGGTTTTTAATTAATATCTATGGTCGTATAGTATTTTTCAAAATTACCAATTCATCACATTATGTGAATCTTTGTTGGGTATACACTACTATTATATTTGTAAAAATATACTCGAAGGAAACTGTATAAAATAGAAACCACCAAATTTTTTGAGGTTTGGTTGCGATTTTTTTCTATAGAACTGAATATATTTATCTTGTATTTGCGTTCATCACAAACAAGTTAATGAACCGAATTACATGGTATATAAAATTCAAAGCTCCAGATGCTCTAATTCCGTCAGGAAACTTGCCAAAAAACACCTTGTTTGCTGTACCCTTCACCTTAACATTACCGTACCAATGTTTTTATGATGATATCCCGATTCCAATAAGTTGGTAGTAGTAGGTATAGAGTCATACAAATTGGGACACATCTACCTAGAAGACTTTATCTTAATATACCCGGATAATACGGATTCAGAATTTTATACTATTAAAATAAGCTATGGTATACTTACATATTATATTTTCTCCAATATTTGTACCTTCTTAGAAAATATTTATATAAGTTTATCAATTTATTCGCTACCTGTTTTAGGCCCGATTTTACCAAAGTAGAATAACGGTTTTCCAAGTATAACGTTCCGAGAATAACAGAGTTACACGAATATAACTATTATACCAACAATTTTGAAGCTCTTTCCTTGGATATAATCAGGATAATTAATCCTTTTAATCGTCATTTCATTTGTCAATCAGATGTATCCGAGGGTAACAATTAGCGTTATACTTGGAATAAAACTTATTCTGGTAAAATCCAGCCTTAGATAGGTAAGTATAATAGGTAATGGTGAACTGCAGCCCATCCTGTCTGCCTATTAAATAATATAATAATAGTACTGCAAAAATTCCTTCTATTATAGAGTTACGCCAAACGCAAGTAGGTAATGTCATTCCCATACATATTGAGTTATAGTTTGGTGTTAACCCTAATGAAAAGGGATCTTTGCTATATAGGTCAGTATAGTATGGTAAAAATAATACAACTATAACAACAAACAGTTTGAATAACGCCTTCAGTTTTGTAAGAGGCAATATACGTATAGGCACTCTCGGCTTTTTCTTGGGCACAGAATTAGTACCTAATTCTTAGTAAAAATAACTTGGTTGTTGTATCGGAGACCCCTTAAATATTTATTTTATTCTATTTTTAGTATGTATTTGTTAATATAGTGGCAACAGAAATACATCATCTGTGAAAATTTCAACTGTCCAACTACCACGGTTCATGAGATACAGCCTGGTGGCAGACCAACAGACAGACAGACATACGGACAGTGGAGCCTTACATGCGGGTCCGTTTTACCCTTTAGGTAGGTACGGAAGTCTAAATACCTATCAAATAGAAATCACTCTGTTTTTTAGCTCCAATAGTTTGTAAAAATCAAAAAGCTTTCTCCAACAAGGAAGATGCTATTGTACGAAGCCGATACTTAATTTGTACAAAAATGAATCAGTTTCAAAGTGGATGTATCACATTACGAAAACATTGTCACAGAATATTTTTTAACGATGGTAATTAGATTCGCTATCAGAATACTTATATATACTTACCGAAAGAAATGCATCTTGAAACAGTAAGTACCTAACCTACGTAGGTAAGTAGCTGATCAAGTCTCACCCCGTCGTCGCCGCCCAAGACACGTCTTGAGCGACCCGGAAGATCCTATAGCAGCCGTTGTTTCGGCTACCAGCGGCCAGTCTAGCCCTTCTGGCTCAGGTACTGATTTCGGCACCGTTATAGGATACCAGCGTAACACAATCAGACACCGACCCCGCCGAGGTCGACGTACCCCCCATAGGTTAGCTAGAATGGTCGCGACTTTCCATAGGGTCCACTCCTCCTACGCGGAGTGGGAGGGGGTGGGAGTGGGGGCTAGTTGGCCCCCACTTTTGTCGGCTGGGTGCCTTAAGCACCTGCCCTCCCGCCCGGTGACGCTGTAAAGGTCGGTAGAGACCAACAGCATTAGCCCGTTCAAAAAAAAAAAGAAAGTGCTGAGCAGCGCGCGGCGTGACTTGAGGGAGACTTTACATTATAATCACAGATCCTTTTATAATGTACAGCAGTAAATACCCACGTACAGATTAATGTATGCTGATGGTGATGATAACAATATTGGAACTATCTAAGTATTATGGAGTCTCAACTATTATTATTATATACTGTATTGGTTTTAATATCACCATCATACAATAGGTAACTTTAATATTGTAAGCAAGCAAAGTACCTAAAATTAGATTTTATGGAATTCCCAGCCATTATAGCTGGGTTACGCATGGATGCACAAGTTTACGTACCTACACAGATTTTTTATATTCTAAGGAAAGTAAGTGTACACAGTTGAATGTCAAATTATAATAATAAAAAAGTTAGCTCACAGATAAAACTCATAGGTCAGTTATGAGAAAACAGTAGAATGAATATAATAAACAACCTCTGTAATTAAGCACTTACTATCTACCTATTGAAAATGATCATTCAACAAAGGGATGGGATGAACCTGATTCGCCTATTAATAAATAGAGAACTGTTTCTCTAACCAATAAAATATATACTAAAAGTACGCGTATGTACCTATATCTATGCTGTGTGCGATAGTAAAGAAACGGTAGGGAACCTTTTTTAGTATGAGTGACTCTCCTTTAACAAGTCAGTGGCAACATTTGGTGGAAAAAGTAGCAAAAAAAAGTAAACAAACATCACCTACAAATATCACAGAGCAGACGAGCTTATATCATTTTCTCCGCTGCTCTGTAGTCTACATTCTTATCTAACTCTAATATAGATACGTGTTCAGGACATTTCAGGACTTGAGAATATGTAATTAGTAAAAATGCTAAATTGCTAATGAAAAATAAATCATATAAGTACCTAACCTAATATTACCAATTTCAATGATTATTTTTGTAACAAGCATTATTGGCACGCCTCTTGAATTAAACAGCAACCTAAACGCAGCCTTTTTTGTCTGAAAATAATTTAGCAACAATGTAATTTACACAAGGTGAACTGATAACTACAGCAATAACTCCAATACAGATAACCCTAATTCGTAAATGAGTGCCAACAGAACTAAAGTCTTAGGTAAGGTAGGTTAGGTATAAATGCCTTTTCTGTTTGCAGTGTTCAGTCGTTCACCATTGTCATTATAATGTATTCGCTTCTAGTTTTGTTTATAATTGTAGCCAAAGTTAAAGCCAGCTATCAAGACAGTGATAGCAAAAAGTACGATTATGTCCCTTACCCCTGGAGACCTGTATCGGGTCCATACGGAGATCACATGAAGCCTACCAAAGTGAAGGAATCCAAGCCTGACGACAATAAGTTCTTCTATGGTGCATATTCAAAACCTTATTTCCCAACGACTTATATCCAAGGATTGTATACGTACCCATACTTTGGTTATGGAGAAATACCAGCTTGGTACTCTCCTTACGCAACGGGATCTTATGGTGGATATTATGTGAAGAAAGAAAATAAGGACATATACTCTCCGGTGTATAAGAATTGATTTATGAAGACGTTATTCTAAAACTGCTAATAGAGCTCTAGGTATGGTCTACTGGAGTCAAAGAGGTAAAAATCATAAAGCTACAAGATTCTGTGTCCTTCATCATAGTTGTTATTTTTAATTGTTTTGTTCTTGAACAGCTTGAACACCGCTGATAATAATTAAAGACTTAATAAATGGAAACGTTTTGTTAATTGACCACAATAAAATAACAAAACCTGCTTTTTTAATGCTAAAAACTAAAAACCGTGATTAAAGGAGGTTTTAAATAGATTAATATTTGTTACGCTATTTTGATCAGAGTCATCATTAACAGCCTGAAGACGTCCACTGCTGAACATAGGCCTCCCCCGGGAGCGCCACTTAGAGCGGCTGCTCGCCTCCTGCATCCATCGGCTCCCCGCGGCTTTCACCAGGTCGTCGGTCCACCTAGTGGGGGGAGATCAGAGTATTATATACCTACTTATAGCCGGTACATCCCAACGGAAATTTACAGGATATAATAGCTAGGTATTAATTAAAATTTATGGGTATAATCCGCAACACAACTAGTTATTACAGTTTACATTTGCGTCACTACACTGTATAATAAAAGTAATAAAACCACTGTGCATAAAATTATGATGTTTCTATGTTTATATGTTCAGCACACAGACATTTAATATAGGTACTATAGGTACAGTAGTATTAAATGTCTGTGGTTCAGCAGTAACCGTCTTCAAGCTGTTGATGCCGTCGTCCTTATTGTCCCCAGCTAACTGTAACCTGGGTGTCTTCAAGTCAGGAGTGAACAGTATCTTCTAGGCAAGCATGCACCATTGTAGGCTGCGTTATCACTTAGCATCAGGGCGGTTATTCTCTATGGAAACACAGATTCCACACGATACGAAACCACATCGTTATCGTGTCTTGTTCAAATCGTGTAACAGTGTCAGATTTATCTTCGTTTTACATTAAAGTTATCTTTATTTTGAATAAAATATATTGACTTAAGTGGTCAAATCTTTTGATGTGTTTATGTTTCGGAACGCGTCTCGGTAAAACATACGATTTTTGACAGTTCAAATCGCGCCAATTCCAAATTCATTTCGCGCGGTTTTGTTTTCGTTTCATAGAGAACACAGTTTTGCAGATTTCTTATATAAGACAAGGAACTCGCGTGGTTTCGAAGTAAAGAATCGATACGGAATAATGGCCCAGGTGAGGCAGTGGTCAAAGCTATGCCTATAAATGATAAAAAAAATTGAACCCGTCATGATCCGAAATAATTGTTTCCTATCGAAAAATTAACGTTAAAAACTCTAAATGAATAAATAAAGCCACGGATAATGCAGTAAAAGTATAATGAAAATCACTATTTTCCGTCCCAATAAGTAGCTCAGCTATCATGCCCCTATTTTCTAAGAAACATTAACTATATCAAAAAGTACCTAATGGTCAATATTATGAACAATACGATGACATAATGTGGTTACCATGTGGTTACCAGCCCGCCGTTTCTATAATGCGAACCTACATTGACGATTTTCACACTAAGCTGTGCCTAATCAAATGTGGATGCTCAATCTTTGACCAATAGCTAGTCACTAAGCTAAGAAAAAAATATACATATTCATTATAATAATAGGACCTACTTAGACTGTCCTTGATCCTTCCTCCTTTTTGTCAGTGAAGCCCTGGTTAAAGTGAGACTGCAATGACTGCATAGCCTCGAGCATTCACGCAAAGTTGCTAGTCCATCGGTCCATAGGTTACATTTAAGTGAGTACAATCGAATTGCATGATTCAATTCCCCGTCCCATTCCAGCATCAGACGACTAAAAATACGGCATCCTCGTCACACATACATGGTTGCCATCATCATCAATACACACCAAGCGTTTTGACATGGCTGTAATGAGTCTTAATAAGACCGGTTAAATATAATAGTGGAACTCTTTACCAGCGGGGATAATACCTAATCTGAATGTTTCCCAGAAGAGAATGAACTGTAGGGTTACTCTTGAATCCAATCCCAATTTCACTCAAATTCTAATCCGAATCGAATTTAAAAAACTTGATCCAATTTATATATTTTTTTGGATAGTGTTTCTCCTATACCTATATAAAATAGTAATTGAGTTAAGTATTCAAATCTTGTCATGCACCGAAAAAAAGTGGTCAAATATTTGAAGATCCGAAGTTGAGAGCCACATGCGTTTGCTTTGGCAATTACCAGATGCCTGGAAAAAAACACATCAGAATATTCTGAATACGTTGAAAACTATATAAGGACAGAGGATATAGCAAGGTCTGCAGTTCACAAACTGATCTAGGTATAACCACAATGGCTTCTATCAAGGTAATGCATTTTGTAATTTTAATAATCTTCTCGTCCTTTGTAATACAGTTTAGTTTCATCGCTGTGATGACACACCCCTTACGGACATAATTATCCAAAACTTTGTAAGATAACAGGATATGCATGAATAGGGTTTTGATATTTTTTCAGACTTTGTTCGTCCTCGGTGTGATGCTGGCTCTCATTGCCATGGCGTATGCTCAAGGACAAGGCGGTGGCAGCCGGGGTGGATTTGGCGGGAACCAGGGTGGGTTTGGCGGGAACCAGGGTGGGTTTGGCGGGAGCCAGGGTGGATCTGGTGGCAACCGGGGTGGATTTGGCGGCAGCTCTGGCGGGAACCGGGGTGGGTCGGGTGGCAGCCGGGGTGGATTTGGCGGTAGCTCTGGCGGGTTTGGCGGAAACGGTGGCCTGGGCGGTGGTCGTGGCTAGTTACTAATACTACAATTAATAGATTTGGCGATCTCTTTCGGACTAATTGGATTGAACTTGCATTTTACCTGATGTTTTGTATTGTACCTGAATAAATATTTTGTTTTCATGAGTGAATCAGTTTTATTGGACTATTCTGTGCCAAAATTAAGATAATACAATGTTTAGGGGGTTAAAAATTTACTAAAAATCATTAATTATTAATGTCTCAAAGTTTTGTGAATATTTACAGTATTTTTGCACCACAATTGATTATAATTAAGTATTAAGGTTATTGTAAGTAGGTACCTATTGGGAGTAAAAACCAAAAAGTATAGTTTATTACAGGCCTTGCTTGCTTACCTAATAATGCAATGGAGATATTTTTGGCCTAATTTTTTTTTATCAATCTTTATTTATCCACATTTACAATTTGATCGCAGCATAATTTAAGTATAAGTATCAAATAGGTTAGCGTTGAACTCTAGATTCTGCGATTTGATACAGGTTTTAATACTGCAATCTATTATTGAGTAGCATATTATAATAACTGAGTATGTATTAAATGTAATGTAGGCGACATTATAAATCGACAAAATAATTATTTTATTTATGTAGGTGTAATCGAGAGTATGCTGGCTTATACCCGCAGTGTTCGTCTTTGTCGCTCGAGATGTCGTGTCTAGTATGAAATACATACCTAAGTAAAGGTCTATAGCTGATGATGGTGCTATAATAATAGATCGAGCGAATCAGCAATTTAGGCGTATCAGCGATTGTATCAAAGATCAAAGATAACATTGACCTTCGATAGTGGTGGCTCTACGTTTTGATTGGCAGTAAAACAGAGAAGTAATTAAAATGTTTAAATAAATAACAATGTTTTAGAACTAGTAGGAACCCAGGAATTAGTGATTTTAAAGAGTGGTTTACGTGCCATAAAATTTACATGAGTAATTATTTTTGGAGGTCGGTGGTTTAGTATAGGTACCGTTGTCTATATGATGATTAACAAAAATGTACCTGTTTTTAATGAATCTTTACCGCGGTTGGAATAACTTCGGAGATCACGACGCAGTTACACCTACATGCACCATGCGTAAAACAGTGTTGTATTATTTTGAACGTAAATCCCAGATCAGCATGTTATGTTATTTTACGTATATACATCAAGGATTGTGTACAAAAACAAAAATTATTGTCCCCTAGACCCCTGCATCCCACGCTATCTAATGTCGTGTGTTTCAGTAGTACTAACTATGAAAAAATTAAGGAACATAGACCGAGAGCACAGATAATATTATAATAAGTACTATAGTTACTCCGCTGGAGTTCTACCTATACAGCTCTTGGAATTAGCAAGTTGAAATGGCAATGGGCACTGGGCAGGCCACATCGCTCGCAGATCTGACAACCGATGGGTAGAAAGGTTCTCGAGTGGCGACCACGAATCGAAAGATGCAGCGTATATAGGCCGGCCCCCCACTTTGTGGAGTGTGGACCGACGATCTGATGAAAGCCGCGGGGTGCCGATGGGTGCAGAAGGCGAGTAGTCACTCAAAGTAGTGCTCTCAGTGGGAGGCCTATGTTCAGGAACGTCTTAAGCCTATTGATGATGTTACTGTTAGTGATTACTATAGTATTACTGATGGTGATTGAGGTCCTGCTCACCTAACTTCTATGAATCCATTTTAATTTACATAGGTCATAGGTAGGTCATAGGATTTACCGCCCCCTGGTGTATATTTATTCATTTTAAGGTTAGAGAGCATCCCGTGGTTACACCTGCTATAAACTCGTTTTCCCGCGAGAACTCATAATTTTTCGGGGATAAAAATATTCTGTTTTGATCTTGGTACTAAGCTGCAGCCAACCTGCAGCCAGCAGCCCGCAGTCGCTTTATTATTTTAGATTAAAATATTTTGAAAAAATAAATAAATAAATATCTGTGGACGTTTAACACAGCGCCATCTAGCCCCAAACTAAGCATAGCTTATACTATAGGAACCAGATAACTAGCATGCTGAAACTTGTTTTTGGTTTTTTTACTTTTTTTATGATGCGTTGTCGAATACGTCTAAATGATCAAATTATAAACTCGTCTCTCACAAGCAAATGCTAAATCTAACAACTTTATATTTGTATTATTAGTTATCTGGCAGTGTTTCTAAAGCTTTTGTTTAAGAACTATAATAATACATTGAGTAGAATATGTGGTGTACATTATTGTTATGATTTGGAGAAAATAATGTTAAAAGTTGATCCAATTTTTAAATAGGTACGATGTTTGCTATCAATATAATATTTAACAAGAAAGTAATGTGAGCGTTACATATATTGTTTTTGAGTTTTATATTATGACATCCTCTGTGGTTCAGCAATTTGGCACAGGAATAAAAAGTCGCGAAGCGCTAAGCCGAGATAGTGGGACTGCGTAAGTATATATCTAGTGTGAGAAGTGGCGTGAGTAGTTGACTCACACTCAGCGGCTATTGAATGAATCCTAAAAGTTTGAGAACCCCAATATAAACACTGTGATTATTCACGGAAACTGGAATTGGTGAATTCCCATCAGTATTATGGCTACATGTCTATTTAAAGGTATTCTATCCGTCGTCGTAGTCAGTGTATCATCCGCTCCGTTCGTACTCGTTCTCTATTTAGCTAGCAGTTATTATTTAGGTACACTGTACTTATAAGTTCTCAGTCTTCCAATAATATAAAAGCTGGTCTAATACAATGGCAGTTATAAAAGTGAGTACTTCCTTAATTTGGAATTTAGGCATTTTCTTCTTTTCCTTGTTTTTACTTTTATATACAAAAATATTTATAACCATAACTACTATTATTGTAACTCCAACTTTGTGATAAAAAATTTACTGTTTCCAAATCAAATTGTGATGTGTGGGTGAAAGATAAATAACAAACGGCTAGATTCTCACTCAGCAATACCTATTAGGATAAAATTTGCAATAATACTTTTATTATTTTTTAGATAACTTCTAAAATGTACTGTCATATTTAATAACTGTTTTTATAACAAAAACACAGTCCTACATTAAAATGTCAGCGACGATTGACACTTTCACACGTTTAATCCAAAGCTTTTTTTTAAACGGTCATTGCCTTTATTTCTTAATATAACAACATTTAATTAACTTTGTTTTTTTCTTGTAATATATATAAATGTTAATACTTACGTCTTCATTTAACCCAGTTATTATATGATAATTATCTCATAGTTTTTTCACATCAATGTCTTTGTGTTGCCCTCTTTAAGGCCCGCCAGTTACATGTATCAACCTTTTAATGAATTCCACGTTATTAGTGTTTGTTCTTATTTTTATAATCCATTATATTGTCTGAGATTGGCTTTGTTTTCCAGGTTTTATTAGCCATCACAGTGGCTCTGACAGTACTTTCATTAGCCTCCGCCCAATATGGTGGTAACGGTGGCTTCGGAGGCGGGCGAGGGGGCTACGGTGGCGGCCTAGGTGGCTACGGTGGCAGGCCAGGCGGCTTTGGTGGTTTTGGACAACAAGGTTTCGGTCAAGGAGGTTATGGACAACAAGGTTTCGGTCAAGGAGGTTATGGACAAGGCGGTTTCGGTCAAGGAGGTTATGGACAGCAAGGTTTCGGTCAAGGAGGTTATGGACAAGGAGGTTTTGGTCAAGGTGGTTTTGGCCGACGGTAGAGGTAGTAATTAGGAACCTACGTTGTGTAAGTTATTATTAAAATATACTGAAAGATTTGTACAATAATTTATTAAAATTAATTCAGAATAACTGTACTGTTGTGTGTATTGTACTGTACTGTTAATGTTGTACTTACTAAAATGAAATGTGGTTAGGTAATCCCAATGTTGTTATTATAATCTACTTCCTTATCATGTCAACATATTTAAATAAGTATATAAAATATTTGTGGACATTTCACATAGAGCCATGTAGTCCCAAACTAAGCATACCTTGTACTATGGAAAACCATATCACACAACAAACACATACATATATATTTAAATTCACATAAAAAAACACAAAGGTAACTGATAGAATACTTAGATACTTTTTGTTTTGTAAATACATAATATACATTACTAGACTGTGTGATGTCTCAGGATGACGTGCGCAGTGCAGTGTCATGCGAAACTTTATTATATTAAAGTTCCGAGTGACACTGCAACTATTATTGGCGGCCGTGTTGCTTAACATCAGGTGAACGACAAGCTCGTCACGTCATTCAATCTCATAAAACAAAATCATAGAATACAATCGAATAACACGTACCCAGATACAGGACAAACACCTATATTCATCACACTAATGTTTAGCCTGGGTGGGAATCGAACCCACAACCTACAGTTCAGAAGGCACGGCTACTACCAACTAAGCTAGATCAGGTCAGTCAAATATGTCATACTTACTATTAGCAATAATGATAACTACAGTTTATGGTCTGTAGAGTTCGTAGATTAGAGATGAATAAAACCCTCTAAAACTCTACAAGATCATTTATTTCTAATCACCATAAAAATAGAAGATAATTTTATCCATACAATACAATACAATAGAATAACTCTTTATTGACACCAATATAATAAAAACATGTAGAAATGAGAATAGTAATAGAGTATACTATTATAATATCTGTGGTAATAGTAATAACCACCTAGTTGATTTGCCCCGGCTTTTCACCCCGTCGTCGCTGCCCAAGACACGTCTTGAGCGACCCGGAAGATCCTATAGCAGCCGTTGTTTTGGCTGCGCTAGGATCACCGGACCAGTCTAGCCCTTCTGGCTCAGGTACCGATTTCGGCACCGGTATAGGATACCAGCGTAACACAATCAGACACCGACCCCGCCGGCGAGGTCGACGTACCCCCCGTAGGTTAGTTAGAATGGTCGCGACTTTCCATAGGGTCCACTCCTCCAGCGGACGTAGCCTTCTCGATACTCTTATCCCGGCAACAGCCCAAGCCGAGGCTCGCACCCCAGGGGTGCCCTTGAGCTAGTTGCCCCCACTTTTGTCGACTGGGTGCCTTAAGCGCCTGCCCTCCCGCCCGGTGACGCTGTAAAGGTCGTTAGAGACCAACAGCATTAGCCCGTTCAAAAAAAAATAAAAAATCGCCCCGGCTTCGCCCGGGTTAATTAGTTTTACGTTCTACTCCTGTTCTTGGCAAGAGGGAAGCGAAAGGGAAAAAGATAAAGGAAAAGGATGAATGGATGCTCCGGCGAAGTTCACCTGCCTCCCTTCTATTGTCCCCTTATCATAATACCGCCTCCGCCTCGAGAGCAATGATGAACTTCGCACACTCGTATCTATTTACACGTAAACCAGCGCAGCTCTTTGACTTGTAAATGTACTAAAAATTCCCTTACTATAGTAAAAAAATGATTTTGACTTTGGCTTTGAATCTCACCCTGAAACAACTATCATTTTTAATTAGATTGTTTTTTCGGGGTTTCAATATAATGTCCTGAGATATATTATGTTACATTAATAGATAGGAATATTAGATTAAAAATAAACCCTTTATTGAAAACATCATATCACAGGGGGTTAAACGGAAGCCATTTGGAAGAAACCGCCCATCGACGACCGCCCTGTATTTTCAGGATGCGGAAAAACCCCCCATGTAAAGAGCCCATCAGATCCACATATCACAGGAAAATTCAGTAGGTAATTAACCACCATCTTACGGGTAAGTATAGTTGTAGATCACACTTGCTATAAAGTGGTCCTTATCGCACCGCTTTTATTACGGAGTAACAAATATCCAGTGATCTGTACCCCTAGTTTTCCAATACGTGAATACGCGTGAATCCATTTATTTGTACTGCCAGTTCTAGTTCATCAACGTGTCCGCTAAGGGCGCTGCACACAAATGTATGGGAGAAAAGGGAGAAAACGTAAACGAATCAAGTTTTAGTAAACTATCGAAACTCGTACTAGGGGTAGCTTTTAGGCTCATAGTTAATATCGTAATAGGTACGCGTGCCGCTTGATGAAAATACCATCTTGGTATCAAAAATATTATTGCATTTAGGTACTTGTACAGATCTGAGTCTATGTTTCCGTGGCTTTGCTATCTGCATATTGTCACAATATTGTCTAGAAACAATATACATAGAGTCAACAGAGCCCGGAAGTCAAAGATTTTATAAAAGCCCGTTGATAGCTCGTGAACATAATTTCTCGTACAAACACGACTCACCTACGGGGGCAGGGAGCGAGGTAAGAAAACGAGACAAAGTCATACGAAATTACAAAAGACAGAGCAGGATGGAACAAGAGACACATTGGGTGTCCCGCTTCCTCTCGTAGGATTAGTAGTTGAAATAAACTACTAATTTTCGTACGAGGGGAAGTTGTATCGTTGGTCAACTGGATTTATAGTCAGTGCCGGAACTAAACTATTTTAGAGTTCGGTTTTCACCGTCTAAATCTTAACAAAACCTTTTGTTTTTGTGGTCAATTGTTTGAATGATATCATTAAAATAAAAAGTAAATACAACTACAATTTCTTCATTATAATTAGTCACCAATTTAAGTGGCTATAGATGCGGAGATATTGCGAAAACGCAATAAAGGGAAACGTTGATAACAATAAGATAAGTACAAGTCTGTTTTTTCCTCAAAAGTGTGGTGAATAATAGGTAGTCACATTACTATGAAACGCATACATTGATCGTTACACTTTCGGCTCCCTTATTGCGCTCACTTGCGGCTCGCACGCATTATTTCCCTTCGAACATTTGTATCAAATTGTATCCTATTTTCTAGATTTCTTTATCTTAAGTTTCTGTATTTTGGAAAAATTTGCAATTATTTCGTCTTAGTATTGGATTAGAATTGTATTAGGTGGACCAACGACGACGTGAAAGCCGGGGGTGCCGATGGATGCAGGAGGCGAGCAGCCACTCAGGGTGGTGCTCTCTGGGGGAGACCTATGTTCAGCAGTGGACGTCTACGGGCTGTTGATGATGATGATGATGATGATGATGGTAATTATGATGATGAGTATTGGATGCTATGAAAAAGGCATATAGAACTGAGTAAAGCAGCTATTTATTATCTGTCCTTGACTATTTGGTGTCGGTTGGTTTTAATTATTTTATATCTTTATTTTTTAATTTTATAAGTAATAGCTAAGACTTAGACGGAAATCAATTAATGTATTTTTAAAACCACTTAATTTTTTAGAGTTCCCTGAATCTTGGGATCCTTTGTCGTTGAAATCTAGTTCACATTTTTTTTTAAAAACATGGTCAGACAAACAAGCAGACGGCCCGCCTGATGGGAAGCAGTTACCGTCGGCTATAGACACCTACAACACCAAGGGCGTTGCCGATGCGTTGCCTACCTTTAAGGACTCTATTTACCCGTCGTTTGAAATGCCCCATTTTTTAAGGTGTCACACATTTTTGATCACACAAGTAAATAAATTAAACTTACCCCATTCCTTCCCGTGAAGCGTTTCATGGCCTATGTTCATCAGTGGACGACTTCCAGCTGATGGTGAAAAAAATAATAAGTAACAAAGAATGCCGTGTCCATGCCGTGTGGTCCCGCTGTACGAATAGAACCACCGCTGCGGAAAATAGCTAACTTTTCCGCAGCGAATATCATTTCAATACAGTTTTAGAGTTAGCGTTTGGCGTTAGCGTTAGTGGTTGGTATCTTTGCTAGACCCCCTGCTTCTTCATGCCTGCGTTTAGCAGTTGACTTCTTCCGGTTTGATGTTGTGTTTCTGTTCCATACCAGCCAAACCAGACATTTGAAGAATAGGAAAATAATTTAGTACCTTTCTTCTATGTACTCAGGTATGTACCTAGAGTTTTAGCAATAACGCGTCAATGTTCAGTTATTGGAATTATTTTTTTAACAAAACCTGTCTATTATCGAGTGTTATGTAGATTATGAAGTGTTCAAAAAAGTGCACAAGTGAAAATTTCAATTAATATACTTAAATTAGTTTAAATTTTCAACCGATACCTACCTGTATCAGTTAAAAAGGCCACAACCGATTACGGACTTGGTGTACGGAACAGCACAAGTGCGTAGTCTGACACGGCCTTGGCTGGTTATTTTATTATAGTTTTTACTTTGTTTATGGTGCGTTGCCAAATTGAAAATGGTCAAATTAATTTCTCACTAGCATTAAGCTTCGTTTAGTAATTTATACCTATGTTTGTATAGCTTATAGGGTTTCTCAAACTTTTGTAGGTAATGCTATATATATATATTTAAGATGATTGTTATCTCTACCTAACAAAATGCTTTAGTTTAGTTTTGTACTTTGGCATGGATTTTATTCATATATAAGGTACTTACTACATTTTTTATGAAACAGTTGAATATGTTTAAGCTGTTGCTCTAGGTTTTTTTCTAGATTTTGCTTATTATTTTCCTAACAATGGTGAAATTTTTGTATAGGCACATACCAAACTTGGTATTCTAACGGGAATAAACGGTAATTTTGGTGATTTATTTCCAACAACCATCACGTTTTAGAGCAATATTTAGTCGTAGAGGATTACCTCTACTATTAAATTAAGAAAATTAAATAGTTATGGGCGGCCGTGTCAGTTTTTCAGTCTCATAAAAAAAGTACCTACCTATTCAATCAATACTATAGTACATAGTGTACCTTATGTTAGGTAATGCCAGGACCTTAAGTTTTTTACTCACTGAATTTCATCAAAATCCGTTTAGCCATTTCGGCACTGAGTGGAAGCCTTAGAGTATACATATTAGCAAGTGGAAACATACATACTGTACACTCAAACATTTAAGTACAGTTATCTATAATTAAGTGTTAGAGGATTTTATAAATCCAAGATAAGGTATCTAATTTATAAGTTTTTTTAAATATTTAAACGAAAAAACCTAAAATATGACCTTTGGCAAAAGACTTCTACCACTTCGTCTTTATCACACTACATAAGTACAAAAGGAGGACTTAATGCTAAAGCATTTTCTACCAGGCATCCCACACATAGTTATAGAAAGAAGGATGTAGGCGTGCATCATTTATTTAAACAATAGTTTATATGCAATAATAGTTACCTAAAAGTTTGAGAATCACACTAAAATACAGTCACGGAAACGAGAATTATTTAATTCCTATGAAATAGCTGTACAATACGGCTATTTAAAGGTATACTAGACGTAGTTGTAGTCAGTATATCAATAGCTGATGAGAAGTGATCAATAGATTTACAATGGCATTCTCAAAAGTGAGTAGCCTGGCTTAGAACGTTATACAGTTTATTGAAACCCTTGCCCTTGCCGCTATGTAAAATGTAAATAGGGCGAATTGTGTGCTCTTACCTTAACCATGCCCTTCATCACCAAACGTTGTTGTCCACTGCTGAACATACGCCTTTCCTATAGAGCGCCACTTTGAGTGGCTGCTTGCCTCCTGCATCCATCGACTCTCCACCCGGTTCACGGGTAAATATTTATATTACCTACAAAAAGACCTTTGTGACACTGCACTGCGCATGTCATCCTTAGGCATTAGGATGGTCTAGGCCACCTGCCTACCTATATAATAGAATCAGACAGATACCAAATACTGAACGCTCATTGGGTGACTGGATCCGTCAGTTATCTTCAACCAACGTGAATCATTTGTGACCAACTGAAAGACGATTTAATTGCATTTATTTATTTCAACGTTTACACAGTGTAGACCTTGTGCACACAGGACACAACATGCAAACAAAATCGCGATATTGAAACCGTGAAATATTCTTGTAATGCTAAAATGAGCATGTTTCAACTCACATGGTATGTGACGAGATTGACCTCAGGTGGAGCATGTTTGCCCACGAGATGCCCATTCGCCCTTTACCCAGGCCCAGGTTATTTATACCAATGCAGGAGTAAATACTGTTACTGGAAGAGCATTCCATTCCTTGGCCATTCGGACTTCGGGCTATGAATGACTCGAAAGTACAAGTTTTCCAGGAAAAGTAGAGTCGATGTTAATAATTTCAAGTCATGTTTAATACAAAAGTATTATTGCTTATTTGGGTTTCATGTTACTGAACAAACATTACATGTTTCAGGTATTGTTAGCCATTGCCGTTCTTCTGGCTGTACTTTCGTTGGCCGCGTCACAAGGCTTTGGTTTCGGTGGCCTTGGTGGTGGTTACAATAGCGGATTTGGTCCATATGGCGGCTACGGTTTCAATGGCTTTGGCGGTGGGTATCAAGGACCCTTTGGTTACGGTTACAATAGCTTCCAACAGTACCCAAGGCCGGGTGGATTCAGCGGTGGTTTCAATTTAGGACCAGGTGGTTATGGACGACGCTAAGTGATTTTCAAGATATTGCTTTTATTACGATTTGTGAATGATAGGCGTGCGTAGATTAAAAGTTTATTGTGAGCGAAATGTCTAGTTAATTAATAGTAACCGACGCGGCGACGACAAAAATACATTTATCAAAAGCCATTGTCGTTTTAGTGAAGTATTTATACCTCTATTACCTTTTGAGGTGAACCAGGGGAAGAAAAATCTTCCCGTTGTATACCCAGGTGAACTAAGCAGGTGGACCACGGGCAATACCCGACCTAAATTAGATATACACATGTAAACTTAGGCCTACCTTATAAGCTAAAACCTTGATAGGTTTGGCAGTACAATTACAGCATTTTATTGTTGTTATAGACATATTACAGCTGAAACAACGACTATTGCTTATTTATTCAATAGAAAATGAACGCAGTACCGCAATTATATTATCTCGTATAGAGCCTGTAATAATAAATATAGTACTAGCCATGACCCGTGCCGGCTTCGCCCGGGATTATTAGTTTTACGCCTTATCTCAGTCTAAAGGAAGAGAGCAGGAAGAGGGAAAAAGATAAGGGAAAAGGATGAATGGATGGAACGGCGAATGGAAATTTCACCTTCATCTAAGTATTCATCCTTACCTTTTCCTTACCCTTCGCTCTTTCCTATAGTACAGGATAGGAGTGCCTTTGGACCTATTACTGAATGGATAATAGGATGTAAGTAATGTAGGATATTTTGAACCACGAACTCGACCTTTTTCTTTTTTCAAACACCCGAACTCGTTACAAAACCTACCTATTGATGAGATTTTTAGTTACTCACAGGTGTGGGGGGCAGTGCTGCTTGTCTAGGAAACTGACTGAACTGTAACCGAGCATTTGTAAGGAATTGGGATACCAACTGCAAAAAAACATTTCCAAAGTACAGCGCCATCTTTGAACCTCTGACTATTGGCCCATCAGTTGGAGGGATCTCCGAGATGGGAACATTAGAGGCTGCACTCAAAGAGGGGCCTGGTGGAGGCGTTATTAGAGGAATCACTTCCTTGGGCACATCCGCTTGCGAAGGTATAAAATACATTGGCTGTGCGGGAATAGGCCCAACTGGTCGTGGGGGTAATTCTCCGTACATTTCCCCCAATGCTGGTTGTACAGGTCTGTCTAAAATGAAGTTATTAGCTGGTGGATTGCGGCCTATGCTAGTGAAAAGGCCTTCAGTAGGTGGCTTGAAACTCTCTGTTAATGGTACTCTTACGAGGTTTGATGAGATAGGTTTTACCGGATCTGGACCTGGTCTTAGACCAGTAGCTGGTGTTTCTGTATTCTCTTTTCTTTCGTCCACGGGTTTGGTTTCTTCAACATGTTCAAACACAGGTGCTGGGGGCCCCAGCCGTGGTGGAGGCATCTCATTACCAGAGGTAATCGCATCCAAATCACGTTTCTGTATTTCTTTTCGAACTCCAAAGCTCCCAAAGGGCGACCAGTTTTCTTTGAAGAATGATTTTGGCTTAAAGTTGAATGGCTTAAGATTCACCTCGAAGCCTTTTTGAACACTAAATCCTTGAAAAAGCGGGGTGCCAGTAGTTACATCAATCCAACATGATAATGTGAAGATGGAACATATCTGGAAAGTTATCATTTATTCTTTAGAACACTTAGGTACACTTTTTTATAATATTTAGATGAGTGTAGAATTATTATTTCACTATGGTTTATTAATATATGCGAACCTGAAGTAAGCACGACATCTTGCACCAACTATTTACAGCAAATATGAAAAAAATGTTACGACCACAGTAAATATAATCAGCTAGTTTCTACCAGAAAATTCATAATTATGATCAACAATAAGAAAACCATGAGAAAATGCACGCTATGGTGACGATGATTCACTTTAATCGAGGTCAGGTCAAGACTTCATTCAAAGAAGCAGCATAAAGTACTTAATACCTACATTAGAGCAAAACTATCACCGGAGAATTTAATAGATAATTATAGATACCTCAAAGTCAAAGGTACAATAATCAACAACACTGAAATCATGTCGAAGATTGCAAATCTATTAGAGGCAGTTTTAGTTGTGGACTTTAGGAATAATCCTTTCCAGAAACATAAAGACAACAAGATGAGAACCTATTTAATTCTTGAATGTATTTACCGTCGTAAATATCATGAACGTATATCTACAATTAAATAATACCTATATCCCAGATAATATAATACCTACAGTACAGATGCCTCATCCTGTACAACGGAATAACGCGGGCTATTTTACGAATTATGATATTTCTACAAAACGCAAGATTATCAAGCGACATTTATTGCGTGTTGGCGAAGTATTGAGCCAAATGTACACTGGACACTAACTAGCAACTCTCTAGACACGATTACTACATTTTTTTCAAGTTCGGGCAATTTTTTGGTTGTACCTGATGGGACCCCACGCTTATATCTATTTTGTTATTAATAAATTATGAACTTTAAAAAGCAAAGAAAATAAAAGAGTCAAGTCTAATTATTATTTATACAGTAAACTAGTCGCAAGTTTGATTTAACCAGCTGATAAATGCAAGTTTATCATTAAAACCCATAATAGTACCTAATCGTGAAAGAAACTACTTGACAGTGATGTTAAGTCTGTTACAGTTAAAATCGTATCCATATTAATAACATGATATAAGAACGTGGCACCCATACGAACGACTATGAAAGTGGATATACTGGTTTCCGAAATGTGACTTGAATATTGATGTCATACTTGGCGGCATATATCAAGACACGAATAACCAAGTAAAGTCGTTATTATTGAACCAGACAAACAAATAGTTAAATAACACCCAACGACAACGATCACACATACATAGATTCCGAACCCTAACTAGGATTCCCTGCATCATGGAACCCAGAACCACATGGGGGAGCACAGAACCCTATAACACAGGCTTTTAGCTTAGCATAGGGTTCTGAGGCTTATCACTTTTTATAAAAGTATTGATGCTGATTTGTTGTTGTATGTTAATTATGTAATTTATAACGATCGTTGATAATTCCCTTGTGCTTTCTTACCTAAGAGAATGTTACAAATAAATAATTTGAATTTGAATTTGAACCTACCATAACCATGGTCCCATAACACCCAGACTCAGAACAAGTATTTGCACTTATTCCAGTGCACAAATACTTGGCCTGTCGCGGGAATCGAACCCGCTGCCGCCGGGGTATAAGTCAACCTTAACCACCACTCCACAGACAGTCGCAATAAGTAATTTAGGGTAGATGCAGTGCAGACGTAATTTTGCCCTCATGTTCACGTAGGTAGTTAGGTACCTATTTGATGTACTTTTTGTGGCTATATTGGCCAATTCTTACATAAGCCTAATTTACACAAATCAAATTTTTTTGTTTGCACGAATAGCAAGAAAGTTTGGATTACTTACTACGTTGTTTTACGTAACTTTGTGTTAATAGTCATCCGGCACTAAACTAAATGATTTTCCTCACGATCTTCAACCTAACTATGAGTATTTTTAAAAGAAAGTGGACACATGTGAAGTGGTGGTGGCAACCAGCCACAGCTAGCACAGCTCTGTTTAAACCTTAGCCCAGTGCTGACGCTTAAGGCTATCTATAGTGTTACTTTTCTACGATATAGCAATGCCATACTAAATGTGTTTTTTAATGTGAGGAATTAAAATATGTGAAGGAGAGCTTTGGGTTGGAATTTATTATGATTGGTTTTACATCTGATCAACTATAAGGACGAATAATATAGAGGTAAGAATCTCTCTAAACGATTTTTTTAATTGTGGGCCTTTCATTAATTACTTCCCTACATTAATGCTCGTCTAAACCCAAGATCTATTATCGGATTTAATTTGTTTTTCACATTGTTACCAACATAGAGTAATCTGAAATGTGTTGCGTTTCTGGAAATAAGGGCCCCGGAGGCTATGGCAACTATGGGGGCAATTGCAACAATTTCACATTAGTCTAATGTAGAGGCAGAGGAAAACATCACGGTATGCGTTTGTCTTAGTTTCATTTGCCCCGCTTCACCTTACTTTGCATAGCAAGCACACTATATGCACTTAAGATAAGACCTTAAGATTAGCATCATTATAACGCCAGTGAAAATTAATGCCCATGTTTATTTATAACTCGGGGAATCTTTACATAAATTACAGTGTTCTTAACGTACCTATCCGTCCTTACTATTGATCGAGCAACCTTCGTAGGCGTTATTCTATTGTTTGTAAATGCATTAACTGAGTAGGCAAAGGTAACATTAAAAGTGCACGTTACCTACAATTAAAATAAGTACCTACTGACTATACCTTACTGAATCATTCATTCAACTCCGACCAACTGAACAGGCGACTATAGTTGTACAAAATGGAACTCTATGCAGATTATCTGATGATCTAAGTACCGTCCTACTGAGCTGTGACTGCAGTCGAGTGATCACGCTGTAGCGTTATTTTGAAGAATGGCGACTTACATACATTTGTTGACCCTATCGACGAAATAGGAGTGCAGATTGCAGATATTTTGCTACAGTAGGCCTAGCACGAATATATACGCGCAAGTAAGTGTAACGTTAACGTAAGACAGTGGTACGGGGCGCCGATGATCAAATACCATACAATTGCCTTACGTTAACGTTACACTTATATTCATGCTAGTCCTACAGTTACTTAATACATCCATAAAGCATCATAAAAGCAACATGAGGTACAAAACCTAGCGTGAATCATTTAATTGTTAATAACATCTGGAGATAATTGCCGAAATGGTAATTTGAGTGAATGTGTTGTGAAAGAAAAACTTTCGTTAAATTATAAACTCTTTCCTGAAAGTAACAATTTACCACGCACACATACATTATTCAGCCGGAAGGCACTGTTAAAAATCCCACTTTCGACGCTTAACTTATCTAGTTCAACCAACCATAATATATAATGTTTACTCTACGGATTAAACATGTGCTCATTGAATCCCCCAGAGGAGCCAAGTGGATGGAAAGGGGATCTCAGCACTTGACTGCTAGGTTCTCGTACGACAGTTAGAATAGAATAGATGAATGCTTTATTGCACACCAAATAGATAGATACATAACAACACGAAAAATTTACAAAAGGGTAGTACAATGGGCGGTCTTATCGTTTAAAGCGATCTCTTCCAGACAACCTTTGGATGGAGTAGTTAGTAGTAAACTATATATTTATTGTTCATCAATAAAATGATTACGCAAATTAATGGTAGGTATCCCAACGAGGACCACTACCACAATAAATAAATTGATAGCGAACTACAAAGATAAGTCATCATCATCAGAGTCTGAAGACGTGCACTGCTGAACATAGGCCTCCTCCAAAGAACGCCACTTTAAGGCCAGGATATCAATGCATCATCTATCTTGCTCGCGCATTACGACATTTTTGAAGGTATTAAACTGGAGAATTTACTTTGGAATGATGTGATTTTTTTATTAAACATTTGTGACGCTAATTTGCAGGTTTTTCAACGGTTGGAATTTTCGTAAGTAAGTTCTACCATTTAATACCTTCAAAAATATCGCAATGCGTGAACGAGATAGATGATGCACGAATATCCTACCCCCCTATTACGAACGAGCTAGCAGCGCTGCTGACGCGCGTCTGCCGCTCAACTGCTGTCACTTTTCGCACAATTTTGACAGCAGTTGAGCGGCAGACGTCGTCAGCAGTGCTGTTAGCTCCTTCGTAATAGGGGGGCTGGCCTTAAGTGGATGCTTGCCTCTTACATCTATCGGCTCTCCGTAGTGGTCGTCGGTCCACTCAGTGGGGGGCCTGCGCGCTGCGTCTTCCGATTCGTTTTCACCGCTCTACATAGATTAGTAATAATCATCTATTTATCAATTTATTAGGTATGTTATTTCCGGTGACATAACCAACGGGTTTTTGTGACCATTAGAAACTTTAGCTCTGTTTGTAGACCTAACAACTTGAGCAACACGAAAGAATGTTCATAAGTAATTATTAAGACTGTTGCCCTGCGGATTTACCATCCGTAGTAAGTTGTACTCGTTATATAACTACTAGGATAAAATATTATCAGTCACCGCAATAGGTAAGTAGTGGGATAGAGAGACCAACTACAGTTAAGTACCTACTGCAGTATAGGGTCAGTATTTAACCTCCGGCCATTACATGGAACAGATGAAACTTTCATGGATTGTAATACTAAAGGGTAACAAAGAAAAAAAAAAGAAGAAAGGTGGGGTAGAAAGGTTCTCGACTGGCAACCACGAACCGGAAGACGCAGCGTAGGCCGACTAGATGAACCGCCCATCTTGTGAAAACCGCGGGGAGCCGATGGATGCAGGAGGCGAGTGTCCGCTCAAAGTGGGATCTATGAGGAAGGCATATTTTCAACAGTAAACGTCTTCGGGCTGTTAATGATGATGATGATGATGATGATGATGATGATGATGATGAGCGTAATCGGAATTAATGCATGATTTGAATTTACCACCATTTGTGCACGACTGAATAACGTGTTCTATGAGATTTTAAACTGCCATGGTCACTAGCATTACTAACATATTGTTCTTCAGTTCGTCCGTGATCATGATGCTTGCAACAGTACCGAATAATCGGCAGCTCGAAACAAATAATATACATGGTAAATATCCCGTTAATAAACAATATGTTAGTAGTGTTCTACGAGGACAGATCTATGTGACAGACAGACTTTATACTCTCGTTTATGTCCTAAAGGAATAGAAATCAGAGAGAGACTAGCAAGACAAGGGATTGACAAAATAATTTCTACTAAGTAATCTAGTATAAAATGGAAGTGCAAGTGCAATGCAGTTAAGCGTGTTGAACCTATAGAAGACATACTTACCTACATTAAGATACAGTTCTTCCTACAGACTAGAGACAAAAGCATTGTTTGTTTCTTTTAACATTCAAGTCCATTTAGTGACTAACATATTCTCGAATATTCATGGCACTAATTTACTTTTTTAACAAATTTCAAATAGCAAAAATACGAACGTTGCGTTTATAATATTAACAAGGCAGAAACTTGTTCTTTATCTGAGCAATTTCATTTTGTCCGCTGCAGCTATTAAAGAAACACAGTACCTAGAGATAAATATGTAGCAATGGCAGGCATCTTTCATTTTATTGTGTAATAGTTGGACATAGGTAGGCCTCCACAAAGACCGCCACTTTGAGGGGCTGCTTGCCTCCTGCATCTATAGGCTCCCCACAGTTCCGTCACGTCAGTTCACCTAGTGGGCGGCCGGGGGAGTGAATATGAGCTGAAAACCAAAATAAAAACTAACTCTTTTCTTTGTTTCGTTTCAGGAACCCAACTATGAACGTAATCAAAAGAATATTTGCTACATTAACAATACTACTGATACTATCGTCATATTGTAATGCAGGGCTGATAGGCAAATGGTTGTCCCGTCAAGAGATCATCCAGAAAAGGAGTATGGCCGAGACCTTAACAGATTTTCTAGACGTAGTGTACCCAAAAGACGATAAAGAAACGAATATTATGAAGCAAATATTTATGATGTTTGCCGAAGAAGGAATGCCAGATTTTCAGAGTATTATGTCAGGATTGGAATTTGTTTTTGAATAAAACTTGCAGCTGAGAAAATTAAAACCAAAGTTATTAAAGACCTATTTATTAATTAGTTTGCATTATTGTTATTGCCTATTTTAAACTATTATACTAAGCTTGGTGCCTGATTTACGTAGGTATAACAGTGAATTTACGTGTAGGCATTTCTATTTCTCGTGGCAAATGGAGTAACTATGTACCTATGTCGCGGGATGCCACTAGTTTATCATTAGCTAAAATGATGGTAGTAAGGATGATAGATTTAATACTTAAATTAGATCAGAGATATACTTATTTATTTTAGCTGCTCTGATAAGACAAACGCTTTATGGTCAGTTTGGTTTGTTTTGGACTCATGTTCAATTTCACATTGCGAAAATAACAAAAATCCAGGCGCTTCATAAGTAATAATTCTATTCAAAAACGATGTTTTGTGATCACATACAAACGATTCGTTCTTTGATTTCAACACATTTAGTTACGGCACTGCCGTTTACTTTCATATTCAGTTTAATTTTCTTAGACTGATTGTTATTTGCATCATCACCATTGGGAACATTTGGCTTTTTTATCTTTTCTAATACCAATCTCTGTACATTCTTGTCTCCTTTTTTTAATTTCAAATATTGAATAAGTTTTCGCCTTTCTTTTGTTTCATTAGATTCATAGTCATAATCTTCGTCGATTGCTAAAATTTCCTCATTAGGAGGAGCACCGTGGTTGTTCCACGCTGGAGGTCTTCTAATGTTAGTGAAGGGTGCGTGTTCGTATCCGCATTCTAGCCTGCCTCCGCGAAGCCTACAGCCGCCACTGAGTCCGACGGGTGCGTCGTTATGTTCAGGTTGACCTATGTTTCTGTTGTAACCACATAGCACTCTGTCATCTATAACTTGGCAAAGACTGCTATCAAAGTTATAAGGACAGCATTTATTCCGGGGAGCTACCACAGGAACCGGGCTATCTGAGACGTCTTCAGAGCCTCCACCATTGGATAATTTTTGCGGCAATTTTTGCACGTTATCAGCTGAGTTTGGCCTTTCTATCTGGTTTAGGGGATCTCTGCTTCTACAGGGAGTGCATAGCGTATTCGTTAACAACTGTAAGGGTGCACAAAGTGTATTCGTGACCATCTGTAAATGAAGTTAAAATCAAATAGCAAAACCGCTACCTACGCGTAACCTACCAATACGTTAAAGGCGTTGAAGCTAAATTTTGAGGGACATAACTTTTACATTAAGTTATAGGTATTATTATTTATTATTTAGTTATCAAAGACAGCACGTATGTATTATTTATTGCTAAATACTTATTGTCTCATTGAGTAGGTAGTTGCGAAAACAACATGCATGATTAGAAGTCGATCCGCTCTACCTATTTACCTATCCAATCCAATAATGTTCCAGATTAATTCAAAATGGTATTAATTAATTGAACGAACTTGGAGGATAACTAAACTAATAAGCTCAAAATGACATAATAGCAAACTCAATAAAAAAACTAACCACAACTATTGTGAAGCAGAAGTAACTCAGCATCGCCTTTATCTTAAAGTAACACGCATTTTAATTATTTTTACAAAATAATAATCAACTGGTAGAGTCAGCATGCAAACCACGTTTATTTTTCTTTAGGTTTCAAGAACATAATTATATGTATGACTATGGGTTACTTTAACAGCCAGGATAGAGTCCGCTTCATGAGTTTATTTTCAATGCCTAATACATCCACATATAAAAGACTGAGATCGATTTCTTCAGGATTAATATTATCAATATTGATGTGGTTATCTGCCAGCAACTTGCTCCAGTGTTCATTTGCTTTTACACTACTCTTCGACCATTTCCACATCTGGCTTCTCACCTTTCGCTTTAACTTACTACTTCCATAGTTTACGTCAGTGTGATCCACAAACTTATAACGCGGTAACTTACTATTACTCGTTTGATTAGTACCGTTAACTAGAATTAAATTCATATTATTCCTTTTACCTTTTTTCATAAGTCTATCCGCATCAAATTCCTTGACCTCTGTTTCGTTTTTCTTAATGCTATAATTCATAAACTGCCACACTTTATTGAACAATCCGTTTGGTTTGTCAGTCTGAGCGATATTGTTAGAAGTGACAAGTTTGATACATTTAGCTTTGGGCAAATTCTGTGTAATTTTCTTTGGCGCATTACCTTTTCTCCTTGAAGATAATCTGTCTCTACCATCAGTTTTTTTTCTCGTAGCACGTAATGATTGTTTACGTAACAATTCTTTCCGAGTCTTCATTTCGGAACCTGTTGACAACATTTGAAACAAAATGATTGGGTTAATGAAATAGCCTACCACAAAAAACTCTATCACTTTGATAATATAATGTAGGTACACCTACCTAAAAATCAAGTACCTATTATTTTGAAAATGGTATAGGTAAACATTTATCTCAACTTAGGTGAACTGTAAATAATTTTTTCTTTCTTTACTTTATCAATAAACGCCTGGATTTTGTCATGTGAACTGTAAATAAGATCTTCCTTTAGGTTAGTAAACTTTTTTAATGACTGCTTTAATAGAGATGGTCTTGTTTCACGCTCCCTTTCGTATAGTCGTAACATTTTATTCAACTGTTCTTTATTCAGTTTATTAGGATTAAATCCACTGGTGTTTGACAAGGCTGTTGAAGAAATCTTTCCTTTTTTATAATCATCTACTAATTTTTCTAAGACTTTTTCTTTGGAGCCTTTAATTGAAAATTTCCTTTTCAAATCATTGACATTCATGTTGGCATATTTGTTTTTCTGCGCATTTTCATAATCTTTTAGCAATGTATTGAAGTGCTCTTTATCGAGCTTTCTACCATCATATTTCGATTTTTGTAAATTTGATAGAGATAAGTTTCCTCTTTGATAGTCATTGACCATATTTTGCAAGACTTTTACTTTCGATCCTGTTATTGAATATTTCTTCTTCAGCTCGTTAACACTGAAATTTTCAATCAAATCTATATTTTCAAGAGAGGTATTCCACTCAGAACTTTGTGGTTTGAGCCTTTTCCGAAAGAGTGTCAATACAGAATTAGCTTTACTCATGTTTAAATTACTTCTAAATTTTCCAATATCAACTCCAGCTACTTCATAATCGGACATTTGCGGATCAGGATCACCGAAAACCTTTTTCTTGAAACGTCTTTTGATTTTATTGCAAAAATATCGACGGCAGTTCCTCATGCATCTTTGACGGCAAGAAAGCTTCTTTTTTGGTTTTGTCTGAGTTTTTACATCTTGTTTGTCTAATGAAATAAACATCAAGATAAAATGTTTTATTTAGTTATAGACTGGTACCTAGGTACTTAGTATAATTTTTAAATTGCGCCATTTTGTTTGCAAAATGGAGTTATAAGCCATTGCCATAAGACTTATGGAGTTATGGCATAAGTTAAATATTTCCTACTTATCATCATAATAATAACAAATCATGTTGTTTCAATATCATTCGATTTTTTAGGTGAGCCCAAAGAATATGATATTAAGTATAAAATATCTATTATTTACGGTGTTCCCTTATTAATCATGGTATTATAGGTAGACCCGTTGACATAATCATAATCAATTCAAAGTTTCTAGAGTTTTGTGCAAATCTCTTCACCTCTACAAGTATTAAGTATACAAGACCTAGGTATATATACCTAGAAACCAAACCATTCCCTTATCAGTTATTCTATAAATTAAATTACGTGTTTTTTTATTTTTTTTTATTTTATAGGTAGCAAACAAGCATACGGCCCTCCTGATGGGAAGAGGTCACCGTAGCCTATGGACATCTGTAACACTAGACGTGCCACTGATGCGTTGCTTACCCTGTGATAATACTCTTTTGACCCTCCTTTTAAATTGCTGCATGTTGTAGCTCTGGGGAAAGATCGCTGGATCGCCCATTCCATTTTGATAATAAAATTGTCCTAGAAACCTAAATCATCATCACCTTTCTTTTTTAGATTTTAATTATAATAAAATTATAGGTCTTGGTGATGGACAAATTGGGGTATTTGGAGATTTGGGGTATCTATAGTAGATTAACTTTCCAAGTAATAAATACCTATCTATGTCATCAAAAGAATTTTCATAATTACCTTTACGGCGAATACTCATTTGATACACAGATGATAATAAAATTCATTCCAACTCGCTGAATAAGACGGTAAGGTAGGTAATGTTTGTTATCATATATGCTAAAAATGTAAAAACTGTTTTTATTGAATTGTAAAGAACATTGTTTTTTATTTCTGTTTCTCATACATATTTTTATTTCATGTTCAAATAAATGTTCAATTAGGTACATTGATTTGAATTGATTTTCTTTGGTTATTTTCTGGTTTTCAGGTTTTTGACATCATGTCGTGATAAATGACATGAAGATAAAAATTCATCACAGATATTATCTAATAACACAGATTAGAGAAAATCATGGAGGTCTATTGAGAGCCAAAATCTGCCAATGCGGCGTTGCCGCTCCGCATCCTTCGTGTAAACATACTGTCTTGTATCTCTGTCTAATACACGAATCGTCGCATAGAGTATGCGAGAAAGCGACGGCAACGGCAACGTCGCCTTACCGACACCGCGTGTCATGTTCTGACAGTTTGGTGTGTCATGAAATTAAATGCGAGAGCATAAAACGTGAAAATTTAGTGATTATATTGTTATTAGGGCTAAATATTGTATCAATAGTGAAATTGTGTCGTGTTGTGCTGTGTTTTGTGCATCAAGAGTAACCCGAGGAGTCGAAGGAAAACCAGAATCATCATTTTATACGTTAAAGTTTACTGACTATTTTTATGTTAAACATCGAAGTTTCGAAGTAAATATGCATTTCATATTAAGAATATACGTTTTTTCCACCGTATAATTACCATGCGATTGCAATTACTGAAAGATTTAATGCTTTAATTGATATTTTTGGGATGGGCGATTTTACGCCTCTCGAATAGTGATGTACCTACACTGTCCATTACATTTTGTCGATATTCGTAAATCTTCATACATTTGCACAAAATTACTTTGGTTTTGGGGAGATTAAAAAGTAGAAAATCTTTTTCCTTAAAAGTGGCTGAATGGATTTAGATCAAAGTGCAAACAGAATCAAAAAGTAGGTGTAAATCTGGCAATTTAAAAATAGGCACCTAACCTACTTTTATAAAATACAATAGGTAGGCCAGTGTCGTCTGGCTTCAATATGAGTTATGAAATTAATAATAAACTAGCTGACCCGCCCCGGTTTCGCACGGGTTTATTAGTTTTATGCCTTACCCTGTTTATGGGTAAGAGAGAAGCAAAAGTGAAAAATATAGGGGAAAAGGATGAATAGATGGGACGGCGAAGGGAGACAGGCGCACCCGTCCCATCCATTCATCCTTTTCCCCTATATTCTTCCCTAAAATAAATATAGGGGCTTCAATACAACAAACGTGATTTTTTGCTCGTTTTTATAGATAATGGTACGGAACCCTTATTACAAATTTAACCATCATTTTAATGAATCTATTCATAAGAAAACGCGAATGTAAAATAAAAACTAACTATTATGGAACTATGTTATTTGAACAGCCTGAAGACGTCCACTGCTGATCATAGGCCTCCCCCAGGGAGCGCCACTTAGAGCGGCTGCTCGCCTCCTGCATCCATCGGCTCCCCGCGGCTTTCACCAGGTCGTCGGTCCACCTAGTGGGGGGCCGGCCTACGCTGCGTCTTTCAGTTCGTGGTCGCCACTCGAAAACCTTTCTTCCCATCGGTTGTCAGCTCTACGAGCGATGTGGCCTGCCCATTGCCATTTCAACTTGTTAATCCTAAGAGCCACATCGGTCACTTTAGTTCTTCTGCGGATCTCCTCATTTCGGATCTTATCTCGCAGGGAAACACCGAGCATTGCTCTCTCCATAGCTCGTTGCGCGACTTTGAGCTTAGTAATGAGGCCAACAGTTAGAGACCACGTCTCAGTTCCATAAGTCATCACTGGCAACACACATATAAAAATGTTACTTACAAACGTTATTTCATATAATGTTTCAATATACTTTTACTAGGGTCATCATCATCATTATCATCATTAACAGCCCGAAGACGTCAACTGCTGAACATAGGCCTTCCCCATAGAGTGCCACCTTGAGCGGCCACTCGCCTCCTGCATCAATCAGCTCCCCGTAGTTTTCACCAGATCGTCGGTACACCAAGTGGGGGCCGGCCTAAGCTGCGTCTTCTGGTTCTACGAATATCAAATTTTCTTTATTGTATTAAAACTAAAAAGTATCGAAATTCTGCAGCACTGTTTGGTTAGGTTTATTATATATCGATATATTGTGTAATAGGGGTCACTTCCCTACTCACGCATACTAATGCATATTTAAATACTCACACCAACAGAAAATGGACAGGCGTTTTGTGAATGTCCGCCGTCCATATGATTCTATGTTGATCGAGAAAATTATATTTTCAATGGTTTTTCAATAAGTACGGCTTCAGCGGTACTGCCACGATTTCGCCAATGTATGGATTTTGCATGCCAGTGGCGTGGATAGAGAAAAAATAACATCGCATCGCATGGAGCATGGAAGATTGGAAGATGGAATGATCGAACCAAGAAGATTTAAATGCAGTATAGGATGCATGTTAACAGTAATAAAAACATCGAATGGATTTCTAGTGTATAAACCACGCATAGTACGAAACCCTTTATGGTACCTATACCTATAAAGATATTATAGTCGTTTGTTGTTTGTGACACTCTATGTACAATTGTACACTCAAGATATCTATTTACCTGTTTCTAAAGTGGTTTGTGTGTGATCTATTTACTAACTACTAATAGATCACACGTTTACCCGTTACCCGGGTAAACGGTATATAGTTCACACACAGACCACTACCATACCGTGATACCGTTTACCGTAATGAAAAGTTTCAAGAAATTGGGTTTTACGGTGGCAACTGTACTTAATTTTATCGGCTAGCTGGGTATAATACCGCAGAGGTAATAACATGCGCAATCAATAAAGATTTTCTCTATGTAATAAAGAGATGTCAATGTCATTCTTGGTAGGTAAGCGAAACCACACAAATTTTATTGTTACCCTACACGTGCTGTTACCGTTACCCTCTTTTGTTACTAATAGTAAAAAATAGCGATTGGTCTTACAACTAAATAATTATTTATGTAGACAATTTAAAGCCATACAATGGGCCAATGGCCTAATTTTATTTTAAATATACTTAGTGCTTTTTGGCATAATAGGTACTTAACTGCTTACTTCGTAAAAGAGATCGTTGATCAAAATAGTAATGCAATTCATCTGTAATCTTGAATAATGCTTATACTTTTGTTACAGGTATATTTGATATTAACAAAGATGATAACAGTAGAATGTGCACCTAAGCTTGGGCACATTTATTTCGATCCCCTCCGTCTTGAAGCTGCTAAGCTGAACGGCAATATAAACATAATGAAAAGACCAAACCCGGCCGCCGTCATTCAAAAAGAAAATACAAGTCAACCTTCCAAAAGCTTCCCAACAGAATCTGAGAAATCAGAAAAATTGCTGATAACGAATACAGATAAACAAACTGTGGCTTGTAATAAAGATAATGAAGCAATTGTTACCTTAGAACATACAAAACCAGACATGAACGCAGATGATCTCAATTCAAACAGATCATTAGTACTCGATGGTATATTTTCTGATATTAATTTGTCTTCAGATTGGTTGGATCCCGAAACTGAAAGAAATAGTACTGATTCGTCAGAACAGTTAGACCCTGGAATTAAATATATAGAGCATGAGCATGAAGGACAAACAGCCAATCCGATTTCAGCACAAAAATCACAAGTAACTAATAAAGATACTAAACTAGCCGTTGGAATTAATGATTTAAATCCTATAAATGAACAGAATTTGGATAGTACTTTAGAAACAACCACGCCAACTACATTTAAAGCACTTTTGAGAAAGAAGGAGTCTTCCAAACGAGAAATAATAAGAAGCGCAGCTGGTTCACAGGAATATAAAAAAAATACAAAAAAGCTTTGTGCAGGGTATGACTACGATGTAACGATATGCCGGTACTTTGGTAAGAGGTATCTATGTGGTTGTGATAAAAATGTAGGTAATTTAAAGGAATCTGAAGAGATTGAAGACTTAGGAAACGGATGTAGGATGCGCGGGGATAGGATGGAATGTGGATACGATCATGGGCCGTTTGAACACCACCACAACTCCCAGGGAGAAAATGTACAAAAATTAATTATGTTAAATCCTGCAAGTTTATTAGACAGAAATACAAATGATAATACACAATCCTCAGCATCACCGACGGTTAATGAAAGCAATCATGCCCAATCGATGCAGGCAATTCAAATAAGTGATATTGCAAAGCTAGAAAATACTAAAAATCCTAATTATTCATCAAAGAAAAGAAATGTGGTACAACCGAAAAAGGTATGTGCTGAAAAAGATAACAGATTAGTATGTTACGATATTCCAGCATAAATCGTATACATTTTAATATAATAATTATAAGTACTTTTGACATAATTACAAAAGAGGTTCAAGATAACCATCTTATTAAAAATAATAATTTCTGGTAGGGGGAGTTTTTTGGCGGGGGGTTGATCAAACAAGATGTGAAACTAAGGTGTAGTACGGTATAGCAACTAAGATTTTTTCTAACTCTTTTTTTTCCCTATCTATATCCTCTCGCTTCTCCTTTTTGTGGACTAATTTAATTTAGATGGTCAGTGAAATCTCTACCGATATTTACACCGTTAATGCATGCCAACTAGACATCAAAAGCGGGAGTAATGTCTAAGCTAAAGTAAACAGCACCCTTGTGATTGTGACCCTTGAGGACTACTCCAGCCTCGGCATGGATCACAGATTATTAGGAACATGTCATCATCATCATCATCAGCCTGAAGACGTCCACTGCTGAACGTAGGCCTCCCCCAAAGAGCGCCACTTTGAGCGGCTGCTTGCCTCTTGCGTCCATCGGCTCCCCACGGTTCTGACAGGTCGTCGATCCACCTAGTGTGGGGCCGGGTCTTCCAGTTCTTCCCCAACGGTTGCTAGTTCTACGAGCATTGTGGCCCGCCTATTGCCACTTCAACTCCCTAATTAGGAACATGCACTATGCATATATTACATGCTTCTTACATAGTTGTTGCGTAAAGAGGTTGAGGGGGTCTAGCAAAGCTTCCTTTCCATTAGCGTTAACGCCAAACAGAATGACAGTAGCTTTGACATTCACTGCGGAAAAGCTATCCGCAGGGGCTGTCATTCCCATACATTTTGGAGTTAGCGTTTGGCGTTAACGCTAATGGAAAGGTATGTTTGCTATACCCCTGGTAATTGGTACGTCCACTGAAGTGAAGAGACCCTATGGACCGTGACGGACTCGTGTCTGCCCCTATTGCTCCTTAGGGGAGACATCAGGATTTTTTACTAGGTACGCGTCTCCCTTATAACCTAGGATACTGGAACTTATTTTTAAGGGTTTATGACAGACTAAGTTAAGTTTCGAACGTATTTAATCTATGATACCGTTATACACAAGGAACTTATACGTATACTACATCACCCAAGGAAGTTCCATAGTATATAGGTAGATGGAAGTACCTTGATATCACCGTAACATATTCAATATTAAGTATTAAGTTTTCTGGATCGGAACCCAAGTTCACAGATGCTAGAACAATAAAAGCAAGTACTTATAAAATGTGTAAGAACCTACTACCTACTGTATATAAGTACATTTGGTTTATACTCTGAGCTATTTACGTTTTAGCAAACCGGTCCAATTCTGTGAATATCCTGGTAAATATTAGCGGGTTTTTTAAATCAGTGGCGTCCGCATGAACTGTCGATCGTTCTTTCATGCGTTTGTTGAATAGCAACTGCCTGCTTAAGAATATGAATATAGACTAACTTGGTAAGTATTATGAATGGATGGATGTTAATCAGGTTAGGTACATGGATTAATGATGACATGTAATGCGTGTTCACTATTTACTAAACGGCCAATTAGTAAGGGTTTTATTAAAATTGCTTGATAAATACTTATTTATTACTTGTTTTAACGATGAATCACAAACCTGAATAAGTGATTGATTATTAATCACTTTGGGAAGAATACATTAATTTGTCTTCGGTATACAGTTTGCCTGATAATCCTGATATAGGTAGGTACCTTTAACCACAAACCCTATTAGGATTGGTACCTTTAACTTGATAGCTCTTGATCTACTTTGGTTTTGTCATAAAACAGTGACTTAAGTATAACGCTGGTAATTTTTTACAAATTTATTATAGCATTTGACCGCAATCTCACCAGGATTGAAAGTGACGATGCGGTCTACAATGGTCATGCTAGCCTACAAGATATCTATTCACACGCGGCTTGAAGAAATAACTAGGCTCACAGAGCGCCAATGGGCAGCTGCTTGATGCATCTTGCATCCATATCGGCTCTCCGCGGTTTTAAATAAATCTTCGCTCCACCTGGGTGGGATGTATTTTAATTATATGAGGATATTTTTATAATAATAATAATTTACATACATATTCGTAACTCCTACTAGGTACTGTAATGCTGAACATGAAGTTTAATTAATTATTTCAGTTCAATCAAATTTAAGTATTTTGAAAGATGCAACATTATAGTTAGGGTTCAAATCGTTACAACAGCACCGAGTCATGGCTACGTACTAAGTCATTATCAAATACATAAATATTATAATCAATAAAATTGACTAGGTACTTTATTATTACCTACAAAGAAGAAAGACAAATGAATGTAGGTACCGCTATAAATATACTATTACTTGCCAAGAATGCAAATAACACGGAATTCATGTAAAACAAAGTTCACATTGACATTGATGATCACCATTTGCTCCTTGTTAGAATAAATTACGTATGATATTATTCTTTCTTAGTATTTAATAGTATTATCTACATCATCATTTACCTACTACACAACTTTTCTATGCAACTTAGAAGTTGCATAATATTATGTTTTCCCCATTAGGTAGGTATTAATTTCCAACTTTTAAGTAAGTTACTATATATATATGTATTACCTATATACTACCTACATTTACGGCGAGAGCGATTGTTTGAATCCAGAGCGAACGAAGCGACGGATTGTAGAGTAGAACTTAAACCAGTACCGAAATTAGTTAACCTCGAGTGACGTAGTTTGAATCCCTCCTAAGCTGGGTAATAGGGCGTTTCACACCATAAGTGGTTCGCGCCGCGGTGTGAATCGACCTCTGCTATTATAACATTTGGCCGATTCACACCGCTTAGGATCTCTAGAATCCAGCGAGAATTTCTCAACCGATTTTCGTGAAAGCTTTGTGAGTAGGCAAAGATCCCTTTTCGCGCGGTTTCAGCCGATTTTAATGTCAGTAATGGGAAGGTATCTTTGCTAAGAGACCCAGTAGGTCTAGCAAATAGGAATGACATTACCTACCTGCGGTAAACTTTTCCGCAGCTAATGTCCTCCCTACAATTCTCATACATTTAGCGTTATCCTTTAGCGTTAATAAAAACCCAGTAGGTACCCATACATAGTGCTATTATGTATTCTGTGGCCGTACACAATTTTTACAATGTTTTATATTTAAGTATAGTATACTTATTATACATTAACGAGAGGCAGAGGGCACGTGGAGCCTCCACAACTTTACCTGTATCTAGTCAAGAAACGCTAGTTTACTCTATTTTATATTTCTAAGGCTGGATTTTATCAAAGTAGAATAAGTTTTATTCCAAGTATTTCCATTGCCTACTATAAATGTAATTCCACTCAGGTAATAATAATTATGTATGTTATTTAATCTTGTGCAAATAAAAATTCTTATAGAAGTATAACGCTAATTGTTACCCTCGGATACAGCTGATTGACAAATGAAATGACGATTAAAAGGACCCTATCCTGATTATATCTTATATCCTTATATCCTATCCTGGTATATTAGTTATATTCGTGTAACTCAGTTATTCTCACAACGTTATACATGGAATAACTTTATTCTACTTTGGTAAAATCGGGCCTAAGTAATATAATTTATAAGCAAGGCATTTGACCGCTGTCTCTCCTGATAGTAGGTGATGACGCGTCCTACTTACAATGGTGCATGCCTGCCTAGAAGATACCAGTTCACGCTTGGCTCTTGTTCGCACTATAAAGTTTGATGCGAAAGGCTTAGTGCGGGCTGTAGGAATATAATAAACGATAATAAGGATGCCATAGTCCGATTAAAGAGTAGAGATGAAGGAATTAGTTCGTGTAATTCCATAACACACCAAAATGCAGCCTATAAATTACCGATAAGCTGGCAACGCGGGGAAATGCTAATGCATCAATGATTGAGTAAAATCCCTAACGACAATGACGACAATTTCTACGTAAATATAAGTCATTAGAACTATTAAGTATGCCTACTTAATAATTCCTTATCATACATAATACGCTATATGCAATATAGGTACTTACCTACACCCCAGATAAAATAGTACCTACAGCCTACACGAAGTCCTTATAGGAGTTAGGGTCTTGTAGTTTCGGATAGGTACCGTAACTATCAATGGTTAAAAATGCTATCAAAAATGACCAATGGTTAGATTTTGTATGAGTTTTAAAAATCATTACCTTAACTACAGACCAAAACATCCGCCCTTACCTTTTACCTACTCTCCAAGAATCAAGTCTCTACGTCTAGCGGCCGTCTGTACCTACGTTATACCACAGATATTAAAATAGTAGGTTGTACCTACCTACTTACGTTATCACTCAATTCAGTGACATCCGGATTCAAGAACCTCCGTCAGCTTAGGAAGATGCTTGAGAGAAGTACCTACCCACCTATAATGCTCAACTTATTTATCATGCTTCAATAGACGTTCTGAGAAAATTTTCACAATAATATTATCTAATGCTACACTTCATAATCTTATTTCAGCACTACCATCCAATGTTGACTTTCGAGATCTGTTTTCCTTTTGGGTAGTCTGTAGACTTTTAACGCAGTTTTAAGTCAATTCAATATTAGGAACTTAAGGTTACCGGACATAGCTCAGCGAATAATTAGCAAGCTGAAGTGGCAATGAGCTGTACCCCTGGTACGAGTTTCGATAGTTTACTAAGACTTGATTCGTTTACGTTTTCTCCCTTTTCTCCCATACATTTCTGTGCAGCGCCCCTAGCGGACACGTTGATGAACTAAAAATGGCAGTACAAATTTTAAATGGATTCGTGGTATCACGTATTGTAAAACTGGTACTACGGTACTAGGGTACTGGTACTGGTACTGTACCCCGTAGCGTCGTTTCCATCTGTTCTACTATTTGTTCTACCAATAGAACAAGCAGGAAAAAAGTACCATCTGTTCTACTAATAGAACAAGTAGGAAAAATGGGAGAAAAGGGAGAAAACGTAAACGAACCAAGTTTTAGTAAACTATCGAAACTCGTACTAGGGGTACTGGTCATAGGTATGTGTCGATGATAAAAAAAATGACTCTACGCACCTAGAATTTCTTGGCACCTTCCAAGCGTATTCTTTTTCTTGCCCTGTGGGTGGAGAAGACGTCTTCTGGAGCGGAGACCGAAAATCGGCTGACGTAGGTAGAGTCTGGCTAATGAAAGTAGAGACTGAAAAAATGCGGCAAATTTAAAAAATATCAGCATGGCAGCCTAAACTAAGAAGAACACTTGGAACAACTCACTTTGATTCCTCATTAAATGTTATGTTTTACCGTTTTGCATAAATATTAACAAATTTTATTTTGGTTTGGGGCTGGCATGGTGATGCATTTGAAATTTGGCACGCGATTTTCAGTCTCTACTTTCATTAGCCAGACTCTAGATGTAGGACCTGCAGCGACATGGACATGGAGCAATACGCAAGGTGCAGTGTTGTCTTGGGACAAGGTTATGTACAGCAGTGGACTAGTATAGGTTGATGATGATGATGATGATGATAAACCTAAACGATGCTCGGGTAGGTCAACATAATTATTATTTAATTGAAGTAGGTATCTGTCCCTTAATGCGTAACCTTACTACAGCCACATTATGGTACTAAAGTATCGTTTATATTAGGTGATAGGTAAGTTTCCAAGTAGGCTATGAATTGAAGACGGTAATTAAGTAGGACTTATTACCTACAAATGATGTGCTTTACCGCTACGCATAGATTTCATTCTTTTGTTGCAAACTCATATTACAGTGTATGTAGCCCTTCGTCGTAGAAACTTCAAAATTACATCAATGTAAATAATCCAAGCATCCTTCAATCGAACATACATGATGCACTGACCGAATTTTGGCAATTAAGTTGTCTATTTAGCGAGTCTTCGTGTATAATATCCTAATCTACATTAGATTTAAAACCAGTGATGGCGCAAGGCCGGTACTATTTAATTATGCTTGCTAGGTCCTACTTAGGTACTCCCGAATTTCCACCATTATCTCAAATAATTGTGGATATTATTTATTTTGTTATTATTATTTATCTCTACATCACCTAAATACCTCATTAATGACTAAGTAGGAAATAGGTAGATGCAATTTTCGTGTCTGTTTGAAACGACAAAGTTAACTTAAACTCTTATATTTGTGGTAAGTACCTATTTATGTACCCTATGCTTAAATATACATACATAGATATGACAGAACAACCCTAAAAATAAATTATTAATATAATTATTATAATTATTTGCATTAAAATATCTATCTAGAACACTTACCTACTTTGTTTAAATGAGAGTAGAAAAAATATTAAAAAATTAAATTAAAGCTTACAGTTACCTAAAAACATAGGTAGTCTATTTAATCGTTCCGATAAATTTATTTACCCAGGATAACAAATAAACGCAAACATAAATAGAAAGTAAAAAACTGCATTGCAGGTAATAGAACTGCAAAGGCAGTTCAGAATATCTATAAGAAATAGAAACATGTCACGTAGATCATAGTATAAAGACTCTACGAAATAACCCCAGCAAGCAACAAGGTCATTAGAAATTAGAACCTGCCCCATCTTTTCTTCGAAGGCCTGCTCCGGCCCTGTTGAACTTGGACTTACCAGCGGTTATTTACCTGCGATTAGTCAGAGCACAAGGAGTACGCGTCGTATAAATACGTCTCACCACTAGGCCTCAGCATCATTGACCAGCAGAAATTGTCACAATGAACACTGTGAGTAAAACGTAAACTTCTAAACAGTAAGATGTATCGAAAATGTCTCAAAACATTTATATAAACACGGGGAGTTGAGTTACTATTTAAATACCCTTTGTTGTTTGTAATTTGGTGTTAAACGCAGATTTTTTGGCGTCCTCCAAATTGCATTGATTTAATGAATTATTCCCACTTAACAAAAACTTCTCATTGTTAATGATGTTTAATTAATTACCTACCTAAAGTATGTAGTGTATAATTTGTTTAAGTAAGGCTGGCGTAACGAATCCTTCGATTGTTTTAGGAAACTAGTAGGTGCCTATGGACATTGGATACCTTTAGGATCCTTTTGATCAGTATCTGTGAAAGTGTTTCCCCAGTACATAGAATCTGTATTCCCAAAATAGTTTCACTCAAATAACCATGTAGAAGACGTCATATACTTTATTAATATAACATAAACAATACTTATGATACTTTCCCGCCAGGCTTTCATTTTTATACCTGATTTAATTTATACTTTCAGAAACTGTGCGTGGGTCTTCTAATTTGCGCCTGTTTGGCGTACACCTCTGCCATACCAGTTGAAGCACATGAGAATCAACCAGCCCAGGATGTCCAAGAAGAAGCAGTAGAACCAGAGAGCCTACAAGCTGAGGAGTCAGGCTGGGGCGGCTACGGCGGCTACGGCAGAGGCGGTGGCTGGGGAGGTTGGTTGAAGATTACATCAATCAATAGTGATTCGTACATTTGGCTCATAAAGATCACTGAAATGTTCCGTGTGTTGTGTACTAGAATTTCAGTTCATAATAATCGAAAGGTTTATTGAAAGCATAGATTTAGGATGACACGAGAAAATGGTGATCGAAAGAGTGTTCTGCTCTTTCAATGATTGATTATGATGCGGCGTTTAAAAAATGTATTAAATTATTTCATCATCATCATCATCAACAGCCTGAAGACGTCCACTGATGAACATATGCCTCCCCCAGAGAGAGCGCCACCTCGAGCAGCAGCAAAATTATCTAAATTTTATTAATTTTAGGCAAATATCGATAATTTAAAAGTCCTGAATCTCAAAATATAGCTGCCTATATCAAGTGTGAAAAAAGAAAGTTCTCTTTTCCACTGATATTGCACGCCATCCAGCGAAAAGATCTTCAATAACACGATTACGTATTTATTTTTTCAGGACGTGGTGGTTACGGCAGCGGATATGGCAGCGGCTATGGCTTCGGTGGCGGATACGGCGGTGGATACGGCGGCGGCTACGGATACGGCGGTAGAGGATACGGCAGCGGTGGATATGGCTACAGTGGTGGTTACCGACGTGGATACGGCGGTTGGGGACGCTAAATTATAAACAGTTCATTAGTGATGCATTCTATACTGTAAAAATTAGACAAACAAGTGAAGATCGGAAATCGGTTATCACTTTTTTTAAATTAGCCAATGCTGTTTTGTCCTCATCTTATTCATACCTACTTACTTAGAAAAATGATCATACGCCTGCGTCGTCTTATAGCCAGTACTTAGGTACACATAGACGCATAGACGCAGTAGACTTACACAATTTCCATAATATTAAATGCACTGTTCTATAAATGCATCGCTAAATTGATGAACTGATTTCACTTAGGTATTAAAATTTTAAAAGTTGTACACCTGTATTACTAGCTGTGATGTGAATAAAAAACGTAGGTAACCAATTCTATGGTCGGTAGTTTCATTGCTTTATTTGCTTATAAATGAGATGATAATTACCTATGTCTGCGCAGTGGGCGGAATTACTAAAACACATAATAACATTGCAGGTTAAATGTCTGTATACAATAGCTATAAGTACTTAGTACTTACCACACCTTATAACATAACACTTGATATAAATGTACTTACTTATATACCTACATAACTCAAGACTTTACGTATATAAGCATGATGCAGTTGACGTTACACCTACCTTAATATATGTATTTTTAAGTAGATACGTAATATGGGTAGGTGTCTACTTATTATGCTTACAAACTTCAACATAGTGATTATATGAGTCACTTTGTAGGAGCAAACGAATATCCAAGCTTGCCTACATAGCTTTTATCTCACACATTTTATACTTACTAGGTATCATCATTAACATTTGAACATGTCATTCAAAGGAAGGTGAATTAAAAATGGATCAATATCAATATCAAATATGTATCAGACGTACTTACAATGTTTGTGGTGGCAGCTAACTGCTCGTATTACTTTCATCAATCGAAAATATAGTTATAAGTAGATTAATCGAAGAGTTCTAAGAGTGCAACTCTTCAATTATAATTACTTCACCGCGCCTAATTGTAACACCTTAGCGCCGCGACGTATGTATATAAGTAAGCACTTTATGAAATATGCGGCGCTCGAAATTATATTCTGTTTATATAGAAACCTAAAACACCAATAAATCACGAAATCTCAAAAACTACTGAAACCTCATTAGAATCTTTACCAGCCTGTGTCACTGAAAATTGGACCCATACCAATATAGGTATTATGTACCTACTTATATACACTGAGTCCGTTTTTCGTCTCTTCTCATCCAACTGGTACCTCTCGTAGCTTCACCTAATCAGAAGGTGTTCTACACTTCGCCCCGTATTACCTACAGAACGGTGCTAATTCGTCAATCAAGATTTCATTCACAACTGACTTTTAATGAAATTTCGACTTAACACCGATCGATGACTGGCATCGCAGTAATACGGGCCCGGCTGACTATATTTGCCAAGACGCAGTCTCTTCAAGAAGACACCTTCTCTGTGCTCATCGGATGCAGTTGGAGGAACATGTGCACACAGATTACGTGATAATCATCAATGTAGCTAGTAGTACCTACAGACATAATATGTTTCCCTGAAAATTAAGAACTCTCACGTGAAAATGAGTCCATTGCGGGTAAACCAAGGTGATGCCTCCATAGTCGTTAATCGTCACACAAGTTCATTCACCTTACTCAAAATATTAGCAACCATCGGCAAAAAGATTCGATCATTAGAAGGTCATTCCACCAAAGACCGGGAAACAGAGAGTTTAAAATAACAGTTGATTACGGTCTACAAAAATGATATAAGTACTAGGCGGTTTGGTTAGTTGGTTACCTACTTACTTCTTATACTTATGTAGGTCCTCAGGTGCTGAATGGGGTTAATTTTGAAGGCTTTAGTTGACAGATCTAAAAGTTCTAGAACTGTTGCTGGTCTTATCATATAGACGGAGACTTGTATTGAATTTTTTAGTATTTTAAGGACTGTCAACTAAAGCGTTCAAAATTAAGCCAATTATATACCTACGTTGTACTAGAAATACGTATAACTTCCTAATGACATGTCTCTTCTACTCTATTATCATCATAAAAAGAGACAGACGCGTGCTTTATCGACAAAAGCGCGATCTCTATTGTTATTTTTCAGTTTAGCTATAAAAGTAAAAAAAAAACTGAAAAATTTAATATTTCTGCTTTGGAGTGGAGTGTTGAGATGGGACCATCAATCTTAGAACTTATGCACGTCCTACAACGTGCATAAGCTTATGTATCAAAAGGTGGTAGGTACTAGTGATGGATTAATTAGTATTCGCATTAATTTTTAGCATGTGGAAACTCAATTAGCATTTCGCAAATGAAATGTACTTGCGAAATTCTGTGAAATATGAAATTTCATCTCAACTAATTTAGTTAATTTGGAATTTAATTTTTAAAATAAAGTTTCATTTCATGTTTCATTTCATTTTTAATATAGTTCTTCATTTCAATTATCTTTAATTTCAATTTTCATTTCATTTAATTTTTCATTTCCATTTCATTTCAGCAAATAGCATAGCAATAGCAAATAGCATGCTAAGACTCGTGAATTAGCATGTTTATGAAATTTACGCAAAATAGCATTAATTGCCATCGCTAGTAGGTACCTATAAAACCTTTCAGGAAAATGTAGTTTCCTTGTCCAATAACCCCGTTTTTTAAGAAGATCGGTATTTATTGTATCCGTAAGTACCTCTTAGGTAAAATACCTGACGCTGTTTCTTCATAACCACCTTTAACACCCTACCCTGTCACCTTGTCATTTCATATGGGTTGACTATAAAAAACACTTCCTTAGTAGGACCTTTACGCCATAAAAGACATGCATCCTTCCAAGTCCCAAAGTCCCAACGGGAGGGATGGGTGGAAAATGACATCGGCCCCGGTACCACCAACTACCAGTGGCACTTTTTTTTAGCGTTTATAGACGGTCTGTAGTGCGTAGATGGTCTGTATATCAGTCAGTAACTCGCTCAGGACAAATCCTCAGGCTCTGTGGTGTGGTGGTTGAGTAGGTCGGCTTATAACTCGGAGGCGGCGAGTTCGATTCCCGCGGCAGGACAAGTAGGTACTTGAGCACAGAAAAAAAGCGCAAATACCTACTTGTTCTGTATCTGGGTGTTGTAGAAATTCTAATTAGGGTCCAGGATCTATATTTGTGATCGTTGGGCGTTATTTTATTTATTTATTTATTTAGGTAAGTATATGTATATAGATAAAATAAACAGATACTACTAATAGATATACACCTATTAGATAATCTTATGTACCTACTTATTATTTATTTTTCTCATATTTTGGCTCCACACATAGTGTATTTAGCCAGTGTCAAGTATTGTTATTTTTCATCGTTAAAGAATATATCACGTAAAGTCAACTGTTAGTCATAGTCATAGTCCAGTCTAAGTCAGGTAGTCGTAGTCTAATCTAAGTCATGCTCCAGTAAAGTGGTGGCAACTTTACTAGAAGCTTCTATGGAATTTTGGAAGCAACACGAAAACTCACGTTTCACCACATTATATCACTTGCCCACACTCATGCTCGTAATTCAGCACATAATGCGTAAAACGCCACCAATTTTAAACATTAATACTGGAAAAAGCACAAGTTTTTAGAAATAATACAGTACAACGACGTGAACATTTCCGCGTTCCCGCCAAAACTCTGCCTACTTATTATTATTAGGAAAGTGTCAGGCTGAGGCAAAACGTTATAAATTGTAATATTAAGGGAGTCTAATAATAATAATCGTTTTTTATTCTGTTGTGTTGGGAACCGACTCGCGCTAGGTTTCTTCAACGTTTATTTTAATCAATTAATTATGGGTCCCTACATTAACAATAATTGTTTATTTATAATTATCTTTGACGCATTAATCTGCCGACCGAACTTTTTTTGTGAGTATTAACGAAAATGTTATTGTATTGCGTTTATTAGTATGTGTGTAAGTAATTTGCATACTTACTTCATTTTATAATGCGGTATGGACTTGTGGCTTGTGGGGCTGTGGATGCGACGGACCCGTGACATGGATATGACGACTAGAGGAGTCGTCATATCCATGTTATCCATGAACGGCGTACCATAAATGTCTAATGTCATGGGCTTACAATAGTTTACGCAAAAAAATACAATATAAGTAGTTATTAGGTAAGTAAAGATAGGTAATAAATAAAATAACCGTCCAAATGCGAGTCGGGCTCGCGCACGAAGAGTTCCGTATTATTATCTATAAAAGCGAGCAACAAATTAACGTTTGTTGTTTGTCACCGTCATCACCTTTAAATATTTATTTTGTTCTGATTTTAGTATTTGTTGTTATAGCGGCAACAGAAATACATCTGTGAAAGTTTCAACTGTCTAACTACCTATCACGGTTCATGAGGTACAGTCAGGTGACATGGACAGACGGACAGCGGAGCCTTAGTAATAGGGTTCTCTATACCCTTTGGGCACGGAACCCTAATAAAACGTTCTTCATTTTGAAAACTTCAAGAACGTGTAACGAAATCTCAAGTCATCGACCAACCACTTACACATCTTCAGTGATGCTAAAAAAATGATTTATGAGGAAGAATACCTACTGATGTTTCCTCGTACAGGTTACAAGCGGGTTAGATAAACATGTTATGTGCAGTTAAGACGTTTTGACATCGAGGAAAATATCATTTATATAGGGCCCTCGGATTACTCTTAAACATAATCCTACAAGATTTGCTACAATGAACACGGTAAGTATTAACTGATTTACATAAATTTAATTAATGCTGCATACACAGCTCGGTTGGTAAACAGAGAAACTATAATGTATATTACTGCTCTGCTTTCTGCGCTGTACGTAATTTGCATTTGCCGCACCGTGTTGAGATGTATTGTCCTGTCCCTAGATGTTATAATGTACCTTAGTTATTCGTTAAGCAATCACAGAATTCACCAATATTTTTCAATAAAATCAAATCGAAACTAATCTCCATTTCGGACAGTGGAAGCGCGGCCTAATATATTTAAGTAAAAAACTCTTATTATTGGATTTGATCCCATGCCACATAAGAATGGCTGATGGTAGCTCTTGGCCAAGTCCATCTCATGCTCGTCATCGCTAAATGAAATATCTCGGCCACAGATAACGATTGCCGTTCTCCTGGTGTGCGCGACCATGGCGTATGCTTCTACGCTTCCCAGTGGAGACATCCGAGGAACAGCTGTAGAACCGCTTCCTGATGCTGCAGCTGAAGAAATATTGCAGGGTATGTTAACTGATATTAATTAAACAAGTTACTTTTCACCTCAGCAGCTCGAAATGGCACCCTTTGCTGCGTGAAAACAGTGTGCAAAATCGTATTTTGCTCACTGACACTGCGTGAGACAGTGATTTTTTAATATTATGACTTTGCGGTAAGCTTATTTAGCCAGCTTAAGGTTATATTTATATAGAGTTGTGGAGAGAACATGATTTTTTTTTTGTTTTTTCTTTGTCATGCTTTTGGCGGGAACGCGAAAGCGTTTCGTTTATATTCCGATTTACGCTAAAATCGATAATATCGATATTATCGCGCTAAAAACGCGTACCGAATTGCCGTGAGCGCGACAACGAAATCTCTTGTAAACGTCATGACCGACGCCATCTTGCGATATCGCCGTCCGTGATTGGTTGTCCCGAGTCATTGACAGCGGTCAAAGTCCTTGAGCGCAATATCTGAATCGGAACGCTGAAAAATCAACGTGAGCGCTGGGAGCGCTATGAGCGATTTTAGCGTGTCTCGGAATACGGGGTAGGTAAGTGTACCTACCTGAGTTTTGGCGGGAACGCGAAAAAGTTCATGTCGTTGCATTGTATTATTTCTCAAAACTTGTGCTTTTTCCAGTGTTAATGTTTAAAATTGGTGGCGTTTTACGCATTAATTGCTGAATTAAGAGCATGAGTGTGATCAAGTGATATAATGTGGTGTAACGTGGTTTTTCGTGTTGCTTCCAAAATTCCATAGAAGCTTCATGACTTATACTAGACTATGACTAATATGACTAAGACTTGACTAAGTACGTAAAATATTCTTAAACACGATGAAAATATCCAACAATACTTGACACTGGCTAAATACACTATGTGTGGAGCCAAAATATAAGAAAAAAACCTACCTGTAATGAATAATGATGTTCTCACTGCTGAGGTGAAAAGTTGTATGTGCTACTCGAGAGCAAAGTTTTTGCATCTCGTGCCTTTGAATCCCTCGCTCGATCGTTCGCTTGCTCGGGATTCAACATCAGCACTCGAAGTAAAAATCAACTTTGCTCTCTTGTTGCACAAATAACTATTATACTACACACGTCATTTTATGATGTGAATATAATTACATATTAGATATATTATGTAGGTAGGGTAGAGACTACAACTTATTAAATGTTTTTAGGGTTCCGTATACCCAAAGGGTAAAGTGAACCCTATTACTACGGCTCCGCTGTGTCTGTCACCAGGCTGTATCTCATGAACCGTGATAGTTAGACAGTTGAAATTTACACAGACGAGTAGGTATTTTTTTGCTGCTATAAGTAACAAGAAATACTTAAAAACAGAATAAATAAATATTTATGAGGGCTCCCATAACACAAACGTGATTTTTTTGATTGATTTTATAGATAATGGTACGGAACCATTCGTGTCGTATTTTTTCTCGAATTTGCGATTAAAACTTGTCATTTATGTCCATCCAAAGGTTGTCTGGAAAAGGTCGCTCTTAGCGATAAGACCGCTCATTGTACCGAATTTTCATGTAAGCAATTCTCATTTCTACATGTTTTCATGATGTATGAATAAAGAGTTATTGTTTTGTATTGTAAAACTTCCCATTTGTGGTCAGATTTTTTTGACGGTGGAATGCTACCACAGGATTATAGCTGTTAAAAAACTATATAATGCTAGGTAGGTAGGTAGGTAGGTATATATACTTTGTATTATTGTTCATCGTTTAAAGTGTTGCTAATGTCAGCTTCTTTTATGTGCGAGTAAACCGTAATTATTTTTTAAATTGCTTTTGTAGGTGACGAGAACCGATATTACGGAGGCGGCCGTGGCGGTGGACACTATGGTGGTGGACACTATGGCGGTGGACACTATGGATATAACCGCGGGGGCGGTGGATATTACCGGGGTGGAGGGGGTTATTACCGCAGACACTGGGGGAAATGAATTGATATCGATAAAAATATTATGTAACCTACAATAGAGTTTTTGAAATAAATTAATACGTACACCACCAAAATTTTGTGTCATTTTATTCTGAAAAATATTTATTCATTAAGTTTTCATAAGCTTCTGGTTTTAAGGTTGTTTTTTAGGAAAGAATTTGACAACAATTGTTGCCTACTAGCAAATGACAGACAGATTTACATTAGGTAATAGTTAATTTGATTAGAAAAAACCGTTAAGGCGCTGACAGGACCCAATGCGAGCACGTTTACTACAGCAGACGAACTTGAAACTTATTTTGTACCTAATAGGGTCGCTTTATGCATAGCAAAAATATGGCGATTACGTTGCGTTGCACTTCGACTTTTCCATTTTTCGGTACTAATTACTAGTTATAAAAGAAATGCTTATTGTTATAAAAAAAATAAGCTTATAGACGGATGCATTGAAACATAGCTTATCACTATGATTTATTTCAATGGGGTGTCTTATTATAATATAACATTTTAGGACGTTTGAATGATTTTTTAGAGGTCACTTCACGATTTTTTTCTATCGAGAAAACTTTTCGTAAACGTGGTTCGGTTTCGGCAGATGGAAAGAAGATATGACCAGTATTAACGTGCATTTGTTTCAATCCTGTCATATACAGGTACCTGTATAAGTTTTGAGATACAGAATATTAGCGTAAACGTGCCCAATGCGCTTTCCAACTCCTCGCATAACCCGCATTAGACGCTCTCCCATAGCTGCGGACGCATTCCCCAGTGTGGTAGCGAAAATCAAGCAAAATCTATCTTTAAAAATAAATAAGAAAGCACACTGTAGGTTGTAGGTAAAAGTTACTCATGGTTAAATCTTCCTTGTTTATGTGGATGCTGAGTAATCTATACCTTTAAAATAACTACCTTATAAATTATATCAGATCAACTGGGAAAAAATAGGTTGTTCCAAAGAAAAATATTGATAGTCTACCAACAACTCTTTAATGAAATAAATTTATCAATTTTCATTTAACTAATCAACATACAGAGCAAAAAATACGCTTTCTCTACAGGCGAAGCGTCATTTGTTTCATAGCTCTGTGAATCAACACTTTATTTTCCGTAGCCACCATGTTTGTTTCCATATCCGTGCCCATGTCCGTGCCCATATCCATGCCTATATCCATGTCCATACCCATGCCCATGCCCATATCCATGTCCATATTTTCTATATCCGTGGCCATAGCCATGTCCGTGGCCATAACCATGTCCATGGCCAAAGCGATGTCCACCGCGGTAGTAGGACTCCTCTCCTGAGGAAACGCAAAATGATTCAGAATTAGGTAGGTAGGTTAGGTAGGTAGGGATGGGCCTACGATTTCTGTTTTGAGTGGAATAATCTAGACAAATCATACATTAAGATGACAATTCTTAATTATTAAAAATACATAATTTATTAACAAAATCCGAAGTTCTGCTGCGCCAAAATGATACTCTTTCAACTGGCAAGGGCGTACTTATATTAAATATATAAACTAGCAACCAGAAATGTAGGTAGTTACAAGTTTATCAGTATTATACTAGAAGCAGCCCGGTTTGATTGGTGTTTCTTCAATATTTCTTAATATGCAATTAGTAACAGTTCGCCTTATGGATAGAATTTTGAAGAACCCTGTGTTAGTACACCCCACTACGTCATAAAAGGAATGAAACCACCTCTGAACATCAAGCTTCTACGTCCAGTGGTTTGGGCTGTACGTGTACGTGCAGGTTGTTAGTCAGTTAGTCAGTCAGTCACGCCAGAACAAATCTTTTTTTTAATAATAATAAAGATATACAAACGTAAGCATAGATGCTAGCATAGGTATACCTAGCAATAGTTCATCTTCCATCGCCGCCAGAGGCAGCGTGTCTACGTCTTGGCTCACGCTGAGATTGCCGGGAAGAACCATGGCAAACGCTATCGTGGCGCACACCAGAAGAACTGCAATCGTTAGCTGTAGACAACGCCATTCAGTACAAAATGTTATGTAAAAAAGGTTGCTATACCTACCTTTTTCTTGTATATTGTACTTCACAATAATATTAATGGTACCAAAACTAAACTGGTATTTGCAAAAAAAATACTCTAACGCTACGTGCCATCACCATTCATATTTAAAATTTTAACACCGTGGGGTCTATTCCACTAATCCCATCATGTTCTCCATATTGGAACAACTGTCACTATTATGATCCAGTAGTCCCATGGGATAAGTGACCCCACAAAACAAAAAAAAAATTTGTTTCATAGCTCTGTGAGTAACCCCATGTTCATCTCTCCACTTCACTCTACCTCCGCAATGCCCTACGTCAATCACACACGCTACATCAATTCGCCGACGTACGTAGTGTCCATTTCTTCGATGACCCATTCATCTTAGCACTGTACCTATCTCAGCCGCATGATTCTTTCAGCCACTCTTAAATAGGTACCAAAATTACTTACAGTGTTCATCGTAGAATATCTTTAAGACTAATGATTTGTAACTGCCAGAAAGAACAATATATATATAGGTAACCTACTTATTACTTACGTGTCCTTAACGTTAAAGTATAATGTTAATTTAGGTATACATCATTAGGAATCCCGGCAGCATCAACAAATTTTACTCAACAAATTATCCAACTGCTGATAGACGGACGTACTCATAACATATAGGTGCCTACTTATGAATCAACGACACTATAACTATTATGTATTCTAAAAGATTTAAACTCACCTAAGTATATTTGAGCAAATTCACTTTATGCTCCTATGTACCTAATTAATTTTATTACAGGTTTTAACAGGTACATGGCTACCTATTCAAAAACTAAAATATATGATGTAATTAATCACCTATAGGAAAATAGTTTTGATTAGGATGGTTAAGGAAAACATTCAAAAATTACTGAATTGTATTATTTTACGATGCGACGAGAGTTCAATTTTGGTATAAACGGCAGAAAAAAAAGACTAAGAATAAAAGAGCTGAACGAGTTTCATTTCTGAAACAAACACATGAGCAATGTCTAGAGCAGAAGAATAATAACGTGCTAGGTACATTGTTGATATAAATTACAGAACAAAAGAATATCTCAAATAGACCATTTTCGAATAATCAAGCCCAGTCAATGAAGACCAAAAAAAGGCGTTTGGTGGAAATAATTCGTGTAAAGCTGAATTTTGGCGCAGTTATAGAGGAAAGTGTGCTGAATAACATATCAAAAGTCCTGGGGGGTGGGGGTGCCGCTAAGGGGTGGAGGGGGTGCAAAGGTCCCATTTTTCAGTTTTTCATAAATAACTCAAAAACTGTGACCTGTAGCAAAAAATGATCAAGGACTAAATTAATCTACACTAAATTATCTACAAGATAGGTTCTATACACTTTTTTCTGGGATCGATATTTCGGGAGATATAGGGAGGGGGGAATTTTATTATGAACAATTATTATGCACATTTATTTATTTATTTAAAAACATTATTCATAAAGTGGGAGATCTGAGCTACCTGACCTTGCATTTTTGAGACAAAGCAACCCGCTTGGAACTTAGGTCATAATCATCACATAAATTATGACGATTTTTTTGTTCTTTATTGTTCACAAAATGATCTTGCTACGGAATTCTGTTTCTGTTATAGCTAAACACCGAATACACCGAATATAGGTACCTAATTATTTATCCTTCAAATGGCGCTCCCCATATAATTAAGTCGTACAAAACGTGCTTCTAACCTGATATTCAACTTCAAAATTTTTAAAACCATTATTCACATCATTAAATTAAATTATGCGCAAAAAACTTAGTACCTACCTATGCACCGTAAAATATATGAATGGAATTAATAGTGATGCCAGCGAAACTGAGAAATTAGTTGTGTTGTGGTCGCGTAATAGCATCATACAACTGTAAGTAATCTATAATATGTAATCTGTGAAAATATCATATTATGATAAATGACAAAGCCTAGCTTTATAGAGCAGGAAAAGTTCGGTTCGTTTGTTGTCATTGCGCCTGCTAGATTTAAGGCTCGTATAAGTATACTAGTGCATCCTCAATTCCTCATCTCCCTCGCGCATTGCACATTTCTGCATAGTACAATAATTTACTTATGAAAAATACGCCCACAGAAAAACCTTAAGAATAACATCGAAACATCATCAAAAAAATCACACTCATCTAAACAAGTTTTCATACATAAAAACGAAACCAAGCCTTATGACCTCATTTTTACTTTAGGTAAGTACCTAAGTATTAGTTAACTCACTAGGACAACCTTATTCACAACAGAAGGTCATACAAACGTACCTAAAACATACATACATTATATCCAGTGTTAATGTTTAAAAGTTATATGTGCAGGTGCATTACTTAACATAATATGTAAACTAAATGTAATTAAAGTTGACCACAAAGTCTACTAAGTTAATACTTAAGTGTCATTGCAAGACAACTAAAGGCAGAAGTGCAATGACTCACATATACGAACTAGAAAAACCCAAATCAATGACAATATTTTGACGAGAATATTGTCTTCTAATGTAAAGACGCAATAATTTACCTAGATCGCCATTAACTTCAAATATTTAAATAGGAACAAAAACTAGACGCAAAACATGGACAGACGATGAAAATGAGCATGAGCTACTGAAAAAAGAGGACAAGAAGCGAGTAAGATTCAAATCTTGAGGGTTCCGTTCGATACCTTCTAAACCATAGAGGTATAATGTAGTACGTACTAGAAGAAGTCTCTTTGTTCTAAACACCTAGTGCATAACCTTACCCGATAAGAACCTATCCATGTAGTGGAGTAATTTATCAAAATTATTTTACTGGTTATTTTACAACTTGTATGGTATAGGGGTAAGGAAAGTACTCAATAGGTTTAGACACAAAATAGAAAAGTTTATACGACCCGTCAAATTGGTCAAATCATCTAGAAAACAAATTAAAAAACAAATTAAAGACAAAATACTTAGTAATCAAAGTTATTTTACAGGGTTATGAAGCCATGGAATTTAGTCTTAGTGTTATCAATACCAAAATAGTATAATACATTAACGTATTATAATACACATCTTTACATATTTTTATCTTTCGTAATAATAGCCTACTAGGATATTTATGTATGGACATTTCACACAGCGCCTTCTAGCCCCAAACTAAGCATATTAGCTACTGATTTACTATGGGAACCGAATACCAGATAACTTTATTTAGATAGGTATACTTTTTTGTTTCTAAATACATAGGATACCAGATTAGATGTCTTTGCATAGGATATAAGACCCAGACAAAAAAACAACAACAAAGGGATCCTTCATAAACGAGTTTCATTTTTTGGAAGAGCTTTTCGGCATAAATTACATTGATCCTACTTTCTACCGCATTATGAAGATGACCTACACGTAACTTTATTTCGTAACTCCTATAATGGTCATTCACTTTCATCCCGTAACCTTGACCATGCTCGTAAAACCGACCTTCTAGGTGGGAGAGAGGCTTTCTCTTCATATCTTACACTAGATTTGATCAGATACGATCATTCTGTGTATTACATGTGTTGAGTAACATTGTCGAGTGATGTGCAGAGTTTTGAAGATGATTGTAAGTGTTTGAAACTAATTAACTTTTCATTAGGCATCAGGACAAGCTTCATAATTATCGTTTTTTTCAGCCGTTTCATTTGTATTTTACCTTTTTGTTTAGGTCGGTTTTTTATATTAATAATTTGCGTATATATTCATATTTATACCTTCATATTACGTTTAAAGCATACTCATTAAGTACCTACTATAATAGACAAGAGTAGACGATACTTTACCAAAATACTTTAAAAAAATTGCATCAATTTTTATTGTTACATACAATACAAAGGTTAAAACAAGAAATAAATACTTTTATCAGTGCACATAACAAATACCTACTTAGTACCTACGCATTTTGAATGCAATTAATATTTATATTCTGTTATCTATTATAATAAAATTATTAGGTAACTTATTATAATTAGGTATTTGATTATTTATAACTAGCTACTGCCCGCGGCGTTGCCACGCGTGGACTACATTACTTTTCAGGTTTCGGTTTGGGTAATGGCTTTATTTTTAAAAACTGATTTTCTATCAGCCTCACTGAGTTTTCTGCTCATATAATCACTTCCACGAAGTAAAAATGACATATCTTAATCATGGATGAAATAATTAATTATAATATTTCCCAAAACAGCGCAGGTACGCTAATTATTATCCTTGATATTCCTGGACAAATTTTGATGAAATCTCCATTCATGGTTACTTAACTATAGAAAAATTTTCGGTGATATTTCGATAAGTATCATCGAACTCATGATTAATTAAAACCTATATTATATTAAAATCTAGGCTTTCAAAACATTTTTACAATAGGGCAAAGTCTGGGGGTCTAGCAAAGATACCAACCGCTAACGCTAACGCCAAACGCTAACTCCAAAATGTACTGAAATGACGTTTCGGAAATCGCTAACTTTTCCGTAGCGAATATCATTTCGATACATTTTTGGAGTTAGCGTGAGGCGTTAGCGTTTTTTTTTTCTTCTTATATTTTGGCTCCACACATAGTGTATTTAGCCAGTGTCAAGTATTATATTTTCATCGTGTTATAAAATATTTCATGCAAAGTCATGTCCTAGTCATAGTCATAAGTCCAGTCTAAGTCAGGTAGTCATAGTCCAGTCTAAGTCATGCTCCAGCAAAGTGGTGGCAACTTTACTAGAAGCTTCTATGGAGTTTTGGAAGCAACACGAGAAGTCACGTTTCACCACATTATATCACTTGCCCTCACTCATGCTCATAATTCAGCACTTAATGCATAAAACGCCACCAATTTTAAACATTAACACTGGAAAAAGCACAAGTTTTGAAAAATAATACAATGCAACGACGTGAACTTTTCCGCGTTCCCGCCAAAACTCCGGCGTTAGCGTTAGTGATTGTGATCTTTGCTAGCCCCCCAGGGCATTTTACATAACATGTTTCGTACACAGATTAGAGAAAAAAAATCTACTTCGTATCATTCCAAAAAGTATTATTATACTTCTGTATCATTCAAAGAGTATATAATTTATACGTAACGTAAGAGTATCATTGGCCCACTGCATTAGCCTATGGTGGTAATAGTATGCATTGGCCCTCAGACCTGTGGGCCAAACATAAACGTCATGTAATGCCAAAAATAGGCGTAGCAAGGGTCAAGATTATACTCCCAAGGGTAAAGCTCTAACTATCACGGTTCATGAGATACATATACACAGATACACAGCCTGGTGACAGACGGACAGACAGCCTGACAGACGTCGTCAGTCCGTTTTGGGTACGGTACCCTATTACTAAGGCTTCGCTGTCCGTCTGTCCGTCTGTCACCATCAGGCTGTATCTCATGAACCGTGATAGTTAGACAGCTGAAATCTTCACAGATGATAAATATATTTTTGTGGCCGCTATTACAAAAAATACAGAATAAAATAAGTATTTAACCCCTTAAATACTTATTTTATTCAGTACTTTAGTATTTTTTCTCTCTCATACATCAAACTTTTTTTGCTAGTTTTTATACATAATGAATGATACGGAACCCTTCGTGCGCGAGCCCAACTCGCACTTGGCCGGTTATTTCTCTAATCTGCGGGCACTAAGTATAATTAACATGTTTGTATCTTGAATGCAATCGATTCATACTACTTACATATTATTTGATGGTATATCTATTTTACTCCAAAACCCCCAAACAACCTGCAAGGGCTTAAATAGAAAAACTAATAATGGTTAATCAAATCTAATAAATTGTAAAATTTCATTCCACTGTTTAATGCATATTTACTACCGAAATTAACTCCGATTACTCTTTGTCATGGCCTTACACACGTTTTTTTCTTTAATCTGTGCCTCCAGATGGACTTTACGTGAAACATGTGAAATATTCAATAACAACACGACGAAAAATTACTATACTTAACACTGGCTAAATACACTATGCGTGGAGCCATAATACAACATAAAAAAATTACTGTGACACAAACTAACCGTCAGTAGCCAAAAAAAATTCACCATGAAGCGGCCATGTTGTATAAAATTCCGTCCGATTTCGTAATGATAATTTTGACCAAAAATTTTTAATAATATTTGTATTTTAATATATCCTATGTTGTGCGCTGGTTATTTCTAAGCATATTAGTGCAACCCGCATGAAAATCAGTTCAGTATCTAGGGATTTGTTCAATAACAAACAAACAAACAAACAAACAAACAAACAGCTACAAATTATTGTCCCTAGATGGCGTTAGATACGATAAATTAGAAAATGTATGGAGAAGGGCAAAAAGCCTTGTAGTCCTGCATCGCGGTTACGATATTTTTTGAACAATAGAATAGACAATAGAACCCATGGGATAAATTAGATTTGACATCATTATGTGTGTGTTCCGTAGCGCATCAGAATTACACATTTATTATATGTAGGGAAGGGATCTTGTTGCGATGTTTGCCATAATATATCAACTGTCTAAGATGGGTGCACTGTGAAATTGAAAATAGATAAGCTGTCAATCAAGGTCGCAAGATCGACGATGTTGTTCATGTGCAAACAATTTATTTTACATCAGGAAAGTAAGTAACTAGTCAACTAACTATGTCTTAGATAATCGATAACACGATAACTACTATTTATTATAAGACACATATTAAACAAAATAGCTAACTTCGGTACGTTCCTACATAGTAAATTTAAATAATAAATATATAAACGGCCAACGATCACAAACATAACTAACTAGGATTCCCTGTATCTAGGGATCCAGGAACTACGAGTTCCATAGTCCCACAACAACCAGACACAGAACAAGTATTTGCGCTTTTTTTAGTGCACAAATACTTGTCCTTTTGCGGGAATCGTACCCGCCACCTCCGGGTTACGAGCCGACCTGCTCAACCACAACACCACGGAGGCTGTCGATGCAATTTTTTTAATAAGTAGAAGTTATATTTACGTAGCTATGTATAAAGTTATCTGGTTCCCATAGTACAAGCTATGCTTAGCTTGGGGCTAGATGGCGCTGTGTGAAATGTCCACACATATTTATAAAAAAAATAGTATTGATGGGTAGATATAGCTAATATTATAAGACATTAAACATTCTTGTGGGATTTATAATAAGTAGGTACGATAAGGATTTTTTCTCATTATGTAAATAGGTATACCATTAATGTTATGTTATTATGTATAGAAAATACTTAAACCAGTAATTTAAAAAGCTGCATTATGATTTATGATTTTCCTTGTTGTGATCAAACACCATTTAGCATATCATATTTTTAATTTAATAAACAGGTACCCATACTAGGTAGGTACAACCTACCTAGTCTACATCTTATATTTTTTATTATTATTAGTTTGGCCCCTAGTTTTGGTAAACTGGGTTCTATCTATATCTATAAGTACTGCCAGTTTGTTATATTAATTGTCTAGGTAGGTACCACCGCTTTGCCAGTTATTCTGCCGCCAAGCAGTAGTGTGCAAACACTACTGTTCCGGTGTGAAGGGCATTGTAGATAGTGAAATTACTGGGCAAACGAGACTTTATGACCTGATTACACAGTCTAGTAATCTGATTACTAAACTGTGTGATGTCTCGGGATGACGTGCGCAGTGCAGTGTCACGCGAAACTTTATTAAAGTTCTGAGTGACATGCAACTGTTATGGGCAGCCGTGTCGCTTAACATTAGGTTAACGACTAGCTCGTCACGTCATTAATTCCGACAAACAAAATATGATAACAGAATATTACAAACCTACAATACAAGTTATAATAATTACATTTATTAGAATAGGCATTAAAAGAAAATAAGCAATTCCAAATCCTCTTTAATTCAATCTGTAGAATAATCTACATATCCAGTATGTAATTTATAAATAATTGTAAGTATCTATTTTAGTTTGATTCATTAATTGTAAGTATCTATTTTAGTTTGATTTATTTATTCTTATGTATTAAAATAAGTACCTATATTTTAATACCATCTGCTAATGTGCTAATTGAGCACTCAAAAACCTTGTTGGAGTGCTCAATTAGCTTCACTGACAGAATTAGTTTTCACTTTTCATTCTTTTTATGCTTAGTCGAACACACAATATCCAGACTCTTATTTATTCTGTGATTTAGCTAACAATTGTTAAGTTCCGTGTAATTGTTGACCTAAATGATCGATAACCCAACCACAAACTACTACGAATGTGTTTAAAATGCATTCGCGCATATTAGGTTTTATCACGCAGTTTTTCCCATTTCTCACTATAGGTACTACGTCATTATTATCAACCTAAAACTACCTAAGTAACTACCCACTGTTAACCACTGTTGGAAAATGGGCCTTTTCACGGAAATAGTGTAGGCCATAATCTTTATAGTAATGGAGATCAGGATCACGCATTAATTTTCATATCATTTACAGATCACAATCACAATCACCATATTGGCAGCCTGGATAGCAGAGAGTGCAGTGCTAGATCCAGCACTGTATCTAGCTCCCAGTCCACCTTTTGTGCTGGCCAGTGACAGCATACCACCTGGAGAAATGTGGGGACGGTCTTTGGAAGAGAGGACAGAGAGAGTAGCGAGATACGTATCCGAAAATGTGGAAATTGGTAAGTTAGAAAAGTGGACTAGTTCCATTATCTTCTGTATCTTCATCTATAACAACTAGGTACCTATATACTTATTTTACCTATATGTAGGCATATATATAGCCAATAACTATATTTGTTAACTGTCATTGGCTGCAGCTGCATGCATGGGCGTCTTAGGTCCGTATTACAGAACGACGCTCAGGGTCTCAGGCGATCTGTGCTCAAGTAGAGATTTTAGTCAAGAAATTATACGTTCATAATGTTTTTTTTAAATCATTTTTACACCGACTTACGATCGAATGTTTTTCTACAAGGTGACCTTGAGTTGGTATGTTATCCCGAAATGGGGGGACTGGGACCACGATACCCTACAAGTTGTGAGAGCCTTACTTGAAACTGGGTGTTTCCAAACCTCCATGGTAAAAAATAAATCCATTCCCAAAATTGCATGTGCGATCGCTACGAGAGTTAACAAGATACTATAAATTCATTTCTATACACAAGTCGTTAAACTCATTTATGTGCACTCGGTCAAGGACGAAGTTCAACCACCCAGCTGCGCTAAGGCTATTTTCGAACGTAACCTTACAGGGCATTCCTTCAATGAAAAACTATTAATTTAGTAAAGTCGTAGAAGAAATATTGTCAACCTTGGGGTGTAGATTTACCCGGATAACATACTAATTCAAGGTCACCTTGTATAGAACACTCAATAGAGATAGGTACGATCCTCAGCTGATATACCTATGTTTAATAAATTAGGCTCATTTACAGCGACAAAACCAAATCATCACATGTTGACCCTCGTCCCGTACAATAAAAAATACATACAAGTTAAACAAAGCGTTCAAGAGAATCCCCCTCTTTTCTTGTTATAGATACAGTAGAAACAACTACCCAGAAACCAGCTGCAGTAGAAAGTCGAATGTTTTGGCCTCGCTTTCATTCACCAGAACCAGCCCTCGGCATCCATATACCCTTGACATTCAGCCTCTCCGGTTCGTACGGGAAAGTTGCATCAGTGCCAGCAGGCGTCATCGGGAATACTTACGCAACTGTAGCAGGGTTAGGGACGAGTGCTGGATCAAGTTTAAGTTCCAGTCTGTTTGGAAAGTCTGCAGTAGGCAGCGTCTACGGTAGCTACGGCAGATCGGCGTTAGCTGGGAGTGGTTATGGCACGTATGGTACGAGTGCTGTGCGGGTGTATGGGAGTGACAACGTGGCTTCTTGGAGCGGCTGGGGTAATGGCAAGTGGGGGCACTATGGTAAAGGGTAAATTACGGCTTTTTTTATACTTTAGGTAATTAATAATTATATACTGTACGAGTTTAGATGATTGTAATGTAGATGTAGAGATGTGCAAAATATGCAGAAAATATGTTAGTTTGTTTTGTTATAGGTAGTGAGTGCGGTGTCGTTAATTTTATTGTCCGCACTCCTCATTTCCGATCTAAAATGCACACATAACCTTATGTGTGCATTTTAGATCGGAAATGAGGAGATCCGCAGGAGAACTAAAGTGACCGATGTAGCTTTTAGGAGGGGCAAGTTGAAATGGCAATGGGCAGGCCACATCGCTCGTAGAACTGACAACCGATGGGGAAGAAATGTTCTCGAGTGGGGACCACGAACTGGAAGACGCAGCGTAGGCCGGCCCCCCACTAGGTGGACCGATGACCTGGTGAAAGCCGCGGGGAGCCGGCCGATGGATGCAGGAGGCGAGCAGTCTAAGTGGCGCTCCCTTGGGGAGGCCTATGTTCAGCAGTGGACGTCTTCAGGCTGTTGATGATGATGATGATGATTAACCCTTTATTTATGGTGGGAGCATAATTATTACGCAGCCTAATACCTAAATGTTCAGACTCCACAATATCGCGAGCGCGAGGATTAATTTTTATCATAATTACCTAATAAGTATTGTAAGTAGGTAATTATTAAACGTAAGAAAATAATTATGCGTGCTAATTTGTGCACCTTGCGTTTATTTTAAGCATTAACTTCTCGGTAATTTATCATAAAGTATGAAAGGAACTAGAATGAGAGTTTGTTATGACATTTTATTAATTAAACCGACTAATTACTTATTTATTTTATTTTTATTTATTTAACTAAATTCGTTTTGTTAATTTATGGTGGTAGGACTTTTCTGCAAAGTTCGCTTAGGTAGTAAGTACCTACCACCGCTTTGCCAGTTATTCTGCCGCCAAGCAGTAGCGAGCACTTCTGTGCTCCGATTTGAAGGGCATTGTAACTAATGAAATTACTGGGAAAATGATACTGTATGCCTGATTTCACGGTCTAGAAATCTTATTACTAGACTGTGATGTCTCGAGATGAGGTGCGCACGCGCAGTGCAGTGTCACGCGAAACTTTATTAATAAGTTCCGAGGAACATAGGCACAGGTCGTCGGTAGTGCTAGTGCTAATAGCGGGATAATAATCTAATATAATATTATGTCAATGGCAAATAGTTTAAATTTTTTTGTATCTTCCCTACATATAATAAATGTGTAATTCTGATGCGCTACGGAACACACACATAATGATGTCAAATCTAATTTATCCCATAGGTTCTATTGTTCAAAAAATATCGTAACCGCGATGCAGGACTACAAGGTTTTTTGCCCTTCTCCATACATTTTCTAATTTATCGTATCTAACGCCATCTAGGGACAATAGTTTGTAGTTGTTTGTTTGTTTGTTATTGAACAAATCCCTAGATACTGAACTGATTTTCATGCGGGTTGCACTAATATGCTTAGAAATAACCAGCGCATAACATAGGATATATTAAAATACAAATATCATTAAAAAAAATTGGTCAAAATTATTAAATATTATTACGAAACCAGACGGAATTTTATACAACATGGCCGCTTCATGGTGAATTTTTTTTGGCTACTGACGGTTAGTTTGTGTCACAGTAATTTTTTTTTATGTTGTATTATGGCTCCACACATAGTGTATTTAGCCAGTGTTAAGTATAGTAATTTTTCGTCGTGTTGTTATTGAATATTTCACATGTTTCACGTAAAGTCCATCTGGACGCACAGATTAAAGAAAAAAAACGTGTGTAAGGCCATGAACAAAGAGTAATAGGAGTTAATTTCGGTAGTAAATATGCATTAAACAGTGGAATGAAATTTTACAATTTATTAGATTTGATTAACCATGATTAGTTTTTCTATTTAGCCCTTGCAGGTTGTTTGGGGTTTTTGGAGTAAAATAGATATACCATCAAATAATATGTAAGTAGTATGAATCGATTGCATTCAAGATACAAACATGGTAATTATACTAAGTGCCCGCAGATTAGAGAAATAACCGGCCAAGTGCGAGTTGGGCTCGCGCACAAAAGGTTCCGTATCATTATCTATAAAAACTAGCAAAAAATCGTTTGATGTATGAGAGAGAAAAAAAACTAAAATACAGAATAAAATAAGTATTTAAAGGGGTTAAATACTTATTTTATTCTGTATTTTTTGTAATAGCGGCAACAAAAATATATTTATCATCTGTGAACATTTCAGCTGTCTAACTATCACGGTTCATGAGATACAGCCTGATGGTGACAGACGGACAGACGGACAGCGAAGCTTTAGTAATAGGGTTCCGTACCCAAAACGGACTGACGACGTCTGTCAGACTGTCTGTCCGTCTGTCACCAGGATGTATCTCATGAACCGTGATAGTTAGAGCTTTACCCTTGGGAGTATAATCTTGACCCTTGCTACGCCTATTTTTGGCATTACATGACGTTTATGTTTGGCCCACAGGTCTGAGGGCCAATGCATACTATTACCACCATAGGCTAATGCAGTGGGCCAATGATACTCTTACGTTACGTATAAATACAGCTTGTAAAAATATGTCTGTCAATTTATTAACGTTCGTTTTGTTTATAATCATTATACTATTGCTATTAATATGTTTAGTTTGACATGAAAAATTATTTTATTTAGTGTTTTTATTAGGTAGATCATAAATGACATTCATTCTTAGATTTAATATGCTTATTATGTAATTGATATTGACATGTATAGTTTAAAATTATATTTCTGGCTCGTCACACGTCTTGGCGTCGCTGTAAGTGTGCAAGCATTTATGAATAAATAAATAAATAAATAAATAAATAAATAAATAAATAAATAAATAAATAAATAAATAAATAAATAAATAAATAAAAATAAATAAATTATATACTCTTTGAATGATACAGAAGTATAATAATACTCTTTGGAATGATACGAAGTAGATTTTTTTCTCTAATCTGTGTACGAAACATGTTATGTAAAATGCCCTGGGGGTCTAGCAAAGATCACAATCACTAACGCTAACGCCTCACGCTAACTCTAAAAATGTATCGAAATGACATTCGCTACGGAAAAGTTAGCGATTTCCGAAACGTCATTTCAGTACATTTTGGAGTTAGCGTTTGGCATTAGCGTTAGCGGTTGGTATCTTTGCTAGACCCCCAGACTTTGCCCTATTGTAAAAATGTTTGAAAGCCTAGATTTTAATATAATATAGGTTTTAATTAATCATGATTTCGATGATACTTATCGAAATATCATCGAAAATTTTTCTATAGTTAAGTAGCCATGAGTGGAGATTTCATCAAAATTGGTCCAGGAATATCAAGGATAATAATTAGCGTACCTACGCTGTTTTGGGAAATATTGTAATTAAGTATTTCATCCATGATTAAGACATGTCATTTTTACTTCGTGGAAGTGATTATACGAGCAGAAAACTCAGTGTGGCTGATAGAAAATCAGTTTTTGAAAATAAAGCCATTACCCAAACGGAAACCTGAAAAGTAATGTAGTCCACGCGTGGCAACGCCGCGGGCAGTAGCTAGTGTTCAATAAGAACAGTCTTAGGCTCTAAAATATCTAGAACATTTAAGTGACCTTCTCGCTGACTTAACATAATCACAATCGAACATCATCGTAAATAAGTAGGTAGTTAGGTACGGCCCTAAACGCCTACTTATAGTCATATAACATGTGTAACCACAATAAGTCCAATAATAACTACGCCTGCCATCCGCATATTAGCAAACTCCCTTGTAATCACAATGAAAATCAATTAGAGTTAACGTCAAAAAAGACTATTGTTCGATGCCGGAACCACTACATGAGCTCCATTGCCCTTGTCAACTTTAACTACCCAGCATCCTGTGCAATCCTTATTTATACAGAAAAAAACTGAACCACCACTCAGTTATTACAATGCTGAGCACTGTGATACTTCTAACAGTCCTCCCCGCTTTAGCCAAATGCTCAGGAGAAGGTAACATACGTTTGTTGGGAAACGAGGTCGCTGAAGCGCTGAAATTGTGCGCTGGACCCAATAAGAACACAAACGCACAACGACAAAAGCGCTTTGCAGACGCTCCTCGAATAGACGACGGTACCAAACCAGAAGTAAACCTGTATAGTCACGAGAGAAGAAACGTAAGCGATATGAAAGACCAGCTCGTGATAAATTCTGCGGAGTTAGACTACGATGGATATGGGAGCGGGAAGACAGCAGCTGGTGGAAGCAACCCTGGTGTAGATTTAAACGGAATGAACCGAACTCGACGGAGCGAGCCTTTGTTTAACAAGCCTGATAATGATCAGGTAACTGCATACCCATATTTCAGTACATCATGTCAAACTATGAGATTTTATATACCTACAAACTTAGGCTTATTATATACTTCTACTTAATTGTTCCAGTGTCTCAGTCAATGCGTGTTCGCCAATTTGCAAGTCGTAAGTACCTATACTACAGTCCGATAACTTAGAAATGAAAAGTGCAGTGACTTACGCATTGTATGGAAAATGTAAACAAATTATTATACTAAACGATCCTATTATTATTATTATTATGTTTATTTATAGGTAGACTCGAGGGGGATTCCCCGTGAAGCGGAGCTGTGGAATAAAGTGCAGTCATCGGTCACATCGCAACAATCGAGGGCTGCTTTGAAGGATCAGATCGGCGCTTGCTTCCAAGAGTTGCAGTCAGGTAAAAAACAATATAATAATTTATCTACTTATTAGGATCGTGCGAGATGGGTTTTCAAAAACAGTATATAGTGCCGCCTTTGTTGATTCTCAGTGCACCCTATCAATCACTGGATCACCTGATCGTTAGCCACCCATCGAAAGACCCAACACTTGATAACCTATGACTGCTGGATTGGGTACTGCGATGACCTTAGATAATAAAGGACAGAGAAAGACCGTGATGATGATTTTTAAACGCCTGACTTATTTGTGCATCTGCAGAAGCTGAAGACAACGGCTGTTCCTACTCAAACAAGTTAGAGCGGTGCCTGATACTACGCTTTGCAGACAGAAGACCAGGCGTCCCACAAAACAGCGGTCAGTCGCAAGTAACTAAAACAAGTGTTTGAACACTTTATACCTACATTAGGTGATATTGCTTGGTTGGTTAGGTATGTGACTGCACTCTGTAGTTACTTAGACATAAACGATTTGCAGCTACATAAAACGGATTAAGTATTCTTGAATTATGTTATTAACTATAGGTTAAAATTTATGTAAATAGGCAAGTATTTATAGATAAAAGAAAATGTTCCAAATAAGTCTGAACTAAAAAAATTACGTCTTTTATTTAACCTTCCACAATGAATATTGGTCATACTTACACAGCGGCCAAATTCGCTAGATACGTGTTCTCGTGGCCCTCGTATAATAAATAAAAAGAAGCTACAAATATACAATTACTGGATAACCAGGGTAAGAGAACGGTTGGGGGTAATACACTAAAGGCTTGTCTAAGCTTGTATTCTGGAGTTGGTGCGGAAAAATCTGCTTCGGCAGTGGAAATAGGTCTCGGATTTTCGCTGATTCCGCAAACTGAAATCATAATAAAAATTTATATACTGAAGTATTATGTTTCAATCCATTTAAACGACGGAGTTTTGCCTTTATCTCATCTAGTGCTAATGCTACTCGTAGATACCTAATGTGGTTGTAGGACAATAATATAGTGGTAGCTAAGTTGAGCCCTGGTTAGGGCGGCACTTTAGACGGAATCAACGGTGTCACAATTGGTGCCTTGACCAGGATTCAGCTTATTTACGCAGAAAATTAGATATATTACGTATTCCTGAATGCTACTACTCATGTCACGTGATGCGATTTTCTGGGGGTCAGCTTTTTTGCCAGTCACAAGGTAATAGAGACTATTATATCAAAAATCATATGTACTAACAAGTAAATTTTGCGTTTACTTACTTTATTATTGGAAACACCACAAGCAATACATAAAGCATAGAATGCCATGCCAGTTTTTCTTGAGAAAATCATAGCAATATAATGTATTTTATGGCCACTATAAACATTTTATTACAATAGTACAATAGGTTATTTTTAATTAAGTCCTGCAGATACAATGGTTATTTACTACCTACATAATTTTATTTTAGAAGCATAGTAAAGTATTGATTTCCACAAAACTTGCAATCGTGTTAAGTTGCCCTCAAGTCATGAATAACTTCAATTCAATAAGTAGGTAATGGTAGTTTTCATGTATAAAGTTTAATAATAACTAATTTAATATACAAGGTGACCTTGAATTAGTATGTTATCCCGAAAGGGGGTAAATGTACACCCCAACGTATACAATGTTTCTTGTATGACTTTACTAAATTAATAGATTTTCAATGAAGAATTGCCATGTAAAGTTTACGTACGAAAATAGCCTTTGCGCAGCTGGGTGGTTGAACTTCGTCCTTGACCGAGAGCACATAAATGAGTTTAACGATCTGTGTGAATTTATAGTATATTGTTAACCACAGAATACTATTACTCCTAGCGGAGAAGAATGGCATCTTCATACAAAAAAAGTGGTTATGAAATTCAGTACTAGCGCCTTTAGTGGACCCTTTGGAAACTTAAAAAAGGCGGAAAATTCAAATGTTCTATTCATATAGATTTGAATTGATAAAAGGGGCTGTTCCAATTAATGTCAATAGTAATTAATTGTAGAGCAGCCCCATTGTATTATCAGATAAACTATCTTATAATAGGGACAAAACTACATCAATTCGCAAAAATAAAAGCATAGGATTTTATAATTTTTTTTATATTTATTGCATACATGACATTGTGAATAATTAATCGAGAGCGATTTTATTTTAAAAAATATAATACAATAATACAAAATACATAATACAAAACTTTGCCCATGATAGCATTCTGCAAAACATAATTAACATGTTTAATTCCAAATCCACAATGAACTCAATAATAAGTACATAACCTCAAATTATATTGTATGAGTTTTGTGTAATTTACCGTTGAACATTGGTAGGGCTTGGTTTTAGAAATCGATGCAACACCAGACTTGGCGTCCTTCATTGTTTTTAACACATCACAATACACAAACACAAAAAGAGTCTCTAGGCTAAATAAAGAAGCACTGAAAATTCACGAAAAGAAAACAACACGAGACTGGTGGCAATTATAACCAAATAAAATAAAGAATATTTTTGTTATACTGGGATCCCTATAGCATGCCCACCTACTATTACCATCCAATGTATGACGTGTTGAATGGGCCTGTTGTTAACTCTCTTAGCGATCGCACGTGCAATTTTGCGAGTGGATTTATTTTTTACCATGGAAGTTTCAAGTAAGGCTCTCACAACTTGTTGGGTATCATGGTCCCAGTCACCCCATTTTGGGATAACATACCAATTCAAGGTCATCTTGTAGTCTATTTTGACACGTTTTTTTAAATTGTGCTAATAGATCTGGTATTAAATATATGAAATGTCATCATATTTTATTTGTCAAACATTTTCGTTAGCTGTTAGTTAAAATTATAGAATATTTATTTATATTAACTATAGCCAACTGGACCGGCCGATGTAGCTCTTAGGATTAGCAAGTTGAAATGGCAATGGGCAGGCCACATCGTGCATCGGTCGTAGAACTGACAACAGATGGGAAAGAAAGGTTCTCGAGTGGCGACCACGAACCGTAAGACGCAGCGTAGACCGGCCCCCCACTTGGTGGGCCGACAATCTGGTGAATGCCGCGGGAAGCCGATGGATGGAGGAGGCGAGCAGCCGCGCTAAGTGGCGCTCCCTGGGGGAGGCCTATGTTCAGCTGTGGACATCTTCAGGCAGTTAATGATGATGATGATAGCCAACTGGTGCATTTTTAGAGATTAATATTATATATTCACTTTTATCAAGTTTTAACTTTAGTAATCTGTAAACATGCCTATAAAAAATCGTTATTGTCCATGATAATACTTTCCATTTGGAAATCTTAAGTTTTGATACAATTATAAGAGAAAATAATGTAAGTCATGAACACTGGGCACATAAATAAAATGTTAAATATATTACTTAGTGAGATGCTGGAGCCAATGTTTTTAAATTCAATGTATTGAACCGGAGGGGAGGTTTTGTCGAACAAACTTTAGGTTGTCCTTGAATATGCTTGGACCATCGGCAGACATGGAGTAGAGATTCCTTTTCCAGGACGGAGAGACGATCCTAAAATAATGAAAACTTAGGGTCAATATAATACCTCCTACAAAAGATAAAATACAGTTTCATAAAATGTTACATAACAACAGGTGTACATGTACAATGTCATACACTATAGCAGCTCCATTCAGCTGTCTAAAACAGTTGCATAAATATATAAATAAATATAAATATGTGTGGACATTTCACACAGCGCCATCTAGCCCCAAACTAAGCATAGCTTGTACTATGGGAACCAGATGACTGATACAATACTTATATACTTTTTTGTTTGTAAATACATACATAGAATACAATATAACACCCAGACGCAGAACAAACATCTATGTTCATCACACAAATGTTTGTCCTGGGTAGGAATCAAACCCACAGCCCTCAGTTCAGAAGGCAGGGGTACTACCAACTGAGCTATCGGGCCCGTCAACTCAGTAGTGTAACTCAGAACTCTAAACTTCTGTACTTTTTGGACTCTTTGAATTGAAAGTGAACAGGTGTCTTCTAGGCAAGTAGGCAAATGAGTTCCATCTTAGACCGCATCATCACTTACCATCAGGTGAAATAATGGTCAAGAACAAACCTATCAAACAAAAAAAATACAACGTATTGATAGTAGCGCTGCATGTAATTATCATCCCGAGACTTCAGCACATAAATTTTGAGAATATTGAATTTATATGTAAACACACTTTTTATAATTACTTACCAATATTGGGTAAAGCACATAGTATGCAGCAATATCAGTTACAGTCAAATATTGTCCACACAAATAGGATGTTTTTTCTAAAGCCTTGTTTATATCCTGAAACATAACATAATTTTATTATTACAATGACATTGTGGCTAACTTATAATTAAAATATAATAAAATAGACTTGTATTATTCCCCTAATAGAAAGCCTAAAATCGCACCCATGATTTCTTGAGACTAATTGGCATAATTACCTATGTTGTTTTCATTATTATTACAACAGTTATTACCTCTAATAACGCTTTTGCAAAGGCAGGATTACCAGCACCTTGGTTGGCATACATTGCCATGTGTTCTAGCCACTGGTAGCTTTGTAGAACCTGATCATGGCTCATTTTAGGATTGTTCTTTGCTGCTAGCCTCAGAACAATAGTGGCAAACCCTTCCACACTTTGCTTGTCTAATACTGTTGTTAAAACCTGAAGCAAGAATAATTTTATTAACCCTTGCGCTTGTGCACGTATTTTTGCATCCTTCTGCTCGTGGTTTTTTTAGGCGCGGTGGCACTACGGGTGCTTATTCTCGCATCAGAGTCGAGGGGTTAATAAATACCTTTATAGAATAAGCATTGTAATACCTTGTGTATTTAGGGCATTACTGGTTTCATCAGCAGCCTGAAGACGTCCACTGCTAAACATAGGCCTCCCTTGGAGAGCGCCACCTTGAGCGGCTGCTCACCTCCTGCATCCATAAGCTCCCAGCGATTTTCACCAGATCGTGTGGAGCCACCAAGGAGGGGATTTCTTTACTTTTTGTTTTACCTTATCCGTATTATAGCAAATTGTTCCCACAGGCACATCGTAATACTTTCCTATCATTTTTATTACATCTATATTGCAAGCAGTCATTTTATAAACGTAATCAAGTTTTTTTTTTTTTTTTTTAATCAAAAGTAATCAAAACGAAGTGTGACGAAGTGAAGTAAAGTGACTAGTGATTATATCCTCTTTGATCATAATCAGCGATCTTTTTTTATGGCAATTGTTTAGCACATTTTTGCTAGTGTCATGTCAAAAGAGAAATAAAAACGCCCGTGGCTTAAAAACGCTGCACGCTGTTTGGAGGAGTTTTGGCGGTAACGCGGAAAAGTTCACGTCGTTGCCACAGAATTCCCCCTATTACATAGGTCCAGAATCGAAGTCTCCATACTTAACCTTGTTTGAACATGAATCAAACCATAGAGCACATTTTTTTTTCTTCTAATGTCAGTTCCTCTTTCAACATACCATATAAATAGTATTACCCGATTTAGTCGGGTACCTAAATACAAATCTAGCTAGATGTAAAATGTAAATAATAAAAATTATATAACGCCTACATTAAAAAAATATAAAATAATAAAATTAATTGCCATCATACTACTATCTATAGACAAGAAAAAGGTCTATAGATAGCTCATGCAATCTTTTAATAAAATGGATTCAAATTAAGTATAACCAGCAGTTTATTCAACATTTCTTTTAATAACTCACGAGTTTTTCAATATTACCAAGTTAAAGAGATTAAAGAACAACAGTTATGTAGGTACAGGGGGTCTAGCAAAGATACCAACCACTAACGCTAACTCCAAAATGTACTGAAATGACATTTCGGAAATCGCTAACTTTTCCGTAGCGAATGTCATTTCGATACATTTTTGGAGTTAGCGTGTGGCGTTAGCGTTAGCGATTGTGATCTTTGCTAGACCCCCTGGGCCTCAACCAAAATAATGTTTCATATTTTAGGATAAAAAAATAACCTTAAAAATGGGAAAACAGTGGGCGCGTGGAACGCCTATAGTTGACAATAAAACTATTATCAGTAATTGCACTTCTGTGTTCTGTGTGTTCTTTACTATAGAAATGCGCTAAACATATTATTGAGCGAGTATTAGGTTTCCACCAATCTTCATTTCGACTTTTTCGAACTACTTTTATCCAACGATCAGGGCGGTTATTCTCTATGGAAACATAGATTCCACACGATATGAAACCACGTCGTTATCGTGTCTTGTTCAAATCGTGTCACAGCGTTAGATGTACCTTCGCTTTACATTAAAGTTATCTTTATTTTGAATAAAATATATTGACATAAGTGGTCATAATCTTTTGATGTGTTGATGTTTCGGAACGCGTCTCGGTAAAACATATGATTTTTGACAGTTCTAATCGCGCCAATTCCAAATTCATTTCGCGCGGTTTTGTTTTCGTTTCATAGAGAGTAGAGTTTTGCAGATTTCTTTTGTAAGACAAGGAATTCGCGTGGTTTCGAAGTAAGGAATCGATACGGAATAAGGGCCCAGCTAGACATGGGTGGATCTGTTGGAAATCTATACAAAAGAAATCGGGTAATTATTCAGATGTCGTGTGGCAATACTGATTTTGACATGTCAACTTTTTATTGTGAAATGTGAAATACTCTTCGTCAAATAGAAATAATTAAAATAATTTTATAAAAATACATGATTAAGGCCACTTACAAGTGAAATGTGATCGTGTGCTTCTGTGATTCGTGCCTCGAGTGATTTCGGCACAGTTTTATCACGCAAGACGGCATTTTTTTGGTATGTATTCAAAAGCACACCCAAGTAACGACTGATTTTGATTTTGACAGCTGAGAATCAATCACACCCAAAGTGGTGTGTACGGTTTTGCCCTGCTTTAATTTCGTATTAGTGGTCTGGATAAAAAGTCTTTGGTCGTTGCATTGTATTATTTTTCAAAACTTTTCCTTTTTCCAGTGTTAATGTTTAAAATTGGTGGCGTTTTACGTAGTGCTGAATTACGAGCATGAGTAAGGGCAAATGATATAATGTGGTGAAACGTGATTTTTCGTGTTGCTTACAAAACTCCATAGAAGCTTTTAGTAAAGTTGCCACCACTTTGCTGGAGCATGACTTAGACTGGACTATGACTGCCTGACTTAGACTGGACCATAGAGTAGTATAAGTATCGGGGAATAGAGAGCCCTCTTGAGGAGTTTTTTGTCACCCAAAAAAAACTGGTTTGTAATGCCCTCTGTTAGAAGATCCGTGGAACTATCAAACACCTATATACCTACCTATACTGTAGTTGGGTATATATATGTATTCTATATCCATACCTACATACCTATAGATATGTGCTTACCTCAAGGTCTGTGATTTTAAATTCTTGATTATCCAGGGGGTCTAGTAAAGAACCCAATCGCTAACGCTAACTTCACAATGTATTGGAATGATATTTCGGAAATGGCTTACTTTCCGCAGCGAATGTCATTTCAATACATTTTTGGAGTTAGCGTTAGCGTTTCGAATCTTAGCTAGATCCCCAGATGTTTCAATCACCGATATAGCTGTCAGTATGAATTTGACAACTTCGCATGTAACATTTATGAACAGCGCCATCTATTCGAAATCCAAGTACATTAAGGCTGAGTTTTACCGGGCATTATAAAAGATAGCGTTACTTTCCATACAAAAAAGTAGTGCCAAGGGAACAATATGAAAGCGTCCCCCCCCCCTGGACTGGACTATGACTATGAATAGGACATGACTGCGTGATATATGGAGCCAAATTATTGAAAAATTGAAATGAAAAATGAAATTAAAATTAAAATGAAAAATGAAATGAAGAATTGTATGAAAAATGAAAAAAAAGAAATGAAAAATGAAATGAAACATGAAAAGAAACTTTATATTCAAAATTAAATTCGAAAAGAAATAAATTAATTGAAATGAAATTTCATATTTCACAAAATTTCGCAACTATATTTCATTTGCGAAATGCTAATTGAGTTTTCACATGCTAAAAATGAATGTGAATGCTAATAATTAGCATTCATTTTCAACCAAAGAGTATATAATTTACTACCACAGACTACTAGAAATATGATTCAAACCCAAACCACAGAAAGCTCTTAGTTTTTAGTCTATAATAGGTGGGTTCCAGTGGGAGTTATTTTCGTTATTTACGATCGCAAAAGTCGATAAGAGCTTTAGAGCATTTAGAAACAGAGATGGCAAGGCAAGGGCTTACCGGAAACTTGGGCCCCTTTTTATAAAGCTACAAGTCTTGTACTTGTAGCAAAAACCTCAGAAAAAATTGAAATAGTTCGTTTTATACAGGTACAAGTTAACAAGTGTACAAGCAAATTGGCCGATATATTAATTTACTCTATGAATTACAAGCACTTGTTCATAGATCATAGACAATTCATAGTATTTTTTCATTTTTAAATGTAAAATCGAACAATTGTTATGGTCGTTACAAGTGTACGGGATTACAAGTTGTAAATTTTTTTACCTAACTAAAGAGCTAGGTAAAATGAACTACAAGTGTAGATAAATTTACTGAAAGTGGGTTGTATTGGTTGTGTCACGTAATAAAGAATGTTCAATTAGTAAAATTAAGTAAATGTGAATTAAATATCATTATTTGGTGACAAATTCATCTTGATCTTAGCTCATGAATAATGAACGCATATCACAAAACCTATTATGAGAACAGCCATACATAACCTTGACCCAACTTAATATACTTAAATAGCTTAGCATACGACGGGAACTTTTCATTTTCCGAAATAAAATGCATCTATCCCGGTAATATAAGAAGTACCCATATTACCTTACTAACTTCATCCAAATAGATTCATTATTACACATTAATATGGCTTGAGAGTCAGAACAAACAAATAGACTGTTTTACTAAATTCACAAATAAAGGGAAGCCAAATTTAAAAATATGCTATTTAATGTGACGTTTATTCATAGTAGAGTTTACTTGTAATATCATAATCTAGATTTTATACTGTACTTGGTCTGTGGATCCACGCCATAACGTTCGTAGTGATGTGAATTATACTTATGATCGATGATTTGTAGGTTTATAAAACGCTTGTTACTAGTAACTTGTAGTTACTACTACTTGTAGCTACTACAATTGTAGGCTACAATTATAGCTTTATAAAACCCTGGGCCCTGGTCGTTCCAGTGATATAAATGGTCAATCACTGCAATAATCAAGTAGGCTAGGTATTTATTAAAAAGGCCGTAGGTGCACGTTTCATTCGTTCATTCATTTTTACCGTTCACGTTTCTTCTTAGTGAATGCCCATCACTAGAGATTACCATGGTGTGAGTGTTAAGATACGCGTAACCACGCTGTATTCGATAATTGTGTGCGTATTTTAAGATGGTGTGCGGGAATTGTTATAGTGTGCGTTTACATCGATAAGTTTTTAATTTTAGCGTGTGCTATGCGTGTTTACCTCGTCCCCCGTAAAAAATGGCAGAAAATATTGTTTGCGGATGAGAACGTTAACACTAACACCTCCTTTTCTAAATGCTCTAAGATAAAAGCATGTAAAATAAATGTGATCATTGTGACAGTTTGAATGTGATCGTTTTTTTCGTTCTTGTCATTCTTAGCAGCTACTGGAGGACCGAATCAATGTAACATTTTGTTATTTGTTTATTAAGGGATATTTACCCCCTTCCTGTATCCCGTCCGTATCCGTGTAATGTTAATAAACGATATATTATTAATGTTAGTGACCATGGTTGTTTAAAATCGAATTAATGTAGTTTTGTTGTTATATTTGATTACAAAAGTTGTTCCGTTCCATTAGCAATAAGAGTGATCACTGTGACAGCTAAACAGTAAAAGTAAAGGCGCGTCCGGAGCGCCATGTTTTGAACAGTATCCTTACCGCGTAAGCCCGGTGGCAATCGTAATCGTGTGCTCTCTTGCTCGCACTCAAGGGCGTGTACATTGGCGCAAGCAGGATGGCAGGCGATGTTCATTACCAGAATGCTTACGCGGTAGGGCTGCTGAACATTGTTCAAAAACATATCGCACCCCACAAGTAACATACAATGTTCTGTTCAAAAAATGGCGGTCCGGACGCGCCTTAATGAAAATATCGAAAATAACGAAATTTCAGTCCAATTGGAACGCATCCTATATACTCTAGTGTGGGATATAAAAAAGTACCTACTCTGTGGAAGGGTGGAGTGGGATCATATACTCTTTGAGTGAGATAATAAATTATATTATGTTTCTCTACTCTATGAATAAATTACAAACTCTTTGGGTAGGATTTCCGTCCGATTGATTTTGATGAGCATTTTATTTATTTTACTGAAAATCTCGGTATTTTTCATATTATTTCGGCTATTTTATGTCAGACAGAACTAATTAAACGTTATTATACTGTTTGTGAATTGTAGCCGTTCGTGAATCTGCATTGCATATTATACTCTCCAAACGTTTAAAACTATGACCGTAGGATTTCTGTTTTGATAATTTTCTGCTGTGCTTTGAATTTGACTTAAATGTTGCCTTTATGCCATAACTACTTTCGAGTTTCGCCCGGTAACAAGAATAACAAAGATGACTCCCAGTCATTCAATAAGAGGAAATACGCTTTTGGAGTATTTATACTTCTACTGGTTGTTGTACTATGGGTTTTATCTTCAGAGGTGACTAAAGTGAGTGATTATATTTTCTCTTGAATTGTATACCTTAAAGATAAAGCAATTAATTTATTTGTAGGTGTGTAACCTAACATATGGACCACCAATTTAGTTGGTAACCTCTAAACATACTACAAATTTATTTTTTTAATTATGTTGCAGTTGCTAATAGTATGTATACATTTATACAAACTAAATGTTATCTTTTCAGTACTTATATGTAGAGAAACATATGGAAAGACCATTTCTTGTGACATATGTGAGGAGTTCACTACTGTTTATTTATTTGCTGGTGCTATGCTTCACACCACCTACTAAAGACCCTTGCCGACCAGCAGACTACACGGTGAGTAAAAGAATCCAATTGGAGATATGTAAGATATTTTTTTTTAATTACAATCTTTGAATGATGGGATATCTTATAATACAACTTTAACTCATTAATAATTTATACATAAAACACATTGTCAAAGTAATGTAACTATTATTTTGATTATTACAGCAATTGTTAGAACCTACTGTGGAAACAGATGATGAGAACTATTTCAATGAGTCTACTAATAGTTTGGTAAGTTTCACATAGTTATTTATATGGTTTTTTACACCTTTTAGTTTTGTACATCACATTTGTGTGTGAATTGTAGAAATCCCTGTGACATATATTTACATTTCTTATTAGTTGGCTGCTTATGTGTCACAAAATGATAGGCCATATGTGGCATACCATGATCAAAGAAATCAAAATCTAAATGTTTTATTGCAAATTAACTATTCATAGCACTTTTACATGATATCATATTATATCGATAACTTTTCATTTTTATGTTTATGTTATTCAGGTAGAATCAGTCACTCTGCAGCTGACTTAAAAGCATATAATATCTTTACTATTTTGCTATACAGGGCGGCTGCCAAGGCCCTCCCGAAAGCAGCACTAAGGTAGCTCACTAGCATTTTAGCTCATTCCGATTATAAAAATTTGCCATTTATATAATATTTTTTATTAATATTTCAAGAACCTACTTATGTCAATAAGCATTTGCAATCAATAATTTATGTCCATTAATCAAAGTTGGGTGTTTAATAGTTGTTTTTACACTAAAAACGTGTTAGCTGAATTTCTTTTAGGCTAACCAAATCAGACAAATCCAAAAAGGCCACTATTATTTACTTCAATTATTGTACAATGGGCCAGAATAAATTAGGTCATGTTGATTACATATCAAGCCCTTCCTTATTAGCAATAAAGTAAACTGCAACTAAATAAAGATAATTTTCAATGGTTTCTTATTAGGACACATTACAGGGAGATTCTACGTTTGTCCCTGTGCGAGCTGGAGAGACAACGGACAGTGACGATGCAGCACCAAGAGCAGTACGCTTCAACAAAGTGGCTGAGGTAAAAATGTATAGAAACACACAGATTTTACCATGTTGAAAGTGACAATGCAGTATTATAATGGTGCATGCTTGCCCAAAGCCTGAAAACAAAAGTTTTCAATCAATGTATGTTGCCAGTGATGACTTATGGAACTGAGACGTGGTCTCTAACTGTTAGCCTCATTACTAAGCTCAAAGTCGCGCAACGAGCTATGGAGAGAGCAATGCTCGGTGTTTTCCTGCGAGATAAGATTCGAAATGAGGAGATCCGCAGGAGAACTAAAGTGACCGATGTAGCTCTTAGGATTAGCAAGTTGAAATGGCAATGGGCAGGCCACATCGCTTGTAGAACTGACAACCGATGGGGAAGAAAGGTTCTCGAGTGGCGACCACGAACTGGAAGACGCAGCGTAGGTCGGCCCCCCACTAGGTGGACCGACGACCTGGTGAAAGCCGCGGGGGGCCGATGGATGCAGGAGGCGAGCAGCCACTCTAAGTGGCGCTCCCGGGGGGAGGCGTATGTTCAGCAGTGGACGTCTTCAGGCTGTTAATGATGATGATGAATGCAAAATAAAGAAGACAACAAGTGATACACTGACTGAAGGTTCCAGTATCTCCTAAACACCTACAGTTTAAATAAATAAATATAATAAAGTCAGGCTTCCCTAAAAACATACCACCCATGTATTTTATGTAGATGATACCTGACACATGTCTGGGCCCCTGGTTTAGAGGACATTGATGTGAAAATGTAATAGCAGTTTACAAAATGAGGACAGTGTTGAATATTCAATGAGCCACTGATTCTGATTATAATAATGACATCGAATCTAACATGTCAAAGATTATGCAAAGTATCTTACATACCTATTATAGGGATAACCTATAACTTAGTGGGCTTCCACATAAGTTGGAAATCTTAATTATTTGGGTTGTTGTACCTCTCGCAGTGAAATGCGATTAGTAATGGTCATAGAATGGCCATATTTATGAGTTTGGAGTGATGACACAGAAGAGTGTGGTGGTTGGCTTGGCATGTTGATTCATTTAATATCCCGGAAGTACATATGGTATCAGTATCGATAGCCAAGCCTGGACCAGTATTTTTGTACAGAAAAAAGTGCAACTGCTGTTTTGTATCTGCAACTATCTCTAGGTTGTGGGACTATGATCCTTGTAATTTCTAGATCCCTAACTGCAGGGTATCTTATGTTAGGACTTAGGGTCCAGGATTTTTCTTCTATCATTATTCATTTATTTTGAGGATCTTTTTAAATACCAAACCTGTTGTTTCATAATTCACCCTATCTATTAGACAGGGCGTCTAGAAAATAATGGATGGCCCGGCAGGTACGTTTAAAAGAATGACTACTCAGAAAAAAGTACAATGTTATCTTAGCTTGAGTTCCGATTCATAACAGAACAAAAATTTTGTAATATGAGCCTGAATAATCATCATAATATATATTATACACTACTTCGTTGACCAGGTGCGTGTGATGTCCGCTGCGATGGCCGGGGAAGCCCTACTGGCTAGGTTGTCGTGGGCAGCGTCTGTAAGAGCGACGGAACACGCTCAGAGGCGCGCCGCAGCTGCTGCCACCAGGCGACATTTGCGACTTGCTGTACTCTTCTTTTTACCTGTGAGTAACTAAAAACTTGGTATGTATAACTGCAATGTTAAACCATACATCCTTTTTATATATCAGTGATGGTCTTGAAGTGATTCACCAAGTGCCAAAAGTCATAAGCTCCATTTACTGTCTTATAAAGCATTGCACCATTTTTCTTAAAATTTGCACCATTGAACCAGCTCTGATGGAATTTATAAAAAAATTATGAATATACGTTGCTCATGTCACTCACATTATCATTTCGTTTCAGTGGTTCATATCTAACTACCTCTACCGGCTGAGCATACTGCACACTACTACAAGCTCCGCCACAATCTACACGTCGACGGCGGGAGCGTTAGCGCTTTCGCTTGGCGCTCTTTTTGCTCAAGTGCCGCACGACCGATTTACAGTGTCGAAGAGTGTCGCTGTTTTGTTCACCGCAGCTGGTCTGGTAAGAATCATGATATCTACTTAGATCCTTTTTTATATTATTTGATAAGTAAATCAGCATATATATAAGTATAAATGAGCAAATCTGGTGATCAAACTTGTGTTTTAGCACACCACCAGATTTGCTCATTAAAAAGCTCATGAATATTGAAATCGATGAATAAGTAACTGTATTGAGTTGCTATAAAATGAAAAATAGACGTTTTATTGTATCATCATCAGCATCAATAGCCTGAAGGCGTTCACTGCTGAACATAGGCCTCCCCACAGAGTGCCACTTTGAGCGGAAAATTGAATGTTCCAGGTGGTGTTAGGTATATCAGAGAGTCAGCACAGCGAGTGGGTAGCGGTGCTATCGTCGCTCGGCTCGGCTCTTTGCTACGCGATACATCTGCTTCTATTTAGACGAGAATTGAGGAAAGGGGACGGCATCAACTCTCCTTTACTTGTTGGTAAGATAACATTAACATGCCACTTCAAGTAAGAGCCAACTTTAAATACTTACTGTAATGAATTGAAAATGAGATTTGTTTGAAATAGTTTCTGCTGCCCCATTAGTTGTCCTGGATCACTTTAAACGTAATAAAGTAGGCTCAGCCCAGCGTTACACATACATGTATAACTTTTGAATTTTAATTTTATCTATTTGAAATGAAATCAGCATTATCAACAGCCTAAAGACGTCCACCGCTGAACATAGGCCTCCACCAAAGAGCACCACTTTGAGCGGCTGCGTGCCTCCTGCATCCATCGGCTCCATGTGGCTCTTTTGCTCGCACTCAAGGGCTTGTACATTGGCTCAAGCAGGATGGCAGGCGATGTTCATTACCAGAATGCTTACGTGGTAGAGCTGCTAATTGTCGATCCACATAGTGGGGGCTGGCTTACGGTGCGTATTCTGGTTCGTGTTGCCACTCGTAAACCTTACTCCTCCATCGGTTGTCAGATACAAATCATAAATACTCTCTATATTTTCCCATTTCCAGGTTTAGTGGGATGCGCGTGTGGTTGCGTATCATGGGCAGTAGGTGGTGTATTAAGTGCAGTAGGGGTGGAACAAGCGGAGCTTCCGCCCCCAAGACATTGGAGCTGGCTTCTACTTGACGCGGCATTAGGACCTCTATTGTTAGACTCACTATGGCTGTGGTAAGGAAAATGATGCTTTATTATTGGCTACTAATCCGCGGTGTTGCATGAATGAGAAGCTGATCGCGATAATATTTATTCAGTTTTTTCCCAGGGTTTATAGTGTCTCCATATAAAATGTTAAATCTTTGAAGCTGTTTACAGATAACATTTAATAGAGTTTAAAATTAAAACCTAAGTACGATAATTTAATTGATGCACTCATTGAGGTCCAATGTTGAGACTTATAGTATTCTTCAAAATCATTGTACATAATAGCGAAAACTTTCAGGTAATCGTGAGTGAACCGAGTTATTATTAGCATTGTAAATCATGTGCACAATTCACATGTTATGAACTATACAAGGTGACCTTGAATTGGTATTTTATCCCGAAGGAAGATAAATATACACCCCAAGGTAGACAGTGTTTCTTCTACAACTTTACAATTATTAGTTTTTCATTTAAAAAATCCCATGGAAAGTTTACGTTCGAAAATAGTCTTGACGCAGCTGGGTGGTTGAACTTCGTCCTTGACCGAGTGCACATAAATGAGTTTAACAACCTGTGTTTAGAAATGAATTTATGGTATCTTGTTAACTCTCCTAGCGATTACACGTGCAATTTTGCGAGTGAATTTGTTTTTACCGTGGAGGTTTGGAAACACCCAGTTTCAAGTAAGACCACCCTACAAGTTGTGAGAGCCTCACAACTTGTAGGGTATCATGGTCTCTGTCTCCCCATTTCGGAATAACATACCAACTCAAGGTCACCTTGTATCTAGCCAACATGGTCTAGGCTAGGTTTTCAAGTCCAACAGCCTTGTTAATAAACGTGGACTAGCTATGGATTAGTTACTCCTACTTTTGTCTTTTTGTCATTCGCAAATTGAACTTGATTGAAAAAGTCAAAAGGTGGTTTAACTAGTCCAAAACTACTCGACGTATATGAAAGGCCATAAAAGTGTTAGCCGTTAAGTCGCGAATGAAATTAAAATAAATGCCCTAGTATAGTATTTCCGTAACATTTTATAATTTCATTCGAAGCGAATGCTTCATGAAAATTTTTTGTTAAACAGGGGTAGATCGCTAACGTCGTCACAGACCGCTACCGGCATGTTAGGGTTGGCAGCCCCTCTCGCCGCGTGCGTGGACGCGTGGCGCGCCGGCGGGGGCGCGTGGCGCGGCGCCGCGGCGGCCCTGGCCGGCCTCGGGTGGGCGGCCGCCGTCGTCAACATACCAATGGATTGGACCAACTTCATCTCCAACAAGATGAGAGCAGCTGAAGGATTTACGTAAGTTACATGATTGTTACTAGCATTAGGCTAGTGTTCTGTACCCCTAGGTACGAGTTTTCCAATAAGTGAATACGCGCGAATCCATTTAAAATCTGTACTGTCATTTTTAGTTCATCAACGTGTCCGCTAGGGGCTCTGCAGAGACATGTAAGGGAGAAAACTTAAACGAATCAAGTTTTAGTAAACTATTGAAACTCGTAGGGGTACTGTTATTAAAAATTAAATGCAAATGTTTTCATAAAGGCGGTTAAAAAATCAATTTTAAATCAAAATTAGTAAAGTCGGTAAATAAATCACGGAGTAATAGCTTTTAAAGTCTCTCAGGCCCGTTCCCTATTTCGGGGCCTATCCCTTTCTCGCGAACAAAGCTTCCCCCAAAGTTACTATGAAAACGCATGTTGTGACAGCACATGCCAAAGAGATTGTATGTAAAGATGTATACCATTACCACAGCTTAGTAATGAGGTACATGAAGGAACAAGAATTGACGTAACTGTACGTTTTAACTGTCTCTTTCTATTCCTGTATTTTAAAATGCCTTTGTAATTTTTTGAGATATTTTATTTTAGTTTTCACTACTGCTTATTTTTTGAGGAATATTATTAATTTGTGCAATAAAAAATTGCAGGACTAGCCTATTCTAGTTCAAAGACCGTTTTGATCAAAGCACCAGTTCCGCTAGAAGGACCAGTTTCGCTTGAAAGACCAGTTTTCTAACTGATGACTGAAATATATTTTTAACGTTCATCATTATTTTCACAGAGTGATAAGAAACTTACCAGATCTCGATGAGCAAAGCGAAGCGCTTATGTCATCGGACGAACCCACGTAGCACGACCGAACTACGCTAAGAAATCGCTACAAAGTCTGAGCACCGGGTTTCACATTAAACGTGAATGTTACTATTTGAGTAGGTTTACATTAAATAAACCCGGCATTGTGGTAAATACGGCATTTTGTGAAAACTGACGATCGTGCCCTTAAAGAGACGGAAGTAATAATAATATTCGTGCCGAGCATATAGGCGCTGAGCGCTTACACAAGACAAATACATTACCCTTCTTAACATTTTGTAACGGAGGAACAGTTATTATAGTGTTTTGTTTCTCTCTGTTGAGTTTAAAATGAGAAAAGATGAAACAAGAGAAAACACTGAGTAGCTATTCCGTTGTTATGCAGTGTTTATTAATAAGGTAGTATATGTCATCTGCGCAGGTAAACGGTATATTTTTTATTCTAAAACGCTTGAATAATATAAAAATTGTTCAGCGCAAGTCGTCTCTATCGGGTTGCGAGCGTATTTTTCATACTCTGTGTTTTCAGTGAACGCACAACTTTTGCGTTTTGTACGTGGAATATTTTTGTATTTTCTCTCTGTTGTCCGGGTTGTTAAATTTCCGGGACAAAAAGTAACATGTTGATGTCGGTGATGAAATGAAAGCATTTCAATCGGTTCAGCCGTTTTGATGTGAAAACATACAGACAGACAAAGTTTCACTTATATACAATTAATAAATATAGTATTAAGAATATATAAAAGGTCTTTTTGATTATCATATCAAAACAACTGATTTGATTGGAATACATTTTTCAATAATAATATTTAATCGAAGTGAGATTATCAAGCTACATTTATCGCGTGTTGGCGAAGTATTGGGCCAAATGAATACAGTGATGTTTCTATTTGTGCCGGATGATTAGAATTGATAAGCAGCTGGAAACGCGGATCTCTTCTATTTTCGTATAAAAATGCCCACCCTTAGTAATAGTAGTTAAAAAAATGGACAATTGATTTAACTTTTAGATGTATCAGCTCAGATTAAATACAAATATGTAATGGGATAATATGAACTACTCAAAAAGTAAACCTTAACCTTAAGTAACCACTAAGCGCACTGGATTTGTGTGTACACACTGTATAATTACTAGTCTAATAAAAAATAAAAATACTATTAGAAATATTTACCTGTAAGTAGATAATCATTACCATTCCAAAATGTATCTTATGAGTGCAATGTTTAAGTTGTTAGTTTTTATATATTTTATTGGTTGAATTCGGTAAAAGTATTATTCAATGCATGTACTATACTGCACTGCCTATCATATATGTATGTACATGTAAGTATAAGTATTTGCATATAGTAGGTACTTATATGATTGTTAATATTGGTATCACGAATTTAAAAACCGTTAGGTCTAATTCGACAAAAATCAAATCGTCAATGTTTAGTATAGAATCTGAATCATAGCAACGTTCACAATGAAGTGACATTGCTTCTTAGCGCGAATCAAACGCTGCGCACGTGCAGTAGTGCAGCATTTTAATAGACCTCCTTTATTTGTATTTATATTATTATGATCATTGATCACCAGGGCCCGAAGTCTGCTATTTTGCGTCATGTATAATGGTTCATGAATGGTACCATAATGACATATTTTGACACTAATGTTAGTCTACAAACCATAACTACCCTTCTTGACTGAGTTTCCTTTTCCCATACGTCATTCTTTTGATCTATTTTGGCGGACAAAAATGTACCCCGAGTGCTGTAACTCGTTTGCGCAGAGTTGTGAGGATATACCCCGTAAGGATAAAAGCGTCATATTTTTCAAAACTCTGTGGGATATACCTACCTCCATAACATAACTATTAATAATTTCACTTACGACATTTAACTTATAGTCGAATTTCAATTTCTAATCGCGACCATGTAATGTGTAACCATAGATTTAGCCACATAGATGATCGTACGTAGAGTTTGAGATGGGAGGTGCACAACGTGTTTATCATTCCACTATAAAAGACAATATTTCCTTTTAACTGTGCCTTTCTTACTCTATTCCTAATACTTGTAAAAAGAAATCCCTAAAGTGTGTTTTTACCACTTCCGTAGTTATCAAAGCAAAAGAATTTCACTAATGTATTTTCCTATATTTTGTGCATTTTGATCACAGAGCATACAGCCCATAACAATGAAACTTGACGAAACGTTTATTCATTCAAATCGATACTACCATTTATCTTTTAACAGTTCTGTTAATCATCGCTTTTAATTAACCCGCCAAATAAACATTGCATAGAGGATGAATAGTCTATTATTAGTGTTTTGTTTCACTCTATCAAGTTTGAAATCGGCAAGGATAAAAATAGAGAAAACACTAGGCGCTGTGTAACAGTGAACAGCTGCCTAGTAAGGGATTTCTCGAACTATATAAGCTGCCTAATCAGGCAAAAAAAAAAGCCGGCCGGAGTTTAATTTTTTTAGTGAAAACATTTTTCTTTGTGTGCTCTGTGATTTTGATTGACTCATTGTGATTGTCTCGTGTCTCTACATTTTAATTGCTGACTATGTTAAATTATTATTCATGGGTGAATAATGAATATAGATCTGCCTGTTTATAAGCTGCATGAGTTACCTGTCTGTCCTAAAAGTAAGATTGTTATATTGTTATTTCTTTCTTTCTTGATATGGAAACATAGAACCAAATTGTATGATAAATTAAAACGACAACTGTGCCGTTTTAGTCTCGCATTCTAGATTTTATCGTATTACTGCTGTATGCAATGCTCAGGGGGTCTAGCAAAGAAACCAACCACTAACGCTGAAATGACATTTCGGAAAGCGCTAACTTTTCCGCAGCGAATGTCATTTCAATACATTTTTGGAGTTAGCGTGAGGCGTTAGCATTAGTGGTTGGTATCTTTGCTAGACCCCCTGTTATCAATCAATGCATGAAATCTCGACTTAAGCACCGATCGATGATTGAGCTGGGTTTTGTAATACGGGCCTTAGTATAGCCATAGTGTAATAAATACTAATAGTGGGTCAACTCCTTTGTTATTTATACCGCAATATACCTAAAAGACCGTCTCGACAGTAGTGGGCCTACCGCGTACCGGTAAGCCAGTGAAGCTAGCCGGTACTACCTCAGACGGCGCGGGCAGGAGGGGGACGCCGCTCTCTTTCATACCGCATCCCATCGTTGCTCCGTCTAGCCGCCGAGTTCAATCACTATTAGTATTTATGGTATTTATGGTTTTTACTATGGTATGGCGATACTCTTCTGATTAAGGAGAAATGAAGCTAATTATTTAATTTCCAGTTTTAGAGAGTGCAATACAGAATCAATAGTCAAATGTCATTGTATAGGTACTTTATAAATAGAACTAGTATTGTACAGCCGATAATACAGTAGTAGTTCCTTATTAAATATGTATATAAAGAATAAATACCAATCTGTAAACAGTGTAAACTTGTAGAAATAAAATAGGTAGGTTTGTGATTTCATTACTAGACCAACGCGATCTATTTCTTGTATTAATATTTTTGAAATAAATAACGAATTGACACAGTATTATTATGTATTTTTATGGTAATAATGTAGTAAGTAATACTTAATACATTTTTATATTACTACTTTTTGGTTTTTATCAGCTGTTTTACTTGTGTACAGTATAATACCTTTTACTCAGTAGTATACATACAGTCTTATGTGGTTGTAGTGCTTAAACCACAGAGCTATGAAACAAATGACGCTTCGCCTATATATAGAGACGAAATTAATCATATTATTGCTGCCAAACTTCGGTACGGGGTACTCCTCTGTGTCAGATTGATATTATAGGGTAATTTCGCTAGTTTCCGACCACTTAGTGGAGTTCTCAAGTTTAGGTTGCATAATAAAATGTACCAGTATCATTTTTTGACTTGATGCTACTAAGCTACGTTTCAAGTATTATACTCTATATTTTTATCAGATTATCAATCATTTTTTAAAATAACCCGCCCTTTTATAAATATCTAAACCAAAGGCTAATAGTAACTATTTTGCTAGTTTTCGATCACTAAATTATGTTTACGACCACTTTTTCGCTAGTTTCCTACCACTATAAATTGAAAGACGTAGGTGCCTGACTGCCTGTGGTAAATAAATGATAGAAACAATGATCAGAAAGGCTTCTTTAGATCCTCTGTCTTGTATTTTCATGAATTCTCCAGCTTTGAGGCACTTACTCATATAAAAAAGCTTGATCTTTTTTCTTACTGAGACCGCCAAAAATTATTTAAAGATATGGCTAAAAAATCAGCTATAACAAACTAAATACGCAGCCCACATTACACCCTGGGCGAGAAATATTCAATGATGGTTCGATCAGTTGGTCACACCTATTTTGCGACCACCAGCATTAATCGTTTTTTTTTAAATCGTGTCTGGTCTAATTAGTTAAACTTACAAAGTAATCGACTATTTATGTACTTTTATATGTAAATAAAATAAATACGTTTTTATAATGTTTTTGATATAGTTTGCTTTTGCGGTCGAATAGCATTTTTCTGCAGCTGGATTAGTTTTCGACCACGAGCGATTTTGGGTATCTGTAGTTTTTATACCAGATGGTGGATAAACGTGGTCGAAAACTGGCAGTTAAAATGTATGTGCTTTAAGCTTCAAAGCTTTAAAATAGAATTGGGGATTTCTCGTATAATATTTGTTACAAAACTGAACCTATTTGGACATAAGATGTGTTCACCGCAAGCTTTTTATTTTTTGTATTTTTTCATCAAATGTACATTAAACGGTCGGATATAGGAAGTGGTCGCAAAACTGGCGAACTTACCCTATGGCAGAAGTACCGATAGTGATGTAATGCGTTGGTTAACCTTATAATTATCGATACATCGATAGTTTCTATTATGCCATCCGGAAATTTGTTACAATAAGTTTTAAATGTTTTCAATTTATTTTGTGGTTAGATTGACTTCTACTAATTAAACTTTTAATATCTTTTATGTTTATTAGGTTTCCTACAGATTCTAATATAAAAGATAAATAGATATTCGCAACTGGACAGTGCAATTGGTTTCCTCAAAAACATGATACGGCTTGCTCTCAGCATTTTGAAGCTGAATGTTTTATGAAAATGTCTAACCATATACGTTTATATTTTGACGCTATTCCCACATTGAAACTCTATCCTATTTTTAACGAGGTACTATAATTTCCCCCCACTAGGTGGACCGATGACCTGGTGAAAACCGCGGGAGCCGATGGATGCAGGAGGCGAGCAGCCGTTCAAAGTGGCGCTTTCTGGGGGAGGCTCATGTTCAGCTGTGGACATCTACGGGCTGATGATGATGACTATAATTTCTCTTATCCGCATTTATTATTTGATGAGGACATTATAATGATGTGGCGTGCTCGCCTATGAAAGAGTTTTCATGTAGCCTCCATGGAGCTTTTAAAAAAAGAAGGAGGGAATCCCGTCTGATCCGAAACTGAAGCTCCCTTAGGAAGCCGGAACGCTTCGTACGTACGAGCGGAACACGCACACGCTCACATCATATGCAGCCGGTCGCCCTACTTTCAGCTGACACACATATGTAATATGTCCGCCATTTTGCGCTTCAGTTCGATGTCAATCACAGAGCAAAAAAAAAAAAAAAAACGCTTCCCCTCTACATAGAGGCGCCTTTTCGACACTTCTCATACAATTCAAGCGTGTCAGGTATTACAATGAAACCTCTATGGTTTACCTGCGCAGATGACATATATAGCAATTGTCTTGTCATTAGTGCCACTGCTGTCAGCAAAACGTGCTGTGGGTTGAGTCGATATATTTTTATCGATAGTTTGATATGAGTTAAGCACGCGGTAAGGTACCTCTTACCGGATTGTATCATTAGGTACACTTTAGTACCTACCTATATCTTTTGTGCCTTTTGTGCGTATTTCTATGTGTAATAGTGTTATTTTATTCTATTATACTCTATTCTGGGTCGACAATGGCCAGCCGATAAACATACCGGTATAAATCTAAAATAAATAAAATTGAATGTATTGGTATTGGTAGGTACGTCATGTTCGCGTCACGGCTATACAGTCCACCTCTCAACTATTTTATGGCAAATGTAATGTGTGTAAGTATAGAGGTAGTTTATCGTCAGTTTATGGTTATAAAGATTAAGTTTATAAGCAAATCCGATAGGCGTCCAAAGTGAGGATTTATGGGGGAGGCAGTGTTTAGCAGTGGACGTCTGCCGGCTGATATGTGATAGTATAATTATATCTATAAACTAAAGTTTGAAATATGCCGAAATAGAAGAAACATAACAAGTTATAAAACGAAAAAATATATTAAAACTCCAAATACATAGGTAACACGTTTTGCTGATGATTCATTAGTATTGTTGCGTCATGTTTCTTTTTGATAGAATTCATTTGAAAATATAATTTTCAGATGAATTTTTAGGAAAAATAATAATAATATTGAGTATCATTGAGGTGTTGTAGGTAAACACTTATTTAATAGAAGGTAGGTCCTTAGTTTGGCAGTAAATAAAGGTAATTTTTCAGCTCACCATGCGATGTATATTTTAATTTACAGCTATTTACAAAATAAAAATCAAGTGAATTTTTTCATTCAATATCGACTAAGACGTAGATTCTTACGTAGAATTAATGAGATCAGTTGTCCTTAGCAACCAAGAGCAATGATTTTCTATGAGGCTACCATGGATGAAATAAAAAAAAGAAGGATTGAGTTTTGATTGACATCGAACTGAAGCCCAAAATGGCGGACATATTACATATGTGTGTCAGCTGAAAGTAGGGCGACCGGCTGCATATGATGTGAGCGTGTGCGTGTTCCGCTCGTACGTACAAAGCGTTCCGGCTTCCTAAGGGAGCTTCAGTTTCGGATCAGACGGGATTCCCTCCTTCTTTTTTTAATAGCTCCATGGAGGCTACATGAAAACTCTTTCATGGGCGAGCACGCCACATCATTATAATGTCCTCATCAAATAATAAATGCGGATAAGAGAAATTATAGTCATCATCATCAGCCCGTAGATGTCCACAGCTGAACATAAGCCTCCCCCAGAAAGCGCCAATTAGAACGGCTGCTCGCCTCCTGCATCCATCGGCTCCCCGCGGTTTTCACCAGGTCATCGGTCCACCTAGTGGGGGGAAATTATAGTACCTCGTTAAAAATAGGATAGAGTTTCAATGTGGGAATAGCGTCAAAATATAAACGTATATGGTTAGACATTTTCATAAAACATTCAGCTTCAAAATGCTGAGAGCAAACCGTATCATGTTTTTGAGGAAACTAATTGCACTGTCCAGTTGCGAATATCTATTTATCTTTTATATTAGGATCTGTAGGAAACCTAATAAACATAAAAGATATTAAAAGTTTAATTAGTAGAAGTCAATTTAACCACAAAATAAATTGAAAACATTTAAAACTTATTGTAACAAATTTCCGGATGGCATAATAGAAACTATCGATGTATCGATAATTATAAGGTTAACCAACGCATTACATCACTATCGGTACTTCTGCCATAGGGTAAGTTCGCCGGTTTTGCGACCACTTCCTATATCCGACCATTTAATGTACATTTGATGAAAAAATATAAAAAATAAAAAGCTTGCGGTGAACACATCTCTAAAATATATTATGCCTACACAATTATGTCCAAATAGGTTCAGTTTTATAACAAATATACGAGAAATCCCCAATTCTATTTTAAAGCTTTGAAGTTTACAAGCACATACATTTTAACTGCCAGTTTTCGACCACGTTTATCCACCATCTGGCATAAAAACTTCAGATACCCAAAATCACTCGTGGTCGAAAACTGATCCAGCTGCAGAAAAATGCTATTCGACCGCAAAAGCAAACTATATCAAAAACATTATAAATACGTATTTATTTACATATAAAAGTACATAAATAGTCGATTACTTTGTAAGGTTAACTAATTAGACCAGACACGATTAAAAAAAACGATTAATGCTGGTGGCCGCAAAATAGGCGTGACCAACTGATCGAACCATCATTGAATATTTCTCGCCCAGGGTGTAATGTGGGCTGGCTTTATTACAAAAAAAAAGTAGCGTATTTAGTTTGTAAACATTACTATGTTTATAAACTACGTTAGCCAATATTTTTTTTGTTATAGCTGAATTTTTCAGCCATATCCTTATATAAGTTTTGGCGGTCTCAGTAAGAAAAAAGATCATGCTTTTTTATATGAGTAAGTGCCTCAAAGCTGGAGAAATCATGAAAATACAAGACAGAGGATCTAAAGAAGCCTTTCTGATCATTGTTTCTATCATTTATTTACCACAGGCAGTCAGGCACCTACGTCTTTCAATTTATAGTGGTAGGAAACTAGCGAAAAAGTGGTCGTAAATATAATTTACTGATCGAAAACTAGCAAAATAGTCACTATTAGCCTTTGGTTTAGATATTATAAAAGGGTGGGTTATTTTAAAAAATGATTGATAATCTGATAAAAATATAGAGTATAATATTTGAAACGTAGCTTAGTAGCATCAAGTCAAAAAATGATACTGGTACATTTTATTATGCAACCTAAACTTGACAACTCCACTAAGTGGTCGGAAACTAGCGAAATTACCCTATAATATCAAACTGACACAGAAGAGTACCCCGTACCGAAGTTCGGCAGCAATAATATGATTAATTTCGTCTCTATATAGAGGCGAAGCGTCATTTGTTTCATAGCTCTGTGATGTCAATCAAAACTCAATCCTTCTTTTTTTTATTTCATCCACGGTAGCCTCATAGAAAACCATTGCTCTTGGTTGATTCTACGTAAGAATCTACGTCTTAGTCGACATTGAATGAAAAAATTCACTTGCTTTTTATTTTGTAAATAGCTGTATATTAAAATATACATCGCACGGTGAGCTGAAAAATTACCTTTATTTACTGCCAAACTAAGGACCTCCTTCCATTAAATAAGTGTTTACCTACAACACCTCAATGATACTCAATATTATTATTATTTTTCCTAAAAATTCATCTGAAAATACAATTTTCAGATGAATTCTATCAAAAAGAAACATGACGCAACAATACTGATGAATCATCAGCCTATGGATTTGGAGTTTTAATATATTTTTTCGTTTTATAACTTGTTATGTTTCTTCTATTTCAAACTTTAGTTTATAGATATAATTATACTATCACACATCATCAGCCGGCAGACGTCTACTGCTAAACACTGCCTCCCCCATAAAACCTCACTTTGGACGCCTATGGGATTTGCTTCTAAACTTAATCTTTATAACCATAAACTGAAGATAAACTACCTCTATACTTACACACATTACATTTGCCATAAAATAGTTGAGAGGTGGACTGTATAGCCGTGACGCGAACATGACGTACCTACCAATACCAATACATTCAATTTTATTTATTTTAGATTTATACCGGTATGTTTATCGGCTGGCCATTGTCGACCCAGAATAGAGTATAATAGAATAAAATAACACTATTACACATAGAAATACGCACAAAAGGCACAAAAGATATAGGTAGGTACTAAAGTGTACCTAATGATACAATCAGGTAAGAGGTACCTTACCGCGTACTTAACTCATATCAAACTATCGATAAAAATATATCGACTCAACCCACAGCACGTTTTTCTGACAGCAGTGGCACTAATGACAAGACAATTGCTATATATGTCATCTGCGCAGGTAAACCATAGAGGTTTCATTGTAATACCTGACACGCTTGAATTGTATGAGAAGTGTCGAAAAGGCACCTCTATGTAGAGGGGAAGCGTTTTTTTTTGCTCTGTGGCTTAAACTTATTTTTAAAATATGCAGCAGATGAGATGATAGTGCTGAGTTACTGAGACAAATAGCAAAAACGATTGCATTATTTTTGTTAATATCAAAATACTTTGATAACAACTCATAAACACAAACAGACTCATATTAAAGCTAAGGGCGACGATCGAGTAGTTAATCAAGTACCTAGTTTAAAAAAGCCCGAGAATCTAAGCTGTTACCATGAGACCACCAAAAACCCCAACTGTTCCCAACCCAACGGCCACACCCCACCCAATACTACGCTACACCTACACCACCCACACCATCCTTCACCATCCACAAAGACTGCTAAGAAAGATAACAATATCATATTTTTGTAACCCCTAGCACAGATTTCTGAATATGTTTGCCCCTAGTGAGTTGAAGAACAACAGCCTCGTATATTTTTTATTTCATTTTTTGTGCAATATACTTTGGCTAAACACAGATCCTATAAAAACGAAGTAAATAAGTTTTTTGCAGGAAGATAGAAGAAAAAGATACAACGCCCAAAAACACCTTGGCCCTTGGTTTCAATGTCTAATGTTTGGGAAAAACGTTAGCTGGAGATGGAGAACGCAGCTTTATGATGTAACGAATGTGGCATGTATATCGCATTTTGTGATGCAATCCGTACTGAACGCAAAGACGGGTTGTTCCTGATGTCCCCCACGTCTTTGGCCCTATAGGGCCTAACAGGATTTTTTTCCTCTTGGGCCCCCCGCGGGGCCAACAGGAAAGACATGGGTCCAGTTAACGTTTGGGGTCTAGCAAAGATTCCAAACGCTCCGAAATGACATTCCAATACATTTTCCCCCTTTTCCCTTTTAGCTGGGGGTCTAGCAAACATTTTTCAATCACAAAGTCGTCCACTACTGTGACAGTCAAAATAACAAAAATTCAGTCCAACTGTGGAACCAGTCTGTCGCAACTAAGAGGGGCTTAGAAAATGTATGGAGAAAGCGTGAATTTTAATGAAGAATCAACTCTTCTCACTTCCTCACCTTTAGTCTCGCTCACACTCGTTGTGACTACTGAGCTGTCATATTGATTGTTTACTCTTTGTTGTTTACCTTCAAATCTGTATGAATTGAAACGCGGGCGCGAATAATCAAATATTTTAAATAGAAATCGTGTTTTGTGTAGAAAATTGTAATTACTGTATAAAAATATATTTAACGTCGGCATGCCATCATACAAAAAATGTGTCATATGTGGAATAACGGTGGGAAGAAAAGATGGCCAAAAAAGGAGTTTTGCGGCAAGATTTCTACTCGACGAAGCTCGGTTAGTAAATGAGATAATTCGCAATTCGATATTGCGCAAGTACATTTATTCCAAGTTGGTCGTAAGCCATACGTTAATGCATAAATAATAAATACAATTTCATATTGAAATTCAATTGTATAATAGTGCTGGCAAAAATGATATCGATATAATGTCATCGCGTATTGTTTATTGCTTTAATAATTTTGCAGGTGTAGATTGTGGGTCAAAGTGATAGGGACAGAAGAGCCCCACCAACCGAAATCCTACCTGCCATCATTTTACGGCTGCCTTGAAATCTTCCATTATTACACGTCTCAGTACACAAATAAATGGAGCAAATTGTGAGGCAGATGGCAACCATATCATGTTTGACTTTCATGACTTAATCTTTAAAAACTCTGATGCAGAAGATTCTCTGGACACTGATCATGACTATGCAGCCCAATCCGCGTATAAATACATACACATTTATACGTTTTTAAGGTGTAGGCTAATGAGAGCGTTTTTGTTGTTAAACCCCTTCAGTGAATAAAACATTTCTTATACTTTTAATTTTTTTATTTAATCCTGATCTGAAACTGAACCAAATTTGATAGTAAAACGAATAATACCTAAATATTTTGGTTCAGTTTCAGATAACTGTAATTAATATTATTCTTCAAATTATTCAATGGATTGCCGTTTCGTAAAAATGTCGATATCGATAAAATATCAGGGTACAGCACTATTTTATTTTTATTATGGTGGTAGTCTTGTACAATCCGTCAAATTTGCTGAAAGTTGCCAATATATAATTGCGCAGACTTTGACATATCTTTTTTCACGTCATTGTCTATGAAGTCCCACCTCTTCCTTTATATGCTCTGTGTGTGGAACCTTGATGGACCGGAATGCACAACCAAAATATTGCGCGCCTGGAATGAACAGCTAGAATCCGTGTCCATGGCTTTGTAATACTTAGTTATATGCAGTCAGTACAATATTGGCAAGGGGGTCTAATGCCTTGGCCACACCTAAAGGGTAAACCATTTATAATGTACTCTGTGGGGTAGACGGTGAAGGTTCGTGGTTGAACGCTTGTGTGTGTGCGTACAGGAGAGATGCATCTGGCAAAATCATCGTCACCGTTTACCTTTAGGTGTGGCCAAGGCATGCAAAGGTTCCTTTCCATTAGCGTCAACTCCAAACGATAACTCATTTATGGGAATGACAGTTAATGTCCCCTCATACATTTAGGGTAATCGTTTGGCGTTAACTAACCCTAATGGTATAAAAAGAATCTTTGCTAGACCCCCGAATAATGTACCAAGCGTACAATGGGTTGTGCAAAACCGGTCGTACAATACTGGCTGTGCATTCCTGGTTGTATAATTTAGTTAGTGATTAAGAATTGAGACATTGAGACACAATGAAAAATATAACTTATTATATACCACAGACTAATACGTGTTACAATATACTTTTTAATTAGTTGGAGTGAACTGACAGATCGTAATGTAATGTCAGTTCACATTATATAACTTGTGGAGTTTTGGCGGGAACGCGGAAAAGTTCACGTCGTTGCATTGTATTATTTCTCAAAACTTGTGCTTTTTCCAGTGTAAATCTTTAAAATTTGTGGCGTTTTACGCATTAAGTCCTGCATTGCGAGCACGAGTTTGGGCAAGTGATATAATGTGGTAAAACGTGATTTTTCGTGTTGCTTCCAAAATTCCATAGAAGCTTCTAGTAAAGTTGCCACCACTTTACTGGAGCATGACTTAGAGTGGACCAGGACTACCTGACTTAGACTGGACTATGACTATGACTAAGACTTGACTTTACGTGAAATATTTACATAACATAATGAAAAATTACAATACTTGACACTGGCTAAATACACTATGTGTGGAACCAAAATATAAGAAAAAAAATGTAACTTGTCAAAATAATGCTGCCAGCTCCTAAATCAATAAATCATAGTGCTTGATCTGTATCAGCTCATTTTAGTTCAGAAGATCAGAACTGTAAATATTAAATTAAATAAAAATGGCTGGAAATTTTTAATTTAAATGTAAATTGTTTTATTAAGAGGAACATCCAGGGGGTCTAGCAAAGATACCAACCACTAACGCTACTAACGCTATCGCCTCACGCTAACTCCAAAAATGTATTGAAATGACATTCGCTGCGGAAAAGTTAGCGATTTCCGAAATGTCATTTCAGTACATTTTGGAATTAGCGTTTGGCGTTAGCGGTAGTGGTTGGTATCTTTGCTAGACCCCCTGGTATTTGATAATGTTATCGTCGTCACTCTGCTCTACACTAGTATGATACGAGACAATAAGCTGTTAATCTCGCTAATTTTAATATATCGTTTTTACGGGCAAACAAATTGAACCACAAATTACGCAGTAATTACAATTTTAATAAGTGCTTGGAAAAATACAAAACCATAAAATAGATCCTTAAATTCAGAGTCAGTGAACTATATCACTCTTACCAGGGCACTATTTATTTTACATGAGAAAGTGGTAACATCGGTAATGTCAGTTTACTCCGTCTAAATAAGGTCCATAAGGTGCGTTCCAGTTCGCGTTATTTTTGCCAATTTCGTTATTTTTGATCACAAAAGTCGTTCCACTAGCAATAAAAGTGATCACTGTAGGAGTCTGACAGTTTGAATACGATCGTTTTTGGCATTCTTGGCATTCTTAGCATGTACTGGAACACGCCCTTAGAAAATAGGGTTTATATTCCTCTACTTAGTTTGTGGTTTATATACTCTAGCAAAGTTCTCTGGTGTGAATATAACCCAATTATAAAGAAACGTGCACCGAGGTAGTTTTAAATAGGTATAATTAAGTAAATGGAAATATAATATTAATAGAGATCTGAAAGGTACATTAGTCAAACGTTAAGTCAGTCACTTCACAAGTATCATCAGCCATAGAGAGAGATCTTGTAAGTAGGTCTTATCGTAAGACATAGGTACTTCACATCCTCGAAAATTTTCAAGAATTTTGAGATAAATTCTTCAGTCCCATTCTGGAACTCAAGTCTTGCAGTCTAGGGCCGTACAGCGGTTTCGTAAGCATGTCGGCTAACTGCAGCTCCGAGGAAACTGGCTTAACATTTAAGTCTCCGTTATCAACACATTCTCTGACGAAGAAATGCTTCAGTTTAATGTGTTTGGTGCGCTTATGATATTCATATTTCGGATTGTGTGCAAGTTTAACAGCTGATTCATTGTCCAGATGCAGCAATGGTTTTTCTGTTTTAATCAGGTTGTTAAGCAGGCGATTTAACCAGATAATCTCTTGCGCACATTCGCTAGCTGCTATGATCTCCGCTTCAGTTGAAGATATGGAGACAGTCGTTTGCTTTTGGCTTCTCCAACTAATAGCAGCTCCAGAGAACAAACACACAATTCCAGATGTCGATCTTCCTGAGTCCTGGTCTCCTGCATGATCTGCGTCGCTGTAACATATTAAGTATGGAGGCGACTTTTTCACAAAGGTCAGACCGTTCTGCTGGGTTCCCTTTAAATAACGGAAGATGCGTTTTACTAGCATGACATCTTTCTTAGTAGGTGCTCCAAGGTTTCGCGATGCTACACCTACAGCATAGGAAATATCAGGCCTTGTGCCTACTGATAAATATGCTAAAGCACCCACAGCTTGTCGATAGGGAAAGTTTTCATATGCGTTCTCTTCATCTCCCATATCATTTTCTTTTATCATGGGCGTTGGTGCCGATTTACAATTGGACATTTTATATTTTTCCAAAACTTTCTTTGTATAAGCCTGTTGACATAACGTAATGCTCTTGTCTTTGCGCACGTTTATTTCCATTCCGAGAAAGTACGATGCAGGTTTAGTGGTAATTTTAAATCGAGATTGTAACTCTTTGATAAATTCATCACCTGCGCGAGTTGTATTGTACGCTACAAGTCCGTCATCTACGTACAGACCAATGAAAACTTTGGATTGCCCTCTGACTCGACCATATAGGCATGGATCTGCTTCGCTCTGTTGGAAGTCAGACTTTTCCAAGAATTCGGCAATGCAAGCATTCCAACAAAGTGGCGCTTGTTTCAGTCCATAGAGGCTGCGTTTCAGTTTGCAGACTCGTTTCGTGCCGTCCTGAAAACCATCAGGTTGTTTCATAAATATTTCTTCCTTTACGGTACCATTTAAGAAAGCAGTTGACACGTCAAATTGGCGCAGCTGCAGGTTCTCGCGAGCAGCTATGGCGAGCAGTGTTCGAACCGTACTCAGACGTACTACTGGACTGAACGTTTTGTCGTAATCTACTCCAGGTTGCTGAGAATAGCCTTTAATAACCATCCTGACTTTATACCTCTCGACGGAACCATCAGGGTTCATTTTTACCTTAAAGACCCATTTGCAGGGTAAGGCTCTTCGTCCTTTGGGTAAATCCACTAGATCCCAGGTATGATTTTCTTTTAATGCAGTTATTTCATTGTGCATGGCTTCTTGCCATTTATGTTTATCTGGAGAATCAACCGCTTCTTTAAAGGTCACAGGCTCTTTTGGCTTATGAAGGTTCTCAATTTCTTCAGCTGCTGCCAAAATAAAATCATCGTAACGCTTAAGTGCTGTGATATTAGACCTGTCCCTTAAAGACCTTGTTTCGACGGGTACGACTGTTTCATCAGCGCTATTTACAGAATCGTCATCTTCAACGAAAGAGCCGGAAAGAGATTCGTAGTCACTTTCATTATTTAGCCTTGGTTCCATTTGTTGATTTATTATTCTGTCGTTTGATGTCTGTGGCAACGTTTCGTCGTCAGTGTCAGTGTCAGGTTGTTGTTCTCTTTGGTTGTTATTGTTAAATGTAATAACTACTTGGTTGTGTTTTGAAGTTTGCATAGGTTGTTCGTGTAGAACCTCTTCGGTGTTAAACATTTTGGAGAGTTCGTTTTTGTTCTGTTCATCGTAGAACATTGTCTTCATAACTCTTATATCTTTCGAAATCGTAATGCTGTTTTTCGATGGTAAAAAGATTCTAAAAGCTTTAGACGTTTCAGAATAACCTGCAAACATTCCAGGAATTGCCTTTGGTGCAAATTTATGACCGTTTTTCCCTTTTATTAAAACGTAGGTCTTGCACCCGAATACGTACAGATGATTTATACATGACTTTCTGCCAACCCACCGTTCAAATGGCGTTTGGTTCTGTATAGCGTTGTTTATACTCCTGTTTGATAGGTAGTTCGCAGTAAAAATTGCTTCGCCCCAGAATTTTAATGGTGCCTTTGCGTCAATCATCATTGCTCTCGCTTTCTCCACGAGGGTACGGTTCTTGCGTTCAGCAACTCCGTTTTGATTCGGGGTATAAGGTGCGGTTAGCCTTCGTTGTATACCGCATCGTTTCAAATAAGCGTCAAACTCCTTGTTCACGTACTCTGTGCCGTTATCTGACTGTAAGAACTTGATATTGTTACCTGTGTGCGTCTCCGCTAACTCCTTGAACTCTTTGAATTTGTCTAAGACTTCGTGTTTGTTTTTAATCATGAATACTCGACAGTATCGACTATAGTCATCAATAAATGTGACGAAGTACTTGTTTCCGCCTACTGTGGGTGTTCTGATAGGTCCACATACGTCACTATGAACGATTTCTAGGCGTTCTGTTGTTCGTTGAGCTGTTTTCTCACGGGGAGCAGGTACTCGATAAAGTTTTGCTTGTATGCAGGTTTCACATTCTGGCAAAGTGTCAGATGCATTAAAGTTTAGTCCAATTAGGTTCTCGTTTTTCAGTGCTAATTTCAGATCTTTGGCGTTCATGTGACCAAGTTTTCTGTGCCAGTCGTAGATGTTTGATGAGTGCCCCTTTTTAGTGGTGGTTGGAGTCGTATCATCGTTATCATTGGCCAGGTTATTACGCTCGTGTTTAGGTTTGATATAGTAAAGACCATCTTCGTGCTTATGTGCCGTGAGAGTTATTCCAGCTTTTGGATTGTTGACCGTCGCTTTATCTTTGGTAAACAGAACAGAGCAGCCAGCATCTGTCATCTTGCCGACGGACATCAAATTAATGACCAGACTAGGTACGTACAGTGTGTCTCGTAGATGTGTCAGTGCAGTGCCATCACCATTTTTTGTTGTAAATGAGACTGTACCTGTTCCTTTAATCTCTGCCGTATGTTCTTCTGTCGCGAAGTTCAGTTTTCTGGATGTACTCTTTATGGTCTTAAATAAATTTTGTTGATATGTCATATGAGACGTGCAGCCGCTGTCTAAGACCCATTTGTTGTCAACAAGAGTCTTGTTTTGTGTGAGGAGACAATGCGTAGCAAAATGATTTTTGGATGAATTTGAATTCTTTTTACTGTTGCTAGGCTTGTCTTTGTTCTCCCTCCAGCAGTCTGTGCATACCTTATGATTTTTGCGTTTAAAGATGTTACCTCTTTGTTTGCATATCTTACATGCTGCGTACAAAGCCTCTTCAGGCAATGAGGTTTCAGGTTCGATTTTCAAAAGGTTCTGGCTATGTCGTGCTTCAGATTCTTCAATAATTTTAATTTTAAGCTCATCTGGCTTTGGAAGAGTATCTCGTGACTCAATAGCGACCCTGAAGTTATCGTATTCTGCTGATAGACTGTATAGCATCATTATCGTTAGCAGATCCTCGTTGATTTGTACGTCCATGTCTGCCAGCTTATCCACAGTGTCCATAAACTTATCTAGGTGACTCCGTACATCTTGTCCATCTAGTCTAGTTAATATGAGCTGCTTAAGTAGAGACGCCTTTCGTGCAGGTCCCTTACTGGCGTATGTTTCTTTCAGCTTATCCCATAGTGCCTTTGCAGTAGTGCAGTTTTTAATTTGTTTGAGCTCAGAAGGAGCGATTATTAATATAAGTTCAGACCTTGCCTGTCTGTCTCCTTCTTTGTCAGCCGCAGTATCAGCGTTCGGGGGAGCCTCGATATATTTCCATAGTTTTTGCTTAATTAAAATAGCCTCAGCCTGTATCACCCAAGTATCGTAATTTTCTCTCGTAAGAGGGTCGATTCTCGAACTCGACATTTTTGATCGCTAATGGGTTTTACATATTTCTCGTAATTTTTCGTCTCTGCTACCATATAAAGAAACGTGCACCGAGGTAGTTTTAAATAGGTATAATTAAGTAAATGGAAATATAATATTAATAGAGATCTGAAAGGTACATTAGTCAAACGTTAAGTCAGTCACTTCACAAGTATCATCAGCCATAGAGAGAGATCTTGTAAGTAGGTCTTATCGTAAGACATAGGTACTTCACACCAATATAACGTAGTAAATTATATACTCTTTGAATATAACCTCACAAGTCACAACATCAAAAAACATGTTGTAAAAAGAAAATATATTTTGCTATAAATATTAATTTATAAATTCCTGACAATATGGCTACACGTTTATTTGTGGGGAATTTACCAGAAAACACAGTAGAAAAAGATTTGCGTAGTGCATTTTCTGATTACGGTGAAGTAATTAATTTTGATTTGAAGTCTAAATCTACGACTCCTGATGAAACTAAAAAGTTTGCTTTTGTCACCATCTCCGGGTCAAATTACGATATAGAATCGTGTAAGTAGCCTACCAAAGTATTTTATATCGTAAATCATCATAATTATCTTAGCTATCCACTAAATTAATACATATTCAGTACCTTTAGACCTCTATCTCTTTTCTCTATTATTGAAATTGGTGGCCTCGCTCTATAAATTATCAACCAGCCAGTCTAAAGATGAGATCCCGGTCACATTACTGGTTAATTATTTTTTGTATCTAACCACTTTCCACAACTGATCATCATAGATTCACCTCATGATATCCCATCAAATGACCCACAATTAAGTCCATAATACTTATGTAGTAAATTATTACTCTTTGCCCATATTCACTTTCTTTCACAATGTTTCTCCAAAGGTAATAGTGTCACACCATCCTTTTAAGTGTTGTTTTTGCAGGTATAAAACATTTCTCAAATGAGTATTTCAATGGGAACAAACTATATGTGACTAGAGCTCGAGAGAGTTTCCTGGAGAGGCTGGAAAGAGAAAGACTAGAGTCAAAAAAGAAAGCAACACTTAAGGTAGTAGTAGTAATCATCGCTTACATAAACAAACTAGACTTCAGGATTAAGCTAGCAGCTACATTGAATCTATGTATTTTATATTTCACAGGCTGAAGCTCAAGGGGCTATCAAGAAAACCCCTGTGTTAAAATTGGGAGACAAACTAAATCCTCGTAAAAGGAAAATAGATGACACGGACATAAACCATAAAGCTCCTAACCACACTAAAATATTTAATAATAAGAATTTTAAACAGAATGGTCCTGATAATGTGCTGATAGACAATGTTCAGGAGTTCAAGAAAAAGAAAGACAATAAAACGCACACTCTACTTGCAAATGATAAAAATCATGACATTCAAATATCTAACAATACTGTTAGATATGGTGATCAAGTTGACTCTACAACGAAAGGTAATGTTTTGGATATGAACAAGAAAAAACTTAATTCTGAGATGCAACGAATGGAAGCAATGAAGAAAAAGAGACAAGAGTTCAAAGAAAAACAGAGTATACTGAAAACAGGACTTACTGGTGTTGTAAGTATTTACAGCTACTTATTACTTTACAATTTTAATACCTACTTGTTATAGGTTAGGTTATAAAAAGATGGAATGATGCCCAGCCTTTCTATTGCCTACCTATTTGAATTAACAAAAAAATATTTCCATTAAAATTGGTTGTGGAATCGGTACTAAACTTGCAAAACAACACTAATCATAATTATACATAAAACAGAGATTATTTTAAACTATCACATAGTTACTTAGAATTTGGATCCTAACTAGAATTCGCTGTATCTAGGAATGTCATATTGGTTAAGTATTAGTATTTATTTTACCAAAAAATCCATGTACATAAATCTGTTCTGCCATTTCACCAAGAAAGCCACACTCAAAGACTTTATCTATCCAATATTATTACATTAAGCATTATTTTTAGTTGTACATATTTTGATATTTTAGGACAAAGTACCAAATAAAAAAATTATATTTTCGGACTATGAAGATGTAACTCGAAAAGACGTAGTTGGACATACAAATAGTAACCCTGACAAGAGAAACACATTATTTGAAGATGAAAATGAAGATAGCGGTGATGAAGTGAATTTTGAAATCAAAAAACAATTTGAAGGCATAAAAGGACAAAAGGTAACTTTTATAAAGTATTAAAAGATAATAATATTGTCAGTTAATTGAACCAATGGTTAATTTAATATGCAAATGCATACAAAATACAAACACTTTCTATAGGTTTTAGATTTGCAATCGAGATACAAATCTGATAAACGTTTCGTCTTAGATGAAAGGTTTATCGAAGATGATGGAGGGGAAGGAGAAAAGGACCAAGGTGAACCGGAAGAGGAAGACCAAATCGAAGTTAGTCACACCGACGAAAAAGCAAAGCAACTGAACATATTACAAGATTTACTTGGTGTGCCTATAAAAAGGAAAGATCCTGATGATGAGAGAAATGGAAAGAAAAATAAGTAAGTCATACTAAGTCTTCCACGCTAATATTTAAACCATCTGGTATCATGTGTTTTGACTCTAGACAAAATATAATCTATCACATCATATCACCATCATCCTACTATTATTGCAATGTATACATATGGTGCAATTGAATCATCATTTGCATAAATTGAGTACATGATTGTAAATCATTATTGTTGCCGGTTATTAAAAAGTTAGTTGGCACAAATGATTTTAATACATTTTTGTTATATTGAATGTAATAATTAAAAACAGTACTTACTTAATTATTTTAATTTCATGATTGGTGTTATTATCAACACCAATTGTCAATGTGTTTAATTTGATAAACTTTAGTGTGAATGGTGTCAGGAGTACCTATCTAGTTTCAAAGAATAAGTGAAACATTGTCTGTTTATTTGTGTGGCTTTCGCATCAAATCACATTGAGCTTTGTGTGATTTGTATGAAATTTTCATTCATCATCATCATCATCATCATCATCACCCTGAAGACATCCACTGCTGAACATAGACCTCCCCATAGAGGGCCTATTCATTGTTTACTTATATTTCCCATGTTGATGTAGGATACATTTATCCCTAAAAGTTTAAAATTTCTGTGTGTAAACGGGCCACATGCGTGTGAAACCGCGAGGCGTCTATAGTCTTAAAATGTAAGTAATATAATTTTTTCAGGCCCAAAATTGGAATGTTACGATTTGACCCCTCTCAACCTGAGCATGCAAAATTCTTAGCACCGGTAAATACAAAACAGGAATCCACTAAGAAATCAAGAAAGAAAACAAAAGACAAGCAAATAGAAGAGCCTGAAGTGATAGAGCAAAGACCAGAAGAGCCTAGACCGGAAGTTTCTAAAGAACAGTTCTACAAAGTCAGTGAGACTTTGAAAGAATCAATTGCACAACCCACATCATTCAGCTTGAGAAGTCTGTTTAAGAATACAGAGGTTGCTGAAGAAGGTAGTTCCAAGTTATAATTTATGATTAACTGTCATCCATAAAAAAAGGAGTGAATGTTGAGATGATGTCTGCCTGAGAAGAGTGGAAGAAAAAACATGCTGCACCAATCACACTGAAATGGGATAACGATAGGTGGATGAGAATGACATCCATGATTCAGATTCATGATTTAATTATTTTATTATTTCTGGTTTTTGATGATTTGCATAATTTAATAGTTTATTTATCTAACTATCTATGCCTTGCCATGATAATAATTCTTGTAATTTACTAAGTAGGCAAATAATTTCAATATACAATTTTTACCTTTTAGAATCCAAAGAAGAAGCAAGCTATGTACCTTTGGAGCCTCCCAAAAAAAACAAAGTGAAGAATCCCCTAGAACCCGGAGAAAAGAATCCTTTTGTTTATGATTCATCTGATTCTGAAACTGAAGATGTAAAAGAAACCAAAACTGAAGCAACACCAGTAGTTGTTACTGTAAGCAAGGCTATATGGAAAGAAAACTTTTTCTTTAGCATCTCAGATCAGAGATTTGAAGGTGAGATTAATAACAAAGATCATCAGCGGGGTGATTCAAAATCCACTGGAAACTTGGATTCGGAATCTATTCTCCATCATCCTAAATATAATTTAGATGAGGAAGATGGAAAGTGTTGATTTCGAAACAAATCCTACACTGGATTGGTTTTACTCATACAAATTTAATCTCATAAAAAAACTTAGACTACCTTAAAAAAGTCCATGAGGAGCATAATTTTTTGTAATTCATTGACTACATATTATAGCAGCTGTTGGTCTTCCAAAAAGAAAATATATAAATAAGACAATAGATGCTTTTTTCGCGATAATCTGGTTAGTAACCTCCGTGAATAACTTCAAGAACAAACTCGACAACTGGTTACAAACTAATAAACTATCACTGTTACAAAAATGAACTTTAGAAGTGAATCCAACACGGGATATAGACACAGCAGTCATGCTGCTCGTCTATCAACCAATAATAATAGTATTTAAAAAGGCCTCTTGGTGTTAGCTTCGGCCCCACCAATGCCTCCCAAATGTCCGGGCTAGAGTCAATAGAAATAGAAGATGATAATAATAATAATAATATGCTAGACCCGAGAATGGAAATGCATAAGATAATAATAATATACACCAGAGACCAGTTTATACATATTTTATCACCACCATCATCACCATCACAGTTATGTCAGCGACCCAAGGCTGTGCTCCGATATTTCAAAGAGTTAGGTTGGCTAGGGTCACTGAGCTGGCAGGGGGAAATATACAAAACACCTCAAGCGGGACGTAAGTGCAGGCCTTTATTGCCCCCGTTCATAATAAAATACATATAAAATAATACAAGGGTGTCCCGCGAAACCCAGGAACTCAAAGTCAAACTGGCACTGCCGTGTCCAAATATAATGTATCCTTCCTTCAGTTCAGCATGGTTGAGTATATAGGTATAATTATAACGCTCATTGAAGAAACGATTCTGACGATAACAAGAAACTTGCTTTCTCTCTTCCACTATTGTGTTAAGTGCAGTGGTAGTGAGATAGCAATAAGAATGCCTTATCTTTTCATTTCAGTTCTTTTCTGTATATAAATACATACGTTATACACACTTATAAACAGGGATAGGTACTTATAATATATAAAATATAAATGCATTTTTTTTTCAGAAGGCCTAGCTTTCTTCAACAGCACCAATGATGCAAATACTCAAAAAGAAAGGAGAGAATTAAAATCACTAATGAAAAAGCGAATTTACAACAAAGAAAGGAAAAATAATATGCAAATGTTCCAGAAAAAAATTGGTGGTAGAAAAAAAACCATGAAGAAAAACTTTAGGAGAAAAAGTTGAAATTGTTAAAATTGTAACTAAATTAAAATAATTATGTTAAATAAGGTCTGTTATAATTTATGCCCTAGTATTTATCCTGTGGTCCTAATGAGAGGTCCATTGTAGGGTCTGTAGACCCTGTAGGTACTGTGTAGGTGTAGTTGTAGCTAGCTATGAAATGGTCAAGAACGCCCATCAGCCTGATATAACCATAACAACGTGGATTTATTTTTTCTTTGAACGCACGCTTTCTTATTCTCGAAAGCGGCACGTGGCGGGATTTTGTTTCTCCGTGCCCAGGCAATGCTAATGCCCTGTTTTCTAGAATTAAATTAGATTTTATATCTATATTTAAAGCATACAATAGGTAGATAATAAATATATAAGACCGCGCGTTTGTGGGGATGGGTTCTCCAAGCTAGTACCAGAATTTGGATAGCTTGCCAACTACCAACATTTATTTGCTTACGTATGATATTATTTATATATGTATGTATATACCTGTACTGTACACCAATAGAGAAGAAACATTCTCAAGTGGCGACCACAAACCGGAAGACGTGGCGTAGGCCGGCCACTAGGTGTGTAGGATGAGCAGAGCCGATGGAGTAAGAGGCAACAGCCACTAAGTGGTGTTCTATCGGGAGGCCTATATCCACCAATAAAATAAATATGTGTGGATATTTCACACAGCGCCATCTAGCCCCAAACTAAGCATAGCTTGTACTATGGGAACCCTGACACAATACTTATATACTTTTTTGTTTGTAAATACATACATAGAATACAATATAACACCCAATGGACGTTTGCAGGCTGTTGATGATGATACCTGACCCCCCAGCATGCGCACCGCAGCAAGACTTCCTCGTGAAAGACGTGACAAGACTATGGTAACGCCTGACACACTCCAACAGCGACAAGTTTTGCAAGGTGCGCATGTTAGGTCTAGGTCACTATCCTCAGGTCGATGTTAATTATATTATGTCTTGAGACCCACCACCGTGTCAGCGGAACGAAACTTCGCCGCGCACCCATTTTGATTTGACGCTTCACTCCGGTGTGGTTTTTGTTTTGTTTTTGCTAGGTGGTAGGACTTATCTGCAAAGTTCGTCTAGGTAGGTACCATCGCTTTGCCAGTTATTCTGCCGCCAAGCAATAGTGTGCAAGCACTACTGTGTTCCGGTTTGAAGGTCATTGTAGCTAGTAAAATTACTGGGCAAATGAGACTTTATGACCTGATTACACAGTGTAGTAATCTGATTACTAAGACCGTGTGATGTCTCAGGATGACGTGCGCAGTGCAGTGTCACGCAAAACTTTATTATTTTAAAGTTCCGAGTGACACTGCAACTGTTATGGGCGGCCGTATTGCTTAACAGCAGGTGAACAACTACCTCGTCACATAATTCATTCTCATAAAAAAAAAGGTATTACACATAAAAAAATGTAGTATGTAAGTATAATGTATTTGAAAAATTAAAGAAATATTTGTTCTGTGACTATTATTTATTCATTCTAAGTAAAAGTATAATAGGGATATAATTCAGTGATTCCCAGATGACATCACTGATGATCAGCGCTTTTTCCATGTAGACTTCTTTCTGGCTCCAGGCTGACCTGGCTTCTTTCGCTCACGTTTACGGAAGTCTCTTGTTAGTAATCCTGCAAGCTGCATTTTCTCAAGCATCTCTTTTTCAACAAAACTGCGAAGTCCCCATGCTATACCCCACCTTAATGCCCCTGATTGTCCAGAGGGGCCACCTCCTTCAACATTGCATTCAACATCAACACAATTTTGCATTTCAGTAAAGATTAATGGGAACACAACTTGTTCTCTTGATTGTATGTCATCAAAATAGGTGATATCTTTGCCATTGATTGTTATTTTTCCAGTACCCGGTGATCGAATAGTCACATCACCTCTTGCTTTCTTCCTGAGACATTCATATGTTGTGACATAGGCACGACCTTCATTATCATAGCTTGGTTTTGGTATCTCTAAAGCAAACTTCTGGGTAGCCAAAGGTTTTCTGAACTTGTCAACAAATTCCTTATACCTATATGAATACGGTAAAGAAACAAGTCTTTCCATGACAACTTTAAAATTGTCATATTCAAGGTCTGTGATTTTTTCTACCAGTATATTTTCTACTTCATCTTTGCTTAACCAAATGTTACCATCCAACTGTAATTTACCATTAGGGTCAGGAACAGCCTTTTTCCTCAGGACTTTGTCTTCAAAAGCATAAAGCTGTTGTATATTTTCAGCAGCATCATATAAAAGTTTATGCAGGTTTGGCTTTCCTGTATAGAACAAGAAATGATGGGGTCTGCCTGCTTCATCAAATTCAGCAGCTTTACGAGCTGGAAATACTTCTTCTGGAGGTTTCATCAATGGGCGAGCAGCAGGATCGTAGATACCGCTCGGGAACAAGTACTCAATAGCGCGATCGACATCCTTTTGAGTGAAGGTATCAGGATCTTCACCCATCATATTTGCGAGGTGTCGTTTGCCAATGTTGTACTCTAAGTGCTCCTTTTTCATAAACTCATCGTGTTCCCTGGCTCTTTCTAGGTAAGCCTTCATTGCTTTACTGATCTTCTTCTTCTTACTAAGTTCCTCCCAGTCAGCCATGTTATTGAGGACATTTTCAGAGGATGCACTGGTACCGTATTTATTGAGGGGTATAAGCGAGTTTAAAAATCGTGCATAGGTTCTTGCCACTGGAAGTAGCTGCTTTAAACCTACGAGAGACATTATATAAAGATAGATACCAATTTATCATCAGAAATCCTAATTATTATTTCTATTTTCTCAAACTAAAATAAAATAATAATAAATAACCTCAAATTCATCGATGAATCAAATCGAAGAGTAAATATTCTGGGCAGTGTTGCCAACGACGACGGGACTCCGCTATATTCTAAGTTGTTACCACGAGTTTACTCCACTCAACTCAATCTCGACTTAACGTCATTTTTGTGTGTTTGGTATTTTTAATTAACAATATATTATAATCATCTTGGCATTTTTGCGTCAATTTTTCTTAAACGAGAGAAGCGAAACAACTGTCAACTCAAGGTACGTCGCGATGTACCTTGAGTTTCCCTCAAAGTTAAGTGGAAGTCGAGTGAAGGATTTATGGTGAAATGTTTTAGAATACAGGGGTCAGTCTTTACCAATGTACTCTGTGGACGGGACCAAAGAGTATATAATTTACGGGACTAAAATCGCTATTTTTCTGATAAGTAGCCCAAAGTAGCCGAATTTCGGCCTCTGTCGCCTAAAAAAGTAGTCTAAGCCTCAAATGCCAAAACTTATCGTAAAATGAAATAATATAGTAGTTTAGTTTAGTTTAGTTTAGTGTAGTTTAATTCTTTATTGTAAATTCGCTTTTTCATTAGTGATTTTAATTCTCTCCTTTCTTTTTGAGTATTTGCATCATTGGTGCTGTTGAAGCTAGCTTTCTTCTGAAAAAAAAATGCATTTATATTTTATATACAGGGATATTTTTAATTTACCGGAAAGCTCTCGTGCGCGACGGTTGCACCACCACGTGCGAGAATGAAAAAGTCACTACGTGTTTTCGTTCTATTATGTTTGCCGCCATAAAGCGAAAACAGCTACGCAGGCGCCTTGAGAGAGACAAAGACAACATACTGCAAAAAAAGCGCGGATGGGACGTGCGCACAGAATACTATTACTGGACGTGCGCACCGGGCAGAAGTATTTGACTGGCCGGAAGTGAAACAATGTAGAACAAGGTCATTCACTCAATAACACTTGTTGCGGACGCATCGTACATACGTTTTCGCCACCCGCTAATGCATCGCGTGTCAAGTTTTGATGTGAAAGATGGCGTATCAGTTTTCAATCATAAAACACACCGAAATGGTTAAAGTGTTAGCAAGAGCAGATGACAATGTGGCTAGGGCTTGTCGTGACTGCGCAGAACAATTTCCTAACCGACCGACTGTTTTCTAATTTATTTACAAATTAAATTTCTAGTTCATGGTTTCTCAATTTTTTTTAGTAAATAAGGAAATACACTGATGAAAAAATGTGTATAATTCTCATCCCCCTTTTATATTATAAGGCAAATTGTTCAAAGGGTGATCTAGCAGATTTCCAGCCTATTTAAGGCAAAATGACAGAATCTACGTTTTACAGATGGTAACACTGCTGTGGTTACAAAATTGTATAAAATAGTAAATTATCACAGAGTACATTGGGTAAAAACTGAACTGTTAGTGTTATACTCTTTGATAGAAATAAATCCGTTACAAACTGAATTTGTGTTGCATTTTGCATTATAAATAATAATTTTACTAGATGTATTTATTTTATTGTTTTAGGTGAAATATAAAGTTGATGTAAAGACGACGTCAATTGAAATACAATAACTAACAAAGTGTGAAGTTTTCTTTCACAACTGCAATATCATTTTTGAACATGAGTGACAGTGATAGTGATCCGAATAATATATTTATATATCCAAATGAAAACACGGTTTGTGTTTATTGATTCATACCGTTAAGGAATGCGATGAAATTTAACTACTACTAATAATATAAAGTATTTATACAGTGGGTCCCGGTCCCGGTTTGCTAATAGGACCACCTCATCTCTTCCCGTGGGTGCCGTGTACGAGCCGGCCATGAGCATAATATCCACAGAACGGGCAGCCGCATTTTCCTAGCCGCCTGCCTAGCATAATTATGGCAAAACTTATATGATAAGCGTCCAAAGTGGCGCTTTATGGTGGAGGTTTATTATCATTGGAGGCATTTCGAGCTGAGGAGGATATGGAATTACAAATAAAGAAATCACATCACCAGCCTTCCCCATTAGGCATAGGAAGATAGGGTATAGGGGGGGGAGTTCCATAATCGTCAGCTTGTTGATTGCAGTACATTATAATGTACAATGATGAGAATGCAGCCCCCCATTCTCGGAGTAAGTTCTTATGGTACCCACGGTCAAAGATGCTGTGGCTTAACTTCGGAATACTATAAGCCATCCACTCAATCCAGTATTCACACAGTAAACCACAAATCTTTCAGAAAAGGTAATTTGGTAAAAATAAATGCTGATCAACACTCGTTTTTACTTTTCAGATCATTTCTGCAAGAGGTCCAACCACAAATGTTAATAACATAACAGAAATAAACTTCAAGAACAATGGACTATCTTCAACAATGCAAACTATCAGAAACTTTGAAAGGCCGAGAGATGCAGCATCTAGAAATGATCAACGTAGCATGTACTATAGAAGGGATTCATCAATGTCTGTAGTGAGTGCTTGTGATATGAGGCAGAGGAATTTTAACAGGTCTCAATATTCACGGGCAGTGAGCTCACAAAGATCAGTTTACAATGACAGAGCTGGATCTGTAATGTCTTTCGCAAGCAAAGGTAACTGTTGTGACATCTACATATTTTGAAAATGAGCTAGTAATCAACATTTTTCATTTTTTGAAATTTCATTTTACTGTTCCAGGTGCTCTGCTCTTATTAAGCCTCTGGGGCCGTACTGTGAGCTCTAAGCGCGATTCAAAAGAGAGCCTATATTGGGTCGCGTGTCAAAATATTCATACAAAAAAAACATTGCGATCCAATATACGCTCTGATTTGAATCGTGCTAAGAGCTCACAGTACGGCCCCTGATGTCTGTTTAACCTATTAACGGCTAATCTCATCTCAACCATAATAGATAGCTAGCTAGACTTTTTGCAAAATATGCATTATTACTGCATTTTACTTTTCTAACAAATATTAAACATTACAAAAAGACTTATGCATGACATCCCAAAACCCAATATCAAGCCAGAAAAAAATAATATACATGTGTAGTAACAGGTGTTAATTAACACAAATTATCTCAGATTTTTAAATGCCAGTTATTTAAAAAATCTGATCTTATTGTGACTTGGTTGGCGCGAGGCTACGAGGGGGCGCGCGCCAAAGTTTTTAATTAAACTATCTTAACTTACCCTACACAGCATAAAAAAAAATAGTTTTGAAAGCTTCCAAAGCGTAACATCCGCCTTCTTGATTATACCTAAATCGCACGAATTTATGAAAAAAGTTGGGAAAAAGATACAAAGCTGCCATTATTATGGTATGCGCGTTCGTTGCCTCTTAAGTATTCGTACTCGAGACGTGCGTTGCTAGATTGCGGGGTTGAGGGCGCAGCGCGGCGGCCTGTGCGGGTGCTAAAACTACGTAACGTAACGTGAGTCTAAGCAAAAGTGCGTCCATCTCAGCAACCTTTTCTCAAACAATCAAAATTTGAAAAAAGATTGGTGCTCTCTTCGCTCGCGCTTTATTCTGTGCAGCCTTTGTTGTCGTCGGATTGCCTACCTACTTAAGTTTTTTATCAGTCATTAAGATTGGGAGCTGTAATTTTGAAAATGGTTGTATTTTAACGTTTTTATCAAGATTTACATTTAAATGTCAAAACTTTCGGCGCTCGCTTCGCTCGCGCTTTGCTCAATCCGCTGTCATTCCTTCTTTTCGACTCCCCTTTGGAAGCTCACATTGAATTACACTAAAAATAATTGAAGTTTTTTCTAAAAAGCATTGGTGCCCTCTTCGCTTGCGCTTTATTCTGTACTGTAGAATTTGTTGTCGTCGGATTGCCTACCTACTTAAGTTTTTTATCAGTCATTTTTTAAAAAATTGTTAAAGATTAACGTGTTTTATCAAGATTTACTTTAAAATGTTTAAATTTTCAGCGCTCGCTACGCTCGCGCTTTGCTCACACCGCTATTATTCCTTGTTTTCTACTGCCTTTTGGGAGTTCCCATTGTAATTACAATATAGTCATGAAATTTAAAGTTTTTCTAAATAAAATTAGTTCTGTTCTAAATTAATTCTGTACTGTAGCCTTTGTTGTCGTCGGATTGCCTACCAACTTAAGTTTTTTATCAGTCATTAAGATTGGGAGGTCTAATTTTTAAAATGGTTAAAGTTTAACGTGTTTTATCAAGATTTACTTAAAAATGTTTAAATCTCGCTACGCTCACGCTTTGCTCACACCGCTATCATTCCTTCTTTTCGACTGCCCTTTGGAAGTTCTCATTTCAATATACAATATATAATAATATACAGTTCAATACAATTATGAAATTTAAATATTTTCTAAATAAAATTAGTGCTCTCTTTGCTCGCGCTTTATTCTGTACTGTAGCCTTTGTTGTGGTCGGATTGCCTACTTTAGTTTTCTATCAGTCATTACAATTGGGATATCTGATTTTGCTATCAAGGTTTACTTTAAAATGTGAAAATTTTCGGCGCTCGCGCTTTGTTCAAGGCTCTAATGTTATTTTTTGTCGGATTTTTGTATCTAGTTATTATGAACTACTGAAGTACTTGCGCAGGCTTCGCATGCGTTTTCATGGGACATCACGCGTGAAACTACATGGCACAGCATTCCGCCACTGCATGGTTTACCACTTTTATTTCGGTTTGACATTGACTTATGGGACATCCTGTATAAGGAGTTACATACATATAAGCAAGCCTAAAATGATAAATACTCAAAACCTCTAGCCAATTTGCAAGTCCAATTTTGATTCCTTTTGAGAACCTTTATTGCAAGTTACAATTAGCTCTTAAATATTTATGGTAATTGCTATTATTTCAGATTCATCTGCTAGTGTCGCATCTGATATAGCAATGGCTTTCAAGAACACGAAATTCAATAAACATGACATGACACTTATAACTTATGCTTACAACAAATTCATAAAAAGTCGGCGCAGGAGAAGAATTGAAAAGCGAAGGAATCGTAAATTGTTTTTAAAAGGCATTGGTCGCAGATCTGGCGGAGAATCAGGAGATCAAGGTAGTGATTCATCACTAAGCAGTGATGGCAGCTCCACATTAAATTATAAAGAAAACATGTCAAGTTGTAGATCAACAAAAACAGATATCTCTGGCTTCAAAAGAATAATCTCAGAAAGCAATATGTATAGAGACTGCACAGACAACTTCAGACACAACTCCTTTAAAAGTATGGTTGGTGGTCCAGTAAATCTTCACAGCACACAGACATCTGTATATCCACCAAGAACCATGGTCACGTCATCAAGCATATCATGCAGAACTATGCCTATATCTAGAAATTTTAATACTTCACAAAGAGAAAAAATTGCTCCAGTAATGCCACAAAACAAGCGATTCAATGGTGGATTTTTACTTCCATCCCAAAGATTCGACCGATCTGCTGCTTTTTCAACTATACCAGAGAACAATCAAAGCATTACCCAGAATGGAGGAAAACATCTACAAAATGGAAGAGATGTAAATAGAAATAACAAAAAACATATTGAGACAGACAGTGACCAAGATGATTTATTTTTTGAATCCTCAAAACAGAGTGCAAATAATAATAATCAAGGAAAACGGTGCATTGACAGTGATGATGATATATATATGCCTAATCAAAAGAGATCTAAAATAGTCTCACCATGTAAAAATAATATAGAATATAGCAAACCCGTACTAAAAGACCCTAACATAAGCATTTTTAAAAGTGGCAAACAAAATGATTTTGTTTTTGCAAAACCTACATTACCGATTAGAAAATTTTCCAAAGAGAAATTAATATCAAAATCTGCTCCTATATCTGATACTGTGGTTCTTGCTTCGGTAAAGGATCCTTCAACCATTCAAAATTCAATCCCAAAAGAACTTGAAGAACAAGAAAAACACCATGAAGATGAACCAGAACCATCCAATGCTACACAAAACTCAACCAATCTCTCAATGAGACCAAGTTTTATAAAGAGAAAACTGTTTACTCAAAAGCTTGATATCTCAGAGAAGAAAAACACTAGTGTTGACAGTTTGAATAGCCCACAAAACAGTATTTATGGTGGCATCCAGAAGGAGAAACATAGAGCAAGAAAGCTTCAACAAGCTACAACTCAGTCATGCCTGAGCAGAGATGTACAACAAAACGAAAGTAACTTATTGGATTTAATTCACAAAATAGTACCACTGAATGAAATGAACGTAACAAATTTAACAAACAAAACAGAGTTTCAATGTAGTAAAAACAGGACTGAACAAGATGAAGACAAATGGGATTTAACTTCCATAATAACTGAGCAAAAAGATAATGCAGATAATATGAGTGATACATATACTGACGAAGAAGTTTTTAATGCATCTATGAAAGAGAATGTTACAAAGAAACTTTCCAAAGAAAATGTAGCTAAGGAATTTCCTCTCGAAAAGGCAAACGCTTGTAAAGTACTCATGGAAAAACAACCTGCTAACTATAAAAAACTAGAAAACCAAAAATCTAATCCAATAAAAGATGGTATGTGTTCCTTAATTTTTCAGTTATACACTATTCCTTTACGTTTGATTGTGTTATTACAGTTGTTTTTTTTTTTATTTCCAGTTGTGACTAGTAAAAGTGTCCAGAAATGTATAAAATCCTTTTGGGATACAGATTTTGAAAGTGATACTGAATGCCAGCCGCGACTTAGAAATGGTCAAATAATTAGGACAGGTATAAATACAATATTCATTCTATGATTATTACAATACCTATCTTATATTCCTTTTTTTTTAAACTAGCATTGAACGTTTTTTACAGAAATAGAGCCTCCAAAAGATCCTTCAAAATTCCATGGACTTTCTACTATGTTCAATTCAAAGAAGACTGCAGCACCACCTGATAATGTTACAGCTAATCTCAATGGCACTGTAAATAATGTACAGAAATTTAACAGTACAAGCCTTAGAATAAGATCCCATAGAACCACCAAACGCAAGAAACTTGACCAAACAAAAGATGAAGTAGCGCAGTCTAATCTTTATGAACCTTGGAGTAAAAAGCAGAAAACATTACAAGAGAGTACATGTATAGAGCTCTCTAAAGCAGATTCTACAGCAAAGAGGGAATTACAAAACAAACATTATAAAAAAACCACAGACAAGCAAGCTTCTAAACAAGAAAATAAGAAATCACCTCAAAACACGAAGAAAGCGTCGAAAGCAGACAAGCTTAATAAATCTACAGAGACATTGCGAGGACTAACACCGAAGAAGGAATCAAACAGTAAGAAAAAAACGTCGAAAGTAGATATGTTTAAGTCGACAGAATCAATAAACACAGTGACACCAAAAAAACAACCAGTCAGACAAGTGAAATCAGGAAATAGTGAAACAACCAATCATGGCAGGAAAAAAACTGATCAAAGGGAAAAAATAACCAAAAAAGAAGCTAACAACACACAGAAGAAAACTACTCCACGAAAACAGACTAAGCTGAAACTAGACACATCTACGGAATCAGTAAAAACAGTGACACCAAAAAAACAACCAGTCAGACAAGTTAAATTAGGAAAAAGTGAAACAAACAATCGTAGCAAGAAAAAAACTGATCAAAGTGAACAAATAACCAAAAAAGAAGCTAACAACACACAGAAGAAAACTAATACTAATCCACAAAAACATACTAAGCTGAAACAAGATAATACATTGATTGAGCAACAAACTAAAAATTTAAGTAACTATACAAATAAAAATCAAAGTAAACTAAAAGATAGTAATAAAAAACAAAATGAAAATGAAGAACAAACAAAAACACGATCAAACAGGAATAAAAAAGTTACCAACGATACAAATACGAGTCAAAGTAATCAAAACGCTAATCGTAAAAACCAAACAAAACAATCAAACAGTAACAAAACAAATACAGTATGGACGCCTAAACTAAGACAAAGAATAAAAAGTAAATAAATCATTTTAGACTTTAGACATAATAATAATATCCACATAATATTATCCTCTATCTTGCAGGGTTAATTTACATACTCATGAAGTATCATGACAAGATTGTTGATGAACTAAAAATGAGGGCTCTGATTATGATCTTGAAGATTTGCGACAAGTTAACTGTAGTACCTATTTACTAAATATTGAAACTAACTATAGGTAGATCCCCATTGCTTTTTAAATAAACTAGCAGTCATTTTATTTACGGAGCAATATATATCGGAAGGAGCATTCCCAATTTACAAAATAAACAATTTTTACAGCCAGATACTTACCAAAATCAACACAATATGATCAGTAATAATGCAATAAAATTTTTAATAAATTTGCTCTAATACGTGTATTTCTTTGGATTAGTATGTTTTGTAACATCACATTAACTCAAGAAGTAAGATGTAAAAGCTGCAAAAATAGTATTTTGCACTTAGATAACGGGATAATGGTACATGATCTAAGCTCTTCGTCTTGAAACAGATGGTGGTGATATGTGGTGGTATTCGGCTAATATAAAGACTCCGCCATTATCTCCCTGTTTCTTTTCCTCTCGGGCAATGTGTATTTGTATTACTCGCTCGTGCGCGTCGTAGCTCTATCGATAGTAGCGAATTATAGCTCTGTGGACATGACAGACATTTAGTCGCCTCTAATATGGAGTACCTGGAGGTGGGCAAATAAAAGATGGTTGTCGATATCCCTCCTCCGGTGCCCTCCCTTTGTATCCGGACTTGGGACCGGCTTAGCTATTGTGCTGCAGCGAAAGTAGGTGGTTTGTAATGCAATGCCAACGTAACAGCGGGTGCAGAGTGCAGTGCAATAGCTATTTAAAGGAGGCAGTATGTTTACTCGTCTAAGCTTTAAAATCTTTGAAATTATGTTACTTTTGTAAGTACAAATTAAGTTTATTTAATTAAGCTTTTAAAAAAAATTGCGGTTTATTTTTGACTTTATTGTGTTATGTGCGTAAACATGCAGTATCCTGTGTATTTTTGATTTGGATCCATGATCAATCTTTTGATTAGATGAATGTAAAATTGTAAATACAAATAAACGAGATAAGCTGTTTAAAGTAATGAATCATCATGTATTACTGTAAACAATTATGTATTTAATGTAAGTTACACCGCAAACTGTAAATTCATTATATACTTAAATATAATATTGAATGTTGTAAATTCGTTTTCTTTAATGACACCGCTAATTTTACTTACTGTTTTCTACCTATAAACACTTATATATCCGTTTGGCGAAAAACCGACACGACAAAAACTCGTATGTCCCGGGAGGGAATTACGAGTGTTTGTCGTGTCGAGCCCACAACCTACAGTTCAGTAGGCAGTTGAGCTCTAATTACCAACTATCATGATTTAGATTTTGCTTATATTTTAAAATAAGTATGTATCTACATTTATTTATTTACATTGCAGTCAAGTCATTTACTTACCTTGTAATTTTATCGCCCTATTAGATATTATAGGTTTGGCTGTTGCCGAGTGCATTATCGCATACGCTGCCGCACGGTAGAACAATCTTAGGCTAACTTTCTCGCTCTAGGGAATGACGATTCTGAGCGGTAGAAAAGCTTAGAGCGTGAAAAACCCGCGATCCCGTGCCGTGCTGTGCTGACAGACTCGCGTGGTTCAACCTTATAGGCACTCCAATGTGCAGCACAGCATTACCACATAATATAATTATCAGTACTGCCTTTAAACCGTACCAAATGCAAATAAAACAACATTTAATAAAGTTATTTATATTTTAATCGATAAGACATTCACAATCTGAAAACCTGAGGCAATTAATATCTGCTGTTAAGGCAATTTATGAATGCTAATAGTAAATAAATTAATTATCTATTCATATTGTATTTTAACCAGCGACATTACAATTCCGCCAACAAGTCATTAGTTATCCCGTGACACGAGCTAGGAATATGCTCTACTAAATAAAAATATTACGAATATTATGGATTAGTATATAAGTACTTCCTATAGTTAGTTGTAATAAAAGTGCGAAACATTGCCAAGTCTTGTAATTCGACTAACCTAACATCACTATAATTCGGGTAATTTACCGTGAGCCCGGTATGAAGTGCGCAAACGCCCATGTCAAAGCGAAATACTTCTAGTACGTACTAGAAGTATTTCTCGTAGTAATTACATCATACCTCTTTGTTTCAAAGTGAACAAGTCCACTCTAGTTACTTACATTTTTTAAATAGATAGCCCACATTGTTTGGCCCGAATTACACTTGCCTGGAAACCAGCATTTATACAAACTATAATATCCCACGAAAATACTTAATTTTCACCTTGCAAAAACGCATCAGATCTTACTTTCGATCACCATTTTCTTGTCAATATTTTAGAACCAAAAGGATAATTTACAGCCAAACTAAGTGTTAACACAACAGAATTAAACGATTAACATTAAACTTCTTCCAATATATTTAACAATCTATTAAATGCACGTAAAAGGCGTCAGCGCCCGCGAATGGTGTCCGAGCCAGCACAAACAAATTTGCACCACATTGCTTCAACATTATAATACAGTTTTAGTACACGAGAAATGGGCCATTCTTCCAAAACATACAGAGTTAGAATGAATCAGTCAAGAAATCACGTTCCGTTTTATTAGGAATGTACTTAGATATGACACAGCCATGTCCAATGTGGTGAAAATAACCTTAAATTCATAGTTGGCATTTTATAAAAAAAAAAGAGCCATTTCAATGAGGGTTTTGCTTTGAAATATGTCTATTGACTATCTACACGTACAGTATTGATTTCATATTAGCAATACTTGGAAACGAACAGGTTTTAATTGTTCACTTTGAACAGTACTGACATTGCTAATGATGATGACTGAGGGTAGGTTTTTTGATCCGTAGTTAAGGTAACCAATAGTTAAAAATACTAACCAATGGTTAAGATACAATTTTTAACCATGCATCGGTTACATATATAATTCTGGATCAAAACCCCAACAGGTGTGTATTATTTTCACACAATCATTATCAATTTTTGGGGCGATACACACCAGCTATAGACACTCTCCAAAATGACCCTAAAATTGTTGAACTATTTAGAATAGCATATTTTAACATATAGGAACTAATGTAGTTCACAGACGTGAAAGCTAGTTAAAATAACATCTCATTATGTCTAAATATGTATGTGCTTAAGAGCAATATGATAGCAGTTTAATGATGTTCCTTTGTTTTCACAGATACGCACCAGTGTTTCTCAACCAGAATCAATTAGCAGTCTTTCGATCATATTACTACTGTCATTCAAAAACCGGCCTTGTCGAAGCTTAAAAATATTGCTGTCTCACTCCTACCAGTGTCAAAGTGCCTACTGGGAGCGAGATAGCAGTAATAAAGAAGCTACTGTTTTCGGTTACGAAGCGAGACATCCACACGACAACAACTGTTATTTGAACGCAATATTCTATAGTTACGTTCAAAACGAACGGTAAACGGAAACTTGGCATTTAAGCCACAAAAAAACAACAGTCATGCTACTTTGATTTCTTGTGCTATTATAATAATAACATGTTGCAGTCGCACAAAACCTATACCAATATTAAAAATCTAAAGTATGCAACTCTCTCTTGGTGTAATGTTAAAAGATGATGTTAATGAAATTTCGTATCGACATATTTTGAACCCTGAGGAAGGAGATATAATAAAATATCATCATCATCATCATTAACAGCCTGAAGCTTCAGGCTGTTAATAAAATATACTATAGTGATAAACTATGACCATAGTTTACACGCGAGCTGACACTTACATAATATTAGAACAAATATTTAACTCTGTTATCGTTTCCTAGTCATGTATACAGAGTTACAGGAAAAATTGTGCTAGATCCGTTAAGGGCGTGGAGTACCCATCATTTCTGACTTATTTCACTATGAAACAACCTAGCCTCAACTTAATATTTTATTTAGATATTCCTTAGAGAAAAATACAGTTTCTAATATTTTTTGTATTTCTTAACTTTCACTTGTCTACTACGGTCTATTCAATTAACTTATGTACTATTTTAATGATTGACGTCCTAAAACATCTTAATACACATGTAAAAATGCAATAATCATAATAATAAGACACACAAAATAAACAAAATTAAATTTTGTAGCCTAAAAATCGGCAATTTTCACAAAAAATATTAAAAATCGAATATCTCGAAAAGGGTTAAGTTTAGGCTAGGGTGTTACATAGTGAAATAAGTCAGAAATGATGGGTACTCCACGCCCTAAACGGATCTAGCACGATTTTCCCTGTAACCCTGTATATGCTGCGGTCATTACTATGATGGGTGACCGCTACAGCAAACAGTTGGTATTTACAACTGAGCGCTACCGTGCTTCGGAGGGCACGTTAAGCCGTCGGTCACGACTGTTGTCGTAAGACAATAGTCGTTAAGCCAAGTCAGAAGCCTTTGGGCAGCCTAAAAATTCTGACACCAGGGGGTCTAGCAAAGATACCAACCACTAACGCTAACGCCTCACGCTAACTCCAAAAATGTATTGAAATGACATTTGCTGCGGAAAAGTTAGCGATTTCCGAAATGTCATTTCAATACATTTTGGAGTTAGCGTGAGGTGTTAGCGTTAGTGGTTAGTATCTTTGCTAAAACCTCAGGGCTGACCACTTGCCTACATGAGAAGAAGAAGACATGTATATTATAATATCCAATTGCGTTATTCATATATAAAAAAGCAATCATAAAATACAAATTAAAATTATAGGCCTGTATAATTACTAAAGTTATTGGGCCCAATCGGGCCGCACGCCGCACACCGGCTGGGTTATTACGTAATTCGGAACAAGTTTGCAACACGCGTAAATTTTGCAATCATTGCTGTCAAACATGACTTTGGCAGAAAAGTGACGTGTCAGCAATCAATGAATTAAAAGGTTCATTCTTTTGTTTCCTTCTATTCCTGTTCTGTTGCTAGTGGCGCTAGTAGTCTGGCCAAGCTAACTCTGCAGTGAAATACTTTCTTCTTTTTCAATTAGTGGCTTTTAAACGCTGTTTGACGTTTTTCTGCCAGTGTTTCTTCTTTAATGGCTTTCTATCGCTTTTTTGCAATAATTCTGCCAATTTCATGTGATTAAAATTTGTACGGTTAAGTCAAAGTCATATTTTGTCAGTCAAAACGCCAACAGTAAAATGGAGGATATTTTACTGAAGGCTCTAAAAAAAGCCGTTGAAGCAAACACGAAAATGCATGGTTTTATAATCTTAAAACCATTTGCCAACACTCGTGCACGTTCACGAACACTTAACGGATAATAATCCACCCTTATTACACATTAAAGTTCAAGATACACTAGTTTTGAAAAATAAACTCAAAATTCACAACCGCCATTGTCGGATTTTCTTCAAAGACCGTGAAGTACTTTGGAACCCAAAAGAAAAAACTTTTCTTCTTCTTTAATGGCTTTCTATCGCTTGTTTGCAATAATTCTGCCAATGTAAAGTGAGTAAAACTTTTTCATATAGCAATTAGTTTTTTACTTGACAATGTCATACATGTCAGTGTATTAATCAATTTAAATTTTCTGATTGGTTGTTTTTTTTTTTTTTTTTTTTTTTTTTTTTTTTTTTTATGCTATAGGTAGCAAACAAGCATACGGCCCTCCTGATGGGAAGAGGTCACCGTAGCCTATGGACATCTGTAACACTAGACGTGCCACTGATGCGTTGCTTACCCTGTGATAATACTCTTTTGACCCTCCTTTTAAATTGCTGCATGTCGTAGCTCTGGGGAAAGACCGCTGGTGGAAGCTCATTCCACATCTTACAGGTGTACGGTAAGAAAGTGCGCATAAACCGAGTCGTATGCGACTTCCACGACTCAATAATGTGTGGATGAGCTTTTTCACGATGGCGAGAGGTGCGATGGTAAAAACGCGATGCCGGTATTAGGTCAAATAATTCTTCAGAGCATTCCCCATTGTAAATAAATTTTTGAAAAGAAGTAATGGTTCAACCAATTAAAAGTGTTAAAAGTTTTTTGAAGTATGTACTATTTTACTACTGCAGAGTTAGCTTTGCCAGACTATATCAAAGGCGAAAGTGCATTCAGCAACAGACGGACATCTTGCAATCGATTGCTAAGTGTTCGCTGTCGCTTTGCTAACTGCTGTTGCTTTGCTAACTATTGTTGCTTTGCTAACTGCTGTTACTTTGCTAACTGCTGTTGCTTTGCTAACTGCTGTTGCTTTGCTAACTGCTGTTGCTTTGCTAACTGCTGTCGCTTTGCTAACTGCTGTCGCTTTGCTAACTGCTGTTTCTTTGCTAACTGCTGTTACTTTGCTAACTGCTGTTGGTTTGCTAACTGCTGTTGCTTTGCTAACTGCTGTTGCTTTGCTAACTGCTGTTGCTTTGCTGATTTTTACGTAATACAGTTGCCGGTTAAGAAACACCTCAGTCGGAATCACGTGTCATTGGCTGTGGAATACTAAGCACTCGATACTGTCGATGATTGTAAGCGATATAATTTCGATTTAGATACAATATACAAGGAGCACTATGATACGCGTGACGCTACGATACTCAGTACTCGTCTTCTTCAGGCGGATGGGGGTTGTCACCGTCTATTTCTTCTGGTGGCGCGAATCCGTCCTACGAAAACATTGTAATATTGATTTGTTGTTACTACATTTAATTTTCATAACCACATATTTTACACAAGGAAAATATCAAAAATATCATAAAACATAATAATAAAATATCCTTCCGTAGGTAAGGCTAACATAGTAACCATATAAAGTAACATAATTTTTTTTTTAACCGCCCATAGGCTACTGAAAGCAACCTGGACCAACTGTACAGTGTACAATAGAGTAAACAGAATACTTTTTCACAGAATATTAACAGTATCCTCAAGGTGACAGGTAAATCATGGTGTTATTTTGAATTGGATCTTACCTCAGTTGCATATAGAATATCCAAAATCTTTTGAATGATCGCTCCATTCTGTTGCTCTTCCATTTCTTGACAGATCACTTCTATGTCCCGTAGTTTGCCGAAATAGAAGTCCCTTTCCTTCTCCAGGCCGTCCACTGTCGCCTTTAATTCGTTTACCTGAAAAGATTTCAAAAATTTCACGCTATGCTGCCTGAAATTATTGGAAAATTGTAAACAGCTATGAAATAATTCTTCAACAAGAGAATCATAAATATTGAAGCTTAGTGCGAAGTGACACTGCACTGCATACATTATCCTAAAACATCACACAGTCTAGTAATCAGATTACTAAACTGTGAGGTCAGGTGCTAAAGTCTCATTTTCCCAGTAATGCCACTAGCTACAATGCCCTTTAAGCCGGAACACAGTAGTATTTGCGCACTACTGCTTGGCGGCAGAAGAACTGGCAATGCGATGGTATGTACCTAAAGGAACTTTGCAGAAAAGTCCTACCACCTAGTAAAAAATAATATTAATAATATTTAGTTACTACTACTACTACTACTACACAATCGACCGCGTCGTCACTTACCATCAGGTGAGACCGTAGTCAAATGTTAGCGAATGATGATAAAAAAAATCGGCATAAAGATAGCTTGTACCTTGGGGAAGGACATAATGATATAAATAATTGTTTCTATGTGAAACAGGTTACAGTTAAGTATTTGAGCACATTTCAGTGACAATAACACCTGCCTGCACTAAAGTTTCACAGCTTATGTTCACACTTATGTACTCAAATGTGACGCACTAAGAATGCTACAGCATAGAGATAACTGCAAAATTAGGAACTATCAAACCTTAGTGCAGATGAAATAAATATCTCTTCATGACTACAGTCCAGCTAAGAAAATATGTCTATAGAAATCTATCAGTCTTTTATAAGCAACCTATTGATCATGTCATTTTAAGACAAGCTTATCTCAAATAATCTACAAATATAGAGTATACACAAGCAAAATCTAGTAAAAAAGAAGGTTCATTAGATAACAACATACAATTACCTGATGATTTAGGTCATCAATTACTTTTGAGTCTCCTTTTGCGCTTTGATTTAACCTAGATAGGTTCACTGGCGGAGACCTGACAGTGCTGTTTGGCGCCTTGCTTACTGTAACGTTACAACAGCAATTATAAAATCGATACAACTCTCTAATACAAAAATGTTAGTATTTCATGTACATAGCATACACAAATATTGAAGGGTATCTAAAAGCATGCATACACAAACTAATAATTATATGTGATAAAATATTTATAAATAAAAATGGTTTATAATGAGGTGAATAAGAGATAATGAAAGGAAATAAAAATGAATACGCAAGGAGGAAAGCATGCTGTGCAAATAAAACATAATACATAGAAGTAGATGCAAGAATAATTTAACTTTCGACTCTGAAGATTGTTTAACTTTAAATTCGATAAATACTTGAATATGTTGTAAATAAATACTGCAATGGTCCCATATTTGTACAAATAATAATACTGTTATTGTTATTCCATATTGAAAATAGTTTTCCTCAAGCAAACATAATATGAATAACAAAGCAAAATGGAGTACAACAATTAAAAATAAAACAAAAATAGTACTGGTTTGGGGTCTAGCCGCAACTTTGGCGATGGGCGCCGCCGGTTTCTTAGGCTGGGCAGTGGAGCCCCGAGGGGCAGACGAGCCCCCATGGCCCATGGGCAGGCCTTCGCGTTGCGCCACCGCGTCATAATCCGCGCCTCCATAGTTGGCGTCAAAGAATTTCTTGAACCATTGCAAAAACTCAAAGTTATCTTGAAAACGACCCTTCACCAGTTTGTCAATTGGTACTATCTACAAAAGAACAAAAGTGAAAGTATGAAAAACCAAAAGAATTGAACATTCTAGAAACAGGGTGCTGCTACCGGCACAGGCAAAGAAAAGGCTGTATATTTCACCACACTGAGAAACATTATAAACTGGCATTTTAGTAAGTTCATTGAAAGAAAATAGAAGGTTCAATGATTAATGTGGAAAATATGTTTCAGAGTGTGACGAATAGTCGTGCATATGGATGCAGCTGATGCGTACTGCCGGACTGATGTGTGGGGACGGCGCGGCGCGCCTTGGGCGGTGGCGGTGCCACCACTGCTATCGCTCCACACAACGGCACACCCGAATCACAAGCTCCGGCCCCAATGGGGAATCCACCACGAGCATCAAATGCGTCATACTCCCTCCCATCATAGTTAGCATCAAAAAACTTTTTAAACCATTGTAAAAATTCAAAATTGTCTTGAAACCTTCCTTTAATCAGCTTGTCCACAGGTATCACCTATAAATTTACATTTGTACCATTCAAAATAGGGCTGTAACTGTAAGAAATAAACCCTTCTGAACTGAGGGCTGTAGGTTCGATTCCTACCCAGAGCAAACATTTGTGTGATGAACATAGATGTTTGTTCTGCGTCTGGGTGTTATGTTGTATTCGATGTATGTATTTACAAACAAAAAAGTATATAAGTATTGTATCGGTCATCTGGTTCCCATAGTACAAGCTATGCTTAGTTTGGGGCTAGATGGCGCTGTGTGAAATGTCCACATATTTATTATTATTATCTGTCTGGCATAAATAAACATAATTCCTTCCTACATCACATTCCATTTATTCAAGCCTTCATAAATCTTTATAATCCAAGAATATTTTTTAGGCTATGCTGTTTTTTCACTTATGGGCTTTATGGGCCAAAACTATAATGAAATTAGAAGGTATCTAGCGGCCTCCACCCACTGACTCTGCTTTAGGTCAGAAGTTACAGAGCCGGTTGTGGGTCAACAACATTAACAATCAGTTGATTTGACATTGAACTTAAAAGGCAAATTGTAAATACTGAGTATGTGTCAAGGGTGCGCATATTGCCTCCTTAATAAGATCTGGCTGGCCTTATAAGGTATCTGATTACAATATGCTTATCACATGACTTATTTTGCTCTACTACAATAAACATTCTTGATAGAATTTATTTTTGATACTAAAAATTGCCCAGAAACATTAAATAAACTGTTAGGATGGTATCATTCATAGTATAGTGAAATTATCATATAGATAATAGTGATAATGACCAACTATTGCATTGTTATGATTGCAGATGTTTTCAAGAACATATTGCTCACCAAACTGGCATAGCAATGTGTCACTTATTGGAAAACGATATTACTTGCCTCACCTTAGATATAGTCATTAATTTGATATCTGGTGAAAACTGGATTTCAAAAGTATAACAAGGACAAAGAAAGTCAGCTAGTGAAATGAATAGGTTTGGTAGAATATAAAATCAAAATCTATATATATTTATACAGAAACATACCTTGTCAACACCCATTTTTTTGAAAGCTGCTTGTAATACTTTGAAGTTTTGTATGTATTCATGTTCTAAGTTTGTCTTGAACTTGATTCTTTTCATAGGCACACTACCGGGGAACAGCATATCCATAAACTGGCAGTATGCAGCCCCTGTGCACAGCTCTTCGATCTTCGCGAAGCTAGACTGCAGGCAATCGTTCACCCACGCCAGCATATCGTGCCGGGACAGATTCTCCGAAGTCACATTAGTGGAATACACATTCACCGCCATTTTTCAGTCTCCTCTCTAAATAGTACATCAACAATAATTAGATCACGATGGTATGTTTTGAGACCGGCTAATAACCAGCGGCAATGCGGCTTGAAAAAAGAAAGCCGATCTAAAAATAGGTCGTGGCATATTCGTACACGAATAATGGTCCATTATTCTAAATAAAAACGAGGATCATGGTTTCAGTGCGATCTAATAGGAAAATAATTCAGTGAAAGATAAGGTAACGTACATAATTAGAAAAATAACAGTAATTTTACAATAGCGGATGTGGTGGACGGGCGAGATGAGGCGACTCATCAAGTTCTAGTAAAGACCACGGATTCAGAATCGGGGTGCAGGAACATTTGGGTTTTTTAAAAATTTACATACCTTAGTTTTACAAGTTTTAGATGTTTGATTTCCTGCAATTTAGCGTTACAACAAGCATATGTAATACGGAGATTTTTTGTTAAAACGCTCGCCTTTTTTCGACTTTCCGTAATTCCATAGACAAATCATGAAATCGAATATGTTTTTTTATTACCTTTTTTTTCACTAGTGCTGTACCTTTGGTTTCCTTCGAGTAAAAATCAAACTAATCGATTATTTTAGTTTATATAGTTGTCGATGGTGGAATTATTTTTAGAGCTGGCAGTTTTAATAATTTATGTTTTATTCGTTTATTGGCTAGCTTCAGACCGTTCAATTCATTCAATATTTCCGCTGCGCTCATCAACTTCATTCATTCATTCGCGCGCGCGCGCTCTATCAAAGAGGAGGTAACTTATTTTGTTATCTTTAATACGACATTTAATTAGTTTTTCGCAATTTTTTCAAGTTATCTTTAGCTGTAGTTATATACTTTATAAACATCACCATTAACCGTGCATTATTTCAGGGATGTAACTTGGGTTTGTATTGTGAAATATAGTATTTGGACCAAATTTGACGTCTCATTGTTTCATTATTTATCTCTGTAATGATTGTTTGGTAAACAAAAAAGTTTAACATTTAGACATAACAATGGCACATGATGAAGAACAAATCACAGAAAGTAGTCCAACGGTTAACAACGCCGACGCTGATGGTGTGGATACAAGTGAGATACCAGCGAAGCCATTTAGAATTACTATGGAATTACCTTTATTTATATCAATATTGTCCATATCCTTTTCTGGTAAGTAAAGTTTCATAAATAATATACTTATAATTATATTATACTGTAGGTACGGCGTAGATACTAAGTACACCTTAAAGAAGCCAATTGAATTAAATACAATAATTAATAATTATTGTCCATTAGCACAGCACTACAATTTGTTATCCTAGCTAGGCACTCAGATATGTAGTCTTATTCTAAGCCTAGGCAGATTATCATCAAAAAAACGAAAACAATAAAATACCCTAATTGTAATTACCTATGTTTGGTTTATGGTTCACATTATTTCAACGAAACATTCGGCAATAATTGTTGGCAATCTGCAAATTAAATTACCCAAGTAAAATAAATAAAAATAAAATAAAGGTGTGGACATATCACACAGCGCCATCTAGCGCCAAACTAAGCAAAGCTTGTACTATGGGAACCAGATACCATATAATAGTTAGATACTTTTTTGTTTGTAAATACATACATAGAATACAATATAACACCCAGACACAGAACAAACATCTAGATGTTCATCACAAAAATGTTTGTCCTGGCTAGGAATCGAACCTACAGCCCTCCGTTTAGAAGGCAGGGCTATACTGTCAATTGAGCTATCGGGCCCGTCATAAATACTAGTAGGTACCTAAGTGGTAAAACAGATTTAATAAAATTACATAAATACTTAAATAACATTATTATTAGACAAGTAGTTAATATTTCTACGTCTTCTTATAGAGACCAAAATAATGTACTATAATAGATAAGAATAAGATAATATACTATTTATAGCAATGCCGTCTACCTAACTTACCGTAATCATTAATCAATCAATTCCTCGTCGCGTACATAAATAAAATTTTTCAAACGGTTTGAGTTCGAAATAAAATATTCATGATGCTAAGGAAGTATAAAATAAATCTTATTAATTATATATACCTTCCTAATACCTCCTACTATCCTATACCTAATCAAAACTAACTATTACTAAAACTACTGAAAATGTAATTTTTGTGCATGTTTGTTAGGTACCTCTTGGGTACAGCGTTGAATGAAACGTATTTTATTGGGTAAATACTTTATAATCTGGAAACTTGCGTGGTTCCTAATTTCCTATGGGATAATTGTGGGGATGGTTGCTATATCTATAAATTTATAGGATTCCCTATAGGGATAGGGACACAAGAACTTCGAGGGCTATGGTCCCACAACACCCAGCCACAGAACGTACCTATCTATTTGTAGCTTTTCCTGTGCACAAATACTTGTCCTGTCGCGGGAATCAAACCCGCCGCCTCCGGGACATGAGCCAACCTGCTCAACCACCATACCACAGATGCTGGCAAATAAACTAGCTTCGCTTTCAGTTGACTTCGTATTTACGACCCTACTCCATAATTATTATGGTGTGTTTCCGTTGTGCTATCAAGGATCAGTGATCCCACACTATTATTTATTTTTAATGTAAACTTCCGGTCTGATCCCTGCTTGTCGATTCCGATTTGATCCCACTCACGGTTATAATTAATGAGGCCTTTAATTAAATAGGTTTTTTTTTGTTGTTTATGAGAATGAATGACGTGACGAGCTAGCCGTTCACCTGATGTTAAGCGACACGGCCGCCCATAACTGTTGCAGTATCACTCAAAACTACGTTTTTATGTACCTACGGTAGAGAAAAGCATTATCTTATCTGTGATAATAATATTATTTACTCCTTTAGTTACAAGTTAGTGGGTGCCTAGGTAACTAAAAACAGTTGTATGGAAGAGATCGCTGTTAGCGATAAGACCGCCCATTGTAACACTAGTTCATAAGGTTTCCTTTGTACTTTACCTATCTAATGCTTATTGCCTACCTATTATAATGTACTTACGTTAGTTACAACTCTACAGGTGCAGCCGTAAGCAACATAATCCTCTACCGGACTTGTTACCACGCGCTAGGTCACTCAAAGGTCGAGTGCTCTGGCTTCCTCTCCCTTGACAAAAGTAACGAGACACAAGAGCTAGAGGATGAAGTGCAGAAATATGCGACATTCGTGTCGACTGTCAAGAGTGTGATAGAAGCACTGGCGCCGGCGGTTCTGTCATGTTTCCTGGGGGTCTGGTCTGACACTCATGGCAGGAAACCGTTGGTGGTCTGGCCCCTTTTCGGTGAGTAGAAAATCTTTACCAAATCGTCATATCAGCCTGAATAAGCACATAAACTACTCTCTTTTAAACCATCTGTTCCAATCCTGACTAGTCTTTTCCGGTTATCACGATCATTACACCGTCAGTGTCGTGACCGCACAGACCCCGGTCTTTATTAGTTTTTTGTGAGAGTTCCTATACATAGTTCGTGTGGGGAATAAATAAATGGGTACCTACAAAAGTAAAGTAGTGACATTTTTATTTATCCCGTTGCGGTAGGCTAGGTTCCGGGGCGAGATAGTGAATGCTAGCGCGACCCCATCTCGCCCCATCTCGGGTGCGGGCTGATCACGTGGGGGTTTGTTTAGTGGGTTCGAGTCCCACATACTCCTCGCCGTCACCCCTGGTGGCAGGAAACTGGGAACACCCCCCCCCCCCAAAGGCAAGGGCATCCTCGTTTTCCATTAATTTATGGGGCGGCAAACCTTAACCTTACGCGGTGAAACTTTAAATACGCCACTGTCCCCGCGGTTGTAACCATTCATCGGTGGCGGCCTACTGGAGCGAACGGAACGAGGCTCTCCCATGCATGCTAGAGGGTCAGAGATTTTAGATATATCTCTCCTTTCTACTATGTAGAGCTAAAAAAATTGCTTTGATATAGCTTGGTACGAAAAGTCCATTTTTAACAAGACTAGGTTGGTTGGCATCTGAGTATTAAGTAAAATACTCTGTGGTCATGGATCGGATGCGGATCGATGACACAGGAGACGCTCAAAGCAGCGCTACCTGGGTTTCCTCTTTGTCTGTGGAGGAGTATGTTCAGCGGCGGACGTCTTCAGGCTGTTTAAATATGATAATGATTAACTACCTTGAGTTAAATCAAACTTGAATACAAAGATAGTGGCACGTTCGGGTACCTACAATCCGCGTGTGCTTTATTAATAAAAAATAAAATATCTTCCGTAATCTTTCCGAGAAATTTATAGCTGGCATTTAAGGCATTGCTTGCTAGGTCTTTACTATGTATAATTGTATACTTACAACAATGAAAAAGTAAAACAGTATCTCTCTCTCTTCTCTTATTCATAAGCCCTTTCTGGCCCATATTTGGACATAGGCCTCTCCCATTTCATGTCAACCTTTTCGGTCTTGTGCCTTGGCCATCCAGTCATGACCCACGTATCCTCTAATATCGTCCACCCATCGCTTCGATAGACGGGCACGTGGTCTGGTGTTTGCCCACGGTCTCCACTCCCACTCCAAGACCCGCCGCGTCCAACGGCTTTGGTCCATCGGTGCTTGGTCAGCTCAACTCCACTTCCATCACGCAATTACACGAACCACGTCTCTCAGCCCCGTGACGGTCTTGCGGTCGCGCAAAGTAAATAACCGGCCAAGTGCGAACCAGACTGGCGTACGAAGGGTTCCGTACCATTATGTATAAAAACGAGCGAAAACAATATTTATTTTATTGTGTTTTAGTTTTTCTTGTTATAGCGGCAACAGAAATACATCATCTGTGTCTGGTGCCAGACAGATAGGCAGACAGACAGCGGACCCTTAGTAATAGGGTTCGCTTTACGCTATGGGTACAACACTCTAAAAAGTATAAGTACTTACTCTATACTTGATAAAGAATACAGGGGGTCGTTCATCGCAAAAAAGGGGTTGACTGCAGATGTTCCACTGCAAATAAAACGCCATATTTTATAGCACTAATCTAACTATCACTATAGACGGTAACTGTAATTAATTGTAATTTATACGATAGCGTGTAGCAATAGCAACATAATTTTGTTCGATTAGAATCTTGGATTATGACGTCATAAACACGCTAAAAACAGCAGGTCATGATTCATTCAATAAGTACTTCAGTCACTACTATATGTACCTATGCGTATACTTATAGGTGTAATAGTAGACATGTAATTTGCATTGCAATATGTATCTATAAGAAGTTAGAAGCAATGTTCGGAATTTTGTAGTAATATTTATCTGTTTTCTTTTGTTTTATTTTCGGATGTTTTAGAATTCTGTATATCTTCTAGGCGCCATAATTATTATGGCTATTGTAGTAGCTATAGATTATAGATACCTATGTTTATTGTTTATAGTCCAATCTTATGTAGGTACTTAGCTACTACCTAAACCATTATCATATTCATATTATATGAATAAGACTATTAATATTGGAATCATGTGAATGCTAATCATAAGTTTATTAATATGCAATGAAAACATGATAGGATAGACATTGTATCTATGTATAATATGCGGGCGTTGATTATACCCAAGTACCTACGTTATCTGTATTATTCTGCATGGATTGAAAAATTTGGTAATACAATTAAACAAGTCATCATCATCATCATTAACAACCCGAAGACGTCCACTGCTGAACAATGCCTCCCCCATAGAGCGCCACCTTAAGCGGCCACTCACCTCCTGCATCCATCGGCTCCTGCGGCTTTCACCAGATCGTCGGGATTAAGCAAGTACCTACCTAGATATTTTCGTGATGGTGAAAGCTAGCGCGACCCCATCTCGCTCCCTTCCGGCAGTGGACGAATCGCGGGGGTTTTAGTGGGGGTTAGGTTAGGGGGTTTAGTAAAGGTATAAGTAACCGTGATTATTGTTATTTATTTTAGTTAGTGCAACAAAAAATGTAATCAACAGGTAATATACCCAGTGGAACTAATGTAGGTATAGGTATAGGTAGATGCTGTAGGTGTTTCAATGTCTCTTTGTCTAGATACAAATTGAAAAACCTTGATATAATATCTAATTCTTTATTGCACTAAAAGAGTGCAAAAGAGGACAGCATGCGATGTAGTGTGGCGTAGGGGTATCCTACTCGACCTTCAAACCGAACGCACCCTGTGAAACCTTGCGGCCCTACCCTATAAGGTACAGGCTGTACCTATGCCTTTTAAAGTTACATGCAGAATTTGTAGTCTGCCTTACAACGCGGCGAAGGAAATGATCGTTAGGATACCGTGAAACCGGCCTGCATTCGAGGACATGCGCATTGCGCCTTTCACTTTTGTGAGCATGGTGCATTGTGGTCTCCCGCTCTCCCTGTGACTTGTGTGGGAAGGGGAAGACTCGTCTCCCAGCAGTAATCGTATACATTTTTATAACTTGGACTAAGACGAAGACAATTTATTAACATGGTCCATGGACGGACAAACGCATGCATATTGCATACTAATACTAGGCCATGTGATGGCCTGCTTGATGGTAGGCGGCAGCAGGCAGGCCTAGTTTTAGTTATATTACATGGGCTAGGTACGTACCTACTTATACTTATGGTTACTTCCAGACCTAGAGTTTTTTGTTGTCCTAAGTCTATGGTTACTTTAGTAGTTGTATGAGAACAAAGGGCCAGAACAGGATCTTGGCAATATTCAAGTTTAAATGCAAATTGCAAAGTGCCAGAAACACGATACGATGCGTTACGTTACGTAGGGCTAGCAATCTTTTGTCTCGTTCGATGTGGTTTCCTATTTCACTCAGACAAAGCGTTACTTTTACTCTGGTTCCTGCTATTATGTTCCCTTTTGGGTGGTAGGGATTAGTAGGTAGGTACTTATCGCACTTGACGACATGAAGACTAGACACATTATAATATGAAGGCTAACAAGTCTCGTTTGTTTGTCATCACAATAATACCTGGGTACTACAAAAAACGTTGAAATTTTAAAACAAAACCCTCGTGGGGTGGGATCGGATGTTCTGCACTTATGTTCGTATACATGCATGTAGGTGCATGTACCTACACGTATTATATTAATATATCCACTGCATTTTTTATCGCCCAACGAATCCGTAAAAATAAAACAGTTCGACTCGCGGTGTTCAAGACCATCAGGTAGATTATCGCCTTGAACGCCTATAGACTTCAATATCCACCTTATACAGCAACACACTAGTACGTCTTTCAAAGATTTTCGCAGTTTTCTTCATAAAACTGGTTATTCATAATAATAATACGCATTTTGAAATCATGATACTTTGGCATTTGCCTCTCTGAGCCTCTTTATAAATCATATGGTCACTTTGAACCAAGGACTTGAGTTTTTTTCTCCCTATTTTGACTTTATAATATTATTAATAGATGTTTACAATAGCCAAGTATTCTAAATTTCTGATTATAATCGTAAGTAATAGAGAAATAGACAAAATAAAATCTTGATTACAAGTAGGTAGGTAGGTAATACAGGTACCATAGAGTGCCGAGCAGGGGTCGCATTGGTCTATAGCTGTTCTAGCTAGTGGCTGCGAGATGACTTTACCTATAGTTATGTGTAAATAAATCAATCTATCCCGATTTTCCGTTTTAGGGTCACAACGTACTTTGATGGCAAACATAGTTGTTTTGCTAAATTTCTCAGTCATCCCTCCATCCATCCTAGTCACACTCTCTGGCTGCTGAACGGAATAAGTTACAGGCCTGAAATTTTGATAAGTACATAAAAAAAGGTAAATGATGGCCCAAAACCGAATTAAATTAAAAGATATACTTTTAGGGTATCTCCCATATATAGAAAAGTACCAAAAATCCCGATTAAAAAGGGAAAAAATCGATTTTGCTGTTGGTTTTGGTAGGTAGTATGTGTAAGCAGAACCTTCGGAGCGCGAGTCAAGCTCGCACGTGGCCGTTTTTTTCATGTATCTTACAGTTACAACTGTATGAATTAAATTCTGATTGAGGCCACAGGACGTTTTGTGTGCCTTAAAAAATCCCTGGGGCCAACCAGTTAAATGCATTAATTCTGACCTGACACTTCCGTGACTCCAAGCAAGGTTCACTCCTTTTTTCGTTGTGTTTAATTTTGCATATTGAAATGACTTGGTTACTTTTTCAAAGCATTAAAAACTACCTCAAATAGGAATTCAATTTACACAATTAGATAAAGCCTGTCTGTATAATGCCATCTATGAATAAAACATAAGTACTTACAGAAGAATTTGATTGCAAGCCATCTACAATAATTTAACCCCATGCCATCCCCATGCTGCCATGGACAACTACTTGAGCATAGGTACAACTCTGTCAAATGGAAGAGAGAAGAGAAAAGGATGAATGGATGAGTGAGATGGTGACGTAAATATAGGCAGATGTTCACCTGCCTTCCCTTTGTCACCGTTCCATCCATTACCCCATAAAATAAAAACATACTGTCTAAATTACGTTATGCAAAGATGAAATCTATAACGGTTGTTAGAAAACAAAAGCCATATTTTAATAAAGAGGTACATAGCTTACTGATTTTATAATCTTTCCCAGGTCTAGCCATGAGCTCCATGCTAATGGTTGTTTACGGTATGATGGACGACCTGGGCCCATGGTGGTACATCCTCACAGTCGTGCCGTACTCCCTGACCGGGGGATTTACTGTACTCTTCACCGGCGCCTTTTGCTATATCAGCGATATCTCTTCTAGTGAAAAACGGTCTATTAGGTAAGATCTCTGAAAGAAACATTATAATTAAAGGGTAAGACAAAAAATAATATTATGTATGTATAGTAAGATGCAAACCCGTTCACCCTTGGCCCGCCACGAGACCGGTTTTGCCCAACACAGAAAAAGGAAAATTGCAAAATTAGAACCCAGTTAACATATTATTAGTTAAAAACGTAGTTTTTTTTTAAATATGTGTGGTCATTTCACACAGCGCCATCTAGCCCCAAACTAAGCATAGCTTGTACTATGGGAACCAGATAACTGATACAATACTTATATACTTTTTTGTTTGTAATAATTTTTGTAAAAATAAACATACATAGAATACAATATAACACCCAGACGCAGAACAGTTTAGAAAAATTGCTTGTTTAAATTAGGTATATAAGTTGAGGTCTAAAATTTTTAGGTGAGTTTAAGATAAACCTTCGTAAATTACCTATTCACACTCGAATCAGGTGCATGGTTTGAGTAATTTGAGTGGTCTGTTAGGAATTAACTACGTTGCTGGAGTGGAGTCGGCTAGTTTGAGCGGCTGCTCGCCTCCTGCATCCATCGGCTCCCCACGGTTTTCACCAGGTCGTCGGTCCACCTAGTGGGGGTCTGCCTACGCTTCGCCTTCCGGTTCGTGGTCGCCACTCGAGAATCTTTCTTCCCCATCGGTTGTCAGTTCTGCGAGCGATGTGACCTGCCCATTGCCATTTCAACTTGCTAACTTTAAGGGCTATATCGGTAACTTTAGTCCTTCTGCGGATTTCCTCGTTCCGGATCTTATCTCGCAGGGAAACACCGAGCATAGTTCTCTCCATAGCTCATTGCGCGGCTTTGAGTTGATGATGATGATTAATTCTGTATTTAATACTTTGCTTGATGTACCTACTACTAAATTCTCTTTTAGAATGACCATAATGGAAGCATCAGTGTCGCTGGGCAGTGTCATAGGTGCCCTAGCGAGTTCCTACGTCCTAAGGGCTGTGGGCAACGTCTATTTGCTTCTTATAACAGCAGCACTCAACGTGGTGGCGTATGTTTACACCAATGTGTGGATACAGGAGAGTTTGAGGGGCGCTATATCGGTGAGAATTTTCTTTTGATATTTTTCGCAGGCTGGGCGGTTATTCTCTATGGAAATACAGATTCCACACGATTCGAAACCACGTCGTTGTCGTGTCTTGTTCAAATCGTGTCACAGCGTTAGATATACCTTCGCTTTAAATTAAAGTTATCTTTATTTTGAATAAAATATATTGACATAAGTGGTCATATCTTTTGATGTGTTTGTTGATGTTTCGGAACGCGTCTCGGTAAAACATGATTTTTGGCAGTTCAAATAGCGCCAATTCCAAATTCATTTCGCGCGGTTTTGTTTTCGTTTCATAGAGAATAGAGTTTTGCAGATTTCTTATGTAAGACAAGGAATTCGCGTGGTTTTGAAGTAAGGAATCGATACGGAATAAGGGCCCTGTACCTAAATCAATATCTTAACATGGACTGGGCAAAGCATTTTATCCTATCAAGGAACCTACTTACCTAGTGGCAGAAGGAAAATTGACTTTTTTATAGTGAGAGATGCTTAGGTAGGTTATGTATATAATATCATTTAAATAAAAACTATCTAGTTATTTTGATTTAAAAAACAAACTACTGAACCGATGAAACTGATGAAATTTCTATAGGACCAATTATTATGAACAGCTACATTTTAAACAAAAAAACTACGGAAACGTAGTACGTAACGTAGTTTAAAACAGTGTAGTACACAGCTATCTGTTCAATAAAAAAGAACTGTTTATAAATGACGCAGGTAACAAACAATTAAAAAATACAACTGAATTGAGAACCTACTCCTTTTTTGAAGTCAATTGAAAAAATAAAAACCCTCGATTGCAATGATCTACAGCCACAGAATAAATAATAAATACCTACTGAATGGAGATAAAATTGCATTGAGTGCTAAAATAAAGAGCTGTTCAAGTCAATCCCATTGTGTACAAACGCGGATTCATTTTCAGCCTTGACTATATTGGCTATGTATTTATTACACTATGCTACGGCCTCAATACTGATTCAATTTAACAAACTTGGCCCCTAAACTAACAATATAATGCTTAGGTATTTTGTACTTTTTTACGTCTGTATTTTTTACTTACATTTTGAATAGCTGATGGTCTTACTTAGAAACTTTATCTACAAAAACTAGGTACCTACCCTAACTAGGTTCCTACGTATAAGTGAGATACAAAACCTATAGAAAACTTGGTAGGATAGTGATCCATAGAAATCTAAATCCTACATTTCTCTGGTAGGATTCATAGGGAACAACTTGAGCATTACAATATTTTATTAGTCTAATTAGCTTATGCCTAAATAAATATTACTTCTCTGGACCTCCAATACTTATCTCAGGAGAAATTTTTTTGACAGAGTGCATGGGAATCTGTATAATGTACAAAATTTACTTTACATGTTTCGAAAAGTTATGGCTATTTTTAAGCATTTGCATTTCGTCGCCATAAACGGCAAAAATAATACAAAAGTTTAACGATTAGTCCGTTCCAAACATAATTGCCTTGTTTGTGTGGACTAGAATGATGATTAAGGTGACCTTATCTGATTCTGCAGTAAACAAATTTAGACTAGATTTAAAAATGTGTTGTTATTTTTATATAATCATAATCATACGTATACAATTAGGTACACAACATATGGAAATGATGACTGCCTAATTGTACCTATTACAAAAATTATTTTAGGCATTAGACTAGGTACTTAGTTTAGTGGTGTGTTTGGGTCTACTATACAGATTACGGATGCTATACTGGAGTGGGTGTAATTTAACTCATTAGCATCCTTTGAAACTAGGTACTTACTACCTACCTATTCCTGACACCGGTCCCGGGTGGATCAAAATGTATGAAATCTAAATCTAACACATCGATTGGGTATTGATGATAACTCCAAAAAATGGGATAATTTACCTATCCAACTGCTACAGTACCGTATTAAATAAAAATAATTAACTATTGTTTTTAAAAGTATCAAAATCAGTCGTTCTAACTACACTGGCCGGTTATTTTCATAATTTTCCAGAAAAAATATTTACTTTTACACTCTTTACTCTTTAATAATCATCAATAAATATGAATTCAATTGCACCATGTATATATTATATAATTAATACTAGGTACACGCGTGTATACCTACTCTACTGTTTTTCAGTTAGGGTTTCGAAATCTTTTTTTTTGTCACGTACTAAACTATGACGGAACGGACACAAAAATAAACATGGCTGGCTAAAACCATAATGATGGATTTTCTATTAATTCACTATACTTATCTTAAGCTGGAGAGTGATTTAAATAACCATTGGTCTAATTTATAAAGTCCTACAAAACATAAACAAGTATGATTCACTATTATTGTACCTACAGTCATTAAATATTTTAATAATTAATGTTATTGTGGTTTTACAAATCCACAAACAATAATTATAATATTTTCATGGTAACTAATAGACTTCATCATTTAAACCTACAAAAAGAAATTGTATACTACGTAAAAGAATATACAGTATACCTAAAATAGCTACAAATCTGATTACATTTTAGTCGCATCCTACAAAAATAGAACTTGGCACATTATCCAACTTCTATGTATAATGTCAGTAGGTAAATAATCTATGCACGGTAAGAACACTTTCTTCTACGTGCCACACAGCGGGTCATCAGACCGTTACCTACTTGAATCCTAGAATCCTGGACCAGTCCGGCAGTCCCCATGGGACTGTACTGCACTTACACTGTAGAGCACTCACTATTACTTTTTGATACCCTATGCTGGGGAAGTAGGGACTCAACTATACCGGGTGAAATTGAATTCATTAGCATCCTTTGAACCAAAACACCTCCTGACGCCGGACAGGTGTGGACCAAAATTTTTGGAACCTAACACCTCAGTTTGCTAACGTATAGGTAATTCCAAAAAATAGGATAACTTACTTACGTGCTTACTTACTCAATCAAAACAAAATTAATATAAAATAATAAACTAGCCACTGTTGTTAATTAGGTAGTAGGTACATACAAGGTACCTAACAAAAACTTTTAAAAGTATTAAGATCATAAGTGCCTACGATAGGCACCGCGACAATTTTCTTAATTTTCAATAAAAAATATTTTGGACTCTACTCTTTAATAATCATCAATAAATTATGTAGTATCATGTAAGTACTCAATACTCATAGAGTACCATAAAATCGTATTCCACTAAAATACCCTAGCCCTAGTCACCCATAGTCCCCTAAGGGAGCGGGCAGCACTACTCCACGACGATACCCGGGGATTGTACGATTCAATTTGCTATCAATATCATAGCATGCAGGTATCGTGAGAGTGATAGTAGAAGATAGAGCTATTTTATTTATCAGTCAATGCGAGGCAGATATGAAGTGATAATAATAATATTACGTAGGTACATAACAAATAATTACATTATCATAAGAGATAAGTGGGTACTTATACGAGCATGATTATGTGAATCCTATCATTTAAGTAATACCTTCGTCAATTAAGGTAGATAAATGAAATGCTTAGCGCGACCCCATCTCGTCCGTGTGGTCTCGCGGTGAGAGAAAAGGACCGACTAAGTTATGGCTAAGGGAATATCCAGGACATAGGCAGCAGCAGCATTCTCTTCGGTACATTAGAATCTTTTGCGATCACCAAGCCGCCTGCAATGCGTGGTGATTATGCCAAACCCCCCTATGTCAAGCGCACAAGGTAGTATTTTTTTGGATAAAGCCTGTGTTCAGCATTGGACGTTTTCTGGCTGCTGCTGATGATGATGTCGGAATAAATGGATTATTAGAGCAGGAATATATTGATTTATTTCTCTAATAAATACATAATAGGTATTTTCTGATCGGTCACTTTGACCATTCTAAAACTAATTTGCATTAAAAATCATGCCCTTGTCATTTTAAGGACAAAGTTGACTTTTTTGATAGCTGTTTATTTTTTTTTAAGGGTTTTGTGTATCTAATGGCAAATGGCACTGTATCAATATTTTTTCCAGGGTTCATTCTCCTCAGTCCTAGACTTGTTGTTGGTCAAAGAGATGATCCGCGAGTGCTTCAAGCGCCGCCCCAACAACGGCCGAGCGCAAATACTCCTGCTGACGATGGCCAACAGCTTGACTGTCTTCATTATGTACGGAGTTATGTCGCTCGAGTATTTGTACGCTAGAGAGAAACTGCATTGGACATTAGCGGTATGTGACAATTTAAATATTTTTTTTACAGTTAACTTTAAATACATTGGAGTATTCTAGAAGTACTTAGTTATAATCATGGGCGGTCGCTTACTACTCGACATTGGGCAAGAACTATTAATTTATTGGTTCTTGATATTGGCACAGAAGACTTACCTAATAGGTAGGTACCCACCTACAGGCACAAACTCCGCATCACATCACAGAACATCAATTTCTACAAATACAATGCAATTAAATGCAGTTCTTTCGCACGAAGCTACAATATATTTCTACCCTGAAATATGTGTCTATATAGTTCTGCTTTTCTGACGCAACACGCCCTAGTTTTAGGCTGGTACAAGCTTCGTGTCTTTTACAAAGCCTTGAAGAAAACATGTAAAGCAGGAGCTTGATAATTCAACGCAACATTTATAGAGTTGTAAGCGTTTATTTAGACGGAATAATTTGTTTTATTGATTTGTTAGAAGACCAACCTAAACCACAATGACTATAACTATATGCAGCCATAGACCGCGTGCAGCGGTTTGGTACTATATCCAAACAAGTATCTACTTATACACTGAAACGTTCAAACCAAAAGCTCTCCCACGCACGTAGTGATACGATACATATTTAGCCTGCACGTGCAGTACGTACGTACCTACGCCCTAATTAATTGCACTTTAGTCGAGTTTATCAGTTATCCAGAGTTGAATTTAGGTACTTGTACCAGCAGGCCCGACGCGACGCATTTAGCTTCCCATTCGCCACCCGGTAGCAACTGGGAACTTAATTCCCGTTTGCATCCCGGGGGCAATCAAGTGGGGCAACGGGGAATATCACCACTCGTTAAGTTCCAAGCGTATTAGGTCTGCGAAGAGGTAAAGAGATATGTTTACACAAAGAAGAAAAAAATAAATTACAGAACGCTGTGCGGTTTAGTTAGCAATTTATTTTGTGGTAGCAAGAACTATTTATATAATTATCTTTTTGGAGTGAATCACCTTAATGGTAGGACTATACATACTATTACTTATTTTGTACTTTTCTATGATAATATTATTTTTTTAGGATTACGCACAGTTCTCGGCAACTCACACGACAATATCCTTCGTCGGGTCGTTTGTTGGAGTGATGGCGATACAAAAACTACTCAAGATAAGCGACTTGGCGTTCTCTAACATCGCCTTTATATCTTTAGCGATTGAGTATGCAGCGAAAGCTATGGCGACAACCACTTGGCATATGTATTTGGGTAAGACAAAATATTACTTTAATACTTATAGTATAAATAAGCAACTATTTGAAAACCAATAATGTCATAACTACACGCATTAAGTATTTTGCCTATCCTTACTTCAAATAATAGTCGTTTCTAATACTTAATCGTTTTGCCGTAAAATTAAATAACCTACTAAAAAAATTAATTGTCCTTCCATTATCCTTGTTACTCTCAACTCTGATAAAATTTTTAATGTTGACAGATTTGTGACTCAATAAAATCGAAGTGAGCGCACAATGTAGAAACTGGTTTACTTTAACGTCCTCTGTATTGTGATAGGTCAAAATAACGCGGCTAACTTGTTTGTTTTTGCTATACTTACTTATACATCTAATATTTTGTGATAGAATCTATCAGATAGATTCATTGCCGTCAAAAAACACCGACAACGCCCACTACTTGGACACGAGCCTTCATTCACATGGAGAGCGTAGGCCATCATTTACTACCCTGGCCAAGTGCTAGTTGGTGGATGATACATGATCTCGAATTTTGTTATTCTTAACCTCTCGGTTTCCTCACGATGTTTCCCTTCACTGCTGTAAGATCGAGTGCAAATTCCGTAGATACTTAACTTGAAATCATTGGGTGCAGGGCCGAGTGAAAGCGGGATAAATATTGGATAATTATGATTTACACACTTGTGCATTTATTAGAAAAGCCAGCTAGCTCAATAGCCAGATGACGTCAACTGTTATACACAGGCCTACCCCATAAACCGTTACTTTGGACGATTATCATAGCCACCACGCTTGCCACCAGTGATTTTAATATACCGATGAGAATGCTGCCGCCCATTCACTGAAAATTCCAGAATCCAAATACCTATTTTATTTAACTGCAATTAAAAATCACGTTAAAAACTCCGGCTAATGCCTGACCGTCAACTAAACTTTCATCATCATCATCATCATCATCATGATCATCATCATCATCAGCTTGAAGACGTCCACTGCTGAACATAAACCTCCCCCCACAGAGCGGCTGCTCGCCTCTTGCATCCATCGGCTCCCGGCGGCTACTGAACTTTACCATAGAATTAATAATTACACATCATGGATGAAATAAAAAAAAGAAGGATTGAGTTTTGATTGACATCGAACTGAAGCCCAAAATGGCGGACATGTTACATATGTGTGTCAGATGAAAGTAGGGCGACCGGCTGCGTATGATGTGAGTGTGTGCGTGTTCCGCTCGTACGTACGAAGCGTTCCGGCTTCCTAAGGGTGCTTCAGTTTCGGATCAGACGCGATTCCCTCCTTTTTTTTTAATAGATCCATGTTACATATTTAATTATTATTCCAGGGTCATCATTGTCCATGCTACGAGCGCTATCATCACCCCTAATCCGATCTCTGCTCACAAAGATCTTACCTGTGACGGATATAGCGAAGGTGTTCGCACTAATGTCCGCTATTGAAGGAATCTGCCCTCTTATATCGCCTGTCATGTACAACTCATTGTACGCAGTCACGATATCTTCGTTCCCGGCAGCCATCTACGTGTTAAGCATCGGCGTGACTATTATTTGTATTGTATTTACTGGGTGAGTACCTATAGCTAACAGTTAACGTTATTTTTTTTTTCAGAATGAAATCTAGATCGCATTTCAACTTTGAATTATTTTAGAATCAGGTATAACAATTTCGCAGTTTCATTTACAAGGTGCATTCCGTTTGTTCTACCGCGTGGTCCTTTTTGTGGGTAGAGCGGATAATTCTTTTTTGTTTTAGTTTGCGGTAACTACCTAAGGTCCGTTATTATTTCTGCTAGGACGGTCAAAAACTTACCAAACTCCTTTAACGGCCGTTTTCAATAACTTGACTACTAGACAAAATGCCTATTATTGGTAACTAGCATTTCAATAAACAGGGATAGACAGGTATGATCTCCGCAATGCTTATCTGTCTGTCAGAGGAACCAGACGGAAAATCTTGAACGGCCGTTTGCCAGTAACCTACTTGCTTTTATCTGGTAGTTGCTACCTCTACCTTCCAGTAACAAGTAGTATCAGTGTAAATGTGGTGTTTCAATAAAGACCATCTATCTATCACTTCTTCTTAGCGAGTCGATGGCAAAGTTGTTACATATATAGTTGCGGCCCAGAACCTGGCTACATAGCTGGTGGCATCCATAAGGTCCTGCATCCAGCAAGTGGCGGGACATACAGGACACGTTGTTAGGTGGGCCATGGTTTGAGCCGCTCCGCACAAACATTGAAGGTTGGGGTCTGCCGAGAATCCCCATTTAGACATGTTGTCCTTGCTGCGGCCAACCTGAGTCCGAAGTCTGTTTAGGGACTTCCAGGTCGGTCACGGTTCCTCATGACCTGGTGGGAGGTTCTCAGCAGGTTCAATGAATGGCTGTGGAAGGAACTCTCTCACGCCACAGGCAGCATCTGGCTGTTAGGGGATCGGAGGCTAAGGGCTTGACACTTGGTGAAACTGGTGCGACTTTTCAACCTTTGTGGCACAGGGATGTGATCGTGCAGTGGGTGTCGAGTGTCGCGTCTTTTTTTGTCATTTCGTTGGAGCTTGCCACAGCCCTGCGGACATCTGGAGGTGCTATACCAGATAGTGGATACAGCAGTTTGACGGGTGTAGTTTTTAGACAATGTAATGATCCGACAGGTTTCATTTAATGCGGTATCCACTAGTTTTGCATGTGCAGAGCGGTTCCAAACAGGGCATGCATATTCACCGGCAGAGAAGGCGAGTGCCAACCCAGAGGTCCGCAGGACTTGTGGCTTTGCTCCCTATTTGGAGGTGGTAAGACGTTGCAGTAGGTGGTTACGAAAGTGAACCTTCTTTTTTAAGTTTTCAGTTATTCTTGTAAGTTAGTGACCTATCAAGCACCACTCCGAGGTATTTGGGACAGTAATTATGCGTTATAGGCACTCCACCCCATGTTATATTGAGCTTGCGGCTCGCCTGAGCATTGCGAAGATGGAATTCACATGTCTCAGTTTTAGAATGTGCTGTGTGAAATGTCCACACATATTTATATTTATTATTATTTTTTTATTTTTTAGAGGGGTTAGTCCTAAGGGAGTTAATTTCGTAGTAGCTGCTTAAGTCATTCAGAGCTGCGGTGAGATTAGCCTCAATTTGCTCAAAGCTTTTTCCTTCAGATGTGAGCGCTAGGTCATCGGCGTACAGAAATCGGGATGTGTTTGTGACACAGCTACTTTAGTCACTGTGGGGATTTCTTTTTGCGAACACGGTACGTTTTCTTTATTTAAATATTAAATATTACGGCTAATTTGAACGTTAAACGTTTAAATTAGCCGTAATATATAAGACAGTAAAAAATCCAAATTCATATTTTACAAATAGAGCATTTTTTTGTAGTTTTAGATTTAAATACCACATGTGTGTCAATAAACGCGCTAATTACACTCTTGTTAATTTTGATGATTAAGTCTACATATATTCAATACAAATACACGTTGCCTTCGGATTGATATCAATTTTAAAACTGTATTTTGTTGATTTTCATAATATATTCGTGACGTTCACAATAAAATTCATGATACAGGTGACAGGTTTCATGATATTTACCTAAACATTGTGATTTAAATACAGAAAACATACTTGTTCTAGGTGTATTAATATTTTTAGATGCCAAAAATACTCCGGTGCCTACCTAAAATATCATGAGCACAGATCCTATAAAAAGCTTGTGCCCATGATTTGGATAATTTTATATGTTGTTAGTTATTTTATGAATGAGCTACGTACAAGTTTTGACGTAGTTGATAGAATTATTAGTTATAGAAAGCTTCATCATCATCGTCTACAGCCAGCAGACGTCCACTGCTGAGCATAGCCATCCCCCAGAGAGCGACTACTTTCCTCCTGCAGGGTTAGCACGGACGTTAGACAACATTGTCTTTCCCCTGTTTTACTCCACTTGACAAGTAAATTGTATGAAGAATGTGACATAACACGGGGAAAGACAATTTTTTCTACCGTCCGTGCTAGCCCCACTGGAACCATCGGCTCCCCGCTGGTTTTCACCAGATCATCGGTCCATCTAGTGGGGCGCCGAGCCTACGCTGTGTCTTCCAGAGAAATCTTTATCGTGTTGTATTAAAAAAAATGTTGGTAGTTTACTCATAAAATTTTCGAGTATTATTGACTAAGTTACAGATAATTACTAGGGTATGCAGTTGCACCAATAGGCATGATGACTACTATTAAAAATGAACAAGTAAGTATAACTTTCATAAAGAAGATTAAAAATGAATGCAATAATTGAAAAAATAAGCAATTTCGGTATATAAATAACGGAATTAAGCTTTCAAAGTTTCTACAGGAGGCATCTCCTGTCCCTTTCTCGCGAAACAGAGCGCTCCCACAGTTACAATGAAAAATTTACTCGTGACGTCACATGCCAAAGAGATTGTATGAAAAGCTACCACAGCTTAGTAATGAGGTACTATAACGACCTTCCTCTGACGTCACTGGCCGTTTGAGTTATCTCTTTCTATCCCGGTTTTTAAAATGCTTGTAACTTGGTTATTTTTTGAGATATATAATTTTTGTTTTCACAAATGTTTATTTTTTGAAGAATTTAATTAAAATATCCAAAAAAATTTAGTCATCATGCCTATTCATTTTGTCGGTCTTTGATTATATTCATATTTAACGTTTACTTTATATCATTTTCAGAATCGTTCAATACTTCAGATGGAACATAATCGGATACCAGCGTTTAAACGACAGTTAGCCAGTAGGATTTGTATTAGTAGTGACAAGACAAGCACTAAACAATTGACGTCCGTAAAACTAAAATACTGACAAATTGATAATACAGTAAAACAACTTTTATACGTGCACTAATACAAAATTTACGCGGTACTAATCATGAACCCCTTGCTAATAAACATTGTGTAACGGATAGTTATTATGACTTGTTTCTAAAAAAAGTAGGAATTAATAAAGACAAAATAAAAAAACAAACGAAAACACTTATTAGCTATTCCACTGTTATGCAATTTTTATTAAAAAGGGGGAAAATAATTCCAGTGCATTATTAAATTTTTAAGACAACTCGAACCTTTTACTGCCATTCAAAGGTTCGTTTCTTTAGATTCCTAGTCGTTTTGATATTCGTTGGTGCTATATACATATTTTAGTGTTTGAATTTGATGGAGTTATTTGTGATTTTAGATGTGATATTATATCTTTTGATAGACATCATAGACAGCTATGTATTCAGGTGTAATGTCTTTATTTTGTACTGAATTATAGTATTAAGATGTAACAAGATTTTATGTAAGACTTGTATTAGTTTAGGATAATTTTAATTAGACACGGTAATAATGAAATAAAAGAAGTTGGTTCTCATTTAATAATCATTTTAATCAAAGTAACTGAGTATATAACGGTCTTATACTTATTACGCAGGGTTCTGTTTTTACGGGAATTAAATTCGATTATCAACATATGAATACAAATAAAACGTTTAACAAAGGAATTTTATAGTAGGCTTACAAACAAAGTGTTTTCAAAACACTAGAGCTCAATGGATCGGACCTAAGGAAAAACACGGTATAAAATATCAATTTCAGATATATTTTAACCTTTTCAAAAGGTATTTTCATGCGTAAAGTGATGCCGTCCTCCGCTATTTTTATAAACAAATAAATCAACAAATTAAAGAAAAATGCAAACGGTCAATTACATACTAAAATATTTGTTTGAACTAATCTATGGCATAATGTTATAAACAATGCAGGACTATTTCTACTTATAATAATAATCATCACAGTTTATAACAGTGTACTTTCATCACTGGTTAAGTAGGTAGTTTTACTTGTACAAGAATAAATGTTCTTTTAACAGGCACGCGCGTTTTATTCCTAATTCAGTGTTCACGATGTTATTTCGTGTATGTACGTGTTTGTAATAGTAACAATGAGATTCTATACAATTTTGCTGGTGTGGCTACAAGATAACAATTGACAGATTTTAAACTACCACTCGCCCTGAGCCCATGTGCTGGTGTTCATCCACACAATATGCATTGTTATTTTGTGATGCCCATGAAATGATTTTAACCTAACGGAATTTTATAAAAAAGTTAAGATCTATTCATAAGCAACTATTTTAAAATGTTAACTGAGCAACTTTATAATAAATCACAGTATACTAATATAACTTCTTTTTGATTAATGGCTTTTTACCAATATAACGACCCATCTCTTGTTTTAATTTTTTTTATCTACCATAGGCATAAACGAAAACAAAAATCGTACTTATGCATGGAACAAAGAAAAATAAAGAAAACATTACGAAAAACTTAATGACTAAATAATAAAAAAAGAAAAGAAAACTTAAGTACAACAGTATGATAAATGTATCTGTACAATTCAATGGGACTTATGCATTAGAGTACACTAAACTTCATCATGATAAAATAGAGGCTATGAATTCTTAACATTAAAACTTATCATACAATACTTTGTCAAAACTAATAAGTCTTGAGTGACTTGATTTGAGATGGTTGATCCATCGCTTGGGCAGGAGACGAAATAAAATGGAAGAGATTTCAGTACACACAAGTGTTCTAGATGATATTTTCATTCTAAAAAAGCTACATTTATATTTGGAATTTAGTACATGTTTTGTTGCTTTTGATTTAATATATACATTACTCAAAATAGCAGCCGTTGACGGCGTATAAACGTATATAGGTACTCTACTAGGTATACTAAAAAATTATTGAATTTATGTCACTGTTGTCAGTTCCCGTGATATGGAAAATCTTGCTAACTACAACACTAATCACTAGGATAAAGTTCTGACTGGACATACCGGGATGTCGTTAGCACCCTACTTTTATGTGCATACAATATGCGGTGATGGCTCAATATTTGCAGCATAAGCACCAATGATGTCAAATACACAAACCACTTGTTGCACATATGAAAAAACAAACACTTCTGGTCGCTTAAACTCTTGTAGTGTACTTTCAAATTGTCTTTTGGAGTCTTACCACTCCTCATCGGGGTCTTGACCACCCTGATCTGCCGGGGCACTGGTGTTGTTGAAGCTCTGAAATATATTAACATCAGTTTAATCAAAGGAATGAAAAGATTACCTAATGGTGCTTAAGGGAAAGTAAAATAAAGGGTAGTAGGATAAATTGAGGAGATCAAAGGAGTTGCATATGTAAGAATATCTATACCTCATCCCAGTCTTCCTCCTTGATGGAGCATGAACAATAAAATATATATGTTAGGAAATATCTAACACCATTTAAGACTTTCATTTCATTGCATGATCATTCAGTTTGGATCAATTTAATAAATACAAAATGAAACAAGAATATCTCCAATCAATCAATTATCAATTTAATAAATCCACTAAAGCGCCGATCCAATCTGCGTTTTGGAACTAAGTCAAACTACATTCAGTAAGCAGTAGCATAACTTAGGTATCTCCTGGCCTGGTCAGTTGGTAGTACCTTCTAACTTATAGGATGTGGATTCGACTCCCGTCCAAGACAAACATTTGTGTGATGAACATGATGATGTGTTATGTATTCATGTATTTATAAATAAAAAGTATCTAAGTTTTATGTCAGTTATCTGGTTCCCATAGTACAAGCTTCATAACTTCCAGAACACAAAACTATATACAAAAAAATACTTACCCTGACGTCACTGCCTCCGTACTTGTTGCCCTTATATGTGGCAGTGCCACCTCCTTGTAAGAAGTCAGGTACACTTTGATCCGCCTGCCGCAGAATCTTCGCCAAATCAGCCATCAAGTTACCATCCTGTAAAAAGTAATGTTTGTACTAACATCCAACTTTTCTGATAACAAAAGTATGCTTTCTAATTTCGATAGCATAAGCTGCGAACAAAATTTCATAAAAACTGGTCCATTTCTATATATTAGTCAGAAAATAAAAGGACATAGGGTAGTGCAATCAAACAGCCTACAATGCTCATTCACACATATTTTTGAAAGTATATAATCACATCAAAAAATCTTTATATTGAGTTCCAATATGTTCCTGTTATGGGCGGCCATGTCGCTTAACATCAGGCGATCGACTTGCTCATCACGTAATCCCTTGACATAAAAAATTAAAAAATGAAAGGAAAAAAATACAGAGCTTCAAAAAAACTCGAGTGTTTTATTGATCATCGACACAGAGCAAAAAAAAAAAACGCTTCCCTCTACATAGAGGCGCCTTTTCGACACTTCTTATACAATTCAAGCGTGTCAGGTATTACAATGAAACCTCTATGGTTTACCTGCGCAGATGACATATATAGCAATTGTCTTGTCATTAGTGCCACTGCTGTCAGCAAAACGTGCTGTGGGTTGAGTCGATATATTTTTATCGATAGTTTGATATGAGTTAAAGTACGCGGTAAGGTACCTCTTACCTGATTGTATCATTAGGTACACTTTAGTACCTACCTATATCTTTTGTGCCTTTTGTGCGTATTTCTATGTGTAATAGTGTTATTTTATTCTATTATACTCTATTCCGGGTCGACAATGGCCAGGCGATAAACATACCGGTATAAATCTAAAATAAATAAAATTGAATGTATTGGTATTGGTAGGTACGTCATGTTCGCGTCACGGATATACAGTCCACCTCACCTATTTTATGGCAAATGTAATGTGTGTAAGTATAGAGGTAGATTATCGTCAGTTTATGGTTATAAAGATTAAGTTTATAAGCAAATCCGATAGGCGTCCAAAGTGAGGTTTTATGGGGGAGGCAATGTTTAGCAGTAGACGTCCGCCGGCTGATGATGTGTGATAGTATTATTATATCTATAAAGTAAAGTTTGAAATAGAAGAAACATAACAAGTTATAAAACGAAATAATATATTAAAACTCCAAATACATAGGTAACACGTTTTGCTGAGGATTCATCAGTATTGTTGCGTCATGTTTCTTTTTGATAGAATTCATCTGAAAATACAATTTTCAGATGAATTTTTAGGAAAAATAATAATAATATTGAGTATCATTGAGGTGTTGTAGCTAAACACTTATTTAATAGAAGGAGGTCCTTAGTTTGGCAGTAAATAAAGGTAATTTTTCAGCTCACCATGCGATGTATATTTTAATTTTCAGCTGTTTACAAAATAAAAAGCAAGTGAATTTTTTCATTCAATATCGACTAAGACGTAGATTCTTCCGTAGAATCAACGAGATCAGTTGTCTTTAGCAACCAAGAGCAATGGTTTTCTATGAGGCTACCATGGATGAAATAAAAAAAAGAAGGATTGAGTTTTGATTGACAACGAACTGAAGCCCAAAATGGCGGACATATTACGATGTGTGTCAGCTGAAAGTAGGGCGACCGGCTTTCTAAGGGAGCTTCAGTTTCGGATCAGACGGGATTCCCTCCTTCTTTTATTAATAGCTCCATGGAGGCTACATGAAAACTCTTTCATGGGCGAGCACGCCACATCATTATAATGTCCTCATCAAATAATAAATGCGTATAAGAGAAATTATAGTCATCATCATCATCAGCCCGTAGATGTCCACAGCTGAACATAAGCCTCCCCCAGAAAGCGCCACTTTGAACGGCTGCTCGCCTCCTGCATCCACCGGCTCCCCGCGGTTTTCACTAGGTCATCGGTCCACCTAGTACCTCGTTAAAAATAGGATAGAGTTTCAATGTGGGAATAGCGTCAAAATATAAACGTATATGGTTAGAAGACATTTTCATAAAACATTCAGCTTCAAAATGCTGAGAGCAAACCGTATCATGTTTTTGAGGAAACCAATTGCACTGTCCAGTTGCGAATATCTATTTATCTTTTATATTAGGATCTGTAGGAAACCTAATAAACATAAAAGATATTAAAAGTTTAATTAGTAGAAGTCAATCTAACCACAAAATAAATTGAAAACATTTAAAACTTATTGTAACAAATTTCCGGATGGCATAATAGAAACTATCGATGTGTCGATAATTATAGGTTAACCAACGCATTACATCACTATCGGTACTTCTGCCATAGGGTAAGTTCGCCGGTTTTGCGACCACTTCCTATATCCGACCGTTTAATGTACATTTGATGAAAAAATACAAAAAATAAAAAGCTTGCGGTGAACACATCTTATGTCCAAATAGGTTCAGTTTTGTAACAAATATTAAACGAGAAATCCCCAATTCTATTTTAAAGCTTTGAAACTTAAAAGCACATACATTTTAACTGCCAGTTTTCGACCACGTTTATCCACCATCTGGTTTAAAAACTACAGATACCCAAAATCGCTCGTGGTCGAAAACTAATCCAGCTGCAGAAAAATGCTATTCGACCGCAAAAGCAAACTATATCAAAAACATTATAAATACGTATTTATTTACATATAAAAGTACATAAATAGTCGATTACTTTGTAAGTTTAACTAATTAGACAAGACACGATTTAAAAAAAACGATTAATGCTGGTGGTCGCAAAATAGGCGTGACCAACTGATCGAACCATCATTGAATATTTCTCGCCCAGGGTCTAATGTGGGCTGGCTTTATTACAATAAAAGTAGCGTATTTAGCTTGTAAACATAACTATGTTTATAAACTACGTTAGCCAATTTTTTTTTGTTATAGCTGATATTTTAGCCATATCTTTAAATAATTTTTGGCGGTCTCAGTAAGAAAAAAGATCATGCTTTTTTATATGAGTAAGTGCCTCAAAGCTGGAGAAATCATGAAAATACAAGACAGAGGATCTAAAGAAGCCTTTCTGATCATTGTTTCTATCATTTATTTACCACAAGCAGTCAGGCACCTACGTCTTTCAATTTATAGTGGTAGGAAACTAGCGAAAAAGTGGTCGTAAACATAATTTAGTGATCGAAAACTAGCAAAATAGTTACTATTAGCCTTTGGTTTAGATATTTATAAAAGGGTCGGTTATTATAAAAAATGATACTGGTACATTTTATTATGCAACCTAAACTTGACAACTCCACTAAGTGGTCGGAAACTAGCGAAATTACCCTATAATATCAAACTGACACAGAAGAGTACCCCGTACCGAAGTTTGGCAGCAATAATATGATTAATTTCGTCTCTATCTATAGGCGAAGCATCATTTGTTTCATAGCTCTGTGATCATCGATGAATCAACCAACCAGGGGTTAGTTGATTAATCGATGATCAACAGGCAATCAATGAGCGTCCAGCAAACATAGAAGAAACCGGGGTTTCATCATCATCATCATCATCATTAACAGCCTGAAGACGTCCACTGCTGAACATAGGCCTCCCCCCGAGAGCGCCACTTAGAGCGGCTGCTCGCCTCCTGCATCCATCGGATCCCCGCGGCTTTCACCAGGTCGTCGGTCCACCTAGTGGGGGGCCGGCCTACGCTGCGTCTTCCAGTTCGTGGTCGCCACTCGAGAACCTTTCTTCCATTTCAACTTGCTAATCCTAAGAGCTACATCGGTCACTTTAGTTCTCCTGCGGATCTCCTCATTTCGGATCTTATCTCGCAGGGAAACACCGAGCATTGCTCTCTCCATAGCTCGTTGCATGACTCTGAGCTTAGTAATGAGGCCAACAGTTAGAGACCACGTCTCAGTAGGCCTAGCACGAACATTTACGCGGGAGTAAGTGTAACGTTAACGTAAGTCATACAACTGGCTTACGTTAACGTTACACTTACTCCCGCGTAAATGTTCGTGCTAGGGCCACAGTTCCATAAGTCATCACTGGCAACACACATTGATTGAAAACTTTTGTTTTCAGGCTTTGTGGTATTTTGGACGAAAAGATAGGAGTTGGATTCTTCGGGCGACCTCTTTGTCGAAGTTGGACCTACCCAATTGGACAACCGGGGTTTAGATACACGAAACTTACTTGATCAGAATCAAAGAAGGAGACTGCCTTCCCCCTGTTCCCGACGCGACCGGTCCTGCCGATCCTATGGACGTACTCATCTATGCTCTTTGGTAAGTCGTAGTTAACGACGATGTCTACATTTTTTATATCTGGAAGTAACAACTCAAATTAGTAATATTTAGGTATTGTACGTAGTTTGAGCAGATGTTCAATACTCCCTACATATTCATATGGACACAAGTACAAAAACTGACACAAATGATCCTTTTAATTGAGACTCCAGAATACATATTATTTATTTTTCCCTTTAGTATCTACTCTAAAAGAAGAAAAAAAGAAATGCCTTTTTCGCTTGCAAAAAGGGTTTACTGAAGTATTAAATCATCAATCCGCTATAAAAATAATATTTACTTTTCCCTAACAAAGCACTTTAATTGAACCAATGGTACATGATGTTTTTTCAATCATAGCGCGATGTGGGAAAGTCATTCACTAATTAGTTAATTACTGTAGATATAATGAATTACCAAGTCCTCGCGCAGCGACCGCGGTGGCGACAAGTATACAATGGTGGCCTCTCTTGAAGTTGTCGAGGGCCTCTTCCCTTTCACGTTGCATTCTGTCGCCGTGGATGGATGACGTCAGCATTTGTTGTTCAGAGAGCATGGCCGCAATGAAATCAGCGTTGCGTTTTGTTTCAACGAATACCAAGACGCGCTTTCCGTCTAAAAAGAGGTGTAGAAAATATTTAAAAAAAAAGTAATAACAACTGAGGGCTGTAAATGGATATAAAATAAAGTGTATGCCTGAGAGATGTTTACTACATTTTTGAGATCAATTTTGCACACTAATTTCCTGAGTTTGGAATGCAAAATTTACAACTGAGTACTTGAAAAAATACTTGGGAAACCGTTCTGATAATATAATTTAATAATAATTTGTAAAAACACACGGAGTAAAAGGACCCAAGCCCCTAAGTTTGATTTTATTCCCTAGTCAAAAAAAAAATCATATGGATTTTTAGTTTCTTTATATCGTATCCTATTAGTTAGGGTTAGTTCAGCATCAGTTTCTCTTCGACCCTGGTCTGTCAGCTGTCATTTTATACATCTGTTAATACATTGGTATAATTCCAACCATTTGCGATAGGAAACCAAACGAAAATATTGCTCTTCTCACTTCATCTTCAACATGTCATGTTGAATATTAGAAAATATTTTTAGGCATTCTAATGTTAATTTTTAAACAGACTCATATTCAATAAACTATGTATTTACTTTTTGCATACCAAAAATCCAAAAAAAAACTGAGATATAAACTTACTATTGTCCTCAATAAGTTTCTTGAGCATGGTTTGTTTTTCATACTTGGTGACCTCATGGAATATCTGCTCAACGTCAGCGCTGGCACCTCCGACTATACCGACGGCCACGAACAAGTAGTTGTTCAGGAAACGACCAGCCAAGTGCTGGATATCTTCGGGGAATGTGGCCGAGAACATGAGCGTTTGACGCTGGTCCTGTGTGGAATGATATTTTATGTAATGTGGAACAAAATAATATTTGGAGTAGCCGAAATGATCAGTCCAGATGCTCCAGCCCACTACCAGAAGGTAGCATACATGGTGGCAGCATTGGCCCATTCAATTGCAATGCTGATTTGTTGTGGAAAGTAACGCTAGCATTTTGGTTATATGCCATGACATATAGTAGCATATCACATTGACAAAAAAGCTGGTTGAGATGAAATTCAGCTATACCTTCAAATCACAATAAAACCAGTTAATTATAAGCACTTTAACTCACATTAGAGACCATAGTTTCATGCGTCATCATCTTCTCGACGCTCGGCATAAAGCCCATGTCAAGCATTCGGTCGGCCTCGTCTAACACCACGAAGCGAATGCTCTCGAAAGATACGCGCTTTCGGTCCACGAAGTCGTGTAGCCGGCCCGGCGTCGCTACCAGAATGTGGCAGCCTCTCTGGGAATAGCAGATAACATGACTATTTTGAAAAGTTTTGTCTTTGAATATTTGTACTTTGACAGCTATATCCTAAAAATGAGCTACACAAGCTGTTTGAGCTATTGTTGAGCATCGTTTCGCGCTGACTTCACAGCCGCCATTGATTTCGAATCGCGCTCGTATCTTCAGTCACTATATTTTTACAGATTGTTGAGCACTAATAGTACTTTATGTAGGTATTCCATAGAAATTTCCTCATCCCCACCAAATTAATATGAGATCACTCTGGAGATACTTGAAAGAATAAAAATGGAATCATCAAAATAGGTTAATAATTAACAGCGATTTCATATAACATACAATAAAAAAAGAATATGTTGCAGATGAGTTGTATTAAGACTCCATTAGTAGATGTTACTGCAAAATATGCATAACAATACTAACCCCCATATTCTAAGTCGTTGCCACGAGATTACTCCACTCGACTCAACCTCGAATTAACCTCTTGTGTTTTGGTATTTTTATTTGACAATATATAATCAACTTGACATTTCTGCGTCATTTTTCTTAGACGAGAGAAGCGAAGAAATTGTCAACTCAAGGTACGTCGCGATGTATTTTGAATTTCCCTCAAAGTTAAGTAGAACGTTTTAGAATACGGGGGTAAAACTCACAGCAATATTATCTCCTTGGTGGCGCACAGCCGTGCCACCGTAAGCGACAGCAATCTTCAGGATGGAGCCGTACGAAAACTTTCGCGCCTCATTGAAAATCTGTAGGGTTAGCTCACGCGTTGGCGACACTATCACCACCTGTCATAAAAAACAATGATGGCTTCAAAAATGATTAGAGGCATATTTGAAAAAAATAATCTGCGTAAGGAGATAGTGCACATCAGCATTAGACCTTTTGGGCAAATGCTAGATAAGTCCATAGTAAAATAAAAATTCACTACTGAGCATAGGCTTCCCCATTGGACGGTTTGTCAAAAACACCACGCTTGGCAAACATCTTGGTGATCACAGAGTATACACACATAATAAACAAAACCCTGAAGACGTTCACTGCTGAACATAGGCATATCCCAGAAAGCGCCACTTTGAGCGGCACACAATACCATCTGATTGGACACCTCTTCAGTCATCATAAGACAAAACAAGCTGTAATATTTCAGGGATTCAGGGAAAATTTCAATATTTACCTGTGGCTGCGCGCAGTAGTTGGCGACAATGAGTTCACGTTCCTCTTGCAACAGTTGGTTTATGATGGGGAGCAGGAAGGCTGCCTGTTGAACAACAATTTTATTTTAGAACTAGAAAACTTAGTTCAGTTAAAATAGAGTTATAACTTCAATGAAAGACATTATACATATTCCATTTTTATTATTTTCTACAGTAAATTGTTTACTTACGGTTTTCCCTGAGCCAGTTTGAGCGCATCCCATGAGATCCCTGCCTCCCATGATGATAGGAATGGCGTGTTTTTGAATAGGTGTTGGTTTTCTATAACCGGACTTTAGGATATTGTCCAAAACATACTTCCGCAGGTTGGCAGTTTCGAAACTGTCAATAGGCCGTGGAGCATTTTCACCGCTCACCTATTATGTAAAAAAATGCTAAGTTCCAATAACAAGTAGGTAACGTTAATTAAGGATTTTATTTGAAGTGCAAAACGAATGAATATTGAAAGTTTTGTGTGCGTTGACTTGACAAAGACCTTTTTGTTGACCTATCTAGGTCAATGCATGCACAGGTGTGGATAGAGCCGAATAAATAGAGATTACTTTATTGTTGCTAGATGGCATTTTGTGAAATGTACACCAATATTAACATATTCAAATATTTTAACAATAATTATTATGGAATAGAAAAGATTGGGGCATCTATTAATAATGACCACTCAAAATATTGCTCCTTATATAACCACACAGAAAAATCAAATGTGGAAAATAACAGCTCACCTTAACAGCAATGTGATCAAACTTGTCAAAGTTGATTCCGGAGCTGATTGAGCTGCTAAATATCTCATTTTCATCGGTGCTTGGCTCGGGAGGGACATAAGTGACTGGTGGTTTCTTGGGCTCGCCGTTCTCGTCCAACTCGAGCTCCTGGCCTTCAGTGTCGCCGCCGCCGCGGTCGCGGTCGCCATCCCGGTCGCCGCCGCCACCTCGGCCTCCGCCCCTGCCTCCACGGCCGCGACCGCGACCTCTTTCGCCACGTTCCCTGTCTCTGTCGCCCCCTTCATCGTCATCACCCCCTGTTGACGAGAATTTGAGTTCTCAGCTGCCCTAACATGGACGGTAGGTCTTTCCCCAGTATAACTTCATTAAAAAAATAATAAGTATGAAGCTGCTAGCTGCAGGAGCAATCGCATCTTCCGATGTGGCGCAAGTGCAGCGGATGCAAAAGGAGGGGGGAACCATAGTTTTTACCACAGACAGTGCGGCTATCATCTACGCACTAAGACGACCTGTGACCAGATCAAGGGTCATTTTAGAGTGTCATAGGGCCCTGCAAAAGTTAGCAGAGAACTACAGAACAATAGTAAAATGGACGAAGAGCCATGGCTCGTGTCAGGGAAATATCGCGGCTGACACTCTTGCCAAAGAAGGAGCCAGAAAAGCGATAGTTGACGACCCATTGGGACTATGCAAACCATCAGCGATGGAGGTGCGAGATCTTTTGAATCGGCACACGGAAAAAGAACAGCAAAAGCTATGGGATAGGAGAACTGATTGCAGACATGCTAGGTCAGCTTTTCCTACTCTCAATAGAAAAGTGACGAACAACTTATTACGGCTTACGCGGCATGACCTCTGCCTAATCACAGGCCTTATTACGGGCCATTGCAACTTAAATTATCATTTGAATAAAACTGGAGCAACAGACAGTCCCCTTTGTAGGGGCTGCCTGCAGGAGGACGAGACCGTAGAGCATGTGATGTTTCACTGCGAGGCCACGGAAGAGATAAGAATTAAAACCGGAATGCGTGAACAAGCGTATAAGCCTTGTAACCATTCATCAGCGTCACCATCTGCGACGCCAACACTGGAGCAGTTATGCCAGCACCCCAAAGCCGCACTCCGTTACTTCAAGGAGCTTGGGTAGATGCTGGAGGGGGAAATACACAATACACCCCAAGCGGGACGTCAGTGCAGGCCTTACCGCCCCCATTCCAAATTAGAATTAGAATTAGGGACCTAAAACAATTTTCTCTACCGCCGGCGGATACTCCCTGGTGAAAGTGTGAATAACACTCAGTGAAGGAAATTTTGTGATTATTATGGTCGAAGCCTTTCTAGTTAAATTACATTAACAAAGTTTTCAATTTTAATGTTGGACAACTAAAAAGGTGTTGGTAGGCTGTATAAAAAAATTAAGATTAATGTGTGTAGAAAAGGTAAGAAAAATGCAAAGGTAGTTAAAATTCAAATGGTATGTGCTGCTAAAACAACGCTGCTTAATCAGTATGAAATACCGTTGTTTCAGCAACTGTTAAATGGTCTTAGAAGCAACACTGCTTCTTATTGGTCTTATACCAAATAGCCGGTAGCTCTGTTCCGCTGGTAAGTACATCTATTGAAGGAATATTACACTTGACATCATCAGCCCTCATCACTTACCGCCGTAGCCTCCGCCGCCATTAGTATCATAATCCCGGGAGCCTCCACGGCCGCCCCTGCCGCCTCGCCCGCCTCTTCCGCCGCGCCCACCGCGACCGCGCCTTTCGCCGAAGCCGTTACTTCGCCCAGAGTCATCTAAAACCGACTCTCCGATTTAATATGAGATTAAAATTTTCATATAGTATTGAGCAGGCCACATCGCTTCCACCAATGGAAGAAAGGATCTCGATTGGCAACCACAAACTGGAATTCCCAGAGCAGGCTAGGTGGATAGCAAGCAGTTGCTCAAAGTGAGGCTTTTGGGGGAAGCCTATGTCCAGCAGGGGACGTCTTCAGACTGAATCATAATGAACTGAATTCAGTCTGACTGAAGTAGAATAAATTCATGCGTAACAGCAACAATAATGGTGCAAAAAATGCTTACAATTTGGCTACCTAACCTAGACAAATTGAATGAAACTATGAGGCAACTGTTACAGTTACATATTCTTTATACAGCAGTACATTGCCTTGAACTTAGCACTTCCTATAACTAATATAAAACAAAACATCAAAATATTAAAAAAAATGTTAAGTAGGTAGTTGTTGCAAACTTGAGTGTGGGGTACCTACATAACTATGGTTGCAAAAAATTTGGTTTCCAGTGGAATGAAGGTGGAACTTTACTAATGGAATGTTTATTTCTGCTTATCATAAGGATAGAAGCAAGCATAAAATTGTTGAGCCCTGGCGAGAAACAATGTGACCTGAGTAATAACGATTATTAAATCAAGATGTTTGATATGATAAATACATAGTGATGCTGTAGACTTTGATCACAGAATAGATGTAGGTATAGTCCCTTTTGGTAACGGAAGACACAAACTTAGAATTAAGTAAGTCAAAAAAGTTGCTACCTAATCGCCAACCAGTGAGAGCTGTGATGATCGTTCAATAAAAAATAAACTTTAGTAAGAACCCTATATCCCGAGATATCTGGAAGGACAGTATAGGTTAAGGAAAAAAGCTCTATAATGGGTGATGCGTTTATAACACATGAAGAGTCTGATATCAATTAGTATATCATTGTTTCTGCAACTTGACACAGGTTTAGTAAACAAAACCATCAGCTCAAACAATTACTGCATAAATAAATAAATGAGTGTGAAATCTGAACCTTTTCTGTTTCTTAATATTTGTAAAAAATACATAATAAAATACAATAAATATATACATCTACCTGGTTATTTGCTCTATTTAAGCCAGTTTTTGTATTTTAGAAACAAAAACCCATCTGAAAAACCTACAGCGACTGATTGACTGTCAGTTGTTATTGTTTATTCACAACTGTTTAGACCAAGGTCATCAACATTTCAGCAGTTATTGAGTCTTTATTTAGTTTCAGAAGGCAACTAGTTTGCAATTTTTAAATGAATGAAATTGTATTAACAAAGATGCATTTGTACTTAAAAAATACAATTTTTTTAAGCCGCAGGGAGCCAATCGATGCAGGGAGGCTGCTCAAAGTGGCGTTTCCCGGGGGAGACCTATGTCCAGCAGTAGCCGTCTTTGGGCTGTTAATGATGATGATGTTGACAATTTTATCTTTATCATTGGTCTTTATCACAGGTTGTGATGATCACTGACATATAAAATCTAAAAGCCCCAAACTAAGCATAGCTTGTACTATGGGAGCCAGATAACTGATACAATACTTATTTATACTTTTTTTTGTAAATACATACATACATAGAGTACAATATAACACCCAGACACAGAACAAATATCGATGTTCATCACAGAAATGTTTGTCCTGGGTAGGAATCGAACCCACAGCCCCTCAGTTCAGAAGGCAGGGATACTACCAACTGAGCTATCGGGTCCGTCGAATTGACTTATTATTACTAGATAGTTACATACCTTCTGTTTCAAATGAAGGGAATCCTCGTCCTCTTGACAAACTGTGACCTTCATCTACATAATCATATTTGTTGTTGTTGAATGGTTGTGAAACTGGTGGGGGTAGTACCTGTAATAGAATGCATAAGGTTTTTGTTACAGCACAATTCAATTAAAGAGGTAGCAACAAGACAATTTCTACTGTAGATAATGAAGACCTAACCTAAAATGAATTCTCTTTAGGTCTTCATTTGAATACCACTAAGGGTGGGTTTTTTAATCTGTAGTAAAGGTAACCAATAGTTAAAAAACTTTTTCTAACCAATGGTCAAAATTTGTTAAAATTATTAACCATTTGTTACCTGCCATTGGCTATGTATGGATCAAACAACTCACCCTAAGAGATGATGGGGAATGCAGCAAGGCCCCAAGAGGTTTTTCAGTGAATGAGGCAAAGAAACAAGAGCCTAAGTTCTTAGCCTGGTTGTACTTATACTATTTACATCATGTATAGTGTGATTAGACTCAATGGTGGCTGAGAAGTCAGTGCACCAATGAATCATGTAATCATACTATACATGTGGTAATAAATCTCAATAAAGCAAAGGTCCCATTCCGTTAGAGTTCACACTGAAATGTATAGGAACGGCATTTCTGAATGAGTAGTCTGCGGAAAACTTTTCTGCAGGTAATGTGATTTCAGTAGCCATAAAGCATTGTACAAGCAAGTGCCAGTATCAGGATCAGTGTTAATGTTATGTTAGCCTATCATGTTCAATCCTACACAGTACACACTATGGTTCTAATGCCTTTCGGCCCTGAACAAATGGCTTTCCAAATTACATGTACTATTATTATATTAAAACAATGAATGAACCCATGTCATTTAAGGTTCTAGGATTGTAGTAACAGTGAAAGCAATCCCTTTGAAAATATTTCAGAACCTAAAGATATGAAGATATTTACCAAACATTAAAATTCACTCCGTTGTTTCAATGCTGGGTAGTGTTAAACATACACAGGATTGTATTAGCAGTCATTTTTCTTACAGGCACTCAATTCTCGAGTTTTCATTACTTATATTGAGCATTGTGTTTGTGATTTGTGACACAATTTCTAAGCAGAGCAGTTAAGGATTCATGATTTGATAATATAATAATTTCAATTCTACAAATTGAATATCTACATTTTTAGCAAATTATCTTACCACTTCAGCATTATCATCCCAGTCATCATCCATTTTGTTGTCTTGTAAATTCCAATGAAATCAACCTGTGAACAAACCATTATTTTGAAGGTAGGTGCATTTTACTTTTATTCTAGGTGGGCTTACATCGATAAGTAGGTTCATCAACTTCTTGTTTAACGGATAGGGTGAATTATGTACACGAAACTTATTACATACCTACCAAAGCTACTTGCAAAAGTTCTGTTTTAGTAGGTTTCAAATTTGTAACCGTTTTTGAGACAATTTATTTTCACCCAACCATCACCCAACCCAATAAATATGAACGTGTTGGGAACTTCCGATATCAATACATCCATATCAAATCTGATTCCGCAGCTATTTCATTCATAGATAAGAAATAATGCTGACCGGCACCGGCTTTTGGCAACCATAGCAATTTGCTAGTTTGCATGCACGTGCAATTATTACGTACACACGTCTATGAAAAGAAAATTTGAAAAGTAAAATAAGAATTCACTTACCAAAAGTTACTGAATAAATCGTTATAGCGAATTTTGTCTTGATTTTTTGCTCCAATTCTAATTTTACAAATTGAACAAAGAAAATACAACAGCTCCAAGCTACAACAATGGCGGCCGCACAGAGTCACAGACAGATAAATGACATGAGAGATGAGTGCATAGAAAAGGGAAGTTAGAATGGTAAGGATGTACTGTTGAATCAATTTTTAATTTAATCGACTAAAGTAATCTGAAAGAATCGCTTTAGCTATGGGCCCGTTCCAACAGCAGCTGTCAAGAACGCTAATGAGGCTTAGAGCATCTATAATTATGGAGATGTTAACGTTATAATACGCATGCACCATTTTCCTGCCATTTTCTACGGAGGAGTCGCAAAACGCGTGTGTAAACGCACGCCGCACACCATCTAAAAACACGCACACCGTTATATAAACTAGCGTAGTTACGCAGTGTCTACTCGCACATTATGATATTGTAGATGACCAAGTAACGCCATTTGACCAGCAGAGGGGAACGCCTTGCCTTGCCACCTCCTTTTTTAAATGCTCTAAGCAATGAGGCGTTTTTATATTATTTCTCAAAACTTGCGCTTTTTCCAGTCTTAATGTTTAAAATTGGTGGCGTTTTACGCAATAAGTGCTGAATTACGAGCATGAGTGTGGTCAAGTGATATAATGTGGTGTAACGTGGTTTTACGTGTTGCTTCCAAAATTCCATAGAAGCTTCTTGTAAAGTTGCCACCACTTTACTGGAGCATGACTTAGACTGGACTATGACTATGACTAAGACTTGACTACGTAAACTATTCTAAATCTCGATGAAAATATACAATACTTGACACTGGCTAAATACACTATGTGTGGAGCCAAAATATAACAAAAAACCAAACTTTTAAAATTGCTTGTCATTGTAATTGTAATTATCAATGTCATTGTCAATTTTGTTTACGTCAAACAAGGAAACGTCAAACGAGTGAGAGAGAGAGTTGATTTGAGCGAGAGAATCGTAGAACGACGACGACCAAAAATATTAATTACGAAAATATACTACGCGAGAGAGTCGTATGTAAAGTACAATTATTTAAAAATAAACAATTTGGTATACGTGTTCAGCTAGCAAAGCAATATAAATGTTGTAATCGTGATCAAATATGCATGAGATAGGCAATGTTATATCATTGTTTTTATCAACTTGGGGTTGAGTGAGTGTTATCTCTTGGCGTCCTCTTGTTTTTTATATAGTTCAAGTTCACGATGGCTTCAATCGAAGAGACAGTTAAAGTGTCGGTGGTTACTGATCGCACTCCAAATGTGATAAGGTGTTCTAGTACGTCGACTGCTGAAGAGATATGTATAATTTTATGTAAAAAGTATAACATACCTCCCCTCACACGTACATTGTTTGCGTTGAGAGTTAAAAGCACGGATTATTTCCTGAAAGATAACTGTAGGGTCCTCTCTAGCTCTAAAGATTACGAGTTGAGGATTCGCTTCAAGGTGAGTTAGATGCTCAATATCATATTAATTCTGAAATGTAGAATAATACATCATTCATTAATTCATATTCTAAGAACTTTAAAATGATTTAGCATTGATACATTCTGTTTGTTTTAACATTAGATTATACAAATCATATAACATGCATTGTGTAATCAGACTCATACAAAACATAGAAATAGTTTTAAAATGCTTAACTTCTTTTTGTAAATAAATGTAAACTTGGAGAACTTCACTATTATTATCAAATATTTTTGGATCCTGTTACTAAGACTTCTGTTATGTTTTTTAGGTCCCAAGACTTGGACTTCTTATAACCTTAGATGAAACAACATATGATTACTATTTCCAACAAGCAAGGAATGATGTCAACGAGAACAAAATACCGGAGATCAAATATCCTGAACACAAACAGGAATTACTTGGACTGGGGATCACTGACATGTAAGTTGAAATCTCTAACATACCTTGACTTGGAAATATCTATCTATTGAAACAGAATAATGAATAAATAATTATGCACACAAGTTCATTTGAGGCATATTAACACAGGATAATTATTACAATAATTATGCTTATTCTGCTATATTGTTTATTTTTCTTGAGTGTAGGTGCCTGAGTAAGAACCTATTACATTAGGTAGAGACCTTACTGTCTGCCTATGTAGTGATAGTTTCAGAAAGACAGGTTACAAGTGCTCAATAGACCAATTGTTATAGTATGTTTTAGTTTATATTTCTAGATAGACTAGAAAGCCATATCTGACTTATCTACCACCAGATTTGAGTTAAGTAAATATGATGCCATACTTTATTTATCAGGCCTGGCTTATGAATATACTACTTAGGAGAGATGTAGATGTATACTAGATGTAGATGTATAACCTTGGAGTTTTTTCTAATGAGAAATGAATAATGTGACGAGCTAGTCGTTCACCTGATGATAAGCTACACAACCCCCCATATCAGTTGCAGTGTCACTTAGAACTTTAAAGTAATAAAGTTTCGCGTGTCACTGCACTGCGCACATCCTGAGACATCACAGAGTTTAGTAATCAGATTACCACACTGTGTAATCAGGTCATAAAGTCTCATTTGCCCAGTCATTTCACTAACTACAATACCCTTCAAACCGGAACACAGTAGTGCTTGCACACTACTGCTTGGCGGCAGAATAACTGGTGCAAAGCGGTGGTACGAACTTTGCAGAAAAGTCCTACCACCTAGTAAAAAACGAGAGCAATTAGGATCTTCTAGAAAGCATGTTACATCCTAGACCGCATTGCCACTGCCCATCAGGTGGGATAGTTGCGTTTGCAAGCCTATCAAGCGTAATTAAATGTGTTATAATATATTATCAATACATTTATAAAAGAAAACTGTGTGCCTTGTTTAGTTGGTTTTCTTTAACATAGTCAAAATGTACAACTTACTAATTCTACTTATTACTTAAAAAAAATCAAAAAACACTACACAAATAAAATAAAATACATGTAAACAAAAGTTATTTGGTAAGATAAATATGGATGGATAATTTTTAATTAAAAATATTGATAAATGGTAGGGATGCGCTTGCGCTGAACATTGAATTTTGAACCGAACCAAATAACAAACATTACTTAACGGAAAGTATTTAATAAAATATTCGGTAATTATTCGGCACTTTAACCGAATATTCGGCCGAATACCGAACATGGAAAAATATGCCGAATATTCGGTATACCGAATAATTACCGGGTATACAGCGCATCCCAATTGAATAGTAAACTTCAGTGAGTATTAATTAAAAAAAAAACACTGTTCTTTAATAAGTTGAAACAATATTATGATATATAAATCAGCTATCATATAAACTGAAACTGGAAGTAATAATTTATAGTCTCATGATTGTCTTGAATGAAAATGAGATAACCCAGACTGACATCAGATAATATGCATGATGCTACATTACATAGTCTGAGAAGAAAAAATATTAGACTCAATACTCGGTAGAACTAGAAAGTGAAGTAATAAGAGGAATATGATTTTGTACTTACTATCGATACTAATCACGCTCGACCTATGGGCGGAAGTGTGTGGATGAGACAGAAAACATTTTACGTTAAGTCTATTTTTTTACCATTAGTAACTAGTACTTTACATTTTTTTATGAGAATGGATGACGTGACGAGCTGGTCATTCACCTGATGTTTAGCAACACGGCCGCCCATAACAGTTGCAGTGTCACACGGAACTTAAAAATAATAAAGTTTCACGCGACACTGCACTGTATACATAGACATACACCATCCTCAGACATCACACAGTTAGTAGTCAGATTACAAGACTGTGAGATCAGGTCATAAAGTCTTATTTGCCCAGTAATTCTACTGGCTACAATGCCCTTCAAACTTACTGCTTGCACCGTACTGCTTGTGGCGGCAGAATAACTGGTAAAGCGGCAAAGAGGTATATGTACTACGTATATAAACTACGTACGTAACATATAAGTCTTTGCAAAGCGGTGGTACCTACCTAGATGAAGTTCTACCGCCTAAGTATTAGTAAAGTACTAAAAGTATTAACTAGTAGAGACGAAGCACCATATGGCCAGCATTGCACTGTAACAAAAATTAAGATTATAGTAAACATGTAGTACTGTTTACCAATAGAGCAGACACTGCAGTTCCCACAAAAAATCAAGTAAAAAAATTATAATCTAATGTACAGTGCAAGTCAAATAGTGCCTCAGCTTAGGGCTCAATGTATGTGATGCAATATACTTAGTCTTATTAAATCTTATCACTAAAAACGTGATTTGTTGAGAGATGTACTACAGATTACAACAGACTGGCACATGTTGTCATGACAGTGGTAAAAAATTACAACAATTACTTCATTACTGTAGTTATAAGATAAGCTATCTTCAAAAGATTACTTAGTTTCATTATAATAATATCATGATTTGTTTGAGTATTGTTTAACTATTATGTATCGTAGTTTGGATCTTAATCTATTGATTGATAATCTTATTTTGGGCGTGATCAGATCAGTGATCTCAGGGTCAGGTCAGAGTGTATTTTTACGAAAATCAGTCGCACTGGGTGCCTTCAGTAAAATGTCGTTTCGGTCATTTGGAGCAGGAAAAGGGGCTTGATTTTTGTAAAACTTTGGTGTTTACTGACGTCGAAAGGACGAAATTTTCGAACCTATTTTTATAGGAAATGCAAATCCAAATTACAAATTTATTCATTTGCTATAGTTAGTTAGTGATATAGCTGTTAATGCTGTATGTGTTGCTGTTGTTAATTGTACGAATTCAGAGGTCGATGTTATAATTCTGTACTATTATCTATTCTGTGTCGTTTGTATCGAAGTCGAGATGTCGGAGTTTGCCCGCTGTGTGTGGTGTGAATGTTCATGACTGTCGTTAGCTCGTTACGACAACCGATGCAGATTCAGTTCGAGAATGTGCAGATGATGAGTACTTGAATAACCTCAGGCGCTCTTTCACCTAAATTTTTGCGGGTTTCAAATTGACAGGCGGCACCTTTTACTTTTTGCATAAATAAACAATAATCAGCGTATCTGGTGATGGGACGAGATTTTCGTCGGAAATTGTTCAAATTGTCTTCGAAACCTTAACAACTGACAGTGTACAGTTAGCATAATATTGTGGGGACACGAGCGCTTTATTGTGCGTAACGAGCGGCTTTTATTACGCTGATCAGTTTAACATTATGAAGTGTGATCAGCATAAATAATGATTATAATACAGCAGGGACGTAACCAGACGATCACCTTAATTGATGAATCCAATTAAAATCTTAGCAAACCGTAATTCTAATAAGAAATCAGCCTTTTTGCTTCGCCAACTTTGAATGCCCTCTTCCCCTGACCACAGAATAAATAATAGTAGCCCTGACCCTCCTCGGAATAAACATCTGATTCCGCCCATGCATTATGTATACTGTTCGTACTCAATCATAAATAAATTGTATGATCGCTGAACGCTCAGGCCACGCAACAATGGACTATAAAAGTATAATTGTCCACCTCTACAAGGAAATAATAGCTCCTTAACTGCTCAATTATCGAATGATCCGGTCGTGATATCAATGACATTATTTGGTTTATTAAATGCACGAGGGAATTATTATTTTATTTACTACTTCGATTGAACTTTGATACAGGTGTTCAAAAATCATTACTATTTGAACAATTTGCTTGAATGATACCATAATGTTTTTATGAATAAAGATAGGTCTTTATCCTACTTTACACGTATAGCCACCCCTTAAGGCCCTGACAGGAGCCAATGCGAGCACGTTTATTACAGCAGACAAACTTGAAACTTATTTTGTACGTTATAGGGTCGCTTTATGAATAGCAAAAATATGGCGTTTACGTTGCGTTGCACTTCGACTTTTCCGTTTTTCGGTACAAATAATTAGGCCCTCTTGCACGTTCTCGGTTTAAAATTATAACTGAATACCTAACCCAGAGCTAGTAATTCGAGTTAAGTTGGTAAACAGAAATATCCAGACATTTTCTCTTGCACGTTCGGAATATTGACAGGGGTTAAGCCCGTCACACACGTAGCAATAATATAAATTAATATTTGGCTAATTTAAATGACTTGTACCTGAGGTAGTATAAAAAGTGACCAGTCGCCAATCAGACTTTTACATCGCCGATGCCTAGTCCCGAGTAGACTAAATGGCGATATATCGCCTAAATTGACCACACTGGTCGGGCGGAGGCGGCCCAGGGGGTCTAGCTAAGATTCCAAACGCTAACGCTATCGCCAAATTTTGCTTTTGGGATCGTTCGGGATCCCAAAAGCTTCGGGCTAACTCCAAAATGTACTGGAATGACATTTCGGAAATCGCTTACTTTTGTGGAAAAGTAAACGATTAATGTCATTTCAATACATTTTTGGAGATAGCGTTAGCATTTGGGATCTTTGCTAGACCCCCAGGCAAAGCGGCAGGAATGGTAAGAGGGGAGAAGCGTCCGAGGAGCGCGTCGGATATGTTGAAACATGCTGTACATTCAAAATATGTCTCGCTATACCATAATATATATTAATATACAATAATATAAAAATATACCATAATATATATTACGGTATAGGTTGGTCACAGAAATATATATTATAGCTGCGTGTGCGGTCCCTCGAGAATTTGTATAGAAAACATAAGGTAATATGTCTAGCTATAAATATATTAATATATATTATAGCTACGTGTGTGACGGGCTTTAAGTTGGTAAACCTCCGGCTCAATGCACAGAGTAAAACAAAATTACACCTGACTTATGTATTTGAAGTTGAAAGGTACAAGGTATACTAACTGGAATAAGCTCATAGCATCGTAAATTATACAAAACTAAACTTTAATTTTAATGCCGTAAAATTTACATTAGGCTATCGTGTTTGGAGAGAAACGTGGTCTGAGGAAGATAGTACGTTGTGTACCCATGGAGTAGTCTGTCTTTTTCTTATGCCTTATTATCGGAGGTAGTTAACCTGTTTTCATGGGAATACATGTAGGATTGAAAATCTGATAAAGTTTATGAACGGACAATCTAAATGTAAAAAAGGTGTGAGAGTTTATGAACGAAGGAAGAAAGAAAGACATGCAAGATGTGAATGGAAGACGTGAGAGTTTTTTTCGAAAAATAGTTTTGTCGGAAAATATAGAAGACTTTGCTGCCTCAAGCCCCCCATCGTTTCATTTTCACGAGCACCAACCAGATTCTACATGCATAATAAACTCAACTTCGTAAATTCTCGATGAATGTAAAATAATGAAATTAGGTAAAATTGACTTACCTACTTACTTTTACTAAAACTGTACTAAAAAACATTACAGTAGTCAATCGCACAGAAATCATACTTTCTATGGGATAGCATAATACCGTTACTTCGTAAATTAATCAACTAAATTTTATCAGATTTAGTAAAATTAGAAGCTGTAGCATGCATGTACTAAACTGGGGGCGATCCATGTGGGGGCAACTGGGAATATACCACCTACCGGAGGAAGAGCTAGGCATGCAGTCTATGTATGTAATGTACCTTTGTTGTTTGTATTCATAGCACATGCTGTTTAAGCATCCTATGCTTCACACGGTTCTTATGTGATTGAAGAGATGAAACTGCGGGCCTACTACTTTATTTTAAACTCATTCACAACTCGAGACACAAAAAAAACTTCTCGAAAAACTTATCGTTTCTGTTCGAAGTGCTTGTTCCAGTTAGTATGGAATATAAGTACTATTATAGAACTTCTTAGAGAGGTATCAATAGAACATTTTCAGCCAGTGTCAATTTAAAACTTATAAAACGTACATACCTAAAGCCGCCTCTACATGCTTGATGTTTGCCACAAACACCTAGTACCCCAAACACCGACCACAAATTACTCAACACATACACTGCATCCACAGGATAGTCAAAAGTGCTAGGTATGGATGGGCAAAAATGGCAGGCGACGAGCGTGTTAGGGCTGCCAACATTTTTTTTTCGGAGAAATATATAGCATCTTTTTAATATAATAAAAAACAAAAGATAAACAAATATATTATTTATCAAATATTCATTTTTATAAACACTATCTAATGTCTTTTTTTAAATTGAAAGTATCATAAAATATGCATTAAGTAAAATCAAAAGGGATTTTTATTACTATCTGTTTCTTTGTTCTCCGCGATTTTAAATTCATATCGGAATTTCTTTCGTGTGAATATGGCGGGAATAGAAAGCAGGAACGACATTACTTTAAGGGTACCTTACTTATAAATGCCGCTTAAAGTTAATCAGTGTTTTCCCGCGTGACATTTCAAATCAGTCAAAAGTTGACAGAAGGTTTTAAGCAATGGCTAACTTTAAGCGGCGTTTATAAGTGAGGCCCTAAATGAAGAAGGTTATATTGGCATAGCTACTGACCGCATGTTGAAACTTGGCAACAGGCAACTTGAAAGTGACGATGCGATCGAAGGAGTAGCATGCTAGCTATAGCTTATATTTTATGCTGGATACTGGAACACATAGGATACTGATTACCTCTTTTATTTAAGCCGCAGCGAATAATCTCAATTATTCGCGGGCAGTATTCGAAGAGATATATAGAACCTACTAGTTGCGCACAGCGTTTAGCACACAGCCTTGAAATATAGTGCAGTTCTATATATTAATGTATGGTTAGCAACCCTACGCGCGTACTACTGTCAAACGTTTGAATACATTTCAAACAGCTTTGTCGTTCGACAAACGTATTTGTCAAATCCTTAGAACTATGCACAATTCCGACACTGATACCGATCAATGGTGTTTGCCAGTGATTCATGTGTGTTTGCAAACAGGCAAACACCAAAATAAAAATACACACACCCATCCTCAAGTTCGTGTTTGCTATTTGATGTTCGCTGTTTGCCAAGTATGTGAAAGCCGCTTAAGGATCAACATGTCAAATTACCCCCGGGTTAAATATATAACGGGATAAGTGGTCAATTTTCTAACGTGCAAGATAAAATACAGAAATAATCCGAGTTAGGCATTTATTCAGGTAACACGAGGTTAGAGTGAACGCGCAAGTCGGCCTTAGTTGTAAAAGAAATGCTTATTGCTATAAAAAAATAAGCTTTAGACGGATGCATTGAAACATAGCTTATGACTATGATTTATTTCAATGGGGTGTCTTATTACAATGTAAACATTTTAGGCCGTTTGAATGATTTTTTAGAGGTCAATTCACGATTTTTTTCTATCGAGAAAAGTTTTCGTAAACGTGTTTCGGTTTCGGCAGATGGAAAGAAGATATGACCAGTATTAACGTGCATTTTTTTCAATCCTGTAAATGGTATAGGTTTTAAGATAAGGGGCCGTTCATTAAATACGTTCGCATACAAGGGGGGGGGGGGAGGGGTCTGGCTGAGTGTGACAAGATGTTACAAGGGGGGACGGGGGGTATACGGCAACGTGACGTTCGCCGTTTATTATTTTTTGACATGAGCGCTAGCTCTGTGGCGCGACTCTAGCGGCGTTGCGATCCGTCACAACGGGTTTCTTTGTTTTTCCAATACTTGAGAGAGTAACGTTTCCACGTACCCTGCGCTCTCGATTCAGTAACAAATGAAAATACTATTTCTCAAGTATTTATTGTTATTTTATTCCTTCATTCGTCATTTAGCAGTGAACTAATACAGACGCTTTTTTCATCTTCTCAATTTAATACTCTTCAGTTAATTACTTCATACTCTTTATTGCCGAAATTTGTCACTTCTGATTTTAATAGTTGAGATACATATAAGAAAACAATGACATCGATAAGAGGTGAACTCTATCAAAAATTATTTAACACTTATAAAAAGTGTTATCCGGATAAACGTGGACGGTAGTTTTGAAGATGAAGAAGAAGAAGATGGTGCAATACCGATTGTAGATATTTCGGCCCATTTAGAAAATCCTTGGACTTCTGAATAATAGAAATATTATTTATTATTTATATGTTCGTTATGAAAGATATTTATTAATTTTAAATTAATAAAAAAATTTAAATAATATTTAAATTTTATTATAATAACTAAATAAATGTTTTTAATTTTCAGAATTTGTCTACTATCATTTAGAATTTATCATACTCAGCAGGGGGGGGGGTCTTAGTTTTGTGACGAAATATTTCTAGGGGGGGGTCACAAAAAGTGTGACACAGCGTGACAATGGGGGGGAGGGGGTCAAAAAAAGCTGATTTCAGTGTGACGTATTTTATGAACGGCCCCTTAATCACTTTCAAAATCGATTTGAGAGCATTCAGCGCCTTAACGATGGTAAAAACCTACGCCATGCGTTCCCATTGACTGTATGATGTGTATTTGAATATTGTGTTAATATAAGCTTGTGCCTTGTGGTCCTGGCTGGCAGTGTGCGAATAGGACCACCCCATCTCTTCCCGCAGGTGCCACCCTATAATAAGCGTCCAAAGATACGGTTTATGTGGGAGGTCTGTGTTCAGCAGTGGAGGTCTTCCGGCTGCTGATGTAAGCTTAGCCCACCAATATAACACAAATATTACCAAGTTAAGTGCGGTGTGCCACTTTCAGCTATTTGGCATACAAATCGAAACCACACAGTAGCACAATAATTTTATACAGTAACGCATGATTATAATATCATCATCAAACGTCATCTTACTTAAGTTAAAAAACGATTAATTTTACCGAAACATTTTTCTTCCAAAGGACCCGAGCGATATCCGAAGAGAAACTGCCTCTCAATGATGTCGTGAGGAACTACAAGAAATACGTGCCGAAAGTGATTGTGAGGCGGCATGGACCTTTTCCCAGAAAATATGCTCACGATTACTTGCCGCAACTCTGCTCTGTAGGACACAACGTCAAGTAAGAATAATTAAATATTTTTAGTAGTACTAAAGGGATAGTTACCGTGATTGGAATATATAATACTTACATATTATGGTATTTAGAACATCGCTTCAGATGATAACCGATTTTTGTGTGTGAAATGGGCGAAATCACCACCGAAGACGATGAATACATTCATATTGCATACGTTCAATTTGGAAATTACTAGGTGCGTAACTAGGTAAATCCATTGGGATCTTCCCCTAACGTAATTGGTTTCCCCTAGAAGTTTCCAAGCAAGTATTCCATGTCACCCAAAAGCATGTTATTGTGGCGACGGACTAAAGCGGCTATTATATAATTTTAACTAGTCTTTGGTGTTTATCTATATTTATTAAAAAGACATAAAATACTTGCAGACCGAAGTGGACCTAAGTATATTGGTCTTTTTATTTTGCAAATGTTCAGCGAGTTGCGCTTGCGACCAGTTTATTGCACTTTAATCAATCACAATAAAGACCCACGCCGAGTGGACGTCTACATATTCGTAATCCTACACACGCACAAACCCCCGTACTATATAATAAACTGAGTAACAGTGGAACAGCTACTCGGTGCTCTCTTTTTATCTTGGCTTATTTTGAACTTGTTAGAGTGAATCAAAACAAATGAACTGTTCTGCTACACTATGTTTATTAGTATGACGTAAAATAACATACAAGATTTGTAAATAGGTTCCCATTTTATGCAGGATTTTATCATTTTAGGTCGGATAACATAATAACACTCGTGTATTTCTAAATGCATATGTTTTTTGGTTACAGTTACGTAAAAAACCTATACCTCCAGCAGCTATACGCGCTTGCACCTAACTACTTAGCCGAGGAATACGAGAATGTGCTGTGGCAGAATGGCAGTGACGTCACACCTGTTAAGGTGGTCGTCGCTCCATTTCATCCGCACCAACCGGGGATACGCCTTTATAATACGTTGAAGAGAGAGGTGAGAGCTTATTCGTCGTCAGAAGGATCAATTATTATCACTTTATCACATGTTATGTAGTTGATTAATATTTATACAGCTATAAAACTATAGCTTCCAGATTTCGTTTGATTCTCTGTGACTCATCTCAATATCATGATCCAAACTCGAAACACAATTTCTAACGAATAGATTTTAGCATTGATGAGTATTGAATAAATTTAGGACTAAATTAAGGAAAAACACCCATCAGGCAAACTAAATTTGTACTTGTGTTCTATCTAAACTGGCTTGTTTATTTATTGCAGTTTTTACACTGTTTTATCCGTGATTGGTGGGCAGATTTTACGTGGTATTTGTGTTTGGTAGTAGAACCTTACGTTGTGGTTCCATGTAGTACCTCTTACTACTCATGTTGACTAGTATTATTGTTACCTGCGTACTCATGCGTCTAGTCTGCGAGCGCGGTCCAAATGATGCCTACATTTTTAAACAGTCGAGTTTTAATAAATGTGCGGGAATCATAGATGCGTTTTAGAATCACGATCGCGACGCTCAGTCATGGATCGGCGAGATTTTATAATTATCAAATTAGTATTGTAAGTAGATAAATAGTGTTTAAAATTTATAAGTTCACGTTGTTTTCAGTGGTTCCATGTTTGCGCTATAGAAGAACTGATATATTTGACAAGAAACGGCGACCACTCGCTTGAGGTGTCGAGACGAGGAACCCCTCTGTTCTTCAAATTCAAGTCAGAAGAACAACTGTCGTCATTTATATCAGTTTGCGACGGATATTATAGGTATGTAGATTATAAAGATATTGTAGTCCTCAAAATTTTAGCTACCAGCGGGATTTGAACCCGCGCCCTCCAACACACCGGATTGGACGCTCTACCAACTAAGCTATGACCACTAGCTGCGAAAATCTTAATTAAACTTAATTTAAACAGGTTAATGGTGAAATGGACATTCAATCTCTCAAAAGACGATGAAACGCCTTCGTTGAAAGAATTGCATAGGATAAAATGTCACGGACCTGTGGGGTAAGGAATCATTTATTATTATTATATCAACTTATGACTACACATGTATTTTAATGTATTGCAAGCTGCAACTTTTTCTTGCTCACCGCTTGCAGACCACTTCACAGCCGCCATTAATTTTGAGTAACACTCTGAATTCTATTTTAAAATCTAAAGTCCAACTTATCCATTGCAATTAGGTACTTATTAACATACAATTTTATAAAAAAACTGTGTTAAGAAAAACGCGTACCTGGTATGGTTTCAGAGGTGCATTTTCATATAGAAAGTTGGAAGAGAAACGCGCCAAAAAGCACGGTTGTTACATACTAAGACAATGTCAGGACGACTACAATGCATATTACTTGGACGCTTGCACAAAAAATAGGTAAGTAATTGGTTTTTCCGTACAATTTATTTCGCATTCTCGTACATTTTTACGTCATAATAATATTTTTCGTGCGGTGAACAGGATGTTTCATCGTGTCTGAGTTTGGCTTACGAGTGAATTAGAGCGGTTTGGCTTATTCTATTGGAACATTCAATTCAATTTTTCAATTCAATTTTTTTATTTCATTACATTTTTTTCATTTACATTTTCTGTTTGTCATTAATAAGCTTGTGAAATTACTGGGCAAATAAGACTTTATGACCTGATATCTGAGTAATCAGATTACTACTGTGTAATCAGTGTGTGTGATTTGTGATACTGGCCTGTTATGGGTGGCCGTGTGGCTTAACATCAGGTGAACGACTAGCTCTTCAAGTCATTCATTGTCATAAAAACAAAATAAGTAAAACACAAAAAATTTTTTTTTTCATATTTATTTCATTTCCAGTACAACAGAGACTTATAGGATAGAATTCAAAGGCCACTGCTACATATTTAACAAAGAAGAATACTTCAGCATTGAGAGGCTAGTCAGTTGCCATCAGAACCCTGAAGGACGGATATTACTCAGCGAGTGCATACCGCCTTCAGAATATGGTAAGGATCACTTGGTAGCTGTCCTTTGCTTTTTTTCTTTAAAATGTTGTCTATTGTCGTATTCCTATTGTTTGGACGGTACCAAAACTCGATAACCATTTCGAGAAATCCTCTAAAAAGCTCATATAATAATATAAGATTTTTATATTCAGTATTTCTCAAGGTATTTTCTTCCCCATCGATGCCGGTTCTACGAGCAATGTGGCCCGTAGAACCGACATCGTACGGGTGCGTACTTTAAACTGTCATCTATTAGTCCATCAATGATTCTTGTTTATTGTAGATAAATCTCAATTACTGTTATGTGGAGAACCGGTGAAGAAAGGAGTGCGCATAGATCAAGCAGAACTACAAGAAATTTTGAAAGACAACAAAAGTCCTCGGTGCCTGCCCAACAAAGACATACTTCTGTACACAGGTACGCCAATTCTGATTGAAAAAGTGATTCTTATGACACTATAAATGGAATATTTTTATTTATTTAAATATATTTGAATACAGGATCAGAAAAGACTGGCTCGGAAAACATAACAGCGACATATAAAGCTTTGTGGAGGCTTGATGAAACAAAGAAGTTAGTGGTTGCTTTTAAAACACTGCAGAGGGAGAAAGCCAATGACCATTTGAAGGTATAATAAAAACTCAATATTACTAAGGAACTTTTTGTTTATAATACTAAGTTTTAGTATGATTTATCATGATCTTGAGAATACTTTTAAAGCTATATTATATAATCCTTTTTTTTTTGTAGGATTTCGTAGAGTTAGCGAGTAAATGGGCTTGCGTGCAATCTAGTTCGATAGTTCGACTGTACGGTGTGACACTGAGCTCGCCTACGGCGATGGTGCTAGAATATTTGCCGTATGGACCTTTTGACGACTACCTCAGGTAAGCACTAAAGAAACGTGTCAAATCAAATTGTGTACTGAATCAAATGAAGCCTGTAATTTTTGAGATTGGTGTCGTTGATATTTGTAAAACTGTAAGTGATATAATTGTGTAAAATATGTGCTAATAATATACAAGCTGGGGGTTCGTTTCCGCGACAGAACAATCATTTGTGCACAGAAAAGAAGCGCAAATGCTTGTTCTATGTCTAGTTGTGGGAGCATGGTCCTCGTAGTTCCAGGGTCCCTAGATACAGGGAATCCTAGTTCAGGTCCTGGATCTTTGTGTGTGATTGTCGGGCATTATTTATTCATTTATATTCGCTAGAATAGTGAATCTTTAGTCACTAGAGCATGGAATAGAGCTTGCATAATCAACTTCGGATTGTCCAAAAACCCTACATTTCAGGAGTCCCATTTATGAAAATTAACCAGTCTTAAACATTTGCTTATCTTTCCATCTAACTTTCCTATCCGTAGGTTACGTTAGTATAGCCGTATAGTTGAGTGTTATATTACAATTTATAATGTCCTTACATTTCGCAGAGAGAATGAAGACAAAATAAAGCCGCTACACCTAAAGAAAGTGGCAGCTGGATTGGCGCGTGCGTTGTGGGACCTATCAGAAGCAGGCGTGGTGCACGGCTACATCCGTTGTGGGCGGCTTCAGTTAGCGGCCTTGGAAGCCGACCGGATCGTTGTCAAGCTGTCCGGACCAACGCTACGGGCTTACACGCACCTTGAGTAAGTACATTTTAGTAGAAATGTAGTTTACAATGTCTTAGGTCTTACAGTTAAAAGCGTAACCGTAAGCGGAAGGATTTGCAGGACTAACTATGCATGCGCGTGAACTGTTTATTGAAACGGTTCGGTAGAACTAACGAATTTATACTTTGTGTTTCTATTGGTTGCAATCAACGCTACGTGTTTGAATAGAATAGGAAACGCTGATCGCCTCGTAAGGTATACTTTACATTGTTATCAACTGAATTTAAGCATCACTGGGCGACCTTTGCGGTGGCGTCACCGGTATACCTTTATTGAAGTTTATTGCGTGACCCGAGGTGCCTTGCAGCATCAAAGGCAGCGTTACCGACTGACATTTACAGCGTCGCCGGGTAACAATTACAGCGTCACTGGGTTATATTTACAGCGTCACAGTGAAAATGTGAATGTGAAATTTAGGCGTATTTTTCACCCACATTAAAATTAATCTGTATACTTTCTATAATTTTTTGTAGTGTCCATTGGATGCCAGTTGAGTTCTTCTCAGAGATGAACCTAGCTAAGAGGTCGGTAGTGGGCGACATCTGGGCGTTTGCGACCACGCTCTGGGAAGTATTCTCGTACGGACAGTCGCCAACTGATACCAACCCGGTGCTGACTGCTAGAGTGAGTTTATTTTTACGTGATAAGATACCTTTCAAAACTTTTATTTTCTTGATCAGTGGTTTCCTCGCGAGATAAAACCTGAAATGAGAAGATGAGGAGATCCACAGAAACTATTAAAGCGACCGATATAGCTCACTGGACAGGCCACATTTCTTGTAGAACTGACACCGATGGAGAAGAAAGGTTCTGGAGTGGCGACCACGACCGGAAGACGCAGCGTAGGTGGACCGACGAAAAAAAACAGCTAGGAGTCTATAGATGCAGGATGCGAACACCTGCTCAAAGCTTGTAATCGAAGCTACGGATCGAAGTTGTCTATTCTGCATTGTGCCGGATTGCTTGCACCTGTAGTGGAATGAGAGAACTACTTTTTTTTCAAACACTTATTGTAACAGGCTTGCTTGATACTCATATAGTAATAATAATTCACATTGTGCACTTTGTGATTTTCATCATCATCATCATCATCAACAGCCTGAAGACGTTCACTGCTGAACATAGGCCTCCCCCAGGGAGCGCTACTTAGAGCGGCTGCTCACCTCCTGCATCCATCGGCTCCCCGCGGCTTTCACCAGGTCGTCGGTCCACCTAGTGGGGGGCCGGCCTACGCTGCGTCTTCCAGTTCGTGGTCGCCACTCGAGAACCTTTCTTCCCCATCGGTTGTCAGTTCTACGAGCGATGTGGCCTGCCCATTGCCATTTCAACTTGCTAATCCTAAGAGCTACATCGGTCACTTTAGTTCTCCTGCGGATTTCCTCATTTCGGATCTTATCTCGCAGGGAAACACCGAGCATTGCTCTCTCCATAGCTCGTTGCGCGACTTTGAGCTTAGTAATGAGGCCAACAGTTAGAGACCACGTCTCAGTTCCATAAGTCATCACTGGCAACACACATTGATTGAAAACTTTTGTTTTCAGGCTTTGTGGTATTTTGGACGAAAAGATAGGTCGAAGCTTCCCGAACGCTGCCCAGCCGAGTTGGATTCTTCGGGCGACCTCTTTGTCGAAGTTGGTCCTACCTAATTGGACAGTCTGCCCTAGATAGACGTATTTGTCGACAACTTCGAGAGTGTCGTTCCCAACAATTGTGATTTTATCTGCTTAGCAATTAATTATAGTAATTTAATTTGACTTGTAAAAGTGCTATGAATAGCCTATTTGCTATAAAACACAGACTTTAACTTTGGCTTTGACTTTGAAGTGGTCTTTAGGGGGTTGACGATGACGATAAAAAAATAAAGAGCGGAAAGGCGCTCTTAATTCATGAATTGTGTAAAAGCTATAACGTCAAAACCGGTCAGCTTCTTCAAAAATATTTTAAATTGGAATTGTCTGAATACACGAGTTGACCGATTTCGAGTCATTTCCCTGATGAGGCCTCCAAACATTGCAGAGCTATGAAATGGGTGACCGGCTGCTTCGTCCGGCTCGGTGTCCGGGCGAAGTGTGGGCGTTGATGCGGCAATGTTGGCAACCCGACCCCCTGCGGCCACAGGAAATTATGCGAGACATGAATCACATGCTGCATCGGGGTATGCTATATACAAAAAACAAATACAAATTCATTTATTGACATAATTGGTTAGGTACAAAGTTATGGTGAACCCATAGACTCCCGAACTAGCTGAAACTGTGTTTCAGGAATCAGTGTGAAATTACATAGTGGTATTACAACCTTGTGCTTCATTCATTTAAGAAACAAAGACTCAAAAACTTACCTATCACGGTTCTACGTTCACTAACTACTTGATAACGGGCAATTTTTAGTGGTATATAAACAAAATGGAATCATTTCCGAGTCCACTCTTTATTGATTGAATGAATGAGTAATTCTACTCATTCGTTCATTCATTCAGTAAAGAGACTATGAGAGTCTTAGTTGCTCGAAGTTAGAAAGTCGAAAAAGTGATGAAGCCTTATAAAAAGGATAATGTGTAGGTTTAATACGAAGAGCTTATGTAAATTATTTTTTTGAGATATTTGATTTGATCTGTGTGTTTACAGAATATGTCCCAATCCACGATTACGAAGAACCAAAGATATCATTGGATCACATGGAACACGCAGACACTGTTTCAAGTAAGTATATAATATCAATAACTACTGTCTATAGACACTTTAGTACACCGTAGTACAGTATAATAATCGTCAGTGATTTGCGTCTTAAATTTATACAAAATGCGGAACGAGCTAGTCGTTCGCCTGATGTTAAGCGTCACTTCGACACTATCCAACGTACTTAATTCGTTAACCTACCAAATATAATTCGGAATTTTCCTGTCTTTATTTGTTTTTTTACTCCAGAATGACTTAACTATAACTTTATACATTGCTTATTTCCCGGGAACACCGGGATTAATATTTATGATATTTTTTATCCCTGAAAGTTTATGAGTTCCGGCGGGAAAAATGGTAAGTTGAGGATGAAATGTGAATGTCAAATAATTTTCAGGTGACAGGTTTATACCGAGCGAGCTGAGCGATGCGGGGAGCAACAAGTCTCTTATATCCGACAATAGCGTTCTATCAACTAATGGAACTATGTCGGATCAATATGATAATCCGGTGAGCTCGACTTTACCCTTTTTTTAAGGCTTTTTTTTAAACTGTCATGTACATCAAAGCTAACACTTTCGGAATTCTTGGTATTTTAAAGACTGAATACTATTGCCGGTCAGGACTAAACTTTGATAACTAGTAAGTTCGCACTTATTACTTTATGACGTACTTACGGCTACACATTAATTAGGAAACCAGTCCCTCTTGCTTTGTTGGTTAAATTACCACCAGCGACCAACATATGTGTGAAAAACATATCAGATGTTTATTCTGCCTGCATAAACGTTCTGTTCTGTCTGTTTATAACATAAAATATTGTATATACTCGTATTTACAAAATCTAATCAGTTATCTTGTAGAGTCTGCGCCAAACTCAATGGCGGCTGTGAAGTGCGCTGCAAGTTCCCCCCTGCTAACATCTTCCCGCGCACATCTAATTTTGGCTACAGCGCCGTCTTCACAGCCGCCATTAAGTTTGGTGCAGACTCTACCCACAGCATGATTTGCTCAATTTAAGGCTAGATAGAGCTATGTGAAATCCCCGCAAATGTTTATAAAAACAGCACTTTCAGTTCGCGGACAACAAAAGCTCCAACTCGCTGGAAAGTATGAACGCTCTCGCTTACGCGCTTCGCAACGAAGTGTCGGGGCGAAGCGCTAGCAGCCTCGGGGGCTCCGGCCTCGCGCTCGGGTCGCTAGCGGAGCCCGACGACTCCGCCTGGGCGGCTCCTCGCCTTATGGAGTCGATCGTCTCGCAGGGGAAGACTTACCTCGTCACTATTACTAAGAAGATTGGCAGCGTGAGTGATTTAGCATGTTCCAAAGCGCTTAATCTTAAATTAGTAAGGCTGCCCTAACTTATTTGTATATACATTTGTCAAATTCATGTTAACTTAATACGCCAAATACTTTAAGACGAAGGGTAGAGCCAGATAAGCAGGTCGAAGTTCGTTCAAAGAAACATCGACCTTAGCGTAGACTTAAATATCAATGCAGTCTGAACTTTCGCGTGGCGCTTACGACAAAAACAACGCACGAAATGACTGATTTTGGAGGTTTTTAATTAATATCTATGGTAGTATTTTTCAAAATTATCAATTCATCACATTAAGTATGTAAATGTTTGTTGGGCATACACTATTATTTTATTTGTAAAAATATATGCGATGAAAACTGTATAAAGTAGGAACAACCAAATTTTTTGAGGTAAAGCTGCAATTTTTTGCTATATAGAACTGAATTTATTTATCTTGTATTTGGGTTCATCACAAACAAGTTAATGAAACGAATTACATGATAATTATATTAAATTCAAAGCTCCACATGCTTTAGTTGCCAAAAAACATCTTGTTTGCTGTACCCTTCACCTTAAGCTTATTGTTTAAGATAGACTTGCTTATATATATACTCTAAAGTTTTAGTGCACCACTAAACTAGTCAGTAGGCCTAATTTTGAAGGCTTTAGTTGACAGTATTTAAAATACTAAAAATATATCCGTCTCTTACATTCCCGTCTGTTTGACAAGAACAGCAACAGTTTTAGTAGTTTTAGATCTGTCAACTAAAGCCTGTAAAATTGGTCCCACTGTAGTGTGGTGGTCTATGAGACAATCTATTATGTGTATAGTACCAATTTTCACAACAATTTAGAAAAAGCTTGATTTATTTTAAATCGAATTTGGCTGTAGCCGAACGTGCGATGCATGTCAGTGTAATTTTTTATACAAGTTCATTTTAAAATGGTTCTTAGTGATAGTATTGACAACCTGTACACAGTGACACACAACGATAATAACTTATTCTAAGCAAGTACAAAAGAAAAACAGAACCTATTACTAATTTAAAAACTTATAAATAGCCTGCCTAAAAGGCCCAGTCATTGTATTTCTGTGTGCGGACATTGTTGCTGTGTACAGTGTTGTACAAGATGGTCTGAGCTCAGCATGTGCCATGGACGAGTCCAGGGCCCTGATTTTCAGTCCAGACCTTGAGTGAGAAAACCAGTGACAATACTAGTTAAAACTGCTAGTGTACATTTTTTTTTTATTTTAAAAATAATATAAAGAGTTCCTTAAAAAAATATTAAAATAATAAGGTGAGTTGTGTACTACGATGCTTGCATACTAGGTAAATAATAAATAAATAAATAAATAAATAAATAAATAAATATGTGTGGACATTTCACACAGCGCCATCTAGCACCAAACTAAGCATAGCTTGTACTATGGGAACCAGATAACGGATATAATACATAGATACTTTTGTTTGTAAATACATACATAGAATACAATATAACACCCAGACACAGAACAAACATCGATGTTCATCACACAAATGTTTGTCCTGGGTAGGAATCGAACCCACAGCCCTCGGTTCAGAAGGCAGGGTCACTACCAACTGAGCTATCGGTGCCGTCAATAGTTGATATTATTTTGACAGGGCAACTACGGACACGTGTTCAAAGGATGGATGGAACGTGATAACCAGGAATCTCAAAGGAAGGAAGTGGCGGTGAAAAAACTCACGCGACAAGCGTCCGAGCGAAACGGGACTCTGTATGAAGATTTCAAAAACGAATTAGAAATTATGAAGGTAAGCAACTAATAATTACCTATTATTCTTGTTGTATTGTGTAGTGGCTGTTATGGCATTACACCAAAATTACTACCCATGTTTTTTTCAACATGTCATTCCTAGACGCATGCGTGGCATCCACAATGTGCAAATAAGGTGTTCAATAGTCTTGGACTGTTTTTTAAGTAAATAAATAAATGAAGCCATTGTTTTTTCCAGATAGGGCCTAACTTTAATGATATTTGATCTCGATGTATTTTATCTCAAAACTAGCTTTTGCCCGCGGCTTCGCATGCTTGTGTTATGTTATTTTTACGTTATAGTCTAATAATAGATAATGCATTTCGTACCAAACAAAAAATCCACTAAATCTTTTCGAAGCTGAGCACAGTAACCTGTATTAGCAGAGGTATAGGTATAGGTATAACGCAAGCATAGCCGTGAGTGGAAGCTATTTACGCCATTACCTAAATTTAAATGTTTTGAGTCTAATATAGATTTATGACAGTAAAAGAACTTTCTAACAAAAAACTACAATTTTATAAGTACCTCTTCATATTACAACAAAAAGAAATAATCATCACTTCACTCAGGTCTTAAACAGAAATTTCAGTAAATTTTGTTTAGGTAGTAGTTACCTAAGCAGTCAGGTACGGTTTAGAAAAATATGGAAGAATCACACACGATGATTCTTAAGTTTGGCTCCATAAGAATTGAGTACCTACACTTAGCCAGTGTCCATAATAAGTTTATAAATTGCTGGAGATATGCATTTACCTGTACGATGCGTACATAATTAATTTTCTTAATACTAATTAGGAATTACTAATATATTTATTTATTTATTTATTTATTTATTTATTTATAAAACGATAGTTAGCTTACAGTTTAACACCAAAACGCTCCCTATCTTATATTATGAGTATAAAATAACCTAAACTCACAGATAATCGCCGATAGGCTATCATTAAATATGTCGACATGCTGGACCGTGTGCGTAAATAAATTGAGCATAGACAACGCTCTATTAGTAGGCGCGTTGTTAGCATGGCAGGTACGTAGCACGGGACATGAGAACACCTGGTGCCGGCGACGGCTCCCGGTGCGAGTGTAATTATTGGGTACAAATAAAGTCAGAGCCGCCAACACCGTCGGATTATTAATCCTGTTGCGAAGGATCTGACAATAGTGGACAACTAGCGACAGTTTACGTCTTAACTCTAATGCATCTACACCGATCATACCTGACACAAATAGAGACGGAAAAAGATAAGGGTAATAGCCGTACATGCGTTTATATACATAAATAGCAAATTTGCGCTGAAGCCTCTCTATTATCAAGGTATACTTAGCTTCACGGGGGTCCCAGACTATCGAATCAAACTCCAACTTACTACGTACAAAAGCATTAAATAGCATAATTGCAACTTTCACGTCTTGAAACTGCGAAGCTGTTCTCATTATGAATCCCAAGATTTTATTTGCGCCTTTGCAAATAGAAAGAACATGCTCGCGGAAATCAAGGTGCCCATCGAGAATGACACCCAGATCCCGGATGGAGTTTACCCTCTCCAACGGAGCACCCTCCAAAGTGTACTGTGAGCATATTGGGCTTAGTGACCTAGAGAATGTGAGCACTTTACATTTCGAGACATTAAATGAAAGCCTATTAGATTGGGACCATTCTTCCAGCGATTGAATGTCATTCTGCAATTCAACACAGTTCTAAAGTTGACTAACAGGCTGATATACCTTCAAATCGTCTGCGAACATCAAACACTGCGCTGTGCTGAATACCGTCGGAAGGTCATTCACCATGGCCAAGAAAAGGGTAGGCCCAAGAGTGCTGCCCTGGCTCACTCCAGATCTTGTGTAAAACTCATCAGATATGTACATTTTGAGCTGAACATATTGCCGACGGTCCCTCAAATAGTGCGCAAAAAATTTTTAAAAGTTTAGGCGAGGCCCCCAGTTGCGACAGTTTGACCATAATACTAAACCACCACTCCTTAAAGAATCGACAGTTATTATTATTATTAAGTCCACTATTTTCCACGCTGTCTCATTCCCACTGCACTTTCAACGTACCTACCAAGTGATGAAAGTGAGGAAGTAGGTAAAATCGTCATTACACAGATAGTATGTAATCGTCATTAGAAAGATACCTACTATAACTATAACCATCTTGAAGTAACCGAGTAATCAATCATTTTTTGCTCCCGTGGTATATTTAAAAGCCCACAGATTTAAAATATTTTAACTATTAAAAACTTATTTCAACATGCAAGAAGAAGAAGAAGAACAAATAAAAATAAAACAGTCAAAAACGAACGCTACGCGCCATGTTGTTAATTCGAGGATACAATTGACATAATGAATACCTACATATTATTATATCTAAGTACCTACCCATAAACATTTTTCATAAAATATTTCGTATCATTGGCTAAATACAAATATCGCACTCCGGCTTACTTTAGTGCCAAAATAAAAAAGGTTTTAAAATGCGTAGCAATGGTAAGGGTCTATAACTTAAGTAGCTATAAGTACTACAGGGGGTCTAGCTAAGATACCAACCACTAACGCTAACGCCTAACGCTAACTCCAAAACTGTATTGAAATGACATTATCTGTGGAAAAGTAAGCGATTTCCGAAATGTCATCGCAGTACATTTTGGAGTTAGCGTTTGGCGTTAACGTTAGTGGTTGGAATCTTTGCTAGACCCCTGGTACCTTAAAACTTCCTCGGGGTCGATCAAGAATATAGCAATAGCGCAATAATAATTTTATCTATCTAATTAGAATGGTAACGTGTAGTAAGTTTACGTAAATAATACATTTGACCAGATCGCCAATAATGAACATTGCTCCCGCCAAAACCTAATCGAAAACTTGAATAAAAATGTTAATTAAGTAAGCTTCAATATTGGCTAAGTATGATGATCGCGTGAAGCCTTATGAATGATTATAAAAAGTCCAAGAACCTACCCTTTTAAACAGTTTTCATAAAATACTTCCTATCATTGGCTAAATACAAATTTTGTCTAATGCCAAAATAAAAAAGGTTTTACAATGCGTAGCGAAAGCTAGGGTCAATAAATGAAGAACCTATAGGCACAGATTACTGAATATGTTACTACTATAGGTTAAGCTATAGGCACTATACAATACAATTTTAAATACTTATTTCGAATGGTAACGCGTAGTAGATTTTTGAAAACTAATACATAATAACAGATCGTCAATAAAGAATTTTGCCCTCGCCAGAACCCATTAAATCGAAAACTAAAAAATAATAATTTTAGTTATGTTTCAATATTGGCTAAATATGATATCGCGTGAAGCCTTATAACTTATAACTCAAAAATTAGACATCTGTCAAAAATAACATCTGTCAAAAATGACATCTTTCAAAAATGACATCTGTCAAAAATGACATCTGCCAAAAATGACATCTCTCAAAAATGACATCTGTCTAATAGGGATAAAATTTATCGATTTCTTTATTAACTTATAAAATTAATATTAAATTAAACTACATTAAAAACTAAATAGTAAAATATAATAAAAAGTCTAAGAAGTTTTTAGTTTTCGTAATTCCTTGTTCTCTGTGTCGTGCTCATATTTAAAAAAGTTCTCATACATATCCTCTTTTTTAGTTTGGAACACAGATTAACGAAAAAACTTATCTATATGCAATACATATGACTTCCTTGGGTATAGCAACTTACATAATGAACACATTGTTTTTCTCTAATCTGCATTGCATCGAGCGCAGACGAAGTTATCGCGCGATGTATTTCGCCGTAGCCCGAAAAGTGTGATGCACTCATGATACACTGCCGGTAATGCAGGTGCGCCAATTGTTATTTACTGTTTTTTGTTTTTTATGTTATAAATACAAACATGCATTACATTACTTCCTTATTGCTTAGTGCAGTGGGGATTGTTCAGTATGAAATAAAAATGATTTGGGTTCCGTACTCAAAGGGTAAATCTTTATTACTAAACCTCCGCTGTCCGTCTGTCTGTCTGTCTGTCCATCAGACACCAGGATGTACTCATGAATCGTGATAGACAGTTGAATTTTTCACAGATGATATATTTCTGTTGCCACTATAACAACCGTGATTCGTATTCAAAGGGACAGATAAACAGACAAATAAAAACAAATGGTTTTACTTCATATTGATAAGGAATTAAAAATTAAAACTATTAAAATCTATTTTTGTAATCGCTTTTTGTATAAATAATATTCTCGCAGTTAGTAAAACATATTTATTCGCCGACATGCAATATAACGCTACTGCTTCCTCCATTTTATTTAGCCCACGTCGGTCGCGCAGCAGGCAAACAAATTGATTGTGTGTCTGGGTTGGGGCGCTACAAAAACATCGAGGATAGTCAACAGAGATGTTTTTGCGCGCCAACTCAACAGCGAAGGTTCGGGCGTATATGAAGCCGCGCCATAATAGTAACAGAGTTTTGTTTCTTTAATCTGTGCATCCGGATAAACCCGAGATAAAATTACCGTCAGTAAGACAGCACATTTCTTTTCTCTCATCTATGATTAGTAGCTAAAATAAAACTTACCTTTTGACACTGGCTAAATACCTACACTATGTGTGGACCAAAATATAAGAAGAAAAAAACTTACCTTGATGCCTTGAAGCGGCCATCTTGTTAAAATACCGTTCCGTTTCATAATGAAATCTTAATCATTTTCACCAAAAAAAAATTACATTATTTAAAATTTAATATATCCTATGTTGTGCGCCGGGTTTTTCTAAGCTTATTAGTGAAAACCGCATGAAAATCCGTTCAGTATTTTCGGAGTTGTGCCGTAACAAACAAACAAACAAACAAACAAACAAACAAACAAACAAACAGACAAAATGTCTAAAAAGTAGCTTAACGTGATCAGCGAAAAATTTCAAGCCAACCTGTGTCATTTTTTTTTCGATATCTTGCATTTACAGATTTTTTTATCTCTACAGTTTTATTATATGTATAGAATAGAAGATAGATAGGTTTACTAGTAAACATTGTGTAGCGGCAGAATAGTTATATAGTTTTCTGTTTCTCTACATCAAATTCGAAATAGACAAAGTTAGAGGTAAACTGAGTACCTATTCCATTGTTATGCAGAGTTTAGGAAAGCGTCTCCGAGATGGTCATTTGCAAATGACAATGTTTACGTGATTAAATGCAATTCCCCAATGATGCAATTAATGATGGTTTACTTTAGGTAATTGAAGAGATGTCAATACTACTACGGTATTTACACCGATATGAAAGTAAACAAGAGAAATAATATACTGAAATCTATTATATACTCGGTGTTTCAATGATCAACTAAAACCTCAAGCGCCCTAGCTCATAAAAGTGATTTCTCTTTTCAACCTATTACTATCATTGTTACAGTCGCTCCAACACATCAACATAGTAGAAATCCTGGGCTACTCGTGGGACCACGGATCAGATGTGCTGATCGTGATGGAGTATTTAGAAGAAGGCTCGCTCAACTACTACCTCAAGTTTCAAGGCGATAAGCTACGCATCTCGCATCTACTCAAATATGCAAAAGATATCGCTACGGTAAGGACTGATCATTACCAACTACCTTTATCCTGTGACATCAACATTTGAGTAATAAGATTTCTAAACCCCAGATAATATAATACCTACAGTACAGATGCCTCATCCCATACAACGGAATAACGCGGGCTATTTTACGAATTATTTTATTTCTGCATAACGCAAGATTATCATGCGACATTTACTGCGTGTTGGAGAAGTATTGGGCCAAATGAATACACTGGACACTAACTAGTAACTCTCTAGACACGATTATTACATTTTTTTTAAGTTTGGGCAATTTTTCGTTTGTACGTGATGGGACCCCATGTCTAAACTGAGATCAGATCATATCTCATTTGTCCAGTAACTTCACTAGCTACAATGCCGCTTAAACCGGAATACAGTAGTGCTTGTGTACATGACTGCTTGGCGGCAGAATAACTGGCAGAGTGGTACTACCTATATATGAACTTTGCAGAAAAGTGCTGGTAAACTTAGGTGCGTTCTGTAGTGTAGTGGTAAGATCGATATACTAAGTTTAGTTTGTCAATTTTATTTTATTTTATAGTATATTTGTATTAGTCCATGAAGGTTCATTCATATTTCTTCCCCATCGGTTGTCAGTTCTACGAGCGATGTCGCTTGCTCATTTTCATTTCAACTTGCTAATTCTAAAAGCTATATCGGTCAGTTTAGTTCTCCTGCGGATCTCCTCATGTCGGATCTTATCCCGCAGGGAAACACCGAGCATTACTCTCTCATATATCGTTGCGCGACTTTGAGCTGACTAATGAGGGGAACAGTAAGGGACCACGTGGTCTTTTACTGTTGGCGTCGTTAGTATTTTTTTTTCTTAGATTTTGGCTCCACACTTCGTGTATTTAGCCAGTGTCAAGTATTGTAATTTTTATCGTTCAAGAATATATCACGTAAAGTCAAGTCTTAGCCATAGTCATAGTCCAGTCTAAGTCATGCTCCAGTAAAGTGGTGGCAACTTTACTAGAAGTTTCTATGGAATTTTGGAAGTAACACGAAAACTTACGTTTCACCACATTATATCACTTGCCCATACTCATGCTCGTAATTCAGCACTTAATGCGTAAAACGCCACCAATTTTAAACATTAATACTGGAAAAGCACGAGTTTTGAGAAATAATAAAATGCAACGACGTGAACATTTCCGCGTTCCCGCCAAAACTCCATTAGTAATCTTATACCAATGTATTGTTTTAGGGTATGGACCATGTGTCAGCAAAAAACGTGGTCCACCGTGATCTCGCGACGCGGAACATTCTCGTCGTCAACAAGTACCACGTCAAGATATCGGATTTTGGACTCGCGCGGATCATACCGAAAGAGGAAAGCGCGTACCGACTCAAGACTGAAAGACTGCTGCCTATCAATTGGTAAGTAATTTCGCCCTCTCTTTTCTCCAGATTTCTCTTTTTTTCCTTTTGTGCCCCATTTTATTTACTTTCCTTCCTCTCTGCCTATCAATGACTTCTCTTCCTTCTCTTTCATTTATTTTCGTTCCTGTCTTCTTTTTCAAATCTTTTGCTTCGTCTAACTACTTTTCCCTCTGTTTTCTCTGTCTGTTTACTTTTTTGTGCATAGACTGTCAAAAGTTTGTTATGAATTTAATTTTTTTCCTTCAATGATTTTGAGTGATGGCAAATCGCACGAATATTTTTACCCCGTCTTATAACCTTCTTATCACAGAGCTATGAAACAAATGGAAGCGTTTTTTTGTTTTTTGCTCTGTGCTTCTTATAATGTAAAGTTCACTGTAGATACAATCGTTCATTCAAATATTAAATGATCGAGGCATAAATATTTCAATGATAAACTGGATTGATCTTAGATACTTATGAGTAAATCAATATTTATTGCTATAACTCATAAGTCTCTAAAAATATTGTTTTCCTACATTCATCATTATTTCGAAAGAGTGGTGGGAATGCTAAATCAATAAAATAGATCAGATTTAATAAATGGTCCGTGCATGGTGGTTTGGCATTTTTTCATACATCAGACTTACTATAGCATTTGATCACTCTCTCATCCGACGAGAAAAGAAGATGAGATCGAAGGTGTCGCATGCTAGCTAACTCATATAAGCAATAATATTCCAAAGACATAAAGATATTAGAAGGTAAAAAATTTAAAAGACATTTTTGACTGACTGGCAATGCAACTGTTTTTATCACAGAGCTATGAAACAAATGACGCATGTAGAGAGAGAAAGCGTTTTTTTTTGCTCTGTGGTTTTTATAGTGTTAAAGATTATAAAGAATTCCGTACTAATATTTATTTATAGATTATCATCATCATCATCATCATTAACAGCCTGAAAACGTCTACTGCCGAACACAGGCGTCCCCCAGGGAGCGCCACTTAGAGCGGCTGCTCGCCTCTTGCATCCATCGGCTCCCCGCGGCTTTCACCAGGTCGTCGGTCCACGTAGTGGGGGCCGGCCTACGCTGCGTCTTCCAGTTCGTGGTCGCCACTCGAGAACCATTCTTCCCCATCGGTTGTCAGTTCTACAAGCGATGTGGCCTGCCCATTGCCATTTCAACTTGCTAATCCTAAGAGCTACATCGGTCAATTTAGTTCTCCTGCGGATCTCCTCATTTCGGATCTTATCTCGCAGGGAAACACCGAGAATTGCTCTCTCTATAGCTCTTTGCGCGACTCTGAGCTTAGTAATGAGGCCAACAGTTAGAGACCACGTCTCAGTTCCATAAGTCATAACTGGCAACACACATTGATTGAAAACTTTTGTTTTCAGGCTTTGTGGTATTTTGGACGGAAAGATAGGTCGAAGCTTCCCGAACGCTGCCCAGCCGAGTTGGATTCTTCGGGCGACCTCTTTGTCGAAGATTATAGATTATACTTAAATGAAAATAGTAATTAGTTATTGAATAACATTTGCAAGTCTTATTGTAACACTTATACTATACATGTATTTTAGCAAATAAACGATTTGATTGATTAATTGATTTTCATATGAATTTTTCTCCTCAGGTATGCGCCGGAGTCTGCGGTGGAACCGTGGCATTTCTCAACGAAGAGTGACGTTTGGTCGTACGGTGTAACGGCGTGGGAAATATTCACACGCGCCCGTCAAGAGGTGCCCAAGTTTGACGTCGAACGGCCCAGGGAACGGGCCTCTTGGTGAGATACTAACATATTTGTTTATAACTACAGATCTCGAAAAACGAAGAGCCCCGACGCAAACAAAGGGCTGTTATCAGTTTTACGTGTGTATGTTTGTCCGTTTGTAGCATCGTAAATTCTCATACCGGTGTTGATTTTTTTTGAAAGGTGTCTTCGTTGAGATTTATTTGCAAAATAGTGGATTTTCTGTCTTTTCAATTGTAATTTAAAGTCCTTATGATAAAAAAAAAAAATTGATGGTGAGGATGATGATGTTGGTAGCTTGGATGGACCGATTTTAAAGCGGTGTTTTAGGATGGTATTTAGTCATCATTAATTTCGTAATATCATGATATGACATGAATGGAACAACAAATGCATTACCATTATATTTCATCCCAGTTCTCTCCAAAATGTTAAAATGAAAATTTATACAAAGGTGTCGTTATAAAGTATCCGTCTAAGCTGTATTTCAGTTTGTTGGATTTTTAGTGTTTGATTACCAGTTTTGAAACTGCAATTATTAGCTTGTTAAAGATCGCCATTGTTCCAGCTTCCAAATACCAGAAGGGTGTCCGTCTGAGATATTCAGGCATCTCATGAAAGACTGCTGGAACCTCGACCCCAACCTCCGGCCCAAGTTCATAGATCTAGTTCACATGTGCAAGCGGTTCATCGATGAATACAAGTAAATGGTAACATTTATCTACGCTATTAAGGGCGGAATGGTATAATAACATAGAGGAAAACGAAAGGACCTTGCATGGTTTTATTCAAGCAAGGAAAGTACGGGAATAGATAGTTTATGTATATCTAAATAACTATACGAACATCGCGGGACTTTTTAGTAAGTAAAAAAATTATAGAATTTGACGCGTCATTTTTAAGACGAGTATAGTGACATTGATGATTTTGTGTAACTTTTGCAAGTGTTTTTCAATCGATCAATTTTAATGGAATCCTATGAAATCTTGATGTATTTTATACGTATTTTAGACGTATTTCGTAGCTGTGTTCTGCACAAAACTGCCAATCAGGGTGTAGTCGCGTTTTCGTGGTTCCTCGAAGCATTTGCCTTATTTAGTTCATTATAAATACGTAATAGTTTTTTGTATGTTTATTTGTAAATATTTCGCAATCGAAGTGAGAAGCAATTAAATCATATCTCAGTTTTGTTGGATCTAAGTAAACGTTTATATTTGTGCAATTTGTGTGTAGATGTTACGTAACATAGTTTTTGCTCTTTACTTTGGGTTCTACATAGACCGAAGATTACAATAGAATGTTTTAATAATATTTTAAGGCTATTTTATCTTTATGTATGAACAAACTTTGAACTCATTTTAAGGTTTATTAAAATAGTGACATGGTACTTGCCGCGATAAGAAATGACGAATACAAAGTCAATTTTAGAATAAGCGTTGTTTGTAATATTTTTATTCGAGGCACTTTGTTGTAAGTTTTTGCTAGTCTGATCGTCGTCAGATATTTTTGGGTCTTTTGAATTAGGTGTAAGAAATGTATGGGCACAGTCTAGTGGGACTGTGATATATAATTATAGGGGGTAGTTTTGCGCAATTTACAACAAATACGTGTTTTCCGGCAGCTTTTAAAGCCGGTAAATTTTGCATTTTTAATAAAGTCGTTAGATTTAATCGTGAACAAAAAACTGGCTGTATTTCAGAGCTTAAACACTCGTCTTTAAAAAATCGACAAAACAGTTTTATATTTCAGTTTTTATTGGCGGAATTGATCAATTGTATACACAGCAATGAACTGTAATTAATACTAAACTAGCATATGTGGATGGCAGTTGATATTGGCGGTAGATAGACTCAAAAACTGTTGTCCATTTATATCATGAAATGTTTCATTGCTTCATCGTATTAAAAATTTAACAGAGCGTGATTTATAAATAATGCTGACCTTTACCACAGATATTAAAATAGTAGCACCTACCCTTTACAGAAGTCATCAGAACATGTTATCAGTAAAAAAAGAAATTGCACTAGCTGTTGTAATTGCTATTTTTTATTTGTGTGAATAAATTGTGATCGTAAATCAACGAACAAATAGATTATGAACGAGTTTGTAAAGAGATATATGTTTATTAAAGATTTTTATTGCCATGATTTAACACTTGTATAGCGGTAAAATATTGACGAATCGGGCAGTGTACGTGCGCACTGCTCGACTATAAAACCAAAGATGATATTATATTATTATATTATCCTGATGTCTAAAGAACAATTTATTTTAAGAATTTATAAAAACATAGGTATATTTTATAATTTTATGTACTAAGTTTGCAATGTTATATTGCTGTTTGTAAATTAGTTTAGAACACTATTTAGTTAGGTATGACATGTACACTGTTTTTTAAATTTGATATCTATGTTTTAGATTATGGTAGATATTTTATGAAATTGTTTTTATTTCTGCATTTATGAATGGCAACATCTGAATTTAATTAATGCGGGTAACAGCCGGAGTACACCTGCTAGCATCAAGACAAGAATACAATCAACTGCAATGGGAGCTATGATAATACGACTCATAGAAAAATAAGTCAAATGGACCAGTTATTTACAAAACAGTTAGAATTGGATCAAAAACTGCATTAACGTTACTAACATAATGGACAATTAGTGTACACTACGGCTCGTAGTACAGTCTAATCGGTACATAAGTTGTCATTCATAAAAAAATAATTTTTTTAATAAAATCTCGACTTGAGTAACGATCGATGACTGATCGTAGTTCTGTGATACGGGCCTTTAATTCATTGTATCAGACCACCAATGTACCTTATACTATGAGAAAATTTTGCTGTCTTCCACAGACCAGTTCATTGAACATATAAAAATGACCACTAAACAACAACCCCCGTACCAATAACATTCTGCAGCAAAAGACTATAGTTGTTTTGTCTCTCTTTATCGCATTTGAAATAAGCCAAGACAAAACAAGAGAAAACACCGAGTATCTACCCCTGTTCTGTAGTGTTTATTATTGAGGGGACAAGTCAGCACATTGCACGGCGGTCAACGTAATTAATTGTGCTTTCTAATGGACGTCCCGAAGATTAATGTAATACGAGGTTTCTTATTGATTGCTTCTTACATTCATTTATTCGTCCAATGCCCAAACATACCTATGCTGTGACAATGCATACTGTTCTTGCGGGGGTAATAGTACTATATGCGCGTCCTGCTTCAACTTTTACTTTTTTAGGTTTTTAGGCATAATGCTTTTAAGACATTACGCCATAAGCAATTTGCAAGTTAAACGGCGTTTTTAGGCAATTTGATGATGGTTTTTTAGTCTCCTATGTGGAAAAACTTCTATTGCAGCTGATTGAACTTTAGTTGAACTAGTGTAGTAACTATTCTATAGCAGCGTGTGCTCTTGGCTTCAGTGGATCGTAATTAAGACTGAGAATCGCGACGTAACGGTGCTAAGAGGATCGAAAATGGGCCTTATATTTTCATGTTGATCGTTTGAAATAGTTTGAAAAAAAATTTGTCTTTATTAATGCAAAAAGAACCAAAAGGCCTAAGGTTTGACTGTTACATTTTTATATAAAGGTTTTTGATGTTACAATCGGGAAATTGTACTTACACGTTTATAAAACTGTTATTTCAGTGCGCGGAAAGATTTGTGGCACATATGTATGGAAAAGTGGTTTGAATTGACTTGAACTTTTTGTCCTTAATAAACGCAATACCGCCCATACTTTTGTGTCACTTTTCCTGCTGGGTACTGTTTTATAGCCCTTTTAATTAGAATCCTTCCCGGTAGGTGAGTTAGTTATGACTTCTAGATATTGAAGGTATACGAGTGTGATAAACGAAGTATAAGGGACAAACGACTGTGGTATACTATAATAGGAACGAATTACAGTTAAAAGTCGCGTCTAACAAAAAATCTTATTACAGTTCTTATGTGTTATTTAAGACAAAATCGTGAGATTGATATTTACGATTAAAGTTTTTAGTGCTAACGATTGATATAACTATAATTTCTTTTTTCTAAATATAATAAATCGTCAATCCAGTCAATTAAATGTGTATTGCACGCAAATTTTACACACAAAATACTAACAAACATTTATTGTTACAACAACGTAACGTAGAACGGGGTTTTACCTATAAAACTATTAATCTTATTATTCGATTTTAAAAAATCGTCATTAGTTGACTATGCTATTTTGTAGTTCGAATATTCAGGGTTGCAATTGTATTCATTTTTTTGGAGCGAACCAAATACCAAGAACTTGTTTGCCCGTTTTGCTAACACATTTACAGTTTTCAACCATATTAACAAGAAAGCCCTATATTATATTTTTTTACCACTAATACCACAGATCACTGAATATGTTACTACGTACCAACAAATTGATAATAAACATCTTGGCTCGCATTAGTGCTAACTTCTGGTTGATAAAACCCCGTTCCGTTACGGGCCATCTAGTCTCTCTGTAGCTGTTATTTTAATCAAATAATAGATGATACGCAAAAGACTTATTATTAGGTCAATTGAGATTTAAACTCATCAATTAAATCTTTTCTATAAGTAGTATAGATTTATAAGTCTGCAAATTGCATGTCCATTTTAGAATATTTGCACCGAATTTGTGTAATATACACGACTGTTCACTTTTTTATGAATATATTTGTAGTTTACTGTATAGTCTGTTTGAATCTAAACCATTGTTTTTACGTTGTCACCGCTTTAAGATGTTGCTGTAAATATTAGTTACATTACGTAATTTAGTTAAATAAGGATCGTTTTATTGTAATATTAAGACTGGGTATGTAGTTGGTTCGATCAATGTAAAACATCAATTTGTTAAAGAACAAGATCTTTGAAGAAGTACAGTGCAATTAAATGACTCGCGTAAATAGCGCGCCTTAATTTGTAGATAATCTGTTTTAAAATGACAGCCTCCGTGGTGTGGTGGTTGAGCAAGTCGGCTCATAACCCGGAGGTGGCGGGTTCGATTCCCGCGACAGGACAAGTATTTGTGCCCGAAAAAAAAGCGCAAATACTTGTTCTGTGTCTGGGTGTTGTGGGACCATGGTCCTCGTAGTTCCTGGGTCCCTAGACACAGGGAATCCTAGTTAGGGTCCAGGATCTATGTATGTGATCGTTGGGCGTTATTTATTATTATTATTATTTATTTATTATTATAAAATAAACGAATACCCAGACAAAAGTGTAAATTAAGCTAAATTATTAAACAACGAAAATCGGAATAAACAAAAGGTGGTAACAATTTTATTAATTTGCAAGCTGACCCGACATACGTTCTGTTATCCAAATTTTTAATAAGTACAAATATAATATGGAAAAAGAGAATTTAATAAAACTAACAAACGCACCCTAAGCAAGATAGAAATCCCTAGCTACCTAATCTGTGACTAAAAACAAAATAGAAAATAAGATAAAACACATAAGTTTGCTCGACTAAAAAGGCGAGTGTTTTCGAAAAACTGCATACTTAATATACTAATATCCTATTGCAATCAATCCTAACTCAATACAGACGGAGGCGTACACCACACCGTAGACTGCTATAGAGTATTTAGAGTAAGTACACCCTGATGTAGTATACCTTGGGTCTACGTCTATTTTAGGGCATTCTACCTGTTCGAAATATAAATAAATATATCTACCATTTTTTTAGTAGGTACTGTCTGACTGATACTCAATAAAATATCATAAAAGTATGATTTATTGAATGCAGACGATGGATATATGGACGTTGTAAATTACGCCCCATTGATACCCCACAGAATATTTAATTTTACCAGTGTGCGATAAGAAAAAATAACGTAAATAGCACTTAATGGATTTTTCCGATACTTATGTTTATTTTCATGTTTTACGGATAAATTGCCGTTTTTCTCTTACTACATCAATCACACTACCTACACCTAAAATCTACGTCTTATGTTATAACAAGGGGTGATTATATTGACTAAATGATTTTTTTTGGATTTTTTATGAATTAAATACAACATTCTTGAATGCATTTTCTATGATGCGTTCTCAAACTAACTTTTGAAACGTCGAACTTCACGTCTTTCAATCTTTAGAGGTCAAAGACCTATTTAGCTATCATAAAAAAGCAATGCTGTAAACGTCTTCAATTTGGAACGGATGCAAAATATTCAATACATTTTGAATGCAGATATACTTATTCTATGCAAATTATAAATTGCTTTGTTACTCGATGTATAAGTATTTTGTATTTGTTTGATGTCCGATTTAACTTACAGAGTTGGTTGTTGAATGTTCTCAGTTGTTGGAACAAACAAATATTTGGCAAAGCTGTCTTAATTTTTAATGAATAAGTAGATTTACAAATCTAATATTTACATAATTTAATTAATTATATATTTTCTACCGTAGGCTCTAAATTATTTTGGTTTGCTACGAATCCTAAAATTACTATATAATTGCTATTATTTTAATTCTACTTATCTATGCTAAATATTTACATTGATCGAAACAAAGCATCAGTGTTATTTGCCATGAGTTTAAAAATAAATTATTGTCTGTAGTTGAAGTTTTTAATTTAATCCCAACCACAGAATAAACCGAATAATCAGTAGAACTACTTCAGCTTCAGAGTATAATTACTCCTTGGAGAGTGCGGAGTGCTAGAAGTTTCATTGAATTAGACAAGATCTGTTAGGGCTGCCTCCTAAGGCTGCTAAATAAAATAGCAAGCATAAGCCCGTCTGCGCTAAAGTTTGACAGCTCGTACTTATCTCCAGGAAGCACCCAAATGCGTTGCACCTATATACCGTTAGTAATGATATTTTCTTTGGTAGGTAAGTGCTTATGTCAGAGGGATAAGTGCGAGGAGCTTACAGACCAGATTATAAAGCCCGTAAGGGACCGTCAAACTTCGGTGCAAACAGGCATTGCCATAGACGTGAACTTACTCAATATTATCTTTTAATTGATTTTTTATGCATTTATAAGATATTTACGTAATTAAGTACATACTTACCTATCAGCTGTAGTTGTTAATAAAATTAGTATAAGTAGCTATATATTCATTTATGTACCTAAGTCGTGCATGACAATAGAGGCGCAGAACTAGGGACATAGGTACCTTATAATACTTAAATAATCTACTAAGTTAGTACCTACATAATAACGCTTGGGGCGCGTTTTTCCCGTTATTTATTTATACATTTTCCCGTAATTACAAAATTTCCTCAGCTAAGTTGTACCTGCATCTGTATGTACAATTTAGGCCTTAGAGAATTAGAGAATAATAGGCGTGATGACTACTACTAAAAATAAACAAGTAAATATTACTTTCATAAAGAAGATTAAAAATGAATGCAATAATAGAAAAAATAAGTAAAATCGGTAAATAAATCACGGAGTAATAAGCATTTAAAGTTTCTGTAGGGGGCATCTCTTGTCCCTTTCTCGCGAACTAATGGAATGTGACTTTTGAGGCCCAGAGCCTCTAGACAAAGTCACATTCCATCGCTAATCGCTAAGTTCAAAAATGTATGGGAATGACATAAGCTATCGATATGTCACGTGGCCCAGAGCGCCTCCACAGTTACTATGAAAAATCCACTTGTAACGTCACATGCCAAAGAGATTGTTTGTAAAGCTACCACAGCTTAGTAATGAGGTACTATGAACGGCCTTGCTCTGACGTCACTGGCCGTTGAGGTATCTCGTTCTATTCCGGTTTTTAAAATGCTTGTAACTGTCATTTTTTGAGATATTTTATTTTTGTTTTCCCAAAGGCTTATCTTTTGAGGAATACAATTAATTTATGCAAAAAAAAATTGTCGTCTTTCCTATTATATTGTGCGTATATTCAAATCGGTACAGTATAGTTTGACATAACAGTCACACGAGCGATCATTGTATTTCTATTGTTTTATTATTATATTTTTTTAGTTGAAATAAGTACTTAACATTTTAATAACTTTATCTTTAGCATCTCATAGGTACACAACGATATGACAACGTATAGGTACCTATTTAAATCGCTCTTTAATCGGCAGCTATTTGTCTCGGAGCGATGGAGCGAGGGTTGTGACATGACACATTTGCGCTGCGACAGACACCCGCGCTGCCTCGTTGCATCAACTGAACCATTCAAGCTCGCAACAGGCAGGCAGCCCCCTGACGGATATTGATGGATGGGGTGCGGTGCGTCAAGAACTTCGCATGTAGGATGTGGTGAGTATTCCTATACCCAGACCTTTGTATTAGAACATGCCTCTATAAATAATCGTATGTGGTATGTATACCTATACCTAGAACAAGATTGATAGATAGATAGATTGTCTAGAACATGTCTCTGTAACTAAGTATAGTATAGTGCAGAGCATTGGGTTTTATCACAAACCTATAGTAGGTTATCTAATACCTGTTGTGGCAGATAGAAGGGACTTAGGTTAATACATATGTTTAGATTTTTCATAGTTTAATATACCTACCCTACCTACTACATATTCATCGTTTATGTTTAGCAGGTACCTACCTCATAGGTACATACTTACAAAACATATTTTCCCTAAAATCAATAGGTATCTTTCCATCTTGTTACTCAAAGAGCAAAAAAAGCTTAAGAGTAATATTTTACAAATCTCTGTGTTGTTACATAGCCTACCTAAGTACTCAGAGGTATAGGTAAATAAATAATTTCTCTGTGTTGGCTAAGTAGATAAATTTACCTAATGACATATTTTCATTTTATAAGTATCCAACATGTAAGGTTTGTACAAGCTCTTTTGATAAGGGCTCCGAGGGCAGTAGACAGTGAAACGTTATCCGATTTTGGAGTAGGTATCTGTGGTAGAAATAAAACTCAATGAAACGAAATTAAATAAATAACAGGAATCATATTAAAATGAAATGTATTCTGTTTAATTTATATAGGCCCAATTTTACCAAAGTAGTATAACGTTATTCCAAGGTATACCTTTCCGAGAATAACCGGGTTACACGAATATAGGTAACCCTTATTCCACCAATTTTGAAGGTTATTCCTTTGATACAATCAGCATGGCGTTCTTTTAATCGCCATTTCATTTGTCAATTAGCTGTATCCGAGAGTAACAAGTAGCGTTATACTTGGAATAAAACTTATTCTACTTTGGTAAAATTGGGCCTTACTGATACAAAGAAGTAGGTGCGAGTTGCGTGGGATAATTAATTTGTGTGGGTTGAAAGATACTTTTATCTCATTTAGTTTAGCTTTAAATCTTATCTAGTTTAGTAGGTATAGGTACCTACTAGAAACAGTAGCCCACGGTTTACTCGCGTTTCTGTACAACTTTGATATTTTAACCCCCCAGGACAAACATTTGTGTGATGAACATAGATGTTTGTTCTACGTCTGGATGTTATATTGTATTCTATTTTATACTGTATTCTATTTACAAACAAAAAAGTATATAAGTATTGTATCAGTTATCTGGTTCCCATAGTACAAGCTATGCTTAGTTTGGGGCTAGATGGCGATGTGTGAATTGTCCACACATATTTATTATTTATTATTATTATTTATTATTATTATTATTTAGGTTTTTTCCTACCTAACCAATAGTTAAAACTAACGAATTTTGACTACGCATAAAAAACCCAACCCATAAGCTATAAGTACACATACCTGGGTTATGGAACCCATGAAAGAAGGACAACTTCGAAATCATAGAATTTGCCCTATATTTCAAAATACCTTATAGGTACTTACGTAGGTACCTACTTATTAATTCTCTTCGTTTAGTGGTTTAGGAAGACTGTGCATTGTATTATGCCAGGTAACCAATCAATCAGTCACTCAGGTTAGAACTTTGAAACAAAATACTTCTTAAACATCGGTACATAAAAATACTGAGAAGGGTAAGTGTTAATATAGACCCCTGAAGTTATAAGAAATAAGTACAAAAAGATTATAATTTTACTAACATAAAAAATACACCTGAAATGAGAACTTTGTCCCTTTTTTTCCTGCATTCTACTGTTGGGCTATCTATACCCGGAATTAAACCTCATAACGCTAGGTTGTACCTATAACGAAATAATTAACATTGATCAGTCACAAAAATAACCTACCTTTATTATTAAGAAAAGTTACCGAATTTGAGTAACATCTGGTTCTTGTGTAACTTCACGCTCTTAATCCAAGGATAAACAGTCCAAGGACAAGGACAAGCCCAAAGAATAATTGTTGGAACAACATAGAGCACGTGTTTAATGCTATTTGTAAGACAGGTAGGTAGTCACTTATTATCCAAAAGTTAAATCAACATGTGAGTTTTTGTTAGCAGACACTTACTCTAGAAGGTGCCATTAGTTATTCTGTGGTGCCTATACCTACACACTCATAAAAAATCTCATTTGTAGATGTGGTTGTGTTGTCGGTAATAGCTAGCAGGTCTACATATAACGTGCATGACTAGACAGCTGCCGGGCTGCCCATAGCAGCACAGCACAGCGTTTGCAGCTTATTCTAAGATTGCAGCATTTGCAGTGCCATCTCAGATTAGTTAAAAAAAAGTTAGTTAGAAAAAAACATTGATGTAATAGGTAGGTACTATACCTACTCAGAACACTGGTTTCCTGAAATAGCTACGTTTATGTACGTACCTAGACCTACCTCTATAGATTCAGAAAGAGGAATTTAACTATTTCAAAAGTTATTAGGCGGCTCGAGGCTTTAATAAGGTTCTAAGCCCGGGTAACAAGATAAATTAATCATGTTTCATAAAATTTGGGGTGAATGTTTTTAAAAATAACTTCTGTCTATGCTGATCCGATTTTAGCCAATATAAGCGATTTTAGTCAAATCTTACGATTTGATTGATCGAGCTTTCAGGCGAGAAGTATAATTGTTATAGTAGGTAATAATTATACTTCTTGCCTGAAAGCTCAAATCATAATCAAATGTAATTTTATATTCATAAAGCTTATTTTGATAAGCCGGCTGTCTAATAATAGTCTTCACTTGGAGGGAGAAAATGTGCTCTACCTATTTTATCCGTCAAATACCCACACCTATTATGCTCTATCCGTCAAGTAAATTCAGACGTGACGTTCGAAATTTCTTAAGACTGAAGAGTTTCAGGTTAAGGGTAATGAAATCTTTTCATCCTCAAACAAAGTATAGCTAGTACAGGTCATTAACAGCCTGAAGACGTCCACTGCTGAACAGAGGCCTCTCCCCTGGGAGCGCCACTTTGAGCAGCTTCTCGGCTTTTACATCCATCGGCTCTCCACTGCTTTCACCAGATCATCGGTCCACCTAGTGGGGGGCCGGCTTACGCTGCGTCGATTACTTTAAATTTTATCGTTGAAATAAGGTAGTTTTCAATGTTAGTATATAATAATTTTTTTATAGTTTCGTTTTTGCAAGAAAATATCATCGTCAACAGCCTGAAGACGTTCACTGAACTTTATAGGAGTCAGCCATAGAACGCCCTTTCTTTGAGCGATTGCTTGTTCTTGCATCCATCGGCTCCCCGCAGTCGTCAGTCCACTCTACCTAATGGAGGGCCAGCCTAGTGCGGTACGTGGCGTCTTCCAGTTCGTTTCCACCATTCGCGAACCTTTCTTCCCTATTAGTTGTCGGTTTTGTGAGCAATGTGGCCCGCCTGTGTGCTGTCTTCTTCAATCTTCAATCTTAATTTTTCATCGAATCGCTCTCTTTATCTGTGAGGTGACTATTAATATATTTCTACAATTTCTACAAGTGTTGACGATGTCGATTGTCGATGCTCTAAGCCATAAAGGCTTTATCTTCACTGGATGGTGGAATTATTTAAATCTTAGGATCCTTGCTTATATAAGCTTGATAACACCCGATGGTTCATCGGCTCGGATCCCTCGCCTTATTAGCATGCACAAAGCGCCGCCGGCCGGCATAGCCAGCTCAATTGATAGCTCCGACGAGCGACAAACGTCTTAATTCCATCTGTTTCACTTTAACATGTTATTGCTTTTAGGGGACGGGGTTGGTAGAATTTTTAAACGTCTTCGAATGTCCTGGATTTATTCTGTAGTGCGCGAGGAGCGATTACGTACATAGCTGTAAATATTTTAGTGCTGTGCTCGGTGTGAAGTGGTGCTGCTATTTTAAAAGCGTCACCCTCACACCGACCGTGAGGTGGATGACTTGCTGCTGCAGAAGTGTTCTTCTTGCTAGTTAGATACCTTACCTATTTATATTATTGACATCTCGAACTCGTTGACCCTGTAAAGGTGGAAAAAACCAAAAGCATTACCCCGTTTAGGTGCTGTTATACTTACCTAGTTATTTAGTAAAGGGCCAGATAATATAATACCTACAGTAGTAAAGGTAAAATCTTCATAGAACGTGCTCTATGAAAGCTGGGTGGTTAACACATAGAGATGAGAAAATCTGGACTATGGATGCAGACAGTTAAGGAACGCGGTCAAATAAACTTGATAGATTCTAATGTGTTTTAACTGCCTAGCTAGATACTAAATAACTCCTTTATATCGTACCCAAATATTCTAGGTCTGTGTTCACATCCATCTTAATGAATTCACACATAGGTAACTACTTACATGCAATTAAAAACCAATAAAATAACGGGCAACTTTGCGTTCAAAATTTTATGTAAACTATTACCTAGCCCCTAGCGCTTTTCTATCCCCCGACGCAAACAGAGGGATGTTATAAGATTAAAGTTTGTAAGAATTTGTATATTGTTTATGCAGTAGGTACATTACATAATTATTATGTGGTATTGTAGCCTAATAGATGAACCAATTTTGATTTAATATTTATGATTTTAAAGCAGTATCGCCTGCTCGTGATTCTAATTTTTCCTTTACAAATTAATCAATTTTGATTTCTTTTTAGTTTTGTTGAATTGATTGAGATTAGGGTTATGCTTAAATATTACATGCATTTAGTGACGTAGGTTTTTAAATTAAAGTTTATTTGTCTTGCTGCTCATTATCTTGATCGTATATTATAGGTACCTACCTACTGTCCGAACACTGTCAAGTTTTTTGACGTATTAATTTGTGAGTGCCAGCCATTTACGTTGTAGGTAAGTACTAAGTATGCGGTACTTTAGGCAAAGTAGCAACATAAGCTATCTATAGCAAAAGGTACCGATTTCGAATAACAAGTAGTACGAGTTAAGATCCCCGTTTTATTGATCTACCAAGAAAAATAGAGGTGGAAGGTTGAAGTAAACACGCATCGCGTTGGGTTGTAAAAAGAACTTAGAACAATTGCGAAGAGAAGGCGTTATAGTATACCTACACTATACAGCATTGCGCTACGAGAAATGTTCTAACTTTGCCAATTCAGCGTGCAGTTGGACGTGGAAAAGTTGTATGCTCTATTATGTCTGTACTCAAATCAGTGTTGGCTAAATTGGCGTTGTAAAAATAAATTTCAGTTCATATACGAGTATATCTATGTAGTATACCAGACGACTCCTCCACGTTGTTCCCATAGCAACGATGTAAACAATATAAAGTGCTCGTTAGGTTCCTATATTTCTATTTATAACAGTCCCACAGTTTACAAAATAGGTGTTATTCTCAAAACTCTTGACAGCGCAGCTTTTCATTGCTTTTATATTGCGTTGCGTCGAGTCGTCGCCATAAATTGTTCAGAGGGGAACTTTTCATAAAATGCATGCTACGTTCTATTGTTTTGGGGAGATCTCATTAGAACGTATACTTGTGCTATTCTTTATTCTGTGGGGACAGACTAAATGGTAAATTATACTGGCCCATAATTTTCCTGTATTATCTCATTTTTGGGCTAAAATAAATTACACGCCGGAAACCGTAGAGTACTTAGGTATTGAACTATTGGAAATGTATATAACATCTGTATATACAATATTCCTATAAATGAACGCTCATACATTCATTCATTCATTCATTCATTCATTTAGTGGTGTTATAGTCCCGATAGAGTGAGCCAAAATTATAAAGGTGCAAAAATTATATATTGATGGTGCAAAATCTAAAATCGATTTAGCCGCATTGAAGTGTATATGTATACCTAAGTGTATGTAAGTGTACCGTAAATAAAAATAAAGCAATAATTAGGTACCTATCTACTATTTTTACAGCCATGACTTGTTTTACTTTTGTATACCTAGTACCTAGTAGAGATACCTAAGTATCCAACAAACGCAATGCATCAGTTTTCGCACGGTGAAAACCCTTTGGTCGTGGACAAAATCAGTGGATAAATAACCAGTCACAGTAGAAAAAAATCTTCATTATACGATATCATCAATACATATAATAAATCTGTAACTGGGCTAAATCTGTACCTTGAATACTTTTGGAAAATTTTGACTGCATTGCCCTTCTTAATCGATATAGAACTAGAAATAATATTTTTTGAATTTTTTATCTGTCTGTCTGTCTGCCCCTTTGAACACGCATCACACTGGAACTACTGAACGGATTTTGCTGAAATTTGGCATATATATTTGGTTATAGCTGATTATGGAGAATAAAATTTAGGATACTTTTTGTTTTCTAAAACTGCCAAGTGCGGGTTGCCCAAGCAATAAAGATGTAATTTTTATTTAAGTTTTTTTTTGTTCGCATATTATAATTATATTTGTTTATCAATTGAAATTTAAAAAAAAAGTTGTAGGAAAAGAAATTATACTCCCTGTCGAAGGGAAGATAGAAGAGGAAGGTAAAAAAATAGGGGAAGTCTGAATGGATGGGACGGCAATGGAAGAGAGGCAGGCGCAGCCGGCCTTCCTTCGCCGTCCCATCAGACTTTTCCCCTATTTTTTTACCTTTCCCTTCTCTCTTACCCATAAACAGAGTTAGCACTTAAAACTAATCAACCCGCGCGTAGCCGGGGCGGGTCAGCTAGTTGTGGAATAAATACCTATAAGTGCGTATGTAATACTAACAAGTATAATTATGACCATCAAATTTTTATGGTATTTATATTGCTTCTATGATGGCTAACTATTAAACCGGTGAGGCTACACTGAAGAAACGAAGAAAGTCCGCGAATCTCAAACCACATTCTTTGATGTTACACTCAAAAGTTTTAGGCACCTACCTTCAATTTGATGTAGCAATAAAACTATACTTACAATCTAAAGTTCGCACCAAACTATCATTCAGATCTACGAGAACCTACGAGGGTTACACTCTGTAAAAACTAATTAAACTTGCTTGATGTTCGTCTAAAGAAGTTTATTGCTTCCCCCCGCTATTTACTATTTTATACAAATGGATTAAGTTATTACAGCCGGTGATACTTATCCGCAGTTTATTGGCCGTTGTTTACGTCGCATTTCATGGAACGGTTTTACCTAAAAAAAAATAAGTAAGTATACTTAAGTGTAATAAGGGTTCATTCTCAGTAGATCCATGAGCTAGATCCATGATGGATCAAGTGAGAATTTATTTTCTCATTGGATCCATTCTAAAAATTAAGCATGTATCTAATGATGGGTGGGTTTTTTCACCAATAAATTTTGACCATTGGTTAGAATTTGTTGGAGTTTTAAACCATTGGTTACCTTAACTATTGGTGAAAAAATCCACCCTAAGTAGATACACCTATTACCTACCTATGGTAGCTCCACACCATTCGATCTGTATCCAATCAGCCATGCCGCATGCAATCGCGCCATGCCGTGACCGCGCGTACCAACATAATCACGGTCAATTGAGCCGCAACACTCCTCCACACGATGAGATTTGACTGATTGAGTTGACAAACCGTATGGCAGATTGTATGGTGTGTAGAGTACTTAATCCTCCCGTTTGTCTCCGCCTGAGATACGTCTAGGTGTTCCGGCGAAACGGTGGAAATTTTCCTCCCTATTTGTATTCTAACTGAAGGGTTCTAAGCTGGAGAAAGACATAAAACTGCGCTTAATGCACTGTACTGTGTAGATATAATTATTCATATAAGTTTATATTATGTAGAATCTATAGTAGAGTACATTGTAAATAGGTTCTATCAGGTAAAATTCTTTATAAAAGTAAAGCAAGTTGAAATGGCCACATCGCTCGTAGAACTGACAACCTATGGGGAAGAAAGGTTCTCGAGTGGCGACCATGAGCCGGAAGACGTAGCGTAGGTTATCATCACGTATATGAGGATTCATACTTACACTTATATCGGGTTTTGGTAAATGTCTGTGCTTATGAAGGACGCAGCTATTATTAAACGAATATTTTATAGAGAACCCTATATTTTGTACAAAGACTCGCAGGATCCAAATTCAGAAACATTCCATTTTGTCCAAGCCTTTGTACTGAAATTGTTGAGACGGAGTTATTCAGTTTCTTGGAAAATTATGACAACCCAGACGAACCCACGTCCTATATTTGCTTATCTTAACTTGAGAATTTCTTTATGTTAGTCAAGATATTATGATTGTTTAACCAGTTATATTGAAACCATGTAGAACTTGCATTTTCGACTTTATTCAAACGATTTAAAAAGGAGGACGTTCCTCGTCGTCATTTCTTTCTTTTTTGTTTGCAAAATGTTTAACTAAAAAGTCACTATGGGCTATGGGTGAGTACATATATCATACATTACAATAATTATATACTTATTATAAAATCTGTGACATAGGACAAGAATTATAATGAACATGACTAGAAAAGTACTGCAAATTAGATATTACTTATACTTAGAACAACAATTTAATGGTGATACTTCGAGCCACCCATGGCGTTAAAAGAGCCCAAACAACAACTGTATCGAATACTTAAGCGCTTACCTCTACCTATATCGATCGTAGATTCTTTCGGTATGCGGAGCGCTACGTTTTTTTAATGTAAGTATTCGATAAGAGATCTAATTCTAGCTTCGTAGTTAGTAGGTAGTTTTTTGTTTTGTGTTATATAGGTTTATTTTAAGGAAAGGTTCTCGAGTGGCGACCACGAACTGGAAGACGCAGCGTAGGCCGGCCTCCCACTAGGTGGACCGACGATCTGGTGAAAGCCGCGGGGAGCCGATGGATGCAGGAGGCGAGCAGCCGCTCTAAGTGGCGCTCCCTGGGGGAGGCCTATGTTCAGCAGTGGACGTCTTCAGGCTGTTAATGATGATGATGATGATGAGGTTTATTTTTGTATTGATATTAAATAAATGTACAACTATTCTTAGCACAAAAATAAGTTTAGAATGGCGTGTGTACGCGCCACTATATTGCATTGATTTATATTCTCTGTTTCCATGTGTAAATGTGTATGTAGCTTAAGCGTAATATTAAGAACGAACTATGGAACGGATTCCATAGTTCGGCAGCGCCCTCTGGCGCCACAGAGAATAACCTCTCTTCTGGTTCCTCATCGTCGCGAGCGCGCATGTCGTTCCGCGAATAATTTATAATTAAATTGTAAAACAGTTCGTGTGGCCGTGGAGGCCCTTTTTGTGTAGTTGCAATAAGTCGTGTATATAACAGCGTGTGTACGCGCCACTATATTGCATTGATTTATATTCTCTGTTTCCATGTGTAAATGTGTATGTAGCTTAAGCGTAATATTAAGAACGAACTATGGAACGGATTCCATAGTTCGGCAGCGCCCTCTGGCGCCACAGAGAATAACCTCTCTTCTGGTTCCTCATCGTCGCGAGCGCGCATGTCGTTCCGCGAATAATTTATAATTAAATTGTAAAACAGTTCGTGTGGCCGTGGAGGCCCTTTTTGTGTAGTTGCAATAAGTCGTGTATATAACAGCAAATACAAGACTGTTCGTGAACTCAACAACTGCAGTTTTACTACCGACGGACTACACCCAGAATCCTCACCACGCTCGCCACCAAGTACGAGCTAAATTGGTGACCACCGACGCTGAGCAACGCGCAGCTTCGATCAGAGCTGCCATCGGAAGCTACGCGTGTGGAGGCCCATGCCCGCACGCTCTCCGACCAGCCTCGCAGCAAACTCGACGGGGCGAAGCTCTACCACGCATGCGCCGCGACGGAGCTAAAAGTGTCCCTGAGGACCGCCAAGGAGCCTGCAGCATCGTGTCGTATGCGGAGGCACCTTTCCCGCATACGCACCAGATCAGTTTGTGCAGCCTTTTATATTTTCATTCATCTTTTTGTACATAATTCCGCCATTCTTTGCTTACACCGAGTCATAAACTCGTGCGCAAATCGCGTTGATAGTGGCGCCACCAAACATATCGGACGCTTTGGTGCACTAACATTTGAATTTGTGTGGTGTGTTTCGTGCAGTCGTGCAGTTCAGTTGAACGTTCATTCGTTCTGCACGACACGAACCGTGAGTGTCAACGTCAACGAACTGTCAGAATCACTCACGTCAAGTCGCCGAACTGTCATAATCAGCTGTGACTTGTTATTTACTCTGTGTTTTTATTATTCGTAATTGTAAATTCTTTGTTTGTTTTCATTTGTTTTATTGTGTTTTTGGACAGTTTATTGCTGCAATATTGTGTTTAGTTATAAGAAAATTGCGTTCATTAACCCAATTGCATTTTTTGTGTGATTGCACGTGGTTTTTACGACTGCTTGGGTACTTATACACTTTTGTTTATGTTTATTTTTGCGCATATTTACTTTTGTTTTGTGTTGCCTAGTTTTAAGTGCGTTTTTGCATTAGTTTTAAGGGTGTGTGTGGTAGCTATTCTAACCCTCATACGGAGAAAAATTAAGCGTTTTCTTTGTGTTTTTTGTGTTTGTTATCGCCTATCACTAACTTTTGCACTTTAAAATGGCTGAAAGTGATAACAAGGGGTCACTTGACAGTGCTAGCTGTAACAGCATGCAAGACCCGCCGCAAGAAGTGCACCGCATATCAATCCGCACCCCTCCCTTCTGTAAAGACAGACCCGCACTCTGGTTTGCCAGCTTAGAGGCACAGTTTGCTATCAACCAAATAACCAGGGAAGCAACTAAATTTAGCTACGCAGTATCAATGCTGGATACCAACTGCGCCGTTGAGGTTGAGGATTTGATCATTTCTCCCCCGCAGACTGATCCATATACGGCACTTAAATCAACAATAATTTCTAGGTTTTCGCAGTCGTATGAGGAGAAGACCAGGCGACTCCTAGACAACGAACAGATGGGCGACAGGAGGCCGTCATCATTCCTCCGTCACCTCCGGTCACTTGCAGGACCTGCATTTCCGGACAGGTTACTGAAGTCCATCTGGTCCAGCCGACTTCCCCGACAGCTGCAAATAGTTCTGGCCGCACAACGCCTAGATCAACTTGGTGAGCTAGCCGAGCTAGCAGATACGCTCATGGACATTCAGTCCCAGCCACCAGAGGTATGTACTACAACTGCATTACATACCCCCCCACTGCCGGAACAGAACACCATACTTGCGCTACAAAATCAAGTAGCAGAATTGACACGTGTTGTTGCTGCCCTCTCAGCCACTGGAGGGCCATCTACCAACAGGTCACATGGCCGCAGCGCGAACCGTTCGCGCAGCCGTAGTCGCTCACGTCCGCGTAACCCTGACCTATGCTGGTACCATGACTGTTTTGGGGCTCGAGCACAAAAATGTACTCAGCCATGTACCTGGAACAATAGTTCGGGAAACATGACGAGCGGTCGGTAGTGGCGAGTACCGACCGCCCACACGCAAGTCGTCGCCTCTTTGTTCAGGACCGGGGTACGAACCAAAAATTTTTGGTAGACACCGGTTCAGACATCTGTTGCTTTCCCCGAAGACTAGCTAGAGGCCGCCTTACTAGCAGTGGTTATGACCTCAGCGCTGCAAACGGCACATCCATAAAAACTTATGGCAGTATTTCCCTAAATTTAAACATAGGGCTACGCCGTGACTTTGTGTGGAACTTCGTAATAGCTGATGTTAGTACCCCTATTATCGGATCAGACTTCCTGAGTTTTTACAATCTCTTACCTGATTGCAGGCATGAACGGGTGATCGATGGCACCACCAAACTGTGGATACCAGCTGCCGCAGCACAGACCGCCCAGGACAGCATCAAAGCCGTGACAGGCGGGAACTCACCCTTCGAGCGACTGCTCGCTGAGTACCCTGACGTCACGCGCCCCCCGGGCATCGACAGAGTGATCAAGCATTCCACTGTCCACCACATCAACACTACTGATGGTCCACCGGTCACCTGCCGTCCCCGCCGCCTAGCACCAGACAAACTACGCATCGCGCAGCAGGAGTTCGATGCGATGGTCCGCGCCGGTACTGCCAGACCCTCGAGCAGCTCGTGGTCGTCCCCCCTACACCTCGCGCCCAAGAAGGATGCGACATGGCGCCCGTGCGGCGATTACAGAACGCTCAACGCCCGCACCATCCCGGACCGATATCCGGTGCGTCATATAGGGGACTTTTCTCAAAATTTGGCTGGCTCCTCCATCTACTCAACAATCGATTTAGTCAAAGCGTACCAACAAATTCCCGTAAGTAGTGCAGATATTTGTAAAACCGCCATCATCACACCTTTTGGCCTTTACGAATTTCCCTATATGACCTTCGGATTGCGGAACGCCGGTCAAACCTTTCAAAGGTTCATCGACGAGGTGGTGCGCGGCCTTGACTTCTGTTATGCCTATGTGGATGATATCCTGGTACACTCAGTGGACAGTACCCAGCATATCCAGCACCTCAGGCTGCTTTTCGACCGCCTGCACCAGTACGGGGTGATGGTCAACCCAGCTAAATGTGTTTTTGGGGCAGCGGAAGTGTCGTTCTTGGGCTACCGCATTAACGCTCAAGGCACCCACCCACCCGAAGACCGCATCCAAGCACTGCGTGATTTCCCCCCTCCTAAAACCGTGCAAGGCATGCGTAGGTTTCTAGGAATGATTAACTTCTACCGTAGATACCTACCCAACGCTGCTAAGTTTCAGGCACCGCTGATCGACGCCGTAGCCGCCACGCACAGCAAGGGACCTAAACCGTTTCCGTGGACACCTGAGCTTGAAGCGAGCTTCGACGCATGCAGGACGAGCCTCGCATCTGCTACTATGCTGGCACACCCGGACAGTAGCGCACAACTTGCTCTGTTCACGGACGCCTCAGGTACGCACGTTGGTTCATGCTTACAACAACGCCGCGACAACACGGTGCCCTGGCAACCTCTGGCTTATTTTAGTCGTAAGCTGACGACTAAACAGTCTGAGTGGCCTACTTACTACCGAGAGCTCCTCGCCGTTTATGATAGCGTACAGCACTTCAGGCACTTGTTAGAGGTCCAACACGTGACCATCTACACCGACCACAAGCCACTTATGTACGCTTTTCAGCAACGGCGAGAAAAGCTTCCGCCCGCACAGCTAAACCAGCTTAGCTTTATAAGTCAGTTCAGCACTGACATTGTGCACATCAAAGGCGAGGACAACGTAGTAGCAGATGCGATGTCCCGCATTGAAGCCGTCTCTCTCACCGACGACTACGCCGCTCTCGCACAAGCTCAAGCTGTCGACGACGAACTTGTTAAGTTGCAGACCGACTCATCCCTCATACTAGTGCCTACTCATATTCCAGGCACCGACACCACCATCATGTGCGACACCTCAACGGGAAAGCCGCGACCTTACCTTCCGGCTTCCTTCCGTCGTGCTGCATTTCAGAGGCTCCACAACCTCAGCCACCCCAGCGCGCGCGCCAGCGCCCGCCTGGCGGCTGACCGCTACGTGTGGCCTCACATCCGCAAGGACTGCAGCTCCTGGGCGCGCGCCTGCGTCGCGTGCCAACGCAGCAAGGTTACCCGGCATATTACCGCACCTCTGGGTAATTTTACAAGTACCTCTGGACGCTTCCAGCACGTCCACCTGGACATCATTGGCCCGCTTCCTTCCTCCGACGGCTACTCATACTGTCTGACAGCCGTCGACAGATTTTCGCGTTGGCCGGAGGTATGGCCAATGACGTGCATCACTGCTGAACAAGTAGCCGACACCTTCGTTAACGGATGGATCTCCCGCTTTGGGGTTCCACTTGTCGTTACGACCGACCAGGGCAGGCAGTTCGAATCTGCCTTGTTCAGCCGCTTGTTGCAAGTGTGTGCCACTAAGCGCATCCGCACAACGAGCTACCACCCGCAAGCGAACGGCATGGTAGAGCGCCTCCATCGGCAACTTAAGGCAGCCTTGATGTGCCACGCCGAAACGGAGCAAAGCCCTACCACTCGTCCTGCTTGGCATCCGCACAGCATTGAAGGAAGACCTTCAGTGTTCCTCTGCCGAGATCGTGTACGGAGAACCTCTGCGGTTACCCGGAGAGCTCGTCGTACCGGCATCGGCAGACCACAGCGACACCAGCACGGAGGACTTCGTGGCCCGGCTTCGCTCCAAGATGGTCAGTCTTCGCGCCATTCCTGCATCGCGGCACTCACAGCAGTCGACATTCGTCTTCAAAGACCTGCCGTCTGCTACGCACGCTTTCCTGCGCGACGATACTGTAAGGAGACCGCTCCAACCACCATACAGCGGTCCTTACAAGATCTTGGCCAGAAGTCCCAAGACCGTCACACTGGATGTTGCAGGCAAGAGACACGAGGTCAGCGTCGACCGCGTCAAACCGGCGCACCTGGAAGTCGAGCAAGACGCACGAGCGTCTAGCGCAGCTCCTTCCGCACCCGCTCCGGTCAGCACGCCGCCTCCTGCTCCACAGCCTCCGTCCCCCGCACCCTCCGCCCACCCACAATCCGTCCCCTCCCCTACTCCCGCAGTCGTCACCCGCACCGGTCGCAGAGTCAGGTTCCGTGACATCCTGGATCTATAATGTTAAATGTATATAATTTTACACTTGTTATATTTTTTTTTTACTCCGGCTGTATTTTTCTCCGTAGGGGGGTGATGTGGCGTGTGTACGCGCCACTATATTGCATTGATTTATATTCTCTGTTTCCATGTGTAAATGTGTATGTAGCTTAAGCGTAATATTAAGAACGAACTATGGAACGGATTCCATAGTTCGGCAGCGCCCTCTGGCGCCACAGAGAATAACCTCTCTTCTGGTTCCTCATCGTCGCGAGCGCGCATGTCGTTCCGCGAATAATTTATAATTAAATTGTAAAACAGTTCGTGTGGCCGTGGAGGCCCTTTTTGTGTAGTTGCAATAAGTCGTGTATATAACAGCAAATACAAGACTGTTCGTGAACTCAACAACTGCAGTTTTACTACCGACGGACTACACCCAGAATCCTCACCACGCTCGCCACCAAGTACGAGCTAAACCCTCATCGGGTGATTGAGTGAAAGTCTCTACTGATATTTTTAGATGAGAACAACATGATGTTATTGGTTATGAAAATGTAGACAGCTTTATGGCGCATAGGTTTGGATGAGCTGTTTGGGAAACAAAAATAAAGTGAAATCTATTCAAATTGGTTTCGCAAGAAAAATAAAACTGGGTACTTATCTACGAATTTAATTATGAGAACCCTTTATTATGAAAAGTGGTACTCATGAGCAAATGTGATCTTGATATAATTAAGACGTTAGTTAGTTAGTTTAGATTTAATTTTTTTACCTACTTAGTTTAGATTTAATTTAGTTTTTAGTAATTGTATTTTGTATTTAGTTATTAAATTTGTAGTTAGTTATTATATTAATAAAAAATTCACATTCAAATTAAAAATATCCAATAAATAAAGTGGGTGTTAATTAAGACGTAAGTAACTAGTAATGGGTAGATATTATCATCATTAGCCTAATACGTTCCTACTGCTCGGACACGGGCCTTCTCTCCTATGCAGACAGTGTTTATAGAGGCTATACGTTATCAGATTATCACACAGCACCGACCAGACACAGAATAAAACTATGTTTTCTTGAGATTTTTTCAATAGGTATGTACTACGCAGGTTGGTGTCGATGTCGAGGAAATCGATTGAACTTGGTTTATGAGCCAACCCGTTAATCCAGATGCTGTCAAAAATAAGAACATAGTTTCCGATAAACAACCTGGTAATTAGTAATCTACGTGTAAGGAACAGCGTCTAATTAGTAGTCTAAAGATATGCGGTCCTAATTAACAGCAAAACTTGGGAACATGGAAGTATGTGATACAATTGTCATAATGAAAACCATTTCCTGCTCTGTCGCCTAACGATGGGTGCTATTGTGGCGAGGAGCGTATCTATGTAATCTATGTCACTCTTTGTGCAAACTTATGATTAGTTGGGATACGGAATAGTTCAGTAAGTGAATAAGTTTGGCTTTATGACTATTTTATGGCTACTTAAACTTTTTGTTGAGTTATTTTGTGCAATGTATTTTGATTTAAAAAAGTCTTTACTGCGACAGGAGAGAATCATGCAGGACTTATTGCTGGTTCGAGAAATTTGAATTTCGAATGGTGTACAGATAGATACGTTGCATTGTACTTATATCAATTATCGAGCATCCTAAGCTCGAAGATTAATACACAAAATAGGACTGAAAAACTATTTCGTATTGCAAATATAATCATGTGGGCTATCAAGATGTGAGGACCTGGTTTGAGAAAACCCCATCTCTTCCCGTGGGTACCGTAAGTACCAGCGAAGGGAATATTCAGAGAACGGGCAGCAACATTTTTCTCGGTACACTAAAATCTTCTGCGATCACTAACCCGCCTGCCAAGCGTGGTGGGTTGGCCTGTGTTCTGCAAAACAGTGGAGGACGTCTTCATGACACCATGGACGTCTTCAGGGTACTGATGTGATTATTACTCATACCTATGTTTTAACGTGCGAGAAAGGTTGAAAGCTTCACTTTTAGGGGTTTTAAATTTAAAACTCATAGGTACATAAAGAAATAGCTAAATGAATTTATTCTTCGATTGCTACTTACCACAGGAAGTATGAAATTGAACAAACAATTCGCAAAATTCACGTAAGAGGTAAATTAATTTCTTCCCGGACTATTAATTTGGTTCTCTGACCCTGCAAAATAAAATTAATGGCTCAGTTTCATTACCATAGCAAATTATTCCCCCTTTTTTACGCGCATCGTAAGTAAATTAAGTTTTTATTCAGAAGAAGGTAAATTTTCTAAAGGGTTTCTGTATCAAATATAAGCGCTTTATTGTCTTCTGTGATGTTAGGTACTAAAATTTTACGTATACCTACTGCGTTTTAATTCTCACTGATACCTCCATTACGCAATAGGATAGAGTTAAGACCCAAAACAAGATAGAAAGTGAAAGGGTAGGTATTTGGAGAGGAGAGTAACAACGCGCATTTCTTACGGGTAAGAGCACAGGTCAAGGGTATCAGAACTTTACAAACGGAACAACAGTACCTTAGCGCAATTGGAATAGGGCACAAAATCTATCGCTGTTCCCACTTTCTTCCTGTTGGGACATCCAACACGAGTCAGTAATTGTGCGGTGCGGTGGTGGTGTTAACAGGATTATTAGATAAGTGTCACGGGAGCGATTCCAATCTTCCGGGGCCCAGCGGCGTTTCATCTGTTACAACGTGAAGCGTATCTAATACCTACCAAACAATGTGTTCACTGATTATTTAGGGTGGAGGTACTACTAAGTATGCTGTGGTAGGGTGAAGGGTCTAAAGACGATGTGTATACCTATAGCTACTTTTACAATGCGGTACGAAGTTATTTTTAATGGCAATACTTACGTCACAATCGTGTAAGTTAGGTATCTTCTAAGTATTACAAAAACTTTTATTTTTGTGATTTGATACCTCATAATCATAAGTCATAACTCATAACATAATTATGTAGGTACTGCTACCGAGATCTCAGTCTTTTAATCCGGAAAATTACGAATTTCGCAAGAGTACGGGAGAAACCGCGCGGATCAGCTTACCCAGTGGGTCATAATTATATGAACAACACGACGGCTTTTCTTGGGAGCTCATTATACGGACCTACTTATTTTACAATTTCAAAAAAAAAAGCTTGAAATTTGCTTTGACATACCGTATCGATTTTCCTTCAATAAAGGATGAACCAGTGAAAAGTATGCTAATACAGCCTTGAAGATAATTCTTTTGAAGATGATGCTTTTCTGTGAAAAAATAAACATCTAAGAATGCTGGTTTTTTGTACGGAACCCAATTAAGCTTTTTATACAACCTGTTCAACCAAGTGAGAAGACTCTACCTACGCTAATTATACGTACACGTAGGCGTTGGTAAGGTTTTGCGTCAGCTATAATCCCATACACCCATTGTCTCTGATATTTTGTTATGTACCTAGTGATAGATCTATGTTTACCCTGCTGGGAAATCGTACTTTACGATGCGTTTGAAAAATACTGACAATAAAACTGAAAACAGTTTAATGCAATGCCACCCTTCATAGTTTGGGTGTTTCTTGGCCCTACCATTTGATAATACTTAGGAGGGAGCACAAAGTTCCTCATGGTCCTACCATTATCTACTGTCTGTATCAAGAATTCTGGAGCTACTACGGGAGGTTTCAATAGAATTGTCCCATTTCAAAGAGTCATCATTACAAATGGTCTGATTATTGCGCACTCCGCATTGTGCTGCCATTTGCAGGGAATCTATTTTAGTGAATGTAGCGTCTTTAAAACGCGTCTAGACGTGGTCTAGACAAGGAAGGTACGAGGTAGGCTACCGATCCATTATTTCGGATGTGTTTTAGACTGGTTTAGATTTATTTATGAGGATTCATCTGTTTTGAACAAGTATAAAGGAAAACTACATTATACAAATGTACATTTAACATATTACAAATGACCCTTGACGGAGCCGGTCAAGGGTCATTTGTTTGGCACATGCACTAAATTTGATTATATACGTATACCTAGCAGGAATGCGTGTATTTAAATGTTCCATTATTTTTTAAATGAATTTTAATCAGTAGTTCTAAATTGGAACATACATAGAATCCACAATCCAACTTTACATTTTACAGCACACATGACTTCCGGTCCATTTCCGACACTAATTAACTCTTCATCTACCCGAGAAAGCCGCAGGATCAACATACTACCCGGGATATGCGATGTTCATTTGTTCCGATTCTCGGGTACAAGGCAAAGATTTGGTTATCCCAAGTACCTCTATGTACCTAAACTAGACAGAACATCTCTAACTGGCACTGTCGACCACGGCGAGTATGCCAGCCGGCATACTGTTGCTCATGCGAAGCTAGTCGAGTAACTGCACGTGCACGTGTTTCGCAATAAAATGTATGGTCCAGACATGCCATTCTGCGTGCTTAGATATAGTCGTGAAATACAAGCAAAAGTGTCACTTTGGAGTGAAAGTATACTGGCTATATGAAGCTGGCTATATGGTGGCTCGTATAGAGTAGAATTAGCACGTTTTGACGGGCCCGATAGCTCAGTTGATAGTATCCCTGCCTTCTGAACTGAGGGCTGTGGGTTCGATTCCTACCCAGAACAAACATTTGTGTGATGAACATAGTTGTTTGTTCTGCGTCTGGGTGTTATATTGTATTCTATGTATGTATTTACAAACAAAAAAAAGTATATAAGTATTGTATCAGTTATCTAGTTCCCATAGTACAAGCTATGCTTAGTTTGAGGCTAGATGGCGCTGTGTGAAATGTCCACACATATTTATTTTATTTATTTATTTAGTTTAAATGACTAGGCAGGCCACATGGCTCACAGAACTGAGAACCGATGGGGAAGAAATGTTCTCGACTGGCAACTACGAACCCAAAGACAGTGTAGGCCGGCGCCACACTAGGTAGGTAGACCGACGATTTGGTGAAAACCACGGGCAGCCGATGCAGGGGGCGAGCAGCCGCTCGAGGTGGCGCTCTCTGGAGGAGGCCTATGTTCAGCAGTGGATGTCTTCAGGCTGTTGATGATGATGATGATGATGATGATGATGATGATACAGGCTATAATTATGATTATACTCTCTGTGGTCGACAGCGCCAGTTAGAGATGTCCTGTCTAGTATACATACCTAGAGATCTAAGGGTTATCCGGCCCTTTGACCGTTGTTTGTGTAAGTGTCAGTGGTGTGGTGGTGGTGTGTATTATCGTACTGCTACGTAGATAAGTTGATGACAGTAGCTGGCATGTATTTAAAAAAATGTTACGTAATGTACCTATAGAGATAGAGTGGCATTTTTGATCCCTATAGTTAAAGATAGATAGATAGATAGATAGATAGATAGATAGATAGATAGATAGATAGATAGATAGATAAACTCTTTATTGAAACACACAAATTATAAATAAAAGTAATAAATAATAAATAGTAAAAATAATAAAAATTATAAATAAAGGTAACCTGTCTAAACTCTAACATGACCATGGGTGTACTGAAACATTTTGCTATATGTAAAAGTACATGAATAAGTACATATATATTTATAATGTAGTTGTTTTCATAAAATATTATAATATAGTGAATAAATTATGTAAGTATTTTTCGAGAAATTTCAAATTACCTATATACTTTCATAACATAAAAATATTCCTGTTTACTATAAGCTAATATAATATGTAGTTAGTCAGTAGGAAAGGCCTGAACTACGAAGAAAATATCGTTTAGGTATTTCCTATGCGTAGGTATTATTTAGACCTACTCACTATATAATATAATAGTAAACTACTACATAATATAATTTTTGTATTATAGGTATTGTTAATTTTATAGTTTTAGTTTGGTAGTAGTTTATTTTTATAAATTAGTTTAGTTGTTTAGTGTAATAGTTTAGTATCTGAGTGTTTTTTATATCAATTAATGTTATGTTACAAATAAAAACACTAATATAAATAAAAACTTGTAAATTTTGGCTTGTACACTTGTTGTACATATTAACAAACATGTTTAGGTACGGAAACTAAGTAGGTACTGCTACGATTTTCTGTATTTATTAATAAAGTATTCAATTTAAAATGCAGGGTCCTACCTTATAAATGTTGATTAAATTGCAAATTATGCAATGCTTAAAACGCCCTATCTCGTTTCCGCTCGTTGCATTTCATGTCAGAGAGAAATTGACAAGATATTTTAATGATTAAATTTAATTTGTGTTAAGGCTGTTAGCAATTATTTTAGCTCTTGGGTGTGATAGTGCGATACGATATATTATTTTGTACCTACCTATGTCTGTACGATAAATATAGGTACATTATTATAATTATATTACGCCAGTGCTAAAATAATTGGCTAAAAAATAATTCAATATCACGCTGATAATGCTACCGTGACCGTAGTCCGCGAGCGAAGCCACGGGCATACGTTAGTACACCTTTATGACAAACAATACTCTATCTAGGTGTTTGGATTTTTGTTATTTGTTGGAACTTTCCTGCTTATATTATTTCCTCTTACTTCCTTAAGAACCCGTGACGTAAACAAACCAAGCATAACATAATTATTATGTATTTATGGAGAAAATAATGAAAGTGTAATAAGTACTTAAGTAAGATTAATAGACATTGTAGTATAGTACACTTACTATCATTATCGCTACGACAAATGTAGTAAAAAGGATCTCATTGAGAAAAATACAGATTAAAAACAGAAGCTTCCATAGAACGCTACTTTGACGCTGATGATTATGCACTTTTGACCAAACCTTCACGTGCATTTGAATCTTAATTTGAAGCTTCATAGGAAAATGAGAATTAAGAAATTCATTTTTAAAGGTGGAACGTTTCACTCAGTGCTGGAATTAGAAATTTTCTTGTGTTTTTTCCAATCACATACCTAGCATAATCACTCAACGTGAAAACTGCTTTTACGCAAATAAATACCAATTACGGTTAAATCCTAGATAGACCTAGGTTTCGTAACCAATGGCAAATTGAAAAGTCAAGACGTAATTTGTTCACTGCCATTTGTTGCTAAACCAATGATATCTAGGTGATACTTATCGTAAGTACATTTTACACAAAGTATACTTTTGATAAAGCTACTTACAAGGTTGAAAAATGAAAAACTGATCTAAGTTAACTATGACGTATGTTATTGTAAACCGGCATCAAAAGTAACTTAATTCAGTAATTCATCAAAGCTTTATTCAAACTACTTTCACCAAGTACTTACCCTATACACCCCATTTCTCGTAGGCACTTTGGTTAAAGTTAAACAGCTCACTTAACTTAAAAATACGGAACGCTGATTGGTTGCCTTTTTTTGATCATCGACTGTCTTCATCCAATGAGCGTTCAGTATTTTTAAGTTGACATGAGTTTAACTTCGAACGTGCAAGAAACCAAAGGGCTCAGTTGGTAGAGATTTGAAACGACGATGTGTTTTCTTTGAGCTGTGTTGAAATCCGTATCCTTAAGAAGAAGGAAAACATTGTGAATGCTATGTTTATGTTACTCACTCTCATTGAGTGTTTATTGCAGTCGCAGCACCATTTTCCTGCCTCCCACGCACTACAAAGCAAATAAATACCTACTTAGTAGGTACCTAATCTACTATTAGGAATCATCAAAATTACATGTGCGCATAAAGTACTTTACACACCATTCATCATCATCATCATCATCAACAGCCTGAAGACGTCCACTGCTGAACATAGGCCTCCCCCAGGGAACGCCACTTAGAGCGGCTGCTCGCCTCCTGCATCCATCGGCTCCCCGCGGCTTTCACCAGGTCGTCGGTCCACCTTGTGGGGGGCCGGCCTACGCTGCGTCTTCCAGTTCGTGGTCGCCACTCGAGAACCTTTCTTCCCCATCGGTTGTCAGTTCTACGGGCGATATGACCTGCCCATTGCCATTTCAACTTGCTAATCCTAAGAGCTACATCGGTCACTTTAGTTCTCCTGCGGATCTCTTCATTTCGGATCCTATCTCGCAGGGAAACAAAGCATTGCTCTCTCCATAGCTCGTTGCGCGACTTTGAGCTTAGTAACCATTCAATCTGTTTAAATTCACGTGATTTGTTGACAATCAGTCAAATTGCATGGTGCGGAGCACAGATATTATAATAGTATTACTACTAGGTGCGGAGACTGCGAAGGCATATTGTGCTCGACCATACTTGTATCGTGTGGAGGGTGTTCCGGCTCCCATCCAGCAGATTGAGTCAACAAATAACGTGACGGATTGATTATACTTAATTCAATTGCTCTTTTCGTTTAGCAATCGGTGCTCTTTCTTAAGTTTTATGTTTATTTGCATGCTTGCCTATGTGTTATAGGTACTTGCTCCCCTAAAGCACAGACCTATAATACCTACTTTTACCCCTAAAGCACTCCAGACTTATTATACCTAATTTAATAAATTGCACAGGATATGACGAGTATATAACTTAAAACAAAAGAGTAATAATTTAATAGTAATAATGATTCTTGGAAATAATATTACTGACGGTAAAAATGAACTGGGGTATTTTTCAAATGGGTAATGGTCGCTTATTACGCTTCCCGATTGACAAACTGGTAGCTGGTATTCTGGTATTAGACTACCAAGACCCACAGATCCGCTATATCAATGCAGTCAATCATTGATAGGCTCTCTTCTTTCTATCCACAGAATGAAAGCCACACTATTGTGTAAGTATATGCTTTATAAAAATATACAATTTTACACATTTACAAATACAAACACAATTAAAACCAATTTGCTGTGTCCGGCAAAAAAACGTACAAATATTTTGACAACGCGCCGTCTATAAATTCGTGCAGACGCAATTATGTAAATCGACGTGTGACCACCAATGTCAAATGAGTGTGAATGAGTGTTCACCTGTGAGGTTCGCTGTACGCTGTACCTACTATAGAAATGTAACAATTTTCCAGCCACTTTTACATCCGTCGAAAATAAAATATGTTGGGGGTGTATTATTTTTATTATGCCAATGGTTGATTTATAATAACTAGTGTCATGTTATCTGTGTGTAACAGTCTTACTGAAATAAGAGTTCGTTTACATACAAGTAGGAATAAGGATAAAATTATAGTCTTACGTTTTATCGAAACTTCTCGCGGTTGCACTCGTCCCGAAATTTTCCGAAACAAATGCATCCTAACCTATGTTGTTGATTCCGGAAATAATAAGCGATCAATGTGCAATATATTATTTCAATAACTCTAGTCTATTTGGCGTAAATCCCTAATAAACAAACGGAGAAACGTCTTACGTTTGTAAAGTAGGTTAGACAAATGAATGCCTAATTTTTCTTGGATGATACAATAAAATAGTCATCATAAAACTGCAAAATTACTCTACACTCAATAAATGTTTTCTACCGTTTTGTTATCATTGGGAAGCATTGCGTATGTCCCGCCCGCGTTTCAATTTTCAGTCGCCAACGTGAGAGCGGTCGAGCCGCACACTTCCCAACTCTTGCGAATCGCACTCGAGACACGAACTTTTCAATACTTTTTCAATAAATGACAAGTTTGAATTCAAATGTGTTGTTGATAAATAGTGGTTCTTTGATTGGATGATACATTTATGGTGTGTTTGCGGACTTTGTTTATCATATTGGGATGTTTATGGGTAAGCTTTGGTTGTAAATTTTTTAATGAATTTTCAGAATACATTCTTAAGGCTTTGATCTTAATTGTTTGCTATTAAAAGAAAGAAATATATGATGGTTGTAATGTATCTTGATGACATAAACATGGGAACTTATAAAAAAGCGGTCAAATTCAAAGTATTAGTTACACCTCGTAAAATTAATAACGCAAGCGTTGAATAGAGAACTTTTCTGTTATTAGAAGTTGGTTAACATTAATTTGAGTTTGACTAAAAGCTTTATAATCGAGATAACCGTAATTAACATCGTATTAGGAAAGTGAAATTTTATTTTGATATGAATTCTATAAACAACGACTAGCAGCTGTTAGCCTAGGCAGAATAGAAAAATCAGGGGCATATAACTTTGCGGTTTAAAAAGTTTCAGGATTGTGAGGAAGGTAACCACCGTTAAATAAAGTACCTTTTACTAATGGGGATAGAAGGGTGTACCACCCCATTGATTGATAGATAGATAGATAGATAGATAGATAGATAGATAGATAGATAAACACTTTATTGCACACACATCAAAAAATGATACAATTAAGAAGAATAACAAATTTTACAGTAACGTGTTGCAATGGGCGACCTTATCGCTAAAAGCGATCTCTTCCAGGCAACCTTTGGATGGAGAGGATTTGTCGAAGCGGTTAAAGACGGGGTGCACAAGCATAACTCCATAAATAAAATACCTTATAAACTTACTAAATAATTTTAGTAATATACCTACTTAAATCTTATGATATATTATATCTCATGATATATTAAAATAAATAATTGTATGCAGCATAAAACATAAGGATACGTGGTAACATTTAACGTAGTGCTATAAGTACCTACCATTAATGATGAATACGGAGAAAATCAAACTGACAAATAAAACTTTTTCACCTGATCTTTAAAGATGTGCAATGAGGGTGCCTTTCGTAGAGATTCAGGTAGTGGATTTCAGAGGCGGACAGCATGAATGGTAAAACACCGATCATAGAAACTGCTACGATGTAAAAGCATTCTGAGAGTCAAGTTATCCGACGACCTAAGAGACAAGATGTGGGAGCTGTGTATGAAGTAAAAACGCTCTTTGAGATAGCACGGGGTGGAAGGAACAAATAAAACACTGTATAAAAGGGAAAGGATATGGGCATTCCGGCGCAGACGTATGGGCAGCCACTTGAGCTTAGCACGAAAATGAGAAATATGGTCATATTTGCGCAAGCCAAATATGAACCGAATAGAAAAATTTTGTAAACGCTCAAGCTTACTCAGCTGATTGATTATACTTATTTTAAAAACTTGAGTATATATTTAAATCATCATCATCATCATCATTAACAGCCTGAAGCCGTCCACTGCTGAACATAGACCTCCCCCAGGGAGCGCCAATTAGAACGGCTGCTCGCCTCCTGCATCCATCGGCTCCCCGGTATATTTAAATACGCAATTACATTAATTACGAAACGCGCATGGTTTGCAAGGAAATAGATCAACATTATCTCTGTGAAACGAACGAATGAAAATCTAGATTAATTAGTAAGCTTGATGAAGAATGTGACCTTAAAATTTTTCTTTAAATAATAATTTAACATAAAACGTGTAAAAAATATTTTATTTTTTATTTAATTTCTATTACGTAATGGAAAGCTAAAAACGTATCCATCACTGCACTGAACGCTATATAGGTTAGGCCTTCACCACAATGATATTTCTTTAAAGAGACAAAGCGTATATACAAAGGGTTTTGATTCCTCACCTCCTTGCCAGCATCATTGTTTCCGACAAATATAACGTGGGAGTTTTTAAGGCTAGAGTGAACCGGTATCTGCTAAGAGTTCTAAGGCAAGTTGACCAACGATACTACTTCCTCTCGTGCGAAAATTAGTAGTTTATTTCAACTGCTAATCCTACGAGAGAAAGCGGGACACCTAATGTGTCTTTGGTTCCATCCTGCTCTGTCCTTTGTAATTTCGTATGACTTTGTCTCGTTTTGTTACCTCAACCCCTGCCCCCGTAGGTGTGTCGTGTTTGTACGAGATATTATGCGCAATGCAATCAAGCCATTGTCGACTACGCCGTCACTTACCATCAGGTGATACCGTGCTCATTATGTTCCCTTAACAGCTGTGCTGTGTTGTTGTGTTGTGTGTGTGTTGTGTGTGTGTGTGTGTGTGTGTGTGTGTGTGTGTGTGTGTGTGTGTGTGTGTGTGTGTGTGTGTGTGTGTGTGTGTGTGTGTGTGTGTGTGTGTGTGTGTTGTGTTGTTATGTTGTATGAGTTGTGTTGTGTGTGTGTTGGTGTGTTGTATGTTGTTGTTGTGTATGTTGTATGTTATCCTAGTTTGAAAAAATATCGTAATAAGTAACATACATTACACATACATACATATGTATACATTTTTAATGAGTCCTTTGAGAATTTGAGACATTTAAGTTTTTTAAATAACGTCACTGCATTGCTGTAGTTTCTTTTACGAGGAAAAGGTTTTTGCATAAAAGTAAAGGAGATGAAGTCATAATGAAACCGTAAACCAAGAAATAGCAATTTCTGTAGCCTTTGTGTCAGTAAGTTGGTAATAAGTTTTCAGGAAAGCTCTTGCTACTTAGCTTGAATTACATATATTATTATAACTATTTGCGCTACGCGGTTTCACTCGCGGACAATATATATATAAATATCATATATTATGTGTTACCATGCAGCGTATAAGCTATCTGCATTCCGAATTTTATCCAAGTCCGTCCAGCGCTGTGGCGTTTAGAGGTAACAAACATTCAAACACACACAAGCTTAATAAGCATTTATAATATTAATAGGTATACATTCCAGATGCCAAAATTCTAATTATTATTTTAAAGTTCCGAGCACTGCAACTGTTATGGGCGGTCGTGTCGCTTAACATCAGGTGAACGACTAGCTCGTCACGTCATTCATTCACATAAAAAAAACCGGGAATATGTTCACCCTATATTATAAGCAATTCTTGTCCAAAATTTAAACCAAGTGAGTTCACCCGTTTTGTCAAGAAAGCCACACAAACAGACAACGCTTTACTTTTAACCCCAAACTAAACATAGGGGTGTTATAAATTTAACGTGTGTATCTGTGAGTCTGCGGATGAACCAGATATATATCGAAACCTTGATTCGATTAATTCTTTAACTCCCATCGACCCGATATCGTACACATACGCATTGTTATTCAATTGTTATCTCAATGCTGGGATTCCAGAAGTAACTGTTAATTTTCCTGTAAACACATCATCATGTTTTACCAAACCGTAGATCAAGTTTATTGACTACGACCACGATTGATGGGTATTATTGTAAAAATAAATATTCGTTTTCATTACGCTTCACGGAGTGCTATTTTCACAGCGTCTCCTATATAAATGTAGTTCTAGGAGATAGATCACAGATCGCTGACTGAATGATTGTCTTGGTTTCCGGTTGTCACACATCTGTCTGTACGATTGATCGTTATCGTTTATCGTAACTTGTGTATTTCAAAGTCGCGTCTCAGTAGTCGCTTAGCTTAGATACCTTTATAGAAGCTTCATTCAAGGCAAAATCATTATCATGCCATGTACTGGGGATTGAGAGCAGCGGAAATATGCTAGGTCGTGTAATTTGCTCACATTGAGTCATACAAAAGTGATTTGAATTTCGAATATAGCATTTCTCGTACCGGATATCTTGTTATAGCATGCGTGTATCTGTATAGTCAATGCTGACTACAAAATATTTGAACTTCATTTCGCTCTTCCTCTTTCACTTAGCTAAGAAGAAAGTATAATTATTCTATGAAGCGAGACTTTATTAAGCCAAACTTTTCAACCTATAGGTATTTTATTTACCTAAAATCTCATTATTTGTAAGTATATTTACGTCGTTGCTGCTGAGGTGAAAAGTTGTATCTGTTACATGAAACCAGTTGTCGTTTCTATCTTGTGCCTTCGAATCCCTCGCTGCACTATGACTTGCTAATTAATGATTTTCAGTTTTTACCCAATGTACTCTGTGTTAACGATCTTGTATACTTACTTAGAATCTGTACTCGTAGTACGAGTTTTCCAATACATGAATACGCGCGAATCCATTTAAAATTTGTACTGCCATTTTTAAATTCATCAACGTGTCCGCTGGGGGTGCTGCTGAGAAATGTATGGGAGAAAAGGGAGAAAACGTAAACGAATCAAGTTTTAGTAAACTATCGGAACTCGTACTAGGGGTACCTACTCTCTGCATAACATCTTTGCTCTCTCGTAGCACAAATATATATTTACTAATACACTAATTCCTATATCTATTAAATTTGTCTATTTTTGTGAAACTATCGTAATATTTGAACAAATTTAGGCATAGCATTTGCGTATGAACTGAAAAATCTAATAAAATTGGTTTATTCAAATAGCAGGTTCATTAGCATTGCGTCAGCTGACACGTGTACCAATAAAGTTACATGCAATAAGTCTCCTGATTCGCTTTCAGGGCACGTGTCTCGAATGCGATTAGAGGCCGACTCTAGAAGAAATGACCAGCGCGAGATAAACGTCAGCAAAACGTACAAAATGGTAACCAAGCCAGCATAAGTTGTCACTTATTATTTGAGTTCTCAGTTTGCCTAAACTTCTAAAATTCATAATTGTCTCAAGTGCTATTAAGTACGGTCTACGTCATTTTTCATCCATATCGCGTGAGCAAGTATTTAGGTCTCTTGAAAATTGAAAGTTTCGGATACTTAATCTTATTTTGACTAAGGTTTACGAGAGTCTAAACTTTGAATTTAATTGAAATATTACTTGTCAAAGCCTCACTGTATAACAGAATCTTCTGGTCCATATATAAATAAAATAAACATAAAAGCCGAAATGTTGGCTAAAGTTATGTAGGTATTACAAAAAAAATTGAGCGTTGATGTTTAGTGACACCCCAAAAAACCTTTACGAACTACAAAGTAGGTATAAGGAGAACTCCCTTGATCACCGAATCAGAATTTCATCTACCTCAGCGGCCTACTCTCTGAAAAACTTGTTATATTAATCCCTGTGTGCCGTTTGCATAACCATTTCTTTATAATAAAAAAAGGGCGTGGTTGTCACTGGTTAGTTTATGGCGAATAACTACCAAAGAGAACCTTGCGTTCCTTGAAGCAAGTGTCGTTTAAGAGTATATAGCTTATGCGATCTCGCTCAGTCCTGCACCAAAGTTTTTCAAATTATGCGGAACTTGCATTTGCTTATACAACGATGAAGAAAAATATCGCAAGTAAAACGGAATTTTCTCATAAGAATTCGAGATCATTTTGTTATCCACCTAACCGCACTTGGCTAGCGTGGTGGAATATGGCTATTATACTATACTGAACTATACCTTCTCCCTGTAAGAGAAGGCATGTTCCCTCGGCAATGGGAATATATAATATATTGATGTTTGACTGTTTGTTATTGTTATATTGCCTTTTGCTTATGCACGAACAACCTCTTTCATAACTAGCTATGAAAGAAGTTTTTATTACTTCTTATTGCTTCCTATTTTCTCGAGTCAAAATTGAAAAACAACATTGGTGAATATATCCGGCGTTGTGACGTCATTTCTTAGAATATTTTTCCGAGGAAAGCCCACCACTACTCTAGAAGAGTATCGAAAACTGAACATAGACCCTTGTTTTTGTTTTTGACTTTAAGAGAGTCTGATGATAATAACTGTACAATATTACCCTCATATTTACAACCCTATATTGGCTTTGTTGGAAATTTCATCACTTTTTCCTTGAAAATTTAATTTGATGGTTTATATTACTGGTGTTAAAACAAGTTTGGAATCATTTCGATTTTTACGAAATAAGGGCATCGTATCATTTTATACTTATTTTAAAATAAATGTATACAGTAGGTACACATAATTTTGTTATGCAATAAACTTATTATTAAGGCTATAAAGTAGAGTCTAGCTAAATATACAAACCCCATACAACTTTTAAGTCACAAATGTTGAGTGCTTTAATAAATCAAGTAACATAGCATAATGCTCATATTTTCGCTTCAATACAGGAACATAAAATCGAGTTAAGATTAGCCCGATAAAAGTGAGCTGGAGTGAGAAATCGACTAAATCCGATTACCTACTTTCCTACACTCGTAGCTCTACGTAATCTTTACTGTGCCTATATTTGGGCACTTTTGGCAGTACAAATCTTATTTACCGAGCGAGGAATGAGTCTGGGAACTATTCCGAAGGTTCACCCAGACTTTCGTAAGTGATAACAGGATTAGAGTATGTTTGAAAATAATCTACTTTCACATTGTTAAAGTTAGAAGTATGTTTTAATTCCACGATAATAATTTTGAGCTTTTGAACTATTTAATGACATCAAAAGGGTTCTCGATTCGGTTGTAAAATATTTTTTTGGTCTATTCCATTCCGATTCGATGAGTTGGAACGATTCCTTGAGGGAAATCTTAAAATTTTTTTGTTTGTTATGTTGTAACTTTGAAAAAACTAAAAAGGTTCTCGATAAAAAGAATGCAATCGGCCGGAATGAAATAAGTAAAAATGATTATGAGTTTTATGAAGTTCAAGATGTAGATACTTATATAACTTATATAAGTTGCAAAAAAGAGCCGTGTGTGCTATAGTAGGCGTCAAAGATGATGTCTCCTGTAGAGACCTGTTTAAAGAGCTTGGAATCCTGCCACTGCCGTGTGAGCTTCTGTTTCAGGTGGCCTTATTTACGCACACGCACCTCCAGATATTTGAGCGTAAGGGCGAGAATCCATCTCAAGCGATGCGTAGCAATAAACACAGGGACCGGCTGGTGATGCTTGCGCATAGACTTGCTAAGTCTGAGAGGTCCGTCTATATCATGGGGTCATCTGTGTATAACAGATTACCTGACACTGTTCGTGATGCACCTTCAACTGGAACGTTTAAGGCCCGTTTAAAAACCTGGCTTTTAGATAAAGTTTTTTACAACTTAAGGGAATTTTATCATCTGCCAGAATTATTATAATTAATAGCAATGAATCTAATTTAATATCATATAATTATTGTTTACAATTAATAATCTTATATAATTTCTACATTTTTTGATTTTATTATAAGTTGTATTGACTTGTAACTTGGAGTTGTAAATAAATTATTTGTATTTGTATAACATTAACATTGAAGCCCTATAAAGGACTCAATTAAAATATTAATGTGCTCTACCCTAATGATCAAAGGCTCTACTAACAAAATTGCAAAAACTGACTAACATTTAAAAACAGAAAGTTAACGTTATAAATATAAAACGTACAAAAGATAACAGTTGGAACGATAGCCACAGGTTATAAAAATATCTTGTTTATTACTTTGCCCCAATTTTACAAATAAAATTTACAAACGAACAGCTCATTCCATCCCATAATTAATTCATCAAAAAAGAAACAAAGGAACAAGATAAAATTCTCCAAACGACAATTTGTCTCTGAATTTTCACAGCAACTTTGAAAAGTTTGGCTATTGCAATTAATTAAAGAGGCTGTCGTCACAAAGTAAATAATAGTACTACGCGGTATCCGCTTGTTTGCGTTGTTATTTAATATTTATGGGCTACCCTGCACTATAAAGAAACTTGAACCGTTATACAAATGAATTGGTTAATTAGCTGAAACTGGCGAGTCAGGATTTGGTTTCCAAGGTGGACTGCGTGTTATTAGTCAATAATTACACCCCATTACTGCCACCCAAATTATAATAAAAGAACCAAATTTGTTGAATTTTGATTGGATCTATTCTCGATAAAAACGCATTTGACATCAGTTTTTTTTTGATCTATAGGTAAGGTAAACAATAGTTAAAAAATTTTGATCACAGTGGATAGATTTTGTTACACAATTCTTGACCATTAAGATTAATCTTTGAATAGGTTAAATCACGTAAAATTCAGTTTTGACTGTAATTTTGGTGGTCTTTCAGGGAGTCGAAATAAAGCCGTGCTCCTTTTATATTTCTATTCTTACTTGGACCATAATAGTTTTAAAATAAGTAATTCTTGCTCCAGTAAAATTGATTATAACGTTATCTCACCATAAAATAACACGAAGCGAAATGCATAGTGCGTATATACGTGGTTACGCAAATGTAAGTATAAGTACTCCATTATGTTCGCACAGTCCGTGAATGAGGAATTGGAAAACACATCAATAGGAAAAATATTGGCATAAATACAATAATGACCATTATTGTCACGTCATTCGTTTACCTAAAAAAACGGTAACCACGTAAAGCAAAGAAAAAAAGGAAATTCACTCATATACAGCCTGAAGATGCCACTGCTGAACATAGGTCTCCGTAGTGCCGGTACTTTCAGTGGCTGCTTGCGTTCTGCATCCATCGGCTTTCCTAGGTTTTAAATAGGTCGTTGGGAAAAAGAAAAATAAACCGGAGAGAAAAAAGTTATAATGGAAGTTACTTCTTTCCTATAAACACGTCACCGCATAATATTATTATCATTGCGAAACCAACCTGGAACCTACACAGTGTTCTCCCTGTAACACAATACAAGAACTCGGCCGTCCTATTCCTTCTTTTGTCTTGGCTTAAAAGCTTTCGAGGCATTTCCCCAACAACATACTGAACGACATTGGTTAGGTAAGGGGCAAGCGTGGGAGTACTATCTAATTACAGTTTATTTATGTCCAGGATCTGAGTGTAATGCTTTGCGAAAATTCAACAGCAACGAAACAATGGAATAAAAAGACTAAATATACTGGATTTTGGTCTCAGAAATTATGTCATTAAAATAATTAAGGGTGTATGTTGTAGTGTCTACTATTATTTATTCTGTGGTATAACAATGAATTGGACAAAACTAACCCACCAAGATATAAAGTTTTGAGGATGTTCAACGTTGAAACTAAGGTCTTGAACAACAATAAGTATACGATGTATATAGGTTGGCAGGTTAGGCAGTGTAAGAAAATGAAATGGAAAATTTGGCGATGGAAAGCTCACTCAAGTGAACAAGTGATAACAAAAAACCAATACGTTACAAAAAGTCAATGGCCGTTGGCTTTACGGCGGAGTCCACCGTTTCGAGGATACTCTTGAGGAAAGAAGAAGTTAGCGTTGTTTCAAGTTATTTCAATTAATTTACGATTTTGTATTAAGTATCATTCGAGTGTGAGGAAATGCTGAGTCAACCACAAGCTTTGATGAATGGGCATTTTGTTTAGACAAATATAAACTTCGATAACTTTATTTTTTCTGTAGTGTTAAGCGTTAACCTAGACGCAAAATCCTTCACACTGCATTACTTTGTTAGATACCTACCGTAATTAGCTATGAAATTTTCTAAGAACGTCCACTCAATTCCGTGATTAGAGACTGCTCTGTTTGGTCTCGTTGTTTGATTTTTGAGGAAAAAGCCGGTTTGTAAACCGACTTTTTCTTCAATGACTGTGCTCCAAATACTCCATTTACAATACACTAGAGAGGTGTCTGGTATTATTCCTTTCTCAAATTACACTAATTGATTGTACATGGCTATGCGGCTGCAAAGATGACATTTACATTGTTGTAGAACCTCAACTGGTAGTGGTACTACGTTATCTCAGTAATGCCTGACTCCCTGTAATTTATTGCACTACACATCCAATCGTCATTGTGACATAGTGCGCTAGATATTCCGCTGTAAATGACTACGTTCAAACATGAGGTCACAAGCTTACCTAACCTTAGGTATGTGCTGAATGACCTTACGACCGTGGCTGGTTAGGTTTCTCGAGTTTTCTTGTGGAATACTTACTAAATATTTACCTCTTATGATTTCAATTTTATAATTCATCAATTGGCCACTTGGGATTACTCATCCTGACACAACGTGGGTAAAGGTATATTAGCCGCGTCTAAAACCTATAGGTATATTAAATTGGTTAATTGAGCAGGGTGACTGCGTAGCAAAATGCAATGCATTGCATTTTATGCCGTCCATACGCTGACATATACATGTAAGCGTATAGACTGCATAGCTGTCATTAGTTAACTAACGGTAAGGCTCATCTTTCTACTTTAGAACTGAACCTTAACTCGGCAGGATATGTGAAATGTAGGTAGGTACACTCAGAATCAAAACATAAAAGCATTGAAAGCAGGTGAGCCCATTAATATGACCTCTGTGTTTTTGGTAATAAACACCATTATCATTTAAGTAAGGTACTGTAGGTATTATATTATCTGTGGTAAGACTTACGGCAAATTTCCAAGCATTGCCGATATCAACTCAGCAGCAAGGCAGCGAGGCGTTCAATTCAAACCGGGGAATAAATATTGCCGTCATACCTGGCCTCTGAATTTCAAATTCAATGTGTTTAAAGCGTAGGTATATAGGCAGTTTTAGGGTGGGTGTAGAGGAAACCGATATTATGTGTATACCGTGGTTATATAAGTACTCGTCACAGTTTCGTAAGATCCTTTGGGCGGCTATATTCAGCATCTTTTGTTGATAAGACTATTCAGACTACAGGATTGTACAACACAAGATATTACGTAAGTGTTTGTTTTGAGCGGTGGAATTTGCGTTCAATCTACCTGTAACAGACTTCATAATAAGGTGAAAGTTTTCAATTTTACGCCTATGCCTTTTCTTAAATTTATGCAATAATGTATAATTACTAAGATCATTGATGTTAATATACTTTTTGAACCCATTAACAGAATTAAATTGGTTGCTGTACATTAAATACATATTTAATTGATCTTTCTTTGGATGTTTTGGTAAGGCGTGTACTTTTGAAAATGTTGGGCATTTATTAGTTCTCTGCTAATATTAATATGAATATCACCTAACCGTGTGTCACGTTACGTGTCTATAAGGTTTCACATATAGAACATTTATACTATAAGGAGTTAATCGTCTATCTACCCTACCTAGATATATGTGTACTAACTTTATAAAAAGACGAGTAAAATTTAACTTAACTACACTAGTGGTTGCTGCAGCATAGTTAAAATTCGGTTCCACGAAAAGCAAATTCAAAAATGCTATCTGAAGACTTTTTTGGATGTTTTTCTACATCAAAATTAACAACTTTTGAGCTTTGAACTTTTATGGAAAGTGCTTTGAGTGCTTGTTAACTATACTTAGATAAAAACGTTTCAACTTAAAAGAAATGTTTTTCGGGGATGTTGTGACGTTATATAAAAACCAAAGCCAAGTGAGAAGCCTTTAGGCGGCCTAAAATTTCTGACGCAAGGGCTGACCACTTCCCTGCACGAGAACAAGAAGGTTATAAAAACTGTGCCTCGAGAGAGTAGCCCTGTGGTTTTACTCGGAAAATTACTTGTTTTCTTCCAAGAACTTTCATCTATATATCCAAATCAGTTAAGTCGTTTAGGCGTTAATCACGCAAAAAAAGCAAACACCGTTTCATGTAAAGTTGTATGATTTATAGCAGTAGGCACCGCATGCTTAGCGTGATCAATAGGATACATTTGAATGAAAAGCAAAAATAGATAAAATTGTAACACAAATAAAAAAGAAGAAAAAAGAAATGTTTTTTTTTTTGGTACATTTACGTAACCATTTTTTCATAACAAAGAAACTATTATATAGTTAGATAAAGATAAAGATAATTTTATTTGTTTGAACATGAGTAAATATAAATACATTTACAAAAATACATGCATTGGTGTTATGGTGATTTTTAGTCCACAATGTCTTGCCTGCACAGGCGTACAAATGATTGTCAGAGCATGAACTGCTGTCTCGTAATATAAATAAGAAAGATAAAAATGAAATAATTAAAATATTAAATTTGTAATAACATAAATGAAATAAGAATAAAATGTCAGGTTAACTAAAATCCAAATGCACAAATCATACAACAACAAAAAAAAACACAAATATAGTATAAATAAATAATAACCTACTTAAATGTTTTGTCATTCAAAAAATCATTAATATCATAATAACATTTTTCTGTTAACATTTGTTTCAATTTTATCTTAAATGTGTCTGATTTTTTTTATACATTTAGGCACTTTGTTGTATATTGTGGGTGCCATGCTTAATACACTTTTACGCATCAGAGTAGTTTTTGCAGGGGGTAAAAGCAGTCGATCGTTGTCGCGTCTATTGCGCTGTACTACATCGGATATGCGCCGAAACAAGTGATGATTGTTTCTTACAAATAAAGCCACCTCAAGAATATACAAAGACGGAAATGTCAGAATCTTGCTGAAGTATGGCTTGCAGCTATCAGTTTTTTTTAATCCAAACATGGCCCTTATGCAACGCTTTTGAGCCTTAAAAGCTATTTTGGCATCTGTTGAGTTTCCCCAAAAGATAACTCCATATCTTAGTACTGAAGCTGATAACCCGTGATAAGCTGTGAGTAAGGCGTCGCTATTCACTATCGGGGCTAACTTAAACAAAGCATATGCGGAGCTACTTAGTCTTTTACAAATTTCAGCTATATGTGCCTTCCAGTTCAGTTGCTTGTCGATTGTTATACCTAAAAACTTCGCAGATTCTACTTGGCGTATTTGGCTTCCTTGATAGTTGACATTAATGTTTTGGATAGGAAGTCTTTGACTAAAATGCATTACTTGGGTTTTGGTCAGGTTAATCTTTAGGTTATTGTTGTCTAGCCATAGAATAATCGAACTCAAAGAGTCATTAATGTCTTTTTCGTAGAGCTCTTTTATTCTACATGGGATCGATACCGTACTGTCATCGGCAAATAATGACATTGGATGGTTGGTAAATTTTGGCAAATCATTAATGTATATAATGAACAAGAGAGGTCCTAAAACGCTACCTTGTGGCACACCGTACATAACAGAACGTGCTTCAGAATAATATGATTCTTCACGTTTAGTATCAACGCTAACTCTAGATATTTTAGTTACTTGAGTCCTGTTACTTAAATAGGATTTTATCAACTCTAGAACATTGCCTCTAATACCGTATGACTCTAGCTTGCACAGTAAAATATTGTGATTAACGTTATCAAATGCCTGTGTCATGTCGCAATATATAGCACATATAGGAGTCCTTTTATCCACATTAGTCAAAACCGTATTACAAAAGTCGTATATGGCCATATTAATATTTTTATCGCGTCTAAAACCTTTCTGCTCACTACACAGTATTTCCTTTCGTTCCAAATAACTATATAACTCTTTATAAATAAATTTCTCAAATATTTTAGAGAAAATTGGTATAAGTGCAATTGGAATAGTTACAAAGTAATATAACATAAATATTTTTTAAAATATAAAATGTTACTTTTATTTAATCTACCTAAAGAGACAAGCATTTTCAAGTGTCAATATTGATACGACTAGGTAAGCCGGGGAGCCGATGTATGCAGGAGTCGAGCAGCTGCTCAAAGTGGTGCTCTCTGGGAAGGCCTATTTCAGTATTATGGACATCTTCAGGCTGTTGACGATCCTGACGGGGCTATAAAAATCGTGATCTGTCATTGTCAGTAGAATTTTTATTGGTCCATTATTTTCCCATTGTCCTATTATGGACCATCGGAGACACTTACTGTAGAGTCACAGATAAATATAACCGAGTTTAATTTAATATAGGTAATAGGTAGATCAATTTGAACTGAAAACATAAAAACCGTCTACTTACTTACCTAAATAATATAAAGTTTTAGAATTAAATCACAATTGGAATATTCAATTAATTTAGTTTGATAAAGGCCAACAAAACAATTTCAAGCGGATATTTTACTTTCATATAAAACAGAGATCAGAACACTGAATACAGATCCTGTTTTCGGAATAACTCTTAACTTTCCGGGAGAAAAAGTATCATTATTGTGCGCGCGATAATGACGTATGCGTGAAAGCGATACAATAGTTATCAGCACGACATGTTCCCACTGCTGGGAAATTATCTCAAATTATTTCACTTTTTTGTTTCTTTTCAAGTGCAGGTTGTTTTTGCCATTGTTACTTTACAGGACTACGTAATGATTCCAGGAGTTATATTACAAAATATTTCTATTAGGTTATTATGTGCCGCTTTTCATGATTTCTATTATCATATTATATACAACAGTTAACTCTTTAGTATAGCTAGAAAAGCATAAACTTCAAATATCCCTCTCTAAAGTAACACCATAACATTTTTAATAGGACCTGCTTACGAGATCTTTACCGTGAAAAGAATAATTTCTGTAAGTACTATCAATAATGTATTGAACAAGCATGAAAGTTTAAAACAATATCATCCACCTTTCCAGTAATTAGCAGTCACTATTACCTAGCCAGATTTAAACCTACGTTATTCTCCTAGGAAATTCCGTTATAGGTGGTTATAGGTTAATCTCTCAGCTACTTACATAAGCTCTACGCTTAATCAAACTCCATTTGGTTCTGTAAATAAAGATTTATGAGATTATAAGCCCGTGTTATTTGCACATGGTTGCTTTTTCGATGTATTTCCTTTATTTTTGAAACATATTAATGAGATTATTACGTGAACTTACTACGGGAATATAAAAAAAATATTATTTATGATCCACCATATCTTTCCAATATATCTCTAACCGGAATAGATCGCAATATTATAGAGCACATGCAGAATATATAAAATAATAACTTTCAGTAAGATATATGTTAGGAAACAAAAGTCACTGTGTGGAAATGCGCGTCCTTCTTGGAAAAGTTTAAATTGATTCCCTAAAGTTTCAAATTAATGACAAAACTTTAAGCAATAGAGCTAGTTTCTTTCATGTGTAGGTACTAACTATTCATGTAGGTAGGTACCTATGCTTTGCTACTTTATTAATTGTACTTCTCCGCATTTACAATAGCTTCAGTATTAGGTTCTAGGTTAAAGTTGTACGCTAGATGCTAAAGTAGAAAAATCTGAGCTTTGATACAGATTTTAACACTGCAATCTACAATAGAGAGTAGAAAGGTAAGTAGTAAGTATACAGTAATTATTATGAACCGTAATAAGCGTGCGGTTTGTTTTATAGTTTTTTATGCTTTAGTGTAATCTTATCGGTCTTTACTTACTGGTACAATGGTATAAAATGTCTGAGATAGGTAGAAATGAAACAGCTGCACTCCGCGGTTTGACGCCTGCTCCTGAATAAATAGTAGGTATGGCATTATGGATCTATCCTATTTGTACAGCGCAATTATTTTATGGTATAAAAATTTAGGTCGTTTTTAATAGTACTTACGGGATATTTACCGTGATTAGAATTATTAGAATCATCAGAGAACATTAAGATCATTAGATTTGGTTTTTTTTTTTTGAAAAAATTAGTATCTTAAACGTTATATTAAAATATATAAAAGTAATCCACATTGAATTTCATCATCTGGGATTCAAAACTAATTGTGAAAGAAAAGTAAGTAGAGATTCCTGTAAAAACGCAGTTCTGTCGTCGTCGTATGAAAACTATTTTCGAGAAAGAAAACGTGGCAACCCGTGACTTGGCGTTCTCGGATGCCCTTCTTATACGTTATTTATTTAAATTGAAGTGAGTTTTTCCAATAGGATTTATATGCAGAACGTTTTGTGGAACTTTACGGAGTATACGGATCTTTCAGATCTTATGCAAGTCGTGTTCGTGCTATAATCTTTAGATGTGAAGAATTTGGGAGAGGGATGTACCTATTGTATCCTAAGTAGGTATTTCCAAAAAAATAGGTATCTATGTATTCTATTTCTTATAGTAGAAGTACAAGTCATGCTTAGTTCGGGGCTAAACGGCGTTGTGTGAAATGTACACACATATTTCTTTTATTTGTCATACAGTCAGTGATAAATAAATGCCTAGGATCAATTACAATCACAGAAAATACAGATGTTAGCATAATATGATTCCATAATAGTAGTAATTTTATGCGCTGTAAGTATACGAAGAGGTTCTGCAGCTTCTATATGAACATAAACTGTATACCTAAAATGTCCATCAAGATTATCGTCACCCATTCAACCCGCAGCTGGAATAGGCTCCTCTTTGTACCATTTTCTCCAGTCATCGCAAAAATGCTACCCAAATTCAGGAATGATAAGTTATATGCTCTTTCAAGGATAAAATAAGTGAAAAATGGTCTCGCTACGTTGATACAACATATTTATTACAGACGCGGCTCTGGCTCATAAAATAGGTACCTATGTCGGCGTATGAAAGAAAATGTATCCTCCAAACTTTATGAACTCGTGAATGACATCGTCAGGTTGTTAAGTGCTAAAAATCTTGGTGCGTGGTAATGAAAAATAAAAGTTTGCTCATCCTATGCTATATTGGATAAATAAAGAAGAAAGACGAGGTATATCGAATGGAAATCTTTTGAGATCCAAAATAGCACCAAAATAATGCACTTTGACCAGCTGCTTGCCTCCTGCATCCATCGTCTCCCCACGGTTAGGATAGGATAGGTTATAGTCCACCTAGTGAGAGGCTGGCCTATATACACCGCGTCTTCTAGTTCGTCGTCGCCACTCAGGAACCTTTCCGCCCCATCGGTTTTCAGTTCTACTAAGAGCTATATCGGAAAATAGAAATCGAAAATGGATTAGAAGATCATTCGGCACACTAGCCCATTTCTGGCAAGACTAGTTACGTTGGTATACGTAAATTAAAATGTAAAAGGGCAAAGAGCCTTTATTCTTTTAACGAACTAACTACTACAACAGTACAACTATCACTAAATACTACTAATTATAAAAACTATGTAAAACTTTGAATAACTAAGTATTGTAAGTAATTATAGGCATAGTTGAATTTTGGTACTTGTAATGTCGCAAAATGTTTGAGACGTCTTCGCGTCGTACAAAGTTTTAGTTGAAAATGCAGTGCATCACATTTTTCTGCAAATTAATATTTTATGCAGTCACTGCCCAGCAATTTCTGTAGAAACGCTTATGAATTGCAAATAAGGTATGTACAAACGCTTTCATAATATCCATCGTAGAAATAAAATGTTGGTTTAAACTTAGACAGCACTAGAATAGTTTACCGTTAATTATACAAAAAAAGGCTTTAAATTCAAATGCGTTGTGACACCACATCTCGTTCTAATAGCCATACGTACACAAATACACACGTTAAACTTACAACTCTTCCTTGAATTGGAGCCAAAAAAATTATTGCCATAAAATATGAGTACATAGTACATATAGACAGAAATATTATCAAAAAGTTCAAGAAAATTAGCCTTCATTGTATGAAACAGGTTTTTAGACATTTTTCTACGCTCTACGAATTTTTTATGTATATTTGCCTAGTTATGTACGCTCTAATTACTTGAGTTTGAACTCACTAAACCTGAGCAACATTGATTTAGAACCCACGAGGTTATCTTATTACGTATAAAAAATACGAGTACCACAGACTAAAAAAACCAATAACAAGCCTGTTACATGCTCTAATGCCCGAAGCTATAAAAATCGTGTTTTGGCAATTAGTTACTGAGAAATAACTTTATTACACATTTTAACGACATCATAAAAGAGTAATCGTAACAATGTCTATGTATTTATTAATCTACTGATTTATTTTATGGAGTAGAGCTTTTTGTATGGACGTAATTAGGAGAGCTAAGGAGAGCTTTCATATTATTATCTTACAGTTTCGCTCGCAATTTTTTATTTTTATGCGGAAGTAAACTGTCAAGTAACTATATAGATAAGTACACATTTCTTAGAAATAATAATTAATGAAATCTTCATCGTTTCGAGATCCAAAATAGTACCAAAATCATTATCATCATCATCATCTACCTAAAGACGTCCAATGCTGAACATCATAGGCCTCCCCCACAGAGCGCCACTTTGAGCGGCTACTTGCCTCTTGCATACATCGGCTTCCAGTGGTCATAACCAGATCGTCGGTGCACCTAGAGGAAGGTCTACGGTGCATCTTCCGGTTTGTATTCGCCACTCAAGAACCTTTCTTCTCCATCGGTAGTCATTTCTACGAGCAATCTGGCCTGCTCATTTCTTACTAATACTTTAAGCTGTAAAAAATAATAGGTGGGATCCGTTTTGTGGGACCTGTTGGGACCTACCCCTTTATTTTTCCATAAATATTCAAACTGTATATCTATCCGGAAAACTGTTGAACCTAATGGTACTTCAGAGGATAGAACAGACAGACAGACAGTTCTCGGAAAACGGCTTCAATGGAGTCTTCTACGCGAGGCGAGCTACATGCTACGCCCGCTACGGATCATGGACAAACGTAACATTTTTTGTATAATTAATTATCCTTTATGCCGTAATTATCTAGATAGGTTACTACATGCCCTAAACCTAATCCAAGATTGAGTATCTTAATATATAGAGTACATATTACATACCTACATAATTATACAAACCTATATACTGATAGCGTTTTTACGTATTAATTACAAATGTGATTAATTGATTACCATTTTTAAAGAAAACTGAAAACTTTATGATAAAATTGATGATATAGTGATGTAGCTGTAATAGACGTCCATTTTGAGATTTATTTACAGGAATTTTAGCAGTTTAGCACTTTGGCTCTTATTGGCTTTGAGCTAACATGGCTCATGGGAATGCAAAACATGTTTAAAGGCTTATTTCACTAAAATGTTAGCACTTAGTTACCAACGTGTACCTACTTGATGAGCGATGTACGAAATGGAGCCTTCCATCATGGCAATACGAAATATGAAAGTTACATATAGGCCTCGTGGGACCGATCCGGAATTTTATTGCCAGTCAATTCGGTGTCTATATCTAGTTTACCCGTACAATGTATTAGGTTGATAGGTTGGTTTGCGTACCTCAAATATTCAATTTATATTTCATATTCATATTTTTGTCATGTCAATTTTCAAGAGTCGTGTAATAAAGCTACCTAATGAGCAATTTACATAGTTAATGTAAATTGCTAATTAGGTAGCTTTATTCCTGGTTTTCTTACCTATAGTTGTTAAACTCAAGTTAAACTCTTGCAAAATGGGCATAAGTTTAACAGAAGTTGTCGAAGGTACAGCAAATTTGCTTAATAGAGATGCACAGAAAAAAAAATTGTATATTAAATGATATTTAACCTAGCTTTTTAACCGCGTGGAGCAGGTATAAGAACAAAACGCTAACCCAGCTTTTCTATAAAGTATTGGAAAATTGCCAGTTAGCAGCAATCTCGGAATAAATATTTACTTTAGCGAGTTGTTTCCATTACATGGCACGACATATGATTGGAGAAGATTTATGAAACTATACTGTTTACACACACGATAGGAAATTAATCTTTTGAAATGGAAGCAATTTCTATAAAGATGTTTGTCATAGGTACCTATAACAATAAGTATACTACGGAAACGATGATAATGGGCATTTTTTGGTTGTAATACTGTCTTTATATAGAGTGATTTGTTCATAACCGTATCATTTCCGAGTGTGCTTAAATATGACTTGGGCTATCTTTAGGGTCGAAATCGGGAATTTTTCCCAATTTCCACAAAATATTAATTTTTGATCAATTTTATCGCAAACTTATCTAGTCTAGTCTAGATATCTAGTGCAGAGAAAGATGGATAAGAAAGATCAGTTACCAAAGAAAAAATGAAATGTTATTCAAATTCCAAAGCTTATGTGGCTGGATCCGACCCCGTACCTCTTGAATTCCTCCCGAAGAATAAGTCCAAGCCTACCTACCTGTTCAAGGCCACTTGAGTACCTCTCTTAGTTGAAGGAATGTAAAAAGAAATATTTTGAGATTTTTTACAACGTTCAAGTAGGTACGACTCTTGAAATGATTTCAAGTTCCTCGAGTTGAGCTTCGAGCTTGCAATGTTTTTGTTGTTATAGCGGGCGTGCTGTTTCAAAGCGCAGTGTTATTTTTTATAATTAATTGTGAAATAAAATATATTACAATAGTTAAGCTGGTCAGCTCTTAAGTTTGACCTTATGCCGCTTCTTATTATAGAACTATGATAGAACGTACCCAAATGCGTTGGAGTAGGTCAACCCATCATAAAGGGTTAAGTGTGAACTTAGGAGCTGTTATATTTTAGTACCTACAAACGGGGACAAAGTGCATAATAATCTTACGCTTTCGTTACGCCATCACAGGTCCTGCATAGGTCTTCAACTGATTTTCTATGGTCACCCTAAGCAAGTCATACGGCATATCTGACTACAGACAAGCTTATTCATAGTTTATTTTGAGTTTTGAAGAGGCGACCTTGTTTAAATAGATATAGTAGAAACGTACAAGGTGCGGTAAAAAAAACAAATATGGGTTATAGATACCATTAATTTAACTTTTCGTTTTTGCAGGTACACAATCATCTGGTTGCAAGAAAAATCTCTTCACTCGATGAGTAATCTCTCACAAAATAAAACAAAACACTAAAACAAGTAAAGATGTCGAACCAATCCCAGGCTCTATACAACGTGTTCCAAGAAATTCTGGCTGCGTCTGGAAATTCATCAGGAAATGAGCTGAATGAAACTCAAATCATATCGGTTCTTAGAGAGCAGGCATCGGGAGTACATGGTACTGAAGACTTTGAGTCCATCTTGGTGAAGGTGATGAGGGATGCCCGGAATAAGTTGAACCCTAGCGATGCACCCGACCCCTGCTGGGACTACTGCGCAGGGGATTTTAGGAATGTCATCGAGTCCTATAACAGCGTGCATGGATACGCTACTTTACTGGTAAGTTGTTCTGCTGATGCTGTTGATATAACCTATTAAGGTGTCTTATAAATTTAGGCTCACACCTTGGGAAAAATAACCCAAAGCAGATAATATTTTTGTCACTTTGTATATTTTACTTAGGTGAACCGGAAATCTGATGGAAACCGTGGGGAGCCGATGGAAGCAGAAAGCGAGCATCAGCTCTGTGGGTGGAGAAGGCCTATGTTTAGCAGTTGACGGTTTACGCGTTAAAATAATAAGAAGTTAATAACTGTTATTCCTATCATAGAAAACCAAACAGATAATATTAAAGAAATATCTTATTTTGGTAAAAGGTCCCAAAGCACCAAAAAAACAAGAATGGGACACAAAATCTAATTAGAGAAACAGTAAATCAACTTTATGTGTTGCTATATTAAAGCTTTATTTACTTCGTATTACTTTCTGCTTTTCTCCTCTTAAGCCATTATGGCTCGACTAGGCGTTTCCGTCGGCTCGCACCCAGAAACCCATTTCTCTTAGCTCCGTTACTAAACTTTTCATTAAAGTTCAGTATACCTACATTAAAAGCAATTGAGTAACTGATATGGTTAGAATATCAGTTTGATAGTTAACTGTTGTTTCATGATAAATAAGGCCACGATTATTTAGGATTATGTGCTAAACCTGCTGAAGAATTTCTCAAATTCTCGCGATTTAAACACAGTATTATGTTTTGTTTCGTTTGTGTTTCGTTTACGTTTTTAGCGTGTTAAGTCCTGTGTAATACGGGTAATACTAACTGTTGAAATTTTAAATCTAACATTACAATAAAATAAAAAAAACAAGGACCTTTTATGAAACTTTTACAATTTCAATTCTTTGAACATAGTAATATAAAGCCAAAGTGAAATGTATCTAACGATGTAACTGTAATTACTTTCATTTTCACACAAAAGAATAGCAAAATAAAAGTCCTCGTGCAAATATGTTACAAAAGAATTCAAGTTAGAACATATCCAAAAAAGGTTAATACCGAATTGTTTTCTAATTTTCTGCGGCACTGCCTCTAGCATTGTCAAATTGGATCGTCGTGGAAAGCGACAAAACGAAAGAAATATCCGCAAAAATATTCCGCACATTGAATTCTGTTTTGCGTCGACACTAGAACGAAATGTTCGCATAACATAATTATAGGTATTCAGACATGTATTGCAGAACGACGCGCAGTTATGGATCGATGCTTAAGTCAAGATTATATTCACATAAACCTCACTTTATGAATGAATTCTTGACTTGTGCACCGATTTACGACTGAACGTGGTTCTGTAATACGAGCCTGAGTGTAGTCAACAACTGCTTATCTCAAGCTAATTACACAGTTTAGGTTGTTGCTATTACCGTGAACTGTTAAAAGCACAAAAGTAACAAAAGTAATAAATAATTGGGTTTCCTATTAGGGCGCAGTTTTCATCTGGGCGTTTGACTTAATCGGCGTGGCAAAAAACGTCCACAAGCTAGTAGGTATGGCCAAAAGCTCTTGTTGGCCAATTTTTATTAAAACTGAAACTAAATTTTACTGAATAGCTATATTATACAGATCTTTCACAGATAATTATAATACCAATCAATTTTCTTACCAATGATTAAAAATACCGGTATTATATGCCATCTCATAGTGTCGCTTTAAAGGATCGCTAATTACTGGGAGGTAGGTAGGTAATGCTAAATGGTAAACCAATGCAAAGGGCCCATTTTTAAGAAAACACACTGCGCGCTCATTACGATAATATACATGTAGGTATACATATTATAATATATTGATACTGGCTAAATATAAGAAAATGGGAACATAAACAATAGTAGTGTTGCCGACGATGGTAAAGGTTCCGTAGAAATATAAATAAAGTGCGATATAAAAAGAAAGCTTATTATTGTGCAAAAATCCAATAAAAATAAAAAATTAAATTAAGAAATTACATAAAGAAATTAGGGCGACATCTTTTTTCCTCTAATGTCAACAAAAATCTTACGTATTGCTAACAAAAAAAAAACAGAAAAATAAATATTTAAGGGGGTAAACGTGATTTTTTTGCTCATTTTTATAAATAATGGTACAGAACCCTTCGTGCACTAGTCCGACTCGCACGCACTTGGCCGGTCCCGGGTCCTTTTACCGTATACACAGTACAAAAGTTTATTTACATAGTACCTAAGTGTAATATTGAGGAAGGAAAGGAAGGGATAACATTAACACCAAATTTTTATATCACTCTTACACAACGATAATTATGTTCTCTTGAAGCCGCGGCCGTCGTAAACTCGAGCAATACGCGCATAACTTAGAATTTGAAAAATGTATGTTTTTGTATTATCTCAAATTTAAAGTCTTGTTTGTTATTTGAAATCCCACTTAAATAAAATTGATGTACCTATTTAAATAAAGAGTTTCAAATAAATTAAAATATTCATACCATCAAATAGCTCAGAAATAAAAAAAATTACGTCTTAAGGTTGTTGTTGATGATGATGGTGATGATGATGATAAAATATGCTGATGGATGCAGGAGACAAGTGGCGCTCTGTGGGGGAGGACTAAAAATGGAAAATGGAGGGGAAATGGATGAACGGATCGGACGGGATCTATTCATCCTTTTCCCCTGTTTTTTTATCTTTCCCTTCTCTCTTACCCATAAACAGAGTTAAGACTTAAAACTAATTAACCCGTGCGAAGCCGAGCGCGTCAGCTAGTACATAGTAAAACAGTCTCGGTGTATCACCATTTGTATCTGTAACATAAATGAAACAAAAATATAAGCATTATTTTAACAAAAGATATATAAACAACTTACACGAAAAAAGTAAAAATCACAAACTGAACTCACCTTGTTCACGACGTTTGCAGCTGAATATTCATATCGTACGCAATAGATCGCTCCGCAAATCGATGTGCCCTCACTCTGAGCTCCGGCGGTCGACTGAATTTCCGAGCGCTTACGTCGAGTATAAATTCAACATCGCGCGTCCATACAAATAATGTATGGAGAATTTGAGACGAGTTTTTAGAAAATTCATAGTTAAATTATCAAACTATGTTTTGCAAATGTAAAAATCGCAAACAAAACTTTCGATATTAGAGATTAATATTATTTCAAGATTGTATAGAAGTTCGACTGTTTATAATACAAATTCATTCTAACGCAAGCATGCCATTTTAGGCTTTTTGGTGTAAGTTTACAATTTTTTTAAAGTAAAGTAATACATAATTATTTATTTGTGTGAGGATGAAAATGTTAACTGATTCATTGTGGTATTTGTCATATTTTTTCGTGTCTACTACTATAATAGTACTGATGGTATCGTTAAAACCGTGACTACAGTTTTGATTGATTTTAGTCTACTCAGTCTTAAGTCTTCCATAGGAGTTTTGGCGGGAACGCGAAAATGTTCACGTCGTTGCATTGTAATATTTCTCAAAATTTGTGCTTTTTCCAGTATTAATGTTTAAAATTGGCGGCGTTTTACACATTGAGTGCTGAATTACGAGCATGAGTGTGGGCAAGTGATATGATGTGATGAAACGTGAGTTTTCGTGTTGCTTCCAAAATTACATACAAGCTTCTAGTAAAGTTGCCACCACTTTACTGGAGCATGACTTAGACTGGACTACGACTACCTGACTTAGACTGGACTATGACTATGACTTGCTTTTTCGTGATATATTCTTTAACGATGAAAAATTACAATACTTGACACTGGCTAAATACACGATGTGTGGAGCCAAAATATAAGAAGAAAAAAAAAAGTCTTCCATAGCTACATATACCTACATCTAGCAGAATAGGTACCTACTTTATACCTGCTGATTCTGTATGCCAGCATAATTATTCTATGCCAGCACTTATTGTCTCCTGGGCTGGCACGGACGGTAGACAAAATTGTCTTCCCCGTTTTATGTCACCTTCTTCATAAAATTTACTTGTCTAGTGGAGTAAAACAGGGGAAAAACAATTTTGTCTACCATCCGTGCTGACCTTGCTGTAGGTATAAAATACCCTGTATATCCGCCTACGCAATGATCGATGAACTCAGTATCAGCGGGACAGTTTAGTGACCCGACGCTAACACCTATCAGATCCACCGGCACCAGATGCTCACTGAAGTAAGTCAAGCATCAAGGCTGTCTTCCTCACGATTCGCCAAATAGGTGTTAAATTTATTACAAATGACAGACCAAGCACAATCAACCTTAACTTTATTCACATAAAGAGTAATTTTCATTGTCAGGAAATGGTTCCAATTAGAATTTTAAACGAGTTGTCAACTATAATAAGTACCTATTCGAATATGGGTGTTAAGTGTTTTGTTGTGGGTAAACTTTTACATCCTTTTCAACCACAGATCCTAGTTTTTATAGGATCTGTGTTTTCAACCGACTACAAAGAGGAAATTCTCAATTCGGTTGTTTATTTTTTATGTTTTTACCTCTCATATATCTCCCTCGTTTATAACTTCGATTTGGATAATCACCAACTTGCCCTAATATAGATCCTATATTAGGGCAAGTTGGAGTATTGCTATTATCTACTATATTGACTGCAATAATTAAAAAAATACTATTTCTTAGATTTTCGTGATTTGAACACATAGTTTTACGTTTCACACAGGACTTAATCGCGCTAATAATTGGCCGTGGTCATCGTGACCATGGCCAATGAAACTTGGCCAAAACGTCGAGGTAAATAAATAATGTTTTTAGCGCGATTAAGTCCTGTGTGAAACGTAAAACTAAAAAATACTTCACTTAAAAGCCTGGTAAAGAATTTCACTCCATATCACATCATTCTTTTTTCCAGGGACCAGCCATAACCTAAGTACGTGGCCTTGTCTCCAAGGTTTGCACGTTGCATTTTTAGCCACATCATGTACAGACTTAAATACACAAACAGAGTTACAGAAATTATAGTCCGTAATATACAACAAATGGGCTTAAAACTGTACAAAACAGAGGCGCAAGTTGTTCGTGACCTCATTACAGCTCAAGGAATTAGCCCCCGCAGAGAAACTGTCAACAAAACTGTTATAGAACCGGAAAAAGGCAGTTTTACGCAGACTAATAAAATCCTAAAACAGCAATGACATATAAATAGAGCTTATTCTATATGCACTAAAATTAACTCCTTATATGCATACACAACAGATTCAAAAAACGGCTAGAGTGTATAGAATTTATCAGAATAGCACGTGGCTATTCGCCAAGTTCACTGTAGGAAGCTAAGTAATGGGAGCTTCCCTCTACACTCAAAACTAAGCGAAAATACTTGTTCTGTGCCTGGGTGTTGTGGGACCATGGTCCTCGTAGTTCCTGGGTCCCTAGATACAGGGAATCCTAGTTAGGGTCCAGGATCTATGTATGTGATCGTTGTGCGTTAATTATTTTTATTTTATTTAACTGTGAAACTTACCTACGTATTTTAAAGCTGATACATTACGTTTACGATACCTATGGTACCTATGGTATTTTTGAGAATAGGCTATGGCTACCTATATAAGGCGATCTACAGCAGCCACTCCACGGTGACCACCCGAATAGCACTCTAAATATAATAGGTTAGGCATTTAATCGTTTGGACAAAATGCTTAACAATAAGTTTGATTGCTTACAGCGTCTTGTAGCCCTTGATTGTGGCTTAGAATGGGCTTAGATCTAAATCGTCGGCTGTGACACATGTATGGTATGCTAAATCCAAAGGCTTACCTATGTCTGTAAACAAACCTTTAATTTTGGCCACAATTAAGAGTAATTACTCCATAACTCAATTACACAGTTGAGCCTCTGCTTAACAGGGACAGGGACACGATGTTTCAGGGTTCCGTAACCAAAAGGGTGACTCTATTACTGTCCACTAGGCTTTATCTCATTAACCGTGATAGTTGGACAGTGAGATTATCACAGATGATGTATTTATTTCTCTAGTAAACAATAATCCAACAAAAAATATGTAATTATAATCTTTTTAATGAACATCCTATCTGGTTCTAGTCTGTGTAGATGATAATTAGTAAGTATTAGGTTTTTCTTTGAGTTTTGGTACTCTTATACGTTTAAATGTAGCCATCTATCTACCTACTGACCTTAAAAATTTCCAAAATCTTTTTTAAGGATAGAAAATTATAGTTTCCGGTTCCAAGCCCTTGATTCACGGGATTCAGGGCTAAACGTTAGAATAATATTATTTCCGCTAAACGCTTTCAGATTGAAAGAAACTTCATCGTTTTTTTCCGTATCGTTGCTTACGTAAAAAATTGTTCTGAATGTTTACGTTGGCTGAGGAAAACGTCGACCGTTTCATTTTTCCTATTGAATAGTCCGTGATGGATTGTTGATTGATTGACAACTGTTGTACTTACTGCGTACCATACAGATAATCGTAAAACATATCTATAATTAGTACCTACCTATTTACAACTGAGTGCTAGACGTGCTGCGGAGGGCACGTTATACGTACATCACAGATATAAAAAAGAAAACCCTTGATGTGAACCAAAAGTTTTTCCAAATGTAACGGAAGCTGCGAATATACCACGTTTGAATATCTATTCAGAAAACACTTTTTACGTAAAGCAAATTTGATAAGTGGCTGCACATCAAATAACCCTCAACCCACTTACGGGAAAATATCGTTGAAATAAAGTCGGTAAAACTTTTAAATGGGCCGTTAGGACAGAGTTTTGCTGTTTTTGGCACTTTTCCTGGAATTTCCGGGTACGTTGCCTATATCGGGAATCAATCAGCGTTGTGAATAACAAATAAATGGATCGAGTTTTGGATTTTTTTATTAGGTACCTACCTAAGTCTGTGGTACCTACTTACATAATTACTTTTTTAATAACGTTTGAGCAAAAACACTGATTCCCGTCAGTAAGCTGACCGTCATTTTGGTCATCTGATCCAGAGTATATAAATTACTAGTCTGTTCGGTTGATCGATGAGACCACCAAAATTACAGAGTAATATATTTTAAAAACTTCATTCATTTCCGTTTATTAATTAATCAGAGTCCTATCTGAGGTACTCAGTTGGTAATGGTGAGAACGTTAAATGGGTTTAAATTCTACAATGACCCTGCTCTTTAGTGGCAGCTTTGTTACGGATTCGATGTAGCAAAGAAACAATAGCTCTTTCAATAGCTCTCCAACCGTAAAACGATGATCATTCCTATCGTGAGCGACCACGTATTCGGCTCCGTATGCCATTATCGGTAAGACGCACTGGTTGACACAGAATGATATTATAGAGGCTTTCAAAATCCCTTAACGTAATAATTATTTTATTAGCAAAAATTTGAATTCGAAAACCTTTCTATAACTAGCTACGCAGTTAGTATGCCTAATTATATTTTCGTACCTTTTGTCGGTGAATGAGAGGGCTTAAACAACTTTAGCGGGTGTTGGTTTAGGGACAATTAATAACCATTTTCATCAGACTATTTACTTGTTGTTTTTAGACCTTATTAATATTTAAGAGCTCTCTTCCTGGTCCCGTCCTTGATTTCTATTACGCTGCGATCATGGTTATTGGTTTTACGCTTGTTAGGTTCATTAATTTGAGAGTGAAGAGTTCGATAAATGTCAACTCCCAATTAATTTTGCCTTTCTGATTGTAAAGGCGACATTGACATCTGCTTCCTTTGTTAGAACAGTTATTCGGATAGAATCGACAGAAATTACATACCTATCTCATTCTTAAGTGGGTATTCTATTTAAACACCTTGGTGGTCAACAATGTTTCGCGTCTGATGTTGATACGGTGGTAGTGCAGTCAGTACCATTTTTGAATACATCAGTAAAAATTTTGAAGCCTGCTATTTCTAATTCCCGAGCTTTAGGCTTGCTGCTGATAAGGGCTGCACTGTATACTTATAGTCATGCTTGGGGTTGCTCTGTACATTGCCCGTGCTAATCTTAATTCTGCCTTATCCAATCTAACTCTTTAAAATAGCGGAGCATAGGCCTGGTTCATTGGCAGATTGATTGTAATGATGAGAAGAATGTTATTATGATAATTATGGTAATGCTGGTGGTGATGGTATTAATGGTAATACTAGTACTTAATGCTGGTCATGGTGGTAATGATGTTAATGATGCAGGTAAATTTTAAAGCGATTGTGCCACACCATGATGATAATGGTGGGCACACTTCGAAGCGGTCGTACTTAGATTCGGAGTACATTGTATTGTCGCCTTTTTGCACTGGCGGAGTGATTTACGTAACAGAGACGCGCGCTGATATGCACGTTATTCCAATATCGCACGAGATAAAAAATGAACCAAACATTTAAAGTGCTTTATTATATTTACACAAAATCATTTAGGTCGGCGATGCCATATCAAATCGTAAGATGTTACGATTAAGCTGCGGAGCCTGGCGAATTTTAACCATTTTATTCGCTGTGAAGGAGTTGCCAAATGTGTAAGAAATATTGCTATTGCTTACCAGAGCTAGTTTCCGACTATATTCTGAATTTATATGGTTGGTATTGAAGCAGAATTTATTGCCAGTATATATTTTGAGAATTTATTTCGTTATTATAATATTTCCCTAAATAAAAGTGATATTAATGTGGTGAGCTGATATTAATGTTTTGCACCCATGTAATCCCAAAGGATCTGACCAATATATGGGCATCAGACTTGTCAAATATAATCTGATTGCCTACGTGACTTATATCTTATACCGTATCTAATTTAGTAAGGTTAGGGTTGCCACCAAAAAGAAAATACTAAGGTAATTCATAAAGTCAATATTTACTTCCTTATTAAGGTGTGGCCTTGTTTATGAGAACAACATAGAGGGGTCAGGCTTTACCGAGATTCCGCCTTCAAAATAAGAATTAGATGATTCAGTAGCAACCCTGGTTCTGAGTAATTATCTACCTGATGGTTATTACGTGGAATCACGGAACGAATACCTTCGAATATATTATTATAAGGCCTTTTTAGTCCGTCATTATCTCTACAGCGTTGTTCTACTATTTCATTATATTTTATGAGATATTAACTAACTACTCAATTAACTGCTTCACCGCAGAGCTTATTAGATACCTTCGTGACCTAAATATGTGGATAATTAGATACCTATTTATATGATACGCATTTATACTGTGATCTAAAAGAAAATTATCCAAATAGGTAAGGTAGGTATCTAAAGTAGGTGATAGCTATAATCCATTACAGGTATTTATTTGTTATAAAAATTCATCATTATTATCACAATCACTATTAGTCAGAAGATCACCATTGCTGAACATAGGCCTCCCTGGGGCCTCCCCAACATAACGCCACAAACCTAATTCGAACTGCGAATAATGATTTAAAAATAAATACAATGAAGCAGTTTTCGTTTTCACCAAAATAGGGCCCGAGATTCCTTTAAGTACTTTTCGCTATTCTTCATAGTTGCGGATTGGGCCTACTACCCCACCCACTTGAAAAATTCACGCTGATGTCGACAGGTAGGTTTCAATATTAGATTAATTTGTAAAGGAAAAATTAGAATCACGAACAGGAATTGAACCCGCATATGTATAACCATCCCTCAAGTCGATATGCTTTACCACTACCGTGACAAGTGGTCTCGTGTCCGAATTTTAACGCTGAGCAGGCGATACTCCTATAAAAATTATAAATACAATGATACTTCATTGAACACCTATAGATAAAAGTATATTAAAAAGTGCAAAAGAACAACTGGCTTATCGTATCACGCAGTTTCTTCTAGGCTAGCACTTATTAAAAGGATATTATAATTACTTATTCGTGACATTTTCCCCCAGGTGTGCACAATTGGCATGTTGTCGAACACGTTGAACATTGCTGTGCTGACAAGAAGAGACATGGCGGCCGCCCCCATCAACCGACTGCTGAAGTGGCTGGCTGTGGCTGACGTCTTCGTTATGATCGAGTACATACCCTTCGCTATTTATAGATACTTGGTAAGATCCTCTATCAATTATAGCTAAATATTCAGGTTTCGTACCTGAATGGTTTTTCATGTATAGGTAACTCGAGAACAGTACAGGTGGAATGGTATTTTTTCGAATTCATTTTTTTTGTTTCACGTGTACTTAAGTCTGAAAACGTCTATAGTGTGTGTTTAAGTGGATAACTCATCTATGATTGTACCTATATTGTAAGCCAAGTGTAATTATTACTCTGAAAATAGGACTGTAAGTTGGGTATGTACTAAAATGACTGGTTTTTAATTAACGTGTAACACAAATCATTTGGTATTATTAGATGACTTTTACAACAGTCGTCGCTACGATGTTGGCAATGCATCCAATATAAGCAGCAATGCCTCGAAGAACGTTTGCCAAATACCGGAGCTCCTCTCTTTTAGTTATTTGATACGTTTTATTTGCCATCGTCTTCTCTTTTAGTTGATTTATGCTCAGTATATTTGTATGCGCTGTACCTGAAACCTTCTAGAATAATAGAATGTAAAATATGGTAAACGACTCTCCTCGCTTGGGACAAATGGAAATATTTTATAGACAGGTAGTGTTCTCTGCACTGTGAGAGTGAGCTGCATGCAAGCTACAACAATATTCATTTCATCTCGTTTGAGTGTTTCTTTAAAAGCATATTTTACTACTGATGGTTTGCTAGCTAGCTGCTGTATTAGGGATATCTTTTGGACCTTTTAAGGAATGGAGTAGTGAAATATTCACGTTATTGTAAAAAGTATATACAGTTCGCCCTTTTTGGGTTGTGCTAGAGAGAGTCTGTGGAGCACGCGATGTTTCATGACGCGGCCATAGAAGAGATCAATTAATCAGGAGGTGTGAGATAATAAACCACGCAATAACACATTACCTACTCGTCGTTGCCGGAATATTTACAGCAACAGTGACAGTGTAGCAACTGTGCCGGAATTTTTCCCTGATCTCTGCGTGCCAGTTACTTAATGTAGAGCCATACCCTTTATGGCAAGCCCTATCTTCTGTATCTCCTTCCGTCAATTCACAAAACACCCCAAGGCTAAACACCAGTGAAAGCCTTTTAGTACCTAGGAAAAATCAAAAGTAAAAATGTTACGTCTCAAAAAAGTAGGCACATTGTATGTATTGCAGCTTAGATCTTAGATTAATCAAATTATAGTGCTGGTGCTGGAACTTATCATGGCAGTTGTGCAGCGATATTTTACTGATCCAAGCAAACTATGGAGGAACATCAGAAACTTTTGACTGTTAAAGCACGAGTGGTTGATGGTTAATATATAATAAAGTATAGATACTTTTTTATCAGAAGTTATCGATCCTAGCGTAGTTTTATAGTAAGGTGTGATAGATAAAAATGTTAATGTCCACAGATAAGTTGTAATTGTTTACGAAGCTATGCATATTATAACACACACTGTAGTAGCCTATCTCTACCTCGTATAACGTAGTCAATGATACCTGCAAAATAAGCCGAAATCAGAAAACATATTTTTTAAACGATCAAGTCCATTCGGTTTATAAAAATTGTGTTCCATTTTAGAAAATAAAATAAATACTGCTACAATGCAAATATCTCTTTTTGTCTAAAAGTAATAATTTTTGTTTTATTAATCTAAGAGCTTCTATTAATACATTCGATTTATAAAACACGTTGTAGACCTGCAGCCCTACCACAAACTAATATAAAACCATCATGGTTCGTGACAGTAATGCTTCAAGGTTACAATAATATTGTTTGAATTCATACCATGAACTTATAAAGTATTCCGGCGCTAGAACGAGACGTCTACATTTTTATATAGCGCTTTTATACACTGTCGCACGTGTCGCTGTTAACATGACAGTTGAATTTGAGTGTACGATTTAATGTGACGTCATCAAAACTGCTCTTTGTCAACACGATTCCACAAAATGATTAAGCCAACACGCAAAAAGTTTTTATAAGTATCTACAGGAGGTACGAAAGATCACTTTCTTAAAATATGACGTCACAGTAGGACAAAATAGTAGATCCATGAGGAAACAGCGAACATTACAATATTTTTACTTTTATGTCATTTTTCAAAGTATGATTGAAGTAATAATGCTATAATCCGTTGTGGTGACCCCCCTGGCAATTGAATACATTATCGCTGTAGGTAGCTGTGAGAATTGGACAATCCATCAGTGTCCGATGTCTGACATTGTGATGCACCCAAGTATGTAGTGCTAACTAGTCTGTGACCTGAGATCTGCCGTCCGATTCTTAATAAACGACAAGAGAATAAACCTAATTTTAAGATACGGGCAAAAACGTGGGAAATGTTATACCTAGAAATTGACAAGATATATCGTTATTTTTTCTAATCCAGTTTATCCTTATGCTATTTTTGTATGAGTACCGAAAGGTTCTAACAATATTATTGTCCTATTGTGTCTGTATCAAGCTTCGTACGTGTTTTGAACCTATAACATACCTAATCTAGGCTTCATAGCTCCGATGTGTGCCTCAAATCAGAAATCAGAGCTTAAAGAATCGTTTATCATTACTGTCGCCCATGGAGTTAGTAGGGGTTACCTTATATAACTCCCAGACCACACAACGTGTGAACATCAACTAGATTTTATTTTTCTACAAAGCTCCACGAGCAAAGCAAAGCTTAAAGCTAATGAAATTCTTGCTGCCCCAAGAATTACAGTCATGAAAATACTTAGACGATTGTAGGCCAACCACATGTAAAAAAATACGCTTTAAATCGATAACCTTCTTTTGAGATTTTTAAAAATCATGGAAGAGTGAAGTTTAGACCCACAGGAATGATTTTAAAGCGTAAACTACACTACCAATACCACTACACTGGGCTTATAATATCTTTATCCTTAGACCCCTTTTTATTCAAAAATTATGAGGCGTTTTAATTATTATACTTTCCTATTATGAGAGCATACTATGTATATGGTTTTTTGTCTAATCTGCGGCTCGTACATACTTATTAACTACCTAGCAGTTCTGCAAAATGTAGAAAGTGTAGGTAGAAGGTGAAAATGTTTCTAAATACCAACCGTTCAGTGTTGTGGAAGGGCTGGCTGGCTAGTGGCTATATATTTTATGGAAGAATAACGTATTACACAACGAAAATGTTCACCGATTAACTGACCTCACCACCGATAAACGTCCAAACCAACAGTAAACTGTCGACACCCTTGTCTGATTCCACAGTTGTCCAAAGAGACGGATATTGGTAGAAATGTGAAAACGCTTTGAGAGTTCATTTAGTCCCAAGCAAAATGATCATTTTTTAACCCCCGACAGAAATTAAAAGAAACATGAAGGTGTTGTATTTGTTTGAAACGGATGAACGGATTTTGGTTTTATATTTTTCATTTTGAATATAGTTAATTTACTTTAGTCGTGGGTATTTTAGCAGCTAGAAATCTTTTGTGTCGAGACTTGCCTAGAATATTATTAGAGTTATATGCTGATAAATGCATAATTAAGCTTTACATCGTATTTTATGTTAATGAATGACGAGACAAGCTTGTCGTTGTTATCGATATGGCCTAGTAAGTGCAGCGTGACTTGAAACTCTAAATTATAAAGTTTCGCGTGACACTGCACTGCGCACGTCATCTTGAAACATCATCACAGTGTATATATACATTTTTATGATTGCAGATACTTCCGGAGCTGGATTTCCGTTACTCGAAAGCAACCTACATCCTGTTTCACATGCATTTTGCACAGATTCTGCACACTGCATCTATTTTCTTGACCCTATCACTGGCAATATGGAGATACGTAGCTATAAAGTAAGTTTTTCATTCAGTTCTTGATAAAAATTCTAGTTAAGCTTAAATTTTGTTTTAGCTTAAAGGACTGGACGTAAAAACAACTTGACTTACAGCGAGTTTGACCTAAGTAATCGAACCCAACTAAACGTAAGTAACGTAAGTGACGCGTCTCGGTCTCCTCTCCGTCATCACCTCAGTGTGTTGCAACCTCATCTATGTTTAAATCCGAGACATCGAGTAACCACGCAGTATTAGCATTGTATTAAATATTATATTAAGGTCAAATTAGTAAAACTTCCTTTATTTGAGAAAAATCTTTTTAAAAGCTTTTTTCAGTTTAATTAATTGAGGTGGCGAATCTTTAATAAATTCGAGAGACTCTCCTAATTACCCTCCGCTAAGTAAGTATGCGCTCTGACAAGGAAAATAAATATCTAACTTTCCATCCCGAAGTAGGTTAAATTCTAAGCTCTACCCAATTTAACTTCTGACGGATTTGAGGCGAATAAATTCAGTTTTAGTATTTATGATGTAAAACATTATTAAGTATCTTTCAGGATTGGTTTCACACGATATTTTATATTAAATATTTATACAATAATAAATTCTTCTACACGGTATATAATTATTATGTAGGTAACTATTACTTCACTGAACTTCTCCTAAATGTCTGAGCCAATGACAAAGTTAGGTATAAGCATTATCAATTTAACTATACAAGAATAGAAAGAGACAGCTCAAACATTGCAGTGACGTCAGAAATTATTACTATTATCCCGTTCAATTCAATTCAATTCAATTAATTTATTGATAAGATATTTTCTTACATGTCAAATTATTGTCAATATTAAATTATAATTATGTATACCTAGGTATATTAATTAATGATAATTTACCATTACCATTATTAATAAATAAATGTATCAATTAAATAACACACTAATATTATAATGGCGAAATAACAAATATTTTGTTAGAGTTATTTTACTTGCTGTAAGCTGTGATGCCTCTATGGTAGCTCTTAATACAATATGAATGAGTGTAATGTCACATGCAAGGAGCAGCGCTATACATGCCGTAAATACAGACTTCGTTTTTGCGAGAAAGGGAGAAGTGAAGCCCGCTCCAGAAACTTTAAAAGCGTATTACGTATTACTCCGTAAATGACTCGGTATAACTGAGATGAAGTTCTTTAGCGATCTACCATTCTTAATACTAACCCTCGTTCATTTTTATTTATTGACAATAGTTTATTACAGCTACCGGCGACATAATGCATATCGTCTTGGTAGAGCATCGTCTACTATTTATTTAATATAACTCTGTCACTCACAGGGAGATAGTTGGCTTTGTAGAAAATTGTCTTTTTAGCTCTAAATGCAATATTTTTTCAGATACTCCGATAAAAGCCACGTACTGTGCACCGAGAGGCGGTGTAGCATCGCAATACTGACCAGTTTCCTATTGCCGCCCGTACTTTGCATACCAACCTTTATGGTGAGTAGGTATCCTTGCACGCTGATGGTATTACGCATTTTACCGTACGCCCGTACCAAGTGGTATCTATATGGATAGGCTATTCAAAACGGTAGTCTTTAAAAGCAACACATAGGCACCTAATTATCATAAAATGTATTATTATATTGTAGCAGTCATGTTTAATCATAAAAATTAACTTACTTAAATTTGCGGCATTTTTTAGTGTTTTTTTTAATAAAATAAGTAGGTAATTTATCACAACAAAGATTAAAGTTTTCATATAGGTAATTCCCTCTGCTCTACCAATCTACAGCCTACCGGTGGATGTCATAAGGAGTATTTACCTATTTCCTTCTATATCTAGTATCTGATCTACTCTGTTCTATTGTTTTTGTTTAAAAATCCGTCACATTCAACTAGGTCTAGAAATACATAATTCCACCACTAAACTGATTTAATATTTAACAAAAATAGTAGAGCGGTTGACAACCCTATACATTTACTAAGTACATTAATTTGTGACTGACTTTCCATACAATGTCAATTTAAATTTCAATTATAATGCAATCTACATAGAACTGCAATCAATTCCATTGTTCACAGGTATTTAATATTCACGAGAAGCCGTCAACAGATGCTTATGGCAACCCTATCACCGTCTACCACGTGGACTCTGACCACCACGGAATGCTGTACCAGGTCAACTTCTGGGTTCACGCTGTGGTCGTCAAACTACTACCTTGTTTCATCTTAACCGTCATTAGTGTTTGGCTAATCCGAGCCCTATACAGCGCAAACCAGCATCAAAAGAACCTTCGAAACTATAACGGCTGTTCCGCCGCTGAGAAAATGGTGAAAAGACAGCACAAAGCTGACAAAAGAACTGATAGAACGACGAAGATGTTGCTGGCTGTTTTACTGCTGTTCTTGGTGACGGAACTTCCTCAAGGGATTCTTGGGTTGCTGAGCGGTCTGATGGGATGGTGCTTCTTCACAAAATGTTACAATTTGTTTGGGGAGATGATGGATTTCTTAGCACTTCTTAACGGGTCGATAAACTTCGTGTTATATTGTTCGATGTCGAGGCAGTTCCGGCAGACATTCAGACAGATGCTGCTGCGGCCGCCTTTGATGAGGTTCCTGCCGCCCACAGCTTCGCACTCTGACTCGCACAATATGAACACGTGAGTTATTTAAACAAGGTGACCTTGAATTGGTATGTTATCCCAAAAGGGGGAAAATTTACACCCCAAGGTAGACAATTTTTCTTCTACGACTTCACTAAATTAATGGTTTTTCATTGAAGAAATGCCATGTAAAATTTACGTTCGAAAATAGCCTTAGCGCAGCTGGGTGGTTGAACTTCGTCCTTGACCGAGTGCAAATAAATGAGTTTTAATGACCTGAGTATTAATGACCTTGAATTTATATTATCTTGTTAACTCTCGCAGCAATCGCACGTGCAATTTTGCGAGTGGATTTATTTTTTACCATGGAGGTTTGGAAACACCCAGTTTCAAGTAAGGCTCTCACAACTTGTAGGGTCCCAGTAGTCCCAGTCCCCCCATTTCAGGATAACATACCAATTCAAGGTCACCTTGTATGCTGTTTTGTGGTTTGGGATTTCTAGTTTTATTTTTCTGGGCTTAGAAGTTGTGGGTTATGGTCACTATAGATTTTAAGAAAAAACATGAATCCCGTTCATTATTCAAATATGTGGTATGGTGGCCCATACAAGTGATGACTGCAATGTTCGTTGTGTTCAGAAGGATACTTGCCTTGCTTTGCTATGAGCCCTACTACCTGTCAGTTTAGTTCGGACGAGCATTAGGCATTGAGCAACTATTAATCACATTAATACAAACACAATTGCTATAAATCATTTGTTCACACAAACGATTCCAAGTAGAGTCTACCAGTAAACAATGATCGAAACTGTTGGTTTGCTTAGGGGCTTGGGCGTTTGATTTCTAACGAAATTAGGCGTATGCTTGTAGCCATTTGTCTTCGGACTTGCCTTGTTTTGGCGTGACATAAACACTAGGGTCAGATGGAATTACGTGGAACACGAAATATTCGTGTTGGAAGACTCGGCTTACCTACATTCACATTTGATGAGCATGAACTGTGCTGTGTTTTTTTATTAATGTTTGTAATGTTGATCATATCAACGCTCAAGGAGTTTTTTGGTACAAAGTTTTTATTACCTATGAATGTCTAATATAATGTAGGTTCTGACCACATTTGCCATGCTATAATACTTGTTGGTCTAGCCATCAGTTTCTGTATCTTTTTGTTTGTTGTGTTGTATGTGACTTTTTTCGCCAACAGCTTAATTGTTCTGATGGAATTTCTTGGATGAACTGCCCTTAGCCCTGAAAGAGACGGACATAGATACTTTTTATCACAATAATCGAAAACCCTAAACTAGATAAAGAATTTCTCAAGATATAATTTTTTTTATTTCTAAGAATTCTTCCAAAATTACATAAAGTACTGAAAAAAAAAACTAAATAAATAAAAAATTAATAAATATGTGTGGCATTTCACACAGTGCCATCTAGCCCCAAACTAAGCATAGCTTGTACTATGGGAACCAGATAACTGATACAATACTTATATATTAACTCTTAACTCTTCTTAACTCTTTGTAATGTGGCAATAATAATATATTCGCATGCTTTGTGTGCTTATCAAGGTTGTCAATTCGCGCTTTTAGTCTGGTTCCGTCATCAATATTCATGTATTTCGCGCCACCCCTGCCATGGCTGTCTAAAATGCTTGAAATTATTTTCGAACTTGCCTTTGATGCTGAGCCCTGAAATTGTTTCCTTCCTGCAGGTGCACGGAAAAAATAAAAAGGTAACTTCAGCTGAGCTTCAGTAAATAATGGAAATGTGAGTAGATGAATACTAATGCTATAATGCACGATGCTTTAGTTTATAATAGGCATGATGACTAAAATTTTTTTTTTGGTAAATTAAATTATTCCTCAAAAGATAATCATTTTTGAAAACAAAAATTAAATATCTCAAAAAATGACCTAGTTGCAAGCATTTTAAAAACCGGAATAGAAAGAGATAGCTCAAACGGCCAGTGACGTCAGAGGAAGGTCGTTATAGTACTTCATTACTAAGCTGTGGTAGCTTTTCATACAATCTCTTTGGCACGTGACGTCACGAGTAGATTTTTCGTAGTAACTGTGGGGGTGCTCTGTTTCGCGAGAAAGGGACAGGAGCCTTCTGTAGAAACTTTAAAAGCTTATTACTCCGTGATTTATTTACCGATTTTGTTTATTTATTAATTATTGCATTCATTTTTAAACTTATTTATGAAAGTAATATTTACTTGTTCATTTTTAATAGTAGTCATCATGCCTATTTAATTTTTATATTTTTGTGATTTAATTAATATTAATGCCGAAAATGATACAGCTGTGACGTTTACAACGATGCTCTCAATACTGCCCCTAAAATAAAACAAAAATGGTTTATTTGTAGTACCATTTGTTTTTATTTGACAATATTTAAAGGCCCTCGCTGTTTTATCCACATTTTATCCTCTGGCCCGCAGTAAATATTGCACACTTGCGCATAAAAATAGAAAAACGATTGCCGGGCTCACAAGCAAGCACTTTTGTCATCGAATAGAAATATCTTCAACCTCAAAAAATAACGTGTTTTGGCCTTGGAACGTTCTGGCGGTGTTTATAGTTTGTTTTAAATACGATAACATTTTGAATCAGATGCCTATTCGATAAAATATTTTATTGTATCAGTGTCCCCCACACTGCCAGTTTAAAATCCCATAAGTCATCCCACAAAGGAAACTTATACGAAATTTTTCATACAGTACCTATATTGTTTGTACAAATATATCATGTGGACAAAAATTACGAAGTATTTTCTGTTTCCCTAGAGAACTATACTGGTATTTACAAGGAAAGACAGCTTTATTCCCACATATCCTAGTTATTCCATTATCAAACCTCGTCACGTATTCTTCATACGTCGTATTTGGCAGTTGAGGTAAAAGACAAGATGCTCAGACCTTTTGTGGCAAATGGGGTGGATTATACGTGTTGGCAGGCTTTGTTAGGGATAGATATATTTTAGTGGTAGGTTTATAAAGATTATGATAAACAATGAGGTCAAAAACTACCTATGTATGATTTATAATGGAGAAAACGTGGCCACTACTTAGTTTTGTTCAAATTACTCCGATCGATATAATATTCGATACTCTTTGTCTGGCAGTTATATCATTAGTTTGATGATTGATTAGTTACACCATTCTTCTTCTTCTTCTTCGTTAATGGCTTTCTATCGCTTTTTAGCAATAATTCTGCCAATGTCAAGTGAGTAACGATTTGTACGGTTATGTCAATTAGTCAAAGTCATATTTTGTCAGGTCGAAACGCCATCAGTAAAATGGTATAATGGTGGATATTTTACTGAAGGCTCTAAAAAGCCGTTGAAGAGAAAACGGCAATGCATGGTCTTATAAACTTGGAACCATTTGCCAACACTCGTGCACGTCCATGAACACTTAACTATATAATAATCCACCCTTATTACGCATTCAAATTCTAAAATTCACAGGTTTTGGTAAAAAACTCAAAATTTACAACCGCCATTGTTACACTATATTTTGTCTCTTGCGCTCGCTTACAATATTCAAATGTCAAAAAGGACAGAAGATTATCTAAAACTACTACGCGTTTATTAATAAGGCCGATAGGTAGTAACTAACGTGCTATTACTACTGTGGGTATTATATTATCTGTGGTTGTTACTATCTTATTGACAGCTTTGAAATTACGAGTACCTAACGAAAATATTCTAGGTCTGTGGTTTTACCAAAGGTAAGAAGTCGAACAAAATTCATAAAAGCTCCATTAACTAAATACATGTAAAGTATCCTACCTCAAATGAAGCTTGGTAACTTTGGGTAATATTAATTTAATTACGCTTCAGGGCTTTCCAGTGTTTTGCGCTGATTATTATTATCAAAGACTGCCTGAAAATCCGAAACACAACTTAAAAACGATGTTGTTTTCATTTTAATAAACTGAGTTTTTGGAACAATTTTGTTTGTTTTACGGATTTCTTTTACAGTTTTCTAAAACTTGTCGAAAACAATACTTATCTGAAACAAAATGGAAAATTCTTTACAGTAATATTGAGTTTTTGAACTTAAAGTATCCTGTTTTTTTAGAATAATATTACACTAAGCTAAAGGAAAATTATATACAACAACAGGATAAAGTTCTGTAATATAACTTTAGGCAGGAAAAGAAAATTCTAAAGAAAATCTTAAGTGAAGAAGTGAACTTATATTACTAACTTATACATTTGTTATAGTTATGATTCTAATGACATCCCTTACCTAAAAACTAACCGCAAGAGCTCCAACTAGAACAGAAAATAATTGAGGGATCAACCAAGAATTTCATTTGAAAAATGAATAGCACGGGATCATTTTGAGGTATCAAAATAGACCTATTGGATGAGCGAGCGCGAAGCGTGTCTCGTCTCTCTATAGTCTCCAAAGTATTGAGCCTTTACTTAGCAGAACCAATAAAATGAGCAGAGCAGAAAAAATGATAACACAGAATACATAATAGTATGCCATAGGATACCTAACTACGTCATACTGTTACTGTCGATCAAAGTCTACACAAAATGTTTGCATTCTTGATGTGACGTTGGTTTGCGTGTACCTAATAAGCTACATGATACGTAGGTAATAAGTGTATACCAATCTACCTTTGTACCATTAGCACAAAAGGTTCCAACGCACTGGCGTGGGCTATCACGAAAAAAGTAGGTACTCTATATTCTTTCCTAGATTATAGACCATTTCCACATAATATTTTATAAGCATATAAGAGGAGGGAGAGAGAGGTACTTTTTTATAGTGTACAACTTGAGTTTCAAAAACAAACAGAAAGATCTACTTACTTTTTATAAAATTAGCACTTATAATATACATCTTGAGTTTGAATTTGCGTGTTGGGTTGGATGGAAGTAAGGCTGTCCCAAGTCGAAAATAAGTGATTCCTTTCCGTACCAAAAAAGTAAATCCACCTCAAATCCTTAAGCCTTATGCTATGCGTGGCAATACTGACACCTTTTCCCTCCCGATCAACATAAACATTAGTCAGACAAAGTTCAAATCAGCTCCTAGGGCTGCCTCACAAACTCTTCAGTATTATAATCATTATGACGTAACTTGATATTACTTCTATGAAAGTCTACCTACGGATTTCAAAAAGTCGTAGAGCAATGTCGTTGACCTTTGGGGGTAGATTATAAACCTGATCCATTTATAGATAAAGACACTGCCCCCTAATGACTTTTATATTTCTTTTTCAGAGCAAAAACGTCGATCCCGTGAGGTCGGTCTAAACACGGGAACGCTCCAGTGATGTGTGAACACTTCTTATAAAGGAAAGTGTCAAGTGCGTCCCGAAAAAGACATAAATTGTGACTCGGTGGTACAAAAAAAACCATAGATGTTGTAATAGAGGGACTAACGACAAGGGACTAATAGCTTCTCGAAAGTGGTCCGCATAAACTAGGTGCAGATCACTCAATTTGTCTTGAGAAGTAGACAGTAATATGTAGGTGTAATAGAGCAAAAAGCACAGCTTACATCTATGTAAACTAAAATGCTGACAAAACCAGTTATGTACATTAATGAGTGATCATAGTACCTATAAGTACCTATTTTAATCTAAGATCTTTCTTTTTTCTAGATTATTCTGTGTTTGCTTGTTACGTACGACTCTAGTCCGGCCAAAATTGTAGTATCTATGTAGGCACAAATCAAACTCGTTCAATAGTTATATGTATAAAATAATCTTAAAATGTTCACTCCATTTTGCTGTAATGTCAGGCAAGTGGTTGTGTAAAATCAGGTACGTATAGGCGATCACGTAACTTGATTGCAGGCGATTGAAACTTTTGTATGGATTTGAGTTTCAATAAGCAGTTGATGTATATAGTTACCATCGTTAAAAATATAGGAATCGGGTTGCACTGCTATCAAAGTTACATGGTCATCCTATTCATTGGAAAATTGTAAGATAATAAATTGAATGTAAAAATGTTCAACTTCATGAACAAATCTTTCTAGGCTATTTGTTTTGATATTTACGCCGCGTCACTATCGCACACGTATCCTGAATTAAGTAAACAATTAATAGTAATAGTAAATAAATATAATTACTTAAGCTGTTGACATTTAATTACGACGGTGTGTTTGCCAAATTAGGTGACTCAGACATAGTGTCAATTCTCCATGTTATACGCTGTTAATATTAACCTTTGGCGCAAAAAATGTTAGTTATGTAAATATTGAAATGTATAATAGGTATTTCAGTTCTAAGCTTTTACTACCATTTTTATTAAGTTCTAGCGTTTTATTATTTCAACAAAGCCATACAAAAATCTCATATAAAAAGATGTAAGTACAGTTTTTTTAAAAGAAATATTTCCTATGCAAGGTGACCTTGAATTGGTATGTTATCCCGAAATGGGGAGACTAGGACTATGATACCCCACAAGTTGTGAGAGTCTTACTTGAAACTGGGTGGGGAAACTGGGTGTTTCCAAACTTCCATGGTAAAAAATAAATCCACTCGCAAAACTACACGTGTGATCGCTACGAGAGTTAACAAGATCTATAAATTCATTTCTAAACACGGGTCGTTAAACTCATTTATGTGCACTCGGTCAAGAACGAAATTCAACCACCCAGCTGCGCTAAGGCTATCTTCGAACGTAAACTTTACATGGTATTTCTTCAATGAAAAACTATTAATTTAGTAAAGTCGTAGAAGAAACATTGTCTACATTGGGGTGTAAATTTACCCCCTTTCGGGATAACATACTAATTTAAGGTTACCTTGTATATCTTATCTGATTTTTTTTCGTTTAATACCTAATTCGGACTAAAAAATCATTTAACATATTAAAATTAAAATAATAGTCAAATCGGTCGAGCCGTTCCTAATAGTGGGGAATATTATAATCCACATACAAACCCATATTACCAATCACCAACGAACTTATCTTTTATATAAATACATATGAACATAGCGATTTTCTAAGTGAGCAATTTACCTATAATGAGCCGCGTTCAATAGAGCGGAACTCAATAAATTGTATTATGTTTTTGAAGTTTAATGATGTCAAGTCGGAGAAAGTTATTAATGTACCAATAGCTTTAATATTGTTTATGTAAATAATTTGTTTTTGAGATAAAATTGCACCTATCACAATAAATAAGTCGTTTGAAATCATCCAACTCCATTTTCACAGTCACCGGTTTGAAATCAACCTATTATTATTTAATTTAGAATACGACCTGTCCAATTAATCTTTAAAATATAGCTTCAGTGAGCGGCTGTTTCCAGGAATTATGTAGCTTTCCAAAGGATCTAATGGCCCAATCCTCAGAGTTTACTATTTACTATGAGAAGGCCCAATCTACGGTTATTTGAACTATTTAATGATTCATTAGCTATGCGAAACCTAGGTAGAGTCTGGCTAATGAAAGTAGAGACTGGAAACCGCACGGCTTTAAAAACGTCAGCATGGCAGCCCCAAACTAAGAAGAAAACTTGAAAATATTTATGCAAAACGGTAGAACATAAAATCTTTTGAGGAATCAAAGCGAGTTGTTCCAAGTTTTCCTCTTAGTTTGAGCTGCCATGCTGATATTTTTTAAATTTGCCGCGCTTTTTCAGTCTCTACTTTCATTAGCCAGACTCTATATATTATATTATCTGGGGCGAAACATTTTAGGCTTCGTACAAGGTGAAAAAAATTATGTTGCAATTGTACACATACACAGCACACTAACACAAAAAAGCTATGTTTTCTATGAAAATTATTTTAGCTTCTTAAATAATTATTTTTTATATATTTATGCATTTAAAAGATAAAGAATGAGCTTAAGATAATGAAATAAATAAATCAAATAAAATACTTACCTTGGCAAATCTAGACCGTCCGTAATAGAATTAGATAATTTAGCCATTGTTTTGAATCATTATCAAATAATTTTTAAAAGTGTAGGTAAGATAAATTAAGTAAGTCATTATTTTAAGTTTACCTAATGATATTGTATATTTTATAGTGCTAGTCATAATTCTTGTCACTGAATTATTTACGCCTCTTAAATCAGAAAATTGTATTTTAAAAGTATCGTAGGAATTGCCGTTTCATTTTTAGACTAAAATTACCATGAATAGTTCTCCTAATTAATTTTCTTCGAATAGGTTTGTATTACATGTCTTTAAAATAAACAAAGTCTCCTTAAGACTGCGTATTATGAACTGTTAATCTTGTTTGCAATTTAATCTTAAGTCATTAATATTGTTTCTTATACTTAGTTAAAATGATAAAATTATTTAGTTGGCAAAAGACATTTTTGGTAAGAGAACTTGCGTTTAGTCATCTAAACGCAAGTTCTCTTACCAAAAATGTCTTACTACTTTCCAATAACTATCACTCATATTTTATTCTTCTCACGTCAGCAATGGTTAGTTAGAACTAACAGAATTTTTATGTCAGAAAATAGTGTAATAGAAATCATTGTGTAGAAGTGTCAGAATCTTTGGGGGTCCCAAAGTATGTTAGTTTTACCTTAGTTTAGTTATTGTCTTCAACATTCGAAACCGTTGGCTCAACTTGCCCTCCGAAACACGGTAGCACACAGTTGTAAATAATGTTTTGTAGTGGTCACCCATCCAAGTACTGTCCACAGCAAACGTTGCTTGACCTGACCAACTAGTCGAGCTTCGCTATGAGCGCTACGATTGATTTATCTAGTAAATATCTAAGTTAAATGATTTTAGAATGACGTTAGTTTAGATTTAATTTAGTTTTAGTTATACCTCATTTTTTTAAAAATTAATCCTAAATAAGATTCTGTTTTTGTACCTACAAATAAGAATTACTCACGTCAGTTAGGAAAATCATTTAATAACTAGCCGGCGCTCCATCTTTGTTACCCTTGCTCTTTAATGTAAAAATTGTTACTAACCTACATAATCTGCTTTTGTTACCCGCAGTGAAATGACAGTAGAGATTATTGCTCTAAGTACTAACCACAGATCTATGAAACAAATGACGCTTCGTGTAGAGAGGAAGCCTCAGGAAGCGATTTTTTTTTGCTCTGTGGCACTAACCCTAATTCAGATACAAATAATCGGTCTACGGATAAGTTTTTTTATTTCGCCATATTTATGTAATATTATTTTGACGGTGTGTTGAAGAATAGTATGTAACATTTCATGTAATGACAAAAAGATAAATATTTTTTACTCAACCATTTGGCCTGTTTGTTTTATTTACCTGCTGACAAAGTAGTTGTTCCATTTTCAATAACAGACTTTTCAAATAAGAGACTTGCTCAATATTACTTATATTTAAAAAAATGTTTATTACCTCAGTGCTCAATATTTTTTTAAACTAATTAAGAAAAATTGAAAATTCTAAATTTGTCCGATTACTTCCATAGGAATTTCAACAAAATTGGTACAATAGTTTCACTTTTAAATCAAAATAACTTGTTAAAAGTTAATTACAGAATAAAACCGATTGCATGTTATAAAAACTCCACTCCAATTGTTTTTTCTCTAATTTGTTTTCCACTCTGTTATAAGCCTAGATATTGAAAAAGGGTAAAAATTATCTAAGAGCAGGCTTTGGACTAATTCGTTGGCAAAAACGAGCTTTCATGCCCGAGATTAGCACCCATTTTTGCATGAAATCAACAAAACCAACGAGCTGGTTAAAGAAAACACGTATAAGTATATTTTTCCTGCCTATTTTCTAAATAACGTAAGTATTACCGGCTTATGATCAAAACGGGAAAGCTGTCAAAATGGACTATCGTAATAATTATTATAACCCTGTATTTATTTTTGTAGGGGCTGGATTTTTAAGGCTATTCAAGCACATTTTTATACTTACAATAAAACGGGGAAATATAGCGAGGCACCGAACAACCAAGTGCGGGGTACCCCTTGTATAACACAGTTCATAAAAACTTTCTAACAAAGCTTTGGTAACTTTCTACGACTTGATTAGCAGTAACTAATTTCAATTAAGTGCCTTCAGAACAAATTATGAAGAATCACAGGAAAAAGTATTGCTTTTTTTTGTTAGTTGTGTGTAATTTCCGTCTCGAACGAACCGGTGGAAAAAATTTCTAAGGTGTAGTGTTATAATAATAATAAGATTCACATCTCAACCGACAGCAAAAACAGTCGAAATAAACTTATAATTACAAACGTTTAGTACCTTATAAACCACAAAAATAAAAACGAAATCAGCTGTCACCAGTCAGCACTACTATAATTTTATCAAGCCAAACGTAATTTTGCCAGCGCCTGAATGACCCGGTTTTAAATGGCTCTACAGAAATTCAGGAGTGAATTAATTCACTGAAATTAGGCTTACCTCGTATATCTAACTAGGCAGGCTTGCATCTTTATAGCTGCCTATAATTTGGATCAGTTTATGATACGTAGACCAAGAGCTAGCCAACGTTTTATTCAGATAGGTAAATTCTTACTATAGAAACAGACAAGTTTGTTACGCATAATATTAATATACCGGATTCAATTAAAAACACCATTCTAGTAGTCGCAAAACTATTAAGATACTGTTGAATATAAAAGTCGGATTAACGAAGAGATATGAAAGATTCCTTGTAGAACTGCCAACCGATGAGGAAGAAAGCTTCTTTAGTGGCGACCACGGATTGGAAGGCGCAGCGTGTACCGGTCTTCTACTAGGTGAACTGACGATCTGGTGAAAACAGCGGAAAGCTGATGGATGCAGGAGGTGAGCAGCAGTTCAAAGGGCGCTCTCTGGGGGAGGCTTATGTTTAGCAAAGGTCGTCTTCAGGCAAAACATTGGGTGGACAATCTTTCGTCATCATCAACAGATGATGATGAAAGATTGTCTCTCTCTAAGTTTCAAGGGTATAAATTTTGTTTATTATATTGAAGATTTTAACTCACATATACAAAACCGTTTTTAGAATTTTTAGTTAAACCAATTGAGGGTACATTTTAGATGCAAATGACTGTGGGTGGATTGAACGGTAGCTCTTCAGCTACTGGCGCAAAACAACATCTATTTTAGGGCACAAATACGGGCCTATGCGTCACGCTATGCAAATTTTATGGCGCAGTATTTTTCTTTTGTAATTTTGACTCTTAACCCGTCCTGTAGTAAAACAGCTTCGTAAATATTCATGTGATGAAATCCATAAAAATCTGGCCTGAACACCCTGTATATTTGTATAAGCATTATTTACGGCATTGTATGCTCTGCCTGCATTGCATGTGGCTTATGATTTATTGCTCTGCGGAATCCTTTTAAAATATATTGGAACCTGGGATTGGAACTAAATGCTTCCCACAAAGCGCGGCGACTCCTAATTTTCCGAGATAGCACCATGTAAGCATATGTAGGCCTGCTTATAAGTATTGATCTACTCATAATTTTCCGAAAGAAGCAAGATATCGTCGCTTATAGATATCTTATTATTGTAAAGGAAAATTTTGAATCACGCGAACGTACTAACCTTCTCTAAAGCTGGTTGGATACGGTGGATGCGGTTTTCTTTGCAATAGAACTTCGTTTTTATGCTAAGTAGGCGACATAATTATGACATCAGGGGACCGACCACATAGCATTATTACTTCAACCATACTTTGAAAAATGACACAAAAGTAATAATATTGTAATGTTGTTGACGCAGAGCAGTTTTGTGACGTCACGTTAAATCGTTCACTCAAACAAAACTGTCATGTCACACCGGTAATCATTTTGTCACCGACGTGCGACAGTGATAACGCTATATAAAAATGTAGACGTCTCGTTCTCACGCAGGAACACTTAATATAACAATATTATTGTACCCTTGAAGCATAATGGTTTTGTATTAGTTTGTGGTAAGGGCCTTGTACGCTTATTATCATTCATATACTTATTGGACGGGCCTGATAGCTCAGTTGGTAGTAGCCCTGCCTTCTGAACTGAGGGCTGTGGGTTCGATTCCTGCCCGGGACAAACATTTGTGTGATGAACATAGATGTTTGTTCTGCGTCTGGGTGTTATATTGTATTCTATGTATGTATTTACAAACAAAAAAAAGTATTATAAGTATTGTATCAGTTATCTGGTTCCCATAGTACAAGCTATGCTTAGTTTGGGGCTAGATGGCGTTGTGTGAAATGTCCACACATATTTATTATTTATTATTATTATTATTATTATTATATAAGTTCAGTGGTAATAAATCCACGACTAAGACACTCGGTACGCATTTCTGGATTTTATTCTGTTTTTCCACACGATACTACAAGCAGTCGGTGGGCTTTTCAGAATAGAAAACTTCCACCAGTCCATGTTACAAGCTTCAAGCCCATGCTATGAGGCTAAAACCCATGTTTTGAGCTTCGAGCCAATGCTACGAGCTACGAGACCATGCTACGAGCACGGTACACACCCACCCATGCTATGATGAGAAACCAATTATTCTGGAAGAAAATTGTCTAGTAGTTAGTTTGCTTGTTCAAATTATTTCAACTGGGTGTACTTACACCCACGAACGTACCACACAGTAACAATGAAACACACAGTAATGAAACCGGAATATACTGGCAATATTTTTCAAATCCTAACAATATTTTCCTCTTTATATTTAGATCGTAGACTTCGATCGTAGAGTTGCAAAAAGTGAATTCTGTGATTTAGATATGAAAGAAATTATGTAACTGATCTTGATATACTTTCATTATGTGATACCCAACACATCTTCAAACTTTTGAGTTACGTCCCCACCAAGCAACTTCTATATTAGAAACTTCTAGATATTTGCAAAAGTTGGGAATACAAGTCCTAAACGTCGAGGAGTTCGGTAACTCGATCCAGATATTAGAAAATCATGGAACTGATTTATTATTTTTGTTTCGCTATTGCGTAACATTGCTAAGTGATTCTTATATGTTCCTAATTATACTTATTAAAAAAGTATAAAAGTACATACTGAAAATATAATAGTCAGATCATACTACTGCATACTAAATACTAATAGCATAGTGGATGCAGAAGATAAGAAGCCGCTCAAAGTGGCGCTCTGTGGCAGAAGTTTAGCAGTTAACTTCTTCAGGCTGATGATGATGATACTACCTAATAGCGTAGTGACGCAATTGCTTGATTTGGCACTAGAGTGGCGACGCACTGTTATTGCCAGGGTTAGTGTGATGTCGACATAGAATAAACAATAGTACCGATATGGCGATGTTGAGCCATAGCGAGTTGTCGCACTGCAGTTGCACAGTTGAGTAATATTATAGTGATTAGGCTGGTGTCCTGCTATTAAAAATTGACAATTTAATATTATTTTCATAAATTAGGCTCAAGATTAATGCAATAATTGAAAGAATTAGTAAAATCGGTAAATAAATCACGGAGTAATAAGCTTTTAAAGTTTCTTGGGGGACATCGCCTGGCCCTTTCTCGCATAACAGAGAATCCTCACCACAGAGTACATTGGTAAATCCTCACAGCTACTATGTAACTTTGGGACATGACGTCACATGCCAAAGAAATTGTATGTAAATCTACCACAGCTTAGTAAAAAGGTACTATGAAGGTGGAAGAAGTGACGTCACTGCGCGTTTGTACTGTCTCTTTACATTCCTGTATTTTAAAATGCTTGTAACTTTGTAATTTTTTGAGATATTTAATTTTTGTTTTCATGACTGTTACTTTTTTTGAGGAAAATTATTAATTAATGCAATAAAAAAATAGCTGGACCCAATCCTATCGCATCACCAGTGGAAAACACAGAATGTAATTTCTAATTTCTAATAGTACTAGGTACTTACCTATTAAAGTTGCAACAACTATGCGGGGAACCTACCGTTGACTTCATACCGTTGTTATCATTTAGCATGAAAATAAAGTTTTTTTAATTCTAATTAAGGGTCGAAATAGACTGAAAAGGGCTTATAATGTTGTGTTATAGCTTGCTTTGGTCAGACTCGATGCGGAATGGTCCTATATTTTATATCCATTAAGGTCAGTTTTTTCCTTACTCTGTGGTGTGGTAGTTGAGTGGGATAGCTCATTACTTGGAAGCTAGTTCGATTCTCGCGATAGGACAAGTTCAGTATTTGAGCAGAGAAAAAAAGCGAAAACAAGTACTTTTGCAGATTGGAAAACGGAGTTTTAGCTTGGGGTTCGTTAACTAGGAAGTTGATAGTGAAAATGGTGACAATCCTGTTTCCAGGTGGATGCCAAGTAAGCTGGAATAAAATTGGCGGCAAGCCAGTAGAGCCCGACAGTAGTGCTACTGGATAGCTTAAAAATGCGTTGCTGAAAAATTAATTTTGAGATTTTAACATTGGATGGATACATTAACCAACATTTACGTATTTAGGTAGAACTAAATTAAGCACTAATCTAAGCACTGTGAGTACAAACAGTAATTGGTTTAATCTGTTTGAATCGAACGTGGATCTAACACTACTAACTAACCTATAACAAATTAATATCCAAACATCATCAAAAGCCGAACCACCATCGAGAATGGGTTGATTCCTCGATGCGACACCTACCTATACTATTAAATAATTTTACTTAGAGTTAAGCTACTGGTTTTCTGTTTTAGGTGTGATATTATTTATTTTGTGATTGTTAAAGTTATTTTCTGCTTTTATCGTGTTCTTAACTAATATTACATTCTTATTATAACCGTATTTTAATAAAAGGTAAATAAATAACGTCATCTTTCTACTTAAGCGATCAACTTCTGATCTCTTGATATCAATAACCATCCCTCCTTACTCCTTCGAAAGGGCTTCAAAAGAAACTTATTTTACTACTGATTGCAAGCAAGGGCAAAAGGTAGAAAAAAGGTATTGCATGATAAGATGGATTGATATGAGCACAATAAAGGGAAATAGCCTTTCCTTTCCCAGTAAAAAATGAAGAAAAAAGTGATGTGAATTTCAAGATAAATAAATTAATGTAAATAAATATATTCCATTTAAATCTTAATTCCTAAAATAGTTTTCTATGATATTTGATACTTAGGTAATCATAACTTACAATGGAAATGATTAAAATACAACTTTTTGGTTTAATGAAGCAACTTCGAGAAACAATAAAATGAATATAATACCTATACTAGGAAAATACGTCAATACAGTTACTGATGACGTTATACTATTATATATATATATTATATTTATACCTACTATTAGTTTACAATGTTTTAATGAGAAGGAGTAATCTATGTATCTATCGGACCCATCAGATTCAGGTCAACGCTTAATTAAAAACATGATGGTCAGCGAGTTTAGGAAGTTTCTAAAGTAGGGAATTAAAAAACATTCAGTCCCTACTTTATATATTATAAGACTAGTTAGGAACCACTAACGAACACTCCTCCAATATAAATGGTAATCCTATTCGACTAGCATAAGCCAGTGTTGGGACCAACATGCATGTTTAAATTAAACAGTATTTTAGTAAACGTAGTTGTAGGCGGCATCATCAACATCATAAACAAGACGGCGACGAACGACCAAGAAGACGTTCACTGAGTGGCTGCTCGCCTCTTTCATCCATCGGCTCTCCGCAGCTTTCACCAGATACCGTCGGTCCACCTAGTGGGGGGCCAGCCTACGCTACGCTTCCGGTTCGTGGTTGTGGTTTTTTTTATTTTTTTTTTTCTTATATTTTGGCTCCACACATAGTGTATTTGGCCAGTGTCAAGTATTATATTTTCATCGTGTTATAAAATATTTCACGCAAAGTCATGTCCTAGTCATAGTCATAGGCCAGTCTAAGTCAGGTAGTCATAGTCCAGTCTAAGTCATACTCCAGCAAAGTGGTGGCAACTTTACTAGAAGCTTCTATGGAGTTTTGGAAGCAACACGAAAAATCACGTTTCACCACATTATATCACTTGCCCTCACTCAAGCTCGTAATTCAGGACTTAATGCATAAAACGCCACCAATTTTAAACATTAACACTGGAAAAACCAAAATTTTGAAAAATAATACAATGCAACGACGTGAACTTTTCCGCGTTCCCGCCAAAACTGTCGTGGTTGTGGTTGTTAGTGTAATCTTAAGAAATGAGGAGGTCTGAATTAGGACCATGTTTGCGTCCATTTAGTTGGACTTGGTTCTTATACATCTTTGGCAAAGGTTGCTCTAAGCATACCTCAAATACCTTGTCAAATAAGACAAGAAGAAGATGTGCTTAAATATACAAATAAAAAATGTTAAATCAACTCGTATGTCTACTATTCAAAAACTTTGTTTTCTAATTCTACACTCACCTTTAACGTAATATCATAGCTTAGTAGCGATGGCAATTAATGCGATTTTGTGTAAATTTTATTAACATGCTAATTCACGAGTCTTAGCATGCTAATTGCTATTGCTATGCTGTTTGCTATAATGAAATGAAATCGAAATGAAAATTAAAATGGTAAAATTATATGAAAAATGAAATGATAAATGAAATGAAACATGAAATGAAACTTTATATTAAAAATTAAAATGAAAATGAAGTAAATTAATTGAAATGAAATTTCATATTTCACAGAATTTCGCAACTACATATCATTTGCGAAATGCTAATTGAGTTTTCACATGCTAAAAATGAATGTGAATGCTAATTAATCCATCACTATAGCTTGATCCACTATCGCCTTCGCTAACCAAGGAAGCTGTGTGCAGGCAAAATCGTACAAAGAGCCATAGAGCGAGTAATGCTTGATATCAGAATAGATTGCATGTTCCAGACGTTGAAATTAAAAGACAGACAGAGGCAAGAGAGTTTAGTAATACTGCTATAGAACTTGAATGGAACTGCAGGTATGGTGAAGGTTTGACTGAATAGGAATAACTAACCTAACCTATCTATTCAGCCGATGGTTGACTACTTTCTACAGAGACGGAAAAGAATAGTCGGGTTGGATGTCCACCAGCTTACGGACCCGTGGTGCTCGGAAGAAGATCATGGATGAAACTAGCGATGCAGGATCTTGAAGAAATGGCATAACATGTATACCTTTAATATAGGTACTAACTGTTACTACGTAGCTGTGAGTATTGTATAGGTTATGAATAATAATAATATTGATTTACATACTGAAGTTCTGACTAAGCTTCTAATGAAACAATGATTTTATTTTTTATCCTAGCCCGTCAATACAAACTTATTAGAATTTGGACGTTTTGAAAGGGAAATTGAATGGAAAACTGGGAAAAAGTAATTTTCTGACGAATTTTTATGTTAGGTTTTTCTTCGAATTGAGCTTTTTATTTTTACCCATGATACTAATATGGAGTAATCCACGTGAAACCAAAAGTTGTTGTAATTATCAAAATGTTAGCACGTTATTCTCAGACAAAAAGAGTGTTAGAAATCTCGAAATCCACGCACCACACTAGGCCCCAGGTTGACCCAGTTCCATAATATATTCGTCAAGAATTGAAACCGCTCCATTGTCCTGCCGATTCAGCCCTATATCCGCATAATATTACTCCCTTATAAGCGTAGTTGGCGACAAAATGGTCACAAGCTTGAATTAGACGCTAGAAAACCACTTTATCTCGTATTACCAGTCAAAGTTGACGTTAAACGCAAAGGAGTAAGTATATACTTTACTAGCTTTTGCCCGCGGCTTCGCACGCTTGTGTTATGTTATTTTACGTTATAGTCTAATAATAGATCACACATATCATACCAAACAACAAAATCCAATAAAGCTTTTCAAAGCTGAGCACAGTAACCTGTATTAGCATAGGTATAGGTATAACGCAAGCATAGCCGTGAGTGGAAGCTACCTAAAATTAAATGTTATGAGACTAATATAGATTTATAACAGTAAAAGAAGTTTCAAATAAAAACTACAATTTTATAAGCCTCTTCATATTACAACAAAAATAAATCATCATCACTTCACTCAGGTCTTTAACAGAAGTTTCAGTAAGTTTTGTTTAGGTACTTAGTAGTTACCTAAGCAGGCAGGTACAGTTTAGAAAAATATGGTAGAATCACACACGGTGATCCTGTTTTGCTCAGTTTTACATATTATCCGCGCGCTTTTTGTTCCATTTACCACTTTTTTTTACCTTCTTAAGTTTGGTTCCATACGAATTGAGTACCTAACTACCTACACATACTTAGCCAGTGTCAATAATAAGTTTATAAATTGCTGGAGATATGCATTTACCTGTACGACGCGTACATAATTAATTTTCTTAATACTAATTAGGAATTACAAATACTAAACCACCACTCCTTAAAGAATCGACAGTTATAATTATTATTATGTCCACTATTTTCCGCGCTGTCTCATTCCCAACAAAATTACTATAATAGGTGGTTTATTTAAAAGCCCACAGATCTAAAATAATTTAACTACTTATTAAAAACTTATTTCAACATGCAAGAAGAAGAAGAACAAATCAAAAACAGTCAAAAACGAACGTTATACAGGGTTACAGGGAAAATCGTGCTAGATCCGTTTAGGGCGTGGAGTACCCATCATTTCTGACTTATTTCACTATGTAACACCCTAGCCTAAACTTAACCCTTTTCGAGATATTCGATTTTTAATATTTTTTGTGAAAATTGCCGATTTTTAGGCTACAAAATTTAATTTTGTTTATTTTGTGTGTCTTATTATTATGATTATTGCATTTTTACATGTGTATTAAGATGTTTTAGGACGTCAATCATTAAAATAGTACATAAGTTAATTGAATAGACCGTAGTAGACAAGTGAAAGTTAAGAAATACAAAAAATATTAGAAACTGTATTTTTCTCTAAGGAATATCTAAATAAAATATTAAGTTAAGACTAGGTTGTTTCATAGTGAAATAAGTCAGAAATGATGGGTACTCCACGCCCTTAACGGATCTAGCACAATTTTTCCTGTAACCCTGTATACGCGCCATGTTGTTAATTCGAGGATACAATTTTATTGCCATAATGAATACCTGCATATTATTATATCTAAGTACCTACCCTTTTTAAACATTTTTCATCAAATATTTCGTATCATTGGCTAAATACAAATAATAGCACCTCCGGCTTACTTTAATGCCAAAATAAAAAAGGTTTTAAAATGCGTAGCAATGGTAAGGGTATATAACTTAAGTAGCTATAAGTACTAAAGGGGGTCTAGCAAAGACACCAACCACTAACGCTAACGCCAAACGCTAACTCCAAAATGTATTGGAATGACATTCGCTGCGGAAAAGTTAGCGATTTCCGAAATGTCATTTCAGTATATCTTTTATTTGATGAGCAAAAAGGGAGTAAGTGACAATTATAAATCTCTGTCAGGGAAAGATATGAGAGTTTGTGTCTGCCGACAAACTGCTCAGCAGTTTGGCAGTATGTTGTTAGTTAGAGTAAGATTTTGTGTTCTATACAATAAATAAAAAAAAAAAAAGTACATTTTGGAGTTAGCGTGAGGCGATAGCGACAGCGTGAAGGATCTTTGCTAGACCCCCTGGAGGTCTAGCAAAGCTGTCATGTCATTTCAATGCATTTTTGGAGTTAGCGTGAGACGTTAGCGTTAGCGATTGGGATCATTGCTAGACCCCCTGCCTGGTCCCTTAAAACTTCCTTGGGGTCGATCAAGAATGTAGCAGTAGCGCAATAATAATTTTATCTACCTAATTAGAATGGTAACGTGTAGTAAGTTCATGTAAATAATACATTTTACCAGATCGCCAATAAAGAACATTGCTCCCGCCAAAACCCTATAAATCGAAAACATGAATAAAAATGTAAGCTTCAATATTGGCTAAGTATGATAATCGCGTGAAGCTTTATGAATAATTATAAAAAGTCTAAGTACCTACCCTTTTAAACAGTTTTCATGAAATACTTCCTATCATTGGCTAAATACAAAATTTGTCTAATGCCAAAATAAAAAAGAGTTTACAATGCGTAACAAAAGCAAGAGTCAATAGGCACAGATTACTGAATATGTTACTACTAAAGAATAAGCTATAGGTACTATAAATACAATTTTAAATACTTATTGGAATGGTAACGCGTAGTAGATTTTTGAAAACTTATAAATAATACCAGATCGCCAATAAAGAATTTTGCCCTCGCCAGAACTCAATAAATCGAAAACATGAATAATAATTTAGTTATGTTTCAATATTGGCTAAATATAATATCGCGTGAAGCCTTAAAACTTATAAAAAGTCTAAGAAATTTTTAGTTTTCTAAATTCCTTGTTCTCTGTGTCGTGCGCATATTCAAGAAGGTTCTCATACCTATCCTCTTTTTTAGTTTGGACCACAGATTAACAAAAAAAACTTATCTATATGTAAATACATTTGACTTCCTTGGGTATAGGTACTTACGTAATGAACACATTGTTTTTCTCTAATCTACATTGCATCGAGCGCAGACGAAGTTATCGCGCGATGTATTTCGCTGTAGCCCAAAAAGTGTGATACACTGCCGGTAATGCAGGAGCACCAATTGTTATTTACTGCTGTAAAACATGCATTAAATTACTTCCTTATTGCTTAGTGCAGTGCGGATTGTTCAGTACGAAATACAAAAATATAGGAGTTCCGTACTCAAAGAGCAAATCCTTATTACTAAACCTCCGCTGTCCGTCTGTCTGTCGGTCTGTCCACCAGGATGTTCTCATGAATCGTGATAGTTAGACAGTTGAATTTTTCACAGATGATATATTTCTGTTGCCACTATAACAACCGTGATCCGTATTCAAAAGGACAGATAAACAGACAAATAAAAAAAATTGGTTTTACTTCATATTGATAAGGAATTATAAATTAAAAATATTATAATTTATATTTGTAATCGCAAATAATACTCTCACAGTTTGTAATACATATTTATTCGCCGACATGCAATATAACGCTACTGCTTCCTCCATTTTATTTAGCCCACGTTGGTCGCGCAGTAGGAAACAAATTGAGTGTGTGTCCAGGTTGGGGCGCTAAAAAAACATCGAGGATAGTCAACAGAGATGTTTTTGCGCGCCAACTCAACAGCGAAGGTTCGGCCGTATTTATGAAGCCGCGCCATAAAAGTAACAGAGATTTTTTCTTTAATCTGTGCATCCGGATAAACCCGAGATAAAATTACTGTCAGTAGCAGTGTAGCAGAGTAACATTTATTTTCTCTCATCTGTGGTTAGTAGCCAAAATATAACTTACCTTTTGACACTGGCTAAATACCTACACTATGTGTGGAGCCAAAATATAAGAAAAAAACTTACCTTGAGGCCTTGAAGCGGCCATCTTGTTAAAATCCCGTTCCGTTTTATAATGAAATCTTGAATATTTTCACCAAAAATAAAATTAACGATTTATAAAATTTAATATATCCTATGTTTTGCGCCGGGTTTTTTAAGCGTATTAGTGAAAACCGCATGAAAATCCGTTCAGTATTTTCGGACTTGTGGCATAACAAACAAACAAACAAACAAACAAACAAACAAACAAACAAACAAACAAACAAACAAACAAAAAAACATACAAAATGTCTAAAAAGTAGCTTAACGTGATCAGCGAAAAATTTCAAGACAACCTGTCATTTTTTTTCGATATCTTGCATTTACAGATTTTTTATCTTTACAGTTTTATTATATGTATAGATAGAATATAGACTATTAAACGTAGACCTTGAAATATTTAGAAAAACGTGTCTTTTTATTTAAGAAGAATAGAATTGAATAGATTTTTATTACTATCAGTGATTGAACACAATAATATAAAAAAAACATGGCCAAATTTAGCTAACTTCAAATATATAAAACATACATTTAATGTACATACCATGCATGAAAGAAATTTTATATGCTGACACATTCCAAGATGGAAATAATAATTGTCCGTAAGAACCATATTAACTATCACAGAATTGTTCCATTATTAAAATAGCGTTTGGGTAATAACTGTAACCTAACCATTATGAATTGAACAACAAATAATAATAATTAATCTCTATTAGTAGAACCATGCTCAATTGATTCATATTTTGACACTCGCTCTTTCACATTCTAATTTTAATTTATGTTTGGTTCAGCTATTTGTGTGACAGCATAGCAATTTAACAAAGTATGAAACACTGTAGGTGTTATATTATCTGGTATGAAACCAAAAAAAATTACGTGTGTAAAAAGCACTGAAAGGCACCCTCAAAAGTTGATTATACCGCGTATAGCTTTATAACAGCAAAAGCCATTCCGCACAACATTATTGTTTAAGCTTTCCACAATCAACGTTCATAGATATAATAAAGCGTTTGGAATGGATGCTGGGACGCTTGCTTTTATCTTTATGGCCGACCAGATGGGCCGATTGTCGTTCCATGGGAAAACCTGCGGATTCTATCGAGTTTCGTTGGCAGTACTTTTTCATGTATAATGGGGATGACACACATTTTTTAAATTGCACGAACCAATATACTCAAAGGGAGCAAATATTTTTATGGTCACAACTTTTCTAAGGCTTTTGCTTTTCCCTGTACACACACTTGTAAGTATTGCTGAAGGCATGATAATATGCATATATTTTATTATGTATTTTAAATAGAACACTCGGTGGAGTGTTGTGTAGGTGTGTGTGTACCCCTATTCCCAACCTATCGGAAACCTTTCGATTCGAAATCTACACTCTCCATCTTCTTCATCTACATTTAGAATGAAAGAGACGGAGAGTGTAGATTTCGAATCGAAACGTTTCCGATAGGTTGGGAATAGGGGTGCCGGATTACTAATGGTTATATTAAGCTAAACTGAAAAATAATTAATTCGTAATTCTTTTGCTTGCCTTTTACTACTAAATACTATTTTAATAGTGCAGTTCTGTGTACAGTAGACCTTACGAACTTATATTTTGTGAACTTAAGTGTTGTATGTGTAGGTATGTGTTTTTTTTACAATTTATAGGCATAGCATTTGACCACTGTCTCACCTGATGGTAAGTGACGACGCGGCCTACGGTGGTGCATGCTTGCCTAGAAGATACCTGTGTGTTATATCGAATTTTTCTACTAATTATTATCAACATCAGCTGGCAAAAAATCACTTGTTGGTATTAAAGCCAATTTGTATTGGTATACTACTACATCATAGCATAGTTTCAGGTAAATCCCTAAATAAATTACATAGATGAGAATGACTAAATAGACAATACCGACAGGAAGCCGCGGCGCGTGGTCACGTCAGATAAGCAAGTTTCTTGGATAGGTATAAGTGAAGGGATTTTTGGTAAGAACCTCTGGCACGATGCTTGACACTATCGCTGCGGCTTGAATAAATTGTATTTGGATTTAAGAGGTACTGAAATACATAAAACATTTTAGATAGAACTATATATTTTAGATAGATCTAGTTCTATCTATTTTATTGCGCGGGAAGCCGATGGACGCAGGAGGCGAGCAGGCGCTCAAAGTGGCGCTCTCTGGGTGAGACCTATTCAGCAGTGAACATCTTCAGGCTGTTGATGTTGACGATGATGATGATGATGATGATGATGATGATGATGATGAATATTTTTATTTTAGAAACATGCTCCACCGCGTCTTTACTATTATCAGCGACAATTTAAGATAAATAAATAATTTAAATAAATAAAGGAAATCCCCACAAATTAGGTTTACCACGGGATTAATTAACATTTTTACACTAGTAAGTATTTTGTGATATTTGCAAATCTGAAAAGTGGTCTGTTTGTCAGTCTACTTTCCACACCAAAGGTGAACCGCTTTTGCTGAAGTTTTGCACAGAGACTAGTATTCATTTTAGCAATAACCTGAGAAAAACCTTACAGATTCACAGATTTCACTGCTTTAAATGTAGAGACGTTACTTACTCGGTTTTAATTAGGTGGATTATTGTCATTAGATAATAATAATTGTAATGAGACAAAACTGGTAGGTGCCGTTCTCTCATTCCATAGTCCAACGTCACCATCCATTAAAAAGTTCACCACAATAGCCCAGATTTATTTTTTACCTTTATATACAAAAAATAAGTAGTTTAAAATATGCCACACCATACCTTTTCCATTTAGTTAAAATAATTAATATTATATTTAAAAGGGCCTCTTGGTGTTAGTTTCGGCCCCACCATTGCCTTCCAAATGTCTGGGCTAGACCCGACAGTTCTAAGAGTTAAGAGAAATAATAATTGTACAGACATCAATCCATCATACATCCTTACGGGGGTTAAACTAACTTCGGTCACCTTAATTTAATTTTGAAAATACTCGTATAATTATGATAAATTATTATCTGTATATTTTCCTATTTATTTTGATTGAGAACCTAAACTGGTGAACCCTTGTTTTTTTTCAATGGGACCAATTTTCCAAAATTAAGCCTTTTCAATAAAAAAGGAGTGTTCGGAGTCGGTATAAATGACGGAATTCCGATAATAACGGCGGGCCCGATAGCTTAGTTGGTAGTATCCCTGCCTTCTAAACCGAGGGCTATGGGTTCGATTCCTACCCAGGATAAACATTTCTGTGATGAACATAGATGTTTGTTCTGCGTCTGGGTGTTATATTGTATTCTATGTATGTACTTACAAAAAAAAAGTATATAAGTATTGTTTAGTATTGTTTGTGTGTTTGTTTGTTTAGTATTGTTTAGTTTGGGGCTAGATGGCGCTGTGTGAAATGTCCACACATATTTATTTATTTATTTAACAAACATAAAAAATATCTCTCTCCTCATTGAAATTGGTTGAAAAATACATAAAAAACAACTGTGTAACAACATTGTCTTGGTTTTTTGTTCATTCTCGCGCATCGCCGGAAATCTCACAAGTAGGTAATTTTAATATTCTGAATGCCAAACAATACGTGGATTATAATAAATTATGCTGCTAATAATTTTAATTTATGCATAGTTATTTCTTCGTTAAGGTAGTTATTATACGAAATTATGGTAATTACAATAATTATCATCCTATTGTATTTCTTGTTGATCTTGTGCACGAAGTAAAATTTTATAACCATGAAATAGTGTGTTTTAAAATTCTTGTTATTCATTTGTTTTGCGAAATGCCTAACTCTACTAAATTGATTAAGATAACGATTCAAACGTTGCCTTTATTAAGTACCTGGTTTAAAAATTTAAACTGACAATTCCCTAAAAAATAATTCTTTGTGAAAACAACCATAAATAGTAGAAATGTGTTGCCAAGAATTGTTTCGTGAGTATATTTCATTGCCGATGAGTGCTGAAAATAAAAGTAAAAAAAAACACTCGAATTGAATCTCTGGTTCCATCTTGTTCAATTATTTATTATTGGTTACTTCAGCCAGTTAATAAATCTGAGAAAGGGTCTTTTAATTGGATTAATGGGACAGGATCGTATTTTAATGAAGGATTGGGTAACTTTTTATGATTGCATTTGTAATGTTTTAGATACTCCTGAAAGAATTACTAACTTACTTTTCTAATCCAATCTAATACGAATATCTACTACGCTACAAAGACTTTACCTAGCATGTGAACTAAGTAAGAAAAATACGCATAATAATATCGAATAGAGCTGCACATTGGTATGTAATAGTACTCTAGGGTTTACTCTTTAAGTGATGCTCTTTTCATTCGCTCTAAACTAGTAAGCTCTTGGGAATACGCCCGATAGGCAAACGTCAGTCATGTGTGAATTTATCAAAGTCAAAATAGGCGATTTTGGTAAACTCTCCTTCCTCAAATGAGCTAACACCCTACAGAACTGTATGCAAAGAAGCTGATGCTGATTCACGTCGAGTGTTTTGCCTGTAGAATCGTTTGAAAGTAAACAATTCGCCGACGCAAATTCCATCTATGTGTTCTACAAAGTGTTAATTATTTAGAGTATGAAATTTGGATTAAATGGTTTAAACGAGCACAATGTTTCACATGGCTATAAGAAATAATTAGAGGGAAGAGTTAAATAGGCAAGATTTATACTGCCAGCACTATTATGTATTCTCTACTAAAATCACGAACACGTGAAGTCGTCGCCCCCGGTTGCTAAGACAAGCGTCGTCAAGCTAAGTTAGAAGCCTTCAGTCTGGGATAACCATTTGTCTATTATATCCACACTAGAGAAGGAAGCTCATTACTACCCGTTAACATTATGCCTATACCGAGCTCGCCGGTGATAATCTTACGTAGATGTGAAGACGTGAAAATGGGGGTTTTATACCAGCTGTGGTTAAACAATAGAAGTAGGTATTATACTGTTAATACTGAACGGACATAAAGAAAAAAAAATTTAGTATTATATTATCTGGGGTATTGGTAAGCCACTATCCTTAGCTAAAACTTACAGAACGAATATCGACCAAAACACTGTTTAAGCTTTCACGGTTTTTCACTATATTTTTAATAGTCATGCACCATGTTCACGAATAGACTGAAAATGCAACCAGGAACTCAGAAATGATTCTAATCACGATAAAGATCACGTAAGGTTACGTAAGTACAATGAAAAAATTAAGTGTTGAACTGTTTAAAATCAGCACAGCTTGTAGAGCCTCGGTGTATAGGTAAACACTTGCCATGGAGTAAATAAATGCAGAGCAGTCCAAATTTCTTGAAAAACTTACTTAATGTGAATTGCCAACCAATGGTAAGTCCACAAATAAAACACTTCTATTTGCTCATTATATTTATATTAATCAACCACAGAGAATACATATAATATTAAATCTACTTTTGCTAAAATGAAACAAATTGATTATAGATTAGCTTTTCGATCAAAGTTGGTAAGGAAAGGTGTCCAAGAGCTACGTAGATTCTCTACAGATGTTAAAAAAATATTTATTGAATCTATTACGTGTGTGACGATAAAGAAGAAACAGTATCGCATTATCAAGCAAACTCTGCTACGAACTTTTTCATGCTTTCAGTGTATTGTCCTTCAGGGTCAATTTTCGTTTGAAGTGTCTTCCATTCGTCAGGGTGCTTCTCTTGCATTACTTTCATGAACTTGGCGACCATATTCTTCTGTTTGGGGGTGCACTTGGCGCAGTTAGTCTTAGTGCCCTCAGGGATCAACTCTACGATGAAAAGAGGTTGTTATCAATTAAGCATATTATTATACCCCCTTTCTTGTCCTGCGATAGGCACCAGCGGCCTGCCAATCGAGCGGTGATTACGGCCCAATATTCAGCAGTGAAGCTCTTCCGGCTGGATTTAAACTTTTTCTCCTACACAAGTGCACAAATACTTGTCACGGGAATCGAACCCGCCGCATCCAGTTTATAAGCCGACCTGCTCAACCACCACACCACACTAAGACTGGCAAAGTATTGAGCGGATTACATGACTGTCTGATATAGGAGTGTGAAATAAACTCAATGGCATAACTCTTCCCGTACGTATCTAACTTTTGCATTGAGTTTCGCGCTAACTTTACAGCCGCCATTGAATTTGAATTGTACCCTACATGGATAAGTAATGATGATCATGAACTTTTACTTACTGGTGATTTCTTTCCCTTCTGGTGTGCACTTGCCTTCTCCGATCATGCATTTCATATACGATTCCCTTAACCGATCGTTTCCAAGCATCTCATCCACGTTGAAGTTATCAAACTTGCTGTCATAATGGTTGTCGTCGGGACGAGCCGCCGCCAGCACAACCAACGCAAAAAAGATCAGCAGTTTCATGGCTAAAAATGTAAAGTTATTATTTAAAAAAACTAATTACATAAAGCTACATCCCCCCCCCCACTAGGTGGACCGACGACCTGGTGAAAGCCGCGGGGAGCCGATGGATGCAGGAGGCGAGCAGCCGCTCCAAGTGGCGCTCCCTGGGGGAGGCCTATGTTCAGCAGTGGACGTCTTCAGGCTGTTAACCGCTCAGGCGCTTCTGCCACATTTGTAGCCCGCTTCGAAAAACCTAAAGTGCATAGAGGCCACAATAGTGGCTCACAGCTGATTGCAATACTAGGGATGTCAAAACATCGACTATTCGACTACTAATTTCTAGAGGTGTCACTCGTTATAAATCGACTAAAATCGAAACAAGTTGAACATCACTATCGAATAAAGTAAATGTCTCTATGGTTCAGGAGGAAAAAAAATGCCTCAGTTTAAATTTCAACTCGCGCCGAGCCGGCGCGCGCCGGCGTCAGAGCTATTTCATTTAGGTACGGCGGAGCATCAATTATTATGTGTATTGTTATTGTGTGTGTTTTTTATATTACATTACAGTAAAAATGCATTTGTTTAAAAAGCCAAGTAATGCTACTTACCAACACTAGTTTTGAAATTTTAAAACACTGCTTAGTTTTTTCGTATAAACCGTAAATATGCCAAACCATACCGCGCTATTTGAGGCTAGTAAATTCTAATTTAGTTTGGATCGCTTTGGGACCTACCTACGCCTGCCGCGCCACGCCTGAGTGGATAATGATGAATGATGATGATGAATTACATAAAGAAATGCGCAATTCTACCAGCACGTAGGGTACTCTACCTACCGGTAGTGGGCTGTGTAGCATTTGGACTGTCTATATAAACCATCGTAGCTAGGAAGTATACGGCGCAAATGTTCTATGCAGCAGGTGTTAGTGTAGCTAGTAGATTTTAGTAGGTATATAGTGTAGTTTTATTATTGTATATGATAATGATAACTTTGAATATACTATTTCTAATCTCATTGGACAAGGGGCTCAATACCGAACTGCCTTACCGAAAACACGTTATAAGTTCTTACTTTTCACCTGTGACAATTCATCGAAGTGACACCAAAATAGAAAAAATATTATAAATATTTAAAAAAACAAACGGTTGTCTATACTATTGGGATTAACATCGGAATAAAATCCCACGGGATAACGGTTAATAAGTAGTGGGTGAAAACTTTGACTTGTATCTTCATAAAATCAAGCACAAAACAAAACGCAAATCATATTTGCAAGATATCTCTCGTTACAGCAAATGAACCAAGAATCACACTTGATATTATTAGGCTCAAAGTTCTAAAGATCCTAAGTACTGGAAACAAATACACATTTATTTTTAAGGTACCTATACTTTTTACAAGTCTCGTTAAATATTTTTAATTAAATAAAATTAAATATACTTAATATTTATATGTGTACTCACTTAGTTTTAATCTTCTCTGAGACTGATGTGCATTCTTGATATTGTTGTGGCTTTATATAGGTACTGAGATATGAAATAAAAATCTCAGCCTTGACGTCAGAACACATTCATGTAGGTATTCTGCGCGAACAAAAAAGGCTATTCTGTCTGGGTAATTATTATAATATATTATTGACCGTGTTACGAACCGGAAGGCGCAGCGTAGGCAGACTCCCCACTAGGTGGACCGAACCCTGGTGAAAACCGCGGGAAGTCGATGGATGCGGGAGGCGAGCAGCCGCTTAAAGTGGCGCTCTCTGGGGGAGGCCTATGTTCAGCAGTGGACGTCTACGGGCTAATAAATGATGATTGACCGTGTGGCCATGGCGCGGTGTGAAAATAGAGACACCTCATACCTAAGGAACGGGCAGCGGTATTCTCCTGGGTATTATTATCTTCTGCCGTGCCTTCCAATCGTGGTGATTAATAGTGGCGTTTTTTTTTAAATCATAATAAAAAAGGGCTTTGTCACTCATGTGATTATGCCTCCCTGGTTAGGTTGGAGTTTTATTGGGATGCTTATTTTCAGCAGTGGATAGATAGATAGATCTCTTTATTGTAGACACCAAATATTGAATGATTACTTACAAAAAAGACCATCGATTTACAAAAAGTGTGAACATGAATAGGTTTTTGAAGGCAGTAATAAAATGGATGACTGAACCACAGTGATGAAAAAAAAATTAGTTATTTTAATAAAAGTCACTAAAAGTGCCCGTAGCTCCTAAACTGTCAAAAATATGTAAGCATCCTTAGTGATGATCTACTTTGTGTTCCGCTTGACGCTATATTTTCCTATGACATCCTGTATATCGTATTGTATTATCCACCTAACAAAAACAATAAAGATCCTTGGTCTTAATTTTTTGCATAATTATAACATTATTTTATTCAATGTTTTCATTGTTGAGTACTTCCTAAGTTGATTCAAGAACAATAATTTACAGAAAGTTAAGCCGAAAAAAGGGTAGGCAAAATAGCTTCAAATAAAGGAGGCTGCATTTCTCAGGAGCTTTATTCGCGAACTAGCTTTTGCCCGCGGCTTCGCACGCTTGTGTTATGTTACTTTTACGTTATAGTCTAATAATAGATCATGCATTTCGTACCAAACAACAAAATCCACTAAATCTTTTCGAAGCTGAGCACAGTAAACCTGTATTAGCATAGGTATAGGTATAGCATAGGTAGGGACGCAAGCATAGCCGTGAGTGGAAGCTATTTAAGCCATTACTTAAAATTAAATGTTTTGAGTCTAATATAGATTGATAACAGTAAAAGAATTTTCAAACAAAAAACTACAATTTTATAAGTACCTCTTCATATTACAACAAAAAGAAATCATCATCACTTCACTCAGGTCTTTAACAGAAGTTTCAGTAAATTTTGTTTAGACAGTAGTTACCTAAGCAGGCAGGTACAGTTAGAAAAATATGGAAGAATCACACACGATGATGCTGTTTTGCTGTTTTACATATTATCCGCGCGCTTTTTGTTCCATTTTTTTACCTTCTTAAGTTTGACTCCATACGAATTGAGTACTTACCTACATTTAGCCAGTGTCAATAATAAGTTTATAAATTGTTGAACATATGCATTTACCTGTACGATGCTTACATAATTAATTTTCTTAATATTAATTAGGATTTTACCTATAGATGCTTTTAGTATTTATAGTTTTTTTCCTTTCATTATCAACAGCCAGCAGACATCCACTGTTGAACACAGGCCTTCCCCAGGGAGTGCCACCTTGACCGGCTACTCACAGTTATAAAGTAATGTAGTAACTTAGTAACAATTTTACATGATTATTTAAGTTATACTTTGTATATCTTTTTACAGAAGCTAGGTATAAACACTAACGAATTGAATAGTATAAAATCATTCAATAATCACCGCTAAAGCTAAACTAGCGACTATTATACAAATAGCTACCGCTGCTAGCTTATACCTATGCCAGTCTAAGTCCGATAGTATAGGAGCTATGCTGGCATAGTATCAATAATAATGCATATTGACTGACTGTTCAAAACAACCGTTCCTTACTTTTGGATTTACCGTAGCCAGATAAATTACTGGCCTAGAATTTCCCGGGCGGAGACCAATGTTCAGCAGTGGACGTCTTCAGGCTGTTAATGATGATGATGATGACGGTTAACTTGTCGCAAAGATTCAAGATCATAATTATAAGAAAAGTTTTTCACACACACACACACACACACACACACACACACACACACACACACACACACACACACACACACACACACACACACACACACACACACACACACACACACACACACACACACACACACACATATACCATTTCTTGTGATTCCTTGCCCCATTTTCAAACTGTCATTGTTGGTCTTGTAACTACATCCTAAGTCTATGGATAAAAAGGTATTTTGTATATAATTAATTTTCATCCCGCCAAAGGTCTACCCGCAGTGTTCTTCCATGACATCTAGGGCAGGGTTCTTAAGGCTAAGAGCTGATCACCGAAACATTGAATAGAGCCTTACGGACCGCATAATTAAGGTCGTCACGATAAGGTTTTAGGGCACTAAGTAGACCGAAAGATACTATGCTACTTACTTACTAGTTTAAATCGGTACAGTTATAATATCGTTACAAGCCCGTTTAAAAACCTCGCAAAAACGTGCGATGATCGGTAGCGTGTGCAATTTTTGCTCTATGCAAAAAACGTGTCCCTTAGCACAGAATAGATAATAGTACATGTACCCGTAAATCAAGCTTTTAACATAATATACCTATCTACTTATTAAACCAGTAGATTAAACTTTTAGGAAAAACATGAGATTCGATTATTTCTAGTCGTTGAACTGTAAAGAAGTTGCTTTTATAAGCTTTATTAGTCATTTTCCAATGACTCTGCATATATTACGGAATATATTGTAAATAGGTAGGTATAATACAGGTAGGTATACTATAATGTTCCTCTAACAGTAGGTAAGATCTTAAAAAGACCACCTGAAGGCATTCCCGTATTTTGAATGTGATAATGTTGTCTTAACTTGGTTCAGTAGTTTATTTTGTCAGTTCTCCTAGCCTATAAAAGCGTGTTTTTGTCTTATTTGCCGTGCAATTGATCGGAGCAATGACGCAGGTTGTAAGCCAAGGGTAAAGCTGATTTGTACTCACTATCATTACTTGCTGGTAGTTAAGCAAACGACATTGTACCATTTAGGTCAGTTTTAATTATTTTAAGGACAAATTTATGCCCAATGCCGTGCGGTCCTTGTGAAATCAGTACCACCCCATCTCTTAGCTGGTTGAGGAAATATCCAATAGACGTCTTCCATATACGTAATTTGACTTATTTACGACTTATCTAATTATTTCACGCAGCTGCGCTCACAATAATTACGTGACGGTAAAAAATGTGCATAACACGCAGTATATTTTGGTAAACGTCATCATAGGTATATTTTTGTCGTCGGTGATTTTAGATATAGGATGTACACGAAAAAATTGTAGGTCTGTGGCGGTAGAATTGATGGGCTTGTAGAAATGGTTCGTCGTAATACCGGAATTCAATATTAATTTACATCACAAATAAAAGTACCTTGTTTAACCTCTGGAATGCCAGCACTAAGATGAAGATGACAATTGAATAACAATGCATATGTGGACAATATCGGGTTGCTGGGAGTTAGAGAGCTAATTCTCAGCCTAGATAACACAAAAAAAATAATTGTATCCATCAAGCGCCATAAAACTTTTTCCTTTTCGTGTTTGCAAAATCGACACGGACTGTGGGGCATGATCATTGGTCACCTATTCAACTTCCAAGTAATGTAGCGAACGTTTCTTATTTTATCGTCTACAACTATATAATTACTTATATATTGCAAACAGCTGTTAAAAGCTACGTTAAACTTATTACGGTTTTCAAATTTTCTTAGTTGAACCTTTTTCTTTACATCTTATTTGTAACTATTTACAAACCTACCCACTCAATCAGCATCAGCGACTGGGTTGTAAGAGATGGCCAATAGAGTAGCAGTTGCTAGTCTAGCTTTCACTACATAAAAGTCGAAAAAGGCACACCACACAACTTCAATCGATCTCAGCCAACGGTGATTCACCGTAACTTGCAGAAACGCTTTATTTCACTTCGTATGATGGATGTGTCCCTACCCGCGTTTCCGATAACATATGAAATGCGTACAGTACAGCCAAATATATATCCCGTTAAAAACTTTCGTTGGCTGGAAATCTACGGGAGTGATGTTGACGTCGCACTAAAACAGGAAAGGAAAAAACAATGAATTACGTCAAAATCATACAACACCGACTCTTCAGCGGCAAATGATGCGAGCATAAGTCTAAATTGCTTAGACTTGACACATCAACTAACACATTACAGCGAGCAAATTATATGATACGCTATTCTACTCCTTTTAGCTCATTACTGGTTTATAATTTGTATGGAGGAAACGGAATGTACGTGCGAGTTCGTATTATTCTTCTGATCTAATTTGTTAAAATAAACGAGTAGATGATTATATTAAGATTATCTAAGATTTAATCACATCTTAGTGTATAATAAAAACAACAATATTTTTTATTTCAGTGCCTACTATTATCTATTCTGTAGTTCTATTATAGTGGATACAATAACTTGATTATCAAGACATCCACTTGTAATTCAATAGGTTATGATCCTTATGATACGCTTTGAAGTATAACAAATAATTTGAATAGATATGTAACTACTAGGCAGTTGAAAACAGAATACCTAAAACAAACACCTGCTGGGCTACCAAAAACTAAAACCATAATGGCATTCATGGCATTATTATTTCAAGGTTTCAATAATATTGTTCGAATTCGTACCATGAACTTGTAAAGTATTCCTGCGTGTGAACGAGGCGTCTACATTTTTATATGGCGATGTCACTGGCGCACGTCAGTGTCAACATTATGTAAACTAATACTAATAAAATACAACTGTCATGTATGTTTGAGTGAACGATTTAACGTGACGTCATCAAAATTGGTCTGGCTCTGCAACATTGAAGTATTCCTACTTTTGTCTTTTGTCAATCTATGATTGAAGTAATATTGAGGTAATAATGCTATAAGCCGTTGTGGTTGCCTGAAAAGTAGACAAAATATCGGGAAATTTAGGTCTCTGAAAAGTTTTTAAACTGCTGATGACAACATGGTTACCTCTAGCATGATAATAAAGAGAGATTATCTCGCTAAAGTAGCTATGATCAACAGAGTCAATAATTGCACAGAATCGGGTAGGTGCCTATGTTTATAAAAAGTATGTTATTTCCGCTGAGTCCGTAGGCACGCCGTGTAAAGCGAAGAACAAAACCTTGCGTACAAATTGTATGCTATAAATAATTCCAAATTATTTATTATCTTCATTTTTAATCTATGTTAATGTTAACGTTTTTACTTAAGATATATTCAAGTTTTATTGTTAAGTAGGTACCTACCTATCGTTTATAGTAAGAGTTTAATTTTTAACAAAAAGAGAATCGACTTTATGGCTACTTCGTAAATGTGTAGATGGATATAAGACTGATTCAAAATAATAGCGGGTCTGAAGTCAATGCTAACCACTGCGCAGTAACAAAAATTAGATGAACGCGTGCATCGGACAGCGGTGAGCGCAGCGTGCGTGGGGCTTGCAGCGCACTTCACAGCAGCCATTAAGTTTGAATCAATCTACAATATGTATCAAGAAGCCTAACGTTCCTACGATAAGAGTTGCCTTTATTTTAAGCTTTTATTTCCGGCGATAAGACTTGTTCAGTCACGGGAATCGTATCTGCCACCTCCGGGTTATGAGCCCACCTGCTCAACCACCACCCCACAGAATATTAAGAATTTTTTACATTGTAAGTAATTATATAACATGAAAATTAGGTTTTCTTTAAATCTGTGTGCTCAACATCCAACCATAAACGAAAAAATATTAAACAGTCATTATCTGCATCCACGACTTAATTTACCAAGAAGATGTTGTTGTTATCGCAATCTAGCAGGATTCGTATCACGCAGAGCTTCTGCAGTCTGGTCACGGATCCATTAACATTTCCTTCAATTTAGTGCGCGCGTTCTGAATCGCTCGCAAACTGCCGAGAAGGAGAAAGTCGAGAATGTTCTCGAAGAAGTGAGTTAAAATTAGTTTTGAACGAACTTTTCGTCACCTGAGTCCTTATTCTGTATAACCATTTAGGCACGTAACGCGGCGCGTTACGTGCGTGCGAATAAAATGGAATGGTTTTGGGTTTAAAATGCTATTCTGTATGCCGTTATCAAATTTGACAAACACGACAAGGTACGTTACATGCTGTCATAAAATAGAAAACACTAGGCACAAACAATCTAACTCGTGGAATACAGAATACGATTTTTGATTCCATGTTAATTCCATATCGCGGCGCGTTAAAGCCCGCGTTTACGTTTAGAGCATGTTAAACATCACGCGTTATTGGCAAGGAATCTCTTGTGGCATAGCGAATAACCCCCCTGACTCGTAACATGTTATGTGGCTTAATTTAAATTTTTACGGCTGTTTACAACATAATCTGCAATAAGTTAAAATAGGTAAATACGCTCTTTATTTCTTCGTCTTTAGATCTTGCTGCATTCATTAGCAGCTAAAAATATGCTAGAAAAAACTGATCAAGTGCAAGTCAGACTCGCGCACGAAGGGTTTCGTACCATTATCTATATAAACGAACAAAAATACGTTTGTTGTAAAGGAGCCCCGTTAAATATATTTTTTTTTTTGTTTTTTAGTATTTTTTGTTATAGCGGCAACAAAAATACATCATCTGGGAAAATTTCAACTGTCTAATTGTCACGGTTCATGAGATACAGTCTGGTGACAGACGGACAGACAGACAGACGGACATCGAAGCCTTAGTGTTAGGGTCCGTTTTACCCTTTGAGTATGGAACCTTATAAATTGCGTCAGGAGTGTGCTGTTTTTAAAGCGATCCACTCAAATTCCTAGGGTCCATGACTGAAAAAGGTTAAGAAACGCTGCTGTAAACTAAGGACCTATGCATCTGACAAAAGTTTTGTAAGGCGGTGTCGGATGGTCAAAATTTTTGGAATTCATATACTGTTCATAACTGTCGGTACTTATGTTTATCCATTAGCCGGCTCTTACGGCACTCACGGGAAGAGATGAGGTGCTCCTGTTCTCACACCGCCGGAACCACATGACCAACTTATAAATATCTAAATACAAATTATAAATTAATTTCAATTTTATTTACGAACAAAACAAGTACATAATGTAATTGCCAAAGTTTCCCCGTTCCTGAAGGACTTTCCCGAAGGATAAAAGAGTTGATGAAAAGTTTGATACTGTGATTAATTACATTTGGAACCCCCTGCTGATTTCGTGGAATCAATAATCATTAAGAAACCAACAAAGAGATGCCGATATCAAAGGTTGCTATTATAATTTATATGTAATAATTATACAAGCCTTACAAGGATAGTTTTGGGTCTTTTTCAAGTTTAGAGCGAATCGGCATCAAGGGCAACCGTGCTCCACGTTAGACAGCTTTTCATTATAATATAAGTACGATGTTTTTGTATCAAGTTTTAAGACTTCCTTTGTTGTGTGACTTTTAAATAAAAACTACTAAAACTGGGTTTGATAGCTCAGCCACCTAGGCTATTATTCCGTAACGATTCCTTACTTCGAAACCACGCGAAGTCCTTGTCTTACATAGGAAATCTGTAAAAGTCTATTCTCTATGAAACGAAAATAAAACCGCGCGAAATGAATTTTGAATTGGCGCGATTTGAACTGTCAAAAATCATGTTTTACCGAGACGCGTTCCGAAACATCAACACATCAAAAGATATGACCACTTATGTCAATATATTTTATTCAAAATAAAAATAACTTGAAGGTCTTTGAAGAAAATCCGACAATGGCGGTTGTGAATTTTGAATTTATTTTTTAAAACTAGTGTATCTTGAACTTTAATGTGTAATAAGGGTGGATTATTATCCGTTGAGTGTTCGCGAACGTGCACGAGTGTTAGCAAATGGTTTCAAGATCATAAAACCATGCATTGTCGTTTTTGCTTCAAAGGCTTTTTTAGAGCCTTCAGTAAAATATCCTCCATTTTACTGTTGGCGTTTTGACTGACAAAATATGACTTTGACTTGACATAACCGAACAAATTTTACTCACTTGACATTGGCAGAATTATTGCAAACAAGCGATAGAAAGCCATTAAAGAAGAAGAAGAAGAAGTAAAGATAACTTTAATGTAAAGTGAAGGTATATCTAAAGCTGTGACACGATTTGAACAAGGCACGATAACGACGTGGTTTCGTATCGTGTGGAATCTGTGTTTCCCAAAGTTTTTTTATCCAGACCACTAATACGAATTTAAAGCAGGGCAAAACCGTACACACCACTTTGGGTGTGATTGATTATCAGCTGTCAAAATCAAAATCAGTCGTTACTTGGGTGTGCTTTTGAAAACATACGTGCGTCTTGCGTGATAAAACTGTGCCGAAATCACTCGAGGCACGAATCACAGAAGCACACGATCACATTTCACTTGTAAGTGGCCTTAATCATGTATTTTTATAAGATTATTTTAATTATTTCTATTTGTCGAAGAGTTAGAAGCATTTCACAATAAAAAGTTGACAATTCAAAATCAGTATTGCCACACGACATCTGAATAATTACCCGATTTCTTTTGTATAGATTTCCAACAGATCCATGTCTAGCTGATCGTTGGATAAAAGTAGTTCGAAAAAGTCGAAATGAAGATTGGTGGAAACCTAATACTCGCTCAACAGGATGTTTAGCGCATTTCTATAGTAAAGAACACACAGAACACAGAAGTGCAATTACTGATAATAGTTTTATTGTCAACTATAAACGTTCCACGCGCCCACTGTTTCTCCATTTTTAAGGTTATTTTTTTTATTTTTGAATATGAAACATTGTTTTGGTTGAGGCCCAGGGGGTCTAGCAAAGATCACATTCGCTACGGAAAAGTTAGCGATTTAGTTAATTCCTTAACATCATATATCATGTTGTCACGCTTTTTCACGTCAGTGAAAAGCCACAAAAAAGCGAGACAACACGCATTTTATAGTGTTAAGGAATTTAAAATGTACTGTAACAAAAATACTTATAACCACTAAAGTAATACCTAAATTCAATGAAATATTAATCCAACACCTATTTACAGGACTATCCATAGTCTATAGTAGCGATGGCAATTAATGCTATTTTGCGTAAATTTCATAAACATGTTCACGAGTCTTAGCATGCTAACTGCTATTGCTATGCTATTTGCTAAAATGAAATAATATGGAAATGAAAAATGAAATTAAAATTGAAATTGAAATGAAAATGGAAATGAAAAAATAAAATGAAAATGAAATGAAACATGAAATGTAACTTTATTTTTAAAATTAAATTCAAAATGAACTAAATTAATTGAAATGAAATTTCATATTTCACAGAATTTCGCAACCACATTTCATTTGCGAAATGCTAATTGAGTTTTTACATGCTAAAAGTTGATGCGAATGCTAATTAATCCATCATTAGTCTATAGGTACCTACAGTACATCAGTTATACTGGTAACACAGCAAAATTGCCTATATAAATAGGGCTAAATTACGTATTTATTCGCCAAAAGTTATGAACCATGATAAAACTCTCTTTTATTGCATAGTAAATACCCTTTGAAGGTTTGATTAGTGAGTTGGTATCATTAGTCAGTCATTTCTTGAAGTTTTATGAGCAACAAATGGTGTAATTTATGACCTTTGTGTAATATAATCAATTTTATAATAAGTTGGTTATCCGCCGTTAGTCAAGATCGCTCAATCGCTTCCATTTTTAAAAGTTTATTGTAACTGATTGTTTTTTTCTCTAATCTGTGACTGTAACGGAGTTAGTGTGCCTATCTTAGCTGAGTTTATGTCATTAGTGTTGTTTTCTTATTAGCAATAGAAGGTCTATTCAGGTAAGAGCCTTGCTTGAAGTCATCTTTGAATTTTATAGAAATAGAGACTTCTAAAGTAATAGAATTAAAACCAAAAGACACTTGATGTTGATCGGAATCGATAACATTGTGAGATAATTATATTAATGGGTAATTGAGGTCTAGACCTAGACGGAGCTAATGTAGTTTACCAACTTTAACAATCCTATGTAGATAGAGTATAACTCTCTGGTAAGACATGAGTGTGTTTGTGATCGAGTTTGTCAGAAGGCATAATTATATTAGATATATCCATTTTTATGAATCAAAATAAATATTTTCAAATAAATTCACATAAAACAAACAAACACAAATAAATATATAACATAAAGAAAGCAAAAAATATATAAATAAATTAACATCAAGGCAACGACTGGCTCGTCACGTCATTCATTTTCATAAAAAAACAACATTGTGGCATTGGGGCCAATTTTAAAGTCTTTAGTTGACAGATCTAAATCTCCTAAAACTGTTGCTGTCCTTGTCAAATAGACGGCAATGTAAAAGACGGATATATTTTTAGCATTTTTAAAACTGTCAACTAAAGCCTTCAAAATTAGGCCTATTGGCAACCTATCCATTATTAGATAACATTTAGCTGTGCGGTTGATAATGATAGAAACACAGTTCATCATCATCATCATCATCATCATTGAAGTCGTCCACTGAACAAACTGAACATAGGCCTACTTTTCACCCACTTTGTTCGCTCAGTCAGTAAGAACTAATTATACGAATAATCATCGAAAACAATAATCGCTGAGTAATCGTTGATGTGGATCATTGAAAAGATTATAATTATCAAATCTACTTAGGTACCTGCAAGTTTAGTAAGCGAAAGAGAATATAAAGAATTAAGTATTCAAAACTTTAAACGGAATATTTTTAACTTTTACTGCAAACCCGTGACAGGATCGCATGATGGATATTTGTTATGACTGGCGTTGATCGCTTGGCTGCCTGCCAGCCGTCAGATGGATCACTCGCATCCTCGAAACAAACGTGGGCTGAGGGTGTAAAATCACAATTTTTTCATATATTTCACAAAAATCGTAGGGTCAAAATGGAATAAAAACATACAAACCACAGAGCTTTGAAAAATATGACGCTTCCCTTTTTTTGCTCTGTGATACAAACACTTTACCAGCACCTTAGTTTCCCGGTAAGTAAAATCAGTAGGCCTAGCACGAATATTTACGTTAACGTAAGTCAGTTGTATGGGGCGCTGCCTGATCAAATGCCATACGTTAACGTTACACTTACTTGCGCGTAAATATTCCTGCTAGGCCTACTGGAGCTCTTCAAGTTACGAGTGAATAGGTAGTTAGTTAGGTATCTTCTAGACAAGCATTTACCGCCGTAGACCGCGTCGTCACTTTCCATCAGGTGAGATTATGACCAACTGCGGGCCTCAGTTATAAAAATAATACTTTCTCCCAAACCGCTATGTCAATTAGGGGATAGACGGGAGTAATAAAGTAGAAAGGATGTTGTCCGAGGAGGAATTTCAACCATTAGCGATCATGTAAGAATTGTAAGACAAAAATAAATATATAAAATAAATGGGTAGTTCTCATCGATGCTCAAATTTGATGGTCACGAGGTTATATTTCCTAAACGGCTTAAGATACAAACAAAATTTGTGAATTAAATGATGAAACATCTATTAGGCTACAACAGAAATAAAGCTTGTCATAATAAAAGCAAAAATAATACCTTAAATTAACACGAAATGGTCAAAAACGGGGTAATTTTACGTGTTCTCATCGTGTCACACTCTCCGATGCAGTAAAATATTTGCTTACCACTTCACCAAATTTCACTGTATTTGTATGTAACATATACTAAAATTATCGTAATTAAATGAACTTTACACTAAATAGTCTAAAATATATCTTTTCATCATTATTTTTAATTTAAAACAACATACGCGTCGGTCACGCGGATATGGGTTCTTTAAATTCGCGTGATATAACGGCTGCCTGTTAAACAAAACATCAGAAATCAAACAGTGAGTGTGGTCCGGTCGAACGTCAGTCGTGTACTGGCATCGCAGACGTAAGACTTGTGGCTCAACGTGCCGGAAAAAAATAATATCGGTTAGCTTGTATTTGTTCACAGGTTTACCGATCACACGTGCACTACATTTTTTGGGCATTGTATTTCAGCAATTGAAATCAAAGTTAGCTCATCGAAACCCTAAAATGTGCGAGATATTTATGTAGTATTTGATTTTAATCGATACACTTAACTTTGCAGCAATTTTCCAAAAAAGGGATAATTTCGTCAGTTTCGTGTCATAAACTTCGTGGCATTTTAGTCATGAAACTGATTTTGGTCTATGAAACTGATTTTATGCATTCTTTTATTTATAAATGTAGCGACTGGTGTGAGTTCATTGAAACAATTCTAGTTATTGTAGTATGACAGATGTAAGATAGTGTTTTGAATAATTATGTAAACGTGTTTTTATCGAGAAAAGATGGGTCATTTCGAACTCACTCATCATTCATTGTGATTAATAATCATAGCCTAAAAATGGATGAGTTCGAATTGGTAGGTATGTCATGTTATCGCGAAAAGGACCGTGATAGCCTAGTAACTCTCAAGTTGGGAGAACCTTCCTTCGAAACTAGCATTGTATTATGTTTAATAATAGGTACATAAAGGGGAAGAGCTAGTAACAGTACCTACGTTTGGTAGGTAGTAGATTAAAAGATTATGGTTACATACCATTTTTCTGGTTTCCGGGAGAAGCAGCCTATTGCGAAGATTCCGGTAGGTAGCTAGGTAAAAGGTACCTATAGCCCAAGTTCACATTTTATGAACACTTTTCTCCACACACGTTTACCGTCGGATATTATGTACCTAAAGTATGTAGGTATTAGGAACTATCACCAAAAGGTTCTGAAATTATTAATAACGTCACGTCATATCACAACACTACCTATTCTTGACGTAAGTACGTATATAGCACAGAGCTATGAAACAAATGACGCTTCGCCTCTATATAGAGACGAAATCAATCATATTATTGCTGCCGAACTTCGGTACGGGGTACTCCTCTGTGTCAGTTTGACATTATAGGGTAATTTCGCTAGTTTCCGACCAATTAGTGGAGTTGTCAAGTTTAGGTTGCATAATAAAATGTACCAGTGAGTTTTGGCGGGAACGTGAAAAAGTTCACGTCGTTGCATTGTATTATTTCTCAAAACTTGTGCTTTTTTCAGTGTTAATGTTTAAAATTGGTGGCGTTTTACGCATTAAGTGCTGAATTACGAGCATGAGTGTGGTCAAGTGATATAATGTGGTGTAACGTGGTTTTTCGTGTTGCTTCCATAGAAGCTTCTTGTAAAGTTGCCACCACTTTACCTGAGCATGACTTAGACTGAACTATGACCCGACTTAGACTGGACTATGACTATGACTAAGACTTGACTACGTAAAATATCCTAAAACTCGATGAAAATATACAATACTTGACACTGGCTAAATACACTATGTGTGGAGCCAACATATAAAAAAAAATGTACCAGTATCATTTTTTGACTTGATGCTACTAAGCTACGTTTCAAATATTATACTCTATATTTTCATCACATTATCAATAATTTTTTTAAAATAACCCACCCTTTTATAAATATCTAATAACTATTTTGCTAGTTTTCGATCACTAAATTAGGTTTACGACCACTTTTTCGCTAGTTGCCTACCACTATAAATTGAAAGACGTAGGTGCCTGACTGCCTGTGGTAAATAAATGATAGAAACAATGATCAGAAAGGCTTCTTTAGATCCTCTGTCTTGTATTTTCATGATTTCTCCAGCTTTGAGGCACTTACTCATATAAAAAAGCATGATCTTTTTTCTAATCGAGACCGCCAAAAAATATTTAAGGATATGGCTGAATAATTCAGCTATATCAAAAAAAATATTGGCTAACGTAGTTTATAAACATAGTTATGTTTACAAACTAAATATGCTACTTTTTTTGTAATAAAGCCAGCCCACATTACACCCTGGGCGAGAAATATTCAATGATGGTTCGATCAGTTGGTCACGCCTATTTTGCGACCACCAGCATTAATCGTTTTTTTTAATCGTGTCTGGTCTAATTAGTTAAACTTACAAAGTAATCGATTATTTATGTACTTTTATATGTAAATAAATACGTATTTATAATGTTTTTGATATAGTTTGCTTTTGCAGTCGAATAGCATTTTTCTGCAGCTGGATTAGTTTTCGACCACGAGCGATTTTGGGTATCTGTAGTTTTTATACCAGATGGTGGATAAACGTGGTCGAAAACTGGCAGTTAAAATGTATGTGCTTTTAAGCTTCAAAGCTTTAAAATAGAATTGGGGATTTCTCGTATAATATTTGTTACAAAACTGAACCTATTTGGACATAATTGTGTAGGCATAATATATTTTAGAGATGTGTTCACCGCAAGCTTTTTATTTTTTGTATTTTTTCATCAAATGTACATTAAACGGTCGGATATAGGAAGATTAGGAAGTGGTCGCAAAACCGGCGAACTTACCCTATGGCAGAAGTATCGATAGTGATGTAATGCGTTGGTTAACCTTATAATTATCGATACATCGATAGTTTCTATTATGCCATCCGGAAATTTGTTACAATAAGTTTTAAATGTTTTCAATTTATTTTGTGGTTAAATTGACTTCTACTAATTAAACTTTTAATATCTTTTATGTTTATTAGGTTTCCTACAGATCCTAATAATAAAAGATAAATAGATATTCGCAACTGGACAGTGCAATAGGTTTCCTCAAAAACATGATACGGTTTGCTCTCAGCATTTTGAAGTTGAATGTTTTATGAAAATGTCTAACCATATACGTTTATATTTTGTCGCTATTCCCACATTGACACTCTATCCTATTTTTAACGAGGTGTTGAGAGAACGGAGGCTTCGAGTTTGTCTTCTTTAATACGTTTTATGAATTCAATTTAATATGATACTGTATACAAATAAAGGCGATTTATTTTCATTTTGTTTTATTTTTTCTCATCGTGTACAAATCAAATTTCAAAGAGTATATTAACGTAAAAGTTTACAGGCTTCTTTTTTTTTTTTACTACAAAAATTGGCTTAGCGCGTTCGTTGCGCGGACTGTCATTCTCAAGTCAGTTCTACGGATCCTTTGCGAGCGGCGACATGCCCCCGGCCTTGGAAGCACCGGCTTCCAACGATGACGTTTCAGGTACAGCAACATCGTCTGGTAGCAGCGGCAAGGGGCATATTTTTGAAAATGCCCTCCTAGCAACTCCAATAGCAGTGTTGACATCTGCGACGCGTGACACACCGTCTATTCCCGGGAAAACCCGAATTATGCGTCCCAATCGCCATTTCAGGGGTGGCAAGTTGTCGTCTTTGATGAGAACCAAGGTACCCAAGGCGATGTCGGCCTTTTGTGATTTCCACTTCGTCCTCTGTTGGAGCTCTGATACATATTCACGGGACCACCTTTGCCAGAACTGCTGTCGTAACTGCTCGACTCGATGGTAGCGGGTTAGACGAGATGTTGTCATATCAGCCACGTTTTCGCACGGCGGAGCAGTCAATGGGCGTCCAATAAGGAAGTGGCCTGGCGTGAGCGGCGTCAAGTCAGAAGGATCAGTGGATAAGGGTGACATAGGTCGGGAGTTAAGGACGGCCTCGATTTGGGTTAAAACTGTGCTTAGTTCCTCATAAGTTAATTTAGCATTACCTACGATACGTCTCAGATGGTGCTTGCATGACTTTATACCACTCTCCCAAAGACCTCCGAAATGGGGTGAATATGGGGGAATGAATTGAAATTTAATTCCATCGTTTTCTGCGAATTCGAGTATTTTATTAGAATTGTCTTGTAAAAACAAAGACAGTTCCTTTGCTGCACCTACAAAACATTTGCCGTTATCCGAGAATATTATTTCCGGTCTACCTCGTCGGCTTATGAAACGTTTAAGAGTTAAAATGAAATCAGCTGTAGACAGACTGGTGACAAGCTCTAAGTGAACAGCTCGTGTTAGGAAACAAATGAATAAGCAAATATAACATTTCTCTAGCCGAGCACCTCTGCCTTTTTTATTGAGGATCATGATTGGTCCAGCATAATCCATACCAGTTCTTATAAACGGAAATCCAGCGTCCAAACGAGCGGATGGTAAGTTTCCCATGATTGGAGTTAAAGTTTTGCCTCGAAGTCTGGTGCAAACAACACACTGGCGTACTATTTTTCTAACTAAATTTCTTGCTCCTAACAACCACCAGGTTTCACGCAAGCTAGACAACGTTAACTGCGGACCAGCATGAAGCAATCGCCTATGTTCGTGGTTTACTAAGAGAATCGATAAATTGTGTTTGCTATTCAAAAGTATCGGATGTTTTTTGTCATAGTCAAAATCTGTGGAGTTGCAGAGTCTACCTCCTACTCGAATCAAACCTCGATCATCTAAAAAGACATTCAATCCTAATACACGATGTTTTGATTTGATTGGTAATTCATTTTCTAGGCATTCGTACACCTCAGAAAACGACTGTTTCTGTGCGCATCGTACTAACATACGCTGAGATGCATTTAGCTCATCAATACTTAACGCACCAGTTTGTTGGTTTGACTTGTCATTGCAATCTATTCCTCTACTACGAATATTACGTATAAAGCGCAATACGTAAGCCCATACGCGTTTCAACTTGTTGAATGAGGAATATTTATCGAATTGTATCAATTCGGATGAATCGACACACAAAAGGTAAGATGCTTGAGAACGTAACTCTGGTAAATTATTAGTGTCAATTAGATCGTTCCGAACCTTCTCACTGGCAGACTCATCGCATTGACTATTTTGCAAATAGGATGGACCGTTCCACCATAACTTACAATCAATCAAAGAATCGAGAGCAACCCCCCTAGACAAAAGGTCGGCTGGATTGTCCTTGCTAGCAACGTGCAGCCAGTTGGAATTACCTGTAAGTTCGTTGATTTCGGTGACTCGGTTTTGTACAAATGGTTTTAGTAAATGCGGTGACATGTTTACCCAACCGATGACAATAGTAGAGTCAGTCCAGAAGTTGACTTTTGTGAAAGTCAATCGTAATGAGTCAATTATCTTTTTATAGAGCCTCGCGCCCACAAAGGCGCCGCAAAGTTCCAGCTTTGGAATACTAATTGACTTTAAAGGCGCTACTTTGCTTTTGGCACACAGCAGTTTGACGGTAACTTCCGAATCATCATTGTAAGTACATACGTACGCACAGGCTCCATACGCGCTTTGAGAGGCGTCAGTAAAAATATTGAGTACTCTATGTTGCACTGAATCACTCATGACATGACGAGGAATCCTCAATTCGTTTAAACGTTTTAATGTCCCGATAAAATTCTGCCACGTTAATGCAATGTCACGGGTCACTGGAGTGTCCCAATCAATCTTGCTAAGCCACAGCTTTTGCAGCAAGATTTTAGAGATAATGACTGCGGGAGAAAGCATTCCTAAAGGGTCATAAATTTGCGAAATTGTGGATAACATCACGCGCTTAGTTAACTTCGACAAATCAGAACAATCATCGACCTTTGTGGTATAGTAGAGCTCATCACTATCGTTATACCAACCTATGCCTAGCGTTTTGTTTTGGGTATGTTCACCTACAAATAGGTGTTCGAGTGCAGTACGAGAAACATCAGAGTTGAACGTCCACTTACGAAGTGAAAAGCAACCCGATTGCAAAACCTTTGACGTTTTATCACAAATGTCTAATAAGTGTTGAAAATCATCACTTCCTGTGATCAAATCATCTACGAAAATGTCTTCGGTGATAACGCGTGCTATTTCATCATTGTCACATTCTAGAGCTAGTTGCCGAATGCAACGCATGCTTAGATACGGGGCACATGCCATTCCATACGTCACCCTGTTCAAGCAATAAATGTTCAAAGGATCAACCGGTTTGTCCCGCCAAAGCACAAGCTGCAACGACCTTTGATCCGGTTGGATCAACACTTGCCGGAACATTTTCTCGACGTCGGCGCATGCAACGAATTTATACTGCCTAAACCGTAAAAGTATTGCAAATATATCGTTTTGGAGTGCTGGACCCGGAAATTGGATGTCGTTTAACGATATTTTGCTTGAGGTGGCAGCACTGGCATTGAAAACGACTCTTAATTTAGTAGTAGTACTACTCTCCCTCAACACACCATGATGCGGAAGAAAATAGTTAGGGGTGTCAACACCTTGTACAATACTCATGTGACCTAGATCCCTATATTCGTTCATAAAATCGCAGTACATATGCTTGTAGTCAGGTGAACGTTCAAGCTTCCGTTCCAACGAGAGAAATTTATTTTTTGCTGAATTGTATGAATCACCTAACACAGCAGGTGATTCCTTCAGTGGTATACGTACAGAAAATCTACCTTCAGTATCACGAGTTGTCGTTTTGTTAAATAGTTCTTCACAAACCTTCTCATCTTGAGTTAGAACATTGTGTGCTGTAGGTACATTTTCTATCTCCCAGAACCGTTTAAGCTGTTCATCTATACATTGAGTAAAATTACACTGAACCTGATTCAATTTAGTCTGTGCAATATTCTTATTTGTGTATAATGGGCCAGACAATAACCAACCAAACTTCGAGTTTTGGAGATATGGCCCATTTGACAATCGGATTCGGTTGTCATCTATGATTTCCCAAAAGAGGTCCGCACCTATTAACAAATCAATTTCTGAAGGTATGTGAAAGGTGGGATCAGCCAACTGTATGTCGTTAGGAATACGTATGAGATCTGTATTAATGTTTGTCGAGGGCAAACTGGATGTTATGCGCTGCAAGACAAAGCATTGAACTCGTTTCTTAAAATTGTTTTGTTTGGAACGTATAACAATTTCACGTGACTGATGTGACTGCGTCACTGATTGTGCGACGCCTGTAATATTGATAGTGGACTGTATTGAAGGCGTATTGAGACGTTTACTTAATTTTTCTGACATAAAACAATGTTGACTCCCATTGTCTAACAGCGCTCGGGCTTTATATACTTGATTATCCTTATCTACTACTTCCACCATTGCTGTACATAACAACACCGGTTGTAATGACTGAGTGCACATTGACAGACCATCAGCATTGTCAAATGTATGGTAAGCATCCATAGATAAGGAATGAAGTGCAGTCGTAGGGCTCGCTTGAGTTGTACTACCATCACCGGATCGGTCCCTACGCACAGGCAAATCATTTATATGAAGTAAAGTATTATGCTTACTTTGACATTGTTTGCAAGGGCCAAATAGACACTCAGCAAATGGGTGCCCTGGACGTAGACAGTTGCGACACAATTGTTTTTCATCAACAAATTTGATTCTATCTCGAACAGACAGATTTAGGAAATTGAAACACGAATAAAGCGCATGATTTCCATGACAAGATGGGCAATTAACCGACCGTTTAGTGTTGGATGATTTGGGTTTTGAATTATTATTACTTGTTGACACATAGCTATGCACCTGTGTACTGTTTTTATTTTGAGAAACTTTATTTTCATTTATTACACAAGTTTGTTTATTTTGTGCTTTATTATGACTTGCATTAATCATGTCTAACATGTCTGCTTTGTTTCTAAGAAATGAGAGCAAATCTTCCAACACTATCTTTTTACTGGACTCAATAAAGACAGACCCTTTATGATTTTCCCAGTCGCGTTCTGTGGCAGAATCCAATTTTGATACAATTAAATAAATAATTAATGTGTCCCATGCATCCGTTGGTTCATCTAGAGATTTAAGAGCCCGTAGGTTTCTTAAGACAGTATCTATCAATTTTCTAATCTGTGTATGTGATTCTTGTTTCAAGGCAGGGATAGAAAATAATGATTTTAAATGGTTGTGCACCAGAAGCCTCGGGTTATGAAATCTGTTGTCTAATAAATCCCAGGCATGGCTGTAGTTACTAGCTGTGAACTCTAATGCACTAATTACCTGCAATGCACTACCCTTAAGTGAAGACCGCAAGTAATGGAACTTCTGGATTTCGTCTAAATCAGAACGTTTATCAATCATTGTGTTAAATGAGTTTTTGTATTCAAGCCATAGGTCAAATGACCCATCAAAGGAAGGCAGCTTTATCTCAGGTAGCTTAATGTTAGTTTTAGATAAATGATTACATTTTCCACTACTAACACTCATATTTAAGTTGTCACCAGCCTCTCCATTTTCAATTATACTCTCTGCAATTGCTAGAACACTAAAATAAAGGGACTCAAATGTTTCTACATATTCAAAGTTTGATGAACTTTCAGACTCTGGTATCAACAACTCAATATGACTTTCTATCTCATTAAATCTTTTATACAGCTCTGTAACAGCCTGCATTCTAAATTTTATTTCTTTTATTTGTAGTTGAGAAGGCATTCTATCCTGAAACGAATTAATATATTTTTTAAATTGAGTCATTCTACCTTTCAAGTTGCCTCTTTGTTTTTTGAGATCAGAGAGGTCACCTGCTCTTTTTGAGGGAGAAAGTGACGAAGCGGTGTTAGGCACCGATATTTTATCATCACCACCCATTTCGAAGGGTTGTATTGTATGTAGGACGAGTGTATAAGCAAGTATTTATGCAAGTACTTACATTGTGCGCGTGCGTTCTACTTACGATTTACGAATACACAAATAAACACAGTTTTCACACCAAATGTAGGTAAGGACGGAGAGAAGACGGGTTCGAAGACCTGTGGCCTTACCGCGTAAGCCCGGTGGCAATCGTAATCGTGCGCTCTCTTGCTCGCACTCAAGGGCTTGTACATTGGCGTAAGCAGGATGGCAGGCGATGTTCATTACCAGAATGCTTACACGGTAGGGCTGCTGGCCGTTGCATCTATTGCGATTTGTTGAAGCTTTGAAGTCTGGCTGGTCCGAAGCGACGACTCCAGTTGTATCCATCCAAATTCTTCCGGCCGAAGACCATGTTGAGAGAACGGAGGCTTCGAGTTTGTCTTCTTTAATACGTTTTATGAATTCAATTTAATATGATACTGTATACAAATAAAGGCGATTTATTTTCATTTTGTTTTATTTTTTCTCATCGTGTACAAATCAAATTTCAAAGAGTATATTAACGTAAAAGTTTACAGGCTTCCTTTTTTTTTTTACTACAAAAATTGGCTTAGCGCGTTCGTTGCGCGGACTGTCATTCTCAAGTCAGTTCTACGGATCCTTTGCGAGCGGCGACACGAGGTACTATAATTTCCCCCAACTAGGTGGACCGATGATCTGGTGAAAACCGCGGGGAGCCGATGGATGCAGGAGGCGAGCAGCCGTTCAAAGTGGCGCTTTCTGGGGGAGGCTTATGTTCAGCTGTGGACATCTACGGGCTGATGATGCTGACTATAATTTCTCTTATCCGCATTTATTATTTGATGAGGACATTATAATGATGTGGCGTGCTCGCCCATGAAAGAGTTTTCATGTAGCCTCCATGAAGCTATTAAAAAAAGAAGGAGGGAATCCCGTCTGATCCGAAACTGAAGCTCCCTTAGGAAGCTGGAACGCTTCGTACGTACGAGCGGAACACGCACACGCTCACATCATATGCAGCCGGTCGCCCTACTTTCAGCTGACACACATATGTAATATGTCCGCCATTTTGGGCTTCAGTTCGATGTCAATCAAAACTCAATCCTTCTTTTTTTTATTTCATCCATGGTAGCCTCATAGAAAACCATTGCTCTTGGTTGCTAAGGACAACTGATCTCGTTGATTCTACGTTAGAATCTACGTCTTAGTCGATATTGAATGAAAAAATTCACTTGCTTTTTATTTTTTAAATAGCTGTAAATTAAAATATACATCGCATGCTGAAAAATTACCTGTATTTACTGCCAAACTAAGGACCTCCTTCTATTAAATAAGTGTTTACCTACAACACCTCAATGATACTCAATATTATTATTACTTTTCCTAAAAATTCATCTGAAAATTGTGTTTTCAGATGAATTCTATCAAAAAGAAACATGACGCAACAATACTGATGAATCATCAGCAAAATGTGTTACCTATGTATTTGGAGTTTTAATATATTTTTTCGTTTTATAACTTGTTATGTTTGTTCTATTTCAAACTTTAGTTTATAGATATAATTATACTATCACACATCATCAGCCAGCAGACGTCCACTGCTAAACACTGCCTCCCCCATAAAACCTCACTTTGGACGCTTATCGGATTTGCTTATAAACTTAATCTTTATAACCATAAACTGACGATAAACTACCTCTATGCTTACACATATTACATTTGCCATAAAATAGGTGAGGTGGACTGTGTAGCCGTGACGCGAACATTGCGTACCTACCAATACCAATACATTCAATTTTATTTATTTTAGATTTATACCGGTATGTTTATCGGCTGGCCATTGTCGACCCAGAATAGAGTATAATAGAATAAAATAACACTATTACACATAGAAATACGCACAAAAGGCACAAAAGATATAGGTAGGTACTAAAGTGTACCTAATGATACAATCAGGTAAGAGGTACCTTACCGCGTACTTAACTCATATCAAACTATCGATAAAAATATATCGACTCAACCCACAGCACGTTTTGCTGACAGCAGTGGCACTAATGACAAGACAATTGCTATATATGTCATCTGCGCAGGTAAACCATAGAGGTTTCATTGTAATACCTGACACGCTTGAATTGTATGAGAAGTGTCGAAAAGGCGCCTCTATGTAGAGGGGAAGCGTTTTTTTTTTTTGCTCTGTGGTATATAGGTACTAGGTAGGGAGGTAGGTACCTACTAGGTACAATTTGGTCCCCCCTGCCAACATTTCAATCATACTTTAATTATTTTGCTCGTAGGCCCGACTCCAAACACGTAAAGCTCATATTTAAAAGTTTATGGAAAAATCACGAAATCAGGAGTTTCTAATCCAAAAGAGTACCTAAAGATGTGCCAGATATTTATTTATTATTTATTTATTTATTTATTTATTAACCTTAAAACATAACATTACAGAGTAATCCAATACGTTACATTTTATCACTAAATTACTAACTTCTTCCTATTATAATTATTTAAACTTTAATCAATATGAAAAATATTAGCCTCAACATTGCTAATTTTACACACATTACTAAACACATAAAAACTCTAAAAAATAAATAATTAATAAACTAAAAGTGTATAATATAATATAAATAGGTCGTTTAAGATTATGTATAACACTTATTATCCAATATATCTATACTTATACTAATCAGTACTGTTCACAATAGTGAAGACATATTGTTTCAACTGTCTTCCATTCGTCCACAAATATGTCTAAGCCCGGGCGTGTTACATTAAGGCCATATTGTCTTTTGTAGTGAGATTTGTTTTTATATATAAATCGTTATAATATAAGTATAGATTATTTCTATTGTAGTGAAGGTTGTTGTTCTATTGAAAAAATAACGCAACTCATAAATAAATACACTTTTTAAATACTCATGATGCTTCTTAATTAATAAAGCTATTAATACGATAACTATCTGTTTTTTGTCAGCAGAGGCTTATTACCTATAATATGTAGTTAAGTGGTAGTATTCGTATTTCGTAGGATGAACAAACTCAGGACCGAACTGATAATAATAATATATATAGTTTTGGTTATTAATACCATTTGTTTGCCAGTTTAATTATGAAAACAAGATTACGTTGTTATTTTATGAACATTTAGCCTTATAAACAGTAGCAAAACGTGAGAAAATGATAGCTGTAAAGTTACTGAGTCATTTTCGTGATCCGATGCGTCGCTTTCGTGGCCTCTAAAACTTCAAAACCATTTATCACCCAAACAAGACTTTCTATTTGATTAACTTATATATTAATTTACTCGTCTTATAAAGCGCTATAATTGACTGTACAAAAATATTTGAAATAAGCACAATATAAAATTGTACATGAAACTGACGATGAGAATCGTAAAAATGAGAACGAGCCAAATATGTGTGGACATTTCACACGGCGCCATCTAGCCCCAAACTAAGCATTGCTTGTACTATGGGAACCAGATAGCTGATACAATACTTATATACTTTTTTGTTTGTAAATACATACATAGAATACAATATAACACCCAGACGCAGAACAAACATCTATGTTCATCACACAAATGTTTGTCCTGGGTAGGAATCGAACCCACAGCCTCAGTTCAGAAGGCAGGGATACTACCAGCTGAGGTATCGGGCCCGTCGTTCAAATAAACACCATCTAACATTGAAGCAAGCAATGAAGGCATATGTCCAACAGTGGGCGTCTTCCGGCTGTTGATGATGATGATGATGATTGAATATACAAGCAGGATTAATGATGATGATAATCTGGAATTGTGATGGACATGTGCTTGGTACCTACAATGTATTTCTCATTTTTGGAGAAAACGAACTATTTCATTGTTTATTTCGAAGGTATCACATTTTCCTCGATTTTCTCGATAAACACAAAAAGGCGTGTTTCTGTGGCGTGGGGCGTCCTGTGGAAGCATGTATATCGTCGCCTGATATATATTTTGAGTGAAGACCTACAACATTAATAATAACACACATTCAATTATTTAAACCACAATTTGCGCATCATTATAATTAATTATTATTATCTCGATTGATTGTTATCGGAGCGCGAAGCCTAGGTACCTGATTAATTTAATGAGGTAGGTTTAAAAACAATACGTTTAAGTAGTATCTACGTAGATATGTACAGCTGGGCTACCACAAACTAATAAAAAATCCATCATGTTTCATGGCATTATTATTTCAAGGTTACAATAATATTGTTCGAATTCGTACCATGAACTTATAAAGTATTCCTGCGTGTGAACGAGACGTCTACATTTTTATATGGCGTTATCACTGTCGCACGTCATTTTCAACATGATGTAAAGGTATGATATGACAGATGTATTTGAGTGAACGATTTAACGTGACGTCTTCAAAACTGCTCTGGCTCTGCAACATTAAAGTATTCTAACTTTTATGTCATCTGTCAATGTATGATTTAAGTAATATTGAAGTAGGGTCTTTGAAGAAACTCCGACAATGGCGGTTGCGAAATTTGAATTTATTTTTCAAAACCTGTGTATTCTGAATTTTAATGTCTAATAAGGGTAGATTATTATCCGTTAAGTGTTCGAGAACGTGCACGAGTGTTGGCAAATGGTTTCAAGATTATAGAAACATGCATTTTAGTGTTTGCTTCAACGGCCTTTTTTAGAGCCTTCAGTTAAAATATCCACCATTTTACTGTTGGCGTTTTGACTGACAAAATATGACTTTTCTTGACATAACCATGCAAATTTTACTCACTTGACATTGGCAGAATTATTGCAAAAAAGCCATTAAAGAAGAAGAAGAAAAATATTGAAATAATCATGCTATAAGACGTTGTGGTTGCCCCCAGGTAATTGGTTAACATAGATACCTACCTACATCAAGATTAAGGCATTTAGATTTATTCTTAATTATCTTAAAATTAAATAAATAAATAAAATAAATATGTGTGGACATTTCACACAGCGCCATCTAGCCCCAAACTAAACATAGCTTGTACTATGGGAACCAGATAACTGATATAATACTTTTATACTTTTTTTTTTGTTTGTAAATACATACATAGAATACAATATAACACCTAACAATTCTTATGATAGTGATTCATTTCCCCAAACTAAGGCATTGGATGTAGTAAACTTTGAGCATTTGACACACTATCGTGAGAAAATATACAAAAAATGGACAAGGGAGTAGTCTCATCGCAGAGAACCTGGCTTGCCTCAACTTGAAACGTTTAATCTTCCTTTTGGTTCTGTATTTCCATTATGCAGCTTATATTATGCAGCTTTTACTAGGTGGTAGGACTTTTCTGCAAAGTTCGTCTAGGTAGGTACCACCGCTTTGCCAGTTATTCTGCCGCCAAGCAGTAGTGTGCAAGCACTACTGTGTTCCGGTTTGAAGGGCATTGTAGCATTGTGACTACAGTGTAGTAATCTGATTACTAGACTGTGTGATGTCTCAGGATGACGTGCGCAGTGCAGTGTCACGCGAAACTTTATTATTTTAAAGTTCCGAGGGACACTGCAACTGTTATGGGCGGCCGTTTTGCTTAACATCAGCTCGTCACGTCATTCATTCTCATTAAAAAAAAACTCAGATTCAAAAACTCTCTGTACGATTAGATCAAAGGTTCGATCCAGAAAACAGAACTCCTTGACACGGCACATTATCGTCACTAGTATGTTCATAGCTTGCAGCTCCGGTCGCTGGAACCTGGCTATCGTAATGATTGTTAATTGAAATTGTATTAATATATTTGAAATTCAACATGGCAGTATTGCCAGCAATGTTAGCTCTGGTAAATGGCCTAGGCAAGGGCATTTTTACGGTAAGTAGAGTGTGATTCAAACTGAATGGCGACTGTGAAGAGCGCCGCCCCCACACTGCGCTCAACGCTTATCTCTGCCCGCGCACATCTAACTTTTGCTACTGCGCAATGTTTTGGGCTGACTTCGCACCACACCACACACACACTACCTGTAGTAGGAGGTGGAGTAGCTATTCTAGAAAGTTAAGATAGGTAGAACCTATACTATTTATAAGCGCCTGTTCCATCGTAGATCACATCATTAAGTTATAGTATTAGGATTACCTCGATCAACAATGAAAATATACAAGGTGACCTTGAATTAGTATGTTATCCCGAAATGGGGGGGACTGGGACCATGATACCCTACATGTTGTGAGAGCCTTACTTGAAACTGGGTGTATCCAAACCACCATGGTAAAAAATAAATCCACTCGCAAAATTGCACGCGCGATCGCTACGAGAGTTAATAAGATACCATAAATTCATTTCTAAACACAGATCGTTAAACTTATTTATGTGCACTCGGTCAAGGGCGAAGTTCAACCACCCAGCTGCGCTAAGGCTATTTTCGAACGTAAACTTTACATGGCATTTCTTCAATGAAAATCTGTTAATTTAGTAAAGTCGTAGAAGAAACATTGTCTACCTTGGGGTGTAGATTCACCCCTTCTCGATGTGGGATAATTAAGTTGGAATTTCAAATAAATCATAAAAATCATGTTTGATTCACAAGTAACATTTTTATTTTAACAACGATATGTACAATACGACATATAAAAATCTGAGCACATGAATTCCGGTATATCGAGCTTTAAATATATATAACTTACTTTGTAAATAAACTATCTTATTCCATTTTCATACGTTATTTTAGACGTACAAGAGAAACTTTAGGTGGCTTATTATAATATTTTATACAATAATTTAACTGTATGTATCTATTTAGTTTTATTTAACATTATTATAATTCAATTACAGTAATGGTTGCAGTCACCGAAGCCTTCATCCCAATTACGGAACTCAATCTAGTTAACTTAAGTACGTAATTTTTATAATACCCTCAAAAATGTTTTTGCAAATCGTCTCTTATAAAAGATCTCTTAGCTCGTAGCACTTTTACAAGTTAAAATGTTTATATTTTGGGGATTATAAAAATGCCATTTGACGGCTTCCTATGATAAAATTATTCAAGGTCAAAATAATCCTGAGTTTAAAATTAATAGAGTAAAATGTGGTGAGATAAATATTATTAAAAAGGCGATAAAACTACGTGAATTGGAGTTCTGCAGACATATTCAAAATTGATTTGAAAACCTTCTTTCTTCTTTTTCATAATATACATTCAGGATGAAGGAGAAGAAGGTGTATGTAGATGTCTTTTATAATCCAGCTAACTGACTTTTCCTTGAAACTTAAGTTTCGATGAGGACATATTTTAGTGATAGTATTAACTGGTGAATACAAGTGTTTAATGTAACTTATAGGTACAGATGATTTTATTAAAGTGCAATCTTTAAACTGGATGAATAATTATATACAGAGAACAAGACACACGTCAGGGCCATTATTCTCTATGAAAACACAGATTTCACACGATACGAAACCACGTCGTTATCGTGTCTTGTTCAAATCGTGTCACAGTGTTAGAAATATCTTCACTTTACATAAGACATTTTGGTAGCTTTTGATGTGGTTGATGTTTCGCAACGCGTCTCAGTAAAACATATGATTTTTGACAGTTCAAATTGCGCCAATTCCAAATTCATTTCGCGTGGTTTTGTTTTTGTTTCATAGAGAATAGTGTTTTACACATTTCTTATGTATGACAAGGAATTCGTGTGGCTTCGAAGTAAGGAATCATTACGGAATAATAGCCCAGGTGGCTGAGCCATCACACCCAGTTTTAGTAGTTTTATTCTCACACAACAAAGGAAAACTTAAAACTTGACAAAAAAAAACATCGTAATTATAATATTATAATGAGAATCTTTAAAACAAAGCAAGGTAAATCTGCATTTTTATTAATTTTAATGATGTTAAATTAAACGAGGTAGAGTTTTTGTTCATATTCTTTCGAGGTTTGAATTGAATACTGCATTGGAACTTAAAAGTAATCGTAATTTAGGCACTACACCTTCGACTGTATCGTCGTTTAACATCAAGTGACTTGAAGTCAGACGGTGCCCTAAACGTAAACAAAAAAAGCCACTGACTGAATTTCACACACTGAGGCCACATTCAAAGTGAACGCTCTCCATCTGCATGCCTGATATCTACCCTAAGTGCAAACCCATATCCATCCTAGTACAAAATTGCTTTTTATAATAACTAAACATATACTGAACAAACAATAGGCGGCCTTATCTCTATAAGCTATCTTCAATAATAATACAAAATTTACAACAAACAATTATGTAGCACATAAATGATTTTGAATGAAGACAATTAATACGTCTTAAAAACATCATTTACCACGCAAATTTATTCACCATAAAGTATAATAATTATAATCATAGTTCATTAATTTATATAACATTAATTACATTTTTTAAAGGTGGGTATTAATTAAAGTAATATTCATTAAGTAACTTATTAAGTATTCGGCGCAGTAATTAAAGCAATATACAAATTAAGAAGAGAGATAAATAGGTGTCTTATGTCCTTTTCATATAAACATAACTATTAAACATAGAACGTGATTCTAACTTTCTATACTAATTTATTTCTGCCTATCTTCGTATGGCAAGTGGACAGGACACCTTTGCTGTCATAATTTTTAAGCCGACCAAGTGTTCCGTTACTTATGACTTAACGGCTGTTCTCTTAAGTTCTTACGACAACAACCAGGGTGGGCTTAACGTTCAAGCGCCTACCAAAAAACAATTGTAAATATCTCTTATAAATATTTGTTTTAAAGGTCCCACACAACGGTTTTTTTTCAGATTCAGATTCAGATTCAGATTTTTATTGCTTCCATAGTGTACAATAGGTGGAATATAATATTAAGTCTAGGTTCATATGGACCCCGTCGGGTGCAGCAAAATTTGGAGAGAGGAGGGCTTAGCAAAAGAATCAAAGTGATCAAACAAAATAGGTACATTACATAGAAAATAATATTAGTTTGATTAGCTATAATAAAATGTCAATTCAATTTTTTTTAATTTACCGTTGTCCCCGGGTTGTGCTACGCCGTAGAGCCTCTGCGATTTTTCCTTTACTTGTGTACTTTTTCGGTTAATTACTTATGAATCCATTATGAGACTGCAGCGAGAGACAGGATTAATTAAAATACTGATGGACTATGTGGCACATCATTAATTTTGATTAACCGTGGTCCGTGACGTGGAAATTGTTGGCAGTAAAGGTAATAAATAATTAATTGAATATTCAGCAGCACCAGTACTGAAATTCTGTTAGTAGGATGTAATTTTATTATCTTTTCGGCTACATAACCTCATAGTGTTTTTCTTTTGGAAGATCCAGCGGGAAAGTGAATACCTAGCGAACTTTTTTGTGAACGAAGACATTCGACAAACGAAGATCGAGGGAAAGTTCACCTCGATGCCCATAACACTTGCAGCGAAAAAACGCTTAAAACTGATTACAAAGTTTTCAAGTACTGTGTACTTCATCCTGAGAAATACGAACAGTCAGTCATACAATTTCTAGATGTCCCAGTATGGTCAAGTTTTATTCGTTCTTCTGATAATTGACAATAGGTGTGATGACTACATTTTTTTTGGATAAATTAATTATATTCCTCAAAAGATAAACAATTGTGAAAACAAAAATTAAATATCTCAAAATATTACCATGTTACAAGCATTTTAAAAACCGGAATAGAAAGAGATAGCTTGTAATTGGCATATTGCCGTTCTTATTATAATAAATAAATAAATACAAATAGCTCAAACAGCCAGTGACGTCAGAGGAATTTCGTTATAGTACCTCATTACTAAGCTGTGGTAGCTTTTCATACAATATCTTTGGCACGTAACGTCACGAGTAGATTTTTCATAGTTACTGTGGGGGCTTTCTGTTTCGCGAGAAAGGGACAGGGGATGCCTCCTGTAGATACTTTAAAACCTTATTACTCCGTGATTTATTTACCGATTTTACTTATTTTTTCAATTATTCATGTTTAAGCTTCTTTATGAAAGTAATATTTACTTGTTCATTTTTAATAGTAGTCATCATGCCTATTAGCAAAAGATATTTTTTAATTCATTCTTTGGCTTTTCTTATGAGTTTACATTACATTAAAACCTTAATTACTAATGGACAATGAATGCACTCACGTATACTTACAGTAATTTTTGTTATCAGAAAACAAATCTTTTTTTTTCAATTCATTCTCTAAAACGTTCCAGTTATTATAATTATATTCATCTTAACAAATATTTACATACATTTAATAAAAAATGCACGTTCATTTTCTAATTTTAAACACTTAGTAAATAGAACTCTTCACAGGAAATGCTGTAGAACAGTCGCATGTTTCTCTTGTACGAACCTTCCTCAAGGTACCGATGACTTGGCACTGAAAAATAAATATGCATCTTTGAGTAGATTTTTTTTTTCTATAAATCATATACACGTAACGAGTAGGAGAGTAGGGTAGGTACTGATTACGAAGGTATTTTCGGCGAATATTTATGTTACAGTCAATACTTATAACCACTCAAAAGTACCTAATACTGACTGTGAAAATCAGTCAATACCATTTCTTTCTATTTAGGATCACACCCAGTTTTATATTAACTAATTTTTTAAAGATATAATCAAGTTTTAACTATGGAATAAGGATAAAAAAGTAGGATAATTTGTGATTTTCAATAATTCGAAATGCGATTAAAACTAAGTTTAACTGCCAATATCAAATGAATAATAAAATACTCCTTAGCTAGACTATAAGTAAAACGGCGAAGAATTTTTCTTATGGTAATGTTTTAGACCTAATATAATTTTTCTTCCAGTAAGTGGTACGTAATTTGGTATTCATATGAGAAAAAAAACCGTTATAATAGAGACCATTACTCAAAAGAATGTGGAGTAGGAGTTATTTCGAATGAAACTAAAATGTTGTTGCTTGCTCGACATTTTTTCCGAGAATCCTACACTTATGCTATTATGGCTTGGTTGCATCATCTACAGATAACTTTAAACTACAAGTAAAATCTGCAACACATTTCTGCTTAACTAGACTTTTAACTAAACTTTAGTTAAAGTACTTGTCTTGTGCATAATTCAATTAATTGTTATTAAAATTACACCATAATTTAATGGTAAACTATGCAAAATTGGCTGGTTAACGTTGAGGTTATGGTTAAATGGCTGTCTCACGCGTACATATATATACCTATAACCCCAAAAAAAAAGAACATGATATTGCTACATATGCTGGTTATATACCTATTATTTAAAACAGCATCACCTGTTTAGCATAACCCACAGATTAACCCTGTAATTTGGTTGTAAAAATGAAGGTTAAAAACATAAGATCATAATTATCATACCAACTGAAGTAAAGCATGTCCCGACTTTAAGGACGAATAGATAAAGGTTTAAATTTAATAAAATCTTGCTTTACATTAAAAATTAACATGCTGGTTAAACTCCTTAGTAAATGTTGAGGTTATTTTCATTATAATTAGAAGTAACCTTAACCAGGATGATGGTGAAACTTAGGCTTGTTATGTGCGTGGGGTTACTGTATTTGTGGTATAATTACGGAGAGATCAAACATCGCTTGATTATTTGGCGGTCTCGGAGTAGACGAAAGCAAAAATATTTATTTTACTCTCATGTTTGTTTAACTATGAACCGAAATAGCTCTAAAATGATCCAATGCCTGGCTACATACTTGGAAACATAAACAATGCTGTTCTGTCCATTTTAATGAAAGTCATTCTATACCCTTGGATTTATTTCGTTACACACGTAATTTGGGTTTTTATTGCAATATTTCTACCCAAATTTTACTCATTTTGTGGCCCGTTTTAAGTTTCCAAAGAAGTATTTTATTCACATTACTTTCAAAGCAATACATTTTTGTCTGATTTCCGTCGTACGATGAGATGATAGGTTGCTTAATGGCATAATTAAAAAGTCAAAGACAATTTTAGTAAACGCTGACGTAAACGTATGATCTAAGTAGTAATTGCACTGCGTAATCCACTGAAACTAGTAAACAGATTACCTGTATTTGGCTGTTAATTGATTGTAGGTACCTAACCTATCCCAGGACTTTGTTCTCTCAACTTTTGTCCTAAAATATAATTGTGTGAAACCACTGATTATATAAATCTCAGTAGCATAAAGACACCTAACAGTTTACGTAAGAAAAGAAACAATGCAAGACAAGTTAGGTATTTTGAAGAGTAGGTTAATAATAATACTAACGTGTTCTGCCCGTCGGAGTGCGACGCTAGTGGCGGCGGCCAGCGGTGGAGGTGCGCGCGCCACATCATCTGTCCAAACGTCATCCGGAACTGCCTTGACATAGAGCAATACAACACAAAGTTTATAGCCCCATTCAGCAACGCCAAAGCATCCATCAGCTCCCCAAACAAGTCGTAGCATCGCTTGAAGAAACATCTGCCGAGCAACCCGCTCAGCAAACCGAGAATCCCCTGAGGAAGTTCTGTGACTAGAAACAAAAGAAGCACTGCCACTAGCATCTTTGTCGTTCTATTCGTCCTTCTGTCTGCCTTGCACTGGCGCTTCATTGCTTTGTTATTCGTTGGGCAAGCGTTGTAAACTCGTATTTTTCTCTGATGCTGATTAGCACTGTACACTTCGCGTATCAGCCACAGGCTGATTACTGTGAGGATGCAGCATGGAAGGAGTTTGATAACCACCGCGTGCACCCAGAAGTTGATTTGATAGAGTTGTCCTTCTTCATCAGAGTCGACATGATAAAGTATCATGGGACCGGTGGGCTCTAGCACCACAGCTGTGTGAATGTCGAAAACCTGGGAAGATATTAACGTTGGTTAATTAATATAAGAATCAGCCTGTCCATTTGAGATCTACTTGGAAATCTTATAACCTAAGCAGTGCCGCAGACGCAAAAATACATAGAAAAGATAACAGGCGTCAAACTGTTCTTTTTATACTTTCGCGGGCGTAATTATTATTAATGTAGTTACTTTAATTCTAAGGAATATGTACTATTTTAACTTCTAACAAGCTCCTCAAAGTTCTCCGTTAGACGTAGATAAGCTGTCGTACAAACCTAAAACTTTTGCTCATTAGGGTTGCCTTACCAAACATACTTATTATGCTGAATTACTAAGTACAATATATACCTGTTCCACTTTACTTAGTGTACGTTCCTGATACATGATATAACCGCAGAATAAATAATAGTTCCCACTAACTACGCACAGAAGTATCACTTTGCTAAGACATTCATCATCATCATCATTAACAGCCTGAAGACGTCCACTGCTGAACATAGGCCTCCCCGCGGCTTTCACCAGGTCGTCGGTCCACCTAGTGGGGGGCCGGCCTACGCTGCGTCTTCCAGATCGTGGTCGCCACTCGAGAACCTTTTTTCCCCATCGGTTATCAGTTCTACGAGCGATGTGGCCTGCCCATTGCCATTTCAACTTGCTAATCCTAAGAGCTACAACGGTGCTAAGACATTAATTTTGTATAATAGCGACTCTCGCTACCAACTACCAAGCAATAAAATTTTAACCGGCTCGCACAGCGGGCGCTACTGGCATAAAACTTTGTTGTTTTAAAAAGATTTTATTCTTTTATATCACACAATAACCAAAAAAGTTTCAAGCTACGTGAAGCGTGCTGCCATAAAGCTGCAATATTTAAAGCGGATACCTACTTTAATCGTTTTCACTGCTGTATAAGAAATACATTCAACTTCCTTGGTTTCATCAACCTACTTATAAACGCTTCTCAAAATGACATAACAAACGTAGGAATAATTATATCTACCAAAATTCAAAGCGCACTATTTGCGTATTGCGCAGAATTTCATTGATATAAGTAAAGCCCAGTAAAGCCGTAAATGCGTGCAACCGTCTCTTGTTTTTCCCGGCGAGTTCACGCTTTGTCAACGTTCAGAAAAGAAAAGGAGGGACAAAGGATTCTGACTTGATTTTGATGAAAGCAATCCATGGCGCGGAATCTTGTAATTAACTTCAAAGAAGGAATAAAACGGTGCTAAATATTCCCATCCCGTGACACTGTAAAGGTTAGTAGAACACAGATTTTTGAAAATACTTACGCTTTGCATCGGGGGGCGCAACGTTTTTTTTTTTTTTCATGTACTGTGGTAGAATACCACCGCCTTAGCCCGTTGAAAAACCTTATAGTATTCATGTGTAAAAATAGCTTATGGATATACCCAAAGTTCGTAATCGTCGATTACGTCCAATCAAGTAGAAAGCTTTCTTCGTTTCTTGGCCACGATGCCTAACGACGTGTAAAAGTCGGCGAAAGAATATACTAATATCATCTAATATCCAAAGTTAGCTTACCATGTACGTAGGGATGCAGAGTATCGGCGGTAGAATGAAACTACAAAGTATCGCTGTACTACATCGTCTTTCCGTGCATAGAATATGGTTTTTGTCCGAGTACCTGCAAAATCATTACATTCAATACAAAGGGACTCATGCAAATGTCTCATGTAGAAATGTTTGCTGACGTTTCCGTCTACGCAGACACTAAATTAAACAAAGAACAAAGGCGACCGACGCCAGCAACTGAAATTCAAAGATGGAGAAAATTCCTTTTAAAAGGTTTTTTTTTATTAAATCTGCATTACCACAGACACCAGGGTCCGTGCTCTTTGTTAATATTATTTATTTATTTATTTTTATTTTAGTGTACAATTACAATACATGACAGGATAATTAAATACTTCGCCTATTTGTTTTTTTTTATAATTTTGTATTTCGATTTGTGCATACACCGCATTTACATTGCGCATTTTGCATTTCCATTTTGCACATTGTGCATTTATAAGGTTTGCAACTTTTTGGCATTGCTTAGTAGGAAATGAAATTCGTATAAAGATATGGATTTAGGGATTAGAATAAGTAGGTCTGATATGTTAATGAGTACTTGTTTCAATAGCACTAATATTATTAATGTTATTTAAATACTTATGCTAAATAGTTAGAAGCCATCTGATTTTTTTAAATGCAAGAGAAGAGAATTTCATTTTTCCATTTAAAATGAGCTGAATGAAACAGAACCAGAAAAGTAATCCAATTGACTACTTTACTTTTTCAACGTTTTCCATTTGCATTTGGACATATCTACTGTGTGGGAATGGTAAGTGCTGGGTGGAAAATGGGAAAATGTGGATTGTAAATGAATGCGCAAAGCGGACTTCTTACGTATAATTCTTGATATTTCTTCACAAGTGTAATTGTTAGAGTTTCCGAAGCATATATACAGTTATCTGAATTTCTTACTTTGGCTTATCCAGCGCATTAAAGAGCTGCACGAACATTAAAATTTGAACTTTTCGCTAAACCGTTAAAAGTTAGTAGGCACTTACCTCCTACGTACGTGATAACTTCAAAATGTGAATAGGAGATATTTCCGTTTAAATTTAAAAATTCGAGTTTTAGTTTAAGGTGTACATCTATACCTACATATGTGTGTATCAAACTGTCTGTAACATAGATTTCAAATGGTTGACCCGATTTTGAATTTTTGTATACATATTTGACCTTAATCACGCAAAAATATTGCCTATTTAAGTTTATTATTTAAGCTGGTGAATAATCTAATACCTATTATATCGTGTATGCGTTCCCTCTTCACGCTGCTAAAAGTATAAGTGAATAGATGTGAAAATTCAATGAAATTTGAAATGGATATACCTAGTTTATGAATTTACACAATATACCTACTTACTAAGGATACTTTTTATCCACGGGTGAAAGCGCGGGCACTCCTAGTCAAAACTATTCACCCTACACGTAAAAACAACATCATAATACATAATTATAAACCTTATTGATGTGCGTAATTTCGTTCCTTTTGAAATATTTTCCAGGAATGCGCGGGTCGCAAGCGTAATTTTTTTCCTGCTTTATGGTTTGTTTGCATTTGTCAGTTTGAGTTTGTTTTGCAACTTCTGTTACTGACTTCTGTTTGCGCACACACTTCCACCGTGTTTTATTGCAGTACCTATAGATTGGTGGAATAGATAAAAGAGCAGTTTGTGTGGGCTACCTGCGTCGAATCACTGGATGGCGCGTTCACACGTTAAAATCTCGGCTCGGGTGGCATGTGCATCAGCACATCAGAATGATTGTAATAATGTATGGAAAGTGTAGAGAAAAATATAAATAAAAAATCAGAACGAGCCAATCAGACAATTAATTGACAGACAGTTTTTGATAAATTATCGCGAAATTCCGTCGATCACTTCGTTTAATTTTGCGACGTGACACACTCTGGCACACAACTCTGAATTTCATTATATTCCACAAGTTTTAGGTAAGTTTCAAAATATTATTGCGTAAGTTTCAGTTTTCAACAAAATAGAATAACAGGGAATCCTAGTAGGGTCGAGGACATGTTTGGGATCACTGGGCATTATTTATTTATTTATTGTTTTATAGTACCAATAATTACAAAACTAGCTGATGTTCAGTTTAAACATCAGTGAGACCATTAGCGAAACATTTTAAGCATAAGGCTGAGACAGTGATCGAATTTTATCGAATGAAAACATAACATTTTGGTTTCGATCTGCGATAACAATGTATGCACTAGGTGACTAGGTTAAACCCAGTTGCTATCAGTTGACACAACCACGATACAAGCTAATAAACTCACTTGATTGCCACATATCTCCAGACAGCCAGCGATAACGTTAGACAAATCGATGCACTGTGGAACACCTGCGCGAAGTGCATGTGAAACAGTAAGTAGGCAGCCCATTTGTACGGCATCTCGCGTTGGCCGGGGAGTATCTGTAACAAACCATCATCACCATCATCATCATCATCATCATCATCATCATCATCATCATCATCATCATCATCATCATCAACATCATCATCAACTAGAAGACGTTCACTGCTGAACATATCTCTCCCACATAGAGAGCTACTTTCACCTGTCACTTGCATCCAACGGCTGAGGAATGTGACCATAGCTTAGTTAACAAAGCGTCTCGCCTTACGAAACTGAAAGCTACCTACGGGAGATAATAATTATATTTAAAGACTGTTTCTCCTCGCAAGTGTGATGAAAACGTCGTATGAAATTCGTGTGCATTGATCACACATAATTGTATCATAGTTGCATAGTATATACCTATATATACCCATCAACGAAGTCTCTGTGGCTTTCACTACAACCGGCTGCACATTAACTTGTTCATTCAAATGACTACAGATTATACCTAGATTAGGAACTATCTATCAATTGAATAATAATTGAATGAACATAATCCATCATCATCATCAACAGCCTGAAAACGTCCACTGCTGAACATAGGCCTCCCCCAGGGAGCGCCACTTAGAGCGGCTGCTCGCCTCCTGCATCCATCGGCTCCCCGCGGCTTTCACCAGGCCCATAATGAACATAATGAACTGCAAGTAATTTTAAAAAGTTGAATTTTGGTTCAACTACTTTTTGTTGTTAACACAAGTATTGACGGGCCCGATAGCTCAGTTGGTAGTAACCCTGCCTTCTGAACTGAGGGCCGTGGGTTCGATTCCTACCCAGGACAAACATTTGTGTGATGAACATAGATGTATGTTCTGTGTCCGGGTGTTATATTGTATCCTATGTATGTATTTACAAACAAAAAAGTAAATAAGTATTGTATCAGTTATCTGGTTCCCATAGTACAAGCTAGTTTGGGGCTAGATGGCGCTGTGTGAAATGGCCACACATATTTATTTTTATTTATTATTTACAAAACAAAGGCATCTAAGTATTGTATCAGTTATCTGGTTCCCATAGTCCAAGCTATGCTTAGTTTGGGGCTAGATGGCGCTGTGTGAAATGTCCAAACATATTTATTTATTATTATTATTTATTCACAAGTTACAGACCCGCAGAAAATGAAATACACGTTCAACTTTTCTCAACTCTGCGAGCCAATAATGCACCAGTATGAAAGTTTCTGTTGTCTAGATATTAGAAGTTAGAAAACTAGCAGTGAGGTAACTTATAGCTAACTCATGTGTGTTTTGAAAAATGTTGTAGGTATTGAGTACCTACCGAACTTGAAGAGAATACAAAAGTTTTTTTTAGTTAATTTGGTTTTTCGTACTGGTAAGTTTTGGTTGCTCACGATGTTTTCTTCCACGTTGTAAGAGCGAGTGCAATTTGCGCACATAGCTTGAAAAGACATTTGATCAGGGCCACGCGGGACTCGAACCAGGGTGCTTCAGTTTGAAAGTCGCAAGGGCTACCGCTGAGTCACACTCGCTCTCGGAATAATGACTAAAATATAATTATATTCTCTGAGGTATAAACATAATTCAGAACCTAGACATCTTTTAAAATGTGTGAAATAAAAAAGTTTCAGCTACGTTGTATAAGTGGGTTCGCGAAAACAATCCATTGTTTGAGTTTCGCGAATGACACAAAAATGAAAAGCATAATGAAAGTGCTGCTTTCAAGAGCGCCTTTGCGAAGTAGAAAAAAGGTTGACGCACTCAATGTAAGAGGAAGATAAAAATAAGGGTTTATTCGGTGCAGAATTTGGAGTAATGGGAGCCGTAGCCCGGAGCTGTGTTTTACCTTGTTTAAAAAATATTTGGTAGGACTACGTAACTTTTAGGAAAAACTTTTGATTGAGATTTGTATGCTGAAAGTAAATGTGTTACGAATGTAAAAGTTGTTCTGAATTGCTATATTCGAGATTTTGTTTGTAGCTTTTAGAATTATAATTATTTCTATTAGAAGAAAGACATTAACGTGCCTATAAACGAACGTCAATCTACCATTGGTATACCTTATCAATGTATGTTTCATTTTCTAGAAAGTGTTTAATTCAAAGCAATAAAAAAGACAGTCGTTATTGTAAACTTAGTAAAATTTTCGCATCATAAATTTTACTCATATGCTCATATGAACGTGTCATACAGATATTCCACAGTTCACGATTTGCCACTGAATAGAAATTACCTATTCACTGCTTCAGCTCTCTTTTTTAACATTTCTCGCAATCTCCTTCAGAATCAATATCAATTTCCTCAAAAAAAAAAACTAAGTCGTTTCTTCATTTATATTGTTCAGAAAAAAATCTTATTCAACGAAACTGATTGATATTTTCGAGTACGAAATTCTTTTAATGATTCCTTTAAATCTAAACGAAAAGGCGGATGCTGACTGAACTACGAAGAATTTTCCATTTTGCTCGAAGATATTGAATATTTAATTTGAATCTTGAATACTTTGAATTCGTTAAAATAGGTAACTTATTAAAGTTATTGTAAAGGAAAATTATTGCCAATATCTTGCCGTAGCTTTTGTTTTTGTAAACAGAGCTTTTTGTAATAATAGAATCTCAAACAAATACCTAAACGTAATAATTTTTATTGGTACGTTTATGTAATCGTTTTTATTATTGTTTTTTACATATATAAAAGAATATTATACATTATTACTTATATTATAATATCCTTCAAAAGAGTCCACACTACTTCGGGTGGAGTTTCGTAGATTATCTTCAAGGTTCGTGATTGGGTCAGTTGAGTGTCACTGATCATGTTCCTTATTCCTTAAGAATATGCAGTGTAAAAAAAATAATTGGCGAAAAAATTGTAGTGGTCGACTGAGGGTGATAGTAGAGTACTTATCTAGCAATCTATCATAATCCTCACAAAACTTATATATAGGACCAAATTTTAGTTAATTCCTCTTACGTTAATATATTTACAGATTGCGGAGATTTCGTATCATACATAAAACGGTCAAATCGCGAACTCCTTTTGTTGAAGTCACATTCAAAACCATAACATAAAGAAAACTAAAACTAATATAAAATAAACTGTACAGTATACAAATAATAATAAAACTATACACAAAATTACTTTCCTGCCATGACTGCCCCTGCCCCTGATGTTCATCGTTTATTACAAAATGTATATTTTATCTTTTTGCTAATAGAGATACGGTATGTGCCTGCTCCCTGATTAATTTTTGCCACAAGCACCTGTCTGTGATATTAATTTTTATTGACGATTGTTTCATTCAGGAATAACCAGAATACCTATTATGAGTTACAATATCAAAAGTTACCTTTGAAGCTTTATTTTGAGCCTAAGGTGTTTATCTGACATAAAAATATCTGATTAAAGTTAGGTAATATAAACAAAACATAATTTGAAGGAAATGTCACAAAACTTAACATAATCTAAAATAGAAGTAGATAATAATATCGAAGCAAGCGACTTGTAAAAATAGTATAAAATACTGTCGTTTCGTACTGCTAACGAAGTCATCCCCAACTAGAGGAGAGGGACACAGGTCAAAGAGTACCATCACATCGTTGCACCTCTAGCGAGTTGCAGCGATTACGGAACCTAATTGCAACCCATAGAAACACTTTGTATGGATTTGACAGTTTCGATACACAGTTTATGTGATAGGTACTGTGGAAATTTACAAAGTAAAAATGTTATTCGTGTTGCATTGCAATCAATGTTCCGTGATCACTCCACAGATGTCCATAGGGAACATAGGCTACGGTGACCTTTTCCCATTATGAGAACCGATATGCTTCATCATCATCATCAACAACAACAGCCTGAAGACGTCCACTGCCTCCCCCAAAGAGCACTACTTTGAGCGGCTGGTCGCCTTCAGCATCTAAGGCTGCCCACGGTTTTCACCAGATCGTTGGTCCACCTATGCAGCTGCGTCTTCCGGTTCGATGTCGCCACACGAGAACCTATCGATACAACAGCTAAGCGTAATCGGCCCTCTTGTTATAGCTTTAAAATAGTTATTGTATTATTTTGCGTGTGAAATAGTGTGACTGCTCATTCCAAGTGAAGAGTACATATTTTCACGCTACAGCCAGACCAAGTAATAAATTACCTTTGTCTGCGTAAAGTCGATTCTGTAAAATACAGAGCAGCAAGTTTTATATTCGACAGCGGCGCGACGTAATATTTATGTGATCCTAAATGATTAATGGCTCAATTTGTTACATGAAAATACTTCCCAAACTACAGTCAGCAAAGTATTAATAAATGATAAATCGAATATTAGTTCTTAATAAATAAACAATAAATAAATATGTGTGGACATTTCACACAACGCTAACTAGCCCCAAACTACGCAAAGCTTGTACTATGGGAACTTATTTATTTTTTGTTTGTTAATACATACGCCTATGTTCAATTGTTCATCACACAAATGTTTGTCCTGGGTAGGAATCGAACCTACAGCCCTCAGTTCAGAAGGCAGGGCTACTACTAACTGAGCTACCAGGCCTTGTATATATTATTAGAATAAAGCCGCCATTTTGACATCATCATCGGCCGCCTCCTATATAAACCCGTGAAGACCAGCGCTGCGCCCTCTTTTGCTCCAGCCGTCGAAGGGTGAACATCGTCGTAACTATACTTAGCTACGTCATTCTTCACTTGTCATTTTTGAATTGTATTGCTGTGATTTTTGTTGAATTGATTCTTAAAAATTAATATTAAAGTAAATTCTTATAATTGTAATTACGTTTATTTTTTTTAGTTAAATAAATTAGTAACTGCTAAAATCAGAAGTGGGATAGGCTCCATAGCCTATCTTTACTCTGGTCACAGCTAAAAGTTATTCGAAAAGTCAGGTTAGTGAGTGAATCATGGCTGATCCACCCACTTCTCGTAGTAGGGGCAGGAATAGACGAGCTCCTGTTGCAGACGTTGGAAACATGCAGGAGCAGCTGGGCGCTATTCTAGCGCGTCTTAACGAGCTAGAAAACAACCTGCCGGCTCCCATCGTGTTGCCGGTGCCAGAGGCACGCGCCATCGCCGTTCCTGATGAAGTGACCACACCTACTACGCCGCAACCATCGACAACACCGGCATCTAACATCAGCGCCCGGGACTCTGTCGCAAGTACCTCAACATCACTGGATGTCACCGACCGCCTCATTGGCGCATTAAGTGCTTTAACTAAGGTAAGATCCACCCAGTACTATATTTCGAGTTTTGATCCTTGCTTGCACGACATCGATTCTTGGTGCGAGGAAGTTGAAAAGGCGCGTGTCATAAACGATTGGGATGACAATGAATGCTTATCTAGAATTGCTAACTGTTTAAAAGGGGACGCTCGTAGCTGGTTAAATGACTGGGTAACCAATGACCGTACTTGGACAAATTTTAAAAATGAATTTAAACCATTATGCTCGCGAAGAATTGATGTGGCTAATATCCTATACGAAGTTATGAGCTCAAATTCTGACGGTTATTCCACGTACGCCGAGTACGCCAGACGGTCCTTGTTGCGCCTTAATATTGTAAAAGGATTAAGTGATGAACTAACAGTAGCCATCGTCATACGTGGAATAACTGACGCGCAGATACGAGCCACTGCAACCAACGCTCGTTTAACTACCAAAGATCTAGTTGAATTTTTGTCTATTTATACAAAACCAAATTCAAGATCTTCGGCTAGCTCCACGAGACCATTTCAAAGTAGAAACGTCGATCGTAATCCGCGAAAACGTGTTCACACTAAATTACCTAATCGTGATATTAAGTGTTTTTCCTGTGGGGCTACTGGTCACCCACAACGTCTTTGTACAAAACGAGTTAAGACTGAAACATCGCTAGATACGCGAGAAACTACAACTGCCTGCTCGTTTTGTAAAAAGACTGGGCATGACGTCACTGTTTGTTTTGCAAAACAAAGATCTGAACAGCGTAATAACAAAAATGTAAATTTTTGTGCCGAATTAAAAGGTGCCTCAACAGACAATGACGTCACCACTGCTGTTATTCAAGGTGTGCCTACAGACGTATTAATAGACAGCGGTTCGTGCGTATCTCTTATATCTGAAACTGTTTTAAAACATTTTAATTGTGCGCGACTACCCACATCGCAACTTCTACGCGGTATAGGCGATCAGACTATCGAGTGTAATAGCCGTGTCACTCTAGTTATAGAATTCAGTGATATTTCTCTGGAAGTTGATTTTTTGGTCGTTCCACAGAAATGCATGAATGTTCCGGTGCTTATAGGAACGGATGTACTAAACCGTGAAGGTGTAGGCTATATTCGTGCAAACAAAACACAAAAATTAGTGCGAATCCCTAGTGCAAATAGTGTCGGAGACGTACTACTCATCGACTCAAGTGTTCAGTTGCAAGTCAATACACCTTTAGTGGGTAGTGATTTACAAAAGTTACAAAAGATTGTTAATGAGTTTAAAAACAACTTCATTGTAGGTACCGCCTCTAGTACAGTAACTACTGGCAACATGCACATTGAGTTGACGAGTGACGTGCCTGTGTGCTATAGACCATATAGGTTATCGATTAACGAAAAGTTAAAGGTGCGCGAAATCACGCAAGACTTACTTGACAAAGGGATAATCCGCGAGTCTAATTCGCCATACGCCAGCCCTATTATTCTCGTCAAAAAGCGAGACGGCAATGATCGTATGTGCGTCGATTACCGTGCGTTAAACGCTATCACGGTAAAGGATCGTTATCCACTGCCTTTGATTGAAGACCATATTGACCGCCTTGGAAAGAGTAAATTTTTTAGTTGCTTAGATATGGCAACTGGCTTCCATCAAATTCAAGTAAATGACGATTCAATTGCTAAAACCGCGTTTGTTACGCCCGAAGGGCATTTTGAGTATCTGAAAATGCCTTTCGGACTTGCTAACGCTCCGGTAGTATATCAACGTATTATCACTAATACACTTAAACCACTGATTGAATCGGGCAAAGCCCTAGTTTACGTAGATGACGTCTTAGTGCTTGCATCTTCTATTGACGAAGCTTTTGAGAACCTTCGTGAGGTATTACTAGCGTTAACTTCAGCAGGGTTTTCAATTAACGTTAAAAAAAGCACTTTTGTGGCTACTGAGGTAGAGTATTTGGGCCGTATAATCTCGGAAGGTCAGATTAGACCGAGCGAACGCAAAATCAAGGCATTAATTGATGCACCAGTACCCACAAATGTAAAACAAGTTCGTCAACTCCTTGGTTTAGCCGGGTACTTTCGTCGGTACATCCCTAGTTACGCGTCCAAAACTGCATGCATAGCTGGGTTAACACGAAAGGGCGTTCCATTTATCTGGAGTAGGGAACAGGAGGAAGCTCGCAAGTATTTAATCGAGCGTCTTACGAGTGAGCCCGTACTTGCCATCTTTGACCCATCTTTACCAACCGAACTGCATACGGATGCGAGCTCCATCGGATACGGTGCGGTTCTCATCCAAGTGCATGATAATAACAAAAGGCGGGTAGTGGCATATTTCAGCAAAACTACACAGGGGGCCGAGGCGCGGTATCACTCGTACGAGCTTGAAACGCTTGCTATTATCAAGGCCTTACAATACTTCCGTCACTATTTGCTGGGTATTGCTTTCAAAATCGTGACGGACTGTAATGCCCTCAAGTTGACGGAACGAAAAAAGGACCTTTTACCACGCGTCGCGCGTTGGTGGATATACATGCAGGATTTCAACTTTAAGATTGAATACCGTAAAGGTATAATGATGCAGCATGCAGACTATCTTAGTCGAAATCCTGTTGATGTCCGCCAAATCACCCGGCCTAAGAACTGGGCACAAATTGCTCAATCAGCAGACGACGAAACTCGTATGTTGATTGACAAAGTAAACAACAATGAGCTAGACTCTTCACGTTACATTGTGCGTAATGACCTTCTGTACTATAAGTACACTCCTACTGGTGATGAGCCAAGACTACTTTGTTTCGTTCCCAAAGGCCATCGACTAAGCCTTCTGCGTATATTTCACGACCAACATGAGCACATTAACGTTGACAAAACGATAGATCTAATTTTACGCCATTTTTGGTTTCCTGGTCTCCATACGTTTGTAAAAAAATATATAGGCCACTGTCTGGTCTGCATCTCGCTCAAAAAGGTCCCTAGGGCACCACATCAGCCAATCGCTTCCTGGGCCAAACCAGATTTACCGTTCAATACTGTACATGTAGATGTATTGGGCCCCCTGCCCATTTCAAACGAACATAAGTATGTTCTTCTCCTGGTGGACGCATTTTCAAAATACTGTTTGTTTTATCCATTAAAAAGACAAGATTCAGATGAGCTTAAACGAGTTATTTCGAACGCGATCTCCCTATTTGGGACTCCCAAGCTTATTGTGTGTGATAGAGGACGGATGTTTGAAAGTGCGAGCTTTCAGGACTGGATTTCCGAAATGGGTAGTCAAATTCACTTTATTACGCCTGGAATGCATAGTGAGAATGGTCAAGTAGAGCGGTATTGCCGCACCTTACTTAACATGATCCGCATAGAAGCTGCCAATAATGAAAATAAGTGGTCTGAGGTCCTTTGGAAAATGCAACTCGTTATCAACTGCACTAAACAGAAGACCACTCAGACATCGCCACTGCAGCTGCTTATAGGCGTAGAGGCTGCCACGCCCATAATAAGAGCACTAGTCCGCGACGTTGCTATAGATAACACTCGACCATATCGCGAACTTCGAGAGATACAAAGACAGCGCACTGTCGAGCTCCTTGAACAAAACAGGTGTAGGCAAAATTCATATGTGAACAAGGGACGAAAGCCTGTGCGAACTTTTAAAGTCAATGACATGGTCTTTGTTACAAAATCTTCTCAGGTTACAGGAAAACTGGACTCGGGAATGCGAGGACCCTATCGCGTGACGCGTGTGTTGCCTCATAGCCGATATGAACTACAGCTGCCAGCGGGTGCGTATGGCAAAACTACGCAGGCCGCCGCCGAACATATGGTAGCTTGGCAAGGAGAGTGGACCCCCGAATCGTGTGCAATGTTTTTCGAGAGTAAGTCTTTCTTTATGAATATAATTTTTGTAAAGAATTAATGCACGCGGGTTACTCTGCTGAGACATTGCAAACTGGGTGCCTCTGTCTAATGTGATTATGTGGTAGCGTTGAGCGATGGCTCTGCTTAGACATTGCAAACTGGGCGCCTCTGTCTTATGTGGTTATATTGTGAACATTTGGTAGCATTGAGCGACGGCTCTGCTTAGACATTGCAAACTGGGTGCCTCTGTCTTATGTCGTTATATTGTGGTAGCATTGAGCGATGGCTCTGCTCAGACATTGCAAACTAGGTGCCTCTGTCTCATAAGAATTGTTGTTGGATAAATACTTATTCCTTTTTGTTTTCTCACTTATTACAGTTGAAGATGAGGTCCACGCCGATACACTTATGGGCAGTACTATGAGCAGTGAGACTGAGGTGAACGTCAGCGAAGGAGTCTGCCAGGAGGGTCCACTCAACCATGAAACCTCAGCCTACGATAACATCATTAACCCCGAGTCCAGAACAAACTTACCTGTAGAAAGTCGCGATGGAAACTCGAGAACAGAGAAAACTCTGATAGATGCTTCACCTACAGATGTGGTCGAGGACGACCACACGTCAGGAGAGGCCGTATTAGAATAAAGCCGCCATTTTGACATCATCATCGGCCGCCTCCTATATAAACCCGTGAAGACCAGCGCTGCGCCCTCTTTTGCTCCAGCCGTCGAAGGGTGAACATCGTCGTAACTATACTTAGCTACGTCATTCTTCACTTGTCATTTTTGAATTGTATTGCTGTGATTTTTGTTGAATTGATTCTTAAAAATTAATATTAAAGTAAATTCTTATAATTGTAATTACGTTTATTTTTTTTAGTTAAATAAATTAGTAACTGCTAAAAATATTATAATTTGCGATGGCATTAGATTCCGATATTAAAAATGCGTTACAAACCTGAGACTCTAAAATTTTGGTTGAAGCCTGCACAATCATGTTCGAAGTCCAATACTACAATAGGGAGTAGTCCAAGTGAAGTAAGCAAAGTCAATTCCTTCAAAAGTTTTTATTTAATTTCATGCCAACGAGTGATAAATTGTTCTTTACTATCATTTTTTTACCCAGATCTCAAAGTGCACTCTGAATTCTCTCTACATAATGTGTGACCATTTTCACGGTCACTCAACCCTAAACACATATTCAGTAATCTGTGCCTAAGCCCTTCATTTCATAATGACCGACATAAAAGTAAAGAAAAAAATTAAATGTAACGAATGCTTCAACGTTACTATATTATTGTTATTACGATTTAACACATTTTGCTATTATTTTAGCACCAAAGCTACGCTATCATGCTATATGAACCTTTATACACATACTTGTAACCTCTACTTAGTTTGTGTTCTTCACCTATACCTACAATACTGAAGGCCAACTCTACTGTTTGACATGTTACCGGGATTAGCAAGCCACATTAGGGCTTACCCTAGAAAAATATTAAGTTTTTATTAAATTTTATTAAGTTTTATTAAAATGCATACAAATTGTTCTAATGAATGGCTTTGCCTAGATTTTCCTTACTCACCAGATATCGATAGATGGCAAAGGGCACATACTCCATCATGACGAAGATGTCTGCGACGGCAAGCCATTTCAGCAGCCGATTGATGGGAGCCGCAGCCAAATCTCGTCGCGTCAGAACAGCCACATTCAACGCATTCGCTAGACTGCCGAAGAAACAAACCTACAACAAAATAGTCAGTTGAAATGACTGTGTGATTAGTTTTAGTGTAAAGTATTTGTCATCCGTGGGGATCGTAAAGTGTCCAACTGGTTGTCCACGGCAAAAAATCTTCATGAATAAAGTACAAAGTTTGAGAATAAATTTGATGTAGGTAACCCATATCAGCTTCATGTCAGCAACATCGCTCGTGTCGTAGGTAATACTGAGCACTGAGCTTACGGTAGAGATTCCTTATGTTTCTTCATCATCATCATCATCATTAACAGCCTGAAGACGTCCACTGCTGAACATAGGCCTCCCCCAGGGAGCGCCACTTAGAGCGGCTGCTCGCCTCCTGCATCCATCGGCTCCCCGCGGCTTTCACCAGGTCGTCGGTCCACCTAGTGGGGGGCCGGCCTACGCTGTGTCTTCCAGTTCGTGGTCGCCACTCGAGATCCTTTCTTCCCCATCGGTTGTCAGTTCTACGAGCGATGTGGCCTGCCCATTGCTATTTCAACTTGCTAATCCTAAGAGCTACATCGGTCACTTTAGTTCTCCTGCGGATCTCCTCATTTCGGATCTTATCTCGCAGGGAAACACCGAGCATGGCTCTCTCCATAGCTCGTTGCGCGACTCTGAGCTTAGTAATGAGGCCAACAGTTAGAGACCACGTCTCAGTTCCATAAGTCATCACTGGCAACACACATTGATTGAAAACTTTTATTTTCAGGCTTTGTGGTATTTTGGACGAAAAGATAGGTCAAAGCTTCCCGAACGCTGCCCAGCCGAGTTGGATTCTTCGGGCGACCTCTTTGTCGAAGTTGGACCTACCCAATTGGACAGTCTGCCCTAGATAGACGTATTTGTCGACAACTTCGAGAGTATCGTTCCCAACAATTACCGGTATAGGTGGAACATGGGCATTTGGCATGATTTTCGTCTTATCCATGTTCATCTTAAGACCAACCTGTCGGGAGACTCTACTGAGGTCGTTGAGCATGGTGCTGAGATCATCGAGCGACTCCGCCATTATGACTATATCATCGGCAAAACGAAGGTTAGTGATATACTCGCCATTTATGTTGATGCCAAATCTTTTCTTTACTCCAAGAACTTGAACACATCCTCCAATGCGTTTGTGAACAGTTTCGGAGAAATAACGTCTCCCTGCCCTCCCTGTTATGTTTCTTGCACATGAGTAAACTGATTCAGGTATATATAACGACCACCAGGCGAATGACAGTTTCTTTTCATGGTTGGAACGACATAGACAATAGAACAGTCATCTACTTAGTAATATCTTTCTTCAGACAGGTTCCAATAAAAGTAATTCTGTGACGGGCTATAAAAATACTAGACATTTAATATGTTTATCAGAATTTATACCTTTCCACCAATTCTGCGAAAATATATTTACGGTACACAAACTGGATTCAATATAAGACATCTAGTGTCATGTTCGAATCCTTTCTATGAAGTAAATATGGGTTTATTTACTAGCTTACCTTATATTTTCCAAACGTGTTTATAAATTCTTGATTCACGGAATCACGGCCTATTGTTAATGTTATTTTTGATATCGTTTTTAAGAGACAATTTTATAACAATGTACCTGTATGGAAGAGCCTGACCTTTTTGATGTACTTATCATACCTACTTATTATAGTTAGCATAGTAACATGGCCGCTTACATAAATAAGGAATATGTTATACACACAGAGCTTTGAAACGAATGAAGCTTCGCACCTAGAGGCGAATCGTTTTTTTTGCTCTGTGGTTATACAGATAATTTTTAGCTTGAATTAAGAATATTTTGTTGAAATCTCTGTTCTTTGAATATCATATAGTTATATCTACTCGATCTTTAAAAGCCCATGGCTTTATTCAGTGTTGCGTTATAAATATTTCTTATATGAGATCAGTTGTCATGGTAGCTGTCCCGGCTTTATGAAAGAATGAATGCGGGTTCAAATCTCGTTTATGATTCATATTTTTTCATTAAAAATTTGTCTGTGGAGTGACACTACATATTTCTGTATGATTTTGTACGAACGCTTAAAGAATTTGTAATATTATCACGTACCAAAGGGTAGAAACAGCGCTATAACTACCCATCGCAATACTTGTTCTTGTAATTTGACCATTCTCCCACACAACTTTAGTATGCCAACAAAATTAAAGCTTACAGCTGTCAACGATCCTCACTCGAAAGCAACTCGAATGTTTCAAATAAGTTTGTCACATTCAGTCAAGTCAGTGGATTGCAAAACATTGTACCCCTATTAAACAGTCTTGGGCATACCCAAGTTTGGGGGTAATTATGTCTATACCTACACATATAGGTACCTACGTTCATCAGACCGCGCCAATGTAGGTACCTATAATATAAAGCATTGATTTATAAGCGATAGAAAGACATGCAGCTGTTTAGAGTTGACTTCTAGCTATGGGTGAGCTGAACTGCTCTTTATTGCCTTATAGCAAGGGTCAGTGACTTCGCGAAGTGAAGCTTGAAAGGCAACACATTTTTCTAATATACAGCCATTATTTTAATATTACGTTTGTAGTACACATATGTTAATAGTTTGCTCTTATCACTAACATTCAAAGAGATTAATTTCCAAACAAACGTGCCTCGTAATGAGGGGACCGTCGTACGAGTAATTACGGCGTCGCTAACAGCTAACTCTATTAAACTTTCTATTTAAATAAGTTCCAACTAGTTCGGTTCGGATTGAATTATTATGACCGCATGTAGTACGAAAACATTTCTAATTTAATGAATTCCTCGGACCGAGAAGTTCGTTTAGACCGTCCGGTCTAAACGGCGTTGTTCATAAAAAATATTGTAAATATGCCTATTTCAATTAAGTAGGTAGGTACCTATATGACACATGGCATGACAATTCACCTATTTATGACTCGTGGTTTCACCGGCTATCCGACTGCTACTAATATTATAAATGTGAATGTTTGAGTGTGTGAACGTATGTTAACTTCTAACTCGATTTCGATGAAATTTAAAATGTAGATTGTTGAGGTTCTGGATAACACATACTTAGGATACTATTTATGCGCGGGTGAAACCATAGGGCTAGTTTGTTTAATGTCCCGTGGAGCGTTTACTTTTGTAGGACAAAATGTTTCATGATCTCGACTACCTAGTATTGCAATCTCGTGCCTAATTTTATCTAAATTGGTTTTTTTGTTTTTGTGTGACGCCACACAATACAAGCAAAAACAATTGAATAAATAAACTACAATTCTTTTTGATACATTAGTAGGCAAGTAGGGATTCACAGCCCCATCGGTGAAACGTCGGTGTTTGTACAATTTATTACGGGATGCGATTAGCATGGGACATGTCCGAATTGGGTAAAACCCTCTTGGGCCCTGGTTTTCACAAACGTAATTTAAATTTTCACTAGAAGTGTTTATATTTTGCATAGGTAAGGTAATAGGTAAATTCACAGAATGATATTTTCGCTTTTGGCGTTTGTTATGTCCATAGCCATTTTTTTTTCTCTTTTTATCTGTAACTTTAAAATTATTAAAGTGACCTAAACAAAAAAAACCCGACTCCATACCCCCTCTCAATTCGTCCGTATAACTATTTGTTTTGAAAATCATCCAGTATTCGTCCCATTATTCATGTAGGCGTCAGTAAAATTATTGCTCAAGAGGCTTTGCGAAAATTTCAATATGCAGTCTGTTTTATGATGTAGGTTAAAACATAATCATCAAGAAAAAATTGCTGCGTAAATGTAACTCATTTATTTACAAGAATCTTGGATCAAGGGCTTAAATAGCCGATCTTTTTCTGTATGATCCGCTTTGCCTTATAAACGGCACGCACCGCAAACTCAGTGGTGCATAAATCCACAAGCTGTCAATTTTGTACAAGAAAAATTATTCGAGCAACATGTATTTTTTAATATTTATTTATTCTATCTTATTATGCTATGGTGATAACAGTCTATAGCTCATTTTTAGAATATTCCCAAAATTCCTCTCTACTAATAAGTATATAAAAATAAATCGCTGTCGTTAAACTGTTAAGATTACATTTGCATACAGATTTATACTACCGAGATTAACTATGGATTCGTTGTCCCGAAAAATTCATTATTCCCGTGGCTTTAGGCTTTATCACTTTAAACAGCATGCAGTTATTTCAGCTTTACTTGCTAGCCTAATCTGAAATAAATAAAGAAAGAAAGAAAGAAAGAAAGAAAATACATTTATTTCAGGACATCACACAACATTACATTCTAACATACAACATAAATAATATAACAATAGAAAACATAATGCTACCGTATAAAATGTAACGCTGCGTGACGTCATGATAAAGGTCCCGACTCAGCATGTAATCAAGGTCCTAAGACCCCAATAACTGATTTTCAGTCGGAACCCATCACCATGACATCACGAACTCCAGGACAGACAAAATAATATTTAAACGAAATAAAATTATAATACATATACAAGTAAAATAAAATATTTATGATTTTTAAAGCAGTGTCGCCTGCTCAGCGTAATCTCCAGATTAATTTGTAAAATAAAATACACAGAAAAACAATATTTATACGCTGTGCCTTTTTTAGCAGACCACGGAAGAGCTGGTAACGTTGTCGCACTCACTGTCAATGTCATGATAATAGATGCAATGACAGTGACACACACATTACGCTGCCATTATTCTGCCCGTGCCACGTACACCAAGACATATTTTGTCCATATTTCAATATTCGCTGTGAATATTCGTGATATAATTAAGCGTGAATTACTCACTAATGGAATACATTATTTCTACCGCACTGTCGTCCCGCTTTGATGATTTGAATCTAGGATCGCACCACAGCGTAGGGCACACACCCAAGTCTCCCACCGTTCACATGGTTTGCTATCAGTCTTGCTATACGTTATATAGATACCTACTAACTATTGGGTAGGTATTTAGTCGTCGGCTTTGAAGTTTACTTACTTAACTGTATAAAGTAAACCATAAGTACTTACAATGAGACTAAGATATCCATGAATGCTGTTGTAAGCGAGGATGACATCTCGAAAGTTACCCTCGCAGTACGTACAAGCTGGCTCTGAGGACTTGCTTAAATTCAATCTGCTTCTTAGCCCGTCTACCAGCTTCACTAACGTTCCGAAGTCAAGTTCATGACTACTGTTCTTAGAAGACTGTTCCTTCAATGCTGATAAGAATTGGGTAAAGTCAACAGTCTGGTTTTCTTTCCCAACTTCTGTTTCGAGTAGCATCTCTTCGAATAAGTTGGTCAGCGCCCGTGTGATGTTCCCCGGATTGTCTTCAATCATTTTGGTATCTTCATGCCAAGTCTTCCCTTTTGCAGTCGAGTTGATCTGTAACAAACCCAGTAACAATGAAGTGACTGAAAAGTTTTGAAACAACTGCGATCAGTTGGAGGTTGTCTCCTAACTTTGTCTCTATAGTATTTGAATTTGTTAAAGTCAACGAACGGAAAAAATTGCCAAGTTCTTTGTAAAAGAAAATCAACCCTGGTATTTTCTGTTATACTAAAGAATACCTTGTTTTTATAAAACAGTGTACAGCGCAAAACTAAAATGTCTTTTCATTCCTAGTACATTTGGCCTCAGATATATCTTAGCTAGAGCTGAGGTGGGTGATGGTGAACTAATACGCCCCTTCGCTGTCCCATCCATTCATCCTTTTTCCCCTTTAACGATTTGAAAGTAAAATTTTTTCCTTACCCTTTTCGTTCTTTCTGTTTTCGCTTTCCTTTGACAGAGTTAGGGTGTAAAACTATTAACGCGTGTGAATTTGTGAAGCCAGGGTGGGTGAGGTAGTACTTTTAATATGGTTTATTAAATTTACTTTATTAAAGAAATTAAAAGTCAGGTGAATTGTGTTATTGTATTTATTATATAAACCAACAAGCACCATCACGACACGACGTTGCTGTGATTCATCAATGTTATAAAACTCGATACACGACTAAAATAGTTATAATAATATAATTGGTTCTTTAATTTAAATACTCTCCCGAGACCCCGAGATTTGTATTCCCTCTATCAGGATAATATAAGAATTTAAACAGTACAGAAACAAGAGTGTAATTAAAGTGTTAACGTTAATTGACATAATATTGTGTAGCACTGTCGTATTTTCTGTGGCACCCGGTTATCAACGTGCTTGAAATGCGGTGCCAAGGGGAAAGATTATTTTTATTTTAAAACTCATAATGCCATTAATCGGTCGGAAAATTTCTCAGTGAAAGTTACACATTTTTGACTAGTGGATCCGAAACTCACGTAAAGATATGTTTGTTTCACATAACAGTTCCCTAAAAATAGTTGTGAATCTCTTCTTACATTAATAGGACGTCCAAAAGAACACTTAGCCAACCACCACCAACCAACCAACCACCACTTTTTTACCACCAAGAGATTAGTTCGTCATCATCATCATCATCATCATCATCATCATTAACAGCCGGAAGACGTCCACTGCTGAACATAGGCCTCCCCCAGGGAGCGCCACTTAGAGTGGCTGCTCGCCTCCTGCATCCATCGGCTCCTCGAGAGATTAGTTCAATTACAAACAATTCTATCGATTCCTTTAAAAAAAAACTTCAGCGTGCTTTTTGCTATAACTGTATTTAAATAGTAATGCTCAAATGAAAATTTGTAGCCATTTAAAACTTTCATCAAGTATGAAAAATCTGAGTACGTCGTAGGAAGTTCCGTACAAAAGGAATTACATTATCTCGAGTCCTTCCTCCCACATTAGTGTAACTATACCCTTGGCCATATTATTTGAGCCTTGGGAGAAATATCCGTGGGTGTATTTATAATGTGACGAACTTGGACTACAATAACGCAGCCCACACCAATAAACTAATATAAGAACATCAATTATTATAGTCTACACCAATAAAATAATACGACCCTTATTATATTCCACTCACGTACTTATAATTAACCTTTGATCATGGAGTGGGCTTATAATTTCCTTATTATAATTAAACTAGAATTAAGACCCCACAAGGGATACAGTCAAGTTTTCTGATTTACACATGATCATTACACACACATAGCTATGAAACAAATGACGCTTCGCCTATATATAGAGACGAAATCAATCATACTATTGCTGCCGAACTTCAACTTCGGTACGGGGTACTCCTCTGTGTCAGTTTGACATTATAGGGTAATTTCGCTAGTTTCCGACCACTTAGTGGAGTTGTCAAGTTTAGGTTGCATAATAAAATGTACCAGTATCATTTTTTGACTTGATGCTACTAAGCTACGTTTCAAATATTATACTCTATATTTTTATCAGATTATCAATCATTTCATCAAATAACCCACCTTTTTATAAATATCTAAACCAAAGGCACTATAAAATATAATATAGGCAAAGTAACTATTTTGCTAGTTTTCGATCACTAAATTATGTTTACGACCACTTTTTCGCTAGTTTCCTACCACTATAAATTGAAAGACGTAGGTGCCTGACTGCCTGTGGTAAATAAATGATAGAAACAATGATCAGAAAGGCTTCTTTAGATCCTCTGTCTTGTATTTTCATGATTTCTCCAGCTTTGAGGCACTTACTCATATAAAAAAAGCATGACCTTTTTTCTTACTGAGACCGCCAAAAATTATTTAAGGATATGGCTAAAAAATTCAGCTATAACAAAAAAAATATTGGCTAACGTAGTTTATAAACATAGTTATGTTTACAAACTAAATACGCTACTTTTTTTGTAATAAAGCCAGCCCACATTACACCCTGGGCGAGAAATATTCAATGATCGTTCGATTAGTTGGTCACGTCTATTTTGCGACCACCAGCATTAATCGTTTTTTTTAATCGTGTCTGGTTTAATTAGTTAAACTTACAAAGTAATCGACTATTTATGTACTTTTATATGAAAATAAATACGTATTTATAATGTGTTTGATATAGTTTGCTTTTGCGGTCGAATAGCATTTTTCTGCAGCTGGATTAGTTTTCGACCACGAGCGATTTTGGGTATCTGTAATTTTTATACCAGATGGTGGATAAATGTGGTCGAAAACTGGCAGTTAAAATGTATGTGCTTTTAAGCTTCAAAGCATTAAAATAGAATTGGGGATTTCTCGTATAATATTTGTTACAAAACTGAACCTATTTGGACATAATTGTGTAGGCATAATATATTTTAGAGATGTGTTCACCGCAAGCTATTTATTTTTTGTATTTTTTCATCAAATGTAAATTAAACGGTCGGATATAGGAAGTGGTCGCAAAACCGGCGAACTTACCCTATGGCAGAAGTACCGATAGTGATGTAATGCGTTGGTTAACCTTATAATCATCGATACATAGATAGTTTCTATTATGCCATCCGGTGTTACAATAAGTTTTAAATGTTTTCAATTTATTTTGTGGTTAAATTGACTTCTACTAATTAAACTTTTAATATCTTTTATGTTTATTAGGTTTCCTACAGATCCTAAATAGATATTCACAACTGGACAGTGCAATTGGTTTCCTCAAAAACATGATACGGTTTGCTCTCAGCATTTTAAAGCTGAATGTTTTATGAAAATGTCTAACCATATACGTTTATATTTTGACGCTATTCCCACATTGAAACTCTATCCTATTTTTAAACAATTAAACAATTAAACAATTTATTAACTTGCGAAATAGGTAATACAAAAATTGTGGTCTTATTCTAGTGTGTATAGTCTCTCTATTCCAGTCGTTAAGACATGCAAGCATTTAGATTTGTCAGTACTACAATGTTGTTATTAATTTTTTGCTATTTAAACCATAATGTTTGATTGTCCATGTCATTAAATATCAATCATAAATTATACCATTATTAACAAAAATTAAATTTTTATCCTTAAGAAATTCGTCAATGCTATAATATGCTTTGTCCACCAAAAGCTCATTAAGTTTCTTTTTGAATACCAAGTCATTCTCAATACGTAACCTTACAGGAATCTTGTTAAAAATGATGGGTGCCATACAGAATATACTGGTTCGCAAGAGATGAGTTTTACATGTCTTGTGACGTAGATCTCCTTCGCGCCGACTGCCTACTGCATATTGCTCAAATAAATAAGGATGTTTTGTTACGAATGCAGCTATCTCGCTGATGTATAAAGACGGCATTGTTAGCACTTTGAGTGTTGTTCTAAAATGCTCTTTACACGAGTCTATTTGTTTTAAACCTAACATTGCACGCACACATCTCTTCTGTGCCCTAAATACTCGCAGTTTCTCAGTGGAATTGCCCCAGAATAAAATTCCGTATCTTAGAACCGATGCAACATGTGCATGATACGATATTAGTAGCGTCTTTTGATTAACAATGCTGCTTAGTTTGTATAGAGCATATGAGGATCTATGTAATCTTTTGCAGATTTGATCAATTTGAACTTTCCAGTTTAGTTTGTTGTCAATAATTATTCCTAAAAATCTTGTGTGGTCAATTTCATTAATAGTCTTTCCTAGATAATTAATTTTACGTTCAGAAGGTGCAAGATGTCGCTGTTTAAAGTTCATTACATTAGTTTTATCGATATTAATTTTTAAATAATTTACATTTAGCCATTTAATTAGAGATGTCAAAGTTTTGTCAATGTCATTGTAAAAATCACTATTATTATTATTATTATTATTATTATTATTATCTACGAATAAGACTGTGCTATCATCCGCAAACAAAGTCATAGGATTGTTTTTTACATTTGGGAAGTCATTTATGTAACATAAAAATAGAAATGGCCCCAATACGCTGCCCTGCGGTACACCACATCTGACTAATCGAGCATTAGATTGATATAATATGTCCGTGTTAGTTTTTGTACACATACGGTTTATTTGTGTAATCTGCTTTCGATTGGCCAAGTAGGATCTAATGAGTTCGTGAGCATTACCTCTGACACCGTAACAGTATAATTTTTTCAACAATAATTCATGATTTACATGATCAAAAGCTTTCGTCATGTCTAAGTATAATGCCAACGTCTTTTTCCGCTTATCCATACTCATTGTTACCTTGTGCAAAAAATTATACAGGGCCAAATTTATGGACATATTTTTCCGGAATCCGTACTGCTTATTAGTTAAAATGTTATTGGTTTCGAAATATTTATGTAACTTATCATAAATAACTTTTTCAACAACTTTCGCTAGTACTGGTATCAGTGCTACAGGTCGGTAATTACCTATATCGTCCTTTGATCCTTTTTTATAAAGGGGATGTATAACCGATATTTTTAATTTATCCGGAAAAACTCCCTGTGCTAAGCAGAGATTTATAATATGACTCAGAATCGTAGTAATTATGTGAGCAACATCTTTTAAAATTTTCGTTGACAATTCATCATATCCTACACTGTTGGTATTTCTTAGCGAATTTATAATTCCAAACATGTCCATTGGAATGACTGGTGCCAGAAACAGAGAATTCGAATGTTTTATTTCAATACTACCAACATTATCATTTGTAGATTCATTGTTTACTATATCTATAAAATAATCATTGAATGCATTTGTAATTTGGACCGGGTCAGATATTGATTTACCCTGTGTTTTAATACACGAAATATTTTCCTTTGGAAAATTATTCTTGTGCTTGTTTATTATTTTCCATGCCGCTTTTGTTTTATTGGTAGCGTTTTTGATGCTAAATTCGTTTTGTGCTTTTTGTGTAAGATTAATTATTCTCCTGTACCTCTTTGAGAATGATTTAAAAGTGCTTTTGTTACTATCATTAGAGTTCCGTCTATATTTCCATAGCAAATCTCGCTTCCTTTTACTACAGATTCTTATGCCTTTGGAAATCCATTTTGGTTTTACTTGTGATGTAACTTTGATTTTAATAAACGGAAAGCAGAGGTTGTAGAAAAGCATAAACATGTCATGGAAAATATTGAAAGCCTTATTTGGATCATCTTGCTCATATGCTTCTTGAAAGCTAAGGTTGCTTATAACGTCTCTAAATTTGTTTCTATTTTCTAGACAGTAATCCCTTTTCGTAATAAACCAGAATTTTAGTTTGCAAGTTTTCTTAACTGGTGCTATAAGCAATTGAGCAGTGTGATCTGATAATGCCAGTTCTAGTATTTCACCCGTGGTACCACGAAAATTATGTATAATGTTATCAATACATGTATTGCTGCGATACCTTGTAGGTTGCTTAAACTCGAGCTTCAGATTATATCCCAATATCAACTCTTCAAAATCAATTGATAGTTTGGAATCCTTTAACAGATCTATGTTGAAATCACCGCATATAATTATTTTATAATGACTTTTGCAACAGAAATCAGATAATAAATTTCGAAGAGCAGATAAAAATATCTCTTTATTTTTCGACTTGAGGTTCGGCGGTCTGTATATGCATATGATGTAGATTTTAAATTTTACTAATTCTATAGCTGAACATTCAATAATATTAGGAATTGATAAATTGACAAAATTGTTAACAGAATCATATTCATGAGTATTGCGCACCAATATACATGATCCTCCTCGCCGTTGTTGCCTACAAAAATAAGAAGCTAATGTAAAGTTCGGTAACAGAAGGAGTTCCAAGTCGTCTTTAGTCATGTTATGCTCAGTTACACATAGTATGTCTATCGGTTTACCAGAATTTGCTAATTCATCCAAACATACACATAGCATGTCAGATTTATTCATTAATCCATTGATATTTTGATGTAATACATTTATAGAGTTATACACGAAAAAAATCATTGTTAGTATTGAGAATGTCATTGGGTGGTATATGAACAGTACAATTGTCATCATTAGTCATATTATCAGAATTATTGCGGGTTTCATAAGTTTGGGTAGTTTTATCTATCAGGTCAACAGTTTGAGTTTCAATACTCCGTCTACTTTTTGTATTCTCATTGCTAAATTGTACAAATTTATTTTTATAGCTAAGGTGCAGAATTTCTTTTAATATGTTTCTACATAGGTTAATGCAAAACTGATGCCTATATGGCTTGTGTTTACTATAATTCATGTCTATGAAAACTGCTTTCTGATAGTGGTTACATATGAATTTCAATTCATAGTTTAGTTTTTCTTCTCTCAGGTGCTTATTATACAAGATTTCAGGAATTATCACGTTGGTGTGTTCTGCGGATTTTAGCCATGCATGAAGAGAAAATATAAACTCCTGCGGGACAACATCATTCATGCCACCCATTAAGATTATGTAGTCATTTTTCGTATAGGCCGCGATTTCTTGCGCAGTAGCATCCACAATTGCATGAATCCGTGCTCCTGGCTTCCATATACATTTTACTATGTACTCTCCTCCCAACAAGTGTTGCATAGTTTGTCTAATATGCTGTCCTTGTTCGTCTGCTAGAATTAGAACTTTTTTAACTTCTCTCATTGTGGTATTGTTCAATGTATCTTCAATATGGTGTTTGATTTTTATATTCATGTCTTCCGTTTTTTCCAAGTTAGTGGTTTTATCCTTAGTTATATTTTTGGTTACTGTAGCATATGTGTCTGATTTATGTATTGTTCCGTGATCTACCTGTTTTTCTTTGTTATTTATTTGAATGTCTATTTTAGAATTTCTGCTACACGGCTCAGTAGTGCTGGTACCACTTTCAGTTGCTTGACTATTTAACATGTCAATAGTATTTGCTATGGGACATATTTCTTTTGTCATAGCTAGTTTTGAAATATTTGTGATGGTTTCCGGACTCGCTGTCTGTATATCTACATCTGTTTCATTCATGATTCGCACTCGCTTACGCTTTCGTTGCATTGGGCTATCAAAAAAGCCGGACTTTTTGTACTTTTCGACTACCTTTTTAAGCTGCTCATTTTCACTTCTCAAACGTTGAATATCTAAACTTAAATTGTCTATCTCATTGTTAGCAGATATCAAATCATTGGTGAGTTTATTTATTTGCATATTCGTATTTGTATATGTTAGGCTTTCCTCGAGAGAATTATTTGGCAAGCTAAGCATGGTACTTTCAAACAACGTTGTATTCGATAGATTATTCAACGAACTAGATTTTCTGTACTGTCTGAACGTAATATTATCATTATCCATGTTCGACATTATTGTTACTATAGTCGTCTGTGAAAAGCCTTAAACACTATGACTTTATCCAAATGCGTAAAACGAAACGCAATTTCAAGCAATGTCAATGTGTCACATCTGTCATTGCCAATGCCAGACTCAGAATCACCAGTTCAGTGAGTGTCAAAAGGTGTCAAATCAGTTGTGAAATTTGGAACATTAACACATTAATAGCATTCTAATATTTATTAATATTGCCAAAATACAAAAAAATAATTAATTTGAACAGCGTAACGAACTTTCTCTGTAAATTAGTGTTGAAGGTGTTGTTATTAGTCGATAAAATTCATCTCACCAAGAGTTCCAATGCCGGTATTATGATTTCAGGTTATGTGTGTCGCTGTTGATGTATCGTAAGTTCCAAAACTGTTCGTTAATTAATTAAATCTCAATTAAAAATTGCGTGGCCTCCTTGGAAGTTGTTTACGTCGCCGGGGTTGCCAGCTTTTAACGAGGTACTATAATTTCCCCCACTAGGTGGACCGATGACCTGGTGAAAACCGCGGGGAGCTGATGGATGCAGGAGGCGAGCAGCCGTTCAAAGTGGCGCTTTCTGGGGGAGGCTTATGTTCAGCTGTGGACATCTACAGGCTGATGATGATGACTATAATTTCTCTTATCCGCATTTATTATTTGATGAGGACATTATAATGATGTGGCGTGCTCGCCCATGAAAGTTTTCATGTAGCCTCCATGGAGCTATTAAAAAAAGAAGGAGGGAATCCCGTCTGATCCGAAACTGAAGCTCCCTTAGGAAGCCGGAACGCTTCGTACGTACGAGCGGAACACGCACACGCTCACATCATATGCAGCCGGTCGCCCTACTTTCAGCTGACACACATATGTAATATATCCGCCATTTTGGGCTTCAGTTCGATGTCAATCAAAACTCAATCCTTCTTTTTTTTATTTCATCCATGGTAGCCTCATAGAAAACCATTGCTCTTGGTTCCTAAGCACAACTGATCTCGTTGATTCTACGTAAGAATCTAGGTCTTAGTCGATATTGAATGAAAAAATTCACTTGCTTTTTATTTTGTAAATAGCTGTAAATTAAAATATACATCGCATGGTGAGCTGAAAAATTACCTTTATTTACTGCCAAACTAAGGACCTCCTTCTAATAAATAAGTGTTTACCTACAACACCTCAATGATACTCAATATTATTATTATTTTTCCTAAAAACTCAATGGATGAATTCTATCAAAAAGAAACATGACGCAACAATACTGATGAATCATCAGCAAAACGTGTTACCTATGTATTTGGAGTTTTAATATATTTTTTCGTTTTATGACTTGTTCTGTTTCTTCTATTTCAAACTTTAGTTTATAGATATAATTATACTATCACACATCATCAGCCGGCAGACGTCCACTGCTAAACACTGCCTCCCCCATAAAACCTCACTTTGGACGCCAATCGGATTTGCTTATAAACTTATGCTTTATAACCATAAACTGACGATAAACTACCTCTATACTTACACACATTACATTTGCCATAAAATAGGTGAGGTGGACTGTATAGCCGTGACGCGAACATGACGTACCTACCAATACCAATACATTCAATTTTATTTATTTTAGATTTATACCGGTACGTTTATCGGCTGGCCATTGTCGACCCAGAATAGAGTATAATAGAATAAAATAACACTATTACACATAGAAATACGCGCAAAAGGCACAAAAGATATAGGTAACTACTAAAGTGTACCTAATGATACAATCAGGTAAGAGGTACCTTACCGCGTACTTAACTCATATCAAACTATCGATAAAAATATATCGACTCAACCCACAGCACGTTTTGCTGACAGCAGTGGCACTAATGACAAGACAATTGCTATATATGTCATCTGCGCAGGTAAACCATAGAGGTTTCATTGTAATACCTGACACGCTTGAATTGTATGAGAAGTGTCGAAAAGGCGCCTCTATGTAGAGGGGAAGCGTTTTTTTTTTTGCTCTGTGATTACACATGTAACTTTAGTTACTTTGTAGCATAGACAGATATATTAAGGACAGGCCTAATGACAGGTTAAAACTTCGCTTCAAAGTGGGAGCCAATTTCACAGATTGGCATCCACTAGCGCTCAGTCTGTGATGGAAATTAGAAGGCATCGGTCGAATGTCACAAACAAAATATGCCAAGTTGTATTGTGAAGGGTTGCACAATCTATACTCAAAAGTGCAGTAAAAATAAAGACCAAGTTTCTTACCTCAAGTAATTCAATATTTCCATATTACACTCTGTTTTGTAAAAAAATAAACGAATTTATATTTGGAATAATCATTGTAAACATAAACATTGACGGACATAATGGCAGCGATAGGCACCTAATTTTCTCATCTTGTCGTAGTTCACGTGAAATCTAATAGGGTGCTGACTTTTCCCACGCCATTTTGACAAAATAAAATGTTCCTTCGGTTATATCCTGATATATAAATCTATGTTTGTAGGATAACATCAAGCTAATTACACGGTTCGACTTCTATAAATTGGATGTTTATAAATTAGAATAGGTTTTCTATGGTAGCCATAACATAAACGTTAATGTTACCTTAATTATATTTGGTTTGCTTTGTCAGGCATGGAAATATCATGCCGTCAAAATTGGCCCTCCTCTTCCATTTTAAAGATTTTACTTTTTGGATATTTCTCAGATATTACCATATAATACCGGACTACCACAGCAATACAATTTAAATAAAAGAGTGGCTACAGTAGCAGAATTTGCGAGTGTTGTCACAATTGCAATTTATTTCGATTGCTATTATAGCCATTGAAGTGTAAACGCGGTTTCAAATGAACGCATCGTCCGCTTTAAAGTTGTAAATGCACCTAAACGACCAGTGGGACTGTGACAAATGGCCAACACAAGAGATAATAATATAATAATAATAATAATGATATGTGTGGGCATTTCACAGTGCTATCTAGCCCCAAACTAAGCAAAGCTTGTACTATGGGAACTAGATAACTGATATAATACTTAGATACATTTTTGTTTATAAATACATACATAGAATACAATATAACACCCAGACGCAGAACAAGCATCTATGTTCATCATACAAATGTTTGTCCTGAGTAGGAATTGAACCCACAGCCCTCAGTTTAGAAGGCAGGGCTACTACCAACTGAGCTATCGGGTCCGTCAAGATGACTAAAAGATGTTGCATTGGCGCGTTTTGTCAAGTGTGAGGCAAAAGTTACGAGTTAACTTTCCCTGAGTATCCACTACATTTTTCATTAACACATTATTTGTTTAGTATCTATAAAACTTATTGTGTCATTTGTATACCTAATAAGAATTTTGCCATTGTCAAAACATACCCTATTAAATATTTATAAAAGCAATTGAATTGATTCATATTATGATCTTAAAATCAATAGTCAAAAATTAACTCATTAGGCTGGTGAGACAGGAGCCAAATGTTATACTACTAAGTTGTGAAAAATTGGTGATCAATTAAACAAGGTTGGCAGTTGGCAAGGTTGGCTTCGTAGTCACACTCATCGCTCAGGTGTATTCAGAAATTAATATTCCCTCTACCTTATTTTATTGAGCAGCTAAAGCCTTTAGTTTGTTACGCAAGGTGGTTACTAAATTTTATGTTTCGCTACATAAATACGGAAATTTAATAGCAAAGCAAATAAAAAAGGAACTCGTGTTTCACAACGAAGATTTTAAATTAATAACTAGATTTTCATATGCAAAACTCTGAGTGCATACATGTTAAGTGAAAAATCGGTAAGTACAATATAAAGTATTTTTGATTTCCTTGTATTGCAATTAATACTTGCAACATCTGTGTATTTTATTTTTACTCCAGATAACATAAATAAAACTATAAAAGTAAATAAATTAAGAAAATTATCAGTCACATGTTTTTTTTTTATAAAATTTCATCAAAACATGAGTACAGGGATAGAAGATTTTTGCTGAATATCCTATGAATTTGTGAGCACAAAAACAAAAGTTTCCTTAGAACTTCTCAAGAAAGTAGACGTATAGATAAAGTTGATAGTGTTTATTTATGAGGTATTGGAATCGATTTCCAGCCAATCCTAATTTTATATTCAGTGCTCGTGTATCGATAAACAAGATTGGATCGAGAGTACTTGGCTTGCAAATACCATTCGTATCTAGTAGGTAGTTAGTTTACTTATTATTGTGCAAAACCAATGTCACTATCATCAATATCATCCTGCATCTATTTTAAATCTTTTTAAGAAGTATTCTTCTATCCGTATGATGATTATTTTTTTCTTCTGTTGTACATTTTGTCCAACTATAACAAACCCTCCGTGCGTAATTTAGAACGCACTTTTTCTTCATCCCAGACCGTTTTTTTTTGAGAATTTCTTTTTGGGCATGATTATATATTTTTTAGATAATATGATATTCTTTTGAGGCGTGGTGTATTATACAGTTTACTATTAGATCTGGAAATTCACTTATGTGTGTAAATTATAACATTTTAAGAAAAAAGAACATTTTTAAAACCCTTCTATAACAGGAAGACCCCTGTTATAGAAGGGTTTTAAAAATTCACCCCTTAAGGACGTCAACTCGGTTGTTTAAGATAAAGAAATGTGGGTGAATCCGCGGGCTGTAATAGGTACGGAGAAAGTCCGGAACTAATTACTTACTGTTTTGTGAGTTAAATTTCTACAACGTTGAAACTTGTGTGTACAGAATTACCGTCACAAAGTCAAAGCTACAATTCCATTGTTAATGTATCACAATTGTACTTGAACCTTTGCAAGCCATACTCGTGAACGTACGAAAGCTTGTTAAACAATTACCAAAATATAAATTAATATTCATTCCGTGTGGCCTCAGTTTGAGAATAGGACCACCCTATCCCCGTGGATGCCGTAAAAGCCATCTAAAGGAATATCCAGCGAATGGTCCCCAGTAATTTCCTCGGTACATTGTGCAGGTAGATAGATAGATAGAAAATGCTTTATTGCACAATCAACAAAAATGTAGGTACATAGGCGAACTTAATGCTAGAGAGCATTATCTTCCAGTTAACCTGGGTGTAACTTAAAAAAATTATGTGGCAGTACAACGCAGCTTACAATTGCATATTGCACAATATCTAAAATCAAATAATTTTTATACTTAAATAAAAACTAGGATTAATACTAAATATACTTATACTCGTATATACTATAATACTATACACTAATCTCTATCATAAATATCAATAATAGAATTACGTATATATATATATATATATAAATACCAACTTGGGCACAAAGTTGATCCAGCCCGACTGCCGTGCATTGTTGACTCCACCTTTTTCGCCTCACTACTCAACTCCGGTTGCATATATCTTATGCGGAGTGGCAACGTCGCAAAGTTGAAGGCGACGTTGCCACACATATTCATTGAGAAAGTGATATACGCGCATTTTTTTTCATTGAAATTTTGAACTTTATCGACTCCTTAACGGCCAAAATTCTGAAATGCTTAAACACTTATTGGCTCCAGTTTGTATACCAAATGCAAATTCGTATGTTGATCCATATCGGGATACAGCGTCTATGTGGCTCCATTTATATTATCAAAATTACAGCTTAATTTGATCCGACAAAACGAAACTATTTTAAGTAACGTATGTATATTTTTTAATGTGCTTTAGTATTTGTTGGCTCCGAACCGTATATACAGGATGATTAGCTCATAGATCTACCGTGGGCTATCTTTTAAGTTAGTATTGCAAATTTTATTTTCTTTTTGAGTTAAGTATTCAATATTACGTGGAAATTGAGAAAATTCTCCGTCTTCGACCTAATAGTCATAAAATGATTTTCATGTATCAATTGACTTCTAATTGGCACACGGAGTCTACCGCACGAAATTGGACAAAATGCCGGGTAAAATAACATTTGATGGTGTTGTTGATTAGAACAAAAATATAATATTTGCCTGGTGTTTGTATTAAGTAGCTGTAATATTATTCTCAAATCCAGTAAATTTTTAAGGTTCCATGCTTGAATTTTAGTCAAAAGTATCTTCCTACGTTATGCGGTTTTGGGAGTTTTTATCATTTTACCGTATGATTTGGGGCACCAGCAAAAAACCCATATTAAAATGAAGTAAATTACGATTAGCCGTTATTTATTATAAACAAAAATAATTATTCAAAAAACTCACAATAGTAACTAAAATAAATAAAAAATAATGCCCCTTGAAATAAAACTACATAGTGGAATGCAAATAAACAATGGAAATTGAATTTTAAAGCTGGTCCTACTTCAATATTATTTACAAAAATACTTTTTGTACTTAATTACTATTGAATTTTTCATGTTGTGTTAATTAAGTCTTTTACGATTTTACTGAAAAAACGTCATTTTTGGTTACTATTATTAGGTCATCATCATCACCATTGTCAACAGCCTGAAGACGTCCACTGCTGAACATAGGCCTCCCAACAAAGTGCCACCTTGAGCGGCTTCTCGCCACCTGCTCCCCGCGGTTTCCAGATCATCAGTCCACCTAGTGGGGGGTCAGCCTGCGCTGCGTCTTCCGGTTTGTAGTCGCCACTCGAGAACCTAACTTTCCCATCGGTCATTGTCAGTTCTACGAGCGATTTGGCCTGCACATCGCCATTTCAACATGATAATTCTAAGAGCTATATCGGTCACTTTAATTCTCCTCCAGATCTCCTCATTGCGTATCCTATTTCGCAAAGAAACACCGTAGCTCGTGGCACGATTTTGTGCTTACAAATGAGGGCATCACTAAGAGATCATATTTCAGTTCCCATCACTGGTAACACACACTGATCGAAAACTTTTGTTTTCCGGCTCTGCGGTATTTTAGACGAAAAGATGGGTCGACGCTTTTCGAACGCTGCCCAGCCAAGTTGGATTCTTCGTGCGACCTCTTTGTCGAAGTTGGACATCCTGTCCTAGGCTCCTAGGTAGACATATATGTCGACAACTTCGAGAGTATCGTTCCCAACAATTACCGGTACAGGTGGAACATGGGCATTAGACATGATTTTCGTCTTGTCCATGTTCATCTTAAAACCAACCTGTCGGGAGACTTCTAAGGTCGTTGAGCATGGTGCTGATTTGTGGTCATTAAGCGACCCCGCCATTACAATATCATCGGCAAAACGAAGGTTAGTGATGTGTTCGCCATTTATGTTGATGCCAGATCCTTTTCACTCCAAGTGCTTGAAAACGTCTTCCAACGCGTTTGTGTACAGTTTCGGAAAAATAACGTCTCCTTGTATCACGCCTCTTTGCAATGGAATTTTCTCCGCACTCTGGGGGTCTAGCAAAGGTCTCAATCGCTAACGCTAACGCCAAAAATGAATTGTAATGACATCAGCTGCGAAAAAGTAAGCGATTTCCGAAATTTCATTCCAGTACATTTTGGAGCTAGCGTTTGGCGATAGCGTTAGCATTTGGGATCTTTGCTAGAAAATACTTCAACACTTCGATATACCGATAGTCAATTTGGTATCGCTGTAAGGACTGCAGCACCCTCCAAGTCTCGATTGATTAGATCTTCTCATAGTCCACAAACGCTAGGCATAACGGCCGATTATATTCTTCGGTCTTCTGTATAAAATGCTGAGTTTGGGACCGATTTGTTACAATGGTTTTTATCTTTGATTACAGTTGTAGGTAGTATACCTGCCAATATGTATGCTTACTGTGTGCCTAATTGTTGTTGTAGCAAATAAACTAATTTCATTTAATTTCATAAATTTTGGCGTAACGTATGGATGCGGTCTATGGTGATAAAGCCTTTACCGTACCACCGCGAGTAGAGAGTACCACCACGCTCTAGTGCCACGCCTCTGGTGTTGTACCTTCAAGGACGACAGAATTAAATAACTTCTGTAGGATTATAAGCACCGGTCTACCACCCGCTCTCAGAAGTTGGTCGTAATTACATCCTCACCTGCCGCCATGTGGTTTTTAAGCTGCTTGAGAGCCATTTTAATCTTGTACAGCCTGAAGTCGGAGATATCTTCGGTATAGTGTCGGACTAATTTGGAAATGACACCACTCTCATCTTCAGTTTTGTCTCCAGTTTTTGTGAACTCCACTCCAGATTTGTTTATTGAGTTCACCGTAGTCTGACATATCAACTGAAGACTGCAGTTTCATCGCTCTGGTTTGCCATTAATTCACGAGTTTTTCTGAGAGCTTCTGAGTTTTCATTATTGATTCTTGAAGAATTTCTACTACTACTTCTGCTTACTATTAGGTAATAATGTTAATAACAAAGTCTTAGATAATTTTATTTTAGTTTAGATATTAACTTTGCACCAAATCTTAGAGTAAGATGCACAAATCGTCTAAAGATTATAAAAACTCCCGAAACCTTGAAACGTGTAGGTACTATTGACTAAAATTCAAGGTTCCATACCTTAAATTACTGAATTTAACAATAATATTACAGCCATTTAGAATTATTAAACAAGAAAATAGGCATATATTATCTTTTGTTGTCATTAACACTATCAAGTTTAGTGTTATTTGTGCGGCAATTTCGGGAACAACGTTTACCGAAGAAGAAACTAATTGCGAAAGTTTGTGTGAGTGTATGTTTGTTACCTCTTCACGCCAAAACGGCTGAACGGATTTGGATAAACGTCCACTGCTGAACATTGGCCTCCCCCAGAGAGTGCCACTTTGAGCGGCAGCTCGCCTCCTGCATCCATCGGCTCCCCGCGGTTTTCACCAGATCATCGGTCCACCTAGTAGGGAGCCGGTCTAAGATAAGTCTTCCGGTTCGTGTTAGCCATTCGAGAACCTATCCGAGAGGTTTATAGAATGCAGAACTGAAACCTCGAGTGAATTATTTGTGGGGTACTAAATAGTACACGATGGAAAAGAAAGGTTCTCGAGTGGCGACCACGAACTGGAAGACGCCGCGTAGGCCAGTCCTCACTAGGTGGCCCGACGACCTGGTCAGAGCCGTGGGGAGCCGATGGATGCAATAGGCAAGCAGCCGCTGAGTTTAGCAGTGAACGTCTTCAGGCTAATGATGAAGTACTATTATAGGGAAATTTAATAATAAAATAAATAAGTTATTTATTTTATTTATTATTATTTTTAACGCTAGAAACAAATCTGCTGGAAATGTACAATTATAAAAATCAGCAAAGAAATAAAATAGAAAAATAAATATAAATGTTTGGTGTAGCACCTTTATGAATTTTAGCAGATTGTATGCAAATTGAAGAAGAGTTATTACTCGAACCTATTATTGATGGTAAAAATATCAAAATACTTACACTTACCGTTACTAGCTTACCGTTACCTACTCTGATAATAATCATAGCATATAATAGGTACTGGTAAAAATTGGCACATAATTTTTCACTGACCGCAGAAACAATGTAGAGTTTAGCTCCGTCTTTAAACCTCATGTACAAACTATACTTGAATAAGATAATGCCTGCCAAGGGCGCCAGCAACCAATTGCTGAGCTCGTGACAATTTGTGGGCTCTGATTGGCTCATTTGAATCGGATCAACTAGTGCTCAAACGCAAAAAAGGTGGATTTGTATAAAAAACGCGTAATTATTATTATTACTGTCGATGGCATTTGTGGCTCCAATCGGAGCCACGTACTGACGGTGATGCGGTATTGGATCAACAAATACTACCCGGATCAACAAGTGAAATCGGATCAACAAATTACTACCTATATGGCACGTCTGATCAACTAAGTGCCCATGGGGGAATCTATATATATATAAATATTTTAAAACACTGTTTTAAACTTTCACGGTTGTTTACCACGTTTTTAATAGTACAAAAAAAACGTAAAAACAAAAAGAAAAAAAAAGGTAAATATCCCGTAAGTACTATTAAAAACGTGATAAATATTTTATAATTTATACTATATACTTACATATTTATATTTTAATGGAATTGCTAGGTAGGTATTGTCTCTATGCCTATTATGCTAATAAATTAACGCGGTGACTATGGCAAACTATTATGATAAGAAGCGGTGTTTTATGGAATAGGTCTATGTGGAAGTGTCCGTCCACATAGGCCTTTTCCATAAAACACCATTTCTTATCATAATAGTTTGCCATCACCACGCTTGGCAGGTTGCTTGGTGTTCGCAGAAGATTTTAATGTACATATGTAGCGAATATATCTATGCCTATGTTAATAAATTAACGTGAAACGTCGTACATTTTGTCGTGTGACTTTTGTGTTAAGACGACTGATGAGACTGACTGAGTATTAGTTTTAAGTGATGCGAATAATGAAATAGTTCTGCAATACGGAAATTTTATATAAGCGTTACAAAGATAATATGCTACACGACTACCTAGCATATGCTACGAGATATAAGAACTAACTATTTGTAAACGAAACCTCCATTTAATTGAGCACAGTGTAATAATTTGAACCCTACTTAATTAAGTAATAAGAAGAGTTTCAAATATACGCTACGACATCGCTACGCCGTAGCACACGCTACGAGATAATTTAATAAACTACCCAATCCATCATGCGTTGACGTATCCAAGAATAAATAGGTAAGCAAAATATGCAATAATCACAATAACATATTCTTAATTAATAAATCATGCTTAGAAAAAATTAGATAACCAGGCAAAAAATAAACTTCATCATCATCATCATCATCAAAATAAACTTGCTTACACAATTATTATGGACAGATCCAGTTAGGAGTTGGTTGGCATCTTCCAAATTGATTTGATTAATGCAATGGTTCATATAACGGTATTACAATCCATATAACGAGATGACAATTATTGTCCCGTTATATAAACTCTTGCATTAATTAGCTATTGTGATGGTCGTTTTTTATCCCGTACTTCATCATCCATCTGGGGGGTCACCACAAGGTCTTATAGCATTATTACTTCAATCATACTTTGAAAAATGACAGAAAAGTAAGAATATTGTAATGTTGTTGACGCAGTGCAGTTTTGATGACGTCACATTAAGGCGACGTATTGATAAACTATTATTTCAAAACTCGAGTACCACAGCCCCCGTCACCCTGATCAATATTACGCGTTCGCATTCGCACTCGACCGGACCGTGCCACCGAACGGGCGGCAGCGACTCAAGGCGCCACGGACAGATCGCATCGCAATTCGACGTCCAACGGAGCAAGACATCATCATAGGAATTTTAAAAAGGTCTGGGATGTTAAATCTTAAAATTTATTATTTATTCATAATTCATAATACTTAATTGATTAGTTTTGATCGATTATTAAAAAATCAATTTTGTTATTTCTTTTTCGATTTTTACCTACTGGTATTAAAATAGTAAGGCCAAACAAAATCGATTAAAACAAATATCGTTTTTCGTTGAGAACGAAGTATCAAGAATCGTTTTTGGAATAAATTATATTGATCGATTTTTTAACTAGTTTTTATAATCGCTTTATAAAATTGAGTTTGGTTGCGATTTCTCGTATAATCGATTGTCAAATCGATTATGGCGTAATTGATATTAAATTCTAAAAATGATCGATTATTCCATATAAATCGAAATTTGTATCGACTTTTTATATCGATTATTGGTTAATCGTTTATTTTCTAATAACTACCCGCTATTATTTTAGCGGAATTGCATTAGATATTCTTGTTTCATTTTGTATTTAAGATGAACTTCTGCGAGGTCACGCCTGATTCAATCAATTATCGATTATTTTCTCTTTAAAATCGATTATCGAATCATCGTTTTTTTCAGTAAAAAAATATTGATGGTCAAAAAACAATTGATCCCAAATCAGTGATCATCATGTATATACGTTCTATCATTTTTTTTAATTTTTATTTTACGATTCCGTAAAAACACAAGGAAAAATAAAAATAATTTGAAAAGAAATTGTTGGCTGCCATCACGCAGAGCGGCCGGAACACATCCGTTCACTGCGAGCGCTGCTCGCTGACTGAGCTCCACGCGGCATTACATTATAAATCCAATTTTCGACTGGGTTTTTATTTAATTACTCGTAAGATAAACATAAAATAAAATAACTTCTCGGTCTAAAAAATAGAATAGCGGTCTGGCTATTTTATTCGTAAAAAATAATGGGGTGTTGTCGCTGATAATTCTGAGCATTTGAATTTTTTAGGTGTGAATTTTGTACCTTTGTCTTAAAATAAGTCTTACTATTTTTCAAAAACGTGTCCGGTTCAAAAAATTGTACAGGTTTTAGTCTTACTACAGATATTTTTAAAATTTGAATCATATCATTCGTTACTCCACACTACGCGTTCAAAAATAAGCTTTTTCGTATTTATTGGTCCGAAGCGTCATCTGAAATCTTTCACTCAAATACAACTGTCATATCATACCGTTAATCATGTTGACAGCGTACCACAAAGTATACACAGACCATGGTGGTTGTGGTAGGGCAGCTGATCCTTACCAAAAGTTTTTTAAGTGAAAATAAATATAACTTGTATACACTAGCCTTCGGTGTTGCATATAGCCATAGGTGGCGGTGACCATCTGGTGGACCGCCTGCTTGTTCGCTACTCATTTATTAAAAAACAGCTATTCCTTTACAGAATAAAGTAAACATCCAGACATAGGCTCTTTTGGTGACGTCTCATTAAAAAGAAGCACTTTAATTCGCTAGGTAAGTATATAGGTACAAGTATATACTGCTTAGGTTCATACATGTATTTCACAGGTACACAAATGTAAACGTGCCTCATCCTTCCTGTCCTGTCAAGTTACGAAAAATGTTTACAATATTTCAACCCACTCCACCACTTTTCCCAGAACATAAATTCCAGTTTCCCGTTAACACGGAATATTGCTTTGCGTCTCGTCTTTTTCCTGTCTTATCCCCGAACAATTTCTAACGTTAACAAAAATAAAAACTTGAAAAACAACGTCTATAATAACAAAAATCTGATCAGGGGGCCTACCACAACCACTTACAGCATTATTACTTCAATCATACTTTGAAAAATGACATAAAAGTAAAAATATTGTAATGTTATAAACGCAGAGCAGTTTTGATGCGTCAGGTTAAATTGTTCACTCAAATACATCATGTTGATACCGACGTGCGACAGCAATAACGCTATATAAAAATGTAGACGTCTCGTTCTCATGCAGGAATACTTTATAAGTTCATGGTACGAATTCGAACAATATTATTGTAACCTTGAAGATTACTGTCACGAACCATGATGGCTTTGTATTAGTTTGTGGTAAAGGATCTGATTAGTTCGATTTTTCGCTATCTCTTTTATATAATGGAGGGAATGGACCTATTAAAAAGAGACGGCGGAGATTCTTTACATAGCTCTAAGGTAGACGTGCTGAGTGTTATAAAAGCCAAGTGACTGTCCTCTGGTTATATGAAGTGTATTAGTTATAATTATAAAAATTATTTAGGTACAGATTAATTTGCAAAGAAAGAATTTAAATCACGAACGGAATTTGAACCTGCATCCATCCGTCCCTTTTAATATACAATTGAACGTTCAAGGGGTTTCCTTTCCATAATAATAAATTATTGTTCACTGATAGGCCTACCCTATACCTACTTTTCGTCGCCTTTACCGGCTTATAATAAAACTTTAAATTGCAAAACTGTGCTATGTATTTAAACCGGAAACTATTCCCCAAACGGCAGTTTAATTAAAAGTCTATTTATCTATCCTACTTCAATCAAGTTTGAATTAACTAGGATTGACGAATAAGCTTTTATATTATTAGTACGTACTTACCTATCTTGGACGAATAAAATACATAGATATACATAATTATGTCTATTATCAGTTAGGTACCTACTGTCTTAAAGTACATAAGCATGTACTGCCGAAGCTGGTTTGTGGAAACCCTTTCAAATTTTTAATTACATTACCACGCAAGTGTGTTACTGCTTCCCGCCTTCTCAATTTCATAATTTGGTGTTTTAGACGTAATTATTGATAATCTAGAAATACTGTTTATTATTCAATATTATCACTGATACCACAAGACCTAAGTTTTCTTCCAGTTCCAAAAACAAAAGACAATCTACGTTATTATCCTCCTAAAGTAATGCCTATTAAGATACCTTATCTAAATATTTAAAAATATACCTACCTACCTTCCTCTGCGGTAATTTTCAAAAGTTAGCAAATTAGGTTAATAAAGTTAAATTTTCATGATAAGAACCAGCTAAGCAATATTTAAAGCGACTTCTATTTATTAAGTTTTCTGTTACAAATTCAACTTTAACTTTCCCGGAAAATCGTAATAATCACTTTAGGTACTTGTGTTAAGTCCAAAAAGGCAGTAATTAGGTAGGTACCTATATTTCGAACCTTTTTTCACGTTAGGTTAGGTAGTATTGAAAAAAATAAACTCTTTTATTGTTTAAAAGTGCAGTAACATAGAAAAAGAAGGCCTTAAGAGACCGTTTAATGTACTGTAAGAATTTGGTCTAATAAAAATGGGTAATTACTATAAGAAACTGTAAAATATAGAATGAAAAAACCCCAAACATAGAACTTGTCATGAATGCTAATTTATGGGTTACTGGCAATTTCGCAATTATAAGTGCCCACATCAATCATCAATATATTTAGTTACGAGAAAATAAAAACATGTTTATAGTCTACCAAACACAGAACTGACCGTGGCCCTGGTAACATATCACATGGACGCTCAATGACTTCCGAAAATATGGTTGAATTGACACCTGGGGGGCAACCACAACGTCTTATAACATTATTACTTCAGTATTACTTCAATCATACATTGACAAATGACATAAAAGTAAGAACACTTTAATGTTGCAGAGCCAGAGCAGTTTTGATGACGTCACGTTAAATCGTTTACTCAAATACAACTGTCATGTCATACCTTTACAAGTTTACATCATGTTACAGTGATAACGCCATATAAAAATGTAGACGTCTCGTTCACACGCAGGAATACCTTATAAATTCATGATACGAATTCGAACAACATTATTGTAACCTTGAAGTAATGCCATGAAACATGATGGTTTTGTATTAGTTTGTGGTAGCCCAGCAGGGTCGACCACTTGCATATGAAGAAGAATAAGAAGGTTGAATTGAAGGGAGAGATAAATAAGTTACACTGGGAAGTTGTCATAAGTTCTAAGACAGGACCAACGAACCGAAAGGTGAACATAGGCTAGCCCTCCACTAGGTGAACCAGTAATGACGCGGGAAGCCGATGAATGCAAGAGGCAAACAGCCGCTATAAATAACACTTTATGTGGGAGAGGCCTATATTCAGCAGTGGACGTCTTTAAGCTGATGATAATCAAACGACATCCCACGGTCTACTCTGACATATACTTAAAACAATAAATAATCTCAACAATGAACAGAAATAGACTTAGGGATACCGTTTCGGACTTAGAAAAATAGCATATCATATTTGTCGCCCAGTAAATGAGAAATGTAACGAGAGCCACTCTGAAAATATCCTACAATCTCATTTTCACTCGTGCAAATAGCTACTCTTGGCATAATATTGCGGAGGTTATTTCGATGCTTAGTAATATCTACAAATCTTGTTAGGTTATAATATTATTATATTATATTGGCTTTATGTAACATTCTGAACGTTTCATGATGTTAACCTCTGTACATTGTAGCAACTTGTTAGTCCATAATGATAATTCTATTTGCGAGATATTGTTCAATATTTTTAGAGCGTAGCTGCTATTGTAAGTACCTACATGGTTTCTATATGTACGTGGTTGGTCTGGGTCATTTTTTTTCTTTAATCTGTGATCTGTGTTGTGTAGTGGGAAAGTTCATCAATGGAATAGAATGAAGAGATCCCCAGGAGAACTAAAGTGACTGATATAGCTCGAATTAGCAAATGGGCAGGCCACATCGTGGAACAGACAACCAATGGGGAAAAAGGTTCTTGCGTGGCGATCACAAACCGGAAGACGCAGCGTAGGCCGGCCCCCACTACGAAGCGTAATTTGTTTCATAGCTCTGTGCCGGCCCCCCACTAGATTGACCGACGATCTGGTGTAAACCGCGGGCTGATGGATGCAGGAGGCGAGTGGCCGCTCAAGGTTGCGCTCTATGAGGGAGGCCTATGTTCAGCAGTGGACGTCTTCATGCTGTTGATGATGATGATGATGAATGAAAGTTCATCAATGAGACTGCCAGTCAGTAGTTCAATTAGTTAAATCTAAAGTGCAGTCGATACAAAATGATGTTAAAATGCTGGATGATGGTAGGTATGTTGCAAGTCCAAAGTATCAAAATGATAAAGTTACCAGTAAACAAAGTGTCGGATTGAGGAAAGTATTGAATTACCAAAAGTAGCAAATTAGCACAAGTATAGCAAATTAAACAAAGTGTCGACCTATTACCTGACCAGTAAAACTAATTTACCCGTGCGAAGCCGGGTTGGGTCAACTAGTTGTAATTAAAATTGAACAATGCTGATGCTGAAGATTGTTTGATTTCATTGTGTATAATTAAATAATTACTTTCTTTATATCAGGAGGGTTTTGTTTACACCTCATTTCGCCTAACATAACAAGGTACAAACGCTTGGGTCTCGTCCTTACTATTCAAGCTGAGATAAGAGGCGGACTGAGATCAACGTCGACCTTCACATTATGTCTTCAGTAAGCTCTGATAGCATACGTCACCTTGACAGCAAAGTTCCTCAGAGCTGTGCCTGTATCAGAGATTACGAGGGTCACGGCTCAACGACTTACAAACAGAACATATGCTACTTTTACTAGGTGGTATGAATTTTCTGCAGTTTGTCTAGGTAAGTATACCCCACCGCTTTACCAGTGATTCTGCCGCCAATCAGTAGTAGTGCACTTCAGAGTTCAGATTGGAATGGCTTTGTCGCTAGTGAAAATACTGGGCAGACTCTATGATCGATGTTACAGTTTAGCAATTTTAAAGTAATGACTAACTCCTAAGGTAGGTAATCATTATTTACTGATTAGTCACTAACCATAAGATTATTAGTTATTAAAAATATTATAAAAACCAAAATGGCAGTTGAATATTCAATCATATTCAGTGGTAGGTAATAAATGTATAATATTTAGACAAGCCATATATTAAGTTTATTAAAATACGTACAAGTAAAAGCGTGAAGACATAGATGTATTTAAAAGAAGGAAAATGTCGCATGCCTTCACTTCGCTTGGTCGATAGTGGTCCTCCGATGCAAGAAGGTTACTTTTGAAAATCGACACTCCATATATTGCTTACAATCCCGAGCTCGAAATAGGTTATATAGTGTACTGGTAAATCAAAATATCTATTGGTATAATGAAAAACAAGGCATATGCACATTTTTTGGTCGGAATACTCTAAGCCCACAAATTGGCAGTATGCCCAGCATATTGTCATTTGCCTGTTGAATTTCAATACTAATCCGTTGCGTTTCAGGCATTCTAGTAAAAAGTTGTAATATACGATGAGCTGCATATAAGTAGGTAACTACTATTTTAATATCTGTGATATAAGATTCTTCTGTAAGTCGCTGTCTACACTACCTATACTAGGTATACTACCTACCTTATACTACGTCAGTATTTCGAGTTAATCCATTACTCTTCATCATCATTAATCTGACCTTTTCTGTAGAGAGTCCTCTTTATTGTGCTAATATTATAGGTAGTCTTGAGCTCTCCTCTTTTTATTCAAATTATTTCCCTGCCCCTCTTTCTTCTATTCATTGCGTTACTGGTTATCTTGCTTCCGTCCCTTATAGAACAAAACGTTATCCGTTTTATTTACCAGATTATTTAATTTACAAGCTTTCCGGAGTATGGTATACATAATATACATTCTGTATAACCACGTAATAATACTTAGTTAGTATTCATTGCATCATCATCATCATCATCACCCTGAAGACTTCCACTGTGAACTCTCCCAAAGACCTTAATAATATTGTTTAAATAAGATAGGCAGTTATTAGGAATACTAATAATAATAAATAATAAATATGTGTGGACATTTCACACAGCACCATCTAGCCCCAAACTAAGCATAGCTTGTACTATGGGAACCAGATAACTGATGTAATACTTATATACTTTTTTGTTTGTAAATAAACACATAGAATACAATATAAGACCCAAACGCAGAACAAACATCTATGTTCATCACACAAATGTTTGTCAAGGGTAGGAATCGAACCCACGGCCCTCAGTTCAAAAGGCAGGGATACTACCAACTGAGCTATCGGTCCCGTCGCAAATACTGAAATGCTCTGACGTTAAAAAATGTATTTCTAACTCTTTTTTAATTTAATGTTAAAGGTAAACCCATTACAGTCCTAATGTATGTTAAAAGTTCATGGCCAAAACCATTGAAAGCTTGGGTAATTGCATTTTAATGTGTTTAACATCTAATTAGGTCGAAAGGGTCCCATAAGCAGGTATATCTTTTTACTTCAATACGCACAGCCAAATGGTAGTCCCGGCGGTTCAATACGAATAAAAATGTGCTTTTATGACATTCGTCTTCGTAGACGTGAAGTAGTTATAGTCACAATAGGCAAGTCTGCTTTTTAGTCATTTGGCATTATAGGCAATATGCTACAGTGGCATCTTTCTATTTAGGCTCATGATATATTTAGGATTATTTCTTGAACACGTCTAAATCGTAATTTTATTTTACCATAAGTCATTTAAAAACAACTCTAAACAATCTAAAAACACATTGTCCACAAAGTTTATAAAGCATTAAGAAAGCTCAAAAACTTACCGTATCAATCACATTGTCCGCACGAGTAAACGAATCTTACAATAACAGACCGAATGCTTCTACAAATCGTAACAAATTTACTCTGAGTCGATGTGCCTATCATTGTGTTTGGTAATTAGAACGTTTGTAAACGGCGATAGCATCGTGTTAGGAGCGAACCCGCGGGATTTCACCGCGGCGTGTGGCGCGGTTCGCAGGCTCACGTACAACTGAGACTGGCCCAACCAAACATTTTCGTCACGGAAACGAATTCTAGAGCATTTTATTACACCTAGCACTTGATCATGATTTTGTTCCTGTAAAAGTTTACAAAACGTAGATTAACAAAGTTATTGAAAGGCAGGTACGTTTTAACGAAACGCGACGTGACAGTTTTTCTGAAAATAAATTACAGGAAATATTTCCACGTGTTCTTTTTGCGTTGCTACATAAATTGAGGAAAATCTCCAGGGAAATGGTTTATAGTGTTCCCTTACATTGAATGGTTGATGATAAATAAATACAAAATGTAATCCCGCGGCAGTATTTGCTTGGTTGTTAAACTGAATTAACAACCGCCTCAATTATTTTCAGTTAGTTTCATGACTAACAATTATTTGATTGTTTTAGAATTAATGAGTTTTAGCTTGTTGCCCAAACAAATTCATAGTAAAGAAAATTTTTCCGGTGAACAAAATACAGATCAAGATGTCGGGCTGTCGACCCATGTTTTCTTCACAATTATCGAGACAGTCAGATAATCAATACTAAATCAATTCAATACTCTTGACGTGTATAATTTGAGACAAGGGTTGTAAACAAAGTTGGTATGAGATACTTGGGGTAGTGACGAAGGATATAGGATAATTTGACACTGTAACATGAGGAAAAACGTGGAAAATATGATATATTTATACTTAATATTATTAATTTGTAGCCGCCAGCCATCTGGATTTAGATTCGACTTAAAATTGCGTTAATGTATTTTTACTGCTTTTACCACAACCTTATGGGAGCGGTGTCTGGCATTGATTATTTTGGCCGCTTATAAATAGAACTCCAATATATTTATGGCTTTAATTATCTAAGTACTTAATATTTGCTTATATTAAAAACCGATTCCTGCCTCAGTGTGGTTTCATTATATCAGGAATCCAACGGAAACAAAAAAAATATTTTAATAAAATTAAGCAAAATTAGACAAGTAAAAGGGAATTTTTAAATAGGTTCTGAGAGGAGAGAGAGTGGATTGGGGTCCATTATATTTTACACTAAACTTGGATTTCACTTGGTATTTTTTTTTGATACTTAGGTATTAATAATCCAGACTATCTACTACACTTTAACACATATCACATATCACAACAATATTACCTATAAAATGCGAGAGTTTGTGTATGATATAGTGTGCACTGGGTTACCACATAGGATATCTACTGTTAACCGCGGGTGAAACCGCAGGGCGCAGCTAGTATTCAAAAAATTAATAATTTTCTCATTCTACGCTTATATAATTATATACCAGCGATTGAAATAACAATAGAATAACAATGCATGTGGGTTTGATATCGAGTCGCTGGGAGTTTAAGAATTAATATTATAGTTCATGATACCTACACTGTCTGCCAATACTTGCTCTAAATTTGTACAGTGTTGAATCGTAAATCTCTAGCACTTACCTTATGAACTTCTCAAACAAACGAATGAAGACAAAGGAAACCCGAATAGGGGTAGGCACAACACGACGCTTCATTGGGAGCGTTGGCAACAGACGTGGTAGCTGTGGTTACGTCGTTTTATGATTCGTTTGGCATAAAGCTTTCTCTGGTCATAAAACCTGAATGCCTGTAATGATGCCGGTAGGCTAGGCAACGCTTTGTAAGCCTAGCAGCTCTAGGCGGAATCTTAACTAACAATATTGATCGCGGTTTTAATGGCGAAGTCGTTCCTTGAACTACTCAATGTCAAGTTCAGTTCAAACTAATAAGTTACACAATTTTATGAGTTATCATCATTTGGTAGTCTTATAGTGCGTTCTGCGTATTAGAAGCTTTCACATATCTTGCATTTTTATGTTTTAACTTAACATAGGCAATACAACGAGGGAATGTCGCCAGCTTTTTGGGCACGCTTCCCGCAGAAAGCAACCTAAATTCTGTGTTTTATTTATAGTATTTTTTTTGCGGCATACCTTTTTTATTTTGATAGGGTTTTCGTTTTTAGTTAGGTGTATATATTTATTAAGATAGGTTTAAAGTATATTTAAGTCGTTTAGTTTAGTGTACATATATTGTTATTTAAGTTTTTGTACCTACCTACTCTCTACTAAATTTAAATATAACAAATAAAAGACATAGGTACCTAATATTTTTAAATCTACCCGAGTGATGGATATCTCTCTGGATATCCAAGCCCTCGTGGCATAAGCTGAAACATGCGGAACAACAATAAACTGGTGCGTGAGCGAAATTCCTGCCTGTGAAATGTGTGAAATGTAACCAACATGCAGATATATAAAAAAGGTATAATGAAATATTTATGTCAAAACCGACATCCGGAACTTATGAATAAAACACCGTTTTCGCAAATAAATTTAATATGATATAGAAATTGATGATATCCTGGTGATCATCATTATCAGCCCAAAGACATTCACTGCTGCACATAATTGGTCTCCCCTATAAAGTGCCACTTTGAGCGGCTGCTGACCTTTTGCATCTACCTAATGAGGGTCAGCCTACGCTGCGTTTTTCGGTTATTGGTCCCCACTCGTGAACCTTCCTAGCTTCTTGGATCATGAAGATATTTTAATATCATGCCAATATTTTTGATGTCGCTTATAAACTTCAGCATCACCAAAACCTAACAAAATTGTTATACTTACCTACGAAGGTTAGTTATTGGTTATTTTCTTTTGACTGTTCGAGTATTTCTGTTTGCGTTAATACCGCCTTACCGAAGTAATCTCGAGATAAGCTCGGAACTTGTTCAAAGAGCCATTAGACTTCCTATGAACTTGATAGCACTTCTACCTGGTAACAACTTATAATAACTTATAATAACCTCCATCGGATACTGATCAAACGGTCAATATCTTTTCATATTTGTGTGTTTGCGTATCATTGGTTTCGTAACAATTGGCAAAAAACTAATTTTGCCTTGGCTTTTCAGTCTATTATATTCAGTCTATATATATATAAATTCTATTTATTTGCGGAAAATTAGTTTTCATGTAATTGCGTTGAGTAATTAAGCTATAATTAGCAAAACAAGCAAGAAAATTTGAATTTGGCGCGCTGAGCGTGACGTACCACCTTAAAAAATTGGTAATACTAGGACCTATATCGCGAAAAAACTTTTTCGGCTACCGTAACTTTGCGTATTTTACGTAATTTTTTTGGCAATAAATCTTAACGTTTTATTATTCAGCCAATGAAACAAACCAATTTGCTCATCACGTGACTTGACTCAAATTAGCATAAATAAGTGCTTATGCTAGAATAGGCAATTTAGGGGATAATGCCTGTGAAACCTAAAAAAGCAAAAACATTAGATTCAATTTAATCCAACCATTTTACATTTATGTACCTACCTAACAGTATAACGTCGATTAGGAGAGTGATTGTTTCACACATGGATGAAATAAAAAAAAGAAGGATTGAGTTTTGATTGACATCGAACTGAAGCCCAAAATGGCGGACATATTACATATGTGTGTCAGATGAAAGTAGGGCCACCGGCTGCCTATGATCTGAGTGTGTGCGTATTCCGCTTGTACGTACGAAGCGTTCCGGCTTCCTAAGGGTGCTTCAGTTTCGGATCAGACGGGATTCCCTCCTTCTTTTTTTATTAGCTCCATGGTTTCACATTTCAAAATCCAAAAGGTTTCGTTTTATTCACAGAGCAAAAAAAAAACTTCGCTTTACCTCTAGGTGCGAAATGTCATAGCTGCTTTTCATCTTCAAAGCTCTGTGATTTTATCCATGGACTTAAAGTACCTTCATAATATGACTTTATCATAGTCAAAATCGGTAAATGTCAAAACGCCCAAACGTCAAAACGTCCAATACCTATATCATGTAATAGGGCAAATTCTGTGACCATGGGCAAGGAAGTTATACGTATACTGTATATAAGTTCCTTGATCATGGGTTCCCGTCAATTGCTGCTCAAATCATGCTCAAGTCGAGATTTCATTCATAAACGATAATTTTGTTTTTTTTTTTTGTTTTGAATAATATCTTGAGCGCTGACTCATGACGAGCGCCGTTCTGTATATTCGCATTGATAATATTAGTAGATGGTAGGATATTCTACGTCTACTTCTTGTGCAAATATTTTGCTGGGACCAAAAATTTGTGTAGGGGGCCTACCACAACCTCTTATAGCATTATTACTTCAACCATACATTTAAAAATTACATAAAAGTAAGAATACTTTAATGTTGCGGAAACAGAGCAGTTTTGATGACGTCATGTTATAACGATATATCGTTCACTCAAATACATCATGTTGACACCGACGTGCGACATTGATAACGCTACATAAAATGTAGAGGTCTCGTTCTCACGCAGGGATACTTTATAAGTTCATGGTACGAATCCGAACAATAATTATTGTAAACTTGAAACATTAATGTCATGAAACATGATGGTTTTATATTATATAATTTATGTGTACCTAGTAAATTCATAGCAACTTTTGTAATTAATTAATCTGTAATTTGGTTAATGTTTCTTTTTTTATCATCCAACACTCAGATTTAATAGCTCGTGTTCTTTTGCAGTGTATGATCAACACAATGTTAATACTAGTAAGTAATCTGTGGATGATGTGGTTAGCAGTATATTTAAAAAAAAAAAAAAAAAAATAACACAACTTATATTACTCTTTGTTACTCTAAATTTTAATGTACAGCTGTTTGTCATTCCTAATAAATAAATAAAATAAAAATAAAATATTAGTTTGTGGTACGCCCCCAGGTCCCTCTCGGAAGTACTGGACCCAGACCACTTTATATGTAGGTACCTACTCTACACGGGACAACACATTTGCAATATACGTCCTTTCCTGGAACATGACTTTTGTTACGTAAATAAGTTTCATTTTAACAACGAACGGTATCCACATCAACACCAGAGATTAACTTTGTAAAATGTTCTCATCTAAACTAAATCAGATGTCCTCCAAAATACTTATTCATAATTTGGATTCCTAAATTCGGTAGATTGGACATTCAGACAGCTTTTGTTTGAAAAATTGTTATGTACCAATTTTTATATTTAAGCCATTTTTTGGCCTAGAGATCATCATCATCATCATCATTAACAGCCTGAAGACGTCCACTGCTGAACATAGGCCTCCCCCCGGGAGCGCCACTTAGAGCGGCTGCTCGCCTCCTGCATCCATCGGCTCCCCGCGGCTTTCACCAGGTCGTCGGTCCACCTAGTGGGGGGCCGGCCAACGCTGCATCTTCCAGTTCGTGGTCGCCACTCGAGAACCTTTCTTCCCCATCGGTTATCAGTTCTACGAGCGATGTGGCCTGCCCATTGCCATTTCAACTTGCTAATAATAAGAGCTACATCGGCCTAGAGATGCTTAAAGTCATTATAGAAGATGTTGCTGAAACTCATTATATAATTTTGAACCTCACTAATTCCTTTTACTGACTGTTTCAGGAGAAGCGTTTTTACATAACTGTTACACAGTATTGTATACTGGGTGTAATTGAATTCATTAGCATCCTTTGAAACTAGGTACCTACTCCTGATACCGGTCACGTGTGGACCAAAATTTTTGAATTCTAAGACATTGGTTTGGTAATAATGATAACTCCAAAAACTGGAATAACTTACTTAATCAAATGCTACAACACAACATTTAATTAAAATTAAGTACTGTTTTTAATTAGAACATACAAGGTAACTATAAAAACGTCTTCATAATTTTCTATAAAAATAGTTTCTTTTACACTCTTTACTCTTTAATAATCATCTTTAAATGATATACTATCATGGGCTCAATTTATGCTAATGATTTAAATTACATCCTGTATAATAGAAAAACCAAGGACCTAGTATACGTATAAGTTCCTTAAGAAAAACCAATGACGATTTTTTGGTTATAGACAGACGGGACACTACTTTCGTCATTCTTTAGATCGATTCCATTACTTATTGTATAGACTAGCGGTAAACCAGTTACCAGTGTCGATTTTTAACAAGCACTTGTTTTATAGTATTTTTTTTTTCTTATATTTTGGCTCCACACATTTTGTATTTAGCCAGTGTCAAGTATTATATTTTCATCATGTTATAAAATATTTCACGCAAAGTCATGTCCTAGTCATAGTCATAAGTCCAGTCTAAGTCAGGTAGTCAAGGTAGTCATAGTCCAGTCTAAGTCATGTTCCAGCAAAGTGGTGGCAACTTTACTAGAAGCTTCTATGGAGTTTTGGAAGCAACACGAAAAGTCACGTTTCACCACATTATATCACTTGCCCTCACTCATGCTCGTAATTCAGCACTTAATGCATAAAACGCCACCAATTTTAAACATTAACACTTGAAAAAGCACAAGTTTTGAAAAATAATACAATGCAACGACGTGAACTTTTCCGCGTTCCCGCCAAAACTCTTGTTTTATAGTTCGGTTAATTATATTCTATATTTCACAGAGCAAAAAAAACGCTCGAAGCGTCATTTGTTTCATAGCTCTGTGCTATATTTGATCCATTGTTTAAGTTTGTTTTCTTTAGTTTATAATCCGTCTCATTAGGAATTATTTACACCTAAAATAGTTCACGCATCGTAATAATGTCCATCACAAAGCCAAGGTTTCTGTGATCCATCTCTCATTTCGCAATTTTAATTTTCTTGTCAGAACAATTATATATATATATATATATGTATATATATATATATATATATATATATATGGCACGTCTGATCAACTAAGTGCCCATGGGGGAATCTATATATATATATATATATATATATAGATTCCCCCATGGGCACTTAGTTGATCAGACGTGCCATATAGGTAGTAATTTGTTGATCCGATTTCACTTGTTGATCCGGGTGGTATTTGTTGATCCAATACAGCATCACCGTCAGTACGTGGCTCCGATTGGAGCCACAAGTGCAACCAAGAGTAATAATAATAATTACGTGTTTTTTATACAAATCCACCTTTTTTGCGTTTGAGCACTAGTTGATCCGATTCAAATGAGCCAATCAGAGCCCACAAATTGTCACGAGCTCCGCAATTGGTTGCTGGCGCCCTTGGTATTATCTTATTCAAGTATAGTTTGTACATGAGGTTTAAAGACGGAGCTAAACTCTAGATCTGCGGTCAGTGAAAAATTATGTGCCAATTTTTACCAGTACCTATTATATGCTATGATTATTATCAGAGTAGGTAACGGTAAGTGTAAGTATTTTGATATTTTTACCATCAATAATAGGTTCGAGTAATAACTCTTCTTCAATTTGCATACAGTCTGCTAAAGTTCATAAAGGTGCTACACCAAACATTTATATTTATTTTTTCTATTTTATTTCTTTGGTGATTTTTATAACATTACATTTCCAGCAGATTTATTTCTAGCGTTAAAAATAATAAATAAAATAAATAAATTATTTATTATTAATTTTATAATAAAATTTCCCTATAATTTCCCTATATTATTTAGCCTGAAGACGTCCACTGCTGAACTCAGCGGCTGCTTGCCTATTGCATCCATCGGCTCCCCACGGCTCTGACCAGGTCGTCGGGCCACCTAGTCAGGACTGGCCTACGCTGCGTCTTCCAGTTCGTGGTCGCCACTCGAGAACCTTTCTTTTCCATCGTGTACTATTTAGTACCCCACAAATAATTCACTCGTTTCAAAACGTTTGAAACAATTTAAGTAGAGGTATCAGTTCTGCATTCTATAAACCTCTCGGATAGGTGCTCGAGTGGCTACCACGAACCGGAAGACTGAGCTTAGACCGGCTCCCTACTAGGTGGACCGATGATCTGGTGAAAACCGCGGGGAGCCGATGGATGCAGGAGGCGAGCTGCCACTCAAAGTGGCACTCTCTGGGGGAGGCCAATGTTCAGCAGTGGACGTTTATCCAAATTCGTTCAGCCGTTTCGACGTGAAGAGGTAACAAACATACACTCACACAAACTTTCGCAATTAGTTTCTTTTTCGGTAAACGTTGTTCCCGAAATTGCCGCATAAATAACACTAAACTTGATAGTGTTGATGACAACAAAAGATAATATTTGCCTATTTTCTTGTTTAATAATTCTAAATGGCTGTAATATTATTGTTAAATTCAGTAATTTAAGGTATGGAACCTTGAATTTTAGTCAAAAGTACCTACACGTTTCAAGGTTTCGGGAGTTTTTATAATCTTTATAGGATTTGTGCATCTTACTCTAAGATTTGGTGCAAAGTAAATATCTAAACTAAAATAAAATTATCTAAGACTTTGTTATTAACATTATTACCTAATAGTAAGCAGTAGTAGTAGAAATTCTTCAAGAATCAATACCGAATGAAAACTCAGAAGCTCTCAGAAAAATTCGTGAATTAATGGCAAACCAGAGCGATGAAACTGCAGTCTTCAGTTGATATGTCAGCCTACGGTGAACTCAATAAACAAATCTGGAGTGGAGTTCACAAAAACTGGAGACAAAACTGAAGATGAGAGTGGTGTCATTTCATTCAAGCCTGAGGTTCTGCGAGAGATCGAGAACACCAGAGCCAAGTTAGTTCGACACTATACCGAAGGTATCCTCGACTTCAGGCTGTACAAGTTTAAATTGGCTCTCAAGCAGCTTAAAAACCACATGGCGCCAGGTGAGGATGGAATTACGACCAACTTCTGAGAGCGGATGGTAGACCAGTGCTTATAGTCCTACAGAAGTTATTTAATTCTTTTGTCCTTGAAGGTACAACGCCAGAGGCGTGGCACAAGAGCGTGGTGGTACTCTCTACTCGCGGTGGTACGATAAAGGCTTTATCAGCATAGACCACATCCATACGTTAAGCCAAAATGTATAAAATTAAATGAAATTGGTTTACTTGCAACAACAACAATTAGGCACACAGTAAGCATACATATTGGCAGGTATACTACCTACAACTGTAATCAAAGATAAAAACCATTGTAACAAATCGGTCCCAAACTCAGCATTTTATACAGAAGACCGAAGAATATAATCGGCCGTTATGCCTAGCGTTTGTGGACTATGAGAAGATTTAATCAATCGAGACTTGGAGGGTGCTGCAGTCCTTACAGCGATACCAAATTGACTATCGGTATATCGAAGTGTTGAAGTATTTTCTACAGCAAGGCCATAATGTCAGTCCACCTGCAGGACCTGTTGGTTTAGCAAAGATCCCAAATGCTAACGCTATCGCCAAACGCTAGCTCCAAAATGAAATCGCTTACTTCTCCGCAGTTCGAAGAATCCAACTTGGCTGGGCAGCGTTCGAGAAACTTCGACCGACCCATCTATTTTCTAAAATACCGCAGAGCCTGATAACAAAAGTTTTCAATCAGTGTGTATTGCCAGTGCTGGGAACTGAGTGAAGATCTCTTATTGATGGCCTCATTTGTAAGCACAAAGTTGTGCTACGAGCTATGGAGAGAGTTATGCTCGGTGTTTCCCTGCGAATGCGAAATAAGATCCGCAATGAGGAGATCTGCATAAGAACTAAAGTGACCGATTTAGCTCTTAGAATTATCAAATTGAAATGGAGATGGGCAGGCCAAATTGCTTGTAGAACTGACAACCGATGGGAAAGAAAGGTTCTCGAGTGGTGACTACGAATTAGAAGACGCAGCGTAGGCTGGCCCTCCACTAGGTGGACTGGTGATCTGAAAACCGCGGGGAGCAGGTGGCGAGCAGCCGCTCAAGGTGGCTCTTTGTTGGGAGGCCTGTGTTCAGCAGTGGATTTCTTCAGACTGTTGACAATTGTGATGATGATGACCTAATAATAGTAGCCAAAAAATTCGTTTTTTTTTTCAGCCAAATAAAAGATTTATGTTAAACAACATGAAAAATTCAAAAATAAGTAAGTACAAAAAGTATTTTTGTGAACAATATTGAGGTAGGACCATTTCAATTGTTTTTTTGCATTGCACAATGTAGATTTTTTCATAATTTTTTTATTTATTTTAGTTGTAATGGTGATTATTCAGAAACATTATTTCTGTTTATAATAAATAACGGCTAATCGTAATTTACTTAATTTTAATATGGGTTTTTTGCTGGTGCCCCAAATCATACGGTAAAATGATAAAAACTCCCAAAACCGCAAAACGCAAGTAGGTACTTTAGACTAAAACTCAAGCATGGAACCTTAAAAATTTACTGGATTTAAGAATAACATCACAGCTACTTAATACACACAGCTGGCAAATATATATTTTTGTTGTAATAAACAACACCATCAAATGTTATTTTACCCGACATTTTGTCCAATTTCGTGCGTGTAGACTCTGTGTGCCAATAGAAGTCAATTGATACATGAAAATGACTTTATGAATATTAGGTCGAAGACGGAGAATTTTCTCAATTTCAACAAAATATTGAATACTTAACTCAAAAAGAAAATTAAATTTGCAATACTAACTTAAAAGATAGCCCACGGTAGATCTACGAGCCAACATCCTGTATATTTGGTTCGGAACCAACAAATACTGAAGCACATTAAAAAATATACCTACGTTATTTAAAATAGTTTCGTTTTGTCGGATCAAATTAAGCTCTAATTTTGATAATATAAATGGAGCTACTTATACGGTGTATTTCGAAACGGATCAACGTACGACTTTGCATTTGGTATACAAACTGGAGCCAATAAGTGTTTAAGCATTTCAGAATTTTGTCCGTTAAGGAGTCGATAAAGTTCAAAATTGCAATGAAAAAAATGTCGCGTATATCACTTTCTCAATGAATATGTTTGGCAACGTCGCAAAGTAGAAGGCGACGTTGCCACTCCGCATAAGATAGGGCTGGATCAACTTTGGGCCCAAGTTGGTATTTATATATATATATATATATATATATAAATATAGATTCCCCCATGGGCACTTAGTTGATCAGACGTGCCATATAGGTAGTAATTTGTTGATCCGATTTCACTTGTTGATCCGGGTGGTATTTGTTGATCCAATACAGCATCACCGTCAGTACGTGGCTCCAATTGGAGCCACAAGTGCAACCAACAGTAATAATAATAATTACGTGTTTTTTATACAAATCCACCTTTTTTGCGTTTGAGCACTAGTTGATCCGATTCAAATGAGCCAATCAGAGCCCACAAATTGTCACGAGCTCAGCAATTGGTTGCTGGCGTCCTTGGCAGGTATTATCTTATTCATGTACAATTTGTACATGAGGTTTAAAGACGGAGCTAAACTCTGCATGGTTTTTGCGGTCAGTGAAAAATTGTTTGCCAATTTTCACCAGTACCTATGATAATTATCAGCGTAGGTAACGGTAAGGTAGTAACGGTAAGTGTAATTATTTTGATATTTTTACCACCAACAACATCCATTTTGCTTCTTTACTGATTTTTATAATAATACATTTCTAGCAAATTTGATTCTAGCGTTGGTAGGTTTGTTTGATACATTTCCAGCAGAACTACATGAACGCGGATCCAAGGCTCTGATTTAAAAAAAATTGTAATAAGTAGATAGTACACAGATTCTATGAATGTAGAATTTGTGGGGAGATTGAGGTTATACAAAAATTTACTGACAACTTTTCTTTTGTTTTAAGTTACTTTTTGTTTTGTTGCAGCAGGTACAGCACCGTATCAACATACTGTGGCAAACACATTTTTTTATTTATGGAACCCTACCATAAACATGTATCAAACTAAAAAACCTATAAATATAAAAATATCTAAATAAAGAAGACTATCGCAAATCTATAACATTTTTTAAACGGCCTTGGGAAGGAACCCATTTCATAAAACGAAATACCTGTATCATCTGGAACAAAAGAACGAATCCCAATATACCTCTCCATCCATCTTTTATAGTCATTCAAACTGACGGAAAAGTATAATATTTGTTACATGATGATAGGATAATACATACAAAGTATTTTTGGTGTAATTTTGCTTTTTATAAACATTACACAGCTGATGATGACTGCTACGATGTTTGTGCTTATTGACACCATTGGATGATTATGTTGATTTTGTGATGTTAATTCCCTATGATGATGAATATTTTAAATGTGAATAAAACCTAGTCCTATTTACTTGTTAATTGGTTTTATTAAATCAAAGTAAGTTCAGTAAGTTTTAAAACGTTTGAATGAATTTAAGTAGAGGTTTCAGTTCTGTATTCTATAAACCTCTCGGAAAGGTTCTCGAGTGGCTACCACGAACCAAAAGACTTAGCTTAGACCGGCTCCCTACAAGGTGGATCGATGATCTGATGAAAACAGTGGGGAGCCGATGGATGCAGGAAGCGAGCTGCCACTCAAAGTGGCGCTCACTGGGGAGGCCTATGTTCAGCAGTGGACGTTTATCCAAATTCGTTCAGCCATTTCGGCGTGAAGAGGTAACAAACATACCCTCACACAAGCTTTCGCAATTAGTTTCTTTCGGTAAACGTTGTTCCCAAAATTATACTAAAATTGAAATAAATAACCTAAACTTGATAGTGTTGATGACAACCAAAGATAATATTTTGTTTAATAATTCTAAAAATGGCTGTATTATTATTCTTAAATTCAGTAAATTATTGATTTTGATACGTATTTTAAGGTACGAATTTTAGTCAAAAGTACCTAAACGTTTCAAGAATTCGGGAGTTTTTATAATCTTCATAGGATTTGTGCATCTTACTCTAAGATTTGGCGCAAAGTAAAACTCTAAACTAAAATGTTATCTAAGAAGTGGTTATTATCATTATTATCTAATAGCAAGCAGTAGTAGTAATAGAAATTCTTCAAGAATCAATGCCGAATAAAGACTCGGAAGCTCTCAGAAAAACTCGTGAATTAATGGCAGATCGGAGCTATGAAACTGCAGTCTTTAGTTGATATGTCAGCGTACGGTGAACTCAATAAACAAATCTGGAGTGGAGTTCTCAAAAACTGGAGACAAAACTGAAGACGAGAGTGGTGTTATTTCATCCAAGCCTGAGATTCTGAGAGAAATCGAGAACTTCTATGGACAGTTATACACCTCGACATGTAAGCCCACTACTAACACAGCTCAGGACACCAGAGCCAAGTTAGTCCGACACTATACCGAAGATATCCCGGATATCAGGCTGTACAAGATTAGAATGGGTCTCAAGCTTCTTAAAAACCACACGGCGCCAGGTGAGGATGGAATTACGACCGAACTTCTGAGAGCAGTATTTATAGTCCTACAGAAGTTATTTAATTCTGTCGTCCTTGAAGGTACAACGCCAGAAGCGTGGCACTAGAGCGTGGTGGTACTCTTCTTCAAAAATGGTGACAACACCTTATTGAAGAACTAGGCCCATCTTGCTTCTCGTGTATAAGCTGTTTTCGAGTCATTACGAATCAATCGACTCCTACGCAGGTTTGATGAATTTCAGTTAGCGTTAGCGTTTGGGATCTTTGCTAGACCCCCAGAGTGCGGAGAAAATCCCATTGCAAAGAGGCCTGATACAAGGAGACGTTATTTTTCCGAAACTGTACACAAACTCGTTGGAAGACGTTTTCAAGCACTTGGAGTGAAAAGGATCTGGCATCTACATAAATGGAGAACACATCACTAACCTTCGTTTTGCCGATGATATTGTAATGGCGGGGTCGCTTAACGACCACAAGTCAGCACCATGCTTAACGACCTTAGAAGTCTCCCGACAGGTTGGTTTTAAGATGAACATGAACAGGACGAAAATCATGTCTAATGCCCATGTTCCACCTGTACTGGTAATTGTTGGGAACGATACTCTCGAAGTTGTCGACAAATATGTCTACTTAGGACAGACTGTCCAACTTCGACAAAGAGGTCGCGCGAAGAATCCAACTTGGCTGGGCAGGGTTCGAGAAGCTTCGACCCATCTTTTCGTCTAAAATACCGCAAAGCCTGAAAACAAGTTTTCGATCAGTGTGTGTTACCAGTGATGGGAACTGAGATATGACCTCTTAGTGACGGCCTCATTTGTAAGCCCAAAATCGTGCTACGAGCTACGGTATTTCCCTGCGAAATAAGATCCGCAATGAGGAGATCTAGAGGAGAACTAAAGTGACCGATATAGCTCTTAGAATTATCAAGTTGAAATGGCGATGGGCAGGCCAAATCGCTCGTAGAACTGACAACCGATGGGAATTGAAAGACGCAGCGTAGGCTAGCCCCCCACTAGGTGGACTGATGATCTGGAAACCGCGGGGAGCAGGTGGCGAGAAGCCGCTCAAGGTGGCGCTTTGTTGGGAGGCCTTTGTTCAGCAGTGGACGTCTTCAGGCTGTTGATAATGGTGATGATGATGACCAAATAATAGTAACCAAAAATAACGTTTTTTCAGCAAAATAGTAAAAGACTTAAGTAAAACAACATGTAAAATTCAATAGTTATTAAGTACAAAGAGTATTTTTGTAAATAATATTGAGGTAGGACCAGCTTTAAATTACAATTTCAATTGTTTATTTGCATTCCACTGTGTAGTTTTTTTTTTCAAGGGGCATTATTTTTTATTTATTTTTGTTACAGTTGTGATTTTTTTGAAACATTATACTTGTTTATAATAAATAACGGCTAATCGTAATTTACTTCATTTTAATATGGGTTTTTTGCTGGTGCCCTAAATCATACGGTAAAATGATAAAAACTCCCAAAACCGCAAAACGTAGGAAGGTACTTTTGACTAAAACTCAAGCATGGAACCTTAAAATTTACTGCATTTAAGAATAATATTACAGCTACTTAATACAAACAGCAGGCAAATATTATATTTTTGTTCTAATCAACAACACCATCAAGTGAAAACAGTGTTTTCAATCATCCTATATATTCGGTACGGAGCTAACAAATACTAAAGCACATTAAAAAATATACCTACGTTACTGAAAATAGTATCGTTTTGTCGGATCAAATTAAGCTCTAATTTTGATAATATAAATGGAGCCACATAGACGCTGTATTCCGACATGGATCAACATACGACTTTGCATTTGGTATACAAACTGGAGCCAATAAGTGTTTAAGCATTTCAGAATTTTGGCCGTTAAGGAGTCAATAAAGTTCAAAATTTCAATGAAAAAAAATGCGCGTATATCACTTTCTCAATGAATATGTTTGGCAACGTCGCCTTCAACTTTGCGACGTTGCCACTCCGCATGCGATATATGCAACCGGAGTCGAGTAGTGAGGCGAAAAAGGTGGAGTCAGGAATGCACGGCCGTCGGGCCGGATCAACTTTGTGCCCAAGTTGGTATTAATATATATATATATATATATATTCAAATGACATCATTACTTTATTAATATAATAACTAACTACAAATTTAATAACTAAATACAAAATACAATTACTAAAAACTAAATTAAATCTAAACTAAGTAGGTACTTATCTAAAACTAAAACTATCTAAACTTATAAAATACACTTATAAATAAAAAACCGCGTTTAAGTCGCTGTCTGCGGGTAAGGTGCGTTATTTTTGGCCTTTTTCTTTATTTTCGATCAAAAAAAAAAAAAGAAAGTCGTTTCACTAGCAATAAAAGTGATCACTGTGGGAGTCTTTGACATTTTTAATGTGATCGTTTTTAGCGTTCTTGGCATTCTTAGCGTGTACTGGAACACACCCTAACTTAGATGGTTTCTCCAAAGCAAGTAACATCAAGCTCAATATAGATTTTTCTGAAGCCTTTGGTTATTTAAATTACAATTAAACAGCAAAATTGAAGTGCATGTACGAGTATAACACTAACAACGATAGAGTAGAGATAATGCCCCAAAATATGCCCTAGGTAGAGATATAACTGGTTAGGCTAGGGCATATTTCGGGATACCATTAATAAAATTCACCTAATTTGCTACGCAAGGGTAAAATGTGAAGAAACCAAGCGAAAATTCTTGTGGGCGAAGGTATGAGGACGTAAACGATTGTGTACCGTTTGCTGATCGTCTCGTTAAGGGTTACTGGATTGTGGGTCGAGGTTTTTTCATTGTCAATGATTGTGGAAGGGTTTTATTTTGTTTATTTTGCTTACAAAATTTCGTTTTAGGTGTAATGTGAAAGCTGAGTCGTTAGTACAGTGAAATAAATACAAAATAACTGGCCTAAACAAACCGGCCGGCCTTTTTTTTTTTTTTGAGTCATTGTGGAATTTAAATAATTTAAGACCTATTCAGACCTCAGCTTTTTTGGCTACATCTGTTTGCAGAGGTAATACCGCACGGGATCCCGTCAGGTATTGTATATGAAGATCAGCAGCTATAGCAAAGCAATGAGTGAAAAAGTATGAACAATAAGATTATCGCATATCCACTCGGTTTTGCTTCCGCAGGCGGTAACCAATAACGCTCAGGGGCCGTACTGTGAGCTCTTAGCGCGATTCATAACAGAGTCTATATTGGATCGCTTGTAACAATCTTCATACAAAAAAAAACATTGCGGTCCAATATACGCTCTGTTTTGAATCGCGCTAAGAGCTCTCAGTACGGCCCCTGGTCTGAATAAGCCTTTACAAAGATAAAAAACTGAAACAGAGATGACATTTGACGACTAGTTGTTTAAATTTTTAGGAGCTATGATGATGTTTTTATAGTAAATTGAAGTTTAGACCATGGTCGTTTTCGTTATGATTTGATTTCTCTTAATCCTCCAGACATATATTTTTGAGCAGAATAAAATTACACAGTATTTAGTAAAACTAAGTACTTATATAACTAATACGGATTAGTGAATCATCGGTTTGGCAGGTTTTATATAAGCATCAAACGTGTCTGTGAATGTCATAAAAGCAGTGATATGTCGAAAATTACATATGCTCTATGCTGTTCTTAAAAAAACACCTCTGATATTTATAAGACTTTGCGATTTAAATAAATTATATAATAAATCATATGGACTAACGTTAAAGCATAACTAATTGAATGGAGCACTACAACGTGAACCCTCAAATTGCTTGCTTATTGAGGGAAACCAATTAATTATTACTAAGTTATTAAGTGAACCCAATTAACTGAATCAGTATTTGAAAGGTTAGGATCCAAGGCAAATCACGAAGAAAATAAACGTAAATTCAAGCCCAAATCAAGTTAAAAGGTGGCACTCGTATAGACCGTTTTGCGACCGCTAACATTAGGCAATGGCACTTTTGGGACTTAAAGGGTTCCTTATTGCGTTGTAAGCATTTTGCTTTGTTTCTTTTATGTCTGGTGTTATTTTCACAATGGGATTTTACGCCCACTTGCAAGATTAATATTCCATGGACGCTGGTAAACCCTAAATAGGATTTTATGTAAAACGTCTGATGACGTGAGCGAGCAGTACGTAAGCCATTGCTACTTCGTATCAACACCGATAATGTAGCGATGGAAATCCATTGAAGTGATATGTTTTAATACATTTGTTTCTTTATTACCTTCATACGATCATCGTCAGACTGTGTTTTGAAAAAAATCGGTTATAGGTACATAATATTAGGTAGGTATCATGATATTATAGGTAGTCATATTGCAGTAAGTTGAGGCTTGAAAATTGAAAAGTCCAAATACATATACTTAAGTACTAAATTAATAAAAATATTCAGGACTAGCTACTGCCCGCGGCGTTGCCACGCGTGGACTACATTACTTTTCAGGTTTCGGTTTGGGTAATGGCTTTATTTTTAAAAACTGTTTAGCTATCAACCACACTAAGTTTTCTGCTCGTATAATCACTTCCACGAAGTAAAAATGACATGTCTTAATCATGGATAAAATAATTAATTATAATATTTTCCAAAACAGCGTAGGTACGCTAATTAATCCTTGATATTCCTGGACCAATTTTGATGAAATCTCCACTCATGGCTACTTAACTATAGAAAAATTTTCGATGATAATTCGATAAGTATCATCGAACTCATGATTAATTAAAACCTATATTATATTAAAATCTAGGCTTTCAAAACATTTTTATAAAAGGGCAAACTCTGGGGGTCTAGCAAAGATACCAACCGCTAACGCTAACGCCAAACGCTAACTCCAAAATGTACTGAAATGTCGTTTCGGAAATCGCTAACTTTTCTGTAGCGAATGTCATTTCGATACATTTTTGGAGTTAGCGTGAGGCGTTAGCGTTAGTGATCTTTGCTAACCCCCAGGGCATTTTACATAACATGTTTCGTACACAGATTAGAGAAAAAAATCTACTTCGTATCATTCCAAAGAGTATTATTATACTTCTGTATCATTCAAAGAGTATATAATTTATTACGTAACGTAAGAGTATCATTGGCCACTGCATTAGCCTATGGTGGTAATAATATGCATTGGCCCTCAGACCTGTGGGCCAAACATAAACGTCATGTAATGCCAAAAATAGGTTTAGCAATGCGTAGTAAGGGTCAAGATTATACTCCCAAGGGTAAAGCTCTAACTATCACGGTTCATGAGATACAGCCTGGTGACAGACGGACAGAAGGACAGACAGCCTGACAGACGTCGTCAGTCCGTTTTGGGTACGGAACCCTATTACTAAGGCTCCGCTGTCCGTCTGTCACCATCAGGCATCTCATGAATCGTGATAGTTAGACAGCTGAAATCTTCACAGATGATAAATATATTTTTGTTGCCGCTATTACAAAAAATACAGAATAGTATTTAACCCCTTAAATACTTATTCTGTATTTTAGTATTTTTTCTCTCTCATACAACAAACGTTTTTTTGCTAGTTTTTATAGATAATGATACGGAACCCTTCGTGCGCGAGCCCAATTCGCACTTGGCCGGTTATTTCTCTAATCTGCGGGCACTTAAGTATAAGTAACATGTTTGTATCTTGAATGCAATCGATTCATCATCATCATCATCATTAACAGCCTGAAGACGTCCACTGCTGAACATAGGCCTCCCCCAGGGAGCGCCACTTAGAGCGGCTGCTCGCCTCCTGCATCCATCGGCTCCCCGCGGCTTTCACCAGGTCGTCGGTCCACCTAGTGGGGGGCCGGCCTACGCTGCGTCTTCCAGTTCGTGGTCGCCACTCGAGAACCTTTCTTCCCCATCGGTTGTCAGTTCTACGAGCGATGTGGCCTGCCCATTGCCATTTCAACTTGCCAATCCTAAGAGCTACATCGGTCACTTTAGTTCTCCTGCGGATCTCCTCATTTCGGATCCTATCTCGCAGGGAAACACCGAGCATTGCTCTCTCCATAGCTCGTTGCGCGACTTTGAGCTTAGTAATGAGGCCAACAGTTAGAGACCACGTCTCAGTTCCATAAGTCATCACTGGCAACACACAATCGATTCATACTACTTACATATTATTTGATGGTATATCTATTTTACTCCAAAAACTCCAAACAACCTGCAAGGGCTTAAATAGAAAAACTAATAATTGTTAATCAAATCTAATAAATTATAAAATTTCATTCCACTGTTTAATGCATATTTACTACCGAAATTAACTCCTATTACTCTTTGTTCATGGCCTTACACACGTTTTTTTTTTCTTTAATCTGTGCCTCCAGATTACGTGAAACATGTGAAATATTCAATAACAACACGACGAAAAATTACTATAGTTAACACTGGCTAAATTCACTATTTGTGGAGCCATAATACAACAAAAATTACTGTGACATAAACTAAACGTCAGTAGCCAAAAAAATTCACCATGAAGCGGCCATGTTGTATAAAATTCCGTCTGGTTTCGTAATGATATTTTAATAATTTTGACCAAAAATGTTTAATGATATTTGTATTTTAATATATCCTATGTTGTGCGCCGGTTATTTCTAAGCATATTAGTGCAACCCGCATGAAAATCAGTTCATTATCTAGGGTTTTGTTCAATAACAAACAAACAAACAGCTACAAATTATTGTCCCTAGATGGCGTTAGATACGATAAATTAGAAAATGTATGGAGAAGGGCAAAAAGTCTTGTAGTCCTGCATCGCGGTTACGATATTTTTTGAACAATAGAACCTATGGGATAAATTAGACTTAACATCATTATGTGTGTTCCGTAGCGCGCCAGAATTACACATTTATTATATGTAGGGATTATGAGGTCAATGGATTTTGTACTATTTAAGTATTTATCAAGTAGCTATGCGTCAGGTTTATACACACCGTGCTCAAGAAAATAAAACGTGGGTTACAAAAACGGGATAAAAGGCTAATCAGTTAACGTGGCAAGATAAACTAAATAAGGACTAATCCAGGATATATTTAGTTAAGCCGGAATTAAAACGGAACGCACAAGTGGCCTATAAGAGTTGCGAGTTTTTAAATGGATATGACACTAGATAAATTTGTAGTACCTTAGTGCCTAATAAAGCCATGTTCCCGTCAAGTGACGACATAAGATCGGTCGATAGAAAATATTAGGTAGTTCAACAAACAAAACTACTAACCACTTGTTCAACACAGGTGCAGCGATGTTAAGTTAATAGCGTGCCCATAAAACTTATTTTATTGCACGAAACCAAATATAGTCCGCGTTGTTCCATTCCACTTTCGGTGTCGCAAATCGTTAAACCAATAGGCGGTAAATTGTTCAGCTTACTAAGTCACTGCTGTAACAATAAAACAAACTGAATTAGAAAGCATGAAGGAGCTTAGACCTTCGTCCTATACCTACGCAATGATTGTTCTAAAATATACTGAAATAATGAGTGCTTCAAGTGATCTAAACTTTTTCAGTTATTCATAACTCATTTTGTGTTAGCCTGTGTAGGCTATAGTTTACAACACGCTGGCAAGTGGGGATTGATGGATGCCATATGTCCTTGATATTTGTAATTCTTCATCATGCCGGTTTCCTCACGATGTAGGCATTCCTTCACCGTTAAGCAAGTCTGAATTCCTTACTTATCTTAAAAAGACTTTGGTGCAGCACCAAGTGGGTTTTGAACCAGGGTACGCCAGTTAGTAAGTTGCGCAGCCTAACACAGAGCCGCATTCGCTCTTGAATATCGTCTTGGGAGGGGGGGGAGGGAAAGGAGGAGGGAGATAGTTGAATATTTGAAATGTCCAGTTCAAATTCTAAATCTTCATTTCTTCTACACCCGATCTACTCTTACAAGAAATAGCTATTCTTGCAACGCAATAGGTCTTCTACGAAAGATGTTCTCCCCGGTAGAATGTTGTCTTGAACACTATAGCAATGCTTTATGATAGTGATTACTGTCTTCGTTATGGGCCATGAATCGCTACTAACAATGTAGTCCTCTTACACTAGTGAGCTAGGACCCCTAGCCCGTGGTTTCACCCAGTATTTCTTACAATCAATTTGAAGTCCCTCGAGCTATTAAGACGGTATACGTACGTTGCCCGTGTTTTTTTGCAGGTACATTTTTTATACTAAAACAGGATTCTAGGCAAACATGCACTGTCGTATAGACTGCATTATAGCTTTCCATCTGGTAAGACAATGGTCAAATTCTTTGTCAATAAACAGTTAAAAAACATAGACTTTGAAGACTCAGGTTTACTCTTCCTACTTATGCAAGAAACTTAAATAAAGCTCTATTGGTAGTACCTACAGTGAGAAAGAAGCAATATTCGAGAAGCGAAATATTTTAATAAAACCTGCACGCCACAACACATCAAATCAAATCATTTCGCCAGAGATTGAAAATGCCGTTGCCCTCCGTAAACTTCAACTGGAAATATTAATACTTACAAGAAACGAGTTAGACGTGGCTACGGAAAACATTCTTTCATCTCTTGTATAACTGTGTAGCTCTTGCGTAGAGTACACTTATATATAAAAAGGACGTTTTACAAATCAGCAGTTCGATTAATTATATAATCGTTATCCTTTTCTGCGTAGAGAATAAAATATGCAAAGAGCACTTGTGTTTTTTCACCACAAATATGTATAATATTATAATATGTACCTATAGGTACCTCCTCGTTTGAGCTAGATCCATTGTCGTTTCTGTTCCACAGCTGTTATAAAATTGCCTTTCCCCTGTTTTACTCCACTTGACAATTATGCAAGTATGATAAAAATGAATGAAATGAGGGAATTTTCCTTTACAATCCTTATAAGCCCTTTCCCTATTTGCTTTTACCAATATCGAATACCTATTACCGTAGTCTGCGCTTTACTGATGACTTCTACCGCCCTTAATCCCAACGCCACCGCTTTCATCCCGTTGCTTCCTTTCCCCCGCCACTACACCCGCCCTAATTGGCCACTAAGCTTTAAAATAATAACAAAAGTACAATTTATAACAGTCGACAGTAAATTATACGACTTTCTTTCGCACGATGTCACAAAATAATCAAATTTATTGCAATGCGTCAGCCCCAAGCCCTAATAGGATAACAGAGCCATGCCCTCTGCCAAGTGGAGTGACGTCATTGATGTGGCAAAAAAGGTAATTAATGACGGTGCTATACTGTCGACAGTAGCCCGTACAAGCTGAATTTATGCCGTCGTAATGTGAGCTCGTTACATATTACAGCTGCTGGTGATTATCATGATGTCAGCATAATGTATCATTATATAAACAGGAATTCTTTTGCACTTCTTACTATTATTATTAAGTAGGTACTTCCTAGGTATATAAGCGTACAGTATTATTAAGTCCAAGTTATTAACATTATTATTTCATCTTTAATACCTAATGCAGTCTGTCGCCTCTACAAGTATCGCACGCGTATCATCAAAGCCTATAAAATACTTACTTACTTCCAGAATCTGTACTTGAAATTTAGCATAAATGAAGGATAATAGTAAAACGGAAAGAAAGGAAAAAAATCACATTAAAATAATATTTAAAAAAACGCAAATATATTAATTATCTGTCAAATATTTACTAATTGGGGGTCACCACAAGGTCTTATAGTATTACTACTTCAATCATACTTTGAAAAATGACATAAAAATAAGAATATTGTAATGTTGTTGACGCAGAGCAGTTTTGATGACGTCACGTTAAATCTTTCACTCAAAGACAACTGTCATGTCATACCGTTAATCATGTTGACACTGTCGTGCGACAGTGATAACGCTATATAAAAATGTAGACCTCTTGTTCTCGCGCAGGCATACTTTACATGTTCATGGTACGAAATCGAAAAATATTATTGTAACCTTGAAGCATTACTGTCACGGACCATGATGGTTTTGTATTAGTTTGTGGTAGCCCTGCAGGTAAAATGCTAAGCTTAAAAAGTGTTTAGGAGCGAAATTCGTTACATTCGTTTCTTGCCCCACTGCTTTCATAATTAATAACAGCAGCAGTTTCAGACCAACACGTAAGTATGAATGTCAAACATCCGTTTCTTTATAGTCTGCATCCGCTGTGTTGTAGTAAACTTTGACGCAAATCGCTAGAATTTGTAGTACTTGCGATCGTTCCGAGCTTCCGTGGGTAGAACTTCGTAGGTATTACCTACTATTATTTATTCTGTGGCTCTATATGTACAGTTTACCTGCATTGCTTATTTTGATATCCTATCTCTCATACAGCAGCAAACCTAATTCTTACTTTTTATTATTCTAGCGAGAGATTCAATAGATGCTCAGAGGACTTTGTCTCATTGACTGGGGAAAAAGTGCGGCTCAGTAGCCTCGACAAATAGCGCTCACAAGGGCCAACGGTGTAGAAAAGGTGTTATCAGCTCGTTTGTACTTAGGTACTTTACTTAGGCTGTGGTACCTATTTATCTGCTCTGTGGTAACCAAAAGATGTAAAAACCAATATGAAATATAAACATAAACAAATAATATGTAATTATTAAAACACTTCCATAAATCAACCCCGTAGAGCACCCTTGATTAAAGGGTGTACCACAAATCCACCGAGTCCGTTCTGCGAGGCTTAGAGCCCTAGCCAGCCTACGTTTCGTATTATCATTATTTACGGCTACACAACTTTGGTGTTACTTCCGCTGTAACTTTGACGCAAGGACCTTATTTATTGCAATTTTTATTCAAATGTATGAAAACTTTCTTTAGAAAACTGCTCTTCATAATCCGTTCTGGATTGTGCAAGTTAAATTGGGATATGTTCACACCGTACACAGATTTCCCACTAATTACGGTACCAGCTAGTATGACGAATATTGGGTAGCTAAGTAAATCCAACAAAACCGACGACCGATTCCTTGCTGCTTTCAAGAAAAAAGCTATTGATGCTCAACAAGTCATGTAGTATTTATTGCGAAACAATCATTATATTGCTTAGCTTTACCCCGCGGCTGTACCCGCGTGGGGAGTAAACGTAGAGCTCGCAGGCTCATTCTACATAAAAATAAGAACTGGCAACCGATAGAGAAGAAGGGTTCTCGATCGGCGACCACGAATCCGAAGACGCAGCGTAGGCTGGCTCCCACTAGGTGGACCGACGTTCTGGGGCCTTACCGCGTAAAATAGGGCACTCAGGGTTTTTAAGGCTAAAGTGAACCGGTATCTTTTAAGCAAGCATGCTGCACCGTCGACCGCGTCATCACTTACCCTCAGGTGATACCATGGTCAGAAGTCGGCCTATCGATGATAAAAAAAGTCAACTCTTGCTTGTACTAACGGACATGTCAATTAGCGAGTATAGGATGGCAGGTGAAGTCTATGTCCAGAACAATTACACGATAGGGGGCTGGTTTGAGAAGCCGATGGCATTTACGGATCATAATTTTTATTGCAGAACACTGAGTGCCTCAAAACCTCCACGTGTTTTGCGACAGTGCCAGTTAGAGATGTCCTGTATAATATACTATGAGGTCTTTGAATAGCCTCGATTTATTCCACTCCATCTCATTTCCGGCGTAGATATTATATGAATATGAAGGCACATATAGAGAGAGGTGATTAATCATCTGAGAGTATACAAATCGACAACATGTTAGGGCGGATTAATTGGGACGCTCGCGCCGGTAATTCTAGTACATAAATCATCATTGTCATCGGCAGACTCCAGGAAAAACAACATCTGCTCCATTTGCTCTTCTCTTCTGTTAGCCGTAAGTATAATAATGTCACCGTCTTTTTGTAAGAACCGATTGCTTATAAAAAAACGCGGTTATTTATAAACTGTTGAATTATTGTAAACGCGCAATTTGTCTTGCAGGATGATTTTTCGATTATATTTAGAGAGAATTAATAATTTTAAAAAATAATCCTAAATGACTAAAATTGTGAAAACAAATTACTCATTCCTAGTTTGGGCAGTGTTGCCAGTTTTTTATGCATTACTTTACATGAATTTGTTTCGGAGTTATCGATGTTTATAAGCAAGCCTCTTGAATGTTGTCGGAACTAACTTCAAGCTAAAAACACATTAAGAGAGCATTAAGTTCCATACTTAAAATTACTTACGCGAAGAATCTCAAACTCGTGTGGTATTTTCTCCGAAGCCTCAACTTTTAACTCACTAAAATAAACTTGGAATAAACGCGTTCTAGAGTCATTTATTTCAACTTCCGCATTTCAAAGGAAGAATTAGGTGATAAAAAGGCGAACAAACCGCAGGATCTTTTGCTTTTTGTGCGCATTTATACTTCCCCTTTTCATAAAAAGCTGTCGTTTAACCATTCGGTCTGAATTAATTTAATGTCACAAAGCTTTTTGACTCGTGACCGTACACCGTCACGTGATTTTACTCAAATATATTCCTAGTCAATTCTGAATATCAACATGCTTATTATTATCGTCCACAGATAACTAATATCATCCTACGTAATGACTTCTCATCTGAAGCCGCATCACATCAAAGGCCTTTAGAAACATCGTTTAATATCAAGTACTACATCAAGAGATGTTTCTCTAATTAACATGTTCAAGCAACGTGTATGTTACAGGAATTTAATTTAGATGTTAGACCAAATACCTATCTAAAGTCAATTTATGGCCCGAATCAAACCAATACGATTAGTTATAGCATAGCCATGTAGCAGTGGCGTAGAGTGCTGCTACGAGATGTGCATTTTTTTAACCCTCGCCGGTTACATGAAGTCTACGCCGTAGAGGCGTAGAGGGACATTTTCAAAGCTTTTGTTTTGGTCGCTAAATAAACACTAGCATAGTGCATTTGCCGTCAGCAGCCCTACCATAAATGAAAATGAAATGAAATATATTTATTCGTGACATACACAATACCACAAACTAATACAAAACATTCATGGTTCGTGGCAGTAATTATGGTTTTGTATTAGTTTGTGGTAGGGCTGCAGTAGACTAACAAATGCTTTTGATCAATTATCCTCTCCCTCTGTATTTTGATCAAAGAAAACCTAAGTGCCTGTGTTTTTAATAAGAAAAAGGAATCTAATTTAAAAATCAGGTCAAACGTTTGTTTAGATTTCGCTGCTTGACTACCGTTATTTAGGGCAGAAATCTTTGGTGCTTGTTATTTTATAATTACTCTTAGCGTTTGTTAATTTTTGAGAATGGGACTAAACTTTAAATTTAAAAACAAAAAGAAGAGCTTTGATTTGTTTTATTTAGAAATAATATCTTGATAACACGTTTTATTAAGTACTATTATTTTAAAAAAAAATATATACAGATTGCTACAATTCACACCGACTCTAAATATACTTATAACGTAGTATATTTAAAACTAACTGTCACATACTTAATATAACTTGTAACTTGTTAGATTTTGTATGTAGGTAAGTAATATTCATAGTCTATCTATATCTATATCTATCTATATCTATACATATAATAAAACTGTAGAGATAAAAAAACCTGTAAATGCAAGATATCGAAAAAAAAATTAAATAGGTCTGCTTGAAATTTTTCGCTGGTCACGTTAAGCTACTTTTTAGACATTTTGTCTGTTTGTTTGTTTGTTTGTTTGTTTGTTTGTTACGGCACAACTCCGAAAATACTGAACGGATTTTCATGCGGTTCTCACTAATAAGCTTAGAAAAACCCGGCGCACAACATAGGATATATTAAATTTTAAATAATGTAAATTTTTTTTTGGTGAAAATGATTAAGATTTCATAATGAAACGGAACGGGATTTTAACAAGATGGCCGCTTCAAGGCTTCAAGGTAAGTTTTTTTTTTCTTATATTTTGGTCCACACATAGTGTAGGTATTTAGCCAGTGTCAAAAAGTAAGTTTTATTTTAGCTACAAATTATAGATGAGAGAAAAAAAATGTGCTCTGTGCTACTGACGGTAATTTTATCTCGGGTTTATCCGGATGCACAGATTAAACAAACAAAACTCTGTTACTATTATGGCGCGGCTTCATATACGCCCGAACCTTCGCTGTTGAGTTGGCACGCAAAAACATCTCTGTTGACTATCCTCGATGTTTTTGTAGCGCCCCAACCCGGACACACAGTCAATTTGTTTGCCTGCTGCGCGACCGACGTGGGCTAAATAAAATGGAGGAAGCAGTCGGCGAATAAATATGTTTTACTAACTGTGAGAATATTATTTATACAAAAAGCGATTACAAAAATAGATTTTAATAGTTTTAATTTATAATTCCTTATCAATATGAAGTAAAACCATTTTTTTTTATTTGTCTGTTTATCTGTCCCTTTGAATACGGATCACGGTTGTTATAGTGGCAACAGAAATATATCATCTGTGAAAAATTCAACTGTCTAACTATCACGATTCATGAGTACATCCTGGTGTCTGATGGACAGACAGACAGACAGACGGACAGCGGAGGTTTAGTAATAAAGATTTACCCTTTGAGTACGGAACCCAAATCATTTTTATTTCATACTGAACAATCCCCACTGCACTAAGCAATAAGGAAGTAATGTAATGCATGTTTGTATTTATAACATAAAAAACAAAAAACAGTAAATAACAATTGGCGCACCTGCATTACCGGCAGTGTATCATGAGTGCATCACACTTTTCGGGCTACGGCGAAATACATCGCGCGATAACTTCGTCTGCGCTCGATGCAATGCAGATTAGAGAAAAACAATGTGGTCATTATGTAACTACCTATACCCAAGGAAGTCATATGTATTGCATGTAGATAACTTTTTTCGTTAACCTGTGGTCCAAACTAAAAAAGAGGATAGGTATGAGAACCTTCTTAAATATGAGCACGACACAGAGAACAAGGAATTTCGAAAACTAAAAACTTCTTAGACTTTTTTATTATAAGTTATAAGGCTTCACGCGATATCATATTTAGCCAATATTGAAACATAACTAAAATTATTATTCATGTTTTCGATTTAATGGGTTCTGGCGAGGGCAAAATTCTTTATTGACGATCTGTTATTATGTATTAGTTTTCAAAAATCTACTACGCGTTACCATTCGAAATAAGTATTTAAAATTGTATTGTATAGTACCTATAGTTTAACCTATAGTAGTAACATATTCAGTAATCTGTGCCTATAAGTTCTTCATTTATTGACCCTAGCTTTTGCTACGCATTGTAAAACCTTTTTTATTTTGGCATTAGACAAAATTTGTATTTAGCCAATGATAGGAAGTATTTTATGAAAACTGTTTAAAAGGGTAGGCTCTTAGACTTTTTATAATCATTCATAAGGCTTCACGCGATTATCATACTTAGCCAATATTGAAGCTTACTTAATTAACATTTTTATTCATGTTTTCGATTTATATGGTTTTGGCGGGAGCAATATTCTTTATTGGCGATCTGGTCAAATGTATTATTTACATAAACTTACTACACGTTACCATTCTAATTAGGTAGATAAAATTATTATTGCGCTACTGCTATATTCTTGATCGACCCCAAGGAAGTTTTAAGGTACCAGGGGTCTAGCAAAGATACCAACCAATAACGTTAACGCCAAACGCTAACTCCAAAATGTACTGCGATGACATTTCGGAAATCGCTTACTTTTCCACAGCTAATGTCATTTCAATACAGTTTTGGAGTTAGCGTTAGGCGTTAGCGTTAGTGGTTGGTATCTTAGCTAGACCCCCTGTAGTACTTATAGCTACTTAAGTTATAGACCCTTACCATTGCTACGTATTTTAAAACCTTTTTTATTTTGGCATTAAAGTAAGCCGGAGTGCGATATTTGTATTTAGCCAATGATACGAAATATTTTATGAAAAATGTTTATGGGTAGGTACTTAGATATAATAATATGTAGGTATTCATTATGGCAATTGTATCCTTGAATTAACAACAACATGGCGCGTAACGTTCGTTTTTGACTGTTTTTTTTATTTGTTCTTCTTCTTGGGTGTTATATTGTATTCTATGTATGTATTTACAAACAAAAAGTATATAAGTATTATATCAGTTATCTGGTTCCCATAGTACAAGCTATGCTTAGTTTGGGGCTAGATGGCGCTGTGTGTAATGTCCACACATTTATTTATTTTATTTATTTACTTATTCTTCTTGCATGTTAAGTTTTTAATAGTTAAAATATTTTAGATCTGTGGGCTTTTAAATACACCACGGGAGCAAAAAATGATTGATTACTCGGTTACTCAAGAAGGTTATAGTTATAGTAGGTAAGTAACTATCTTTGTAATGACGATTTTACCTACTTCCTCACTTTCATCACTAGGTAGGTACGTTGAAAGTGCAGTGAGAATGAGACAGCGTGGAAAATAGTGGACATAATAATAATTATAACTGTCGATTCTTTAAGGAGTGGTGGTTTAGTATTAGTCATTCCTAATAAGTATTAAGAAAATTAATTATGTACGCATCGTACAGGTTAATGCATATCTCCAGCAACTTATAAACTTATTATGGACACTGGCTAAGTGTAGGTACTCAATTCGTATGGAGCTAAACTTAAGAATCATCGTGTGTGATTCTTCCATATTTTTCTAAACCGTACCTGACTGCTTAGGTAACTACTACCTAAACAAAATTTAAAGACCTGAGTGAAGTGATGATGATTTCTTTTTGTTGTAATATGAAGAGGTACTTATAAAATTGTAGTTTTTTATTTGAAACTTCTTTTACTGTTATAAATCTATATTAGGCTCAAAACATTTAAATTTAGGTAATGGCTTAAATAGCTTCCACTCACGGGTATGCTTGCGTTATACCTATACCTTTGCTAATACAGGTTACTGTGCTCTGCTTCGAAAAGATTTAGTGGTGTTTTTGTTTGGTACGAAATGCATTATCTATTATTAGACTATAACGTAAAAATAACATAACACAAGCGTGCGAAGCCGCGGGCAAAAGCTAGTTAACAATATAGTAACAGCGCGTCTACTCTTACTGCGTATTTTAAATCTTAAGATTAAGCGACTCGATATCGAACACGCATGCATTGTTATTCCACTATCATCTCAAATGCTGGTATTCCCATAGAAAGTACAAAAAATTGGCAGTTAATAAATGATACAAAGTTAAAGTACTCACGTACATTAATTAATTAGTGTACGTGCGTTTTCTTGACAAAATAAAAGGCTGTGAGAGTTTACTTTGATGAAAAACGACAGTGAGGCAAAATGTTTTAAAATTATTATGCAGTCATCACCATCATCATCAGCCTGAAGATTTCCACTGCTGGACGTAGGCCTCCCCCAAAGAGCGCCACTTTGAGCGGCTGCTTGCCTCCTGCATCCATCGGGTTCCTGCAGATTATTGAGTTACCTGTAACTATACAGGCAGGTTTATCTAGTAGGTAACCTTACAGAAAAGTCTTACCACCTAGTACTTAATTAAGTAAGTATTTTTGATATAAAAGTGATACAAACAAACAGAAAACATAATTATTATTAGTATAGAGATTACATTATCGCGTTATGCGTTAGTTATCTTTTATTAATTATTGATACTAGAAATTCCGTCTATAGTTGCGGTCTATAGCTATGATTGATAGCATATTGAGGGTTTAGATAGCGTCCTTTAACGCTGTAATAATCTACAATCTATGGAAAGTATCTGAGTCCACTATCGTTTATGCCCACAGACATCTAATATTATACATTAGAATTAGATATGTCTGTGTCATTAGCCCTAGAAATTGTTTGTTATTGTTAGCCTTATTCGCTCATTCAAACGCGCTTACCTACGTGAAACTGTAAATAACGTTAGAATAAACGATCCTCTTAGTTTAGTTAGAATATCTTGTGATCAACCCAATACGTTCCCACTACTCGGACACGGGCCTTCTCTCACATTTGATGGTTTGTGGATGTTCTCGAATTTTTTGTGTCGATTTATTTTTAAAACTGCATGATTGCAATTCTGAATAAGTGTCTCTTAGAATATCTTGAAAATTAAAAATTTGAATAAAATTGAAAATTTTTATATAAATATCCCCACTATTCAAAAGTTAAACTTCGCACGTTTGTATCTTATTTAATTTTGTTTGAATGTATACCTATAGCTTTTACAGCAAAATGACTGGAAATGGATTTGAATGAACGTTTACACATAGACTGCAATTACCTAGATTAACCCACATAATTATATTAAACCTTATAAATACTTAGAACTTATATTCTAAATCAACAATAATGTGGTTGCCCCATCTTTGTCATCAAGACTGTTCTCATTACATCCATTATAATTTATAATACCATAAAAATGGATCTATTGAGAATAAAAAATCTCATTAGATACATGTTGTTTTAAAGTCTTTGAAAATAGATCCAATGAGAAAATAAATTCTCACTGGATCCATCATGGATCTGGCCCATGGATCTACTGCGAATGAACCCGATATTTGGACTGTGGCCTATTTTGACAGCTTCTTATTTTATTGGCTAAAAGGCCAAATTAGTCACATAAATAATACAGTTCATTTAAAACAACAGAACCTAAAGCGGGTTTATTTTGTGCTCTGTAACAATCAACCCTAGAGCGTACAACATTTACAAGGATCTACCTACTATACAAACAGTGCCAATTTTACCCTACTTTACCGTGATTTGTAGACTCCAAAATATGTTTGCGAGATGTGCCTTACTAAACATGTTTTGGAGTTGAATACGGAGAAACTGAGGATCATGTATTTTTCCTCGTCTTTTTGTTAACGAGCCTCTTGCTCTGAGTTTTATGGCTGAACATAAAATCAAGTTTCCTTTCCTACCCATGGACGTAATGGTACCCTACACTTCTATCCTATATAATGCAAATACCTACTATTTTTACTTATTATTGTATTATAGGTATGAAAGATTGTTTCTATGTAGGTACTATGTCATACCTATGTACAATGGACGTTTAGCGCTTTGTAATTTTATTCAACAACTAGCTTTTGCCCGCGGCTTCGCACGCTTGTGTTATGTTATTTTTACGTTATAGTCTAATAATAGATCATGCATTTCGTATCAAACAACAAAATCCACTAAATCTTTTCGAAGCTGCGCACAGTAACCTGTATTAGCATAGGTATAACGCAAGCATAGCCGTGAGTGGAAGCTATTTAAGCCATTATTTAAAATAAATGTTTTGAGTCTAATATAGATTTATAATAGTAAAAGAAGTTTCAAACAAAAAACTACAATTTTATAAGTACCTCTTCATATTACAACAAAAATAAATCATCATCACATCACTCAGGACTTTAACAGAAGTTTCAGTAAATTTTGTTTATTAAGTAGTTACCTAAGCATTCAGGTATAGTTAAGAAAAATATGATTGAATCACACACGATGATGGTGTTTTGCTCAGTTTTACATATGTAAAGATATTATCCGCGCGCTTTTTGTTCTTTTTACCACATTTTTTTACCTTCTTAAGTTTGGCTCCATACGAATTGAGTTACCTACACTTAGCCAGTGTCAATAATAAGTTTATAAAAATACATAATATTTTACAGCCGAAGATATGCATTTACCTGTACGATGCGTACATAATTAATTTTCTTAATACTAATTAGGAATTACAAATACTAAACCACCACTCCTTAAAGAATCGACAGTTACAATTATTATTATGTCCACTATTTTCCACGCTGTCTCATTCCTACTGCGCTTTTAACATACCTACCTAGTGATGAAAGTGAAGAAGTAGGTTAAATCGTCATTACATAATTATTACTTACACCCAAAGATGGGTTACTTACCTACTATAACTATAACCTCCTTGGAGTAACCGAGTAATCAATCATTTTTTGCTCCCGTGGTTTATTTAAAAGTCCACAGATCTACAATATTTTAACTTATAGAAACTTATTTCAACATGCAAGAAGAAGAAGAAGAAGAAGATGATGAACAAATCAAAAACAGACAAAAACGAACGTTACGCTACATGTTCTTGTTAATTCGAGGACACAATTGCCATAATGATTACCTGCATATTATTATATCTAAGTACCTACCCTTTTTAACATTTTTCATATAATTTTTCATATCATTGGCTAAATACAAATAATAAACACGCACTCCGGCTTACTTTAATGCCAAAAATGAAAAAGGTTTTAATATGCGTAGCAATGGTAAGGGTCTATAACTTAAGTAGCCATAAGTACTATAGGTACCTTAAAACTTCCTTGGGGTCGATCAAGATCGCAGTGTAGCAGTAGTGCAAAAATAATTTTAACTACATGATTTAGAATGGTAACGTGTTGTAAGTTTATGTAAATAATACATTTGACCAGATCGCCAATAAAGAACATTGCTCCTGCCAAAACCCTATAAATCGATAACTTGTATAAAAATATTAATTAAGTAAGCTTCAATATTGGCTAAGTATGATAATTGCGTGAAGCCTTATGAATGATTATAAAAAGTCTAAGAACCTACCCTTTTACAGTTTTCATAAAATACTTCGTATCATTGGCTAAATGCAAATTTTGTCTAATGCAAAAAAAAGGTTTTACAATACGTAGCAAAAGCAAGGGTCAATAAATTAATTACCTATAGCCACAGATTAATGAGTATGTTACTACTATAGGTTAAGCTATAGATACTATAAATACAATTTTAAATACTTATTTCGAATGGTAACGCGTAGTACATTTTTGAAAAATCAATATTGAAGCTTCAATATTGGCTAAGTATGATAATTGCGTGAAGCCTTATGAATGATTATAAAAAGTCTAAGAACCTACCCTTTTACAGTTTTCATAAAATACTTCGTATCATTGGCTAAATACAAATTTTGTCTAATGCCAAAAAAAAAGGTTTTACAATACGTAGCAAAAGCAAGGGTCAATAATTTAATTACCTATAGCCACAGATTACTGGGTATGTTACTACTATAGGTTAAGCTATAGATACTATAAATACAATTTTAAATATTTATTTCGAATGGTAACGCGTAGTACATTTTTAAAAACGAATACATAATACCAATTCGCCAGTAAAGAGTTTTACCCTCGCCAGAACCCAATAAATCGAAAACATGAATAATAATTTTAGTTACGTTTCAATATTGGTTAAATATGATATCTCGTGAAGCCTTAATTTATAATAAAAAGTCTAAGAAGTTTTTAGTTTTCGAAATTCCTTGTTCTCTGTGTCGTGTTCATATTCAAGAAGGTTCTCATACCTATCCTCTTTTTTAGTTTGGACCACAGATTAACGAAAAACTTATCTAGATGTAATACATATGACTTCCTTGGGTATAGGTACTTACAGAATAAACACATTGTTTTTCTCTAATCTGCATTGCATCGAGCGCAGACGAAGTTATCGTGCGATGTATTTCGCCGTAGCCCGAAAAGTGTGATACACTGCCGATAATGCAGGCGCGCCAATTGCTATTTACTGTTTTTTGTTTTTTATGTTATAAATAAAGACATGCATAAATAAATTACTTCCTTATTGCTTAGTGCAGTGGGGATTGTTCAGAATGAAATAAAAATGATTGGAGTTCCGTACTCAAAGGGTAAATCCTTATTACTAAATCTCCGCTGTCTGTCTGTCTGTCTGGGTGTCGGTGAGAAGGCCAGCAGGTGTTTCGGCAAGATGTCCCGAGTCTCGGCCTCGTCTTGGGGGATGCGACATAGGGCGCTTAAAGTCCTGTATAAAGGCACCTATGTCGCGACCCTGACCTATGCGGCTGCGGTGTGGTATGGACGTGCCTCTCTCCACGTGATCCGCAGCGTCTTGCAGAGGACCCAGCGGCCGTCACTGATCCTGCTGACTAAGGCATACCGGTCGTGTAGCACGGCCGCGTTGCCGGTGTTGGCGGGAGTATTGCCGGCCGACCTCGAGCTGGTCCGTGCGGGGCGGCGCGGGGCGGAGGGCGCGGGCGCGGGCGCGGGGGGCGAGGAGGCGGCCCGAAGGAGGAGGGCCATAGACGAGGAGGTCATCGCCTCGTGGCAGCATGGGTGGGACGATACGGTTAAGGGGAGGGAGCTGTACGCCTTCTTCCCGGACGTAGGGGAACGGATCGCGATGGACTGGGTGGAGCCGGACTACGAGGTGTCGCAGATCCTCACGGGTCACGGGTGTTTCCGCAAAAGGTTGAGCGATATGAAGCTGTGCGAGGGATCGATGTGCGAGTGCGGAATGGCTGAAGAGGACAGGGACCACGTCCTGTGGGACTGTCCTCTGTATGCGGAGCTGCGTGACAGGATGCTGGATGGTGTTGCCCGCCTGGGGGCGGGCCCGGTCTACCACGCGGAACTGGTACGGGATGCTGCCAGTTTCCGGCTGCTGCGCGAGTTCGCGCACAAATGGCACGCGGTGCGGTCGGCGCGCGAGGGGATGGAGCTGCCTGACGGCGAGTATCGTGTGTGTCGTCAATCAGCCCCAGAAGGGGGAGAGTGATTAGGTTGTAAAGGGACAAATAATATGTAGGAGCATGCTGGTTCGCCGGTTCGCCGGTTCGCCGGCATGCTCCGCGGATTCGGCCCTTATAACCGCAAGGTTGGCAGGGCCATGGGAGGAGGTGGGTGTCTGTGTGTCCATCAGTCACCAGGATGTACTCATGAATCGTGATAGTTAGACAGTTGAATTTTTCACAGATGATATATTTCTGTTGCCACTATAACAACCGTGATCCGTAGGCCTAGCACGAATATTTACGCGCGCGTAAGTGTAACGTTAACGTAAAACCCCCCTATTACGATTGCGTCTGCCGCTCAACTGCTGTCAAAGTTCATACAATTTTGACAGCAGTTGAGCGCCAGACGCGCCTCAGCAGCGCTGCTAGCTCAATCGTAATAGGAGGGCAGATCAAATGCCATACAACTGGCTTACGTTAACGTTACACTTACGCGCGCGTAAATATTCGTGCTAGGCCCACTGTATTCAAAGGGACAGATAAACAGACTAATAAAAAAATATTGGTTTTACTTCATATTGATAAGGAAATATAAATTAAAACTATTAAAATTTATTTTTGTAATCGCAAATAATACTCTCACAGTTTGTAAAACATATTTATTCGCCGACATGCAATATAACGCTACTGCTTCCTCCATTTTATTTACCCACGTCGATCGCGCAGCGGGGCAAACAAATTGACTGTGTGTCCGGGTTGGGGCGCTACAAAAACTTCGAGGATAGTCAACAGAGATGTTTTGCGCGCCAACTCAACAGCATCAGCATTCATTTCATTTCATTTCAAAAACAGTGAAGGTTCGGGCGTATATGAAGCCGCGCCATAATAGTACCAGAGTTTTTTTCTTTAATCTGTGCATCCGGATAAACCCGAGATAAAATTACCGTCAGTAGCACAGAATCCAAAATGAAACTTACCTTTTGACACTGGCTAAATACCTACAGTAAGTGTGGCGCCAAAATATAAGAAAAAAAAACTTACCTTGAAGCCTTGAAGCGGCCATCTTGTTAAAATCCCGTTTCGTTTCATAATGCAATCTTAATCATTTCCACCAAAAAAAAAATTAACGATATTTAAAATTTATGTTTTGTGCCGGGTTTTTCTAAGCTCATTAGTGAAAACCGCATGAAAATCCGTTCAGTATTTTCGGAGTTGTGCCGTAACAAACAAACAAACAAACAAACAAACAAACAAACAAACAAACAAACAAACAAACAAACAGACAGACAGACAAAATGTCTAAAAAGTATCTTAACGTGATCAGCGAAAAATTTCAAGCCAACCTGTGTAAATTTTTTTTCGATATCTTGCATTTACAGATTTTTTATCTCACAGTTTTATTATATGTATAGATAGAAGATAAATAAATATCCCTACATATAATAAATGTGCAATTCTGATGCGCTACGGAACACACACATAATGATGTGAGATCTAATTTATCCCATAGGTTCTATTGTTCAAAAAATATCGTAACCGCGATGCAGGACTACAAGGCTTTTTGCCCTTCTCCATACATTTTCTAATTTATCGTATCTAACGCCATCTAGGGACAATAATTTGTAGCTGTTTGTTTGTTTGTTATAATAAATAAATATGTGTGGACACTTCACACAGCACCATCTTAATAACTTTGATTAAATTATTTTTAGTTTGACATAAAATTGGCCTTATCGCCAAAAATTATTTGGCTTCATTTGTTTATTTGCAAATTAGCGCTAAAACGGCTGAATTCATGCTGATAATATTCGATATGTACATATTATAGGTCCAAAAGATTACATAGATAAGTGACTTTTCAACCCGAAAAAATATTTATAAGTATAAGTACAGTTCGTAAGGAAATAATTTCTATGGAATATCCTGCTGTTTGTAGGTTCTGGGCAAAAAGGTTAATGTCGCTACATTGAATGCTACTATTTTTATTCTATGCTATTACGTCATCGTATCCTTTCCCCATAAAACCTGAAGTAACCCAAATGGTGACCCACTCAAAGAATGATACAAATGACCACCATAAGCATATAGGACGGACAAATGACAGCCATTTGTATGGATTGTACAGTCGTCGATAACACTCGACTTGGTCATTTATTGGCAGGGACTACACAGTTGGGCAGAGAGCACAATAAACTGATTTATTCCTACTTATTTGCTATTTCTTTTTTCATTCAGCAAATGATTTTGATTGGACTGTATTGAGATTGTCCATAAATCACGTGAGATTAGAAAAGGAAGGAGGGGTATGGAAAACCTAAAAACCGCCAACTTTAACATTTAATAAAAATTCAATTAGTCAAGAATGAAAGGGACGACACCATACTTAATATTATCCCATTATACAACCTAGGAAGGTTGAGGCTTTTACTTTATGAATATTTTCATATCGCCCTCCAAATAATCTCCAGTGGCCTTAATGAGTAATTTTATTATGAAAATTCGTTTTTATATTCTCTACAGCATATTTTCTTAATTAACTCCGGAAAAGTCGATGTTAATTCGGACGGTATGCACACAATCTGTATGTAAATTAAATTGCTTCCTTATAAAAGTACATTAGAGCAAAGACCTCTATGTTACACCCAGAGCAAAAAAAAGCTCTGCGAAGCGTCAATTTTGTCAAATGTGGTTACAACATTTGAATAGTTTTTAAAAATGCTTCTTGGTTATGGTTTTGTAAATAATGGTTCTACTTTAATTATTCTATTTATTTGCACTCTGCCTTTACTGGCTGGATAAAAAAATTACAGAGGAAATCTGTAGATATCTACTACCTTTATACTTATCTACTTAAACCTAATAATTTCACATCAAAGTTCAAAAGGTTTACAAAACTCAAAGATTATAAAGCCCGTTGATAGCTCATGAACATAATTTCTCGTACAAAAACGACTCAACTACGGGGGCAGGGGCGATGTAACAAAACGAGACAAAGTCATACGAAATTACAAAGGACAGAGCAGGACGTAACAAAAGACAAATTGGGTGTCAAGCTTCCTCTCGTAAGATTAGCAGTTGAAATAAACTACTAATTTTCGTACGAAGGGAAGTTGTATCATTGGTCAACTGGATTTATAGTATGTCAATGATAAAACCATTTGCCTTTCATATTACTACAAACATCCACGCCTAAACTCTACCGACTTTTCAATACACATAGTACTTCTTAAAATGAACGCTAACTTAACTATATTTATTATAATTATACCTGTGTACCTATTCAATCCTAATCACTGTCAGTAATAAATATCTTAGTTAATTTTAACCTTTAATTATTATTTACAAATATTTAAACATAAGTAGTCTGCAACTCAGTATGCGAGCCAGCTCTCGGCGCCTGCGCACATTTGGTTCGCATCATCTGTCCAAAAGTGGTCCTAAACTGACGAGACATGGAGCAGTAGAGGACAAAGTTGATCGCCCCGTTGAGAAGAGCTAGAGCATCCATTATCTCTCCGAAAAGGTCGTAACAACGCTTGAAGAAGCAACGGCCCAGTAGACCGCTGAGTAGACCTGGAAGAGAAGAAATTTTAGTTTTGTTTAAATAGGAAAAATAACTATCATCCTTCACTCTCATCTCTAGATAATAATTTTCGTAATAACGTCATACCTTTATTTTGTATTTTCTTTTTAATGTGTGGCTATTTCACAAATCCATCTACTTAGCCCCAAACAAAGCATATAGTTTTATATTTTATGGGAACCAGATAATTGAAATATTTTACCTTACTTTTATATTCGATCATCATTGTGTATAACTACAATATGCAAAATTAAAATAATAGCACCACTAATAATTGATTGATTTCTGGTGAATTATGACCTTTTTTAAGAAATGGATGGCAAACAAGCAAGCGGTTCACCCGATGGCGGCAGTGACCACTTGGTCGCCACCACCATCTATCTCTGTACGTGTTCTGAATTTAAAGTGGAATTGGAAATCTTTGACGTTACTGCAAAATGAGTGACCAGCCAGAGAGAATAATATGATTGCACAACATTTAGTGATAATAGGTAGGTACTAACCTAATATTCCTTGTGGAAACTCAGTAATGAGAAACAAAAGTAGAACAGCGACCAGCATCTTCGTCGTCCTATCAGTTCTTCTTTCTGCTTTCGACCTCTTCGTAGACTTTCTCGTAAAAACATTTCCATGCCCATTACCAACTGCTTCCACTTGACATGCGCTGTAGCCTTTGAGAGCCTTCTTCTTAGTATTCACTCTATACAAGGCCCTAATCAGCCAAGCACTTATTATAGTCAATATAAGACAGGGCAAGAGCTTTATCATCACCGCATGTACCCAGAAGTTGATCTGATACAATGTACCATCAAAATCAGAGTCTACGAAGTAAACTCTCGAAGGCAGATAGTTCAAATCCAGTGCGAAATCTTTGTGTATCGTAAACACCTGGAAAGAAAAACAAGTCTTATTTCATTACTTCATCCACGTTACACTGATAAAGTGGATTGATAGCATGGCCGGTCGGCACACAGCCGTAGAAATCAATTAATTTAAGGCGTGTACCAAAATAGCTTTAGCTAAGCCTTAGCGATAATTGTATTGCTTTACGAAACCCAACCGCGCAATATGAACACCTAGAATCAATTTTATTCTATCTACGTAATAAAACTTGCAACGCTCACCCCTGCGAGTTGCTAATAATTAATCTTTATACAGGATTTGTAACTTTAATCTTGTTTACGTTTATGACTGTGTTAATGAATAAACATTTCCTGTTAACAAACAACTCGTGGAGTCCAAAATATAAATCTTACTGTTGATCTATACAATTCAGGCATAGATTAAAATACAATAGAATGCTGAGCGCTTCCAGTAATGTATGAAATATTATTGATATTATTGCCCATTAAGTACTTTGCCTAGATAGGCAATGTATATTTTGCAGTCATAAGTCATAATTCATAACCAGCCAGAATAGTTTTGACATATTATATCGGTCAAAACTCTTAAAAAGTTAAGGAGAACAACCGCCGGTGAGGTACTAAAGAGTGTGCCTACTCTCTGCTGCAAGGTGTGCTACTGAATCAATCTGTAGATGCTACATCGTGACCCAAACCTTTATCAATCACTAGACAGAAAGAAGAGTGGCTCAAATCAATTCAGTTCGACAATTTATCATCCAGTCGCCGCTGAATCTCTTTAATAAAGTGTGTCACCACAAGTGTATAAATATCTTATTTTTACCTTTTTTTATCTTATTACCTATATCTACTTATCAACATCAACAGCCTGAAAAAAACGTTCACTGCTGAACATAGGCCTCCAAAGGACCACTTTAAGCGGCTGCTTGCCTCCTGATTCATCGGCTTTCCGCGTTTTTAACCAGACTGTCTGTCCATCTAGAGAGGGGCTGTCCTACGCAGCGTCTTTCGGTTCGAGGTCGCCACTTAAAAATTTTATTCCCCATCGGTTGTCAGTTCTAAGAGCGATGGTTCTCATATTCATACTCATAGCTATATCATCACCTCTATGAGTGATCAAGCCCCTCAGTCAACACACATTAGCAATCAGGGGTCGGCTGGTTAATGGTGTGAAACTACGAGCGATTAGTTCGCATTTCTACGAAGAACTTTTATGCTCAGTTTCTAGAGTAAAAACGAAAGACTTGTTTCTGTTCGAAATCGCAAAATGCTTATAGCTTCACGTATAGAGAAACATTTCAGAAGATACTTTGCAACAGTAAATCTGTCCAATTTTTCCACTGGTTGTTTATTTGTAGGCACCATGCGCTTCACTCATTATTTTAAAGTTAGTTTCCGATGTGAACAAGCATAATAATCAGTCCATGGTTGGCGAATAATCGCGTGTTTATGTTGCCATCGAAAACACATCGAATCTACATGAATCATTTTTAAAGCAATCGATAACTGATATAGCAGATGCTATCATTTGTATTTACAACGTAAGCTTCTATGACGTGAATTATTATTGTAAGGTGGAGACATCCAATTAAAAAACGAACGCTGATTTTAAGATAAGTATATAAGTACTTAGGTAGCCTAGAAGAAATCGCTTGATGCTATAAAGCTGCTGTCCAAAGTAGAGTTGCCGCGAATACTCGCTATTATTCGGTATTCGGCATTACTCGTCATTTTCGTCGAATACCGAATAATAGCTAGTATTATTCGACATTCGGCGAATAGTCGTCGAAAATAAACTTTTACCGAACAAAAGAACTAATGAGTTAAAAATAATATTTTTTTTAATTATTTTCTTTTTTAAAACAATACACAATATCAATTATTATCTGTAATATGTGCCTGTGCCTATCATATTCATGAAATTAAATTAGTAAGACTTTTTAATTAATATTTAAAATCCAACAGAGGCAGATTGTGGTGCAAAAAAACAATTTTTTCTGCACGTTCTGGAGCAAGTCGGTTTCGTTTTTCCTCGTAAATTAAACCAGCCTCGGAAAATAGTCTTATATGTAGGTATGTATAACATGAAACAGATTTCTTTAACTTTATTGTTTTCTTTTCTCACAACCTTAGAAGAAATTAGAAATATTTTTAATGTGTTTAATGTTTTTTTTTATGTCGAATAGTAATGTCGAGTTATTCGACTATTCGCCAAAGTGAATGGCGATTAATCGGTATTCGACTATTCGCTATAAACACTATTCGCGGCAACTCTAGTCCAAAGTTCTAGCAATTTTTGTTCTGTGTTGTGCTATGGTGTTCAATAAAGTATTCTAGTTTTATTTGAAAATCTTTGTAAAGACTTAGGCATATCTGTATATAATACGAGCATTGTAGTCTGCAATCCTTTTTTAGTGTTATTGTTGGAGTGAAGGTTAAAAGTATGACTTGACTTGACGTCCAGCTTCTTTTTCACTAATAAGTGCTACCACAGATATTATAATAGTATAGGTGCTACCTAGTAATAAAACTGCAACATTGCAACTTAACTGATTAATAAATAATTTAGACCTAACTTATTTACAAAATCAAAACAAAATATTAAATTACTAAAACTTGACTTGTTTGAAACCTTGCTATTAGAGCCATTATTTTCTAAATATTCACCCCAAACAAAACATAATGCTAAAATTAGATCTACAGAAATGTTATTATTACAAACCTGTGTGTTTGTAAACGAACAAGATTTCATAGAAATGCGGTGAACAAATACTAAATTGCGCATATTCTATGCTTTTGCTCGTAAAGTAATCGTAAAGGGGTGAGATAACGCTCTTGTTTCCAAGGATTTTCTACAAGATTTTATATCCTTTTCTAATGAAAGTACGAGTGATAAAAATATGAAGTAAAAGGTTCAGAAAACGTCTAACGAACTTTTGGAGAAACATCGGTAGCTTGCAAATGAAGAAAGTCACAACTTTAACAATCTCATAACTGATCTTCTGACGTGAAATTATATTATAATTTATTAGAACTAGTCTATATTTATTTTTGTTTTCTCTTTTCTACGTAAGTATTAGAATTAGTAAAAAATAGAAATAGAGGTCATCATCATCATCATCATCATCATCATCAGCCTGAAGACGAAGACTGCTGAACATAGGCCTCCCCTAAAGAGCGCCACTTTGAGCGACTCCTTGCCTCTTGCATCCATCGGCTCCCCACGGGTTTGACCAGGTCGTCAGTCCACCTAGTGGGGGACCGACCTACGCTGCGTGTTCCAGTTCGTGGTCGCCACTCGAAAACCTTTCTTCCCGAGAAACAGAGGTAGGTAACCTTTTATTATTGGTACACTATCAAATACCGATGTTCCATAGGTAATAGATAGTGATAGGTAATGTGAAAATAAAAGCACCGTTGATGGTAACGGTGATCTTGGTTGCAGAGATGAATGTAAAGGTGAATATGATAGTATGATGATGAAAGCAGTGAAAGGTAAAGCACCGTTGATAGTAACAGTGAATTTGGTTGCAAAGGTTGGTTTGGTTGGGGACGGTAAAAATGATAGCTATGATAATAATAGCATTTTTTCTATAAGTATGAATGACGTGATGAGCTAGTCGTTCACCTGATGTTAAGCGACACGGCCGCCCATAACAGCTGCAGTTAAAATAATAGCCCCATTTATGGTAATGTTGAATGTGGTTGCAGTAAAAACGATTTTCAGAATGATAACATCAGTGAAAGCACAACGTTGCTTACAATGAAGATGGTTACAATGTTGTAACGTTGAAATAGTTGAAAGTAATAGCACCTTTGTAATAGTGAATGTGGTTATAATGGTGAGGGTAACTGTGAAAAATATAGCAGTAGCGATGCTAGCGGGGAATACTATAGCAACAATGATAATTTTGACTCTACAATACTTACAAAATAAGATGGTATGCAGAGTATCGGTGGAAGGATAAAACTGAGTAAGATGGCGACTGAGCACCGTCGGTCCGTACATAGAGCCGGGCTGTAGGCTGGGTACCTGCAAATAATTACACAAGCGTTAATGGAGATTTACTTGTCTCATTTGCTTCACCGGTTCACTGTAAGCGCTGGGATTAGAAGAGTCGATTATTTTCTATACCTAAGTACATGAAAAAACTAATATACCTATAGGTCGTGTTATAAAAGAAGTCTAAGAATTGAAAGAATAGAATATTCCTCAAATATCTGCAGCTGTTATAAATAAATATACATTTTTAATCCGCCTTTGGTTAACAACCATCAGTTTTACACTTGTGACTTTCGTTTAGTATTTAGTTAGTGGATGTTTTTTGACTGAATGTGGTAAATATCAGAAGCTCAAAGAACTCTATTCATTACTACAGCATTGAGGAAAACAACATCATATTAAATACAAACTACAAAGACAAAAGGTAATATTATACTTCATCATCATCATCATCATTAACAGCCTGAAGACGTCCACTGCTGAACATAGGCCTCCCCCCGGGAGTGCCACTCAGAGCGGCTGCTCGCCTCCTGCATCCATCGGCTCCCCACGGCTTTCACCAGGTCGTCGGTCCACCTAGTGGGGGGCCGGTCTACGCTGCGTCTTCCAGTTCGTGGTCGCCACTCGAGAACCTTTCTTCCCCATCGGTTGTCAGTTCTACGAGCGATGTGGCCTGCCCATTGCCATTTCAACTTGCTAATCCTAAGAGCTACATCGGTCACTTTAGTTCTCCTGCGGATCTCCTCATTACGGATCTTATCTCGCAGGGAAACACCGAGCATTGCTCTCTCCATAGCCCGTTGTGCGACTCTGAGCTTAGTAATGAGGCCAACAGTTAGAGACCACGTTTCAGTTCCATAAGTCATCACTGGCAACACAATATTATACTTACTTGATAGCAATATATCGCCAAACCGCTAGAGATAATGTGAGCAGTATGGACGCAGTATGTAGAATCTGTGTGAAGTGGCTGTGGAAGAGAAGATAAACCGCCCACGAGTATGGACGGTCTTGCTGCCCAGGGAACAACTGGAATAAAGAACATAAGCCACGTTTTTAATAGTACTTACGGGATATTTACCGTGATTAGAATCATTTTTGAGTTCCCGATATTTCGGCACAGTTACATGCATCATTTTCACGGGTAGACTGAAGATGCGGGTGGATGATAAAAAGTTCGAAATGTTAGGACAGCAATGTTAGCAGACATAACGGTCTACGTCTTTCTTAGTCTTTTACTGCGGGTACTAATAAGTATGGGAATAACGGGATATCAGACTAGAGGAGCACAGTTAAACACAATGGTTAGCAGCAAAGTGATCTATGTATAATATTACGACGGTAGGCACCAAATAAAATATAATAGTAAACGCGCCTACCCACAATACTACTTAATTAATTATAAACACTACAGGTACCATTGACATTCGTACTTGATCTTAACTCGCGACAATACACACTCACTGTATCACTGCATATGATCTTATCACATTTTAATATCACGTTTTTAATAGTAAGTACTATTAAAAACGTGGTAAACAACCGTGAAAGTTCAAAACAGTGTTTTAAAGAACATAAGATCTGAGAGATAAACTGGGAAAACCTATTTAGCTATATAAAAATCCAGTTATCAATCACCCTGTGTATCTTTTGGATCCTTCTTAGACAAACCTCTGAATCTGGTATCATTTTATCTAATTTGAACTTAAAGCTATTAAGATAGAGTGGATTTCCCAGAAAATCTATACGAATCGTTTACCTAAAAAATAATTAAAGTTTTCGCTGAAGTCTACAAACGTTATCAAAGTTTGCTAACGAAAATTGATGTCAAAGGATGTGTATTGAGTATCCTTCCGGGAAATGCCATTGTTCATCGATCCATTTTAAATTAGATATGTTTTACGTTCTTTTGTTCAGTTACCACATAGTTTACAACGCTATAAAGCTATGATGTGATATTTTTAGTACCAAAGACTCGGCTGGACCATAAAGTTTATATCTGTATCAATGCATTGCAGACTTTAGTCTCAATTGCTTTGGCAGGCATTTATGAGAGTGCTACAGGCGGGTGTTTATTTTGTGAGTGGGATATAAAGTAGCCAGAAGTATGGGAGGTGTTAACAGTGCGTGGTGCTTTGACGAGTCAGTTCACCCAAGGTGTGATGGATCCCGCAGAACGGAAACAGTTAAACCCCTACTCTTATCTTCAACGATGATACCTATAGCCAAGAACTCCACGCTCACCAGTCCGTCCAGTGGTATAAGTTGCTGATTAATGGATGAACATTTAAACTTCACGGATTTAATTTTCTCGTTTGTAGTTAAATTATCTCAGATATTTTTCCGTACCCTGTACCTACCGGTCTTATACTGGTATTATTAAAGTAAAAGTATGTAATATTTTTACGTCTTTTCCTTGATATTAAACGGCTTTTTAATGTTTAAAGCTGCCGTTAATATGTGATAAAAGCAGGTCGGTAAAATGTTAGAAAGGTCACGTGGCTAAATTCCAGCGCACCACTATCCCACATCAAGTATTCTTCGAATTAATTCAAACTTACTTTAACGTATAAGGAGTTTCAATGAGGGTCCCTTGTCACCTAAAACATCGGGGTTAAGTACATTTACCCAACACCGTCTTAGAAGAGTACTAAGAACTTAATTAGGTGGTTTACTTCCAATGGCAAAGATATTTCCTTACTTTCCTGTTTACATATCTAATTAAGTCTTTGCGCGTACTTGATTTTGTAAATGTCTCAGTACAAAACTTAGCCCAATATTAAAGGCCAGTGTTATATATACGTCGCTAGATCAGACGAGATGTGTGATTGGAGTGTAGACACAGGTTCAAACAGATAGCTAAAAACCACAATTGGGTCACCGTTTCCTCACGTCATTTATTGTTCGTCCTACTCGTAGGAGCAAGGTGCGCTTCTAATTACAAGACTAATTAAAAATCGTGAAAATGTTGAACCTGACTGAAGGCTTTCTGACACACCTCAATTAAATGCCCTCCAGAAACACGGTAGTCACCATCTATGTAAGTAGAACTCACCAAGTATCTATAAATAGCAAAGGGCACGTACTCCATCATGACAATGACGTCAGCCACGGCAAGCCACTTCAGCAGCCGGTTGATGGGGGCCGAGGCCAGGTCTCGTCGTGTCAGAACAGCCACATTCAGCGCGTTTGCCAGACTACCAAATATGCAAATCTATGACAATCGTACAAAAACATATTAGTAGGGAAATTAGTATGTGGAAATAAATAGACGTCTAGTAAAAGCAAACCCTTACCAGTAAACTGACATATCCATGAATACTATTGTACGCAAGAATCAGATCCCGGAATTCCCCGGAGCAATATTCCGATCGATCGCATTCCTTCACTACGGAAATATTAAATTTGCTCCTCCAATCTTCAAGCACTCGAAGGACTTCCTCAATATTGGCGCTGTAGTTAGAACCTCGGTGCTTCAGAACCGATATAAAACTTGGTTCTTCGAAGAAGAAATCATACGTTCCGTTCGAACTCGTGTTGTGGGGGGAGTCATTGTCCGCTAACATTATGACCGCAAAGGCGTACTCCTTTATTCTTCACTTTAGGGCAATCTATGCGAGGTATTATTTGAATTTAGATAGTGTTCTTTAAGATTTGAAGAAAACTGGATAGCTGGGACTTGGAACAGTTGCGTTTTCATCGTCGCTATTTACATCCAAACCTGAAAATAAAACAGTCTTGTGAGCAGCGGATATTTGTTGCAATTGGCAGTTACTCTCAGTTTTCTCTGACACTTTAATTGCTTAGGTGTTGGATAGCAAAAGCTGTTAAAAGGTAATTGTTTCATGCGAGCCTGAAATAAACAGCGCAATTAATGTCTACCTTTGTCTGTTTGTAATTTCTACTACCTACCGATTGATTTTGGGCGTGGACACAACGGATATAGAGTGTAATTAATACCGGTGGTTCTTTTAACATTTTTAATATTAAATTAATAACTGTGGGAAATTTTGCAAAGATCATTATTGTCGTGTTAATAAAGATACTAAAATTTTAAGATACTGTGTTAAATCCCAAACCTGTTGTGTCTGTCGAACGCTGAGGTGACCTTTTTGCATTAACCCTCCCAACACCCTGAATGAATGAGATATTTCATCTTTTTTTACCATTAGACGATACATTTTTAGATTATTAAAATAAAAACGTGTTTATACAAAGGTTTAGTGTTGCATATATCTCATAAAAAAAAACTCTTTAAATTCGAGTATAGGACGCAGCGGCAACCTGGCGGCGAGGCTAGTGGCATCACAATATAATGTAATCAATAATTCATGTCAGTTCGTTTGTTTGTCACGACATACCCATAGAAATATTATTTCCATCAATCAACAAAGCTATCTTTCAACAATAGTGTGCACGGTGCACATGTACTGTGTCGTGAATTGACCAATCAGTTAGCACCTATTAGTACATATTTCAAACGGGCTATCATTTGGAAACCATTTAATATTTATCTATACAACATGGCGCCAGTATTCTTTGTTTTTTATCATATAACAGGGCGTTTGTTGAGCATGGTTTGATTAATTCTGTTCTATCCGAAATCAAACAACAATATTTTAGTGATCTCGAATTCCACTAAAGTTGTTCCAAAAACAATAAATAGAATGTCGCTATACTTTTCTAAGTATGTTTAACCAATTTGCCGTTTATTTAGTCATCTGTAACATTAATAAACATACGTATTATTACGTACTTATGTACATTGTACGTTTGGTAGGTATACATTATAGGTAGGTATATATATATAATTAATTATTTGTCTATTAGATAATCATTTCTGAGTGATTGATTTTGGTTTTAATTTTTGTCTTGTTGTTGTGTTGTTGATGTACCAGGTAGGAACAATGGGAACAAGTTTCTACAGAAGGCATCTCCTGTCTCTTTCTCGCGAAACAGAGCGACCCCACAGTTACTATGAAAAATCTACTCGTGACGTCACATGCCAAAGAGATTGTATGAAAAGCTACCACAGCTTTGTAATGAGGTACTAGAACGACCTTCCTCTGACGTCACTGGCTGTTTAAGCTATTTCTTTCTATTCCGGTTTTTAAAATGCTTGTAACTTGGTCATTTTTTGAGATATTTAATTTTTGTTTTCACAAATGTTTATCTTTTGAGGAATATAATTAATTTATCCAATAAAAAAATTTTAGTCATCATACTTATTCAAATTCCCTCTAAAATTTGTGTAAAATATTGTAAACTGTTATGTATTAATTATGTATAATTGTATAAGACTGATTGATAGGTGTAACGACGCTGTTTCGGTTCGGCTGGTCGGCGCCAGACCTTTGAATATTCATAAACATTTCACGGGTTTCTGGCCGTTGATGTTTATGTCATTGTCTAATAATCTTTCGGATAATAGAGAATACAATAAATAATAATATGCAAACCAAAACTTTGATTAAAGTTTGGCATTATTCATTTTGCCGCTTAGGCGCTTATAGGTATGGCTAGATTTTTTTTTTCTTTAATCTGTGGGTTGGCTGGGTGGGTGTGGCTGCTCGATATTCTAATTTTTTGTTTTAAATTTTATTCATTTGTTTTTTCAATAAGTAGGTAATATGTGTGTTGGGGTGATTTCTATGGGTAACTGTACAATGTACATTCACCACAAAGTTAATTTCGTCACGAAAAACAGGATGTGTAAATTCGATACAATTCTATTTTACTGATAAATTCCTCATTTTTTCAATTTAGTTTTATTTTTGATATAATAATATGCTAACATTTAGAGTATCTTTACTATCAGATAATATTTTAAGTGGACCGACGATCTGGTGAAAACCGCGGTGAGCCGATGGATGCAAGAGGCGAGCAGCCGCTCAAGGTGGCGCGCTCTGGAGGAGGCCTATGTTCAGCAGTAGACGTCTTCAGTCTATTGATGAAGATACTAAAAATAATATTAATAAATACGTGCAGTGGTAGGCGCATTTATGCAAACTTAATTTAAAAGCCTCGAACCAGTAGGCAACGTGCCCATAACGCTGATGATGGCATTGCCAGGCAAAGAGTTAAATTAAATTTACCGCTTGCCCGGTATGGAATAGCAATGTTTACATATCCTTTTGTCCAAGTACTTTGGTAGAGACCAACATTTCGGTCACGTGTTGTCATGCACCGATTAATTTTGGTGATTAACGTAATATAAATGTTAATGAAATCGAAAAAACAAAAAATCCAGCCAACTTTTTTGCTACAGAACATTTTACATGCGTACGCGGATTGAATACCTACAAACCGATTTATTTTAAAACTTTTCCAGTTCCCGGATGAAAATCGCATACAATTTAAAAGAATAAAAGAGCTCTGTAATTATAATAACTCGTATTAAGTATTAAATACCTGCGTCACTCGTGACTCTACCTCGCTAAATAATGATAAATGGAAACCTCACCCTCTTGAGTTATTGCTTATAGCTACAGTTCGTTTTCAGGTGTGAGGGATTAAACTAAAATATTAGCTATTAAAATTAACGATGTACTACTTTACACAACCAAAAGGAACTACGGAATGCCCGGACAGCTCAAAGGATTAAATATTCCTGAGCACGTTGCGAAATTTGTAGTCAAAGTTAAAATAGGTGATAGGTAATCTGAAACGGGTATTACCCATACATAAATTGGTATAGTACCTAGAAACACAGAACTTGAAATTGATGTAGGTAGGTACAATGTACTAACAGGGGCCGTACTGTGAGCTTTAGTGAGATTCAAACCAGAGCCTGTATTGGATCGCTTCGTTTTTTTTGTATGAAGATTTTGACAAGCGATCCAATATTGCGGTTTGGGTGTTAGTCAGCCAGTCCGACATATAACACATGTATTATCAACTACCGAAAGTCGAAAGTCTCTCTCATAAAACGTCACTAAGGGCGCTTAACATAGGGGGGAATTTGCCATAATCACCAGCAGCGTTGCCATATATACAGATGACAGATTTGCCTCTACTTTTATACAGATTTTTTGAATTGTACATAGTATCTAATAAAAAAGCACACAATATTATTTTATATATATACTTATTCAAGCATGATTCACATCTAGTAAAAAAATATGTAAGTAAGTATTATGTAGTGCATTTTTTAGTATATTGTGTTGGGTACTTTAGATTTTCTTGTCATGGCAATACTATGCAGCGTACCAGCGGGGATTTCCAGAGGTATGTACGTTTGCGGTATAATACTACCCGAGCAAGTTATGAGGATGGGTGGAGCGCAAGAAAGCTGTAAATTCTGTTCATCTACTTTGCTCCGTTGGGTTACACTAGAACTACTTAAGTTGCCGACTAGTTTGTGCTAGGTATTGTCAGTATGCCTGCCAGTGAAAGACTGATATAATTCTTTTTCTGTGATTCAGTTGGGAATAATTGAGGGATTTTTTTTTCTATCATGTAAGCTAAGAAGTCGGGGATCAAGCAAAGTTTTAATCAGTGATGAAAAAAAATGTAGAGCTAACATTAATTTGTAAAATAAACAAAGACATGTATAAAAATAAATATAACTTTAATTCAAGCTTTCCACAATTTTTTTTTCATTAAACTATAGGAATTTAAGGGATTAAAATTTTTAATATACAGATTTCATACAGATTTTGGCCTATTTATAGCATACAGATTTCATACAGATTTCTAGACATTTCAATCCAGATTTTTACGATTAGCAGGTGGAAACACTGATCATCAGCAGCAGCAGCAGGCGGCTTGTTGATCCCAGATTTTAAATCGAAGAAAATGCTGCTAAGCATTTTCTGGATATTCCCTAAGGCGGTTCTTACGGAACCTACGGGAAGAAAAGGGGTGGTCCTATTCACAAACCAGGCCACCGCCAGTAATTCAAGTGAAAAACAAGCTTAAGACATTTGCACGTCTGCTTGCAGACTAAATACATGAGCAATACTTTTTGTAAGACCTATACTAGGCCTAATTTTGAAGGCTTTGACAGTTTTAAAAATGATAAAAGTATATCCCTCTTTTACATTGCCGTCTATTTGACAAGAACAGCAACAGTTTTAGAAGCTTTAGATCTGTCAACTAAAGCCTTTAAAATTAGCCCCAATATACATGTATTTTAGCAAATAAACGATTTGATCGATTGATTGATTTTGCAATAGCAGTAAAAATAAAGAACCTTTAATGAATATATACAATAGTATATATAGTTTATTTATTTATTATAAATAAATAAATGAATAAATAAATAAATAAATAATAAGCTCCCGGAATCAATAAAGTTAGTGAATAACAATCATATATTTTCTAACAAGTTAAAGTTATTCCTAGTAAATAAAGCGTATTACTCTGTACAAGAGTTTAAAAATGATAAAATAGACGCATAGATGTACTTAATTCGGATAATTTATTTGATAGTTAATACGTAGATATATTTAAACCTGTGGTATATGGATAGGTATGATAGGTACTAGGTGCTATAATGTGGGGTGTGATCCTGCGCATGAAGGAATAGGATGTGAAGTGTAGATAGTATATATTAATAATAATCTTTTTAAATGTTGTACGCTCCTGACTATTATTAATTTAATGATAATGATAATAATAATAATAATAACAATAGTAATTAGATTTGACGTAAATAATACAATTAGAATTAAATAGGAATAGGATTATTGACATGTAACAACATAACTTTTATTTTAGAAACCACTCAAAATGTACTAAAATGTGCAGCGCCCTTGCAGGGCACATATATTGATCCTTAAGACAAGCTACTGTTTAATATATAGTCTGTATTATATGTGAGCACAATAAATGAAAATGAATAAATAAATAAATAAATAAATATATAAATAAATAAATGAATAAATAAATAAATAAATAAATAAATAAATAAATAAATAAATAAATAAATAAATAAATAAATAAATAAATAAATATATAAATAAATAAATGAATAAATAAATAAATAAATAAATAAATAAATAAATAAATAAATAAATAAATAAATAAATAAATAAATAAATAAATAAATAAATAAATAAATAAGTAAATAAATAAATAAATAAATAAATATGTGTGGAAATTTCACACAGCGCCATCTAGCCCTAAACTAAGCATAGCTTGTACTATGGGGGCCAGATAACTGATACAATACTTATATACTTTTTTGTTTGTAAATACATACATAGAATACAATATAACACCCAGACGCAGAGCAAACATCTATGTTCTTCACACAAATGTTTGTCCTGGGTAGGAATCGAACCCACAGCCCTCAGTTCAGAAGGCAGGGATACTACCAACTGAGCTATCGGGGCTTATCTCCGTCATTATTACAATGAGTAGATAATTAAGCTATCTTATCGTTTTTATTCGATGTGAATCAATTTATCACAATTAATTATGTAACTAGACATAAATAGTGTAATAAATTGGGTTGAAGATAAGGACGGTCGTGTTTTAGACGAAAGATGACTTTTATGAGAAATCTGCTTTGAAATGTAATAAATAAGCAGAGTGATGTAAAACTGTTTGAGTAAAGGAATTTTGCAAAGGTAATTTAGTATTTGATTTTCAAACGAAATGAACCTGAGGATTCTTACACACAGTATATCACAGTATATAAGAGCTTATTGATTACCTATATGTATCTTTTTCTATAGGTATTAATAATACCTAAATCACCGATAAAACCTAAGAAAGTTTGTCTTTGGTAAGTAGCTTATTATTAGTCGTGTTTGTGTTTATAATTCACAAGTCCCATCGAAAGAACAGATGTTCGCAACAACCAGCATAAAACTTTCCTCCACAAAATGTTTACGGCATACCAACCATAAGTAGGAACTTATTGTATGGTCCACTGATTGCTTCCGTAGATTCCGCTATTTTTGCTTCAGACTTTACTTAGGAACTTAGTAGGTAGGAAAATGGCTTAATTACATCCTCTACGACATTTTTAAAGTAGTGCTGCTACCCTAACTGGTAAGTATAAAAAATATGTTGAGCAACAATCATTCTACAAACACATCGCTTATCCTCAAAGTCTTGTTATATTGCAATTAAATTATATCTTATTGCCTTTCTCTAGAGTGTGTCTACAGTGGGCAGCTACATCGCCCGTAGAACTGACTGAACCAATGGCGAAGAAAGGTTCTCGAGTGGCTACCATGAGCCGGAACACGCAGCGTAGGCTGACCCCCCATGGGCTGACGACACCGCGAGGAGCCGATGGATGCCGGAGGCAAGCAGCCCTCTATGGGGCTCTATGGGGGCGGTCCATATACTGATGACAACATTTCTCTCTGAACAAATGACAGTCGCGCAAATTTACATCTTGTAGAGATGGATTAATCATTTTCGCCTGCTCCTTCAAACCCACGAGCGTTCTTGTATTTGGATGAACTTTTGAACTGACGATTTTTTCAAATGTTTAACTTTTGCCACTATAATCACGTAAACATAAGTATAACCCGTACTTTTCCACCTCTCTTTGAACCCTCTTTGTGTATTCTTTCACCGTGCAGGAGGATAAAAATAAGCCGTCGGGATATGAAAATCGTGAGCACTCTGCGACACCGGCGTCATGACTTAGAACGTATATTAATCATATTGGTTTTTACATTAAACATTACTTATCCAACCAGCCCATGAGAAATTTAGCATACTATCTACATAACATACCGACTTCTAAAAAGGATGAGGTTCTCAAATCGGTGGTGTGTTTTGATGAAATCGCTTGATGTGATAAGGCCGCCTGTTGTTCTTTGTTCTGTCTCATACGTGCATTGTGGTAACTAATTTGGTGTTCAATAAAACATATTTGTTTGGTATTATAATATACTGTACTTATAAATCCCGTCAATTATAAAACAATATCAAAATGTTTTTTTGGGAAGATAAATAATTACATCTTTTTTTTTCTTATATTTGGGTGTATTTAGCCAGTGTCAAGTATTGTATATTGTCATCGAGTTTTTGCATATTTTAGTCAAGTCTTAGTCATAGTCATAGTCCAGTCTAAGTCGGGTTGTCATCGTCCAATCTAAGTCATGCTCCAGTAAAGTGGTGGCAACTTTACTAGAAGTTTCTATGGAATTTTGGAAGCAACACGAAAAACCACGTTTCGCCACATTATATCACTTTCCCACACTCATGCTCGTAATTCAGGACTTAATGCGTAAAACGCCAACAATTGTAAACATTAACACTGGAAAAAGCACAAGTTTTGAGAAATAATACAATGCAACGTCATGAACTTTTTCACGTTTCCGCCAAAACTCCAATTATGTACATACTTTCAGTTTGGTTCCATAAATAAATAAATAATCAAAATCAGTTAATTAAGTTTGGTTTTTCAATCAAAATTTTGGAAAATAGTTGTATTATTTCATCTAAGTTTTTCAGCATGAAGGCAATCTATGAAGTCAATTCGATTGAAGCTGGTTCGACCCCTTTTCCAAAAAGATATCATGAGGTTTTATCGGTCCCTTGCATTTTGCTATTTTTGACCATCGCTCATTCATCATCCTTCGCCATCATGATCTTTTGCATGTTGCATTGAGGTTTTCATCCATCGCTTACTTACAACATACATTTTATTGAAAAGGGAAGCGTTCTGAAAATTATCGGTTACAAGTTATTTCAAATCATAAGTTTCTATAAAATTCATGCAGACAAATTATTTCGTCTGATAAACTCTCTGCCTAATATCCTACGAGAAGAGACGATCTTTGTAAAACTTTTTCTAACTTGCCAATATCACAAAAAGATTTCCAGTAGAAATTAATCAACTTAGTTCAAAGTTATTCCACTTCTTTCTTTGAATCTTTCGCCGCCAATTTCAGAGATTGAAGCAAGCAAAGATTTGAGTAAAAATCTAGTTAGGTTATTTTAGAAACGATTACTTAAGAGTATAATTTTGAATGCGTGATTTGTGCGCACACGTGTTCAAGCATATCGTGTTTCTAACACTTAGTTTTATTGTCAGTCGCGCGCGGACGCTCGCTATTGTGAGACGCGCCCATCGATCGGCTACTCGAGCTACGTCTAACCAGTAACCGGTTCAGACCGCTTGCTACGCCGCGTACCGCGAGTGTAGTGGCTACGTGCTTCGGCACGGCCACGTCAACTGATAACGTGCAAGATGAGACGAATGATTTAAGCATTTTGATGCATCAGTACGGTGAGATGACAAGGAGTTGCGAAAGTTTGGTTGACATGGAGGAAAATATTATGAGGAAGAGTACAAGTTTAGAAGTAGAAAGAAGACCGAACAAAAGAAGTCGAGGGCTAGATCGTGATGAGTTATGGACGACAGTTGGGAGGAAAGGAAAACGATTTGCGCGGGCAGTAGACATAGATGAATCGACGCGGATACCAGAGGACAGCATTGAGGTGTGTTTGACTGGCACAGAGAAACTACCTAAACAGTTTAAATTGGCCAAGACTCTTAAAGCAGAAAATATTAAAGACGTTATACGAATTAAATACCTAAACCCTTACAAAGTCCTAATTCAATTTAGCTCTGAGGAGAGCGCGGATACCTTTTTAAACACGAAAGCATTCTGTGAGAATGGGTTGAGATGCCAAAAAACCTTTGAAGTAAACCAGTCTTATGGGGTCATTAAGGATATAGACCTAGATCTGAGTGATGAAGAAGTATTGGAAGGTTTGAGTAGCGAAACTCTCATCATGGGAGTGAAGCGACTAAAACGAAAAAACGACTTTGACGGCCGGTGGGAAATGAGTGAGTCGGTTCGTATCTGCTTTAAAGGTTCATCTTTGCCATCGCATGTTTACGTATATGACACTCGAGCCAACGTCAGCCCATACGTCTACCCAGTAACTCAATGTTCTCACTGCTGGAGATACGGTCACTCACTAAAATTGTGTTCTTCGATCAAAGCAGTCTGCCCAAAGTGTGGGGGTGATCACGCCAACTGTGAAACAACTACGTTTATGTGCAATAACTGCGGAGGTCGGCATATGGCCCTGGCTAAAATATGCCCAATATTTATTAAGGAGAAGCGGTTACGAGAGCTCATGGCGGAGGAGAACTGTTCTTATAAACTGGCTCTTAGTATATACACCCCCACAATACCTTCTCCTGAACACGTATTTCCGGCACCATCAGAAAATGTGAATTCGAAACGGGCTAGCCAAAACGAGCTGGTTCAGGAATCTACGCAAAATATCTCAATGGAATTGGACACTTATGCAAGTGTAGTAAAAGAAAAGGGAAAAAAGGCAGAGAGACCGAAGAAAAAAACGAAAGAAAAGGAAAAGAACGAGACTTGGATGGAAGAAGATAATTTTCCTAGTATTATGTCAGAAGGTAGCGAAAGCGGAAACACTGCCAGAGAGATGCCTAGCAATAAAGAGAGACAGAGCAGCAAGGAGAAAATCTCGTGGCAATTTTTACTAAACAAGTTGAAAGAGAAGATACTGGAAAAGGACAAATCATGGGAAGAGAAGATTAAAAGCTGTATAAATATTATATTAGAAGGAGTCTTATCTTATGTCGTTAATCACATCTCTGACTGGCCTTGCTTAAAATTTTTAAGCAAGTATGGATAGTCACACCCTACAAGTACTTGATGGACCTACAGCGCATTCCACTGCAGTGAACATACTGCAGTGGAATGCGCAAAGCTTGCGACCGAAGACCACAGAGCTAGAGTTATTACTGTATCAAGAAAAGATCCATATCGCAGTAATTAGCGAGACATGGTTAGATCCAGGAAGCAACCTTCATATTAGTGGATATAACACCTTTAGATTGGATCGAAATGATGGCTATGGCGGAGTAGCAATATTGACTCATTGGTCGATACAGGCACACCAATGTAACTTTATTAACCCTAATATGGGTATTGAAGTATTACACATCGCCATACATAACTGCGATTACCTACAACATGTAATTTCGATATATTGCGCGCCCTCAGTAAGAACCACTGTTGGAGACTGGGATAGAATCTTATCACACACTAACCAAAAAACAATAATCGCAGGAGACTTCAATGGTCACCATACTAACTGGTCGACGAAAACGGACCCAAGAGGTGCTCAGATATGTGACTCAGCTTTGGATAACAATTTTGTCACTTTGAATGATGGAAGCCATACGCGTATCAGGATTGTAAATGGAACAGCTCATAAAACATCACCAGATATCTGTTTGGCATCTGCAGACATCGCATTAAAATTTAATTGGGGAGTGATAAACGAAAATTTGGGGAGTGACCATTTGGTTATTAAAGTAAGCTTAGAAATAGCGATGAATATGGTCTACAAAAAACGCCGAATCTTTAAGAAAGCAGATTGGTCCAAGTACAAACTGAAAATAGAAGACGAACTGAGTCACTTCACTATGCCAGAAGATAACCAGGATGCTTACGACAGATTCATTGAGATTATAAACAGATCGGCAAATGACTGTATACCGACCACTAGAGTGAACAGGAACCCGTTAAATTGTAATCGGTTTATACCTCGCCCATATTGGACTCCTGATCTATCACGTTCTGTCGCTATTCGTCGTAGGGCTCTCGGGAGCTTTAGAAGAAATCCTACCCCAGACAACTTAGATGTTCTACAAGACAGGACTGCGGAAACTCAACGAGTTATTCGGCTTGGTAAATTTGGCTCTTGGCAAACATTTTGTGATGGTATTGACAACGTGACTTCCTCCAGCGACATGTGGCGCCGAATGAAATGGCTCAAGGGCTACAGGTCACCAAGAATCGCGGTAGACCGTGAGAAAGCTGAATCATTATTGTCGAGCTTAACACCAGATTATGTATCCCCAAATATACCTTACTTTTCCTCAGTGAACCCACAATTATGTTCTCCGATCTCGGTACACGAACTAAATAATTGTATTAAATCGTCAGATACTGCACCGGGTGCAGACGACATATCGTACTCTATGATGAAAAACCTCCCTGATGCAGGTAAATTGATACTAGTATCTCTTTACAACAAATTTTTAGCTTCTAGTTTTGTCCCTATACAGTGGAAGAACGTAAACATAGTTCCTGTACCGAAACCGGGATGTGAGAGCCAATATGCATCAAAGGTTAGACCTATTGCGTTGTTATCGTGTCCTTGTAAGGTACTACATACAATTCTGGCCCGAAGACTGGATTGGTTCCTGGAAAAGAATGATTGTTTTTCAAAAGAAACTGTAGGGTTTAGAAGAGCACAATCATGTCTGGACAACCTAACTAGATTGGTCACCCGTATCCAGATTGGCTTCACCAAGGGTTACTCTACTGTGGGATGTTTTATAGACATAGAAAGTGCGTACAATAATATTAATTTAACAAGCTTTTTGAACATTTTAGATAGTTTGGGAGTGGGTTCTGATCTCTGCAAATATCTGTGGAAGTTCCTCAATGATAGGTGCTTATCTATAACAGTGAATGATGAAACCCTTTGCCGAACAACGGGAATAGGTATCCCGCAGGGTGATCCTTTATCTCCGATACTGTTCAACGTCGCCACAATTGGAATATGTCATAGGATTCAGCAGGTGTTTGTATCTCAATACGCGGATGATTTTGTTATTTACTGTACCAACAAGGATGTTTCACTTGCAGCAAGGGATGTTCAGAACGCTTTAGACATTTTTTGTCGTCTCATTGATGAACTAGGGCTCAGTATTTCATATAGAAAGTCAAAGATATGTTTGTTTACCAGGGGTAGGACTAGGCATAATATAAATATAAATGTTAAGAACAATAGCTTACAGCAAGTTAATAGTATAAAATATTTGGGTTTATGGTTAGATTCAAATCTGAGGTGGGGTAGGCATATTAACGAAATGCGGGATAAACTGGTAAAATTTTTAAATGTTTTTAAAGTACTAGCTGGATCAAAATGGGGAATACATCCTAAACACCTCCAAAGACTTTACATTTCAATCATCCGTAGCAGACTCGATTATTGTAGCTTTCTGTATGATGTCAGTGTTAAAAGCCACCTTATCAAGCTAGACAGACTGCAGAATCAAGCAATGCGAGTTATAGGAGGGTTTATTCGTAGTACCCCGATTCACGTTATGGAGAGTGAACTGTGTCTTGAGCCTCTATATATTCGCAGAATGTACTTAGCTGGTAAATTTTGGTTGAGATCTAAAGCTATAGAGGGTAGTATAAATATTGATGTAATAGATCAACTTGGTGAGGTCATCCACTGCAATTACTGGACAAACAAAAAAAAGCCATTATTAATATCTGTCAGTGGACACTTAAAAAATGATCACATCCAAACATTACGTAAACTACCAATCTACACTCTGAATTCTTGGATAAGTAGTTATGATTTATCCAAAAATATTGAGATAAACATAGATGGACTATGTACTTCTAAAAGATTTGTTAATACACTAGATCTTTTAGCAACCTGCAATGAGTTTATAAACCGCGAGTTTAAAACGCATTATAAGCTTTTTACTGATGGATCTAAGGATGATAAAGGTATCGGAGCGGCATTCTTTGACGCTCAGCAAAACATAAATGCAAAATTTAAGATTGAGTCAAACATCTCCATTATGCATTGTGAGCTTATAGCCATTGCTGAATCGTTATCCTATGCTTTATCGACAGGATATAGCAAATTTGTTATCTTTTCTGACTCAAAGAGTGCTCTTTCACATGTGGCTAGGTTAACCTCGAGTGTTCGAGGTCACCCTATAGCCTATGACATACTGGATACCATATATAAACTTCGCGATGCGCATAAAACCGTGGTATTGCAGTGGATACCCTCACATATCGGCATACTGGGTAACGAGGAAGCAGACCGAGCTGCGAAAGCCGCTGCTGACGATGGAATTCCATATAGCTGTCCACCATTGCCAAGTGAAGTGTTGGGTAAGGTTAAGGGTATATGTAGGAATAACTGGCATGAGTACTTTGATGAAAGGTCGCGGGCAAAAGGTATTTGGTACAGAACTATACAGTGCGAACTTCCTCGTTACCCGTGGTTTGATGTAACTCCGATGAATAGGAAATATATTGTGGCACTTCTCAGACTGCGTTCCGGGCACATTCCGTCAAACAAGTTCCTATTTTTAATGGGTATCTCAAACACACCCAACTGTGAGGATTGTGGTATAGTTCAGGATGTTCAACATGTGTTGATGGAGTGTGTCCGTAACGATGCACTGCGCCAGGAGCTTCTACTCCCCGCGGGGGTAGGCATTTGTAACAGTTTCTTGGCTTCTCCGTCATCGGATAAGGCCAAAACCATGATGAGGCTTTATTTGTTCCTTTATGGAGGAACATAACAAATATGTATTAAAATTTGTAATTAGAATTACGGGGGTGACATTGTCAATCCTGACCAAACTCCCATGTAAAAAAAAATTAAAAGAATAAAAAAAAAAAAAAAAAAAAAAATAGTTTTATTGTATTGTGCGGCTCTTTCAATGTATGCTAACGGTTGGCGCCGCAACCGGCTTTTGCAAAAATAACTAACTAGTTTTAGTCCAAACACCTGTGTTTACTCATTTCTAGCTATTATTATAAATTATATTAGCATTATGGAAATGATTATTTTTGTTTCAATAAATTATGATCTGTCTATACCATTATTATTTTTGATCACTATATTAAATATCTTAGTAAATAAATTAATCCCCAATCTCCCCCCTAATTAATAATATTCTATTCTGTGGTCCCGGGCTGTAGAATAGGACACCCACATTTATTTCCGTGGGTGCCGTAGAAGCCTGCTAAGGGAATATAAGGGAGTAACCGGCAGCTCTGCTATCCGTGGCTATGGAAGCGGCCACTGTAACAGCAGAGCAGGGGGTGCGAAGAATCACCGGATGGGGTTCGGCTAGGCCGGTAGGCCGGCCCCTCACTAGGTGGACCGACAACCTGGTCAGAACCGTGGGGAGCCGATGGATGCAAAGGCAAGCAGCCGCTCAAAGTGGCGCTCAAAGTGGGGAGGCCTAAGTATAGGCCCAGGGGTTTTCTTTAGGCTGATGATGATTATGATGATGATGAAATAAATAATGCCCAACGATTACCCTATTAACCCTAACTAGGATTCTTGTATATTCAAATAGAAGAGATCAGAGAATATCTCCTCCATTCGCCATTTCATCCATTCATTCTTTTCCCTTGACTTTTTCCCTCTTCCTTCTCTTTTCCTTTAGACTGAGATAAGGTGTAAAGTGTACTTGACTCGATACCATAATAACTCTACAACAATCAACCAACTATGGTTGATCAAATAAACAGCTCTTCATTTCGTATTTTATAGTGGTGTTAACCAACTTCATAACTGTTGATTATCAACTAACGGATTAATAAATAATATAAATAAATAAATATGTGTGGATATTTCACACAGCGCCATCTAGCCCCTAACTAAGCATAGCTTGTACTATGGAAATCAGATAACTGATACAATACTTATATACTTTTTTTGTTTGTAAATACATACATAGAATACAATATAACAACCAGACGCAGAACAAACATCTATGTTCATCACGCAAATGTTTGTCCTGGGTAGGAAACGAACCCACAGCCCTCAGTTCAGAAGGCAGGGATACTACCCCGTCTATAATATATATATATGTTCGAATATATGTTCAATGTTCGAAATCTAATGTAGGCACCTAATGGTTTTATAGTAATGCCATGCCACCATTTATTTGACAGCATCCGTGGCGTGGTGGTTGAGCAGATTGGCTCATAACCAAGAGGTGGCGGGATCGATCCGATTACCGCGACCAAGTATTTGTGCACACGGAAAAATCGCGCAAATAATTGGTTTAATTTTGTCTGTGTGTTGTGGAGTTCCACCAACGGTCCTCGTAGCTTTTGGGTTTTTAGATACCTACAGTTGTAGGGTCCTGGATCTAATGTAATGTGATCGTTGGGTGTTATTTATTTATTTATAAGTTAAAGTCTAAGATTTACATTCTCATAAGAATCCAATTCACTTATCTTACATGAACGAAAAAACGAAGCTAGCGCACGGTTTGCGACGAAAATAGAAAAAAAAACGATAAAAGAAATACCAAAAAATCAAGTCGCTGTTGGATTAATCCAATTGGAGCTATATATAATGTATAATCCGAGTTTCGTCCCGTGGTGGCGTGGTGACCACTAAACAATCCCAATTTCTAACGGAATAATAACCAAATTAAACTCATTTGCACAAGAACTGATTTGAGCTGTAATTGTGATGAGTTACAGGCTAATAATGCTCACCGCTCAGACTTCCTTTCAGGAATAAAAAATACCAAAATTTTACGGTTCTTCAGGATGTTCCTTTTTATCATTTCACGTGTGTTTTTATTATAAAGCGTTGATACAAATTAAACCCTACCTAGGTGATGAAATATATTAAATCTTACTTACTTCATATTTTCAACACGTTATCCAGGAGTTTATTTATTCAACCACAAGAGAGGGTCCGATCGCGCCAACATTATTTTTCTGCCAGAAATGTTTGTTTACATAGCGAACACATTCGAACCGCCAAATTGTAATGTTGACACCCAGTGATACGTTTCGCGAGATAAAAGAGATTATTTAATTAGTATTTACAAACTAGTAGCATTTCTTATCAGAGCAAACTTTTTAATTTTATTTGCTGATAGATCGGGGTCGCGCGTGAAACCGTATTTTTTATTGTGGGTGGCTCATGTCGGCGTTCGTACGGCCGGCGTTTGAGAGTGTACTGAGTAGGTACTGACTGGATTGGCAGTTGGCACGCCTGTTGCTTACTCATAGTGAAGAAGCTTGAAACTATCGTGTAGTCGTCGCACGAAGTATTAATTACAGTTTCCTTTGGTTAGCATACAGGATTATAGGTTCACGGTTCACTATCCTTTGGCGCACGTTCCCCTATTAAAGAGCCGAATACTTCAGGCGAAAGTCATGAATCTGTAAGTATGTATACCTACCTAACATCACTTCATGACTTTGAATGTGAATGGATTTCAATATTGTCATTGTTATAACTTTTATTTAGGTTAGTGACTTTTTTTTTATTTTAATTAAATATAGGGCATGGTACAACTTGGATTGAAAAGAAAGACCACAGAAGGAAAATTAGGTAATTCATTTTTGAACGTAAGACATAGGTGCATTCAAGTTCTAAGCTTTCTAAATGGCGCACATTTACAACACTAATAAACTTACTCAAATCTTTGTGTTGAATTTATAGGTACCTACCTAGACAGACATGATTGCTTGCAATATACATATACCTACTTTTCTAAATACTATAGGTAGGTAGTTATTACTAGGTGCGACAAAACGCGTATCTTTGATTGCTAAGTTTGACGAACAAGCTCGGATAAAAGCATTTCCATGTCGGAGGGGGTACCTCCATGAATGTTCACGTTATGGTTCTAGGGCTTATAGTGGCGGTTGTGCGTACCTATAGGAACATAATAACGTAATTCTTCTATTATAGTTTTAGTATGTTCAAGTTTCCCAAAGGGAATGTTCTCCTAGAACATTTTGGGCAATAAATATTTTCATAGCAGATGAAATTGGCTTACTTTGGCAAACTTGAACAGGGCGTGGCCGTGTGGTGTGGTTTGAGAATTGTACCATTCTCTTCCCGTCGTGCCGTAGATATAAAAGCTGGCTAAGGGAATATCCAAGGAATGAACAGCAGTATTCTCTTAGGTGTATTAAAATCTGCGGTCACTGAAACGCCTGACAAGCGCCTTGATTATGGCAAAACCCTTATGATAAGTGCCCAAAGTGTCGATTTATGAGGAAGTACTTTGTTCAAGAGTGGACGACTTCCGGCTGACTTGACGTAAAGACTCTAACGATCTATTAATCCAAATATATCTGCGGGCCCGATAGCTCAGTTGGTAGTATCCCTGGCTTCTGAACCGAGGGCTGTGGGTTCGAATCCTACCCAGGACAAACATTTGTGTGATGAACATAGATGTTTGTTCTGTGTTGGGTGTTATATTTTATTCTATGTATGTATTTACAAACAAAAAAGTTTAATAAGTATTGTATCAGTTATCTGGTTCCCATAGTACAAGCTATGCTTAGTTTGGGCCTAGATGGCGCTGTGTGAAATATCCACATTATTTATTTATTTATTAAAAAATTGTATAGGTACTAGTTACGGAGGCTGCAGGTGGAGGATGCAGAAGAGAAACTAATATGGGGAAACTGACGTCACGCGGCAACGTAACATACTTAGGTAAGGTACACATATTTTTATCGTCACATCGTGGTGTAAAAAAAACATTGAATTCTGGGAACAGCATTTTCCTAAAAATCGTAATACTGTTACATAAATCACAAGGAAGACTTATTAAACACAATCCCGTCTGTTTTGTATAATTATTAAAAATACAGATCATTCAGTTTTTACGCACATAAACATAATAATGTATATTAAATTATATAAAAGTGTTTACAGAATAAGGATGGTGGCTAGCGAATCAGTTGAGCCGAGGTAAGTATCACGCGCGTGACTTGCCCAACATGATATAAGTAGAAATAGAAGCAGAGTAGCTGACGACCACACCATCAAGGTATATCCAAAGAGTATATAAGGTATATCTAAATCAAGTCTTCTAATTTAAAGCCCGTAGGTATTACAGGGCCCTGGGCTGTCTTGACTTCAGTTATTTTTTGCATTCAAAGGAAAGAGGGGGAGACGCTGTATTTTTGAAGGGTGTCGGTTCCAAAACTCATATCGATGTAAGTACCTTCAGATCGAAACACGAAGCATTTTTCATTTATTTACACATTTTTCATCTGGTCACTTAGTAAAAAGTAAGTAAGTAAGTGTAAAAGTTAGGTCTGTAGATGTTCCTAACCTACCTATTTTTTTCATAAGCCGGGACCAAGCGCCGTTATCGCCAGTCTGGTTTTATAGCTCAATCTCCTCCATGTAGGTAGTGTATAATATAGGTTTCGCTGAGTTAGCGCCACAGAATTCCCCCTATTACATAGGTCCAGAACCGAAGTCTCCATACTTAACCTTGTTTGAACATGAATCAAACCATAGAGCATATTTTTTTTTCTTCTAATGTCAGGTCCTTTTTCAACATACCATATAAATAGTATTACCCGATTTAGTCGGGTACCTAAATAAAAATCTAGCTAAAATTATGTAACGCCTACATTAAAAAAATATAAAATAATAAAATTAAATACCATCATACTACATATACTCATGCAATCTTTTAATAAAAAGGATTCAAGTTAAGTATAACCAGCAGTTTATTCAACATTTCTTTTAATAACTCACGAGTTTTTCAATATTACCAAGTTAAAGGGATTAAAGAATAACAGTTATGTAGGTACAGGGGGTCTAGCAAAGGTACCAACCACTAACGCTAACGCCAAAAGCTAACTCCAAAATGTACTGAAATGACATTTCGGAAATCGCTAACTTTTCCGTAGCGAATGTCATTTCGATTCATTTTTGGAGTTAGCGTGAGGCGTTAGCGTTAGCGATTGTGATCTTTGCTAGACCCCCTGAGCCTCAACCAAAATAATGTTTCATATTTTAGGATTAAAAAAAATAACCTCAAAAATGGGAAAACAGTGAGCGCGTCGAACGTTTATAGTTGACAATAAAACTTTATTATTATCATTAATTGCACTTCTGTGTTCTGTGTGTTCTTTACTATAGAAATGCGCTGAACATATTGTTGAGCGAGTATTAGGTTTCCACCAATCTTCATTTCTACTTTTTCGAACTACTTTTATCCAACGATCAGCTAGACATGGATCTGTTGGAAATCTATACAAAAGAAATCGGGTAATTATTCAGATGTCGTGTGGCAATACTGATTTTGACATGTCAACTTTTTTTTGTGAAATGGTTCTTACTCTTCGTCAAATAGAAATAATTAAAATAATCTTATAAAAATACATGATTAAGGCCACTTACAAGTGAAATGTGATCGTGTGCTTCTGTGATTCGTGCCTCCAGTGATTTCGGCACAGTTTTATCACGCAAGACGGCGTTTTTTTGGTATGTATTCAAAAGCACACTCAAGTAACGACTGATTTTCATTTTGACAGCTGAGAATCAATCACACCCAAAGTGGTGTGTACGGTTTTGCCCTGTTTTAATTTCGTATTAGTGGTCTGGATAAAAAGTCTTTGGTTAGCGCAAATCAAAGTGGCCGCTGGCGCAAATTAACTATGAAGGTGCAGGAAACGTCCGATTTGTGATTTCACGGTCCTCGAGTGGCGAAGCTACGGCCAAATCTAGAGCTCAAAAAAAACGTCGCTGCCTTAAATTTAGTGACTGAGACACTTTATAAAATCTCTGTCGGCTGAGACTAAAAAATAAAAATCATGGAATGGATTCTGTACGGTATTGCTGAACTTTGAAAAAAGTTTAAAATAGAGACCTCTTGTGTAACTAAAATGAACTTCGTGTCACTCATTTACGTATGACAAAATGACAGAAAATCTTAAATCAGACAATAGTAAAGTGTGCTTTACTAGCTTACACCAGGTAACAGTAGATGTCATTTTTTTAAATGTAAAGATAGTTTTGGAATACGTCACTAGGTGGCACTATAATAAGATATCACCAATTGCTATTCGTTGTAATAAATAAACAATATAATATAACAAAAGTGCTTGGATTGTATCTAAATCACAATCACGAATTTGTAAATCATATTGTGAACAAAAATACCAAATTGTTTTGTATAATAATAATGTTTTATAAAATTAGTTCGTTTGTCTTTGACGAAAGTTGTTGTCAAAATATTTGTTTTGCGTTGTCTATGGTGCAACAAAATGGCTGACCGCAGTGATGTCCGTACTGGAATTTTCAATCTTTGTTTACGTTAAAAACACAGAATTTGGTTCAAACATTAGACTTTAACGTGTAAAATACAATGAATATAGATGATAAGCCTTTGGACAAAAGTTCAGGTTCCAGTAGTGTGTGATTTGAAAGAAAACTAGTGGTACCAGTCTCACCTTGTAAAGAGAAAATGGGGAACTGCTTCAGTAGTACAGGGGAGAAAGAATCTTCTAAAATCAACAAAACTGATAGAGCTAGTAACCCTCATGAGGAGGATCCTAGACAGTTCCAATCGCCGGTACCAACACCTCCCCCGGATCCGCTTAGATCGACCGAAAATCAAGGCACTGAAACAAGTGAGATTGTTCCCACCCGAATATTTGTAGCGTTGTACGATTACGATGCGAGGACAGACGAGGACCTTAGTTTTAGAAAGGGGGAGCATTTAGAGATCCTGAATGATACGCAAGGCGACTGGTGGCTGGCGAAAAGCAAGAAAACGAAACAAGAAGGTTACATTCCATCGAATTATGTCGCACGCCTGCAGTCCATTGAAGCTGAGCCGTGAGTAATCACAAGTTTTATTTATGCAATAGCTCCAGTGGCGATCGGTTCCTGCGATTTCTTTTCTTTCTTTTGATTTTAACCGGTTGAACAGGATGTGGCATACAGTCTGTTCTATTGTTTATTAGCTGCATTAGCATAGGTACCATTATACTCAACACAAAACTAGGAAGGTATTCATGTCAACCAAGAATTGGTGAGAAACCTCATAATGAATGTTTCTGTTGATATCTTTTCGGATATACACACTACATTTAAGACCATGGGGTAAATGATAACAAAGTTTAGTAGGTAAATAGTGTTTGGTATTCATGATACAAGATTTTAAACAGCATGCTTACCAACATTATTTGAAAATAGACTGATGATCAAAACATTAAATGAAGCAGCTTGTAACAATATGGGTCTATTATGATGTATACATTCATGAACAAAAGCAATATGTAAGTACTAGGATTGCTATGGGAAATTATTTACCAAAATTTGTTAGGGAAATGATCTGTTAATTCCTGCATGAGTTACATAATCAAACTGCCAATAATCACTCACACAATTAACTCTAGCATCATACTGGTTGAAAGCTCTTGGTCCTAGCATGATCATTGATCAGTCAGTTTAACACGATATTGTACTTACTAAAATGTTATAAAATTCCAAAAAGTTTTGGTAGTAGGTATGCAAGTTGTTTAGATTGTAATGAAGATGTCTCATTTATTCAAACTGTATATAATCTAAATACTATAATATATATTATAGAGGTGACTGTACACCTCTATAATAATAATAAGTTACAAATTGTTAGCTTTGTTAAAAATACTTTGGGCTGCCTACACTCCCCCTCCCTTCCGTAGCTCTCGCTTGCCCGCAGCTAGCAATTGTCTTGGATTTGAGAAAAATGGATGTACAAAGAAAAACAAAGAGCTACATGTCTTAAAACTATGCCTGTAGTTACTAGCTAGTCTCACAAAACCTTTTTTATATTGCTAATTATTTGTAAATAAAATGTTAGCTGTACATTTTACAAGCTCTATGCTGGCTGTGATGTAAGTTTTTGCCAATCGAAACAAATAATTGCAAATGTTATAAGACATATGAAACAGTGCTAGTGCAAGTCTCCTCGGTTGCATGAAGTGAAAGCAAGCCTGAATGCATTATTGCACTTTATTTCCACACATTCGCCTTTACTAAAAAAAAATGTTTTTTGTTTCTCTCTATTGAGTTTGAAATAGGCAAGACAGAACAAGGGAAAACATAGTAGCTATTCTGCTGTTATGCAGTGTTTAATAGTAGTAAGTAAATGTATTGGTTTTCACTTTAACTACATTGACAATGATTGTTACCTGCAGCAACTTTGTTTATTGTTTCTTGCTTATTTTAATTTCCTTTTTGTCCCTATTCTTATTTTAAAAGTTATCAATTTAGTAGTTGTTCCCTGTTGACACAATCAGATACTGACCTATCTGGCAAGGTCAATGTCCCTAGAGATGGGTAATTTCACCCTCTCTTTATTGTCTTAGTACCTGACTATCTATGACAATGTAGAGAGTATTAAAGTAATACAATACATAATCTCGTTGTCTTTGATTTGAAATTCTTTGCTTGACCTCTTTACCCATAAAAGTAATCAATATCCATGGTCAAACAAGTTGTGGGTATTTTGGCCAAATTACAATAAATTATTAACATTTTTCGAATAGCACATAATTACTATTCATTACTAACATAAATGCCACTTAACTAATAGAAAGAATTTAACAAAATTGCATAGTATGGTAGGTATAGCTAGTATAATAGACCAATACACTGACATGTTTTCATAAAGTGAATTGCATTACCGCATTTACCACTACTCGCCTATTATTAGAATAAAAATACAAGCATGAAAAGTACTTTAAGTATAGGTGAAGGGTGTCTTTTGAAGGTAAGCAGTGTTAATGCAAGTAATTTAAACTGGTTTTATTTTCTTTAATATGTAGGCAGTATGTTGGGTTTTTCATTGAACTTGAAGGAGATCAGATTGGCTCTTTGTCTTGCCAAAACTAAAATATGTTTTAAGTAGGTGGACAAGATTAATTCCAGTAGCTTGAATTTCATTTCATTAAAGAAATATCTGCTTACATAAAAAATACATTACCACTACTTCCATTTGAATATGCAGCTCAGTCCCCCAGGGGAATACATAGGAAGGTGGAAAAAAAAAGTGTCACTATGAATTCTAATAGGTAGTGAAAATTTCGGTGTCATTTAGAATCAAACTAAGTATGTATTAATAATTGATATTTTTACTTATTACCGTATAGTAAATGCCTCTGCAAGGTCAGTGAACTTTCAAAAATAGGCTATTTTAGGCCTGTTTATGTACAATATTGAAATTATGATTGATTTCATAATAGAAATTAATTACCTATTACTTCACTCTTAGAATGTAGTTATTCTATGACTTCACTATATTTTTTATAACTAAATACTTCATCCGCACAATTATTTATACACACTTGTAGTAACTGTTACCAAAGTTGAAAAATATGACATTCATGCAAGTTACAGACAGATGCAGATACTTCATGAAACATAAAAAATGGGTGGTGCTCCTGATGGTCAAAATATGACTTCATTTAACATAGTGCATATTTAACTAAGAGAATTTATTTAAGAAGTGACTTTCTATAACAGTGATACGGTTCTCAGTAAGTTAGTATTTTAGCTTCATTATGTCTGGAAATAAATGTGTACCTACGGTATCTCAGTTTACACAATTTTGCACCAATTTGGTGCTCTTATCTGATTGCAATAAGTGCAACTGGTCTGGCTTCAGTAATCTGCATGTTTCATCAAGTCTAGAAATGAATGCATGCTTGAACCTCAGTAAAATAAAACGCCAATTTGACGCCCTTATTATCTGACCCATTCAAGTTTTTTTTTTATTAGGGCACCCAATGATGACATACTGTATTAGATCCTAACTCTACCCTAACTAAGATTCCCTGTATCTACGGACCCAGGAACTACGAGGACCATGGTCCCAAAAAACCCAGACACAAAACAAGTATGTGTGCTTAGTTTTCTGTGCACAAATACTTGTCCTGTAGCGGGAATCGAACCCGCCGCCTTCGGGTTATGAGCCGACCTGCTCAACCACCACACCACAAAAGCTGTCAAATCAGCTGTTTTCTAATCAGCGTAAAACTGCGACTGTTTAACTGCGTTGATATTGTTCTTTTCCAATGCTGTGAGTTTATCATTGAGAGAGTAGATGGCGCGGGCGTCACATTGCCTTTTCTAACAACTTAGTCCAGTCAATAAGGAGTTGTAGAGTGAATGAGAGGGGACCTAAGCAATTTCTTCTGAAGAGTGCTCAGGAGATAAACACACTAAATGTCCTGACCTCCCTGGGGTGAACTGGAGGGGGGAGGGGGTTTCAAATGGTTTTTCGTCATTATCTCGGCATGGTGCGTCCAAGAACAAAAAATCCTCCTACTATATGAAAGCTCATAAAATTGTCTGCAATTTTGTTGTAATACACTTTTCCGAATTCTCAACCGTTTTTGAGCTACACGCTCTGGAAAAGTGATAATTGGCAAAAAAAACTTTTATCAAGTATTCACTCATGATTGCATCCTCTTAGGTCGCGAGGATCCTGGCAAGGTTTCATTTGTCTGGTTTATGACAACCTCATCCTCAGTGGTAACATCATCGTCCTCAGTGGTTGGTGTTTCATGCTAATGGATGGAATGGCCCTACATTGTCTTCATCACCATCCTCATTGAGCTGCACCTCCTCAAAAGTAGATGGAAGCATGTAGGAGATAGCCTGGTACCTAGAACTAGTGTTTGTCGCGTGCAAAAATTTGCTTGAGAACTAATAATTGCGTAGTGGGAACAGAACCCGCATCTTCCACTAATAGGAACTTAACCAAGGCTGTCTTTTGTTTATCACTAGAATATGTAATTGTCTATGCTTCTACGTTTTGATACGTTTTTACCGACAGCACATTTCTTCATTCTGGAGTTGTATATTCTACTATCCTTGACTATTCTACTATATTTATTTTAAAGAAAAAGAAGATAGTATAGTTTTATAGTCGAGGTAAAACCGGGAAAACCAGCCAGAATCGTTATTAAAATAAAATAATAATGTAAAACATTGTAAGTACTTATTTTATATTAATAAAGATTTAGGGCCGGTTTGTCAACTAGATCAGATTTACTGAAATCTGGTACGAGTACGACAACGGATTCTTATAAAACCGGCTCGTGAATGACAAGGACTTCAAAAAAGTCGTATTTGCAAGATTCACGTACCTAGAACCTTCAAGCAGGTTGATCGCCTGTCCATTGGTATTATTTGTAGCCGTGTTCAGTGTTCGCTTTCACACCACGCCCCACTGTTTGCCCCTCGTTTATATTAGAACGCTATTACAATAATAATTACAAGTATTTACCACGCTCCTATTGCGCAACCTGTGTACAGTATACACTCGACTTTGTACTAGAAAATTGGCAAGCGAAAGTAGTTACCCTATTCATTGACACAGCAAGCGATTGATCATGCTAGGTCGAAATCAACCAGCTATATTTTATTACCGACTAATTTGATCTGCCCTGTCTTCGCATAAGTATTTTCACTTAAGGCTTTCTTGACCATGGTTATTATAATTACACCAACGTTATACTGTATATTTGCCATCACACAAACACATCAAAGCTTAAGAATATTTTTTTCCCTGACTTGGACCAACAGCTGGCTATCAGTAATAGCCGTCAATACTTTTTCATTGATATCCACAATAGTCATTTCAACTTGCTAATTTTTAGGGCTATATCGGTCACTTCAGTCCTTCTGCAGATTTCCTCGTTCCGGATCTTATCTCGCAGAGAAACACCGAGCATAGCTCTTTCCATAGCATGTTGCGCGACTTTGAGCTTACTCATGAGGCCAACAGTAAGAGACCACGTTTCAGTTCCATATGTCATCACTCTGGCATCACACAGTGTTGGAGTTGGATTCTTCGTGCGACCTCTTTGTTAAAGTTGGACCCGCCTAATTAGACAGTCTGCCCTAGGTAGACATATTTGTCGACAACTTCGAGAGTATCGTTCCCAACGATTACCGTTATACGCAATGGGCAGGCCACGTCGCTCACAGAACTGACAACCGATGGGGAAGAAAGGTTCTCGAGTGGCGACCACGAGCCGGAAGGCGCAGTGTAGGCAGACCCCTCCCCTAGGGGGGACCGACGACCTGATGAAAACCGTGGAGAGCCGATGGATGCAGAAGGCGAGCTGCCGCTCAAAGAGGTGCTCTTTGGGGGAGGCCTATGTTCAGCGGTGGACGTCTACGGGCTGTTGATGATGATGATGATGATGCCCCATGCACAATAGTAATGAAAAGAAAAAAATCCCTCAATTGCTTTTCAAGAGTTTTTAGAGCAAGCTGGAGACATATTATTAGGAAGTTTTTCAACACACTTCCGACTTTATAAAACTTAATCAAACGATTGGCGCCCGCGCCAATGTTTTCTTAGTGATATACATCGCAGTAAATCACCTTACCTTACATAACTATCATCAAAAATATTTACTGTTATATGAATTGAATAAGCTTCTTCTAATTTATTCATGAGGTAATAATTATTTGACCTCTATTAGAGAAACATAAAACCAACCATAAACATGCGCGGTCTACTTTGAACGTAGGTAATAATGGTCTTTTAAATGGATTTCTAATGCGTTTTAATGGTATTAATTCTGAATTCTGCATTAAGGAAACGCAACTGGCAACATGCTATTTACGTTTAAAAATTGCAAGTCTGTTTGTAAAACTTCGTTTATTTTAGTTTATTCGGCAAACCACAGCCATTGATATTGCTGTCACTATAGACGAGCCATTGTACATCAGTCGGTAGTTCGCGTTCCACTCATCCGGTACCCCTTTAGAGGCAGTCACTCGTGAAGGGCAAATATCAATCACCGTAGGACAGGCTCTGTCAATACGTTTATACTCTACAGGGGTTGGATAAAGTTGGACAACGTCTCAACAAGAAACACGTCACATAGATAGGTCAGTAAAATAATTAGGCGATATAGGTTACCCCCGTTTTATAAGTGAAAATGATTATGTTTTATGGTTTTTGAAATAACGTGTTTTTCGCGGCCATATATTAAATACTTTTTACTGATTTTTACCTACTTTCGATGTATAAATCTTTAATTAAGTACCTATAGCGTTAAAGCACCATAAATTTTAGTACAAATAATAATAATTGAAGTAAATAATGAATTGAATAATTTTTATCCAATTCCTTACAGATTTTCTGTGTCATACAATAAAATTACACCCTTGTCGTGATCTTTCCTACATTTAATGAAAGTGCTACAAAGGTAGCGTTTTCACCAAGGTTCTTAACACGATTTAGGTATTAACCGAGTATTTATAATGATAATTAAGAAGTAGTTAAAGGCGGTCTCTGTAATTAAAATTACATCGAGTTCTGCACGAACTCTTGAGCGTCGCGTCGTCGCTTGCACAGAAACGGGGTCAACTGCAGGACTGCAGCTAACACTATTGCTACTCAATTTAAACAGTGTTAACTTCATGCAACCGGGAGACATAATGAGGGGATACATTACCTCTTCATACAATCGTTTTGAATCGCTGCAGCATTTTGTACAAACACTTGGTTAATGAAGAGCGAGTAAAACCGGCGAGCTTACAGGAAAACGGTTCCTAGACAAATAAGCAAATTGTATGGCAAATATTAAAACTGCAAGGTTTCCATGTGTATGGACGTCACGGCGATACCGCACCGGCAACAGACTAATAGCCATTCCTTAGCTGCAGCTTGCTTAACGGTATGCTTGATGACTTGAATAAAACCAATGAGGCTGGCAAAGCAAATATTTAGTCGGGTTTAAGTACCGTCGGTGAACACCTGGCACTTCCGATGCGCGGCTAGCAGCTTGTTTGTCATGCAACGTTCTGTCCGCTGCCATTAGAACTATTTCAATGTTAATGTTACTACTGAACTAGTTATTTATTTATTTATGATGGTAACGGTGAGAATGGAAGATAGTGTTTATTCATGGCGCATGCATAAGCTACAGGAAGTTAGCCGCTTCGGTGAATCGACCGGTCGGGCGCGACGGCAATCGATATACGATACGACACTGCGCATTCTGATCGTGTAACTATTTTATCAATAATCATATGCATTTACACACTTAATATTGGAGGGCTTCACCAGTGACAAATATTTGGCGTTATCTCTAGTGTTATGAATGTTATGAGAGCTATCATTATAAATACCAGATTTGCATAATTATTACGTATTTAGGTCTTTAAATATAGAAAATTATAGCATGAGTGTCCTCGTCATGCAGGACTAAATGTCATATGAGTATCTAAGGTTTATTACCCGTATGCTATGTTAATTATGCATAGTTACGCCGTGTATTTAAAGTAAAAAATGCGAAATTTCGAAATAAGTAAGCAGATTATCATCCGCTCGTACAGAAAGAGGATAACTCGTAAAAGAACAAGGCTTTGCCTTAGTCGTCGTCGGTATTTAGGATCCATTGCCGGCACGGAAGACAGTCTGACCGGGCCGTGATGATGTGTGAGCCGGGGTGTGCCACTAACGGCTTCTAAAAACCCACATTTCCTAGTAAAGAGATGGTCGGCCGACATCGGAGACAGGATGCGTTTGAGTTTGAGTTCACCGGCCCGTCGCCGGCCCTGCTCCCGTCCCTCACACGACGCTGTAAACCTACACTCACTCACATAAATTGTGGTTTTAAATGGACACATTCGCTCAAATTCAGACATGTCTGTCTGGGACGCTCTTTACCGTAATCCCATTAAACATGGCATACCACCGATTAATCAGATGTAACCAAATAGATATTCCGTTCAAGAGAGCGAGCATAAAAAATTACGGACGGAGGAGCATCTTACATCATTCAAGTAATACGAAATCAAAACAACTGAGCCTTTAGAAAACGTGTGATAGTTAAGAAGTAACAGTACCGTAAATTAACACGTCCCTCTTCAAATGATCCTATCAAATGAACACAACACAAACAAGTAGAGGTCGTTGACTGTATTGCATAAGGCACGCGACTGACGCCCGCGTCACGTCGTCACGTGTAGGGCAGATCATCCAAATGTTTGTATAGATAAGTAGGGTTCTAGGGCTTTCTAGTTTGGTTTAAGAGAGAGCAGTGACCTAGATTGCAAGTGCAATTAAGGTCATTGCAGACATCTGTTCATCGCCCCTTGTCGCTGCATGTCGAACTAAAACACTGGTTTTCATTTACTACACATTTTCTGCAAGTAATGACAACACTAACCAGTCGTATACGGCACAAAAATGTGTTGCAGTGGAATGTTATTAACATTCTTATTACGTGAAAATTGAATTCGAATTTACACTTAAGTATTAAAACGTGGAGCCTGAACTCGGTTGCAGCTAATCAGCCTACTGTCGCCACGTTAATGATAGCTTCCCTAATGGTTGGAGCCGTGGGGAAAATTCGCATCGCACGCGCAGACCGACGATTAACCAGTGCCTGGCGCCAATGATGTATTAGTTCACGTCACGGATATACTGCATTGCGGCTAAACTAAACATTATCGTTAGCGAGCTGTAATTCCACTACTGCCTCTGTATATTCTATTTATTATTTATTGTGCAATGTTTACAATGTTTCCCGATTTTCGTACGTTCTACGTACGTTCTCTATATACACGTGTCATTAGCAAACCCAACGACCTAAATTGCATTAAAGCACGCGTCATCTGGTTTATTCGAATTTAGAGCTGTTCTGCCAAGCAAACCTTTAGTGTAAACGATCTGTGTGCAAAGTTTAATCTAAATCTGTTATTCTAATTTTGGGAATAAACAATCGGACAACGTTTCACTTCTGTAGGAATAGAAATAATGATAAGAATAATGTAGCTGATGAATTTAGAGTGAATTAACTGAGAATATAAATGGTTTTGTGACGTTATTCAATTCTTTCGTAAGTTCTTTTGCAGCATTTTAACCAGAGTACAATTTTGTTACAAGGAAAAATAATTGTCTTTACTTTCTCGTACGATCCCAGTGGCGCCGATGTCTGCAAAGCCTACGATTATTTTTAGATTAGAAATGGCTCAACTGCTTTACGTAATTGCACTAGTCGCATGCGGAGCTAGTTCCAGAGTGTTTGCAGCTAAATATAGGCACAGATGTGGTGTGCAATTACACCTTATTATCGCATGTTTCCACTGGAAGCCAAACAGCGCCTTGCCTGACACTTACTACACTTACTTGTTGCTGGGCTGTTTCTTTAGAAAGTGTCCAGATGTGACGAAACTGAAATAGCACTGTCAAGCTGATTACAGAACTGTAGGAAAACTGTTTCCCTTGCATTTGAGTACTGCGTAATGTTGCGTGCGTGCCAAAGGTAACTCCTTACCCATACAGTAGAGTAGTGCTGCACTCTCATACCGAATTGGAGCAGAAAACTAACATCAACGTTTTCTGTGTTCTCATATAATTACGCCTGCAATACGGTTTGCGTGCAGACTAATTACTGGTATAGGAATATTATCTTCGAAGAACGTTATGAGGAAACGTCCACTGGCGCCTCAGTCATATTCAGTGCAAACCAAACGTTGCGTTTTCTTGTAGATTGCGTTGAAACAGGTGGTGCTTCAAGCAGTCGCACCTCACAATCCACACGCACCCATGTCACGGTCGATTCCGTATAGACCAGCGCCGAGACCGTGAAAACGTCTTGACATACATTATATTTGGCACTGAGGGCTGCATGTGATGGCACTTCCAATTATCACTGCACTGTGCCAGTCGCCCACGCTGATTACTGCTGATCATTTTCGAATGCAGTGTTCTCGCCGTGTGTGATTTAACAAATACTTTCTCTTGTTCCCAGTTTCAAAGAACCACACATTTCAAACGCGCCTGTCATTGCAAATATTCTTTATATCTCCGTCTTCTTTATGTCATGTGTGATGTTGTTAGAGCTAATCCTAATTACATATTAAAATCAAATTCAATGTGACATTGCATTGCAAATTAGATTTTAAAAGTGAACAAAACAACAACTGCCAGTTTAATAAGTGATTATTTGAAATTAATCCCGCCAATTAGCAAACGTGATACGAGCCATGCAGGTTGGATCCTGGTAGTACCAGGTGCCGGCCGATGAGATGGTGATGTAAAAAAGGCTTTCAGTAAATCGCTCTCGTCGTAAATTTCCGCTGACCCAGATATTGATGTGATTAGAAACGTATACGTACGTCAATGTGTAGCGAAAATAATATTTTTTGTCGGTGCCAATTTATCGGTAATAGAGCGTTGTGCATACGAGACGAGATGCGACATCCGCTAGTGAGAGTTTTGCCACTTGTCACCAAAACTGGTATAACTTACCGCGAAATGATAGCTCAAACGTAATTACATATTAACTTTTGCTAATTAGACGATCGTGATAAACAAGATCTGGCATGTCAAAAGTTAGATAATGCTAATCCCCGCGGTACTAATATTCAATGCTTACGTATGGTATTTATTTATCTGCATGAATGGTTCTTGCCTTGACAGATCATTTAGAATAATTTTGCTAGTTACGGTTTTCAAGTGTTTATTATATAACGTTTGATTCATGCTGATTAATGATGGCTGGTAAATTATCTGATTAAATATCACTATTATTGATAAATCAACTATAATATTATTTGACCTATCATTTTATTCTTTGCAAATGCGGTCAGATGTTGTTTAACAAGATTCCATCTGTTGCCTTTGATAAATGCCTCGCGGACAGGTGAACCAACGACCTGTTTGAGATCATTATAGAAATATCTAGCATATATATTATCTAATTGCTTACAGGATACATGCGGTCTGACGATGACCCAATAGTCGTGTTTGAATGATGATATTTTGAAATCCTCAAAAATTTAGAGTATGAGATAACTATGACGTAACTCAAAAAGTACAGTCAACTTCATTCATAATATACACGCTATATTCAAACTCATATCTATATTTTTCGTTTTATTTAAAAGTAGGCAGCACAAGTTCTTTGCAACTGACTGTACATACATTAGCATAGTTAAATGCTATTACTTCATGTACTATTTAATTAAATGACTCCATGATGTTCTTAACTTTTTACATCTTTTTATTTCGATGTTCACACACAGTGTACATACACTGTACAGTATGGTATTGTGTGACATTGGAGTCCGGAAGAGCAACTGACTAAATTTTTGAAACAACATTAAAGGATTGCAAAAGATTAGCCAGTTGTATAGTCTCAGGGCCAAGGAATATTTAAGGTCCTTTAACTAATATTGCATTGAAACAAAGACATTTTAAGAGAATGATTAAAAAAACGACGGATGAGGCAGACGAAACGAGGGTGGTTCCGGAGTCGCAGCCGAGGAAACTGCCTCGCGACGAGCTAGGTCGTTCGTCGACCCGAGACGAACCTCGGCAATAACGTGAACACAGCGATAAAACTCAATTCAGCGCGATTGCACAACTGCTTTAGCCATGTCTGCCATGCGCTAATTTATTTCCTTTGCTCTATCAAAACATCTCAGGGGCAAACGTGCTACCTAAACATCGTCACTTCCCATCAGGTGACATGTTGTCAAACGAATGCTCATTTCATTTAAAAAAAAAAGTGAGCTTCCCTTCCGCGTAGAGGTCTCCGATTTGGAGTCAAAGCTGTCTAAGCCGTTCTTCTACATAAGTAGGGCCGTGGTTAATGGTTACAGTTAGTAATGTAGATCTCTTTTTGCCTAGGAGACTTAGGAGTGGCCATAGTCTGCTAACACGCACAATAATCGCGTATATATTAATGGCATCTTTCTATTGCGAGTGTCACGTTCTACGCCTGACGGCGACAGGGAAGACAAGCTATGCTATGACGCATTGTCATTGCAAGGTTTATAGTGATGTTATTGGTGAACTCTACCACAAAATAGAAAACGAACATCTTTAAAATCGTTCGCTAACTGACAACAATTTATGATTCGTATATTTTGCTTTTAATCATTATTTTAGTTAGTTACACATTGTGCTGATGCTAACTCTGCAATCTTAATTCAAAACATTTGAACAAAAAACGGTTAATGGCTGCTTGTACCCTGTAATCGTAATTAATTGATCTTATAATCCTATAATTGGTATACTCCCATTATATCGAATTTATAAGCACAGTGTGTACTGCTATCCCAAGAACTTACCACCTGCAAGCTTTGATACTGTCCACAGAGATCATTCTGGTCCTAGACCGCAAAACCGATTGTGTACACACCGCCATTATCTAAACAACTTGTGCAGCTTCGTGTCGTGACATTCCGCTGTAATCATTCGCCTATATTTAGGTTAAGGCTTCTATGCGCTTCTTGATAACTCAGTTTTTCTTGGGAAATCCTTTAACTTCACCTTAATTAATTTATGATTTATTAGAAAAACCTTGAAGGTTATTAGACTTATTATCAACCTATTATAAGATTTTAAACTGCCATGGTCACTAACACTAATACAGTATGGTTTATTAACGGGATATTTATCATGTATAAATTTATTTATTTTAACTCAAAACAAATTAAATACATACATGGTGAATAAAATTGTAGTAAAAGCTGACTATAATTATTAGTTCCAAATTTCAAATATATTGTAGAATATTACCTACCTACTATACATATGTTACTGAACTAAAAACTAATACAACTTGAAACTTCGTTAGCGAATAAAATAGATACTCATCCGTCTTATTGATCAGTGCAGCGCTATATAATATTTTCTCTAAGATTCAATGCCTCCTTCGTGCCTAATAGGCAAAGCCTTTAGTGTATTCAGCAAATAAAATAAAAGTTTCTAGTGATGTGTCGATGCCTGTGCTGGACTGGTTGCATTTTAATTGCTCAGATATTTTTTTTATAACTGGATAGGCCCGCATTTGACCGTAATCTCACCTGATGGAAAGTGACGATGCGGTCTACGGTGGTACATGCTTGTCTAGAAGATATCTATTCACTCGTGACTTGAAGAGCTCCAGATTGTACTTATCGGGAAACAAAGACGCTGGTAATGTGTTCCATTCTTTCGCTGCTCGGATTATAAATGTCGAGTCGAACCGCTTTGTACGAATTGAAGGAATATCAATCATAAACGGATGGCGTGCAGCTGTACGTCTTGTCGTCCGATGGTGAAATGGAGAAGGTGGCATTAGATTGGGTAGCTCCGCAGCACACTCACCGAAATGCAACCTGTAGAACACCGATAGGCTAGCAACTTTACGACGGTGCTCTAAGCTCTGGAGCCTAGTATTCACCATTTTATCGTCACCAATGAGCTTTTTTGCTCGCCTTTCAATTGAGTCCAAGGCCTGAAGCTGGTATTTAGAGGAACCGTCCCAGAGATGGCCGCAGTATATCTTTGAATAACGAAATCTGCATAGCTGAATAAAGTCTGGTAGTTTCCAAATCATTGTCGTTTCCTTGCGTCACATCATTGTTTCGCATTTTTTGTAGCTAATTATTTCCAGTTTGTGGATTTCCCACAGTTCCATTTGTTTACGTTCCTACAATATCTTCATCGCCGCTTTCAGTCACCTTCAATTCGTCCTACGCTTGAAGGTAAATAGTGTTACCATTTAAAATGTAATCTCTGAGCATGATCGTCTCTATTCTCCATATAATTTTCTAAAGTCGTTGCTCCAAGATACATTGCATTTTACGATCCTCTGTTTTATTTTTTATTTTAGTTTTATTTTAAATCATGGAAGGGAGAATGCGGATCGCAGGACATACGCGGGCGCCGCTCAGTCGCGCCGCAAGCAACTTTCTACGCCCGCGTCTAGAACGCTGTTAAACCGTAATCTGCAGATTGACGTACCTTCGAGATGATTACGACAGGCAAATTAAATTGCACATTAGTGCTAATTACACTTCAATTATTATCGAAATCTTCCACCCCTTTTATTTGACCATGAATTTCTCTCATGTTATTTTGATTTAACATTTTATCGACGGTTTTAATCCATATAATATAAAGTAGTAATATGTGTATTGTGTATTATATCTTTAATGGTTTTACGATTGTAAAAATCTAGGTAAGAGTTATTATCAATATGTTGTTTTTTTTTTCATCTATAATTTTTGGGAGCTTTAGTCGCATAGCACTTATGCCAGCTCCATTTAGTACATTCATTATATTCTAACTAAACTAATCTTAAAATGACTTACCAAAATCTTTTTTATATTCTTTATATAATATATTATACCTATATAACCATCGTTGGTATCATGAACACGTCCCCAATATTACATTTTTCATTAACACACTTGACGTCACGTTTCTAAGCCGCTCATGTCCTAGGCTTCAGAAAATGCAAGATGCTTGCGTCACTGCATCCGTTCTTTTGCGTGCATTAGACAAGGCTGAACAAAGCCGCGTCATATCGTGCTTGCATTACACGTTTAGAGTAAATAACTGGCAAACTTATAAAACCTAAAGTAACCGAGTCTTTATTTTTTTTATATTCAGCTGGTTTAAAGATAGCTGTTTCTTTCTTTAGCTTAATTCGGCACGTATGGTTTTTAAGTGTTCAAATTAAATAAAAACGTTTATAGTGGAAAAGTGGAATAGAAATTGAAATTTATCTATAGTTTGTCATTCGGTCAAACTATTAGGCAACGTATCTATGTATGTGATCGTTGGGCGTTATTTATTTATTTATTTTTATTTTATTAAGTAAATATCAGAATATTCACTTTAGAGACATCACCTTAATTAATTAAAACCTTTAGCAAAGCCAGCTTATGTTAATAACAGCACTTATTAACATAATCCATACTTCAATACGCCTTATTAACTATTTTTTTTTGTTTCCCATATATTTGTTGAACTGTTCAAACAAATAATTAGGCCATTTACAATTTACATAAACCAAATTAACTGTTATTATTTGTTTAAGTATATGAAAGTACCTACTTGTGTTAACACTTTTCACGCTTTTCGCTTTTTTGTGACTTGGTTGTTTCAACTCCACCTTCAAGCATTCCTAGATGCTTGCATATAATGTACGCCCTTTACTTATTATCATCAACCTATTGCTGACTGGTAATCACTCCTAGCTTCAACCTTTGGGCACACCATTGGGTTTGTTGTTTTTCAATGTATATGCTTTTATAATAAATACATAATGTTGTAATCAAACAGTAGCGTTATTATGGCTCCGTCATATTTATGAGATGGAAGCTGGTCCGGTTAATAATTTTATGATGTCGAGGAAAGAAAAAATTCGTCTCGAATTGACTGGCGAGGCGCCGCAAGTTGGCGCCGGTTGCCGGTGGCGTCGTCTGCGACCGCCGGCTTCCTCGAACTGCTATCGCTGGCCGACATTGCTGTGAACACACTCATTTGATGTATCGCGACATGATATCTGTTCTGCCAAATTAATACATATTATCATGTCACCCAATTAATAAATAGGTAGTGAATCCAGATTTCCAATATGACTAAGATTATCGTGGATTCGTGCTTCTGTAGTAGTGTAGAGGTTTTGATAACAATAGGAGTCTTTTTGATGCCATCCATTCATTCAACCATCTGTTTTCCTGTATACTATTGGGTATATATTGCGCGGTCTTCAGTTTCCTTTTTTCCGATGATGAGTTTTGGACGTCAGCCGTCAACTTGTCAGTCACACACATTTTGCACAAGACATCTGTCCCATTCCCATGTCGAGAGTTGAGATCTATTTGGTTTTAAGTAATTTTGGGTAAAAACAATCAACTAGCTAGACCAATACTGACGCTTCGCATAACAATTGATTAACAATTAAAATCTGTATTACTGGTGTCGGTTTGACTGACATTCCTTAGATTATTTTAGTAATTAAAGTTACCAACTAAATACACCTTAAAACACTATTCTTAGATATTTAAGTCTGGTGTGTTGTAGAAGATAGCAATGAAGAGATCTAAAGATGGCTTTAGAATTTTAAGTAGGCTCAGCTTTAACGTTTCGTTCTCCATTAGACTTTTGAGCGTGCACAGAACAAAACAAATCAACCGCGCATGTTTCAGGAAGTTTTCCGTAAAAAATAAATTTCATACTAATTTCTACAACAATATAAGGATTAAATTATTGAAAATTAATTATCGTAGGGGTCATTTTTCTTAAAAGTGCCTCCCATTATTATTAAATTCAGGTCAGGCTTGCTTCAGGGGCTTTATCGCTGTTGCTATTTAAATTCAATTTTGCATTATATGCTACAGCTAGCGAGGTTTGTGCAGCGAAGCTCTCTACGTGAGTCCTAGATTTCAGATGTAAACATTTGAACTAGCGCACTAGTTGAGTGAGTGGCCAAGTGATTATATTTTTTCCTTCGTGTCTTTTGAATCCGATTTAAATTAGAAACGGATATGCTCTAGTTTTTGAATTGGCCGAAAAACCTATTCCTAAGTATTAAATGGAAAGTTCTGAGACTTAAACATTTTAGCTAATAATGTCCATTAGGTAGTGTCAGTAGTTTATAATCTTAATAAACATATCTTTTTCCTGCAGTGCTTGTTGGAATTCCCCAAAGTTATACAGAACCGAAAGCTATTCTTTGAATTTGATACAAGAGTATTTGGTTATCGATACTGGAGGTCTTGCACGTCATCAATGCTTAACCCGCCTACACTTTTTACAACCAAACCTGTCAAATATGCTAAACTAAAAATGACAAATTGTGCAATCTATTTGCATTATCTACGTTCATCTGCAATGTTGAAAATTTCTTTTTGCAATAACCTGTGAAACGCTGTGTGGAGTCTACTTATAATTAGATGTTATCACGTCCTCTCTTTAGCTTTACATTGTATTTTATGTTAACATTTATTTTTACATCTTCTACTTACAACGCGAAGTTGTTAGTGCTACAATTTCAGCTTTAATGCTATACAGTACAAATTTGTAATTGATCAATTCAGAGCGATCATCACATAAAGGGCTCATTAGCCGTTGTATGGGTAATTAATACTTGATTTGCCCGTCCCAGATACCCGTGGTGCATCGCAAAATGAGACGGCGCCGTGCCTAACTGTCCAATGGCATTTGTGGTGTTACAAGTTGACTTATGTTAATAGAATACTAGCGCTTTATTGCTAACCACCTTTGGGTGGATTTTTCTATTTGCTTGACTTGAGTCTGACGCACTGGTTCTTTGAATCGTTATTTTTACAGTGCAGTTCATGGTCTTGAACGAAATCACGCGCATCTACTTGCGTCATATTTGCTGGTATACAATTCGCAGAAGTACAACCTTGCCTTTTTTGATTAAGTTTTAAGCTCTACAGTTCAGGAAACTTTAACAGAATTACTTATTCTGCAGTAATGTTCTACAATTATGAAACGTCTGTGTTTACCTAAGTAGGTATTTAGTATACAATCCAATGAAGAAACGATTCCAATAAATGCAGCGACACTTACTACACCCGAAAATGTGTATACGGAACTGAATGTAACGCATGTAACTTCATGTGATTATAAACATTTCCATACAGCCAAAACAAGGCAAATTGGTCACAGTGCCGTTGGATATTGTGGAAAATGTTAACCCAGCACCTACGTACAGTACTCTCTTACACAAAGGTTTTCACAAAGCATTCGGTATTGCATCGACCGAGCAACGCTGACGGTCTGCGTGATGGACAGTCCTGCCTGACACGAATAGGGCCAGCACAAAGCCAAGTAACTGTACTCGACAGGATGACCCCGCATCACATAGGGTAACTTACGATTCGTAATTCACTCTTGCGACCGCGCCTCGACTGGAGTTGCACCGATGAACTGGCGCACCACTTATGGACTGCAGCAATAAGTTATTAATCACCGAGAATCTAAATCGCTGATAATGACTATTAACGACGTCCGCGATCGACGAATGTTTTACTAATTTTCTTTCGTATTGGTTACGTCACTGCAACGAACCTACTTGAATTCCAGTGCTCGCATATTTTATGCAAATAAAATGAAGATTGCAAGACAAGAGACAATTGGCATCAGTCTCGGTCTAGACGGTCAAAGTTATTTAATAGATATTTACGTGTTTGAGGATAAAACACTAACTGCAATTCGTTGTATGACAAAAGATTACCAAAAGCCAAGTTTGCGTTTTATTAACTTGAAACCGATTACGATTCAGTGATTATGACGATTGGAATTTATTTTTGAGAACTGGTGTTCGATGATAAATAGGTCATCCATACCGTTACATAATAATTCATCCGAGGAGTGCATCGGATGAAAATTGATGTATGATCAAAGGTGAGTGTAGTGCGGCGTCGTGGCGGGGCGGGCGGTGATGGCGCGGGCGGCGATGGTGCGCGTGCGACTCTCACCGTCTTATCTCTCGCGACCTCCGCCGGACGCGCACGCACGCCGCGCTCCGCACCGCCCGCAACCGCTCGTGCCATTCGCGCTATGCCTTCGACTCTACAACAAACTTATGTGTTCGCTTACTTAAACTTTTTTTGTTATCGAAGTGTAGGACGTAGCCCGGAAATGCATCAATGAGCTGAAGCTTGATCGTGTTGTGACTGTTTCTTGAACTGTAATGAAACATAATTTTGAAATCGAACTATATAAACAAATTATAATAAAAAGAACATTGATAAGACTCGATGATGGTGTCAGAGGGGGCTTTGCCCGTAGTTTGGTGTATTCGCGATAATCAGTTAGTGCCTCATCAAGTATCCGGCGTGAAATTACAAGGAGTGGTTACAGGAGCGCATATTGCCGCCGTTACAGACTTTTTGCGGATAGTAGCTGGGACTCCTATAGTCCTGCCGCACACTGCTGTTCCTGAAGACGTTGACAATGACATTAATCAAGAAAAGGAAAACTGTACGAGAAGACGAAAAATGTCTATGCAGGTTGAGGTACCATGCGTATTTCTTACTGAAAGTGCGTTACAAAAGGCGAAAAGTCGAAGTAATTCACGAGAAGAAAAAATTACTTTAGACGACTGCAACATACCTTCAATAACCAAAAGATATTTAAAAGAATTAGATTGTAAGTCATCATTCCTAAGTTCTACTGATATTTTAGAAATTAAGGAATCTGAAGACGCATGCAATGAAAAAGATAGTTTAAAAATAACAGATAGTTATCCACAAAGGATTACGAGGATAATAGACTTAGACGACTTAGATTCACAAACTGCAAATACTGATTTTGACAAAGAACCGCTTCAAAGGATAACTAGAATTATTGAATTTGAAAATGACATAACGCCACCCTCTACTCCTGTGTCTGTGGAAACTGACAATGATATGCCACAGAAAATCACAAGAATCATTGAATTAAATGAGGATAATTCTGTTTCAACGGTTATAAATAATGAAATTGACAAAGAAAGCCCTCAAAAGTTAACTAGAATAATTGAACTAGAAAAGGACTGTAATTTTTTTAGCATGGCTAGAATAATAGAAATGGAAAACGATATATCGAATGAACGAAGAATTTCGCTTACTAACGAACGTGAAACTGGGGGCGGAATCCAGGAAAATCATAACGAAGAAATAACGATTAGATCTAGAGCTTCTCACAGAAGTACTCCTCGGTTTAGTCTTGACTCTTCATGCTCCGAAAACTCTTATGTTAATATAGACTGTATAAAGAGTTTGCAGGAAGTTAGAAAAGGAGAAACCGTGGAAGGTGGTGCGAGTCCAGAATGTTTACCAGTTGGCAAGTCTATACGTTCTCGTTTTCCCAGAAAAAAGACTTCTGTTTGTTCGATAGCTTCTTCGGACTGCGATGATGAGGTTGATGTGATTTTTAAATCAAAACCCAAATCTAGTCAGTGGGTAAGTCTGGATTGGATACCACCTCCACCCAAAGAAGAACCAGTGATTACGCATGACTGTGATAAAAATGATTTTATATCAAAATGGATAGCTGAACAAAACTCTCAAGATTTAATTATTGCTGATGAAAGACGAAAGAGTCTTCCGCCAAAGTCGAACGAATTATATCTGCAAAATATGAGAAGATTCAGCGATAGTTTGCAAATATGTAAAGAAGATTCTGCGAGCGATTCTCCTGCTACTGTTAAATGGAAGTGGCACGATATTGTTAAACGTCATATTCAGTTATTGAAAAGCGATAAAGGTTTTAGAAGACAAAGAGGCAGTTGGATGAGAACTGCACGAAGATTGTCAGGAACAAATATAAACAATAAGTTTGAACCTTTACCTCTTGACAACTACATGAAGCTGAATACCATGCCGTAAGTTCCTTTTTTTCCTTAAATATAAAATAACAAGTTTAAGAATCTTGGACTGTGCACTAAAGTGTTTAAGATAGGTGTGCTGTTTTCAAATCATGTTTAAACTTGAATTCTAATAATATATTTGAATGCGATGATGCATCTCTATGCAACATGATCGGTCTACTTATCGTAGCCAACTCGTCCAGCAAGTGGAACTAGTTGCCACGGCCCGCGGCGAACCGCAGCTTTGTGCTAATCATTTCCAATGACTTATGTTAACTTACACTGTAACTCTTTCATTGCATACCCACTATTACCCTCGTCATGTTTGTTTCGTGTGCTACCAGAAACGGTTCTCTTCATTGTATGTTGAGCAAAATTTTACTATCTTGTCCGCATTTCATTGCATATTTCAGTGGATACTTTGGCTTTTACAGGTAGAGTATGTTAGAGTAAATACTTCACAAAATATAGATCACTTTAGACATTATTGGGATGGTGTTGATAAGATGCTGTGTTACGAGAGCGGGTCCGAAGCACGCGCTTCCGCAAGGCCGTCCGATTAGAATGCAGGGAGCTCGCGTCCAAGGCTACGGTTGCGCGGTCGGTCGGTGCACCGGGCGGTCGCTGTCTTCCTCCCCATACTTCGGCGATTGGAAGCCGCCTCAGGAAGTGAGCCGTGAAGGTGACGTTCACGAAACTGCCGATTGATCGGAAGCGACTGTGATTTGAATTTTTGACGTACCTTTGTTCGCGATTTTTATGCGCTTCCTGACTCCTCCTCATGAATAAATAGATCGTTTTTCGATTCCTTTATGGCATACTTGCCTACTTTGTCTTAATTAGCAATGTTTGGATTGTCCAAAGTTTGGACAATAAACTACAAATATTTAATTTTAGCTTTCTATCATCGATGTTTCGTACGAGTGTGTGTTTAACACACGTCATTGTCAGTCCGGCGATTAACAACGTGCTAAAGCAGAATACCTACCTAAATGCATTTAGTTCAATGGTGTAAATTGACCAGGTTACTTATCATTTTATACTGTTCCTAATGTAGTATTCTATGAAACTAATAACCATGTTGTCTTTATTTTATCCCCGGGATGTCTTTATTTTTTTCACCGCAACGACATCCGATCGAGGGTCACGTAGCTTAGGCATATGATTTGCAATTTAAATTCTTCGAATGAATTGCGAATCCCGGATAGCGTTGTCTGCGGGAACTAGATGCGTGCACACAGCTCAGACATCGCGCAATTATATTCTTTTTAAGTCTAGCATGTATTAATATTTTTTTCATATCGTACCTACCTACTGAATCTTGAAACGATTTTTTTTATTGTGACTTGACGATATTGAAATATAAGTCCAACTTATTACTACTACATATAATCACAGATAACAAAATACATATTTTTTGAAATATTGTATTTTAAAGTAGTAACGGTCTATCTACCATTAACTTATTACTTTTTTATTTTTATCGGTAACTATAAACAATTAATAAATCACATACATCAACAAATAAAATCTTATAATATTGATGGCTAATCCCAAATTGAACAAGTTATACGGTCCAATATCCACTCGTGTTTGTTTATAGCCCGCAGTTCTGAAAACACCAATGTTGTGTTCTAAATGCATCAACATTACTATTGTACCGAATGAGCGAGCACACATACGTTCTAAGGAAGAAACAAACGCATTCGCAGCTAAATATTTGCATGTTTTGTAATATCTCACATTTTCTCACCGCGTCACAGTTTATCCTTTTCAAAAATTCGTCCGCTAATATTTAATAAGCCTAAGTCACTATCGCGTTTTTCCGCCGTGACGTAATATTACATTTCATTTTCTATATGTAATCTTATGTAGATAATATATTACGATAGGTCTGATTTGAAGATAATCTATAGCAAATCAAATAAAGACGTTTAATCTTATTATTAACATACACTGATTAAAGACCGGTGATTGTTCTGATACGTAAATTGCTGAGATAGGTAATATGTTAAACTTTTTTATCTTGAATAACATTGGTAGTTGGTTCTAAATAACAAAAGTCATAACATTATTGTACTCGGTATCGGTAGTGTGTTTTAATATTTATAGATATTAAATAAAGCCAAGTCTAACAGTGCGTTATATTATGACTAATGATCTTACCTATCTAGGAGTGCGTGTTGATTGATACCATACAATATAAATACATGATTTGTGATATTTTTTATACAGACATGGTACTGGCAGGTTATTCAAATACATGATATATAGGTATTATAGTGTCAGTAATATGACATCTTTGCTCGTTGTTGTGAATTGTGAAATGCCAGGCCACCCTAGTACCAGCTATGGTCAGTTTTGCAGCAAAACATGCATGCAGATTTGGCCTTCGAATCTGAAAGAGGACGAATTTGGAATGACAAGTAACTGCATTTATCCTCATTTATTTATTGACCCATCAGTCACACTATCGCGTCGTGCTCTTTTAAAGCTGTTGCATGTTAATTTTGATCATCACTCATTAAGAAATAATGAAATGGTTGCGAAATTTATTTATTTCCTACATAATACACTCAGATATATCTAAAACGTATGAAATTATTCAAATAACATCAATTACTTCGTGTTCACTTTCACTAACGAACGACTTAGGTTCCGTTTCGTGACGTCTCAGCTTCGTAGCGTTAAAATTAGGTTCTTTGTTTTTTTGTCTATAACTTGCAACTCCACTTTCTAGCCAAATGATGTATTATGTTTATAATAAATTGGCAACAGATATAGACGAAGCTTATAGCGTATTGCAGTGGTCTGGGTCTACGTCGCTGCATAATATAATGCTCTCTTTAGTTTTGTAATTCAAATGATTCTTTGTTGTACACCGATACACGTGTTAGAAAATCGATGACAATAACTCCTAAAGTGCTTATCACACAGCCTTTAGGCTTCTCTTGCGAAAGAACAATACAACAGGTTTTTATGATTTGTTTTACTTTTTTACACTGCTGCTGCGGTTGGCGCACGTCAGCCTCCGATGGTAGTATTTTACTTGCGGATGTTTTAAGCAAAATGTTTCGAATAACTTCTGTACGAATATGCTAATCTAGCACTTGCAATGGCCATTGTGGAAGAAAAACACTAAAATTACCTACTATCCTACTACTACACAGAGTACAGACCCTATAATAATAATGTTGAGTAGGTTCCTATCAACTATCCATAGTACGTGATCAAACATGGTCTCTAATAAAATGAAACAAATCGCCTATCGATACCAATTCGCAGTACTAAACCACTACTGATTTTATGTTTCGCATCATCATGCCCTTTCCTGAATAACAGGCGGCTATTATATTTAACGATTCATTGTCGACTTCGCTAATAGTCTACACAACGGCATAATATTGCCAAATGTTATCTTAAAAATGTTTCCTATGCTTGTATAGATTTGCCATACATATTTATAACTTTATAAATCAACAGGATTCGCTGTAATGTAACGTCAGATTATCGTCATGAAAACAGTGCATAAACCTCTTCTCTGTTCTAATAAAATCATTGTTATTGTACTTACGTTTTAAATACCTACTACGTTTATTTATTAGGGAAAAGATTTATCATGACATGAATATGTATTCAACTAGGTATGTATCTGACTTTACGCCTATTGCATGCGTATCTGGGAAGTCCTTGTTTTGAATTCAATAAGTGTCGCGATTGTATGACTGTTATCCTTATCTGTCACTTGTCAGAATAACGGACAATCCTATTTTGCGGATATACCGTTCAGAAAAACAATCCGAAAATGAGGTTTGTAGTTCGTTCCCAAAATATGACAGTAGTGTAAACACTATTCCGTAAATTTCCAAGAACTCAGTTTTGTCATTGGCCCTCTTAGGCCACGCGCCGACTGGTTAAATTCCAAGTTAATTGCCAGCGCAAAGAGATTGCTTACTGTGCGGACATAGAAGCTGTCAACAACAAATCAATTATATCACAATAATCGTTTATTATTGAAAATAATCCCACGCTATTATCTGGTAATACATTAAAAGATGAGTCAGCTACTACAGGACTAAATCCAACTTAATCCCACCACTTAAGGCATATATAATGACATGCACAAACTATTGAGGGGCTACTTTGTTAAACGCTCGATGTCTACAGCCACAAGTGCATATAATTTATTCCTTTGGTTTATTATATACATAGCAATTTTCTAGCAGCCCTTTATAATTGAATGAGGATACAAATAACCACTTACAACTTCAGTAACCGGTGCTATTCAATCCATAGTTAGACATGTGCTTGTTAAGCCTGACGCCTAGCTTCTTGTGGTGGATCTATTCAGGATATTGTATTAACACAAGGCGGCTATAAATGTCCTATTATCAAACGGTATCGTCGATGAAAAACTAGTCTGGAGGTTTATGGTAGAGTACTCGCCCGTCGCGAGAGGAGACCCTATAATTAGATAACCCATCTAGCTAGCAATGCGGAGCCTCGACTGGCTTAGCAAAAAAATAGTGGCTGCATCGGCTCGCGAAGGTCGTTGACCGACGCCTCTTCTAACTCGTTATTATAAAACTCTTATTGAAAATCACGTAATTAATTCTCCTTAATTACGCCTTTACCTTCGGGATGTCAAAAGGTTTTCAAAGTCTAGTTACAATTTTGTCATGCATTTTAAAATACTTATTGATTTAGTAATGATGACCATATTCAGTGCACTGTTCTACTGTTGTTTTGAAATCAGATAGGTACAGAACAGATAGGTATTATTAGTAGCTTATCAGCCAACATGGTTTTTGAATCAATTTTAATGGAATAAGTGTTGGACAAAGTGGAATACTTACATTAAAAATCCTTTTTATCTACTAATGTTCTAAATCGTAATCCATATTGATACGGCTTCGTCTGCGATCGCAACTGAGATAATTAATTTATTATTATCTATCCATACTTCCATGGCAATATAAATCAAAGTGTCTCTCTTTCTCTCTCTCTCTCATCCTTAACAAACTAAATTTATTGAATATACAGCAATAGTAACATAATATAATTCAACGGAATACCATAAATACAACTAGTATTTATGGTATTCTGTAGAATTAACATTTAGCGGTTGATTAGGTATTTCCGGTTCATGCCATCTTCGCCTCACCTTCGTTTCACTTACATTAATACAAAATGCTAATAGTTTAATATTATTTTAATATTACGTAACATTTTAATTTTAATAACATATCTGGACTTGTGATGTTTGAACACGTCAATCTCTCCAAAAACATCAAAACCTGTTTTTACTGCATCGTCGGATGTTACACCTATCACTTACAAATTTAACACTCTTGCTATTTAAGTATTTTTCCCCAAAGTCTAGACAATGAAATTACTAACATTTGCTCAATGTGCCTATACATATTTGCACTTTCTGATATGTACGATCGAAACATCTGAGATAAATAAAGCAGAAAATTAACTTATGTAAATAGATATTCATGTTTCTGGGATGTACACAGTACTTACATGTATATTTTTACGCTACCAGATTATCTATTTTATTATTTTCACTTTCTTGCCAGACTTAGCCATAAAATTGTTGCATAAAATTGGAGGCCTGCATTTATGAGGCATGAAATGCGATAGTTAACATTGTTTTGATCGTTAAATGGATCTACTAACCCTCTCTTTGTTCAACCACCAGTAGCGAGTGATCTACATTGTTTGCTACGCCTGCTAGTATTTGATACTAATGCATATGTATCAGTGATTCAGATGACGATTTCTCCTCGAGTGGAAGTCGGTCAAGGTCGATCGATCTGTCTGCCACTGTCAGCTTGCTTACTGCAATGCTTGGACCAGTTCGTACCAATAGTAGTCAGCAATAAATCTAATCATTAGTCTTTATATTGTGGATGCTTACTATGATGCCCTGAGCGATGATCTAAGATTTGTATCATTATAGATTTGTTTCTTAAAAACAATAACATTACAGTAAACTTAACTGGCAGCACCTAGGTTTTCTTATTTACATTCTATTTTACATTACCATGTCATAAAAATGCAAGCCTTAAAATCAATTCCGTATGCGTTTTCCACGTCCGGACCTTCATCACTATCTGCTAGCTAACGATCTATGACCCTAAGGATGCCCTCAGCACGTGACGAGGCCTCTCCGAAGGTATAACACTTACTCTAAGCGCCCTTTAAATGTCTTATTTTTACGGCCCTTGCGACATTGCCCTTATTTTCCTCCATAACATTAATATAGGCCCTAGGATGGTTATTTTATAGTTAGAGCACATAGTAGAATATTGATGAAATGTCCTCTTAATTCGTAGATCACCTATCACCTTGTATATAAACAGTAAAGTTTTAATAAATTAGTTCGCTCGCGAAGTTCACTTCAAAAATATCCTAGTATTTACTATAACTTGGACCACTAGGTGGACCGACGATCTGGTGAGAGCCGCGGGGAGCCGACGAATGCAGTATGCGAGCAGCCGATAAAAATGGCACTCCCTGGGGGGAGGCCTATGTTCTGCAGTGGACATATCCAGGCTGTTAATGATGATGATGATGACTAGAGGCATTAAGCGCTTTCATCCACGTTTCTTCATCTACACCACATAATGTGACACCTAATTTCAAAATATACTCCTATGCCATAAAAGGAAGACACCTTCTAAATGTCAGTCCCTAGGTGCAGAAGTTTGGGTTGTACTGTACGTTCTGTCAGCCAGTCACTCAGGATAAAGTCTTCTATTAATATATAGATTCCGATTTGAATATATATTTCAGTTGTTGCAAGATTATAACTAGGTCGTGTCGAGATTCGGCCTTTTAGTTGCACAATTTTTCGTTGTTTCTAAACGCTTTCAAAATTATGTTTCAACTGTTTGTAATACACGTTAATATAGAAAGACCTAATGCACGTAAATGTTGCGCTGCCCTATGGTTAATATTCTTCGCTTAAGCGATATTGTAGGAAAAGAGATAAGAATTATGTTTATAATGTGAGTAATTTTATAGTGTATAATATAATATTTAATCGCTACTTGTGTGAGTCACGCCGAGAAGCAACCTTGTTTGACTGCGGTGCCGTTGTTACTGCTATCATAGCAAATTCATTTAGTAATTGACATACAACATAAAACTGTAATTAATAAACATCAACTAAAAATATTGTTTCAAATAAAAGAAATCTTTACTGAACACCTATTTGATTTCGTTACGCTCGTGTTGTCAATATCATGATACGTCCTTGCCCTGAAAATTTATTCATTGTCCCTTTGTAATTGTGTTGTTTGAAGTAAAGAATCTGAAAATATAGAAGTAAATTATTTAATAGACAAGTAAAAAAAATATATACATACATATCTAGGTCCGATAAAATCTTTTGTTCAGTTTCTGTAATTACATGTTGGGGCATTCGTGCTTCTGACGAGGAATAATCCATTGAACAATAGTAATCAATGACTGATCATAGTTTTATCATCACGAACACGATGAAATTACATTGTTAGTCAATCTTGTTTCAGATGATATTTATCAGTAAAACAAAATAAAAACTTAATATTTCAGTGTTGAAAATCATGATAGTAAAATGTAGTAAATTCAGGATTTTGATTAAAGATTTAAAGATTTTGTATTTTGTTTCTTTCTTAATTGTTTTAATGTATTATTTTCTACCATATTCTTTCTTTTCTATATTACTTTTTATTTATTTTTATTGGCTACTGTCACGGCTGTTAAATTCTCCGAATAATCAAAGGCACGATGACCTCGCCCGTCTGTCGGTGTCGCTCAACGGTCAGTATTTTATGCATTCAATCAAAGTTAGACTATTGTGTTTTGACAGTAGAGAATAAAACGTGGATTTAAATCATACATAGTTATAAGCCAGCCCAGCACATAGTGTCTAAAAACTTTCTATTTGACTAAAAATCTGTCCAAGGAGATAAAGATCTATAGTCTTAGTGACAATAATGATTCATAGTTCATACCGGGTCTTTACTAAATAGTATTTAGAGGCTATTTTTAATAGGCTAGTAGTTTTAGACAGTGAAGCCGACGACTCGGACCATACGACGATTGAATGCAAAATACTATTTATTCGTTGGTGTTGAGTCACCGTCACGACTAGCCGCTTTCTGTGCACCCTGTGTATGAACGAGAGTGACACCAGTCCTTCATAGTGTCGTTTTGTTTTGTCTCGGTCATTGCATATCGCTATTCAATAGTGTATGTTGAAATTAGTTGTGTACTTGTTATGAACTTAAAGTAAAAGTAATACATAAATATTAGTGGACATTTCACATTGAATTAATGATAATTAAAAAGAGGTTCATGATCATTCCGGTGTTCATGAAATAATAACCCAAATGTCGGACGGCTTTAACAAAACGAACCGAATACCGCTATTTGATTTACAACCGGTCTCACGCTCCTCCTTATTATAATTTCTTCGTTCAAATGATGGTATATGATATAATAACTGGTTTCGTGTTGTTACAGATGGTATTTCCGCAAAATAAAACGAATTGAAGCGGAGAAGAAACTGCTCCTCCCAGAGAACGAGCACGGCGCTTTCCTTATCCGCGACTCGGAGAGCCGTCACAACGACTTCTCCTTATCAGGTGAGCATCGACCTAACGGACCCCTGTCAAAAACATAAATTATATTTTCATTTCAAACTCATACCTGATAAACTTCTAAGAATAAGCGAAAAGAATGCGCTTTAAATTTATGTATGATGTTTTGAATAGGTTCTAGATTACTGCCTTGTGGCAAACCTTTTATTAACATTCGCCTTCGCAAGAAATCCCTATATAAAAGTTTACGAGAGGCGCAGGAGAACCGATAAAACCAAAACAACATGTAATTACCAGGCACCACCTTACATGTAGGTGCAGAAGCATACTGTCTATTACAAACGCATACGAACATAGTTGTTTGGAAGATTCGATCTCTGGTAAACCGGTTCAAGTTTTTCTAAGACCACTAGAGAAGGCGAGTCGTGGGAACAAACGCTGGGCAAACGTGGCTTAATGTCTGGGTACTAATTAGTACTGTTTGAATTGTTTCTTTATTCAATGCAGACCAACTGAATACCTAATGCTAATTGGTGTATCCATTAGTGACTGATTATAGTATAAGACTGATGATTTAATAAATTTAGAAATAACAAAATGCATGGAAATATAATAAAAGATCAATCATCAATTGATTATTAAATTTCTTCAAACATATTGACGCGGTAATTTTTATTAACAAAACAAGAACAAACTAATATTAAAAACTACAAACCATAATACTGGTCTACTGCCTAGAGTAGAGAGATATTGTGTATCCTAATGGCTGCACTAAATCAAAGTTAACTGCTTTGCATAAGTCTGCTAACTCATGGTAATACGAAATAAAAGTGCTTTTATTTACAGCAGAATTTACTGCTTTTGAAATAAGATTCTAATAATAAAACCATTAAGTATATTATATTTAACTAAATATAAGCTACCACACTTATAATGTGCCACCTTTATTATTAGTGTGATTGTGAACCGATTCATGGTGATCTACAAAGAGGTTAACCGCAAGTTTTCCAGAAATCTATACCTATGTTAGGAATTTGATATGTGCGTCATTAAAATAGATAATATTGCATCTATTCCACCATATAACAAGGACAATAAGTACCAGAAGAATTATTCTTCCAACGAATCATTTAAAATACAGTCCTTGTTATTTTAAATGATTTGTAACACTATAAGATTTCACAAGGAACAGTCCTTGTGAAATCTTATAGTCCACAGATTCTAGGAAAATAAGTAATATATGTATAACAATTGCGTAATACTATATACCCATGGTATAGGCGCTCATAACTGGTGAATGAAAACCTCCACTCAATTGAATTTTCAATTACGTTTATTGCAATTGTCAATTAAAACTCAGTGAGCGGCTGTTTCCTGAAGTTCTAATTATTATTAAGATTTCTAATTATTCAATTGTGTTGTATTGAACAGCCGCGCGCTGTCCTATCTTTTAAAATAGCCCTACTGGTAGAAGGAAATTTTCATGCCATTGGGTATTATGAAGATTTCAGAGTAACTATTACTATAATAATTACCCTGGAGGTTCCTATTCACTTATAGTTGGGCTTTAGTGGTTTAGTTACCATTCCACCATTCCTACAGAATACATTTTTGGTATTGCATTGTATGAGAAATTATAGAGAAAAGTGGTGTAAGGAGTCAAGATTTATGAGATGATAAAAACTGCAATATTGGTTATTTTGAGTGGGATATCATACAAGTATTTGTCATTGTTAGCAACAAAAATAATAATGCAGGATGACAATAGATCTAAAATATCAATCGGGCTGATTCCCCGCCCAAGAAAAGCAAACAAGGAGACGCATATAATTTACTCGTTGAAACAAATATAATAAGTAGTTGATTAATCTTTAACATGATTATTGAATTTGTTTTTAATAAAATTATTCTAGGAATCAAACCTGTTATCATTTTCTATTTCACGATATCGGATACTTTTCAAGCATTGTTTGATTGGAATATTAGAAATTCGAATTTGATGAAAACGGAAAACAGTTCGTGGATGAAACGTTACATCAGAAACGTTATTATAACACGGAGTATAGGTCTTGAACTTAGTTGCTCCAATAATCAGGATCTAAAAAATAAAAGTAAATTTATTGGCGTACTTGTAAAAAGAAACTAATGATGTAAACAGGATGAAACTAAACTGGTATATAGTTGGTCAATAGTAGTTTCCTAAAATAACCAAACAAGTCTGCATCCCTTAGTTATATGCCATATAGAGAATATACATCGAAGTGCTTTTATTTATATCGTTTGGGTTCATTACAATTTTTCCTATCAAGAACCAATTTAGAAATAATTTGTTTTTGGCTCGAGCTATTACTATAACCTTAACTTTTTATGTAAAACTAGATCATTTTTTTAATATTTAAATTTATTTCAATCTGCGACAGATTGTTTATTTTGCTGTTTTATGATTGTGCTGTCTAACATACATCGTTGTTAAATGAACACTAGATGAATTATTGTTAAGACATGAAAATACTTAGCTACTACGCCATACTTTGTTGCTGAAACACAGTCTTTACGTCGATATTTTCATGTGCAACACGTACATATCATAGAGTTCACTTATCTTAAAATAACAAACTAGTGATAACGTCAAAGAGAACTGTTTTCCGTTTTAGTAAATTGTAAATGTTACTGACCTGAACAATCTTCAATGTAACGTCACACGAATGAATCACAAGTAGGTACTTGCTTTACATGCTAAACAGTTACATAAAAGAATACATACAGTGGGATCGAAATAGCCATTCGTACGGCGCATACCTATTATGACTGCTGACTTGACCTAATAAATGAATGTACGGTAATTACGAATGTCAGTTCCATTTACCTCCATCAGCACAAAATCTAACAACTGTCAAAATCTGACGTTGACGGTTCTCAGAACGGCTTCATCATTAATTATATACAACGATTTGCATTTGTAAGGATTGGAGGATGTTTATCACAAAACGGCCCAGACCTTAAAAATGAGTCTTTTTATTATTTAAATGATGTCTTTTTATTCTTTTAATGTTGATTCTCGTTCTACGTCCTTGATAAAAATGGTCGGTGATTTAAAGATTGATGCTTCCGCGAATATGTAACTTTCATTTTTGGCATTTCAATTCGTACTCTACATTAAAAAAATAATGAATTGCACGCTGCTGGTTCTACTCAACTATGCAAATCTGGTTGCGGACAAACTAATGAGACGCCATTTATTATATGACAATCACATTTATTCTCTGGCTAGGTCTTATTTACTGGCGGATTTGCCCCTATTTCGACTGGTTCTTCAAGTAGAAAATAATGTCACAATCTAAGATTTGATCAGATTTTCGAAAGTAAGAGTTAGTATTCTTTTTCATTTTGATCGTTGACTTACAAATGATAATAACTCTTAAATACTTCCCACGCAAAAATATAATTTAACTACACAAGGAAAAAATGTGCTGATTAAGAAAGTATTTGTCCCCAGTGCGAGACGGTGACACAGTGAAGCATTACCGCATCAGACAACTTGACGAAGGTGGATTCTTCATTGCCCGCCGCACCACCTTCCGGACCTTGCAGGAGCTCGTCGAGCACTACAGCAAGGATGCCGATGGCCTCTGTGTATCCCTAAACAAGCCCTGCGTTCAGGTCAGTGACTCCTCAAGGCAGCTCATGTACTTATCCATTGACCATAGCAACTTAGAACATTCATTGCCGTTTATCAAAGTCTATTCATTCCCAACTAGCCGTAACAAAACAATATGAGTCATTTCAACCTTAGTTATAAAACGTCAATATCCAATCTTAACCCGACCTTCCGTTATCAACATTGATTGATAATAAAATTATGATTGAACGTAACATTTAACAGTTGGATGCCACAAGCGCAGCGGCACAGTCACAACAATTTTAAACCAAGGTCGTCTGCTCAAAAAATGTGGATGTTATGCGTTAGCGCATAAATTGCAAAATTCAATATCGAACGGCCATAAAATTTATGGTTTTCGACGATGAACCTTTGTGCGCCGTGTGAGAAATGTTGCGAGGCATTGACCAGCCCGAGGATACTTTAAATTCAGCGAAGGACTTCTTTCCTGGATAAAGCGTTATCGCAACTAACTTGAGGTGTTTCATTCGAAGGCCGTTCATTGCACGCTTTAATTTATTGTTTTTCAACCCTCACGGAAGCAAACATAAGATGTTATCTTTACGAATCTGCTTTTTCGTAAGTGTAGCCGTGATACTTGCGTGTTGTGTATATTTGCGTCACTAACATATTTAAGATCAGTTATGCTACTCTCGTCTGTTATTATGGCACGTGTAAAATCCATCACCAATAAATTGTGTGAGGATAAACACCGCATCACACTGTGATTGAACACAATCTTGTAAATTCCTAACTGATGACTTTGGGTATACTTACGTGATTATTTAAGTAAATGCTCTAGATTTGATTGCTTATTAATTTGTTGACGCTCTGCTTATGTTGTTCAACACACCTAGCCTATATATTAACAATGTATAACAGTGAAACCATTTGACGCCTATATGGATAAGTCTGCTAAGCAGTCAAACATGGTAATTTGATTCCTCTGATAAAGTAGTCTCTGCCTGTTCATGTTCATGCCACACTTTAACTTTTCAGTCTTCACCCAATCCCGAACTTTTTTTTTTTATATACTTAAATATATCAAAATATACAGTATATTATGCCTTATACCGTTCCAGTTTGGCGCCTGCGATCTCGCGCCAAGGCCGAGATGGCCCCCGATTTCGTTACGGCTTGTTGCCACCACGTTCCTCACTCATTTGTTCATTTGTTGTTATCTTAAAATGTACTGCCATAGAATCAACGTGAAATTGACGCAATAATGACGAAAACAAATATATAACCATGGTATAAAAGGATACCTTAACAATAACAAGACATGTTTGCTCTGTACCTATATACCGCAGAAAGCGTTATAGTACTACGTACTATATACATTATACAGTCTTATGCTATAAAAAGTTACGAAGATAAAACCAATAATATCATCACCCGTACGTCATTCCAAACAATGACCAATTTGTATTTATTTTCTAGTCAATCAAAGATAAATCATTGTTCAGTCGGAAAACTGCCTTAGACTATTACTATCGAAATATAGCTGAGTACCTAAGTAAAAGTTGTATAAAACGTTGAGAAAACTTAGCTTTTTTTCAATAGTACATAGCTGACCCCGACAGACATTGCCCTGTCTTAAAAAAAGGCATTCATACTTTTCCTGGATTTGGAATCATTTCCGGGAAAATGAAAACTTTTCTTTGTAAGTTTAAGCGACCTTATACGATAATTTTAAAACAATAGTAGCCAGAGCGGTCTAGCCGTTCATGATCCGCAGTCCGCTTTCCAACAAATGGCAAAATGTTTGTTATTTATATTAGATTGCCATAATTTTGTCAACCAGCTGTACACCTAATATGATATTCATACTAGTCTATAATATCATTTATCAAAATTACTGGTGATAACTGCAGTTGAGGCAAGTGCAACGCGCGGAGGAAACAATCATTGAAACGTAAGACACGTATCAACAGTTTTGTCATTTTGTGTGGGTGTGGTAACACAATAATAGTGAACCCACACTCACAATTTGTGATCACGGTACAGACTTTATTATCAGCGTCGATTGGTCTAATCACTGGATTTAGAACTGCACTTACCTACGTTGTCATGCGCTCATGGCTTGGAAGCGAAATGTTAGTTTCTTTATTTTCCACCACAGTTCAACAAAAGCAGCAGTCGGTACTTATGAATATGCAAAACCTCCTTCACAACACTCTTTGTGTCATATTATAACATCCAAAACAAGCTTCATACTGATTGGCATTGACGTCATTAGTACAGATAGTACTACCTCTACCGTGTTTTTTATATGGCTAAAATATGTTACATATTTTCTTCATTAGATTGCAGGATTGCGGTGGGTCATTATTCATTTGCGAATTTTAAGTTATTAACTGTTGTGTCTATCCACGGGTAATGGGGCGTTTCACACCACGAGTGGTTCGCACCGCGGTGTGGATCGCCCAAGAGCCCAAAATGAATAGGCTCTTTCGCACCGCGATGTGAATCGACCTCTGCTATTATAACATTTAGGCGATCCACACCGCGGTGTGAACCCGCCTATGTATTTATTTTTGTTTGGGCCATTCGCACCACTATCGAAAGAAGAAAAGAACAGTGTAAATTGTACTGGCAGGTAGAAAAACGTTCACTCATAAAAACAATCTATCCACTGGCTATTAATTCGTTTTGAGAAGGCGTTTGTTTCGAAACTTCTGTAGGTACTTATTCTAACTCATCGTTTTTCAATTTAAAAACTGTATTAATTTCAACTTCAAAGGTGATTCATTTAAAGATCCTATAAGGAAAAACCCATTCGTTTTCGGTGGTTAATCGAATTACATTACTATTTAATTGCAATTAGGTTATATTATAACTTATACCCTACGTTCAAGCAGATTGTTATTCCACAAAACTGCTATTAGAAACAACTTTACCTTTAAGTAAGTATATAAGGAGTCATATTTAGTACTTTTTGCTAAGGCACTGAATAAAACACGTGGATTTATAGAGGAGCAGAGGTAAAGAAAAGATAAATAAGCATTGATAACCGGCCAAGTGCGAGTCGGACTCGCGCACCAAAGGTTCCGTACATTTATCTATAAAAAACGAGCAATAAAAAAGTTTTTTGAATATCTTAAATATAGGTTATATTATTTAAATATAACCTATATTTAAGATTTTACCTTAAATATCTATTTTATTCTGTTTTTTTAGTACTAATTCGTTGTTATAGGGGCAACAGAAATACAGTATCGTCTGTGAAAATTTCAATAATCTAACTATCACAGTGTAATTGGCATATTGCCGTTCTTATTATAATAATTAAATACAAATCACACTTCATGAGAAAAGCTGACAGTCTGGTGTCAGACGGACAGACAGAACGACAGACAGACGAACAGCGGACCCTTAGTTATAGGTTTCGCTTTACAACCGCGGTTAAACCCGTGCCAACCGAAAGAAGGTGTCTTCAAACTCAGCGTGAATTAAGCCTAATAAGTTTTATATTATTAAAATAATACGTAGAGTTGCGAGGTTTACGAGGCATTGTACAGTTTAGACACGGGATCGCATCGTCTCGCCTGTCTAAAAGGGATTACCACGAAAACGTGGACCTTTGTCTGCAAATGTAACCTTCCACATATATTTTGGTAGAGTACCGAAATTGTCGCGTGATGGCCATTACAAATATTATATTCAACCTTCGGAAATATATTTTGTATCTATTGTTCACCTGATGGTCGAATAAAACATTATTTTTAAATACTTATCGTAAACTAATTAACTAATGTAACTAAAATCTGAATCTAATTGTGAATCTGAGTGTCTGACGCAAATAATATAATTTTCTATTTTATTAGTATTGAAACTGCCTTTGTGTTGCCTACAGCAGACTATGTTTGATTACAAATGTATTTATTTATTTCGTGAAAAGGCTCGTGTCGTGGTTTGTCGTAATAACGAGTACTATTGTTCGTACAATAATTAAACAACATACTGTTTTAATGCTTGTTCATAATTATTATTTGTTCCGCGATATTGTCACTAAAGGTTGATCACTTTTCCCCCTTTATAATATAAAAGTTTAACAACCAACAAGAACAACCCAGAGAACAATATGATACAGAAAACTATTAACTCTAATATCCACGTCTTTATCTATTTGTTAGAGCTTATCACGAAAAGTTGTTGACGTATATTGATACAGTTTTCAGTTCACCAATTATGCTCATTATCGCAGAAGACAATATAATTTGTATAATATTCTACAATATAATTTGAAGAGCTTTATAATATTTGTTGAGAAATTATGAAAATAAGGCTTACTTTTCTCGTCCTTAGCTGGAACCGGAGGTTACTAAATATATTTATATTTTATCAGGAATACAAACAAAGTAAATACTAGAAAGCGAATGTTTCTTAATACCCAGTCTTTAATAACATTATATCAAATTTTGTCATTTACTTTAATGTTTCAATCAGTTTATGATTTCCCATATTTTATTTTGATGTTCAATTATGCTACGATCTAATGTATAATAAATTTTAAATATTATTCTACTTATAAATTATTAGTTATTTGCCAATACTAAGTTCTATGATTACCTACATTACATGTAGGTAAGTTATTAACAGACGTCAAATAAGTTGCATAACAATTTCTCAATATAATATGGTTAAAACAATAACAATAAAATAACTGCATATTAGTATGGTTGTGCTACACTCGTTCTTTGTCTAACCCTACAAAGCGAGCAAAACTGCGATAATGTAGAAAGTTCTGAAAATAGCATAGTCGTGGGTCATATTTTAATGTTATTTATCTAAACGAATTACCATAATATAAGGTACTTTGTGCTGTAATATAATAAAGTTATGAAGATTGTGTATTCACGTTTATAGAAAGCTATTTTGATGTAAATTGCATTCATATGTTGAACCGTCAATTCAATAGTTTGCCTTAAAATTGATTATTTATTACTACAGTTTTGTTACTAGATGGAAAAGAGAAAGTTATGTGACCACTTTGTTATTTTATACACGGATTTATGATATTATTTTATAAATATTGTGTAGACAATTGAAACGAAGTTCAGGGCCACTATCATGAACTTTAAAGCCATGCAGGCGTGACAACCAACAGTTGAGCGGTTCTATTCAACACTCCACAGTCTGTAATTAGTTACATACAAATATTCCAAATGTCAACATACAAGTGACGAAGTTAATAATCGATGTCTGTAACAGTTACATAGATGACGACCTTACAGATTGAATAACAGAATCCGTTCTGTATTAACAATTTTAATTGAACGCATAATAGTTGATAATGATATATCTCCCGTGATTTAACGGATACAAAACTCAGGCCAATACCAACATCGCGGACTTCCCAGTTAAGTAACCGAATGACAGCATTATTGAAAGCAGTTACGAAATTAATTCCATCTCCTAATTAGGTTTTTTAAAACGGTTCTTGAACGTGTCATTGATCATCATGCTGTTACGCGTATCGCGTCACCTGTCTAGCTGTTATTACGTTTCATTGCAAAAACATGTGTTTATTTTGCCTACGTCTGGTCTGAGTCGTGTGACATAACTATTGGCATGACTTATGACCATTGAACGAGACACCCGGCGCCCCTTCACTCAATGTTAACAGATGGCTCACTTGTACCCAATTAAAATGTTTCTACAAGTATTTCATAAGAAACAATGAATCCCTAAGATGTATTGTAATGGAGTTATCGTTGAAACCGTGATGCTTAAACAATAAAATTACATTAACAACTACGTATTACACCATTACAACATCAAAATGTGCATATACACAAAAACTCTATTATGTTTATTATAGAAAAAAAAACATTACATTATGTGACCCAAATGTATGTCACAATATTCAAATTCGGAGTTCGACTTTCTTTTAATTAACAGGTAAAATTGTCCTTTGCTCTTGTCTTACCCTCGTATTCTAACCCATTTCTCCAAAAATCCTTAACTTCTACTTAACTTTGAGGGAAACTCAAAATACATCGCGACGTACCTTGAGTTGTCAGTTGCTTCGCTTCTCTCGTTTGAGAAAAATTGACGCTGGAATGTCGAGTTGATTATTTATTGTCGACTAAAAATACCAAAACACAAAAATGAGGTAAATTCGAGGTTGAGTCGAATGGAGTAATCTCGAGGTAACATCTTAGAATATGGGGTCAATCACAGATTTAATACAGTTTAGTGTGACGGTTTACATTAAAAGGACAATGAAGACTACTACTTGACTGAGAATCACTCAAAGAAACTCCAACAAATCTGAAAAAAAAGTTCCTAAAGCAAAATATTCAGTGAATTATTATTATTTCAATGAAGAATGCCAGCCTGCTGCCACATACCTATCCTCCTCGACTCTATCAGAATACAGTTACATAGCATTTGCTGGATTTCATTGTTTCTTTACGTTTATTTACACTCACTATTTCCCAACGAGAATGCGGTTACAGAGGCGGTTACGATTGCATCGCCAATGCTCCGTCTGCTCATGAACTATACGCATCTTTCAAAATCAACCTTTGATGCAATGCTGTAAGGTTTTATTAACCACCACCTCGATTATGTTTTAGGTTAGTGGCCGAAACTTTGACATTCAAACGTTTTTTGTTATTTACAACCTTAACATTTTTGTTTGCTCATGCTGAGACAATGGGCTAATTTTTAAGGCTTTAGTTGACAGATCAAAAGCTCCTAAAACTGTTGCTGTCCTTGTCAAATACACGGCAATGTTAAAGAATTGAGGCATATTCGGCCTTTTAGATAAGTTTTTAATTGATAACTTTTTCATCGTTCATAAACTCAAGTGTTACTTACTTGTATATTGTATATGTTATACGCTATCTTACAGTGCTAAAGTTACTTTAGCATATAATTTTATTATACTTATTATACTTATACTTACTATAGGGAACGCATGTAACTTATTTTTGGTTAAATAAACTTTACTTTACTTTACTTTACTTTACTTGTATTACTTAGAAACTCTGTCAAACAACATGTCTGACATAGACTTATTTATTTTGTTTTCGCTAGAGGTGTAGTGGAAGTCGAGCTGTAGTAAAGTCCTTCAAAATGTAGGCAAATCTGAGATGTGATTTCACTTCAGTATCTACCTAGAAACGAATATTTCGTAACGATTGACACTGATGTCACCGCATAAACTATTTATCTTTGAATGGCCCAATCTTGGAAGATTCGATCAATGCTATCAAACTATCATTGGGCAAAAAGGCTTTATTTGTTCGGAGAATCTGAGGCTTTTAGTGCCGCTATTATTCTGTACACGGTATCCCAAAATATAACAATATTGATTCGGTCTGAGTAAACAGAGCACCCCTCGTTCACGTGGTCCGATTCTGACCTATTTTTCTTCGAATTAGCGTTTCTACCACGCATGACAGTCTTTTGCGTATATCATTAACTCATTCATAAAGTATAATAGTCCACCGCTGTAGTTTGGTATTTCCTTGTAAAAATCACGAATAAGAATCTTAGCCACGAACGATTTTTGGTTCCAAATAAAAAATATATCTGCGAGATCACATTTGCTGCAACGAGCCTTGCCTTGTTATCTTATCCCTGAATGTATACCATTAAAATTACAAATACTCTGCTGATAACCTATGCAAATTATACAAGGTAATAAAATGTATTTTACCTTGGCTCTCACAATGCTTTAGGTTTGCAGTTTGTTTTTCAAATAAATTATTTTGAGGTGATTCTTGACTGTTCCGCATATTATCACGTTTACGCATTTTAGTGATTTTTTCCTAGAATATATTTAGATTCAGTTTTATCGAAAATATAATAGAAGCCTCCAATGATTTGTAGTTAAAATATAGAGAACATGACCTTATTGGTGTGTAGAGAATTTACGATCTGGAGAGTAACATTATGGGGGTACTTTTTATCCTGTACCCCACAATATTGCGTGTTTCTGTGGGATAGTTTAAGCATTATTTTAAAGTTAAATTGGGTATCTTCGCGCACATAAATTTATCAAAAAACAATTTTAAATATGAGTAAAGTCGCGAAAGTTTAAAAAGTGTTATAGTGCAAGCATTCCCACGCGGGGCACAGCAAGGATTAAATATAATGTATTGTAGTGATCTAAAATCGATATCGTTTACTGAAAACCATTAATGTAATGAACAAATTCATAAGGAGTTAATTTATCGAGAGTACATTGTATAAGCGTGGAACTTCGAAGCGTGACAGGCACTCCAGACGGATGGTCGTGGTTGCTGCCCACCACCCGTGTCTAGTTACATCTCGCAACGCGGCGTGAATTAAAAACTAAATGGTGATCATGTTGCTGACCAGTCCACCTCTGACCGCAGACTGTGACGCCCCACAGTCTGCCTGAACGACCATTGTCACCTGCACCTATTATAACATATCATAATAATTGGCAACACGTATGGCACATCTATTTGAACAGTTTACATAACATGAAACAATACAGCCGTTACCTTTAGTCATTTGTCATATTCATTTGTATCTATGTATACTTATATATAGTTATCGCGAGGTAGTATGTTGCATTGTAACTGCATTGGAGACTTCACGAGCTATATCCAAGATCTAGGAGTTTCGAAACCAGCATTGAAATAACCACTAAAAGCCGCACTAGTGTAGAAAGAAACGTGTCGTGTGCCGCGGCATTTAAACAGCTTCTGACTTCCCTTTTCATTTGATGAAACTTCATCATTTATTTATAATCGCGTAGTTAGATCAATGAAAGCGAAACTCACCTCGATGCACACTTGAATACCTAATAGTTTTTGTCGAATGTCGGTGTTATTTCATGCGCTAATTATTTCGCCGAGGTTAGTTGCACAAACATTATGCGCCGGCAACGATAATAACATCACTAACCGAAAAGAAAATCTTGCTCATAACTACTATGATATGCATAAAACAATAGCAGTATTATAAAATACAAAAGGATTTGTGAGGCATCGGACCAATGGTTCCTACATCGAAATAATAACCAATCTAACTTTGGCTACAGTCCGAACTCGAAGTAATCGTTTTAGCTCAACGGTTTGTAGTTGAGGTAAAAGAGGAATTTAAAACACTAGAATTACCAAGAAAATTATTTCTGATCTATCGACAACTTAACGACCCATTGTTTCATTGCGAATACGAAATTAGCCCCAATTACCATAACTGTGAAATCGCATCGTAACGTGTTCCCCGTTCTATTCGCAGATCGAGAAGCCTGTTACTGAAGGCTTGTCGCACCGGACGCGTGACCAGTGGGAGATCGACCGCAAGTCCTTGAAGTTTGTCAGGAAACTGGGCCACGGACAGTTCGGAGAAGTATGGGAGGGACTTTGGAACAACACCACGCCGGTTGCGGTGAAAACGCTCAAATCAGGGACCATGGACCCCCAAGACTTCTTAGCCGAAGCTCAGATCATGAAGAAACTGAGGCACACGAAGCTGATCCAACTTTACGCTGTGTGCACTGTAGACGGACCAATTTATATTATCACAGAACTTATGAAACACGGTTCTTTGCTGGACTTTTTACAGGGTTAGTTTATGAATAATTCTGTTGCAATACATACACATTTTACTTCCTTTGCTTTTGTTTTTCCATTGGGAATATTCGCTGTTCGGCGGACAATAGCTTTTGATAAGATATTCAAAGAAAGCCGTTGGATGAAGTCGGCTAGTCAACCTTTTGCTTGGTCTTCAAGAGTCCGCTACTCTATATATTTGACCCAACACACACGCACATCACACACTTCACATTCACGCACTTCATCTGCAGGATTTGATCAAGATTCCTAATCAAATCTTCGCTAGTAGTTTACGACTTTTCTAAATCGATAAGCTATAATAAAGCCTACGATAATTACTTGAATGTAGGTTCCTGTATCTACCTTCATAGTGACTAATCTTCTTATTCTAAACGCTATGTTTGGCTACCTGATCTTGTAGGTTTTCCTCGTTTAAAAAGACTCAGTTTTTTCCTGTTCAATTTTGCACAATCTCTGCATGCCTGCAATTATGCCTCCGGTGCTCGAACATTAGCCGTTCTCCTAAGAGCGGTACAGGCAATATCCACAACTCGTGATCATCTCTAATAACGTCTCAAATGTTATCAAACATCCAATACAGTGAGCCTTCTCTTTAATTCAATATTACATTGAAGATATGTTCAATGTATTCGTTGTTCGAAAACGAACGAATCACGAAACTGTCTGGGACGACTATTACAATAGTTATAGTTAATCCATTAATTCCTAGACACGAGTTTATAAAAAAACTAAGTTCAACAGTTTAAATAAAACACTTAAAAATATATGTAATTTTAGTTTAGTTCCGTGAAAGAACTTGTTTTTGATCATCATGGATATCCGCAAAGTAACGCTCGATTCCCTCATCGATAATTGCTTGAAATGTTTGCTTATAAAAGGTATATTGGTTTATCAAACTATGGCTGTTACGGAACAAATCCCCATAAATGGACAGGGTTTCTTTTTCTTTCATTTGTTTGAGCTCCTCGTGAAGCTGATATCAACACTCGTTTTATTGTACGTATAACTGACTACGTGACTACTGACTAAACTAGGATTTGACCATGATCTCACCTAATGAGAAGCGACGATGCGGATTACGCGCTTATACACTCGCATTGAACATGAGGGCGTTACAGATATTCCTCCTTTGCATTTCTATGGTAAAAGCTGAGTTTAAACCCTCTGCGTATCGGTGTTATATCCACCATAAAATGATGGATTAGCCAATCTCATATTGAATACTCTTTCAGGCAAAGGCCGTGGTTTGAAGCTGCAGCAACTAATAGACATGGCAGCGCAGATCGCCGCTGGAATGGCGTATCTCGAGTCTCAGAACTACATCCATCGAGACTTGGCCGCTAGGAACGTGCTCGTCGCTGAGGCAAACATTGTCAAGATCGCTGACTTTGGACTTGCTAGACTTATAAAGGTAAAGTTTTTGGAGTTCCTAAGGTTTAACGATTCTCGTAAATTCGTGTTTTTGTTTCTTTTAGACGTGTCTATTTTAGTCGGTGCACTAGAATAGAAGCCGATTCTCGTAAAAAGTCGTATTATAGTGATACTGATAACGTCATATATAGAATTACACATATAAACAACAATCTGTCTTCAAAAATAAATAAATAAATACAATAAATTTGGGCGTTGCAAAGGTCACATACATAAATCCAGGACCCTAACTAGGATTCCCAGTATCTAGGGACCCAGGAACTACGAAGACCATGGTCCCAATGCACAACATCCAGACTCAGAACAAGTATTTGCGGTTGTCAATACACATAGCAGAAATATCTGGCTGAAATGGTCCTCAGAGAATAAATATCCTTGTTCGGAATGACTTCACCACTATAACGTCAGTTAATATGTGACGGAACGCATAACATTTTTACGAAATAAATTCGTGGCCGAGGCTGATATCAGGAAGATCGTTGACTTTTTGACTTTGGCCTTGCTTTGCTTATCAAGGCGAAGCTGGGTTTTTAATAAAGTCCCAGGTTTTTAAGAAATCGTCACTTCATAGAAATATATTTAACCTCAGCTTGATCGCGCAAGACTTGCTCTTTACCGAGGCTAAAATGAATATTGTTGACTTTTTGGCTTTGGCCTTACTATGATTATCAAGGTAAAGCTGGTTTCTAGTAGAGATGTTATGGTTATAAAACATTTTATTAGTGTCTCCCTCAGAAGAAATATAACTATAAATTGCTTAGTAAATCGCCACTCTATCAGTAGGCACAGATCTAATTTAATTCCTTCGTCCATGGGGGACGCCCCCCACTCCCTTCCACCTCTGATAGATGTAGGTGTAGCCTTTCTTTGTGTGACAGTCAACTTTTTTATATAAATACAGCAAAGGTTACTTTAGTACAAACGGGCACATTCAATAACTTCGTATTGAACATACGTATGTTAGGAACAAAACCGCTATGGTCAAAAGAAAATGTTGTATTCATATTTTGACCGCAAATATACTAATACTGCAAGCACTATTTAGTGGCTTTCTTTTATTATGTCTTTTAGTTGTCTTGTCACAGAGATACCTAACATGTATTTTATATCACAAACGTTCTGATACGTCTTACAAAGCACAATAAATCAGTTTTTATGTTATTTATGAGATATTTGCGGGGTATTTTAATGCAAGTCTGATGTAATGCTACGTGCCGTTATTAGATTAATTGTACTTATATAATTGTTCTATGTTGTAATGCACTTATTAAATAATACTAGAATTTCCAAGTATAAGAATCGATAAGTATAAGAAATTAGCCTTCAGAAGGGAGGAAAATTGTTAATAATTCCGTAAGGAGACCATTGACAGAAATATTACGAACAATAAAACTTTTTTTTTTAAATATCTGATATATCGATCGCCTGCTTAGCATAATCAACAGATTCATTTACTTACTTATATACGTAAAGGAAAAAGAATCAGGAACGGGATTTGAATCCACATGCATCCGTCACTAAATTCGGGACGTGCTTAAAAAGTTATTAGTAAAATATTTTTTTTGACTTGTTTTTACTCCACTCCTTAGCCTATTTGATAAAAAGAAAACTCCGGTACAGCATAAACTTTCAATCTTTAATTACATGGCCGATAACAAAAACTCAATCAATGGAACGTTTTGGCGATTTCGACTGTATACCTAAACAATCTAGTTATTACATTCGCAAAAAATATGTGGTAAAATTGTTTGAGGCGTTGTTTTCAGTCATCCGAAACGCAACAAAATCAAAAGAAAGAAAGCTACGCTGTTTTACGTAATACCTCTTTTGAACGTTTCAATGACACGGTTTATTTATTGCAAGCATAACGGGAGTAAGATATTACTTTTATTTAAATTGAAAGGAGTAGGTATCGAGTGTAGGGTTACAGATACCGATATTTCGGATGACTTGTAGAGATACATAAGTCACCCAAAAATTATCGATATTGGGGATACTGATATCATTATGACAACACTATAATATTTATTGTAACATATAACTAAGCAGCTAATTATTATTGTCAGAAACAATTTCGTTGCACATTATAAGCCAAATTGGTTCTACGCATTGAAATCTTTGTTTTCTTTTTTTATAATTACAAAAACATAATGCGATGTAATAATTTATCCGTGTGATAAAAACAACAATTTATTCGAAATTCAACCTTTAAAACTGCAATTAAAACTCAATGACTAAAATCACATGTTGAAAACATACAAAAGCAAGAGTAGAAAGTATATTCAGCGGTCCATAACCTCCGATAGCAAATCAGGGGTTACGGACCGCGCATGTCTCGCAGACCAGACAATTAAACGTGTCTGGAATCGTAGCCGGCGACGAAAAATGAATCGATATTTCTTAACAAATGCGAGTACCGTAACTCCATAATCGATTTACAGTAACATTGATAACTGAAGCCATATATCTCTCAACAGGAAGACGAGTATGAGGCGAGGGTCGGCGCTCGGTTCCCGATTAAGTGGACCGCCCCTGAGGCAGCGAATTACAGCAAGTTCTCCATCAAATCTGACGTTTGGTCCTTCGGCATACTCCTTACCGAGCTCGTCACATACGGCCGAATACCTTATCCAGGTAAGAACTGTAGTTTAAATGAAACTTTATTCACGAATGCAGATGATTTTTTTTCGAACGGGACCGTTTCAAAGTGCAGAGTCATCTACCAGTTCAACTCGTGAGGAATGTCGCTGTGTGAACATTTAGAATGTATCAAAATATGCGTGTCAAATACAAAAGAATCTGCAACTTAAACAGCATTGAAGCCTTGATAACAGGAAGCAGTGAATCAGTCCTGCTTACGAAGCCAAAGTTAAGTATGGAATTGTAAAAGGTCTCATTGGATTATTCAAGCATTTTCCAGGGAACTTCGCTAATTTGTATGGCTATCTGATACAACAGCTTTGACTGAGGTCAGTTCTCTGAGCCGTGACTCATCGGTCGCCAATATTGACTTTAGCTTCGTACTTTAATTTACTTACTTCTCTCTCAACGCTTCTGTGTTTGTGGTGCGCATTATTAACACGTGGTTTAGTTTTCTAAAGATAAATATCGTTGAACTCTTTAATTAATTCATTGATACATGTTTACTATTTCGAGGTCACTATTTGCACTTTCGTTTCTTTAATGTTTGCGGGTACTGCCCTCGCATATCGTGTTCAATTTTATTTGTAGAAAAAGATATTGCAGTGTTTTTCTAATTTTGATACCAATAATGGTCTACTTATCCCCAATGAAATAATGATTATTATCTATTTAATTAAATTTATGAAAGTGCATTTTTGTTGCAATAGTTATTTCAACACAATAGTTAGACCTATAAACTGGTTTGCGAGCTTGAAAGTTGATAATATGACAGCTTTGATTTTACCAATTTATTAACGAATTTGCACTCACATGCTATACTTTACTTGTTCTTTCTTCAGTTGTGGTATAATATAATTTTTTCGGCTTAGAATCAATATTTTTCCCAAGTAAGTTTTCAATATCTATCGAATGTTTAGTCATGCAAAGCTTGGAATTGGACGGATCGCCATTTAATAAGAGGCTACTGTGATATAATAACATGCTGCAGACCGCGTTTCTGTCCACATATCACTTGGTCTGGCCTACCGCTATAAATTTTCGATAACTTCACGCCCTAGTTCAGTCGCCCGTGTATTTAACTGAATTTTAAATTTCAAGTCGACTAGTTAGTCTGGTATTTTTTGCACATTAAGCTTTCGAACGGAAAGCAATCCTTATTGGGAGAAAAACTTATCACGTTGTTACTCATCAGTTTAATTAAGTCGATTCGGTGAGACTCGTTGGGAAACCACTTTACAAAAACACTTTGTTGTCCAACACAATCATTATCTGAGAAAGCCCTTCCAAATATCGTTGCAGTTCTGGATGGTTTCACAAAATGTAATACTCCAATTTAGCGCACACATCACTATTTTCATCTTTTACTGGTCTGCTCTTGATAGGTAGTGTTTACATTTCCTTTGTCGAAATTTGACGATAAATAACACTTTGTAGCCGTCACCCATCAGTGACGCAGGGAACGGTGCAGTTAGGAACGGTTAGTCGTGCAATATTCAGATTGCATGTCACATATTCTAAACTCGCAACAAACTCTGCAGGCATGACGAACGCGGAAGTCTTGCACCAAGTGGAGCACGGTTACCGCATGCCGTGCCCACAGAACTGCCCGGCGCCCCTGTACGAGATCATGCTGGAGTGCTGGCACAAGGATCCTCTCAAGCGGCCCACGTTCGAGACGCTGCAGTGGAAGCTGGAGGACTTCTTCACGATGGACAACTCCGAGTACAAGGAGGCGTCCGCCTACTGAGCCCGGCCCGCCCTGCCGCCCCACCGACACGCGCACAACCACCATAACAACTTCGTAAGTACCTACTTATATTAAACATGCTTTTTTTAATAACATAACTGTGCACTGTGAAGTGAAACTGCGTTTTACCTCTGGTTTAATTGATATGCAATGTCTATAAAGTATTTTCATTTATTTATTTAAAAGTTCTTGTACCTAACTGAAGCAACATTTTATTACATACCTACATAATATGTCAACTAGTGTATGCACACGTGTAAGGATGCAAACAAAGCAAAGATACAAATTTTAGAACTTCCACAGAACACAATATATTTTGATTTCAGGCTGTGCATACAAAATATATTAGCAATGTTTTCTGTCGTGCCAATGGCTTGTGTTCAAAAAAGCAATCGTCTATTGCGTTATTGCTATCGATTAAATAGTCGCAAGAAACCACTCCAACAAGACACATCGTTGTGATAATAACTAACCAACTACATAATCTCTAACCCGGTTTGTCATAGTTTATAGAATGAACTAGAAACTTTTCAGCTTTCAGAAACAGCACATTTCTTAGATATTTTAATTTCCGTGTCTACACATTGCGTGGGCCAGTTATTTTCTATGAAAACACAATGTTTGTCGTTATTGTCGCTTTCCATCTAGTGACATGAGACCCGGGTCTATTGTGGCAAAAAAATACATAACGCTTTGTTTATTTTGCAATGAGCTAGTTTTGAGCACTCACTGAAGCATCAAATTAGTGATTCATGCTCGCCACTGACTTTCACTTCATGAACGGTTATTCAAAATGTCATATGCTGCGATTTCATCAATGTGCTAAACTGTTAAATTGTTTGCGGACTTTAGTCTACAGACTGACGGCCATAAGCATAAACATTGTATAATGTTAGCTGCAATGTTTTATAGTCGGTTTTAAATGGTCAAAATGTAATTTATAGAACGCTGTTTCAGCAATGCCCAAGAATTATTTATGTTGGAGTTTAAAATCCTAGTTTATGCAAGCCCTCACTAATAAAGACTGCCTAACAAAGGCACCTAGGCTACTGACTGTTTTATCTTCACCCGTTTTCAACTCAATAGAGAGAGACAAAACACAAAATAATTGTTCTTGTTATCTCCACACAATGGTTTTTTGAAAAGAGATTAGATAAATAGATAGATAAACTCTTTATTGCACACACCAAGTAATAAATCTTTACAAAGAATTCAGGGTAGTATTAGAACAATCTGTAAAGTGCATTTTAGAAACAAGAGTTGCGCTATTTCTTTTTTGTTTCTTTAAAATCTTACTACCAGTAGGAAAGTAACAAAGGAAATCTACTCATGGCTGTAACGTAATACAACTCCTTAGTTACTAGTTTCCAAGTGCAAATATCTATTTCTCATAATATCCTGATTATCCTTTTAAGTTGTTTATACAAAAACCCACAACACTGTCTCTTGTATTCCAGACACCAGGCCTTTACCACATGCCGCCAGAACTGATGCTTCACAACAGCACATCGATGCAATACCTTCAGATGCATCCGCACCCGATGTCTCACTCGACGACCATCGGACAGATGCAAGCAGCCCATCAGGCCAGCATCCAGGTGCATCAGAACCATCAGACGCATCAGGTAAACCTGCATCAGGGAAACATTGCGTGTTTGCCGCCACGGCCGTGCCAACATCACGCGCCGCGATTGGCTTACCGCGCGCCCTAACTGCGCTGTAGCATTGCCAATGTTCCACACGATACCAAGCAGACAATTGACACAATTGTACTACGAAATCAACCATACAAGCAGTCCTCAGATCCAGTCCACGTTTAAAGCTCAAATTATGACTAAATTTGAATATTGAATGTAAAAGATATAAAACGAGATGACCGATCTTCCATACGAATTTGTTTGAAAAAAGTAATGTATGCTTTCTGCAGGAGTTATTTATGCCAGCTATAATTATCTAGTTCCATTAAAACAATCTTGTTTAATTTCTATGATATTTTCGTAAATGAAATTCCAATTGGACAGGAATCGGTCATGTCTTTTCGAGTGCTCTATTCAAGCCAAGCAATCCGGATTACCGGTGAACGGTAGCGACCTACTGATACAATATTTACGTAAGCCATGTGAAAACCTGAAGCACATTAGTGCCTCGACTGAGGCCTATTTGCGCCAAACGGGAGATGAGGATTTGAAAGTATATGCCCGTCTTATATGTATTACATGGGTGTATGCTTAATGTTTCAACAGGATTTATTTATCAAAGGACTTAACCCTGGTTAGCGCAAGTGGGCCTTAAATTATGTGAAAGCCAGCTCAGTCCGGTGGAACAACTTACGCATTTGTCAATATTGAAACGACTGTAAAATAGTGCGTTGTACGTCTAAAAGTTACCATTTGTGTATCTTTACAAGCGTTAATATTTGGGACACATTTTTTTACTCTCTTTCAATATTTGTATGACGCCACATACGAAATACGTATTAGCTTGAATTGATGTTTACTGTAATTTTCGTGAGCATTTTTGTAGTTGAACCGAGGATTGGTAATCGAGACGATTACAGCGTATAACAGATTACAGCGATACTATAATGGCCCTGGCTTCCTCCATTCCCAGATGTCCTTAAAACGTTCTTAGAATGTAATGTAACTGTCCTATAAGATACAGGGCAAGTAGCCCGATAATAGTAATTAGGTACCATAAAATTAAGGTTTTCGATATAGGTATCTGTATCCAATAGTTGTCAACTGCCATACCAATTTTACAGATACCCTCATTTTTCACCATTAAGCTCCCCGAATGTACATTCCCATTTTAGCGGAGTTTTGCTCCGATAAAGCACAAGTAGATATCGGGGTATGTATCTCTGCCATCACAAGACATTGCTCATGATCATACTTTATATTTTTGCAAGACGAGGATAGTACGAAAGATTTGCGACTTTTGACAGCGACGTAGATGTATGAAGTTACTCTTCGATCGGTATAAGTTTAGTTAGACTGTTCTACAAGTTTTCTAAATATTTATATTTAGCGTAACTAAGGTTAACATTTACAGTTTTTCCGATTTAACAATAAGCCCCATTTCAGTATGATCGTTGTTTGTGATCGTGAAGTCGATGTGAGAGTATTTGCGAGTGTATAGCGCCTTTAGTTTATATTTTGTATTTGGCAATATGGGTGACATTTTGAAATCAACATCGCGCTTAATTATGTAGTTTGTTGGCGCCGCCCAACGATCGCTTTCTGTGAGACATGTTCTCTTGCTATCAAATAATATATTTATGCTGCTTTGCTGGTTGCGAATCGGTTATGCATAGGATACACCGAGATTGGTTTTCAGTGTAACAAGTTCATAATTTGAGGTAAGATACTATTTCGGGTATAAACTGTACGAATTGGTTTTATCTCCACTTTGTGTCGGAACATAAGTGGCGCTATGGTGTAGTAGTGTGTCAGCTCTGAACGCTCGCGTCAGTGCATAAGTGTGCGTGGAAAGGAGGATATTTAGGCTCGGCAGGGATTTAAATTAGCATGCGCTAAAGCATGAATCTTCGTAAGGATTTAAGTTTTAATAAGGAGCATTAACCGATTAGGTATTTTCACCTTCGTATACCATGTTAAACGTAGATTAACGATATTGGTAATAGATGCCAAATAATCCTAATAAAGAACTGAATTTATATATTAACTGTTCTGAGGGTATTTAGAACTTAGAATTTTATTTAACTACCGCGATAGGCTTCTTATGAAAAGTGAATTAAAGAGAGTCATTTTATTTATATTCTACACAAAATGTATCGATTAGATTTCGTTTCTCGTTTCTCGCGTATTTATTTGTCTTCTAGTATTACTAACTATTCTCGTGCTCAATGACCTACTCTGTACTTTTCATTCTACTGGACTCGAAATCAATACTAAATATTTTAGTGCCAATACTTTATAATTTAAGTAAAAGTTGATGCCGCTATATAATCGAAATGTATCTAAGACACAATGTAACCTTTTACTTTATAAGATACGGTTGGCCTAAGTAAATAAGTATTTTTGAACTTGTAACTTTTGTATTCTTAAATTATAGAAATAAGTTAGTATACAGTAGAAGCTATAATGGATACTTCGTACGGCCAATTATCACATTATTGTGCAATATCTATCGTTTACAAACCCGGTGCTTTATAATTAACGAATTACAGAAGATTATTATTATTACGATCCTCAGAACATTTAACAAAACGAGTAGAAATCGATGTAAGCTTGAAAATAAATGTTGAACGTTATTTACTGAATAATGAAAAACAGTGCAATGGCTATTGTGGTTATTGTAAGCTGCTTTACCTATTTTTTTAATCTTGTAAATAGAACCGAATGTAGATTGATGGATACCGAGTGATATTAGTGTTGGTATTATTGGTTTTTAGCATTGCAGGTTTGCTGCATCATTCCACTGAAAAATAATTGTTCGTATAAATAATCGAATCGCACAAAGTAATAAATAAATTTCGAAATTAACTACATTTATAAGATGCCTGGAAATATTGCATTTTGTACGTTACAACGTGCGATCTGATAACGAGTAATTGGCCTCAGTTTTCATGAGACAGGAAGAGATAAAGCGAGTTGAATATCGGTCAGATGTTTTATTTTTCATTCCCTCCCCGCCCACACGACTTTTCGTGTACATTTACTCGTTATTGCATTGCATTCTCAGCGCACTGTGGATATTGCACTAAAGTTACCGTACATTTTGGACTTGTTTTGTAAATTATAAATCGGGTGTTCAAGGCTTAGTTATGTCGTCTAGTATTACTAATACGAGATGTTGTTTGTTCTTATCCTCGGTAAGATAATTCCAACATAATTATTTACTCCCGTATTTACCTTCTATGTTAATTTATTTTATATTAATTATTGATTAAGTCTTAGCTGTATAATAACGCTTTATAGGCATTTTGCTTATCGTATTAGCTAAGTTGCAGTGTTTATTCTATATTAATTAAATATATTATTTGTATTCATTTATTGTAATAGTTAGCCAATTTTAAAACTTGATTAAGGCGCCATCACAATTATGACGAGAAAAGATCAATAGGACGGTTAGAGTAAAACGTGAGGGATGAGTGTTAGGTATACATTAACTAGAATTTGTTTAGTAATTGTTGCTGTGTTACACTACTTGCAGTATGTAATGTAGTATGTGTAAGTGTTTGGCGAAACGATGTGAAGTAAAAATCTAGAGCGACTGATGTTAGTTGATACTATGTGACAAGTGTACTAAGGTCTTATTACCTCCGAGTATCAATTTAATCTATCATTAATTTTTTCTTCGGCTGCTGTTACACTGCCGTCATTGTAAAACCGTACTCACGATCGATCTCTTCGTCTATCTTTCACTTTTTTAGATCTCCGAAAAATTCGATTCTTATATATTTATGGTACGGCAGTGTAAATTAGCCTATAAGTATGGTTATGATTATAATATTATTATACTTCACTTATTTGTATAGATTTTTTTAACACAACAATAAATATAAATGTGAAATATCTTTTGTTTTATTTCTATCAACCAAGATGTACTATTTATTAGGTTAGGTACCCCTTATCCATTGAACTAAAGATATGTGGCAAATGATAGAATCTCATAAATCAATCAATTATATTTCTCAATTTATCACACACATTCCGAATCCTATCTCCATATTCAGCTATAAACACATTCTCTTTCACATTAAACAGCAACGAGGCGTCTGTTTCTAGCTTTTTAATAATAGCCTCGGCTTCGGTGGCGTCTAATTTAACTTTTTTGCTCATCGGTTCCGAATCACTATCATTATCGAACAAATTGTTTATGTCAGCGAAATCGAAATTACTGCTCGGCGCTTTCTTTAGTTCCGACACGGCGCTAGAATTACTCAACTCAAAACTATTTTCAAAGCATTTGTGACTATAATTCAGGTTTACATTTTTCATTGAGATATCTAATTCTTGTCCATCCTTGATTTTAGACCAAATCTCTTGCAACGCGCAATCTTCGATGTTAGAAAGCACTTTCTCCATATTTTTGTCACGTCTGTATATCCTCAAAGTAATGAACAACATATTGCGGACAATATCTTCTGAATGTTGAAATAAACATGTGAATGCGTCGGTGAAATTGGCATCGACGAGTCTACTTTCAGGGATGTCACAAGTAGCAAGTTTGCAAAGAGTATTTATTAGTACCAGTTTAAATTCGGTGCTACGCTGTTGTATAAGGTTGGAGATCACGTGGAGAACCACCTGAAAGTATGGAATTCTCATTATAATAACAATAGTGTTAAATTTATTCACTACGACCGAATCGCATGGTATTCCACGTGATAGGCCGATGTAGGTATAACTTATTTAAATCTGTAATCGTGTCTAAACGACAATTCGAAGATAACAATAGAAATGTAAACTCTCCTATCGTAATCTCTTTGTTGGTCCACTTCTATAGAAATAGGCCTTTACCGAAGGACGCCACTGAGCCCAGTCGTCGACCCCCCACAAATATACGCTCTTGAGCTTGACATGACTAACCCAAGATTATGTACAGGACTTAGTAAATCTGTAGCAAGTTGATGCATTATGGATCGGAGTTAAGGCATTCACGCCAGAACTTCCAAACCGACTTAGACGGCATTTTTCAGAGATTGCTATACCGGGGATCAACATAGGACACTCCCAAAAAATAAAACATTCCTTTATAGAAAAGCTAATAATTCTGAGGGGAAAAGTCTGCGTTTGTAAAGTCATGATTTCAAAAACTGTATATTCTAGCGGATATTGGTCTATTTGACTACAACTATCACTAAATCTGTAACTATAGGTATACTGATTGATACTGATATATTTGTCATAGTAAACCATGCAGTCTTTTCCCTTCTTTATCCTAGGTTGAACCAAAGCCTTCGGGCAAACAACGAAACAAGCGCCCGAGATTTAGCTATACAAAGACACAAGAGATTTGACTAAACATATCGGTAGAATTAGTTTACCTTCATTAAGTTTGCATTTTTTACACAAAATGTATTCCATACAGAGTGTGTGAGGGAAACGAGTGCTTGCACATAATCGTAGAACCACACTGTACTGCTGTCAACTTCTTGTACTATAAAATGTTGCTTCAAGCAAGTTTTTGACCACGCTTTGAGGATGCAGTCTTCTATACCTCTGGTGTTGGTAAAAGTGCATGTAGCGGCCATATTTATGATTTTAGTCTGTAATTAAATCATAACATGAGATCAACAGCCGGGAGTCGTCCAATGCTGAACACAGGCCTCCCTCATAGAAGCCACCTTGGACGCTTTATTATGATAAACGTCTAAAGTGGTGTTTCATGGCATGGTGGCGAGAGTTTGCCATAATCAGCATGCCTGCATCCAACGGCACCCTAATTTCGGAAATTTCTTTCCTCTGTGAGAAACTTACCAATTGAATGACTGCTTCAGAACCTTTACTGTTATTGATACATTGCAACTGACTCTTCAGCTTTTCAAGAACTGCATCTTCCGCAGATTGAACCATTTCCTCCGGCAAATGATTCACTCCCAATGCACTCCACAGACTAACATTATCATCATCGTGTATACGGAACTGCTTGCAAATCTTCATCTTATCTTCATTTTCCATGACTCCGAAAAGTCTACTTATCGTTTCGCTCAAGTGTACCTTCTGTGGCGATCTAAAGAACATACTGTGGCTTTCCAATTTCTTGTACATAGTACAAAGCCAGATTATTTGGTTGAACAACAGTTGAGAGCTGGCCTGACTGGAACAACCACAGAGGATATTAACTATTATATGCTTAGAATATTAATTTAATTATTTTTAGTTAGCCGACATCAACAAAAAAGTGGGGGTGCGGTAATGTTAGACTGTAAGTATTCTTTTATGTATGTTCAGGGGCCGTACTGTGAGCTCTAAGTGCGATTCAAAAGAGAGCCTACTTTGGGTCGCGTGTCAAAATATTCATACAAAAAAACATTGTAATCCAATATACGCTCTGATTTGAATCGCCCTAAGAGCTCACAGTACGGCCCCTGATCGATTTCTGAGCAGATTTACGTTTTTTTTTTGGGTAGAAGAATCCAGTGTTTGCGCTGTAGCTAGTAAACTACTGGGCAAATGAGACTTGACCTAATCTCGCAGTCTTGTGTTTCGCAGTCCTAGACAGTGCTGATGTCTCAGGATGACGTGTGCAGTGCAATATGTCATGCGAAACTTTATATTTTGGAGTTGCAAGTGGCACCAAGTATATTATCAGGTATTCTGATTTCTGTTATGGCACCGCAACTGTTATGGGCGTCGCCGGCCTTGACGCTTAACATCAAGCGAACAACTAGCTCGTCACGCCATTCATTAGAAAAAGGTAAAAAGTGGAAAAATTCATGTGAGAATAAAACAATGGGTTGTTGTTATCGCCGTCCAGCAAATTGCGTGTAATAATACTAAATTGTCCAATAATTAGTTAAATGCACGTTAGACGTAGGTAACCGGAGGTGATGATAGGATTTGTTTTAATGTGAGCACGTGTAAGTCAATGTGTTCAAATCAATAGAATTATTTCAAGATATTGTTAAGCTTTTCATTCCATTTATGAGATCATGATGGATAACTGATAAACTTTCGTCAAGATATCTCGTTTATTTTATTATTAAATCCAGCCTCAGTTCAGTAGTGGACGCAAAAAGACTGACTGTATTTTATGTGATTTCTTGCGTGAGATACCACGTTCTGGTTTGCCAACAAATAGTTACGTAATTTTCTAACAGACTTTAAAATAAGGACGACGTTATTCTCTATTCAGTAATATTTTGATTTTTTATGTTGGTAACCTCAAATCTCTGTCATTTATGATACAATTTGGGAAATTATGTTTTTGTTTCAAACGATATCTAATTTCGGATTAGATCAATAGCCAAAACCGGTTCCATCGTTTTTTTAATGTTCGAATAGGCTGACATTTGACTGCAACTAACCTGATGTTAAGCGACGATGCAGTCGAAGGCATAGCACTTTGGCCTATGAGGAACCTATTCACTCTAGATAGTTTCGTTTATAAATAAAAATACATTAAAAAAACGCCATTTAAGTATATCTCAGTAAGACATTGAGATATTTACTTATTCTAGGGTTTACCTCTTTTTAAATTATTTTTAAGATAGTCATCTTTACCTGGCAATTAGTACCCAAAGGTTAGCCGAAAACAGGGCGCTGCAACAATCCGTGCTCAATACAGCTTCAACCATGCATCTTTCTAAAATATTGAACTCGCTACAGTTGAGGGTAAATGCCAAAGACGCTGTGTGAATTAGAAAATACTCGAAAAGCCCTTGGCTCTCGTCTTGGTTTGGTTCAGAACTCAATGTTAAATCTTGGCTAAATAAGAGGTAGCCTGAAAATAAAACCATCATTCAGAGTACTGTAAAGCCATGTGGTTCGAGTCCCAACTAAGTGATTATATACCCTATGTTGCCTCTATTTCATAAAGAGACATATCGTAATAAACCCACAATTATTGTCAGTAAATATAACTGACATTTATTTAAGTCACATATACAAGGTGACCTTGATTTAGTATGTTATCCCGAAAGGGGGTAAATCTACACCCCCAAGGTAGACAATGTTTCTTCTATGACTTTATTAAATTAATAGTTTTTCATTGAAATAATACCATGTTAAGTTTATTTTATTTATTTTTTACCATGGGGGTTTTGAAACACCCAGTTTCGCGCAGTTAGGCTCTCACAACTTGTAGGGTATCATGGTCCCAGTCCCCCCATTTCGGGATAACATACCAATTCAAGGTCACCTTGTATAGTATTTGTTGTATGAAACACATTCGACTGATAGTTAATATTTACCGGAATATTTACCGTGTTATACACGGTAAATATTCCGTAAGTACTATTAAAAACGTGGTAGTTTAACGTTGATCTCAAACTAATTCTTTTCAGGCAAATACTCACAGTGTGGTAAGATATCGAATACGCAGTTGACAAGTGTAGATTTTGTTATAAATTTACTCTTATGCCCCTGTGTTAAGCATTTCATAACCGACATTAGGGTAAGCACAAATCCCAGCAAAGAATCATCATCATTTAAATATTTTTCTACATTACTAGGTATTAAACTCTGGAACAAAAAAAAATTGTATGACCCAGCTAATTTTAAAAAATGGGCCTAAGACGTAAGAAGGATAAAAGATATGCGTTAGAAAGAGAGGCGAAAAGTAAGTCGAATAATTTTAGGTATGTTCTGCAGTGCTGTTTTTATGTTTATTTGTTTATTTTTACTACTTTACAATACTTTCACCACAGATATTAAAATAGTAGACTTTAACCAACAGTAACTAATTTATTAAATTAAGAGCATATAAAATCAGTGAGTTAATATACCATCCGTAAGTAATTTCGTATTTATAATGACATGCCCAATGCAGTGTTACGCGAAACATTATTCTGTTTAGAGTTCAGAGGCACTTCAACTGTTATTTCTACTATTTAGCCGTGGCGCTTAACATCAGGCGAATGACAAGCTTGCCAATTCATTCATCAGCATGAAAAAAATTGTAAGTATGGAATGACCTAATGATACATACATAATTATTTTCTAAACAATATCGACATGGTCGTAACAATATACCTACACGCTACTATTAACGATTTATTTGAGGACATTACATAAAGAACTATTATCATGTAAATATAAAAGTTTACTTACGCTTACGAACAATTCGTCCGACAATAGCTCTTTGAGCAGGCATTCGGAAGGAATCACCGCGAGGTTCGTGAACTGTACTGACATTCCAAGGTGAGGGACACGACTTCTGGAATACATTTTACTAAAGGTCAAAAATCTATATAGTTAAAAGCCTGCGTGACTGATTGACAGACAGACAAAGCCAAGCATAATCAGCTGAACAGCCGAACGTAGAGATTTGGTATTTGAAGGATGTTTCCTTTTATCAGGCCTGTCGCATTTTAGGTACAAAAGCTACAAGTGCGACCGGACTCGAATCGAAATCCAGGGCAGAAGAGCAGAGCTGTACCCATAGAAGAGAAGCACCTTTTTAGAGATGCTTGTTACATTTACGCATGTAGCACGCCTAAGGGTTGAAAGAGCCAAATCTGTCAGAACGGAATCGTATTTTTCTGTGCTATTCTTTTCTATAATAGGCCAGGATCGTCATTTAATGGAGCGAGAAGGATAGCGGGAGTGCTATCGCGCGCCGCAGCGTTAGCGATACGATAACACCAAATGTTATAAATTATAGTCAAAGGATAACACCATGGGGCCCCATCAGGCACAAACGAAAAATAGCCCGAACTTGAAAAAAATGTAGTAATCGTGTCTAGAGACTTACTAGCAGAGATGTACAAGATACCTTATACTAAGTATTTAAATACATAATACAAGATACATTTAAAAAAAGTATCTAGATACAAGATACAAAATACGTATCTTGTATCTGTATTTCAGATACTTGTATCTTAGATAAGTCACATCTCTGGTTACTAGTTAGTGTCCAGTGTATTCATTTGGCCCAATACTTCTCCAACACGCAGTAAATGTCGCATGATAATCTTGCGTTATGCAGAAATAAAATAATTCGTAAAATAACCCGCGTTATTACGTTGTATGGGATGAGGCATCTGTACTGTAGGTATTATATTGCCTGGGACAACACTAACGCTACCTTTCTCGCTCTGGGAGGTGGCGATCGGTGATAGAAAAGAATAGAGCGAGATGCGGTTCCATGCTGCATGCATGACATGACAGATGTTAAGAATTGCATGAAAATAAACAAGTAAAACCACAAGCTGCCTCTAATAATAATAAAAACTAAATAGCCTCGTAATATATAATTGATTTGTATTGGTCTGTTTGTTAGCTTGAAGAGAATAGATTCTTTCATAACTTAATTCTGTGTGTTTCGTTACGGTCATTTTATTACGATACATTATCTCGCGCCACCGAGTCGAGGCGAAATGTTAAATAGTAGCTTAGCACAGATAATAATTAATACCTATAGTGGTAATAGTAAAGTAAGTAATGATATATGAAAATTTGGTTCGCTAACGGTATTTGAACCCGAATCCATCCATCCCTATATTCGGGACATACTAAAAAAAGTATACTTTCTTATGAGCTGCGGATCCAGGAAGCCCTGTTAAATGTAACGCGTGCGAAGAGGGTTATTTTTGAGAGCTTTTTATAGAAACTAGTAAAGCCTTCAACACTTAATATCATTAGTTTTAAGTAAGTACCTGTCGGTATTATATTATCTGTGGTTTTAAGGTAATATTATATATATTTATTTTTGAAACTTACTTATCATATGCATGAGCAGCCTGAAGACATCCACTGCTGATACATAGGCCTCCCTCACAGAGCACCACTATGAGCGGCTGCTCGCCTCCTGCATCCATCGGCTCGGCTCCCTGCGGTTTTCACTAGATTGTCGGTCCACCTAGTGGGGGGTCTGCTTACGCTGCGCATTACTTATGTAAGAAGTAACTTACTTATGTATGAAGAATAATAAATCAATCACATCTGCGTAATCTTTTCTCTTTGCATTCTTGAATATGTTGCAAGCCTTCAGTAATATTTTAATGGTAAAACTGGCTACCTTCAGGGATCTCAATTTTAGTTTATCATCTTGGTTTGTCTGAAAAATTAAGAAATGTTAGAAAAATGCATGAAAATGAGGAAAATGGCAGCCTTTCTTTAAAGTTCAGAGCTTTTTTGTCTATTTCGGTATTAGACAGACATTTGTAGTTTGATTGTGGTTTATCGCTTTATGAAATAGGGTCTGAGAAAGACAATGGAAAACGAATTTACTATAGCAATATAAATTAAGAAATTCAATGAAATAAAATATATAAATTTACCTCAACTGCAGTCTGTATATTATTTTTTATTAATATGCAAAGGACTTGAGAGCAGTTTTCGAAAATGTTAGTATCTGATAGGATGGTAGCATATTTTTCGCAAATCATGGTGTATGCCTTCCATTGTTCAGCCATGGTTTTTACATCTAGGGACTGCACTATCTCACCAATCTTCAAGTTTATATGTAACACTGAAATAGGAATTTTGCTGAAAGTTTATATGTGTGGTCATGGTGTGAGAATAGGACCACCGCATCTCTTCTCGTGAGTGCCATAAAAGCTGGCAAAGGGCATGTCCAGGGAATGGGCTGCAGCATTCACCTTGGTACATTAAAATCTTCTGCGGTCACCATCCGCCTGCTAAATTTGGTAATTCATAACTATGGCAAACCAATAATATTAAGCCATGTAGTTCCGGTCTGCGACAAGACCGCCCCATTTTTCCCATGTGTGTCATAAGAGCCGGCTAAGGGAATACTCAGAGAATGGGCAGCAGTTTTGTCCTCCATACATTAAAATCCCTTGCAATCACCAAGCTGGGTTAATGAGAGCCCCATCCTCTATGATAAGCACCCAAACTGGGGATTATAGGGGAGGCGTGTGTTCAGCAGTGGATATTTTCCTATTGTGTGATGATAAGATATTATCCAAGTTACTTGCTAGGTACTATGTGTGTACAGTGTAATACACACCTTGAATTAGTATGTCTTTCTCTTCATTCCGAGTCATATCAAATATGTAGTGTTTCTCCAAAATCATAAGGTAAGTCAGCTGCAAGTCATGGCAACTTCTGAATAGATCTTTCAGCTGTGTCTCTACATTGCCCAAATTGTTTCCATAGAGAGATTCACTGAAAATATAATGTGTTGTCTCTTGTTTTATATTTGCCTATTTTAAACTTGATAGAGAGAAACAAAATACAAAAGTAACTGTTATTGTACATGTGTATGTGAAATCTTAATGAATTTTTTGTTTGTATTCCTTGGTTTCATATAGAATAGATTATATTATACTATACCAGTAATGAGTAGACAGTAGTTTAGGTATCCTGTGGGAAGGGGCTAATAGTACATACTCAATATAAAATTAAAACAACAAACAAACCTATCTTTACAGTGTGTAAAAACTGCATAAATAATCTGACCAGTTGTGGTAGGCAATGTTTTCATTGAACAACAAGTCATTGCCACAGATTCAATGACAGTCTTTATGAACTTGGACAGCATTTGCAGCAAGCACACTGCATCATTCAGATACTCTGTCAGTTTGGTAACGCAAACATCTGCATTAGATAATATCTCTGTGACTAAGTCCAGACTCTGAAAATAGATGAGAAATTACAGAGCGTTATTGTTATTTAGAATCAGTTTTGTGTTCTTTGCATAAAATGGAAGATGCCACTGCAGCCAGCATTTTGCCTATAGCGCAAATTGACTAAGAAGCAGGTTGCCTAACCGTTGAGAACTAAACTTTGTAATTGCCTACATAGGTGATTGTCTACAAATTGCAATCCTTGAACAGAACATTAACACCACTGCCTAAAATTGACTTAGCAGAAATACAAAACTAACCTGATTTATACAAGTGGAACAATCCTTCAGTAGTGTTGCTAAGTATATTGAAAAGGTAGCATTTTCTACTTCTCTCTTAACGACAGCACATAAAGCTTCCTTTGTATTAATTACAAGAGTGTCGTAAGTCAGAGTATCCATCTAAAAGGTAATAATTGGTAATGTTATGGAAATATAACAAAATATTTTGTTTACTGAGATCAGGTTACGCTTTTAATTTCAAAAGGATACTGTTACTTGACTCATATGTGATGTGTCGACGGTTTCGGGAAAACAATCAGAACTCTGTGAATTATCCATTACTTTGTACAATTTTGTTTATTATATTTCTATTTTCTATTTCCCTTCCCGCCGCGCCTCTGTGGCCGCGCCGCCCAACCCAAAGAGTATATAAAGCAAAGTTCTCTGTGTATATGATTTACTACGTAGAGTGCGTTTCATTGAATAGTTCCTATGCCGTTATGTTGGCTCCCCTGTCTGTCAAAGTTATCGACACGCGAAGAAGTATCTGGGGATTTTACTAAGTTTTAATTGTATTTCTTGCGAAAATCATGCCGAAAACATTAAAAAGTGGCGAAAGAATGATGGTGTTGAAAGTGAAGGACTTTTGTGAACGTGAAAAACGTAACGAGGCCCCACTGGTTCCATTAAGATGTGTACAAGCTCGTGTCGCCGCCATTACAGGTTAGTCAAAAAGGGTTACCAGCTTCAGTTTGAGAAGCCTCTCTGTAGGTATTTTTTATGTCTATATTGTAAGTATTTATTTTATTATGGTTTTCTAATAAATCTATGATAGTATTTATTATTAAAAGGTTTAACTGTTTGTTTATAATCAATAACCTAGAAAGCTACAATTTTTTTTAAATTCTTGATTTCTAGTAGGCTATGATGTCAGTTAATGAATAGTAATAATAAACATAGATTTTTTGTTAAAGGCATTTCTGAGAAAACGGTATCCAAAATTACTAAAGAGGGTACAGTGGCAGCTTCAACGTCGAAAAAAATTACAACACCGCGAAAAAATGGTCCTCGACGAAAAATCCACGAATTGGATGACTTCGATCGGTGTGCTATAAGGCATAAAATTCACGAATTTTATTCCGTAAAAAAGGAATTGCCTACATTGACGAAGTTGTTGCATGAAATGCGAAATGAAATAGGTTATAAAGGGAGCCGCACAACTTTGTGGAGAATCATAAAAAATATGGGATTTTATTTCAAAAAATGCAAATCCAAAAGAAAGGTGTTAATGGAGAGATATGACATCACTGCCTGGCGTCATCGATACCTGGCTGAATTACGAACCAATCGCCTTGGAGATCAGCGGCCAGTCGTGTATTTAGACGAGACATATATACACGCCACATATTGCGCTGGAAAATGCTGGCAAAGCGAATCTGAAGAAGGTGTCTTATCTTCAGATTCCAAAGGACCACGGTGGATTATCGTTCACGCAGGTGGCGTCATGGGCTTTATACCTAATGCTCAACTGATTTTTAGATCACAGTCGAAAGCAGCCGATTATCATGATGAAATGAATAAAGTTAATTTTAATAAGTGGATTAGTGAAAAGTTGATACCAAATCTACCTCCACGGTCAATTGTTGTCATGGATAATGCGTCTTATCATACCGTGCAGATTGATAAGGCACCTACGATGTCAAGCACAAAATCAGAAATGCAATCCTGGATCACAAATAAAGGACTTTCATATTTGCCAACTATGTTAAAAGCTCAGCTGTATGAAATTATTAAAGAGCACAAACAGCCACCCAAATATGAAGCTGATGTGATGTTGGAAGCGAATGGGCATAAAGTGTTAAGGCTACCGCCTTATCATTGCGATTTGAATCCCATAGAGCTCATATGGAGTATATTAAAAAGACGGATTTCTGAAAAAAATGTGGCTCAAGCAGCTAATAAAATAGTAAAAATTACAGAAGAAGCTTTCGCTACAATCACTAAAGAAGAATGGAAGAAAGAATGCGAACACGTTATCAAAATTGAAGAAAAATACTACGCCGATGGCCCAGCTATAGATGATGAGATTGACAGATTCGTTATTGAAATAGGAGATGATAGTGATACTTCTGATGACAGCGAAGATGAAGAACTGTCAGATGTAGATATGTTAGACGAACACAGTTATTGTAAAAAATTATAAATATTGTTTTTATTATTAATTGTACAATGTGTTTTTTAACTAAATTTTTCTTATCCTTCCTTGTTCACCATCTTACAAATATTATAAATAAATAGTAAATAGTTACCAAGTAGGGGCTATCTACATTCTATTATTTAATATTCTTTCATGCTCATTCGTGAATGAAGATAAAAATTATTAAGTGGAATTAAAAGTAAAAAACAAAACTCCGTGAGTTCAGGGCGTTTAGTTTAGGCAACACCTATTAGCATTGCTGCCAACATGACAGCATAGGAACTATATGATGAAACGCACTCTAGGCGCCGCCCGCCGTCTACAAAGAGTATATTAGTCTTTACCAACGTACTCTGTGGTATATAATTTACTACGGCCGTCTCCATGCCGTCTCCATGTATAATGTAGTAATAATTATACTCTTTGCAATGATGTAAATCCAATCCAAAGAGTATATAATTCAAAGAGTATAATGACTATGATATAATTAGCTACGTACTGTACAAGGAACTTATATAATCTACCTCTGGAATGCCTATGGTGGATGGAAACGCGAACCGATGAAGATAGGGATGTGCGAGGCACTTGTCTTTTTCAGTAGGGTAACCATGAAATATGCCCCACGGCTTCAGGCTAGTTTGAAGAGGTTTTCAATCCTTAGTAATTCAAAATTGTTTAGGCGCTATGGTGAAACATAGGGAAAACATACATACACGGGAAAGAAAGGTTTCCGAGTAGCGCCCACGAACTCGAAGTCGAAGAGGCTAAGTAGGACGACAGGACGATCTAGTGAAAACCTGAGGGAGCTGTTGGATGCAAACAATCGGCCGATCAAAGTAGTGTTCTGGTGGCCTGCGTGTGTGCATCTTTTGCATTTGTCATTCTGTCAAAAGGACATTGTCAAACTGACTTCTATCAATATCTTGGCCTGGGCCCCGTTTTATAAAGCTACAATTGCAGCTTACAATTGTAGCAGCTACAAGAACTAGTAACTACAAGTTACTAGATACAAGCGTTTTATAAACCTACAAATCATCGATTACAAGTATAATTCACATCACTACGAACGTTATGGCGTGGAACCACAGACCAAATACAGTATAAAATCTAGATTATGATGTAACAAGTGGCACACCACTATGAATAAACGTCACGGTAAAATTTTGACAAAACCGTGTCATATTTCCGTGTTGGTGAGTGGCCTTTGGGTCCTCTAGATATCGATTTTCCTCCAAAAGTTAAGATGCATCCTTATCATCATCTCATTGGAGCATCTTTATTCGGATACTTACTTATATCGAACCTGGAATCCTGAAAACCAAAAAAACCAGCCAAATCGAACTTTGATATGGCCGCCATTTTGGCGCCATTTTTTGATTTTAATGACCTACATCGAAAAGCCCCCATCGTCATCGCCAAACGGTACCTACCACCATATCACTTGTCGTTTCCGTGATCCGTTGGGGTACTCCATCTTGGAGACGTCAATTTACCGACGACGGTCTATGCCTCAGACCCCTACCTAGCACCTACTACCTAGATGTGTAGACTATAGGTATGTTGCCATAGAAACGATTATTAAACAAGTCAACAAACATCTCCATCACTTTTATAATTAATAACATTCATTTAACTTTACGTAACCATACTAAGTACTCATAATAATATGTAGGTCATAGGTATATAATATTACATAAAATACTTTTCAATTATTTAGTCTTAGGCTGATTTAAGATGCTGTTAGATTTAATATTAAATTGATCATATTAATAGCTTCGTTTATGAAATACTCAATATCATGGTCACCCTACACACTAGAGAAGCGATAACATCAAAATGCACTAACATAGAGGAAAGCAACCCGCTTTCAGCATATGATTCACTGGAATAACCCTCGATGCAACATTTTTTAATCATGATTTTTTCAAGATGACTAAAAATAAACGAAAGTACGTGTCCGTTTTCCTTGTACTAGGAACTTACTCAAAACAATAATAAATATGGCCGTTATCCTACTTCTTCCAAAGTTGAACCATTAAAATTTGGCGTAATCATATTCTACTAATGTTCTCATCACAGATAATTAATACCTACAGGTTCCCATAAAATTATATTCATTAGAAATCTTATGTAATTGAAGAAAGAATTGTGTATTTATATTCAAATAAAATAAAAACTCCAGTCCGAAACAATAGGAAGAGCTTTGGTCACCTCTCCACAAAAGCCATTAACCAAGAGTTGAAGTTGTAGGAAGAGCTTCTTGTGTCATAAAAAACCTTTATGAAATCATGGAGCTAATAAAAAAAGAAGGAGGGAATCCCGTCTGATCCAAAACTGAAGCACCCTTAGGAAGCCGGAACACTTCGTACGTACAAGCGGAATACGCACACACTCACATCATAGGCAGCCGGTCGCCCTACTTTCATCTGACACACATATGTAATATGTCCGCCATTTTGGGCTTCAGTTCGATGTCAATCAAAACTCAATCCTTCTTTTTTTATTTTATCCATGTATGAAATATTAAAAATTACCTTAATTTCTCTTTCCATGTAAGGTTATTGCAGGTTTAAATTCCATAACTGTATTGGATTTTATTGAAATTATTCGAGAATTATTGGTAGTTATTATTGATTTACCGAAAAAACACAAATTACTTAAGGTGATTCATTGCACATGCGCACTGTGGAATCAATTGCTCAATTGGCCATACTTATTTTCTGGATTATAAAATGATTTTTTTGCGCTCGCTTCGCTCGCGCTTTCATATTTAGTTTGTGCGATATTTTAGTTTATGATTATTGCGCTTGTAGTGACATGATAAGAGACAAAATCTACTCCAGCATCAAGCTTTAAAACACCGGTGGCGCCGCCGCCATCGCGCCATCGAAATGTTCTCAGTGTTTTTATATCGTTTCGGTAAATTAAGCATAAGGAAGCGGGGAATTTCGGGGAATTGGCAATACTGACGTGGGAGAGAATGGGGAAATTTTTATTGGCAGCACTGTGGTCACACTGATTCACACGTGTTTTTTTATTTCCACAACACGCGGCCGGTGAAATCGGCACCTATACACATTTTCATTTCAAGCGGAATATTAATTCTGCTTGGCTTATGGGATCATAAAATGTCTATGCAAGACATTTATGAAGCTCTTCATTACTTAAATGAAGATACACAAACCTTAGATCTGCAGAAAATCTGCCAGGAATTGACGGTAAGCTATAGCACAATGTAATGTAAACATTACTGTTTTTCTCGTTTCGTAATTATTTCTTGACAAAAGCAACGCAGTCTCGTAGAATTTGAGTTGGGGTTGACAATAAGTAACCAAATTTATGTGCCTATTCCTTCCTACACCACTCATTTACAGCATTTACTCAATGCTAATTTTATTGTGGTGCTATCATGGACATATATATTAAGGACAGGCCTAATGACTGGTTACAGGTCGCTTCAAAGTGCGAGTCAATTTCACAGATTGGCATCCACTAGCGCTCAGTCTGTGAAGAAGGCATCGGTCGAATGTCACAAACATAATATGCCAAGTTGTATTGTGAAGGGTTGCACAATCTATACTCAAAAGTGCAGTAAAAAGAAAGACCAAGTTTGTTACCTCAAGTAATTCAATATTTTCAATATTACACTCTGTTTTGTAACAAAATAATCGAATTTATATTTGGAATAATTATTGTAAACATTAACATTGACGGGCATAATGGCAGCGATAGGCACCTAATTTTCTCAACTTGTCGTAGTTCACGCGAAATCTAATAGATGGCGCTGACTTTTCTCACGCCATTTTGACAAAATAAAATGTTCCTTCGGGCATATCCTGATATATGAATCTATGGGTGCTATTCTATGATTTTTACCTACAGACTGGTTTAGTATGCCTACTATATTCAGGACAAACAAGCTGATTAAACATTGCACCAAAGAATGTGTGAATGATAACGGTGACTATTTTATTTTAATTCTACAAACGAAAATATTTGTATATAAGAAAAAGGTTCACCATAATGTTGTATTGATGACATCATACCTGTAGTTTTGTGGGTTTGTAAGTATTATACATAACATAACATAAGGCTCGTTTTAAACAGTACAAACATGATGGGGGGGGGGGGGGGGGGGGGGGGGGGGTAAACTTGGTTATAATTGTTATAATTTATGTTTAATATTAATCTACTTACACACATCTTTTACAATTATCATTTGCAGAAATCAAAAAATTCCACACAAGATGTGGTCAAAAAGTTATCAGATTTCATCCTCAACATTGACGATGCAAAGCTATTCAAGAAGTACTTATCAAACATCCTACTGGCATTGGTGTCTGCAAAAATTCCTTTAAAACCAGTATTTTCTAACACAAACTATGACACTTGTAGCGATGAGGAAAAGAAACGTCATTTGGAATATTCGGTGGTTCTTGCGGTGCTTAGTGATCACCCAGATGTATTACAGTAAGTACAACATGTTTATTGGATGGATTATTTGTGTTATGTAAGAATTAAAGTACATATAAAAAGGGAAGCGTTAGATGTATCTGGGCTGTAAAACCACAGCAACATGTTCTGTTTATTGATTGTAAGTTGCCTCAATAAATTATTTTTTGACAATCCCTACTACCTATATGTATAGTATTATAATATTATGTGAAACATTGCCTGTTTCTTAATTTGTTTGTGTGGCTTTCACATCAAAATAGCTTAAAGGTAATAAAGGAAGTTTTGCTCTCTGATTGTGTATTACTTCAGCAACACCAGCGTATCAAGTGGCATCAGTGAAGAATTAAAATCAGCGCCATCGTAACCTGTGTTAGCAGATGGTGTCACCGCAATCGCTGCGGGTTGTGAAGGGTACCAACCGAATAGTTTTGTGTTGCTGACGCTGCTGTTTCGCAGATGCGCTGGTGGGACTGAACCTTAAATATCATTAAGATAAACTATAATAAGAGCTGACTGTTCCTAAAAAATTAAACAGCTCCTGCAAGCGAACTTGTATATCGCTGGCGGAATTGCACCGATGCCTCTAACATTAATAATTAAACTTACAGATATGCCCTCAAGTATTTCGACATCAACAAGGTACCACCATTTGAGGTGTTTATTCACCATGAAGACTCATACAATGTGGCACCAAAGAAACGGAGACTTATAGACTACCGGCACAAAATAACAGAGCAGCAGATAGTTGAGTGCTGTTATAAGCTATTGAGCAAGTTGCCCAATGAGTTATCCACAAAATGGGACTGGACAAAGTTTGTAAACAATTTCAGTAGTGAAAATGCTGAAATAAGATGGTAAGTGCTGAATAACAGAGCTTTGTATCCTTTGCTTTTATCTCCACGAAAGCGAGTGTATTTGTAGTGATGTGACACTTCTTCAAAAAATGCATTTAAACTTTCTGATTTATTGTTGACATTTTTCACAGGATGGTAAAAGAATGCATGGTTATATTATCTAACATGACAGAAGCACAATCAAAAGTCCTATCTCAGAATATGAATATCACTGGACAAGAGTCTTCAAAAAATATAGCTGGTCATAAAAAAGAGACAGTGGTTACAATGACGACCATTATAAAAGATGAAAACCTGAACAGGGATAGTGTGGTCAACATTGATGGTATACTGTTGCCGTTGTATGATAAAAGTAATATCCAAGATGGTCAATTGGTGGGTGTGAAGAGCACTGTCAATAATCTGAGAAGTTTAGCATTGGCGGTTGCTTCAGGTAATCTAAGATAAATTACTTATGGTCGAGCTCATCAACTTTTAAAAGTTAGAGTGCAGATTCATCATCATCATCATCATCAGCCTGAAGACATCCACTGCTGAACATAGGCATCCCCCAAAGACCGCCACTTTGAGCGGCTACTTGCCTCTTGCATCCGTCGGCTCCCCACGGTACTGACCTGGTTGTCGGTCCGCCTAGTGGGGGGCCGGCCTACGCCGTAATAATCTGCAGCCTCAAGTTGGACTCCACTCTGAATTCTACTCATATAAGGTATAAACATATAACAGCTACTTACAATCACTCTTTTTTACTATGTAGGACATGCCGTTTCCCTTATGGGTCCAGTAGGCTCTGGCAAGACTTCCCTAGTGGAACATTTAGCTGCAATCACCGGTCGGAAAAGCATAGCATTCAAGAAAATACAACTTGGTGACCAGACAGACTCCCGCATGTTGCTTGGAGGTCATCAGTGTACTGATGTACCGGGAGAGTTCGTTTGGCGTCCTGGAGTTCTTACAGAAGTAAGTTTAACAATATAAATTTTTTAAATTTTTCCTGTGTTTTAATCCTAGCTGGCAGGCGCTTTCTGTTAGCCTTAACCCCAAACAATAACTAAAAATCATACCCATACATTTTGAATTATCATTTGGGTTAAAGCTAATGAGAAGCGATCTTTGCTAGACCTAGCAAAGTACTCTGGTGCCTAGACCCCCAGGTTCTCGGGCACTCGATGAGCCTGCGCCTTTTTATTTATATTTATTATTGTCTCATGTCATCTATGTCCATCCAAAGGTTGTCTGGAAGAGATCGCTCTTAGCGATAAGACCGCCAATTGTACCGATTTTATATGTAATTCTCATTTCAACATGTTTTTATGATATTTGTGTCAATAAAGAGTTATTGTATTGTATTGTATTGTATGCACAACTAAATGAACAAAAAAGTTTACATTAAATTGGAAAATTAAACAAAAAATAACTTTAAACAAAAGGATTGCAGGTAAATCTGGTATTTATATCAACAAAGTAATGTATATGTACATATATGTGTATGTTCCTAAACCATGGTAAAAAAAATGTGCCAGTATGAGTGCATTGCTCAATCACATATTTAACTGAGGGTACTTAATATTTACTCAGCTTAGCAAATATAGTGAAACAATGAGTGCTGACTTTCTTGAAATGAATGTTTAAGACTGCAAAAATTAATTTAATTGTTGTTTTATAGTAATTTATAATGATGTTATTTATTTTAATTTATTTCAGGCAGTACAAAATGGTCACTGGCTTCTTTTAGAAGACATAGATTGCGCCGCGCTAGATGTGGCATCGACTCTGAGCTCGCTTCTTGAAAGGAACACGCTATGCGTCCCGGGATATAGAGATTCACTTCCAGTAACACCTGGTTTTCAACTATTTGTTACACAAAGGTTTGTGCTTCCATTAAATATTTTGTTCCATGTTCGGTTTTGCAATACAAGTCATGCTATCTAAAGCTTCTTGTGTCTTCATTTTTACCTCTAACAGCAATCGTAGACACTCAGCAAATATGGCAATCCTTTTAAATCTATATTAATTTTAGGACTCTCACGACAAACTACGGCTTCCAAAAAAAGATGTCTAACTCGAGCACATTACTTCAGAAACACCTGACGCAAATAAACGTAGAGCCTCTCTCCCGATCCGAGCTCTCTGAAATCATACAAACGCTATACCCAAGTCTCGCTACAATCTGCCCTAGAATGCTAGAAGTATTCATGATGTTCTCTGTAGGAAGCCATGACACGTCCATGCAATCTACTGACACAAGCACTGATAAAAGTATTAATATTATTAGAGGATCAAGATTGATATCGACAAGGGACTTAATGAAATGGTGCTCAAGATCTGTGATAGGATTCAATGTGTCTAGTACTGAATCAGCGCTAAAAGTTCTTCAAGACGCGCTAGACATTTTCACCTGTTCAGTAGCTTCGCCTGAGCATAGATTAGAACTGGCAAAGAAAGTAGGAACGTGTTTAGGTATTGTTGAAACTAAATCAGAATTCTATTGCAAACATTACAAGCCAAATGTGTCCCTGAATACAACGTCCTTAGAAGTAGGAAGAGCGAAAGTACCTAGAGTGGAAAAGACCTTAGAGTCTATTGACTTTGATAACAAGCAAGTCGTGTTTTCTTTTACAAGGCAGTCCGCTTGCTTGCTTGAGAGAATTGCGTGCTGTGTCACGTCAAATGAACCAGTACTTTTAGTTGGAGAGACAGGTACCGGTAAGACGTCTTCCGTCCAATACTTAGCAAGGCAAACGGGAAATAAGCTGGTAGTAATCAATATGAATCAGCAGTCTGACTCTGCGGACCTTCTAGGTGGTTACAAGCCCGTAGACTTGAAATATGTGATTAAACCTATCAGATATGAATTCGAAGGCATTTTCAAACGGTTTTACAATGTAGAAAAAAATGCGAAGTTTTTGGGCCATATTGAGACTTGTTACGAAACTGAAAATTGGACCGCGCTTTTAGCTCTTATGAAACAGAGTCATAAAGCTGCGTTGAACCGACTGACTGCAGAAAAGAAAGAGAAGAAACTACGCCAATGGCTGGCTTTCGGTCATAAGTTAGCAAAATTAGACCAGCAAGTTAAAGCAGCGTCAAGATTGACCTTCGCATTCATAGAAGGATCTCTAGTCAAAGCCATGCAAGAAGGTCACTGGGTATTATTGGATGAAATCAATTTGGCCTCAGCTGAAATACTGGAATGTCTTGCTGGGCTATTAGAAGACAAAAGCGAGAGTATTGATTTATTGGAGAAAGGAGATAAAGTCCCTATACAAAGACATCAAAATTTTACCCTTTTTGCTTGTATGAACCCAGCTACTGATGTGGGAAAGAAGGATTTGCCTGTCGGCTTGAGAAATCGCTTTACAGAGTTCTTTATCGATGAATTGACAGAAAGACACGACTTGATGCTGCTTATAGGTGATTATTTGTATCACATGAACCTGGATGGAGCCACTTTAGAAGCCATATTTTCTTTTTACTCTCGTATACGAAAAGAATCGAAGCTGAGTCTTGTGGATGGTGCAGGTAATTTTCGCCACTATGGCTGTGCAATATAATATGGTTGATTTTTGATACTTTCTATATACTTATATTTATAAAAGGTACTGTTATTTTTAGGTAATGCGCCTCACTACTCCCTGAGGACTCTATGCAGGGCTTTGACAGCAGCAGCTAAAGCGAAGTGTGGAACTGTTGCTAGATCGCTTTACGAAGCGTTTTGCTTGTCGTTCCTAACACAATTGGACAGTTTCTCACATCCAGTCGTGGAAGCTATGATTGCCAAGTAAGTGATGTAAAAGTTGAATGTTTTCTCTCGCTCTTATACTGATCTTTATTTCTGCACTATTCAGCTAGGAGTTTATTCGTGGTTTTACTAATATATTATGTTTTAGGGCTGTTATTGGAAAGAAGAATATAAAATCTGTACTGAACCAATTGATCCCTGAGCCTCGTGTGCTAGGACAAAACTACCTTCTCTTTGAAGGCCACTGGATTCCCCAAGGGAAATTAGACATAAACATTCCAGAAGGGTACATTCTTACAGCAACAGTGAGAAAAAATCTTCGAGATATAGCTAGAATCATATCATTAGGGCGATTACCAGTGTTGTTACAAGGCGACACTTCTGTAGGCAAAACTTCTCTCATAACCTACATAGCAAAAGCATCGGGTAATTACTGTGTGAGGATAAACAACCATGAACACACAGATCTACAAGAGTATATCGGTTCGTATGCTACAGACGCTAACGGGAAATTGGTTTTCAAAGAGGGCGTACTAGTCGAAGCGATGAGAAAAGGCTACTGGATCATTCTTGACGAGCTCAATTTGGCTCCAAGTGACGTTTTAGAAGCATTAAACAGAGTTCTGGATGATAACAGGGAGCTGTTTATTCCCGAAACACAGCAAGTTGTGAAAGCAGATCCAAATTTTATGCTTTTTGCCACTCAAAACCCTCCAGGATTGTATGGAGGCCGCAAAATGCTATCACGGGCTTTTCGTAACAGATTCGTCGAGCTACATTTCGATGAGATACCAAAGAATGAGTTGGAGACCATTCTGCATCAAAGATGTCATGTTCCACCTGCATATAGTAAGAAGATGATAAACGTTATGTCAGATTTGCAAATCCGGAGACGCGGTTCGGCAGCAGTTCAAGGCAAAGACGGCTTCATAACTTTGCGAGACTTATTCAGGTGGGGTCAGAGATACAAACACGCGTCTAAGGAAACCTTAACAGATGACAAGTTCTACGACTGGGATCAGCATATTGCTGATGAAGGCTATCTTATATTGGCAGGAAAAGTAAGACAGCCAGATGAAAGACGCATCATTGAAGAAGTTATAGAGAAACACATTAAGAGAAAAGTTAATCCGGAAAACTTATTCACACTACACAAAGCAACGTCACCAGTGACAAAAAACATTCTAGAAATCATTCTAAATAACCAATTAGAAGAATTTTCTCATGTTGTTTGGACGTATAATATGAGAAGGCTAGCTGTGTTAATAGCCAAAGCATTTATTTTTGACGAACCGGTTTTACTGGTGGGTGAAACTGGTTGTGGTAAAACAACAATATGCCAAGTCCTCGCAGCTTTAAAGCAAAGACAGTTGTTATCTGTCAACTGCCATATGCACACCGAAAGTTCAGATTTCCTGGGAGGTCTCAGACCTGTTCGCCAGTACAAAAATGATGGAAGACTTTTCGAATGGGTAGACGGACCTTTGATTAAAGCCATGGAAACCGGAAACATGTTCTTGGCTGATGAGATTTCTTTGGCAGATGATAGTGTTTTGGAGCGGCTTAACTCTTTGTTGGAGCCGGAGAGACAGCTGGTTTTAGCAGAAAGAGGTATGGAGGATAACTCCGATATAGTGGTCATAACAGCCCAAAAGAATTTCCATTTCATTGGCACAATGAACCCTGGAGGAGACTTTGGTAAAAAAGAGCTTTCACCAGCTTTGCGAAACAGGTTTACCGAGATATGGTGTGACAGCGTCACTTCGCGAGAAGATCTATTGAAAGTTCTAGAAAAGAGTGTAAGCAAAGGAATTTCTTTAGGAAATCAGGAAGACGGCAGCTCAGGCATCGGTACCTCTATTCTAGATTTCACAGATTGGTTGAAGAATTCAGAAGTTACCAACAAATTCCCGTTTAGTATACGTGACTTGCTCTCATGGGTGCAATTCGTAAATACTTCAGTTGCAAAGGGTCTCTTAGATACTCCTGAAGCTTATGTGCATGGTGCATGTATGACTTTCTTGGATTGCTTTGGAACAGCACTTACCGGTCACATCGACCCCGAAACACTTATTGTACTTCGAAGTACAGCTATTAACTTCTTACTGGACCAAATAAAGACTATTGGAAATGAATTTACTGGAAATCTGAGAGAAATGTTAAGCAACAAACGAACAACATTTACAGCTGAGTGCGACGACACAAAGTTTGGCATCAAACCTTTCTACATTGAAGTTGGACAACATGTAGATGTGTCAGATGATTCTGAGCAAAGTTTCACATTTACTGCGCCGACAACTGGGTCGAATACTTTGAGGTTGCTCCGCGGTATGCAACTGAACAAAGCTATACTTTTAGAAGGAAACCCTGGTGTTGGAAAGACTAGTTTAGTCACTGCGCTAGCTAAATCTTCTGGACATAAAGTAGTTCGCATCAATTTAAGTGACCAAACTGTAAGTTGTTATATAAATAGGGTAAAATTTTGGATTTTCATTCAATCTAAAACGTTATGTTTGCATATGTTCCTAATTACTTTTGTGTAATTTCAGGATATCACAGACCTTTTTGGCACAGATTTGCCTGCAGAAGACGGATCATTCACATTCAAGGAAGGCGCATTCTTAAGTGCTCTTCAAAACGGTGACTGGATACTTTTAGATGAACTGAATTTAGCTCCTCAGCCTGTACTAGAAGGTCTGAATGCGTGTTTAGATCACAGAGGAGAGGTCTTTATTCCTGAGTTAGGAAAAACATTTAAAGTCAAGCAGCAAACAAAACTATTTGCCTGTCAAAATCCACTGAAACAGGGAGGTGCACGAAGAGGTCTTCCTTTGTCTTTCTTAAACAGATTCACACAAGTTTACATTGATGTATTAACAAAAGAAGATCTGATCTACATCGTGGAGGCTCAACACCCGAGCATACCGAAAGACATTTTACACAGAATAGTGAAATTTAACTGCAAAGTCGCATATGAGATCACAGAAGTTCAATCATGGGCACACAGAGGAGCCCCTTGGGAAATGAATTTAAGAGACATACAGAGGTGGAGTGAAGCAATAATCCAAGATCAAAATGAAGGTAAAGATCCCGCGCCAGGTAAGTTCATAGACATGTTATACGTGAATCGTATGAGAACAGCTGCAGATAAAGAGAGAATGATCAAAACTTATGAAGAAATTTTTCACCCGGATTACCCGAGAAGTGATAGTAATCCACAATTCCAAATAAATGAAAATGAAATCATTATTGGTGATGTAATGTTAGATAGAAATTTAGAAAAACGTTTTAAAAACCGCAGGACAGCTAATACGAAATTACTAGTATTGAGAAATCAACTTTCGTGTTTGAAAGCACTGGCTCAGAGCATCAAAATGAATTGGCTTTCTATACTAGTTGGCCCGACTGCTACTGGTAAAAGCAGCATTGTCCAAGCACTTGCTGACTTGACCGGTAACGAACTTCAGGTCGTACCAGTTACGTCTGCCATGGACGTCTCTGATCTTTTAGGTGGATTTGAGCAAGTTGATTATAATAGAAACTTGGAGAACTTATACGACAAAATTGAAACTTTGACCACACAGACTGTTAGGAGTATGTGGGTGTCTAAAAAACAAAAAGAATGGAAAAATAATGAACTGCTGAGTAAATTGTACAAGTACAAGGATCTGTTAACAGCTGGAGATTCAAACAGTTTACAAAACTTTAAAGAGAAGATACGATTTCTTAGCAACCACTGTGAAAACTTAGTCAAAAGCAATGAACCATTCAGCTCCATCTCTACTAAAGTACAAGAAGCTTTAACAAGTCTACAAAATTTGGAGTTAAGAGTGTCAAAGGCCACATCTGTAAACGCTGGCGGTAAATTTGAATGGGTAGACTCGTTACTCGTGAAGACCATGATCGAGGGATCTTGGCTGCTCTTAGACAATGTCAATCTTACATCAGCAGCAGTCTTAGATAGATTGAACGGCTTGTTAGAACCCAACGGAGTACTAAGTATACCAGAAAGAGGAGACATGAGCGAAATTGAACCACATCCAAACTTCAGAGTGTTCTTCACAATGGATCCTAAATATGGAGAGATTTCAAGGGCTATGAGAAATAGGGGAGTCGAGATATTCCTTCTCAGGTCAGATGACTGGAATTCGCAATTGTCCGATACCATATCCAGTATGGATTTAAAGGCTTTATTATCTTCGTGCGAGTTGCCAAGCCAATATCACGAACTTTGCATAAAATTACATGAGATGATGGCGTCTTACATTCAAGGTATGTAAAATCTGTTGTCTACTTAAAATACTCCATATTATAATAATACATTATAATATTATTCAACTGTTTTCTCTCCAGGCTTAGAACGACCGTCGATATCTCAACTGCTCCAAGCTTCACATTTGACGTCGCAACAGCTAGTACGAGGAATTTCCGAAGACACTGCTCTACTCAATAGTTTTGCCGATGTATATATCAAGCCAAGATGTGGCGCCGACTTTGCCAACCCAAATATGTCACTGGCTGAAATGAAAAATGCTATGTTAAAGGCGTTACACAAAGAACTGATCGATTGGAGGAATAACTCTGAACATATTGTCATTAACTCACAAGATACCACGCATACATTGACAGTTCGAGGCTTGTGTACGAATTCAGAGTTTGAAATTGCTAGGCAAATTGCTTTCATTGCGACGCAGGGTTCAGTAAACACAAGTGATAAATCCAACCTTTTCCACACATTGTTATGTATTTTCACCGCGTATGTTAAATGTCCAAAACATTTGCAGCGGTCATGTTTCAGTGTCATCAATGATAATCTAGTACAATCCAAAAACTTTTGTGCTACACAATTAAATGAAATTGCATTCAATCACGTCCAAAAAAATGATCCAGAAATGGACTGTTACAAAAGATTTTACCCCGAATCTTACAAACTGGACGATAAGTCAATAAAAACGGCCAACGCGGAAACGGTATTACTTTTTAATGTCTTATTAAAAATGATTACTAAACAAGCTCTGACCAAAGACAATTTCTCGGTACTGGATTATTCAAACGCTGTCATGACTGGAAGTCTAACGGATGATTTTGTCGAATACCCGATATTGAAACACTGCCAGGAATATTTAAAAACAATCGACAATCACATAACACGTGCTATCAAAGAGTCTCGAAGTTCATTCGACGATCCAACCACATGTAGGATCCTCCAGCTCCTGAATTGGCGATGTCGGTTTTTGAAGTTAGCGTCTGAAGCTGTTTTCATAACTACTGTTTCACGGAAGAGACAACGACTTAGAGAAGAGATTGTGCCACTGCTGTATGTTCATAGCAAATGGTTGCAAAAGCATTTGATCGGAGAACTTTTCAAACTCTTACCAGAAAACCACGCACTAGTAAAACAATTCGAATCTGCCGTTAAAGCTGCTACTGAACAAAATGAAGAATGCAATTCTGAACTGACAAAACTTAGCAAGAAAGTGAGAAAGTTTTATGTACAGCCAAAGTTGTACAAAAGTGAAGAGGAGTACTCACAATGCGTTAAAAGGTCTGAAGTATATACAAAAGTGACACTCAACATGAATGGCCCAGTTTCTAAACAGTTAGACAAACTTTCTGTAGATGTTGCCATGGTTACCGATTTGAGTTTAGCCCTTGATATACCGGACAACAATAAACTAGCGATCATTGATGAGAACACTAAGAAGATTGATCAAAGCTCTAAGGTATCTTCCAGTGTTCTTTCCGAATTGAAACTACTACCGCTGACTTCGTATGTAATACAAAGAGTGTTGAATATGTTGCAAACAAGTTTCGTAGAAATACTATCCAAATTGACGACAGATGGCGACTCTTGCAAGATATTAGAGATGCATTCGACAGAAGTTTTGAGGAACTTGGTGGCTCTGTGTAAAATCAGTAAAGGCTTCCCACCGGCGTTGTTGAATCTTCTCGAACTGATAAAGAACATTACGGAAGATGGACATGACTTGCAAAGGTAATGTATTTTGTAATAACCAATTTGATTTTGTGGTATAGTTTTTACAATTTTATCTTATATTTCATCAGAATCTCTTCAGTCCCTGCGAAATTCTGGGATGAATATTACAAGTTTCTCGTCAACTCGCCTGCTTTCAACCCGCTGCCATTTTTATTATTGGAAGAGAGTTTAGCGTCGGAAGAACCGGCTTCTGATGTTCCTGCTAGCAGCAAGAGACTGTCGAAAAATCTGCCATTGCTGCCGTACTATGTGCAAAAGCTAACAGTTTCTACTAATTCCCAAGGTTGGTATAATTTGGTTGTGTTCTAAAAATTTTTATGTGTACTACTTTTTAACAGTAATGTTTCAAATTTCAATTGTTTTGTTTTAGATTCTCGAATGTTACTGGCGTACGAAACAGTATCATTGGAAAATACAGCAAGCTACTCAATACAGTTGGCAACAGTTTTGGATATTCTCTGGAAAAATATTGCCACATTGGACTCATCTGCAATGCTCAAAATGTGAGTACATTCATATTTTATGCCTTTCTCATAGCTCTATTTTCGGTGTGGTCTGCTGACACAATAAATATGATTTACAGAAAATCGGATGCAACATTTGAAGTCAAGAAATTCGAGCAACTCGTTTCTTGCTTACACTCAATTTTAACTGCATCAAAATCTACGGTTAGTGGCGGAATAGCCAACAACCATGCTGATGAAAATTTTAACTTATTACGGACATATTTCAAAGATAAAGCATTTGTTGCCATGCTTGAAGAAACAAATACAATTTACATAGACTTGAAGACTGTTTTGTCTCTGGAACACCATCACTTTGATAGTCTTAAAGCGAAAATATTAACGGTGGAATTGTCCATACTGACCAGCACACTCTTCGTAAAAGTGATGTCAGAAATAAACCCAGTAGATCACGTAGAAAGATACCGCCTCAAAGTCCAATACATTGAAGAGGACATTCAAATGTTTGAAGCATTATTAAGCTCATACTACTTTCAAGGTTTAATCACTGGAACTATAACCGATACGAGAACTATTGAGAAACCATCCGAAATCACAAGTGAATACTATGGCGCTGAAGATGCGAGAGAAAGATTGAAGAAAGTGCATCCGTATTGTAGTATAATAATGGATTTGAAAGAACAGACAGCTGATAGGATACGCAAATATGCGTTGGGAAACACGTTTAGACCAGAGGAGCCGTCTTACAATAGTTTTGTTAGGGTAAGAAAAGACACATCTTAGTCGAATTCCATTGTTCGTTTACCAAACATTTTATTAAATAGCTGTGACTTTTGCCGGACAGATGAGATTAATAGTTTATGAAGGAAAGATTAGTAAGAAATATTGTATTGTAATTTTTTGTTTTACTGTTACAGGATTGCAAACATTTCACAAAATCCGTCCTCTCAACAAAAACTACCAGCGAAATAACTAGGAATATAGTGACAGTCTGCACCAAACTATACGAATTATCCCAAGAAGACAAGCCATACACATCACTGTTAGCCAACGCTGATACTGTCGTCAAAGAAACGTCCTCTTGGCTGTACTCTGTCAATGTTTTCTATAAGAAAATTGAAAGCACATACTCCGAAGCATTCCCTGACTTAGCAAAACCTCTACAAAGCTCTTTATCGCAAATCATTCATTCTTTCACTTCTGTGAACGATTTGATCAAAGAAGAGATTCTGGCGAAAGGGGAAAACCCGCGGCATTTGACGCACGTTGTTAAGTATTTAATGATGTTTCCAAATTGGAATATTCATGAGTACAATCCGATTGATAAGAGCTTGAACATTGGCACTGAGAGTGTGTTAAAATCATATTTGAATGCTTCTTGCAACGATAAAGATACTGGCGAACTGGATGTGATATAGTAAGTGCCGACGAAACCTTTTCATCCTTTAAACACGCTCCGGACCAATTCACCAGTTTTCTATTTAGAAATCGCCGAAGTTCGAGTAGTTAAAATATTACGTTTTCCTCGTCTCCATGAGACTTTAATGACAACAGTTTTCCAATTAATAACTTTTTAAACCCTTTTCAGTGTTCTTAAAACACAGCTAGTAAAGTTAAAAATGCACTGCACAGCGAAAGACAGCGTTGACAAAAGAACCGTTGACACAATTTTGTCGACACTAAACGAATTAGTTCGGTACTGGGAACAACAACAGCGTGAAATCGAGCGCAAAAAACAGGATGACGAAGCTTTATACGTTACGAAGTAAGTCCTTTAGAACTTTATATTTCACTTTTCCTAATAGGTAGATCAATTGATAAGCATATCACGGATACTTTGTGACAATGTATAAAATATTTTAGGTCAAAATGTGAGGACGAAGACGAAGAAGCTATGGCAATCGAAGAAATACAAGAAATGTTCCCATCTTACTCTGAAAACGATTTTGCTGATTTCAAACCTCCCACCCTGGAGCAAAAGCCAGTCAAAAAACAAAACTCTGACAAGAACCAAACCAAACTGCTGATCTCATCCGAAGATATATCATTGGTGTACAAATGGCATTCGAGCTTTGTCCGAAACATGACATCAGCTGAATGGTTACCCGCTAGAAAGAAGTTGGTCGGAAATGATGTAGTCAGCGTTTTCTTGCAGAGCTATCCTATATTTAGTAAGATTATAGAGAAGAGATGGGAAGCATTGGACGCCGAACTGGAGGGTACCTTAACGCCTAGTCTTATGGTGCTCGTTTCGCAGATTAAAGCCAAAGTAGACGGAAATGGTTAGTATGTCTGAAAGAACTGCACTCTATTTTAACATATTCAGTCATCTGTGACAACGCAATTAAGCGCTGTAGCAACTCTTTTTATATTATAAGTGACCACATAGAATGAAGACTCTGTATATTTGGTTTTCCAGAGGCATCCACTAGCAAGGTAGACTTTTATAGATCAGCGTGGGTCTCCGAGACAAAACAGTGTGTGCCGTTACTGCAAAAAGTGAAGGAAGCCACAAACGAATTGTTGGAGCAATGGCCCGATTTTCCCACATTAAAAGAGGTTGGTAATGTATACTATATAGTGTTTTCCGTAAACAAAGTGCCTTCCTATCTTCTTACAACTATTTACGCATACTTTCAGATAATAGTGATAATAAACAGAATCCTCAGTTTCCCCGTCACCAGTCCAATATCGCGGTTCTTGACTGGCTTGGAACTGCTGCGTGATAAGATCGAGGAGTGGAATAAGAACTCTCATAAAGGAAACAACATGATCGATGTGTCGCTTGCGGTTGGACAGCAGATTATCAACTGGAGGAAGTTAGAGATGGCGCATTGGAAGGAGTGTCTGAATAACGTATATCAGAGGTATCGTAGATTTTTAACTAAACTTTTCTCTCAAAATGGCGCTCCATGGGGTAGATCTGTATTCAGCAGTGGACATCTTTTGTCTGAGCTTGTATAATGGTGCCGTTTGTATATTTTGTATTGTGTAAAGCTTTTTTGTGTCAACACATAGAAAGTTGTGGAATGTGGAGTAACTTTGTGCTAGGGTCGAGGAAAATTAATCGATACAAATAAATAGGCACTAATTTTTATTACCTCTTTACGAGGCTATGTCGACTGGAAAAATTGAGGGATGTGACGAATTGGAGAAACGTAGCTGAACTCGTAGAAAAAAGCTGTGTTTTTAGTTGATATGTATATTGTGCGAATCATTAATCAAATATCCTTTGTAGGCAACAGTCGGAAGCTCACAAATACTGGTTTTTCCTATACGCGGTCATCAACTCTTATCTCGATGCGGATAAAGAAGGCGAGAACTCGGTCCCACCAGAAAAAGTAATTGGTGTCCTCAAGGACTTTATGGAGAAATCCAACCTAGCTGAGTATGAGGTCAGGTTGGACATCATATATTCTTACCATTGCCATTTGTTGCATTTGGAGCAGAGTAGTAGACGAGGTAAGTTGGCTATGTACCTATTTACTTCATTTGTAGAATTTATGGAGCAAACCCTTTCACCTGTAGACTGCTGAAGTCTTACGATGACGTCCGCAGTGCAGACTCACGTACTTAAACAACTGCTATGGGCAGCTGCGTAGCCGTGACGCTTCTCTTTTCCCGAAGTCTGTAAAAATAACTAACCTTGCTTACATTTCATCTGTAAAAATATTCTACTTCACCTTAATGAAGGCGATATTTTTGTAGACTTTTTTTCCTGTAGCATTTAGATTTATAACATGCGTTTGTTACATATAGAATGTTAAATGTAAAATGCATTTACAGATGAGCTTCTTTCCATTCTTTGGAACACATACAACTATTACTCCCAGTTCAGCGCTCAAGTGACGTCACACATAAAAGAGAAACGGGCTCCTATTGAAAAGAAACTCAAAGAATTTGTCAAGATCTGTACCTGGGATCGCGACTTGAGCTACTGGAGCGTGAAAGATACTGTCGAAAAAGCGCATAAAGCGCTGCATAAACATACCAAGGAGTTTGAGGTGAGAACATGATTTGTTTTTGTGTACCGTGTAGCTATAAAATAGCAACTTTAAACTACTTGAAAAAAAAAAAAAAACAAAATCGACTGGCATCATAAAAATACTTGGGAGCTGTTTATTTTCTATTGTTTTTCAAAACCGGGTGAAATGAAGGTGGAAATCAAAAAATCCATACTCCAAAAGAAAAAACTAAGGTCTTTGCTGTGAAAAGGTATAAGGTTACGTCTTTACAACCAAATCTCAAATTAGTAGCTTGAGTTATTTTTTGGGCGGATATTGATACTAGTTTTCCTTTTCTACTTCCAGAAAGTTCTAAAAGAGAGCGTCACAAGCTGCCTAGTAGATAACAGTACGGACGTTAGCGGCGATGTGCACGTCGGTATATGGGACCGTCCTAAGCGCGCCACCACGGCCACTGCACCATCTGGCGGCGCGTATATGATCGATCTTACGAATCATATCGTGCTAGCTAGAAATGTGAAGGTAATTATCTAGCAATTATTTGTGTAGTCTGTGACTGCTTTGTTTGCTTAAAATGACAATTCTCGTCAATTTGACTTATTTTTCATCCTTGTCCTTTTGAAACTCTGTAGATTTGCACAACACAAAAAATTTGCCGAAATCGTTATTCTTATTTTGCTATTTATGTTTTGTTAATCACCAACCATTGTTTAATCATGGATAATAACATTTAAATATGGTTTTATTTTTATAAAGTAGGTAATTGTATAAAACTGTCAATAATATAAAATATTTGATATAATGAATTTGATGTTATTTTTGTAAAATAATCCTTACAAGATTATTATTTTCTGTGTTATGAAATGATTTTTCTTCTATTACTAATTTAAAATTGGGTTGAAAACCGCGTAAGGATTAAAAACACTAAATATACATACTAATACACTACGTCAACACTCATACTTACATGAAAAGACCTGAGCGAAAACGAGACAAAAGATTATGCTTTTCGAAAAATAAAAGGTTGCACTGTGACGTGAACTCGTTTTCTAACGTTCATTACTGTCCTGTCCAGTGTCCATGGGTCTTACTATAAGTGGTGGCGGGTAGCTGTAAATTTTTTTCCTACATTCTTCCACTAATATAATTTTATTATTTCTAATTCACAGCCACTACAGGTAGTATTACTTTAATTAATAACTAACTAGAAATAGCGTATTGTGCATTCTAACTGTTTATTTGTTTGTAGCGTTTTATGTGTTGTTGAATAGCATGTAGATTGGTTTGAAAAACGACCCCACATCCACATTGATAATGCTTATTTTTAGACATAAAACAATTCTTTTTTGACGTGACGACTTCTAATTTCTAATTCTAATTTGGAATGGGGGCGGTAAGGCCTGCACTGACGTCCCGCTTGGGGTGTATTGTGCATTTCCCCCTCCAGCATCTACCCAAGCCAGCCCAGCTCCTTGAAGTAACGGAGTGCGGCTTTGGGGTGCTGGCACAACTGCTCCAGTGTTGGCGTCGCAGATGGTGGCGATGATGAGTGGTTACAAGGTTTATATGCTTGCTCACGCATTCCGGTTTTAATTCTTATATCTTCCGTAGCCTCGCAGTGAAACATCACATGCTCTACGGTCTCGTCCTCCTGCAGGCAGCCCCTACAAAGCGGACTGTCTGTTGCTCCAGTTTTATTCAAATGATAATTTAAGTTGCAATGACCCGTAATAAGGCCTGTGATTAGGCGGAGGTCATGCCGCTTAAGCCGTAGTAAGTTATTCGTCACTTTTCGATTGAGAGTAGGAAAAGCTGACCTAGCATGTCTGCAATCAGTTCTCCTATCCCATAGCTTTTGCTGTTCTTTTTCCGTGTGACGATTCAAAAGATCTCGCACCTCCATCGCTGATGGTTTACATAGCCCCAATGGGTCGTCAACCATCGCTTTTTTGGCTCCTTCTTTGGCAAGAGTGTCAGCCGCGATATTTCCCTGACACGAGCCATAGCTCTTCGTCCATTTTACTATTGTTCTGTAGTTCTCTGCTAACTTTTGCAGGGCCCTATGACACTCTAAAATGACCCTTGATCTGGTCACAGGTCGTCTCAGTGCGTAGATGATAGCCGCACTGTCTGTGGTAAAAACTATGGTTCCCCCCTCCTTTTGTATCCGCTGCACTTGCGCCACATCGGAAGATGCGATTGCTCCTGCAGCTAGCAGGAGGCCCATAGCTTCTGCTTGTAACACTGTTGCAGTTTTGTTAAGCGCTATGGACTCAGCTAGGCCCAGTTCCGATGAATAGAAACCACAGCCTGCACCTGTCTTGGTTTTTGAACCATCTGTATAGACGTTACAAGATGCCGAGAGGTCCTCCAGATCCTGAGCTTCAGTGACCAACTTATACCTTTTACCATCAAGGTGAGTGTTGCCCACCTTGTCAGTGCCCTTAGAAGCCTCTGAGATCACTCTTATCGCTCTGTCGAGTATTCTGCAATGGTTTGTGATGGGGCCATTTCCCTTCCATTGGTTTACGGATCTAATCCTTAGAGCAGACGTCATCGCTTCCTGCTGTATATGCAGGTGCAGCGGCGTCAGGCCTAAAATAATGTCTAAGGCTGCTGATGGTGTCGTCTTAGAACATCCACTAATCAGGGAGCAAGCCAGTCTTTGTGTTTGCTGTAGTTTGTTTATTGCAGTCACCAAATTTGTACGTGTCCACCACACTACACAGCCATAGGTAAGGACCGGTCGTACAATTACTGTATATAGCCAGCGGCATAGTTGTGGCTTGAGGCCCCAGTCTTTTCCAACCGCTCTGGTGACCTGCCACAGAATATTTGTTGCTTTTGTTGTGATGTGATCCAAATGTTTCCCCCACAAAAGCTTACTGTCTAGCCAAACCCCTAGGTATTTGACTTCTTTGTTTAAAATTAATTTTGTGCCAAACAGTGTTGGCAGCTTAAGTGTTGTTAATTTGGTTTTCCTAGTGAATAACACCATCTCCGTCTTTTGTGGATTCACGGATAAACTGTGTTTTTGGCACCATGTCTCAACGATTCTCAGTGCTTTTTGCATTTTGTCGCAAAGAGTCGCTTCAAAAAGTCCAGAGACCATGATAGCCATGTCATCTGCGTAGCCAACCGTCACTACGCCGTTTGCATTTAGAAGCTCTATGAGTTCGTTAGCCACTACCACCCACAGTAGCGGAGACAGCACTCCACCTTGCGGACAGCCTCGCGTGACGTGGCACCGGGTTGAACTCAAAGTCTCTATGTTGGCTGTTCTGTTAGACAGCATAGTTGTGATCCATTTGTTCACTCTACTATCTACGCCTCGTTTACTCAGCCCCTCTTCGATGCTGTCAAACGTCGTTTTATCAAATGCCCCCTCAATGTCAATGAAAGTGGCAAGACAAGACTGCTTATTCTCCAGTGCTGATTCAATCTTGTGAACCACCTGGTGCAGAGCAGTCTCTGTGGATTTGCCAGTCTGATAGGCATGTTGGTTTTTGTTCACTGGGCTATCTGTCAGTGGGCCACTTCTTATGTATTTGTCACATAGTCTTTCCAAGGTTTTCAAGAGAAAAGAACTCAAGCTTATTGGCCTGAAAGACTTGGGACTTGTATAGTCGGATTTTCCTGGTTTGGGTAGGAAAACTACTTTGACTTCTCTCCATATCTTAGGTATATATTTCCATGCTAGGCATGCCCTAAAGACTGCCATTAGGCGGGTCTTGATCTTATTTTGGCTCCAGTGAAGAAGTGCCGGAAATATTCCGTCCGTCCCCGCGGCCTTGTATGGTTGAAAAGTGCTGATCGCCCAGGAAAGCGCCTCCTCCGTAACAATTGAGTCCGCAAACGCCCAGTCCTCCCTGACGGGCTCATGCGGAGTTTCTGTATCCCATCCCCCATCGTGGTCTATGCGACAGTCTGGAAAGTGGGTTTGAAGGAGTAGTTCAAACTGCTCCTGGTCAGAGACCGTGTAAGTTCCATCAGCCTTCTTTAGTGTGCCTAGTTTTACCTGCGCATTTTTGCTCAAGATTTTCCTTAATCTAGCAGTTTCACTCTCCGATTGGATAGAGGAGCTATATTTCATCCAGGAATTTTCACGACTTTTTATGATCGCTACTTTAAGACAGTGCCGCCTTTTCCTGTATTCTTGCCAGTCTACCTCCTGATCGGTGTTCATGGCTCTATTGAAATGATGCCTGACCTTTTTTCTCAGTTTGCCGAGTTCTTTGGTCCACCACATGTCTTTCTTGTGCTGTATCTTGTTTTTCTCCGTTTTAAGAGGGCAAGCCTTTTCATAGCTTACTTTTAAAGAGCCTGTTATAGATTTAACTATCTCCTCTATTTCTTGTGGAGTCAGCTTTGTGGCCGCTTCCATTTTCGGTGTTCCTGCCAGTTCCTTCTCCAGTGTTTCACCAAAGAGTAACTTGTCAGTCTTTTTCGGATTTCTATAGGTACGCGGTTCATGTTTGCCTACCTTTAAGCTATATCTGATCCTTCTATGGTCCGAACAGGATGTTTCGTCTGTTGCCACGCGCCAGTCAGTGATTATATCTGCAACTCCACTGGTCCACGTGACGACTTATACAGTAGCGTAAAATAGCAAAAGACGGGTTTTTGCCCCTGTGAATATTTATCAAGGTCCATTTTTCTTCTTTTCATTTTTATTTGTACCAACATGCACTTGATCAGCATTGGATTGGTCAAGGAATTCCATTATTTCTCCCTGTGCGTCGAGCCATGAGAACGTATTATGAGCCTTATGATTGGTATCCGATAAGTTATGTTTCAAATTTCATTTGTGCTGTCACTGGCATCTATCGGAGAGAGCCTTAAGGCTTTATCCTGAAACTAGTACGTAGTACGTACTACGTATCTATATCTAAATTCGGTTCTCCATGGTCCTGAACTACTAAATAGGTTATGGTCTAGCTAGCCAACATATCAGAAAATGTAGGTAGTTTGTCTTTTTGATCTTTATCAGTAAATTCTATTAGGCATGAATAGGATATTATGGATTCTTCATAGAGGGTGAAGGGTAGCCCTGAAATTACTTTCTGACGAATATAATAACTTTGCCACAAAATATGCGAAAACATCTCAAAATGTATCAAGCTAACGAATAAAAAATGTAATTACATTATTCAAACAATTAGGATATTTTTCTAAAATTTGTCTTGCCACAGATATCTATTATGTATAATAAACAATAGCAAATGGTAAGCTAGTGAAGATTTGACCAATTATAAGTTTTAAAAAACGTTTGTGGCAAAGTTATTCAAGCGAAAATGTACACACAATTAATAAAACTCATCTCCTAAACAGAAATATTTGGACGAAGCGGAACAGCCTTCCAAAATTATACCTGAAAGCGGTCTCTTGGCTAAAGTCACCAATCTTCTAAACAAGGCGAAGACTTTGTGCAAGGATACCATCACGAACACTGGGTACCCATCGTTGGTGCAAGCGCTGGACGACTTCGTGACCTTGGTCATTGAGACCAGCAACCATCTTGGGTCTTTAGAGGTGAGAAATTTCCTATACATGTTACTGCAATAGAATATGAAAGAAAAATTAAATGATGTCGGTGAAAGGTACACGACACGCTGTTACGACGAACTCTCATAGCGGGATTAAATGTACGAAAGTTAATGATATGATATGATGATAAATAATTGACCAATGTTTTAAAATATAAACCAACCATTCAACTCTTGAAGTTCGTTGCCGTACGTACTTATAAAAAAATACAATGGTTTTATCGTATGCATGTTAATTTTTACCAAACAAAATAAATCAGTTTCCGTATGTTGATGATGATACAGGAATAAATTAATACATTTCTACAGGTTGACGCGTCATCGCCAAAAGAAAAACAGACGTCCCTAGCAAAGAACATAATCCAGCAAAAGCGCAAAGCCCTAGCGGATCTCTTCAAGTACCTGTCCAAAATGGGTCTCAACTATCGCACTGGACTTGTGATGTTGTCAGCTTCGGACCATGAGCTACATGACTTTACTATACCGCCAGTCGATTTGGACGCAGCTATTAGCTATTTGAAAAACAGGTTTGTCAAATAGTCTATTTTTACTCCTCAAAGACAAAACTACAATGTGTACCACCTATCATATTGAGTTAAAACTTAAAATATTTAATTTCTTATTTCTATTACAGACGATGCGATGCGTCCTTAGCCCTCTTATGGTCTGGGTGCGAGAAATATTTCCAAAAGAACATAGCCAGGCACAGGCTGTTGTCTACCGCATTACTGACTCCTCATCAAGACTTGGGCATTCCTAACATTGAACGGTGCAAAGGATTTGCTGCTCAGTTGGTGGTATGATGATTTTTTCTACTGACTAAGAAAATGATAGTTCGGGTATAGGAATTCTAAAAAAGTATAGTATAGATCTAGAAGTCTTTTGTTACCCCATATAAAGTGTTTAATTTACTTGGCTATACATTATACAGGTTGAAGTATCTTATCAATATGTATGTAATTGATTACAGCAAGTAACAAACACCCAAAAGAAATCAATCTCGAAATACTCTCGTCGTCTTTGTGACTTGCGAATGCTTTCAACAAATCTCACCAACGCACTGGAAATCGATTCAACCGATAAAAACATAGCGACCGTTACCCAAAAACTCGATTTATTGACCGATTGTTACGCCAACACTAGTATTATATTAGAACAGTTTAATGTACTACTCAAATCTTGTCCCGAGAAAGAAATAAGCGCTGATTACGAGCCAGATTTTGATGCTATTTTATCAGACTCAAAAATCGTACGCTGCTTCAAAAACAGCGATGAATGGAAAGACCTTAAAAAACAGGTCAACGCATTGATAACAAGCGTCAATAAACAAAAGAATGCGTTACACAAACTTTCAAGTACAACCCCTCATAAACTTGGACTAAATAAGAAAGTTCCAGTCGTATCACAAAGTCATATAGACACTGCTGATGATGCGGAATTAAATATTGAAGGCATGGTCATAAAGTTAGACAAAGTTCTAAACGAATATCAAATCAAATTCAAAACATTGATATACGATTTTGAACCTAAGCATCCAATTTTGAGGAGCATTATTGATTTGCGCAGATATTTGAATGACACCCTGAACCAAATTAAAAAACTAAATGAAAATAATGACGTAACAATGGAAGATTCAAGCAAGAATTTGGTTGATCAAACGGAGGATCTGATCGCAACCATGCTACTGATCATCCAATCAGTGTACAAGAAGCATTTGCCTCAAGAGAATGAAAACATTGAAGTCATCAACGCTATTGATGAGATCATACACAACGGAGAGAAACCGCCCGAAGAGCCAAAAGATATCCTCGAAGACAAACATTTGAAAGAGCTTTTACAGGAAAAATTGACGAGTGACACTAGAATGCTACAATTAGATGCACTGATAAACAAAGTGAGTAGTTTATTAACAAACTACGTTCAATACCTAGCGTCAAAAGGAAAGGATGTAGAAGAAGTTAGAAGCGTGATTATGAGGGTGGTTCCAGTCTTAGAACAAACTGTGCTGTTCGTCCAATACTTCATCACGCAGAAGGTTGCCGTGCACAGGGTTTCATGCAAGATGCTATCAGTTCTGTTGAAGATATTCTCCGATTTGGCTTCCAAAGGGTAAGAAAACTTATGAGAGACTAGAGGTGTTTAACCAGGCTCCCATGTATGCGGGAATATTCCGTTTTGCTTTAAATTAAAAGTAAACTCGTCCGCAAGTCTCTCGTCAACAACGTGGTCAAAGTCGACAGTGTGTCGACCAGGGTAGCGTACCTGATACTCAGAATAACCAAACGGTATTCGTTGAAGGTCATCCAGGTATACGCACCGACCTCGGCACACTCCGACGATGAAGTAGAAGCTATGTATGAGGATATATCCGAAGCCATGCATACTTCCGAAACATACTTCACCGTTGTGATGGGAGACTTTAACGCGAAGTTGGGCACAAGGAATGGCGATGAGCTGAGAGTGGGGCCATTTGGATACGGGCAGCGGAACCCTCGGGGACAAAGGCTGGCTGACTTCATGGAGAAGGAGGGCCTCTTTATTATGAACTCCTTCTACAAGAAGCGGCCATCCAGGAAGTGGACGTGGATAAGCCCCGACGGTTCCACGAAAAATGAGATAGACTTCATGATGACGACCAAGAAGCGAATATTCGATGATGTCTCTGTGATCAGCAAGGTGAAAACCGGTAGCGATCACCGTATTGTAAGAGGCACATTGAATATCAATGTCAAGCTTGAAAGGTCGCGTCTGGTGAGGTCTACGCTCCGTCCAAATCCTGTCCAAATCCAAAACCCCGAAGGCTTTCAGCTGGAACTCGAAAATCGCTTCCAGTGCCTTGCCGATTGCAACACAGTGGACGAGTTGAACAACGGGTTGGTGGAAACTGTCCAAGCTGTTGGAGCTAAGTTCTTCAAGACCCAACGCCGAAAGAGGACTCTGAAACTCTCAGGAAACACTCTTAAATTAATGGCAGACCGGAACGAAATGAAACTACAGTCTTCAGTTGATATGTCAGCCTACGGTGAACTCAATAGACGTATCTGGAGTTCCATGCGACACGACTTGCGTGCTTTTAGTACTTCACGTATTGAGGCCGCAATTGAGCGGAACCAAGGCTCAAAGGTGTTCGCAAAAGATTCGTCTATTGGGCAAAGCCAAATGACAAAACTGAAGACCGAAAATGGTAGTGTCATTTCATCCAAGCCTGAGATTCTGAGAGAGATTGAGAACTTCGATGGACAGTTATACACCTCGACACGTGAGCCCGCTACTAACACAGCTCAGGACACCAGAGCCAAGTTAGTCCGACACTATACCGAAGATATCCCGGACGTCAGCCTGTACGAGATTAGAATGGCCCTCAAACAGCTTAAAAACAACAAGGCGCCAGGTGAGGATGGAACAACCGAACTTCTGAGAGCGGGTGGTAGACCGGTACTTATAGTCCTCCAGAAGTTATTTAATTCTGTCATCCTTGAAGGTACAACGCCGGAGGCGTGGCACAAGAGCGTGGTGGTGCTCTTCTTCAAAAAAGGTGATATCACCTTATTGAAGAACTATAGGCCCATCTCACTCTTGAGTCATGTGTTTAAGCTGTTTTCGAGGGTCATTACGAATCGTCTCGCACGCAGGTTTGATGAATTCCAGCCTCCCGAACAAGCCGGTTTCCGAAAAGGCTTTAGCACCATAGACCACATCCATACGCTACGCCAGATTATACAGAAGACCGAAGAGTATAATCGGCCGCTATGCCTAGCGTTTGTGGACTATGAAAAAGCCTTCGATTCAATCGAGACTTGGGCGGTGCTGCAGTCCTTACAGCGATGCCAAATTGACTATAGGTATATCGAAGTGTTGAAGTGTTTGTACAGTAAGACCACTATGTCAGTCCGACTGCAGGACCAGAGTACGGAACAGATCCCATTGCAGAGAGGCGTGAGACAGGGAGACGTTATTTCTCCGAAACTGTTCACGAACGTATTGGAGGATGTTTTCAAGCTCTTGGAGTGGAAAAGATTTGGCATCAACATAAATGGCGAGTATATCACTAACCTTCGTTTTGCCGATGATATAGTCATAATGGCGGAGTCGCTCGATGATCTCAGCACCATGCTCAACGACCTCAGTAGAGTCTCCCGACAGGTTGGTCTTAAGATGAACATGGACAAGACGAAAATCATGTCAAATGCCCATGTTCCACCTATACCGGTAATTGTTGGGAACGATACTCTCGAAGTTGTCGACAAATACGCCTATCTAAGGCAGACTGTCCAATTGGGTAGGTCCAACTTCGACAAAGAGGTCGCCCGAAGAATCCAACTCGGCTGGGCAGCGTTCGGGAAGCTTCGACCTATCTTTTCGTCCAAAATACCACAAAGCCTGAAAACAAAAGTTTTCAATCAATGTGTGTTGCCAGTGATGACTTATGGAACTGAGACGTGGTCTCTAACTGTTGGCCTCATTACTAAGCTCAAAGTCGCGCAACGAGCTATGGAGAGAGCAATGCTCGGTGTTTCCCTGCGAGATAGGATCCGAAATGAGGAGATCCGCAGGAGAACTAAAGTGACCGATGTAGCTCTTAGGATTAGCAAGTTGAAATGGCAATGGGCAGGTCACATCGCTCGTAGAACTGACAACCGATGGGGAAGAAAGGTTCTCGAGTGGCGACCACGAACTGGAAGACGCAGCGTATGCCGGCCCCCCACAAGGTGGACCGACGACCTGGTGAAAGCCGCGGGGAGCCGATGGATGCAGGAGGCGAGCAGCCGCTCTAAGTGGCGTTCCCTGGGGGAGGCCTATGTTCAACAGTGGACGTCTTCAGGCTGTTGATGATGATGATGATGATGATGAAAAGTAAACTTCTACTAAAAACAGTTGAATAGGATTTAACCTAATGTCCCAATGTTTTCTTACATTAGATACATAGTTTAATGGTTACCATGCCTTACAATATTAATAGAAAATAAGTAGTAATCTTGTTGGAAACCATTCAGACACACTTTTGGTCTACTTTTGAGAAGTTGATCTACTCTTTGTGAGATTTATCTAATATTATTTTTTATAGATTCTGCAAACCATCCGACTTGGATATGGATGATGGTGAAGGTGAAGATGGTCCCGGGAAACTTTCAAGTGGAACTGGTTTAGGTGAAGGAGAGGGACAAAAAGACGTCTCTGACAAGATTGAGAATCAGGTATCTACATTTAAAAGTACAAATAATGATTCTTCTGAGTGTTTCGTAGCTTTTTTTCGTTTTACACATTTGAACTCTTTCTGTATAATTATAAATAAAATGTTACAGGATCAACTAGATGACGCACAACGACCAGGCGAAGAAAAGAAAGAAGAGGATAGAGATTGCAAAGAGGAAGAGAAGGGTGTCAACATGACTGATGATTTTGATTCGCACTTACAAGATGTGGAAAAGAAAGGTTCAATCACAATGTTATAGCACTATCGCGGCACAATCGCCATGTGTTCCTGCTATACGCCTGTCTATAGTATAGAGCTTACATAAATGAATCATTCACAAATCTTGGTCGATGATACTAAGTTTTGTATTTCAGAAGGTGAAAATTCTGAACAGGAAGACGATGAAGATAATGCAGATAAACAGATGGGTGACACGAACAATGCCGCTGAAAAGTAAGTTGATATAGTTGAACAGTGTTAAAGTTTTTCCGTAGTTTTTTGACCATTTACTTACACCACTTCAAAAAAATGAAACAGTAAGACAGATTGGAAATGAATCCCGTTATTTCACAGTTCTCAATGATACGTAGTTCAGACACATAAAATTCACTCAATAAAAGATTTGCATAAATAATGTACCAAACAATATTTTCAGATTAGATCAACAGATTTGGGGTTCAGAAGACGAGGAAGAACCAGAACAAAGTGATAAAAAAGAGAAAGAAGATAAAGGAACGGGTGAGAGTACGGGAGAGAAAGAGATGGCAGCTAAGGAAAAGGAGCAAGGCATGGATGATGGAGCAGATGGGAAAGATAAAAAAGAAAAGAAAGATATCAATGAAATGGAAGAACAGGATGTTGACGATGACCATGTAAGTATATAAAAGTATATTTTAATTTACTGTACAATGTAAGAGTTTAAAAGTAAAATAGACGATCGGGACAAACCACTGACCAAGGTCACATTTGTCTCACCTTGGTCGGGTTGGTGTAAAATCCGACCGTGTGGATGGTGGTTGGTCGAACGAAGTCGTGAGACAAATGTGACCTTGGTCGATGGTTGAACCCGATCGTCTATTTGGCTCATTAGGGTTAAATCCCTTATCTCTGAGACTAAGTGAAAATTTATGTTTACATAAATATAGCTAATATGCCTAAAGGATAGGAAAGCAAACTTTAATTACAAGAAACATGGCATTGGTGGACTACAAAAACTTCTTTTAAAACCAGTGTTTTTTTTTTAGGTGGATCCGTACCATGGAAATCACCCACAGTATCCAGAACCAGAAGACTTCGAACTGCCAGACAACACGGATGCTGGCAGCGAACAGGGCGATGATAAAGTAAGCATTTTTAATTGAAGAACAGTTGTAGTGTTAAGGCGTGACCGCTGCTCCATATTTTGAACAGAATATTGTTCTTGAACAATCTTGGCCCAGCGGACGCGGTTTAAAGTCGCAGCGGACGGGAAATGTTTTGAACAAACAATGTTCAAACACAATATTCTGTTCAAAACATGACGCAGCGGACCCGCTTTTAGCATGGAAGCAAGTAACTGTTTTATACGAAGTTGAATAGTATGTTAGTAATGCAAGATTGTGCATTTAAAATGCAATTTTTTTTTGTTATACATTGTATTCTTTTTCTAATAGTAGAATTCACTAACTCTGCAAAAGAAATAGATATTGCGCGATATTTTTTTTCTCACTGTATTTTTGTCAAATGTTAGTCACAACACAAGTACAATACACGTTCTAAATTGAGGCAAACGACTGCTAGAAATAACCTTGAGGAGTATAATTCTATCTCAGGAAGAAGAGGGTGATACAGAAACTGAGAATCCTTTCGAAATCGACGTCATGAAAGATATGCCAGAAGAAGAAGAGACTGAGAAGAAACAAGAGAACAGGGAAGGTCTTGACGTTTCTAGTGATGAAGAAGATGAAAAAGAAAATCAAGATGATGATAAAGAAAAAGGTGAAAAGGAGGTAAATCGTCTTATCAAATTACATTATAGAGCACAAAAAAATCGGTTGTGTTAAAGTTAAGCGAGCTATAGTGGTTTTATTCTTGGCGGGATGGGGGAAATGAGAACGACAATACTTTAAGGTTAAGTAACGTGCAAACATTTTGTTTTATACGTTAATACCAAAATTGCCCATACCAGAAAGATATCTTATGTCTTAAAATTACAACTCTTCCTTGACAAAGCGAATGCTAGAGGATTTTTTAAAACTTTGAACAAAATTACTTGTCTATTGTCTGATAATATTTCTTGCTAACATTTAATCACAGGATAATGAAGAATCCGAGCAATTAGAGATTAAAACTGGCGAAGATGATGACAAGTCGGGTCAGGATGAGACTGAGAACCCGGACGCACCAGAAGACAGTAAACCCGAAGACGAAGTTACTGCTGATAATGCTGAGGACAAAGCAAATGAGAATAAAGAAAATCTACCTAAAAATGATGAAGATATTAATAAAGGTACTTAAAGATAGTTAAATTACTGATTGACTAATTTATAAATGATAATTTTTTCTAGTTGATAATAACTGTACATTTTTCCCTTGAACTGTACATTTGGCCAATACAAAATAAGAACCGAGTGGCCGTGGCGCTTAATTTATGGCGAACGTTGAGCTCGTCACGTCATTAATTAGCATAAAAAAACAATGTAAAATAGTCTTAGCAAGTTAGTATAAGTTACAGGTTGCACACTATATGTGTGATAAAAGAATCCATACTTACTGTAATATGTTATATAGAAAATGCTATTTATATTATAATACACAGAAGATGAAGTGGAGGAAAAAAGTCACGAAGCGAATCCGCAAGCAAATCCATCCAGTGAAGATCCATCGGCGCAAGATCGCGCTGAAAACGCTGAAATGGATCGCGGAACCAACGACAATGTTGACACTAATGAAGAACAAGCAAAGGACGAAGAAGCTGCGCCTTATGTAAGTAGATTTTGAAGCTATAAAAAACACAGTTTGGCGCAGTAACATGATTTACCACTAGCAGCAACTGATATGGCCTGAAAAGCTATGCTGTTTTTCCTTACTACAGAATTGACGAAGTGGTGGAAATGAAAAATCAATAATTTATTTCTGCTTTCTTCAGAACTGATTTTCGAACAAGAACTGCAAGGCAAGCAAACAAGGCATTTGCGCGTTACGAAATTATGAGGCACATACAGTAAAAAAATAACTTGATTTACATTCATCATCATCATCATTAGCCCGTAGACGTCCACTGTTGAACATAGGCCTCCCCCAGAAAGCGCCACTTTGAGCGGCTGCTCGCCTCCTGCATCCATCGGCTCTCCGCGGTTTTCACCAGGGCGATACGGAATAATGGCCCTGGAGTTAGCGTGAGGCGTTAGCGTTAGTGGTCGGTATCTTTGCTAGACCCCCAGGTCGTCGGTCCACCTTGTGGGCTTCCCATCGGTTGTCAGTTCTGCGAGCGATGTGACCTGCCCATTGCCATTTCAACTTGCTAATTTTATGGGCTATATTTAAAGGTCATTTTATCCCTTCTGCGGATTTCCTCGTTCCGGATCTTATCTCGCGGGGAAACACCGAGCATAGCTCATTCACATTGTTGTTCATTGACATTGTTACTTTTAAAATATTACAGGAACAAGCTCAAGAGCAAGTAGGTGAAGACAGACAATCCAGTGGAAGAGCTGAACTGGACAAGAGTGATAAGGGGCATAGAGGAGAAAAACAAGCCGCGAACCGCGCTGATACGTCCCACGAAAAACAGAAACGACACGAAAACAAACCGGGAAGAACCGATCAACTACGCACATTAGGTAACATTTTTATGTGAGAATCAAAATCAGCTTCACTCTTCACTCAAGAAAGCGTTTGACCAATGAAAACGCAATAATAGGTTTATGACGTGATCCGCGTGATCGTTCATTGGTCGAATAACTTCTCGAAAACATAGATATCGATTTCTACAGCTCATGCTACCTGCTGACAGTCTAGAAATCTATTATCAGGTTGATGTCTCAGGATGCCGTGCGCAGTGTGTCACGCGGAACTTTATATTTTAGAGTTCCGAATGGCACTTAAACTATTATGGGCGATCGTGACGCTTAACATCAGGTGAAAAACTATTAGGTCACATCATTCATTTCCATGAAAATGATGATAATATTAATTTCTTAGGTGACATAAACGAAGACAAGCACAAGCAATCGCAAACGTTAAACGTGGAGAGAGATGAGGAAACAGCGGAAGATGGAGGCGATGGAGATGACGAGGAAAAGGAAGCGGATGCTTTCCAACATGTGAAGCAGGCCAAACAGAATGATTTGCAGGTACGAGTTTGACAATATACTTCTTTCAGCAGTTTAATTTTTGTTTTGGGTGGACAAGCGCAGGCATAGTGCCATCAAGCATTATTCTGAGTTCAGTTTTGTATAGAAAATCATAGAGTAAGTTTTTATCGTAGGCAGGTTGTCAGTTCATTGTTTTTCATTAGTGTTTCTTTTTAGCTTTCTCAAACCTTTGTTGCTGTAATTCAAGTCCCGTGATCACCCGGCTGATAGCTCTAAAACTGTTGCCGTTTTTGTCACATCGATTTTACGCTAAATACAGAAATGTCCATGCCGTGGCTGCACGTGAGACAGCTATATAATTTAACAAAGTGACATGTTAAAAATGTACCCCAGTTTTATGCATTTCTCTGCAAGCCATCTCAAGCCTCCTTAGCTCATTGAAGTAGCGTAGGACAGCTTTCGTTCGCTGAGACGCTGCAGTGGTCACGCTGGGGGGTTCATTAATATCATCACAACATATTTCTAGTCTAATCATTTACCTTTTAAGTCTCCATTACACTAATATTATAAATGTAGAGTAAATGTGTTTGTTCCGGAAGTATAACATCGTAAGACTATTTAAGAAAACAATAATGGAATGTTCCAGGCTATTGACGCAGCGACAAAAGAACAAGCTGAACAGCAGCCGGTACTCCAGAAAGACGAAGAAGAAGGAGATAGTTTGAAGGAAGACGAACAGGTTCCTATGGATGTTGACGACGAGGATATTCAGGTTATGTATATTGTTGCACTCCCTCTTACAAAGGTGAAGGATAACATCGCGAGGAACTGGCATGACTAAGAATCACCAAATTCGATTACACCGGGGTACTCACGCTTACTAAAAAGCTTCTTGCGGCGGTGTCGTGCGTCGGGTCGTCCTCTTCCCTCAAAAATGGTTGAGGAGGGCGATGGCTGGCGCGTGCGGCAAGCTCGTGGACGGGCGCTGCTTGCGGGAGCTGGTCTGCTCGCGGTGTATGCACAAATCGAAATCCAAAATATAATAAAAAAAAATAACAAAAAAAATAGGTAAAGTATTTAATTGTCCTTTCGTGTATGGTAATGGTTCAATGAAATAAAAATAAATAATAAAAATAAATGATAAATTAACAAAGAGCACGGACCCAGGTGTCTGTGGTAAAGCAGATTTAAAAAGGTGGAAGTAGAACATAGTTATTTTTGCAACAAGAGAGCAAAGTTGATTTTTGTGCTATTTCAACAACCCCGAGCAAGCGAAGGATTCTAAGTTAGAATCCTGAGCGAGCGAGGGATTCAAAGGCACGAGATGCAAAAACTTTGCTCTCGAATAGGACATACAACTTTTCACGTCGGCAGTGAGAACATCATTACAGGTAGGTACTTATTTACCTAGTAACGAAACACTATCGCGTTCCCGCCAAAAGAATGACAAAGAAAAAAAACATGTTCTCTTCAAAACTCCATATAAATGTAACCTAAAGCTGGCTAAATACACTTACCGCAAAGTCATAATATTAAAAAATCATTTTGTCTCGCGCAGTGAGCAAAATACGATTTTGCACACTGTTTTCTCGCAACAAAGGGTGCCTGTTCGTGCTGCTGAGGTGAAAAAATATTTAGCTTTAGCCTGCATCGTTATTTCAATGACATATTCACTATTGTAGGTTGAGAAATCGGAAGAACTAAAACCAGACAAAATTAAAGACGGCACAGAAAAAGAGAAAGACAAGTCAGGGAATAAAAAGGAAGGCGGCGAAGAACCGACGGGAGAAACGGGTGTGGAAGTGGAAGGAGAAAACGTGACAACGGAAATCGTACCGAGAGGAACTGAAACTACATATCATACTAGGTAAGTTCTGTACCAGTCATAGAATAGATCACAGCAAATTCACTTTGCAAAGGAATTTACATAAATAGCTTCTCATGCACAGCGCCGCAAATGCTGCAAGTCTGTATTTGTCGGTATCGTCTTAACATTTGATGATGATACTAGACCTCATCTAGGCTGTCATGTCTAAGTCTAGATTTCTTACTATCCTAAACTTGTGTGTTAGTCTATTAGCCATGCATGTCCTAAAAAGAGGTGGACTGGATGGGTGGACCTTACTGAATGCTTCTATGAATTTTGGAGAGAACACAAAAGAAACATTTTTATTTTGTGTACCATATTAGGTACAAAAACCTTTTCACTCGTGCACGGTGTTTACAAACACTGCACCCTTGACCATCTATCATTATTACACTTTCGTTCAAAAAACATGTTTTGCTATGAGACATGGTGTTTAGCAAAGATCCTTTGCCATTAGCGTTAACGGCAATCGCTAACGCCAAAATGTATGGTAATGACAATATCTGAGGCAAGATCCCAGGATCGGCATTGTAACATTTATACACACCCATCGAACTTCCATCTATGTAATTCATAAATATTACAGACTAGACAAATCCTCCACGCGAACTGAACAGATGTCAGTGGAAGAGTACATGGGCATCCGCGAATGGTTAGCCTGTGGTCAATCACAAGCGGTCGGATCGGCTAACGCTTGGCGGTCGCTGTGGCAGGCGGCGGGCGGCGCCGCGCGGGCCTTGTGCGAGCGGCTGCGGCTTGTTCTCGAGCCCACCATGAGCTCCAGGAGAGCTGGTGAGGGTTACCATATCACACCATATTACTACTGTCACTACACTCACACTAACACAGTATCAACGTCGCCATACTACCACTCACTGCAGTATCACTATCATAATACCATTCACAACAGTATCACTGTCGCCATACTACCATTCACTACAGTGTCATTGTCGCCATACTACCATTCACTACAGTGTCACTGTCGCCATACTACCATTCACTCCAGTGTCACTGTCGCCATACAACCATTCACTACAGTGTCATTGTCGCCATACTACGATTCACTCCAGTGTCACTGTCGCCATACTACCATTCACTACAGTGTCATTGTCGCCATACTACCATTCACTACAGTGTCATTGTCGCCATACTACCATTCACTACAGTGTCACTGTCGCCATACTACCATTTACTCCAGTGTCACTGTCGCCATACTACCATTCACTACAGAGTCATTGTCGCCATACTACCATTCACTACAGTGTCACTGTCGCCACACTACCATCCACTACAGTGCCATGGTCACCAATACCATAGTAGCTCATGGTAGTAGGCTGGTGCTCAAGCCTACCATGATCTCGATGAGAACTGGTTAAGACTTATCATCATCTTTTTCTGAGGGCATAGATATATAATATAGAAAGAGTAAGGGCAGCACAGGCTTCCAGCCCAAGCGGGACCAGCCCCCCTATTACGAACGAGCTAGGAGCGCTGCTGACGCGCGTCTGCCGCTCAACTGCTGTCAATTTTCATACAATTTTGTCAGCAGTTGAGCGGTAGACGCCTGTCAGCAGCGCTGCTAGCTCCTTCGTAATAGGGGGGCTGGTCCCGCTTGGGCGATTTTTTTATTAGTTTACTCACCAACAGATTGATACATTTTATGTAAATCAAGTATTATTTTTAATAATCTTGTCCTTCAGCATCACCCATTATCTTTACCACCATCACCACTACTACCACATTTAAAGACCTTATCAAGTCACAATCCAAAGAAATGAATTCTAACAGAAAAGATTTTACCTTAGTCTTACTTTAAAAATGTAATTTCCCAGGTGATTTCCGCACCGGTCGCGCGATCAACATGCGTCGCGTTATTCCATACATCGCGTCGCACTTCCGCAAGGATCGCATCTGGCTCCGGCGCACTAAACCTGCCAAGCGGGAGTATAAGATAGCCATCGCCGTCGACGACTCTAGTTCCATGGCCGATAATAGAAGCAAGGAGCTAGCTTTTGAGAGCCTTGCGCTGGTTTCACAGGTATGTTACTAGTAAAGAGAAAAGTACCAACTCTCCTTACTAAATAGTAGTTGGGCCGAATAAGATCGATACGCAGAATGCGATTTCGCTTTCTATTTACATTTTTGACTGACTCTACAACTTATCATCATCAGCACGAAGATGTCCACTGCTGAACATATGCCTTCCCCAATAGAGCGGCTCCTTCCGCACCCATTTGGTCCCCGCGGTTCTAACCAGGATATCAGTCCACCTATTGAGGACCAGCTGATGCTGCGTCTTCCAGTTCCTGGTCGCCACTCGAAAACCTTCATTCAAAAACTATGAAGAAATTTTGCATATAGAACTGAGTTTGCCCAAATAAAAATTTAAAGTTCTACTATAAAGAAGCGAACTAGACTCCTTCAGGGCCATTATTCCGTATCGATTCCTTACTTCGAAACCACGCGAATTCCTTGTCTTATACAGGGTTACAGGAAAAATCGTGCTAGATCCATTAAGGGCGTGGAGTACCCATCATTTCAGACTTATTTCACTATGAAACACTCTAGCCTAAACTTAACTCTTTTCCAGATATTCGACTTTTAATTTTTTTATTGAAAATTGCCGTTTTTTAGGCTACAAAATTTAATTTTGTTTATTTTGTGTGTCTTTTTACTATTATTATTGCATTTTTATATGTGTAATAATATGCTTTAGGACGTCAATCATTAAGATAGTACATAAGTTAATTGAATAGGCCGTAGTAGACAAGTGAAAGTTAAGAAATAAACAAAAAAATTATAAACTGTATTGTTCTCTAAAGGATATCTAAAAAAAATATTATGGCAGTAGTTCGGCAAATGTGTTTTAAAATATCTACGTTTCATCAGCTATCTAACGAGGTATAATAATCTAGGATTTTATTCAAATGCATTGAAAAAAAATTAGTTTCATAGGCGACAGTGGAGAAGAAAATTTATACTTAGCCCTAAAAAGTAAAATAAAACAATAGGTAAGCATGCAATGTTAGTTATTAAAGGTTTTCACATAAATTTTTCTTATTCTACAGTTCATGTTCAACATGGCCGTCTCTATTTCTGATACATTGTCGCATCCTTCTACGGAGACCAGTCTTCACTACTCCAGTGGTCAACGTGGTCCTCATTTTATTTGCTGCATCCACAATCCTTTCTCTTAAGTCTGCCACAGACGAAAGTGGATTTAGCTCGCTGTACACAAGACTTTTCATGAGCCCCCATACACGAAAATCCATGGGGGTTAGGTCCAGACTCCTTGCTGGCCATGGCAACGGCCCACCTCGTCTAATCCATTTGGTTTGGTAATTTGTGTCCAGCCAGTCTCTGACACTTCTCCTGAAATGGGCAGGGCAGCCATCGTGTTGGAACCACATGTCCCTGATCAGGTTGAGTGGCAGATCATCCAGCATATCACTCAAGTCTGCTCTCAGGAAATTTTCGTAGCTTTCCCCATTTACATTATCCGGGAGAAAGTAAGGTCCAATCAAATGATTGGATATTGGGATTCCTTAGTTATTTTGGGGCCCAGTAATGGGTGGGCCTTGTGATAGTTAGTTATGTCATCTTTATCAAATTTGGACTCATTCGTTCACAAGATATTTCTTAGAAAATCTGGGTCTTCTACGTCAGCATTTAGCATAAATCTGCAAAAGTCCAATCTTCTCGCAGGGTCTCAAAACAGAGCCAGTTTCTCGAAGTCATCGATAAGCTCTGTCAAGAACGGCCACATCCGGCACTCGACGACCGGGGTAGCGAGTTATGTATTCGTTGCGAGCTTGCGCAGACACACAATCGCAGTATCCGTAACAAATAAGCATATCAGCATATTCCTCAGGTGTGTAGGACGTCATCTTCAACACGTCCGTATCACAGGTACAAATCAGAGTCCGGTTAACAAGCATAGTAATCACAAATCAGAAGAAATAGTCCAGAATCACAGCCAAGTCGAGAAATAGAGCAAAACGATATCACATCTACTATGTACGAAGCACAAAAGCAGTCTGACAACCAAGATACCGAGACCGTTAGAACTGCTATCTGGAGCGTTCCAACTATTTTTTTACACGAAATGTAATACAAACCCTAGATTATTATACCTCGTTAGAAAGCTGATGAAACGTAGATATTTTATAACACATCTGCCGAACAACTGCCATAATATTTTTTTTAGATATCCTTTAGAGAACAATACAGTTTATAATTTTTTTGTTTATTTCTTAACTTTCACTTGTCTACTACGGTCTATTCAATTAACTTATGTACTATTTTAATGATTGACGTCCTAAAGCATATTATTACACATATAAAAATGCAATAATAATAGTAAAAAGACACACAAAATAAACAAAATTAAATTTTGTTGCATAAAAATCGGCAATTTTCAATAAAAATATTAAAAGTCGAATATCTGGAAAACGGTTAAGTTTAGGCTAGGGTGTCTCATAGTGAAATAAGTCTGAAATGATGGGTACTCCACGCCCTTAATGGATCTAGCACGATTTTTCCTGTTATCCTGTATAAGAAATCTGCGAAACTGTATTCTCTATGAAACGAAAAGAAAACCGCGCGAAATAAATTTGGAATTGGCGCGATTTGAACTGTCAAAAATCATATGTTTTACCGAGACGCGTTCCGAAACATCAACACATCAAAAGATATGACCGTTTATATCAATATATTTTATTCAAAATAAAGATAACTTTAATGTAAAGTGAAGGTATATCTGACGCTGTGACACGATTTGAACAAGACACGATAACGACGTGGTTTCGTATCGTGTGGAATCTGTGTTTCCATAGAGAATAATCACCCTGGCTGTTAATTATGTACGGGAAGTACATAATTAACAGCCAGGTAGGAGGAAGGAAGGAGGAGGAAGTACTTCCCTCCTGCCAAATTTCATAAAGTTACAATGTATCGTCCGTACGTAAGAAATCGTAGAACAAACTTACAAACGTCGCGCCGATCGATTCGCCCAAGTTTACTATTAAGAGCTCGCTACTCTTTGTCAATTATACGCTATTGAAACGTTTATTTTTATTTCATCCACAGGCTCTAAATCTGCTCGAATCAGGCGACCTATCCGTGCTAAGTTTCGGCGAGAAGCCGATCCTCCTACATCCTTTCACCGAACAATTCTCCGAACATTCGGGCTCTAAACTTCTCGAGCAGCTACAATTCAACCAGACCAAGACCAAAATAGCGCAGTTAATGGATTTCTGTTGCGTGATGTTTGAGGAACAGACGGTTAGAAGTGATGCCCCAAATGCAAAACTGCTGGTCATAGTGGGCGACGGGAGGAATATATTTGCTGAAGGAGAGCAGAGGGTGCTTCAAGCGGTGAGACGAGCAAGGCAGCAAGGAATATTCTTGGTGTATGTCATTATTGACAATCCGGAGAACAGGGTATGTATCTGTTTACTTTTTTTATACAAGATAGGCTAGCCGATCGACTACATTGCTCCAGCCAGATGTTAAGTTACAATGTGCTCGACGTCGACGATGTAGTTCGCTCGCCTATAAGAAACCTGTTTACTATACTATCCTTACAAGAGTAACAGCTATTTGGGAACACAGGCGCGCTAGTAAAATAGGTGTGGGGGGAACTTTGTGTAGTTTTGAGTTGACGCTTTAGTTAGTAGTAGTAGGTATTATATGAGTTAGTACTAATCGGTCACAGTCTCTTTCGGTCATGCATAAAAAACTAGGGCCGTTCTGTCACACATTCCAAAAAAATAAAAAATTTAAAAATCGTGTCACACTTTTCCATAAGTACCAAAAATGAGGAAAAGTACAGTCAGCAACACTATGTATGTAGTAATTTATATTTTAAAAGCTAGTTGTGGCATCTATCACGCAAAATTTAATCAACCTACTATGTAGATCAAGGTCCATTTTTATGACCGTCGACGCAGAATTTGACATTCTAGGTGAGAAAGAGAACTATAATCCTAATAATATTATCATGTGCTACAGTGCGGTAGATATAGAGCGCTGCTACTGTTTTTTTTACTCCAAGCCGCTTTTATGACTACTACCTACTAAATGTCCTATTTCACACTAGGTCAGAAGGGGACAACTATATCCAGGTAACTACTATTATTTGCACATTTTATAGTGAAAATGGATAACGGAGAACCAACTCAAGGAAATAACGTAAGCGTTTTTTGAATTTCAGGCTTTTAATCTATAGAGACAAGACCACAAGCCTAAGAATCAGATATTAAATCTAATTTTAAATGAAATTTATATCAGTGATTGGGTAAAATACTGCTGTACTATTATAACTTTACCTGACTTGAGTTTTCAACTCTCGCAGATAACGTACCTGAAGACGAATCAAGGGCGACCACTTTTAGCCAAGGATGCACATATATACCGATTTCATCGAAATGTTAAAAATGGTCAAGTCTGGCATTGCAGAAATAGAACGGAGTGCGAAGCTACATTGACGCTTTCGAATTCAGATGATGAACCCAGGATTTTAAGGGAGGCTGAACATACTTGTGTACCAAACAATACTAAAACAATAAACAACATTCAATTCAGAAAACAATTAAAAGAGCTGGCGAAATCACAAATTACTCCTATTCCAACGTTGTACGAAAACCAATGTATACCAGCACTGGATGCTGGATTGAATTTGGTTGATGACATTCCTACTTATCAAAACGTGAAAGCATTGATGTATCGGGCCAGAAATTAAGCGTTACAAGTATCTAAAACACGATTTAAAAAAAGAATAGATGTACAACTACCGAATCGCTATTCTGAAGATTTTTTTATTATTTGATACTGGGATGAGCTTGGGCAACGATGATCGCATCATTGCATTTTCATCTTTGACGTCCAGAGAAACCATGTCGGGGTTGCCAGTTTTTCTGGGTGATGGAACATTCCGAAGTTGTTACCGGTTGTTTTACCAGCTATATTGTATACACGGGGATATTAGAAGCACCAGCAACAGCACTAACATTGTGCCACTAGTCTTTATTCTGCTGCCAAATAAAAGACAAAGCACCTATGAGCTAATGTTCCACTTACTAAAACAGCATCTACCAAATTGGCAGCCACGCCGATTTTTATTAGATTTTGAGATTGCCGCTATAAATGCTTTGAGATTGGTTTTTCCGAATATAAACATTCAAGGCTGCAATTTTCATTTTAAACAGGCAATATACAGGAAGGCCTCGGCTATTGGATTGACAACAAGCATCGAGGGAAAACGATATATTGCCCAATGTGCTGCCCTAGCATACTTAAAAGAAACCGATACAGAGGATGCCTGGCTCACAATGATGGAGACTGTTCCTACTACCAAAGAATACACAGATTTCAATGATTACTTCGTGACAACGTGGTTAGATGGAAACGAATTTCGAGGACTGTGGAACTGCCATCGTGCACGTCATCGCACAATTAATGGCGCAGAATCTTGGCACAAAAGGCTGAATGCTAAAATGGTGAAAAATAACTCAGAACTTCTACAATTCCTACATATTTTGCGCACTGAAAGTCAGGGCTGTGGGTTCGATTCCTACCCAGGACAAACATTTTGTGTGATGAACATAGATGTTTGTTCTGCGTCTGGGTGTTATATTGTATTCTATGTATGTATTTACAAACAAAAAAGTATATAAGTATTATATCAGTTATCTGGTTCCCATAGTACAAGCTATGCTTAGTTTGGGGCTAGATGGCGCTGTGTGAAATGTCCACACATATTATTTCGATCACAAAATAAGAAATGGCTTATTCCTAAACAATAGAAGTCGTCGAACTTTGCGCACAGAACTAGAAGTAAATAAGATTTTGGATGAGTTGGAAAGTTCAATGATTTCTCTTTCTCTCGCTGTGTATCAGCTGTCATTTTGTGTACATTTTCGTCAAATGTAAAAATTGAACAAGAATACAGTGTAAACTGAGGAGTTATTAATCTTAGATACTGATTTTATTGATATTTAGGATATTTTTATAGAGAGGTTTGTAAAAAGTTTTTTTTATTATGCTCTTTTTAAACAAACTAGATGTTGTTTTCATTATGTTAGTTTTAAAATATTTAATAGGTAAATAGATGTTGTTGATTTGTTTTATCATATTTATCGTTAATCTTATTCATAAAACTGGAATAACCGATATTGTTGTTGATTTAGTAATTACTAAACGAAGAGACTGATCATTGAAAAAAATTAGTTATTTTAATAGAAATGTTTGTAAAAAATACATTTTATCGTTATTATGCTCTTTTTAAACTAACTCTTAGATGTTGTCTTTTATATTTTGGTTGTTTTAAAATATTTTCTAGTTAAATAAATGTTTGGATTTATTTATCATGTAAAGCATGATAAACAAATCCACAACATTTCATAAAACTTGAATAACTGATATTATTGTTGAATAAGTAATTAGTGATCTAAGCTAAGAGACTGTTCTTTAAATGTTCTATTTATAGAAATGTTTGTAAAAAGAATTCACATCACATCATCAGCCTGAAAACGTCCACTGCTGAACACAGGCCTCCCCCATAAAACGCCAACTATCATACGGAGGATTTGCCTTAATCACCATGTAAAAAGACTTATTTTTTCCTTTAGTGTGTTATTTTTAAACAAGCATTTAGATGTTGATTTTTCTTTTTATTTATGTCATTTTTTAATATTTTGTATAATGTTGTTGATTTGCTTTTTTATTATGTTAATTTTAATCATAATGATTCACATTTATTTTGTGAATTAACCCATAATTATGAATGTTTAGTGTGATATTAAAATATATGATTATATAAATAAATCTATAAAAAAATTGAGAGCATTTTTATTCTCTTAATCTTGTTTAAGATGGCGCTACTATCAAGTGAACGCATTTTCTTGAGTTAGAATACATTAAGCCTTGAGTGATCAAGTCTTATATAATTTAATTAATTTAGAACTAATGTGATTGGACTTTTTCAGCTGACTGTACTTTTAAACGAGTGATTAAAAAAGTGTGACCGATTCGGATATGAAGAAATAAAATAAATGTATTTATTTTGAAGGTATGACCGATCGAAACTCGTTGTATGGGTTTGCAAAACTGTGACCGAAAGAGACTGTGACCGATCAGTACTAACTCATTATATTATCTGGGGTAGTAGACTATTTTAAAATCTGTGGTTTAATCCATCTTGAGTTACTTCATCTGTCCATCCCAATATGTATATCCATTTTCCTTCCGCTCCAAAAATAGGTTCTTCTTGATCTTGAAAATAGGTTAAGGTAAGGTTTTGATAACTTTGTGAGTAGTCACAAATGCCTCTGAGTTATGTAATTCAATGTGCCGATGTCGACCGCTTGTCCACCGAAAAAGTGCTGCTTTTACATGTTACATTGTGCGTTAACTTTGCTTTATTTGTTCCCAGGACTCTATAATGGATATTAGAAAGCCTGTAATGGATACTGTGACCAACAAGCTGAGTTTCATATCGTATTTGGACGCGTTCCCGTTTCCGTTTTACCTTATTCTTCGCGATATGACGGCGCTACCCAATGTCTTGGGCGACGCTCTGAGACAATGGTTTGAACTGGCTGCTAACACTAGTTAATACAAACGTTCTAGGGGTAGTATATGTTTAATTGTAATAAATGTTGAAATCTATCAGTTGCATTATGTTAATATAAGTCATAATGGGTTATATAAATAATTGACCTGTGATTCCATATTGGATGTAAGCTTTTTGCAATAAGTAGCTATAAATCGCAGAACATAATTATATTTTGTTAGACAATAAATTCTTTATTAAATACACATTGTTTGAATTTATTTTAATTTTAACCTATTATATTATAAGGGATGGTAAAATAAACACAGGTTTAAAAAATATTGTATATATTGTCAACTGGAAATTAAACAATATCTTAACATACCTACTTCGCTTAACAATATTTGGGAAGTTAACAAAAACAGCACTTGTAGTAATTACTTTAGGCCTATTTTTCAACTTCAATTAAAATAAATAAAACTTAACTTCCGCTGTTTCTGATATGATTTATCGCCATTTAATAATCATAGATGGGCGTAAGAAAAATAGCTAAATTAAATCACGGCTTACGAAGCAATATTTTCAGGAATTTAGGTCTAATTTTTACTTGAACGTCTATCTAAATACGGATAGCATACCTTTAAAAAATTATAACATAATTACAACTTAACTATAGTGTTTCTAAATGAAACAATTCCTTTAATTAATGCACCACTAACTACAAAATCTAATATACAAATAAAGAGGGCTCACAAAGGTCGCGGTTTGTTAGAAATGTGATGCTATGTATATAACATTTCACTGGATTAAATGGATAATTAATTATATGTTAGCATTTTAAAACAAAATTAAGATTTATATTGACCATCGCCACCTTTGTAAACCATTCCATAACTCCAATAGCAAACTTAAACTAAAGTTATAAATATATGCTAACTCATATAAAATATTAAATAATGCTTTGACATAACATTAACCTAAGCTTAAATAAACGTTAGAACATCTGTTAGAACCATGATAATTGCTTACTATCGAGTAATAAATACAAAGTTATGAACTAAAAAAATAACTACCCTCTCTTCATTTGAGCGAGTTAAAGCTGTTCTGAGCCCTTCAGTGAGTTTTGCTACATACGCGTCTACCGCGTCCGCGGATAAGTACTTTACACGGTACAATCTGCCAAGCGATTTATCGATCAGTCGAATTCATCGTGTTGTACTCGACCATGCAGCGAATTGCATCGTGTAGAGGCGTGTTGCGGCTCCCATCCAGCAGATTGAGGCAACAAATCGCGTGCCGGATGAATTGGTGCGTAGAGTACTTTCCGCGCCATTTGATGAAAAGTGTACAACGCCCTCGAGTTGCGCGTTTTTATTTGGACGCGTCGACGCGTTTTAAATGCTCACTAGGCCTACTGCAAATCGATAACATCTGGAATTCGAACTAAACATAATTTGTATAAAAGTCTAGAAACATTTCGTTAAAAAAATATTGTTAAAAATTGGACTTGTCTTTAACGATTTTACCTAGCTTGTTCTATCTAATAAGAAAACTTTGAAGGCCATTTCGGTATTTTTTTTCGAGACCATGGATTGGTGTTTATTCTTGTCAGGGAATGTCTGCTTATCGATGCGGAAATGCATAGGACGGAAAATATCCGGCATTTTAGATTTACATCGAATTTGATATAATTCCAACACGATTTCCAAAGAAATAAACCATTACGACGCCTTCGGATTTAATTTGGACTGTCTTCGAGACATAATAATTGTGGTCTTTAAAAACTATAGTGTGTAGATAGAGATTTTATAGGACAATATACATTTCTGCGTCGATAAACATAGCATCGTTCCCCCTACTTGCCAATAAGACAATGGATTGAATACAGAATTTCGTGTACAATGGTCTCGCAAATAGGGCTTCACTTAGTGGAATCCTTGGACGAATGATTGTTGGTCTCTTCAGTCTTATCGGTGTCACTGTAGAACTTTGGCGGCTGGAAATAATATTTAAAATTAGTATACAATATTTACCAGAATTGAATTAACGTTTTATTGAGCAAATCATAAGATGTTAATGACGAAACAGATCTAATGGAAACAAAAACTAAATTACATAAAATTGTTTATACTTTTTAAATAATATTGGTAGATAATTAAGACTGTAATGTGATGTACTTTTGTTGACGGTCACTAGGTAGGTACTTTACTACAAATGGGTAAAATTTACGCGACATTTAAATAAAATATCTGAGTAGAGCAGACATTTCTATAGCTGTCTCATTCACACTATAATTGGTAGTAGGAAAATCATATTCCTGATCTGACCAGAATCGCTTTTCTTTGCTTCGTAAAGATGAACGTTGTGGATGAGCGTAATACTAAACTAACACTAAAAGTTATTAAAAGTGTTATAACTATTAACTAAACTATAATCATGAAAATGTTTAATGGATAAGTACAAAAACAACACAGCAAACGAATTAGTGAAAAATAAATCATTTTGAATAATGAACAAACAGGAAAAATCAAACAAACTCTTGTCAACAAAACATTTCAGGTAATGGGAACTTTTCCGAAAGCTAACTGAACAATAAAATTGATACCATGGATACATGGCGCTAACGAGTCATGTTCTTCTCAAACATCCTCCGCTTTATTGGAGCTTGCGTAAACTTGCCACTGCCACTGGCTAAATACGCTATTCATGTGAAGCCAAAACAAACAAAAACCAAAAAATGCTTTGGTTGCCAGTGTGCCAGTATGCTTTTCAAAATATTTCAGAACCATGTCTCGTCATCGCCTCCTACCGGGTTTTGTAAGAACTATTCATTGCTTTTCAGAAAACCTCCCATTGGCAAATATTTTGTTAGAATAAACAAAAATCGCAACAGACTCGTGAGCTGATCCACTAGACAAAAATACCCGTGCCCTTTATTGAAAGAATAAAGTATTAAAATAATAAACATAGACAGATTTGGTGGTTAAGTTTTCCCTTATCAGCATTCAATAAATGGGCAGAGTAAGCTAAAATGGACATGAATATAAGAAAACAACACAAAAGTCCAAAACAACCTCTGATATGCCTGAAGCATGATCACGCGACTAGCGCAGTACTAGACTTACACAATCTCATTTTGTACTATACAGTAGTGACTTTATTCCCCAATCCATTTTTGACACCGTTATAACTTGTAAACCCCTAGAAATAAACAAGTTTTTAATGTTACCTTGGCGTTTTTAATTAACGTTTGCTAATAAAAATTTGGGATGTCGGTTTCGAGTCTGTAAGTTGTGTAGTAATGTGCAAATATCTTAAAATAAGAATATAATATTTTTTGTTTTACGGGCAATATGCTTATAAAAATAATAATAATAAATAAATAACGCCCAACGATCACATACATAGATCCTGGAACCTAACTAGGATTCCCTGTATCTAGGGACCCAGGAACTACGAGGACCATGGTCCCACAACACCCAGACACAGAACAAGTATATGCGCTTTTTTTTTTTCGGGCACAAGTACTTGTCCTGTCGCGGGAATCGAACACGCCACCTTCGGGAATACGCCTATATATATTTATTTATTTATATTTATGAATATGCTTATGTGTTTGTTGAAATTAATATGTAAACTATGTATTGGCATGTATTTTTATGTATTGGAAATCACATCTATGCTACTTTTAACCTAACTTGAGTCATCTAAATTTACATAATTCAGATAATCCATATTATATCCATAACAAAAATAATTAGATAAACGCATCCCAAATATCCAGAAAATAGAGAACCATTGGTGCTGTCAACAAAATAATAGGCATACATATATACCTAAAAAATTGCAACTACCTGAAATAGTAACTTCAAAAATCTCATGAGCTTTTATATTTGATATCTGTCACATATATGGACATTGGGATCAGAACCTAAAACATAACAATGTACTTATTTAAAAATGTGAACACAAACTGGATTACCTATATCATTACAATTATTTATCTTTTTTTTAGCTTCTAGTTCTGAGCGCACAGACTAACCATATTGATTTTCCTGTCTAAAGATGAAAGATTACCGTACACAAAAAATACTATTACTCGAAGTCATATCAGTGTAGTTTGATTTCACATTTCGAGAAATATTAGATTAAATAATTCAAGGGACGGTAGCGCCGCTCAAATTTCTACTCCCCAGTAAACCAAAGTAAAAAGAGAGATATAATAAATAATATGTTAAAAGATACGTAAATGAATGTGTTATAAAACCATGTGCGGTGTACATTATGTTGGTATTCATAATAAATAAATAAATAAATAAATAAATAAATGGTGAAAGTTTACCTCGTCGTGTTTCTCGTCGGCATTGCCGCGTTCGTCGTCGTCATCGCTGTCTTCGTCGGCGGACGACTCGCCACCCGAACCGGGCGTGTCTGATTTCACTGCAAGACATACGTAAGGTTATTATAATACTCAAAATAAAATAACAAATGCACGACTGCATTAAAGTTTGACATCTTTTAAGTTCGTACCTACTTATCGATGATAGAGAGATAAGTGGGAACTTAGGAGCTGTCAAACTTTAGTGCAAACGGGCATATGACTTTAATTAACAACACGACAGTTACAAGGGAAGCCAACTTTTGAAGAATTAAAAATATGAGTGATACACATTTCACATGATAGTCTTTAGCCACCACTATCGATTGATCTAGCCCCCACGTTCTGTCATTACCACGAGGTTACTCCACTTGACTCAACCTCGAATTAACATCATTTTCGTATTTTAGTATTTTTAATTGGCAATATGAACAAATTGACATTTCCCCGTTAATTTAATCGTAAAGTTGATTGGAAGTCGAGTGAAGGATTTTTGGTGAAATGTTTTAGAATATGGGGTTTGCTTTCAAGCCGTAAATCGAACATCTCATAGTACCCTTAACTGTTATTGATGATGGTGATAGTGGTGGCGGTGATGGTGATGATGATGATGATGATGATGATGACTGACCTGGCACAGCAGCCGTGGGTTGGTTGGGACGCGCACGCTCGCGGTTGAGCTCGTCGAAGCACTGCAGGCACACACGCAGCGGCTTCTCGCTCTGACCGCGCAGGATGTATCGCTTCGACGAACACGGCCCGCAAACTACCGACCCGCACTTGCGGCAGTGGTGCTGGGGATATAATAAACAGCTTTTTGGATTATCGCCATATTATTTGAATGGAAACGTTGGATAACATTGGCCCCCGTATTATGTAAAAATCAGAACAGCAGTAGCAAAGCGACAGCAAACACTAAACCTTCGGTCCCGGCTGCTGTCGTAAGACAATAGTCGTTAAGCCAAGTTAGAAGCTTTCGGGCAGCCTAAAAATTCTGACACCCACTGACCACTTGCCTACACGAGATGAAGAAGAAGCAAACACTTATAGTCCAGTCAACGAATGGCCAAAAGGGGGTGTAGAGAAAGGGGACCTAAGCAATTTATTCTGAAACTTGTTGAGGGTGCTCAGGACAGAAACATATTAAAAGTCCTGACCCCCGGGGTTACAAAGGTGCCACGTTTGGGTTTTTTATTAATATCTCAGAAACTGTGTCCTAGAACAAAAAATCCTTCTACTAAATGTAAGCTATTAAAATTGTGTAAAGCTTTATTGTAACACACATTTTCGAATTCTCAACCATTTATGAGCTCTCTCGCTACTCCGGAAAAATGAAAATTGTCAAAAAATACTTTTATCAAATATTCACTTATGATTGCATCCTCTTAGGCCGCGAGGGTCATGGCAAGGTTTCATTTCTCTGGTGATGACATCCTCATCCTCACGAGAAGAGATGTAAGGTAAAAAGATAAAATATAAAACATACCCTCCTGTTGAGCACTGTGAACTGTGTCTTCTTGCAGTGCATACATATCGACGCCTCGTTGTCTGGCACCCAAACGGCTGCGTGCTCGGACGGGGGTTGTTTACCGCCTGAATATACAAACAATATTGAAATACACAGCCGATCGATGCAGGAGTCTAGCAGCCACTCAAAGTGGTGCTGGGGGAGGACTATGTTCAGCAATGGGCATTTGTCTCCATATGTTTCCACTGTTGGGACACGAGTCTTCACTAACATAGAGAGGGTCGTAAAAATCCACCATGCTTGCCAAGTGTGGATTAGAAGATAACATTTGGAGTTTTGTAATTCTTGAACATGCCGGTTTCCTTATGATGTTTTGATTCACCATAGTGAGTACGAATTCCACACATAACTTCAGTCATTGGTGCAGGGCTAAGTGGAATTAGAACCCGGGCGCGACGGTATCAAAGACACACTTGTTACCGTTGAGCCATAGGTGCCTACTCGCTCTCGCAAAGTTGTTACACAATCAAACTTACTCTTCCTTAGTAGATCCTCTATGCATTTTTCTATATGCGCCATCCATTCCTCTTTTTCAGTCGCTGTCGCCGCGTATACTGCGAACGATTTTGAAGCGGTCCGTATGAGCCAACCATTGCGATACTCTGTAACGAAAACAAGATAGTTAATAATGTGGTTAAAGAAAATTTATTTTCTCAAAAGAAATTTACATTTCATTTTAAATTACAGAAATTACATTTAATTTGTGTACATAATATTAAAAAAAATGAGCAATCGAAGTGACTGAGTGATTATGATTAATAGGTTTAATAGTTAATCTAGTGTTGGGTAGGACAAGGATTTTTTTTACCTCCGCTTTGCCAGCTATACTGCCGCTAAGCAGTAGTTTGCAAGCACTGTATCCAGTTCCAAAGGGCCCGTTCCACTTTGGAAGTGAAATTGCTGATGTCGCAGGATGACGTGCACAATGCAGTGTCACGCGAAATTTTAAATTCAGAGTTCCGAGTGCCTTTGTTACGTAACAACTTCAAAAATACTATTTGGATGGGCTTTTATAACAAAACATTGCATCTTCACCAGATTTTAAAATAGTTTATGGTTAAATGGTATGTTGGAGACGAAAAATTACCGTGGTGGGTGAAACCACGTGGCAAATCTAGTATTGTTATTATAAATATAGTTGATCACCGTTGGTTGACCGACGCGGTCCAAATACTTCTATTCTAAGCACGCGTGCAAGACGCAGTGCATAAAAAAAACGCAAAACCCGAACGCGGTACGCGTGATTGCTTTGTCTGTGAAAACCGTTTAGAAATACCTTATGCCACAGAATAAATGTACTACTACATACTTATACATGGAGATGACTTACATAATGATTACGTAGACACTGTCCATTGAACACATAATATCAATATAAGTTTGGGTAATTGAAAACTGATTTTTGGTATTATTTTTAAGTAAATAATTAGTGATTTAATTTTAACCAAGATTAATGTTATCTCTTAAACCAATTTAGTTCCTAAGTACAAACATCGCGTAAACTGATCCGTTCTAAATATAGACCCAGACGGCAAGCCTCTGCACTATGCAGTCACTTCACATAATAGCCGACACATTAGGATTTACGATACGACTGCGGTATTATAAATGTGTCATCCTTCCTATGATCATGGCCACAGCACAGGTAACTAGGAAAATTTGAGCACACATTGACGGTAGGAATCTTAGTACAACGGGTGCAAGCTGGACTCGCGCACCGATGGTTATGTACCAAAATTGAAAAGTACTAAAACCCACACAATATATTTTTGCGGTTGCATTATTCGGGATCATCCAAACATATTACACAGTACAATTAAAATTTTAATATAATTTAACTTATTCCATGTATTGCTAGGCCTGTATGTGACATTGGGGAGGCCAGTGTCACAGATCAACAGCAATAAAGCTGTGTTTAGAGAGGAGTGCTTCTCTGGGAAGCCCTCACTAATGAGCCTATTTTAAAGTTGCCCTCCTGCTTATTATTATACACTCTACATATCACACATTTTCATTTTTTTTTTATTCATTCTACTTTCTTTATATTTTGCATGCAATGTTATCCGAAAAACAGATTAATAATAATTGCCAGTGTAAAAATCTACCATCTCTTATTCACGAATTTTACTATGTAAGTAATATTGATTAAATTGCATTTCGTTTTGCTTTTCCCTATCAACTTGAGGTACTTGCACTATTATATATTCTGTAAAAAAAAAAAAAAACTGGTGGTATTCATAAAATGGTCAACCACAAAAAATAATATGCAAATAATAATAGCATGGCTGAATCATTAGCAGATTCTCAAGCTAATGTCAATGCTACTAGAGATGATAATATTGGTGATTCATATACTGGACATTCACATGACTCATCATAAGCCCACGTAATTTAATTACTTTTAATAATAATGTATTATTTTTTCATGCCATATCAGTTAGAAATTCAATCCCTATTTGGGTTGGGGAAAATAGTCCCTGTAATTTAAATGGCCTTGTATATATTTATAGCACTATCAGAAGCCCTATTTTCATTCTGTGGTGATATGTGGTGGTGGTGATGGATGGTGTTGTTGCGAGGCACTGCAGATGTACTGCGCAGGTCATCCCTAATTTTATACTTAGTTCGAAAATGTTGATGAAACTTCAAGGTGCATCTACTTATAAATAATATAAAGCACTTAAAATAAACTGATACTTACTTTCATACCACACCATACTAGCTTGTGAAATGCAGGCTATTAATCAAAGCAAGAAATTAGACTTGAAGCTTAAGTGGTAACAGTGCATAGAAATAGACAGCTTAATCTTATAACTACTCTTATCAGTTGATGTCTATTGCTTCTAAAGCTATATAGTGTATTCTTAGCTCACACTTAGGAAAGTGTATTATACTGTGCATATTATATTTAATAATAAAGATCATGGACTAAAAACTGCTCGAAAAATACTTGGTTGGAGTTTTTGGCGGGAACGCGGAAAAGTTCACGTCACGTCGTTGCATTGTATTATTTTTCAAAACTTTTGTTTTTTCCAGTGTTAATGTTTAAAATTGGTGGCGTTTTACGCATAAAGTGCTGAATTACGAGCATGAGTCAGGGCAAGTGATATAATGTGGTGAAACGTGATTTTTCGTGTTGCTTCCAAAACTCCATAGAAGCTTCTAGTAAACTTGCCATCACTTTGCTGGAGCATGACTATGACTACCTGACTTAGACTGGACTATGACTATGACTAGGACATGACTGCGTGAAATATTTTATAACACGTTGAAAATGTGTGGAGCCAAAATATAAGAAAAAAAAAATACTTGGTTTTGAAGCCAGTTTGTGTACAACAGGTTTTTGATTTAAATTGAAGACTAAACCTGCCTGAAGCTTCCTAGAATTCTGCTAATAAATGTTTAAGCGGAGAAGAAACAGATAATTTATTGTAATGAGCTAATTACCATCTTACAGCCGATTTTGATGACAAGCTATGTAACAAAAAATTACTTACGGCCTTCATCTTTCAATGACTCCAATTTGACCTCCTCCAGTGGAATAACATGTTGTTTGTTGTACTTTTTCTTGTTTATTACAATGTTACCATACACAAGAATGTCATTGAATAGGAAGAACTGGCGAGCTTTTGGTTTTTTGCGGCACATCTTTGTCAAGACACCCTCTCCCACGAGTACCCTGCCTTGCTCCGCCAGGGGCTAAAACATTAAGAATAAGAATAAGTTTCATTTCCAGAACCGTCAGTTACAGTACAGTAGAACATGTTATATATGTATCATATTTATATAGTGAAATAGATAAACATTTGACGGGCCTGATAGCTCAGTTGGTAGCACCCCTGCCTTCTGAACTGAGAGCTGTGGGTTAAATTCCTACCCAGCACAAACATTAATTGTGTGATGAACATAGATGTTTGTTCTGTTATATTGTATTCTATGTATGTATGTACAAACAAAAAAGTATTAGATAAGTATTGTATCAATTATCTGGTTCCCATAGTAAGAGCTATGCTTAGTTTGGGGCTAGATGGCACTGTGTAAAATGTCCACACATATTTATTATTATTATTTACGACGGGCCCCAAACTAGCCAATGCCAAGTGACACTGTGTATTTTGTATTTTGAGAGAAGGTAACAAATGCTGTGGGTGTAATGACTACAGATAAGAAAGTAAAAGGCAATCCTAATCACATTTTCTGAGATAATTTGATAATAATTGTAAATATGTGATGTTATTCATCACATATTTCCAATTACATTATTCAGCACTACCTAAAAGTAAACATAATGTTGTACTTAAGGTTCCGTACTCAAAGGGTAAAACCCTATTACATAGACTTTCTTGTCTGTCTGTCTGTCCATCTGTCACCAGGCTGTATCTCATGAACCATGATAGTTCCACAGTTGAAATTTTCACAGAGGCCGCTATAACAAAAACTACTAAAAAAAAAAAATTAATATTTAAGGGGGCTCCCATACAACGAACGTGACTTTTTTTTGCTTGTTTTTATAGATAATGGTAAGGACCCTTTCATGCGCTCGAGACTCGCACTTAGTCGGTTTTTATAATTAATGTAGTAGATTGAGGAATACAGGCCCGTTAAAAAAAAAACTAAATACAAATATATAGAGTGCTTGTTGATAAAGCCTGTGATATCTTGCTTCAGGCAATCCGACCCGTTGTATATGAAGCATTATCTTCCCGAGTTTGCAGGCTGATAAAGAAACACTGTTCGAAAACTTTAGTTAGCAAGACAAACCATACAAAACTATGCCCACCTGTCCCGAACTGCCGAAGCAGCTCTCCACCATAGCAATACGCCTTGCATTGGCTTCACTATTTACTGGAAAGGTAAAAGAAAATAATTACATAAATTGCAGTGTAAATCAAAGTTTGACGTCAAACGAAAGTGAGCGACCAAGCAAACAATGACAGCGATCACCCACAACTAAATTTTTTTACTGCAGAAAGATTTACACAACTGATGGAAACATGTAGTCGAATTATTATTTGTGCGTTAACCTACCTAAACGGTCCACCATTATCAAAACTTATCTTTATTTTAGCGAATAAAAAATGCGACACGAAAATGAAAATTCACAGCAATTCACAGATAGAGATAGATAACTATTAGGGATGTTCCAATGTTCCAATCCAATACTAGTTCGTGATTTCGTGTTTGTAAGTACTCGATACTTTTCTTACGATTCCAAGTACTTTTTAGTATCGAATCATCTTTTCGATACTTACTTGGTATCGGAAAGAAGATACTAGTATCGAATCGAGTCATTGCTGCTAGGCCAAAATAGGATGGAGTCACCAAAAACTCAATGCCAAGCATTGAGGTATTTCACCATAATATTTTTTTTAAAATAAGTATAGCATGACCAGTTTTTTTATGAGCTTGAATGACGTGATGAGCTAGTCGTTTACCTGAAATTAAGCGACACGGCCGTCCATAACAGTTGCAGCATTACTCATAACCTTAAATATGGATAGGCTCTGCGGTGAGCGATCGGAGCAGACGTGTCGCACGAGCATTATTCAATTTAATAAATACAGTAAAGCAAAAATAGACTATACCTTTGTATAAATAGAGTATATTTCTCAGTGCAGCGGCGCAGAGACCTACACTCGTATAGCACTGGACTGCACAACAGGGACCTAACGGGTAAGCAAGACAACTGCTATTCTCCGTCCCTATCGGTACCTGGCTGCAAAGCCGGTTTCGGTCGACTAACTGGGTGGTCCACCCTTGCTGTGCAATATTAAGACTCCATTTGGTTTGACACGGCCGTAATGAGTTCACCCGGTAATATTGGCGGCTCGCAGCCTGACTTAACTAAGCTGCGCGAAATGGAGAAGCTGCGTAAACGCAAACAACCAGAGACGGACTGCAACTGTTCGAAAAATATAAGTGATCTCCAGAATAACATAATGGAATTACTTAATAAATTTACCGTATCTCAGGATATACATATGTCGTCCATGCGAGAAGATATAACTCAAATTAAAAACAAAGTTGAAAATACGCAATCAACCTTGGAATATCTTGTTGCGGAACATAATAAAATGCAAGATGAGATCAGTGACTTGAAGAGTCAAAATTCATTTTCCGAACAAAAAATTAAAGCATTACAAAATGATATTCACATGTTAAAAAATGGTATAAATATAGAACCTGCGAGCTCGACCGCCGGCTCACAAGAAGACTTTATACGCGAAATCAGTGAGAGGACAAAGCGTCAGAAAAATATAATAATGGTTGGCGTTATTGAGTCGCATGGATCTTCACGAGAAGATAGGCGTTCGCATGATGTAAATGAAGCGCTTAGCGTGATAAATGAGCTTGTTGATAACAATCAAATAAAATTAGGGACTTCAAGACTTGGAAAATACAAGCCAAATAAAGACCGCCCTTTGAAGGTGTATTTTGACTCTCCGGAAATCGCAAAGGATGTATTGCGCAATAAAGAAAAGATTAAGAATAAAACTATAAAAGTATTCTCAGACCAAACACCTGCCCAACAGTCCTACATGAAGGAACTAAGAAGTGAACTTCACAGAAGACAAAACAACGGTGAACCTGAGCTTGTAATCAAGTACATAAAAGGATACCCTAAAATTGTTTCGGCAGCAAAAAACTAAAAACGCCCTCTCAACATGCACACGATCCAGATAAGCGTATAAGCAACGACCAGAACACAGCATATCAGATTTTAGAAACTTACGACGACCTACAGTCACAACATACAACATTGAATTTCTTTTACTCTAATATCAGAAGTATTGTGCGGGTTGGAAAACTAGATGAACTCCTATGTGTGATCAGGTCTATTAGCGTAACCATGCATCTAATATTAATTACGGAATCGTGGATAAAAACGGAAGAAGAAGCAAACAGAATTCAAATACCTAACTATACCCATTACTTTAGCCACCGGAATGACACACGAGGGGGAGGAGTTTCTATCTTTATTCACAATGACTTAAAACATAGCCAGAGCGAAGAACATTACATTCATAAAAATAACTACCTTTGGATAACTATAGAGAAACTCAAACTCGATATAGGACTAATATACAAGCTGGGAGATAGTAATATAACAACATTCCTTCAAGACTTTGAAACACAAATACAAAATAGAAAACGAGCCATCGTCTTTGGAGATTTCAATTTCGACCTACTTAGTGCAGATGCGAACACAAAAAGGTTCCAATCTGTTATAAAAGAAGCTGGATATAACATTCTGAATAAAGTAAAAGAGGAATACTCAACTCGAACTACAGCCACTACACATTCTATATTGGATCACGTTATTTCAAACCTACGGGACAGGAAATTTCACTTCGCTATCCACGATTCTTCACTATCCGACCATAAACAAATATTTTTGGGAATGAAAAAGTTCAAACCAGAACCTCCTCAACGAGTAAAATACCAGGCCACCGATTATGATCTTCTATATGAGAATAGTAAAAAGGAGTTTAGTCTTAATGATAACCATGATTTTGATTCACTAAATAATTCAATAACACAAGTTGTGTTAGGAAGCCAAATTGAGAAAACTAAAATACAAAACCCTCCGCAAAGTGATTGGATTAATAAAAATATTTTAAGTAGTATTAGCAATAGAAACGTACTATGGCAAAATTTAAAAAAAGAACCAGAAAATGAAAAACTATTAAAGGAATTTAAACAAACTAGAAATGAAGTGACAGAACTTATAGCTAAAACAAAAAGTAACTACTATCTGGGCTCATTTAGTAAATGTAAAAATAACCCTAAAAAAATGTGGACCTTAATAGACAACTTATCAAAAAATAAAACCAAATCGGCCTGTACCCTCCCAAAACTTAAGTCTCACTCAGGAAGAATAATCACGGATGGAAATGATATTTGTGATGAGTTTAATACTTTCTTTGCAAATATCGGATCACATCTTGCAAACGCAATACCTCAAAACTCTCGAACCAACCTTACATACATATTAAGTAATAAACGTGACGGATTATCTGAACTAAAAACATTAACTAAATGCAGTGAGGATGAAGTCTCTAAAGTAATTGACCACCTCGACCCAAATACTAGCTCTGGAATAGATGGCATTACCACCAAAGCGATCAAGTGTATTAAGTCACAAATTATAACCAAACTCACATGCTGTATAAACGATTGCTTTGAGATAGGAATATTTCCGGACGAACTCAAAATGGCTAAGGTTACACCTATATATAAATCAGGGACGCAAAGTGATCCAAGTAACTATCGCCCTATCTCTGTGTTGCCAGTGATATCCAAAATATTTGAAAAGATAATCCACGAACGTTTGAACAGCTACTTAAGTAAAATTAATTTTCTTTCTAATCGTCAATACGGTTTTCGTCCCAAATTTAGCACTCTAGCTGCAACAATAGATCTAATAACAAAAATAAAAGTAAATATAGATACAAAAAAGTTAGTTCTTGGAATATTCATCGACCTAAAAAAAGCGTTTGACACCGTGAGCCACGCTCTGTTAATAAAGAAGCTAACTAGCATAGGAATCACTGGCAACGCACTAAAAATGTTCATAAGTTACCTAAAAAATCGCTACCAAGTTGTCAAACTTGGTGAGCATCAAAGTTCTCCCCAACCTATATCTTTTGGAGTCCCGCAAGGGTCAATACTTGGACCACTTCTATTTTTAGTCTATATAAATAATATCACTGAATTAAAATTAAATGGTGAAATATCTCTGTATGCCGATGATACTTGCGTATTTTACTTTGGAAATACACTTGAAGAAATCATTCCACGGGCTCAAACTGACCTTAATACCCTGCTTGATTGGTTTCAATGTAACCTCTTGACTATTAACACATCCAAAACTTCATACATGATCTTCAAAGCCAAAAACAAAAAAATAGATAGCTACGCTCCACTAACCATTGACACAATGAAAATAAAAGAGTCAAAAGAAGAAAAATATTTAGGGCTACTCTTAGATAGTGGGCTAACATGGAAGGCGCATGTCAACAAGATAAGATCAAAACTCTCCTCCTTGATTGGGGCGCTATATGGTTGTATTCGATGTCTCCCACGGCGGGTTCGTTATACTGTTTATTTTTCCCTGGTGAAACCACATCTAGACTACCTTGTCGAAGTATGGGGTAGTGCATATAAAACTACTCTTAAAGATTTACAAATAAGTCAAAACAAAATTTTGAAACTGCTACTTAACTACGACTATAGAACATCCACTGTCAAATTATACAGAGATACGAAATTAATGAACCTATACCAAACATATTACTATAATACTTGCATATTAATTAAAAAAATCTTAGATAAAAAAATAAATACTCAAATAACTTTTACTACAAATAGAAATAAAAAAAAGAGAAATCTCCGTAATTCCGATGATATTTTTATACCTAAACCCCGTACTAATTACGGCAAGAAAAACATATGTTTTGAAGGAGCACAACTTTTTAATAAGCTCCCAAACGATATTAAAACGATAAAAAATTTCAACATGTTTAAATCAAAACTAAAAACTTTTGTTATTTCAAAAATCTAAGTCCGACCCTGTACTTGGCAGTGAGTAAGCGCGTTTCTTACCGTCGTATCCGCAAAGATATTTATTTTTCTACCTACCCACCTCCGCAAGAGGTGCTAAAAATGGAATGAAATCTAGGTATAACAAATACACCCATTACTAAAACTCCTTTCTACTATCCTAATATTGTAATTTTCTTCTGTTTTTAAACCTATTAAGCAAGCTTCGATTGCTCATTGTTGATAATAGTATGTACGTAAATTAAGTGTAATTTCTCATGCAGTGAAATGTAAATTTCTTTTGAGAAAATAAAGTTTCTTTGACCTTAAATATAAAAGTTCTGTGACACTGCACTGCGCACGTCATCCTGAGATATCAATTTCCTCTGTAAAAAGCAATACGGATTTCGCCCTAAGTCAAATACTCTTGCTGCCACGATAGACTTAGTAACAAATATAAAACTCAACATCGACAAAAAAATGATAACGCTGGTTGTATTCATCGACTTAAAAAAAGCTTTCGATACTGTTAGTCACGAGGTACTGTTAGCGAAATTGTGCGACTTGGGAATTTCAGGATCCGCTTATGACATATTCAAGTCGTATCTTACAAACAGATACCAAATAGTTAAGATCGATGGAATCCAAAGTGCACCAAGATTGATCACCTACGGAGTTCCCCAAGGATCTATCCTTGGCCCACTACTTTTTTTGCTCTATATAAATAGTGTACAGGACATAGGCCTTAAAGGAGACATCACGCTTTATGCTGATGACACTAGCCTATTTTACTCTGGGCATTCAATAGCCTTAATAGTAGAACAAGCACAACACGATTTAAACCTCTTACATACCTGGTTGCAATCTAATTTACTAACAATAAACGCCTCAAAAACAAACTATGATTTTTACCGCAAAAAATAAAAAGATTAGCTCGTACCCCTCTTTGACTATCAACGGAGAAATAGTTAACAAAGTTGATAAAGAAAAATATCTTGGCCTTATCCTCGATACTCAACTGTCGTAGAAACCGCACATAGACAAAATACGAAGCAAACTAACTTCATTAGCAGGATCACTTCGAAGCATAGCAAGATGTCTCCCGAAACGGGTGCGGTACACTATTTACAATTCTATGGTTAAATCTCACATTGACTACTTAATCGAAGTCTGGGGAGCTGCAGCTAAAACAAACTTACAAGTATTGCAAAGAGCACAAAATAAAATTATTAAAACGCTGTTCCATTACGACTACTTAACACCTTCTGTACAAATCTATAAAGAAACTAAACTTATGAATTTAACTCAAACATACAAGTATAATACGTGTATTTTGGTCAGGAAAATCTTAACCAAAGACATCCATTCACAGATTAGCTTCACCAAAAAAATACAGATCCAAAAACGCTTAACGAGGCAAGCTCATGACATTTGTTTAAAAAGACCTAGAACTAACTATGGTAAAAGAAATATAATGTATGAAGGGGGCAAGCTGTATAATAATTTACCTAAGGATATAAAAGAAATTAAATCACTGTACGTCTTCAAAAAAGTCTTAAAATCACACGTTTTAAAAGATTTCTCAGCTATTCAGTAAAGCAAGAATTCCAAACTAATTTAATTATAAATAACTAAATAAGAATCATACGTTAGAACATATATATATATTTTTTTTATAAAATTTTATTAGTTATATACAAAATAAAATAAAAAAACTATCATAAAAAAACGATTATTAATCTAAAAATCTAATATAAATAATCCTAATTAACATTTACACATTCTTGTAAATAAAATAAAATCGTACAGTACAGTACTAAAAGTCAGCTTACTTAGCTAACACATTTAAATAAAATAAATAAATAATATTTCTATGTCACGAAAAATACCACAATAAGATTTATTTAATACCATAAAATTAATTTACATTCAAAAATTTTAGTTGTGTGATCATACTGCAGTCTACAGTGCAGCAAAAATGTACCTAATAATAGTAATTATACCTAATAATAAAATCAATAAAACAGCACTATAACATGAATATTTAAACCACACAAATACACACACACTTTATGCACAAAACACTTTAACATCACACAAGTACAGAATACATAACACAAACAAAGCACTGTACAGCCGGTATACCACTGAAAAACCTACTGCAGATATAAAAATAGAAGAAGAAATTATTAAAATTTATAGTTACTCCAGTTCGCCAGTATGTGCAAGGGGTACTATGTTTTCTAAGATCGATAACAATGATTGACATTGAAAGTATTGGTTTAAATATAGATGCAGTTGGTTTATCATCTTCATATGCCTGTACACCAGCACAGTGTTTAGAATATATTGATGTAAACAGGAACTCATTAAAGATTTTACAACTAAACATAAGAAGTTTGAATTGCAATTTTAGTGGCTTGGAGGCTCTGCTCGCCAGTCTGGATTTTGATTGTGACGCCATAGTTTTAACCGAATGCTGGTTACGCAGTGTTACTAACGTGCCAATCTTAAGTGGATATATCTCGTTCCGCACAGATAAGTCTCATAACCAAAACGACGGGGTTGTGATTTACTTACGGGATCATATAAAATGTACTGTGCAGGAGCCCGATTTTATCGATGGCAATTGTCTGGTGTGTCGTATTGGTACCACCACAGCTTTGGTTGCAGTATACAGGTCTCCTTCTAGCCACAATGTAGACAATTTCAACAGTAGCATAAATAACGTGCTTCAATCTCTGGCGGCATACAGGAACATTTGTGTCACTGGAGATATGAATATAAAATAAATAAATAAATAAATAAATATGTGTGGACATTTCACACAGCGCCATCTAGCCCCAAACTAAGCATAGCTTGTACTATGGGAACCAGATAACTGATACAATACTTATATACTTTTTGTAGATATTAAGATTGGCAGTAGCGATCGCCGTCTGAATGAATACCTTGATCTAGTGGCCTCCCACGGAATGTTACCAACACATCATCTGCCGACAAGGAACGAGAGTTGCCTGGATCATTTACTACTGAAAAGTAGTCATGAGTCGGCAACAATCGTCATTCAGACCTATATCACAGATCACTGCCCAGTTTTATTCTGTCTTTATAGCGGACTTGGTAATTATCCAAGTCGTTCATACACGCGAGTAGACCACCGCGGTATATTTGTTGATATCGCCTCTGCTGACTTCTCTTTTCTCTGGTATATACCAACCGCTAGCGGTGCAGCAGATGCTTTGATATCACTGTTGAGCTCTATTGTAGGTAAAAACACTAAAACAGTCACTATTCCAAGGAAGAAAATAAACTTGAAACCTTGGATTACTAGGGGACTTCTGCGTTGTATTCAGAATCGCGATAAGCTACATAAAAAATCAAAAAAATATCCCAATAGCACTGTGCATAAAACTACATACACAAGGTATCGAAATTTTTTGACGAATCTCTTGAAGAAGCTTAAACACGAATCATCATCATAATATATAAAGTTCGTTACCCACTCACTCACTCACTCACTGACTGACATTTTTGTTCCCGAGCTCCTGGAAGTGGTGGAAAAAAACCGAGTATGAGGTTGTATAGAGATCGGTCACGTGACAACCAGAAAAATCTGACATCAGCAAAAAGTTGTCTCCTTGATGGAACCGGTCAACGGCTCTCGGAAACTACAAGTCGGATGGGTGACCTCTTTTAACTAAAGTTGTAGTAAACCTTGGGACGCTTGGAGAGAAATAAAAAAAAATGGGGGTTGCCATACAAAAAAATAAAAATTCCATACAAAATTGAAACGCTTATAAATCGGAAACGGTAAGAGGTAGGTGGGGTGTGTTCGACCAAATGTCATAGAGGAGGATGGGCGCTTTCGGATGGTCGTCATGAAAATCCAAGATGGCGGATCCAAGATGGCGGCCATTTTGAAAGTTGGTCCGATCGGGCTGATTTTTTGCGTCGGGGGGTTTTTGAGGTCCCTGATTCGATATTTGAAAAAATATTTTGGATCCCGCCATTTTTAAAGATGGCTGCCATACAAATTTTTTTTTTCATTTTTGGCTCATTGTTTCTCAATACCTATGGGAAATTTTGATCCTTTTTTTATTGGTTCGTATAAAAATAGACGTTCTTAATTCAAAACATTTGATGACCTGGTCTTCCGACCTTCCATCATAGTGACCATCAACGGCCTGGCTAAACGATGTGAGATGGGTCATAGGCGTTCTCAGGAATGTCATAGCAAACCCTGGGACGATTTTAGAGAAAATAAAAAAAATCCAAAATGGCGGAAAAAAAAATCCGCCATACAAATTTAAACCGGAAATGACGTCGAAACCATGATACTTTAGTATAAAGAGCTCGAACTAATATTGTTTGGAGGCCAAAAGGGAAAAGAACACCAAATTTTTTTTTTCAAAATGGCAGAAATTTTGGTCATGGCGGAAAAAAAAAATTCTCTGATCCGGATCAAAATCGATATCTGACGGTCCCCAAGGATACTGATCAACATTCTAAAATCAAATTTTGACATGCGCCATTTTTCAATAGGGTTGCCATACAAAGGTGATTTTAACGAAATATGAACTTTCCTTTTTTACGCCTCCAATATGAATGTAATAGAAAAGTTGTTCTGGGGATCGAGTAAAGATGTATAAAGGAACAAAACAGAACACAAATGAAATTGATTTTTTCAAGATGGCGGATGGAGACGTATCGACTTATAGAAAAAGTTATCCGATCCGGATGAAAATCGATATCTAAGACTCCCCCTAGATACTTAGCAAGAATATGGGGAAAAAATTTTGATTCCGCCATTTTGAAAAAATTCATTCATTTTACCGAACTTTTTTATGGATCTCCAATCCGTATGAAAATTGATATCTGAGTGTCCCCAAGGATACTGATTAACATGCTTTAGCTTCTTTTAGACATCCACCGTTTTTCAAAATGGCTGCCATACATATTTTCAAAACCACCAATGCGACGACGAGCGAAGCGAGGAGGAGCTTCAAACTACCTACCGCGACGACGAGCGAAGCGAGGAGGAGCTTCAAACTACCTACCGCGACGACGAGCGAAGCGAGGAGGAGCTTCAAACTACCTACCGCGACGACGAGCGTAGCGAGGAGGAGCTTCAAACTACCTATCGCGACGACGAGCGAAGCGAGGAGGAGCTACAAACTACCTATCGCGACGACGAGCGTAGCGAGGAGGAGCTTCAAACTACCTATCGCGACGACGAGCGAAGCGAGGAGGAGCTACAAACTACCTATCGCGACGACGAGCGAAGCGAGGAGGAGCTACAAACTACCTATTGCGATGACGATCAAACTACCCATTGCTACGTTTACAATGTTTTACTAATGCGACGTTTTTTAATTGGCTTTAGCTAATCTAACCTAACTTCAACACCACTAACCTTTTTTACCTAACAACTGAATATTTTCGGGAACCTTGAATAAAATAGACACTCTTTGAAGAAACATAACAAAATGGCCGCCATGCAAAATTAAAAGGCGCACACTATCGAAACTAATAGAGGCAAGCATAGCGTGTTTGGACTCATGTTACAGAGAACAACGGAGGCTTTCTTACAGTCTTAAAATAATTCAAAGATGGCGGATTCAAAATGACGCCCGATTTTATAATAACTCGGATTCAGCTGATATTTTATATTTGGGGGTTTTAAAGGATGCTGATTTCAAATTTTGACCTTTTACTTGACTGACAGCATTTTTCAAGATGGCCGCCATGCAAAGTCAAGCGCATTATCATTTTCTTTGAAAAATACCGTCGTTTTGTACTTTTACTTGCAAAATTTAAAGTTTAGCACAAAGTATAAGACTTTTATAAATACAACAGCCACGATAACGTCCTCGCGGGCCGCACGCGGCCCGCGCACGGAGCAAAATACTAGTATGAATATAAAGTTTCTAAAAGCTAAGAATAATTCTAAAAAGACTTGGGCAGTCGTAAAAAAAGTAACACATATACAGCGATCCTCCCCTCCTCCAAAAGAATTACTTGCACTTACTTCTGACCCGAAAAATTCTACTGACCAAGTTAACGAATTTTTTGCTAATATTGGACGTAACTTAGCAAGCAGAATAATGCAACCCATCCTTATCCACGAAAGCACTAATTTACCTACAAATAATTCTCCCATTGACTCTTGTGCAATATTTGCGACTGATGAAACAGAGGTTGAAAATGTCATCATTGGCCTACGAAGTGATTGCGCTGTTGGCTGGGATGGAATATCTGCTTCTGTACTCAAAGAATCTCGCCATATTCTTGTTCCTGTCTTGGTGCATATATTTAATCTCGCCATCAATACAAGTGACTTCCCCAACGCTTTCAAAAAAGCCTTGGTACATCCCATCCATAAATCCGGGAACAGAGACAGTGTCAATAACTATAGACCTATATCAGTCTTGCCATCTTTGTCTAAAGTATTTGAACGTATTTTAAACCATCGCTTAGTTAAATACTTGGAAACTAACAAAATCATCGCGGAAAACCAATATGGATTTAGGAAGGGTAAATCGACTGAAGATGCCGTATGCGGGCTTATTAATCAAACAGCAAAACTACTTGACACTAAGACAAATTGCTTGGCCATCTTCCTGGATCTCTCAAAAGCATTTGACACTGTCTCTGTACCGATTCTTATAACAAAAATGGAGAGGATTGGTATCAGAGGATTGACACTCGATATTTTCAGAGACTATTTGACAAATCGGAAACAAGTAGTTAAAATAGGGTCCACTACCAGTGATGAGGCAAATGTTGACTATGGTGTGCCCCAAGGAAGTATCTTGGGACCCACTCTATTCCAAATTTATCTGAACGACCTTTGTAGATTGTCTTCGGACAACTGTCAGATTTTTTGCTATGCTGACGATACAGCTCTATTAGTTCATGGGCGCAACTGGGCTGAAACTAAGATTTATGCTGAGAAAGCAATGCAGCTAATAACGTCCTGGCTTGCAGAAAATCTGCTCACATTAAATGTGGACAAATCAAAGTATGTAACGTTCTCATTGAAGACTTCTACTCAACCGTGTCGAACCACATACCACATAAAGGCCCACCGATGTCTGAATCCCACAGACGGCTGCCCTTGTCCAGCTCTTGAGAGAACTCCGCATATAAAATATCTTGGAGTGAACATTGACGAACTTTTAAACTGGCAGACTCATATAGACTCATTAACTTCCAGAACACGTAAATTGATATTCATTTTTAAAAACCTCCGATGCTCAGCAAATTTCGAGACTTTGAAATTGGTTTACTATGCATTATGTGAGTCTATATTGAGATATTGCGTCCCAGTCTGGGGAGGAGCTGCAAAAACAAAAATGATAATTTTGGAACGGGCTCAAAGGGCAGTCCTTAAAGTTATGATGAAAAAAAATTATCGATTCCCTACCTCTGAACTATACGCGGAGAGCAAGGTTCTCTCTGTCCGACGGCTCTTTGTGCTTCAGACTACCTTGCGCAAGCACTCCCTTCTGCCTTACAATACAAATCTACAGACTAGCAAACGCAGATCTGATATAGTTTGTGTAAATACAAAACACAGAACAAAGTTTTATAGTCGTTTCTTCCCTGTTATTGCTGGACAATTATACAACCGCATCAATAAAAAGATTAATATCTATCCCAATAACAAATACGAGGTGAATCAAAGAGTTTTTAACTGGCTTTTGCAACTTGACTACAACGATACGGAATTACTTATACAATTTGACTAGTTAATTGAGTAATTGTTGATTAATAAGACGTGTCCCGTTAATGATCCTAGCTATAAGCATCTCATGTAGGTCCTAGGTATGTGCAGGATTGTCTAATGGGCTCGAGATTTTGTTTGCATCAATTCCATGAACACTAACCACACTCACACACATAATACACCTTACACACATTGTTGCATTCATTCATTATTATATTTAAGTTTATTACACTGTGTTAATTTATTATATACATGCCTATGCTAACATCTACACTTTCATCCACGTTCATACCAATACTTAGACAAACGAGAGAACCATAATGATCAAAAAATTATAAATATTATGCATCACATTAAATAAGAACAAAACCTTCGCACTATTAATGTTATTATTAAATAATTTTGTAGTTTATCTATGTCTTATTTCGTTCATTATCTACTCATATGCTGTTTATTAACCGGATATTTAAAATGTACCTAACTCATTTGTTTCGAGTTGCCAATATTAGTGACCTTGTAAGTTTAGAATCTTATTACTTAGTTTATGCTACAATTTTCTTATATTCATGTATTTTTCACCCAATGCAAGCTAATTGTGCCCATAAATCAGGTATTATACCTTGTAATGGGCATCATTACACCTGTAGGGCAAAATAGGGGGGTACTGTGCTGTTATGAGATATAGAAGTGGGCATTTATTAAATTAAGTATGTATGTAAAAATGTACCTACCTATTATGCGACTACGTCATATAATATGTCTTAAGACCTAATTGATGGCTGCAGGCAAGTGCATCCATTCAAACCTGTGACTCGGGGTGGAGTCCCGTACCCTGAGATACAAGTTGATTCTTAGTTCGGGGACGGCGATTTCACTTTTGGGAAGCAGGTGTACAAGGAAATGCAGCTGCCTGCAGTCTCTTGTTCAATATAAATCTCACCTAACCCACCCTTGGCCTTACATAAAACTTGTAATATTCTTAGAAATAAAAAACTTGATTGATTGATTGATTGATTGATTGATTATACGAAAGTAACTTCCTAATAACACAGAGTTCCAAAACTATCTAAAGTAATATTTAACGGAAACACGGCATTGTAGAATAGCCCTAACAATTTGCCGGTCAAAGTCCACCGGCGACTCGGCCGGCATCGGCCGTTCTTTTGCTGACTACCCTGCATAGTCTTACTTACCGATCGATCGTGCAACTGGCTCCTCTGATGCAACTACCCACATTTCTATTCTTATCCATTAAAATAATAATGTATTATTTTTCCATTTGATGCTTTTTAATGGCAGGATTAAATTATAAATGTTAATCGCTACGCCCAACGGCACAATATCTTCATAATTTTATTGTACTTTCTCTTTAAGTGAATTTTTTGTAATTCTTTTGAGAAATAAATTCTTAAACCATACATCACACAGCCTAGTGATCATTTGACTAGGTACACCATGTAATCATACCACTCATTCCAATACATTTTGGAGTTAGCGTTTGGCGTTAGCGTTAGCATTTAGGATCTTTGCTAGATCCCCTAATGAATCTGATGGAGATGATTTATATTTCAGTTTAAAATCTGGCATCACCTATGTTCTATAGAACATGTAACTGACACACAAAAAAAACATGTTTTTGTGTGTCAACTACATGGCATGTGCATTTTAAATTTTAGTTCATTTAACCATCTTGGCCTGCATAGAGACAATAAGTTGATTGGGTTTATTCTTTCTCAGCTTTATAAAAGTTTTAATTTAATGTATTTTGTTCGGTATTTATTTAATTTATTTATCGTTTTATAATCATCGCCACATGAAAATACTATGAAAGTTTTAAGGCAAGATTTTAAGATACATTTTTTTAACCATAATATTTTTTTACTATTAAAGCAAAATATCTAATCGATGTATCGTTTATATCATCGTTATTTCTTTTATATGTATGTTTTGTCGTGTAAGCAAGTCGAACAGTTGCATCCCTAGAACCACAGACCGTGCAGATAGACCATAGACCACTAGCCATAGAGAGACCAGCGGAGCTTTGTAGTCAGACATTTTTTATTTTTACGTACAGCAACACTTTTGTTACGTTCCGTTTCATTTAATTCTTACAATATTTGGTATTTTGGCTGATCTAAAAATTTTACAATGAATTTCATGTCACAAAATTAATTTTATTCATGGAGGTAAGTTTCTTTACTCTTATTTAATTTTTAAAACAGAAAACATTTAAGTAACAATTTAATTTTTATTGTTGAAAAAGAATCCATAGACAAGAGCAGATCATTTGATCATGTGAGTGTCCATCTTTTTGACACAAGGTGACAGCTAGTGGTCGATATATTTTATTTTTGCAATTCGTAATTGTGATAAAATACTGTAAAACCTGACAAAATGGGCTTCAAATTGTGTGGACCCAAGCTGTCGCTATGCGGGCTTGTATTGAGCGTTTGGGGAATCATACAATTGGTAAGTTAGAATTTTCTTAAGATTTGTGTCCAGTTCAGGATCAGGGAACTTTTATTTAGATTGCAATAAAATTCATACAATTGTTTGTATATATTACAGACCTTGATGGGCGTCTTCTATTATTTTAAAGCTGTAGCTTTATTGGAAGACTTACCAGTTGAACACGACGCTCACTCTATTTCCTCGTTCCTTAACGATGTAGATGTAGCCTACATTCAGGTGAGTCACATTATTAAATTTTGATTATTGTAGTTAGCATTTCGCCAAGAATGCGCGCAGTAAGATATTCGTATATATAAGTACTCTGATGGAAAAATTAACTTTTCTGTAACAAAGATACCTGTTCTAGTTGGGGGTATACTTACTGCAAATAACTCAACCAGCGATGACCTCTAGAAACAAAGTTATTGTGTAGTGTAGCCAGTATTAAAGTGGTTGTTTGCTGTGTAATAACATTAATAACATCAAAATTACATTAGTTTGTACCTAAAAACATAATTCTCTGATATTTCTATGAAGCAATCCAATTCAACTTTTATAATAATTATTGTAAGCAGCGAAAACTAACAGTAACATTGTTTCCTGATAAGTAGGTATAATCAAAGGTCTCAAGCAAAGCAGAGTGTGAATAGGTATCTAGGAAAGCATGTAATCATCGTAAACTGGATCACCACTTTTCATCATGTGATATAGTGCTCGAAAACTCACAGTTCACTCAGATAAAAAGTATTTTGTGACCCTGGTAAAGAGGTAAGCCATTGAGCAAAATTTCATCATTTCAAATCAGTTTACGAAAGTCACTTAAACAAACGAACTGACAGCATTTACTTATTAATATGTAAAAGTAACTGGGAAAAATACTTTCCCAGTTTAGTTCCTGTAAAATTTATTTATGGAATTTTAACCAGCATTTTCCGAGCCATGAGATGTTCATTGTGTTTGAGGAACCTAATTACATTGATATTTTATTGTCTTATGACTGTACTACTTTCATAGTAACAATTTCAACCTAACATCTTATTTTTTAGAATAAGAGAATAATTATGAATTTGTATATTTCAGAATGCATACAACTGCTGGATTGCTGCGTTGCTATATGTTGTCACCCTTGTAGTCTCCGGCCATCAGTTCTGGGCGAACAACCAATCTTCAGTTAGTATGTAAAATGGGAAAGTGCAAATGAATAGTGCCGTAATAATAATACTATTTTCAGTATGTTTTGTCACTGTAAGTTCCATTCCATTTTAAGTTATTTCTGATAGGCAAATTGGATTAAGCTCCAAGTAAAATTTACCAAATAATGTACGCAGTGGTTCTCAAGTCTCAAGGTTTGAATATTAAGTATTTGGGTTTCCAATAATGATTTCCAAAAGCCTCCTTGTCATTACTGTTATTACTTCATTGGGAATGTTTTGAATCTTTCAACTTTAATGTTTATTTAAAACGTGAACCCCTGTTTCTCAGAAGTTTGTTAAACTTGTTTCAATTGAACACACCAAAGATTTAATGGTTATTGGTTGCTGTTGATCATTGACTGTCTTCAACCAATGAGCATACTTGGTGTGTTAACATGATATGAGTTTGACAAATATGAAAAACCGGGGGTAAGCTTCCTTACACCATAATGTATTAAACAATCAATTTTAACAGAAGCTTTCAATGTTTTTATTAATCCTCTGTGTATAGCCAGTAATCAGTTGAATAATAATGTTAAAATGTGTATAAGACAGTATTCTATGAATGATTTCTATTTATAAAATTGTACATAAAATATCCTTTATGTAGATATCATCAGAGAGGAAATTTACTAACCAATAATCAAGCTTTAGTACATATTTAAAGTAAAGTTTAAATTTGGTTGGATGTTTCTTCTTTGACATTATAGTAAAATGCTTAAGATTTTCTTGAAGTAAATATATTAATGTTAAATTTTGTTTTTCTTTAAAGCTTATTAAATCTATGAATTCAATTGTTAGTTACTTTGCGAAAATTCATGATAACCAAAGAGAACACAAGTAAGAACATGTAAAAAAATGAAGTACCCAATATGTAGAATTAAGTACCTCTGCAGGAACAGCTCACACATGTACACACACACACACACACACACCACATCTGTCCTACCTGTTTGTCTGTTGATGCCTATAGTATAGTATAAATAGAAATGTATGTTATTTAGTTTTCCTTGATAGAAAGTCCTTAAGTTCCGAGGAAACTAGATTTGATTTAATGTTCATTATAACATCATTGCATAGACTTAATATAATGTAAAAATATGGTGGATTCTGTGCCATGACGTGATCGTAGGGTTACGAACAAAATTTAGGTCTGTGATGTGGCATCTTTTTAGAATTTACCAAACATACAAAACTTCTCGTGCTTTTTTTTTTCTTATATTTTGGCTCCACACTTAGTGTATTTAGCCAGTGTCAAGTATTGTAAATTTTTCATCATATTAATAGAATATTTCACATGAAGTCAAGCCTTAGTCATAGTCAAAGTCCAATCTAAGTCAGGTAGTCATATTCCAGTCTCAGTCATGCTCCAGTAAAGTGGTGGCAACTTTACTAAAAGCTTCTATGGAAATTTGGAAGCAACACAGAAAATCACGTTTCACCCCATTATATCACTTGCCCACACTCATGCTCGTAATTCAGCACTTAATGCGTAAAACGCCACCAATTTTAAACATTAACACTGGAAAAAGCACAAGTTTTAAGGAATAATACAATGCAACGACGTGAACTTTTCCGCGTTCCCCCTTCTCGTGCTTACTAGATGATGTACCTTCTAGCAATGGCAATTAATGCGATTTTGCGTAAATTTCATAAACATGCTAATTCACGAGTCTTAGCATGCTAATTGCTATTGCTATACTATTTACTAAAATGAAATGGAAATTAAAAATGAAATGAAAATTTATATGAAAAATTAAATGGAACAAATAATAAATATAATGATATAATGAACTATATTAAAAAATTAATTCAAAATCAACCAAATGAAATGAAATTACACATTTCACAGAATTAACTACATTTCATATGCTAACTGCTATTTGAGATTTCGCATGCTAAAAATTAATGCGAATACTAATTAATCCATCACTAGTACCTTCTTGTCATAGAGAAAAATAATCTTCTCGTGCCTATTCTATTCTTTGATGAGGGATGTAAGAGGATCGGACACATGGTCACGTAACGTGCGGCACTTTTTCACCACAATATGGTGCCGACTCCGGCCCACTCCGCCCCATTTTTTTACTGCGTTTGACAGTTGACGCTAGTTGACGACTGACGTACTAGCTCAAAATACCACCAGAACATGGCGGATTTTTTGCCGCTGGTCTCAAGAGACGTCAGCAACAAATTATTTTCAAAAATTAAAGTTGAAACCGTATACTTTTCTCTTTTTAGCACGGCCAATGGTATTTGCTAAAATGAAATGCGACTATTTTTGTTCATTCTTTAACGAGGTTGACCTCATTACTATAACATATTCTGTGTAGTTAGCTTTATGCCAAGTCCTCTTACTTCTCTCGTCAAAGATTCTATTCGACAATAGCTTGACACAAGCTTGATATTCGTGTCAATTCGTGTTTGACACGTTTGACACCATTTCTGGCAAGGAACTTATACATATACTTTTCTGGTGTTTCCATTTGAAGACGTTAACAAAGAGTATATAATTTACATTTACAGAGATCACAGAGAACTTTGCTGCACTGGACGTTAATCTTGACAACTTACAAAACAGTCATAAAATTTGATAAAATAAATTTAGAAAATAAGCTAAGAAGTAATCAAACACAATGGGTAAATGTTATACGTGTTCTGTAATCGGCATGTGTCTCAGCATATGGGCTGTAATCCAATTGGTAAGATTAGGCGCATTTACATCATAGGTACTGTATACAGAATAACGGCCGTGTAAGCCTCGGCGGTGTTCAAATAGGACATCTAGGGAGCCCGCTGAGGGAATTTCAGAGAATGGGCAGCAGAAGCATTCTCCTCGGTACATGAAGGTGCTGACAGGACCCAATGCGAGCACGTTTATTACAGCAGACGAACTTGACACTTATTGTCTACGTTATAGGGTCGCTTTATGCATAGCAAAAATACGGCGATTACGTTGCGTTGCACTTCGACTTTTCCATTTTTCGGTACAAATAATTAATTATAAAAGAAATGCTTTTTGTTATAAAAAAAAAACAAGCTTATAGACGGATGCATTGAAACATAACTTATCACTATGCTTTATTTCAATGAGGTGTCTGACTATAATGTAACATTAGGACGTTTGAATGATTTTTTAGAGGTCACTTCACGTTTTTTTTTTATCGAGAAAACTTTTCGTAAACGTGTTTCGGTTTCGGCAGACGGAAAGAAGATATGACCAGTATTAACGTGATTTTTTTTCAATCCTGTAAAGGGTATACGTTTTGAAATAACCACGTTCAAAATAGTCGATTTGGGAGCATTCAGCGCCTTAAAATCTGCTATCACAAAGTCACTTGCCAAGCGTGGTGGGTGGTGATTATGGAATATCATAGGGAGCTATGATACGCGTCCAAAGTACCGGTTTATGAACCAGGCGACGGCTGTTGATGATGATAGGTACCTAAGTAATATCAAATATAAAGTAATCATCATCAACAGCAAATTGCTTTGCCTCAATACCACCGGGAGTATAATTATCCTCTATCCGGGAGTTTATAGGCGACGGTAACTGCTTACCATCAGGCGGGCCGTCAGCGTGTATATCTGTTTATGTTATAAAAAAACCTCATAATATTAACATTGTTCTATAAGTAAGGTGAGACGATAACGGGTTCTATATTTGCCATACATTTTAACTGTATACACGCAGACAGTCATGGGCCATTTCTATCACAAAGAGGCCGCAACTTTGATCGAAGATGTTGAACCTGAGGAATATACGGATTTTGATGACTTCATTACAGAATGTGAACATAACTATCAGATCGTGGGTAATGTATACCTAACTTACTTACGTACCTAATTACATAGTTACTTAGGTGTTTTGTCCCACTCCCATGGACGCGATATCGTCACTTCCGGTTATTGTTATCTATTATTAACAAGCACGGTACGTACTTATTCACAGGGCACGAAAAAATAAAGCTTCCGTCTCGCAGGGAATGGATATCAGTATTTACCCTTGTGCATTAAAATCTTCCAGCGATCACCAAGTCCAGCATGTTGATTATGATGACATGCCGCCCCTATGATAAGTCCAAAATGGCATTTTATGGGGAGCCATGTACAGCAGTCAACATGTTTATCCGTTCAATCCAAGAATCTGGCCAATCTACGAAACTGTCGAATAGAGAACCTGCCGTATTAGGAATCTGTCTAAAAACGAACAGCTGTTCCGGCTGACGATGTGAAGTAATAGGTTTAACCTACCCGCTTAGTATAAAATTTCTTTTCTTAGGTTATAACTGCTTTATGGCGTCGTACATCTATGTCGGTATACTATTAATTTCAATTCTTGGTATGCTATGGGGACGTCGTATCGATGAAAAAGACCAACTGAAGAAAGATGACGATGAGTACTTCTGCCACAAGCCTGAACCCGGGAAGAAAAAGGGGTTGTTTAAAAAGAAGGACAAGTAAATCCAAATATAACCTGTCTCACCTGTCTTATGTGATTTAAATAATAAGTCATGTGTTAAAAATAACATTTAGTTTTTTTTTAAGTTGTTGGATAGGTACCTACCTATATCTATTGGTAGCCACGACACCCGTCAAATTACTGTCTTGGTCAAATCCTTGATTCGTCAAGATTTGGTCAAATTCTACTTTCGTCAAGCTCTCTTTATCAAGCGAGATATAAAAATAATTTTCACAGGCCAGGAAGAGAGTAAGCCTTAATTATAAACACAGCCCAATTGCGAGTTGGTGGATGACACGTCCCACAGAACACAAACACATAGCAGTCCTCGAAATTGTGGTTCCTGTATAGTCATACTTATGCTGGTTTCCTCACGATATTTTCATTTATTCCCAAAAGTCCCGTGGAAGTAGTTCCGTAACGGAACTATTGAGACTTTTTTTCACAATAGTCCCTTGGAACAGAGTACAAATTAAATTAAATTATTTTTACTCCCAGTTGTTCCTCCTTAACGTCACCCATACGTACAGGTCCTGGACTTGAAAAGTGAAGTGCAGCGGACCGAGCAGGATTTGAACCAGGGTGTGTCGATTTTGAAAGTAGTGTATACGGGCTATACCATTTCATTTCATAGATGGTACAACAATAGGGACTCGCAATAGGTAACTACCTACATAATGAGACAACAAGTTGTGATGCAGTTTTTATTTACTTATTTCATTTTCTTAGCTTCGATTGTCTTTTCCTATGTTTTAACTTCTTCCTTTCTGTTGAATGTGATGGTGCCGATGTTTACGCTTTTTGTATCTTCTTTACTTGCTTCTTTGTTTTCCTGGAACACAATTTCTACTTAAATTATCAGGCGTTTTAGATGTTCAACAAAAATTAAGTTCAATTTGGTTTAGAACAGTTATAAAAGGGCTATGGAATCAATACACAAGATATCAGTAGGTACTTCTGAAAATCTTGCACTGTGCCATCAGCCCCACGCTGTTAAGGCTACCGGAAGCGATGCCATTTCTTCCCATCAGCCTCGGTACAGGGACAGAGGTACCGGGGCTGATGGGACCTAATCCACGTAAGTACGATTTTCTTAATTTAATGATCACAAGACACCGTGCACGAAATAATTTCCACCTCACCATTAATTTTAGCAAGCGGTTCAGGCATCCACCCTGAAGTGGGGGATTTGGGATCTTGAGGCCCTTTTGAGCTTGGTGACACTATCCGTCTTTACTGGCAAAGTGTGGTCTTTGGCAGAGCCGGCCCGAGCCTGTTTATAAGATAGATAACTTGTCAAGAGCATGTCGGGTCATGCTTAGTGGGGTTGGTAGTGGGGCATCTACGGAGATGCACGGGTATGTAGCTTTCATCACAAAATAAATTTAATAGATAGTTGAGTTCAATCCATCGGAAACTGCGAGGTTTTTATCTCATTAAATCACAGTAAGAACAGTTCGTAGAACTGGCAGTCGATGGGTAAAACAATAGTTTCTCAAGTGGCGACCACGAACAAGAAGACGCAGCGTAGGTCTCCCATTAGGTGGACCGACGTCGTTCTGGGTAAAAACCGTGGGGAGCCGATAGGATGCATGAGGCGAGCAGCCACTCAAACAGATAATCTCTGTGGGAGGCCTATGTTCAGCAGTGGACGTCTTCAGGCTGTAATTGAAGATCAGTTGTCCTTCGACGCAACGCAACGCAACGTTCGCCGCGCTCACTACTATGATGGGTGACCGCTACAGCTAAAAGTTGGTATTTACAACTGAGCGCTACCGTGCTTCGGAGGGCACGTTAAGCCGTCGGTCCCAGCTGCTGTCGTAAGACAATAGTCGTTAAGCCAAGTCAGAAGTTTTGGGCGGCCTAAAAATTCTGACACCAACCAGGGCTGATAACTTGCCTACACAAGGAGTTATCTTCCGTCTTTGCAGACTTTAATCTTTTTAAATAGTATCTAAGTACTTATATTCGACATGAATTATTAAGATAGTACTTATCATGAAGGTATATTAGGTACCTACCTCATAGTCATAAAGAAAGGCTGGTCGTTGAGCTAAGTTTCAGGTAGGATTTGTGGGATCTTCACACGAATCTTGATAGGCGCTAGAAACTTGTTTATATCTTCTTCCTTTAGAGATAATAAAATGACTTGTAAAGAAATAATAATAGAGATAGCAATACCTCAATGCTTGAGCTAGGGAACGGGGAGAATCTGTGAGATCTTCACACGCATTTGAGAGGCGTTAATATCTTGGTGACAGCTCAAAAAATTTGTGTTTAAATGACTTATAATTTCAAGCTCGTACCTCATCGAATTTGAGCTAGGGTTCGTGAAGGATCCATGGTACCTTCACACGGATGTTGTTGCTCTTGGACCTTGGTAGCGGCTTCTTCCTTTAGAGATAGGTAAAATAACTTGTAAAAGAGTAGTAAATCGAAACGTTGATACCTGATAGAAGAGCTGGTGTTTGCGTCATTCTGCAGAAGCGTGAGAAAGGGCTACAAGTAAATAAAATGTAAAAGTGGTGAGATAGAAATACCTCGTCGTCTTTCGGAGCCGGCTGGTTAGGATTGAGCCAAGGGTCGGCGAGGATCTGTGGGATCTTGACGCGTATCTTGAGGGGAGCTAGTACTTTGGTGATCAGCTTCCGACATTCCGCTGTTACTTTCGGTTCGCGGGGAAAGGACACTTTGTTTTGGACTTGCTGCAATGGATTTTTTTATGAGGTACCTACTTGTAGCAAACTGAATGTTCTTGCACTGTGGATGGTGTGATCATCACTCATCTACCTATATTGTTACTGACCTATATGTACCTTTTAATATGTATAGGTTTGATATTTTCCTATCCGACATCTTTATAGGTTCGTTCTACCACGGGGTCGCATCAGGTACAAACAAAAAATAGCCCGAACGTGAAAAAAATATAGTGATCATGTCGTGAGCGTTACTATAGTTAGTGTCCAGTGTATTCATTTGGCCCAATACTTCGCCAACACACCATAAAAGTCGCTTAATAATCTTGCGATATGCAGAAATAAAATAATTGGTAAACTAGCTTGAATTATGCCATTGTATGGGATGAGGCATCTATACTGTAGGTATTGTACTTATTATCAGGGGTTCTACTAAAAAGTCATATTACCAATAATTTAATAAACGGTACACTTCCGCAGTTCTGGCTTTAGTGTATTACTTTGAGAATAACGAATCCTAGCTCTGTGGTAGTACTGAATAAAAAAAGTCAAAATAAGATACATAGCTATGATTCACTTTGCATTCCGTGTGCAGATGTGTCAATGAATATTCTTTAACAAGCCAATGTATTTTCAAATATCCCTTAAAATGTTCGTATAACAACAAATAAAAGAGTTCAAGTAGCTACCTTTAGCAGCTGAGTATAGTTCGTGTCATCGAAAGGCAGTCGCCCGTATACTATGGCGTATAGAACCACTCCCATACTCCATATATCCGAGTCCTGCGGCTTATACGGCACTCCTTTCAGAATTTCTGGGGAAGCATAAGCGTAGCTCCCGCAAAACGTCTCACTCAGCGAGAAAACGCCGTTTTTTGGCTTCATGTGGCCGCGTGCGAAACCAAAGTCCGATAGCTTTATGTTCAGGCCATGATCCATGAGCAGGTTTTCGCATTTTATGTCCCTAGAATTTGAATTTAATTTTAGCATTTCTTCTACCCCCTACTATATGTGAACCGACGATCTGGTGAAAGAAAAGTGAAAGCCGCAGGTAGCCATGGATGCAGGAGGTAAGCAGCCGCTCAAAGTGGCGCTCTCTGAGGAAGGCCTATGTTCAGCAGTAGACGTCTTCAGGGTGTTGATGATGATGATGGCATTCCTACTGCTGGAACACAGGCCTTCTCTCACATGCAGAGAGTATATGCTGTTATCCATCACTCTGGCCAAGTGCGGGATGGTGGATGACACCTGCTCTTAAACATGCTGGTTTTCTGACGATGTTTTCCTTCACTGTTGACAAAGTTGTTTACTGGTCATCAACAGGCTGAGGACTTCCACGGCTGCATTAGGGCTCCCCCAGAGAACGCTACTTTAAGCGGCTGCTCACCTCCTGCATCCATCGGATCCCCGCGGTTTTCATCAGATCGCCGGTCCATCTAGTGGGGGGCTGTCTACGCTGCGTCTTCCGGTTCATGGTCGCTACTCGAGAACCTTTACTGGTGCTAGTTATAAATCAAATCACCTATGAACGACTCCCCGCTCGTGGCAGTAGTCTACGGCCTCGACCAGCTGTCGGAACCACCGGCGTCCGCGAACCTCGTCAATGTGCTGATCTTTACGAATTATGTCCAGAAGGCTGCCATTCTCTGCGTACTCCATTACAATGTAGACCCTGAATTCAACGAAACAACGTCTATTTTAAATTGAACTTAAAATAAGTTGATACTCAGGAATCTCTCAATTGATGACACTACCGAGTCCGTGTCATCATCATCTTTAACAGCCTGAAAACGTCCACTGCTGAACATAGGCCTCCCTTTATAGAGCACCACTTTGAGCGGCTACATGCCTCCTGCATATGTCCGACCCAGTTGGTTAAACCGAAACATCCAAACACTTGTCACGTGTCCCGGCTTTAGAGACAGATGCGTTCAAATCCCCAATTTTTAATGCGGTAAATTGAGAGTACCCACAGAAAACGATAGAAACCTTGAGGGGTCAGTGCCTATCAACATAAGAAAACCTAAAGAAACTATTTATTTTCAAAATGCTGCGAAAACGAAGAGAATTGTATTAGTGAACACAGATCCTATAAAAATGTTTTAAAAAGATTTTTATAGGATCTGTGTTAGTGAGATGGTGACTCTACTAGGTACTTTTAACCTATTTCGTCAGTTGTTCTATTGCTGGTGGCTCCAAAGTACTACTTCACTCACATTAAGGCCACTCTAAATAAATTACAGAATTACCGACGTATTTGGGCGTGATTGAGTTAGAACTAATAAGTAGACCTACCTAGATTCATGCTTACACTTTGTTGATTTGTAGTGGAATACTTACAATACAGAACAGTATCAATAATAATTACAGATAAAGTTTAGTATAAAAATTAAAACACATCACACTACCACTCACCACTTCACCACTTCTTTCTTCATTACTTGTTTATCTACCTACGTGACACTAACAAAAATGCGACATTATTCCGTCGCAGAGGCCATAATAAAGAAGTCAAGCCACATTCACATTTTTTTAATAGTCATAATAATTATCATCGTCTAACATCGTCTGCCTAAACTAAACATAGGCCTCCCCTTTATAAAACGTCACTTTGGATGCTAATCGTAAGGGTTTGCTACATCACCACGTTTGGCAGGCATCTTCGTACTTTAATGTAACGAATTCTGAATAATGCATTATAGAAATCAAAATGACCTCTAACTCACCTGTGCGTTGTTTCAATAGCCTGTAAGAATCTTATTAAATTTTCATGTTTCAAACCCTTCACAACTTCAATTTCTCGTGGCAGAAACTTTTTCAAGTAGTCTCCAGGCGCTTGAAACTTGCTTATTATTTTTATTGCGACTTGGCAGTTGTGTCTATCACTGGTGGCAACCTGAAATATCCGTATTTTGTTGTACGCTAAAGTCATAATACCTACCTAACCTGCCTTACCTAAAGCTTCAAGAAGTCTGTTTTAATTTGAAAGAAGAATTAGCACCTTAACGGTGGCGTATGAGCCAGATCCAATGGTTCTACCGAGAACATAGCCGTGGGTTTCAAGTACGGTTAGCTTTTTCTCAGTTTTAGCTTCTACACCACTATGCACAGTCGCCGTAGGCTCAGTCGACATTTCGCCGAGGACATTGTCATTGGCTCTCACATCCGGCCCCGGCATATCACAGAATATTAATTTAAAACAGAATTTAGTTCAGGAAAATAACATTTTATAATTTAGCCACATTATTTATTTTTCTTTATATTTTCTGGGGTATTGTTCATGCTGTCATTTTGTCAAAATGTGATTGATATATTTTTCAGTGACGCATTAATTCGAATTTTCCGCTTTGAGGCATAGACAATTTTCAGCAGCCAGTATCATGCTTTCTTTCTACTTAGAGACTACTTATGTAAAACGAAACGTAAAGTAATAAGGAAGGAAGTGGTCCAATGAGGTTTAATTAAAAGAGATGTAAAACTTTAACAACATTGACCCTATAAAATGAAAGCTTCTTCCAAAAAGTGTAATAATACCTTAGCTTCACCCTAGCTTTCATGAATCTACTACTCAAAAAAAGTAGTAGTGTCAGATAACTATATTGTTACTAGATAGTTAATAGGCAGTAGCGTAGCATTACGTAGTAAATTAATACTCTTTGGGTAGAGGTAGAGTAGTACTAGAACCATGGAGCTAATATTATTTCATCCATGACTACAACCTATTATAATAACATTGGGTAGTAGGTTCATGCTGACTTCATCCATGGTTAAAATGAATGTTTAAAATAAAAGTTTATGACTAAATAGAAAAAAAACTTCTGAGTATAACAACCATCTCATGGTAGTCAAATAATAGGCACGCCAAATATTCTCAACTACAAAACATTACAAAAGTTTAATTTTATATTAAAGAAGACTGAAGATCAGGTCTACTACTTAGATCTAAGTGCTTAAGTAACTACCCAAATATTTTATTTTACTTTGGTAGTAACATATTTAGTAATCCGTGCCTATACTATCTTAACTAATACAGTTTATATTTTGTTACTTTGATACACATACTTCAAACCCTACTTAATATAATTTATTGAACAGTTGATCTTGTGACCTGACTATCTAGACAACTTTCTGATCTACTTGTTTATCCTGAACAAAAAGCCAATAAGCGAATTGTGTTAAAGTTCGTCGTAAATAGACCTTTGAAAAGTTGAAAATTCCCAAACAAGGTAAGCTAACTACGTCGGGCTTGGGCGTCACATCAAACAATTAGGAGTTCGATAGGTACAGAGTTAGGTGTGCGGAGCGATACATCGAAGCTTGATTACTTTTTCTACTTGAGCAAGTAATAAAAGTTGCCCAGCAAACCGAGAACTGTCACTGTGCTGGGTTTTAATTGAAACACGATGGGTTACCATTGGGAGATGAGGATTTCTTTTTTTATAGATAGGCTTGCGTTTGACTTCATTTCTCTTGAATTTAAGTGACAATGTGATCGACGATGTTGCACTAAAAAGATCACCAAAATATCAACGTATTCTGTTATCAACAGAACACGATTGTTCTTCCGGTTCATGTTTATGATTTTATAGCGACACGTATATACATAGATGTCCCGTTTTCATGCCCGTAAACACGCTTATTTGTGTTGATTTATTTGTCCTTGCAAAATTATTCATAACAACCTTAATTTCGATGGAAAACAAACGGATGTGATGTAATGTTATTTGAAAAGATTTATATGCTACTAGCATTACTTAGACAAAAGTAGTTTAACTAGTTGTTAGATTAGTTTAAAGAGAAAAAGTAGCCGAAGAATGAAAGCTTAAGTCCCGCCTCCGGAGAAGATCCTTCGTCAATAATGGAGTAGAAAGCAAAAAGTTAGTGCTCCAAGCGAGTTATCAATTGTATCTGCGAGCTCCGAGTTTTCATTCATTTATTGCACGCAGAGTCGCAAACCCAACGGAAATGGTTAATGGTTATTCCTTTCGTCGCATTTATTATAAGAGCTGAACTTTGTCACCATCACGGAGACACTCTGTGGCTTTTTATCCGTTCTATAAAGTGCAATTTTTGCGAAGTTACCAAAGTCTGGATTGTTGTAAATCGACTTGCGGAGTAACTCGAATGGAAATTGCCTCTTTGTTTCTTATCAATAGGCAACCTTTGTTACGAGTGAAATTTTATTGCGCCGTTTTTTTTGTGTGAATCAAAGTAATGAAGTGAGAGAGTTGAGTTTTTGAATAAACTGGAACGACGTGTGCTGCGTTTAATAAAGAGGTTAGTATAATTAGCGGGCAGGAGGAGCTTGTTCTGAAAGTTTGTCTAGCAACAAGCTGGGCAGGTGCGTTTCGAATAGAGCATAAGCATTAAGCATACGGTCCACACGGAGCAGTTCCAGCATTGTTTCCCTAAACGGCGGCGTCTGTCGACGAGACATGCAGGAGTTAGTTTTACGAGCTCCCGACCTGCTGCGGTCCGCGTCGTTTGCATAGGTTATGTGCAAACAGCTAAATGAGCAGGACATCGGGCTTGGGAGTAATTTCACTGTCTCAGTGGTAAAGTGGCTTGGAGGATAGACTTACATTTTAGCGGACCTCGTATTAACTAAATCAACCAAAAAATATTGTTACTGACTATCTGACTCTTTATACTTTGTTTTGGTGTTTTTATTTATGCACTATATTGTATAAGTAAAATTCATAAGGTATATATTTCTGCCAAAATCATTTGGTAATTTTGCAATCAAGGTGATCGCCTAGCAGGTCGTCGACATCGGTCAGGTTTGTCGTCGACAGTAAGTTCTTCATTACTTCAATCACACGTTCAATCAAATAAAATGTTTGCAATCGAATCAAGCTAGAAATTTGAAGCGAGCTTCAACTGTCATTACAACAAACCGCGGCACAGTCCAATGGATTCTGTTGAAAATAATATGAGCGCCGCAACCTCAGGCTAAAAATGGCCAATGTTTATTTCACGATGTACAAAAAGTTGTCTATTTATTCAAGCGTGACTCCAGCGGAGGACGTGTCTCATGAAGAATGTAGACAGTTTTAGAAACATACAACATGACGGTTTGTCTAGGTGTTTGCTGATGTCGACAGCATGGGTGCGTAACATTAAACCGATTTTTTTTGGCATATTTTCACTATTTATTTACCTTGACATTATTTGATTAAATCGCTTAATTTATGACAGTAAGATCATACAGTTTTTAAATTCAAAAAGTAAATACCCGGTTCAAGATTTCAAGTTTAATTTAATCATTATTCATCAGTTTTTCGACCCCAATCTCGTGCGCCGTTTTAACGGTTTGCTATATCGAACTCTATTTTTTATTTCAAGCATAGGTTTATACATTTACATATACATTTTTATATCTTTAAAGTAAATTTAACTAGGAAACTTCCTAAAACTGAAATAATAATTATAAAATAAGAAATTTACAACAAAAAACTATGTGTTATCAAAAAAACCTTTGTAATTAAGGTAATCATCTAATCGTTAGTGATTAAAAATTTTGCTTTACATTTAAATTAAACCACGATCATTGCTCTAGAACTTCATTTTCCGATTTGGTGTTCCAAATTTCGATTTCGATTTTATAGTTCTGAACGTGTCATCTTTGTTGTTGTTCTCGTCTAAGGCCGCCACGCCGGCCCGTGATACGGACCTTTCTATTAAAATTCTGCAAATAAAGGGACTCGCCTGCCCCTGTCTGTTTACCTGGCCCGTGTTTAAAAGGGAATGTAATACAATCCCAGTTATTTTCATTATTCAGCTGTGCATTAGCGACTTTAGTTTACACCCCGAAACGTCAGGGATTTACTCTCTTTGAAATATTCTAGTACTAGGTACTAGATAATTACTAGATTGGCTTGCGTTTTATTACATTTCTCCTGATTTTAAGTGATAATATGGGCGACTGTATAGCACGCTCGCTTGTTGGTTTTCGTATAATAGTATAAAATTCTAACAAAGTTTGATCGTTGGTTAGAATTTGTTGAAATTTTATTTATTAGATTCATTGGGAATATTGCCTAACCACGAATCAAAAATCTACCTTAAGAATCCTGTTTACTCTCGTCTTGATAACGTCTGGATTTAGAATAAGAATAAAGAAGAAAATATATATTATTATTTGATCGGCGGTGTACTAATCAGGGCATCGATTCCCGGTAAAACGTTTTTAGTACGAGCACGATAGAATCCAAAAGCACATTTTTGTTTGAACGTACTTCGACAATGATGTCGCACGCGACATTCTACCGAGAATCGCCCCATATCCCGAGCATTTAGTTCACATTCGATCTTTATCTAAACTGTGAATGTGCTTTGCACCGCGATAATGTGGCCCTCATAGCCGTAGCCGTTACGCTACGTGCTACGGTAACGCTACGCTGACGTTGTAGCATGCTCTACGAGCGTAGACACTGGCCAGTCACGTCAGTATTTCTGATTTTAGAAGATTTCTCTTTCTAAAAGGTTTTGCTTTCATATTTTCAGTCACTTTCAAAGGTCTCTAATGTAACAAATAAGTTTAACTAGGGGTGCCCGCGGTTTTATCTGCAAATCGTACGTTTTCCTACACGAACTCATTCAAATTAATAAAAAAAGTAATCTAAGCAGTGTACACTTTAACAAATCACAAAGACCAGCTAATAGGACGTCGTTTCACCCACGTTTGTACATACAATCCATATCACCCCATTTAATCCCATATAGGATAAAGTGTTCAAAACTCGTACTACACCCATGTACATACCTTTTAGTATATACGACATAAAAGTAGGTATCCTCTACTTAGTTTGTGGTAGGTACTCTCCAAATATCAGTCTCTAGAACTAGCAGTTTTGGCAGTACATTTCCTGTCAGCCAGCCAGTGAGGTAGTAACGCAGGATTACCAAAAAAATCATAATTTAATCAATTATTTGTGGACATTACACACAGCGCCATGTCATAAAAAATGAATATGCCTTTATTACTCAAGCTAACTACACTACATACTAACTAGCTACACTATACCTACTACAAAGAACATATGGACTGTATAATAGACATTCGAAATATTCGCTATAGGAAGATATATGTTTACAATAGTAACACCACATTAGTAATGAGTAAACACATCGAGCAACAATCTATCGCAATGCGGAACGTTGTCCAGCTAATATTTATTTACAGCGCGTTAGCAATGATCGATGTTGGCGGATGTTTGTGGAATGTCGAGTAGTGTCGTTAACACACTTTAAAATAGAAATTTTATTGACAAAATAACGTTTGTCGTTAACGTATCATTTAAAAAATAAAAGTCTACTTAGGGTTTTTTCCAGAACTCGTATATGATCACTTTGATGTCTGTCTCATCATCATCATCAAAAGCCTGAAGACGTGCTCTGAATATAGGACTTCCCAGAGAGCACCACCTTGAGCGGCTGCTCGTCTCCTGCATTCTTCGGCTCCCGGGCATCTCAAGAAACACGAAAATTTGAGAACATCACACTATCTTAAAAAGCTCATGTCCCAACAGTGGGAAGATATTGGCCTGTTACAATGACAATAGTTCACAGATTCATAATCCTGACAAAAAATCAAGCTTCTTTTTGGTATGTTGCCAAAGTTGAAGATGCGCAGTCGCCAATGTCTTCAAAAAAAATGCCAGAGTAACATTTACATTCTCTTATAAGGTTGCTTCGTCTATAGAAGTTATCTTAATGAGATGTTAATAACATACCCCTCCCTTCAACATATTCCCACCTTCCCTTCACCCCCACTCCTATCAACCTTCCATGCAGTGGGGGAAAGATGTATACAATAGCCCAGATAATATAATACCTACAGTAACAATAGCATTGGACCCCTCACTAAGCATAACTCCTATCCTTCTCAAAAAAAAAAAACAATTTGAACCAATAATTTAGATTTCCCCCATCATAAACACAAATATGATTATATTTATCCAAGAGCTATGGTTAATCATAGAATTTCAGAAATAGGAAGTATTTGGTGCATTAATTAATTGGCTCATCAATTAAGAGTAACAGTTTGTGGCTGGCCCCTGTGTCCGACGTTTGGATTGCATTAGTTTCCGTTTGTATTTATCAAACAGATGCTAATTATAGCCTGTAATATATGCTTTGCATTCGTTCACATCATTTATGTCATAACATAACCACCACACCACAACATCATAACACGTAGGACCTAAAAATGCTAATTTTGGTAATGACTTACATAATAACTGGAGGTAAATAATAAAGAGAAGGCGCTAGTTGCCAGCAATTATTTCTTTCAGCCTGTTATAACCTGGGAGTCTTCAGGTTCTAGAAGTTGGAAGAAAGCACGCACCGTCGTTGACCCTCTTCATCACTTACCATCAGGTGAAATAGTGGTCAAATGCTTTACTCACCGTCTCACCTGTCCCACTTCCACTTAAATTAAATGCAACACTCAGAAAGAAATAAGAGATAGCAAAAACGTCTCTAAAATTAATGCGACGCACTGACAATTTTATCTCTAAAAGACGTTAGAACGTACCTACCTACCATCATCCCTTAGGTACTTACCTACTTTCTTGTTTGTGTACGTTAAAATACAAAAACATAGAGTCATATTGCGAGAACATTCTTGATTCATTTAAATTCAAAAATGAAAGAAAGAAAGAAAGAAAATACATTTATTCGTGACACACACAACATTACATTACATAAATGACGTTACAAAACAATATACACACAAACAGAAGCAGTGCCAAGCAGTGCAATGCTGCGTGGTGTCACGAATGGGCCCCGACTCAGCATAAAATTAAGGTCCTAAAGACCTTAATTACTGATTTTCAGTTGGACCCCATTTGTGGCCCCCACGAACGTCAGAACAAACTTAAAAATTTAAAAACAACAAAGTACAATAAACAAATAGAAAGAAACATGCAAAAGGCAATATTCATAAAATTTCAAAATGTATTCTGGGTATTTAATAAAAACGTACAGGTGTTAATTAGATTCATTTATAAAAATGAAAACGCCATCAACAACTATTAAAAGCGCTTAACGCTCGGACTCACCTATAAAATAATATCTCGAAAACATTAGCAACTCGTGCCAGTGGTCGTTAGCATCAAATAGGTACAAAAGAGAGAAAGGTAGGCGGCTTTAAAAAAGCAGCCTTGTAAATAAACTTTTTGATACGTATCTATGGGTGCTGGGTAAATAACTACTAATAATTGCTTAAGTATTTAGTCTCATGAGTGTGAATCATTTTTTAAAGATATTTTATTAATTTATTTCTGTGTGTGTCCTGAAATATATTTATTTATAGGGTTTGTTTATGAATGTTGCATTAACATAGGAGATTATTGCATTATTAGATACGCTTCGTGGTTTGACGCATTTACGAATAATTAAAGTCGTATTTATGAAAGTGGCACTTTGTAGCTTATTGTAGTAGTGTGCAATGCTGATATTAGCTGGCGTGTGTCATTTCATATCTATTCCACAAAAACCGCTCAAAATGAATTCTTGACGATAAATTCTTGCTCTGCAATAATCGTAATGATTAACTATTAACTTATAAATCGATTGTTTCTAAGTATCTATTTTTTATACTTAAAGTTTCGTAATCATACTAAAACAACGCATGAGCAGACACCACGGTAAAGCGAATTTTTGAAATCGCGGGTTGTGTTCCTTACGCGCTCACATGAAAACTAATTTTATGCTTTGTGAACATAACAATAATTTAAATTAAAGGATATGTTGGTGCATGTGACTGGTCATTTTAATTTAAAAATGAACAAAGATAACCACAATATCATATATATTAGCTAATATACGTAGTACTATATTACATCTATTCTGTAGTTCTACTTCTAAAATTTCAATTAAAAGGGTTTTACTCAGCTTTTGGTATTCTATTAAAATTTAGGGTTAACGACAAACGAATAGCGGTAATATTCATGCGAGGTAAGATTACATAGTTCAAACTGCTTTGCAACACGTTCGGATATGTCAGTGATCCGAAAATTAAATACAATCATAGTAATGTTAATTGTTTGCCGGGAATGAGCTGTTAATTGCTACCTCCATTAAAGTTAGCCCTACTCTCCCCTACAGTAAAACGAGTCTGCTATAAACCTCACTGACAAGACAGCGTCTACAAATCCATCAACTTTATACACTAACTAACAATGCATGTTGGTCGGTGCAATCCAATTCACTTTGTTATAAACATAATAGAAAACTTTTCATTGTAACTCTTGACACGAATCTCAGCAAATCTATAAAGTATAGAACACTATCTTTACTGTCCAACCGTTAATTTTTAAAGGCATTGTGTCCACAGCATTCTAGTTATGATGATTGTAGTGGTTTTTTACGACAGCTACTTTATTAGGGAAAGTGGGAGTGACATCTCGGCGTAATGCCGCGGGGTACCAGTGGATCAGTTTTGCACAGAATAAGACACACACTTGCATAATAGCTATGTTCAACTTACCTACTAATTTATATGCGTACCACAATACGTAAATCAAACAGCCTTCTTGTACATATTTTAGCTATAAATAAGAAATATCACTAATAACTATAACCTGGGATGTCTTCAAGGCAAGGGTGAACAGGTATCTTCTAGGTAAGCATGCACCACCGTAGACCGCGTCGTCACTTACCATCAGGAAGAAGATTGTGTTGAGGTAAGTGTTTTGTGTCATTTGGGGACAGGTAGATTACATATTTTTCGATGTCTATGATTCTAAGCCGTAACAGTGATCTCAGGACATCACGAGACATTAACTACTGTCCAGTTACATATCTTGCGGTTCTGTCGTGATGCGAACTGTATCTTTTATAAGCGAACTCGGACGTTGCGGACAGGTTTATAACTCGTCCTTTTGTGGACGAGGGTTATGTCCACTGCTTGTGTTAAACAAAACTTTTTGCTGCCGCTTTGTTATGAGGTTGGATATTGCGGTTCCTTATTTCGGGGACAACTAATTACACGGTGTTGAGATATACCTACATTAGTTGAATTGGATTGGTCACGGTGTGCTGTCCATTTTAAGCCTTTATGTTCAGACTCTAAAACTTCTTTATTTTTCTAGTTTTATGTAAAAGTAGCAGCTTGTCCATTCCCGATGATACTAATTTATGATAATGAATGTAAAACCAAATGCCCACTTAAATCTCAGCGTAGATAATATAGTCCGAAGCATGGTCCGGAACATGAACGTACTATTCATGGTCTGGACTGGAGGCTTACCACAAACTAATACAAAACCATCATGTTTCATGACATTAATGTTTCAAGGTTACAATATTTTTTTTTGTTTATGAGAATGAATGACTTGACGAGCTGGTCGTTCACCTGATGTTAAGCAATACGGCCGCCCATAACAGTTGCAGTGTCACTCGGAACTTTAAAATAATAAAGTTTTGTGCGACACTGCACTGCGCACGTCATCCTGAGACATCACACAGTCTAGTAATCGGAATACTACACTGTGTAATCAGGTCATAAAGTCTCATTTGCCCAGTAATTTCACTAGCTACAATGCCCTTCAAACCGGAACACAGTAGTGCTTGCACACTACTGCTTGGCGGCAGAATAACTGGCAGAGCGGTGGTACCTACCTAGACGAACTTTGCAGAAAAGTCCTACCACCTAGTAATATTTTTCGAATTCGCACCATGAACTTATAAAGTGTTCTTGCGTGAGAACAAGACGAGACATTTTTATATAGCGTTATCACTGTCGCAGGTCAGTGTCAACATGATGTAAAGGTATGACATGACAGTGGTAATTGAGTGAACGATTTAACGTGATGTCATCAAAACTGCACTGCCTCTGCAACATTACAGTACATATTCTTAATTTTATGTAATTTTTCAATGTATTATCGTAGCTTTATAATACAACACTGTTTGATTTTTAACTTTAGGATCATGTCATGTTGTATAAAATGTAATTTTGTATTATAATTATTATAACATTCTGTGATTTTGCCTAACTACATCTGACTTTCAAAAGTGTACATACTGTGCCTAATTGAAATAAACATCTTGAATCTTGAATTTTTGAAGTAATAATGCAATAAGAGGTTGTGGTAGGTCCCCTGGAGTTGTCAAACATCGATAATAGAATCAATCAGGGTCTACGAATCTAATGTAAAAGGGTTGTTTGAACGGTATTATAATAGAGTTCAAGGGCGGAGGCGGGCGCCAATTTCAATATAAATATTATTGCAGTGGCACGCTAAACGCAGGATAACATTTGCATATTTATAAGAGAGCAGCCCTCAGCAAACATGGAGGGAATTGGTTGCGGGACCTTACATTTGGGAAACAGTAAGGAATCTACTATAAAAAACAACTATATCCTAAGTGTATAGGCCTACTTAACACTGATAAATTTTGTGATCAATGAGATCACCTTAAGAATTTCCATTTTATTTACTGAAAATAGAAAAGAATTTTTGGATTTTTTTTTAATTAATCCACGATATATCTTTTTTATTAATTCTAGCCAATCTGTTTGACCCTGATGTCAACAAGGACAAAGCCTACGATGCGGCACGCTTTCCTAGAAGCACTTGCTGTAAGATTCTTTACTATTCTTACATTATATAGTATGATAGCCATGCCCTGGGTTTGTTTTTGACATAATAGGCCCTTTGTCGAAGGAGGCTGTTCCTTATAGTCATTACTCAGTGGCTGCTACGTGTGAGTTAGCATATTGCGGTAACAGAGGCGTGGTCTCTTCGTATAAAGCATCCATAAATTCTATTTTCTCAATTCAGATGAAATTGCGCTCATTTTTACAGAAGATGTATATCAATTTGGAGCTTTACAGGTCTTCTGCCTATAACCGTAAACAATCTTAAATCTTTTTGTCCATTTACAAAAAAAACCCTTCGGTGATAATGAGCTGAAACCTTTGGACTGTCCAAAGGATCAACACGGGAGGATAATATTTTATATAAGAATCATCAATACCAAATGTTTCGTAGAGGCAGTGTGGGTAATTTTATTAGTGGTACTAACAGTACGATTTAGTAGTTAGTTTAGAGAATAAAGGTAGGTGTTTAGCCTTTATATAAAAGGTTACGTATGAATAAAAAGCTTGGCAGCCTAGTTAAATTAAAAAGAGGTAAGTTCATAAAAAGTTCATATCGAATTGAGTAGACTAACTCAATTCGATATGAACTTTCGGCCAGTAAAAGCAAATAGTAGGTACAAACGATAAACAATTCAGCAGAAACTTTTTCAAATCCTATACACCCTTCGCCTACCCACAGAAAATGTGCCACATGACTACCTAAAATGTGGATGTGTCACATTAACATTCATATTTGCTCCAAAAATCTATTTTTCGATACCAAAAGTTCAGGCAAGAAACGATAAAATAGGTTTTACCGATACGCGAAGGCCGTATGTCTAGTTATTGATGTCAGAGGTCGTCCTTTGCAAGATCACTTTGAAACACGTGAGGATATTTAGATACTACCTTCACGTATTTTGAAGTGTCTTAGAAATAGCAAGTTAAAATGGCACTGGGCAGGCCACCCGATGGGGACGAAAGGTTCACGAGTGCCGACCACGAAAAGGAAGATGCAGCGTAGGCCGACCCCTCACTAGGTGGACCGACGATCAGGTGAACACCGCGGAGAGCCGATGAATGCAGGAGGCAAGCAGCCGCTCTCTGAGGAAGGCCTATGTTCAGCAGTGGACGTCTTCAGGCCGTTAATGATGATTTAGATACTGAGGCAAACTCTCCATGTTAATTAACCATAGGTAACTAATAATTATTCATTATTTTTATTCAAAAGCTTGAAAACAAATGGAACAGCGCCTATATGATGTCCGACGATGTGTCACTAAAGGTCGTTTATCTTACTGTTTTTATTAAATGAATTATTCAAGTAGACTTTGCGTTGCGGTGAATTTATTATTCTATGACACTTGGTTGGTTCACGGGTTATAACAGTGCCTAATTTAAGAGGCTTTGTGGGAAAGCGAATGATGGAATTGAGCATTGAAATAGTTATAATTTCAAGAGAAGGTATCTAAAAGCTTATAGCAATGTCACCCACCTTGTAGGTACCTACTTACCGATTAGGTGGACTAAGGGTGGGGTTTATGATATCTAGTTAAACCAATGGTTAAAAATACTAACAAAGGTCACATGGGTTACCTTAACTACGGATGAAAAAACCCATCTTTAGGTTCTATTGTATGATCTAGAGCAAACTTTCAACTACAATCAAACCTGCAGTTAATTTAATTTTAGCTAGACAGCTAAGCGATAATGTGTTGCACCAACATCACACAAGATACACAAAAGGCTACACAAGATTGACTGGATTAAGATTAAGCTTTAAAAGCTTATATTAAAAATTGAAGAGTAAATATTTAACGATGAGCGGTACGATAATCGACGGGCCCGATAGCTCAGTTGGTAGTATCCCTGCCTCCTGAACTGAGGGCTGTGGGTTCGATTCCTACCCAGGACAAACATTTGTGTGATGAACATCGATGTTTGTTCTGTGTCTGGGTGTTATATTGTATTCTATGTATGTATTTACAAACGAAAAAGTATATAAGTATTGTGTCCGTTATCTGGTTCCCATAGTACAAGCTATGCTTAGTTTGGGGCTAGATGGCGCTGTGTGAAATGTAAAAAAAAAAAAAAAAAATTAACCTTAACTAAAAACAGTTAATTTTAAACCGAGGGTATGGTGCAACACAGCCTTAGTAGTACCTCGTAGTTAGTTTAGGAGTCAAAACTTAAAATAAAACTACTACTATGTACAGTAATTATTGTGTAAGCGTTTCTGGACTTACTAGTAATAATAAAATTAATTGTAGGTCTATCAATTTTAATTGATTGTGCGGTGATTATTGGTTGGTTTCTTCTGGAATTTTGTTGTATTTATATAAATTTGAACGCTCATTTCATCTTCACGCAAGCTGTTATTCAACGACCCGACGTAACACCCAATTTCACAACCATACCTATGCATGACATAAAATGTATAATGTTATGCATTCCCGACTAAATTCCCCCATTTGGCGAAATGGTAGTGAAGTGGTGCCAGGAGTGGAATTATTCGTGAAATTCAACAGTACATTTACACCTGTCTTTACCAGCTTACTAGATCTGTGACCCCTCTCGGTGGAGGTCTGAAACGGGAGCTAAGATATGTTATAAAAGAGGTCTACATAGACTGGTTTATTTGATGGTTGTAGGGACACGACGCTAGCTGTCTGGCTCCTTACGTCGAAAAGCTAGAATTCCATTGACGTTTGTGCTTTAGTATACTCAATACGTGGTCAGCGCATGAAATCCCTTAGAACTTGAGCATATTAATATGTTTCATTGTTTTATGGTTAGCTCTTTGTTCAGGTATTTCTTGGTAAATTAAATTTGTGGTCTACGTCTAAAAATTGAGCTGAGTTGTTATAATACTTACATGTTTCATTGAAATTTATCGTGTATTGGTAGTTTTCAGTCTGACTGGCATGTAGGTACTAGTAAGCTAAATATTTTATTAGGTACTTTAAGTTGTATGAAGGTATCTACAATTTTGTTTATTCATAAAAAAGAACTTTTATTTTTTCATCTTATTTCAGTGCTACGTGTCTGATAGTTTTATTAAAAGGTTCTTATGTTATTGTTATGTCATCATGCTAAATTGGTTAACGTTACAGTAGGTATAAAAAAAAAAAAAAAAAAAAAAAAAAAAAAAAAAAAAAAAAAAAAAAAAAAAAAAAACACGTTTATGTAAACTGATAAGATGGGGTGGCGTCGTGTAGTTTTCAAATCTTAGGAAATTTCAATATCCACCAATAGTTATTTGCTAATAAATTATACCATATTAGCATTCCCATCACCGTTAATAAAAAGCAACGACATACCGGAACAAATCGAGGAATCCCTTGCGATTAGGGTGTGCAAAATTTAACATTGTAATTTATTTTTATGGACATGATACGATCCCTTAGTTGCATCTCGTCCCGGGAATTGGGGATTAAATAATCACATCAGTGGCTTTTACTGTTTATCTCTGTTGGTACAGTTACTGTTATAACCAGTGTTTCTGTTTGAAGGAGCGTTAAGTAAGAGTTTTATGTTGTGTCGCGTGACGGATAGATGGCGTGAGGAGTACCGCTCGTCTGAATTTTAAATAAAAAAAAAAACAGCTAATATACTCAGCTAGATCAAAATAAAATAGTTTTACTATGAACTAAAACTTCCAATTAAAAATATATCACTTGTATGGAGTCTGGGATAAGGTTTTTGATGTAAGTATAACACTTCGACGCTACCAGAAATCTTTTGTCCTTTATTGATTTGGGTGAAACTTATTGAGAAGAAAGAAAGAAAAATTAATTGTTACTCAGGCGATACTGCTATAATAAATCATGTTCTTCTTAATTAAGAGTCTTGAAAGCTCTGCTGGGCTACCACAAACTAATACAAAACCATCATGTTTCATGGCATTATTATTTCAAGGTTACAATAATATTGTTCGAATTCGTACCATGAACTTTTAAAGTATTCCTGCGTGTGAGCGAGACGACTACATTTTTATATGGCGTTATCACTGCCGCACGTCACTGTCAATATGATGTAAAGGTATGACATGACAGTTGTATTTGAGTGAACGATTTAACGTGACGTCATCGAAACTGCTCTGGCTCTGCAACATTAAAGTATTGTTACTTTTATGTCATCTGTCAATGTGTGGTTGAAGTAATATTGAAGTAATAATGCTATAAGACGTTGTGGTTGCCCCCCTGATCTTGTTGGCAAAGTATATCTTGTAGCCTTACGACACGCGTGGCATATATCTTTTCTTTTTTTTATCTATATTCTAGGTCTCCCTCTGTCCCTCTTTCTACCTTTCCTTCTAACTCCTTTGCTTTCTCCTTCTATTCTTTCTTTCCTTTCTTATTGAAGTTATCATGCCATATGAGGTAGCCTAACATTTTTTTATCTTCTTGCTTCTATTGTCACTTAATATTATTTCGTTTTTCTTAGTCTGAGTATTGTAATTTGCAAATGAAGCCGCTGTGCGTCTCTAGTATTAATTATTTTGCAGCTTATACTGACGTAGCGTTTTAATAAATTAATTATTATGCCTTATTTGAATGCTTTGCAAATATTTGGACGAAAGCCGAATGGAATTCAAAATGCAGAACATAACGTCAAACAATCATGTTATTTTTAATTGAAACTCTGTATGGCAGATGAAATGTTTGCAAAAGGATCGCTGCATTAATATTAAAAAACGAGCGATTTAAAAGGGCCTAACCTAATATTACGATGAAATAAAAATGCTTTAAAATTAACATGTTTATTCCGAAAAAGCATGCCCACTTTTATATTAGTCTGTACCAAAGTGTCAGAATGGTAGTATCTGGTAAGGAAAGTGTCGAATCAAGGAAAGTGTCGAACTAGGGAAAGTAGTGAATTAAAGTAGCCAATTAGAGAAAGTATCGACGTTACCTGACCCAGTGTGTTATATACTTAGTTATAGATATTTAGGTACCAACACAAAGTAATTTTAAAAGGATGGTCATTATATTTGGAAATAGAGTACAGTTGAGATAATTGTTACTAAGCTACAAAATACTCGCTCTCACTATTATGCTAAAATGTAATGGGATGAGAGTGTCAGCGTTGGAAATTATTATATCCGCTTTTCTCAGAACTTTTCTCGAACACCCAATTACTAAAGTAGGGTATTGATTCCCATTTCCACATATTGTTCTTACTCACAATAAACTTGACCATAATTTCCCAAAGATTTCGTACATAAATTATTCCTTATTGCGATAAAACGTTAACGGGCCCCATTTATTATTTATTGCCGAATTTTATTGTCAAGCGTACGGCCTCGTGTCGTGATATCGACGCCTTGTATTTGTTTGAATGGGTTATGGTGCGACATGGGGATAGGTAAGATAAGGTTAGATAATAAATATAGCATACGACATATTTAGGTAACGTAGGCTCCGCCAATAAGTGGACCAATCAACGACTTGGTCAAAAACGCGATTGGCCGATGGAAACAATGCAAGACGCAAGCAGCGGCCCAAAGTGGTGCCCTATGGCGATGGTCTATGTTCAGCTCTGAACTTATGGCTAATGATGATAATGATAATAATATGAGATATTTAACGTAATAATTGTCGCAACTATGTATGTACGTACGTACGTACTTATATCTAATATTAAATTAGAGCAATATGTACAGTATCCTCTCGAATCATATTTTCCGTAGTTATCCAATAAATAATTTACCCCATAATACATATCACAAAGCTCTATTTCTAGGTAATAGCCATCAAAGCTGGTGTTTACCATCTACGCATAATGCGTTATCGCTCTACTTTGAAGTGTATCCAAAGCTAACTCGGCTTATAGTTAGGGCTGTCTATTAGCCTTACGTAGTTCGCGAATGACCTAGTTTGCAAGAACGCTCCCATAGGTTAACTACGGGAGCTACAGCGATCCCAGTTGCGTCAGGTTTTCGTTCTTTCGCCGAGATGGGGTGCGCTACTAAGCAGTGGAACTAACGCGAACTAGTGAACTAAAGAAGCAAACTAAGGGTAGGTTTTTTCACCAAAAGTTAAGGTAACCAATGGTTAATTAAAAACTGTAACAAATTTTGACCATTAGTTAGAAATTAGAGTTTTTAACCATATCGGTGAAAACCCCACCCTAATTCACCTAAGATCTGCGAACTTAAATGATCGCTAACAGTATAATGCTCATGCTCAAGCCGTACTGTTCATCGACCTGTGGTTTCGTATTCGCTGACTTTCTTGGCTGAAGGATCTTTGTGATCCTCGCCTGGATTTGATTAAGATTGGTAGGTTACTTGCGTATACTTTGGGGGTTGGGCAGGATTCTTCATGACTCTTTGTGGTCATATAAAACAGCTCTTATATAAAACAGCTTGACGATTTTCTTTATGTTGGTCAAATATTATATACATTTGCAAAATCGCAGCCGAGATAGCAATAGGGCTAATATATATATATGTACGTATAACCGATAAAGAAAAAATAATTCTTAGTTCATAAAAATATTAATAGTACAGAGTGGAGTCTCTTAGAGTATAATACTGGAATCAACCAAAACAAGACAAAAGTTGCGACCACCTGCAAGATAAAATCTACTATCAAGTACCTACCTAACTTCCGTCTTTCTCCAGCTTAACTTTATGCCTAAAATTCTTAATAATATTTATTTTCTCAAACTTTTAGTGAAAACCTTCAAAAAATCTGCTAGCTAATCAAAAATCTTTAGCAGTTGTTTATCTAAATTGGCGAAAAAAAAACGCTATTTGCCCTTCGCTTAGATTTTTCTTGTTAATTAGGTTAAGTAGTTTACGCTTTTGTTTACCACTGGGTATTAAGATATAGGACCCAGCATAAGCGGAAGCGCAAGAGGAAGCGGGATGAGAAATCAACTTGAGCCATATTGCATAGAAAAATAGGAAAATATTGTGATCAAAGTACATGAGCCCTTTTTGATGCAAATGACTAGGTTATACACGTATATCAATATACCATACTGCTGACGGTACCCTAACCTTAAGTTTTTGCAGTCCAAATACTATAAAAAATATAAATATGTCAAATGTAGTAACTTTTTAAACAAATGATTATATGTGTGCTGTGTATGGGCTTCATGCCAAAGCGGCTGAGACAATTTGGACGAAGTTTTGCGCGTAAGTTGCTTAGACTACCCAGATCAACCAATAGGTAATTACTTTTTATTCCCGAAAATAAAGACACCATCGAAATAAATATAGCTAAGCATGTCGTGGCATTTATTTCAATAAATATGGATATGGCATGTCTAGTCGTGTACAATACGCTTCCGCTATTCTACCCGCTTAGTCTCCCACCATGCCACCGACTTCAGCAATGCGAAACCCGACGCGATTCCGTGAAGGTGTATAGTATAGTCTTAGACTGAAATTAAAGTCACCCCTCTTATTAACCCTTTCTAAACGAGCTCTCTATTCGGGGCCTAACTATTCGCCTCGGAGGAACTTCTACAACATTTATCTGATTAACCTTCATTTTCTATTAGAAGTTTTTGAGGATAATTGAGATGGAGTTGTTATTGCAGTGAATTATAACCCTAGGTGCAAACCCTCTGATGCAGGACAGAAAGTACATATATGATCGATCGTACGTCATACGATATAAAATTAAAATGTCGTTTTGTACTTAATTACTTATTAATAGGTACTGATTTTTAAGCACCGAACTAATAGTCGTGAATTTTCAGTAGTTCAATTAATTAAACTACTGGTACTTATCTGTTCACAGTAGTTCAATGCATAAATTTTCATATAGATTAGTTAAAGTACAGATATTAAAATAGTAGTTACCTACGTTAAATCAAATAAAATAATTATCACTGCCTTAGGTAAATTTTATTGATACGCTACTAAAAGTGCTAATTAAAATCATAAAATATAAAATGTAAATTAAATAAATTCAATAAACTTTGCCAATGTAAAATTTAAAACATTTCCACTCATTGTATTTTTAAACCAATGCAGTTCGTGAGAAAGTACAATTATTCTGCTCAGGTGTACTGCGAGATCCCTGGCGAGGCGGAAGTAAAAAAAAATGCAAAATTTAATTAATAAAGTTACCTATCTTCTGCCATCGAGTACATAATAGAAGAGGCGTAACCGGAAGTAGAATTGAACCACTTGATTCCTGGTAATGCATTTGTGAAATAGCACTAATAACAATTATTAGGCACTATACACACACACGTTTGAACACAACTATACAGCTATTGAAAATCTAAAATATGAAGATTTTGAATGGGAAGCATTCTCTTCGTACATTAAATCTTCTGCGATTACCAAACCGCCTGCCAAGCGTGGTGATTATGGCAAATCCCCCTCTATGACAAGCGCCCAAAGTGGTGTTTATTATAATTTAAATGAGTTCTTTGATCAATAGTCAATTGATATAATGATGTATTAATATTATTCACTATCTACGGTAAAATAATCTGTACCTTGTTAGCTATAGATAAGAACCTACCTATTTTTCAATTGTCCATGTATCTAACTACTCATTAAGATAGATATAAGGAAATATTGTATGTCCGAAATGAACAAAACTGTTGACACCCATTTATTACTTAAGACCCTTTGCATGTACACAGTTTGACAATAAAATATTATTCTATTCTATTCTATTATGTGGGATACCTATGTTAAGCAGTGAACGTCTTCCGGCAGTTCCGGCATTAGATTTATTTATTTATTTATTTATTTATTTATTTATATATACATACATGCCCTTTGGTGAACATGACAGTCTCCCAATTCGTTCACCAAGGACTCAAAAACATAACACATATACAAATTAAACATATTATCCATAACTATTATTACTAACCAATATTTACAATAACAACAAAAAATTACAACTACTTATCTCACTCAAATTACAAAAAACGATCACCCAAATTAAATAAACAATTTCTCAATAAATTAATAGTAAGTACTTAACTCTTAGTTAATCGAAGTACTTATTAATAATAATCTAATAATCTAATAGATTACAACCAACCGCTCTTAGTGCCTAGATCAAGTTCGTTAATTCACGTGCTATGGAAATTCTCCTTTGAAACTAAACTTTCCATTGCAGATAGAACTGCACACAGCTGTGAGTAACTAACACTTCTAAACCATTTTGTTGTAACCGTTCATTCTATTTATATGTCTCTTCTGTTGAAATAGTGGATGTGCTCGCTAAAACATAAGTTTCCGAAGAAAACCGAGAGAGTTACGACAGGTTAATTTGATCTTGTAGAATTACAACTGGTTGCAAGTGTGAAAGAGCGAGAAGTTGATTCATGAGAACTGAGATATTGTGGATTAGTTGGATAGAAGCATCAATTTTATGTGACGTGTATGTATTTTAAGATCAAGAAGTAAATATGTATGAATATATGAAACACTAGAGAATGCATTACGGACGATCTGTACGAACTGTAATCACTTTATACGTTGTCCCCACAGAGCATTAAAACAAACTTCTAAGGGCGAAAAGTATTTTTGGTGCTCTGTGATCGTACCTATACTTAAGTATATTGAATATTTACTATATTAAATATGTAATACATTATTTAACATTTATGTAAGTATATATATAAATATATATATACATATATATATATATATATATTTATGTTATTTATTTATATGTGTAGTTTAACTTATATTTAGTTTTCTTATGCAGTATTATTTATATCTTTATTCTAATCATTATAATAAAGGTGTACAATATAATTAAAAATGTAACATTTCTCGTTGAATAGTACACTCGCTCCGCCACCCTCTGGGTCTAGGCTGAAAATCAGCGCTGGATGTTGTTCCAGACATTCAGCAATATGCTGAGCCGACGCCCATTCAACACTGATTGTCAAGTTATAATAATTGTTTTGTATGTTGTACTTAATAGATTTGGTGTTGAATAAATGATTTCTATTCTATTCTATTCTAAGTATTTTATTTGATGATGGATGATGAGTTGAACTGGATTAAACTTTGTAGACAAAATTGACCGTGATTCTATACAAAGAAGATTGCGAAGCTGAAGACAGCCCAGAAGTCCCAGAACATAAGAACGGTGAGTAATACAATAATTCAATTGCTTCGCCTATTAGTGCACCATCAAACACAGCAGCAGCACAGCAGCACACACAGCACACAGTTTATTTCTCTTCTGAAGTAAGACGATCGATTTCCAGTACTACTCAGAATGTCACTAGACACCACTTAATCTGCGATGTTGCACTTGCCTAGATAATTTCACGCCAGCTGGCCCGTCCCGATAGACTGCAACGGCCCCAATTTATCATTTTATTACATTACTAGCTGACCCGACCCGGCTTCGCCCTTGTTAATTAATTTTACATTTTAATATTAACTCCGTCATCTCTGCTGCCTGCTGAAAAAGAGTGAAATGGTAGAAAAAGCAAGATAGAGTTCCATTCCATTGTAAATATTGTATTATCACTTAGAGGTTATCCATCCAGATACAACTGACCGTGTCGAAGATAAATCAAATAAATAAATAATAAATAACGATCACACACATTAGATCCTAGACCCTAACTAGGATTCCCTGTATTTATGGACCCAGGAACTAAGAGAGAACTAAGGCTGAGTTGCACCATAGTCACAGTTAAAGTTAAGATCAGATTTTGACATTAGCCCGCCCGGTGGAGCGTGGACGGTGACAGCTAGCAGTTAAAGTTAGCGTTAAAGTCAGCTGGTGCAACTCAGCCTAAGAGAACTATGGTTCCACAGCACCCAGACATAGAACACGGGTATTTGTTTCTGTGCACAAATACTTGTCCTGTCCCGGGAATCCAGGTTATGAGCCGACCTGGACCTGACACCATGGAGGCTGTCAAATCTGATCTATTTCGTTAAGAAGATGAGTTTCACCGGATATTTGAGTTAACAAGGTTACTTTTTTTTATTGGATTATAAGGCCTCGGTGATAGTTTGAAGTCGATTACAGTTTGATACAGTAATACAGTTTAATACCTTCAGTCTTTGCTGAGAAAAAGGATATTTGACAGACAGAAAAAAAGACTGACGGAATAATATAAAGAGATCCTGAACGGGTTCTGTTTATTTGCAATAAAACTTAAAAACAAGAAAGATGTCGACATAATTAATTTTATTATTGAGAATACCTAAAGTTTAAAAATATGATAAACAAGGTGATATAAAATGGCACGTAATTATAATTGATGGACATTGGACACATTTATTATTTAATTGCACTGATTTTGCTTCGTTTATATATTTGTTAGGTTTAAATATATTATTGGTTCACGTTACGGCAATCAGTAACTGTCATTGTATAATTAATGTTTTGGATAACAATATGAGATACAACTTTATTTATATAAATATTGGAATGTCCCTTTGAGAATTATGTCGAATGTTACTGTCCATTTACCACTTATTTAGTGGTTTCGTACTATATCGCAAAAGAGATTTGTCTACTTTCTATAAAATTTTCGGTGAAGAAATCAAGGAGTTTAAAAAAGATATGGTACGAAAGTGTTTGTGACCGTCGTAGTCCTAACCAATTTTAGGAACCCTCTGCATATATCAAATGAAGTCTTTTCTAAACTATTCGTCGGCGCAACGATTCGATTGCCGAGCTTTCTACTGTGACTCACCACAGTTTTGATACTTTACATTTTAGATTTTACTCATTATTAAGGGAAAAAGTACGTCCTTTAATTACTAATAAAATTTAGATTTTAGATTAGTTTAAAATTTAGATGAAGGATAATGATAGTATAAATCCTTGAATCAATCAATTTATTTCTAATAACAAGGCAAGTTACAAAAAAGTCGAAATGTATTGAAATGCCCTGCCAGAAAAAATGCAATGTATGAATAAAAGAAATTCTAGCGAGGGACGTTGAAAGGAATAAAAAATAGAACATTTAGAAAAATAACAATAATTTACGTAATTTTTTAATGTTACGGACGAAGTGCTTTTACATTATAAAATGTTGTTACTTCTTGGTTTCAACATAATTATTGTTGCAATGAATAAAACTCACCAAAACAAACCAAAGTATCAAACTTCTTCATTCGACGTACCGTTGGGGTCGATACTCATATGATTGTAAATGTAGATTGATTGGATGCATCCAGAGCGTTCTTTTCAAGTCGAGTCGCTCCATTACGACACTATTCTAGTTGATTCTGGCTTTAACTGGAATATAGGCCTTAAAGAGGTGAATATTTCAGTTTCAGTGCGATGTGAGAGCAGTATTTTTAGGAGTCTCTGTGATAAAAAAAACTCAGTGCGTCTGCTTAGGTACCTACCTAAGTAACTATGGGAACTGGTTACTCGATTACTGCAAAAGGAATAGTTATGGTTTTGACAGAGGTACGAGCATGATTAATTTGGGTTTTCTTATGGCTGTTACTAAAGTGATCCACACTTCGAGCATTTACAAATTGTAAGTGCAGAAATACCAACAATGGATTCAATTGTCCGAAGATCCTATTGGCGACAGAAATATTGTTTGCTGCAGAGAAAAGTCTATTCCTTATTACCGATAAAACAAAAAATCATTGAAGGTAAGCAAGTCAACGCTTCGGCACTGTATTCGCTGACACTTGTATGGTGGTTTTAACTATGATACAATCAGTCAATTCGACGAGCAAGTCTATGGTGACGAACTTAACCTTTTATCTCCGGGCGTACTTATCTTCTTGACTGGTCTTTACAACACAGCACTTAGCATAAACAATATAAGAACTTACTTTTTTTTAATATTCCGGGAATATTTTGTAGTACCGTTTATCAAGCTATTTTTCATATTAAATAGTTAGTAGAAACTTTTTTATTACCTCGCAACTAGTGCGTACGGTCTGCTGATCTTTGAACTGAGTTATAGATTTTTTGGACGGAGTTATATGGGACATTTATTACGGAATGTCTATTAGGAGGGGTTGAACTTTTATTTTATTGCAAATGAGTAATGAATTATTACATCCTTATTTATTAGGTCTTTACATATTTTCTTTCAGAATATAGATCAAGTAGAGGTCCTACGTGGATTCCTTGCGTGTTACTTCATACCCCAGAATACCTACAGTATTTTGACACCCAATTTGAACAGTTCAAGGGTGGTATTTGAAGAATCCTTTGTAACTTCTCAGTGAAAATGGAACATCTTCTAATTATTATGGAATATCTACGTCCAACGCAACGGTTAGAGCGGTACATTGGTTTCGTGAGTTACTCAAGGTAAAAGCCAAAATCGTCTGATCAAAAACGAATGATTTATTTAAATTGCTCGCGATACTTTTATTTCCGAAAACTTGGTGTTCCTATGGGAAATTGGGAAAAATATGGGTGTAATAACAACGGGAATACCTACCCTTAGTATGAAATAAACCAGTAAACAATCATGAGTGCCTATGGCCTTAGAAACGGATTTTGCTTCTGAGAAACGTTAAATACTAGGATTATTTCCAAGCGGCAAAATTCGTTCTTACCACATAATTACTTACGGGAAACGGTAGGTAGGTAAATAAACTTTTTCATAGACGCGGTATTCGGTACTGGTCGATATAATATATCCCATATCCCACTCTATAGCAAACCTACCTTTTTGTAAGTACATATAATAATAATGAACAACCTGTCACACAAACCAGTCTTTGATGATTATCATACAAAACTGTATTACAGGTGCAGGCTGATATAAATAATTAAAGAGTTTCCACGAACACGGAAACGTTTAATAACAAGGGCGCCCATCCCGCAAGAAGACCTTGGTAGGTAGTTTGCTTTGCTACAAATCAAGAATGACATGAACCTCCGTCACGGAAGCTTCCTTGTCTCACTATGCACTGTATTTTTTCCAAGTTTGTATCAGCAATGTATATGTTCTATGCTATGAAAAGTTAGATGCATTCCAGATGGGTAGAAGAATATTATCTAATCTCTCTGTCTTTGCACTAAGATAAAAATCAACTGATGTTTATAAAATACAGTCTTAGATGGAACAATCTATTTTAACTATATTCTATTATATTAAGTAAAAAAGTCAACAATTTTACAGATGAAAAAATAAATAAATGACCATTTCGTTTACAATTAACTTCACTTAAATTTGTATGAACCACAAAAGGTTATCATCCAAGGGGATTGTAAAATCTTGTAAGGACAAGATTTTACAAGTTCAAGAACCTCGCTCAAATTAAAATTTGTAAGTATTCAGTGAGTATAATTTGAAAAGCTCTCCGATGCCTAAAAAGGCCATAAGTTAATTGCTCCGGCATCAATAAAAAGAATGAATTATGTGCTAGACGGTAATAACTTCTCGTGAATAGGGGAGGAACCCAAAGATTTCGGGCCAGTTACGGAAGTCTTGTAGGGCACATTCTATGGAAAATCTGACAACTTTATACGCACTGTGACTTTAAAACGCCACGAGTTTCCTAAACGTAGGAAATAGGAAAAAATATCAACAAGACAAAATGGTAAAAGTGCAATACATCTCATTCTAAAATAATTAAAAGCATTCAACCACGAGGCTAATCTCTTGTAAAAGTAATAAAGTAAATAATTATTAAGAAATTTATTCTTTCGATTATGTGTTATATTGGTAAATATCTATTCTCGTTACCTTTTGTCCTCCATTTTCTTGTGCTATTTTAGTGCCGATTGGGAATGGGAAAAGTAAGTCACTGTCAAGAATAAGTCAATGAAATAAAACGTTGCGTCTTTGATTCACGTGCGTCACTCGAAACGGCTTCTATACTAAAATATTCTAAAGCACTTTTCAATATCGCAGCCAACGCTATCATTATTTATAATTTATTCGTTTAATTAATATCTCTTGAGCCGATTGTTCTGTCTGCCTTTTGTCTGAAAGTTGGTTGGGTTACGTTCTAGAACAACATTAAATTTCTTGTGACTGAATCTTATAGGCGTCATCAGCCCAAGGTTCCCACTGCGTTGAAACAGGCGTTATCTCTTATGGAGATAGTTTATCCACTAAGTCGCTAAGTGCGGGGTGATGGATGAAACATGTTCTCTTTTGTGATTCTTGGACATGCCAGTTTCTTACCAATATTTTTCTTCACCGTTGTAAGAGCGAGTGTAAATTCCGCAAAGCTTGAAAGTTGTTGGTAGAAAGAAAGGCAGGGCTTAGCGGAATTAGAATCGATGAATCCGACCAATCCTCTAACTACGTTAAAAGTAGCACAGTAACCGCAGGGATATGTTTCTGGGAAAACTTAAAACCCCTTTTCTAATATTATCTCGTTTCCATTGCAGTGTCTTTGAGTACGCCTTAAATTTCATACTAATTGGATTATTATACGGAAATGTAGGGATTCGAAACGGATACTACGCCTGAACGTGTGTCTATTCTTCTGCCTTTGTACCTACTTTAGCAGTCTCACGGAATTGCTATACTTCTCTTTACCTATTTCAAAGTCTTGCTTTGGATCCGAAGTTAGCGTTCTTAATTTCATCGAGTTTCTTGCGGATGTGAGAAGTTATTTCTAGTGGGGAATGTTTGAAATGAAATGAAATCGTCCTGCATAATTTTGTATGGTAGCTGCTTTCATAAGACTGGCTCGTTTCGTTTTAATTTTCTTTTAAAACATGACAGATTATTCCCAATTCAGAAAAATTGCAATGATCTCTAAAAGCTCACCGACTCTTTGATTTAAAATTGTAATAATGATTATTTAACTTGTGTGTGCTAAGCTGATAAGCAGCATTGTATTGTATTTCGAATTCAAATAAATATACCACAACTTATCAGAGTCATACTTCATTACTCTGATAAGTTATGGTATAACTAAAATATAGTCAGTTCCCTGTGATATTTTTATTGAAAGTACACCGAACATTGACGTTTGAAATCATGCACGAATAATGTTTATTCTATCGATTTTCACACGGGATTGCAAACAATACATCTACTAGTTAGGAGTTCAAGTTACTACGACAAAGGTCTAAATGTTCCCATAAAAATACTAGGGAGCAACTTTACTCAATTAATAATAATGAATACGCTCCCAAAGCACCCCAATTTTCAACAGAAAACTTTCTATTCCGATAAAGTTCTATTTGAATATTTTGTGGAGAGGAACGTAGAACTTTGTTTCTTTAAGTTTTTAAAGTTTTGTTTTGTGTAGCTTCCCGTTACGATTGCATTTGGCTTAGTAACAATCGATTAATTTTACGATGTGTGTAATTAAAATATACGATCATAGAACGCTACAGTTTATTACTTCGTTGGTAACAGTTTTTTTTTGTAATTTTCCTAAAAGATCTGCAATAATGTAATGGTCACTAAACCTAAGTACACTTCTGGGTTAATTAATGAAACACTGCTACCTAAAACGTTCTCAATGGGCAGAGGTAGAGCAGCAGTTGGCAACTTTAACAGGGCAAATAATGAGTACAGGTAGTCGAGTCGGTCATTAGGAAACGTTTCTGCGTACCTCAATTAGTACGAAAAGCACGATCAGATTTTTTCCCGGAAGGGGAAGTAATGGGAGCTTTCGCGACGCACTCGGCCCCACATCCCCGTTGTTAACCGTCAAAGTTGTAATTGCGATCTTACGATTCGCTGAACTGTCACGCCCCCCGACGTACTCCTAACGAATTTTTAATATACCTAAATGCGCTTATAAACAATGGCGGGCGGCAATGCCTCGGGCGGCGCCCTGTTGGGTTTAATTGCAGGTTTAGTGTCGGCGTTCATTAGGATATGCAGGCGCTTTTTTAACGCGATTATGACGTCGCAGGGTCTAGTTGAGGGTGCGCTGGGGCGAGGAGGGCTGCGTCACGTGCGAGGTCCGCACTCCGCAGCCCCACGCATGCGAGACCGCGGGGCGCCAGCAGCGCAGGCGCGGCTGACTTCCCCCGGCCTCCTCCGCCGCCAGTCCGCCGCCGGCCGCCGCGCGCCCCGCCCGCCGCTAGTGATCGCGCCGACCGCGCGCCCGAGTGATCTTCAAGTGATGTCGACTTGTGACTAGTGCCATGTTCGTGCTCCGCTGTGCCCTCTTCGCGGCACTGCTCGCCGCAGCCGCCGCTGCTTGGCAGGAGAACGTCAGGCCCAAGGTCTTCGCACAATTAGGTGAGTCCAGCACGAATGCCATGGAAACGTCACGGTGTTGGTGAACCCGATGCAACAATACGCTTAATAGCCCTCAGAGTCGATCATGTGGGTCCCCACAAAGCTCGAAGCCGCGTCGCTACGCCCCGAATACCCAATGTTTATGTTGTTTTGTTTGACGACAACGCGCGAACAAACACTCCATTCAAAAGTTCTCGTGTTTATGTCACAAGTGTCATGAATGTCTTCACAGCGGATGTTGATCGTTTCAATGAAGATCATTACAAAACCTCAAGCTTCTGGTAGTAAATGTTGTTGAATTCCTAACAAGATTTGACGTTGGAGCGGAACTAAACGCATGATTTAGCGACGTATGACGTTTATGTGAATATAACCTAGCTTCAGCATCTGTCAAACTTATAGGAATCCAATATTTTGATTCCGATTTAGATTTAGATTCAATTTGTTTAATGACGTTAGCGTTTTTAAGAAAATTGCAAATGCAATCCTTATCGATGATCTCAGATATTCTAACATTTTTATCGAACATTAGTTGAGGCATTTTATAAAGATGTGATCAGTATCTAACCACTCTTCTACTTTTAAGCTCGTTTTACTAATTTATTGCAAAATATTTGTGTAGTTGTAAATACTTTATAGAAGTCTGTCCCTACCCCTATACTACAAATCCCTACTTGTAAAGCTCTCGAGTGCTTTTTGAAATTATGTTACGGCACTTATAAAAGCGCCATTATTAGGTAGGATGATGTTTTAAACAATATTATATGTAGTTTTATAGTTGACTGCGTATATTGTAATAGTAAAAATTAATAAATACATCATAAATAAGTAGGTACACCATTATAAATTCTGTGCTAGTAGTAAGCTAATACTTTCGGTTATCAGTCTCAAGCTTAACAACAAAAATTATTTGGTAGAGCACGCAAATCTTACGTCAGACAAAGTTGGTTATTTCGGTAATAATCTCTGCCATTCACATAATAAATATAAAAAATAACAGCGGCCCCAGCATTGCGCCTTGCGGTACGCCCGCAACTGTTCCGAGTCACGCGACAGTTAGTCCTGCAGGAATAAAGCTAGAGTGCACAGTTTGTGCAGCCGTCATTGTTTTATTGTGCAGTCTGCATTGCAGGGGACAGCCACGAGCCACGTGGCTCTCATTACACAAAGCATAGTTTGTCCAACGTTTTGCAATGTTCCACTTGGATTAGCGATCCACGCGATGTTTAACGTAGTGGATAGAACTTGTCTGTGAAATGCTTTCAACTGAACGTCACGATTTAAAGGGTTTCTAGACCTACCTAATCGATTATGCATATTCTGACTGACGGTTCAAAATAATACATACTTGTCTGTGTTTTAATATAAACATGCTGATAGGATTTGTATTAAAGTGTATAATCTATATAATCTATATAATCATGATAATATGAAAAGTTAAAAAAGTTGAATGTTGCGAATAATAATAATGTCGTTGGGTAGAGTCGAGTTAGAGGCAGTTTTTTTTCCTAAACACTTGACTTGATGAGACTAAGTAGGTACCTACTATTAAGTAGTAAAGTTGGGTGTTTTGTTTATGTAAATACAGTATGATATTATAGTATCTGTCCAGGTATAGACTGTGAAAGAAAAAGTGAAAACAGCCTTTATTGAGTAAGATTTTTCTATTTTTAAGCCTCCGATGCATATAAAAGTCTCCTTACGATAATAAATATAAATCTGTTCAAGCGTGAGAATAAAATTGTGAACAAAATATCTTACTCACCAAACAAGGTTTTTGGTACGGATGAAATCGATACTGTTTGGTTCAGTTCGTATTCGTAGGTATAGGTAAGCTTACGTAAGTTTTGTTCGAGAATTATCAGTGTGCCGAGAATGTTTATTTATGTCTTTTACATCCTATAAGCTGCTTTACTAGCTATTGGTTGCTATACGATCACGTTATATGGCGTTTTCGTCTGAAATGATGCAAATAAGGGTTGGATGTATCAGCCACAAATCAGGTGAATGAAGATGTTCCATAGAAAACTCGAGATGGTTATCTGGTTGATAATAATAACGAAATAGCATCAACATTGTAATTTGATATGATCTTATTTGTCCTTATTCAATTCACATGTCTCAATTTACACACCAAACCGTTTTTAGTCCCTGACCTAATCTAGAAGTAACGTGTGTGTCTTCCTGTAGCATTGTACCTCCCAAACAGATGAACCAATTTTATTTTTTCTTTTATTGTTTGAAAGTTGAAAGATAACTTGATTGAACTTGTTCTTATTCTTAGCTGTTGTTCAAAAAAGTTTGCAAAGCCATTTGAACATTATCAGCTCTAGGTATTCTAATTGAAAAAGAATGTGTCTTAAAATATTGAACAAATTATACTTACTGCAATTAAAGCGCATTGTTATTGATTTTAATATGTTATAAATAATTGCATTCTTCCCTTGCAAAATGTTTCCGAATCTGGACAAGTTTGCGAACAGCGATTAATAAGCTGAGAATGAATGGGTGACGTCAGCAGCGAATGTGTCGAGCACGTATCCTGCCATTCCTGCCGGTGGTGTACATCCGGCCATTGTTTTAGCCTTTTAGTTAACACGCTCACATGCTAATGGCTTTGGGTTAGTAAGGGAACGGATGATACGCGTGCTTTATGCGCTATTAATTTTTATTTCGGTGACTTGGTCATGACATGATATTGTTTTCACGAAGGTAAATAAGTGATATAAGCAAATGCTAATCACCAGAAAGGAATTAAGTTACTGGATAATAATAAACTAAATTATCCAAATAAAAAATAGCGTAGATCGTGTGTGTGATTATACTTATACGAGTAAGGTATGAATAAAATTAACAAAGAAATAACACATCATCATCATCATCCGCCTGAAGACGTCCACTGCTGAACATAAGCCTCCCCCAAAAAGCGCCACTTTGAGCGGCTGCTTGCTTCTTGCATCCATCGGCTCCCAACAATAACACATGAAGTTATAAAAAACAGAATAAAACTCTATTTATCAAGACCTTAAAAATGTGTTCAAGAAATACAATAAGTGTTCAGTAAATAGTAACAAATGTGACTTAATAGGCAGAGAAGGCAGAAATTTAATTAAACTCAATCAGAGAATCAATACTCATAATAGAGTAAACAATACATACTCTCAACGACGCAAGTTAATTAAACGTTAATATACTGTGTTTGATGTGCCGACACTCATAGCGAGAGTGTCAACACCTCAGCAATATGATCCACCAATCGAAATTGGAGGGTCAAACTGACCGCAGTTTGCGGTTCTGATGGCACTACGAACTTTGCACTAGATGGGCGTAGAGGTGCGTTTATGACCATGCATGTTTTAGAATTAGTGATATGATTATTAAGCTGGAATTTGTGTCAATGCAGGTGTAAAACTCTATTGCAATGGTTGGATTTTCACCAAGAATAATTATTTGTTGATATTTTTGGTAAAATATTTTGACGGATTTTGCAAATATCTGTAACTGTAAAACTGCGATGATTTACTGAATGAGAACATGCAGCCAAAAGCTAGATGATTGGAGAGAGTCATCTTTTATCGCGCTGGGGTTTACTAAGAAAGGGATTTTAAAATTTTACCCAAAATTCAGTCCCTGTACCAGTTTCAGTTTAACGGAATGTTGAAGATTGTATGAAGAAACGAAGGTAAACCCGTAATAATTCCAAATCTGCAGCTTTTATAATTCTGTTCAGACTCCATCTTCCTTTACATATCAAAAGTTTGTTTTAACCCCAAAGAGCTCATCAATTACTTCAACTTTGACATCCTTATCAAGTTTATAACTTTGTATCATGTCTGCACAAAGTTGCACATAATGTAGGTACCGTTGTACGCCTTAGAAGATAATTGCACCAACCTAGTTCCCGGGTAACACTGCGTCCGCTTGATAACACATTCTCTAACTATGTCAGTAGTACGATAAATACAAAGTGGGTACAGAGAAATGCACTCTCGCCGGCATAAATCATTTATCTACTTAGATTATGTGGTTAAATAACAGCAAAATTATTTAGAGATCTTGTGTCGCACTTTTTAAATAGGTAAGTAGGTACTATTACTGTAGGCATTATATTACCAGGAGTACTATTGATGATCTTTGCCCGAATCTTTGATCCTCTTAGATAGTTCTAAATTATTGGTGTAGCTGCCCAGTTTGTTTTGAAAAGACTTTTTGAAAGTAATGCTGATTTGATGATAGTTACTTTAATAAGAGACCACACAAATAATATGATAACAAATACAAGACCGCCCAGCTGGAGCTCCAAGTAGCAAATATGTAGCAATAGCAAAGAAAAGCTTGAAATTTAAATGTTATTATAACGTTAAACTTTGATTGTAAAACAAATTTTTATACTAGAATCTATTTGTGATTGTGATTCCGTAACGTGAATTAGAATACCACATTGCGCTGTCACATGTAAACGAAACCACGGGTGGTCGCTTGTAAGCGTCGTAGAATGCGACATATCTTAATCTTATACACCCGAGCTTTAGAGGAATTTAGGAACGATTTCATCACAGGACATGATCATGCGTAGCTTTATTGACTGGAATTGTGCGCAAAGCCTTGATTACCGTTGGCTTTGCAAATAATTATCAATGAAATGCGGTTGGAATAAGTTTGGCCCTTCAATGAAAGCAGTAGGCAACGGATCCAGTTGATTTCATATTCTAGACCGGTTTATATGACGTGGGTTGGAGCAAGCTCGAGAGATCTGAGCGGGATGAAATTTCTCTGAGTCAGGGGCCGATGACTCACTACTTATAGCTTGGAATTAGGAACGGTTAATACATTAAGTTCACACATTTCAGTTTATCTAATTGTGAATGAAAGTTGCTTTGTTACTAACCATGAGAGAGCTATGGACACGCTTGTGTCTGCAAAGATAAGTTTGGTCAGGAATTGTTAGTTGCCCAGTATTTAACTAGCTATAGTGCCCTTCGAACCGGAACACAGTAGTTCATGCATAATAGGTACTGCTTGGCTGCAGCGGTAAAGAGGTGGCACCTACCTAGACGAATTTTGCAGAAAAGTCCGACCACCTAGTAAATGATTATTTTTGCTTGTCTCTACTAATACCTACTATAAAGAAAATAAGACCCCTATAAACTGTGTTATTTACAGTTTGAATCTCTGCAACGTAAGCACTCTTAAACCCCATAGATAAGGTTGAACCCTTGAACACGTAAATCCTCTTTTAAAAAACAAGATTTATCGACTCAGGCCCAGGCAGGTGCCTGCGTCTAGCGTTCCATTCTTTATGGTGTTGCACTATGGGTCCCGTCACCCTCTTTTGTGCTTTAACTGGTAGGATTATAGAGCGTTTAAGTGGTCCCATAAAATAACCGTTCACTTACAACCTGAAGAAGAAATAAATTACTTAACAGGATAATGCTTTTATATCCGGGGAATGTTTTGTACGCGTCGCGTTTTACCTTATGGGTATTTATTGGGTCATTCGTCAGAAGCCAATACTCTTGGGGGCAGTTATGTGGCTGGGGTGCATAATATGACGCGGTCTCGTTTATGATTTCAAGCCTCTGGCTTACAATTTATTAGTCTCACTGTGGGGTCTTGCGAGTAATATTGCTTAGAGAATATTCTTTCTCTTGCTCTCCCTTCCCGTTCATTAGTTTAATTAAAGTAACAGTTGTCGCCTTCTTTTAATGGGCTATTACATTGTCCATTACGATACGGGCTTTATATAGACAGTGATCGATCGATATTGAAATTAGTCTGTTGCTTTTTATTCAGAAACGATTCCTTATTTAACAGAAACAGTTCAGCGGCAATAACCGTTAAACAAAAAGGACAAAAGTTCAAACATCGACACGAGCGAGGAATGCGGTCGCGAGCGAATCAAAATGTGTTTAATGGTAACGCGATATGGTGACTAATAGATTGCATTGCATCTTGTTTACATTGCCACGGAAGTTCGTAACTTGTTATCAGGTGGAAAGGTCTTTTGTTGCTTGAATATGATGTTTGTATACGCACGTGCGTGAGGAAGTGGGGGGTCGGGACTTGTGGCGCCGCCTGGCGGGAGAGGGACAGCTTCATGACGACGCGATGTATTGTCTTCGCGGGTGTGGGATTTACTGTTTCTTTTGTTTTATTTTTCGGACACGCCGATTAATTTCTTTTAGTGGGCCGTTTGGGGTCGCGGTTTGCTTGCACAATCAAAGCCCTTTTTGTGTTGCGGCTTTATTCCAGAGCTTTACGGGTTCTAGGTGAAGACTGCCGTTGTGATTGCGTTGCGATTATTTAAGTCATAAATTAATATAAATGGGGTATGTGCATGACATTTTGTTTCACATTCGTTTCCTTTGCGGGGTTCTGAGAAGCTCTATTTTAAATGCACTTCGCAAACTTTGCAAACTTTGAAGTAAGATGTGAAGATGAAATATTTTCGCACTTCACTTTATTGCCTTGAGATTCGTAGAAATTTGTAAATAAGAATGTTTTAGAAATTTCATTGAACTTTAAGAGCCTGATCCTGAAAGACAGATAGATGGTACTTCAGGCGTAAGATCTCTTGGCTAAGGTTTTCGCATGTTTGTGAGGCAAAAACAAAATCTTATAATATCAATTCCATAAATCACGTTACATTTCGGATATTGCCAAAAAGGGAAAGGAACGCTTCTTGCAATCTATCGGACCAGCTGTTCTATTCATAGCCCCATGAAAAATGGTTCAGAAGCGTATCAAAGGCGGATAGCTCATGAATGGGTGTTTTATCCAACCCTTGCTGACGAGGGCAAAGCAAACATTGGTTCAGTAATAAAAATATTTGTACAAATCGGGTATAAGACGGTTTTTTGCAGAATAGATCCAGGGGTCTATTGTCGTGCAGTTTTTAAACTGGGATTAAGGGAGCTAATCATGGGAAGGGGTTCGTTTCTACCACGCTGAATTTGTAACGTTTTGGTTGCAATTTTTTGTGGGAACTCAAATATGATCAAAAGTTAATTTGCGCGGAGTGGCGACGACTTGAATTTTGATAAGGATTATGGATTTTAAATTTAGATTTAAAAGCTAACTGACGATTTAAATTTTGTTTCCCGTTAGCCCGACGTCAACTAAAAGAGTATTTTGCATAATTATTATAAGTACTACTTATATCATATAAACTTTTATATTTATACCTTAGTACTATCTAAGATATAAGAAATCAAATAAAATACGTTTTCCTGATGGACAGAGAACTTTCACCGAAAACGTTGCAGGCAAGCCCATGCTGAGGCATGCCACACTATCCACCACGGCTGTATACTGTAACATTATAATACGTACTTAGTTGGCCGTTACTGTCGACAGTAAATAACCAAATTAACCGTAAGTATAAATTGAAGGTATTATAAGGCACAATACCTCATCGGCTATAAATCTTCATATTCGTACTCATTCGCAGCGAGCATTTAAAACCCTTCTCATTTGAAAAGGCACCGATGAATGGCGCCGAGTCAATGGGACGTAAGAAATGGGCCAGTGACGTGAGGCACGGGCAAGTGAAACTGTGAAACCATTTTAAATTGAGCCCTCTGGGATTTACTTTGAACCGCAAGCTCATCAGGTGCAACGCCGATGATGGTAAAATCAACTTTCTAATGTGCGCGGAGACGAGTAGAGGAGCGACAGGTTACCTTAGATACTCCAGTGGAGTTAGACCTGTCAATCTGCACAGGGGGTCTAGCAAAGATCCTAAATGTTAACGCTAACGCCAAACGCTAACTCCAAAATGTACTATGATGACATTTCGGAAATCGCTTACTTTTCCACAGCGAAAGTCATTTCAATAATGACAGCCTCCGTGGTGTGGTGATTGAGCAGGTCGACTCATAACCCGGAGGTGGCGGGTTAAAAAAAAATTATATATTTTTGGAGTTAGCGTTTGGCGATAGCGTTAGCGTGAGGGAGCTTTGCTAGATCCCCAGGTAGCATGAGCTGTGGAAATCGAAATATGATTATCTTCTTGACGATTCCCGCAGCTCAAAATTTTAATGAAAATTGCCTTAAATTATCACCTGACTCAACATACGACGAGCAGGAGTTGGTCCAATGTAAATACTTTAGAGTTGATAATTAATGTTACGTTTATCAATCACGACTCTTTATCAACTTGTAGCCAACAGTGCGCTGTTAAAAATACCTTACGTCAAATTAATAGTAATTATTTTAACTTATAATAAATACAGGTGATAAATATATCATTTTATTTAGAAGCAAGAGTCTTCTTAGATCTCGTCTATTAGGAATACGCTGATAAGTAGGTAATTACTAATTAGGTATACATTCTGCTTTTACAATCAGTGACTTGAGTAGTAGGTAAGATTAAATTGTATTTAAAAATCTTAATTATTAATTATTATTGAGTTTTATTGCGTATAAGATTATTGCGTAATTTTGCTGTAGTTGTGATCTCAAAATAGTTTAGGTGAATGAATTTGTCTCATACAAAGAACACCCACAAATGTAGAATACAAAACAATTAACCTATAGTACAGAGTAAGCCAATGGAACGTAAAAATAGGTCACGTGGTTATAGGAAGTAGAATACTCGTAATTAAAAACTATAGCACGTCCTGCAGAGACGACATTAGAACCATAAATTATTGTATGCCATCGACGACAATGCGCATATGACTTCCCGAATGAGACATGAGCATGAGGCTGCCTTCATCGTCAGTTTCGTGGATCTATCTATTATAAATGCGCCGTAACTTCGTCAGCGTCAATTTTATAGCTCTTCTATGATGTTGTTCTGGTTATTGCCACAATTTACGTCTCCATCTTATAACGCATAAAGAGCATTTCTATAAAGATACGTGGGTTGGGGTTTGAGCGATACAGTCAAGTATTTTAAAGCTTTGTCTAGTGTAATATGCTTGGATGGGATAGTGATGATGATGATGTTAACAGTAACAGTTCAGTATTGCATATCATTATCACCTACATGGCCTGTGTTTATATCGTGTCTTTCGAGCCTTTTTTATACACGTTTGTAGCCATATCAAGTGCAAAGCGATCCATTGAGTCTTATTTTTCTTAATTTTCAAATGCATACGGTATTATGATCTGTATACATATAAATTGGCAAGTAAACATTTTCTAATTTTAATAATTTGAAATGTCACAAGACCAAAGACTTGCAAGCGTACAAGGTAACAATGACAGAAACCAACAACATTTCAATTTCAATGGCATTGATAGAACCAATTCTTCCACTTTTCGATTTTATCATACCAACTCATCGCATTGGCAGACGTTTCCTTTTTTAAAAAATAATTTTCTCAAAACGTTTTATACTTGAGGTACAATTGCCCAGTTACTATGATACCATAGCTTTCATCTCTTAGAGGTCTGGCTACACTGGCCGGGTTCAAGCTCCACTAATGAGCCAGGTGGTTCTTGCACAATGTGTGCGCCGACAATGGCGAGGGTGCGCTATGAGGGCTTGGATAGGGATGTGGACCTTTACATACTTATTTAAATTGGTAGTCACGTGGCATTACAGCTGGCTATCTGGTGCAATTGCTGCTATTTTTCAATTGATCTTCATTTTAAATCAATCATAATTTTCTTGTTTTTATAAATATCTGCAGACATGTATTATCGTATTTGTGACGTATGACTTGTACGTATGATTCGTGGTCACAATGAAATAAACAAATAAACATTCGCATGATTTAATTAATCAATATTTTCTTAATATTTTGAGTCATTTATTAGAAACAATTTTAATCATTTTAATCATCTCTGTTGTATGTAACTTTAACTATAGTACTTGCTGACATTGTTCGAGCTTCCTGTCATCTTAGCTTTTTCATATTTCCTCAACCTTTGCTTTCTCAAAGCCTGCAGATTGCAATATGCCGTTTGCTTTCCATTCTGCGTTCAAAAACATATCGTCTTCTGTTTCCAAGATGGCGCCATTCGTTTTATAAACAGCCAGTCCTAATGCAGCTTTACGAGCGGATTAGGCGACATCCCGAGAACCCCATTGATCTAAACAAGCAATCTTGAAATGTTATTACTTCCTTGTACAATTTCGCGAGTTTACCCAATAAAATGAGCGCAGGATTCCGCAGGAAGCGTTACTTGGACTGTATATTTAGTGGGCTAAGAATAAACAGGATCGTGCTGCCCTTTCCACTTGAACTTGAGTTGAGTTCATTGACCGATGGCTTAGTGTGATAACTATGACTCTGTGCTATGACTACTGTCTCTAGCATTCTATTTTTATCTGGATTGGATTGTATGAAAGATTTATTACTAGTAATAAAAGTTGAATGTGGGTTAAGACTTTAATTTTTTATGTTGTTGGGATTGATTTCTATTTTGATTGCATTAGTTTTTTTAATGACTACGTTCCTATGGTCTGAGACTTTATTAGATTCCCCTGCAGCATTTTAAATATTTTCTTGTTTCTATGCCCCTTTTAATGATTGGTAATACCACGGGGTCCCATCAGGTACAAATAAAAAATAGACCAAACGTGAAAAAAAAATGTAGTGATCGTGTCGTGAGCTTTACTAGTTAGTATCCAGTGTATTTACTTGGCCCAATACTACACCAACACGCAATAAATGTCGCATGATAATCTTGCGTTATGCAGAAAAAAAATATTTGTAAAATAGCCCGAATTATTCCGTTGTATGGGATGAGGCATCTGTATTATAGGTATTATGTTATCTGGGGTAATACATATTAGATAAAGTTAATTAAACTCAGCCGGCCGATTTTTAGAATTCTGAAGATTTTGAAGACTCCAACCGGCATCGTATCGCTTCACTGATTATAACTTTTTGTTTCTTTATTCATTACATATTTCATGTTTTATAACGGGTGTGTATTGTACGCTTTGCGTAAATATAAATTTCTTGCATGAGTTTTATCGTGATCCTAGAGATGCTTTTATGGCAAGTATGTAGAACTGAATAATTTTAATAATTTTATCTCTGTGTGCGAGTTCTTGTCTGTTTACTTACTATACGTACTTGCTTGATATATTTTGTGTGTGTAAAGTGGTACCTCCTGCAGCCCAATCGTCACACACGTCCTAGTATGCGTGTGCTCAATAACCTCTTTGAAGGTTCAATTTCCTGCAAAATGTCAGCGACCTAGTTTTATTGATGCACGGTAGCATTGAAGGTTGGAAGCTTAGCTTTTAACCATCTTGAACGTTTAGCGTAGATCCTTACTACAGAATCTATATTATACTTGACAGCCTCCGTGGTGTGGTGGTTGAGCAGGTCGGCTCATAACCCGGAGGTGGCGGGTTCGATTCCCGCGACAGGACAAGTATTTGTGCCCGAAAAAAAAAAGCGCAAATACTTGTTCTGTTTCTGGGTGTTGTGGGACCATGGTCCTCGTAGTTCCTGGGTCCCTAGATACAGGGAATCCTAGTTAGGGTCCAGGATCTATGTATGTGATCGTTGGGCGTTATTTATTTATATTTATTTATATAGGACTATTTTTGTTGAAAAGCTGTAAGTATCTGGGTTTTTACTGACTTCCCGAAGAAAGTAGATACTTAGATCACCTATTTGGTTTGCTATAAGTATTATTGATACTTCTGAGGTCATAACAAATTTTTATTGCACATTATACCAACCACTACCAACTAAACCAACAAAGCCCACTCCAGTGAATGAATATCTCTTTTTTACCGATTGCTCACCAGTAAAGACGGGTTTTATCACCAAAAGTTAAGGTAACCAATGCTTAAAAACTCTAGCAAATTTTAACCACTGGTCAAAATTACCCACCCCAAGGGTGGGTTCATTCACCAATGGTTAGGTTAACCATGCATTGGTAAAAAACTCTAAAAAAATCTAACCGATTGTGAAAATTGGCCAGAGTTTTAACCCATTGGTTGTCTTGACTATTGGCGATAAAACCCAGCCTTAGTAGTTGACTTCATTTTCTTCTCTATTTATGGTATTGTGTATTTTTTAAACTTATCCATCTTTTATGCTTGACGAGTTTTGATTCATCTTAGATACGTATTTTTTAGTGGATAGCAAAGACAAATAAAGATTTAGGTTTATTTTTCTGGTCTACCTATTAACATTTATCCTATCTCCCATTCTGCATGTTCTAGTTAATTCAGTACATTTTTTAAAATTCTACATGTAGTCGCATTACTGAAATATTCAGTTCTATTGGTAAACTGGTTACCGGGTCGTTTTAATGTTCTAATGAACTATTTAATTACCGTAAGTATATTATAATGAGTGTTATTTTCAAATTATATCTAACTAATGTAGTATAATTATTATTAGTCTAATGTTGTGTGTATTCGGTAGCCATTTTATTGGATTTGCAGATTGCGACAAGGATTATGCTAATGCAGTACAAGCGTGCTGTGTCCAAGTATGAAGGATAGGGATGGGCCCTTATTGTTTCGATATTACTTTCGGCCTTAACTTAAATATTTTGGTACTTATAGGTAAATGAGGTATACTTACGCCTGGTAAGTGATTTTAAATTTTATGTGCACAAAGATAGTCTAACACTAATTATCTGTCAACTGCACATTGGTAGTTTAACGAACCCTAAAAAAACGTGTCAGTCAATAATGTTAGTGCTACATTCAATTTGGAAGTGTAACATAATAAAAAGCATGGCAGTTGGTGGTGGAAATTAAAAATGGTACAGAATGTGTCCAAACATACTTTTGTTTCTAAAAAAATAATTAATCAAGTCATTAAGTTAAGAATGGCAAAGCTCTCTTTGTTTAAAAGCGTAAACACGTAACGTTTGAATTAAAATAATTTCGGTTTGTGTAATACATAATAAGTACAATAAAAATGCTTTCGGTTTCGTTTTAACTTTTCGGCCACACCACTGCACAGTAACTACTGTGTCGGGTATCGATTACTCTATATTGGGTATGTCTGCGATGTCTCGACGTTGGTAAAACGATGTCTTCCGCTGTGTTGAATCGTTATGGTTCATTGTACTTGTGTACGCTTAATTTTGAATATAAATTAGCTTTTGAATAGAAAGTACCGATCAGAGTTATTCTAACTTAATCTAAACAGTTATTTTCTTTAAAGAACTCTAACATCTATCTACCTACTCGTATGCAATTTTAATGAAAGGAATTGAGAAAATTACCACAAGGCAGCGCTTTGAAAAAAACGCGAAGCCAAAAAAGCCAGCATCACACCTTTTTGTCATTTGCAAGTTTTTACTGTGTCGGGTATATAAGTAATTTCACGCTGTTCACCGTTAATATTGTTTTCTTTACAAGTATAATATATTTTTACGGCTTTCTCTTTTTTTATACTCCCACGGTCGTAGGCAAAGCATTACCTTTTCAATTATTTATCAGGCTTGAAACAAAAGCTCCGTGTTTCTTCGGGTTACTTTTACAAACGTGTTGATAAATGATTCAATTGCACTTGGTATTGGCGTGTGTCGATCAATAGATGAGGAATAATTTAGAGGAGGTTTGGAAAAGGTACCAGTTTAAAGAATGTAGGTTGTAAATGTCCAGGGAACTGGCAGTAAACGGAAACGTTGACTTCCTCGTTTATCATGCAAAGAAGGAATTGGTTTTCTAGGTGCTTGGTCTGTTTACTTTCCTTTGGCAACTTACAAGCAAATTTTTTTTATAATGTATAATGTTCGTTTTTGGTTTTATTATTATTATTCTCTTCTAGCCATAATCAACTAATCCACTTTAAGCCAGTGTGGGGATTATGAATTGGTTATTCCTGTGAGAACGCTGTGTCCCAGAACCAGTAGTGGAAACGTATTGAGCGGATATCGACGACTAGCTTAAACAAACACCCGAAAAAAAAACACAGTATACGGATTGAATAATTACAAGCTGTTTTTGTCAAAGACACTGTAAAATGAAAATCAGTGCTTACTTATAATACTACTTTGATTCCTAATTCCATACCTGCGTAACTTATGACGAATGTTAAAATTGAGTACTTATTTAATAAACATTTATTATCACAGACTTTGTAACAACGTACCTCTAAAACGATCTCTGTTACAATAAGTACAACTTGATCTAGATTTTCTAGACCTTTAGCAAATACCGAGTTCTTGAACGAGTGACAATGTTTGAAGTAGATTTATTGGAACGTGGTAAAGATATTGCAGTAAGGCTTAACGATAGAAATCTGAAGTTTGCTTCCAATGGTAACAAAAAGTGTAGAAATTAAATTAACGTAACCGTTCATGGAGTAGTTAAATTGTTACCGTCTGATAATATCGAGCCGAAGTTGAGAGTGGACAATACTACAGAACGACGAGATCTTGTCGAGAGCTCAGAAGCATCTTTACTCAGTATTGTCAGTAGTTAGAAGTTATGACGAGTTTACAAAATGACTAGAATTTGAAATAGCTGAAGGCTAGATTTCAGAATGGCGAAATCTCACAACGGCGAGAACTTAAAATGACGAGACGTCAGAACTATTATATGAGATCATAGAATTCCTATAAATAGATTAAAGAACGACGTCATCTTAAGATTCTAACACCGCAGAGCAACGAGGATTCAGAACAAGAGATCTCTGAATGCTGATATTTATCATAAATCATAACTAAGAGATCTCACTGCTAGTAATGCAAAAGTATGAAAGACCAACGTTTCTCTAATCATTTTATTACATGTTTGTGCAAAAAGAGTAACAAAACAACTGCCAGACCTCAATGAGAGGATTATCATTTTATCTAAGTTGTGGATTAATCTTGTATTACTGAGTGTGGCCGTAAGTCGTACGTAACAGAACTTGGAAACTTTCCGACCGACTCATTAATTATGACCAGCATTAATATAGGCTGTAGCACCGCGGGCGATAGGGATTTGTTGACTTGGCCATGTGTATTGTGTAATTTATATTGTTTTGGTGAATAAATATTGGATGTTACGCTACAAAGTATAATGTATATAAATGTAAGTAGTTAGAAATTAATGAGTGTCACAGAGCGTCGAGACTTATTACTCGTGTTATGTGGTACTCAAGACTAGAGTCTTGAGTATAATTATGGATATGGTACCTATTTGTAATTTAGCTATAAGTACTTTCTCATTAAGTGAACTATGTTCTTTGAGAATAAATGATCTTAAACCAGATATGGATATATTTAGAATCCCTTTAGCGACAGGCTTTTACAATGATAATATTATGGATGAATGTTTTGCTTTGCTGTATGTAACGGAGAAACTATTTTTGACTATTATTTCTTAAGCTTTCGAGATATACGTTTTAGTTTACAGGGAACTATAGCATGCATCTTATAAATTATATTTCCATTACTTAATCTCGATATTTCGACAAGTTATATGTTGCTAAATCTGTGAACAACAACAAGCTGCGTTTGGCTATGGTTACGAGGTACTTAGGTGCGGGTTGTCCCCCACGTCTTTGCCCCCATAAGGCCCAACGGGATTTATTCCGATTGGGCCCACCACGTGGGGCGAAACAGGAACTTATACGTGTAAAAAATAACTGTTAATAACTGTTTTAGCCAAGCCCTGATGTGTAAATTAATAACTACCTATATTTTTATCTAGGTAAGTAGGTACGTCTATTAGACTATTTAGGTCGTGTCATCAAAGTTCACACCGGATCTTATCAAAGGCTAGTCATTTTAGGTAGGTCTTCTAAATAACCATAGGCTCAAATTCAATATTCCGCAAGTTTGAGTCCTCCCTAAGTAAAATATTTGTCTACCACAAAACAAACAGAAATGAAAATTTCTTGATAATTGACGCCTTCCTTCTCCCTAGCAGTACAGGCTCAAATGTTTTCACGTCTGTCTTTGTAGCAGTATTTATATGTTTACAGGAAAAACACCGCAAAGACCGCTGACTTTTATTAAAGTTATTGTACTCATATCTCGCCCGCCGTCATATCGTTACCAATGTGGTTTTTTACGACACATGTCATTCGTAATTGCCAAGGAGCGGTAGCTCTCCCAAGGGTAGCTCGGAGACCTGCTGTGCGATTATGACTTCTATCATTATGAGGATAATAACGCTATTCCCACTGTTTCTTATACTTGGAAGAAGTGGCGTGGAAAATGTAAGAGGTCTTGTTAATTTCGTTTATTGTAGCACGTTCGTCAATATACCTACTCGTACTAAGAAGCCTTCGTAGGTTAGACGGGTTCTTTATTAAAGTACTGGGAATTTATGTAATTGCGTCTAAATCTATTTTATATAATTATGTAGCAACTAATTTGGACTAATTACCAAAAACGCATGCTATGTTATGCATTTATAACGATAAAAACTAGTCTCTTGCAATCGAAGGGATCCGGTGGATGAAAAGTCTGTAATACTTTTCATTAAAAGCGACGCCGACGGTAAGTAGCGCCGGCGTTCTGTGTGTGAGGCCTAGTTCAGCAGTGAATTCGTGCTGATGAAGATGAGTATAAAATGTTTAGGCAATTAGATACTGGGATACTTCTACCATATTTTTTGTTAAAATAGCCTTGGAGAGTCCGACTATAGAAGGTGCTCTTTCTCTACCGGTGGAAACCGTTGGACAGCACAGCACCCAGGGAAAAATAAGGCAATACGCTAAATATCCAGAAATAGCCGTCTGGTAGTGGTCTTTCCACCAACGAAGATCACAGAGGCAAGTTGACATCATCGGGCAGACGGGTCGGATGGTCAGCCGCATTGGCCTTACCAAGCCGGTTTGTAGCCGAAATTCCGGTCTACAACTAAGAAGTATCAACATAGTACCTGAATCAAAACAAATAATATGATGTGTACACCATAAATTATAATATTAGAACATTTTTTTATCTAGCTAAAGACATTTTAACAATTCCACGATTTTAATCCTCTATTTTCCTCGTTAGGTTGGCACTCAAACTGTGTCACTCGCAAGTGGCGATCCGCACTAAAAACTAACGGATCGAAAAAATGAGTCTCCAGTTTTTATTAAACGCTCCAGAGTCGGTCGTCGATCCCCACCATGTGCCAAACAGCTGCGCTGACAGTTTTTTTAACACCAACCTTTGACCCCACTTCGCTACGATAATTCATGTGGGAATTGAACTTTACAATTTCGTCGCCGCAACTTTTAACCTAATTTTAACGCGGTAAAGCCGCGATCTGCATGACACATCAAAATCTAATTTGACGCAAGCACTATTATTATTGCAGCAAATTAATTGCTTCATGTCATTTAAGAAATTACGAAGTATTGAGTCGTGTTTTTAGTAATTACTTTGAAAGTCTACTGGGGTTTATGTGTGTCATATATCTTTGACACTTAGTTTATTTATAGAAAAATAAATTAAATTAAGTATGTAAGTAATTAAAAATACCTATTATCAATAAATCTGTCGCAGCTATCCAGTGTTGTAGGGCTGGCTCAAACACTTGTATTTCATATAGCAAAATAAGAATTTATGAGCAGGCTTAGCTCAGATTCACTTGGATTTTTTGCTACACGCAGTTCAAACATTGTCTTTTAGCTTTATTCATGGCAGATGGTCGTATTTCTTGTTGGTGTCGTTTATTAGATTTTTTCTTTCCCAAAACAAGCCCTCGAGCTTATTAGAACCTACAACAGTTAGAAAACCTTTTCTTGTCTATTTTTTAGTTTCATGTTCTTAAGATATCCTGTCGAGATGTTTTAGGAAATTATTTTGTCCATTATTTGCCATAATTATCATAACCGTGATTGCGTTTACAAACAAAATTATTTTTAGTTATTTATTTATGCACTCTGGCACCGCACAGTGAAGGTCATTTGATAACTGTATTATAGACTAGAGGCGTCCCGCAGATTTACTCCCTATTTAACCATTCTCCCGCGGCACTTCTTAATTATCCGGGATAAAAAGTGCCCTATGTTTGTATCAGTATACATTTAACAAAAAATAACAAAAAATTAAGCAGTGGCAAAATTTCCAACAAACTTGAATATAAAAAATAAGTGCACTTGTATAAATAGGTATACATTTTTAAGATAATTAATACCAAAAATTACGGTTATTCAATGAGATTTAAAAATATTGATTACCAGTCGAGGATCCCGGTCTATATGCTTAGTACAAAAATATATATTTCTTTAGTCTCCATAAAGCTCTTTATATCTTAGCCAACAACATTTTGGGCGTCATCTAAGGGATAAAAACACTTAACGAATTCCTAGAAATATTAATACAGCTTCAACTTTACATGTTTTTGCGAAACAAAAAATGTCTTCCTACTTGATAAATCGCGGTCTTTATGCGGGGGAAGGAAGCGATGGAAAACTTGGTGAATTGTTTTAAAACACTCCCTTTTATAATTTCGGTATCGTGCTCCCCGTTTGCGGGCAACTCCCGAAAATATGGCCTAGATAAATTTAGAAAAGTTCGACAAAAAGTTCTGTAAACCAGTTTGTGAACTCGTAGAAAGGTTTCGGAAACGAATCGGTAATTAGGTACACAAGTTCAGTTTAACTTTTGTTTGCTTTCAGCTTTTACATCTATTGAGTAGTTCGGTAACATTATTAGTTGCCTGAGCAAATTTGTGATTTCTATTTTACCGATTTATTCCGAAGGAGTTTTATAGTTAATTTATTTTAAGTATTCTGGTGAAAACCTCGGGGAGCCGATGGACGCAGGAGGCGGGCAGCCGCTCAAAGTGGCGCTCTGTGGAAGTGTACAGGCTGTTGATGATGATGATGTTGTTTATATACATAGTTGCTATACAACGTTTATAGACAGACTGTAGGTATAGAATTTATAGTCTACTTTTACGCGTAAGTACCTAAATTACTTCAATAAATAATTGCTGTATTTAGATATTCAATTCAATTAATTTATCTATAAGATATTTTCTTATATATTAATTACCATATTATATTATGATACATTAATATTACAGATTTCTTCTACAGTAGGTGCCTAACGGTTCTTTAGTGGAGCCCCAATTAGTATCAGCACTCAAGGGCTCAGTTGCACCCCATTTTGTAGTGGTCACCCATCTAAGCAGTGACCGTTGCGAATGTTGGTTAGCTTTAGGGGTAGGAAAAGCTAGTCAAGCTTCGCTATTGAGTGCTACTGTAGAAGCTATCCTGTATTTCATATACCAACTTTCCTTACACAGATTATCTAGGGAACCTACGTACAAAAATACATTAGACTTTGTTTAATTACTCTACATAGTTTGCCTTGTAGTGTTTTTGTAGACTACTTCGTAATCATAGACTCCTCTGGCCATGATTTTTATAGCAGTAGTGCCTGCTTAGCGTATTAATCTACAGATTAATTTGTAAAGGTAAAATTCGAATCACGAGCGGGACTTGAACCCGCATCCATCTATTCCTCAAGCCGGGATATGCTTCACTTAAACTACCATGACAATCCCGTAAGTTGATTGTAACAGGTGAAAGAAAAATTCGGACATGAGACCACTTGTCACGGTAGCTTAAGGAAAGAATATCCCGGCTTGAGGGATGGATGGATGCGGGTTCAAGTCCCGCTCGTGATTCAAATTTTTCCTTTAAAAATTAATATTCAGACCATGTTATTAAAATAGCCTCTACAGAAGCTCTATCAACTCCACAAGACGAAAGAGATAGCAGAATTGTAAGAATGTTTCAGTCAAAGAAGTTTCGATGTATTAGAAATACGTACAACTTACTTGATTTCGGTACAATACAAATGCGTTGCCCTTCAACTGCAAGCTGGACTTACAACGTCAACTGAACTGAAGCAGTAGCTGTAACATCCAAACGGCCACAGCTATTTGTCAGAGTGTAATTACTTGAGAGCTCTTAATTACGACCATCCGGGGTTTGATTGGGACTGCATTGTTTGCGTTCAGAAAGGAGCTAACGGGATGACTGCAAGTGCAGTTTAGTCACCCGGGCACAGATCATGTAATAGTTACTTTGTAGTTTGCGGAAAAGTGTACAGCCATTCATTGCAGCCATTTTGCAGTGAAAGTCGGTAATACATCTATTTACGTGCAACTGGGAAAAGCTTTCGTAGGTTAGAATGTTTTGACACTTTATGTCAACGGATTAAGGACGAAAATAGTTAAGAATGAGACCTGTGGCTTGTACAATATGCCTGCAACTGATTGTTCAGTGCAATAAGCGATCATTAGGAGCCTATTTAGGTACCTTTCATGGGCTTTTACAATTTTCTAATTTGTTTCTTAACTCTTCAGTTAGTTGTTAGTGAATAGGATGCTATAGGTATCTACTTATTAATAAAGAATATATAAAGCGGTGTTGGTTGCAGTATATTCTTTACGAGATGATTCATGAATTCGTTGGGGTCATTGACTGACTCAGCTGAGTTCCGCTTGGCCTAATGTATGATAGGCGAAAAGTAGGTCCATAGGGCAACTACTTTTAAAGCGTAATTAGGTATATCTTAAACCGTCAAAATATATCCTAAAGATTATTGCCACTGGGCATTCGACTATAGCTCAGTTGGGTGAGCGTCTAATCCAGTGAATTGGAAGGCGCTAGTACAAATACCGTTGATTGCTAAAAATAGTAACCATAATAGGCCTAATTTTAAAGGCTTAAGTTGAAATATTAAAAATATATCCGTCTCTTACATTGCCGTCCATTTGACAAGAACCGCAAAAGTTTTAGGAGTTTTGATCTGTGTAAATTTAATTACGTTGCCATGCCATATTGAATTAACGTAATTTAGGTATTATAAATTACTCTTTTAAATAGTTTCGAATTGTTTCATTCAAATTTCTAGGCGTACTATCTTATTTCGGGAAATTGTAGCAAAATACTACCTTTTCACGTCAAAGGTAGGATTCCCTAAAAAGTTAAGTTGGCAACCCTGCATGGGACATCTCAGTCGAAAAGATCATAAGCACCAAAGAATATAACGTTCTATTTTAGCTATAGGTTGGTTCATTTGTCATACGTTCCTTCACGTTGGTAAAAGCTTTATCCCACGGGACTTGTGAGACTTTTATCTCGTTATTTCCACTGTCGATAAATCAAAGGGTTGTGGTGATCTATGGCAGCCTGCGCTTTGCACCGAGTTCTGTCGTTTTGTTGGCCTTGCCAGCTTATAGGAACCTTTAGGCTTTTTATACTGTAGGTGGACCAGCCGCGTTTGACCACATTCCAGTATATCCACACTCCTGTATGTTAATATCAAGCAGTAAGCTAGGGTAAGCTACAATTACTAGCTCAGAACCGAACAAACAATATCAAATAAACTTAAAAAATATTCTATAACATTATGTAACCTGAGATTTCATCACACGTGGATAAAAATCAAAGCACGTGTCACATGATTTAAGAATCATTTCGATTTATCTCTTAATCTTAGCACCTTACATCGCAGCAACCCAAAAAAAATCTTACGAAATTGAATCTCTTAAGGTACGAAATCAAAGCCACCAAAAGGCACTAGCCTCACACAAACATATCTGTTTGCTATAAAGAGTGTTCATTTCATACCGTTTTCTATACCCCTGAGGGTATCAGTGCTATAACACCTCACAGTGATTAAGCTTCAAACGAGAGGACAAAGTAGTAGGCTTGTACAGAGAAGCTTTCTTTATGAAGGCTTTACATGCAGGCCTTTGGGATGTAGTTGTAGATTGGATGATAGTGACAATAGTGTACACAAACTATGTAGTTTTGTTGCAATGAAAAGTGCAATTTTTGGTCGTGTTACTGACTAGATAAATAGACACAAAAAAACATATGGTACCTATTGTTTTTCAAGATAATATTAGGCTGCCGATTCCGTGTTGAATTAGCACGATTGAGAATTGTAGTGATACGCAACTCTAGTGTTGTCACGCATTGGTGATTCGAACCTCAGCCTGTCGCCTACCTAAGTACCTACCTCTTACATCCATCAGCTCCTCGCAATTTCGGTCATAAATGTATACATGTATACAGTTCTCATAGACTTACGTAAGTAGGCTCCTAAATATACCATACAAAGATTTTGACTAAATACTATACAAAGAGTTGGTTATGTGAGAAGTTGCTATGAACAAAAATCGTGTTCAAGCGACGCTGACTTGGCACTGTCCCCCACGTATGAATTGCGCTCGTCAGTTTTATAGCCCAGTAATATCATGCAATCTTTGGCTCTGCCTCTATAGATACACTGACACAAAAGATACATTTTCGTGGAAACTCGTGACGTCAGCTTAAAAAAACACAATGGCCTCGGGCAGACAATACGTCCCTAGCAGTAGGGATCTGATCACTCTCCGTCCTTCAAAAATAAAGTATCGGGAAATACGGTGATATAGCAGTATTATGTTATCCCCATTCTTAAGTAAAGATATTTTCCTTCTTGTTTCGAATGGTTTCAAATAAGACTCCAAGCATTATTTATTTCTTTTACCGTCCACAATATCATTCATATTTAGGTGACTTCACGCAAGGAGACGGTTCTCAGTCAACACAGTATGTTTTTTGTGTAAGTTAGTTATGTTACTGCACTATCACCACCAGTTGTTAACTGAATATGTTAGTGAACTTTTTTTACTCTACATAAGGTATCTCTAATGGTGATACCAAAAGTCGATAAGAACCTGGATGATTGAGAAGACAAACAGAAGTTAGAAATTCTCCATAGCATCGTCTTTTAGTGAATACACATGCTGGGACTGAATTACTAATGTTTCCTATAAGGAATAGTAATTCAGTGATAATCTGATCATGGAAGTACATGATAGTCTTAGTTGATTATATCCTACCTATGGGACTATTCTGTATAAAAAAGCGATTAAAGTCACTTGAATCCCTTTTTTCAAAAGGATATTATCCTATATTACATTCAAACTGTTCGACTTCTCTCAACTTCCCCACAATTACCACGTTAAAGACAAGCTCAATCCCTATAATAACGATCTAATAATCCTTCCCAACTTTCCAGTAAACTATGAATGAAGTTACTGTTGAATCTTCGAAAATTCCGTTCGGGGCGACACGATCGTCTCCAAGATCGCCACTTTTGCTTTCTCGATGAGGTATTCAGAAAATTTAATTTCCGTAGATAGATCGAACGATTTCGCTTCAATGCGGTGTTTGCTTGTAATTGGGTCAGATCGGTGGACAATCGACAGTGACAACATTATTTCTAGATATCTTATTATATTTTGTTCACCCTTTCGCAATGTTGACAATGTAAATGGTGTCAGCGCCAGTATTTAGTGTTCTCAGATTTTATGGCTGTACTTCACGTTTTTCTTTTATCTTTGATGATTCCCCTGAATATTCATGAGAGAAAATCAAGGCTCGTCTGGTTCAAACTTACATGGAGGTATGGATGGGACGGGTGGAGATCTAAAATGATTCTTTTGTTCGCACCATTTTTATCCCAAATACCGTGACCATTTTTATCTGTCCTCTTACGCAAGTAAACTAAACTGTAACAAACTCGATTGAACTTCACCCACGAATCGTTTAACACCAATTTACAAATCGTTTAATGTAAACAGACAAAACAAGACAATCAATCACGTCGCACGTCTCAGTATTCGCAAGTAATGAACCGAAAAGATTAAGAAGCTGAGCTTTGGGGAAGGAATCTAATCAACGCCTCAATTTACACAAATCGTTTCGACCACTCAAACGTGTGGAGTAAGAATGTCTGCGTTAATCTATCCAATACATTATTCTGGCGGGTTAATAAAGACTGACGAAGGACCTCGCTCGTAACAGAATACCCTATTTATGCCAACAGAGAATTTCAAGAAAATGACAGTGTCAATACCTTCTGATACAGATAGCTCTTTTATCGCCAGTGGGAAACCATCTGACGCTGATGTGGTTAAAGGTGAAATGAATGTCAATTCAGCACTGAGCGGCGGCGAACCAGGTTGACATTAATCCCCGTTTCGTCTTTCAATTGGGTCAATAGAATATCTCCAACCATCTACATTCGATAATTACGTGCTCTTGAGTCTATTGTTCCATTCGCATTATTCTCAGATAAACTCTATTACTAGGTCTTTGTTGTAGAAACAATGGAGCTTTCGAATTTGTTAAAAATTATACAAATATTTTTAAAGTTCTTAGTATGGCACAGTAATTGTGAGGCCCGTTAGACGCCATTGGATACAAGAGGTTAAATGATTGTATCTTGCGGGTCAATGGCCGATTGTAGGGCAGACATAAGGCGAGCTACATTGTGGTAACTACATTCAATAGCTAGTATATGTAAACATTTGGTTCTGTTTGCCTTAAATGGAATCGATCGGGCTTATTCTCAGTGTCGACTCTCGATGATCTAAATGGGTTGAATCGACCGTGATTCATCGGATAGAGACGCATTTTTGTTTCGTTTGGTTAGATTTTTAATAGGTACTAAAATTAGAGGGATTTGAAACATAAATAATGGTGCATAGGTATTTAGGTAATATAATTTTAATTTAGTCACATAAGTGGCATACTCGAGGTTTTCCAGCTAAGTGCCGAGTTTGCACTCAGTGAATCAAGATTAATTGAAATAAATCCAGTCATATACATTCAAATCTCGGTCCTCCATTCAGAAGAATCTTGTATCTAAACCAGCGTAAGCGACAAAACAAACAGTCACCGCTGAGTTTCTCAGTTTCCTAGCAATAACCCTTACAATGTGAAAAGTTAGTCATACAATGGAGTTATTGTGGAGCTGGTAAACAGAGGGACGGCAGACGGGTGCCGGCCACGGTCGGATGGTTGCCCCCTCGCGTTTGGCGACATACGTGATGTTATTTTGTGCGCGCTCGGCGGTGTCTATACTTTATTCTTTAAGGTTTTCTTATGTATGTTCTTATGACGACATAAGCTAGTCATTCGCCTAATGTTACGTGTCATGGCTATACATAACACTTGCAGTGCTACAGGGAACTCTAAATTATAAAGTTTAAAGGACCCCGAAACATGTCATCCTGAGACATCATCAGTATAGCCACAGAGCAGCGGTGTTAGTAAAGTCATAAAGTCTCGTTTCCTTAGCCATTTCAATATAAACTGGTAATAATATCAGAATAACATTTGTTATTAAATGGTTTACAAACAATCAAACTTTGACTAGGGTTCGACCTTTTTTTTATAGTTAAATATTAAACTGCATAAGTAAGACTTAAAATTTAAAATTTTCAAGAAATGTGTTCTTTTCTTAAATCGCTCAAGCATTACATTGAAAGCAAACTCGAACTATATTTAAATTGAACAGATGCTACTTGCATTACCAGCAGTTCACTCTAGTTACTCAATACGTTGGTAATGTTGGTGTATACTTGTTAAAGTAATAAATTGCCTTTGAGCCAAGTTAGTCATTTTATAGTCCGGCCTTAGAGGAACTTTAATTGCTGAGTCCAGCATTTTGGCCTCAGGTAAGTAAATTTCACGACCATGGCCTGGACTGGATTGGACGTAAACAAAAAACTAGTAGTTTAGCTATTCAGTGGAAATATCTACCAAAACGGCATGCGACCCCGCCTAAAATGACCCCGTATATTTCATTCCCTTGTTTGGCATAAACGCCGTTTTCGCAAGTACCATACACATTCTGCCGGTTTTGCTTTTAAAAAATTGCGCTACACTTGCAGATAATCGGATCAAGAGATTGTATGAGAGAAATAAAGGTATGATCTGCTTACGCAAACATCCCCCCCGCAATCCTGCCAGAAAATATGATAAACTGATGTATTTTGTGAAAATTTGTCCTTATTTGTTAGTGACATCAAAAATATAGGTAAATAATTAATTTAGCTTCTGAAAATATTATTATTTACTAAAGCTGTCACACGTATAACGTATATGTCCGTTCAGCGGCTGGACTTTGGTCGTATGGTGACGCCCGTGATCCGCGCAAGACGATAAAATATCCTTTGGCAAATTGATATCAGACAAAAAAGCTCTTTCACGGAACCTTTTTCCGTCTTCTGTCCAGTCCTGCAACAATAAATAAAATAAATAATCACCGATACCCACGGTTGCGAAACAGCAAAGATATAAAAAGAGTTTAGGCAAAGTTTAATTTCCGCTCAGTTGCCGACTGCACGAATTTTGGCGGATGTATATATTTTTATCGTTCCCAAACGGAACTTTTTAATTGAGTCGAAATGAAGACTCTACCTATACCTTATTGAATTACAATCTTGCGGCATCTCGAATCGACCCTGTTGTTTGTTTGTTTTAAAATTTTAATGCTGAAATACTTTCCTGGAAATGTCAAGTCCCTCAACATCGAGATGCAAAGCGACTCTTGCTGAGGTTGTCACTTGACAGTTAGCCAGATGGAGTTGCCATAAATAAGTAACGATATTTTCGCCAAGATACGAACTCTGTACAAAATCTAAAACAAAGCAATCCACATAGCTACTCAATATTACATACAACACAATTAAAACTTTAGAAAGCAGAGAAATTAGAAATGACCTCAGAAACGTTTGCCACGTGTGCGTCACTTGCAGTAGTATTTGTTACACTGTGGTGTAGAAAAGTGATTCATTCAGACAAAGAAGTGTCAATATGGGGGTTGGGTGGGGAGGGAGGAAGCCGGGAGGTCACGTCCGGCGAAGTACGGGCTTCATGCCTCGATGCCTCCAGCTCTGGTGTAGGCAACTCTCTCTAAGAATATTTACAGACGCTAATCCTATTTACATAATATATTCTTCATATGTGTTTTTCTCAAAGTGGATTTGACCGCGCCACTTGCTATCGTTAAATGGCAAGATATATTTACAAACAGGAGCCGCCTTTGACCTTTTCAAGGCAGATTATGCTATTATCAATTTGTGTCAGTACATAAGTTTATTATAACTTTTGATGTTCATTTAAGTATTCGTAGCCCCTTATGATTTCCACCTTCTTTTCTCATTGTTTGTTAAATAGAGTTATTTAATCATGTTTAAATAAATAAAAAATAATAAAAAAAATGTGTGGACATTTCACTCAGCGCCATCTAGCCCCAAACGAAGTAAAGCTTGTACTATGGGAACCAGATGTAGCGCTCCTAGCGAAGCCCGACTAGCCGTTCCTAACCGATCGGTAAAGTTAAGCAACGTTCGCTGCGGTCACTACTATGATGGGTGACCGCTACAGCAAAAAGTTGGTATTTAGAACTGAGCGCTACCGTGCTTCGGAGGGCACGTTAAGCCGTCGGTCCCGGCTGTAGTCGTAAGACAATAGTCGTTAAGCCATGTCAGAAGCCTTCGGGCAACCTAAAAATTCTGACACCAGGGCTGACCACTTGCCTACACGAGAAGAAGATGGGAACCTGATAACTGATATAATACCTAGATACTTTTTGTTTGTAAATACGTACATAGAATACATTATAACACCCAGACACAGAACAATCATCGATGTTCATCACACAAATGTTTGTCCTGGGTAGGATTAGAACCCACAGCCCTTAGTTCAGAAGGCAGGCGTATTACCAACTGAGCTATCGGGCCCGTCAAAGCATGAGATCATCGGGAGAGATTGAGTCATCGGGTTGTTTCAAACATTAGCAAGGCTTTTTCAGCTGGAAATGCCAACGAATATCAATGAATATGTATAAAGAAGTAGCATTTAGTCATCTGTATTCTACTTGCTTAGTAATGTTGTGTGTGAGTGTGAGGTGGTTGACAAGAGCTTGTTCTATATTTAAATACATCTCGTTGTACTGGTTTCTAATTATTCTGTCCTTTACAATAGAATTCTATCATTTTATAATGTCTTCTGATAACATAGCGGATATATTGCATTTGTTATCACAACATATTGAGACAAATCGTTGGTCTAGATTTTCCGTCATATACCTACCTAAAAAATCTATCAAGTATTATATTCGTTATCTGGTTCCCATAGTACAAGGTGAATGCTGTGTGAAATGTCTGCACATATTTATTTATTATTATTTTTTACATAACTAACTTTATTTAATTAACTATAAACTTATATAACACAAAACAAAAAACTACGTGCTATAACTACTACTATTATACCTATATATAAATACCTAAAAATAAAAATAAATGTCTAAAGAATACTTGAACTATCTATAGACTGTAAAAGGTCTATAGACAGTTCAAGCAATCCATAGAATCGGGCAACGTACCCATAATGCTGGCAGCGTTGCCCCGCTGTATAGCGAGGGTGATCCTTTGACCGAAGTAGATGCCAGCATTTTGGTCACGTGCCGATTCAACCAAACGCCCCGCCAAATCCTTGTAAATATATTTTTCACCTCAGCAGCTCGAAATGACATCTTTTGCTGCGAGAAAACAGTGTGCAAAATCGTATTTTGCTCACTCCGTGAGACAAAGTGATTTTTTGTATGTATTTAGCCAGCTTTAGGTTACATTTATATGGAGTTTGAAGAGAACATGATTTATTTTTCTTTTATTTTCTTTGTCAGGCTTTTGGCGGGAACGCGATCGTTACTAGGTTAGGTAACCTACCTGATTGTTGGCGGGAACGCGGCAAAGTTCACGTCGTTGCATTGTATTATTTCTCAAAACTTGTGCTTTTTCCAGTGTTAATGTTTTTTTTGTTTTTTTTTTATGAGAATGAATGACGTGACGAGCTGGTCGTTCACCTGATGTTAAGCAATACGGCCGCCCATAACAGTTGCAGTGTCACTCGGAACTTTAAAATAATAAAGTTTTGCGTGACACTGCACTGCGCTCGTCATCTTGAGACATCACACAATCTAGTAATCAGATTACTACACTATGTAATCAGGTCATAAAGTCTCATTTGCCCAGTAATTTCACTAGCTACAATGCTCTTCAACCCGGAACACAGCAGTGCTTGCACACTACTGCTTGGCGGCAGAGTAACTGGCAAAGCGGTGGTACCTACCTAGACGAACTTTGCAGAAAAGTCCTACCACCTAGTAAAATGTTTAAAATTGGTGGCGTTTTACGCATTAACCTTCTAGTAAAGTTGCCACCACTTTACTGGTGCATGACTTAGACTGGACTATGACTATGACTACCTTGACTTTACGTGAAATATTCTATTAACATCATGAAAAATTACAATACTTGACACTGGCTAAATACACTATGTGTGGAGCCAAAATATAACAAAAAAAAAAGTACCTACCTGTAATGTACCTGTTCTCACTGCTGAGGTGAAAAGTTGTATGTGCTACTCGAGAGCAAAGTTTTCTCTTTGTGATTGTTGCATAAACGCTGTGTATTGTTTAAACGGAGTGTAGAACGCCTTGCGGTCAGGTGGAGTGACGACTTGCGGAAAGCGGTTATGGACCTGTGACCGATCGCCACTAACTCCTGGTAGACTGGATGGAGAGCTGAAGACCGAGCTCATTGGCGTGCTAAGTATTGAAGAGGCCTATGTCTAGCAGTGGACTAGAATAGATGATGATGGTCATTTTCAGTAATGATAATGAGGAGGAATAATAGGCATGATGACTACTATTGAAAATGAACAAGTAAATATTATTTTCATAAAGAAGATTATAGTTCATTGAAAAGTTACATTTGGGGTTGCGTTTCTTAGAGGACTATTTATCTGATAAAAAAATTGTTAACATTTTTTGTTAACAATTTTTTTTATCAGATAAATCGTTTAAGAGATATATCGTAAAAACCGTTTCAACCCCTATTTTCAAGATGGCGGCCGTGGGACAAGGGTGGCGACCCCACAAACTTGATTTTAGCGTTACACTTACCCCCCTACACATTAAAAAAATAAAATTGCGTCCTCTAAACAACGCAAGGTAAGGCCTAAAAAATGTAACATTTCAATGGACTATTAAAAATGAATGCAATAATTGGGAAAATAAGCAAAATTGGTAAATAAATCACGGAGTAATAAGCTTTTAAAGTTTCTACAGGAAGCATCTCCTGTCCCTTTTCTCGCGAAACAGAGTGCCTCCACAGTTACTATGAAAAATCTACTCGTGACGTCAGATGCCAAAGAGATTGTATGAAAAGCTACCACAGCTTACTAATGAGGATAACGACCTTTCTCTGACGTCACTGGCCATTTGAGCTATCTCTTTCTATTCCGGTTTTTAAAATGCTTGTAACTTGGTCATTTCTGAGATATTTAATTTTGTTTTCACAAATGTTTATCTTTTGAGGAAAATAATTAATTTATCCAAAAAAATAAATTTTAGTCAGCATGCCTATTATTATTATATATTTATTCAAGGGGGGTTTATAAAATAGATACGTCATGTAGGTATGCGTTTATTTGGTTGTTTATCACATCGACTATGATTATTTTATCATAGGTAACATTAAAAGCAAAATACAGTAGTGTGTCCGTCCGTATCCTGTTTGTTTTCTATAAAGTTGTGATTCATATTTTTGATTGATATCAGTTTAACCGTATTAGCGAACACGGAAACTGAATATAATTGAAAAATAAATGAATTAAAAAAAAAATATAAAAATACTGCGTTGACAAAATCGCCACTAGTTGTATCGTTGTTAAAAGTACACAATAATATCTTTATGATTTGTTATTTAGATAAAAAGGGTCCGGAAACCGTCTAGCTATTTCCGTACACACAAATCCGTTTCTTTTGTTTGAATACTGATTATACCGCATAAGATAAAGTAGTTTTTATCCAGCGCGGACTGTCTTGAATACAGATTAGAAATGTTCTTTATTTAGCGCTTAATGATGACGTTTTACGATGCACAATGGCTCTATCACCAGCTTTATAGTTATTTTATAAGGTTTTCGAATTGATTTTGAATGTTTATTAAGTTTTAAGACCACCCATTGTACATTATACCTGTTTTAGATTTTCTTAATTCAGATACATTGCATCATAACATCTTCACAGGTTTTAGAATGAAGCTGTAAGTTTAAAGTAATAGTTAGGAGTCATCATCATCATCATCAATAACAACCTGAAAATGTCCACTGCTGAAAAATTTAACATAGGCCTCCCCCATAGAGCGCCGCCTTGAGCGGCCACTCGCCTCCTGCATCCATCGGCTTCACGCGGTTTTCACCAGATGGTCGATCCTCCTAGTGGGGGGCCGGCCTACGCTGCGTCTTCCGGTACGTGGTCGCTACTCGAGAACCTATTTTCCTCATCGATTATCAGTTCTACGAGCGATGTGGCCTGCCCATTGCTATAGCCTATTGCCATTAGTTAGGAGTAACCTGCTATAATAAAGAGAACTGGCTTTAATTGGTACCACCAGAGAGCCATATAACAGGAGAGATATTAAAGGCTATCTGCCACATTATTATTACAGCTCACTGCATTAGATAGAATTGTTAAATTAGTGTATCGCCTCGATGCCCGAAATAGCACTAAAAACATCATAAAAGCCCATTTTTTTGTCACAAAAATGAAAGTTATTTATATGATGCTCATCCAATGTCGAAGTATTTGAAAAGTAGTAATGTTTATGTTTTTATTAACCTGTGGCACTCACCGGCCGTATTGCTTCATTTGCTTCACAGGAGACATTACAGGTTTATCACACCAACTGCATTATAAACCGATCATTATAAAACCTTTTTTAGTTATTTATTAACGCCATAAACGTCTTAATATTTACGACACGACGGCGGTAAATAATTTCTACGTAGTTACTAAATAAATTGACAAGCTTCGTGTTGGACTTTGTGTAAGCTTCCGTAGTTAACCTTCTACAAGTTAACATGATCTCAAACTATTGTTCCAGTTCCAATAATGACCACCACTTTATTACATACAAGATTATAAAACTAGCAGCTGAAACTTAACGAAAACACAGTTAGGAAAAAATTTTTTTTACTAACGAAAGAAATCGTCGTCATCATCAGTCGTCTCACAGGCAGAGTGTACGGAGTCGACGTATCGGGTATAGTGGAAGAAACACGTTATGAGATGAGCTCGACGTGAAACTGCTCGACTATAGAGAACTCGTCGTTCTGGGAAGTCTGAACATTTATAATCGATCATGTGCGGGTTACTAGCATTTTCCCTACTCTAATTTAGTGATTCTTGAACATGCCGGTTTCCTCGAAATTTTTTTTCATTATCGTTGTATTGAAAATTCAGCACAACAACATGAACTGTCATTGATGTAGCAGTAAGCGGTATTTAAACCAGTGTGTATTGAAAGTCGCATGGGATAACAACACTGAACTAGATTATCCCAAAAAATATAGCTTTAATAAGTAAATACATAAATAACGCCCAACGATCACATACATAATTCCTGGCCCCTAACTGGGATTCCATGTTTCTACCATGGTCCCAGAACACGCAGACACAGAACAAGTTTTTCTCTGTGCACAAATAAGTACTTGTATTGTCGCGGGAATCAAACCCGCTGCCTCCGAGCTATGAGCCAACCTGCTCAACCACCACACCATTTGAGGAGTATATAAAAAGAATGTACCTACGGAAATAGAAGATTTTTTTTCTCTAATCTGTGCTACGGCCAGAGAGACGCGACGTACCTTAAAAAAAGTTTAAATGTTTGTTACTAAAGTTTGATTTGTCTAACTAAAGAATAACGACGCTATTTTAATACACTTCAAACGGAGTGCACCTCATCTTTATTCAAAGAGTATTATAGAGGAGGCAGATCTGACTGCGGACGTGGTAAAATAAAGTCACGCCTTTGTAGTAAAAAGTTCCGATGAAAATTCTGAGCCAAGCTCACTACGTATACGTTATGGGAATTTCCGGTGACATCTGCAGTAGTGACACCTCTAGTGAGGTGAACACAAAACCTGATAACCTTTACAATATGTGTTGTTTAGGTTTAGTTACATCGTATCTAAGAATTAGCCCCTATAAAGTTAAAATTGCGCATTATATTTTTGTTAGGAACAGAACTTCCTATTTAATTTAAACAGTTGTTGATGTATGGACGTTAAATTCAGGCACATCACCCAACATTTGCAATATCACTGCAGCAAATTGAAAAGTTGCAATTGAATTGAACGAGTCTATAAGAATAAAACCAATTGTTCGATACTACTATAGGATGTCATCGACATCTTTTGTATTTTTTTCCATCGTCTATCTCGATAAGGTGTCACCGGCGTCAGGAACGAGTATTACGTGATTCCTGGACTTTGTAAGGGAATTCCTTATAAATCACGCTTCATAGCATTCAAAGCAATTGAAAAAATCACTCAAGGAGTAAATCCTGAAGGCTTTGAAACGTCACTGTTGATAAGGATGCAGAGTTCGCGCGATCTTCAATGAAATTGTGAACGGAAATTGTGTTATCTACTTACGCCTTATTTTGCCAAAGCTTCGTTAGTACTAGTCTCTTATATTGTTTACTACCAAAAAACTTTACGATGTACCATTTCCTTATAGGCTGTAGTAATATAACAGATTCGCTCTTCATTCTAACGCAATACGGAAAGCAATAACTCAGCTTATCTACAGAGAAATAATGTATTGTTCGTCAATTTTCCCGTCTGAGAGCCTATCAAGGGGAAAAGTTTCGATTAAAAATACGAATTGATATCGTTAGCGATAAAATTCTGCTCGATTCTGAGACGTCGTGCGCTATCGGCAACTTGACAGTGACTGATCGCCGGCTGGCCTAGACACCCTCAAATCCCTCTCTCCCACTATCGCCCCCTACTTTCTCCACGGCGCCACTCCGGTATTCACTTTGTTAAAAGAGCATACGAATTCCGAGGAATATTTGTATTCTAGATTATCGTGACATATTCAAATCTGATTTTTTGGATGAATTCGAACGCCAATTTGTCTGATAGTTCTTCGATCTTTTTATCAATATTCTAACTGAATAGTCGCTTCAAAGGCGGTATTATACGTGAGCGCTATTTAGATAGCATAAAAATATATTCTTTTTATCAATTATTGTTCTCCATGCGCTTGTTTTTATTTTTTTAGAGGCTCTAAGGCAAAACAACAGGGTAATTTTAATAAGCAAAATATTTTATTTTTTATGCCATGGGTTTGACGGTTATATAATTATAAACCTACTATCCCAGATAATATAACTACTATCAAGAAATTTAGAAATGGCATGGTGGGTTGATTGCGCGAGAACCATTACCGGTCGATAAACTTGATACGAGGGTTTTTGCTTTACACGCTCGCAATTTAACGGCAATATACCTCGCATGTCAAGTATCGCGCACAGGATTTAGGTTATTGATACATAGAAATCTACCATTGATTGAAATTGTAACATCATGCCGTATCCAAATAGTCTTAAGATTCCGGTATCGCAGAAAAGGTTCAGCTGTCCTAGGTTTGTTCGACTCAACATCCAACCATATAGATTGAGGGCTGCCTGCATGACCAAAATGTTGAATGTCACTTGCCATGCGAACTACATTACCGTGGCGTATCTTAATTCATTTATATTAATGCACTGTGCTATGCCATCTAATGGCTAATGTACCTACTATGCTTAATCTAATAGGATTTTTAAATTTTAAATTCAGGTGAGTTGTCCTTACATAGATAGATAGATAGATAGATAGAAAATGCTTTATTGCACAATCAACAAAAATGTAGGTACATAGGCGAACTTAATGCTAGAGAGCATTATCTTTCAGTTAACCTGGGTGTAATTTAAAAAAATTATGTGGCAGTACAACGCAGCTTACAATCGCATATTGCACAATGTCTAAAATCAAATACTTTTTATACTTAAATAAAACCTAGGATTAATACTAAATATACTCGTATTACTATACTACATATATTACATAAAAAGCTTCGCCTGTTGGGTATTGTCGTTTTCATTTTCTCTTCGATCTTCCATTCATTTTATTATTGTTTGATGTTTTGATTCAATATTAATAACGATTAATTTTGTTTCAGGTAAAATTAAACATCCAAACACCAGTTATACGAAGTTGGCAGACTTCACTCCTATGAAGACTCGTAAGTTTCATATAAAGACAGGTCTACCTTAGGGTCTGAACGGTCTGAAGGTCGTCACAAGCTCACCCACTCAACCTCCACGGTATATTTCTATTGGCTGCCAGTCCTTTGTCCCCATGGGGATTATTTCCCTCTTTGGGGACTAGATGAGGCCAAAATGTGGATATAAACTAAACGCGTGATTTGCAATGTCCTGGATACTAAACTGAATTGTATAGGTTTAATAATAGACACAATTATTATTGCTAAGAAATAAATATAAACCAAGAAAGTACATTTATTCGGGTCATTAATTGATGTTGTAACTAGTAAGTGTTCTGTGAGGTTACTCTATCATTAAGTGGCAATACAAAAAGTGAGTGGCAATATAAAAAGCACTTGGCGATAGATTACAATGCATTAGTCTATTATACATAGAAACATAACATAAATATGGATCGAACTAACACCGGCTCATTCGTAGACGGAAACTCATTACCGTCGCCCTTGACTTAATGGAGCTTCGAGTAGGACCTTGAGACCGAATTAATGAAGTCCCAAAAGACTGAAAAAATGAGCATTTTGCTTCATCACGAACTCAAGGTTTGAGCCAGTAGCGTAACAAAACTGTAGGATTTTTACAGTAATCCCAGAGTAATCACTAAGTTTTTGGCCAATGATAAAATAGCAAGAAAACAATTGAATGTTGACCCAAGGCCTAAAGCTGTATTGTAATCTCTAAAAGTTATTCCTAAATAATCGTTCCATGTGAAGATGTTACATAATAAAAAAATATAAAGGCGCAACACTAACTTGTTAAGTAAGTTTAAGTAAGGTTGCAGTTAATTTTAACCACGTATCAACTAATAATGTTTGAGAATAGGTAACATAGAATGTTTACATTCATGGTAATCTGATGATTATGAATGTATTAGACTATATAAATTTTTTTTATATTTTTTTTACTGTGATAAAGGGGATAATAACTATAGCTAGGATAAAGTGGGAGTTTTGGCGGGAACACGGAAAAGTTCACGTAATTGCATTGTATTATTTATCAAAACTTGTGCTTTTTCCAGTGTTAATATTTAAAATTGGTGGCATTTTACGCCATACGTGCTGAATTATGAGCATGAGTGTAGGCAAGTGATATAATGTGGTGAAACGTGGTTTTTCGTGTTGCTTCCAAAATTCCACAGAAGCTTCTAGTAAAGTTGCCACCACTTTACTAGAAGATGACTTAGACTGGACTTTGACTATGACTAAGACTTGACTTACGTGAAATATTCTATAACGATGAAAAATTAAAATACTTGACACTGGCTAAATACACTATGTGTGGAGCCATAATCTAAGAAAAAAAAAACTATAGCTAGAATTTTCTACTAAATCACCCCCAGCCACTTGGTTCATCTTTTAATGATTCTCTTGCCTATAACGTAGGCGTTTTTGTTAGATGAAATTTCTATAGGACTTATTTACCTAGTACTACCGTCTGGTGCTATAGGAAAGGCCTATGAAAACATCAGTCTGTGAAGTAGTAGTGTGAAAAATATAAAAGTACCAGATATACAGATAAAATCGCTTAGCGACAGACACAGACATCTCGAAATTTAAAAGAAATATCATGGCGTCATTTTGCATTTTACATTTCACATAAGATTACCTATTCTCACAAAAGCTATAATTCACTACACATCTCATTATCACCCTATCTTTCAGTCGGAAAAACTGAGACTGTGGCGAAGATTCCTCTACCAAACTAAAACCGCAGTATCTGTCAGACAAAGCCGGCCCTTGAGGTCTTATTGTACTTACCTACAAGTCCACAGACTCCTTGCATAATGTCAATAGTCTTCTGAAGTAGGGTTGTCAGTGACGCCACCGCGTACCCTTTGATCAAGTAATGGCCGCACATTCATTGCCTCATTCACTAAGCGCCTACAGGTTTTGCTTAGCAAATAGTAAAAGTTTTAGCTACATTTTGCTCAAAGTATTATAATAGGTGTTGGTTTTATGTACATCGTTACTTTTAGTAACCAAATGTTAGCCAAACGTTAATTAAAAAAAATATCATTCGTATGAATCGCATTTGATATCTTAGAAAATTTACATAAATGTTGCAAAAGGTCTCGCAGTTAAGTACTTTACCAAACGGTGTATAATAATTTTATTGATGTATCTACAATCTAGATTGTTTTAGTCAGTAGATCAGGCAGTTCTAATTAAAACATCGTACCTAATATTATTTTGTATGAATATTTTGTTTCAATAGAATTAAAAAAATAGGGTGGGCCGGAACAGGTTACCCGTTGTCACGGGCCGGATTGGTTGGTGGGGCTTTTTTATTTGTTTTTCTTTTATAGTTTAGTCATTATTGACTATGTACTCCCGTATTGGTGGTGCTTGCGCACCGGTGTTGGACCACGGGCCATAGTGTGAAGACCCCTGCCAGATAATGCCATGTATAATGTTCAATCAGAAATAGTTAATAGAAATTCATAATCGAAAGTTTTATTGAATTTACTAAATATTGCAGGTTTACTAGACTGATTTAAGCTTAACCGATATTCGACATGGCAGCCCTATTTGCCGCGCCCTCTGAGACCAAAGCACTCTGTATAAGGCAGCTGGAGACGTCTTTCAGTCTAGTGGCGTTTAATTTGGCATCTAATGTGGCACTAGCTTTAGGCTCTAGTTAATTATTTAGATGTGTTTGCCAAAGTGAACCCTGGGATTTAGTGTTAAGATCCACATTAAGGTAGGATTTCAGTGTAAATTATTGACTGTGTAGTTATTTTATTTGTGGATTGGCATCTCTATTTCCCGAACACTGGTCGAGTTATTCGACAAAAAAATTCGTGGGTGCTAGCCGGCTACTGGTTGTAATGAAAATCATACTTTCTCATGAAAATCATATTTACTCAAAGTCTTTAAAACAAATCATTACCAGGCGCATAACTACATCGATCAAAGCTTTCAAGTTAATCTACGGGCCTATTAATTTGGTTACGTTTTGATATGGTAATGGTATGAATTAAGCAATTCTTATACAAGCCTATGTATAAATTTTACATGAAATGAAGTAGGTACAATATCTGACTAGATTGTATCAGCTCTGAAAATACAGTTAGCCAACAAAACTGATTGATACTAGTATAGTACTAACACTAACTTTACTGCTTTTTCCGTTAAGTCACGCCAGGTACAAGATGGCGTGTTAAAAAAGTTTATGTTATTTCTAGAAACCGCGCAGAAATAATTTAGGACACGAAAGACGTTGCCAAAGCGTGTTTTTTCATCAGCATTTAGTCCTTATGTTTTAGAACGGTAAAGTTTAGCTAGTTATGTTTTTGTTAGGCAGTTCTTAAGTGTGGAACTTAGTACTTAGCAAGTTCTACAGACCCACATGGAAATTATTTTTAAAAATAGCACTGATTTTAAGAATAGATTAAAAAAAAGTAACTCTCACGAAGCAGCAAACTATCTACACACTTAATCATACTTACCACAACGTTTTTGATTTTAGGGTATTGAATATAATTTACAATGTTTTTAATCCATAACAATAGGCTATTTGACTACTTTTTAGTTTTTGGTTTATTTTATTAATCGGGATGTATAAAGCACCCTACAATCAATATTTGCTGGATTTCTTTCGTATTTTCGGTAAAAAATTTGAATATTAAAATTCATTCGCAAAACACAATTTTCATCATGGCGGCGGTCACGTGACACACATGACGTCAGTTAGTAGTTAGTAGTGATGGATTAATTAGCATTCGCATTCATTTTTAGCATATGAAAACTCAATTAGCATTTCGCAAATGAAATGTAGTTGCGAAATTCTGTGAAATATGAAATTTCATCTCAATTAGTTTAGTTCATTTTGAATTAAATTTTTAAGATAAAGTTTCATTTCATGTTTTATTTCAGTTTTCATTTCATTTTTCATTTTATTTTACATTTTCATTTCATTTCATTTTAGCAAATATCATAGCAATAGCAATTAGCATGTTAAGACTCGTGAATTAGCATGTTTATGAAATTTATGGAAAATCGCATTAATTGCCATCGCTAGTAGTTAGTACCATGATCTTCCTCTCTGTTGGCCATCAACATAACTTAACATTCTTGCCCATAATTTTATGTAATCACATAATATTTTATAATTTGTGCATTATCTCCTGCGCGATTGTTCGAAGTAATATTGTTCTGTGGTTCGAAGAATGATAAAAAGCTTAGAATATTTGAAAAATAATATCGTATAAATGGTGTGTAGTGTCACAGTGCTCCAGTACCTACTTCAATCAAAACACAAGAGAAAATTTGTATTCAGGTTCCCATCAAACTTGCTACACGGAAAATGTGGCTATAATTAGCTGAGTTGAATTCTTCGTTTATTTATGTGTATTCGTTATATACACATAAATAATTACACTTAAACAGAAGGCTATTCAAAGTATCATTGTCAAATTGTGTGATTTGTCTCTGACTTTATGTTCGGGGCACATTTTGCATTTGATTATGACAGTCTTGATTCCCGATGCAGCTGCACATAGCCAATAGCATCATCCCCATATGATTCTCTTGCAGACCTGTAAAAGCAAAAGAATAGGGTTTTTTAAATCTCTTTGACGTGTAAATCCTATACCTACTCGCAGTACCTAGATACTTAACCTAAAACGTGAGTTCCAAACAATTATAGTATTATCTTGAATGATTTACAAACAAATAATTAAATAATAATATTTACAGTGCTGTTTTTACGTTTTGTAGTTCCGCAGCATAAAAATCAACATTATCTTTACAGAACATGGCAATCTCTTTGGGTAGATTACTACTGACTTGCACGACGTGCATTTTTGTGGTAGAATTTAAACAAATAGTTCGCAAATCCCTTGATAACTTTAATGACACCTATTCAAAGAACGTCACATTAAAGTGAAATCCGTTTGTAGTGGTTTATAAGTAACGTAGGAACAATTTATCACAGATCAAGTAAATGATAGTATACGATTTCCAAGTAGCGGATACGTGTCTTTTGCTAGTTTACGTCATCACAGTTGCCACCAATCACAAAACGTTTCACATCGTTTATTTATCCTTCAAAAAATTATGAATTTTATTAGCATAATTTAAAGAAAATAAACATATTTCAGTGTCAAAATGATTGTTTTAAGCTTAATTAGGTCCTAATTAGTCAGGATGATAACAATTTTGTACATATTTTTAAATGAGTCAAATAGCCTATTGCTATAGTATGCTCTTCTAATATATTGACGTCATCATTATTGCTGTGGAAATTATTCATTCCAAACCGGAAACGTATCGGAACCGAGGAGCAAAACTAGCAGCCAGGTGTAGGATTTCCTGCTCTATCAATTAGTTATGAGCTCTATTATAGTCATGAATTTCATGAAACGTATATAAGCGATTAGTGAGTGTGGTTCAGTGGTAGACCATACAAATTTACCTTAAATAAATAAATAAATAAATAACGCCCAAATAAATAACGCCCAACGATCACATACATAGATCCTGGACCCTAACTAGGATTCCCTGTATCTAGGGACCCAGGAACTACGAGGACCATCGTCCCACAACACCCAGACACAGAACAAGTATTTGCGCTTCTTTTTTTTTCCGGGCATAAATACTTGTTCAGTCGCGGGAATCGAACCCGCCACCTCCGGGTTATGAGCCGACCTGCTCAACCACCACACCACGGAGGCTGTCTAAATAATTTCTTAAAACGATAAATCATAATAAACTTAGATGGTCAGTAAATATAACTGACAATTATCAGTCACGTAAGGCCATAACACAGGTTTTTCCTAGCTTGGTTCTCAACGTGACCATGAAATGTTGCATTGGGTTATTAATAAGGTACCTTAATTTTTTAATTACATCTTAATGCAATTAGTCACATAATAATAAGCTACCTATATACTTTATTTAACAGAAAATTGTAAACCTCGTCAAGATACCAACGTATAAAAAATTATAATCTTTTATAATTATAAACGTAAAGTATTTTTGTTATCAGAAACGCATTCAACTGAAATCTGTAGGTTTATTATGATTTGTCGCTTTATGAAATAGGGGCCAGAAAACTTGTCATCGCTGTTAGAGTGAGACAAACTTAGGCTCTACCATAGCCTTGTCACGGTCTCTCACAAAAAGTGTCAAGATAATTTTGTCGCGGTCGGACAAAGTCGGTGCAAGAGTGGCGCTAAATCCCAGATACTGTTGACGTCCTAATGCTTTTAAATCTCTGTGTGATGTTCATATATTGGGTGGCTGAACAGAGAAATTTAGAACACTAGTTATTTTGCCGCAAAGCAGTAGTGTGCATTCACTACTGTGCTCCAGTTTAAAGAGCGTTGTAGCTAGTGAAATTACTGGGCAAATGAGACTTTATGATCTGATCTCACGGTCTAGTAATCTTGTAACTAGACTGGCGGGAGGATGACAGTATGCGTCTGTTCCGAGTGATACTGCAATCTGTCATGGTCAGCCGCGATGCTTAAGATCAGACAAACATCTACCTTGTCACGAAATTCATTTACATAAAAAAACACAAATACTTCGTACTAAAGCAGCAGGAAGCTCATCCAAAATAAATGTTCTGATTCTATCAATCACCTTGATTCTCCGGCATGGTGTAGCTCCGACTAAATCCATTATAATATTCCCTTACGAGCAGGTATCGCGTTAATTAAGTTGGTTATTCAGGGCTCCGTACGTTAAACAGTGTTCATCAGTCAAGGGTGTCAGATGGGGTTCGACACGATTAATGTACTGAATTATTGTAAGTTTGGGAAGTTTCGTGACTGGGAGTAGATTTTGGCTTGTAAAGTCCTTGATTACTTAACAAATGGTTTAATACTATAATGAAGAATATTACAATAATGGCGTTAATAGGGTACCTATTAACGCGTTCCTATTTTTATTTTTGGAAATTAAGTATTGGGGATTGTTTCTTTTGGTTGGTAACACTAACTGGCGCTTGATTGGTCGGGTGCGTGACTCCGAAAGTTGAGTACGTATATTTAAAAATAATTAATTCAAGTAAGTACTTGTAGTCTTCCTAATAGCACTTAGAACAAGGACAAGTAAATGAATTCGTACAGCCATTTCAGGTTAAATTCACATCCAGTAACAAAAACCATTAACCTTATTAACTTGAGCAAGAAATTAATGATCAATTTTCGAAAGCCTTTTAATTCTAGACGTGATCCCATTATATCATTAACTAGCTACTACCCGCGGCGTTGCCACGCGTGGACTACATTATATATGGCTATTACGCTAATTATTATCCTTGATATTCCTGGACCAATTTTGATGAAATCTCCACTCATGGCTACTTAAATATAGAATTTTCGATGATATTTCGATAAGTATCATCGAACTCATGATTAATTAAAACCTATATTAAATTAAAATCTAGGCTTTCAAAACATTTTTACAATAGGGCAAAGTCTAGCAAAGATACCAACCGCTAACGTTAACGCCAAATACTAACTCCAAAATGTACTGAAATGACGTTTTGGAAATCGCTAACTTTTCCGTAGCGAATGTCATTTCGATACATTTTTGGAGTTAGCGTGAGGCGTTAGCGTTAGTGATTGTGATCTTTGCTAGACCCCCAGGGCATTTTACATAACATGTTCCGTACACAGATTAGAGAAAAAATCTACTTCGTATCATTCCAAAGAGTATTATTATACTTCTGTATCATTCAAAGAGTATATAATTTATACGTAACGTAAGAGTATCATTGGCCCACTGCATTAGCCTATGGTGGTAAAAGTATGCATTGGCCCTCAGACCTGTGGGCCAAACATAAACGTCATGTAATGACAAAAATAGGCGTAGCAAGGGTCAAGATTATACTCCCAAGGGTAAAGCTCTAACTATCACGGTTCATGAGATACAGCCTGGTGACAGACAGACAGACAGCCTGACAGACGTCGTCAGTCCGTTTTGGGTACGGAACCCTATTACTAAGGCTTCGCTGTCCGTCTGTCCGTCTGTCACCATCAGGCTGTATCTCATGAACCGTGATAGTTAGACAGCTGAAATCTTCACAGATGATATATTTTAAATAAAAAATACAGAATAAAATAAGTATTTAACCCCTTAAATACTTATTTTATTCTGTATTTTAGTATTTTTTCTCTCTCGTACATCAAACGTTTTTTTTGCTAGTTTTTATAGATAATGATACGGAACCCTTCGTGCGCGAGCCCAACTCGCACTTGGCCGGTTATTTCTCTAATCTGCGGGCACTAAGTATAATTAACATGTTTGTATCTTGAATGCAATCGATTCATACTACTTACATATTATTTGATGGTATATCTATTTTACTCCAAAAACCCCAAACAACCTGCAAGGGCTTAAAAGAAAAACTAATAATGGTTAATCAAATCTAATAAATTGTAAAATTTCATTCTACTGTTTAATGCATATTACTACCGAAATTAACTTCTATTACTCTTTGTTCATGGCCTTACACACGTTTTTTTTCTTTAATTTGTGCCTCCAGATGGACTTTACGTGAAACATGTGAAATATTCAATAACAACACGACGAAAAATTACTATACTTAACACTGGCTAAATACACCATGTGTGGAGCCATAATACAACATAAAAAAAATTACTGTGACACAAACTAACCGTCAGTAGCCAAAAAAATTCACCATGAAGCGGCCATGTTGTATAAAATTCCGTCCGGTTTCGTAACGATATTTAATAATTTTGACCAAATTTTTTTAATGATATTTGTATTTTAATATATCCTATGTTGTGCGCTGGTTATTTCTAAGCATATTAGTGCAACCCGCATGAAAATCAGTTCAGTATCTAGGGATTTGTTCAATAACAAACAAACAAACAAACAGCTACAAATTATTGTCCCTAGATGGCGTTAGATACGATAAATTAGAAAATGTATGGAGAAGGGTAAAAAGCCTTGTAGTCCTGCATCGCGGTTACGATATTTTTTGAACAATAGAACCTATGGGATAAATTAGATTTGACATCATTATGTGTGTGTTCCATAGCGCATCAGAATTACACATTTATTATATGCAGGGATTATGGAAAAAGCCGTCTAGACTCATCTACTCAATAGTCATATTGTTATTATGTGTGGACATTTCACACAGCGCCATCTAGCCCCAAACTAAGCATAGCTTGTACTATGGGAGCCAGATAACTGATATAATACTTAGATACTTTTTTGTTTTGTAAATACATACATAGAATACAATACAATATAACACCCAGACGCAGAACAAACATCTATGTTCATCACACAAATATTTGTCCTGGGTAGGAATCGAACCCACAGCCCTCAGTTCAGAAGGCAGGGCTACTACCAACTGAGCTATCGGGCCCGTCGTTATTAATCATTTGATATTCTTATTGTGAGTAAATAAATATTATACAAGTCAAAACTTCTGCAATATCGTGTAGATAGATGTAATAAGCTGAAAAATTAACAATAATGATCTCTGTCGATAGTTGTAAGCAAGAAAATATTTGAGCTAAGTATTTGATTGAATTGTGTGATTTTGTGAGTTCAGAAATATTATTTTCCCGGCACAAACAACTACTGTCAAACTAAATTATTCGCACAGAGCGATTGTTTTTTTTCTAATCTGTGGTTACTCGCAAGCATAACTTATGTCAACATTACGACCGGTGTCTAACCCGTAACATCAAAGTTAATTACTGAGAAATCCGTCATCAATTCAATTACGTTCTTTGAACATAAAACAATTATAGGTCATTGAATCCCACGCTATACTTACTCGTCTCACACTGCGGCGGAGCGAAACGAAGAAAAGCTCTAATCGTATCCAAAATATTCACAACTACTTCTTTTCATTATTTATCTATAGCTGCTCTAATTATGTCTCAAACCGTGATAAATTTCATAAGAATTTATCAGTAGTTCTAGTACGAGTTTCGATAGTTTACTAAAACTTGATTCGTTTACTTTTTCTTCATTTAAATTGTGTTATTTATAAGGTCAAATAAAGGTATTTTTTCATTTCTCCCTTTTCTCCCATACATTTATCTGCAGCGCCCCTAGCGGACACGTTGATGAACTAAAAATGGCAGTACAAATTTGAAATGGATTCGTGCGTATTCACGTATTGGAAAACTCGTACTAGGGGTCCAGTTCGAAGTATACAAAAACTTGGTTTAGACCACATAGATCTAATACTATTCAGTAAGGTTTAGACTTAGGTTAGTAGTTACTATTATAAAATCTGTGACTTAGGTAATAATATCTTATCACGAGTGTTTTTTATCATAAGTCCAACAACCTACAACGGCGTCAAGTTATACATTTTATCTTACAGCAAAATACTTTGACCATCCTATTATGTACTACTGGAAGTAGTATTCATTCTGTGGTCCTCATACGTTTCGTCTTCGAAACAAATACAAATCTTAGAAGATAATGATCACACATTTAATGTGAAGGTCTTTGACCGGAAGCCTGTGTACTGCGTAATATACGCCCAACTGTCACCATTTTTTTACACCACACCTATGTTACATTTCCGATTTCGCCTACTATTTTCAATCCTATGCCCTTGTGTTAAAGTTTAAAAATGATGCGTCACATGGCTTGCACGCCTCATGCATTAAACACACCTATGTTTGTTTTTCGGTAAAGCGATCCCATAGCTTAAGTGTATCAGCCTTTGTTTTTACTGTTTGCGTACCTTTTTACTAAGTATAAAAATATACTGGATGTAATTTAATTCATTAGCATAAATTGAGCCCATGATAGTACATCATTTATAGATGATTATTAAAGGGTAAAGAGTGAAAATGAAAATATTTTTATTGAAAATTATTAAGCTTACCGCGGCGCCTAGCGCGATTGGCACGGATGATTTTGATACATTTAAACGTTTTATACCTTGTATGCAAATATTTTGGTCCACACGTGACCGGTATCAGGAGTACATAAGAATGCTAATGAATTCAATTACACCCAGTATAGCTGTATGAAAACTAGTTAATGCATCCATTCCAAGCAAGCACGTATATGAATAATAAGTACCTAGTATTTAAAGTGACATTATCAAGACTTCTTTAGTCTTGTTTTGATGGTCTTGGGCTATTTCTACAGAATATTCGATGAGGTAATGTAAAAGTTAATTTCGCCAAAATGCTTTTGTCTTTTTATTCTTTGCTGCCGTCGATATATATTCTACCGTTTTGATACCTAAACGACATGGTTCACACAAGTAAAATAATTATATGATTTAAAAATAAATATTTACAATTAATATTATATCTGTTGCGAAAAAATATCATTGTATGTACTCAAAATTACATGCTCTTAAAACTTTATAAAAAATAGTGGAGCAGATTTTCAGCAACTTTCCGAAAACCCAAATGATACGTTTTATTACCGTCATTCATCATCATCATCATCATCATTAACAGCCTGAAGACGTCCACTGCTGAACATAGGCCTCCCCCCGGGAGCGCCACTTAGAGCGGCTGCTCGCCTCCTGCATCCATCGGCTCCCCGCGGCTCTCACCAGGTCGTCGGTCCACCTAGTGGGGGGCCGGCCTACGCTGCGTCTTCCAGTTCGTGGTCGCCACTCGAGAACCTTTCTTCCCCATCGGTTGTCAGTTCTACGAGCGATGTGGCCTGCCCATTGCCATTTCAACTTGCTAATCCTAAGAGCTACATCGGTCACTTTAGTTCTCCTGCGTCCGTCATTAGTTACGCTAAACTAAAAAAAAACTGCCAGGTAGAGTCCTCGAGACGACCTTCAACAAATAAACGCCTTTAAAACCTCTTCCATAATTTTCGCCCGAAATTTCACTATAAATTATTTCAAAAGAAAAATCACGTGCAATTTTGTCTGGCTAATAATTCTTGAGAGGCTCTATCTTGCTACTAGGTAGCAGTTAAATAAGCCAAATTGGACCATCCTTTCGGCAAAGCCTGGTTTTATTGAGCTTTATATCTTATGTTTTAAGGTTCTTGTTGTCGATATGTCGTTTATGCAAGTAATGGCTGGTGATAAATTGATAATACTTTACAAAAGCTAATGTTTAATTGATTGATATTGAACGGTAAGCAAGGTAGAAAATTTAAAATTATAAATAACTCTGTACCTGTTACCAACGCGGTTATATATATTCTCTGAGCCCTTATTACAAACTAATACACAACCATCATGGTTTGTGACACTAATGCTTCAAGGTTACAATAATATTGTTCGAATTCGTACCATGAACTTATAAAGTATTCCTGCGTGAGAACGAGACGTCTACATTTTTATATAACGTTATCACTGTCGCACCTCGGTGACAACATTATGTATTTGAGTGAACGATATAACGTGACGTCATCAAAACTACTCTGCGTCATCAACATTATAATATTATAACTTTTATGTCATTTTTCAAGGTATGATTGAAGTAATAATAGGCCCCCAGGTCTATTCCGATTTGATGCACCAGTAAAGGATCATTACAAAATTATAATATTTTATCATTTTATTATTCCGATTGGATCCCCTCAGAATTTTTTGGTACAACTTGCATCTTTGTTACCTACTTATGCCTATAAGTATAAACACGTATTCCTTGTAGTTTTATAATATGAAACCACAACTCAAGGTACTAATTACTATGCGGCTAAAGCTAACCGCAGACTATTTACCACTGCGGCAGATACGATCGCTGTTACAGTAGCACAATTGCGGTCCGTATTGTACTTAACTTAGAGCATAATACCTGTCTCTTAATTATAATGTTTGTTATCTGAGTTATCCCAATGGCTCCAAAAAAAACCAGTTCATTTATCAAAAATACTTTGTGGTATCTAAATTAAATAAATGAACGTCTATCAAGACAACGGCTTTTGTTTTGAGTGTAGTATTAGCGGAACCGATTTACAAAGGAATTATGATGGCTATGATAGCTTTCACTAGGTGGTAGGACTTTTCTCCAAAGTTCGTCTAGGTAGGTACCATCGCTTTGCCAGTCATTCTGCCGCCAAGCAGTAGTGTGCAAGCACTACTGTGTTCCGGTTTGAAGGGTATTGTAGCTAGTGAAATTACTGGGCGAATGAGACTTTATGATCTGATGTTATAGTCTAGTATTTGATTACTAGACTGTGTGATATCTCAGGATGACGTGCGCAGTGCACCGTCACGCGAAACTTTTATTTTAAAGGTCCGAGTGACACTGCAACTGTTATGGGCAGCCATGTCGCTTAACACCAGGTGAACGACAAGCTCATTACGTCATTCATTCTCATAAAAAAAAGCTATAGAAACTGCAATGCTTACCAAATTATCATAGAAGACAGTAACATACAAAAAGTAATCTAGGTTTCAGTAGCGTTGTACATAGTTTGCATACTAAATTAATGATAAAATCAGCAAACATCGGCTTGGCACCTTATGCGCCTGTCCTCCGCCCGGTGACGGTGTATACGTCGGTAGAGACCAACAGAATTAGCCCAAAAAAAAGCCTCTCCCCTCACACAGTCATGTGATACTGGAAATGCACGAAAAAGTAAATTGTTTCATAGACTAACCACAGATAAGATTCGAGTTGGAATGATTTAGCCAGAGGAGCGTGGCTCTGAATCCTAATTACCTAATTTAGTAGCCAGCTTAATGATGATAAAGTTTAAAGCAACAGTTGGATTATTTTATGACCATTCGTATTGTTTACAGGGGACCTACCACAACCTCTTATAGCATTATTACTTCAATATTACATTGAAAAATGACATAAAAGTAAGAATGCTTCAATGTTGCAGAGGCAGAGCAGTTTTGACGACGTCACGTTAAATCGTTCACTCAAATACATCATGTTGACACCGACGTGCGATAGTGATAACGCTATATAAAAATGTAGACGTCTCGTTCTCAAGCAGGGATACTTTATAAGTTGATGGTACGAAAATGAACAATATTATTGTAACCTTGAAACATTACTGTCATGAACATTGATGGTTTTGTATTAGTTTGTGGTAAGGCCCCCTAGTCTTTGAAGATAGCTTTGATCTTCAGTTTTGAAGACATATAAAACAAACTAATATTGGAAAAGAGATGATCAAAATCCCATACAGGGCGGTTATTCTTTATGGAAACGCAGATTCCACACAATTCGAAACCACGTCGTTATCGTGTTTTGTTCAAACCGTATCACAGCGTCAGATATATGTACCTTCACTTTAAATTAAAGTTATCTTTATTTTGAATAAAATATATTGACATAAGTGGTCATATCTTTTGATGTGTTGATGTTTCGGAACGCGTCTCGGTAAAACATATGATTTTGACAGTTCAAATCGCGCCAATTCCGAATTCATTTCACGCGGTTTTGTTTTCGTTTCATAGAGAATACAGATTCGCAGATTTCTTATGTAAGACAAGGAATTCGTGTGGTTTTAAAGTAAGGAATCGATACGGAATAATGGCCCAGCTTTGCCCCACAAAAGTAAGAGATGCTGTCGGAAAAATTGCCTATGTCACGATTAAATTAAACTTTATAATGCAGCTCTCCCTTTCTCTTTACTTATCGCGCTTGTATTACTAGCGTGGTTTATAAGTTATAAAATCTTATCAAACTGCCTAAAAAGCAAATTGTCTACGAGGCACATTGACTAAAAAGCAGAAAGTCTAAAACGCTGATGTTGCTATTTAAAAACGGCATTTAATTGTAATAATACTTTATGCTCATTTATTGTTGTTAATATGTTAATTAAACTTAAAACTACAAGAGTAGGTAAACCATATTTTAGCAAACACTTTTACCAGAATTTTGATTGTGTTACCAACGGTTTGCTAACTTATTTTTGTATAAGAAAATGCATTTCACGAAAATAGGCTGTACGTTTAGCATTTTTACTTCATTTTATATTCTTATTCGCTAAGCCTTGAAGCGTCTTGGTAAGAGGCTTTGTTCGAAGCTGTATGTGCTTAAGTTGTGCGTGCCTATCCAAATTAGCAAAACGACTGAAGCATACGGTTACATAAACATCCGTACATGTAGACACCCAAAATCGTCTACAAAGTTAACAAGGCCGCCCCTATCAGCCTCAGGCGAAAACCAAGAATGAAGATATTGTGCGTTTTCGTCACTTAATCCACCCCCCGAACACCCTGCTGGGAGTCAACCCCCCTGTCGTTTGCTCGCAATGACGTAATCTTTAAAGACGATAACTAATCTTCTTAATTGATCTTTTCCTTGATGAGTTAAACAAATGACGAAGTAGGCGGACTAAGCGATAATGGGCATAAATTTCACTGGGTGAATTTTTGGGCAATAATAATAGAAATCCTTTAATATTGTGTGTGACTGTTGAGTTAAATAAACATAATTCCTTCTGCCGCCTACGAAAAGTCTTGGGTATTCAGTAATTTACAAAGTTTTTTTTTTGCTAATACTCTACCTGTTTTGTACGCAAACACGAAGTGATTTAAAACCGTGCTAGGAAATAAGTCAAATATCAGCTATTTAGTGGAAACTTCATTTTATTATTTATGCTTGATCATGCCCAAAAGAACTCGACCGTTCCAGCTTAATTAGGTACAAACTTTTCTAGCAAGTAACTAAGTAGTATATAACAATCATAGATTTTAGAGACTTTCAAGATGTAAAAAGAATGTGGAAAATCCTGAATATAGAAATTATCGCTGACACCGGAAGTACGTTCTAATTTATTAATTTTGTCAACCCGCGGCCTAGCTGGACTTTGGTAATGTAGGTATGATGTTATCTGTGGCCTTGGTGACGCGGTAGTATAACTTAGGTACTAGAGTCCCACCAAGTGTAAATAAAACTAGAAGCACCGCAGCTTTTCTACTACAAGACTAATAGTTTTTCCATCAAGTTTTTCTAATTCTCGTGCTCTTACGCTTTCGTCCAATCACGCGAATGCCAGTGTTGCCAACTAGAAAAGTCAATTAACCAACTTATTTCGAAAAAATTAATTAATAAATTCACGATACAGTAAAACCTTGAATCGTATACAAACTTGCTCAAAACCAACACCAATATTTAGGCCAGTTGTTAAACAAACATATCGGCAGCAAACATTGGATTATCGATGAAGAGGTCCGAATACAGGCCCGAACTAGCCTGAGAAGCTTACAAAAGCAATGGAACTTGGAAGTTGGGAACTTTGGAGACCAACGTCTAAGGAACAGCCGGCCAACTGCGAAGTACCACCGAAGTTCCTGTAGGTACGTAAATTTCATGAAGCCGGCACTGAATAGATTCATTTCAGATTTTATAACCACGCGACGGAGAGCGGGAACCTATGCATGAAATAAGCATATCTTTGATCAAATGTAGTACTCCGCTCGCGATATAATGTTGAGGGGAATAGGGTAATATTTATTTTTTGTTATGGTTGTGAGGTTGTGAAATTTTATTTTATGTTGTGTTTCCTTTAAAGTACGCAGAGATAGTTGCCATAGATTTTTATAGTGGTTGTAGTAGAGCCGATTTTAGTAGATAAATATCGTAGTCTGATCGTTATTTGGAAACGAAAGTGCTGTTGAGTTTTTCATTGCAAACATTTCGAATGGTTCTACGAAATGAAACGGTTTTCATCATGGCGATACTTTTTGACTCGCGCGTTCCAAAGAGCGAAAATTATTTGAGGAGGCTTTGGTAGGATACTGCTAAACTTCTGCCAACTTGGCACTATATTAGCAATTGAATATCAATACGTATAATAAAACTGTAACTGGGCTAAATCTGTAAATTAAAATTTTTTCAAAATTTTGAGGGCTTTACTGTCTGTCGGTCTGTCTGTCCCTTTGAACACGCATCACGCTGTAACTACTGAACGGATTTGGCTGAAAGGTATGGTTATAGCTGATTATGCAGACTAACATTTAGGATACGTTTTGTTTTCTAAAACGGCCAAGTGCAGGTTGCCCAAGCAATAAGGATGTAATTTTTATTCAAGATTTTTGTTGGTATATTATCTCTCTATATCTATCTATACATATAATAAAACTGTAGAGATAAAAAAATCTGTAAATGCAAGATATCGAAAAAAAAAATGACACAGATTGGCTTGAAATTTTTCGCTGATCACGTTAAGCTACTTTTTAGACATTTTGTCTGTTTGTTTGTTTGTTTGTTTGTTTGTTTGTTTGTTACGGCACAAGTCCGAAAATACTGAACGGATTTTCATGCGGTTTTCACTAATAAGCTTAGAAAAACCCGGCGCAAAACATAGGATATATTAAATTTTATATATCGTTATTTTTTTTTGTGAAAATGATTAAGAAATTATTATGAAACGGAACGGGATTTTAACAAGATGGCCGCTTCAAGGCCTCAAGGTAAGTTTTTTGTCTTATATTTGGGCTCCACACATAGTGTAGGTATTTAGCCAGTGTCAAAAGGTAAGTTATATTTTGGCTACTAACCATAGATGTAAGAAAAAAAATTTACTCTGCTACACTGCTACTGACGGTAATTTTATCTCGGGTTTATCCGGATGCACAGATTAAAGAAAAAAACTCTGTTACTATTGTGGCACGGCTTCATATACGCCCGAACCTTCGCTGTTGAGTTGGCGCGCAAAAACATCTCTGTTGACTATCCTCGATGTTTTTGTAGCGCCCCAACCTGGACACACAGTCAATTGGTTTGCCTGCTGTGCGACCGACATGGGCTAAATAAAATGGAGGAAGCAGTAGCGTTATATTGCATGTCGGCGAATAAATATGTTTTACAAACTGTGAGAGTATTATTTGTAATTACAAAAATAAATTGTAATAGATTTAATTTATAATTCCTTATTAATATGAAGTAAAACCAATTTTTTTATTTGTTCGTTTATCTGTCCCTTTTATCATCTGTGAAAAATTCAACAGTCTAACTATCACGATTCATGAGTACATCCTGGTGGACAGACCGACAGACAGACGGACAGCGGAGGTTTAGTAATAAGGATTTACTCTTTGAATTCGGAACTCCTATATTTTTGTATTTCATTCTGAACAATCCCCACTGGAAGTAATTTAATGCATGTTTTACAACAGTAAATAACAATTGGTGCGCCTGCATTACCGTCAGTGTATCACACATTTCGGGCTACAGCGAAATACAACGCGCGATAACTTCGTCTGCGCTCGATGTAATGCAGATTAGAAAAAAACAATGTGTTCATTATGTAAGTACCTATACCCAAAAAAATCATATGTATTTACATATAGATAAGTTTTTTCGTTAATCTGTAGTATAAACTAAAAAAAGAGGATAGGTATGAGAACCTTCTTGAATATGAGCACCACACAGAGAACAAGGAATTTAGAAAACTAAAAACTTCTTAGACTTTTTTTATAAGTTTTAAGGCTTCACGCGATATCATATTTAGCCAATATTGAAACACAACTAAATTATTATTCATGTTTTCGATTTATTGGGTTCTGGAGAGGGCCAAATTCTTTATTGGCGATCTGGTATTATGTATTAGTTTTCAAAAATCTACTACGCGTTACCATTCGAAATAAGTATTTAAAATTGTATTTATAGTACCTATAGCTTAACCTTTAGTAGTAACATATTCAGTAATCTGTGCCCATTGACCCTTGCTTTTGCTACGCATTGTAAATCCTTTTTTATTTTAGCATTAGACAAAATTTGTATTTAGCCAATGATAGGAAGTATTTTATGAAAACTGTTTAAAAGGGTAGGTACTTAGACTTTTTATAATTATTCATAAGGCTTCACACGATTATCATACTTAGCCAATATAAATCGAAAACTTGAATAAAAATGTATGCTTCAAACATTTTTATTCAAGTTTTCGATTTATGGGGTTTTGGCGGGAGTAAAGTTCTTTATTGGCAATCTGGTAAAATGTATTATTTACATGAACTTACTACACGTTACCATTCTAATTAGGTAGATAAAATATTTTTTGCGCTGCTGCTACATTCTTGATCAACCCCAAGGAAGTTTTAAGGTACCTGGAGGTCTAGCAAAGAAACCAACCACTAACGCTAACTCCAAAATGTACTAGGATGACATTTCGGAAATCGTTAACTTTTCCTCAGCGAATGTCATTTCAATACAGTTTCGGAGTTAGCGTTTGGCGTTAGCGTTAGTGGTTGGTGTCTTTGCTAGACCCCCTGTAGTACTTATAGCTACTTAAGTTAAATAAATAAATAAATAAATAACGCCCAACGATCACATACATAGTTATATACCCTTATCATTGCTACGCATTTTAAACCTTTTTTATTTTGGCATTAAAGTAAGCCGGAGGTGCTATTATTTGTATTTAGCCAATGATACGAAATATTTGATGAAAAATGTTTAAAAAGGGTAGGTACTTAGATATAATAATTAATATGTAGGTATTCATTATGACAATAAAATTGTATCCTCGAATTAACAACATGGCGCGTAACGTTCGTTCGTTTTTGATTTGTTCTTCTTCTTCTTCTTGCATGTTGAAATAAGTTTTTAATAGTTAAAATATTTTAGATCTGTGGGCTTTTAAATAAACCACGAGAGCAGAAAATTATTGATTACTCGGTTACTTCAAGAAGGTTATAGTTATAGTAGGTAAGTAACTTTGGGTGTTAGTAATAATTATGAAATGACGATTGTCACGTTACATCCGTTCCTTTCGTGAAAAAGGTAGAATGGAACGCTACAAGTTAATGAGCAGCTCCTCCCCTACCTAAACAGTGCCTAGGTTGACAGGATCCTAAGAGCTGAAGAGAAAAAAAGGAATTGGTAACAGATATTTATTTTCGTAAATTTTACAAGCTTTGTAGAAAGAAAAAAAAAAAGAGTCTCTAGATGATGCGGAAGAACGCGAAATTTAAGTTGTTTACGGCCTACAAGTTATCACGGTAGAACTAGAATGTTATTGGATCCAAACAAGGCCCACTTCCGGGTCTTCAGATAAACAAAGCCCGCTTCCGGTCTTTAACGAGGCCCACTTCCGGGTCTTCAAACAAACAAGGCCCACTTCCGGGTCTTTATTCAAACAAGGCCCACTGTCGTTATAGAGACTGAGGAATTCGTTGCCTTTAGTTTGTCCGACTTCCAGAGTTCAGCGGCTAGCTCATTCAGTTATTAGCTGCTGGATCCAGAAGAAGATTCTCGTCCTTCCACCGTCGATGAAGTATTATTACGCAGCTCAGATTCAAGATGCAGGAGCAGGAGACACGCAGGTATTAGTCGTCAAAGCTTTGACGGACGACGGGCCGGAACATGGTGATGAAGTTATATTGCCACTCAATGTTTGAAAAAGGCAAGCCGGTCGTCTCACTGGTTGACGCTCGGCGATAGATTCGTCGTGGTAGATACGGCGGCCGACGGTGACAACAGATGTAGTTTCGGCGATCAGCTCTCGGCGATAGATTCGTCGTAGTTTCGCGACTGGCTGTAGCGGATGTAGCTCGGCGATCGGCGATTTGACAATGGATATGTCGTGGCGCAGCGATTGACGTAGATGGAGATTCACTTCACAATTTTGGTGTTGGATAGCCAAAGATGGTTTTTGAAGGCGTTCTTGAGTTCCCGGGCCTTGCCTGGCCCGGGAATGGCCTTATATCAATTTAGTGTTCCTCGTTCGAGGAGTAAATTGAGACTGCCATTCCATAGCGACAGCTTTTCTAAAGAAACCTCGCTAGCATTCCAAGGTTCTAGATTTTTGCAGTTTTCAAAATTTTGAATACAGAATAGTAAAAAAAATAAATCTAGAGTCAAAATACATACAATCATGGCCAAACTATAAAATACCTCACTGAAATTGACAGTAGAAAAAGAAAAATATGAATTTGAAGAGAAACTAAATTCGAAACAAAAAAAACAGTTTCAAAACAACTGCCATCCGAGCAGTCGTGTCTAGAAATCGGGCCCGTGACCCGCGCGCAAAATCGATAAAGTGATGTAAAATTTTTGAGAAAAATCAAGTTTTTTTGTGCTTAAATTACTGTGAAAAGGACTGTCAAGTGCTGTGATGTGAAAGTTGTGAATGAATAATAGAAACCAGGTAATATATTATGATATATACATACATGTAGCATTACATATTTCCCCCACGACCCCAGAAAATTTTCAACTCCATTGAAAATTTTGAAGGTTAGGAATAAAACCTTGCTCTTTCATACTTAAATCTTGCACTTCTTCTTTTACTCGCTCACAAACATACTTAGGGGATATGGTTCACATATTTGATGACGCATACTCCACAAGGAACTATTCATTATACATAACGAAGGCTTATTTTTTTTAATTAGGTGTCGTTATCCGCACCTTTTTGAAAACCCGAGTAAAGATAATAAGTATTTACAATTAAGAAAATGTACAACACAAAGGCTTATTTAACGAGTTGTGTACCGCTCTTTAAGAATATTACACACACCCTTGGGTATTGAAGATTTCAAGGAAATTAATATTCAAGAACCTTGTATTTAAGAAATTGCAAGGAAATTAAGATTAGAGTAACAACATGTGCAACTAAGAAAGTATAAAAAAAAATGAGTAAACACAATGGCTTCTTACCCACACGACTCGTGTTATAAGATAAAACAAAAAGAGTGAAAAAAAAAATAACGTTTGTAAAATGGATTTAAAAAAAATAAGCCGAAAGGGTCTAGTTTCCTTGTACAATACAAAAATAATATACGCTGAAGCTATTTACAGAATAAGTATACAATTTAGAGAAAAAAACAGAATACGACCGCTACACTATTTACACTTTAAAATCTTTTACATGCCACTTTCCTCTTAAGCCGTTAGGATCCTCTAAAATAAAGACGAGAGGTGAGAGCTTCTCAACAACTGTGCATTTGACATATTTGGGAGCCAACTTTGAACTGAAATATGCACCAGCGTTACTCTGGACGTAATTTTTACGCCAGACTGTGTCGCCAACGTTGAACTCTTTAAAGGTGTGTCTCGTGTTGTAATGAGCAGCATTTTTTGTGTGTGCAGTGTGTAATGCAACCTGTACTTTATCGAAGATGTTAGATAATAATCCTAAATTAGCGGCGTAGATGTCACGAGGAAGAAAAATGAAATTATCAAGGTTGGAGCAGTTAGTGTATAGTGAACCACATGGTATGGTTTCACGTCCAAAGACCAGAAAGGATGGAGAAAACCCAGTTGTAGAATTTACAGAACTGTTGAGTGCATATTGGATTTTCTGCAAATGTTTGTCCCATGAACGGTGATCATCTCCGACCAACTGTGAAAGTGCGGTGATAATTGTTCTATTATACCGTTCTGTGGGGTTTACTTGAGGGCAGTATCGAGGTGAATAAAATATAAAAGGAATTTTATACTTATTCAGAAAACTTTGAAACTCATTAGATTGAAATTGTGAACCATTGTCCATGATGATGGTTTGTGGCACACCGTGTACCAGAAACACATTATTTTCCAAATACATGATGATATTGGAAGATGTAGCGCGCTTGATAGGGAAAATAAGGCAATACTTTGAAAAAGAACATGTAACCACTAGTATGAATTGATTACGTTGTCTTGTGAGTGGAAAAGGGCCCATTAGATCTAATGAGAGGCTTTGAAAAGGTCTTGAACAAATTTTTGGTTTACCCATAGGACCATATGGAGAATGATTCGAATGCTTATAAGAGAGGCATGTTTCACAAGAAGAACACATTTTAGCCACATCTTTAAACATACCAGACCAATAGTATCTTAAAGAAAGCTTCTTGTATGTTTTGAAAATGCCAGTATGGGGATTACTTTCTGAGTCACCATGGCAAGTTTTGATGAGATTCATTCTCTCAGAGGGAAGTGGAACTTCTTTCCAAGCAAAATCTTCATTTAGATAATCAGGTGAGTTATTATAACGGTATAAATTATTGTTGAGAATTTTGTAATTTGGATAAGCATCAGGATTATCTCGACAGTTAGTAAAAAGTCTATTATATAGTTCCAATTGTGATGCATTGTCTCTAGATATGGGTTCAACACCACCAATAATAGCAGTATCGGGTATTTTATGACGCGACAGAAGGTCTGGGACAACATTTTCTTTTCCTTTTTTATGTTTTAGGTCGAAGTTAAAACAAGACAGACGAAGACTCCATCGTGCCAATCTGCCAGAAGGATTAGACAAATTTTGGAACCACTTTAATGCTGCATGGTCAGTGTATACTGTAAATCGTTTACCGTTATCAAGATAACAACGCCAATGCTCAAGTGCAGTAATGACAGCTAAAGTCTCACGTTCTGTAGTTGAATAATTCTGCTCATGCTTGTTTAGAGATCTACTCATATATGCAATAACAACTTCTTTATTGTCTTTTTCCTGAGTCAGCATAGCACCTATCCCAAAGTTAGAAGCGTCGCAGTGAACGGAAAATGGATAGTCAAAGTCAGGGCAAGATAGTATTGGTGTTGTAGTCAAGCATTCTTTTAATTTAGCAAAAGCAGAGTCAGCCTCAGCATTCCAGACAAATTTTTTTGGAGATTTTTTTCCAGATGACGTTAATTTACAGAGTGGTGAAGCAATAGTACTGAAATTAGGTATGAATCGGCGAAACCAACTGCATGTACCTAAAAATTTTCTTACTTCTTTTTTAGAGGTAGGAGCAGCGTAAGCTAGAATCGCTTCAATTTTACTGGGATCAGCCCGCAATCCTTGCTCATCTACTATGTAGCCAAGATATTTCAGTTCTTTGCGAAAGAATTGACTCTTTTCAAAGTTAATGGTTAGACCAGCATAAGAAAGTTTCTGATGAACTTTAAGTAGGAGTGAAATATGTTCCTCAAATGTCGCACCTATGATTATTATGTCATCTAAGTAACAGAACACTTTATTCTCAAACTCTGGAGTGAATAAACTGTCCATGAGTCTTTGTTGAGTTGCTGGAGCGTTTGTCAATCCGAAGGGCATAACAGTGAATGGTTCTTTTTTGTATACGCATAGACTGTGTAATTTAAAACATGCTAATTTACGTCAGTCGTGCACCGGTCACGCATCGGTCTACACGAGATGCGCTTGCATCGCTCTTCGCAAATGTCTCTTTGACATTTGACCGCGCCCGCATCGCTTATTGGACTTTTGGAGAAGTTACTCCAATCCCAGTGATTTAAGGGTTGATATAGCCCTCCACCCGCACCGCGACACCCGCTTTCTCTTCGGAGATAAACAGACACAATCAAGTGAGAAATAGTGCAGTGATAGTGAAAACAGACTGCATCCCCCGCACATACCGCCTAGGCGAATATATTTGGATATAGACTGCCTTGCAACGGAAAGACACCCTGGAATCTCTGTTGGATGACGCTGGATTGGTATGTAAGATTTCACAGTTCTTGTGTTACTTAAAAGCTAATCTCTCGTCAGGCCTAGCAGGAATTTCTCGCATTACCTCTGTCACCCGCACACCATTAAAAGAATAAGGATACTAAGATCAGCCCCCCGCACCCGCGCGGTACGGAATAAAAGAAATTAAATTCTTATTTCCCCCATTTTATGGTCCTTCAGAAGCTCGGATTTCGTATCCTTATTTGGTGTTTTAATTCTCATGCACGTGCGTTTTCTACGCACCGCATTGACCCGCCCCGCCATCTTGGTGTTTACCGTTGCAATCGTTGCAGTTGTTGATAATTACAAATTTTCGCATATCTCAACGTTCCTTTCGTTAACCGCTTTGATTTAAGTATCATCCGCATTTATTTTTATTCCGCATTTTTTATAAATAATACCGCTTTCCATCGCATTCCATATCTCGTAACGATAACTCGTAATATAGGTTCATACCTAACCTCACAATGGCTCCTTCCGCAAACGAACAAAAATTAATAATTTTAGAAAGTCAACGTGAGATATATTATGAACGATTACAAATAATTTATGATAATTCGCGCTGCGATCTCAACGATCCTGATTTGTTAGAAGAGTTTCTCTGCTCTGTTGAAACGTTAGAAGATATTAGAGAAAACTTTCAACAATGTGTCAAAGAAATTAACACAATTAGCGTCAGGATAAATGAGGAAGCGAAGCCTGATTTTCAAACATGGCTAGCTTTCGAAGATCTTTATTGCCGCATTAAACGCAAACATTCTTTGTTTACTGATAAACCGCGTAGTGGTAATCAGTCACAACCCGCGCCGTCTCATTCAAAACACGGCATAAAACTCGCACCCATCGAGATACCCGAATTTAACGGTAATCCAAGGGATTGGCCGCTATTTTATGCAACATTTCATAATGCAGTTCATTTAAATGCATCATTAACTGACACAGAAAGAATGTACTATCTGTTAGGTAAATTGTCCGGTAAGGCAAGGTCGATTTGCATAGGTATAGTTCCTTGTGGTGAAAACTATTGTGCTATCTACGACGGGCTAATTGAAAAATACGAAGATAAACGCAGCATAGCCGTCTCATATCTAGATCAAATGTTTTCGCTAAAGCCTATAACTTCCGCTACCGCTAATAACCTCGAGTCTTTTATAGATCAGTTCACAAACGCATATTTAGCATTAAATAACTTAAAGTTGCCTAATTTATATGACTTTATTCTTTCTTACATCGCGTTACAACGCATTGATAAAGATACCGCTCGACTATTCGAAATGGAAAATAGATCCGCCGAAATACCTACCTTGAATAGTTTGATTTGTTTTATCCGCGACCGCATTAAAGTACTCACCCGCTCCGGGGATAATTACTCCCCAGGTTATAATCATACTAAACCTAAAACGTCATATAATACCGCTACGAAGAACAATGTACGTTCATTTGTTGTAAACAACAACAACCGCGCCAATTGTTTACTGTGCGATAAGTCAGATCATGACCACTTGTACTCGTGTGCACACTTTCAATCGCTGTCCCCGCGCGAACGTTATAAGTCGATTAAAGATTTAAACGGTTGCATTAATTGTCTTAGCACGAAGCATTCCGCACACTTATGCAAGTCACTGACTACATGTAAACAATGTAACAACAAACATCACAGTATGTTGCATTTTTCGTCACCCTCTGATACGAAGAAAGAATCTTCTTATCAATCCGCCGCTAGTAAGCCTACCTTACGTAATAATGACGACCACCGCACAAATAGTCCGGGAGCCCCTGGCAATAATATTTCCGTGACTTCCGACTCGGCTTCGTATAAGCCCCGCGACAATGTAGTCTCACTTTGTAGTATGACCGCGAACTCTGACCGCCCGCAAAAAACCCAAAAGGTTTTACTAGGTACAGCCCTAGCTAATGTTAAATGCAAAGATGGTTCTGTCGTGCCCGTTAGGATTTTAATAGATAACGGATCTCAAAACCATTTCATAACTCGACAGACTTGCAAACGCTTAGGTATTCGTATCTTTAATGATTGTTCCGAACGTTCCGTAATGGGAATTGGCAACAGCTCCCAAACTATTTCCGGTATAACAGACTTAACATTGTTCTCGAGATACGATACAAACTTTTGTTTACATATTCAACCGCTCGTTTTGAAAACGATTTCAAGTGACTTACCCAGTTGCACAATTGATACCGGGTCTTTGACCTACTTACACGATATTCCGCTCGCCGATCCGTATTTTAATGCCCCCGGATCTGTCGATATTTTGTTAGGTTCCGAAGTGTTTATGGAAATCCTACGATCTGGTAAACTACTAGGACCTCCAGGACAACCTGATGTCTTAGAAACCGCATTCGGCCACGTAGTTATGGGGTCAATAACCTCGCTACCGTGCCACACTGATAACTCGCAAGATAATAATTGCAACCGCGCCTTTTTCTCCTCTGGAGATGAATCGATTGAATCTTTGGTCTCTAAATTCTGGCAGCTCGAGTCGATACCTACTCAAAAGCACGCGTCTAAAGCTGACCAGGAATGTGAGCGATTTTATGTGTCTAATACACACCGCGATAATGATTCTGGACGTTACGTCACCGCATTACCTTTTTCAAAATCTACGTCTATGTTAGGAAATTCCTTAACTACCGCATCCCGCCGCTTCGCTTGTCTGGAGCGTAGATTCCAGGCAAATAATTTACTAAAAATCGAATACGACAATGTAATGAGAGATTATCTTAAAAATAATATTATTTCGCCCGCGCCCGCTTTAACTATTGAGAACGATTATTACGTAATCGCACACCATGGTGTCTGTCGCTCGGACAAACCGGTGCGCATTGTTTTGAACGCCAGCGAGTCGAGTGACACAGGCATTTCGTTGAATGATTGTTTACATTCGGGGCCCAATTTACAGGCAGATTTAACCGCAATTATTTTAAAATTTCGACTTTTTCCTATCGCTTTAACCGCTGACATTAAGCAAATGTTTTTACATATTGAAATTCGAGAAGAAGACCGCCGCTTCTTAAATATTTTATATAAATTTGACGATGACGATTCCGTTAAGATGTACCGATTTAACCGCGTCTGCTTCGGACTTCGCTGTTCGCCGTATCTCGCAATGCGAACGGTCAAACAGCTCGCGCAAGATGAAGTCGGTCTCCCCTCCGCATCCAAAGTCGCGTCTGAAGATTTGTACATGGATGACCTAGGATCATCAGTACGTACGACTGAGGAAGGAATTCAGCTCGCCCGCGACTTAATTGATTTATTCAAGCGAGGAAGCTTTGACTTAGTTAAGTTCATGAGCAATTCTTCTGAAGTATTGAAGTCAATTCCGCCAGACAACCGTCTGTCCTCAAATGTAGAATTTGATAATGAGGATCATTTAAAGCTGTTAGGCTTAGTCTGGTCACCAGCTGAAGATGAATTTTCCATCGCGATTAAATTCAATCCGCAAACTAAATGCACTAAGCGCCTAATGCTTTCGACGATCGCTAAGTTATGGGATATTAACGGGTTCTGCGCACCTGTAATATTACACGCGAAACTTTTGATAAAAGCATTATGGATAGCCAAGATCGATTGGGACGATCAGCCGCCCCACGATATTTGTGTCGCATGGAACCGCTTTCTTAGCGAACTACCCGCATTACAAAACTTGAAAATACCGCGTTTTCTAGGGATTATTCCCAACTCCCGCGTCCTGTTGTTAGGATTCGCCGATGCCAGTGAAAAGGCAATGGGCGCCGCGATATACATTTGTATACAAACCGTTTCGCAACCTAATCAGGTTAATTTAATTGGAGCGAAAAGTAAGGTAGCTCCTCTTAAAGTTGTATCCTTAGCCCGCTTGGAGCTCTGCGCTCTGTTGTTATTGACGAAGCTCTTTCGATTCGTTATCGAAACCGTTTCACCCCGCTGTCACATAAATGACATTTTCGCGTTTACCGATTCGACAGTGGCCCTCCATTGGGTTCATTCGTCTCCGCATCGCTTCGACACGTTCGTAGCAAACCGCATCGCTCAAATACAGGACAATCTCGATCCTAAACATTTCTACCACGTAGAAACCGCATTAAATCCTAGTGACTGCTTGAGCAGAGGACTTAGCCCCGCCCAGTTACTAAACCACCCGCTTTGGCTCCACGGTCCATCATGGGCTCGTGACAAAGTACATACTTGGCCAATCAATAGATTCATTTTTGACTCGAAACAAGATGAAAAATTGTTAGAGGTTAAAACCAAAACGCAAGTTTTCGTCTGCACTGATGACTCACCGCGACCTTTTCTTTGCACGCTGGTAGAGAATGTATCTTCTTGGTCCAAGCTACTCCGCATCGTAGTTTATTTATACCGCTTCTTAGGAAAAATTCCGCGTTCTGATAAAATGGAACTTTCGCACCTGCAATTTGCTGAAACTGCTATAGTGAAAGCTTTGCAACAACATTATTTCAAGGACGATATAAACGCCCTATCGAAAAACCGCAACGCTTCTAAACCACTCATTCCGCTTTCTCCATTTTTGGAAAACGATTTACTCCGCGTCGGTGGCAGATTAGACAAATCGTCACTCGACTTCGACAGTAAGCATCCGATACTGCTCCCCAAAAAGGATCATATTGTAGACCTCATTATCGATTATTATCACCGCAAATATTTACATTGTGGTCCGCAATTATTATTGTCGCTGATAAGACAAAAGTTCTGGATAATTTCCGGTCGCAGTACCGTGAAGCGACGCTTTCACCTTTGTAATAGCTGCTTTAAAGCACATCCGCGTACTCAAGCGCCTTTCATGGCTGCACTGCCCGCTCCCCGCGTTAATGAAGCTAAGCCTTTCTTGTTCTCGGGTGTGGACTACGCCGGTCCCTTACACATATTAATAAGTAGGTACCGCGGTGCCCGAAGAGAAAAAGCTTACATTTGCTTATTTACATGTCTTGTGACCCGCGCCGTTCACTTAGAGTTGGCCGTCGACCTAAGTACGGATTCGTTTCTTCGCGCTTTTCGCCGCTTCATATCCCGAAGAGGAAATTGTAGTTCGTTATTTTCAGATAACGGGACTAATTTTATAGGAGCGAAAGCTCAACTCGATGAGTTGAATGGATTTCTAAAATCCAAATCCTTTTGCGATTCTTTCGCTGAGGAATCTCTCGCTCAAGGTATAACCTGGCATTTAAACCCGCCTAGCGCTCCACACTTCGGTGGAATTTGGGAAACGAAAGTTAACCTTGTGAAAAATCACCTCCGTCGCGTCATAGGTGAAGTCTTACTCACTTATGAAGAACTTCTTACCGTTCTGACTCAGGTTGAGGCAGTGCTCAACTCTCGACCGTTAACCGTGTTGAGTTCCGATCCCGCAGAGCCCGTAGCTCTAACTCCCGCGCATTTCTTGACCTTCGGTCCGGTAAACTCCTTTCATACGGATTCGCACGTTAGACCAATGTCGGTAGATTTAGTTCGTAATAAACATATGATCGATCAAATCGTTCAGAGATATTGGAACCGCTGGCGACGTGAGTATCTTAATACGTTGCAGACCCGCGCTAAATGGAATACTCCTTCGAATCCGGTAACGAAAGGAACTGTAGTTCTAATTAAAACTGAAAACTCTCCGCCGTTACAATGGCCTTTAGGCATTATTGAGAATATACATCCTTCTTCAGATGGTATAGTTCGAGTTGTAACGGTACGCACCAAAACTGGCCTCTATGTCAGACCTGTGGTAAAACTCTGTGTTTTACCTTCGCAATAAATTGCAATTTACTTTTATAGTTTCGCACACCCCTTTAAGAGTGTTTTTCTTAGTCATAAGTACTAGTTTAATTTTCCTTATTTTTATTATGTTTTGACGCATCTGTGTTATACACGATGCGCTCTCACCGCACCGCACCGCACCGCACCGCGCCGCGCCGCGCCGCTTATCAATTAGGAACTTCTTGTTCTCCCTTGTCTCTTGTTGGTTCAGGAGACATCTTTATCTCCTGAAGGCCGGGGGGATGGTTCTTTTTTGTATACGCATAGACTGTGTAATTTAAAACATGCTAATTTACGTCAGTCGTGCACCGGTCACGCATCGGTCTACACGAGATGCGCTTGCATCGCTCTTCGCAAATGTCTCTTTGACATTTGACCGCGCCCGCATCGCTTATTGGACTTTTGGAGAAGTTACTCCAATCCCAGTGATTTAAGGGTTGATATAGCCCTCCACCCGCACCGCGACACCCGCTTTCTCTTCGGAGATAAACAGACACAATCAAGTGAGAAATAGTGCAGTGATAGTGAAAACAGACTGCATCCCCCGCACATACCGCCTAGGCGAATATATTTGGATATAGACTGCCTTGCAACGGAAAGACACCCTGGAATCTCTGTTGGATGACGCTGGATTGGTATGTAAGATTTCACAGTTCTTGTGTTACTTAAAAGCTAATCTCTCGTCAGGCCTAGCAGGAATTTCTCGCATTACCTCTGTCACCCGCACACCATTAAAAGAATAAGGATACTAAGATCAGCCCCCCGCACCCGCGCGGTACGGAATAAAAGAAATTAAATTCTTATTTCCCCCAGTGAATCTATACATTCCTCTACCAGGTACGTAAAAACCAGTTTTATCTCTGTCTTTGGGATGTAATGGAATTTCCCAAAAAGCCTTTGCTATATCGATACTAGACAAATATTTAGCATTTTTGAGGTTATCTAGTATCTCAGAAACAAAAGGGAGGCTGTAGGCATCTTTACGAGTAATTGCATTCAGCTTTCTGCTGTCGACGCAGAAACGCCATTCTCCGTTCTTTTTTGGAGTGATAAGTACTGGAGATAACCAAGGACTCTCACATTTTTCTATAACTTTTAATTCTAGCATTTTATCGACCTCATTGATGAGTGCTTTTTGCTTTTCTGGAGAGAGACGATAACAACGTTGTTTTATAGGTAAAGCATCACCAGTATTGATCCGATGACTAACTAAACTAGTACGGCCTAATTTACCTCGTTGTTCAAAAGAAATACTTTTGAAACGCTTGATTATGTCATTAGCAATTTCTACTTGATTCCCAGACAGATGATCAAATGTTGATATTTGATTTTCAACAGCACAAGTTGTATGATCTTTAGATTCGAGATTGAGTTCAAGAGAAAGTATCTTTGGGGAGAGTTCGAATTCTTTCCAGAAATCCCACCCAAGTATCAAAGAAGGATAAATATCAGGGAAAACATAAGCTTTGATAACATGTGTCTGATTATGAAATCTCAATGGCAAATGAAAATAACCAGAAGACATTGCTTTTTGTTTATTAGCAACCATAACTTGAGTTGGAGACTTGAATAGTTTAAAGCCTAACTTTTGGATATCTTTATGAGAGTTATTACCTAAAATAGTTATACAACTTCCACTATCTAAAAGACCGGAAAAAGGTATATTGTTTATAGACACGTTAATAAAAGGTCTGTTAAAGTCTTTTTCTTTGTCGTAGAAAACAGAAGTTGTTTTGTAGCAAAACATAAAATTTCGAATAGTATTTAACCATTGATTCCAGTCGTTAAGATCAAAATTATTGTTATGTGATTTAGTGAAACCATTCAAGTCGTCAGCTAGTTTTTTTGTTGATTTGATGGAGCACATTTTGGACATTCGCTGATTCTCACGCCTTTACGACCACATTTAAAACAAATGAGGTATCTAGGCTTAGTACAAGTTTGTAAAGAATGGCCTGTGATACGACAGCGATAACAGAATTCTTCTTTAGAAATGTCATTAGTTTGAGATGACGAGCGTGGATGTTTATCTTCCTGCACTGCATTAGTGTACCTTACGTTTGGAGACGCTTTAGGAAATAAAGCTTTAGAAAATGAAGGAAGATAGGCAAATTCAGCAGCACAAGAAGTGTCTTCAGATCTAGGCTCATGAAAATTTTTGTCTCGTTCAGAAATGCGTTCGTAACTTTGACAAGTAGAAATTAAAGAATCTACCGTTTTAATATCTTTAAGTGCAACAAAAACTGAATAGCACGGTCTTATATTATGGAGTAAAATCTCTAATTGTTCGCTCTCGCTAAGTTTCTTTGAAAGACGAGCAAACATACCGAACATAATTGAGACGTAAACGATAATGGTCTCAGTTGCTCCTTGCGTTCTATTCCTTATAGCTTCCAACAGCTTATAGTCGTAATCATGTATACCAAAATCTCGAATCAGCAATGTGCAAATATCTTTCCACGATAAGGTAGGATTTCGATTATACTGAAAACGAAACCAATGAAGGGCATCACCTGTGAAAATCTCAAAGGCGTGCTTGCAAAGCATACCTTCCGGAATGTTTCGAGAAATCCTAAACTCGTCCAATCTTTGAAGAAATGATCTAGGGCACGATTTTCCATTGAAAGAAAACGTTTTGAGCTCCTTCACAAAATTATCCGAAGTGTGATAGTTTTGTACAGACTCGGAAGCCAGTGGTATACTAGTCAGAATGCTTGAAGGTAAAGTGGGTTGAGGAGTACTCAGTACTTCCAAAGTTTGATTGGTTCCAGTCATAGGTAGTAATTGATAAATCGAGGGAGGGCTAGGCTGAGTCTGAGGACAAGGATTGTGAATGTCAACTAACACTTCTTCAGAAGATCCTGAATAATCTGAAGTTAAGACTTCAAACCGTTTTTGGAGCGTGAAGAAGCGAGATCGTATGTTTGAGCATGACTCAACAAATGGTGGAACGGCGTTAAAGCGTTCGAGGCGATAATGAAGATGATTTACGAAAGATTCAACTTTCCTCAGGTTACTTTTATCATCCGTGGCTTCGAGGTGCGAGATTTTACCCTCGACGTAATTAAACGTGATCTCTGCTTGGGAGAGGTCATGTTTGAGAGGTATTGAAGAAGATTTTATGTCCTCAGGTTGAATGTGACTCAATTTTGCCAGCTGCTCCTTAAGAGTTGTCAAAGTGTCAGCTGGTTTTTCACCTCTGATAGTCACTTCATATTCCAGTTCAAGTTTGTTTAGAAACGAGTATTTAATTGGTCTCGCCATAGTCACAAGTTGAAGTCAATAGTCAAGGATAAAATCAAGTCAAGTTTAAGTTCGTTTAAGTATTAAGTACTATGCGAGTGTTGTAGAATGTAAGTGTGATGTTCCGCGTGTCCTGCCTGTATAAAAATAAATTAAGCAAGTACCTAAGATATTACGTTAGAGCCAAAAGTCAATATCAAATTTTTGCCTACTTGAGTAAGTATTATTTTAGAATTTAGAAGAATGTTTTAGAGGGTTCATTTTAGTTGGGCGCCAAACTGTCACGTTACATCCGTTCCTTTCGTGAAAAAGGTAGAATGGAACGCTACAAGTTAATGAGCAGCTCCTCCCCTACCTAAACAGTGCCTAGGTTGACAGGATCCTAAGAGCTGAAGAGAAAAAAAGGAATTGGTAACAGATATTTATTTTCGTAAATTTTACAAGCTTTGTAGAAAGAAAAAAAAAAAGAGTCTCTAGATGATGCGGAAGAACGCGAAATTTAAGTTGTTTACGGCCTACAAGTTATCACGGTAGAACTAGAATGTTATTGGATCCAAACAAGGCCCACTTCCGGGTCTTCAGATAAACAAAGCCCGCTTCCGGTCTTTAACGAGGCCCACTTCCGGGTCTTCAAACAAACAAGGCCCACTTCCGGGTCTTTATTCAAACAAGGCCCACTGTCGTTATAGAGACTGAGGAATTCGTTGCCTTTAGTTTGTCCGACTTCCAGAGTTCAGCGGCTAGCTCATTCAGTTATTAGCTGCTGGATCCAGAAGAAGATTCTCGTCCTTCCACCGTCGATGAAGTATTATTACGCAGCTCAGATTCAAGATGCAGGAGCAGGAGACACGCAGGTATTAGTCGTCAAAGCTTTGACGGACGACGGGCCGGAACATGGTGATGAAGTTATATTGCCACTCAATGTTTGAAAAAGGCAAGCCGGTCGTCTCACTGGTTGACGCTCGGCGATAGATTCGTCGTGGTAGATACGGCGGCCGACGGTGACAACAGATGTAGTTTCGGCGATCAGCTCTCGGCGATAGATTCGTCGTAGTTTCGCGACTGGCTGTAGCGGATGTAGCTCGGCGATCGGCGATTTGACAATGGATATGTCGTGGCGCAGCGATTGACGTAGATGGAGATTCACTTCACAATTTTGGTGTTGGATAGCCAAAGATGGTTTTTGAAGGCGTTCTTGAGTTCCCGGGCCTTGCCTGGCCCGGGAATGGCCTTATATCAATTTAGTGTTCCTCGTTCGAGGAGTAAATTGAGACTGCCATTCCATAGCGACAGCTTTTCTAAAGAAACCTCGCTAGCATTCCAAGGTTCTAGATTTTTGCAGTTTTCAAAATTTTGAATACAGAATAGTAAAAAAAATAAATCTAGAGTCAAAATACATACAATCATGGCCAAACTATAAAATACCTCACTGAAATTGACAGTAGAAAAAGAAAAATATGAATTTGAAGAGAAACTAAATTCGAAACAAAAAAAACAGTTTCAAAACAACTGCCATCCGAGCAGTCGTGTCTAGAAATCGGGCCCGTGACCCGCGCGCAAAATCGATAAAGTGATGTAAAATTTTTGAGAAAAATCAAGTTTTTTTGTGCTTAAATTACTGTGAAAAGGACTGTCAAGTGCTGTGATGTGAAAGTTGTGAATGAATAATAGAAACCAGGTAATATATTATGATATATACATACATGTAGCATTACACGATTTAACCTACTTCCTCACTTTCATCACTAGGTAGATATGTTGGGAATGAGACAGCGGGGAAAATAGTGGACATAATATAATAATTATAACTGTCGATTCTTTAAGGAGTGGTGGTTTAGTATTAGTAATTCCTAATTAGTATTAAGAAAATTAATTATGTACGCGTCGTACAGGTAAATGCATATCTCCAGCAATTTATAAACTTATTATTGACACTGGCTGTGTGTAGGTAGTTAGGTACTCAATCCGTATGGAACCAAACTTAAGAAGGTAAAAAAAATGTGGTAAATGGAACAAAAAGCGCGCGGATAATAATTATGTAAAACTGAGCAAAGCAGGATCATCGTGTGTGATTCTTCCATATTTTTCTAAACTGTACCTGCCTGCTTAGGTAACTACTACCTAAACAAAACTTACTGAAACTTCTGTTAAAGACCTGAGTGAAGTGATGATGATTTCTTTTTGTTGTACCTAATATGAAGAGGTACTTATAAAATTGTAGTTTTTTGTTTGAAACTTCTTTTACTGTTATAAATCTATATTAGACTCAAAACATTTAATTTTAGATAATGGCTTAAATAGCTTCCACTCACGGCTATCCTTGCGTTATACCTATACCTATGCTAATACAGGTTACTGTGCTCAGCTTCGAAAAGATTTAGTGGATTTTGTTGTTTGGTACGAAATGCATGATCTATTATTAGACTATAACGTAAAAATAACATAACACAAGCGTGCGAAGCCGCGGGCAAAAGCTAGTGATTAATATTTGTTTATCAAGTTTCATTTCAATAAAAAAAATAACCCTCACCCACCCTGTCGAAGGGAAGATAGAAGAGAAAGGTAAAAAAATATGGGAAAAGGATGAATGGATGAGATAGCGAAGGATCCTATCCATTCATCCTTTTCCCCAATTTTTTTACCTTTCCCGTCTCTCTTACCCATAAACAGAGTTTAAGACTTAAAACTAATTAACCCGTGCAAAGCCGGGGCGGGTCAGCTAGTCTATTCTAAACTTATGCTCGCTTTTTAGAACGAAATACAATATACTACATAATGCCGATATGCTTTTCGTAATACCGTGAACTTTTTACAACCAACTTACGGAGTTGGTAGCGTCACCTATTGAGAGATTCTCGATTCATTCTAACCAGCATGCTAAAGTCACATCAAGATAACGCCTCCCGAATCTTTTAAGGTACCTAATACTTACGCCATGATCATGTCAAGTACCTACAATGGTAGACATTTATAAGACTAAGGCCCGATTTTACAAATATAGAATAAGTTTTATTCCAAGGATAACGCTAACATTAGGATACAGCTGATTGACAAATTAAATGACGATTAAAAGGACGCCTTTCTGTATCCAAGGAATAAACTTCAAAATTGGTGGTATAAGAGTTACATTCGTGTAACCTTGTTAGTCTCGGAGAGTTATACATGGAATAACGTTATTCTACTTTGGTAAAGTCGGGCCTTGGATACATGTTTGTGTTTGCTTGTAGATATAATATAACGACCACTTGCATAATTATTCTGTGTCACAAGTTTTCCAATTTTCCATCTCATGTGCTTAATGGAGAAACAACTGGCCCGCATAATTGGTTATCGCGCAAGATAATTTTAAAATTTCATTGTGTTGCCATTATTTGGAAACAACGGTTCGCATGATTTCAGTTCATTAATAATGAAACTTTGCGCTTTAAGCTCACCGGCACGGTCACCAGTTCACCACAATCGGTATTATGAAACCACATTTTGAAATATGGAACGATCCAATATTATGTTTTGCATTAGTTTTAAGTTTTCCTTAATCTGATTTGGGTTAAATTACCGTAATCATAATAATTTTGGGATTTAATTTGAGTGTTCCTTTTATTAAAGATGTATCTTTAATAGCATTAATCCGGTTCTTGAATAACTTAGATGTTATTTTGAGAAAAACGTGGGTGCCGTTTTCATGTGATTTTAAAATTAGTGATATTATGGAAATAATTCAATAACAATGTTTGGTAATAGGTATTTAAACTTTAGACAAATATTTCATTTAACGACGTTATAACTATTGCTAATTATTAAATTTATTCTAGTCAAATAGTCATAGAATTGGTAAGTCCCACGCGGGAAAATTATAAGAAGCAGAGAGAGACCTTAAAAATTCCTCATCGTTTCTAATTTCCCGCAAATCATCAGTAACATAAAACATTTATTTAAGTAATAGCCCCGTATTTCTTTTGCCTTTTTCTCATTTAATTGTTGCTGGGGGAGGTTAGAAGGTTTCGGAATCTCGGATCAAATGTCTCACGAAGCAGATTTTGTATCGGGTCCTCAAATAAGAATTAATTCTTTTTTACCTAAAGATTCTGTTCAAAAAGTCTATGAAAGTTAGATGACACCTTAGTTAATTTTAATTGGTTCAGTGAAGTTTTTGAAGAAAAAATCTTTATATAAGTAGGTATCTCCTTGCTTTTTATGAACTAGAAGCGCTCCGTGGGTTAACCCCCTAATGTGCAGTGTTTTCCCAAGGAAATTATAAATTTTCCAATTTTAAAATGCATACCTACTAAGTTTGCTTACCAAAGGTAAGTAAGCAATCAATGTAAAACGGTATAAACAACATGGAAAAGTATGAACAGGAATGTTCCAATTTTCTATTATAAGGTAAGGTAGGTAGGTAGTTATGTAAATATTAATAATTAAGATTATTAGACAGTAACAAAAAGCAAATACTTAAAATGAACAAACATAATTATACGAGTGGTTACATCCCAGCCAGATACATAAGTTACATAGTTTACGTAGTAGTTACCTATATACTTACGTCTAATTTATGAGCACAGACGCTGAATGTCAGTAGACCCGTATCAAAACCTAGGGTAACATTTTTGTATCGCCGAAAATTTATACGTTTTCGAATCACGTACAAGAAAATATTTCATATATAAATCCATGATAGACAGATCAAATTATAAGCCGAGACTGAATACCTACAATGAATAAATAAGTGGAAAGTCTAGTCTAACCACGCGTGTGCCTTATATGCCTTAGCGTTTTATTGCCGAATTTGTGAAGGAAAATACGTTTTTATATAACTGTTAATAGAATAAATTCGTGTAACTCATAGCTGTTGTTAAAACTATTCGGCATGTAATAAATATTATTCGCCTTTTCACGTAATATACGTGTTTTAAGTGTGATAAGACCTGTAAAATGGTCACACTTGCCGAGCGTGTAATAATGGCCTTTAATATTATTTGGGGTAATATTTAATACCAACAGGTAATAAATTGAAAGAACGTTTTAAGACACACTGCCTAATCTAAAAAAAATTTCCTATTTATAAATTTAGTGAATCGTGATAAAATGTCATTCATCACACATGCTTCTATGCAGCTTCTATGTCATTTATCCTGAGGTAATGCTACAAGCATTACATAAATAGTATAGAAGCTTATGTGGAAATAATAATAATTAAAACAGTCAAGATTTGCTCATAGTAAAACAAATTTTATTACAAACTTACAGAAAGTGCTATAAAAAGAGAAGATACGCTGCATTTTCAAGCATTTCTCTATAACCTACCATACAAACTATCGAAATTCCTTGACAATTAATCAAGTCATCTTACAAAGAAAACGAAGACTGTGGATTCTAGACTAGCTTAACACCGCTTCAAAATGCAGCAAATCTTAAATTAAAACAATATTCAGTCACATCCCTCAATGCCAAGACGAATGCAAGGATATCGATTCTTTATAAGGCACGGGGACATACACATGCTTCTCAATCGGCAGTGTTTTAACAATAGGCACGTGCACGGTTTGGACTAGTGGCACGTGTTTTATGACCGGCACTTCGTGTAGGACAGGGACGTGTTTGACCACAGGCACTTCGTGGAAAACAGGCACTTTCTCGATGTGGTGGTGGTGCAGTGTGTGCACTTCGTGGGGAACGTGGATTCTGATACTGAAACGAGGAAAATAAACTCAATGAGTATGCTGTATATAGTTGAAATTAATTTGACAAGTTTTCGAATATATTCAGTTTTTTACAAGCTGTACTTCGGAGAGTGTGCGACGGAATTGCACAACTTAATTCCCCCATCGCCTTTTTACCATCCTACAACTAGAGGCACGGAAACACGGCATCCGTATATGGTAGAAATTCCTAGAATACATACAATGCGTTTTGATTCCTCGCTTATAATTCAGACAGCTAAGGAATGGAATACCTTACCAGCATCATGAAAAAATATAATCTGGGTGTTTTTAAAGCCAGAGTGAACCGGTATCTTCTAGGCAAGCATGCTCCATCGCCGACCGCGTCGTCACTTAACATCATGATTCATAATTCATTTATTCATTCCGTAAATGGGTACAATAATATAGTTATCAGGTGAGACCGTAGTCAAATGTTAGCCTATCGTTGATAAAAAAAAAGATGTTATTCTTCTGGGCTACTAAAATATATCGCATGCCTTAGCAGGCGTCGTGAGCGTCAGCTCGTAACACGTAAATGACGTGAGTTTGGCCGTATTACTTACTTTAATAAATCATACTCACGATATTTCAAACTAAAATACTTGTAAATGAAAAAGTAGACAACTTTTCATGATGGCATAATAAGTAGTTCGACTAGCTTAATTTTGTTACGTAGCTGAAGGAACATTAGGTATAAGGTAACTATTATTTTAATATCTGTGCTATAAGAATTGTTTTTGTGTTCCATCCCTTGCCCTTGTTGTGACCCTCTATAATAAGCTCCCTCTGACATTTTGTTAAAGTATATGTTAATTATTCAAAAATGTAATAACTTTGAAATACGTCTATTAAAAATGTGTACCAAATTATAAACATTCTATAAATATTGTGTATCACAAATAAATTTTAGATATTAATATACCTTGCGTCTTCATCGTCAACACACCCTAGTTTAATTAAATTACAGAATTGACATACCAATTGTAATTGCGATTAGTATTGGAACATGTATTAAGTGACGCGGTTTGTTTACAAACAATACATTGTAAACCAGTGCATAGAACAGCATGTGTGAAACCGATGCATAATTCAGAACAAACGCCTTAAAATTCAAGCGGTTTACAAGAATTACGTTCGCTTGGTACTTGATACGACTAGTAAGTGATTTTTTAATGACTGATATGTTTTGCAAGTAGACTTATAATACTTTGTATTTAAACTTTTAAATTGGAAATGACTTTAAAAATCCGCGTAGAATTTCTTTATCTCCAATGTTTACTAAGATTTGCATTAGGGTGTATCTACAGTATTCAAATCTTGTTAAGGCGGGCTGGTTACAGCTGATAAAAACATTTTGTGTGTTAAAATTTAATTCTAATATAACCATACTACAAAACCGATGTTGATGAAAATTTTATTGCAATTTAAAAATTTAAAACTAACGTTTTTATTAGATATTAAGAATTTTCTTAGTGTTTATAAAATGATGGGAATCTGAATCAAGAAACAAAAAAAAGGACAAGTAAATTAAGTACCTCCTCCTATTTAGGTAAGGTTAACATTTTACACACTGATTTTAATTGTACAACATAATTGTATTGAAGCTTTGTGTAAAAGTGGTAAGCAGGTATCTCTTAGTACGGTAGTGCCTGTACTATTATTTATTCTGTGCTGTTTGTGGAAAAACAGTGGAGAGGTTCGCCGTAAATGACAGTGACCACTTAGCATCAGGTGGCTCAGAGCTGAGTGTATATAGACACCGTCTGGACCCTTTCACTTTTTCAAATGTGAATGAAAAAGGGACAGTATGTCCGAGAGACAGTTCAAATATCCTTTGTTCTAAATGGAAAAAATACGTAACAAGCAAATTGATATTATAGAAGTATCTAAAAAACAGTTGAAAAACAAAAAGCATATGGGTACTTAGGTAATGACTTAATGAGTTTTGAAAAGGTAAGTGAAGATTTGGTGCTTTTTTAACCATATTAAAAAAAATAAGTGATAGCATTTTAAGCCATTTAATAAAAGAACATCAAGATCAGAGTATGTTCCCCTTAATAGAGGAGTTATTAACCATATTTACCACCAGTGATAACTGCTACATTATTAGGGGCATCACCGATGCATAAATTTGCGTATCCACCTCAGTATATATATTTGAAACCTACATTCTGTCTCCTTTATCTCCTTTCAGGGTGAAGGAGACAAAAAATTTCGCATCGGGACCATTCCTATATAATACGCATGATGACTACTATAAAAAATTAACAAGTAAATATTACTTTCATAAAGAAGATTACAAATGAATGCAATAATTGGAAAAATAAGCAAAATCGGAAATAAATCACGGAGTATTAAGCTTTTAAAGTTTCTACAGAAGGCATCTCCTGTACCTTTCTTGCGAAACAGAGCGCCCCCACAGTTACTATGAAAAACCCACTCGTGACGTCACATGCCAAAGAATTGTATGAAAAGCTACCACAGCTTAGTAATGAGGTACTTTGAACGACCTTCCTCTGACGTCTCTGGCCGTTTGAGTCTCTTTCTATTCCGGTTTTTAAATGCTTGTAACTTAGTCAATTTTTGAGATATTTAATTTTTGTTTTCACAAATGTTTATCTTTTGAGGAATATTTTTAATTTATCAAAAAAAAAAATTATTCATCAGCCCTATTATTGTGTATTCTACAGTAAGGCTTTTGTAAAATACTTACTGTGTTTTATGGTGATAGCCTGGGTCAGGCTCGGGGATAGGGTTGGCTACACACGTGTGACTGTAAACCACGAGAGTCAGGATCAACTGTAAAAAAAACTTATTTAGTACTTTAGACTACCACAACAAGTGCCTACAAATCAAAAAGTATCTACTAAATTCGCAGCATCTGATTATTGTCACATTGTCATTAATATGAAGATTGAAAATTCTCCTCTATTATAAAGGCTATATCTTCGTCTTCGATTGTTTTATGAATGAGCACTGATTGATGACTTATAGCGTTGAGCTGTAATTAGGGCCCAGGTTTTGACTTAGTTATAAGTGTTTATCCAAAAATAAAAATAGGCATTACTTACAGCGGTGGTTCGGAACATGCTGGCGTGTTGCGTTGTGGCGTGTGGCGTGTCACTGTGTCTGATGCGCCTGCGTACCCTGTTAATATGTATTGTGGTTGTGCAAGCTCCTTGCCACCGTTACGGTCCTACGATGTAACGTAATGTACGCATGTTTGTGGAATCTATATGAGGTCAGGAAAATACCTTTCCATCTATAATGAGGAAAGTCTTTCTGCCAAGTCTGTTCGCGATACGCTCGCAGTACGGATGCGATACGGTTGCGGTGTTAGCGCCTTTGAGAGCTTACGAGTTATGGTTCGTTTGGTTATCTTAGTTTCCGACTAAAAGTAGTGGTGAGAGTAAAATAATGTGTGATAGCAAAACATATGTGTGATGCCATAAAGGGTAGAATGTTTTTTTTAATGGGATCGCGGCCTGGTGGGCATAATCGCAAAGCTTCTGAAAGATTAGAAGCATTGCGATTATGTTTAAGACGTGTGAAACGTAAACAGAACAAAGAAGTAAAAGAAATAACACCTACATTTCAACATATTCATTATGCTTCTTAATTTGTGTATTGATATACTTTTTTGTTCTGTTTCTTTTATGAATTAGAGCATTATGATTGTAAATAATATTACGACGCAAATGTTCACGGTTGAGTGATAGCAGTTACTCTACTTATTGACGAGTTTCACTTGTTTGCTATTAATTGTCTGTGGTCAGGATGTCAAGGATGCAACGTAAAGTTACAGTTTTTTCCTCGTTGGAAGTATAATAAGTTACTTAGTAATTGCTTACTTGCTGTAGCTGATAGTGGTGTTACTACGGTGCAACACTAATTGTTTTGATTTAGCGAAAGTGCAGTCAGCTACGTTTAAATAAATTATTCAGTGCCCGTCAAAATATATTCTGATGGTTAGCGAAACAAGAAAAATCGGGATGCACCGTAACGCGGGAGCGTTAGAATGGGGAATGGAGTGCAATCAAGTGAATTTCCCCTGACACCTGGCTGCCCGGTGCCGGACCGGACCGTGTCGGACGGCCCCGTATAAAACCTCCGTAGCCGCGTTTTGTTTTTAAAACTTGTTCTTTTCATTCTTGATAGCAATAACATCGTTCTTTTTATGAAAATGTAAACAATCTACTTTTTCTGAAGTTCTACTTTTTAAAAGGTTTCTTTTTCAAATAATGTACCTAATTACTTACTTCTTACGGAGCTAACTTATGTATGGATGCGATTTTTTCGAGTTAGTCCTAGTTTAGTTTGATTTAAAAATTAAGACACTCCGATATTATTTTTTTTTAGTTCAGGACAATCTTGTTCGAGTCACCTTATTACGTTATCAAACTATAAAACCCCTTTAACCGTGTAGGAGCTACGATGCCACAGACATCTAGACATACAACGTTAAACTTACAGCACATCTTTATTTGCGTCCGAGGTTAAGTGATTGGCTCAAGTGTGTACCGCGGACAGAATAACTAATAGTACATTTTATGCAAAAACGTAAAACTAACTTAAGTAAAAATAATAAATATAATTTATCAAATTATAATTTGGTTGTTTCAGAAGAAAACGTAACTTATTTTATTAAATAAAATTAAGATATGAGCTAAATCTAAATACAACTTACATCTCTATCTGTAATAATGATGAAATATAAAAACATAGACAAAACCAAAATATCCCGGTAGAGGTCTATAAGTCGTCCCGGATTGTTGCCTACGTTCTGGAAGCGGATTACAGGTGTAATCCGGGCCGGGTCACTCACGTTGCGTCACCTGTGCACCCGGATTTGTGTATTTTTTGCCGTGTCATAATGTTTTGTATCTGTGAGGGGAGAGATGACAAGGTAGGTTTGGGTTTGTTGTTGTGATACTTCTGTATGATCTTTGATCTTTCTGGCCTTTCAGTAAAAAATCTTATATAATATAATTATATTTTTATGAATTCATTTTTGCTTGCAAATGTCTAGGCTCAATATAAAAAGGCTACATCACAATATTTCATTTAATTTAGGTACCTGCATTTGAAGTTAAAATATAAGTTTATAACCGTAGGCCTAGCACGAACATTTACTCGCGCGTAAGTGTAACGTTAACGTAAGGCAGTTGTATGGGGCGCAGATCAAATGCCATACAAACGCCTTACGTTAACATTACACTTACGCGCGCGTAAATATTCGTGCTAGGCCTACAGAAATAAAGTAAGCTGGTAACCATAATACTTATTCTATGGTAGGTAACGTTTTTAAATCTAAAATTCATTAAGTACCTAAATAGCAAAAAATAAATATTATTTATTTATAAGTAATAATATTATTTTTAATAGTTATTATAATTATGCCAAGTGGTTGCAGTAAATATGAAAATGGTTCTTTTTTAACGTGGACCGCTCCAAGTAGGATGCAACAAATCATTTTGGATCGCGCCGCGTATCGTGGACATTTATCTCGTGCGCTTTTTGACAATCCGTTGCAGCCGCCATATTGTTATGACAGCATTCGAATTTTAAAATTTTACGGCTATGCGAACACTGGCCAGTTGTAGGTAAATAATAATAGCAACGTCTACAGGGCGGTTATTCTCTATGGAAACACAGATTCCACACGATACGAAACCACGTCGTTATCGTGTCTTGTTCAAATCGTCTCACAGCGTCAGATATACCTTCACTTTACATTAAAGTTATCTTTATTTTGAATAAAACATATTGACATAAGTGGTCATATCTTTTGATGTGTTGATGTTTTGGAACGCGTCTTGATAAAACATACGATTTTTGACAGTTCAAATCGCGCCAACTCCAAATATATTTCGCGCGGTTTTGTTTTCGTTTCATAGAGAACAGAGTTTTGCAGATTTCTTATGTAAGACAAGGAATTCGCGTGGTTTCGAAGTAAGGAATCGATACGGAATAATGGCCCAGATTGGAATTTCTCTATTGGTAACACGTTCATTGGGTCAATTAAAACCTTTGTAACATTTTCACTATTAAATGGCTGAACCGATTTTGTTGAGATTTGGTAAGGAGGTAGTTCAAACTAAAAAGAAGAACATAGGTTTTTGTGGTGTGGTGGTTGAGCAGGTCGGCTCATAACACGGAGGTGGCGGGTTCGATTCCCGCGACAGAACAAGTATTTTGTGCACAGGAAAAAAGCACAAATACTTGTTCTGTGTCTGGGTGTTTTCGGACACTGGCCCTCGTTGTTTTTTTTAATGATATTTTTTTTTATGAGAATGATATACGTGACGACCTGGTCGTTCACCTGATGTTAAGCAATACGGCCGGCCATAACAGTTGCAGTGTTACTCGGAACTTTAAAATAATAAGTTTCGCGTGACACTGCACTGCGCACGTCATCCTGAGACATCACACAGTCTAGTAATCAGATTACTAAACTGTGTAATCAGGTCATAAAGTCTCATTTGCCCAGTAATGTTCCTGGGTTTCTTAATACAGGGAATCCTAGTTAGGGTCCAGGATCTATGTTAGTGATCGCGTTATTTATTTATTTATTATTTATATTGGGATAAGCTGTTGTCCATGCGTCGATGTAAAGACATAGGCCATAGATAGTTGAGTTTATCCTAGTTTCATATTTAACCGGCTTACAGTTTTTAGGCTGGTTCTACACCATGCTATTCAATGACGTTCTTGGGTCTTTGTCTGACACATAAATATCATTATCACCATTAACTACTACGCCACACTTGACGAGGTATTTTATCAACATCAGTGTAAGCTTGTGTTTTTGTGGTAATAAACGAAGTAATTAAATATTATAGCTCAGTTGGTAGTATCCCTGCCTTCTGAACTGAGGGCTGTGGGTTCGATTCCTACCCGGGACAAACATTTGTGTGATGAACATAGATGTTTGTTCTGCGTCTGGGTGTTGTATTGTATTCTATGTATGTATGTACAAATAAAAAGTATTTAAGTACTGTATCAGTTATCTGGTACCCATAGTACAAGCTATGCTTATTTTGGGGCTAGATGGCGCTGTGTGGAATGTCCACACATATTTATTTATTTTTATTTATTTATTTTATTTTGAAACAGGGCAAGCGACAATGACAATCCTCTATTCACAAATGCATATTAATTTTTGTATTTCACATTACTTGATTGAAATTAGGTACAATAATTTAATTATAATCAGAGTTTATAATACGGTCGTAAATCGCTTGATATGAAGAGTAAATAAAACAAAAGACACTCGATAAATACTGCAGTAGCCAAACACATTCAAGTTCAATGCAGCAAAATTACAAAATGATTCGATATAACACAACCAGACCGAGCAGCGCACAATTACCAGCAAGTCAAAGCGCACGTCAACCTTTCTTACATGATAGGGTTACCACTACACTAGATGGCTCTTAAAGTATCGAGTGTCCAGTAAATGGAATATTCTCTATAAGCCGGTCCAAAGTGTGTTGGTATTCGATTACTTTCATCGCCATGTTTGTCAAAGGCGTGTGAGGAAGAAAAGTGGCAGCTTCTTGGAAGCACGCTATTTGGTCATTCAACATTATTTTGCCTTTCTTGGCGTGTTGGAAGACGTCTAGCTAGACGTTTGAATATGGATTTAGGATTTATTTACAGTCTGTAAATGAGTCAGATACCTATTATATATATACAAATTTGTGGTACCTATTAGTCTCTTCCTCCGTATATCTTGTCAATAGATACTTTAAAGAACCATAAAGTAAAATTGAAAAGTTCAGTCAGCACTTATGTCGATGATGGTACTATCTGTTTTGACGTGGTATCCGATGGCACTACTTATAATTAATTGACGTTTGGAATTCGTAGGCAATTTTTGAAAAATGGAATCCGTTTTTTTGTATCCGTTGGGGTTTTACCTAGTCTTTTATAACTAAAATAGAGAGCATAGTAGACTTACGTTAGAGTTTATCGCGTAATCCTCTGAAAAGTTTCTGTGGTCACCCCACTGGGCAAAACCACGGTTAGCCGATAGATGCAAGAATAGGCAAGCAGCAGTTCAAAGAAGCGCTCTGTGGGAAGGCCTATGTTCAGTGTGCAATGGCCATCTTCAAGCTAATGATGTTAATGATGATGATGATGATGATGATAACGGAGCCAGTAGAGATTAAAAAATCTGATATTAATCAAACATTTTAATTACCAGAGATTACAATATTAATTACCAAGTACATTGGATTGGTGGATTTGCTACAACGGAAATTGGATTTCTAGCTCTTGAATAATTTACAGTTGACCTCAGCTAAGCCGTTTGTCATAGTAGATTATACAACACACGGATAATCCATCATTTTCATAACGTACCTTAATATTTCATGCAGGTACTAATAGTAATATGTCTCTTTGAGTTACTTGTCAGTTCTGAATTCTACGCTTAACAGGCATAAACTTAGATGATAGATCCAAGGAACTTATATAGTATACGTATAAGTTCCTTGGATAGATCAAACTAATATGTCGTTTAATATTTCGCGCACTGAATCGACTTTCGAAGCAGACTACATTTCTACTCAAGTTATAAAACCTGATCTCACCTTGACTATATTTTAAGTCTAAAAACATTTTTTTATAACTGAATAGGCCCGAGTTTGACTGCCGAAAATAGCAAAAAGAGCATTATATCACTCCAAAAAATGACTAACTCAACAAGCTCTTTCATAAATAATAAAAAACGCATACACTGCACTATTTTTGTTCCGTTCAGCCTAAATTCTACGGCTTTAGGCGCATTATCATATTATAATTTGGCAGGAAACCGTATCGTGCTGCAGTACTGTGCCGGGCGGCACGTAATTTGATATTAAACATGCCTTGACAAGTGACGTGAATGCATTGCGCGCTCATTACCGTTATTAAAGCAGAGCTACTATACTTCAGGGCACTTGAAAATCCAGTGTCACAGGTTCATACAAATGCATTTATATTATGCGAATTAATACTGTGATTGATACCTGTCAGTGAGTCCAGTAACGCTTTAAGCCCGCAGTAAGGTTGTAAGCTGACCGCTTGGTAATGGTATCAGAATGAATGGAGACAGCATACGATTTTGTTTGCGGCTTACAAACTGTGTCCGATACCCACCGATGACGCTCTGTAAGACAACTAATTAACATTGTAAAACACAATAGAGACATCGGTAGAACTCAACTTATGACACCTAATTGTCAGTGTCAGGTACAAAGATTTTTATTTGTTGCAAAAACATGATTTTTGGATACCCGCGCCAGTGACTGAGACCGCTCGGTGATACTATAAGACCGCTCGGTGACTCTGTAAAATCGCTTGGTGACGCTATATGAGCACTCGGTGACGCTATCTATTTATTTATTTATTTTATGCACAAAACAAATTGTACTATCAAATAGCTGACGCGACGCATATTTATTTACAAACACGCCTTCAACGATGTCTATCGTTTTGTTACATAAAAAACTGTAAATTTTTTTACTCAGACAAATCTCAGGTACTGCTCAAAATCACTCTAGAGCACGGCGGTGTCACTAGCTCTTAATAAATCATAGAGTGACGTCACTGCAGTGGCGTGTCAGTTTCTTGCGTGGAGTTAACAGGTCTTATGTTATTCTGTCTATGAAAAGTTATTTAAGTTAGAAATTGCGATGATTAAATATGGACAAGTACAATGCATGACAATTTGAGTGACATTTTATATTTTGGTCGGGGTCAACTTTTGCAAGAATATTTATGTAGTTTTGATGGCACTACTTATGTCATGCCAAAGATTTCGCAAGTATAATTAATTATGCTTTCTGTTGTTATTCCATTTACTTCAAAATTAGAGCCGTTTTCGTTTGGTTTCAACGCTTCAACCATCAATCAATTCTATTTGGTATAATTTTAGAATTTTACTTATGACGACAGCATGTTTAGTACTTTTTTATAATTGCTTTTTTTATTTGCCATGGCTGATGTTAGTTTCGAAGTTGTTAGTAGGTACCGCGCTACGACTCTCTTGAGAAGGGTTGTTTGTGTCGCGCATAATATATTGATTGGGAATTGGCTATAATGTGAACCATACTGCTAAATACTTAAATTCTTAATTTCAGTATTTAATTTTCCATGTGTCGATGCAATATGGTCTTATCGCAAAGTTTTCCTTCAACCCTGTTAAAGACTAATTTAAAGAAATCCTTCTTAGATTTCTATCTAAGAGTCGATTATTGGCCATTCATTTGTGCTACTCAAGGGACTGTCATGTTACCATGACTCGCAACATATAACATATTGCGTGTTACCTTTTCTCCAGAATTTCAATGTCCGCAATCGATTCTTGACGTAATACAAGTCCACATCGCATGCATATAAATATACCTAAGTAGGTAAATTGCGTGATTCAATTGTGTGAATTGTGTTACTGGGTGCGGTAGGGTACCTACGTATAACTTATTCACCGCATGTGTTCCGGACTAGTATGAATTGTTAGGTCACCGTGTATTAGCAGACTAGCAGGTCAATCCAGTTGCTGTGGAATCGGATTTATTAATGGTTTAAAACTGTTATGTGATTATGTATTTTATAGCAGTGTTTAATTTGAGTTATGTACATTGATAAATATCATCACACCCTGAGACTGCTAGGATTGGCCTGGAGGATTGGCATATAAATATCTAGGATGGCTTCATTCTATGGAATGAGCTAAGACCAGTTGAGTTCGATTGGGGAAGAAAGGATGAAGATTGTGCGTGTATGGAAGAGGCCTATATTCAGTAGTAGACAGTGGTGCGCTAATGATGATGCGTATCGATACAAAAATTTTTTTTTTTCAGTAAGGTACAGTATCTACTTTAAGATTTTATTAATTTTTTTTCATTCAGAAACTATTTACATAAAAGGTTCAAACCAGTTAAGTAAAAGATGGTAATTAACCCATTCCATTTTGAAAACGACAATGTAATGTATCTTGAACTTGTTAAACTCAAATTAGTAAATAAGTAAATAGATCAAAGCAGGTATGGAGACTAATAATTATGGAAGAATTATTTGAGTTATCGCTGAGCCATAATATCTTTAAATAGATTTAACGACACAGTGTATAATAATATAATCTCTAAATAACGTAATCTAATTTATTAATGATATATAATGCGCGTAGATGCTTGCGTAATGTAATTCGATATTAACGTTTGACAAGTGACAGCAGTCAGAGTGCATAGACATTGTCATGCGAATAACCAATGAGTAGGCTTACGTTGACTTTAACAAGATATTGCAAAACACAATGTAGTAGATACTTAGGTAGTCTAGTGTAGTTTAGAGTCTAGACTATCTTTAGACCTGTGGGTTTCTCAAACTTATGTACAATTGTACATGTGTAGCACACTATACTTATTTTATATACAAACTAGCTTTTGCCCGCGGCTTCGCACGCATGTTTTATGTTATTTTTACGTTATAGTCTAATAATAGGTCGTGCATTTCGTACCAAACAACAAAATCCAATAAATATTTTCGAAGCTGAGCACAGTAACCTGTAATAGCATAGATATAGGTATAACGAAAGCATAGCCGTGAGTGGAAGCTATTTAAGCCATTACCTAAAATTAAATGTTTTAATATAGATTTATAACATAAGTTTCAAACATAAAATTACAATTTTATAAGTACCTCTTCATATTACGACAAAAAGAAAGCACTTCACTCAGGTCTTAAACAGAAGTTTCAGTTAATTTTGTTTAGGTAGTAGTTACCTAAGCAGGCAGGTACAGTTTAGAAAAATATGGAAGAATCACACACGATGATGCTTTTTTGCTCAGTTTTACATATTTTCCGCGCGCTTTTTGTTCCATTTACCACATTTTTTTTACCTTCTTAAGTTTGGCTCCATACGAATTGAGTACCTACACTTAGCCAGTGTCAATAATAAGTTTATAAATTGCTGGAGATATGCATTTACCCGTACGATGCGTAGATAATTAATTTTCTTAATTCTAATTAGGAATTACATTAAACCACCACTCCTTAAAGAATCGACAGTTATAATTATTATTATGTCCACTATTTTCCACGCTGTCTCATTCCCACTGAACTTTCAACATACCAACATAGTGATGAAAGTGAGGAAGTAGGTTAAATAGTCACTACATAATTATTACTTACACCCAAAGATAGCCTACCTTACCAACTATAACCATCTTGAAGTAACCGAGTAATCATAATCAATTATTTCTTTTCTCCCGTGGTTTATTTAAAAGCCCACAGATCTAAAATATTTTAACTATTAAAACGTATATCAATATGCAAGAAGAAGAAGAAGAACAAATCAAAAACTAACGTTACGCGCCATGTTGTTCGAGGATACCATTTTATTGCCATAATGAATACCTACATATTATTATATCTAAGTAATAAAAAATATTTCGTATCATTGGCTATATACAAATAATAGCACGAACTCCGGCTTACTTTAATGCCAAAATAAAAAAGGTTTTAAAATGCGTAGCAATGGTAAGGGTCTATAACTTAAGTAGCTATAAGTACTATAGGGGGTCAAGCAAAGATACCAACCACTAACGCTAACGCCAAACGCTAACTCCAAAACTGTATTGAAATGACATTAGCTGTGGAAAAGTAAGCGATTTCCGAAATGTCATATTAGTACATTTTGGAGTTAGCGTTTGGCGTTAGCGTTAGTGGTTGGTATCTTTGCTAGACACCCAGGTACCTTAAAACTTCCTTGAGTTCGATCAAAAATGTAGCAGTAGCGCAAAAATAATTTTATCTACCTAATTAGAATGGTAACGTGTGGTAAGTTTATGTAAATAATACATTTGACCTGGAGGTCTAGCAAAGATACCAACCGCTAACGCTAACGCCAAACGCTAACTCCATAATATACTGAAATGACATTTCGGATTTCGCTAACTTTTCCGCAACGAATGTCATTTCAATACATTTTTGGAGTTAGCGTTTGGCGATAGCGTTAGCGTTTGTGATCTTTGCTAGACCCCCAGATCGCCAATAAAGAACATTGCTCCCGCCAAAACCCTATAAATCGAAAACTTGAATAAAAATGTTAATTAAGTAATCTTCAATATTGGCTAAGTATAATAATCGCGTGAAGCCTTATGAATAATTATAAAAAGTCTAAGAACCTACCCTTTTAAACAGTTTTCATAAAATACTTCCTATCATTGGTTAAATACAAATTTTGTCTAATGCCAATGTAAAAAAAGGTTTTACAATGCGTAGCAAAAGCAAGGGTCAATAGGCACAGATTACTGAATATGTTACTATTATAGGTACTATAAATACAATTTTAAATACTTATTTCGAATGTTAACGGGTAGTAGATTTTTGAAGACTAATACATAATACCAGATCCCCAATAAAGAATTTTGCCCTCACCAGAACCCAATAAATCGAAAACATGAATAATAATTTAGTCATGTTTCAATATTGGCTAACTATGATATCGCGTGAAGCCTTAAAACTTATAATAAAAAGTCTAAGAAGTTTTTAGTTTTCGAAATTTCTTGTTCTCCGTGTCGTGCTCATATTCAAGAAGGTTCTGACACCTATCCTCTTCTTTAGTTTGGACCACAGATTAACGAAAAAACTTATCTATATGTAAATACATATGACTTCCTTGGGTATAGGTACTTACATGATGAACACATTGTTTTTCTCTAATCTGCATTGCATCGAGCGCAGACGAAGGTATTTCGCCGTAGCCCAAAAAGTGTGATACACTGTCGGTAATGCAGGCGCACCAATTGTTATTTACTGTAGTATAAACATGCATTAAATTACTTCCTTATTGCTTAGTGCAGAGGGGATTGTTCAGAATGAAATACAAAAAAATAGGGGTTCCGTACTCAAAAGGCTAAATCCTTATTACTAAACCTCCGCTGTCCATCTGTCTGTCTGTCCACCAGGATGTACTCATGAATCGTGATAGTTAGACAGTTGATTTTTTCACAGATGATATAGTTCTGTTGCCACTATAACAACCGTGATCCGTATTCAAAGGGACAGATAAACAGACAAATAAAAAAAATTGGTATTACTTCCTATTGATAAGGAATTATAAATTAAAACTATTAAATTTTATTTTTGCAATCGCAAATAATACTCTCACAGTTTGTAAAACATATTTATTCGCCGACGTGTAATATAACTGCTTCCTCCATATTATTTAGCCCACGTCGGTTGCGCAGCAGGCAAACAAATTGACTGTGTGTCCGGGTTGGGGCGCTAAAATAACATCGAGGATAGTCAACAGAGATATTTTTGAGCGCTAACTCAACAGCGAAGGTTCGGGCGTAAAGGAACTCGCGCCATAATAGTAACAGAGTTTTTTTCTTTAATCTGTGCATCCGGATAAACCCGAGATAAAATTACCGTCATTAGCAGTGTAGCAGAGTAACATTTTTTCTCTCTCATCTATGATTAGTAGCCAAAATAAAACTTACCTTTTGACACTGGCTAAATACCTACACTATGTGTGGAGCCAAAATATAAGAAAATAAAATTTACCTTGAAGCCTTGAAGCGGCCATCTTGTTAAAATCCCGTTTCGTTTCATAATGAAATCTTAATAATTTTCACGAAAATTTTTTTTACGATATTTGAAATTTATTATATCCTATGTTTTGCGCCGGGTTTTTCTAAGCGTATTAGTGAAAACCGCATGAAAATCCGTTCAGTATTTTCGGACTTGTGCCGTAACAAACAAACAAACAAACAAACAAACAAACAAACAAACAAACAAACAGACAAAATGTCTAAAAAGTAGCTTAACGTGATCAGCAAAAAATTTCAAGCCAACCTGTGTCATTTTTTTTTCGATATCTTGCATTTACAGATTTTTTTATCTCTACAGTTTTATTATATGTATAGATAATCACGTAAAGCATTATAAAACAAATTGTGATTTTTTGATCGTTTTTATAATGGTACGGAGCCCTTCATGCGCGAGTCCGACTCGCACTTGGCAGGTTTCTTAACTTTCCTTTTTATTAGTATATTATATTATCTGGGGTACTACATTAGTAGGTACCTAGTTATTAGATAGTGGTAAATGTGCCGATTATTGCGCTTGGCGGCATACTTTAAAGAAACCATCTTCAATAAAGGTTCTTAATTTGAGATACCGTGATCACCTGGGCCCTTATTCCGTATAACCATTCACGCACGTAACGCGTCGCGTTACGACTTACGATATCTTCGTGGAATGGTTTTGGGTTTAAAATGCTATTCTGTATGCCGTTGTCAAATTTGACAAACACGACAACACACGTTACACGCACGTCATTTTTTAATTCCATGTTAATTCCATGTCGTGGCGCGTTAAGCCCGCATTTACGTTTGGAGCATGTTACACGTAACGCGTTATTGGCAAAGAATCTCATGTATCATAGCGAATAACCCCCCAGTATTAAAGTTATTTAGTTGCTAATGTAATAATGGATAAACAGCGTCAAGTAATTATATGCCAAACACACGGTAGACAAGTGACGGGACTGCAGCAAGGCTTGTCACGCTAGCTTTTAGTACGATTAGGGTTGACAGTCTATTGGTATTGACATTATTTTTGTTAGTATTCCTTCTTCTTCTAATATTATTTAGATTTACCATTTGATTAGCGAGTTTATTACAACCAGCTGGGCTAGCACAGACGGTAGACAAAATTGTATTTCCCCGTTTTATGTCATTTTCATTTACTTGTCAAGTGGAATAAAACAGGGAAAGACAATTTTGTCTACTGTCTGTGCTAACCCTGCAGGAGTAGTTAAGTTTCAGAGAATCAAATTCAATTAGATTTATTTTTTAATTTGAATTCGAAAATTATACTACAATTTAGTATCATTTAAGTCTTACAAAACACAGATATAATATTATGATTAATTTTAATTGTAAAATAATATATAAAGTGGTTCTTTCATTTAATTTTCATTTTGTTTGAACTGAAAACCCTACGCTACGAAGCATCGCGTGGGTTTACGTGCTTTAGTTATCGTGGAAGTGGAATAGAAACATATGTAGTAAAGCTAATGTTTTTGATTATATATTGTATAACTCACGTAATAAGGGTGAGTGTTGCAATAATGGTCTAACGGGTCGGATTTGACCCTGTATGCAACGCAAAAGCACCAACGAACGTAAAAGTAGAGACATTAATAGATATAGTAAAGTAAGAGAAATGAAGCCAAATAAAACGGAATCATAATGAAGTGGACAAAAGAAATCTTTAACTAAAGTATTAGAAAAGTACCATTTTCGGAGTAAGGATTTTCATATAACTATTAATTTCGTTGCAATTTTCATGAAACATGTCTATAGAAATAGTTAACCTCGCAGAAAATAACGATCCGTAATCCATTCTGAACTCCAATTCATTTTTAAATTTGTGTTTTTTGAAAATAATAAAAAAAGACTGAATATTACCTAATATAAATTATTATTCAATTACAACCATTGCAGTAATCTCAACAAACAATTTTAAACTATAGACTTTACTATAGGACAGTTTAATGCATATCACCTTCATAATGAATGAATCTACAATCTACATTCCACAATGCATCAATTACCGTGTGTTCTTTCATGCAGGTGAATTTTTCTTCACCATCTCAATTTGTACGTGACTCTCGGAGTTAATTAGTGCAATTACGAGCAGCTATGGTGTGTCTAGGTAAAGAAACATGTTTAGTGGACAAAAATATTATGTAAATGAATCTTTATGAAACTTATAAACTTATATTAAAAAAAAAATATATCATACAATCTTTGACTTCCAAAATGTATGAAAAAAGGTGTTGTTAGTTCAAATATTTGGTTGCTTGACTGCTAAAGAACTCTTGCTGATTCCTATAATCGTAAAGTAGGATTCGTAGTAATCAAAATCGATTAAAGATCTGTAAAAATAGATGAAAACGGACATTTACTTTGAATTGTGTTTAACCTATTTTCAAGTTTACAGCGGCTATACACAGAACGAAGAAAACGTGAACGTTAACAAGGTAGAAAGTCCACGTAAACCTAAAATATGACGGTATGTACTCCTTTGATAAAGAAGAAATGAAAAGGACGTAGATATTTTAATATTGTTTAGAGAATGCGAATGCGAAACAGAATTATTGATAATATCATAATTATTATGAGTATACTTACTCAATCTAATCATGTAGCTACTGATAAACCGGGCTTCATCGCGGAGTGAACTCGACGCAAAAGTACTTGATTTCAGAGGACTCTACGTTCCGAGAAATCGACGTTAACTTATCCGGGACAAACTGAACCTATCTACTTTGTTGATAATGAAAATGTAGAGGCAAAGACATTTGTTGCTGTGGGCGTTTTGTATCCTGGTTTAAACAGTTCAAATGGTAATGTCATTGTCACCCTAGTCCTTGGTTAGGTTCCGCTGCTTGCTCTAGTAAAGGATAGCCAATGTGGGAATTAAATTAGGTTTAAAATTATTTAATTACCTAGCTAGAAATAATTGAATGTGGACAGCAGGGTTTAATTATATCATAGTACGCTAACGGGTTAACAATGGTGTGAGCGGCTGCAGTTATTCAGGAGTATTTAAAAACATGCATAAAAGTTTACGATCGCCGAGAGCGTTGGTTCGTCTCAAACGAGTTTTAAATCACGTATGCGAACGTTTTACTTAAGCACGGAACTGCACGGACAAGCAATATATATTTTGACACATCGCCAATATATTGTCGCACCCACTCCGCCGCACACAGCCTTTACATTTTACTTACCTAAGTCGATATTGTCTTCGAAAAAACTTTTATATGCCATCCACCTTCCACCCGTGTGCACTGTGCATAGTGGATGACTGCTGGTATTAGCTCAAGGCAAGTGCAGGAAAATTACACAAATAATATAGTTTTGTACAGAAAAGTTTACCATTGTTTACAAAATGCACCAAGTTCACGAAACGCACCATGTTAACAAAATGCACCAAGTTAATTTACAAAATAGACTCCCATTTTATAAACTTACCTAGTCTTAAAACATATTCATTCTCCCGGTAGATAATTTTTATTTGCGTTTTAAATAGCATCATTATTATCAGTAGGTGCTGAGTAAGCATACAGTTTTTACCGTAGCTAGTTTTCCTGTACTCACATTAACTTAAGCCTGGCGTCGTGTTACATTTTCATACTATTAATGCTTTACTTCGTAAGTGTGAAGCATAAAACCCAACTAGAGAAGCAGTGCATGCAACCTAAAGTAGTGAAGAACTATTTCCCCTTTCCTAAGTGTATTTCAACCAAGCTTGCGTTAAATAATACAGTTTTTGAAACAGAAAATAATTGAGTTTCCTCATCGTTTTTCATTTTCAATGTTAAAAAATCGTAGAACCTGGAAATAAAATCACGCTAACATCTGAAGTTTAGTAATAATTAAGCCTTAGTCACTTTGTCTTAATTTTTAATATTGTATTTTGTGGGATAAATAGTTACTACTTATTTGAAAGCAAACCACCGTGTAGCAGCTTTGCGACCACAGCACTGCCTACGGGCAGCTTATTTACTGAAAACGCTGGCACTGCAAAGTTACATTGCAAATTTAAAAGCCATCTCATTCCTATAAGATATAGCGTGTAGGTACATGACTCTAATAGGAATGCATCACTCGAGCCCACTTCCACTTATTTAGGTTAATTTTCTGCCTTTTGAAGACCCGACGCGATCTCGTTTCATAGTCTAGTGCACTTTATTAAATTTTCTCACACTAGGCGTACCTGAGTGACTACTTTTATATCAAGTGTCTCGTGTTTATTTTTTGTGGCTGAAGTTTTTAATAGTTTTTGTTTTGTTACAGGTACGCATAAAATGTAAAGCTCTGGATGCAATTGAAAAGGATTCTCTGGAATGAAATTTCTGTAATTAGATTAACCTACATAGAAGAAAATTCACGATCAGCAGCATTTTGTAATTACTTATTGTTTAGAATAGCAGGCCAAAAAGCTAATCTACCTAATAAAACTATTCTGAAACGAAACTTATTCTTTTTATTATAATTTATATTTGTTCCTAGTTTATTATTTACTAAAATATTATTTTGCAAATATTACATCTATCGCAGAGCCAAATAACAAGGTAAATCTTAATAAGACAGCTGTTAAACAAATCAGTTTAAACGATCTCTCATAAAAGATGACGAGACGTTTTATGACACCGCCGCCATTATCAATCCACGATCTCCGCAATAATTTTAAATGTGAAGCTCATTTCATTTCAAGCACGTAATGAGCATTCAAAAACACACGCTAATGATCGTATTCATTGTCTCAAACTCGCAATTAACACAAACGTGTGCAAATTCAAAGAGAATTAGTATAAATTCAACCGTGAGACTTCAAGGGGACTTGTATTATGTAGGGATGCGACGAAATATCCTGCTAGTTTGGTGCGACTCTTCCATTTATTGCAATATTTGCAATGACTAATATAAAAATACTCTATCTACAAGTACTGTAACAGCGAGAGTGGCTCAGCGGTAGCCCATACAACTTTAAAACTAACGCACCCCCATTCAAATCCCGATGAGCCCTTCACCATCAAGTTATGTACAGAGTTTGCATTCTATCTTCAACGGTGAAGGAAAACATCGTGAGGAAACCAGCATTCTGTTCGACACAGAAATCAAATACGGGACACAAAAACAAATAGTACGGGATATTAATAACACATCGAGAATATATTTTGTGTCATCCATTAAGGATCCCGCACCGCCGAGCCGGCTGGTCTGTGTTACGTCAAATGTCGGAATAATAAATATCGTTGTCGGCAATCCGACATAAACAGTAATTGCTCAACTCTATCGCTGAGCGTCAAGTTCGCTACCAACGTTTTAGATAAAGGTTATAAACTTTATTGGCTTTATCACGCTTACGGCAAAAACCTTACTTCAGGTGCTATCCATCGTTAAAACGATTTCAGTGCGCATCGGATTACGGTAAAGCATATCCTACGCATTTTACTTACGGCATCAATTTGCACGTCAGCCAGATGTCTTATAGCGGTCGAAGTTAGAGTGGTGCCAAGCGTAAACGTGAAGACATCTTTGATGCCACCCTCTCGCCTCAGGCTCAAAAGGCTCTCATAGATAAAGTGCATTTCGATATTAGAAGTTTCAAACATAGTTTTAAAGTGAAATTTACGGTATGAAATTGTTTTCCCTGTTCAATGGAAGACTCAGACGCTTCATGTGTTCCGTGAAAATGGATTTAAGAATGTAATATTACTACTTGCTCCTCTTGTGTGTGTCATTGACGGTGTTTTAGTGACAGAATATTATAATATCCTACGAGATCAAATTCGAAATGAGGAGATCCGGCAGGAGGACTAAGGTTACCGATTATAGCTCTTAGAATTAGTAAGTTGAACGTCAATGGGTAGAAATCGTTCGCAGAACTGAAAACTGTGTGTGGGCGACCAGAAACTGGAAGAGCAACGTATATAGAATATAGGCCCCTCAAAGTGGCGCTCAGCAAAGGAGGCCTATTTTCAGTAGTGAACGTCTTCAGGCTGATGATTATTGCAACAAATAAACCTACTCAAATATTGACGTTAGCGAAGACAGAAAACATTTTAATAAAAACGAATCAAGTTAATATGAACCTCTATTTTAGCGCCTGTCTAACTTTGGCGTTGTTTTTCTCAAGTCAACATGTAAAATATTGGTCACAAATTACAATTTGACCTGAACATGAACAATGGCAACCCGATATTACTGTAGGAATGTTTAAACAAGAAAATTGACCTGTAAACTATGTTGCCAGAAGGGTTTCAGAACTAGTTTACCAATTGTGATTACCCCTGAGGGCACAACCGGGTAACTTTGGTACAGTACGTGGCCAATATATTATATCTAGCAACCGTGTGTTTGGTATAGATTTTACTTCTTTGTTGTTACTATTTGTATAGTGGCTCTGAGCCGTTTCACTCTGTAGATATAGATATAGGATTCCTTTTCCTGGAACTCACCATAATCATCATCATCAAGATTATACTGCTGCAGACATAGGCCTATCCCAACACCCAAGGCATGCCACTGACTCCAGTCTTCGGGTCTTTTCTTCTAGTTGCTTACATTCCTTTTTTTGGTATATGATATCGCTCCATCTTGCGACAGGGCGTCCTACCCACACACCTTCATATGCAAAGTTTATGTCCACCCGTTCAGCCTGGCTGCGTGAAATAAGGGTAAACAAATGACAAACTTTTGCATTTACATGATCAAGTATGTACAAAAGTTTGGATGAATAATAATCCTCTTACATGTGTGTTACTAATCTTAATATATGGAAACATCGCAAGAATATAAAATTGAACCTATTTTATTTTGGACTCTGCCTTAGTTGCTCTGACCGCTGAGTAACTAGCTGAGTACCTAACGAATAGTCAAAAAACTTTCGGGCTTCACCAGCTATAATATAGCACGGTTGCTTAACTTATTTTGACCTATGATGGACCTGCATTTAACCACTTTCTCACCTGATGGTAATAAACGACGCGGTCGACGATGGAACATGCTTGCTTATTGCTGCTTACCCAGAAGATACTGGTTCACTCTTGCTTTAAGCTGCTAAGAAAACCCCAAGACTTTCGCAACCTTGAGAAATTACATTAGCATATAGACATCTGATACAAAAAGTTGGATGGTTTGTATTTTTTGTTCAATTGGGCTATTTATTTGCTAGTACGTAACGTTTGCATACTCACGTAAAGTATTATCGTTTGATATCCTTTGATTCTGAATTGGATTATCAGATTATTCGTAAACCCGAATTGAGAGAGTATAAAACATTCTCAGCGATATACTTGTTACCATGCCTTGTTAGGCTTTCTCTTTCGGTAAAAGATAATATTAATAACCATATAGAATCTATGTGCTGTTTTCTTGGCCACTAACTGTTGCCCCTGGGTTTGTATGTGTAGACTAAAGTTTGCTTTGTAAGTTACCTTAGTGTGAGATTCAATAGTTCTATCAATTTCCACATCACGGTCGGTTACCATTGAAAAGTGAAATACAATTTTTGTATAGATTTACCATAAGTGCCTACAGAAGGTAAGGTACCAAACAAACGCCGTCTCAAAATGTATATAAGATATTTTAGACGATTTAATTTAATAGCTTACCAGTGGAAAGTCACACCAGAACCACTCCTGCTGCTTTTCTAATGGGCTGTCGCACGATTAAACCGCGGAATTATTATTCATAATAATTTTCTGGGATCTCTTCACACAGATATATTATGACCACGAGAGCGTTTGTACGGTGCCATATATGGCACCAAAAAACGGCTTAAATTTCGCGAATGTATTAGGATTCTATAGGTACTTATGAGATTTACGTTATTTTTGAAAAGAAAATGTTAAAGATGCTGATAGAGATTTCTTATCAATTTTTTTAAAATATTACCAAATTGAGAACTTCCTGCTTTGAACTCGGTTGATAAAGGAATTGCGCCAACAGTAGTTTAATTTATTTATTTTTTCTGGTTTTATTGTTGTGTCAGGATAAAATTCGAATCTTTGCTCAATAAAATTGTGAAAAAATGCAATATTCGTCGAAACTCAAACTCACTTACAACTTATATTATAACAGAGAGTTGTAACGAGTTTCCATGTGAAACGAAATTGGTTTACACAATTCAATATAGGAGTAGCTTGTTATACTTTGTTGTTGATGTATTTCTCTTTTGTTTTTCGGCTCTTCCATGTGATTATTTAGAATCAATAACCGAAAGTATAGTAACACTGTCTATTTTTAAATTGCTTGAAAAAACCTTGAAATACACAACGATACTTTGATGTTAAGTTATGATTTTAACTTTCACTGTATTGTTCACTATATAAGTATTTTTCCTAATTTTAATAATGGGATTTTACCATGATCGCTTCAAAATAAGTCAGAAAAAAGTACTTAATTGAGAAAATACCCGAGTTATGGAAAATATCCCATGAGCATTGCGCTTGAGCACGTCTATTAAAAGTTAATAATGAACACTTCTAAAATTGTGCCTTTAAATAATTAGGCCTTGGCTTCTAGGCCAGCATGTTCTATGGTCGACCACGTCATCACTTGTCATCAGGTAACACAGTGTAATGCCAGTATGTATACTACAGAATTTAAAAATATGTGCCACTAGATTGTATAGTAATTGTCTCTAGTATTACACTTCACACACTACATACACTGAGATTCTACTACAGGTTAATACTCTACTCCTGATAAGTCTACTCTGTGGTAAAATTTGCCCGGTACTTGTACAACAAAATCTTTGGATATTATCCGTATCTGTATCCATCCCTATTCGTAGCTGGTATGGTGGGTATCAACACTTTGGTAGTCAGACGTAAGTGTGAGGTTATGATCCACTATTACCTGCTATTTAATAATAGGATAGATAACCCCTCCACTCTGTCACGTTGCTCAATTATCACTCCGGACCGGCAGCGGCGCCCGCACGTGCGGCGCCTGCTCGCGGCTCCTGCGGTGCACACGCAGACGCAGACCGCTCAGTACGCTCCCACAGCACAGGCTATTCGTTTGATTAATGACCTGATTGCTCAGCATCCAGACGTAGATTTATTCTACATGAAGTTTGATAGATTTGTGGATGTTTGTTTAAGATATTTAAGTTCAAATTAGTTAGATTTAGGTATTGTAGACTAATATTACATGTTATTTATAGCTTTCTGTGCGCTTTGGCATCGTTCTGTAAGCGCAGTGAGTACTTGAACTGCAATAAATAAATAAATAAGTCTAGATTCAAAATAATATTCCACTTAGCTGTTCAAAGCTACTCAGTAAGTACCCTAATTTCTAGTCTGTCATCCCGTGCCGTGACGCGATAAGCCTGAGCGAGCTGAGTACATCACAGCTGCATTACAGGATTTATGGAGACATCTACGAATTGGTATTAAATTAGCTGTTTTCTACGGGAGGTTTGGTTTGAGTGACGTTATGAATGTTTCAGTATCGTTTTTGGTATAACTTATTGGGATAGTGAAAAATTCGGGCTCATTAGGCACCTGACGAAGGCCATAGAATAATGTTTTCCTGCTTCCACCATTTAGTAGAAAGGTTAGTGAGAGCAAGCTGACACCAATATAAATATCTTATCTTTTCAGGTCTTCTGTTAAGCTCTTCTTCGTCTCCTCGTGTAGGCAAGCGGTCAGGCCTGGTGTCAGGATTTTTGGCCGCCTGAAGGCTGACTTAGTTTAACGACAGTTGTCCGACATTAGCTTGAACCGATGGCTTAACGTGCCCTCCAAAGCATGGAGGCGCTCAATTGAAAATACCGCTTTTTATAGAGGTCACCCAAAGTAGTGACCGCAGCGGTCGTTGCTTAACTTTACTGATCGGCTAGGAACAGCTAACGTTCTTCGTTATGAGCGCTATTTCTCCTTAGTGGTACAAGTATAGCAAAAAATAGCAGTCGAATATAGGATGAAAGGACAGAAGGAGAAAGAACTAAGTTACATAATATCCTCATATGCTACCCCTCGAAGCCTCGTGTCACGGTCAATAACCTCAAACTCCCCCATACATAAAATACTGGAGAAAATCCAAAATAAATGCTTTCGTCTAGCCTCCTTGGCGTCACACATTCATAAATCACACAAAAATATACCCGAAAAGTGGCAGATTAAGTGATTCGTGCGAAAGTTGTTCGGCAAACAGGAAACCCATTAAAGTAAGCCCATCAAACGGGACTGGAGACTAATCTGTTTATCCGTTTGCATATAGTGGGTCGTTAAGTGCGCCTATGGTTATGTACATTATAAATGTTATTTACTCGTAGACCTACTAATCATTGATTAATTTGTAAAGGAAAAATTAGAATCACGAGCGGGGATTGAGGGGGAGATACTGCTATAAAAATCATAAATACTACTAATCATTATCATAACATTTGCTTTAAATTAATGTATATGCCTGTAAAATAACTTGAAGTTTAGGAATCAATGTATGAAACTTTTAGCAGAGTTCTGTCGAGGCAGTTAAACGAGTTTTTTTTATAATTTCATTATGCATATAGGCTTTAAGAATTTGAAAGGACTTATTTAGATACAAGAAGACGCTCTTGCATTTTAGCTTTAGGTAGAGGCAGTACCTAACTTGGGCCTACGCATTGGTTAAAACTAGATCGAAACCTTCAATTTGCACTTCCTTTAAAACTTTTTAAAGTTTGTTTAATTTTAGACCACTGTAGTGGGTAGCCCTTATTGTGTGTATTGTCCCAACATTTAAACCAACCTGTAACTATTACCAAACTGATTTAACTTCAAGGAATTATTAAATTTAGAGTATCTATAACAATTATTTACACACCTACGCCTTCCCGGTCTAATCCAGCAATTATTTTGGATGCTTCCAAGCTGCCCCTGTCTTGGTCAGAGCAGACATGGCTAATTTGCCCTAATGCCCGCTTACCCTTGTCTGCATTAACCATTAACTTGTGACATGCTTAATTCGCTAAGTGCTGTGGTCAGCCTTCGGAGACGAGTGGTCCGAGTGTAGGCGGAAGAGAACGCGGACGCGGTCAAAACCGCTAATAACGTTTGTCATTGTAAGAGACATGTACTTCAACTCTGCTTCCATAGTTAGGACTGCCGTTGGCGATACGCAAACTTTCCTTGTTTCTGCGGGAGTCCACCAAGGCTCCGTCTTAAGTCCTTTTCTGTTCAGTGTTGTTCTTGATGTCGTTACAGCAGACATTAAAAAGTCGGCACTAGGGACAATGATATATGCTGATGATATTGCACTGATAGATGAGGACAGACAAATGCTAGAGCAAAAGGTCAATCGGTGGAAGGGCTCGCTTGAAAATGGCGGTCTCAAACTAAATGTAGCGAAGACTGAGTATATGGCATGTGGCAGCATAGACACCAGCTCTATCCATATAGGGAATGAACTGGTTACAAGAGCCGAAAAGTTTAAGTACCTCGGGAGCGTACTGCACGTCTCTGGCGACATCGATCACGACGTTAACGCCCGAATTAGCGCTGCTTGGGCCAAATGGCGGGAAGTTACGGGTGTACTTTGCGACAAAAAGATTCCACCAAAGCTCAAAGGTCTAGTGTACAAGAGCATCATCCGACCAGTACTTCTTTATGGTAGCGAAGCGTGGCCTACACTACAACGACATGTCCGCCAGCTTCACGTCACCGAAATGAAAATGCTGCGGTGGATGTGCGACGTTACGCGTATGGATCGCATACGCAACGAGCATATCCGCGGCAGCCTTGGAGTTCGGGACGTAGCGGATAAGCTGCAGGAAGGTCGGTTAAGATGGGTGGGCCATGTTCTCCGCAGACCACCGGAGTACATCGGTAAGCAGTGCCTAGGCCTTAATGTCTCCGGAGCTAGACCCCGTAGCCGGCCCAAGCGGCGATGGCTTGACGTTGTGAAGGAGGATATGAGAGCCAATGGACTTACCACTGAAGATGCCAATGACCGTGCGAAGTGGAGGCATAAGAGTAGGAAAGCGGACCCTGGCTGAAGCCGGGAAATCGCTAGGCAGAAGAAGAAGATTGTGAAGCAGTATGTACACGGGTCTCTTGACTTCTGCCGGACCGTGAAAACGTAAGTTACGATACAAAAGTTCATAGAGATAGGATGTCCACGAAAAAAATCTAGGTCTGTGCGAAAGTTGCCGTTCACCAATTGTTTTTCTAGACCATCGCCCAAGAAGTGGAACGGTAAATTTTATAAATTTCCAAGCATGCAAATTGTGTTATTAAAACCAATATCGGCCAGTACCGCCCAACCGCACTAAATTTATAAAGAGTGATTTGTACCTAGAGTAGAGGGCAGGCATAGCAGAGCTCTAGAGAGTATGTTCAATTGAATTAATCGCGATCCGCTTTCATTGCGACCACGGCTTATAACGGATCGTAGAAATGACCAAAACGTATTGCCCTATTAACTGGACCACCTTTGTTTAAGTAAATCTGGGGTTTCGAGGCGAGTTTAAATTATTTATTCGACCGTTAAGGCTGTAACAAATATCTTTAGAAGTCTGGGAGTTGCGTGAGTAACATTTAGTGGGTGGTTGCTTGGAATAATTCACTTGAATTTATACCTTTTAACTGCTTACTTGAATTATTAAGGTATTCTAATGAGTTGGTCGTGCTGTCACCTTAATTTTGATTTTGGCAGTTAAATAAGTTATTATTACTTAATTGGATCGACTTAAAATGATTGCTGTTTTGTTTTGTTACATTTCTGCCCTGATATCATAAGAATCATTTATCATGCCCTTACTTAGCACTATTTTGAGCATTTGATTTGAGAAAACACGTTATAGACTCGTTTAAAGTTAAAATATAGCAGTTATATTTCAAGCTGTATCACTCATAGTAACAAAATGGTGAAAATGAACGGTGTGCCTCGTCTATTATTCACCTCAGCTGAGAAAAGTGGCGGAAACTAGCAAACTAGATAAGTTTTAAAAGGAGAAAGTTAGATGAATCTTGACTGCATAATGACAGATTAAAAGTTGTTGATTGTGAGATTCCGAGTTTGGGCTCGGTTTCGTAGTTTGGTAGAAATATGATAATGATGGATATACAGGGTGTCACCAGAGAAAGAGTAGAGCACCGCTTGGGTCACCTGAATTACCTAATATAGGTCTGTATAAATATTATGTTTCGTGATTTTTACAGTTTAGGTGCTACTGATTTGGATTCAGCTTTTTAGTGGTTTTATAGGCCAATGTATTTCGTTGACTGCATCGTTGCTTAAAATCAGGCGCGAGTTGCAGTCAAACTTTAGTCTATTTGTACTTTGAAAAAAGTTATTTATAAATAAGGCTAAATTAATAGTCTAGGCTAATAATAGTCTAATAATAGTCTAGGCTAAATTAATTGTAAAACATTGACGGGCCCGATAGCTCAGTTGGTAGTATCCCTGTCTTCTGAACTGAGGGCTGTGGGTACGATTCCTACCCAGGACAAACATATATATATTTATTTATTTAGTTATTTATATATTTAGTTATTTAGTTATTTAGTTATTTATTTATTTATTTATTTATTTATTTATTTATTTATTTATTTATTTATTTATTTATTTATTTATTTATTTATTTATTTATTTATTTATTTATTTGTTTATTTGTTTATTTGTTCATTTGTTCATTTGTTCATTTATTCATTTGTTCATTTGTTCATTTGTTCATTTATTCATTTATTCATTTATTTATTTATTCATTTATTCATTTATTCATTTATTCATTTATTCATTTATTCATTTATTCATTTATTCATTTATTCATTTATTTATTTATTTATTTATTTATTGTAACATAGCAGTGATTTACATTTTGGTACCATTGTCAACCTCGCAGCTCCAAATATAATCTCAATCATTATGCTGGTAGCAGCATTCTATTTACCAGTCCGAATGTTTTTCGCAGTGGGCATCTAGTACATCTAGACTAGCATGAAGTAATTGGCACTTTTTAGGATAATTACCTATATAAGTATGTTAAAACTCGCAAGATACCATCTATCTTTAAATCTATACATAATCGTGCGAAATCACAAACTCAAGTTAGTTATAAGCATAATCTGCTTGAACAAAGTGAGGTATACTTCATAAATAGGGATTATGTCAAAGTAAAGCCGTTCCAAGTATTTTATATTGTACTCGATGGTATAATCCTATGTTATAGCGTTTGCTGATCGTTTGCGCTATTGTTCGAGCCTGACTTAGCGTGGGCTGGGATGGTAAATCTTCTAACTTCAAGATGTGGGCCTGAAGATAGGATTTATTATCTTGTTGTGTACATACGCCCAAAATACTAGACCACGAAGCCGCACATACTGATATTTGAGGACACCTAACCCCCTATTTGGTTTATGTGAAATGTTTTTGACCCTTTTATTTTCATTACAGCAAGGTTACATCGGCCTTTGATTGAGGTCGATGAAGAGATGTAAAAGCTGTAGCAACTTTTACAAGTGTAAGTTATTATTTTAAATGTTATTTTAAGCTTTATATTTACCACAAAATGCACTTAGTTACGTGTGTTATCTATGGGGCGATTTTCCAAATGGATGGGTATTGATTTAGCGTCTATTGAATTATACAAATCTAAATAATTATATCAAACAATAAACTGACAACATAATTATTTATTCAGTTTTCAATTTACGAATCTTGATCTTTATTTTCACACGTCTTTGTTTTAATTAACTTATATTGAAAAAAATACCTTAAAACTACTAAAAAGCATTTTAGATCTGACCGCCTCTTACAACCCGTGGTGGTTAACTATTACAAAACAACTGATGTTAAACTCCTCAAAAACTGACAAGAATCACTGGTCGAAAGCGAAAGAAGGATTACTCTTTACAATACCCTCAGGTAGGTACTTATTCTAAGGATTACCCCCATTATTATTTTAGGCATTATGTAGGCATTTGCTAAATTGAATGCCCGGACAGTGTCGTCCTTACGGCCACAGGACCTGCGGCTTGCAAAGTGCCTCGTCTGTTTACAAACAACAATTTATCCAGATATCCAGCAAGCCGTAATTAACATGGGCTGACCTCTATCAATAACAGATTAGCATGTGCAAGCTAATGGCCTAATGGTGGTGTGTGCCAGTAATTGGACTATAAATTGTGTAGTGTTGGAGGGGTGTGCCACTGGAATTTAAAAGTGGGTTAGAGTAGTACTGTAATTTCGGGTGCTGTTAGACATTTTTTTTTTTAATTTTACGGTTAGGCAGTTTCGTTTATCGTTTGATATGCTACATTTGACCATTTCACCTGATGGTAAGTGATGTTGCGGTATGTGTAGGATGTAACATGCTTGCCTAGAAGATACCTTTTCACACTCACTTAAGTAGAGTATTAACAAAATTAGCTAGTTTGGTTTAGTTTTATTATTGTAGTAGTTAGCTTGAGCACAAACACTATAATAGAATTGAGTAACAAAGGCATATTGGCCGTTAAAAAAGAATTGATTACTGTTACAACATTAAATGTGATCACATTAGACTCATCATTTATATCTTTTTATAGTTAATAAAGAAATAAACAAAGAATGTTATATTATTTCTATTATAACGTAACATGCCATTTTTTATGTAACCAAATGTCGTGACGTTCTAGTCGTTAGCTTCGGCTGCCCATAACAGAGCACAGGTAGCAACTTCCTGGGAAAGTTATGCTGTAAAGTTATTCGTCAATAGGGCAAATTGCAAGCTACAGTTGAGGGTAGTCGGAACACGTCCAAGAGACCTCAATAGAAAGTTACTAACGGAATCGCCAGGAATGGCTATTCTGATACATTGCCAATAGAAATTGAGCTATTGCAGACTTTTATGTAAATAATCGTAGATGAATAAAGGCTTTAAAACAGGTAGGCTTAGAATATTTTATCTACTAAAAATCCTGATAGGTAATCTAAAATATTTTTTACCTATTTAGTTTTAAAATTATAATTAGAAGTGATTCATTTTAATTGTATGATATATTTTAGATAGGTTTAAAAAATGAGTAGATGGACTACCACAAAGCCACATGTGATATTGTCATTACACGACACATTCGACTCGTACCTTCAAACTTCGTAGTACACTACATACCCGACCATTCAGTTTCCAAACTTCATTCACCGTAGTCTGTAGCGAAGTAATTAGCTTATTGCGTTATGAAGGAACATTAGCACGTAAGCAAAAGCTCTATGATTAGTCTCAAAGCATAATTTGATACCTACTTACACTAAGTAAATGCAATGCCGTGTTTTACGCCTGAAAATGTCTGCGTTCGTCTGAACTCACTGTGTTTATTTCAGCTAAGGACTTAACTAAGTGTTTTTATCAAACGGTGAAGACGTTGAAGTTCATTGTTCAATGCACTTTGTAATTTTATATTATTATTTAGACATACATACATACATGTCTAAATAATAAAAGATTTTGCAAATAATTATTTGGCTGATGTATTTTTGTTTGTTACTTCACGGCACTTTTTATAATATGTCATTTTAAGATTTGGCTGATGTATTTTTTATTATTAGTAATACATTTGATTCCCTGCACATTTTGGATGGTATAAACTATCATTATTATCACTGCAGTCGATAGCCCTTATAGCCAAAGTACTAGGAACTTCAATAGTTAAGTATATACCTTAATCTTTAAGAGTGCACCTATTTATTCTGGGTTATTCCCTTCCTTCCCACCAGCAAAGTTTGACTAACAGGTATGTGGTTCAGGTAGGTAGGTACCTATATTACATCGAATATTGTATTCATGCACCTCTATTCACAAAGTTCATCATCTTAGTACTACAAAGGCCATTAAATCGCTTGACTTACTGTTGAACATCGCTTGATATCACACATAGAATTGAAGTTACTCTGCACCCGCATCAAAGGAGGTATATATACTACTTATATTAATACTCTCCATTGATATGTATATGGTAATAGTTGCCGCAACTCTGTGATCAGTAACTAGTTTGTAGACAACGAAATATTAGCAAGTCATTGAAATACAGCATTTGATCTGCTAATGTTTGTTTGTTATTCGTGTTGTATTCTAAAGTGATCTGTCTATAGCCGAGTAATGATGGTTAGATATCGAAGGTACTATTATAGTATTGTATTATCTATGTCAAAGGCTAAATCTGATTAAAATTGTAGCGATTAGTATAGATGATTGACTTACTATTTCTTTGCTCAGTCTTGACCGTCTTTTGTTTTTTTGGTCCTTCGCTTTCTCTTTATAGTAATTAGCTCTATCAGGTTTTTTTAAGCCATATGTAGGCATCTGACTTAGTTTCACCTGGAATCGAAGGCTCAACGTACCCTTCAAAGCACGGTACCGCTCAGGTGTATATACCTACCAATATAGTTTGTGTGTGGTCCCGGTTACAAAAAGGTTCACCCCATCTCTTCCCGTGGATGTCGTAGAAATCGGCTAAGAGAATATCCAGGGAAAATAAAGAACTATAAACATGTATTAAATGGGCGTCGGCTCAGCATATTGCTACATTGCTAGGTACTTATTGTTTTTCATCATTACAATCTCTTCTACATTAGAACTTTTTAGACTAACATTTGAAGAACCCTCGTCTATTTTTCACATAATAACCCTTTCATTCTTAAAATGGGAGTATATGAGCGATACATCATTTTAACGAAAATAAAAACAAATAAGGAGCTCCTCAGTCGGCCATTCAATTCCGCAGTAGACTCGTATTCTAATAAGCTGGAAACATTACTCGGTTTTATTGCGCGTTTTCACTTAACTTGAAGTCGGTATTTCTCTTTGAGAGTCATTTTAGTGCGCTATCGTCTGGCCAGCGTGAATTATTTAGAATACGGATCCAAAGATAGGCATTAAACATTCATCCGACCGACCTAAGGCTTTTGACTCCGGTGCAATACATTTACGCGTGGAATTGATGCCGCTTCAAGATTTTGATTGGCTTTTCATTGTTCATTATTAAAATATTGTAGGCGTTTTTGGATTACATCTTAAAATGGGATATAATACTTATATCTATTATATAGGGTACCACTGTTCTACGCTCACTGTACTGATGCTACTGTCATGAACTGATACTCAAATCGAGAATTTTCCTTGTACATGTAAACTTGCAGAATTTTGAAATCTAAGTCTTTCTAATGGATTGACGTTTATGTTAGAAAGGTTTTAATCCAAAGTTACTTCATTAGTTGCCTCGTTCCCAGATAATACTTTCGTTCATCTACATTTACAGGGTATAGTTTTACCCTATAATTTCCCTAGCTTACAATACATTCAAAAACATTAACGCCTGCACCGGGCACGTCAAAATATTTAAAATTGCGCCCACAGATCAGAGAAAAGAAATCTACTAATTCCACATAAAACTAAAGTATTCCATAACGAATGAAACACGTGTGTTTCTTTGATTTCAGCCTTTGTATCACACATCATTGCCGTCAATAGCTAGTGTACAATGGGTGGAAGCTGAAAGCTAAGCCGTCCAAGATGTGACGCAAATCTGACGTGACGTGATATGCATCGACTAGCCCATTCATGGATTCAACGGTATAATAGCTGAGCTTGTTCAATACTGAGTTAAGCTTACGTCATGTGGAAGTAGATTTCATGATCTAGGAATTGGCATTGTGCAAACCATTGATTAGGTTATACATAATGATAACACACTGTGAGGACCTGCATATCGTTGCCATTTATAAATAAATAAATAAATAAATAACGCCCAACGATCACATACATAGATCTTGGACCCTAACTAGGATTCCCTGTATCTAGGGACCCAGGAACTACGAGGACCATGGTCCCACAACACCCAGACACAGAACAAGTATTTGCGTTTTTTTTTTCGGGCACAAATACTTGTCCTGTCGCGGGAATCGAACCCGCCACCTCCGGGTTATGAGCCGACCTGCTCAACCACCACACCACGAAGGCTGTCAAATTGTATTTGACGAATGAGGCTTGTGGATTGATACCACGATGCTGATGGCTTGTTGTCATAAGTATTGCGTTCTATCACTGAAAGCACTCCAAAGCAGCCCTAGTTTTTTCTTCGTGCATGCGTTTAAGTGTAGTATATTACCCACACGCCGCGGGGAGTTAGGGGACGTAGCATGAAGGACTGCTTCGCAACTTATTGATAAATTATAATCATCAGATAAAAATTCTAGATAAGTGAGATCCGTCTCTTTAAAACGTTTGTTGATATTTAACAACGTAATAATTGAATCACCTTAAACATGTCACAGCTAAATTCAATGCCAAAGTGAATAAAATAATAATTTGTGGTGCTGGTCTTGGTCCCACACTGTCTCTCGCATATCAACAGAGCTCATTATAGATTGCTTTCACCACGGCGCTCTACTCATTGAATTTAGGCATTCCGACAGGTCGGAGATAAAAGAAAACGCCATGCGTGGTCGCCAGACATCCTTACAAAGAAGTTTTTTAACAGTTTCACATTTCAAAGCTAATTCATCAGCGGAAGTATTTTCTACCCACCAGATAAATTTTATCAGGACGTGGTAAAAATCCGTCTCAATCTTGTAGAGGAAAACTTCTCACTTATCGAGAGGAAATGGGTAATCTGGCACGCGCCCGGGTGACGCCATCGCTTTCGATCTCGGCCTGGCGTTAGAATGAGTTCAGTGCAGGAATTTAGATTCGATTTGATAAGCAAAACTTGGAAATGGTCAGTAAGTTCCATGAACACAGGTCATTGATACGCTGCAGGCTTTGAAGAACTAATACGACGAAGGTTTTGTCTTTAAAACCTTTATCTTCTTCATCAGCCTGAAACGTTGAGGCCTTCACCATAGAGTCCCACAATGAAAGGCTGCTTCTCTTGCTTCCATCGGCTCCCAGCGGTTCCGAAGCCGTCGGGTCACCTAGTGGAGGGCTGTTCTACGCTGCGTTTTTTTTATTTTAAACCTTAATTGCCCTAACTTGGGCACAAGACTCAGTTTGACGAATAAAATAATTAACCACTTAGAAATGTACAGGATTCCATAAAATTGCTACTCACTGAGTGAAATTGGTTACAGATTACTTCCAATAGAAATCACCTGCTTAACTTTCCTTGTGTGCTAACATGCTAAACAAAATCAATACGCTTCAATGCTCCATAAATAACGCGGTTCAATACTAGGTAATCGAAAAATGGCCTTCCCTTCTTAGGAACAGTACCTTCGACCCAAAAACGTACACAGAAATATTCGGGCGTAGCATTAGTGCTTAATGTATCGTTGTCCGTTCACCTGTCACTGATACGTGACAAAGGTGAAACAGCCTGACATTTCCTTTGCTTTGTCGATACTAGGACCAAATTGTGTATCTGAAGTACCTATCTATACCTTTAAGGGCGTGGATACGTCAATATCAATAACGGTACCTAAATCACCCTTCTTTTTATAAAATGTCTAGCAGCACACTTTCTTAGTTTATTACTTGAACTTTGATGTAGAAGAAGCCTACGTGTATTCGGCATATTGGGGTGGTTTTCATGAATATATTTGGCTAGTAGAATTTATTTTATTTAAAACACGGAATACTATATGCAAAACCAGAAAGATTAATTGTTATAGCAAGTAATTTTTACTTGTAGGCTGATAACGAATTTTTGAACTCATAGCGAAGTTTGACTAAGTAAACTGTAAAGTTAAGCAAAGTTCGCTGCGGTTATTACCTACCAAAACCGACTGCTACCAAAATTTGGCATTTTCGACTGAACGCTGCGGTGTTTCGGAGGTTATGCTAGGTTCCGGTTGAAAACAATTGTTAAGCAAAGCCAGAAGTCTTATGTATGCACCGTTTGAGCCTTCAATCAGGAACTCATTTTTTTCTACTTACATACAAGTGTACATAGGCTACCATGTCACATGATGGCGCACCGTAGTAAGTCGATAAGAAAAGAACGAATACCACCTCTATTTACTATCTAGCTCTTGCATCGTCATAACGACAATGGGGCCTACCACAACCCCTTATAGCATTATTACTTCAATCATACTTTGAACAATTCTTATTTTTATGTCAAAAGTAAGAATACTGTAATGTTGTTGACGCAGAGTAGTTTTCAAGAGTCACGTTAAATCGTTCACTCAAATACATCATGATGACACCGACGTGCGACAGCGATAACGCTATATAAAAAAGTAGACGTCTCGTTCTCAGGCAGGAATACTTTATAAGTTCATAGTACGAATTCGAGCAATATTATTGTAACCCAGAAGCATTTCTGTCACGAACCATGATGGTTTTGTATTAGTTTGTGGTAGGTAAGGCCGGCCCCACTTACTCTTACTTTACTCTTTTCCTGTACTAAATCAAACGTTTCAAAATTAAATACTTTAAACCAAGGAAACCATTTAAAAGATTTAATTACAATGCCACTTATACGGCAGGTAGTATCCAATAAAAGTAAATTCATTACGAAGGTCCAAGCTTACGGAGCCTCGGCTTAAAATTATCTACATAATGAGTTCCAGGCTTAATCTCCTAAATAAAGTTACCTAAGTAAACAATTTATTCGGCTTTGTTTTACGTTCGGATACTGATAGTCTTCGTGGAATTTCAAGGCTTTTTGGGGTTTTTAGGGATCAAATTCCGGTAAATTGGTGACTAGGTTACGTAGCTATTTGTTTTAATATGTGCTTACCCTTACAATACAAAAACCTAACTAAAAATAAATGAGAGATCAACCAGGAATTCCGTTTGAAAAATGAGTACCTAGCACGGGATCATTTTGAGGCATCCAACCGGAACAGACCGACATTAGGGCTATATTTTGTTTTCTATTGTTCAGCAATTATTATGTTTGAGATTTAAATAAGTATCATGGATAATCTTCTAAGACGTATAAGTTTTATCCTACTATTATGTAGCAGTTGTAGTGACTTAATAGTTAAGTGATCCTAGTCAGTGATTCTATTCTCACGTTAATAGCGTTAGCGACTGTGTTGCCTTAATTTACTGACAATGTGACTCCGTTCAATAATAACATTAGTTATCAAATAGGTACTTATACTTAGCAATCCTAAAATACTTTCTTTTACTAATTAAATTATGCTACATGCGACAGTCTTCTGTTTTTCATTGTTATCATAATTTAAATATGACCATTTCTTTGGAAATAAGCTACCAAAAAGTGTTATATCAAAAAGAACTCGCTACCTAGCGTATCGACGATGCAATTTTAAGACGTGGTATGAAATATTCAGTACGTACACACGTCTTATACCCATAAATATGTGTGTGTATATATGCTTGTGTATTTTAGCATGTGCCTACGTTAGGCCCATTTGCGTACCGTACCGTTGAGTTATGAGTGCGATAACATATTTATTTGTTAGTTATTACTTGGGTTATTGAATTTATTAGCGGTGGAAATATTTTTATGAATTGTTATGGCGATTTCTCCGACTTGGTTATTTTCGTGGCATGTTTTGAGAAACAGTAACGCTGATTTTTTGAGCTCTGAAGTTTTCCTTCCAAGCTTTTACAGTTACTCCTTGAAGTTTCGTTTTTCATTCGTCATAGGTTTCTTGCTGGAAATTGGGTCAATTGATAGGTCCTTTAATTCTGAGTAGGTTAAAAGATAAAATGACGTAGATTTACCTATCATTATGTTTATTAAGCTTTATGTAGATCACAGAATTCCCCCTATTATATAGGTCCAGAACCGAAGTCTCCATACTTAACCTTGTTTGAACATGAATCAAACCATAGAGCACATTTTTTTTTTCTTCTAATGTCAGTTCCTCTTTCAGCATACCATATAAATAGTATTACCCGATTTAGTCGGGTACCTAAATAAAAATCTAGCTAGATGTAACATGTAAATAATAAAAATTATATAACGCCTACATTAAAAAAATATAAAATAATAAAATTAATTACCATCATACTACTATCTATAGACACGAAAAAGGTCTATAGATAGCTCATGCAATCTTTTAATAAAAAGGATTCAAATTAAGTATAAGCAGCAGTTTATTCAACATTTCTTTTAATAACTCACGAGTTTTTCAATATTACCAAGTTAAAGGGATTAAAGAACAACAGTTATGTAGGTACAGGGCCTCAACCAAAATAATGTTTCATATTTTAGGATAAAAAAATAACCCTGAAAATGGGAAAACAGTGGGCGCGTGGAACGTTTATAGTTCACAATAATTATCAGTAATTGCACTTCTGTGTAGACATTACTATACTTACATTTATCAATCACTATTTACACAGTTACTATTATACTTTTATAACTATTATAATATAATTTGCAACTCAACTATGGTAGTAGGTATGTATGTAGGTATACCTACATGAAATTTATTTCTTATCATAGGTGTGAGAAAATGTGTTTATAACACATGGACTGACAAGAAAGAACGATAATAATTGTCTTCAGTCACATTATTCTTAATCATACATACATTTAGCTAGTATGTAACTTACTAAATATGTGGGTACCTATAATTATGTTCAGCTAGACTTGGATCTGTTGGAAATCTATACAAAAGAAATCGGGTAATTATTCAGAAGTCAATGTCAGAAGTCGTGTGGCAATACTGATTTTGACTTGTCAACTTTTTATTGTGAAATGGTTCTAACTCTTCGTCAAATAGAAATAACTAAAATAATCTTATAAAAATACATGATTAAGGCCACTTACAAGTGAAATGTGATCGTGTGCTTCTGTGATTCGTGCCTCGAGTGATTTTGACACAGTTTTATCACGCAAAACGGCATTTTTTTGGTATGTATTCATAAGCACACCCAAGTAACGACTGATTTTGATTTTGACAGCTGAGAATCAATCACACCCAAAGTGGTGTGTACGGTTTTGCCCTGCTTTAATTTCGTATTAGGGGTCTGGATGGAAAGCCTTTGGTGTAGATTAAGATAAAAAATTGTTCATCTTGAAAAACTAGGTGATCCATAAAACAACTTGAACCAAAATGGTTTTAATTTGGCTGGATACGACACTTACTTCAGTTCAATTACTAGAAATAATACCAGTTGTGACTGTAAGTATATGGATATAAAACCACCCATAAAACTGATACAGCACTACATACAACAAACAGATCGAAAAGTCTTAATAGAAACGGTTTCCATTGTTCCTCGCAAGTTTCCTGAGTCGGAGTTACGGCACAGAGCAGATCGTAGGCTTTTAATCCGGATTGTTGGCTCGACCGAATAGTTTTACGAGCAAATCTTTATTGCGCCCGCTTAATTTCTCACAACTATGCACTGCGACGCGACTGAGTGAATTTATTATACTTACGTAGGTACAGTGGAGGCGAGAAGTATGCCTTGTTTTTGGTGGCGGTGCTCGTCGTCGGCGACGCTTGCATTAGTTAGTCAAAGCCCAGGCGTTGTGAAGTTAGTAAAAGTCTTTGGACAGGACTTTAATGTAAAAAACAAGTCTTGCTTAAATGAGAAAAAAAGGAAAAAGTATGACACTGGAGCCATTCTCTGGTAGTATACTCGAGATAATGATTACGTCCTTTCTAAGTTTAGAGAGACCGTATTGTCTAATGAACAGCAACTAAATGCTGTTTTTACCCGACTACCAAAAAATAGGGTTATGAGTTTGACTGTCTATGTATGTATGTATGTATGTATGTATGTATGTATTGTAACATCCCCCCCTATCTACCCCTTCTATTTTCCTATATATAGTTGTATCTTTAATTTACCGTACCTAAAGACCTAAGTTTAAATAAACTATAAATTGAATTAAATAAACGCTAGCAAATCTAATACCGTTGAAAAGAACCTAAGCTTGTTGATAGAAAGAACCTCGAGGTAACCTAATTGTAAGAACCCCCCCTTTCTATCTACCCCACCTCTATATTCATATAATTGTATTTTTAATAACTAACTTAACTTTTATACCTAAATTTAAATATCCTATAAACTGAACTAAATAGACGTTAATAAGAAAGAACCTAAGTTTGTTGTCTGTTTTAAATTTGTTATGGCCAAGTGATCGTCTCCTAATAGTGGTAGAACCCGTACGTTGTGATAATGTAGTAATCCAAATCCTTTTAAAGTAATGAGACAATTCCTAACTAACATCAATACGCAATTAATGTAGTAAATTGGAATATCCATTATCCTACTATTCACTGCAATCTAAACGTCTGTTGAACGCTAATCCTATACTTACTATAATTAACTAAACCGTAAATTTCCTCAAAATAAATCATACTAACCTAATTTAGAAAACCTGAAGTACTTCCCTTTGAACCTGATGGTCTTAAGTAGTAATAATTCATTATTCCTGTTTGTAAATAGAACTGCTCCGTTCCTTCTTGCTGATTGTTTTTCCTCACTCGATGAACATCTTTTCTCCTTTTAGTAATCCACTATCTGAAAATAAAAAAATATGTATGTATGTATGTTCATATAAAATAAAAATAAATATGTGTTGACATTTCACATAGCGCCATCTAGCCCCAAACTAAGCATAGCTTGTACTATGGGAACTAGATAACTGATACAATACTTATATATACTTTTTTGTTTGTAAATACATACATAGAATACAATATAACACCCAGACGCAGAACAAACATCTATGTTCATATTGTTGATATGTTCCCTCGTACCTATTTCAAACAGCAAGGTGTCAATCGATAGATCTTAACACTCTGCGTATCATAGGCTATATAAAGTTACATTAAAATCAATATGGCGGATTATATTTAAAAAATTCGCGGACAAAAAAATATATTTTTTTGATAAACATGTCATGTTTGGTATCAAATGAAAGGTCTAAGGTATGTAAGGTGTAAGGTCTGGGTATGAGTAAGTTTAGAATATGTATAATTTGTATCATCATCATCATCATCATTAACAGCCTGAAGACGTCCACTGCTGAACATAGGCCTCCCCCAGGGAGCGCCACTTAGAGCGGCTGCTCGCCTCCTGCATCCATCGGCTCCCCGCGGCTCTCACCAGGTCGTCGGTCCACCTAGTGGGGGGCCGGCCTACGCTGCGTCTTCCAGTTCGTGGTCGCCACTCGAGAACCTTTCTTCCCCATCGGTTGTCAGTTCTACGAGCGTTGTGGCCTGCCATAATTTGTATATCTATGTATAACTATGTATAGCCTACGTATAAAAATAGGCGCCAATTTTCTGGTTTTGTTGTTCCCTGGTTGTGCCTAATCTACTCATCATATTTTATCAAATTTGATACCGATCGATGCGTATTAATACTCTGGGTGACATTGGGTATATTAAATTATACTAAACCCAATATGGCGGATTTTATGACCTATCCATTCCACCACATATTAAGAAAATTCGCTAAACATTAGGCAAACAGCCGAAATCATTTGTGTAGTCTTAAAAATTGGCACAGTTATACTTTGAAGTGTACTGATGAATATACTAAAAATTTCCGAGGGTGGGGGGTAAGTAGAGAGAGGTGGAAGGGTTTGAATATCACTTTTTTTGGATATTTGCTTCTATCTCAGAACTCTTTAGGATTAGTATTACAATTACTTCTGTGAAATTAAATTATATTACATCCGCCATAAAAAAGATTCTATTCATTTTTACTGTAGGTTCAATACTTTAGGAATTAAACGATGTTGGATTTTGAAAAAGTAGCTTCCTCCCACCTCGTTATAACGGCCAACTGCATAGCGCTTGTAAAGTTGTAGCATAGATGATAGAAGTAGGTACCTACTTAAAAGTATAATTAACAAAAAAAATTAAAATCTCTAGCCATGTAAACACACATTTTTGCACACAGGTAAGTGTAACCATTAGTTATACAATACAACACCCCTTCATTTGGGCGAAGGTAAAAATGCCATAATAAATAATTAGGTAGTCGGGTATTAGTTTTTGAACTCTATCTTGTTAAGGTCACGAAAACCATATTAACTGTAACTATATTGGCACAGCCCGGAATAAATGCTTAGAACTGAACATTAGGTTAGGTTTAGTGTCATTTAGAGGGATCATGTAATTTTCTACAATTTAATAGTTCAATTATTGCTATCCGTGATTGAACGAAATGACGGTAAAGAGATTAGGTTAATATTGCAGTTCCCAATCGAAACATTGTTGCAGTCAAAGGGTGTATCTTGTAACTGCTAGCTACAGTGTATGCCCTCGTGGGAGAACACCAGCGTGGCATGATGCCAACCTGAAGGCCAAATCGAGGGCAGGCATGCCAACATACAACTTCCGACCATTTATTATGGCGGAGACGTGAGACGTATTGTGAACTAACGGCTCGGGTTGAAACTTGTATGGTAATTAGACTGTTAGATTGTATGGTAGTAGATATGTTATTTGCTGTGATATAAAAAGTTACATATCATGATATCAGTCACAGCCAGACATTGTCTGTAAGTGTTCCGGAATGAAATAACTCGAAGGAGAACTAAAGCTACCAAAATGGGGCTCTCAAAATTTGCAAGTTAAAACAGCAGTAGGTAGGCTACATCGCTTGCAGAACCGATAACTAAAAGGGACAGGTTCTCAAGTCAGGACAACGAATAGGAAGAGGGCGCAAGCCTGTTTCTACTAGGTGGAATGGCAGCTTAGTCAATATTGCAAAGAGCCGTTGAATGCAAGACTCGATTTGAAAGTGGCGTTTTTTATGGAGAGGTATTCCACAGGCATCTAATACTAATAGTATTAGACGTCTGTGGGTAGTTCAAATATTTAGCAGTGGGCGTTTTGCAATGACAATGATAATGACATAATTACATAATTATGACAGAGAAGGAAATTGGAATTTATTCTAAATGAACATCAACATTGGTTCTATTACTATCTATGAAACAGTCTCAATACCACGTCGCGATAAACAAAGTTCTCCCTTTATCACGTGAAAAGAATGTCGATTCAATCCTAACACAGAAATAATCGAATATTGCTCCAAATCGGCAGGATATCGACACATTGCAGAACGTAATCGAGTGGAATTATTCAAGAATCGACGCTCCTGCGGTGAAAATTGATCTCGGTGGGGTGCTGTGATATATTGAATCTTTGCCTGTACAGAAATGCAATTTCGAAGTTTGCTGGTAGTTTTCGAGTACATCGGTTGTGTAATACGGTAGTCGCAATTAAGTTCCAGACCCGTGTATGCATAGATCTATATATCAGGATATGCCCGAAGGAACATTTTATTTACTCAAAATGGTGTGGGGAAAAGTCAGCGCCATCTCTTAGATTACTCAGGAACTACGATGAGTTGGGAAATTAAACGCTGCCATTATGTCCGTCAATGTTTGTTTACAATGATTATCCCAAATATAAATTCGATTATTTTCGTACAAAACGGAGTGTAATATTAAAATATTGACTTACTTGTGGTAAGAAACTTTGTATTTCTTTTTATTGCACTTTAGAGTGTAGTTTGTGCAACCCTTCACAACACAACTTGGCATATTTTCTTTGAGACACACGACCGATATCTTCTCACTTGCAACACAGACTGGGCGCTAGTGGATGTCAATCTGTGAACTTGACTCCCTCTTTGAAGCGACGGTTTAATCTGTCATTAGGCCTGTCCTTATATATGTCTATGCGTGTATGAATACCTATAACGTTGTTGCGCGAAGGAGTTACTACATCTATGTTTTTTTTATGAGAATTAATGACGTGACGACCTCATCTGATGTTAAGCAATACGGCCGCCCATAACAGTTGCAGTGTCACTCGGAACTTTAAAATAATAAAGTTTCTCGTGACACTGCACTGCGCACGTCATCCTGAGACATTACACAGTCTAGTAATCTGATTACTACACTGATTACTAAATCTTGCTTGTTTTGAGTTTATCCGGATAAGAGCATCATCAGCAGCTTTGCTGATGATCAGCAATGTTAGTCTAGATACTGCTGGATATAGTACCCTCTTTACTAACGTCATTGGTTTCAGTCTTGTCAACGTTTTGGTTGCAGCATTTCGTAGGTCATTGCTCTGCTTGGTTGATAAGTTTAGTTTCACCGAGTTATGGTGATCCCCCAACAGTTTCATACTTCCAGGGAAGTAATCAACTCACTGCCACTTTAATTGCTAACTTTTGCATTATCTCTACTATTATGCCTTCGTTATTTTTTCAGATTACCTATCTAGCGAACTATAATATGTTCGAGTTTCGACAGACTCCACACAATAGCAAACTCAAATTGTTCACAAACCAAAATTGTTATGTTGTAAAACGACTACAAATAACTACCAACTATTCAACTAAGTATTTCTACGCATTAGATATTTAATTGTACGATGCGTAACGTATCAATAAAGGTGCTCCGAAATCCTGATCACTGAAGTAGTTAGCGTAGTCAACATCGCTATACTGCAAGTTGCTCAAATGTAATCAACACTTCTCTAACAATAACTATATGCTAGCGATGTATACCAGCTAATGTATATTATATATGTACGATCTCTGCTATATATATATGTAGCTATATTACATACATGGATGTATATGGCTGTATGCCAGGCGCCGTAGCTTCAGTTTATCCTGGCTTTGTTCACTTTATGTTGGTGCTTGCTTTAAGCTAACTTTATCTATACATTTATTCCGACACCGATTGCAATCGCGTACTAGTATAATAGCAATTTTCACTTGTCACACTTTTGTTTCTGTAAAAACTTATCATAAAGTCCGTTGAAATCAGCTTTTTGTATTCAGTAATAGTAAGAGTACTTACTTTATACAAATAGAACAAATTGAAAGTCATCGTAATTTTTACAATGAAAATACGAATTTGATATCTTGTTTCTTTTAGTCATATTATTTTCTACTAGCTACTGCCCGCGGCGTTGCCACGCGTGGACTACATTACTTTTCAGGTTTCGGTTTAGGTAATGGCTTTATTTTTAAAAACTGATTTTCTATCAGCCACACTGAGTTTTCTGCTCGTATAATCACTTCCACGAAGTAAAAATGACATGTCTTAATCATGGATGAAATAATTAATTATAATATTTTCCAAAACAGCGTAGGTACGCTAATTATTATCCTTGATATTCCTGGACCAATTTTGATGAAATCTCCACTCATGGCTACTTAACTATAGAAAAATTTTCGATGATATTTCGATAAGTATCATCGAACTCATGATTAATTAAAACCTATATTATATTAAAATCTAGGCTTTCAAAACATTTTTACAATAGGGCAATGTCTGGGGGTCTAGCAAAGATACCAACCGCTAACGCTAACGCCAAACGCTAACTCCAAAATGTACTGAAATGACGTTTCGGAAATAGCGATTTCGTAGCGAACGTCATTTCGATACATTTTTGGAGTTAGCGTGAGGCGTTAGCGTTAGTGATTGTGATCTTTGCTAGACCCCCAGGGCATTTTACATAACATGTTTCGTACACAGATTAGAGAAAAAAATCTACTTCGTATCATTCCAAAGAGTATTATTATACTTCTGTACCATTCAAAGAGTATATAATTTATACGTAACGTAAGAGTATCATTGGCCCACTGCATTAGCCTATGGTGGTAATAGTATGCATTGGCCCTCAGACCTGTGGGCCAAACATAAACGTCATGTAATGCCAAAAATAGGCGTAGCAAGGGTCAAGATTATACTCCCAAGGGTAAAGCTCTAACTATCACGGTTCATGAGATACAGCCTGGTGACAGACGGACAGACAGCCTGACAGACGTCGTCAGTCCGTTTTGGGTACGGAATCCTATTACTAAGGCTTCGCTGTCCGTCTGTCCGTCTGTCACCATCAGGCTGTATCTCATGAACCGTGATAGTTAGACAGCTGAAATCTTCACAGATGATAAATATATTTTTGTTGCCGCTATTACAAAAAATACAGAATAAAATAAGTATTTAACCCCTTAAATACTTATTGTATTCTGTATTTTAGTATTTTTTCTCTCTCATACATCAAACGTTTTTTTGCTAGTTTTTATAGATAATGATACGGAACCCTTCGTGCGCGAGCCCAACTCGATCTTGGCCGGTTATTTCTCTAATCTGCGGGCACTTAAGTATAATTTACATGTTTGTATCTTGAATGCAATCGATTCATACTACTTACATATTATTTGATGGTATATCTATTTTACTCCAAAACCCCCAAACAACCTGCAAGGGCTTAAATAGAAAAACTAATAATGGTTAATCAAACCTAATAAATTGTAGAATTTCATTCCACTGTTTAATGCATATTTACTACCGAAATTAACTCCTATTACTCTTTGTTCATGGCCTTACACACGTTTTTTTTCTTTAATCTGTGCCTCCAGATGGACTTTACGTGAAACATGTGAAATATTCAATAACAACACGACGAAAAATTACTATACTTAACACTGGCTAAATACACTATGTGTGGAGCCATAATACAACATAAAAAAATTACTGTGACACAAACTAACCGTCAGTAGCCAAAAAAAAATCACCATGAAGCGGCCATGTTGTATAAAATTCCGTCCGGTTTGGTAATGATATTTAATAATTTTGACCAAAAATTTTTAATGATATTTGTATTTTAATATATCATATGTTGTGCGCTGGTTATTTCTAAGCATATTAGTGCAACCCGCATGAAAATCAGTTCAGTATCTAGGGATTTGTTCAATAACAAACAAACAAACAAACAAACAAACAAACAAACAGCTACAAATTATTGTCCCTAGATGGCGTTAGATACGATAAATTAGAAAATGTATGGAGAAGGGCAAAAAGCTTTGTAGTCCTGCATCGCGGTTACGATATTTTTTGAACAATAGAACCTATGGGATAAATTAGATTTGACATCATTATGTGTGTGTTCCGTAGCGAATCAGAATTACACATTTATTATATGTAGGGATTTGAACTTTTATTAATTTACTAGCTCTGTGCCGCAGATTTTTCATCTGCAATTATAACAATAATTTTCCAGGACAAAAAGTGTTTGTGTTATCGTACTTAATTGTTCACATTTTTCAACCTAATCCAGGGTTTAAGAGGACCATCCTGGTAATCAGAAAATGTTATTGCCTTCTCTCTGCTATCTGCACGTGTGAGACAAAAGCCTGTGAGTGAATTTACCTAAATTTCAGCATTTCGGAGGAAAGTGGTTTTCATCCTCTAAATCTTAACAAAAACCAAACGTGGTGGTGATTGTAGTAATACCTCCCCCCTGAAGGGAGAGGCTTATGTTCACCAGTCGTCATCTTCCTGCTGATATAATTAAGATAACGTGATAGACTTCAATGAATATACATATGTAAAAATGTATCACGGAAAACGTTATGCTTGGGAAAACGAGTTAAATGTGGGCATATTCGTGGATCGCCTCCAGTTATTTGATATGTTTTTTCTAAGCTACTATCACATGCTTTAATTAAGTTTCACTAGAAGTATTTTCTCAAAGGGAGAGGTGTTCTTTCTCCGAGCCAAATTAGGTTTAACTGCTTATTAAAACGGACTTTTCCCAGGCTGTTCTTTTTCTCGTGGAGGTGTGCATATTGTGTTACCTTGTATTCACGTTTTACTTATTAGAATTTCACTACCAAATTAGAAACACGATACTTTTTATTTCCTGTTAGTTTTTTATATAGATGCGTTTGCGTTATGTTTTTGTTATGCCTTTGAAGCTTATAGCTTACCTGCTAGTTGCTCCCCGCGAAATCACTCGCGAATAAAATTTCTATGTGTGTCAATATCCTATGTATTAATTCAGCGTACATATGCTATCTTCATTCCAGATTTCATCAAAATCGGTTTAGTACCTAGTTACGCTACAGGGAGCCGATGGGTGCAGGAGGCGAGCCGCTCATTGTGGCGCTCTTTGGAGGAGGCCTATGTTCAGCAGTGGACGTGTTCAGGCTGTTAATGATGATGATGATGATGATTGAGAAAAACGTCTTGATAGTTAAGGAACTACTTTCTCAAACTTCTGGGAATAATATATTTTTACAAATAGTAAAAATCGCGGGGCGCTCTGTTTCGCGAGAAAGGGACAGGTGTTGCCTTCTGTAGAAACTTTAAAAGCTTATTACTCCGTGATTTATTTACCGATTCTGCTTATTTATTTCAATTATTGCATTCATTTTTAATCTTCTTCATGAAAGTAATATTTACTTGTTCATTTTTAATAGTAGTCATCATGCCTATTGTCCTCTTCACACCACATCAGAATAGATAATAATAAAATTCGGAATAGATAGCTTATAATAATATTATATGGTGTAGGATAGGACTTTTTTCCGCAGTTGTAACCGCGAGGCGCAGCTACTATTTGTATTAATTAAATACTATCTTACTCTACGTACTTTGAAAAGTCAATAGTTGATAGGAACTCCGTCGGAAATGTAGCTCCTTGGCTTGAACGGAAATGAACCGATGCTAATCTAACGGAGTGAACCATTTAGCGCACAGGTAATTTGGTATCGCAATCAACTGACGGGAGGTTATTGACCTTATATAAATCGATACGTTGAGCGAGTGTGGTTCAGCGGTGGCTCGTGCGACATTCAAGCTGACGTCATCATCATCATCATCATCAACATAGGCCTCCCCCAGAAAGCACTACTTTGAGCGGCTGCTTGCCTCCTGCGTTCACCGGCTCCTGGCGGTTTTAACCAGGGCGTCAAACTAACGTACCCAGGATCAAATCCCGCTCGGTCCTGGGAGACTGTTATAATTTATGTGCGGCATTTGCACTCATTTTTACAACGGCGAGGGAAAACATCCGCAGGAAACCAACATGTTCAAAACTCACAAACACAAGAGAGAATATGTGTCATCCACCAACCCAACTCACACTTGGCCAACGTGATGAATTATCAAACAATGCCCCAGCAGAAGAACCTTTTGGGCTGATGGCTCACATCTTTAGTACCTAATAATAACGCCCAACTAGCAAATGCCTAAAGAGATTCTGGTCCTGGACCCTAAATTGAGACTCCTTGTACCTAGGAACCCTACAGAAACTTTGAGGACTCCTACAACATTCAGATACAGAACAAGAACTTGTGCTTTTTATGCTAAATGACTGGTCTGTTCGCGAGAATAGAACTTACACCCTTTGGGATAAGTCGATGTGTTTAACCACTACGTCATAGCCAGCGAGCGCATTTTATAGATAATCCGTCAGACAAAATAATACACAACGCCATTGGGCTAAGTAACTACCATGAACAATTTTTAGTTAATTTCGTTCTGAACTCTATTCTATGTTCGGCAGTCTTGTTTACTTTTTGCTGCATAAATATTTTAAATAGGTACAAATAACTATGGCCTGGAACGGAGATTTTCCGCAGGAAGAGCTGTAACTGTTACTTAACATTACCACTAACATTATTATCATGGTACATTTTTTGCAGTTACATTACTTAATGTAACTGCAAAAAAGGTACCATACGGTTCTATACGGTATCGAACGATTTTTCACGTATATAGTAGAACTTATTATCCATCCATCTTACAATTTTCGTGTAAGCAAGTAGAGAGCCCTGTTATCTAAATTTTTAGGCCGCCTAAGGGTCTTGTCTTAGCGGTATTTTCTTACTACAACAGCCGGGCCTCCGCAGCACGGTAGCGTCCAGTTGTAAATACCACTTTGTAGCTGTAGCGGCCAATCATAAAATTAGTGAGCGCAACGAACGTTGTTTGACATTACCGATCGGTTAGAAACGACTAGTCATATTTCGCTATGAGCGCCACTTATATTCATAAAAATCTAAAACTAACATAAAGAATTGAACAACTCTACTTTTTGTTATACTGAAATAGCATCAGAATCAGAAAGAAACATTTTAAAATCCATTTATAAATCTGCTTGCATTTTTGCCTTTGTAGGTGTGAATATAAAATCATATTTCTGAAACCCAAACTTTGTTGCAAAAAATGGTATGCGGGTTTACGTGTACAGCCAACAACGAGTGCCGTCAGCAAAAAAAGGAGTTGTGATGGACTGAGCCATCCATATTGTTATTTTGCACGAGAACTATCGATCAGCCTGAATGTTAGGCGTCGCTTGCTCAGTTACCTCCCTATCTCTTTTTTCCTTTGTCTTTGTTTGTGTTTCATTCAAATATTTAATACCACAAACGCTGTGTTTGTGGTGCGTTATCTTCACATTTTTTTGGTGTCACGGACGAACCCAGCATACATATTCTGACTTCCCGCCATCGTCTATTTCCATATCCCTCAAATATATCATAGTGTTCGGAATATTTTATGCTGTCGGTATCCAACAGGCGTTTTGTGGTAATGTCTTCGTTTGATGTATAGCAGTCAGGAGCACTCGTGTTCTAAATATCTTGCCATTATGTATATTGTGGCTACATTAAGATGTAACGTCGCAGAAGGGAGCCTCTTAGCGTTTTTTCGTTGCGTAATCACGGCCCAGATTGCTCTGTCGCGAAACATAATGCGGAATAGGGCAGGGAATTTGTAAAAGTTATAGACGGCCATTTATTTCTCGAATCGAAATATCGAAATGGGTGGACTCGGCACGACTCGCCCTCGACCGAAAGTCCAGCGAAATTACACAGCAAATGGCACCTCGTTTACGTTTAATTTGTACATTTGTTTATGCAATCTTTTTTCGTCGAGATACGCTCGGAAAAATAAATAATTGAAAGAGCTATTTTGTTCGGTAAGGGAAATTAGCGCCGAGATTGTTCTTTGTTTGTTGTATTTAATTGGATCAGATAACGGACGCTGCGCCGACACGAAATGTACGCGCTCGTAACAAGTAAATGATAAGCGTTACAGCTGCCGGAGTAAATATACCAAGCGAGTTGGAGTGCGGGAAGATTTTCGCGTGAATCACAAATGAATTTTCCAGAGTAGAAAAAGTAACACAGCAAAATCGCCTTCTGTGGTTACTTCGTTAAATAATGTAAGGAACTGTAGAGGTACGTGAATTGCGGAGCCAACCCGGACAAAACGCGCTGGAGCCGCCTGAATTTGCAATTTGAAGGCGTTTCGTTCTCTCACAATTTGCTTATACCGAGCCCCACGTTGGGCGCCATTCTACGTAATTCGGTCCGCGGCCGCACTAAAGTTAAGTAATCGCACACCGTTGCTGGCGCTCATGCTAGTGCTTCGCAGACTTTCTTATTTTTGGCATCGTTTCAAATTAAAAACGATAAGAATGAGTCTGCTCTTTTTAGAAAAGCCCACCAACATGTTGAAACAATACCATATTCCTAACCGCATAGTAACACAATTCATCATCCTTTGTTCAGAGAACATTAGAGATGTGAGATGTCAACCTGATCTGACACTAGACTAGACTAGACTGGAATTGACAGCGATGTCGAGATCGATTTCAGCTCTGTAATTTCAATTTGAATTGAGTTAGTGTTCCGAGCTAATGTAATACGAGTGAAACTAAATTAATGTGCAAAATTGTATGAGCAATAATACGAACTAGGGAATCTCGGTGGAGGTCGAGCTGCTCGCCTTTCATTTTCTCTTCAATAATAAACGGACGCTGACCCGCCTCCGCAGGCTGCACAAAATTTAATTTTAATATGGGACTGGCCACTATCTGGACGTCGCCTAACAAAACATAGCCGCCTGCCGGCGCACAGATTAGAACTCGCTTACACCATGTTTGTTCACGGTAACAGTTTTGATGTCCAACGGCCTTTGCACAATATGGATGATTTCGTTATCGTCTTAATTGACTACGTGATTCTAATTTACGTGCGGCTTTTGTCGCGCTTATTTGGACTCAACCGTTCGAAAGCTAAACCATTACCGACCGAAATCATAATGGAACATCCAAAATACTTGGGTATCTACAATTGGGGTAAAATTTGCTGCAATTTCATGAATTGTCGTCGGCAGTTATTACTCGGCGTGTAACCGGGAATTTGTCTCTTCAGGACATAGCTGGTTTTGTCCTGGAGTTTCCCGTAAATTCGCATGGTTCGCTGGTTCCTTTCAAAAGTCGCGGTTGGTTTTACGCTTTTGGCGGTATTGTTCGTGGCGTTTTGAGTTTGAATTTTAACCGTTCTTGTTCAGGGTTGCGCCGGGACGAATAATATTTTGCGTTGCAGTTTGCTTGATGTAAATTGTACATTTTGGGCGGAGTAAGTATAATTCAAAATGTACCTTACGTCAAGTTACGATGGAATTATTAAAATTAGAGGGCCTAGTTAAATACATAAAAATATTTTTGGTTTATTTGTCAACAAAAAGCCATGTGATTCTTGTAATTACGCTTGTAGGTTTCGTTTAAACTTTCATTGAAGGAAAAAATACTCCTACAAAATACAAATTTATAAGAATACAAGTTGGAGAAATTAAGAATGAATTTCGTGAAAAACGATTAAGATATAGGAACTCTTTTCCCTCTAAATCCTTTGCAAAGGGAATCTACCGCTTCCTCTTGTTTGGCTTTGTTCTTATACCGCTTGAGCCTTAAAAACAGCGAGCGTCTTGCAAATCCGCTTTTTGCACAGAGCAAACCTTCCAAGTGGATAGAGCGGAGTAAAGCTGGACACATCTACGCGAATAGTTTGATTAGAAAATGAGAGCGTTCACTATGTAGGTACCAGAGACGTAGAACTGTATGGAATGTAAAAAGAAACACAAACAGCGGAGCAGTAATTCCCACTTTGCAGTCACATTGCTCGCACAGGTATGTTTCTCCACAAGTACAGGCATACCTACTTGAAATGCTTAATGTTTTAAGATTTAAATCATCTGGTAATATAATAGATAGGTAAGTTTATAACACTTTATATTGTGAAACTGCAAATGTGACTGACGGTACCAAGGAGGAACGTTAGGTAAGAAGGGAAGGTAATGGGAATAATTTAATTAACTTTATAGACGTGCGTGAAGGATTGGTTAAATTATTAAGACTTGGTTACCCCATCTATAATAACATAAAATTGACTTTAAACTACCGTCAAAATTACAGTTAATACTCTAGTTAAACGAGAATGTGTACTTTTTAACCGGTGTTATAATATGTAACTTTACCTACGCGAGGTAGGTTAGTTATAGTTAAGGCTATAGTTAAAAATCCTCAAATATTGAAGACATTTTTTTTATTGAAATTTCCAGAATCGATATAGTACGATGGTATCTACCTACCTATTATTTTTGTTCTCTGTTTTATTTTCACGTTGTATGTAATGTTGTGTGATGTCCTGAATAAATGTATTTTCTTTCTTTGTTTAATTTATGTAGAGCATTTAACTCTACCTAATACATATCGATGAATATGATATACCTATTATACAATACATAGCCTGTTAAGCTTAAGGTTAGGTTTACATTACCTATAGTAGTAAACCTTAAACGGGGCTATAATAGTGCTATAATCCAAACAAACGTCTATATCGTCTATCTTTACCTTTTTTATATTTTCAATTTTCCGCTTCAAAATAATGGTTTTACATAAATCGTTTATGAAGATCTTGTAACTCCTAACTAAACAAACAGAATGGATTGCTTTTAAAATTCAATTCACCGAACTAATTTTGTCTTGCAACTTCGACTTTCTGGGTTTCTCTTAAACAAAAGCACATTATTTCGTTTCGAACCTAGTTACATTCACATTAGCCTAAATGGACTAGGTAATCTAGATATACCTTATCTTTTTTGTCTACGTGACCTTGCCTCGAATTGGTTCTAATCAAAGAGCTCTCTACCCAGTCTGGTTCTTTACATGGTAGGTATTTTCTTTAGGTAATTGTCTGAGAATTTTATCTAAGTCTCCCATCTGTAGGGCTGTTCTTTTAGAAATGGTTTTACAAAAGCTTCTGATCCAGAATTACATACTAATAAAATGTGTTTTAATTAACTTGTTCAATATTGACATAATATACAATTCATAAAATATTAAAAATTCTAAAAATATTGTACTGACACACACAAAACCAAATTATAAGCAGATGCTTATCATTTGGGTTTATGGACAGATGTATAAAACCTCTAGGATAGATTACGTAGTTAGTGAATAGATCAACTTCCATTAGAAGGATTCGCCAATTTTCTTGTCGGCATCATAAGACTGTCAAAAAATGTCGTCATGTGTTATTACTACTTTTCAAAAACATTTCATCTGTGCATCATACATCACATGCAATCACATTTCGCCCGTAAGAATTAGCACATTTTGTGGAATATTAAAAATCAGATATAGCCTGCCACTCACGCATATTTACATGCTTCGCCGCCATGTTGCTGCTTCTGACGTCTATAGTCCGTAGGCTTTATGCATTCATGCATATGTCGTTACATTTATTTCGGCAGAAGTTAGTAGATTTTTAGATATAGGTGGAACCGTAACTTTACTAACTAAAAGCCCTGCAGAAGACTATGGAAATCTATAGCTTTAGCTTGTACTAAATCATTCATCCTCCACCGCGTTCCGTCCATCAATCGTGATAAAAACATATATCTTGCACAAACAGACAAACAACAAACAGCTATATTTTATGAAGGGCGTCTTCATATCCGCTGGCCTTGGTTGAGATGGAAAATGTGCTCGTGTGACAGTATTGGAATATATTCATCCTTTTTAGTGCCTACGAGATTTGTTTTGCAACTACTTTTCCTATATTACTTCAAAGAAAAGATAAAAGAAAAGAAAAAAAAAGAAAAAAGAAAACATAGAAAAGTGTTAGAGTCTTCTCTAAGGGTAGGCAACTCACCGGCAATGCCCTTGGTGTTGCAGATGTCCATAGGCGGCGGTGACCACTTACCATCAGGTAGGCCGCCTGCTTGTTTGACACTCATTACATAAAAAAATATTAAACTGTAATATGGTTTTGCACAAGGTAGTTTTATATGTGGTTTGTAGGTAACTACACCAAGCACTTTTTACACTAATTTATGGACAATCTACCTCACCCCGCTTGGGTCAACATAAACTGCCAGCAGAATTTGCAGTTTGCAGTTCTAGAAAATTGTACAACCAAGAGTAAAAAATTAATTCTATAAAAATTATGATTTATTTTTTAAATAGAAATTATATCATAGACCTACTTTTTGGGCTTCGAAGTGGTATTTAATTGTATCCTTCTTCCTGATACTTCTGACAGTGTCAATGCCGAAAATTGGCTTTGTTTTTGTGACAAGTAGGTACTGAAAAGTGCATGTATATTTTTGTGAAAAAAAAAAAATTTATAGAATGTTTTTTGGCATGAATTTTAGTGCATCGTAGAGTTCATTTTTGGAAGCTCCGCCTGCACGAATCACTTCTCCCTATCAAGTTTACAATACCTTGTACTACTTCTTAAATTAGAGTAAGTTCTTTGTATCTCATAACAACATAATCTTCATCCATGACAGCTAAATGGCACACCGTAGACAAAATCGTCTACTTTTCTCAAGAAAGACATTCTTTGGATGTTAAAACGAAGCTTCCTCAAGTACTCGACTCAAATCCTTAATTTTGCTTCGTTGACGCAATTAATTTTATATTAACGTCAAGTGCCATCTGGTGCCTGTTCCTTGAATTACTTACCTTGTGATATTTTAAAACGAAAATGTTTCTAAAGTAATTGATGGTCCGTTTCTTTCTCATTTCTACCCAATTTCGTGAAATATAATCACCCAGCTCAGAATATATTATTTGATAAATTGAAAGTTTATGAAGTAGGTAGGTACCTAAGTTATTAAATTTAAGAAACTTAGTAGGCCTGAAATGCAAACCCCTCAACAGACTGGTCCCCCTGGGCGGACTTGTCATATCGCGGAAATCGAACCTACCATCCTTGGGTTTTGAGCCGACCTGTTTAACCACCATACCACGGAGGCTGTTAAATGAAAATGTACTCCACAAGATAAAATTAACAAATTTAAATGTGTATTTCTTTGTTACAGGTACGCAATAGAGTTCAAAGAGAAAATTTTATTTATGGAGTCGTGACAATATCATTAGGTATTTCAACCGTACGTAGATACTTGTACTAAATAATGTGTAAATAATTTTTCTTTCTTTCTTTCTTTCTTTTACTTATCATAAAACATACTTGGCAACCTTCGTTTTGAATAGGTGGGCTATATTTCTATACACCTGTCATTTCATACGAGGGTTATAATAAATTGAATAGGACAACCATTCAATTTTACAACTTCACGATCGGCATGACCGATCTCTTATTTCCGTCTTTGTATAATTCAATTTCATTCCTGAAAAGGAGGTGTTTATTTGCTTTATATAAATAGGTGAAATTTTGTGAGTAAAAACTTGTTTTATTTATTTCCTATTCAAATGTTTTAATGGAATTGTTGCCCACCACACATGTTTTTAACCTCTACTTTACGCCTCTCTCTAAACCATATTTACGCTTTCCTTTATGATCAGATTGTTACCTACAAAGCAAAAAACTAGGTGAGCTGATTAACTGAAATGCAGAGTCTAAAAAGGCATGATGACTACTATTAAAAATGATAAAGTAAATATTATTTTCATAAAGAAGATTAAAAATGAATGCAATAATTGAAAAATAAGCAAAATCGGTAAATAAATCACGGAGTAATAAGCTTTTAAAGTTTCTACATGAGGCATCTCCTGTCCCTTTCTCGCGAGACAGAGCGCCCCCACAGTTACTATGAAAAATCTTCTTGTGACGTCACATGCCAAAGAGATTGTATGAAAAGCTACCACAGCTTAGTAATGAGGTACTATAACGACCTTCCTCGGACGTCACTGACCGTTTGAGCTATCTCTTTCTATTCCGGTTTTTAAAATGCTTGTAACTTGGTCATATTTTGAAATATTTAACTTTTGTTTTCACAAATATTTATCTTTAGAGGATATAAATAATTTATCCAAAAAAAAATTTTTTGTCATCATCTGCCAATTGCAGAATTACTAAAAGGCACAAAATCTAAAATGCAGCTCTTGCTAAACGTAATATATTTGAAGATAGTAGTTTTCCAGTTATCTTTCTGTGTAATGAACGTTCTATGGTGGTCCGTTGTATGGTGGCGGTAGCGTTGCTAAATGAAATGTTCGGCGCTATGGCGAACATGACCTAATTTTGGATAATGCCTTATGCCACTTAAAAACATTGACAGCATATTCACTCATATTCTGGTGACGTTATTTCAGTGGCCTATTCGACTATAGTCACCTAGGTCATCATAGTGGAATAGGCCAATTGTGGTAGATGTAGGTATGTGTCCATTTAACAGTTATAATAATTATGATACATGATGCCTACATACTACTTATTTACCTCTTGATAGACACGTGTACCGTATTTAATTTGTGAGCACGTGTAATTATATAAACTCAGTTGTCAATGGCAGATGTTATAATATTGTTGCCCCAGACGTTTTTCTCTCGGGTGACCTACTTACTAAACCAGGCTCGCGACAGCCATTTGCAAAATGATTGCCTTTAAAAAGCTTTTCCCACTCACGACTGTAATTTAAATATTACAATTAATGCTGGATAAGGAACATCGAGTTATTTTACTGAAAATGTGCTATTTTTGTAATAGGTATGTGAGAAAATATAAATGATCATATCAAAAACTATAATCCTTTAAAATCATTTTAAAATTTGCTACTTTGCTACTTTTATTGTTAACCTTTAAAAAAGCTTATGCATTTTCATTGAACGCCGCGCGCCGATTGGTACAAAAATGATAATTTTGGACGAATTTCAAAAACAACTTAGTCAAAAATGACTATTGTTGTAAGCAACGCGTTAGGGTTAAAGTATTAGAAGTATTAAGTACTTACGCCTAAAATAAACAACTCAAATACGTACGTACGTGTTGCATTTTTATTAAGTAACTCTAGTGATGACTACATCACTAGAGTTACTTGATAAAAATGTTTTGTATTCTAGAATCAATTTTCAGATGTACTAAATTACGTATTCTTTGAGCTGAAACTAATTCTTGATTTAGGTTATCTTAATACCTACCACGAGTTTCTATTTCTTCTGTTAGTAGAAGTAGGTATTCGTCTTCAAACTTATAAAAAAAACCTTTCCTTTTCCGAGTGTCTAGTGGAACCCTTATCTAGCCTACAACGTGAAATAACTCCCTAAAACTCGTATGCTAACGACCGTGCATCGCGGGTCGGCTTACCAAACAACACAAAGTAATCTGGGGGCCCACGCGGCCTCGTATATATTACCAACTTGTGACAGTTTCAGCTAATATTTCAGCGGGACGATGGTACTACGAAATAGTGTAATTAGCTAGCCCGCTGGTGGATTTAAACGTCATTTGGTATAGTTAAAGAGATAACGTTACTTAACATAATGAATGATGAAAAAATTGGTTTTTAAATACTACATGTATTATATATATGTATATACTCTAAATCCTATGAAACGGATAAATATACAAGGTGACCTTGAATTGGTATGTTATCCCGAAATGGGGTAAATCTACACCCCAAGGTAGACAATGTTTCTTCTACGACTTTACTAAATTAATAGTTTTTCATTGAAGAAATGCCATGTAAAGCTTACGTTCGAAAATAGCCTTAGCGCAGCTGGGTGGTTGAACTTCGTCCTTGACTGAGTGCACTTAAATGAGTTTAACGACCTGTGTTTAGAAATGAATTTATAGTATCTTGATAACTCTCGTAGCGATCGCACATGCAATTTTGCGAGTGGATTTATTTTTCACCATGGAGGTTTTGAAACACCCAGTTTCAAGTAAGCTTCTCACAACTTGTAGGGTATCATGGTCCCAGTCCCCTCATTTCGGGATAACATACCAATTCAAGGTCACCTTGTATTATACAAAGTTGGTATATGGCAAAGGTGCTGTTGCTCATTCCCTGGATATTATCTTTGCCCTTTAGCTTTAAGGGCACTCACGGGATCAAATAGGGTAGGCACGCTGAAACCACATGTTGCAATAAGTTTTTTAAAACAAAAAGATGTGACGCAGTCACACGCGCATTTTACCCCGCGTATCTACAGCTACGTTCGCTCAAAGGTAGGCATCTCCTATCTGTTATCTGAAGGTGGTATATGGACTGACAACGTGAATAAGTAGTTTTGTATGATGCCATTTATCATCTTGTGGACACATTGTACTAAGAACCAGCCACAGAGGAAAAAAACGCTTCGCCTCTAGGTACGTAGTGTCATATTCTTCAAAGCTCTGTGGAACCAGCCTAGAGAACTCGATAAACGATTTTTATAAATTTATTTTCGAACAGTAAATAAAATAAACGTTGTGCTTCCAGACTAAAGGGCTTCTATGGGTCAGGTAATATCTCGCCTCGGTTTTAATTGGTAGGATTAGAATAATTGGGATGAACTAGTATATTTTGAATGAACTTTTGCTATTTGATTAGCAAACTTCTGGTATAGGAATAAAATCTGGATCGGAGATAGAAACTACATGTTTCATACCATAATACGATGTCATCATAATTACGGATTCAGAGTGAAAATGTAAAATTGTCTTTTGGTTGTTTTTGTACTATTCAGGTGCTAAAACCTGTGTGAGTTTGTCTTGTATGTGACTACGCCCTACTTAATTTTTGAAAATGTAACAGTCAACTACAATACTTATATACGCGATATACTTTAACCTCTTATCATTGATCTAGTTCTTTGAATAGTTATCTAGTTCTTTGAATAGTATTTAAAGTGGGTACTTAAAGTAAGATAGTAATAGTATATTCCGTTAGTTCTTTATTCAATTAAGTGAACTTCAATGAAGATCTTTAGAGGAACTATTTTATATGCTAATAAAGGCTTTGTCTTATTTAGTTATTGTTATTTTGCTCTACTTGGTTACTATTACCAAACTTAGCTACCCTTTGCCCTTACAAATGCTCAATTTGTACAATTTGTGCTTATTATTAGTAATTTGTATAGAATTTTGTTTGACTATTTATCAGTTCGTACAAAAAATCTTGAACATTCCAACTTCTATATATATGTATAAATGCGTGTCCCGCCCGGTGACGCTGTAAAGGTGGGTAGAGGCAAATAACATTTGCCCGCTCAAAAAAAAAAATTATCCCTTCCTACACTTATGAACGATATATAAGGTAAACAACATACGCGCTACGTATAAAAGTTTAAGTATCAAATTTGTCATAACTGGTTATAAATAGGTTACCTAACCAAACGGTGATCTATAGGTGGTAAGACTTTTCTGCAGAGTTCGTCTAGGTAGTATGTCAGTAATTCTGCTTATAAACAGTAGTGTGCAACTACCGTGTTTCCGTTTGAAAGGCTGGGTAGCTAGCGAAATTATTGGGCAAATGAGATTTCACGACTTGATCTCACTGTAGACTGCGCTAATGTCTCAGGATGACGTGCGGTGCACTGTCACGCGAAGCATTATATTATTTTCTATTTTAGAGTTGCACTGCAACTGTTATGAGCAGCCGTAATGTTTAGCATAACGCGCACGTCACTATTTATTATCATAAAAAATTGAAACTTTAAATTACTATTTCTAATTACGTTAATAGTTACTTCGATAAAGGGATGGTCCAACCATCACGGCCGTCCCGTTACGCAGTACTCAATAGCCTATATACCTTAATAGGCTAATATACCTTATATTGTTGTTTGCTTTTTCATATCCGGTCTCATTCATCGTTTATGAAAATTACCTTTAATAATTTAAAACATGTCCATAATCTCCTTATTTTTGTATTATATGCCTCATTCATAAACAAGCCCATTCTTCACCCTGTTTATTACATGTGAAAATGTAAAGAATCCAAAAATCTCCATAACAATAAAGCATGTTTGTATTTCATAACAATTGTTATGAAATACAAACATTAATCCGTGGACTGACCGTACGAAAGGAGCATAGAGTAAACTGCAGTACTAGAACTTACGCTTTTACACTTAGTTGGTTTTTCTGATATCTATGACATTTCTCTGCTATATAGGTTTGTGGAGAGATTACCCCAAACGTTAAGTAGTTTAGACACTTTGATTTGAATTTAGATTCGATCCTGAATTTACCTAGATATGAGTTTAGACGTTCGACGTTTTGAGGGATTTTCATAGGGTTTCGTATTCGTGGAACACCTTCGTCGTACCCCTAGGTGTTTCAACCTATACCTATTTGTATCCGTGGAACATCCGAGCACGTTAACAAGTATAATTTCATGATTTTTTTTCGTGTATCTACTTACCTAATAGAAAAACTAAGAAAGCCATACATATGTCTTTCAAAGCAAAAATCATCAAGCTGAGCTTTTGTGTTGTGGAAAATGTATAGTTTGATATCTATCTAATCATTTATACCAAACAGATAGATTTATGAAACTGAAGACGCCAGATGAAAAACGTTTTAGAATCTGCATCTGTGTGAGAGGGATGTGAGTGTGTGTGTGCTACAGTATAGAAAGCGCGTCCTTTTATACCAGCCATAAAGTACACTTTACTGGGTGCCGATTCCATAGGGCTACATTCTTAACAAGCCAGGAAAGCGAATTAGATTTAATTTTTGATTCTGTTTGCTTGCTCACGACTGGAGTACAAACATAAAATATTCAGGATCTTGCACGTGGTATGCACCATAACGGTGTACCTATACTCAGAAATTCCTTGAGCTACGGTTTCGTGCCGTACTTGAAACGATATTTGGGTCGATGGTTCAGGCTAGTTCATTTATGTTAAAACCAAGCCACCTGCAATTTTAATCTCCGTTTTCAACCGAGAACAAAAATTATCCTAATTGGTTTCGGTGGTTTAAGCAATCTGTGTCTAAAAATAATCGACTTGCTGATAGAGCTATATCGGTCACTTTAGTTCTTCTGTGGATCTCTTCATTTCAGATGTTATCTCGCAGGGAACCACAAGTAGGTATTTAGGTATAAGGTCAGAGATAAATATAATGAGCGATTTGAACACATAGTTTTACGTTTCACACAGGATTTAATCGCGCTAAAAACATTATATATTTACCTCGACGTTTAGGCCAAGTTTCATTGGCCGTGGCCACGAGAAGACTGGAGAATGAGGGTATCCATGCCAATAGAGCGAGCAGTTTATGCAAAACTACCCACACTTCAACTTCGATACAACACCGACTTCTGTTAGTGTTGTGTGCCGTGACAATTAACCGTATGTTTACACCATCGAAGTTGAAGTGTGGGTAGTTTTGCATAAACTGCTCGCTCTATTGGCATGGATACCCTCATTCTCCAGTCTTCTCGTGGCCACGGCCAATGAAACTTGGCCGAAACGTCGAGGTAAATATATAATGTTTTTAGCGCGATTAAGTCCTGTGTGAAACGTAAAACTAATATAATGATCGTTGACATTCAAAACGTTTGTCTATGGCGATCACGTAAAAATTACTGAAGCTGTTAAGATAACTATACGCCCCTAATTAGTCGCTAAATTATCTAAATAAATTCGATGGCCTAACGTTTGATGAGTTAAGATTATGTACATCAAAGCCCACTAAACGCAGGGCCATCATGAAAAAAACTAGGACAAAACTCACACCGTTTTATTATTCACAATGTTTTTACGGAACCCCGTTTTACGACACTCTGTATCTTGTTAGTGACCTTTTACGGACTGTTATGTTCAAGTTCCAGTCCTTTATGTTTTGAGACATAAAAGTTATGTATGGCGTTAGAAGAAAACAACCGAAATTTAGCAAATAAACCTATATATTTCACTATTAATGTTATTAGGTCGTCGCTAGTGGAAACGAGGTTCTAAATAGGCTGGTACATTATTAAATAGATGAGTGTAACAGGGATTTTATTACGTCACTATGTCTTATTATCTTTAGCAACGTAATAAGTAATAACTTTGTATTCTTTTGATTATATTCGTTTTTCTTTATAATGCTAATTGAAAACCGTACGAGTGTCGTTCGTTTGACATTCCAAACGAACGACACGAACAAACGTTTGTTTGTGTTTTTGTGTCGTTCCTTGGAAGTATCGACTTTACACCTACAAACTTATAGGGTGGTTTACGCCACATACCTATTCAAATTTTTATGTCCTACAGGCCGTTTATTCCACAAAAACGTACGTAAAATAATGGTAATTTGCCGTCCAAACCAAAACTATCATTACTTAATTTATTATCACAAGCAATCGTTCCACTAAATTTCTCTTCACCAGCTGCATTTGTTCATAAAAGCATCGTTTCCAAGCATTTTATTCCATATATTCGCCCGTCCACTTTACTGACGTAGATTATCTTTGTGGAATACGCCCCTTTCTTCAGCGAACTGTTTTCATTATGTCGGCACGCGATAGTTCATTAGACTATAGAGGATGATTCATTTAATTGACTGCTGATAATATTCATTTTAAATTAAATTGACGTTGTAGGACTGAAAAAAAAAAACAAACAATTTCTTTCGCCATATTCTTCCCACGTACTAAAGTAAATAAGCCATCTCTCTCTTATACTAATCATTCGAATAAATTAATCCAGCCGATTCGTTGCAGGTGATTTAAAAATAAACAACTCAAAATAAACAATCCATCATCATCATCATCATCATCATCATCATCATCAGCCTGAAGAAGCCCACTGCTGAACATAGGCCTCCCCCAAAGAGCGCCACTTTGAGCGGCTGCATGCCTCCTACATCCTTCGGCTCCCCAAGGTTTTGACAGATCTACGAGCGCGTGGTCCGCCCACTGTCACATTTATTAATTATCTACGTAATATTAAGATTTATGTTTGTTCTGCGTCTGCGTTGTATTGTATTATATGTATGTATTTACAAACAAAAAGATATCTAAGTATTATATATCAGTTATCTGGTTAATATAGTACAAGCTTTGCTTAGTTTGGGGCTAGATGGCGTTGTGTGAAATGTTCACACATATTTATTCATTTATGTTTTTCTTTTTGAATAAGTACAACTTTTACATTTTTAAAACACTCTGTATAAGGTAGAAGCTACATAGGTATAATTTCCTTTAATTCAGTATCCATCATTGATTCACGTCTAACTATTTGACTGGCGTGGAGGGAAATGACGGTTTAGGCTCGTTGGAAATTAATGAAGCACATTCTGAATTCTGTTCTTGCGATAGTTTAGAATGGTTTGATCGATGATGGGACGTGGCTCAGTCAGTTTGGGCACAGAATATGTAATAGTACTAAGTATTTGGGTATGGTTTTGAGAAATTGAGCATTAAGGAAATACATACGGTGTTTGATCGCCGGGTGGCATAGAAGCTGGTAATAAGAAAATCCATTACACATTGCATGGTGTGAGAGGGAAATAAAAAGTATAAGTATCTGAAACGGGACTCAAGAATGTTAACATGAACAGATTATTATGCAAAATAAATCGGTTTACTTATTTTTTTGTATAAACTAGTCCTGTGTCGGTCGTTCATTTTCGGAGATCTCGGTCGTTCGTGATTGACTAGCCAAGTGACCGAGTCAAAAGATTAAGATTCGACCAAAACGTCGGTCATCGGTCTCGACAACGAATGCAATGCGGAAAAGTACTTTATAAGTAAGCATTTAAGGTTGATTTCAGAATAATTGGTATTTAACCGAGTCAAAAGATTCAATCACGTCGATCGGTCATCGGTCTCGAAAACCAATGCAGTGCGGAATAGTACTTTATTTACCAGCGCTTAAGGTTGATTTCACAATAATTGTTATTTAACGGTCGTTCGGTCGGTCACAAATCGGTCTCCGTGCAGTAACGTCAGTCTCACTCACTCAGTCGGTCCCAAGGACCCGGGTCTTTAATGATTGAACGAATCGGTCGGTCACAAGAAGGCATTCGATAATTTTGATTCGGTCAATCACGATCGACACAGGACTAGTATAAACGTTTGATGTGCTAAGGTGCTAATTTCACAAAAACTTAATAAATTCTAGGGGAAAGAAATGGAAAAGTTTATGTGTGTGATTTTCGTCAGAATAATAAATTTGTGTTCCGGGGTGAGATTGTTCCCTCTTCACGCCACAACAGCTGGACAGATTCGAATGAAATTTTTAATCGTAATAACTTATCCACTGGATTATCGAATAGAATACATTTATAAGTGGGTGAAACTGAAGGGCGCTGCTAGTTGATAATAAAGCTTTGGGACATCTTACCAATTTCTTTCTAATGTAAGCAAAGGCAACTATTCGATAGGTTGATGCCAGAAATTTTTAAGAAATATTTTGTTATGGCTTAACGACTTTAGGCTTACGACTACCTGGGACCAATGGCTTAACGTGCCTACTAATGACACTAGTCATAGATCTTCTTTTCTGCTTTTCATGATTTTCGAGCTACACAATAAACCTAGGTCACCTTTTCAATTTTCGTACCTTAATTTTTTGCCGGCACTGACATGAATACGAAGCCATTAAATCCAAAACCGATTTCACCTCTGCCAACAATGCCTTTCTACGTTTCATTAACCACATATCTTCTAACATTACGACCCAATTTAATAGTTATACGTGAAATATACGATAGGGCACCCGGGCCATTGTTGTAACATTGTTATTCATCGTAACCGTCTTTCCTCAGGCATTAATAGCAGTGAACGCCGGATATGCCGAAAATTATAACGCTTACCTTCCGGCGAGGGCCTGCGGAACGGCCTTTCGATATACGAATACATTGTTAACTCGAATGAAATAGGATTTATTAGAGGAATTTGTAAGTGCCGTTTATGGAAAGTGATTTAGTTGTATCTACTTGAAAGGATGTCATTTTATGTGGTGTTTACATAGTAAGCTTTTGGTAGAAGTCTTGCGGTTTTGTGAATTGTCTTGTAGATAGAGCGGGCTGATTCTATAATTCAAGTTCCAAAACACTTGTCATTAGGACAGCTTAACAATCGTAGGAAACCATTAGTCGTTTTCGTCCAGGCAAATTGAAGCAACGTTCGCTGCCATCACTACTTGATTAACCGCTTCCAAATAGTTAGTACTTGCACCTGAACGCTACCATACTTTGAAATATCACGTTGAACCATCGGATCAGGTTGTTGTCGAAATACCACAGCCGTTAAGCTGAGCCAGAATTCTTCACGGGAAGTCTTATAGGGAGGACGACAATAGAACAGCATACAGACTCGCCATATTAATTATTACCATACTTCAGTTAAAAAATCGTGGATAACATGGTTTTAAAAAGCCTTTAAATTCCTTCAAACTACATCTAATTAGTAAACACAGTGTGTAAAGTGGTGTCCGACTTTAGGCAACCAGAGAATTAACTAGTGGGACAGGGCCGGGTGAGGACGAGAAAAGCTGTGGGCAGAAAGCCAACATAAATAAGTAAGCTCCTAATTTAGGCAACTACTTGAGACTATACAAGTCCCTACCTGACTTTGTTAGTCTTACGCTTTTTGCAGAAATTAAGGAACCTAACATATTTTAATAAAACTACTTAATAACAAACTTTTGTTATTGTGTGGAATTTACGTGATTACTGAATCAGTTTAATTAAACATTGGGCACATCCATCTTCACATTGTTGTAGACTAGGCGGTTATGGTTACAATGTTGAATAGTTCTTCTTAGTAGAGTGTGTTTGTGCGAAACTCAATGGCGGCTATGAAGTGCGCTGCAAGCCTCCCGCACGCTGCGCACACTGCTTACCTCTTCCTGTGCATGGCGCCGCCTTCACAGCCGCCATTACATTTGGGGCAGACTCTACCACTGCTTTGCTAGTTTATCCTGCTATCAAGTAGTAGTACGTAAGCATTGTGTTCCGAGTTAAAAGGCACTGTATCTCGTGGAATTACTGGGCAAATGAGACTTCTGGGCTTGAGCAGTGTAGTTAGACAAAACTTTGTATTTTAGAGCTCCAAGTAGCACTGCAAGTTAGGGGGGGGCTTGACGCTTAACATCTGGCTAACAGTTATCTAGTCAAGTCATTCATTGACATAAATAAAAATGTAGATTAATTTTTATCCTTTAAATGTTAGATTCCTGAGAAAACGATTGTATTACGGGTGATATCGCAGGGCATCACTAGCTTAGCAAAAAGCACGAATGTTATGTAAGGTTATATTCAGGTCAGCCTTATTAAACATTCATTTTGACTGGAGGTGTAGCAAGATAAAACCAGCACGGATCGAAATGGGCGATACGAATACGTAAGTAAAATATTTATTAAAATGCGGAGCTGTTGTGCAGAAACGGATTAATATGAAAAAAATATAAATATATTATAAATATAAATATATTATCATTAACAGTAATGTAACCTACCTACTTAATTTATGCCTATCATGTTACACTATACTGCAACTCATATAGATAAGCACTGCTTGCATCAATACAAAATTCAGTGCGAATAACAATTGGCTGTAATAAGGCTACGTCGACGTGTTTCACACTTTTTTTACACCCTTCAATATTACTTTATACACTTCGATAAGACTGTTATTTTTAATCAATTTTAGTCATTCACAGTCCTTTACGATATCGAATTATTAGTAGAAAATCATGACTTTGTAGAAATGTTGACAGACATCAAACGAAAACCTTTCGACCGGCTTTCCCGACCCCGTAAACTTCATCGCCGTTCGCATTCAAATATCAATCGACTACCTTTAAACACGCAATATAATACCAGCCCGTACCAAAAAGCAATATCTTCGTCCAATATTTGCAGCTCACACGCTCGTCTATTCATCGGCCTGCAATACAGGCCTATAGGAATTGCAATTAGGCCTCAATTTACGCATAGTTTCCTCGGAATTTCATTCGAAGCAGCCATATCTTCGACTGGGACCAAATTCCTACACCTTCACTCCGAAAGTGCGGCGAGGTAGCTTTGTCCGGTATTTGAGGGCAGCTCACGACAAATTGATACTAAGAGAATTATTTGAATTTAGAGACATTTTTAATGTAATAAAAATAATAATAGGAATGTTTTAGTCCAATAAAATCTACTACGATCACCAGCCGCCCGCCAAGCGCAGTGGTTATGGCAAACCCCCCTATGATAAGCGTCTATGGTGGCTTTTTACTGGAAGGCCGATGTACACGTACATCAGTGGATGTCTTCAGGCTATTGATATTGTGTATAACCACTCAGGCGCGGTGCGGCGGGCGTAGGTAGGTCCCAAAGCGCTCCTCAAATAGCGTGGTATGGTTTTGCATATTTACGGTTTATACGAATAAAAAACTAAGCAGTGTTTTGAAATTTCAAAACTAGTTTTGATAAGTAGCATTACTTGGCTTTCTAAACAAATGCATTTTTACGTGTGTTGTAGTATAAAAAACTCACACAATAACACTACACATAATAATTGATGCTCCGCCGTACCTAAAGGAAATTACTCCGTCACTACTAAATTGCGCCGAGCCGGCGGCGTGAGATGCAATTTAGACTGAGGCGTTTTTTTTTTCTCCTGAACTATAGATACTTTCACTTTATTCGATAGTGACGTTCAACTAGTTTCAATTTTAGTCGATTTATAACGAGTGAAACCTCTAAAAATTGATTGCCATACCTAGTAGCGCAATCAGCTGTAAGCCACAAATGTGGTGGGGAGCGGTCCACGTTGCGCGATGCCGGCCGCACATGTGGTTGAGGCGCCTGAGCGGATAGGCATACAGAAATAGTAGGTATTTGTTAGTTTTTGTCGCATAGATTTTAATTACATTATTTTTAAATTTAAATGAACAGAACGGGTGTGCCATAAAAACTTTCCCTTTACCCTTATTTAAAACTCTACCGGAAAAATTACCGGGAAAATGAGACTACGGCCTAATCTCACAGCCCTCTACTTCCCGGGATAATAATGTCCTGCATTGAACCCGCTCGATAATATGAAATAAGATCCGCAATGAGGAGATCCTAAGGAGAACTAAAGTGACCGATATAGTCCGAATTAGCAAGTTGAAATGACAATGGGCAGGTCACATCGCTCGTAAAACTGACAACCGATGGAGAGAAAGGTTCTCAAGCGGCGACCACGAACCGGAAGACGCAGCGTAGGCTGGCCCCCCATTTGGTGCGCGGGGAGCCGATAGATGCAGGAGGCGAGTGGCCACTCAAGGTGGCGCTCGTTGGGGGAGGCCTATGTTCAGCAGTGGACGTCTTCGGGCTGTTAATGATGATGACGATGAATATGAAATATCTATTGTAAGTATGCCACTCAAAAAACGCATAAATTTCTCAAAAAAAAAACAGACTGCATTTCTCTTTTATAATATAGTAGGGTTACATAATAATGTTTTATTTCCTCAATCCCCACATCACACAGGTAGACTTATTATTACATTAAAATTTTAAATTAATTTACCCAAAACAAGAAAACCGTTCATTATTTATGCAAGGCAAAAGTCAGAAGCAAAACGGGGACGCCTTACCTACACCACAGTACAAAATCGCAGTAGAGACACTCAAGTAAAGTGTAACTGAAAATAAAATGTAAAAAAAGTTCTGTAAATAATGATAGCCAATTCAGTGGGGGACAAATAAGTGAGAGACAACTGCAACGAGATGAACAAGGTATATAATCGAACTTCACACTAATATTATAAAGGCGATAGTTTGTGTATGTTTGTTGAATTTGAAATGTCATGAAATTTGGAATAGAAATAGCTTATTAAACTAGATTATCTCAAAGCTACTTTTTATCCATAGGACAAACGTTGGGTTGCAGTTAGTTCACTAATACGACTCTAGGATATACGTACCTACATTAAAAGTTGGACTGGTATTCCTGAGAAATAGTTTTCTTAAAACGAGTAGAGAAATTGCCTTTCGCTACTTTTGTTTCGTTCAACATAATTATAAAGCCGAGTATTTTGGAGTATCTCTACTGTATTCACGGTGTGCTATACACACTCTATAAACAATACTCGTACAATACAACCTAAAAACTTTGAGTGTCTGACAGAATTCATAGAAGTCTATATACTTATCTTGTTTGTGTCAGGTCCTACGATATCGAAAGGTTGTATCAGAAATACCGGGTCAATAAACCTTTAGATAACATGATTCCTCCAGAATAACTAGATCAGTCTGAGTTACATTTTTATTGATTTATGTACCGACAAACAATGGAGAAGAATGGTTCTCGAGTGGCAACCACGAATCAGAAGATGCAGCGTAGGCCGGCCCCCACTATAGGAGGACTAATGACCTATTCAAAACCGCGGGTCGCTGTTGGATGCAACAGGCAAGAGCAGGTCGAATTGCAGGCGCTCTACGGAGGAAGCGTAATATGTTCAGAAGTGGACGTCTCCCATCTGATGATGTGATGTGATTTATTTATTTAACCATAAAATTACTGTTTATGTTCGGTAAAACACGCCTTAAATCAAGGTAAGGTTTGACCATAGTTCTCGTTCTCGACAATGGTCAACTAAGTATCAGATTTGAGTGTAGATATTTGTGGTCAGTTGTCAACGAACGAGGGTAGTTCATGTAGTATCAGTATCGTTTAGTTAATGAAGGTCAAGCGAGTTCAGAACCGAATGGTCGACAATCGCGGCGTCGTCCACAGATCATATTTCAAGACAGGAGATAACTCTGACAAAAGAATGGAATCCCCGCTTACCCAATTGGGTAATGGGCCAGCTCAGTCGTTATCTCTACCCATTATTTCTGTTTGAAGGAGGCAGCCGTGTTCTACTTAATACTAAGGGCGAAATCTTTGCAAAGATCTTTGATAAAGTTCCCCGGTACTTGATCTTGTTGAGGAGTAATGCTTGGATAAATTGCTTTTGCGGTCGCTCAATAGGTTTATGTTACATGCAGGCTTGTAACGGATTTCCCCCAGTTATTTTAAAACCGGTTAAAGTTTTCCTTTTAGCTGCTAAAATTTCTGCGTGTTTTTTACACTGGAATTTATTTTTTCTTAAATTTTCTTTTAAGCGTTGGCTACTATTTATTGCGCAAGCAAAACGGTAATAGGTTCAAAAATGTAGAACTTGAGCTAAATTACGGTAATAGATACAGTGTTTTGGTGTAAGCTAAAAATTTTAAATAAAGAATTTGCATATTTTTTGTTACTTTTTAAAATTCTTTATAGGCAAAGCGTTTGACCACTGTCTTACCTGATGGGAAGTGATGACGCAGTCTATGATGGTGTATGTTGCCTAGAAGATACCGAAGACACCTGTTCACTCTCAACTTGAAGACTCCCAGATCATAGTTAGCTGGAAACAAGAACGTCGGCAAGGTGTGGCACTCATTGGCAGTTCGCGCTATAAAGTGCATATTTCTTACAGCTCCTTGTTAATTTAATACTGTCACATAAAACAAATACCACACAAATCAAATAGTATTTCTACTATTCGTATCTACACAAATACGAATGCGCGATAGACTCAAAGCAACCAACATCAACGAAATCTTAGAAGTGAATCAACCAGGAAAACCTTCCAAGCTCCTTAAAATGTAGGTGACCGATATAAATCTGAAAACAAAGTGCAGATATATAACCCAATATTGATCTCTCAAAGGCTCTGAATAGAAATATGGTTCGGATTACAGTCTACTGGCTGTTCAGTGCGAAAAGCCTCTGTCAAAGGAAAGGAAACTTGGCAAACAACTTGAGCCCGATAACTGTTTGGCCTTTGGCTTGTTTCTGTTTTGAGGATAATTATTTTTTGGGCTTAAGAAGTGGTCGAAGTTGTGGGGTTAAAAAACTTTGATATGAATTTTTCGTGAATAAAAACCATGGGTTTTCCTTTTTATGTTAATGGTAAAAGAATGACGTCATACAGTCGATTTTAGCGATATTAAGTTACTACCTCAATGTGTTAATAAGCTCATGTAGGTTACCGTGACAAAATCACAAATAAAACAAAATCAAATTACTTTAAAAACATTTTTAAACTGCCATAAAGGAAAATGTTAAAACTTTTTCAGTGTTATATTTTTCAGATGACACTCTTATATTTTAAGTGACCAACTTATCTCAATTAGAGATGAAAAATAATAAAGTACAGCTAGTATCGATAAATACAGTAATATCGATAATTTAACTTTTACCCCAATTCCCAAGCGTATTTATACACAATCAGGCAATATTTTTTTTCTTAGCTCGCATCTTCGATCGCCCATCACTTTCCATCAGGTGAGAGGCGTTGTCATAAGTCTAGCGAAAACAGTAAAACTTATACATACTTTCGCACAAAATAGTGTCTTTTTAGGCCGAGGCTGCACGATTCTGTTCTGTTCTTGTATTTTTTGTTTGCGTTTTTTGTTCTGTTGATTTTAATGCCAAAGAGCATCTATTGTTTAAATAATAAGCATGTGTGCATAGCATAGTAAAGGCAGAACTACATTATAAACAGTCCATGGATAATAAAATGGGATAGTCTTAAAATTATCACATAATAATGAAGAATATCGATAGTTTTTTGTAAACTCACTGGAATGTTTGTCGATACATTTCGTATCATCTCTATTGGTAGCCAGTGTTTGTGCTCTTCGTTCCCTCTAGCATTCAGCCATAATTCACCAACGTTTTGCGGGATGAGTGCTGCGTGAAGACATTCTGATTTATTGCCTCGTTCAACGAATAAAACTTGCTTTTGATAGGAAACTTTAATTTTATAGTTTTTGTATGCAGTAAGAGTATTTTTTTATTGACCGAGCAAGCGAAGCTAGTGCTTCAACTCGCGAAATATGCTTTTATCTTTTTACATATACAGGTTCTACAATTTCACAGATATTTATATCGCCCGCGATTTTTGATTGAAGATATACTTCTCCAAAAAAGGGAGAAGTTTGCTGCGGGGCAATCTTGATGATATGAGCCAAATTGGCGAATAAGTTGTCAAAGTCGTAAAGCTTTTTTTTTTTCGGGAAAAATGTTGTATTTATAGGTTTTAATTTTCATTATTAAAAACAATATTATTGTTTGTCATGAACACTATTTTTTGTATTATTATCTATTTTGACGGGTCTGATAGCTCAGTTGGTAGTATCCCTGCCTTCTGAACTGAGGGCTGTGGGTTCGATTCGTACCCGGGACAAACATTTGTGTGATGAACATAGATGTTTGTTCTGCGTCTGGGTGTTATATTGTATTCTATGTATGTATTTACAAACAAAAAAGTATATAAGTATTGTATCAGTCATTTGGTCATCTGGTTCCCATAGTACAATCTATGCTTAGTTCGGGGCTAGATGGCGCTGTGTGAAATGTCCACACATATTTATTTATTTATTGTATAAGCACAAAGGTTCCAAATAAAATATACTATGGAACTTCCTTGATAAGCACCTATTACAATATCTTCAAAATAGCTAACTAATAAGCCTTTTAACACGAAAAACAAAATTGTTCCTACATCAAAATATAAGAGTATTCCAAAAGAGCAGTGTCCCAAAAATATGAAAACAAAAATCACATAAAATAATTTCCTATTCGGCCTGAAATTGAAAAGCTTCATTCAGTCCTTCCATTTGAAACGATGAATGCGTATTTAACTGCATGCGAGAACTCGAAACAGGCTCCTTCACAATCGACGTAAGCCACATTACTTTTTAATTTGAAACGTTGCCGGGAAAAGAGAGACTTTATTACACTCCGAGGTATCTAGCTTTTGACCCCAGCGCCCTTTGTGGGAGCTATTTTTTATTCATTCGTGCGAATTCATGCGAGAGTTACTCCTTTCTGTGCACAGTAGAATCAGTAAGTCAATGAGAGTTACTTGAACAAGTACACAACTAGAAGTAAACAATCAAAGTTACTCACCAAACCACCAAGCCAAGCGTAGTGATTATAGTGAATCTCCCCGAAATAAGTGTCCAAGGTGGCGTTTTATGGGAGAGGCCTATGCTCAGCAGTGCACAACTTCCGGCTGATGATGTTTGTGTGTATAAATGATATGAATAAAAGCTACTATAAGCCCAGATTATAATACCTACAGGGGCCGTACTGTGAGCTCTTAGCGCAATTCAAATCAAAACTTATATTGGATCGCAATGTTTTTTTATGAATATTTTGAAAAGCGACCCAATATAGGCTCTCTTTTGAATCGCGCTTAGAGCTCACAGTACGGCCCCAGTACAGCTATAAGTTATCATTCTACTCTATGAAGTTTTGCAGAGCCATAGATAGAAAGAACTAGCGTAAAATCTCGGTACGCTAATTTCTAGACTTAACACAAATTGAATCAAAATTTGTTTCAAAAGCTCTTGAGAAAAGTGTTTGACAGATTGGGCATAATCAAATCATTGACATAGAGAAAATATTCTTAATCTATTGGCATAATATTGGCACGAATATTAAAATGGATAATGGTTAGGTAACGAAATTTCCAGACTAAAACGTTCTCGACAAGAAATGAATGAGTTTTTAAATTCCTTTTTAAAGCTTTAGAAATAATTAGCTTGGCTTTAAGCGTCTGGAGGTCATATTGCCGACAACAACCTATTATTTTGGAGCGAGCCTATTTTAAGTCATATTGTCTTATTGTTTCAGGTAACCAGCTTTCAGAACAATAGGACAGATAATTTGGATTGGTCTGAGACTAAAAATATAGATAGAAGACGACATGCGTAGAAAGTAAGGTAAGCTGTAAATCACAAACTACTTATAACGTTGGTCGTGTCTTGTATATGAGGCTTGGAAGCGTTCCAGACTGTTCTAGAAAACCTCTCGTTATGATAAGATGTCTTATAAGTCTCCTTAACAGCCTTTTTCTCTGCATAAATAAGGAAGACTACTCCCCATTAACTTTCATATGCATGTAAAACTTTTTGTTTGTCTGTTCTATTCGATGGAGTGCTTTCGTGATCTTTTATTAGGAGATAGCAAAGAGTTAAGGCTTTGTTGCTTCACCAAGTAGTGAATCGATTGTGAAAGTGTTTTGTTTTGATATAAATGAAGAAAAGAGATGGCTGATTAATTGTATACTTCTGCTATTCAAAAGTAATAGATGTTCTTTATGCAAAAAAATTGCCCGCGTAGATTCAATTAAATATTTAAGGTAGCTTTTTCTATGCATTGGTGCTATTATAGAGCAAGACAAATCAGGTTTGTTCAATGTTCATCAACTAAACATTTAATATAGATAACTACTCTCTAACGAGTAACAGCGTTGATACTAAGCGTATATTCTGTAATACTCAATAGTACCGTGGGGAGCCGATGGATGCCAAAGGCAAGCACCTGCTCAAAGTGGCGCTCTTTAGGGGAGGCCTAAGCTAAAAATTATATAAAAAATCACCATAACTATCACCGTAACTATTTAACCCTCAGCAATGGCTAGATACAATACGAAACTCTTCATTATGTACACAAAAATAATTAATGTTACGTAATAACTTGTAAGGTAGTACAATAGACCTTATCAAGTTATCACTGAAAGCGACCTCTTCTAGGAACCGACAGAATTAATGTTATGGTTTTGCTTTGCACACGTTCGCTACCTTTTCTCGTCTGAGGAAAGCAGTTAGTCAAGACGACTGTCCTGTTATCTATGTCGCAGCGCAGATAAGACATGTTGCGAGCAAAAAATCGTTGGTTCGCGGTTTGTGATACAGACTAATGTTTTCTTGCATGTTGGACAACTTACGTTCTGCTTTTTGTTTCACATGCGGTGTGTTAGTTTTGTAATTTAGAACAGGTTCAAACTATACTCTTAATGTGACCTAGTTCCCAGGCGTTGAATTTTAAGCTGATAACTCAGTTGGTAGTATCCCTATAGCCTTCTGAACTGAGGGCTGTGGATTCGATTCCTACCCGGGACAAACATTTGTGTGATGAACATAGATGTTTGGGGCTAGATGGCGCTGTGTGAAATGTCCACACATATTTATTTATTTTATTTATATTTAATGAACCTCCAGATTTTAAGTGACAATAAATGATTACCGATTGGAAACTCTCTCTCAAATCATAATTACCAGGAAGAAGTCCACTGCTGGACATAGGCGTCCCTAGGCATTCTAATGCCAGTTTGAACGGACTTTGGTTTCGGTGCCCTCGCAAATCGCAAATAAGGCTGCCGTATAAAACACTGCTTGATGAAAAATTCTGGAGTGAGGTTTTGGATATATTATAGCTAGGCTGGCAAGGAGACAAAAAATGCTCTATCACCAGTGAGGAATTCGTTATTACTTTCGGAAGACTACTGTAATTTTTATATGTAGTTTTCGCCTTAATAAATACTTTCAACGTTTATAATAATCGTGAAAATATCAACACTTAATTTCCAAAGTTAATACAAGTCCGTCGTAAGCATATCGACCTCGTATCCACGGATATTAATACCGATAGAATGCATTATGCCGATACATTAACCGATGTCCATAACCGTAAACCGAACGCGTAAAATCGACCGTTAAATTAGGTATCTATATGAAGCTCTACCTAGGATTTACGATGAGTCTAGATTATGGCCTTGAAGTCGTTAAACAGGTTTAATTCGACTAAAGGTTTATACATATAATTAAGTATTGATTCTTTTATGTGAGCACAAAATAATGAGATTTTTATGCCTTAAGCCATTCTAAAAAGATAAATCTCATACTTATAAATCAACTGTTTTAGTACGTAGAGTTTTATGATTTAAACCATTCTCTAAAGTTAGTCTTGATTGAACTAGTTTAGTCTCGTCTTATTAAGGCACTTGCGTTGCGTCTTTAAAGCCCGGAGTCGGAGGGATTTAATTTTAATGGTCGATGATTAGGTAGCTTAACAAGCCTAGAAAAATAACTGCATCGCAAATAAAACCACAGGAAAATATTGGTTCATTTAGTTCGTGGACGAACTTTGATAACTTTGAAATTTTATTAAGCCTTTTTATGTATCGAGCTTGTCGTTCGCCTGAAGTTCAGCGTAGCAGGCGCTATACAGTATTGCTGAGTCACTTAGAACTCTAAAATTTAAAGATTCCCGTGAAACTGCACAACGCTTGTTATCCTGTGATCAGCACCAGTTTAGTAACAAGATTACTAGACTACGAGGTCTGGTCATAAAGTCTCTTTTACTCATTAATTTCTCTAGCTACAATCCCGACTTAAATGACATGTACAAGGCTTGCACACTAATGCTTGGCGGCAGAATATCTGGTAAAGCGACAGTACCTAGTATATAGGGTGCGATCCAGTAGCTGCTAAGAATGCCAAGAACGAAAAAAACGATCACATTGAAACTGTCAAGACTCTCACAGTTATTACTTTTATTGCTAGTAGAACGACTTTTTATGTTCGAAAATAACGAAAATATCAACAATAACACCGACTGGAACCGACTCATGGACGAGCTTTACATTCCTACCACATAGTCAAAGCCTAATTAAAAGTATGTCATATGATACTAGAAAAAAGTTAGCACCTACATCTCACACACAGTTAAGAAAATAAAACAACTTGTAAAGTGGGCAACATTAATCACAATGTAAACGTAGAAGCACACTCCCGAGACACTCAAGTCACTTCTCTCCCATATGATACTTTCAATTATTTCCTCAATGAGAGAGTATCACATTGCACTTAAGCGAGAAAACGTATGAATTTTCAGCATTATTTATTTAGTGGCCAAATGAGACAAATATACAGTTCCGGTACGTGTGAAAGGGATGAGAATACGAATTTCTAATGAACGTAACATGAGCGTGAGTCGGGTGAGGGTCGACGACCTTTTCTATAGGGTGGATCCCCTTTGGACGGACATGGTTCCGAAAGGCGGTTTATTTTGATGCATTTTCTAATTGAATCGTTCTCCTATATTCCAAGTTTGATGATTTTGTTAATATTTCAACCCCATCTTTAGAATTCCGTTTGTTTATGTCAGCAAACAATATTTAATAGGACGCGAGTAGTTCTTCATTTAATGTCGCATCTTTGAATACAAGGATACCGTAATGGATGCAAATATTTGCCGATTATGCATGTCAAATTGAAAATGCTTACTAGCTTCTTTGAACTAAGTGAAGCATAATATTTGTTGAGATATTATATTTAAACAAGAAAGTACACTCGTGCATAGATGTTATGCTCATTATTTTCCTTGTAGACGTTATAGCAAAGAGACATAATGAGACCGCTTCTTTTTTCTCGTTTATATAGGTATCTATATTATGGAAAGTTATAGTTTTTTTTTTCAAATAAGGTTGGCAGTAAGTAACTTTCAACCCAGATAGTAAAATTGTAGTCGCCTTCGTTAAGATAACAAGTATTTAGGTACCTACATATTATCTCCATTCTATTGTTCTACATTATTCAGTAGGCCGGGAGCCGATGGATGCCGACCAGCCGCTCAAAGTGGCACTGTCTGGGGGAGGCCTATGTTCAGCAGTGCACGTCTTCAGGCTATTGATGGTGGAGGTACATCCGAAGATATTTTCATCACTTATCTTACTCGGGAAATCTGTCCAAATCTCTTCGAGACATTAAACTTTTATGCATTTCCACCCCATTGCTAACCCTTCGTTTTCTTTTTACGCGTTGCAAATTTTTACTATACACGAGCGAGTTACAGCGGTAAACAAACTGCTTGTTTGTCCGATTGGTTCGAATGCCGGTTTGTACCGGTTCTGGCTGGTTTGAAAACTGAGCGCCATTGGTGCGTGAAAAACGTGTGCACAGTGCAATCGGGGACAAGTACCACATGCGGGCTGTCGCCGGTCTCCCTGTGGACTTCAATAGCTTGTCTGTATAGATAAGCTGTATAAAAGTTTATTAAATCTTCTTTTTAACCACCAACCAAACCAGAGGGGTGTAATAAGTTTAATTGTGGGTGTTTAAGATTAGGATTGTGATGCTGTAGTAGGTATGTGTGTGGCTAAACCAATAAAGCTTACGTACTCTTTTTTCCCTTCGAAATGTACCTTTTCCAAGAGTGTTCATAGAAACTAGAAGATGCGTACCTACAGCTAAACCAAAAAGTTGAATTCTGTTCGTACCGGGCAGATTGAGTTTCCACTCGCATAAATAGAGAAGCGTTTACGGTTACAAAAAGGTAGAGTTCCTCCAAAATCCTTACAACCACTAAGCGTTTTCTATCTATTAGTGCCAATCAAATATTTATCTAAAGGAGAAAATTTATCACGCCCACTGTTCAACACCTCATCATGCCCTGTGAACAAAGTTGAAAGAGCAACACATTAAATGGCTGACACTAAAAGCGTACCCGTGTACGTTAAATTGAATCAATTTGCAAATAATCCGGGAATATTGTTGCCTATCGTACTGCGGTGATGTGGCTTTGGGAATCAAGGTGAAATTGCTTTGTTTAAGCTTTGTTTGTTTAAATTAGTGTTACGTTTATCAGTCTCTATTTTGACGAGGCTTATTCATAGTTTTTTTGTAAACAAACTGTTTAATCATGCTATAATGTTTATTTTGAAGAAACTTGCTCTTCCTGACCCTAAAAGTGACAATCCGAATCATCATCATCACCAGCCTGAAAACGTCCACTGCTGAACATAGGTCTCCCCCAGAGAGTGCCAATTTTGAGCGGCTGCTCGGCTCCTGCATGCCATTTAGTAATAAAATATTCCCAAACACAGAGACTACATACATACCTACATGTTGCTAATTACGTATGTTTCGGTGGTCTTATAAAAATACTTCAGCGATTGGCTCACGTTACTGGTCTGGGTAAATTATAGTTTTGTGCCTATGTTGTGATGTTCCTTCGATTCATACAAAGCGTAGACTCGAAATTTATAAATTCTGCGAAAGAACACTTTACCAGCGTCTTTGTTTCTCTATAAGTATCTGGAACTATTCAAGTCACACGAGAGAATATATATAACTTCTAAGTAAGCATGTACTGTACTATCGTAGACCGCGTCGTCATTTTCCAACAGATGAGACCGCGGTCAATCGGTTGAATAAATAAAGAAATAAATAATAAATAAATAAATATGTGGACATTTCACACAGCGCCATCTAGCCCCAAACTAAGCATAGCTTGTACTATGGGAACCAGATAACTGATATAATACTTATATACTTTTTCGTTTGTAAATACATACATAGAATACAATATAACACCCACCCAGCCACAGAACAAACTATGTTCATCACTCAAATGTTTGTCCTGGGTAGGAATCGAACCCCAAGCCCTTAGTTCAGTAGGCAAAGCTACTACCAACTAAGTTATCGGGCCCGTCAAAAAATCAATCAAAAAAAAATCCATCGCGATTAATCCCGAAACCACGAAACCACGAAACTTTAAGAAATATAGGTTCAATTCACATTTATCTCTAACTAGTCTACGTGTTCTTTAAATACAATGTAAGTATAGGAGACGTAGTTGAAATAAATGCAGGATTAAAGCCACCGAAGTGGACTTAGGCTGCTCATTTAAATGAAGCGACAGTGTTAGACTGTGTCTAGACACAACGAGTCCTTGAGTCAATGGCCCTAGTCCGAGTTTTGCTTTCGAAAAGTTTTGATACTCACAGCTGACTGCTCACCCAATGTACTCTGTGCTGCTCACTGTCTGCTCACTGCTGCGTCATTTGTGTCAGTTTTTCACAAAGAAAATATATTCATAGAGTATATTTTATGGCGAGTTAACCAAGAGGCATTATCTTTCAGTATATAGCAACGTTCTCTGTGGCATTATCATAAATGTTCTAAAGCCTGAAAGGACATAAAAAGCTTTTCAAGCAAAGAAGGTGAGCCTGATTTAGTCTTGACATTAAGTAAGTACTATTGGCAAGGAATCAGTAAACATTCGAAGTGAGACCTTGGGCCCGAGGGGACCGGGAGCTCATCGCGTTTTCCAAAGTTTATCAGAGCGCCTGCTCAATGCGACACGTGACCAAAATGCTGACACTTATTTGGCTCAACGCATCAGCATTGCAGTTCAACGAGGTAATGCTGCCAGCATGTTGGGTACGCTGCCTACCGGTAGTGGGCTGGAGCATTTGGACTGTCTATAGGCCATCCTGGCTAGTTTACAGTTCGAATGTTATTTGTAGTAGGTAGTGTAGTGGTAGTTCTACTTAGTGAAGTAGTTACTTTGAATAATAAAGGCACATTGCCTGCTATAAAAAAGTATGACAGTTTGAATTCAACAGTGATGCTTAGTAAATTTAATGTTTTCAAACATCGACATCAATTTTCATCAACATAAAAAAATCAACTAACCAACAAGTATAATCATACTCCACAAGAAAGTCTACAATGTTGACATCATCGATGTTACGAAGCGTTTCTTGATTTGCTATATTAAGGGTGAATTGGCTCTCATTGGTCGTAATTTATTGTTGATTAAGCCAATGATTGACCACCTGTTTTTCTTTATTCTAAACCTTACGACTGGCGCTCAAAGTTCAATATCATATATACCGCGTTCTTTTTATTCTCTTTTTTTATTTACACAATAAAATTTTACTTACTCTACAGTGACTGTATTTTTAAACAACCTATTTTATTAAGTGTACTACAACACTGGCACGATTTATACGCATTTGTAAAGATGTTTGATGATTATGCTGATTTCTATAAAATTTGTGAAAATAATGTGACCAGAGTGCGCAATGGTTCGAAAACGATTGTTCTTAAAATGATATAGGTATATTTGTTATTGTTATTGCATTTAATTTCACTTCGCCCGATTTCTGCTTGTTTTAACTTTTTAACCCAGACAATTTTTAGCCACTGCTTTAATATAAAAACGTTAAATTAAATGTTAGTTTCAGAAACAACTGCTTCAATAACTAAGTTTATTATGTCTAACCGTGTTTTATTCTTTTTTTATATTACAAATAATTATAATTCAGCCATTGTTTACTGATGTCTTAAACATGCAAAGGTTTCGCTACTTTGTACAACCTATACCCTTTTTTTGGTTTGTTTATTATTTGTAAAGCTTTTTATCCAGAGTTGCCTAAACCTAAGAATGGTCGATGGGGTAAACTGGAATAAAAATACTGAAATACCCCAAGGTGGAAGTCATTGGTGGGATTTATGGATTACTTTATACTAAAAGCTCGGAAACGTGAGGCCGGCCTATATTTTAAAGCCCTGTATTTGACCGCCATACTTATGTATTGTTGTGATACTTAGATGTCTATCGAAAAATAATAGTTATTAGCATTAAAAACGATACCCTATTAATAAGCCTCATGTGTCTGTTTGTCTGTCTGTCCGACCTATAAACGGCTATGTCTGTGGTAGTTGGCAGACATTTTCAAGGAATAGTCGTCATAGCCAACCAAATTATAAAAATTAGAATAAAATGTTTTTGTATTGGTAATGTAGTCCTCGTATTTGTTAGGAACTCTAATTAGCGCAAAATAGCGACCTCGTTATGAACTTGTATTAGATTTAGTAGTAGACTTTATTGCCTTAGTTTTAAAATGACAGTTTGTTAAAAAACTGGTGACTGTACGGTTTGTCAGATATAATAAAGCCCAAGAGGCTGCGGTCGGCTTGTATCACTTACAAAGGAGCTGTCAGTCTATTTCTCCCGTTTTCGGTGATATTTGCCTACCATTGTTAAACAAGCTTAGTCGACGAGTCTCATGCTTAGTTCCAAATTGGAAGTTGGGTGCGGTTTGTTGGTTGTACCTCAGCTCGCCTATTTTAATAACATCCTCCTTGACATGAACCTGTTTATGTGTATTTTATTATAAGTATTACTCAAGGAAGTTATATAGTATACTTAAAACTTCCTTGGTATAGCCACAGAGAATTGAAACAATTGACGCTTCGCAACTAGAGGCGAAGCATTTTTTTGCTCTGTGGGTATTACCCCAGATAATATAATACCTACAGCACAGATGCCTCATCCCATACAACGGAATAACGCGGGATATTTTACGAATTGTTTTATTTCTGCATAACCCAAGATTATCAAGCGATATTTATTGCGAGTTGGCGAAGTATTGGGCCAAATGAATACACTGGATACTTAACTAGTAACTCTCTTACTACATTTTTTCAAGTTCGGGCTATTTTTCGTTTGTCCCTGATGGGACTCCATGGTATTACGTACGGTAGCTATATTAATTATGAGGCAAAAGAATATTCTCAAAAACTGTTCAAGTACTAATAAGTTCCTACTGCTGGGACACGGGTTATCTCCTACTCGTAAGCTACGATGGACAAACAGGTTTGTGGATGTCACACGATCTTGATTTTTTTTATTTCTTGAACATACCCGTTTTAGAGAAAGTGCATTTCCTCAAAGATAACATGAGGTATAGCCAGTTGCGACGCCGTCCTAGCGTGATGTCAAACTATGAAATAGGCACCACATACTATGCCGATACTTAGGTACCAATTTTCAACGATAAACTGTTAATATAGAGCCATTTTACAATACTAAAATAACAACTTTGCTAATTTTTTAATCGTGTCGCAATCTTATGGTAAATCTTAATGAAATAGCTGTAATAATTATGGCTTATGTATTTAGCATCTATCATGATTGACTGAACAGTGGCTTTGCTATAGTTACCACTATATGAAATTGTTAAAATATTTGATTCATACTGAATCTTAGAACCGCGTCCCTTGATAGCGGCGTCGATAAACACAGAACACCAATGCAAAAAAAAATGCAGGACGCTGTCATCCTCCCCTCTGTCCGAACTAAAGCCGATTATAATCGCGATAAAAACGCCAAGAACACCCCCTCTCACCCTCCTGCCTCTGTACACCCTGCCTTATCCGATCTCCTGTCAAAAGTCTTTCCAATTTATGTATTGCAGCAGACACCCTGCGGTACTGTGGAAAAATGTATTAACAGTAAGGGGCGTTCTTCAAATACACGGTGATTACTTACGGCTACGACCGTAGTTACTATAACCAGTTGCTATCAAAAAACGATTATTACTTATAGTAATTGTTACAATGAGATAGATTCAGGTTTATTACTGGTAACAGCTACTACAACAGAGGAGCCGATGGATGCAGGAGGCGAGCAGCCGCTCGAGGTGACTCTCTAGGGGAGGCCTATGTTCAGCAGTGGACGTCTTCAGGCTGTTGATGATGATGATGATCGAATAAAAAAAATACCAACTTCTATTATAATTATCCCAGAATAGATATGCAGCGAGTTATTTGACGAGTTGTCCATACTGTTAGCTCTGTTGCGACTATGGTATTATTTATTGGTGGAAACGATCCCGACTTTCCTTTTTACTATCGATATTTTCGAATAAAGATATATGGCGATCAGTTTCAAACGGCCGTGATCGTGTAAAACAAACTTTAGTCTTTGTGGGATAAATTACATGATTTCGGATGCTATTTTTAAAATTGCGTTCAGTTTTTTGGGATAAAGTATACTGTATAAAAATCTTCGTTATTTTGCATTGCTATATAATAGAAAATGGCATTTGTGAATTAATTCTTCCTAATTATTATACGATTAGTGAGAGATCTTTCAATTTATTATTTCTCAGAGCTTTTAACCTTTTGTAAAATACCTACTGATCTCTACGGGGCATAACGTAAAATTTACTTTCTTTCTTTGAGTCTTTAAAAAATGTAAATAAACTAGGAACTGCTTCTTTTAAATAATGTAAAGAAATTATTTATTTCAAGCAACCCCCTGAAATACCTAAATTATTGCATCACTATTATTTTTATCGGGTTGTTTAAAGATGAAGCCTTAAAAGTGCAGAGGTCACCTAAGACATGTACTAGGTACTATTTTCTGAAAATTTCATCAACAATTTAGTATGAGCCAATTGTTATTATGATTTTGAATGCTTTTCAAAGCTTAGTATAATATCAAACGCCAGTAAAAAAAAACCTTGAAAAAGTGCTTAAAAAGCGCTTATTAAACATGAATACTCTTCCCTGAATCATCATCCCAAAAATGGCCCACGTGAATGCAGAGACTTTAAAATACACCACCCAAAGTTGCCCATACACAAAAAGCACTCGGAAATTGTGTTTCTGTTTCAAACTCGCCGGAAACCGCTAAGCTTTTAGCGTTAACTCAATGAAATAAAAAAAACGCTGGTGTCATTTAGAAGCGACAGGTCGCAATCAAAAAAATCCTTTTTGTCGTTGAAACTAAAACCACCGTTGAAAACAAATGAGTAACCTAGGTTTATGCTGTACAGTTGTGACAAAAAATAGGTAGTATTTATTGGTTTGTATCAGTTAAATTCTTCATTATAAGAAAACCACAGATTGGAGTAAAAAAAAATCAACTGGAAAACAATTACTTAGGTACTTATATTATTTGCATTGTTATATTGTTTAGCATTTTCCAATAGGATTACTTAGCATTTTCAAAAGAGGTTTAAAACTTAATTTAAGTACCTTAAAGACAGCACTGTAAACAAAATAGTCGTAAATACATTATTTAACTTAGAAATGTTTGAAAGTTAAGCAGATTTCGTGAATTCTTTGACTTAACTCCATTGAGACATAAGACGCCGTGACAGCAAGTTGAGAATAAATCTAATGAAACTGTACTTGTTAAACTTTGTAATTGACAGAAGATTATATTGAAATGTTTCAAAATATTACATTATATAGTCAACGTTCATCAAAATCATCAAGATGTTAGAATATTTTAATGAAAAAAAGTTTACAATACTCCTATATTTCAGAAGTACACCACTTCCTAACAATATCAATAATGAAACGCTGGCACTTATAGGACCATCCCCACCTCTTCCCGTGGGTGCTGTAAGAACCGGCTAAAGGATTATCCAGAGAACGGGCGCAGCATTCGCCTGATACCAAGCGCGGTGATAATGGCAACCCCGCCTATGATAAGCGTCCAGAGTAGCGTTTTATCGGAAAATCCTGTGGTCAGCAGTGGATGTTATCCAGCTGTTGTGACGAGTTGTTAAAATTTAGAATAGTTTTCCTCGGAGTTTAACCACTCAGGCGCGGTGCGGCGGGCGTAGGTAGGTCCCAAAGCGCTCCTCAAATAGCGCGGTATGGTTTTGCATATTTACGGTTTATACGAATAAACTAAGCAGTGTTTTAAAATTTCAAAACTAGTTTTGATAAGTAGAATTACTTGGCTATCTAAACAAATGCATTTTTACGTGTGTTGCAGTATAAAAAACACACACAACAACACTATACATAATAATTGACGCTCCGCCGTACCTAAAGGAAATTACTCCGTCGCCAGCGCGCGCCAGCTCGGCGCGAGATGCAATTTAGACTGAGGCGTTCTTTTTTCTCCTGAACTATAGAGACTTTTACTTTATTCGATAGTGATGTTCAACTAGTTTCAATTTTAGTCGATTTATAACGAGTGACACCCCTAAAAATTGATTGCCATCCCTAGTAGCGCAATCAGCTGTAAGCCACAATTGTGGTGGGGAGCGGTCCACGTTGCGCGATGCCGGCCGCACATGTGGTTGAAGTGCCTGAGCGGATAATAACATCCCCAAAAAACGGGTAAATTACCTGCAAAACCACGGGATGTCTCTGTTATTAATAATGCTCCGAACGAAACCTTAGTTACCATGTAACAGCAAAACGAACTCGTATATTCACACGTCGAGTGCCACAAAAGAAACCAATCACGCTGTCTCGCGTGTTTCTTCCATAAATCTGTTTATGTGTACGTACGACTTGTACATGTTACGTTCAAAACGCACTACGACTGCGCTTGATTTTGGAGAGGAGAGATCTAATTTTACCGTCGAAAATGGTCCAGATACAAGATTGTGTCCTAAGTTCGTAATGCCATAAATTAGTTTTTTATTTTATTTTCTCTATTTATATGTCAAAATTTACATACAATTACATTCAAAATGCGTTGCTACATAATCGTAATCTGTCGCAAAAAGATCACGCAATAACAACTTGTGAGTTTTGAATTTGATGCCTTGTTTTGCCTTTGGCAATTGTTTTTCGTTATTTTAAATTGATACTTATTCACTGAAAATAATTTTCACACTGCTAACCAAGCTTTTTTGTAGTCGGTTTCATACAACACAAACCAATGTCTTGCTACATGCCTTCTCTACGTTTCTATCTACGTCTTTACTCAGCTTTACGTGCCTTCGCTCAGCCGAAGTGAGGCTTAACCCTAACATAGTCTTGGTATATGAATGCGTACGTCATTAATCTTAGTAATAAATATCAGCTCCCCTTGTACTCCGCAGGCGGTGCTGTTATGATCCTTCTTGATGCTCAGCGTGCAGGGAGCACTTAATAAAATGCGTTTTTCCAATTTATTTTTATTTTTTGCTCTTATATGTAGACAAGGGGGGTTATGGTTAATGTCGAACCGTTCAGAAAAGTCGTTTAACATATTACGATAAATACTTTATGAAATTGACTGAATTGATACGCGACAGAAATTGTGTATGTGATTTTTTTGGCTTTCCACACCATTTTCTTTTTATACCCTTAGCAATATAGAAAGTGGCTTTGATCTTAGTTTGAGATGTTGACAGGAATTTCGCTAGGTCATCTTCATCATCAATAGCCGAAAGACCTCAACTGCTGAACGTAGGCACCCCCATAAAACGCGACTTTGCCATCATAGTTGATTGCCATGCTTCACAGACTGCTCTTGGTGATCGCAGAAAGTTTTAATATATCGAGCTGAATGCTGTTATACTCTGGGGAAGAATATTAGTTTGTCGTATTACAAAAGTACCATAATGTTTTTTTTTTTTTTTTTTTTTAATTATTTATTTAGTACAAAATTTATTCTTAGGGTTTATTCTATTGTTTGAATGGAACTAATCCCATCTGTAACATTTAGTGCTTCAAAGAGTAACGCCTTTGCTGCTTTATTCTTAGCACCAACAATTTTTAAGACCCACTCCAAGTTTATATCTCAGCAACGTTATAATTAAAATGTGTTTTACGACTTAATATGCTTCTGGAGTCGTAAACGTATCATTTTTCTTAGCTCTTAAAATTGCAGCCATTATTATTTGAGTGTATTTTTTTCATATTTAGTAATTTTGAGATAATTAAAAATGGACTTTTCTTTTGTTTTTTTAATTCTATTTTGCAGTCCATCCGTTGCACAATCTAAACATGACTCTCATTTTTGCACGAGCCGTCTTAGAAAGGGTTTTCATCCGAAGACGCGTGGGATAACCTAATCCAAGTCATATCTCGTTACAAAAATATGGTCCTGCCGTCTTTAGCCCAAGGGCAGGAAATCAGGAAATCACAGATGCCTCGTAAACTACAGCCACAGAGTAACAGACCTTATACAGAGAATATTTTATTGGAAAAAAAAAAATCATGTTTGTCATGCGATAGAAGTACCATGTGCATGTGTGAAGTGCTAAATAACAAGTAGGATATCTTTAAAATGTATTAGTATTCACATTGAAAAAGATTTTCATTGGAGTAGACACGAAAGGTTCCACGAAAGGTGACCACGAACCAGAAGACTTCCCACTAGTTACTTGTCAAAACCGCGGGAGCCGATGGATGCAAGATGCAAGCATCCGCTCAAAGCGGTCCTATGAAGGACGCCTATAATATGTTCAGCAGTGATCGTCTTCATGGTGTTTATGATGATGCAGTCACGGAAATTGTGTATAACGTCATTTTGCCTTTTATTCATAAAAACCACAAAGCCACAAAGAAGAAGTTGAAGTTGAAAAACACGGAATCAGTTTGTACAGTTTCATTTTCACAATAATATTCTGAAAGTTTATGTAAAACGATGAATTTCATTTCCATTCTTTTATTGTCTGAACGGGACGCTCCAATTTGATCTTCTGCGATTGTTTATGTTTGTCACACTGTGGCAGAGGAATCAAATCAGAGGTCATAAACGCGTGAATGAGGTGAGCTGTAAAACACAAATATTCCCATGCGACGGGAAGTTTGCTAAGAATTTGTTGGGGGATCGGATAATATGGCTATTTATGGGGTTCCTTCGCGGCTGATTCTTCATTTGGCACCTACTACACTTGGCAAGGTTTTGTGGAACGACCGACTTATGTTTGTTTTGCTGAGATATCCTGTAAGTTTCTTTGGGTAAATTGTAGTTTAGGAAACGCGTCTCAAAACTAACATTTCTAATTTTATTTTTAGGTGACTTCGTCCCCCTTAACTTAACCCTTCAAGAGGATTTCCAGAAGATTACATAACGTTATATAAAGTATCAAGAAAATGTTCTGAATGATTTTGTCAAAAATCTAAACCTTTTAAATGAATTCATCATCATCATCATCATCATCATTGTAATCATCATCATCATCAGCCTGAAGACGTCTACTGCTGACCATCATAGGCCTCCCCAAAGAGCGCCACTTTGAGTGGCTACTGGCCTCTTGCATCCATCGGCTCCCCACGGTTCTGACCCGTCCGTTAAAAGGTTCGCCAGAAGATAATTATTATTATCTTGTTGCTTGGGCTAAGAAATATCATAAAATTGTTTAGTAACTACGCAAACACGTAGTTCTCTGCGCACAAGGAGTTGCTCCCAGTAGAATTTGTATAAGGTATGAAAAGTTCAACTTTAAAACTATTCCAAGCAATTGTTATTGCAATCCCCTTGAGATAAACATGAGAAATAAGAAAGCAATATTGAAAATCCAATGCCAAAGCAACTTTGAAATGGTTTTAAATATTTCTGAAATCTTTCTTAACTCTGTTTGATTTTCTAGCATAATTTTTTTAGATGTAGACCTTCAGATAGATTGTATATATATAGTTGTAGTTTAAGATCTTTATTTTGACGGGCCCGATAACTCAGTTGGTAGTATCCCTGCCTTCTGAACTGGGGACTGTGGCTTCGATTCCTACCCAGGACAAACATTTGTGTGATGAACATAGATGTTTGTTCTGCGTCTGGGTATTATATTATTATTATTTTAGTACTTTTTTGTTTATACATATGTATGTATAAACAAAAAAGTATATTACGTTTTTAATAGTACTTACGGGATATTTTACTATTAAAAACGTGGTAAACAACTGTGAAAGTTTATAACAGTGTTTTAAAAAGTATATAAGTATTGTATCAGTTATCTGGTCATATTACATATCATAGTACAAGCTATGCTTCATTTGGGGCTAGATGGCGGTGTGTGAAATGTCCACAAATATTTATTATTTTATTTATTTATTTCTCAAAAGAATAATATACAGCTAAGTGAATCTGCGAAATACATGGTAGGCGTGTAACTAGTGACTAAGTTGTGGGAAATTTTCATTTATCTTTTCATTTGAGGCTATTTAAATACATGTTTGTGTTAGCGACGCATTTTTTAGCATACAAAAAACTTTTTTACCGATTCAAGGAAGGAGGTACCGACACTGAGTTTATTATTTTATCCTAACAAGATAGCTTTTTCAACCTACAGCATCACTGGGTTTGAGCGAGCTAATGATGTTGATCTCCACCAACCTTTACAGCGTCGACGGACTAACGAAGGAGTGTCAATAGTTGTATTTATTACACAGATTATGTTTTACAAAAAATCACAAATTCCTACCTTAAAAATTCCCATATTTTAACTCCCACGCCAATATTTGAATTTACCCAATTTTTTTGCTATTTATCCATCTTTCTATGGAAACGTCAAATATGGTTGCTGGCATCATTTGAGCTGTCAGCGGACTCTTTCCGATTTCAAATTAAGATGATGCGTCAGTTACAGCCGCAAAATAAACGAACGTCCGTTAGTAATATCCAAACACAACGGCCCATGGCCCTATTAACTCCCTCATAAGCCATTTGAAGCCCACTAATTGTTGCTCAACTGTCGCCGTTCATAATTACATCGGCACGGATAAATTGGTAGCAATAACGCATTGTATATAATGCGATGTGGTATCAACGCATTTATTCTCGTACATGCTGTACCAGACTGACTATGTGCCTAAGTATATAATATATTATATAGGCATTATATAGGCACATAGCCAGTCTGTACCTAGTATGGATGTATAGATTGGACGAAATCCATCATCTAAAGTGAAATGATGATGATGATGATGATGATATGCATCTATAAAATTATATTAGGTACCACGAGCCGGGAGACACAGCGTAGACCGGCCCCCCCACTAGGTGAACCGACGATGGAACCGAGGAGCCGATGCAGTAGGCAAGCCGCCGCGCTCTAAGTGGCGCTCTCTGGCGGGTGCCTATATTTAGCAGTGGGAGTCTTCAGGCTGATTATGATGATGATAAGTAGCTAACAAGCATACGGTCTTCCTGAAAGAAAATAAAAAAGAGGTCACGGTCAATTATGCCTATAATATTATAATTAGCCTTCCTTCTTTGTACTGCTGCGTGTTGTAGCTCTGGGTAAAATCCGCTAATGGAAAACTGGAAAGTCATAAACTGTTTTGAGTCTTAGAATTCACAACTGGAGAATTTCAAATAAAAAAAATTACTTGAGGTAACTTAATTAGATCCTTCCTAAATACTTCAAAAATTAGTAAAACCTAGAGTAAAACGCATCAGAAAGGGAGAGTAACCATCTCGATACATAGCTAAAACTGAAATTGCATTCCCACACCTGCCGTGTAAACAGAACCCGCCGCGGCATGAGTGCTTGTAATGAATAGTCCAATTTTCCGCATTTTCGGCTATTACCGACATCCGGGCGGGTGACGTCCGCAAATAATGGGCCCGTATGTCCGTTTGTGGATTTTTGTGGCTTTTCTTTTTGTTGCCGTTTGTGGTTCACGTGGCAGGTAACAAGGTGATGCGGGTGGGAATTACCTGGTTTATTTCGGCTATGGGAGTTATGCTGAATTTATGGCGTTTGAGGTGAACATTTTCATTTTTTCTTCTCAGATCAATTGCATTAATTTCAAAAGTGCTCGCTATTAATATCAACGTATTTGAATTTAAATTAAATAAAAGCAAAGACAAACTACATACCAAATATTTTCGATATAGCATTATGGGGCAAATGAATTGAGATTTAATTTATATTATAATTTTTTTTAGATGTGTAAGTAGCTTATATTATATACCAGGTTTAACCAAGGATGCGTTTTATACCGGATTTAGAGTTCAGTGAAATAGGCAAGAGAAAGACACGTAAAGATAAAATACATGTAGATACTTATTATGTGGTGCAGGATGAGTAGCGAGACGCATCCACCACCTAAAAATATTCCTAACACTTAGGTTAACTACACAAGTTATTCTATAAGCCTTTATAATGTACCTAATAAGATGTGCTATTTCTACAAGAAAGTATGCTAACTGCGCAACATTTAGTCTTGAATTCAGTTCCCTTTATTGTCGCTTAAGGCTCTCTTAATATCGCAATAAAACCGCCAACTTGAATGAAGTAGCACATCTTCTATGCTATAAACTGTTTTTAAAGTAAGGGTTGGGGTGTAACCACCGATCTAATATATTTTCGGTATTTATCTGTCTATGGGTAGTTAGGTTTCTCATTTTTCAATCCAAAATTTACGATATTATGTGGCTTCAAAATCAGTTAATTTTTTTGTGTTGTGTGATGTCCTGAATAAATGTATTTTCTTTCTTTCTTTCTAATTTAAACAATGCAAACTTATGAAATGCGTCGTTATAATATTATTAAGGTTGATCCGAAGTGAAAAGATCCGCGAGAACTAAAGCAAGAAGGCTCGCAGCCTCGACAACTGACGAGAAAAAAGTTCTCGAGTGGTACGAACCGGAAGACGCAGAAGTAAGCTGGCTCCACTGAAGGAACCGACGATTTGGTCAAAACCATGGCGTGTGAGACTTTTATCTTGGCTCGCTAGACCGTTGACTTCGGCTGTTGTCATAAGAAAAGCAAAAACCTTTTGGCGTTCTAAAAACTTCTGGCACCAGAGCTAGACGAGAAGAAGATATTTTTTTAAGTTTAATAAAATAAATGATACACACAAGTCGTTATCTTTAATGTAGGCAGAATGTAGCGTAACCCTCGAATGTTATCACCCCTAATGTCGGCGCACCACCAATCATAGCGAGGCGAAGCTAACGATTTCCGATATAACAAGCGGCCGTTAACGGCAGCGGTTGCCGCCAAGCGAGATACGAACAACGTCGGGTATCGAGCCAGTAATGAATTTCCTCTTTTCATTTGGTATCCGGTGAGGCTTATTCTAGCCTTTGCGAGGATATTTTGTGATTCAAAGGATTTTTTTAATGTTATCGCTGTGTTTTTTATCTGGCGCTTAGGGACAACTTTATTTGACATTTGTTTTTCAGGTAAGTGAATGGCAGGCGAGTGGCAAATATAGCTACTTTGCAGGGATGAGGTCGGTTTTGTTTATTTAAAATTCTGGCCATCGGTGAGTAACTTTTACCTACATAATTTAATAGTAACTGTTTCCCCAATGGTCTTTTTTACCTAAGATAGGCATTTGCGACAAAACTGGAAGACGCAGCGTAGGTGGACCAACGATCTAGTGAAAACCGCGGGAGTTGATGGATGCAGATGCTCAAGTAGCGCTATCTGGGTAGCAGCAGTGGATGTCTTCAGGCTTTTGATATGAGGCCTGCATTTGACGACGGTCGACGATGGAATATGCTTTCCTAGAAGATACCGTAGTGATGAGTAGGTACTGATGCTGTCGCTCTAAGTAGAACTCTATAGAACTCTTCAACAAAAAACCACACTAACACTAAAAATAAAAACGACTGATTTTCACGGAGACGTCGTTACTCGAGTATGGAGAATGCAGCTAGTTATTTTATTAAAAGCAGTATGGTACAACCCTTATTCATTGTTTGCTGAATTGAGGAACTTGGTAAAAGGCAATAAAAGAGGGTTTGATTGTTTCCTTCTTGGCTTCTGTTTAAGTGGTTATAATGTGCTTCTGAGTTTGTAATAAAGTAGGGAGTAGTAACTTTACAGAACTGTTGAAAGAATGGCATTTTACAGTCTTCTTGTTTCTAAACAAGTAAGTATTTGTTTGACGTTTTTACTCAACATTTAGTTAACAGCCAAATAAATACGTTTTGTTTGTTCTGCTCTATTTTCTGTTCATTTGCATGTCTGATGCCTATTACAACAAAGTATTGTTATTCGACTTTCTGATAAGTACTAAATGTAACCAAAATCTGTGCAATTCGGAGGATAACGAACAAGTGATTTGGTAAATATCCACTTAAATGGTTATTAAAGTACAAAATGTTATATTAATCTGGGGGGTGTATGGAGTCTGGATGTACAAAAATAAAACATTATTTATAAAGTTGTAGTAAAAATAAGTGCCTATAATATGTATGATGTTGAATGAAAAATATTAATTCAATACATAAAAACATCTATGGTCAATATGAAAGGTGAATCTCTGAGGCAGCTTTAATGCCCTTCCAGAGTCCCTTCATTGGTTATGTCCAAAGGGGTTTTATGACAAAATATGTATTTAAACTGTTTGTACATAAAAATTTTACTGTATCTGGGGCACGTCATTTAGGATAAACATAACTACAACCAGCGGTCATATAAAAGGGTAAAAATGTTTACAAATGTGGCAAAAATTGTTCGAGTTTGATTTTTATGTAAAGGCATGATTACTAACGTAACATTAATTAACCCTGGCACAGTCAGTACATTAGAAATGTTAGATAGATAGATAAAATCTTTATTGTACACACTAAATAATAAAAAAGAACAATTATTTACAGAACGTGTAACAGTGGGCGACCTTATCGCTAAAAGCCCATGAGAGTTCAAAATTTTATGATAGCCTTGGAATCAGAACTTTTAGGCCTCCTGAAGGCTTCTGTCTTGGTTTAACGTTCGCAATCTTTCAGAGAAAGAACGATATGGGTTACGGTATGGGACCTTCATAATTAGTTTTTATCCAAAAAATATTTAAAGAATTATCTTGAGCTATTAATACGTAATTTAGCCAAGCTGATCTTATATTATATCTCTAATTGTATTTGACGTATTCAACTTGTAGGTACCATGCTTTAATGAATTCTATGTAGGTACCCATTAACAAGTATTCTTATTGCAAAACATGAGTCTCATACCACCCACTTACATACGCTGTAGGCGTGTTGTCGCTTTGATTTTCCACCATTATAACCACGGCTGTTGATTTCGAAAAGGGAGAGCGCTCTTTCCCGTTTTAATCACGAGACAAGGATTTGTGGTTGGAAAGGGGGACAGTTAGATAGTTCATATCTTGTAACAAAATGAGCTATTAGAGTTCAGGGTGTTTTGGACGTTTTTCGTTGAATAAAAATTATCCTGTTTTTATTTATAAACGAGAGTGAGTATAATATGGACGCTTTGCTGGCTTGAAAAATAAAGATCCTATAGTCTATGAATAATATATTTTAGTAATAATCTTGCAAGGTGCATCGCCGCTTAACATCAAGTGAAATCCAGTCGTTGCCCTAACCGTGAAAACCAGATAACCAATATAATACTTAGATACTTTTTTGTTTGTAAATACATACATAGAATACAATATAACACCCAAAAAATAAAAAAAAAATAAAAATAAAATTGAGAATAATATGAAAAAATTAAATGAACTTTAATTGATGGGATTGAGAACCAGTTTCTCTCTTAAGAACTCTATTAAGAATTACTAGACAAAATAATTAAACTCTCAGATAAGGTTCAATAACCACAACCAAGTCTTCATTTAAAGTTGTCCGCGTGGCGCCTAATCAACGTAATCGGGCTCCACCCTTTGTGATAACTTGCCGGCCGTTTCCCGGAATGGAATCGTCATTCCGAATCGAGAATGGTTTTTTGCTCGTCTCCAGAATACGGGATGAAGGATGGAACGGGGAGTATCTTTCCGTTTTGTGGAACCCGCCCGTAATTTAGATATAATTGTGGAACGGTATCTTTTAGTGTGTTTGAAGTATGATTATTGTGTTTTGCTGGGAACGGGGGCAGAACTTGACTGGTTTCCATTCAATTTTTTCGATACTTGAAATAACATCGAAATAACAATGTGTAGGTAGGTAGGTAAATAAATAAATAAATATGTGTGGACATTTCACACAGCGCCATCTAGCCCCAAACTAAGCATAGCTTGTACATGGGAACCACATAACTGATACAATACTTAAATACTTCGTTTTTTTTTGTTTTTTTTTTTTTGTAAATACATACATAGAATACAATATAACACCCACACAGGTATGTTAATGGTCTGTGTTTCTTTTTGTGTTCACGTCATAAGTACCTAATACTTCAAACCTTTGACTAAACTGTTTATGTAGTTGTAATTTAATTTTTAAATGTATAGAATTGTTTAACCATCTAATAAGCAAATGGTTTAACAAACGTTGAAAGTATAACTTATACCTATATTTTTGTTACTTTATTAATTCATATTATTTGAAATCGATTTAGCCCTTTTGAAAGCTACACATTTTTTACTTGGTGGTAGGACTTTTCTGCAAAGTTCGCCTAGGTAGGTACCACCGCTTTGTCAGTTATTCTGCCGCCAAGCAGTAGTCTGAAAGCACTACTGTGTTCCGGTTTGAAGGGCATTGTAGCTAGTTAAATTACTGGGCAAATGAGACTTTATGACCTGATTACACAGTGCAGTGTCACGCGAAACTTTATTATTTTAAAGTTCCGAGCGTGACTGTAACTGTTATGGGCGGCCGTATCGCTTAACATCAGGTGAACGACCAGCTCGTCACGTCATTCATGATCATAAAAAAAAAATTTGCTTTTATATTTTAGCAGATATCAGAACGTAAGGATATCGATATTGAAAAATCCCCAGTAACAAACTACAAAAGCTCCTGTAATCCAGCAATTAGTCCCATAAATCGCTCACCAGCTCTGCACCCATTGAAACAACTTTACCAGCAAACTTTTAACACTTTCCTCTGCTATTAAAAATTCAATGGCATCTAAAAGGCACCTCGGGAACTCCGGAGCCTGGACTATTTTTTGAATACGCTGTGACGGAGACCGGACTAATTGGATCTAATAAAAAAATAAAAAAGCAGTTGTACTTAGTGTTTTTAGTAAAACGGTATGAAATGTTTAGGGGACTCATATTCCAACTGAGATGCAAGGTTTTTGGAAAAGTTTCTAGACTAATCTGGTTGCGGTGCTCTGTGAATTTAATAATATATCCAAAAATAAAATTTTACAGACCATATTTTTATGAGGCGTGTTTATATCATTATTTGAAAATGAAAGACAGTTCTAAAGAGATGTAAATATTAAGTGTTTTTTAATTACTTACCATAATAAAATAAAAGCCTTAATAACCTTTGTCGATATATTAAGCCGTAAATATTACTTCATAAAATACGTGAGTCTTATGCCTCAGTTTCTCATTTTCCTTTTGCGTCATTAAACAACGAAATCACGTCCCACTTTCCTTGTTTACCGATACACAAAAACAATACGCGTCTCAGCGAAATAGAGTCGACTCGCACCAACATCAATCTTAGTCCGAGGCCGCTCACTCATCGCCCGAAAAAAAAATCAAAAAGCCAACGCAAAACCGACCGGAATACAGATGCCTTTTCAAGAATCCCGACGAAAAGACTCCGCTATTATCGACTTACTCGCACCCTCGCAAATAGTGCAAGTACTGACGTTATAGTTTGAACAGCAATCCAACGTTGAATTTGTAAATATTGGTACGTTTTTGAGGGATAGAATCGAAGAACGATTCTCTTAAATGGAGTCATTTGTATTGTACGAGGGGTAGGTTACATTGAATGTTGCATTTATTGACCACTTTCAGTCGAGTGCTTGCGGGTTGAGAACGGTTTGTCAGCTGAGTGTGCGCCGAATATAAATTTGTTTACGCTGCAAATACAAGCTGGACAGACTATTCGAATCGTAGAACGCTGTAGACAGCGAGTTAACTCCAAGAAATCTACTATAACTTTTCCTCGTTCACGCCCAGTTGTCACATTACCGTTCCAAATCAGGAGATTTCCGGAAGTGCTTCCTTATCTTTGAAACTTCTTTTATATGTAGGTCAAAACGCAATTTATATCATTTTTTGTGGGTGTCGTTTGCATTAATTTTGGAGGGCGGCATCTGCGAATAATGGCGTCTCCAAGTTCGTATATTATTATCATTTTATTGAATTTACCAACCCGCCAAAAATTGCTTGTGGAAAATTTACACTTATCGGAGAGGTTGTGCGCGTGAAACAAGTTTAAAATAGTGTTTTTTTAGTAAGATCGTGTTAAATTTTGTTTTTAAAAATCATTACCTTAATCACTTTTCTATACAATAACAAAAACACAACCACCCACAATCGTAAATGCAGAAACTCTTTTTATTATTCTTTTTTGTTTTTGATTCAATCTAATTTATTATGTTTGTTGTTCATATATAATATTATCCGTATGCAGTAAGTATCATTTTTGTATTAACTCTGTCAAAAACAAAACACAACAGCCCTATCTCCATCATATAGGTACCTATTTGAATCTGTCTGTACAATGTAAATGACACACCCTCCTTGACTCAGAGTATGACAATAAACCATTTCATCTTCTGTCTTGCCCATTTCGTATCGCATTTAAATGGCTTAATCTGAATTTATGGCGTTTTTTGGTGTGACTTAAGAGATTATGATTTATGAAAATGTAGAGAAAAACATGTTCGTAGCTTGGAGAATAGACATACTCAATTAACATAACTAATACGGAAATTGAAAACAATATAGAAGTGAAGGTGAATACTATAAATATCCATCTTTATTGATTGATATATTTATTGATTGTTTTACAGGTATAATGCTGGCATATTTCACAACTATTCATATAATTTTAATCAGTTACCTTAATAAAATATGTAACAAAGTTATATAACTATAAGTGACTGAAAAAATAATTAAAAAATACAAATAATTACAACTAAAACATTATTTACAGAATTTACAATGCAAATACGCCATCCAGCTCACCACCGCGGGGTAAGGTTCCCAGAATACTGGCAGCATTACCTCGCTGGATAAGGAGGCTTAAACTCTGAGCGAAGAATGTGTCAGCTCTGGGATCTAATCTGGTGGAGATCATATAATTATAATTATATATTAATTAAATAATAAGTACATACCCTACTGATAAGTGTCATAATTTAACATTGGTTGTAAATAATACTGTCAAAATAATACTTATTTGTAAGTACCTGTACTTATCTAAGTACCTATTCTTAATATCCAACCCAAAAAACATTGCACCAAACTGTTTTCTTCGTATTCAAAGGTTAACATTGATGATACATTACGCCAACGTAAATTAAACACAAAATTCAAATTATTCACTTCAAGTCGATTGTAACATTTTCAATTCTGGGAATGCTTTACACATAACGTGTAACATTCCAGGAATCGAACCTGTTGCTTAACTTGGAAAATGTCATTAACATTTTGAAGACTTTATTTTGTAAGGCCTGCGTAATGAAAACAGATGTAGAGATAGCAGACACAAAAAAAGTCAATATAATTATGATTTATTTTTAACGTACCTCAAACAATGAGAAATCGGAACACCAACTATCTCAGCAGGTACACCCTAGTAGAGCAAGGAAAGAATTGCGCTGAGACTCCGATAATAATAAAAAACTTTCATGCCGAGCGTATATGCGCCGAGCGCATAAACTTTAATGGCAATAAAAAAATACATTATAATAATGTCATCTGCACAGGTAAATCATGTTTTATTCTAAAACGTCAATTGGTTTGTAGTCTTGAGCAAAGCGTTTCTATTGGGACGCGAGCGTTTTTCCTGTCCTGTGCGGTTGCACGTTAGTTAAACTTTGTTGTTTACAAGCCAGTTGTTAAATAAATATAAATTTAATTGCCAACGCACCCATTTTGTTATAGTATAATTGTACTCATGCAATTTATGTATTACGTACAATTATTGTTTGCTTCTACAACAGATGTACATTATTGTTGTGTGTTGTGTTTTGTGTGATTTATGTTTGCGCCAGACACTTGCATGAAGGTGCACATTCAGCAAGTGTGCTTGTTGCACCAAAATATATTGTAAACTTAATATTCCGCTGTGTACAGAACTGGCGCTCGATTGTCTGCAGATGCTATCTCTAAATTAAATAATAGATGGACTTTTATATCAAAAACATGGCTGCTCAGACTTGCACAGAATTTCAAATTTCGTTTTTGTTCTCAAATCACGAAATTGCATTTCTTTAAAACCTGCTGTGGTGTGCCTTTTATTTTTACCAAAAGGTAAGCATTTAGTTTATTTATCGAAAATATTTAGTAGAATAAAGAATATAAGAAAGAGAGAATGAGAGAGGAAACCCAAGATCTTTATAATGATGTCTTATTTTTTTGTTGACGTTACATAAAGCATAGTCCGCAGTGACCGCGTCACGTCGGAAAAGATCATTTCGCAAACGTAATTAAACTTTTACTTCATTAATGAAAATGACTTATTTTCTTTTCAAATAATGGGGTCGGCATATTGTTCTCTGCGAAGCCACTCTTTTGTGCACAGAACAATAAAAGGCGTATTTCACTGTTCGGGCAATTGAAGAGGGGACGTCACAGTTTTTCTCTTAATTGGTACACGTCACATAATATTAAGTACCTATAAGTACTTTCCGTATTGTAAACCGCCATTTATTTTTTATGGCAAAAGGTTGTAAGTCGAGCATTAGTTTTTCCATTAATTTTATTGGTTTTCAACGTGTTCCGGTAATCACTTGAGCCGGTAATTAGAATCCGGGTTAACTGCTTTAACTAGTTAATACAATTTAATGTTTAGTGGGCCGCATCGGCGTTGATATAGTTTGGCGGAAACGTCGATTTTATGTGAACTTGAGGGTTCGGTAGAGCTTCCTTAGAAATAATGTATAGGTCACTGATCACTATGCAATGAGTCATTAACAAACTTTATAAGATAGTGAGCCATAAGCGAAGTTTTATAGAATTTATTTTGCAACTTCTAGTTAAAATTATTTTTATGCAACAAAGTATTGTTAAAATTACAATGTATAAGTATTACTATGGCTAATAAATTATTGAATATTGACGTTACTGCTAAACTTAAACAATCCTAAGAAATCTATCAATGTGTCCAGGAATACTTTTTTAGCGCATCTATTAAAGGGAAGTATCGTTCTTCTCATTTTTGTCTATGTTAAAGTACAATAAACATGCGAGTAACCTTATGTTACATCGCAGCGAAGCGTTGCACAGTATTATAAGGGTACAGTTGTAGAAAATGTTATTTTTCGCGCGTGGTAGCTCTCCCTGACAGGTTCAACAGTAGATGCACTGTTTGCTCAAATAACACACATCGCGAATATGAAACCGAGAGAAACTCATAGTATGGAGGGTATGAGTTCAAATAAACCCTCGTCTAGATGTTCTTCGTTATAGTGCATTTAGACGTCTATGGTTGGTTGCATTGCGATGGATATGACGGTAAAATGAAATTTATTGTCATCGCCATAGGACGATATTTAATATTAGGAAAGTAAACTGAAATGTCTATATTAGAAATCTCTCTAGGAATTATTAAATTTTAATTAAATAAATCCCTCTTTAATATGTGTATAAGAAAAATAATTAGGTACCTACTATTAATTTCTCATCGGAAAATAATTTCATAAAATTATAACAGTTACACAAACTTAGATACAGGCGCGTTCATAAAATAACATCTCATCAGGAAGAAATATAGCTTTCGCAACTGAAACTACAACGAAGACCGAAATCCCGAGTGAAAGCACGTAGATTTATACCAGCGCTTTATCATGAAAGAAAATATTGGGAATATTTCCTGATTTCGTTTTTTCAGCAACGTAATTTATCTAAAAGCCGTAAAACTAGACGGCTGGAGGCAGACACGTCCGTCTCCGTATAAGTACCCTGGCGAAATGCCAAGGGTGAGGGTTATGGGCTTCGGGTCATCTGTGCAAGGATCTAGCAAATCGCCAATAGAATACCCACCCTTACAACAGCTAATAACGTCCAATTTCCTTCGACAGCGTGTTTCACTTAAACCTTTACGGAGTCACCTGAGCCCACCTCGTGCTATCACCACGTCATCCGGATTGAAAACCTTCATGAGCTTTATTGGATTGGATAGAAGATTGAGATTTGCTTGAAGTTTTTGTCGGTATTGCATCAACCTGCTAGTTCAGTTCATCGGTGTTCGTTGTATTCCGTGTTCTTGTTTTGGACAGAATTATGTCTATGTACGGTTATTGCTGAGACTTTGTCTTCCACGGTATTTTATTGTTATGAACTTGTAAAATATTGCTAACAGATTTTTGTCTTGAATTTCATACGTTCCGAGAATATTTGTCGCAGCGCTTTCGTGTCTCAGATTTGTTAATTCAGTAGCTTTATCGTTTAATAGTTTTCACCTGTTAATAATAGTCTAGTATCTGGTTAGAAGTGGTTACTTCAGCAATTTCGTGGGTTCTGTGTAACCCGGCACCTCTTTGTGAAGTTAACTCTTTGTGCCGCTGAGTCGTAATTAGAACCGAGGAAGCGAGGAACCGAGCAAGTCGCCTTACGAAAGAAAACCTTTTTCTCTAAACCGGATACGGAGCGATTTGATACTCTGTCGGACTTTTTATTGCGGTTGATGACTGTTGGGGATTTCTTTTCTCTTTGTTTGATTGTGTTGAAACCAAACGGTTCTGTGATAGCGGTATAAAAATAAAACTTTAGCATAAATAGGATAACTTCAAAGATTAATGGAAATAAGAAAAATGCCTTTTTTATTTAAACTTGCTACTATAATAATACCAACTACTAACTACTGAGTGCTACTAGCACAGATATTATAATAGGTACTATCTACTTAGTTACACTATGCCTATTTCCTACAAAAACAGTTGAAATATACATCGTGGGATTATAGCCGCACTGATCTATAGACAGTCCAAATGCTTGAGCCCACATTAGGTGGGCCACCTACCTACATCCCATTGAATTCGTGGCTTCATTGAATTATTAATATTTCGAATTAATTATTATCTGTTCTCTCCATTTTTGGCGTCGTTCATCAACAGCCGTATAACGTCTACTACTTAACCTAGGTCTAGACCTTACTAATAGAGCGCTGCTTTGAGCTTGCCTCCTGCAGCCATCGGATCCACAGATTGTGTTTTCTATGGTTCGCGGTAGTTTGGGGCCCGTTGTAACTCATATCATATTACAGTAGCAGTCAATCTTTTAATTGATATTGTATGTACATTTAATTATGATTCTTTGTAATGTAAATGTTAAATAAATTCTGGAAATAATTTTTTCTCATTCTCATTCTCATTCTCATTCTCATTCTCATTCTCATTCTCATTCTCATTCTCATTCTCATTCTCATTCTCATTCTCATTCTCATTCTTACTGTTACTGTTACTGTTACTGTTACTGTTACTGTTACTGTTACTGTTACTGTTACTGTTACTGTTACTGTTACTGTTACTGTTACTGTTACTGTTACTCCTACTCCTACTCCTACTCCTAATACTCCTACTCCTACTCCTACTCCTACTCCTACTCCTACTCCTACTCCTACTCCTACTCCTACTCCTACTCCTACTCCTACTCCTACTCTTACTCTTACTCTTACTCTTATTCTTATTCTTATCACTCGAGACTCCTACTCCTACTCCGACTCCTACTCCTACTCCTACTCCTACTCTTACTCTTACTCTTATTCTTATTCTTATCACTCGAGAACTTTCGTTCTTTGAGTTAGCGTCATTATCTAGTTACATTACTTACTACGCTTCACTTTGCTTCAGCAACCTAATGAAAGTCATAACACGCCGCGCCGGCACGCCAGATCTTTACTTTGAAGAGAATTTCACCGTACATTGAGATAAATACAAGTATGCCGTATTAAATTAGCTTAACCGTAGGACGTAAAAACAAAACTTAATCGTCGATTCAACTTTAGACCTATACTCTATTATAAGCAAATGAAGTTTGCCATCATAGTCAAAATGACGTAATTAAACCGACCTAAGGCTGGTAATTTTCAGGAAAATTGTTATTATCACAGTCTCCCAGTGGTTTTCATGTCCTCGTAAAATGAACCTTCAACCCAGCGTATTTAGTCTAATAGGACTCATTGAATCTAAATTGTTATTTGAACGATTAGGGTTTATGTTGTTTTGTTATTTATTTTTATTATTTACAAGGTGACCCGATTAGAGGTTGTACCGTCCAAAACATTAAAAAAAATCTTTTATTTCAGGTGGTTCACCCATAATAATATTTGTTAGTACAATATACAGGAAAACACGTTCAATTTTCCTGAATTTGACAATTGTCCGGGAAACTTTCCAATTTTAAATTTCATAAATAATGAAAAATGTAAAACAAAAAAAAAATCATAATGATCGATACGTTCTAAGATACGGTCACCAACAAAAACCATGTTATTTTTTTCATACTGGTTGCATTTCTTGAAATCTTCCAGTAGCGCGTAGAGAATATTCACAAGTCTGTGGGCAAAAACTCTTTATAATCGTCGTTCAATATTGAACTAGATTTTTTTCCTTATTGTTAGTGGAAGATTAATCATAGGGTAAAGAGCTTATGGTTGCTTTATTTTAAGCTGTGTTCCAGAACAACTCTATTATTTGTTAGCTGCTGTTGTTGTTGTTAGCTGTTTATTTTATTAATTTATAATGATACATCTAGATTTTTATTCAAAACACAAAACATCATATTATTCATCACATTATTTTACTATTACTGTGATTTCATAATTATGTTAAATTACCTAGAAATTGAAATAAAATATTTTGACTTATTTTGTTAACTGGACAGACCCGTATTTAACTGTATTTAACTGCGGAAAGTGACGATGAGATCTGCAATGATAGATTTATGTATTAAATCTATAAATATATAACCAACATTTTACTTACTATTGTTGTTGGAGAATTATAGAGGGGTATTATCTTTGCTTTTACTCTTCCAAAAATCAAACAAAAGGCGTTCCAATCTCATTTCAGTACGGTACAAGTAAATTTAATAAAACTTACACATAAAGGGTATTCAAACCTCAACAAACCACACCTGGGCGGTCATCATACAACAATGCTCCCAGAATCGGGCTTATTCTGAGCACAGGCTGTTTTACTTTATTGGTATAGAATATTGGTAACATCAGCAACACGTTTGAATTCAAAACGTTTAACGACTTACCTATTTTCAGTCTTAAACCTAATACGTAGAGTCTTGGTTTGTTTGATTGCAATTTGTTGCTCTGAAGCGCCACTGATGATAAAAACATGTAGAAACTGCAGTCTCTATAATACACTTTTTCTCAGCGTTTCAAACATGACACAAAGTTATACTTTAAAATTAATACAATGGTTCAGCAGCACATAAATTGCAGAAATATATTTTTAAATTTTTAACACTATTTCCGTTGATGAAAACATCAATTTCATATAACCGTTATAGTTACGATTCAATACATAAAATACATTTATTGAATTATTGTAATAAAGAAACAAATGACTGCATACCTATTATGATTCCTGACTCCTTGAGTACTTACTTAATCATCGTCACAAAGGTCACACTGCCAAATATTTTATCAACAAAATGCAGTATTATCATTCAGATTCTAAATATTTGCCAGCCTAAACGATACCTTAAGGTGAACAATATAAGCACTGAAAATCGTAGCTGTAACACTGTCTAGACTGTTCTGGCAGGGTACCGAAGGTAGTCCATTTGTGAGGTAGTATACCTGGATGGTTGCCAACAGCCCGACGTGCTGCCCTGCCCTACAGGCTCAGAAGCTTCGCCGCAACGTTTTATCTATTCAGAATTGAAAGCACTAATAATAAAATTGTCTGCCCACGTTTGCTACATCCGCAGACAGAACCTAATAAGTTAAATTGTTTGGGACTCTGTATCATGAATGAGCTAAGAGATTGAATTTATAATTTTACACTCATGTAGGTATTCGTATTAGCGAAATATAATGCTGTGGTGACGCTAAACCCATCAAGATGTGGCAATCTAAGTCAGGATCATAGTAAACATTTCGTGTTTGGATTTAATTTACTCCTGGTATTTTATCTATCCGCTCTATTTAATATTTTAAATATTAAAGCTTCCAAAATCTATCTATGTACAAATTATTGTGGGTGCGATGATTTGCGCAATCAGCCAGAAAGATAGAAATGTGTACAAAAAATAATGGAATGCAAACAAAAAAGAACAAAACGAAAACACAATTACCATGTATCATTTAAATCTTGTACAAGAACACAATGTGGTTTCGTGACACCATACGATCAAATGCCACAAAATTAAGGGGACCTCCAAAGCTTCTATTTATAAATGAACTCATTACCGTCGACCGCAAATTGCACCTCACATTATTCGGTGGTATGCACATTTACCATTATTAACGCAACCCCAGAGACTGGGGTGGCTTTAAGGCGTAAACACACGAGCGTTTTTATGAGACAAGTGCATGCCAAGCCACACTAGAGTTTATATATAATGATCTGTTAAATATTTTTAAAAATGATATAGTAAAGAATCTTTTATTAAATTTTTCTGCTCAAGCATGGAATGGAAAATGAGATCATAATACCTAAATGAGTCAGCAGTCCTAACATTCCAAATACATAATCATAAAGAGTGCAAGTATATTCAGTGGCCACGCAAGTAGGCACAGAAGTATAGCCGACCAGGGTCATTATTCCGTATCGATTCCTTACTTCGAAACCACGCGAATTCCTTGTCTTACATAAGAAATCTGCAAAACTGTATTCTCTATGAAACAAAAACAAAACCGCGCGAAATGAATTTGGAATTGGCGCGATTTGAACTGTCAAAAATCGTATGTTTTACCGAGACGCGTTCCGAAACATAAACACATCAAAAGATATGACCACTTATGTCAATATATTTTATTCAAAATAAATATAACTTTAATGTAAAGTGAAGGTATATCTGACGCTGTAACACGATTTGAACAAGACACGATAACGACGTGGTTTCCTATCGTGTGGAATCTGTGTTTCCATAGAGAATAACCGCCCTGTATCAAGTTCAGCAGGACTACCCATACATATTATTATAGAAACGAGAGAGATGAACGAATTGCCCGTTGAAATGCAAGAATCTGCCAAAGATCTAATAGGAAACGCCGCACAGAGTCACGAGATAGAACAGGAGGCGTACTACAAACTAATACAAAACCATAATGTTTCGTGACATTAATGTTTTAAGGTTACAATAATATTGATCAAATTCGTACCATGAACTTATAAAGTATTCCTGCATGAGAACGAGACTTCTACATTTTTATAAAGCGGTATCATTGTCGCACGTCAGTTTCAACATGATATATTTGAGTGAACGATTTAACGTGACGTCATCAAAACTGCTATGCCTCTGCAACATTACAGTTTTCTTACTTTTATGTCATTTTTAAATGTATGATTGAAGTAATATTGCTATAAGAGGTTGTGGTAGGCCCGAGCCTCCCTTTCACTTCGGAAGAGAGAAAGAGAAGTTCAGCGTAGTCTCTCTCCGTAAACAGACTATGGTTAACCAGAAACATTCAAGAAACGCCAGCGTGTCACCGGCCTACGCACCCCAGAGACACGGCGCTCTTATACGTGATACACATTTTAATTCCAACACAACATGCGAAACATACACTGGAATTTAATTTCCGTGGAATAATTTATTCGCTTTATTCCGCGGTCACTTCATCGGCGGACGTTCGACGAAATCGTGTTTTTTGGTTTTGGTCCCGCGAGGTGACAGCCATTTTAATTACGCACGTGTTATTACTAAAGTGTATAATTTGAATGAGAAATGTGTTAACGTTATGTGGGGAGTTTTTGAGATCTCACATTATAATTATAGTACAATTATGAATACTTTAATAATTATTATGTGAATGAAAATGGTTTTTTTATGTAGACTATCTAAACAGCTTTGTAGTTGTATCGTTTCTGCCTTGTTCTTTTTCACGACAACCACCCAGATTATACATGGTGAAGTTTCGTCGATCAATTCATAAATTTATAATTGAATGAATGTAATCTCGATTGAGCTAAGATCGGTGGCTGAGTATCGATTCTAAACTACGAGTCTGAAACCTGAAACTTACTGAAGTAGAGCTCTTTGAACTAGACCACTTACTTTTTTACCGTGTGATAGAGCTATTTCGCCAAAAATCACTGCAACTTGTATCATAAACCGCAGTATATAAAAAATATGAAAAGAACACCAAAACCGTAGTAGCTATTTCATCAATCTTTTCCTTTATCTCCGAAAACAATTAAATCTCAAAGAATACAATCAGTTTATATCGATTCAATTTGTGCCGGAGTAGGGTCCGCCTGGCAGGACCTCAAGATAAACGGATTATGTCAGCCTTGTCAAGCGAGCGAGACCAGGCCAACACTAGTGGATTTAACAAATATTTAATAATGGAAAGTTTCTATTAAGTACTTAAGAAAGATTTATTACCTTATATTGTTTATTTCAATATTAAACAATATAAGGTAACTAATAAATCTTCCATAACTAATTATGTATCTTAATAAATAAAACTGAATCAGGCTGCATCACAAGGCAGCTACTGAGCCCGATCTTCGGCTTTATTCTTCCAGACAAAAAGTAAACAAATATGTAAACAAACGAAAAAAAATAATTAAATAAGAATACTGTAAAAATAGACTGAATTTTATCGACAGTAAGCATATTGTTTTGTTTTTGTGTTCAATGAAGGTTCACCGTAATTTATGTCAAAATAATGTTTATTTTAATGGGCAGTTTTTTATTAATACCTATATGTAATACAAATATGTTTAGTAAGGTGGAAAATGTCTAGGTATTCCTACACTACGCTTTTTTTTATGGGGTTAAGTTAAGTTTGTTTCTCTTAAACATTAATAAAATAAAAATAAATAAAAAATAAACTTAAGTAGGCACTTATTTGTATGGTTATTTACCCCCAGTTTCTCGAACTTTAGTTAAGTTAAACTCATGCCAACTTAAAAATACTGAGCGCTCTTTGGTTGCCAAATGATTATCGGCTGTCTTCAACCAATGAGCCTTCAGTATTATTAAGTCGGCATGAGTTTAACTTTGACAAACGTGTGATAGGGGTTAGAAATGGAAATAAAAGGTTAAAATTCAATAAACGTAGGTAAAGTAAAAACCAGAATTTACAAAAGTGCTATAATTATTTACCATTTGAACTTCCAAGTTACAAAATACCGTCGTTTAAAAGCAGCTTAATCCTATTTGATATATCCATGCAACGTAGAGTTAGCATAAAATTCATCTGAACGAAATTATTCTAAATACCTTCTTTAAGGTGCTAAGCCGGAATAAACTTCGGATCAGTTTAACAAGGGAATGCAGCGGGTGTATTACGTGATTTAATCTATTTAATTCAATTTCAAAAATATGAAAAGACGATTTTTCTCTATAGTTTGTCAATGGACTTTAAAAGCCTTAAAACATTTTGTAGGTATCATTCAATTATAGTTTTGGCGTTTGATTATCATATGATAATTCATTTTGCAATGCGAAATGTAAATAATAAGCCAAATACATCTATGAACAAGCTAACTACTGTATCTGTGGTTATGGACAGCTGTAACAATCTGACTCTAAGCTATGCACGGATAAAAAAGGACTTGATTATAATCTCAAAATTAATACATTGCTGTCATCCATTACTTTGTCGTAGGTCCCTACTAACCTAAACTGCGTTTGAAACTATAATATCATATTATTATTATGTTGAAAAGCAACCAACCAAAGGAGAAAACACCAAAATATTTTCAATCCCGGTCGAAATCCGGATCTTGCGGGACAGAATAAAACAAACCAAAATAATACATAGCCGCGCGATGGTCTTACGTTCCGTTCTACGTAGGCCGCAATAATGCAGACGCCATTTGTCAGGATAAACACGCTGCCACAAGAAAAACCGGTTGTGTAACAGACAAATATTTTTCAGACTTGCTTGTTTCAGCAGTTTTTGCTGGTTTTAATTTAGAAGAGTTTGCTAGAGTAGGTACTTGCTGGTAAACACTTCTTGTAGGTACACTTAAGTTAGGTAACAAGTTTAGTCTTGAGTACTTATAATGTTTGTTATTATAAGTACTTTGGTTTCTCACGTTAACCAAAATATTGTAACTTTTGCTTGTACTACAGACAAATGTCTATTTTATAAATATAATGGGCAATGGAGCATTATCTATAATTATTATGGCAATATTATTTAACATGCTTACCAGGTAACCTAACCCGCGACCGGGTCAGGTTATCGGGTTAGGTTAGAAATAAACCAAAAATTCGACCAACATAGTATTTTTTATTAAATTTTAATAAAAAGTGAGTTTGTTTTACTCGTTGAAAGTTTTTAATTCCAAACGTACTCTTATAAATCTTAAATTTAGTTGAGTACTAAATTCACAGAGCTATGAAACAAATGACGCTGGACGCGTTTTTTTTTTGCTCTGTGAACTATATTCAAGCTGTACTTATTGCCATAAAAGCAACCAGGGATTAGTTTCACTAAAAACTGACACGAGCGGGCCCCGTTTGAATTTAGTTCTGAAGTTGACCGCAGTGTGGATTGGCGCTCGCGTGTAAATGTGACTCGGCTCTTTTTTGTACAAACAAATACTGAGCTGTAGGAGTTGTCTAAATATAAATGGTATTAAAACGGTCTCGTTCAGGAAGAATAAAAGCTGGCGAAATGGTTTTAGGGCTCCAGGGCCGCACAGTAAATGACATCACGCAAATTCTTACTCTATGAACTAATTTTGAAACGTTTTGAAAACATATTTAGCATTGCAATCCCATAAACAATAGATACATTTATTCAGAACGAAGTTCTATTGAACTTATTTTATAAACGAACGGACGAACGAACGGTGAAATTGGCTCAAGTAACGAAAATATTCTAGGTATGAGGTTTAAACGGCATTGAAATGGCTATCAATTTATGAAGTTTGTTTTTAATGACAGTAAATTTACCAACCTAAGTACTAAATAAGTTTTACAAGAAATGAGCATTAATCCAATATTAAAAAAAAGCATAATAAGCATAAATGTAGCAGTGTAACTTCCTATTAAAACAGCTTGTTTAACAGGAAATTGGATAGCAATAAAAAACATACTGCAACGCAGTTTTTCCGTGCTTCATAATTTTTGCAATCGAAATTGTATGCGGAGTAGGACTGCGCTTTAATAAAGTAAAAATATAATATTTATGTTCAGTGTAAAACAATATTCGGAATTAAATTTTGTAGTTTACATTTATCTGCAACATTACAGGTTGTAAGATGAAAGTACGTTACGGTAAATTGACAACACTTTTCAATATACGAGTTTCTGTACCCAACCTTTTTAAAAATCAATAGTACACATATATCTATGTTAAAAATGGTAAAAATGTAATGACTTGGCTAACTTTTCGGTCACCTAGTGTTGCTTAAAACTATTATTTAGTAATAATTTGTGCGTAACTTCATTAAGTTCAAGTAGCGAAAGATTATAGTGTTTTAAACTACTTCTAGCGTGCATAGCTCCATTTGCACGAGGGCTCATTGCTGGTGTGATTACAGCAAAATATATAAGACTGTCTTTTAGTGTCAGTCCGTCAGCCAGTCACTTGGCATTTATTTATTTATTTATTAGGTAGTATCGCGGGAGGTCCTGCATCATTCAAGTAGATCGGTGCAGGTATAGCTCTTCCAGAGAATTTGGAAAAGTAAAGCTGAACACCAGACTAAATGACATAGGTACATTGTAATGCTACATGTATGTATATATCATAATATATTACCTGGTTTCTATTATTCATTCACAACTTTCACATCACAGCACTTGACAGTCCTTTTCACAGTAATTTAAGCACAAAAAAACTTGATTTTCTCAAAATTTTACATCACTTTATCGATTTTGCGCGCGGGTCACGGGCCCGATTTCTAGACACGACTGCTCGGATGGCAGTTGTTTTGAAACTGTTTTTTTTGTTTCGAATTTAGTTTCTCTTCAAATTCATATTTTTCTTTTTCTACTGTCAATTTCAGTGAGGTATTTTATAGTTTGGCCATGATTGTATGTATTTTGACTCTAGATTTATTTTTTTACTATTCTGTATTCAAAATTTTGAAAACTGCAAAAATCTAGAACCTTGGAATGCTAGCGAGGTTTCTTTAGAAAAGCTGTCGCTATGGAATGGCAGTCTCAATTTACTCCTCGAACGAGGAACACTAAATTGATATAAGGCCATTCCCGGGCCTTGCCTGGCCCGGGAACTCAAGAACGCCTTCAAAAACCATCTTTGGCTATCCAACACCAAAATTGTGAAGTGAATCTCCATCTACGTCAATCGCTGCGCCACGACATATCCATTGTCAAATCGCCGATCGCCGAGCTACATCCGCTACAGCCAGTCGCGAAACTACGACGAATCTATCGCCGAGAGCTGATCGCCGAAACTACATCTGTTGTCACCGTCGGCCGCCGTATCTACCACGACGAATCTATCGCCGAGCGTCAACCAGTGAGACGACCGGCTTGCCTTTTTCAAACATTGAGTGGCAATATAACTTCATCACCATGTTCCGGCCCGTCGTCCGTCAAAGCTTTGACGACTAATACCTGCGTGTCTCCTGCTCCTGCATCTTGAATCTGAGCTGCGTAATAATACTTCATCGACGGTGGAAGGACGAGAATCTTCTTCTGGATCCAGAAGCTAATAACTGAATGAGCTAGCCGCTGAACTCTGGAAGTCGGACAAACTAAAGGCAACGAATTCCTCAGTCTCTATAACGACAGTGGGCCTTGTTTGAATAAAGACCCGGAAGTGGGCCTTGTTTGTTTGAAGACCCGGAAGTGGGCCTCGTTAAAGACCGGAAGCGGGCTTTGTTTATCTGAAGACCCGGAAGTGGGCCTTGTTTGGATCCAATAACATTCTAATTCTACCGTGATAACTTGTAGGCCGTAAACAACTTAAATTTCGCGTTCTTCCGCATCATCTAGAGACTCTTTTTTTTGCTTTCTACAAAGCTTGTAAAATTTACGAAAATAAATATCTGTTACCAATTCCTTTTTTTCTCTTCAGCTCTTAGGATCCTGTCAACCTAGGCACTGTTTAGGTAGGGGAGGAGCTGCTCATTAACTTGTAGCGTTCCATTCTACCTTTTTCACGAAAGGAACGGATGTAACGTGACAGTTTGGCGCCCAACTAAAATGAACCCTCTAAAACATTCTTCTAAATTCTAAAATAATACTTACTCAAGTAGGCTAAAATTTGATATTGACTTTTGGCTCTAACGTAATATCTTAGGTACTTGCTTAATTTATTTTTATACAGGCAGGACACGCGGAACATCACACTTACATTCTACAACACTCGCATAGTACTTAATACTTAAACGAACTTAAACTTGACTTGATTTTATCCTTGACTATTGACTTCAACTTGTGACTATGGCGAGACCAATTAAATACTCGTTTCTAAACAAACTTGAACTGGAATATGAAGTGACTATCAGAGGTGAAAAACCAGCTGACACTTTGACAACTCTTAAGGAGCAGCTGGCAAAATTGAGTCACATTCAACCTGAGGACATAAAATCTTCTCCAATACCTCTCAAACATGACCTCTCCCAAGCAGAGATCACGTTTAATTACGTCGAGGGTAAAATCTCGCACCTCGAAGCCACGGATGATAAAAGTAACCTGAGGAAAGTTGAATCTTTCGTAAATCATCTTCATTATCGCCTCGAACGCTTTAACGCCGTTCCACCATTTGTTGAGTCATGCTCAAACATACGATCTCGCTTCTTCACGCTCCAAAAACGGTTTGAAGTCTTAACTTCAGATTATTCAGGATCTTCTGAAGAAGTGTTAGTTGACATTCACAATCCTTGTCCTCAGACTCAGCCTAGCCCTCCCTCGATTTATCAATTACTACCTATGACTGGAACCAATCAAACTTTGGAAGTACTGAGTACTCCTCAACCCACTTTACCTTCAAGCATTCTGACTAGTATACCACTGGCTTCCGAGTCTGTACAAAACTATCACACTTCGGATAATTTTGTGAAGGAGCTCAAAACGTTTTCTTTCAATGGAAAATCGTGCCCTAGATCATTTCTTCAAAGATTGGACGAGTTTAGGATTTCTCGAAACATTCCGGAAGGTATGCTTTGCAAGCACGCCTTTGAGATTTTCACAGGTGATGCCCTTCATTGGTTTCGTTTTCAGTATAATCGAAATCCTACCTTATCGTGGAAAGATATTTGCACATTGCTGATTCGAGATTTTGGTATACATGATTACGACTATAAGCTGTTGGAAGCTATAAGGAATAGAACGCAAGGAGCAACTGAGACCATTATCGTTTACGTCTCAATTATGTTCGGTATGTTTGCTCGTCTTTCAAAGAAACTTAGCGAGAGCGAACAATTAGAGATTTTACTCCATAATATAAGACCGTGCTATTCAGTTGTTGTTGCACTTAAAGATATTAAAACGGTAGATTCTTTAATTTCTACTTGTCAAAGTTACGAACGCATTTCTGAACGAGACAAAAATTTTCATGAGCCTAGATCTGAAGACACTTCTTGTGCTGCTGAATTTGCCTATCTTCCTTCATTTTCTAAAGCTTTATTTCCTAAAACGTCTCCAAACGTAAGGTACACTAATGCAGTGCAGGAAGATAAACATCCACGCTCGTCATCTCAAACTAATGACATTTCTAAAGAAGAATTCTGTTATCGCTGTCGTATCACAGGCCATTCTTTACAAACTTGTACTAAGCCTAGATACCTCATTTGTTTTAAATGTGGTCGTAAAGGCGTGAGAATCAGCGAATGTCCAAAATGTGCTCCATCAAATCAACAAAAAAACTAGCTGACGACTTGAATGGTTTCACTAAATCACATAACAATAATTTTGATCTTAACGACTGGAATCAATGGTTAAATACTATTCGAAATTTTATGTTTTGCTACAAAACAACTTCTGTTTTCTACGACAAAGAAAAAGACTTTAACAGACCTTTTATTAACGTGTCTATAAACAATATACCTTTTTCCGGTCTTTTAGATAGTGGAAGTTGTATAACTATTTTAGGTAATAACTCTCATAAAGATATCCAAAAGTTAGGCTTTAAACTATTCAAGTCTCCAACTCAAGTTATGGTTGCTAATAAACAAAAAGCAATGTCTTCTGGTTATTTTCATTTGCCATTGAGATTTCATAATCAGACACATGTTATCAAAGCTTATGTTTTCCCTGATATTTATCCTTCTTTGATACTTGGGTGGGATTTCTGGAAAGAATTCGAACTCTCCCCAAAGATACTTTCTCTTGAACTCAATCTCGAATCTAAAGATCATACAACTTGTGCTGTTGAAAATCAAATATCAACATTTGATCATCTGTCTGGGAATCAAGTAGAAATTGCTAATGACATAATCAAGCGTTTCAAAAGTATTTCTTTTGAACAACGAGGTAAATTAGGCCGTACTAGTTTAGTTAGTCATCGGATCAATACTGGTGATGCTTTACCTATAAAACAACGTTGTTATCGTCTCTCTCCAGAAAAGCAAAAAGCACTCATCAATGAGGTCGATAAAATGCTAGAATTAAAAGTTATAGAAAAATGTGAGAGTCCTTGGTTATCTCCAGTACTTATCACTCCAAAAAAGAACGGAGAATGGCGTTTCTGCGTCGACAGCAGAAAGCTGAATGCAATTACTCGTAAAGATGCCTACAGCCTCCCTTTTGTTTCTGAGATACTAGATAACCTCAAAAATGCTAAATATTTGTCTAGTATCGATATAGCAAAGGCTTTTTGGGAAATTCCATTACATCCCAAAGACAGAGATAAAACTGGTTTTTACGTACCTGGTAGAGGAATGTATAGATTCACTGTTATGCCCTTCGGATTGACAAACGCTCCAGCAACTCAACAAAGACTCATGGACAGTTTATTCACTCCAGAGTTTGAGAATAAAGTGTTCTGTTACTTAGATGACATAATAATCATAGGTGCGACATTTGAGGAACATATTTCACTCCTACTTAAAGTTCATCAGAAACTTTCTTATGCTGGTCTAACCATTAACTTTGAAAAGAGTCAATTCTTTCGCAAAGAACTGAAATATCTTGGCTACATAGTAGATGAGCAAGGATTGCGGGCTGATCCCAGTAAAATTGAAGCGATTCTAGCTTACGCTGCTCCTACCTCTAAAAAAGAAGTAAGAAAATTTTTAGGTACGTGCAGTTGGTTTCGCCGATTCATACCTAATTTCAGTACTATTGCTTCACCACTCTGTAAATTAACGTCATCTGGAAAAAAATCTCCAAAAAAATTTGTCTGGAATGCTGAGGCTGACTCTGCTTTTGCTAAATTAAAAGAATGCTTGACTACAACACCAATACTATCTTGCCCTGACTTTGACTATCCATTTTCCGTTCACTGCGACGCTTCTAACTTTGGGATAGGTGCTATGCTGACTCAGGAAAAAGACAATAAAGAAGTTGTTATTGCATATATGAGTAGATCTCTAAACAAGCATGAGCAGAATTATTCAACTACAGAACGTGAGACTTTAGCTGTCATTACTGCACTTGAGCATTGGCGTTGTTATCTTGATAACGGTAAACGATTTACAGTATACACTGACCATGCAGCATTAAAGTGGTTCCAAAATTTGTCTAATCCTTCTGGCAGATTGGCACGATGGAGTCTTCGTCTGTCTTGTTTTAACTTCGACCTAAAACATAAAAAAGGAAAAGAAAATGTTGTCCCAGACCTTCTGTCGCGTCATAAAATACCCGATACTGCTATTATTGGTGGTGTTGAACCCATATCTAGAGACAATGCATCACAATTGGAACTATATAATAGACTTTTTACTAACTGTCGAGATAATCCTGATGCTTATCCAAATTACAAAATTCTCAACAATAATTTATACCGTTTTAATAACTCACCTGATTATCTAAATGAAGATTTTGCTTGGAAAGAAGTTCCACTTCCCTCTGAGAGAATGAATCTCATCAAAACTTGCCATGGTGACTCAGAAAGTAATCCCCATACTGGCATTTTCAAAACATACAAGAAGCTTTCTTTAAGATACTATTGGTCTGGTATGTTTAAAGATGTGGCTAAAATGTGTTCTTCTTGTGAAACATGCCTCTCTTATAAGCATTCGAATCATTCTCCATATGGTCCTATGGGTAAACCAAAAATTTGTTCAAGACCTTTTCAAAGCCTCTCATTAGATCTAATGGGCCCTTTTCCACTCACAAGACAACGTAATCAATTCATACTAGTGGTTACATGTTCTTTTTCAAAGTATTGCCTCATTTTCCCTATCAAGCGCGCTACATCTTCCAATATCATCATGTATTTGGAAAATAATGTGTTTCTGGTACACGGTGTGCCACAAACCATCATCATGGACAATGGTTCACAATTTCAATCTAATGAGTTTCAAAGTTTTCTGAATAAGTATAAAATTCCTTTTATATTTTATTCACCTCGATACTGCCCTCAAGTAAACCCCACAGAACGGTATAATAGAACAATTATCACCGCACTTTCACAGTTGGTCGGAGATGATCACCGTTCATGGGACAAACATTTGCAGAAAATCCAATATGCACTCAACAGTTCTGTAAATTCTACAACTGGGTTTTCTCCATCCTTTCTGGTCTTTGGACGTGAAACCATACCATGTGGTTCACTATACACTAACTGCTCCAACCTTGATAATTTCATTTTTCTTCCTCGTGACATCTACGCCGCTAATTTAGGATTATTATCTAACATCTTCGATAAAGTACAGGTTGCATTACACACTGCACACACAAAAAATGCTGCTCATTACAACACGAGACACAGCTTTAAAGAGTTCAACGTTGGCGACACAGTCTGGCGTAAAAATTACGTCCAGAGTAACGCTGGTGCATATTTCAGTTCAAAGTTGGCTCCCAAATATGTCAAATGCACAGTTGTTGAGAAGCTCTCACCTCTCGTCTTTATTTTAGAGGATCCTAACGGCTTAAGAGGAAAGTGGCATGTAAAAGATTTTAAAGTGTAAATAGTGTAGCGGTCGTATTCTGTTTTTTTCTCTAAATTGTATACTTATTCTGTAAATAGCTTTAGCGTATATTATTTTTGTATTGTACAAGGAAACTAGACCCTTTCGGCTTATTTTTTTTAAATCCATTTTACAAACGTTATTTTTTTTCACTCTTTTTGTTTTATCTTATAACACGAGTCGTGTGGGTAAGAAGCCATTGTGTTTACTCATTTTTTTTTATACTTTCTTAGTTGCACATGTTGTTACTCTAATCTTAATTTCCTTGCAATTTCTTAAATACAAGGTTCTTGAATATTAATTTCCTTGACGTCTTCAATACCCAAGGGTGTGTGTAATATTCTTAAAGAGCGGTACACAACTCGTTAAATAAGCCTTTGTGTTGTACATTTTCTTAATTGTAAATACTTATTATCTTTACTCGGGTTTTCAAAAAGGTGCGGATAACGACACCTAATTAAAAAAAATAAGCCTACGTTATGTATAATGAATAGTTCCTTGTGGAGTATGCGTCATCAAATATGTGAACCATATCCCCTAAGTATGTTTGTGAGCGAGTAAAAGAAGAAGTGCAAGATTTAAGTATGAAAGAGCAAGGTTTTATTCCTAACCTTCAAAATTTTCAATGGAGTTGAAAATTTTCTGGGGTCGTGGGGGAAATATGTAATGCTACATGTATGTATATATCATAATATATTACCTGGTTTCTATTATTCATTCACAACTTTCACATCACAGCACTTGACAGTCCTTTTCACAGTAATTTAAGCACAAAAAAACTTGATTTTCTCAAAATTTTACATCACTTTATCGATTTTGCGCGCGGGTCACGGGCCCGATTTCTAGACACGACTGCTCGGATGGCAGTTGTTTTGAAACTGTTTTTTTTGTTTCGAATTTAGTTTCTCTTCAAATTCATATTTTTCTTTTTCTACTGTCAATTTCAGTGAGGTATTTTATAGTTTGGCCATGATTGTATGTATTTTGACTCTAGATTTATTTTTTTACTATTCTGTATTCAAAATTTTGAAAACTGCAAAAATCTAGAACCTTGGAATGCTAGCGAGGTTTCTTTAGAAAAGCTGTCGCTATGGAATGGCAGTCTCAATTTACTCCTCGAACGAGGAACACTAAATTGATATAAGGCCATTCCCGGGCCTTGCCTGGCCCGGGAACTCAAGAACGCCTTCAAAAACCATCTTTGGCTATCCAACACCAAAATTGTGAAGTGAATCTCCATCTACGTCAATCGCTGCGCCACGACATATCCATTGTCAAATCGCCGATCGCCGAGCTACATCCGCTACAGCCAGTCGCGAAACTACGACGAATCTATCGCCGAGAGCTGATCGCCGAAACTACATCTGTTGTCACCGTCGGCCGCCGTATCTACCACGACGAATCTATCGCCGAGCGTCAACCAGTGAGACGACCGGCTTGCCTTTTTCAAACATTGAGTGGCAATATAACTTCATCACCATGTTCCGGCCCGTCGTCCGTCAAAGCTTTGACGACTAATACCTGCGTGTCTCCTGCTCCTGCATCTTGAATCTGAGCTGCGTAATAATACTTCATCGACGGTGGAAGGACGAGAATCTTCTTCTGGATCCAGAAGCTAATAACTGAATGAGCTAGCCGCTGAACTCTGGAAGTCGGACAAACTAAAGGCAACGAATTCCTCAGTCTCTATAACGACAGTGGGCCTTGTTTGAATAAAGACCCGGAAGTGGGCCTTGTTTGTTTGAAGACCCGGAAGTGGGCCTCGTTAAAGACCGGAAGCGGGCTTTGTTTATCTGAAGACCCGGAAGTGGGCCTTGTTTGGATCCAATAACATTCTAATTCTACCGTGATAACTTGTAGGCCGTAAACAACTTAAATTTCGCGTTCTTCCGCATCATCTAGAGACTCTTTTTTTTGCTTTCTACAAAGCTTGTAAAATTTACGAAAATAAATATCTGTTACCAATTCCTTTTTTTCTCTTCAGCTCTTAGGATCCTGTCAACCTAGGCACTGTTTAGGTAGGGGAGGAGCTGCTCATTAACTTGTAGCGTTCCATTCTACCTTTTTCACGAAAGGAACGGATGTAACGTGACAACATACTTTCATCGATATTATTTATAGCATATATTTTACAGAACTACTCTGCCTATCCATACAACGCCAGTAGTCAAAGCTACGAGTCTATTAATTCTTACTTCATTCATTTCAACGCCCTAATAAATATTTTCGGATTGATCGAAATAGTCTATTTCCAAATTGTGAAGACGATTAATCTTGATCTAATCCTTTAGGCCCAGTAATTGATTAGGTGAACGTGGAGAGAATTTTCTTCAAAATTTTTGGACTATAATTTTCTTAATTGGTTTTATTATCTGTGACGATTAAGTAGGTTATTACTTTCCATTATAATTATTGTTATAAACTTTCCAAGGATGGGTTATTACATTAGAAAAGTTATAAGGATAAAAAATATTTGGGCGGTAGACTAGCTGCCCCACCCCGACTTCACATACGGGTTAAATTAGTTTAACCTCCTATAATCCTCACTGCCTCCCGTCACCTAATCATTCCACTACTTTCCATACTCCTCTCTTTGTTTTATTTTTTTCATTTTCCTCTTCCTTTTCTCCTTCTTTTTTACCTTCTATGTTTATACAGAGGGAGAGGCCTAGTTATATTCAGCAGTGGACGACTGGACGTGTCCTGGCTGACGAAGTTAACAGTTATTATCAAATCAGTGCTGTTTTAGGAATAATTTAGGTTCCCCAATAGTGCGGGGTACATTGAATTACCCATAGTACCTACACCTGCTTTGTTCCACGGGTAAGAAACCCTCTTTTTATTGGTGATGGCGGAAATATCTCTTATTTAAACGGAAGTTAAGAACTAAGTATATTTACGCGTTTTTTTATTTGCGTAAATACCTTTTCTGTCTGGGTGTTATGGGATCATGGTCCTCGTAGTTCCTTTTTTTTATTCTGTATATGCAATGCGTTTGACCACTGTCTCACCTGATGGAAACTAACGGCGCAGTCTACGATGGTGCATGCTTACCTAAAAGATAGCATGCTTGCCCAAAAGATACCTGTTCACTCTAGACTCGAAGACTCCCAGAGATGTGATCATTGAGCGTTATTTATATCATGTCTAACTATACTTTTTCCAAAACAGAAACACACAAGTCACCAATTAACAGAGGTGTGTGTGGTTTTAAGTGAATTTAGTGAAATTACACGAATGTTATTTACACCGCGGCGCGATAATTTTGTTTGGTAACACTGAAACGTATGTACATTATTTATTCAAATCGAGTCTAGCGTACGTGTCTGGAGATACAGAGTCGATTTTAATTTAATAGGTGTAAATTTTAGTTTCGTAAACCTTTTAAGAAGAAATATTGTTATTTAAATGTGGACCTTGAACTTTGCATCTTCTTTCGCAAAAATAAGTAAAAAGAGTTGACGTAGAATAATATATACATATGTCTATGCGTAGAATACCACAGCTAACTTTTGCAATGAATTTTTAGTATAAGTTATATAAATTGACACCAATTTTTCGTCTATACAATGATAGTTCTTCTCTGTGACGTAATAAATTACGGTGGTGTGTTGGTTAGAATCAGTTTTTTTTAATGTGGAAATGATTACACAAAGATTGGGAGTGGAATTTGGGAGCTGTTCTTGTGGGTGGGGACAAAGAGGATAAAAATTGTCTTGATAGCTGTGGAGAAAGAGTTGAGAGGACCTTTTTTATTTAATTAGTGTTCTACATCGGAGTGTAAAGTATTAATCAGTTATTTTGTTTCATGTTATTGCCGCAGTAACGCCTATCTATATTGTTTTGTAACTATAGGTTAGAAAGAGAATATTTTGTATGACTGCTGGTTATTCTACGACGAATAACAACTAACTTTCAATTTTGTTTGTTTCAGGTAACCTACCAATCATTTTGACTTCATATTACTCACGCCTATGCTGCCGTCCAAAAAATTCGTAAGTAACACACCCATACAAAATTGATTACCTACATTGAAGGCGCGAATCCAACCTAATCCTTTAGCGTTGTCAAAGAATAAATTAGCGCAGAAGTGTCAAACCAGCCAAACGCTTAAAGCCGGCAAAGGGCGCCCGGGCAAGGCAAAATTAAATGAATCGGAAAAGTGAATAAAAAGGTGAAATGGGGACACAAAAGCGCTCCTTGACCCCTCAGGGGGAATACTTAAGTTATTTTTCTTTAATTATCACCGGTGAAAGTATTGAGTATCGCCAATTACCTTTGCAGTCTTTAATTATAAATGCGGAGTAATTGCCAATGGTCTTGTTTTGGTCTTGTCAGAGCTTTGAACGCTGCATCAATTACTTACTAGCATGGATTGAAAATTTTAAAGCTTTTCCGTATTTTTGTCATTTAAATTGTAGTAGTTGTAGCTAGAGTCACTTATAGTTTCTCTCTTTCCATTAATTAAATAAAAATAAAATAAATAAATAAATATGTGTGGACATTTTACACAGCGCTATCTAGCCCCAAACTAAGCATAGCTTGTACTATGGGAACCAGATAATGGATATAATACTTAGATACGATACGATAGATAGATTGTTTTTTGTAAATATAATACAATATCACATCCAGACACAGAACAAACATATATGTTCATCACACAAATGTTTGTCCTGGGTAGGGATCGAACCCACAGCCCTCAGTTCAGAAGGCAAGGTTACTACCAACTGAGCTATCGGGTCGTATTAACAAACAATTAATTATATGATTGTAAAAGAAAACAATGTTCAATCAATTGTCTGTGGTGTTGTGGTCATGTTCGATTCCCACGACAGGCTCAGTATTTGTGTACAGAAACAAACGCAAATCTTGTTTTCTTTCTGCAGCTGTGGGATGCCATGTGCCATGTTGTTGGTGCTGTTATTATTAATTTGTCACTGGTACGTCATTGTGCAATCTCAATTTAGCTACTCCGTATTTAATGGCTTTACCCATCATTACCTTTAACCATACCTTTTACACATAACCATATGTCTGGACAAACTTAACCTAGGTTTAAGGCATATTATACCATACAAGTTGTATTTTTATGTGTTAAATAAAAAATAAAATAAAACTTACAATTTCAAAGCTTACACCGAAAAGTCTTTGACATCGGTGTCCAAAGTCATAGGAGCAAATCTGTTTCCCACCATACCCCGTATCGCTTCTCTACCTGTGCCTGTTCGCTTATCTTGACAAATGTTGTTCGCATTACGCATCGCTAGTGATACCACGTTTTGTAGAAGAAAAAAGCGGGACATAAACACAAATGGTAGGCTGGCCGAAAATGGGACAGGCCTGTTAAACTTGAATAAGATTAGGATATCCAATTACATTTAAATGTAATCGCCTTACTTATTATTTTATTTTTAATGTCTCTACCCAGTTGTATCAACCGCAGCTCAATCTTTTTTGCTAACAGTATACCTATTGCGTTTATGTCTGTGGACAAATAATTGTAAAATAGTATTCATTCATAAAATATTATAATTTAAATTACGAAGTGATTGAAAATAACACGTACCAATTACTAAAGTTTTTCCTTGGTAGAAACAGTAGAATTAAAGACTTAAGTTCAAAGTTAGAACTGTCAGTTAAAGTTACCATTTTATGAGAATGGATGACGTGACGTGACGAGCTACTTGTTTACCTTATGTTAAGCGACGCAGCCACCCATAAAGTTGCAGTGTCACTTGTAACTTTAAAATAATAAAGTTTCCCGTGACACTGCACTGCGCTCGTCACTCGTCCTCATTTGTATTGTAAAGAATTAAGACAAACAATTTAATAAATGTATTATTTGTAAAGCAAAAGATTAATTAGAAGAGGTGATTGAGGTCACTTATTGATCGCGCATAAAGGGTATGATTTAGAATCCAAAAATGTTTTTTTTTAATCGGAAATTCGTACATGAATATCAACCGTAGCACGGTTGGCTACACTACGCATAAACCCGCTTCCGAAGAATAATAAGACATTTGTTTGGCCAATGTATTGTGTTTCTCTATTTCCGTATCTTTTCCCCGAAATACTGCGATACTTGGCGGGTGGTGCTGTTCTTGACATTATTTTTATAGTTTTTTGTATGCCACTGTGCCATTATGGCACTTGTTTTGATATTTCCGAAATAAGGGCCTACTTTATTTGGTAAATTATGGTTATAAAATGTTATTTTCGTATGTTACTTATCGTTACATATCGTGCTAAAAATAATCATAACATAGTCATAGGAAGCGACAAAAACATCGTCAGGAACTGAATGAAATCTGTTAGGTCTGTTCACTTCACTGTTTACAGTAAAACACAAACAATGACACTTACCCATAAAGTTCCACGTTATCCTAATGCAGTTTAAATTGTATAACCATTGTTGCCATGCCATTACAGAACCAAATAACATAACATGCCATTTATACAAATATTTAGTCCCATTTGTGCTCTAAGGGATTTAATTTATGTCCATACGTAATCCAAACTGCTTATAAAGTTGTACTACTGGCCGGGATTTATAATTTATGGGCCTACATTATAGCCACCGAGGGTCTAGGATCGATAGATCAGAAGTGGAGTTAGTAGGGATCGCACGATAGGTGGCGCGTTCGAATAATGTTACCATGATTCTTAGCTGAAAAGGATAAATCTCGAAACTTGAAATCTATCGCACGAAATGTCATAGTTTAGTTGGATGAAACAAAATGCGTTTTTATTTACAGAGGCTTATAGCAACGTTTTGTAAACGGTACAGCTTTGGCTAGTGTTTATTTATAGACTTATTATTTAGTCATCCAATGTCTTCGAATGGTTTTACTGGAGTAAATCGATTCGGCGTAATGTAGGTATTAATTCCAAGAAGAAAGTGGTTTAAAAAGTGCGTTTAAATTGTTATTATTTTACATTACAGGAATAGATACAGGCTGTTGATTTTATCTGAAAACAGGATTTAAAAACACTTCGACCTCCTTTATAAGTGCATATGGGTCCTAAACTATTAAAAAAAATTACCACGGTTCATTTTTAGGTAAATATTTCAATAGAGATTTTTTGTATCGCGTACCGACAAAATTATCGATATAGATGACCTGCTTACCTATTTTTGTTATTTCGTACGCTGTGCTTTGTAGCTCGTGGTCACTGTCTTTGCATAACTACCTCTAATTACAATCAAGTTAATTACCCGTGTCAATCGATATGCAATAACTCAGTGCTATCTGCATAAGTTCACAACGTCGATCATAAATTGTATACGTTATGTGTTAATGGCGAATGGTAATGAAGTCCATATCGTAAATCTAGCATAATATTATATGGGTCAGTATAGTTAGCTAAGTCCAGTTGTTTGCTTTATGGATAGTTACATAATATTCACTGAAGCGACTGGTTTACCCGACTTCAAAAATCGAGCAGGTTCTCAATTCGGCTGATTTTTATTTATGTTTTTTTACCTCAGTACCATTTCATTTATTTTATTTATACTATTAGATTCATCATCATCATCAGCCGAACCACTGCTGAACATAAGCCTCCCCCAAAAAGCGCCACTTTGAGAGGCAACTCTTGCATCCATCGGCTCCCCACGGTTCTGACCAGGTCGTCGGTCCACCTTAGTAGGGGGTCCGCCTACGCTGCGTCTTCCAGTTCATGGTCGCCACTCGAGAACCTTTCATCCCCAACGGTCGCACGGAGAATCCAACTCGGCTGGGCAGCGTTCGGAAAACTTCGACCTATCTTTTCGTCCAAAATACCGCAGAGCCTGAAAACAAAGGTTTTCAATCAATGTGCGTTGCCAGTGATGACTTATGGCACTGAGACGTCATCCCTTACTGTTGGCCTGATGAGTAAGCTCAAAGACGCACAGCGCGCTATGGAGAGAGCTATGCGTGGTGTTTCGAAAGACAAGATCCGAAATGAGGAGATCCGCAAGAGAAATAAAGTAACCGATATAGCTTTCAGAATCAGCAAGTTGAAGTGGCAGTGGGCGGGCCACATCGCTCGTAGAACTGACTTTTAGATTGGTCCCATATAATTCAAATCGGTTTTGTACCCACTTAAGTTTTTTAAGTCAATCAAAACTACTAAGAAAAATATAGAAAGAAAAATCATGAAGATCTTTTTTTAAGAATAAATCATGTAGCTATGTTCCTCATTGTATTATTAAATTTTAACAATAACATTTAGTTAGTGAATAGGATTTGCTTATAATTTTTTTTTAACTTTAACTCTCCAATTACTTTTGTCTCAACTCCAGCGACTTTTGCCATCCGGGAGCTATATACCCCGAACGTAACACACGCTCTCGTATCTACTCAGTACGTACCAGTACGTAGTACATACGTATAGGGTGCATGTACCAATTCGCGGCAGGGCCGGCCATGAATAATTTCGGGTATGTTACCCTGTCACTCGTGCCATGCTCGTGCCAAGCTGCGACGCCCACCGCGCACGTACGTCCCTACAACTCAGCCACAAATAGGGCGGCCATATATCTCTGTGAAGGATTTGGATATTATAGCATAGTGTCACAAACTTGTGTGACCCAGTGAGGGTGCCACCGTAAATCGTGTTTCGTGATTGTATATAAACTGTAACACTATAAACTTCATGGGCCTAGTTCTATTTTATTAGTTTCAATTTCGACCAACGCATCAGATATTGTGTTTGCGACTAGACATGAACCTCTTTATTACGCGTGTCATCAAAGAAATCTGCAGCTGCAAGCAATTGTTTTCCTTCTTCCACTTTTGTATTTAAGTGCAGAGGGAGTGAGACAGCAATAGAAATGTTTCTCTTTTCAGTTCTTTTCTTTGTTTAATCAAGAATAAGCAGCAGAGGTACGGTTATTGTGTGTTTTGTTTCTTTCTTTAGAGTTTGAATAGGCAAAGACAAAATAAGTTTAAAAAAAGTATAGCTATTCCACTTTTATGCAGCGGGAGGAACAGTTTAGCTAAAATTATAGTCAATGCAATTGCCTACTGATCTTACAAGAATCACAGACTATAAACAGATTCATAAATGACTTGTATAGATTCCCATTCCTTCAGCCTAAGATACGTGCTAGCTGTCTTAGAAAATATGACACATGGCTACCCTATGCCATACATAGCCTAAACTCTACGACCACAGAGTAATAAATCTTCTGCGATGTCGGCTAGTGTACCTGTTATATTACTGGCTGGAGACATGCTGAGCGAATTAATGTTTTGTACGCTGTGGCAACGAGGTTCTTAGGCACACATGACCGATAGTAATCCCAAAGAAACTAAAGAAAAAGCTGAAATCTATACACTAGTCACTTCCAAGTTTTTAGACTATTTTAGGGCAACTCTATAGAAACTAAAGTCTTTCATGCCAAACTACGATTATTGTTGACATTTAAATTTTTTTGTGACTTATTTACGTTTTTTGTTGGCCATCATAATCTATAACTGGGGCCTTACCACAAACTAATACTAAAACATGTTTCGTGATAGTAATGTAAAGGTTACAATAATATTTTTCGAATTCGTACCGTAAACTTATAAAGTATTCCTGCGTGAGAACGAGACGTCTACAGTTTTATATAGCATTATCACTGTCACACGTGGGTGTCAAAATGACGTATTTGAGTGAACAATTCAACGTGATGTCATCAAAACTGCTCTGCCTCTGCAACATTATAGTATTCTTACTTTTATGTCATTTGCCAATGTATGATTGAAGTAATAATGCATATGAGGTTGTGGTAGGCCCCTAGATCTCTCGTAAGTTCTTTCGAAGATAAATAATAATAAATCAACAATGCCTAACGACCACATACAAAGATCTTGGACAGGTCCATAACAATGATTCCCGGTGTCTTAAGGATTAGTATCACAGAGTACATTGGTAAATTAGTATATAGCTACTAGCCCCATGGTCCAACAAGACCCTGACAAAAATAAGTGGGTAATGCTTAGAAAACATTCTAAATTCAAAACTATTTCAAAAAGGTTCACTGATTATTTTTGTTAATAAGCGATGGACTTAATCAGCTTTTGAGAATTAGTGTCACGGGAGATAGACATTGCGTATAACATTAAAACGGTAATGCTAAGTAGCAATGACACGGGGATAAACGTTTGCTTGCAAGCAAACTATCGTCACTTATGTTTCACAGATTTCAAGAATGAAAAAAATCTACCTAACCTTCATTATCCTACTTTATGTCTAACGTATCAAAATCGCATCGTCCATTAATATCACGACATAAGGGCCGTCGGTCATTAAAGCGGGTCTGCAGTAAGGGTCGGCGCACACGGGAGATCGAGAATACAATTACACGGCTCGCCCGTTCGGATGGATTAAATTCTATGCCCGGCTGGACCTGGAATCCGATGGTTTTGAATAGTCAGGATCAATGTGCACTGGCACTAATTGTAACATTCTTCTTTTAAAAATAAAATTTGAAGTTGTTTTATGATTGTGCAATCGACGATAGCAAGTATTATGTTGGTGTGTAATTAGCAAGTTGAAAGGGCAATGCAATGGGCAGGCTACATCGCTCGTAAAACTGACAGCTGTTGGGGAAAAATGTTTCTCAAGTGGTGATCACGAACCGGAAGACGCAGCGTAGGTCGGCTCCCCACTAAGTGGACTGACGATCTGGTGAAAACCGCGAGCCGATGTATGCAGGAGGCGAGCAGTCGTTCAAAGTGGCGATCTGTGTTCAGCAGTGGATGTCTTCAGGTTGTTGATGATTCGTAATTGTTTTTGCTTACTAACACTTATCATTATCAATCATCATAAGGTGAGAAAGGTGATGGTTGAATTTTAGCTGCAAGTAGGTACCTACGTTTATTAATTACAACTCTGAAGTCCAACTGCTTTATGTATTCTAACTTTGTTTTATGTCCACATGATAATCTTCAAAGCTTACATAGGTAGCTAGGTATACTTTAATTAAAGGCATTGACTATTATAATCTTTGATTAAAGGTATTTCAAAAGTAAGGTACCTATTTATGGTTATTGGTAAAATTCAGTTTTACATCTTTTTTTTTTTTTCATTGTTTTGGTTTCAATCCGATACCTGAAATTATTAGTATTCCTGGTACCTACGAGTTTATTTAAATGAAATTATATTCTACTATATCTACTCAATATCGAGTACAGTAATGTACATTATAATAACCGGCCAAGTGCGTGTCAGACTCGCGCATGAAGGGTTACATACCATCTATAAAAACAAGCAAAAAAAATCACATTTGTTGTATGGGAGCCCCCTTAAATAATTATTTTATTCTATTTTTTGGTATTTGTTGTTTAGGTGTATAGGCAACAGTACATAATTTGTGAAAGTTTGTGGGGCTTTATTCGGGTACTGAACCCTAATAAAGTAGGGGTCCTGAATATTGAAAACTGAGCCTAAGCAAAAGAAAGTTAGGGGTTACTTTCTACTTCTTTAATTTCCAACAAGAATGTCTTGCATCAAAAATCGCGCGTGACTACCACCCTTGGCCATTGTTCCAGCCTAGTCCTACCCCTTTGTTCTTCACAAATCAAACATGGCGGACTCATTGTTATGTTACCAGCCCCTCGGCGGTTCTTTAAGGGTAACTTTAGCATTTCGACTATGCTCCCTTTGTGTTTTTCACGTACTAAGCTTGGAACAAAACTGCTTTGTAATTAAGATAAGAGTGGAGAATTTTGTGAATTTTAAGCTTGCTGGTGGCTGGTGTGTTATTTGTGGTTTCCTGTTAAAATTGTACTGAGGTTCTTTGCCCTGAAAGTAGATGCTGTAAGCCTGTTCATTCTTTTTTACCTGGTCTAGGTACCTACTGCATGAAGTAGTTTGAAAGAGGGTGGTTTGTTTTAATTGAAAATGAAAAAAAAACTCACTCGCACTTGGCCAGTTTTTTTCTATGTGTGTGGTTTTATATGATAGACCAAACCGCACTTGACCAGCATGGGAACTGGAGGCCCAAATCTAAAAAAAAATATTCTTGTAAGCATTATCCCATGCAAAGTTATTCTTTTTATCTTTTCTTTCTCGGTTCCGGATCAGAAACGTTGCGACTCAAGTAGGTATAAGCTATCACAACTACTGTTTCTATTTACAAGATTAACCCACCACTAATGGTCCAATCCAATTAACCGACCTACCACTCAACACTTACCACTCCACCTTCGACTATTCTCGGAAGAAATGTCTAGAGTGTTGCAATCTCGGCAAATCGCAAACCTCCTCGTTCTCATTTACACTGGCTGTACTAATTCAGTAAGGATAGGTGGTACGCAATTTTTCGCCCGTTACCTCACACCCCGCACCCCTCTATTTACCGCTCCACGCCCCCTAGCGGACGTGATTCGAAAACAAATACGTACATCCGTAGAATACTGTATTTGTAGCTGGATACAGTGTTTTAGATAGATGGAATAGTGGATTTGACTTACGAAAACTTACCACATTTATGTGTAAGATTACTGCATCTTTGTGCATGACTAAAACGTAATTATCACTATTCACTCATTATCAGCCGGAAGACGATCATAGAACTCCCTCATAAAATGCCACTTTGGGCGCTTATCGTGTTATTACCAAGCTTGGCAGGCATCTTGGTGATCGCAGAAGATTTTAATATACCGATGAGCTGTATGGATTCCTCAAATAGATATTCCCTTAGCCAGCTCTTACGGGCCCGCGGGGATAGATGGGGTGGTAGGTAAGGTAGGTACTATTCTCACTACATGGCATAGGTACATATTTACTTGTTTTTAATTACGCTACCATACGGTCAGAACACAGTACCTTGCAAAAGAAGCTTTTGATCGAAAATAAGTGCAATTTGTCTGATTCGTTGAAGATGGGATACTTTTTTCTTTTACCTTGCGATCCGAACTGACTAAGCAAGAAAGTTCTTCTGTCTCAAACACGATGGACATTGTTCCAAAAGGAATCTTATTACAATATAATAAATGCCTTATAACCCTTCGGGGGTATTAGTGAATATTTTATAGCGCACCAGCAGAGAACGGTCTGAATCGTAATGTAGATATCAACTGGTAGTCGAAGACCTAATCATTTATTCAAACCGGCTTACAAGCAGTTACGACTTGCAAAGCAGATTTAATGCTGCCCTGTAGAAAATCTTTGTAAACTTCCTCTTTACGAAAAACTTAGTTTTAATACTTTTAATCTTCATAAGGTCTGAAAGAACTGCGTTATAAGAACATCATCGTCATCAGCCTGAAGACGTCCACTGTTGAACATAGGCCTCTCCCAAATACCGCCACTTTTAGCGGCTGCTTGCCTCTTGCATCCATCGGCTCCACGGTTCTGACCAGGGGCCGTACTGTGAGCTCTAAGCGCGATTCAAAAGAGAGCCTATATTGGGTCGCTTGTCAAAATATTCATACAAAAAAAACATTGCGATCCAATATACGCTCTGATTTGAATCGCGCTAAGAGCTCACAGTACGGCCCCAGGTCGTCGGTCCACCTAGTGGGGCGCTGGCCTACGCTGCGTCTTCCAGTTCGTGGTCGCTACATCGTATTTGAACATAGGTGCTTTATATTATACATGTATACAAAAGTAAACCTAATAAAAAATTAAAGTAGACAAAGGTACGGCTTCAAATAACTTCTAACCCTCATGCGCCTACACTTTATGCTAACAGGGGATAGTTTATATCGTTTTCCTATACAATACACAAAACCTCCCCCGTAATCCAATTACAGAACAAGTTATTGGGTAACATTTTCACCATTTTCCTACAATGGGAACCTATTTCATATCTGTGTGGTGTAATTATTATTGCTACCATTGTTTCGGTTAGTAACAGTAAACAAGGGAGAGTGAAATACGCGTGTTATCATCTCTAGATAATGTACATTGATGGTGCGATTTTGACTTTACTGTCTGTTTTATTAGTTAGTTAATTGCTTGTTTATCATTTAAAAGTAAATTTAACTCTAATTAGAAGGATATAACTTGTGATATAACGTATGATTATGAGCGCTTAGGTTGTTAAAGTTAAACACTTATCAACTTTGAAATACTGAACGCTTATTAGTTGACTGTCTGTCATCGGCTTTTTTCAACCAATGAGCGTTCAGTATTACAAAATTGACAAGAGTTTAACTTTAACAAACGTATCCGAAACCGGGGGTTAGTAGTATACATAAATCTTGTCAACTACAATTTAAAGAGGAGATTAGAATGTATGCTATACACTAGAACAAAAACTGCCTTAATCTAGTTTTTATCAACATTATTTTCATAACAACACGTTTGTCGAGATGAGATGACGAGGTCTTCAATTCTCGAGATCCTCTACCAAGATTTGCGTGAAACTTCTCGTCGGACTGTCACGTTCGCTGAAATTTTCCACTGCATCTTCGTAATTTATTAAGATCAGAGATAACCTCACAAATCACCCCACCTGGGGGTGGATAACGGCTATTTTTCAGGGAAAGATAATGAAGTAAATATAAGATTTCTTTGAGGAATCCAGGTGCTTTAGGGAAAAAGGAAAAGTATGTCAGTTTTTTGTTTAATCAGGTTTATTTGGAGAGTGGGTGGTATCAAAAATTTAAAATAGGCCAAGGTTATGCGCCATAATGTAATCTCAAACTTTAAAAGATACCTAGGTATCTATACGTAGGTACGTGTATTGTACTACCTATTGATTAAATTATTATTACGGATGTCAGCTAGTACAAACCAAAATTCAAAAGTAATAAAGTAATTGAACAGTATATTAGATTTACTTCTTTAAAACTAGTTTATTTCCTTTATGATCAGACTGCCAAAAAACAATGACTAACTTAAGCAGTACCAAAAAGAAAGCCCTAATTAACACGTGCAAAATCCTACTAATAGGTATTATAAACCTGATGTGGCCCACAGATAGCTTATAAGTTGAATATGGTATCATCAACATTTTCATCAACAGCCCGAAAACGTCCACTGTTGAACATAGGCCTCCCCCAGAGAGCGCCACCTTGAGCAGCTACTCGCCTCCTGTATCCATCGTGGGGGTACCCTGTAGCAGCATTGAAATTATTCAATGGTTTTCAATTTACTGCCATCTACTGTTCACTTCCAACAACTCACCACTCCCAATTTCCCCTCGGATTTTGCTCGTAAATATACAGACATACAGTTAAGGGTCAGCAAAATAACGAACTGGCATCCCATTCATGCTCTCTGAGATTTATAGGTCCAGTTTCACAATGCAAAAGCAGTTTTTGTGAGTACTCTTCGTGAAATGAAGTAGTAGTAGAAGTAGTAGCTACAATCATGTGCACGTATTTATACATTGGGTGGAAAATATGGAGCTGTTTTAGATTTATCTTAACCTATTGTAGAGCGAGTAGTGATAATATAAAACAGGTTTTGAAGATCATCCTTTAATAAGAAATAAATGATGATCTTGATTCTAATGAAATTATGAAATGAATACCACAAGACAAGTGGAGAAGAATGATCAACGATGAGATGCTGCTTGGAAAGAGAATGCAAAGTCTGGAGCACAGGAGAAAAGTAGCTTGTCTGTCCGTCTTTTACCGTCTGCATTTTGGGGAGTGTTCTCAGGAGCTCCATGATCTCATCCCATCCTCTCCTTTCCGTCATAGAACAACTAGACGCGGTGAGGCCTTCCATCCTTATGTCGTTGACGTGCCCCATGTTCGTACTAATCGTTTTGGAAATTCTTTTATAATCCGCACTTCTAAGGAATGGAACTTGCTTCCTATAACGGTGTTTCCTTCCACATATAATCTGGGCGTATTCAAGAGCAGAGTGAATAGGTATCTTCTGGGTAAGCGTGTCCCACCTTAGGCTTCATCTGCACTTACCATCAGGTGAGATGTTGCCAAACGTAAACCCATTAACAATAAAAAAAAAAAAAAGATTACCTAGTTTAGTTTTGTTAGTAATTTTGTGGAACCAAATTTAACTTTGAGCTAAGATTACGAGGAAAATTATTTATTAACAATTAATGGCACACCTACAGCTGTTCTCAAATTTTTTTTGTCCTACATTAGGCAAAAATATCTTACATTTGTATTTAGTCATCTAGCCATTCTTTAGTTTACTGTTTAATTGTAGGTACCTATTATTCAAGTATAGTACAATTTTATAACAATCTTGTTGTAAGTCCCAGCTCCTTGCCTGTTACAAAAAATTAAGGAAACAAAAGAAAAAATCTTCTATTCGAGTATTATTCGCGGGTAACATTTAAAAACCAAAACAAACAGTTTATCCAAAACACCCCTACTGCTAGTAATCCGTTTGGCCCGCTTAACGAACACGGAATTAGAACTCTCCAAACTTCCCGATCTGGAAGTGCTATAAACTGTCTGCTAAGTTTTCTGACGGGGCAGGTAAGCAGACGTTAAGATTATATCAAAGGCATTTGTGGGAACAAACATGTTTGTTCAGACAAATAAGTTTCCGTTGCGAACTAATTGACTGGAAGCGGCGTGAGCGTGGTTGCTAGACAATTAGTTTGAAATTAGATACTGATAAAGAAATATATATAAGAAACTGGGTCACATAACTGATACTCATATTTCATTGTATTTTATTTAATGTTTTTGTTGTTAACGGGTGATAGATTAAAATTAACTTTAGTAACTTTCAAGTAGAGTATGTATATTTTACCTCTTTATTAAAATGAACTTTTCTTAATAATGTATAAAAAATTGACTCTCTTTTCCATGTGACTATGGTTAGCATTTTGTTTGTTACTTGAACCATTATAGGTGATTCATGCATGATTCATTTCGGGTCTAATTATTTTTTGCTCGTGTGACAACCGCTGACTGTCAATACTTCATAAATTATGTAAATTTAATTGACCTGTGTTTAATAAATTATTTCTATTCTAGCAAGAGATGAATATTATCAAAAGTCCATTACAATTACTTTAAAAATATAGTTAATTGATGATGATGATGACTAAAAATAAAACATCAGTCCGGTGACGATGTCAAAAGTCTCAAGGTCGCCACAGGTGAATTTCAGTCCGATCAAAAATAAATAAAAATGACACATCCAGCAACTGTACATCCACAAACGAAACGCCCGCGCGCCCTGGATGCAGCCACGTCTAATGAATGCGATTAACTTTCCAGCCGGCCGCTTTTGTTGCCGACTGTACTCAGTACGCTTGGCAAACTCGTTTGTACCACCAAGTGTTATCTCTGTGCTTATTGTTGTGAAAGACGCGCCTAGATATGAACGGGTCCCATCTATTTGTGAAGTTTGTTAATGTTTGCTTTCTTTTGTTACAGGTACCATTCCGAAATGCTCCCAAGCAATGCGTTTTCGCACAGCTGCAATGAAGACGTTTCTTCAATGAAGACCTTTGGCTTCAATAAAACTTCACTGAGTAGGCAACACATGAACTTCTTAGTTTTCAAAGTACTCATAGCTGATTATTAACCGCTGATTCATTAAAAGGGTAATTTGCTTACTTGATCGACACATTTTTCATTAAAAGTCGCGTCATTAGCAAAGCTTATACTGTGGAATTGTACCCAGATAACTGACAGAATACTAAACTAATACAGTGAAAATAATTAACACTCAAACCTGTAATTATTTATACACTGCTTTGCTGAAATATACATAAGGAATCCAGGTAAACATGGATGGACCACGGGAAAAAAAGTGCCCATTGGTCCAACCGGGTGAAAGGAGCAAAAACCACGCCCGGAAAAATTATCGAAACCTTCAGTAGGTACTTAATCACATCCCACACAAACCTTGTACATTTGCACAGTATAAAGTGTACACGGGCAATTCTCAAGAATACCGACACGTAAATACCGAATACGTCCCGATATTCCTCCGAACCGAAGCAGCATATCCCGAAATTATCGCCAAACGGAAAAGTATATCCCAAAATTATGACGTAACGGAATTCATAAAATACCCGTCGTGCGTTTTCGAATAAATCGGGATGTGATAGCAGTGACGATCCTGTGATTTATATTCAGTGGCAATTTGGTAGCTCTTTTTATGGTGGATTCGTTTCCATACAGCTGTGCCAAATACGCCGCGGCTGGATGTGCTTTGCAATCGATCGATGAGTGAATGGAAAACGAAAATGTATTTTGATTGATATCACGGATTGGTTTTGTTCTTTTTTTGTTAAGTTCAACTGATTGATGCTGGATTTGAAAGCGCAGCGCATAAAATGACGACGTCAAAGCAAGTCCGTAATTGTTATTCTATTTCGGATCGTGTAGAGTCGGGATAAAGTATTATTTTGTCTTGGAAAAAATAACACAATATTATAGCACAATCTAACTATATCTATACCAATATTATTATGGTATCAATGAGAGCTAATATGTTTGATTGGTCATTAAAACTCATTGGCTTACTGAATCGGAACTAAGTTCAATATTATTGTAAATTTAAAATTTGTATGACGCGCTAAATTTGAACCAGCACTCAACCATCTTTTTGGGAAAAGCTTTTCAAATTTGGGATACTAATCTGTCGATTATGCTTAGCACGTAAAAATTCTAAATATACCTAAATCAAAAACCTTTCAAAACTTGTTTTTCAACCACAACTGACATAAAAAAGTCTTAACCTAGTTCAAACCTATCATCAAACGCCCAGCACGCACAATATACAACCTCATTAAGCGACCTTAAATATTAAGACGCCGAAGCCACTGTCAAGTGTCGGCCTCTAATTGTCTGCGTTCGTTAATTAGAATCGCAAGAGTGCGAGAGAGCTGGTCTCAAGTGTCACTAGAGTGTATTGCTTGCGCTACATTTACTGAGAATACTCCACGAAGTTCCAGTCACATATTTATATAAAACGTGATAGGATTTCAGCACATTTTTTCTATCATTTTAAGTAGTAATTGAGGGCCTTGCTATTATCAGGTGGTAGGACTGTTCTGCAAAGTTCGTACCACCGCTTTGCCAGTTATTCTGCCGCCAAGAAGTAGTGTGCAAGCACTACTGTGTTTCGGTTTGAAGGGCATTGTAGCTAGTGATATTACTGGGCAAATGAGACTTTATGACCTGATTACACAGTGTAGTAATCTGATTACTAGACTGTGTGATGTCTCAGGATGACGTGCGCAGTGCAGTGTCACGCGAAACTTTATTATTTTAAAGTTCCGAGTGACACTGCAACTGTTATGGGCGGCCACATTGCTTAACATCAGGTGAAGGACCAACACGTAACGTCATTCATTCTCAAAAAAAAAATATTACCAGCCTGACTTGAGAGGCAGTCTAAGTCCAGCTTTGGCCATACCTAGAATCATTTTTTTTTTCGTTTTTTTTTCATCAGGGGAAGCTAATCAAATTCTACGATGTCCACAGAATAAATAATAGTACCTTTAACCCTGTCTGGCAAAAACTGGCTGGAAGGTGTCCAGCACTGTAGATTTAATATGTGGCACTATATTTACCAATTCATAATCATCATCATCAACAGCCTGAAGACGTCTGAACATAGGCCTCCCTAACAGAGCGCCACTTCGAGCGGCTGCTTGCTTCCTGCTTCCATCGGCTCCCCGCGACATTCACCAGATCATCAGTCTACCTAGTGGGGGGCCGGCCTACGCTGCGTCTCCACGTTCATGGTCGCCACTCGAGAACCTTTCTTCCCCATCATTGTTCTACGACCGATCTAACCTGCTCATTCAGTGCCTACTGTACATCTAATCTGTGGCACTTTGTCAAGTCGTAGCCACACTTAATAACATATCTCATCAATCTTTATCGCATCTGCCCACTGCCAAGAAGCTTAAAAACCGCGATAAGAAACAAACATCATTTCCATAATAATCAACTTTCAGTTTGAATTTAATCATCCTCCGTATACAAACAAACTTTTCATTCCTCGGAGGATGATAGACGCCAAATTATTAAAATACTTTTTAAACCTCGTTTTTAATAGAAGCATCCGAACTAAGTTTTATCTCTGTAATCCTGGCCACAAGGCAAGTTTCACGAGTAAACGAGTTAACTTAAACGATTTCCTTGCGACTGAAAAAAGGCGAAAAAGGAGGGTAGAGGAAAGAACTCAGATGTAATGGCATTTCCCTGAGAACTGCCATCTATATCTGGTGTTGGAAAATGTGGCTTCTTATGATTTGTCGTGGATTCTGTACTTGTTTACATTAAAATTATGTGATTCAGTCTTTGACAATTTTGATAATAATTTAAAAACTAGCCATTGAATAAAATTTACTTAGAGTGAGGGTGGATTCAGTGGCTTAGCGGTAACCTGAGCGACTTTCAAACTGGCACACCCAGATCAAATCCTTCTCGGCCCTTCACCAAATTATATTTTTCTAGTTACGTGCGGAATTTAAACTCGCTCTACAACACTGAAAGACATATTGCATGAAAAAAACGGCATGTTCAAAAATCACAGGTTTTGAGAACATAATAGTGTGTTTTCTACCAACCCGCGCTTGGCCAGTGTGGTGGATTATGACCTACTATGTCCAAGTGAGAGAAAACCCGTGTCCCATTTGTGGGAACCTTTTGGTCAAATGACATGATACTTATATGGGGTCCCATCAGGTACAAATGAAAAATAGCTCGAACTTGAAAAAATGTAGTAATCGTGTCTAGAGATTTACTAATTAGTATCCAGTGTATTCATTTGCGTTATGCACAAATAAAATAATTCGTAAAATAGCCCGCGTTATTCCGTTGTATGGGATGAGGTATATGTACTGTAGGTAGGCATTTAATATGTAAAGAATGCTCTGACTATGTAAAGATTATGAGAGTTGCCTGATAGTAGCTTGAAATTAAACTTGGGCTATTATGTAGAGGCGACAACTAACAATGTAAGATACTCGTTCGTAATAACATTTACTTTCGTCGAGCATTAATTAAAATTGTACCGCTAAAACCACAATTGCAAATTGTCAAGTCCTTTTCAAGATTGTAACACAAGGAAATAACATTAATAATTCGCAAGACCCTAATTAAATTAAATAAAAAGCGCTAGGGAATTTCAAATGAATTATGCCGCAATTATTTTTCATGGCTAACTACAGCAGACTTAATTAAATTCATTAAAGATGCGAAAACATTCCAAGGATCATTTCTATTTAGTTCATCACTTTTATGTGAGCTGAGATGCAAGTTTAGTGGTTCATCCATTAAAATTGGGTGTCAATTCCTCTACACGTTTAGGAACCTATTATATCAGTCTCTCACAAAGCAAGTTTACAATGTTAAAATGAATTAAGTACTTACACTTATTACAGTTAGAACACCCTAAAGATTGTTAACGTATTTTGTGAATGAGCAATAAATGATTATGTTATGTTATATTATTATGCTCTATAACTAACGCCGATGGGGAAGAATGGTTCTGGAGTGGCGACCACGAACCGGAAGACGCAACATAGGCCGGCCCCCCAACCGACATGACCTGGTGAAACCCGCAAGGAGCCGATGGATGCAGGAGGCAAGCAACACCTCAAAAGTCAAAGCTCGTTGGGGGAGGAGTGTGTTCATCAGTGAACATCTTCAGGCTGTTGATGATGCATATCTTTAGTGACCTTAACCGTTAAATAGGTCATACGTGCTTACAGCGAAACTAAAAAATAAACCACTAAAACGCCGATTATTGCCGCAAAAACATGAAATTTCTCGCATTACTTTTGAAGGGTTAAAAGGCCATAAATATGCGCGTATCTTGCGATCTCGCCTAATCATGCCATTTATCTTATACCGCTACATTAAGTGCGAGAGCTCCTAACATCTTGAAATATTCCCTTCACTGATATTAAGATTCATTAAACTTGCTTTTAGTTTGCGAAGATAGCCGTGGGGATGCGGGACGGTAACTTCTGGCAGATGAGACGGTATTTGCAGATTGCAACGCTGGAAGCTGGAAGTTGGGTTTGGGTGATTTAATGCTAAATGCATCTAGAGTAACTCATTTATAGTAATACTAGCTACTGCCCGCGGCGTTGCCACGCGTGGACTACATTACTTTTCAGGTTTCGGTTTGGGTAATGGCTTTATTTTTAAAAACTGATTTTCTATCAGCCACACTGAGTTTTCTGCTCGTATAATCACTTCCACGAAGTAAAAATGACATGTCTTAATCATGGATGAAATAATTAATTATAATATTTCCCAAAACAGCGTAGGTACGCTAATTATTATCCTTGATATTCCTGGACCAATTTTGATGAAATCTCCACTCATGGCTACTTAACTATAGAAAAATTTTCGATGATATTTCGATAAGTATCATCGAACTCATGACAAATTAAAACCTATATTATATTAAAATCTAGGCTTTCAAAACATTTTTACAATAGGGCAAAGTCTGGGGGTCTAGCAAAGATACCAACCGCTAACGCTAACGCCAAACGCTAACTCCAAAATGTACTGAAATGACGTTTCGGAAATCGCTAACTTTTCCGTAGCGAATGTCATTTCGATACATTTTTGGAGTTAGCGTGAGGCGTTAGCGTTAGTGATTGTGATCTTTGCTATACCCCCCGGGCATTTTACATAACATGTTTCGTACACAGATTAGAGAAAAAAATCTACTTCGTATCATTCCAAAGAGTATTATTATACTTCTATACCATTCAAAGAGTATATAATTTATATAAGAGTATCATTGGCCCACTGCATTAGCCTATGGTGGTAATAGTATGCATTGGCCCTCAGACCTGTGGGCCAAACATAAACGTCATGTATAAAAATAGGCGTAGCAAGGGTCGAGATTATACTCCCAAGGGTAAAGCTCTAACTATCACGGTTCATGAGATACAGCGTGGTGACAGACGGACAGACAGCCTGACAGACGTCGTCAGTCCGTTTTGGGTACGGAACCCTATTACTAAGGCTTCGCTGTCCGTCTGTCCGTCTGTCACCATCAGGCTGTATCTCATGAACCGTGATAGTTAGACAGCTGAAATCTTCACAGATGATAAATATATTTTTGGTGCCGCTATTACAAAAAATACAGAATAAAATAAGTATTTAACCCCTTAAATACTTATTTTATTCTGTATTTTAGTATTTTTTCTCTCTCATACATCAAACGCTTTTTGCTAGTTTTTATAGATAATGATACGGAACCCTTCGTGCGCGAGCCTAACTCGCACTTGGCCGGTTATTTCTCTAATCTGCGGGCACTTAAGTATAATTAACATGTTTGTATCTTGAATGCAATCGATTCATACTACTTACATATTATTTAATGGTATATCTTTTTTACTCCAAAACCCCCAAACAACCTGCAAGGGCTTAAATAGAAAAACTAATAATGGTTAATCAAATCTAATAAATTGTAAAATTTCATTCCACTGTTTAATGCATATTTACTACCAAAATTAACTCCTATTACTCTTTGTTCAAGGCCTTACATACGTTTTTTTTCTTTAATCTGTGCCTCCAGATGGACTTTTCGTGAAATATGTGAAATATTCAATAACAACACGACGAAAAATTACTATACTTAACACTGGCTAAATACACTATGTGTGGAGCCATAATACAACATAAAAAAAATTACTGTGACACAAACTAACCGTCAGTAGCAAAAAAAAATTCACCATGAAGCGGCCATGTTGTATAAAATTCCGTCCGGTTTCGTAATGATATTTAATAATTTTGACCAAAAATTTTTAATGATATTTGTATTTTAATATATCCTATGTTGTGCGCTGGTTATTTCTAAGCATATTAGTGCAACCCGCATGAAAATCAGTTCAGTATCTAGGGATTTGTTCAATAACAAACAAACAAACAAACAAACAGCTACAAATTATTGTCCCTAGATGGCGTTAGATACGATAAATTAGAAAATGTATGGAGAAGGGTAAAAAGCCTTGTAGTCCTGCATCGCGGTTACGATATTTTTTGAACAATAGAACCTATGGGATAAATTAGATTTGACATCATTATGAGTATGTTCCGTAGCGCATCAGAATTACACATTTATTATATGTAGGGAGGGATAGGGATAGGGATAAGCATAACCAACCAATATAATGTGCACCACTGGATTGACTTGTGTTAATTCAGTATTGCATATGATGCAGCAGGTGAGCAGCTGGCTCAAAAATTGTGCACTGTGGGGTCTATATTCAGAAGTCTTCAGACTGTTGATGGTAAACTAGACAGGAATATAGGGAATATAAACTAAACTAGACCTAAAAACTAACTAAAGCTATGTCTATAAAATAAAAAATATGAAACTGAGAATGTATTTTGAAAAGGAATCTCTGCGATAGATTGTGAATCAGGCTACAATTTTTAACTCGCTCGACGTAATAGGCTATCTGTTCAGATCAACATCATGACAAATATTACCTTTCGAAGGGAAACATACGCTGCTATTAAATATACTTGTGTATGGATTTCTCATTTAACATGCTCACATACAACTATCATGCTCATGTACATACTTCATAAAACAACAAATCTTTCATATAAATAGCATCAGAATTTCACTCTAAATCTAAATTTCATAGTCGAGTCGTTCTGTCGAAACACGACGACTCACTTCATTAAATTTAGCCTAAAAGTTCATCGCGCTGATTTGATATTCAATTTTTCGCTTTCAGGGATCCTATAAATTTTTTATGGGGTTATAAAGGGCGTCTGCTTGTGGATCCTTTGGATTGTATAGTATATGTAGCGAAAAACTGCAAACTTAGGAGTTTCTTTCGAATACAAAACGGCAAGTTTAGAATTAAAACTACTTTATTAAATACATGTCGTTATGAGATTAAATACGTATTTATTTGGCCTTAAATACTAATTTGGTATCATCAAAATATTGACATTTGATGGGACAGGTGTGTTCTGGGAGACTGCGATTTGACAAACGTATTTGTCCGACTTTAGACAAGGTAACGACTTGGGCTTGGTATCTGGTAGCAGTTTATTGAAAAGAATCAAGGATTGGGTTCATGTAATGCTTATAGGAGAGGCCAGTAGTACATTAACAGAGACTGTTGATAATGACTATTTAAAATAACAGTCTGGACCATCTACACTGTTTCTGCAATTAAAAAAGAATTAACAGCGAACTACGTAACCACCACGCGCTTAACTGATATCATTTCCAGCGTTAATATAAGGGTGAGCGCACAATACATCCAGTAATCCGACCTCATTTCGACCGGAGTGAGGGTAGACGTAAAAAGTGCGCCCTCATTATCGTTTTCCGGAGTCGTGCCGGTTTCTCAAGTGTCGGGAAACAATACAATTCCGTATGAAACGCTTGAATTTACTAAGGAGTGTTAAAAAACTTGTTTTTTAAAATAGCAGTGGCTAGATTTAAACATTGGTAGAACGTAAACTCCGCAATTTTACGTCTAAACTCGTATTTTTAGTTGCCGAGCCGAACTTGGCAATAAGTCTAGTTTGACTGTAAAGCCTCTTACAAACTAGAGATAAGGAAAACTGTTACTTAGTAGGTTTTTTTACGAGTAAGAAAAGTTAAGAAATCGTTCATTAACTTTTAATATTAACTTAAAAATTATCTAAAATATCTCAAAGACAAAACAAGATTAGTAATTAATTAAATAAAATATGACACGTGTCCAAACGTTTAGATATTTAATTTGTTACTTTACAATGAGATTTTGTTTTGGGTATTATTACTCTATTTATAAACATTTTCAACCGTATTATTATGTAGGTACTCTTTTATGTCTACAGGTATATAATACCCAGGCAAATTTTGTGGAAAATTCAATGCTTAGGGTGTTTACGTAGCTCTTGCTAAGGCTCTTGTCTATTGTTTTATATTGCTAGACTAACGGTATTATTTCTCCAAACTTTTCAATAAATGTTACAAATTTCTATCAAATTACAGTCTCAAAATTCCTAAACCGTCACATGTCAAGCATACTACGACTGTGCGCGCTTTTCACAAATTTTTAATTATAGCCCCGAAACATCTGCAGTCTCCATTTTGTCCTTTGTAATAAAATAGTATTATAACACTCAATATTTTTTGCATTAATCAATACAGATGTATTGCCAGTCATCATTGGGGGAGAGAACCGGAAGTACCCGACCGGAAGCGAAGGGACTACCGTTGAGTTTAATTGCGCGAAAGCGGAACCCTTCGAATATAGAACGGTTATTATATTTACGAAGTTTTCAATATCAAATTTACGAGTATTAATTTAAATTTTGTTTCACGTCCATAAAAATGTCTTAGCACAGATTTGCAAAATAAAGATATTAAATTATTTCACAATGTCCTGATTTTCGTTTGACGTAGTTTTACTACAACAGCTATATTTTAATTACTTTCAAGGAGATTCGAAAACAAAAAAAGGACATAACGAAAATATATGGTCCCAGTATATGCACGTCGGCGTTGGTTTAATGATAATACTATTATGGACATAATAAGACATAGGTTATTTTGAAAGCTGTAGAACAGTGTTTTTTCAGTGATGAGAGCTATGCCCTAACAGGTTTTGGGTAAATTAAAAATAACCTTCTATAGGAAAAAGGACTTCGTGCTGATTATTGAGACAAACACTGTATAGCTTTTAATAAAAAGACTATGCGCCATTTTTTACTCATAACTTTTAACTCATTTTAATCGAAGGTCAGATTTAGCATCAGTTTGTGATTGAGCATCGTTCTAGATTACGGCATTCAATAATTTCTTGGGTGTGATCTGACGTAAATGTATAACTCTTATTCATCTGAAAATACAAATTTTCCTGCACACCACACTTCTCAATTTATTTGACCGTATTCGTCAAGGTTTTGTTTCCCAGCTCCTCATTATCGTGTCGCGTTAACTCCGTCGTAGGTTAATTCTGCTCTGCGAATCCGCTGAAATGCTTGCAATATACTGAGCTTACAGCTCCGCGCGCGGAGCAATTTCAAATAATATGAAATTATTATGATTTCGTTCGCAGTAAATTCAGCTATGTAATAAGTGTGGATTCATGGTAGGAATCGTACACTACCTCAATTATGGCTTTTTTAACCACTGTCAATAGCGCCCACATCTTTAGCGAGTTGAGTTCTGTGTTTACTTACGTGAAATGAATGAAACCTGAATTATCTACAATGATACTGCCAGCACGTGACAGATTCGTCATGGTCCCTTTGCTTAGATTTGCTTTAATCAAGACGTTTTTGTTTTTTTATAATGCTTATTATTATATTATTAATTACAAATATTACATCTCTAGTTAAGCATTACTTACTTTGCCAATAGGACGCATGAGGAAAGTAAACAATGCATGTCTAAAACTCACCCCCGTATTCTGAAACATTTCACCAAAAATTCTTCACTTAACTTTGAGGAAAACTCAAGGTACATCGCGATGTATCTTGAGATGACAGTTGCTTTGCTTCCCTCGTTTTAGAAAAAATGACTCAGAAATGTCAAGTTGATTATATATTGTTAATTAAAAATACCAAAACACAAAAATGAGGTTAATTCAAGGTTAAGTCGAGTGGAGTAATCTCATGGTAACGACTTTAATATGGGGGTCAGTCTTTTCTTTTAGCCCCCATTATCATGTTGCCATTTTTTTGAAATCCTCATTAATTATTTTTTTCATGAGTGGGATGACGTGATGATCTAGTCGTTCACCTGATTTTAAGCGTCCCGGCTGCCCATAACAGTTGCAATGTCACTCAGAACTTTAAAATAATAAAGTAACGAGACATATAGATCTTCATATTTCCTGTTATCCTGCCTTGGCCTATAAATGAGTACAACGAAAAAAAAGCTCTTCATCAATATTCCGTTGTCTCATTTACCCTGACACATCATAGAGACAACTAGATAAAAAAACAGTTGTCTTTATTACTCTGACCTAGTATTGCGGACAGCAAGATGGATATCTTATTTTCCGTTATCCCCATTGCCTTAACGCATTAACACATTAGGAGACGAGGAAAACGGAACAGTTATAATTATAGTGTACAACGTCTAAAGCTAGGTCTAGCCCTTTTGTCCCTAAATATGTCCCCATTGGTGGGGATACCGAGACGAAGATTATTACTCCTGTGGTCCTCAATGATAACGAAATGCGTAGGCCTTTTAGCGAGTTCCACCATTACTGATGAACGAAAACACAGCCAAATATAGCATAACGAGTAGACACACTTACGTAGGTATAGAACTTCGCGCAAACACGTACGAAAAATACCGAGTCACATCTATTTTTGAGGTTCGCTCGACGAGAATACAAATGAAGTGTTGTTTGTGGCAGATTAATCATAATCACTGTGGTGATTTATGGCCTGAATTACTGTGAGCTCACTTGATTTAGGGTAGTATTTCATCGCACGACTCGTTAAGGCCACAAGCCTTAATTTAATCGCTAAAATCGAGCATCATTGGCGGATCATTTGGAAGATCTCTTATCGAAGAAGTTTAGTCTAGTCCTTAATTATATCTTTTTGAACTTCACATTGATTTAGATTTTAATATCACAAAAAAACTAATTCTTCACACTTGATTTTTAAACCCACATAATCTAAGTATTCCTACATTTAAGTTTGTAATAGCTGTTTTTCGTTACTTAGTACGAATTGATTTTGTTAACGGAAAGTCAAAATCATTTAGTGAAATTCCTTTTAGTTTAGTTAATAATGAATCAAATTCCAACAAATCAACAATACCGTTAGTAAAATCAACATCATCAGATATAACTGCATGCATCGTAAAATATGCAAATTTACATTATTTCCATCCGAGCGCAGTCAACACAGTCGACGCGAACGAGCGCGTCACAACATTCACAGTTTTGTTGCCTTCCACTTGACCCACATCCTCTCTACGTGTCTCCTGTAACAGGAAGCGGTCACCCCTTCCTCCCCTCACCCACACCACTAGCCCAAACACTTAATACACACAAAAACACTCCATCACACCGCCGCATAAAGATCAAACTTCCTTGAACGATCGCCGACTCAAAGGCGACTCCCCACGCAATTTAACACTTTGTTTTTCCTTCAAACATGGCAGAATATTCAATGTCGTCGGAAAATGAGTTGGATGTTCCTATTTAGCGATTTTCCACTCATTCACTCACGTAATAAGTTTCATATTCAAATGGCAAAGCGTTGGCTTGTAGTGAATTTTTTATACTGTTTCGGCCTACACTACAGCAATAATACGTGTAATCTAAGCCTTATTCGCGGCAATATTGTATTCACAAACGAAATGTATTAAATATGCATAAAAAGGGTTGATCATTATCATTGTTTATAATAATCCAGGGAAAACGTAAAGGAAAATTTTGTTTGATGAGTTTTTTGTGGATTAGTAAGTTAGTAAATGAATTATCCAATTTTTTATTCTTTATCCAGGCATCGAGGCAACTGTAGGTATTGTCTGTCTGTCTGTACTAAGGTATGATAGCTTTTAAGTTTGCAGTTATCCCTATATGACATACTTACTTCAATGCGTTAGGGCTTAGTGTATGTCACAAACACAGACCTATAATATTTCGTCACAGAAGAATAAGTACAAACTTAAAACCTGTCAAACTTTAGTAAAGACGGGCTGAGCATCATATCATGTTCATTTATGTTTTATTTTGTAATTTCCAGAAGGTTTTGAACTTATAGTCTGTAACTTTATTAGCTCCATGTCTGTAATGTTGTACCCGGAATACAGAAAAATACGATCAAAATGTCTTTTCAACTTCGAGTTGACGTAAAATGCCACAAACGAAAACGGGACAGGGAATTTTAAGAGGGACAGCATCTGCTCAAAGTGGCTCTCTATAGCGATGGCCTTGTTCATCAGTAGATGTCTTCAGGCCGATGATGATGATGATGATGATGATGATGATGATGATGATGATGATGATTAACTGTTTCTAAGTGAGTTAAAACCCTAAGTCATAAACTCTCTTGTCAGCTCACTTTGTGCTGATAACACAAGCTGTTTCTAAATCAAAAGCATGTTCTTGAAACTTTATACGCATTTATGAATTCTAAACGGAATGAGCGGTAATCTCGTATTTGTGTAACCCTTCGTTTGCGCAACTTCCAATGAAATTTGTTGTGCGTTGATTCATTTAATGTTGCAAACTTTTAATTGGTTTAATAAATTCGCGTTTTCTGATCGCTGTTTAGTTATAAAATGTTAACTTTTTCAATTATAGTTTGTGAAGTTTCAAATCCTATGATTGACGGTTTCGCTTTACTCCGTCGATGTTTTAATTAGAAATTGTGATTGATAGAAATTGGTTAGAGGTCGTGCAGTGTAATTGGACAATTAAGTAACTTACATAATTTTTTGAAGAAGTTAATATAATACGTGTTCAATAATTACGTAATTATTTTTATTAGCAACAAACTCCTTATTTAGATACTTTTTCGTTAATGGTTGTAATATTTTTTCATAAAAATGAATAACGTAACAAGCTAGTCTAGTAAGAAATATAGTGTCACTCGAAACATAAAAAGCAGTAATTGCAAAAATAGCTGAAACTGTAAATACAGTTAGCAGTAACGGCTCATAGCGAAGTACGCCTAGTCGTTCCTAACCGAGGCCCTAGCACGAACATTTACGCGGGAATAAGTGTAACGTTAACGTAAGCCAGTTGTATGGCATTTGATCAGCGCCCCATACAACTGACTTACGTTAACGTTACACTTACTCCCGCGTAAATGCTCGTGCTAGGCCTACTGATCGGTAAAGTTAAGCAACGTTCGCTGCGGTCACTACTATGATGGGTGACCGCTACAACAAACAGTTGGTATTTAGAACTGAGCGCTACTGTGCTTCGGAGGGCACGTTAACCCGTCGGTCCCGGCTGCTGTCGGAAGACAATAGTCGTTAAGCCAAGTCAAAAGCCTTCGGGCGGCCTAAAAGTTCTGACACCAGGGCTTGTAATGCTACATGTATGTATATATCATAATATATTACCTGGTTTCTATTATTCATTCACAACTTTCACATCATAGCACTTGACAGTCCTTTTCACAGTAATTTAAGCACAAAAAAACTTGATTTTTCTCAAAAATTTTACATCACTTTATCGATTTTGCGCGCGGGTCACGGGCCCGATTTCTAGACACGACTGCTCGGATGGCAGTTGTTTTGAAACTGTTTTTTTTTGTTTCGAATTTAGTTTCTCTTCAAATTCATATTTTTCTTTTTCTACTGTCAATTTCAGTGAGGTATTTTATAGTTTGGCCATGATTGTATGTATTTTGACTCTAGATTTATTTTTTTACTATTCTGTATTCAAAATTTTGAAAACTGCAAAAATCTAGAACCTTGGAATGCTAGCGAGGTTTCTTTAGAAAAGCTGTCGCTATGGAATGGCAGTCTCAATTTACTCCTCGAACGAGGAACACTAAATTGATATAAGGCCATTCCCGGGCCAGGCAAGGCCCGGGAACTCAAGAACGCCTTCAAAAACCATCTTTGGCTATCCAACACCAAAATTGTGAAGTGAATCTCCATCTACGTCAATCGCTGCGCCACGACATATCCATTGTCAAATCGCCGATCGCCGAGCTACATCCGCTACAGCCAGTCGCGAAACTACGACGAATCTATCGCCGAGAGCTGATCGCCGAAACTACATCTGTTGTCACCGTCGGCCGCCGTATCTACCACGACGAATCTATCGCCGAGCGTCAACCAGTGAGACGACCGGCTTGCCTTTTTCAAACATTGAGTGGCAATATAACTTCATCACCATGTTCCGGCCCGTCGTCCGTCAAAGCTTTGACGACTAATACCTGCGTGTCTCCTGCTCCTGCATCTTGAATCTGAGCTGCGTAATAATACTTCATCGACGGTGGAAGGACGAGAATCTTCTTCTGGATCCAGCAGCTAATAACTGAATGAGCTAGCCGCTGAACTCTGGAAGTCGGACAAACTAAAGGCAACGAATTCCTCAGTCTCTATAACGACAGTGGGCCTTGTTTGAATAAAGACCCGGAAGTGGGCCTTGTTTGTTTGAAGACCCGGAAGTGGGCCTCGTTAAAGACCGGAAGCGGGCTTTGTTTATCTGAAGACCCGGAAGTGGGCCTTGTTTGGATCCAATAACATTCTAGTTCTACCGTGATAACTTGTAGGCCGTAAACAACTTAAATTTCGCGTTCTTCCGCATCATCTAGAGACTCTTTTTTTTTTCTTTCTACAAAGCTTGTAAAATTTACGAAAATAAATATCTGTTACCAATTCCTTTTTTTCTCTTCAGCTCTTAGGATCCTGTCAACCTAGGCACTGTTTAGGTAGGGGAGGAGCTGCTCATTAACTTGTAGCGTTCCATTCTACCTTTTTCACGAAAGGAACGGATGTAACGTGACAGTTTGGCGCCCAACTAAAATGAACCCTCTAAAACATTCTTCTAAATTCTAAAATAATACTTACTCAAGTAGGCTAAAATTTGATATTGACTTTTGGCTCTAACGTAATATCTTAGGTACTTGCTTAATTTATTTTTATACAGGCAGGACACGCGGAACATCACACTTACATTCTACAACACTCGCATAGTACTTAATACTTAAACGAACTTAAACTTGACTTGATTTTATCCTTGACTATTGACTTCAACTTGTGACTATGGCGAGACCCATTAAATACTCGTTTCTAAACAAACTTGAACTGGAATATGAAGTGACTATCAGAGGTGAAAAACCAGCTGACACTTTGACAACTCTTAAGGAGCAGCTGGCAAAATTGAGTCACATTCAACCTGAGGACATAAAATCTTCTCCAATACCTCTCAAACATGACCTCTCCCAAGCAGAGATCACGTTTAATTACGTCGAGGGTAAAATCTCGCACCTCGAAGCCACGGATGATAAAAGTAACCTGAGGAAAGTTGAATCTTTCGTAAATCATCTTCATTATCGCCTCGAACGCTTTAACGCCGTTCCACCATTTGTTGAGTCATGCTCAAACATACGATCTCGCTTCTTCACGCTCCAAAAACGGTTTGAAGTCTTAACTTCAGATTATTCAGGATCTTCTGAAGAAGTGTTAGTTGACATTCACAATCCTTGTCCTCAGACTCAGCCTAGCCCTCCCTCGATTTATCAATTACTACCTATGACTGGAACCAATCAAACTTTGGAAGTACTGAGTACTCCTCAACCCACTTTACCTTCAAGCATTCTGACTAGTATACCACTGGCTTCCGAGTCTGTACAAAACTATCACACTTCGGATAATTTTGTGAAGGAGCTCAAAACGTTTTCTTTCAATGGAAAATCGTGCCCTAGATCATTTCTTCAAAGATTGGACGAGTTTAGGATTTCTCGAAACATTCCGGAAGGTATGCTTTGCAAGCACGCCTTTGAGATTTTCACAGGTGATGCCCTTCATTGGTTTCGTTTTCAGTATAATCGAAATCCTACCTTATCGTGGAAAGATATTTGCACATTGCTGATTCGAGATTTTGGTATACATGATTACGACTATAAGCTGTTGGAAGCTATAAGGAATAGAACGCAAGGAGCAACTGAGACCATTATCGTTTACGTCTCAATTATGTTCGGTATGTTTGCTCGTCTTTCAAAGAAACTTAGCGAGAGCGAACAATTAGAGATTTTACTCCATAATATAAGACCGTGCTATTCAGTTTTTGTTGCACTTAAAGATATTAAAACGGTAGATTCTTTAATTTCTACTTGTCAAAGTTACGAACGCATTTCTGAACGAGACAAAAATTTTCATGAGCCTAGATCTGAAGACACTTCTTGTGCTGCTGAATTTGCCTATCTTCCTTCATTTTCTAAAGCTTCACTTCCTAAAGCGTCTCCAAACGTAAGGTACACTAATGCAGTGCAGGAAGATAAACATCCACGCTCGTCATCTCAAACTAATGACATTTCTAAAGAAGAATTCTGTTATCGCTGTCGTATCACAGGCCATTCTTTACAAACTTGTACTAAGCCTAGATACCTCATTTGTTTTAAATGTGGTCGTAAAGGCGTGAGAATCAGCGAATGTCCAAAATGTGCTCCATCAAATCAACAAAAAAACTAGCTGACGACTTGAATGGTTTCACTAAATCACATAACAATAATTTTGATCTTAACGACTGGAATCAATGGTTAAATACTATTCGAAATTTTATGTTTTGCTACAAAACAACTTCTGTTTTCTACGACAAAGAAAAAGACTTTAACAGACCTTTTATTAACGTGTCTATAAACAATATACCTTTTTCCGGTCTTTTAGATAGTGGAAGTTGTATAACTATTTTAGGTAATAACTCTCATAAAGATATCCAAAAGTTAGGCTTTAAACTATTCAAGTCTCCAACTCAAGTTATGGTTGCTAATAAACAAAAAGCAATGTCTTCTGGTTATTTTCATTTGCCATTGAGATTTCATAATCAGACACATGTTATCAAAGCTTATGTTTTCCCTGATATTTATCCTTCTTTGATACTTGGGTGGGATTTCTGGAAAGAATTCGAACTCTCCCCAAAGATACTTTCTCTTGAACTCAATCTCGAATCTAAAGATCATACAACTTGTGCTGTTGAAAATCAAATATCAACATTTGATCATCTGTCTGGGAATCAAGTAGAAATTGCTAATGACATAATCAAGCGTTTCAAAAGTATTTCTTTCGAACAACGAGGTAAATTAGGCCGTACTAGTTTAGTTAGTCATCGGATCAATACTGGTGATGCTTTACCTATAAAACAACGTTGTTATCGTCTCTCTCCAGAAAAGCAAAAAGCACTCATCAATGAGGTCGACAAAATGCTAGAATTAAAAGTTATAGAAAAATGTGAGAGTCCTTGGTTATCTCCAGTACTTATCACTCCAAAAAAGAACGGAGAATGGCGTTTCTGCGTCGACAGCAGAAAGCTGAATGCAATTACTCGTAAAGATGCCTACAGCCTCCCTTTTGTTTCTGAGATACTAGATAACCTCAAAAATGCTAAATATTTGTCTAGTATCGATATAGCAAAGGCTTTTTGGGAAATTCCATTACATCCCAAAGACAGAGATAAAACTGGTTTTTACGTACCTGGTAGAGGAATGTATAGATTCACTGTTATGCCCTTCGGATTGACAAACGCTCCAGCAACTCAACAAAGACTCATGGACAGTTTATTCACTCCAGAGTTTGAGAATAAAGTGTTCTGTTACTTAGATGACATAATAATCATAGGTGCGACATTTGAGGAACATATTTCACTCCTACTTAAAGTTCATCAGAAACTTTCTTATGCTGGTCTAACCATTAACTTTGAAAAGAGTCAATTCTTTCGCAAAGAACTGAAATATCTTGGCTACATAGTAGATGAGCAAGGATTGCGGGCTGATCCCAGTAAAATTGAAGCGATTCTAGCTTACGCTGCTCCTACCTCTAAAAAAGAAGTAAGAAAATTTTTAGGTACATGCAGTTGGTTTCGCCGATTCATACCTAATTTCAGTACTATTGCTTCACCACTCTGTAAATTAACGTCATCTGGAAAAAAATCTCCAAAAAAATTTGTCTGGAATGCTGAGGCTGACTCTGCTTTTGCTAAATTAAAAGAATGCTTGACTACAACACCAATACTATCTTGCCCTGACTTTGACTATCCATTTTCCGTTCACTGCGACGCTTCTAACTTTGGGATAGGTGCTATGCTGACTCAGGAAAAAGACAATAAAGAAGTTGTTATTGCATATATGAGTAGATCTCTAAACAAGCATGAGCAGAATTATTCAACTACAGAACGTGAGACTTTAGCTGTCATTACTGCACTTGAGCATTGGCGTTGTTATCTTGATAACGGTAAACGATTTACAGTATACACTGACCATGCAGCATTAAAGTGGTTCCAAAATTTGTCTAATCCTTCTGGCAGATTGGCACGATGGAGTCTTCGTCTGTCTTGTTTTAACTTCGACCTAAAACATAAAAAAGGAAAAGAAAATGTTGTCCCAGACCTTCTGTCGCGTCATAAAATACCCGATACTGCTATTATTGGTGGTGTTGAACCCATATCTAGAGACAATGCATCACAATTGGAACTATATAATAGACTTTTTACTAACTGTCGAGATAATCCTGATGCTTATCCAAATTACAAAATTCTCAACAATAATTTATACCGTTTTAATAACTCACCTGATTATCTAAATGAAGATTTTGCTTGGAAAGAAGTTCCACTTCCCTCTGAGAGAATGAATCTCATCAAAACTTGCCATGGTGACTCAGAAAGTAATCCCCATACTGGCATTTTCAAAACATACAAGAAGCTTTCTTTAAGATACTATTGGTCTGGTATGTTTAAAGATGTGGCTAAAATGTGTTCTTCTTGTGAAACATGCCTCTCTTATAAGCATTCGAATCATTCTCCATATGGTCCTATGGGTAAACCAAAAATTTGTTCAAGACCTTTTCAAAGCCTCTCATTAGATCTAATGGGCCCTTTTCCACTCACAAGACAACGTAATCAATTCATACTAGTGGTTACATGTTCTTTTTCAAAGTATTGCCTCATTTTCCCTATCAAGCGCGCTACATCTTCCAATATCATCATGTATTTGGAAAATAATGTGTTTCTGGTACACGGTGTGCCACAAACCATCATCATGGACAATGGTTCACAATTTCAATCTAATGAGTTTCAAAGTTTTCTGAATAAGTATAAAATTCCTTTTATATTTTATTCACCTCGATACTGCCCTCAAGTAAACCCCACAGAACGGTATAATAGAACAATTATCACCGCACTTTCACAGTTGGTCGGAGATGATCACCGTTCATGGGACAAACATTTGCAGAAAATCCAATATGCACTCAACAGTTCTGTAAATTCTACAACTGGGTTTTCTCCATCCTTTCTGGTCTTTGGACGTGAAACCATACCATGTGGTTCACTATACACTAACTGCTCCAACCTTGATAATTTCATTTTTCTTCCTCGTGACATCTACGCCGCTAATTTAGGATTATTATCTAACATCTTCGATAAAGTACAGGTTGCATTACACACTGCACACACAAAAAATGCTGCTCATTACAACACGAGACACAGCTTTAAAGAGTTCAACGTTGGCGACACAGTCTGGCGTAAAAATTACGTCCAGAGTAACGCTGGTGCATATTTCAGTTCAAAGTTGGCTCCCAAATATGTCAAATGCACAGTTGTTGAGAAGCTCTCACCTCTCGTCTTTATTTTAGAGGATCCTAACGGCTTAAGAGGAAAGTGGCATGTAAAAGATTTTAAAGTGTAAATAGTGTAGCGGTCGTATTCTGTTTTTTTCTCTAAATTGTATACTTATTCTGTAAATAGCTTTAGCGTATATTATTTTTGTATTGTACAAGGAAACTAGACCCTTTCGGCTTATTTTTTTTAAATCCATTTTACAAACGTTATTATTTTTTTTTTTTTCACTCTTTTTGTTTTATCCTTTAACACGAGTCGTGTGGGTAAGAAGCCATTGTGTTTACTCATTTTTTTTATACTTTCTTAGTTACACATGTTGTTACTCTAATCTTAATTTCCTTGCAATTTCTTAAATACAAGGTTCTTGAATATTAATTTCCTTGAAATCTTCAATACCCAAGGGTGTGTGTAATATTCTTAAAGAGCGGTACACAACTCGTTAAATAAGCCTTTGTGTTGTACATTTTCTTAATTGTAAATACTTATTATCTTTACTCGGGTTTTCAAAAAGGTGCGGATAACGACACCTAATTAAAAAAAATAAGCCTTCGTTATGTATAATGAATAGTTCCTTGTGGAGTATGCGTCATCAAATATGTGAACCATATCCCCTAAGTATGTTTGTGAGCGAGTAAAAGAAGAAGTGCAAGATTTAAGTATGAAAGAGCAAGGTTTTATTCCTAACCTTCAAAATTTTCAATGGAGTTGAAAATTTTCTGGGGTCGTGGGGGAAATATGTAATGCTACATGTATGTATATATCATAATATATTACCTGGTTTCTATTATTCATTCACAACTTTCACATCGTAGCACTTGACAGTCCTTTTCACAGTAATTTAAGCACAAAAAAACTTGATTTTTCTCAAAAATTTTACATCACTTTATCGATTTTGCGCGCGGGTCACGGGCCCGATTTCTAGACACGACTGCTCGGATGGCAGTTGTTTTGAAACTGTTTTTTTTTGTTTCGAATTTAGTTTCTCTTCAAATTCATATTTTTCTTTTTCTACTGTCAATTTCAGTGAGGTATTTTATAGTTTGGCCATGATTGTATGTATTTTGACTCTAGATTTATTTTTTTACTATTCTGTATTCAAAATTTTGAAAACTGCAAAAATCTAGAACCTTGGAATGCTAGCGAGGTTTCTTTAGAAAAGCTGTCGCTATGGAATGGCAGTCTCAATTTACTCCTCGAACGAGGAACACTAAATTGATATAAGGCCATTCCCGGGCCAGGCAAGGCCCGGGAACTCAAGAACGCCTTCAAAAACCATCTTTGGCTATCCAACACCAAAATTGTGAAGTGAATCTCCATCTACGTCAATCGCTGCGCCACGACATATCCATTGTCAAATCGCCAATCGCCGAGCTACATCCGCTACAGCCAGTCGCGAAACTACGACGAATCTATCGCCGAGAGCTGATCGCCGAAACTACATCTGTTGTCACCGTCGGCCGCCGTATCTACCACGACGAATCTATCGCCGAGCGTCAACCAGTGAGACGACCGGCTTGCCTTTTTCAAACATTGAGTGGCAATATAACTTCATCACCATGTTCCGGCCCGTCGTCCGTCAAAGCTTTGACGACTAATACCTGCGTGTCTCCTGCTCCTGCATCTTGAATCTGAGCTGCGTAATAATACTTCATCGACGGTGGAAGGACGAGAATCTTCTTCTGGATCCAGCAGCTAATAACTGAATGAGCTAGCCGCTGAACTCTGGAAGTCGGACAAACTAAAGGCAACGAATTCCTCAGTCTCTATAACGACAGTGGGCCTTGTTTGAATAAAGACCCGGAAGTGGGCCTTGTTTGTTTGAAGACCCGGAAGTGGGCCTCGTTAAAGACCGGAAGCGGGCTTTGTTTATCTGAAGACCCGGAAGTGGGCCTTGTTTGGATCCAATAACATTCTAGTTCTACCGTGATAACTTGTAGGCCGTAAACAACTTAAATTTCGCGTTCTTCCGCATCATCTAGAGACTCTTTTTTTTTTCTTTCTACAAAGCTTGTAAAATTTACGAAAATAAATATCTGTTACCAATTCCTTTTTTTCTCTTCAGCTCTTAGGATCCTGTCAACCTAGGCACTGTTTAGGTAGGGGAGGAGCTGCTCATTAACTTGTAGCGTTCCATTCTACCTTTTTCACGAAAGGAACGGATGTAACGTGACAGGCTGACCACTTGCCTACACGAGAAGAAGAAGTAGAAGAAGTAAAGGCTTCAAAAATCTTAACAATAAATACATTACAAACGTAAGTCTTGTAATAAAACCATAAACCATTGCAAAATTTATCAATCACAACAGTTTAACCTTTGTTTTAGCAACTGAATTATTTATTACACAGCGCAAAGTTGTTCAGAGGCAAAAGTTAACCCAATTTATATCAAAAACAAAATCCACAACGTAGCTTACCCTCACGACACACATGCTCGAATTTATCAACTAACTTTCAGACCACTGTGGTTATTGTCCGTACTTACACAGTGTACAGAGAAACAGTAACTAAGATTCATAAGAAGGAGAGGCAGATGGTAAAAAACCGGTTATTGAGTTTTAGTTACATCATTTTAAATAAATGTTGACGTTTTTATGTGTGTATAGAAACTTATTTCAATGTTTGGATCAATATATTTTTAGTTGAGCATTTGCAATGTTATTCTTGCTGGCTGATGTTAAATAGATTCTTTGTAAGTAGGTAAGTTTTGTCATCAAATTTCTTTAAATAAACGTCAAATAAAGGAATCGGATATCATGGTATTGAAGCGAAGTAGGTGGGTAGTAAATGAGGAGATCCGCAAGAGAACTAAAGCCACCGATATAGCTTTTAGAATTAGCAAGTTGAAGTGGCAATGGCAGGCCACATTGCTCGTAGAACTGACAACCGATGGGGAAGAAAGGTTCTCAAGTAGCGATCACGAACCGTAATACGCAGCGTAGGCCGAGCCCTCACTAGGTGGACAGACAACCTGGTCAGAACCGCGGGAAGCTTACGTCGAGATCATCATCATCAGTCGTCAGACTGATAATGATGATGATGATGATTATGATGGTGGTGGTGGTGATGGTGATGGTGACTTATGATGATGGTGATAATTTATTTATTTTTATTTATTTATTTATTTATTTATTTATTTATTTATTTATTTAATGTTAAAGTACCTACCTATTTTTGATGTACTCGGTCAGACAACTCCAGCGACTGACTCGGACTACACTGTAGTACTTCTGAATTAAACCGTAATTAGTCAGGGCCAGTGCCCTTCTGATTTATTGCAGTTTTTACGGAAACTACCCGCACTAATGTGATCACCCACGCGACTGGGTGCGGTAACTTGTGATGCCCAGATTTGTTTTGATTTTGTTAATGTGTAAGGAAATGTAGGAAGGAGGAACAAATGAGATTATTAATGGCAAGGTGTTGTTTTTAAATGAATATAGATAATTTGTAGTCCGCGATACGTACTTATATAGACTTGTACTTAAATCTCAGTCATTCTCTTGAACTTAAATCATTACTCATCAAAAAAAATGTATTTGAAGTCAAAGCAAAAAAATGTGTATGAAGTCATAATGCTTTTTTGTGGTAGATAGTGTAGAGCTTTTTTAGTACCTACTTATTTTATTGTAGTAGTTAGTTATCATAATAAAAGTCATTTGCCCGTTAAAAAAGAAGTCATATAATTTTATATGAAATTTAAAGTTCATACATTTTGAGAATGTAAATTAGGTTACATATAAATTTATGTTTCTCATATTGGTTGTATACTGATATAGGTAAATTATGCAGGTACCCTCATATTGGCTACAAAAACATTCCTCCATACCAAAATTTCAAAAGCACATAATAAATTCAAAACATCTCTTTTAAAACATACATCATAACCCTCCGTTATCGTAAAAAAGCTTTACTCCGATCCCTCCCTCATACATAATTCGGCTAAACGTCATCGGGTCATTAACCCTGCGTTGACCGATCGCCTGTGACACAACAATTCATTCGCAAAATTAAATTGTCAACGAGAACAGTGTTTGTTTACTTGTTTGTTGCCAACCAATAGCCGTTTTGATGAGCGACGCACTCACGCGAGGTGCTTTATGAGGCATTTATTATTATGGGTAATGTATGAAGTGTCAATGAGCTAGTCACATTACCCGTAGAATGGGTAATGGCGACTTAGCAAGCGTAGTCCCATATACAGGATGTAATTTAATTCATTAGCATAAATTGAGCCCATGATGGTACATCATTTATAGATGATTATTAAAGAGTAAAGAGTGTAAATGAAAATATTTTTATTGAAAACTATGAAGATTGCCGCGGCGCCTAACGCAGTTAGGACGGATGATTTTGATACATTTAAACGTTTTTATACCTTGTATGTACAATACAAAATTTAATTAAAATAATGATGAACTAATTTTAATTAGTACATCATTATTTTAATTAAATGTTGTATTGTAGCATTTGATTAAGTATGTTATTCCATTTTTTGGAATTATTATTATTACCAAACCAATGTGTTAGAATTCAAAAATTTTGGTCCACACGTAACCGGTATCAGGAGTAGGTGCCTAGTTTCAAAGGATGCTGATGAATTCAATTACACCCTGTATAGAACGCTGCTCAGTCGCAAATTGGTGATCACCATTGACTATAAATCCAGTTGACCAACGTTACAACTTCCCCTCGTAAGAAAATTAGTAGTGTATTTCAACTGCTAATCCTACGAGAGGAAGATAGATAGATAGATAGATAGATAGGTAGATAGATAAACTCTTTATTGAAACACCATATCACAAATAATTAAAAGCTATCAAACCACAAAATTAACAAAAGTGTATCAATTGGCGGTCTTATCGCTCAGAGCGATCTCTTCCAGACAACCTTGTACGGAAAGGAATGACATAGCAATACATGGACGGTGGTATTCATACAAAAAAGAACGCTGTGTATAGTCATATATACATAAATAAATATATCTTAAATACATACATAATTACATAAAAAATCCTACATAGACATAATACATAATAATATTCATAATAGATATACTACATTTAATTATAATAAATAAAATATACATAGATGATAATAAGATAAAATAAATTATCTGATAGCTACTTAATCGAAAGAAGGAAGCGTCCCAATGTGTCTTTTGTTCCATCCTGCTCTGTACTTTGTAATTTCATATGACTTTGTCTCGTTTTGTTACCTCGCCCCCTGCCCCCGTAGGAGAGTCGTATTTGTACGAGAAATATGTTCACGAGGGTGATCACTGTGATAATTGTTAAACGTAATCTTGATTGTGTTTCGATTCATGGCTGAGCTTCTCGCCCCACGTCTAATGTCTCGGGCCAATTAGTGGTTCGACGATTGTAATTATTTGTTGTCAAAAATTAAAATTATAAATAAATTCTGTATAAATTCACTACGAGTTTTATTCTTTTCTCCACAGAGCAAAAAAAACCGCTTCGCTTCTAGGTGCGAAGCGTCATTTGTTTCAATGCTCTGTGGTTTTCTCATATGAGACTAATAGTTTTCATCGCGAATTTTATAACGAAACCAGGCGGGTCACCACAACGTCTTTAACGTGACGTCATCAAAACTGCTCTGCGTCAACAACATTACAGTATTCTTACTTTTATGTAATTTTTCAAAGTATGATTGAAGTAATAATGCTATAAGAGGTTGTGGTAGGCCCCTGGCCAGAACTATCTTATATTTTGTAGGCATAGTGTAGCACTTCATAATACATCGCACAGTAATCTTGTAGCACGTCGTAGCGCTCTACATCTACGTCTCGTATTCACGTAGCGGCGTAGCGGCGTAGCTTCCGTACGTAGCACATGACTACGAATTGTAGATTATTTTGTTACCTGTCGGAATAATTCTGCGAGAAAAATTTGTAAGTATTGTTTAAGTCTTAAGAAAATTAGATAAATAACCTTACTATTTCAAAATAGACGAATAAATATTATCTACTATTTTTTACTTTCTAATGCTAAGTAGTAAACAAGCATACGGCCCACCCGATAGAAAGAAGTCACCGTAGCCTATGCGCACATCTGTATGAATAAACGTGTGTTAATGCGTTGATTACCCCTTTTAACAATTATCTTTTGTCCTTCTTAGAATTGCTGCATTTTGCCTCATGGAAAAGGTCACTAGCAGCTTGACATTTCAATAAAACCATAAAATCACACACCACCAAACCGCGTTATCTAAATTAAAATTAAAATTCCTCTCATTAATATTGTCCAGGTCATTAGGTGCACGTGAGCGGACTAGTATACAGGGTGTTTATTAAGCGATACAATCTCCGGTGCGACATGAATATTCAACGGGTGGCCGCTAGGGCGGGCGGACGCTCACGAGGGCGGGAGTGCCAGTGTGTGCTTTTTTAATGTGAAATAATTCTGAATACATTTACGCAGGCGATATGGAACAGCATATACCTAGGTACATATCTTAATATTGTCGTCATCGGCTTGGAGATATTGATCTAAATAAATAATCATAATATAGGCATAAGAATAGTTCCATCCCATCTCTTCCCATGGGTGCCATATAAGAACCAGCTAAGGATGGTATCCAAGGAATGTACAGCAGCGTTATACTCGGTCTGCATTATAATCTACTACGATCACCATGACACCTGCCAAACGTGGTGATTACGGCAAACCTCGTCCCTTCTAATCATCACCAATATCATCATAAACAACCTAAAGACGTCCACGGCTGAACATAAGGCTCCCTCATGGAGCACCACTTTGAACGGCCGCTCGCCTCCTGCATCCATCGGCTCCCCGCGGTTTTTACCAGATAGTCGGTCCACCTACTCGGGGGCCGTCTACGCTGCGACTTTCGGTTCGTGGTCGCCACTCGAGAACTGACAACCGATGGGGAAGAACCCCATCGGTTTTCAGTTCTACGAGCGGCCTGCCCATTGCCATTTCAACTTGTTAATCCAAAGAGCTATGTCCGTCCCATTAGTTCTTCTGCGGATCTCCCTTCTAATGGGACTACATTATTGAAAAAAATCGAATTAAAGCATTTTTTTAATACATATATGCTTAATAATTACCTATTTAATCAGACCACTCCTAGACAACGACTACATAATAACCACTATCATGATGGCTGGAGTCTGTGACAAAGAACAGACCCCTCAGTTTTATTTCATCTAATTGTAACCATTTGGTGCGTCGCAGACCGCAGACGACATTCACTGTAGTGCTGATAAGAAACAGTGTTGTGTTAAGATGATTAGTTTAATAACTAATTATTTTTTTTTTGTAGATCGGGTAAATGACCTCAGCCACAGAGGTTGTAAAACAATTATGATCCTCAGGGCGTAAGCTTAATTTGTTGCCTTTCACTGTGACCTCAGCTATACGACAAATCCATGACAAGTCTTAGAGATTTCTTATACTGGCTACAAACAAGTACTAATATAGATGTCATCATCACCATCATCATTCATCACAGCCTGAGGACGTCCACTGCTGAACATAGGCCTTCCCCAAAGAGCGCCACTTTGAGTGGCTGCACCATCATCCATCGGCTCTCCGCGGCTTTCACCACATCATCATCATCATCATTAACAGCCCGAAGACATCCACTGCTGAATATAGGCCTTCCCCATAGAGCGCCACCTAGAGCGGCCACTCACCTCCTGCATCCATCGACTCCCTGCGGTTTTCATCAAATAAAAATAAATTAAAATTAATAAATATGTGTATCAATGTGTGTTGCCAGTGATGACTTATGGAACTGAAACGTGGTCTCTAACTGTTGGCCTCATTACTAAGCTCAAAGTCGCGCAACGGGCTATGGAGAGAGCAATGCTCGGTGTTTCCCTGCGAGATAAGATCCGAAATGAGGAGATCCGCAGGAGGACTAAAGTGACCGATGTAGCTCTTAGGGTTAGCAAGTTGAAATGGCAATGGGCAGGCCACATCGCTCGTAGAACTGACAACCGATGGGGAAGAAAGGTTCTCGAGTGGCGACCACGAACTGGAAGACGCAGCGTAGGCCGGTCCCCCACTAGGTGGACCGACGACCTGGTGAAAGCCGCGGGGAGCCGATGGATGCAGGAGGCGAACAGCTGCTCTAAGTGGCGCTCCCGAGGGGAGGCCTATGTTCAGCAGTGAACGTCTTCAGGCTGTTAATGATGATGATGATGATGATGATGAAATATGTGTGGACCTTTCACACAGCGCCATCTAGCCCCAAACTAAGCAAAGCTTGTAACTATGAGAACCAGATAACTGATATAATACTTAGATACTTTTTTGTTTTGTAAATACATACATAGAATACAATATAACACCCAAACGCAGAACAAACATCTAAAATTGTCGATCTATCGAGTGGGGGGCCAGCCCACGCTGCATCTTCCGGTTCATTCCGGTCTTCCGGTTCCAGACCACGAACCGAAAGACGCAGCGTAGGCCGGCCCCCTACTAGGTGGACCGACGGTCTAGTGAAAACTGCGGTCGCGCTCTGTGGGCGAGGCCTATGTTCAGCAGCGGACGTCTTCAGGCTGTTGATGATGATGATGATGATGAGTAAACTCTTATTTTTTAAGTTACATAGGTTACACCAAACCAAACCAAACCTATTTGGTTAAAAAATTTACATTACTGGTACGTAAACCCCATTCAAGCAAACCTACCTCTACCAACCTAAAAACCGAAGATACTGTCATAGTATATCATGTTTAAATACGGACATGGCGTTTATCTTCGGTGGACATGAGGCGATCCCGCCGGCTATTCGAGGGTAATATTTTTAAAGGGCATGTCCTGCACGCGTCCGATAACGACTATCTGTTATTATTTACCATAACTTTTTCACAATTTTGTATTGAACGTGGTATTGGAAGCAAAAACTATAAAATATAACTGTGGAGACTAATTTTATGTAAATCTTTTCTGTGAAATTATCGAGTTTGAATTAACATCCTCTTACTAAATAAATTTACAGTTTATGTGGGGTATTTAAATGTAGCACTGGCTGAAGTTTGTTTTTTCGGTGAATTAGGATAACTTATAGACTAGATAACCAGTATTCGACGTATCTCTAATGTATAGGACAAGGTCAACAAATTTTTCTTTTAATCCCAACATCTTGGAATAAGAAGCCATACAGGTGAAAGAGACGTCGAATAAAAATAGATGAGTTATAAATCCCAACATGATTATAACTATTAAATCCTTTAGCTAAATTCCCCTACCGGCACACCCTTACGTTTCCTATACTAAAAATAGTAATTTCCGAATCTAGCGAGCGTCCCGATGCGGTAATTGAATCTACATCCACAAGTGCGAGCTCCTTCAATTTGTGTAAGTGTAAAGTACAGATTGCAAAATAAATCACAGCTAAGATGCTCCGAAGCGGAAAAACCTTTCTCACTGTACGGTAATTACAGCTTTTACAATTTTTGTCTATTCTCGTGTAATCAGTGCCTATTAACTTTATACTACAGTAAAAGTTGAAAATGTACTTGTGAAATTTATAAAAATTTATCTGGCTAAATATTTGGCTGCAGTTTAATATTCTGAAGTCAAAGATGATAAAGCATTAGAAGTCAATGATCAGAATAAAATAAGATCAAAACAAGTGAATTTTAATTAGAGTAACTTACGCGGAATCATAAGATGGATCTCTCGCAAAGAAAATAAATGGTAAATAAAACTATTTAAACCTGTAAGTTTGAACCTTTTGACACTACTATCCAATACCTTTCGCAATTAACTGTGACACACCTTGGAAATAGACCGAACGCCCATTAATCCCTTAAGACGTATTTTCCCGAATACTTTACAGTTTTTCGTGACAAAGGAAAAGCACATTTTACCGAACGCTTCCTTCTCCAACGGTACATTTCCGAAGGCGCATCACGTCTCTCGCGGACCGTACTTCGGCAGATTATGTTCCCTTTGTCGTAAATTTTACGACTTCAAAAATTAGTCGCCTTCAGTCGAATAGTCGTACCGAACACGTGGATGGCAAATTGTTTAACTTGACTTTGTTCAGCTTAAAGTTTGCAAACTATTAAAATGCTTTTAAACTTTTTTAAATTATAAAAAAAATCTCTTTACTTTTAAGATCTGCACTTTAACTTCTCAAAATGCTTGTAAAACGAAACTTTTTCTTAGGTTCTCGGTTGGCGACCCCGGTCCGAAAGACGCAACTTAGGCCATACCCTCTGACGATCTGATTAAAATATTAGCAGGCCATTAAAAGCATGCCTAAAAAGTCAAAAAGATTATCTAAATCAAAATGTACTATTATTGACTATATTTGTGTAAATTGTTACAATTGAGTTGGTAAGGTTTACGATTAAGTTTAACACATTGTATCCACTGTATTCTTTCTCAATAAATGTTTCTTATTTTTGTACTGATTCTCTTTTATGAATTCCCATTTACATGCAATTTTTAACGTTTAATAATGTAGCTGTAAATTAAAGCTTTAATATACGCGCAGCCAACGTAACAGAAGACTCGCTTAGCTTGAGTTCGGTTTTGGAGTGTGGCGTTAGTGATATAAACGAAGCGGGCAGCGAAATTAATTATTTTGATCCTTTTGAAGAACCTGCTGTTTTTATTTTTTTTTATCACTGACCATCGGTGTACGTAGATTTCAATGAGTGTGTAGGTATGAGAATGATATGAAAATTGGCGTAAATGTAGGTTCTGATTAATCTATATGGAAGTTGACATTCCTGTCCATTCATATAGGATTGAAATGGCAATGGGCAGGCCATCGTGAAACTGACAACCGATGAGGAAGGAGGATTCTCGAGTGATGACTATGAACCGGAAGACTCAGCGTAGGGCAGCTGCGCAATAGATAGACCGCCGATCATACGAAAACCTCGCGGAGAGCCGATGGATCCAGAAGCCGAGCAACCGCTCAAAGTGGCGCACTCTTGGGGAGCTCTATGTTCCGGAGTAGACATCTCAGGCTGTTCATAATAATGAAGATGATGATGAAAATGATGATGATATGTTTTGTATGGCAAACGGAATGGGAACAAACTTTTGCTTCTGCCACGCCAGAGCATGGACCACGCTTCCACTTTTACCATACACCATGCCATCGCGTGATTTATCACTTGCTGTGCCATGCTGACTTATTACACCATTTATGTAAAGCGTATATTGTTTATTACCGTTTTCATATATTAAGTACCTACATGTCTGCAAAATTGTATTCATCTATAAAATGTATTAATGAACGAGTTGACGTAACTTAACCATGCAGGTTGGAGTAATTCAATAAACAGTACTAGGAGTTCAATGAACAGTTCAATTGATTGAACTTAGCTCATAACGTAAGTAATATAAATAACGCCCGACGATCACATACATAAGTAAAGGTGAAGGGTAAAGAACATGAGGCAGAGTATACATAAGCAATGCCTATGTATACTCCAATCTAAGACATGAGGTCCACTTGTCACGGTAGCATTAGAAAAGCATAAGCCACGGCTTTAGGGTAGTATGGATACGGGTTCAAACCCCGCTCGCGATAATTAATTTTCATTAAAAATGACTTGAGGATTGGATCGATTTAAATAAATGTTAAATTTTCAGTAATTTAAAAAATTGTTCGCTCTAGATATACCGAGAGTCACAGGACCGCTAGTATTGTATATTTTTAGAGATAACTCCTCAAAAGATCCCAAAGATAAAGAGGTCAAGATACCCCTCCATTTCAATTTCCTTATTCTACGTCGATGATTAAAGGGCTCCTTTACGAGGGCTTCCTTTTATCATAGTTTCTTTAGTTCTTACAAAAAATCGTTATGTTGTATATTTTGTAAGCTGAAAAAGGGCCAGCTTTTATTTGTTTACATATTTAAAGATATTTTTGTAATGAATAAGGGATTGCTTTGATATGTCGCTTGATTCTATCAACGCTTTCGGGTTCGTAGTATAATAATTACTAGTTTACTAGTATACTAAACTATTTATTCTGAGTTAATAATTTTATATATAAGTCTCAACTCACATACTGATTTATATAGCTAACTAGCTGCGCCTTACCGTTTTACCAGTGATACAGTGAACAGTGGGAATCTTCACGTATTTTTGTGCTTGTGTATCTTACAGGAATTGAAAAAATTCTGGCATTATAAATACCAGGATCTAAAGTATACACACAAGATTGGTTCAGCCATTTCAGCCATGATCACTAATTTAACAGGCATATATACGCCTTCTAATATAAGTTTAATATAATCTGTAAGCCCGCAATAAACATATCTGACTTCGATTAAAATGTACGCCGAGCTTAGTAGCCTAATAAAAAATTGAGTAACATCAAATAGTAGCAATATCATATTAATAAGTTACAGAAGATACCAATGAGAGCGCTCCAAGCTGTCTAGCTATAAATTCCCGGATATACCGGATATACTCGTTCGTTTGACAGCAGCACACCCTGAATAATGGGCGGAATCTCGCACCATAGACTAGCGCATAAACTATTAAGAACGGTGGCAACGACGCGCCATTTATGACCCCATTTTACATATTGTAAAGCTAAAACCAGAGGTTAAATAAGTCTATCAATAGCTGGTTTTCAGCTTGTCTGATTCTCAATTGATTTAGCATACTGAGAACATTTTTATCAGTTTTTCAGATCAATAAACTTACACCCCTGTGAAATGTCCCAAGCGAAAACGAGACAGTTTTAAATCAAGTGTCAGCAGTACAATCATCTGCCATTAATTGAACTACTGAGACATAAAAGTCCCACTGTCTGTTTGCGTGTTGTATTTTTTTTACTAAGTGGCAAAAAGCTTCTAATGATAATTAGTAGGAAAGTAAATAACAAGAAACGTTGAAGGTGCAATGCATAATAATAACAGGAACTAAAATAAACGTATACGGCTAATCATTATTGCAAATAAATATAGCAACTCAAATATAATAATAGATTAACAAAATATAAACTGCATTTATATAAAAATACTCATCCTTCTTCTGATGCTCCTTCTGCTGGTACTTCTTCTACTGACGTCTTTGCCGGAGCTTCTGATGGTGCTTCTGCTTCTGACGGTGCTTCTACGGCTACTTCTGTGGGTACTACTTCTGATTCTTCTACTGTTAATGCCCCTTCTGGAGGTACTTCATCTTCTCCTGTTGCTGCCATTCCTTCTGTTACTCCTCCTTCTAGTCCATCTGACGCTTCTCCTGGTGCTTCTACTTCTGTTGCTTCACCTTGTACAGCTTTTCCTTCTTCCCCTTCTGGTGTAGAAGCTGCTACAATACTCTTTTTACTCTCCGCAGCCGTACTTTTTCTGCCCACTGTACTCTTTCTAGATTCTGATGCCATATTCTTTCTACTCTCTGCTGTGGTACTTTTCCTACTAAGCATAGTACTTTTTCTGTCTAGCGCTGGCGCTGATGGTTGAATGTCCGATGGCGGTGCTTCAGCTTCCACGTTCACTTCAGCCTCAGCTGGAGGTGGCTCTTCAATATTTACTGCAGGCTCAGGCTGTTTCTTATCCTTCACTTTTTTTCCCTTTCTATCCAACGGTAAATAAAGTTTGTAATCTTGAGGCAATTCTTCTTCCGTGTAAAGTCGCTCAGCGAAATAAATCCTTCGTAATCGAACATTAGCGTGCACTTGCACACGCAACGTCTCAATAAACTGGGTACCGTATGCCCGCCTCGTGAAATCAGATAAATTGAACTGTATTTGGTTCCAACCTCCTGACAGACCAATGGGCATAGTCGTGCAGAACGGCTTGATTTTAGTCGTCGATTGGAAATTGGAGATACGAAATCGTCTGCGCATATTCTTATCGTCAAGTATCGTTATCTCGAACGAAAAGTACCTTTTTAGGTTTTTCACGATCATAACCAAGAAGGGCAATTTTATGCCTAAGTTTTTATTGTTTGTTGGGCACGTTATATACGTTGTAGCGACGTTGGTACTCACAATTTCAAGGACTATTGAGTTTACTTCCTTGTCCGTGAGTCGTTTGATGTGACCATTATTAACTTCCATATCCCATAATGCCAAGGGATGGGAACCGCAGCTGTAGAATATCGACAGTAGGCCGCTTTGATATGAGTTTTTGAACATGGTTTATTAATAATTAAAGGCCGCAATAAAAAATTAAATATTCACAGCTTTGAGCCATGCGTGACATTTCAAATGACGTGTTGAATCAACATTATTGTCATAAATTTATGTCAGATGTTGAAAAATATGACGCTGACGATCCATTAGAAAAGTTTTTATTCGTAACGATTGAAAAAGTTCTCAGGCACAAATTAAGATTGTATTCTACACACAGAATTCGCCCTATTTGATTCTATATTGTAATTTACTTATCCAATAATCGTCGGTGAATTATATTATACTATTGTAATACTACAGCAGCAGCATGCTGTTAAGATTGTGACGTAGGTTGATTATAATGTATCATCATCATCATCATCATCATCAACAGCCTGAAGACGTCCACTGTTGAACATAGGCCTCCCCCAGGGAACGCCACTTAGAGCGGCTGCTCGCCTCCTGCATCCATCGGCTCCCCGCGGCTTTCACCAGGTCGTCGGTCCACCTTGTGGGGGGCCGGCCTACGCTGCGTCTTCCAGTTCGTGGTCGCCACTCGAGAACCTTTCTTCCCCATCGGTTGTCAGTTCTACGAGCGATGTGACCTGCCCATTGCCATTTCAACTTGCTAATCCTAAGAGCTACATCGGTCACTTTAGTTCGGTTAATGTATCTGTACTTATATTTTGAAACTGTTGTAGGTACTACTATTTTAATATCTGTGGTTTTACTTAAATCTGTATATTGAATATTTTTTGAACGTTGTGATTGCATTACACTTTTTACCGATATTGAGCTAGAAACATTTTTTTAATTTTTGTCTTCCTGTTGTCTGTTCCTTTGAACACGCATCACGTTATAACTACTAAACGGGTTTTGTTGATTTTGGTATGGTCATAGGGTCACAGCTTATTTTTCAGTATAACATATGGCTTTTTGTTTTCTAAAACAACCAAAAGCGGGTTGCACAAAGATTTAGGATTTAGTGAATTGTTTAAATAATTTATTAATTACTAATAACATATTCTGTAATTGTAACTCACAAATTACTAACTACCTATCGATTAAAATCAACGACTCAGCTAGAGTATAAATTACTAAACATTTATTACCTAATGTTTAAAAGTTCTCATTATAACTGCGTAAAATCTTTTACACAGTTATTTCCTTATAAGAAGCGTTTAAAATAAATCTTGTTATTCTTAAGGTTCATAAACTACAGTTGGGGCTTCTTCAGAAGTAACTGCCTGCATATCTTCAGTAACAACTTTTACAGCACTTTGATTTGGAACAGTTTCAATTGGAGCTTCTGGGCCAACTTCATCAAAGTCTTCCTGCACTTTATCAATCGGAATTTCAGTAACATCTTCACCTAAAGTTTCAGCGGCATCTTCAGTTGAAACTTCTACTACAGCTGCAGCAGAGCCTTTCGATACAACTGAACCTTTAGCTACAGCTTCAACTACAGCTTCAGCTGAACTTCTAGTAATAACTGAACCTTTCGCTACAGCTGCAATTACATCTCCAGCTGAGCCTCTAACTAAGGCCTCAACTGTAGATTGAGCTGAACCTTTAGCTTCAACTACGTCTTCATCTGCTGCTTCAGACGAAGGTTCCTCAAGTGATGTTTCAGTATGATTCTTTGATATCTCTTCTAGAATTGTTGGTTGTTTCAGATGAGAACTTGCAACCTTGTCTATATTTCCACGCAATGACTTTTTTGAACGAGTTGATGTAGAATTCCTAATGATATCCTTACTAATATTTATCTTTCCTTCAATAGCCTCTTCAGACGGATGCGTAGACGTAGAAGGCTCTAGAAGTATATTCTCTGGGTCTTTCTCACGATCTTTAGGACCTTTAGACGTCAATGGGAAGAATAATCTAAACTCAGGAGGGAGTTGGTCTTCGGGGAGCAAGCGCTCAGTAAAGTATATCCGTCTTAAACGTATGTTAGCGTTGACTTTCAGTTTTAAGACCTCGACGAACTGTGTACGGTATGCGCGTCGCATAAACTCGGCCAAGTTAAATTGGATTTGATTCCAGCCCTCGGTGAGACCAATTGGCATGACCGTGCTCAAAGGCATTATTTGAGTGGTGCTTTGAAAGTTCGACACCCGAAATCGCCGCTTTTGGCCTGTCTCGTCTAGAGCTGTCACTTCAAACGAGAAATACTTCCTCAGATTCTTGACTATCATCACCAAAAATGGCATTGTTATTCCCAATACTGTCTTCCCTTTCGGGCAAAGCATATACGTTGTACTTACATTAGTTCCACCTATCTCAAATACTGTTGACTTGATATCTGGATCCATTAATTTGGATATATACCCATTTTTAGTGAAAACGTCCCACAAAGCTAGCGGTTTGGATCCGCAGCTGTAAAAAACAGTCAACATACCGCGCTGATATGAACCACGGAACATTTTAGTGTAATCATGAATTTAATTATCAATTATTATAATTCGCTAAGCTAATACAAATAATACACACTATAACAATCAAATTTCTCTGTGATAGCAATTACTCTGTGTCACACACAGTTTTTTTTTTCTTATATTTTGGCTCCACACATAGTGTATTTAGCCAGTGTCAAGTATTATATTTTCATCGTGTTATAAAATATTTCACGCAAAGTCATGTACTAGTCATAAACCAGTCTAAGTCAGGTAGTCATAGTCCAGTCTAAGTCATGCTCCAGCAAAGTGGTAGCAACTGTACTAGAAGCTTCTATGGAGTTTTGGAAGCAACACGTAAAATCATGTTTCACCACATTATATCACTTGCCCTCACTCATGCTCGTAATTCAGCACTTAATGCGTAAAACGCCACTAATTTTAAACATTAACACTGGAAAAAGCAAAAGTTTTGAAAAATAATACAATGCAAGGACGTGAACTTTCCGCGTTCCCGCCGAAACTCTAATAGATATAATATTGACAAGGATCTTTTTTTTTTTTTTTCATTATATTTTGGCTCCACACAGAGTGTATTTAGCCAGTGTCAAGTATTATATTTTCATTTTTCATCGTGTTATAAAATATTTCACGCAAAGTCATGTCCTAGTCATAGTCATAGTCCAGTCTAAGTAAGGTAGTCATAGTCCAGTCTAAGTCATGCTCCAGCAAAGTGGTAGCAACTTTACTAGAAGCTTCTATGGAGTTTTGGAAGCAACACGAAAAATCATGTTTCACCACATTACATCACTTGCCCTCACTCATGCTCGTAATTCAGCACTTAATGCGTAAAACGCCACTAATTTTAAACATTAACACTGGAAAAAGCAAAAGTTTTGAAAAATAATACAATGCAACGACGTGAACTCTTCCGCGTTCCCGCCAAAACTCTCAACAAGGATCTTTTGGCAAGTGGCAAAAATGGGAACTACGGCTGACATCTTGTCAAAGTGTCATTGTTGACAAATCGCTCCAGTTGCCATCTACGTGAATCTGAAGTCCCACCCAAATAGTCTTAAAGTTATAAATTCTTTTACATTTAGGTATGTGCCTAAGCTTATTTAAGAGCGTTTCCCATTACGCCCAATATACAACATTTTAATTAAATTTGAAAATTCGGTAGACTGTTGTTTCATTTTGAATCCCACAGATCACATACTAGCTATTCAATAGTAATTAGGTAATGAATTTAAGTGGATAGTAAAGAAAATATTTATTATGGGGAAAGAGCAGCGAAACGTCAGAAAATGTCGGAAACGAGTTCGGGGGGTCTAGCAAAGATTTCTTTCCATTAGCGTTAACGCCAACCGATAGATCCAAAATGTATGGAGAATGACATTAGCTTTGACACTAGCTGCGGAAAAGTTTTCCGCAGAGGTTTCCCATACATTTTGAGTTATCGTTTGCCGTTATCGATCGTTAGTCATCCCATCCCCCCATGGCCACTTGAATGGGGCAATAGCATGCATGTGAATAAGTGAAAAGAGAATTATCGAGCTCAAGATGAATATTTAAACAAACCTTTTATCCCAAAAGTATGCTCAAATAAAGAAAACAGTGACAGTGAGGAAAGTTTTGATGTTGATGATTGTTATGAAAATTCTGGCTACAGTGATACCTGCAGAATACAATTATTATAGTATAAAAATCTAAAGTCTTAGTGTTTTTTTGATTAGAATCTCTCAGTAGCACGCTATTTTCCTATCATTGATTTATTATTTCCTGTGAGTGTATTTTTAATTAAAAGATTAGACCGAAAAGTGTATTTTATTGATGTGATTTTATTCATCGCAATATTTCCATAAAAAGCAAGGACATTTCATTAACGCACACCCAAAAGCACACCCACGCCCACCTGACAATGTCATCCAGGGAGTTTTGGCGGGAACGCGGAAAATTTCATGTCGTTGCATTGTATTATTTCTCAAAACTTGTGCTTTTTCCAGTGTTAATGTTTAAAATTGGTGGCGTTTTACGCATTAAGTGCTGAATTATGAGCATGAGTGTGGGCAAGTGATATAATGTGGTGAAACGTGAGTTTTCGTATTGCTTCCAAAATTCCATAGAAGCTTCTAGTAAAGTTGCCACCACTTTACTGGAGCATGACTTAGTCCGGACTACGACTACCTGACTTTGACTGGACTATGACTATGACTAAGACTTGACTTAACGTGATATATTCTTTAACGATGAAAAATAACTATACTTGACACTGGCTAAATACACTATGTGTGGAGCCAAAATATAAGAAAAAAAAAAATGTCATCCAGATGCCAAAAGATCTTATACATCTGATCTCTGTGATACACACAAAAAAAGTCTTCACAGATAATATGTCACAGATAAAGTGTTAGCGTAGTGGTATATACTCTTTGATAAAAAAAGCTGCGCTATCTCAATAGAGTATTTTTCATGTATTTTTACTAGGGTTATTTCATCGAGATGCATTTGATCACAGAGTACATTGGTAAAGAGCATTTGATTTTACTTTATTGATAATAGCGCGTGTGAATCTGCCTATAATTCATTTCCTTTTCTTCTTTCTTTCTTTCTTTATAAAAATAACAAGGTTCAAAACTTCACTCCATTTTGGATGTATCAAAGCAGCACATCTGCGGAATACTAAGACACTCCAATACAGAAAACGTACAGCAACCATAGACATATATATTAAGGACAGGCCTAATGACTGGTTATAGGTCGCTTCAAAGTGGGAGCCAATTTCACAGATTGGCATCCACTAGCGCTCAGTCTGTGATGGAAGTTAGAAGGCATCGGTCGAATGTCACAAACATAATATGCCAAGTTGTATTGTGAAGGGTTGCACAATCTATACTCAAAAGTGCAGTAAAAAGAAAGACCAAGTTTCTTACCTCAAGTAATTCAATATTTTCAATATTACACTCTGTTTTGTAACAAAATAATCGAATTTATATTTGGAATAATCATTGTAAACATAAACATTGACGGACATAATGGCAGCGATAGGCACCTTGTCGTAGTTCACGCGAAATCTAATAGATGGCGCTGACTTTTCCCACGCCATTTTGACAAAATAAAATGTTCCTTCGGGCATATCCTATATATAAATCTAGGACAGCAACATTGTATGAGCACCAAGTTTAGATATACATCAACAAAGTTGACTACAGTCATATTCTTACTGAAAGGTGAAAGACCAAGTAAATCACTTTAGCTGCGGCGCCGCCGGAAATTATCGTTTTTGACACCCCTCTTTTATCATTCATCTTTATTCAGATTTCAGACACCATTTGACCTTCGATTAGCATTCACAATGTAAGTAGCTTAAGTACATTGTTATATTTATGCAAACTGTACATGGTCACCAGCTAGGCGATTATGTAACTTGATTGCAACCAATAGAAACACAAAAATGTATGGATTTGACAGTTTCAATACGCAGTTTATTTGCATAGTTACTATGAAAATTTTCATACTCGGAATGAAATTTCTCCTGTTGCATTGCTGTCAAAGTTACGTAATCACCCCACAGCTGTGGATAAATTGAGCTAAAGAAGGAAATAATCAGCTAGTTTCGGCTTTGAAAGGCGTCATCAATAGCCTGAAGACGTCCACTGCTGTACATAGACCTCCCCCACAGAGCGCAACCGCGGTTTTCGCGCGCCGTATTGAGCGGCTGCTCGCCGCCTGCATCCATCGGCTCCCCGCGGCTTTCATCAGATCGTCGGTTCACCTAGTGGGGAGTGGCCTACGCCGCGTCTTCCGGTTCGTGGTCGCCACTCTAGAACCTTTCTTTCCCATCAGTTGTCAGTTCTACAAGCGCCAATTGCCAGTTCAACTTGCTAATTCTAAAAACTATATCGGTTACTTGTGTAGTAAAGACGTGGAACAAAAAAGAGCTGTAGTATGATTCTAATATAGCCAGTTTTTATAATAGACAGGCTTGCGTTTGATAATGGTGATGGTTAATGGTGGATGAAGATGGGGAAGTCAAATCGTGCAATATCTTATAAAACCGATAGACTAGCAACTATTTTTGTCGGTGCTCGAGACTTTGCCGTCTTGCTTAGGTAAATATTTTGCTCACACAAAATTTTTACGCTTGAAACTAATAAACATATCGCAAAGACCATAGATCCCTTTCAACAATAAAATATACGAAAGCATCTCAACAATATTATACATCAAAAACCTAGAATAAGTGCTATAGTGTTAAGAAAGTGTCACGACCTGGCAGTTGCTTTAGAAGGCTGTTTCATGCTACATTAAAACCGCTTCACGGTTTGACACCTCTGACAGGTGATATAGGCTTTCGGCTTTAGGTTTTGAAGCCTGAGCTCGTTTTTTACCTTCGTTTCACCTTTGTAAGCGTAAATAAAGTGTCTACGTATCTTTTTTAACGAAGTTTAGAGTAGACAGATAAACATGAATGTGAATTTTGGGTTTTTATAATGCGCACAACTTTATTGGACAATTTGAACCCGCGAGCCAGCCTCATGTGGGTCCAGAAACCTAACGACTCTTAAGAAGTATAGATTTGAATTGGTTTATTTTTCATTGGTTTTTTTTTGTGCCCCAGAGTGTTTGTTTGGAATCACCCCACATAACATAATACCTACAGTACAGATGCCTCATCCCATACAACGGAATAACACGGGCTATTTTACGAATTAAAATATGTGTGGACATTTCACACAGCGCCATCTAGCCCCAAACTAAGCATAGCTTGTACTATGGGAACCAGATAACTGATACAATACTTATATACTTTTTTGTTTGTAAATACATACATAGAATACAATATAATACCCAGACGCAGAACAAACATCTATGTTTATCACACAAATGTTTGTCCCGGGTAGGAATCGAACCCACAGCCCTCAGTTCAGAAGGCAGGGATACTACCAACTGAGCTATCGAGCCCGTAAAAAAATATTTTATTTCTGCATAATGCAAGATTATCAAGTGGCATCTATTGCGTGTTGGCGAAGTATTGGGCCAAATGAATACACTGGATACTAACTAGTAACTCTCTAGACATGATTACTACATTTTTTTTCAAGTTCGGGCTATTTTTTGTTTGTACCTGATGGAACCCCATGGTATCACCATGTTTCCATACCTACTTAAATAACCTACACCTACCTACCTTATACCTACTTAGATGTTGGGGTAATAGTAAACTTTATTCATAGAGAACCACGCGTGCCTATTAACTTATACTACTTTACTATAATTTACAGTAAGTGACTGTAGATAGGTATTTGCTATATATGGTATGTTATATGATGATGATGATGACTAAATATATAAAACAATCAATAAGAAAGCTTACCTAGAAGTTTCTTGAATCCAATTCACCAGTGGAATCAATTTGGAATGTACTTTTCCCGAAACGGAACAAAGTTAAACGGAGAAGTTAACGTACCTACAAACAGAAGAACAAACTAGATAATATAAATGCGTAAGTAAATTGAAGTACAAATACGTTCCGCTCAGTCTAACCCAAAGCCAAACCCGGTTACATAACTTTCGTTAAGCCAGGCTAAGCGCTGGCACACCGGTTCAGATATACAGAACATTGCCGAAATAAATGAGCTTGCCTGACGTAAACACAAAAACTTGTTCGAGAAATAAAACTTTTGAAAGAAAAGCTCGCTTTCCCCATGATTTATCTACCCATTTGTCATCCTCGACACTAAGAAAATATGTCACGCAACCACAAGTAGCGTTCAGCGTTCACACACCGCTTCGTAACGAATATAACATTTTTGTCGTCTCTAAATCACGTGACTTTTCCACTATGCCGACTGCCCTTAGAGACGCGCACACTAGCAAAAAACTCAAGTAGCGGGAACAAAAGGAAAAAATGAAAAAGTGCCTTTCGTCTGTCATGATAAGGAGTGCAAGGGCGTGTTCCCAGCGTTGTTATAGCCTGAGATGCGACGAGCCCATTCCAGATGTCCGTATTATTTTTTTTTTTGCGGATATTGCGTTGTTTTTTCCTCCGTTTTTTCGTACATATTGGGGGAACACCCCATGATGATGCAGTTAAGATATCATACCGATTTTTGGATATTAATGGCGCTGAAAGCCTGTTCCGGATAGCGGAAACGATTGTCTGTGACTGATAAATGAATTAGATTTGTATGCTGGGATAACTTTTGCTTTCTTTTTTTTTTAAAAAACATTTTTGTAAGTTGTCCCTGCGTTTAAAAGCACGATATAATACATCGCGCCGAGACAGATTTAAGCTCTCAAATCTCTACATTACAAAGTTTCGCGTGATACTGCATCACGCATATCTTGCTGAGACATCAGCACAGTCTATTAATAAGATTATAGACTATGTCATCAGGTCATAAAGTCTCATTTGTCCACTACTTTGACCTACAAAACAAAACACAGTAGTGCTTGGTGGCAGAATAACTGGTGAAACTATTACCAACCTAGATAAACTATACACACAATTTCTACCATCTACCATCCATAGTTAACATTATAAATCAGAATATGACTTAGTCTGTGTTACACTCTCACAACTAAGCTGCTGAATGCAGCTGCTGCTAAAACAAAAGTTTCTTGTGAAAGTAAGATCCGCCAATTAAACCACGAAGCATGGATTTAACTTACTTTCAAAATTGCTATTGTGACAAATATTAATGTTTGATATAGTTTTGAGAAATCTCCAAACTAAACCATTCTGTACAATTTAGAATCTAATTAAGCGTTACAGTAAAACGTCATAATACAACGATAATTTAACATACTAGACACCTATTACATAATTTTAGATCATAGAACCAAAACAAACTAACGAAATCTCGCAGAAATCATCGCTCCATATTTACAGAGCTCATTGGCCGACGCAACGGAGCGTGGCTTGCATAATGTATCGAACGGGCGCGATCCGAAGCTTTGTCTGCTTTATTTACAGCCGACCCGTGTATTCACCAGGAAATTGGATTTGTAAAGTAAGACACCATGTAAATAATATTTGCCTTGGGCATATCTCGGGGCCGTAGCTCTTGTAGCAATGCTACGGCCGGCTACGGCTGCTACGGAGCTACGTATTACTTTTTCTGGCTGGGTAGAGCTAGTCCGTAGCACTTTTAAATAGGATTCTATTTAGTATCCTCCTCTGGCAATATCAAATTGGTGTCTACTTTTGTTCATCGAATGCATAAAGCAAGAATTCGCCGCACTGCAACTGAATCATTCCCCCATCTTGACTATGAATTCCAGTATAATCATAAGTATCTAGGTGCAATTTTAAATTGACACAATTCTACATAGTAACCAAGACAAGAACCAAAAGATGATTTTTAGTTGTTTTTTTAAGTTTATGCTAAATATAGCTAAAATAATGTTTCACTGGCTCATCATGACGTCACAATCAAATGCTGCTACGCGTAACTTTCATAAAAAAATATCTGAATATCGTCAAAAATCTTTCTACCTAGCCTAGTATGTGTAATCAGTTATTTACAAAATGCGTTATTTTACATCTTACTTCGGCTATAAGAAAACGGCTCCCGAAAATAATACGTCCGCATATACATAATTAAAATTACCTTTAGCTGCTGCCTTCTTATCCCCTAAAGAGCGTTTGTCAGATTACGCCTCCGTATCTTTGACGCTAATAGAGCCATAATATTCGCTTGTTTACGTGTTCTCAGTTCGTTGCTACGAAGAACTTGGCTTTTATTATAAAGTGGTACTACAGAAGGCTTACTCCGAAAAGGTCTTAATATAAGTAGCGACGCCAGCTACCGCGCAATAAAGTAGCTTGCAGCTTGCACAGCGTTACACCGGGTATTGCCCGTGGTCCACCTGCTTAGTTCACCTGGGTGGATTATGGGAAGTTTTTTCTTCCCCAGGTTCACCTCAAAATATCTGGGTGTACCACGGGTAATTATTTTTTCCCGTAGTCCACCTATATAGCTAATTATTATATACTAAAGTTTTTAGTCACCTCTCTTTCTAATGCATGTCACCTCACCTATCTATATCCTCTTCGCATATTCCATAGACGGTGACGCTCAAGGTCACTAACACTTTTTAGATTGGTTCTGCGTTTGTGCGTAGGATACGTACACGTGGACACGTGGGGGCACGTGGTGTAGTGTCTCAAATTACTCAATTAAAAAACAAACGCAACTTCCATACAACAAATTCATGTGGACACGTGAATTATCATGAATTAAATTAATATTGCGTCGGGACACAGACATCTAATACTATACAGTTAGGTCTGCTACTGTATTGTATTAGATGTCTGTGCGTCGGGACCATTCCTTTAAAATGCTTACAGTTTTATAACAGTTCAACTCATCTGTTAACGTCGAATAATACATAGTACATAGCTACTAATGGTTAGTATGTTTAGCAGTGGACGTCTTCAGGCTGTTATGCGGTGTTGAACAATCTTTGTTTGAAACGGTTGACAGCGACCAAATAACTGTCCAGTTTGGAAATAATCGGCGACGCTTCACCGCGCGCGGACGCGGCCGACGGGACAATGTATCGAAATTAATATCCGGCCCGGCCCGGAACAATTTGTCCACCCGGAATGCGGATAATTAAACCGGCCTGCAGCCGTTTCCTAGCTTACATGAAGCTGAAAATATATTATGGCCGTAACGGCCGGAATTTAGTTTGACCCGCCCGAAATTGCTGCCGAAAAATTACGCTGGTGTCAGTATGTGAGAGAATTTTTCAGGTATAAAACTATCTCGTTTAATTGTAAGAGTTGACCAAATAATAAATATAAAATACAAATATATATATACATATATATAAGTAATTGCAGGCTTAATGCGAGGCATCAGTAAGTTGGTTATAATTAAAATAATCAATCTGGCAAATGTGATAGAAATCATTAAGGTGTATACTGAAAATGAAAAAAATTTTCCTGAATGTTTTTGGACTCATCTGTATAAAATTACGTACAATTACCGACTAAAAAGTTGCCACACAAACTATGGTTCTTTACATCGAAATAATTATTAAAAGAGGCAAAACGTGATTAAAATCCTTCAGCCATGTTCTGGTTTAAGATCATTTATTCTCAAAGAACATAGTTCACTTAATGAGAAAGTACTTATAGCTAAATTACAAATAGGTACATAGTTTGCCTTTAGCATGCAGGCGTAACAAGAATAAAATATTAATATAAGTAAGGTAGGTAAGCAAAAAACATTTCAACACAAGTTTGGTCAAAGATTAAGTAGACTACAGAAGTAAAGCTGGATCACTCAAAATGTGGATTTTCAATAGCTTTTTAAACAATTGGAATGATTTAGCTTCTTTAATAGGTTTAGGTAGTTTGTTATACAGTTCGGCTCCTTCATATAAAATTGTCTTTTTTCCATAGTTAGTTCTAGGGTGTCGTAAATGTATGTTATGAGCATTTCTTGTATTTAATTTATTTATTTCGATGTTTTTAGTAAATAGGATTTCTGAATGTATATCTTTGTTCAGTATTTTTCTTATCAATATGCATGTGTTTGAAACATATATTTGTTTAATACTCAAAAGTTTGGTTTCGTTATAGATTTTAACTGTTGATTCTAAAAAATTGTAATTAAAAAGTATTTTAATGATTTTATTCTGAGCAACTTGAATCATGCTCAAATTAGTTTTAGCAGCACACCCCCATATTTCTACGAGGTAGTCGAGGTGAGGCTTTATGAGTGAGTTATATATAAGATATTTGACTTTTCGTGGTAAACACTTCACAAAGCTTCAAATGTTCTAAAATAACAATACCTTTATGTAAATTCAATTTACTATATTCCTCTAGGTCTTACGGATGACTGATCAACATAATTTATGCACTCTAAAGGATGGGTTAGGACATTCAAACAATTGAGTGGGAGTTTATATAATTGCGCACGTGGTTTTAGTTTTGGCCTTTGCTTTAAGCTAATTAAGGCTCATGTTTTAGTAAGAGAGAGAGTAACGATAGTCAGTTGTGAGCTGGAACGACCGAAAAATTTTGACTTGATGACGACTGGTTGTTGTTCTTACACTGGAATTCATAGTCAAGGCGGGAGCTCCTCCAGAGGATGAATCAGGCGCTGTGTGGCAAATTCTAGCTTTATGCATTTCATAAACAAAAGCAGCCCCCAATCTGGCATGATCAGAGGCTAGGCGCTGATCGTCCAAATTTCGTCAACCAAACGGTCTCCTTGCTTTCAAATCGTGTTATTTTATTATTTTATTAAGTGTCGTGATATTTAAAATACGAATAAGGTATATCGGTACCGTTTCTTCAACATTTACCAGTTAAAATAATATATTTAACACAAAATAGGCACACAAAATATACAAAAATAATATTTCTTTTAACTTTTTTGTGAGTGAGTGGCGGGGGACATTTTGGCGCGACTTTTGATAGTTCAAAAGTCGCGTCAATTTGACACTCGACTAAATTTTCATAGACAGCTTGATTGAAATCGTAGAGTATTTAATTAAAATGCAGTTCCGTTAGGGGTTTCTCCAGGGATTGTTTATGAAAGTGAAAGAAGAATGATTACGCATTTAATCTTTAGGCAAAAGTGGAATGATAGATTTTCGGGGTTTGTTCAACCTTTGTTTATGAATACCACTGTTAGAATACGAAACTGAAAATATGTTTACAAAAACACTGAAAGTAGCGTCATAATACAATGTTATTATATCATTCTGCGGAATCTGAACCCACCTCGTTTATAATTTAGCGAAGAATACATTTTTTTTAATGTGAATAGATGACGTGACGAGCCAGTCGTTCACCTAATGTTAAGCGACACGGCCGCCCATAACAGTTGCGGTGTCACTCGGAACTTTAAAATAATAAAGTTTTGCGTGACACTGCACTGCGTACGTCATCCTCAGACATCACACAGTCTAGTCATCAGATCACTAGACTGTGAGATCAGGTTATAAAGTCTCATTTGCCCAATAGTTTACATACTTACATAAGCCTAAAAAACTAAAATATAATGATGCGAATTGAGAGATATTTATTTTGTCGTCCAATTGCATTATTTTTTAATTAGGCGAACGCCTAATTCTAGAACGCTTTTTTCACACTTTTAAGCGATATCAACGATGACATTACCACGTTCTGCAGAAATAGTTGTTCAAACATCATTGTGGCCTTCTAGAATATCGACTGTTTGTGGTTTATTTAAATTCAATTAATCATTTGACCAAACACAATGTCACCCTACATTACATTTAACTTTACTAGTTAGTGAATTAAGGGAAATTAAAAAAAATACAACAGGCAAGAAAAATAAACAGTGAAAAAACCAGTACTTCCCCACTGCTCAACTAAATTGCTCAACCAGTTGAGCAGTTGAGCAGTAGGACATAAAACCAACAAATCCTCCTAGAACTCTGTTTTAAACTGTCACGGTTGTTTACTACGTTTTTAATAGTACTTACGGGATATTTACCGTGATTAGAATAATTTATGAGTTCCCGATATTTTGGCACAGTTACATGCACCATTTTTAATTTTAATTTTTTTTTTAATTTTTTTTGTTTCCAATCACGGTAAATATCCCGTAAGTACTATTTAAAACGTAAAGCCTCCTAGTTTTTTCAAAGAATAAAGTTCGTGTAGGTTCTTGCCGACATGAAATAAATAGCAACTAAGTACCATTGCGTCCAGTGTTTCGAACAAGGAATCAATGCTGTCGGCATTATGAGGAAAACGATAAAAGACGCGATTTTCTCGGCGGAAGAAGTTAATAAGCTTATTTTATTATTGATCGTGTATTGTTGATTTATTTTTGTACTAACTCGTTCTATTTTCAATTTTCCGGTTTGGTTGAGTGCTGTAATAATTAGGTACTCAATCTTCAAAATGTTAGGTACTTAACCTTCCTATATTTATATCACAATAGTATAAGTACTTAGATAAATATAGACGATGAGCTTCATATTACAGTCATAGTTTTTGAAAGAATAAAAAGAGACGGTTTTGAATTCTCATCTTGACTTTGTAGGTTTGACTTTATAGACCTAACTTATCTGTGACATGAAATAGTTTACCTACTTATCTATACAAATTATTCTCATCTATTTTCTAGGTGTGTTTTCCAATTGTAACTATATTGACACGCTAAAAGATGTGTGATATTGAGGTTTTACACATCAGTTAATTCAAACCTGGCAGTAATTCAAATCTGACAGCCTCCGTGGTGTGGTGGTTGAGCAGGTCGGCTCATAATCCGGAGGTGGCGGGTTCGATTCCCGCGACAGGACAAGTATTTGTGCCCGAAAAAAAAAGCGCAAATACTTGTTCTGTGTCTGGGTATTGTAGGACCATAGTCCTTGTAGTTCCTGGGTCCTTAGATACAGGGAATCCAAGTTAGGGTCCAGGATCTATGTATGTGATCGTTGGGCGTTATTTATTATTTATTTATTATTAGTGGGCAGGCTACATCGCTTGTGGAACTGACAACCGATGGGAATGAAAGGTTGTCGAGTGGGGACCACGAACCGGAAGACGCAGCGTAGGCTGCCCCCAACTAGATGAACCGTCGACATGGTCAGAACCGCGGAGGGTTGATGGAAGCAGGTGAGCAGCCACTCAAAGTAGCTCTCTATGGGAGATGGGTTATATTCAGCAGTGGACATCTCCAGGCTGATGATGATAATGAACCCAAACCATTCAAACTGAATTGAACAATTAATTTCAAATATACGTTGACTCGCAATAACATGATTAAGTACTACCATACATCAGCTAAACCGTGACCATATTGCTTAAACAATATATGCTGACGAATAGCAGCGGCCGATAAATCGTCATTGCCATTGTTGACATAGAAGGGTACTCAATTTGTTATTGACCATGTCAACAGTCGGTAACTGACCAATCATTAATCACTCCCAACGCATGTTTGCTAAAAGATTGTGATCAGTTTAAGCTGTATTTGCCTAGCCAGATGATCATAACACATGTTTTAATATCATCCAATACATTAACTGTACCTGTTTGATTTTGCAAAGAAAGCGTTGACTAATAATTATGATAGTAAAGACCACAAATTGCACTGTCTATGTTGAGTTTAGTGAATACATTATACACTATCATATCACACATCAGCAACATCCGGAAGGTGCCGCTGTCCCAGATGTATAGTCTGCGCCAAACTCAATGGCGGCTGTGAAGTGCGCTGCAAGGCCTCCCCACGCCGCGCCGTGCACATCTAATTTTTGCTACTTTTACTTTTTTACTACGATTGAAGTAATAATGCTATAAGACGTTGTGGTGACCCCCCCCCCCCCCCAGATGTACCATTGAGCAGTACCATTGATAGTACAATACGTCTACTGTTGAACTACTTTGGGTTACCTCTGCAAAATCTCAAGTCATAACAATAATAAAATTATCCACGAAAATTAGACCATAAAATCTGACCGGTAAAATATATTCAACATTAAAAGTAAAGTACGTATGTACCTACCTGACAGGTATCTATGCTAATTTTATGTAGCTAAGTGTAAAAGAGATAGAGTGTGTAAACATTAATGTAATTGATTAAATGTATCGTTAGATTTCGGTTTTCGAGCATTCAGAGCTCTTACTCTAATTTTATAATTCCAACGTTTCGTGTTATCGCTCTACGGGTGGCTCATTCAAAAGTAAACTTTCTCACTGAGATTTAAGAATTAATATTGTTTCTACGTCATATAGTTTCGGATGGATAGAACCATTAGATAGTAAGAGCTCTTCGGGGACACCGAGGCACCAACAAGGCACCAACGAGAATAAGTCATCGTGATTTATGGGTCCAATATGGTTCACATGTCAAAATGTCGAAATGATTGATTGTATCATAGTTAAAGCTTAATAATATTAAGCTACATAGGCTATTGATATTATAATGTATGCTATTAAGACATACGACGGTTTACTTAGAATCCGTCGATATATTTGTCAGCATAATAATAGAATGGAGCCGATGGATGCAGGAGGCGAGAAGCCGCTGGTGGCGCTCTCTGAGAGAGGCCTATGTTTAGCAGTGGATGTCTTCAGGCAGTTGATGATGTTGATGATGATGATGATGATGATGATGAATAAAATGTGCAAGTGAATTATATTGTGACTGTATTGGCTATAGGCTAAACTGAATGACGTGAGCTTCTAAGAGATGTAGGTACTAAAGCATATTGATTAAAAGCTAACTTTTAAGTAAGAAGCATATCTATACATATAATAAAACTGTAGAGATAAAAAAATCTGTAAATGCAAGATATCGAAAAAAAATGACACAGGTTGGCTTGAAATTTTTCGCTGATCACGTTAAGCTACTTTTTAAAGATTTTGTCTGTTTGTTTGTTTGTTTGTTTGTTTGTTTGTTTGTTTGTTTGTTTGTTTGTTTGTTACGGCACAACTCCGAAGATACTGAACGGATTTTCATGCGGTTTTCACTAATAAGCTTAGAAAAACCCGGCGCACAACATAGGATATATTAAATTTTATATATCGCTAATTTTTTTTTTGGTGAAAATGTGTAAATTTCATTATGAAACGGAACGGGATTTTAACAAGATGGCCGCTTCAAGGGTTCAAGGTAAATTTTTGTTTCTTACATTTTGGCTCCACACATAGTGTAGGTATTTAGCCAGTGTCAAAAGGTAAGTTTTATTTTGGCTACTAATCATAGATGAGAGAAAAAAAATTTACTCTATGCTATTGACGGTAATTTTATTTCGGGTTTATCTAGAGGCACAGGTTAAAGAAAAAAATTCTGTTAGTATTATGGCGCGGCTTCATATACGCCCGAACCTTCGCTGTTGAGTTAGCGCGCAAAAACATCTCTGTTGACTATCCTCGAAGTTTTTATAGCGCCACAACCCGGACACACAGTCAATTTGTTTGCCTGCTTGACCGACGTGGGCTAAATAAAATGGAGGAAGCAGTAGCGTTATATTGCATGTCGGCGAATAAATATCTTTTACAAACTGTGAGAGTATTATTTGCGATTACAAAAATAAATTTTAATAGTTTTAATTTATAATTCCTTATCAATATGAAGTGAAACCAATTTTTTTTAATGTCCGTTTATCTGACCTTTTGAATACGGATCACGGTTGTTATAGTGGCAACAGAAATATATCATCTGTGAAAAATTCAACTGTCTAACTATCACGATTCATCCTGGTGACTGATGGACAGACAGACGGACAGCGGAGGTTTAGTAATAAAAATTTACCCATTCAGGGCGGAATCCCAATCATTTTTATTTCATTCTGAACAATCCCCACTGCACTAAGCAATAAGAAAGTAATTTAATGCATGTTTTTATTTATAACTTTAAAAAAAACCAGTAAATAACAATTGGCGCACCTGCATTACCGGCAGTGTATCACACTTTTCGGGCTACGGCGAAATACATAGCGCGATAACTTCGTCTGCGCTCGATGCAATGCAGATTAGAGTAAAACACTCTGTTATTATGTAATTACCTATACCCAAGGAAGTCATAGTATGTATTCCTTAAAGATTAATTTTTTCGTTAAACTGTGGTCCAAACTAAAAAAGAGGATAGGTATGAGAACCTTCTTGAATATGAGCACGACAAAGAGAACAAGGAATATCGAAAACTAAAAACTTTTTTATTATAAGTTTATAAGTTTTAAGGCTTCACGCGATATCATATTTAGCCAATATTTAAACATAACTAAAATTTTTATTCATGTTTTCGATTTATTGGGTTCTGGCGAGGGCAAAATTCTTTATTGGCGATCTGTTATTATGTATTAGTATTCAAAAATCTACTACGCGTTACCATTCGAAATAAGTATTTAAAATTGTATTTATAGTACCTATATCTTAACCTATAGTAGTAACATATTCAGTACTCGGGGAACCGATGGATGCAGGAGGCGAGCAGCCGCTCTAAGTGGCGCTCTTTTCATCGTCTTCTATTCTATTGCTTCTGCTTCTTCCCAATATTTTCAGAAGTGAAGGTTTTCAGACTCCTCTTTCGAGGAATTTATGTATAAACATGTTTTACAGTTGTTTAAAACGGGGAAACCATTTGCTACGTATTGTAAAACCTTTTTTTATTTTGGCATTAGACAAAACATGTATTTAGCCAATGATACCAAGTATTTTATGAAAACTGTTTAAAGGGGAGATTCTTAGACTTTTTATAATCATTCATAAGGCTTCACGCGATTATCATACTTAGCCAATATTGAAGCTTACTTATTAACATTTTTATTGAAGTTTACGATTTATAGGGTTTTGGCGGGAGCAATGTTCTTTATTGCCGATCTGGTCAATTGTATTATTTACATAAAGTTACTACACGTTACCATTCTAAATATGTAGTTAAAATTATTTTTGCGCTAATGCTACATTCTGTATCGACCCCAAAGAAGTTTTAAGGTACCTGTAGTACTTATAGCTACTTAAGTTATAGACCCTTACCATTGCTACACATTTTAAAACCTTTTTTATTTTGGCATTAAAGTAAGCCGGAGCGCTTGCAATTATTTGTATTTAGCCAATGATATGAAATATTTTATGAAAAATGTTTAAAAAGGGTAGGTACTTAGATATAATAATATATAGGTATTCATTATGGCAATTGTATCCTCGAATTAACAACAACATGGCGCGTAAGGTTCGTTTTTGACTATTTTTAATTTGTTCTTCTTCTTCTTGCATGTTGATAATAGTTAAAATATTTTAGATCTGTGGGCTATTAAAAAAACTATGGCTAAAAATGATCAGATTACTCGGTTACTCCAAGAAGGTTAAAGTTTTAGTAAGTAACTATCTTTGGGTGTTACTAATAATTATGTAATGACGATTTAACCTACTTCCTCACTTTCATCACTAGGTACTGAGGTATGTTGAAAGTGCAGTGGGAATGAGACAGCGTGGAAAATAGTGGACATAATAATAATTATAACGGCTGATTCTTTAAGGAGTGATGGTTTAGTATTTGTAATTCCTAATTAGTGTTAAGAAAAATTAATTATTTATTTTATTTATTTATTTTTATATACACTTATTTTTATATATCTATTGATACTGGCTAAGTGTAGGTACCAATTCGTATGGAGCCAAACATAAGAAGGTAAAAACAATGTGGTAAATGGAACAAAAGGCGCGTGGATATGTAAAACTGAGCAAAGCAGCATCATCGTGCGTGTGTGTCGTTCTTTCATATTTTTATAAACTGTACCTGCCTGCTTAGGTAACTACTGCCTAAACAAAATTTACTGAAACTTCTGTGAAAGACCTGAGTGAAGTGGTGATGATTTCTTTTTGTTGTAATATGAAGAGGTACTTATAAAATTGTAGTTTTTTGTTTGAAACTTCTTTTCTTTTACTTTTTTATAAATCTATATTTGACTCAAAACATTTAATTTTACGTAATGGCTTAAATAGCTTCCACTCACGGCTATGCTTGCGTTATACCTATATCTATGCTAATACAGGTTACTGTGCTCAGCTTCGAAAAGATTTAGTGCATATTGTTGTTTGGTACGAAATGAATGATCTATTATTTGACTATAACGTAAAAATAACATAACACAAGCGTGCGAAGCCGCGGGCAAAAGCTAGTTGTATAATAAGAACGCCTAACGTGATTTCCAGATTTATGTTATTGTTATAATAGATTTTTGTATAAAGCGGAATAATGTAAATATAAATCCTGCCAAGACTCAAGTATAGCGCTTCTCGTGCCAATACTATAGAGTTATAATTATGTATAAACAGAATGGTCTTCATTTGAGATAAGATATTGCCAAGCTGCAGAAAATACTATTATGGTATTTGTAATGTGAAAAACATATCGGAAATAGATGGTTATGCGGATAAAGCTTACACTAAAAGATGTAGAGTTATTTACATCAACATATTAGTTCCACTACAATCCACTACAATTTATAAAACCGCGCTTTATTTATATTGAAACAAGGCTTAATGATAATTTTAGTAAACATGTCTAAAACCAGCACATCTGTTTCAGGTTTCCAGCTTAATTTGACACTCATTAACACAGTTTGACTCTTTTGAACTCAGTTTTAGATTATTCATGTCAACCACCTTCAGCTTTCAGTAACTATAATAGAACTTAGTACACAATGCTACTCCAAGCTAGCAAGCTACAGCTATAATAATTTATAACAAAAAACTTCGTATTGGATTGGAAGTAGCTAAAATCTAAAATAATAATAATAAATTAATCAATGTAAAACGAATTAATCAACGCAAAATGAATCGGCCAAATCCCTAAAAAAGGATTACCAGTGACCCAGACAATTACTATCCCGTACAATTTGACATTGGCCCAAATATATTGAACCCACCCACTAGCTCATTGGACCAGAACCTATCAAAATTTGTCCTATCTCAGTCACGCAGACCCTCACATGGTCGATTTAACTGACAATTAAACTAGGACACAGTAAAAACAGTGGTTAATATTGAGGGAAGTGAGTGGCTGGTTCGAACATAATACGCACACACACACACGTTTACACTCTAACAGTTATTAGACCTTTGGTGACTTTACTGTTTACTATTGGTTTTAAACATTAATAGGTGAGTAGTGCTCCTTCTATCATTATTATTTATTTAATATTATTTGTCATTCATGTTTTTGTTCGTATTCATTTCGTCCAAAATACCGCAAAGCCTGAAAATAAAAGTTTTCAATCAATGTGTGTTGCCAGTGATGACTTATGGAACTGAGACGTGGTCTCTAACTGTTGGCCTCATTACTAAGATCAAAGTCGTCAAACGAGCTATGGAGAGAGCAATGCTTGGTGTTTCCCTGCGAGATAAGATCCGAAATAAAGAGATCCGCAGGAGAACTAAAGTGACCGATGTAGCTCTTAGGATTAGCAAGTTGAAATGGCAAAGGGCAGGCCACATCGCCAATGGGTTGCAGGTGGCGAGCAGCCGCTCTAAGTGGCGCTCCGTGGGGCTGTTAATGATGATGATGATGATGATGAATGTTTTTGTTGTGTATTGGAAATTATCTAATGACTTACATAATTATTAAAATCGCATCTTTAGAAAAGAGGTTCAAGAAGTTTTGAAAATAAAAATAATAAAAATTCATGTATGAGGAAGCGTTTTAAGCTCAGATAAAATCTATTACTTATATAAAACTTATAAAAGTTTGAAAAAGTCATAGTAGTGGTGGTACTGTCTTTAATTATTCTGTGACTAAAGAGGAGCAGAGGATTAGTCGGGATCTTCACATATCATTAACTTTTTACAGCTATGAGCCTCTAAATTCGAACTAATGATCGGGTGAAGGGTGACTGATAAAGGAGTTAGATGCCATGGTGATGGAGATAGCTTTATGTTAAGTACTCTTATTTATTCTGTGATTTTAGATGTGTGGGTGAAAGCTTATAAGCGCTCGAGGGGAGATTTTTCCTACAACCGTGTAGTCCCATTTTCTCCATAGATTTTGATATATGAGCTATATTTTTTTTCTGTGTAGTAAATAATGCTTAACCACTGTGGTTTGTGGTTTAGGATTTTATAATGTGTTTTTTTTTAAATAATTTGTTTGTTTGTTTTTTTATGAGAATGAATGACGAGCGACGAGCTAGTCCGGCCGCCATTAACAGTTGCAGTGTCACTCGGAACTTTAAAATAATAAAGTTTTTCGTGACACTGCACTGCACACGTCATCCTGAGACATCACACTGTCTAGTAATCAGATTACTACACTGTGTAATCAGGTCATAAAGTCTCATTTGCCCAGTAATTTCACTAGCTATAATGCTCTTCAAACCGGAACACAGTAGTGCTCGCACACTACTGTTTGGCGGCAGAATAACTGGCAAAGCGGTGGTACCTACCTAGACGAACTTTGCAGAAAAGTCCTACCACCTAGTGAAACTGTGTTGATTAGTTTCTACATCCCTATACTAACTGCTAATTAATGAAACTACCACACTAATATTATAAAGGCGAAAGTTTGTATGTAAGTGTGTTTGTTACCTTTTCACGTCACAACGGCTGTACGGATTTGGATGAAATTTGGAATGGGGACAGCTTATACGCTGGATTAACACATAGGAACTATCATTCACGGGCGAACCCAGCAGATAGAATTGGTTCAATTAAAATTTAATATTAACTGTAGTTTTATACAATTTATCATAAGAGTTCCTCATTGGCCTGAAGTCCAATGCCGAACATCCAAACTGCCCCACTGATCTCTCTATTATACAAGTGGTATAAATAGTATAATGGAGGTCAGTGAGCCCCCATTGTAATCATAAATATCAACAACAAAACAATAAACAGCCTAAGAAGTAAATAGAGGAACCCGCATTGCATAAAATAACTTCCACACTAACCTTCCCCAACTGTTTGTTCTTCCAAATGCATACAAACCCATTACGCAAGGACTTATCGCCGCGCTCCAAGGCACACATTTTACTGTAACGACGACATTCAAACAGTCCGATGGGTGCATTGGGGCACGTTTTTTATACACCGTCACAAAGCCTCGTATACTGAAAACAAAATAGAAACGGTGAGACTCGCTAAGCAGAGGCAAAGATCGCTCATTTCGCCTCACACACACACTTATACAAAATTTTCACTATACGCTAACCAAAAATTATAATGAATAAATTATTATTTTTACAGCGAGTTTTATTACTCACAACTCACAACTGTCTGATCAGCGCTCTTGACTAATTATGTGCAAGCCGTTGTTGCCAAACATAAAGATGAAGTTAACTTAATAAAAATTCAGGAAATAAATTCACGATATAATTTAAAACAAATTAAAAAACAGAATTTTTTGAGGCCGAACTTTTAGTATGTGTAGCATTTTTAGCGAATAGTTTTTGTAAAATTAGCAACAAAACCAATTTTCATAAATGCTAAAAAGCGATTTGCGGAATTTATAAAAACGCAGAAGTTTAGCTACTCAACGCATGTGAAAATAGGTCTCGGAATTTTCATGCGCTAAATGCAATTTCGAACAATAAAGTGCACACAGTCCATTAGAGGTAGTAAGTGGTGGCAGTAAACACCCACCAGGGGCCATTATACCGTTTTATATTCACACTTAAGGTTTATTGAATGCGTCTCTCAGAACGGCATGACTTTGGCGGGAAGTTTCGAGACTCTATAGATGCAACTGCCGCGTAGCAAAATGAGAGATCTATGCGGGATTTCAAATTTAAAAAAATGTAATCGTCATTTCGCCTTTACCTCCTCAGTATTCTGGTTACCTGGAATTTTATACATTAGAAACAATATCGTCATCATCTGTGTAAAAAAATCCTATTTATAATTATTATATTTTAAATTAAACTAAAGTGGTGAACTGTGTTTGTATTTTCCTCGCAGTTGCATTTTTGGTATCGTTACAATTCAAAAACTAACTACAGTGGATCCAACTGGAATAAAAATACAAACAGGAGTTTCATTTGATAAATAAATACAAGTGGATTGTTTATCATACCACAATAGACCTCGACCAAACTATCATGTGGTTAGAGTAGCGTAAACAAAAAACCTATAGTAGTTTAATCATGGAACAACTGGGGCCAAGAGCTACAAAATAAAGCAATAGCTTCAAAAAAAAAAGACGACAACATGCGACTACCAACGAAATGTGCTTCACGCCCCAAAAACCGCCTAAAGTAGGTGATGGTCGTGCCTCTTTGCAAAATTCTGTTACGTTTTAACGACACTAATGGCTTGCAAATAGCTCCGCCAATCGTCTTACACTTTTATATCATTCGCGAATCGTTCGCTGCATTATTCAGTATTTTACTTTTTAATATTCAGGCGACATGTTTGAGTCTCCTTTCAATTTTTTCCTGCGTCTCTCGTGTACCGCTGTGCGCTGAATTTTGAAAGCTACTTATTGATGTTCGCTGCTTAATCCCAACATATCACGTCTGCCGTTCCGCGGTTCCATTTATATTTTTTATCGATACCGAAGGCCTGCTTGTTCGCTTTTATAGAGGCCCGATTTGTTGTGGTTGATTTTTATCCGATATCGACGGAGTTATCTAGGCGCCGAGTAATTTATACGGGAAAGAAATGGATTCATAGCTGCGAGGATTAAAAAGAAATGGAAGCAAAATATATGGGTTTGCCGATCGCTGGAATAGCTACCTGCCGGTTCGTTTAATTATCGACATTCCGGGATCGACAAATTGTTTTTGTCCAGCACTGTGTCCGCCCGATATTTTCCGATATTTCATTCTTATAACCGAAATTGAGCACCAGCGTATGACAACGCGTATTTACGGTGGTACCTACTGTGATTATTCATTTCATTGGTGGTTATTATAAAAATTGAATCAGTTTTAAATTTATTGTGCGTCGATATGACGAAAACTGTGGGGGTAAAATTTATAGTATAATATAAAGTTTTGGTATAAAATGTGCAATTTATTGGGCCATTTGGATGGTGGTCGGCTGCCAACAGTTAGGATTCAATTGGCCGAATATCTTGTGAGTCAGTAAATTATCTGGTACAATATTGGCAGTGTCCCTGCAATGCCTACGCAATGCTCGTTACAGCCCATGGTGCCTTTGTCAATGATATAAGGTATCGGAAATTGGAAGTGGCTTGGAATTAAAGCAATACTTTATGTAGATATTGAGCCAATAATAATAATTGATCAGATCAATCGGGCACCAAAAGACAGGGCAAAATGGAAATCCTTAGAGAAGGCTTTTGTTGAAAGACAAGCTGTTATAAAGAGAGTGCCGATATTATGATGATAAGAAGACAAAATAGAAAAATAACAAAAAATCTCGTAATGTAAAAATGTTATATTATTATGTATTATAACAACATCATGATTCTTGTAATTTATTTCGCTAGTGAGTCTTGAATAAATGTTTTCTTTCCTTTTGCCAATAAAGGCTAATTTTTTATACACGATTTTTCTTTCTTTCTTTTTCTTATCTTTTTGATTTTTTAAATTCGGAAACGGTTGGCGCAAATTCAATTTTTTTTTTCGATTATGCTTTTTGGTCTGCAATAACTAAACCAACAATAGCGTAACATAAAACTAATGTATAAAACAATTCTTTTCACCCAAAATTCAATACCAGCTTTCCCTAACCACTTACGATTAAGCAACCTGAGATATTACGCTCCGCAGGTCGTCCGCCCAACGATAACTCACGAAGATAACGACCGCTTTTATTCTGACATCACAAATGTTAGACGCTTTTCCTTGGAAAAATTAAGGAATTACTTCTTATGAATTGAAGCACTTTCAAAATCAACACGTCGAACGTGTTGTGTAATGAAGTAATAGTTGATGGGTGGGTTATGGTCTATATAAGCTCTTTTAACTGTAGTTGAATGTGCCACGTCGTATCTGGCAGCATTTACTAGTAGTCACGGTCTTAGGGAACCACGAGAAGCCGATGAATGCAGGAGGTGAGCAGCCGCGCGAGGTGGCGCTCTCTGGGGGAGGCCTATGTTCGGCAGCGTACGTCTTCAGGCTTTGATGATGATGGTGATGATGGGAGAATAATAAACACGAACTTAGGTTCGTGTTTATTATAGTTCTCCCCCATATATCTGCTACCCTACCACAAAGTATACACAAACCATCATGGTTCGTGACAGTAATGCTTCAAGATTACAATAATATTGTTGGAATTCGTACCATGAACAAGTATTCATGAATAAGTATTTTTGCGTGAGAACGAGACGTCTACATTTTTATATAGCGTTATCACTATCGCACGTCGCTGTCAACATGATTAATGGTATTTGAGTGAAAGATTTAACGTGACGTCATCAAAACTGCTCTGCGTCAACAACATTACAACATTCTTACTTATATGTCATTTTTCCTGTGACCTTGTGGTGACCCCCCTGATATCTTTTCTCTTTTATATATTATGTATATGCGTAGGGATTGTTCTCCAGAGCAAACCCAAACCGTATAAATTATTGAAATAAACCGTTACTGTACACAGATTAAATCATAGTTGTCTCCATAAACAGTGTCTACCGGTTACTTGGTTACACAGAAATAATGTTCCATCCAGTGCTATTCTACATCCCTTAATAAATCAGTGGTCCATTCCGGTGGATTGGTTGCAGTTACCCTTGCACTTATTGCCGATTCTGCGCCAATCTCGATCCTTCCTCCCTCTCATCCCCGAGGAAACCTCGTCGTTAACGCGGTCCGTTCATTTGTTTGGCTTTACCGGATAGTTAGGGGTCGACGAACTTAGATTGAAGAGCCTATGTACCTTAAGAATAAAGGAACTTTATAGTTTCACAACTAAACATTTATTCATATATTAACATATATTATAGTCCTTAAATGTTTTTAGCGCCCAGCGGGATTTGTATCCGCGCTCTCCAACTCACCGGATTCGACGCTCTACGCGCAGAGCGTCTAATCCGGTGAGTTGGGGGGTTAGGTTCCGATTTTTGGTAATTGTTGAAAGTCCATCTGTGAAAATTCCAGCTGTCTAACTATCACGGTTCATGAGATACAGCCTGGTGACAGACAGACAGACAGACAGACAGATGGACAGTGGAGCCTTAGTAATAGGGTTCACTTCACCCTTTGAGTGCGGAACCCTAAAAAAGAAAAAATATATACAACACAATCAAATTTGGAACCTCCTTCTTTTTGAAGTCGGTTGAAAAAGATGTCAAACCGAGTGCGATCGCCTTAATTTCCTACTGAGAAATACTTGAATGATACAAGATCGTAAGATGTTGGCCGTAGAAATCTAAAAATATCCCAGCTACATTACATATAGATGATACCCACCTCATATTATAATATGTAATATCAAATGCTTGTCTAACTCCAGCGTCCTACCCAATTTACGCATGTCAAAGAAAGGGATGCTCTTTTGTATTCCACATTCGACGTAAGCACGTAATTTAAAAGGGGCCAAAAGCCCCCGTTTTCCCCCTACTTACAGACGCACTTAACCAATTAGGGTAACCGATACGATATTTTCCCCGAATTGGTGTAATTACCCAATTTTTCCATTTTGCCAAAACCGGCATCGTTTAAACATAACGCAATAACAGGGGCCATTTCACGCCACTTAAGTTTAGATGACACTTAGGAAATTTTAGGTAATTTTCTGTCGGATAATAAGTAGTTGGTTGTCTGCATCTTTGCAGACGTAGTCTTCAAAGAAAAAATTATAAGAAACCTTTAGTGCTTATATACTTACGTAAGATTTTTATTACATCGTCATCTCATTACATCATCGTTTGTGAAATGTTGATGAAACTACATTATGTTTGCAAACCATGCGCCTCTGGTTCAGAAAATATACCGTGGTTCTTTTTTTACAAGATGTTACTTCGCCTATTTACGGGAAAAATGGATATTTTGAGTCGTATACTCAAACAAGTGTAGAACGTATCACAAAAGCTAATATTGAAAAGACAACATTGTAATAAAATATGCATAAGTAATTCCATTTTAAATGAAAATTTTAATAACTTCTTTACCAAATGATATTCTTTGCTATTTAAACTGCAGGGAAAGCTGCGGTTACGATTTCAGTCAAAGTAACTGGCAAACTCAGAGAGAGCTTTGTAACGGCCATCGCTAGACGGAGCATATTTTAGAACATTGTTCTTTGAATACCCCTAATTAATTTAGCTGAATAATACAGGTCTTTGACTATGCACAGTTTGTCATAAATTCACCGAAAAATAGTTAGTTATTCTACTTGTGACTACAAAAGAATAAGATCGGTACCTTCCTTATTATTTTGTGTGAATTCTGTGTTAAAATTGATACTAATGTAAAAATCCTCATGGAGGAAATCACTCAACAATTTTAACAACTCCTGAAGCTTCGATTAAATATGTTAATCTTGAAAAGTGAATATGCACACAAAACAAAAAAAAATACTCACGTACCTAAGAACCTCGTATCATTTTATTATTAATTTTGAAACGAAGCAAGTGAAACGTAACAGTAAAATAAAATTTGACTGCGACGTTTTTATTGTAATGTTACTTTCTGCAACAGCACAAAAAAACATTCTAGTTAGTTATACATTTGAAAAGTTTCTAAACAGGTTTCGTCCAGCGTCTAGACACATAATAATAAAAATTTGCACCAAAAATTACATTTTTAGTAACCGAAAATAATTGAATTCCAAAAGTCTTAACACAAATGTTTTTGAGATAAAGTTGTAATAAGTAGGATTTTTTCAAATAGTTGCTTTTAATGTTCTTACTTAGTCAGAAAGCCAAAAATGTTGGAAACATACCAATTATTTACTTAAGAAAAATGCATTCAAATGCAGACAAACGAAAATTAATCATATCAAATCTGCTTCTAAATTGTAAAGACAAATGAAAATTCTACTACATTTCCAACTTTCCATTAAAAAAGTAATTTGAGTACTTATAAATAAAGAATCATTATTTACTCGGATTGTTTTCGTAAAGCAGGATTCTGTGGTGAACCGAAGGCGAGCGAGACTCAATTTCCTTGCCAAATCGAGTGTAAACCGGTTACCGCCGGTTTAAACCAGAGCTTTGCTGTTTTTTTAAATTCAGTCTATAGTTGTTTACTGCTAGAGGGGAACACAAATTGAAAAAAGTGATTGGCACACGCCTGAAAGTTGTTATAGGGTCTACCACAAAATGTAATAATTATGATTATATTCACTCGATCACCTCGACTCCCGCGGCTTTCACCAGATCGTCAGTCCATCTAGTGAGAGACTGGCCTACGCTGCGTCTTCCGGTTCGTGGTCGCCACTCAAGAAGTTTTCTTCTCCATCGGTTTAAAATCTAACGTAAAATAAAACCACAATATTACAACAACTAGAAAACGTGGCTTAAAATTGATCTCCAGTATTTTTTCACCGACCGTGACTGATGTAGCTCTCAGAATTAGCAAGTTGAAGTGGCAATGGGCAGGCCACATCGCTCGCAGAACTGACAACCGATGGGGAAGAAAGGTTCTCGAGTGGCGACCACGAACCGGAAGACGCGGCGTAGGCCTCCCACTCGGTGGACCGACGCGACGATCTGTTGAAAACCGTGGGGAGCCGATGGATGCAGGAGGCGAGTGGCCGCTCAAGGTGCAGTTTTCACCGAAGCACATCCCTGAATTGCTGAGTTTGTTCCTATATTATCTGAATTCACAATATTTATTTGGAATTTGCACAATAAAAGTTACATGCGCGAAATGAAAAAAACACTTTTTTTATATAAAAATGTACCTCTCTATATCTATAGTTTCAGCGGACAGTGTCCAAATGTTTTCAGGTAAAATGTAAAATTTAGTTTATAAATTTTTTTAACGTGCTAATGTACAATTTGCTTATTTTGTTACGTTGTTTATGATTCAGATAAAGATATTATAACCGCTATCGCCACAAAATAGATATAGGATATAGGTATATGCTAATACTGAGATACAGACATGTTTCTACAATCAACTGGGTAAAATAAAAGGCGAGCGGGTCGAAGACACCATTATGCTAGAGGCGCTAGAGGCATCGCCGAAGGGGAGTCTAAAGGGGTCGAAATCTAATTTGCAAATGCATTTCCTGCCTTTCTACTCGTAGTGACGCGTCAGACGGTTTTAGACGTATGATTTCGATTGTTTTTCTTGCTGTTTGTGTGATAAGTAAATAGTCGGTAAAAAATCCCTTGGGGTTATCCTGTATACCGGTTTAAGCGACGAACAAAAGATAAAAAGGGTTATGTCCAATGATGCATGTTATTATCGAGAGCATAAAATAGAAACCAAATAAATTGGACAGATTTATTATGAGATACAAAGCCCTAGAGGACTTAGCATCACCTTTACCTTAGGAAATGAGCAATAAAAGAAAGGCCTTTTAGGAAACCTACCAAATAACAGGCAATTTTGTGGCGTAACATATTTCACCAATTGAATATGTATTATCTATAACATTATGAGAAAAATACGTTGGATGTCCCATTTCAGCCACTAAAAGGAAAGTTAAGCGACTTGCTCATCCCACGCAGACATCCATACATCAAGCTAGAGCTTGTTTTCATGTTCTTACAAAGTCGTACGTCTTATTATAGTAATGGATTTATAAAAATAAATCCGTTCACTTTGTAAGACTTTGATTTAACTAATCATATTGGATTTTAGAATACTTTTCTGTTTTGTTTTACCCGTTATCTTTGAATGGCACATCATGCAAGATGTATTCAAAAGCAAACCTATCCCAAGTAAAACATCCTTCATGTTTTATGACATTTACCATGTCTGCCACTGCCAACCAACCAATTTGATTTCCCACATCAATTAATAACGCCATCGTTAATACCATCAGATATTTTATCGGTCCAACACTTGACTCAGTGGAAACAGGCCCTCACAAAACATGTGCCTTTCGCGGTCCGCTTAATAACGCCGATTGGTGGAATTTTCGCCGAAATTTTACCAAAGCTCACGCTCCATTGCCGGCGGAAATTACGTTGCGTAGGGACCCCAGCCTTTTTGCACGGCCCTGTATTGTACACAGTATCGATTAGCCCGGTTTTTTAAACGAAAACGGCGAACGGTTGCCACCAAATAGCTTGTTTATACTTATCGTCTGCGCTAAAAAAGCGAATAGCCAAATCTTAAAGCTTTATTTTTAACGTAAAAAGTAATAGTGCCATAACTTTTGGGTTGGAGACTTTAAAAGCCCGATCACAGAATTCGCATAGCCCTATATTTTCTAGTTCTTTTTGTGGATACTTAATCAATGTTTGTTGTAGGAAGATTTGTTATAGCATTGTCTACAAGGAATGGTATTTCAGGTTTTGTTTTTAAATTCAGCTCACTAACTTTTTGTTGTTTACTTTTTCATGTCTCTCTAACATTGTGATAAATTTAGGTGAATTTCCTAAAATGTTACTGGCAATTTCTTTCACATTAGTTGCCATACAGCCATACAGTAATGGGTTTAACGTGTTTGGATAAACTCGATCCAACAAAAGCACTTTTGTGTCTCCAAATTAATGTCACGAGACATTTTTGCTCCATTAGACGGTGACAGGACTCATATTAGTAAGGTGGGACTATAGAAAAGCGAACCTACATAAAAACGCTCAGCGCAAATTGGACAGTTTTTATAAGAACAACAAAACACCTATCTAATCAAAATGAAGCACGTCTAAGAATCTTTGGATGCCAAAAGGTGTGTCTTTGGATGCAGGTTGATAATTATCTTCATACTTGGGGATCCAATTAATTATAACTTTATCAAATAGGTATAATTATCTAAAGCCACCGACTCCTCCACCGAGTTTCTATAAGTCAAGCTATGAAATAGCAGCTTGCTCACACCAGCCTAAAGCTAAAATATTGTTTATATCTGTGGTCCAAAAAAACTGAAGATGACTATTGTGACCATGAGCTAAAGGTCGGCGACCCCGTGTACCAACCAAATAACGTTGTAGAATGTGGAATCGTTCATGTGAGGGTGAGATTTTTGATCCGCGATCAAATATTCTAAGAAAACCTAAATTAAAGGTTACTCACATATTGTTTATTACGGGACATTTACCATGTAATTTATTTGTTTCCATGGAAGTTTAATATCTTATATTATCTAAATTAAAGATTAAAGTCCTAAAGGACTTTTCTGCAAAGTTCATCTAGGTAGGTACCACTGCTTTGCCAGTTATTCTGCCGCCAAGCAGTAGTGTGCAAGCACTACTGTGTTCCGGTTTTAAGGACATTGTAGCTAGTGAAATTACTGGGCAAATGAGAATTTATGACCTGATTACACAGTATAGTAATCTGATTACTAAACTGTGTGATGTCTCAGGATGACGTGCGCAGTGCAATGTCACGCGAAACTTTATTATTTTAAAGTTCCGAGTGATACTGCAACTGTTATGGGCGGCCGTATTGCTTAACATCAGGTGAACGACCAGCTCGTCACGTCATTCATTCTCATAAAAAAAAATTTAAACCGGGGTACCTTAACTATGGATCAAAAAACCCACGCCAAGACCACAAACCAAATTGTATAGCTAGCTTCTAACATGGATTTTTGGTCTAACAGCCTCCCAAATGCTTGAACATAAACCTCATAAATCAATTCTATTTACTAAAGGTACCTACCTAACAAAAGTGTGAGTAAACTATATAACTCATAACTCGCTCACCTCCCAACAAAAGTGTGAAGTTGCCGACTGCACATCAGAAGTCGGTAACTTCTGACATATTCTTCGGAATAAACTTGTACATTAAGGAAGAGACTCGACTTTATGGGCTTGATGTCTTTTACGCAATAAGGGAATGTCTTGGGAAACTATGCTGAGATGTAATTAAAGGAACCAAGATATTACTGGCAGATACTATTAACCCTTTACAGGCAGTGTCCCTCCTATAGAGCCCTACTTTGAGCGGCTGCCTGCCTCCTACATCGGCATCGGCTCCGGGCTGTTTGGTCCAACAGGACAGGCCAACGCTGCGTCTTCCGGTTCGTGGTTGCGACTCAAGCCCCTTTCTTCCCCATCGGCTGTCAATTCTTTGAGCGATATGGCCTGCTCATTGCCATTTCAAGCATTATTATTATTTATTATTTTATTTATTTGTTTCTCCTAGTTCAGGTTCACAGGTAGCATTTGTATAATTATGTCATAGGTAGTGTGGCTCTGTAATTAGTGTTATTATATGGTCTGTGGCATTACCCTTCTAATGCTCGGCTCACGCATTACTTAATGATTTTTCTAGTTACGTGCAGAATTTGCATTCGCTCTTACAACGGTAAATGAACACATCGTGAGGAAACACGCAATTTTTTTTTTTTCTTATAATTTGGCTCCACACATAGTGTATTTAGCCAGTGTCAAGTATTATATTTTCATCGTGTTATAAAATATTTCACGCAGTCATGTCCTAGTCATAGTCATAGTCCTGTATAAGTCAGGTAGTCATAGTCCAGTCTAAGTCATGCTCCAGCAAAGGGTGGCAACTTCAAAGTGTCATTTTAAGTTTTTTTTTAGTTAATCTCTTTTATTTGCGTCTATCAATTCCAACATAATAATTATACGAACAGTGTTTAACCGGTTCAGTAGAACGTCCTTATAGAGCCAATTATTTGCTGGCACTGCTATTTAAACTTATACGGATTATTACCTTTGACAGCATTTCGAGAACATTCCATTTTCGATGCCGAATGAGCTGTGTAATTGATATAAAGTAATGTTATATCAAAGGGAGATGTAAAATAATTTTATATTAATCAATCATTGGTACTTAATTCATTTATGGACTTAATTATTATAATAACAAGTTTAAGCGTTGATGGAGAGATATTATTGGTGGAACCTTAAACCTTTTAGCATAGGGGCTACTTTTCAATGGCTTGATAAAGGTACTGACATGCGCATCGCTTTATCTTTAATGAACTTAATAATAAAAACTGATACTGCTTTTGGTGATGCTAAAGGCACCATATTTAGAATAAGGTGTTCTGCCAATGAGCTAGGTGTTTATAGCTCATTAAATAAAAATCATTGTAGTAGGTATATTCCTACTTGTATTATAAATTAATACTTGTGTGCACAACTGTACTATTTCTGTCGTATAGCGAATCCGTCCAATCCAAGAATCTGCCCAATCTACCGATCTGTCGAATAAAGAATCTGCCGAATTTCGAATCTGTCCAATCCAGAATCTGTCCAATACCGAACAAAGGAATAAATAAAATTCACGGTATATTACACAACTTATGAAAACAATTTTGTTTTGCATTTAAAGCGAGTGCTAGTGTCTAGTTTTTTTTATATTCGTATTTTGTAACGATTGTTTTAATTCTTTTGCAGGTAAATACGCAATCGTCGGAATAACAATCACAGTCAAAAATCTACGACAATTTTCCTCAGAACACTGTAAGTAAGGCCACAAAATAAATGATAGTAAAGTTAAGATATTAAAGCTGCAAGTTGTCCAAACTCTTATCCGATAAGGATATAATATTGTCTTTGTGTGATATTGTCTTTAAAATTTCTTTACTCTTAGGCCCGTATTACAAAACGATGCTCAATCGAGCGACGATCGGTGATAATTCGAAATCTCAAAACACAAAACGATCATTTTGTGAATGGAATCTCGACTTCAGCAACGATTGACGACTGAACAAGTTAAAATGATTCTAATATTCATATTCATATTCATTTATTTGCATTCATGTACAAAAATATAATGTTAGGTATTAAGTAGCTTACAGGTAGATAGTACATGAACCTTGTAAGGGCGCTTGCAAGCGAGTGCGTACTATAATATATATATGGGTTTAATGGCAATATTAAGCCGCAACCAGTACGCAGATATAGTACCCAAAAAAACGCCTTAAAGACAAGTCTTCTCGTATTTATAAATAAACAAAAATAAGTACGTAATAACGACATTTTATCGTCCATAAGAGCGCACCCTTCAAACGCTAATAAAGTGCCGCTTACTTACTTGAAAAAATGTCCATACACCGCCTATAATTTCACGTCATTACATCATCGGCTTCCCTGGGGACGTTTGCAAATCGGCTTTATCGACACAATAAAATATCTTCAGCGATAAAGCGGTATGAAGCGGCGGCGTATAGCGCTGGAGTGATATTGATGTACTATAAAGTCGATAGGAATACAGTATAAGGCTCGCCGAGGCGATACTTGCATTTCGTCAATTACTTAGGACTGGCTTACATGCTACAGAGTAGGCAATACGTTTACCGCGATTTTCTACTCTGTTTATTCTTTCTATAATGTATGAAAATGCTATGCGCTGTAGTTCCTGTGGCTTCATATGTATGACTATGATTCCACAGTGTTCCACGGTATTTATGGTGAGAATTGACTTGTACCTGAATGTTATCAATAAAGAACTATGAACTATTAATAATAGTACAAGATCAATACGACCTTTCCCAAGGTTAAAGCGAACTCCGTTATAAAACTTCACCAAAATCGGCTCACCCGTTTAGTCGTGACAATAAGAACAAACACAGACGGAATGCTAACAAGGATGATATACATACAAAATAGAGTGTTTCATGCTTTTCTCTAATCAAACTTATCAATATAGGTACTATTATAAAATCTGTGTCAAACCTAACTGCGGCGAAGTTATAATTCATTATGTTTGTTTCAGAAATGATATTTTCAATTTTTATTATCTTATATTCACACAAACAAGGCACGTGCGGTCAACATTTTATTCTGCGTTCTCACTCAAAAACATAGCGTCTCCCAATACTACAACCAGACAAACAGCCAGACTACACGAATCGCAAAGAAAATACGTACATTACAGTCATTCGAGTGTATGCAGCCATCGTGATTCCATTTGCAACACATTGTCAATTCATCGACCCTGTCTCCAATAAGTGTAATAGAATCCGTGCGCGCTCCTTATCGGTCAAGATTATATTATGTACCCCACACAACAGACCTGTAGCGACCCCCTCGGTTTGATATATTACTTTATTTGTCAAATATCAATAATGTCGGATCAAGACAGTTTGTGGCTGAGTCGATTCCATCGATACAGGGATTACAATGACTTATGAATAAAATTGTGTTATTTGGTTCTTGCGGAGCATTTTATTTTTGTCAAGTTACATTTTGAGATTCAAGCAGATGAAATTGAATTTACTTAGCTATCGTCACAAGCGTTTTGGCATGGTTAACTCGTTTTAATAGGTACCTACGTTTCGCGTTACAATAAAGATAATTTGTATTTAGTAATTTAAGTACTATGGTTTTGAATTTGGTGAAACATAAATAAAACCTACCTAACGTAAAACACTAACTTAAGTATAAAGATTGTGTGTCGAAAATTGGTCGCAACAATTTTTGTTTTGCCCCTTCACTACCTTTGTAGAGGGCCGGTAAGGGGTCCTATTCTGAAGCATACTCGCACTCGATTGACGGATTAGCATCGTAATTGCGGTGTTGCGTGATGTTATCACTGTAATTGAATGCGGGACACCCGCGTCACGGGGGCGGCGCGGGCGGTTCTATCCCAGGGTTGCCACTCGATAAGAATGCTAATGCGCCCACTTCGGTGGCTTCGGTTTTCTGCATTTACATGACACTTTATAGGCCTTGTACCTATCTAAAGTGCAGATTAAAAACGTGGTCGGGAAGTATGATTTTTGCTGTCTTGTGAAAAGATGAGCTTATTTATGAGTATACAAACTTTATCTGAGTACAAACTCCTCTTTTCCTTTTTATCAATAACTTATAATTGTAAGTACTTCGCTCTTTAGTTACTGTTTTTAATGCTGCTTCATTGTCATACTATTAAAGTATTAGTATCTAATTATTAAACAACTTCATAGCAATTTTGTTATGTTGGTAACGAATCAAAAAAGTTGTGATGAGTAAATAACAGTAAACTTTATACTAGAATCAAATGTTTAAAATCTTCCATAGATTTGGATCACAACTACGCAATAAACATTAAGTAAGAAGGTCAAAGTAAGCGTCTTGTATTTTAAATTATGTGACACAGTTGTATGTTTGTGCCATCCCTAAACGTAGCTGTTTCGACTTACTATTCCCGGGGGTAATGTCAAATTTATTTCGTTATTGATTCATTACAATATAACGTTGTGATGCGACGAATGACAGAATTAGGTTATTGATTACATAATACTCCCCCTGATACTACGTTAGTGTTTTGTGCGTTTGAGGTTTATATTTTGTAACTTTAATCCATCACGAACCTACTTAATTTAAAATTAATAATTTAAGGAGACATACTGTTTACATCTACATTAGATAGAATTTTAATTCAGCTCTCTAATCCTATACCTCTTAATATCATATTTTTTCTGATATTTGCTGCAAACACTACTTTAAAATGGCAGAATACTGTTGCTTTGTAAATGAAATAGTTGCCCAAACTGGTAAAAAGTGATCCGTAGTTGAAAGTGTAAAATGAGGATGCGTTTCATATTATATTATCTCAATTTGGCCCATGTTAGAACGAAATTAGTCGTTCTCTCTAACAAATTTGGTTCTAGCCTATTATATGACCAACGCGCGAACTACATTAGCATAATATTAGCCTCTAATTTAACAAACCCAATATCCAGCTGCACCTGTGACATTTAGGCAATTTTATAGATCACAGTATAATTGCTGTACGAGTAGTCACTAAGTAAATTATTATAAAGTAAGTTTTAGTATGTTGTTGAATGTTATGAAATGCAATTTTTGAGGCAAAAAGTTTGGTCTTTCTGCGCTGAATTCTGGTAGAGTCTTGGTAGAAATTCTAACTAGTATTTTCTTGAGGTATAGTTTTCAAAACAGGAGACAATAAAAGCTCTGTAAGTCTGTAACACAGTTTATAATATTATGCTTCCAACCGTTGCCCATTAACCGACACAGATTTCCAATTTAAGTTCGCAGATTGGCAGTTAAAGTACGAAGTAACATATTCAGTATTCGGTTATAATCTCCCAATTACTAAATGCTCGCTCCGCACGAGGGCTGAACGGTTGCAACTTGTAAAAATAATCCAATCTTCGACCGCGGTGTCATTCTCTACTAACAAACTAGAAATTGTCAAGTCGATATTTCCGCTCCGATTCTGCCAGAGCTGCGGGCAAAACGACCAGAGGAAATTTTCCCGACTTGTTACTCTATCGGTGGTTTTCTTATTGCAGAAACTTAGACTTGAGACTGTCGAGTCCACGGTGACACTTTGCAACTCTTTTTTTTTTAATGCAGTTAAAGTTGCTTGTAAGTTGTAAGCTGCAGAAATCGTGCGAGATGATCGCGTTAACGCGTTGGAAGTTTTACGATATTTTTTTATTTGGGATAGGCTTGTATTACGACATTTACGACCAATCAAATGATTATTTTTTCTCTAATCTGTGGGCTTGTGACAAGAAACAAAAGAAGAGCTATCATTTCAGAGATCATTTCTAATCTTTTCCCACAGATTAGAGAAAAAACAATCGACCATATCTTTCCTGATACGCACACATTCACACACGCCCGCTATGCTCATTTGCTTACATTGCGCTACATTTATTTCGTAAATCGCCTCATCATATCTGAGGGTTAAGCCTTCGCTTACATTTCGCTTTTAATTGTACCTCACTGTCTGACCCTCATCGGGATGCTTGTTTTTCACAATTTGCCGTCTCGTTTAATCTACGCCGGAATAAGTTTATAGTTGTGGTGTAAGTGGTAGACTTCCAGAAGTCTTCAAAGAATTATAGCATAATTTTTACACGATGTTTAATGTAAAATTTATACTCCAGAGCAGCACATCTTAATTTGAACGGAATATAAAGAAAGTTTAAGTCCCGGTATAATATGAATAATTTTTATTTTGAGCTTGAACTTTAAGTTCAAAACTAAATGTAGAAGTAATAAGTTTTTTTTTGCAATATGCCTTTACTACACTACACACTAACTAGCTACACTATACCTACTACAAAGAACATATGGACTGTATAATAGACCGCGATGGCCTATAGACAGTCCAAATGCTCCAGCCCACTGCCGGTAGGTAGCGTACCCAGTAATAAGTTGAACATAAATCTGATGTGAAGAAAGTCTAATTTAAATAAATAAATAAAAGTGAGTTACTGAGGATCAGATAATATTTTGTAGCAGGTATAGACTATACATAATAAAGTTTAAAAAAGTACCATATTTAAATTAAATGTGTAGAAACTGATCAAAAAAAGTTTAAAATAAATATGTAAGTACTTAGGTACGAAACGTGTATTTTATTTAACTAATTCTTTTATGCATACTTTTTTTGCTTGAGCTGGAATAAATAATATTATGCATTGGTAAATAAGAACACTTCCGAAACTGTTCACTATCAGAAATAACGCTTTTGTATGAAATTGCTCTCCAAGCATTATTATTTTATAAACAACTGATTCTTATTCGCTCGAAGTCGATACCTTGTACCGAACCTCTACGCCTGCTATCTCGATCGCGCATCCTCCATATACTGGACCCTTTCGTTACAATTTTATGATTAATTAAATCTAACTCTCTCTGTGTGTAACTGATGACAAGGCAATTTGTTTATGGCGGAGTTTTAAAGTTATACATCATTAAATTTTAGCTAAGAGGAGCGCTAATGCTTCAGATTTGGTTTATTTACACGTATTCAGGAGTCAGGCAGAAAAAATCGTCGCCCCGACCAGACACGTCGAATTATTCCCGTCTCCTCCACGAACGTCCCCACGCGGTGGCAGACGGTCACACTTATGGCTATCCGTCCCAACATATGAAAAATGGGGGCATACAAGAATGTCTTAGGCGACTTGATTAGGTTAGCTAGAACATTCACGTATCAAGTCCTTCCAAAATGGATCCACTCTTTTATTAAAAGTTTATTAAAGTCATAAAGGTTTACCGAAAAAACTAAAGAAGTTTATTCCCCAATTGCTTACACAAGATTCACCAAACAAATACACTTAACTATCCTAATCCCCTGCTAAAGTAAAAGAAGTTAATGTTTACTATGTCCTATGTTAATACAAGAATAGAAAGTTTGCGTTGTGGTATGTTCGTTTGCTGCTGTGGTCTTGTTATATCGAGAATTTAATACTTACACTGACTTGTCATTTGTCTTAGACCTTAACCCGGACATTGACCTGAAATCAATTCGTGGTAGCTCTGCTGTAGGAATCGAACCTACAAATTCGATTCCCATCTAAGACAAACATTTAGGTAATGAACATCGAAGTTCTGACGTCCACTAGGTGTCTTTCATTAGGAGGAGAAATTGCCATAACCATCACGTCATGGCTTGGCAGGCGTCTTGCTGATCGCAGCAAAGTATAATCATAACAAGTCGGACAAAAACTCCAACTAGTATGATTTCAATTAGTTCTTTGAAAACTCCCAATATCAATTTGTCATGGGAATTCCGTAGCAGTCGCCGCGTTGTCGTACGAAATCTTTCCAAAAGTCAATTGAATCTGGAAATCGACTGGTTCATATTCTTTGTTTCCGCGAGAATTTTACGTAAAACAATAAGGGCACAAATCCGAGTTTCCGAAGCTAATATATATTGAGTCGTAGTTCGATGGGATGCAGTCCGCGTACGGCCCCAAGTGGCAAACTTTGGCGAATGTATTACCGTGTACATACGTAAACAGTACTTGTGCTCGCTCGGTTTATAAGGTCAGAAGGTCACGCTTGGAAGCTATCGTCTACGTACAAATAGCCAATTTTGACACTAATAACCTGTGTGTTGACTATAATCTCAGGGCAAAAACTGCAATGATACGTATTAGGACATTCAAATTTAAGGTACAGCGGGAATCATGGTCAGCATATAATACTCCACGTTAGACGTAGGTCGTTCCATTGGAATGCCGCTAAGCTTAGTCTTAAGTCTTCTGCATCCAGTCTCTACCAGCCGCTTTCCACAAGTAGTTACTCCACACCACAAGGCGTCCTACACTATAGTTGCCTAAAATGTGGTCTACATTCAAGAAGCCCATTAGTAATATTACCTACTGTTTAAGTATAACTATTTGAACTGCCACATGATACAAGGTTGTTTGTCTTGTCGAAAAAACTGCATACAAACTACTGAAGTACGGAAACGCAGCAGATGTAAAAGTGTTATTTTCCAGAGCTTCATGAATTCCAATGCTTAAATTAAACATTTCGAAGTTCGATAATCCGTAATATTTTTCCCTTTTCATCTTTTTTTTTTTTTTTTATAAATATGTGTGGACATTTCACATAGCGCCATCTAGCCCCAAACTAAGCATAGCTTGTACTATGGGAACTAGATAACTGATACAATACTTATATACTTTTTTGTTTGTAAATACATACATAGAATACAATATAACACCCAGACGCAGAACAAACATTTATGTTCATCACACAAATGTGTGTCCCGGGTAGGAATCGAACCCACAGCCCTCAGTTCAGAAGGCAGGGATACTACCAACTGAGCTATCGGGCCCGTCGTTTATGATCTCTCCTCTCCAACTATTTTGCAAAATAGTTGTTTTTAGATTGCGTTTTATTTGTCACGATTGACGCCGCCACAGTGCGATAGCTAAATCACTGGTACTGTTTCCAGTATACTGTCAAATTATTGTGACGCTACAACCAAGCTTCAGCTAGTTTCAGTTGCCAACAAATGTTGCTTACGCCGCGCGAATCTCATATTGCCTAGATGTTTGATCAAATTCCATTCACAAACGTATAATAACAAACTTTCTTCATTACTTAAGCCACCTTGTAATGCAGAGTTTGTCACCGCATAAGTTTTCCGCTATTCCGCTATTGATGCGAAATAGAAGTATTTTGAATATGCGCATTTTGCTAATTACTTTAGTTGGTAAATTCCAGAGTAAGCTTTTGCTGATGGTTGCCAATTGATTTTATTCTTGTAGCTAAGTATTACGATTGATATACAATCATCATTCAGACTGTTGCTTTTAATCATTTTTACGGTGGAATTGACCGTGGAGAGACAGGTCCAAAAGTAGATACAAGTATAATTTTTAAAATTTTTGTTGATCTTTTGACCTGTTTCATGAATAAGCATGTAATATACAAGGTAGGGTACCTGAGTACTAATGTTTGTAGGAAGAACACTCTTAAACTAGTGATATTTTGAAAATTAGTTTGTTGATAGACAAGTTACACTATCCTCGAGTGACTTTACCTATTTATTGTGATAGGTATAGGTGCCTACCTACCTACCTAGTAGCTTCCGTCCGAGCATGTGCTTTATATAGGTAGTACTGAACTCCGCAACTACTGCAATGGACCGTGATATTTGCTTGATCGTCACCACCATCATCATTGCCATGACCATAAATCTTTGATACCCCGGGGTTGGGTAGGTATAGATATAGATCTCTCTTTGGTTCAGTCCGGTTTTTCAGTTTGCTAAATTGTCAAAATCAAATTAAAAAATCAAAATTAACTTAACTATCTAAAAAGTATAGATTTGTCGTTGAAGTGGGACTACTATTTATACTAACAGTAAGTACTTATACTTAAAGAAAAAAACCATTTCACTTACTTATAGTAATTCTGAAACATTACTAACCCGCCAACAGCCAAGCCAACCAAGTATTTCCAGACTAAAGGGGCACACCCATCAAGAAAATGACGAAGCGAAACCATTCAACTAAGAATGTATACTATACTTTTTTTTTAAGACCTAAAAAGCTTTTATAGCCAAATACAAATACATTTCAACAAAATACCACCAGTCATCATTAAATTCCCAAAAACGGACAGCCAGAGTAAAACAGACCCATACCAATAAAATAATGTACCCACATAAAAATAACTACCAAAATTTTCATCAAATCGTAAACCGACGACAGTGCGTCACCCTTTTAATCTCATAAAATTTATTTCTCAGTGTCACATTACAAGTAAGGGCAGTCTGTTGAAGTCAGAAAAACAACTCACGCGAATTATTTTAGTTATACTATGCGTGATATTTAAAGAAATCTTGCTGGGGTATGAAAGTTTGCTGCTTATTGGTTCGCTGTTTATTTACTGGATGGCTAACTTACGTAATAATGATATGCAATAGGCTAAAAATATTAACGATTTTTGATTTAATTTAGAGAATGTTAAAATCAACGAACGCCTTTCTACTTTTATATTAATACATATAAAGTTATCATTTTTCGCTGACAAAAACGTTTAACAGAAAATATCGTTTATCGTGTTCGTTTATCGTTTACAGTACCTACCAGCGTGAGTACCCATACTACCACTATATTTTAGGTACATTGTAATACTGCAGTATTCAAACTGTTCACAACTAAAACGCATTATTATTTTAGGGGTGATCTATTTATTAGGCGGTGGCGGCCCCTGGCGAGGTTATAAACAATCTATTAATAAATTAAGGTCGTCCTTCCTTTGGGATGGTCAGTGGACGTGCCACAAATATTATAAACCGAAACTATTCGGTATAAAGATGGGTGAGGGAAAGGATGACGGGAGGTCCGAGCTTAGGGTCCTTGGAACGTGTCGGGGGCAGACAATTTTATTAATATCACCCTGAAGCGGGGATAGTGGGATATTTAGATCAGCTCGTTAGAATAGAGCTTTGATATTTTAATATATTATATAGGCACAGGTGTTATATATTATATACTTTTTTTTTATTAGAATGAATGACGTGACGAGGTATTCGTTCACCTGATGCTAAGCGACATGGCTGCCCATAACAGTTGCAGTGTCACTCGAAACTTTAAAATAATAAAGTTCCGCGTGAGACTGCACTGCACAGTGCGCACGTCATCTTGAGACATCACACAGTCTAGTAATCAGATTACTACACTGTGTAACCAGGTCGTAGTCTCATTTGCCCAGTAATTTCACTTGCTACAATGCCCTTTAAACCGGAACACAGTAGTGCTTGCACACTACTCCTTGGCAGCAGAATAACGGTGGTACCGACCAAGACGAACTATGCAGAAAAGTTCTACCACCTAGTAGTTATTAGTCCAATCAATTAATATGGATGTAGATATGAGTCTTAGAAAAAGTGATGATTCTTTTCTGAAATATGACTTCAGACATTCAGACAACTAATAAAGATGTCTGGAAAGCAAAAAATTATTACCTAAATAAACCGGACAGTTACACTCACAGCTCATGGTGGCCCCTATTATTAATGCTGACACTTAGAAATATTGGTAAAACTACTTCCCCTGACACCAATCGCATTAACTCCGAGCCAATTTAATAAATGTCACTATCAGAAATTGAGACGTCAGAGTTGGGAAAACTAAGCTAATAGATTTTTAATCAATTTAGTTTTGTGTCCGCCATTTTGCAACGTGTCGGGCGCCGGTTGGTCGGTTGAATTCGGAATGAGCGCGCGGTAGAGGCCTCCATCAATCATTGGTCCGCACCGGCCGACGGTTGACGCACGCAAATTATGATTGAAATTTATGCACTTTCTGTATACACTTGTATATCTAATGTAATAATAACTCTAAGAACTTTAGCCGTAGCGCTTAAGTATAGTTGATAAAAAAAGAAAGAAAATACATTTATTATAGACAATATTCCTTAGAGTATAGAAATATGAATAATGTAATAAGTCATGTGTTGCAAACAAAACCAGGAGTAGTGAGAACCAAAGAAAGTAAGTGGTCGAATTCTGTTGAGTTTTAGTTATTTGCTCAAACATCTGACTCACGCTTTTATTCAATCACGCGCCAGCTAGTGTTGCCAACGATATAAATATAAATAAATATGTGTGGACGATATCGGTATCTGCGGAATAAGATTACGTTAGCTACGCTATACATAAAAATGGTACCAAAAATTATCCGCGTAATACGTCTTCTCTACTTGTAGAAGCAGCGCTTCATACTGCAGGTATTTATTTTGGTATTTTTTACTAAATATTTGCCTATGGCAACATTGAGAAGTTAAAACTCTATAGTATCTCTGAACAGTATAATTTATTTAATCCCACTGCCTCCCAACACCGTTGCGAGATTGGATCTCAAACCGATGCGGCGACGATCCCCCGGATCCTGGGATCGAACGCCGAGGATCATTTGAGATCGAACACGTGGGATCATTGAGGATAAAGCCCGTCCTCTCTAAAATTGTTAAGCGCTTCGCAGGTTTATCTGGTTGTGCAGTGGGGTACAGGTTACAGATACATGGCTAAGACTAATTTGGGATCATGGTTAAGGGAATATACAATGACATAACGGACATGTTAACTATTTTAAACTTTTTTTTTCTATTTAACATTTGCTAGATTTATGTTTTTGCTGTTCCTCGATATTCTGCTCAAATAAAAGTTAATTTGTTAAAGTTGGTAGATACTTCGATAATGCAAACGATTTAACGTAGTTTGAATCTTCTCTAACATATTTACGAAAAATACACACAATAGAACTTTTAAAGGCGTTTCACCATACTAAAGAATAACCATCAACAAAGATCTCCGATAACCTGAACCGCTCTAGCCCTATCGCAGAATCCAATACCTTTTCAGGCCGCTGAAAAGATCATCTTAAACTGGTTACCCGTATCGTTAGGGCGCGAGCACAGCGCAGGAGATAACGCGACAATGCAGCTCACTTCAGACCCATTTATACTATAGCGACCACAGAAAATTTTAAACAGTAGCAAAACATACTATTTTCTGTATTTGTTCTAAAACTGGTGCTGGTTAGTATGACTAAACCAGGAATTGTGAAGTTATGATGTGTAGAATGCATGATCACATTATCTACTGAATTCTACTCCTTTTGACCATGCAATGTTTACTATTTGTCATTATACTATACTAAGTATGCAGTCGCTCAAGTGGCGCTCTTTCGGGGAGGCCTATATTCAATATTGGATATCTTCAGGCTGTTAATGATGATTATGGTGATGGTTGGTACTATGCTGCAGCACAGATGATTCTTTTTATTTTTCTTATAGTTCGTAGGGAACATCCAGGTGTGCAAATTCAAAAAAACACTTTCACTTAACATAACACAAAGTGCAGCCGTATACCGACTACTGAACGCTACTCGCACTTAATAGTATTCAAACATTTTATGTTACTGAATTCTTCCCACTGACCTTAATTGAACTATGTCACCTACCGTTTTAGTGAAACTTACATGACAGCACAGAAGTGTTTGGTTTAATACCTGCTCACTGCTACAATCAAGATCATGGATTGTGGGAATAATACGGAAAGTTGATGGCCAAAATTAATTTCGTTTTCATAAAAAATAAGTAAAGTACTCGAGGTACGTAATGGAATAATTTTAATATGGTAACGTTATAGAGAGACAAAATAACTTTAAATAATACCTGTGTTACCGCAATGGTCTCCTAATTTATAGTTTACTAGCTGACCCGCCCCGGCTTCGCACGGGTTAATTAGTTTTAAGTCCTAACCCTGTTTATGGGTAAGAGAGAAGGGAAAGGAAAAATTAGGGGAAAAGGATGAATGGGAGGCGAAAGGAGGCAGGCTGGGCCTGCCTCCCTTCGCCGTCCTTTTCCCCTATTTTTTTACCTTTCTCTTCTATCTTCCCTTCGACAGGATGAGTATATTTTAATTTATTGTAATGAAAATTGATATTCCAAATATAATATAATATAATAATAATAATATGCGAACAAAATATCTTGAATAAAAATTACATCCTTATTGCTTGGGCAACCCCCACTTAGGCATTTTAGAAAACAAAAAGTATCCTCAATGTTATTTTTTTTTTAGTTTGATTAAGCCAGCGTTTGACCACAATCTCACCTGATGGGAAGCGACGATGATGATGGTGATTCTGCATAATTAGCTATTACCATACCTTTCAGCAAAATGCGTGTTCAAAGGGATAGACAGACGGATAGACAGAAAGACAAAAAAAATAAAAAATAATGTTTTTATTTCTATATCAAATAAGAAGCATACGGCAGTCAAAATTTTCCAAAAATATTTAATGTACAGATTTAGCCCAGTTACAGTTTAATTATATGTATTGATAAGTACTTCACAAAGTGGGGTTTCACCAACCAAATGCTTCATCAAATGGTTCATTTTACGAGTAACGTTGAGTTTATTTAACAACCAAAAAACTGAGATATGATAACAAAAGAGAAACGTAGAGTCACGCCAAAATTCATCAAGATCGATTTTTCCAAAACAATTTTCTTTGCCGACACGACACCACAACATTTTGTACCAATTATTCTCTGGCAGCAGACACTACCGTTAATCCAATACGGAGATAGCTCGGCACCACTGCTTTTTGACGTGCTATCGTTAAGGGAATCTGTCGAATTATTCTCATGAATATTTACCCGTCTGCGGCCCCGGGCGTACTGTAATGACGGCACAATGCTCCCAGCTTCCCCGAATATTGGATCAATATAGCTTTGATAAGGTTACTGGAGATATTGCAGCTTAAAAGTTAGAGTTATTGGTCTTATATCATAACGTGTTGTAGGTTCTATTCTTTTTTAGGGTTCCGTAGACAAAAAATCTTTATAAGTTCGTCGTGTCTGTCTGTGTGTACCTCTATGGTCATTATAGAATATTTTTAAATATTTAGCTACACTTTTCGTTTATTTAATTAAATACCGTACATCTTTGGGACCCTATGTACTGAGCATGCTTCAAATATTGCAATTAGCCCTGTACGACGTAGGTACCTACTTCGACGCATTTGGGTACGTTCTAGAGAGACAAGTGTGAACTTAATGTCAAATTTAAGTGCAGACGGAGATTCAACATTTTCAATTTCAGTAAATTTAACCATAACTGAAAGAAATGGTATCATACAAAAACCTTCAGCTGATAATAAAAAAAAACTTAATTTTTAAGGATTTACATGTACGAACGAAAACCAACCTGAAAACGAAACCATATCCAAGCGTAATCAAAAAGGTCTAGTGTCAGAACTGCGGCGACATTAATCTCCCCATCACTTATTGCGATTTCTCGCGCGAATAAAACCCTAAGAACTCCGGTTCCGTACATACGGTATCTCGTATAGCCGTATATGGCATATACGGTTTTTTCTCGACAAGGAAAAAGGGGAAACCGCTGATTGCCCTCATGAAAAATTACACATCGCAGCATACGTCTAAAAGCTTGTATTGTAATGCGTATTAGCATTTCAGTACATCGGTATACGGGACAAATTATTATGAGAATGTGGTATTTTGGAATCGTCTGAACGGGGCTTATTTACGTTAAATGGGGAAGCACTTAGTGCGGTGTTGTAACGGTTAGCTTTTGTTTTGGGAGTTCTTGTTTTGTATCCCTTTCTTTCTTTAATCAACTACATTACAGTGAGAAGTGACTACGGATGTTTATATAATATGAATATTAAGTAAAAAGTGTTTAACCAATTTTAAAACAAGAATGGGACCTATTAAATTTAAATTAATCATAAAAACAAAAGTTAGTTCTTGGTAATAATGCTCATACTATTTGTATTTTTACTTAATACATCTAATGATACACTCCCACACAAAATGAATGATGTCAATATTCATATTACTAAAAAAACTTAACTATAATAAAATGGTTAATATCAACAATTAATAAATTTAATCACACAACATTAACACCGAAAAAGACACTAAAATATTACACCACAGCTTAAATTCCGTTGAAATTCATAGAACTACGCTATACGACTATAAACAACGAGAGAGCAGTCTTAATAATTAAGGGTAGTACACAACACGAACCTAGATTGTAGAGAATTCACACCACGTACACTACGGCGTAATTCCACTTGAAGAATAAGACGTGTAAATAGTAAATACGGGCGCCATTAGGGACGCTTGGCACGAATTTGCATTAAGATTAACGACTCTGGCTGGGGTAACCCTGTGCAGCTTGCAGTCATTGAGAAACAGTAGTGAAGGTGTCGCATTTTAAGCTAGGGTTGCCAAGAACAAAAGAATAAATAGTGTGAATTCAAAAACCATAACACTAATATAAGTGCCACCTCAAAAGCGTCTTTCTATCTTTGTTTCATATTGTTGTTTTGATTGTTACAATTACAAAGGCTGTAATGTACTTTTACGTAAGCCATTTGATTATTTAATGCCTTTAATCTGATTGTAATACCTGCGGCATAATAATGAAGTTTATATAATAGGTAGATATCATGGAGCTTATAAAAAAAGAAGGAGGGAATCCCGTCTGATCCGAAACTGAAGCAACCTTAGGAAGCCGGAACGCTTCGTACGTACGAGCGGAACACGCACACACTTACATCATATGCAGCCGGTCGCCCTACTTTCATCTGACACACATATGTAATATGTCCGCCATTTTGGGCTTCAGTTCGATGTCAATCAAAGCTCAATCCTTCTTTTTTTATTTCATCCATGGTATTTTGATTTTTTTGACTTAGCTGCTTTTTTTCACACATTAAAATCTTCTGCGATCATCTAGCCGTCTGATGCCAAGCGCAGCAATTATGCAAAACCTCCCCTCTAATGGTAAGCGTCTAAAGTGGCGTTTTGTCAGGCAGGGCCTATGTTCAGCAGTGGACGTCTTCCAGCTGATGATGTGCAATACTGTGACATATTTATGCAATATGCATATTATGCTCTTTTTAGATAACCTATCATTTAAATTGAATCAACCCTAAAATCTTTTGAACGAATATCAATTACTGTCTTATAGTATACTGTGTAGTATGCAACTTGCTTTACACAAGAGCCTTTTGTCAACAGCCAAGCTATTCTCAGCTCTATCACATAAGCAATAAAGATTACAACGACATAAACACTCCGTTACGGCTACTATGACCCAATTTTCTGTTTGTTGAGCTATTTTATGACTAATTAATTTTAATGGTACTTTTCACAGTTTCACCGGCTTATCGACCAATTTAGTGGTAATCAGTACTGTAAATTGACTTTTGCTGTTGAAAGATAAGAAGTTTACGATACTAATTTCCTTTTAAGGTATATCTTGTCTTAGCTTTCTTTAAAGAGTATATGCTTTCTTATTAATTGTAAATATTTTTTTCGAGATACATTATGATTGTTGTGTGACATGTCCTTCTATCTCATTGTCACTTTTCATGAGGTGGCAGCATGGTCAAACCAATAAGTCCGATGCAACAGAATTCGTAGAGCAATAGCTGTTTATGAATTATGAATCTTAAAATGATGTACAGAGCTTGCACTTTTAAAATATAATATAATTGCATAATTTTAGTTATTTATTCGGCTTTATCCAGGGACTATTCTGGTTAAAATGGTAACATACAGCCAGTTCACATTTTTGAATTTTACCATGGCAACGTACTAACTTTGATTGAGGACAGGGTAGTAAATGGGGCATAACTAGGCATTAGACAAATTGGCAGAAAGCCAGACTGTGTTGCCTCGTGGTGGTACATACACAGAACGTATAGGTATACCTTACGTATACAATCATACTCTATATAGGTTACCATAATGAATGCTAGGTTAGTAACTTACTTATAATATTCTGAAGCTATAAGGTTTTGGAAGTACATAATTACGCGTGACTAAAGATTTCGAATTTAGAAATATCTTATTTTTGTCTCGGTAGTACAATGCGTAAGCGACACGTGTGGTATGGGTATTTCCTGGGAATTAATGTAGATTTTTTTTGCGTCAAAGCGTCAAAGAAATGTACAAGCATACAGACTAGGTTTCAGTTTCACTCTTCTAACTTCAATACGCTAAAAAATAAAGATGTCTACCCTATGTACCCTAGTCAAGGCTTATTACGTTCATTTTGAAAAGAAGGCGGTAAACGAGCGCCACGCTATCTCTTACAAAGACAGTAATCACTTACGCAAACATAAAGGCGTTATACGAGGCTTATTCACATGAAGGATCGTGATCAGTTAATTGCATCATACGGATATGAGAGGGGATACTACGAACTAGAAAAGGATGAATAAGGAGACCGTGAATGTGGTTCCGTGTACGAAATGCTATACATAGCTAAAGGTTTTGAGAGAGATCTTGTGTATAGGATATTAAGATTATTAAGTGCTTTTTGAACTTTTCCTGTCATTAATTTTGATTTATTTATTATCAATTTTTTCCAGTAACCCGTTTTAAAACTATTAAACAATTAAATAGTTTTACTCAATTATTTATTTTCATAACACGCGTGCAATTTACGCATTTTTGTACCAAATACACAGAAAAAGCTCATTCATCAACTTTTAAATCAATGTTATGCCATTTAAATATTTAAGCACATAGTCAGATTAAACTTAATTTGTGCAGAAACAATGAAAATGCCCGCCAGCTAAAAAACTATCAGTTGAGTTATCCGACCGTAATTTTTAATCTGTTGTTGTTAATTATTTTACGGTGACCTTCGTGTTTTTCGTGAATAACAGCCTTTAACAACACACATCATGGCTATTTCTCAACTTCATTGAGTAAAAGAATTGTATCTTTATGAAAGAATCGGACTAGCGGACAATCCGTTTTCCATGAATCAGCACGGTACCCTAGAAATCATGAAAACACAGTTTTTAGTGGCTCGCAGCCCAGGGCATGCGGTCCGTATTATTGAATTAGATCCGAGCCCGCCCGACGCAATGCAGTCTTTCCAGTTTTCACAGGCTAGCCGGATGGAATTGTACAATTTTAATGTTTTTCGCTTTATGAGAATTAGTTTTTGTTTAAAAAAGGATTCGAATTTTCTGCGGTTTTCGTGCGCGATATTTTAGAGTTCAAAAAATAAGTACAAATCCAGTGTACAAGCGTGCATCAAATATAGCTTTATTATACTGAGTTACTTGATGTCACTAGTACCACATTGAACAAAAATAACCTTTTTCTCTGGTGCTCTATAAGGGAGGGCTATGTTCAGCAGGTTATGATATGGCTTCAGGCTTATGATGATGAAATAGTGAAGATCATATCACAGACACTTCGTTGCAGTCTAAGCGTATATAAGAATCTTGACCCTGATGGCCTAGAAGGTACACTATCATCTTCCCTAAGTGCCTTTTAAACACTCACGTTGCATATCAAAGTTCAAATAAATTATCGTTCAACAAAAGAAAATATCCTAAATCAATTTATCATCCAAAATCCAAACTTTCAAATCAAAACTGCATTTCACCAGTGCCATCTGGTAATAACTAGTAATAACTGACAATAACTGGTAACAAGCGGTAATCACGGCGTGCGATTGGCAGGATCGATTCGACACTGTCAGCTTATAATGAGAAATCACAAGTGTCAAAAATGTGATGTTGACGTAAAGTAGCGCGAGGATTGTGACAGGTTTTATTTTTTGTTGGCTATGTTTTTTTTGAAAGAAATGTGTTTATATTATATTATATACTATATACTTATATATTATATATTATATACTTTACTATTCTACAGTATAATAATGGACAAAATTGTCTCCAATTTTTTTATGCTTAATTGGGCTCACGGTTGACAACATCTCACTGATGGAAAGTGATGATGCGGTCTATGTTAGAGCACATTTACCCATGAGGTGCCTACACTTTTGTGTGTAGGAATAAGTTAAAATTATACTTACTATTATTAAGTGCATACTGTAGCCGTACCTGCCGCTCCCGTATTGGTCTTATAAGTCACGAGCGTAAATGCCGTGCCACAGTTAATATCACAGACACTGCTCAAAACATCTCTTTAGATGGAAACAGGCCAATGATGATGATGATGATTTTAAGTGAACCTATAGGTACAACTAAAACTGGAGAGGCTCTTTTGGATTAGGAATAACAATAATTATTTTAAATAACATTGTGTTTGGTAGGAACAAAACCACCCATTGTATAAATCCAATAAAACTCACTCAATCTCAAAGTAATTACAATATTTTGAAAATGCCCATACAAAGGCATTAAATTATCAAAACGACTATACGCCTTTACACGGCTATTCATGTCAACCCTAACTGACCTCATTAAAGGGTAGTCACCCCTTAGCCAACAAGTGCGACAGATGTGTGAATTAAAAACACTGCCTTAAATTTATTTACATCGCGACCGTTGACTATTAATCCCTTACTATAGAACTTTTAATCCGCTAATGCCTGGGCTAATGCTCATTCTATTTGAAAACTGTCATATTCATTTCACAATCAAACAATACGCGACACTGTGTCTTCCTTAATATGATACATTTTTCTTTACAGTCTTAACGTTTTAGAAAATTTCTTTTTTGTGTTGAGGAAAACTGACTTTTATTGTGTTGGCAAAAAGGTTCCCAGTTCCTTCTAGGTACTTTTTGTTGTGGCAACACTTAGCTAATTACAAAAGAGGGTTTACAATAACGGAAAATAGTAAAGCAGTAGAGCGTAATGGCTATTTTTGAATAATAAAAGCTCCTAATTCCCTTCATCGTACTTATTTCTCTAGCCATAGACGCAGGACCCAAATGCCTTGCAGTAGGTTACAACGATTACATACATAGATCCTGGACTCTAACTAGGATTCCCTGTATCTAGGAACCCAGGAACTACGAGGACCATGGTCCCACAATACCCAGCCACAAAACAAGTATTTGCGCTTTCTTTTCCTGTACGCAAATACTTGTTCTGTCGCGGGAGTCGAACCCGTTGCCTCCGGGTTATAAGCCGACCTGCTCAACCCCACACCACGGAGGCTGTCAGTATCAGATAGGGATAAGTAAGAACTTAAGAGCTGTCAAACTTTAGTGCAGATTCGCGTAAGTTTCATTACCTTTTTTCTAATACATGTGCACAGCGCCTATATATCATATCAAAACAACTCTTTTCTTCCCAAAGTTTAGCGTGCCCACGAAAACAAAACAAAGCATAACACCTTGGAAATATTAACGAAGCTTAAAAGCGAAATCTCTTGGATATCGCATTACGCGGAACTTAAGGAAGACGCCAAGAGCCGAGAATATGTATAGGTACTCTAAAGTAAAGCACCACGTATAAGTAATACTTACGACTCAACGAACACTTGTCACTTCCGTCGCCAGAGTTTCGAATTTTGGCGTGTAAAATATTTCGCCTGAGTTTTGGTTCCATTACTTTCTTTCATGCTAGGTTTCCTTGGACAATGTAACACACACTTTTGTCTATTTTTTATCATCTATAGGCTTTCGTACCTTAAAATAGAGTTCGTCCACAATATTATTAAAAACACGCAGAAAGTCTTCAATATAGACTTCACCATCACGTGAATGTTGAGGCAATCCAGCTCCTCGACCACACGGATCTAGTGAGAAGACTAAAAAGAACAAAACCGTTTGAGTTAGTTTAGTTAGTGTTAAAGTAAGTAAGTGTATTAATTACGTGATACTCTAATGTGGTGCAGTGTAAGTGCTACTTAAAAAGAACACAAGAACAATGCGTCTTCACCTTAATAGAGACAATAAGAAACGTGTTATTGAACACATTCTTAGACAATTATTATATTAGAAGTTTAGGTTAAATTAAAATTACTCATTAGCCAAACAGATGGCTAGATTGTAATATAATTAGAATCCTTAATTTTAATTGGGTGTTCTAGCAATAGGAAAAAAAAAATAAAAAAATATCTATAGGCTAATGTTTGATGCACGGTCTCACCTGATGGTGAGTGATGACGCGGTCGACGATGGAGCATAAGTACTTGCCGGGAAGGTACCGGTTCACTCTAGCCTTAAAAACTCCCAGATTATATTTGTAGAAATCATTGACGCTGGAGAGTTGTTCCATTCCTTTGCTTTACGAATTATTTATCTACTCAACTTTGAAGTACAAGTTCTCAGTCATCGTAATGAAGTGTTATATCGTTCCGATATCATATTGAGCAAATTCCTCATAATCTCAACAATAAATATGTTCACAAATAAGTATTAAATCATTCGCAACAGCTTTAAAGCCGGCTTCCCTAACAGATGGAAAATAATCACCAATCAAGGTAAACATTTTGAGGCGCTTCAGGTGCCATCCGAATAAATTTACTTAACAATATTCACAAATTGAGCCCAACGTTGAGTGTAGAATAAAAGGCTCACTTAATGGGAGCAAATTATACGAAATATTGGATTTAATGACACAAATTTGAATTAAAGATCGAAAGGGTTATCAAAAGTCATTGACGAAGTGACGACAAATGCCACTTTAGACGCTTATCGTAAAAGGAGGGACCATAATCACCATACTTGGAAGATTTTAGTGTACCGAGAAGAATTCTTTCTTTACTTATATAAAATGGGTTGTCATGCACACCAGTTTGAATATTAGAAGATAGAATCAATGCAAAAATGTTATGTGTAAACCTTGACATAAGAAAACATAACATAGAATATTCTAATCAGGTCAATTGAATGACATAAAAAAATTGACTTGCTGAAAATGTTTACCCGAATATTATATTTCCCTATAATACGGAGCACTTCATCATACAAACCCCCAGATTGTTATTCCCGGAATATTTACAGATAGTTGCCATTCACTTCGTGGTCGATTTTTTTCAATCGGCATCCTCGGCGGGTTTCGTTCGCATTCAATCTGTCCCTTCACTCGTCTTGCTTCCTTTCATTCATTCTTACAAACGAATTCATGAGAAACTTTCAGCGGTTTGATCCATCAAATGTTCACATTGCAGAAAGTAAACAGGCTTAAGATTTACCAATTCTATCGAACTATGATGAAAATTATTTACAAAAATCAATAGCATTACGTAATTAATTTCATAACGAACATTTATCCCAAGATGGCTTAAAATGCCTACACCCAGAAGAGCGGAACTAATATCGCTTTGTTTTTTATGAAAAGCTGCTCTGACGAAAGCTACAGAATACTTCTCATTCTGTAGCTTTCGTCAGAGCAGCTTTTCTAAAGGGCGCGTTGTACTTATAGACCCTTCTTGTACCAGCAACTTCTCTGTCCACGATATTTAAGCCAAGAAGTCAAAACATAACCTAATGTAAATTTTCTTTTGTTTCAGGTATCCACACAATGTCACATCAAATTAAAGTTAATCTCATCTCTACTTCTAAACGAAATTATGCTCCAAAGTAAAAGTTAACTTCGTCATCTGAAAGCGTTCTTCGCAAAGAATAAACGTAATTATAGACATTGAAACTTTAAACCTAATTTGTACAATACTTTCTTTTAAAGTCACGTTTACTACGTAATTTGTTTTCAAACTTTGCAAAATCACTCTTTACCACGCGACAAGAGTTTAGTTATTTTATTCGCTCAATTCGCTTATGTTTATTTTTTCTTCGCTCAATTTTTCGCTTTCACTCCGTAATTTTTCTCTCGTTGCTAACGATGGGGAATTCCGAATTGCAAATGTAGTTAATTGCCCGATGGAAGTTAGCGTTCGCACTTACGGCGACGCGACTGATTGTTGAAATATTTAACGTTTCCAAAACGCCAGAATAATTAAAGGGAATGCTTTCAAATAATCACAGTGCTCTGAGACTAATCTGAATTTCTTATTTTTGTTTGTCTGCAGTTGACTTTAATTAAAGGGTGAAGGGCTTTGAACACTTATAGGCCTCGCCACCTAGTTTGTTATAGGTATTTTATCGAAGAGTTTTTAAATTTGCTATTTATTTTTAGAGTTTAACCATTCATCTTGTAGAGTACGATATTTCCCTGGAGCTTATCGTCTATTCGACTAGCTTTCAGAGGTAATTGAAAGCTTTATTTACTTGAAGTCTAAGAAAGAAAATACCTACAAGATGTATTTTACTTTTGCTATACAGGACATTATTATATTCTCACCATTGATTTTCTTCGCCTTACTTTTATTGCAATTTTTATAAACTTATTTCAGTGTACTATAATTATTGGTTTTCGTTTGCGTTCTTATATGATTAACTTTATTAAATGCGATAATGCGGTAATTAATTATGTAAATGCGCCACAACCGTATATTAAAAACAATCTCCAATTCATTCTATAATCCGGCTTACAATATTTCCTCTGAAGAAAGATTCCAGGCATATCACTCTTGTAAACAAATTATCAATTCGAGATTATTAATTGTCTCAGTATTCTTCCAATCATCACCCCTAAACCAGTTTAATCCAGTTTGATTTATATCACGGCGCCCATGACAGCTTTGGAAGTGATCACTTTCTATGCATTAGCTCTGATGAATGTATTTGCATTTGATATCCTGGGCTTAGCAGGTCCTTAGCTTGGTACAAATGTGTAGGCTTAGAAACTGCTAGATTTCTTATTTATTGGCGCAGAGGGTTGCACCGTTTATGACAAATGAAATGTAATTCAACCGACACGTCTTGCACAAACGTTGCAGTTTTACTGTTAGAGAAATACATAATATTTCAATTCCCGAAGCTATTTTTAGTTTTTTCAGAAAACTTTAGTACTCATATAAAACTTCAATACCCCATCTAGGATCACTTCATAGATATACATTCGTCTATATTTCGTTATCAAGATTTTGGTTTCCTTTTTTAAAATTTCGGCGATCTTTTATTTGAATTTTCGAAATTCGGAACTATGTAGAGCACTCATACGTTTGATTCAGACTATTTTAGTTTATAGCCGTTTTGTACCAACATAATAATAATTATATTACTCGCTCAAGTCAACGCTCACTACCACACACTCACAGCATTTATATGTAGGCATAACCATTGCTACCAACATTATCGATCAAACATTTCACGAAGTGAAGCGAAACTTTGAGCGAGCCGTCAGACATCATTTATTATAGAGGAGAATAATGTACGCAAATTGGCCAAAACAATTGATGCTCAGACTATCTTCTCTATATCCTGCTGTACCTATACAGCAGCTATGTATAGATAGGATCATCCAAATCCATTGTTAGATTTCTGAAAGCATTTTATACTCCACAGAGCATTAAAACAAATGACGCTTTTTTGCTCTGTGGTAAACTCTATCATAATCTATACCCACAGCAAAATGCCAACAGTATATGCTTAAAAAATCACATGATAGTAAAATTCTCATGGCCAAACGTCCTCCACCTTAGACAACTTCGTCACATACCAGCAGGTGAGATGTTGTCAAGCTTAAGTATGCCCATTTTAGCATGAAAAACCTTTTATGTGATTTGAAACGAACTGTGTTTTTCATTTTCTCGTGTTTGATAAACGTTGTTGTTAGTGATATTTCACTGATGTTTAAATACTGCTACAAATACTGCGCGCTACAATAGAGCTTATAGCAGTCATGCCACATCTAAAGCACTGGCGGTCGACAGATGGCGCGACAGTGCTGCCAACTTAATCATTTGTTATTGCCCATTGACACATATGACCCAATCAAGGGGAACCGAGTGCACTCTAGTGGTTTCAGATAATCAATTTTGTAGCCCTACTTAGAATCGATAGTGTTCACTTGTATTTAATGAGAGGATTTCGGTGAGTTAAGTTGTCGGATTAAATGAAAGTCTGTTTTGATAATTGAACATTGTGGCCGACATACTTACTTAGGTACAAATAAAATGCAGGTTTTTTTTGTTTACAGAACACAACCTTAATAATAAATATGTACAGCATTCTGCTAAACTGCTGAGCTAAGTTTGACACTTGTCATTTGGTCCTGGTGCAAAAATTTGAACCACCCCATTTCTTTTCTTGGGCGCCGTAAGAGTTGGCTATATTACGGGAATATTTTGGAAATTGGCAGCTGTCTCTTCCTTCTGTATCATAATCTTGTGATCACAAGATGCCTGCGAGGCCTGATGATTAGGCAAGTAGAACCGTAGAGTGCAGCTTGTATTCATTAGATATTTGTACCCAGCATCCCAAAAAATCACAGTAACAAATCAATGATTCAGATGACAGGCTTCTTTCTACTGTAGAAGAAGAATATTTTTCTTAGTAATTCATTGAAAAGAAAAAACCTCAAAAGCGATACGTTCTTTCTGATATCTGTGGTCCGAGACGACCCTTCTAAGTCCGTCTCAAGCGTGACGTCACACGACACAAAGCCTGGCATTCGTTATCTCCAACCGTTGGACATGCCCATTAATTACAGGACTCTTGATTCTACACTCAGACAAAACAATAATATAGATGGCGAAGTAGAACTAGAAAGTGAAGTGACAAAAGAAATACCAAATCGCTATGTCATATCCTTGCTGTCTTCAGTTTTACCACTTTCAGCTTTCAGCGTGTGGTAAGGTTTACATTTAAATAATGATATTAAAAATATATACGGGATAAGTAAAACTGGTCATAATTTTAATCAATAAATAGAAAAAGTATTAATAATTCAGTAATATTTTATATTTAATATTCTATATGATACTCTGGTCGAGCACTGGAGCGATTACATTACATTACATTACATAATATTAATATCGCTCACTGCAAGACTTTTTCAGTTTTAAGTAACTTCAAATGAATTTTGATTGGTATTCCTTTTTTGGCATTTGATCATGCTCTCTGTTAGTCTGTGATCCTACAACAGTATTCTTTTTATCGCTCGCTAGGAGTTTTGCGAGTAATTTATTTTAGTCTGCCGACTGCGAATTTTACTTACAAATCGGGGGCGGATCGGGACAAAGAAGTTGGTTTGCGTAAATAGTGGGGCGAAGTTTTAGCGATTGTCTTAGAATAGGGCATAAGGACACAAGTGAGAGCGTCAAACTTCATGGCAAAAATATTTAACGTTTAGTAACCACCACGTGATTTTTTAGGGTTCCGTACCCAAGGGGTAAAGCGAAACCTATCACTAAGGCTCCGCTATTCATCTGTTTGTCTGTTTATCCGTATGTTACCAGGCTGTATCTCATGAACCTGATAGTTAGACAGTTGAAATTTTCAGATATTTCTGTTGCCACTATAACAAATGAAAGCAAACCAATAAATACCTGTACTTATTTGTAGCCAATAATAATTCATAGGTATAATTATATTTTATCTTCTGTTATTCGTTCTCTTTTTATCATACGAATGAGGCGTCTTATTTAAAAAAAAGCTGTAATTTTATAAAGACCCGATAGATGGCGTTAAAATGCGGGTTTTACTACTCTGTGATCCATTCAACTGAATTTGACATTTCCTTGTACTCTGTGGTTTGAAATTACGACCATGTTTGAAATACGTCGTTACTACGCCATCTAGTAACAGAAGTGGAACTAGTTTTATTTTTAAATAAAACGTCTCATTGTGAACGTTTTTTTATCAATGACATAATCGATACTGAAATTTCAAAGCAAAAGCCACTTGCTGAAAAAAAATGAATGAAAGCTCGAATTTGAAACGTTGACTTTTGGAATAACAAAAAAGAGAGACGAGGGTGGCGTAGATTGTTTTGTGTAATAATTGAAGAAAAGTACGAGCGTCACTGGCGTGGCGTCTCCCGAATCTCCTGGTGTATACCTTTTATTTTACACAAGAAACAATAAAAAAATAACAAAATAAATATATAAGGGGGGAGTATATAAAAAACGTGTATTTTTGCTCTTAACCAAAATAATTAATCTAACAAGTTCTTAAAATAACAAGTTTATCGAAATATTTATAGGTACTGAAAACTATGGAAAAATTAAACTAAAGTATATTTTACATTTAGAATGTGAAACCAAATAGGCCGGCTATTCAACCACCACTAAATTTTAAATAAGTCAATTTCAAACTGGGTAACCAAGTTGAATGTTAATTTGGCAAATTGAGATCATGAGGCCGAATTCGGCCGGTTTAATTTGTTATAATAACAATACCATTCGGTATTCAGTAGGTATTCACGGGAGAACAATCTTAGTTGGATGAAATTGTAATCTGTGGAATAACAGACCTGTTAATTGTACTACCTGACGCTTGTGTGTGGATAGGGTTGGTTTGACTTTGACTTATAGGGGCCGGTATTAAAATAATTTATAGACATTTCGATTTAAAACGATTCATGCCCAAAAGTATCCACCAGATCTATTCCTACTGTTAGCACCTAACCGTCTTACCACAAAAATAATTTTAAACATCGCTTAGATACATGTTTAGTTAGACAGCGTCTAAAAGTTAAATGCTCCTTAAACGGATGTTTTATTTTTGTCACCACAAAACCATGTTTATACCGTGTTTACTTAAACACTGTCTAACTCGATCCACATTTATTAAATAAGGTGACATTATACGAAACGTTTCATTCCGCACTGAACTCATTTTGTAAATCCAATACATGTTAGCGTCATAGCTGTGACCATAGAAAAAACGGAACGTTATTAGCGTGAAGTTTGACTGTGTGTGTTATGGTGACAGCGACAGTTAAACACCTCTTAAACTAAGGGTTGAGTATGTTTAAATTTTAGCACAGTTTTAACGCCTGTCTATCTTAAACGAGTGTTAGGCGCGGATTTGTGGTATGGAATTCATGAAACAACTGTTCAACAAGTGTTTAAGGCCCGTCTAAATCTTTTGTGGTAAGACGGTTAAAGTCGGATAGGTTCTATAAATACTAAGACATTTGATTAAAGGGTACATACCATAATCATATATTTAAATTATTCCCTTTTGGTTCTAATTTTCTAAGATTACAGAAAAGTTTACTAGGTGGTAGGACTTTTCTGCAAAGTTCGTCTAGGTAGGTACCACCGCTTTGCCAGTTATTCTGCTGCCAAGCAGTGGTGTGCAAGCACTACTGTGTTCCGGTTTAAAGCGCATTGTAGCTAGTGAAATCACTGGGCAAATGAGACTTTATGGCCTGATCTCACAGTCCAGTAATCTGATTACTAGACTGTGTGATGTCTCAGGATGACGTGCGCAGTGCAGTGTCACGCAAAACTTTTTTTTAAAGTTCCGAGTCACACTGCAACTGTTATGGGCGGCCGTGTCGCTTAACATCATGTGAACGACTGGCTCGTCACGTCATCTATTCAAAAGAAGAAAAAAAAAGCTCTATTATCACTAAAAGCATGAAGTGACCCTTCAAGACAATCTAAATTCAGAATATGAAATATTGCTTTACTCCCGAATAAAAATGTAATGAAAAACTAACGATCTTTTAGCATTATAATTCAAATTGCAGTGAAACATCTTTTCGTAATAGGTTTTCAGATGAAGAATAATAACTTTATTATAAGACTTAAGTCGGTATTTTTAAATTGATATTATATTTTTTACGTTTCCTTTCACTTCACAATCCATTTAAAATGATTGTAGTAAGTACCTTGTGATTTAAGAGTTGCTTGTTGAAAATAACAATTTATTTTTTAATATAATAATAAAAATGGTAAGTTAGTAATTCATAAGTAGGTATATTATAAATCCGGAATTACCTCTGTTTTTACCTTTTCACAACTAACCGCCTTAGTTATGGTGTAGAGACGTTTTGAACCTTACAAAGAATGAGATAGGGTACTTTTTACCGCGGCACAGTGCATTCAACGTGTACCAAGCATTGGGCAGAAAGCAGTCAATATAATACATAGTCTCATCTGTACTGTTGTGATGGTGTATTTCGTCTAACTTCTATACCCAATATAGCAGCACATTTTACTGACTTCGATGAAATCCACTCCACTTCAGTATTGGTTTCACTGCAATATTGGTTTCACTGTAGTAAATAAGTGCCTGCAACGAGTTCATGATTTCTGTGACCCCATAAAATGCTTTGCAGGCAGCTTCGGACGAATTAATGTGAAATAGTTACGGAACAATCATGAACGTACTCTATTATAAATATATGTATACTTAATTAGTATGTATGTAGGCATATAGTTAGATCGTTTCAATAGGTACCTTGATTAATTTTATTATGAATTTCGCTGATTAAGATTCATGCTAGCTCAATATGGGGTGTAATTACAACCTATTGGTATTGTGGTACCTATATACCTATTTATGTTAGTATTACTTATGTCAAAATAAATGATGTGTGGTCCTCTCTATACTGTCATGCTTAACTATAGATGTAAACAAAACTGTAGAACTTGAACCTCACGAGTGTTTTTAAAACCATAGCTTGTGTAAATCTAAATTAAAGTCAAATAAACGTATTCAAGTACTTAAAATACCATTTATCAAATCAATACAAATCTTAAGTATGCAATATGAAACGTCTCGACATTTGACGTCGAAAAAAAAATTAATTTCGACACATAGGTAAACTCGGTTCCCCCGCAATATCCATCACAGGCTATTTGCATAGAGGGTGATAAATCTAAGAAAGAAATCTTATATGAGAGGCGATATTGGAAACGACTCGGCGATGTATCATGGAGGTTCCGTTCCGTCTGTTGACATATTGCCCCATATACCAGGAACATATTATTAGGGGGACTCCAATTTCACGTACAATTGTGCAAATTACATAATATTACAATAATTATGTCAGATTTGGGTTTCTTGTGGACAGTTACATATTGATAGTGTTTCGCTACATAACTATATGTAGTAGTGTTGAGTAGGACATACGTGATGTACTTCATTTGTCACATTCATTCACTCAAAAATGTCCCGGTCCTCATATTCAATCCATGTCACACCTTAAAATTTTTGTTCAACTCCGGTCGTCACATTCAAAGAACAAAGTGAGTGAGCGAGCCGAGGCGAGTAGAGTAGAGGTATGGTAGAGGTGTATTATTATGAGCTGTAGGTCGATAGTGAGGCGAAAAGAACTTTGAAATTAATCCGTACATGGCGGAAGTGAATTTAGATTTTTTTTGTAATTATGTGCACGAGCGTAGGCATGCAAATGCTCCCAAGCTTATAAAACCATGCCTTCTTGTTTTCTCTTAAAATGCATTTTAGAGCCTTCAGTAAAATGTGACTATGTGTACTTGACATTTGCAGAATTAGTTATAGAAAACCAGTAAACGAAGAAGAAGAAGACATAAAATGTTTGATTATTTGCACGCAGATTGTTTAAATAACCAAGAGCAACAATCATCATCATCATTAACAGCCTGAAGACATCCACTGCTGAACATAGGCCTCCCCCAAGGAGCGCCACTTTGAGCGGCTGCCCGCCTCCTGGATACATCGGCTCCCCGCGACTTTCACCGGATCGTCGGTCCACCTAGAGGCTGTGTATAGTTTTGATTTCGAAAAAAACGTCTCACGAAGCATAATTTATTTTGTGCGACCACCGCCTATTGCCGAGCGCCTCTACCTGTTCAATCTAGTGTACGATAGCGATAGTATACGAGACGGTAAAAGGTAAATCATTACCGTATGCTGTGTAACATACAATCAAGTCTAACGTAGTAAAAAAATGCCACTTCCTACCGCTCGCCTCAATCCATCATGCATCACCCGATGCACTTATCAAGTAGGGTACTGTGTGACAAACGAGTAAAATGAGGTATCGGTAAAGGTACCTCACAACATGACATGACATTTGAAGCATGACATTGTCCCACCTCACGAAATAGAATGAGGGGCTCATACAAACTCATTTTGAAACCTTGTCCTACTCAACACTAATATGTAGCAAAACGCTTTCCCAGCGTGATGGACTATGGCCTACTTTACGAGTGATATAGCTAGAGTTAACTAATTGAAATGGCAATTGGCCGGTCACATCGCTCGTAGAACTGACAACCGATGGAGAAGAAAGGTTCTCGAGTGGTTACCACGATCCGGAAGACGAAGCGTAGGCCAGCCCCCGACTAGGTGGACCGACGATCTGATGAAAGCCACTGGGAGCCGATAGGCGTAGGCAGCGAGCAGTCGCTCTAAGTGGTGTTCTATAGGAGGTCTATGTTTAGCGTTGTTGTTGATGATAATGACACTCTCTCTGTATGCAAATGGGAAAGTGGGATCATATTGAGGTGATGACGATTAGTACCTACGTATTTTATTTAACACTAGATGGAGCACGCTCACCTAGAAGGTATATAAAAAAAGCTTGTAAATAAGTCCGGAACCACAAAATTAATCGAAGCTACGGTTCTAGCAATCTCAAAGATAATCACAGGTTTATTGCTTCCAGTAATCGATCTGACACGTTAATTTTCCACCGTTCTTCCGGGAAAATTCTTTTTCACTACCAAGGCTCGACTGATCTAGTACCTAATTTATATTTATTAGGGAATACAGAGTAGTATTAAAGACGTTGACCAATAGACTGAAGAGTATACTTTTAAGAAGACATCAACGTGGTACATAGGCAAAAATTATTCAAACAAATTCTCAAATCTTTGTATTTAGAATACGAATAATTATATACTACTGTGTTCCGATTTGAAAGGCATTGTAGCTAGTGAATTTACTGGGCAAATGAGACTTTATGACCTGATTACACAGTGTATTAATCTGATTACTAGACTGTGTGATGTCTCAGGATGACGTGCGCAGTGCAGTGACACGCGAATCTTTATTATTTTAAAGTTCCGAGTGACACTGCAACTGTTATGGGCGGCCGTGTTGCTTAACATCAGGTGAACGACTAGCTCGTCACGTCAATCAATCACATAAAAAAAAACTAATTAACTTCGTAACGTATAGGTCATCCCTCCTGAAATCGTGGCACACGCAACAATATTCGCACCGTGTCAGGAAATATGCATATTGTGAAATACCAGAACTGTTCATTTCACATTGAAATTCTGGCATGAAACGAAAAATTCTTGCAAATTCACGAAACCAATAACTTTGTAGTTTTACCAAACAGAGCGCAAACAGAGCGTTTTGTTTTGGGAATTTCTGTTTGTGGTTTTGAAGCTATCCCATGAATAAAATTTATGTATAAATTTATAATATTAATGATAAGCGTTCAAAGAGGCGTCTTAAAGGAAAGGCGGTTCAGCAGTGGAATTCTTCCGGCTGATGGTGACAGTGATGGGCTCTATCGATACCCATCAAAAGATCCGCGATGACTCCTAAGCTAAATGCATACCTAAACTATTATATTACGACACGATTTTGGAGTTTAGGCCCAGAGGCCTAAACTAACCGTCACGTGATTTATCTCGTTTGCCTTTATAGAAATAATCCGTACTGAATAGTTTGCCCCTCCCATTTTGGTTATCCATGGTCATGTTTTTAGGGTTCCGTATTAATAAATAATTATACTAATAAATAGGCATACTTAAATGTTTTCTACAAAATTGTTTAATAATAAATTTCTTCAGTTTCAGGTGAGTCTTGCCTCTTGGCGAAGGACTCCAAGGTACTCAAGTATCAGACTATAGGAATGATTGTTGTATTAAATTCATTTCTGAAGTTATTTATTTTCAGTTTACAATTGGCTGAAAATCAAATGAGTGTAAGTGATTTATTTCTTTCGGATCTCATTTGAAATATTAAATAAAAATTCGGTACTGTAAAGTACTTATTAAACTGATATGAAATCCGTGTCTTGTCAGACTAGAATCTCAATGTTGAGCTTGGCTCATTCCTCTCAGAAAATTAAAGACGAATCTAAATTAAATTCACTTTCAGTTACTTTTCGGTCATGATTTGATTTGCTGTTTCATTCGATTGTTTTATGATTCTCAAATCTCATTCGCACAACCTCCTGATGTCTCTTTTCTTTTTATTTTCCTTACATTTTTGGTTTCGCCTTAAGTGTTCACATTATCTGTGTTACTTTATCATAATGTTGGTAAATCAAACGAGAGACCTTGTCTAAAAATTGAGTACGTTTGGAATGCACGCAACTAAAATCTAACCAAGGAAGTTATACGTATTCTCTATACAAAAGTCTCGACATTTGCCTCTACGTATAACTTCTTTGAAAGTGCAAGGTAACTGTTATTTCACGTATCTATTTGGCGTTTTGTGAGTGTAAAATTTTGCGTGTGACATTTTTTTTATTGGGTTATTAGGAGTGGTTATGTGTCCTTATGAGATATGGGGAAGGCAAAGCTTCAACTGCTAGAAGCAGGCAACTAGCTAGAAGTTTTGTTGAAACGTCATTACTCAAATGCCATTCGATGAGGTCATGACTCCAACGTCAGGTTTTTTTCTTGAGAATTTGTACGGCGAATGACCAGCTACAGTGTACCTAATGGTACATTAGCATTAACAATAGCAGCATTAGTAGGGTGGAACCATAGACCTCGAATACTTTGTATGGGTGGGACACTGGGATAGTGTAGCTTCCCCATCGCCATATGTCACACGTAAAACATAAACAAGTTTACATTGTTTGGTATATCATTTAAATTGCTTAATAAAAACAATATGGGTACTTAATCGTTTTGAGGCAAGGTTTACTTTCTATTTTCTTCTATCTGCTTCTGTCGTATCATTAAATTACAACACGCTGGTGTGTGGTGGCCATATCGCGAGCGCCTGCCGCAGACCGCGTCACAGGCTGTGCGCCAAGCCGCGCCAACGTGTTGTAACCTTTACTGCTTGCTGTCTGTGTGCACTGTATTTAATTTACCCCTCTTTAGTTCAGAGTAATTAGTATTTCAGATAGTCGGATTTAGATCGATGTGTAAGTAGATTGAGTTTGGATAACATTGTAGTTACAAATTTAAAAGGAAATTTGCAAATTAATCTGCCGTTGAAACAACCCTAAAGCATTAATGAGCATAGCTTAGATACAAGTGCATGAAAATATGTATGATATGTAATCTTAAAATTGTATTAACCCAATCATAGATGGAGTATGTCATGGATACAACTTTGGCGAAGGAATGGAAGAGATCTAGCGAAAGGTGCGTATGTACGAAAAATATCTTCGGTTTCAGTCATGGTTGAAATACACTTAGCAAGTGTATCGCGTAAACAGAATACTAAAGCTCAAAAATCAGGTACCGGCCATATCAGTTCCTCCTACACTAGCCAAAGACCCAATACCTGCCTAATACCTCATGTACCTACAGTGTGCATGGATCAGCGGGATCTCCATCGGAGACACAATTATACACTCACTCATACACACAATATGGTACTTAAAATCTAGACTATGTTCTAATTAATATCTACATCACTGACCTCTATAAGTAGTAAAGTTGACTGGTGTGGCCATTTCAGTTTAACCGAACAGTGATCGTATTAAACTACCCAATCAACATGACGAATTTGCGAATTATATGACAGTAGTTTGGGTAAGTATAGTTCGATAAGACCTACTTACACCTACTAAAAACTAAGGGAGCATTACGAGATAATAATGACTGCATTCACTGATTGTTTTACACTTATGCTATTCGACCTCGCTCGTAATTAGTATTGCATTACGTAGTTTAGTTAAAACACACGGTAAAATTTTATAGCACACTGCGCATCAGCATAAATTAAACGAGAGAAGCAGCGGCGTAACGAAACTACTAAAAATTTCATAAGTCGGACCCCAAAATATTGATCGCGGCCCATTCATGCCAGAACGTGCGACAAAGGGAACTTTGCTCGGCTGAGGCACAGTATATGCATAACAGTAATGAAACTACATAAACTAGTAATCAGTAGGTATAAGCAGTGGTTTGATAAGCATAATCTGTAAAAGCTACCAGATAAATACACAAATCAACGCATACATTTATACTTCGAAATCTCAATAGAATTAAACTTAAAAAGTATATATTGCCGTTTCACATAACTGTAACTTTGCTATCGACATCAATCTTCCATAAGAATTTAAGCGACTTAGTTCAGCATAGCGATTCAGGAGACCTCAGCGCTGAGGCTCAGCGCTTAAGGCCTCGATTCAAACAACTTTTATTTGATAATAGAACGGAAGTAGCGTCATCGTTTCTGCAAAAGGCATGAGCTAGGGAAGAGCTTTCCGTTCTATTTTCAAATAAAAGTTGGTTTTAGTGTAGTTTACTTTAATAATAATTTATATGTTATTTTAAGTAGAACCTAAATTTGCCGATTCAATAAATAAAAGTTGGTTGAATCGAGCTGAGCCTCAGCGCTGAGGCCTCCTGAATCGCTATGCAGTTCGTTCGTTGTTATTGGAGTCTGATTTTTTAACTCAGGCTACTTTTTGTAGCCACATTATTTACTTCATGTGTATACTAACTGTGTAACCCAACAGTTACGCACACTTCCAAAACCGCACTGGGCACACACATGCAAAGAATTGCGTCGATTCCAGCGGGCGGGCGTCAGCTGACTTTTCAGGGTTTATGCTTGATAGACAGTATTATAGCTTGGCCGGAAACCAAAATTTCAATACACGTTGTAGTGCCAACTACAATGCACGTTACCTACGCGTTTTAGTTAATTTTTTAGCTACTTGCAGTTAGAAAAGAAGAAAAACACAAAAAAATCAAAACTTTCTCAACATTCTTTTTTGTTTTTTTCTTTTTCTACTTTAATTTTCTCATTTTTTTTTCATAGATCCCTGGTAACTTTTTTAGTTTTTCCTTTTTATTGTTTGGTTATGTATGTATGGGATTACATTGCGTTTTTTTATTTATTTATTTACAAAAGGAAGTGCTGCTCAAAGACTAGGCCAAAACGCTAACACTTCACGATTACAAATACCTGAACTAGATATTTTAATTATATAGCATGCCACACAATTTTTGACCACTATCTCACCTGATGGTAAGTGACGATGAGGTCTTAGGATAGAAATACGTTTGCCCAGGAGAAACCTAGTCACTCTAGATTTGAAGATTTCAAAATTTTATTTAGTTTAGTCATAGCAAAAAGACTTTTGTTATCATATTTCATATCTATCACTACAAATTTTAAGGTCAGCGATTGAAATGTTTTAAGCGGAGTATAGATACAACTTCATAATAATACACAAATGTGTGAGTAAATTGCATCAAGCTACTTTGTAATAGTTAAGTTACTGTCTACGCTGTTATTGGGGGTGTTATGAACGCATGCGCGTTGCTATTCCCAGCGGCTGCGGCGTTTTATTTCCAACCCAAGTGTTAGACTAACAAGTTGCGGTTAAACTCGCCGCTAAATCTGCGGCCATCGAGAAAACAAACTGCGTACATGGTGCCCGTTCATTGTTCTGGTAATTAGTTCTATCGAGTAAATGGACTGTGGGACTATCACTTATAGGGCTGGTAGATTTAATAAATAAAACTAACGTCAACTTTTATTTATTCTTCATCGTGGTTTTTACATCGAGTTTTTCTCGCTCTATACGTCGGATCAAGGATGAAGCGTTTGTCTAATCCAGTACCACGCAGGGAGTTTTGGCGGGAACGCGGATAAATTCACGTCGTTGCATTGTATTATTTCTCAAAACTGGTCCTTTTTTTCAGTGTTAATGTTTAAAATTGGTGGCGTTTTACGCATTAACTGCTGAATTACGAGCATCACTCATGGGCAAGTGATATAATGTGGTGAAACGTGATTTTCCGTGTCGCTTCCAAAATTCCATAAAGCTTCTAGTAAAGTTGCCACCACTTTACTGGAGCATGACTTAGACTGGAATACGACTACCTGACTTAGACTATGACTATGACTTGACTTTACGTGAAATACTCTTCTAACATGATGAAAAATTACAATACTTGACAATGGCTAAATGCACTATGTGTGGAGCCAAAATATATGAAAAAAAAAAGTACCACACAGTACTGCCAACCATAACAAACAATTCATCCATCTGAATTTCGAATAATAATAACAGACGAACAGGCTAATAAATACACAACACGACATTCCATTGAGGCATAGACTGTAAAATGAAACATTTAAAAATAAATTAAAGATTCCTTACGGTTTTTATATCTGGATTCAGGACCCCCCCTAGGAGGTGAAATGATCATGGAACTTTAATTGCAATGCAACAAGAATTTCATTTGAAAACCCCAACTACGCACGTAAAGTACGTATTCATCATCATCAACAGCCTGAAGACATCTACTGCTGAACCTAGGCCTCCCAGAGACCGCCACTTTGAGTAGCTGCTCGTCTCCTGCAACCATCGGCTCCCCACGGCTTTCTCCAGATCGTCTTGGTCCACCTGGCGGCCGGTCTACGCGGCGTCTTCCGGTTCGTGGTCGCTACTCGAGAACCTTTTGATTATAAGTAGGTAGGCTCTATTCTAAAAATAATCTGCACAAAATTTAGAGTATGCGCCACTAAGCGCAATTAATTTTTATTCTGCCTTATTCGAGCTACGGAGTTTTTCCCACGATAAACAATTATTAATTCGGAGCTCTTAACTGAACGTGCACTGTATTGAGTGTGGCGACTTTTTAAGAGTTCGTTAATTTCGAGCTTTTTCGTACTATTTGCCATTTCCCGAGTTATTTCGAGCTGTTCGAGTGGCCTGTGGGGCGGCTGGCATGATGCTTAAAAGTTTGGGAGATCGTGGCGATTTTGATCATGCAAATAAATCACATGCATAAATATTATAACGAAATATTATTAACTAAATATAGACCAAGGTTGATACATCTTAGGGATAACTCAAAAAAGTAAGTTCCAGAAGGCTTTTCAATGTATTTCAATAAGTAATCATGACTACTTATGCTTAATTAGCAATACAATAAATAATATTCATTACTTTATAAACTTGCCAAATAAAAAACTAGTTGAAACTGGTGAAGGTGTTTTACGTATATGTGAAATAGTATGGCATTATGGGGCCTATTATTATATACTTACACAAACAAGTGACACCTACCTATGTACGGCCACCGTAATAAATAAATAATAGAAGTTTGTGTACTTAACAGTTGAAAAGGATAAGACCTAGTAACCAGAACGATCCACAGCTCCAACTCTAAAACGAACCAATCGGCAGGAAATCGCTATGAAAAAAATATTCCGTGCGCTCATGAAAAATTCCAGTGGACATTTCGCAGTTCGATAAACGTTCAGATTTGTATCGGTTAGCTCAATACTATATTTGGCAGACAGATTTTCTGATTGGTTGTATAATTTTTTTGTTATACAATGATTATAATTAAAGTAAAATATGATTTACATGTAAGTACTTGACTATAGTGGCGATGGGGGAGGCCTCAGCAGTAGACGTATTCAGGCTCCTTGATGGGAATGATGAGGTAATTAGCATTCACAGTAATATGAAATTCAAACATTATTTGAATGTTAGTGCGACTTTGGGGATTTCGCGTTAAAAAAGCTGAATGAATTTGGATTTTTTCGCACTTTGTTTATAATTGCCTAGACCAACATAGATACAATAATTCTACGGTTACTTTTATCGTGAATGGATATGCACTTAGCGTATTTTACGTCCACTAGTCAAAATTTCCAATAAACAATTTTGACGGGAAAATTATACTTGACGGTAACAAAGTTGTGCGGTGTAGGGTAGGTTTCTTATTTAACTATTTAATTTATATTGAAGAGTTAAATGAAAATAATAGTTTTATTTATATTTAAAAAACGCAGTGCATAAATTTTTTTATGTTGCGCTTTTAAAATGTATAATTGAAATACGAAATCAATATTTTTCTACACGATTTTACCTCAGAGTACTCGAGCAAAACAAGTCGTAACTTCCCAACCATATCATTCATTCTTGCTCAACGCACCGAAACTCATCAAAGTTTTGCAAGTTCCCCATATTATAGGCCTTGAATTTTTATCGGGTTTATTGCTCCGTTTTGGAGCCATTTGGAGAGCATGCGTAACTTTTGTCGCATAGACTCACACGCCGTTTTGACGATGTCGAAACCCGACTTGGCAATATAGATGTGTTGAGGGTGTTCTTATGACTGGATCTTTAGAAATAAGAAGTTTATTTTTCACGCTTCACGCTTTGTGTATGAGAAGCCCCTTTAAATATTTATTTTATTCCAGTTTTTAGTATTTGTTGTTATAGTTGCAGCAGAAATACATCATCTGTGAAAATTTTAACTGTCTAACTACCACGGTTCATAAGATAGGTACAGCGTGGTGACAGATGGACAGACAGATAGATAGACAGCGGAGTCTTAGTAATAGGGTTCGCTTTACCCTTTGGGTACGGAACCCTAAAAATAACAACTCAAACCAAACATTGTTTTTACTTCATTCGTAAACATTTTATGGTCGTCAATAGATATCTCGCTCGACACTCGAATTGTATTTTAACGCACAATTAAATATTTTCGATGGGGGTAGCTGTGAAAACGTCAATTGGCATGAGTTCGGTAAATCGGGTTATATAGGGAAATGTATTGACTAAGCAACCTTATACAGATGGTAAGGTCGGCAATCACGGCAGATCACACATCACTGATTTTTCACTGATGCAATGATGGTCTGGTTGAAAAAACAATTTTAATAAAGTTAGAAGAAGGTTGAAGTATTTGTGGTTATGTCAATAACGCACCCATTTGAGTTTTTTTAATTAACACTCTGTTTTTTTTTATTAAATTTTCACGGTTGAATGTAATGCGGAGACATGAATAACGCCATATTTATAATGTCAAAGAAGTTTGAGGTTAAAATTTTAATCTACCTCAAGTAGCCTGCCTTAATATGTTAAATCATTGAACTAATTTAACAATAAATTTATCCAACCAAACAGAGACGCAAAGATAAGTGAAAGCTAGTCTTTTAAACATTAATTCTTCTCTTGAAAATTTATACTCATTGACCATGGTTTGGGATAACTGACAGTCTATAAAACCTCGGGTAAACGATGTTTAATTAAACCAGAGATTTAATTGAAAAAGTATTCATTTAAACACTCCTTTGTTTGTTGTATCGTCGATTTATGCTCCGCGTGGATTGTGATTGGTGAATGGGGGATTTTTTTAGCGTAGGTACTTCAGTAGAGCCGAAGTACGCTTTTATGCTAATGTGGGGTGAAAAATAACAGTCATTTGGAGTTACTGTTTAATTAATGATTTTTAAAATTGGAATGAAGTGGTTATTGTTTTAAAATTGTTTGGATTTATTTACAATTCCAGAGTACAAAATCATTATCAACAAAGTCGATAATTTCGACGGTCTTTATTTTCACTCTTGCATAATAGTAGGTTTTTGGTTATGGGTATGGTTTAGGTAGTAACTGCATCATTTACAATTGATGAATTAACGCATAGCAATCTCAAAAACGTACGAAATAAACTTGAGGCCCAGATAATATAATACCTACAGTACAGATGCCTCACAGTGTCAGTACAGATACAACGAAATAACGCGGGCTATTTTACGAATTATGTTATTTCTGCATAACGCAAGATTATCAAGCGACATTTATTGCGTGTTGGCAAGTATTAGGCCAAATGAATACTCTAGCCACTAACTAGTAACTCTCTAGACACGATTACTAAATTTTTTTCAAGTTGGGGCTATTTTTCGTTTGTACCTGATGGGACCCCATGCTTGAGGAAATTTTTGAATCTTTTCTACAGTAATCTTTGAGACTCTCTATAAGGCCTCTGCTGTCCGTCTGTCTGTCCGTATGTCACCAGGCTGTGATCTCATGAACCGTGTTAGTTAGACAGTTGAAATTTTCACGCATGATGTATTTCTATTGCTGCTATAACAACAGATACTAAAAATATAGAATATAATAAATCATAATATATAAAGCTCCTCACCCACTCACTCACTCACTCACTGACTGACATTTTTGATCTCAGCTCCTGGAAGTGGTGGAGAAAAACCGAGTATGAGGTTGCATAGAGATGGGTCACGTGACCACCAGAAAAAGCTGACATCAGCAAAAAGTCGTCTCCTTGATGGAACCGGTCAACGGCTCTCGGAAACTACAAGTCGGATGGGTGACCTGTTTTAACTAAAGTTGTAGTAAACCTTGGGACGCTTGGAGAGAAATAAAAAAAAATGGGGGCTGCCATACAAAAAAACAAAAATTCCATACAAAATTGAAACGCTTATAAATCGGAAACGGTAAAAGGTAGGTGGGGTGTGTTCGACCAAATGTCATAGAGGAAGATGGGCGCTTTCGGATGGTCGTCATGAAAATCCAAGATGGCGGATCCAAGATGGCGGCCATTTTGAAAGTTGGTCCGATCGGGTTGATTTTTTGCATCGGGGGGTTTTTGGGGTCCCTGATTCGATATTTGAAAAAATTTTTTGGATCCCGCCATTTTTAAAGCTGGCTGCCATACAAATTTTTTTTTTCATTTTTGGCTCATTGTTTCTCGATACCTATGGGAAATTTTGAACTTTTTTTTTTAAATTTGTATGAAAGTGGACAGTCGAAATTCAAAACATTTCATGACCTGGTCTTCCGACCTTCCATCATCGTGACCATTAACGGCCTGGCTAAACGATATGAGATGGGTCATATGCGTTCTCAAGAATGTCATAGCAAACCCTGGGACAATTTTAGAGAAAATAAAAAAAATTCAAAATGGCGGAAAAAAAAATCGCCCATACAAATTTAAACCGGAAATGACGTCGAAACCATGATACTTTAGTATAAAGAGCTCGAACTAATATTGTTTGGAGGCCGAAAGGGAAAATAACACCAAATTTTTTTTTTCAAAATGGCGGAAATTTGGTCATGGCGGAAAAAAAAAATTCTCCGATCCGGATCAAAATCGATATCTGACGGTCCCCAAGGATGCTGATCAACATTCTAAAATCAAATTTTGACATGCGCCATTTTTTAATAGGGGTGCCATACAAAGGTGATTTTAACGAAATATGAACTTTCCTTTTTTACGCCTCCAATATGGATTTAATAGAAAAGTTGTTTCGGGAGATCGAGTAAAGATGTATAAAGGAACAAAACAAAACACTAATAAAATAGATTTTTTTCAAGATGGCGGATGGAGACGTATCGACTTACAAAAAAAGTTATCCGATCAGGATCAAAATCGATATCTAAGACTCCCCCTAGATACTTAGTAAGAATATGGGGAAAAATTTTTGATTCCGCCATTTTGAAAAATTTCATATTTTTTACTGAACTTTGTTATGGATCTCCAATCCGTATGAAAATTGATATCTGAGTATCCGCAAGGACACTGATTAACATGCTTTAGCTTCTTTTAGACATCCACCGTTTTTCAAAATGGCTGCCATACATACTGTCAAAATCACCAACGCGACGACGAGCGAAGCGAGGAGGAGCTTCAAACTACCTATCGCGACGACGAGCGAAGCGAGGAGGAGCTTCAAACTACCTACCGCAACGACGAGCGAAGCGAGGAGGAGCTTCAAACTACTTACCGCGACGACGAGCGAAGCGAGGAGGAGCTTCAAACTACCTATCGCGACGACGAGCGAAGCGAGGAGGAGCTTTAAACTATCTAATGCGACGACGAGCGAAGCGAGGAGGAGCTTCAAACTACCTAACGCGACGACGAGCGAAGCGAGGAGGAGCTTCAAACTACCTATTGCGACGACGAGCGAAGCGAGGAGGAGCTTCAAACTACTTACCGCGACGACGAGCGAAGCGAGGAGGAGCTTCAAACTACCTATCGCGACGACGAGCGAAGCGAGGAGGAGCTTCAAACTACCCATCACAACGACAAGCAAAGCGAGGAGGAGCTTCAAACTACCCATCACGACGACAAGCAAAGCGAGGAGGAGCTTCAAACTACCCATTGCTACATTTATAATGTTTACTAATGCGACGTTTTTTAATTGCCTTTAGCTGATCTAACCTAACTTCAAAACTAACCTATTTTTACCTAACAACTGAATATTTTCGGGACCCTTGATTAAAATTGACAAAATTAAATGGCGCACACTATCGGAACTAATAGAGGCAAGCATAGCGTGTTTGACTCATGTTAAAGAGAACAACGGAGGCTTTCTCATAGACTTAAAATAATTCCAAGATGGCAGATTCAAAATGGCGTCCGATTTTATAGTAACTCAGATCCGGCTGATATTTTATATTTGGGGATTTTAAAAGAGGCTGATTTCAAATTTTGACCTTTTACATGACTGACAGCATTTTTCAAGATGGCCGCCATGCAAAAGTCAGATCAATTATCATTTTCTTTGAAAAATACCGTCGTTTTGTACTTTTACTTGCAAAATTTAAAGTTTAGCACAAAGTATAACATTTTTATAAATACAACAGCCACGATAACGTCCTCGCGGGCCGCACGCGGCCCGCGCACGGAGCAAAATACTAGTTAATATAATATATTTAAAGAGGCTCCCATCAACAAAATTTATTTTTTCACTCCTTTTTATAGGTAATGGTACGGAACTCTTCGTGCGGGAGTCCAACCCGCCATCTGTGGATTTTTTTGTTACTCTTTCAAATAAAAATACTATAGCGACAGGTATATGTGTAAAACAGTAGAGCTCGCAAGCAGTTCCAAGTAATAAATAAGATAAGAGGTGCTGCAGGGGCATATTTCAGCATCGCGTCACCGACACACATCTGCAAGTCTAATGCCTGAAGTTGGCCAGGATAAGGACAGCGTGCATAATGTGACGATACTTCGCGTAGCCGACGAGACTGCCCTTTTTTTTCTTTGTTAAGCTTGATTTTGACCAGTATTTTACCTGATTATAAATTGATGATGTGCTTTAGGGCGTAACACGTTTTTCTCGATTAGAAATATTCAAGACTAGCAACTTTCTGCAAGACTTACAGTGGTGTTCATAAACAAAGGTTGAACAGACCCCGAAAATCTATCATTCCACTTTTACCTAGAGATTAAATGCGTAATCATTCTTCTTTCACTTTCATAAACAATCACTGGAGAAACCCCTAACGGAACTGCATTTTAATTAAATACTCTACGATTTCACCAGGTGGTCTATGAAAATTCTGTCGAGTGTCATTTTGACGCGACTTTTGAACTATCAAAAGTTGCGCCGAAATGTCACCCGTCAGTCACTCACAAAAAAATTAAAAGAAATATTATTTTTGTATATTTTGTGTGCCTATTTTGTGTTAAATATATTATTTTAACTGGTAAATGTTGAAGAAACGGTACCGATATACCTTATTCGTATTTTAAATATCACGACACTTCACAAAATAATAAAATAACACGAAATGAAAGCAAGTGGACCGATTGGTTGACGAAATTCGGACAATCAGCATTCAGCCTCGGATCATGTCAGATTGGGGGCTGCTTTTGTTTATGAAATGCATAAAGCTAGAATTTGCCGCACAGTGCCTGAATCATCCTCTAGAGGGGCCCCCACCTTGACTATGAATTCCAGTGTTAATGCCATAGATGACTGATTAGCGAGATGTGTTTGTAATTTGCAGTTTTTCCTGCCCCAGACCAACAGTCATAGACATGAATTCACTTTTATACTTAACACACCTACAACTAACAACTAAACGCTGATTAATGTTACAAATAACTATAATCTACGGAATGGTAGTTTAGAAACTAATATAGGTGCGCGATATCGAGCAACGCCATCGGAGGTGCGAGGTGAAGTGCGGTGGCCGCGGCGCCGCGCGGGCTCGCGGCCGCGGGGACCGGTTCTTAGTCCGCGCTTGAACACACGTACCTAATATTTACCCACTACTTATTGCATTACTTATTATATTAGCTAAGTATAATGTAGAGAGACTAATTGTCACTTATTGTTGTTCTACCTTGCTCTGCTGATTTTATGTGCATTCTCTCCTATATCTTGCTTTACTTACCTACTTCAATATTTTTACTGAATATTTTCATAAAAATATCCACATAATAAGAAATGCATGGTGTCAACAGTCATGCATTACAAATGCAGTGAATTTAGTCGCAGACGCACGCCATTATCGCCTTGGATTATTCAAGCTAAAATCCAGCCTTTGTGAATAAATAAGTATATACCTACATTTGGCCAGTTAATACTTACAGGATTTTGGTCGGAGTGGTTTCAGAGCGTAAGCTTGGCTACAGAATTAATAATAGTATTTACCACCAACGTAATTAAGTTTAAAATTAGATTTAAATGTGTTGGCCTAGTGGACTATTCGTCCATGGCTCAGAACGGTAGGTACCTACTTCGGTTAAAAAATATTTTTGATATGTGTAGTAGATATAGTTTTCGTTCATTTAAATGCGGCATACTTAGTAGGGAAAAATTACATCATTAAATGTAGACAGCTCAATATAAAATAAAGTTTATACGAATTCATTCATACAAAAAGCTGCATTTCACCGTGTAACATAAATTCTCATTCAAACAAAGTTGTCATTGTTACATATTTAGAGTGGCGGCACAAAGAGTCGTGGAATACCACCACTGTGTCACAGTATACTCGCTGACAGTCCTTAAGGTTACTAGGAACTGCAAGATTTCCAAGTGGCTTCTGTACTGGCATAAAATATAAAAGAAAAATACTTTATTGCACACCAAGTACACGCAAAGATAATAATTTAATATAAATTAAATTAGTTTTTGTGATACGTATAACAATGCCGATAAAGCACACATCAAGCCAATTAAAAAACAAATGAATAATGATCATCCCGCAGGTGTATCAAACTTTACAGCATCATAAAAATCACAAAAACTGTACTTGCCAAAACTGTGTACAATAAGAATTACAATATTAGCTTACCACGATCTACCTACGTACTTTTAAAAATTACATTTTTTTTTTTATTGGAGTCTGAGCACTGTTTTACACTGTATACTGCAGCTCTCGCGGCACACTTGATTCCTTCAGTCGGCGAGTTCGGTCAAATTACAACTGAACTTTTCTGTCCTCTTTCCTATTTATTTATTTATTTCAGTAATTAAGAATGTCTGAGTATTTCCAGTAAAACCATAGACATATATATTAAGGACAGGCCTAATGACTGGTTATAGGTCGCTTCAAAGTGGGAGCCAATTTCACAGATTGGCATCCACTAGCGCTCAGTCTGTGATGGAAGTTAGAAGGCATCGGTCGAATGTCACAAACATAATATGCCAAGTTGTATTGTGAAGGGTTGCACAATCTATACTCAAAAGTGCAGTAAAAAGAAAGACCAAGTTTCTTACCTCAAGTAATTCAATATTTTCAATATAACACTCTGTTTTGTAACAAAATAATCGAATTTATATTTGGAATAATCATTGTAAACATAAACATTGACGGACATAATGGCAGCGATAGGCACCTAATTTTCTCAACTTGTCGTAGTTCACGCGAAATCTAATAGATGACGCTGACTTTTCCCACGCCGCCATTTTGACAAAATAAAATGTTCCTTCGGGCATATCCTGATATATAAATCTATGAGTAAAACCTATATTATTTTACTTACCTTATATTACTTATAGTTACGTATTACTACTTTTATAATGGGTACTTTTTGATCTGTAAATGTTAAAATATCATTTGTGGGAATAAAAACAGAGTCAGTTTTGTAAGAAAATAAAATAATAGAAGACGCGCCCACACTATTTGGTAGAAAAAAACCTACTATAATAATAAGTAAGTAATAAAAAAGCCATTATTTTCACACAATTCAAATAGCAGCTTCACCAAGTAAGCTTGACAACAAAATGCTCAACGCTCGTTGTAAATAGTTGAGGACGCAAGCTCGGACTCCGTACAACCGAGGCCACAAGTGGGCAGCGGGCGAAACGCCCGCGGTGTTCTAAAGTGAAAACCCATGTACGCTGCAAACAAGCGAATTTGTACTTCCAAACCGTAATATGCTTAGGTTGGCACACCTGTGTACGCTAACTGCTATTTTGGTTTGAATTTAATGAATATTCAATTCGTTGCAATTTATTCGTAGTTATATTACCGCTCGTGGTTAAATGGTTTTCGGAGTATTTTTGGGTGTAAGATTATGGAGATTATAAAATAAAACATAAAAATCATGGGGTCCCATCAGGTCCAAAAGAAAAATAGCCCGAACTTGAAAAAAATGTAGTAATCGTGTCCAGAGAGTTACTACTTAGCGTCCAGTGTATTCATTAGGCCCAATACTTCGCCAACACGCAATAAATGTCGCTTGATAATCTTGCGTTATGCAGAAATAAAATAATTCGTAAAATAGTCCGCGTTATTCCGTTGTATGGGATGAGGCATCTGTAGGTATTAAATTATCTGGGATAAAAATGAAAAAAGTGTGAGCAAGACTTTCGTCTGTAGATATATCGCAAGGAATTTACAATATCAACCGGGTAACTGTAATGTCCACCCAAAGGCATGTTATGTCAAATATAAATAAATCGTTATTTTAGAGAAAAATGTTTATGTATAAAGCTAAATTATCTCAATTGTAGGTTATCTTACAGTGACACCGAATAAATGAAATTGTACAGATTCATATATAATATTCTCTTTGCAGTCCTATGCAATGAGTTTGTGAATAAAGCCATTCCACGTAGTATATTATTTAATTAAACACAGAAAAACTGGTTAATTTCAAAATTACAGCTGAAAAAATTGAATATCATAACACCGTTGAGATATTAAACAAGACGAGTTATCTTTAAGTATAATAATTCAATTTAACTTTCATAAATGCGAATAACTTACAGTGTACACAGAGGAACTTCAGAAATTAAAATTAATTGCCACTCCAAGATATGATTTCTAGAAGTCCCAGACAGTGATAAAAGAAGACTCAAATACATATTTAACCAAAGCTATATTGAATTTGCTACTTAGGTACTGATAGTGGGCTGGAGCATTTTTAAAGGTCACCCTCTAAAACTTAACAAAAACTGTTAATTTGGGTGCCAATCATTTGGCTAGCTTGTACGTTCTAAATTTATTAAAAAAGTATGTTTGTGTTCCAAATTACAACTACTGTTTTTCGTGATTATTTTGACGCCGAAAGTTCAGGTGAATATAACTACAAAGACATAGAAAATCTTATAACAAGACGTACAAGCATAGTTCTTTACTGGGTAGACAACATATTAAAAAACATCGAATTCGGATAACATTCAGAGGTGGAACACCGTATACGCTTTTCTTAAAGATCAACTTGTCACGCCTGTATCAATTGAATTTCTAATACAAAAATATCAAATTATCACCGAAAATAATTGGACGAGCCTGAACTCTAATTACAATAACAACAGATAGCAACGTCTCTAGACTATTGTTATTCAAATTAATATCAAAATATCGGTTATTCATCATCTTCTTAACAGACAGTTGACGACCCGTGGGAAAGTACGTCTGGATATTACGGTCCTTTGGATCCTTCGAGAACGGAACGTTCGGGATAATCTATGTCGAGTGAGGGAGAGAGACGCTCGAGGTCACGTTATTTGATCGAGGATCCGCCCCGGACTCACTAAACGTACTCTCGTTTGTCAGCAAATCAGAAATATTCGTTACGTTTTTTAAAGTTAGAAGCATAAGTTTTTTATGTAAATGAATGATGTGACGATCCAGTCGTTCACCTGATATTAAGCTTCACCTTGTATCCTCTACTTAGTTTGTGAGTTTCACCATCGCCCATAACAATAGTAGCGCCAGCTGGAATTCAAAAATTTAAATTGCACTGCACACGTCAACCCGAGACATCAGCGCAGAATTATACCAGTCTGCTAATTTAAGACTACTGTAATCACAGAGCAAGAAAAATAAAATGCATCCCCAAGACGTAATTTTTAGTTCTCAATTAAATAGTGTTTGTCATTTTTTAGCTTACTGCTAGCTTTTGAGTTTACTATTGCTGCTTACTTTTAGTAAGCTGAAGTGGTAGTGCGCTGGCTACTGTTCTCAAAGAACCATTAACTGATGGGAGATTAGACGACTTTTTCAGTGGAAACCATTTTTAGGCAAACGTAAGACGTTCTGTAAGTGAAGTGACGACTTTGAAACCAGCTGGTATAGAGACTGGACTGGTGATGCTTTGTATGGCATTTTGCACGCAGATACTTAGACCAAACTATAGAAATTAACATAGTGTAACTACAGCATTCGGGTAATGTTGATAGTTCCCATTGAAAACCATGTAATTTCTGGGTATAACCGAGTAATAAATTATATTCGACAAAAGACATTTTACAAGATATCCCGGCTTATGAATATAAGAAACATTGTTGTTAAGTCATTGTTTGCCGCATGTAGAGTTAGCACCGTTTGATTGATGGTTAGTTACGGTATCAATCTTCGTTCTGCCAGAGACATTGTCGCCTTGTCGAGGCTGATTGCGAAGCGAAAATCGACGGGATTTCTGAACTACCTAAAACGGGTGGGTGGTTGTAGATAACTTCGTTTTAGACTCTCTCTGTCTAATTCAATTTTTAATTTGTCGTGGTAGGGCAAAGGGGATTTCTGGATAAGAATTCCAAAATTCCCCTTCGCAGGGGATTGTCTAAGAGGAATCATGGAATAAACCGGCCTGCCTTACTTTGTGGCAAATGTTCAACATCCCTGTGTGCGGGTATGCCAGTGACTGTAGTTTTTTTGTTATTTAAGGAACAGGTCATTTTAGATTTATCACTCATTAAAAACAAAAACGTGTTTTTTAAAAAGTAAAATTTTGTCTATTAATATTGAAAGTATGTATAATAAGTATGGGCCTGTCCTTTTTAAACTATTTCCTGGACTAAATAATTTACTTATATTATTATAGTATGATTTTAACGACAAGAATAACGTGTGAACTTCCGTCTAAAAGGTTTCTCGGTAATGAAAATGAAATTTGCTATAATTCTGTTGTCATGAACAAACAAGGTTACATTTCTACCATTCCAAAGGTGTAGAAACTCCACTGTCCACATTATTATTCCGTACACAATTCAACATCGATCGTGAAATAAAAAGGCAGCGTACACAAGGGGCGGGAGAGAACGCATTAGCCTGCGTTCAGTTCAGACGGCACTGCGTCGCCCGCGGCGTCGCCGTAATCAGCGGGGCTTTGTGCTGAGAGATGGGAATTACAGATACGCAGTAGGCTGGCTGTTGTGCCGCGTTCAGGACGAGTAACTAGGTGGTAGTCTGCAGCTGCCCTTATTTTAAGTTGTAAACAGACATAATATTCAACCGTTGTAATGGTTACTGTAAATTATTTAGCTTACCTAATTAGCTTGCAATTTTTACATAGTAATTCATATTTTGGTTAAATTTCGTAGAATCGGCCTGGTCATGTTCTGCTTTTTTTTGTCTGCGCTATTCCGCATAAGAGGAAAATATGTTATATTTTTATAAAAAAGACCGGTCCCTAGAGGTCTGATCCGATTCAAGAGGCAAGTAGCTGCTCAAAGTGGTGCTCTATGGAGGAAGCCGCTTTTTGCAACAGTGAACGTCTTCCAGCTGATGAGGAAAATAATAACCATAGCAACTACCTACCCAATATTTTGTTTAAGGTGGTAAACTGATATTAGTACCATATAAATTTAATAGTAATATATAAACATAACGAGGAGAAACCAACAACATAAAACATGTATATACTCAACTATCATAACAAGCGAGATTAGATAACAAAAAATAGCAATCAAGAAACAAAGCGCCATATTATTTTCCTTTATCTTCCTTTCACCGAAAAAGTGGTTTTAACCTCAAAAAATACGTCTCATTTTCTACTGGCGCGAGTAGCTGGCGACCTGATTTCGACTTGACTGAACAAGGCATGTGTTTGAACACATTTTGTTCACACGGCTTTGCCGCCCACGGCATCGTGGGGCTTTTGTTCTTTCCATTAGGCTAAAACTAGGGAGTTGTACTTACTCTTGTCGAAAAGTATATATAGCTATGCCCCATGGCATGGCTGTATAATCGCAAGAAGTGGAATCTAGTCATATGCAATCCGAGGCTCTGAAATAAATACATCACCTATATTAAAATTGGTTAAGAGCTATCCATAGGTGATATTATCATAAAACCCATCCACATTACCAAGATCTTGTAGGTACACTATGTTCATTTCTATAGTTTGGGCTCATCATCATCATCATCATCATCAGCCTGAAGACACGTCTACCGCTGAACACAGGCCTCCCCCACAGGGTGCCACTTTGAGCTGCTCCTCGCCTCCCGCATCCATCGTCTCTCCACCGTTTTTACCAAATCGTCGGTCCACCTAGTGGAGGGCTGCGTCTTCCGGTTCGTGGTCGCCACTCGAAAACTTTTTTCTCCATCAGAAAGTTGTCATTTCTATGAGTGATGTGGCCTGCCGGCTTGTGTGTTCTTTAATGTTATAATTAGTACATTTTGAAACGGTTAAAAATACACCCAGTAAGTATTAAGTTATTTTCTACAAACCTACTTATGACTTCAAAGGTTAGATCAGCCCTACCCCTGATTTTTCTGTTCGTATTATAGTAGTATACTATTATAATATCTGTGGTATTATATTTTACCCAAAATATGATGTGTCAAAAGGAAGTCCATGCGTATCCATCGCCCACTTTCACTTTGACATTTCATCTACTTACAGCATACATTGACACTTATTGGCGCTGTCAGTACACAGCAGTGTTTACTGCGCGGGTGATGGATGCCGCGGAATCAGGAATCAATCTTCGTTTGATACCGGTTAGACACAGGGAATGGTGGAAGGACAATGGAAAAGTTTGTTATTTTTCTGCAGTATGGGAAAGTAATTTATGTCTTTCATAGTATTTTCTTAATATTCAGCGTTACCGAATCAGAGTGATTTCTTATTTTCAAATAAAACATGACGTTACTTTTTCGTAGTTGGCCGAAACGCTAAAATGTAGGTAAATTCACTTATAAACAGCAGAATATAATTTTTAAATTCCAGGTTGACCCTCTTAAGAGAGGCAGGTATATAATGTATATTATAGCAACATTAAAATTGTTCTTTTTATTTAAATTGACAATATATTTTGATAACGATACACAAATAAAGTAGGTGATGTTCACGCAGATGTTCTTCTCTACCCATCTACTTTAACACTAGCACAATACACTATCGGTGGTATAAAATACAGTACTGCCAGTATATTTCAACAGAAAAACAAAAATAACCACACGCACTCCGCAATAGTATAAAAATCTCCGCGTAACGTTGTAGGGCGGGCGGCGGCGAGCGCACATTTTCCAACCGGAAGTTCGTTGGGCGGACTCGAACAGCGGATTTATGGCGCCGCATCCGGTTCCGCCACCCCACGACATACATTATATCGATTTTCGATTCATATTTTTGGTTTGTGCCTATTTCTGGGGTTTTTATGTTATTTTAAGCTATGATGCTGAACGCTAAAATAAAACGCAAAAGTTTTACCGGGCGGTTTCTTTCCGTTTTGCCTGACTATATAAGTAAATATATTTTTATGTTATTTATTTGCTATGGTGGTCAGTACTTATCATACATGGTCCAACATGTTCCGACGATTATTTGATCAAACTGCCGGTGGAATCCTGCTATAGATCACACGTTTAATGTGTAAAATGTCTTCACACATTATGGTTTTTTAGCGCTTATCTTTATTTATCTAAAAATGAGAAGGTTTTGCGTTTTATTAAAATACATAAATAGGCAAGAACATAAATAAATTTTAATGTCTTCGTGTCGATAAACGTAACGAGTTTCTATAACTAAAGAAAGATTTTCATAACGCGCCTACTGAATCCACTAAACCTACTATTTACTCGTAATTGAACCAATAATTGCCCAAAATATTAGACGCTCAGCTCTAAATTCCCATTGTTCGATTCCCTTGGTTACCATTTAGAGCTAAATCGGGCATTATTTCGATTCTAATCGTCCGTTTGCACCTGATACCTGTAATTATAGTATTCAAATATAAATACACGTAAATATAAGAGCGGAAGTTTCAGTACCACCTCAGGCGATTATGCGTACTATAACGCACAGCATATAAGGCCAAAATTTAATGATTATCTCGTCAAGCCTGACGTGGAGTGTGTGAATAAATAACACCAAGCCTTAGACTATGTTCGTCAAAGACGAGTCATGTAAAGTTTTTGTAAACAAAGAAACCAAAGCGCTTTTTAAATAGCTTCATTGCATTCTTGAACGTAGCATTCCATGTATTCGCACATTTAAAACAACAAAGCACTTCCCATTCCTCTCGCAACCAAACAAGGGGTATTCTCGAAGCGCCGCGAGTTCTAAACTAAGTAGAACTGCAAACAAGTTAACTCTAAGTTCCCTATTACTAAACTTTTCAGTTCTAGGAAACGCTTAAAAATCGCTCACGATATCGTTCCCATTCGTCGTGGAATGGGAGACTGGTATCGGTATCGGGGGCGCGTTGACCTAAATGAGCCAGCATTTGGCGACTCGCCCACATCATATCCTCGACTTCATGTCAGCCTGGTACTTTTGTGTTATACATTATTGGTTTTACAACGACCTCTTATAAAGTAAAAGCTCTTATAAAAACTTGATGCATCTATTACAGGCATAAACACGGTTTTTAAGCAAATAAGCATTGGTACTGCCTTATGGAAATCTCATACTGAATTATGGACATCTGTATAGTAATACAAACGTACTAATCACTAAACACATATATGCTTACCCTGAATACGGGAAACACGTCTCATATTTCGTCTTAAGAAAGTACATTAATCGAGACGGGTGTGACTTCTACTATATATAATATATGTTGGAAACACGTTTGCCCAAAAAAATGTTGGTGTAAAGAGGACGGAGAAAAAAACTCTGATCAAATTTCTGCAACTGCAATAATAATAATAAAATAATAAATAATAAATATGTGTGGACATTTCACACAGCGCCATCTAGCCCCAAACTAAGCATAGCTTAGGAAACCAGATAACTGATACAATACTTATATACTTTTTTGTTTGTAATATCCTTTTATTTCGTCAACAACTTAAATAATAACATAAAAGATTAATAATACCTACTTAAAAAAAGGACTAATTTGTTTGTAATTACATACATAGAATACAATATAACACCCAGACGCAAAACTTACATCTATGTTCATCACACAAATGTTTGTCCTGGTTAGGAATCGAACCCACAGCCCTCAGTTCAGAAGGCAGGGATACTACCAACTGAGTTATCCGGCCCGTCCTACTACTAATCATGTAAATGTTATTTTCATAGTATATATAATACTACGCTGGTTTAAGAATTAGTACCATGCAATCTCTCCTTGCAGGTTCCAGCTAAAAGAATATCTAGGAAATGGGCAGTGGCTATCTTGTGCCATTACCAAGATACCTGACACCCCCGAATGATAACAGTCGAAAGTAATGTTTTACGGACAGACTGCACTAATTGGATCTAGAAACATATCATAGATATAGTATACTTATTATAGGTACATGGTTTCTGATTGGTATGATTTAAGCTACAATCCAAAATCTTATAATAATAATCTGCCATGGCCACAAACCTATCTCGTCATTAATTTACTTACATAGAAAATCGTCGTCTAGTTAATAAAATTGTTCAATTAATTACCTTTCTAAAGTAATAGCCTACGAAACCCAGTATTCTTCGCATTTAGATACGACTTTAATTAACACTAATTATAAAAGAAGGTATCTAATTCATTATTCAGAAAATCCATCTTAAACCTGTCTTATATTTCCAGCAAATACTAATGAACACTCTAACTTCATCGTTAGAAGAAAGAACATTATACTACTAATGGTGGCTCAAAGTTTTAATAATATCATCACACATTCCCCCATGTCTCGGTCTATTATGAGCATAAATTAAATTACAAAAGTTTCTAATTGTTTCTACGGTGAACGAAACCCGTTATACACGTCTGCATAAACTTCTGCGCAGGCTAGATTTAACTTAAGAAGGCTCTTATGTCTATACTAGGTGGAAGGACGTTCTGTCAGTTATGTTGTCGTCAAGCAATAGTGTGCAGCTAGTTCGTTCCGGTTTGAAGGAGATTGTAGCTAGTGAATATACCTACTGGCCAACTGTGATTTTATGATTTGATCTCGTAGTCTAGAAAATATTATTAAGTACTAGACTATTCAAAAATGACGTGCGCCTTGCATTTCAGTGTCACGCGTGGAACTTTAATTCTTAGTTCCGACTCTGCATTCAGTTATGGGCGGAAAATTTGAATCAAATTTTGCCGATAGGTGGCGCCACAGCAAACTCACCCAAATATCGCCGACGACAAATAATCCCTGAACTCGTAGAATCTGGATACCAAGTTTCGTTAAGATCCATGGCAAAATGCAACATGGTACGTATATCCAGATGACACATGAAAGAAAAAAAGGCGAGTTGAAACAGAGACTTTCACTTACTTCGTTCGCTGGATCAAATATAAGGGCTCAGCTCGTTTGATTTCCAAACCGACTCTACCTGATTCAAATCCCACTCGGCCTTGCACCAATGACGTTTCAAATAAGCGCGAAAATAGCATTCGAAAATATACTATTTTTACAACCCAGACGGTTTGACCATAACCCAGTTTATTTATGCAATAAGTAGGTAGTTCCCATTTTCCAAATCACTTATCTGCTCATATTTTACTCGACGGAAAATGCTGACCAGGCGGACGCCATATGACGCTCGACCTCTCCAAAAGTATGCCAGCAAAACATAAATGCAAAAAATGCTCTGCTTAAAAATATGGGCGCACTTCAGCACTCAAAACGGTCTGGGCGGGAGGCGGCCATTTTTTGCGCGGAGGGCGGACAATAAAAATAGTTCGATTTATGTGCACCAATCCAAGTTTCAATGTTACACTGAATTTTCATTATGAATTCGGTTGATTTATCGAGATCGAATCAATCAGCTTTTGTGAGTTATAGAGTGGATATTGGCAGTTGGTTTTTGATTGGGTTGCCTGCTGACTGTGTGGGAATAATTTCTTTACTTTGGGGATGTTTGATTATATCGGAAAGTATGTTTTCATTCATAAAATACAATTGCTGAGTTAATTACTGTTTATTGTTTTTTTTGTTTGTTTATTAACTTTTAGAAACAATACATAATGGTATTTTTTTTCGCAATTCTTGCACTCGTGTTACAACGATAAAGGGGGAAACTGACATGTTTAAGAATCCCTCACTAAGCCGAAGCTGCATCACCTTCATCTTTACCATCATCATCATCATCATCACCAGCTGAAAGACATTCACTGTTGAACATAGGCCTCATTCATTGAACGTCACTGAATAGCTATTTCCCTTTTGTATCCAACAGATGTCACTGCAGGTAAAAAATATGGCATAGGCTACCCGTCTGAGTAAAATAGAATGCCTAGTATACAAGGTGACCTTGAATTGGTATGTTACCCCGAAATGGGGGGACTGGGACCATGATACACACATGACACACACAGGACATGTTGTGAGAGCCTTACTTGAAACTGGGTGTTTCCAAACTTCCATGGTAAAAAATAAATCCTTTCGCAAAATTGCACGTGCGATCGCTACGAGAATTAACAAGATACTATAAATTCATTTCTAAACACAGGCCGTTAAACTCATTTATGTTCACTCGGTCAAGAACGAAGTTCAACCACCCAGCTGCGCTAAGGCTATTTTCGAAAGTAAACTTTACATAGCATTTCTTCAATGAAAAGCTATTAATTTAGTAAAATCGTAGAAGAAACATGATTTACCCCCTTTCGGGATAACATACCAATTCAAGGTAACCTTTTATATGTCTCTTAAAATTAAATAGCATGTGACGTGAATGCTATATATGTTTGACCCTATAAGTACATGGATAAGGACTACATTAAAAAAACACGAATAATTCTCTTTAGCATAAATATCTTGCACAAACCTGAGGTCGATACCGACGTCGTTCGACGTGATAATGTCACACGGCGAAGCTAGTTCCTTCCACGCTTCCTGAAAACCCCAAAACAATACGATACGGCTTTATTGTCGCAGATGCCGGTGTTATGAGAGTCATTTGTGTTGAGATAAACAGAAACCAAGGTAAAAATAAACGAAATATAGATAGAATTTTTTTTAAGCAATCGTATGACAAATTTACAGAAAAATAACTGCTGGTGCATGGATGAAATATATGGCAAAACATGGCAATAAGCACAGTATGAGTTTTTGAACAGGGCTTTACACTTAAATATTTTAACTGGTATCCCTATTTCCTTATTATTTATGAAACGGTGTCTGTTTGTTTAGTTTTCGTGCTAAAATGGTTGACTTGATATGAATGAAATTTTGCCTACAAATTGCTAATACTATCTAGATCAACATTTATATAGGCATTTATCAATATCAGAAGATGAAGATGATCAATTTATGAATCAAATATCAACTTTAGCACTGATTTACATCTGAGCGTAATTTTTTCATACGGTTCTTAGTTCCCTAAACTGAGTTTACCAAAACAAGAACATTCAATTTTCCAACGTTTATTAAAAAAAAGCGGAACGTACTTTTACCTTTATGAAAGTTCTGAAACACAACCTATTGTAAATCTGAACAAGCGAGTCGAGTGTTTTGAAGTTGAACAACTTTTCATTTTTCTTAGCGCACATTTACTTTGTAAGATTTGTGAATCTACCGTGGAATAAAAATATACTTCAAATATTTTCTTGTACCTAAAGTATGAAACAACAAAACAACAACAACAACTTACAACACTACAATTATGACTTATTTTTCTATAGCAATATCACTATCATAATAAGTATGTTACTTGTAAGTTAATTAATTTTCTTTTGCTTATAGAGCGGCTGATTCCTGAAATTCTGTAGAGTTCTTAGAATTAATTTATGCTATGCTTGCAATAGTAAAAAGCTGTACATTATGATTCACAGAAAATTCAAAGAAACCTAACTAAATTAATAAAAAAGAAGTTCTTACGTTGTTATTATCGTCCTTTACATAGATAGGTATACAGTCAGATTTTCAGCCTCCGGTTTGTAAACACTCAGCACATTTCGTGTGAACCTAAGAGATTAGATACAATACAACACTCGTAGAAGATTTTTTAATAATGTCACAAGAGAACGCGTTTGTTATGTAATGTATTTAACGACCAAATAAATAAAGCTCTATAAAATATCACATGCTGCTAATTATTGGATCACAAACAAAACATTGAGGCTTATTTAATCAACGCACGACGTAATTTATCGCAATCAATAACCTACTTAGCACCATTAATCCATTTAATACATCACATCACCAATACAAGCTCCGAACACCTGTGATCACAAACACCAGAGAAAGGGGAGCATGCATTTATTACATCCGCACACGTGTTAAGGCGTAGGGTAGGGCCAGATAAGCAAGTCGAAATTTTGTTCAAATAGACATCGACCTAAAGTCGTAGAGTTAAGAATCAATTCAGTCTGAACTTCCGCGTGACACTTACGACAAAGACATCGCACGAAATTACTGATTTTGGAGATTTTGTTTTTTGTTTTTGATATTGATATGTTTGTGTAGTATTTTTCTAAACTATGAATTCATCACATTATTTGAATGTTTTTTTGTAAAAATATATTCAATAGACGCTGTATAAAATGGGTACAACGTACTACTATTTTAATATCTGTGGTACAACCAAATCGTTTGAGGTATGTGTGCGATTTTTTCCATACAGTTGAATTTATTTATCTTGTATTTGCGGTCATCAGAAACAAGTTAATGAAACGAATTACATGATATATTAAATTCAAAGCTCCACATGCTCTAATTTCGTCAGGAAACGCGCCTTAAAAGAACTTCTTTGCTCTACCCTTCGCCTTAAGGCGACGCTCCTATATATTTGTTTACGTAAATAAATCGCGTTCTCAAGAAGCAGAGCGGTGCCACCGTCGCTGTCGGCTGCAGTGTGCAGGAAATTAAAATCAGTGGCAGTTGGGAATAATGAGAATCGCATTACTCACTTCCCTCATCCCGCTCACCTGTACGAGTTTTTGAAATTAACGCGGCAATCTTGCGAATCTAACGGCCTGGTAGATGACGGAATTTCTTGGCGGAATGTGTTATTAAATATTTTAAGCGTTTTTATTAATATAACTGGCGGATGTTGATTTGGAAGGATAAATGAACGCTGATGAATTAAAAAAGGTATACCATGATAAAATAAGAACATAAATACATGTATCAATTCCGAAAATAACAATCAAATTAATTGTTTTGTACCTGCAATAATAAATCTAGGAATAGAAACTTCTTCTTCTCGTTTAGGCAAGTGGTCAGCCCTGGTGTCAAAATTTAACAATTTATGAATTTAACGGTATAGAAATTAAAAATTTGACATTGTCAGACAGAAAAACAAACAGCAAAGTGGTGGGAACGCGGAAAAGTTGACGTCGTTGCATTGTATAATTTTTCAAAACTTGTGCTTTTTCCAGTGTTAATGTGTAAAGTTGGTGGCGATTGACGCATTAAGTGCTGAATTACGAGCATAAGTGAGGGCAAGTGATATAATGTGGTGAAACGTGATTTTTCGTGTTGCTTCTAAAACTCCATAGAAGCTTCTAGTAAAGGTGCCACCACTTTGCTGGAGCATGACTTAGACTGGACTATGACTACCTGACTTAGACTGAACTATGACTATGACTAATAGGACATGACAAATTATAACAAAAAAAAAGAAAGTGGTCTTTTATGGTGGATCATCAAGTTTTTAAAATAATTTTCTATGTTGGCGCTATGATGTGACTTCCACGCACCAACAAGGTAAATAAAGGTTATTTCAATAATAAATGCTAAGCCAGCTCAAGGATTCATGATAATACACGAGATGCAGAAATGTGGCGTTTGAAGCTTTGGATAGGGTTGTCATGTATAAATACGAATATGATAATGTTTTCACGTAATTACAATCATTAAAAATTAACTTACAAAGCAAATTTACGTGGGAGTAGAGTGCGATTCATTTTTAATTTTTTGATCTTCATTTTGTCTAGGATCCCATAAAAATAGTATAATATCTTTTGACAACCCTAGAAATAACGTGCATAAAGTAGGTCCTCGTATAATACCGTTACGCAGTGAGCGAGGCTCCGATATTTCAGTGTGCAAGCGTCTTTACAGTGCAGGCTTTCCTAATCCAATTTATTGTTTTAATCTAAGAAGCTCAGCTTTGTCATTTAGTAAGAGAAGTTACTGTTTTAGTGTTGGATCTTATAGTAGCTTTTAGCCATTGTATCACTAGTTATTTATTACTTGCTGCTCTGCTCTTGCTCTTTAAGCGCTCTTTTCATTTGTAATAATTTTTCAATAATACATTTTTTAAATGTATCTGTAAGTGCGCCAATCACAGTAACACATTTTTTTATTGTTTTAAAATTTACAAAACAAGCAGTCTAATATAGGGAGTTATTTTAGTGTCACAAACAAGTTAAAACATGCATTCAGTTTTTGCATTGGTATAAAAAAGGTCAATATATGTGATTGCACATCAAGAAAGAAAAAAAGAAAAAAAATTGAAAGAAACATGTACATGCACATGCACGCAGCGCAAAGCTCACAATCAATCAATATTAGAGAATACACAAAATAGGTTACTATTTTAAATGTTATGGTGTTATATATATATGGCAAGAAAACAAAATAATATACTTTATTTTAAAAGTTATTTTGTCGTAGATAAATTCTGTGCCTTAAATATTTACGTAAAACTTATACCTTTATCGTGAAATTTACATTACTCTTTCTAACTTAACGTTGACCCACTTTAAGTAATGCGATAGAGACACTTCCCGGAGTAAGTTTAAACTTAAAATTCTCGTCTAAAAATATTCCCTACACACCTAGAAAATATACCTTATCTACTAACATGACCTAGTTCGTTCCATTATAGTGCATTTGAAATAGATATTTCAACAAAGTAGTTCATCTACAACCACAACCATTTGTAGATGTAATTAGGTACACTTTAAATCCGTTCAATGAAAATAGCTAAATATTATCCAGTGCACGCATCATCAGCACCCCTCGGTGTTGCCATAAGCGACGGTGGCCACATCAGGTGGACAGTGGGAATATTGCCACAGTACAATAAAGTTGTGAGAAAATCATAAAATGCATGCATGCCACACTTTGGCCATTTAGGTACAAATAACGCATTGATGAGGTGACCATTAAAATATAACGCTAACGTTCAGATGAAGTACTACTATAAGTAGTCTTTTAAGAGAAATGATCAAGTAGTATTTATTAATTTTACTTAAACTAGTACTTATGTAATACTTGTGGGTATCACGTGGCAACACTTTGAATGTGCACTAATTAATAATGTACTCACAATGCATGTGTTACCGAGGCAGGTTTTAAGGCTTCGTCGCTCTCACCCAAGTGTAAAACATTAGACGCTGGTGGTTTAACATCTCTAGATTATGCAGTGTTGCTCCGCCTTAATAAAGTGCAGTGGAATTATGTAGAGCTTGTGTAGAATCATGAGTGCAAGGTTTGGGAATTTGAATGTGGAATTTTGCTACTGCAAAATGAATCTGGCAATGTTGACAATTTTTCGTACCCTTTGACGAACTAAAATCGAATGGACGGGCATTTTTGAATACTATAAAATGAGTGCTGGCTCGCAATTAGTTTTAGTCACTTTTCATAGAGTTCCACGTATAGTCTTCTCGGTCCTTTTGTGCTTGCAACGGCCTTAGCCAAAGCTCGCATTCCAACAGAATATGCGACAAGTGTTTATCGTTGACACGAAGACCAAACTTCGGACAAAAATGACGTTATTATATTTGATATCTCCTTTTTTAATATTAAATGTTCTATGCAGTACTCATTGTTGAGAGTAGTGTATAGTATAAATGTGCTATACAGTAGGTCATTGCTGAAGTATAGCAAGTATAGCAAGCAAAACAGTTACAGCTCGTCTATTCTTTTTATTTTGCTTCGTCAAATACTAATCAAATGTGCATTTGGAAAAAACTATAATTTTGTACGTCCATAATAGGCATGATGACTACTATTAAAAATGAAGAAGTAAATAATACTTTCATAAAGAAGATTAAAAATGAATGCAATAATTGAAAAAATAAGTAAAATTGGTAAATAAAGCACGGAGTAATAAGCTTTTAAAGTTTCTATAGGAGGCATCTCCTGTCTCTTTCTTGCGAAACAAAGCGCCCCCACAGTTATTATGAAAAATCCACCTGTGACGTCACATGCCAAAGATAGTAATGAGGTACTATGACGACATTGCTCTGACGTCACTGGCCGTTTAAGCTATCTCTTTCTATTCCGGTTTTTAAAATGCTTGTAACTTTGTCGTTTTTTGAGATATTTTATTTTTGTTTACACAAATGTTTATCTTTTGAGCAATATTTTTAATATATGCAAAAAAAATTTTAGTCAACATGCCTATTATGTTCTCCTTCAAAATTCCTTGAAACCGAAGTGACCAATCACCAAGTTCGTAATTTGACGTCCAACGTAATAAGTCTAGGGAACTCTGCCGTGGCCGTTTGAAGGGGAGCAAAATAAGTACACAAGATTAATTGTTCTGGGGCGCAAGCAGCGCATCCACCCGCTTTCGCTGAGATACCAACTATCGGTGCTTTGTTGGCTGTCGTGGATACTTAGTTAAGCAGTTAAATCTTATAAACTGGAGATTAGGATAGTGTTATAATTAATACGTAACTTTGATTGAAACGAGGAAAATCCTTGTCTATTATGCACATAAAGTATTGAAACTGTCAAATCAAAAGACCCAGGAACTTTATACTTTCGAGTCAATTCAGGCAGCACTTTTACACAGCATTCCTTATTTTACTGAAATTGTCAGGACATGTCTAAAAAATTTTCGCGCTCCCTTAGCTTGCACTTTTCTTTTTAGCTTACCCCTCCTATTAGTCATAGTCATAGTCATTTATTCATATAAGAAATACACGTCAAAAATAAACAAAATAGGTACAACAGGTACACATTAGAAAATTCCGATTCTATGATCTATTTGATGTCAAAAATAGAAAAATTAAAAATAGCAATTACATAAATGTCATTACAAAAAAAAATTTAAAAAATGTCAATATAAAATAATTTAAAATGTCCGAACAATAAACCTACTAATAATTCAAATTATAAATAATTATTTGCGTTCATTTCGTTCATTACAGTTGCGTTCATTTCTACAGTCCAAACGCACTGATTTTTAACGCTCCCTGCGCTCACTCTTCCGTTTAATCATGAAAAGGTCAGGATTCTTCTTAGTTTAAAATTGTATCGTTTATTTCTATATGGAAAATCATGATATGGTAATTCATGGGGTAGCGGTTAGGTACGTAGTAATCTGTGATAGCAGAAGTCAAGTTACCCAATTGAATTTTTTGGCTTCGTGGGCATCACCAGTTTTTGCGGGAACCGCTTTCAGTTAGCTTGAAATATTTTTACATTCTGTGTGGGCTACGAAATAAAAATGGTTAAATCCTCACTTCTCGAGAGCAACCTTTGCTTTTTGAAAATTATTTGCATTTATAAAAGAGAACGTACACCACAGAAAGTAAATGCAGAGCGAAGCGGAGTTTGCGATAAGCTCTTACCAACCAGTTTCAATTAAAAACTCTAATGCAGTGTTTTATATCATTTTATTCATTCCTATTGAACAAAATGTGTATAATAATAAAAACATCACTATTTAAAAACTAAAAGTACAAGCAATTCACATCAATATACGCAGCGTTAAGCCTCACGCTTCCACTATCGATACAGCAGCATTACCAGCTTTCCATATCACCACGCTGAGACTTATAGAAGCTCAGCACTAATCAAACCCCGCTTCCAAGGCTTACCAGCGCCTGCTCATAAGCGGTATAAAAAGACGTATCTGCGTAAAAGAGGCATAAAAACATCCCCGGAACGAGATAAAGCTGGCGACAACTTGTGTAACTCTGGAGTCTTGCAAATGACGGGCATTGCTAAATAGGGTTGCCTAACATTGATTCTAGAATTTTATATTTTATTTTATTTAAAGTATAACTCTTCAGTGTCATAGAGTCGAATATAATATTGTATGAAAGTAGTAACAAGTTTATTGATCAACTAACTGACCCGCCCCGGCTTCGCACGGGTTAATTAGTTTTAAGTCTTAACTCTGTTTATGGGTAAGAGTGAAGGGAAAGGTAAAAAGATAGGGTATGATGATGGCAATAGAAGGCTGCACCTGCCATCCATTCACCCTTTTCCCCTATTTTTTACCTTTCTCTTCTATCTGCCCTTCGACAGGGTGGGTATAATTGTTTTTTCAAATAATTTTTTTGTTTCTTTTCTTTGTGTTTTTTTTATTTGTTTTTTATTGAAATGAGAATTGGTAAACAAATATAATTATAATATACCGACAAAAAATCTTGAATAAAAATTACATCCTTATTGCTTGGGCATTCCACACTTAACCGTTTTAGAAAACAAAAAGTATACTAAATGTTATTCTGCATAATCAGCTATAACCATACCAAATTTCAGCCAAATCCGTTCAGTAGTTCCAGCGTAATGCGTGTTCAAAGGAACAGACAGACAGACAGACAGACAGACAGACAAAAAATTCAAAAAATATTCAATGTACAGATTTAGCTCAGTTACAGTTTTATAATATGTATTGATAGAAATGTTATTCTCACATATTTTTACGCTACAAGTTATTTATTTAAAATTCTGTCATTAAATTATTTATTTATTTATTTAATAGTTTTGCACAAAAAGGAATTATTTATTATTATTCATTATCAGGAACTCTTTTCAATCAATTAACCAAAAAATAAAACGTAAAATCGGTTCAATAATTTGGGATCTACAGTATTAAAGATAGCCACTCAAATATACATGCACGTCAAACTTACGTATAATAAATTTAGTTTAGCAAAACATATTAAAAAGTCTATTTTGGTTAGGTATCTAAAATCTGACAAAAATAAACTTGGTATAACTACTCCAGTTCTTTTCTATAATGTAGTCCATTTTTGGGTTGGTGTAATTAATACCCTCCCCGTTTCTTATACCACCACGGGGGTGGCGATGGAGGGTATAATATGTGAGACTCAACACGTTCAACTACCTCTATGAGCAGTCCTACGTCGAGGTGGGGTGAAATAGGGTCGCGTTAGTTTCTTATTACACCCCTATAGGAAACCTTCTTTTCTTTGGAACCTTCTAAATTTAACGTTATAGGTCCAGTAGTTTTAGCTCTTTGTCAGCAAGACTACTCTTATATGCTGATATAATATAAGTAGATTTACATGAAATACCCATTGCATCTCACCGAAGATCGGTTAAACCACAGTATAACAATGCCAAAGCACTTCGGCTTCCCGTATACATATTTACTAAGGATGACCATTGGACAAGGACAGTTATAAATGCGTTTCCGGCACTGTCTACTGAACTTGTCGATTAATCTTGCACCTTCGAGTTTAGAGAGAACGCTTCAATAATAGATGAGTTGGAATGTCTAATGAATGGGCGCTCTGTCAATAGATATGGCTTTTAGACCGTCCATATCTGCAGATTAATTTGTAAAGGAAACATATCAAAAACAACACAACAACAACAAAAATATACCAAACATAAACATATCTGGTGGTGTTTGGTATCTAATAATATTTTTTTGTATTTTAGTGTTTTAGTTAAATTTTTTTTTCGATTTTCTTTTGTTTTGTTACTAAGTAAATGGCTCTTTTATCAAACCAAACAGTCAAATAATTTATTACAGTTGTGCATTTGTAGTACTTCTATAAATCACTTACTCAATAACTATTCCAAATTGGTACCTTAACTCAAAACGTAAGAAATATTTTGCTCACTTTACTTACGCTTTACTTTATTACTATTCCTTACTTAAATAACTCACAATATCGTATTTCCAGAATCGTTCTCTCGTCATGAACTGCGCGACCTTTATATATTTTAAGATTAATTTATCTTCCACCGTTTCTTTCATAAGCTTATCGGAAAATGGGACCTCTTACCCCAACCTCCTCTTAAATTCTCTTTGAGCGGCTAAAATAGTACACCGATTGAATACAAATAGAATCTGATTTTATTTGCACATTTCAAAAAAACATCTTAATTTGTAAACTTTATGGTCGATAGAGTTGTCTTGAGGGAAGAAAGAAAATAATAAAAATGATAATTGAATTAGAACTTGGTTCAGTTAACATCAAGCTATGCCTTAAAGTACGGGTAGGGTACTACTATTCTGTGGTACGGGTACGTGAGGCTCCCAACGGATACCACAAAACCGATTCTATTTTTCAAAAATATTCTTTCGATCCCAAAAGTCTTTTAGAAAATTAATGAATCAATGTGTCTGACACATTGATTCATTAATTTGTCATTCGTCTGCGAATTAAAAGAACTGCACTTATTAGGGAAAGCAGTTTAACCAAATAAAGCGTTACCTCGGTATAGAATCGATACCGAGTGGTCATTTTATTTAGCTGATATAAATATTAGGTATAATGTAAGCATTTATACCCACATTTCAGTATTAGATTAGATACCAATCAGTGTTAAAACTGCTCAGCACAACTTATACTCGGTATATTCTTTGTTATAGCCACACGATTATGGTCATCTAATAAAATCTCAAATATAATAATATAGGTAGGTACTTGAAAATGAGCTTAGGTTATCTTGAATAATTGCCAGTGTTGTCCAAACTTAAGCTAACGTAAGCTGGATAGTGTGTCTAACGCTATAGCAAAGTGGGATGGACACACAGTTGAAAAGTATGACAAGCAAATTCAGATGTATGCGGTATTTATTTAAACGTAACTTCTACAACTGTTCGTGACGCTACTATAAAAACGCATTATTACAAAAATATATAAGTAGATGAAGTTTTAATGGTAACTGATCAGTGATCAGATAGGTAAACCACATAACAGATATCCAATAACATGTAAGTATTGTCCTAATCCTTAAACAACAAAAACATTTTTTTTTATATTCAGCCATTTTTTCACTCATTTTAGCTATTTTCAATTCCCATTTCATCAGAAAAACAGTTATCCAATACTACAAATTAATTTTAATTCACAAAAACTACAACAGTTAGGAATCAATTTTAAACAACCCAAAAACTACTTTGAACTCGCCTCAAAGTTCAGCGAACGCAGCACCGGTGTGTCACTGAAGTCTCAGGTTAATAGCAGGCAGTCTAAACTGTATTAACCCGTCTAGAGCTTCGAGTGAACTTAAAGCACCCGAGTACTATCGAGTTTCATGAAAGACTGCTCGGAAAGACTACGTTTCGGAATAAAGGCGGCGCTTACGAATAAAGACCGTAATACTTTACGAGGACTCCACATATGAATGCCTACTTCAAAGCACTTGAGCTTGTCTCGACATCTCGTGAGCCTCTTCTGATGTTTGAAAATCGGTCATGTGTAAATAAGGTCAAATGAACTTTGGAATTTGGATGAGAATTGTATAATCACATGTGGAACGTGTAATGTTCACCTTGATACGTATTCATAAGGGTTTTTTTAATTATAAATGCTAGATGCCACAGACTCGCTAAACCTTATTCTGACTTGGGTTGGGTTCAACGTTTTGGCTTCTGTAAATCGGTGGAAAGAAGAAGCTGGAAGAGCTTCCAGCCATGACAGCTCAGTTTGTAGTATCTGGGAGTTCAGGATTGGCAACACAGGGGATCGGGCGGCCATGACAGATACGAGAGGATTGTAATATTTGTAATTTAACCTAGAAGAAATAAATCAAGTTTGTGCAAGTTTCCTACAATTAATCTTTTATTATAAAATAACAAAACAATACATGGCGCAGCCGCAGGCAGTGAGGTTGACTTGTACTCAAACTCATAGCAAGATTCGAACCCACGACATTCATTAATATAAAATTATTGTGAAAAAACCATAGCGTACCGATGGAGCATTTGTTGTGCTTTTCTGCCTTAATCTGACGCTTAAGTTTAGATTATGTCGCCAAGAACTTAACGGTATGTTCCGGCCTCACTTCAAAGCCCAATCATGGTGCAACGTGTCTACAACTTCGGTCATATTAACATTATGGTCAAATATTATCCTGACTTAAAATCTCGCTCCGCTTTTACAATTTCCAAGCAGCTTAATTTCTTCAGGCTCTATTCAATGATTGGTGAAATGTGCCTGTGTGAATGATTAAAACTGGGGTCCGAAACCCAATTTTCACAGTCGTATAAAAAGAAGACGCTCCCGTTACAACGACATGCTCACCCATTAGGCCTAACGAGCCACACTCGAAGGACGAAATGTTCTGTCTGACGACAATGGTCAACTTTACGTGCCTTCCTCTTGGACGACGTTTTCTATTGTTCTGGGCAGTGGAATAAATGGACACGTTTTGTTCCTAGTTTAAAAAAGTGGTTGTAAATCCGTATTGACAACTTTACTTTTGTTGTAACACACTGCAACTACAAACCTCCCTATGGCACGATCTACGTGACCTTCAGTGTAGTCAAATCACGCAAATCAAATTGGCATGTTGTTGTTCAAAATATGAGATGGGATGGGATGTGAAAATAATTGTTTGATAAATATTATTAATAGATTAATTATTTCACACCTTACTTTTACTAGCTATTGCCTACGAAACAAAGCTTCCTAGGGTTTATTATACTTATGAAACAGCGAACTCAGCTCACTTTTGTATAAAAATATGAAAATAAAGAGCACGCATACATAATATACGATATATCCGTAGCCATTATGAAAGACTAACGAGCCGACACTCGAAACTGGACAAAATGTCCGGCCTAACGACAATGCCCACTTTTACCCCAAAAGTAGTGATGTGACAGCGCGATGCCATTTTTATCGATATTTGAACTCATTTTATGAGTGGCTTGATGAACTATAAATTGTTTAAGTTAAAATAAAACACAAAATATGGGTTGTTTTAAGCTGGTAATGATATTTATAATAGCTTTAAAATATACAAAACAGAACAATATTTATTTCAAAATTGAAACACTTTCCAGCCAACTAATATCAACAGAACTGTTGATGTGCGAAAGATGTGCTAAAACTAATTTAGGTGTCACCAAATTATATTACAGTGCGTCAGTACACCACAAAGTGCTAACGTTGTGTGTATAGGGCTACTATTTATCTATATAATAGTAACTTATCGACAATTTTCCGGCATTTTCGCAGCACAGCTATACAAATATTTCGTATGGTAAAACAAATTGCATCAGCTAGGACTGGTAGCCAACTCTCTTGGCTCTACGCCACATGGTCATAAGTTTTCATGTTTGTGTAATCAATTTATGTACCTATTTCTGTAGTCAGTGGCGTCAGCTAGAAATATAACTGAAATACAGCGTAGGCAACTTAGCAAAGCGTTTACAGAATCCGAAAAATAAAAAAAAGAAGTTTATATACTTAAGCTTGAGCACTCGCGAACGCAAAGAACTAATTAAGACTTCACGACCTTATTTTGACAACCTGCCTATTAACATTATCAAAATCGGGTGAAAAGGGGCGCCTCACCAAAATCCCTCTTTTATAGGGGAAATAAACCTCCGATCGAAAATCACCGACAACAAAAAATCTCTGAACTTGTAAAACCTGTATAAGTACCAAGTTTAGTCAAAATTCGTTGAGATGCTAGTACGTAGGTACATCCGGACAAATAAAACTAATTTCGCAAAATGAAGCACAGGCATCGCTCACTTCTATTTTTCAATTTTTATGTTGTAGTACCGAAGTGACGTTTAGTGATGTGAAACATAAAAAATTGTCGATAAAACACATTTATCATCGACTGTATTTTAAAATATGTTCCGGTCACCGTGGATGAACTACTAATAAATGCGTAACTGTTTCGCAAGAACTACAGCATTAGTCGATACATTTGAAGCGTACACCCGACCGCAAAGATTTCGCCGTCCAAATGTCGCCTAACTATTTATTACCCCGCCCACTTGTGGCCATGGCTGTAACAGCGGTCGTCACTAATGAAGATGGATACAACAGCATTTTGTATCCGTTTTTGTAGCAGCTCCTTGAGACTGAAACAGGACTCTAACAATGAGGTATTGTTGTTGCGGATTTCTTATAGCTAATACAGTCTAGCGATAAATTCATTTCTAGATAAGTTTTATTTATTTTATGTGAATATTTTTGTGAAATAGTGTAAAAAACCACAAAGCCTGAAAACAAAAGTTTTCAATCAATGTGTGTTGCCAGTGATGACTTATGGAACTGAGACGTGGTCTCTAACTGTTGGCCTCATTACTAAGCTAAAAGTCGCGCAACGAGCTATGGAGAGAGCAATGCTCGGTGTTTCCCTGCGAGATAAGATCCGAAATGAGGAGATCCGCAGGAGAACTAAAGTGACCGATGTAGCTCTTAGGATTAGCAAGTTGAAATGGCAATGGGCAGGCCACATCGCTCGTAGAACTGACAACCGATGGGGAAGAAAGGTTCTCGAGTGGCGACCACGAACTGGAAGACGCAGCGTAGGCCGGCCCCCCACTAGGTGGACCGACAACCTGGTGAAAGCCGCAGGGAGCCGATGGATGCAGGAGGCGAGCAGCCGCTCTAAGTGGCGCTCCCTGGGGGAGGCCTATGTTCAGCAGTGGACGTCTTCAGGCTGTTAATGATGATGATGATGATGAGTGTAAAAAACGCTAAATTAGAGCCAGCTAATAAGAGAGGCTTGATGCTTATAAAATCCAACTTTCTTTTTCTTTAAATTAGAATACTGTGTCCAAAACACGATTGTATCAATCCGTTCCGCGTGAGCGGTCTAAACTCACTCTTACTTAAGTACTCGTAGCTGTAATTATCAAAATATATTACCAACGGTTAACGTAGCTATACATTTTGGTCATAAGCTACAATTTGATCTTTTTAGAATTCTAGTAAAATTATATTTGGTAGATTCCAATATTCCATTCTGCCAATAGCCTTTTGTCGTTTACATGTTTACTTTCTTCCATAAAAAAATCACAAAACGCATTAGGTGTTTTTGGATACCTAACCGTAAAAGCGAGGAAAGCCTTGACAAAAATCATTTCACTTTCTAAGAGAAGCTCCTAGGTGTGAAAGAGCAAAGTCATCGGATGCCATTCCCGTGGAGTTTATCTCGGGTGTTTATGACAAAAATTATCTCTTCCTGTAAACAGGTTGGATACCATAAAAACCAAGTATGAATGAGGAGTTACAAAGAACGCTTTGTTACACGCCACGCCGCGTGAGCTGAGGCGATAAAAAAAAGTTAAACTGCTTTCGGAAGGTTACATCAACGTAAATATACTGATGGGGCATATAATGATACAACTGCTGAATTTAGCGATCGATATCGCTGTTAAAGTGGAGCACCAAGTTGCGTATCACTCGGTAATATAAATATTATACCTACCATTTCGATGATATACTTTTGCTTAGGATACAACTACAGCCTTATTAGGTTTTCTAATATCTACAAGAAAAAAAGATAAAGTTTTCTCTATTTATGTGTTCTGTATGTAGGTACCTACTGTTGCTAAGTTCAGAAAAGATTCCAGATATCAATTCAAGTTTTTCCAGTTTGAACTCACGTCTTTTTTGGTTCACCACAAAAAGCACAAATCTTTAATCTCAGTTGCGATTAAATCTGGGAAAAGAAGATATCTGATAAAAAAGAGCCTTCAAAGTTTGTCCGGGCGGAGGATCTAAAGCTTACACGAGTTTTCAGTTGACTGTCTCGATTGATAACGCACAAAGGCTCCGGTTTTATGAAAAAACCTGATTCGGATTGGATTAGAAATAGTTCTAGGAAAACTCAAAAAGCACCGATTAAAGAAGAAGAAAGAGAGTGTAGGTTTATCCCCCTTCTTGTCCATACAAAAAGCACTTTTACTACTTCTAAATGTATCTGATTTCGATGATTATTTTATATTATGTGGTCTACACAATGAAGAACTATGCTCGTTAAGGTCAGCTTTTGGTCAGCTGTATATAAAAAAAACAAGCGCGACGCGACGTGCCACTTGTATTATAAAATAAAACGCATTGTAAACGAGCGGTAATAGTTTTTTTAAACAAAAACAAGTCTAGATTGTTATTCTTAATAAAATTACCATAACAATTTTCTTTTAATTGAATAGGCAGTAAGAATACTATCAAACGACCCTTGAACCTCACTCAGACACCCAACTAGCTGTATAACTATTAACTACTCCTTAGAATAACAATACGAGCTGGAGCTCGTTAAATTTTGATATTACAATAACTTGCAGAAAATAAAATATATTTCTTTGTTTTACTTAATAAAACTAGAATAAACCTTTGACTACTAAACCTATTACAGTTAATGAAATAAATGAGTTCCAAAAAAGTAAATCCTCAGCGGTCTTTATAGATAGAATCGCACAGAACTACCAATTAAACAGAGCTCTGCAGAGGGTTAAGAGCTTTAGGACTACATCTCAATATGACAACAGGTATGACATTAGACTTCGTCGGAATGCTCATATATTGTCTCTTTTGTACAGTGTTCTGTTTCATCCTTCCTCTCCGCGCTACCTTCAGGAACGTTTTGAATTTCGTCACGTTTCTAATCCTCGTTCTTTGCGGTCATCAGAGTACTACATGTTAAAAATGCCGGTGCATAAAACATCATTTTACGATTCCTATTTCACTGTGGAAGCGGTTCGATTGTGGAACGCGCTACCTTTAGACATTAAACGTGCACCATCACTGAACATTTTTAAAGATAAAGTTAAAGCTCACTATCTCGCCCAATAGCGATATTACTTCTTCAAAACTAGTGCATCTTTCTCTTTTATAATATAATTTTATGTATGTTTATGTCATTGTGTGTATTATGTATTTATTCATATAGGTATGTATTTATGTATATTATATTATCAAGTTTATTTATTTATAAATATTTATGTATTCATGTATTTTATTTATTTTATTATTATTGTACTTACTTATTGAACTTTTGTTTATGACTAGTTGCCCACCTTTTTTATGAAGTTAAGTACCCACTTCATCTAAAGTTTTATAATTATTCCTGTACTAAAAACCACCGTCCTTATTATTGTCGTTTCCTTTCACTGTTTTCTGGGTTGTCTGGAATAGATCGCTTTAAGCGATAAGACCGCCCGTTGTGACACTTAGTTTTAAGCTTGTGCGTGTACATTGAGTGTTTCTGTAAATGTGGTGTTTCAATAAAGAGTTTTTATCTATGACTAGATCGCTTTAAGACTGTGGGAGGCCGTAACGCTTTACATCAGGCTATGGGTGTCATCAGGCGAACGATCAGCTTGTCACGTAGGTAACTTGTATTCATAAAAAACATAGGTCCCATTAATGGTCCCGTTGTGGGTTCCATGCTCACACGCCACATGCCACGTCATTTTGAGTTGGTTTCTTCGAAGTACTTATTCTGAGGTAAGCTTCCTATTGAGACCTATAACTGTTTGAATTATCATAAAGAAATCTAAAGGCTTTCTGCTCTTTGTAGCCATACCTTTTTAAGTTCAGTTTTAGGACTGCTGCCCGAAAATCTCTCATTATTTTATTTTTAAAGATGCATTTCTGCGCATGTATTGCGCGACGAGGGAGTTTTCAATCAATGTGTTTTGCCAGTGCTGGCTTATGGAACTGAGACGTGGTCTCTAACTGTTGGCCTCATTACTAAGCTCAAAGTCGCGCAACGAGCTATGGAGAGAGCAACGCTCGGTGTTTCTCTGCGAAAAAAGATCCGAAATGAAAAGATCCGCAGGAGAACTAAAATTACCGATGTAGGATTAAAGTTGAAATGGCAATGGGCAGGCTACATCACTCGTAGAACTGACAACCGATGGAGTAGAAAGGTTCTCGAGTGGCGACCACGAACTGGAAGACGCAGCGTAGGCCGGCCCCCCACTAGGTGGACCGACGACCTGGTGAAAGCCGCAGGGAGCCGATGGATGCAGGAGGCGAGCAGCCGCTCTAAGTGGCGCTCCCTGGGAGGGCTATGTTCAGCAGTGGACGTCTTCAGGCTGTTAATGATGATGATGATGATGATGATTGCGCGATGAAACTCTTCTTACATACCATGCTTAACTTTATAAGTAAGGATGGCAAAGTATTATAACATCTAGAATTCTCTAAAAGCTCCCATCTTTCGTGTTTTCTAAATCCATTAAAATTTAATGCGGCTAAGTGCTGCTGCCCGCAAAATGATTTAAGAATATAAGTTTTTCATAGTAAAGCAAATTGAATTTAATGTTTGCTTTCGGGTAGAGGATTACAACGTGATTTATAATCCAATTAGTTTTAGAATAGAGATTAAATAGATTATATTTTATAAAGAAAAAGAGAGATAGATCTAGAGTCTATAATAGATATTTGTGGTTTTGTAGTTTAATCAGGGGGGTAACCACAACGTCTTATAGCATTATTACTTCAATATTACGTCAATCATACATTGACAAATGATATAAAAGTAAGAATACTCTAATGTTGCAGAGCCAGAGCAGTTTTGATGACGTCAAGTTAAAACGTTCACTCAAATACAACTGTCATGTCATACCTTTACATCATGTTGACACTGACGTGCGACAGTGATAACGCCATATAAAAATGTAGACATCTCGTTCACACGCAGGAATACTTTATAAGTTCATGGTACGAATTCGATCAATATTATTGTAATCTTGAAATAATAATGCCATGAAACATGGTGGTTTTGTATTAGCCTGTGGTAGCCCAGCAGGTTTTTTGTTTTTTTTTTGGCTCCACACATAGTGTATTTAGCCAGTGTCAAGTATTATATTTTTATCGTGTTATAAAATATTTCACGCAGTCATGTCCTAGTCATAGTCATAGTCCAGTCTAAGTCAGGTAATCATAGTCCAGTGTAAGTCATGCTCCAGCAAAGTGGTGGCAACTTTACTAGAAGCTTCTATGGAGTTTTGGAAGCAACACGAAAAGTCACGTTTCACCACATTATATCACTTGCCCTCACTCATGCTCGTAATTCAGCACTGAATGCGTAAAAGGCCACCAATTTTAAACATCAAACACTGGAAAAAGCAAAAGTTTTGAAAAATAATACAATGCAACGACGTGAACTCTTCCGCGTTCCCGCCAAAACTCGCCCAGCAGGTTTTAGAGGAGTAAACATTGACATATTTATATTTCTACGTAATGTCTATGGGAGTAAATAATATAGGTAAACCAAAATTTTGCAGGACTCAGTAAGCTATATATAGAGGTGGCCCATGATTACACCCGTTGATTAGTCATTTTCTCGCAAAACCTCGGAGATTTAAAGTACCCTCCTCTTAATATAAACTATCCGTGCACAAAATTTCATCCAAATTGATTCAGCCGTATTAGCGTGAAAGCCGTACAAACAAACAAACTGACAAGGTTTTATTTCCATTTCCCTTCCATTTTCTCAATTTAGGAGGAGCGTGACTAATTTGTGTGGACATTTAACACAGCGCCATCTAGCCCCGAACTAAGCATAGCTTGTACTACAACCAGATAACTGATACAATACTTCGATACTTTACTTTTACTTGTTTTTCTCATCTTCATTTTACTGCGATTCGCCCGTTTGTTTCTTCAAAGCCAATGGTGAATGTGGCCATAGCTTAGATGGCAAAGCGTCTGACATGGTGAGTTGGAAGACTTAGGTTCAAATCCTGCTCAAATGGTTTGCTATGAGTTTTAGGAACTATGTAGTTTATGTGCGGTTTTTTACACTTTGAAGTATCGATCGGGCCAAATGGTAAATACCCATTTGATTGTACCTACACACACACACTGACCCACGATTTCGCAACAGCATTTAACTACAGAACAAACAATCAAAACCCTTTGTCCTTACTTTAAAATATTTATGAAACCATCTGCGCGTAACAGTAAAAAGCATTTTATACCTCTTTTCCTCCAGTATAAAGACACAAGTACCTAAAAAGATCCGTTCCACATATTTTAGGTACAAACGTAGCGCTGACTGACGCCATCAATGTAAAATCAATCCGTGACCCTGCCGTAGACATAAAAAGGCCCCTTTTGAGTAATCGTCGATATTATCGTACGTGCTTTCCAAGCATTTTACTTGTCATCTTACTCTCACTCGAATTTTTACGCCTCACGAATAGGAAACGTACTTTTACGAATATTGTTTTTCGCCCTTTTATCTGGTGCCGATTGAGTTAGTTGTTTGAGGAGTTGGGGTGATTGATATATCCTAGGTCTAGTGTTATTGATTCAGTAGGTCCTAGACTAAACACTGAGAAGCAATATAGAACCCTTTATAATCAGATGACCTAAAACCAAAATCAAAAAAAAAAAATATAAAACTAATACACTAAAAATCTGAAATGCAAAATGTCTCAAATGCAGAAAGATTAAAATGCAGAGTGACTAAAACGCTGACATAATTTTTTTGGCATTTTATTAGTGTTTTAAGTCGTTTGACTTACAAAAGTCAGGTTAACTTTAACTTTCAGTTTTAAAAATGTATGACTTTGTCTTATTCTAACTTCTGATCAATGCAAAGTGATCGAAGTGTAGAACATAAAATTCGTTTTAGCGCGTTTTATCGTTTACAATAAAAACTTATTTAATGGTAGATAAGTAGGAAAAGTAATTAAAAGTTGCGCATTTAATTTGACACTAAACTTGTTTTTGCTTAATCATTACGAAAGCGAAATGCTATTAATCATAAATCCTTATATAAAAATTAATGTTGGTCTGTTTCTATTTTATGCATTGTGTGCCCGTTTAGCAAATTGTGATGAAACTTGGTCAATGCAATGCTTGCACTTTCACGAAGGTAGGCATTCGTGCGAAGCCAGGATGGATTAACTAAGTGAATTAGTAAAATATTACACAAAATAGCTTCACTGAAGTAACCAACAAAAACGACATTTGAATTTATCAGATATATTACACCTTCTCTAAACATGCCTAACTAAAATATGACTTTGTTTCGCCGCTTAAAGTATGAATTCGTTTGGCAAGCATAAAAAGGAATCAAATGTCAGAGACCTATCTTGGATTATGACAAAAGGATTTTAATGAGGGCCGCACACCATTATTTCAGGCCAGATCCTTTATTCCGGAGTTAAAAGCTTTTTAGGAATTTAGTTCAGCTTTTTGATCGATCACCGTATACCATGGTCTTCGAATTTATCTCGGTTTATTGGTGGACCGGCAGTCTGGTGAAAGCTGCGGGGAGCCGATGGATGCAAGAGGCGAGTAGCCACTCAAAGTGGCACTCTCTGGGGGAGGTCTTTGTTCAGCAGTGAACGTCTTCAGGCTGATTTTGCTTCAGGATTGAATAGTTTAAATATTTACAAAACAGACTTTTAAATTAATTTCAGGGTTCAGACTCAAGTTTGATATAAGAATTTCTACTATTACTAGAGAAAAATGTTTTGAGATTAGGTTTTAACGAAACGAAACACACATTATTATTAATGGTACATAGTAAATTAGGACCAACAATTTATCAGCCAGCACATATTATTTCTTTTCGGAGGTCTCCAGTGGATGTCTGTTTCTAGCTATCTCAACTAATATCCATTTTAAATCTTACCTACATAGATTCTGTAATTCATTAAATAAATAAAATAAAATAAATATGTGTGGACATTTCACACAGCGCCATCTAGACCCAAACTAAGCATAGCTTGTACTATGGGAACCAGATAACTGATACAATACTTATATACATTTTTGTTTGTAAATACATACATAGAATACAAGATAGCACCCAGACGCAGCACAAACATCTATGTTCATCACACAGATGTCTGTCCTGGGTAGGAATCGAACCAACAGCCCTCAGTTCAGAAGGCAGGGATACTACCAACTCCTACTACCTACTAACTACTAACTACTAACTACTATCGGGCCCGTCAAACATTTAACAAGTTTATTGATTGATTAATAGTGGTTCATATTTCAACACTTTTTCTTTTGTTACAGGAGTCGACGACACACACAAGTTTCTCGGGAACGAGACACACACGGACTACTTCCGATTATTATTAAGAGATGGAAACTACCTCTTAGTTGGGAGCAGGTGAGCTTGGTTACTTGTTATTTATAACCATATATTTAATAGTAGTCATCCTGTTAGGTATTACTTTCATAAAGAAGATTAAAAATGAATGCTATAATATTTAAAAAATAAGTAAAGTCGGTAAATAAATAACGGAGTAAGATGTTTCTGGAGGGGGCATCACCTGTCCCATTCTCGCGAAACAGAGCACCTCCACAGTTACTATGAAAAATCCACTTGTGACATCACATGAAAAGAGATTTTATGTAAAGCTACCACAGCTTAGTAATGAGGTACTATGAACGACCCAGCTCTGACGTAACTGGCCGTTTAACCTATCTCTTTCTATTCCGATTCGTAAAATGCTTGTAACTTTGTCATTTTTTGAGATATTTTATTTTTGTTTTCACGAATGATTATCTTTTGAGGTGATATGATCCTATTAAAGGGTGAAGACCACAGATTTAGAAATTGTTCTGTCTGTGAATTGTGGAATAACTTGGTTTTGTTTTACTTTAAAATTACTCAAAGTAAACTTAATGCCAAAACTGGTAAACGTGTGTAAGCATCGTAAACACGAACGTAAATTATTCTCAACGATACACCTATTTCATTTTAAAAGACTCCCAAGTTATACATTCAAATGAGATACTTAGTTATTTGTTTTTCCAACTCCACTCGAATTCGTTGCAAAGTTAGGGTTCTCAACCGCAGCGCAGTGCGAAGAAACGTGCTGTATCTACTTCAGACCACAAGCACCGTATAAACAGTATGGGCACTTCCGTACTATAAATAATTTGACCAATAAACCTGCATTCACCGGTTGTGGCATAAATGAACAATATGACATCAAAAGAAATGCATCTAAACTGCTAAAAGTAATGTTAAGAGAGTCATTTGAAATTAACTGTTAATCAATTTAAAATGGAAAGATTAGGTATGGTTTACAGGTTGAATGACGACGTGTTCAATATAACCAATTCATCAATAAAATAACATCACATTGAATATTCGAATCAGTGAGCCTGATGCATAAAATATTCATTCTATAATTATTTTATTGAAAATAATCATGTCAACGAATATTATTTCTACTGTAATTTAACCTAAAATTAATTAATGTTACTTTTAAAGGATCTTAAAAATGAGTGAGTGCCGATACTGTATGTACAGTGGTCTAAGCCATATCCTGAATGCATCTACTTCTGCCTCTTTCAAACGCCTTAGTTTCGATATTGCGCTGTCTCTTTTGCATTTATAAAGATTTTTGGCTTGTGTTTGGGATGGAGGCGAGGCTTAAATACACCCCCTCGTGGTAGCCTACAACGCCATTTTCATTTTATTGCGATTTTGACGACTGCAGTCTGATATCGATAGTTTTAAATTGGGTTTTAACAGCAAAGTTGTAATAAATTGTATATGTGAGCTGAAATAGCTATGGGTGCGTTTTTCAAATTGATACATTTAATGCTGATGTGGTTTCAGAAATAAAATCTTGTTAATGACATTATTGACTTAGATACATTTACAACAAACAATTTTTACTAGAACCTACGGGATCCTTACCGCGATTAGAATCCTTTTCAAAGGCTTAAAAACATCCCTTCAACACTTCGATATACCTATAGTCAATTTGGCATCGCTGTAAGGACTGCAGCACCGCCCAAGTCTCGATTGAATCGAAGGCTTTCTCATAGTCCACAAACGCTAGGCATAGCGGCCGATTATACTCTTCGGTCTTCTGTATAATCTGGCGTAGCGTATGGATGTGGTCTATGGTGCTAAAGCCTTTTCGGAAACCGGCTTGTTCGGGAGGCTGGAATTCATCAAACCTGCGTGCGAGACGATTCGTAATGACCCTCGAAAACAGCTTATACACATGACTCAAGAGCGAGATGGGCCTATAGTTCTTCAATAAGGTGTTATCACCTTTTTTGAAGAAGAGCACCACCACGCTCTTGTGCCATGCCTCCGGCGTTGTACCTTCAAGGATGACAGAATTGAATAACTTCTGGAGGACTTTAAGTACCGGTCTACCACCCGCTCTCAGAAGTTCGGTCGTAATTCCATCCTCACCTGGCGCCTTGTTGTTTTTAAGCTGTTTGAGGGCCATTCTAATCTCGTACAGGCTGACGTCCGGGATATCTTCGGTATAGTGTCGGACTAACTTGGCTCTGGTGTCCTTAGCTGTGTTAGTAGCGGGCTCACGTGTCGATGTGTATAACTGTCCATAGAAGTTCTCAATCTCTCTCAGGATCTCAGGCTTGGATGAAATGACACTACCATTCTCGGTCTTCAGTTTTGTCATTTGGCTTTGCCCAATAGGCGAATCTTTTGCGAACACCTTAGAGCCTTGGTTCCGCTCAATTGCGGCCTCAATACGTGAAGTACTAAAAGCACGCAAGTCGTGTCGCATGGAACTCCAGATACGTCTATTGAGTTCACCGTAGGCTGACATATCAACTGAAGACTGTAGTTTCATTTCGCTCCGGTCTGCCATTAATTTAAGAGTGTTTCCTGAGAGTTTCTGAGTCCTCTTTCGGCGTTGGGTCTTGAAGAACTCAGCTCCAACAGCTTGGACAGTTTCCACCAACCCGTTGTTCAACTCGTCCACTGTGTTGCAATCGGCAAGGCACTGGAAGCGATTTTGGAGTTCCAGCTGAAAGCCTTCGGGGTTTTGGATTTGGACAGGGTTTGGACGGAGCGTAGACCTCACCAGACGCGACCTTTCAAGCTTGACATTGATATTCAATGTGCCTCTTACAATACGGTGATCGCTACCGGTTTTCACCTTGCTGATCACAGAGACATCATCGAATATTCGCTTCTTGGTCGTCATCATGAAGTCTATCTCATTTTTCGTGGAACCGTCGGGGCTTATCCACGTCCACTTCCTGGATGGCCGCTTCTTGTAGAAGGAGTTCATCATAAAGAGGCCCTCCTTCTCCATGAAGTCAGCCAGCCTTTGTCCCCGAGGGTTCCGCTGCCCGTATCCAAATGGCCCCACTCTCAGCTCATCGCCATTCCTTGTGCCCAACTTCGCATTAAAGTCTCCCATCACAACGGTGAAGTATGTTTCGGAAGTATGCATGGCTTCGGATATATCCTCATACATAGCTTCTACTTCATCGTCGGAGTGTGCCGAGGTCGGTGCGTATACCTGGATGACCTTCAACGAATACCGTTTGGTTATTCTGAGTATCAGGTACGCTACCCTGGTCGACACACTGTCGACTTTGATCACGTTGTTGACGAGAGACTTGCGGACGAGGAACCCGACACCACCTTGGGAAAGTTGGTCTCCCTCCCGGTAGAAGAATAAGTTACCGGAATTTAGGATTATCGTGTCCTGTCCCTGTCTTCGGACTTCTGACAATCCCATTACATCCCAGCGTAACTTACTCATCTCCTCCTCCAATTCGACCATCCTTTCGTCAGCCCTCAACGTGCGCACGTTATAAGTTGCCAGGGCCAGGGGTCGTGTTTGGTGGGGTTGGTAGCCGGGCGTCTTCCGGTGATTCTTCGCACCCCCTGCCCTGCCGTTACCGTGACCGCTACCGGAGCCACGGGATAGCAGAGCCGCCGGGGACTGGGGGCCGTTATTGTTTGTGCTTGTCATTAGGGGGGGGGGGGGTTTGCCATAATCACCACGCTTGGCAGGCGGCTTGGTGATCGCAGTGGATTATGATGGTGGAGACCAAGGAGAATGCTGCAGCCCATTCCCTGGATGTTCCCTTAGCCGACTTTTACGGCACCCACGGGAAGAGATGGGGTGGTCCTATTCGTAACCGGGACCACACGGCCACTATGTCAGTCCGACTACAAGACCAGAGTACGGAACAGATCCCATTGCAGAGAGGCGTTATTTCTCCGAAACTGTTCACAAACGCATTGGAGGATGTTTTCAAGCTCTTGGAGTGGAAAAGATGTGGCATCAACATAAATGGCGAGTATATCACTAACCTTCGTTTTGCCGATGATATAGTCATAATGGCGGAGTCGCTCGATGATCTCAGCACCATGCTCAACGACCTCAGTAGAGTCTCCCGACAGGTTGGTCTTAAGATGAACATGGACAAGACGAAAATCATGTCAAATGCCCATGTTCCACCTATACCGGTAATTGTCGGGAACGATACTCTCGAAGTTGTCGACAAATACGTCTATCTAGGGCAGACTGTCCAATTGGGTAGGTCCAACTTCGACAAAGAGGTCGCCCGAAGAATCCAACTCGGCTGGGCAGCGTTCGGGAAGCTTCGACCTATCTTTTCGTCCAAAATACCACAAAGCCTGAAAACAAAAGTTTTCAATCAATGTGTGTTGCCAGTGATGACTTATGGAACTGAGACGTGGTCTCTAACTGTTGGCCTCATTACTAAGCTCAAAGTCGCGCAACGAGCTATGGAGAGAGCAATGCTCGGTGTTTCCCTGCGAGATAGGATCCGAAATGAGGAGATCCGCAGGAGAACTAAAGTGACCGATGTAGCTCTTAGGATTGGCAAGTTGAAATGGCAATGGGCAGGCCACATCGCTCGTAGAACTGACAACCGATGGGGAAGAAAGGTTCTCGAGTGGCGACCACGAACTGGAAGACGCAGCGTAGGCCGGCCCCCCACTAGGTGGACCGACGACCTGGTGAAAGCCGCGGGGAGCCGATGGATGCAGGAGGCGAGCAGCCGCTCTAAGTGGCGCTCCCTGGGGGAGGCCTATGTTCAGCAGTGGACGTCTTCAGGCTGTTAATGATGATGATGATGAAAAACATCCCTTAACTAGTAAAAACGTAATGAACAACCATGAAAGTTTAAAACAGTGATTTACAACCAATGTTTTAACTTTGTTTTTACGAATTTCAGATGGTCTTCGTAATAGCGATTTTTCTTCATCTTAAACACGCACACTATATCGACAACAATGGGTCGACTAACACTTGATAGTGTTCAGTAAGTGTTTTGTCAACTGTCGACAAACCAAACTTGTTATTCAAATCTATCGATACAACAACAACATATATGTATCCCATCTCTATATTTACGCTTCTGAAGCGCTCAGCGTGACACGTCTGTTGGCGATGGCTTCTCTGCTCTGTTTATAGTTTACACTGCCACAATAACACTTCTTTGTTCGTGAATATAGCTCTCATGAAATTTTTCATTTAAATTGTGCTGCTTTTAAAAGTACAGTCACAATGCAAGACGTAAAGTTTCACTACGAGGAACGCTTTTAATAAGACTCCGTTATCCTTTAAAATAAATAGTTTAATCCTTTTGTTAACCGCTGACAAAATGCAAGTTTATTAATTTAACGATAGTTTTAGCGTTCCGTCATGGGGTCCCATCAGGTACAAACGAAAAATAGCCCGAACTTGAAAAAAATTGTAATCGTGTATAAAGAGTTACTAGTTAGTGTCCAGTGAAATCATTTGGCCCAATACTACGCCTACACGCAATAAATGTCGCTTGATAATCTAGCGTTATGCAGAAATAAAATAATTTGTAAAATAGCCCGCGGTATTCCGTTGTACGGGATGAGGCATCTGTACTGTAGGTATTATATTATCTGGAGTTCCGTAAAATAATCTACAACCAAAAAAGCGTATAAAAATAAAAAGTAATGAAACGTCAGCAGAATGTCAGTTTCGCCATGTTGGTTTTTAATGATCTGGCGGGCGATAATAAAAAGCATTATGTATGAAACCTTTACAAATATATCCTATCAAAATTGAATTTACAATACAAGCACACCGTTTGAACCACAGACATCTAATACTATACATTTCAACCGAGCTGAGTAAACAATAGACACGGTCAAGTGCGAGCAGTACTCAGCCTTTATTATTTGCCGCTCGGTTACTCCAAGATTGCGGAAGAAGAGTAAAAAACGCATCGTTCTCTGTAAGCTGGCTGTAAGTGTATTGTAGGTGTTTTACAATTACATGTATTTCTATTGTTACTTTAATCGGCTAACGTTGCAATATTTTTTATTGAAACTAGAAGTAGGTAGGTAAATAGGTACATAAAATTATTTATAAGGATGTCAATTGATTCGACTATTCAATCATTACAAGCATGAAAGGATTGCGAAAAATAATAAGTTCAAACTTTACACTATATACAAGGTGACCTTGAATTGGTATGATACCCTACAAGTTGAGAGAGCCTTACTTGAAACTGGGTGTTTCAAAACCTCCATGTTAAAAAAATAATCCGAGAGTTAACAAGATACTATAAATACATTTCTGAACACAGGTTTGTAAACCCATATGTGCACTCGGTCAAGGACGAATTTCAACCACCCAGCTGCGCTAAGGCTATTTTCGAACGTAAACTTTACATGGCATTTCATCAATGAAAAACTATTGATTTAGTAAAATCGTAGAAGAAACATTGTCTACCTTGGGGTGTAGATTTACCCTCTTTCGGGATAACATACTAAGTCAAGGTTACCTTGTATAAAGAGCGGCCTTTGAAGAAACATGCGTTATACAATTGTAATTTGAAGCGTTTAAATGGTAATTAAATCAGCATCATATATACATGTTGTTGTTCTAAACAAATGGAGCATTTTAATGACAGGTCAACATGACACAAACATCAGAGAATCCATTAGGTTCCCATCTTTTCCTTTGGTTCCCAGAACCGCAAAAGGATATATACGAATAAATTGGACAATATTCCCCACAAGCAACGTCGGCGAGTCGCCTCGTATAATTTGAAATATTCATTCGTTCTAGCAAAGTTTGCATTTCTTTCCAAATCTGATTTACATGACAATGGTCACGTTGTTGCCCGATGAATTCTCATTGCGAGAACTCCCTCCGAGGATTTATTAAAGGAGAAAAGAGGTTGTAATAAAACCAATGTCGGATGTGAATGGACTTGCAAAAAGAACAAGGGTTGTTAGCCATTACGTTGACTGATTTAATCGGAAATATACGTAGGTAAGTAGAGTCGCATTTTCAATCGCATATAACTTTACTAGTCCACGAGGATTTCATTATGTGGGATAAAAAAATCTGTGCTGGGCGGTTATTCGCTATGACACATGAGATTCCTTGCCAATAACGCGTGACGTGTAACATGCTCCAAACGTAAATGCGGGCTTTAACGCGCCACGACATGGAATTAACATGGAATCAAAAAATTGTATTCGGTATGTCACGCGTTAGATTGTTTGTGCCCAGTGTTTTTTGACGTGCGTGTCACGTGTGTTGTCGTGTTTGTCAAATTTGACGAATAGCATTTTAAACCCAAAACCATTCTACGAAGATATCGTAACGCGCCGCGTTACGTGCGTGAATGGTTATACGGAATAAGGGCCCTGGTCTTAGAAGTATAAATACCCATTGCACTGTGTACAAAATTTCAAAAATATTTGGGCGTGACATCTTCAAGAATGTCCTATTGCGCGAGTGAGATAGAGAACCCAGGTTTTTTTATCATAGTTTAGTACTATTTTTTGGGTAGCTCTCAATGAATCTTTTAAAACCCTATCCTACCTGATATGGGACCTAGTCTAGTAACTTTACTTATGTGCGGATAGAACACGAATTCCAAAAATTGTAACAGGGTAGACACAGTACTATTATTATTTACTTGTAGGTGAAAAATATGGGTATAAAATGAATGGTGCCGTCCAAAATACGACTTTAATTACAATTACATTCATTTCATTTCCCAATAACAATATTACAACACTCAATTAGCCTTATAGCGATAACAGATTGAGGGACTGCCTTGGTTGCTTTGACAATTCCATTGATCACTAGCGAGGTAGAAATTACACCCATTGCATACATTAATAATTTATACTTACGGACAACAGCGAATTAGTATCTATTGTGCAAACAGAGCTGGAAAGGGTGTTCTATGGGGTTGTTAGGGTTGTTCCCTTCAATTAGAATTAGCCGAACGAGGGGAGTATACAGAAACTTCCACTTAGCACATAAAATAACATAAGTCAATAGCATTCCCTGTGCTTCACTACTGGGCTTACTGTAATTTCGTGAAGTAGAATTGAGAAGAAGGTTTCAAATAACAATATTATTATACTCGTAGATGTTATATACAATTAATTTAATAACTATACATAGCGATGTCCATATTATAGGCTATAATAACACTTCCCATCAGGGCGGTTATTCTCTATGGAAACACAGATTCCACACGATTCGAACCCACGTCGTTATCGTGTCTTGTTCAAATCGTATCACAGCTTTAGGAATACCTTCACTTTACACTAAGTTATTTTTATTTTGAATAAAATATATTGACACAAGGGGTGGTAAATTTAGATGTATTGATGTTTCGGAACGCATCTCGGAAAAACATGTGATTTTGGACAGTTTAAATTGCGCCAATTTCAAATTCCTTTCGCGCGGTTTTGTTTTCGTTTCATAGAGAATAGAGTTTTGCAGATTTCTTGTGTAAGACAAGGAATTCGCGTGGTTTCGAAGTAAGGAATCGATAGAGAAGTAGACCGTTTGCTTGTATTCACCTTTAAACATTAAAAACACTATCATACTATGAAGCTGTAATTTGGTACGCGCATGTTATACTGCCATGGGTGAACGAGTGTAAAAGAAAGGATTTTATGATAGGACCAATTTGGAATCTATAGCGACGTTTTATTTATAACGTGGTTTCCGTCCGCACGTGGTCGTGGTGTGATTAACATGGTCGTGACTGGGAGCCGATGGATGCAGGAGGCGAGCACTCTCTAGGGGAGGCCTACTTATGTTCGGCAGTGGACGTGTTCAGGCTGTTGGGGTATAAGATTTTAAGTACCATAGGCACAGATTACTGTACAAGTTACATACAAGCATAGGTAACAAGAAAAACTAGCATGTGTTACTTTCGTTTATATTGTTATAGTAGAGATATATATTGTGCATGGACTAACAAACTATATAAGTCGCTAGAAACATATTTGGTTAACTTCCATACTGATTTCCCCAGTCCCCAGCAGCTTCCTCGTCTATAAGAAACAATTGAAACTCGAGAAGGCTAACAATAAACTTACTATGTTTCTTTATTCTCTAGTTTAAATAAGGCAACCTCATTTTTTGGTGCATAAGTACGTTTCCTTGCTTTCACAATACTTACTATACCTACTCCACGAACTCAGAAAATGATAGGCACCTATAAGTATGTATCGCATTCTTACTACTAAGGTAAACTTGATTGCGCCGGAATCAACTTTTCGATTTTGTTAGAGCACTTAACTAATAGATACTTAGGACATTCAAAATGGCTTATTCAAAAATGTTATATTGACTTTGACTATACACTTTTCGATGCAAAAGTGCTGGAAGTATCAAATTTTCTTTTTAAAAGTAGTATTAATATAATTTGAATGTCTGAACTGTGATTGGTGGAATGTATGCCGAAAATAGCAACTATCTGGCGACTGAGGGGAAGCATCATTCGCAGTCCTATAGGTTACTAGGTAGTTATATTGTCCTGAACGCAATTCGAGGATGTCGACGGTCCCGGGAAACTTCCCGTCGCCCGTCTGAGCAGCTATTTGCTGTGGCCTAAACAAATAAAGTAGTTTTGGGGGAATCAGTTAAGTTGTTAAGTGCGTAAGGAGGATGCCACCTTGAGAGCGACGATCCGTTGCCGATTGGGTTCGCTTGTTAAATCTTTGCGTTAGATATTTTATGAACACTTTTAAGCAAACAAATTTTATTATGCTAATCAAAAAAATCACGTTTAGTGTATAGGATTAGAGATTGGGAGCCCCCCTTTTTTTTCTTTTATTTGGCTCCACACATAGTGTATTTAGCCAGCGTCAAGTATTGTAATTTTTCATCATGTTAATAGAATATTTCACGTAAAGTCAAGTCTTAGTCTAAGTCATGCTCCAGTAAAGTGGTGGCAACTTTACTAGAAGCTTCTATGGAATTTTGGAAGCAACACGAAAAATCACGTTCCACCACATTATATCACTTGCTCACACTCATGCTCGTAATTCAGCACTTAATGCGTAAAACGCCACCAATTTTAAACATTAACACTGGAAAAAGCACAAGGTTGAGAAATAATATAATGCAACGATGTGAATTTTTTCGCGTTCCCGCCAAAACTCCGAGAGCCCCTTAAATATTTATTTCATTCTGTTTTTTAGTATTTGTTGCTTAGAGCATTTATAAATGGAGGTGGCAAGGCAAGGCGTACCCCTCTGCCGGTCATATGGTCAAACACGTTATCATTGTGTGCGTGTAAACATATATTATATACTATATATTATATAACGGTGTGCGGGTTTTAAGATGGTGTGCGGCGGGCATTTACACGCGCGGTTTGCGCGTGTTTACCTCGTCCCCCGTAAAAATAATGCTTGTGGATTATAAAGTTGGCATCTCCATTGGTTAAATGCTCTAAGGTTTGTTGTTATAGTGGCAACAGAAATACATCTCTGTGAAAATCTCAGCTCTCTTAACTATCACGGCTATATTTGGCGCTATTAACATAAAAAAGCAGATAAATACCATAAAAATTAATAAATTTATGGTGTCACGCGTCTCACCAACACTGATGTGTATCTGTGTACGTATTATATTTTATTAAACTGATATCATAATTGATTTTCCGTTCGAACGCGAGAATGAATATCATTAATTAGAATCAGATTTATTTGTTCAGGCTTCCACGCGAGCGCTCCATACTTTTTTACAAAAGCTGAATGTAAATTGACTGGATAAACTCAATGGTTTATTTATATTTTACCTGGTTTGAAAATAAATGAAGGGCTTTTAATATTACGGATTTGAATAGATTTTTATTGCTGCTTTTATCAAATTCTATTGTATCTTTTCATCTAGAACAGTAAATAAACAAGATAAAGTTCAAAAAGTAATACCCGACTACCTAATTATTTATGATGGCATTTTTACCCTCGCCTAAATTGAAGGGGTGTTGTATTGTGTAACTAATGGTGACAATTACCTATATGCAAAAATGTGTGTTTACATGACTAGAGATTTTGATATTTTTGTTAATTATACTTTTAAGTAGGTACCTACTTCTATCATCTATGCTACAACTTTACAAGCGTTATGCAGTTGCGCGTTATAACGAGGTGGGAGGAAGCTACTTTTTCAAATTCCAACGTCGTTTAATTCCTAAAGTATTGAACCTACAGTAAAAAAGAATAGAATCTTTTTTATGGCGGATATAATATAATTTAATTTCAAGTAATAGTAATACTAATCCTAAAGGCTTCTGAGATATAAGCAAATATCCGAAAAAAGTGATATTAAAGACCTTTCATTTGATACCAAACATGACATGTGTATCGAAAAAATATACATACATACATACATACATACATACATATATACATACATACATACATACATACATACATACATACATAGACAGTCAAACTCATAACCCTCTTTTTTGGTAGTCGGGTAAAAAGATTTTGTTTTAGACACTTATATATTAGTACTTTTGAGATGAATGTACTGAATCACTTATTATGGGATATTCAATGAATCATCCAGTATTATTTATCATCATCGGCCGGAAAACGTCCACCGCTACCCGTATAGAACGCCAAACACCTTTAAAATGGGAGTAATACTTACTTATTCCATTTTCTGGCAAGACAGGTTTTATATTTTCAATTAATTTTCTCTCTATTATCCAAAAAAGAAGGTCTAAAAATCCCCATTGTCATCATGTCCTCATCATAATTAAGTTGCCAATTTACTCTCATGGCAACTAACTAAAAGTCAACCAAGGGTCACTAGACTCAGTTTTACATAGAAATTACGTTCACTGGCTTTAAAAACGTTGGAGCACAGATGGCTCCCAGTAGAGAAATTATTTTAATAAATACGTCTACCATAGTCCAAAAATAATTATAATCATTAATCATTTATTCGTAATAATTTAAATTACATGTCATTCAAAGTAGTATTAAAACCATATTTAATTTCAAAAATAAATAGTAAATAAATAATAATAAATAATAAATAACGCCCAACGATCACATACATAGATCCTGGACCCTAACTAGGATTCCCTGTATCTAGGGACCCAGGAACTACGAGGACCATGGTCCCACAACACCCAGACACAGAACAAGTATTTGCGCTTTTTTTTTCGGGCACAAATACTTGTCCTGTCGCGGGAATCGAACCCGCCACCGCCACCGCCAGTAGGTAATTTATATACTTATTATAAATTCACAGTACTAACGTCATATACATAGTTTTCCATTAGTTATGTATCAGAATATAAAAAAAAACAAAAACAAAAGAATTTCTATGTGTAAGTAAATAAATAACCATTGTTCATATAATTACATGTCAGAGATCAAAAATTTAAAAAATTAAAATTATAATAAATATTCAAAAATAAATGTCAAATTAATACATTAATTTTAATTAATTTTGAATTTTAAAAACTCTAAAACTAAGCTGTAGCATCAATACATGAACAATCTGACGTGAAACAAACAAGAATTTGACTTACCGATTAATAGTCCGTAGTAAGAATTTATAATCAGCGATCTACGTACAATATACATACGTATAAATTTGAATATTCAATAAGAAATAAATTTGGGTTGCGCGGAGAACGTCATTCAAAAGATTTTTATCAAAACCCATCATAATAAGTTTCGAACAAAAATACAAGAGTGAAAATATAAACTACTGCTGGCATTTTCCCTTGTCCCTTTATACCGAAGACATTCAGAAAAGCATTAACAAAGTATCTAATACATATCAACTAGGCTTACAACCCGATAGCTCTGGTACTGTAGTAGACTCCGGTTGGGGCTAAACGGCTCGTTTATACCGACGATACACTTTGATAATATCGCTGGAGCATACTGGCAGAGGCGGTAATGTTGCAATCTACCTATATGCGGCAGTAAGGACGATGAGACGGACGTACGAATGTTATTCACTCAGGCATACACACAATTGTTTCTTTAGATGTATTGTTGTGGAGTCGTGCCTTAAAAATATTTAAAGAAAAAAACCAAATCGGTTTAGTTGAAATATCAAAATAAGCTTTTTTTTAACAAGCAATATGCCTTTATTACTCAAGCTAACTACTACAATAATAAAAACTAAACTAAAACTAAAACTAACTACACTACATACTAACTAGCTACACTATACCTACTACAATGAACATATGGACTGTATAATAGACCGCGATGGCCTATAGACAGTCCAAATGCTCCAGCCCACTGCCGGTAGGTAGCGTACCCAACATGCTGGCAGCATTGCCTCGTTAAATTGCAATGCTGATGCGTTGTGCCAAATAAGTGCCAGCATTTTGGTCACGCGTCGCATCGACCAGGCGCTCTGATAGACTTTGGAAAACGCGGTGAGCTCCCGGTCCCCAGCTGATTTAGTTTTAATAATAGAAAAAACAAAATATGAAGTAGCATTGGTTTCAAAATTTTCTAATTAGAATTAGGTAGGTACTAATTCATTTTAAAACCACATTGCAAAATACAGAAGATGACATAATCATGCGCAGAAAAAAATGTGTTAGTATCTACTTACAAAAATTAACGAAATATGTGTCGCGTGTATTTATGAACCTCAGCTACGAGCCACTTTACTTTGCCTCCCCATTAAGTACCTACCTCCAACCGCAGCCTCCGCACATAAAACATACAAGCCACTACTCACATGTTGTCTGCTCCCCTCTAAAACCCCTACTGTTCATACATTGCGGTAAAACTGGCTATGGGAGGAAACAACGTTAATTTCGTTAAAAGGCGCACAAAAGAGGATCACACTCGGCCGGAATAACATTACAGGGGATGCGGGACGAATACGGCTCTCGGTAAGCGACCTTATAAAATTAAGGGTTACAGAGGACTGACGAAGCCTATTAAAATGGCTGGATTTTAGCTTTAGATGATGCTACGGATTTTGCAGCTTCGATAGTCGTTAGAACGGTTTAGGTGAACGCGGATTTTAAATGTAAATGACATAGGAAAGTGACAATACCTAGAAGAAAATAATGTTTGTATTATTTTTTAGATAACGTAAGTAAATAAATCAATCTAGTAAAAAATAATTCACTGTTATTTAAATCAGATTTTTTCATAACATCTAAAATGAGAACATAAACCCAAATTTATTTCAATGTGAAAAAATTGGGACCATTCTTTACATTATGCTTATTGAGAAAAATAGTCGAAGCTCACAGCGGACCACCTCATCATTACCCTGTCACAGTGGAAGGTCGGTCTACTGCGTCACAATCAGAGGTAGGTACCTAAAGCCTCTGAATAGGCCCCTAGAGCCCACTCCAGTGCCGCGCACAGTGATTCATATTGTGATTTGGTTCATTCATTTTTCGTGCCGTGGTTGTTTTGGGGATATATCGGCTTTACTTTGGTTATTCTTTCACCTGTATGTTTGATTTCCAAAATAAAGAACAATCATTATGTAGACAGAGCACCAAATACTATGTAGTTAAGCCATTAGGTGTTCAAGTGAAGAATACAAAATAAAAATTACCCATGGTAGTACTGGCACAACATAAAAGTTGCCTATACCCATCCTAAACCACATGTACCTAATTAAAATATCTTTCTTTTTCATTTCCCCTTTATCAGAAAAGTACCACCTTACTTTAAGTTTGTCTTTTCGGTCCAAAATACCGCCGAACCTGAAAATAAGGGATTTCAACCAGTGATGACTTATGGAACTGAAACGTGGTTTCTTACTGTTGGTCTCATTTATAGTAAGCTCAAAGTCACGCAACGAGTTATGTAGAGAGCTATACTTGGAGTTTCCCTGCGAGATAAGATCTGCAATGAGAAGATTCGCAGGAGATCTTTTTTTTTTTTTTTTTATGTGAATGAATGACGTGACGAGCTAGTCGTCCACCTGATGTTAAGCAACACGGCTGCCCATAACAGTTGCAGTGTCACTCGGAACTTTAAAATAATAAAGTTTCGCGTGACGCTGCACTGCGCACGTCATCCTGAGACATCACACAGTCTAGTAATCAGATTACTACACTGTGTAATCAGGTCATAAAGTCTCATTTGCCCAGTAATTTCACTAGCTACAATGCCCTTCAAACCGGAACACAGTAGTGCTTGCACACTACTGCTTGGCGGCAGAATATCTGGCAGAGCGGTGGTACCTACCTAGACGAACTTTGCAGAAAAGTCCTACCACCTAGTAAAAGATCTAAAAGATCTAAAGTCACCTTAGGATTAGCAAGTTGAAGTGGCATTGGGCAGGCCACATCACTCGCAGAACCGACAGCCGCTGGAGAAGAAAGGTTGGAGTGGCGACCATAAACCGGAAGACTTAGCATATAGGCTCCCCGGTATATGGACCGACGACCCAGTGTCAGAACCGCGGAGACCTGATGGATGCAGGAGGCGAGCAGCCGCTCTAAGTGGTAGCCTATGTTCAGCAGTGGATGTGTTCAGGCTGGTGATGATGATGTCGTTGCTGTTTGCATTAAGACAGTCTCTAGGTACAGTGGTTTGGGCTGTACCTTGTTACTGTTTCTTAATCAGGTAGTCAGGATAGTCAGGAGGTTCGCGTGTATGAATAATTGTTATTTTATGCAAAAAATCTTATATTTTCATAACTTTAACATATTCTATTTTCGGAGTCCCAGCGAAGTGACGCGTAGAGTTGATTCGTGGCAAAAAAGGAATGAAGCTAATCACCACATCAATCACTCCTGGCTCGAATGCTGGAGCGGCCTCGAGGGGACTGTTTGGTTCCACAGAATATTTTATATAACTGTCTATCTATAAAAAATCCAGCAGTTAGAAGAATTATTCTTGATTTAACACGAAGGTGTGGGACCTGAAAAAGGGTTTTTATTTGCAACCTTTGTATATGGATCTCTATATACCTAAACTTGACTAAGAAGGTTCCATATAACCGTGATTCTGTCCTAAGCAAGGAAGCAAGTGGTTTCTAGTGGTTATAACTTTTATAATAAGCCGCTCGGTTACTGATTTGGCATAACGACTGCAGTCTAATGACAACAGCCAGACGTACCCTCCGACGCACGGTAGTCCTCACTTGTAAACACCACTTTTGTAGTGGTCACCCACCCATGTAGTACGGGCTGGTAATAATGATGATGACATGATTTATACTTACTTAGTAGAACAATCTTATGAATGATTGATATTATCGTATTCAGATAGCATTCTACCCAATTACATGAGTGTTATACGTATAGTTTACACTTCACTCACAATATTAATTTGCTAACTAATAATCACACCTGTCTCGTTAGTAAAATTACATCTACTACTTAATAAATAATAACACATTTACTAAGAAACTACGTAGCTATTGCTTGTTAGCTGTAGAACACGTGACAGACGTGTTTATCATCAAACATTGATACGGTTCGCTGTGTTAATAATATTTAATATCTAAGCCCTAGAAGTACCTAAATATTTATATTTACTTTTGGTAATATAAAGTGTAAATAGGGTACAAAATAAATAGAATACTTTATAAGAATCTTCAGCAATATTTTGTAAATAATTTATTGCCAAAAATAGGCAGATTGGGGTAGGAGGTTTATAGGACTACAGCAACTAGCAGAGCTGGTAGTTCTTTGTATTTGGACCGGCGTTCAACCTTGGTCTTTCCCACAGAATATAACTTCTGTGATCTTACTTGATTGTAGTGATTATTAGCCCCTATTACGATGAATTGAGCAGCGCTGTTGACGCGTAGCGGCCGTTCAGCTGCTGTCAAAGTCTATACTTAGCAGAGCTGCTGTCGCGCGTCTGCCTCTATACTCCGTCGCTATACTCTGCCGTCAAAATTGTATGGACTGGGTGAGGTAGTAGATGAAGTACACTCGCTTATTAAACAGCTATTCACTCTTGTCTTAAACAGCTATTCACTCTTGTCTTGAACACTCCGAGCCTGTCTTCCATTTTTCTTTTGACTTATGATATTTACTTTAACATTAAAACCCCCTGCCGTTGTTTCCTCGCAAAAATGTCAAATTTCGTATATTTCGCGTTGAAAGATGAAAGCAACCCTTCCCATTTACGCGTATCATAAATCACAGTGACGTCAGAATGAGACGACAATAGCAGCTCAGTGCGGTCGGCATTTTGAACACTTTGAGCGCTTTTAATTAAAATGTTAAGAATTTGTACCAACTCTGTATGCCCGCATACCCGAGCGCCCAGCGTAACGGGAACCGGCTTTTTTCCACCAAAATTAAGGCTACTAAATAGCACCGGAAGATCTTCCTTCGTTGGTTTAGGCCAGAAAAGTTGCAGGTATCTTAAATTTCGTGGGAAAAGGTTACACAATTTCAGAAAGGGAAAGAAAAATCGTATAAAATTGTACAACTTTAATTCATTTGCATATGCAAACGCCATTCCGCCCGCATATTGGTATGTTTCATGTGCTATTCTGTATTCATTTCGGTTCGTTACACCAATAAAAACATCGGTTTGTTTTCAGCTTTTACAGGGCCAGCGTATATAAGTTAGTTACTATACCGTCAAATCCGTTCACGTACGGAGTTATAAGCGTAGCGAGTTAGCGACCGACGATAGCATTGTGGTTGGATTCAAATCTAAAGTAATCAGAAGGAATAAAATTAATTCCTGAACTTCATTAGAAACCGTATTTAAGTCATCGTGTTTTGACTTGTAAAAGTACTTATATTCTCGTATTTGCAATACATTATTTTACTTTGGCTTTGATTTTATTCGATTTTTAGTATTCAATAGCAATAATTAAATCTGTTGACGGCCGCTTTAACTTTTGGTGCCTAGTTTATTTCAGCAATTGTGTGATGAACCTTGACTCAGAGACGTCGTATTTTTTCGTTATGACTTGATCATGCTGGGTGGGCGTCAAGAATCCCTCAATAGACCTCAGCAAAACCGTGGGACGTAGATATGGTTTAGAATAACTTACGATAGCTTTCTGTAGATCTTTTTATTACTTATCTAGGACCCCAGTGCCAAAAACCTCAAAATGTTATCGCTTTGGTTGGCATCGGGCGACGTGCGCAGTTTGTTTGCCAGCAGTCGACACCGCGCGATATTGGAAAACTTTACGTTTAGAACAATATCAATATGTCGGTGCATATATTGACTGTGATGAATGCACGTGTTGTGACCAACTGCTGGTATTTGCTAAAACAGAATATCGGCGGCTCTAACGGCCCACATGGGAAGAGATGGGGATGAAACTATACTAATGTATTAGTTGAACAAATTAAAGTCTTCAAATATTGATGTTTTATTTATATATAACACAAAATGAATAAACTATTTATGCATGAAGTAGAGCTAGACATAAGGTACTCATTATTAGTCCTTATGAATGTTAAAATTAATCTCCATATGCGAACGGCATCATTAAATATGTATATGTAATGTGCCAGACGTCTTTGTTTTTACATGCAGAACGGTTGGCGACCGGCGACCGCCACGTCAATATTGCAAAAGTTTCCGGCACCGGCCTCCACCGAGAAATTGCGCTTGTTGCTGGATTTATTGCAATTGTTTCCGAACAACACCCATCGTTTATATCATCGGTTGCATGACGTATCGACGGAATGCCGAGTATGTTGTTTGGGATAGACAGAGACCAAGATAGTTAGATAGTTCACTAAGTTTCTAGGTAATAAAATGCAGAGCTATTTTGTTGTGATTGTAGTTTTTTCTATGAAGTCTAATACACGTCACGTCATAACACACACGTCAAATAAATCTGAACAAAGGGAACAAATAATTCCGTTAATCACACTAATTATAGAATATGCCAATCTATAACTACCAACCTAACCACTGGGAAACACTGACAAAAAGTTCCAATGCATGGCCTACCCAGGCAAACTGGAACTATTACAGCTAAAAGTCTAATTTCACCAAGAAAGTTGGATATGTATGGGTTGGGTACTTTGAATGTCACTAAAGATAACAATTTACAAAAACTTGTACGTAGAATTAAAATTACTATCATAAATGATAGTGCTAACAGTCATAATACATTTTGATAAAACAAATAGTACATTAGCACCTCTCTTGCCTTTTATCACATAAAAAGCGAGTCAAAACAAACGCCGCTAGTTGCCTGATTACAAATAGAAACATAGATCCGAGGGGGATTCCTCCACCGAGATAAAGTCACTTTGTCTAGCTATCTATAATTTATTCTAGCGACGACATCTAAAAGCTTAGTCAGTACTTTACGTTCAACAGAGCTGCAAAGTTTGGTTCACACTAACGCATTCTCTCACAGTTCAACTGGTGAGCTATGCGGCAGAGGATAGCTGGGTATATTTCGGTCGGAAAACTAATACATTTATGTTGATATAATAAAATAAATGGATGTATTTTGTAGGTTTATTTCTAACTGTATTTACACAAGTTACAACAAAACTCGCTTAAGCAACTACACCTGTGACACGTCTTAAGATTGCACTTGATTCTTGTTAAAAATCAAAGATGCTCTACTGTTTGTTGTTATGCGACAACATAGCAGTTGTCCCCCGTTGTTTTCTTTGTCTGCTTTACTGCACCTAGTTAGAAGACATTTTATGGACCCCTAGTAATCCCTCGGCGTCCTTAAGGCCACATATCCTCAAGATTTCCTCTATAAGAAAGGGAAATTCCGTAACTCGCATATCCCTAACGATTGAATTATTTATTTTTACGCTTCTGCTGAATTTCTGTGGAGGCAATACTGTGGAAATATTGATGGTCTGTTGTTTTATCTATTGATGCTCGCCGTTGCGTCGGAATGTTTATTATGCGCGTATGTTTTTTGTCACTCCTAACATTCTAAGATGTAGTTATTACCGGTCTATTACCAGCAACTTGGGATATTATATGAAGTGTTCAAGTCTTTTTATGACAAACCACATAACCTACGAGAGCTCGTAAGGTGGGGTAAGGTGGCTAGTAAGAGAAAATAAGAAATCTAAAGACTACTACTGACGTACAATTATACCTACTTAATTATCGGATATTATATCAGCTGGGGCAGCAAATATTATGGTCGCATGCCAAGCTCTCAGAATACAAATTCGTATATGCTATGGCAGAATCGAAAAACTGGTTGGAATTAAATCAATAATTTTATTTATTATGTAAATCTCGCTTTCAAAGCTCTACTACATTTAACATTTTCATTTGGATTCGATTATTGTTCGTGTGCCATGTTTATTGATAAGTATGACTCTGATTGCCACTGCAGACAGTCCGCTGTTGGTATTATTGTATACGATATCTTGAATGAAATGTTTTAAAATCACAATGACTATGACATGTCTTTACATTATAATGGGGTGTAAATATACACCCATTCATAATTTTCAATGGAGGCCATTAGATTCTTACAACGTAGAAGTATTTTTACCTTTCGTAACATTATCATAATGAGGATCTGAATTGTAAAAGTAAGAGTCTTCAAAATATTAATATATCTTCCAAGAAAACAAACGTTTCAGTTTCATTACCTATAAATAACTAAGCCCCCGTAATTGGAAAGTCCTCAACAAAAAGGCGGATTAATCTATTCTCGAGGCTGAAAGACAAAAACAAATAATCACAGCGGGAACACGAGAATAATTGTAGCTTTTGCATCATCAATCAGCGGGGCACCCGAATTGGACTCAACACAAAAACATTGACCGAAGAGACCGAACAATAGGAGCCAACGACGGACACACGGTCCCAAGATGGCCGCCGCCATTTGCCGAGAATCACTGAAGCGAATAATTGACAAAGGATACACAAGGATACAATCTTTGTGTAGCTCTTGCGCTATAGGCCGGCTTGTTCTCGAATCCTCGAAATATTCCAAAAGTATGATGAGGATGAGGCTCCCAGTAATAATGCCGTGATTGTTACCGCGAAGTATCGGAACGTTTATTTCCATTATTCGGGTCAAGGGCGTGTCAGTCGAATGTTATTGTTATCGTAACTGGCACGAGATTCCATTATCTAATAATCACTATGCTCTGCTCGTTGAATATTGCAACACAGAATAAATAGTAGATATATGCAAATTGTTAGCTTAGTTATGCATTTGCATATGCGATTACGGTACGGATACGACCTATAGTTGCAAGCAGTAGAGTAATGGAAAGTTTGACCATTTCATTTAAAGGAACGTGAAATGCTTGGGTGCGATAGTATAGAACTATTTAATTTGTTTTTTTTTAAATCAAAACAAATGAAAGTTGTTTTAAAGTTATTGTATTGACCGCCACCCTTATGACCAGGGATCGCCAACTAATTTTATCAATAACGTTGTAGAGATAAAAGCGAGACGGTCCAGATTGAAAAATTATGTGAATTTTTCTTAAGTACGTACTACAAAAAATATTGTTATGCTAAAACCCTTCACTCAATTTCATACGAACATAGTGCAGTAATAAGATTATCCTTTAGTTTTCCTTAGTGCAAGGCCAGCTTGATTGCATCATGCCACTTCGTTACTCTCGCAAAAAAGCGGTTAGGACATAAAATAGGGACGGGGGTTGGGACCAGCAAATTGGCTTCCCTAGTCAAATTACGATTTTCTTCCCGTAACCACCGTATTTGGAGAATTGGGCAAAATTGTTTTGCAGATTTGATACTTTAAAGGCCTATCAGCATATAATCATCACTCAAACATTTTAGAGTTTTATCACAAAACCAAAGGTTTCGATTTCCATAGTTGTTGGTATTAAGAATTTGCGGTGTAAAAGGTGGATAATAAGGTGGATTTTTATTTTTCAGATCTGACTGCACATTTTTTTGAGATAAAACTATGACATTTTATAATATAATATAATACGTGTGGACAATTCACACATCGCCATCTAGCCCCAAACTAAGCATAGCTTGTACTATGGGAACCAGATAACTAATACAATACTTATATACTTTTTTGTTTGTAAATACATACATAGAATACAATATAACACCCAGACGCAGAACATACATCTATGTTCATAACACAAATGTTTGTCCTGGGTAGGAATCGAACCCACAGCCCTCAGTTCAGAAGGCAGGGATACTACCAACTGAGCTATCGGGCCCGTCTAAATTATATTGGTTTGATGTAAGTGATTGGAAAGACCCTTTTTGCCTGGATTATGAGTATTTCTTAAATTTTATTCCGTTATGATCCACTAGTAATAGACTGTTACAAAATCGTTCTTGATGACTGATTTACTTCCTACCTATTTCAATTCACTCTCACTCCCATCAACTTGACACATCTCACAAAAACATCATAATACTCACTATAAAATGAACAAATTTAGATATTATTATATCAATGACAAAGGTATGTTATGTTTTCTTAGACGATCCTCTCATTGCGTCCAAGTTAGATTTAAGAACGTTGATAGGTTGATACCGTATTATTAAATATTCTGTGATATTGAGATAAAATTAATAACAGTTACTGTAATCAAGTTACAGATGATAATTACAAATATAAATCTACTTGCTCCCTCTAGTAATTTGGCATTTTCCAACATCAATAAAATTAAGGCACTTCCAGAATAAGTCAACAATATGTCGGGTCAAACAAAGAACAGCCATTAAAACTTCATGGAACGACCATTTAAAGGCTCTTATTGTAATATCAATAAAATTCAAGTTCCATTGCCTTGCCGGAACTTTGTCTACTCAGTTTCAATAATATTAAGCTTGTAGGTTTTTTCACACGCAAACTAAATTCCTCTATGCATACTAAGAGATATTTAATGTCGAATAAGGTGATTTAATATATTATTTTGTGTAAACACATACACATAATTATAGTAAGATCGTTTCTTTTCAGGGTTCCGTACCCAAAGGCTCCACTGTCCGTCTGTCTGTCTGTCTATCTGTCCGTCTGTCACCAAGCTTTATCTCATAAACAGTGACAGTTAGACAGTTGAAATTTTTACAGATGATGTTTTTCTGTTACCGCTATTACAACAAATACTAAAAAACAGAATAAAATAAATATTTAAGGGGGCTTCCCATACAACAAATGTGATTTTATTTTTCTCGTTTGTATAGATAATGGTACGGTAGGCTTAGCACGAATGTTTACGCGCGCGTAAGTGTAAAGTTAACGTAAAACCCCCCTATTACGATTGCGTCTGCCGCTCAACTGCTGTCAAAGTTCATACAATTTTGACAGCAGTTGAGCGGCAGACGCGCGTCAGCAGCGCTGCTAGCTCAATCGTAATAGGGGGGCCGATCAAATGCCATACAACTGGCTTACGTTAACGTTACACTTACGCGCGCGTAAATATTTGTGCTAGGCCCACGGAACGTTTCGTGTGTGAGTCCCATTCGCACTTGGCCGGTTATTTTACACATTTTTAAAGCCGAAAGCCGTAAAGTAAAACTTGAAGTTGCATAGTAAGTTAACTAACATTAATAACAACAATATTTATGCGACTGCGTGCTAAACTTTAAAACGGCTTTATCGCGCTTTGTAATTGGTAAAGTTTTTGTCATAATTTCTTTTGTGAATTTGTCTCTAAATATTTTAATTAAGGGCTGCTTGAGTTTCGCAATTACGGAGACAGTGCAGGCGCCGGCAGCTTAACGGATGCCCCAACTTATGAACTTGTCTAATTCATACCGCGTTGAGTGTAATAATAATGACATTGGTTTGACAACTGGGTCAATCAGAAAGTTACTGTATGAATTGAAGTTTTAATTAAGTCCAGTGCAACTACGCGCTAGTGTTATTATTACTCGTGTTTAGATTATGATTTTTGTATTGTGGTATACTGGTATTTTGATGTTTTGATGTTACTTCTAATTAAAAAAGCTTAGTATTTGTTTATGTCTAGTTTTCTTTAGCTTTTGTTAAAACACTAGGGGCATGTAATGAGGCTAACCGATCTAACCATTTACCTATACATGAGAAGAATTCAAAAAGGTATCTGAGCTTTGTGTAGTTACGAGTTTGCGTAGCAGATACTCGCAACACACGTTGCCGAAACAAACCATTCAGGTATCAAAAACCCAGATTTTCAAACAGGCCATTTAACACCTGAAACCATATCCCAGTCGGAACTATTCCACGCCAACGATACGGTTCGAAGGCACTAAGCCGCAGAATAAACGCCCAAACTACAAGCACCAACACTCATTCCGGCCAACTTCACCTGAATCCTACTCCCGCCGCGATTAAACCGCGAACAAACATTCGGCTAACAACTATGACTCAGAGTTACCACCTTTAAATGAACCCCGACTTTAGAACAAGAGAGGACGAGTGAGCGGTCCACCGCAGCTCCCTTACAGCTGGTTATGTATATCGGCCGGTATAGTAAAGCGAAGTGGCCACAGGAGCAAGTCGTTTTGAGAAATTATTTGGTTTTTTTAAGCTTGCGCAAGAAACTTTTTAAACTGTTTCTAGAAGCTAAGAAAGGCTAAAGTTTCATGCATTGAATACTGGTAACTGTGCCTTTTATAATGCGGCTGAAAAATCTAATATCAAATCACTGCTCAAATTGGATGATCATTTTTTTATTAATAAAGTCATCCACCCCATTTCAACTAGAAGAACTTTCAAATAGATGTTAGACATAGATTCTGGACCCTAACTAAGATTCCCTGTATCTAGGGACCCAGGAACTACGAGGACTAAGGTCCCACAGCCCCCAGACACAGAACAAGTATTTGCGCTTTTTTTTCTGTGCACAAATACTTATCCTGTCGTGGGAATCGAACCCGCTGCCTCCGGGTTCTGAGCCGACCTGATCAACCACCACATCGCGGAAGAAGTCAATTGTAATTATAAATGTTTCTTTCTGTTTAGTCTATATTAATATTTGTCACCCATCCTAAGAACGATGTACTTAACTGATGACATGTTTTGTTTCAGAAATGTGGTGTACAACCTGAGTCTGACAGACTTAACGGAACAGCGTCGACTTGTGTGGTACTCGCCAGAAAATGACGTCAAAATGTGTGTCGTCAAAGGGAAGGACGAGGTTAGTAACCTAAATTATTTCAACCTAATTAACCATAACTAAGCCACAATTGCAGTGCAATTTGAAGTATAAAACATAGCTTTGCGGAACTGCAGTTTGCCTTAGTCCATTAACTACGTTTGTCGAGCTACGAAGATTTGCCGTTCGTAGACAATTACTACGGCGATGCTACGAGCAAGCTACGTCGTAACTGCTACGACGTAGCTGCTACGAATTCACTTTAACTATGCTACGCTGTAGAAAAAAAAGTGTTTTGGTGACCTTGCAATGGATTCAGTAGAAAGAACATGTTAATCCTATTTTATAAAGTTCAAACGTATAGAAATTCAATACGACTAAGTAATTTCAAGTTGCCAAACATAATCCCCAACCATCGACGGGTCTCATTAACCCGAACTAGAATAAGGTAATACACCCACACGGATCTTGGCTCCGAGTTTCCACTCGATTGGCTTTTTAATTTGCCGGTATTCGGTACAGAGACGATTAGCAACCCGGCCGTTCTTGCCGCGGCGGGTAAATTGAATTACTCGACGCTGCAGGTAAAGTTGATTGTTCTTTATTTTGGAATGGGGTTAATATAGCCAGATGTGGGGGGATGAGAGCTTGTGAATTTGAGTCGTGTATACATAACCATATAAAGTAAATTACAGTTTCTTGATTTATACCTACACATTTTATAAAAGCCTAAGGAGAGTTGTTTAGAATTAGTTGCGCCTAGTCTCTGGCAGTGTTGGATGAAAAATGACGTTATAATGATGATGATGATTATGATGATGATGATGAAAGGTTTTATATTATTATATACTTAGATCATCAGCAGAAATTAATCAACATATATTGCATTTTATTTATTTTTGATTATCCAGTTACAATGGAAACTTTCTCAAATAAAGTGTCATAAAACAAAATATCCATTAGTATTCCAACTATCCAGTCAAGCACCTTCATTTAACGACTTGAGCGCATATTTCAAGCAAATTAAGTTTGTATTAAATGAAATTACTTCAACGCTTACGGCTATACGTTATTGTTAGCTATATTTTATGTCTGACGGTGGAAAATTAATTAGGACTTATTATGACCACGTACACTATCGTTCTCATTTCATCTCGCTTTTTTATTCTCTTCCCTGTCTTTCTTTATCTACAATATGCATAAACAAACATGACTTAGTTTTTATGTTTTTCGCTTTGTTTTCCTGTAACATACATTAAAAATTTTTTGGTTGCGGAATATTTTAGGTGCACTACCTGCTGAATCTAGCAGCACCGACGACACGCGTCCACCGCTCACCTGCTGTCTCAGCTCCTACAATTTTGACAGTAGTTGAGCGGCAGACACAGGATGCTGGCAAACCGCGGGGAGCCGTTGAATGCAAAAGGCAAGAAACTGTTCCGAGGTGCTCTATGGGGAGATATATGTTCACGGACGTCTTCAAGCTAATGATGATAAATAAAGCTGATAGATATTTGTATTTTTAGGTTTTTAAGTATTAAGTCACGCAACGAGCTATGGAGAGAGCAATGCTCGGTGTTTCCCTGCGAAATAAGATCCGAAATGAGGAGATCCGCAGGAGAACTAAAGTGACCGATGTAGCTCTTAGAATTAGCAAGTTGAAATGGCAATGGGCAGGCCACATCGCTCGTAGAACTGACAACCGATGGGGAAGAAAGGTCCTTGAGTGGCGACCACGATCTGGAAGACGCAGCGTAGGCCGGCCCCCCCACTAGGTAGACCGACGACCTGGTGAAAGCCGCGGGGAGCCGATGGATGCAGGAGGCGAGCAGCCGCTCTAAGTGGCGCTCCCTGGGTGAGGCCTATGTTCAGCAGTGGACGTCTTCGGGCTGCTAATGATGATGATGAAGTATTTATGCTAAACTAAAGTACTTACTAAGGTGACCGATATAGCTTGTAGGATTTGGCAAGCTGAAGTAGCAATGGACAGAGGTGATAACTGATGGGGAAGAAAGGTTCTCTATGTGATGAAAACCGCGGGGAGCCGATGGATGCATGAAGCGAATAGCCTCTCGAGGTGGCGCTCTCTAGGGAGGCTTGTGTTCAGCAGGACGTTTGTAGGCTATTGATGATGATGATGATGAAGTATTTATTTCCATCATCGACACAATTATTGTAACCTTTCGATACTCAGATAATCTCCTTTTTCTCTTGGCATAAAGTTCTGCCTTTCATCGTTGGTTATCTTCCAAAAATCTTCGAGTTAATAGGTACTTGGCTCGAAATTGTTGCGATTAGTATAACAGACACCATTTGGCACGAAACTTGCTTTGAATCTGCTGCACTTTTGCCCATTCATTGTGGAAATTCGAACACTACACAGAAACTCTGTTAATAAACATTGTGTATTGGGTGTAAGATTACTTTGTGTTTTGTCTCTCTCTTTTGAGTAGGAAATGTCCAATGATAAAACAAGACAAGTCACTGAGTAAGTATTAAGTATTATGCTAAATATAGCAAGGTAGAATATTCAAGATTGTGTTAAAATATTGCTTGTCCGTGCAGGGGGCTTACCACAACATCTTATAGCATTATTACTTCAACCGTACATTGAAAAATGACAGAAAAGTAAGAATACTTTAATTTTGAAGTGGCAAAGCAGCTTTGATGACGTCACGTTAAATCCTTCACTCAAATACAACTATCATGTCATACCGTTAATCATGTTGACACCGACGTGCGACAGTGATAACGCTATATAAAATGTAGATGTCTCGTTCTCACGCTGGAATACTTTATAAGTTTATGGTACGAATTCGAACAACATTATTGTAACCTTGAAGCTTTACTGTCATGAACCATGATGGTTTTGTATAAGTTTGTGGTAAGGCCCCTGTTCCGAGCTTCAATAAAATGTTAGCATAAGTAGTGTATTGCAATCCTAATTTGTTTTGATAGTTTTAAAAAGGTTCTTAAATAATCTATCTACGTTTGAAGATCAGGATCAGTGTAAAAATATTCAGCAGTTTGATACAAGAGGAACATTTCCAAGCGCCTGTGTTTTATCTCTCTCATTTGAATTGAAAATATGTAATGATAAAACAAGACAACGCACTGAGTGATTAGTGTAAAAATATTCAGCACTTTGATACAAGAGCAACATTTCTAAGCTTCTTTTGACTGTTTTCTAGAGAATTATGATAAAAATGTTTTTTATCCATTAACCTTTTTACGAAGTACCAAAGATCAAGTTAGCAAAATTCGAATTTCATCGTACAAAATACACACGGAGGCTTTTACATATTAATTTTCATGAAGACAAAGGAAAATCTTCGTCCATAATAATAAAGAAATTCCTAATTTCAACAGGAAAAGTTACCTGAGTTTATCTTCGCAGAGCACTTTGTTTTAGCTTTGCAAAAGCATAATAAACCTACATGTATTATTAGTAAAAATCCTGAACGTTCCATTTTATGCAGAACCAGTCGCGCCCCGCAGCTTTACTTGTAAGTTGCCAGTAAAGATTTTTAGATTAGTTGCAATCTTTACGCGGAAACATAACTATCTAGGACAAAAAAATGCTGATTTTGAAAAATTAATATTGGTTATGTAAGTAATCTTCATCCAAATATGTATGTATGGCACAAACAAACAACGATTTAGTAAGTAGTATTAAGTTAGTAAGAAGTAAGTTGATCTTTCATTCTCCAAAAACAAGCAAAAATTTGTCTAAGAACTATTCAAATCTTGTTTGGCCAAAGTCTCATAACTTCCAAGCCTTATTTGGTTTAATTAATGTCAAAAATCAACAGTAATCACATCCTTCATAACGTCCAGCCTTCAGCGAGCATTAATAGCCGCTTCAAGGTCAATTAAGCCCTGAAAAATATATGCAACGTTATTTAACTCTGAAATTCGAGCCTTATTCACGAAGTAATTGGGTTTCGGGCAAATTAGTGAAGTGCGAAATTGGTGGGTAAATACAATAATTAGCTGGACTGGGATGGGTTCTGAATACTTAACTTAAAGGTAAACGAACTAACAGTAAATGCTTTGCCTTACAAACATGATTATTGTATAGAACATACATAACAATTTTTTTAACGGGTAATGTGCCTTGATTACTCAAACTAACTACTAACGCTAACTAGAACGACTACTACACTACAAATAACATTCGAACTGTAAACTAGCCAGGATGGCCTATAGACAGTCCAAATGCTCCAGCCCACTACCGGTAGGTAGCGTACCCAACATTGCCTGGTTGAATTGCAATGCTGATGCGTTGAGCCAAATAATTGCCAGCATTTTGGTCACAAAACAATTGACAAATGTTAATGTGCCTCCGTTAATTTCATTGAAGATTTAGGTTTAGGCATTAGAAGTTATTTTCGAAAAACAATAAATAACCACTTCTACAAATTTTTCCATAGGCAAAATATCTCTTTTGCAATAGTTGCTTTCGCTACATGTGTTATCGGCAAAATGCATACGTGTAAAAGCACAGACCTAGAATTTTTGTAAAAGTAACACGTTGCTATCTGTTTTCTTTTTTTTTTCTATGCATGTGACGTGCGCTGTGCATTGTCACGCGTATATTTTAGAGCTTCGAATGCACTGCACCTTTGGACGGCCGTGACACTTATCTTGCATATTATTTTCTTTGGGAAATTCACTATAACTTAATTAGGTTAAGATACAGTGGACGGAAATACTTCCAGTGCATTCCTGGGTCCCTTGCGTCTCGGTGCTCGGAGCTGATTGGTCGCTCGTGGGAACCCTGGCTATTCACGCCTCTATTGAACGTACGTGGACAATGTGGAGTAGGAATACCAGCATTTTCGTAGACTTTAGGACGTTTTGTACAAGCCTAATGATATTATTCCGTAAAATTGTTGTATTTATTTAAATAAATTTGACGTTTATATCTTTTAAATATACAGCAATAGTAAATACCAAGATCAAATAAAATGATAAGTAATAACGCCCAGGTATTACGAGGACGATGGTACCAGAACTTTCCCGTACTGTTACGGGAATCGAACTCGCAGTTTCCAGGCTATGAGCTGACCTTCTCAACTACCATACCACAAAAGTTTTCAGTTAAGATACTTTTTCACCCGAAAATTGAGATACCCCCGGGAAAATGGGTGAATTCCAGGTAAAACCCCGGGGCAATGAAATATTTTATACCAAGAAATCTCGATAACGTCCTTCAAATTCCCATCTCATGGTAACACTACGAATGTTAGGTAGTACATGCCATTTCGCTTCGCCCAGAGCGTTCGACGTGCGACGACTGCAGCTACCCCTAAACAGATTTCTACGATTCCGACCGCTTCGAAGAATTCTGGTGGAAATCTTTAGAAATACCTCTCTTTGAACCAAGTAACTGCTCACTTGCTGTGAGAGAATATGTAACGAAAGGTTAGTGTCTGCTGTATTTTAAATGTCGGTTTGTCTATTTTCACTATACTCAAATATCGTTATAGTTCTTTGAATAGTATAACGGAGAAAAACGTGCGCAGTAACATTGAATATAAAATTACGTATACCATGTTGTTGCTCACCAGAGGTCTTCTTGTATAGTTCAGGGTAACTTCTACTGAAATATCTTTCTACGATAGCAAATCATACTACTACGACTCTTGAGACTAATTATATAAATCACAAAAAAAATCAGGAAAACTAAGAAAACTTCCATAACTTTATGAGATGGATTCATTTATCCAGCCACGCTACAGTGTCTGTGCTTGTACCAACCAGGCCAGTTCGATTCAAACTAATCCATTCAGATAGCCCAGCATTCGCAGGGTGTCCTGAATTAGAAAGTAACTGGTCAAGTGAGACTCTCGCAGATGCGTCCGGACCGAAATCGTTACAGAGCTCCCAACACTCGGAACTGTTACAGGCGTAATGGGAAGATAACAGGGTTGCCACTTCCATGTTGTCGTTGCATTTTTCTAAACAGATGGATTGATTATTGATGATAATTATGGCTTAAAGTAAATTTTTGAGAATGTGAATAGTTATGGTAAGACCTCACATATATCATTTTTGTTTGTGTCATCATAGGTGTTGCTACATCGAAATCCACATGATATTATGATATAAACAGCGTTATGGGTTTCTAGTAGAGTACTTTAGGTACTTCGCTTCAAAGTTACCCTTAAGATAAAATAACATATGTCTTGTGACCAAATTAACGCAATGATATATATGTATTTAAAAGTGCTTTGTTAGAAAACTTTTAGCATTAATATGATTGACCGAGCGAATGAAGTGAGCGAAAGTCTATGCTTCAACTTGTCAAAATGTGCTTTCGTCTGTCCATTTGTACGTACTCGCGTACAGGTCGCATTTTTCAACGAATCTTGATGAAACTTGGTATACAAGTTCTATGAGGTCAGGGAATTTTTTATCGTCGGCAATTTTTTATTGGTGGGGTAGTTCCCAAAAAAGGAGGAAGTTTGCAGCAGCATCATTTACCAGGCAATTTTGATAATATTTGGCAGAAGCAATGGGTACTCAATTCTAAACAAGTGTTTTAAATATGAATGGTCAAGAGGTTGTTGAGATCCGTGAAGTCTGAGTTCGGGACGTACCAAGAAGGTACATCATGGCGCGTGGTTGCAAAACCGTTTGTGCTCGCAAAGTCTACAGTTTGCAGAACTACTAATTTTTAAATAGTAAAACAATCACAAAAGTTAGAATAGCAAATGCGGCAACCCTACTAGGAATTGTGGTGTGCGATGCCTGCGTAATGGGCGCAGCTGACGCTTTCTACGGAACACAGACCTACTATTGAGCCTCGGGGAACTAAGGACAGTCTGTACATAGCCCCGTCCTCTTCTTTATGTATACTTACTCATCTCATTATAAATATTCTCATCTTAAATATTTTTTACTATGAATTTGTGAAGAAATTTCGATTTATGTAGTTACGAGTAAGTTTTCTTTCTAAAGTAACTGATATTTCTATACCTACAAAACTAAAGACATTGTACCTATATTAACGTTAGACATATTATATTTTTCATATCCATTATTTGTTTCGATATCTTTTACATCGAACTTACCTAGCATTTCACCACGCTCTCACCTGATGGAAAGTGACGATACGATCGAAGGTGTAGCACAGTAATTTCGACTCTGTTGCAAGTCACCAAGCGTCCAAGTCACCATGCACGGTATGGCAGTTTAAATTGACATCTAATATGTAAAACAAACTTATTTTTAAATAATTATAATGTATATTCATATTTTGGTCTTGCACTGTCGTGCCTGACGCCCCTAACTCTATAGAGAAACAATGGCTCTTCGCCCAATAGAAGTGATAAAAATATAAAATAACGAAAAGTTAACGAGTATTGATGAATGAGATTTCTTATTACTAAGAAATCAGAAAATATAGGAAGTGGAAAATTGTGATAATGGAGCTCACAGCTGATACCATGCCGTTGCTATAAATCACTAAGATTTTACAAGAATAACACAGATTGAGCCCTTAATATTAAGAACAGCATTGTGCACTAGTACTGCGAGTGATACCTACAGTTCTGGTGACCAAGCCACAGATTACTGAATATGTTACCAAGCTACTATAGGTACTAAATCTATCGAGCTATACCCACACACTGTGCCAGCGATTCGCAAGACCGGATCCCAATGCACTTCAACAGGATTACACGCACGAGCGTAGAATGCAAATGTAATCATGCCGGACAGGAGGTTAGATTAGCTGCTAGTAAGACTCGATCTATGGTTTATATCAAGACGTAAGATATCAAAGAGTATTGTGAATTGTAATCAAATGTTTCATCACGTTTGTACAGGCTTTTGCCCGAAGGTCTGGGTTTTTTATAGTAACTTTAAATTTACTTATACTGCTCCAATGGGCAGGCCACATCGCTCGTAGAACTAAAAACCGATGGGTAAGAAATGTGTTTGAGTGGCGACGTCAAAACGGCGAGGAGTCTTTGGATGCAGGAGGCAAGCAGCCACTCGAAGTGGCAATCTGAGGGAGGCGTATATTCAGCAGCAGATGTCAGGCTACTGTTGGTTATGACGATGATGACACCATTCCAGCTGTATTTAAGTTCCATTTGATTGTAAATAAATAAATTATAAATTAGTATGGAAAATAAATGACTAACGATAGTAGGTATTAACAAGACCTTCCTTTTATACTCGTAAACGATTATGAGGTTCATTCATCCATGTTAATCAATGGTCATTTTCATTACAGGAGAGCTGTCAGAACTACATCCGGGTGCTGGTCTCTCTCGGACCCGGCCGACTACTGGTTTGTGGGACCAACAGCTTTAGGCCATTCTGCAGAGAGTACAGCGTCCAGAGAGACTCCTACCATATGGAACGGGAGAAGTCGGGGCAGGCTGTGTGTCCATATGACCCTGAGCACAACTCTACCGCTGTTTATGCCGGTAAGGATTAATACTTAGCCAATATCGCAGACTGTTTTTAAAATGTTTTAATCAAAGTTTAAAAAGAGTCGTTCCAAAATAGCACACTTAAGTATGCACTTTCTCAAAAAAAAATTTTGAATAAAACGAGAAATAATCATAGTTTGCACTGTGTAGTAGGTACTCCGTAATGGATGGAATAATAATATAATTGATCCTTATTTAGAATATATTACCAATATAGCGCGCTTTAATTACCGCCATGCACGGCATGTTACAGTGGTATTCATAAACAAAGGTTGAAAAACCCCCCAAAATCTATCATTCCACTTTTACGTAGAGGTGAAATGCTGAATCATTCTTCTTTCACTTTCATAAAGAATCGCTGGAGAAACCCCTAACTGAAAAGTATTTTAATTAAATACTCTACGATTCCAATCAAGTTGTCTTTGAAAATTCTGTCGAGTGTCATTTTGACGCGACTTTTGAACTATCAAAAGTCGCGCCAAAATGTCACCCATCATGCCAGGTTCGGGGCTGCTTTTGTTTATGAAATGCATAAAGCTAGAATTTGCCGCACAGCGGCTTTTTCACCCTTTAGAGGAGCCCCCGCCTCGACTATGAATTCGAGTGCTAGTGTTGCGAGCATAAACATATATTTTTGTATTAAGTCAATATAAGTACTTACCAAATTTTATTTATTTAATATCTATGCACTATGGTATATTTTTACTGTGTAAATAAATTATATAAATAAATTAAAAAAAGATAGGAAAACTATTTGCCACAAACCCTTATTAAGTATAAATACCTGCTTAATTAGTCTATCAAATTAGGCAATCTAAAAAGGCATTATAGACGGCACAGGCTTCATACATTTCTGGAACGTCCCAAATAACTTCCCCCAACTGATGTTCCTAGATACAATCACGTAGATGAGTTAATCCAACTCACCTTCCAGCAACATTAAAACTTTAAACAATACCTCCAAACGACTATTTTACGTTCCACCTTAATAAGGTTCCCCTAAACGGAACTAGGTTAAAGACTCGAATCGTAACATAAAACGAGCTTCCTACGCGATGTTATTAATCGTAATTTACTTTAGCAATTAGTTATCATTATCATAACTAGTCGCCCTACATCGAGGTACAATTAACTGGCATTTCACATAATTGGATTAGCGCTATCTAGTTAGTTACTAATCCATAGAGCTATATTAATAAGTAAGTTATATTGCTATAGTTAATAGCTCTTGACTCTTGTGCAAAATACGCAATTACAGTATTTTCATTAGTCCTCTATTTCAATCGTATATCAAAACTTTGTGGATTGGATTAAGTAGTGCTATCTAGTTAGTTACCTATCAAACCCATAGAGCTATATGTGAATATGTTATATTGTGTGAGCTCTTGACTCTTGTGCAAAAAACGCAATTATAGTATTTTCATTCGTTTTCTATTCCAAACGCATATCAGAACTTTGTGGATTGGATTAAGTAGTGCTATCTAGTTAGTTACCTATCAAATCCAGAGATCTATGTGTGAATATGTTATATTGTGTGAGCTCTTGATTCTTATCCAAAATACGCAATCATAGTATTTTCATTCGTTTTCGATTCCAACTGCATATCAGAACTTTGTTGATTGGATTAAGTAGTGCTATCTAGTTAGTTACCTATCAAATCGATAGAGCTATATGTGAATATGTTATACGTTGTGAGCTCTTGATTCTTATGCAAAATACGCAATCGTAATACTTTCATTAGTTATCTATTCCAATCGCATATCTGACTTTGTAGATAATAAGAGTATAATTTTCAACACGTTAATTATTTTGTCTCTCTTTTCTGTTTAATCTCTCTACTCTAATATGAATACATATCGCAATTTCTCTTATATGTTTGTCTCCCTTATTTGGTTGGAACTGTTTTCTCATAGACTTTTCAACTAAGTATCCATACCAATTTCATAGGTCTTCTTCTTCTCGTATACGCAAGTGGCCAGCCCTGGTGTCAGAATTTCTAGGCCGCCCGAAGGCTTCTGACTTTGCTTTACGTCTTGTCTTACGTCAACAGCCGGGAAAGACGGTTTAAATTTTATAGGTACTCTTTATTCAAAAAGGGAATGCTCTATTTTTAATTAATAGGTCGTAGGTACCTTTAAATGTCTTGGGATTTTTTTATCTGTATCTCATTCTCATTATATCTCCTATCTTAGGTACTTACATCATGGAAATCGCCGCCCCTGTAGGCAGTGGCTATAACTATAGTGTCCATAATACACCCCTAATAAAGGAAAAAGATAGATTACCCAATGACAGTCAAAAACGGCGTATTGTAACCGTTTAAAATAATTTTCAGTTCAGTAACTAGGTATGTACCTACTTAAATGAATTCATTTGAAGGTTACGTTCTGCGAATTAATTTCAATAGCGTCGATGACTTGATACAATATGATTGTATCAAAATGGAACAACACCTACGCTGGTTCTGCGAAAGTGATATCAAAAATAATTAAAAAAAATATTCGAATCGTATTTTATACGTGCCTTTGTAATTTATAAATTATGTTTTTTTCCAAATACATGGAAACGTATTTGGTATTATACTCGAATAACTATGTGGGAAGCTATTAGGAAATTTTTAATGGTGGTAATATTGTATTATTCGTTTTAATAATAATTATTATGATATTTATACGCCACTTATTATACTTATTTCCTCAATAGAACCATAAGGATTCCCAAAAATACTGATCAGATGCTATTCGGAAAAAGGTTGACTATGTTCAAATTAAATCAATTATGACAGTTCAGTTTATGATCATAATTATTATAACTTTTTTATACAAGGTGACCTTGAATTGGTATGTTATCCCAAAATGAGGGGTCTGATACCCTACAAGTTGTGAGAGCCTTACTTGAAACTGGGTGTTTCCAAATCTCCATGGTAAAAAATAAATCCACTCGCAAAATTGCACGTCCTATCGCTACGAGAGTTAACAAGATACTATAAATTCATTTCAAAACAAAGGTCATTATACTCATTTATGTGCACTCGGTCAAGGACAAAGTTCAACCACTCAGCTGCGTTAAGGCTATTTTCGAACGTAAACTTTACATGGCATTTCTTCAATGAAAAACTATTAATTTAGTAAAGTCATAAAAGAAACATTGTCTACCTTGTAGATTTACCCCCTTTCAGGATAACATACCAATTCAAGGTCACATTGTATTATCAATAATCTGTTTTGAACCTTATGCTCCGATGTACTTACGTCGCTCGATAGGAGTATTAACAACGTTCTAGATAACCAATTTAAGTCTGTAGTCGATTGGCACCTCTAGACACTACAATATTACACCATAAAACCTCAAGATGGTCTTAAATTGATTAGAGAAGAGAGACCCAAGTGTGATATAATTATATTCTCGAATATAGGTTCTATTATCTTAACTCTATTTTATACTATCTCGGTAATATAATAACACCGACACCTATTCAAACATTGTTATAACATTATGTATGGAAGCAGCCCTTGTTTTAGTAAGAAATACATCTTCAAGGTTACGTAGAAAAGGGTACTGTGAAAATATCTATACGTATGGCTATAAGTACATTAGTTCATGTTCATACTCGTGTATGAACAAGCCTTGTAGCTGGTAACACGTGGAATATGCAATGAATTCCACCTGTGACTTGTTCCTGTAAATGTTAATATATTGGCTTTAGATCGTAACTTTAAATGGTGACATTTACACGCTATGGCAAGAATGTATTACTGTATGGGAAACGTACGAAAGATTGGTTCATTTTTTTGGCTAGACAGCTAGTGGTTCTCGTGTCTCGATATCAACCAATTGGTATTAGTACCTATTTAGGTACGTGAGAATATTCTGCAGCTTTAAAAGTATGCGACACTACCACAATAAAAAAATTAACCAAACCCCTATAACCCAGTTATCACACATACAAATCAACCCCGAAAAAGAGGTCGCATATGCTTTACAAGCCATGAAACTACTTTGTCACAAAATTAGGAGGAGGAAAATCTTTTTTCATACCTATCGATTGTGCCCACTTTCACAGTCTAGTGGCGTACAATAGCCCACTCATTGTTGCAGTGAAAAGATCCCGGTTTGAATGGCCAACGTGACCATTGTACGTAATGGGTGTACATGTAGAACTAACCTTGTATAAAAAACGAGATCAATGAGGACGATTTTTGGGAGGACCTAATTGGATGGAAGCTTTTAAGGCGTATTTGCTTATTTTTGTTGGGCTTCAGAATTTGATATTGTGAATGGAACAGCTTCTTGAAAGCTTGATAAGTTTTCAGTTACTCATATTTAGTATGTATTAGTAACAAACGGACTTTTTTACAAATTAATGGAAGATTTTGTTTCATTTTAAATTATTCAATTCAAAAATCCAGAAATTTAAATACTTAAGTCCAGATGGAGCTGAAGGTCTAATTTTCTGGCTTATCCATTTCGGAGTGCCTATTTTTCTCTCGCTTTTCATTACTTACCTTATAAACCTTACCCACGTCTAAAAACATCTGGATACCTACTTAACCCACATAAACAGAAAGCTTACGTAGACCCACGTTGAATTGCTAATTTAGAACACAAACCCAAAGCCCGTTCAAGGATCCCTGAAAACCTGTAGGTTTTTAGCAAACGATCCAACTATTTTCAGAACAGTTTTATACCTCCGCATAAAAAACCTATTCCCCGCATCTAAATCCAGTTTCACAAAGGATGATTCTAGAGATTATCCCAAACAAACAGCGCCTGTCTTGATGGAAATATACGTAAATACAAATATATTTACGCACCGCATTGTAACTTCAAAGAGATGACAAGTTAATAAAGATACGCAAAATATGTATTCGTATCCGCTAAGGGAATATAATAACGTACGCGAGGATAACAGATCTGTCCGGTCTAACTATTTACATTACTATAATATAAACTGTTTCCTAATATACTTTCAGGTTAGTTTCTATAGAAACACCACTTAGAATTTGGAAGACTTACAGGAACTGTGGCGATGGCATCGAGGGACTTTTATACCACGCAGACTACGCAGTATAGCCTATGCTTACTTTTATTTATTTTTATGAATCCACAAACAATATCCAAAAATAATATCTGTCATAGAATCTGTCAATAACTTTAAAAAATTTCTTTTGAATCTTTCGTCTTCATCTAGTCGTTTCTTTTTGAAAAATGTATAAAGTAGAGACTAAATAAACTGAATTTGTGAGTATTGATTCTGTCACCTAGTGGCAGAAACGATCATTAACTTTTAAAGTCGACTTTAAATCTTAATCTTCCATTAAACTGTTGTCCCCAACAGTTTAAGGACTCCAAAATCTTTAATGCCGCCATTAAGATTAATGATCGTTTCTGCAAATGGGTGTATGTTATATAATAGGTGCATTTACAAATACTCAGGCGGGCTCACGGCTACTCCAAGAGCGTATAATCCTTACGTTTGAGACCAATTGTTCAATGTTCATCTATATAGCTTTAAACTCTATCGATATCAAGTCAGTTAGCTTGCTCTACTGTCAGGTACACAGCTCATGCTTCTTTAGCAACTAGGTCAAGATGTCTGCCAAGTTACTAACATCTGACATTGGAGTACCAAGGAAGCTAATTTAGACTATTCCGGTCACTGAATCAAATCATTGGAAATAAATTCCAACTTCTTCGCATCGGTCACGTCGATTTCTCTTCCTCGGTGGGATAAGTTGCGGAAAGATGATTTGCTTTTGTCAGGTTTTGTGTTTCACTGTTGTTTATGTATTGGCACTGTTTTTGGTTATTTTCATGGAAACAAAAGTTTTCAATCAATGTGTGTTGCCAGTGATGACTTATGGAACTGAGACGTGGTCTCTAACTGTTGGCCTCATTACTAAGCTCAAAGTCGCGCAACGAGCTATGGAGGGAGCAATGCTCGGTGTTTCCCTGCGAGATAAGATCCGAAATTAGGAGATCCGCAGGAGAATAAGTGACCGATGTAGCTCTTAGGATTAGCAAGTTGAAATGGCAATGGGCAGGCCACATCGCTCGTAGAACTGACAACCGATGGGGAAGAAAGGTTCTCGAGTGGCGACCACGAACTGGAAAACGCAGCGTAGGCCGGCCCCCCACTAGGTGGACCGACGACCTGGTGAAAGCCGCGGGGAGCCGATAGACGAGCAGCCGCTCTAAGTGGCGCTCCCTGGGGGAGGCCTATGTTCAGCAGTGGATGTCTTCAGGCTGTTAATGATGATGATGACGATGATGTGCTTACAAAATCATTAGTGTTTGCAGAGGTGACTTAAATAGGTAAGTCGCGTGTTAAGTTTATCTTGCTCGGTAATAAAACTTTGTGCTCGGCTACCGCACGAAGTTTTCCATCAAACGCTAAGTGATACACAAATTTGCGCCCCTACAAACAGTTTTACATTCGACGCGGTGAGCAGTCATCAATTACGGGGGACTCCCTTGTGCAATTTTCTTTGCATTAACACCCCTCTTGCAAATTCACACGCGTTTATTGCGCGCAGATGAGATAAACTAGTATCTATAAAGAATTGCAATGTTTAAAACATCGCCTTCGGAGACTTAAACACCCACAATTTAACAAAGCTTTATACTATAAATTAAAGTATTGTGTGTTTTTGCATAGACTTATTCGGTTTTAGTTGTTACTAGCTACTGCCCGCGGCGTTGCCACGCGTGGACTACATTACTTTTCAGGTTTCTGTTTGGGTAATGGCTTTATTTTTTAAAACTGATTTTCTATCAGCCACACTGAGTTTTCTGCTCGTATAATCACTTCCACGAAGTAAAAATGACATATCTTAATCATGGATGAAATAATTAATTATAATATTTTCCATAACAGCGTAGGTACGCTAATTATTATTCTTGATATTCCTGGACCAATTTTGATGAAATCTCCACTCATGGCTACTTAACTATAGACAAATTTTTGATGATATTTCGATAAAAAGTATCATCGAACTCAAGATTAATTAAAACCTATATTATATTAAAATCTAGGCTTTCAAAAAATATTTACAATAGGGCAAAGTCTGGGGGTCTAGCAAAGATACCAACCGCTAACGCTAACGCTACACGCTTACTCCAAAATGTACTGAAATGACGTTTCGGAAATCGCTAACTTTTCCGTAGCGAATGTCATTTCGATACATTTTTGGAGTTAGCGTGAGGCGTTAGCGTTAGTGATTGTGATCTTTGCTAGACCCCCAGGGCATTTACATAACATGTTTCGTACACAGACTAGAGAAAAAATCTACTTCGTATCATTCCAAAGAGTATTATTATACTTCTCTATCATTCAAAGAGTATATAATTTATTACGTAACGTAAGAGTATCATTGGCCCACTGCATTAGCCTATTGTGGTAATAGTATGCATTGGCCCTCAGACCTGTGGGCCAAACATAAACGTCATGTAATGCCAAAAATAGGCGTAGCAAGGGTCAAGATTATACTCCCAAGGGTAAAGCTCTAACTATCACGGTTCATGAGATACAGCCTGGTGACAGACGGACAGAAGGACAGACAGCCTGACAGACGTCGTCAGTCCGTTTTGGGTACGGAACCCTATTTATTACTAAGGCTCCGCTGTCCGTCTGTCCGTCTGTCACCATCAGGCTGTATCTCATGAACCGTGATAGTTAGACAGCTGAAATCTTCACAGATGATAAATATATTTTTGTTGCCGGTATTACAAAAAATACAGAATAAAATAAGTATATAACCCCTTAAATACTTATTTTATTCTGTATTTTAGTATTTTTTCTCTCTCATACAACAAACTTTTTTTGCTAGTTTTTATAGATAATAAAGAAATAAATAAATCTGCGGGCACTTAAGTATAATTAACATGTTTGTATTTTAAATGCAATCGATTCATACTACTTACATATTATTTGATGGTTAATCTACTTTACTCCAAAAACCCCAAACAACCTGCAAGGGCTTAAATAGAAAAACTAATAATTGTTAATCAAATCTAATAAATTGTAAAATTTCATTCCACTGTTTAATGCATATTCACTACCGAAGTTAACTCCTATTACTCTTTGTTCATGGCCTTACACACGTTTTTTTTTTTTTCTTTAATCTGTTCCTCCAGATGGACTTTACGTGAAACATGTGAAATATTCAATAACAACACGACGAAAAATTACTATAGTTAACACTGGCTAAATACACTATGTGTGGAGCCATAATACAACATAAAAAAATTACTGTGACATAAACTAACCGTCAGTAGCCAAAAAAAATTCACCATGAAGCGGCCATGTTGTATAAAATTCCGTCCGGTTTCGTATGGTTTCGTCCAAGTCCGCCAATCAGTGTCATGCTCATGGGTGAGCCAATCGAACGGATATACGAAGCAAGAAATCTGGGGTTGTTAATGGATTGCAATCTAAGATTTGAGAAACACGTTGCCACCTGTATAAAAAATTGTTTCTACAAACTGAAGGTATTGTACAGAATACGACCATATTTAAAAGAAAGTTTACGTATTCAGCTAACAGAATCTCTCATATTATCCAAGTTTTAAATTATATGGATGCAGTCTTTGGCCCGCGATTACTAGTTAAAACACAGAATTTAATACAACGGGTACAGAACGCCTGTGCTCGTTTTTGTTTCAGCATTCCGTTGAGGGCCCATGTGACGCCATATTTGAACGAACATTCTTTACTGAAAATGAAGCATCGCCGGAAGCTTCATTTGGCCTGCCTTCTTTTTGGCGTTATAAAGCATAAAGCTATCTGTACGGAAAATTGTCTTGGACATGCAGTCGCAGACAGCAGGGGCCTTGGGAGTGTGCGGTCCAGCTTATGACTCAACATCACAGATCAGTTGCTTTTAGAGGCAGCTTCCGCTACGCAGCTTCCAAGTGCTGTTTTTCAATATTGTGTGTTTTATAATAGTTAGTAGTGGTAGTTTATAGATTTACATAACGTAACCTGCGCCGTGACGACACTGAACCGGTCCCAACGGAAGACCAGCGCTGGTTGTACGACCAGCACCATGCTGAGTTGGGGCCGATTCATGGCAACGGGCAACAGGTTTTTTTTTCTCGTTATCTGTATTACTTACTTTGTAAATTTGCATTGATATTGTGCCTTTTGTCAGGAATAAATATTTTCTATTCTATTCTATTCTATTCTAATGATATTTTAATAATTTTGACCAAAATTATATAATATTTGTATTTTAATATATCCTATGTTGTGCGCCGGTTATTTCTAAGCATATTAGTGCAACCCGCATGAAAATCAGTTCAGTATCTAGGGTTTTGTTCAATAACAAACAAACAAACAAACAAACAAACAAACAAACAAACAAACAAACAAACAAACAAACAAACAAATAAACAGCTACAAATTATTGTCCCTAGATGGCGTTAGATACGATAAATTAGAAAATGTATGGAGAAGGGCAAAAAGCCTTGTAGTCCTGCATCGCGGTTACGATATTTTTTGAACAATAGAACCCATGGGATAAATTAGATTTGACATCATTATGTGTGTGTTCCGTAGCGCGCTAGTATTACACATTTATTATCCCTGATGGTGATGATGATAGGGATTGTGGGAATTTTGTGCGTGATACTTAATACTTCTATTCTTTCTTGTCCTATTCGTTTGGTAGGTGTAATTATAATAGGTATAATAACCCACTAAGTAAAAACAAGCCTCAATATTTTAAGAAATATTCTTCAAACCAGCACCAACGTCGTCGCCAACATGCACAAAATAAGGCAGACCCTATCACATATCTCTAAATTAAACTCAATCCCATTCTTTTCCCTATATGGTTTCCCTGACATTTGGACCCAAGGCCATTCAGGATAGCCAATCTATTGTTCCACTCACACGTCCATTTTTCACACACACGCAGAAATTTTTCACGCTCACATACACACTGGGATGTCCATTACGGGCGGACACGGTTAGTTATCTCCTATTGATCTGCTCCAATTAAGTGGAGCGACGCCCGTGGGAGCACTGTCCGGTGCCCAGTGCACTAGCGCGAAGATACAAACCTATATAGCGTAGTTGTAACTGTAATGCAGTGCTAGATAGTACCTAATGGACCTATAGTTTCATCAGCCCTCATCAATTCTAATTAAGTACTCAATATAATTAAATCGAAATCAGCATACTTTAATAATATAGTTATACACGTAGTAAATTTATACTCTTTGTGTGTTAATTAGGCCCACTTTCGACTTAACTAGTCATTGTCTACTGCCTCAATCTGACCTTGACCGTATGAATAGCATCAACCCTTCATCCCTTCAATGGTTGTCAGTCAAAACGGCAATGTTGCCGAACGGGCTGCTCTGACCAATTAACCCGAAATCTCATATTTGAATCACGTAAGCCTCGGGCGTGCTACGCACTCTGCCTATTGTAGGTAAGGATAGAGGTGGACTTATTAGTAGCCCAAATCTGAATCTGCATAATTTTATGCCGGACGAATTGTGACGAATTACTACTATAGGTAGACTAATAGACTGTAGATATCACTGTTTGTCAGTGATGACTTTTAGATGAACCTACATATCTTTTACCTTCAAATATTTCCATTTATAGCTAAATCATTATTTATTTCTTGTGGAGAATTTCGCTAGCTTTTAATGAAATGCAGTCTTGATTGAAGTTGTTGTATACCTAAACCTACTTATTGAGACCTAGGTAAGTACGCGATTTAATGACATTTTTTATCGCAGTAACTGGAAAACCCCACCTCAGTAGAGTTACATACGGACGATACAGGTGCTTCGAATCATAAATCATAGGTATCAAGATTTTGGCCGGACATCACATCTGTAGTGTATTGCCGATCGCGAGTATTGGATTACTGGCTTTCAGTCGAGATACGGCTTTGGTAAGGCACTAAGCCCGCTTTGTTGGTTTTGCCGTTTAATATGCATGGTTTTCTTTCATTTTAGCGCTGACAAAGCCGTTTGACCGGCCATCAAAGTTATCAGAGTTTCGGGATCGTTTGAAAAGTTGAACGTTCTGCTTTCATTAAAGTCCCATTCAAAAGCAAAATGGTGACTGTACATTTTTTTTTTTCAAAATTAACGACAGGCTCTAAAAGCTTTCTTTAAAACGGTATACCAATTAAATTGAAAGTTATTTTGAACGTGTATTTTGCATCTGATCAAATGATCATCTGAACTGATCACATTAGGCATAACTGCAATTAAAATATTTGATCATTTGAATAGGTAATAATGGAATAAAAACAAATGTGTTGACTGTTCATCATCCTCGAGACAGTGATACCAAGTCGTAACTAAAAATTATCGCCAAATCATGAACATAAAGTAATGTTTTTTCTAAGATAAGTAGGTACTAACGATGTAGGTACTTAACTTTCCTCTGTATGATCAAACTTAAAATAGAGGTAACGATTGAATAATTATTGTGTATTATATGTATAATTTTTTTCAGATGGAGAGTTGTACTCAGGGACGGTGGCAGACTTCAGCGGGATGGAGCCAATCATATACCGGGAGCCGTTGCAGACTGAGCCTTATGACTCGATGACGCTAAATGGTAGGTTAATTTTTTGATTGAATTACTTTATTCCTTTCTTTTGTATAGGATAGATGTCACGTTAAAATGTTGAAATGGCAATAAGCAGGCCACATCGCCCGTAGAACTGACAACCGGTGGGTTCTCAAATGGCAATCACGAACCGGAAGACGTACTTAGTGTAGGCTGGCCTAACTAGGTGGACCGACGATCAGCCTTCCTATTACGATGTATCTAGCAGCGCTGGTGACGCGCGTCTGTCACTCAACTGCTATCAAAGTTCATACAATTTTGACAGCAGCTGAGTGGCAGACGCGCGTCAGCAGCGCTGCTAGGTCCATCGTTGTAGGGGGCTGGTCAAAATCGAGGGGAGCCGATAGATGCAGGAGGTTGGAGGCAAACAGCCGCTCAAATTGGGCTCTTTGAGGGAGACCTGTGTTCAGCAGCGAACGTCTTCAAGCTTTTGATGTTGATGACTTATTAGAAAACATAATTATATGGTACGTGCTTAAAATCATTTGATGTATATCGTTTTTCTACTTATCTGGTTCCAAATGTACCTAAAAGCAATTTTCCGTAGTTACTTTGCACAACAACTGGCTCTAGTCTATTTCTCAATTGTTACAAATATATTCAAACAATAAGTTTAGCAAATAAATGTTTATGTTAATACATTGAATCAAACTTAACCATGCGTGTGATATCGCACGCATGCTGTGCATCATATATGTCAAAATGACAAAGTTTATAATCGGGGAGAATTTGCATCTAGATGGCAACATCAAGCGTATGTTAGACGGAGAATTCAATGAAAATGGACAGCGGTAAATAGACAGTACGCAATATCAAAGAGTATATAATTTACTACGTAGACGCAACATAAACTAATAATTCTAGAATAATGAAATATTCCTAATACAGAGCTAACTACACATTTTTTTATTTGCGAAATCTTTTTAATTTTCGATGGAATACCTAGCATGTAAAACGAAAACAATATAATTCAAAGTGTATATAAATAGTTAACCAACAAGTTAGTCAACAATTTGTTACCAAATCAAATGTAAGTAACACCTATATTTTAGCCACAGTCTGAGCAGTGACTGGCTAAGCGTATGTAAAGTAGGAAACAGGCAAGTTTACTTAAACGTCTGTATTTACATTACCATGTTTACCCGTTATTACGGACGATTGATATCGAATGCGTCTGTCAAACATTCATCCGTCAATCTAATTGAATTTAGAACGCGTGTTGGCGGCAACGCGCTGTCATTCGAGTGACATTTGACGCGTCAACAATCGCTAAATCCGATTAGGATCGTGTTATCGACAGCAGGCGTAGATAGGGCTACATCCCTTTGCATAATTTAAGCCTATTATTAACGGGATAGTTTACAAGTTAGGGATCTAGCAAGAATAAACACTGATTTAAATGTAAATCCGTGAAAGGCTCATCCAAATCTCATGGCGTCGTATAAATCTTGTTAACGGGTCGTTTATGTCACACATTTACCTGCATGGTGTGGAAAAAGCTACCTCTTGGGACAGCCTTGAACCTTAAACTTTGAAGGTGTTGTAACATTGGCCGATTTAAAATACGAATGTTATCAGTCATTACCATCCCGACAGTAATTACGTATATAGCACCGACTATTATTATTATGATTCAACTACGTATAGGATAGGTATAGCTAGGTAGTGGTGTCAATTTCTGTGTCGCCTAGGTACTCTAAAGTGAACTTAATATATATCCGACTTTTTCATATTTCCTTTATCAGACGAGTACCGCCATACATTAATTTTAAAGTAAATTTAGAGATTGCTATACCTACATCGGTACAATATTGCGCGCCGAAGACCTCCTGAAAACCTAAACCTGAAAACCAAATAAAGCAGTTCCGTCACTTTGCACTTTCTAATGTTTTTGCAATCATTGCATAATAACTGAACATTTCATATATTTTCAGCTCCCGATTTTGTGAACTCTTTGGTGCACGGAAGCTTCGTCTATTTTTTCTTCAGAGAAACGGCTGTGGAGTACATTAACTGTGGCAAGGTGAGTTTGGATCAAATCCTTCCTGGATAGTTTTGTGGCTGTTTACACATGACTGTTTCTAGACTCTAATAAAACCTACCTAGACCAATATATTAAACATTCCTTCTAGTCCGTCTTCTCCCGAGTGGCCCGAGTTTGTCGCGACGATCGTGGTGGCCCTCACCGCTTCAAGCAGCGGTGGACCTCCTTTCTCAAGTCTCGGCTCAACTGCTCCGTGGCAGGGGACTTCCCTTTCTACTTCAACGAGATTCGTAAGTAAACGTAAATTTTGGAATATTTTACTTTAAATTTTTCCTCAGCCGTCTTTCAGACGCCAGCTGAAGCATACATGGCAAGCCTCTAAAAAATTAATCTGAAAAAATCGTATCTCAAAGTTGCATCATGACCGGGATCTTTCTGCTACGCAAATTCTATAGAATCTGCCATCCTTATTTGTAACCCCACGGATAGGGTAGCATGAGTTATAAAAATCGACACATCTCTTATCTCAAGAAAACGCTCCACTAATGAAAACAAAAGGTTTATGGCGTAACTGCGTGATCGTCAATTTGTCAAAAGCTTTCTCGAGAGAAGAGATGTGTTTCGATTTCTACAGCTCGTGCTACCCGTGCAGAGTCGTAAAAAGGTAAACTTCAACATACATTATGAGTTTTAAAGTATTAACTTTAAACACGCATACACTGTAGTCATTTACTAGCCATTTTATTACCTGCTATTAAATGTTCTGTCGTTATAGTTGATTTACTTTAAACAAAGTTTTTCCTCGTTCTAGAATCAACAACTGAACTCATTGAAGGTGTATATGGAGGGCTGAACGCTCAGCTCATCTATGGCACCTTTACCACTCCACCCAATAGTATATCAGGATCAGCAGTCTGCGCGTTCAGCATGCAAGACATCGCTGACACCTTCGAAGGCACTTTTAAGGAGCAGAGTGCGATCAACTCTAACTGGTTGCCTGTGAATAGTGCTAAGGTAAGCATTGCTTTGATTCTCGTCTAACCAGATGCAACCACTTCGCAAACTTTGTAATTGCTATTGATACAGTGTGTATCTAGATCAGCATCTGTTGCTTCTGTTGTATTTGTATCAAGGGTTCTTGCTCTTCATAAGCAAGGAGTGATTTTTTAAAATACATCTGAAGTCGTTTGATAGTTTACCTAATAGAAGTCATTGTTTTTTTAGGTGCCAGAACCTCGACCAGGAACCTGTAATAACGACTCGAGAACACTGCCAGATCCAACATTGAACTTCATCAAAACACACGCTTTGATGGACGAATCAGTTCCCGCTTTCTTTGGAGAACCTATTGTTATAAGGACTAGTTTTCAGTAAGTACCTACCTACATCTTTTCAGCTGTCCTTACCCAGTTAGGTTCATTCTTGTTCGTTTTTGTCTCCATCGGTGAGCTTAACTCTATTCACGGTTGTATTAGGTCTACCTAAACTAAAATTGTTGATGGTGATTTCATATAGGTACTTCAGCCTGTTTTATTATTTGAACTATTTTAACATTATTTATTTATTGTCCTTTTATTTTCAGCTATCGATTTACGCAAATCGCCGTAGATCCTCAAGTGAAAACTCCAGGCGGGAAAGCTTACGACGTCCTATTCATTGGGACTGACAATGGCAAGATCATCAAAGCGATTAATGCCATTTCTTACGATTCTAACAAACGAGCAGTTCCAGTAGTGATAGAGGAATTGCAGGCCTTTGCTGCTGGGTCTCCTGTGAGAGCCCTGAGAGTGGCAAGGGCAGGAAGAGACGCAGCGAGGCTCATAGCTGTGTCGGATAGAGAGGTGCTGAGTTTGAGACTTCATAGGTGCTCCAGCGACAAGATTAGTTCTTGCTCGTAAGTAATATTATAAGATTGATTTATTTTTTTGTAATTTTGTTTGTGATTTGTAAAGGTTTTTATTTTTGTGAATATTATTATGTTGCCTTTCTGTATTAGAAAATAGAGTTCCTAGCAGAACTCCATAGGAGCAATGTGGATGATTTCTTAATGAAATGAATGGTTTTTCAGTGAGTGCGTGGCCCTACAAGATCCGTACTGTGCGTGGGACAAACAAGCCGGCAGGTGTCGAGCGTATTCCCACGGCGTCAGTCGATGGCTGGATGAGAACGCATTCTATCAGAGCGTTAGCACTGGAAGCCATGCTGCTTGTCCTCATAGTAAATATTTCTTCAACAACATTGTTGAATGATATAAATAGCTTCTTCACTGGTTGAGAATATAGAGCGTTATTAAACAAAATTATTTCAACAGGTAAAGATGCAGGAGCAGTCGGTGGTCTCAGCTCAGGCTTGTATGATGATGCAAGAGGAGAAAATAAGGGAGAAGTCATAAACATTGTACAAGATAAGGATGGGAAAGGCACCAGTACTAATGAAGGTAAGAGAAAAACAGGATAAATAACGCATCACCAAGATTCGGAATATTGCAATTCTTATTTTTTATGTACAACTTAAATAAAATTATTTTTAGTGAGACATATATGGTTTTATTTCTCTTTACAATCTGTCAATCTCCCACAGACTAAAGTAGTAGGTAGCACATAGACACTGAACTGTTCCTCCTCTTCTAATTATAAAAGTATTAATTAACAGCAATATCGTATTATCAAATGGATTGTGTACTGGTTTATGATTTTTTGTCACTGAACTACAACAAAAAGTGACCTAGCTAAAAATAATGAGGTGTGATGTTTAAAATTATTTTTGTGGTGAGATGGATGTGAACACGCCTGGCCTACATAGTTTAGCCGACGTAGTATTAAGTTAGTAATAAGTTAGAGTATCGTAGAGTAGTCATCATGTAGAAGCCATAGAATACACTCGTGCACGCAACACCATCTTTCATTGCCGACATGGCTCTCCATCAACCTTAGGAGCTCACCCAGAACCTGCACCTTCAATAGTGAACCTACCAGAAGACCACACCTTCACCTGGCGACCATGCCAGTCCGACCTTCACATGGCGACCATGCCAGTGCGACCTTAAGAAGAAAGAAGAATAATTTAAAGAAGTATAATATTGAAGAATGAAGATTAATATTATGAAGAATGAAGATGAATTATAAGAAGAATAAATATGAAGAATAATAATTTATGAAGAGAGAAAATGAATACTGCGGTGAATAATTATTTTAAGAAGGTGGAAGAAGAATTATTATGTTTAATGAAGGTGAAATAGTAACAAAGAAAAGGAAAATGAATTTTATTAAGAATTTATTGTTATTGTTATTGTGATTATGAAAAAATTATAATAAAACAAAGAGTATCCTTATTGAAGACTTTTTGAAGAGAAATAAATTTTATAAAGAATTTCCGTCGTAATTCTTCATAAAATTTATTTCTTTTATTTATTTATCTCTCTAATTACCTTTGTGAAAAGTAATTAATGGTGACCAAGAAAATTGACGACAAGCAGTTATTTTTAAGAAAATAAGGGGTAATTATTAAAATCGGTGCGCTAAATGCCGACTCAATCGTAGTGCCTACAATTCTCTAGAGGCCTATCCAGAACCCTTCACGTGATTCAAGGAGCACGGGAGCAAGGATCGGTGTCCAAGGTATGCCCGGCCCATACGCAAGAGGATAAGGATAGCAGCAGCAAGCATCCGCCTTAGAAACCAGCGTTAGGACCTCTGGACCTCAGCTCAAGATCAGCCAGGACAACCGACCCCGTCCCCATCAGCCAAGTTCCAAGAAGTACATAATTTTTTTATTGCGTATTTTTTCTATTTGAAGAACGGAATTGTAAGTATCTACTCCAATTGTTAGGATTTTGTTATTCGATATGAAATATTTTTTAATACTTTTATTTACAAGAACATCTATATTTTTTTTTATTTACGAGATTTTATTTTTTTACATTGATATTTATTTACAAGTTTACAATAATATACAATGGAAAAATTTGATTTACAGACGGCTATTGCCTTATTACCTGTTACGACGGGAGAAGATCTTGTAACAAAATCTTTGATTGATAGTATTGATTTTTATAATGGTATGCTGACTGAAAGTACGAAGCCCTTTCAAATTAATTTTGTTTTAAAAACAAGGCTAACACCTAGCGCAAAATTTTATTTAAAATCAGATTATGATGATGTTGAAAGTTTAATATGGGATATGAAAAATGTTTTACTGCCGAAAAAATACCCAGTTGCACTACAAAATAAACTATTCAATTGCAGACAAGGCAACAGGTTAATTAAGAATTTTGGATCAGAAATAGAAAAGATTTTAACCGAATTAACACAAGCGCAGTCTGACAATGATAGAAAAAAGATTTAAGTTTTGCACCCTATAAATGAAAAAATGGCAATCGATATTTTTGCGAATGGTCTCAATAACTCCAATTTAGGAATTATAATTAAATGTAGAGCGTTGAAATCATTGTCACAGGCTATTCAAACAGCAATAGATGAGGAGATTAGTATGCCATCTTTTAGGGACTCCATAAATAGACATTTTCAGGAAAATCGTAATACCAATTTTAAAAATCGCAGATTTAAAAATTACATCCCACGTAAAAACTACAATATAACAAACGTGTGGAATTGTAAAGATAATTTATGCAACACGCCCTTATTAGAATTGCGTCATCATTCCATACCGTGCAGCGATAATATTTTGCCCGATCAGCATATTAGGGCAAGTAGTTAGATGAAGCTCAGTGCACTCTAAAGAACAATATTAAAATGAACGTAATGAAATCTGATGCCGCTTGCATTCTCAACGGTGATTGTCAGAAACATTTTGTAAGTAATTATATCAAAGATGACCACAGAATTAGGGAAAGTAGATTAATATCGCAATGCGATAATAATGAGGAAATTTCGGTTCCCAAACATAATCAAAATGGAAAAAAAAAATGAAATATTTACCGGATTTGACAATGTGAGTACCTTCTGTCACCAGGCCTGATCAACCTGTGGTAGTCAGGGAAGTAGAGGACATGAATTTAGGTTTACACATCTTGTTTTCGGAAAGTATTGAGTTCAGAGACTCAATTGAAAGTAGGGAATGTAGTGAGACTAGCGAGTATGAAGTAAGCTTGAATGAAGAATTGATGAAAAATGATAATAATAAGAGATTATGTAAAATAAAATGTATTAAGAATAATGTTGAGGTAAATAATGAATTGAGGAAAATGTTAAAGAAAAATTTGATGAAAACTGATGATAATTATGATGAGTTGAAAAATAAAAAACTTTTGAAATCATATCGAATGATAGGTAGTGGAGGTATTTTGAAGAAAATAGGTCAAGGTCAACAACGGAAATTATGTATGAAATGGTCAGACCGAGAAAGTTTTAATAGATGTAATGAGAAGTATGACGAACGATGTGTAGGTATAACTTAGTCATTTGGTGTATATAGCATTTAAAAATATCTGTATGAGTCTATGAGTAGGTAATGTTTAGGTTTATAGAAAAGTAGTATGATAAGATAATATTATAACGTCGATAGAGTCCGATACGAATAAGAATAAAGGTGTTTAAATAATTTTAGTAAAATGATTATTATGTATACATAGAAATGGTTGAAATTGTTTTTTTTTTTAATGTGTTTAGAAGTAGATCTGTTGAGTAGGCGTGTACGTGTAGTAAAAGTACATTGTATAAATGCAAAAGCTTAAAGAAATTCATATAGAGACATTATATTTTATTTGTTTTTGTTAAAATTATGTTATGATTTGTATTTTTGAATGATGGAAAAAATTATACCTTTTTTTTTTATTATTAAATGTTGGTAAAATAGGTCAAATGATAATAATATTAGTAATGTTTGCAAACATTATATAACACGCATTATGTAATAAAAATTATATCATATTATTAATTAAAATTTATATCTCAATATCTACCTAGTAGCTTTACGAATATTTTTATTAATGTTAGATAAGTTGGCTATGCTTTTAATGTATTGCTTTTTGGACATGTTTTTTAAGTAAAATGAGATAAGTATGTTTTTTAAGGTTAGTTATAATAGCACAAAAATGTTTTTTCAGGAATAAAAAACATTTTTTTCTAATAAATCGGGTGGTGTAGTTCGTGAACACGCCCGACCTACATAGTTTAGCCGACGTAGCATTAAGTTAGTAATAAGTTAGAGTATCGTAGAGTAGTCATCATGTAGAAGCCATAGAATACACTCGCGCACGCAACACCATCTTTCATTGCCAACATGGCTCTCCATCAACATTAGGAGCTCACCCAGAACCTGCACCTTCAATAGCGAACCTACCAGAAGACCACACCTTCACATGGCGACCATGCCAGTCCGACCTTCAAATGGTAAAAGTGACAGATCTAAAAAAAATTATGTAAGTTCTCGATTACGATACGATTTAGCCAACGGCGGTTATTCTCTATGGGAACACAGATTCCACACGATACGAAACCACGTTGTTATCGTGTCTTGTTCAAATCGTGTCACAGCTTTAGATATACCTTCACTTTACATTAAAGTTTTCTTTATGTTGAATAAAATATATTGACATAAGTGGTCATATCTTTTGATGTGTTGATGTTTCGGAACGCATCTCGGTAAAACATATGATTTTTGATAGTTCAAATCGCGCCAATTCCAAATTCATTTCGCGCGGTTTTGTTTTCGTTTTATAGAGAATATACTTTTGCAGATTTCTTATGTAAGACAAGGAATTCGCGTGATTTCGAAGTAAGGAATCGATAGAGAATAAAGGCCCAGTACGCAATTATTGTCACCTGTCAAATATTTTTTACATAATTTATTTATTTTCAGTTCTCCTGCGAAGTCGAACTTTTACAATTGATGGAATTTCTTACCATTTTATCTAGGCCCAGCAGTTCTCCAAGCAGATCCGCCCCCTGCAGCATACTCCGTAGAGACGCTGGCACTCGCCGTAGCCGCCGGGGCGCTCGCAGCACTGGCCGCCGGCTTCTCCGCCGGCTACATCTGCGGGAGGCGATGCAAGAAGGATGAAGACGACAACATGCCTTACCCCGATACAGAGTACGAGTATTTTGAGCAAAGACAGAATATTAATAGGTTTGTATAACTGAAGATTTTTTCACCATTCTGTCACAATGTCTCTTCCATTGTTGCTTTCGGGTAGAATTAACACATGATTAAAATCATCGGAACGTAAATTTTAAACTGCTGACAGATGGTTTTAATAAGAATAAAGTAGATACCTACCATAATATTCTGATCCATCTCATTACTAACCTTCATAACCATTATCAAGAGCACGATACTGAAATGTATTAACAATTTCATTTTGGCTGCACATTTCGCTTCTTTACTCAATTGTATCACTGTTACTTAGATTGTTATAATCACCACACACAATTCACCACAGCCAAAATGAAATTGTCCAAATGTTTCCTTCTGTTTACTATCCACTTCATTATCCTTATCATTTCAGGATCCAAGCTGAGCCAAAGCTCCTTCAGCAAGTAGAAGAAGTGACATACGCCGAGCCTGTTTTGGGACCACAGCCCAAACCTAGTTCACCACGGTCGACGCTCCGCAAGCATCCTCCGTACCATCCTCACCACGAAACCTTGTTCCAGTTCCAGCCTGACGCGTATCGTCGGGATAATTTCGGGACTCTCCGCTCGCATCAGGTCAATGTCAGTTGTTCGTCTTTCCTTTCTTCTCGCATGGCTTTCTCGGTTACAGCATAAAATTTTCCCTTCTTTCTTCCATCAACAGTGATTGATTTACTGTGTATCTTTCACTAAGACTAGTAGACAAAGAGTCTTTTTCATAAAAAAATTGTAATTTTGTCAAATAAACATAAGTAATGTGATTTTCATAACTGAACCAAACATTTAAATGCGCGTGTTAGATATTACAGAATCTATTCAAAAGAATTCTTAATTTCAATTTAATTTTAAGCTGTAACGACTATTAAAATTGATTTTTAGTCTCATTAACCTGACATAACTTCTACTGCGTTAATTTATTAATACCTACGTACTGATTATTGAATTTACTGATTATTGAATAAATAATAAAAGCATCATGAGCACCTCCTACTTATAAGTGAAAATCCTTTATGTCATTTTATTGAGACTGATTTACATTAAGTTCTAAGTTTTTTTGCAGCAATTTGTGTCCACACTCTTTTTTAATAACTGTTTTAAGGAGCACTAATTGTTGTGTATTTGGATTTAATGTCTATTTACTTAGATTTACGTACTATAATTTTAATTGTTATTCAGTCAAATACCTTAATTACGTTTTTCTCTTTAGTTAAGTGAGGCATATAAAGTAAGTTAATTTGAATTTGCAATCAATAACATCAAGCTTGTCTCACAACACCTCGCAAAGTCATTAGCCACCCCATCTCATATCAACTTCACCAGTTTGGATCAACATAACAGCTATTATTTCTCATAAATTAACATTATTTCATGATATTTTATTATATTTAACATTTAATTATTAACATTTTACCATTGCCTTAATCATTATTCTGGTTAAAATTAAGTCACTCTCTTTTACGATGAATGAAACACACCCATGTCGTCAAAGTAACAAACAACATCAGATATGAAAAATTTTAAAATGATATCAGAATCAAAGCCTTTAAATAAAGTTCTTTTGAAGTATAGCATAAAACATTCATAAAGTGATGAAAACAGACACTAAGGCACGTGTACTTTCATGAAAGTAGAGAGAGTGACTTCCATTTTAACCTGCTAATAAACATTCATCGTATCCATTAACCTCACGCCTGCATTCTGCGCATGTCAGTTAACGCAGGGATATTCGGACCACAGGGCGATGGGTACCGGCGCGGCAACGACAATGGTTTCTCGACCACGCGCTCAGTGAAGAAAGTGTACCTCTGAGAAACAAACGGGGCGGACTCGCGCGACCAGATGCACCATCATAAACATAATACGCATCATCACCACACGTTGGGTAAGATACAATTTCCAATATTTATGATTTTTATAGCAGTATTGCCTGCTCAGCGTAATATACAGTTGGTTCTAATTTTTTCTTTACAAATTAATCTGTATACAATTTTCATTTCATTACTTTTTTACTGTTAACTTTGGAGCAACCGTGCCGCTGATGATGATGATGATGATGATGACGACAACTTTGTATTTATTTCAATTTCAAAATTACAAACGATCGAATCAAATAGAAGCCGAAAATTGCAATCAAACAACCTTTACCAAGCTTATAAGTTACCCTAATCTACTTAAAGTTTTTACTCAGCGGTTGAAATAACTTTATGCTTCTTGTAATAAGCCTATTTATTTGTATGAGAGTAGAGTTCTAAAACTAAACAAGACTTCAATATAAATTCAAATGTTTATGGCATTATGTAGGTAGTTGTTATTGCTTATATTTGTTGTGTCTTAGAATAACCATCTAAGACCTCAAGATCAGCTGTTTACACATAATTTCGTATTATAACGCAGATCTAAACGACGTTTTGTATCTTATATATTTCTATGATTGTAATATGTTTTGTGCAGATAAAGAAATGTCTGATTGTGTCCGTTTTGTTGGGCAGTGTCGCAGCGCAGCAGCGGCTCGGGTTCCGGGTCAGCCAGCGGTGGGTCCTCCTCGTCGCCTTCACCCCCCTCCTCGTCGCCGTCCCCCTCGGGCGAGCGCCCTCCCACCCCACCGCCGCCCGCGCCACAGCCCTGCGCGTACATCTACCGCAACTAGCGCGTCGGTCGCCCCGCTCTCTTGACACAGTCTGTGACCTGTGACAGTGAACCTTATAAAAACTATGACAATGACATTCCAATAAATTGTTGAACGAACCTCGTGAATTGTTATTGGTGAACGACATCGTACAATATGGTTGCCTCTAGATTGTAACCGGTGTAAAGCACCGATGATGTTGACTCTACCTATTGATGTTAAAATGTGTCAACCACCATTGTATGTGATGAAAACAATTTCTTCCATGAAATTAATATACGTACTGGTGATCTAGAACGTCTCTGATTCGACGTGTGACAAAAATTAAAGTATTTTTTTTAAAAGACGGAACAATATTGCTATTGGAGTAATGTAAGATTGTAACAAGTTGTAGATTGTTTAGAATATAATAGTTTACATGTAGGTGAAGAACATAAGTTTGTTGGTAACATGTTGATGACTAGTTATTGTGAAAGTGTAGACAACATTGCAGCTTTTTCGATGTACCCTCATGCGTTCTGAAAAAATTGCAATGTTCTCACAAATCGCTTTTTTACATACCTACTATTTGTAGTCATAAATATTATAGTAAGGGTTCTCTTATTCTAAAATTCTAGCGTTACTTATACCTCGACGACATCATACGCAACGCTGTGCACCAAACATGGAAAAACAACTTCTCTCTAGGTATTTAAATTATTTTGTAGAATACGTTGTCTGGTGTTGCCGAGCTATTTTAGATTATAACATTATAGTTGAAACCAATACCTTGTATGACACAAAATAATAAAAAATATATATTTACCATGTATAAAACGATATGTAAAGTTCTGATACTTGTTCATTCATTAAAGTGCTTCTTATGGATGTATTTAGATTATTAGGAGATCGTTTTGATAAATTATTCGATAACGTTATAGAATTAGCAAATATTGTAAGCATAGATTACTTTATGAAGGCAAAGTGATGCCATAATGCCAATCTAGAATATTGGTGCGCTATTGTATAGTTACATCCTGTAACTGTGATCATTGTGTACATACATTCTACGACACTATCACCTTTTGTCTACTGTCGTTTCTAAAATCCAGAAGTGGGCCAAACGTTGTAAAAATTCTTTTTCTACGTACTTGTTGTTCAAGCGATTGGAGACGATTAAATTGGCTTTTCTACATGTTTTGTAATATAGCAATTTCTTTCACTCCTGGTAAGGATATAGTGTTCAAACCATCGTCGCTCATTGTTGACAATTTGAATGTGTGTAAAGAAAATGTCAATTCTATTTGTAATGACTTAGTGCCTAAGTGAGTGTGGCAGAAATGTAATTTGTACATTACAGTTTTTGTTTACTTGAACTGATGTTAGAGCGACCGTTTAGAAAGGCATTAGAGTAGCGATAACAGTAGACAAAGCATTGAGAGTTACGACATTTAAGCCCCTTACAACTCTAACCAAGTCAATTAGGAGACCCGTTAGAGTTCAAGGGAATAAAAATTTTGTACAAGATAATTTAAGGGGCATTCTCAAAACTGCCTTCACTAATACTCATTACTTTCTTCTACTTATTATCTTATAACATACCAAAGATGCCATGTTTTTGTATGTAAATTATTTATTGATAGCGATTAGTGAAGCTAATATTAACAATACTTAATCGATTTGTTATTTTATGAACGTAACTGCCATTTTAATACTTATTTTATATTTAACCAAAGTAAACGCACAGAATCACTTTATTTTTATAGTAACTAATAAATAATTGTGCATTCAATTAGATTGCTTTTACATGACCAGTTGGTTTCAAAATTATTTACGGAGCCTGAAAATGATAACTTCCTTTCAATAAAATTATTCTTATTTACCATTCTTTATTTAGATAACGAATTCGATTTAAGTACAAAATGTAGTGCCGATGCAAAGACAGCATGTTATACTAATTTATTAGTTTAAACTGCATACTGCATGTGAGATTGGTGAGACTGTATACCTACTACAAAATAGACGGTACAGTTGCGTAGGTTAACATTATCGGTTATCATTTTCATGAACTGTGGAACGGGAAAAATGTAACACGTAGGAATAAATCTATTATATGTAAGAGGCTAGTTCTTGTAAATAGCGAGTTCTGTAATGTAAATTAGTTTTGGTCGAGTAATTTTAATTAAGCATTAGAATGTAAGCGCGGAAAAATTTTTGAACGACGCATTGTTAAAAATTGTTTTTGTACGGTTTTGATGGAATGTACAATAACCATACTAATATGTTATACTGAACCACCTTTTTATACTCGAACATTGTAAACGTAAACATGCCTAGAAAACTTGTAAGCGTAAAAATATATTGATTTACCTATTAATATATTGAGAATTATATAGATCGTATGGTACCGTAGTATATAATATAGATACTGCTTAATTTTGTTTGAAACTTGAAGCCTTAGTGTTAGAAATTGAAGACTTTTATTGAAATAAAGAGTTAGATAACAGTAAAAGAGGATTGGATTTAATATAAGTACCTTTAAATCTGAAACTTTATTAAAGTTAATGTTAAGATATAGCGCATTTACGACACGTTATCTCAGACTAACCATCACATTTATACTACGATCTATTTTATTATTACAACTAACAAAAAACTTCTAAACTTTTACTATTCCATCATTGATATTATTATTAGTTGTTGTGATATGGGTAGTTACTAATTAAGTAGATACCTACTAATCTAAACAAACGGACACTGACGATGATTCCTCGATGTACACACACAACCATGGAGTAGGTACCTACTTTTCAATTTCAAATTAACTTACAATTTACTCATGTTTCTGGCATTTAATTATTTATTTTCAAATTAATGGCCGCGTAACATAATTAAGTACCTAAGTATCTAAAGTTTACCAAGCATTCTGCTTACCTACAGTCTTACAATGTTACTAAAGTTGACAAACCTTTTAAGCATCGATTAGGTTTGCCTAAGTAAAGTTTATTAATAAGACCCATGCCGTTATAATTAACTGTTATGTCTGAGTAAAAAGTTTTAGAAGCTTTTTGGTAGTTATGCGTAGGCTATAAATCCCTACATACTTACATTTTCAAACACATCATCTCCTGTTACTTATTAAAACGTCTAATATGGTTTCTTTATGAACTGTAGTTCCATTTATCTGAGTTATATTTACTATTTTGTATCAAATTATTCTACGTAAAATAAACGATCTGCATTTTGAAACGAATTCAAATTAAAGGAAGTGCCTAGTTATGTTGTCTACCCACATTATAGCATATTTCCCACTTAAAAATTGTAAATTAACCAAAATGCAGATATAACAACAACCATTTGAGTTTGTATTATGCCATCTCTATCTGAATTTTATTGAAAGGTAGAGACGATACCATATCTGGAATTACCCATATTTTTAACAACACTCAAATCGGTGCTATGAAGGCCCGTATTACAAGAACGATGCTCAGTCGTCAATCAATGCTCAAATCGAGATTTCATTCACAAATTGAACATTTTCTGAATAAAATCTTGACTTGAGCACCGATCGATGCCTGAACATCGTTCTTAGGTGAAAAGATTGATTCAACTTTTTCCACAAACTTTTTTCCGTGCACACTGCAGGAGTAATGTTTTGTTATAATGTAGTTTATAATTTTATAATTATTATTAACTAGCTTACTTACTTCATATTTGAAATAAAGTTTACTTAAAGATACTTTGCCACGAACCAATTTTGGCGCCCAACGCGGAACTTAGCGATGGACCGTCAGTCCCACTTTGGGCGCCATAAATTCTGTGGCGCCACCGGACAGAAAAATAATATACAAAGTGAACGTTCCATTAGTTTTTTTTTTCTATTTCGCCTATGACATAGTCAGTTTCTATATAGTGCCTCTAGTTCGGACTAGCTACTGCCATTAAAAAGTTTGATCAAGTTAAAAATAATACTTTTAATCTATACCTAGACGCCTAGACTTACAAATCTACCTATCAATAATTCATTTCATTGTAAGCCTACTACATAAATTATTATAGATTCACATAACATAGAATCGGCTTTTTCTTTTGTACTCGATAAGTTAAAAGAAACAATAAGTTTAAAAGACTGTACCGTTGTTTTGCTTATATGACAGGTAGGTACTCGTACATGCACCTACTTATCCACGTCTTGAGTTGGTTGACCAAAGGTCAAAACGCCTGCTGTGTAAAGGTCGCAGCTCATTACACCACCCCAGCACCCAATCAGCACCGCCTCATCGCTCGGCGTCGACAGGTAGTCTACGGGCGGACGACGCGTTGTTACTTGTGATCGTCACGTGATCAAAGCGAATTGTTACCGAGTGGTCCACTCGCCGTCCGCGCGTTTCAGCTTTCGAGCGAGGCGATCCGGTGACGATACGGAGTTGATGTAATGATCGCATGCCCATACAAGTCAATATAAAGAATACTCTAGGCGGGGGGTTGCGGGTCAGGTGCCAGGGCAGTGTAATGAGCTGTGTCCTTAAATGACCACGTGTATTGAATGAGCCGCAGTGCAATGTTTTAATACGAACTATGAATGTATGTTATGTAGGTGTTCGTACAAACGCATATATAACGCACATGCAGGACCGCCATTTTCTATCTGCGAAGACCCATAAAATTCAAATAAGTGAATATACCTACTTAGTGTTTTAATCTTAAAATATGTTCAACCTACTTTAGGTGGAGACGAAATGTAATTTAAGATTAAATCAGAGCCTAAATTTAATTTTATTAAGCATAGAATTAAGTAGAAGTTTTATAAAGCAAACGCAATGCAGTGATAGTACTGTTGCAAACACCGTATTCGCTGCTCTTATAATTATTATTTTATTAGTGTGCAATTTTTTTTTAACTAGAAACATAATTATAGATTGTAAAGCTCTGATTTGCAAAATATGAAATAATAGAGCCAAACAGGCAAGTTTTATATTTTACTTATCATTGTTTGAAATGTTATGATCATTTTCTCATTGAAATATTATTAATATTATGCTAAATATTTTAGCAAAGGATAAAAATGTATTCCTTTTCTTTAGTAAATAAAATATTGAAATTTGACTTTCGGTTTTACTTTCATCAACAACTTACCTACATAAAGATGCATATGTATCGTCTAATAGCTCAGATAAATCAATATAGGTACCTACTAAACTAACACCTAAAATAGGTACGTTTTCTTGACGTAATTACTTGGGTGGGTTTTTGACCCGTTATTAATGTAACAATGAATAAAAACGAACAAAAACAATTAGATTTGGTTTTTGTTTTTAACCATTGGCTACCTACTCTTAATCTTGATGAAATTGGCAGGGAGCTGGGAGTCTAGCAAAGATCCCAAACGCTAACGCTATCGTCACACAATAACTACAAAATGTACTGAAATGACATTTCGGAAATCGCTATCATTTCCGCAGCGAATGTCATTTCCACTCATCATCATCATCATCTGATCAATTTGTAGGAGTAGGTGTTTATCATGCCCAATTTAACATCGTTCAGAAGGCACTGTCTTGGCATCACTAAAGCCATCGAATATATCCTGCTACTTAAACTTCCCAGAACATTTTTTCTGATTCTATGAGTGTTTTGCAAGCTCTACTGAGATTTAAGTCGAAATCGAATTTCCCTCTCATTGCAGAAGCCAGAGATAAATTGCATTTATGTATTTTGAAAGGGTTTTCAGCCATTGTGGTATCTGTATTAATTTGTAAATATATTAGATTTAAAAAAGATTTACCTACTTAAGTAAGTCATTGTTTTTTCCCCTCTCAATATTTGTTTCTCTCCTTTCCTTGATCCTTTGCCCTGATGTTAATTTATATTAAATAAATAATAATTAAAATCATTAGTCGCGGATACTTTTAAACTAAAAGTGGGGAAACGTATCGCAAACATTATCGCAATCGCAAAAGTTCAAATCCCAACCAACCAAGCCTCAAGCAATAAAATGCTGTGCGAAGCGTGCGAATAATGGAACAAACGTAAGATTCAAGCTCCAAGAAAAAGCGAAAATGATTCATAACTCGACACTGACGGATGCACAAGACGTGCGAAGCATTTTTGACATTTTTTTTCCTCCTAGAATCCTCCTAGGAGGAAAAAAATGACATTTCAAAACATTTTTGGAGTTAGCGTTTGGCATTGATCTCGGCGTTTGGCGATAGCGTTAACGTTTGTGATCTTTGCTAGACCCCAGATACCATAATTTGAAAAGCCGGAATTATACCTAAATTAGGCACTTGTAACAGTTTATTAGTAATATAGCTTATAATAGCAATTTATAATAAAATTAGTGGGATATGAACTAAACCACCGTGCTTGTATTTAATGATAAAATGGCTTACCTGATTACATATAAGTATTTTGAGCTTCTCTCTCTACGATTTAACCCATCAACATAGAATCATCCATGATTTAACCCCACACTGACTAAATACGATGAACGCGCGAAGCCAAGAAATATGACGTAGAACGTACGCCAAGAAGGTTTGCCTACATGCCTACCTAGGAACTTATTAGTATACGTATAAATTCCTTGATGCCTACACAGTAGGTACACGAACGCGATATTGGCGAGGTTTTTTTTTGGGGGAACGCGGAAACGTTCACGTCATTGCATTGTATTATTTCTCAAAACTTGTGCTTTTTCCAGAGTTAATGTTTAAAAATTAGTGGCGTTTTACGCATTAAGTGCTGAATTATGAGCATGAGTGTGGGCAAGTGATATAATGTGGTGAAACGTGGTTTTTCGTGTTGCTTCCAAAATTCCATAGGAGCTTCTAGTAAAGTTGCAACCACTTTACTAGAGCATGACTTAGACTGGACTATGACCTGACTTAGACTGGACTATGACTATTTTTATTCTATTTCATTTTATTTTATTTATTGAGGAACACTTGACTTGACTACGTAAAATATTCTAAAACTCGATGAAAATATACAATACTTGACACTGGCTAAATACACGATGTGTGGAGGCAAAATATAAGAAAAAAAACAAAACTGTGTAGTTGATTAGAGGTGGGCAATGTCGTTACTTTAAGATCACCGTGACTTTCGTTCCAGTTACTCATAAATATCAGTGAAAAATCACTGTGACTTTGTCACGACGGTTATTTGGAACTTGGAACGTAATACTATACTAGGTGTAATTGAATTCATTAGCAGCCTTCGAAACTAGGTACCTACTCCAGATACAGGTCACGTGTGGACCAAAATTTTTGAATTCTAACACATTGGTTTGGTAATAATAATAACTCCAAAAATGGAATATGTTACTTAATAAAATGCTACAATACAAAATTTAATTAATATAATGAAGTAGGTACTGTTTTTAACTACATATAAGGTATAGCAACTTTTAAATGCATCAAAATCATCCATGCCAACTGCGTTAGGCGCCGCGGCAATTTTCATAATTTTTAATAAAAATATTCATTTACACTCTTTACTCTTTAACAATCAATCAACAATAAATGATGTACTATCATGGGCTCAATTTATGCTAATGAATTAAATTACACCCTGTAGAAGAAGTAGGTACCATTCGTTATAAAGTATGTGACTACGTGTAATAAGACTTATGTATTGATAGATAATCATAAATTATGGATTCTGTGGTGTTAACGGATGATCAAAATACATTTCAAGCTATGTATGGCTTTATCAGAGTTCGATTTTTTACCATTTTACTTCTTATATAGAATGGTGTGGCGAGACGAGCAAGTCACTCACCTGGGCCATTATTCCGTATCGATTCCTTACTTCGAAACCACGCGAATTCCTTGTCTTACATAAGTAATCTACAAAACTCTATTCTCTATGAAACAAAAACAAAACCGCGCGAAATGAATTTGGAATTGGCGCGATTTGATTTATCAAAAATCACATGTTTTACTGAGATGCGTTCCGAAACATCAACACATCAAGAGCTACCACTACTTATGTCAATATATTTTATTAAAAATAAAAATAACTTTAATGTAAAGTGAAGGTATTACGAACGCTGTGACACGATTTGAACAAGACACGATAACGACGTGATTTCGTATCGTGTGGAATCTGTGTTTTCATAGAGAATAATGGCCTGGTGTAAAGCGCCATACTTGCCCATTGTCCATAAGTCTCATAATAATATAATGCAGAATAGTAATTACCGTGCTGCCATTTTTCAAGTTCCAGTAGAAAAATAAAATTTTAATTATGTAAAATAATAAAATTTAATTCAAAACCACGATTTCTAGTATCTAATCACTCTAGGTATATTTGCGGATCCATAATGATACGAAAATCAAAATTTCCATTTCTTATACCCCGCGCGCCACAATTTTTGTGAAATTAAGTGGAAATATCTTTACCGCTACCTACTTTAAGTTTAAAACCCTTAAAGTAAGGAACCATGCTTCATTTTTCAAAAGTCGTTCTTGGCAATGTCGTTTGCTTTGCCATCTCAGTCGCATAGGTACGTGTCGTCGCGAGTATCGTATCGTCTTTCTCGTTGACCGTGACTGGAGTGACGGAGAAAAAAAGCGCAGTGGTAGCCGCGAGGAACGACGTTATTTTGGAACGTCATTACGTTCTAAAAAGTCACTGTGATTTTTCCAATCGGCTGATCACTGTGATTTTATCGCCGTTACGTTATTTAACACCCACCTCTAGAATTGATTAATTTTCGCTGTTTTGAATTTTTGATCATGTGTTTTATTTGAATTATTGAAAAGCAGCAGCAGAACTGAAAATGAGTGATCCTAAAAATGAAAACAATATTCTAGGCCACTTTTCACTTAATTTCAAACACATATTAATTGATGAAATCGCTTTAGAAGGCCTGGAAGGCATTGGACTTGATTTGCTATGGAGGCGAGTAGAATTTCGTATATCCACTCCTCTTACGGACAAAATAAAGGCTCGATTTTGGCGGAGTATAGTTGACACAAAAGAAATTTCATTGTACCAACTACCTGAGCCTTTAACTCGTGTGGAAATACGTGATAGGTTTGAAATTGTGGATGCAGAAACTGGTGATTTGAAAGACCCTGTAAGTCTCGTTAATATTTTGCTATAAAGTTCTTACCACCACCTTGTCATGTTACAAAATCGACGTGCAAGTTCTATGTAGAGACTGCTGCAAACATGTTTGAAGTATTTGTATGAAAAACTATTTGCACTATACACCTAATAGTACCTATTAGGTGTATAGTGCAAATAGTTTTCAAGTGCTGCTTTTATATTTGGTTATTATTACCATGTCGCTTAGATTCTCTTGGTGTCCTATAAACCTACCCAAAATAACATTTTAAACCAGCTAACACAGCTTTGCCACATATTTCAGGATGATTACCTTGATGGTCCGTATGAATGGGCTCCAGTCCCTAACGAATATGGATCGTGTAAATACTATGAAACTAGAAAACTTATACCTTCATATCAACTCATTAATGTGTCGTATGAAAAAGTTCTGGATGAATATGGGGACACATTAGTGATGGTGGCATCTTTAGAGGAAAGATGGCATGCACTAGCGAAACACCAGCCGATAACTTGTTTACAACAGATGATGCCTATTCAATACTGTATATTAGAATTGATTGGAAGAAGTAGGGGGAATGTAAGTTGTTTTTGTATTTTCTATTTACATGCATACACAACCACAATACTTTTTTTAGAATTTTTGATACTTTCTATCCATGTTGTGTACTCTTGTACAGTACACAGGTGTTAACTTACCAAGCTACCATTTAACTAGGCCTAGAATGGAATGCATTGCCAACTTGATCTAAACTGCAACACCTTGATAAATGGACTTTGTAAGCTTATGTCCATAAGCATTGGACCATAATCTGATTTCTATAATTTTTTATTATGACTGGTTTTTTAGGGTCAAATGACAACCGGAAAAACCAACCTGATACATATAGTAAAAGAACCAAAAACCCTTTTCTACAACAGAAGATGTCTACACAACCTAGACTTGATTCGAGTTGTGTCAGTAACACAGTCCATGGGCCCTAGAGCAATAAAGAGTTTACTACTCCGCCTAAACAGATTTCACCAACCAAAAATTCTGAGTATGCCAAAAGCGGGCAAAACATATAAAATCATGGAGTACCTGAAAAATTGCCCAAATTACTCAGAGAGAGTTGATGTTGTGTATAATATTGGGCTATTTACAAGATCGCAAGCAAAAAGGATTAAGAAAACGAATAATGTTTTTGATTTTGTAAGTGTTAAATGTTACAATAACTGTTTGTACTGTTGTTGTATTGTTTTAAATATATGTCTTTTTGTAAAAACCTTTTGTTTATAAAAAAACGAATATAAAAGCGTTTATTTATAAACTGATGACTTATTGCAAACTGACAGTTTGTCTTACAATAAAACGGTTGACTTTGATTATTTATAAATAATCGGTGCCCAGCAGTGAGTAAAACTGTGAACAAACCTGTATTAATGCACCAATTTTTGCTGTAATTAATTGATTTTTTAAAGTGGCTATCCAGTAGGACACGACGACGAGCGAAGCGAAGAGGAGTGTTAGGTTAGTTTTTGCCACACTAAAAGTACACAATTACATTAAAACGAATTGATGCAGATTAATTATAAATAACCGGAAAATCTACAGTTTTATTATGAGACACATTGCCCGTTTGCAATAAATCAACAATTTATAAATAACCATGTTTTTTATAAACAAACAATTCTTACAAAAATACCGTGACATAATATAAAAACATCTCTCTAGTGAATATATAATACTTTAATCACAGATAAATCAAGTTTATGAAGATGAGCCACCCAGAAAAAAACCGAAGCATGAGCGACCATTACTCAAAAAGAAAAGAAGACTAATCCGCATAGTTCCAAAAAGTGATGAGTCATCACAGTCTGACGAGGAAGTTTCTGAAGAGCCTGTCAAATATCAATATAAAGTTGGCATTGGTTTGATGAGACAAGCATATGAGCTGCTACTTGATGCAGGACTGAAGGGGCTAAGTCAATCTGAAATGGGACTCATGCTTGGTATAGAGTTTTATACTTCTAGGATGTTATGCAGGATATTCAAAGCGAAGAAGGTAGTCCGGGAGTTTTTTGTAGACAGGGGCAGACAGAGAATTTCAAGGTAAATTATATAATATAAACACTTACCTAGTAAAATCACAGTGAAGCAGGTACACAAAACTAAACATGGTAGTACAAGCACAACAACATAATGAAGACCTTCCACAAGTTCCGACTTCATTATGTTAATGCTGTAAAAAATTGTGCCATTAACGATAATGACTTTGTTTTATATAATAATTATATGCTTTTCATCACAGATATGCAGCTGTTGCTGTTGGGCATGGTCACACAAAATATGTGGAAGAGAAAAAGAAATTTCTTGAATACATCTCTCAAGGCAGTTTAAACACCTCATGCTCAGAGGTTGAGGTGCCTAGTACTAGCTCTTCTGTAATCATACCAGATAGAAACTTCCCAGATGAATCCTCAGAGAAAATGAAAGAGTTTGAAAGCTCACATATCACTGAAGTCACAGCCACCCAGGCAGAAAGTATGGATGTCCAAAATCTATTAGATTCTAAAAAAAGTCTTACATTAAGACAATTGCAATTTGGCAATGGTGTAATAAAAGTTATTAATGAAAAGCTGTGTATCACAGGGTTTCAAACGCTTAGCAATTTAGTTGCCAAAGAAATCAAGCAGCCTCCGATGGTTACAAAGGCGCTCAAAACTTTCTTGCAGAAGTTGGTAGCTGTTGGCAAGTTGAAAATTTTCAAAGTTAGATGGCCAGGGCCTGGTAATGAATTGAACTGCTTGAATCTTATCTGTGCACCTCATATTAAAGCCACGGACCCATTTGTGCGGTCAAAGTACAAGGAAGTGCATTTAAGGGCAATGGCTAAGAAAGTATCCGTTAAAAAGGAATCAACCGGACCTACTTGCAGGCCTCTTTCGATGTTCGTCAACCCTCGGTACATGAAAATCCAAAAGCTACATGAGTTTATTACAAAGTTGGCTTATTTTGACTCTCCGGTGGAGCCAGCTAGTCAACCTCGGGGTTTCTTGTCGATGACTGATTTGATGCCAGAAATGACAGTAAAGTATGCCATAAGCAACATGAGTAACACAGGCATGGCAGAGATTTCCCATTTGAGAATACAAGATGATCACTTAGGTATGAAACTTAAAGACGCGCCCTCTGAAATCGCCCACGGCATTATGAAATGCAAGAGCCTGCGAAATGCCATGAGGTTAAATCTAAAGTCGCTAGCGATGTACGGCTTAATTCAGCTGATTTACTTACCGCATGTTCAAACCATCGATTACGCTAATAGCAGTTTGATTTCTTTCCTGTTTTACGTAAACCAAAATGCGTCAATCATCAACACTACCGGAAAATGGCCCCGTGAAGTCGAACTACAAAGCTTGGAGAGGAAATACTACTTCGAAACGTTCGACGACGTAAAGACCTATTGGAAAGACGTATACGACATCAGTATTGACACGACTATAGTGATTAAAGAGCGAGGCAAGAAATCTCTGTTACCTCCAATCCGGAGGGAGGAAGAGGTGAACGCTCTCGACAACGGGGCGCGATACGGAGACGGTAAAGGGCCGTGCGGGTTAGACTCTGGCTTCTATCTAGAGATACCGCGGCTCTGGCGAACGTACTACGTCCGCGAAACCAAGACAATACCGCCATCAAAGAAGAAACAACAAATCAAAATACCAAAACTAGCCAAAAGTAAAAAAACAAAAGTCTCCAAGAAAAAGCCTCCCAAAGTAAACCCTGTGATGAAATTAAAGACGATAACAAAAGGTCGGAAAAGAATACCGGAGTCTACGGTAACTTGGACGAAAGAGGAGGACAGTATCATAGTCATGTGCCTTGTGGCGATCACGATAGCTAGTCCCAATTCCCAACCGGGATGTCTCAGAGTAAGGAATACAGTTGCAAAAGATATCCTTAGTTTCAACGATGTGAAAAAAACTCAGAGTGTGTGCCACAGGCGGGCGCTGATGCTGCAATTGAATCCCAGCATGATGCATGAAAAAGATAGCTTACTGAATGAAATGAGACGTCGCCGACAACTAATTCAAAAGTATGAAGGGTTAATAAAGAAGCTCCGACTTCGCTACTCGACCAACATGTCCAAGTTCTTGTTTGAAGCGAGACTACCCGTCCTGGAGTTGGTTTGGTTGATATGGCAGGTTTCTAAAAGTGATTCCTACAAGAACAGGTTGCCATGCGTGGCCATGAATCTCGATGATTTCTACGACAATTTCACCATAGTCGGAGCTACAGCGAACAAGCTTTACAACCTGTATAAATCGCCTGAATTTCCTATGCTGAGAGAAGGAGTGTTCCTGACCATAATTCTGACTCTAAACAATGAGATTAAAATGGACACGGCAAAGAAAATATATTCCATATTTAAAAGATACCCAGAGAACAGTCTACGGATAGTTGTAGATCAACTGAGGAAGTGTGGAGCGGTCTCGGCTAAAGAAAAACTATTCAATAATCAAATGCATAGGTTGCATCTAGAAGACATTGTTCAATCAGCATACAAGGTCTCAGTGAACTACCAACGACGCTGGATCGGGAGACTTAACTCTGAGTTCGCCGAAGCATTGTCTAGACTCGTTGAAGCTAATATACCCATGGCTAATATCATGGGATCCGCAGAAATCAACTGCTTGTTGTGTGAAGCGCAGGCTATGGATTTGCTTGAAGTGGTGACAGATGCAAAACCGGCTATTGTGGACTATACTGGAATGCCAACCCATAAATCAGAAGCGTTGAGTGTCCTGGACATTGAAACAAAGCACAGGCTGAAGTCTGGGTCAGTGATGTGGCATGCAAAGCCAGCTAGCAGTAATCAATGGAACTCTAAATCGGTCTCTTCGCTTTATCGTGACCTGGATTACGAATCCGTTCTTCAGGATATGAAAAGGTATAATGTTTTCGGTTTTGCCCTGTTTTATTTCGATTCAGTCATTGAATTTCGATAATTAATAATAATATATTCAAACACACTTCATTGTTTTTCAGAAATACAGTGGTCTGCCTCAACGTAGATCGAGGTTACGACATGGACGACATGGTTGTACGTCACTTACATGATAAAGAAGAAAGTGGTTCCAGCTTCAAGGAGTTGCAGGTAAAATACGTCATTCATATCACATTCGTTGGCTGGTTACAAAATCCTGATATAAGTTTTTCGCATGTCTCTTGATTAAATACTGGTCTTAAAACCAGACTGTGCAAAGATTTGTGCCCAGAAAAAATCTTAGCAGCTACTTTGATGTATAATTACGTTCGTTTATGCTATTTATTTATGCAATCGTTGGGTACCTACTAAATTAACAGTTTAATATTTTACAGGAAACCACTGGACTCGACAGCAAAAGCCTCACTCAGAAGTTAAGACAATTAGAAGCCGATAATATCGTGAAGCGCGTCGGCCTTAACGATAATGTCATCGTACTCGTTAAATTCGTAAAAAATTGGACGTTGAAAGTTGCAGACAAGTACATATTGGTCACACCTTGGCTTACATTAGATTTTGATATCAGATATGACATGTTGTTAGAGTGGACGGGTGTGATAGTCAACAAGATTTTTGAATGCCCTGGTTGTTCCATCAACTTTCTCTCTGATACGTTTGAATTGATCACTTGCAGAGCTGTACAAGACGCTTGCATGTTTTTAGAACATGTTAAATGTATAACACTCAAAATTGTAAAATGCGAAAAACCGGATCTTTTTTCCGATATAGATGGAACACCGGAGACAAATGAGTTTCATCCATATGAATCGACAGAGAATATCTTGGCTTTCCCTGTGAAGAACTCGATTACAAGATATGCATACATAAGGAAGATAATGTTAGAAAAGCATCTAAAAGAAAAGATGATTTATTAGTAGGTAGGCACGAAAAGCCTACTTACGTAAAAAATGTAGATAACAGTAATGAAGACCTATATTATATTACAATTATAATAATATGAACAGTGTTTATTTTAGTCCTTTCTGTAGTGCAGTCATTTAGCTTTAGTACGTAGTATCACTACCTAATCTGTGAGCTTTAGGGATTGAATTCTAGGCAGAAACTGACACAATAATCTGTTTTATACACAATGCTATAGATTATCAGGTAGATACAATGTATGGGTTGCTTTCCACTCTCCCTCACGCTGTGCAATTATCGTAATGCTTGTAATTTCATATTTGAATTTTTTATTACTTTATATTGGCTAAATACACTAAATGTGTGGAGCCAAAGAAAAATATATTCCTAGTTTTAACATTAGTTAGAGAAAAAAAATCGAAACGAGCCAATCGATTCTCATCATTTATTCATATTGTCTATGATCTATTTTACATGTGGCAACAATTTCCAGCTAAGAAAGAAGTGAAGTAAAGTTCAGTGCTGCCACCTTAGCAATTTTACCATTATACTGGTGGTAAATCCATGTCCCTGAGTCCTGTTAGTGGGCATTGGCACGATGTGAATATTCGCACATTATGTTCTTTATGTACGCGCTACTGAGCTGCCGAGTGTTCGTCTTGTAACGTGCGCATATCGAGCACATGCTCATGTCAGTCACTTGAGTTTGATAGTTATGCTACCGAAGCCAAATTATTAGAGAGAATGTCGTAACTTCATGAAGCTTTTAGTGTTATTGTGGGTCGTTTTATTATTGTAGTAGTTAGTTTGAGGAATAGATGGTTCTTTTTGTGCAATAGATATATAATTATTATTATGTAGTAAGGAAGCTCATACTAATGATATACGTTATCTTTAACGTCGTTTAATTTATTGCAAATAAATCTTTTTTTATTTTACTTTTTTATATGTCTTAACAAAATAACCTGTAATTTGTATCGAAATATTTAACAATATTTTAAGTTTCTGTGTGATGTTATGTTATTGTTGAGCATCACCATTAATAGATGACACTAGCACTTAACGGATGTCCAACATAGTGTGCAGCAACATAAAAGCAAGCATACGTTTATTTCTCTATTACGAGCGTTATTTGTTTCCATAAAATAAATCCGAACATTTCCTACAATTAAAATAAACGACATAATGACATGTAATGTATAATATAATAGGCTATAAGGTAGAGAAATCCACATTTTACTTATTTATTTTTATATATAATAGCATACACATGACTGTGACTGTGTTATTACGGGCCCGATAGCTCAGTTGGTAGTATCCCTGCCTTCTGAACTGGGTTCGATTCCTACCCGGGACAATCATTTGTGTGATGAACATAGATGTTTGTTCTGCGTCTGGGTGTTATATTGTATTATATGTACATATATGTATGTATTTACGAACAAAAAAGTATATAAGTATTGTATCAGTTATCTGGTTCCCATAGTACAAGCTATGCTTAGTTTGGGGCTAGATGGCACTGTGTGAAATGTCCACACATATTTATTCACATAGACATTTATAAATCTATGTTTATTTATTTATTTATTATGACAAATTGACAATATCCATGTGTCAATTGAAAATATACTTATGGTCAATATATTATGTTCCCGGGCAGTCGGGAAAAAATCAAACAGGCAACACAGTTCTGGCCAATCAAAAATTCGCCATTTTTACTTGAATTGAAGGGAAGATTTTTATATTTGTCAGGCTGGAGAACGAAGATTATTTTCTAAGTGTGTGATTAGTTATAATTTTTCGTAGCCGAGACTGTTATTGGAAAATTTTTAGTATAATTGTGTGGTTTTATTTATTACTAACGTTTGTATGTAGTGCTACTTCCCATCGTAAAATTTTGCTCGTTGGTGTGTCGCTTTAGCTAATTCGATGGCTATGATATCGAAATTGTAATATAAGTTGTCGTTTAGACGTTCTCATTACGGGATAATATTGAGAAAGTGAGGTGACGCTAATAGCAATGAGCCGGCCTCAAGGTGGACGAATTCAAGTCCCGGATGACCTTAGAGAGATCTTACTGGAATTCACCATAAGCTACCTGTTGGAGCAGCCTGGGGACGTGATCAACTACGCGGTCGAGTTTTTCACAAGGTTACAGAACAACAGGACGACCACAATAGTGAAGGGGCCCGTCGCTGGAACTCCTGATGAGTCCATAATATCAGATGAAGAAGGTACTGTCTCTCTGTTGTAACTACTTGTAAAACAGTTTATCAGGATGTTGATAAAGGTGGGTGGGTAGATGCCATGCTGTAGTGTAGTATCTAGGTTCATAATCATGTCACTTCCTTATGAACCGGCCTATCATGTGTGGGCACCTATTTCGTTAGTTTGTGTGTGTGCAATTTATCTGTACATGAATGTAATAGCCTAATTATGAGCCTTTAAACTTGCTATTGTATTCTATTTCAATCACTGTATTATGAACATCGAGTGTTACAAGATACACAGGTATAGAATTAAGTATTCAAATATTATCATTTAAACACCTCCAAGAACAATTTCATAATCAAACATCAGTGCACACTTATTGGGTGCTAATTTATTAATAGTAACACCATCTTATATTAGGTGTTACAATGACCCAATTCTGCACACACTTCCAACATAATAAGTAGGTGAGGAAATGTTTACCTATTGAATGAACTATGCTTCCAAGAATAGATTTATGAAAATGCTTTATCTCTACTCATTTTAACATGTTTTTGGGCATCTTCTTGCTGAACACAACCAAATTAAGCCGGTGAACTTAGGGGATTAAATTGACTAATTAATATTGAATTGAAATAATTTACACATTGTTATTTGTAACTAAATCTTCATAAAACTATAAAGAACAATATCAAGATGTTGCATGTATGGCAACAGCTAATTGTATGTTCTTATTAGGTACTTGTGTGTTCACTGACATATCTAACTGGATAGTGGTTTTCAGTTTTCAACCAGAGATACGTTTTCCTGCAGTACTGAGAATGGAATATCTATTCCTTGGCATGTTGCCATCAGTTATGATTCAATCTTATTCTCATTAATATTATAATATTTTAAGTAAATAGCACCCTTGCCAAGGGCCAAATAAGATGCAGAGACATCAAATAATTTATTCCATTATTTATTGAATGTTTCATTAAATCAACCATTGACAAATGATTTTGTTAAATCAAGGTTTTTCAATAAACATTAGAAAGAAAACAATCAGGCTACAGTATACCCAATAAGTTTTATAACCAACATAAAAGTTCAATGAAGTTGTAAATTCGTGTTTACAGTATAAACACTTAATATAATAAACAATAAATCTGATATGGCAATTTAATCCATTATCAAAATGAGGCTGGTATAGTTCCCATGGAATTCTGGTCGGACATGTCATTTTTACAGCACTACACTATTATCCTACTAGCGTGTTTGTTTGCAAACTCTTTGAAGTTTTGTGATGATGAGATCAGATTATTTATCCTATGTCCGCAGCTCAGTTTTACTACTTGAATGGAACCAGATGCTGACCTTTTTATAAGCATGTTATTATTAGCTGGCCTGTAATGACAAGTACCTAGGTAAAAGAAGTACAAATGTGTTAACTATACCTTGAGCAATATTTGTTCATGATATCACAGAATACGTAATAGTATTCTTTCCTTGTTCAAATTAGTACAGCAAACTAAGGCCTGATTTTACCAAAGTAGAATAAAATTCCATGTATTACTTTCCGAGAACAACTGAGTTACACAAGTATAGCCCTTATACCACCAATTTTGGAGCTTATTCCTTGGATATAATCAGAATAAAAAGGCTTCCCTTTTAAATGCCATTCCATTTCTCAATCAGCTGTATCAATTAGCAACAATTAGCGTTATACTATACTTGGAATAAAACTTATTCTACTTTGGCAAAATCGGGCCTCAGCAATGCAACAATTTTAAACTACATTACACAGTACATTTCATCTTAAAAAAATATTTTTTTTCAGCTCAATATTGTACAACATAAAATTTATTACAAATTCAATGTAACTTTAACCGGTTTGGTTATAAAGACCTGTTGGTGATGTCATAGTCTCTAGGTACAATTATGTGACTTATCATGGCTTACTAGATTAATCCAAGAATCCCATTTAATGTACAGCTTATGTTGTTGAAAGGAAAAATCAGTGTTTGACTTATCTCAGTTGTTTTCAGTAGTGAAGTCTGAGATGGACTGTGCTTGGTATAAGAAACAAACAATAACCATACTGTAGTTTGATCTACAATTCTAAATTCAATTCTTGGATAATGGCCTTTGTGAAGAGGTGACCATAGTTTGGCCAACAGTTTCAACTTAAACAATTCAACTAGTTCGTTCAATGGTACAGTTCATATTAGGTAACTTGTTCAACTATGTGACAACCGTAAGTCATAGTATTGAAGGTTCCATTTCAGGCAGTTCAAGGATGGTCCGGTTAAAATCAATACATTTCGTAACTTATCTATCACAGGATGTCATTGTGAAGAAAGGTGCCGCATACACTAATGCAACATGTTGCCAAAGGCATGCTACTGGACATAATAAACAGCGCCGCACAACTAACAGGCACTTTCTCTTAAACCATCACATGTGACTACTAATTGGCCACATTATTTGCTCTGGTCACATACTTATTCCTCTATTAAAATGAAAACAATTTGACCTAGATACTCCACAAGCTGGTTCATAGTATGTATTCCAAATAGTTTAGTATGTTATATTTATATACAATAAATGACAAAAAAGTTTAGTTCAGTGTACTATCTAAGATTGAACAGGCTTTATTTATTTAAACTTTGATCTATAGTGGTAATCTAACTGGTTTCAAAAGAAAACGAAATAATATCTAATTAAAGATAATTACAATTCACTTAATACGCGCTTTTACATACACGCATAATTGCCAACTTACGTTTTGAATAGGGTGTCTGTTCAAGCTTATTCCTCTTTATTTAACAAATAATGTGAACTAAATGATTGAGATACTGGTAGGTAAACCTGACTGCTATTATTATAGCCCTGTAACTTACTTAATATTGTAATGGAAAAAATAAAATACAAAGTGTGCATACCTATAGTTAGCTATCCCCAGACTGAATGATTTAAATAAATTAATATGTGTGGACATTTCACACATCGCCATCTAGCCCCAAACTAAGCATAGCTTGTACTATGGGAACCAGATAACTAATACAATACTTATATACTTTTTTGTTTGTAAATACATACATAGAATACAATATATAGCACCCAGATGCAGTACAAACATCTATGTTCATCACACAAATGTTTGTCCTGGGTAAAAATCGAACCCACAGCCCTCCGTTCAGAAGGCAGGGATACTACCAACTGAGCTATCAGACCCGTATTTGATTTGTAATTTTCAGCTATTTCTTTAATTTTAAGATGTACTAAATTATTTCAAAATGTATTTAAAACAAAATAATTACAGGTTTTACATGAAAATGTTTTGGTGCAGGATTTCTTTACTATTATAATCCGCAGAAAGGCTCGAATGGACACCCTAGCTTCGAGTAAAGATGAAAGGCTTGTAAATGGGCAGAATTTGCGTGTGGTTTGCACCATCCTGTAGTAATAATGAAATTTTAATGCGTTGTACATTTTAGCTTTGTATTCTATAGACACTACGCATTCTTGGGAGTGAATGGTAAGCAAATTACGAGAACAAAACAAGTGTAATGTTAGCGTACTTCGGTATTCGGTAATAACACACGTCAATGCATTTTGTGTCATCGGCCCTCTATTTTGAGAGCATTGTCGCACCGCATCGCATCACAGGTCGGTTTTGGTATTTAAGTCACTGAGCAGGCTACGGTACAGAAGCTGTGCGTTACGAAATAACATGCTATTCGTGTATACCGCGGGAAGCATTTGTGCTAGTGACGTCAAACATTAATTTTAATTTTATGTGATTGCGGCGATATTTGTTTTTTATGACGGGCTGGGCTCTATTTCCAAAACGTCAAATTTACCCACGACATTAATCTTACTACAAAGAAAATAGCCCGAGATACCGGTTACGTCAATGTTACTATCCGATAAATCATCATATCAATCAAAACACGGTCATTTATCAAAGGAATTGAAAGGTCATTTGATAATGGAAATAAGAAAATATTGTTCAGCTGTTCAATGCATGTTCGCACATGTAACAAAAATACCCACTGGCTTCCAAGCCGTTTTTCAATCACAAAGTTTATGAGACTGCTTAGTGCTCACACGATCGTGTGACTTTGACCAATTTCAAGAAGATTCCTATCTTTTTTAAAACAATCGATGTATTTATTTCTCAAGTGATTCACCTACTACAATGCCGCTTGCAAGGGTAGCAAACTGCTCGCACGAAATCGATCCTATCTAATATATTTTGCAACTGATCGCTCAAAATTCAAAAATACTATAAACATAAGAGCAAGAGTTGCTTAAAAAATCTGACCCCCGGAAATCACTATTTTTCCGGTTGCTGGCGCGGGCGCAATCGTTTTTGTTGGTCGAATCGAAGTTGTTTCTATAGTTTTCGGGCACCAAGTAAAAGCAGCTGGGCTTCCCAATGTTTTTTAGTTTTAATTTGCCACATTCTAAGTCAGCTTTTACAATCCAGAGCCGCCGGTGGCGCGCTTCAACAACCGGCGCAAGTCAGTGTTCGCCGAGACCTACGACCCCGAAGAGGATGACTCGGACGAAGGAGCGCCCGTGGTCTTTCCGAAGTCGGACGCTCAGCGCTCGAGGCTCGCTGAGGCGGTGCGTGGGATCCTGCTTTTCCGTTCGCTAGATGCACAACAAATGCAACAGGTAAATGTTTAATATCTTTTAAGTAATCGGTAATCGTGCTCCATCGTCTTTTTAGATTGTAGTCAAATGCTAGCCTATTTTATGTAAATAAGCAGGCCGCACCGGTGTCTTTTGAGAGACGAGATAACAGGGTGAATAGGATCGCAGAATAAATTATTAAATAAGTAGATATTAGTGAGTGATATGTAGCCGTCTTCTACCTTGCTGAAAACGTCGGATCATTGCCCATTTTCATTTTGCGCGCTCGCGTAAGTAATGTCAATTCATAAGATTCGGATACTCATCTTTCTAAAGATACATGCACGTCCATGTCCAATTCTATGGATTTCTAAAACATAAAAACTAAATTCACATCAGCGACAGACTTAAGAATTGTATTTCTTTGATTTATTTGCTCGTGACGTGCGAAGGAAATTGTAGACTATATTATTATTCAATATCTACGATAACAGGTAAATTGATTTGTTAAAAATAAATTATAGACTTCACAGTTTGTCCTTTTCGGTCTTCGTAATAATTAAGCCTTAAGAAAAGAGACCCATAATATTACCACAGTTCTGCTCTCCCATCAAACGCATGTAGTATGCTGTACAACATATTTATTAATAGTTGATAGACTGACGGCCATGAAGAGGGCATTGCTAGCTGCAAGCAAGGCCAATCTGCTTTGTGACCGACCTGCACATGGGAACAGGTTCTTATGAATTAGTAAGACTCGCAGGCTGCTTACTTATTCTACTACGCCCGAGAGCTAGGTCAGCTCGGAAGCTGGAGAGCCTATGAATTACTTAACAAGCGATCGTAACATCGACGTACTAAAATAAATAACACGTATTTGATTAGCTGTCTGTAAAATTATTCTCGCAAGGAATCCGTTGGCATACTATTATTTTACATCACTGGACCATTAGGTCTTGGCAATGGCTTGTGCGTTGACTGAGCTGTGAGCGTTTTCTAAAGTTTAAAATCTTACGCGTTCGTTGAAAGATGTTACGTTTTACTTAAACGTTTTGAATTTTTGATCTAAGTATAGTAGTTGAAGTTGCAACCTATTTACTATTATGTATGTTTACCTTTTGAGATCTAGTTGAATATGTAATTGTATGACGCATGGTACACGGCAGCTCATGGTACGGTACATACAATAATGATCAAAAAGCGAAGAAATTGCGTGAGCTTCGTCGATTGTACGCTGAAAATTCAACGTCTTTTATACTTAGTTCATTCTAGATTATAAAGTTATACTGCAACTTAAATGGGCGGCCGCGTCGCTTAACATCAGGTGAACGACAAGCTAGTCACGTTATTCATTGTTATAAATAAAAATATTGTATTATTTTCCTCGCGTTTTCAATTTCAGTTGGTTTTGCAGCTTTAATAAATCAATACAAAGTTATTTATAGATACTAATCTTAAGCAATATCTTCCCAATATAACAGATCTGTATTACGTAATTATTGAATATTGAGTTCTGTCCACGCAGGTCCTAGACGCGATGTTTGAAAAGCGATCGGAGCCGGGGGAATACATCATCCGGCAGGGCGATGATGGAGACAACTTCTACGTCATCGAGAACGGAGTCTTCGATGTAATCGTGGCGGGCGATGATCGAGTCGAAAAGGTGAGTCCGTAATTGGAAATTAATCATAGGTGTTGAGTGAGAGACAAATAAAACGCAAAGGAGTTTTGGGGCAAATAACAGATCTGTAAGACGTGAAGATAAAGATTTTTTGCCAATTAACATTACACATTATTTGATTAAAGGGGAATGTCAAGAAATGAATGCAAAAAGTATGGAAATTTTTAGGGTATTACAATTATTTTAACAAAGAAATAAAGGAAACACCGGTGATAAGGGACCACGAAGATGACTCAATCCAACCCGCTATGTTTCCCTGGCTTCTACGGACTATTCCAAACGTATCAATCGACGCTATTGGTTTATTGACCGTCATACATAATTAATGTACGGGACCCCGTTGCGTAGCTACATCCAATTGTTTCCGTACATGGGGACTGTAAACGCCGGATTTCACTAATCCCTTTCCAAACTAATTGATCCCATGCGTACCTATTGCGTCACCAAAATGCGGTCATACTTAAAATATATAAACATTTGATAGGTGAAAAATGGTTTGCTAAAAAATATTTTGCAGATGTTCGCACGTTTTCCAAGAAAAATATACTCAACTATACATCTTATAGTTGTTTGTGTCGTAACTTGAATGTAGATGTATTTATTCTACAGATTGATTGTTTCCGTTGAAATAAAAAACAGTTGACTCTAGGTTTGTTCCCTCAATCCACTAGAATCACCTCACCTGATTGGGTGGATAGTCAGTAAAAAAAAACGATTTATTGCCACTATTACAAAAAACTTAATGAACTTAAAACTACCAAAACACACCACTACCAGTACAGTTACAGAATTACACCAATGGTGGATCACAATTGACTCCAGAGTAGTATTCAGGCTATTGGCGGATCCAACCATTAAATCCTAATGGATTGAGGTGTTTTGTTAGCTTATTTTTCCAGTGTGTTCTTTAGTTTTATTATTAGTTCGCTATGAATCTGTCTCAAAAGCTGTCTTGCCAGCAGTCAAGCGTTACTTTTTCCCAATTTACGGGTTCTTCCTCCCATTATTCCACTTGCCAATTCGTGTGGTTCGATCATTATTCTTTTTATAAAAGAAGAAAGATAACGGAAAATGGTAGAAACAGGTAGAAACGCCAGCTTTAAAACCTTGCGATACGAAGTTTTCCTCTAACAATTTCTACAGTAACATTCCGCGAATAAACTATCAAAGGGCTACGATTGATCCATAAATCTTCTAAACTCGTACATTTTTAACACCCGGTCGGCTAACAACCCGCTAAACACAATAGAAGCACGATATAATATCGAGCGAGTGTCAGCGTGACGTCACACGGGAATGTCTAATGTGACGTAAAGCTTATCTGACAGTAGGTAAGCTCACGTGAAACGTGCATAAAGCCATAATAAACGGATAAGGCTGGAGTGATAGTAGCACTTGCTCTACGCGAGGCTGGCGACTGGCAAGCACTAGAAAATACCACTACCATTATTAGGTTTTCCGTTACTGAAAGGTCAAACCCATATTATGAAACAAACCACCAACCTCACTGCTTACAAAATCCATGCTGTACCTGTATATACATTTTTATTTTCCTTTTATCTCCACTGGTAAAGGAAATCTAGTGGGAGAAATAGAAGTAACTCTAAAATCCGCGCGGTTATTCCGCATAACTACAGTATGGGGAGCTTCAAGAAAAGTGTTAAAAGAGTCCTCTCTAAGGGTAGGCAACGCACCGGCAATGCCCTTGGTGTTGCAGATGTCCATAGGCGGCGGTGACCACTTACCATCAGGTGGGCCGCTTGCTTGTTTGCCACTTACATTAAAAAAAAAAAAAAAAAAATGCAGTATACACCACCTTCAGCCAGGCTTTAGAATTAGGCGTGTAATTATAATCGGCGTGAAATGAGCTTACAGACCGTGTGTTTGTTTTGTTTCTTTGTTACACCATTGCATTGCAGTTCTCGACTCGTTCGGATTTTATTCACTGGTTCGCAGTGAATGGCTAAAGATGACGCGCACCGTTCGCGATTCTCGCCAATGTCACGCTATCTACGAGTATGTACGAATTCGCGCCGGCATTCCATAATATGTTATTCGGTGTTATGTAAATAACAATAATGTCCATACGGTCATCACGTGCATTTTAATTACAAAATCATAACTATTATCGCAGGCATAAGTCCTGTAATGATCAGCTGAGCTGTCATTTGTAAAGATACTTGCACTGAAAGGAAGTATTTGTGATAACGCTATCGAAATACTGTAAAAATGTGCATGCAATAAAATTATTGTCGCAAGCAAGAGTAGCGTCGGTTTTACTCAGTTCGATGCCAACCATAGCCATAGAGTAGGTATGGAAATGTACATAATAAAGGGCACTCATTTACGTTCATCATCAACAGCTCGAAGACGTCTACTGTTGAACATAGGCCTCCCCCACAGAGCGCCACCTTGAGCGGCTGCTCGCCTCCTGCAACCATCGGCTCCCCGCGGTTTTCACCAGATCATTGGTCCACCTAGTAGGGCCCTACGCTGCGTGGCAACCACAAACCGGAAGCGGTTCGTGGGCGCCACTCAGAAACCTTTCGAGAAAGTACGGAGTATGTACAATGTACAATTGTGCATGATAAAGGACACTCACATAACTTTTTCATCAACTCACAACACAACTCACATGATTCTAAAATATAATTTTATGGTAAATAAAAATTACTCCAAGAAAGTAAATAAACAAGACATCGCTGATAGATGCAAAGCATAAATTAGACATCATTCTTATCAAACAACAAAATTAAACGTTTCCAAAATTTGCTATGTACGGCGCTAAACTGTTGCATCTTAATAAATACGTCATTCATTCATTTATTTATTTCTCGCACGCACCAATATGATGGCTGTAAAAGTTACTGCACTTTTATTACTCAGTAAAACAACTCGTTAATCCCGTTTACTCATTACACAATTACTTTATATACAGCCGTGATAACAATAAAAAGTTGTTAATGTAGTTGTAAAGTAATACAATGTAAACTTCAAAGCTTCAATGCTTTAATTGTACAGAGGCACTGGCAATCTATACTATATTTTATTTTTCAGGAGTATTATATTATCAGGCATTACAGTAGTCACTCACTAGTACTCAATTGGATGGGCAGTACTACTCATTTAAAATAATTAGTTTAATGGAGAAAAATAAGCCATTGGTCTTAGTAGTTGTTGTAGCCATTGAAATGGGTGGAATGGAATGGAAGCCTCCATTCGTTTCATAAAATTAACCCTATCTCATTTTTGGAATGGACGAAAAATCAAATGAAAATTGTTCAAACAACTTGTGGAGAAAATCCCGTTATATTTTCTCTTATTTCTTAAACGTTTGACTTCATGATAATAAGTTATCAACTTGAGGATAATTGAGTGAGTCGATATAAAAGGTGTATATATATAATCATATTCTGTTGGTTTTGAAATACGAATTGGAACATAAATTAATTGTACTAATTATTAACTTCTATGGAGTAATTAATTTTTTACTGTCTCTAATCGTTCACCGTTTATTTATGTATCCTCTTCCCACCCACGGTTAACGTAATTTGCCACTTGAAATTATTTTTAGTTATGGCTCACAACAACAAAAACTGTTGGATTTCCATAAAAACAAATAGATAATTAAAACAATTGTTTTACAACGCATCAGAAGCTATTATTGGCTCAAACATGTAGTTATAATAGATACCTATTGAAAACAATGTTTCAAATCTTTACGTATACAAGAACAAAAACTATAACATGGGCAAATATTAAAGCATGAAAATACTATACTGGTATTGCAAGTAAAGAACGATTGTCCTGGGATATGAGCAGGCCCTAGCCTAGGTCTCAAGGGCCTCGGCACCGAAGCCTCGTAGAAGCCAATTGAACAGCTGACAATGTAATAACCGGCCAAGTGCGAGTCGGACTCGCGCACGAAGGTCTCCGTACTATTATCCATAAAAACAAGCAAAAAATCACGTTTGCTGAATGCAAACCCTTAAATATTTTTTTTAATCTGTTTTTAGCATTTGTTGTTATAGTGGCAACAGAAATACATCATTGTGTTATGAAAATTTCAACTCCTAAACTATCGCGACTCATGATATACAGCCTGGTGACAGACGGTCAAACAGACGGACAGCAGAGCCTTAGTAATAGCCCAGATAATAATTACCTACAGTACAGATGCCTCATCCCATACAACGGAACAACACGGGCAATTTTACAAAATTTTTTTTTCTGCATAATGCATGATTATCAAGCGACATTTATTGCGTGTTGGCGAAGTATTGGGCCAAATGAATACACTGGACACTAACTAGTAACGCTCGCGACGCGATCACTACATTTTTTCACGTTCGGACTATTTTTTGGTTGTACCGGATGAGACCCCATGGTAATAGGTTTCGCTTTACCATTTGGGTACGGAACCCTAAAAACGTTATCTAACCTGAAATTAAATTACCCTTCTTCCTAGGTGGTCCACACGTACGAAGGCTCAGGCTCGTTCGGCGAGCTGGCCCTTATGTACAACATGCCTCGCGCGGCGTCGGTGCGCGCTCAAACGGCCGGCGCACTCTGGGCCATGGACCGGCACACCTTCCGTCGCATCCTACTCAAGAGCGCTTTCAAGAAACGCAAGCTGTACGAGGAGCTGCTGGATAAGGTGCCCATGTTGAAGGCTTTGCAGGTGAGTTCTTTTAGACTTTATTCTAAAACTTACATGGATTTGTTTACCTTTTTTTTCTTTTCAGGGTGTCTAACAAAGATCCGATTCTATTAACGTACCGGTAACTTACAATTTATAGGCATGACATTACCATACATTTTGAGTTATCGTTTGGCGTTAACGCTAATGGAAGGGCCCCCAGTCTGCCTTTCTTGACCTTTTTGCAGTTTTGCCAGTTATTATGCAATCACTACTTTCTTGTGGTTTGAAGGACACTTTAGCTATATAGTCAAGTTACTAGGCAAATGAAACTATGACTTAATCTCAGAGTCTAGTAATAAGAATACTAGATCAAGTATACCTATTAGGTACTGGACGTGGGTCGGGAGCTGGCTGTCGTTACACTGCCGACATTAGACTGCCGGGTGACTTTCCTAAGTTGAGCTAGCCATACCGACTTGCCAGCACTATAAATTGTCATACCACTATTCTACGGTTTCATCACAACGTGTTCCTTCACCGAAAAATCAAGCTCATTGCAGTATTTGAACCCACGTCCGCAACTGAAGTCGACCTCACTAACAGTTGCTACCATTACATAAAAAGAGCTGTGTTGTATCCGGAGTTATTTCAGAGAACATAGAAACACTACATTCGTAACTCAACACCTAACTTGACCGTATAATCTGTATAATATGTATAATATTATCTTTATAGTAGGTATCGGACGAATATCCTGCCTATATCTTTACTAAAATTGCTTCTGCGACGTTCCTAATTTCCTTCAGGCCTCATTAGATTCCAACTGAGGCGCTAACGCGAACTTAGTGGCGCCTTTAACGCTTTATTGATGTCGGCTGAACTTATGATCAAACGAATGAAATGACTTCCTATCACGAAATTCATGAGTACCTACAATAAAAAATTCTGCACCTAAATAGGGGTTACTGTTTGTTATTTTCTTCTATCTCTCTTTTTTCTTTACCTTCGGGTGAGATAGTGTATACGAAAATATTCTAAGGACAGTATTAGACAGGAAAAGAAGTCCAACAGTAAAGTTCGCTACCTTTGGCGCTTCCTTAATTAATCCAGAAGCTTCGCTCTAATAACTTCGTATGGATGGTTGATCAAGTTCAATCGAACATAGCGATGAAGGAATATTAGAACAACTATAAGCTCTTGCCAAGTTAATTGAGCACTGTTTAGTTTCTATATCATCTCAATACTTTTATTCGTGTCAATTGAGTATAGGTCAGTCTTTAAAGTAAAGAATATAACCGACAAGTGCCGAAACTAGGCCGATATTAATGAAATTTGGCAAAAATGTAGATTAAAGAAGAACATGGGCTATTAAAATTTACGGATAAAACTTCAGCTCGGCATGAGCTATGAAAATCGACATAATATATCTTCTGCATTAGACCATTACATGTTTTGTTTTGGTTTTAGTGTCGTCATGTTAATAGACAAGTGTCCACGATTTCTATTATCTATCCATATTCTGTTATCTATGATTCATTGACCATGCCCTGAATTAGTCGAGTATTTTTCAATCACTTTATATTTTATTGCGAACGCTGACTTAGAAGTGATTAAATTACATACTATATAATAACAGTAACAGAACAGAATTCCACTCTAGGTTTAACACAGCCGTGTCCCATTATACTTTATATAGGTACAGTCAGCAACAACAGTTGCGAAACATTTCCAAACTTCTAACTTATTCGCACATACATCATTCCTAAACGTTTTACTTAACTTGAGCAAATAAATTAGTAAGCAGTTTGGTTGTCTTCATTAGCTTTTGTTGCTGACGGTACTGATTATGCTTCTATAAACAAGTGATAATCTGTGTGTGAGTACAAAAGAAACGCTGATGCGGACCAAGACAATGAAGTAAGGTTCCCATGCCATTTATATAATTTTACACATGTTCTATACACGTGATTATTTTTAGCCCATGTGTGAGTCTGTAAACCAAAAACCGCCAAAGTTTTGTATGTATGTATGTAACGTATCACCGGCCAAGGTCGGACCGGGCATGGTCAAGGAGCTTATTCCTTTGAGGTTTAATTTATTCCGTGTAATGTTATCCGGAGTGAGGAGATTGCGATGTCATAAATGTCGCCATGCTTACCAAGTTGATTATGCGAGGTTCGGGTAAAATATGAAATTAGTTTGTGATGAGCTGATGAGATTGTATTTAGTATTTACCTACAATACAGAAACTGAACTACAGACTGTAGAACACCAACATACGCCCGGCAAAATAATTACGCTGACGACCGACGCTCAGTCTGTCTGATATCATTCACAAAATGATCATTTAACGAATGATACCTCATCATTTTATGAATGAATAGCTGATAGATGATTGAGCAACATTTCCAACTAAAACTAACTTCTCATTACCAAACAGATAGTAACTCCCAACAAGTTTAATAAACCAGCAGGGCAACGTAATGCATACCCAGTTCCGAAGTTGGACGGTAGTGCAAAGACCTATGTATACTAGACAGGACATTTGTCACTGGCACTTTCGACCACAGCGAGTATGCCGGCCAGCATACTTACGCTCATAGCTGAGCACTCAAAGCGACTGCACGTGTCTTGCAATAAAAATTATGATTAATAAATGCCATCGTGCGTGCTCAGCACTCCGATTCCCTAACCATCGAAAACAAAACATTCGAAATCTCTCCGTGAATGAAGAATAAAGGACTAGGTACTGAATGAAGATGAAGGAGACGGAGAGCGTACATTTCGAATCGAGACCCTTTCGTCGTATTGGGGATCGGGGTGCAGATGGTCTGAGAAAACAAATGAAAGCGTCCTTTGAGTGCTCAGCTTCGTATGAGCGAAAGTATACTGGCCTACTCGTTGTGGTGTACAGTGTTGGTTACAGATGTCCTATCTAGTATACATAGAGGCCTTAGAGTTAGTGAGGGGAGCGAGTTTCACACACGGCTGGCTCCGTTGCTCAGCGTCCCGAAAATATTGGCCTGCCGATGCCGCCGCGCCGCGCTCGGCGGCTCGCAATCGATACACCTCTCTGTTCCTTGTTTGCACATAGGTCGTACGCAGAATAGATATTCAGGAGAATGAAAATTAATTCATTTCAATAACCGGTCTCTCCCGCGATCTTCGAATTTTGATTTATGTGTGAAGGGATTACTGGTAAGGGTTTATTTGGCACTGTGACGTAATTGTGGAAGAGTAGGTCGGTTTTAAAAAGTTTAGAGACCGAGCCGAGATAGTTCATTATAATGAAAACGACTAAACAGTTATAAATCCTACAGGCATCTGTTTTTATAACCCCGTTTCTTTATTTATAATAGGCCGTCGTTTCCCAACTCGTAGTCGATGATGAATTGAAATTGAGATACCTATTTGAGTTTGTGTTTCTGAGAAATTTCATTGCCGTAGTAGCTTAGAACAACACAAAAATTTCGCTCCTTTTATTTTATCAGTGCAGCTACTTATGACTGAAAGAGCAATTTAGCGATGCCGAATTTTCACGTATGCATTCAAAGTCGGTCCGTGTTGACACAATGCAATCCAAACTACTACAACACAAGTCCAATCTAGACTGTTTGGAATAAAGCTTAAAGTACTTTTATACGGCAATTTATATTCAGACTTTCTTAACGATAGTCACAAACGGACAGTATTGGCACAGCTTTCGTACATTGACGGAACACAACTTAAATGAAATTGGGTCGGGGTATAATTTAATAATAAGGCACGGAGGGGCGCGAGCTAAAGTCACCGAAGAACAAATATTTGCATAGCAAAAACATCTTTGAGTGTGGGATGCTTTGGGCTAAAGTTAGATGGAATTTAGGTAAGTATAGTTTCCTTGAGAAATTTCGGTGGCAAATATTTGTCACGTGCGGCAGTGGAGCATAAAACTAAAGCCATCATTGAAACTGATTGTACAGATTAAATTAATGGTTACACGCCTTATTAATATGAGTTTACAGTTTATTTTTTGGGATTGAAATGACATCTGTAAGTAGCCTGCTGTTGATTTTTTAGAAAGGTTGGTTCATAGGCTATACTTTAAACCGCAAGTGAACAGATATCTTCTAGACAAGCGTGTTACCTCCTAGACCGCATCGTCACTTAAATAGTGGTCAAGCGCAACCTTAGTTATAAAACAATAAAAAACGTCAGTTGGGGCAAAAATAAAAAAAATACAAAAATTTTAACTAGTAGGTAATAATTTATCTCAATTTTTTGTACCGGTGCGCCCGCTGCTAATTACTAAATAAATAAGAATAAATCAAATGTTAACAACATGTCTTGAAGTACCTATGTTTACTGTGTCAAACAACCTCTTGTTGGATTTGATAAATGAAAGCAGATAGACTTAATAAGTCAGTCTTACTTCTGTATAGCCAGTTTTCCTTGACATCGGATTGTAGAATTGATAGCTCTATGTGCTCGATTCATGCTTGCTTGAGACTAAGTATAAATGGTCGGCCAACCCTTTGACTTTATGCCGCTGATTAATTAAATAGAGGTCACTTATAAAATTCTACCAACACAAGTTCCTAAAAAATAATACAAACCTGCGTACATTAAATCTCTTGATCAGACGTTTTCTCGTTGAGTTGCCTATGACTCCCTTACTACAATCTTTGGGAGCATCATCATCGTCATAAGTACAGACTTATTTATTTAAACCAGGGGTCGGTTCTAGTTGATGTTATTTTTGATATTTTCGTTATTTTCGATCACAAAAAGTCGTTCCACTAGCAATAAAAGTGATCACTGTGAGAGTCTTTGACAGTTTGACTGTGATCGTATTTTTCGTTCTTGGTATTCTTAGCAGCTACTGGAACGCACCCCAAATCAATCGTCTATATATAAAGATTCATAATCAAGTAAACTCAATCGGACAATCAGTAGGCAAAAGAAACAATTGAATGATGAAGTGAGCGATAAAAGCGGTAAGATTAGAGCACGTCACATGATATCGAATACGTAGGCGATATCGTATCAACTTATCTGCTAATACTGATTACTGATTTAAAGCTCGATTTAGGTGCGACTGATAACTGTTCCTGCTATTGCTGAACTAGCGGCACCCTTCCGCTCCGCTTGCAGTTAAACAATTTTTTATGTGTATCTCGATATTCCCCATCAAGCCGTCTTGGGGTGCCAGTTTCGCCCACAATCTTTGCTAAATTAAAACGCCATTTAAGGATACTTTTTAATCAATGGTTAAATTGTTGACAGCCTCCGTGGTGTGGTGGTTGAGCAGGTCGGCTCGTAACCCGGAGGCGGCGGGTTCGATTCCCGCGACAGGACAAGTATTTGTGCACAGAAAAAAAAGCGCAAATACTTGTTCTGTATCTGGGTGTTCTGGGACTATGGTCCTCGTGGTTCCTGGGTCCCTAGATACAGGGAATCCTAGTTAGGGTCCAGGATCTATATATGTGATCGTTGGGTGTTGTTGTTGTTGTTTTGTCTCGTTTTCGCTCTTGACATTTCGTGGAAAGGAGTTAAGAGGAAATTAAACATTGATTACATATTTTTTTAATGAGAATGAATGACGTGACGAGCTAGTCGTTCACCTACAAGCGACACGACTGCCCATAACAGTTGCAGTTTCATTCGGAACTTTATAAAATTATAAAGTTTCGCGTGACACTGCACTGCGCGCGTCATCCTGAGACATCATGCAGTCTAGTCATCAGATTACTAGACTGTGTGATCAGGTCTTAAAGTCTCATTTGCCCAGTAATTTCACTAGCTACAATGCCCTTCAAACCGGAACACAGTAGAATATAAACGTTTTTATGTAAAGCTGTAAGTAACTAATTGCTTTACCCTTTTTATAAATGTACAACAGCTTTGTATGTCAAAGGTTCTCTTAATGGTTTTCTTTTTAATTTTGTGTCAGGTGAAACTAAATTAAAATTTTAGAAGTCAGGAGGCCAAAATATCAACGCTAACGCAGTCATTGACGCAAATTCAACTTCTCACGTCTATTATCATTCATTTAGCCTCACTTTGTTTTTTAACAAAACCTGGAGAAATGTGAATATAAAAATCGAATAATTTTTAATTACGAGCTGTTTAGAAGATAAAACTCGAAATTGTTTTCGAATTTCGGTACCTTTTAATGAAATGTCCATTAAGAAATATTTTGTAAAACTAACTTTAAACTATTACGTGCCAACTCACAAATTATGTGTGTAGATTTTTGTAATCTGAGTAGGTATACAATATACATGTATAAGTATTATCAATTTATCGACAGTCGGTCCTTTTAATGTATGGTATTCGAAATCAAATATGGATGTTTGTGTGGCCTACTAAATCTGTTTGTACATGAACTATGAATGAACTGAATGCCTTGCTTTTCTAGAAATGGAATGACTCATGTTCTATTAATTTAATTTGTACCTAGGTGCTATGCTTTATGTGCTATTTTGCCATGCAACATAGATGTTTGTTTCTTGGCCGTCATCACCAGTGTTCTGTCACCTAGCCTATTTTAAAACCTTGCATTATACAGGTTGAGTCAAAATGATGGGATCTCAAGGGAAACTTTTCTTTTGTAATTTCTTGTTAGGAAACATGTTTATCGAAAAGGAAGGATTGTAGTTTTATGTATGGGTAAAACGTAGTTAGGTTAAAAATGTATTTGTTTAACTTAACAGGTTATGTCACTCTGCTCTATCTCTATCCAGGAACCGATTCCGAAAATGCCGGAAAATGAGTCCGGCCTACTGCATCTTTTTGGTAGTCGTTATCTAGCTGCATTTTTAGGGTTCCGTACCCAAACCTTAAAACGAACGCTATTACTAAGACTTCGCTATCACCAGGCTGTATCTCATGAAACCGTGATAATTCGACAGTTGAAATTGACACAGATGATGTATTTCTTTTGCCGCTATAACAACAAATACTAAAAAACAGGACAGCATAAATAGTTAAGGGGTCTTCCATACAACAAACGTGATTTTTTGTTCGTTTTTTTTAGATATTGGTACGGCACCCTTCGTGCGCGAGTCCGATATGCGCTTGGCCTGTTACTTATAACGTCATTTATTTTCTCGTCTCGTCAGCCGTACGAGCGCGCGAACTTGGCGGACGCTCTGATCCCGCGCACGCTGCTGGACGGCGAGCTGATCATCCGGCAGGGAGACTCGGCCGACGGCATGTACTTCGTCGAGGACGGCTCCATCAGCATCCGCATCGCGCGCGCCGACGGAAACGAGCACGAGATCAAACGCCTCGGTCAGTGCTATGCTATCACAGAATAAATTTATCTATCTAAACTGTAACTGCTAAATCGGTCCATTGTTTTTTTTTTTAATTTTAATTGACACACATACCTTCACTTCTTTATCGATATAGTATGGATACATTTTTTTTTTTAATTTTTTTATCTGTCTTTATGTCCCTTTGAAATGAAAATGCATTACGCTGAAACTACTGAACGGATTTCGCTGAATTTTTGTGTGGTTATACGTAGCTAATTTTTTAGAATAACATTTATGATACCTTATGTTTTCTTAAACGCCCAAGTGAGAGAAGGGAATGAAGAAAAGGATGAATGGATGGGACGGCAATAGAAGGCTGGCCCAATTTGGCTATCTACTGTTTTAAGTGCTCGTTTTTATGGGTAGAATCCAAATTTAAAGAAAACAACGACATTATGTATGTGTTATACATACATATTTATATGGGTTTTTTGTATGGACTGGATAATTTTCAGAAATTAGAAAGGGAAAGGTAGATTAATTGCTTTTGATGTCTCACTCAGGCAAAGGCGGTTACTTCGGCGAGCTGGCTTTGGTCACCCACAAGCCTCGCGCTGCTTCTGCTTACGCTGATGGACCTACTAAGGTTGCTTGTAAGTATACAACACTATCGACTTATGTCATTTATCGGTCTATTGTCGATTAACTTCGACAGAAATGTTGTCAACGCAAACCTAGATAAGTATAAAAACAAAACAATGCATCCCCATAATCCCATAAACGTCCGACCACCTATGGAGAGATGCTATGCTCGGTATTTCCCTGCAAGATAAGATCGGCAATGAGGAGATCCGCAGGAGAAGTAAAGTGACCGATATAGCTCTTAAAATTAGCAAGTTGAAATGGCAATGGGCACATCGCTGGCCATATCGCTTGCAGAACTGACAACCGATGGGGACGAAACGTTCCCGAGTGGAGACCGACCACCAACTGGAAGACGCAGCGTAGGCCAGCCGCCCTCCACTAGGTGAAACGACGATCTGGTGAAAAGGAAGCCGATGGATGCAGGTTACGCCGCCGCTCTAAGTGGTGCTCAGTGGGGGGGCTATATTCAGCAGTGGACTTGTTCCAACTGTTGAAGTGATGCGATATCCTACTTTCCCATAGTGGCATAACTTATCACTGGCAACACACATAGGTTCACATTACTTAAATCATTCCAGTTCTGGACGTGGAGACATTCGAGCGTCTACTTGGGCCGTGCATGGAGATAATGAAGCGGAACATTGACGACTACGAGGAGCAACTGGTGAAGCTGTTCGGAGACAAGACCAACCTCACCGATGTGCGATGAACCACAGACCTCCCACCACCGTAATCTGTGTACCGTTGACAAGGCGGACTTAGTATGTAGCTCCTTTTTCCTTGGACAACCTACTTTTATGTAGATTTTTCATAAAAAAAAAGAAAAAATTTTGGGCGTATATTGGTTACACAATTTTAATGAACACGCAGGCCCGTATTGCTGAACGATGCTCAGTCATCGATCGGTGATCAAGTCGAGATTTTATTCATAAAACGATCAATTATTTTAAATGTGTTTTTGATAGACCTACAAATTGTAACTTCGCTATGTGAAATACTCGCGAATGTCTACCTCTCTTTCGTACGCGGCTTACATCATTTTGAGATTTCCAATACTCTAGAACGTGTTGGTTAGAGATGAGATGATAATCAATTAATCACCCAACATTTCAAGCCAAGTTTCACAAAAAATAATTCGTGCACTATGACAAAGAAATGCCTGCAGAAGCCACTAAATAACATTAAGTGGAACTCCATGACGTCGTCATTTCTACTACTACAGAGAAATAAATAAATTAATTAATTTTGATTAAATTTTATGTGTATTATTAGCTTTTGCCTGAAGATCTTTATACTGATTTACTTCTAGTGAAGTCCAAGCTTTTTTTGGCAACGAAATATTTGTTTTCAATCATCGACTTTAAGATCTCAAACAGCTCAATTTACCCACTTTTTATATTAAAACTATAAAATGAACTATCTGCATGATAGGAAGTTGTAGAAGCTATTGTAGTAATTTCAACAAGACAAAAAATTATAACTTTTGAATAGTTTATTCTTTTCGAAATATGCTCAAATATTACTTCAGTTCACTGAAAGTACACATATTAAATTCGCCTTGTCAACCTACTCTTTCACTTGAGCCGTGCAAAGCAAACAACAACAGACTACAAACCTTAACAAACTGATCTCAGTCATTTTTCTACCACACAAGTTGGCTAGCTCGGCTCATGTGACGCCAAATATAACATCACAAGTAAATGTATGAAAAGTAACAAATTTTTTACACATTTACTTAGCCTATGTATGTTTAACTTGTTTATGTATCTGTTTTATTAATTACTATAAAGGTTATACCGGTCGTTTATAGATTACAGAAAATATCTCTGCAAAGTTTTTTGTACTCAACTAAATGGCAGCATAATCTTTGAAAAATTCGCTCAATTCAAATCCATTGCGCAGAAGCTTTGAATAACACTTAACAATCCACTCGCACCCACTAATAGAATGATACCACTAGATGTTTTAAAATAAATGTTTATTCAACAGTTTAGTGCCATCTCGATAATTATTTTAACAAATAATATATAGTACGCGTATGGAAGGAGAAATCACGAAGTTTTCTTCATGGGCGCTCGGCACCTTTGCGCTGGTACGAATATACGCTTATTTAGATAGATAAATGCCTTAGTAGCTAAGTAAATATATAGGCTACATCTACTTTGGAGGAGACGATACGCGGAATCGTAGAAAACGTACGCGCTCACAAGTTGTGCCATAAACACGTATATACAAATAAAATATTATGTATAATTAGGCACATTTCATCTTAAAGCAATTATAAGTCTTATTTCCTTACACAGTAAAGGTATTTTTCCACGATTACCGCTGAAAAGGGACGTAGATATCTGACGAATTTGTTAAATGAAGGTAAAGGCATTAAATTTAAACTAATAAAAATTGTTTAAACTAGTAACAGCATTGGTGCAATGATGCCGAGCGCTTGGCTTTTAGAATTATTCTCAATCGATCCTAACACCATTTATGTAAACTTGGATATTTTTATTGCGCTTTTCTTGAAAAATAATGTAAAATTAATATACTTAAATGAACTTATTTGGTGATTAGATGAAATCTATCACTTCTACCTTTTATTTATTTAGTTCGGTTATTGGTTTCTTGTTGGTGTATGTATATTATGATGAAATATTGTGCAGATATTGAATGCCAAATTATAATAATATTTACATTGCAAAGGTATGTCAATTGTAACGAAATGCGAATTTACAAGTCATTCGGGCATATTCATTAAGCGAAGATACCAACTTGATATGGATCGGGAAATCTTTGTATTCACAAACATATTATTTAGGAAAACAGTATAGCTATTTGCAAAGTATTTTTAAATATGTTTCATATTATATTTTTGTTAAGAAATAGTTTTGTTTTCGTGTTAACTTTTAGTTAATTTATGTTATATTATTGCTTCTTTTTTCTAATAGAGAGTTCCTATTGTTTTGTTTGCTCCGTTTTACGTAATAGATCTGAGGTGTGTTGGCGTTTTTGATGATTTGGCAGAGGAACACACGGTCCGATGAACAAAATAGTTGAAAATAGTTACTCATGGAAGCCCTTAGGAGGCGAGATGATAATATATTGTTTTATGGGGGGCAGACTAACCGTTACACCAGTGTGGCACAGGTTTTTTCCCTTTATGCCACACTATCAGGTGTGGCAACAGGGAATAGAGGACACATGTTGTTTACGAAGCTCACAGCCACAAGTAGTGAGCTGTGATTGACCACCGACCTTATTACACATACAATACAATGGATAGGTCCGCGTTTAACCCTCAGGCTAACTCCCAGTATTATTTAAATTAGATAAAAATAACACCACACCTTTATTTGCGAGTCCAGCCAAAGTAGGTGATTGCGTATTGATCATGTGTAGCGCTAAATATTTAAGTCTATATTTAATATGTAGTAGTTAGTTTTTGTCATTTCTTATTGTAATTTTAATATTTAGTAGATTAGGAAATTTTAATGGAATTATAGTCAAATCCCGAGGGTGAGGTGCATCGTATTGACACCGTGTACAAACATGTATAAATTAATTTCAGATGCCATAGAAGTTTTATTGTTTTATTATTATTGATACAGATGATTATTTCATTGTTGTTAATTATTTAATTTAACCTCGGACGTTTTCTGTATAAATTGAACAGGTGTATTTATTTTTGGCAGTAGGTTCATATTTGCTTCGCTGCTTATTTTCATTACTCGATATAGCATGACTTAACATAGCTCATTACATTCCCATCATAACTGGTTGACATTATATTTTGTTATATTTTATTTTCGTTGTTAAATTATATTGTCTACGTACCTATACAGCTTTATTTTGACCGTTTTTTCACTTCAAGTGCCTATTTCATTAATCTGGTAACTTTTATAATGTACCTATTTAGTACACTCTCTCACTAACAACTTAATCTCGTGTTTTTAACTTGAACTGCCTTTTCTATTTGTGTAATTGTGAAATGTGTCGTGCGTAAGGTGTGCGTGTATTACTCATGCATTAGATAAATCGTTGACCAGTACATTTGCTTTAATTTAAAACAAATGTTTGTATATTGAGTATAATTGTTATTATTATCTTCTTATAACTTCGATAAGTGAATAATATAATGTGACTGGTTTCATTCATGCTAATAACAAAACAAAATTGCTTAGTCCATAAATAATTGATTGTATTGTGTGATGATTTGATACTACCCCAATATAGTATGATAACCCTGTGTTGTTCCATTGTTCAGGTATGATGGATGCACCACGTGACCACCACGAATGTCTAGTGTGTCCCCAGTGTATTTGATTCGAACCCAGTAGAGGATAGTATTTGTGCAATAAAATTTTTATGTCATTATCAATGTCGTCTACATGAAATATCAAGTGTTAAATTTTGTCGGTGTGAAATTTATTTAATAGAATATAAATAAATAAATCATAGTAAATAAGATAATATTCCTCTTAAATTACTGGGGTTTAAGAGAGCATCTTCAGCAATATAATAATGTGTGCATTGGTAAAGTAGGAAATGCTATATTACACATGAATAGGTATAAATTTCTTCAAATGAATTAATAAATTTATGTGTAATCATAAAATAGAAGCACAAATGTCTAGATGCGTGATTCGAAAGGATGTATTTATTGATTCTGTTGTCTTCCACGGGACGCACAGTTACTGCCAGTCGACGCTCCCGACGCATACTCACAGCTGCTTTCATTCTTAACCTGATGTACAATTAAAATTCAATACGCTTAAACGTAGCGTAATTTTTTATAAATTATACTAGTCATTGGTGTCTAATGTAGATTTGTAACCTGACAGCACATCCAGAATGGTAGGTACATAGTCCCTAATTCACCTTCGCTAGAAGTAAGTCGTCATACTGATCTTGGTGTGAAAGCATATCAGTGGTTGCTACCTTTGCTACCCTTCTAATCTAAATGTAATGTTATACACCATTTATCATGTACCGGTAGCCAGTTGACAACTAGTACCGCTTTCCCACGTCATGAGCTTACCCTGTAAATTTATAAAAATTATGTATCGTAAAATGTTAGTAAAACTGAATTATATTTGTTTGTAGATCTAAAGAGTTGTTTATTTTGATCCCTATCCTATCCTTAATCCTTAATCTTTGCTTGGATTTTGTAAACATGTTTTTGTTTGTTGGTACATGTTTAGCCTAATTAATAATAGGTACCTAGTTATGTAAGTTAACGCTGAACCTGCATTGGGCATAAGCAACCCTCGAGCGACTAGGTGGTGATATCATGGCAACAAACGCCACACGCCGGTAAAATTACGCAGCGTTGTCGCCGGTAAGTCGCTCGAGGATCGCTACCCAATGTGGGGTCAGCCATAACCATCCAGGATGTGGTGTCAGCATTTAAAAAAGCCATGGTTGCACTAGATGTTTACTGTTGGAAAGGAAAACCACCAGCCACATCCTGCTACAAATATGAGTAATTTAATTATATTATAGTGTTCTGTGCTTAGTTATTATCCAAGGAAGTTATATGTATTTCTAATACATCTGAAACTTCTTTGATTATTACCTACTCAACATCACCGTGTGAAATACGAATCTAGTGCTAAATTGATAAAACTAACTTGTACCTGAGCTTTCTTGCTCTAGCAAGGTGTCTTGGTATCTCAAGTTCAACGATCAAGGTTTTTGTCCTACCAATGGAACAATTTGATTTATAACTACATTAAATGAGTTTATTGGAGTAGTAACCATAATAATCTGGGTTAAAGCCACTCAAAGTGGCGCTCTTTGGGGGAGGCCTATGTTCAGCAGTGAATGTCTTCAGGCTGTTGATGATGATCATGATGACTACTAACTAGGGAATAAGGATAGATAGAATTTCAAATTACATTTATTCTTTATCTTAGAACCTTAACATTATTATTACTAAAATAATTATAAGGGTTCTGGTTCTCGTCCATACACTAGCATCATTTTCTCCATTATCTCCCAGTTCTTTTCCTTATGCAGATCTTTAGTAAATACCTGAAATATGAATAAATTGGGTGTTGAGTGTATTTATGAGACATTAAGCAATAAGCCCATAATATAGTAACTTACAGAATACCAAGCAGCATCATCATCTAATGTGGATGCTAGCGGAACAGAGACTCCTAATACATGGAGGGCTAGTGTTAGACTAGCAACAGCCATATGTGGTGCTCTGTAGTCTAGCACAGTAGGAGAATGGTGGAAGTCTTGAAGGAATGCCATCGCTGTGCGAGCCACGGGCGCTGCACGCCACTGCGCCGCCGGGAACCATTCTTGGAGAGATCGCAGATAATGCAGCAAGTATCGATGTGGAGATGGCGTATCCAAGTTGAACCCCAACAGTCTGAGCACTAGTAATTCTGCCTGCGCAACGGCTCCTCGCCAAGACCAGTATTCCTCACCCAACTCCAAAGGTCCCGCGCCACGATTGATAGAATTATGGGCGACGTTCACAGCGTCTCTCAGTCTTACAGGCTCGTCTCTCGACTTCCCTGCCGCACACAAACAAGCAGTGCATACCACATAACAATCATAGTCATTCTTATCAGCTTCCTTAAAGAATTTGTGGTAAAATATAGCAGCTGTAGCGACGGTGGCAGGTTGCAAACTAAGTTTTACACCACACTCGAATATAAAATTCGTTGCTAAGCTGTGGCCTGGAGCACTGCGATAATCTGGTAGCCGCCTTTCTCGTCTACTTTGTAAGGCCATAACGTCTACTAAGTCTTTCATTTTATTGCTAATCGAAAGAATACAAATCACAACAAAGCCGCAGTCAAACTGTAAACAAACCGATCAATCAAAATCAGAAAAATGCTAAATAAAACTAAAGATTTCTAGGTTATGAATTTTATGACATCAATCGTTCGTAACTTCGTACGATGGTCGCTTTTTGTTTATATTTGTTTTTTTTTTTCTTATATTTTGGCTCCACACATAGTGTATTTAGCCAGTGTCAAGTATTGTAATTTTTCATTATGTTAATTAAATATTTCACGTAAAGTCAAGTCTTAGTCACAGTCATAGTCCAGTCTAAGTCAGGTAGTCCTGGTCCACTCTAAGTCATACTCCAGTAAAGTGGTGGGAACTTTACTAGAAGCTTCTATGGAGTTTTGGAAGCAACACGAAAAATCACGTTTTACCACATTATATCACTTGCCCAAACTCATGCTCGCAATACAGCACTTAATGCGTAAAACGCCACCACTTTTAAACATTTACACTGGAAAAAGCACAAGTTTTGAGTAATAATACAATGCGACGACGACGTGAACTTTTTCGCGTTCCCGCCAAAACTCCCGTTTATATTTGTTGTTAAATAATAATTGTCAATGTTAATGGATGGTCTATGGCATCAACATAGAATGTCTATGGTCACAGATTAGAGAAAAAAAATCTAGTTCTAATCTAACGTTGTACTTGCCATATGCTAAAAATAATACGACGAGCATGCTGGGCATTGCTGCCAATGCTGCATGCAGCATGGTTGAAAATTGTTTTCCGTTTCGGCCAATTCCGGCTGATTATGATTTGTTGATGATAGTAGAATAATGATGATGATGATGATGGAATAATACCGGCCCGGCTAGTTCCACCGCTTAGGGTCAAAAAAGGCCCGAATAGTTCACTTTGTGATACCAGCACCAAATTTTAGTATGTTGTTAAACATGTTATTTTATGTCAAAAACCGTCGGGACCCCACCTGGAAAGTACCTGGATCCGAAGATATAACGTCATCAAAATGGCGGCCGCCGTGTTTTAAAATTGCAAATATTTCTGATTCTATGAACCCAATATACAAGTGTGGGGTGTCAAATGAAAAGACAATGAAATGCTCTATGATACTGGAATACACGAAATTCGCTCAATAGTACAAAAACAAAAAAAATTAAATTATATGTAAATTGAATCGGTAAAAACTACATATTTTTAATTACAGCATCGGACGTATACGCAATAGCTAAAAATTGTGTATGGCAAACATAACGAGCAATTCATCAGCTATCCACCAAAAAAAACCGGAACTCAATCGGGTAAATAATGTCTTAGTTAAGCAGTTGTTAGTAAGTCGCTCCCTCAAGCCCCGCACGGGTGTTATTAGGTGAAAAATAATTCACTTTGCACCAAACCACCCAACCAGCATCAAATCTATAAAATATTTAAGTATGCTGTTAAATATGTTATTCTATGTTAAAAACCATCAGGACCCCATCCGTGAAATATTTGTATCCGGAGTTATGACGTCATCAAAATGGCAGCCGTCATAATTTGAAAATTACAGATATGTCTGATTCTATGAACCATATATACAAGTGTGGGGTGTCAAATGAAAGATAATTAAATGTTCTATAATATTAGGTAAAAAATAATTTACTTTGTGAATACCAGCACCAAATCTATAAAATATTTAAGTATGTTGTTAAACATGTTATTTTATGTGAAAAACCACCAGGACTTCACTTTCAAAGTATTTTGTTCCGGGGATATGACGTCATCAATATGTTGGCCACCGTATTTTGAAAATTATGAATATTTCTGATTCTATGAACCTCACTTACATGTGTCGGGTTTCAAATAAAAGATAAGTAAATACTTCATAATACTGTAACACAAAATTCGCTTAATAGTACAATTACCAAAATATTTTAAATTATATGAAAATTGAATCTACAAAAGTAACTATTTACAATTACAGCATCGGAAGTATACACGATAGGCAAAAGTTATGTAAAGCAATAATAAAGAGCAACTCATCTGCTATCCAATAAAAAAAAAACAGAATTCAATAGGTTGAATCATGTCTTAGTTAAGCCATTGTTAGTAAATCGCTCCCTCAAGTCCGTACGGGTGTTATTACGTAAAAAATAATTTACTTTGTGAATACCAACACCAAATCTATAAAATGTTTCAGTATGCTGTTAAACATGTTATTCTATAATAAAAACCATGAGGACCCCACCCGTAAAATATTTGAATTTGGAGATATGACGTCATCAAAATGGCAGCCCCCCCATATTTTGAAAATTGCGATTACATCTGATTCTATGAGCCATGTATACACTGTGGGGTGTCAAATGAAAGATAATTAAATGTTCTATAATGCTGTTATACACAAAATTCGTTCAAAAGTACAATTACGAAAATATTTTAAATTATATGGAAATTGAATCTATTAAAACATCTATTTTCAATTAAAGCATCGGAAGTACGCACGATATACAAGAGTAATAGACAGTAAAAATAACGAGCAATACATCTGCTATCCAATAAAAAAACGGAAACTCAATCGGATGAATAATGTCTAAGTTAGACCGTTGTTAGTAAGCCAATCTGTCAAGTCCGCGCGGGTGTTAAAATAGTTAACTTAGTGAATCATCATTAACAGCCTGAAGACGTCCACTGCTGAACATTGGCCTCCCCCCGGGTGCGCCACTTAGAGCGGCTGCTCGCCTCCCGCATCCATCGGCTCCCCGCGGCTTTCACCAGGTCGTCGGTCCACCTAGTGGGTGGCCGGCCTACGCTGTGTCTTCCAGTTCGTGGTCGCCACTCGAGAACCTTTCTTCCCCATCGGACTTCGTGAATACCAGCTGTTATCCATTCGATTGAGTTGCGGTTTTTTTTATTGCATAGCTGATTTATTCCTCGTTATGCCTGCCGTAAAACAATTTTTGCCTATAGTATATATTTCCGAAGCTGTGATTAAAAATAGGTGGTTTTTATCGATTCAACTTCTAAATAATTATAATCTTTTCGTAATTGTACTAATGAGCGAATGTTGTGTGTTACAGCATTATAGAATATTTTGTTTTCTTTCATCTGACACCCCAAACATGTATATAAGATTCATAAAATCAGAAATATTCGCAATTTTCAAAATACGTCGTCCGCCATATTGATGACGTCATACCTCCCGATCCAAAAACTATACTGGTGGGGTCCTGACGTTTTTTAACATAAAATAACATGTTTAACAGCATACTAAATTATTTTATAGATTTGGTGTTACTATTCACAAATTCAAATATTTTCCACCTAATAACACCCGCGGGGAATTGAGGGAGCGGCTTACTCACAACGGCCTTATTAAGACATTATTCATCCGATTGAGTCCCGGTTTTTTTTGTTGGATAGCTGATGAATTGCTTGTTATGTCTGCTATACATAGTTATTACCTAACGTGTAAACTTTCGATGCAGTAATTGAAAATAGGTATTTTTTTTAGATTCAATTTTCATATATTTTGAAATATTTTTGTACTATTGAGCTAATGGTGTGCTTAATAGCATTATAGAGCATTTCATTCACTTTCATTTGACACCCCACACATGTGTATAGGGTTTATAGAATCAGAAATATTCGCAATTATAAAATTACGGCGGCCGCCATTTTGATGACGTCATATCTTTGGATCCAGCGGGCCTAGCACGGCCAGTGGACGATTCCTCCCAGGGAGTAGATAACAAACTTATCCTCACTGTCGCTTTACTCCACTCTGCGAGCATGGCCGCGGCAGTGGAAAGCTTTATACGGAGGATAAATGGCGGGAGTAGCTGGGAGTAGCGATCTTTGGATAGCTCCGCCGCAATGTTGCCAGAATGAGAAAACTAAACTAAAATGACATTACTTCCATCAATATTTGGTTTAGTCCATCAATATTTTGTTCAGTCCATCCAACTTTCCATAATCATTGGGCTAAATACACCCGAGAGTGAAGCCAAAAACTAAAATTTAAGAAAAAACAGAGTTTGGTTTGTTGTCTGTGTTTTATGTATTGTTTATTTGATTTGAGGTTATAATATAACATTAATAATTATAAAAGTTACAATAATTCTGTGAATTCAAGATTATTTACACTCTTAAACAATGAGCGGAAAAAGTGAGTACCTACCTACATACTTATTTTTTAGTTATCTCTACACCCTATTTTACCCGAATATTATTAGGTAAATAAGTAACACAGAATTCCCCTATTACATAGATAAGTGAAGAAAAATCAACCCTTATTAGCTCCATGCCCTAACCCTTATCAACGAATGATCATTGCGTTGATTTTACAAAGGATTTTATCATTTATACTTTATAGTAACTTAAGTTATAACTCCTTCTTTTCCGAAATAAAAGTGTAAGTATTATGTTGATCCCGCCAGTGTATCTGTGTACAAAATTTCATCCAGATTAGATAGATTAGATTTGGTGCGCAAGCCACAAACACGACACATTTCATTTTTACATATACATAAATGATATAGGTATTGGGACTACTTAAAAAGCATCCTGATGACTGTGTTGATCTTGGTAGTGTAAAGAATCTGTGTGACAAAATTTCATCTAATGACAAAAAACATACTGACAAATAGGCAATGTTTGACTTTAGGGATATTATGATAATTATACTACCTATGGTATATTGATTTAACAAAATGTTAATTTGTTTTAGGTGGACTGGATCATATTCAACATCAACTCGTTACTTGGCTTTTGTAGAGGTACCACCACAATTTCGCCAATTCTTTGTGGCCATGGTTACTGACACTTTGCAGAGTCCGGACATCCATAAAAAATACAATAATATACCAACCCAGTCAATATCCAAGGAAGAAACTAAACAGAGTGCCGATTTACTCAAAAAACATCGGACATTCACCATTCTTGAAGCTGGAAAAATTGTACTTGCATGTTATGTTTTGCATTACATGTACATGGTTATAAAGACTAGGTTATATACTTAGGTTTAAGAAGACCCAGAAAATTGCCAAAATTAGCACCCGGTACTTATAAAAACTTCTTGTAAAGGGTGTAAATGTGCAAATAAAATTTATAAGTATAATACATGATATTTTTACCTACCTACTAGTACCTAAACTATTCAAAACAGTAACTAAATTCTATTAAAATTTCATAGCTACCTAATGATTTTGAAGATGCAGAACAATTTTGATGATTGAATTCATAATATACATACCATAAAACCATATCAAAATGCAAATAAATATGTGTGGACATTTTACACAGTGCCGTCTAGCCCTAAATGAATCATGGATTGTACCTACTATGGGAACCAGATAACTGATAGAATACTTAGATACTTTTTAGGGTTCCGTACCCAAAGGGTAAAGTGAACCCTATTACTAAGGCTCCGCTGTCTGTCTGTCTGTCACCAAGTTGTATCTCATGAACAGTGATAGTTAGAGATTTGAAATTGTCACAGATTGTGTATTTCTTTTGCCGGTATAACAACAAATACTAAAAAACAGAACAAAATAAATACTTAGTGGAGGGGTGGTTTTATGCTCGTTTTTTTAGATAATGGTACGGAACCCCGACTCGCACGTGGCCGGTTATTTATTTGTAAATACATATTTTTATAGCAGTATCGCCTGCTCAGCGTAATCTACAACTACTAACAGATCAATTTGTAAAGGAAAAATTTGAATCACGATCATTTTCAATGTTTGTATTCCAAATTATAATGTACTTAATTTGATACGTGATACGTTTTTGTTATTATAGTAGAAAACCCAGAGAATTTGCCCTGTTTACATAGAAAAACAAACACTTCGCCTTCCATTTAATTTTATACCCACCACCAAGATTCAAAGAGCAATATTCCCTGCTATTCGTCAATTCGAGAGAATGTTATCCACTTATCGCCGAGACCGTGCTCTGAAGCCGGGAGTAGCGGGAGTAGCGAAATGATAACCGTCAAAGCCGTCAAAGGGGAATATTCCTTTCCTTTCCTCGTTGCCGTGCTACGAATGGTGGAGGGGGGGGAATATTTCAACTGACAGGTGGAATAAACCGGGGGAACGCCATTTTATCCACATGCCGTGCTAGGCCCGCTGGTACTTTACAGGTGGAGTCCCGACGGTTTTTAACATAGAATTACATGATTTATTTATTTATTTATTTAATTCTTTATGCACAAAATGTGTACAAAGGTGGACTTAATGCTAACAGCATTTTCTACCAGTCAACCAAGGTGTGAAGAAAAGGAAGTAGATTAGGCGATTAACAACATACTAAAATTTGGTGCTGGTATCACAAAGTGAACTATTTTTACCCTAAGCGAAGGGACTACTCTGACGTGACTGTTTCCATTATGGTGTTCGTACGATCCTTCAGTTACCGAAAGTTCTCTCAATCAAGCTTAGCTAAGCAATTACTTGAATCGGCGGCGCGGCGCGGCGGTGAGAATTTTTTACTTACCTATCCTACATACATACCTAACTACCTACACTGTAATTATTATTTTACCTAGTTAGGAATCTGGACTTACAGGAAGTTAAATAAAACTAATATGTTTATTTGAACATAAAAATTAGAATATAATCATTTTCAGTAATTATTTAAAATTATACACTTAAAGTACATTTATAGTAAATTCAATAAAAAATACCAGTGCAGACGAGATACAAATAAGAGAAAATATTGTTTATTACAAATCGTTGGTTAAATACATCGCTTTCATTAAATGCAATACAAACATAAGTCGGAAATTAACGAAACCAAAGTTCAAGATGTCACTCGATATAGAAAAATAAAGATAAGATTGAATCACATTCAAAAATTACCCACTAGTGACTAAAAATTTTACTTTCTTAGACGTTTGTTCAAAGAGGACCGTTCGAGACACGGCGGCGAATCGGCCGACTGTCGCGCGGAACGGTCCTTCGCACGCGCTACAAATAAATGTTTACATGTTCATCAATTCTAAATAAGATATTATTCAACATTGTACTCTGATCAGTACCGATACGACTATACTCGACGTCGGGGCTCTAGCCGCCTCCGCCTCGCCCCGAACCTCACATAATTTAGTTATCAAAGAACATACAGTAGGTATAAATAGTGAGGTTAGTAATTAACTTTGGCAAATATGAATGAAGCATGGTGATATCGATTCAGATCGACGACGTCGTGACAAGGACTCAGCTTTTAATATTAAATGTAACCGATTCTCTAATGTCTTGTCGATACGGGTATTCGAATGAACTCATGCCACATTGCGATTATAAGACGATAGATCTCTCGATCCGATCATTAAACTACACGTTTAAAAAACTGCAATAAACCTCCCCTCCGTGGATCTAATAAAGCGCGAACGTTTTGAGCCGCAACAATTCAGTCTTCAAATAAGAAGCTTACGTAACGCCGAGCGTGCGATCATTTGTGCGATCGTCGACTTGTGCGCACTTGTGTCAAACAATACAAGTAAAAAATGGGCGTGTGCGGATCGATCACCATCGCAAACCTTACCAACTAAACGTGACTCGAGCGAACAAACAATGCGGCAGTGTACAAAATTTACATCACATTCACACGAAATATTAAAGCATACAATTTAAAATGTTCAGCGGCGGAGGATCGCACCCGGCGTGCTAACTGCCGGCCCTCGCTCCGAACACGTTACAATCAACGCACACGCATTCGCATTCGCTCACAAAATAAATCGTTTATGTAGTGTGAAGCTTACTTACATGTAGGTTTGGGCTGAATGTAGACTGCGCTAATATTAGTTTACGTACACATATTGTTACATAACAGTAAAAAACCTACCTAGCCACGTCGCGGGCCGCCCACCGGACACACTCCAGCGGACTGTTATAGCTGCAAGGTTTCGCTACGTGACGCAACCGTTCCACGCCGAACACGAATGTTCGGAGTTCGGACTAATGCTATTGCTATTAATGCTATTACTAAAAACTGCAGACATTGTTGAAACCTTAGAACATTTACTCTGTAGGAGTAGTTTCGGCGTGCCCCTTTTAGATAGAAGTTTAACAAAAATACTTTTCGCCAACGACAGCTCACGTATGTAAATTTTGTCACAAAATTGACTTTGTGACAGACACAAATTGGGTTACGCATAAGAGATGCAAGATTAATATGCTCTGTCCCATTCTATCTCAGCCTAAGTTGTATATCACTCATTCTTTCTTTTTGTAGAAATGTCATCGATGCTCCATCTTTATTTAATATTCTAAGGTTAAAACATTTTAATTTTTCCTTATTAATTTTTAGCTTTGAATATATCTGCACTTCGAAGTTCCAATTTTTTTGTTAAATCACACCAGCGACCGAGTGATCCTTGTAGAGTACAACATGAACTGGAACAAAATCTGTGGTAAAGCGACGTCACTGCGCGATGCTACAAGTGAACGGCCCGCGCGGTCACAATGTAGGCGTTACATACCATTTAATCACTTTTTACATATTCAATAAACAAAAATTCCAAATAAATCACCTAACTATGACAATAGTAAAGGTTACTGTCTAATTGCATTATTAATTAATGTTTATTGATACAGTTACTGTCCTAACGCTTAAAAGTAAGATTTTTATTTTTATTATTAATAATAAATTATGTTATATAGTATATATAAGTGTTTGATTACGCCAATTGGTGAGTGTATACAAAGATTATATACTCACATATCTTACACTGCGCGGAGTACTGCCACATATGACCACGATAATCAACTTACTCCGACCACCTATAATCACCAAGACTAACATGATACATTGGTTAACCATTCAATACAAAATTAAACAAGAGTTTACATACCGCTTTTATTAGCTAGATAAAATAAATACCTATCATGATTTCCGTAATTGAATAATAGATCTTAAATGGCTACGTTCTTAAGGTTACTGTAAAATGATACAAAAATTATATGAACAAAATATAAAAAACTGTATATTATGGCATATAGAATGCATTTACTGGAACATATAAGTTTTGTGCGTAATACGATGCTTAACATAAATGCGTGGATTACTTCAAGGGTTACAGGCCCTAGCTTAAACAAGTATCGCCGGCTGCACTGAAGCTTGATAGGTTCTAAGTTTGCAATTATCCCTCGTAAGACGAATCTACTGAGTACTGCAACACATTTGGGTATGTCTTACAGCATACAAAACTGAAAATCATTGATGAGCAGCACGCTTAAAAAACCATAGAAAAAGTGGGCCGCCAAATCCAAATTTATTTTCAATTTTAGTTTTTCTGACATCTATCTGCAAGGGAGTGCGAACTCCGTCGATGTTAATAAAGAAAACACCCGCAAACAACGTATAGTTATCTCTTTGCAGGTTAAAATCTTGAAAAAGCATTTCAAAGTCTTCTCGTTTTATCGGTATTTACTTGTTATATTTTCAAATTTTGAAATAGGGACATTTGGTTTTCCTGAAAGGAGGTTTTTCTTAAAAGTGGATCAGGCCGCAAACATAATTGCATTGAAGGCCGCGAGTTTGACATGCCTGTTTATGAAATGCATAAAGCTAGAATTCGCCGCACAGCGCCTGAATCATCCTCTAGAGGAGCCCCCACCTTGACTATGAATACCAGTGTTACTGTAACAGTTGGCAGTAAGTGCGAACTTAAGGCCTTTCAAAGTTCAGCGCAGACGGGCATTGGATACGTAACATAACGCTTATACCGATATAGAGCTGTCACTGTGCATCAAAAGTTTATAAAAAATAATTTCTCAGATTATAATACTTAACAATGGAATGATGTTGTCAGTTTATATGTAGGCCTGTGAACGTGTTATAACGTGATTCAATGAAGAAAAGAACTGAAAAGAGCAAACGTTTCTATTGCTGTCTCACACCTTCTGCACTTAAACACAACAGGGAAAGAGGGAAAACAATAGTTTTTGTTTGCGTCAGATTCGTTTCTTCAATGACACGCGTTATACATGAATCTCGCTAGTTTTCATTAAAACATTGGTTCCTTTCTGGTTTTGGTCCGTAAGAGAGTGAGTATATAAGCGGTTGTCGGAACTAGGGCTCCGCACGCGGCCGGTGGTATACTAACACGGACATAATACAAGCTGCAGTATTAACGGCTATAGTGTGACGTCACATCACTGAGAAAAACACAGCGCAAGTGTAGATTGTCTGTGGTGCAAGTTTAGCATGTTAATTTTTTAATTTTAATTTGTTGTTAGTTGTTATTTTAAAAAGGGATATAAATGGCAAACGTCGGCTTTGTAGAGCATTGTCTGTCACTCATGCTGAGACCACACTATTGTGATATGGGCATAATTAAGACACCTAGGTGTAGCCATGGTTAATGGGCATAATTTTATAATAGCAATCAATATGACTGAACGCATCAGAGGGAGATATTCGGCTACGGTAAACCCGTTCTATCTGCGAAACTTACACTATACCGTTACCATTATGTGAAACGTTTTATGCTTCATCACTTAACTGTAGACTTTTATTTAGGGGGAAGAGACACTGCGTGATTTTTACATGATATTGATCCGAAAATGTATTTTTTTTTATTTATATTGAAAATTTATGGCGCTCTAAATAGGGAGGCACACATAAATCTAAACTCAGGTTAGTCTGTGATGGGGCCACCTTTGTTAGTGTTGTCAATTTATAGTCAAATGTCAGTTTTTTCGTAGAACGCCACTAAATTATATGTTAATTTGTATCGTTTTCTGCAGACTCTCTAGTGAGGCCTCTATTCCATTATTTTCTATTAGAAAGGGACAGTAAAATGATCCAACTCAATAGAAATATTTTTGTCCGGAAGTGTGCCCAGCGACTCATCAAGATATAGGTAAAGGTGGAGTCCACACTCCAAAAAGACCTATCCATCTCTATTTCAGTCTCTGGTGCTCTCTTTTCTTTCCTACTCACATATTAAGATACAATTTCAAAATGAAATTTTCTTTCCAACCAAGAGGCATGAGCACCAGGGTAAAATATCGGTCATAGATCGTTTTAAGCAATAAGAGTGCTAATTGTGACATTTCAATAAAGAGTTTATCCATGAAAAATCGAGAGCTTGTCGAACTATTTGAAACATGGACTCCGTTTTTATCTACAACTTCATGTAGCAACGATGTAACTTTCGAGATTCCCGATCAGTATGGCTCCCCATTGCTTCATTATAAAGAAAATAAAGTCATAAAAACCCGAATAATCCCTCGATCAGTGACGTGCCCCATAGCCGTTAGAGTAACGCAACAGAATAGAATCACGCGCACGGAACCACAAGGCGCACGCGACTAGAACCGCCGACAAATACCCAAACTACATCGCCTAGCACCAAAATTTAGAATCAAACGCTAATCCATATAAAAAAGTGTCCAACCGGCAAACAAAACGGCTTATATTACAGGGGAAATGAAACTACCAGCCTGCCTAGTACGGGATAGACTAGTCTTTCCCCGACTTCATTTTCTTGCTTACTTCTCAAGTAGAGTAAAACAGGGGAGAGACAATTTTGTCTACCGTCCGTGGTAGACAAAGCTGGACTAGTGAGTCGCGGGTCTAGTCGCGAGCTTCGATCGTCTAATCAAGCCCGGGTGATGCACGGCACATCGCATCGGCGCGTATTATACCACTTTTATAAGTTACAACGACGAAAATTACACTTTTACGGTGGATTTGAAGCACTGACCTATTACATATATACTAGTATGTAGTCTGTACTAATTTATTAGAAATTGAACGTACGTGTCAGAAAATAGGGAAAAGAGCTAGCGCCTTTGACATGAGACGCCTTTCTCAAACCTTTTATACAATAGATTAGTGTCCTGCCATTTTGTTTATTGCACAAATTATTAATATTCCCCAAAAATTAAACAGTCGTAAATATCTCAAAAAATTACAAAGTTACAAGCAGATTAAAATACAGGAATAGAAAGAGACAGCTCAAACATCAGACGTCAGTTCTTAGTGTATAGAATAGAATCTGTTAAATGCAAATCGTTATATCTACGTTAGACAAGATTTCTCCTTTGCGCTAACGTATATTGTCGAGCCTGATAAGCAAATTCTTAAACTGTAATTTGACAGTTCTAAAAATCTTGCCATCCTTTTCATTGAAGATAGAAACAACAAGGACCGCGGTGTATAACTAATCACCACCATTGTCGATGTAACTTACAAAGTTGGTAGTAACTAGTAATCCAGGTTATCCAATAAGAGTATGTAACGCCTAGTAGAGACCGCAGCCGCGCAGGTTGTTGGCAATGATGACGTCGGTGACGGCGTCGAATACGAACTGGATGTTGTTTGTATCTGTGGCGCACGTCATGTGACAGTAGATCTCCTTGGTGGTGGATTTGTTCTTAGCTTCGAACTGTGCTTGGATGTATGCTGCCGCCTCGCCGTATTCTTGCGCACCTGGGAATTACATAAAATAAAAAATATATAAGGTCCAAATATTACATACATAAATCCTGGACCCTAACTAGGATTCCCTGTATCCAGAGATTTAGAAACTACGAGGAACATGGTCCCACAACACCCCGACACAGAGCAAATATTTGCGCTTTTATTTCATGTGCACAAATACTTTTCATGTAACGGGAATCAAACATCCTCCGGGTTATGAACCGACTTGGAAGTCTAGCCAAGATCCTTGCACACCAAACGCTAGCTCCCTCGTTTGGCGTTAAAGCTATGGAAATGGATCTTTGCTTGGCCCGCTGCTCGCCACGGAGACTGTCATAATATAATGTTTATGTGATATTAGTTACTAATGTATATAAAATAGATTTGTGTATGCCCCAAACACTCAATGGTTCATCAAGTTATAGTCACATCATCAGATGGAAGATATCCACTGCTGAACTTCATAGGCTCCCATAAAACTTCGTAATCAACACGCAAATATCGCACACACTTGTTTTAGTAACTGATTATGAAATCATCTAGGATGTTTTCCAAATGTCTTGACTACAGGTCTGTTATCATTATAAAAATAAAGACTTCCGTGAGACCAAATACGTATCAATTTAATTCAACAACTACGAACTAAAAGGCATGTACTGTATTCGTAATGGTCTGCATATAGCATGCAAAACAAACGCATATCTTTGTTTATGCATAGTGGTTTCTCTTTGCGATCTCACGTGCACGTATTGCTCCAGTTAAATGGCTTGTGACTCATAGTTTTGTGTGACCCATAACGGTCATAACAGTACAAATACGACGCGCGGTTCTTTTGGAAATAAATGGCTTGATAATTCGACAAAAAGGATCGTGGTGATAGCCCACTGCATAAAGCCTACGTTATCGGGCACCCCAATAGGCTATCTTTAGATCGTCAACCAACACTTAATAAACATGTAAGAAAAATCAGGTATGCCAATGCCAATCCTGCCGGGTCATATTTTTATTTATTTATTTGTGCAAAACTAACAGTACTTATTAAAACACTAAAAATAAATAAACAAATTATAACATACCAGTGTATTCGGGGAAGCATATGGTGAGCGGCGACTTGCGTATCTTCTCCTCGAACAAATCCTTTTTGTTGAGGAACAAGATGATGCTGGTGTCAGTAAACCACTTGTTATTGCAGATCGAGTCGAACAGCTTTAGACTCTCCTGCATACGGTTCTGGAATTACAGAAATTGGACATTAAACACAGGTCAATAGATTCTAAATTGCGTTGGGTTTAGGAGAATGATGGTAGTTATTGCTAGTTCTTATCAATGAGAACCCAGCTTAAGTTCTTTAAAGATGAGACATCCAGGTCCGTTGGATTATTTTATCAATGAGACCAGCCCGCCTAGCATGCGCAACGAGACATAATTTTTTCACCACTGAAAAAATGACACGCCAAGGCAAGTACGCCAGGGAAGAGGAACTAAAGCACGCAAAGATAATGCTTTTATTACAGCGAAATGGAGCGGGTGTGGCTCAGCAAGGTTCGAACCAACGCAGTCTATTTCGAATTCCGCACAGCCCCTGATCAAGTTAGGTGCAAAATTTGCACCTGTAACGGTGAAGGAAAACATCCTGAAGAAATCGGCTGGTTCGAAAACCACAACGAGGACACGTGTCATCTGCCATCCCTCACTTGCCCAGCGTATTACTCTACCTGAAGGAACATAGACCAAGCCCCAGCAGTGGAAATATATTGGCTGACGATATTATAAATAAACATGGAAAACTATAAATGCAGAGGCGAGTATGATACTATAGCATCGTTTAACTTGAATAACTATTTTTAGTTGCATTTTAATCTCGATTCATAATGCAACTTTGTATCGTCTGTAATGTTTGTGTACTGTGACCATCAATCAACAGTATCGCACGCAACAGGAGTGGTGCTGGCGCTTTGTCAACATTCCACAAGTGCACTAAACTTAAATAATGTACATACTATAACAATCTCTTCGCACATTTTTAAATCAACTAGAAAAAAATACAAAACGAAACCAGGCTTTAAATCATTAATGCCATTTTCATTATGTTAAACTCTTTGGATTTAAGGATTGCTGCAACATAACATTTCGATTTTCGATTCGATTCGTTTGTTAGCACATTAATCGTACATATCGATTATGGTTTCAACTATCGACTTTTAGTATTAAATACTTTAAAGATGCCGTTTTTATATCGAGTTTTTCTATTGCATATTTTAAAGTTGCCTTTTAAATATCTATTTATGATTTCACCTGAGATCGACGTTTCGATCAAGTTACCTTTTCCGTTTCACAACAAAAAGAATAGACGAAATACCCTCGGTTTTAATATATATTCTTACCGTTGTCTCATCTTCGTGCAAAACCTGATCATACTCGGACATCGCCACGCAGAAAATAATCGCGGTGACATCTTCGAAGCAATGGATCCATTTCTTTCTCTCGGACCGCTGTCCGCCCACGTCGAACAATCTGTAATGTGACGACATACATTATTAGCATTGCAATATAAATGGCAATGCCGATTTGGCCAGTCTCTGTGGTAACTCAATAGCGATATCTATTTTGCAGACCCGGGTAAAAAGGGTTTGAGATAGTTTGGAAGAGATCGCTCTAACCGATAGGACTATCGATTGTACTTTCTATCTTCCGACGAGTCCGATTAGGTATTATCATCGTATAGGTCCACAGAATACTTAAAGTATTTTATTTTATTGAAAAATGGATCACACGCAACATACATTCAGTAAACGACGTAATCTAATGAAGATTACGTCGTTTAAAAAATAAGCCGATTAATTAGCTTCCTACACAATACGTTTAAAAAATTATAAGCGACTTTCTAGCGAATGAGTGTGCGTGAAGTGTAGAAATGAGGGTGAGTGAGCGGTACGCTTAGAATGTTGTATTTTTTTTATTTATCTATGACTATGACTATATGACTGTTTTATAAGCATAGAATGTGTGGTTTTCTGCCTATAAAAATAGTTCAAGTGTCTCTTCAGTGCACTGGCTTGTAATGTATTAGAACCTACATTATAATAGAGATCAGGCAGTGAGCACTATCTGTACTTACTGACCAAATATAATAAGAAAAATTTTAATTATAAGACACGTTTACTTTTTTTCTTTTTTAATTTTAGTATTATTGATGTGCTAGTGTAACGTGATGTTATAAGGTAAATAAATCTATGAATCTATCTTCGTACACAGATACCGTACACTTTACGTACAATATTAACATATTAATTGTGTCATTATCAACAGCCTGGAGACGACCATTGCTAAACATGGGTCTACCATATAACGCCATGTATACACTGCGACCGTTTTTATTATTATTATAGCTCATATTGACCTGTTATGACATGTAAACATAGTTTATGAATAAATGAGTATTAGTATTGAGTATTAACACCACTTTGCCATTATCATCACGTTTGCCAGGCGGCTTGGTCATTGCAGAAGATTTTTATTGTACCGGGCGCGCGGGGAGAATGTTACTTACGGCACCCACAGGAAGAGATGGGGTGATCCTATTCTCACACCGCCAGGACCACACAGCCTTATCATCTGTGTACTTACTTGAAATTAAGGTTTTTGAAGGAGAAGTGCACTTCGACTATTCCGGTGGTTTTGACTCTAGTCCTTAAGATATCCTGTTCGGTGGGCTGGTAGTCTCTCGCGCCTAACCGGTCCAGGTCATCGAGGAAACTGGAATGTAGAACAAAGAGATCTTTTAATATAGGTATAACAGTACTGACTATTATTTTGTAAGAGGTCTTACAAATAGTATCTTTTCTTTCTAGACTTCTATTATAGAAGGGTAAGATAAGCGCTTATACTAAATTTTAAAACAGTGTCTTAGCATTTTGTCCTTATTCATAGACCCAGCTAAGATGTAGGCATTGCCTATACCTATAGCGTAGAGCGTACAGGCAGGCTCCTCAGGGATGCCGTTTTTAACTAAGTCACGGACATAATCATTGTAATAATTTAGATCAATAGTATAGTTCTTATTTATTTCTAGTTAGTATGAATTTAGCTGGCCCACCACTAGGTGGACCAACGATCAGTAGGCCTAGCACGAACATTTACGCGGGAGTAAGTGTAACGTTAACGTAAGTCAGTTGTATGGGGCGCTGATCAAATGCCATACAACTGGCTTACGTTAACGTTACACTTACTCCCGCGTAAATGTTCGTGCTAGAGCCTCTGGTGAAAGCCGCGGGGAGCCGATGGATGCAGGCGGCGAGCAGCTGCTCAAAGTGTCGCTCTCTGGGGGAGGCCTGTGTTCAGCATTGGACGTCTTCAGGCTGTTGTTGATGATGATGATGATGATGATGATGATGATGATGATGAATAACTACGAATTTTAACAATACTTCCTCCTTTTAGTAGTAGTCGAGTAACAAGTATACGAGGATTCTTGTTTTAAAGGTATTCAGTATTATTCAACAAACTAATTGATAGTAAATATGAGCCCCAATCGGAATTGGTACAATAAACGCCCATTAAAATAGGTTTATATTCGTAACTCAATGTTTATAATAGCTATGTTATAGAAACTAGATTTTATAATACATGGCTAATGATAATATTATCAAACCTTACTCATTATTATAAAGAGTTATTAAATACTAATGCCCATAGTTTATAAATAAAAGCTATAATATTGATTAATACGTTTGTATTCACAATTAACTGGTACATAACTACTCTATACTGCAGGATAAAATGAAGTAACCTGAAACCATAAACAGTCACTGTTTATATTTCTCGTGGTGTTTTATAGGGGAAGCCTAGAGGATCAGCACTGGAAGTCTTCCGGCCGAAGATGTGATTTAATATTTAATTATTTACATAATAATTATGTATTACAGTTTCCTTAGTAAGAGATAGTAAGGAAGAGCCTATTGCATTTGTCAGTAACGGTATGAAACTCTTGAACTTTAGTATTTGGTTTTATCTGTTTCCATCAACGACGTCTTCCTTCAGTTTTTGTCCGAAGGCGATAATCATGTTGACATAGATAGTGTCCACACACATTTATTTGATGAAGTATTCAAAGCGTTGTTTAGCAAAAATCGAGCATTTTATAGATACTATAATGAGAAAACTGTGTCAGGATGAGGAAACAGTGTAGGATAAGAAAACAGAGTGCTAGAGTAAGACGAGTGTCAGGATAAGAACCCAGTGTCAACATGAGAAAACTGCGTGTCAGGATGCGAAAGTGGAGTGTCAGGATGAGAAAACTGAGTGTCAGTGTGGGAAAACAGTGTTAGGATGAAAAAAACAGAGTGGTAGGATGAGAAAACACAATCGATCTAGTCAGGTTCAGGCCTTAGGCGTACGTGTTCTTCGCCACGTGTCCTACTTCCAAAATCCATAAAAGAACTCTGCGGTTTGGTGTCCAACACAATAGTTCGGCACGCGTTAAAATTCATAGCCTTCTAACAATGGCGGCGATAAAAGCGATGTATTTAGGCATTTGCCTTGAAAACTTGGGGCCTAGATTTACATCTATGTTTTATTGATTTAGGGATTTTAGGGCAAGCAACTTTTTACAGCTCTAATGTAAATCCAAAGACTTTTTATCCAGACCACTAATACGAAATTAAAGCAGGGCAAAACCGTACACACCACTTTGGGTGTGATTGATTCTCAGCTGTCAAAATCAAAATCAGTCGTTACTTGGGTGTGCTTTTGAATACATACCAAAAAAATGCCGTCTTGCGTGATAAAACTGTGCCGAAATCACTCGAGGCACGAATCACAGAAGCACACGATCACATTTCACTTGTAAGTGGCCTTAATCATGTATTTTTATAAGATTATTTTAATTATTTCTATTTGACGAAGAGTTAGAACCATTTTACAATAAAAAGTTGACATGTCAAAATCAGTATTGCCACACGACATCTGAATAATTACCCGATTTCTTTTGTATGGATATCCAACAGATCCATGTCTAGCTGATCTTTGGATAAATGTAGTTCGAAAAAGTCGAAATGAAGATTGGTGGAAACCTAATACTCGCTCAACAATATTTTCATCGCATTTCTATAGTAAAGAACACACAGAACACAGAACTGCAAGATCACAATCGCTAACGCTAATGCCTCACGCTAACTCCAAAAATGTATCGAAATGACATTCGCTACGGAAAAGTTAGCGATTTCCGAAATGTCATTTCAGTACATTTTGGAGTTAGCGTGAGGCGTTAGCGTTAGTTGTTGGTATCTTTGCTAGACCCCCTGTACCTACATAATTGTTGTTCTTTAATCCCTTTAACTTGGTAATATTGAAAAACTCGTGAGTTATTAAAAGAAATGTTGGATAAACTGCTGGTTTTACTTAATTTGAATCCTTTTTATTAAAAGATTGCATGAGCTATCTAAAGAGCTTTTTCTTGTCTATAGATACTATCTAAATTAATTACCATCATACTACTATCTATTAGATAGTAGTATGATGGTAATTAATTTTATTATTTTAAATTGTTTAATGTAGGCGTTATATAATTTTTATTATTTACATTTTACATCTAGCTAGATTTTTATTTAGGTACCCGACTAAATCGGGTAATACTATTTATATGGTATGTTGAAAGAGGAACTGACATTAGAAGAAAAATAAAATGTGCTCTATGGTTTGATTCATGTTCAAACAAGGTTAAGTATGGAGACTTCGATTCTGGACCTATGTAATAGGGGAAATTCTGTGTGTAAATCTGACATAATTTAGTAAGTGTAGTAAATTTTGGGATGACACCTAACCAAAGTATAGTATAGTAAAGACAAGTTGATTACAAACATTCTTAATGATAAATGTGGGCTCACTTAAAGTAACCAAACTTGCCAAGTTTATGTAAATTCTAGTTGAAAAGATCTATTCTTATTTTAGCTATTCCTTGGATGATGTCAATATTGTTATAGGGATCCACATTTGGGATATAGTTAACGGTGACGTCAAGTTAACAATAGCAAATTAACATCTGTCTTTAAAGTACTCATTGAAATTCAGATTGTGTTCTGTTTACGGGCATAACATTGTATTTTATATTCAAACAGCCAAATACCAAAACACCAGAGACATTAGTATCTATGGTAAAAAATAAGAAGTAATATAAAATGATCTGAAGTCCGAAGTGAACACTATCGATCGGCATCCGTTCCCTAACGGTCAGGCAGGGTCTATAGAAATCATAAATAGTCCGAACCCTAACCTAATCTCTACTATGGCTGTGAGTCATACAGTCCGATAATGGAAATCTACGTAAAGTCTAGTTTATATTGTTGGTCATCTTGGAGTTGGACCACACTGATCCGTTAGAATATTCTCTGTAAATATACCCTCTACTAGCAAGCACGCATAGCAAGCTGAAATGGTAATGGGCAGGCCACATAGCTCGTAGAACTGACAACCGATGAGCTAGAAGGTTCTCGAGTGGCGATCACGAACCGGAAGACGCAGTGTAAGCCGGCCGACGAGGTGAACCGACGATCTGGTTAAAACCGTGACCCGATGGATGCAGGAGGCAAGGAGCCGTTCAAAGTAGCGCTTTGTGGGCGGGGTAGGCCTATGTTCAGTGGACATGTGCAGGCTGTTGATGATGATAACTCTCTACTAGCTACTCTCCTCTTTGTGCCACTTGACAACAAACTTGAAAGCTATCACACAAAAATTTCGCCGCCCGGCACATTCCAATAACGACCAATTACTCCTTCAAACCACAATATAAATTCCAACCGATTGTTTGTGCATCAAGTTAGGCGTTCAAAACAAAATAAGTTGGTATGATTAATTCAAGCAGTTATTAGTATTCGTCCAAACATCCGGCCTGGCAGTAGCGTAGCCAGTAGCCACTAGTTGCAGTGCCAGACGGCTTACTTATTAACGAGCTCTCACAGACACGCGATTCTTGAATATTACTGCGCGAGCCCCTCGCTATGAGTTATGTATGATGCAGTCGAATGCAGTTTTATAAGCGCCTTTGTGGAACGACCCATGCGTTTGAATGTGGCGGGGATTTCCATACTTATAAATACATAAGTGGTGGAAAACTTGGGAAACCTCAATAGTGCTTTTATGCACATTTTTAATATAGAACCAAGAAGCATATCGTTAGATAGATATGTCAACTTTAACTGATGTTTGAATTGGCGTAATATTAAATTGCAAAGATCCATCACGATCATGATAAATCATATTTGCTTTTGTGAATATTAATATTCATATAATTTAATTATTTATTACTTAATTGTGTAATGAGCACATTGTGGTGCGTATACATCAGTGATAAAACTTTGAAATCTGGAACGGTCACGCTATCATGGAATACCCACCAAACACATTATGAAGTTGAGGGTAATGTTAATCATGTTCGTGACAAAAAAAATTAATAATAAATTTACCCTATGTACTAGTCTTACTAATCCACTTTTGTTACCTTGGTGTCAATAAAGAGTTCATCTATCTATCTATCTATCTTTTGGAAGAGAGAAGGGACGGTGCGAGAGAGAACCGAAGCGAGCTTTGAAGGAATTACGACAAAATTGCGTAAATTATGTATGGCGCAAGCCTGCAGTTTTACGAGGACTATGTAAAGCTGCTCATGTATTTCTGATTTGAAGCTTTAGGTTAACAGGGCTTTGTGACCTAGCTGTGTGCGGAATGTACTTTGTGAATGCTAGAGTATTAGGTACAGGCACCGATTCAATAGTTACAAGTGTTGCGTGAATCAGACCTACAGAGAACAATGAAACTGGTATCGTCAACACTAACGTATAGGCAAATACAAACAAAACCTTTAATGATCACTAAGCATTAGTATTTTGAAATGTGTTCCGATCCAATAAGAGGCTGTACAAAAGCCCAGATATAATAGCCAAAACTAATAAAAGCTAACAGACATGTCGTTTCATTGATGAACGAGTATCTCTACGGTGAATATTTGAATAAGTTATACAGTCCGATGTTAATTACACATGTCTAATGTATTAGACTTATCTATTTAACATTCTGTGCAACCGATTTTGATCATTTCCTGCAACGTGGCCGTTGATCTTTGTACTTTCTCTTCCATTTTCCTTGATTTATAAATTGAAACACATGTTTAGAGGTACCTCATGGGAAATAAAGCATTATTCATAGCTGTTAGTGGTAATGGTAACTGTCGAAGATATTGGTCCACAGGACTGTCTCTGTGACTAATCAAGTTAGCACCGACTACAGAATGCGTCACCGCAGCACTTCCGAGTACACTGACTTTGAGCTTGGCCGTCCTAAATCATCTTAATCGCTTTATGACTCGTCGAATAGAAATGAGACATTTTGACGCTATCATATGAATGACGAAATTAACAAACGCACAAAGGGGTCTTGTATCAATAGTTTACAAATTACATTAAAACTTGCATCACGATATATCAATCGAGTACGAAGTAGTACCTTTTTGTCTACGTCGTAAGTAAGTTTGTAGAATCGATCTAAAAGACCTGATTGGATAGCCAATCAAAACATTCAGTACTTTAAAATACGCCGCCAGTCCTAAAAGGTGGTTGTGAAATTAAACGTGCTTTGAAAGCTGCCCGTTTAAAAAGCCGCATTAGCACGGTTTCACTGTTAAACTCTCCGTAGGTGGAAAATCTATACCTACTTGTTTTGTACATGTATAGAATTTCTATGACTGCATTCGCAAGCAAGCTTTTTGTGTGGCTTGAAACGTTGCTCGACTCTGCAGCTGACGCTGATTCTAAGCCGTACGAAGGTACGCTTGAATAAGTACGGTTTAATTGCATGCTATATATGTAGGGTAGGACTGTCCAATTGGATAAGTCCAACTTCGACAAAGAGGTCGCCCGAAGAATCCAATTCGGCTGGGCAGCGTTCGGGAGAACGCTGCCCAGCCGAATTGGATTCCGAATCTTCGGTCGCTTCCCAGCTTCGACCTATCTTTTTGTCCAAAATACCACAAAGCCTGAAAACAAAAGTTTTCAATCAATGTGTGTTGCCAGTGATGACTTATGGAACTGAGACGTGGTCTCTAACTGTTGGCCTCATTACTAAGCTCAAAGTCGCGCAACGAGCTATGGAGAGAGCAATGCTCGGTGTTTCCCTGCGAGATAAGATCCAAAATGAGGAGATCCGCAGGAGAACTAAGTGACCGATGTAGCTCTTAGGATTAGCAAGTTGAAATGGCAATGGGCAGGCATGGACATCGCTCGTAGAACTGACAACCGATGGGGAAGAAAGGTTCTCAAGTGGCGACCACGAACTGGAAGACGCAGCGTAGGCCGGCCCCCCTCTAGGTGGCCCGACGACCTGGTGAAAGCCGCGTGGAGCCGATGGATGCAGGAGGCGAGCAGCCGCTCTAAGCGGCGCTCCCTGGGGGAGGCCTATGTTCAGCAGTGGACGTCTTCAGGCTGTTAATGATGATAATGATATGTAGGACTGACATGTTACTTGTCTGGATAATGAGCGTTTCGTTTTGATAATACATGAATGGAGTAAGAAATCTCAGATTCAGATTCAGATTTTCAGATTTTTTTCTATGTTGGGTAACTTTCAAGTCCAACTGCCTGGGATCTATTCAAAATCAGCTCAGAATTTGAGTTCTTCATCAACTATAATATGTACATCATATAATATATAACAACTATAATATATTGTGTTCAGTGTTTTAGTTTTTCTCGATCAACGGTGAAATCAAACACCATAAGTTTGACGAAAACAAAATGAATCCAGGAGAGTAAAGACGGAAAAAATGACAGTGTTAAAGTTTCTTCAATAAACATGGGTAAACGCACAAAACAAAACAAACAAATGTATATAACTCCTGTAGAGTAACCGACTACCCCTAACCACAGTTGACCACTGCACAGGTAGGTACTTAAGAGAAATATACAATATCATCAAACCACAAACTGCATCAACTCTAGCAGTCCTCGCGGTTGGTGTCAATAACAACAATACATTACAGTGTATAACACGACCACGTACTAAAACATCATGATTAGATGGTAATTATGCAATAGAACTTAAACCGCACAATGGGAGACCATGAAAAATTCATTGTTTTTACTTTTTACTTAAACTAAACAATTTAAAAAATAAATCATTCAATACAAAAAAATCTAACGCATATAATTTGTGATTCCGTTATTATCATTCATAGTAAGGCAGCTCGTAGCTCGTAGAACCAACAACCGATGGAGAAGAAAGCTTCTCGAGTGGCGACCAAGAATCAGAAGACGCAGCGTATGGCCTCCACTAGAAGGACCAACGATTTGGTCAAAACCACGGACGATGGATGCAGGAGGCAAGCAGCCGCTCAAAGTGTCACTCCGTGGGAGAGGCCAATGTTCAGCAGAAAACGTCTTCACGCTGTCGATGATGAGTGATGACACAGTACCTAATCACTTTATTTGCTGGTCACTTGATCAAGGTCTAATCAGATAACATAGCAAGATCACAGGCTTCGAACTTTTTGGTATCGTGATCAATGTCACAAACAATAACAGTAGCAATTCAAGGGCAATCTGTTCTGTATAGATCGAGCCAGCCGTTGGAAACTTGCCAGCATAAATCCTAGACAAGCCTCCACTTGGGCGAGCTGGCAAGGTCTAGACCAAAAAGGTTGTTACGAAACGCGCTCGTGAAAACGCTTGCAAATAGGGCAGTTTAGATCGGTTGTGTAACCCATTCAATACAGTGCCCAATTATAGAAACTAGCGCAGCACTGTTGCTAATGAAGAGTTCATAGAACTAGCCGGGATTCAAGCCAACTTCCGCTACTGTAATGCCAGACACAATAGGTTTTTATTGTGTCTAGTCATTGGGCATTAGCAAATCAGGAGGTTACAAAAATGTACGTATCACAAAAAATATTTACAATTCAGACATACAAAGAGTATTCAAAAATAAAAGGTTTTTAAAAGTTTAGGAAAATGACACAGATTCCTAGTCCCCTCATAATAAACCATTCCAATGAAAATTTGAGCAGCACAAAGGCTCCAAAACTAGCAAGGCGTTCATTTTGGCATGTTGCCAGAAAAGGCCTCCAAATCCTTTACTGCGGCATTTCATCAGGACACAAGCGTGTTGCTTGATTACACGCAAAAGCCGCAGTTACCCCAACTCGCTAACTAACCTCGCTAAAATATCTCCAGACTAAAAATATAGCAGCCGTAATTAAAAATGTTGGATTGGAATGTTATCGACGCACCACAGCGAGAGGAATGAGAAACATGAGCTAATATTGATAACACCGACACCTATCTGCATGCCGTTTTGATAATACACGAAAATCATATGTAGGAAATAATTTTAAGATTGGCAGCTGCACCACCTCTGATAACCCTCTCATCGGGAGTGCTATTATAGTTAAAACATAATATAAACACGAATATACTGGTCGTTACGTGTGAACCGTTCTAAAACCAAGTGTTTATCGTAGTGGCGCTTTTTCGAGTCGCTCCTAAGCGTGCTGACGTCAAACCTCTGTCAACATTAACTGGGTCAGTAAACATGGGTGAATTACATTCGGAAAAGACGAAATCATTTCATATTGCTATTTGAACGGCGCGACGTTGGGTGCTTTTTGTGGGAGGATAATATGATGGCTATTGAAGACACTGTGTTAGATTTGGCATAATCGAACTGTTGAGGAATTCAAAAGGTACAACCACGGTATAACAGCTACTACCTTATGCTGAAATTAAAGTCAAATATTCTACGATAATTTAGAGTGTAACTTCTGTCAAGTTTGGCCAGTCATGTTTAGGGGAAATCCACATTTTTCGATTCTCACTTTGTTTGCGCATTTTTATTATATTTTACCGTTCGTTTCAATGACTTCAAATTCAAACTTGAATTGGAGATGAGAAGAATTTGGTATAGGTTACGATAAGATTCATCAAAAGATCAACTAATTTTAAATGGCATACGTTACCAGCCATGTCAAGATTGATACAATGCGGTTATTATAGTTTATCAAGCATTTGAGATCAATTTTCAGCTGGCTTGCAGGAAATGGCGGAGGTATTACAATAAGCAGTCATCTACAGTTAAGTGTTCTCGACTCAAGTCAGAGGAAGTTGCAGTTATGGTTTGATTGCATGCACAGGCCCGGGTAATGTAGATTCGGCAGCCGCCCAGCAACAGGTCTGGGCGGCGATCAATAAGCCGCGCCGTCGCACGTCGCGCGAGCCCTTTCGATAGGCCCGCGCTTCACCCGCGCCCGCAGCGCCGCCGCCCGGCAAGCGAAGCGAACGCAATCCACGACGTCATGACACGCATAAACGATCCCGTGGAAACAAGACAGAATGAGAGGACATGTTGTGCGAAGTTGCGAACTGTAACAGCTCAACAGCCGGTAATCGATGCAACGGAGACCAGTTTCACCGCGGTGAGATGTGAATTCGCGTCGCATGAAACGAACGATTCTGTCTGTGGAGTCTTGTCGGGATGAAATGGCATTGGCGTAACGTAAAGTATGGACATAGTTTTAAAAGTCATAGCTAAAGGTTTTCGTACAGGGATAATGATCGTACGTAGCACAAAATCAACTTGAAGACAAATGATTTTAATAATACATCGAAAAACACTGGTCTAATGTCAGCCACCTACATATAATTATGTAATAATGTGTAGCCGTAAATGACCAGCATGGAGTGTTCATCAAAGCAAATCTTGAAAAGTAAATGTATGTGTATTATTATTATGCATGAAGCCCGTTTCACCAGTTCCAAATTTTAAAATCAATAAACATTACTTTATTTTTGTTACATGCAATCTTTTGATCGTACTTTCATTTTGTTTGTTGATCTTCAATCGAGCCAGAATTTGATCAATGATCAGTGATAAATGATATATTTTGGATTCATAACTAAACTATCTTCTATACAATCTCTACGAACGCAACCGACGTCATTACATACAATCTTAACAAATGCAATCAAAGTCATCAGGATAACGACGGATCGATTCTTATCCGGTTACATAATCAAGGCTCAAGGTCTGCTCTATTGTGACTTCACGAAAGTTCATTGCGAGGAATGTAACTCATAGCGTTTTAGAGTTCGGATTCGGTTGATGGCGCTTGCGGTCAGAGGGCAACTGATGATGGTGTAAAGAGTTTCCGGAATTAGCGAGAGCGTCATGCGATCGGCGCATAAATCTGTCGCCACGTCCATTCCACGCGCCACTCGGCGACGTGGGTGGCAGCTGCAACACCAGCGATCTCGTGATACTACCACGATTGCTTACGACCTGTCCCGTCATACTAATGTTTCTACATTTGTTACACACATTCATGCATCATTTTATAGTACCTACACTGGTCACTGTCCACAGAGGAACAATGATCCCATAATGAGTCTTACCGACTGGCGCATTCATTATTCAGATTCACTATTCACGATTGGTAAATTGCTGCGACAGTGTTAGTAGATTCAGAGTTCAGGCACATGTTAAAAAAGATAAGCTAGTAGGTGGAAAACACGATTACGCAACTATATCAGCTCTTGAATATCAACGAGTGAGAACAAATTGTAGCACAAAAAGATATCAAGATCAAGAAAGATACAAACATACAGAAGTCGGTGCCGGTAAAGCGAAATATGAATGTTAGTCGCACTTATATAGTACGATAATACCATCGTAATTCGTAAGGTTTCGTGACGGCTGAGTGACAGCCCTCTGAATAAAACATTCACAAATTAGAGCTTTACAAAAGCCAACCCCAAAAGGTGGCTTAATTTTAAATCATGGTACATTTCTTATCAGTATGTTGACGCCTTGGCCTAGTTTTTGGACATGCAACGTAGATTGAATTGCTTTTTTACAAATAAAATAAAAACTATAGAAGGCGGTTCTTTGAAAATATGTACAATAGCGATTTATTCTTGGATAGCATAATCATAAGCGCATTCTGAGCATTATACAATATACATTGGCTGGAAGGCACCAGAAAGCAAACTAGTGTTTAGTTTCACAAGAAACGCAATCATCAGGTTTTTCAAAACATGACACAATCCATTGCTGCTATAGGTAGCTAAATTTACCCGAGTAGAAACAACTAGATAACCAAAATGTTATACAAAACTAATCACCAATCGCCAACTTTTTATACATGGAACTTATTCCGGTATGGTGTTGAAGAATTAGGTGGTTTTTGACGTGGATATTTTCACGATGGAGATATAATCGATGGCGCGTATTAAGAAAAACTTTAGAGGAAGTTTTAATAAAGTGACAAAGAGAGCTGAGTGAGAAGCAAACCTAATGTACAGGTTGACGAAAACGTGATTTGAATTTTAAAACGACAACGGATTTGATATTTAATTATAGACATAGATAGAGTATAGAATAGACCATATTTTTCATAAGCCAAGCAGATTGTGATTCTAAATAATTCCTGAGAGTGAGTTAGATCTTTAAGATTCTTTAAATGTTCTCGTAGATATCATACGCAAATCAGCATTTTGTATTTTAATTATTAAAACCAGGCAAATCCAAGTAGTGATTGATGAAACAGCAGTCTGATTTGCTCCATTCATATCTATATTTGGCGCCAGTTTTATCGGACATGGGTAATCCACAAACAAAGGACCCTTATAGCTGCTGCACACCGACAGCATCCGTCGACCATACACATACATGCAAGTATATGACTTGACTACCGTTATCGGGTTACCGAAGGCATAGTAGACGGAGCCGTAGGTCTTATGAATTAAACTGGACATTATTAGCATGATTTGCTTCATATTCCTATTACAGTGAATTGATTAACAACAGTTAATTGATCTTTAGTTAGTGAAATGTACTCTTAATAGACGTAAACTAAACGAGGTGTGATTGGTGTTGTGCGGAAGACGCACAAGCACAAACGCATGAATGTGCGGCGACCGGACGAGTCAATCGACGCTGGCGCATCGCTCCCTGCTGGTGGGATCAAAATGATTTAACTGGTCTGTGACGTCACCCTGTTCCATTACGTTTGCTGTTCTGCAATAAAAAATAAAACCTAGTACCTACTTACTTACATGAACTTAGTAGATGACTAGATGAGCATAAATTGATAAATTTTAAAACTTAGGTTGATATAGAAACATCACAATCTTTAGCGTTTGCAAATTGGCAAGCACAGCACCCACCACTAACTGACCTTACGAATATGCGATCAATCATGTATGCATTTATTTTTAACAATGCCTGTCAACTAAATCAGACAGCTTATGGATAAGAAGGCGATGATCACCAGAGTTATTGACAAGAGAAAACAGTTGTACGACCTTAGCACATAACATTAGCATTGTACAATGTAAATTAACAAAAATATGTAGAGCATATTATTACCAATAGGTAATAGGTACACATCCACAACACATAACTAACTTAACTTAGACGAAAGTTAATGTGTTCCATAACTAAGTAAATAGAGCCACAACACAAGTTATTGAAATACGATATGTAAAACATGACTTGCAATATTTCGTATGGATTCCAGCCAACATTTAACAGGAGCATGTTAAGTGATGTCACCATAGTGGTGCGTTTTGTAGGGCACAGGAGTGGTGTCGTTATATATGAGAGCTAAGCGTTAACACGAAACAATATTCTTGTTATGACCATTTTACACATCTTTCCACACATTTTGTGAGAGTTGCGTAAATATTCCCCATCAATCTGGGAGACTCAGACTCCTAGGAAATTTTAAGATTGCAAGTTATAACAATACAATGCGATAGTTTCCAAACTATTTTCCGAGTAACAGTAAAACAAGTGCTGCCGATTTTGTTGACAGGTAAGGTAATACTACAAACTACCTATAGTATCTGATCTGATACCTATTTCTGGTTTACACTTTCTTTTTTAAGACATTTATCGCTCGTTTCGTAGAAGATTCTATTTGTTGCTATTAATGTTCAAAAGTTTTTCCGAATCAATACCTAAGTAAATAGATCATCATTATAGTTTTTAAAAAAGGTAAAAGTAAGTAAGTAATACACACAAACATTTTCTATGAATTATATCGCAACACTACGACTTTAATGAAGTTAACTGCATAAGTTGTTATCGCTACCGGTCATGCATTCCATATGCCCATATGAGTTACTTGATTCGCAAAAAGTAGTACTAGCTTGTACAAAATGCTATTACCCCAACTTATATTTTTTATCCGTTTTTCTGGTAATTACGATCCAAGCAGTATTGCAAAGACATAAAAACCAAAATGGCTTATCGAAACCAGCAGTAACTCCTGTAAAGACCGCAGCCATTAGTAATTTGACAGTAGAATCTCAGTTTAATGACCACATCCCGTTTTCAACAACGACGTCTGCGCATTTGTTTTGAGCGAAGATCACTGTGACTCATTGCTAGGAACAACAAATCCCATTCAATGAAAAACGTAACGTTTCGTTTGTGCGACTTTAAACGCGGAATATTTAACGCTTAGATGAATTTAATTGGGTTTGGGGAAACCTAATTAACATATCTACTACTTTCAAATGAACCGCCTTTGATTAACAATTAACAAGTCGTAGTTAGAGGTATCACGACATATGAAGACAAATTGGGTTAACAACGTGAACGTCCGATTATGACAGCGGTGTGATGAGTTTTTATTTCGTTTTTTAGAATGGAACGCATTGTAGACGAAGACCGAGAGCAGCCAAAAGATTTTCTCACCGAGCTCTATAAATGGGCTCTTGAATGTAAACAAGTGATACTCCAGAAGCCGTTCTATTGCTACTTGCCACAGTATCTTTGTGCTTTACCTGACAAAATCTACGCGACTATTTTTCGCTTTTTCAGCGGTCGTAGCCTGGGCTTTAGGCACACGGCTGGGGTGTTTAAATAACGATGATGCTGACGCTAGGGAGATAATTAGATGTATTCATGGTTTCTTTCATAGCGTTCCTGATTTAGAATTATCTGCTCCCCTATGGATATTATACTCGACGCCAGCTTACAGGACCTATGTTGAATCACTTGATGCCTTTAGATCACTGTGTTTGCGAAAACATACCGACAAGGGGAAAGGAGTGTGCGCACAAATAGCTAAGGGCTTTGGTGAGAAAGTCGCTGCGGTATTAGCTCTAGATTTGATATTGGTAGGAGTGGATACCACCGCCGCTGCAGCAGATAGCACAATGTATCTACTTGCTAATAATAAAAGAGCACAAAGACTACTACAAGATGAACTTGACAATTATTTGCCAAACAGCAAAACAATGACTAGTAAACATTTGGATAAGCTACCGTATCTTAAAGCTTGCATTAAATAATCTCTTAGGTAAGTTGGCTTGGATCTCAGTAAGTTGACTTCACAAATAGGTTATGAACAAATTATCATGATGACAAGCATAGTATGAAAGGCGGATAGTATTTGAGGGTTACGAGGACTACCTTTACTCATGACTACTTCCTAGCTAGACTAGATTCCATCGGCGGACCAGATTAGGAACTTTATTGATTTATTTTTACTTTTGATTAATATGTAAATGGGGTACTTATATTATTGATGGTTCAATGTTTGTCCGTCATGTGAAACAGACATATACCCAATTCGAAGATTGAAGTATACCAGCAAATTTTGTGTTTGGGTAGTGTTATGATAAAACAGTTTTCGTAATATTCTGCAACCATAAAAAATGATGCAGCACCGCACCACAAGCCACAAACTTGTTATCTCCGATACTAAAGCAGGGTACGGTGGCAGTTTGCATAACATTTGCATCGCAAATATAATATGTTGTTAGGGTGAGGGAGGTGCAAATATTGGCCGATCCTAATCATATCGCGCATATTTTAATACGCTTATTCCTTAGCTACTAGAGTGTCGAAACTCAAAATCCTGTGAACCCGCCGCAAAATTATTCCAAGTTTTCCTTTATGCGTTTACTTAAACATAAAGCCCTTAAAATACCTTACGTGTTAAATTAAAGAGATTACCAAACTGGATATTGGTTTGGTTAGCTACATGGCTACTAAAGCTACATTCTGTAACCTGAGTAAAAAAAACCAGAATATTTTTTAAACTGACCTTATTTCACCAATACCTAACCAGAAAACTGATGCAGAATTCGCCATGTAGGCAGGTATTGTCTAGTCTGGTCCAATTCAATCTATGGATATAATTTATTCAAAGCTTTTTCTATCGGGTTTCTATTTCTAGCTTTAGAAACGGTACATCTACCGAAAGAGCCTCTACACTACAGCCACATATATTTTCAGACCACATTTTATTCATGAGTAGACTTTTGTAGACTATCTGAGTGAATTCAAAATATAATTGTCTATTGTCCAATCAAATCAGTTTGCACATATTTTAGATCTTGACTTTTTCAAGAGAAAATTTAATAAGGACTTGGTATAAAAAATCAAATAATTGATGAGCGATTTTATTTTTAAAGTAGCAAATTAGAAGTAAATACCCTGTAGCAGAAATATACTAGGCAGGTTTCGATGACTTTTCGTTATAGCCTTTTTCACTATGCTGTTGTTATTTTAAAAGAAGCTATTGAGTTTTAAGAATAATTTTTCAATGTTTCCATGTTGAAGCATAAAATATGATACAATCTGTATCATGTCGTAACATGACTATTGATGGTCAGCCTCCGATTACACTGCACCTAAGCTCGATCTTTAATTCGATGCACTCTATAATATCTAGTGTTAATAAATTTGAAGAAATACTTTTAACTTTTATATATTTCAAAAGTTTGGATTGCATAATGATACCATTTCAGAATCTAACTAGTCATTTTGGGAAACGGAAGGTGCACCCAATCAGACTCAGTTATATTTTCCGACAGGGGTAAGTTCAATTCTACACCATTATCGACAAACATAGGTTTATACCAAACAATTACTAGGTACATATATTCAACTTATTTTATCTATTAGATTTCAGTCTCACCCCAGATAATATAATACCTACACTACAGACGCCCATACAACTGATACAACGGAATAACGCGGGCTATTTTACGAATTATTTTATATCTGCATAAGGCAATATTATCAACCGACATTTAATGCATGTTGCATGTATCGTATTGGGAAACTGTAATGGTGTTATAATTAAGTGAATAAATAAATAAATAAATGTTGGCGAAGTATTGGGCCAAATGAATACACTGGACTCTCACTAGTAACTCTCTAGACACGATTACTAAATTTTTTTCAAGTTCGGGCTATTTTTCGTTTGTACCTGATGGGACCCTATGGGCTCACATAGTTTTTCCGCACTACATACTATCAAATGAAGAACGCTACTTTCCGTCGCCTCAAGAATACGTCCCGGAGCGTTGGCTTCGAGACATTGAGGTTTCAAAGCCTGAATGGCCACACTGGGAATGTCTAATAAAGGAATCAAAGAAACAAAGAATACGCCTAAACGCAAAAGAGTCAAAGAGTCAGGATTTGTTGAAGGGACATACGAGGGAACTAAGCCATGTATGTCCACACAACGAAACAAGTGCGTATACGTTCAGTCAAGTGTGCCGCAAGCAAAAGGAAGTGGGGATCCACCCATTCGCGTCACTTCCCTTCGGGTTCGGCCGGAGGATGTGTATCGGGAAGAGTTTCGCGGAAGCAGCGTTACAACTTTTATTGGCGAAGGTTAGTTGGATTAGGTACATATCTCATAAAAACTTTACTAAGCTATTATCTTGTTCAGTAACAACAGTGAGAAAACTGTTAATAATAGACTATTGTGTCTCAGCAGACAAAACAAAGATTTAGCGACTAATTCCGTTCATGTTAAATTTTACGGCAGAAGAATGATAGGATTCTATTGTTATTTGAATTATTGAGTATTATTATTTTTATGACCATTATTATTAACAGCTAATTTATTAATTGTTTCGATGTGCAAACGGCAAACAATTTGTTAATCCTGAATTGTGAGAGGCCAAGGACGAGTTATGTCGATGGTGGATTTCACATGATAACTGAATCAACATTGCAATATCAGTGAAACGTAGGGCGAGTAGGCACAGAAAATCAGTAACAAAGCACGTGCCCGCCTAGTGTTTACCGAAATTATCAACGCAGGGAATGATCTCGATAGTGCCCGATGGTGATATTACTGATAAGCTAATGCTGAGTAAACATTTCAGATATTCAGCCGATTCGACGTATCCTGGCGATATGGAGCGCTGTCATCCAGTGTGACGCCTACGTACGTAGTCGTACCGAACGAGCCTTTGCGGTTTACAATTATTGAGAAAAGAAGACAGGATGATAATGAGCAGGAGGTTAGAAATACGTAACTGATAGTATAATTTATGCGGAAGATAAAAATACAAGTTGATATAATAATTATAGTCCGAATATTTTATGGTAGTATATTCCCGACGTTTCGAACACAGCGTCAGTTACGCACGCGGAAAACATGTATAGGCCAAATAATCCATGTGATCATTATTAGGTGATCATTGCACAAAACAATAAACAATATTAAGGCAAGTTAATTAACTAACTGACTTAGTAAACGAACATGTGTGAAGAACATTGTGGAAAGAAAATAAACAAATTAGATTGAAATTAAAGTTGAAGTAAGGCAAGAATTAGAATAGTTAAAGAATGTCAGAGTTACAAAATCAGCGATGGAAACCAAACACGTAATCATTAATAAGTTATTAAGGAAAATGTAAGGTTTATAAAATGTTTTTACCTAATAAAAATATATTGTGACTAACTGAGAATTCAAATGACTAACGACTAAAATAATTAGAAACCCTCTCCCAGATATTCTACTGTTATGAAGTGTTTTACTAAAAAAAGTTGTTTTCGTCTTCCCTATAAGTAAGTCAACTTTTAACTGACTGCTGAAAATTAGATAAAATGTGATCCATTAAACCATCTTCTAAAAAAATGTTAAAAAAATAACATGAGAATAATAACCCATTAAAGTCGGACAATAGCAGTCACGAATGCCATGAAAGCTAATTTTCCGGAGCACCAATTACTAGTTATGATACATCTACATCTACACGGATGATTCATTCAGACCAACCCAGTAGGTATAAGTCTAATGAACCACAAACCACACCTTTATATCGTAGGCACAGACAAGGTTGCCAGTCTCGTCTCTTAAAATCAATGAGGCCTATTTTTCTTGAAGTAACATGAATTACCATGAGGACCACTCATTATTGTTAGACCATTTTTTAACCTTTAGACTAAACGAAGTTACAGGTACATAACATGAACATGCAACTCTGAAAATACCTATAAAAATGTTCAGTAAACTTATGATACTTTTATTAATCAAACTCGGTGTCATGGTATTTATGGAAGGCTATCCGCCCACTATTATTAGGTTTCGCCTTCTCAATGACAAAGTATGTGGTTGTGGACTCACTATTTAGCTGAATCGTTGAGCTGGTACTCGTTGGAGCGGCCGAAGCATTCTTGCACGCCAGCGTCAGCCCAGAGCCTCTTCATCGCCGCGAGGAGTTCCTCACTGAAAGGCTCTGTGTCTTCCATCCGCTGGATCACGTCGAACACCATCTTGCCGTCGCTCTGTAGAAATATGAAACATGTGGAACTCAACTAGGATTCAACAAAAAGAAGGCTTGAAAAACTTGATATAATTTAGACATGTCTCGTATGCATTGTCAATTGGAATATTTTTATAGTCTGCTGGAAGACGATCACCAAGACGCCTGCCAAGCGTAGCCATGATTGGGAGTCCTATATTCAGCAGTGGACACAAAAATGCTGAACTGTGACTATAATTCAAATAAAATATTTGCAAAATAAAAACTAAATACTAAGTAGGTATTCTGTATATTTTAGGTTAACTGATTTTTTGATTAGTATAAGTGCCTATTTGTAATAAATTAAAAAATAAATAAATAAATAAATATGTGTGGACCTTTCACACAGCGCCATCTAGCCCCAAACTAAGCATAGCTTGTACTATGGGAACCAGATAACTGATACAATACTTATACAGGGTTACAGGAAAAATCGTGCTAGATCCATTAAGGGCGTGGAGTACCCATCATTTCAGACTTATTTCACTATGAAACACTCTAGCCTAAACTTAACTCTTTTCCAGATATTCGACTTTTAATTTTTTTATTGAAAATTGCCGTTTTTTAGGCTACAAAATTTAATTTTGTTTATTTTGTGTGTCTTATTATTATTATTATTGCATTTTTATATGTGTAATAATATGCTTTAGGACGTCAATCATTAAAATAGTACATAAGTAAATTGAATAGGCCGCAGTAGACAAGTGAAAGTTAAGAAATAAACAAAAAAATTATAAACTGTATTGTTCTCTAAAGGATATCTAAAAAAAATATTATGGCAGTAGTTCGGCAAATGTGTTTTAAAATATCTACGTTTCATCAGCTATCTAACGAGGTATAATAATCTAGGATTTTATTCAAATGCATTGAAAAAAAATTAGTTTCATAGGCGACAGTGGAGAAGAAAATTTATACTTAGCCCTAAAAAGTAAAATAAAACAATAGGTAAGCATGCAATGTCAGTTATTAAAGGTTTTCACACAATTTTTTCTTATTCTACAGTTCATGTTCAACATGGCCGTCTCTATTTCTGATACATTGTCGCATCCTTCTACGGAGACCAGTCTTCACTACTCCAGTGGTCAACGTGGTCCTCATTTTATTTGCTGCATCCACAATCCTTTCTCTTAAGTCTGCCACAGACGAAAGTGGATTTAGCTCGCTGTACACAAGACTTTTCATGAACCCCCATACATGAAAATCCATGGGGGTTAGGTCCGGACTCCTTGCTGGCCATGGCAACGGCCCACCTCGTCTAATCCATTTGGTTTGGTAATTTGTGTCCGGCCAGTCTCTGACACTTCTCCTGAAATGGGCAGGGCAGCCATCGTGTTGGAACCACATGTCCCTAATCAGGTTGAGTGGCAGATCATCCAGCATATCACTCAAGTCTGCTCTCAGGAAATTTTCGTAGCTTTCCCCATTTACATTATCCGGGAGAAAGTAAGGTCCAATCAAATGATTGGATATTGGGATTCCTTAGTTATTTTGGGGCCCAGTAATGGGTGGGCCTTGTGATAGTTAGTTATGTCATCTTTATCAAATTTGGACTCATTCGTTCACAAGATATTTCTTAGAAAATCTGGGTCTTGTACGTCAGCATTTAGCATAAATCTGCAAAAGTCCAATCTTCTCGCAGGGTCTCAAAACAGAGCCAGTTTCTCGAAGTCTTCGATAAGCTCTGTCAAGAACGGCCACATCCGGCACTCGACGACCGGGGTAGCGAGTTATGTATTCGTTGCGAGCTTGCGCAGACACACAATCGCAGTATCCGTAACAAATAAGCATATCAGCATATTCCTCAGGTGTGTAGGACGTCATCTTCAACACTTCCGTATCACAGGTACAAATCAGAGTCCGGTTAACAAGCATAGTAATCACAAATCAGAAGAAATAGTCCAGAATCACAGCCAAGTCGAGAAATAGAGCAAAACGATATCACATCTACTATGTACGAAGCACAAAAGCAGTCTGACAACCAAGATACCGAGACCGTTAGAACTGCTATCTGGAGCGTTCCAACTATTTTTTTACACGAAATGTAATACAAACCCTAGATTATTATACCTCGTTAGAAAGCTGATGAAACGTAGATATTTTATAACACATCTGCCGAACAACTGCCATAATATTTTTTTTAGATATCCTTTAGAGAACAATACAGTTTATAATTTTTTTGTTTATTTCTTAACTTTCACTTGTCTACTACGGTCTATTCAATTAACTTATGTACTATTTTAATGATTGACGTCCTAAAGCATATTATTACACATATAAAAATGCAATAATAATAGTAAAAAGACACACAAAATAAACAAAATTAAATTTTGTTGCATAATAATCGGCAATTTTCAATAAAAATATTAAAAGTCGAATATCTGGAAAACGGTTAAGTTTAGGCTAGGGTGTCTCATAGTGAAATAAGTCTGAAATGATGGGTACTCCACGCCCTTAATGGATCTAGCACGATTTTTCCTGTAACCCTGTATACTTTTTTGTTTGTAAATACATACATAGAATACAATATAACACCCAGACGCAGAACAAACATCTATGTTCATCACACAATTGTTTGTCCCGGGTAGGAATCGAACCCACAGCCCTCAGTTCAGAAGGCAGGGATACTACCAACTGAGCTATCGGGCCCGTCCGGGGGGAATTGTTTGAGTTTTAGAAGTTTTCTAGCAGTAAAGCCGAATTAAAGCAGTCTTCATGAGAACACAGTACATCTGATATAAGAGATGAAGCCTAGCACCGTCGATTAGGTAAATTACTTGTTTCGTGTAGGCGGAGAATTTCATTTCTTTAATACGCAATTACGCATAAAGACACATCATTACGTTACTAGGGCAATGTATACGTACATTCTTAAATAGATAAACGCGAATACATCTAAACATAGACGATATTCGTTTACCAAATAGACGTCGCATAGCTTTTGAATCTCGTACTGATAAAATTTAAAAGACGGCGAAACGCGAATGTATGAATTAACTCAACTTTATAATAGCAAAAGATGTGAGACTTATCTATGACATAACTGTTATCCATTGATATTATCGGTAGTATACGTTTTACTATAGGTGACATAGTATTAAAGACGGCAAGAACAAAAGTTCCGAGTGAAAGTTTTGAGGTATGAATGTTCCCAAGTCCATTGAATCCACTAATCAAGCCATAATCAAGCTAATAATTACAATGGTAGATAAATGTTTGAGGAGGGCGATGGCTGGCGCATGCGTCAAGCTCGTGAACGGGCGCTGCTTGCGGGAGCTGGTCTGCTCGCGGTGTATGCACAAATCGGAAAAAAAAAACATAAAAAAAAAAAAAAAAATAGGTTAAGTACTTAATTGTCCTCTCTAGTATAATATTTTGTTCAATAAAATAAAATAAAAATGTAACAATAAGTGATAAGCTAACAAAGAGCACGGACCCAGGTGTCTGTGGTAAAGCAGATTTAAAAAAAAAAAAAAAAAAAAAAAAAAAAAAAAAAAAAAAAAAAAAAAAAAAAAAAAAAATGGTAGATAAACATTTGTATAGGTACTCGTAATGATAAGGTATTTTCTCTGTATTTAAAATAAAGTATGGCTATTATAGTTTAAAGGAGAAATTGGAAATGTTTCTGGTCATTTTCTATTTCATACACTGGTGGCGATTATGTTGCGTTCTCTAAACTATATATTACCTCTTTGTTAGAAGAGCACCCAGACACAAGCTAGATATATTCTTTCACTTCGATAAATATTGCGTAATGGCTGATTATAATTATAAAGGTTTTGACATTCCAAGCTCAATTAATAATACTATGATACGTTAACATTAAATAATCTAGCACCATCAGGTCATCGGCCTAAGTCTCCTACAAACAAAATGCGTACAGTGCGAGCGAGCAGATGGTCGAGTATATTGACTAGCCATAGCTCATAATACTGAAATAATTTCTAATTTTCTACCTATAGCTGCAGTAGTGAGTGAATTGAACGCAGAACTATTGTTAAATGTAAACTGGCGACAGAACAATCCATATAACGACATTGTACATACATAACATCGTCAACTATCGATCGCCCGCAACACTATTTCCAAATTCCAATTTTCAGCACCGCTCTAGTCCCCAGATAATTCGCATTCTCACATTTTGACACAACTATTTTATGTCGGTTCCCGTTCGTGTGCCGACGCCATATCGGCTCAAGCAGAGTTTACTGACCCCCTTCTTTAGGGGATACGCTAAGCCGATTAGCAATATTTATCGGATGAAGCTCACGGAATAACCGTATGCGTTTCGATACGCATCACCATAATATATGACTACGGGAGATCTTGCTTGCTAAATCTGCAGTTTAGAGGTGGAAGTACTTGCACTATTGTTATTTATTATATGGTGGAAGTTCTCAAGTCACGATTTAAATACATATTGGGGCCAATTTTAAAGGCTTTAGTTGACAGATCTAAAGCTCCTAAAACTGTTGCTGTCCTTGTCAAATAGACGGCAATGTAAAAGACGGATATATTTTTAGCATTTTTAAAACTGTCAACTAAAGCCTTCCAAATTAGGCCTACTATTGTCTTGTGCTATAAACGTATGTATATATTAATATACATCATCAGTTAGTGTCTTTAACATGGTTTGACAATAGACTCCAGTGAACTTTGTTGTTGTGTATTTAGACGACCTAAAAGAAATCATAGCAAGAAAGTTTGAAAAGCACCTTTTACTTGTTTAGCCATCCTTAGTTACTTTAAAAAATGACAGTTAAATTAAACCTAGAAACACGTCGTTAAAAAGACTATTAGTTACACGCTAAAAGGCTATAATTTAATTCGTGCCTACTGCTTATTACCCATCTACAAAGCACAGCAAAGCGGTACGCTGTTTATTATATTCAATGTTTGCGGTGGATTTAGTATGATTTGCTGCGATTGTAAAGAGCCGTCAGTCCATTGTAAAGTTCTAAAGACGCATGCGCGCGCCCCGGCCGCTAGCAGAGCCCCGGTCACAGAATATATGTAGGTAGAGGTACCCCGGTCACCGACGCCATTCATCCCGCCACCTCACCCTACCGGGAGTAGCAAGGCACCCTCCAGCTAAATACACACATTGCATATTCATTTAAACACATTCGCGTCCATTTGCCGATTATAGGGTAGGCTTGGCGACGCGGCGTTTTAGCTGCGCAGAAAAGTAAAATTATCGTTTCATTTTCCACTTTAAAATGTACGTATTAACAAATCTTCTGTATCATTTTGTTTCCTTTCTTCAGTCGCGATATAATCACATTTTAATCTCGTTTTATTACTAGTCAGTACTTTTATTAGGCTAATTAGGGGACTCTCAAACTGCGGATTTTTCTGCAGGCCCAGACCACTGAAAACTTGATGTTTAGCCATTTAGGAGAATAACCATTCTGTGACATGAATAAGATTGAGACTTAACATTGACCAATGCTTGAATTTAAACGTTCATAGTTACAAGAACTTGGGCTTCAGATCTTCGCAAGAAACTATGAAACGATAGAAATGCTAATGTCGGTGTGCAGTTACGGTAGAAATTAAAAGCAGATATCAAAAATATCGATTATCAGTACGTGTGTTATAATTCACACTGCACCCAAGTACCTACCTACGTAGTACGTATACGTGCATTGAACTGTCTCTCAAATTATGAAAGTTACCGTTTTCATGCAAACGAATAAATAAACACACATAATTGAATACAGATACTTCCATAATTATGTATATTTTCAACGGTTTACTTGTAGCAATAACTCTCAAAGGTCATTGACATATAAACGTAATTATAGTTACTTAAATGTCAAAGGTTAACGCGAATTCTATATTTGACGATGTATAAATACGAGACGGGGGTTGTACCTACGAGGCGACAAGTAAATGAATGAGTATATGAATGTCATATACTTACAGTCATACATGACAAAAATTCTTAACTCTGGACCCTGACACGAATACACATTATAAAAAAACCTTCTCGAATGTCGTGTTCGTGGCCCACAGTAAGGGTTAAAAATGCCTTCAATGGCGCCTGTTATTTCAGCGCTCATTTCATTACAAATGTCTGGGAGGACTGGTCAAGCAATCACTGCTTGCAAGCCTGTGCGATAAGGGCCTTACAGCAAACAGCAGCAGCAGGGGTCGCACAGGCTTAAAGAAGGGTTAGATTGACGGCGCCATTTGCACAGCGACAATGGCCTATGACTCACAAGCAAATACTAATAGTACTGATAGGGGGCGGCCTACAAGCTACGAGGAACTGCAACAAAGCATGTGAATAAACACATGCACGGATCAATAAAATTATTGTTTGTTTTCTTTAGTCAATTTATCAGCCGATGGGTACTTGAACTTTTGTATCATTTCTTTTCTAAATGAATCCTGAATAAAATATAATATTCGTTGCGTCCCTATAGCGATACACCAGTGCAACATACTTCACTTTAAATCTGCATATGATAAGCATCGGATAAGATAAGGAGCGCTAAGCTAAAATACAATCGCTTTACCTGTGCCGAGCTTTACGTTGCCACCAATATTTTAAAATCTTACATTATTATTTAGCAAAAATTTAGTCTTTTAGTCTAAATAGACTGCAAACATGCAAACTGCAACAGCGTAAATACTGCGAAGCACAGCCAACGTCTGCGTCACATTGCGTGCTCGCGTGACGAAGGAAAAATAATGATGATTTTAGATCCGCCTAATTACACTTAATGTAAAATTTTATTCCACGCATTTCACGTTAAACATGCTAAATAAAAAGGGGAAAAACCATGTAATGTCATGACATGAAACTTCAAAACAGAGCTCGGACTGAGCACAGAAGACAAGACTCATCTTGTCTTATATGTCTTGAACAAAAAGGCTCTAAATGCAAAATTCTTATCCGTCATACTAAAACCAATATACAAGACCAGACTCCAAAAGTCGTGTTTTATGGTGTTATTAATACATTCTATTAAACAATTAAGTTTAGATTACAAAGATCAATGGCAATGGCATCACAACAAAAGTGAAAACAACGTTCAGAGTTCGGAAGAGTAACAGCAAGTATGCATCATAGTGTCCGTAATTTCGTGTCTTGTATCTTATAAATTAGAAAAGGTCGCATTACGTTGTGTAACGAACCAACGACTAAATGAATCGACAAGATGCCGTCAACAGGTACAGCGGAAAAGAGATACGTTATCGCGGAACCATTCCAACAGCCCGTTGTTTTTGGAGATAACACGAGAATTGAAGGGTTCGTTACGAGACAAGATCGAGTGTCACCAACTACAGTACCTACTTTATTACTAAAATTACAGAATATTTAAGGGGAAAAAAGAAAACTTGGGTATTGAAACAGTGCTTTTTCTTGGTAGTATAGGAATCGAGTTGTGGACGGTAGACTAGCTTGTTTGAACGGCGAGTTGTGGACGGTGCTTGGAGTTTCTCTGAGGGACCGAATCAGAAGTGAGGTGATCCGGCAGAGAACTAAGATAACCGATATAGAATTAGTTGTTGGGTTAGTCACATTAGCACAAAACCACGAGCACTGGGGTAGACGTGTTCTTGAGTGAAGACCGTGACCTGGCAAACGAAGTGTAGGACGCCCTCCGACTAGGTAGAGCGACGTGTGGCCGGCTGGTGTGGTTGGAGATTATCTATCTATTTATCAGATTACCTAGCTATCAGAATAATTTAATATTCAGGAAGATGTAACGACAAAGCATAATCAAACCACATACATGAATTTGATACTCAGAAGAACAAGTGTAATGTAATAAACTGTAAGTGCAGAGTGCACTGTTTGTCCGCATAGCCAGCTCGTTTCATGAATAAGGAATAGCCAATATTGATCTCTAAAACTAGTGGACATTTCGTAGAAAACCGTCCCCAGTTCGTCCTAACTCCTCCTAGTGACGGTACTGACTGTGAGGACGAATGGTGATTGATAACTATATTGTATTCTATTGTGTACATAAACACCAACGTAAATAGGGAATTTATTGAGGTAATATATTTTTAATCACTCTTTTCAATGTTGATTAGGGTGGCCTAATGGCATTAAAAAGAGTGACGAAACGAGCCCTCCTATCCTAGTTCTATGGAGGACTTGGCAGAAATTGACCAGAGCAAATGACGTACGATAAAAACATGTGGGACAAGTCTTACCTAGAAAAGGAAAACGTAGTTTCGGATATTCGCCAGCACGACAGATGCAAGATGGTTGAATGGTTGAAGGAAGAACATGGCTGGATATACCACAGGAATCTCAGGATTAAGATAATCGAATGGTGGACGAAGCTGCGAGTGATAGGAGCTAACCACTTTGCTCTTGGAAGTAAACACATTCTATCCGTCAAAGTGTCTTGTTTCAATATTTTTACTGCTCGGCAGTCCAGATTTTATAATGTGATGTACAATTAAATCAACTTATGCAATGAAGCACTTAGCATTGGAATGAGTGCATTATGCCAAGCCACGCACTAACCGATCCCCATAAGTGCTTTGTTAATTCATCCAACGAGTAATAACGTTCGAATTTCTCTTCCATGCTGCTCTATAATAATTGGCAAGAGTCAAACGAGTTCCTTGTTATCCATGTGTTTCAAGCGCAGACACGAATCCCCTTGCTAATTAATCACTGCATAACATCGGAATAGTTACCCCGTATTTTATATTGTTTTTTCTTTGGTCATTTCACCCTCAATAGAAAGAAACAAAACACCAAATAACTATTCCTTCGCTAAACGGTGTTTATTAGTAAAGGGAGAAATTTTTAGGATGAAGGCGTACTTCTCGGAATATTTTGTGCACGAGATGAAGACGAACAAGTGAGAACTGTTTTAATCAGCGTCATTTGCCATACGAAAACATGACGTTTTGTAACGACGTTACTCAGGTAGAGTGTCGCCTTGGTTATTTGAAAAAAAAATTGAATTAACCAGAGCACTGACTGCAGTATAAAGTATAAGTAATCAAAATTCAGAGCACCACGCGCGGGTCCGAGCCAATGCAGTTGTTTCTGCATAAGAATACAAGCCAGTTTTATGCATGATTTACTCTTTACTCATATTGTGTGTGCAAAGCAAACATGTGCATTCATTTAGGGAAGCGCGTGGACTTTTGACGATTCGTTTATTATTCATACAATCAACCATGTAAATAGTATCACTCTTTCAGCATTTTAAATACTAAAATAAACTCTATGTAAATTATACTTACTGTGGCTCTCCTCACCCATGCTTTGATCATAAGATTCATAAGGCACAAGAGCGACGATTACAGAGAGTTTAAGAAGTACCCAATGCTTATGAAGAGGTTGAAAATTGAAAAAAGCACTATCTGACCAAAGTATACTTACGGAGAGCTTATTGAAAAAAGCGCTGTGATCAGTGTATACCTCATGGATGTGATTCATACAAAACAATCTTGCAATGTAGTATAATAATAATGATTACAATATCTTAGATGACTGGTGATGCTTACCTCACGGTCCTTATTTCCATAGGTGATGCCTAAGTTGGGCATAGCGCGCAAGATCGCCACGAGTGACTGAATCGTGTTGCTGTAAACTACAGGCCTGTACTGTTTGAAGTCTTCATTTGTGAAGCCACTTTCGTGGATAATTCTGTGGACAAACAATTCCTAGTTAGCGAAACGTACAACATACATCATAAAGGTGAAATACGATAACAGCCACGATTATTTATTTATTTATTCAGCAACTGAAAACTGCTGGTTTATCCGGTTTGAGCTCGATCAAAACTCACAACGCCACCCGACCCCAGATTTTTACAATTAGCGAACTAAGTACAGTATCCTTCAAATCAAAACATAGTAATGTTACGATTATGTAATGAGTAATGGCACACATGACATCAGCATCAGACGATACATCGGTCGATCATTATTTATTTACTTACGACATTAAAATATTTGAAGACATTTCCACAAATAAAATAAAACATTTTCTCTAAACGTTTCAATATCTTTATGCGTTTAATCATCCTGGTCTTTCTTTTTAATGGTGCTCGTCAACTGTAGTATCAAATTGAGAAACAGCTAAGTTACAGGATTAATATTAGGTGTTACTCATTGATCACTCTCCGTGTGATTCATAGTTCAATTGCATTTAACCTCGAATCAGGTTCTGAAGCTGTCGAAGGTCGTTTCTATAACAAGTAACTAGCAATATCTATTATTGTATAAAGAATTTTATAATATTACTCTGATAGCTTTGTACTTCTGACGCTTGAGTGATTTCCCTCATAAAATTAAAAACTACGAAGAATAATGCTTTTGACGCGACATAAGTAGGTTGATTAAACTGTTAGACGCCAAAAACTAGCTTATTTAAATTGCTAGTGTTGCTGACAGTATTTTTTCTGATTTTTGGTAAATATGACCGATCCGGACATCATTTTTAAAAAAATTTAATTTTTTGGTATGTGTGACTGAAAGGCCCTAGCTTTTTATGGGACTGTGACCGATCGGCACTAACTCAATATTCGACACCCTTATGTAGTACTACTATCTATTCTGTGACCCTACTTAATGTTTAGTTGAGCAAGAACATTTCGAGCACTACCAGAGAAAAGGAGACCAAATATGATAGAATTTCGAAACCACTTTCTAAATAGTATAAATCGTAAATAAAAACTGCACCCAGACGATGCAAATTGGTTGGCGTATGTTATCATAAATCTACTTTATTCAAGCAAAATCAATGAATACTAACGATAAGTATCCAGATAAACGCTATGAAGTCCATCTTGCAGTATGAAACGAGCGTATAAACGACATAGTGAGTGACGTCATGGCTCCAACCAACTTTATAAACTCGATTCATTTCAATTCCATTTAACAACACCATTATCTTCACTCGCGGAAACAGGTGACAAACGAGTGCTTACTTAGACAATTTATTTTCTCATTGACTCGTAACTCCATGCTTGTCATAACTTAATCCAGACAAGTTACATAATAATAATTAATTAAGAACGACCTGAGAATGCGATTGTTACACTACTTTACCTACTCCAAGATTTTCAGAAGTCTAACAATGAAGCCGATGCATGTCTATGTCTTGGCATGATACCTACAGCTTATAAGGCGTAACATAATTTCAATACAATGGAACTCGATAGAATGGTCAACCATCTTTTTAAACTTCAGAAAAAACTATAGAACATAGCAGTATGGTTCTTTGACTGTACGCTATTATAGTAACGTGTCGCGCTACAAAAGACTGCTGTGTACTTCGATCATGCCCTAAGCATACAGGGCCTCTAGACAAAGTCACATTCGATTAGCGATATCTATGTTCAAAATGTATGGCAATGACATAAGCTATCGATATATCACGTGGTCATTCTCATACATTTTGAACATAGCGATTAGCGATATCGCTAATCGAATGTGACTTTGTCTAGAGGCCCAGGATAAAGACGAAAAATGACTTCTGAGAACTAATTCTATCAAGGACAGAGTACATGAAATAAGTAACAACGAAGTGTTTTCTTCGAAATTACTGACAGTCCATTACTAAAGCTTAATTAGGTCCTTGTATGACTTTGCGTTTAACCACAGAATAGATAGACATACGAAATACGCCATTTTTACAATAAACTACAGGGGTGCCTGTGGTTTTTTGTAAAAGTCACCCGAAACTTGCCCGTTTCTCTTCGAAACTTTATTTCCCTCGATAAAAAGTAATCGTATGCAATTACATAGTGTGGTGTGCAAAGTTTCATACAAACCGTTTCAGTATGTAGCTTTGACATGAAAACCGTAATACAACAAACAAACAGAAAACATTTTACTTTTACAATTCAGTAGAGAAAAAGATATTCAACATTCAAGCAGTCTAATAGTCGCGTAAGTAAATGTTCCCGCTGTGCTGCGTTCAGAATTTTAGATGGTGAGTAGAGTTGTAGAGTACCCTTGTTGAAGGACTCAAATGATGGGTTTGACTGTGAATAATTTGACGTAAGACGTCTCATGTACTGGCGCTTCACAGATCTCTCGCATGGCCGCATCCGAGACGTTGTGACGTTACCAACACAATGTCTGTCTAACATTCATCGAGAATTTTATTATTCAGAGAATAATATTTGTCACTATTGAGCGACTTCGCAATTTTTAATCCTACATCAGTTACTTTCGTTTTGGTCTATCCATTACCGTAATCGTCGGTTTCTCCAGTGGTCGTTAACGAAACTGGTTGAATTAGCTCAATTTATTAATAGTTGAGTGTTAAGATTATTACAATAATTTACCTAACTATGTGCTAAGGTCGTACTTTGGACACAAATTCAGCCTGAAATATAACTATGAATACTTGAACAGTGCCTAGCTAAGCAACTATCTCATGATACGACCGTAAGAGATCTTACTTTATTGTGAATTTAGACCTATAAAAAATTATTTGTAAGTATCAATTATTCAACAAATTATTCTTATTCCGTTTTTGTGTGTTATTTCATTATTACTTCTCAAAACGTCGTGCATGGCATGCCCTAATCCTTAGTATAAAATAAAGATCGTGATTTGTTGATATAGCCCGTGTAAACACCGTGATTAGATTACACCAAACAGTGCATTCTTTCACAGGCAAGATTGTTCTGAGAAATGAAGTAACAACAAGCAACCAAAATATCGTTGTGTTTTGGGTATTTGGAAGAGTATTCGATGATCAATCTTTCAAGGAAACTAATATAAATGTAATATGTATAAAAAAGAACAGAGGTTGAACGAATATTTTCATTCCAACACCCTCACAGTACTGCTAGGTATTACTACTATAATTTGTACTGCTAATACATTTTTATTACAGTCATACCTGCCCTTGATCGATGTTCATTTAGCATTACACAGCGTCAGTGACACTGTTTGATGTTGCCATATGAACGTCACAATGCGTTACTGTTACCATATCTGCGTCACCATAAGTCACGGGTCCAAATTGTGACGTCAGAGCACTATCTAGTAGAAACAATGAACTGATCAAGGCAAACACCTGAACCGCTGATAATTAAATTAACACAATACATCTAACACTCTCGTTGGGCCTCGGTACTCACGAATTTCTCATTGAAATGTACCGTAAAAATATTACAGTATTTTTCAAATTACTAAGTTATTATCTTTATCTTAATGAATAGTATTACGCATAATATTATAAGCTCCTTGTCTCGGGTATTGGACGATAAAGCAAGCAATTAAAACGGATTACGGTAATCGATAATTATCAATTCTAAATATTGCTCAATATTTCGCTGATATCACCGTGCGGGGAATTCAACCTTGCTATCACCGCTAATACTTTATCGCCGAAATGTAAAACGATTGTTGACAACTCTTCAACAAATAGATAGACCGATAGCGAACAATCTCTCCATGTTGTAGGTAGATACGATATTATTGATTAAGTTACTTGTTACTTGTGTATACGATTGCCTATTATCCGCCTTATCTTGGAACATCAATCAAACGGAAAGACCCTTCAGGTTTTCTTTGCCCGCCTTTGATACACAAGCATTTGAAGATAATAGGAATTTATTCGGTAGGATAAATTATTCTGATACTCACTTCATTTGTTTGACTATAGTACTCTTCCCCGATTCACCAGCTCCTGTGGACAAAGATCAAATATGAACAAAATATTGTAAGTAAAAACAACGTAATAAATAAGAGGGGGGGGGGGTTTCGATTACGGGTTGTAATACCTTGAGATGAGATTTATAGTAAAATCCATATAAAATAAAATATCAGTGGCGTATATAACTTGGGTACTTAAGTCAATAAGTTTTGTACATACGAAAAATATTTTGATAGCGCTATACTAGTTTAATGGTTTAACATCGGCTTATTCGATGCTAACTTTAAATAACCACCAGTGATATAAAAACTTTAATTACCCGCCTAAATGTAAACCGTTACAGTCAACATTATGCACGTCTTGTTGGCAGATCGAAAATAGCACCAAGATATAAATTAAAATGCTCCTGAGATCACCTCGCACAAACAAGCCTGTCAGATTCTGTCAGAAGTCAATTTTTCATCCGATATTAATTCCCAGTAGAGGTTTGCCGACGATACTCGCTAAATTCTATTAAAGAAGCTTCACGAGACAGGCTTCCGTTTATTAAGAAAACGAATCACTTAATTTATAGCGTGAATTAAACGGGAACCATCTAAGTAGAAAAGTCAAGACTAGGCGAATGAGCCGAAAAATAAACCTAGCATTCATTCCTAGGTCGTTTCAGGATTAATTACATTCTTACTCATAATGTTTATCGTAACATGCACCAGGCTGAATAATTTTCAAATAATTATAAGGACAAAATAGTATCTGCGAAAAAGCGTAGATAAGATAATATCCAAAAAATTTTAATTTTAATTTTAACAATACAAAACTAATGTTGTGACAATTCTGTCTGTATAATTCTTGCATAACTAAAAACCCAATTAATTGTAAAATTACGTGGGAGCAAATACGGAGCCTGTCAAATACAGGTTGCAAGTGGCATGACCCCAGTTGATTGTAATTGGCTCGACGGCAGCGCGAACGGCCGATCTTTGACCTCGAGATACACATATCACCTATACTTGCAGAGACAAGTACAGTTCTGATTTAATATCTGAATTACTCGTACCATTCAGTTCCAATGAAATATCAAGTGAGCAGTTCATGTTGCAAACAATAATCTGACGCAAGCACGCACTTTGCAAACGCGGTACGGTAGGGCACAAAATAATCTAACGTATGAAATCAAGGGTTTTTAAAGTTTGGGAACTAATATTAAGATTTTAAATTTCCATGGTCACTAACACGTAGTTCATCTAGCAACTTTTTCGAAAGCATTGCCAAGGTGAAAGTAGTACCACGGATTTTAAATTAAAATAGTACCTATACTATAATTATTACGTTGCCTACCTAAGTCTTTCAGTAAGAGATATTCATTTCATTGGAATAGATATAAAATCCTGACATACTTCACATTCGCGCTCATGGAACTTTCACAATAAAGTGGGTGGGAGTCGCGTGCCTAGACACTATTTCCCGGCGTCAAATGTAATCACTTTCAAACAATAGTGACAAGATTAGGGAACATCAAATAAAGAGGCGCATTTAAGGAGTGACAAGTTTTAGGAACCTTGTCTAGCGTGTTGAAGCCAGCTTGTTAACTTCGAGCCTGTGTTCAATCATTAAGTTTTCTTGGGCTTGGTCATGCATGATCTCCATCGTCCGTCATCTCCACAGCCCCATACGTCCACTGTTGGGACATGCCTTCTTTCACATGGGGGGAGTGCCACGCTATCGAATTTTGATATCTTTGAACGTGCCGGTTTGCTCAATAAGAACGAGTACAAATTCCGCACATAGTCATTGGTTCAGGGCTGAACCGGGTCGGTTGGTTGGTAATTCGCAAGGGCTGCCGCCTTAGTGACGTTCGCTCTTTCTCTGTAGCTGTAGCCCTTAAAACGATCATAATCAATTTACCATTAGACAAATAACCATCGCGCATTGTCATTCAACTGTACAAAAACATTACGAAATTCTAACAGCAACGTATAGGAAATCTATTATGTTGTTTCGTTTTAATTCCTAGTAGGTAAATAACATTGATTGCAAAATTTTCAACCCAGACTTGAGTCTAGGCTAGGGCATTACATGAAGTGACAGGTGAGGTGAAGTCGATAGAGCTTAGGCACAGAATAATAGCGGGTGGATATTGCCCCATCATCGCGATAATATCGTAGCGTGCCGCACCGCCGTGCTTGTCTGACAAACCTATCCGAAACGTCGCGGCGACGCGGCTTCATCAATTCTGATACTTTCGTCAACATGATACCTGAATTTATTTACGTAGTTTTTCAACTTTGTGGGTGTATCGAGGAATAATCTAACAATTGACTTGATCAAATAGCTGAAGTCTCTTGTGCAAGCTACGTTTAATCTTTTTGCCCTGAATGATGTACTGATGTATTTAATATTTATTTTTTACCTACTAGCTAAACCGACACGACAGACGTTGTACTGTCCATTCAAAGTGTCTCATAAAGCAACGAGAAAAACGTTTCAGATTCTTCCCGACCCTGAGTATAAAAATGTCCATATAATAACTTAGATCATGCAAAACAAATCAGATAAAAGCCGTTCATAAGCGACCCGCTTACTAACAAAAACGAACTGCATTTCATTTTAATTATAGATTTTGCGATGTTTGATTGAAAATTAATGATATAATGTATTGAGTGCATTGTAAGCACATGTACAAATTAAAATTTCGATTTATTACAGAACTGACTTCTACTGAAGGTTAGAATGCTAATTTTGGTTAGATCATAATATAAAATTCATTAGAAATTCTATTATTTCCAATAATTACCGAATTCAAACACCCGCCGCCCGCCCAGTTTAATTAAACGGCGAACGATCACTTGCATTGCATAGAATCTGACGCATTATATATTCATTTATCATCCTTAGGTTATTGATTCTCAAATAACATTTATTATTCACACTGACAGTTCAGACTTGCGAAATTCTTGCGAGCAGCATTTTCACCGCAATGAAAGTTGAAGATTCCGTTACAGAAACGTTATAAATTCTGACATGATCTTATAAGAAAACTATTTTAATGACAACCACTAACCAGACTAATAATTACGCAAGATAATAATAGCACGAGTGGGTATTAATTAACAAAGTCATATCAATCAATACAACGATCCTACCATATGGTGAGCCATATATCCATAAAGCTTGTTTTCCGCACCAGGCAAAAATACGTTACCATGTGTAGCTATAAAAAATTGCTAAGCGATTGCACAATCAACCCGATCACACCAAATACGCATGTGACATGTATGTCAACTGGATGCCTTGGTCTTGCGCTAGATAATTGATGGGTCACGTCGTTAGTGGCGCGTGAGCATTGCACGCGTGCTTGACCATGAGTGCTCAAAAGTACAAAGGACAAGAAAAATATGTGTTCGCTGTTCAGTTTTTGTTCATACAGCTTCCTTTACCTTATGAGAAACGTTAACTGTTCTTACATATACATCTAGAATTAAATAAATTCTAAGGAATATTTGTCCTTTGAGCTGCTATAATTTTTGAGGATGTAATTATTTTGATATTCTGAATTTGAAATTATTTGTATTATTTTGAAGGAAATATTTAAATCATGGGTTTGATTTGAACCCCCACCTCTGCCCATCCTGGTTCACTCTTACTTTACTTAAAATATAGGTTATTCTGTTCCAGAGAATATCTCATTATTGCTATAAAAAATTATAAAATGTAAAAAACGTGGATAATTAAAAAAGTGATCTTGTGTCAATTTAATTATTCCCCTTTTATAACCAACTTAAAGGGGGTAAGTTTCTTGTTACATTTACCTAACATCTGTGTCTCCTGACAAATAGAGTGAATAGGCTCCTCATGGATTAACGTGCTACAACTTTGACTGCATCGTCACTTAACATCAGGTGAGTTGCACTCAAATGTTGGCTTATTCGTAAAAAAAAACATGTAGTAGGAACTTTACTATAAATGATTTGTTGCAACCAAAGTTACGAGTATGAATGAGCAAAATTAAATTGGTAAAAAATAACATAAACCTAAATCATTCACTTCCAACTCACAATGGAAGTTATTCAACCGAGTCTTCCTCAACAGATTCATTTAAAACATGAATGCTAAAATAAAAGGAAATTAATATCTACTCATCAAATACTGGAAGTGCGAAACTATGTCGTATGTAGGTGGCTGACACTGCCACATGGTATTGGTTATGGATAAATTATAATGTTAACTAGTATATTATTGTTATTAGTATATTGTATGTTATCTCTGCTAGCCATGACTAATGCATGGGTACTATGAAGAAATAATGTTAGTTTTTTTAAAACTTGGACCATTGTTTTACTTTTAGACAAGGTTTTCCTGCGGTTTTGTCTGCGATTGACTTGGGCACAGATTATTGAATATGGACTTGGGATTCTTTAGTTTTTCAAACAGGCAAGTATTATCAGGTGGATAGGTCCAACTTCGACAAAGAGGTCGGCCGAAGAATCCAACTCGACTGGGCAGCGTTCGGGAAGCTTCGACTATCTTTTCGTCCAAAATACCACAAAGCCTGAAAACAAGTGTTTTCAATCAATGTGTGTTGCCAGTGATGACTTATGGAACTGAGACGTGGTCTCTAACTGTTGGCCTCATTACTAAGCTCAAAGTCGCGCAACGAGCTATGGAGAGAGCAATGCTCGGTGTTTCCCTGCGAGATAAGATCCGAAATGAGGATCTTATCTCGCAGAAGAACTAAAGTGACCGATGTAGTTGAAATGACAATGGGCAGGCCACATCGCTCGTAGAACTGACAACCGATATGGAGAAGAAAGGTTCTCGAGTGGCGACCACGAACTGGAAGACGCAGCGTAGGCCGGCCCCCCACTAGGTGGACCGACGACCTGGTGAAAGCCGCGGGGACCCGATGGATGCAGGAGGCGAGCAGCCGCTCTAAGTGGCGCTCCCTGGAGGAGGTCTATGTTCAGCAGTGGACGTTCTTCAGGCTGTTAATGATGATGATGATGATGATGATCATGAAGTATCACCCAGGAAATAGCACCTTAGCTAGTTGGGAGTCAGAATCTAATTAGACACTCATAATATAGAAACTGTGTTTTGTTGTGAGTAATTTAACTCATCACTTATTTATTTCAATCAGGTAAATGAAGGAGAGCATAATAAACATAAATGGCATTGGTTAGTGATTGGTCAGTGAAAACAATGACAAAAAGGCACTTAATTATGTGAATGAGTCATAATTTTTAAACGAAGGTAGGAAGTCATTTACTTTATTATGTCTTGAATCGTTATAATGTTATTACACTAAATACACCCTGTGGTTTCACCTGTATTTACAACTTATCTACAATAAACCTATGCAACAGCAACTGGTCAAATTTCAGGATAAAAAATTATTATTCCATAACTTACATACATATTTATTATAGTATAGGACCTAACATACAAATTTTCGCATTCAATAGAAGAAGAAGTAAAAATTGATTGATAAATTATTAAACTATTAGATAGAACTACTTACTTGTATTATTATATTAGTGATGTGTGTATGTGCTTTCACATCAAAAATGGCTATTAAAGTAATTTGGCTTAATTTTTGCATATTAAAGTTTACTGGCACTACTTTAGAACATCATAGGATAATTTTTATCCCAAAATATTAAAAGTTCCCACAGTAAATAATGAATGAAACCATGGAGTGTCCTCTAGTAAATAATAAAATGTATTTCAAAAATAATAACAGATATGCTTTTATCAAGTATACCTGATTAAAGCATATCTGTTATTATTTTTCAGATCTTTAAGATGCAAAATCCATCTTGAAGATATTTGTCAGGCTTATTATAAAAGAGTATGAATATTATAAGCGATAGGTTGGTAAGTAAGATTTATAAATATTTAACTGTAATTTATTTATAAAATTTGAACTCTACTGCACCAAACATTTGGTTATCTCATGTGCATAAACAAAAACCATTTTGTAGCAACAAAAGGAAAGTAAAGACAGGTGTTTAATGCGCCGACGGACGCGGCAACGCACATAACCAAGTGTCAATGAATATGCTCCAATGTCAAGATCAAGGCAGCTTATAATCCAGTATTACTTCTTTATGAATGAAGGGGCAATGTCATCCTTTATCGAGAATGATTTTTACATCAAAACTTTTATTTTATTGTAGCTATTGTCATGTTTATGTGCGAGTGTGGTGGTGAACCATATTAATTACGATTTTAATACCAGTGTATTATAGTGCCATGCCTAGGAGATAGTTTTCCTACTAGGCCAGGCACATAACACTCTTAAGATGATGCTACCAGCCTGCCTAGTATGGGTGGTAGAGAAAATTGTCCTTCCCCATTTTATGTCACTTTCTTCATACTTGCTTATTCTTGCTGTCAAGTAAAGTAAAACAGGAAAACTGTGACGCTATTATCGATAATATCGCTATTATCGTGATTAATTTGTGTTCCGAATGACCGTGAGTGGTACAAAAATACAAAACATTAGCGCTATGAGCGCTATCAGCAATTATAGCCCTGAATTGGATTGGAACACAGGGTACAGTGTATTTTTCCCTATCTGTCCAAAAAGGTAAACAAATATGGTGGATGGCAGAAATTGTGATGAAGGTGAATCAAATGAAATAATATATTATAGTTACATACTCTTTGACTAAGCCATTTACTTCAAACGTTAATTTTTTCAGTACCTTCCCATCACTAAAATCCATATACAATATGTCAAAATACTGACAGCTAATTTGTGTATGATGGATATAGTTTGTATGTGATTTGATGGGCTTGTTTGTCTTTTAGCATCTAAGATAGTTATTAGTGTCCATATGTATGAGATGCTGGCGGAAAACGAACGGTGGAGTGTTTATTTACCTTATTGGACAGGTAGGAAAACATGAACTGTAAGTCTACTGTCCGTGCTAGGGCAGCAGACATTGGTGGACAAGCCAAGGGAGACATCCATGTAAAGTTTAATGCATCAGCTTCAAAAGCTAACAGTTTATAATAGGTTCAAATTTTTTATTTCCGAAATTGCAGTCAAAAATATAATATACACTCAAGTTAAATTATTAATAGTGGGAGAAGCCAGTCTGACTCCTGAACCACAATATCCACTAGTACGGGAGTCGGTGAGTTCATTACTAATAGGTACTAACCAATTACCTACATCAGTAAAAAATTGAATTCATATAGATTATAGTTATAGGTAGAGTATCCCATCCAAATATAGGCAATGATTCAAGTGAATATGAAAAGATACCAATTATGTTGATTTGTAACATTTAACCTGCTTGTTGAGTTATGTAAATAATGATTTATTATTTCTAAAAACAAATGGTGTGGTTTAAGTAATGTATATAAAATTCAAATATCTAGTTATAGGATACCTACAAGCAGCATCAGTATATTTTTTCCTTTAAAAATGTATTATAATTTTTAGAAGGCTATTCAGAAATTTTTGTGCCAGGACAATTAAAATTTTTTTGTTTTACAGCGTAACTAATAAATTTACCATAATAAGAAGTTTAGTCTAACTGAAAAAAAACCTTGTGTTGTATTTTTGTTTATTAAGTTTAATACCCCATTTAAAATTGATTCGCTCATACCTAGCATTGTAAATAATGATTCATTCTGTAAACAGTATTATCTCTTGGAGTAATAATAATTATGGAAGTACTAAAACAATTCTTTAGTTATAAAAGACAATACAATAAAATTAAGCTTGGTATGTGGATCCTCTGATTGACCCAGGATCAAAGTCCAATAGACTAGAAATCATCTATAAATAGGACTATGTACTTTATTTCTTAGAATGATTTAAAATTTGATATTGTTTGTTAGATTCATTGATGAACCAACACTGAATTTTTTGATAATATTCATTGATAATTTCTACAAAAACTGCAGGAATTGTATCTTCAATATAATATTTCAATGTTTTGAATTTATTCAAAATAATCTAAATTCAGCATTGTTGATTCCAGTATTGCAAAAATATGATTTATATTGATAAGTGCAAGATAGTCTGTTAAATGGGTAATATCATACAAATGACCTCACAGGAATACTAAACGAAAAACATTGATTTTTATGGATCTAGAGGACTTTGAAGTTGGTATACATATGTACCTTGACTGATGTTATCAAAAACAATCAGTGCTGAACTGGTCAGTGCAATTAAATCATACTTCCTTATGTAAAACAAGTAGGAACTTTCATTAGCACGAAACTAGGCAAGATACTATGCATTTTATTACAAGAGAAAGCCCAACACTAACAATCGACTCAAATTACGTTTCTGTGCATACACCGCTCCAGCACCTGCGATGCTCGTCGTTAGATCTTTAGGAACGTTGAAATAAATTAGATACCATAGTCCCAGAACATGGGTGCGGCCTGCGTAACGAGACGCAAAACACAAGTACGGCGTACCTAGCAAAAGCAGCTTGATGTCTTTGGAAGCTTGAATGCCATCCTCCTTCAGGTTCCTCTCGATCATTCGGCTGCGAGCGGCTGCCGCTCGTTCCTCAGCCGACTGGGCGCACCCCATGTCGGCAGCTGTCCCTGTGCTTCGGCCGCCGGCCGCCCCGGTCCCCGAGCCGGGCGCGCTTTCACCGCTCCCTCTGCATGCGCCTCACACGCGTCCAGCCGCTCCGGTCCTACCGGACTCACCTATACAAAGTTACCACCCAACACACAGTAACCAACTGTACCACTATTTCACTGTTCCTACGACTCCGACACGACACTAAAGTCTTTAAGGCGATATCACAGCTCGGACAATAGAGATTTTATGCTACAACCGACACCGCAAACACGCAAAAGCAGCGCAAAATTTAATTGATTTTGTAAATCCGTTTCATATACGAGATAATGGCGGCCGGATGACAAGCACGAACTCCACTCCGTGACAGCGACCGCGCCCCGCTCGACTGACGTTCGGATGATTTCGGAGATCTTCGTTCGGGCTCGCTCACACATGCGTGAAGGCCGGTGAAGGCATATCCGTACATGAGCAAGAAAGAAAAAGCTATTGCGTGCGTCCCACATTGCGTCAAACAAATCCAGAGACAAACTTGTTTTTTTTTTTCGTAATAACAATACGTTATAGTGCGGCAAATACAAAATAACTACAAAATAACTTCAGCAAATGGGGGTTTTGTATAACACAGTGTTGCAACGTTGCACTATGTACACAAAAATCACGATTACCTTATATAGCACAAGCTTTGCTCGTACAAGATACGTACCATAATGAAAATCTTCATCTTCAACCTCAACTTCTCAAGTTACCATTTATGACCAATACACAACTGCAGTTTTGTAAAGCAAGTTGAGCAAACAAAATTAAATGTAGCGACTCAACTCGCTTTTTAATATGATATTAAAAGATTTAAAAACGAATAAAATGCTTTTCAGTGTGGAGCTCAACCCAATACATATGAAGATGCACTAATTTTTATTTCTGACCCTAACCACAGCAGTATAATAATTAAACTATCTATGAACCACCACTGACAGCCCTATACAAGGCCCTATTGGGAGTTTTGGCGGCAACGCGGAAAAGTTCACGTCGTTGCATTGTATTATTTTTCAAAACTTGTGCTTTTTCCAGTGTTAATGTTTAAAATTGATGGCGTTTTACGCATTCAGTGCTGAATTACGAGCATGAGTGTGGTCAAGTGATATAATGTGGTGTAACGTGGTTTTTCGAGTTGCTTCCAAAATTCCATAGAAGCTTCTTGTAAAGTTGCCACCACTTTACTTGAGCATGACTTAGACTGGACTATGACTATGACTAAGACTAAGACTTGACTACGTAAAATATTCTAAAACTCGATGAAAATATACAATACTTGACACTGGCTAAATACACTATGTGTGGAGCCAACATATAAAAAAGGCCCTATTGGGCGTACCGAAAGGTAGGGAGGGAGGAGGGGGTTTTATAGAACTCATAGAGTAGTATAAGTATATTAAACTAGCTGACCCACCCCGGCTTCGCACGGGAGAATTGGTTTTAAGTCCTTACTTTGTTTATGGGCAATAAAGAAGCCAAGTGGAAAAATATAAGGAAAAAATTTCTATAGGTCTATCTCCCAGAATCTCATGAAACAAAATTAAGGTGATGGGTAGAGCAAACAAGGTGTTTTTTAGCAAGTTTCCTGACGAAATTAGAGCATGTGGAGCTTTGAATTTAATACATGATATTAATCATGTAATTCGTTTCAATAACTTGTTTGTAATGAACGCAAATACAAGATAAATAAATTCTGATGGTATGAATTCTCGTACCTAAATTGTGACTTCTTTTTCTTTAAAAGGGATTTAATACCTACCTATTTTATGATTGAATTAAAAGTGAAGGCACATCAAGGGGTGGTGTGTTTTTTTACCCACGTGAAAGAGGAATGGCGGAAGAAGAAAATGAACTACAACGGATTAATTGGAAAAAAGTTTTGTGTTATAAATATCTCTTTAAATCTTCGTCATCACTTTGATGAAAATGAAAGTGAATTTTCGAGTCGAAGTAATTTTCGTATTTGGAATGAAATAAAGTTGAAATAGCAGTCCCACATTCATGATGGATTTACTTTTGTTTTAGGTCACAATAAAAAAAGTACATATAGGGTACTGTCTCAGTAACGTGTGCAGTCCCATACCATGATCATATTATTTTCGAGTTCCCAGTGATACCGCAATCTGTTTTTGAGCAGCGGCCTGTGACGCTTACCACCAAGCAAACGACTAACTCGTCATGTTATTCATTTGCATAAAAAATAGTAAATACTTTTTATCAGCCGGCCCCCCAATAGGTGGACCGACGACCTGGTGAAAGCCGCGGGGAGCCGATGGACGCAGGAGGCGAGCAGCCGCTCTAAGTGGCGCTCCCTGGGGGAGGCCTATGTTCAGCAGTGGACATCTTCAGCCTGTTAATGATGATGATGAATTGATGATGATGACTTTTTATCAACACGAAATGTTTATTAAAACTTACTTTTACTGATAAACACTGCGTTTTGATCCAATGAAAAATATGACTCCCAATAAAAGATGTCAGTTAAAATTGCGAAATTCGTTGCCAAGACGGCCGAAAGTGAAAGAAGTATCAAGACTAATTCACCATAATCCATCCATATCCGGTACTGCCCACAAATAATTTCATTTTCCCTATTTTTCATCAGATTCTGGTAGACCTTTATCTATCTTCACTTCGACACGGTTAAATAAATTAGTATACTTCTTAGAGCATTTAAAGGAGATGGCAAGGCAAAGCCCTCTGCTGGTCTTATGCGGTACTTGGTTGTACCAGTTATATAAAACTGTTTCATGTTTCACTCGCATCCGCAGCCATTGTAAGTCGTGTTGTGTCGCGAAGTAGTGCTCCGTCAAAATCGTGAATTGTGCGGTATTTGTATGTAAAAAGCAATCAGAGACATCAAACTTACAAGAACATGGCATTTTCATTCACAATTAAGTGTTATTTTTGTCAATTGTGTTTGTAATTTAGTGTAATATTGATCCAAATAAATTACCAGTAACGACAGATTTAACAAGACGTAGTGCGGGGAAAAGTTGAGTGAAATTGATTGAATGAATGAAGCAACGTTAAATTATTTCACTTGCGATGTGTAGGTAGGTACCTATTGGATAATTTGTTTGATGATTATAAATAACGTGACGAGTTAGTCCTTCATTTGATATTAAGCAACACGGGTGCCCATAACAGATTGCAGAATCACTCGGAACTCAAAAAATAAAAATTGGTATAGTCCATAAATCACGTGCAGTAAAAAGAGGGGTGCGGAAAAAATCACAAAACATGACCAGGGATAAGGGGGTGAAGAGAATATGAGATTCTAAAGAATAAGCACGTCACTTGCGCCAGTAACCAGGCAACGACATCCCCGCTTTTAAATCAGATTGTACCTATATTTGAAGATAGTGTTATAAAATCATCTAAAAAAACTTTAAATTTCACGTGATTTTGCATGGATTCAAAACCTTTTCGAGCAGCACCAGGGAGGAGGGTAAAAAATGCTTCATCATCATCATCGTCATCATCAGCCTGAAGACGTCCACTGCTGAACATAGGCCTCCTTTAAAGAGCGCCACTTTGAGCGGCTGCTTGCCTCTTGCATCCATCGGCTCCCCACTGTTCTGACCAGGTCGTCGGTCCGCCTAGAAGGGGGCCGGCCTACGCTGCGTCTTCCAGTTCGTGGTCGCCACTCGAGAACCTTTCTGCCCCAACGGTTGTCAGACCTACGAGCGATGTGGCCCGCCCACAGCCACTTCAACTTGCTGATTCTGAAAGCTATATCGGTTACTTTAGTTCTCTTGCGGATCTCCTCATTTCGGATCTTGTCCCACAAGGAAACACCGAGCATAGCTCTCTCCATAGCTCGCTGTGCGAAATGAGCTTACTCATCAGGCCAACAGTAAGAGACCACGTCTCAGTGCCATAAGACATCACTGGCAACACACACTGGTTGAAAACTTTCGTTTTCAGGCTTTGTGGTGTTTTAGATGAAAAGATAGGTCGAAGTTTCCCGAACGCTGCCCAGCCGAGTTGGATTCTACGTGCGACCTCTTTGTCGAAGTTGGATAATCTGTCCAGGTAGACATATTTGTCTACAACTTCGAGAGTATCGTTGCCAACAATTACCGGTATAGGTGGAACATGGGCATTGGACATGACTTTCGTCTTGTCTATGTTCATCTTAAGACCAACCTGTTGGGAGACTCTACTGAGGTCGTTGAGCATGGTGCTAAGGTCCTCGAGCGACTCCGCCATTATGACTATATCATCGGCAAAACGAAGGTTAGTGATGTACTTGCCATTTATATTGATGCCAGACCCTTTCCACTCCAAAAGCTTGAAGACATCTTCCAATGCGTGAACAGTTACGGAGAAATAACATCTCCCTGTCTCACGCCTCTCTGCAATGGAATCTGTTCCGTACTCTGGTCCTGTAGTCGGACTGACATAGTGGTCTTACTGTACAAATATATCGATATACTTATGGTCGATTTGGCATCGCTGTAAGGACTGCAGCACCGCCCAAGTCTCGATTGAATCAAAGGCTTTCTCATAGTCCACAAACGCAAGGCATAGCGACCGATTATACTCTTCGGTCTTCTGTATAATCTGGCGTAGCGTATGGATGTGGTCTATGGTGCTAAAGCCTTTCCGGAAACTGGCTTGTTCGGGAGGCTGGAATTCATCAAACCTGCGTGCGAGACGATTCGTAATGACTCTCTAAAACAGCTTATACACATGACTCAAGAGCGAGATGGGCCTATAGTTCTTCAAAAAATGCTTAAAAAAACGTAATTAATGAACGACCCCTTTCCCGTGAAACTGCACTGCGCACTTCATCTGAGACATCACACCATATATTTATAAGATTAGTAGACTGCTACTCAATCGGATCATAGTCTTATTTGCCCACTAGGTAATGTTACTAGCTGCAGTGCCCTGCAAACCAGATCTCAGTAGTGTTTGTACCACTGCTTGGCGGAAAAATAACTGGCAAAGCGGGATTAACTACCTACACATACTTAGAGACAACGACAAACTTAACTAATTCTTACAGGTAATTTTAAATTTTGGAATTTGTCCCATATTTTCAAAAATCGGTAAGTTAACCAAAACCTTAACCTAACGGCCTTATTAATAGGCGTGGAGTAGTTTTGGATTAGTGTACCCGGCTTTTATCTTTTTCGATCGAGTACGATATTCCAATGACAAAAGAAATCACAATAGTTGGAGTAACTAATCAACTAGGCATTTATCAATAAGCACTTTGATTTCATTCGTTCATTCATTTAATCGTATTGTTCATTTTTCTTCTTAGTGAATGCTCATCACTAGCGATTACCGTGGTGTGAGTGTAAAGATACGCGTAACCACGCTGTATTAGATAGCTGTGTGCGTATTATAAGATGGTGTGCGGGAATTATTATAGTTTGCGTTTACATGCATAAGTTTTTGATTTGAGCGTGTGCTATGCATGTTTACCTCAGTCCTCATCCCCTGTAAAAATGGCAGATAATATTGTTTGCGGATTAGAACGTTAACACCTCCTTTTCTAAATGCTCTAAGAGTATACTTACTAAAATAAACAAATAAAATAATATACTAACAAAAAATCTTGCATAAAACTTACATCCTTATTGCTTCATGCAACCCGCACATGGCCGTTGTAGAAAACAAAAAGTATCTTAAATTTTATTCTGAAATTACTATTACAGGTAAAGACTTTGCATCCAGAGGTCTAGCAAAGATACCTTTCCATTAGCGTTAACGCCAAACGATAACTAAAAATGTATGGAGAATGACATTAGCTTTGACATTCGCTGCTGAAAAGTTATCCGCAGGGCATTGATGCAATAAAAAAAAAGAAGGATTGAGTTTTGATTGACATGGAACTGAACTCCAAAATTTGCATTTTTATTTGCATTTTATTCACAAAAATGGCGGACATATTACATATGTGTGTCAGATGAAAGTATGGCAACCGGCTGCCTATGATGTGAGTGTGTGCGTGCCCCGCTCGTACGTACGATGCGTTCCGGCTTCCTAAGGATGCTTCAGTTTCGGATCAGACGGGATTCCCTCCTTCTTTTTTTATTAGCTCCATGCCGCAGGGGCTGTCATTTCAATACATTTTAGATTTAGCGTTTGGCATTAATGCTATAATGGAAAGGAATCTTTGCTAGACCCCCAGACCCCTAATACAAAAAAATGTAAGCCAAAACCGTACACACACACTACTTTGGGGGTGATTGGATCTCAGCTGTCAAACTCAAAATCAGTCGTAGCTTGGACGTACTTGTGAAAAGATACCAGAAAATGCCACCTTGCGTGATAGAACGGCGCTAAAATTACGAGAAATCCCGAACACGGAAGCTCATGTTGCTATTTCACAAGTTATTGGTCATTAATATATGTTATTTTAGATATTTTAAAATATTTTTGTCTAACAAAGAGTTGGATATCAGTATTGCCAATACACAATGTATAAAATATTTCCCGATTTTTTTGCTTAAAATTTTAGCATGTCCGTACTAAGGGGGCAAAATCAGAAAGAGGACCAATCGCGAACAGATCACTCATGCCCGCCGTGCTGATCATGAGATGCAAATAGTACCTAGGACTTACATAATATATCAGGGTCGAAATAAATACATATATTGGACACCTCATATAATTATGTTCAACAATTTATTAAATTCTACGCAGTTTCAAAGTAACATAGGATACCTAGTTGCAAAAAATGCCACCATCAATTAAAATAAAGCAGTAACTTCATGGTTACCTCACCACACTTGTTACATAACATAAGTAATATTTATATGCCTGTCTGCACCTAAGTTTGACCGCTTTTATATTCGCACTTATCTCTCCAAATGCGTTGCAGTAGGTACGTCATAGCGGGATAAGTGCGAACTTAGGATCTCTTGAACTTTAGGACAGACGGGCATTAGTATTTTAGGAGTCATTGCACACCAAGCTACACCGCACGCACCGTAGTGACCAAGCAAAAGTTTTAATGTTTATGAAGGGCATCTACAGCCACAGCTTTGTGTCTGTTAGAGTGTAGAAGGTAGATATAGTTCGCTACAGTACTATATATCTATTCTGTGACATTACTGCCAAAGTTTGCCTAGACATAGGTACAAGTACATAATTATACCATATTCAGTCAAAAATATTATAATAATTTCTTGCATAACCTGATGTGTTTTTTTCTTCGGTGTGCTTCTTCATTTACCCCATTTTATCGGGTGATACTTTTCATATGGTATGCTGGTACTGACAGAACAGCCCAGCTTATGACGAAGGAGCTAGCCACGCTGCTGACGCGCGTCTGCCGCTCAACTGCTGTCAAAATTGTATGGAAAGTGACAGCAGTTGAGCGGCAGACACGCGTCAGCATCGCTGCTAGCTCGTTCGTGATAGGGCTGACGCAAAACTGACATAAAAAAGTTCGTGCTCTACGATCATAGACAATATTTGCTTGACTATTTACCGAGGTTTGTATGTGTATTTCGATGACATTTCGGAAATCGCTAACTTTTCCGCAGCGAATGTCATTTCAATACATTTTGGAGTTAGCGTGAGGCGTTAGCGTTAGTGGTTGGTATCTTTGCTAGACCCACTGGGGATCTAGCAAAGATACCAACCACTAACGCTAACGCCAAACGCTAACTCTTAAACTGTATTGAAATGACAACCGCTGCGGAAAAGTAAGCGATTTCAGAAATGTCATTTTAGTACATTTTGGAGTTAGCGTTTGGCGTTAGCGTTAGTGGTTGGTATCTTTGCTAAACCCCCAGGTCACCCGTCACAAACACAGCTTACAACACAACTTATTATGACCAACTGATTACCAACCAACTGACATAGTTTTTGATAACATACCTGCTGTTTTAACAGGTACGTATCATCTCATTGATATATTTTTATGAGCGCCTTACTTTGCCTGAACATAAGAATTTGACAGATTAATTTGTAAAGAAAAAATTAGAATCACGAGCGGGGATTGAACCCGCATCCACCCATCCCATCCCTCAAGCCGGGATACAAAGAGTATACACGCACACGGGATATGTTTTACGTAAGCTACAGTGACAGACAAGTGGTCTCGTGTCGAATTTTATTTCACCTTTTAGCCTTTTACAACCAACCCCGTAAGTTGGTTGTAAAAGGTGAAGGAAGGTTTCGGCGGGAACGCGAAAAAGTTCACATTGTTGCATTGTATTATTTGTCAAAACTTGTGCTTTTCCAGTGTTATGAGCAACATTAATCTTAAAATGTTTAAAATTGGTGGCGTTCCGTTTTACAACACCAGGGGGTCTAGCAGAGATACCAGCCACTCACGTTATCGCCTCACGCTAACTCCAAAATGTATTGAAATGACATTTCGGAAATCGCTAACTTTTCCGTAGCGAAGGTCATTTCAATACATTTTTGGGGTTAGCGTGAGTGGTTTTTTTTTATATTTTGGCTCCACACATAGTGTATTTAGCCAGTGTCAAGTATTATATTTTCATCGTGTTATAAAATATTTCACGCAGTCATGTCTTAGTCATAGTCATAGTCCAGTCTAAGCCATGCTCCAGCAAAGTGGTGGCAACTTTACTAGAAGCTTCTATGGAGTTTTGGAAGCAACACGAAAAATCACGTTTCATCACATTATATCACTTGCCCCCTCACTCATGCTCTTAATGCGTAAAACGCCACCAATTTTAAACAGTAACACTGGAAAAAGCAAATGTTTTGAAAAATAATACAATGCAACGACGTGAACTCTTCCGCGTTCCCGCCAAAACTCAGCGTGAGTGGTTGGTATCCCTGCTAGACCCCCAGATCCCCAGATCGTCTGCGAACCTGAGATGGAACAAGTAAACACCGTTTATGTTAATACCACTTGTGTCCCATGCAAGCGTTTTTATGACGTCTTCTAAGACTGCCGTAAAAAGCTTGGGGGAAATGGTGTCTCCCTGTCTCACCGATCAATCGAAATAGATTTGGTTAGGCGGTGCAGCCTCACCTGCATTGACGCCGAACTATAGAGCTCTCGGAGCAGACCTACGTAGCGGGCATCAATAGAGCAGCGATGTAGAGAGTCAAACACGGCCCAGTGCTTGACACTATCAAAGGCCTTCTCGTAATCGATGAAAGCTACACATAGGGGCCGGTTGTATTCGTGACTCTTTTCCATTAGCTGCTTAACCGTGTGTATATGGTCTATAGTGGAAAAACCGCTCCGAAAGCCGGCTTGCTCGACGGGCTGACCCTCGTCTAGTTGGCGTGTAAGTCTGTTACACAGAACCTTTGCGAATAACTTGTATATTTGGGAAAGGAGGCTAATGGGCCGATAGTTGCTGAGTTTGGAAATATCTCCTTTCTTATGTATAATAGTGACAATAGCATTTTTCCAAGATTTTGGTGTAATACCAGTAGATATGACAGCATTGAAAAGCTTGATTAAAAAATTTTAAACCGGCTGCCCGCCAGCGATAACAGGAACAAACTATTATGAACAGTGCAAATTTATCATTGCGCATTGTGCTAACTAAATGTGGAACCTATTTTTGTATTCTTTATAATAATAAAAAAAAAACAAAGCATTCCAAACATTGAATCGCAGTTCAGTATATTGCGCTAAGAAGTATCGAAAATGCGAATAAAAACTCACTTCGTATTATTGTTTCATATTTTTTCGGTATTATTGAAGTTTGGAAAGCAAATCAATATTTAGCCGTGGTTTGTTATTTATTTATTGGATAGATCGATTATGTATAGTTCATATCAGGAGTAATGTAGATAAACGCAAACCTACAGATTAGTTTGTAAAGGAAAAATAAGAATCACGAGCGGGAATAGAACCCGCATCCATCCATCCCTCAGGCCGGGATATGCTTTACTTAAGCTACCGTGGCAAGTGGTCTCATGTCTGAATTTTTCCTTTACAAATTAATCTGTAGATTACGCTGAGCAGGCGATACTGCTATAAAAATCAAATATAAGAATTCTAATTCTATGTTGTGTTTTCCTCTTGTTTTTGTAGCTAGGTAGGTAGGCAGGCACATTTAATAATAGATTTTTATATAGGTCTAGGTCTAATAATTATACAATGATGTGATTCATGATGTACCTATCGCTCGCTTAACGATGGATCAATGGATGAACATATGTTCACATCCCGTTTGCGATTAAAATTTTTCCTTTACGTTAAAATTAATCTGTTCAACAATGTGGTAACAGACTTAGAAGCTGAGCGCTCAGTAACGAGTCAGTCAATAGATGATTTGGCCATCCAAATGCGCGCGCATCTAATATGTAGGTACTTAGGTAGATATACCTGTAGGGAATAGAAAGAAAAAAGTATAGGTACTCCATTACCAAGGAGCAGCAGCTTGATGTCTTTGGCAGCTTGTATGCCATCTTCCTTGAGGTTCTTTTCGATCAGCTTGCTGCGCGCGATGGCAGCCCGCTCCTCGGCTGATGAGGCACAGCCCATGGCGATGGCGCGCACAGCCTGGCTCGCTACGCGCGGCAACGCCGTGCCTCTAGCATGCTCGCGGCCCGTCGTCGCGCGCAAGTATCGCCACGCACGCGCTTACTCGCGCACGCGTGCACTGAGTAAAACAACGAGACACGTTCAGTGCTACGATACCACAGCGACGCGACCCTCTGTCTCACGCTCTCGAACTTCTGCACACAGGCAGTTCGAATACCCAGGGTGATTCTGAGCTGACCGGTGAGGTGGCGTCGCGGCGTGGATCCGCGGACAAATGATGAGTTGCGCAGGCTTGCTATGTTACGCGTGTAGTGCGCAGGCTCTGATACCGCCTCCAACTCGTCGGTTGGCCTTCTGCCTATGCCCCCACCGTCTCCTTCCTCCCAGCCACATTAATTACACCCTACGTAAGCTTTATGCGATTCATATCTCTTTTTCTCGCTCACGCTTATCAAAGAAACAATTTTTTTCAAGAACTTGCAATTATTGCAGTGCTTTGCGTTACAGAATTTATTTAAAATATTTGTTTAGTTTTCTTTCTTTGTGTGAATAGTAATAAATATAAATGTATACAGGATGTAATTTAATTCATTACCATAAATTGAGCCCATGATAGTACATCATTTATAGATGATTATTAAAGAGTAAAGAGTGTAAATGAAAATACTTTTATTGAAAATTATGAAGATTGCCGCGGCGCCTAACGCAGTTGGCACGGATGATTTTGATACATTTAAACGTGTTTATACCTTGTATGTACTAATTAAGAACAGTACTACATTATTTTAATTAAGTTTTGTATTGTAGCATTTGATTAAGTAAGTTATTCCATTTTTTGGAGTTATTATTATTACTAAACCAATGTGTTAGAATTCAAAAATTTTGGTCCAGACGTAACCGGTATCAGGAGTAGGTACTTAGTTTCAAAGGATGCTAATGAATTCAATTACACCCAGTATAATCATCACCAGTTGAATGTCATGCTGGGGCTAGGACTTGCTTAGGTAGGTACCTATACGCATGAACCTAAGTAGGTTCATGGTTACTATACCTGCGTACCTTGTCGAACTTCAAAGAGCAAACTGTTAGGGTAAACAGAGCCCCAATAATGAAAAAATCCTTCACTTGACTTCTACTTAACTTTGAAGGAAGGAAACTCACCCCCGTATTATAAAACATTTCACCAAAAATCCTTCACTTAACTTTGAGGGAAACTCAAGGTACATCGCGACGTACCTTGAGTTGACAGTTGCTTCGCTTCTCTCGTTTGAGAAAAATTGACGCAGAAATGTCAAGTTGATTATTTATTGTCAAATAAAAATACCAAAACACAAAAATGAGGTTAATTCGAGGTTGAGTCGAGTGGAGTAATCTCGAGGTAGCGTCTTAGAATATGGGGGTATGTCTCGTCTCGGCAGTATAAGATCATGAGCGCCTCTTGTACCTAAGTTGTCGACATCTTTGTGTTGTTTGAAAGAGTCAATGTTTTTGAAAATGTACACGCTCGCCTGGTAGATGTATAACGCTGGCAAAGTCATTAATTTTAGATCCATAGAGGAATTACGCGTTAGGAATTAGCGTTATTGTTCTATGTTTAGGTCTTGAAGACTGGTTTTGCAGGAGTGCGGGGAGCGACTCTTGCAACTATGCGCACTGCCCTTTTTTGCATCACAAAAACTCGATGCCAATCTGCAGAACGACCCCACAGGTCAACATCGTAAGCGAGCAAAGACTGAATAGTTGCGGAATAGCAGTCACGCACCGCCTTTTGTAATAAAACCCGCCGCCCGGCCCAGGGCGAAACAAGCTCGTTCCAACCTGTCGCATAGCGCATCGACGTGATTGCTCCAGTCCAGTAGGGTTACTCTTGAATCCAATCCCAATTTCACTAAAATTCTAATCCGAATCAATCCCAATTCCAATGTTAAATAATTTGGTACCCTTGAACAAAATCGAGCTGGAAATTGAAATCGCAAAAATTGGTTGAAAACATTTCATTTATTTATTTATTGATTTATTTATTTATTTATTTATTTATTTATTTATTTATTTATTTATTTATTTATTTATTTACTTATTTACTTAAATTTAAAATACTTTACCAAAAACCATCACTTTTGATGATATTTAGTCACTTTCAAGAAAATAAAAGCGCATAGGAATGATTTTTGAAGGGTAAACCACACTTTAGGTATATCTATAAAGATATTATAGTCCTCAAAATTTTAGCAACCAGCGGGATTTGAACCCGCGCCCTCCAACTCTCTAGTTGGTAGAACGTCCAATCCGGTGAGTTGGAGGGCACGGGTTCAAATCCCGCTGGTTGTTAAAATTTTGAGGACTATAATATCTTTAGGCCAACCTACCAACAGCTGGAGGATCTAGCGGATTTTTTACAAGATAATCAAGGGATAGCAAAAGGTTGTTGCGCTCCGCCCATGGGTGTTTGTGTCATCAACAAGACTGAGTGTATATTTTGTGTATAAATTTGTCCAAAATATTAAAAATAAGAGACGAACGTGCCATTTTACTTCCGAACACAACACACTCGAACGCAAAAAAGTTAACTTTTGAAAACTGTAAAAATTCTATCGCAAACTCGACTTCAAGCTCAATTTGTCAACGTCAAATCGCGTCAAGAGTACCGAAAAAACGTATGGTATAAAAATGAGTCGATTCCATTTAGTTTCATAAAATTCCACGGACAAAGATTCCAATCGTGCGCTAGTATCGGATTCAAGAGTACCAAATACCACGATTTCGTTCCAAATCCCAAATTACGATTGAAATCGAGTGTCAAGAGTAACCCTGCAGGTGAGACATCTGTCAATCACAGAATTCCCCCTATGACATAAGTCTTTGATAGATAAAAAGGTCTTTGCTGTCAATATTGAATCCGACCAACGTGAACACATCAACTCGTCGCAAGGTCTCCCTTTCCATTATAATCGACAGCTAACGGGGTAACGCCTTCCAGACAATTAATTGAAGTGTATCACGCTGGTTTTCTTCGGATTCAATGCAAGCCCGTTCACCCTAAACCAGCAAGCAATTTGAATGGGATGGTGGTATTTTGATTCTTCACGAGAAGCGGAGAATTTACGTAAAGCGTTATACCGTGGTTATACCCGTGTCTCGATTGTTTTATCTCTAATCGGTGGTGTCACGTGACACATCTACACTATAGCTAATTAACGGATTGACAAAATTCTTACCCATAAACGCGATCTAGCGCTAAGAGGTTGCTAAGTAATTCCTAAATAGCTGCCAAAATTAACCACCGCCATGAGCTTGCTAAGAGCCAAAATGGCGGGATTAAAAAAGCTGTTTGACGGCGAACGTTGTCAAAATCGAAGGGTGGTAGATGGTGGTATGCTTTGAGGTTTTGAAAAGAAGGATGGCGACTTCCATGCATTTTTGGCCCAGTCTTTTCGATGAAGTACAGTGCAGATATTTTTTTGCTACAGTTCCATAAAGCGTCAAATAGCAACTTGAATGCAGGGTGCAGAAGTTGGGATACATATTATAATTATGGTAATGTTACTTTGTTCACACATCACAGGCCTTGTAACATCTATTTCAGATGATTAAAACAGCGTCAAGAATTAGAACGACACCTCCGCTCATGACTAAATAAGCCTATACGGGAGCCGCAGCAGCGACCGCACGATCGGCATACGAAATGAGAATCTATGGGTGCTGAGTTGTTATTGTAGTTATGCCTACGTGCACGTTTTTGGGCCAGCACCTCTAGCCATGTATCATCAGTAGTTTTTCTCCACTTGTCGCGATCTTCGGCAAGATCTTACCAGTTGGAGAAGTTTATGTCAAAAGAGGCCATAACGCGCTTAATGTTGTCTTTAAACCTTAGTACTGGACGGCCTACTGGGCGTTTGGCGTACGCCATTTGTCCAAGGAGAAAGGCAAACGAGAAGGCACCATCCGATACACATGCCTTACCCAACGCAACCTTCTCTGCTTTAGTAAAGCGGTTATGCTCGGTATCTGCGTGGTTTCAAGCACTTTCTCGTTTGTCACCTTATCTCTCCATGAAATGCCCAATATGCTGCGAAGACAACGTATATGGAAGGAGTTTAATCGCCCTTCCTGCCTGGTGTACGACGTCCAGGTTTCAGCTCCGTACAAGAGTACACTCAAGGCGCATGTTTTGTACACGATCATCTTAGTGTTTATGGTCAGATGTTTGTTGCCTCATACTCTTGTACTCAGCTTCCCGAAGATCGTAGCGGCCTTGCCGATGCGAGTGTTGATATCTGCATCAAGCGAGAGATTGCTCGACACTGTTGACCCCAGATAGCAAAATGACTCCACCACTTCCAAAGGTGTTCCATCCAATAATATAGTCGGATTATCCATAGAGCCTTGCCTCATTATAACTGTCTTCTTAGCATTAACGAACATAGAAAACAGCTGACACGCTTTTGTGAATTTGTCTATAATGGTTTGAAGTTCCTCGGCTGAACTAGCAACAAAAGCTGCGTCATCAGCGAACAAAAGACTATCAGTAAACAGGTCCTTACGGTGGCGTTTAGACTTTAAAAGTGATAGGTTAATAAAATTACTGTCAGCTCTGGTATGCAGATGTATACCCTGTTTGGTGTCACCGAAAGCAACTTTTGAAAGCAGCGAGAATATACCAAAGAAGGTAGCGGCTAGAACGCAGCCCTGCCGAACTCCCCTGTTCATTTCGTATGAATCTAAAGTGTTACTATTGTAGACAACTGCACCTTTCATGTTAACATGGAAGGATTGTATCAAGGAAAGTAGCTTAGGAGGACATCCAGCGCTGTCAAGCACTTTATACAATTCCTCGCTGCTGACTGTGTCAAAAGCTTTGTTTAAGTCAACAAAAGCTATTAACAAGGGAGTTTTTTGAAGTTTTCTGATATCTTGACATTTGAGCCTTAGGCTACTATTTTAGGCGACGGTACCTGAAATACGGCTACTCAAGCTGAGAAAAATGGCAATATTAGTGCCGTTGTCGTTGGGCACATAATGCTTTTAGTAGCGAATGCCCAGAGAAAGCGAAATGGGATGGGATAGCAAGGTCGAGGATTTGTTATTGCTGAGGGCACGTTAATCGAGACGGAAAGTTCAATCTTGGTCTCCCAAAGGAGAGGCGGTCCAGGCTTGCATTTCATCCAAGCAAACCTGCACCGCTCCAAGGTAGCAACGGCGGAACTTCTGAAGGCTGCAGTGGATCAGGGAATCTCGGTCGCCCTTGTTCAGGAACCCTACGTGGGTAACAAGGGCGTAATAAAGCAATACCCAGGAACACGCATAATTCAATGCAGCCTCGACAGACAAAAACCAGTCAAGGCAGCCTTAATCATTTTTGGCGACAAGCTTGAAGTCATTCATGACCCCTAACTTGTCACCGAGACTGAAGCGACAGTTTTGTTGGCCAATGAAGGTCTGAAACTTGGGGTGATTTCCGTTTACCTGGAGGGAGACCAAGACATAAATCCATACCTCGGTAGGATCAAGGCATACACTGAAAGACTAGCGACCAAAGACATCATAGTCGCTGGTGATGTGAATGCCTGGAGCCACTGGTGGAGGAGCACATCAGAAAACCAGAGGAGAAGCAGTCCACTCTTTCCTCAACGAAATGAGTTTACAGATCCTGAACACGGGAGACACGCCAACCTTCAAAGTACTTAGTACAGTATGGTTTCATGCCCCAACGAGGCATCGAAGACGCCCTCTATGACTTGGTAGAGCACATAAAATATGGAGTACAAAATAAGAACATAGTACTCCTTATCTCCCTGGATATAGAGGGTGCCTTCGACAATGCATGGTGGCCCGCCCTAAGACATCAGCTAGTGAAGAAGAGGTGTCCAACAAACCTCTACGAAATGGTAAACTCATACCTCAGCGACCGCAAAATCAAGGTTAACTACGCAAGAACAGCATATGAGAAGGGGACTACTAAAGATTGCGTCCAAGGATCCATCGGTGGACCGACCTTTTGGAATGTCATACTAGACTCGTTGCTGCGACAGCTCGAAGCTGAGGAAGTTTACTGTCAAGCCTTCGCTGATGACGTGTTCACAGGCCAATCGAAAACCTTAGAGCAGCAAGCCAATAAGACATTAAGCATGGTAGTGGAATGGGGAAATCGTAATAAACTCAACTTTGCAGCTCATAAGACCAGCGCAATGCTGTTGACGAAAAAGTTGAAGTACGAAAACCCAAACCTATTCATGTCAGGCGTCCAGCTAAATCTCGTCGAGGAGATTAAACTGCTCGGTCTTGTGATAGACCGCAGACTCACCTTCAAATCGCACATCACCGCACAATGTAAAAAAGCTGCGGAGATATACAAGCAGATGGCGCGCACTGCGAAGGTGACCTGGGGTTTAAACAGCGAAATCATAAGAACGATAAACGTCGCAGTGGTGGAACCCATATTGGCGATAGCGTTGTTAGCACAGAATACTATTACTTCTCCCGAGAAGAATAACGACTCCATAGTAAAAAAAAATTAGATCAAAAAGGAGAGCGCCATCACTGCGTGGCCCCGCTTGGACAGTTTTAATATGGCGGGAACTTCAAATGTACCTACTATACATATAGGTACCTATATTATAGGTGCCTACCTATCGTACCTACCTATTTTATTCATAAGAAAAACAAACAAATAAATGATCATAGGATATTTATTTTCAAATAAACTTAATTATTGTAAATCGAATCAACTAACAATGCAAAAAACGGCCGGTGAACTCCTCATTTTAGGTACTTTCTATAGTTTTCTTCCATGATGAAAAACAAATTCAGGGTCACTATCTCGTTTTATCACTATTTCACAAATTTTTGTTCACCACTAACCACTAATACGATGCTCAACCCGAACAACATAATTAAGCAACAGAAAATATCCAAAAATCCAAAGTTTAGTCACAATTAGCAATAAAACTTTGGTACAAGATGAAATGCGTGAACAAAAACAACGGCAGACATTTTTCTTGTGACTTTTTTCTTGTGTTACCATATCACAAAATTTTAATCAACGTCACACAAACACAAGTTTTCTTGTTGAACCGTTTGTCATAAACTAAATTAATATTAATTCTATATTCAAACAAAATATATACTCATTAAAAATATACTTTAACTTAAAATAAATAAAAAAGTTTTTCACATAATTTTTTTATCGTATCAATATTCTCTACTACGGATATGATCGATACCAAAGACTTTTTATCCAGACCACTAATACGAAATTAAAGCAGGGCAAAACCGTACACACCACTTTGGGTGTGATTGATTCTCAGCTGTCAAAATCAAAATCAGTCGTTACTTGGGTGTGCTTTTGAATACATACCAAAAAAATGCCGTCTTGCGTGATAAAACTGTGCCGAAATCACTCGAGGAGGCACGGCTCACAGAAGCACACGATCACAATTCACTTGTAAGTGGCCTTAATCATGTATTTTTATAAGATTATTTTAATTATTTCTATTTGACGAAGAGTATTTCACATTTCACAATAAAAAGTTGAAATGTCAAAATCAGTATTGCCACACGACATCTGAATAATTACCCGATTTCTTTTGTATAGATTTCCAACAGATCCACCCATGTCTAGCTGGGCCCTTATTCCGTATCGATTCCTTACTTCGAAACCACGCGAATTCCTTGTCTTACAAAAGAAATCTGCAAAACTCTACTCTCTATGAAACGAAAACAAAACCGCGCGAAATGAATTTGGAATTGGCGCGATTAGAACACTGTCAAAAATCATATGTTTTACCGAGACGCGTTCCGAAACATCAACACATCAAAAGATTATGACTACTTATGTTAATATATTTTATTCAAAATAAAGATAACTTCAATGTAAAGCGAAGGTACATCTAACGCTGTGACACGATTTGAACAAGACACGATAACGACGTGGTTTCATATCGTGTGGAATCTATGTTTCCATAGAGAATAACCGCCCTGATAGTTGGATAAAAGTAGTTCGAAAAAGTCGAAATGAAGATTGGTGGAAACCTAATTAATACTCGCTCAATAATATGTTTAGCGCATATCTATAGTAAAGAACACACAGAACACAGAAGTGCAATTACTGATAATAGTTTTATTTTCAACTATAGGCGTTCCACGAGCCCACTGTTTTCCCATTTTTAAGGTTATTTTTTTTATCCTAAAATATGAAACATTATTTTGGTTGAGGCCCAGGGGGTCTAGCAAAGATCACAATCGCTAACGCTAACGCCACACGCTAACTCCAAAAATGTATCGAAATGACATTCGCTAAGGAAAAGTTAGCGATTTCCGAAATGTCATTTCAGTACATTTTGGAGTTAGCGTTAGTGGTTGGTATCTTTGCTAGACTCCCTGTACCTACATAACTGTGGTTCTTTTATCCCTTTAACTTGGTAATATTGAAAAACTCGTGAGTTATTAAAAGAAATGTTGAATAAACTGCTGGTTATACTTAATTTGAATCCATTTTATTAAAAGATTGCATGAGCAATCTATAGACCTTTTTCTTGTCTATAGATAGTAGTATGATGGTAATTAATTTTATTTTATTATTTATTATTATTTTTAATATTTACATTTTACATCTAGCTAGCATTTGTATTTAGGTACCCGACTAAATCGGGTAATACTATTTATATGGTATGTTGAAGGAGGAACTGACATTAGAAGAAAAAAAAAATGTGCTCTATGGTTTGATTCATGTTCAAACAAGGTTAAGTATGGAGACTTCGATTCTGGACCTATGTAATAGGGGGAATTCTGTGATCGATACAGAAGATATTTCTATCTCATACAGCTGTGGCCCCTGTGTCATTCGCATTTCTCAACTCCAACCTTAATAGTTGACCGCGCCTGGGTTGTTATTGTTAGCGTGAGGAAGCTTTGCTAGACCCCCTGATGTATCGTACAGCGTTAATTATCTGAGCCGATTTCAAAACTCGTACAAAGAAACACATTACAAGTATGCTTTAAGAGTCTTAAAATACTTGTACCACACGCGTAATATGAAATTAAATTATAACGCGGAATTTGATGATTGTTTTGATGCACTTGTTGATGCAGACTGGGCTGCTAATAAAAACGATCGTAAATCAACATCAGGAATTATGTTAAGAATATTTAATAATCCAGTGCTATGGAAGACACAGAAACAGAAGATTGTGTCACGCGCATCTACGCACGCGGAATATTATGCTTTAGCTGATTGCGTTTCATAAGTTTTACCAGTAATAGGTGTACTAAAAGATTTTGATATTAACATAACAAAACCGATTGTAATTTACGAAGATAATAGCGGCGCCATAGCTCTTTCGAAAAATGGTAAATTTTGTAAGAATTCGAAGCACATTGATGTGAGCTATCATTTCGTTTATGACTATGAAAAGAAAAGTATTATTAAAGTTACCAAGATAAACACTGATGAACAGTAATTATCAGATATATTGACCAAGGCTCTAGGTATAAACGAATTTCAAAAACTAAGAAATTTAAATTATGTTTATTAATTTTTATGTTTATTTCAAAGACTTTTTATCCTATGTAATAGGAGGAATTCTGTGGTCTCGAATGATAAATGTTTTTTATTTAAGGGTGTTTATTTAAATATAGCATAGCTAGTAGACCTGAAAATGTGGTTTTAATGAAGAAAAACCCATCCCCTAAGTTTCCAACTCCAACAATATTAGAGACTTGAATAATAAGTAAAATATGAATCCTAAGAAGTTTTGAAAATAGGTGTTCATAAGTCAGTAGTCGAGTACCTATGTGATGCTTCGGCTGTACGCCTTGCCTTGCCACCTCCTTTTTTTAATGCTCTAAGATTTAACATGATGAAAAATTACAAAACTTGACACTGGCTAATAGTAAATTATATACTCTTTGACTGGCTAAATACACTATGTGTGGAGCCAAAATATAAGAAAAAAAAAAGAAAAATATTTATTGTAAATTATATACTCTTTTATTATTCTTGCTTTGAGAAATAGTATCTTTACCAATGTACTTTGTGGAAATAGTCAAAATAATGAAAATACGAAGGAAACGTCGAAATTAGCGGTGAAAACATTTAATAATATTATTACCAGTAAAATATGTAATAACTTATCGCGATGCCGCGAACTCTGCCATTACGAATAAATATAAGAGACTGCTTAGTTTTAGTTCTTTTGGTTATTTTCAACACGATACACACAACAGACATGGGTAAAGTTTCTTTTTACTTTATTTATTAAATGTTTACAAATTCACCTTCACACGGCCTAAGCATTTTATTCGCAGCTAATAATCATATGGAATACCCAGGCAAAGGAAGTAAATCGAAAGAGGATTCAAATGATAAGAGCGTAAGTTTCAGTGACAATGAAGAATACTTGAAGAGCTGCCCTTCTTCAGAAAACACCGCAGAGTGTACAAGCCTAAACTATCCATGTATAACATGTGAATTTAAAGGCGTAGACTGTCGATATGGAGGCATGGACAATTACAGTTGCACTGTGAAGGCTAAAGTTGTCTGTAATGTAAGTTATTTTTAATTTCCACTTTGTTAACATAAAGATCTTCTTTCATGTTACTTGAATTTCTATGACCATATGCACAACATAAATAATTATGTGAATTCCGATCTTTGTATATTTTGTTTTAGGGTACAAAAACATTCAATAGAACAGCAATGTGCAGATACTGTTATCAAACAGACAAATGGGAACATAGATGCGAACAAAAGGCTAATTGTAATTCTTTGGCATCACCACTAAAATATTACTTGTAAGTATCTCTCTATCACCACCCCTACTTAGTTGTTGATGGTTATATGCTGGACTCTAACATTGCATATCACTTATGGTTCTCATAATTTATCTCTCAACTATACTGTGATCTATGTGAAAATTTCATATTAATTTAAGTAATGAAAATGCTCATCAATGATTATAAATATCCGTGATGCTCCATTTAGCTATTTTAAGCCACCGCTGTGCAATACTTTGGTCAGATATACTTGCCTCTCTAACATTCTCCAAACTTTAGTCTATATATTAATCTCACTATGCTTGTAACTGTACTGTTAAATATAATTGATTGTATGAAGCTTTTATAATAGATTTTACCATTAAAGCACTTAGAAAACAAATGAAGACTATTACCAAACCATCCTCAGTTTTGACTCAACCTGATACTTTTCTTTCAGGACCAACTGTACAGTCTCTGATGATATAATATGCTTAGGCAAGAGGAGGTTTCTGAAGAAAATAAAATGCTCATGGACAGCAGGCACCAGATGGGGTACAGCTCTAATTCTTGCCTTAACCCTTGGTGGCTTTGGTGCAGACCGTTTCTATCTTGGCCACTGGCAAGAAGGCATTGGAAAATTATTCAGCTTTGGAGGTTTAGGTGTGTGGACACTTGTAGATGCATTACTCATTGGAATCCATCATCTAGGCCCAGCTGATGGGTCATTGTATATTTAGTTATTAGTTCTTTAATTATGTTGTAGTTGTGGTATAGTTATATAAAATAAAGAAATTTGTTTTAAGAACCATTATTTTAATCATATAAAAATAGTGCTATTAAACATGAATACTGTTTTTTAATCAATCACAAAGTGTATAGGCTGATGATTCACTAGTTTAGAAATACTTATTCACTAAATCCATCAGCTCAGCCTTTTTTAGACCATTTAATGCAGGCAGATCTGGAATTTGCTTAGACCTTAAGATGTTCCTTAACTCTGGGACTGTATAGAGTCCTATTTTTCCATCAGCTTTTCGGCTTTGCAATAAAGTTGCATCAATATCTTCAATTTTAGGTTTTTTTACATTAACATTGTCTTTTGCTGTTGCAGCTCTTTTGACTGGAGCCACGCCAAATGGCCCAAACAGGGAGTTGAAAAGTTCATGATTTAAATTTTGGAACTTCACACAGCTTGGTTTTGTTGTATCAACAAGCTGTGGAACTTCATCCTCATTAAAGGCAATAGCTTCAATGGCTCTATACTCGGAATTTATTTTTGGGTTTTCAAACATCTCTGGGTTATATGTAAACTGAATACCTTCAATTGTTTCCTTCATGACTTTCTTTTCATCTGCAGATATATCCATTTCTTCATCATCCTCAAAGTTTGGGATATCTCTTACATTTTCCACAAATGGTATGCAGATAACATCAAAACCAATGTCAACATTTAAGCCAACAGGGTGTGTGCATGGTGCAAGCGCCACATTTATTGGTCTTGAATTGGCCCTGGAGCACAAGACACAAATACCTACCATTCCGGTTTCAACACAAGCTTGATGCAAAGCTTTGAATGCCACAGTGGAGCCTTCAATTATTTCTTCATTAGGAAACAAAAAGTAAATTCTCTTCATAAACCATTTTTCTTTGCAAATCAGACCGGCTGGTTTGAACCCCAGAAGCTTTAACATTGGTGGACCAAATGGATTTTTCATTACTTTCATTTCACTAGCTGTAAATTCAACTCTTTCTCCACCATACTCCTGGTAATGCAGAACTTCTGACTTAAGAAGTGGCACTTGAGGAGGCTGTTCTCCATCAACTTCCATTTCACTTCCAGTATCTGCAGACACTTTTACCAGTTTATTAGCACTTGCTAATACTGCATTGGTTTCTCTGTCTAGATTAGATGTCTTGTGCCTGGTTTGTCCATGAGCTTTAATGAGACTGTAAATTCCAACTCCAATGTTCAATCCGTTTCCCATTTCAAAACTGAGTTTAGCCACTGCCAAGTGTCGGTGTGAATGCTGGTGCAACAAGCTCTCAATTTCTTTTTCACACCATATTGGTTTAGGTAAACTACCACCACAGCCTTTACATGTTTCTATGAAGTCTTTGTAAAACTGATCAATTTGATACTCACTGTGTGCTATGTTGATGAGCCTTAAATCAACATTGAAATCAAGCAAGTCTTCCACAGTTTTCAGTGTTGGTGTTTGATCAGCATGTATAGGAGGTGTATCCAGTTTGGATAGTATTATTATGGTTCTGGTTGAGAGCACTTTCTTACAATTGGCAAACACTCGACTACAGTGTAAAAGAGCTTCTGACATAACAAATTCTTTTGATTGTTTCAAGTTCAGTACATTTATGTTTTGGAGTTTCTTGTAATCATCAAGAGTAGGTGGTGCAAGTGGAAATACATCTATCACACTTTTGAAGTTTAACTTGGAAACGTCACCAGTTTCTTCAGTGCCAAATAAACAAACACTTACACACTGAGATGTTGATTGTCGCAAGTACTGTCGTACCATCCCACACGCAGCAGTATGGGCTACTTTAGCCGTTTTGGAGCAGGAAGGATCCAAAACATTGATAAGAACTATTGTCGCAGGAACACCTCGGTAAGAAGACGATTCTTGGAAATCGTCTTCTTCTGAATCCATGGTAAAAATTGGTGGCGTAAAATCGAATATAATTGTAATTTGAATCACCAACCAGAAACAGCAAATATGTACTCTAAAATATTGGACCCAGTATCAGTGTTGCCACTTCCCAAACTTAAACATCGACTGAAAAGTCTAGAAATCTGTATTACATTTATAAACCAAAATCCGGATGTAATCTTGTGTACCGTCAAAGCATTTTATATTGTTTTGTGAACCAATTTTGACAATTTTGTTTCTAGGCAGATCCCATATTCTAATGATAGACCCTACCTACCTGCAAACTAGATAACGATTACAAAAAATGTTCACTCGGTCACAGGATACTGTTAGTGTTATTTTATATTGCTAAATATTTATATTAGGAAACAACTTTAGGGTCTTTAGGAAACTAACAGTGGTCATCTACCCTATAGAAACACCTCAACTTAAAGTAGGTAAATAGTATAGTGTTTGAAACCTCAGGTCTAATTGTGTTTGTAATCATCATGTTAGTACCTGGTAGCTGTCAGTTGATGAAACTATGGGCTTTGAAATTACAAAGTCTTAATGGTTTTTTACCTAATGTGTTTTTCGTATTTCTTAAATATAATGAGCAAAATATTCTTCAATCTCTTTAAAATTACTACAAAACTAATATAATACCCAGCCTAGTATGAAAAAATAATGCATCCGAAACTGTAAAAAAAAAAACCATGGTTAAAATGTCTAAAAATCTTCAAATGAAATATCTGTATAAATGTAGAGTTAAATCTGTCATCTGTATTGGTACCCTAAAACCTGTACCGATACAGATAAATCTGTATATATGGCAACACTGCCCAGTGTATTATTGTAGGATACTTATACGTATACCCCACAGTTATGTATCAGGATAAAAGTGTTCTGTGGTTATGTATATTCACTTCATCTGCGGCCGGGATGTTTGGATAGGCGGTCGTGCAGTTCTTACATCTCGGTGTGGTTCCCTCCTTCCTACCGATACACTGTTCCCAGAGTGCGACCTTCCGCAATGACTGCAGAGTTCTTCGCGCTCCCGGCAGATGGCTCTCGTATGGCCGAACCCAAGGCACTTGGTGCACTGCACCAGAGGTGATTGGTCATACACAGGTCTCCACTGGACTCCTATGTATACCTTCTCGGCTTCTAACAACTTTTTGTGTATTTGCGGAGAGACCTCCAGCACCGGATGGCACGTGAGAGGATTTCTTGCCTTTTTCCGGTATCGCACCCTGATAGTGCTCTCCTTCAGATTGTATTATTTTTCAAAACTTTTACTTTTTCCAGTGTTAGTGATTAAAATTGGTGGCGTTTTACGCATTAAGTGCTGAATTACGAGCATGAGTAAGGGCAAGTGATATAATGTGGTGAAACATGATTTTTCGTGCTGCTTCCAAAACTCCATAGAAGCTTCTAGTAAAGTTGCCACCACTTTGCTGGAGCATGACTTAGACTGTTTTGGAAGCAACACGAAAAATCAAGTTTCACTACATTATATCACTTGCCCTCACTCATGCTCGTAATTCAGCAATTAGCAAGCAAAACTCCTCCCGGGTTTTTCTAAGCTTATTAGTGAAAACCGCATGAAAATCCGAAAACAAACAAACAAACAGACAAAATGTCTAAAAAGTAGCTTAACCTAGGCCCTATTCCGATTCACGCTAAAGTCGATAATATCGCGCTAAAAACGCGTACCGAATTGCTGTGAGCGCGACAATGAAATCTCTTGTTAACGTCATGACCGACGCCATCTTGCGATATCGCCGTCCGTGATTGGTTGTTCCGAGTCATTGACAGCGGTCAAAGTCATTGAGCGCAATATCTGAATCGGAACGTTGAAAAATCAACGTGAGCGCTGGGAGCGCTATGAGCGATTATAGCGTGATTCGGAATACGAGGGTGATCAACGAAAGATTTCAAGCCAACCTGTGTAATTTTTTTTCGATATCGTGCATTTACAGATATTTTTTTTCTCTAGTGTTTTATTATATGTATAGATTATAAAGGTAGGTAGAACAAGTTTATCCTGTTGGTTAAATGGGATATAATAATCGTGACTAAATGGACGTACTTTTTTGCACCGATCATATTTTAAATTGCGATTTGTCCTAAGGTTTTCTTTTTTTTTGTGAAATGTAGATAATTCCTAGAACTTCAATATGTGCCGCGTCGGATGACAGTATTAAAACGCCAGAAATATTTTAAAATGTCCGTTTTGTCCACTTCGTCATTGGACCCTTTTTGCCGGAACGGGACAATTTGTACAGTCCGACAAGGTTCTTTTGGCGCGTGGATGACGTTCTCGGAGGGCGTGCGGTTTTGGGGTTACTAGTTAATAAAATGTCCTTGTTTTTAGTGAGACATTACGATGAATAAAATACACTTTTTAGTTTAATTTTGACGCCTTTCATTTACACTATTAATTTTTAATACTATCATTGGAAATAATTTTGTATGAATGATATAGGGAAATAGCGAGCTACTAAGAGAATCTACTCCAGAAAACACTAAGGCCGACTTGCGCGTTCACTCTAACCTCGTGTTACCTGAATAAATGCCTAACTCGGATTATTTCTGTATTTTATCTTGCACGTTAGAAAATTGACCACTTATCCCGTTATATATTTAACCCGGGGGTAATTTGACATGTTGATCCTTAAGCGGCTTTCTCATACTTGGCAAACAGCGAACATCAAATAGCAAACACGAGCTTGAGGATGGGTGTGTGTATTTTTATTTTGGTGTTTGCCTGTTTGCAAACACACATGTATCACTGGCAAACACCATTGATCGGTATCAGTGTCGGAATTGTGCATAGTTCTAAGGATTTGACAAACACGTTTGTCGAACGACAAAGCTGTTTGTGATGTATTCAAACGTTTGACAGTAGTACGCGCGTAGGGTTGCTAACCATACATTAATATATAGAACTGCACTATATTTCAAGGCTGTGTGCTAAACGCTGTGCGCAACTAGTAGGTTCTATATATCTCTTCGAATACTGCCCGCGAATAATTGAGATTATTCGCTGCGGCTTAAATAAAAGAGGTAATCAGTATCCTATGTGTTCCAGTATCCAGCATAAAATATAAGCTATAGCTAGCATGCTACTCCTTCGATCGCATCGTCACTTTCAAGTTGCCTGTTGCCAAGTTTCAACATGCGGTCAGTAGCTATGCCAATATAACCTTCTTCATTTAGGGCCTCACTTATAAACGCCGCTTAAAGTTAGCCATTGCTTAAAACCTTCTGTCAACTTTTGACTGATTTGAAATGTCACGCGGGAAAACACTGACTAACTTTAAGCGGCATTTATAAGTAAGGCCCTTAAAGTAATGTCGTTCCTGCTTTCTATTCCCGCCATATTCACACGAAGGAAATTCCGATATGAATTTAAAATCGCGGAGAACAAAGAAACAGATAGTAATAAATATCCCTTTTGATTTTACTTAATGCATATTTTATGATACTTTTAATTTAAAAAAGACATTAGATAGTGTTTATAAAAATGAATATTTGATAAATAATTTGTTTATCTTTTGTTTTTTATTATATTAAAAAGATGCTATATATTTCTCCGAAAAAAAAATTTTGGCAGCCCTAACACGCTCGTCGCCTGCCATTTTTGCCCATCCATACCTAGCACTTTTGACTATCCTGTGGATGCAGTGTATGTGTTGAGTAATTTGTGGTCGGTGTTTGGGGTATTAGGTGTTTGTGGCAAACATCAAGCATGTAGAGGCGGCTTTAGGTATGTACGTTTTATAAGTTTTAAATTGACACTGGCTGAAAATGTTCTATTGATACCTCTCCAAGAAGTTCTATAATAGTATGTACTTATATTCCATACTAACTGGAACAAGCACTTCGAACAGAAACGATAAGTTTTTCGAGAAGTTTTTTTTGTGTCTCGAGTTGTGAATGAGTTTAAAATAAAGTAGTAGGCCCGCAGTTTCATCTCTTCAATCACATAAGAACCGTGTGTAGCATAGGATGCTTAAACAGCATGTGCTATGAATACAAACAACAAAGGTACATTACATACTTAGACTGCTAAAGGCATGCCTAGCTCTTCCTCCGGTAGGTGGTATATTCCCAGTTGCCCCCACATGGATTGCCCCCAGTTTAGTACATGCATGCTACAGCTTCTAATTTTACTAAATCTGATAAAATTTAGTTGATTAATTTACGAAGTAACGGTATTATGCTATCTCATAGAAAGTATGATTTCTGTGCGATTGACTACTGTATTGTTTTTTAGTACAGTTTTAGTAAAAGTAAGTAGGTAAGTCAATTTTACCTAATTTCATTATTTTACATTCATCGAGAATTTACGAAGTTGAGTTTATTATGCATGTAGAATCTGGTTGGTGCTCGTGAAAATGAAACGATGGGGGGCTTGAGGCAGCAAAGTCTTCTATATTTTCCGACAAAACTATTTTTAATTATTAACACCGCAGAAAAAAACTCTCACGTCTTCCATTCACATCTTGCATGTCTCTCTTTCTTCCTTCGTTCATAAACTCTCACACCTTTTTTACATTTAGATTGTCCGTTCATAAACTTTATCAGATTTTTAATCCTACATGTATTCCCATGAAAACAGGTTAACTACCTCCGATAATAAGGCATAAGAAAAAGACAGACTACTCCATGGGTACACAACGTACTATCTTCCTCAGACCACGTTTCTCTCCAAACAGGATAGTCTAATGTAAATTTTACGGCATTAAAATTAAAGTTTAGTTTTGTATAATTTACGATGCTATGAGCTTATTCCAGTTAGTATAGAATATGTATACCTTGTACCTTTCAACTTCAAATACATAAGTCAGGTGTAATTTTGTTTTACTCTGTGCATTGAGCCGGAGGTTTACCAACTTAAAGCCCGTCACACACGTAGCTATAATATATATTAATATATTTATAGCTAGACATATTACCTTATGTTTTCTATACAAATTCTCGAGGGACCGCACACGCAGCTATAATATATATTTCTGTGACCGACCTATACCGTAATATATATTATGGTATATTTTTATATTATTGTATATTAATATATATTATGGTATAGCGAGACATATTTTGAATGTACAGCATGTTTCAACATATCCGACGCGCTCCTCGGACGCTTCTCCCCTCTTACCATTCCTGCCGCTTTGCCTGGGGGTCTAGCAAAGATCCCAAATGCTAACGCTATCTCCAAAAATGTATTGAAATGACATTAATCGCTTACTTTTCCACAAAAGTAAGCGATTTCCGAAATGTCATTCCAGTACATTTTGGAGTTAGCCCGAAGCTTTTGGGATCCCGAACGATCCCAAAAGCAAAATTTGGCGATAGCGTTAGCGTTTGGAATCTTAGCTAGACCCCCTGGGCCGCCTCCGCCCGACCAGTGTGGTCAATTTAGGCGATATATCGCCATTTAGTCTACTCGGGACTAGGCATCGGCGATGTAAAAATCTGATTGGCGACTGGTCACTTTTTATACTACCTCAGGTACAAGTCATTTAAATTAGCCAAATTATAAATAAACTACTTTTCATAAAAACTATATCCACCTTATTAGGAGTGTGTGATATTAATCGGAATGGTCGTCTGAAGAACTATCAAGTAAATCCAATAACAATGCATTTCTTGTTGAATTCATAATTACCTACTGTGTTTTGAAATCAACCTTTATTACAAAACACGTGTAAACGCTAGGCCGACCATCAATGAAATGAAGGAAAATATATATATTATAGCATCGTCTCCGTGTGTGGTAGCTTGCTATAATATATATTATAGTACGGTATATTAATATATATTATTGCTACATGTGTGAAGGGCTTAACCCCTGTCAATATTCCGAACGTGCAAGAGAAAATGTCTGGATATTTCTGTTTACCAACTTAACTCGAATTACTAGCTCTGGGTTAGGTATTCAGTTATAATTTTAAACCGAGAACGTGCAAGAGGGCCTAAGACTACATTTTTATACCATAGAAGGTAATTGTATTCTGCAGGAATCATTGTCGCCATAATTTTCGTAACAATCATTATCATCAACAAACTCCTCCTCACTGTCACTGCTTTCTTTATTTGAGCATTCTTCTAGGATGAAAGGTTTGTTTAAATATCCACCTTGAGCTCGATAATCCTCTTTAACTTATTAACATGCATACGCATGAGAGTTAAGAGAGGATTAGTTGAGCAGTGGGGAAGTACTGGGATTAACGATTAGGTAGTTGCCCCATTCAAGTGCCCTGGGGGTCTAGCAAAGATCACAAACGCTAACGCTAACGCCAACCGCTGACTCCAATAATGTATTGAAATGACGTTTCGGAAATCGCTGGGGGTCTAGCAAAGATCCCAAACGCTAACTCCAAAAATGTATTGAAATTACATTAGCTGCGGAAAAGTTATCGCTAACTTTTCCGCAGCGAATGTCATTTTAGTACATTTTGGAGTTAGCGTTTGGCGTTAGTGTTAGTGGTTGGTATCTTTGCTAGACCCCAGAACTCGTTTCCGACATTTTCTGACGTTTCGTTGCTTTTCCCCCCTAAAATAAATATTTTCTTGACTATACATTTAAACCAATTACCATTGAATACCTAGGTATGTGATTTGTGGAAACCAAAATTAAACGACAGTGTAGGTATCAAATTTAATTTAAATCATAGTGTATTGCGCGTAATGGGAAACGCTCTTAAATAAGCGAAGGCACATACAAATAAAAGAATTTATAATTTTAAGGCAGTTTCATTGACAGACCTGAGATTCACGTAGAAAGATAGTATCTGGCGGCAGCAGCGGCAACTGGAGCGATTTGTCAACAATTACCTACACTTAATATGTCAGCGGTAGTTCAAATTTTCGCCACACGCCATAAGATGCATGTCGGGGTGTATTTACCTTGGGAACCAACCACCGACCAAGGTCAGATTTAACTCATCTTAGTCGGGTTGGTGTAAAAATCGACCGTGTGGATGCGCATACGACCAAGTTCGGGTGGTTGGCCGACCGAAGAAAGACACCAACCACCATAGGTACGGTCGGTTTTTACACCAACCCGACCGAGGTGAGACAAATGTGACCTTGGTCGGTGGGTGGTCGGGGACCCAAGTAAGTAGTTACACTAAACAACAAAATAAGCAGGTAACAGGCATGATGACTTAAATTTTTTTTGGATACATTATTTATATTCCTCAAAAGATAAACATTTGTTAAAAAACAAAAATTAAATATCTCAAAAAATTACCAAGTTCAAGCATTTTAAAAACCGGAATAAAAAGAGATAGCTCAAACGGTCAATGACGTCAGAGGAAGGTCGTTCATAGTGCTTTTCATACAATCTCTTTGGCATGTGACGTCATGAGTGGATTTTTCATAGTAACCATGGGGGCGCTCTGTTTCGCGAGAAAGGGACATGAGATGCCTCCTGTAGAAACTTTAAAAGCTTATTAATCCGTGATTTATTTACCGATTTTGCTTATTTTTTCAATTATTGCATTTTTTAAAATCTTCTTTATGAAAGTAATATTTAGTTGTTAATTTTTAATAGTAATCATCATGCCTGTTAAATAATAAATCTGTACAAACTTAACGTATAGGTACGATACGATAATGAGAGGGAATTAACATTAACACAAATAGAAATAAGGTATAATAATAATAATAATGCACGGAAACGAATTAGCACTGGCGATGTGGCGGGCGGGACGAATCAGAGGGTCTAGCAAAGATACCAACCACTAACGCTAACGCCAAACGCTATCTTTAAAACTGTATTGAAATGACATTCGCTGCGGAAAAGTAAGCGATTTCCGAACTGTCATTTCAGTACATAAACGCTAACTCCAAAATGTACTGAAATGACATTTAGAAAATCGCTAACTTTTCCGTAGCGAATGTCATGTCGATACATTTTGGAGTTAGCGTTTGGCGTGAGCGTTAGTGGTTGGTATCTTTGCTAGACCCCCTGCTCGCCATCAACTAGTATTTAATCGAACAGGAAAAATATGTTTTTTATTTAATGAATAGAATGATGAATATTGTACAAGGAAAATAAGAAAGTTGAAAAAATATAGTAATGGTCAATTATAATAAACACGGCTCGTACATAAAATAAAAAGACACAACGCGTTTCAAAAATACCTGCTAAATGGTTCATCAACAGCAACCGGACCGGAAGGCGACCACTGCTGAACATAGGACCAAAGAGGCTTCCAAAGGACCCTTATTTTTAACTTAAGTTACCTGCACTTTGTTGCATTGCACCTAAGGTATATTTTTTAATTACACGGAGTAAACCAAAGGAGTAAACTGACAGATCGTAATGTCACTTGTCGAAATAATGCTGCCAGCTTCTAAATCGTAGTGATGGATCAGGGGGTCTAGAAAAGATCACAATCGCTAACGCTAACGCCTCACGCTAACTCCAAAATGTATTGAAATGACATTCGCTGCGGAAAAGTTAGCGATTTCCGAAATGTCATTTCAGTACATTTTGGAGTTAGCGTTTGGCGATAGCGTTAGCGTGAGGGAGCTTTGCTAGACCCTCTGGATCAGGTCTTTATAGTTAGAAAGATCGGAAGTATATTAAAATATATGAAATAAATAAAAATATTTAGAAAACGTTAATTGAAATGCAAATTGATTTACTAAGAGGACCATCCTGGTATTTGAAAATGTTATCGCCATCGCTCTGCTCTACACACGTATGTTAGGGAAACAATTAATTTTAATCACAAATTACGCAGTAGTTACGATTTTGAGTAGTGGTAGGAAAAATACAAAATCATAAAATAGATCTTTTAAACAGAATGGTTCAGTGAGTGAACTAATCTCACTTACCACATCACTATATATTTAACATGAGAAAGTGGTAACATCGGTAATGTCAGTTTACTCCGTCTAATGCAAGAAACTTATACGTATACTACATATAAGTTCCTTGGTCTAATGAGACGTTTTATTTAAAAAAAAACTAGTTCCGCTTCTGTAGGCCTAGCACGAATATTTACGCGCGCGTAAGTGTAACGTTAACGTAAGGCAGTTGTATGGCATTTCATCAGCGCCCCGCTGCTAGGCCTACTGTTACTAGATTTCGAGAGATTAGATGGTCGTAGTTTCAAACCACGGAGTACAAGGAAATGTCAAATTCAGTTGAGTGGATCACAGAGTACGTTGACGATTTGTTGATAGAAATGCTTCTAATTGCCATTAGAGTATTCATGCCTTCCATAAAATAAGGATAGGATTCTAAATTCGACGCATTATAAATTATCTTAACAATGACAGAACATAAATATCCCATTTTAACGCCATCTATCGGGTCTTTATAAAATTACAGTTTTTTTTTAATAAAACGCCTCATTAGAAAATCTCTTAAGTATCTCAGCACAGAATGGTATTTTTAACGCTCTATCCTTTTCTATCGCTCCGTATCGTCATTGTCGAGAGCGAGAAAGACAGTGCCAGTGCTATTATGCCTGGCAGCGCAGCGATGCGACAGCTATTTCACTCTAGAAAATGACGATACTGCGTGATAAAAGGATAGAGCATAGAAAAATACGATTTCATGCTGAGACTGATGAGGTTCAAATCTGAGAAGTCGATAATCCAAGTTTATAATATAATTATTAGATGAGTATTAGTGTCTATTCTGTGTCGCGTTGTCTAATCTAAACTAAAATATAGCGGCACTCTTCTAATAAAGAAAAACGGACGATAAGACGGATATTTTTATTTCGTTTAGCATCAAACAATGCGACACAGAATCGTCCCCTTTATCTGTACCACAGATTCTTAAGCCATGGCCATAATTAAATTTAAAGACCACCTCGTAAGGACCGTAACATGTCAAAACACAACATCAATACTAATATTATTATGGCACACGTAACACTATAATAAATAACACTAGATAGAACAGTCGACTAGTCACTGAATATAGGTAACTACAAAACTAAAAATTAACTAATATCGTAGACTTAGGATGTGCAGCAAAATATCCTATGTCACTAACGTTTTTAAATCTGTAATTCTTAGATAACCGTCTTGCAGCACCGGCATCTCACAGATTCAACCGTAATGTTTCTTCGTTCGTAACTTCGCAAAATTCACACACTGTTTAGTTTGAACTTCTCCAGATCTGTTCATGCAGAACAAATTAATATTCCCTTATCTAAGGAACAAATTCATAGGTTTACATCAAAGCTACCGTCACGTGACGCAACCGTTAAAGGTAAAACGGTACTTTGGATTTAAATTCATATTTTCAGTAAAAAATAATGAAGAATTAGAAAGTGCATTAAAATAAACAGGAACAAAGTCAACTTTTCTTCGATCAGCTGTTCATATTATTTTAGGACATTCTTGAATCAAACTCAAAAAGGTAGATGAATTTTGAAATATTTATTTGGGTACCTACTTATTTGATGCCGAGTATTGCAGAGTAGCCAGCAAGGCGAGATTTATAATAGCCTCAAACTTAAAAATGTTATAGCCAGCCAGACCACAGATTATTTTATTTTAAGCTATATCCTGGAAGGTTTCCAGGATATAGCTTAAATTAGATAACAACCCATGGTTATAGAAGCAGCCAGCACTTTATTGCTTGACCTGTATATAGTCACTTGCCCTGAATGACGCTACTGCTATCTCGACAAATTAAAAGATCACTTTCAAATTCTACATTAATTAGAACGGACTCTGCGTATCACACTTTCTCGTATCTCGATCAGTATCAAAATGTGATTTCTGACTATCATTCTCCTTCGAAATTTCAGATATCGTGGACAAATCTGGTACGGCGCAAATTATAGGGAAGAGCTGTTTCAAATTCGCACCGTAGGTATGTGTTTCTGTTTCCGGTAGTGTATTAGTATCCTCTTCACTCAATAGATACCATTTTGTCATTTTATTGGGAGGCTCATCAGAAAGATCTTCAGTTAAAAGACTGCTGTTGATCGCTGCGGGGCTCCGGTACTCTGATTCAGGGGTTACGAAAATCTCTTCCGATGTTCTTAATTCTGTAAAACAGTACTACATAACCAAAGTGTTAATCAGTGCTCAAGTCAATAAATAAAATATCTGGTCTAAAGCACCGATTGTAGACTAAAAGCCTTTTTAATTTGCTAATTATAAATCACCAGTGAAAAAAATGATTCTACGTGTAAATATAAATAAATAATGTGTTGTTCTATTTTCCCCAATTAATGTAATTATGGTTTAAAGTACCCAAGTTTTGAATTAACTTACCAGAAGCTGGAGTGTTCCTTGCATAAGTAGTAAATAATAATTCTCTCGACGTATGGGCTGTATTTTCCAGAAGTCTTTTCAGTTCGCTATCCATTGATTCTATTGAACTATTCACGGAAATTATAGACGTTGTGTTTTCTATCAATTCCATGCTATCTCCTATGCATTCGTTGGCAAGCAAACAAGTTTCGGAATGGTTGTGTATAAGGTCGACACTATCGTCACTGCCTTTCAGTAACACTCCAGAGATAGTCTCGGTATCATTTATTCCACTGTCAGTATAAGTTGAAACAGTGCTAGCATTGCCAACAGATTTTTCCCGTATTTTCTCTCTAGATCGGCTCTTACTTTTTGGTCTTTGTATTTTTACTTTGATAATGTCTTTCTTTTTCTTTTTAACTTTTTCAATATTGAGCGTGACATCGGAGCAGTTATTCGCGTTTTCATCAATCGGGGTAAATGTTACGGCCGGTGGACAGGATTTCCTTCCCCCGTATGAACAGGACTCCCTATGTTCCTCTTCAATAACAGAGTCTTTGGGAATTTTGGCTTTAGGTGCCGTTTTTTTCTTGCGAGGCGTTGAGCTCCTCTTAGCTTTAGTTTTCTTTGCCGTTACTGTTGTAATTTCATCAACATCCATAGCGTTTTCCTTTGTATTGTATGCATTAGTTTCGTTCACCGATGCTTTCATCTGATCAACTTTCTTAGCAGCTTTACGACTGTTTGCTCGGGTCATCTTTTTATTGCTTTCTAGAAGCAACTCGCGTAATCTTTGGTTAAGGGACTCGGATAGTGTTAAATTTTCAACCCTAACTGTACACACTTTGTTAAGCATTGGATCGGACGACGTAGTCATTTTTGCTGAGTTTTTTGGTGTACCTTTGTTCTTGTTTAGAACATTACATTGTTGATTCATGAGCGGCATGGATACATCTAAATTAGAAATCACGTATTCACTAAAATCCATTTCGTGTTTGCTATCGTTTGATTTTAAAGAACTCTCGCTTTTGATCATTTCTCTGCTTATCGAAAGTTTTTCTACAACAGACAACTCCGGTGAAACTAGTAGTGATATGTTGCTAGAACTATTGATATCGACAATATTGGGGTTATCGTTGCCAGACAGATCCGAGCTTTTGGAAACAGAATTAAAGTGCCTTATATTATTATCAAACTGTTGTTCAATAGGATTATACTCATCAATAGCTTCTAATACGTTGAATAAATGCGTTTGCTTCGGTAATAATAATCGATAGGAGTCTGTTTTGTACACTTCAGAGTTGAGAGTAGACTGTGATCTTTTCAGTGGTACAAAATACGAAGAGTTATTAGAATCGGATGACAGTTCTTGTAGCAAGGTGGGGTAGGATTTTCTCCGCGAGACTCTTCTATTTTTGTATTTCTTTCGAGTCAGTAAACTAATTTTCCGTTTTCTTTTTGTTACTTGGTCTACTGGGCTAACGTCGGAGTCTTGATAACCTTGTGTGCTATCTATTGAATTCCCCTCCGTGATTTCTTTTGGAGAGATTACATTTATTTCGGGCAGGCTAAAAATAAAGAAAAAAAGCGTGTTTGTAATAGAGTAATGGAAAGCATTTGATGTGGACATAAAACGCACATTTGGGTAGGTATGCCAAAAATGTGAAATGCGAAATGCATGACCGTTGCAAATGCATGGTGTGCAAATTAAATTAATGAAGCTACATGCATATTTTAATGGAAGCAGGTAAATAATAAAATAAGTGTCAAGTAAAACTTACCGGATATTTCTAACTTAAATATTGTGAACTTAAAATGCTAAAATAATACACAAATTCATTTTAATTCGTCTTTATTTTCTATGAAATAAACCTGCTCCCATTAATTTATTTACAACTTCATTTTTGAACTTCTAATTAGACAGAATACAAGTTAAATAAGCTTAAAACCAAAACTTTTATCTATTGTTGTGTTGTTTAACGTGGTACAGTTAGCACATAAGTTGATGAACAAAATATAACTATAGAGCTTTTAATATTTTGGCAATTACATACTGTCCGCCATCTTGCTTTTCTACAAAGTATCGGTCTCTCATAAAACTTGTATGAATCGATAGCCGACACATTTGTAGAAAAATATTTTGCCAGACAGTAGATATGCCATGCTACATACCAAAATATTCAAGGCTCTTAACCAGGTAGTAAGTACATAACATTTTTAAGTCTGGAAATCAGAACTTTGGACAACTGTTGTTGCTCATTGATAAATCAAAGCCCAATTAATTTCAAATGAATCATCAATACAATTTTAACGAAACATTCACATACAACTTATAATGACCAACGCATACAATGAGCATAGCATGAGCATTGTAATGTGGAATGTACACTTATGAAATGTTTGCTCTGATTGGAATGATTTATGTGTTCCCGATATTTCGGTGCACCATGTGAGTTTTCAGTCTGCCCGTAAACATAGTGCATTTCACAGCGCAGAAATATTGAACGCACCAACAAATCATTCCAATCACGGTAATCAACCAGGGCCAGAAGTCTGCTATTTCAATAATTGTCATAATGGTTTATGAATGGTACCATATAATGACAGATTTTGACACTAATGGTAGTCTACTTATAGTTTGTTAACTACCATTAGTGTCAAAATCAGTCGTCTTAACAGTTTTTGACACTAATGGTAACCTACTTATGGTTTGTAGACCACCATTAGTGGCAAAATCTGTCATTATGGTACGATTCATGAACCATTATAACACAAATGCATTAGCAGACTTTGGGCCCAGTTCTAATATAAATTATGTGGTGAACAAATGTAAAAGTTAAAAGTTTGTAAAAGTGTGAAGTTTAAAACAATTTTTCTGTCTACATTCCAAAATCGTACCACCAAGTGATTTACCTCAACATCGCATAATTCTAGATAGATATAAACATTGATTTAAAATAATCTATATTTTTTATAAAACCATTCGATTTGACATGCCTATTTAAAATGAAGAATTGATTTTGTTCAGTCCAGAATATCTAACATTATGATAAAATTAAAACAGTATTTTAAATCTGTACACGGACTTCATTAAAATAAGAAGTACCATGATTAGGATTATTACCTATAATGCAAAATCATATTTCACTATTAAAATCTAATTTCCAAACTTATTATAAGGGCATTGGGTTGTTAAATGTTTAAAAGGTGTAAATGCATATAACTGTGTATAAGTAAATTTTAAATTATGATTAAAATAATTATGTAGGTAGGTGTACCTTTTGGCACATTATTTGAAGACCTCTTAAATAGTAAAATAGCTCGGAACCAGAGACAAAAACATCAATGTGGTGCCATAATGTAGTCTTCTGATTCACTATTATTTGTTTACATTTATGTGAAATTATTTATATTTCTGGTAAAACTTTTCAAATTTAATATACTTTCAGAAATCTTGTTCAAAATATATTAACATCTGGAACCGTATTTTCGTCAATTCGAAATTGATTCTGACGGAAAGGTACTTTAGAAAAGTCGAAATGACGAGAATCGGGGCATGGCAACGGCATTATCTTAAATAAAACATGATCAAATTTAATGCAGTAGATAAATAATACAGTTACAGTTTCCAAAAACAACTACCTTCTAATTCTCTTTCCCTTTGGCGATGTCTTGCTTTTTTTCGGCGTGGCCGTTGGAGGGAACATGAATCGGGCTTCTTCATCGTCGAAATCTAACAGCACCGCCGTCTCTTTGCTTGCAGACTTTCTTGACCTCAGCCGGATGTCACTGGCTGATGAATCGGTATCTGAATAAATTAAATATATAGATAATGTAATGGCAGGCTTGGCACAATCTGCGCTTAAGTATGAAGCTAAATACAGGAATTAGTAGAGCAAATACATGAGACCCCGTCCCCAACTACTATAAGGCCGATCAGTTACGCATACCGCGTCAGAAGAGCTGAACTATCGCGACAGAAAGAGAAGCAGCTGTTTGTGAAAGAGGTTGATAAAATCATTTATAGTAGTTTGCGAACATGGAATTAATTTTATAAAATACACTTAATGCATATTTGTATCAATAGCTCAGTTGGTAAGGCGTCCACTCTGGTGAATTGGAGGACGCGGGGTCAAATCCCCTAGTTACAAAAATTTTATTATAATCTCTTTAGAGTTTGCGAACAGTTGACATGAGCACAACCATGACCTTAGATCTTGACAACCTCTTGACCGATTCTGCTCATATTCAAAATTAAGGAGGTACTGAATGCCAAATATAAATAAAATCGTCTGCTAAATGAAACCAAAGCAAACTTCCACATTTTTGAAGGAAATACATCTCTAATTAATAACAAATCTCTAAAGTGCCAAATATTAGTAAATCTTCAGTTTCTTACCATATTTCTTGGGTGTGACTTTAATCCTTGCAGAAGATCTCGTCCCAACTGGTGATGCGTCTGAATCTCTATTATTGTCTTCGCTCGCCTCTTTTTGTTTAGATATACGTAGGCTCTCTCTTCGTACCGGTCGTTTTTGATCTGTGGTATCAATCTGTTGTTTTTCTAAAGGTTTTTTGTCTACAGTGTTCATTTCTTCTTGATCTTTTGTTTCAGCTAGGGTCTCCGTTTTAGTTCGGGTCGTCGGTTTTTCTGTGTCGGGCTTGGTTTCTATGTCTACTGGTACTTCTAGTTTTTGTTTCGAAACGCGTGTGTTTTTAGGTCTTGTTGCGACTTGTTTTGATTCTGTTGAGCTCGTTTTGGATACCCTGACTTTTTTTGGACTTCGCGGTGCGCTTATTGATGACGCTGAGGAATCTTTTCTGGGTCGTCCCCGCTTTCTGCAAAGGAGAAAGATACTACGAAAATATTTATGAAAACTAGCGACCAACGTCGCCGAACCTAGTCTAAGGGGATAAACGAGGTTGCACAACACAAACACGAGGTAAATACTTGCACTACATTGTGAGATTAGCTACTGATGGCCGCTTCGCACGCTCCATACGAACAAGATCAATTCAGACAGGTTATAGAGTTACTTCGAATTTACAATAATTTACACCACAAATTACCTTTGAGTAACATTTGACGTTTTGTTTTCGTTATCTTGCTCCTCCTTCTCTCGCATTTCTATTTCTTTGAATATTTCTGTTTCTATTTTATTAATTTTTTCGTGGACTTCTGAAATAATATTACATTTATGGATATCGTGTCGAGGAACGATTTATCATTCGTATTTGAGAGCGAGGTAGGCAGAATACACTTCCTTCATTTTCCCGAAAGCGACAAAGAAAAAAAATAGAACAATGTGGATTTTCAGGTTACATCATCAGACGCAAAACGTGCCCTGAAGAACATAGGCCTCTCCCATTAATTATCACTTTCGACGCTTAACATAGGGGATCCATAAAATTATCAAGCTTAGCAGGCGTCTTGGTGTTCGCAGTACATTTTAATGAACCGAAAAGAATGGTGCTACCCATTCCCTTAGTCGGATCTTACAGCACCCGCGGGAAGAGATGGGGTGGAACTATGCGCTAGTACGTAAGATTCGATGTATTCTTGTGTATTGTATATCTCATTGGCGAAACAATAAAGAGTTATCTATCTATCTATCTATATCACACTATCATATGGAACTATACAGAATTAAGGTAAAAGGCAAACAAATTGAACCCTAATGAGGCGCCACCAGTCTTGGAGCACTCTATACTTTAGGTTCGAATGCGAACTAAGATTATAAAACTACATCCCGCAAAGTAATTAATGGGCAACATTTAAAATGTTTGACCCCAGTTCTTATTAGGTTTTATTAACTTTGTTGAAAATTAACAAACGCTATTTTTTATTTTCTTTTTATTATGTTAATATTTTAGATTTTTTTATAATTTTTGATATAAGCCTCACTTGGCTAAGATTTAAGCCAAGAAAAAAACCGCCTTGGTGTCGACTTTTTTTACAGCTGTTTCCTCATAGGAGGCTCGACACCTATTTATTTAACTTTTAACCTTCATCTAAGTTTTAGCAATGGGTATTGTATCGTACATAGTGCCCCACCAGGGCCCAACTTGTTTGCCCCTTATTATACAAACCTGGGTCAATCAAGGTGCGAGCCACCTCGCTACTGGACGCTAGAGCTTCATCCTTAGATGTCTGTACCTCAACCTCCGTTTTATTACTCTCCTGCGGTTGGATTTTCTCTTTGTTTGGAGAAGAATTGTTTTGCAGCATCCTTACCATTTCCGGCATTGCATTGCTAATTTGATTCCATCCACCTTCTAAGCAACACTCCTGTAAAATAAAAATTAAATATATACCTTTCCCCACTCTACCCTGAACCAATGACTTAAACTTAAGTGCGAAATTTGCACTCGCTCTCACAACGGAGATTCGTATTTAATAAATCAAATCATACCAAACCGTTTTTCGAAGCAATCTTCAGAACCATTTTATCGTCTTTAGCTTCCACTTTATTTTCCACTTCGGTTGTTATGGTCAATTCTTTACCTGAAATAAATGTGCAAAATCAAAATGGTATCTACTATTTTTTTTATGGGAATGTATGACGGGCAGGTCGTTCACCTGATGTTAAGTGACACGGCCGCCCATAACAGTTGCAGTGTCACTTGGAACTTCAGAATAATAAAGTTTTGCGTGACACTGCACTGCGCACGCCATCCTGAGACATCACACAGTCTAGTAATCAGATTACTAGACTCTGTAATCAGATCATAAAGTCTCATTTGCCCAGTAATTTCACTAGCCACATAGCTACAATGCCCTTCAAACCGGAACACAGTAGTGCTTGCACACTACTGCTTGGCGTCAGAATAACTGGCAAAGCGGTGGTACCTACCTAGACAAACTTTGCAGAAAAGTCCTACCACCTAGTGAAATCTACTATTTAATAAAATAAGAAGAATAGGCCCTGAATACTGGAACCCCTTATTTTAAGTCGATTAGTTATCTAATTTTGGATAGGCTTGAGTTTGACCACTATCTCACCTGATGGGAAGTGATGATGCGGTCTGTATCAGTACTATGAAGCTGTGGCTGTCCAAGGTATAACAGTAGATGACGTTACTCTACTGTGGGTCTAGTGCAAATTTCGCACATAGTGCGCTGCACTGGCATCTGTTCAGTAAGCTTCAAAGAATGTTTTTTTGTGTTTAGTTATAGTCACAGATTTTATTATAGTATATAGTTAAGGTGAGGCCAATAGAAGTAATGTTGCTAATTTGTATTGTACTCACCATTTTCATTTTGTACAGTTTTCCCCGAGGGCTGGGCGTTTGTACTTTTCCTGTTAATAATAATAGTTAATTAACTTTTTTGATCTTGCAAGTGACATTATAATAAATAAGTACATTTTTTGTGTTAGAATTTTAAATTATTTATCCGTTTGAATCTTATTGTTCTCGCGTGGTGACCACGAACCAGAAGACGCAACGTAAGCCCTCCACTAGGTGGACAACGATCTGGTCAAAACCGCGGGGAGCCGATGGAAGCAGCCGCTAAAAGTGGCTAGACCTATGTTCAGCAGTGGACGTCTTCATGCTGTTGATGACAATATATGACTGATGATTCTTCTTCTTCTTTAATGGCTTTCTATTGCTTTTTTGCAATAATTCTGCCAATGTCAAGTGAGTAAAATTTGTAGGGTTATGTCAAATCAAAGTCATATTTTGTCAGTCAGTCAAAACGCCAACAGTAAAATGGTGGATATTCTACTGAAGCATCAACATAGAATCATATGGACGGCGGACATCCACAAAATGCCTGTCCATTTTCTGTTGGTGTGAGTATTTAAATATACATTAGTATGCGTGAGTAGGGAAGTGACCCCTATTACACAATATATCGATATATAATAAACCTAACCAAACAGTGCTGCAGAATTTCGATACTTTTTAGATTTAATACAATAAATAATATTAGATATTCGTAGAACCAGAAGACGCAGCTTAGGCCGGCCCCCACTTGGTGGACCGACGATGTGGTGAAAACCACGGGGAGCTGATTGATGCAGGAGGCGAGTGGCCGCTCAAGGTGGCACTCTATGGGGAAGGCCTATGTTCAGCAGTTGAAATCTTCGGGCTGTTAATGATGATGATGATGATGACCTATCCTAGTAAAAGTATATTGAAACACATTATATGAAATAACGTTTGTAAGTAACATTTTCATATGTGTGTTGCCAGTGATGACTTATGGAACTGAAACGTGGTCTCTAACTGTTGGCCTCATTACTAAGCTCAAAGTCGCGCAACGAGCTATGGAGAGAGCAATGCTTGGTGTTTCCCTGCGAGATAAGATCCGAAATGAGGAGATCCGCAGAAGAACTAAAGTGACCGATGTAGCTCTTAGGATTAACAAGTTGTAATGGCAATGGACAGGCCACATCGCTCGTAGAACTGACAACCGATGGGGAAGAAAGGTTCTCGAGTGGCGACCACGAACTGGAAGACGCAGCGTAGGCCGGCACCCCACTAGGTGGACCGACGACCTGGTGAAAGCCGCGGGGAGCCGATGGATGCAGGTGGCGAGCAGCCGCTCTAAGTCGCGCTCCCTGGGGGAGGCCTATGATCAGCAGTAGACGTCTTCAGGCTGTTCAAATAACATTGTTCCATAATAGTTAGTTTTTATTTTACATTCGCCTTTTTTTATTCTATTCATTAAAATGATGGTTAAATTTGTAAAAAGTGTTCCGTACCATTATCTATAAAAACGAGCAAAAAATCACGTTTGTTGTATTGAAGCCCCTATATTTATTTTAGGGAAAAATATAGGGGAAAAGTTTGTTGTATTGAAGCCCCTATATTTATTTTAGGGAAAAATATAGGGGAAAAGGATGAATGGATGGGACAGCTGCGCCTGTCTCCCTTCGCCGTCTCATCCATTCATCCTTTTCTCCTATATTTTTCACTTTTGCTTCTCTCTTACCCATAAACAGGGTAAGGGCATAAAACTCATAAACCCGTGCGAAACCGGGGCGGGTCAGCTAGTTTATTATAAATTTCATAACTCATATTGAAGCCAGACGACACTGGCCTACCTACTGTATTTTATGAAAGTAGGTTAGGTGCCTATTTTTAAATTGCCAGATTTGCACCTACTTTTTCATTCTGTTTGCACTTTGATCTAAATCCATTCAGCCACTTTTAGGGAAAGAGATTTTCTACTTTTTAATCTCCCCAAAACCAAAGTAATTTTGTGTAAATGTATGAAGATTTACGAATATCGACAAAATGTAATGGACAGTGTAGGTACATCACTATTCGAGAGGCGTAAAATCGCCCATCCCAAAAATATCAATTAAAGCATTAAATCTTTCAGTAATTGTAATCGCATGGTAATTATACGATGGAAAAAACGTATATTCTTAATGTGAAATGCATATTTACTTCAAACCTTCGCCGTCTTACCACAAAAGATTTAGACGCGCCTTAAACACTTGTTGATCAGTTGTTTCATGAATTCCATACCACAAATCCGCGCCTAACACTCGTTTAAGATAGACGGGCGTTAAACACGTGCTAAAATTTAAACATACTCAACCCCTTAGTTTAAGAGGTGTTTAACTGTCGCTGTCACCATAACACACACAGTCAAACTTCACGCTAATAACCTTCCGTTTTTTCTATGGTCACAGCTATGACGCTAACATATATTAGATTTACAAAATGAGTTCTGCGCGGAATGAAACGTTTCGTATAATGTCACCTTATTTAAAAAATGTGGATCGAGTTAGACAGTGTTTAAGTAAATACGGTATAAACATGGTTTTGTAGTGACAAAAATAAAACATCCGTTTAAGGAGCATTTACCGTCTTACCACAAAAGATTTAGACGCGCTTTAAACACTTGTTGAACAGTTGTTTCATGAATTCCATACCACAAATCCGCGCCTTACACTCGTTTAAGATAGACGGGCGTTAAACACGTGCTAAAATTTAAACATACTCAACCCCTTAGTTTTAGAGGTGTTTAACTTTCGCTGTCACCATAACACACACAGTCAAACTTCACGCTAATAACGTTCAGTTTTTTCTATGGTCACAGCTATGACGCTAACATGTATTGGATTTACAAAATGAGTTCTGCGCGGAATGAAACGTTTCGTATAATGTCACCTTATTTAAAAAATGTGGATCGAGTTAGACAGTGTTTAAGTAAACATGGTTTTGTAGTGACAAAAATAAAACATCCGTTTAAAGAGCATTTAACTTTTAGACGCTGTCTAACTAAACATGTATCTAAGTGATGTTTAAAATTATTTTTGTGGTAAGACGGTTAACTTTTAGACGCTGTCTAACTAAACATGTATCTAAGCGATGTTTAAAATTATTTTTGTGGTAAGACGGTAAATGTTTAACATAAAAATAGCCGGTAAACTTTAACGTATAAAATGATGATTCTGGTTTTCCTTCGACTCCTCGGGTTACTCTTGATGCACAAAACACAGCACAACACGACACAATTTCTCTATTGACACAATATTTAGCCCTAATAACAATATAATCACTATATTGTCACGTTTTATGCTCTCGCATTTAATTTCTTGACACACCAAACTGTCAAGACATGACACGCGGTGGTAGGTAAGGCGAGGTTGCCGTACCTACAGTAGCTTTCTCGCATACTCTATGCGACGATTCGTGTATTAGACAGAGATACAAGATAGTATGTTTACACGAAGGATGCGGAGCGGCAACGCCGCATTGGCAGATTTTGGCTCTCTCCTTATACCTCCATGTACTGAAGGCTCTAAAAACGGCCGTTGAAGCAAAAACGAAAATGCATGTTTCTATAATCTTGAAATCATTTGCCAACACACGCACGTTCACGAACACTTAACGGATAATAATCCACCCTTATTAAACATTAAAATTCAGAATACACAGGTTTTTAAAAAATAAATTCAAAATTATCAACCGCCATTGTCGGAGTTTCTTCAAAGACCACAATTGTTATAATATCGGACTTACCGTGACGTCGACGTTGGCAATATAGGCGACCTAGGCGAAGTACGTTCATTAGTTTGTGGCGATTTATGATTCTCCCTAGTCTCTTTCATTAATCTGAAAAAAGGAAAAAGCAAAATGTCCCCTGTATTTATTAAGGTTGTGTTTATTAATAAAGGCCGATCTCTCAAGTGCAGAATAAACTATCGATTAGATTTTAACCAGATATGAAAGGTTGAATAAATGTTAAGTATTACTCACATATTGTTTAAAGGTAAGTATTTGACTTACAAGAAAAATATAAACAGACCACCAAAGATATGATAAAATCTACCGATAATTATAAAATTCACTTTTTATTCACACTGTGTATTGTTTTATCTAACGAATAGATTTTATCTTAGACTGAATAAAATAAGCCTTCTTAAAATTTGTTTATGCTTAGAATAAGAAAAATATGAGTTTTGAAAGATCAGCCATAAGACTAATCTAGTTAGTAACACAAGGAACTCACCTTTTGTATTCATCCACTCTCTTTTTCTCATCTACATATTTTTGTTTCCAATAAGACTCTTCTTCCATATCTGAACCACCTTAATTTGAGCAAACAAAAAAGTTACCATTACTTATTATATTTTATGCAGAATATGACAGTCATATTATGAATAAAATAATAGATGGATTATTTTTAGTTGTTTACATACATTTTTTTAATGAACTATTAATATGAATTTTATTTCAAGTTTACCATTGCATGTTTTGTCATAGATAAAAATAATATAATTCATCAAATATTAACAATTATTATCAATATTAAATAATATAATAATTAATACTACTGCATACTTGAGCATGTAAAAACCTGACTAGTCAATTTTTTTATGAGGATGAATGATGTATGAACTAGTCGTTAACCTGATGTTAAGCGAAACGGCTACCCATAACAGTTAGTTTTACTCGGAACTCGCGTGACACTGCACCGCGTAAGTGCGCACCTCATCCTGAGACATCACACGGTCTATGTAATCAAGACATAAGGCGCGCTCATTTGGCCAGTAGTTTCACTAACTACAATGCCCTTCAAACCTGAAAATTGCTTACTGTCTGGCCGGTATGTGAGTAAGTTCTTGATATGTTTGCCATCCTTCACCAGTGGGTAGATGTTTTTGCCGAATATCACATACAGCATTCCTTCATCTGGTTCTTGTAATATTCGAGATGATTTTGGTTTTCTAAAACAAGACATTGTGAGCTATGTAATAACATATGTATGGACATTTCACACGGCGCCATCTAGCCCCCAACTAAGCAAAGCTTTTTCTATGAGAACCAATTAAATTAGTGACTGAAAAAATGCTATACTTTTCATTATGTAAATATTTTTTTAATGCATATGCCTACAATAGAGTACAATATAACACCAACACACAGAACACACATCAATCATCATCACACAAATATTTGTCCTGGGTGGGAATCGAACCCGCAATCTACAGTACAGAAGACAGTGCTACTGTCAACTCCACTGTGAGGGCAATCAAATAAAAATGCACTGTAATTCAATTCTATTTTGTATCATTTGATGACTTAACACAAAATCATTTGACTGGAGGAATCCTTTTTAATATTTCTATAAGCCTTTTTTGGGGAGATGAATTGAATGACACACAAATTGACACTCGGCTTCACTTCACTAGTGTTGTGGATTATGGCCTACACTACACTATCTCTGTGAAAGAAGGCCTATTTATAAGAATACAATTTAGAAGGAATACAATTTTTTTTAAGGAAAGTGTTATAATGGGTGAGCTTGTCACTAAAAGCGATCTCTTCCAGGAAACCTTTGGATGGAGAGTATAGTATAATGGACTGAAAATGAAAATAATAATCATAAATAACTTACAAGTATTTTCTGGTTTGGCGGTTCTTACGGCCACGCGGCGGTGAAATGTAGGACTCACTGTCACTCTCCGATGTCCATTCGCTTGAATTCGAGTCCATGGTTTTACTAAAACAAGTTTATAACGAAATATAAGTATTTTTTTTACCAAAAATTCATTTTTCATTTGCGATTACGACTGTGTATTTTTATTTTATCTAGAATCTAGATGTATGTTTACGGAATCAATTGTAAGTATTGATGATTTGCATAGATTATAAAGACTGTTGATAGCTTGTGAACATAATTTCTCGTACAAACACGACTCATCTACGGGGGCAGGGAGCGAGGTAACAAAACGAGACAAAGACATACGAAATTACAAAAGACAGAGCAGGATGGAACAAAAGACATATTGGGTGTCCCGCTTCCTTTCGTAGGATTAGCAGTTGAAATAAACTACTAATTTTCGTACGAGGGGAAGTTGTATCGTTGGTCAACTGGGGCCGTACTGTGAGCTTTAGTGCGATTCAAAACAGAGCCTGTATTGGATTGCTTCGTTTTTTTTTTGTATGAAGATTTTGGAATATTGGCTCAATTTTGAATCGCGCTAAGTGTTTACAGTACGGCCCCTGGATTTATAGTCAATGATGATTTGAATTCAAAGATGATTGTAAGTGTTTCTGACATTAATATGGCAGTGTTCTTATTTTCCATATGGATTTATGCACACAAATAGTAGCCCACACAACATTCTACCCAATAAATTTCGAATTTATCATCATCATCACTCGAACAGCCGACATCAGTGCCACTGGAGAAGCTGAACCAGCAGCCTAGAGCCACACTCTATTATTTTAAGGAGCTGAGATGGCTCGGGTAGATGCTGGCAGGGGAAACAACACACCTCAAGTGAGAAATCAATGCAGGACTTATCACCCCCATGTAGTATAAATGGTTTGCAAATTGGGTTTTGAAATAAATTGTAATAAAATATGTCTTGTAGTGTCTTGGGCATAAATATGCACCACTATGTCAATGATCCATAAAATATTATAAAGTCTAGTACTAATGCAATTTGCAAAAGCCAAGCCTGTGACGACTGACAACCGATGGGGAAGAAAAGTTCTCGAGTAGCGACCACGAACTGGAAGACGCAGCGTAGGCCGGCCCCCCACAAGGTGGACCGACGACCTGGTGAAAGCCGCGGGGAGCCGATGGATGCAGGAGGCGAGCAGCCGCTCTAAGTGGCGTTCCCTGGGGGAGGCCTATGTTCAGCAGTGGACGTCTTCAGGCTGTTGATGATGATGATGATGATGATGATGATGATGAAGCCTGTGACGTGACCTTATTAAACATACCTATGGCGGTGATGATACTGATGTTGGGATCTTCTTCTATGGCTCAAACGTCGTTTGCGATTATTGGAGGCAGCGGCACCTACAAAAACATTTCCAATTTAACAAAGTCTGTAAATATCAATCATGTTTATGCCTTATCACCCGTTTTGACAATCCTGCAGTACTATTCTCTTCTGCGGTATGATACATGCAATTAGCAGCGCAAGCCTGAAGCTTGTTTAGTATCTCATCACCATTAACTTACCATGTGTAAATCCAAATACATTTGCTAAAGCTCTTTCTCTTTGCAAACTAAGGGCTTTTTTTTGTATTTGTTTAGTTAGAATCACCGACTGCCGACGTTGTTGACACTCCCCACTAGATTCAATAGTCCTTTCAACATTTTTAGCATCCTTTTTATCTTGTATCTCCTTCTTTCTTTGCAACACTTGTTTATTTTCCATTTCTTTCTTTTCATTCTTATCTGCTTGAGGTATGTCTTTAATTTCTATCACTTTAGGTGCTGGTGTTGCTTCATCATCAGAGTCACTGTCAGAATATTTAATGTTTTTAAACTGTTCTTCAAACAAACTTACACTTTGTAGACAAGGATTTGTACCTACATCTTTTTCAATAACCTTATCTTTGACTACATCAATATTTTTTACTTTATTCATTGACAAACCTTTTCTAGTTTTATTAGTTTTGTCGCTGTTCTTTGACACTGCATTTGATTGAGCATTTAACCCTTCCTCAGTATTATTTGTTGGAGTGTCAGTATTCATTACAATAACATCTGAGTTTAATGTTGCATTAATATCACAACTTGTGTTTTGTGTGGCTAAATCAATTTCAATGATCTCTGCAGTTGTATTTCCTCCATCTATTTTAGATTCATCTGTTGTAATATCAGATGTCTTTAGTTTCTTGCTGTCTCTGTTATCCTGAGAAGCTGCTCTCTTTTCAGATCTTTTTAAACTGTTTTCTACTTTCTCTGAATTATCTCCTGTTATTTCAAGGTTTGCCTTCTTCGGATCATCTAGAGCTTCTTGGTTGTTTGGTAATATTGTGTCCGATGACGTGTTTTCCGTATTTTGTGTAGAAATGGCCGTATTATAAATGGTGATATTAATTTCTTTTATATTCCTGGAAACGGGTGGAGTTTTGATTGTTTTGGCATTCGATGACTCTAAAGCAGTAACAAATTCTGTATTGTTTGGGTTCTTAGAATCTGAGACATCATTATTTTGAACACTACTTTCTTTATCATTTTCTGGGGTAACGGATTGATCATTATTGTTGTTTTCTTTGTGGTTCTCTTCAGATCTTTTTTGTGCGTTTGATTCGTTTTCTTGAGACTCATGACTTTTTCCTTGGATATCTCTCTGTGCAGTTTCATTAGCTACTGAATCGTCTTTGATGACATCAGTTGATTCTTCAGCATCCATCTGAGTTACGTCAGCATCCTCAGTATCTTGAATTCCTATAGCAGACTCAACTTTATCATTGGCATCATTATCTGAAGGTGTATTTTCTGTAGCTATTTGTTGTGGTGTTGTATTTTCTACAGCTGTTTCTTGTGGTTCTCTGTTTTCTGGAGAATTCTCTACAATACTTAATCCAGGTTCCTTATCAGAAGCCTCAGACTCTGTTTCAAAATCATCAAGCACTTCTCGGACAATTGGCGTTAATGGTGCAGTGTATTCAAAGGTCAATAAATCTTTAAGTGATTTGGTTTTTGGTTCATCTCTGTCATTGTTTGGAGATTCTAATACCCGTAGTACTTCCTCAGCATTTTCATATTCAAGAACTACTGTGTCAGCCGATGATCTGTTTCTAGATTGTATCTTTGCAGATGTGATGTCCTCACCTGTGGCGTTTTCCAGTTCTTTGTCAATACTTGTTGATGGTTCATTCACAATGGCTGTTGTTGGCACTTCATCATCAGGTTGGGGTATTGTTTGTACATCTTGATTATCAGCTACAATCAAAAGTGTTATTATAAAACATGTCAAGAATTAGTTAATGATGCCTGATGATTCTTATGAATATGTTAAGGCGAGGCTAGCATACCATTTGTACTAGAATCTTCACTAGCAGTGCGAAACTCTAATCTGTTGTTCCTCTCTCTTTCAGCTACATCATATCTGTAATCATAATACATAATAAACACATATAAACGGTTCCTTATGCAGCCCTAACCATCAGCCTGGACCCTACACCACTGCTGGCAGCACTTTGCTTTGGTAATCACAGGACTTGGTTTGTAATGTAATTCATATAAAAATGCTATAAAAACTTAAATTAAATATATGAATAAATGGGAGAATAATAATAAAAGTGAGGCAGGGGCTGAGGAGGAGGAGCATTGGTGCAACTAAATCATTTATTAAGTATAATTATGTATTGTAATGATACTAACCCCTGTCTGAAGCTGCGTACTTCATCTGCAGACAGCTTATAGTAGGGATTGTGGAGGTCAGGAAGAATTCGCTTTAGGAATGTTTCCTTCAAACTTTGCCAGGTTCTTACTGTATGCTAAAATGAAAGAATAAGCAACAAGATACTGTCATGCACACCGTAATTAGAAGGTGAACTTTCCAGTTACTAACTTTTTATGAGTTGCACAACTCATCGTGTTGGAGTTGTTTATACAGGGTGTTTTGCACATGACCCGACATGATTTTTTGGGGGGTGGGGGGGGGGTCATGTGCTATTTTCCCCCGTGAGACCCAATATCCTAAGTCCCACGGTAGTCTAGATAAGTTTTTTTTTAATTTTTTTGAAATCTACCCGAAATCTTGCCTTTAAATCATCCTAACTTTTTTGTTGTTTTGATACCACAAAACAAAGTATGCTTGTATTCTACAATGTTTTCTTATTTTAAATAAATCATTACTTGTTACAATTGATATCCACAAAAAAACTTCTGAGTTTTCAAAGTGGTAAATTGGTGTAAATGTTATGAAAAGTGACAACTTATCAATTCATTTAAAAAAAACTAAAGTTCATTTTGAATTTAACTTTTTTTTAAAAAGTTTGTTTACTTATTACCCTTTCTAACGATATGCTACATGACAGAAATAATACATCAGGGGTCGACCTAAGAGATACTTTGTTGCTAGGGTCAAGATAATGAAAATACGTTTTTTATGTTAAGTTGTTTTTATTAAATTGAAATTACAAAGTTTGCTCGAATTGGCCGCCTCCACACCTTATGCATGCACGACACCTTTTTCTTATTTCCGAGGTTGTAGTTAAAAGCCGCATTTCCTCTTGCATTTTTACGAATGCTGTGTTTATTCGTTCCACTAAAATTTCTTTTGTGGGCACCTCTGTTGCATACACAAACTCTTTTGCACATCCCCATACGTAGAAATCCAGGGGTGTCAAATCTGGGGACCGTGCTGGCCATGGAATGGGGCCAGCTCTACCAATCCACGAGTTTGGAAATGCATTATCTAAATGCTCTCGTACCGTTCGTTGGTAATGTGCCGGACAGCCATCATTTTGAAAAACAATTGGCACATCTTCTTCTAAAACTGGTAGTACCAGTTCTGGTAAATCATTTTGAAGAAACTCTAAATAATTGTTTCCATTGAGTCGTTCTGGCAAAAAATATGGGCCGACAAGATTTCGCCCAATAACACCAGCCCAAACATTTACGCTGAATTTTCGCTGAAAGGAAGTCTGCCTTTTTTTGTGCGGATTTTGGCCCCTTTTCTCCCAGTGATGCAAATTGTGCAGATTTGCTATGCCTTCATGGCTAAAATTTGACTCGTCAGTCCATAAAATTCTTTTCAAAAAGTCGCCATCTTCAACATCTGCAGAACTCTATCCGTCTTGCATTGTCACCCTCTTCGAAACCTGGAACAATGAATGAAATCCGTGAGTTTGTGGTAATAACTGCATAAACGCGATATTTCTTTCTTTTAATTGAGCTCACGCAACGAACTTTTTCAGTTGTCCGAGAAACATAGCAAGAAAGGAATTCAACGAAACAATTACAACAATAAAAAATAAAAAATAATAAGAGAGTAAAAGTGAACACATTAAGATTTGAAATCAAGTAAAATGTTTTAATGTCACATTTTAAATAAGTAGTAAGTACTTTAAGTTGTTACCTTGAACAGGAGTGTAATGAAATGCGTGCCTTCCATCTGCCCGAAGAACGGACCAGACTTTCCAAACTGATACGTTAAGTCCGTCAGCAACAACTCGTATGCTTGTTGTAGGATCGTCATCAAAAGCTTGAAGGATTCTCTCATCAACTTCAACATTATGTTGCCTCACATTCACTCGGGGCTCCCGAAAGTTTAAGTTTCCTGTCTCCCTCAGACGTCGATAGGTAGTTGAGAAGGTCTCGTGGTGAGGTAACCGTCGATCAGGGTATCGTTCTTGATAAATTCTTCGCGCTTCATGCGAATTGCAATCAGCTTTACCATACGCCAACATCATGTCAGCATACTCCTCGTTACTGAAGTTCGCCATTTTAACGAATACGCAAAGATAAACACAACAAAAACGTAACAGTTCAACAACAGATTTAACAAAAAAACAATAACAAGACTATAATTTGACTACGATAGAACAACGGGAAACGTACGGGCACTTCGAATAGCAAAGTAATCTCGACTGATTCCCGGCAAGTGACGTTCACTCACTTTCAACTCGATAGACAAAGACAACAATAACTGTACTACTAGTAAGAAAGGGACTAACTTTTTACCTGCTGCTTGTTAATCCGCGTTGACTGGTTACATTGTTCAAACCAGTTACATTGTTAGAGTGCATGTTCAGGCAAACGAATCTTAATTTGACCACTTTAAGAATGGTTTCTTATGTCATGTAGCATATTGTTAGAAAGGGTAATAAGTAAAGAACTTTTTTAAAAAAAGCTTAATTCAAAATTAACTTTAGTTTTTTTTTAAATGAATTGATAAGTTGTCACTTTTCATAACATTTACACCGATTTACCACTTTGAAAGCTCAGAAGTTTTTTTGTGGATATCAATTGTAACAAGTAATGATTTATTTAGAATAAGAAAACATTGTAGAATACAAGCATACTTTGTTTTGTGGTATTATAACCACAAACCAAAAAAGTTAGGACGATTTAAAGGCAAGATTTCGGGTAGATTTAAAAAAAAATAAAAAAAAACATATCTAGACTACCGTGAGACTTAGGATATTGGGTCTCACAGGGGAAAATAGCACATGACCCCCCCAACCCCCCAAAAAATCATGTCGGTCCATGTGCAAAACACCCTGTATATCATAGATTAAAAAAAATTAAGATAAAATTGTCACAAAATGGATAAATAAAACAATAGTATAAACTGTAATTATTAAGTCAATTGATTAGAGTATTTCTTACCTTAGAATTAGCAAACTCCATCCACATTTTTCTTCCTCTTATTTCTCCATAGGCCTTACGCTCCGTTAAATACTCCACTATGGCCCTCATTTCTCTCATAGTATAAGCTTTCCTAAAAATAAACCAAAATAAAATAACAGGAATATTAGCATCTCCCTCAAAAAAGATGTATATGTTGATTTCTTTCATTCGATTTGCAAAAATTAATCTGTGAACTCGATTACAGAACATCGATTTTAATATTAAAAAGAAACCCCATCTTAGTTTTTCATTTGATCATTCTCTGTGATAGGAGTCAGTCGCATCGCTTCCTTGTATCGAATTAATAAGGATAATACACGTTTCATATCTTTCAAATCCTTAAACCATGTTCTTTTATTGCCCACAAGCCTCAATTTCCTATAGTATAGTATGGCAAAATTTAGGCTATGGCTTAGGCGCCAAATGACTGGTGCCTCAGAATATAATATTGTAATAATGTGATATTAAGCAACACTAAATCTATGTATGTGTGCTCATGAAAGGGCTCATGGCCAATGGGCCAGGTATGTGTTCAGCATTGCTGCAAATGTGTGAGTGGCATGGGATGTGAGCAGAATGGTGTCCAGACTGGTCTGTCACTGTGAGCTGGGTATCAAAGATCCCATTCACATCTAACTGGAAAATTTCTGACTAGAGTAGGTAGTAATATGTGTGTGTGTGTATTTTTGAACTTCTGTGAACGCCTGAGTCAATCAATTATTAAAGTATGTAATGAATGATACTACATCATTATAGTGATACTAAAGTTTCTCTTTATTAAATACCAAGCACATCCAAATTATACCACATGAAATTGCATACAAAAAAGTGTGAGGTAGTTATAAAAACTATGGTAGTATGGTATGGTATGTAATGGTCACCACATGGCACAACAACCATCCACACATACAGACAAATACCAAACACCCATAAATGGGTGGGTGGATGCTAAACCGCCCAAAAAGGCTACCAAATTATGCCATAATTTTCTTCAGCTAGAACCTGCTCCAAAATGAATCAAATTACTCTTACTCAGCCTTCTGTACAGGTTGACAGTTCACATTCGCACGTTTTTGGGTGGGTAGCCAACTAACCATGGTGTGGCCGGTATATATTTTGCGTGTTTGATGTGCCTTGAAAGACTGAGAGGTGTGCTTGCTGCAAGGTGTGTTTGTTATTTGCCAACTATACCAATAAGCCTTACACATGTGTATAATATACACAATGCATGGAAGTTATTGATAGAACAAATACACAAATACAAAATATCGCTATGAGTGGTGTCAGCACACCATTCTTCAGGATTTTGTATGGGTAAAAAAAATTAGAGGTAGAATTTTTGCAGATATTATGTTAGGTATCACACAAGACTATTTCAGCAGTTATAAACGTTTCTAAACATGTAATGAGTTTACCACAACTTACCCCGCCATTGTTCAAAGATGTTTGCTCGACAAGGCAGTTGAAATATTTAACCGAGATGGTTAACTATCATTTCGTTTACACCATTACACGTTGCTATCACAGATTACTTTTCCATACACGGAACAGTCTAAATTATTGAAGAATTATTTAGAACTTGGCCACAATTATCAATAAGCAAGAACGCCGCGAAACCAGATACCACAGACAGACTATTGTACCACAGAGAACTTTGCTATCGCTAAAGATACCACAGACAGACAGACAGACCACAGAGTACATGAGACAGACTATACGCACAGTCCACAGATTACTATTATTATACGCTAACCTCAGACAGATCAAGGAACTTATATACATATATTATACGTATAAGTTCCTTTCCTCAGATGAACTACCTGACGCTAACGCTTCCCGACCAAGGAAGTTTTATCTAATACACCTCTGGAATGATTACCACAGACTAACAAGGAATCAAACATTATACAATACTACCCTTTAACTCTAATCAGCAATAAAGCCGATAATAGGCTGCATCGTGTCAAGATAGAAACGCGGTCCAAGGGAGATAGGTAACGTGAGAGCCCGCTGTCTTTTTCTTAAGAATACCAGTGCAAAAAAATATTCTAACTTGGTAGGAATATTTTTTAATATTTCATAAAGGTTTTATAACACAAGAAGCTATTTCTATTGTTTCGGACTGGAGTTTTTATTTTATTTGAATATAAATACACAACTCTTCCTTCAACTACATAGCCTGTAGGTATTATATATTATTATCTGTGATGAGAACATTAGTAGAATATACTTACGCCAAATGTGTTAACTTTGGAAGAATTAGGATGACGGCCATATTTATTATTGATTTGAGTAAGTGCCTGGTACAAGTAAAACGAACGTGTATTTTCGTTTATTTTTAGTCATCCTGAAAAAAATCATGATTAAGAATTGTTTCATCCAGGGTTATTGCAATGAATCAAATGCTGAAAGTGGGTTGCTTTCCTCTATGTAAATGCATTTTGATATTATCGCTTCTCTAGTGTATAGGGTGACCATGATATTGTATCCTTAATGGACACCAGACTCAGTTTTGAAATTACTCGAAGGAACATCGTCCACACTACTGCTACTGCAGTTGTCTGTTGATATACCATAATAAAAACACTTACAAAACTATTTTGTGATGTATATCTCAATAGCTTGTCGAGATAAGCGAAGAAAGCTGGTAAATAAGGGATAATAAAAATATTTAGAGTCATTTCTTTCTACCCATATTTATTAGATTTATCGATATCGATACAATACCGCACAACCCTACAGAATTAGCGAGCTCTAGTATCGAACCAGGCAAGCACTAGCTTTGACAGTTGACACATTATTAACGATTCGTTCATTAATTCCGCGTTTGCATGTTGGCCATAGGTTTGCATGATTGAAAAGTCTCTGAGCCTGAAAAAACGTTTGTCGAAGACCCAACTCTCAAAACGAAGTGATTTATATCCTCTTTGTTTGGCTAGTTCACTAGTTGGCTGAATTTGGCGGGAAAACGAGTGAATATTTTTCTCTAATTTCTCAAAAATCATTGAAAAACAATTAAAATAGCGATATATGTTATAAAAAAATAGAAAATGGAAAACTCTTATCTGTCGATTACTGACATTTTAGTTACAAATGAAAAATATCCATGCAAGTTTTTACACGATTTACCAAAAATGGGTTAGCAATATTTATCTTGGAGTTTCATTGAAATTGCTGCAAAATTACTCAAAAAGAGGAGTTGAGTGTATGTTTTCTTTTTTTTTCACTTTATCTGTTGAGTACAAAATGATGTTTGTTTTTAGGGTTTTTGGATCCTTCATCAACCGAGGATGATCTGAAAGCTGGGACTAATGTGGAAGTACCGGTTTGGTTGGCAGAGTCACTATTTTCTAGAAGGCAACCATTGGTCAATGTGGAGCTACCAAAAGTTTACAAAGATGCTTATAGAGAAATATTCAATGCAGATGCATGCACAGTTGATATGCACAAGTTAGGACAGTACTTCTATGAGCTTGGTTGCTATGTTGCTAAACATGATATTAAAGGAGGAGTTGGGTCTACATTAATAAATGTAAGTAACTGTTTGTATTTTCTGCAGTTATGCTAATTTGACAATATATATATCATTCTATGGTGTTGATTTCTCTAAAGCCAATTAAAATTAAAGGGTTAAGTTGTAGCCTACAAATTGTCAAAATTAAATAACTGTTTTCACTTTTCTAGACTTTCAGGCAAAGATTTCGAATGTTACTCTCAGCAAGTGTTTCCAGTGACTCCATTAGCTCAATGCAGCCTCTTTCTGTCAGCGAGAGGCTCCAAGCTGCAGCAGCCGCTAGCACTGAAAAGGCACTTTTAACTTGGCTTCAAAGAGGTGATACTCCACTCACTACAGCAGAAATGGTTGCTAATCATCGTAAAAGAAAAAGAGCTCAAATGGAAATGTTATAACTTAGTAAAATTAACAAGTCAATCTATTGTAGGTACCCATAGATTAGATCTGTATACAACACAAATCTAATAATAATAAACATAATTTGAATGAAATGATAAAAACATTTTATTTATGTATTTACATATTAATTTCATTTTATTTGAAAAAAGTTACCAATATACAATATAAAGTCTGAAATTATCTTAACCAATTATTAGACTTAAGATTTACATGAATTGCATAATATACAGTTACAACCAATTTTTAGAATAAAATATACATTAGAGATCAATAGATTAAGTAATTTCATAGGTAGCTAAACATAAATGTTAGTTCTGCTATGCACAAGTAACTAATTTGAGGACTACTGTAGGTGTTATATTATGTGGTTATGACTATATATCTATATCACATAATAAGTAACTATATTCAGAGGAACAGTACTATATCAATTAATCATTCACAACAAAAAATAATTAAAATATAAATACAATATAATAGTTTTTTTAAATGCACATGTACAATATTACAAAGACTTCACAACAAAGTTGTGAAATTCTGTCTTACAAACAACACTGCTTGACACTATTTATGTATCACCATCACAATACTCTTGTACCTCATCCTCATTGTCCTTAACACTAAATAAAAGTTCTGAGGTACACTTGTATGGGTGAATTGACTGTTAACATCTGTCATTCTTCACTGAAGGGTTGAGGTCGTGGAAGTATGCATGAGCCATGGCATCATCAGCTGGCATGCGTAATGCTGGGTTGCAGGTAAGCAGGCGAGAGAGGAGGTCTCTGCCCCTGGCAGGGAGACGAGGCACAACTTGAGCTAAACCCAAGCTAGGTTGGTAAACAGGCAGTGGTTTGTAGTCTGGTAGCTGTGTTACTCCTGGCCATGTGTCTTCATTAGGAGTACCTGAAATGATATCAAGTTTTTTAGTTACTATAAAATATTACAATATTATAGGGGCCAAAGTACTAAGTATATAAGATAATAAATGGTTGATGTGTGTGACCAAAATGCTGGCACTTATTTGGCTCAATGCATCAACATTGCAATTCAACGAGGCAATGCTGCCAGCATGTTGGGTGCGCTGCCTACCGGTTGTGGGCTGAAGCATTTGGACTGTCTATAGGCCATCCTGGCCAGCAGTTTACAGTTCAAATGTTATTTGTAGTGTAGTAGTAGTTCTAGTTAGTGTAGTAGTTTGTTTAAGTATACAATATTGATATAAATAAATAATAAATTAATAATTGGATATAGGTTGTATGTAACTGTTACAACACCAACCATAATTTTTGTTTTAATTCCTGTCAATTTTAATTTCTGTGTAAGTATGTGCGCTCTCAGTGATAGTCGAGCCCAGCGTGGCCAGTAAGATAGAGCCCAGTGTGGCCAGTAAGATTGTGTTATCACATGCCTCGCCTCTCAATCAGTTTGAAAGTCATCTCGCGATAGATTGGCCATGGTTCATTTTGCAAACGAGTTCCTCACAAGTCACGGATGGCATATGGAAGTAGCGAGATTGTTACACATACAAAGGTAGCCTGGGAGTACCTATTGAATCTTTAACTTACTATACAAATCACATTTCAACTATTAAAAATCAATGTTACGATTTATTCAAGGAATATTTTGATGTCAGGTCACGCGAAAAAGGAATCTGGTATCGTACGATTCAGCCACAACCCTTGCGCTACCCGTGGATAGATAACAGTATTTTTGGCAGACATTATACAGTTTTAGCACTAAGACTTCGGACCGGACACATCCCATGCAATAAATTTTCATTTTTAATGCAGAAAAGTAACTCTCCAAATTGTGAAGAATGTAATACAATCGACGACCTGTATCATATCCTCATGGAATGTGTTCGGAACAAAGACAAGAGAGACAGTTTATTTGCTTCTCACCCATTAGGAGATTGTAACATCATTCTTGCTGAGCCTCTCTCGGACTCAGCAAGAATGATGTACAAATTAATAGAGAGAAATTGAGTAAAAATGTAGGTATAGGCTAGGTATTAATGTGTGTGTGGCTAAGTATTTGTTAAACCAACCAGGGCGGCATAATCGCGGGTGGCGATAAAGCCCTGAAATTTTGATTAAAAAAAAAAAAAAAGGTAGCCTGGAAGAAATCGCTTAATGCGATAAGGCCACCCGTTGTTCTACCATTCTTTTATAAATTTGTATCTATGTGTTTGTATTCTTGTTTATTGGTGTTCAATAAAGTATTATTGTATTGTATTGTATTGTATTGCAAAAGACTAGGAAGACAAATGTACTTCAGTGCACACCATTCGAGCAGTCTTAGTTAGGGATGGCAATTTCACTTTTGAGAAGCATCTCAACTGTTTTCTGCATAGATCATTACCCAATATTGCCAAAATAAAGGTGTATTTTTTTTAAATAAGGATAAAGAATTGCATTACCAAGCATTTTGAAAATTCTTTTCAACTGATCATCCACATCAGAACCTGGGAATAATGGTCGGCCAGAATTTGCCAATTCTGCAAATATGCAACCTGCTGACCACATGTCGATGCTGGTTGTATACAGCTTAGCGCCAAACAAAACGTCAGGAGGTCTGTACCATAATGTCACTACCTCAGCAGAGTAGCATTTAACTGGAATGCCAAATGCTCGAGCTAAGCCAAAATCTGCTAACTTCAATTCTCCATTCTTGTTTATTAATAAATTCTGTGGTTTTAAGTCGCGATGCAGGACGTTGTGACTGTGACAGAACGCCAGCCCACGCAGTAATTGATACATGAAAGATTTTACAACATCCAAATCTATTTCACCATTAAGACTGTCAAAGTATTTCTTTAAATCCTGATCGCAATGTTCAAATACTAAGGTCAGCTTCTTCTCACTGTGCAGTACGTCGTACAATCGAACAATATTCTTGTGTTTGAGTTCTTTGAGCAAACATATTTCTCGTAGAGCGGAAGATGGTACTCCCTCATCGTCATCATCTAACCTAACGCGTTTAAGAGCTACAATTTCGTGAGTCTCTTTATTTTTCGCCTTGAAGACTGTGCCATATGTGCCTTCTCCAATTTTTTCAAGTTTTTCATATTTCTGCATATTTTTAATAAAATCCCAATTTTTGCAATTTTTTCACTTATCATGAACTATTTTTATTTTTTTTGTATGCTCTATTCTATCCTATCACAGACAGATTAACCATAGAGTGAATATCACAGAATAGAGAAAAAAAATACTTCACTATTATGTGGGCGCGTTCTAGGGGGTCTAGCAAAGATCCCAACCACTAACGCTAACTCCAAAATGTATTGAAATGACATGTGCTGCGGAACAGTAAGCTATATCCGAAATGTCATTTCAGTATATATTGGAGTTAGCGTGAGGCGTTAGCGTTAGTGGTTGGTATCTTTGCTAGACCCCCTGGGGGGCTAACACTAAAACTGTATTGAAATGACATTCGCTGCGGAAAAATTAAGCGATTTCAGAAATGTCATTTTAGTACATTTTGGATTAGCGTTAGGCGTTAACGTTAGTGTCAAAACGAAGTGATTATATCCTCTTTTGTAAGTGGTTCATTTTATTAAAAAAAATAGCTGTAATTTTATAAAGGCCCGATAGATGGCGGTAAAATGGGGGTTTTAAGTTCCGTCATTGTTAAGATAATTATGTATCGCGTTTAATATCCTATCCTTATTTTATGGAAGACATTATACTCTAATGGCTTTCTATCGACAAATCGACAACGTACTCTGTGATTGACTCAACTGAATTTGACATTTCCTTGTACTCTGTGTATTGAAACTACAACCATGTTTGAAATACGTCGTTAGTACGCCATCTAGTGACAGAAACCGAAACAGGTTGTTTTTTTTTAAATAAAACCCCTCATTCAACGTAGTAAATTATATACTCTTTTGCTCATTCAGTATTCTTCCACTATTCTTCTTTCAAGTTATTTTTGTGACTTGTGTATTTTCGTGAAATTGTGATTTCTCTTAAGCTTCTGCATCACTATTTTAGATTTTTCAATAATCATTTTCACAATATACGTACATCGTTTTTCTAATTTGATAATTCCTTTTGTTCGAGAAATTATACAATAACAAACGTAAGTTTACGGCAGTGATCTATAAGTTTTTTGGTCTCTGCGTATTGTTGATTTGATATGGCGATTATCGCGTGGATAATAAATATTATTATTACGTAGGTACCTAATGTCTTACGATTTTACAATCAAGTGTGGGCACGTACGTTTGCAGATGAGCGAAGGCGAGAGCACTTTGGTGGACAAATCTGAGAGCAGTTCCTTTGAGGACTTGGCTGCGGCACACGAGATCGAAGAAGCGAAATTAGCCGAAGCGGCTGCCGCAGCTGAAAAAGAAAAATCTGTAGTGGCTGATCTTAAGCCTGATGAATGGCAGGATGTACTAGGCTCAGGCGCGCTACTGAAAAAGGTTGCACCAAGAATCTTTTTTTATTAATTTTTTTATCAGTATCACCTGCTTAGCTTAACATGTAAAGGAAAAATTAGAATCATGAGCAGGACTTGAACCTGCATCTATCCTTCCTTGTGTTTTCTATTATGATTTTTATGTTTCCGTAAAATGTGTGGAATATTTCCTGACCGCCTAAATGACCTTGAAAAGCCTACGGGGGTATTTCATTCACGAAATTTCCGAGCCTAAGGCCTTAGCTACCATGATAAGTTGGAACCTTACCATAAATCTTATAATATTCATATCAGAACCTCCTTTAGACAGTAATAACCTGATTTAATTATAGAAATTCTTAATTATTAAAACTTGGTGCATAACCAAAATCAGTGCAATTTTGCTTAAACCTTAAAAATTACAAATTCACAATAACAACCAACACTCTCCTTCAATGTATAACATTAATATTAATATCTGTGAATACATTTTAGATATTAAAACCAGGCGATGAAGACAGCGGACTGAGGCCACACAGAGGGGACATTTGCAGAATTAGTTATGAAGTTAAAATGAAGGACAGTGATAATGTTTTTGAGAAACGGGATTATCTCAAGATTTATTTGGGAGATGCTGAAGTGAGTACTGTTTTCCAGATATTTGTTGCAAAAACAAATGAAGTTCTATTTATTACCGATACTAATCATAGTAAGAAAACTAAACAGAATTATATTCACTAATTAAAGATATTTTCTTTAATATAATATAATATCCTAATTAAATATGTATGTAAATATGTGTAACAGTTAAAATGTATCTGAATGCTCAGTCATAAAGCAAGTCCATTTATTGGTACATCAAAGTTTAAATTCAGAGTGTGATGCATGCAATAACTAATGCAACTTTAAAACTCACTTGGTTCTACATTACTGAAGTTATATGCAGCATTCACACACACACTTACAAGATTGTGAAACAAAACATCTGGAGGAAACGAATATGTTCAAGAACCACAAAATTAAAGAACATTTTGTCATCCTCCAATCTGCACTAGGTCAGTTATGAATGTACCTACACTCCCCGTCAGACCATACTTATGTGCTATTAATGGGAATACATATGTGGAATGGCAATGGAGATATAACATTTAAATATTGCAACACAATACTTACAATAACTACAATATAACACCCAAAGATCACATAAGGTGAGACTGTGGTCAAATGCTATGCCTATTAATTACAAAAAAAACATACATAAATCTGGACCCTGGCTAGGATTCCCTGTTTTTAGGGAGCCAGGATCTATGAGGATAATGGTCCCACAACTCCCACACAGATCGCTAGTTTATTGACCCCACATTCTTAATCAGTTTAGCAAAGTACCAAATTGATTGTATTTTCCAAGCACTTGGTGAAGTAACAAGTCTTTTATCTTATCAAGAAATCTGTCTATCAAATTATTTGTAGGTACCTATGTTGCGATAACGGGGTTCTGCTAAGAGTGTTTTTTGTTACCTAATATACTTGATTTAGGATCCCCACGGTTCAGCCTGCCTTTTTTCAGTTTAACCGCAAGATGTCCCAATTTTTCTGAAACCCTAATTTTTTGGTGTAAAAAGTATGTTAGGTTTATCCTGGAAGAATAAGCAAACTAAGTGCAAATTATAATCCAAATCCATTCAGCAGTTTTGGTGTGATAGCCACAAAAACAAACAAACAATATTGTAGGGATTTGATATACTATATAATATATTATAGGAAAAAGATACCAATGCTTTAAGTTTTTTTTTATGAGAATGAATAGGGTAACGAGTTAGTTGTTCATTTGATGTTGAGCGACATGGCCACCCTTAACAGTTGCAGTGTCACTTGGAACTTAAAAATAATAAAGTTTTGCGTGACACTGCACTGCACACATCATCCTGCTGAACCAATACTACTATTTACTAGACTGTGACTGTGAGATCAGGTCATAAGTCTCATTTGCCCAGTCTCAATGGTCTTCAATCTAGAACACTGTAGTGCTTGCACACTACTGCTTAGCGGCAGAATAACTGGCAAAGCGGTGGTACCTACCTAGACGAACTTTGCAGAAAAGTCCTACCACCTAGTAAAAATAATATGTAAGAACATAGAAAAAAATTATGTGTTTTATTCTAGGTTTTACAAGGACTGGACTTAGCGCTTACACTAATGTACAAAGGCGAAGAATGCCTCTTGCGAATAGCGCCGCGGTTTGCCTACGGAGATTCCGGGCTCAAGGCCGGAGAGAGTTTAGGCCTGATTGGAGATTCTACCAATCCCAAGTATGAAGGGGAGATGATTACTCTGGACACTTGGTTGGAGGCGCAGTTACAGTTGCACGACTGGGAAGAGGAACCTGACATTGAGACTTTGCCAATTGCTGAGAGAATGGAGATTGGGTATGATTTAGCAATTATCACTAATATTATATCCAGTGTAGATGGCAATTAATGTTAATTGCCTTTGTTGCCTGGCCTGAAGTGGTATTTTGGCACACAGCCCAAATAAATGGTCATGATCTAAACAAGGCAACAATTTTACCATTTTCTGAGAAAAATTAGCAGAACAAAGAAAATCAACACAGAATACGGTTATTTATGTTTTTGCAATTCTAGGTTTAAAAAAATGTTTTTATGCAAATAAATCTACTGGCATATTGTTGGTTGACAACTATTGCACTACATAGCTCCTATTTCCTAAGGAATGATGAAAAACCCTGAAAACAAAAGTTTTCAATCAATGTGTGTTGCCAGTGATGACTTATGGAACTGAAACGTGGTCTCTAACTGTTGGCCTCATTACTAAACTCAGAGTCGTACAACGGGCTATGGAGAGAGCAATGTTCGGTGTTTACATGTATGGCGGTGTTAGAAACAGTTTTTTCTGATGGTTACACAACGTTTTTGTAGCTATATCAATTAGCTACTTTTATACTCATTCTGGTTTTGTTTTGATACTCGAAACAAAGTAGGTACATCAAAGGCGCGTTTTTAATCATTTCGACCATGGCCTTAACATATTTTGCAGGCAATGTCGTGTGGTAAAACACTTAGACATTTTATTTGTATCAAACATGGCACGGTTAGGTAGGTACTGCATTGTAAGCTTACCCAAGAGCAGATGCCAATCCAAGTTATATTGTCCCAAATAACGTGTACAACACACAGATAGAGTGAAAAGATTGAACTAAAATTGAATATACTTTGGGTGGGGCAGAGAACAATATTACCATAATTTGTGATCAGATTGATGTGACAATATGGCGAAGGAGGTGCCATGCTACGAAAAACCGCTCACTTAATTATTTATTAGAAGAGTGATAAATTATGTCACTACTTTGCGATTCTTAACATAACAAATCATAATACCGAGCAAAAAAGCAAAAAAATAGTACGGACGTTACTATGCTAGCTGACGGGCCCGATAGCTCAGTTGGTAGTATCCCTGCCTTCTGAACTAAGGGCTGTGGGTTCGATTCCTACCCAGGACAAACATTTGTATGATGCACATAGATATTTGTTCTGCGTCTGGGTGTTATATTGTATTCTATGTATGTATATAGAAACAAACATGTATATAAGTATATGTATGTATCAGTTATCTGGTTCCCATAGTACAAGCTATGCTTAGTTTGGGGCTAGATGGCGCTGTGTGAAATGTCCACACATATTCTTTTTTTTTTATATATTATAAAATAATGTACAAGAAAAAGCACAATACTCTCCCTCCCACAGCACCTAAGTACCACTTCACCATGTAAACGTACACATATAAAATGACAATAAATCAAGCTAGCTAAGCAACCATAATGGTTTCCACGTTTCCAGCATCCGTCGCCGGTCCCGCGGTAACTGGTGGTACGGTCGAGGCGAGGCCCAGATAGCGGTGCAGCTATACAGGCGTGCATTAGACGTACTTGACGAATCAGAGGGAGGCATCACCGAGCCTACACCCACCGGAGAACTGCCGACAGCTTCTGATGCACTACACGCTCTATTGGAAGAGAGAATGAGAGTGCATAACAACATGGCCGCAGCGCAGTTGAAGGCTGGTGCTTATGATGCTGCTTTACAGGTACTATTTCTATTAGCGCAGTCTTTCTAGCAAGGTCTTGAAGGTGATAGTGTCTAGACTACGTCCAACGTAACTCCCGACAGCTTCTGATGCACTACACGCTGTATTGGAAGAAAGAATGAGAGTGCATAACAAAATGGCCGCAGCGCAGTTGAAGGCTAGCGCTTATGATGCTGCTTTACAGGTACTATGTCTACTACTTTACATTTTTCTTCTTAACATTACCTATTTTATTTTACCTTCTTTCACTTTAACTTATTTTACTTTGCCTTCCTAACCTTACATTGTTTTACCTTCTTTTCCTTTGCCTTCTAAGTATTGTTTTATCTTCTTCTACTTTGAGTTAAGAAGACTACTGTCTTCTTCTTTATTTTATTTACCCTCGTTCACTGTTTGTTTCCTATTTTACTGTACCATCTTTCATTTTATCTTGTCTTACTCCGCCTTTTGCCTTCTTAACTTTGTCTTATTTCATATGACTCTCGCCGTATGCTATTTTACTGTACCTTCTTTCACTTGATCTTCTATAACTTTGATTTTTGCCATTATGATTTCTTAACATCATCATTTATATTTTCTCCAGGCAGTAACAAGAGTGCTAAGCTGCCAGCCCAAAAACGCCAAAGCTTTCTACCGCAAGTCAAAGATCCTCTCCGCGATGGGACGAAACGCGGAGGCGTTAGAGGCAGCTCGCGCCGCCGCCGCTGCTGCACCTGAGGATATTGGAGCCAAGAAGGTACATCATACATACTTATGTAATAGACATAATGACTAACTTTTTTTATGTCTAAATTAAATATATTCATCAAAAGATAAACATTTGTAAAAACAAAAATAAAATATCTCAAAAAATGACAAAGTTACAAGCATTTTAAAAACCGGAATTGAAATAGATAGCTCAAACGGCCAGTGACGTCAGAGCAATGTGGTTCATAGTACCTCATTACTAAGCTGTGGTAGCTTTACATACAATCTCTGGCATGTGACGTCACAAGTGGATTTTTCATAATAACTGTGGAGGCGCTCTGTTTCGCGAGAAAAGGACAGGAGATGCCCCCTATAGAGACTAAAAGTTTATTACTCCGTGATTTATTTACCGATTTATTTATTTTCTCAATTATTGCCATTATTTTTAATCTTCTTTATGAAAGTAATATTTACTTGTTAATTTTTAGTAGTAGTCATCATGCCTATTTTAATGTATTTTAAATATTAAAAACTGGTTATAATAAATAAACATATAAATTACAAATAATTAATTTATGGGTATTACACAGAGCATAACCAAAGAATTGAGATGAAACTTCATCTCAATTCTGCATAAGCACGCGTTTAGTATTGATGTCGATGCATGATTAGCTAATTGACGTCATTCTAAATCCAACATCAATCAATCAATGAATAATTTATTCAGTAATGTTACTAGACTGTTGTTTCAGTGTTGTTAAACTGGCAGGAGCTAGCTCAGGATAGACCGAAGTGGCGGCTCTTATTATCGGAGGCCAAGACTCAATTTGGGTCACTGCGCCATCCTAGTTAGTTAATGTTACTAGGGTACACGAGCGCCCGCTAGCCGCCCGCTAGCGGGCCACGCTAGGTTACCGAACCAGTATTTCTCTCTTTTTTGTAGTAAAAATGACTTGTTTTAATGAACTGTATAAAAGATAGAGGTGTACCAAACAGCGTCTTAACTCGAAATTTGCGAAGACTCCTGTCGAAACCAATCCTTAACCTGTCAAAGAGAAAAGATGTGGAAAAAGATAGAGGAAAAGAACAAACGAATGGGACGGCAAATTGAACAGATAAAAAAACGTGGGCACGGGCATCCATTTATCTGGTTCCTTTAGGGAGTTAAACTAATTAAGGCATGCTAAGCTGCGGAGGTTTGACTGGGCTGCCTTTTTTTGGTAGACGTCGTTCTGCTAAGTAATAATAATATTAAATTCTGCATGGACACGCAGTTTTGTTGGGAAATCTAGACTCCGCGACGGGTATCCGTGGTGTTGCCACGCGCAAAAAATTTTGGTCATCGGGTATCTTACAGCGATTACCATCTTCAAACTAAGAAAAACTTGTATTTCAGAGTACGGCGTTCACCTTCAACACCCGACCACCAAAACCGCACCCCGTTTTCCCTTGTTGCATCTATCTGTGATCACACGTTCAACACATAATTTTAATGCAGATATTAAATTAAAAGATATAGTATATAATATAATGCCCTGTTTAGGTTATATGTATAACACTTGTATTTAGGGGGTCAGATGTTTTTTCTAAATTTTGTAAATTGTCTTGCATTTTAGTAATAAGGGAACAGTAAATATATCAATTTTACAGTAAAAAAAACAAACAGTAACGTACCGATAACTAAAGTATCTTAATAGCTCATATTTAATGGTATGGGTACACTGTCGTATCTCAAAATTTCGACAATCATAATACGTTGCTATGTTGTGTTACTTACATGTAAACATTATTTCATATAATTTGATTAAACATACTTTTACTGGATCTAATTTTCTTTCTTATAAATCCGAATTGTTAACTGAAATCACATTTGTGTATTGATCATTACGAAATATACCTAACCTCGATAATCGATACATTTTTGCATAATGCTCTTAAGTCCCATCAGTACAACATTAAAGAATGAACGCGTGGTAGGGGCTCCTTATCTCTATACAAAAGTTGATGCTATCCATTTCGAACAGAGGGCCTAGACAAAGTCACATTCCATTAGCGATATTATCGCTAATGGAATGTGACTTTGTCTAGAGGCCCAGATTATACATCTTCCCACGTTTCTGGGTTTCGGTAAGATAGGATTTGTGGATTTCTAATAGATCAAATATAGTCGTCCAAAGAGTAGAATGAATCAAGCGCAAAAAAGCGATTAATAACTCCAACCACATCGCACTTTAACAATAAAACAAAATCATTTTGGATAAGTAAGTACCTAACCCACCACTTCCACGAATATTCTGCCAGAATTATTAATAAAAATAAATACCATAATGATTTATTGAAAGAATCAACACAACCATTGCCAAAAGAAATTTACTCCAAACTCAATACGCAGCACAAACCATAACCTTAGTAAACATTTTACTTCCAATACGTGTTAAGCAAACCTCCAACTACAAGGCGATAGGATATATTCAAGGAACTTATATATATCTCAGTATACGTATAAGTACCTTGGATATATTACACAATTTTTTTTTCTCTAATCTGTGGTTACTCATTCAACTTTCTACATGACATGTTCTACTAAAAACTGGGTAAAAATAACCCGTTTAGCAAGATAATTAACTGAACACTTCCTAAGAATAGAATTCCGAGCGTAAACAAGAGCCCTAATTAAGCGACCAAATGGCTGCACTGATTACTTGCATACCTTCAGAGGTTCTCAACCTTTTTCAAATAGTTTGAATTTGATAAAACTAATAACATTTAAAGAATGATTGATTTCGCATATTATAGTAGGAAAAACGGTGTATCCATGACCCCCAGGCAAGGGAAGCCGTAGTGCTTTAAGCATGCTGAGCACTGAATAACATCAGTAACTTACTCACTCACCGCACCTCGCAAGTAAACTTTTCACAATAGCGCAGAGAAAAAAGGTTGAGCACCGCTGGTGTTGAGTTGCTAGTATAGGTTACCAGAATCTGATGGCAAATAGGGAAAATAAAATTTGTAGTAGGCAGCACTGGGGTAATTGGATTAATATGTCTTGATACTTCTTTCACATCCGGCCGTCGCAACTATGTTTCGCAACTTTTAACAGTCATAATTTTCTGTTATTTATTGGATCAAAACAAAACGGTGTGATTTCCAATAAAAGTAAGTTTTACCAAACATTTTATTATGGTTAAATAGTGTTACTTTTTATGTAAGTGAAAGACGTAACGACCTAATAGGCATGATGACTATATTTTTTTTTGCATAAATTAATTATAATGGGTTAGTATTAGACTGACTAGATCGCAAATGACTACATCGCGTAGCGACTACAACGTAGGTGTACTTCATCGCAGAGAGACGAAATCTCAAAATGACTACATCTTAATGTGACTAGTTCTTAAAATGACCACATCACTAAAATGCCTAGGTACATATAATGACTTCATCGTAAAATACATTTAACGCAGAAAGTGTAGATAGAAAAAAGCCTGAGTCGCAAAAAGTCCACCTACTCCGTACAGTCATGATCAGATTACATTATAATAAATAATAATAATAATAATAAATATGTGTGTACATTTCACACAGCGCCATCTAGCCCCAAACTAAGCATAGCTTGTACTATGGGAACTAGATAACTGATACAATACTTATATACTTTTTTGTTTGTAAATACATACATAGAATACTATATAACACCCAGACGCAGAACAAACATCTATGTTCATCACACAAATGTTTGTCCTGGGTAGGAATCGAACCCACAGCCCCCAGTTCAGAAGGCAGGGATACTACCAACTGAGCTATCGGGCCCGTCAAATTATAAAACATGCATTTCTGTATAATATTTTATAACTTCATGGTGTTGCCATCCCACAATTTTTTACGGAAAGAGCAGAAATACAAAATCATGACATGTGAATTGTAAATTCAAATGACGTCTTCGATTCTTATACTTTATTTAATATTTTTATAGGCTTATTTCTGGCCACTGAGCAGTTTTCTTTTAGGCATTATAAGTTTAGTTCTCTCATCATCAAGAAATGGCGCTCGTGTTCATTTCCCTTTAATTTTGTAGGTTATCTTGGAAGTGGAGAACTTTGTTCAGCCAACGTAAATAGTTAAAAAATAAATCCTCCTTGGTCACCCACACTACCGAACCCAAAAATGTCGCCAATTTTTTTTCTCTCTAATCTGTGGTCGCCAGTGACGTCTAGCGAGAGATAAATTATGCACTGTAATTACATATTTGTTTTGGTGTGCAATAAAGTGTTCTTCTATTCTATTCTACATTAGAAAACTGTGCAATCAAGCAGTTATTCTCTTTAAGTTTTGCCCTAAATTCATCTTCTTTCTTTTTCGACTTTTCCGTGAACGCTGCGGTGCGGGCGGGACTTGTCTTCTTCTTCTCTTTTATATAATAATATGTGTATTATTATAATTCTTCTGTAAGTACGTGTGTATGTCACTGAACTTGAACTTTTCTAATCGGTTGGACTGATTTTGATGTACAATAAATTGGTTTTGCGTGTTTATGATTCACAATAAGACCCCATAGGTGCTGCTGTGATCGAATTCTAAGATTTTATTTTATATTATGATGATATTTATATATATATATATATATTTTTCAAGGCTAGTTTACGCAAGCAAGATGTCGATGGCGACATACAAAAATATAAAAATATTATACTAGTACCTACATGCAATGAATAAAATATATTAAAATAACAATAATCATGTTTGCGACTGTCCAGACTTTTTGCTGGGTAGTCGTTTTACGACTTAGCGATTCTGATACTTGGGCTTTTTGTGATCATGACTAGGAGCGATGCAGTCATTTTCCTAATTGGGTATTTTGAGATATGGCCTAAGTGAGATGAAGTCATTTTGCGATCTAGCCATTCTACTACTAACCCATTATAATTAATTTATGCTCAAAAGATAAATATTTGTGTAAACAAAAATAAAATATCTCAAAAAATGACAAAGTTACAAGCATTTTATAAACCGGAATAGAAAGAGATAGGCATATACAAACGGCCAGTGACGTACGAGCAATGAAATTCATTTTCTTCTTGCCCATGTCTGTTTCTCATGGGTAGAAAGAAAACACCATCCTTTGACGTGCCCACCTTTGATTTGGCTATAAAATAGGTAGGTACTAAACCCGAGAATAAAAAAACGTGCGAGAATTCAAAAAGTCACTACGTCCATCCTTGATCTACGATACAAAAAACCGAAAGTATCAAAACTACGTGGTCAATTTCATTTGTAAGGTGATAATTTGGTATCGCCGTATGAAAATCAATGTTCTCTTTTTTAATTTTGTTCCATGAGATTCTGGTGGACTTATAAGGTTGTGCGTCCACTGGACCGGAATCGGAGCGCACAGAGCGTCGGTATTTACAAAATGAAGGCGTGGTAATGCCGATCCAATGGACGCAGTCCCATACAAATCCAAACAAAGTAACAAATCCGTACGCACCGTACGCACCGATGCCGGCCCAGCACGTCCAACCGAAATGGCGTATGCAACGTGACTGCCATTTGGTTTAATATCTAATTTATCTATATTAAAATCAGCTGCAGATATTTTTAAAACTTGAGACAGATGATAGTACCGTACTTAGGTTAGGCTACACTTTTCTAATATTGTTAAATGATGATGGAGGTTTATAAATTGAATATGGCGGAGACCAAGATGGCGGACTAGTTGTTTTTGTACACGCCCATGATATCGATATTAAATGAGTTTGCTATTTTGCTGAGAAGGAAACAAAGCTTGTTTCTAAAGATGTTTTTTTTACTATTTCCCAAGGAGCTTCAACGCTGTGAACACAAAGCGACTAGAGACCGGTCGGTGGAGAGGCGGCTTGCCAAGAGGATGTTGGGGACGACAGAACAGCCGAAGAGTCCGTCCAGTCCTGACAAGAAACCTTCTAGAGCTAAGGTGAGTCTTGACGCGTTTTCCTACAAAAATACTGTATGTATTATAACCTAATAGTTTTGTTAAGCGTTTTTTTTTTTTTTTATATTTTGGCTCCACACTTAGTGTATTTAGCCAGTGTCAAGTATTATATTTTCATCGTGTTATAAAATATTTCACGTAAAGTCATGTCCTAGTCATAGTCATAGTCCAGTCTAAGTCAGGTAGTCATAGTCTAAGTCATGCTCCGGCAAAGTGGTGGCAACTTTACTAGAAGCTTCTATGGAGTTTTGGAAGCAACACGAAAAGTCACGTTTCACCACATTATATCACTTGCCCTCACTCCTGCTCGTAATCCAGCACTTAATGCGTAAATCGCCACCAATTTTAAACATTAACACTGGAAAAAGCAAAAGTTTTGAAAAATAATACAATGCAACGACGTGAACTCTTCCGCGTTCCCGCCAAAACTCAAAGCGTTTTGGTCATTAGAGGTCATTTCGTGAATTTGTGTTTTTATGGTTCCGTAATCCTCCTTTTTGCAGTAGTCTGGTAAACCGGACCCTATTACTAAGACTCCTTTGTCCGTCCTCCTGTTTGTCTGTCCGTCTGTCATCAGGCTGTATCTCATGAACCGTGATAGTTAGTTGAAATTTTCACAGATTTTGAGATTTTTTTTTGTTGCCGCTATAACAATAAATACTAAAAACCAGAATAAGATAAATATTTAAGGGGGCTCTCATACAACAAACGTGAATTTTTTCCTCGTTTTTATAGATATAGACTCAGATAATGGTACGGAACCTTTCGTGCGCGAGTCCGACTCGCACATAGCCGGTTATTTAATAACGCCTACACAGTTTTCATCATTAAACATTGATTGACATGTTCAATGAATTCACGAACCTCTTACTAAAAAAATCATAATCCGCAAAAGATTCTAATGTGCCGAGGAGAATGCTGCTGTCTCATTCCCTGGATATTCCCTTAGCAGGCTCTTACGGCACCCGCGGGAAGAGATGGGGTGTTACTATTTTCAAACCACACAGCCTCTAGAATTACAACTGTTTGTATATTTATTCCCTCTCGGGTCCCTGGATACAGGGAATCCTAGTTGGTGTTCAGGATCTATAAAATCGTTGGGCGTTATTTATTAATTAATTTGTCTCCACAGATGATAGTGTGGGGTTCATTCCTGCTAAGTCTTCTGGTCGGAGTGGCCAGCGTTCTCGTGTACCGGTACAAGATACAGCATTGACGACCGCAAAGAAGTTTCTTATGTGAGTCTTTATGCGAATTTGGGTATCATGTATTTGTCAACATCGCACCTGAAACAGCTAATTTAAACAAAATTACGTCCCATTGTAGTACTGTTGAGATTTCATTACAAACCAATGCTACAGTAATAAATATAAGATTCTTATGTCCGTCTGCACTGATTTTTGACACCTCTTAAATTCGCACTTAACCCCCTACGACGTACCTACTGCCACGCTTTTGGGTATGTCCTAGAGAAAGCCCAGAAAAGCCTCTTCCAGGCAGGCACTGTTATCCCAGAAAATAAAGTCACTGTGCGAAAACAAGTCAATTGAATGGAGACTGAAGTATATTAGAGAGTAGGCCCAATTTCGAAGGCTTTGTTGACAGTCCTTAACTTACTAAAATATATATCCGTCTCTTACATTGCCTTCTATTGATAAACTCGTTATTGAAACCTAATTCGCAATATAGACGATCGGGACCAACCACCGACCAAGGTCACATTTGTCTCACCTTGGTCGGGTTGGTGTAAAAACCGACCGTGTGGTTGGAGGTTGGCGACCACCATCCACACACACGGTCAGATTTTACACTCGGTGGTTGGTCCCGATCGTCTATTTGGCTTTTAGGTTCAAAGATCTTTATTAATTATCACAAGAAACATTGTGTCTCGCTTATGTGACAACTTAAATATTAACACTTAAGTATACAGTATTTCATACCAGTGAGTAGACTTAACAATTTTGTATGCACTCACTAAAAATATTTTTCACATATATAATTTTTAAGTTTTTTCTTATAACTAGTTATAGATGCCTCGTCTTTGATATTGTTCGGAAGCTTATTATAGTATTGTGCTCCTTCATGCAAGATGTTTTTTTACCATAGTTGGTTCTTGGAAATGGCAAACGCAGATTGTTACTGTACTTTTAAGTCAACAAACTTAACAAAGTGTAAAAATGGGTCAAAGCGATCAATTCTGTTATGGTTCTGTTCATTCGATCGTTAATGAAGTTGCATGAGATAAAATAATATCGAATTAATTAAATGTAATTTCATTATATTTTAACACTTTCCAGGTAAAATACTCCAACGGTACGATTGGATGGGTACGGTGCACATTATACTTAAAGCTACGTTATATTATAGAAGATAAATATCGTCCTTCAAAAATCTATTGTTAATGATTAGCCATCAACTAATTATTTAATTGTATATATAATAATCTATATAAATGCTTCCAGCGTATTTTTGTATCCATGTTTAAAATTTTAAAATCAGATATATATCGATACGAATTTTAATTTGATTTAAACGCAACTGTAATGTTAATTGTAACTAGAAATTTGTCTTCCCTGAAATTACCTCTTAAGCAGTTTGGCATTTAACTAGTTAAATTTAAAGTTCAGATTTGTATAGTATTTCTCAAATTGTCACGATTTAAACACATAGTATTACGTATTTAATAATACTAACAGATTTGTATAGCATTTAAAGTTATAGTAATTCAATGACAGAATTTTTCAGTAACGTTAATTTTTTTTTTTAAATTATTTTAATATAATTTAAAGTTTATAATTAAAATAGTTTCTTGCACGAATTTCTTATGACCGAAACGAAATCTACAAAGAAAATATTGGGCCATTTAAAATAGTAATATTATTATTTATTTAATTAGTAATATTTTATTTTAGTAACTCAGTGATAATTACATCATTATGTAATCGCATGGCTCCGCTCCGATTATGTAATCGCAATATTAAAGGCTTTATAGATTGGTATTAGCTGATTCAAAAATATCAATCACTTAACACAACAACTACAACTATTGTTTCAAAAACGGTCAATTGTTATTCGCACGACATTCGTGCGTTGATTACTCTATTATGCTAAGTAGCATTCGAATGCTTGAGGAAGGGGATATAGTAGAATCACCACACTTAAAACAAGTATAGCATATCGATAGATTTAAATATATGTATATTTACACTACTAGTACATATAGTATTGTATTATATTATCTGTGGATATACACATTCTTTCATTTTTTGAACATGTTAAGATGTAATACATAAAATCTATATTCACATTAATAACATATTCAAATTAAAATAATTAAAAAAAGTCATGTCATAGAAATTACAAGTCAATATACAAATTAAACTAATATAAAGAAAAACAATAACAATATAAAAAAAAAACCTATTCGAATAACCCACCCCGAATTGTACCCGGTGCAAAAGTGCCCATAACACTGGCTGCATTGCCGCGCTGGATGGCTATGGCCAACCGTTGCACCAGGTGCGAGCCGGAGCGGGAGTCACGGGTTCTCTCCCTCATTCTGCGCCCTATCTCCACCACCAGACTCTTGGCCTCAGCACCCCAACAACCCATAGTCTCCACAGCGATGGGCACAAAAATGTTATAGATTAACTTAACATCAAGCAATTTAATTAAACTTCAAACACCCAAGTCTTAGTTCAATCAGCTTAATTATGAGAATAGACGGAAACTTGATAAATAATCTAACTTTTAACAATTTTATTAGTTAGAAAGCATAAACTTAGGCTTGAAAGTTTTAGTTGGCGCTTTTAAATTACGGCCTTTGAGTATAGGTACAGCCAAAGTTCCGGGCAAGACTATACTCTTCTTAATACTTATACTTTTTATTTATGTACCTACTTTGTAAAAAACGGTTTGTAGATTTAGGCTAATAAATGTTATATAAATGTATAGTAATATGCTTGCATTGGCTTTTATGTATATACAAAAATGTGTGTTATATTGTGCATTTACGTCCAAATTGTTTCTATGTATGTAAATATATTATGTTGTTTTGTGTAAGTAGCCAAAATTATAATATTATAACAGGAACAAACTATTATGAACAGTGCAAATTTATCATTGCGCATTGTGCTAACTAAATGTGGAACCTATTTTTGTATTCTTTATAATAATAAGTATAAAAAAACAAAGCATTCCAAACATTGAATCGCAGTTCAGTATATTGCGCTAAGAAGTATCGAAAATGCGAATAAAAACTCACTTCGTATTATTGTTTCATATTTTTTCGGTATTATTGAAGTTTGGAAAGCAAATCAATATTTAGCCGTGGTTTGTTATTTATTTATTGGATAGATCGATTATGTATAGTTCATATCAGGAGTAATGTAGATAAACGCAAGCCTACAGATTAGTTTGTAAAGGAAAAATAAGAATCACGAGCGGGAATAGAACCCGCATCCATCCATCCCTCAGGCCGGGATATGCTTTACTTAAGCTACCGTGGCAAGTGGTCTCATGTCCGAATTTTTCCTTTACAAATTAATCTGTAGATTACGCTGAGCAGGCGATACTACTATAATAATGAAAACGCAAGCCTAAAAATGTTACGCAATGATGTGGATCGATTCTCTCTAAAACTAAACTTAAAATATAGGGGAAAATAATAGACAGATAATTTCGTCTAGCTTTAGCGCGACGTGGAATCGATACTAATATAGTAATTATACCGTTTAATTACTAATATAGTATTTTATTATCTGTGGTATAATAGAATTTCAAACTGTATAATGCTCCTATAATGGTACTTTGCTTTCAATTAGGTATATCGCGTACAGCAGCCCTACCGCGTAAGCATTCTGGTAATGAACATCGCCTGCCATCCTGCTTGCGCTAATGTACAAGCCCTTGAGTGCGAGCAAGAGAGCACACGATTACGATTGCCACCGGGCTTACGCGGTAAGGCCACAGATGTTAAGAACCGGCATCACGATAAATCGCTTCAAGGCGTTGATACTTATAATGCTAAGATTGAAATTAAACAAGATATAAAAAAATTACATTTATTTTATAAATAAAAATATTGGTATGGTATTAGGGTACACTCAGTGATATTACAAAAAATAAAAAAAAAACAAACAACTAGATGGTGGTTGCAGTATACTTATAAAAGCAAATAAAAATATATTGATCTACAGTAAAATTGTTTCATTTAACAATTTTTAAGGGTCAGGTGCCTTTCTATACATGCTAAAATACTAAAATAGGACTTTATAATTAACAGATTTCGTCAGACGACACAATTAGCAAAACTCGTTTCTGTGTATGTTGCTGCAATATACATAAAATATAATTTTTTGGTCTTTCTAGCCTCCACAAGTAGTTTAAAAGCTTGGTGATAGACCCCATTCATCCTTTTTCCTTTTTCATTTTTCTCTGTTGATTTTAGACTGAGATAAGGCGTAAGTGATAAAGCCGAGGCGGGTCAGCTAGTGGATGCCAACTCTTATTCATAATGTACAAAAATTTGTTAACTTCTAATAATAAAATAAGGTGGATATTGCTTTGTTTGCAAAAGTATTTATTTAGCTTATACAATAAAAAAACCACAATGTTTACATTTTCTTAGAACATGCTTAGAACAAACAAATCTCCCAGAGAGAGAGAGAGATAGATAGATCTATTTAGGCAAGTAACTCCTCCAAAGGGTCTGTGAAATAAAATTCAATTGAATTCCCCAGTAGATCCACAGAGTACATTGGTAAAGACGGAGTAGATCCAAGCTAGGGGAGCCAAGTGGACGGAGAGGAATATTATTCGGAATGTATTACAAACATGCATCAACATTTGAAGGATTCGGAAAGACGAAACATTTTCACATAGATTACCAACAGTTTTATATTTGGCACTTTCTCACAAATGCTGTTTATACACTATGTAACTATACAATCACAAAGTTTCATAATTTTTCTAATACTCACTTCACACTTTCGTGAGATCATTTCAGTCCTCACTTAGAGCCACAGTTTACTGAATATGTGACATATGCCCATTTTCGTCAAAGATCCCAAAATTAAGGGACCCTTAAAAATATTTGAGTGACATCTAGAAAATAAAAGCATAAACTGTCACTATTCCTTATTTCAGCGCTGAGACAGCTAATTTAGGGGGCCCTTACTCAAAAAGATTCCTAGTTAGGGTGTAATTTAGGGATCTTTGGTAAAAATGGGTATTACACCCGCATTCTATAACTAGCTTATTGCTAAATCTGTGCTGAATATAACCTGAACATCCGATTCATCGAACGTCGAATACGGGCTTTAGTTAAAACTATAACAACCGGGGTTTGCCTATTGCAACTTTGGCGAGCCAGCTAGTCATATGCGTTACAGCTTCTATTTGAGCAATAGTTCCCAGCGCTTGTATCGTGAACACAGTCGCTACGAAGTCGTATAGTAGTTTCGGAGAGAACACCGTCCACACAAACAAATGTTGTCTGAAGGCGAAGGCTATAACCGCGTATGTAACTAGGCAGTTAACGCGTTGGAACGCGAAGATGTTTGTGGCGCGCCATACTTGCTGCAAGTACCTGAGAAATTAATGTTTTGGTTTAATTTTGAAGGTAATTGGTAAGGAACTCAACATCTAATTCTGCTTTATTTTATGGCGTGTTTTAATGCTAAAATGGGCATACTTTTGACCCAGCTGATGGTAAATGCGCGGTGGTACCTACCTAGACGAACTTTGCAGAAGTGTGAGGGTGTGTAGGGGTGAGGTGTGCGTACTCACTGGTACCCCGAGTGAGACGGTGCGTGGGGGTGTTGTGCGAGTATTCACTGGTTCCCCGAGTGCGTATGGGCTGTGTGTGTGTACTCACAGGTGCCCCGACTGTGTGTGTGTGTGTGTGTGTGTGTGTGTGTGTGTGTGTGTGTGTGTGTGTGTGTGTGTGTGTGTGTGTGTGTGTGTGTGTGTGCGTGTGTGTGTGTACTCACTGGTGCCCCGAGTGAGGAGGCGCATGGGGTGTGTGTGTGTGTACTCACTGGTGCCCCGAGTGAGAAGGCGTATGGGTGTGTTTGTGTGTGTGTACTCACTAGTGCCCCGAGTGAGAAGGCATATGGGTGTGTGTACTCACTGGTGCCACGAGTGAGAAGGCGTATGGGTGTGTGTACTCACTGGTGCCCCGAGTGAGAAGGCATATGGGTGTGTGTACTCGCTGGTGCCACGAGTGAGAAGGCGTATGGGTGTGTGTTGTATGTACTCACTGGTGCCACGTGCGTGCGTCGGCAGCGAGTGTAGAGAAGAGCGCGGCGCCGGATATCGCGGGCGCGGCGTACGCATGCAGCCCCATGCGGAGCGCCACGCGGAGTGGACAGTACTCGCGGAGCCCTACGTAACCGGAGCCTAGATCTACGGACGCCAAGCTATTTGAGTTACCCTGGGGAAGGGGAGATATTTTTCTTTACTCTTTATGCCGTATTATTAAGGCAGTATTATAAGGCTCTTGGTCGTCAACAGGGAATTGTTTTGGTTAATCAGTTACTTAAGAAAATATAGCAGAAATTGTGGAAGACGTTAATAAATATATAAATGATAGAGTAGCCCTATCTCTTGCCATCTGATGCCGGAAGAGCTTGCTAAACAAATATCCAGAGAGTGACCAGCAGCATTCTCCTTTGTACATTATAATCTGCGATCACTAAGCCGCCTGCCAAGCAAGATGATTCTGGCAAGCCCCTATAATAAGCGTCCAAAGTGGCTTTTTATGAGGGAGCCCTGTGTTAAGTAGTGGACATTCCCCGCCTCTTGGTCTGCAGGGTTATTCTCTATGAAACATGAGATTCCTTGCCAATAACGCGTGACATGCTCCAACCAAACGTAATCGCGAGCTTTAACGCGCCACGACATGGAATTAACATGGAATCAAAAAATTGTATTCTATATGCCACGCGTTAGATTGTTTGTGCCCAGTGTTTTCTGTTTTTTGACGTGCGTGTAACGTGTGTTGTCGTGTTTGTCAAATTTGACAACGGCATACAGAATAACATTTTAAACTCAAAACCATCCCACGAAGATATCGTAACGCGCCGCGTTACGTGCTTGAATGATACGGAATAAGGGCCCTGATTGTGATGAAACATAATAGCAAGCTGAGAGAAGAACTGAAGACTACATTCACTGGAGAGCCGTGAATGTTAACGCCGTTGAGGTCAACAACATTGAACAAAACATCTTTCTAATCTTGCCATAACTTTGAGATAGAAACTTGTAACTTTTGTGGGTACATAACCAACAAAATGATAGAGCTCAGAAGGTTCCTTGGGATGCTCAATTTTTACCGGAAGTTTTTGCTATTTAAGGCCCGCTCAACGCAGCTCTTTCCAGACACACACTAGACAACTGCTGTCAGTTACATTTTCTAGGCGACGGCAAGCACGTAGGTTAGTACTGCAGCGAGGTAAATACTACTACGTACCATACTTAGGTACTCAATGGATATCAAAATTTTCCAACAACTTGTTTTATTTTGGCAGATATCCATCAACATAAAATAATCTGAAAATTACCTGATAAAAGAAGAATAATATCCCAATCCATATATGCACCAAAGTCCGACTCAGTACATCCACAGCTTCTGTCCTCTTCGAAGACTTCAAATCCAATAGCTTATGATCCATGCACTTTGACGTCACATTACACGTTATATAAATACTAGGCACCATAACCACGTTATGTGGCCTCATTAACAACACCACAATCAGCATTAAACTGTTTAGCATAAGGTGGGATATCGAACGAGCTAAGTTAAGCTTCACTTCGTCTATATTCCACGGCTCTTCTACAACTGGATCATAATAATAATCTTCAGTCTTTGCTTTTGGTTTGCTGTATTCGAATTTATTGTTGCTCATTTTATTCGGTTCCGTAGTCACCCCGCAAGATTTGAAAATGCCGGCGTAAGTGGATATTTCGAACACAAATTGAGCTATCAAAAGGCCCCAGAAAACGTTGACAATATGAACTGTATCCCAATTTTTGATATCTTGGAATGGCGAATGTAAGCTAGCTGTGGCTATTCTGTAGCAGAAAATGCAGGCTGTCGCGATGATTGTTAGCGCTGATTGGAATTGCATCACGTTGTTTGTGTATCGGAGGTTGTAGAGGCATATTACTAAGGTGGCTAGGGTACCTAGAAAAATAAAACACAGCATAAACAGTGGTATAGAGCCAGTGATAATTGGTTTGTTCAGTGATAAGTGATAACATTAGAAATAAATTATAACTTCAATGACAAATGATAACATCAATGAAGAAGTTAACGTCAATCACTGATAAATGATAATGATATACTGGCTTCAGGCTGTTGAAGACGATGATGATGTTGATGATTGCTTATCAGCTTACCAATAACTAGATGTAGTTGCAAATAAAATTCGTTTTCTGGTGCATTCAACCAATCCGCTGTGTCAGGGAGGAACAGCCATCGATCTCCGGTCTGATTCATTGTTCTTAGGTACCTAAATAGAATAATTTATTCACGCGAGGTATATATAAATTTAAATTACAGGAATACAGTAATTCTTGTCAGCAATAAACAACTTAATTTTCAATTATTACAATATTTTATGGGCAGCCGTAACGCTCAACATCAGCCGAACGGCTTTCTCGTCACGTCATCCATTTACATAAATAAAAAAAATTATATTTGCCGCATTTTTTCTACTAATACTATGTCGTCATAATCATCAACATTATGACGTTCACTGTTGAACATATAGGCCTCCCCATAGATCGGCACTTTGTGCGGCTGCTTGCCTTTTGCATCCAACGGCTTCCCGTGGTTTTGACTAAGGCGTCGGTCCTAGTGAGGGCTGATATACCATAAATTGTCCACCATAATAAATAATAACACATATTCTATGAAAATTTCAGTTGGCTATTACGCTTCAAGAGATATAAATATTTTGGACATTTCACACAGCGCCATCTAGCCCCAAACTAAGCATAGCTTGTACTATGGGAACCAGATAACGGATATAATACTTAGATACTTTTTGTTTGTAAATACATACATAGAATACATTAAACACCCAGACACAGAACAAACATCTATGTTCATCACACAAATGTTTGTCCTGGGTAGGGATCGAACCCACAGCCCTCAGTTCAGAAGGCAGGGCTACTGCCAACTGAGCTATCGGGCCCGTCGATGCAGCCGTATAAAGGTCAGGCAGACACACATAGGTGGATAAAAAAAAACAATCCCCAATTGTGATTCTAATTTTTCCTTTACAGATTCAGATTCTATAGGTGGACAAGTAATAGGGTCCCATTTTCACATTTTTTTTAATGAGAATGAATGACGTGAAAAGCTGGTCGTTCACCTGATGTTAAGCGATACGGCCGCCCATAACAGTGGCAGTGTCACTCGGAACTTTAAAATAATAAAGTTTCGCGTGACACTGCACTGCGCACGTCATCCTGAGACATCACACAGTCTAGTAATCAGATTACTGTGTAATCAGGTCATAGTCTCAATTGCCCAGTAATTTCACTAGCTACAATGCCCTTCAAACCGGAACACAGTAGACTTTGCACACTACTGCTTGGCGGCAGAATAACTGGCAAAGCGGTGGTACCTACCTAGACGAACTTTGCAAAAAAGTCCTACCACCTAGTAACATATAAGTATGTTACCAAAAAAAAAATACTAGGGGACACAGTATATACTTATTATAGTTGCTAGAAAAAGTAACAACTCACCTATGCAATGCAATAAGCAACACCCATTTAGGTACAATCCCCAATCCGACCGCAGCCATTTTCTGATCCAACTCCGGCTTCTCCATAACTTCTGTAGCTCCAACCAACTTCTTACTCAAGTACATTATAACCAAAACCAGAGTCTTCACAAGCACGAAAAACATGAGGGTATTCCAAAAGAAATACCAAGTCATATGTTCCTCCTCAATGAAACTTGTGCCGAGGAAAGTCCAGGAATGAAATAAAGTGCCGATGATGAGCAAATAGTCTATTGCGTTTAGTTCTCTTAACTCCCTCGTGACTTTTATCTGTTCAAGGGCCGTTTTAGCAATGAAATAGGTTGTTGTTAACGCACAGCATATGAGGATAAAAACTAGACTCCATGTTGCATCGAAGGAGCATATTTTGCTCCTCGTTTCTGTGATGAAACATGATGTGACCAGAATGAATAGGAATATAAGAAAGATAATGGTGAAGGCTAGTATAGTGCCCGCATGGTTTGGTTTTGGGTGGCTGCGACGGGTGACGCTGACTTGTCTTAGGATTTCCGGTTGTAGAGAGTAGAGTGTTATACAGGTTAGTGATGTTACGATCTGTAACAAATATTTAATATCACGGAATTTAAAGTGTAAAGCTTGAGGTATATACAAAGATATAAATCCCCGTCTGCACCGTTTGACAGCTCATAAGTTCGCACTTGTCTCTAGGAAGTACCTAAATGCATTGCAGTTTTACGTAAGTTATAGAGGTATAAGTTTAGAACCTGTAAACTTCAGAGCTGGGCATAAGACTTGGAATTTTTATATGGATGTACATTATTTATTAAAAAAAAAATATCACGATACTTTTCGCCGACTATGGCAAAAGGGTTGGACATGCTATGGTAGCTTTCAACCAAATAATATTTGAGATAAAAACAGTGAAAACTAGCCGGTCAAGCACTAAGCAAAAAATCTATAGTTAAACAACTTCAAAAATACACTTACAAAGTAGAGTAAAACAATCGCTGTCACCATCGCGAAAAGGTCGAAATTGACTGACGTCTCGGACAAGTACTTGGCCATCTCTTCGAGTGATTCCTCATAGAAATCCTTCGCTATCTTAGCAGCAGACTGCTGGCCTGTGGCTAGATAGTGGGCGAATTGTTTTTCTGCTCGCTGGAACTGCTTGTAGAATTCTGAAAAATGTATACGAAATATGTACCTTTACAATAGCTTTAAATTTAAACAATACCATAGATACTTTTACAAACACTCCTCACCGGTGTCGGTGACAGCAGTAGTGAAACTACTTACTGGTGTCAGTGGCAACAGTAGTGAGACTACTCACTGGTGTCAGTGGCAACAGTAGTGAGACTACTAACTGGTGTCAGTGGCAACAGTAGTGAGACTACTTACTGGTGTCAGTGGCAACAGTAGTGAGACTACTAACTGGTGTCAGTGGCAACAGTAGTGAGACTACTTACTGGTGTCAGTGGCAGCAGTAGTGAGACTACTAACTGGTGTCAGTGGCAGCAGTAGTGAGACTACTAACTGGTGTCAGTGGCAACAGTAGTGAGACTACTAACTGGTGTCAGTGGCAACAGTAGTGAGACTACTAACTGGTGTCAGTGGCAACACTAGTGAGACTACTCACTGGTGTCAGTGGCAACAGTAGTGAGACTACTAACTGGTGTCAGTGGCAACACTAGTGAGACTACTCACTGGTGTCAGTGGCAACAGTAGTGAGACTACTAACTGGTGTCAGTGGCAACAGTAGTGAGACTACTAACTGGTGTCAGTGGCAACACTAGTGAGACTACTAACTGGTGTCAGTGGCAACACTAGTGAGACTACTCACTGGTGTCAGTGGCAACAGTAGTGAGACTACTAACTGGTGTCAGTGGCAACACTAGTGAGACTACTCACTGGTGTCAGTGGCAACAGTAGTGAGACTACTAACTGGTGTCAGTGGCAACACTAGTGAGACTACTCACTGGTGTCAGTGGCAACAGTAGTGAGACTACTAACTGGTGTCAGTGGCAACAGTAGTGAGACTACTAACTGGTGTCAGTGGCAACAGTAGTGAGACTACTAACTGGTGTCAGTGGCAACAGTAGTGAGACTACTAACTGGTGTCAGTGGCAGCACTAGTGAGACTACTCACAGGTGTCAGTGGCAGCAGTAGTGAGACACTTTTCGGTGTCAGTGGCAGCACTAGTGAGACTACTCACAGGTGTCAGTGGCAGCAGTAGTGAGACACTTCTCGGTGTCAGAGACAGCAGTAGTGAGATTACTCACCAGTGTCAGTAGGCAGCTGCTGCCTCGCATTATGTCTCGCTATCACATGCAGCAGATACAAGTGTTGCCTTGGATCGGTGGGTAGCAACGCTGGCAGTAGTCTTCCCACGCTGTCTCCCGGTATCGGCGCATTTAACAGCCAAGAGATTGTAGGGGCGAGGTCTACTTGAGCCACTGTGGGGCCGGGACCAGCTCTGAAAATAATAACATAACTAGTATTTTGCTCCGTGCGCGGGCCGCGTGCGGCCCGCGAGGACGTTATCGTGGCTGTTGTATTTATAAAAATGTTATACTTGTTGCTAAACTTTAAATTTTGCAAGAATTAGTACAAAACAGCGGTATTTTTCAAAGAAAATGATAATTTATCTGACTTTTGCATGGCGGCCATCTTGAAAAATGCTGTCAGTCAAGTAAAAGGTCAAAATTTGAAATCAGCATCCTTTAAAACCCCCAAATATAAAATATCAGCCGAATCCGAGTTACTATAAAATCGGGCGCCATTTTGAATCCGCCATCTTTGAATTATTTTAAGACTGTAAGAAAGCCTCCGTTGTTCTCTGTAACATGAGTCCAAACACGCTATGCTTGCCTCTATTACTTTCGATAGTGTGCGCCTTTTAATTTTGCATGGCGGCCATTTTGTTATGTTTCTTTAAAGAGTGTCTATTTTATTCAAGGTTCCCGAAAATATTCAGTTGTTAGGTAAAAAAAGGTTAGTGGTGTTGAAGAAAGGTTAGATTAGCTAAAGCCAATTAAAAAACGTCGCATTAGTAAAACATTGTAAACGTAGCAATGGGTAGTTTGATCGTCGTCGCGATAGGTAGTTTGAAGCTCCTCCTCGCTTCACTCGTCATCGCAATAGGTAGTTTGTAGCTCCTCCTCGCTTCGCTCGTCGTCGCGATAGGTAGTTAGAAGCTCCTCCTCGCTACGCTCGTCGTCGCGGTAGGTAGTTAGAAGCTCCTCCTCGCTTCGCTCGTCGTCGCGGTAGGTAGTTTGAAGCTCCTCCTCGCTTCGCTCGTCGTCGCGGTAGGTAGTTTGAAGCTCCTCCTCGCTTCGCTCGTCGTCGCGGTAGGTAGTTTGAAGCTCCTCCTCGCTTCGCTCGTCGTCGCGATAGGTGGTTTGAAGCTCCTCCTCGCTTCGCTCGTCGTCGCATTGGTGGTTTTGAAAATATGTATGGCAGCCATTTTGAAAAACGGTGGATGTCTAAAAGAAGCTAAAGCATGTTAATCAGTATCCTTGGGGACACTCAGATATCAATTTTCATAAGGATTGGAGATCCATAAAAAAGTTCGGTAAAATGAATGAAATTTTTCAAAATGGCGGAATCAAAATTTTTTCCCCATATTCTTGCTAAGTATCTAGGGGGAGTCTTAGATATCGATTTTCATCCGGATCGGATAACTTTTTCTATAAGTCGATACGTCTCCATCCGCCATCTTGAAAAAATCAATTTCATTTGTATTCCGTTTTGTTCCTTTATACATCTTTACTCGATCCCCAGAAACAACTTTTCTATTACATTCATATTGGAGGCGTAAAAAAGGAAAGTTCATATTTTGTTAAAATCACCTTTGTATGGCAACCCTATTGAAAAATGGCGCATGTCAAAATTTGGTTTTAGAATGTTGATCAGCATCCTTGGGGACCGTCAGATATCGATTTTGATCCGGATCGGAGAAATTTTTTTTTCCGCCATGACCAAAATTTTCGCCATTTTGAAAAAAAAAATTTGGTGTTCTTTTCCCTTTTGGCCTCCAAACAATATTAGTTCGAGCTCTTTATACTAAAGTATCATGGTTTCGACGTCATTTCCGGTTTAAATTTGTATGGAAGTTTTTTTTTTCCGCCATATTGGATTTTTTTTATTTTCTCTAAAATCGTCCCAGGGTTTGCTATGACATTCCTGAGAACGCATATGACCCATCTGACATCGTTTAGCCAGGCCGTTGATGGTCACGATGATGGGAGGTCGGAAGACCAGGTCATGAAATGTTTTGAATTTCGATTGTCCACTTTCATACAAATTTAAAAAAAAAAGTTCAAAATTTCCCATAGGTATCGAGAAACAATGAGCCAAAAATGAAAAAAAAAATTTGTATGGCAGCCATCTTTAAAAATGGCGGGATCCAAAATATTTTTTCAAATATCGAATCAGGGACCCCAAAAACCCCCCGATGCAAAAAATCAGCCGGATCGGACCAACTTTCAAAATGGCCGCCATCTTGGATCCGCCATCTTGGATTTTCATGACGACCATCCGAAAGCGCCCATCCTCCTCTATGACATTTGGTCGAACACACCCCACCTACCTCTTACCGTTTCCGATTTATAAGCGTTTCAATTTTGTATGGAATTTTTATTTTTTTGTATGGCATCCCCCATTTTTTTTTATTTCTCTCCAAGCGTCCCAAGGTTTACTACAACTTTAGTTAAAAGAGGTCACCCATCCGACTTGTAGTTTCCGAGAGCCGTTGACCAGTTCCATCAAGGAGACGACTTTTTGCTGATGTCAGATTTTTCTGGTTGTCACGTGACCGATCTCTATACAACCTCATACTCGGTTTTTTTCCACCACTTCCAGGAGCTCGGGAACAAAAATGTCAATCATAAGTGAGTGAGTGGGTGAGGAACTTTATATATTATAACTAGTATTTTGCTCCGTGCGCGGGCCGCGTGCGGCCCGCGAGGACGTTATCGTGGCTGTTGTATTTATAAAAATGTTATACTTTAGTTTAAACTTGTAATTTTGCAAGAATTAGTACAAAACAGCGGTATTTTTCAAAGAAAATGATAATTGATCTGACTTTTGCATGGCGGCCATCTTGAAAAATGCTGTCAGTCATGTAAAACGTCAAAATTTGAAATCAGCCTCTTTTAAAATCCCCAAATATAAAATATCAGCCGGATCTGAGTTACTATAAAATCGGACGCCATTTTGAATCTGCCATCTTGGAATTATTTTAAGTCTATGAGAAAGCCTCCGTTGTTCTCTTTAACATGAGTCAAACACGCTATGCTTGCCTCTATTAGTTCCGATAGTGTGCGCCATTTAATTTTGTCAATTTTAATATTGTCCCGAAAATACTCAGTTGTTAGGTAAAAATAGGTTAGTTTTGAAGTTAGGTTAGATCAGCTAAAGCCAATTAAAAAACGTCGCATAAGTAAACATTATAAATGTAGCAATGGGTAGTTTGAAGCTCCTCCTCGCTTTGCTTGTCGTCGTGATGGGTAGTTTGAAGCTCCTCCTCGCTTTGCTTGTCGTTGTGATGGGTAGTTTGAAGCTCCTCCTCGCTTCGCTCGTCGTCGCGATAGGTAGTTTGAAGCTCCTCCTCGCTTCACTCGTCGTCGCGGTAAGTAGTTTGAAGCTCCTCCTCGCTTCGCTCGTCGTCGCAATAGGTAGTTTGAAGCTCCTCCTCGCTTCGCTCGTCGTCGCGTTAGGTAGTTTGAAGCTCCTCCTCGCTTCGCTCGTCGTCGCATTAGATAGTTTAAAGCTCCTCCTCGCTTCGCTCGTCGTCGCGATGGGTAGTTTGAAGCTCCTCCTCGCTTCGCTCGTCGTCGCGGTAAGTAGTTTGAAGCTCCTCCTCGCTTCGCTCGTCGTCGCGGTAGGTAGTTTGAAGCTCCTCCTCGCTTCGCTCGTCGTCGCGATAGGTAGTTTGAAGCTCCTCCTCGCTTCGCTCGTCGTCGCGTTGGTGATTTTGACAGTATGTATGGCAGCCATTTTGAAAAACGGTGGATGTCTAAAAGAAGCTAAAGCATGTTAATCAGTATCCTTGCGGATACTCAGATATCAATTTTCATACGGATTGGAGATCCATAACTATTCAGTAAAAAATATGAAATTTTTCAAAATGGCGGAATCAAAAATTTTTCCCCATATTCTTACTAAGTATCTAGGGGGAGTCTTAGATATCGATTTTGATCCTGATCGGATAACTTTTTTTGTAAGTCGATACGTCTCCATCCGCCATCTTGAAAAAAATCTATTTTATTAGTGTTTTGTTTTGTTCCTTTATACATCTTTACTCGATCTCCCGAAACAACTTTTCTATTAAATCCATATTGGAGGCGTAAAAAAGGAAAGTTCATATTTCGTTAAAATCACCTTTGTATGGCAACCCTATTGAAAAATGGCGCATGTCAAAATTTGATTTTAGAATGTTGATCAGCATCCTTGGGGACCGTCAGATATCGATTTTGATCCGGATCGGAGAATTTTTTTTTCCGCCATGACCAAAATTTCCGCCATTTTGAAAAAAAAAAATTGTTGTTCTTTTCCCTTTTGGCCTTCAAACAATATTAGTTCGAGCTCTTTATACTAAAGTATCATGGTTTCGACGTCATTTCTGGTTTAAATTTGTATGGAAGATTTTTTTTTCCGCCATTTTGGATTTTTTTTATTTTCTCTAAAATTGTCCCAGGGTTTGCTATGACATTCCTGAGAACGCATATGACCCATCTCACATCGTTTAGCCAGGCCGTTGATGGTCACGATGATGGAAGGTCGGAAGACCAGGTCATCAAATGTTTTGAATTAAGAACGTCTATTTTTATACGAGCCAATAAAAAACGGATCAAAATTTCTCATAGGTATCGAGAAACAATGAGCCAAAAATAAAAAAAAAATTTGTATGGCAGCCATCTTTAAAAATGGCGGGATCCAAAATATTTTTTCAAATATCGAATCAGGGACCCCAAAAACCCCCCGATGCAAAAAATCAGCCGGATCGGACCAACTTTCAAAATGGCCGCCATCTTGGATCCGCCATCTTGGATTTTCATGACGACCATCCGAAAGCGCCTATCCTCCTCTATGACATTTGGTCGAACACACCCCACCTACCTCTTACCGTTTCCGATTTATAAGCGTTTCAATTTTGTATGGAATTTTTATTTTTTTGTATGGCAACCCCCATTTTTTTTTATTTCTCTCCAAGCGTCCCAAGGTTTACTACAACTTTAGTTAGAACAGGTCACCCTTCCGACTTATAGTTTCCGAGAACCGTTGACCAGTTCCATCAAGGAGACGACTTTTTGCTGATGTCAGCTTTTTCTGGTGGTCACGTGACCCATCTCTATACAACCTCATACTCGGTTTTTTTCCACCACTTCCAGGAGCTGAGATCAAAAGTGTCAGTCAGTGAGTGGGTGAGGAACTTTATATATTATGACTAGTATTTTGCTCTGTGCGCGGGCCGCGTGCGGCCCGCGAGGACGTTATCGTGGCTGTTGTATTTATAAAAGTCTTATACTTTTTGCTAAACTTTAAATTTTGCAAGTACAAGTACAAAACGACGGTATTTTTCAAAGAAAATGATAATGCGCTTGACTTTGCATGGCGGCCATCTTGAAAAATGCTGTCAGTCAAGTAAAAGGTCAAAATTTGAAATCAGCATCCTTTAAAACCCCCAAATATAAAATATCAGCCGAATCCGAGTTACTATAAAATCGGGCGCCATTTTGAATCCGCCATCTTTGAATTATTTGTGCGCCTTTTAATTTTGCATGGCGGCCATTTTGTTATGTTTCTTCAAAGAGTGTCTATTTTATTCAAGGTTCCCGAAAATATTCAGTTGTTAGGTAAAAAAAGGTTAGTGGTGTTGAAGTTAGGTTAGATTAGCTAAAGCCAATTAAAAAACGTCGCATTAGTAAAACATTGTAAACGTAGCAATGGGTAGTTTGATCGTCGTCGCGATAGGTAGTTTGAAGCTCCTCCTCGCTTTACTCGTCATCGCAATAGGTAGTTTGTAGCTCCTCCTCGCTTCGCTCGTCGTCGCGATAGGTAGTTTGAAGCTCCTCCTCGCTGCGCTCGTCGTCGCGGTAGGTAGTTTGAAGCTCCTCCTCGCTTCGCTCGTCGTCGCGGTAGGTAGTTTGAAGCTCCTCCTCGCTTCGCTCGTCGTCGCGGTAGGTAGTTTGAAGCTCCTCCTCGCTTCGCTCGTCGTCGCGGTAGGTAGTTTGAAGCTCCTCCTCGCTTCGCTCGTCGTCGCGATAGGTAGTTTGAAGCTCCTCCTCGCTTCGCTCGTCGTCGCATTGGTGGTTTTGAAAATATGTATGGCAGCCATTTTGAAAAACGGTGGATGTCTAAAAGAAGCGAAAGCATGTTAATCAGTATCCTTGGGGACACTCAGATATCAATTTTCATACGGATTGGAGATCCATAAAAAAGTTCGGTAAAATGAATGAATTTTTTCAAAATGGCGGAATCAAAATTTTTTCCCCATATTCTTGCTAAGTATCTAAGGGGAGTCTTAGATATCGATTTTCATCCGGATCGGATAACTTTTTCTATAAGTCGATACGTCTCCATCCGCCATCTTGAAAAAATCAATTTCATTTGTGTTCTGTTTTGTTCCTTTATACATCTTTACTCGATCCCCAGAACAACTTTTCTATTACATTCATATTGGAGGCGTAAAAAAGGAAAGTTCATATTTCGTTAAAATCACCTTTGTATGGCAACCCTATTGAAAAATGGCGCATGTCAAAATTTGATTTTAGAATGTTGATCAGTATCCTTGGGGACCGTCAGATATCGATTTTGATCCGGATCAGAGAATTTTTTTTTTCCGCCATGACCAAAATTTCTGCCACTTTGAAAAAAAAAATTTGGTGTTCTTTTCCCTTTTGGCCTCCAAACAATATTAGTTCGAGCTCTTTATACTAAAGTATCATGGTTTCGACGTCATTTCCGGTTTAAATTTGTATGGCGGATTTTTTTTTCCGCCATTTTGGATTTTTTTTATTTTCTCTAAAATCGTCCCAGGGTTTGCTATGACATTCCTGAGAACGCCTATGACCCATCTCACATCGTTTAGCCAGGCCGTTGATGGTCACTATGATGGAAGGTCGGAAGACCAGGTCATCAAATGTTTTGAATTAAGAACGTCTATTTTTATACGAACCAATAAAAAAAGGATCAAAATTTCCCATAGGTATTGAGAAACAATGAGGCAAAAATGAAAAAAAAAATTTGTATGGCAGCCATCTTTAAAAATGGCGGGATCCAAAATATTTTTTCAAATATCGAATCAGGGACCCCAAAAACCCCCCGACGCAAAAAATCAGCCGGATCGGACCAACTTTCAAAATGGCCGCCATCTTGGATCCGCCATCTTGGATTTTCATGACGACCATCCGAAAGCGCCCATCCTCCTCTATGACATTTGGTCGAACACACCCCACCTATCTCTTACCGTTTCCGATTTATAAGCGTTTCAATTTTGTATGGAATTTTTATTTTTTTGTATGGCAACCCCCATTTTTTTTTATTTCTCTCCAAGCGTCCCAAGGTTTACTACAACTTTAGTTAAAACAGGTCACCCATCCGACTTGTAGTTTCCGAGAGCCGTTGACCGGTTCCATCAAGGAGACGATTTTTTGCTGATGTCAGATTTTTCTGGTTGTCACGTGACCGATCTCTATACAACCTCATACTCGGTTTTTCTCCACCATTTCCAGGAGCTCGGGAACAAAAATGTCAGTCAGTCAGTGAGTGAGTGGGTGACGAACTTTATACAGGGTTACAGGGAAAATCGTGCTAGATCCGTTTAGGGCGTGGAGTACCCATCATTTCTGACTTATTTCACTATGTAACACCCTAGCCTAAACTTAACCCTTTTCGAGATATTCGACTTTTAATATTTTTTGTGAAAATTGCCGATTTTTAGGCTACAAAATTTAATTTTGTTTATTTTGTGTGTCTTATTATTATGATTATTGCATTTTTACATGTGTATTAAGATGTTTTAGGACGGCAATCGTTAAAATAGTACATAAGTTAATTGAATAGACCGTAGTAGACAAGTGAAAGTTAAGAAATACAAAAAATATTAGAAACTGTATTATTTTTCTCTAAGGAATATCTAAATAAAATATTAAGTTGAGGCTAGGTTGTTTCATAGTGAAATAAGTCAGAAATGATGGGTACTCCACGCCCTTAACGGATCTAGCACAATTTTTCCTGTAACCCTGTATATTATGATTTAGAAAACATTTTAACTAAAACAATTTTTATGTATGTTCACTGGCTCATAACAGTATAAAATAAACAACGTGAAATAGCTTGATCACTGGGCAACTGAGGCATAATAATTGCATTTTAAAATGGGTGCTATTATTACCTTTACAGGGTAATAATAGCACTTTCTACATTTACGAAGTACCCTGACATCATTTACTATTTTAGCACAAAGCAGTTAATAAACTTACGGATGTTGGCACTCGAAATCATCACTTTTAGCCACCACTAGAGGAACCAACACTTCAGCCGGAGTGGCGCCACCGTGCCCACCCGCGTCTCGCATGCCATGGTCGCCACAGATAAACAATACACCATTACGATCCTGCAATATAGAGAAAGAAGGCTTTTGATGCTTTAAGAATAAAAGGTGCATGATGGGAAGAGGTCACTGCAGACACATAAACATCTGTAATATTAAATGTGTCACTAATAGGTACTTTATTAACCTGTCCCTGCTGTGACAAACAGACAGAAACCAGCTAAATCATCACCATCATCCTCTGCTGTCTGTATCAGTCCAATGCTGGACATAGGTCTCTCCGAATGTACACCCCTGGTTTTTGCCTCGAACGCATGCAGGCACACGCGATAATATAGCAGACAAAATAAATTGGCATTCTTCGAAAATTAATTAATTTTCTTACCCATTTTTGCATAGCAGTAAAGATCTTCTTAACAACATCATCCATTTCCAAGAGCTTCGGTTTGATCTTGGCGCTGCGAGCCCCTTCCAAATGTCCAATATGGTCCAACCCTAAGTAGTGGAGCACTAGAAAATCGAAAGACGGCTTCTTACTTTCATCTGGCTTCATTACATCATCGAGGTGTCGTGTTACATTGTTGTCTACCTAAAATAAAATTAACAATGCGATAAATAAAACTACAGATTTCGGATCAAACGAAATTTATAACCTGTGATGTAATTTGACTGTGGTGCTAAAGTAAATTACCCCTCAATGTCTGAATTAAGTTGAGTCAATATTTAGAGCTTATGTATTCGGAGCTTGAATCAAAAAATTACCAAGTTAAATACCGATCATGACGTAGGTATGTGATTTTATTAAACTTTTAAATTAAATAAATAATAAATATAATAAATAAATATGTGTGGACATTTCACACAGCGCCATCTAGCCCCAAACTAAGCATAGCTTGTACTATGGGATGGAAACCAGATAACTGATACAATACTTATATACTTTTTTGTTCGTAAATACATACATAGAATACAATATAACACCCAGACGCAGAAAAAACATCTATGTTCATCACACAAATGTTAGTCCCGGGCAGGAATGGAACCCACAGCCCTCAGTTCAGAAGGCAGGGATACTACCAACTGAGCTATCGGGCCCGTTTAGCGCCATCTAGCGGTCAACAAGCCCGTACCACGTGTAGTCACCGTGCATAATAGGCTAGCAAAGCGATCAGTTTTTGTAAATTCATTAACAATCTCTGACAAATCATTTGACTACTGTCTCACCTGGTGGAAAGTGATGAACTCTGACCAACGTCATCACAACCTCATCATCAACAGCCTGTAAAAGTCCACTGCTGAACATAGGCCTCCCCCAGAGAGTGCCACTTTGAGCGCCTGTTCGCATCCTGCAATGCAACCTCCATCACAACCTACCTCAGTATAATCCGTAACGAAGAACGACGTAGTTCCGTCATGCTCGGTCCATAGTCCAGGGAAGAGCCTCAGCCACGTGTCATCTCCGTACAAGACCGAGCGGCGCCCTCTGGCGGCTGCAACGCGCAACACACTGTCGCCGCGAACAGCCGGCGCACCGAAGTTAAGCGCTACATCAGCGAATGTAGATACGCTTCCTGTCATCATAGCCTGTGCAAAAAACAAACTTATAAGCCGAAAAAGAGGCAATATTTATGGGACCATAACTTATTTGTAGTAAATTGCACGAAGTGTTTTGCCCATAAATATTCATATGACCAACTTTTCATAATGAATAAGAGCTACTTCGCGTATTTACTATTTACACAGGTTACGAAAAAACAAAGCAAAAAGTAATTTGAAGATAGTGTATTAAAATTACATTATTTTTATTTTCAAAGGTTAAAATATTGCTTGTCCATCCACTTCCGTGCTCCAACAAAATGTTAGCGTAGCAAAAATAAATAAATATATACAAATGCAGTGCCCTTTTGCTGATAAAGTATGAAAACAGTAAAAGATGCGAGAAAATTCAGTGCTAAAAGCATAACCTGAGTTATAAAAAGGTGATAATCTTCACGATCAATTTTATTATTACGCACAGTCATTATAGCCATTATTAATTGCTGGATTCCGTAAATGTAATTAATTAATAACGTAACAGCTCAGATTAATGCGCTTTTTGCGCATGCGTGTTGTTGCTACGTGTGAATCGAAATATTGACATGCGATTGTTATAAACATGCAACCTTAACAATAGGCATGATGACTGAAATATTTTTTTGCTTAAATTGACAATATTTCTCAAAAGATAAACATTTGTGAAAACAAAAATAAAATATCTCAAAAAACGACAAAGTTATAAGCATTTTAAAAACCGGAATAGAAAGACGGCCAGTGACGTCAGAGCAATGTCGTCATAGTACCTCATTACTAAGCTGTGGTAGCTTTACATACAATATCTTTGGCATGTGACGTCACAGGTGGATTTTTCATAGTAACTGTGGAGGCGCTCTGTTTCGCGAGAAAGGGACAGGAGATGCCTCCTATAGACACTTTAAAAGCTTATTACTCCGTGATTTATTTACCGATTTTACTTATTTTTTCAATTATTGCATTCATTTTAATCTTCTTTATTATTTACATGTTCATTTTTAATAGTAGTCATTATGCTTATTACACTATGAAAATATAACGAACGACGATTACTACTAATTTTTATGTAACTCAAATTTAATTCAAAAATTATTTAAATTATTATTTTTATATGGTTATTTTGTCTACGTATACTTCTGTTGGCGACTCATCCGCCCGTGAAACGTTTGGTCGGAGATAAGTTTCAGAATCATTTATAACAGTGTACAAGCTTAAGGCAGAAATTGCCGTTCGCCTTTAATTATTAGGTTAGCAATAATCAAATTAATTCTAATTATCTACCTATAAAAACGCAAGGTTAATAAAATCAAACATGATATAGACGGAAAACGCGTAGTAAGGAGTTATTATGTGTTCCGCCAAGAGGCGACACGCATGAATGGTAAGAGATTGCAGACATATTTCCATGTGCATTGATTGGAATATCCTACAATAGGCATGATGACTAGACTACTATTAAAAATGAACAAGTAAATTATATTACTTTCATAAAAAAGGTTAAAAATGAATGCAATAATTGAAAAAATAAGTAAAATCGGTAAATAAATCATGGAGTAATAAGCTCTTAAAATTTCTACAGCAGGCATCTCCTGTTCCTTGCTCGCGAAACAGAGCGCCCCTCTCAGTTACTATGAAAAATCCACTCGTGACGTCACATGCCAAAGAGAATGTATGAAAAGCTACCACAGTTTAGTAATGAGGTACTATGAACGACCTTCCTCTGACGTCACTGGCCGAGCTATCTCTTTCTATTCTGGTTTTTAAAATGCTTGTAACTTGGTAATTTTTTGAGATATTTAACTTTTGTTTCCACAAATATTAATCTTTTGAGGAGTATTATTAATATATCCAAAACAAAATTTAGGCATCATGCCTATTCAGTATACGATAAAAATAAAGTCTGTTCAATATTTATTAACGAAGCCAAAAGGTGATTAACGTCTCTCGGTGCCTAAAAACTAGTCATCATAATGACACATCCGTCATTATTACACTATCTATTTTCCTCTCAGGTAGCTTCGTGAGTCTTTTGAGAGTAACGAAAAAATTCTATTCTTATATACTGGGTTAGTACTTAGCATACTTTTTATCCGCAGGTGTGGCGCAGGGCGCAGCTAGTTATTTTTAATTCATTGAAAAGTTAAGTGCGATATGATAAGCTAAATATTAAGCATGCAATGGAATTCAGACACAATACCAAAGAAAAAACTTTGTGGAATATATTCATTTATGATATCTAAAATCACAATACAATCACAACAAAATGACGAATGGAAACAATTTTTCCTAGAATAATTAGTCAATCAACTCAATTTTTTTCCATTATGACTCTTTGATATTATTACAATATTAAGCAAGGAGAAGTATACCAAAATATGAAAATCAATTGAGTAAAGTTTTTTCTTTGGATTGAAAGGACAAAACATAAGCAAAGAAATAATTACAAAAAGTGACACTTGCAAATATGTCCCGCCAGAAGTTTATGGTGCGTCGCCACTGTGCCTTTTCCCGCTTACGTTCTGGTGACTGTACATGTAAGACTGTTTAAGTAAAATAAAATAAAAGTTTTTCTTTGGTACTGTGAGCGAGTCTAAGTCAAGACGGACACAGAAAACAGTAACATAAATGGGTTGGTTGGAATCTCTTTGTGCTCCTAAGACATTTTAAAATTAGAGAAGACTTTCAAATCACATAATTTATCACTATTAGGCTAATTTTAACACATTTATATGTCATAATTAGAATATTTAAATACTTCACCATCTTCAGCCCAAAATATGTCCACTGCTGAACATAGGGTTCCCCCATAAAATCCCACTTTGTATGGTTATCATTGAGAAGATTTCCCATGGTCAGCACACTTGCAGGTGGTTTGGTGTTTTAAAATACTTGATTTATTATTTTAAGCATATAAAACTACAAAGTGCTTATTGTCAATTATAACAAGCGTTTTCTGAGATATCATCATCATCTTACAATGTTGCCATTCTGAGTTTTTCATATTGTGATATGGACAGGCCAATTGTAATACATGAGTTTGAAAAAGAAGTAATTTTTCCCGCTGCTGGTGCAAAATTGGTGCTGGTGTCTTTGCACATACTCCATGGAGATGAGCATCTACACTGCCCAAACACCAGTCAAGTTTTTCAACTAACTCTTGTTTACCCTACTGCTACTGGTTAACTTTTTAGTAACATTCATTTACTACATTCATTATCTGATTTGTGTTTTCTGATTTTTAAACAGGCATAACTTACTTTTATTCTTGGCATGGTAACGGTGGGTGGTTCCGCCACTGATACATAAATGCATGCAGATTTATTCTTCAGCAGTTGCCCAGTGTACGGCATATACTCTTCTGTGACAAAGTCATACCGTAACCCATCTATAACCATCAGGATGACACTGTTTTCACCAGCATCGTACACTTGGTGACCATCAATACTAAAAGTAAACGAAATACTATGAAAAGTTGTAAATGCAAAAATAATGTGTGACAAATTATTTAACTAATGTAGTTGCAAATAAACAGTCTAAAGATAAATAAGTAAAGATCAATTTTCAAAAACTTTTACAGGTGTTTTGGCTTTCAAATTAGACTTGTGAATAAATGAGTTTCTATTGTTTCAAATAATTAGAATTTTATTGAAGTGCTGCGGTATTTATAATGCTAGTCATTAACATAATTATGTCATATTTAATACATTATACAAGCAATAAAACACGACTGGAGATTATGCTATTGTAAGTAAGTTTAAATTAGTGTAACTATTGTAAATTAAATCAGTGTGAAATAACTACAAAAATAATGGTAAAAATACATTACCTGATGCCACTAATGAAGTTGGGAAGGTCATCCATATGGGCTAATTTTCCTGAATGATATTTTAGCGGGAAAAATCCAAACAGAAAGATCATCACGGCCCCGAGCGTCATAAACATCAGCCACAGGCTGGTCCATCGGTGCTGCAGCCATGACAACATGGCAAATAGCAAAGAAAAGAAACCTTTCTTTAAAAGGAGTTCAGGCGACCGCGCCGGTTAAGTTTGTGGCGAGTACACTTTCGCTACAATTCTTTATAGCACACATGCAGGCCGCCTCTTCGCTCGTGGAAATCGCATTGTGCAATCATTCAATGGTTCTATCATACACAATTACTCAATCATATACTGCGAGCCACCTGTATCAGCCTGCTAACCTGCTATCAGTCTATCAGTAGGCCAAGCGATCAGTATATTATTTATCATTATCAACTCGATAAGGTGCGGTGTGGTTTTAATGAATTAGAAGAAGAATTTTGTATTAGCACTTATCGTGCAGCTCACAGCTACAGCCACAGAAAACACTATTACCCTACAGCCGAAATAATTAATTTGTTCAAGTTCAATACAAAAAATATAATCTGAAATCAACAACCACAGAGTACATTGGTAAAGTGTTACATTTGGATCAGTATACAGCAAAGTTCTCTGTGATTTGAAATCATTCGGAGAAAGCATAAAGTTCTCTGTGGAAAGGAAAACATTATTCCTCTTCTTCTTCTTCTTCTTTAATGTCTTTCTATCGCTTTTTTTGCAATAAATCTGCCAATGTCAAGAGAGTAAAATTTGTACGGTTATGTCAAGTTAATGTCATATTTTATCAGTCAGTCAAAACGCTAACAGTAAAATCCATGGAGGTATACTATGTTGATGGTAAAATCATAGAAAATATATCAATTTCATTGTCATTCATGTCATTGTCATATTATTAGTTGACAGTTTTTTTTTCTTCTCATATTTTGGCTCCACACATAGTGTATTTAGCCAATAATTAATAATAGTAAATGAATAAATATGTGTGGAAATTTCACACAGCGCCATCTAGCACCAAACTAAGCATAGCTTGTACTATTGGAACCAGATAACGGATATAATACTTAGATACTTTTTGTTTGTAAATACATACATAGAATATAATATAACACCCAGACACAGAACAAACATCGATGTTCATCACACAAATGTTTGTCTTGGGTAGGAATCGAACCCACAGCCCTCAGTTCAGAAGGCAGGGTTACTACCAACCATGGAAAAACTATAGTTTTTCCTGCTACCAACTGAGCTATCGGGCCCGTCAACTGAGCTATCGGGCCCGTCACTGAGCTATCGGGCCCGTCAACTGAGCTATCGGGCCCGTCACTGAGCTATCGGGCCCGCCAACGTCAAGTATTGTAATTTTTCATAGTGTTATGAATATTTCACGTTAAGTCAAGTCTTAGTCATAGTCATAAACATAGTCCAGTCTAAGTTGGGTAGTCATAGTCCAGCCTAAGTGATGCTCCAGTAAAGTGGTGGCCACTTTACTAGAAGCTTCTATGGAATTTTAGAAGGTACACGAAAAACCACGTTTCACCACATTATATCACCTTGCTCACGCTCATGCTCATTAAAACATCTGGAAAAAGCACAAGTTTTGAGAAATAATAGAATGCAACGACGTGAACTTCTCGCCAAAAACCCTAGTTGACAGTTAACTAACTATTGACACAAAATAATATGGTTACAGCCATGGAGCTATTAAAAAAAGAAGGAGGGAACCCGACTGATCCGAAACTGAAGCACCCTTAGGAAGCCGGAACGCTTCGTACGTACGAGCGAAATACGCACACACTCACATCATAGGCAGCCGGTCGCCCTACTTTCATCTGACACACATATGTAATATGTCCGCCATTTTGGGCTTCAGTTCGATGTCAATCAAAACTCAATCCTTCTTTTTTTATTTCATCCATGGTTACAGCAAAGAATTTTTTTATCTATACGGATGGGGCAAAAAACAAGACAGGGGCAGGATGTGGGTTCTACTCTCCGGAGCTACGAATTACCGAATCCAAAGCCTTAAGAAAACCACTACGGCCTTCCAGACAGAAGCTATGGGCTTACTGCTGCCAGCAAGAGCGTTACTGGCAGTAGATATACCCTTTGCAGGCGCGGTGGAAGATCGCAAGGGCGTAAAAACAACATTTACTACGGATAGTGCAGCCATCATTTATGCACTTAAAAAACCTACGACAAAGTCGAGAGTGGTTTTAGAATGCCATACGACCTTGCAAAGCTTAACAGAAAAGTATAAAGTAGTTGTAAAGTGGACGAAGAGTCATGACTCGTGTCCAGGAAACAACAAAGCAGAAATTCTTGCAAAGCAGGGAACGACGAAGCAGGTTGAAGTTGGCATAGCGGAACTATGCAAACCCACTGCAATGGAAGTAAGAAATTTACTGTGTACTGGGACAGGAAAACTGACTGTAAGCAAGCCAAGGTGATACAAAATTGACCATTGATAGCCCGCTGTGTCGGGGTTGCATGCAGGAAAACGAGACTGTGGAACATGTGCTACTACATTGCACAGCCACAAAGGAGACAAGAGAAACGCCACGTTTACTCAACGAGCAAGAACAACGACCATGGGATCGACAGCGATCGGTCCCCAAACCATCCATAACACCTGAGAAAACATCATTGGAACAGCTTTGCCAGCGACCCAAGGCCGTGCTCCGCTACATAAAGGAGCTGGGCTGGCTCGGGTAGAGGTTGGCAGGAGGGAATGCACAATACACCCCATGCGGGACGTCAGTGCTGGCCTCACCGCCCCCAACTAGAATTAGAATTAGAAGGAAGTTTTAAGTATACTATAAGTACATTCTAGGTCGAGGTCTACTGTTCATTGTTCGCATGCTAGAGCATTTACAAAATGCTCTAAGGTCCGCATAGAACTGCTAGTCTTATAATAAAACGGATGATGTTTCGATTATTTGGTAAATAGTCAGTACCAAGCGGTGAGTTTAAAAAAACGGGTTTTAGTAGCGTTTAATTGTGGACGAACGAACCCGTATGAATGCACCAATTTTTGCTGTAATTTATTTGTTATTTTTAGAGTCTCTAGTGGCTAACCAGGTAGGTTACGACGACGAGCGAAGCGAGGAGGAGTGTTAGGTTAGTTTTGACCACATTAAAAGTACAAAATTCCAATAAAACGAATTGATTCTGATTAATTATAAATAACTGAAAAATCGACCGTTTTATTGTGAGACACATTGCCCGTTTGCAATTAATCGACAATTTATAAATAGCTGCGTTTTTTATAAACAAACGGTTCTTACAAAAAGACGGTGACAAATCCATAGACTCCTGAACTACTTAGTAGGTAGGTACTTACTTATTCACCACTGTTTCAGAAGTCAGTGGCTTCTCCTAATTAACAGTTAAAAGTGATACATACCTATTATAAGTTACAGATCTCTACCTACAATCTACAAGTCTACACTCATATCCTATCCTATGCTATAGAGGAGTCCTATGATAGGACTCCTATGTCTACTCGACACTCGTCGAGTCAGCAGCGCAGGTATCATGCACTCAACACAATCAAACACCCACGCATTATAAGTTGTTGTCACTGAATCAAAATTAGATTTTATTTAGGTACTCATCATGACACCGTTTATTTTATTTTTAACACGACAAAACGACGACGATACAACATTGCAATTACCTACTAACATCCTACCTATAGGTAAAATGCGTTGCAAATGTTTGAGATAGAAGTGGGTACCTATGATCGGCATTCCAGCTAGAAAGGTGTTCTCGAATGATTCCATCCCACCTGAAAAGTCTTGATTGATTAATGAGTCCGCTATTTCAGTATAGCGTCATTATTATTGAAATGGTGACTGTAATTTTTATATATTTGGTGGGATATAAGTATTAGTATAGGTAACTTAGATAAGGTAAGGTAAGGCTAAGGTATTGATTGGGGAATGATTGTTTTAGTTCTTGTCTAATAATATTGAAAGTAATGCGATCTGTGAGACAATGAACTTTTTAGTTAAAATGATTAATGTTAGGTCACAGAATTCGCCTGTTTACATAGGTTGTTAGGTGTGCTTTTTGGATGAAGAATATTGCAAAAAGTTGCAATAAGTACCTTATACCTAGTTAAATAGTAGAGCCACAGGATAGATATACATATAGTAGTACTACGTAGGGCGCAAATAAGTACCTAATTGAGCCCTACCCTACCACGTGAACAGCGCAGTAGGTGTAGGTACGCACCTATACCTATACTTAGCAAAAATGACGATCGTGTGCGCAGCTGATCGTGTGGTGTATCGCCTACCGACACTAAGATCTTCCCCAGATTCCTAAAATAATTTAGATGATGGTTACCCTAAGACGCCCAAGTTCAAGGCATCTGATGAATCAGAAGCATTTCGTGGGCAGCTGAAATTTCTATTTAAATCACTTGGCTGGACGTGTTTGCCATAGTCTCTCGACGGAGCAGCGCGCGCCTGCAACGAACTTTTTAAAGGTGAATAAAACTGTTTTTTTTCTGAAAGTGGTTAATGTGATGTTGAGGAGTGTGACATTTTCTTAATTCTGTGAGATTCTTTAATTCAGTTGATTCCAAAAAAATTGGACTTGTTTTCTATGTGGTCCAATAATTACGTGCTTTTACAAATAAATTACTTTTCTAACACAGCGGCAACAATCAAAAATAAATAATTGTGTTGGAAGTAAATAGTTGTGTTTTTATGTACAACATACAAGGTGAACATTTTGATTAAGCTTGCTGGTTCTATGATATTGTAATAGGGCGAATTCTGTGGCTAGGTTACTATTATAACACCAAAAAAAAACCCTAAATGCACGAATACCTACCTAGGTAAAAGTCCTAGGTTTGTAAAAGTCTGTAGAGCCCAACAATAATTAACTCTACCAAAAGAGCTAATAAAATTATTATACCTTTGATAATAACTACACAGTTATAGACACTAGAGTATACCTACATAGCATAGCTTGCTTATTGTAGGTATACCTACTATAAGGTATACCTACAATACAAACACCTAACTTATAACTTTGGTTACCTCCTGTGTCTAATTACGAAAGAAAATGCTTTTGAAAAAGTTCTTTGAAAATGAAAACGATTTCTCTTTGGAGGAGGCAAGCATACACTATACTATACTATACAATTTTACCTACTGATGCGCCGAAACGTAGATGATTATTTTGTGAGATATTTTAACTTTTTATATTTTTTCGTAACTGACCTACTTTCAGTTATTTAAAACTCGAACAACACGTCCGTTCATTCAGCCGAAGCCGAATGTATATATCGCTCACAAAATAGTTATGATGTCGCAGCTATTATTTTCAGTTCAGCGGTTGCATCAGATCTAAACCGAGCGCAGGTGAATCATGTGGAATGGTTCCAGAAATTCAGAATATTTTAGTGTTTCCCACTGATCGCATAGCGAGAGAAATGTAAACAAAACAAATAGGAGTGTTGTCTAAATTGAGATTTTGATTCAAATTAAAAATAGAACATGCAAAGATTTAATTTTGTTTTCTTTTGAATTGATCTCAAGTTTTGGGTCCCGTAGGCCTTTAAATCGTTTGGGAAGTTTCAGGTACTTACCTAACTTACTAAGATAAAAATACTGAATACACCTATCTGTATTCTAATAATCGATAAAATCTATCATTATGTTACCATAATTACGAGTAGGTGTACCTACCTACTTATAAGACGTTTGCACCATGGACGACAAATTAATTAATTTAGTGTTAGCGCAAATCAACCAAATAGTAAATTAAAAAAAACTTTATCAACGTCTTGAGGTTTGGGGGGACGTACTTACATGATATTGAAAAATCATGTTAGAAATGAATGCTCTTCGATTCTCTCGTATTGCCTTGTAATGTCTTGCTCTTGCTCCCGCGTGGAGTCAGCACTTTGCAGACATAATCGCCAAGAATAGCAGTTGGTCTAAAATAACCCACGTGTTTATTTCAGCGAGAATAGACAATGTTGATTTGTGGCTGTTGAGTTTTATAGTGTCTTGGCTTGAGAAGGAGTGTGCAATACTTACATGTAAATTACTGATCGGCATTTGCGGCGTACTTACAGGTACCTACTGTAGGTATTATAATTATCTGTGCCTATAACTTATATAGGAAGCCGTGTGGTCCCGGTTACGAATAGGACCACCCCATCTCTTCCCGTGGGTGCCGTAAAAGTCGGCTAAGGGAACATCCAGGGAATGGGCTGCAGCATTCTCCTTGGTCTCCACCACCATAATCCACTGCGATCACCAAGCCGCCTGCCAAGCGTGGTGATTATGGCAAACCCCCCCCCCCCCCCTAATGACAAGCACATACAATAACGGCCCCCAGTCCCCGGCGGCTCTGCTATCCCGTGGCTCCGGTAGCGGTCACGGTAACGGCAGGGCAGGGGGTGCGAAGAATCACCGGAAGACGCCCGGCTACCAACCCCACCAAACACGACCCCTGGCCCTGGCAACTTATAACGTGCGCACGTTGAGGGCTGACGAAAGGATGGTCGAATTGGAGGAGGAGATGAGTAAGTTACGCTGGGATGTAATGGGATTGTCAGAAGTCCGAAGACAGGGACAGGACACGATAATCCTAAATTCCGGTAACTTATTCTTCTACCGGGAGGGAGACCAACTTTCCCAAGGTGGTGTCGGGTTCCTCGTCCGCAAGTCTCTCGTCAACAACGTGATCAAAGTCGACAGTGTGTCGACCAGGGTAGCGTACCTGATACTCAGAATAACCAAACGGTATTCGTTGAAGGTCATCCAGGTATACGCACCGACCTCGGCACACTCCGACGATGAAGTAGAAGCTATGTATGAGGATTTATCCGAAGCCATGCATACTTCCGAAACATACTTCACCGTTGTGATGGGAGATTTTAATGCGAAGTTGGGCACAAGGAATGGCGATGAGCTGAGAGTGGGGCCATTTGGGTACGGGCAGCGGAACCCTCGGGGACAAAGGCTGGCTGACTTCATGGAGAAGGAGGGCCTCTTTATGATGAACTCCTTCTACAAGAAGCGGCCATCCAGGAAGTGGACGTGGATAAGCCCCGACGGTTCCACGAAAAATGAGATAGACTTCATGATGACGACCAAGAAGCGAATATTCGATGATGTCTCTGTGATCAGCAAGGTGAAAACCGGTAGCGATCACCGTATTGTAAGAGGCACATTGAATATCAATGTCAAGCTTGAAAGGTCGCGTCTGGTGAGGTCTACGCTCCGTCCAAACCCTGTCCAAATCCAAAACCCCGAAGGCTTTCAGCTGGAACTCCAAAATCGCTTCCAGTGCCTTGCCGATTGCAACACAGTGGACGAGTTGAACAACGGGTTGGTGGAAACTGTCCAAGCTGTTGGAGCTGAGTTCTTCAAGACCCAACGCCGAAAGAGGACTCAGAAACTCTCAGGAAACACTCTTAAATTAATGGCAGACCGGAGCGAAATGAAACTACAGTCTTCAGTTGATATGTCAGCCTACGGTGAACTCAATAGACGTATCTGGAGTTCCATGCGACACGACTTGCGTGCTTTTAGTACTTCACGTATTGAGGCCGCAATTGAGCGGAACCAAGGCTCTAAGGTGTTCGCAAAAGATTCGTCTATTGGGCAAAGCCAAATGACAAAACTGAAGACCGAGAATGGTAGTGTCATTTCATCCAAGCCTGAGATCCTGAGAGAGATTGAGAACTTCTATGGACAGTTATACACATCGACACGTGAGCCCGCTACTAACACAGCTAAGGACACCAGAGCCAAGTTAGTCCGACACTATACCGAAGATATCCCGGACGTCAGCCTGTACGAGATTAGAATGGCCCTCAAACAGCTTAAAAACAACAAGGCGCCAGGTGAGGATGGAATTACGACCGAACTTCTGAGAGCGGGTGGTAGACCGGTACTTATAGTCCTCCAGAAGTTATTCAATTCTGTCATCCTTGAAGGTACAACGCCGGAGGCATGGCACAAGAGCGTGGTGGTGCTCTTCTTCAAAAAAGGTGATAACACCTTATTGAAGAACTATAGGCCCATCTCGCTCTTGAGTCATGTGTATAAGCTGTTTTCGAGGGTCATTACGAATCGTCTCGCACGCAGGTTTGATGAATTCCAGCCTCCCGAACAAGCCGGTTTCCGAAAAGGCTTTAGCACCATAGACCACATCCATACGCTACGCCAGATTATACAGAAGACCGAAGAGTATAATCGGCCGCTATGCCTAGCGTTTGTGGACTATGAGAAAGCCTTCGATTCAATCGAGACTTGGGCGGTGCTGCAGTCCTTACAGCGATGCCAAATTGACTATAGGTATATCGAAGTGTTGAAGTGTTTGTACAGTAAGGCCACTATGTCAGTCCGACTACAAGACCAGAGTACGGAACAGATCCCATTGCAGAGAGGCGTGAGACAGGGAGACGTTATTTCTCCGAAACTGTTCACAAACGCATTGGAGGATGTTTTCAAGCTCTTGGAGTGGAAAAGATTTGGCATCAACATAAATGGCGAGTATATCACTAACCTTCGTTTTGCCGATGATATAGTCATAATGGCGGAGTCGCTCGATGATCTCAGCACCATGCTCAACGACCTCAGTAGAGTCTCCCGACAGGTTGGTCTTAAGATGAACATGGACAAGACGAAAATCATGTCAAATGCCCATGTTCCACCTATACCGGTAATTGTCGGGAACGATACTCTCGAAGTTGTCGACAAATACGTCTATCTAGGGCAGACTGTCCAATTGGGTATGTCCAACTTCGACAAAGAGGTCGCCCGAAGAATCCAACTCGGCTGGGCAGCGTTCGGGAAGCTTCGACCTATCTTTTCGTCCAAAATACCACAAAGCCTGAAAACAAAAGTTTTCAATCAATGTGTGTTGCCAGTGATGACTTATGGAACTGAGACGTGGTCTCTAACTGTTGGCCTCATTACTAAGCTCAAAGTCGCGCAACGAGCTATGGAGAGAGCAATGCTCGGTGTTTCCCTGCGAGATAGGATCCGAAATGAGGAGATCCGCAGGAGAACTAAAGTGACCGATGTAGCTCTTAGGATTGGCAAGTTGAAATGGCAATGGGCAGGCCACATCGCTCGTAGAACTGACAACCGATGGGGAAGAAAGGTTCTCGAGTGGCGACCACGAACTGGAAGACGCAGCGTAGGCCGGCCCCCCACTAGGTGGACCGACGACCTGGTGAAAGCCGCGGGGAGCCGATGGATGCAGGAGGCGAGCAGCCGCTCTAAGTGGCGCTCCCTGGGGGAGGCCTATGTTCAGCAGTGGACGTCTTCAGGCTGTTAATGATGATAACTTATATTGGTATAGGATTTTGCATTAATGTACTTATTAGGTCTTGGGACTTGACATAACTATTATATAATTTACACCTTCTACCCTCATTAGTTCAAACGCAACTGATATAATTTCTAAAAATTATCTTAAAGTAGAAAACAAAGGAGCTTTGTAATATGATGAATATTAAGTATATATTTTAATATCTGTGATATTACTTAGCTAAGTATTTCACCTTATCACCGACGTAGGTAGGTATTAATGTGATGGATAATTAGTCTTAGTAGTGAGGTCGACTTGCAATGCAATCCAGCAATCCTTGACTTGCAGAGCTTGAGTTTAATAACCATCACTTTCTGATATAGCCTATCTATAGTGTGATGTTAGAAGACCTCAGTGATAGATAGTGCATCTTCTATGGTGCCTGATGGCTACATATCAAGAACCACGAATCGATCGCCAAGCACTTAACAGTGCGTTAATCCGGCATAGAGTCACTCACATATCAAGTAGAGGATATCTTCTGGTCTATAACTAATAGACTCATCTGGAGAGCCAGTCCAGTTCCATCCATAGCACGGCGTGGCGTGACTTTTACCCAAACAAAATATTTACTTATTTTACATAAATTTAAAGAGCCTTATCCTCCAAATTCCAGATGTCGATAGTACCACTGATGTTCCGCGATTGGTGGGACGAGTGGGATCGCCCCTCTCGCCTCCTCGACCAGCACTTCGGCATGGGGCTGAAGCGGGACGAGCTCCTGTCTTCCCTCTCTACCGTACCCACCAGCTCACTCTTCAGGAACTCCTACTTCAGGCCTTGGAGAACGTCCCTCACAAGGCAGGAGTCGGCTTCAACTATTAACCTGACGAAAGAGAAGTTTGAAGTAAGTGTTTTGAATACAAATGACAAACCATGTTTTTGAGAAAGCCAGCGTGACTCAGCGGTGGCGCGTGTGACTTGCAATCATAGGTACGTAGTTCACATTGCGCTCGGTCCTACACTATTGATTTTTTAATATAATATTTGTGGAATTTTTAGTGCCTAGTTTTAATAAGATTTTTGAGCTAATTACCTACTCTTCCTTTAATTCTTTTTCTAAGGCTAATATTAGTAGGTATACCTATAGGTAGGACAGGTAATTATGATCGTACCACATTGAATAAACCTGTTATTTAGCACCTTTAGAGACTGCGTGGGCGTGCGTTGATGCTTGTAGAACGATTAAGTCGATTTAGCACACTTCATAATCTAATTTAATCCAGTTAGTTCTAGTTACGTGATAACGCTTCAAATAGATGACCTCTGAATTTTTTTTTTTTTATGTATAAATAGGCCAACATTTGACTGCAACTCACCTGATGTTAAGCGACGATGCAGCCGAAGGTGTAGCACGTTGGCCCATGAGGAGCCTATTCACTCTAGTCTTAAAGAGACCCAAATTATATTTGTCAGGAAACACAGAATATAGTAGGAGTTTCACTATATTTTTCTGAGATAGAAATAGCCATTACTTACACTTATTATGTGCATATCTACACATTCTTACGGCATAACCAAAATCAAACATATTGAGTAAGGTAAATAAATAAATAACGCCCATACGCATACATAGACCCTGAACTGGATCCTAACTATAAGATTCCCTGTATCTAGGGACCCAGGAACTACGAGGACCATGGTTCTACAACAACACAGAGCAATTTAAGTATTTGCGCTTTTTTTCCTGTGTACAAATACTTGTCCTGTCACGGGTATTGGACCCGCCGCCTCCGGGTTATGAGCTGACGTGCTCAACCACCACGCCACGGAGGCTGTCATGTGAATTTTATACGCTGAAAAAACGCATTCGATAGTCTTTTTAATAAACATTTGTTTTTAATTTCCAGGTAATCCTAGACGTCCAACAGTTCTCGCCTGAAGAGATCACAGTCAAGGCCACCAACAACGGCGTGGTAGTCGAAGGCAGACATGAAGAGAAACAAGACGAGCACGGTTTCATCTCGCGCCAGTTCACTCGCCGCTACATCCTGCCCTCCGGATACGATGTTCAGGACCTCGTCAGTACGTTGTCCTCTGATGGAGTGCTGACGATCACCGCACCGAAGCGACCACCGCCTAACTCCGGGGAACGTATTGTCCCAATCACGAAGACAGGACCTGCAAAGCAACCGGAACCACAAAGGCCGGAGCAGCCTAAGGAACAGACAGTGCCTATCGTCACTTCCCCTTAAAACCCCCCTAATAAAAAAACCCTAAGTCCCTAACACACATAATCGTTAGCGAATTTCGAATTGGATCATCGTAACGAGTAGTGGAGTCTCGTAAGCTGACGATTTTTGTATGGCCCCTTCCCTTATTGAAAGATCGACGATCGAATCTTAAATAGCATTTATTTTTTTGCCGTTGTTGGCCAATGACGAGCGATTCGAACGAATTAGGTTTATATTGAGAAATGCTAATCTATTTGTAAAATAAACGATATTGTTATTGATTTGGAAAGTTTTTTTGTTTTTCAACGTTAGCAGTTAGTATTAAATGGGCAATAACAAAACCAGATGGATGGTCGTGCGTGCCCAAAAGTTCTGATGCTTAGAGTGGGTAGGATTAGAATCCATTTAGTAGTGGTACCAGTCCAGTGTAGTGCAGATAGGTACCTACTTGAACAAATCAAGCATATATTAGCATATCCTAGTTAGGGTCCAGGATCTATGTATGTGATCGTTGGGTGTTGTTGTTGTTGTTATATTATGTTATTATATCCTACATGGGATCCCTGCATTGTAAGATTTATAAATTACATGCCTCATAGGTTAGTTTTGTCTACAAAGCTGTCTCGCAGATAGATAAGTTTTATTTACAAACAAACAATGAAGAAGGACAAACCTTTGAGATTTCTAGAAGGCTGAAATGTGACGTACAGTCACGTAAGTACGCTACACATATTCCGAAGTCCGTATATCCAACGAGAGCCAATGTAAAACGCCACAGACTGCAACCGAACCGACTATAACAACTGATGAACAGTAGGCCTAGCACGAATATTTACGCGCAAGTAAGTGTAACGTTAACGTAAACCAGTTGTATGGGGCGCTGGCTGATCAAATGCCATACATAGGTACGCTAACGTTACACTTACTCCCGCGTAAATATTCGTGCTAGGCCTACTGATGGACTTGAAATAATTCACCACGGCTGTCGAACTGATGAAGGGACTAGGGAGTCTAATTTAATGTTCCCTTCGAGTCCAATAATATTGTTAATTTATCATTGTGTCTGACGCTTAACTAGAGGGTGTCTAAAATGAATTTTGCGCGACGGTGTTAATGATCTGTTCGGGATATTTAAACTTTTAGAAATAAAAACTATTTATTCAACAACTTAAATAATAAATAACATAAAAGATTAATAATACCTACTTAAAACAAAAAGAACTAAAACTGAATTAAATCTAAACAAGAATGAACTAAAACTAAAGTAAATAAACTTAATCTAAGAAGCCGCTACTAAAAAGATCAACTTAAAAAAATAGGTATACATTTAAATCTGTGATCAAAACCACTTTAAAATTTTTAAATGCAAACTTCGAAAAGGGAGCTAATTATAACATGGCGCGAATTTTCTCATATTCCATTAAACGCTAAAATGTAGACTGTATACGTAAGTACCTAAGCTAGGTTTAACAAGCAAAATCAAATAAATGACCTTGAGGTCATCAACAGCCCAAAGACGTCCACTGCTGAACATAGGCCTCCACCAGAGAGTGCCACTTAGAGCGGCTGCTCGCCTCCTGCATCCACGGCTCCTTGCGGCTTTCACCAGGTCGTCGGTCCACCTAGTGGGGAGCCGGTCTACGTTGCGTCTTCCAGCTCGTGGTCGCCACTCGAGAACCTTTCTTCCCCATCGGTTGTCAGTTCTACGAGCGATGTGGCCTGCCCATTGCCACTTCAACTTGCTAATACTAAGAGCTACATCGGTCACTTTAGAGTTTTAGAGTTCCTGTATCAGAGCATAATATTTAGTGGACTTGTTACTCTATCTGCTACGCTTAGGTCTACGCCGTAGAAATGGTGTTTTTGAGCCATCATTGTTATCTTGGCTTTACAATAACCTTATTATTTACGTTTAACTATTTGGGTTTTTGTTTTAATTAAATCATATTAGCAGCTAAGTTTGTTCAGTTTAGCTGTCAAACTTTACTTCAATCAGCACGTTTTTCAGTAACTAATATAACATTTAACTCAGCGCCATCTGTTAGAATTGCTGTGAATCACGTTTGTTGTACTGCGTTTGGTTCTAATTCTAAATATAATATTCCTGGGACAGTTTACAGAGTTAACACAGTTCTCAGAGTGTAGCGCCACAGTCGATCCGTCTTTCACGAAAGCTTCTCTCAGTTAGAGCATTTATAAATGCTCTAAGCTCTTTCAAGCTTAGAATTTCGTGGTCGTGGTCATTGTGGATGCCGTAAGAGCCAGTTAGAATAATGTTCAGGGAATGGGCAGCAGTGTTCTGTTCGGTCTGATTTATAATCTACTGCGATCACCAAGATTTCTGCTTCTGTGGTCTGCCAAGAGTGGTGATTATGGCAAACCTACCAGTGGTACCAGTGGTAGGCTACCACCATAGTAATATATATGTTTATGGCTACTACCCATCTTCTTATCTGTGTTTATTCCTAGAATAATTTAACCACTCTATGCTTAGTTCGTTTTAGCTGGTAACCTGCGAAATATTGGCTCACCATATTAATGAATTCTGACCGCGTCACTGTGACAGACAATTATAGCGTAGGTGTAGGTAGGTTCCTATTATGGTACGTAAGTGGGTCGTTAAATATTTATATAAAAAAGCCTAACTGCGGTTATACCTAAGTATAATATAATACATAATAGTATAATTTCATCTGTTATGTGGTCGAATGCTGACATTTGACGCTTTCGTGGTCGCCACTCGAGAACCTTTCTTCTCCATCGGTTGTCAGTTCTATACGAAAGACGAAGCTCATTGACATTTCAGCTTGTCAATTTAGGTGCTCTTTATGTACTTATCAAATACCTAAAATTCTACCTATTATGGTCGAAGGTTTACATGCTTTACCTACCTAACTACTGTGATTTCCTGAAAACCAAACAAAATTAACATTAATTCCCAGCAGCGTAAAACAACAAGCAAACCTGGGTAGTATATACGCAAAGGGTAATAGATCTCACGGATCACTCAAGTCTAAATAGCGGGGGGAGAGAGAGGAGGGGATCATCAATCAGCCTGGAGCGATTACTGGAGCGGTGGTGCAAGTTGCGAGAACAGCGGGGAATAAAGGTTTATCTATCTATCTCTATCAATCGCCTATCTAATCTATCTTATCTATCCCTCGCACTTTCTCGATTAATAAAAATTCCTGCTGCCGCCAAGTAATAAGCAGTGAAAGGAGAGATCATACGTTTTTGTGCCATCTGCCCAATAGCGAATATTATACGTAAGTATTATCGCATCCCCACTGAAGAGCCATCAGTTCCATAATCTAGTACAAACGTAGTTGAGGTGAGGTGTCGTCATCGTCATCAACAGCATGAAGACTCCATTGTTGAACAAAAACCTCCTGCGCGTTAGCCAGACGACGTGGTTCATTCTCACTAGATCCATGGCCCAGATCCATGATGGATCTAGTGAGAATTTATTTTCTCTTTGGTTCTATTTTCAAAGACTTTAACGCAACGTGTATCTAATGACATTTTTTATTCTCAATAGATCCATTTTTATGGTGTTATAAGTTATAATAGATCTAGTGAGAAATCCGTAGGAACTTGGATGCAGGAGGCAAGCGCCACTGTGAGCAGCTGCTTGCCTCCTGGATCCAACGGGTCCCCACGTCTTCGATCCACCTAGTGAAGGGTCAACCTATGATGTGTCAGCTAATAATTTTAATAATAATATATTGTCATTTGTTAATCAGGTGCCGCTACATTGTCAGATAAATATAAGACTATAAATATAAAAAAAGTAAATTTATATGTTTTTAATAGTAAGTACTTACGGGATATTTACCGTAACTAGAATCATTATTGAGTTCCCGATATTTCGGCACAGTTATACATGCACCATGTTGACGGGTAGACTGAAGATGCGGGTGGATGATAAAAATTTTGGAATGTTAGGAGCAGACATAACGGTCTACCCTTTCTTAGTCTTTTACTACGGGTACCATTGGCATTCAAACTCGATCTTAACTCGCGACAAGACACACCCACTGTACCTATCACTGCATATTTATGTTCTTATCACATCCACGCACTAGCCAGTTGGTAGGTTGCAAAAAAAATAATACGCGTCCAAAATGTGTGTATTGTCGCGAGTCACGATCGAGTTTGAATGCCAATGGTACCGCGTAGTAAAAGACTAAGAATGAGGGTAGACCGTTATATCTGCTCCTAACATTTCGAAATTTTTACATCCACCCGCATCATCAGTCTACCAATCCCCGTAACCATTACTTAACATTGGCTACGGCGTAGCATTGCTACGCTACGACGTAGCGGGAAAAACTCATTGCTATTATTTTGGTTCTAGGAGATGCAAAGTTTTAAGAAAAAAGCGTACAAAAAAAGAGGTACCTCATGGTTTCACGGTTCATTCTCTCTCTCTCTTACCTAATTATCATCATCATCATCATCATTAACAGCCTGAAGACGTCCACTGCTGAACATAGGCCTCCCCCAGGGAGCGCCACTTAGAGCGGCTGCTCGCCTCCTGCATCCATCGGCTCCCCGCGGCTTTCACCAGGTCGTCGGTCCACCTAGTGGGGGGCCGGCCTACGCTGCGTCTTCCAGTTCGTGGTCGCCACTCGAGAACCTTTCTTCCCCATCGGTTGTCAGTTCTACGAGCGATGTGGCCTGCCCATTGCCATTTCAACTTGCCAATCCTAAGAGCTACATCGGTCACTTTAGTTCTCCTGCGGATCTCCTCATTTCGGATCCTATCTCGCAGGGAAACACCGAGCATTGCTCTCTCCATAGCTCGTTGCGCGACTTTGAGCTTAGTAATACCTAATTATACCTGGGTATAATTATCAGAAAAGGGTAGTATTTTTTAACAACAGCTTATCACGTGGGCCCCACACTAAAACGCTTGCACTGTTCGACAAGCGATTGATCTGCCTGCCGTATTAATTGCCGCTGTCTGAACATAGGTATACTTACCTATAGGTATATTCGTTAGTAGATAGGTAGTCCATTGTGGATTGTAAACGTTTCGATTTGAATTGTTTAACGCCATTATGTGTCTGGGTGTTGTGAGACCATGGCCCTCGTAGTCCCTGAGCCTCTAGATACAGGGAATCCTAGTTAGAGCCCAGGGTCTATTTTACATGATCATTAGGCAGAAAAAAATGTTAAAAGCCCTTATGCAACCTGTGAAAAATAATATGTAGATATAACTCCCAACGACCACTTAAAACCCTATAGGATTCCCAGTATCAATCTAGGGTAGGGGCTAGGGAGGACCCGAAACTGCGAGGACCATTATGGTCCCAGACATAGAACAAGTATTTGCACTTATATTTCCTGTGCACACCGCACAATTAATAGCACCTAAGGTACTCGTCCTGTCGCAGTAACCAGCTAGGCGATTATGTAACTTGATTGCAACCAATAGAAACACAAAAATGTATGGACTTGACAGTTTCAATACGCAGTTTATGTGCATAGTTACTATGAAAATTTTCATATTCAGAATGAAATTTCTCCTGTTGCATTGCTGTCAAAGTTACGTAATCACCCCGCTGATCAAACCCGCGCTTCCATGTATTTATCCTTGTCCTGCCTCACCTGCACAACCACCAACCACAGAGGCTGTTAGGACTTCGTTTGTTTTGTTTTGAATTTGGAAGTTTCCGGAGCATTCCCAATTCTAATCCGCCCAGTTGATTACCTTAGCTAAGTACTTACCTATCCCTGCGTCAGCCCTGCAGATGAGATTCAGAAATGCAACGTGATTAGAACTAAAATGAAGAGATCCGCAGGTAGTCACCGATATTATAGATCATAATTAATTAAGTATTTTAATATCATGCCCCAATGAAAACAGTTTTGGTACTCTTCGAGTTGGTGGTCGAAAGTTTGGTGCAATAGCTTTGGTTTGGTTTGGTGGTTATGTAGGTAACTATGGAAGTAAGTACCTACACACGCTGCGAAGGGATCCAGACCATATCCCCAAACAGGCCTTGGACTGGAACCCACAAGGCAAGAGAAAGCAGGGCCGTCCAAAACAAACCTAGCGTCGCTCCGTATTGGCGGAAGTGAAGAGCATTGGCAAAACATGGTCTGGGGCCGTACTGTGAGCTCTTAGCCCGATTCAAAACAGAGCCTATATTGGATCGCTTTGTTTTTTTTGTATGAAGATTTTGACAAGTGATCCAATATAGGATATGTTTTGAATCGCGCTAAGAGCTCACAGTACGGCCCCTGAAGTCAAGCATGAAGCCCAAGATAGGACGAGTTGGAAATCACTGTGGCTGCCCTTTGCTCCACCCAGGGGACCTAGGAAATAATCATCAATCATCACCTAACCTACCCACTAATAATACTTAAGACATTACATTTGATTGATAAATAACTAAGTCTGAAAAGTGTCGACCCACACCCCTAGCCCAAAGGTAACATCAATAAAAAAACTTTATTTTGAAACGCCTAATTAAAGACATCAACGCGTTACCTGCACATAGGAAGGTCTACAGCAGGTACCTACGTAGGTAATAAAAAGCAATAAAAACAATTACTTATTCATGCACATAAATACATTACTTATAAGATTTAAAACCGGCCTGATACCGGCATCGCGTTTTTACCATCGCACCTCTCGCCACCGTGAAAAAGCTCATCCACACATTATTGAGTCGTGGAAGTCGCATACGACTCGGTTTATGCGCACTTTCTTAAGATGTGGAATGAGCTTCCACCAGCGGTCTTTCCCCAGAGCTACAACATGCAGCAATTTAAAAGGAGGGTCAAAGAGTATTATCACAGGGTAAGCAACGCATCAGTGGCACGTCTAGTGTTACAGATGTCCATAGGCTACGGTGACCTCTTCCCATCTGGAGGGCCGTAACTATGCTTTGCTACCTATAGTAAAAAAGAAATATTTTAGAAATTTGCCTATCAATAAAAATGTAATAAAAACGTAAAAGTACGTAAGCATTTACTAACAATAGGTATTAAAAATACAATTTCAACAACCAGAAGAAATAGAATGGCATCAATATTATTTACGCTTACATTAAGCAGCCTTTAATTTAGCTGCCACATTATGAAATAAAACTGCGATGGTTTGAGGCAAACTGCGTTCCACTAGCGCTGATCACAAAGCACGATCAATGCCGGGCGATAATTTTATAGCTTGAATAAAAACAATATAAGTTGAGCGGGCGGAGCGTATAACAGAAATATCAGTTTGATATCGCGGGGTTTGATTCGCCGCGTAGCTGACGCCTTGAGGCGGGGCCTGCACGGAGAGGGGCGCGCGTTAGCCGCTTTTGCCATACCATTTCGTGCGAGCCGCGACGACGATCGTCCCGTGACCGACCGACGTCCGCCGTGACCCGCGTACCGTTGCATGTCCGACGCGTGTGTGTGACCAACGCCGGGTCGTGTGAGGCCTCTTGTCGTCCCCTCGTGTTAGAAAACCGCCAAGATTCGGGTGAAGAACCGTGAGCCGGTGCCGGCGTATGCTATGGCCGACGCCGACCGCGACTCGGACCTCGGCGATGACAGCCCAGTGGTGAGTCTTTTTGCTATACTTTCTTTCTTTGCTTCACCTCTTGCTTTACAAAATATTTGTCATTCAGACTAGATTATCTAGATTTTGTCATATCAAATAAATTAAAAGGTCGTGTCAGAAGAAGTGACTCTGGTGTTTATAAGCATTTCATTGACAGATAACAGCTTAACAGTTAATAAAATTACCACGTGACTTGAAAGTGGTGATAAAATGAAAAAGTGGGTGCATTTTGGGATTCAGGAACTCTAGCTTTTAACGTGCTGAACGCAATGTGTTTTCTATTTGTTGTTATGACAACGCATGAACGCACAGAACATAACCACAGAATAGATAATAGTAGCTACGAACCTACTATTATCCAAAACCTTTGAGCTAAAGTACTAACGCACAACTAGGTATCTACTACATAAATTTTGATGAAATTCGGAATGCAGATAGCTTATAGGGTTTAATACATAGGATACTTTTCATCCGCGGTATACCTACTTAAATCATTTCGCGTGTTTTAATTTAATTAAGTACCTAGGTCAAATTTCAAATAAGAAAACGACAGGTTTTGCGTGAACCTCACACTGAGAAATAAACAGATAATTAGATGCGGTCACGTGACCAACAAATCTGTAGGTACCTAGGTAGGTACCATACCCAAGCGGACTGAAGTTGCAGTTCTTAATTGTTGTTACAACAAATAGGGGTAAAACCAAAAGTCAGTATTTGATTTTATCCAAATAAGGTACTAGGTACCTACAACATTTACGTAGGTACCTACCTACACATGAACAGTTTGAACGATTGAAGTGAAGTTACGTTTACAGTTTACGGGTTTGAAATTTTGAATGGAGTCTTTGATTTGAATGCAGTAGGCAGATAGATTAGGTATATTATATACCTACCTATTAAGGTAGGTATTACCTATGTAAGCTATGTATAGGTATATACTGTTATTTATTTCATTCATAAAGCGGGTAGAATAGATAACAAAAATATTTGGCTAATCTAATAGGATAGGCATCGTTTTATCAGTAAATGATTATTATTGATTATCTGACACACGGGGACCTTTTATGTCAAGTAAGTAGGGTACCTACCTACTAACCTAACCTACCAGTGATTTTGACATTATGAAATAGCGGCATTAATAACCTACCTAGGTATTTTGTACCTACCTAGTCCAGTGAGGTGTAAACATACGTAATACAAGCCCTTATTTTTATAGAAGTTGCCTAAATAGGAACTTACTATTATTTATTCTGTGTTATAAAGTACAAGTTTAGTACAGATTGCTTACGACAGCTACGACCCTGCGTCATAAAATGACTAACAATAACCAGCGCGTCTCGTGGGTTTGTTTTGGCAGAAAAAAACCCGTCTTTTGTTTGAGATAGACTTCCTCTCAGCAGGTAGGTTGGTACGTCTGCAACGGCTTTTGTGTTGTATTATCCTGTACTTGTCATTTTAAATCGCACTATATCGAGCTAGGTAACTGGGTTCTAGATGCCTAGTGCCTACAGCGGAAAATAGAAAAGTTATGAAGTCAATTTACGTACCTACGTGCCGTAAGAGCCGGTGCCGACTAAGGGCGCCGGCGCAGGCCCGGCGCATTGTTTGGGACTGCCCTAAACAATGCGCCTGGCCTGCGGGCGTCGAACCTGTGCCAGTGAGGTGTGCACAGACCCTAAGGGAATATCCAGAGAATGAGCAACGACATTCTTCTTGATCTGCATCATAATTTTAATTAAGTAATACATTAATAATTAAAGAATTAAGCAAGTATGAATTGGAGTCATTCAAAAATATGTAAGTAAAATTGCGTGTGCAGGTGGGCAGGTAGACCAAAATTAATAGCATTAAACTTATTCGCTTTAAAACCGCACCTACTTAATGTTTTCGAATTATGTTATTTGCCACGGATAGCTAATTGCTTGATTACATAGATACCTAATTGTTATTATCAGGAAAATACCTGGTCGGTCTATGAATTCACATGTATCGTTGAGTAGCTGTACCTATAGGCAATTATATGGAATAAAATTAATGTAACATATCTTCATTATAAACTAACACGCAAAACTATTTAAATTAGCAAAAACAAGCAAAAAATAATGCACATGCATGTCGCATCGCAAGGGAGTTTCCAACACGTGTGTTGCCACATTCATTTTCAAAATGGCGTCGATATGATTATTAATAACAAATTCGAATGCTGCGATTCGGGTTCGTTTATTTTATTACGGAACGAAGGACGACCCTGCGACATCTGTTTCGGCTCTAGGAAATGTGACTGCAAATGCAAACTGTTTATTCAGCGGAACTGCTTAACATCATTATTTAAGATGTTGTATTTTTCCCTTTAGGTACCTATGCATTAAAATGTAATATGGCAATATTATATAACAAACAGTTTTTCAAAATATGCCTGAACCACAAATAAAGTTAGTCCAAAAGTCGTCACCATGCGTGAGTTTTTACCTAAGTATCATAATTAAGTAGGCTATGGCAACTACCCACCCACATACGGATTCAACCAAATATTACAATACAATACAATACAATACAATACAATACAATACAATACAATACAATACAATACAATACAAAACAATACAATACAATACAAAAATACTTTATTGAACACCAAAAAAACACAACAATACACATGATACAACATAAAGAATGGTAGAACAACGGGCGGCCTTATCGCATAAAGCGATTACAATTTTTTTTTGTTAAATAATGTAAGTAGATAAATATTTATTAACATATATATAGTTTTATAGACTAAAACTAAATTAAAATGAACTAAGTATATAAATCTTTATTAACATTAAAATATTTTTATTCAAAAATAGAGTAGGCAACTTCTACCAAATTAATATTAAAAGGAAAGTGCTTGATTTAAACTAGCTTTGTGCGGCCATTAATCATGCAGATTTCAAATAAAATTATCTCCAACAATTTCATAATTAACTTCGGATCCGGGAATTCTAACGATCCGCCGGATAGAGATCTGAGGACTTTATTATTGCTTACCTGTATAACACATCATTAGCCGTTTATTTCTGTCGCACCAGAATAATGTTAACCATGGACGTATTAACGGGAGGGGTTAAATTATGACTTCTGGGGTATGGCTAAAATATGTAATAATGCAATCATCAATTTTTGTCGGCCTCTAACAGGGTGCTGGTACTTTTGAATGTACGAGCACCGTGTCATCTTCTCTGCAATGAGTCTAATCAGCATTATTACAAGGGCCATGATCATTAATCACCCATTTCTCTCAGATATCGGGAACCCCTCAAAGAAAATCTTCACTGCGCCCACATTAGCGTTTGACTCAATCATTTATTCAGCGAGCCTGACTTCGGCGACATCTTCTGGGAGGCCAGCAGTGCCAGCACGCACGATTTATTATCCCCATTCGGCAGATAGAGGGCTCTGAATTAATTAGTCAGGCAACTCCGGCTTGCTGTCGTTCAGACCACAATCACAGACCAAACTAAACTTAGCTTCTCTTTGCTCGGGGTGTCTCTTACCTAATTCCCTTTCCTGTCGCAGACGTTCCATTAATTGAAATAATTGGCGAGGTTCTAGAATTTATTCTTTCGCGATGACAACACTGCTTGACAACTTGTATTGTAGGTAATCATTAAAATTGTGAATGAACGAATGAACACGTGTTTGGATTTATTCAGTTTCTAGTCTAGTAGATAGACATTTTTGTTATTTGTCATCTTCTATTATTAGCATTACAAATTATAGATAATTATACTAATTAATATTGAGAATCTTGAAAAACAAGAGGTTAAATAAAGTCTATTATTAAATAAGTCATTATTATGATTTAATTATGGATTTTTATCTATCTAGCTAACATTTACCAAAATACATATAGGTTACAGATTTCATGGGATTCTAATTCCAACTACCTTTTCCTATACTTATCTACTTTTTACTTCAATATAAAAAAAACCCCTGTTTGTATAATAATATAGAGAATAAATTCTACACGGCTAAATTTTGACCCAGTAAATTCAGAGATACCGCAAGAAAATGGGTCAAAAGTGAGTGAAACCGCGAGGCCAGGTCTAATCAAAAAATCTACCTATTTCATTCAACAAGTCATCATTTTTTCTCCTGACAAGTTACCTTTTCTAGTCTGTAATTTGAATGGGTGGATGGCGTTTTGCCGTATCAGCAGGTGGGTCGTAGTCGTGGGTGAGGTTGGTTACCTGGTCGCGTGCGCAGGCGCCGGTATAATGAGCGAGTGCCCCATCTCATGTTACCTACTAGCTTTTGTGTCGGACGGGTTACTCACACGTTTTTCGATGGATCCATATTATTTTCTGCCATCAATTTCTTTGTATGTATTTATTGGTCTCACTTGCAGAGTTTTTTCCTCGTACCCGCATTGAACTTATACACCTAATTCAAAATACTTATGAAAATAAATACCACCTACCAGTGCTGTTTTCAGGACGTGCAAGGGCTTATAGCCACAAAAGTTCCAAGTTAAAAGTAAAGATTTTATTATAATAAACAGCGTTTGCTATAATATACATAAATTATGCACTCTTGAAATGAACATATAGTTACTATTGGCAGGTATAAAAAGAAACTTCCCAGAAAAGGGTATTGTTTGACAAGGAGCTATTAAAATTTGCTCAAATTGTCAATGTCTTTAAAGTTCAAGAACCCATCTCAGAAACACACACACACACACACACTCAGGTATACTTATTGTGTAACCTGCTCTCAAAATAATTGCTCTTTTTACAAGGCAAATAAATTCAGGGAGGACCATTCCGCATACTTTTCTTTATGATAAGTACCTCTCCTTTTTGGAACCATTTCCCAGTAAAATAGCCCATCAGGTTGTCAAATCAGCAGTGCAAGCACCGATCTGCGGTTCGACAAATATATCGAGTCGATAAACAGATTTTATTTATCGATCTAATCGGTAACTTGTAGCATGGATCTAACGTCGGTAATTCTTGTCGAAGTCTTTCGAGGGCTTTATTTAGTCGACATCTTATCGATCATTCGTTCGTAATTCTCACAGAGTAACTTTATATTATGGAAAATTCCACAGATTAGGGAAAAAATTGGAGGCTAAAGAAAAGAGGTTAGTCATTCATTCATGAAAAACACCTACTTAAAGGATTTATTCTATTGAAATATTACAGAAAACCATTATTTTTATGTGAAATCCGATTAATTATTGAAGAGGAACGAAATATTTTATCAACCATATTATTATATTAGATGTAGTGCTTAGTTGATATATGATAGTAAACACATATGAAACTTGGAATAGGTGTTTAATACTTTTTCATTTCTTCATGAAAAAACTACTGTATGGATTTGACCACCAGCAACTTCTTTCCTGTCCCCTGCAGTGCTAGGGATCTTGATGTAACTGCTCGTGAGATTTTGAACAACTGCTTGCAACAAATCCTCCACAAGCTTGCTTATAGTACCCGTACACACCTACAACAATAAATTTCCATGTATAAGTAGAATAAAATAACAATAATTAGAATATAATTTAAGTAAATAGTTTCCGCTTTGGGAGGTACTTACTAATTACTATAACATTCACGGGCAGTCCATTTGATCGGCTCCTTATAGATTGCTCTGAACAACTTGAATAACGGCGAGGGCAATTTCTTTATGAATTCTAAACAGAATCTCAAACTGTTCGTTAGGTAGGTCGAGAGAATTATTGGCATCTCTTAGGCACCGCCTATTGATTCTCAAGACATCTCGACGCTTCCATTTTTCGGCTTACAATATTAAAATATAGCCAAAATCCAGTTTGAAAATATTATAAATTGGTTATCGAGCAACTATGGAAACCCGATAAAATTCGATAAGTTTGACAAGATTAAACCGATGACAAATGTCAAAAATTAGATCCATGCGTGGTTTAGTCGACATAGAACGACATGATCGTTAAGATTTATCGAATTTATATCGAAGTCGATAAAATACATTCCGTGCTACCGATTACGTTTTATCGAAACCTTATGTCAAATTTGACATGAAAATTCGTTAAATATATCGATCGGAAGATCGGTGCTTGCACTGCAGTGTGTGTTACTTACCTCTTCTAATATACGACAACTATCTCATGATCTCAACGATGTTGACGCACTATGCTAATTCATGTTTTCAATAGAAACTAATATTTTGATTCCATATTGTAAACTTTTTACTTATCGATTTGCATACAAATAAAATGGCTGACTCGACAAAAGAGACATTGATCTCGCACAGAATTGAGCTCGATGGTTTATCTCTCATTTATATTCAATGTATCTGTTGTAAATAATTGTATTGACATACAATATTTATAAAGGAAAGGTGGCGTGGGTTCGCAGCGGCCGAATTTACACCGTACAGTAACTTGTAACACGTGTATTAAGTAAAAACAGAAAACTTGTTACGCAAAGGTACTTTACATAGGTAATAATTTAGAAAATGGTTTATGTACAGTCTTCTTCTTTTTCTTCTTCTCTCTTTATGTACAGTTTAGTAATTAAATGTTAACTTTACCTAACAGGAGCATGAAAGCAAGTTGAGTAAAATCATTTGTCAACATTTGTGTGTTTGAACTTTTCTCATTAAGTTAATTTTGGCCTATTAACCCGTTGGGATACTGACCGCCTCTCAGGATTGATGAGTAAAGGCATAATCCACCAAGTAGGAATGCCTTGGAAACATGTGATTTTTTAATATGCTGGTTTCATGGTATTTTCTTTCACCCTTGTAAGAACGAGTGTGATATCCGTAGGTATATACTTGTACAAAACGTGAAAAGTCCTTGGTATGGAACCCAGCATGATTCAAACCGAGGCGCGTAGGATTGGACGGGTTTCAAACTAAGCCACACTCACCCTTTCCTTGTTTAGTCATTTTTATTTCAGTTTACTTATTAAAAAGGTAGTGTTTTTTGTTACGGAATGGTGTAAGTCATGCAAGTTGTTGTTACCTACACAGATGATTAAAATATTACAATGGCTGCGTATGATTATATTAATATTGCTATCTGATAGATATTTGACCGCACAGAGTATTCGCATCTCATCTTGATTTGAAAACCACTTGAACCGCTTCTACTAACTCTCTAATCTAAGTATTTCGTTTTAAGGTTTTAATTTTACACTTTATCACTTAGGTACTGCTTAAGAGTTAGATACCTACATTATAAAACTATTTCTATTGGTTAACTTGAGCTTTCATTGTCAGTGTTTTGCTATTGTGGCATGTGTCAAGACAAGCAAATAATAACACAGGGGCGTGCGCAGGGCGAGTGGAAAGGGCTTTATGGAACTTATTTTACTGGTAACTTAGAAATAAGTTTTAAACACTTTTTATTTGCCGCAAAATTAACACATGCTTTTCAGTTTTTGTTCTTTTATATTAATGTACCTATTGTAGTTTATTACATCCCATTGTACTTGTATTGAGTAACGGGGTTAATAAATCTTTTTATTTTTTATTTTATTTATTTATTTATAGGTACACAAAACAAATTACAATCAATGACTTATTCAAACATATTATACAACTAAATACGATCTGGATTATAACTTAAGACTATGTGTACACAGAGAAACTAAATTATAAAACCACTACCGAGACAAATGCGGATGAGAGGACCGATCAGCAAAGCTTTTGGCTTTGCTGATCGGTCCCCCCAAGACAAAACGGTATAAGTAATACAATATTACAGTTATAAGGAATATGACTATGGGTGAGAAGGACCATTTCGGCACAACGCAACTGTTGTGTCGGAATAATATATTTAATTTAACTCTGTCATTTTGACACATTGTTAAATGATTGATTTTTCTATTGAAAATATAAGTGCAAAATCTCTATGAACCAGTCAATTAAATATCAGAAATACATTGATTTCAACTTATTACAAGGTAGTTCCAGACTATTATTCATTCTTTCTAAGAAACATACCCGCAGTTACATTACAATTCTTATCAGCCACGATATTTTTTTTATATCAAACCATAAACATATACGATTTTGCTTGCAACTACATTAGTTCTTAAAGTTGTAGATGTTAAAGATCAATTTAGATTAGACTATTATTTTTATATGACCTTTCTTGGTTGCGAAGTATGTTGATAATAGAGCGGGCACCCGCATATTCGTAGCGATCATTTATTCCGGCATACCTTCCCCATTTGTTAATATAGCATTCTTATTAATATTATCGTTGGTTATTACATGTTGGTTAACGGTTTTCTTTAATTGACTAATAAAAATTATGATATTGCTAATCGGTTTGAATTCATGTGGAACAATCACGCAACAATATAAATAAAATCTATTAAAAATAAGATATAAATATTATAAGCAATTTTAGAGACGTCGCGCAGCGTTTATATCAAATGTTTGTTAGATCAAATAAATAGTGAAACCCAGACCTACCTCACCCAGTTATTTCCATTATTTTTTGTTGAAATTTAGGTCTTTTAGGTGTCTCAAGTATTCTTAAATAGTCATTTGCAATTTGTTATAACTTATGTGTTTTTTTTTTGTTTATTTCTATTACCTATTATGTCAAGGTTTTCTGGAAGAGATCGCCGATTTGTGACACTCAACATTATGATGACCAAATTTTCCTGTAATGTAGTGTTTTCAATAGTTTATTCATCTATCTACTTATCTACATAGCTAGACCTATACATGTGTACCATTAAATAATTGAAGTTGTATCTTTTATCTTGCCTAGATTATGAGGTGCCAGCCTACCCATAATTTGATGTCGAATACAGTTCACAGTTAAATAGCAGTGCGGAAATACCATCAAAGCAAATTTCATTCAAATAAACAGCGGTGAGCTCACTATGATCCATTTGTCATTAGCTTGTGTGTGGTTTGTTTAAAACGATACTTTCTACTGAGCTTTCGATTTGCATACACTCGAACCTAAGAGGCATTCGTGTACTAGAGCTGTGATTTGATGGTGACTAGCTACACTATCATGGAGTAGTTGAGTGGGTTGTGGCAAGTTGATTTAAGTTTTTATGATAATGCATTATTTTCTCAATAACTTACTGTACATTTTAATATCTGATGTCGATTCTCTGACTAAAATACGTTGCACTAATATTAATTCTCTGACTAAAGTATGGCGTTACTATTTATTTATATATTTTACACATAAAAATAGTTTAAATAATAAAACTGTTTTTATTATATTATGCCTTGTTCCAAACTTAACTATTTTTAACTTAAATATAAATTTAGATAAGTACTTGATGGGTAGTCACACTCAGTCATGCGATAAATAAATGCATAAAGATAAGTAAAGAGTTATTTATATTGATATAAGTATTTAAAATTAATAAATACTTGGTATATTCCTAGCTTCTACTAATATCACAGAATAAATAATAGAATAGTGCTTACGTTTTAATTAATATAAATATACTTATATTCTATGCTAATAAATATAAAACTAAAAATTTTTCACGTGTACTTTCACGTGTTAAATAAAAACACCTCCAACGAACACCACGAATATGTTCCTTACATTATAAATAAGTGATTAAGTAAAATAAAATTTTACATGAATCATAAAAGTCAGTCACGCTAAATGGTATGTTAATATGTTTGTATTCATTGTAGATACATCATCTGATTATTCACATCTTCTATTGTTCCTGAAAACCACATCTTGTTGTATTTCTTAGTAATCGATGAGTGTTATATTTACTTTGATACACATTGTATATCAACAGTTTGTAATCCAATAACGTTAATTTCCTTCTATATCTTAGAGCATAGACAGGTGAGTCATGTTATTTAAGTTTTTAAAGAATCCATTGGAACAGCTGAACCGATTTAGATAAAAAACCGAATTCAATTGTGGTTTGACCGATATCGACCTTGTGCTGCTCAACAAAATAACGTTATGCTAAAAGTTTTCTTTCATTGTGAGGTAATTGCAGCTACAATTATTTCTAAAACATTATTATTACGCTATGACTGACTTAAACTTTAATAAGTCAAGAAATATGGATGACCCGCATGAATGTGACATTTCCGTTTCGCATCGTTCTGCTTCTGACCACCACACAACATAGCTGGGGCTGGGGTCAAGTGTGCTAAATTAAACATCTCAGGATAGCCTCTTCAATATGATTAACTCTAAATCAGCAATGTTTTGTATCCCAAATATAGAATATCTGTACATTATAGTCTATTCATTGTAAAAAGTATAAGCCAATTTTAATGTGGGGTTTAAAACAAATACTTACATTTAAAGTTTTTAAAAAAAATTGAACTTAGATTAATCAAACTTAATCATTCCATTTAAAACGAATAAAATAATAAACAATAAGTGTGGTTATGTAAGCCGACACCGCGTATCACGACCGCACTGCTAAGTCTTCGCGAAGACGTACGATTATAATCGCGTTCCGATATTGCGATCGGTGCACGGCTGGCCTTAATTTAAAGGTGGTCTGTCGCCGTATTGTGCATATTAAATGTAGAAACAGCTAGGAATTAAAAAACTCACTATAGTCAAAGATGAGCTAAGTCAGTGGTTTTACTCTTTGAACATTTACCAAAATAAAATATTAATTGGATAAAATGCTCACAGAACTGCTCGAAGAATATTAAATAAGGCAAGACAGTCATCATTTTTAAGTTTTCAAATAATTAAGAATGTATTTAACCCATTTATGTTTATTTGTTTACTAACATAATGTTTCATCGTGCATATTTATCTACACACTTATTTTATTAATAAAAATATTTGATAGCCCCCACAAGCTTCTTAATGCATCTCTGGAATTCGAACTTTTTTCATACAAATTACTACTATATTTTTTCAACAGTACTTATTCGCTATCGACCGAGAATTAATTTTTAAAGCAGGAGGTTCTCGATTTTGTTGTAATATTTTCTATGAGGTAACAACCTCAGACACTCGAAACTAACTCTGTCATTTATGAACCAATTTGTAAAACTTTTGTATAACGCGTGTCATTAAAAAACGAATTTGACGCAAACAAGAAACTCTTGTTTTCCTTCTTCTACTATTGTGTTTATGTGCAGAGAGTGAGACATTAATAGAAATGTTTGCTCTTTTCAGTTCTATTCTTTATTGAATCACGTTATATTAAAAATAGTCCCATATTTTTTTTTCAAACTCGGTTTGGTGGTTGGGTTTTTAATTCAAAATAACTGTAAAAATAATGTCATCCCAGTATTTCTTAGTATGAAATTAGGGCAATTGAAGCCTTATTAACCTAAGATTAACCCCTATTTTTGAAAGGATATTACTTATTTATTGAAACTCCTCGCAATTCTCTCGTCCTCACTAATGACCATTGTCATAATGACATTGACAAACAATATTATCTTTGCTTAGTTATAAATATAAATATCATAAACTTAGATTGTATAAAATAGGTATATAGGTATACCTATAATTATATGTATTTTTGGTTCAAAATCTAGTCTACTAGTGCGTATTTTTGTCAACAGAGTAAGAACAACAAGTTGTTGTGACTATTATCTATTTTACATAAGTACAACATTATCAACTATTTAGTCCAACCAATCTTGATCGGTACCGATACACACAGACCTAAGTATATAGACCCATTGAAGTGATAGAAGGATAGATTAGGTGTGTACACAAACAATATTCTGGCAGGAAAATAATAATAATTAGAGCTCTTTGGAAAATTCTTTCGTATTTTCCATCAATTTATTAATTTGTCCTTGTCTTTAGTAAGATCGTCGTTTTTACATGGGATGGTAATGATTGATTTACGTTCTATTAAGTTCTATGCGTATAGAGCGGTTATATAAACACCACACGTCACCACGTCGAAGAAGATTATAATGTACCGAGGACAACGCTGCCCATTCCCTGGATATTCCGTTTGCCGACTTACGTCGCCCGCAGGAAGAGATAGTATGGTCCTATTTGCACACCGGGACCACACACCCACACAGCCAATATTTCATAAGTATAGGTATCCTAAATTGCGACTGCTAAATTTAAAAAATACACAAACTTCGCGTCTTCCGACAAACCGTACAATCAAGACTATTTTGTTTTAAGTTACAATCTAATCACATCAAAGCTTGTCATCGTAACCCGACACGTAAGAAGCTCCCCCACTGATTTGAAGAAACTCGATGCCCATAAGTCAGTGACACTCTCACTTGTGATTCTGATATCATTGGATTAATTTCTATGCCCCTTATTTGTACCTGACGCCGCGCCTGACCTTCGGATTCGGGATGAGACTTACAATATTTATCATCATCATCATCAACATCATCATCATCAGCCCGTAGATGTCCACTGCTGAAAATAGGCCTCCCCCAGAGAGCGCCACTTTGAGTGGCTGCTCGCCTCCTGCATCCATCGGGTCCCCGTGGTTTTCGCCAGGTCGTCGGTCCACCTAGTGGGGGGTCTGCCTACGCTGCGCCTTCCGGTTCGTGGTCGCCACTCGAGAACCTTTCTTCCCCATCGGTTGTCAGTTCTACGAGCGATGTGGCCTGCCCATTACAACTTGCTCACTTTAAGGGCTATATCGGTCACTTTAGTCCTTCTGCGGATTTCCTCGTTCCGGATCTTGTCTCGCAAGGAAACACCGAGCATTGCTCTCTCCATAGCTCGTTGCGCGGTTTTGAGCTCACCAACAGTAAGAGATCACGTCTCAGTTCCATAAGTCATCACTGGCAACACACACCGATTGAAAACCTTTGTTTTCAGGCTCTGCGGTATTTTGGACGAAAAGATAGTTCGAAGTTTCCCGAACGCTGCCCACCCGAGTTGGATTCTTCGTGCGACCGCTTTGTCGAAGTTGGACCTGCCCAATTGGACAGTCTGTCCTAGGTACACATATTTGTCTACGAGAGTGACAACGTCCACTTGTGTATAATCTATCTATTCTATACATATAATAAAACTGTAGAGATAAAAAAATCTGTAAATGCAAGATATCGAAATAAAAATGACACAGGTTGGCTTGAAATTTTTCGCTGATCACGTTAAGCTACTTTTTAGACATTTTGTCTGTTTGTTTGTTTGTTTGTTTGTTTGTTTGTTTGTTTGTTTGTTTGTTTGTTTGTTTGTTACGGCACAAGTCCGAAAATACTGAACGGATTTTCATGCGGTTTTCACTAATAAGCTTAGAAAAACCCGGCGCAAAACATAGGATATATTAAATTTTATATATCGTTAATTTTTTTTTGGTGAAAATGAGAATTAAGATTTCATTATGAAACGGAACGGGATTTTAACAAGATGGCCGCGTCAAGGCCTCAAGGTTAGTTTTTAGTCTTATATTTTGGCTCGACACATAGTGTAGGTATTTAGCCAGTGTCAAAAGCTAAGTTATATTTTGGCTACTAACGATAGATGAAAGAAAAAAAATTTACTCTGCTACACTGCTACGATATTACTGACGGTAATTTCATCTCGGGTTTATCCGGATGCACAGATTAAGAAAAAACTCTGTTACTATTATGGCAAGGCTTCATATACGCCCGAACCTTCGCTGTTGAGTTGGCGCGCAAAAACATCTCTGTTGACTGTCCTCGATGTTTTTGTAGCGCCCCAACCTGGACACAGTCAATTTGTTTGCCTGCTGCACGACCGACGTAGGCTAAATAAATGGAGGAAGCAGTAGCGTTATATTGCATGTCGGCGAATAAATATGTTTTACAAACTGTGAGAGTATTATTTGTGATTACAAAAATAAATTGTAATAGTTTTAATTTATAATTCCTTATCAATATGAAGTAAAACCAATTTTTTTTTATTTGTCTGTTTATCTGTCCCTTTGAATACGGACCACGGTTATTATAGTGGCAACAGAAATATATCATCTGTGAAAAATTCAACAGTCTAACTATCACGATTCATGAGTACATCCTGGTGGACAGACCGACAAACAGACGGACAGCGGAGGTTTAGTAATAAGGATTTACTCTTTAAGTACGGAACTCCTATATTTTTGTATTTCATTCTGAACAATCCCCACTGCACTAAGCAATAAGGAAGTAATTTAATGCATGTTTTACAACAGTAAATAACAATTGGTGCGCCTGCATTACCGGCAGTGTATCACACATTTCGGGCTACGGCGAAATACAACGCGCGATAACTTCGTCTGCGCTCGATGCAATGCAGATTAGAGAAAAACAATGTGTTCATTATGTAAGTACCTTGACCTATACCCAAAAAAATCATATGTATTTACATATAGATAAGTTTTTTCGTTAATCTGTGGTCTAAACTAAAAAAAGAGGATAGGTATTAGAACCTTCTTGAATATGAGCGAGACACAGAGAACAAGGAATTTAGAAAACTAAAAACTTCTTAGACTTTTTTTATAAGTTTTAAGGCTTCACGCGATATCATATTTAGCCAATATTGAAACATAACTACATTTTTATTCAATTTTTCGATTTATAGGGTTTTGGCGGGAGTAATGTTCTTTATTGGCGATCTGGTAAAATGTATTATTTACATGAACTTACTACACGTTACCATTCTAATTAGGTAGATAAAATTATTTTTGCGCTACTGCTACATTCTTGATCAACCCCAAGGAAGTTTTAAGGTACCTGGGGGTCTAGCAAAGAAACCAACCACTAACGCTAACGCCAAACGCTAACTCCAAAATGTACTAGGATGACATTTCGGAAATCGCTTACTTTTCCACAGCTAATGTCATTTCAATACAGTTTTGGAGTTAGCGTTTGGCGTTAGCGTTAGTGGTTGGTATCTTTGCTAGACCCCCTGTAGTACTTATAGCTACTTAAGTTATATACCCTTATCATTGCTACGCATTTTAAACCTTTTTTATTTTGGCATTAAAGTAAACCGGAGGTGCTATTATTTGTATTTAGCCAATGATATGAAATATTTGATGAAAAATGTTTAAAAAGGGTAGGTACTTAGATATAATAATTAATATGTAGGTATTCATTATGGCAATAAAATTGTATCCTCGAATTAACAACATGGCGCGTAACGTTCATTCGTTTTGGATTTGTTCTTCTTCTTCTTGCATGTTGAAATAAGTTTTTAATAGTTAAAATATTTTAGATCTGTGGGCTTTTGAATAAACCACGGGAGCAGAAAATTATTGATTACTCGGTTACTTCAAGAAGGTTATAGTTTAGTAGGTAAGTAACTTTGGGTGTTAGTAATAATTATGTAATGAAGATTTAACCTACTTCCTCACTTTCATCACTAGGTAGGTATGTTGGGAATGAGACAGCGTGGAAAATAGTGGACAAAATAATAATTATAACTGTCGACTCATTAAGGAGTGGTGGTTAAGTATTTGTAATTCCTAATTAGTATTAAGAAAATTAATTAATGTATGGAACCAAACTTAAGAAGGTAAAAATAATGTGGTAAATGGAACCAAAAGCGCGCGGATAATAATTATGTAAAACTGAGAAAAACAGGATCATCGTGTGTCATTCTTCCATATTTTTCTAAACTGTACCTGCTTGCTTAGATACCTAACTACTACCTAAACAAAACTTACTGATACTTCTGTTAAAGACCTGAGTGAAGTGATGATGATTTCTTTTTGTTGTAATATGAAGAGGTACTTATAAAATTGTAGATTTTTGTTTGAAACTTCTTTTACTGTTATAAATCTATATTAGACTCAAAACATTTAATTTTAGGTAATGGCTTAAATAGCTTCCACTCACGGCTATGCTTGCGTTATATCTATACCTATGCTAATACAGGTTACTGTGCGCAGCTTCGAAAAGATTTAGTGGATTTTGTTGTTTGGTACGAAATGCATGATGTATTATTAGACTATAACGTAAAAATAACATAACACAAGCGTGCGAAGCCGCGGGCAAAAGCTAGTATAATATATTTTGGTATGGTAAGATGGCTTCTACATACAAAATTGTAACTTGTACTTAATAAATATTGATTGATTGATTGATTGAGTATCGATAATCCTATGAATATATCCTATCAATATTTATAATCCTATGTAAATAGGGCGAATTCTGTGAGTTTATCATACAATCGAAATGTAAGTATCGTATTAAGGTATATTTTGATTAATACCTTGTTAAGTTGCTACCCACATTGTTGACACTAGCTAGCACTACATGGGCTTCACAGGGCAGGCTGATTTCCTTGTTCCTTGAAACGTTATAGCTGAATAGTAGGTAGTATAAGTTTCTCAAGATTTTACTTGATCGTAGAGGGTATTATAGGCAAAGTAAGTAATCCCATACGGATAAGCCGATTTTGTGATTTCTTTTAAAAGAATATGTAAAAAACTATTTATAAAATATATGTGTAAAATATATATTTATGTTCATATTATGTTGAAAGTGATTTTGGATACCTCTTGAATAATTAATTGTAATTAAAATAATGTAGACTTTACACGGGCCAAGCGCGTGGAACTAAATTAACAAAAAAGCTCTATTTGATTCTTTTTTTAAAATTATTTATATACATTTTATATACTGTCGTATTTGACAGAATAATCTGTCAAATACCATCCATGTGCCTATTTTCCGGTCCAATGAAAGAACTTTCAGCTACCAAAAAGCGAGGTTTATTTTGGTATTAATCTACTTTCCCTTGTTTTTGTTGATTGCGAAACATTTGGCGTCATTCAATCGAGGCTGGCACACATAAACCGTACACTAAACCATGTTTCCTCGCATCAAATTAGGTGGTTTAATTATTTACTAGCACTAAAACTTGTGTTAACCGACGACCACATACACAGACCTACCCTTGCTGAACAAAAGAAAGAAAATAAAACTTTTTCAGGGATCAAATTAAGGCAGTCATTTCGGCGTAGTAAAACAGTGAAGGAAATAAAAGTGATGCGTCGAACGAACCAGGGCAGGTGTATGTTTTCTGGGGAATAAATTATTCTTTCTTTAATTTTGTATGAGTTACCTCGTCTAGTGTTATTACCTTCAATGTAGTGTAGTGCCCTTTGAAGAAAGTAAAGGATAATTGAAAAGTGAATTAGACTAGATAATCTACTATCAGGACATTTTTATTTATGTACAATGATAAATAATTCTTTGAGTAAGTAATATTTTACAATTTTTTCGCCGTTTAGCTAGATAGAGGATTTAAAATATTTACTAGCTAACGTAACCTGGAAAAGTTATTCATTTTTTATACCATATTTTCGGACTATACTTATTTCGAAAAGATTTCGAACAGAAAAATCAAATAATATAAACCAATCTATTCGTTCTCAAGGCATGCGCTTACCAATGAACAGAATTTCACCTTTATTTATATACCTAGGTGGATAAACCTAATACTAGAAGAACAAAATGATCCTCTTCTCTATGCTACTTTATATGCCCTAAATACTTCAGTGGCTACACAACGTGTGTCCGTAAGATTTGACCTCAACAAAGCTAGGCGAACACTTTATGGCACAGATAACCCCCAACCCATGCATATGCACTCCATTCAAGCTTTAGTCTTACCTACTTACGCGTTGGACGATTTTATGGCCTTCGCGATTGACCAAAGACGTCCGTTAGAAGCAGGGTTGCCATCACCATCAGTTTATTTTTCCCTAGAACTAGGTCAAGTTCATTTTTATCTTAGAGCATCTATAAATGGAGATGTTAACGTTATAATCCGCAAGCACCATTTTGCTGCCAATTTCTACGGGGACGAGGTACTTAAACACGTATAGCACAAACACACGCCGCACACCATCTTAAAACACGCACACCGTTATATAAACTAGCGTAGTGTCTATGTCTAAACGCACATTATGATATTGTAGATGACCGGCAGAGGGGAACGCCTTGCCTGGCCACCTCTTTTTTAGATATAAGATTTTTATTAAATGTTTACAAAGTATGTAGGTGGTAAAAAGCTGATTAGTACCTGGATGAAATTGAGAGTATAAGTAAACACAATAAAATTAAAAGATTCAAATATAGAATTGACTGCCAGTTGTCAGGGATGTCATTGAATCAAATACGTATTTAGAAAACCGAAGATATGCTGCGCTGCGTGCCATTTTCCATAAAGCTATAGGTCCTAGAATAAATTGCACATTTGAACGGACACAATAGCTCCTAGATTCTAGCAGCTTTTATGTTGTTGTGTTTTGGTACTTCTAGGAGCTTTTGCGTCCGTTCAAATATGCAACTTCTTCTATTTGATTTAGTGACAACCCTGAAAACTGGCAGTTACGCTCGATAAAATGATCATTCGTTGTGCAAACGATGCGAAAATAACAACAATTCCTTAAGATGTTTTCCTCAATATGATGTCAGATTTCTCCTTGTATTGTGACCGCCTGTACTCTAGGTTTTGTCGTTGGACATGTTTTACTAAGTAATAAGTAGGTACTTATAATAGACTTAACACACCACAGCCACATCATTAAAATGTATTAATCTCTAATACTGATTAATATTGACAAAACGTTTTCGCGAGGACCAAAAACATGTTAACATCGATGTGTCATTTATTGACTCACAATTTTTTTCTTGTCATCTTTAGGTCAGGTTTGAATTGTGATGACACAGACAAAAAAAATATTGTGGTGAAAGTTGCTTAATCTAAATATAAAATAATGCTAAGTCATTGTAAAATAATATTTGTCTATCAATGGACTATAACATATTAAAATAAACCCATTAAATGATTTCGTAATATCCATACAAATATTTTTAGTGTATATACCGTGTTTGCGGACACCGATGCACAGGTATGGTATGACATTATGGCATGTTGACATTCACACCACAAAGACACCGCCTACAAAAAAGTATTTGCTCGTGGCACTATTATAAATTAATAGATTGATTCGGCAGATTGAAATTTATGCTATGGCAATACAGGTGGAAAGGGGACTGACTGAACAGTTACCTACTTATTGCTGTTTGCTAAAAAGCCTCTTGATTCTGAAAGCGCTGTGGTGTGGAATGGATTAAATATGTATGTGACTATAAATGAATTAGTCTGATATTCTTGACTCCGTTGTTGTCTGTACCTATTTGCTTTTTTGTTTATATTCTATTATTAAGTAAGTATAATCTTTTTTTTTTCTTATATTTTGGCTCCACTCATAGTGTATTTAGCCAGTGTCAAGTATTGTATTTTCATCGCGTTATAAAATATTTCACGCAAAGTCATGTCCTAGTTGTTTATTTATTTTATTTTATTTACAAACGATTTAATCAATTTTATTAACAGACGAATTCCAAACGCAGAATTAGTGGTTTTTGCTGATGACACCAATGCAATCCTGGGCGCTGATGGAATGGAATCGTTGAACACAAATGTAAATTTAGCTCTGAGTTATTTCAGCTCTTGGTTTCAGGCGAATAAATTACATATAAACATTAAAAAGACAAATATTATGCTATTTAAATCTACTAGCCGACAAAAAGACAACTTAAATGTCACATTGACTGGTGATCAGCTTGCTTTGGTTAATTCTGCTAAGTTTTTAGGAGTCTATGTAGACTCTTTGTTGTCTTGGAAACTTGAACTTCATGCTCTCGAAAACTCAGTCAGCTCATCGTGCTATGCACTCAGAAGCTTACGTGACCTTTTCAGCATGGATCAATTAAAAATGGTGTACTACGCATTAATTGAATGTAAATTCAGATATAGCATTCAATTCTGGGGTAAAAGTTATGAGTATAACATTAATAAAGCGTTCATCTTGCAGAAAAGAAGTGTCCGGACAATGGTTCGTATTTCGCAAAGAGATTCATGTCGGGAACATTTTAGAAGATTGGGAATCATGACAGTTCCATGCCTTTATATGTTAGTGGTCTTTAATTTTTTGGTGAAATATATATTTGATTTTGAGACAGAAGAGGAAAGAATTGTTAGAGAAAGTACAAGAAGGAAAGACCTTAAACATAAAATACAACCTACACTAAATATAACGAAACATTGCATCTTATACCAAGCAGTGGAATTATTCAATAAATTGCCACAAGATATTAAGGAAGTAGTCTACAAGCCTAATATATTTAAACACAAGGTAAAAGCATTTCTTTTGGAGAAAAGCTATTATAGCATAAAGGAGTACTTGACCTAGCTTTGCGATAATATTATGAAATTTTTTTTGTGACTTACCTTATTATATTTTGACATTACTATTACTTATTATAAAACTATTTTAATTTGCATGCATACTAATTCGATTATTTTATTTTATTTTAATGTACCTACTAAATTCAATGTAAATGTGCTTAATTAAATTTTTATGTAATGTAATTCAAATACAATGTATGTTGTTCATGAATAAATACAATACAATACAATAGTCATAGTCATAAGTCCAGTCTAAGTCAGGTAGTCATCGTTTCACCACATTATATCACTTGCCCTCACTCATGCTCGTAATTCAGCACTTAATGCATAAAACGCCACCAATTTTAAACATTAACACTGGAAAAAGCACAAGTTTTGAAAAATAATACAATGCAACGACGTGAAATTTTCCGCGTTCCCGGCAAAACTCAAAAGTATAATCTCACTTGATATTATTATTTGACACATAAAAACACAAACATATGAAATTGTAAATGAACGTCAGGTATTATTATATACATAGCCATAACAAAATCTTATCGTTGTGCAAAAAATTAAGTCAATTAATTAAGTGTATTTTGGCGCCAAATAATTAAACGTTTCAACACACAAATAAAGTTGGACAAAGCGTCGACAGCATCAAAATAATTAATTAAAGCCACATAAAAGCTCGCGCTGTCCTCACAAAAGGCTTTAGAGATAATGATTTTTTCCATTCAAGTAGCTGTCTCTATAAACGGTCGGGACTAGTGATGTGACACATGCGTAATCGACGTGATTAATTGTTTAATCACGGTTATTTTTTTGATGAAGGTCTTTTGCGGCAACGTTATTTGTAACCGCAACGGTAAATAATAAAATATACTAGTATTGCGCAGTAGATTTAATAATTACGATTTTCCGTATTGATAGTATGATACAAACGATTGTGCCACAAATGGGTAGGTAATTATCTATCCCAAAGGTCAAAATCATGTTGCAAAATGGTAATACATGTTTTGGTTCATTTTATCCATTTTTCAATAATAACTGCAGTAGGTACGCCACCGGTAACAAAAACACTTAAACGGTTTGATTGCTCCAATTACTGCTAAAAATAAGTTGCAAAAACAATCATCTGTCAATCAGCAAAGATACGAGATATCGCACACATTCTCACGCCGATTGCACGCCATCGCATCTTTGCGTTGCTGCAGTTACCCTGTTCTACGTAAACGAACTCGATTCTTGGAAACCTCTGCATAGTAGCCTTAATAATACGTTTCCAATGTCGATTTGATAATAAAAATATAGATGATTGGCCTTATTACTTTTTTGTGGTAGCGACTATTCTCTCTCAATAAATGCGTCTTTATTTATTCGTTTTCTCAAAGTCGAGACTTCATTCAGAAATACTTTGCTACGAAAATGTCTTATTATGGGTATTGACTTATAATGACTATGGTTACAGAATAAATAATCTACGAACTATAGCATGAATATGGTTATCGTTTTTATCGTAACTATCGATAGTTATGGCAAACAGGATAGTGTTCGGGGAATTGTAATGGTTCATGTAGGTATTGTTCTGATTGTAACTCTATGTATACTATACCTATCTACTAGTCACTATAGTAGCTAGTGTATCTAGAGAAGTTTACATATGTAACTAATTTCTAATGTTTGCTGTGCTATATATTGTAAATACACCTATTTTGATTAAAGTTTTAGTAGTTGTCTAATTTATAAGTTACTTTCACAGAATATAATTAAAATTATAGTAGTAGCTTATTTAGAAATTGTTAATATTAGTAAAATAGTACCGTAAACTTCCTACTTTATTTGGACTAAATACCATAGACATATATATTAAGGACAGGCCTAAGGCCTGGTTAAAGGTCGCTTCAAAGTGGGAGCCAATTTCACAGATTGGCATCCACTAGCGCTCAGTCTGTGATGGAAGTTAGAAGGCATCGGTCGAATGTCACAAACAAAATATGCCAAGTTGTATTGCGAAGGGTTGCACAATCTATACTCAAAAGTGCAGTAAAAAGAAAGACCAAGTTTCTTACCTCAAGTAATTCAATATTTTCAATATTACACTCTGTTTTGTAACAAAATAATCGAATTTATATTTGGAATAATCATTGTAAACATAAACATTGACGGACATAATGGCAGCGATAGGCACCTAATTTTCTCAACCTGTCGTAGTTCACGCGAAATCTAATAGATGGCGCTGACTTTTCCCACGCCATTTTGACAAAATAAAATGTTCCTTCAGGCATATCCTGATATATAAATCTATGCTAAATACACAGTTATTAATTTTATGCCATAATTTTCGCTGCCACTACGCTTTATTGGACCATCCCACCAAGACTGACATATTGGGGGCCTTACCTGGGGGGGCTTTGGGGGCGGTAGTGGTACGCTTAGTTGTGAATCAGTGCTCAAGTCGCATTCATCAATTGATATTTTTTTATGATATGTAATGACGATTTCAGCACCGATCGTCGACTAAGGCCCTCTTGCACGTTCTCGGTTTAAAATTATAACTGAATACCTAACCCAGAGCTAGTAATTCGAGTTAAGTTGGTAAACAGAAATATCCAGACATTTTCTCTTGCACGTTCGGAATATTGACAGGGGTTAAGCCCGTCACACACGTAGCAATAATATATATTAATATACCGTACTATAATATATATTATAGCAAGCTACCACACACGGAGACGATGCTATAATATATATATTTTCCTTCATTTCATTGATGGTCGGCCTAGCGTTTACACGTGTTTTGTAATAAAGGTTGATTTCAAAACACAGTAGGTAATTATGAATTCAACAAGAAGTGCATTGTTATTGGATTTACTTGATAGTTCTTCAGACGACCATTCCGATTAATATCACACACTCCTAATAAGGTGGATATAGTTTTTATGAAAAGTAGTTTATTTATAATTTGGCTAATTTAAATGACTTGTATCTGAGGTAGTATAAAAAGTGACCAGTCGCTAATCAGATTTTTACATCGCCGATGCCTAGTCCCGAGTAGACTAAATGGCGTTATAGCTGCGTGTGCGGTCCCTCGAGAATTTGTATAGAAAACATAAGGTAATATGTCTAGCTATAAATATATTAATATATATTATAGCTACGTGTGTGACGGGCTTTAAGTTGGTAAACCTCCGGCTCAATGCACAGAGTAAAACAAAATTACACCTGACTTATGTATTTGAAGTTGAAAGGTACAAGGTATACATATTCTATACTAACTGGAATAAGCTCATAGCATCGTAAATTATACAAAACTAAACTTTAATTTTAATGCCGTAAAATTTACATTAGACTATCGTGTTTCGAGAGAAACGTGGTCTGAGGAAGATAGTACGTTGTGTATCCATGGAGTAGTCTGTCTTTTTCTTATGCCTTATTATCGGAGGTAGTTAACCTGTTTTCATGGGAATACATGTAGGATTAAAAAACTGATAAAGTTTATGAACGGACAATCTAAATGTAAAAAAGGTGTGAGAGTTTATGAACGAAGGAAGAAAGAGAGACATGCAAGATGTGAATGGAAGACGTGAGAGTTTTTTTCTGCGGTGTTAATAATTAAAAATAGTTTTGTCGGAAAATATAGAATACTTTGCTGCCTCAAGCCCCCCATCGTTTCATTTTCACGAGCAGCAACCAGATTCTACATGCATAATAAACTCAACTTCGTAAATTCTCGATGAATGTAAAATAATGAAATTAGGTAAAATTGACTTACCTACTTACTTTTACTAAAACTGTACTAAAAAACAATACAGTAGTCAATCGCACAGAAATCATACTTTCTATGGGATAGCATAATACCGTTACTTCGTAAATTAATCAACTAAATTTTATCAGATTTAGTAAAATTAGAAGCTGTAGCATGCATGTACTAAACTGGGGGCGATCCATTAGGGGGCAACTGGGAATATACCACCTACCGGAGGAAGAGCTAGGCATGCCTTTAGCAGTCTATGTATGTAATGTACCTTTGTTGTTTGTATTCATAGCACATGCTGTTTAAGCATCCTATGCTACACACGGTTCTTATGTGATTGAAGAGATGAAACTGCGGGCCTACTACTTTATTTTAAACTCATTCACAACTCGAGACACAAAAAAAAACTTCTCGAAAAACTTATCGTTTCTGTTCGAAGTGCTTGTTCCAGTTAGTATGGAATATAAGTACTATTATAGAACTTCTTGGAGAGGTATCAATAGAACATTTTCAGCCAGTGTCAATTTAAAACTTATAAAACGTACATACCTAAAGCCGCCTCTACATGCTTGATGTTTGCCACAAACACCTAGTACCCCAAACACCGACCACAAATTACTCAACACATACACTGCATCCACAGGATAGTCAAAAGTGCTAAGTATGGATGGGCAAAAATGGTAGGCGACGAGCGTGTTAGGGCTGCCAACATTTTTTTTCGGAGAAATATATAGCATCTTTTTAATATAATAAAAAACAAAAGATAAACAAATATATTATTTATCAAATATTCATTTTTATAAACACTATCTAATGTCTTTTTTTAAATTAAAAGTATCATAAAATATGCATTAAGTAAAATCAAAAGGGTTATTTATTACTATCTGTTTCTTTGTTCTCCGCGATTTTAAATTCATATCGGAATTTCCTTCGTGTGAATATGGCGGGAATAGAAAGCAGGAACGACATTACTTTAAGGGTCTTACTTATAAATGCCGCTTAAAGTCAGTCAGTGTTTTCCCGCGTGACATTTCAAATCAGTCAAAAGTTGACAGAAGGTTTTAAGCAATGGCTAACTTTAAGCGGCGTTTATAAGTGAGGCCTTAAATGAAGAAGGTTATATTGGCATAGCTACTGACCGCATGTTGAAACTTGGCAACAGGCAACTTGAAAGTGACGATGCGATCGAAGGAGTAGCATGCTAGCTATAGCTTATATTTTATGCTGGATACTGGAACACATAGGATACTGATTACCTCTTTTATTTAAACCGCAGCGAATAATCTCAATTATTCGCGGGCAGTATTCGAAGAGATATATAGAACCTACTAGTTGCGCACAGCGTTTAGCACACAGCCTTGAAATATAGTGCAGTTCTATATATTAATGTATGGTTAGCAACCCTACGCGCGTACTACTGTCAAACGTTTGAATACATCACAAACAGCTTTGTCGTTCGACAAACGTATTTGTCAAATCCTTAGAACTATGCACAATTCCGACACTGATACCGATCAATGGTGTTTGCCAGTGATACATGTGTGTTTGCAAACAGGCAAACACCAAAATAAAAATACACACACCCATCCTCAAGTTCGTGTTTGCTATTTGATGTTCGCTGTTTGCCAAGTATGTGAAAGCCGCTTAAGGATCAACATGTCAAATTACCCCCGGGTTAAATATATAACGGGATAAGTGGTCAATTTTCTAACGTGCAAGATAAAATACAGAAATAATCCGAGTTAGGCATATATTCAGGTAACACGAGATTAGAGTGAACGCGCAAGTCGGCCTAAGGATCATTCTTAATACGGGCCTAATGAATTATATTACAGCATTCTCACGTAACGGAACCATTACAGAATCACAGCTATTACTGCAAATGAAGGAAGTCTGGCATCACCTCGGCACTAGGTACTTATACTTAGTCATACTAATTACATTCATATACATACCATAGATCAAATAATTTACTAACGTTCCATACTAATACTATACCCCTTTCACGCCGGACGAGCTCGGGCGTCGATCGAGTGAATTACATTTCCAGTTTATAATATCCAATTATTATTTCTACATAGATCTAATGTTGGGAGCTACTGGTATCGGTAGCTCATAATTAGAGGACAGCGAGCAGGTCGTACCTTAGATAACTAGTCATAATATTCTGACGTGAAATCGCACGACGCCATCTTGAAATGAAGCCGCGTGGCGGGAAAGCTTCCAATTAGCCATAACAATTTACTATCCTGATTACGAAACTTTGAGTTTTCGGTTTAATATCTTACTGTAAATCTACGCATAAGTTGTTAATTAACTAAATGTGTTGGGTATTACTTACCTAATAAATATCAAATAAGTTATAACTGCCATAAACCTAAATAACGACAATGAAATCCCACCAAAAATAACGTGACATGTTATTTTGATTTGTGGCAATAAAACGTTTTGCAATAATTGGACACAAGCAGTCTTTTATGCTAAACGTATAAACAGAAAACAATCGATTCCCATGACTTCGATGATCAAGTTTAATCGACTGAGGATCTGACGGTCTGACATCACACTGGCTGACAGCCGCCAATTTTGGCCTGAGATCGTTGCTACTGTTTCCCCTCGAGCCATGATTTAGACACGCAACGTTACTTGTGAATGGCGATTATTGTAGGTAGCTACGCTACAACAACCTTTTAAATACTTTTGGATTAGCTAGGATTATTTAAGTTCACCAAACCAAATGAGCTTGAGTCGATTTCGGTCATAGTAATTGCCACCAGCCGTTTAGTAGATTAAGTAGCAAATATTCAATTTAAATTTAAATGATCTTTATTTGACTACTTAAGTTTTTTAAGGTTCATGTTAATAATTGCTGTTCACCGGTTTTGGATCCAAGCTGAGGATGCAAGTATAGTGAGCACATTTTTAAGGTGGACTCTCAAATTAAATTGGTTTAAACTCTCCTACATACCATGTTTGATGGTCCTTATTAGCACAGATTATTAAGAACCTAAGTAAGGAAATATTATCTAAATAATGCGAAATGCAGATCCTCCAGACTCGAACGCTCGCGGCGATCGTGACGACACGCAAATCGATAACTCGATGCTTCGCCTGCGCAACTCTATTCGCATGTAATGCCGCCCTAATTAGGTTATTAAACCGCTTGCTTTTCCGATCGAAGAATGCCGTTAATGTTTTTAAAAAAAGGAAAAGGTTCTTCTATCTTTTTCACCAATTTTTCCTAAGTTTCTAGACCGATTTACACGGTTTTTTCTGGTTTGGTAGAAGAACCTCGCCCAGTGGTCCCAGGTTTTGGTGAAAATCTGATGAAGATCTTCGGAGATAGAAAATAGAGTTGCTCTATTATTAAGTAAATCAAAATGACTGGAAAAATGTCATCCAAGTAGTTCTTAATAAGAAACTAGAGCAGGAGTTTTGGCGGGAACGCGGAAAAGTTCACGTCGTTGCATTGTATTATTTCTCAAAACTTGTGCTTTTTCCAGTGTTAATGTTTAAAATTGGTGGCGTTTTACGCATTAACTGCTGAATTACGAGCATCACTCATGGGCAAGTGATATAATGTGGTGAAACGTGATTTTCCGTGTTGCTTCCAAAATTCCATAAAGGTTCTAGTAAAGTTGCTGCCACTTTATTGGAGTATGACTTAGACTGGAATATGACTACCTGACTTAGACTGGACTATGACTATGACTTGACTTTACGTGAAATATTCTTCTAACATGATGAAAAAGTACAATACTTGACACTGGCTAAATACACTATGTGTGGAGCCAAAATATATGAAAAAAAAAAAAAAAAAACTAGAGCAAATGAATTTGGCTTAACCCCTTTTTTTAAAGAACTTTATATACCTTTTGTCATTACTCATAAGTTGAAATTTTTCTGTTTCAAGTTTTTTTATACTAAGTAATTGTTTATTAATAAACCGAGCGTCCAAAAGTGAATGTTGCATCATGTTCTTACGTAATATAAAACTCAGACGACAAAATAACATACATTATTTATTTTCGATTCTATCGAGACGGGGAGCGCGCGTCTAGCTCCCGCTCTTAATAATATTTAAATTTAGAACAGCGAAGGGATGGGACATGTGTGTCGTAACGCGTTTGGCAAAATGTGATTACGGTCTGTACTAATAATTAACGGGCTGCTATTTACGGCGCTACCCATAGACAATTTAAATATTTTGTTTCATATTCTAAATAGGTAAGTAGCGCCTAGCGAGCGACCCGGCAAGATTCGGAATTACACTCTTTTCAAATAATTAACATTGTATTCGTGAAAGTGTTTTACCGTTGCCAACCGTGTCATGTCCGTTTAGTCCGGCCTCTTGAAATAAAGCATGCTTTCAATTGCAGACTAATTATTCCAACACGAGAAACTCATTCGGTGCCATCCGTTTTTACGTGTAAAGAGATTAGTCGACTTTAACGACAGAGTTTAAAGAGGCATTGTGGTGTGGCCGATAATGATGATATGTTAAGAAAAGTATTACATTGTCCATAATGGGCCGTTGAAAAGGAGCGTTTCTTATAAAATTTCATTTGGATTCAACGCTCGTCGCTCCGGTGTGTCACAGACTCCGCTTATGAATAAATTACGGCTGTACATTAATTTATTGATTGTTATTCAAATTGGGTTTCTCAATCGGAGGTTGGAGGTGATGTGTCTCGTCTCGCTCATTGTCCTCCTGATGTTTTGAGGTTGGCTAGCGTTTCTGCTTCTCCGTTGAACTGTTTTCTTATGTTTGAATAGGTATGTTAGTGGTAATAACTATTATAACACGTAATTCGACTCTGTATCTGCGTCATTAAGCTGTAATTAGCTTAACGTTTCCAATGTTATTGTGAATTTATTATGGAATAATGATGACTGACGTGTGGAAAATAAATCTTATCTATGTATATTGTGTTGCAAATGGTTTTCGGATTTCAATAGTATTTTTATGGATGTAATAATAAATAATAGTTCAGGTCCATAGTTAAATATCAGATATATTATTTTTCAATTATAGCTATGGCGTTTTCATTTTGACCGTCATTTGGCTGATTTAAATTTAGTTTTTATTGTAATACTAATAAGTACCTAATAATCTTTGGTATACGTTACCTACCTTTGTATTTCGTGGATAGTAAAAAAAATTTACTTATTGCAAAATTAGCTAAGCTTTGAACCAATAACTTTTAGGTATAATTAACTGTATTCATCTATGTATACTGCTAATCAATTATATGCAGGTATTTTAACTTACTTCTGAAACATATTACCAACATAAACTGTATACATTACGGTTGTACCTACAGCAAATAACATAGTTATTATAATCCGCCATGTTGATTCACAACGTGTTGTAATTGGTCATCGGTTCAAAATCGATTCGTTGGCTCGATTAAATTTTATTACATTGTTTTAAGTAAACACCGAAGTCTCTATATTTAATTACAAAAGGAGGTTTAATAGTTTTAGATTAGTAATTGTGTTTAAAATTCTCAGCACAACGTTACATTAAATTATACTACATACAACAATACCTATACCTACATTACAAAAGTAAGTATGAATTAGTTGCATGAAGTTGATATTATATTAGTTCCAAATTCGACACGAACTTAATAAAATTATCAAGTTCCAAGAATATGTCACACTTGTTATGACAAAAACTCTTTTATCCGTCCGTTGGCTCGCTCATTTCTGTTAATTGTTCCAGAGACGTGATTTTAATATATCATGCATGTTGACTGGACTCTTTTATCCGCGTATGCTAATGGCTGTGGCCAGCGATGTGTAGATATAGACTTATTCAGGACTAATCTATCGAGAAATAGCAAATCTCGATTTTAGTATTAAAAAGACTATAATACAACATTTCTTTTCAACCTACTTAATCAATCATTTATTCAACTTTGTTCACTAATTGTGAGTTGTTATTAGTTGTTGTTACATACTTTTGCTGAGAATGCAAATAAAAACTATCGATCAAGCCAAACAAGTACTCACACATCGACTATTTTTTTTGCAAAATGATGTAAATGCAGTAGGCTACATAAACTAACATTAAATTAAATTGTCAAAATTTGTTTATGCAATAAAAACAAAAGCTAAACATTCAGTATATATCATGTATACAATAACGAGCAAGATTAAGGCTGAGACTAATCCTGGTACCGGTTGATTCACATCACTAATCATTGTATAATTTCTATGGTCCATACTATACACGAGTCGGTCGAAGTGTTATTCTTTATTGTGTCGCATTCAAAGTGCGAATGGGACGTAAAACTGCGGTATGGCTTTGTTGGAAATTCTTTTAGCGATATTGAATTAGGAAGGTTCATGACGTTCATTACTTTTAAATTATTGACCTTGTATTATCAGGTAAAAACTTTGCGCGCGTTTATATTATGCATCATTATTGTAGGTACCTATATAGATAGACACCTCGTACATTAACACTATTATCTGTGCGTTCGATTTGCAAGAAAAAAATCACCGCATTTTCCCATCACTTGTGGTTGCTTGCATGTCGGTTGCTTCAAAACCTGAATTACCTGAACTTTGGCGTGGATGGCCAAATTGCGAAAATACCTATTAAGAGAATAGCCAAAAATGATCAAGAGAAGTCTCAAAGTTGATATTAATGAAAACTTTATACTTCCTAAATCACATTTAGGAAGTACAAAGTTCACAACTGTAACACAGTTTATACTAGTACAGGGTACACGGACTTACTAGTTGAACTAGATTTATTAAGCTATGGAAGGTAATTGTATGTTTTATTTTATATAAAGTTATATTATAATCTACTTAAGAAATCATGTACTCAAACTTATTGCAAATAAATAAATTTGAATTTGAATTTAGGTAGGTACTGCAAGTAAGTTGAATAGTCAAAGATTGCAACGCATTTACTTAAGCGTAGACAGAGAAAAGAACAGATAAGCGCGAACTTAGGATTGCCAAACTTAGTGCAGTCGGGTATTACTGCCTATCAGCCAGCCCTCCCAACTGGCCCTCCCGTATCGAAATCACCACAGTACGGGTGGAGAGGCGACATGTTTGTCCTCTCCACTTTAGGACATTGTCATCATTTATTGCCCGTGGCCCGGTGTCGAAACAGTAGTCTGTTGGTTTACTCCTGGACTGTTTGCCTTCCCTATTTTCGTTTTGGACTTATATTAGTGGTTACGTTTTCTTAGATTTACAATTAGATATATTTTTTGTTTCGCCTGCTTAGCTTGATCTAAACGCTCATGCAGCCGGCGATACTCGGACGAATGGATGCGGTTACAAACGTTCGTGTTTTTTTTTTATTGAATCATTATTTAAAATGTTTTCTGTCATTATCATAGCAAAAAATGGCATAAGTAAATCTATTTACTAGATATTATAATAGGTATCGGGTTTGCTAATCTACGTATGCTCCGAAGCTTGTTATGTGGGAAACGAAGTCTGGAGGCCTAGCAAGATTCTTTACGCGAAAGTAAGTGTAACGTTAATGTAATCAGTTGTATGGGGCGCAGATCAAATGCCATAAACCATACAACTGACTTATGTTAACATTATACTTACTTTCGCGTAAAGATTCGTGCTAGGCCTACTGAGTTCTACTCTACACGGATTCATTTACACTCTTTCTCAGAAAATGATGTACTATCATATACTCAATTTATGCAATGGATTCAATAGGCATGATGACTACTATTAAAAATGAGCAAAAAGTAAATATTACTTTCATAAAAAAGATTAAAAATGAATGCAATAATTGAAAAAATAAGCAAAATCGGTAAATAAATCACGGAGTAATAAGCTTTTAAAGTTTCTACAGGAGGCATCTCGCGAAACAGAGCGCCCCCACAGTTACTATGAAAAATCTACTCGTGACGTCACATGCCAAAGAGATTGTATGAAAAGCTACCACAGCTTAGTAATAACGACCTTCCTCTGACGTCACTGGCCGTTTGAGCTATCTCTTTCTATTCCGGTTTTTAAAATGCTTGTAACTTGGTAATTTTTTGAGATATTTAATTTTTGTTTTCACGAATATTTATCTTTTGAGGAATATAATTAATTTATCCAAAAAAAAATTTGCCCTGTATAAATAAATTGTAACAGCCAAGACGTTTTGGTGTCTCTAAGCACGAGGGTCGAGGTGCCGAGTGTGGTCCGTGATACAGTAGCCCGATGATCAAGTTTAAAGAGGTGCTCTTATGGATGGCCCTTCACCATACGACCTCCTTGGGTGTTGGAAGGAAGAGTTGACATATAATTTTATGGGGTTTTTGCTTGTTGTTTTGTTTAATTTTATTATTTGTTTAATTTTTATTTTTTTCTCGGTTCTGTTTATTCGAGTTTTTGTAATTAAAATAATCAATAATCATACATAATTATAGATATTATGCACTGTACCTAAAAGTCGTATTTCATGCTATTGCTTTGAATCATTTGGAAACATTTTAAGTTACCCTACCTAACGAGTACGTTTGGTGTCGTACTTAGGTGGGAATCGAACCCACAACCTACAGTTTAGACGGCAGTGCTAATACCAAATGCGCTGTGATGTGACGCCAGTCATATTGGAAAGACATCTAAAATCATTTATCGGTAAATAATCAAAGTTTAAAAATGAACAATTAATTGCAAAAGTAAGCATATCACCTTATAAATTATTAAACAGTGTTCACAATGTCACATGCTATTAATATCCCGATGATCGTCCAAACCCCGATAGCGGTTCGGGGAAGAGCCGCTAATGTGCGGGTACTCCGCCCCTTCCTGTCGCGGGTGCATTAGCATGCGCCCGCGCCGTTTTACTGCAAGCTGCTTGAAACGTTATACCATAACTTGGGACTTATTAGTACTCTATGGTAGAGAACCCATTACTTTATGTACCGATGCTACTCTATGGTAGAATATCTGCTACTTTATGGTAGAGTACGTTACTATATGATCACACTTTGTACCATCATTAAATGAAATGATGATGATGATCCGAAATGAGGAGATCCGCAGGAGAACTAAAGTGACCGATGTAGCTCTTAGAATTAGCAAGTTGAAATAGCAATGGGCAGGCCATATCGCTCGTAGAACTGACAACCGATGGGGAAGAAAGGTTCTCGAGTTCCACGAACCTGAAGGCGCAGCGTAGGCCGGCCCCCCACTCGGTGGACCGACGATCTGGTGAAAGCCGCGGGGAGCCGATGGATGCAGGAGGCGAGCAGCCGCTTAATGTGGCGCTCCCTGGGGGAGGCCTATGTTCAGCAGTGGACGTCTTCAATACTTTGTATAAAAACAAATAATTTGAAAAAATAAATAAAAAAATTAATAAAAAAATAATAAAAAAATCTAGTACATCAAGATACAGAAAAAAATACCGAAAGGGGAAGAAAGATCTCGAGTGGCAACTACGAACCGGAAGACGCAGCGTAAGTCCCCCCCCCACTAGTTAAACCGACGACCAAGTCAAAACCGCGGGTGCCGATGGGTGCAGGAGGCAAACAGTCGCTGAAAGCACATAGATTACTTATGTGATAAGCTAAGTAAAGCGTGTTTTGCCATCTCACGACTGGTCAAGATGCTCAGTCCAAAGGCAGTGAAAAGTGCGTACTTTGCATACTTCCAGTCTTTGCTTTGCTACGGTATCGACCTGTGGGGCCAGGCAGCGGACCGTCATCGGGCTTTTGATCTCCAAAAGCGGGTATTACGAATAATGTGTCGTGTGCCTTGGGACACACCTGCTCGACAACTTTTTATAGACCAGGGTATTCTTACAATGCCTTCGTTGTACGTATTGGAAGTAAGTAAGTTTATGAAATCCAATTTAGACAAATTTAAGTCAATTAAAGATTTTCATAATAGAAATACTCGTAGCAAAAACAATTTAATAATAGAATTTAAAAGATTAAAAAGTCATCACAGTCAGTTTGGAACATAGGGCCAAAAATGTACAATAAAATAAACAAAACCATTAGAGAAATTGAGTCATATGATCTATTTATTAGCAAATTAAAAGAATTCCTTTTAAAAAAGGCGTATTATTCTGTTGACGAATACTTAAATGATAAATTGACATAAGTCTTTTAATTTGTAACGTATTGTTTATTTTTATTAATTTTTTATTTTATTTTATTATGATGAAATTAATCGTGAGTTATACTTTCAGTATAGTTTATTCGTAAAAATGTTGACTAGTTATTAAGTTCCTACTATGTTATTTTATAATAATGTAATGTGTGTGAATTTAACTATGTATTAATTTTGTAAACTGTTGACCTATAACTCTGTTATTAAGAAATAAATGATAATGATAATAAAGTGGCGGGACGCCTATGTGCACTAGACGTTTTAAGGCTGTTGATGATGAATTTCCAAAAGCTGGTCCATTATTTTTCTCTTTTATTTACATGTCAGCATTTAGTTATAGCCAGCGGATTACTTTCAATTTCACAACCAAAACTAAATGCAAATAATTCTGCCCCTGCTCACTACACTTTGTTTTAAATCTTTTAAGGCTTGAGCAGATGTAATAAAAATGTAAATCCTTCTGAGTTACGAGGTGCCGTGTCTCTATCCACCGTACTCTGGCTACCGGTTCTACTGTCACCCACGCCTAGCTTGTTACAGGCAACGAACTTGAAAAATGCATTAGTTCTCCGTCATAGCAAGAAAATTGAATTCGATTAGCTGAGCTGAAGGAATTTAAACCTAAATTTATTGCGACAGAGTACCTACTTAAGTATTTTTTTTACTGTTTGTTAGTGCAAGTTTGAAATTGAACGTTTAGTATTGAAACTTGTGTTTAAGTTGTCAGTTGCGATGAAGAATTAGACTTATGCGCAATGGACAATCAAAAAATTGTAGTTTATTCACTGTATTTATCATATTGATTGATAAATTGGCAAATACTATTGTCAACATCGTCATTATCCCAATAAGTTCCCACTGCTGGGCCCGGGCCCAGCAGTGGGAACTTATTTATTTCGTTTTGATAGCTTCTAACGTTACCAATTCAATAAGTGCCAACTTAGGCGCTGCCAAAATGATTTGCAGACCGGGATTACTTAGGTAGGTAGATATATGAGGAAGCTAACCTTAAAAACGAAAAAGCCTATCCATTCCAAATTGTAGAAAATATTGATAGACCCATCAATTCCAAATCTGAACTTAAATCAACGCGACGTGTGCCTCCGAAAGCTCCTAGTTTACCTGATACTGTGAACTATACTAAGTGCCATACTGTTGTTTTTAGGACCAATGTTGACTTGCGACCGTGTGTGGTCCAATGGTCAGCCGATACATCCAATAAAGCCTTAAGCGACATTAAAATCCAAGCTCTTTTGAATCTTCTCTCGCTGTGATAAAGTTGCAATTACGTTAATAGAGTAGAGGCTTTTACGGACCAGTTTTGGATGTTTGACTAAATAAGACAGTGTTGCCTTTGAAAAAACTAAGGATAATAGCGAAAGTGTTAGGTCGGGCTGGTTTGTTAACTTTTTGTAAACAGACAAATTGAATTAACGTAATTTTTAGTCAGCGAGATGCAAATGTTCACAAATTGCGTCGGATGTGGAGGGACCAGACAGTGAGTGGGTGCCGTTGCCATTGTATTCTGTGAACTGACGTGTGATATTACGCATGCAGTGTTGCCACGCTTAATTAGATCATTTGAAATCGTCTTAAACCTGATTTGGAATTAAGACGAGCACGATGATCGTGAAACTCTAACTTATTGTCGTCTTGATTAAAAAAGTTTTTGTAGTAAAGAGCACCTTTTTGGCCTGTCCAACTGTCCGCCATTTTGTAAAAATCACGAATTCATGGCCATTGATGAAACTGGTGTCAATTGATAGGAAAAAGTATAGGAAACAAAAAGTATTCTATAAAAAAATCGCTTAAGTGATATACTTTCTGAGATATTTGAGTTAGAATGTCTTTCTTCATACTTGACTATAATATTCTTATAGTGCAACTGTAGAGTGGTGAAGCTTAAAATAGTAGACCTCATCATCAGCCTGAAGAGGTCCACTGCTGAGCATGGCCTCCCTCAGAGAGCGCAATATACAGCGGCTGGCTTATCTCCTGCATCCATCGGCAATGTTATGATTATGCATGCAGTAATAAAGATAATCTGCGTTTCAAACTATCCTTAGTTTGGTTTAGCTCCAAAAGGATAAAGACAACTTTATAATATCTACCTAGGTACTTACATAATTATATTACTTATAGGTAATTTACGATTCCATCGAGCTGTCATCAGTTTTTAAATGTAGTTTTATTTGAAGCACTATGCTCTTGCATAGCCACTATAAAATACAAATAACCATTCAATCTAACGATATGCGGTCAACTGTTCATTAATAAGCTAATGACAGCTCAGTTTGACAGCTACTTATCGCGCCATCTATCGGCCAGTTTAATATCGTACGCGTTCTGAACGTCAAAACGTTGTGATAGGCACTGCTTCATTTGATTTAGTACCCCTTTCGTTGGGACTTGCATTGATTTATCAATTATTTAGAGAATGCGCTCGTGGTATGTTTAAGCCACGATCTTACTTACATGTCGTACAGCTTGGATTCAATCATCAATTATTTTCGATTATCTGATTTGTGTATGTAGTGTAACGTGTAAGAGTTGAGGATTTAAAATGGTTATTTTATTATGAAATGCATAACGTAAAAAAGTTTGCTGTTAGTTCAAGGAGTGCTAGTGATGTCCATTTCGATATCAGTTTGAGAACGCACCAAACATTGATCACTAACAAGCAGAGAGCCTAGTCCGAGTTAATTTATTAGTTTTCACGTCTCACGGTGAATAGTGAGTGATGCGTTTTTGCATGGTTTCACGACAAGCGCCCCTAGTGAGCGAATTGTGAACCACAGAATGCATGTGATTCTCAATTAGCTCGCGTTTCGTGAAACCATACGAAAACGTCGGAAAACTGACGCAAATGACGCAGCATCCGGTGAGCACTTTGGTCGTGAGACTCGTGACACTTTTCGAAAGCAAAACTGCGCAAATCTCAGCCTAGGCTCTCTGTTTTAGAACCGCGAAACCACAAAAGTGTAAGATTAACATTGCTTAAGTATGCCCATTTATTGTATAGCTCTTACAAAATTACTTTGACACCAACAGGAAACTCGTAGAAGGCTTCATTTAAATATCATAACTTTTCAATTTCATTGATCTGACATTGTGATTTATTCGTCGATCTCCATCTATCGATTAAAATACAATGCAGGTTGACAGATCGGCCGTATTCGATTACAATTCTGTACAATTTTTTGTCGATTTTTTATTCGTTTATTTGAACGCTATCGGAATGGTTCGTATTGATTTTTGAAATGAATGTTTGCTTTAATGGGTGACTCTTTACGTAGGATATTTAAAATCGGATAAAAAGAGTTGAAGGAAATGTTTTAGAAGGGTTCATTTGAAGATAAATTTTAATATGTGGCTTGTGTGTATTAGAACGTAGAATGGTGGTATAAAACGTAGGTTTATAAAAAAAAGTATTTTACTCTGCATGTATCCGTCGCAAAAAAGTTATGCATACCTACTAAAAAGCTAAAACATACAATATTTTTATACGATGCTATCTATACCTATACTACAAAACTTCGATTCAAATTTAAATCGATCGGAATTCGTCAGACATATTCGATGTGATAAATTAACGATGTCTGCATCTCGATAAGTGACATTACTCGGTTCACATCGAGACGGGAGCGTTGATTGATAGCCGGACAGGTTACCATCGATGTCGATATTGATTCGAGTTGGTTTTAGATAGATGTGCGGGCATTCTGCGAATCGTTTCGATCTTGTTTTATTGTGATCGGTTTGAAATAAGAATAATTTTAATGTTGTTTATTTTTAATCGATGATTGATATGAATTATGTTTTCTTCAGTTTTTAAACAGTTTTAACAGCTTGTTGCACTGTTTTGTAATAATTTAATAAAATATAACAATGGCACGAGCCCATATAGATTCCCATTGCTGGTACACGGGCCTTATCTCAACGTGAGAGAGTGTAGGTCATAATCCACCAAGCTAAGTGAGTGTTGGTGTATGACACGCATGTTCTTGAATTTTGGGTTTCATTTCTTCTGTACCCCTAGTAGGAGTTTCGATAGTTTACTAAAACTTGATTCGACTACGTTTTCTCCGTTTTCTCCCATACATTTCTCCGCCCCTAGCGGACACGTTGATGAACTAAAAATGGCAGTACAAGTTTTAAATGGATGCGCACGTATTCACGTATTGGAAAACTCGTACTAGGGGGTACAGTTCTTCACTGTAGTAAAAGCGAATCCTAATTCCGCACATATTCGCAAAGACATTGGTGCGGGGCTAAACAGGATTCGAACCAGGTTGCACAGGCTGAAAAGTCGCACGGGCTAACGCTAAGCCACACTCTTCCCTACGCCACGATCACTCTATAAAAATACTACGATCCCAAAAAAGAATTTCGAAAAGGGGTTTAAAAATGATGGAGGTCAAAAACATAAAAGAGGACAAAATACAACACAAACATTACAAACACAACACAAACATGGCAATCACAACACAGACTGAGTTGAGGGCCTATCGTCTCCTTTTTCAAAGTCGGATGAAATAAATATGAGTTACTAACGTACTAAGTACAAACTGTGCAAAAAGTATGTCAGAGAAAATTCCGTTTCCTCTAGATTTTAATTCTCTAACCATTAGCTATTTCCCTTACAATACAAAGTCTATTCTCCTGACCCACCTGCGGTTAGGGCATTAGTTTCCTGGACGCACTTTACGAGCACCGCAAGTAATTAACCAGTGGTTAAGGCACGGTTAGAGCTCGGTTAAAGCTAGACTAGACCGTGTTTAACGATAGCTTTACTATCGTCACGCGTCCATTGTCTTTATCTAGCATTATGAAATGTTACAATGTTGTGTTAAACTATTTAATTTTAATAATAAGTATTTGTATTAACAGTCAGTTTATGGTTGTTTTTAATTGCTTGTTACAAAATGTGTGGTATTAGATTGTTCGCATGAAATTGTCTTCCAAAGTACAATGCAAATATCCAACTTACGACATTAGAATGAGACTTGAGACAAAATGATACAGAAATATCTAATGCAATTCCGCTGGAAACAAAATCAGTTATATTTGGCTGGTATACAGGGTGTAATTTAATTCATTAGCATAAATTGAGCTCATGATAGTACATCATTTATAGATGATTATTAAAGAGTAAAGAGTGTAAATGAAAATATTTTTATTGAAAATTATAAAGATTGCCGCGGCACTTAACGCAGTTGGCACGGATGATTTTGATACATTTAAACGTTTTTATACCTTGTATGTACTAATTAAAAACAGTACTTCATCATTTTAATTAAATTTTGAATTATAGTATTTGATTAAGTAAGTTAGTTCATTTTTTGGAGTTATTATTATTACCAACCCAATGTGTTAGAATTCAATAATATTGGTCCACACGTGACCGGTATCAGGAGTAGATACTTAGTTTCAAAGGATGCTAATGAATTCAATTACACCCAGTATAAGTACCTAAGTACCACACAGAATCACTCGGATCTACATAGAACTTCACAGAATCGCTCTGTATATTGTACATCGAGGTAATTATGAGCTCCATTAGGAAAATGGTTAAAAGTCAAGTCACAGAGTAAATAATACGATATTCAAACCATCCCCTCTATCTGTACCAGGACTTTTGGCTCGACTTTTGTAATGCGAACAACCTTTCAGTGTCTGTGTTTCAAGTACTTACCTAATCTGAAAGAATTCAAGAGGTTCCGGTTTCTTCTAGGCTACATGCATGAAAGACAATTTTTTTTGCATAAATTAATAATATTCCTCAAAAGATGAACATTTGTGAAAACAAAAATAAAATATCTCAAAAAATTACAAAGTTACAAGAATTTTAAAAACCGGAATTGAAATAGATAGCTCAAACGGCCAGTGACGTCAGAGCAACGTCGTTCATAGTACCTCATTACTAAGTTGTGGTAGCTTTACATACAATCTGTTTGGCATGTGACGTCACGAGTGGATTTTTCATAGTAACATTAGTAACTGTGGGGGCGCTCTGTTTTGCGAGAAAGGGACAGGATATGCCCACTACAGAAACTTTAAAAGCTTATTACTCCGTGATTTATTTACCGATTTCACTTATTTTTTCAATGATTACATTCATTTTTAATCTTCTTTATGAAAGTAATATTTATTTTTGTTCATTTTTAATAGTAATCATCGTGCCTATTGTATCACAGCACAGATTACTAAATTTTATTCAGTAATGTGTTTAATTAATATTAATTTAATTCATCATCATAATCAAAAGCCTGAAGACGTCCACTGCTAAACATCGGCCTCCCCCAGTCAGCGCCACTTTGAGCGGCTGCTTCATCGGCTCCCCGCGGTTTGTCGCAACTTAATTAGTCTCGTTTAACTAACATCGTCGACCGCATTACTTAACACCAGGCGAATGTGGACCAACGTCTGACCATTTAATTTTTTACCTATAATAATTAAAAAAAAAAAGATTCACAGGTTTACTTATCTAACTTTGCCATCACATACTCTATTTTCAGAAATTGCAATAACTAAGATAAGCATCCCGTTATGAAAACCCGATTCAGAAATTAGTCACAAACTTATCTTCGTTTGACATAAATACAGCACAAGTGTGTTATACAAACAGTAAAGACATTGGAAACAAACGCCATAACAGGGGTTACGTCAGTTTCTTCTAATTAATTTTTTATATTATTTTTAATGAGAAATTGAAATGTGAAATAGTGAAACTTAAAAAACATTGATACTCATTGAACTAAACGTGACTTAAATTTAATCAATGATGACCATAATGATATGGAACTGCTGATTAAACTGATTGTTCCATACTGATAATGATGTATACTGTGACTTAGGATTTGTCTCAAAGACACTTTCCACAAAGGAAATGACACAAGCAAGTCGGCCATCTTTTATTCAAATATGAACTAGAAAACCACATCCGTTAGTTCTATTGATCGTTTGCTTTCTGGTTAATCCCTTTGAGAATTGATTTTGCACGCCCATAAATACGTGAGGAAATTCATTTATAATTTCGTTAAGTGGGTAATAGTTTTCAGGAGAAATATTCATGTTATTGTTAATATTAGTTTGCAATACGATGGTGGCGCGTGAGAATATAAAGATCGAATTCTATGTTCAAAACGTTCAGACGTTATACAACAATGATTATCTCACGTTGTATTATTATCCAAGAATAAAAAAGGCCAGTTTCTTCTAGTCTCAGTAGGTAGGTAGTTAATCCATTATGAATAAACTTTTTTTTAGTGAGAGGTTGTTACTTAAGTACTTACAAATGATGGACGGATGGTGTAAGTTTTCCGGTTAATCTCACGACCTCTCCTCTTTTTAAACAATGCATTTTCTTAATTCAAAATTTCAAATAATCAACGCTGGCACTTTCCTTGTAGCGTAGTTTGAGGTCGCTTTCGACTTCCCTTTAAACTAATGACTCAAAACAAACATGCAGATTGGGCACCACAAAAGCCTTTATAAGATGATTGCTGTTTGCCGTTTGCGGTATATAAGTTAATGCAAATAAAGGCGAGCCTCAGTTTACCTGACAATTCACATTTCACGCGGAATGCGTCAGAGGATCAACCGCGGATAACCAACAACAAAGGAGTCGATGTCGTGCCCTTTCGGAGAAATGACGAGTTCACTACAGCTCGCCAGTTTGTCGGTCCACTTAACGTCCAGCGTTCGATCCGTCGGCAAACTACAGGTCATATTAAATAGTTTCCCCGAAGTGTCACCCGCCGGCGCGCCTACACACGGCGCGCAATAAAAGCGATCGATTATTACCTATACGTGTGAAAAGCGGAAGGAATAGGACCATCACCGCTCCGTGACACAAGCACGAGCTATACGTCCGCTGAGACACTCGTGAGAACTGTCAATATTTGACCCCAAAGTCAGTACGCTTCGAAATTGTCTCAAAGGCTTTGATATTTTTCAATCGTAAACATTGGTCTAATAGCATTATTAAAGCTAACAGCGATCTCAACTCTGTGGTTGAAGGTACTTACTTAATCTTTCGTTCAGTTGATCGTGCCTTTGTAATATCAACATCGATTCATTAGGAACCCGTTTTTATTTGCACTTTCTACGCATAAATAAATATGTATAAAGGTATATTACTGCGGAATCTGGCACGCGTCAATCAAACCGAACGTACACGAAACCTAACGATTTGTCACTCGGCCATTTTGAGACATTCACAATAAGCCGCCATTTTGGTGACAATAATTAACTGATAGGCATCACCGTCCGTCCGCTTTCTAGTTTTTGTTTTCCTAAAATAATTATCATCACAATATGTGACTCGATCTCTTTTTACTTACCGCTGTTGCGGTATTTTGAATAAAATTAAGAGGCCAAATGATTTGAAATTCAATAGTGTCGGCACAGTCGTAATGGGTATCTATTAGAAACTGGCGGAACTAATCTTTATGTACCTACGGGATGAGAATGAAGATGCATATAATGCAGTTCGGTGAATGGATGCTGAGAACCTGAGAATTGTATTGATGTGCGTGGATTCAGTAAGCGGTCGCTAAATGGCTGCCGTTGATATTTTCAGCGAGGCATGCGAGGCGTTAAACAGCTGTTGAGTAGAGCGTGAGGCGAGTGAAGCGCGTCGAGGACGCGGACGGGCGGCGCGCGACCGCTGACATGACATGACTGTTTGCACTCACGCGGCGAACGGCGCGCCGCCGCCGTCACGCCGTCAATGGGTCAGGTTATTTACCTCTCCTTATCACCTTTTGTTTTGCTCAAATACTTAGCTCGTACCGTCTTCCGGTAGCTTTCGGATTTGCAGATGCTTAGTACTTCAGGCCACCGTTTTAGCATTGTTTATGAATGTGTTCCGGAAACAATTAATCAGCAAACATGACATTATTATGTTGTATGCAATGAGTCATACACTCCAAGGATTGGTCTCGCTTTTACTCGTAACAGCAAACAGCGAAAGACTCTGGATCCTAAAAAATGAAATAAAAACAGAGAAAGAATTCCAAATGTTTGCACAAGATATCGGCGTAGATCGAACATCGGAGTGAAATAGTAGAAGCCGAAGCTATTGGAAGGGCTAACAATGAGGCATTGGAGGCCGATCGGCGATGCAGGTCCCTGTGTCCACATTAGCATCTCGAGGCAGGAGTGTGTGCAAACAGCGAGGGTCATCCGATGAAATGTTCAAAGGCTTTTAGTTCCCGAGAATTATTAAATGAAGCCCCAGGATCGTAATGTAAACACGGCGTGTTTGTCGAGCCAAGAACCTGTTGCTTTGTCGATGGTGATGCGTGCTTCGACTTATTGGCGGTTATTTTATGTCTGCTAATGTTAATGTGACTGAGGGCAACATTGTGACACAGATGTAGCTTACGACCTGCAATGCCATTGTCCATCTTTATTCCCTTTTTATGGACCATTGATTCATAGCATTACTGCGAATAACCGAATCCAAACATTGCAAGATATTCCGTTCTGCTAATGACGTCGGAATGGTGCTTTTACAACTTATTAGTATGAAGCTTGTACAATCTTTGGATTGCGCAAACGCTAAAGGCAGATTTCCCTTCGACGTCAACAATACGTTGCTTAAGTGTGTTGCAACGAACATTGAGCGCACCTCTGATGTGTGTGAATAGGATATTTATCTAAACAAATAAATGTTCTAATTCTAAGTTTCATCCCATGCTTCATACGAAGTAATATAAATATGTCAACGCCATGCTTAGTAAATCTTAGTATATATATATATATATTTAACTTGCCCAAAACCGTTACATTAGGGCTCAGTTGAAACTTTATCGCACGATGATGTAAAAGTACCCGTATATCTAGGCAAACATGAGTGTATATATTATGTCTAGGCAAATACCCAGGTAGCAGGCATCCCGGGTGCTAACACCGCTAATGTGTGGACAGAGAGCTCGTGACGGATCCTGCTAATAAATATTCCAGGGAGCATGGCTGCGAACTTTAGCAGCGTTATCCGAGGAGGGTTAAGTGGTAACTCCTAATGGACAGGAATTTAACTTCTACATATTCTTATCGTACAAGAAACAATGGCATTTTTTTTCAGGGGAAGATTTTGATGTTTTGATAAAATTGTTTATAAGCAAAGCATGTTAGTGGTATAAAAATTGTCTCATTGAATGTTCATGTGATGGAGTCATGGTGCATCCTTGCCTAGAAGATACATAATCCATCCAAGTATTCAATTGGATCTTTGGAGAATTAATGTAACGCCATCAACAATTCAGCATCAAGAAAACATTTTAATCAAGTAATACTTGTCTTGTAAGATGACAGAATTGATTAATTTGCGTGTTGTAAAGTGATTCAGCACCGAACATTTTCACCTCGCGCCTCACCTGATATCTCTTACGGCATTAACAGCTCAACGTTCAATATTTTATTACCGCTCATGTTTGTTCAGAATACCAAACATGTTGAGCGCACACGACAATACAAGTTTCTATTTGATTTCGCCTCATAAAACATACTCGCATAGATACGATTACGATTTCTATCACAAATATCACATTGTATAAATGAACGCTCTGTCATCAAGTATTTCTTGTTCCAAAGCAAACACTATCGATTGCGACGTTAGGTTAAATTTTAAGTGTAACAACAGCTAATTGTCTGACGGCTGTAGCTACTTCTTATGTATCATTAAAATAGAGTAGTGTTTTGTTTCAAACGCTTTCGGTCTTATATTCATTGATATCGGTGGTTCTCGTCTTATTGTCTACCGCAAAATCGCTGTTATGCATAAGTAGTTTAGGTTCTATTTCGACTGTGAACTGTGTATTTAAAAAAAGGCGTTAATCAACGGTGTGTCCTCCTGCTTCTATCAAGGTTCGGGATTCTTCCGAGAACGGAATGAGGTCCATTCCATGTTTGTTCAAAATATAAGCAAGTAGCGCGCTTAATGGCCTCTGTGGATGAATTCTTTCACTTTCCGTTTCTTTGTTGTTGTCACGATTTAAAGTGTATCAGTGATGAAAGGTTTCTCAGTTCTATATGTGCTACAGTTGTTTCTCAACATACGCCTATCTACTCGTTTCTTATTGCGAAACGTGGAGGCGTTTCATTTACCTCGAAGTGTTAAGTTGTAGTGAAATTCCGGTCATTATTGTTGACTCATCCAATACAATATGTACCTTTTCATCGGCCCACTTGACAAGTTACAGTTAATGTTATATTATAAAATCACGCGTGAGATTAGAGCTGGCTCTGCGCTCGGTTTGATTCTATTTATTTTCACATTAGCACTGGACGTGCTAACGTTATCCTACTTATCGGTACTGGCGGCTGTTGGTTTTTCTGTCCGACACTTGATAATAATATATCAATATACTTATAACATACATTTGTTATAGCTGAATGTGGTGAATCTGTAACATGTAAGGTAGACGAACCCAAGAGAGATCGCTAAGTGGCTCATTTTATTGATATAATTGTGGTCACCTCGGGAAGCAGTAAAAAGGTTGGAATCCAGTAGCAGTGTGGAACCATGAGAAAGAAAAGGCGAATAAAATTACCAAGCTGGAACACAAGAACGCGATTAGGGTTCTGTTGTCAAGAAACGGTCCGGTATTTCAACCAAAACCTAAAAAATAATTTTTAGTTTAATCCTATTTACATTTGATTGGCTGAAGTGTTATTTGCTAATAATGTTATTGCGTTCGTGATTTCTTAATTTAGGTGACATGAATGAAAATCAACGAACTTGTATTTCATCATATCAAAATCTAAATTTGAAAGGTGGGGTCACAAAAAACACTCATTGTATAATCCTATTCCTATTGTAAAAAATCATTAAGCACACGTTACTTTTAATTAAAATACAATGAACGGGTCACAAAGTTTTATCATAGTGATAATTGAGAATGGCTTCTTTTTCTTATTTACCTGTACCTACATAGGTTTTTTTTCAATCTTCATCATCATTGGCCTTTTTGCTTCCTTTTGCCGGTTCTATTCAATTTTGTTAAACATCTGGTCAAAATGTTGAAGTAGACATAACTACTCATTTCTACTAGGAACTATGGTGAAGAAACTCCCAAAAGCCTCCGTTCGCAGAGACAATGGGACGAGCCCTTGTGTAAGATCATACAAGCGTCTCTATTACGTAACAGTAACATCCCTGATAGGGCTCGCCTCCTTGCCACTAGCGAACGTGAGTCAGGTTACTGGCTACATGCTATTCCTTCGCCCAATATTGGAACCCTTCTAGATAATTCTAGCTTTTCTATTGCAGTGGGCCTACGTCTGGGCATCTCCAGGACAGAACCGCATCTCTGTCACTGTGGGGGCGAGGTGGACCGATTGGGTCACCATGGCTTATCTTGCCGCCGCAGCGCCGGACGGCTGTCACGCCATGCCGCCTTAAATGACGTCATCCGTCGGGCCCTTGCCACCGTCAACGTGCCGGCTATCTTAGAGCCGAACGGTATTTCACGTGACGATGGTAAGAGGCCTGATGGTGGGTGACGTTAATCCCGTGGAGCCGTGGAAGGCCGCTGGTGTGGGATGCTACCTGCGTTGACACGCTAGCGCCTTCCCACGTTAACAACTCAGCTCGGGCGGCATGTGCAGCGGCTGAAGCTGCAGAAGACCTCAAACGGAGGAAGTATGAATCCATAGGCGATGGATACATATTTGCTCCGTTTGGGGTTGAATCAATGGGTCCCTGGGGCCCACAGGCGCGGCTTCTTGTTAAGGAGCTGTCCAGACGGTTGGTCGACCTAACACGTGACCAAAGGGCTGGCGCATACCTCGGCCAACGAATCAGCTTGGCAATACAACGAGGGAATGTCGCCAGCTTTTTGGGCACGCTCCCCGCAGAAAGCAACCTAAATTCTGTGTTTTATTTATAGTATTTTTTTTTTGTTTGCGGCATAGCTTTTTTTTGATAGGGTTTTCGTTTTTAGTTAGGTGTATATATTTATTAAGATATGTTTAAAGTATATTTGAGTTGTTTAGTTTAGTGTATATATATTGTTATTTAAGTTTTTGTACTAATAAACCAGTGTGGAACTATGTAATTGAAATTGATAAATTTATCCATTAATAGTGAAAACGTCTTATCGTGAAAATGTATAATTTTGACATGCATTCATACGGTGCGGAACCCTATAAACAGGGCATCGGAAAGGGTTGCGTGTTTTCGAACGCGAGCGTTTATCCGAACGAAACATTTCTCCGATAATAACTCAACACAATATAATAATGCGAATAATAAATAAAAATGGAAATAAAATAATAATTTTAATGCCGTAATTGCGGGCCTGCGGGCCGCGGCGGCAAAATGCGCTCGTTTCGAACGATTTGATTGCGGCCCTCGTGTTCCTTGGTATTGAAATCCGATGGGACTTTAACGTGACTGCTTCAGTTATGATTGATGATTGAGTTTCTTCACGACCTATGTATATAGAAGCCGATGTTTTTTACGGAAAACGACGGTCTCTGTGGGCGTGGTGGTTGAGCAGGACGGCTTATAACCCGGAGGCGGTGGGTTCGATTCCCGCGACAGCACAAGTATTTGTGCAATTTAAAAAAAAGAGAGAGAATCCTAGTTATGATCCAGGATCTTATACATAAATGTTATATTAAGCGTTAGAAAATAAATAATGTGACATAATTCCTTGCAATACTACACAACTCCCTGTAATTTGAACCGAATTACCAGTCACGCTGACTTATAGACCGTCCTAATCCTCCAGCCTAATGTAGCAGTATTGCACGAAAATAGGAATAAAAGTATTCCGTTTTTTTATGAGAATGAAAATATAAACATAATGCTAACTGTTTTTAACACTTGCCAGAATCGTCAAGTTAGCAACTTGTACTGAACTACTAGTCTTCGGTCTAATTACCAAAACTGACTTTTAAATAATATAAGGTAACGGCTACACCTGTATTTTATTTGTAGCATAAGCTGAATCCACAAAAATAGGTTTCTGTTTAGGTAGGTTATTAAGAACGGTCCTTGAACCAAAAGTACATGACCTCTCCGCTGGGAGTATCTTGGCAACCTTTTCTTTATTATTTCCATTCCATTATTAAATATTTGTTCGTATTTGGAAGCAGAGCCATTCAGGGAACAGCCCCTTAACTGGTAAGTACAAGCGGCTGCTCCCACTTTTTATTTTTCCACCTATTTTCTAAATACGCCCTCGTATCGTTCATATAATTTCCAAATACGATACACTTTAATTTACAATATACCTTGTCCCAATGTCAGGATATATGAAAATCCAATTTAACGTTGTTCAGACAATGCGACAGGTTTCAGTTACCGAAATAAGTGGCCAAAGGCGATAAATTTTGTGGTTACCATCTGGCGTCATTATTACTACATTTTACATACATGAAGTAGAGGTAACATTCAGTTTTAAAATAGTTGTTATTGATTAAATTTATACTTAGTACACCGACCGAATCATTAAGCCACGAATTCATCAACAAAACACATACCTATATCGCTTAGTTGGGTTTACATTTCACGCTGAAACATACCCATAAGTAATGTGTATAACATTTATGCACACAACTTGCTGTGTGCCACCACCTCCAGGTTATGTGCCGATCTGCTCAACCACCACACCACGGAGGCTGTCAAAAAACAAAAATACATCAAATATAATGACGTTATCAAAAAGAGCCTAAAATAAATGCTTGTTTGTAATAAGATAACATAAAAAGGTCTCAGCGAGTACCTATCATGAAATTACTGGGCAAATGAGACTTTATGACCTGATTACACAGTGTAGTAATATTACTAGACTGTGACATGTCTCAGGTGTCATCCCGTCACGCAAAACTTTATTATTTGAAAGGTCCGAGTGATACTGCAACTGTTATGGGCGGCAGTGTTGCTTAATACACTAGACATGACGACTAGCTCGTCACGTCATTCATTCTCATAAAAAAAAACCTGACACCACGCGTCTTTTGAATTATAATTTTCTTATTATATTTATTATTAGTTCTCAATAAAACCTGCTCTTGTAAACGATGCTCAATTCTAGCAATAAGAATGATACTGGGTCGCATACTTACGCAGACAGCCGACACCTCGCGACATTTATATGTAATTGCAGGTTTCGTTTCTAGTATATCAGCGTTGATCTGTGGCTCTCTTTACCGTCTCAGAGGAAAAATGTCGTAATTTGTATAACGTATTTCAGGATGTAAGTCTAATTTCCTTTGACGTGCGTGCACCTGCCGCTCGGAATATAATTTCAGAATAAGTAAGCCTTATAAACTGGTATAATTATACTAATGGGGAAATGCAATTTTCTTTCAAATGGATGCAATTTATTACCAGTTTGTAGGTTGTTGTAGAAATCTTGAAGCATCAACTCAACAAATGGGAGTTCTAATACTTCATAAATTATCTAATTTACGAAGTGCCTCTAAAAGTTCCAGTCAAGTGCGAGTTGGGCTCACCCACTTAGGGATCCGTACACATGTACCTACTTACTTACATTTCTAATTAGACTAAATACCAACCAGTACGGTTAGCATAATAAACAAAGATTTATTTTTATAACCGATTTTTTTATTATGCTCATCCAAAGGTAAACAATTGGGAGTGTTCCTTTTGTACATACGAACGAAATTCAGTCGAACTAACCACAGGTCTGAAGCGCACGTGCCTAATGCTCCGTTCATTTGTTCCAGTCTGCCCGGTCAGAAGGCGAGTCATCCGGTGAGCAGTCTTGCGAGAGTTCCGACGAAGGTGTCGGCAGGGATGCGCCGGCGCACCAGCCCATCCAACAGCATCCGCACCAACCGCACCAGCCCATGCACCAGCCGATGCAGCCACAGCACATCAGCCATCATAACACAGTGGCGCATCAACAGCTCAACCTGTCACATCACCAACAAAGGAACTCTCCTAGACCACTGGAGAGGGAGTTGAAAGTAAGTTTTAGTAATTAGAACCAGTATACTGGATCAGGGTACTAGCAGCTATGTGGTCATTTTGCTAATTGGACATTTGAAACGTGGACTATAGGTATAGATGAGATTAAGTCACTGATACTTTGAGATATGGCCTAAGGCTGACCCCACAAGCCCCGCATTAGGCGGTAGCCTTACCGTCGATATCGCCGCCTGAATTTTCTAGCGTGCGGCGTGTGTCGCCGCGATATCGCTGAATCACCGGTAAGACCCTCCAAGATCGGCACCGCCCAATGTGGGGGCAGCCTAAGTCAGATGAAGTCATTTTGAGATCTAGCCATTTTGATAACCCATAGAAACGTGTCTGCTGATCTGATATAGTTCTATATCTAATGTTTTTTTTTCACAGGTCCGAGATGACTTCGAGTCACTCAAGTCCTCGCTCCACCCGCACCTGTCTTCCCTTGCCTCCCTCGCCCAGGGTGCTCCCTTATCAACCCCGAGCAGTGTGTTCGCGCTAGCCGGGGGCGGCGCATCTGGGGGCTTCCCTTACGCCCCGCCGGCGTTCCTTGCGCCCGCGCCACCGCCGCCGGCGCAGCCCGTGGGCTCTGCATCGTCTTCTTCTTCAGAGGGCAGTGCAGCAGGGTGGAGCTTTGAGGAACAGTACAAGCAGGTTCGGCAGGTAAGTTGGATTGTTTGTCTATTACATGTAAGCTCTGATACTCATCGAAAAATTAAAAGTACTTGGTGGTAGGACTGCATAGTTCGTAGGTTTGCCACCGCATTGCCAGTTATTTTGTCGCCAAGCAGTTATAGTGTGCAAGCACTTGCGCTGAGAGTAAGTACTGTAGCTAGTGAAATTACTGGGAAAATGAGACTGTGATCTAACCTCACAGTCTATTAATCTTATTACTGCGGTCTACGCTGTGTTGTCTCAGGACGAACGTATGCAGTGCAGTAGGTATCACGGGAAACTAGGTATATTTTTGAGTTCCAAGTGGCTCCGCAATTATTATGGGCGGCCGCGCAAACGACTAGCTCGCCATAATGATAAAAATGTAACTAGTTGGTATCAAGACAGTTCGCTGCAATCTGTCTTGTCAAAATCAGGATTTAGCTACTTACAAGAGATTGTAAGTAGTTCAAATAAATCATAAACCAAGAACGGAATTCCTTTGCACAAATCAATCGTAAATATTTACTTCGGTCCGATAATCGGTTTGAATCGATTTAGCCTTCCACTGCCTCTCATAAAATATTCAGCTGTGAACTAGACATTACTAACGTGTTTCAAAGTACTAATGGACTGTTGTTTGATGTCTTGGGCACTAACCTATTATCATTAGCTAGGGACAAGTAGGCATAAAATGGAAACAAAAGAAAACGGTTTTATTACGAGCACTTATAAATAACATAGCGGATATCAAATTAAAGGCTTCTATAGTTGGAGGTACTTATAATACATTAACTAATAATTGTGTTTTTATATTACTTACAAAAAATATCTTCTTACAATTCATATAACTATCGAATCTGCTTACAAAACACGAAAATTGGTTTAGAAATACGATCTGTAGAGAAAATAACAACCGGACATCCGTCAGACAATACGAAATAATTCATATTATTCATTGTTCCCCAAGCTGAAACACAGACACTAAGCTCGCGTTTCGCGCTCTCTCTCTGTTATTATTCGCTTTTAATGAACGTTTTATGGGGGTAATCGGTATAGGTGGGGTTTAGGTACATCTGCGGATAAAATAAGGTTACTCATGTTGTCACTACATAACGGGCGAGCTAACCCGTTATCCTTTTGTTACATATTTCATTGGTTTGGAAAGGGATGTCAAAACAAGTGAGGGGTCATTCCGACCCCAATGCGTACTGGCAACACTCGTAATCCGATGTTAGGAGGGTCGCGACAGATTGGACAACTTCATTATTGTGTTTATACATCGCTGAATATGATTTGCTTTGAAAATATGATTGCAATGCCTTTAATGTTTCAGCGGCTTAATGTTGGGGGTAAATTTTTCATTACAAACCTAAAAGTTATTTGGTTTATTCTATTTGTGGTAAAACCGTAGTAGGTGAGACCGCGGTCAAATGCGGGCCTAACCAGTTATAAAAAAAAGTTATTTATGCAGTCATCTGAAAATCACTGGCTGTAATGTTTGGATTAAAGTGATGTGGCCCTTATTCAGGATCGTGAATATTTCATAAAGACTTTGTTGGGACTTCGGATAAGTACTTACCGACTATACCGATATTAGATAAGTAGGTATAAAGGAATTCTGGGACTTTCTCTCATTCCTCTTTGAAGTTTCGTATATTTCAATGCGGTTCAATGCGAAATGGAATTTTGAACTTTGAACTAGATATTTTAAGATTTTGTACCTATACTAATTTGTTTTTATGTTTGGATGTTTATGAATATAAGTACGTAGTTATTAATTTAATTACCATTACTTAAATGAAATAGTAACCGTAAGTGGTAGGTAAGGAGGGTTTTAAGATCCGTAGGTAAGGATTGGTTAAAAAATTTAACAAATTAATACATCGGCCAAACACTTTTAGTACCTACTTTCGTTCATATAATTTTTGCTTTGTCAACGTTTTTTTCCGTTATTGACTTTTGACTTTTTCTGCAAGCAGTAGTATGAACCCACCCGATTGAGGTAAGTACCTATAGTAATTAGTAATTACTTCAATTTAACGATATCCTTTTGTGAATTAAGGAGTTTCTCCTCACGACTACATACAAAAGAAGCATGCAAGCATAACAAGCTGTGAAGTATTTCATCCAAAAGATAAATGTAATTATCGGCTTTTGAATTCTTTAGTGCAATTGCATGCTTATTTAAAATTCACGGTGCACGTGTGAAAATAAAAAATATGCATAAATAATGAAAATTAAAATACAATGTGTGATCTAAATTACTTGCCTTAAAACATGCCTGCATATAGGTAGTGCCTATTGGAGTCAGTACTAAGTATCTGACTTACCGACATGATGCAATTTTCTGCAAACGCAGCATTCTTATTTGTGCTCAGCGCCATCTCGTCCTAAACTAAGCAAAGCTTGTACTTGTACTATGGATATGGTATACCAGATAATTATACAGGATGTGATTTAATTCATTAGCATAAATTGAGCCCATGATAGTACATCAATTATAGATGATTATTAAAGAGTAAAGAGTGTAAATGAAATAATTTTTATTGAGAATTATGAAGATTTCCGCGGCGCTTAACGCAGTTGGCACCTTTTATGTACTAATTAAAACCAGTAATTCATTATTTTAATTAAATGTTGTATTGTAGCATTTGATTAAGTAAGTTATTCCATTTTTTGGAGTTATTATTATTACCAAACCAATGTGTTAAAATTCATAAATTTTGGTCTACATGACCGGTATCAGGAGTAGGTATCTAGTTTCAAAGGATGATAATGAATTCAATTACACCCAGTATATAAACGCATCGATACTATTACTAAAATTGATATTTTACCTATGTTATGTTTATAAAAAATTCGTAACAGGCCAACAACGTGGGTCTCGCGTAATCTACTCCATAGACACTAGTTGCGACCCGCGGTTTCGAATCAAAGTACCCTGTGTATTAATCCAGCATATTAAGCTATCTGCATTCCAAACATGATAATTGGTTTAGGAATTTCAACTGCAAAATCTTTGAATTTCCCGCTTCAGAGTGGAATAAACAGTAGGGTAACAAACAGCCACACACCACAAACACAAACTAGCATTTTATAATATTAATTGGGAGTAGGATAACAGAACGACGTACGTCAGTAAGATAATTTTATATCGATAATAAGTAACTTTTTGTTAAAATGCGTTAAATAGCGTTTCTTGAGGCGATGTAGTTAAGTCTGGGTAATTTGTGTTACAATGGGTATTCAAATATGGGAATGGGTTTCATGCCTTATGGTAGACGAAGCTCTTATGAACCACTTTAGGGCCCGATAGCTCAGTTGGTAGTATCCCTGCCTTCTGAACTGAGGGCTGTGGGTTCGATTCCTGCACGGGACAAACATTTGTGTGATGAACATAGATGTTTGTTCTGCGTCTGGGTGTTATATTGTATTCTATGTATGTATTTACAAATAAAAAAAAAGTATCTAAGTATTGTATCAGTTATCTGGTCCCCATAGTACAAGCTATGCTTAGTTTGGAGCTAGATGGCGCTGTGTGAAATGTCCACACATATATTTATTTATTTATTTATTTTATTGTAATGGCTGCACGGCTGGCTGGTGCTCGCGAGGTAGAGCTAAGATACAATCGCCCAAACCTGGTGGCCACCCTCAACCAGGAGTTGTTATGCATACATAGGAATCCCATGGATGTCGCTTACGCGCTGAGAGAAATATACTCTGGTATATATTCCTCGGCCCCACGTGTCAAGTCCCTGGAGCAGAGAAGGTACACAGGTGCGCAAATATCCAGCACCCTCCCCAACACCCTATTCCTAGTACACACTCAGGAAGAAAAGGAGACCCTATCCAACAACGGTTATGGCGGAGGCACGGGGTCGCGCATCCTCACCATCCATGAAGCACAGGGACTGACATACGAGTCGGTCATCGTCATCAAGACTAAGGGCAAGATGAGACTGCACGAGAGAGTTCCGCACGCGGTGGTTGCAGTCTCGCGGCACACCGGGACTTTCGTTTACTACGCCGACGATGAGGAAGACGCCATCAGCCGTTTCGTGCAGCGTGCGATAGCTGCATCACCGAGGAAACGTAAATTTTGTTTAAATAAAGAACCCTAAACGGTATAAAGTACTATAAAGAACCCTTAGCGCGTCTGCTGCAGCTTCCACTTGACTGTTTTATTATCCAAGTTCGACCACATGTTAATTTGATCTCACCATTTCGCTATTTTACCAATTGCCATTCGCATTACGACAAAAGCGATGTTCAAACAAAGAATTACAAAGGACCCTGGCACGTCCACTCTACATCTCAAAACAACAATGTTGTACAGGTGTTAACGTTGTCCAATCAAAATTTTATGAAGACATTGCATTTTATTTGCATGTTCATTTCTGATTTTAATGTGGGCTTTTGATCCCAGTCATAAATGCTGTATTTTATACCTATTTTGTTGTTTACCTTCAATACAATGAAATAGTCGGATGCCAGGCCAGTCACTGTCAGTTATTGCTGCAGCAGCCCTACTACAAACTAATACAAAACTATCATGCGTGACAGTAATGCTTCAATACAATAATATTGTTCGAATTCGTACCATGAACTTAAAAAGTATTCCGGCGCGAGAACGAGACGTCTACATTTTTACCCGACTACCAAAAAAGAGGGTTATGAGTTTGACTGTCTATGTATGTATGTATGTATGTTCATCTGTTCCCTCGTATCTCCTAAATTACTTATTCTATTTCAAACAGCAAGGTGTCAATCGATAGATCTTAACACCGTGCGTGTCATAGGCTATATAAAGTTACATTAAATTCTATATGGCGGATTATATTAAAAAAATTCGCGGACAAAAAAAAATATTTTTTCGATGAACATGTCATGTTTGGTATCAAATGAAAGGTCTTTATGAGTACTTTTAGAATATGTATAATTTGTATATCTATGTATAACTATGTATAGCCTACGTATAAAAATAGGCGCCAATTTTCTGGTTTTGTTGTTCCCTGGTTGTGCCTAAACTACTCATCATATTTTATCAAATTTGATACCAATCGATGCCTTTTGACACTCTGGGTGACATTGGGTACATTAAATTATACTAAACCCAATATGGCGGATTTTATGACCTATCCATTCCAACTCATAGTAAGAAAATTCGCTAAACATTAGGCAAACAGCCGAAATCATACGTGTAGTCTTAAAAAATTGCCACAGTTATACTTTGAAGATGTACTGATGAATATACTAAAAATATGCGGTATACTAAAAGGGTAGGGGGTAAGTAGAGGGAGGGGGAAAAGTTTGAATATCACTTTTTTCGGATATTTGCTTATAACTCAGAAACCTTTAGGATTAGTATTACAATTACTTCTGTGAAATTAAATAATATTACATCCGCCATAAAAAAGATTCTATTCATTTTTAGTGTAAGTTCAATACTTTAGGAAATAAAAAATGTTGGAATTTGAAAAAGTAGCTTCCTCCCACCTCGTTATAACGCGCAACTACATAGCGCTTATAAAGTTGTAGCATAGATGATAGAAGTAGGTACCTACTCAAAATAATAATAATAAAAAAAAAACTATTGTTATAAACACACATTTTTGCACATAGGTAAGTGTAACCAATAGTTATATAACACCCCTTCATTTGGACGAAGGTAAAAATGCCATCATAAATAATTATGTAGTCGGGTATTAGTTTTTGAACTCTATCTTGTTATATAGCGTTATCACTGTCGCACGTCGGTGTCAACATGATTAACGGTATGACATGACAGTTGTACTTGAGTGAACGATTTAACGTGACATCATCAAAACTGCTCTGCGTCAACAACATTACAATATTCTTACTTTTAGGTCATTTTTTAAAGTATGATTGAAGTAATAATGCTATAAGACGTTGTGGTGACCCCCCGATCGTTTAAAGCATAGAATTACTATAAGGGATTGTATGAACCATGTAGGTAATCATAGGTATGAACGATAAAAAGCTATCAGCCCCATCTATGCTTCAAGTAGCGTCCGCGTCTTTAATTCGGTACCCATTGCTGCCCGTGGTCGGTGAATTGCCGCAACGTGATCGTTGTGGGCAGCAATGGGTAGCATACTTTTGCGTTGTTGATGCTACCTTCGCAGACGTGTAGCTGTGGCTTATTAAGGAAATCCATGTGCCTATACATATATATCTTAGCTAAAATACAATATTATTTTGCTCCTTCCTCCGTTCCTCTCATTAGGAAAGTGATCAGCTCTTGTGTCTCGTTGGGTAAACGCTTTTATACGCAGCCAAATGAGACAGAGTATTATCACGAATAATTTAATAATATAATCCAATGATATGTATATATTTAACAAAATAATTACTAGTAAAAAATTAATCGTTTCAGACAATTTTTACATAATCATTAGTTGGTCTAGCCATAAACACAACCACAATACAACAACGCACAAAAACACAATACTAGTCAAATTATATATATAATGCAACATTAAATATTTTTCCAACCTTAACGACTGTAATAACTATCTACAATAATATAACTACACATTAAGCCGTGTACACATTAAAGACGACAAAAGCTCGCGACAATTATCGCGCGATTTGCACGCGCGACCGCGGCGCGTTTGATCGCGATCGCTCCAGTGGCGTTTATTCACGGCGGCTTTGTCAGCGATTCGATGCGATATTGTTCTATTTAGATATCGGTTTATAACCGGACATTTTATAGTCGTTGATATGTAAGAGCTGTGAAACTCTCTCGTGAAATGTTTAAATGTTTAAAATAAATTAGATGTTTTCACAAATGATTTTAGTATTGCCCATTTGCATGCACTAATGTACAAAAACAAAATCGTAATTTTGGGTGCCGGCTGTAACGTCCAATATATGTGAGAAATCGCGAAAAAATTAGTTTTTATAGTTCACTAACGAATATTTTTGAATAAAATAAAGTCATCATTAGCCATTGTTTCCTGGAAGTTCGCTGTTTGATTTCTGATTCAAAAAAGCTTTTTGTTATTTTCCAAACGCTAAATTGCATTTTGTTTAAAGTTGGAGATGGGTGCTTCTGCATGTATTTAAATTACAGAATTCAGAAACTATTGAATAATAAAATAAATAAATAAAATAAATATGTGTGGACATCTAGCCCCAAACTAAGCATAGCTTGTACTATGGGAACCAAATAACTGATATAATACTTGTATACTTTTTTGTTTGTAAATACATACATAGAATACAATATAACACCCAGACGCAGAACAAACATCTATGTTCATCACACAAATGTTTGTCCTGGGTAGGAATCGAACCCACGGCCCTCAGTTCAGAAGGCAGGGCTACTACTAATTCTAATGTTAGGTAGTTTAGTTTTAATGATACACATCCTAACAATTGTTCGTTTCATGTACTTAATGCAAATGTTTCTAGACTCAATGCTCATGCAACTGTACCGTATTTAAATCTATAATTATGTTTACTTTGTTTAGTAGCAAAGATTTTCTCATGCAAGTACTGAAACTGTTAATTTAGCACGGCACAATCACAAACAAATCGAGACGTAAGTATTAAATATACTAAGTATAAATAGAGTTGCGTAGTGACACGACATCCGACACGATAATGCGCACTGACTTACTCGATACATATGGCAGACATATCGAATTGAAATTGCCAACTAATAATCGAATGTTATTAGTAACTTTTTGTGGGTGGTCCGGGAATGGTTGGACAGGTGCATTACTTATTGCTTAAAATTCATTTGATTATATTTCTTTAGATGGGTAGAAACAAAATTATCATTTACTTGTCAAACTCAAGACTTTGCTCAAGACCATGACGAACATCATGGTCTTGAGCAAAGATGATAAAGAGCATTGAATCGAACAATTATGGCTGACAGAGAAGAAGGGAAAAAAGACTCATTGCTCACAAGGACAATAGGATGAATATAATATTTATACTCGTTACAGATCTCTTCACAAGTAGCAACAAGCTTGTCGCAATTAAAGTAAATAAACAGCTAAAAAGGAAAACATTGCGTAGGTGACTTGAACCATGGAATTAACACGTAATAAAATACATTATTTGTATTGTGCAAATACACGGTTTACGTCATTCGGCAGATCATAACTATAATAAAATAAGTATTCTCGAGAATCAAGAACTATTCGATAGTAAAATACGTGTAACGATTTGGCAACATCACTCGTCGATTGACAGAGATCGTACAATAGAGGCGAAAGGTTTACAGTGTTATTTTGTACGTGTTTCAGTGGTCTATCATCGGATCATCAACGGAACGTAAACGTACGTTCTAGTGATTGTTATTACTTACGAGAGTGTGGTCCGTGCCGTTGTCGATTGTAGAGGAATTGGTTTACGCAGAATGGATTATATTTGTCTCTAAACGAAATTAAGAACTACTCGCAACGAAAGAAGTAGCGCAACGAGCTATGCAGAGAGCTTGGAGTATTCTTGCGAGATAAAATCCAATGAAACGATTTTAATGTAATAATAATAACCACGTGAAAGTCGTTTTCCTGAATTTAGAACTACAGGGTGGTTCACTATAATTAACAATTAACGACATTGAAATAAGAAGCGATCAAGTTTATCCACACGTGTGACATATTGCACTCTTTCGCGACGCTCCCGCTGATCGAGATGCTTTACGATATATATTTTGCTGTGCAAGTTTTAAACTTAAGTGGTTTTCATTGATGAAATCATAAATTATTCTACAACTTAAAAAATACTTCGGTGAATCAGTAAAGTAGTTGACTCATCGAATAAGTTTGAAAGAAATTGCATGTTAATAATATCACACCACTTATATAAATAGTTTTAGGCAAGCATGTGCATCGTTATTTTGCATCAGGTGAGATTGCGTACAAATGCGGGCCTATTCAGTTATAAAAAAAGTTCTAAATTGCCCGCTAGATATAATATAACCAATTCTTATTTTCTGTAAAACTCGTAAAGTTTAAAGCAAAATAGCAAAATATTTCGAGATAAGAACGTTTCTAAATGTAGGTTAATGAAATAGAATTTGTATCTCTATGGAATATGTATTGTAGGTGTGTCTGTATTGTATAAACAAGAAGATGTACGTTTGTAATTTAGGGACAATATAATATTAAATTATCGTCACGATTGACGTCACCAAGTCTCCGCTTTGACCACGTCATCAGTCATCACCTACCTATGTTTTATTTTCTTTTTAAGTGTGTGTATGTGTGCTAGGTATTGTATATATTTTGGTTTATATATGGTAATTTTATTACTAAACATGGAGATGCGTGTCAATAATTTTGTGAAAAAATTTCATGTTCTCATAAAATATCGTCACAATTGACGTCATAAGTACACACTTTGATACGTCATAATTTCCGTGCCACTTTCGAATTGGCAAAAAATATTAATCATTGTGTAAAGATTCGCAAATAGTGTAAACATTCGTGTCCTATTAGACCTGCTACGCAATCACACACAATCCATTTGACAGTTTCAATACCTAGTTTCTGTGTACCTACTAAGCTGTGATGCACCATAATCACAGTTAATGTTACTGTCAGATATTTGACATAGCCTGCCCGGAGAAGCTTGGACGGTTACAGTTAGCAGTTAAAGTAAACTGGAGCAACCCACCTTAAGAGTAAGAATGTTTTTTTAAATAAAAAGGAAATTTACAGTAACGCGATTTTCATGACTTGCACCACACGTCGCCCCCCGTGCAAGCGGTCCCAGAATAGCGAGTCAGTTGGGACAACTCACGTCGGGCGGTATCACGTCGCGATGCACAAACGTTGCGTTCGGTTGCATACTGCAGAAATACAATACGTCTGGATATTTGATCTGGCTAGACTAGAAAATACTAAAAAGAACAACCCAGATTTTAGGCATATCAAAACCTCAAGGGATGGCACAGAATAAGATCTCTAAACATAATACTGTCTAATTGTAACATCTCGGTATTCATTCAAGAAGTGTCGGGTGCACAGGTGTTGTTATTTATCAATCCATTGTTATAAAAGGTGTCTCAGCGAGAACTTGAATATTAAAATCTTAAAAATGACATTTTTTTTGCTTACAATCATGTTCTTCTTGATTTGTACAGAGGTAGTAATGGCATTTATACACGACTTGCTGAGACATCCTATATATGGAGTGTCGACGTCCCACCGAATGACTAGTCGAACGTAACTATAGATTTTCAATGTACATATGGTGTGTGTCTGACATTTCTCTCGGATACAGCTTATTTATTTATTTATTTATTAATTACATGGTTTCATACAATGTCATTTAGTGTAACTAAAACTAAATACCTAGTCCTAAATATTTCATTGTATGAGCCCTGTGAGGGCGTTGCACTTCTGGGTGGAGCTGGAGCGTACATATCTATATCTAATAAAAATAGCAAATTATACATATTTTAATTGAATTTCGTCATCTTATATACAATTTAGGTCAATTTATATATTATCATTTTCATCATTTTAAGTAAATTTCAAAACGGAATAAATTTTATATTACAATTGTTAGATTAATTATTAATCTTACCTACTTTGATATTAATACTTTTAATTTTTATCATTTCCTACATCGAGTGTAACAGGACCGAGCGAACTAAAGTTTATCTGCTTTAAATTCTTCGACTAAGAAATAGCCTTTTATAAGCAAAAATGATTTTAGTCGCCTTGTGAACGTCATATCTTCTGATTCAGATTTAATATCTTCCGGAAATTTATTATAGTTAGAGATCACTTGGCAATAAGGGCTCATGCTTACTATTTTAAGGGTTGTCAGGGGGGGGACTAATTTATTTTTATTTCTTCTGTTGTAATTTTCATTTAATTCCGAATTAGATTTAAAAAGATTTCGGTGTCTTCTTACAAACATGCAGCTTTGTAATAGATACATAGACGGTAGTGTGAGAATTTTTGCCTAATAAAATGTGGGCTACAGCTATCTCTCTGTTTTATATTCATTAATATTCTAATACATTTCTTTTGCTGGATGAATAGATCCATATAATCAGTAGTTTCTCCCCACAAAATAATGCCATAGTTAAGCCAGGAGTAAGCGTATGCGTCTTGTAGTAATAATTGGTAAAGGAGTGTAAACAGTAACCAATACGCCGCGTGGCTGGCTCATAATGATTAAAATAAAACACATATCCCCTTATCTACTACTTATGTACTGCATAAGAGTAGAATAGCTCAATGTTTTCTTCTTGTTTCATTTTTGCTTATTTCGTCTTCAATAGACAAAGACAAAACGTAATAACTATTCATCTGCTACACAATGTTTATTATTAAGGGGGTTAGAAACTAGGCTGATATTAGTAAAACGGCTCAAAAAGATCTAGTTCCTTTATGACACAACTTTCTATTTTAAAATACACAAAAGTCCCGTGATATCAGCTGAGAGAACCCATCAAAATAGCACGAGTCCTTTTAAATAACATAAAAATAACAACTAATCGTACAATTTAAAAACTTTTAAAACGATTGCTCGTATAAAGCTACACGATATTTATCAATTCTACGCGCGGCATTAAAGCTGCAGAAAAAGCCTTTAAAAGCTCATTCGGCTTTAACTCCCTAATTTCAAGTGTATAAAACATTCTTGGTTGATAAGCTAATCGAAGCCACGGACTGATAAGCCGTCTAGACGGTATAAATATCGAAAACACTCGAATGCCAGTACGATGGCTCACTTGGCTAATCGTGCTTCGGTTTCAATAGAAAAAAGCTTTTTCCTAATGCCACTTTAAAAGGTTCACGGCGAATCTAATAGGACACGGTTTGAACAAGATTACGGACGTAGGGTGTGGTAATATGTTTAGTTATGGCTTGGTATAGTAATTGGGCTTGCTCGAACGTTGTTTGGTTTAGGATTGATGTTTGGTCAACGGTGTAAAGCACAGGCACGGACCAAAAATACGCGCGCGCCCGATAGAGACGCCTTGTGCAACACTTTACATTGAATTCATTTTTTTAAAACAAAGCATACCGGTCCCCTAGTATGTGGACCGAAGATCTGATGAAAGCCGCGGGGAACCGATGGATGTAGGAGGCGAGCAGTTGCTCAAAGTGGCGTTCTCTGTGGGAGCCCTTTGTTCAGCAGTAGACGTCTTCAGGCTGTTGTTGATGATGATGATGATGATGATGATGATGATGATTGTTTTAAATATAACCAGGTGCTCGGGCTTATCATAAACAGTCGTAAAGTCATCACTAAAGCTAATAGTTTTCTCTAGCTTCATTTTTATACCATTTAAGATAGGCATGAGTACCACTTTAATGTATTTAACATCACGTTTACAATAGTTAAAAAGTATAAAATAAGAGACAAACATACAATTAGTGTAACATTAAGGCTTCCGAACCTAATTAAGGAAAGTTTAAATGAAGACTAATAAAGCAGCATTCACACCGATGCCGATTGCGATTAAGAAAAAGAAACTACGAACCTCGGGAACAAAATGTCACCTTTGTATATGCGAATTACAATCTATAATTTAATACTTCCGTATGCGGTACGTATCTATCTATACCTACTATTAATTTAAGGCCTTGTTCCGAGTGACCGGCTTACTGACATACGACGAACAACCATACCTACATACGACCTAAGGATTAGAAAATCTTCTATGGCGTAGAAGTGTTAGTTGTATTTGAAAATTCAACGTCAAGGGCGTCAAATGGATGTTAAAGAATTTAAGAAGAAACGCGGCTGCCTATAGCTTATAATATACCTATTTTCAGCAAAGGTCGATGCCCTTGTGCATCTCAAGTCATTCATTCATGCACATTTCATTCTTGCACTTTTTTTCGTGCCGATTCGCCCTTATTTCATTCTTGCACATTTTGGTTTCGTTCGTACGCGCCGTTATGCTTCCACGTCTAATCAAGGTGTGTAATGTACTTATGTAACCTACGGCTTAAAATTTAGATGTGGCTATTAGCGTCACATAGGTACGGCGATTGGACGTAATTAGCCTCAAAATGACCGTATGTACAAAAATCTGAACATACCGGCACGGCGGCGTTATCGGACAAAAGAAATACACGAGACACGTGTAACACTGTTTCTTTTGTGTTTATTATTTCTCGTGTGTAATTACTAATTACTAAATATTATACGTAATTATGTTGTTTTACATGAAGAGGTTTGTGAATAATCATACTCATGGCTCAATTTTGAGCTATGAGTATGATTATTCTATGGTTGTAACTGAATTTCATCATTAAACTGCTTATACCTAATCACTAGGAAAAGTAAAAAAGGATCTGTTTAGGTTTAGTTAATTAGTTTTCTTTAGTTTCTTTGATGTTGAAAGACCGAATCGTTAGCACGTTTTATTGCAATAAAGATATTTGTATTTTATTTTTTGAGAATGATTACATGACGGGCTGGTCGTTCACCTGATGTTAAGCGACACGACCGCCCATAACAGATTTTGGGATTTTGTATTCTACTTTTAAGGCATAAGATCTTACCTTACTAGCTGAAACTTAACCTTAGGTAAAACTTACTTTGAGCTCGGTCACGAGCAAATACTGCATTCAAACTTTCAAATCAAATTGTGTTCAACAGATATCAAAACATTCGCAATACCATGTACATCATTACCTACGTGTTATTACGTCCATGATAAATGTTATAAAATCCGACGTGTTGTCCATAAACAAGCGCCCCCTGGCGTGATGCGCGAATGACAAACGTGCGCGGATCGTGCGCCTGCGCAGCTAAATTACACGTGACGGCTGTGAATATTGTTGTCTTTTGTATAAAAGTTAAACCGTCAAACACAATTGGATATTGATGTTGCTTAAAAAGGCTTCGAGCTAGCTCTCTTACCCTCTTCCTGAAGATCATTAATTTCTTCATCATAATCATCATCAACCTGTAGACGTCCACTGCTGAGCATATTATATGCCATATAGCACCACTTTGAGTGGCTGCCTGTCTCCTGCATTCATCGGCTCCTCGCGGTTCTTGACGGTTGTCAGTCTACCCAGTAAGCCTACGCTGCGTCTTCCGATTCGTCAACGCTCGAGAACCTTTCTTCATTGTCACCTTGCTGATTATGAAAATTGCCATGCGTGAAAGCGAGTCAAATATGTCTTCGACAACAGCTTTTTTGAGCTTGCGAGCTTTTTACTTTATTTTGTAAATGAGAGCTTAGAGCAAGTCATCGAAGGTGCAATGATTTCGCCTTGAAACAAAGACAGCGTGTTGCCATCTTTGATTAATCTATCTCAAATTACCGTAATAATCACCACGAATTTCAACAATATTGTACTGTCTCCTAGCTAACCATAATTTTTGAATGGAACTAGGACAGTAGTTGTTGTCATCACTACTATGACCAATCATCTCTACACAAAATCGCAGAAATTGCTCAAACCGTAAAGATATCGTCATACCGAATTTTAATACATGACCGTCCGACTTGTTCATTCCTTTATTTAATTCGTCTATTCACTCAACGCTGAAGGCGATGATGAAACAAGCTACTTTGACATATAAATCAAAAGTTATTTATAATTCAAACGAGAAGACAGTCCTAACGAGTCCTGATGGGACATGCCGATCCTCCCCATCCCACGTCTTCAATGCACTTACGTAACGTCTCGTGTCTATATAAAAACACCCTTCGGAGATCCAGTTACCGCGAAGTGAAGCCACGCGCTAGAGCTAGTGGCATCTGTGTGAAAGAAGGCAGTTTTTATTACTAAATGCATCCTATGACGCTACCAACTTCAAAATAGATAAAATATAGCATTATTGTTGCATCTATCGCAGATTTTTGTCTTTTATTGCAATATCGTCATTGTAATCGACACCGCCATCTACATCATCACTTAAAGTCCTCGCCATCGTCATTATTGTCGTCATCCTAGCTTGTAATGATCGACAATCAATGTTCTAGGTAGGGAAACTACATATATTTTGGAATTGGCACATACTGAATTTGACTTTACATAGCTAATTTCATTTAAACCAAGTAGGTGGATGGCTTATTATATTTAAAACTTAGACCTCTGCGACTTCACCTCCTTACGACCCATCGAGTATGACCCAAGATGTAAACGGGGCCGCAGCCTGAAATCTTAGAGTGAATCATTATCTTTTACGCAGCAGTAACTTGGGCAAAGTGAGATTGAAATAACAGTTTCAACGACCCTTCCGAACTTTAGAGTTTAAATTTTAAATAGTACCTATACCGACAACCTGGTGAAAGCCGCGGGGAGCCGATGGATGCAGGAGGCGAGCAGACGCTCTAAGTGGCGCTCCCTGGGGGAGGCCTATGTTCAGCAGTGGACGTCTTCAGGCCGTTAATGATGATGATGATGATACCGACTGTAACCCTTGAATTGTGTGTCGATTTCTCGAACAGGTTTTTACACTTATGAGAATATTGATACTAAAATAGTTAAAATTTTACCTACTTGTTAAACTGGAAGTATTGCAACCTATTCTTGCATTCGGTGGAGTAAACCTGGCAGAAACCTGGCGCTGACTCATTGACGGTGAAAAGCCATAATTTACATCACATTTTATTCTATACCTATAAAGGGTCCATCTTACATTCCAAGCAGCATCATGATGGCATGGGGTGCAGTTCTTTAAATAGACATGCACGAGTCTATGCATCTGCCACCCCTGATAATTAATTTTGTTAACTTGATGAATATAGACTTTGATTTTCTTGGTGTTCTCTCAAATTCAGGATGTGAGGACTTTGTTCTGGCCAACGAAACTCTACTGACGTACGCCACAGATTAAACAATAGTGACTGAAGACAATAGACTACAATACATAGAAAGCAGATCCTTGAAAAGTCTTACAAACTTTATGTGTCTTAAAGCTAGGTGACAGAGTTCAGTTTTGAAAGATTCACTTTCATTACACGAAACTTCGGAATTAGCGAGTTAGAGCAAGAGCCTCCATTCAAGATTTCTATAAGCAAAAGTGGCGCTATAATACGGATGTATTGGGTTGGGATTGGGACTAATGGGAGGCCGCTTTCAAGAACGCACTGTTAACTGCAAGACGATAGATTCTGCACTCGCATGAGCAGTTAAGCTAGCAACGTCAACGATACAAGTTCCCCTCGTACGAAAATTAGTAGTGTATTTCAACTGCTAATCCACCGAGAGGAAGCGGGACACCCAATGTCTTTGTTCCATCCTGCTCTGTCCTTTGTATTTTCGTATGACTTTGTCTCGTTTTGTTACCTCGCCCCTTGCCCCCGTAGGTGAGTCGTGTTTGTACGAAAAATTATGTTCACGAGCTATCAACGGGCTTTATAATCTTTGATTCATCACGATGTGCTTCACCGAAAGTTTAACCTTATGCAGGATTCGAACCAACGACCAACGGATCGCATGGCAATGGCAAGTCGACTTCACTACCATACTGAGCTCATCGCTTCGACACAATCATTAATGTAAATTCAGGTACTACCTTATGCTTTTTTCGTGTTTATCATTTTCATCTAAAATCTTCATGTTCCTTGAATTGAATGTAACTTAGCTGTAAGTTAGCTGAGGTTGTTTGATTCTCTCTCTCTTCTACCTTTATCTTTGACGAGTGCATCGACATAGAATACTACCCTTTGCATTATCATTTTAAAGTCATGTTATTTGAAAACTATAAGATCAGAGAATAGTGGAACCTTAACTTAGGTAAAGTTGACTGCCTTTACTTCATTTCTCTCTTCTCTACCATCGACGAGTACATCGACAAAGAATAAATGATAGTTACTATCGTAGTATCGCTCATTAATTTGACCAAGTTGACGGCCTGTTGATCGCACTAAGGGTGCTGTTCTTTAAATAGCCGCGCACGGGGCAAAGCATCTGCCATTATAAATAGCGCCCTCAGTAGTATCAAGGACGAACGTGTTTACGTTGAGATTTGTCGAGGCTTGCGTGCACTGCGCTTGCGCATCCTTCTCCTGTCTTATAGTGCAGCTTATCCGTTTTTATGCGAAATTTAGAACATTTTCTGGAATGAAAATACTGTCTATTTTTTTAACGTCCGAAAACGCAGCGTTTGCCTCCACTCGCTTTTCTGCTAATACGTCGAAATTAGAACACTTTCCTGAATGTGTATAGGCTATGCTATGATCACAGATATTAAAATAGTAGTTACCTACCTATACTTAAACCTACCTAGATTAAATTTTCATGACTTCGGGGAAAAACCAAGTATATCTAAGTTTTCCTGGTGAGTATAGTCAGTGTGCAATGTGCATACTATAGGTAAATTATTATAGCGTTTTATCATCGCTGTTATCACTTTCAAGTACGCTTTCGTTTTATGCATTTTTACGCGCACACAATGAAGACATAACTTTAGCTTGACGCCTTAAAACATGCCTCTTCCTTCCCCTAAAAGCGGAGATTGAATATTCATTATTTATATTACAACTTCCTTCGACCCCCGAATCGATACGAACATTTGGTTTTCAGTTTTTGCCCGACAAATTCCTATAAAATGTTTATCGCCTGCCTGCAGCCACATGTGGCCCTCTTCACTGGGAGATCGTTCTAAAATCACCAGATTGCCACCCCGGGCAAAAAATAAATAAATCCATAAGCCGCGACAAAAAATGTCCCGAATCCTTCACTAGATTACAGATCCCCTTGAAATCTCCCTTATCGACGAAACTTCAGAAGACTGATTCTAAATTTGAAAGTTCAATGTGTGCGTCTCTGCCTACCAGTCCATAATCAATTTTGTCTGTCTTTGTGCGTGTAATTTTTAATTGCTTGATGTGTATGTGTGTTGTGTTTATTTGCATGTGTTCGTGCGTAGGGCGGGGGTGGCGCAGGCGCAGCCGACCCGCGGGTTATCATATCCTGTTCTTATTTTAAATTTACAACGTAATTTTTTGCTTTAGCTTGGGTGAAACAGTGATTATTGTTTATATTACGTATTAGTTAATTATGCCAGCTAGGTAATATAATAGAAAGGATTTGTTTTGGGTAGCGTACATTTTGTTTCATTGACGGTACTCCACGATTCAGTCGATAAAATTAGTAAGTACAGCTATAAAATTGTTGGTGCAGGTAGCTAATTGTTTGTAGGTCGAGCTTTGTCGGGTGGGCCCTTGCCAATGCAGCTTTATTGCTTCCGATTCGATTCACGCTCTGTGTGAAGTTTTCATTATGATCAAAGTTATTTATTTGCGATATTGTCGTTTGTATTTTGATTTTGTAGCATGCAGGGCTAAAATACAGTAATAATATTGCATTGGTCTGTACTATGAGAGTATTTTGATACTAAGTCCTGTTACAGTGAATCAAGGATTAAATTAGGAATTGCCTACGATCAAAAACAAAGCAGGTTAGAGGTATTACCTATATCTCCTATACCTATACCTATATCTCAACTAAATTCGATCCTAATTCCGTTAACGTATGAATGTTTCACGGCAAATTAATAATATTGATACTATTTTTCCATTTAAATATTTGACGCAAATAAGTGAACTCTATTTTACCTCTAAATGGTTTGGTTTGAAATTGATTCTCCTTTCACAAAAGGTTTGGTTAAATATAAACATTTCACTATCCATAGACTATTCTGGGGTGTGGTCAATTTATACCATATTTTTTATCGCATTTTTTAAAAATGAAATGAAAAATGAAATATACCTTTATTTGACCTTATAAATAACACAATTTAAATGAAGCCTTGCCTCCTGGAAAAGCGTTAGCCCAGAAGGCCCAGAAGGCAGTTCCCCCCAATATAAAGTCTAAAACAAAAGTTTAACTAAAAGCCTTTACAACTAAATAAAGGTAATTCTAAATTCTAAATCTCTGTCAAGAGCGACACGATTGAGAAGAAGAAGAAGAAATTCTAAATAATTGTTGTTGGTAATAATTTTCTTACATTGGTACCCACTATGAGCACTTTTGTCCGCAGCTTTGTACTTATAGCTTCAGAGTACATCAATCGTATTCCTTTTTTGGTTCAATTACTAGTACTGGTACTATTATTTAATTATTTCTAGTTCTGAGCTTCAAGTATTTATTGATATTTTATTCCGAGGTAATCTTTTATTTCACAGATCATAATCTTCCCGCCACTGAGGGAGTTCGTGACACTTGACCCGACCTAACGGTAACACACCGAGGCGCCATCTTTTTGTCACTGTTTTTTTAGGGCACATGTATTTGAACCGACCCTCTCAGCCTAAGCTTTCCGGATTCAGGCACGATGACATTCTTAAAATAATAGTAAAATCAATGAAAATTAATTGAAAATAATGTAAAAGAGAAGTAAAATGAGCGAAAAATCATGTTCTTTAAGATATGTTTTAAGTTTATTGTCAGATAATAATTGGTCGTTCCAGGAAGATTAACATTCAGACATATGATTTGTACATAAAGGGGTTTGAGATTAATATAAGTTATCTATTATACAGGCTGGATTTTAGAGATGGGATTGTACGACCAAATCTGAAACTACAAAACCAAAAAGCTGAAAGGACTTTTGAGATCAATCATATCTCAAAAATGCACCCTACATAACCTTACGAACTGAATCCACTAGGTACTCCGGTTTATAGTTGTACAGGGTATGATGATATTATGTTTTGATCTTCAAATCAAAATATCTTTTAACATTAACACTAATTCTAAACTATCCACAACATAAGAAAACAAACATGTCTTCATCAGAGAGATCCTAAAGCGTCCTCACCCTAACAGTGCCCCAAGTCAAAACATACCAAAATCCTTTGATCGCTAAGTATTCCAGAGTAATCAAGCACTCCTCGGAAATCAGTTAATGAGTTACACGTAAAAAGCTCAGGCATTTGCCTGCTGATAAAGAGTGATTGGGCAAGTATTGTTGCTTGAATTTATCAGGAAAGTTACTGGAATATAGAATGGGACGAGTAAAATAATTAAAGGTTCTACTTATTCAGTCTTATCTAACTTTACGTACCTGTTACCACTTTTATTAAACTCTTAAGTCTCTCTAAACTTTTCTTGCAAAAGTATTATAGTAATAGGTAACTAGGTAATAGAACATAATTAAGTGCTTCATAAAAAATTACGAATATGATGCGTATGACTAATTTGAATAGACAAATCTGTAAGCGTGGTTACCTCGTTTTCTCACGGAAACTCTTAATTTCCCAGATAAAATATCTATGTGCAAAATTTTGTCCTAAATGGTTGAGTCGTTTTGGACGCCAGCCACATTCCAATATGTTCATTACTCAGGACGATATTCAGCAGCTGATTTTCCAAGCTTCATCAAAGTTTTCTCAGCGGCACCACAAAGCTGATATCAGCTGCAAGCTGTTAATCGCGATAAACTTGACAACCGCGTACAGTTGACAACCACGAAACAGTTGACAATTGCAAAACAGTTGACAACCTCACCATGATATAAACTAACGCTAAAGTTACGCTTCATCCCAGCGTAACACCCACCGCGTCAGCCACACTCCGATATGTTTACCCGGCGGCACCACAAAGCCGCTATCAGCTGCAAGCCGTCCTCTTTACTGCCGGGCCAACTGTGCATCACTTTGTATCACGATCGTACTTTGGATCTACGTTTACGTTTGCGTTTACGTGTTGTTATCAATTTCAGTAATTTATCACCGGGCTGAGAACGGAACGCGTCTCTCGACACATCAAGCCGCAATTTGATGATTCTTGGGAAATGTTTTTGTGGTTTTATCGTTCGATTCTTGTATTTGATGTTGCCACTCTGTTGAGGAAAATAAAATGATTTAAGATTTCACGTGGGTTGATGTACGTCAGTGTGTCGTGGACCGCAAAAATTGATATAATCAGTTCTTAAACTCACGCTTATCTCTTTCGGTGTCCTAGGATTGCAGTAGGTACGCGTTAGTTAGGGATAAGTGCAAACTTAGGAGCTTTCAAACTTTAGTGCAGACAGGCATGAGTGTCATTACTTTTAAAATATTACTGAACCAAATCCAAACTATTGAATCCTAATGTACTGATTATGGTAGACAACTAGGGGTGCTGTCTGTGTATGGAGGCCTCAGTTCGCCTGAGGACGTTTGCAGGTGGATGATGTTAAACTAATGTTGTTACAAACTCAACATTCATTTTACTACTATTCTTCTATTAACTACTAGTAGAACTAGGTATATACAGCGTGGATTAGTAATGGTGACATTAAATTAATAAACGTATCCGGGTTCGCGTGTTTTAATTATGTGTTTGTCAGGGTGCTACAAATTTTGGTTCTTTATTTATTATTTAGATTGTTTAGGAATATTAATATTTCGATTATGGATTATTTTATTTGTTTATTAAACAAAAACCGCAGCTCTTAACTAAAAACAAATACATCTTTTAACAAAACTTACAGCCAAATAGGGTTTTACATTTTTCAAAATAGGTCAATTTATTTTTTATTGCTGACCACTAGCCCTACCCGTGTTTTCTATTAATGTCGCCGTTACGGCCCCACGCTGTATAATAAGTATGCTATAATTCTAGTATAATATGAATATGCTTCAATAGTCAAGCTTCCAATGAAATCTACCTCGTTGGGATTTCCAATAAGAAAATTCAATAAACAAAAATCGCTGGTTAGACTGACTTAACGCTAGTTGTGTGGTGGCGATCTCCGATTTTATTTAACTGTTTAGAAAATCGATAATAAGTATTGTTATAAACTAGATTCGCCTTGTTACCTGTTTTCCCGCATTAAAACTTATTTAGCATAAAAAGTAGCGAGTTGAACGTACGTAACTCGTGCATCACAAAATGCATTGGAAAGCGACGGGCGCGCCACCTAGTAAAGGCCAACTAATGAATGACTAGACCCCGTTATCGCTACAAGCAGTTAAACACACTACTTTAATCAAGTAATGCATACAATAATCTATGTTAATGTTGGTAAAAAGTGGGATAAAATGATGATGATGGATGACGATGATGATAAATAACTATGTGACTGAAAACCATGTGCTTATTTTTTAAAGAATGCATACCATTTACAGCACTAGCACAATTTGATTCATCATCATCATCATCATCATCAACGGCCTGAAGACATCCACAGCTGAAAATAAGCCTCCCTTAGAGAGCGCCACCTTGAGCGGCTGCTCGCCTCCTGCATCCATCGGCTCCCCGAAATCAAATTCGAATTGGTCATTAAAATCAAAATGATTACCATTTCTAAAGTGGTATTAAGGTGGAGTCTGATTAACATCTTTAAAAGCCGAGGGCAGTCTCCAAATAGTCAGATGAAAAAAGAGTGTCAATAGGAAATAAAACGAAGAAGGTGATTGTTGGTTTTTCCTCCGAAAAATACTTTGTCAACGTAGAGCCACAGACACAGAGCACGAAAGTAATACACTTCAGAACGGAAAGCTTCAATTTTTTCAATGATAAAGTGATCAAATCAGCGATTACAACACTTTTTTATGCGAATTAAATCGTCAGACTGTTGTTTTTAACATATCACCAAATTTTTTTATTCGATAATGCTTATTTGGTAGAAAAACTCGACAACACCAAGCGCAGACCCAGTTAGACATCAAATATGATGTGCGATTTTTAATTTTAAACAAAGCCTTATTGAGATTCCCTCAAATGCGTTAAAGTTGTGCTTGGAAAGTGGCAAAATTCTCTAAAAGCCACAGACCAAGAATATTTTTTACTCTCAATTAAAAGCATCAAAGCCATCAGTTACAGCAGCACAAAATTCGCTATAATCACCACAATCTGCAAGTTATCCCACAACACATTGAGCTATCACAACCGTAATTACAGTTTGGGGAGACTGGGCAATTGTGCACCTCTATTGACTATTGGGTGTTAATTAAAACACATCGATAAATCTTCCCCCGTGCGAAACGAAGTGTGGAGCATCCATAATGTTGATAGGTAAGTAATTACAGATGACCCTCAAATTATCTGTGGGGTAGCTATTGAGAAACCCACAGAATATGTTATAGTTAGACCCATTGTTAGAATTTCATAGAAAAAGTTTAGATTCATGTTTGGACAGGTTGTGAAGGTGGTCTTGAGAAAATAATGAAAGAATCTGTGTTAGCTTGAATACTTATTAGTAACATTGAATTGATCATTTGTTTTTTAAGTTTGTAGGCACATACAATAAATACATATATTTGATATATTTGTCATGATATGACACATTGATTTTATGATGACCGTACCTTTACCCATGGCTCTGCCACAAATACCAGCCAAATTTTCCATAAAATATTTAAACGAACAATTTGGTTACCTAGGTATGTCAAATAAACCGTCGGGCGCCCTTTAAAATAAAGGTAACCGTGTAAACAAACAACGGCTGAATTAGTCACAACTGATTATAATTAGGTATAGTTTTCTACATACGTAAAGCTTATCGTCCCATACGTGAAATTGGTTACAAGAATGTTAATTACTAAAGTCCTTATTTTAAGAGATAAAAACGTACTTAATCTGCTTATTTAAAATGGACGTTATTGGTAAAAATCCATGTGTGTGCTGTGTAGATGTGTACTTACTGAAGTAAACACACATGATGGAAATTAAGTACTCATGATTGAATAGTTCTATTTTATTGTCACAATAATTATGGTGAATCATCTTTGAGCTCATCTGGAGATTCAAATATTCAAACCACGTTCTAAAGTCCCTACAATAAATTATAATTTTCCACGCCCGAAGCATCAGTTTTAAACGTGCCAACTCCCAATGATTCTCAGATATTTCGTTTAATGCTTTCACATGTTGAATAAAAACTATAAGCCCCGTTTCGTCCCAGCTTTGTTTCATTATTTCACAGAAATATACCCAATTACGGTCCCGTATCTATTCACTTCCTTTCCGATAATAAAGATTCTGTTTCTATTGTTTGCACTCACTAAAATAATATTTTAATCGTCATTTCAAAGATAGTTTTTGCTTGTATTACTGAGGCTCCGGCTGGTGCTATTGTAATTTTTATTGCACTTCGATGTTATTATGCTTGGATAATAAAAGTCGGTGATAGCCGATGGTCGGTGAGCAGGTATTAGCTGTGGTATTAGATAGATATTACCATACTGTGGAATGATATTTTTACGAACATTTTCGGTACCTGAGAGCTAAAATGAAATTAAAAATTAATTATCAATATCTTTGATGTAAAGTATTGACAGAATAAGTAATAGTAGTACAAATAGTACTGGATTATAAAAATCCAAACTGCTTCTACCGTTACTGTAAAAACTCACACCCCGGGTTTTTAGAAGGGATGTAACAGATGACGTCATCGGGTGCGCTTTTTCCTCGAATTGTTGATAATGGCTTTGGGATATACCCGGCTGCAAAATTGTAATGAATTTCGAATATTGTGCAGCAATAAAATAAGTAGAAGGAAAGAGAGAAGTAAAACAGCAATTCAAGCTTAAAAAGATACAAATAGTTATACACGACGTGTTTACCTGGAAGTAGCGGTAAGGTACGGATAACTCTCATTAGTTCTGTAATCATATTATAAAAACACATTAAAAAACGTATATTATATTGATAAATGCTAATATTATTATTTTTTATTTGTACGTAGCACTTTCGTAGACGGTCTACGAAAAATGTATACGATAAAAATAATTATCTTATCAAATCCAAAAATGACCCCTTTCACGATTGAACGGACCTGTCAAAATAAGCAAAGTCCGCCCGTATCAATCGAAACGCCCGTATGTCCAGATTCGCCCACTTTACCCTATTTGTATAGAATTGAAGATATCAATAACCAGATAAATCCACCCTATGCAATTTTGACAACCACAGTAATATGGTTTTAATTGATTTTATTTGTGAAATTGGAAGGTTTGTGTTGAAATTATTAGCGCTCCCTCTTGGATTTGGGCAAAATATTTATCGTTTGCGTGTAGTGCGGGTCAATTGCGTTTGGGCTTTCGATGTCATTATTATTATTTGATGCTCAACACGTTAAATAAGACAAACCCTTTTTTAAATACCATAATACTGAGTTGCAACTTTAACACTCCAGTTTTTTATTCAAGTTCATATCATCCAAAATATATAAGGTTACTTATATATTTGTGCATCATTATAGTAGCATTTTTTATATTTTTTTATTATTCTATTTAATGCTTTAAAGCAGCCGCTCAAAGTGGCGCTCTCTGGAGGAGGCCTATATTCAGCTATGGACGTTGATGATGATGGTGATGATGATGAATACTTTAAACTTGTTTAAATAAATCGCTGCATAATCTTTCAAGTTTCACATATTATTATTATGTCGTTCACAGCGAGCATTCACAGGTTTCCAACGTCAGCATTATTAGAGTTACGATTCAACCAAATTTGAAATGTGGCCTGAAATCATAAATATTAGTAAAACCTCTTTGTACTTTTACGATTTGTTTCTCATACATTTTATGCCGCTCATTTAAAATAGTATCTTTCAATCATCGAAGTAAATTATAAAACAAGACGGATTCTCAGAATAGCCTTGCGTATTGTATCCACGCGTTTGCTATTTATAATTACAACTTAAAAGAGACCGTGTCAGAAAAATCTTATGTTCCGAAATATAGCAGACCGATAGTCTTTTTGAACGCGAACGTAAAGATCAAAATCGTTTGTATTCGAGCAAGTTGTTTACGTTCTGTAAAGCAGGTAGGAAATTTTAAAATTTGAAGCGATCAGTAGGGTTACTCTTGAATCCAATCCCAATTTCACTAAAATTCTAATCCGAATCAATCTCAATTCCAATGTTAAATAATTTGGTACCCTTGAACAAAATCGAGCTGGATATTGAAATCGCATATGCGATCGACTTAACATTGTGACTCACAAAATAACAACACTATGTAAGTGCTGCCATACTCAACATAATAGAAAATACTAATACCAAAATTGGTTGAAAACATTTCATTTATTTATTTATTTATTTATTTATTTATTTATTTATTTATTTATTTATTTATTTACTTATTTACTTAAATTTAAAATACTTTACCAAAAACCATCACTTTTGATGATATTTAGTCACTTTCAAGAAAATAAAAGCGCATAGGAATGATTTTTGAAGGGTAAACCACACTTTAGGTATATCTATAAAGATATTATAGTCCTCAAAATTTTAGCAACCAGCGGGATTTGAACCCGCGCCCTCCAACTCTCTAGTTGGTAGAACGTCCAATCCGGTGAGTTGGAGGGCACGGGTTCAAATCCCGCTGGTTGCTAAAATTTTGAGGACTATAATATCTTTAGGCCAACCTACCAACAGCTGGAGGATCTAGCGGATTTTTTACAAGATAATCCAGGGATAGCAAAAGGTTGTTGCGCTCCGCCCATGGGAATTATCATGTGTTTGTGTTTGTGTCATCAACAAGACTGAGTGTATATTTTGTGTATAAATTTGTCCAAAATATTAAAAATAAGAGACAAACGTGCCATTTTACTTCCGAACACAACACACTCGAACGCAAAAAAGTTAACTTTTGAAAACTGTAAAAATTCTATCGCAAACTCGACTTCAAGCTCAATTTGTCAACGTCAAATCGCGTCAAGAGTACCGAAAAAACGTATGGTATAAAAATGAGTCGATTCCATTTAGTTTCATAAAATTCCACGGACAAAGATTCCAATCGTGCGCTAGTATCGGATTCAAGAGTACCAAATACTACGATTTCGTTCCAAATCCCAAATTACGATTGAAATCGAGTGTCAAGAGTAACCCTGCTTGTCTGGCGACAACCCCTGCGCCGCCGATGGGGTGGAGCGGAGCCGTCTAGCTTTATCTGCCATCTGGCTCGCTCCACAGCGTTTCGGCTATCTCCGTCCCTCCTATTATTGTCATATCAAGATTCGAACATTGCATTTTGTTTCCAATTTTCAATTTAGTTTATATCGGATGTTGGCAAGAGCAAGACGTCTGGCGTCGGGCCATACGTCATTGTGCACGTGTTTAGTCGCAAATTAGCTTTTATTCTTTTTTCGTTGGAGATTAGGCATTGTTGTTTTGTTTGTGCGAGTTACTTCAACTTTGACTGAAATATTAAATGGAATTCATGGATTTCTTTAACACCTTGATGGAGGATCATCATCAGAACTCCAATCATCACGACCGGGATCCGCCAAAAATGCCGAACTTTTTTGAAGTTGATAAGAAAAAGGTGAGCTTTTGACTAAATGTTAACATGACATTATGAAGGTTGCGAAGGTTAAGGGTATTGTGTATTTCTTTTAATTTTAATTATGCTTAAATTAGATACAGGACTTAACTTTGATAAGTTATGTTACGGACCGAATGGTTTTAATACTTTCAATACAAATGACGTGCAATCACGATATATAAAAATCCTCTTAATTTAAGAGTAACTTCGGCATTTAAATAATGATTATTTGAAGTTATTATGTATTTTCTGAACACATAACAAATAAATTTTGACACGACCCTTAGGTACCTACCAAGTCTTATTTGCTGTAATTAAGATAAAAGTATTTAAAATTTCCATTCATACTTAATTAATTATGAACCCTTCACATTATAAATATAATCACATGTACGATTACATTAATATTTAGTACACTAACAAACAAATTAATGATTTTCAATTAAGATACCGCTAATGATTCTAAAAGTCAATCGGTTATTAATCATAATATAAAAATTGATCGTAAACTATAGGTACTTATAAAATGTACTATAAATCAATACCTCTTTAGCAATTTTAATTATTATAGTGATTCAACACTGCATAGTAGATTGGTAGAGTGTAAAACACACTTAATGGCGGCTGTGAAGTACGCTGCAAGCCCCCCACACGCTGAGCTTACCGATTCTTCCCGCGCGCATTTAATTTTATGCTACTGCGCGTGCAGCCGCCACTGAGTTTGAAACGCACTACTAGAGGTGCCCTGCGGTTTTACCTTCAACCCTTTTTCAAATAATTTGTAGGCATAGCATTTGTCCACTGTCTGTTTCAATAAAATAATTTTCCCGTGGGAATTCTATTTACTTGGATAAAAAGAGTTCTAAGTTAACAGCTTCTCTGGTGTGGTGACTGAGCAGATCGGATCATAACCCGAAAGCTGCGGGTTCGATTCCCGCGACAGGACAAGTAAGTATTGGAACTTCAAAAAGGCGCGAATGCTTTTTCTGTGTTTAGGTCCTTGTAGTGTCTGGGTCTCTAAATACAGGGAATCCTAGTTAGGGCTCAGAATCTATATATGCGATTGTTGGGCGTTATTTATTATTTTAATTCGATAGTGTACTGCAACCAATCCGTGTTTTTCATACAAATCCGTTCAGTGCTGCTGCTTCGGCGTGAAGCACATGCAATCAATTACCAACAGATAGGTAAGTAACAACGTTTCAGTGTTTTGTATACGATATATTTTTTTTATAACTTATCCAAATAAGTACTGTTCAGTTAAAAAAACATATCAAACAACACCGCACTATTTTTTAGTTATTTGTTCGTTTATTACTAGAGCTTCTGAGAACTTTTCTTTTTATTGTTTTTCTATACGAATTACGAACCAAGCACGGCTAAAGTAATTTCCTATTTTTTTTATTAATTTAAATATCCGAACAGTCTACCTAAGCTTTCAATCTAAAAGAGCTCGGCAACAAGAATCAAATTACAATTTCAATAAAACAATACGATATTAAAATTAGTAATAAAATAGAAGAATGGACCGTAAAAGATTTATTCGAATAATTTAAATCGCTTAATAAAGCTGCCGATCTGTTTATAGGGACCTTTTTATGTTGAAGTCAATTATATTTCTGATATAAAACCATACCGAATTAATATTGGGAAGCGGACAGATTAAAAATAATGGATTTGGTATAAATTAGGAATATTTATGAGGCATTTAATGGTTGCTTAATATCGTGTCGTTATGAGGTTAGGATGGTTAGGTATCGGCTTAGAGATGGATTAAAAAAGATAAAAGCGCAGCTTTAATATTCTTGAATGACAACAACCAAATAAGTTTCGTCGCGGTAGGCAAATATTGGTTTCTGTATTCTCATGCTAGTATCTGTATACGTGAACCATAGACGTGAATAATTTATTCTTATACTTATTAAATTAATTTGATGAAATAGTAAATTATGATTACCTATGAACAAAGATCCCAGAATACGACCTGAGCCTATCTGAAACAACACACTTCAGAGGAAATTTCACGAGAACTTCGCTCAATTGGTCAATAAAATTAAAAATGTCTGGTAGGATTTTCTATACTTAGATAAGTATTCATTATAATTTTTTAAATAATGGCTATGAGAAGAAACGGTCTATGTTTTTATGATTTTTTATGTAATTTGTACTGTATGTTATAACTCCAGATATTCATTTTAATCGTTCTAAAAGATAAGGGGACTGGGGAACTAAGAAAATATGCACTGGGGAGTGCGTATTTCCTTTCCTTGGTGTACTCAATAAAGCCTGGGGTTAATTTATTTTTATCAATGATAGGCTGACATTTGTTTGACCATGGTCTAACCTGATGGTAAGTGACGACGCGGTCGACGATGGAGCATGCTTGCCTAGAAAATACCGGTTCACTCTGGCCTTAAAAACTCCCAGATTATATTTGTCAGGTAACAATGACGCGTAAGGTCCATTCCTTAGCTGTCCGAATTATAAACGAAGAATCAAAAAGCATTGTGCTTTGCAATTTAACGAATAATAAAGTGAAAGATCCGTCCGTATCAGTGTATTCCCGGTTTACAAATAGGCCCATCCCATATCGTCCTGTGGGTGCCTTAAGAGCCAGCTAAGGGAATATCCAGGGAATGGGCAGCAGCAATAGGAATGATGACTAAAACTTTTTTTTTGGATAAATTAATTATATTCCTCAAAAGATACACATTTGTGAAAACAAAAATTAAATATATCAAAAAATGACTAAGTTACAAGCATTTTAAAAACCGGAATAGAAAGAGATAGCTCAAACGGCCAGTGACGTCAGAGGAAGGTCGTTATAGTACCTCATTACTAAGCTGTGGTAGCTTTTCATACAATCTCTTTGGCATGTGACGTCACGAGTAGATTTTTCATAGTAACTGTGGGGGCGCTCTGTTTCGCGAGAAAGGGACAGGAGATGCCTGCTGTAGAAACTTTAAAAGCTTATTACTCCGTGATTTATTTACCGATTTTGCTTATTTCTTTCAATTATTGCATTCATTTTTAATCTTCTTTATGAAAGTATTATTTACTTGTTCATTTTTAATAGTAGTCATCATGCCTATTTCCTCGGCACATAAAAATCTTCTGCAAACAGCAAGCCGCCTGCCAAGCGTGGTGATCATGGCAAATCCTCCCTATGATAAGGGTCCAAAGTGGCGTATTATGGAGGAGGCCTATGTTCAACAGTGGACGTATTTCAAGCTGATGAAGGTGAAAGATAAATTTCATAAAAATCAAATTAGTATCAATACGTATTTATGATTCGTTTATACATGATGTAATTGAATTCATTAGCATCCTTTGAAACTAGGTACCTACTCCTGATACCGGTCACGTGTGGACTAAAATTTTTGAATTCCAACACATTGGTTTGGTAATAATAATAACTCCAAAAAATGGAATAACTTACTTAATTAAATGCTACAGTACAAGATTTAATTAAATTAATGAAGTACTGTTTTTAATTAGTACATACAAGGTATAAAAACGTTTTAATGTATCAAAATCATAATTTCCAGTAAAAATATTTTCATTTTAACTCTTTACTATTTAATAATCATCTATAAATGATGTACCATCATGGGCTCAATTTATGCTAATGAATTAAATTACATCCTGTATAGTTGTCGTCAAAAGTACATGCGTTAAGGTCAGGGGTGGTCAACCGGGCCGCATGCTTTTATTACAATTTTTATAGCTATATTAACGCGTAAAACGGATGGGTTTATATATGCTATTATCGTGATGATCGGATTATCTGCCCTTTTTATCCATTTTGATTTACGTTGTATATCACATTTAAATTTTAACATTAAAATGTAATCCGATAAACTTGCTTCCGTTGATAGCTATTGTTATTATTTATACTATAAATAAATAACGAGAGTTTTCTACGAACTGGTAATAATACCTATAATACATTAATTGATATTACTGATATGATAATGTTTATTCTAATTTTACAACGATGTTGTTTCTACATATTATTATCAAGATAATATAATCATGACATGATAAATATGTTGTTAGACATAACAACATATTTATCATGTCATGTAACTAAATTGTTCCCAATAAATGACTAATAATAAAAATTACTTCGGCCAAAGGTCAAGCATTGCCATTCAACGTGGCAATGCTGCCAGCATTTTGGGCACTTTGTCTACAGGTAGTGGTTTGCTAGATTAGTTTTGTATTATAGGTATTGTTAATTTTATAGTTTTAGTTTGGTAATAGTTTAGTATCTGAGTTTTATATTATTTAATGTTATGTTGTGAATAAAGTTTTTACCTTCATAATATAAAAAAATAAAAATTAGATTCCAAATTCCGTTCCGTTTAAGTTAAGTATACTTGGTACTAAATGCCCGTCTGCACTAAAGTGTGATGGCTCCAAGTTCGCACTTAGGTACAATTTTAGCCCCCGTTTCTTGTACGATTGTCAAACGCGCCAAATACTATGTCCTCATTAGTTGAAGCCAGTGATCAACCGGCAATCAATAAGCGTTCAGTATTTAGTGTGCCGATTTGACACGAATTTTAACAAACGCACGAGAGCCCGGGGGAAAGTGCAAGCTAAATTGTATTTTATTAATAGACTTTAGATAAGATACGGCCGAATGAGTACCACAATAACTAAATACTTAGTAGATCATATACTAAAGTAAAACAAATTAAAGTTCGGCCATTTCAAGACCCGAGTTCGAACAAGAGGGCATTTATAAAAGGGAACATTAATTTCGATTGTTGTAAAAGTATTGCAAATATGCTCGGAGCCGTGTCATTTGTATTTACATGTGTGTTTATATATTTATATGTGCGATTGTTGAGCGCGCAAGAAATTAGCATGTCGCACACAAACATACGGGTCATCCCTTCGGTGTGTGTAAGCCATGGTGGATGGATAGCTTGACCACGCTAATAAGATCTGAGGTGTTACTTGAAATTTTTTTAAAGAAATGTATAATTTTTTCGTGTCGTCACAAATTGAAATCAGTCATAAAATAAAATAAATTAAAAAAAGGGATATTCAAGACAAAGCTGCAAAGTGATCAAATTCTTTTATAAATGTTTTTGGCATTTAAAAATGAAATGATCGTTTTTCTGTCATCGATAGTCTATCATTCATCATTTCACCTGATGGTGCGGTCGATGATGGAGCATGCTTGCCTAAAAGATACTGGTTCACTTCTAGCTAGCCTTAAAAACTTCCAGATTATATTTGTCAGGAAACACTGACGCTGGTAAGGTGTTCTATACCTGCTGCTATTTACTACTATCGTACTCATTTTTCTCCTTTCTGTCAGTCCAAATCCTATTACTAGATTTTTAATTGAAAAAAAGTTCGTCTGACAAAGAAGTTGATCTGGCAAGACATCCTGTGACTTTAACAGCCTCCGTGGTGGTTGACCAGGTAGGCTCATAACCCGGAGGTGGCGGGTTCTATTTCCGTAACAGGACAAGTATTTGTGCACGAAAAAGTGCGCGAATACTTGTTCTGTGTCTGGGTGTTGTGGGACCGTGGTCCTCGTAGTTCCTGGGTCCCTAGATACAGGGAATCCTAGTTAGGGTCCAGGATCTATGTATATGATCGTTGGGTTTAAAAAAAAATTGCAAAAAATGCATAAATTTGTGCATACATTGAGGGCCAATCTTTTAATAGTCAGATTAAAAATTTTACAATGAGAGAGATAGTGAACGGTAACATAATGATGTAATAAAACGAATATTAATGATCAACTCAAAATCATAGTGCCTTGCGAAGGCTTTTACCGCGAATAAACAATAAAACTACGATAGCAGCCATTCATCGTGGTCAAGCTATCCGCAAGGGTGTCGGCACACAAGGAAAACGAGTGCGATGACCGAGCGTTTGTTACACCTGCAAACACAGGCCGAGTGCATTCGCAATAAACGCATGTTTACATGTAAACGTGTGTGTTCATTAACCACCTCGTAAGGTGAAAATCTTGGCTTTGTGGACGCGTTAACTCCACGATTTATGTGAGGGAATGTCCGCTTGCGATTCAGCAGATGCATGTTTCGTGCCTATTAGCTATTGGAAAAAGCTATATTTGCTTTAAACTTTTGGATTGATTATTGTGAAAATGCCTTTATATTTTGCGTTCGCTTTCATAAATATTATGTGCGTAACTTGCGCAAGTATTTTAATATTTTAGGTACCTACTTATTTAACACCGATCAATTTGTCAAGGCGTTACATAGTTATGTAATTTACTATAATTTATTATCTACATTTAAACTGGTGTTGAACAAATGATTTCTATTCTATTATAATAGACCTGCAAAAAATAACGCCTCTATTTCTCTATAGATACCGTTTAATACGTCTTTTTAGTAAGCTTTTTTAAATTATACTTTACCGAAATAGCGTACAAGTTTGGCTTTAGGATGTTTTTGACCGATAAATTGACAATTTAAACGTGAAAAAGATCTTTTTACAGCAATTTAGGTACCTTTTTATAATGGCAAGATTATCCAACGCCTCTGAAAAGACTTCTTTACCAAGGCATGTCTTTTTGTAACGTGTCTGTCTCTCTGTTGATGATTTATTTTGGCGCAGTGGTTTTATTTGGTTGGTTATAGTTTTGGCAAGTTTCATTTTTTCAAAAACATTTTTTGGACTAATGGGTAAACGATTATTGGAACGAACAATATAATTATTATCAATAAAAATGAAAATAGATGGATACTACCAACCTCATTTCATGGAAAAATATGTGTTAAAATAGTTAAACAAAAAGCGTGTGGGTGTCAAAGTTTAATTTTCATTGATTTAAAAAAGAAACATTTTAATTTGAACAGAAACATGCATATATGTATATAACAATTATTTGAGGTGCGTAGTTTTTAATACCAATTTGATTGTTTTCTCACTTTATAACAACTTTATATCAGGCTCACCATGAAAACTAACCCAAAAGACACACCATAAGAAATCAATTTACGGCTAGGGCGGACGGCACGAACTAGGGCGGGGAAAATTAATCCGCCCAAAGCGGTATTACCCGACGCAATTATCTAGTTCAGGATTAAGCCGCTTACACACTACACTGACGGTTGAATTGCGTCGATGGAATCAGTTAGGTCTGTAAAACAGTCCTTATATTGCAAACCGGTCACATTCCAAAACATATAAAAAATTATTTAAAAACAGAAAATGAGCTATGCTCTCGGATCTTAATCTTAAATAGTATAAGCATAGTGCTGCCTTCTTTTGTGAAGTCGCTCCAAGTTAGTTCGCGGTTTCTACTTATTCGCTACTTAGTTATACTAAATATTAAATGCTCAAGTTTGTGTTTTATAGTGTGTGTTATCCTTCTGCAACGGCTGAACGGATTTGAATTAGTTTTTGAATAGAGATAGCTTATTTGCTACTTTCCTTCCATATGGGATAGTATTCTTTCTAAGCTCACGCTGATTGAGATCGCGAACATACTCACTCTTTCTCATTCTTTGATTCTTTCGCACTCTTGACTCTCACTCTCGTTTTCTTACAATAAACTGACATTAAGTCTTCGTTTTTATATTCAATAATATCTATTTATCTCTTATCTCTAACAGTGAATAACTAAATCCCAAAACATTATGACAAAGGGACACCTAACATATTTATTTACGAGCAATCCTCACCCTACCCAACAAGGGTGATACGGAACCACAGATTAATGAGTAGTCACAGCGTGCGGAACCCCGAAATGTTCATCTAATTGGAGATCAAAAGAGGGGCGTGTAATCGTGTACAATGTGTGTACTCGATAGGAGTGTGGTAGGAGATACAAAGACAAGATGTGGCACGCAAATCATGCTGTTTTATTTAGTTTAGCATAAAGCTTTAACAACAGCGGCGTTGAAATTTTCTTAGATGATGTATTTGTTGATTGACTATCTGTTGCCGCTATAATAACAAATACAAAAAAAAAACAGAATAAAATAAATATTTAAGGGGGTCCCAACAAACGTGATTTTTTTTACTAGTTCGAGCCCGAATCGCACTTCGCCGGTTATTACTTTTTTTTCTAGGTTGTAACTACGCTTAACCTATCTAGTGAAACAATATCCGTCCGTCTTGCGTTGATGACCAGCTCTCTCTTTGTTTTTGACGATTACACGATTACTTGCCCGGAATAACCTTAGGGGTGGCCATTATTCGGCGATAGATGAACACCCTATGTAAAGTTTGTCGCAATTAACAACCAGCGTCGAAGTGGGGGTGCTTTTTTCGTGGTAACTACTAAAATATAACGGATACACAAATTAAAACATGCTCCGCGCTCACGTATTGCGAAGACGCGTATTGCGTTGCGATCTCTTTTGTCACGGCAAATTGTGTGCGTTGCCGTAATTAAAGCGGTTTTGAATAGCGAGTGCCTTATCTTTTATTTATTTACATCTATGACAGGTCCTTATATCCTTGTGAATAAATGTTATAAGTCATTTTTCATGAATTTGGACAGGTTTTCCAAATAGTCATAACCAAACCAGCTTCCAAGTTTCGAAGAAACAACTTGATAAATTGTACATAGTTTCCTCTATCACATCATTGTCAAAGTCAAACATTGTTTCCACAGTTATTGCTGAAAGTGATAGGCATCCCACGTCGAAGTATAAGCCTCCCATGACCTCGCTTTGCAGGCATGTTGGTGATCGCAGTAGACTGGGGAGATTCCTGCTGCTCTTTCCCTGGATGTTCCCTTAGCTTTATGTAATGAGTGACAAACAAGCAGGCCCACCTGATGGTCAGTGGTCACCGCCGCCTATGGACAGCTGGCTTATATATAGGCATATATGTATATAGAACCCTACCCTATTTAGAACCTGAACTGGAGTGCGAAGTGGAAAGCCGAGTTGGAAGCAAATTGATTCTGTCAGTTTATGTGTGTGTGGACATGAAGATTTGTGGGCAGTTTGAATGTTGAATTCAATTTCAGCTCACCGAAGTTGTATTTGCTACAAATGTCGGCCAATGATCACAAACAGAAAACTCTCGAATATGATTCTGTATCTAAAGAATCAGTAGTTAATAGTTTAATGGGGTCACTGTGTGGCAAAAAATGTATCTAATATGCTAATAAAAGGTGATCTAAAATTACTAAAACCTATCTTGGAGGAAATTAGGTTTATTTATTATATGCGTTTATGTATGTTAGTAAACGTCTTGGTGATTGTAGTAGATTATAATATAATGCTGACCGAAGGTCTATCCCCTGGATATTTTCTGAGCCGACAAGTCAGCCGGTAAAGGTAGAAATTTATTCTTTCTTCAGATAATCTTCTTCATCAGGAAGGCCATATGCTTGTTTGCTACAAAAAAAAAACTCCGGCAACTGCAACTGTTATGGGCGGCCGTGTTGCTTAAGATCAGGTGAACAACTAGCTCGTCACGTAACTCATTATCATAAAAAAGTGTATTCGTAGGAAAATCAACAGATCAAAATAGTTAAAAAGTTCATTAAGAAAATCCATAATGGTTATTATATTGTGTAGCAGCAATTACTGGTTATTTAAATAGCGTTTGTACGTCTGCTTGCAAATGGGCATGATAACTACTATTAAAAATGAATGCAATAATTGAAAAAATAAGCAAAATCGGTAAATAAATCACGGAGTAATAAGCTTTTAAAGTTTCTACAGGAGGCATCTCCTGTCCCTTTCTCGCGAAACAGAGCGCCCCCACAGTTACTATGAAAAATCTACTCGTGACGTCACATGCCAAAGAGATTGTATGAAAAGCTACCACAGCTTAGTAATGAGGTACCATAACGACCTTCCTCTGACGTCACTGGCCGTTTGAGCTATCTCTTTCTATTCCGGTTTTTAAAACGCTTGTAGCTTGTCATTTTTTGAGATATGAGGAATATAATTAAATAATCCAAAAAAAAAATTATCATGCCTATTGAATACAGAGCGTAAAAAATAATTTTACCATCTTGACTTTTGTATTCTGGCAAGTAAGGTTTGCTTTGTAAAGTTTTTATTACAATGATGGTTTAACCGATTATGTTGATGAAATTATACAGAAAGACCGTATGGTTGGTGGAAGTAAAGAAAAACAATTTAATTATATATATTTACGTCTATTCCCAACCTATCAATTTGAGAACTCAGAAATAGGCTCCAGTCGATAGGTCAAATTAACAGTAATTTTAAAGCAAACACCTTAGAATGGGAATCACTTAGCAGCTTTAGTACGATACCATCAAAGAAAATTACCGATTGTGGAAGGCTTCATCCATAATGCAGTCAAGAGTGTAGTTACTTACATGTCACTCGCCGTGTTACATACGTTTCAGTAACTGCCGTTATTTGGGTTTAATTTTGTCATGTTTAAAATAATTTTTTTAATAAATTATTATAAAGCTTATGCCCGCATAGTAAATTCCTTTTTGACTGGCGAAAGTTACCACTTTATTTAGTCCTTTGGCCCAGGAGTCCAACTGACTAGAACCAGCATAACTAACCAGCTTCATCAGATGAATGTGACGTTTCTTATAGTCTTCAATTCTGGCTGTACTTAAATAACTATTAAGTACAATAGTGAGAAAAACACAAATTTCAACATTTACATCGCCTCGTATCAATCGATGCTTTGTTTTGGGGCCATCGCACTCTCGGCCACTCAAACGTATTTTACGTCAAATTGGGTGAACGGACCAAGTCATGAGGTAAAGCGGGTTATTACCGAAGTATTCCTGAAAGATCGCTGATATTTAGAGCACTGCCAATAGAAAAAAAAATTATTCAGGTTTTTTAATGGAATTATGGCGAAAACTTAATTAGCAACAACATAATTTTCCACATTTTTCTCATCTAAGGTTTCTAATTCTAAAAATTGACCTAATCGTCTGAGAAAAAATAAACGTCTAATTACTTTATAAGTGATGGCCCAAATACCCTGCCCTACTGTTACTGGCCTAACACAGGAGTTCCCTAAAAGTACCGATACATTTTTTATATCAGTGCTTTTTGGGAAAGAACAGATGTAAGTATATTATTTCAAATTCAAATCAATTTATTTGTATTGTTCATATTTTATATTACTTTTTATTTATATATATTACATCAAATTAATCTATGTAGGTGTACTATGGTATCGGGTTATTTTGGTCCCGCCCGGTGACGCTATAAAGGTCGGTAAAGACCAACAACCGCATTAACCCATTAAATAAAATGGTATTCTGGTAACGGAGTACCAGGTTAGCATTAATTACAAAGAGGTATTTAGTCACGCGTCATCCAGTACGAGTTTCGCCTAACCTTGGTCACTGTAGAAGGCATAGGAGGTTTCGTGACTACGTCTATAGTCTAAACGTCAGAACTTTACGTCTAATATTGCGCAAACAGCCCATCGTCATACCCTAAGTACTGTTAAGTAAAATCCGTGATGAATAAATTATTAGCTAAATAATACTCTGTACCTAGTGACGTGTTTTATTATGGTTACGTTCTTAAGTGCGTTACAAACGTTTTTAAACTTTTGAACGTCGCCGTTGTCAAGTTATTGAAAAGAATTTAACGATGTTCAAATTGAATAACTTAATTTTAACGATAATTTAACAACGTGTACGCACTCTTGTTTGTGCGAGAATTTTTTGTTAATTCTATGAATATTGCATCTATCCATTAACGTGTCGAGATTGTCATTTGTTTTATATATTTTAAATATTTTTAAAATTGTATTTAAGACAAAATCTTTTAGTTTATGAATTGGACACTCTCGTAACGTTTGTTTTCCTAATTACGGCCCTGTTTAAGACTCACTTGCAAACGTGAAACGTTGGTCAGAGCACCTGGCTTGACTATTGACTCTTTATACCCGACCTCTTGATTACATACACTTTATTTAATTTAATAATTAACTTGGTAAGATCCCGTGGTTTCACTTTCACCCGTTATTAATATATTAATACGTTTTTCAGAGAAAAACTATGGACACTGTTTGTTTTTGTTATTATTTTGATATTAAAAAATGTGAGTGCTTACTATTTATAAATAAAAGACAAGCGCTGTCCGTTTGTCAATTATGATTGTGTGTGTACCACACCAACAAAACAAAACAGATCAAGGGTACATTTGTTTTTTTTTATCATAATTCTCGCTAACAAACCTGTGTACCTAGTTCAAGTGAATTCGCGCGGAAGATCTTGTTATATCTATAAAGGTGCGTATAGTTTAATAACAAATACGATCATAAACAATTCAGATAACACTATCCCAACAAAAATGCATTAAAGCTCTAAGTATTAGGTAATATCCCCTTGAACCGTTAATCAAACGCTGGTTCGATATTTCATCGAAATGGAAGAGTGTAAACTAACATCAGCCATTCCATGATCCCTATAACAATACTTCTATCAATTTAGTATAATTGATCGTGGTTTTAATTCGTTAATAACTCTGTTAGTGTTGTAACTGTTGTAAGAATTGTAAGTCATATGGGGATAGGATTTAGTATTGAATAAAAGAGGCGCGAACGCTAAAATTGTAAATCAGTGTTTATCCACTAGGTACCTATCTAAAACGTTAAATATCCCGTCGGTAAGTATTAGAAATGTTGTGAAAATGGAAAGCGAGCTAGAGTAGCTCAGTGGTAGACGGTGTGACTTTGAAAATATCGCACCCTGGTTCGAATCCCGTATTAACAACTTTTTTCCAATTGAATGCGATTTTTTTTTAATTTTCTCTTGCTCGTACAACGGCGAAGGAAAACATCGTAAGGAAACCAAAATTACCTAAATAAATAAACATGGTCAAGAATTAAAAGAACATGACTATGTTATCCACCAACCTGCACTTAGCCAGCGCGGTAGATTATAGCCTATAGACACTCCCATTGTGTGAGAGACCCGTAGTCCTGGTAAGATAAGAACGTGCTGGGTTGATAAAGTGCAGAAAAATTAGAAAAGTACTATTTTTTTTTTTAATTAACCGTCGTAAATGTTAATAAAATCAATGGGAGGCCCTTTAATTATTTATTTTAGTCTGTGTTTTAGTAGTATTTTTTTTTTTTTATGAGAATAAATGACGTGACGAGCTAGTCATTCACCTGATGTTAAGCAATACGGCCGCCCATAACAGTTGCAGTGTCACTTGAAACTTAAAAAAAATAAAGTTTTGCGTGACACTGCACTGCGCACGTCATCCTGAGACATCACACAGTCTAGTAATCAGATTACTACACTGTGTGATCAGGTCATAAAGTCTCATTTGCCCAGTAATTTCACTAGCTACAATGCCCTTCAAACCGGAACACAGTAGTGCTTGCACACTACTGCTTGGCGGCAGAATAACTGGCAAAGCGGTGGTACCTACCTAGACGAACTTTGTAGAAAAGTACTACCACCTAGTATTTTATATATACTACTTGTTGTTATAGCGACAAGACTAGGTACAACTATTATACATCATTCTGTGAAAATTTCAACTCTGTAGCTATCACGATTCATAAGATACACAGCCTGGTGCCTGGTGACAGACAGACAGACAGACAGACAGGCGGACAGCAAAGCCTCAGCAATAGCGTTCGCTTTACGCATAGAATAACTTCCTATTATAAGGTAGGTACTTTTTTTTTATATATTTTGGCTCCACACATAGTGTATTTAGCCAGTGTCACGTAATGTCATGTCCTAGTCATAGTCATAGTCCAGTCTAAGTCATGCTCCAGCAAAGTGGTGGCAACTTTACTAGAAGCTTCTATGGAGTTTTGGAAGCAACACGAAAAGTCACGTTTCACCACATTATATCACTTGCCCTCACTCCTGCTCGTAATCCAGCACTTAATGCGTAAATCGCCACCAATTTTAAACATTAACACTGGAAAAAGCAAAAGTTTTGAAAAATAATACAATGCAACGACGTGAACTCTTCCGCGTTCCCGCCAAAACTCAGGTAGGTACTTATTCTATCCCTTTGGGTACGAAACCCTAAAAAGAAGATTCCAAGAGTTTATTTTTCCAAAGACTCTTAACGAAATTATAACCCGTCAAAAACGGTCAATAGTAAGCAAATATTTGCAAATTCCTTAAGATTAAAAACTCGTGTTAAGGCGCTGAATGCTATTTTGAACGTGATTATCTCAAAACGTAATACCATTTACAGGATAAAAAAAAATGCACGTTAATACTGGTCATATCTTCTTTCCATCTGCCGAAACCGAAACACGTTTACGAAAAGTTTTCTCTATAGGAAAAAATCGTCTAAAAATCATTCAAACGTCCTAAAATGTTACATTATAATAAGACACCCCATTGAAATAATTCATAGTGATAAGCTGTTTCAATGCATCCGTCTTTAAACTTATTATTTTTATAATTTTTATAAGTTCTATTATTATTATTATTATTATTATTATAACAATAAGCATTTCTTTTATTACTAATTATTTGTACCAAAAATGGAAAAGTCGAAGTGCAACGCAACGTAATCGCCATATTTTTGCCTTGCATAAAGCGACCCTATTAGGTACAAAATAAGTTTCAAGTTTGTCTGATGTAATAATCGTGCTCACATTGGGTCCTGTCAGGGCCTTAATATTACTTTCCTACACTATTGCTATCTCATGTACACGAATAGAATTGTGTACATAGAAACAGCAAATTAATATCTAAAATTGAGTAAACTTCGCAACAAAATCGTGAGCCGTCTGTCGTGACCAACATCACATTTTGTAGTTACATTGACTCCTTTATGTTCTAATGCAACATTACTACTATTTTACAACACCACAGGTTATCCAGCAGTTAGTATTGCTTGCGACACAGATTTATTGCCAGTTAGTACTGTGAAAGCCACAGATTGATTCGCAGTTAGGGTACTGACTAGAAATTTGTTTTGTCTAGCCGTTTATAAGCTAATGTGGTTTATTGGAATGGCGCAGTAAAAATAATGTTTGCACTATATTTTTTAGTTTCTAATTTTATTGATTTTATTACAAAGTTTAAAAAAAATGTTTTGTGTAAGTAACCTAGTCATGAATACCTACTTTAGATTTATTTGTATATTTTATTATTATTTACAAAGAGTACTCTGCAGATGCCCTGTTAGTCATACCTCATCATCATCATCAGCCTGAAGACGTCTACTGCTGAACACAGGCCTCCCTCAAAGAGCGCCACTTTGAGCGGCTGCTAGCCTCTTGCATCCATCGGCTCCTCACGGTTCTGACCAGGTCGTCGGTACACCTTGTGGGGGGCCGGCCTACGCTGCGTCTTCCAGTTCGTGGTCGCCACTCGAGAACCTTTCTTCCCCAACGGTTGTCAGTTCTACGAGCGATGTCGAAGTCATACCTATACGCAAGGAATTCTAAGACATTAAAGTAATGGATTACCAATGACCACAACATACAGTTTTGCTCATGGCCCAGCCGACTGCAGAAAAAGAAAGAAATAGCAATAAAAGACAATGGATTAAGTATAATAGCTTCGTAGGATATCTTCTGGGGAAACTGCAGAATTCTATAAACCGATACCCTGAGTGGCTGACTGACCGCTGCACTACAATAGATCAATTTGTAAAGGAAAAATTTGAATCACGAACAAGAACTAAAAAAAAAAACAAATTGATTAAAGTTTTCCTTTCAAATTAATCTGTTGATTACGCTTATAAGGCGATACTGGTATAAAAAAAGTATTCTTTACGCTACCAAGATAAACATTACGGAAATGATCTCAGAAATTTAAAGGTTCCACGTGAGAATGGGCGGATTGTGAGTGAAACCGCTTCGCACACAATACCTAGTTTATTTGTTAGAACGTAATTCCAGCTATAACTGACAAAGAATACGCATAATATAACCTTACAATTACTGCAAAGCGCCCGTGTTGACACTTATCAATACTTTTAATTTATTGCAAACGGAAAACGGCTACCGTTTGCTATAATTATAACACGTACGATACGCAGCTTATTGCTTGGAAAATAGGTCGACTTATCATACGATGCACTACACTTTGAAGGAAAATTGACGTTGGGTTTAAACCCAACGGACTCGAGAAAGAAACGTTCTTCACCATAATTCCACTAATGTGCCAAACAGTCAATAGATCACACTAATATTACAATATCTTCATTACTTCTTATTTTCTTCTTTTTTTGTATTATTTTTAAAGCAGGCATTGACACATAAAGTTTTATCAAAATTCGTTAAGTCGTTTAAGTGCTGTGCGGTACCAGCACTAATAAGTAAGTATACACACACATACTTAGTTTATTTGCATTCATTATATTACTAGAATAGGTATAGGGTTAGAAATGTAAACTTCGTCACCAATTAAGTAAAATATCAAAGTACTTAACAGCTTAATAATTTTTTAATTTCTTACATCAACTATTAATCACTGTCACATACCTATATAATTATAGCGAAGCAAATTTTTTTAATTCATAGACATTTATTTATTTATTTATTTATTTTATTAATGTTTAAGAGAAACAAACCGTACAATATTTAGCTTAATTAACTAATCTTTCTTACACTTAAACCAATAAAGTTTCTACATATTTATTCTACATGTTTATTCTATTGCTTCCAGAAGTGAGTGTATCCTAACACAGCTTCCCATGCCAGGTATTTGCTCTTTTCGGGATGAACTAAATGAATAAAATATTGTATTTATATAATAAAATATAAAATAAAATATTCAGCGTGGTAATGCAGCCAGCGTTCTGGGAACATTCCCCTCCACCAAGGGTCTTTTTGATAATTTGTGATTTTTATTTTTATTTATTATGTTTTAATTTTAGGTTTAGTTTTTAGGTTTAGTATTTAATTTTTAGTGTAGTTTAATTTAATAATAATTTTATATGCTATTTTGATTTTCATGTAAATAAAACTCTTTTACTCAGTACAATAACTAGAATAAAATATTATTTTCAGCTTGGTATATTTTGACCCTAATAGACGTTTAGGTGTGTCATATTGAAGGTAATGGAAAATGCGACATTGTATAGTTTTATTGGAAACTTACAAGAAGAATATTTATTGTTTAGTTAGATGATAGTGCATTGAAGAAAATCTATTTTACTTACTGGCTACTTAAAAACATTTTAAAAATTTCATTAAATAATGGTTTGTGCTGCGAGTTTCCGAAGCACCTAATTGATAACGGCAAATTGCATTGATAGGCAGAACGAAATTTGGTATAAAAGCTAGAAAACTAAACAAATGAAGATGAATTCTCTAAATACAAATCTCTACACCTAACCTCCAATATCTCCACTTCCCCTATTAATAATTTCTCTCGTGAACCATCGAATGCAATAAGTGTAAATCTCGAACATTTCCATAAACGTTGTTACTATTATGTTCACCAAAGGTTTATTTATAAATACATCTTATACTTTACAAGTTTAAATTATTGCTGGCAATTTGAAATTGTCTTGCGGCGGCGCGTGGTTTGTGCGGCTATGCATTTTGAAGAGCTCAAATGTTTCGAAAAGTTACTTATTATCGGTTGATGCATTTTATTGCAATAAAATGTCAGTAAATTAATAGCAATTATGTCATTCAACGTCATTAATATCAATTAATTGGTGGAGGTCAATAATGACAGCTAAGCAATAAGTCGAGCGATTTCAATATGTTTGGATTGTTCTTTTCTTTGTGAAATTGAAACTGGCCTTTATTTTCTTGTAAATCTTTATGTAGTACGTATTAAGTATTCTCTTTAACTTTATCAATCAATCGTTTGTGTTTAATGTTCTTATGGTCCCCTAAATTAAATACATCTTATCTACATAACCAATGACAACAATATTAACTGTCAACTATACATTTTTCTCATTCATAACATATACCATAACCAAATAGTAAGTACTTTTTAACTCTGGCATTAACAGCAAACTTCATTGAAAATTATTTCCACTCCATACATCAACCGCATACTTAATTTGCAAAAATGATTCCTCTACCGCAGTAAATATAAATGTACCACCGTTGTATAGTATAATACTAAATTATATTCACAATAGTCAATCAGAATGGTCGCCCACAGTGTCAAAAACCGTTTTATAACAACCAGCCACCTTGTCCTACTTATATCCGATTAAATAATGATATGAAGATTTACATTGTAGGTACTTGAATCGTAATACATCAGTTAGACGATGACGTAACTTGATTGCAACCGATTGAAACCATGGACCGATAGTTTCAATGCACAGTTTATTCAGTTCTTTATCGATTTTCTTCTGTTCTTTTGCGAGTTATGGGGAATGGGTGTAATAAACACACTTATAGAGTAATTTCTTTCTCATAAATTGTTTTTTGTACCAAAGGGTTATAGACATTTGTTGAACGCCTCGAGTATGAGATTTTTTCATCGTCAGATCACTACGTTTAGGATAGTTAGGGGCTTAGGTCGTCAAAAATAACATCATCAGTGTTAGCCAAGTTTCATGTTATTAAATTCAGTTTACTGCAACATAAAATCACAGTGACTCAAAGGTCGCGTCGATAAAATAACTTGAATGCATGCATGGATGCAATTTGTTCGATTGTCATAAAACAAATAGCAATTGGTTGTTTGTGGACTGTTAAATTAACAATTGCTGTAGTAAAATAACATGCTCTTTCAACAAATATTGTACATAATTGATTTTGTTATATCTATATACGCAATATTATGAATTTATTTACTATTACAAAAATACGATTTGATTTGATTGGTAAATATAATTTTTTTTTATTATAATGAATGACGTGACGAGCAAGTCGTTCACCTGATGTTAAGCGACACGGCCGCTCATAACAGTTGCAGTGTCACTCGGAACTTTAAAATGATAAAGTATCGCGTGACACTGCACTGCGCACGTCATCCTGAGACATCACACAGTCTAGCAATCAGATTACTAGACTCTGTACCTAATCAGGCCATAAAGTCTCATTTGCCAAGTGATTTCACAAGCTACAATGCCCTTCAAACCCGAACACAGTAGTGCTTGCACACTACTACTTGGCGGAAGAATAACTGGCACAGCAGTAAATAAGGTGTTATAAGATTAATTACTAATCATTCATAATCTGGACCTTCAATGTCAGATCGTAAAAATTATGTTTTGTTTTCATCCTATTTTATGACGATAAATGGATAACAATAAATATACTAATCACAAAACGACACATACTATAACATTTGTTTTATGTTTTTCATAAAATAAAAAATATTATTTGTTTGCTGCAATAAATCTATGATTTATCTATAAATGCAGGCATTGCTTGACACACAAAAGTTCCTCAAACTTAATATAATCACCTATTACATATTTTTACACAAAAATATTTTCAAATAATTAAGTATGTAGGTTACTAATTATGTGTTTATACCGTAGTCATAAAACAACTATATTATTGTATCCCACGAGTTCCATGATAGCTTTTATCGCTATTTTAGGAAACTATTTTAATGTTCACAATGGAAATGATCGCATACAAAACAAAGTCATTTTTTCGCATTACATAGGTTACGTTCACTTTTGTCAAAAGTCGTTATTATGGGAAACAAGATCGGCTTTATGAACGTATATTGTTATTATGACACGGTGCGATGAAGTTTCACAATATTTATTTATTTATTCAAGCAGAAGGGGAGAGTGGTAATTGGCACGTCACAATGGAGATTATGGGGCTTATGGACCAGTTTAGTGATTCAAGCAGTGACGGCCCGGTGGGCGACAACGGTCCTGTTATGATAATATTCCCTTCATTTCGTATAATAATTTGTCGAGTTCACATCGGGTGGACTGTGAACAGACACTATTCAGACAAACACTTCCTATGTAAATCTTGAAGAACTTTGATCATGCAAATTAATAAATTGTGCCTTCACTTCAATTAAATATTTATGTACGGTGTGAACTTTTAGTTTTGAATATTAATTCGTAGTGAACGTTTGTTGGTTATAATATAACTCTTAATTGTGATTATAGTTCAGTCGTTAATAAATTCTATTAAAATAAGTGGGCCCTGTTACATTGTAAAGGATTTATTAACCAGCTAGTTGTGGTAATTTCATAAAGTGTTCTTTGTGCAATGTGACCACAGATACCTTAATAGTTTCTGTAACCCTTGACCTTACGTCTTCATAGATTATTGTATTGCCACTAATATTTTTTGCCTGTCAAATTAGCTGTTTATTTAATCACGCATTTGATTAAAATAATATTCCAAGGTCTCCCACCAATTAATCGCCATCAGTTCACTTTGCAAAAAGCGATAACTCTGTCTGTGTCTTTGTTTGCGTTTTGTTTTGATTACAACTGAGTAACTTTTTGCTCTTGTTTAGCTTTTGGTGGTTCCCTAACATTTTTGTTCTTAAATAGTCTTTTTTTAATCTCATTTTCATTAATAATAATATTCCAAAGTCTTCAAATCAGAGGTCTCTTGAATAAGTGATAACTTACTTCTATATATTATTCGTTTACGTGTGATTGCAATTTAGCAATACTTACCTGTTGATCAGCGTTTGGTTTAATCAAACATATACCTAATCAATAGTCCAAGGTCCTGTTATTGGCTCACTTGACTTATAATAGCGCACAGCTCGTCCGAGCATCAATCTTGGACCGCTGTTGACTTCGATGGAACCTTCTCGATTAATCATAAACAGTCTCGATTAGCGCCGGGTATGAAAACATATGTTATGGGCATCATCGGCCTTATTAATAAACGTCGAGTAGCTTTGGATAGGAACTCCAACATATCTCTTTTTTGTCATTCGAATATCGAACTTGATCGAAAAAGACAAAAGGTGGTTTAACTAGTCCAAAGCTACTTCACATTTATTAATAAAAACGATACGGTCTTGAATGATTTTAAAGCAAAACTGACAGCTTTTTTATAGATTAATCAAAGACGAAAATTGCATCTTATTTACCCCAGAGAATTTAACTTATGGTTAGTTCGTCAGAGCTTTCGCTATGAACAGAAGCTATCGGGTTAGTTCATAATATATAACTATCCTGATTAACTTTCCCTATCATCAGGGTGATGGATCAATTTGAAAAATAGAGGCCAATATTGATAAAAACAGTAGAGTAATGTTCAATTCAAACACTCGTGTATCCTTTTTTCTTTTGTTTTCTGTTCGATGAAAATAGTGAAAATTTCCATAATGACGTCTACGTCACTTTTAATATGAACCCCAGATAATATAATACCTACAGTACAGATGGTCCCATACACCAGAATAACTCGGGCTATTTTACGAAATACTTTATTTCTGCATAACGCAAAATTATCAAGCGCCATTTATTGCGTGTTGGCGAAGTATTGGGCCAAATGAATACACTGGACATTAATTAGTAACGCTCGCAACACGATCACCACATTTTTTTCACGTTCGGGCTATTTTTCGTTTGTACCAGATGAGACCCCATGACATGAACAATCTATCGCCATAGCGGTATTTGTGTAATGTTTATGGTAAATCCGTATAACTAACGTATTCGCACACTCCACAAGCTTTATCAGCTGGAACTCGTATTAGCCGGAAACAGGAAGTGTCAAATGGCATTTCGTTGTCTCCTCCACGGCCCAGTTCTTCGTACCGCTAAGTGCCGTGTTGTAATTGTCCAGTCAATGCAAATAGAGGTACCATTACCAAGTGTATGATCGCAAGATGCCGCGCGTGTTTTCACGGCTATGGACAGTTCTGGCCTGGGCTAGATTTGTGTACATTTGCCTTTAACGGTTTATTGTTTTGTTTGACATGTTAATTGAGATCTTGCATTAGTACATACTTATATCTGTTTAACATTGGATTATTATATAAATTGTTATAAGATTTGTGTTTGCAGAATTAACCGTATTTTTTGAAAATTGGGCATAATTACGTATTAGTTAGTAGGTACTGGTGGTATAAAAAGGTATCTGTAGGCCTAGCACGAATATTTACGCGCGCGTAAGTGTAACGTTAACGTAAAACCCCCCTATTAAGATTGCGTCTGCCGCTCAACTGCTGTCAAAGTTCATATAATTTTGGCGGCAGACGCGCGTCAGCAGCGCTGCTAGCTCATTCGTAATAGGAGGGCAAATCAAATGCCATACAACTGGCTTACGTTAACGTTACACTTACGCGCGCGTAAATATTCGTGCTAGGCCTACTGGAGTTATTGCAGGAAATAAATTACTAAATGAATTTCGTCGCTGCAGTATCAAATTCATCGTACAAGTCATTATACTTAAAGAAAATTAAATAAAAACCGACTAACATTATATTTGAATTTTAAGATAGTTTATTTTTTTATTTTTTATCATCCATAGGCTAAGATTTGACCACGGTCTCACCTGATGGTTAGTGATGACGCGGTCGACGATGGAGCATGCTTGCCTTGAATATACCGGTTCACTCTAGCCTTAAAAACTCCCAGATTATATTTGTCAGGAAACAATGACGCTGGTAAGGTGTTCCATTCCTTAGCTGTCCGAATTATAAACGAGGAATCAAAACGCTTTGTACGTATTCTAGGAATTTCTACCATATACGGATGCCGTGTTTCCGTGCGTCTTGATGTCCGGTGGTAAAATGGGGATGGGGGAATTAAGTTGTGCAATTCCATCGCACTCTCTCCGAAGTGCAGCTTGTTATTATTTTCAAAATAAGGAAACTTAAATAAAAATGTAGTATTGAGTTTTTTTAAATTCTCATTATGACAATCAATATTCGCTACAAGCTAGTTTTCTTAATGCATTGCACATGACAAACGTTCTGTAGTCATTTTATTATTTCTGTTAAATATAGTCAAATATTTCGCAAGCCAATCAAGCGTTTACTTTTTATCGCTCAAAGTTAGTGACACAGGAGTTTTATCGCTGTTTCGAATTACTAAGTGCATTTAAATGGCGGATACTGGTATAATTATTTCACCTGACACGCCTTTCGCAGTGGGGAGCTTTTATACTTAACGTACCATACACGTTATAAAAAATTTGACTTTACCACCTTATCTTAGAGTTTAATTTTAAGGTTGACGTAATTCGCACCATTTGAAATTATTCTGTGTAATTAAATATGGCAGTGAAAATATTGGGAAGCCTTGGCATTGAAATTTCGTGCGTATAAAAGAGAAATGATTTGAATGTTATTAATTTTATTTGGTGGTTAGATTATTGAGTTTTAGAGGACGTTATGTTTAATTATTGCCTTGCTTAAGTTTTGCATAAACACGGCTGTTATTAATAAAAACTCCTTGGTCGATAAGAACTGCTAAGCAGGAAAAAATGTCGTTTAATGTATAATGAGACATTCATAAGTGTATATATATACTTAATGCAGTTCCTATGTTTGTCCACGGACATGCGGGCGCACGTGGCTTGGCTTGCGCACCGTTGCACACTTCCTATTGGAATATTAATAACGTCATTATGCCATTGCCAGCTCGTAAACCTAGTAGGTAGAAATTGTGTAATGTGAAGGCCCATATAATATAATAGCTACAGTACAGATGCCTCATCCCATACAACGGAATAACTCGGGATATTTTACGAATTATTTTATTTCTGCATAACGCCAGATTATCAAGCGACAATTATTGCGTATTGGCGAAGTATTGGACCAAATGAATACACTGGACACTAACTAGTAACGATTACAATACTATTACTACCCTTTTTTCACGTTCGGGCTATTTTTCGTTTGTACCTGATGGGACACCGTGGTGAAGGTAAAATGGCGATAAATGATATCAGTAGGCAAACTACGATTTAGGAAAAAGTGGCTAGAAAATATCGAATCCGTTCACTGATTTTCATAGTTTTTGTAAGCGTATTACATTCATATTAGAAAAATAATTCTCAAAAATAACTTGCGTCCCTTTTGTTTCAGCTGTACGAGATCAGCGACGATCCGCAAAGAAAAGAATTCCTAGATGACCTCTTCTCCTTCATGCAGAAACGAGGTAAGTCTAAAATCTCACTTTTGTAACGTTTTTTATTATTAAGTATTATTTTGATGGATTATGCATTGATCAATCCTTTGTATCGATTGATATACATTGTAATTCATCACGAGCCTAAATGCTTCATTCACGATCATTGATTGAAATGATACGATACGACCAGTGTTCCTTGAACTGTTTTTCAAAAGGAACAATTTGATGGTGGGTGTCTTAATTTTTTGGGATGTAGATACAAATCGGATGTAGGGTAATATCAGTCATTGGATGTATAAACGGTTTACTATTGTGTAGATCGTTGATCGGATGATAAGATCACGGGTGATGGACGACTTGGATCGTGGTTGTAGAACCATGATCTATTAATGAACGCTTTTAGGGTTAAATAAAAAAAAAACGTAATGCCTAAAATTACAGAAATGAATTTAAAAAGAGCTTCTGTATGCCTACCTACTTGCTATAGTGTGAAGGTATACTCGTAATGTGCATTTTATAGAGAGTCAATCTAAACATGAATCAACTACTTATAGGTACTAATACCAATTTCAATAAAGCTACACAGGTAAGACTACACTTTTCCTCTATACATTTTTTGTTCTTATAACGTTTTTATGGTAAACTAAAACTACTAATATAACATTGCTTACTATTCTATCACACTTTATAAAAATGATACATGGTGTTCGTGACCGCATAACGCATCATCTCGTTAATATCACTATATATCACTTACGATCAAACGAAGTACCTATTCCTTACAGAACCAGTGTGGGAAATCGCACCACGATCATGATCTTGGATAATCATTATATTTTAAATATCATAATAGAAATAATTAAGCAGATCGCTCGATCGCCTCAAGCATCGAGATCGTGCTCAGACACATGATTGATAACTACTCTCACATCTTGCTCTTTCATATTCAAATTTGTATTTTGTTTCTCCGTCTAGCATTAATTGATCCGGCTTGTAAATGGCGCCATCTTTGTCGCTAGATATATCATCTGATATCGGTTGGTTGTTAGTCAAATCAATAGTTATTGTTGTCTGAATATGATTTTGGTCCGGTTTTGACAGTTAGTGCAAAGCTGATTTAGATGATTTTACTTCTATTATTACTAACCTCGCACAGAATTAACAGTTTATTAATTTTGGTTTTTGAAACTTTGTTGCTATTGCATACTGCATTTTAATTTGATATCTTATGCAGTTCATAAGTGTATGTCGATACGAATAATGTATGGCCGTAGTGTACGCGTTGAGTGTATCTCACATCGCGATCTCACGCTTATCTCGCACGAAATAAATTATTATTCAATTTATCATGTTGGAGCATGGGCTATAAACTCCTGGTAGTTATTACGCGCCCACGATAACATGCAGAATTAATTGTTTAGCTATCACATCCACAGCTGGGGTATAACAATATCATGAATGGTGATTGCTGATACGATCTCACGTAACGAAGGATTATCTTAGCAGTTAGTTGCTTGCATCATAGACCATAGCAGTAAGCATGCACAAAGTCGATAACTTATAATAAGATATGACATGAGTACTTTTTATCGTGACTGGAAAATCGTAAAGGTGTACCTAAAATAGTGCGTACTGCAATACGTATTTTTATACTGTTGATGTTGAAATCGATAAAACATTTTATTTGGAAAAGTTATTAAAAAACGAAACTGATACTGACAACATTTTGTTCATGTATAGAAATAATAAGTGATTTTAACTATTAAATCCACACTCTACAAAACATTATATATTCTTTTATACCATGGTTTATATCCATGAAGGACCACACTCAATCAGGCGCGCCTTTAGGCCGAAATAAGGCAAAGAAAACATAATTGCATTAGAATTAATTTATTCACCCAAGACGTTAATCTCGCGTACAAGCGGTCATCAGAATGATCTCCCCGTATTAATAATGTTTTATCATTTATTACGAGGCATGAGTAATGAAAGTTGTTCTGCCACGCCCCGCGAGTTCTTAGCACTCTGTCTTCGTCTCGGTAAGAAAAATAAATTAAAAACATTAAGATGCTTTTAATTTTTTATCGATAGTGTTTAATTTAATGCTAGCGACAAATTCTTTTTACGTGTCATAAAACGATGATTTTGAAGTTATTTCCTTTTTGCGAAGTGTGGTCGATATGTGCAAGATTTTAATCGCGTTTGATTTACCGTTTTATTAGGAAACAATTGAAACAAATTATGTACTTTTATTTGTTATTGCTGTAATTATTGTGTTACATTTTCAGACAGTTGTAGGTACAGAAAAGAGACTATTTATCTAAAACAATACCTAATTTATTTTCATCACACGTACGTTTTCCCAATCTTGCTTTCATTCACAAGTGGAAGGCAGTGTGGGGAGAGGGGATACCACGTGACCACCTCGTTAGCAGCTGATTGATCGGCCATATCGGGCGCATTAACCGGCTGTAGATACAGGATGTTACTTAATTGTTGACGCTTATTCACAGTAAAGATTCCATTTAATTATTTTGTGATTTTGGGTTGTCTGAAAGAGATCGTTTTAAGCGATAAGACCGCCCATTGTGACACTTAGTTATAAGATTTATTACTGTATTTTCTGTAAAATGGTGTTTTCAATAAAGAGTTTATCTATCTATCTATCTAACTTGTAAATAAATGACATGCCAAAAAAAAACCTAAAAATAAGTAATTTATACGTGTCCGACGGGGCCCCATTACTCTGATTTAATTTTTACGTAGGTAAGGGTTTTTTATCCAATACCCAGTTAATATTTCCTCATATTGAGATTATAGAGTCCCTAATATTTGCTCAACAAATAAAAAAAAGTGGTTACTTATTTGAGTACTTGAGCAAAACTGCTTGGTGGGCAAATAAAGAGCATGTAAAAGCCTCTTCAATAACAGAAGATGAATAATCAAAGAGAAGATGATTCCTGCCACGGCTAGTAGAAAAGAGTACAGGTTAGTTAGTACTTATTATAAGTAGAACTTACTATTATTGGCTCATATAGTGCTTATCCATCACCATGTAAAGTTAAAAACTATTGTTTCACTTGTTAATAGCGAGTGGTATAACTAATAACATCTCATTCGGAATCATTTCCCGTGATTAATTATCTGTTTAATCGATATAAGATGTTGTGCCAACAGCCTTCTCCAGTTTCTAAACTTACCCAACCTTTCATTTTGGACCTTAAAGCTTTAAGAGTAAGTTTGAAAGTAGATTGAAAGTAATAGATGAGGGATTGAGTTAAAGAGTTGATCTATCAAATTTTTTTCGTCTCATTGAAGATAGCCTTTTGTTAAAACTTTAATTGGTGTCTTAAACAGGCTTATGGTTAATTCGATTCTTGGTTAGGCTTCACTCATTTGTTTTTGTCCGTTAATCTTTGGTTAGACGAGTGTTAATCTAAAATTGATTGATTAGAAACGCTCTTGATGTATTTCTGGGCGTGGTCCAGTTACTGAAAGTTATTGAGGATTTGATCGAAAAATTAAACGTTATTTGTTTTTTGTCATTAACTAACATTAATTAATACATACAACGATAAAAAATCATCTATAATCTGTCATAAATCTACCAAGATTTAGGATCTGTGGCTGGTAAATACATTATATTCAAAAACTGAGTGTCCTTCTTGGGGAACGGACCGTATACGTTATTTTTTTTAAACTTTGTAAGAAATGTTGTCGTAGGAACATTTTTTCACGAATCAATAAAAAAGAAGACTGCGTTTATTTAATGCTGGGTTATTACAATAACATCACTATAAGAAACGGTAAGTACTTAGTTATGATTCATAATCTTAATAGTTGCTTTAAATATTTAGCATCCTTTTATGAGGGTCTGACTATCCAAATGAGTGTCGATAATACCTCTTCACTTTTGTTTTACTATTCACTTCACTTCTTGTTTATGTTCGATTCAATAAATCAAAAGGCCAACAATTCAAAGTCATCAATGTCAACTGTCACTGTCAGCGCTAGGGTTGCGCTTCTATCGACATTCTTTCGATCCGCCACACTTCCGTTCCAATAAAGAACGCACTCGTAGTGTAGTGATGTGACAGTCACCGTGCGCTTTAAATAACTTAAGATGGATGGTGTGAAGCGTGCCATCGGAACAAGGGTGGAGATTGATGAACGAGAATTCGAACAAAGAATGATTGTCACTTGTTTTTAATTGTTTCACGAGAATGGTGAATTCGTTCACGCTTTTGTGAGTAAATGGTCTAATGATTTAAAGTTACTTAATGGTAACTTATGAATATCAATAGTTTGACAGTACTTAAAATTATAAATCTTTTTGTCGTCAGTGCCATCAAAGTTCATAGGTGTGCTTTTTATAATAATAAAAAATGGTGTATCCAGTTTTATAGCTTAACATTAAAACTAATATCACATACACACCCTGTCTTACACCCACTAACTTAAAACAACGATGCTGTTAATATAATCTATAAATAGTATAATATGTATAAATCATTCTGAAACCAAAAAAATAGGACCGCAAAATTTCCTATAGCATCTTTGGCAATAAAAATAGCGCTTGCGACCTGCGTCACTGAGCATTGTGACGGTCATCTTGGACCAATAAAGCGAGCTGGCGCAAGTCATCCGTGGGTAACCCCCGTCAGCCACTGAGCTTTAGCATTTCGACTTCACCTGCTTACTTTACTATAGATTTATAGATAGACTGAAGAAATATAAATCCTATTTTATTTTTAAATTGAGAGGTAATCCATGTAATAATTCAATAATTTTTTTTGGAAAATACCAAAAAAAAAAAGTAAGTTAACAAGTAAAAAACTTTGACATCCACCGATATCTATCAGTTTAGTAATTTAGTTCGAGTATTATTGCTAAATCTATTCGCACTTCTATACAACAACACAGGACAGGACCCAATGCGAGCACATTTATTACAGCAGACGAACTTGAAACTTATTCTGTACTATCTAGGGTCGCTTTATACATAGCAAAAATATGGCGATTACGTTGCGTTGCGTTGCACTTCAACTTTTCCATTTTTTGGTACAAATATTTAGTTATAAAAGAAATGCATATTGTTATAAAAAAAAAGCTTACAGACGGATGCATTGAAACATAGCTTATCACTATGATTTATTTCAATGGGGTGTCTTATTATAATGTAACATTTTAGGACGTTTGAATGATTTTTTTGAGGTCACTTCACGATTTTTTTCTGTTGAGAAAATATTTGGTAAACGTGTTTCGGTTTCGGCAGATGGAAAGAAGATATAACCAGTATTAACGTGCATTTTTTTCAATCCTGTAAATTGTATATATTTTGAGATAATTACGTTCAAAATAGTCGATTCGGGAGCATTCAGTGCCTTAATGTTTAAAATTGGTGGCGTTTTACGCTGAATTACGAGCATGAGTGAGGGCAAGTGATATAATGTGGTGAAACGTGATTTTTCGTGTTGCTTCCAAACCTCCATAGAAGCTTCTAGTGAAGTTGCCACCACTTTGGTGGAGCATGACTTAGACTGGACTATGACTACCTGACTTAGCCTGGACTAAGACTGGGACATGACTTTGCGTGAAATATTTTATAACTCGATGAAAATTATAACACACTGGCTAAATACACTATGTGTGGAGCCAAAATATACAAATAAAACCCTTTGCAAGGGCATTATATAAGCACTATTATTTAATATATTATAATAATGACTAAAAGGTTATTTTTATTTATTTAAGTTAAATTGACGTATGAATAAATTTTATATTTGCGTCAAACCAGCAAATGATCTATGAGCATTCTTTCGATAATTATGACATAAAAGGTATGCGCTTTCCCAATTAACCGACTTTCCCTGCGTATGTACACATCTGATAAATTATTCAGTTTACACAAGACCCGTATCTAGTAGCCGCTACTGGTTTGTTTGTTTGTCTGTCTTTCGACGTTTTCCGTTGATTTGGTTGTACAGAACAAAACTAGTTTTATAACTTCATTCATAATTTCTTGACTATTATTCAAGCCCTAAAAACATAACATAACATGTAGTGTTCCGATTTCAAACGCACCCAATAATTTCAAAAATATTAATTATTAATATTCTTTGAATTAAGTATGCCAATAAAATGAGTAAACTAGAGATGACCAATTACAACATAAGAAGTTAAACAAATATACCATTTTCATTTCGTGGAATTCTTTCAAGATTATGATCGATTATTTTTGTCGCGTTTTTGTTTTGTGTAGTTTTTTTAATGAAAAGTCTGAAGACATTATGTCGTCGCGGTCTGCGGCGTATCGGGATCAAACGCCAGCTGCTTGATTCTAAAACAAATAAAACGAGAATTAATCACATAGTAGTGAGGTGACTATCGCCTGTGTTTGGACAGATTGATATTAATGTCGTGCTTTGGATTCTTTATTATAACACTATATCAAAAGTATCTTTTAACTATTTACGTTGCATATCAAAAGGGCCGACTATAACATATTTGTTGGCTGAAAGTAGCTATTTTTATTTAGACTCGTTTTTTTTTTCTATTAATATTTCTACAATAGTTTAGATTAGACACAAAGAGAGCTTCTCTGTGTCATAATTCACAAACATAATACAAGTAAATATAGATTTGAAGTTTAAAGCTATAATAACTTTGATTAATTAAATAAACAGTCGATGCTTAGATCGTAAAGTTGACGCATTACCGGATTTTATTATTACAACTATTGGCGTCTATGATAACAACTTAGCAATGATCAGCTTAATTATTAGATGGCGGGAAACAGCTCTTAAATTTATTTATAATTATTAACCAAAAAAAAAGCTTTTCAATGTTATGAACAATAACGGTATCCGACTGGTTAATTGGTGAAATATAAATAAAACATCGATATCGATTACTAAAACCATTTCGCGTCACTAGCATACTCAACGCCAAAGTGCGACGCTCCCGGAGTTTCCTTTAAAAAATAGCAGCGCATTCGATTATAATCTCTCGACAAAATGTGAATTAATTTGTCAAAGTCTAAAGAATGCGCACACAACAATTTTTAATTTAATAAAAACGTCCCACAGAGTGTTTACTGCTCTATTAATGTATTTTTATTGGGGTTTAAACGCTTCTTTTGTTTTTACTCGTGATAAAATTGTTTTATTATTGTGCGGTACGCGACATGCTTTGATCAAAGATCTTTTACGAAATTTATATCGACACTTATAATCATTCCTTGGTTACTTTTTGCATGGTCGTACCACTGTTTTAATATCTGTGGTCGTACTTACGATGATTTTGAATAAATTGATGTACATTCAGACTTGCATTCAAATTAACTAAAACTGTGTTGCTCGACCGCGACAATATGCATTAACTAATATTTTATTAATAACATTTGGCAATATAGGAATGTATCATGTGAATTCTGTGGTAACATAATTATAATTTATACTTACTCTAAGGCAAGGAGGTATCTTAAATAAATATGTGGGTATAAGTAGGTGTAAATATAATTACCTAAGTGATCTTTCTTCATCAAAAGCTTTCCCAATTACCTGAAATACTAAACAATTATAATTATAGTAAAATACGACATAAACTGTCATCAAATCCTAAGTTAATTTAAACAAACGCGTCGTCACCGGACGCGAGCATCGTGGGCGGGGTCGTGTTTCATTTCACATTATTAATAATGCAAATAATGACAAGTTTTCAGAATTTAAATTTTTACCAACAAAAAACGTTTTTGAAATTATTAATTCAGTATAACGGTGATAACTTGTAACAGCTAAAAAATCATGAGGTATATTTATAGCAACTATTTATTAACTATGCTAGTTTTCAGAAAATGTAGGTGATTTAAGTAATCAAATTACTAACAGTTTATTTTAGATTTTATCGATAACTACAGTTAAAAATATTCACATGCCTAATCTAATCCTAGAATGTACAAATAAGCTCAACGCTAACTAGTGCCAGCCACGTCGATCGGTTACGAAATACGTTCTAATTTTGACCGATTATAATTCGCGGCCGAAACCGCATTGTATTCGATATCACGCGCGTGCTGAATCGATTATGTTTAGGTATTGAATTCGGCCTGAATGTTTAAGATTTAATTGATGTTTCGAAACATAATTCTAAGACATTATAATATATAAAGTTCCTCACCCACTCACTGACTGACACTTTTGATCTCAGCTCCTGGAAGTGGTGGAAAAAAACCGAGTATGAGGTTGTATAGAGATGGGTCACGTGACCACCAGAAAAAGCTGACATCAGCAAAAAGTCGTCTTCTTGATGGAACTGGTCAACGGTTCTCGGAAACTACAAGTCGGATGGGTGACCTGTTTTAACTAAAGTTGTAGTAAACCTTGGGACGCTTGGAGAGAAATAAAAAAAAATGGGGGTTGCCATACAAAAAAATAAAAATTCCATACAAAATTGAAACGCTTATAAATCGGAAACGGTAAGAGGTAGAGGGGGTGTGTTCGACCAAATGTCATAGAGGAGGATAGGCGCTTTCGGATGGTCGTCATGAAAATCCAAGATGGCGGATCCAAGATGGCGGCCATTTTGAAAGTTGGTCCGATCCGGCTGATTTTTTGCATCGGGGGGTTTTTGGGGCCCTTGATTCCATATTTGAAAAAATATTTTGGATCCCGCCATTTTTAAAGATGGCTGCCATACAAATTTTTTTTTTATTTTTTGGCTCATTGTTACTCGATACCTATGAGAAATTTTGATCCTTTTTTTATTGGTTCATATAAAAATAGACGTTCTTAATTCAAAACATTTGATGACCTGATCTTCCGACCTTCCATCATAGTGACCATCAACGGCCTGGCTAAACGATGTGAGATGGGTCATATGCGTTCTCAGGAATGTCATAGCAAACCCTGGGACGATTTTAGAGAAAATAAAAAAAATCCAAAATGGCGGAAAAAAAAATCCGCCATACAAATTTAAACCGGCAATGACGTCGAAACCATGATACTTTAGTATAAAGAGCTCAAACTAATATTGTTTGGAGACCAAAAGGGAAAAAAACACAAAATTATTTTTTTCAAAATGGCAGAAATTTTGGTCATGGCGGAAAAAAAAAATTCTCCGATCCGGATCAAAATCGATATCTGACGGTCCCCAAGGATGCTGATCAACATTCTAAAATCAAATTTTGACATGCGCCATTTTTCAATAGGGTTGCCATACAAAGGTGATTTTAACGAAATATGAACTTTCCTTTTTTACGCCTCCAATATGAATGTAATAGAAAAGTTGTTTCTGGGGATCGAGTAAAGATGTATAAAGGAACAAAACAGAACACAAATGAAATTGATTTTTTCAAGATGGCGGATGGAGACGTATCGACTTATAGAAAAAGTTATCCGATCCGGATGAAAATCGATATCTAAGACTCCCCCTAGATACTTAGCAAGAATATGGAGAAAAAATTTTGATTCCGCCATTTTGAAAAATTTCATTCATTTTACCGAACTTTTTTATGGATCTCCAATCCGTATGAAAATTGATATCTGAGTGTCCCCAAGGATACTGATTAATATGCTTTAGCTTCTTTTAGACATCCACCGTTTTTTAAAATGGCTGCCATACATATTTTTAAAACCACCAATGCGACGACGAGCGAAGCGAGGAGGAGCTTCAAACTACCTATTGCGACGACGAGCGAAGCGAGGAGGAGCTTCAAACTACCTACCGCGACGACGAGCGAAGCGAGGAGGAGCTTCAAACTACCTACCGCGACGACGAGCGAAGCGAGGAGGAGCTTCAAACTACCTACCGCGACGACGAGCGAAGCGAGGAGGAGCTTCAAATTACCTACCGCGACGACGAGCGAAGCGAGGAGGAGCTTCAAACTACCTACCGCGACGACGAGCGAAGCGAGGAGGAGCTTCAAACTACCTACCGCGACGACGAGCGAAGCGAGGAGGAGCTTCAAACTACCTATCGCGACGACGAGCGAAGCGAGGAGGAGCTACAAACTACCTATTGCGATGACGAGTGAAGCGAGGAGGAGCTTCAAACTACCTATCGCGACGACGATCAAACTACCCATTGCTACGTTTACAATGTTTTACTAATGCGACGTTTTTTAATTGGCTTTAGCTAATCTAACCTAACTTCAACACCACTAACATTTTTTACCTAACAACTGAATATTTTCGGGAACCTTGAATAAAATAGACACTCTTTGAAGAAACATAACAAAATGGCCGCCATGCAAAATTAAAAGGCGCACACTATTGAAACTAATAGAGGCAAGCATAGCGTGTTTGGACTCATGTTACAGAGAACAACGGAGGCTTTCTCGTAGACTTAAAATAATTCCAAGATGGCAGATTCAAAATGGCGTCCGATTTTATAGTAACTCAGATCCGGCTGATATTTTATATTTGGGGATTTTAAAAGAGGCTTATTTCAAATTTTGACCTTTTACATGACTGACAGCATTTTTCAAGATGGCCGCCATGCAAAAGTCAGATCAATTATCATTTTCTTTGAAAAATACCGCTGTTTTGTACTAATTCTTGCAAAATTACAAGTTTAAACTAAAGTATAACATTTTTATACATACAACAGCCACGAAAACGTCCTCGCGGGCCGCACGCGGCCCGCGCACGGAGGAAAATACTAGTTATTAACATAGACTTCGTTTCGTTAGTAGTGTTACAAATATCACTCGCGTTGATCAAAGTATTACTCCATAATAGTGGATAATCTAGGTATCATTAAACGTAATTAGGTACGTAACAATTTTACAGAAGTGGTACGACCTAACCATTAAGTTACTCATAAAACTATATTGATTCGTTTATACAAATTGGTAAATAAATTAATAACAATAACATCTATTGGTTGTCTAACATACTTACATTGGTTGATGCTATATCTAGCATATCAATCAACTAATGTAAAATTCACACGTCCACCAACCACTTTAATGATGTCGCATAATAATAAAAATTTGCACTCGCAGTGTAATAAAACTAAGTAATGACCCTTTCACACTACAGGAAATTGCAACTACTATTAATTAAACTTTAAAGTCAGCCATCGCAACGCACGTTACGTACAACGTGCAACATACTAAGTACCCACGTTTCATTTCAATAAAACAATATAGTGTACGCGGCAATAAACGCTTGTAATCGCACATTTGTTTCCGAGAAGGATAGGCTATAAAAAAACCTTATTGAAACGGAGGGGTGACCGCATTATAATACTAAAACATGGACCGATGGACGGGCGATTCTTCCTTCGCCTCCTTGTACGAAGCCATTGTTGTCCGCGTGTCCATCCGCATCAAATACGCTCATAAATCATATTAGTCATAAATTCGATAAGAATAACAATGTTTGAAACTGTTCTTATTTGAATTACAGCCCGGGTGTAGGTTGCATTAATAAAAATTTTCGTTAAATTTTGAAGCACCGTGTTGATTAGGGATGAGATGAATGTCGCTTCATCGTTTTTAAAAATTACCCTCCAATAAATGGAGACGTACGAATAATATTTCTGCATTGTTAAAAGCTTACGCCCTGCAGTTAAAGATGCCACTGAAGCTTGAAGCAGACTTTTTCGCCTTTTGTACTGATGAAAATTATACTTACACTAAAATCTACAGTGTTGCCATCATTCAGTATATCGCACAATATGTTTCACTTACGATGCTTACGGCTACCAAATTAACGCAAAATAAATATTTTTTATGGTCCGCAGTAATTGCGGGATATTATAGAGTTGAATCACAAATTGCACAGTAGCTATTGTTGCATGGCCGGCCCCACACATCATCGCGTGTTTACGCGACAAGCACGTTCGTTTTACTTTGTCGCGCGCGACATCTGCTGGACGGAGGTCTCACCATTACAGAGCATGGTGTTTTTGTCGATCTTTTGTCGTGTTCGAATAAGGATTGGAATCGACTAACGTAAGGACTGAGTTGGGGTGGTAACTAGTCTATTATACACGTAGTTAATTTTAAAATTCGACGTGTGAAGTGAATTTTATTGATGTTTTATTTAAAGATTTCTTTACATTGTTTCGCACATTGTTGCATTAAAGGAATGAATTGGTTTAACTAATTTATGTATAAAAGTTAATTCTACGTAGACTGTTAATTACCTATTTATAAATTTGAAGTAAGTACCTAAGTAATAAATAAACATAATAGGTAGAATAGGCACCTAGTTACAAACTTTATTTAACCTACCTAGAGACAGCCTAAAAATACCTGAATTTCATATTGAAATTGTCAAATATGCCTCCAATTTATAACCGAAACCGTCAAAATTATAATATCTTCGACAACTTCATCGGGGGTCTCGTAAAGATGACCGATTTGTTACCTAACAAAAACAAACACGTGACCACCAACAACATCAAAGCAAACAACCTCCTAAATGTATTTTAATTCTTTACGTTTAAGGTTAGAATGTCCGAGCAGTGTGTTGTCAGACAAAAAAGTGATAACTCCCTGGTAATCTTCCTGACGCCATGGAGGTTTACTCAAAGTTAATTGCTTTGAAATAGTTTTTTTTTCTTAACCGTTTTATTGTATTTTGTCTACCTGAATTGGAGACACTGTTCATGAGCCGCTATCGATAGGAGCTAGAAAAAAATGTGATAGGAGTGAGTCACGAATTGGCAATGTTATCGATAGAATGGAATGTATTATCGATTCTGTTTGTATTGGCGTGTATGATTATATTGATGTTATAGGAATAATAATATGAAACAATGTTGTTGATTATGCGGGTTAATTGGAACTAATTTAACTAGTTATAATTGAGGATGTTGAAATGAAACTTTTTCTCTTATAGCAAGCAACCTTAGACGAGAATTTAAATTAAGAAGAAAAGAGAAGAATACAAATTTAAATGCACGTTAAACTTAATGTACTAAGTAGGTAAGTAACTACACAATAACAATTGATCGAAACTGCTAGAGCCAATCCATTGTTCATGACTAGACCTTTATCTTTATCGTATTGACAATTGCAACTTCCTTTGGGAGATTTACATTGATTTTTTATATACAACTGGTTACATTGTTTCTGACACGTCTTCGGAGAAACATCCCAATTTCTTTTCAATTCTGTACCCTGATAAAGTAGAAACATAATGGCGGCTATCTGAAAGTACCGTTTTTGATTCTTCTTTAATTGTTCTTTTTTTGTTGTCTGGCAATGATGTTATGCTTTTTGTATATTTGGCATTACTATAGTAGGGTAATAAAAGAGTATACCTACTTACCTATAGTACTTTTTGAGTCCCCAAGATAATAATAAAATTTTTTTTTTTTGTAAATAGCCAATTATTTTTTGTTATTTTCCCTCCCATCCCACGTCAAGCGCTACGTTTATATAAATACTAAAAAAAAACGCTTATAAAGCTTATAAAACGAGATACAAAAATACCATAAGAAGTTTTTGAGATTTAAGCAAATCTATCACTTCGCTCTTTTATAGAAAAAAATTTTCTATCTATATGATTCTAATATCATCAGTCGGAAGACTCGGAAGACGTCCATTGCTGGACATAACCTTCCCCCATAAAACTGCATTTTGGTCGCTTACCATAATCACCACGCGTAGCAGCCGGCTTTGTAATTCATTAAGGCTCTGACAGGACCCAATGAGAGCACGTTTATTACAGCAGATAAACTTGTAACTTATTTTGTATATTATAGGGTCGCTTTATGTATAGCAAAAATATGGCGACTACGTTGCGTTGCACTTCGACTTTTCCATTTTTCGGTACAAATAATTAGTAATAAAAGAAATAATTATTGTTATAAAAAAATAAGCTTATAGACGGATGCATTGAAACATAGCTTATCACTATGATTTATTTCAATGGGTGTGTCTTACTATAATGTAACATTTTAGGACGTTTGAATGATTTTTAGAGGTCACTTCACGATTTTTTTCTATCGAGAAAACTTTTCGTAAACGTGTTTCGGTTTCGGCAGATGGAAAGAAGATATGACCAGTATTAACGTGCATTTTTTTTAAATCCTGTAAATGGTATACGTTTTGAGATAATCACGTTCAAAATAGTCGATTTGGGAGCATTCAGCGCCTTAAGTACTAGTTCATTTTGGTTTCGATACAACATATACCTACAATATCATTCAGTATTACCGCATTTATTACATCTTGCTTGAGCAATTAAATTACATCACAAAATCTACAAGTAAATCGCGGATGTAATAATGGCAGTACAAATAAACAGCTAGGCGGTTATTAAGCTGGTACAAAGTCTGTTATTAAATGGCAACACTGAGACCAACAAAGGACTATTCTGGATATGTCAACAGCCGTTTCCGTCGCAAACGAGGCATAAGGAAACGAATGGAGTAAAACAAATGATTTGCAATGCAACAGTGTTGGGAATCTATTGATACGGTTTTATTGGTGTAAGGCCGGGAACTTGAAAAGCTGTTACTTGTAAAGCCCCTGTCGTAGCATGCTTTCGTAGCACGTTTGTTTATTTTTTTTGGCGCTGTTTTTTTCAAGCCAAACTGGGTCTGCGTATTAAAATGTGTTACTTTGCCGAGTTTTTCTTTGTAGATTACGTGAAATATTAAACAAATATTTGATCTGGCCTCTCCTTTAGAACCACAGTCTGGCTTTTTAATTTAAAGAAAAATGTGTTGTTTAACCCCAAAACGGTTGAACAAATTGCCGACACTACCGAAAAAAATATAAGTTTATCCCGGAAAATTTATCTCGGATAATGGGTAAACTGCAAGTTAACCATGGGGAAAAAACTAGTTGCTTTTAAGATCAGTTAACAAATTTGTGTTAATAAGAGAACGGTTAGTTATCTATGTGTGTCAAAGTGGCTTCGATTGATACTTAGACGAAAACTAAGAATACAATGTTATTATGATTGAACTCGCACGTCTAGTGGAAACGTTTAACATAGGGCGGCAAAGGTGTAATTACAGGGAAATAAGCAATAAATTATGGAGAGGGTTGCCATATTAAAAGTTTTTCCCGGTTCCACTTTGATGATGTAGTGTTGATAGTAAATGGGTTGACCATTTATAAAAGTATAAAAAAGAAATTTGTATAAAAGATGTAGGTATTTTTGTAGTTTTACCTACATAAAAGAAAATACATGTTGTTTTGGCCAAACCAGTAAGCGTCAGACACCGAGAAATAGTATTTCTTAGATTCTTGCGATTTGAACAGTCATAGTTTTACGTTTTACACAGGATAATGTTTTATTGCGATTAAGTCCTGTGTGAAACGTTAAACTACTGAGAAATAGTTTAAGGTTTAAATACAACATCATTTTACACTAGGTAAGTTGTATTAAGGTGCAAAAAACTGGTGTCGTAGAAAATTATCTCTATAAATCCCGGTTTTCTCATGAGAGGTGGTCTTCCTCTCATACTGCAATGGCGGTGCGCGGGCGACGTGATGCCGTCCGCTGCTTCCGCGAAAAGGGATCGAGCGATCGCTACAAATTGCACGACGATCGTACAATCACGATCGATAATCGAGTGGAACAAAACTAGTGCTGGTCGAGTTAAATACCGACTAGAGTAGAAGAAACCTTTTAGAGTAACAGAACAGGTTGAAAATATGAAGATGACGAATATGGTGAAATCTCTAAAAAGTGGTAGAGAAAATATTTTTTTTCATAATAATTAGTTATTAACTACAACATTAACGAATCAGAGTTTGCAAATATTTGAGGCGGTTTGTATAAAATTGATTTGTATCCCTATACCACCAAATCGTAAAAATGAACTCATTTAACACTCAAATATTACTCTACAATACCAGTTAATCACTCTTATTTTACCCACTCATAAATTGCTAGATACGTAGGTACACGTAACGGTAGGTACGGTCGTACTTGTGCGATGCGTCAAAAACATTTATTTTGTTTATTTCTGCACTAAAAAAGATTGCAAGCCATATCTTGTTATTAGGAGCGTGACGTTTTCATTTTAATATTTTTTATCTCTCAAATGATTATTATTTTCATATACTTGAGCGGCCTATTAATTATTAATAGTGAGATTTTAATGAATGCGTATTTATAAATGAAAAAGCAAGGTTTGATATCATGACAAAAACTAATCTGCCCAAATCTGCCATTTATCTTATAATGGCAACACATCAAACACTCAATCCAATCCAAGCTAAGCCAGACAGATCGCTCTATTTACCCACTCATTATTGCTGGATGAACGCACGCGACGATGCCGACGAGAGGTATACCACAGATTAAATAATAGTATACTCTAAACTCACGAGACTTATTTGGTGTTGTCACGCTACTTACCTTCAGGCAAATAGTATTGCCCCAATCCGGTTATAATTTTCCCCATCATCTGCTTTCTCCTTTGAAATGTCATAATCGTGGTAGATTTGATCGTTTTCCTTGTACTTAGTGTATTAATTTGTCGTATGCTATGTTGGTTTTCTTAATTACGTTCATTTGGTTCCCTATGATTATAAGAGAGCTAAATAGGGATAACGAGATTGCTAATCTAAATTTGGTTTTCACGAACCTAAAATACCTTCGCTCCTCACACCACATTATTGTGGAAATAATAAGGTCGCCTAGCCTCCTCGAGTATAAATCATACAACTATTCCCACCTTTAAACTACGAAGTATTTGACCATAGTTTCTCACCTGATGGTATGTGATGATGCGGTCTGCGCTTCGATAGTGCATGCTTAGAATAGAAGAGCTTCCAGACACAAGGAAGCTGACAAGGTGTTCCGGTCATTGGCTGCTTGCACTCTAAAGATTGACGCTGAGAATGAGATGCTTTTATGCTAAGCAAAGAGTATATAATTTACTCCGTATGCTGAGATAAAAATATATAAAACGTTTTCGATCTAGACCTACTTAAATTATTTTTTTTATAAAACCGTCTAGTATTATTATAATCTATCTTAAACAACAATCGATACAGACACTGTCATCGTTATTCGTATAGAGAAACACGAAATCATGCAAGCATTTTTGCTAATTGATTCTCATTCATAGACATATATATATAAGGACAGACCTAATGACAGATTAAACCGTCGCTTCAAAGAGGGTGTCAATTTCACAGATTGACATCCACTAGCGCCCAGTCTGTGTTGGAAGTGAGAAGATATCGGTCGTGTGTCTCAAGGAAAATATGCCAAGTTGTGTTGTGAAGGGTTGCACAAACTACACTCTAAAGTGCAATAAAAAGAAATACAAAGTTTCTTACCACAAGTAAGTCAATATTTTCAATATTACACTCCGTTTTGTACGAAAATAATCGAATTTATATTTGGGATAATCATTGTAAACATAAACATTGACGGCCATAATGGCAGCGATAGGGCCGTTCTCATCGTAGTTCCTGAGTAATCTAAGAGATGGCGCTGACTTTTCCCCACACCATTTTGAGTAAATAAAATATTCCTTCGGGCATATCCTGATATATAGATCTATGTTCTCATTTCTTTTTCAAGATATTTTAATAATACCTGCATTGCGATGTGGAGCAGTTGTACACTCAATTAATATAATTGTCTAATTGTGAAACGGCTCGCTTTGATGACGAGAGAATCGCACCTTGCAATCTTGATCCGCCGCAATTGTGACTGCGTCAAGTTGTCTCTAAATTATACGCTGTCAAGACTTCACGACAGTAACATTTGTCACAGGGTGGTAAATATTGAAGCTAAATTATGTTTTATCTGATTTAAGATCACTATCCCAATACTTATGAACCTACTTATTAAAAAAGTGAAAAGATTTTCACCAGTCTGTATTTTACCCGTCTGCGCTAAAGTTTGACAACTCTTAATTTCGCACATATCTCTCATAGATTTTTTGGACGTTACTCAATCTCGTTTTAAATCAAAACACCAAACGGTCATTGGTTGAAGACAGCCGATGATTATCGGGCAACCAATCAGCGTTCAGTATTAGTGCTCCATTGTCATTATTCTAACAAACGTACCAGAATGCGGGCGAAATTGTTGCTTAGCTAAGTTGCATTTTAATAGACTATCTATAGTGCAGACGGGCATTAGTCTACTGCTGAAGGTAGATATCTCCTGATGGATACTGGTGCGTTGCGCCTAAAGGATATCTAGGGAAGCATGTTCCATCGTAGACCGCGTCGTCATTTTTCATCGGCTGAGATTGCGGTCAAACTCTGGCCAAGTAAAAAAATAGTTTGGCTCCTTCTCGGCCAGCCGCTACCAGCCACTAATATAGTCAAGGGACTCTAGAGGGCATCTATAGTTCTACACGCTTTCCAAGTCACTGTAAAATAAAATAAAAGTTGCCAATGTGATAAATAAATCAAACCGCGAGAGCTTTCTTGGCTAGAACCACAAAATATGTGGTACCGCTTCAGCCAAATGTATAAACAATCAAAATAATGAAATCTACATTAAAAACTAAATCAAATGTCGGTGTTGTATTTCACGAAACGTGGCGTATAAACCGTGTGAGCCAACACTGTGACCTCCACTGCCATTATTCAATTTCTCTGGAATTAGACGATTTCAACACAAAACCACAGAATATAGAACTATAACAAAACATAACAGGGTCGCATTTTAGGTTAGTCAGGGTGGGGTACTAGCCCCCTCTTGGAATGTAATTAAAAGTACCATATTTACAGAAACAATGTACCATAATGCGAGTCTACCTACATGCACCTCTAGAAAAATTTAAACTAGACTTTTTAATTTTATATTAATTTGTTTGACATTATATTAAGATCAATTACTTATATTACCATCATCATCATCCACCAGGGGGGTCGTTTTACCATGTCTCTTTGATCAAGCTAACGAAAGGGGATCAAAAATTAATTTTATTGTTGGCTACGAAATAATTGAGCTACAAACAACAATTAAACTATAAGTAAACCGGCTTTAAAAAGAATTTTCTCTTTCGTAGCTGGTTTTTTCTTAGCTGGATCTCTTTTTTTGCAGCTGGTGTTTAAAGTAACTACGGATGTAATTTATATGAAATTTTCTTTGTAAAAGAGAGAAAATAGGAGTTCATTTCCGAGGACTCAACAAAATCCTGACTTCGACCTTGACAATACAAACGTTTGAATGTATATTCAATTTGAGTTTTTCGTAAAGTTAAATTTACGGTCTGTTTAAATAATAAGGTCGATTTGATATTAAAACAAAATTTGTTTGAGTGTTTGTCGAATAAATATTTCCTGGAGTTGGAACGTGGAAGAATGAGACACAGCTCAGCACTAATTTTAGATCATAATAAATGGTCTAAATTTATAATTTAACATAACACTGCTCTACCGAATTACAGTTGAAAAAAATATTGATAACCTCATAGAGATAGAAAAGTTCTAGCTCTGTGGATTACCTACTCTAGTACTCTCCAGACAAAAGATTTCAAAACTATGTTATAATTTTAGAGTTGCATCTTATCGATAAAATGAGATATTGATATCGATTCATTTTGCTATTTTGTATTGTCTTCAATATTCTTTTAGAAATTCTTAGTATATTAAAGACACTTTACCAAAAAATAAATAACACCACAATACATAGCTTACACAAAAAAAAATGGAGTAAAAACTGAAACATTCTTCATGCAACAATTAACAATGCCTCGTTTAAAATGAGACACCATATTGGTTTTGTCACAATCATATGTTTACCTACTGGCCTATTTCGAATTTCGATGTCAACAATCGTGCCATCTCTCCTGCCAGTGTTGCCAGCTATAAATAAAAACCACCGCGATTACACATCATTAATCATTTTCCGTATAGTGTCACAACGTGTCTACGTAGCCTGTGATCTCGGTGAAGTAACTTATTGCTATTCTGTGTTGCCCTATTGAAATCTTCGAATGCTCTTGAAGTTGTTACAGGTGAATACGCTGAGGTGAATTGCTTTTAAACATCAATTTGCTTTGAGCGTAACGCGTCTACTTTTTATCTTCTATTTCTATTTATCTTCCAATTCTAGTTTTCTTTTGTTCATCAAAATGTTTAATGATTTCAATTACAATAATAATAACTGTAGTATGTTTTTATAATTAGAATAGAAAAATGTACTAATAATGTGTTTGGCTTGGATCCAAAACATGATTATTACGAATTCCTTGATTCCTTCGGTCTGAATCAAACATTTTAACTTAATGTTTTAATATGTTTATCGTTTAGTTAGGTACATTTGTCATTGTATAACCATTTGTATAATTGTTGAGTATTATTGTTAGATTGTGCCTATATACTTGAACGGTAGAGATATCAAAGTGACAGTGGATAATTCATAACATTGTCATTTAACATCATTGACACACTCTGTTTTTCCTTTAAGTATAAAATAAAATAAAATAAATATATGTGGACATTTCACACAGCGCCATCTAGCCCCAAACTAAGCATTGCTTGTACTATGGGACCCTCATAACTGATATTGTATCAGTTATATACTACAAAATTATTACTTATATACTTTTTTGTTTGTAAATACATACATAGAATACAATATAACACCCAGACGCAGAAAAAACATCTATGTTCATCAAATGTTTGTCCTGGGTAGGAATCGAACCCACAGCCCTCAGTTCAGAAGACAGGGATACTACCAACTGAGCTATCGGGCCTGTCAAAATGAACATTCAGCATTAACTTCTAGCACGAGGCGTTATGTTATTACAGAATGTAATTAAACAGCTTTTCTCATGCTCTTATTAGATCCACTGCGGTCTTCAATAGGTTTTATGTCCAGCATTGTTTCACCACAATTAACAACCGTAGTATGATCAAAGAGGGCTCCAACCATTACATTTGTTTCACGAGTATGATATCTATCAAACACATTTATTGCGGTCACATTCGCAAATTTACTGCCGTAGATTAAATCTCACTTCTAAGAACAGACAGCTATCAAATATTCAGGATAATACAGAACGGTGATTTTATTGTACTTCCCTGATTCGGTGTCAGTAAGCTACGCCCGTCATGTTCCTGGATTCCGTCCAATGCTTTACGGACGTTTATTGCTTCATTAATTGCGTGTTATACTTTAACATCTTATGCAAATTTATATTTGTATATGCGAGTATTAGAAGCGATCACCTCTGTTCTGTCCGCGATTATCCACAGCGTGACGGCGCCGTGTCGTGTCCATACATTAAAATAAAATAACAAAGAACCTATCAAAGTATAAGAACAAGAAGACATGAAATCTCCCGCGACGTCTGTCAAATTAGCATCACAAACGAAAATAGCGTTATTCTAATTATTTTGATGACTCAACCGAAATACAATTAATCTTGCCGGTTCTGTGAACTGTCCGAGTGACGGACGGACGAAAATATCGTCGCATTTCGCGATAAATAAACTTGTGAGTCGAATATCGGGTTTCGATTCCATCGGTGCTACGTATCAAAGAATCAGAGACGCGTGCTAGTGAGGGGAAGCGGAGCGCAATGCCGGCCGATCGCGGTCGCGCCCGTTTGGTAGCATCTAGTCTATCTATGTCTAGCAATTAGTCTATCTAGATAGACTTATCTGTAAATAGACTGGGGGACGTTATAATTGCTATATTACATCATTAAATTTTAGCTATCATATCATTGAATGTCAGGTCAACCTACCTAGTATTTTGCATTCTACCCGCAACGATAGAAGCATTCATTTATATCGTGTGTGGAATGTGATATCTTTTTTTTTGTAAACGAATGACGCGACGAGCTAGCTAGTCGTTCGGTTGATGTTAAGCGCCACGGCTACCCATAACAGGTTGCAGGCTCACTCGGAACTCTTAATTAAGCCTTGTTTTGCCCTGATCGAGAAATTAGCCTAAAACTCAAAGGAGCTTTCAGCTCCTGAATAGCCTTTTTATAATGTCTATAAAATGCTTTCCGTCTGTAAGTGCCAAAGTAATGTATGGTTAATGTTTGATTAGCCCATTAACCTGTCTTGAAATCGCACAGTTGATTTTATTACTGGTATAAATCTTGGCATGTTTGGACGCTGGATGCTATTAATGAAAATATTAATGTCATTTGTACTTACATTATTTTTATTGGTAATTTATTAATAAATTTGCCTCGCGGTTTTATTTGAGTTTAACATGGAAATTTACTGAAATATAAACTAGTCGACCTAAAATATCATCTACGCACATTTAAACAAAAATGTATTCTGCTCATTTCCGCGCTGAATAAAAAGAACATTAACATAGTTGAATTTTTTATTCTGACAGAAACAACGCTGTCGACGACAAACAAGCCTAACAAAATCACACTAGAGTATTTAGAAAAACCACAGATCAAAAAAATAGATAAAATGTAAAAAGCAGTTTTCTCCAAAATTCGTAAGAAACCTATTTCTACGGCCGATTCTATGAAACTGAAAGTGTATTTGTGATTAAAAACAAAGTGCAATAGGAACGTTAGTTCGCGCCGGAAATCAGCTGTCGCAGCACGATGCTCTGGTAGATGGCCAAAGCTTGTGTTACATCAGATCTGGGAGATCAGGGTTACCATGTCGCACGCGGAAAATTGGCAACAGAGGAATAATTAGTGGCATACGGAAGGATAATTAAAATACTGGCAAGATATATTTACAGGGATAGAAAATATAGATGTATATAATTATGTAAACTATACAGTATAGGTACTCATAATACCTAAAAAACACATAAAAGAAAAAAAACAAGTCAAGTTAAAAAAAGCCATCTAGCTAGCTGGCGAAAGGTTTTAAGCTATGTGTATTTAAAATATATTATATCATAGTTAAGATGTTAGGTCATAGTCAGAACCAACTTGTAAAAATAGACCAATTTATAATTAGAACCAGCCTTGACATTTCTTCTTTTTAATATTGGTTAAATTTAATATGAAACTTCCTACTGTTTGTACGAATGTTTTTAATATTTATCCGTGAATAGAAGAAAATACTAGCCTAAACACGGCAGCCCTGGCACGGTAATGCGAGTCCTTCGCCTCGCCGAAACGTCTTGGATAATTACTTCTCTTTGTAAGAATAGATTTGCCAGACTTTCGATTCATCGCCTCATTCATTCGAATAATTGACAATCGGTCTAGATCTGTGACATTGATTGCTTAGCGATAAGCTTTTATAATTATCTAGCCTAAATTATGTCTAATGAGGTCGTAATCGTAATTACGTTTCTTACATGGTATTGGAAGTCAAATAGGAGTTATGGCAAACTTTATTTGATAAATATCATATCGAATAAAGCCACTGTGGTTAGTAAGTCTTCTTATACCTATAAGCAGAAGGCCTATACCACAGAACTAATAAAACATATGACTCGAGCTAGTTTATATATGTCACCGTCTTATTGTAAAAACCGTTTGTTTACAAAAAAACGACAATAAAACCGGTTATTTATAAACTGTCGATTTATTGAAAACTGACACTTTGTCTTACAATAAAATGGATGATTTTTTCGATATTTATAAACAGTCTGTGCCTAGCGGTGAGTTTATATAAGAACGGGTTTTAGTAGCGTTTAATTGTGAACAAAAGCGTTTGAATGCACCAACTTTTGCTGTAATTTATTGTTTTTCTTAGATTCACTAGTGGCTAACCACTAACCAGTAGGTTTCGACGACGAGCGTAGCGAGGAGGAGTGTTAGGTTACTTTTGACCACACTAGAAGCACACAATTACGAGAAAACGAAGTAATGCCGATTAATTATTAATAACCGAAATATCGTCCGTCTTATTGTGAGACACGTTGTAAAAGTTCTCTTATTTTAAACTACACTATTTTGTGAATTTGCATTTTGTAGTGACCATTATCTAGTTGCTATGCAAAATCACAATGATTCAATTCCCACCTTGATAAGTATAAGTCTATCCCTCAGTACTACCAACCATAGGGATTCTGAGATCTACGCTACCAACCGAATCGACCACCGACAGCCACCTAGGTTGTCAAGCCGCCCCAATTCAAAGTCCTTGGCAAACAAATCTCCGGTGACGAGCTCCGATTTTACGACATCCCATCAAACCGTTGATATTGAAATACAGTAAGACCAAACAGAATACAGTATGCTCTTTGTAAGATCGTGACTCGTCTGTCCCGCGTCTAGAACACTCCATAAATCACTACTCACAAATTAGAAACGCGCCGCTAAACAACGAAACGTATAAAAAACTGAAATAAAATCCTAAATCATAACCTTGGATCTAAATCCCATAAAAATATGATTTCGAGTGGGCTTAATCCCACCGCGGTTTTATGTTCTCGTAAAACTTGATTAATAACTTTCGGCGGGTTCTGTAGAGGTCGCACAATGTTGCATTGACCTATTTAAAAAAGTGAGTGCGATATTTTGGCGGGAGAACCAGACGAAACAAAAACGAACTTTCGGGGTCCGAATTCGATATGAGTCATTTTAATCAAGGACTTGGTGAAACGTAACTTGAGTTAAGCACCTTTGAAAATGTTTTTTTTTGTGATTATAATGTTTTTAGGGTTGCCTGTATTATTGGACCGTATCCGACCGTATTCATGGTTACCAAATTGTCCACCGTGATTGCTAAGTTGTAGAAGATTTTCAACATTTCTTTTGGTTTTGGTCTAAAGGTTTATTAAAAAGGGACTTTTTATTCGTAAATTTATTAAATGTTGCTAAACTCTTTAGGTATAAATTTAACAATTATAAATGTTTATAATTGCTAAGTTTTTACGTACTGGCTATTGTTTTACATTCTCATAAAGTGCTTAACGAAATGACAATGCGTCAAACAATATTACTCCAATCTAGTACGAAATAGCGTGTAGGTGTTGCTGTGACAATAACTCATTGAACGAGTAGGCAGAAGTCAGTCAATCCAAACTATTATTATACAACATTTATTTTAAAATTTGGAAATGGAATGTTTTGTCTTTGACATGTCGGACATGATGCGTCCGTATTTCAAGATCCGTCACATGATTTGGGGAGCAGTATCGAATTTAGTCCGTGACAATGAAGAGACGTAGCATCAAGAGGTAACAATTTTATGGAAATGAAAATAAATGTTGTTTTAATAGCTCTACCAGAGGTGACAGCAATTACAACTTGAAGTTTTTTGTTTGTGAGCTTTTGCTTTCCAATATCAAATGGATCAGCCAGTGCTCTACCTAATTTGTCCGGGTAATACCTACATGTAAAACGAGACGATTAATTAAAAATTGCAATTTTTACAGGCTTCCATAAACAAGAGCTTATTACAAAATGAGACATTACCATAAGTTCACACTCCTCTTGACTGTAGGACCGCCGGAATGCGACTCGATAATTCTCGTTATGAATCGAATTTATTCGACTCACATATTTTATTGTTGTCCGACAACTCGATCCCGCCGCAGGGTCCAATAAAATTATACGAATAAATAAGCTCCGATCAGGCTGTAATTAAAAACATAACTTTTAATAATCGTTTATTAAAACTGGCAGGTTTCGCGCCTTCGCTGCGTTATGTTAGTCCGATTAATTGGACGCATAGTTTAAAATTTGAATGCTTTCTTTTTTATATCAATTCGATTTTTGAATTGGATATTGGAAAATGTAACATTACTTCCCACTACAAGCATGACTTTACCATTTTCACTCCAGAGTTTTCTAATTGGCAACATCTTGATGTCATGATAATTTATAATAGTGATGGGAACGGAAATTTTATTTATCGATAAAATTATTTCCACAATAAATAATAATTAGCTCAAAGATTTTCATTCCATAGACTAAGCATTACCTATTGGATTCTTTTAAACAGAATACAGCCAAAATGTCTCACGCCTGCATTTAGCCAGTGTCAACTCACATTACTATCGCAACGTAACATAAAGTTTCGTCCGTGAGTTTACAACGAGAACGTTATGACAAGGCGAGAAGAGAACAATAAACCAGTTGATTTATTTTAATAAAGTTATTTATGGACCCTCACAAATTGGTCCCGCGACTGGTGCTTTATCGAGCAACCACACTCTTTTCATGTAAATATTTAAGTAGGTCTGTTTGTCTGTACGTTTATTGGAATACTAGTATTGTGGTTTAATAATTATTTGCGGAACTCATTATTAGATGATAAGTTTTATTTTAAACAAAACGCGGTCCTATGTTGATCTCGGTAGTACAACTTCAAGAGTATTGTTTATTTAGTATTGTCATTATGTTTAGTACCATATTTTTTTTTACGTCCAATAACATGAATGTCGGTACAATGTTGTGTACTGTAATGAGGTACGATTTGTTTAACATCTATCGAGATGTAAAGTAAGATGGGAAAATATTACGCGAGCAAATCACAAAGGGTTTATGTTTTGAAACGTTTTCACTGAAGCTATAAATAATAATGATGACATATTTTTACTATACTACACACTTCATACTCATAGCACTCACTCAATCGATACTTCTTTTATATTTTCTAATTCTTTATATTTTGTATTCTGAGCTAAATAACAAACTATGCATATAATATCTCTTTATTTATAACATAACATTAAATAATATAAAAAAAAACACTCAGATACTAAACTATTACACTAAACAACTAAATTAATTTATATAACTAAACTACTACCAAACTAAAATTAACAATACCTATAATACAAAACTAATTTAGCAAACCACTACCAGTAGGCAAAGTGCCCAATATGCTGGCAGCATTGCCACGTTGAATGGCAATGCTCAACCTTTGGCCGAAGAAGAGGCCAGCATTTTGGCATATAATATGTATATTTAAACTTAAAACTAGGCCAAACTGTATTTATATACGAAACAGAAAACGTTTTCTAAGTTGTAGGTGTTCCAGTAGGCAGAATGTTGTTTGGTAGAGTTTTTTTTAATATATTATTTATAAAACAAGAACGTACCTACTCCTAGCTATTTTAACACATCGATCAAAAATCTATGGCGCCTAAAAAACAATCACACCAAATACTTTTCGTCATCGACACGTAATCGGTTACATCTCGGATGTCGCTGCTAACTCATCCCCGCTCGTAAATCGGGAAAAAGGCTATAAATCGCACGGTTAATTACGAATAAATAAATAAATAATTGAATGTGAAGCCGCGGGCCTAATCGATCGTGTTCGAGGTGCTAACAAGCCGACCGATCGCCGGACAAAACTAAGCTACGTACAGATGGGAACAATGACAGATAGTAAAAAAAATTAAAGAGAACGTTCATCATTACCAGCCTGTAGACGTCCACGGCTGAACATAGGCCTCCCCCAGAGAGCGCCACTCTGAGCGGCTGTTCGCCTCGGGTCCCCGCGGTTTCCACCAGGTCGTCGGTCCACCTAGTGGGGGTTCTGCCTACGCTGTGCCTTCCGGTTCCAGTAATAAAAGAACGTGAATAACAGGTAAAATGGTCTCTTCTTTTCGTAGTCAAGTGGTCAGCAGTAGTGCCAGAATTTTTAGGCCGCCCAAAGGCTTCGGACTTTGCTTTACGACTATTGTCTTACGACACAGCAGCCGGGACCGACGCGTCGGTTTAACGTGCCCTCCGAAGCACGGACATAAAGATTGAGATCCAGTTTCCAAAAAAAAGTAACGTCGACTGTCTATTTTAATCCAGATTGACTCTACTCAGTAATACAAGAAGATGGAGCACGACAATTTCTTAAACCATAGAATTCATACAATGACGCTGGTAATGTGTTCCATTGTTTTGCACAACACAATAATTTCAAAGACAATAAAACCAATAGTACAAAGTTTGAAAATTGAATCATTTATGCATTGCGTGCTACACGACTGCATTTCTCTGTCACGTCGATGTTCTTCAAGCCCTATAATGTTGTCATTTTTGATTGTTACAATTTAGTAGTCCTTCAAGCTAATAGCTTCGCGTTGTCTCGGTGTGAACGCACCATAATAATGATACGCGTCTTGACAGCACTGCGGAAAGCTCGCTACCGACAGATAACGCAAGTTTGGTTACTTATTTTTTATATTTGGTGCATTTTATTGTTGTTATCACACAAAAACAATCTGATTTGTTTTTAATATGGTATCACTTTATTAAAGTCAGCATATACCAAATATACATACATCATTGTCCATCGCGGGGAGTCGGCGGAAAATGGCGCTCTATGAGCGAGGCCTATGTTCAGCAATGGACGTATTAAGGCTGTTCATGATGATGACGATGGTACATCATTGATAATCAAGATCAGTTTGATGAAAATAAATAAAGAGATAAAAAGCTCGAAAGAAGTCTTCGTCAAATACCATCATTCTACAAAGTCTATTTAAACAAGCATTCTAAAAATAGCAAAAAAAATACAACGTGCTTTCATAGAGTACAGCAATGACTCACTCAATTCAGAGGCTTTTAACTTTTGTATCGACATGATTTCGGTCACTCATGTGTTATGGAAACACCGTCACAAATTAGGTACCTATCCTAATGTTTTTGTTTTGATTATGTGTAATGTAATGTGTTATTATGTTATAATGTGTATTATGTTGTAATGTGCTAAACATTACGCGATCAATAAAATTGTCAATTCTAAAATTTTATGAATGTTTAACGGGAATTACTTGCGTATAATATATATTCCATGGATCATGGCTGAAAAAGTATACCTAAAGTAACGGAAAGTTAATGATAAAATACAAGAAACTCGAGATCCACTGAAAAAGGTAGAGTTTAGGATTGAGAAATCATTTCAAATAAAACCACTCAAACGTCGACTAAAATAATCCAGAGGTCAAAAGTCACACTCGATCCGTACAACAAAGCACATCCATGAAAGCGATACCGTCCCAATCCAAAGATAGAATCGCGGAAGCCGCTGTTTTCTTCCACTTTTTAGACGCATATCCATTTCCTCACTGAGAATAGCCGAATAAAATAAAGGACATCAGTCGTCACACCAATGCCATCGAAATATAGTTAAATATACCACGAGATGCCACTGATTGCCGCTCGTTAGAAGGTAATTAGCCCACGGATCACTCACCGCTGTCTATTTAAATTTGAAAAATAATTTATACAATGGAAACAGAATAATAGCGCAGAACACTGATCATGACAGTATCGAACATCTTCCAATTTTAACGAAATTTAATCTATTCTTATATCAAAACAACAAAATGAGCAAACTTCGTCACTTACCATCAGTTGTTGTCAAACGTATGCCTATTTTAGCATTAAAAAACACCCTTCAAACCCAAATTTTGTAAACGTTTAGTAATTAATGACTTAATAAATATAATTTTAACTCATTTACACAAACGTAAAATCTATAAAACATACGTATTCAAAATTGACAGTAGGTAATAAATAAAAATTGCTCTATAGTGTAGTGAAAAAAGTCTTACAAATTATACAGAGAAGTGAAGTTATATTAAAGGTTGTCATCTTGAAAGCGAAAGATACTTCATTAGCTAGTTACTAGTTATGTTAGTGTGCGTGTATCAAATCCACCGGTTTCGTTATACCTTCCACACTGTGAATGGAGTTACTATATTGTGATAGAGATGAAAATGAAAAGATGTCGGTGAGTCAGACATGTCCGCGAATTTCGATAGCATCTGTCAACTGTCATTGTGAAACTGACGTTTGACGGAAAGATTGCAGCCTACGCAACGCAGCTTCAAACGGTGGACAATACGGAATATGATGACCTCGAAAACTATTTAATAGTTCTATGTTTAATATTCGTGTTTCGCGACAAATTGTTCATTAAAAACAAAAAATTTTTTGTATCTATTTATTATTCAGTTTTCTAAAGAACTTGTAAGCTACATCGTGTTAAATTATTGCCACATAACGAAGTCATTCTTAGATGAATTTCAGGGATAAAATCATATTTAGCTTACAGCATTGATAAAGTTATCATTATCATGCACTCGTAGACACTATTTTATTGTTATAATAAGTACAGTCGTACTCTGGTTAAAAAGTAATAATATAATGTTATGGTCAGGTTATGAAAACATTTCTGCCCAATATCATATTGACCACAGAGAATTGAAAAATATGATGCTTTCGGGAGGCGAAGCCTGTTTTTTTTTGCTCTGTGATATTAACTTTGTCAAAATGCATTTAAATTGCTCCATTTCACTTCCACTCGGTATTATGCTACCTCAGATTTTTCGCAAAACTATTACTAACCTTAACTAAATGAGAATTAGTTTCATTTTGACTCCAAAAATTTATCAAATCACTTAACTCCCACAATCAATAGAAATCAGAAACTAAAGAGCGTTCAAAAACAAATTCGTAACGTTTTTAAATTCAGCTTAATTGAAAGCCAAATCCAGGTCGGAGCGAAGGTGAGGTTGATGGATGAGCAGCTAAATTACCATTTTCTTTCCCCCCGCCTGCCTCGCCCCCCTTCCCCCACTAACGACCCGTTGGGCAAAAGAGATTATTTATACGCCGTGATGACAGCACTTCCGACTATACAGTTTGTGATTTAGCTGAATTGAGATTTCAAAATGTTTTTGTATCATATTTTCACAGGTGTAGTTGTTTTCTAGATTTATAGTGATTCGGGTTTAAATTGAAATAGACATGGCTATTCTGGAAACGGAAATGACTGTTGCTGTCTATCAGTGGTGGTGTTGAATGAATCGAAATGCGTCCTGATTCCCTAAATACTTTGGGTCATCTAGCTTTTACCAAACAAGTGGAAATTTAAAGGTGGAATATTAGATTTAACTTCCACTTTTAATAAAATCTATACTTGATTTTCAAATACGGTCGTGTAAACAACAATTAAGATTATGATTATTAGACAGTTGGATTCATTAATTACACCAACAACAACAAGTTACAAGCGATTGAAGTAAAACACAGAAAACCTTTTCAATTCAATTCTTGTATTCTTTCTTCTATAAATATTCAGTACACACTCAGTACACAATAAACAAACAGAAGCAATAATACGTCTTGACGCTTCGGCTGCTTAACCAGAATTGACTGCTTTTTGGACCTTGTCGTCCCTCCAAAACTTCCCTCCTAAACCTCAATATTATTTTACCGGAACTACCAAGGCAGCCATCGTAATTGGCTGATGGTTCAGCGGACGCTCCTTCCGCCAGTGTGGCCGACCACAATAGTATTTTTAAACAGTCTACCAACCTCTTAATATTAAAAAGTGAGAATAAATTATAAAATTCACGACACGATCTATTTTTTTGCTTTATTTTCTTTTGCGGACGTCTTCAGGTTGGTGATGATGATGATGATGATAATTTTGATTGTTTTCTTCAGGTACACGTGTTTTTAATAATGCGGGATTATTATTAAAATTGTCATTCGGTTTTGCTTTATTTTTGTCATAATATATTGGCTGCTTATTTATGGTGGATTTATAAACTTAACATAATTATTTAAAATCTGTCACGTAAGTTCGAGTCCTAATAATCCATAGAGTCAAATACGGTTTTGGTGTAGCAAGAGACAGGAATTGAATTTTATTGTATTTGTTAATGTTCGTACAATATCCGGCGATTGGTCACTAATCTAAATAGGCTCCGGATATGTTATCTTGACGGTACAACTAACCCAATAGTACACTTACAAAATTTATTGTAGGTACGTGTAAAATTCCAAATAAATCTATTTACACAAAACAAAATAGCAAACGAAGCAAACACCACACATCGCACACGTCTTGGATAACATTATTTAGATTTGGATTATTATTTAAAGTTCTTGGATTTCCTTCAATAGGTCCATTCGGGAAAATCCTCGTATGATATGGTCAGTCTATTACCTATAGTAGTATTAGGGTTAATTAGTTAGATGTTACAATTATGTCCTGTGGCTTGTGTTCCCAATTCCAGTGTAACGCCCTATTAAGTACCTGTTTCTTTTTTGCCGTCCGCCGTTTTCTGTATTATGTCTCTTAGTCCCAAACGCCTGTCTTATTCTCACCTAAAAACAGTAATCACGCATGCCTAATAAATTTTATGCTTATAATAAAAGTAATGTAGCTAAGATAATGTGTATATTATTCTAATGACCAAACGCTTTAAGCGGAATGACGCACCATCCTCATCATCATTAGCAGCCCGAAGACGTCCACTGCTGAACATAGGCCGCCAAAGAGCGCCACCTTGAGCGGCCACTCGCCTCCTGTATCCATCGGCTCCCCGCGGTTTTCACCAGCCGGGGCAGGATTCCGGCCTACCTGCGTCTTCCGGTTCGTGGTCGCCACTCGAGAATCTTTCTTCCCTATCGGTTGTCAGTCGAAATGACACATAATGACTATAAAAGCAAAATGTATGCTTAAAATCAATTGGATTATACATACAAGCTTATATATAACCTTTCAACTTTTCCTTGCGGGAACTTAAACAAACAAAGTATTATCTCATTTCCGCAAGCAATGCAATTATGTGTGCGTTTCCCACGCACATATCGCAGTTTGTCCATTGTAAACTGCGGAATGAAGCCTTCCTCTGCCTTATGCGTTATCTTGCAAATAAAGATTCGAGTGATGATGGAGTGAGATTCGGTTTTGTTGTTTGTGCGAGTAAAATTGGAAAGAGGGGAATTGATTATCGTTGCTACAAAACTTGGTGGAATGTGACTTTAAAATCATTCATTTATTCCTGTCTACTTGTTCAGGATACGTCTAAAACGTCGATGTATCCTGACGACGTTTTAGACGACGATGCCGACGACGACGCCGATACAGCTTTCTGTACAAAGAAGTATTTGTTTGCATTAACACTACTTACTAAATTTTTTTACACTTAGGCCTTCGTTCTCTATATCCGAGTAAAGTTCCGAGTTGGCTAGCCAGTGAGTAATACCTATCGGGACGTAAAGGCGTCGAGTAGTTCTTCCCAGTTTCACGAACGAAAACAGAGTTTCGATCAGCTACTCAGTGGGTAAAAATTTAGGGTGATCTGTAGCAACGTCAACTGTTCATTTCGTTCGTTCAATAGTCACCCTGACTGCTGTCAGTGACGCCATTTTGGGTTCGTTTTTTATTTTTTTTTGACATGTTTATGTGCCAGCTATATGCTGCGGTGCGGTAGATGCCCTTCAAAGAGTATTTATTCCCTACCTAAAAACAGTAAGTAGGTAAGGATTTACCTTTACAAAAAAGGGTATCAACTAATTAAATTAATGTAATGAGGAATGTAATACGAATTTAGATTACATTGTTCAGTTCAACGGGAAATGTAATAAGTAATACCTAAAATATGGTTTTATCTTGACGCAATAATAATAATTAAAACCACACAAAACAAAAATATCATAATATATTATATATATAATATTAATATATTATATATATAATATTATATAAGTATTTAACATATTATAATTGAACAAAAACTTTTTAGTAGTCATCATCATCATAATCATCAGCCTGAAGACGTCCACTGCTGAACATAGGCCTCCTCCAAAGAGCACCACTTTGAGCGGCTGCTAGCCTCCAGTATCCATCGGCTTTCCACGGTTCTGAGCGGACTGTTTTACTAATTAAATACAATGATTTCTATATTTATAACTATCTGATCTCGAAATAGGAACAGGAATAGTCGATGTTTTTATAGCAGTAGCGTAATCAACAGGGTTGGTAGTTTTCAGTTCCGTAGGTCTCAGTATTTTTGGCATGCAAACTATAATAATAAATTACAAACACATGCGATGTTGCAACAAGTTTTGCTCTAGCCGTCGATTAACCGTACTAATCGGCAGCTGATGTGTCCTGTAAGTAGCAGCCTGGTTTACGGGTCGGCTAGCGCTACTCGGACATTCTGAAATTCGTTACTTCAGTTACAAGTGACATTACGTGGTGGCTAGCCAACTCGGAACTTTACTCGAATATAGAGAACGAAGCGCTTATGCTGATAATAAGTACCTGCCTACTAGGTACAACACTATGAGGGTACAATCAAAAAATATGTTTTTAAATTTAGTATAGCTTCTAATTTTGAATTATAAGTAGGTGCCTATTGAATATCAAACAGAGCACTGGGCCCAGTGCTTTGCCGGCACAGCTTTTCATTTCATTTCATTTTAGCTCCTCCAGGCTCTTATAGCTTATGCCTTATAGTAGACGTGACATGGGGTTATAAAACGACATAGAACACAGAGGGCGGAGCTGCAGCCGCCCTTGACTATTTTCCGCCCTCCGTCAGGGCGGATCTTTTTATCATGAACACCCAATTGCGTACTTAACATAAATAGTTTTTCTATGGCCCTACTTTTATAAGTTTATTACCAAATTTTATATTTGTAGCAATTCATAATGTTTTTATGACGTAGGAATTCTATGCGTAGATACCAAAGTTATCCAGATGATACAATACAATACAAATACAAAAACTCTTTATTATATACATAGAAACAATCAATGATACATAACAGCTTATAGTAGGTATTACAATCGGCGGCCTTATCACTAAAAGCGATCTCTTCCAGGCAACCTTTGGATGGACAGTATTGGTTGTGGTAGGAGTGAACGGTGGTGTACAATAAGAACCTATACATTAATTAAGTTTTTATTAAGTATGTTTGAGACAAACTTGATATTAAAATAAGTATTAATATAAATTAATGACACAAACAAAGAAAAACAACAGTAATAATAATATTTCATTTATAATACTATTTATCATCCATAAACTACATATTATAACTACTAATTATACATAATTATATATAAAAAATAAATAAATAAAATAAATACCTATTAAAGATAATAGAAATATAAATAAATATACATAGCAGTATTAGATGGAAGACAGATAATGGAGCTTTACCATCCGATTAAAGATTGGTAAGGATTTTGCGCGTCTTACTTCTTCTGGCAGCGCATTCCAAAGTCGGACAGCTTCTACAGTGAACGACTTATCATAAAAACTAGTGGTGTGGACAGGCATCCGAAGTTGCAGGGTTTCAGAGGAGCGGAAGTATCGGGATTGGGTGAGGTACAAGAACTTAAAGCGTTCTTTTAAGTAGATAGGAGTGGAAGGATTGAAAAGTATATTATATAAGAGAGAGAGAGAATGCGAGTATTCCGGCGACAGCGAATAGGTAACCAAAGTAGCTTTTTTCGGAATTCAGAGATGTGGTCATATTTACGGAGGCCATATATGAACCTTATGCAATAATTTTGTAATAGTTCAAGCTTATTAAGCTGCTCTTCAGTTAAATCTAGGTATGCGGCGTCAGCGTAGTCTAAGATAGGAAGTAAAAGAGATTGTGCAAGCGAAATTTTGGTGGTAGTAGGTAGAAAGTTACGCAGTCTTCTGAGAGAAGACGCAGAGGATGATTGATATATAATTATATATCTTTCTATGTAGTGGAAACAAATGTTCAAATATGTCTACTTTTTCCTAAACGAATCTTGCAAAAACATCAAGAATCAATTAGTTATTTTTAACATAAAAAATTTTAATTATGTTGGTTTCTCGTAGGTAAATACCTCCTATTAATATTTAAAACACCTTAGAAGGTGTTTAATGCAACAAAAGCTTGCTCTTAAATCGTTGTCTTTGACAGCCTCCGTGGTGTAGTGGTTGAGCAAGTCGGCTCATAACCCGGAGGTGGCGGGTTCGATTCCCGCGACAGGACAAGTATTTGTGCCCGAAAAAAAAAAGCGCAAATACTTGTTCTGTGTCTGGGTGTTGTGGAACCATGGTCCTCGTAGTTCCTGGGTCCCTAGATACAGGGAATCCTAGTTAGGGTCCAGGATCTATGTATGTGATCGTTGGGCGTTATTATATTATTATTATATTATTATTATATTAATTCCATAAGATTTTTTAAGTCGGTTATAAATAAGTCTCACTATGGTGTAGCAATACAACTAAGCTAACACCAGTACCGATACCGATTTACCGACGATACATTATGCAAGGTAGAGGTGCGGCTGGTGGCCGGAAGTTGGTCGATATACCACCCCGATAAGCATAATTCGGCAACAGCTATCGCATCATCGGATTACTACACAAAGCACCACATCTCAGATTAATTCCACAAACATATTGAGCTCCAAATTCGATTATTCTAATGGCAAAGTTCACCGTCTTTTGTCATGGAAAATAACAGTGACTGTACTGAAAATACTTAAAAGAGTAGGTACTATAATTTCATCACCATGTAGGTATGTTACCATTATTATAAATAAATAAATATTCAAAAAAGGCTTTAAAATAATATTATATTATTGAAGCCTTTCCAGTTCTAACTACAGGTAGAGAAAAGTTTTATCATAAAACAAAGAAGAACGGTGTATGCAGCAAAGTAATCCAACCCAAATTCCCCAAATGATAATAAATGTAATATGAACGTGATACATCCAACCAAAGCACAGAATATAATAGTACTAATCAAACGGCAAAAACGCAAGCAAACAAGTGATGCAGATGACTTCTTTTGACTTCTCTTTATCTATATCATTTGTTCTAGAGAACTTCGTAGATCGATTGATCATTTTGAACTGAATGAAACGAAACAATATCAAAATCATAACAAACAGCAAAAAATATAAAACCACACACAGCGAAAGTTATATTAAAATTGTTATTTAAATATTATATTTATGGGTGAATCAATAATAATCGTAATTTCTATCACCGTCATTGTCACCGTTCTGGGTCCGTTTATGCTAATGCGGTATTGTGGCAGACACCTCATTTGTTCTATCTCGCCGGGCCCAGCATTGTCATCTCTGCCCTTTGACTCCATTGTGTGTTTTTTGTCACTACTGAGATGGATTATTTTATTTCCGTTATGTGTTCGCTTTGTTACCTCCTCTGATATTGAATTCATTTGTTTTACTTTTTGATCATTGGTTTTATTCTTATTTATGATTTACTATAGATTGTGCTTTACCCATAGTCGTGAAATATAGAATTGATGTCATGAAAAGTAAAAACAAAACAATATCTTATCACATTACAACGCTCTGTTAGTTAAATTTTATTACAGATTACCAGGTCCAGAGATTTCAGGTACCTACCTACCTAAAGTATTTGTTATAAAATAATAATTTACATGTTTTACCAGTTATTCTTAAATAATTATTGCCCACACTCAGATTCTTAAACAGTCATACAAAATAACTTACCATAAAACACGCTAGTAATAATAGCATCACAAAAACGAACAAACAAATAAAACGAATAAATTCATAAAGTAGCTTCTACCTTTTCAGATTGTATTATTGACATCATAGACCCGGGTAACGCTTCTATAAGTGCCGCGTCATTGCCGGGACGCCGTTCTCCATTATCATTCAAATTGTCATTCAAATTACCTCCGGGAGGAGCCCAAGCGCAGTGGCAGTCGCTGTCTCGACACCTCTCCCAGACACGTCCAAAATTATGACTCGTGCATCTTATTACAACGGCGGTCCTATGACCTAGAAGATTTGTGGGAAAACGCTTTAAGATACAAATAATCACAGGAGTAATATAATACAATACAGCAATGCATGACTCAAGTCAGAATAATATAATTTTATTATTCAGATATTAAAAAGAACGATTAAATCAGATGTTTGAAACTTGATAATACCTACTAATTTTTCGTTAGATTAAAATGAGAGGCACTAGGATATTATATTATGTAATGCACTTACTAATGTATACTTTTGAAGAGATGTTTATAAAATATTGACAGGTACACACAGGTACTGGTAGAAAAGTGTATACATTTAAAATATTGGCTGAGTATATAAATCTAATCTAATTTGATGCACGACACGTAACAGTAGGTAATAATAAAATTTCCTACGTCTTACAATGTACAACAACGATTACCAACATTGTAACCCGAACAAAAGAAATGATAAAGAAAATTAAAGGTTTCCATGCCAATGATATTTTACGATACCCGTAAGCGACAAAACGGTGGTCGTAAAAGTAATATAGGTTGTAGAGATTGCGAATCCAATGCATACAAAATAGACGACTAAACATTAGCCTCAATGGTGAGACGTTTTAAATATTCTTTGACGCCCTGACAGTAAGTTAGAAATAATGTGGAGCAATCGTAATAAGTTTAGTATTGTAATCAGTAAAGCAAATCATTGATGGCTCTAATATAACATCAGCAAACGTAAAACTTTGTACAACAGAGACAACCTCATGACGGACAATTGTCTTTGCACCCATAAAAAGCGCAGACATGACTACGCTAATAATAAATTACATACATTCCATCCAGACTATATTGCCATTTGAAAACAACGAATGCATACAAAATTACTCCGAAGATATGAATTGCTCTGAAGAGGCTAAATTACTCGTACGCCGAGAGGAAGAGACAATGCTTATTATCGATATTTTGAGGAAGTTATTGGTGAATAAGAGTGGCAAGCTGCCAAAACCAGTCACATTGAATGTGTTAACTGACTTCAGTGGATAGTGGATACCAATCCAGCATCTTATTACTTCTTCGTGCATCAAATAAGTTACACAGTTTACTACTTGTTATATTCTTGGCTATAGCTATTAGATTTACACATTGCATACTGCTACTGCTTGTATAGGTAGTGCTGTATGGTACTCAGGTCAATGTTTCAGTAATTTAGAATGAATTTTCTTGAAGCATTTCCATTCATATGCATGCACGGTATCGATTCTTGTTCTGCATAAGGCTAGGTTACAATCGATAGTGTAGGTTTACGGCCGCGGATAGTTGCCACCTTCGTTTTGAGGATCCCATTGTTGCATTCATAGCAATGATCTGGCGTAGTTGCGTCGTCTTTCAGCCGCATCCGACATTTCCATTGTTGCAATTTTATTGCTGGTGTTACCGTCCCAGCGGTGATCGTAAACTACGCAACGGCTTTCGATACTATCCACCGCGATCCGCCGACGAGCTGATGGGATCCGCGACCGCAGAACGCGCATTATCGCGGCCCGGAGCCACCGCAGCCGCGATTTTCATTCGTTTCTAATAAATTGATACGAGGCGCGGTGCCACGGGAACGCGGCTGCGCTATTGGTCGAGGCGTTCCCCAGGGTTCGATACTCGGACCCCAGTTGTAAATCAACTTTACAACCTTTAATTACAGATATTTGCCGTCTCATGTGAGTGTACGGGATATCTGAGAGCCGTGCTCGCGAAAATATAGCATAATAATGGGTATTGACCCGTAATGGCTCGCCTGTAGGTACTATCGGCCGCCTTTGTCTTGATTGTTGGATGGAGAAAATATTCTTTTCTGAATGATTGCCAATTACATCGAATGGCCCCTGAATTCCACTGAACCATACAATGCTTTAAGATCCCTCTCATTTTTGATTTGCATTCGAATAAATGATTTATGTGATATTAAAGTTAATGCCTTTAAAATGATATGACGTTCTTCACGTGTGTTTTTATAAGCTTCGTATAAATAAACAAGTTGCATTCTTATGAATTGATTGATTTCAAAAACGTGTCGAAGCTCTATATTATTTTTATGAGTTTCTAAATACGAACTACTTATAGGATAATGTGTACAAATATGAGTATGGTATTGGTTGATGTACGCGCGCCTGCAGTCGGCCACAATGTTGCACCGGATAGGGCGGCCATCGTTTTAATGTCTCTCAGACGGAATTACGCTGGATTGTTCTCAACTTTACTGCTCCCCCATGATTGATCGTTGTATCTTCAGCCTTATGTCATTCTCGCACCGTATCTCCTGGAAATTGTGTTGCTCGCAATAATCGCATTGAGTTATGGTAACCCCTCAAAATTACTACTTCGTGCCTCGAACACTTCCACTGACTTAAACGAACAATTTTGTTTAATTTATAATTGAATAAATTGATGAATTGGAGCCAATTACTTCGGTGCGAGCACATGGCCTCGAAGTGAGAAAATTAACACTCGTATGATCGTATTTCTAAATTAAAACCCCGGTTCGAGTCGCTATAAATTGTTCTGTCCATAAAATTATAACGACTGTCTAAACAGGGGCTAGCTGTCGTTTATAACCCTAATACACGAATAACCAAATGGAATCCATATGCAATTATTCTTTTAATCCATTTTGCGCATCACCTTTTTTAATCACTTTCTTTTTATGACTTTTCGATTAGCTGAATGGTTATGGAACACCTATATATCGAATAACGTAGTTTTTATTAGAACTCGACCTTTACCACCGTCAGTGAGGTGTAATATAGTTTTTATTTGAACTTGTTTTCATTTCCTCATTGATGTTTGGTGATACGATTATCGAATATTTACGGTTTTCTTTAGTAGTCAACACCTGAGCACAAAATAATGTTTTACGTGTGTCTTACCGGGCATTTATGTTTGATGTTGGTTTGTTTGTCACATCAACATTATTTATATCGTCAATCGTAAACATTTTATTGCCTCATCTCATAGGTAGATTTTCCTTGCATTGCACGTTTCCAACACATGGTCATATAAACTATTTATACTCTCTTGTGCTTATATATTGTACCTATAGGTTACCCTATTTATATAAGGTTATATTGTTTTATGTTGGATCTTAATGTTTCATAGGAAAGTTCTAAACTATATCGCACCCGTGTTCAAAAATTTCATCTTTTACAATTTTGGTAACTCAAATATTTTCCTACCTATTTGCGAATTGCATCACTAATAATTTCTAGCACAACTGTTACTCATCATGACTTATTTTTGTAGAAACCGTAGAGGAAGCAAGCAATTCAGTGTATTGGTAATTATAAATTTCAAAAATTAGAATATATTTCGTCGATTGTTGTTGTTTTGCAATTAAGCGAACATGAAGCCACTCAGCTGGAGAGCTACCAACATTCAAGTCAAGTAATTGAGATTGATCGAGTCGTGAATCGAGTGGGGCGGGCAATCAAAAGCGTATCAGACCAATGGGAGCCTCGCGTCGCTCTATCGCTGTCTCTCATTGGCCAGCCGCGGGGTTGAGGGGCATAAAGGGCCTTGATACAACTCTCTATAAGCGGTAGGCGTCGAATGTCGATTCGATCGATTATAATCATTTGTGTCGTCGCTTTCCAACGTGACCGGATGGGCGGCCACTTTTCTATCGCAAGTCGCTTCACCTCAACTTCCCACGACATTTTAATAACAATGCGTCATCAACGTAATGTAAATTTTTTATTGCATATTTGAACGATTATGAACGCTATTAAAATTTTATTAGTTTATTAGAAACCATCAAATTAAAGCTACTTAATCTGATCGTAAAACGAGAGTCCAAATCAAAGTTGCAGAGTGCAACACTTAAAAGAGATTAGCCGGCTAATCGTGTGTTATTTACAGTCCTTTATCAGCGTTCGGGGGCGTCCTACCTACTAAACGATTTACGACACTCGAGATTTGTTCGCACAAAAGAATTAGCCTTTCCAAGTGACATGGAGTGTCGATAAATATCAAGAGAGGCGCGAATAATCGCAACACTGTAACTATTGCGATGCAAGAATTTATACCGTACAAAGTGCCATAAAGCACGTTGCGCATAAACTGAAATTCATAATACGGATTTAGCATAAGGTTTCGTAGGAAAAGCAATAATTTGTCACAATTGGGTACGATTAGATTGGCTCCGCCGGCGATTTGACATACGTCGTAAATAACGCTTTGAGCGGACGTATTGAGTGAGCCGTCATGAGTTTTCGAGTCGGGTTCGTAGTGAGTTCGCGTGGTAGGGGCCTGCAAATAGCGCGAGTGGCGAGCGCGGCGCACGCGCGTCGAATCGCGCGTTTTCCGCCGCCGGCGCACCGACGCGTTTTGTGGAAATAGTTATTGGGGTGATTGCTTTCATAAACAATAGCTTTTGTCCACGGTTTCTTGTAACCGACTTGTTATTTAGATGGATAACGGGACTTGAAGCGCTCGCTGCGTGTCTGATAACAAGTTTCGCGTGTGCTATGCGGTTTTAATACACGGGTGGTGTGGGAAAACGTGCCTTATCTATGTTGGCTATGATTGAAAGTTGTTTCTGTTTTCATTTTGATAGGCTTGTTTGTTCTATTTTTGAGAGTAAATAGGTAATCATAGTACCCGATCCCATCTACAGACAGTATATGGGATCGGGTGTCTGTTTGTTGGTTTCTTTGAGTTTGCCTTTTTACTCTAGGGAAGGACATAGAAAGCTTTATCGCGCAATAAACTAGTCTAGTTGCGGTAAGCAGAACCCAGTAAGGCCTGTTTCCCTTAACAAATTATACCTACTTCATCTGCCCCAATTCCGACATCACGTTTCTCTTCAAACATAAACGTAGCAATTAATTCTGAGCGGGTGACGTCACCCTTAGTGCCTACACACCCACCCCTTACCCCTTCCGCTCAGATAGCGGGGCTGGTATTAACACCCCGTTGCCTCCTGGTCAGGATGGCTGTGAAGTGTATTTTCTTAGGACAAGTTAAAGTTATTGAAATATTTCCTAACATCGGAATAATAATGTTGAGCCCGGGCAAGGTAGTCTTTATTGACCACGGTTCTATAAAGACTATTTTTATTTTCTTTTCGTATCCTCAACAATCTGGGTCTTATTAAGATCCCCTGTCTTTGTCTCTGACTGCTGCTGTTCTAAGTATCTGACTCTGGATCTTGCTCTGTCTCTATTTTTGTCTCTGTGTCTGCTTTTGTGCCTATCTTAGTTTCTGTTACTGTATTTCAAAAATCACTCTCCTAATGAATACCACTGGACCCGGGGCTTTATCGCGTACCTAAGTCTGATTGAGATGGTGATCGTGTGCCCTCTTGCTCGCACTCCTGGGCTTGTAAATTGGCGTGTGCAAGATGGCAGCTGAAGTCTAATTCCAGAATAGTTAAGCGATAGGGTGCTTGTCTCCGGCCCGTCTCATCTAATTTCTGCTTGCAGCTTTTTGTAAATCATCATAATCCCACTTAGCCGTCGGATGTTTTATACATGCCGCTTGCCGATTTCAAAACTCATGGACTGCCTACTCCCGATAGCGAAGTGATTAACTGTAGACAGGAAGACGGATTGACAAATAGTCGTTTAGGTATTTGCTAATGCTGCTCATCAATAAACGCGGAGGGTTGCGAGAGTTTGCTGAATTTTAGATTGAGCTTGTAATTTGTTCTCCAAGCTTGGGTAAGATGGAAAGTGAAGAGAAAGGTCACCAAAAGGGATACTAAAAATGCTAATCTCATTATAATATGCCTCCAATTTTCGACTTATGGCCCTTATCCTCACTGTTATTATAAATGAATAAGTAAAAATTAAAATCCAAGTAGCTACCTAGCAACATTATAGCTTGCAGCCAAGAAGAGATGATATTAGTCAGAGTATAAAGCGTCAGTTTACATCATTATCATCATCGGTTTTTGGGCCCTGCTAGTTTATGAATTACTTCTGTGAATATAAGAGGACATAGAAGTGGTCGCGGTTTCACTATCAGTTTTTACCCAATTTTCCGGAGGGAATTTAAATTTTCCGGAACATATATCTCCTTATGGTAATTTACGTAGTATAAGCCATTTGTACGCAAAATTTCAACCAAATCGATTCTGCTGTTTCAGCCTGAAAGCCATACGTAAAACATATCGGTGATAGGGGTCAGGTACACTCCAATTAAAAATACAATCCTGGGCTGGGACATGAACAAATCATTATTACAGGTACCAACGGTAAATATTACCTTACTGCTTACCACCAGGCCTGGCCGTCACCTAGTAAGACTGACTTATAAAAAAGACATTGGAGACCTAGTTTTCCAAGCCGACTATCTCGATGTGCAATAGGTACCTATTAACTATTTACGTATTTGATGTAGTCCGTGTGGCCAGTCCGGAAGAGAGTAGTTCCCTCCAGGCGATTGTCGGTTGTGGCTGATTTACAGCAATCCGCGAGTTAAAGCAACGATGACGTGCCCGATGTGCCCACTCGGTTTTATTGGGGAAGTGGACGAGGAAGCGGGAATGTGTTGCCAGTTCAATCGATTACTAAGTAAAGAATCTATCTACTATAACATTAGCAAGACCTTTCAATATGCAGTATTTATGTTAAAAAGTTGAAAGGTTGCTTGACGTATAGCGTCACAACAACAGCCGGAAGGCGTTCACTGCTGATCATAGGCCTCTCATAAAAATAGCGTCTGGCTACTTTGACGCTATTTTTAAGTATAAAAATGCTTATCATAGAGGGGTCGAGAAAGGTTCCAGAAGGAATTGGACCCGGATTCCGCTTCGTAGGCTGGCCCCCCACTATAGGTGGAGTAGACCGACTATCTGGTTAAACCTGCGGGGAGTCGATGGATGCAAGAGGCAAGCAGCCGCTCAGAGTGGTGCTCTCTGGGAGAGGCCTATGTTCAGCCGTGGACGTCGTCAGGCTTTTGATTATTATATTGTATTATTATGGGGGGTCTGTCAAAGAGTACTATTTCGTAATGATATATGATGATCAAGATTGTTTAATAACCATTATCTGTTTGTTCCAGGCACTCCCATCAACAGACTCCCCATCATGGCCAAGTCTGTGCTCGATCTGTACGAGCTGTACAACCTGGTGATAGCTCGAGGCGGCCTCGTCGAGGTCATCAACAAGAAGCTGTGGCAGGAGATCATCAAGGGACTCCGGCTGCCGTCTTCAATCACGTCTGCGGCCTTTACTTTACGCACACAGTAAGTAGTACTCACCCAACAATCACATACAGAGATCCTGGACGTTAAATAGGATGCCCTGTAGCTAAGGAACCAGGAATAAGATGGACTATAATTATGATCCCCGGGAATCGTAAAGCAGCTTCCGGGCTTATAAGCTTGTTAATCATTATTCATCTGTAAGCTTATTAGAAAACTGTTAAAATCAATAATTAGTCTTTTGGAGATAAAGATAAGGACTCGGTCTTGTATTGCTGATTGTACGTATTGTTTTTCTACCATTGGTACACGTCCTTTGTCTTGGACGCTAACAAAACGTTCACTCCTCTGAAATTAAATTAAAGTAACATAGCTCTAACTCTATCCTATTCTAACAAGAGTGACCGTGTAGAGATGCACGACGTAATCTGATTGGAAGTCATAAACGTAACATCAACTTTCGTTACGTCTCCGTTAATCTGTCAAAAATACAACAAAGCGTAAGCTTATTAGAACTGGACTTTACCCACTCTAATCTCAGTATAGAAGAGAGTAACAATCAGTTCAATAGACGATGTGTGGTCCAAGACAACAACGCAGAAGCCGTCGCCATATTCGACACCACATCTTTGTGTACCCTCATTCAAATTCTCACGAGAGAGAGACAAAAGTGCTCCGACAATGCATCGTACGTGAGCGGCCGACGCGACAATATGACAACTTCATAATTAATAACCTCTAACTCATCTCGGCCGATATAATTTCCCATTTATCTTTCCGAGTTCCTTCACCTCGACGCCTTTTGTCGGCCGCATAAAGGTGTCTCACATTTATAATTCAAACTGTGCACCGTTACGCACGACGCGATCGTCTGTAAGGAACCTCTAGTTTGCTACAAACTTAAGGCGCTGCGCAGACGGAGAAACTAGTTGAAACAACATCAACTTTTTACAGCAACAAAAAGCAAAGTTGAGTTGGTTGCTGCGAGTTTTAGATTATTTTAAACACTGCACATCAGAAGGTCGCTCGTCCAACAATTTCAGACAACTGGTACCCGGCAATTTGAAATTCATGTACTTTGCCATTGAGTTCAGTCATCGAAAACTGTTGTCGATCACTAAAACCCACAGCTAGAGTTGCTATGTATGCGCATTTTCTTGTATTTTTTTTATGCTCAAACGAGCATTTATATTTATGTTTGACAACATCTCCTGATGGGAGGTGGCGATGTTGCCTAAGGTAGAGCAAATCCTTATAAACAGCTGGTTACTGAAACACGGATATAAAAATTGCTACGTCTGTACAGCGCCTTAGTTAATTCTATGGTTGCATTACGCATGCGAGTTGCGACATTATTTTGGAAAGCGTTTTTCGAAGCTTCCGTCGCAGTACAGATTTTCTATGTTGGTATTGTTCTAACTTCATAAAGGGCTAAAACTCACCGAGCTGTATGTACAATTGACAAACGTGAAGTAACAGAATAAGAAATTACGAAACTCTCACATTTTTGACTGACCGTACAAATGCTTTGTTTCTAAAATGATGATCGTCTTCGCGATGGGAAGTACTTACTGCAAAGAGTCAAAGATGGTCAGAGGATGCTACACAGTGAAGTTTTGCACGGCTATCGTCATAAAACTCTACCAAATACTGTAACAGCATTTGGACTGTCGTCTCCTCCCTCGCGGCTATTATACATTTCATATGTTCTGCGTAGAATGTACTGTAGCTAGTTTAGATTTATTATTGTTGTAATTATCTTGAGTAATAAAGGCATATTGCCCGCCAATTACTTAACCTCTAAAATTTTGTAACTTGCACTAAAAATAATGAAATTCTCATCAATTAGCAAAGGAAAGAAGGAAGGAAAGGAGTTACAAGAGCATCCATTGCAATCTAATACATTCTAAAAAAAGGGATATATAGAAGACGATCAGGGGATCACCAGATCAGACTAACAATACCAGTCTAGCATTATTTCTAATTCTAATTCAAACGTACGTACCTACGCATTGGTCGTTGCTCGTTGCGCATGGAATAAATAGAAGTACCTACTTAAATCGTAGACGTTAATGACATACATAAAATTAGACGAGCGGTAATGACGAATGTCGTATATTTAGCTTTCCCATTTGACACTATGAAAAGATAGCTTGAGTTTTTACGCGTCGGCGGCTCAAAGTATCTTATTGTATCGCATATTTAACACGGCAACGCTTAATATGATATATGGTAACGAACGGTTGACAATATGTTCGTATAAAATTTACTTGCCCCAAGAATAGGATTAGGAATGTAATATGTTCTATTGTTACTTTGAAGGATAGTCTTTTGATAATAATTGGGTTTGTTTATGATTTATTAGGTTGTCATGTCATTCGACGTGGCGACGATATTGCGTTGATATTTTCAAAGAGATTGAATGGTGACATCGCTTAATCTTCTGATTTATTGATGAGCTGATTAATATGGAGCGCTTAGGTTTTTGAATGACAGGAAAGTAGGATCATTGGCCGTGGATTGGCCGGTGTCTTACTTTCGCAGAAGAAGAATTTAGTAAAATATTGCTTACCTAGTTATTATCTCTCCTATTTCAACTATTGTATTGTAGACAGCCGGAAGGCGCAGCGTAGGCAGACCTTCCACTAGGTGAACCGACGACCTGGTGAAAACCGCGGGGAGCCGATGGATGCAGGAGGCGAGCAGCCGCTCAAAGTGGCGCTCTCTGGAGGAAGCCTATGTTCAGCAGTGGACATCTACGGGCTGGTGATGATGATGATGATGATGATTGTAGACACACCTAGAGGTTCCAATCACATATACTTTGAACCGGGTAGGGTCATATCGTCCGTCTAAAAATACAACCTCTTAAGTTGGTTGCAAAAAGGAAAGGATAAAGGATATGAGATCTCTTGTCACGGTAGCTTAGAAAAGCATGTCGGCTTTAGTCGGGATGCAGGTTCAAATCCGGTTAGTGATTCAAAATAATTATAAAAAAAAATTAATACTTATTTGTCAACAGTCAATCTTTGATGATTTCCAACGGCTTGGGTGCGGGTTCAATCCCCGCTCGTGGTTCTAATTTTTCCTTTACAAATTAATCTGTAGCTTGAAGAGGTTTGGCATACACAATAAAAGAGCTATGAATTACGCTCAAATCCTTAGAAAAACTCTCTCTTCTAAGGATCCAATAGTGAACCTGAAAGAACGACAATTTTCGTAGATTTATCACTAATCTTCTTCCTTCTTCCAGATACATGAAGTACCTATATGATTACGAGTGCGAGAAGAAGAACCTCTCGACTCGTAGCGAGTTGGACGCCGCTATCGAAGGCAACAAGCGAGAGGGAAGACGTGCATCGGGACAATACGATGCTCAGGCAGCGCTTGCTATGGTGAGTATTGGCACAGAATAAATATAATACTAGCATACAGAAGATCCAGAAATATATTTACTACCACCAATAAGGTGTAATACAGCACGTACAGCTCTTCAAGCTGAAATAAATAAATAAATAAATAACGCCCAACGATCACATACATAGATCCTGGACCCTAACTAGGATTCCCTGTATCTAGGGACCCAGGAACTACGAGGACCATGGTCCCACAACACCCAGACAGAACAAGTATTTGCGGTTTTGTTTTTCTTGTGCACAAATACTTGTCCTGTCGCGGGAATCGAACCCGCCACCGGTTATGAGCCGACCTGCTCAATCACCACACCACGGAGGCAGTCAAATAAATTGGTGCTCTCTCTATTTATCGCATTATTTCTCTACAATTTTCACGCGTGTACCGCATGGCCAGCTAAGGTTACTAGTACCATCGTCTGTACATTTTTGTTCCTAAATGAATGACGTGACCTTAGAATACTAAGGATGTGACAGATATTTCTCAGAATTAGTAAGTTGAAATGGCAATGGGCAGGCTACATCGCTCGTAAAACTAACGGCCGATGGGGTGAAAGCATCTCGAGTGGCAACCGCGAACCAGAGGGCGCAACGTAGCAGAGATTTTCAACACCCATCGCTCCGGCTTTTTGAAGATTTTCCAAAAACTAAAGAAACTAAACTAGACAAAATATTTCTTAGAATTACTGCTTACATCACGAGAATCGGTTTAGAACTGCGACCTGTTAATGCTGTAGAGGACAACGGCTGGACATCCGCCGTAAAGAAATATGAAATAATTTTTTCCTAAAATAGAGACGTTTCGCTTGCGCTCGCTCTGTCTATAAAGACCAAGATTTTAGGTATCTTTCCCAGCCTTCAAAAGAACCTACTGCCATCTCACATTTAGTATTCTCCATTCCAGCCGCCGTTGAACCGCGGGGTACCTGCCTCACTAGCCCAGCTGTCCCAGCACATGCAGCCTCTCTCGCTTTCTCTTGGAGGGGCAGTGGGGGGAGTTCCGCGGCTGCCTCCCTTACCCCCGCATGCCCCGCACATCAGTCAACACGATATTGAGTACAGAGTGAGAGAGTACATGAAGATGATACAGACGCAGCGAGAGTTAATGAGGAATGGTAAGTTTGTGTAAATCAAATAATAATTAAGTTAGTTGAATTTGGTTTTCTCTCAAAATATCATCTTTCACCACCACGCTTGGCAGGCGTTTTGGTAAATGCAGAGATTTTGATAGAGGAAGGTAGGAAGTAATGAATTTAAAGTAAGTACGTAGGTTCGATGGAGACGAGCTTGATTTTTTCAGAGTTGAGAGGATGTTGGGGAAATCAGAACTGTCAAAAAATTTAACTAATTTAAACTGTTATAATATCTCCTTATCGTGTCGCTTCTCATGAGAATTTTAGAAAAAAAGGGAGTTATAATTATAATATAACAAACTCTTTCATAAATATAACTTCAATTTTAGGGTCGGAATCTCCTCCCAGTGCAACGAATGGGCCCACAACCATGATGTCGCCCCGTGACGCCGCCGCGTTGAGTGCGATCGACGTCTCGCGCTTGACGCTGTGGTCACTTTACAACAATAACAACAACAACAGTCCGGCGCCGACCGACCTCGAGCCGCAACGGTAAGTTTCAATATTAATCCATTAATAATTTAAAAAAAGAGGTTTTAATGCAATTTGAAATGAAATTGTTTATTTGCACGAAATATGAAGATGACAAAAAAGCAGTCAAATAAGGTGCGAGTGAGTGTCATCTTGCGGTAAAATATGTACTAAATAAGTCTCGGCCATAGACATATATATTAAGGACAGGCCTAATGACAGGTTAAAACGTCGCTTCAAAGTGGGAGCCAATTTCACAGATTGGCATCCTCTAGCGCTCAGTCTGTGATGGAAGTTAGAAGGCATCGGTCGAATGTCACAAACAAAATATGCCAAGTTGTATTGTGAAGGGTTGCACAATCTATACTCAAAAGTGCAGTAGAAGGAAAGACCAAGTTTCTTACCTCAAGTAATTCAAGATTTTCAATATTACACTCTGTTTTGGAACATAATAATCGAATTTATATTTGGAATAATCATTGTAAACATAAACATTGACGGACATAATGGCAGCGATAGGCACCTAATTTTCTTCAACTTGTCGTAGTTCACGCGAAATCTAATAGATGGCACTGACTTTTCCCACGCCATTTTGACAAAATAAAATGTTCCTTCGGGCATATCCTGATATATAAATCTATGGTCCTGGCACTTGTTTTGAGTGTTATTATGAGTGGTATTATAGTTACCATGATGTACATTACATACCTACCTTTGATTGGCCAGGCATCTTAGTGAGAACATTTTAATACACGTCGAATTACTGTATAACTAATATAATAAGACAAAAGTTTTGTATTGTATGTAGGTCTGTCTATTTGTCCATGGCAATAAGTTCATTACAACACCCTCATTTATCGATTTAGAAGGTTTAACATTGTCAAGTGGCTTTTTATTTATGTATTTATTTAAATCTTCGAATGTTCTATGCCTAGTTCTACCATAACTATTTTGATAAAACTTTGTCAATACCCCTAGTACAGTATGGTTCAAACTTAATGGCGCCTGTGAAGTGCGCTGCAAGCCCCCGCCAGCTGCACACACCGCTTACCTACCTGCTCACACTTAATTTTAGCTACTCCGCAATTTTGCGCCGACTTCACTGTAGATACCGCTGCGCAGTAGCAAAAATCAGACGTCCGCGGGAAGAGATGAGCATGTGCGCAGCAGCGTTGCGCACTCCCGCTGCAAGAAGGCTGCAACTGCAAGTCTTCTTGCAGCGCACTTCACAGCCGCCATTGAGTTTGTTTCACACAGGAAAAGCCAGTTTCAACTTTATTATACTAACCTACCTCAGTTTCTCTCCCAGAGAGGCGTTGAACCTGAGCGAGAGCCCGAACTCGAGTACGAGCGTGAAGCGCGAGGCGTGCCGCTCCCCCCCTCCCCCCGCCAAGCGGCGCACCCCGCGCCCGCCCTCCCCCCCGCGCCTCGCCTGCGCGCCCCCGCCCCCGCACCCTCACCTCAACGGGGCGCCCAACGGGGTTAACGGAGCTGCTTTTAAAATTACCACTAGAGGTAAGGATCATTACATTACATTGTATTAATGACACATTACATAACATTACATTAATGATTGCATTGCATTGCATTGCATTGCATTGCATGGCATTGCATTGCATTGCATTGCATGGCATTGCATTGCATTGCATGGCAAACAGGATTTTTTACTATTAGGCTATTTTTAGCACTTTTACAAGACAAAATAAGATATCTTATATTTAAGTTATTGGTCTAAGCATATACAATTACAAAGGGCTTAAGACAGTATTACAACTTTTCGTTACATTGCGTTATGTTGCATTGCATTACATTACATTGGAGTGCATACATACAGTCGCTCCACTCTCTGAGTCTAGGCTGCAAACCAGTGCTGGATGTTTTTGACATTCAGCAATATGCTGAGCCGAACGCCCATTTAAAGCTGACTGTCAAGGCATACCTAATAAATTATACATGTACAACAATATAATTAATCGGTGTTGAATAAATGATTTCATCTTTTATTTAACACACTACATTGCAGTGCATTACACTCAATTATGTTGCATCGCATTACATTACATCTGCATTACATGTCATTGCAAATACATTACATTTCATGGCATTTCATTACATAAAATTTATAAATGCGAAAGTGTGTGTGTCGCACGTCGCAACAGCTGAAGAAATTGTAATGAAATTTCCCCATGTAGTTTCTTTCTGGAAGAACCATATTTTCAGAATACATTTTAATAAGTTAAATAATTTATTTAAAAATTCTTTTTTAGGCGATGCAAACACAGGCGACCAGCAGCTAGTCGTGTCAATAGAATTGAACGGCGTTACGTACGAAGGCGTCCTCTTCCCCTCACAAAATGGCAGCGGACAAAACAGCCATCGGCAAATGGTCTCCTAAATCACAAAAAAGATTGTTATTAGGTTTTAAACAATTTAAATCCCAGGTTTTAACGTTACTGGCTGTACGTGAGATAATTTCATTTTGACATATTGGTTGTTATAATTTTTGACTTAGATTTATTTTATTTTAAAAAAGCATCTAAATATAACCAGTTATGACAGGTCTCAGGTCAGGAATGAAGATTGAGGGTCCAGAGCTCAGTATACTCACGGTATTGTACGTGTTTGAGAAGACAGGTAAAAGCGGGGGAAAGCGTTTTTATTAAAAAAACGCAAGGTCTGTTATTTATTTACGATGCCAGAAAAATGTTTCGACGATTTCACTAAATGGCAATAACTACCAGTTAAGGAATTGTGAAATATGAATTTCTAATGCTATTTTCTTACATGCCTACAGTGTTTGTCGTGAGTATGTTGTGACGAATCGGGTTGAGTTTATAATAATATGACATTTTGCGTCTATTTTGTCGCTAAACTTATTACAACTCATAAGTAATTTTAAAATAAACACCATCTGCGATCTACGTTATTTATTATAAACTCAGCATCAAAGGAATAAAAACATATCTTTGAAGTATCCTTAAGATCTCATTTTACTGATTTAATAAAAGGCATTGTTTTTAGTAGAATTTAAATAAGTACAAGTTGTACATTTTCCTGATAACAATACAACAACCTGTATTAATAATACATACTTGTACTTACAATAAAATACGTTTATAATTATTTTGATTAAGTTTTTGTACTTACTTTTAATTTTATGTAATAGTTCTCAAATATTATAAAATTGTTTACGTCACTGCCTGAGGGAAAGAACCTTGAATTATTTGTGTTAAAAATAATTTCACAGACGTTCTTTATTGAATGTTTTGTATTATAATTAAACTTTTTATATGGTGTCATATAAGAATTGCAATTTATGTAAATATAGTTTTAGTTTCGTATTTATAATTTGATACTTTGGCGGATGCGTGAATTTGTGGACAGTGTTGAGTCTGATTTTTTTATGTTTCGTCTTGTAAATTACTGTAAATAAACTAAAACTTATATTCTAGCTCCGTTTTATACTTGTGTCGTATGTTTGTGATTATTTTTAAACGGTGTAAGTATATTTTAAATGTCGATGGAGACATCAGTATTGTATTTAGTAAATAGGTATTTATAATTGTCGCTTAACTAAGTATTTCTTTGCTCGAATAGATAACTGTCGATTAGAGTAGGTATAATATAACACTAGAGGTTTTGAAAATATTGATCTGGCGATGTAGTAGCGATGGCAATAAATGCTATTTTGCGTAAATTTCATAAACGTGCTAATTCACGAGTCCTAGCATGCTAATTGCTATTGCTATACTATTTGCTAAAATGGAATGAAAGGGAAATGAAAATGAAATTAAAATTGAAATGAAAATGGAAATGAAATAAATGAAATGAAAATTATACGCAAAATAAAATGAAACATGAAATGAAACTTTATTTTTAAAATTAAATTTAAAACGAACTAAATTAATTGAAATGAAATTTCATATTTCACAGAATTTCGCAACCACATTTCATTAGCGAAATGCTAATTGAGTTTTCACATGCTAAAAATTAATGCGAATGCTAATTAATCCATCACTACGATGTAGTAATTTATCACCTTCATAAATCTCAAATAGTTTAGCAATTAAATCTTTTAGATATACAAAATCTGACTGCAAAAGTTTATAAGAGTGCTATGTAATCAAAACACAATCATATGCCATTTCTATAGGTTAAATATAGGTAGTATTTAAGTTAAAACAACATTAAAGCTAAAAGTAGTAAAAAAGTTAAAAAAAAAACAACTTGCCGCTTTACAATAAGTTTTCAACTTATTAGAATTAGTGCAATAAGCAATATCCAAAAATCACACTCGAATTTCAAGCTTGAATTAGTTTTGTATAAAAAGATTGTAAATGACTGATTTTATCATTTTTCTAGTTAATTTAATGTATTTAATTATAATTATATCTATGTATCATTTTATTGTAGGAGCCACATTATTCGAGCTAAGTAGAAGTAGATTTTAGTACATTCCTGAAAATGTACAATAATGTTAGAAGATCACAATGTGCTGGCCTATCTTGTATTAGGTGGTAGGCCAAGTTGACGCAATTAGCGTGTTTCGTATTACACCAAAAATGTTTGATGTATTCAAATAAATATACACGAATAAATATGTATTACAGTACAAATATGTAATTTTGATTTTTTGTTGCCCTGTCTTACTAATATTCCATTCCTTAAAAATCTAAACTGTTTTTGGGGGTTTGCTATGACTACCCCAGGTTCCCCTTTTATAAATATATGAAAGTAGGCAGAGAGCTTAATGTTGTGGTTGAACCATAGAAGATTGAATGTGTTGAGAAATATTTTTATTAATAATCCATTTCGATTTTTATTTATAACTAAGGCTTAAGTACGCTTTTTTTATAATGAAGGAATACATAATTATAATTACGTAAGTTTCAGGGTTTTCCCACCAAAATACCACGTTTTTAATTTATTTTCTTGTTTAGGCCCGCCACCTGTCGGCTTAGAGTTAAACTAAGTAGGCAACTTGAAAACACATACGTCTTTGTTCTTGTTAGCAAAAATTTATGAACCTAAAGTAGGTACAACTCGTCCAATTAACATTTTTTTTTATAAGAAAGTAATACAACATTATAATTATTAAAATACGTAAGGTTCAGAGTTTTCCCACTAAAAACCAGGACGTTCCATTAGTAATTATTTTCTTGTTTAAAACCGCCATCTGTCGGCGTAGCGTTAAACTAAAACTAAACTAACTAGGCAGCTAGAAAATACACGTCTTTGTTCTTATGAGCAAAAATTTATGAACCTATCTAACTACAACTCGTCCAGTTAATATCTCAAAAATGTAGATGACTCTGTAAGTAAAATTTTGCAGAAGCAAACTTAGAGGTGGGTTTCGTGTTGAAATGGATCCCCATGAATTGATGCCCCTGCAGAGTTAGCACGGACGGTAGACAAAATTGTCTTTCCCCTGTTTTACTCCACTTGAGAAGTAAATTGTATCCCGGATAATATAATACCTACAGTACAGATGCCTCATCCCATACAACGGAATAACGCGGGCTATTTTACGAATTATTTTATTTCTTCATAACGCAAGATTATCAAGTGACATTTATTGCGTGTTGGCGAAGTATTGGGCCAAATTAATACACTGGACACTAACTAGCAACTCTCTAGACACAATTACTACATTTTTTTCAAATTCGGGCTATTTTTCGTTTGTACCTGATGGGACCCCATGATTGTATGAAGAATGTGACATAACACGAGGAAAGACAATTTTTTCTACCATCCGTGCTAGCCCCACTGAAAGTACCTAATAAGTATATTGATAATTTTGAATAATAATAAATTAACAAATAACTATTACATACGCAATGACCAAAGCCAAAGTTCGCACTCCATCATCACCCCTTGCAGTGTACACTGGAACTAGGTACCTATAGAAAGGTGAGTCTGGGTACCTATTACGTAATAGTCTTTGGTTGTATTCTATGAATTTACAAGATAAGCTGGGATCAATATAACCTCTATAAGTACATATAAATTATACAGGGTGCAATTGAATTCATTAGCATAAATTGAGTACATGGTAGTACATCATTTATTGAGGATTATTCAAAAGTAAAAGAGTACCTTACCTACAAATGAAAATATTTTTATTGATAATTGTGAAGAGTGCCGCGGCGCCTAACGTAGCTGGCACGAATGATTTTGCTTGAACGATGAACAGTACTTACCTACTTAAATAACTAATAATAAAACTTTCTACCTATTTACTTATACTTACTTTTATAATTTTACTTTGTATTGTAGCAGTTCATTAAGTAAAATATCGCATTTTTTGGGGCAAAGCTGTTGCCCCCACTTCAATCGCTGTATGTACATTGCTGCCTGGACTGTTACCAAATCCATGCATTAGTTTTCATAAATTTTGATCTAAACGTGACCGGTGTCAGGAGTACCTACCTAGTTTCAAAGAATGCTAATGAATTCAATTACACCCAGTATAGGTCCGTACGCATTAGTACCAACCTATCACTATGTATGTATAGTACCTAACCTCTTTGTCTAAAACCAACTACCATAACAGCTGCTGATTTTTCAGCCTCTAATTAAGGTTAGGTACAAACAGGCATTACGAAACTGCACAAATATGGAGTCCTATTAATGGCTATTTCACATGAGAAATAAACTTATGCTAATTATATAGTGTCACATCGTTAACGGCCATAGATAATACACGGCGCAGTCGTTAGCGAGTTATCGCTACAACTCACGCACGACGGCAGCGTTATTTGACTTTAATATTATTCCACAAAAGGTACCTAATATTATTCCACAAAAGGTACCTAATATTATTCCACAAAAAGTACCTAATCCAAGCGAATTCAAAAAGCAAAATAACAAGCTAAGCTTCGACATTCGACAGTTGTCACTTAATAATTTGGCGTTTTGAACTAACAACCGATGGGGAAGAAAGGTTCTCGAGTGTCGGCGCAGCTTAGGCTGACCCCCTACTAGGTGGACCGACGATCCGGTGAAAACCGCGGGAGCCGATGGATGCAGGAGGCGAGCAGCTACTCAAATTGGCGCTCTTAGGAGAGGCGGGTTAGACTCCTTAGGTCAAACTCTCTGTAAGTCAAGTTGTTATTACGTCAAGTCCTTTTTTCGTCAAATTACAATTTTCGTCAAATTCTCTTTTCGTCAAGTCTTCCAATCGTCAAGTTACCCCTACGTCTATCCGTTTATATACAGTCAAGAACATAAGCAAATAGTACATTTTTTATTATCACTTCAGATAGCAAAGTACTCTGTGGTTCATTATGACTATGACTGAACGACTGAGATGTTCAAGCGTACCACTTTTTTTTTCTTATATTTTGGCTCCACACATAGTGTATTTAGCCAGTGTCAAGTATTGTAAATTTTTCATCATGTTAATAGAACATTTCACATGAAGTCAAGGCGAGCAGCCGCTTAAGGTAACGGTCGCTGGGGGAGGTCTATATGTTCAGCAGTTGACGTCTTCAGGCTGATGATGACGATGAATTATATATCGGAAACCACTCAAAATGTGCTGTTTTTTTTTCTTCTTATATTTTGGCTCCACACATCGTTTATTTAGCCAGTGTCCAGTAGTTGTAATTTTTCATCGTTAAAGAATATATCAGGTAAAGTCAAGTCTTAGGCATAGTCAAAGTCCAATCTAAGTCAGGTAGTCATATTCCAGTCTCAGTCATGCTCCAGTAAAGTGGTGGCAACTTTACTAGAAGCTTCTATGGAATTTTGGAAAATGGAGAAAAAACAAAATGGAGCCTACACGTTCGGGCACTCGGGCTAAGTTATTGGGATATGTCAGTTTGACAGATATCTGTTTGACAGACATCAACATGGTCGCTTCTTGGTAGTTTTTTGTGAGCTTGGTAGCCAATCTCTGTGAAGGTCTATGATCAGAGTAATAAAACCGCAAGGTACTATAGGAGGTAGTTTATCATCATCATGATGATGGTAATGATAAATTTTGTTTCGTATTTATTTAATACAAAATACATCCCCTTAAAAATTATGTTGTGGATTGATTCTAAGCAGCATTTAAGTAAACCTACCTAAATACCTAGAATAACAACCGTACCAACTTAATTACAAACACTTTTTATTGATAATAATAACAAAATATAATATTCGCAGTATACCTTATAAGCGTAAAGCTATGCAATTAATTTTATTGACAAACGTCATTATCATTACGTATTTGTTTTTCTATTTGTTATTTATCAGCCAGTGATTATGTTGAATTGAGGAGTTTTATTTTATAATGTTGCATAAAGGAGGTCTAATATTTTTTATGTTTAAATAGTAGACTAAATATTTCTGTAGATTCAGTATAGTTTATTTTATAGGTTTTACTTAACTGTTCACAATTAAACAGCAATAATAATTATGAAACTGATTGTACCTGACGTTGCCGTAAAAAAAACTTGACGATTGGAAGACTTGACGAAAAGAGAATTTGACGAAAATTGTAATTTGACGAAAAAAGGACTTGACGTAATAACAACTTGACTTACAGAGAGTTTGACCTAAGGAGTCTAACCCGGCCTATGTTCAGCAGTAGACATCTTCAGGCTGTTGATAATGATGATGAGCGGCTGCTCGCCTCCAACATTCATCGGCTCCTTGCTGTTTTCACCACTGTGTACTTACTTCAATATAAAAAAAAATAGGCGCAGGGCCAAAAAGGAAAACAATAATGAGGAGATCTGCATAGCATTGCATGGGACATTAGAAAAAAATTTCTATCACCAAAAAGTACATAGTGAAAAATGTTTTTAATTTCTTCCTTACATTTGACTTTATTAATTTTCAATATAATAAATAATATTTCTTGCGAAAACTTATAATAAATTGATTTTGTGTTTCATAAATATATTTAGTATATACGTTATGAATACAACAAAAACAATTTTTTTAACCCGAACTCCACTATAATTTTTATCACAAGACCATTGGTTTTATAATTTTCTTCTTCCTCTTCTCAGTCGTATCGCTCTTGACAGAGCGGTCGTGGTCGTCACGAAGAGTGGCGGGCTGATGTAGTTCGCCTCACGATATCTCGCCATCTTTCCCTGCTGGCCGGTCATTCTGGTACACTCATGCAAAGGACCACCCACAGCAGATTTGATCTGTGGCCTTACCGCGTAAGCCCGGTGGCAATCGTAATCGTGTGCTCTCTTGCTCGCATTCAAGGGCTTGGACATTGGCGCAAGCAGGATGGCAGGCGATGTTCATTACCAGAAGGCTTACGTGGTAGGGCTGCTGGTCAGTCCATCGCATCGGTGACCTTCCACGCGGTCTAGTGCCCTCCACTTTACCTTTTTTTTATAATAGAGCTAGTCGAATGCGTATACAGTTGGTCGTAGAAGGTGACCCGTAGAGGGCACCGTTGAAAGTGTCGTAGAGGGCACCGTAGAGGGGCCCTAGTACGGCGTAGAGCAACGCTTCGCGATCGCTGCCCAGCCGAGTTGGATACTTCGTGCGACCTCTATGTCGAAGTTGGACCTATGTTATGGGGTAGTCGGTCTTAGGTAGACATATTTGTCGATAACTTCGAGTGTATAGATCCCAACGATTATCGGTATAGGTGGAACCTGGGCATTAGATATGATTTTCGTTTCCTGTTGGGAGACTCTACGTAGAGGGTGCGGTACAGATATTTTTTACGATTGCATTTGAAACTTTGAAATTTGTGCCCAAATAAAATAGGTATTAAGCAAAGACATTATTTAGGTCAATGGCATCAGGTAGTTGATAATTTTATTAAATCAAACGTCTTAGAAAAAAAATATTTCATAATAATGTAAACCAACTAAAATATAAATAGATATGTGTGGAATTTTCACACAGCGCCATCTAGCCCCAAACTAAGCATAGCTTGTACTATGGGAACCAGATAACTGATATAATACTTAGATACTTTTTTTTTGTTTGTAAATACATACATAGAATACAATATAACACCCAGACGCAGAACAAACATCTATGTTCATCACACAAATGTTTGTCCTGGGTAGGAATCGAACCCACAGCCCTCAGTTCAGAAGGCAGGGATACTACCAACTGAGCTATCAGGCCCGTCATATGATATTATTATGGCGAGTAGAATAGTAGATACTATTCTACTCGCCATAATAATATAATAGAGTAATTTGTTGTGTAGATACACCACAAATTACTTTGCGTAGCAAGCTAATCTACACCCTTCTGTTTTTCATTACTTAATTAAGCTACTCTACATTAGCAACTATTTTTCCTGTACTAGATGTAAATAATTTTGTATGGTCTTTGAGTTGTACATAAGTAATGCTTCAAATAGGGAAGGAGCTAGCCCCCAAGACACGGGTATTTTAACCCAGTTTGGTGTGGTTAGAGCCATATTGTCAGTGTAGTACTTTATACGAAATAAACAATTTTGATTTTTTTTTTTGAATTAAACATCAGGAGGTATCTTAGTATGAAGTATCATCATAGTAATTGATTATTCTTTATCTTTTTTAATGTTTAATCTATTTACTTTTCACCAGGAAGACTGCCCAACACAAAAATCCATAATAAAAGGCCACTTTGGACGCTTATCATAAAGTTTTGCCATAACCACAGCGCTGTGGAGCTTGGTGATCGCAGTAGAATTTAATGAACCGTGGAGAATGCTGCTGTAAGATACCGGCTCTACTAGCACAGTATTATATTACCTATGGTTAGGGCTTGCTTAAGTTGGAGTGACGAATTATCTAAAACTGAAGAAACATTTTATGGTTAATATATATCCCGTTTTGAATCTCTTGTGGAATGTAACTGACGCTTAAAATTTCAAAAGATATGATGCAGTCCGAGAATACTTTAAGCTTAAAACGTTCATTTAGTCATCCAATTGGTTCTACTGTTTTTAAAGCGCTTACCTCAAGAAGTCAAACTAGATATTTCTTGTATAGAGAGACTTGAAAGCGCTTAATTTTTTCATTACTCACGAGAAACACTACTTGGTGTCTTACTTGAGTAACCTGCTGGGCTACCACAAACTAATACAAAACCATCATGTTTCATGGCATTATTATTTCAAGGTTACAATAATATTGATCGAATTCGTACCATAAACTTATAAAGTATGCCGTGTGAACGAGACGGTTACATTTTTATATGGCGTTATCACTGTCGCACGTCAATGTCAACATGATGTAAAGGTATGACATGACAGTTGTATTTGAGTGAACGATTTAACGTGACGTCATCAAAACTGGTCTGGCTCTGCGACATTAAAGTATTCTTACTTTTATGTTATTTGTCAATGTATTATTGAAGTAATATTGAAGTAATAATGCTATAAGACGTTGTGGTTGCCCCCCTGGCTTTATGCAAGCATTCTTCAGTTGGGCGGGTAGCGGGCGCTAGGGCGGGCGGCAGGGACTTTTCATTTACAGTCGCTACGATCACCGATCAGTCACAATTCAACCATCGTAAGAGGTGGCCGCGCGCTCGCCTTCTCCTTACACATTTTCTCGTTCACGTATTTGTACCGGTGTGACTACCCTGCCCCTCTCAAACCCTCCGTCACAGGGCCACAGAGGGGCTCGTGAATAGAACTAAGAGCCTTCGCTAAGTGGACAAAACAGTTTAGAAAAACGCTTTCGATTTTGTGTGTGAACTCTGTGTTACATTGTTGGGTGTTTTGTTAATAGGTGAGTACTTTTTGACGTCAGTGCTATCAGCTGATGAGATGTACATGGAATATAATAAAACTAAACAATGTTATGGGATTTATTCCTGCTAATAGCGAAGAATTCTGTGTACGTAGTACCTCTATATTTATAACTATTCTTGTTATAGTTTTTGTTTAATGAGCAATTTCATATCAAAATATTAGACCTTAGGCCTCGAATCAAAGTCTTAGATATTTTAAAAAAGGCAAATAACAGATACAGCGCGAAACGAAAGTCTTAACTTTAATTTTCAATTCAAAATTAACGGTTCATAATAGGTATTACAGATTAGGTTGAGAAAACAGAAAGTGTAATTTAAGGTAAATAACGTTTTTACTTCCTGAACTGATATGTAGGGCACTTAAAGGAACCTAAGACTCAGAGACAGCTATAACTAACTTGCATGAATAGTAGAGCTTTAATAATTATTTAAACTTACATTATGTTATTTGTCGTTTTACATGTTTTGTTTATAGTACAATAATAAACTTGGGTTATAGAGCTTCCATTGCAGCTTTAAAGTACCTACTGATAAAGCGTTTGTAAAATTGCTTTATATTTAGATATAACTAGCTGACGCGGCCCGGCTTCGCATGGGTTAATTAGCTTTAAGTCTTAATTCTGTTCAGGGGTAAGAGAAAAGGGAAAGGTAAAAAAATAGGGGAAAAGGATGAATGGATGGGACGGCTATAGAAGGGAGGCAACGCGTAGCCTTTTCTATCTTTCCTTCGACAGGGCGAGTACATGTTTTTAAATTTTTTTTTTACTTTTGCTTTGTTGAAGATTAAAATTGATAAACAAATATAATATACCAACAAAACATCTTGAATTAAAATTACAACCATATTGCTTAGGCAACCCGCACTTGGCCGTTTTAGAAAACAAAAAGTATACTAAATGTTACTTTGCATTATCAACTATAACAATACCAAATTTCAGCTATATCCGTTCAATAGTTCTAACGTGATGCGTGTTCAAAGGGACAGACAGACGGACAGAAAAACAGACAGACAGACAAAAAAATAAAAAAAAAATGGTTACATTTTTTTTATATCGACTTAAAAGTGAAAAGCAGTCAAGGTTTCCAAAAAATATTCAATGTACAGATTCAGCCCAGTTTTGTTATTAGTATATATTGATATTGATTGATGGTTATAACGAATTGACTATAATAAGATAATGGTGCTATTCGGGAAAACAAAAGTGATAAATCAAATAAAGCCACTTTTAAGTATCTCTCCGTATTCTCGATCGGAAGCTATTTATTTATTTTACATTAATACAACATGTTTGCATGTATTATGCAAAGAAAGTATGCTACTATGAGGCTGTCTTATTATTATATTGTCATAGTAAAAGAGAAAGACGTAGTGTTTCTAATGAGAAAGATAGAAAGATTGCTTAATAAGTCATCCTTATTGAATCATTTATCTACTGATGATAATAATAAAGTTACAAACTATAATGTCTTGGATCCACCATACCTTTAAGGCCCGATTTAACCAATGTAGAACAAATTTATTCCAAGTATAACTTCCGAGAACAACCGAGTTACACGAATATAACTCTTATACCACCAATTTTGAAGCTTATTCTTTGGATACAATCAGAATGGCGTCTTTTTTATTGCCGTTTAATTTGTCAATCAGCTGTATCAGAGAGTAACAAGTAGCATTATACTTGGAATAAAGTTTATTCTACTTTGGTGAAATCGATCTTAAGTATTCTATTTGAATATTTAACCTTAGGTTATCTAACGTCTCGAGAGTCGAGCCAAACGTTCGATACTCTGTTGACTTCGTCTGGAACATTAAGAATATACTACAATGAGTATGAAGACTGATTATAATGTTATTTACATAATACTCGATACATAATAGTTGTCCCTGTACTTCCTTAGAAATTTTCCGCGAAACTTTTCTACGAAGATGTTCACCGCTACTTACCCGTTTCTCTGCAAGAACTCTTAACTATCCAGGATAAAAAATATTTTATGTTGTCTCCGGTAACTTAAGCAGAAAGTGTGCAAAATTTCATAGCAATCGGTCCCGCCGTTTTGGACAACATTTCACTTTATATGTATTGACAAAGGCAAAGAAAGAAAGCAAAATTTATCCAATCCTGTATCTATGTAGGTACCTCATCATCATCATCTTCATCATCATTGTCAACAGCATGAAGACATCCAATTGTGAACATAGGCCACTTTTAGCGGCTGCTCGCCTCCTGCATCCATCGGCTCCCCGCGGCTTTCACCAGATCGTCGGTCCACCTGGAAGGGGGCCGGCCTACGCTGCGTCGTCTGGTTCGTAGTCGAGAGCTTTTCTTCCATCGGTCTGCCTACCTATACCTTTTTCTATGAAAGAGATCCTATAGGTAAGAATTTAGTATAGTATGAGCGGATACATGCGTCATCCACTCCATCAGACTTGAATACAGTGTCTTCCCATTTTTTATTTTAAATTTCTTAGTTATCTACTGACCTGCATACTCTACATTCTTTTGTCTTTATTATACTTAGACTGACGTCACAAAGGGATAAGTGCATGTCAATTATTATTTATTATATTTAAGTACCTACTTAAGTATTATTTTATTACGTCTTTCTGTCAGTCACACAGTCACAGTCATACTAATAATGTAACTTAATAAAGTTCTAAATTATCATTAATTATGTACCTATTGTAGTCTTACGTTATTTTTTGTACCATGAGAAAAAACCAAAACCACGATGAATAAAACTCCGAATAACAATTTTTTATTTCCATCTTATTCCTCAACATCTACATTATTATGTATCTTTATTATTGTACGGAGCAAACATAGATCGAGGCCGAGCGCTAACCATTTCGTCATGTCGGCAGCCCGATATGTTGACATTGTGACGATTCGCTTCCTGAATGACTTGGAATGTACCAAGTTGTTTGATTGATGGTTTCAAATGAAAATTACGGTTTACAGGAATTTCAGACGAAATAGAAAGGGTGGCAATGCTTTCAAAGGTCACTATTGCTTGTAATATACATTATAAATAGATATTGCACTGACCGTCTGCGTCAATAATGACGTCGCGTGGATATGTGCGTGTTATTGTGGTAATTAGGTAATTATAATTCTGGATTATCCAGAAACCTAGGAGCTAATCAAATGAACTTTGCATTATAGGTACCTACGTCTTTATTATGTATCGCAAATAGCTGGTTTCAGCTTGCACGAGTGTAACTGTGCCGAGGTGTTCCTGCGTTTGTTAAGCTTGACACTAAATAGACCTATTTTTAACTACTTAACTGTACTGCTCACTGTCGAAGTAGTATGATGCATCTATACAATTATAATTATACTCACGCTGCCATGTTTTTACCCACTTTACTCCCCCCTGCTGCGGTAGTACGCGGAATCATTTACTTAACCACGCTTCCATTTATTAACCTACTTTACTCCCCACTGCTGCGGTAGTGTGCGAAATAATTTACTTACGCTGCCATGTTTTTACCAACTTTACTGCCCACTGCTTCTGTAGTGTGCGGAATAATTTACTTACGCTGCCATGTTTTTACCAACTTTACTCCCCACTGCTTCTGTAGTGTGCGGAATAATTTACTGACGCTGCCATGTTTTTACCAACTTTACTCCCCACTGCTTCTGTAGTGTGCGGAATAATTTACTTACGCTGCCATGTTTTTAACAACTTTACTCCCCACTGCTGCTGTAGTGTGCGGAATAATTTACTTACGCTGCCATGTTTTTAACAACTTTACTCCCCACTGCTGCTGTAGTGTGCGGAATAATTTACTTACGCTGCCATGTTTTTAACAACTTTACTCCCCACTGCTTCTGTAGTGTGCGGAATAATTTACATACGCTGCCATGTTTTTACCAACTTTACTCCCCACTGCTGCGGTAGTGTGCGGAATAATTTACTTACGCTGTCATGTTTTTACCAACTTTACTCCCCACTGCTGCAGTAGTGTGCGGAATAATTTACTTACGCTGCCATGTTTTTACCAACTTTACTCCCCACTGCTGCGGTAGTGTGCGGAATAATTTACATACGCTGCCATGTTTTTACCAACTTTACTCCCCACTGCTGCGGTAGTGTGCGGAATAATTTACTTACGCTGCCATGTTTTTAACAACTTTACTCCCCACTGCTTCTGTAGTGTGCGGAATAATTTACTTACGCTGCCATGTTTTTAACAACTTTACTCCCCACTGCTTCTGTAGTGTGCGGAATAATTTACATACGCTGCCATGTTTTTACCAACTTTACTCCCCACTGCTGCGGTAGTGTGCGTAATAATTTACTTACGCTGTCATGTTTTTACCAACTTTACTCCCCACTGCTGCAGTAGTGTGTTGAATCGTTTACATACTCACGCTTCCATGTTTTTATCCAGTTTACTTCTCACTACTGCGGACTACCGCAGTAGCGATGCGGATTCATTTAATACTCATGCTGTCATATTTTGCTCACTTTGCTCTCCGGTAGCAAAGTGTTGAATAAAGTATCGCTTATTAAATGTTTTTGCTGTGTATAAGTAGCGTTACAGCTCATAGTAGCGAAGTGAAGTAATTATTATCTTCATTTCTACGCAAAGCGAGTAGACTAGTTTGTGTTTGTTTTACAAACTCATTAGTGTCATTTCGATTTAACTGGACCTTCGAGAGTCAGTTGGATTACGCAGAGCTACTAATCGACGACTAATTGTTTAGAGCGAATTATCGTAGTGATGTTTAATAATACGTCTGTGATGTTCGTTCTTACTTACAAGGAAAAAATTCGTAGGTTTGTAAGATTTTCTGCTTTGCTTTTGGCTCAGTGATGGTGATATTCATTGGACAAATAGAAGCTATTGAGTCTATTGCCGTGATTATGTGAGGCAGTAACAGATTTGTGAACTACGACAACATGAACTACTTTTTTCAACCATAATAGGCATGATGACCAAAAGTTTTTTTTTGGATAAATTAATAATACTCCTCAAAAAATAAACATGTGTGTAAACAAAAATTAAATTTCCTAAAAAATGACCAAGTTACAAGCGTTTTAAAACCGGAATAGAAAGAGAACTATTTAAACGGCCAATGACGTCAGAGGAAGGTCGTTCATACTACCTCATTACTCAGCTGTGGTAACTTTTCATACAATCTTTTTGGCATGTGACGTCACGAGTGGATTTTTCATAGTAACTGTGGGGCCGCTCTGTTTTGCGAGAAAGGGACAAGAGATGCGTTTAATCTCCTTTATGAAATTAATATTTACTTTTCATTTATAATAGTAGTCATCATGCCTATGTATGTATAAACGTAATGCCAGTAAAAAAACAATTTCCTGGAAAAATTAAGATAAAATAGACACGGATTCCTGACATAAAACATTATTAATAAATCTCACGCCTGAAATAAAATAATGACATTCATTCAAATATTTTAGCTCGTTTACAACACGCGCGATAAAATTTGCATAGGTATAGTTCTAAACAAAGACCCACACAAAAAGATTAGATTCTGGTATAACAAATAGTACTTAGTCAGTACATGCATTAGGGAGGTCTACATGTGCGTGATAAGCCGTCTCATCAGGCGTTATCAGCCAGATAAATAACGATAAGAGGCCACCAGGCACTTAGGAGTTATCGCGGGTCAGACGTGCTCTTAAAATAGTTGGGCAATTGTGACGCAGGTGCGGGGGACTCGAGATTTTTGAACTAATGACCTGTCTAAGGCAGTTTATATCTCGTTTATTTTTATGTAGGTAAAGGGGGCTCAGAATAAGCGTACCTATCTAGTTGTGAGTTTAAAATTTACTGGCATGAGCGAGCGGTCAAATAGGTTTCATCATGATCATCAAGAACCTGAAGAAGTCTACTATTGAACCAAGGCCTCCCCCAGACAACACCACTTTGAGTGGCTGCTGGGCTCCTGCATCCTTCACATAGATCACTATTAACTCTCCTACTCCCAGCGACCCCATTTTTTTTTTATGAATGACTTTCCAAAATTGGCCGATTTCCTGTGATCATTTCTAGAAATTACCATTTTATAGGGCGGATATTTTCTCCAATATTTAATGTAACCAATTGGTTAAAACCTCTATAAAATTCTAACTAATGGTCAAAATTTGTCAGAGTTTTTTAACCATTGGTTACCCACCCTTAATTAATAGTACGTCAGCCAGACTGTGAAGTGAAACTACAAAGTTTTGCCTAGGGCAAAACGTCGAATGACTCTGGCAATTAGGCTTGTATACACAGACTTTTTACAACCCAGACGATGTATGAAAATATCATTTTGCAGAGAGCCTGCGTTTAACTAAGGGTACCCATTATCCGTAGCGTCTATAGTAGCGCTGATTAGATTATATCCCAGTAACATCGTACGCCAATCTACTCTATAGACTTTCAGAATTGTGCTCCTGTAGGTATTTTAGCTGGCTAGTCAAGCCAGCTAAAATACCTACAGGTTCAATTATAAAGTAAACGTCAAAATTTTCTCTAAGATTAGAAAAACAATTTAAAATCAAATCCTCAGAAAAAATGTACTGCAAACTCTGCGAATAAAATAGCTGATGATTTTGCGATTTAGTATTGGCTGGCTTCTAATACTATTATTAGGGTAAAATCATCATTCATGATCATGAGTCTGGCTGAAGAAGATTTGTACATCAAAGTTTGCAAAAACAATCATCATCCTGAAGACGTCCATAAAATAATTATAAGCAGAGCAAAGAATCGGAAGGGTAAGGACACATCCCGAGGAGTCTACTAAGGAGGGGATGGCTCCTAAAAAGTTAACCTACCTAGTTGTCCTTCTAGCACAGCTACATAGTGTTCCGCATCATCATCATCATCATTAACAGCCTGAATACGTCTATTGCTGAACATAGGCCTCCCCCAGGGAGCGCCCCTTTGAGCGGATGCTCGCCTCCTGCATCCATCGGCTCTCCGCGGTTTTCACCAGAACGTCGGTCCATCTAGTGGGAGGCCGGACTACGTTGCGTCTTCCGGTTCGTGGTCGCCACTCGAAAACCTTTCTTCCCCATCGGTTCTCAGTTCTGCGAGCGATGTGCATAATCTGATAATGTTGTGAACGTTCAAACCAAACCATCCCATATTGTATATCCATTTTTACAGTCCTTACACCATATCACTAGTGGTTATCACTGTTATCCTATTAGCTAAATGGTTCTAGATTAAATTGACTGAACACAGTTCGGGCATATGTTTATCATACTAGGAAATTAGCACTGGGCTTATGCAACTGAACTTTGATTTCTATACTAAAGATTTTGATAACGCATTTATCCGTAATTTTGATTCAATAAAATGTCAATCAATCAACCATCATCAGCCTGTAGACGTCCACTGCTGAACATAGGCCTCCCCCAAAGAGCGCCACTTTAAGCGGCCTCGTCTCCTGCATCCATCGGCTCCCCGCGGCCGGAATAAATGTGCGTGTCTCAAATTATTTATTGCTGTTCTAAGTATGTATAAGATATACCTAGTTGTTTGAAACTGTAAATCACAGCACTTCGGCTAATCCAAAGAATGTTGAACGCACAACCGCTACCTACCGATTATATTATGTAGTGCATCAGTTTCTTAATCGATCGTCATGCAAAGTTCTTCATTCCGCTCCGACAAATCTCTTATAATCTTCTGGTTCTCAGAGGTTCAGCTTTTCCATCCCAAACGGACTTTACTGCCTAGAAGCCTCTCAAAAAACCTTTTGGTCCTCAAGAATCCACTTTAACATCCGCTTGAAGGAACACTTTGTAAATCGAAAATGGAACGCCAGTTTCGTATTTTTGCAGTGTGCAGTTTGTACTTAGGGAAAATATATATTATATCGAAAGGAAACATATGGTTATTACTCTGCTATCGATGGTTGCTATTGTACTTTGATTGAACTGCGCTCTTTGACTCGGTTATGTTTGTAATCACTTTCTAGCAGCTATTTGAGTCTCGATATAAATAACTTTCGATGCGTCCGTCAGCGTAAAGAGCGTGCCTATGACGTGGAAACACGCCCGAGGCGTTGTTTAATCTTATTGGGGCAACACAACAATACCTCGATTTTTTACATCGGGGGGTTTTGGGGCCCCTGATTCCATATTAAAAAAATATTTTGGATTCCGCCATTTTTAAACATGGCTGCCAGCCATACTCGACCTACGTGTTTTAATGATGCTTTTATTTTCACAAAAGAATAAATTAAAACTAAACTACTAGATCCGCAGGAGAACTAAAGTGACCGATATAGCTCTTAGGATTAGCAAGTTGAAATGGAAATGGCCTGGACATCGCTCGAAGAACTGACAACCGATGGGGAAGAAAGGTTCTTGAATGGCGACCAAGAACCGGAAGACGCAGCGTAGGCTGGCGCCCCACTAGGTGGACCGACGATCTGGTGAAAGCCAGGGAGAGCCGATGCATGCAGGAGGCGAGCAGCTGCTCAAAGTGGCACTCTCTACCCCTATGTTCAGCAGCGGACGTCTTCAGACTGTTGTACGCTTTTTAGTAAAAAAATACCTAAGTAATTCATAAAATTTATAAAGCTACACAACATTCAGTTGATGGAAAAAGCTTATTAATATAGCGTTTGCGGGTTTTCCAGGTCTATAGGTACATATATTTACACACCCTAACACACACACACACACACACACACACACACACACAGACATACACCATACACCATACACACTCACACTTCACGCACCACCACACTGCACTTACACAATTATCCTCACCATCAAACCCAAACGCTTCTCTTTGCATAAGTACCTACACACACGAACACACTTTACACACGCACCACACACACCTCACACTCCCCCCCCCCCACCACCCTTATCTATCATTTATTATCTCACACTCAATCATAAAAACCTATAATTTTAAAATTTTATTAATGTAATACTTAAGTAGTTTAAATTCTGTTATCACATAGATTAAGGGTGGGTTGCACCAGCTTCCTTAACTGCTAACTGTAACTGCCCATGCTTCGCCGGGCGGGTTATGTCAAATATCTGTCACAGTGGCCTTAACTGTGATTATGGTGCAACTCAGCTTTAAATAGGCAAAATCGCATGTAATCACCTTGTAATTTATTTGTTACACTTTTATATAATTATGTCTCCGACGAAAGAGTCCTGAGTCGTATGTCACGGGTCTTGAGCCTAGTATGGGAAACAGGTGCTCCATCACTTTAATATGTCCTATTTTGATGCCTAATAAATTTTCATTTTCATTTTTCATTTCGATTCATACCGTCACTCGTTGGTTGTAGATAGGTACATCCCTGTAATTATTCATCCTATACCCTATCTATATGCTGTCTGGATTTCCATAATGTGACCATGTAACCCATTAATTTCATGGGTAGGTTAGGTACGGTATGTAGGTTCGGAGTTTTCACAGGTCGAAAGTGATGAGATGATTTTGCAACCTACCTGATGCCTTTTGGCATGAAAAATATGAACATTTGAACATTAAGCACAGGCTCAATGCAGTCTTATTTGCCTCAAGATGGGCCCGATAGCTCATTTGGTAGTAGACCTGCCTTCTGAACTGAGGGCTGTGGGTTCGTTTCCCACCCAGGACAAACACTTGTGTGATGAACATAGATGTTTTTCTGTGTCTGGGTGTTATATTGTATTCCATATATGTATTTACAAACGTATCAAAATATTATATCAGTTATCTGGTTCCCATAAGTACAAGCTTTGCTTAGTTTGGGGCTATGGTGCTGTATGAAATGTCCACACATATTTATTTGTTATTTTATTTATAGGTAATGTTAACTGACATTTTCTTAACCACGTTCCATTGGACGTCCCACTTCCCTAAAATATAATGGAAACCCTACACCGTAATAAAACGTTCCTAAAAGGATGGCCGTCCATTTACGCAAACCGAAGTCCATTAAAAACAATTAATAATTCAGTCAGGGCCTTCATCAGGCGGCCTGTGGTAGCGGCCTTCGCTAAGTAAGCCATTGGCACCTGATTCTGAGAAAGGAGTAATGTTACAGTAAGTGGTAAGTTTATTAAATAAATGTAATCATTAATTAAGACTCCTTGTTAGGCCACAACCTTGTACTGTATACCTAATGGAATAAGTAATCGGTAGATAAATTACCTATTGCTTTTTTGGTGTGTTGTGGCACGATTTCACAGAGCAATTGTCACAAATAATTTCCTGGGAGCTTTTCCCACTATTAGATAATCGCTGTCAAGAACATTAGAGTTTTTAACAATTAGTTATCTAAAAACCCACCATAAGCGTAAAACGTTAGTATAAATAATATGTATAAGCAATGCAATAGTTCTTTTGCTATTAACATAATTACCTAATTCTATTAAGGTATTTAATTTTATTCAAGATCTGTGAACTGCTACCTGGCAGCCTCTACTAGATCTCTCAGAAGTCCAAAGTAGCATGACCTATATTGGTAAAAGAAAAGAAATGAAAGGAGAAGAAGAAAAAATACTTATTCAACACTCACAAAAATAATAACAACAATAAAATAAGAGAATAAAAACAAAAAAATATATGAAAAGAATAGAATACAAATATATAATTAAATAGGAACAGAAATAGTAGTAGCAGTTTTATAAAAAAAAAGAAGCAAAAGCTTCATGTTATTTCGAGAATTTGTGGCCACGAAAATGACGGCACATTTTCCAGAATTTCAACTGTCAGTTCCTCATCTCTTCAGCAAGATTTCTTGTTGTGAAGCAACGACTATAAAATAAGTGCTGTAATGATCCAAACGTTAGCGTGAAAATGTCGCGCATTTTCACACAATTTTCTTCGGTATATTAACGTGCTACCGTGGGCGTGACTGATGGCTGTGTCGTAATGTCTCTGACATCTTCAATGCCGGTTTAAATGTATATTTTTATGTTTTACTTATTTATTTGCAATGCTGATGAAAAAAGGATCATGCGTCCGAGTCTTGAATTTGAGTTAAGCTAATATTGACGTGCAGTTTTATTGATGGGCATGATAAAGAAAAACATTAACGTAGGTACATGGTATGATATGATAAATGTTACTTTCACTGTTTTCAGTTATTTTACTTTTAATGTACCTATTTTCTTTTACTTTTGTACTTTGCTGGTTTGTTTTTATTTTATGGTTTCTTTTGGTTTGTAAAAATTAAAATGATTCCTTTGGTTACCTATGTATAATGTGAATATTTTTTTTTCTGTAAGTAGGCCTTAGTTAAACATTAATTCTTGTATTTTTATTTAGTTATGTAACATTTATTGTAACGTGACGACACCGAAACGGCCCCAACGGAAGACCAGCGCTGGTTGTACGTGTATTAGCCAGTACGTGCTGAGTTGGGACCGATTCGTGGCAACTGACAATAATTTTACTTATATTTAGTTATTGTCATGTTTTTTCTCCTTATTATTGTGTATCTTTTGCCACGAATAAACAATTTCTTCCTTTCTTTCAGTTGAAAGATAATGTATGGGTCTTTGAAAAATAACACTGTTGTGCGGTTTATATCCGTACCGAGTTGGGTTCGTCTCGTTTTGCAGATGCAGTTTTGATTTAGGCGATGCATTTTTGATGCATGAACGAAGACAAGCTTGTAAAAAGAAAAGCATCATAATTGCCTTTGTAATTCTGACAGGTTCCGGCCAAAACGAACCTAAATATAATTGATTGAATCAGGCGTGACCTCGCGGAAGTTCATCTTAAATACAAAAAACAAGAATATCTAGTGTAATTCCGCTAAAAATATAAATATTATAATTGCTATTATTATTATTATTTTATATTATCTAGATATTAATAATAATAATAATAAATTTATTTGACCTAAAGAAAAAGTACAATAGTTAAAATAGGTACATCGAAAGTTGTTATAATGTAAAAACGGCATTAATATGTGAAGGAGCTCTTAATCCCACACTAGGGTGACCTGTGTCGTGTGATTTAGTGTCTTCCGATTTCGACAGTTATACAATAAAACTAGTATTTTGCTCTGTGCGCGGGCCGCGTGCGGCCCGCGAGGACGTTATCGTGGCTGTTGTATTTATAAAAGTCTTATACTTTGTGCTAAACTTTAAATTTTGCAAGTACAAGTACAAATCGACGGTATTTTTCAAAGAAAATGATAATGCGCTTGACTTTGCATGGCGGCCATCTTGGAAAATGCTGTCAGTCAAGTAAAAGGTCAAAATTTGAAATCAGCATCCTTTAAAACCCCCAAATATAAAATATCAGCCGAATCCGAGTTACTATAAAATCGGGCGCCATTTTGAATCCGCCATCTTTGAATTATTTTAAGACTGTAAGAAAGCCTCCGTTGTTCTCTGTAACATGAGTCCAAACACGCTATGCTTGCCTCTATTAGTTTCGATAGTGTGCGCCTTTTAATTTTGCATGGCGGCCATTTTGTTATGTTTCTTCAAAGAGTGTCTATTTTATTCAAGGTTCCCGAAAATATTCAGTTGTTAGGTAAAAAAAGGTTAGTGGTGTTGAAGTTAGGTTAGATTAGCTAAAGCCAATTAAAAAACGTCGCATTAGTAAAACATTGTAAACGTAGCAATGGGTAGTTTGATCGTCGTCGCGATAGGTAGTTTGAAGCTCCTCCTCGCTTCACTCGTCATCGCAATAGGTAGTTTGTAGCTCCTCCTCGCTTCGCTCGTCGTCGCGATAGGTAGTTTGAAGCTCCTCCTCGCTACGCTCGTCGTCGCGGTAGGTAGTTTGAAGCTCCTCCTCGCTTCGCTCGTCGTCGCGGTAGGTAGTTTGAAGCTCCTCCTCGCTTCGCTCGTCGTCGCGGTAGGTAGTTCGAAGCTCCTCCTCGCTTCGCTCGTCGTCGCGGTAGGTAGTTCGAAGCTCCTCCTCGCTTCGCTCGTCGTCGCGGTAGGTAGTTCGAAGCTCCTCCTCGCTTCGCTCGTCGTCGCGGTAGGTAGTTTGAAGCTCCTCCTCGCTTCGCTCGTCGTCGCGGTAGGTAGTTTGAAGCTCCTCCTCGCTTCGCTCGTCGTCGCGGTAGGTAATTTGAAGCTCCTCCTCGCTTCGCTCGTCGTCGCGATAGGTAGTTTGAAGCTCCTCCTCGCTTCGCTCGTCGTCGCATTGGTGGTTTTGAAAATATGTATGGCAGCCATTTTGAAAAACGGTGGATGTCTAAAAGAAGCTAAAGCATGTTAATCAGTATCCTTGGGGACACTCAGATATCAATTTTCATACGGATTGGAGATCCATAAAAAAGTTCGGTAAAATTAATGAAATTTTTCAAAATGACGGAATCAAAATTTTTTTCCCCATATTCTTGCTAAGTATCTAGGGGGAGTCTTAGATATCGATTTTCATCCGGATCGGATAACTTTTTCTATAAGTCGATACGTCTCCTTCCGCCATCTTGAAAAAATCAATTTTATTTGTGTTCTGTTTTGTTCCTTTATACATCTTACTCGATCCCCAGAAACAACTTTTCTATTACATTCATATTGGAGGCGTAAAAAAGGAAAGTTCATATTTCGTTAAAATCACCTTTGTATGGCAACCCTATTGAAAAATGGCGCATGTCAAAATTTGATTTTAGAATGTTGATCAGCATCCTTGGGGACCGTCAGATATCGATTTTGCTCCGGATCGGAGATTTTTTTTTTCCGCCATGACCAAAATTTCCGCCATTTTGAAAAAAAAATTTGGTGTTCTTTTCCCTTTTGGCCTCCAAACAATATTAGTTCGAGCTCTTTGTACTAAAGTATCATGGTTTCGACGTCATTTCCGGTTTAAATTTGTATGGAAGATTTTTTTTTCCGCCATTTTGGATTTTTTTTATTTTCTCTAAAATCGTCCCAGGGTTTGCTATGACATTCCTGAGAACGCATATGACCCATCTCACATCGTTTAGCCAGGCCGTTGATGGTCACGATGATGGAAGGTCGGAAGACCAGGTCATCAAATGTTTTGAATTAAGAACGTCTATTTTTATACGAGCCAATAAAAAAAGGATCAAAATTTCTCATAGGTATCGAGAAACAATGAGCCAAAAATAAAAAAAAAAATTTGTATGGCAGCCATCTTTAAAAATGGCGGGATCCAAAATATTTTTTCAAATATCGAATCAGGGACCCCAAAAACCCCCCGATGCAAAAAATCAGCCAGATCGGACCAACTTTCAAAATGGCCGCCATCTTGGATCCGCCATCTTGGATTTTCATGACGACCATCCGAAAGCGCCCATCCTCCTCTATGACATTTGGTCGAACACACTCCACCTACCTCTTACCGTTTCCGATTTATAAGCGTTTCAATTTTGTATGGAATTTTTATTTTTTTGTATGGCAACCCCCATTTTTTTTTATTTCTCTCCAAGCGTCCCAAGGTTTACTACAACTTTAGTTAGAACAGGTCACCCATCCGACTTATAGTTTCCGAGAGCCGTTGACCAGTTCCATCAAGGAGACGACTTTTTGCTGATGTCAGCTTTTTCTGGTAGTCACGTGACCCATCTCTATACAACCTCATACTCGGTTTTTTTCCACCACTTCCAGGAGCTGAGATCAAAAATGTCAGTCAGTCAGTGAGTGAGTGAGTGAGTGGGTGACGAACTTTATATATTATGACTAGAATTTTGCTCTGTGCGCGGGCCGCGAGCGGCCCGCGTGGGTGTTTTCGTGGCTGTTGTATTTATAAAACCCTTATACTTTGTGCTAAACTTTAAATTTTGCAAGAATTAGTACAAAACAGCGGTATTTTTCGAAGAAAATGATAATTGATCTGACTTTTGCATGGCGGCCATCTTGAAAAATGCTGTCAGTCAAGTAAAAGGTCAAAATTTGAAATCAGCATCCTTTAAAACCCTCAAATATAAAATATCAGCCGAATCTGAGTTACTATAAAATCGAGCGCCATTTTGAATCCGCCATCTTTGAATTATTTTAGGACTGTAAGAAAGCCTCCGTTGTTCTCTTTAACATGAGTCCAAATACGCTATTCTTGCCTCTATTGGTTCCGATAGTATGCGCGTTTTAATTTTGCATGGTGGCAATTTTGTTTTATTTCTTCAGAGGTAGTTGGAAGCTCCTCCTCGCTTCGCTCGTCGTCGCGGTAGGTAGTTTGAAGCTCCTCCTCGCTTCGCTCGTCGTCGCGATAGGTAGTTTGAAGCTCCTCCTCGCTTCGCTCGTCGTCGCGTTAGGTACTTTGAAGCTCCTCCTCGCTTCGCTCGTCGTCGCGTTAGGTAGTTTAAAGCTCCTCCTCGCTTCGCTCGTCGTCGCGTTAGGTAATTTGAAGCTCCTCCTCGCTTCGCTCGTCGTCGCGATAGGTAGTTTGAAGCTCCTCCTCGCTTCGCTCGTCGTCGCGATGGGTAGTTTGAAGCTCCTCCTCGCTTCGCTCGTCGTCGCGGTAGGTAGTTTGAAGCTCCTCCTCGCTTCGCTCGTCGTCGGGATGGGTAGTTTGAAGCTCCTCCTCGCTTCGCTCTTCGTCGCGGTAGGTAGTTTGAAACTCCTCCTCGCTTCGCTCGTCGTCGCGATGGGTAGTTTGAAGCTCCTCCTCGCTTCGCTCGTCGTTGCGGTAGGTAGTTTGAAGCTCCTCCTCACTTCGCTCGTCGTCGCGATAGGTAGTTTGAAGCTCCTACACGCTTCGCTCGTCGTCGCGGTAGGTAGTTTGAAGCTCCTCCTCGCTTTGCTCGTCGTCGCGTTGGTGGCTTTGCCAGTATGTATGACAGCCATTTTGAAAAACGGTGGATGTCTAAAAGAAGCTATAGCATGTTAATCAGTATCCTTGGGGACACTCAGATATCAATTCTCATACGGATTGGAGATCCATAAAAAAGTTCAGTTGTATATATGAATCTTTTCAAAATTGCGGAATAAAAATTTTTTTCCTATATTATTACTGAGTATCTAGGGGGATTCCCATATATAAATTTTCATCCGGATCGAATCACTTTTTCTCTATGTCGATATGCCTATATCTGCCATCTTGAAAAAATCGATTTCATTAATATTTCCGTTTGTCCCTTACTACATCTCTACTCGATCCCCAGAAACAGTTTTTCTATAACATTCGTATTAGGGGCGTAATAAAGGAAAGATTATATTTTGATAAAAGTACCTTTGTATGGCAACCCTATTGAAAAATCGCGCATGTCAAAATTTGATTTTAGAATGTTGATCAACATTTTTGGGGACCCCCAGATATCAATTTTCATTCGGATCGGAGAATTTTTTTTCCGCAATGACCGAATTCCGCCATTTTGAAAAAAAAAAATTTGTGATGTCTTCCCTTCCGTTCTCCAAACAATATTAGTTCGTTATTTTTGCCGCTTTACCCATTGGGTACGGAACCCTAAAATGTACCTAACTTGATACCTTCTGGCTAAGTAGCGTTTAGTCGATGAGTCGAACTTAAAAAAAATACATTTGTACAGTTATGTCATATCAAAATAATTTGTGGGTTTTGGCGGGAACGTGAAAAAGGTCACGTCGTTGCATTGTATTATTTTTCAAAACTTATGCTTTTTCCAGTGTTAATGTTTAAAATTGGTGGCTTTTTATGCATTAAGTGCTGGATTACGAGCATGAGTGTAGGCAAGTGATATAATGTGGTGAAACGTGATTTTTAGTGATACTTCCAAAATTCCATAGAAGCTTCTAATAAAGTTGCCACCACTTTACTGGAGCATGACTAAGACTGGACTATGACTAAGACTTGACTTTACGTGAAATATTCTATTAATTAACATGATGAAAAATTACAATACTTGACACTGGCTAAATACACTATTTGTGGAGCCAAAATATAAGAAAAAAAAATTGTCAGGTAGCAAATGACTTTGACAGCACAATATGCCGTTATCAGCTGTCATTTTCTCCGCTCGACATTGGCATTGACACTTGCAGAAAATGCTAAACAGCGTCAAAAACGAAAAGACTCCACTCCACCTTTTTCTAAAACGGACTGATACTCTTTGCCTTTAACTAAGAGTTGAAGTTAGTAAATTATATACTCTTACCTGAAATATTCTATTAACATGATGAAAAATTACAATACTTGACACTGGCTAAATACACTATGTGTAGAGCCAAAATATAAGAAAAAAAAAGTCAGTGTATTACAATGACGTTTGTCTATGTCTAGTTTGTACTTGGGCCGTATTTCGATTCACGCTAAAATCGATAATATCAATGTTATCGCGCTAAGAACGTGTACCGAATGGCCGTGACTGTGACAATGAAATCTTTTGTAAACGTCATGACCGACGTCATCTTGCAATATCGCCGTCCGCGATTGGTTGTTAGTCATGGACAGAGCTCAAAGCCGTGAGCGCATTATCTGAATTGGAACACTGAATAATTAACGTGAGCGTTGCGAGCGATTATAGCGTTAATCAGAATACGGGGTTGGTAGCAAAGAGTATAATAACGTTATGCTTGGTAGTTTCCACAGAGAACTTAGCTATTTAGTTTCATTCAAAGAGTTTATAATACCTATTCTAGGATTCATTTCCTTTATATTTATTATTTTTCTCTATGTTTTCTCTGTTAGGTTTTGTTTTGAAGAACATTGATGTGTGACTTGTTTCTGCCAACAATGAAGTGTTTGAAGCCGAAGGCTCCGGGGCTCCGGTCCACCACAGAGTACATTGGTATATATAGAAACGGTCCACCCTGATTGCAGTACATAATAGAGCTGAGGTCAGTAAAAGTGCAACCAAACATATTTGAAACAATACTATTCCATTTCATCACCATTACGTATAAAGATCATCAAACGACAGACAGGATTTGATCGGCTTACTGTATAATTTTCTTTCTTTCCCTTTTTATTTACGCTTCCGTAAAGGCTACGAACCGAAAAGCGCAGCATAGGCCACTTGCTAGCTGTATTGAGCAATAAATGTTTCAGAGTTAGATCTTCTAATTTATTATCCAACTAATAATTTATTATCCAACTCGTACAAAAACATCATATACAGGTACTACATAGGTAATTACGAATAGAAAGATAAATAGCTTTTTCATTTTCAGCTCGCAGACCGAATCTGCTGACTGCCAACAACCTCGGCGATACTGGACAATGGAAAGAGCTTATCTATAGAGAAGTCACTATGGTCATTTTGATTGATGTTATTTGTGGGGAAGATTTATCAATCTATATAACAAAGTTCCTCAAAACAAAACCTAACAGAGAAAACATAGAGAAAAATAATAAATAATAGACATCGGTACCACTGTTTGTATCTGACACTTATTCATCTAAAAGATATTTTGACCCTGTAAGTATAATTAGGCCGCATAGACATCACACTAAGCTGATGATGATGATACCATACAACATGGATAGACCATTCACAGATTATATCTGATTTCCATATCCCATGAGAATTTATTATGATTTGTTTTCAGATGGAATGGTTACAATAAGCGGAGGCAGACAAACTTCTACACAAATTGCTTAAATATCATTCTAGGACAGATTAATTTTATTGGTACGGAAATATTTTGAATCATGATGCAATTTTAACCTGCATCTATCCATCCTGAAAGCCTAAGCTGGGACATCCTTTTCTTAACCGCCTGACTGGAGTCTGAGCCGAGGGTTTAAGCTAGCACCTAGCTCAATATGCACATACTAAATTTATTATACAATCGTTTTATTTAACATGATTATTATGGATGTTTTCCGGTTGATGATGAATTTTCTTTCATTGTAATTTTTTTATACAATTACCCATTTGTATAGATTATACCTTCTTTTATATTAACTGTGTTGTTTCTTATGTTTCAGGTGAAAAATTGTTTGAAAGTACTTAGAAAAACTGTATGTAGCTGCAATAGTACAGTATAACTGTATAACACACATGAGGGCATGGATATCTTTTAAGTAAGGAGTTGTATATTGCCAACCAGCTATATGTAACAGAAGAATGCTATGGATAAAATACAAAAAGGATTTATTATTGTGATCATTATATTTAAACATTTAAGTACCTATGCACATTTAAATATAAGTAGCTAATGAATTTTGCTAAATTGGAGGCCCATGTTCAGTAGTGGGCGTGTTAGGGCTATTAATGTTTATTTAAAAAGTCAACTGTTCAAAATTGAATTATGATAGATATTCGTTAATAAAATATTCAAAATTCAGTTACAATTGTAAGCTTTTTTTAACAAAAATAGTTGTATAATTGAATTGAATTTGCGGCAACATGAATATACCGTTTGTATTGGCAGATTTCTGGTAAAAATGTTGAATTTAGAAACAAGGGTGTAAATATTGTATTAAATTTATTATTGTCTTCATGGTAGAAGCTTTGCTTAGTTTAAGGCTAGATTGTGGTGCCGGTGTGTGAATGTCCAGATATTTATTTATTATTTATAGTGCAAAACATATATAAATTATGTACACATGGAGAAAGTAGTAGTAGTATTATTCATTTTAGGACCTACCAATAAGTTATGAATAGGCATGTCACCAGTCAGATGTCCACAGCTGAACATAGGCGTTCCCATTAGAAAGGAGGATTTGATTATAATAAAAACACAGAAGAAAAGGAAGAGGAAAATAAATAAATGTGCGGACATTACACACAGCACCATCTAACCCATAATTAAGCATAGCTTGTACTATGGGAACCAGATAACTGATATTTATTAATATACTTTTTATAGTGTTATTAATTCAGAAATAGAAAAGGTTATATTGTATAGGTTGTTTGACAGACAGCCATAGAATTTACCTCCCATTTTTTTTTATAGTATAACTTGCCATGTCTATGCAGGCAGACAGCGCACAGCTGCCCGTGGGACACATAATGAATTTAATGATTTCAGTTGCAACAGGATGAACAATTAATTATAGAATCCATTTATTCACAGATGTTCCAAATACAACCTTAGCAAAGTTAATGGTATTTTATTTAGTTTTTCAATGTATGTAGGTAGTTTCAAGTGAAGGGAAATAATATTAGTAAATTGCCTGTTAGCTAAAAATACATCATAGATTGTACTTACCTACTGGTCTCATGCAAGGCATATCTAAATTTATGTTTAAACCTGGTTACCTAATAGTAATTATTGATCTGGTCAGTACCTACTGCGAGGAGCTGATGGTTCATCATAGTTCATCATCATCCACTGCTGAACATAGGCCTCCCCCAGAGAGTGCCACTTTGAGCGGCTGCTCACCTTCTGCATCCATCGGCTTGCCACAGTTTTCACCAGGTCATCGGTCCACTTAGTGGGTGGTCTGCCTACGCTGTGAATCTTAGATAAATAAATAAATAAAATTGGTTTGTGTCTGATTGATTACCTTTAATTTAATAATGCAATCCAAGTCCAAATTATAATAAAATATTGATACTCTTACATTTGAAATTATTTATCGTCATTCTATGATCTTAATGAAATTAGGTAGGTATATTGTGATAGTACTTTCATGGACTCTTGAACATAGCAAATCGGTGTTATAAAAAAAATCAAGGGACCAAAGAAACTTGGAGACACCATTTTCTAATTATTATTCTACCACATTAATTCACAAACACTGTTTCAGTCCTTCAGGATATTACATTTAGATTCTTCTTATCTTACATTTTTAATAGTTCTTACAGGATCTTTACCACTATTGGAATCATTTCCTAAGTTCCAGCAGCACAGTTACATGCTTTATTTTCATAGGTAGACTGAAGGAGCAGATAGGGTGATAAAATAAACGTTTTAGGTAGTTTTTTAATCTCTTGTTTCTCACAATATGTTAGTAACTTAAGTAGTTAACCTATGTCTTAGTACCTAGTTAGTGATTTTCAAATAGTAGGTCATTTTTTTATTTAATTGTCAGTCATTGTTCCTTTGCATAGGTACTGTTCTTTTCTGTTGATAGGTTAGGAATGATGTATTTACCTAGCCATGGCAATCTCATTTAAAACATTTATTTATATATCACCTTATAGTTATCTCAACAATTCGTGAAATATATAGTCTTCTATATATATAAAACTTACCTACTTCAGAAGATTTACTTTAATCTAACCCAGAATTAAGCATAGCTTGTACTATGGGAACCAGATAACTGATATACTCAGATAAACTAACAGTATATAATACCCAGACAGATTCCCAAATACCACCTCAGGGCAATGTACGGGCAACTGGGAATATACCGGTTACATACATAAAGTGTGATTCAAACTCAATGTCAGCTTTGAAGTCGGTGAGAAATATGAGTGCAGCATGTGGATGGCTTGCAGTGCACTTCATAGCCGCCATTGAGTTTGTACCACACTACCAAGAGATAGAAATATATGTATCTGTTACCTGGACTTAACACAATTACCTTACCTATACCACAGAATAAATATATAGTACTTCTATACCAAGACCCAAAAAAAACACTTAGATACATTGATAAGATAGTTTATATAACAATGACATAAGCAGCACCTCATTATATAATTTTATACACCTACATACATAACTATTATTATATTGTTTCATTTTGATTTTGCATGCTTTCTTTGAATAAAAACCAATTTGTATCATCATCAACAACATGAAGACAACCAGAACTCCCCCAAAGAATGCCACTTTAAGAGACTGCTTGCTTTCTGCATCCATCGGCTCCCCATGGTTATGGTCACCAGGTTGTCGGCCCACCTTTCTTCCCTTTTGTTGTCAGTTCTACGAGTGATGTGGCTTGCCCATTGCCACTTCAACTTGCTGATTCTAAATAAGATAACATAAATTACACCATTATACATACTACATATACATATAAATATATACATACTTACTTCATAAAATTGCTTTGTTTTTGGTATTATCGACTTCATAGAATGCAAAGAGCAAAAATAGAAATATGCAATCAACATTTTAACTTCACTGTCTTTATGATCATAGCTTAACTTTTTAACTCCCAGCGACCCAATTTCAAAAACATGCATGCTGTCATCTCAGTGGTAGTATTCCAGTGGGTAACAACCATGAAAGTTTTGTTTTAGGACCTGCCCGTTGCTATTTCAAAACAACTAAATTGGTCATTTTAGTTCTGCTTGCTGGGCTACTTTGAGCTTACTTGAGCTTGAGGGTGGGTTTACACCAATAGTTAAGGTGACCAACAGCTCTAACAAATTTTGACCATTTCCATTGGTTACCTCAACTATTGGTGAAAATACCCACCCTAAATCTATATTAAGCTATTATTCACAGTTTCCCCATAAGCTTAGAAGAGGTGACCTAATTATTTACCTGATGCTAAACCAAACTCCTGTTTTTCCTCTGTCATAATTAACATCCATCACTGAGCGCTTGTTTTTTGGATCTTTTATAGGTTGGAACTCTGAAAATGAGACAAGGTAGCATTGAGTTAATAAAAAACAAGGTGGATATTAATACTTTAGGTACTAATAAACAAGCATAGAATTTTAGTGTGTTCTGGATGAAGAGCATAATTTGTTCCTGGTATTGTTATTATTTTATGCTAATGCTTAGAATAAGTACCTAGTCTATGCATTTCTGCAGTATATTTTGAGTCTGCTTTTACTTCGTTTATCATAAGACTTACTTGTTGCTATACGTGTCAGAACGTTCAAATGATACCCACGGGAACAAATAGGCTGGTTCTATTCTCACATCACAGAATTCCCCTTATTACTTGTCTCACATACATAAATAATGTTGTTTTTCTTATTACAAACAAAAATTAAACCGCCGCCATCTCTGTGGCCGCCATATCTATCTAGTCAAATGCACAGAGAACTTTGCTATATACGTCAAATGTCAAAACATGAAACTGAAGTTAGCCGTATGCGGCCATCTTATTTCATACGATTAACGACCTTATTTGAGAGGGGATAAAGTTTCTTACTGGATGACAGGACAGGAATATATGACTTTCTGAGTAAGTATTTTTCGGTTTTTGTATGAAAAATATGTTTTTTTGTATGAAAGGTACCTTTTTTTATTGTTTATTTAGAATCGTCCCAAGGTTTACTACATTTTTGTTCTATTAGTTTATTTTTATCTCTTATCGTTTCCGAGATCCCATCTGGAACTTCTTCCTGGTACCACTTTCTGATGCTGACATATTTAATTCTTTGCCTCGGGATTTTTCCGTACATATCTCTAGTACATTTCCAAATCATCCTATGGGCCAGTTTTCGGGAACATTCATGTCAGTGATCTATCTGTTTATCTTTATAGGTAATAGAAGAAGAATAGAATAATAGATAGAAGATAGATAGAGATAGAAGATAATAATATACAAGCAGACGTTAGCAAAAAATAAAATAATATTTTAACAAGAAACAAAATAGGTAACAAAAATAAGAACCTTTGTGGAATGAAGCTACATTTTAACCTAGAAATAAACAAACAAAAAAGGCAAACATCTCAGTTTTGTATGTAGTGTGTGTTGTGTTTGTAGGGGACGAGAGGTGTGGTGTGGCATGGTTTGGATGTGGAAGGTACTATAATATTCTAAATAATATTAAATTATATAGATATTCTTGTTTCATTTTGAACCTAAATATATACAATTAGGTTGTAGACCTCTAGTTTTGCTGATGTAACAATGATAATATGCTAAGAAAGCTACGGCCAAAGACGTAGTAACGACAAGGATAAATACGGCTTTACTTTGATATGCTAATTTCTGTAGTTACTTAAGGCAATTGTGAACCGATATTGTCTATAAAACAACCATTTAATTAGACACTTATTGTAACTAGGGTGAACAATGTAGTGTGACGACAGACCATGTGTCTGGAAGTCATGTTTAGTGATTTAGCAATAAGTACTGTGCCAAATTATATTTTGCCAGCAAGCGACGGCGCTTCTGTTGTAAGTCCCTTAATTTTAATAGTTACAGTTTTTGCTGTCCTTTGTCATTTTGACCTACTTATATGAAAGGGCAGCAGAATTTTCAGAAGTGTAAAAAAGGTGGATTCGTATACTCGATAGCGCATTCTTCAAAAAAGACGCAAAGCGTGACTGAAATAAAATAGAAATCATGGGGTCCCATCAGGCACAAACGAAAAATAGCCCGAACTTGAAAAAAATGTAGTAATCGTGTCGTGAGCGTTACTAGTTAGTGTCCAGTGTATTCATTTGGCCCAATACTTCGCCAACACGCAATAAAAGTCGCTTTATAATCTTGCGTTATGCAGAAATAAAATATTTCGTAAAATAACCCGAGTTATTCCGTTGTATGGGATGAGGCATCTGTACTGTAGGTTAACTATTATATTATCTGGGTAGAAATAAAGGATCCTGGTAACATATTATAATATTCGTCACCAGCCACTTTCTAATAAACCGGATAGGTAGAGGTGTATATACCTATAGTATTTTATTGTTTTTGGTTCTATAATCTACGATCAGAACGAAATAGTAGGTATCATAAATAAAACTACTTCGGTACCACCGAAGAAGTTAACGGGAAGTTGGATTTAGTCCACGTCAGACCCAATTGCACCTATAAGTAATTTCGTCGTCACAAAGTGATTGATGCCTCATGCGTCAAATTTTTACATCACTGGATGGCGATGACAAAGGGAAAATCTGGAATTGGATGAAAGAAAGTGTAAGGCCACCTGTGATTGTTAACTTTAGTTGTATGAATGGGTTTTCCTATCACCATTTTTTAAAATTTTTTTTTATATATCATTTGCTAGTCACCTATCTATTCCACGATTTAGTTTGAAAAAATTAACAATTATTGAATTTTCGGGTTTACATTAGCTTTTCCACAGAATTCGCCCTATTTACGGATACTAAGTCTAATAGCTTTTTCTGTATATTATGACACAACTAAAATAACTCATTCCTTTTATCGGAAGATCTATAGACACAGAGACGTTGCTTCAAATCCTAAAAACCTAATCATTCTATTTTTATAGATATAAATATAATTAATAATCCTTTAATGGCATTTCTGGTATTACATATAAATAAATAAACACTTACTAATTAACAATCATAATTTTCTACTACTAAACAAATAGCGCATGCAAAATTAGATTTAATGAAATGATTACAAGCTAGGTGAATAAAACATCACACTGATATCGAGTCCAGAACATCTGCATCCTGGGAATCAGTGGAGATTCACGAATAATTTTTAAATTAAGTGTGTAGAATTTACATGAATCAATATGCATAAGATAGGGTATTTAAGGTTAGATTTAAAGTATGACAAACAGAAGTAAGTAGGTAAATACGTATTAATTACAAATGCTTATTCATATGAGTATCGCGGTGTGTTGGCACCTGGACTAGAAAATCTGTATCCCAGGTGCCAACGTCTTCCTGCTGGTATCAGTTATACAATTTACGGTGAGGTGAACTTATATAAACTCAGTTAATTACAGACAGTGACCGATTTGTGTGTGTGCATTGCTGGAGCGAGCAGGTAAGTACCTAAGTAGGTACCTACCCCCGCGTCCAAGCCGACAACGGAATAACAGGTAAGGCCATAGATGCAGCGCAAAAAAGAAACAGAAGACCAGTGGGAACGATAAAATCACAGAACACTGAAATCCTGTGCATTGCTAAACAATATTGTATAATAATATACTAATTGTTATTGTCTAATATAATGGTTGTGTACCTATTAAGAACTCCAGCCATCATTATATAAAATTAGGGGATCATTCCAGTAGATCAACTGGAGTAGACCAAACAAACAACACGAGGAGCGGCGCTCTCATTTTCAGAAGATCATATAATCCAAGTATCATATTTATCAGCCTCTCTACTAAATTATCTGTGCAGTTGAATCCTCCACAGGCTTTCTTATGAGGCCAATTTTGCCCTTGCATTATTAAAAAGGGAAACGAAAAATTCAACCAAATAGCTTCATCTGTGAAGTTGAGGCTGTTTCTCTCTCAATGAGAGGATCTAGACTTTATGGTTAGATACTTCAAATAACAAGAAATTATTAAATTCCGATGTTTTATGTTTCAAAAGTGAACTCTGTTATCTAGCCATAAGACACCCCAAGTAACATATTTCATTCAGGCCTAGGTTGTAAAAATGTCTTGTAGCTTTATAAGGGTTGTAAAAACCTTAACATGACGTGCTACATCGTACAGAATTCAGATGGTATGAATGGCTGTAAAAGCCCTGGAGGTCTAACAAATATCCCAAACGCAACACCAACATGAATTGGAATGACATTTAAGAAATCGCTTACTTTTCCGCTCTTAATATATCTTGGAGTTAGCGTTTGGCGTTAGCATTCGGGACCTTTACACAATCACACCATCATGTGAGGATCACAATCGCTGACGCTAACGCCTCACGCTAACTCCAAAAACGTATCGTATGTATGACATTCGCTACGGAAAAGTTAGCGATTTCCGAAATGTCATTTCAGTACATTTTGGAGTTAGCGTTTGGCGTTAGCGTTAGTGGTTGGTATCTTTGCTAGACCCCCAGTACCATTTGCACTTTCCATTAAGTTTTTATCATCGTCTGTGGCCAAACATCAAAAGAAATATCACCGTGTCACGTCACGAGCCACGGTCGTAATGGGAGCTAGAGGTAATGACACTCGTTGCTTTTCCGTCACCTAGCGAGGACCTCGTAACCGATGTTATCATCCATTTGTTTCACTGCCATGTGTGTCAAGACCCAAGTCAGAGGATTCTGCGGGAAATATCCAAGGTATGAGATACTACTATCTAATCTGTGGTGTAGGACAAGTATTACTTAACATATTACCAGTACAACGGTTTATGGTTATTACCCTTATCTATACCCCACTAAGTTTTTACTTGGGCATCTTGGCTTCAACTCGTTAGAGGTAAGGAGGTCTTTTGATCAGCTTAATACTTCCTGTAAAATACTAAGAGGTGCCATTGACTCTTCAGAACTGCACAATGTTCTGTGTAGGCTGTTTGTTCCTAATAACTACATCCAGGTGAGATCATGTCGAAGATACAAGCTTTTTTTCCGTTCCTGGTTCCCGCACAGTGGCTAGAGCCGAAACCCCTTTATGCCGTTGTATAAGCGGTCTCAATGCATTCTTGAGCGCCAATCCTGAATGTGATATTTTTTGTGATAAAAGGCAGAGTATTTTTAAACTATTATTATCATTTTGTCATGCGAACAGCCAAAGAGTGGAACGCCTTGCCAGCGTTTGTATTTCCCGAAAATTACAATCTTGGAGTCTTCAAATCGAGAGTGAATAGGTATCTTCTAGACAAGCGCGTTACATCCTAGACCGCATCTTCACTTACCATCAGGTGAGATAGTGGTCAAGTGCAAGCCTATCCATTAATAAAAAAAAAAAAAAAAACTTATAATCTGTAATTTTATTTTTATTTTATTGTTATGATAACTTGAATTATTTTTATATTTACACAATTGACTATTTCCTATTTAATTATTTTTTAATTGATTATTGATTGCTTGGTTATTTATTTATTTATTTGTTAGACTGTTTCAAGGAACTTATACGTATACTATCTGTTTATTTTATCTTGATTACTTAAATTAATTTTATTATTATTTAAAAAAAAAATTAAAATGTTTTTATCATGCATGCTTGACTTGGCTTGGCTGTAATTAATTTAATAATAAGTGTAATTGGCATATTGCCGTTCTTATTATAATAAATAAATACAATACAAATACAAATACAAATACAAATGGAAGCACTAAAATTTTGTTGCTCTTGGAAATAACAAAGCAAGAAAAACGATTATTCTCTTCCTAAAACTGAATAGGTACCTATTTCATATCAAAAAGACCGCTAACACAATCATGAGCCCGATCTCACTGATAGTGTAGTCATACATAACCTACGACGTTGTTCTAGTGCGGATAAAAACAGTGGAAGGATATTCAGCAGAGTTTCTTAGGTATAAACTGGTGAATAAGGGATGATTCACCCCAGGGGCCTAGAGAGATACTAGAAGCGTATACAGTAAATTGCCCCTGCTGTAAATTTCGAAGTGATAGATAGCGCTTTCAAGATTCCCAATACATTTACAATCTATAAACTCTAAACAGTGCTAAAATACTCAGTTTTAAAATTGCATGAGCATAACGTGACATCAGACATTCACGTCAGCTAAAAGTTGACTCGTCATTTTAAGCATCGTTTAAATCTAAATAACGTTTATAAGAAGTCATCAAGATCGAATGTTTACGCGAATTTCGGAAAACCAACGTAAACAAACATACTAATTAGTAAATGTTTGTCAACAGTAAATAATTATAGTACGTGATCTATTTTCGGATGCATATTCGCCGGCTCTTTTACCTTTCACCTCATGCAAAGGTCGTTGCTACGGCCCATTAGTAATTCCGCAGCGCTTTCTTGAGCTCACTTCGAACGACCTGTTTAAGATTGTATCGCTGTCAGCGCTTTATTTTTATTCAGCAGTGTCAACGGTTTTTGCTGAATTACTTAATTTTTCTTTTATCTCTCGATTATTTTTTATTCAGTTGCCAGATAAAGCCAATGAAACATGGTGATAGAATCGAATATTCCTCACAATCACCTGTGCGGAAACATCAAGGTAATACCTGGAAAATTATTCACTACCTTTAAACAATGAAGGGACCTGACAAGGACCAAAAAATTGGATTTTGGACGATGCAAGAAGTTTTAGGTATACTGTGAGGTATAGTACACTTAAAACTTCCTTGGGACGATGCAACATAATATGTACCTACATATTTTGACACCCTATACAACTGTGCGCACGCCGCGTCTATGTTGTTCTTATAGTCGGGCTTATCTCATCATCATCACCAGCCTGAAGATTTTGAGCAACTGCTCGCATTTTATTTTTTTTTCATTTTTTTTTTTATACTTAAATGGGCTCACGTTTGACAGCCTCCTGCTTCCATCGGCTCTCTGCGGTTTTGACATCTGGTTGGTCAACTTAGTGGGGTCCGGCTGTATCTTCCGGTTCGTCGCCACTCAAGAACCTTCCCCATCGGTTGTCAGTTCTACGAGCGATGCTGCCCACCGACTGCCACTTCAACTCTAGGCCTATGTACCTATATAGGTATCCTCCTCCTTGCTGTGTGTTCCTCAGTGCTGAGGGTCGTGACCCCCTCCATAGATCACTTTATCTCTGACAGTTGTACGCCATCGTAGTCAGTCCTCAGCGGCGTGCATAGTTTCATGGACTTTGATGTCGCGTGTGGTGCGGATTTGGTCAGACCAGCGCAATGCGGGGCCTATTACCTTCCACTTTGCCTCTGATGATCAGCTTCTCCACCTATAAAGGTGTATTAGTTATAAAATAGAGCCAGGCTCGTCAGCTCGTCACCCTTTAATAGAAACCTAATTGCAACTCACTTAGGTACCAAACTATGGGTTAGTTTCTATCCAACGACGGCGCACCTCCCGCATACTAACTATTAGTGGTATAACTAACTACTAACTAAATTAGGGTCATGTCTATGTCCTATTTCAAGTTGACGCAAACTTGGTAACATGACGCGAAGTGATTGCGCTATATAAGGAAGGAGTTTTGATGTAAAGAGCAGCAGGAATTGGGGCAACGACGCTGAAAAATTGACCGATCTGTATATATATTTAAAACGATAAAACTACGCTATTAAATAAACTATTGATTAATTGATTAATTGATTGAATAAATGATTTGATTAACATAATAATATATCATCATTTTTTCATCATTAACAGCCTGAAGACGTCCACTGCTGAACATAGGCCTCCCCCCGGGAGCACCACTTAGAGCGGCTGCTCGCCTCCGGCATCCATCAGCTCCCCGCGGCTTTCACCAGGTCGTCGGTCCACCTAGTGGGGGGCCGGCCTACGCTGCGTCTTCCAGTTCGTGGTCGCCACTCGAGAACCTTTCTTCCCCATCGGTTGTCAGTTCTACGAGTGATGTAGCCTGCCCATTGCCATTTCAACTTGCTAATCCTAAGAGATACATCGGTCACTTTAGTTCTCCTGTGGATCTCCTCATTTCGGATCTTATCTCGCAGGGAAACACCGAGCATTGCTCACTCCATTGCTCGTTGCGCGACTCTGAGCTTAGTAATGAGGCCAACAGTTAGAGACCACGTCTCAGTTCCATAAGTCATCACTGGCAACACACATTGATTGAAAACTTTTGTTTTCAGGCTTTAGATAGATAGATAGAAAATGCTTTATTGCACAAGAGTAAATCAAGTACATAGGCGAACTTAATGCTAAGTAGCATTTTCTTCCAGTTAACCTTTGTGTAGTGTGGAACGAGTTGTAGTGCTGGTTGTAGGCTTTGTGGTATTTTGGACGAAAAGATAGGTCGAAGCTTCCCGAACGCTGCCCAGCCGAGTTGGATTCTGCGGGCGACCTCTATGTCGAAGTTGGACCTACCCAATTGGACAGTCTGCCTAGATAATAATATATATACGGATATATATGGATGAAAAAAATTGAAATATATCGGTAGCGAATCAGTGTAGCTTTTATTGTATTTTATCCTTTTGTAAATGAGTATGATATCATTACCATAAAGAAAACAAAAGACTAAAGTAGCGTTACCACAGAATAGATACATATATAGTACCTACTACGCAAAATATCATGAAACACATTCTAATTATATAATTAGGTATTAAAACAAGTTATACATTTCACGTCATCGTGGCGAGTTGAGATATTTTTTCTAGGTATTTCCGTGCTAAGTTAGGATTATGCCAAGTCTGGATCATGTCGACTTGGGACTCAGGATCATGCCGAGTGGGAGCACTCTGGCTCTTGTCGGTTTGGTACACTTATTAAATTGTCAATTTTAAAAATTGACGTTTTCGCGCTCTTTTGTTTATTTATACTTACTTATTGATATTTTGCCGCAGCCATTTTACACGGAGTTTGCATTGACTCATGCAAATGAGGTTTATTTTTTGTAGCTACTTCACCTGAACCACAGAATAAATAATAGTTGCTGAACGCGATCCATCAATATTCAGAAACAGCGACAGTACTTGCAAACGTCTCAAGAATGAATAAACAAATGGCACAATTGGACACTTTTTGAATGTTTATTTATAGGAGGACTATTTAAAAGGAGGTCTTTTTAACTGCCTAGATGTACACCGGGAGCACTCACGCTCACTAAAAAGCTTCTTCTTGCGGCGGCGTCGTGCGTCGGGTCGTTCTCTTCCCTCAAAAATGGTTGAGGAGGGCGATGGCTGGCGCATGCGTCAAGCTCGTGAACGGGCGCTGCTTGCGGGAGCTGGTCTGCTTGCGGTGTATGCACAAATAGAAAAAAAAAAAGAAAAAAAAAATATTGGTTAAGTATTTAATTGTCCTCTCGTGTATGATATTTGTTCTATAAAATAAAAAATAAATAATAATAAATGCTAAATTAACAAAGAGCACGGACCCAGGTGTCTGTGGTAAAGCAGATTAAAAAAAAAAACTAGATGTATAAAAGTTGGTATTTGTAGTAAGTAACTAGTAAGACAGCACTAAGCCATCAATGCCATTAGCTAATCTAAAATCGCAAATCAACAAGCCGGAAGACGCCTACTGCTGAATACAAGCCTATTCCATAACACGCCACATCGGGCGCCTATCATAGCCATATTAGGGGCCTCGGTGATCGCAGAAAATTATAATGAAGACCGGCGAGAATGCCATTCCCAGTAAGTCTAAACTTGTATAGACCCTTAGCCGGCTCTATTTTTTTTGAATGGGCTAATGCTGTTGGTCTTTGCGGACCTTTACTGCGGCACCGGGCGCGATTTAGCCGGCTCTTACGGCACCCACAGATGGGGTGGTCCTATTCACGCGTAGCCGCTCAAAGTGGCGCTCCCCGGGGGAGGCCTATGTTCAGCAGTGGACGTCTAAGGGCTATTGATGATGATGATGATGTGATTAAAAAAAATTGTGGTATCGTCGTAAGTGAACTACTATACCGACAAGGGTTCTTAGTTTTTATTTGCTATCATAACTGTTTGAGAAGGGCATTATCGGCACTAATGGAACGCCTGTTTTCTGCCCTTTCAGGCACTTTTGTAGACAAACATAAATATTTTCATATATAGGTTCAGTTGACCTAGAATGCTGTTACAATAATAATAATAATAATAATAATAATAACGCAGGGGCGGCTTTGTGGTAACGCAGGGGCGGCTTTGTAATAACGCAGGGGCGGCTTTGTGGCGAGCCGTCGGTGAGTGGCGACACCGCGTACCCTGATTCCAAGGGGCTAAGTGAGACCCCTAACCCCTGGCTTGCCTTAACTGGCTGTCCAGGGGTGGAAGTCGCAAGAGCTAAGAACCTAAGCTCCAGGGTGGAAGTGTTAAAGGGCATAACGCCGCGAGTAGCGTTCAGTGAAAGTGCAGCACACCTCTCGACACCCTAAGCCACCCGCACCAATGTTGCTTCCTCGGCACCAATATGCGGTAGCCACTACAGGAGGCCCATTTAGTGGGTGGCAAGTCATCACCTGCCTCAAACATTTTGATATGAGACAAAATTGGCAGGTGCTGTTCTCTCATTCCATAACCCAATGTCACCATCCATCCAAAAGTTCACCATAATAGCCCAGATATTTTAACCTTCATATTATACAAAATAGTTCTATTAATATGCCAACATTTAAGAAAGAAATATGTAAAACACGGTCACATTATCTCTGGTTCTCGCTGAAATGCAAACCATCGACGTCAGGTCCAGGGATAGTGTGACCATGTTATAGTTATCTTTGTATCCAAAAAGGCCTCTTGGTGTTAGCTTCGGCCCCACTAATGCCTCTCAAATGTCCGGGCTAGACCCGAGAATGGAAATGAATAAGAAAATAATAATAATAAGTTTATTTCCAGAACAGTTTGATACAGTGCAGTAGAACATGTTATATGTGTCGCTTTAATATAGTGAAAAAGAGAAACATTTACTACGGGCCCCAAACTAGGCAAAGCCTGTATCTTGGGTGCCCAATTTTTTTTTTTTTTTTTTATAATAATAATAAGTTTATTTCCAGAACAGTTTGATACAGATACTTAGATAGAAAATGCTTTATTGCACAAGAGTAAATCTAATTTTAAAAAACAGGCGAACTTAATGCTAAGTAGCATTTTCTTCTAGTTAACCTTTGTGTAGTGTGGAACGAGTGGTAGGGCTGGTTGAAAAATAGTTAAAATAGTTATTTGTGCAACAAAAAAGCAAAGTTGATTTTTGGGTCGAGCGCTGATGTTGAATCCCTAGCAAGCGAAAGATTCTAGCGAGTGATTCTAAGTTTAGAATCCTGAGCGAGCGAGGGATTTAAAGGCACGAGATGCAAAAACTTTGCTCTCGAGTAGAGTCTGGCAAACCTAACTCTGCAGCAGAGTATTTTGGAACCCCCAAAAACTTTTTCAACTTCAACTCTTGGTTAATGGCCTTTGTGGAGAGGTGACCACAATTTTGCCAGTGTCACGTGGACTAAGATAGAACATCGAACGAAGATTGTTCAGTGAGAAATTTTGGTACATGTAGGTAATGAGTATGAAGACAGCTATGAGCTACGAGTAGTGTTGAATCTAAAATACTGAAACAAAACTTTATACAGCAATCAGTTCTTTATGTCATTGCCTGTCAATTTCATAACATGTCAGTGTATTAATTTTCTGATTGGTTGTGTTTTCGAAAAGAAGTAATGGTTCAACCAATTAAAAGTGTTCAAAGTTTTTGGACGTATGCACTTTAAATCTGCAGAGTTAGCTTTGCAGACTATAGCACATACAACTTTTCACCTCAGGAGTGAGAACATAATTACAGGTAGGTACTTACCTAGTAACGAATCGCTTTCACGTTCCCGCCAAAAGTATGACTAAGAAAAACTCCAAAACTCCGTGGAAAATGCTGAATATGGAATTTATCGCTGACACCTATAAACCCTAAAGCTGGCTAAATATACTTACCGAAAAATCTCAATTTTTATCACTTTGATACGCTAGAATTTTTTTACGACAATGTTGTAATGGCTGAGGTGAGAACCGTATGGTTTAGTAGAAAAAATTGTTGTTCCAAACAAAACGTGCTTTGTAACCTTGGAGTCTGTTAGAAATAGACAACACAAGCCATTTATCATGTCTTATTTACATCTCGACTAAAATACCGGTCGAAATCAATTTGTCATACAAAATGTTGGTCTGACAATATTTTTAAAGAAACACATTGATGTCATTTCCTATGTTTTCGAATAATTTTAAGGTGTCTATAGATTAGCAGCGATTAAGTTTATATACGAATATAAACTTAAACTTATATAATTAGACTTAAACTTATAATTAGACTTAGAATATTATAGATTCACTAGATTTTTTACGTGTGATAGCTTTGCGTTTGACTGATTTAATAACATTTTTATCCAAAATGCCAGTTTAAAATTAATAAAATCAGGTAAATATACCTATATCTCTATTGATATAAAGATTTTCAAAAGTGATTTTAACCCGGACGCTATAAAGACCTCTACGTATTTTAGACAGGACATCTCTAACTAGCACTGACGCCCACAGCGAGTGTGCCGACCAGCATACCTTCGCTAATACGAAGATGGAAACTCAAAGAACTGGAGAAAATTCATTCTTAATTTGAAATTTTCCATAGTAGCTAACTATACACATTCACATAAACTGCTTATGGAAACAGAATTAAAGTCCATACAATTTAGTAATTCTATTGGTTGTGATCATGTACGCGACCGCCCCTGTAACAGTGTGATATTGCCATCATAACAATATTCAGTATTTTCTCATAAACAAAATGCACGAAAAGACCTTCCCCGGCCTCCTACACTCAACAAATATCAAAGCATAATTTTCGCTCTTTAAGCCACGGCGCGTTTTCAGCGAAATAACTGAATTTTCGTGTCAAGGCTTAGAAAATTCTTACTGTCTAATTATACAAATATTTTCTTAACATTATTAGGTGGAATGTCAAAACGCACAAAGCCCTCAAAGTACCACTCTTTGAAAGGTAATCTCTTTGCCATACCTGACCAAAACCTTCATTAATTAAAATTAAAACCCAATATGATTATGGTAGATAAATGGCACAAAGTATAGAAAAAGGTACTGTTGGTAAATATAGAGCACCTACCTTCGTACAGTTGGTACCCAATATCCACAGTTCGTTGCGCGACTTTAAGCTTAGTAATGAGGCCAACAGTTAGAGACCACGTCTCAGTTCCATAAGTCATCACTGGCAATACACATTGATTGAAAACTTTTGTTTTCAGGGTTTGTGGTATTTTGGATGAAAAGATAGGTCGGAACTTCCCGAACGCTGCCCAGCCGAGTTGGATTCTTCGGGCGACCTCTTTGTCGAAGTTGGACCTACCCAATTGGACAGTCTACCCTAGATAGACGTATTTGTCGACAACTTCGAGAGTATCGTTCCCAACAATTACCGGCATAGGTGGAACATGGGCATTTGACATGATTTTCGTCTTGTCCATGTTCATCTTAAGACCAACCTGTTGGGGAACTCTACTGAGGTCGTTGAGCATGGTGCTGAGATCATCGAGCGACTCCGCCATTATGACTATATCATCGGCAAAACGAAGGTTAGTGATATACTCGCCATTTATGTTGACCGATGGTTCAACCGATGGGGAAGAAAGGTTCTCGAGTGGCGACCACGAACTGGAAGACGCAGCGTAGGCAGGCCCCCCACTAGGTGGACCGACGACCTGGTGAAAGCCGCGGGGAGCCGATGGATGCAGGAGGCGAGCAGCCGCTCTAAGTGGCACTCCCTGGGGGAGGCCTATGTTCAGCAGTGGACGTCTTCAGGCTGTTAATGATGATGATGCTGATGATCCACAGTTGAGCTCTTAGGGTTGTCAGATAAGAAAATAAAATAAATTTTCATCTCATACACATACTCAATGCTTGAATACAGTTATGGGCTTTCTCACTCACCACAGGAATAGAGGCCATCATTCTTCATGCTCGACAAGTGCTGTTTGATGGATGGTACATAATTATACTCTTGGCATGTTCTTTGAACATACCGGTTTCCTTACGGTTTTCCTTTACGGTAAAGGAAAAAACAATGGTAAAGGCTTTACCATTGTTTTTCAGTCTGTAAAAATTAGCAAAAATATGACGGCGCTCTAACACATTGCAAACATAAAATTCTTAAAAAGGCTCTTTGTGGATTTGGTGAAAGTTACACGGTGTAATGCTACATGTATGTATATATCATAATATATTACCTGGTTTCTATTATTCATTCACAACTTTCACATCACAGCACTTGACAGTCCTTTTCACAGTAATTTAAGCACAAAAAAACTTGATTTTCTCAAAATTTTACATCACTTTATCGATTTTGCGCGCGGGTCACGGGCCCGATTTCTAGACACGACTGCTCGGATGGCAGTTGTTTTGAAACTGTTTTTTTTGTTTCGAATTTAGTTTCTCTTCAAATTCATATTTTTCTTTTTCTACTGTCAATTTCAGTGAGGTATTTTATAGTTTGGCCATGATTGTATGTATTTTGACTCTAGATTTATTTTTTTACTATTCTGTATTCAAAATTTTGAAAACTGCAAAAATCTAGAACCTTGGAATGCTAGCGAGGTTTCTTTAGAAAAGCTGTCGCTATGGAATGGAGTCTCAATTTACTCCTCGAACGAGGAACACTAAATTGATATAAGGCCATTCCCGGGCCAGGCAAGGCCCGGGAACTCAAGAACGCCTTCAAAAACCATCTTTGGCTATCCAACACCAAAATTGTGAAGTGAATCTCCATCTACGTCAATCGCTGCGCCACGACATATCCATTGTCAAATCGCCGATCGCCGAGCTACATCCGCTACAGCCAGTCGCGAAACTACGACGAATCTATCGCCGAGAGCTGATCGCCGAAACTACATCTGTTGTCACCGTCGGCCGCCGTATCTACCACGACGAATCTATCGCCGAGCGTCAACCAGTGAGACGACCGGCTTGCCTTTTTCAAACATTGAGTGGCAATATAACTTCATCACCATGTTCCGGCCCGTCGTCCGTCAAAGCTTTGACGACTAATACCTGCGTGTCTCCTGCTCCTGCATCTTGAATCTGAGCTGCGTAATAATACTTCATCGACGGTGGAAGGACGAGAATCTTCTTCTGGATCCAGCAGCTAATAACTGAATGAGCTAGCCGCTGAACTCTGGAAGTCGGACAAACTAAAGGCAACGAATTCCTCAGTCTCTATAACGACAGTGGGCCTTGTTTGAATAAAGACCCGGAAGTGGGCCTTGTTTGTTTGAAGACCCGGAAGTGGGCCTCGTTAAAGACCGGAAGCGGGCTTTGTTTATCTGAAGACCCGGAAGTGGGCCTTGTTTGGATCCAATAACATTCTAGTTCTACCGTGATAACTTGTAGGCCGTAAACAACTTAAATTTCGCGTTCTTCCGCATCATCTAGAGACTCTTTTTTTTTTCTTTCTACAAAGCTTGTAAAATTTACGAAAATAAATATCTGTTACCAATTCCTTTTTTTCTCTTTAGCTCTTAGGATCCTGTCAACCTAGGCACTGTTTAGGTAGGGGAGGAGCTGCTCATTAACTTGTAGCGTTCCAATCTACCTTTTTCACGAAAGGAACGGATGTAACGTGACAGTTTGGCGCCCAACTAAAATGAACCCTCTAAAACATTCTTCTAAATTCTAAAATAATACTTACTCAAGTAGGCTAAAATTTGATATTGACTTTTGGCTCTAACGTAATATCTTAGGTACTTGCTTAATTTATTTTTATACAGGCAGGACACGCGGAACATCACACTTACATTCTACAACACTCGCATAGTACTTAATACTTAAACGAACTTAAACTTGACTTGATTTTATCCTTGACTATTGACTTCAACTTGTGACTATGGCGAGACCAATTAAATACTCGTTTCTAAACAAACTTGAACTGGAATATGAAGTGACTATCAGAGGTGAAAAACCAGCTGACACTTTGACAACTCTTAAGGAGCAGCTGGCAAAATTGAGTCACATTCAACCTGAGGACATAAAATCTTCTCCAATACCTCTCAAACATGACCTCTCCCAAGCAGAGATCACGTTTAATTACGTCGAGGGTAAAATCTCGCACCTCGAAGCCACGGATGATAAAAGTAACCTGAGGAAAGTTGAATCTTTCGTAAATCATCTTCATTATCGCCTCGAACGCTTTAACGCCGTTCCACCATTTGTTGAGTCATGCTCAAACATACGATCTCGCTTCTTCACGCTCCAAAAACGGTTTGAAGTCTTAACTTCAGATTATTCAGGATCTTCTGAAGAAGTGTTAGTTGACATTCACAATCCTTGTCCTCAGACTCAGCCTAGCCCTCCCTCGATTTATCAATTACTACCTATGACTAGAACCAATCAAACTTTGGAAGTACTGAGTACTCCTCAACCCACTTTACCTTCAAGCATTCTGACTAGTATACCACTGGCTTCCGAGTCTGTACAAAACTATCACACTTCGGATAATTTTGTGAAGGAGCTCAAAACGTTTTCTTTCAATGGAAAATCGTGCCCTAGATCATTTCTTCAAAGATTGGACGAGTTTAGGATTTCTCGAAACATTCCGGAAGGTATGCTTTGCAAGCACGCCTTTGAGATTTTCACAGGTGATGCCCTTCATTGGTTTCGTTTTCAGTATAATCGAAATCCTACCTTATCGTGGAAAGATATTTGCACATTGCTGATTCGAGATTTTGGTATACATGATTACGACTATAAGCTGTTGGAAGCTATAAGGAATAGAACGCAAGGAGCAACTGAGACCATTATCGTTTACGTCTCAATTATGTTCGGTATGTTTGCTCGTCTTTCAAAGAAACTTAGCGAGAGCGAACAATTAGAGATTTTACTCCATAATATAAGACCGTGCTATTCAGTTTTTGTTGCACTTAAAGATATTAAAACGGTAGATTCTTTAATTTCTACTTGTCAAAGTTACGAACGCATTTCTGAACGAGACAAAAATTTTCATGAGCCTAGATCTGAAGACACTTCTTGTGCTGCTGAATTTGCCTATCTTCCTTCATTTTCTAAAGCTTCACTTCCTAAAGCGTCTCCAAACGTAAGGTACACTAATGCAGTGCAGGAAGATAAACATCCACGCTCGTCATCTCAAACTAATGACATTTCTAAAGAAGAATTCTGTTATCGCTGTCGTATCACAGGCCATTCTTTACAAACTTGTACTAAGCCTAGATACCTCATTTGTTTTAAATGTGGTCGTAAAGGCGTGAGAATCAGCGAATGTCCAAAATGTGCTCCATCAAATCAACAAAAAAACTAGCTGACGACTTGAATGGTTTCACTAAATCACATAACAATAATTTTGATCTTAACGACTGGAATCAATGGTTAAATACTATTCGAAATTTTATGTTTTGCTACAAAACAACTTCTGTTTTCTACGACAAAGAAAAAGACTTTAACAGACCTTTTATTAACGTGTCTATAAACAATATACCTTTTTCCGGTCTTTTAGATAGTGGAAGTTGTATAACTATTTTAGGTAATAACTCTCATAAAGATATCCAAAAGTTAGGCTTTAAACTATTCAAGTCTCCAACTCAAGTTATGGTTGCTAATAAACAAAAAGCAATGTCTTCTGGTTATTTTCATTTGCCATTGAGATTTCATAATCAGACACATGTTATCAAAGCTTATGTTTTCCCTGATATTTATCCTTCTTTGATACTTGGGTGGGATTTCTGGAAAGAATTCGAACTCTCCCCAAAGATACTTTCTCTTGAACTCAATCTCGAATCTAAAGATCATACAACTTGTGCTGTTGAAAATCAAATATCAACATTTGATCATCTGTCTGGGAATCAAGTAGAAATTGCTAATGACATAATCAAGCGTTTCAAAAGTATTTCTTTTGAACAACGAGGTAAATTAGGCCGTACTAGTTTAGTTAGTCATCGGATCAATACTGGTGATGCTTTACCTATAAAACAACGTTGTTATCGTCTCTCTCCAGAAAAGCAAAAAGCACTCATCAATGAGGTCGATAAAATGCTAGAATTAAAAGTTATAGAAAAATGTGAGAGTCCTTGGTTATCTCCAGTACTTATCACTCCAAAAAAGAACGGAGAATGGCGTTTCTGCGTCGACAGCAGAAAGCTGAATGCAATTACTCGTAAAGATGCCTACAGCCTCCCTTTTGTTTCTGAGATACTAGATAACCTCAAAAATGCTAAATATTTGTCTAGTATCGATATAGCAAAGGCTTTTTGGGAAATTCCATTACATCCCAAAGACAGAGATAAAACTGGTTTTTACGTACCTGGTAGAGGAATGTATAGATTCACTGTTATGCCCTTCGGATTGACAAACGCTCCAGCAACTCAACAAAGACTTATGGACAGTTTATTCACTCCAGAGTTTGAGAATAAAGTGTTCTGTTACTTAGATGACATAATAATCATAGGTGCGACATTTGAGGAACATATTTCACTCCTACTTAAAGTTCATCAGAAACTTTCTTATGCTGGTCTAACCATTAACTTTGAAAAGAGTCAATTCTTTCGCAAAGAACTGAAATATCTTGGCTACATAGTAGATGAGCAAGGATTGCGGGCTGATCCCAGTAAAATTGAAGCGATTCTAGCTTACGCTGCTCCTACCTCTAAAAAAGAAGTAAGAAAATTTTTAGGTACGTGCAGTTGGTTTCGCCGATTCGTACCTAATTTCAGTACTATTGCTTCACCACTCTGTAAATTAACGTCATCTGGAAAAAAATCTCCAAAAAAATTTGTCTGGAATGCTGAGGCTGACTCTGCTTTTGCTAAATTAAAAGAATGCTTGACTACAACACCAATACTATCTTGCCCTGACTTTGACTATCCATTTTCCGTTCACTGCGACGCTTCTAACTTTGGGATAGGTGCTATGCTGACTCAGGAAAAAGACAATAAAGAAGTTGTTATTGCATATATGAGTAGATCTCTAAACAAGCATGAGCAGAATTATTCAACTACAGAACGTGAGACTTTAGCTGTCATTACTGCACTTGAGCATTGGCGTTGTTATCTTGATAACGGTAAACGATTTACAGTATACACTGACCATGCAGCATTAAAGTGGTTCCAAAATTTGTCTAATCCTTCTGGCAGATTGGCACGATGGAGTCTTCGTCTGTCTTGTTTTAACTTCGACCTAAAACATAAAAAAGGAAAAGAAAATGTTGTCCCAGACCTTCTGTCGCGTCATAAAATACCCGATACTGCTATTATTGGTGGTGTTGAACCCATATCTAGAGACAATGCATCACAATTGGAACTATATAATAGACTTTTTACTAACTGTCGAGATAATCCTGATGCTTATCCAAATTACAAAATTCTCAACAATAATTTATACCGTTTTAATAACTCACCCGATTATCTAAATGAAGATTTTGCTTGGAAAGAAGTTCCACTTCCCTCTGAGAGAATGAATCTCATCAAAACTTGCCATGGTGACTCAGAAAGTAATCCCCATACTGGCATTTTCAAAACATACAAGAAGCTTTCTTTAAGATACTATTGGTCTGGTATGTTTAAAGATGTGGCTAAAATGTGTTCTTCTTGTGAAACATGCCTCTCTTATAAGCATTCGAATCATTCTCCATATGGTCCTATGGGTAAACCAAAAATTTGTTCAAGACCTTTTCAAAGCCTCTCATTAGATCTAATGGGCCCTTTTCCACTCACAAGACAACGTAATCAATTCATACTAGTGGTTACATGTTCTTTTTCAAAGTATTGCCTTATTTTCCCTATCAAGCGCGCTACATCTTCCAATATCATCATGTATTTGGAAAATAATGTGTTTCTGGTACACGGTGTGCCACAAACCATCATCATGGACAATGGTTCACAATTTCAATCTAATGAGTTTCAAAGTTTTCTGAATAAGTATAAAATTCCTTTTATATTTTATTCACCTCGATACTGCCCTCAAGTAAACCCCACAGAACGGTATAATAGAACAATTATCACCGCACTTTCACAGTTGGTCGGAGATGATCACCGTTCATGGGACAAACATTTTCAGAAAATCCAATATGCACTCAACAGTTCTGTAAATTCTACAACTGGGTTTTCTCCATCCTTTCTGGTCTTTGGACGTGAAACCATACCATGTGGTTCACTATACACTAACTGCTCCAACCTTGATAATTTCATTTTTCTTCCTCGTGACATCTACGCCGCTAATTTAGGATTATTATCTAACATCTTCGATAAAGTACAGGTTGCATTACACACTGCACACACAAAAAATGCTGCTCATTACAACACGAGACACACCTTTAAAGAGTTCAACGTTGGCGACACAGTCTGGCGTAAAAATTACGTCCAGAGTAACGCTGGTGCATATTTCAGTTCAAAGTTGGCTCCCAAATATGTCAAATGCACAGTTGTTGAGAAGCTCTCACCTCTCGTCTTTATTTTAGAGGATCCTAACGGCTTAAGAGGAAAGTGGCATGTAAAAGATTTTAAAGTGTAAATAGTGTAGCGGTTGTATTCTGTTTTTTTCTCTAAATTGTATACTTATTCTGTAAATAGCTTTAGCGTATATTATTTTTGTATTGTACAAGGAAACTAGACCCTTTCGGCTTATTTTTTTAAATCCATTTTACAAACGTTATTTTTTTTTTCACTCTTTTTGTTTTATCTTATAACACGAGTCGTGTGGGTAAGAAGCCATTGTGTTTACTCATTTTTTTTTATACTTTCTTAGTTGCACATGTTGTTACTCTAATCTTAATTTCCTTGCAATTTCTTAAATACAAGGTTCTTGAATATTAATTTCCTTGAAATCTTCAATACCCAAGGGTGTGTGTAATATTCTTAAAGAGCGGTACACAACTCGTTAAATAAGCCTTTGTGTTGTACATTTTCTTAATTGTAAATACTTATTATCTTTACTCGGGTTTTCAAAAAGGTGCGGATAACGACACCTAATTAAAAAAAATAAGCCTACGTTATGTATAATGAATAGTTCCTTGTGGAGTATGCGTCATCAAATATGTGAACCATATCCCCTAAGTATGTTTGTGAGCGAGTAAAAGAAGAAGTGCAAGATTTAAGTATGAAAGAGCAAGGTTTTATTCCTAACCTTCAAAATTTTCAATGGAGTTGAAAATTTTCTGGGGTCGTGGGGGAAATATGTAATGCTACATGTATGTATATATCATAATATATTACCTGGTTTCTATTATTCATTCACAACTTTCACATCACAGCACTTGACAGTCCTTTTCACAGTAATTTAAGCACAAAAAAACTTGATTTTCTCAAAATTTTACATCACTTTATCGATTTTGCGCGCGGGTCACGGGCCCGATTTCTAGACACGACTGCTCGGATGGCAGTTGTTTTGAAACTGTTTTTTTTGTTTCGAATTTAGTTTCTCTTCAAATTCATATTTTTCTTTTTCTACTGTCAATTTCAGTGAGGTATTTTATAGTTTGGCCATGATTGTATGTATTTTGACTCTAGATTTATTTTTTTACTATTCTGTATTCAAAATTTTGAAAACTGCAAAAATCTAGAACCTTGGAATGCTAGCGAGGTTTCTTTAGAAAAGCTGTCGCTATGGAATGGAGTCTCAATTTACTCCTCGAACGAGGAACACTAAATTGATATAAGGCCATTCCCGGGCCAGGCAAGGCCCGGGAACTCAAGAACGCCTTCAAAAACCATCTTTGGCTATCCAACACCAAAATTGTGAAGTGAATCTCCATCTACGTCAATCGCTGCGCCACGACATATCCATTGTCAAATCGCCGATCGCCGAGCTACATCCGCTACAGCCAGTCGCGAAACTACGACGAATCTATCGCCGAGAGCTGATCGCCGAAACTACATCTGTTGTCACCGTCGGCCGCCGTATCTACCACGACGAATCTATCGCCGAGCGTCAACCAGTGAGACGACCGGCTTGCCTTTTTCAAACATTGAGTGGCAATATAACTTCATCACCATGTTCCGGCCCGTCGTCCGTCAAAGCTTTGACGACTAATACCTGCGTGTCTCCTGCTCCTGCATCTTGAATCTGAGCTGCGTAATAATACTTCATCGACGGTGGAAGGACGAGAATCTTCTTCTGGATCCAGCAGCTAATAACTGAATGAGCTAGCCGCTGAACTCTGGAAGTCGGACAAACTAAAGGCAACGAATTCCTCAGTCTCTATAACGACAGTGGGCCTTGTTTGAATAAAGACCCGGAAGTGGGCCTTGTTTGTTTGAAGACCCGGAAGTGGGCCTCGTTAAAGACCGGAAGCGGGCTTTGTTTATCTGAAGACCCGGAAGTGGGCCTTGTTTGGATCCAATAACATTCTAGTTCTACCGTGATAACTTGTAGGCCGTAAACAACTTAAATTTCGCGTTCTTCCGCATCATCTAGAGACTCTTTTTTTTTTCTTTCTACAAAGCTTGTAAAATTTACGAAAATAAATATCTGTTACCAATTCCTTTTTTTCTCTTCAGCTCTTAGGATCCTGTCAACCTAGGCACTGTTTAGGTAGGGGAGGAGCTGCTCATTAACTTGTAGCGTTCCATTCTACCTTTTTCACGAAAGGAACGGATGTAACGTGACAACGGACAAATTAATGCTTCTTATTTTTCAAGTCAAATATAACAAAAAACTTTTCTTACGTCTGTCTTGGGGTTTCCCCAAGGCGCTCTTTTAATTTATATTTCGTTAAGACAATAAGAATTGACATAAAATATTATGAGTAAACAGGAGAACTTTTTTAGAACAATAAGCAAATTACAGTCTAAAACCCCGACCCCCGCCCGCCTTGCACGGGCTAATTCATTTTATGCTTCCTGACACTAGTTAAACAGTGAGTGCTGGTTGAGTGAGTGACTGTGCAAACTCATGGCAAACTTAAATTCGAGTGAACGGTGAACTGTAACTCGTTGGCATAGCCATCTATATACTTCTTACTTCGATCAAACTTCGATATTTCGCTGGTCCTTGCGGCATAGCGAGCGTGCTTCACCAACGACGACTAGAGCAATATGCGTGCGCAGTTTTGCGGACTGCGAATCGGTGCACTGTGGATATTCCATTCAAAATATGAATAGGGTGGCCAACAGTGAGCCGCTCGCTATTCACCAGTGAGGACATAGCCTAAATCTCTCTTCTGCACCCTCCACCATTCCACTTCATACGTCTCCTTCTACACATTTCCTATCCTATTCCCGTTATTTCTTCCCACTCCTTTTCGATATTATTAGTAAATACGTGGTTCTCGCTACCACAGTTTTTTATTTATTTTTTTATTTTGTATAGGCAAAGTATTTGACTACTGTCTCACCTGATGGAAAGCGATGACGCAGTCTACGATGGGCATGCTTGCCTAGAAGGTACTTGTACAGTACTACCTAGCCTATCTACTTTGTACAGCGGTTGCCATCTCAGTTCAAATAAAAAATCCTGAAAATTGTCAAGAACACACAAGGATTAATAAAAGGCAATGTGTAAAAAATAAACATTATTCAAAAACAAAACCTATTTGTAAAGAAATAAACATGGATTAGATATTTTAATCCGAGAATTTTTGAATGCCGTTGAAATATAATATTCTTTATACAAGCTGTAACCATTTAGGTACCTAAATAGATACAGGGTGTGGCCCAAATATAAACTCACGTACCTATATCACTTTCCTCTAAAATGAGCTTCTACTCAAGTACTTTCTCCTCCATAACCGAATATGTGGATCTGTGTAATAATCCCCTAAAGCTCGTATCGCAATCATACTCACAATAACTGATACTATCGACTCGTGACGTCAATAAACATGAGTAGGGTTGCTACTTACTAACGTAAATAATAGTACCGCTTTTAAAATGGGTTAAACTGGTCATAAAACGGTAAATAAAACGTCATAAACGTCATATGTTGTGTGATGTCCTGAATAAATGTTATTTTCTTTCTTTCTTTCTTTCTTTCTTTCTAAAACTGGAAAATTTTCAGCTGCAATTTAGAGTTTTCGGGCATGGTTTCCCATACTTACGTTATTTTTTTTGACGTGACGACCTAGTCGTTCACCTGATGTTAAGCGACACGGCTGCCTAACAGTTGCAGTGTCACTCTGAAATTTAAAATAATAAAGTTTCGCGTGACACTGCACTGCGCACGCCATCCCGAGACATCACACAGTCTAGTAATCAGATTACTACACTGTGTGATCAGGTCGTAAAGTCTTATTTGCCCAGTAATTTTACTAGCTATAATGCCCTTCAAACCGGAACACAGTAGTGCTTGCACACTATTGCTTGGCGGCAGAATAACTGGCAAAGCGGTGGTACACACCTAGAAGAACTTTGCAGAAAAGTCCTACCAAAAGTCAAAAGTAAAGGTATTCAGGGAAATAGCAGTGGTGGAGTCTAGTTGCGCAGTAAAACGTGACACCCCTGTACCTGCCAGAGTTGCACAAACAATATAAACATCACGCCAAACGAATATGCGTTCTGACGTAAAACAATAAAGTTTATTTTAGAATCATATAACACCTGAGTCAGCTAATTGGGCCTGTTTGAGGAATATTGTGCATGGGGCTGAGAACTCATCGTACTTAGATAAGTATCTTCCTCGTTGTTAAATTTTACCTAATGATCTGCTTTTTATATTATATTATAATTATTAACCCCTAGATTATAAATAACCAGATGACGTTGTGACGATGTTATCCTCCTTCATCATCATTTCAGCTATTCACCTGCTTTCTTAGTTTTCGCATCTAAAAATATTGGCCACTCATAATCTAGATTTAATTCAAAATTAGATGAACATTAGTCGCATTCTTTTCATTTTCCATACATGTTCATCTTTCTTTGCTTAATCGTTTTTACCAATGTACTCTGTGGTTTAACCACCGTTAGTAAATTATATACTCTTTGCCACCGAGGCGTACACTTGTGCTCTACACCAAATTTTAACATTATTCTGTTCTTGCAATGACAGCTCTATTCGAGTAGTTTTATTTTACTAACTTTCGAGTTTGCTATTTTATATAACTTCAGTGATTTTCAGGCTTTTTAACATTCCCAAAATGTTGTTACATTTGTGAATAAACCCGTTTTTTTGAAGATTACCATTTCATTTGCAATAGTTCCGGATTTCCCACTAGTTACCTACGTGTTCCCGTGAGTGTCTCCCCTTACTGAGCCACCGGGAAGGAACTTTGGGAGGACCTCCGGGACAACGTGTCGATGTCACGTTAACATTTAGGTACCTACAATACCTACACAAGGTGTTAAAAAAAATAACGCCCAATGATCACATACATAGATCCTGAACCCTAACTAGGATTTCCTGTATCTAGGGACCCGGAACTAATGGGAATCATGGTCTCACAACTCCCAGACACAGAACAAAAATAAGCGATATTTTTCTAGTGCGCAATTACTTCTCCTGTGGGCCCTGTGGCGGGAATCGTACCCGCACATCCGGGTTATAAGCCCCACCATATCCACACCACAGTCAAATTATGCAAGTCACGACACGAGTCATTTCTACAGCGAGTTCGCTGATTGTCACAATCACAACTCATCCATCGTGCATTTAGAAAATCTGAGCAATATTTCAAAAATCTGTGTTTGTGATTTCTACTGTTAGGTACTTTAGTATAGGTAAGTACCTATACATAAATCGGTAGGTACTTATGCAAGTATCTCAAAACTTTAATACTCGCCACATTTATTTTTCACTTTCACTCTAGATTTTTAAAATAAAGGCTGGTTCGGTCTAATTAAAAATTAGGCCGCGTTTCATTTTAATTAACTTGATGCCCTTCCACGATGATGAATAATGATTGTAATGAAATGACGCAGTACAATCTACATAATAAATGTAAGATACCCGGCCAAGTGCGAGTCAGATACACACAAGAAGGGTTCCGTACCATTATCTATAAAACGAGCAAAAAAAATCACGTTTGTTGTATGGGAGCCCTCAATATTTATTTACTTTATTCTGTTTTTTTTGTATTGTTTATTTAGCGGCAACATAAATACATCATTGAAGTAAAACCAATTTTTTATTATTTGTCTGTCTATCTGTCCCTTTAAATACGGATCAAAGTTGTTATAGCGGCAACAGAAATATATCATCTGTGAAAATTTCAACTGTCTAACTATCACGGTTCATGAGATACAGCCTGGTGACAGAGGACAGTCAGACAGACATGCGGACAGCGGAGCCTTAGTAATAGGGTTCGCTTTAACCTTTGAATACGGAACCTTAAAAAACACACACTTTGGTGTAGATTTCAGCGAGATGTGCAATGGCTGCTATTTTAAAACAACGCACCTCTAAAACTTTTCATTATCGCTGTTGTTGATAGACTTTAGTGAAAACTCTTTTAAACTAGTAACTTTATGAACAATATCTGATTTAAAAGTTTTGAGATAAGAAGAGAAAATGGTTAATTACTTATATCCTATAGGTAAGTATGGCACGGCATGGTCTTGACAGGTCATTTTTCTACCAATTTCTACTAAACAAAAGTAAACACACACATTTAATATCATAGTCGTATACCTTTCTACGCGATCTATTGTCTACAGTTAATTGAATACTGAGGTACATGTGACAACGCAACAAAGGGCATTGTCGTGGGGCGTCGTGACTCGTGAGCTAGCCTTTGATTTACTAAAGCCGTATCAGTTCAGTCAGTGTTGAATGTGACATGTATTCATTTACAAAAATGATCATCATCATCAAGAAGACGTCCACTGCTGAACATAGGCCTCCTCCAGAGAGCGCCACTTTGAGCGGTTACTCGTGCATCCATCGGCTCCCCGCGACCTACACCAGATCGTCAGTCTACCTAGTGGGAGGCCGGCTTACGTCGCGTCTTTCGGTCCGTGGTTGCCACTCGAGCCCTTCCTTTCCATCGATTGTCAGTTCTTCGAGCGTGTGGCCTGCCTATTGCCATCACAACTTGCTAATTCTAAGAGAATGAGGAAATTAGAGAAACTAGGAGAAAAAAATGAAGAGTGACCGACACAGGTCGGTCACTCCTCATTTCGGATCTTACGCCAATGGATGCAAGGCGCGAGCAGCCACTCAAAGTTGTGCGCTGTTATGGAGGTCTATGTTTAGCAGTGGGCGTCTTCAGGCTGACGTTGATGTGCGAGGAAAATGAGTAAATCCTATTGAAATAATTCAACTTTCTGTACTCTTTTACACAGCCATCTGTAAAGGAGAATTGAGTGACCGGTGACCGACCACCCCACTATATGTAGGTTCTATTCTGTGACTACCTATACAGACTTGTTGCGTATTGGCAACGGTCCAAGCTACGCAGAAAAAGCGAGTATTTGGCCAGGCCTTCGCTTATTTGCTCGGCGTGGCTGCTTATTCGAATTTATTAGGCAGCCAGTCAAGTTATGGATGTTATGCCCTTGGCAGCCACATATGACTTGTTTGAAGGAATAAATACGCACTGGGGATGAACGATGTTGCTTTAGGAGCGATAAGTCATGACGAATGTGTGTTTAATGTGTTTTTATGTGTTTTAAGGGAGTGTGGGGACATATTTGAATGATATATTTCAGTTTCATGGTAAACAGAAAATGTTTTATGTATCACCCGTATTCAATTATTGTAGGTGCCTATAAACCTACTCTAGATAAATCTTTTTAAGTTTCAGTCTGGCTGCATTTTAGACTCTGGGTTTTAGTCAATCTGAACTCGCTTTTGCTTTGTAGGTAGTCTGATCGTAAAAGATTTACTTGTATAGACAAAAAACACAGGTCCTAGTTTGCGAATAGGACCACCCCATCTATCCCGTGGGTGTCGTAAGAACCGGCTCAGGGAATATCCAGGGAATGGGAAGCAGCATTTTACACGGTACATTAAAATCTACGATCACCAAGCCAATGGCGTGGCGATAAGGCAAACCCCACCTATTATATTAAGCGTCCAAAGTGGCGTGTTATGGAGAAGGCCTATCTATGTTCAGCAGTAGACGTAGTTGGTATTTAGAACTGAACATTTACGCGGGAGTAAGTGTAACGTTAACGTATGCCAGTTGTATGGCATTTGATCAGCGCCCCATACAACTGACTTACGTTAACGTTACACTTACTCCCGCGTAAATGTTCGTGCTAGGCCTACTGAGCGCTACCGTGCTTCGGAGAGCACGTTAAGCAGTAGGTCCCGGCCGTAGTCGTAAGACAATAGTCGTCAAGCCAAGTCAGAAGCCTACGGGCGGCCTAAAAATTCTGACACCAGTAGGCCTAGCACGAATATTTACGCGGGAGTAAGTGTAACGTTAACGTAAGACAGTTGTATGGCATTTGACCAGCGCCCCATACAACTGCCTTACGTTAACGTTACACTTACGCGCACGTAAATATTCGTGCTAGGCCTACAGGGCTGACCACTTACCTACACGAGAAGAAGACGAAGTAGACGTGTGAGTATATGTGTTAATAAAAAAGGTCAACATAAACTAAATCATTGCTAAAACCACTGCACCGTGCCAGCCTAAACCCTACAGTGCTTTAGCATATCAAACAGCCATAAATTTCGTTTTTGCAGAAAGAATTGAGGTTAGCTGCAAATAAGCACGCAATATTTGTTGGTTACTTCACGTACATGCAAACATTGCTTTACATTATCTGTAAAAGGTATATTTAACATCAAAGAAGTTGAAAATATCCGGACGGCGGCGGCGTGCTGCCTCGTGATCTCGTGCGTCAATTGTGTAAGAGTATTTTCTTCTTCCAAGAAATTACGTAAGGATCTTTTAAGAGGGCGCCTAAAGCAAAATAACCATGTTCGATTTCATTTTACAAGAGCTGGTTCAGTCGTATGCTTTAAATAGTACATGTAATTACTGAGGTTTGCTGAGGGTCTGAATCTGAACAAAAACTTAAAATAATACTCAATGGAAAATAATTCCAGAGGAAACGTTGTAATACGATGAACATACAGATCCTATAAAAAGAGTTGGACATCCCAGACATACTTACTGTTTACAATACAAAAAACTCCCACACTACCACAAAACTCATTGTATATATCGAACTTGTCCAATGGGCGCCCTTAATAATAATAAAAGGTTTTTAGAAAAATTACACTTCTTCATATTTTGGGAAATTTGGTAATGGTAAAATCGTGATTGTAATTTTATTTCACCTCATTGTTGTATTTGCTATCCCTATATTGTATTGGCCTACACCCGTATTTTAATGAGCTTTACTTTTTTACTGTATTTATTTCATTTTCACTCTTTACTAATTAATAATTAATTATTATGGTCTTTGAGTTTTAATAACGGTAACTGATCTGCAAATTACTAAATTTCCAAAACAAAGTTCTGTAACACAAAACGCTTTATTTGATAATAACTATTCCTGACTCTTCTGAACGTTGGATTCTTGTTTACGAGTCGCGTATTCAGCGACAGTGCAAGACAGTACTGAAGACTCTTATTATTATGAATTTTTATTGTTATGGCAGTATGCACTAAAGACATCTCCTAAATTTGAACTTATTCTACTCCTCAAGCATGCTCCATCATCGACCGCGTCATCACTTACCATCAAGTAAGACCGTGGTCAAATCATCCATGATAAAAAAAGCTATACGACATAGTTCCCCACTGCAACACATTTGGGTATTTTGGGTAAGTCCTAGAGATATAAGTACGAAGTTAAGAGCTATCAAGCTTTTACAGACTGGCATTAATGTTTTAGGTTTAATAATTGATACTTAAATTCAAGACTATCTCTACATCATCAGCCCGAAGACGTCCACTGCTGAACATAAGGCTCCCCCATAAAATGCTACTAAGGGGAGGTTTTGCTTTGATCACCAAGTTTAGCAAGCAGGTTGGTGATCGCAGGTTTTTTTTTTATTTTTTATGAGAATGAATGACGTTTCGAGCTAGTCGTTCACCTGATGTTAAGCGACACGGCCGCCCATAACAGTGGCAGTGTTACTCGAAACTTTAAAATAATTCACGTCACGGCACGTCATCCTGAGACATTACACAGTCTAGTAATCAGATTACTACTCTGTATAATCAGGTCATAAAGTCTCATTTGCCCAGTAATTTCACTAGCTACAATACCCTTCAAACCGGAACACAGTAGTGCTTGCACACTACTGTTTGGCGGCAGAATAACTGACAGAGCGGTGGTACCTACCTAGACGAACTTTGCAGAAAATGATGCTGCCTTGCTGCCCATTCCCTGGAGATTCCTTCAGCCGGCAAAAGCCACCCACGTAAAGAGATGGGGTGGTCCTATTTGCAAACCGGGACTACATGGCCAGTCAAGAATCTAACCATTGTTAAATATGTGTTTAGAAATACCGCAGTGAATGTCTTCCAGATGATTAGTTAAAAACCGTGAACTTAGTCTCTGCTTGCATCAAGTATACAGTGTGCAATTTGCGGTGGTTTCTACAACGTAGGTACATGACCGACTTTACGTACTTTGTAGTTTAATGTTTCAGACGTTAGTTGTTTCTATGCTTTTTGTTTTTGTTAAATGTTTTTATGAAGAAAGGTAGAAGTTCTTTGGAATTTTGTGAACATGAAGTATTCACACAGGTTAAGGGATGGGGCGCATTGATTGGTGGTCGGTTTTGCGAGTGATGTAGCCTGTCTATTGCTATTTCAACTTGCTAATTGTGAGAAGTAGGTATATGAGCAGTAACAAATATACCCATGCTAGGTTTGTGAATATACAGGTGACTTTACCACCGTCCTTATTGTTGTTGTTCCTTTCGCTGTTTTTTGTGTTGTCTGGAAGAAATTGCTTTAAGCGATAAGATCGCCCATTGTCACACTTAGTTTAAGTTTTTTTTATCATTTTATCAATTGATTGTTTTCTGTAAATGTGGTGTTTCAATAAAAAGTTTTATCTATCTATCTTTATTCTTTAGTTGATCTCATTTCGGAACTTATTATATCTTAAAAAGATGTTTTCAAAGTATATTTTAGTCAGAGCCTCAAATAATCTATACCAAATTTCAAATGTAGGCGTGGCGTTTAAAACAATAACTCACAAAGATTTTGACGTCACAAAAGTAGAGCAACGAAGATTTTCATTTGGGATAATATGGAATTTGACGTCAATCAACGTCAGCAAGGAAAATAAACGGAACACGGGAAACCCTCTTACGTCTACTTTCTCAACATTTATTCTAAGTATACAAAAAAATTACGTTGTTAAATCTATACGTATTTAAGTCTTATTAAAGTGCTGCTTTGGGTCGTGTCATCGGGTGCTTAGGTTTTCTAGGTGGTTACATAGCTCCCTTGCTGTCACCCGGCCGGACGAGTATGTCGGAAGGACAGCTGTCAAACTTGACCATGAATTGGTATGTTATCCCGAAATGGGGGGACTAGGACATGATACCCTACAAGTTTACTAGGTGGTAGGACTTTTCTGCAAAGTTCGTCTAGGTAGGTACCACCGCTTTGCCAGTTATTCTGCCGCCAAGCAGTAGTGTGCAAGCACTACTGTGTTCCGGTTTGAAGAGCATTGTAGCTAGTGAAATTACTGGGCAAATGAGACTTTATGACCTGATTACACAGTGTAGTAATCTGATTACTAGACTGTGTGATGTCTCAGGATGACGTGCCCAGTGCAGTGTCATGCGAAACTTTATGATTTTAAAGTTCCGAGTGACACTGCAACTGTTATGGGCGGCCGTATTGCTTAACATCAGGTGAACGACTAGCTCGTCAGGTCATTCATTCTTATAAAAAAAAAGTTGTGAGAGCCTTACTTGAAACTGGGTGTTTCCAAACCTCCATGGTATTCATGGTAAACAATAAATCCACTCGCAAAATTGCACGTCGGATCACTACGACAGTTAACAAGATACCATACATTCATTTCTAAACAAAAGTCGTGAAACTCATTTACGTATGTGCACTCGGTCAAGGATGAAGTTCAACCACCCAGCTAAGGCTATTTTCGAACGTAAACTTTACATGGCATTTCTTTAATGAAAAACTATTACTTTCGTAAAGTCGTAGAAGAAATATTGTCTACCTTGGGGTATAGATTTACCCCCTTTCGGGATAACATACCAATTCAAGGTCACCTTGTATAGTAAGAACGCTTTGTTCTGAATGTTGCGAAATAACGCACTCCAACCACACTGGCTGAATCCAGGTTGATCGAAACCATAGTTGTTGAAAAACATCTTCATCATCTTCACCGTCATTAACAGCCCGAAGACGTTCACTGCTGAACATAGGCCCCCCCATTGCCCTTGAGCGGCTGCTCGCCTCCTGCATCCATCAGCTCCCCACGGTTTTCACCAGACCATCAGTCCACCTAGTGGGGGCCCGACCTACACTGCGTCTTCCGGGTTGTGGTCGCCACTCGAGAATCTTGCTTCCCCATCGGTAGTCAGTTCTACGAGCGATGCAGAAAAACAACTTGCATGTTGTGAATTCTGAAACATGCCGGTTTCGTCACCACTTTCTTCGTCATTACAGGAGCAAATACTAATTACCAATGCTGGGAGAACCAGGGTGCGATGTTTGGAAAATGCACGGGCTCTGAGTCAAACCGATGGTTATATAAAATATGAAATCTGACGTCAATCTTCAGCAAGCAAAATAAAGAGCGGCACCTACGGGAAACACTTTTACGTCTACCGGATAATGGGTATAAATACTTATAGAAGTAACAATGGAGGAAAGTTTCTTTTTGTAAATGATCGAATGCAAGATGTAGAGAGTAAACTATTTAGATTGCGTGATTGTAGGTCATTGGTTTGAGAATATCCACCACTGCTCAATATAAGTCTCTCCTTTAGAAGTAGAACACCACTTTCACCACTGTTACTACATGTTTTGAACAATAATCGGTTCACCTTACTGGATTCTTTTAGTACCAAATAGTATTTCATAAGGTTAAATCGCAACCAAATACCAATCGAACGTTACTAAGCCAAGCTTTTTACTACTGACTCGATCTAGATGCAGCATAGAGCTGAAATTAACAAATCAGCTAAAAATAGAATTTAATTTAGAGAGGCAGATATTTGGATCGTGCTCCCTGAGCTTATCTAAATCGTTGTTAACGGTTTCATCGTGGGTATCTTCATTACGTATTTAAATCAGTATCGTTTGTTTGCTACCGAAATGCTGCTAAAGAACGTTAACACACTGTTTTTACAGAACGTATACCAATATCGTACAGTTAAAAGAACGGGTTAACGAGGACTTATGGACCTATCAGTATACCAACTTCATACAATTGAAAGAACGTGTTCAAAGGACTTACAGATCGCATTATTAAATTTTTATCTTAGTAAATGCAGAAGAAATGTTTTTTTTTATCTACAATAGGCATAGACATATATATTAAGGACAGGCCTAATGACTGGTTATAGGTCGCTTCAAAGTGGGAGCCAATTTCACAGATTGGCATCCACTAGCGCTCAGTCTGTGATGGAAGTTAGAAGGCATCGGTCGAATGTGACAAATATAATATGCCAAGTTGTATTGTGAAGGGTTGCACAATCTATACTTAAAAGTGCAGTAAAAAGAAAGACCAAGTTTCTTACCTCAAGTAATTCAATATTTTCAACATTACACTCTGTTTTGTAACAAAATAATCGAATTTATATTTGGAATAATCATTGTAAACATTAACATTGACGGACATAATGGCAGCGATAGGCACCTAATTTTCTCAACTTGTCGTAGTTCACGCGAAATCTAATAGATGGCGCTGACTATTCCCACGCCATTTTGACAAAATAAAATGTTCCTTCGGGCATATCCTGATATATAAATCTATGACAATAGGCTATCATTTGACCACGGTCTTACCTGATGGTAAGTGACGACGCGGTCGACGATGGAGCATGCTTGCCTAGAAGATACCGGCTCATTCTAGCCTTCGGCCTTAAAAACTCTGAGATTATATATGTCAGGAAACAATGACGCTGGTAAGCTGTTCCATTCCTTAGCTGTCCGAATTATAAACGAGGAATCAAAACGCTTTTTACGTATTTTATTTACTACCATATACGGATGTTTCCGTGCGTCTAGTTGTACGATGGTAAAAAGGGGATAGGGGAATTAAGTACATAATGCATGTTCACATGTTCACTTAGGTACTACTTGATTTTACAGTTTTTTATGGAGTACCTACCTACAAATTGGTACCACGTCCCTACAATTCAATTAAGACCACCGCTACCAATAATCTATACATATAATAAAACTGTAGAGATAAAAAAATCTGTAAATGCAAGATATCGAAAAAAAAAATGACACAGGTTGGCTTGAAATTTTTCGCTGATCACGTTAAGCTACTTTTTAGACATTTTGTCTGTTTGTTTGTTTGTTTGTTTGTTTGTTTGTTTGTTTGTTTGTATGTTTGTTTGTTTGTTTGTTTGTTTGTTTGTTTGTTTGTTTGTTTGTTTGTTTGTTTGTTTGTTTGTATGTTTGTTTGTGGCACAACTCCGAAAATACTGAACGGATTTTCATGCGGTTTTCACTAATAAGCTTAGAAAAACCCGGCGCACAACATAGAATATATTAAATTTTAAATAATGTAATTTTTTTTTTGGTGAAAATGATTGAGTTTTCATTATGAAACGGAACGGGATTTTAACAAGATGGCCGCTTCAAGGCTTCAAGGTAAGTTTTTTTTTTCTTATATTTTGGTCCACACATAGTGTAGGTATTTAGCCAGTGTCAAAAGGTAAGTTTTATTTTAGCTACTAATCATAGATGAGAGAAATATAATGTGCTCTGTGCTACTGACGGTAATTTTATCTCGGGTTTATCCGGGTGCACAGATTAAAGAAACAAAACTCTGTTACTGTTATGGCGCGGCTTCATATACGCCCGAACCTTCGCTGTTGAGTTGGCGCGCAAAAACATCTCTGTTGACTATCCTCGATGTTTTTGTAGCGCCCAACCCGGACACACAGTCAATTTGTTTGCCTGCTGCGCGACCAACGTGGGCTAAATAAAATGGAGGAAGCAGTAGCGTTATATTGCAATTTGGCGAACAAATATGTTTTAATAACTGTGAGAATATTATTTGCGATTACAAAAATAATTACATATCAATATGAAGTAAAACCAATTTTTTTATTTGTCTGTTTATCTGTCCCTTTGAATACGGGTCACGGTTGTTATAGTGGCAACAGAAATATATCATCTGTGAAAAATTCAACTGTCTAACTATCGTGATTCATGAGTACATCCTGGTGTCTGATGGACAGACAGACAGACAGACAGACGGACAGCGGAGGTTTAGTAATAAGGATTTACCCTTTGAGTACGGAACCTCAATCATTTTTATTTCATTCTGAATAATCCTCACTGCACTAAGCAATAAGGAAGTAATGTAATGCATGTTTGTATTTATAACATAAAAAAACAAAAAACAGTAAATAACAATTGGCGCGCCTGCATTACCGGCAGTGTATCATGAGTGCATCACACTTTTCGGGCTACGGCGAAACACATCGCGCGATAACTTCGTCTGCGTTCGATGCAATGCAGATTAGAGAAAAACAATGTGTTCATTATGTAAGTTCATATGTATTGCATATAGATAAGTTTTTTCGTTAATCTGTGGTCCAAACTAAAAAAGAGGATAGGTATGAGAACCTTCTTAAATATGAGCACGACACAGAGAACAAGGAATTTCGAAAACTAAAAACTGCTTAGAGTTTTTATTATAAGTTATAAGGCTTCACGCGATATCATATTTAGCCAATATTGAAACATAACTAAAATTATTATTCATGTTTTCGATTTAATGGGTTCTGGCGAGGGCAAAATTCTTTATTGGCGATCTGGCGATCTGGTATTATGTATTAGTTTTCAAAAATCTACTACGCGTTACCATTCGAAATAAGTATTTAAAATTGTATTGTATAGTACCTATAGCTTAACCTATAGTAGTAACATATTCAGTAATCTGTGCCTATAGGTTCTTCATTTATTGACCCTAGCTTTTGCTACGCATTGTAAAACCTTTTTTATTTTGGCATTAGAAAAATTTGTATTTAGCCAATGATAGGAAGTATTTTATGAAAGCTGTTTAAAAGGGTAGGTTCTTAGACTTTTTATAATCATTCATAAGGCTTCACGCGATTACATACTTAGCCAATATCGAAGCTTACGTAATTAACATTTTTATTCATGTTTTCGATTTATAAGGTTTTGGCGGGAGCAATATTCTTTATTGGCGATCTGGTCAAATGTATTATTTACATAAACTTACTACACGTTACCATTCTAATTAGGTAGATAAATTATTATTGCGCTACTGCTATATTCTTGATCGACCCCAAGGAAGTTTTAAGGTACCAGGGGTCTAGCAAAGATACCAACCACTAACCTTAACGCCAAACGCTAACTCCAAAATGTACTGCGATAACATTTCGGAAATCGCTTACTTTTCCACAGCTAATGCCATTTCAATACAGTTTTGGAGTTAGCGTTAGGCGTTAGCGTTAGTGGTTGGTATCTTAGCTAGACCCCCTGTAATATTTATAGCTACTTAAGTTATAGACCCTTACCATTTCTACGCATTTTAAAACCTTTTTGATTTTGGCATTAAAGTAAGCCGGAGTGCGATATTTGTATTTAGCCAATGATACGAACTATTTTATGAAAAATGTTTATGGGTAGGTATTTAGATATAATAATATGTTGGTATTCATTATGGCAACTGTATCCTTGAATTAACAACAACATGGCGCGTAACGTTCGTTTTCCCTGTTTTTTTTTGTTCTTCTTCTTCTTCTTGCATGTTGAAATAAGTTTTTAATAGTTAAAATATTTTAGATCTGTGGGCTTTTAAATACACCACGGGAGCAAAAAATGATTGATTACTCGGTTACTTCAAGAAGGTTATATTTATAGTAGGTAACTATCTTTGTAATGACGATTTTACCTACTTCCTCACTTTCATCACTAGGTAGGTACGTTGAAAGTGCAGTGGGAATGAGACAGCGTGGAAAATAGTGGACATAATAATAATTATAACTGTCGATTCTTTAAGGAGTGGTGGTTTAGTATTAGTAATTCCTAATTAGTATTAAGAAAATTAATTATGTACGCATCGTACAGGTAAATGCATATCTCTAGCAATTTATAAACTTATTATGGACGCTGGCTAAGTGTAGGTACTCAATTCGTATGGAGCCAAACGTGTGATTCTTCCATATTTTTCTAAACCATACCTGACTGCTTAGGTAACTACTACCTAAACAAAATTTACTGAAACTTCTGTTAAGACCTGAGTGAAGTGATGATGATTTCTTTTTGTTGTAATATGAAGAGGTACTTATAAAATTGTAGTTTTTTGTTTGAAACTTCTTTTACTGTTATAAATCTATATTAGACTCAAAACATTTAAATTTAGGTAATGTCTTAAATAGCTTCCACTCACGGCTATGCTTGCGTTATATCTATACCTATGCTAATACAGGTTACTGTGCTCAGCTTCGAAAAGATTTAGTGGATTTTTTGTTTGGTACGAAATGCATGATCTATTATTAGACTATAACGTAAAAATAACATAACACAAGCGTGCGAAGCCGCGGGCTAAAGCTAGTATTAGATATAGTAGCATGACTAAAATACTGGATAGTGGTACGGGACAGACGATGGGAGGACATATTGCATTGTTTGACTTGGTTTATACCGCAAACGTATGGTGCAAGTTTAGAGATATTAGAATAGAACCATAATTCACTTTACACGATATTTCTTTGGTATACTGTATATCATTTCAAAAATATCGGAAGATAATGATCATTACCAAAAATAAGAAAAATGGAATGTATCGTTCACCAACCCGCACTTGGCAAGCGTAGTAGATTATAATGATTATGACCTATACTATCTTTCCGTGGTGACAGAAGATACATGTGAAGCATGAAAACGTATTGGCTGATAATATAACATAGGTGCTACATTCATCTGCGTAACTGCAAAGTAAGCCATACCTATACAATGAGGGCAATTTTGAAGGTTCTAGGTTTAGTTATAGAAAACTTTAAAAATATTTAACTTTAAGTGACGGTACGAAACTAAAAAGAACGATTCAAATTCACTCTCATACACCATTGAACTCATAGATGAAAAAAAAAACTATTCAAATGTCACTATAATCTGTGGTAGACGTAGTAGTCCCAAGGAACTTATATATACCTCTGGAATGCCTACTGCGGATGGAAACGCGGTCCGATGGACATAGAGACGTGCGAGGCTCTTGCCTTTTTCAGTAGGGTGACTATGAAATGTGCCCGGTGAAGCCGCGAGGCACAGCTATTGTCTATCGCCATCCACAGACGATATTTCGTTCCGCTATCGCTCCGCCCGTCTGGCTCCAGTAGTTCCATTCGGTTGTTCAATGATAGAACTACTGGGAATTATTTCTTCCAGCAGTTCAATTGTGAATAGCTTTTGTCTTATCACTTAGGTCCTTCTCAGAACACGTACCAGCTTGTTAAAGTTGTCTCCGTGCTAGCGGATTATTGTTATAGACGAGATATCTGACGTTAATTGAATATACTCTTGGAAATATCCTTTCATCATTTAGGTGGATCAGTATAGTATAGGTCATTTATTAAGAGGCTTCGGATTGAGAGGCTGCGGCTAGGTAATTGGTCAAAATTGTGGAAGATGTAGGAGTGTTGGGGACTTTAGGTTAGGTTAGTTAACCACGAAGATGTAACTGGAGTATTTTGGCCTATCTATAGGCCATCGTGGATAATTTTAATTTTTTTTCCACCTATAGATTTTGTTATTGAAGTACCTAGTTAGTTTGAGCAATAAAGGCATACCGCAAAAAAGTAAAATGTAAGGCAATGACATTCCAATTTTACTAAAGGAGTTTTTTTTAAATAATATACTGGGTGTAATTGAATTCATTAGCATCCTTTGAAACTAGATACCTACTCCTGATACTGGTCACGTGTGGACCAAAATTTTTGAATTCTAACTCCTTGGTTTAGTAATAATAATAACTCCAAAAAATGGAATAACTTACTTAATCAAATGCTACAATACAAAATTTAATTAAAATAATGAATTACTATTTTTAATAAGTACATACAAGGTCTAAAAACGTTTAAATGTGTCAAAATCATCAGTGCCAACGGCGTTAGGCGCCGCGGCAATCTTCATAATTTTTAATAAAAATTATTTCATTTACACTCTTTACTCTTTAATAATCATCTATAAATGATGTACTATCATGGGCTCAATTTATGCTAATGAATTAAATTACATCCTGTATATCCATAGCATTTGACCACTGTCTCACCCGATGGTAAATGATGGCGCGGCCTACGGTGGTGCATGCTTGCCTAGAAAATACATGAGATATTGATTGTTACTAGGTTATTCTTAGATACACTTCAGTGAATAAAGCATCGATGTACAGAGTGCAAAGTTTTATTTTTAGGTCAATCGATCAATCAACCATTACGCAACAACGTTGCTCATAACATAACCTATCACAGCAGACAGTATTTGCGGATAAAATATAAGACAATAGCTTTAAAACCCCCGCGGGATGTCAGTAAGTATTCCGAAGTGTGCCAAAAATGTAAATATTGATGGAGTAGAACGTGGCGTGACGAACCTGGCAGATTTATGCCCAAATTCCCTATTCAATATCCTTTGTGTGAGATGTAGGGCTGCCACACTCAAGATTTCTTCACTCTAAGCACGTTTCGCATCGAAATCTTGCCCGTTCAATGACTTTTCAGACTTTTCACGGCAGATATTGGGTAGGTAGAATAAATGCGTGCTGTATTTCACCAGTTTTACGGCATTGAAGGCACTAATCACTTAATTTTCTAATATACTAGGTACTTACTTTTTGACTTAAGGTAGGTATAATATTAAGTTAGGACGATGCCAACTCTGACCCCCTCCGGCGCAGACGGAGAGGGGGACGGAGGAGGCGCTTCGGGCGCCTTCTTCGTCCTCCGTAGTGGGGCCGGCGGCGGAGAGTCGGGGGACTCTCCGCTGCGCTTACACGGCCCCACACGTCTGGTGGGTAACTGAGGTGGAAGGTTACCCACCCACTGCCGCAGAGGCCCGGAAGGGCCTACCGCTGGGGCGAGATAGTGAATACCAGCGCGACCCTATCTCGTCCCGTCCCGGCGGCGGACGGATCACGGGGGGTTTTAGTGGGTTCGAGTCCCACATACCCCCTGCCATCACCCCCGTGGTGGCAGGGAAGTGCGAGGGCATTTCCCCCCTCAAAAAAAAAACAGGTATAATATTAAGTTAGGTAATTATTACATCAGAGTTATTTGAAACATATCTTATTATTATTCCGTAATATAGTGTTACTAATGGCAAAAAACCGGGATAATAAGTACAAATATCTCAGAGATTTGACGATTATTTTCAAAGACTATGGCAACCCTATTTAATGGGCTAAATTTTATCCCCAAGGTACGAAAAAGTAGAAATAGGCAAAAAGTGCGAATAGGCTGAAATGATTGGAATATTGGATGGGGATTATTTTATCTGCAAATCTATCCGTAGTTGGATTTAATTTTGTTATAAACTTTATACATTTATGTCAACTCTGTCTGTCCGTCTGTATGTCTGTCTGTCTGTCTGTCTGTTTGCGTTTTCACAACTAAACCAATTTTCCTAAAAGTTGTCTCGCTATTATGAACTGTAGTGAATTCGGACAAAGCACAAGGCAGCCGTTTTTTTTTATTTATTGTTTTGCCAGCAGGCCAGCCACAAATCAGGAATTGCTTAACATGGCTTCGGAAGACGCTGATTGGGGGAAGTCCAGAATACACTTTAAGCAGCACGTTAGTAGGACTTAACACCACCATGTAGATTAAGGATAACATTAAAATGTTCCTTTTTATTTTTAATCTGAAGATGGTGATGCTGATCTGATGAAGCTGAAGGTGCTAAAATTAGGAAGATTCAGGTTTCATGCCCCAAGGTTGTTGACTGGTCCTACCTGATGCTGTTGTTGCATCTACTTACTGTGGCTTCAACTTTAACTAAATCCGGATTTGTTTAACCATGCCATAAAAGAAATATATAGGTACAGTAGGTTAAGTCCTCATTTCAGTTAGGAAAACGTACCTAAATAGTTCCCAGTATAGTAGTTAGTTAGTAGTTAGTTACAGAATGTGATTGTGTCGACGTCTCAAAACATTTGTTATAGAGTATAAGTAAGCCATTAGTAACCTCAAGATGTTACCTAACCTACATACCTACAACATACTCGTGAACGTAGGTACTTGCTATATGATCCATTTATTCATTACCTTCGAAAACAACCTAAGTAAATCCATCGCATAATTAAGTAAAATGAATGCATAATTAAGCAAATACGCCTCCATTAAACTTCTGAAGTCACTAACTTGCGTGACGTCGACGCCAAATAAAGGGTTTAAAATTGAAGCACATATAATGGGAGTAAAATAAGCAATTAAAAGCGTAAATAATTTATTCTCAAACAGATATTCAGTTACTTAATTACAACGGAATTGAAAACGGTATCAGTGGAATAAATTAATTTTTGTTCAAAATAAAATAAATAAATAAATAAATAACGCCCAACGATCACATACATAGATCCTGGACCCTAACTAGGATTCCCTGTATCTAGGGACCCAGGAACTACGAGGACCATGGTCCCACAACACCCAGACACAGAACAAGTATTTGAGCTTTTTTTTTCGGGCACAAATACTTGTCCTGTCGCGGGAATCGAACCCGCCACCTCCGGGTTATGAGCCGACCTGCTCAACCACCACACCACGGAGGCTGTCACTGAAGGAAGAGCACTGAAGCAGGAAATTTAGTGGTCCACTTTTAGGAAAATACACTTTTTCCTAATTTCATCAGTGCTCTACGATTTCGCAGTCTAGAAATCTTATCATTACTGTGTGATGTCTCAGGATGACGTGCGCAGATAGCAGTGTCACGCGAAAATTCTGTTATGGGCCTGTGACGCTTAGCACTAAGCGAATGACGAGCTCGTCACGTCATTCGTTTAAATAGAAAAAACTGCGAATATATTCGAAGGTGTGCCGATGCCAATACACAATCAATTTGCGGATTTGAAAACTTGATTGCTTATAAAAAAGAAAAAACGTAAGCTGAAAAGTTGATAATTTCGTGTAAGTACTGTAGGTATTATATTATCTGGGGTGTAAGTAATGTAATATGCCAATGTAAGTTTATTGATTATTCTCTTCTATGAGAATTGATATCCTTCCTACAATCACAGCCATCAGTATATATCTGGACCAAAAAACCGACGGTCTATGTACACGTTACTCGAGTTAATTACTTTACGTTCTGTTACTAAATACAGGCTGTGAATTCAGTGAATTCCCCATTTATTATATTCACTGCATTTTCTGATGAATTGGTAACAAACACCTGTGAAGGTTTCACATTGATTTATATGAATGTTCGCTATATTACAACACGTGTTTGGAAAACCATTGCAATAAAAAAAAACAGAAAATGCGGAATAAAATAAAATATATTTTATTTATAAATCACATTTTGGTGTTACCATACAAAGAAATATTATACTAATTACCTACATAGACTACATACTAATAGTAAAGAAAAAATCAAAATTAAAATAAATTAAACAATAAAAATTATATACAATTGTAAATAAAAATAAATAAGTAGTACTTAAAAATTTATTATGCAATGTCGACTTCTACTATGACTAGCTCGAACCAACCGCTGCTGTTCACATTAAATTGTTACTATCCCAATAAAAACAAAATGAAAGCGTTTATTAAAGTAATAAATGCACCCTTATCTTAAAGTTAAGCCGATTACGTCATGCATTCATTAACTACGCCCCCGCAACCCCGACCGACGTGAGTGAGTGGTTGAAGGAACGAGACGAAGGCGACGGGGATTGACTCTCCAACTATTGACGGAATATTGAATGACTTGAATCAGCGATAAGGTTCACTGAAATTTCTAAATAATTATAGACTACTCGTTTGATCGGTTGGTATCAAAACGTTTCTAACATATCATAAACGATTTTATGATATAGCGTGCATTATAGGTGGTCCAGGATCTATTATATCTACATTTCTGGAACTTTTCGTCATTTCAAAAACTCGTTTGTTGAGATTTCTATCTAGGGGTCAATGACGATCGGCATACGGCTCACCTTAAGAGGTTACAATAGCCTATTACCATGGCTAGCTAATAAAAAAAGAAGGAGGGAATCCCGCCTGATCCAAAACTGAAGCACCCTTAGGAAGCCAGAACGCTTCGTACGTACGAGTGGGGCACGCACACACTCACATCATAGGCAGCCGGTCGCCATAGTTTCATCTGACACACATATGTAATATGTCCGCCATTTTGGGCTTCAGTTCCATGTCAATCAAAACTCAATCCTTCTTTTTTTTTATTTCATTCATGCCTATTACATCTTCTGTCTTGACTCAAACTTATTTTCAGAGTGCTGTTAAAATCCTAAGCAACTCTACAAAATCTTCTGTCTTCTCATATTCTGTTATTATTCTGTAAGATAATAAATGCCAATCTCAATAATTTGAATTTATGTAGATAGGATCAACAGTAGCAGGTTTTATGATTATATTCGTTCGTTCAATTCTAATAAAAGTGTCAGCAAAATGCACGCAGAATTTTTACCAGCGTTTTTATCACACGGCGCTTTACTATGCATGAGGTTTGCTCGATTATCCATTGAAAATTACATTTTACTCATGAATTTTTATCGCGCCTATAAGCTTTGTATTTTGCTTTATAAGTTCTTCTTCTTCTTCTTCTTTAATGGCTTTCTATCGCTTTTTTGCAATAATTCTGCCAAGGATGAAGGCTCTAAAAAGGCCGTTGCAGCAAAACCGAAAATGCATGGTTTTATAATCTTGAAACCATTTGCCAACACTCGTGCACGTTCACGAACACTTAACGGATAATAATCCGTCCTGATTACAAATTAAAGTTCAAGATACACTAGTTTTGAAAAATAAATTCAAAATTCACAACCGCCATTGTCGGATTTTCTTCAAAGACCGCTTTATAAGTTGAGTGTCTAAAAAACAACTTTAATGACACGTGAAATGAAATGAAACATCTTGATATACAGCTATCTATCAATCGAAATGAAAAGCTTGGCAGAATTGTGACAACTAGCCACAGAAGCCATAAACCAAGAAGTTGACTAGTAGACCAAAAAGAAGTAAAAACAAAACAAACATACAAAACAAACTGTTTAAATGCCACGAATGCTAATAGCATTGCCTACGGAAGAGTTTTCCGGAGGTAATGTCATTCCTATACATTTTTTATTCTGCATAGGCAAAGCACTTGACCACTGTCTCATCCGATGGAAAGTCACGACGCAGTCTACGATGGTGCACGCTTGCCTAGAAGATACCTGGGGGCTACCACAACCTCTTATAGCATTATTACTTCAATCATACTTTGAAAAATGACATTAACGTAAGAATACTGTAATGTTGTTGACGCAGAGCAGTTTTGATGACGTCACGTTAAATCGTTCACTCAAATAGACCATGTTTACACCGACGTGCGACAGTGATAACGCTGTACAAAAATGTAGAAATCTAGTTCTCGCGCAGGAATACTTAACAACGTCACCTAAAATATTTCATTGCCTAAAAACAACTTTTTGGAGGTCGGTTGAAAAGTGATCCTATACATTTTATACGATCACTTTTTTTTGCTTCAACCCATAGATTTATATATCAGGATATGCCCGAAGGAACATTTTATTTTGTCAAAATGGCGTGGGAAAAGTCAGCGCCATCTATTAGATTTCGCGTGATCTACGACAAGTTGAGAAAATTAGGTGCCTATCGCTGCCCATATGTTCGTCAATGTTTATGTTTACAATGATTATTCCAAATATAAATTCGATTATTTTGTGACAAAACAGAGTGTAATATTGAAAATATTGAATTACTTGAGGTAAGAAACTTGGTCTTTCTTTTTACTGCACTTTTGAGTATAGATTGTGCAACCCTTCGCAATACAACTTGGCATATTTTGTTTGTGACATTCGACCGATGCCTTCTAACTTCCATCACAGACTGAGCGCTACAACCCTACAATAACAAGAGGTAGCTGTCATCATCATCATCATCATCATTAACAGCCTGAAGACGTCCACTGCTGAACATAGGCCTCCCCCAGGGAGCGCCACTTAGAGCGGCTGTTCGCCTCCTGCATCCATCGGCTCCCCGCGGCTTTCACCAGGTCGTCGGTCCACCTAGTGGGGGGCCGGCCTACGCTGCGTCTTCCAGTTCGTGGTCGCCACTCGAGAACCTTTCTTCCCCATCGGTTGTCAGTTCTACGAGCGATGTGGCCTGCCCATTGCCATTTCAACTTGCCAATCCTAAGAGCTACATCGGTCACTTTAGTTCTCCTGCGGATCTCCTCATTTCGGATCCTATCTCGCAGGGAAACACCGAGCATTGCTCTCTCCATATGAGGTAGCTGTATTAAAAGCAAAATAAAATCGCGTGTATCATCGCACACGCCAAACTCCAACGCTCCACCCGCTATAAATCTGCACTGTTTTGTTTGGGATTTAGTGCCACAACACGGGTGCTTTAATCTCTCTCTGTTTAGTCGGTTGTGACAAAACAAGGTAACGCATTAGCGCAGCACTGGCTGCTGCTTTGATTTAAAGCTTTTTCTATTTTTAAATACCTATTCAAGGTGACCTTTAATTAGCATGTTATCTTCAATTCTAATCTGTGAAATTTCATCATCATCATCATCATCATCACCATCATCATCAACAGCCTGCCGACGTCCACTGCTGAACATAGCCCTCCCCCAGAGAGCACCACTTTGAGTGGCTGCTGGCCTCTTACATCCATAGGCTCCCCGCGGCTTTCTCCAGATCGTTCGTCCACCAAGTGGGTGGCCGGTCTACCCTGCGGCTGCGGCTGTGGTGCTTGCGTATTTAACTTTAACACAGGAAAATTAATAAATAAATAATAAAAAATAAATAATTAGTAGATAAGTATTAGATAGTTAGGTAAGTAAGTAGGCACCCCCCTACTTAGTACAGCTATGATGATTATGACCTTCAGGACAAAAAAGGAAAGGCTTAAAGCTGATCAAAGTAAATCATTTTCTTATCCAATACAAGCACATACAAGAAGTATTTACCTACCTAATTTAGTTATGTATTATGGTATGGGGTTACAACTTACAAGTTACATATTGCGTAGTTCCTTAATTTAAAACTAGATGGCGTTGTGCAACCTTAAAACACGCAAGCGTTTCGTTAAGAGCATGCGAGACAGTAACTCTCTATGAAATTGACTTTATCACGACACGATATTTTTTCACTTATTTTTATATACTTTTGATTGCTGTACGAATAGCAAGTCGGAAGTAAGAAATTGACAATTTTGAATTTTCAATGAATATTTATTATGTAATAGTATAAATTAAGAAATTTATTTTATTTAACCAAAAATAATAAGTTTTATATATTTCTAACACTCAAATATCGTCAAAACATAGTTATTACAATTATTAAACACACGTCACAAGATGAAATTTGTCAAAAATTTAAAACTTAAAACTAAAGATCCCCCGCGCACTGACCTAGGCCAAAAGTACCCAATACACTGGCAGCGTTGCCCCGCTGGATCGCCATGGAAATTTGTTAGATTAGGTACCAACCCGACCGGGGATCGCGCCCTTTCTCCCGCAGATGCTCCCCAGGTCCTGAACAAACTTGATTGCTTCAGACCCCCACGGGCCAGCCGTCTCGACAGCAAAGGGCACGAAATCGTACGCCGACTCCAGGCAAGCATACTTAGTGTGCTTCACTTTAGCAGCAGCCTCAGCACCGGCACCGGCACACAGCTGGGTAGCAGGGAGGTGGCAAGATGCGTATGTGCTAACACACGTTGCATCCCATATGAGACACCTCCCTCTCCGCCAGGGAACCAGTGTTAATCCATGTTATAGTATATTATATTATTATATATATAATATCATTACTCTTAGGTATATTTATCAATTGGTAAATAATTAATTATAATAGATTCATTCATTTGGAATGGAAATGGAAACTAATGTATGAGTATTTGATTGATATGACTCTGTGGTTTGATATAATACAAATAATAAATAAAATAATAGTATATAATTATGCCCATGACTTCTCGTGACCTTCATTAAAAATAGGTCATTTCCGCGCACATTTAAGTATATAAAAGTTGAACTATCAAATAAATAGACGCACCTTTTTGGAAACTTTGAAAAAATTACTCAACCGCATCAAAAAGTTTTTTATTCACAATTTTTTTATCCTAATCATTGTAGCATTTATTTTTCTTAACAAATATCATTTATGTAGTGACCAAATTAGTTCCTATGTACGTAAGTTATAGTATTTTTATCACACGAACCAATGGATGAAAACCTGCGGAATAATGTTATTATAAGTAGTAAGTACCTAAGTATTCTCTAAGCTTAGATATCCGGCTTACGCTTAAGGGATTAGCAGGTAAGTTTTTAATTGCGTTGCGCAACTAAGTTATGAAACAAGTTAGGTCCGCCATCTATCTTACGACTTAAGACCTAACTTTTATATGAGTTTCATCAATCGGCACTTGTGTGCCTGTCTCGCTTACAAATTTGGTTCGTTTATATTATTAGAAAATGTATGGAAAAGGGCAAAAAGTCTTGTAGTCCTGCATCGCGGTTACGATATTTTTTGAACAATAGAACCTATGGGATAAATTTGAATTGACATAATTATGTGTGTGTTCCGTAGCGCGCCAGAATTACACATTTATTTAATGTAGGGATTATGAATAAGAAAACTTGGAATAAGAAAAGACTAAAATGAAATGAACTAACTTTTTCGTGCCTAAGTTACATTGTAACATAACATATTCAGTCTGTCTATGTTCTATCTGTGCCATATAATTAAGTTGCACTGTATAATATTTAGTTTAGTTAGTTTGAGGTCCTGGTGCAATAAGGTCCAAAAAGGTTCCCAACTTATATAGTTTAATTGATCTTGCCTATATAGAGCAGACCAGTAGACGCAGCGTAGGCCAGCCCTCCCACTAGGTGGACCGACGATTCGGCCAAAACCTTGGGAGCGGATGGATGCCGGAGTCAAGCAGCCGCTCAAAGTGGCACTCTGTGGAGGAATCCTATTTAGAATGGACGTCTTTAGGCTGTTGATGATGATGATCATGATGTAGATCAGTGGAGCTCATCAACGGTGGTGTCATTTATTTAGTGACTTAAATTCTACTAGGTTATAGTAAGCAGCCTTATAAGGCCAGCCATATCAGCGTGAAATATTGATACTAATTAAAACATGATCTCATTCCTCTTCTTCTCGTGTAGGCAAGTGGTCAGCCCTGTCACAGTTTTTAGGCCGCCTAAACGCTTCTGACTTAGCTTAATGACTATTGTTTAACGACACCACCTGGGACCGACGGTTTATCGTGAAAAAGCACGGCAGCGCTCAGTTGTAAGCACCACTATTTGCTGTGGCGTCACTTAACATAGTAGTGATCGCAGCGAACGTTGCTTTGCTGGTCGGTTAGAAACGGCTAGTCTTGCTTCGCTACTATCTCATATTAAGACCCCTTTCCATTGTTACAGAAATAATGGTGCCATCAAGTGCCAGTGTCAGTGCCAAAGTGTAGTGCCAATGTGACAACATGGGGTGCACACCCAGCATGTTGCTCGACCATAAGAACCGACGGCGGGACAGCAACGGGTCGCAGGAGGCCGCGCTGGCTAAAGTCACCCCAACCGTCTGCAATAAGGCCGTCCAAGCGGCCAGGGCTCCCAGGGCTTCCTTGGAGTCCGACGGCTTCAGTATCCAGCTGTCCAGCAAGAAGGATAGTTATGTCTCCCAGATGGGGAATAACTTTGCTACGCAGCTGCATATTAAACGGATATCGGGTGAGTTTCTTTAATTTCTTTGTTTATTTCTGTCTTGGGGGTTTGGGACTTAATGACGGTTCTATTAACTGTAGGGAAGTAATAGACAAGTGGTTCTGCAATACAAAATATACTTATAGCTTGCCTATACCCGATAGACGTGGTCCTAGACAGAAAAAAAGACTAGCAGTACTTAATTCCCGTACCTGTTGGAACACCATGAAAAAAGTTGAAAAAAACAAATAGAATATCCCGATTCAAACTGAAAAATACTTGACTTCAATTTTTTTCTATGGGATTTCTGTGTCGACAACTAAGCACAACACAAGTTCTTAAGTGATGTTCTTATCAATGAACAGAACTTAATTACAATAAATGTAAATTATACTCAACAGGTAGTCAAGAAGTCTCACAGAGCATACAACGCAATTTTACCCTTAGCAGCAAAAATATTTGAAGCAAAATAGGAAGCTACCATATTGTTGCTATTAAAGTAATCAAATATTCGGTTATTATACCAAACAGACAAGTCCTTTTGTTCCTAGTCCAACCGGAGCAGCAATTACCGCACTCGGATCCTACTCCTTTGAGTACAGGAACAATAAAATTTATATTTGCGTAATAGAAACACAGCTACAAAAGGAACCCGTAAAAGAACCAAATTGTATAACAAGGAGGAGAATTCGGCTAAAAATCATTTTTTATTAATTTTAATGTATCTAAGGCAGATCCCACACGGCGCAATTTGTTCGTAGCGCCGCGCCGATGAACGTGATGAAACTTGCTGATTGAAAGATTGATTACAACGTAACCGCGGTAAAACTATTCCTTTCGGTACATAAAGACCACTCCCCAAAATTTCCGCTTTCAATATATTAGACTCACATCTGTAATTGTCAGTTATTCAGAACATCTGTTTCCGCAATTGCCCGACACTCAAACTGACCCCTTGACAAAAAATCTTTCTCAAAATCATAGTATTGAATTTCAGATTATCGTTTGCAATGCTCAAGTTCACTGCAATACCGTCTTCAACTTCTTTACTGCTGCGGCTTATGTTATGTTTGTACCGTATTATTAAAGTTCTGTTGTAAACTTTCACAGTTATTGATCACATTTTTAATAGTACTTCAATAAAAAAATCATCGTTCCTGAGTTCCCCTTTTACACAGCAATAGACTGTCGGTGTCGATGTAGTAATGACGGTTATCGCTACGACATGCGATATTTGCGTAGCGTTGTGAGCTGCCTAAACAATACAGACCAATGTGCCGATCAAAGAGATTGTTTCGGGACGAAGCAAGTATAGACATCAAAGTGTATTGTCTTGTTACGTAAAGTGATCTGTTGGGATTCGCTTACCCTTAGTAATTGTTTGTACATACATATTGTATTGAATGAAAGCGAGCACCAACGTGTGGATGGTTATCTTGTGCTGTAATAGGTTCCAAACCAAAAACTATTCTCACTGCACCAACCAAAATTTTTATTGGATTGGATTTAGGTTTTAATGATTATTACATTATATAACGAATAATCAGTGCAAATACAACACTGTGTTAAAAATAACAACCAAAGAATTTTCATCTATAGCTTTTATTGGTAATATGGGTCGATAGGAAGCCTTATTTATAACACTGAAAGTTATATTCGTGTTATTGTTGTGTACTCACTTTGCGAATGCCTAACCTTTTGTGCATTATCAAGGGCTTAGAAAAAAGTTGTCAGTACGAACGGATGCTGTCTTGCATTCGTTGTGCATGTCGCATATTTTTGCCATCCAATTTTAACCCTTTAACAGTATCACCAGGAATATCCACCAATCTATTACTATTATCAACAGGATCATTCTCATGAAGCTTGTTAAAGCTAGATACAGCATCATCAACTATTTTAACTACTTACAACATCAGTGAGGTCTACTTTTGAAGGATCGCAACCACTATCTTCGAAAGGACAGAGAGTATTCTGCCTGTACAAGGCTATACTGCTCAGTATTTCTTTTAAGCGTCGACGTGTACGGGTTCTGGTATTTTGTATTTCTCCCAGTTTGTTATATAACGATATACGCTGTTCTTCTTCTTCTTCTTCTTCTTTGCTTCTTTTCCCTGCGACCAGCATGACGTGACGAGAAGTGCAGTTACGAAAATCTGAAAAGAAGTAATTTGATATATATGAATTTGATTATGTTCCGTATACTGCATATGCATGTTGAAATGGCGATAGGTAGGCCACATCGCTCAATGAAAAAACAACTGATGGAAAAGAAAGATTCTCAGGTGGCGCGATGAACCGGAAGACGCGCCGTTAGGCCAGCTTCCGACTATGTAGATGGTCCAAATTATGGAGAGGTTTTGTATTATGCATAGGTAATGCAAGAAACAGTTCTATAGGGGAGCTATAAAGGAAGGGACTATTTAACTTTGTATCTGGAGCTTCTATAGATAAAGAAATAGAAGATGCAAAATGGATTTTATAAAATATATTATTTTAGTTTTTTTTTTTACCTTTATCCAGCAATTTTGTCCTAACTGCCTAAAATAAATGGATTTTACATTAATATACCGTACCAAATTACACGTAATTGAAATATGGTAGGTAATCATTAATTTCTCACATGTTAATGTAAATATAGCATTGTAATAACTAATAGCATAGCTTGAATAGTATTTTGTCATAATTATATTGAATTTACTATTAATTCTCTCATGCTGTAATTTATTATATTTTTACTAGTGGTTGTTAGGGTACGGAATTTTCGTATATTTTATGCAAAATGCCAGATAATGACAAAACAAGGCCAAGTTAGTATATAAAAATAAACGTACAGAATTAAGATAAATTTTATAAGATACACAGCTAACGAAGCATTAAAAATTAGTCGTCCCTGTGAAATAAATCGTTGAAAATAGATTACGTACGCAGTCGCGTGAAAAAATATATCTTATAAGGTGAATTACCGCTCCCTGAAGAAATTTTACGAATAACTGATGAATTTATAATGTTATTAGTATGGAGAATCTTTAACATCAGCTCCAAAAGTATAACTTATGCATAAACCGAAAACAAAAGATTGATTTTAATAGATTCTTTCATGCATTGTGTTACCTAATAAGAAATGGTGCGTTTGTGGAGATCTAGGCTGGTTATTACTTATTAGTGTAGATTATATTAATAACGCATTAATAACATTGGCACTAACATAGTCCCTTGCGAAAGACCTGTTTTCTGGCATCTCCATCTGATTATCGTGTAGTTAAAAGCGCTAGTCGTGGTTATGCAGGATCTCGCTCAAAATACACACATACCTAATGTCGTGAGTCAGATCAGTACCTGTCAGGAGGAGCAGTCTGATGTTCATAGTGTCTTAAACTGCTGTTATGTCGAATAGGAATGATGACTACTATTAAAAATGAACAAGTAAATATTACATTCATAAAGAAGATTAAAAATGAATGCAATAATTGAAAACATAAGCAAAATCGGTAAATAAATCACGGAGTAATAAGCTTTTAAAGTTTCTACAGAAGGCATCTCCTGTCCCTTTCTCGCGAAACAGAGCCCTCCACAGTTAATATGAAAAATCTACTCGTGACGTCACTGCCAAAGAGATTGTATGAAAACCTACCACAGCTTAGTAATGAGGTACTATAACGACCTTCCTCTGACGTCACTGGCCGTTTGAGCTATCTCTTTCTATTCCGGTTTTTAAAACGCTTGTAGCTTGGTCATTTTTTGAGATATTTAATTTTTGTTTTCACAAATGTTTATCTTTTGAGGAATATAAATAATTTATCCAAAAAACAATTTAATCATCATGGCTATTTCCGAATGTATGTTGTAATAACTCTAAAAGTACCTACGGCTTTTCACGGCTCAAAGTATCTTCCCAAATTTCGTCTGCAGTGTATAGGTTTAGCCGTTTAGTTAAGAAAAATAAACTACAGGCCAAAAATGGGCTCATTCAAAATACTGTTTTCTTAGTTTAATGAAACTCGTTTACGTACCTACCTGATTAATGTTCTGCTCTGTGTACCCAAAAACAAAAATGTTTTCAATGATACTTAAACAATTACCTATTTGCTAGATCATGTATACTTTATAAACCGTAATTACAATAAATTGGTTAAAACAACAAATTGGGAAAGAAAATGAAACCTTTAATTTGATTCTCTTAGATTTCCGCTAACTCATTACCGTTTAAATAAAGAGGCTGTCCTCATTTTAGAAAAATGTCGTATCATTATACCTTCTGTTTACCTTTTAGTCTAAGAGACAGCAGGTTAATACAGCAAAGATCATTTAAATTAATTGTTAGAATGCATCTATCTTTAGTAAAATGGGAATATTTGAGACTTTAGAGTCTATCTAAAATTTACTAAAGGATCAACACTTGTTATATTACTATTCCCTCCAAAAAATTATGATGGTAAACCATTTTAATTGCTGTTAAATATATAAACCGAGCTAGCATAACATTCTAAGAAATATATCGGTTTCATGATAAGTTATTTAAATGAGTCGAAACCCCAGATAATATAATACCTACAGTACAGATGCCTCATCCCATACAACAGAATAACGCGGGCTATTTTACGAATTATTTTGTTTCTGCATAACGAAAGGTTATCAAGCGATTGGGCCAAATGAATACACAGGACACTAACTAGTAACTCTGTAGACACGATTACTACATTTTTTTCAAGTTCGGGCTATTTTTTGTTTGTACCTGATGGGACCCCATGGTCGAAACTGATCAATAATTAAAAAAATCATTTAAAACACTGTTTTAAACTTTCACGGTTGTTTACTTAATACGTTTTTAATAGTACATCATTTATTTAATAGTTTTTGTGGATCTTATTCTTATCTTCTTTGGATTAAAATTATCATATACCTACCCTTGTTAGTTAAGATCATGCAGATTGAAAGAGTTAGGTCAGGACAAAGGACATTCAAACAAAGTGCTCGGTGTTGTTGTGAAACGGTTGAAATCTGTCAGCTTCATGAACTGGTTCCAACAAAGAACTCGCTTTATCGACCAGTGCGACCCTTTCGGCTTAATTCTCAACATAAACAATACAATAATGAGTGCTCTGTTGTTCGCGAAACACCTTTAACAATGTGAACGACAGCTCCCAGCCTAGTTTTAACAGAGCATCTCTTGCAATGTAAAAATTGCTTTTATTTTTTAAGTCATTATGACGGGATCGTTTGAACTTTTCCGTTTCTTTTCTTTTCCGAAGCATTTAATCTATTTTCAGTTCCTCCGCTCGTTATCTATGTTTTCCTATAGGCAGGGAAAACTGTTCCGGTTCATTTTGTTTTTTAGAATAAGCTATAATGTTTTAGGATTAGTTTCCTGTACCTTGTCGTAGTTGCTGAGTGGAAACTAGCCTGTGGCTCTAGGACTAATGTGTTTTGTACTTACATGCGGACTGTAGAGATGAAAATTTATGAAAAAGTAACATAGAACAAATTACTAAAAAACATTAATTCAAGATAAAAAGAAATACATTAATATCTCGCTAGTGTGGTGTTGAAGGAAGCTGTCATTAGGTTCTCGCATTAAGTAATATCGCTTCCTGTAGAGATGTGGGCCTGTATCTATAACTATAGAGTTTGTTTACCAATTGGGTAAAGAATACACGGATTCTTCGAAAACGTATATTTATAAATTTTGATTGGTTGAAAGATGATAGGTACCTCTCAGAGCAGTGTCTGCATCGTCATCTTCATCGTCAGCCTGAAAACCACTGCTAAACATAGGCCTCTTCCTTAGAGCGCTGCTGTGAGCGGCTGCTTACCTCTTGCATCCGACTCGCGCTCACATATTCAACAGTGGATGACTTTAAAATAATGATGACTTTAAATAGGCTTATGCCATAGTTTCAACTTTTATTTACATTACATTATTATTATAAGTAACGCAAAATGAAAAAAAAAACAAAGGGCCAGTATTTAGAATATACTAGCTGACCCGCCCCGGGTTCACACGGGTTAATTAGTTTTAAGTCTTATCTCTGTTTATGGGTAAGAGAGAAGGGAAAGGTAGAACGGCAATAGAAGGCAGGCTGTGCCTGCCTTCCTTCGCCGTCCCATCCATTCATCCTTTTCCCCTATTTTTTTACCTTTCTCTTCTATCTTCCCTTCGACAGGGTATCATTTTTTGTTATTTTTTTTTTATTGAAATAACAATTGATAAACAAATATAATTATAATATACCAACAAAATATCTTGAATATAAATTACATTCTTATTTCTTGGGCAACCCGCACTTGGCCGTTTTAGAAAACAAAAAGTATACTAAAAAATATTCTGCATAATAAGCTATAACCATACCAAATAGCCAAATCCGTTCAGTAGTTCTAGCGTGATGCGTGTTCAAAGAGACAGACAGACAGACAGACAAAAAATTCAAAAAAAAAATTGTTTAAATTTTTATATCGACTAAGAAATGTAAAGCGGGAAAAATTTCAAAAAATATTCAATGTACAGATTTAGTCCAGTTACAGTTTTATTATTAGTAATGATTTATTACATGCATTATTTGTCAGTTAACGACGCCGACGTGAAAGCACACAAAACAACGTACAGCATAGCATTTTCCCCTGACTTAATACTCTCAAGTCGTTGTGAGCAAGAATTTTTAAACAAAAACATGTATTATACTCACGTACCATGTTTATATTATGTGAAAAACTACGACTATTTATTTTGAAGAAGCTCCAAAAAAACTTTACGACGGCATGTACATACGCTGTAAAATAATTCTTGTAGAAAGAATTTTCTTAGACATTTTAGGTAGCTACTGCAACGTGTGTAAAAGCGTTTTCAAAAGCGATAATTATTTGATCGAACAATCTATCAGTTGCATAATGTAGAGCCATTAAAATCTGTATTAACGAAAGCGCAGAATAGAGGATTCTCACTTTGCTTTGCGTGGAAGTAAGAAAATAATCACATACAGCGCTCAGAGAACTGAAAACCGACGCGGAAGAAAGGTTCTCGAGTGGCGACCACGAGCCGGAAGACGTAGCGTAGGCCGGCCCCGCACTAGGTGGATCAACGAACCGAGGGATGCTGGAGGTGAGACGCCGCTCAAAGTAGCGCTCTCTGGGGGAGGCCTATATGAAGCAGTGGACCTCTTCAGGTTGTTGATAATGATGATGATGATAATGAAGAAATTACAATTCATTCCATAAAAAAACAGAGTCAGCCTTAGCATAACAGCTGTCCTTATCTGTCACCAAACTTTCTTGCGAGTCATTGAAGCCAAAAACTATTTTGTAAGCAAAATCCTGAAAATAAACTACTAATATGAAAACGCTTAACGCTCCGCTTGTCAATTTGTCCAAAGCCTTAGAGCATTGCTGATACTAAAGTAATGGGCACTTTGTTGCTTTTACATTTTACCATTCATACGTTCTTTGACCCTGATATACTCGTACTTACGTCTTACATGCAAATAAATAAATGATAAACAACATTACTATTCATGGCGTAAAAATTATACCTTCCAGGCAAATGGTCTTCATTCACTACAGTAGTGACTTACTACAAAACCATCTTTAACTTTGTCTTGCTTGATTTAATTACTTGCTTGACAATATAGTTATTGTCATAATAAGACCTAACCTGGAGTATAAAACCTCAAAATCATTTCGTATGTCCGTCCGGTGGATGTCCGGCTGCTCTCCTCCACCAGCACCCCTATTCCCAACCTATCGGAAACGTTTCGATTAGAAATCTACACTCTCCGTCTCTTTCATTCTAAATGTAGATGAAGAAGATGGAGAGTGTAGATTTCGAATCGAAAGGTTTCCGATAGGTTGGGAATAGGGGTGCAGGTCACATTTCACAACCGATTCTCGTGAAATTTTGTGAGCAGGTTCGATAGTATGGGCGGTGTCGCTTAACATCAGGCGAACGACAAGAAAGTCACGCCATTCATACTCATAAAAAATACAAGGATAATTTTTTGACGAATCAGTTTTCGGAAATTTTGCAAAACGGCGGCGTAATGAGGACTGAAAACGTAACAAATAGCTTTTTAGTTTTAAGTTATGCAAAGATAGACTAGCGAGGTCTGCAGCTCACAAAGCATACTAATTCTAGTAAATTAATAAAGATAGAGATTATGAACATAAATTGAAAATAAAGGTTCACTCAACCTGCAGTCCTAAGCAACGGTAGCTTGAACCCTATCCCACGGTTGTGTTGGCGGCACTCTAGGTTTTTTATAATAGCAGTATGTAAGTTCCTATTTCTAAACTATAATATTGTAAAAAATCGCACATTTATTTATATACTTACAAGTGAGAGTGAATAATAAGATTAGATATGTAGTAAGTAAATAATAAATATGTCGTAAGTACGTAAGTAACTCGATAATCCTAATCTGTGGTTCACAGTTCAAAGAAATACACTTTTCAAACGTGTAAAACTTACTGCCCACTCTGAGAATTATTGAACAGATAAGTAATACGGTAAGTAGTTACGATAAATATTATATAATCCATTAGTTCTGACTCACAGACGTACTCGCTTCAAATCTGACGATAAACACTTACATCAATGACTTCACCGGCAGCCTAAAGTAGGCCACACACACTTGGTATGAGGCTCTTAACCCACAAAGCTAAACTGCAAAACACCTCCTTTTGTCGTAGTTGAGATGCAGCCACCCATCTGCAAGCCGAGTCTAAGAGCTATGGGTTATTATTTTTAATTTATATTCATATTATTTATTATAAGTTTTCGATAATTTTGACATTTTCATTCTTTAGTCCATTTTGCTTCGGCGATTTTGAATTTAGACTTTGCTTTTGTGTTTATCTGTTTAACAGGTTGGTAGCCTTTTCAAATAGGTAACTGGACTTTAAAATGCGGGTAGGTCCCATTAAGTACCTATTCAGAAGTCATGAAGAAGTACGTTAGAAAAAACATACCTACTAATTCAAGTTGTAATACCCCACTTCAAACTTTAAACCTGGATTTCCACCGTTACTAGTAAATGCCTTTATGATATTACTAGCTACTGCCCGCGGCGTTGCCACGCGTGGACTACATTACTTTTCAGGTTTCGGTTTGGCAATGGCTTTATTTTTAAAAACTGATTTTCTATCAGCCACACTGAGTTTTCTGCTCGTATAATCACTTCCACGAAGTAAAAATGACATGTCTTAATCATGGATGAAATAATTAATTATAATATTTTCCAAAACAGCTAATTATTATCCTTGATATTCCTGGACCAATTTTGATGAAATCTCCACTCATGGCTACTTAACTATAGAAAAATTTTCGATGATATTTCGATAAGTATCATCGAACTCATGATTAATTAAAACCTATATTATATTAAAATCTAGGCTTTCAAAACATTTTTACAATAGGGCAAAGTCTGGGGGTCTAGCAAAGATACCAACCGCTAACGCTAACGCCAAACGCTAACTCCAAAATGTACTGAAATGACGTTTCGAAAATCGCTAACTTTTCCGTAGCGAATGTCATTTCGATACATTTTTGGAGTTAGCGTGAGGCGTTAGCGTTAGTGATTGTGATCTTTGCTAGACCCCCAGGGCATTTTACATAATATGTTTCGTACACAGATTAGAGAAAAAAATCTACTTCGTATCATTCCAAAGAGTATTATTATACTTCTGTATCATTCAAAGAGTATATAATTTATTACGTAACGTAAGAGTATCATTGGTCCACTGCATTAGCCTATGGTAGTATGCATTGGCCCTCAGACCTGTTAGCCAAACATAAACGTCATGTAATGCCAAAAATAGGCGGAGCAAGGGTCAAGATTATACTCCCAAGGGTAAAGCTCTAACTATCACGGTTCATGAAATACAGCCTGGTGACAGACGGACAGAAGGACAGACAGCCTGACAGACGTCGTCAGTCCGTTTTGGGTACGGAACCCTATTACTAAGGCTCCGCTGTCCGTCTGTCCGTCTGTCACCATCAGGCTGTATCTCATGAACCGTGATAGAAAGACAGCTTCAATCTTCACAGATGATAAATAAATTTTTGTTGCCGCTATTACAAAAAATACAGAATAAAATAAGTATTTAACCCCTTCAATACTTATTTTATTCTGTATTTTAGTATTTTTTCTTTCTCATACAACAAACGTTTTTTTTTCTAGTTTTTATAGATAATGATATGGAACCCTTCGTGCGCGAGTCCAACTCGCACTTGGCCATTTATTTCTCTAATCTGCGGGCACTTAAGTATAAGTAACATATTTATATCTTGAATGCAATCGATTCATACTACTTACATATTATTTGATGGTATATCTATTTTACTCCAAAAACCTCAAACAACCTGCAAGGGCTTAAATAGAAAAACTAATAATTGTTAAAGAATTCTAATAAATTGTAAAATTTCATTCCACTATTTAATGCATATTTACTACCGAAATTAACTCCTATTACTCTTTGTTCATGGCCTTACACACGTTTTTTTTCTTTAATCTGTGCCTCCAGATGGACTTTACGTGAAACATGTGAAATATTCAATAACAACACGACGAAAAATTACTATACTTAACACTGGCTAAATACACTATGTGTGGAGCCATAATACAACATAAAAAAATTACTGTGACATAAACTAACCGTCAGTAGCCAAAAAAATTCACCATGAAGCGGCCATGTTGTATAAAATTCCGTCCGGTTTCGTAATGATATTTTAATAATTTTGACCAAATTTTTTTAATGATATTTGTATTTTAATATATCCTATGTTGTGCGCCGGTTATTTCTAAGCATATTAGTACAACCCGCATGAAAATCAGTTCAGTATCTAGGGTTTTGTTCAATAACAAACAAACAAACAAACAAACAAACAGCTACAAATTATTGTCCCTAGATGGCGTTAGATATGATAAATTAGAAAATGTATGGAGAAGGGCTAAAAGTCTTGTAGTCCTGCATCGCGGTTACGATATTTTTTGAACAATAGAACCTATGGGATAAATTAGATTTGACATCATTATGTGTGTGTTCCGTAGCGCGCCAGAATTACACATTTATTATATGTAGGGATTAAAGCCGGTACCTATAGGAAAGAAAGTGTAACGAACCAAGTATGGTATTATTATAGAAAAAAAGAATATGTATTCATTCCATCTTTTATTATTCAAACTAACTACTACACTACCTACTACAAATAACATTTGAACTGTAAACTAGCCAGGATGGCCTATAGACAGTACAAATGCTCCAAATCTTTTATAACATAATATTCACAATCTAGAGTCAGTGCCCTACAGCTTCTTGCGTGAACCGAAACAGCTGCTAGTACAGTGGCGTTTTACCCTCATGTTTTTTCCACTGCTCTAATCCATGATATAATTAGATTTTCATACATGCGCCAACATCCGGCCGCAAATGAGAGTAAGGTTAAAGCCCAGGGTTAATATTGTACTAAACCACGGGTTGTTGACTCTTGTTATTATTGTATTGACATCAAATGCATTCTCACTGCTGGGACACAGGCCTATCACAGGAGAGTGTAGGCGATAATCTGCGACACACTTAGGTTCGAATCATCAAAGCACGATAACACTAAGTTGCAAATCACAACTACGGTTTGAAATCACGCTACTTGTTGAAAAATACGACCAGTACGCGAGTGCGTACATCCGGACAGACTATACTGTAGGTATATCTGGGGGACAGACGAAAGAAAATTTTTGGCAACTCGAAGCAGAGGCGCCTCATTCGCTTGTTCAATAAGAGTCTCGATATTATAATGTAGGCACCCATAGCAAAGACCTGTACTACGTTACACGCCGGCGCCGGCCATATGAGCCAGATGTCTTGTGGTACGCCGCAAGGAATTCGCAGAGCATTGGTAGATTTCAAGCCCAAACTTGGGCAAACTGTAATTTGCAAGAACTGTATTCTATATTAACTACGTTATATTAATTTATTTTTCATCATTATTTATTTATAAGCTGAGGTGTTGTCACGTTACATCCGTTCCTTTCGTGAAAAAAGGTAGGATGGAACGCTACAAGTTAATGAGCAGCTCCTCCCTTACCTAAACAGTGCCTAGATTGACAGGATCCTAAGAGCTGAAGAGAAAAAAACGAATTGGTAACAGATATTTATTTTGTGCTTAAATTACTGTGAAAAGGACTGTCAAGTGCTGTGATGTGAAAGTTGTGAATGAATAATAGAAACCAGGTAATATATTATGATATATACATACATGTAGCATTACAGTGTGTAAAATGGTGAAGTTCATTCTTATTTGCTCTTGTACGTATTACCTACAAGACCTACCTACCTACGTATTACCTATAAGATGTAAAATAGATAAAGTAGGTTCTTAATGTATTGTTATTATTTTTATTAGTGTGTCTATTTTTAGTTTAGTTGCAAAATAATATGTTAGGTAAGTAGTTAAGTACCAATAGTTTAAGGCCCTTGAGTGGGCAAATTGGGCAACTGTAATGCCCACCCAAAGGCATGTTATATCAAATAAACAAATAAATAAATAAATATACTATCACACCTATTATACTAGTACAGTACGTGGGTGTGTGGTATTATATTGTTAAGTATCTGTGCTTTGGGTACATCATATGAGTATATAGGGGGTATATCATATTAGTAGGGCGGGGGTAAATAAAATTAAATAAACTATGGAAGTTCTTTGAGTTATATACTCAAATAAATTTTTGCAGAACCTTGGAAAACAAACCGGAGATGACGCTTTCGCTTTAGGCGTTATATTTTTTGCTACAACTATTATATTATCTGCGCTACAACTGAACCAGCCTTTGTAAAACAAACAGAAAATGGCATTTTTTCTTTAGACCCTCTTACGGGATCCAAAATATTTTCCGTTTCTCTAATGGCTCCCAAAGGCGAGCATTATCGGTGGCCTCATGAAACACGAATAGTTACCGACTTGCCAGTAACGAGCCAAGTTGATTTTCAGCACTTTTCCAACTCTCCTGGGAAACATTGATCGGTGTTTCTATGGTGGTTGCTATCGCGCATTAGAAAGGTGTTTCTAATTCAGCACAAAATGTATTGAGTTAAAGAGAATATTATAGAACGCTGATTTATGAGTCTATATAATAATCTACGTTGTTCATTGATTATGAAGCTGTTTCATAGTAAATTTATATTAATGCTTATCAGTACGTATTAGTCCCAAATTGAGACCTAGCGATTTCAGGATTTGTTTCAAAGGGTTATTATAATATATTATGTATTTTAAAATGTTTAAGCCTTTTTTTATGAGAATGAATGACGTGTCGAGCTTGTCATTCACCTGATGTTAAGCAATACGGCCGCCCATAACAGTTGCAATGTCACTCGGAACTTTAAAATAAAGTATAACCTACGAAAATCGTGTACGACTAGCCGTTCCTAACCGATCGGTAAAGTTAAGCAACGTACAGCAAAAAGTTGGTATTTAAGTACAACTGAGCGCTACCGTGCTTCGGAGGGCACGTTAAGCCGTCGGCCCCGGCTGTTGTCATAAGACAATAGTCGTTAAGCCATGTCAGAAGCCTTTGGGCGGCCTAAAAATTCTGACACCAGGGCTGATCACTTGCCTACACGAGAAGAAGATGAACCGATTTTGCTCACATTAAAATTTACCCTCATCCCTCATGCCAAAACTCATAACGATTCGATCATCATCAGTCCATTAGGTAGCATTTCGGATCGAGTTTGAGTATTGAACATAGTTGGTACCTCTACTATTATTGTTTATCTTATTTTGATGTTTACGTTATAAGGATTCTTGTAAACAAATTTTCCGTCAAATCTTACAAACTTTGGGACATTCGAAGGATTGTTTTTCGCTTATAGTTACTTTTCATGACAAGGTGGTAATTATGGGTAATGAAACCAAGGGCCTTAGAAATTAATTACGATTATATAAAAAGGCATAACTTTGCCGTACATTACGTAAACAGAGTAAAAAAAACGCTATAAACGTTATTTGTTTCCATGCTCTGTGACTGTGATTAAGTAGATACTGCATTACTATAACAGCAGTAAATATCTAAGATAGCCTACTTAGATAAGATAGACATAGATAAAATTATAATGAAAATAACAAAGTTGTTTACTTCTGCTTTGTACCTAACTAGGATAGGTTTGACCTCGCGTGTAGAGCCATGATTTTAGTGATGGGACTTCAGAATAATTTCGTTACTATAAATTTTATCGTCAAGCGAATTCATACTATCGAGATTATACAATTTATACAGATACTAATGCAGACCATATATGAGATATAATGGGCACCCATCGATTTATAATTATTTATTTATTATAATATAATATACTTACCAAGTTTCAACACACTAAACCATGACACTCATGCCCCGATATAGGAGAAGTTCGACACGATTTTCGTGCCGAGCATGATTGTAAGCGCCGAGCGCTTACACTAATGTTAAGGCATCCCAATTATTACTTAATTAATTAATTTGCAATTATCTCTCTTTCAGAGCGTTTCCAACTCCCCACCCACCGACCTTGAAGAAAAAAACAATTAGAAAATATAATATTAAGTGATAGAAACGATAAGAATGTGACTAAGTGCGGTGCGGATAGTTAAGTTTCCCCTCAGATGCTATATAACTTCGCCAATATTGTCCCACCGTAAGTTACCCCGAGCAATCGCAAGTTTTCATAATGTCAATGAACTTAGTATTTCCGATTTTCGTCTCCTAGCAACGACCTATGCCGATGCTTATATCCCAGGGGTGCCCTTGAGCATTGTGCCCACACACACCCTCACACTTGGTAGATCTCGCTCCCACAACGCTATAATAATGTTTGGGAGAGAGCATCAGCAATAGTAAGCCAAAACAGTATTGCTACCGTAAAAGTTGTACCTGGTCTATTATAGCAGTACGACATTAGTTTATAAGGGATGTCGTGCATAGGTCTTATTGCTCTGCAATAGAGTTGTAAATAGCTGCTGTTGACTGTCAAGTTACACGTCATCGGCTGCTGGTTATCAGGTATTATAACCAACGTTGTATGACGCACACTTGTCATATATTATGTGAGGTGTAATTTATAAGTACCTTTATGATGTAAAGGTAAAGCCTACATAGTACTAAGGCTAAGGTTCTGATGAATTTAGAAACAGTTTTGGGAATCAGAAAGTTAAGTGTAAGACATTATGCCATCACCGGTTTTATTTAAGTAAATACTTAGGTAAGTATAGACATAACAGACCACTCAAGGAGTCAAAGATCTTATCAAAAGTTGTACCAACTTTTTCATCATTATATCACATCAGCAACTGGAAGTCGTCCTGCTGAACATAGGCTACATGGCAGGCGTCTTGATGATTGGTGATTGCAGTGTATTTGACAGAACTTACCGAATAAAATGCTGCTGGCCACCTAATACGGGAAGAGATGGGGTAGGTAGTATTCTAGGACTGGGATTACATACCAAACTTTTCTCTTAAATCGAAGTAATAAAACTATAAAGAAACGAAGTATACAATAAATAGGTGGGTGTCGTTTATTTCGGCTTCTTTTTGTATAAATGGTGCTATCAATTTCGAGAAGAATAAGTTAGTGAAGTGAGAAGTAGTTGTTATTGCAATTGTTAAAGATATATCCATAATAACGTAAGAATAAAAAAAAAAATAAGAAAAGTGACCAGTTTTAAAGTAGACATCTTATCATCATAGTTACACCAATCTATCCTCATTATTATTTCAATGTAAAGTTGATTCATTCAGTGTAGATTTGTAACATTTTGATGGCTTGGTGATACCATAGACTTAGGATTTTTTCGCTTCCTTAGCATATCTGTTGCTTCCGCTCAGAACTACCTACAAGCCTTCCTACAGCTACAGCATGTAACATCAAGATTGCGATCTATTAAAACAATTTTTGCAAATATGACGTCACAGATAATCGATATTGATAATCGACTTTTGTAAAAACAACATGTGAACACAACGCCTAATTAGCAGATAGCTGCTCAATACGTTTATCTTAAAATCAACTTCAATACCTAAAATATCGTGTTTTACAGAACTTATTAATTTAGTTAGAATTAGAATCGTATTATTTTTATAAGATAAAGTAGCCACTATTACAGTCGCGTACAATTAACTAATCTTTTGTGATGGGTTGTTCGAGTGGCCACTTGGCCATCGAGATGTGCGATCTAACACAAAAAAACAACAATCAAAATCATGCAACGAGCTCAGTCACATACCTACTAATTTGATGCACAATTTTGTGAGCTTACTAATATCATAATATAATTATTAGACTATGCTAATATGAAGCCTCAACTTTTCGCTGACGTGAAATTTCACAGGCAAAAACGAGACAAAGCATTAGAGATTTTAGAGCACTGATTAAAATGATTATAGGGCCCTCCGTGGTGATGATTGAGGGCAACTGAAAAGGTTTTTATTAAGGCTCTGCGGTACCTATGGACTATGTACAACTGCGGAAATAGCGATAGGCGTGTTACTATCATTACCATCTTCCACCATGATAAGGTACCTTCGTGATTTATTATTAGTTTAATATCTATCGTTTAAAGACAATCAATAGTCATATAGGTGAATAGAGATGTGAAAATGAAAATTATTTACACAATGTCGATGTGCATTATATAATAGATGATTGAATAAACCAGTAGTAGATTTTCTTAAATTTATTTAATGGCCTTTATCGACCACGGTCGCTTCGTAGAATAAGAACGTCAAAAATACAAAAAGAGTAGGCCAATTAATGAAAAAACAAAAACCTTATCGATCTTATCTTTTAATTGAATCTGAATTAATTTGATGTTCCGGTAATACCTAAATGCGATACTGTGTGTACGTCAGTATGTAATAAATTAATAATTATGTTTACAGAAAATCAGCGCTAAATAGCTAATTATGATACATAGAGCATTTTTTGAAACACTAGCTCATAAGACATACTCATGCTGCCAATTTATTATAGCGACGTAATTTCCACTAAAAATTTAACCATCTTTAATGATTCTTGAAAACGGAAATCTAGTACATGTCTTTCATTAACTTAGAATCGCAGAGCCTACGTACCACTTTCTAGCTCCATTCATAGAAGAGGCTAGTGGCCCATCCTGCAACGTAGCAAGATAATTAGGTAAGCCACGCGTGGGGTTCTGATGATGGTGTATAATAATGTGTTATGTCACTATTCCCAAGATCGCCCTTGAATACCGCAACAGACGACTAACGCAAATGTGTAAATGTTTTATCAAAACAAGTCTACTATTTTGCCACATTATGAATAGAGTCAAGAGAAATATCAGTATACGCCGCGTGGTCGTGGCATGCGTCGGCTCTTATCAGGCGACCTTTCTGTGCATACGTTTATATACTATAAATTAAAAAGATAATGCCTTTCGTAATACCCAGGATGGGAACTATGAGGTGTAGAATTACGGTATCACAGTGTTATGTGATATTCGCGATGCAAAACGTGGTTCGAAAGGCTTCGTGTGAATTCAATTTGAATAATGTTAGATAGACATACCCGATAGTGAATCCGTTGTCGCATTAGTGAAACATTTTAAATGGAATTTTGCAGTGTTTTAATGTAGCAAAGCTTCCATACTCAAAAATTTAAAACAAAGTATCTAATGTCATTTGTTTCGCCGAACAAAAATATTGTGGGGGTAGTTCCATTGACACAAGGATAAGCTTTTAGTTAGTAACAGATAATACACGTGTTTCAATCGTAAATTGGAAGTGTGAGATATTAGAACTTAAATTATGTGACTTTCCAAGTGTTTGTGTCTTGAGATTCTCAGAAGTGAGTGACAGTTGTCAAAAGTGCTATAATGATGCCGATTTCAAGGGTTTCTGATGATTATCAGTATTTTGAAAAAATGCGTCGGAGTATCCAGTTTTGTGCTAAGTAGGCGTGGTCACAAAAGGAATCTAAAAAATGTCCTTGACGTATCGCGCAGGCGTTTGATGAATACAAACTGCTACTGCTTTGTTTACTGGTGTATCGTATTCCAGCAAGCGATAACGCGTTACCTAGTTAGTGATATTTTACTGTCGTCAATAAACAGCTTCTAAATTCACCACGCGTTGAAATTTCTCGAGTTTCAACAAGCAAATTTCATCGATAACTTTGAATATTGATTACCTCATCACTATCGTATTGTGGTAACTTTAGAGATTGATTTCAAAAGTTTGTATGGTACTTTTTTTAGTTGTGCTAGCTAGTTTGGTTGTTTTTGTTACTATGTCGAAAATAAGTCATGACTATGAGTGTTTGTGTGCGACATTGTAAATTAAATTTACATTTAAAAAATTTGAGCCGCAATGGAGACAGACTTCGAGGAAGCGGCTGGTATGTATTTTCACATATTTACAGTATTTGTTTTAATAGTAAAATTATCTTTCCTGATAAGATTTGAATACAGAACGGTCGGGATTGCTAATTAACTGAAATTAATAACGTAAAAATTAGTACGTTTGATTTAATTTGTGATTTAGTGTTATGATAATAACGTCTCTATAAAAGTATAAGCAGTCTATCAAAAACTCGGTTTTGCTCGTTTTATAGGTGTTAGGTATATAGGTATGTACCAACCCTACCTATGTTACCTGTACCTATGATTCGGTTTCAAATGTTAGACATGAACACAACATATGCCTAGGTATAATCAGGCTCTACCAATAGCGGAATGTTTACCATACCAGGGCCATTATTCCGTATCGATTCCTTACTTCGAAACCACGTGAATTCCTTGTCTTACATAAGAAATCTGCAAAACTGTATTCTCTATGAAACGAAAACAAAACCGCGCGAAATGAATTTGGATTTGTCGCGATTTGAAGTTTAAATCGCCCCAATTCCAAATTCATTTCGCGCGGTTTTGTTTTCGTTTCATAGAGAATACAGTTTTGCAGATTTCTTATGTAAGACAAGGAACTCGCGTGGTTTCGAAGTAAGGAATCGATACGGAATAATGGCCCAGGAGGGCCGTATGCTTGTTTGCTACCTATAGCATAAAACCCAGAAATGGGCGACAGCATTCCCCTCGGTACATTTATATCTTCTGCGATCACCTGCCAAGCATGGTGAGGATGGCAAATCCCCCCGATAAACGTCCAAAGTGGCGTTTTACGGGGAGGCCTATGTTCAGCAGTGACGTCTTTTGTGTGATCATCAACAATTTATTATAGTACATATTAACCACCGCGGATGACAGGTTGATCAGTATCTGGTGGTGGTTTCCTGATTGTTCCATTAGCTGTTATTGCATCCACGGGTGAGGTGGATTGTCCTATTCTTACTCCAGAACAGGACTGAAGACGTCCACTGCTGAACATAGGGCTCCCCATAACGCAACTTTGGACGCGCGCCTATCATAGATTGGGGGGAATTTGCCATAATCACCCTTCTCCCACACGCTTGGCAGCGCGAATTTGAGCGGCTGCTTGCCTCCTGCATCCATCGGCTCCCCGTGGTTGGTTTTATTATCTCGTTTTATTATTTGTTTTCCAGGTTTGCCGTACGTGCATGGATAATATAGATTCTAATGTAAAATTACTGTACGACATGAATTGTTATTAATTTACCAAAAATATAATTATTTTAACAAAAACGCCGTCCCGAGTACAAATTGTTATAAATTTCGTCAAAGTCACGCTAAACTAGACATGTCCTTGTAATTTGAATAAAATAATACCAAACTGGCAACCGGTGATAATATTTTCATAGAAAATGCTTTATTATGTCGTATTCAAACTGCTGATTTGCATGATAGAGGTAATGGTAGAACTGTTTTCTTGTCACAGTTGAAGAAATTTAATATTGAAAACCGTAACCGAGGCGTAGAACGCAAGTAGGTAGCTTGTCATAAAATGAACCGACATGGCTACATTGTAAAGTAAATTTGAAACAGCTAACCTTTTAATACTCGCTGCGAGCCGAACTGCTGAAAACAAACGATGAACGTCAATGAACTCGTAAAATGTTTTTAACAATTCGAAAGCTGTTGAAAACATTAATTTTAACTAAATTAAAAATGTGCAGTTGATATATTTTTGATTCGTTTCGAGACAAACCCCAACTATTACCTACTACTATATCAACTAAGTAAGTACATGTTAATTCAGTATTACATTACAAATACACAAGTAATATTATTCTACTGTGAATACATCGTAAAAATAGCACATAAAATAAAAAATCAAAACTTGGCGTTGCAACGTACCTATCCTAGCGAGTTTGATTGTACCTATTTACTCTTATATAAAAATACCAAAACGCCGCACTACAATAGAACAATACACAAAACAAAGAACAATGTATAAACACCACTTGTATGAGAAAATACAGTGTCAAATATACCTGACTTCTAAGTCTGACTCTTAGTTGAATTTGGATGTAACCTCTTGGTTCGAGTCACAAGGTCAAACATCTAGCCAAATATACGAAATGACCACGTCTAAAATGAATTGCCTATACATTACCATGGAGTAGGCCAGTCGAAAAAGAATATGCCAACATGCTAGATCATCTATAAAAACGAGTAAAAAATTACGTTTTTTGTATGGGGGTATTTTTTAGTATTAAATTGTTGTTATAGCGGCAACAGAAATACATCATCTGTGAAAATGTCAACTGTCTACCTATCACGGTTCATGAGATACAGCCGGTACTGGTGACAGAGGCGCACAGACTAGGACAGACAGACAGCCTGGGTACGCTTTGGGGACCGACGACCTGGTGAAAGCCGCGGGGAGCAGATGGATGCAAGAGGCGAGCAGCCGCTCTAAGTGGCGCTCCCTGGGGCCAGCCTATGTTCAGCAGTGGACATCTTCAGGCTGTTAATGATGATGATGACGCTTTGGGTACGGAATCCTAAAAATAAATTTTTCTCCGCTATTATGGTGGTTAAACTACAAAAGGCCACATAAGTTATCTCGTTAAACTGTGAACTATGTTAATATTATGCATTTAAGTTCGTTCTCTGTCAGTGTACTCTAACTGCGTCTGCGGTGGTTGCGGTTAGGTTGGAGTTTTCAATAAAATTAAGTTCTCTTCGTTGAGTTTGTTACGTGAATTCAAAGTAATTTTCGTGTTAGTTACGTAATTTATGCTTAATATTACCTAAAATAATTTGTTGTGGAAAGCTACGAGGTATATCTAAGTATACCTACTTCACCTGTAGGTATTTCATAAAAAATATACAAACCAGTAGGTCGTGTCGCGGCGACATCAACACTTCGCGCCATGCAGTGCTAGGCATGAGCTGTAAAATTCATGTGTCTTCTCTCGAGAAAATGTGTGACCTATGAACGGTCACGGGGACCACGTCAAAAAACATTTCTTGCGTTTTCATTGGTCAAGATTTGGGAATAAACGGACCCTTGCTGCTGCTGCTGCTGTCTGGTCACAGATTAAAATTAGTAGTGTGAAACAATTCGATGGCGGCAGCTGTGAAGTGCGCTCCAAGCCCCCCGCATACTGCGCACACCGCTTACCCCACCCACGCACATCAAATTTTATCTACTCTGCAGCATTTCGCGCCGACTTCACAGCCGCCGTTGAATTTGAATTGCATTCCACCTACCTATAACGTAACGTAAGTACCTCACTCTACTCGGGTAACGTAAAAAGCATTGACGAGCGATGTCAGTTATCAATCAGGTAGCACGGTTTGTGATCTATATTGATACCGGTTATCTAGTTAGAAAGGGAGACTGACTAGCTATTGATTTTAACCCGTAACTCTATCTCTGATAACCAAAACTATAGCGAGGATATTCGTACAGTCAGCAACCAAAGTTAAACTTCAAACTTTACAGGCTTGTTTGGCACAACCACGGAATAGTTATATAAATTATAGTACTTAAACTACGTAACAACGGCATTGGAATTAAACGGGCTTGTTGAGTAGGTACGCTATCGCTAAGTACGTTCTACCGACTAGTAATACTTTATAAGTTATTGGTACGAATTCGAACAATAATTATTGTAACTTTAAAAACTTAACCAATGGGGAAGAAAGGTTCTCGAGTGGTGACCACGAACCGAACGACGCAGCGTAGGTCGCCCCCATTAGGTGGACCGAGCGACGCTTTGGTAACTGCGGGGAGCTGATGAATGCAAGAGGCAAGGAGTCGCTCAAAGTGGCGCTCAGTGAGCAGTAGACGTTTTCTAGCTAATGAAGTGACATAACTAAAAAGTCTAGCTGAAATTAAACGAAACTTATATCGTGGAATACACTTGTAAATTTTCACGCACATATATAATATCACCTAACATAATAGATCGTCACTTCCCAATGTGGCCAGTTCATCAAATATAATACAATACAGCTTCGACATCAATAAGTAATTATATGTTCCTAACAAGTACAGCTTCTTGCTACCACCACAGAATACATAATAGTACTACGTATACTATGGTCTGCTCAAGTGCCAAATTCTCATTAGTACAGTATTGTTTCACTAAAACGTCGTTGTCACTATATAGGTAGAGATATTATGATCGGAATGGGTAGCTGCTAATTATGCGACCGTTTTATTTAGTGCTATTGTTGTCAACAATCGGTTTGTGATCCATTCATCAATGAAGGCGCCAGACTCATTCATCTGCTAGAATCATGATTATTGTAACTTTCATTTTCGTCATAACTAATGTCACTCAGTGCTTAAAAACCAAATAACGAAACTTCTAAATTTTACTTGAGCTATTTCCTTAGCTTTATCATTTCAAGTACATCAGGGCCTTTATTCCGTATCGATTCCTTACTTCGAAACCACGTGAATTCCTTGTCTTATATAAGAAATCTGCAAAACTCTATTCTCTATGAAACGAAAACAAAACAAATGAATTTGGAATTGGCGCGATTTGAACTGTCAAAAATTATATGTTTTACTGAGACGCGTTCCGAAACATCAACACATCAAAAACTATGACCACTTATGTCAATATATTTTATTCAAAATAAAGATAACTTTAATGTAAAGTGAAGGTATATCTAACGAAGTAACACTATTTGAACATGACACGATAACGACGTGGTTTCATATCGTGTGGAATCTGTGTTTCCATAGAGAATAACCGCCCAGGAAGTATAATAATGAATACTACTTATTATGAACTCTATTATTTCCTTTCTGTCCAACATGTGAGAGAAAATCAAATAGACATTCATATGATACCTACGCAGATACTGCTTAACCTTCTATACGGCTCCTTTTATTAATGACGGGCCCGATAGCTCAGTTGATAGTATCCCTGCCTTCTGAACTGAGGGCTGTGGGTTTGATTCCTACCCAGGACAAACATTTGTGTGATGAACATAGATGTTTGTTCTGCGTCTGGGTGTTATATTGTATTCTATGTATGTATTTACAAACAAAAAAGTATATAAGTATTGTATCAGTTATCTGGTTCCCATAGATCAAGCTATGCTTAGTTTGGGGCTAGATGGTGCTGTGTGAAATGTCCACACATATATAAAAAAAAAAATTTAGCTCCACCAGTTTATTTTGTCATCGGTTATCTTTTGTTGGCTTCGCACATTATATTATTTTACTAGAACCGTCGAGATAGACTTACGAACAAAGGTTATGACGTGACTCCACAGTAAAAGTTTCCCGCCAATAATATCACACAGTCTAGTATCTGGTTACTAGAATGTGTGATGTCTCAGGATGACGTGCGCAGTGAGAGTCACGCGAAACTTTAATATTTTAAAGTTCCGAGTGACACTGCAGCTGTTATGGGCGGCCGTATCGCTTAACATCAGGTGAACGACTAGCTCGTCAGGTCATTCATTCTCATAAAAAAAATGTGGCCTGATAAGTGCTATAACTTTATCAATGCACCATGCTATGATAAAAAAAAAATTACGGACGGCTAAACATGTTCGTGCTTAAGAATGCTCTTCCTATAACTCAAGCTCTTAAGACAACGGGTAGACCCAGATGAGCAGGTCGAAATTCGTTCAAAGAAACATCGACCTTAACGTCATAGACTTAAATATCAATTCAATCTGAACATCCGCGTGGCGCTTACGACAAAGGCAACGCACGAAATGACTGATTTTGGAGGTTTTTAATTAATATGTTCTATGTTCGTATAGTATTTCTCAAAATTATTAATTCATCACATTATGTGAATGTTTGTTGGGCATACACTATTATTTTTTTGTAAAAATATATTCGATAGAAACTGTATAAAATAGGAACAACCAAATTTTTTGAGGTATGTTTACGATTTTTTTTTATAGAACTGAATTTATTTATCTTTTATTTGCGTTCATCACAAACAAGTTATTGAAACGAGTTACATGATATATTAAATTCAAAGCTCCACATGCTCTAATTTCATCAGGAAACTTGCAAAAAAACACCTTGTTTGCTCTACCCGTCACCTTAAAGAAAGTTTTTATGTTCATGATTATTCAACATGGCATGGCACATTTCAGGTCAAGCTGTCGGCGTTGCATTGCATGCCCATACTGCATGTAAAGTATCAGGCAAGTATCCGCTATGAGACCCATCTGCTACAGGACTACATTCGATATTCAATTTCACGAAACGTAACTACAAATAAAAGCTTTCACCAAGAAATACTGAACATGTATTTGTATTCTTAAGTTCTACTCTGATATTGAACCATTATGAACCATACAAAAACCAACTCTTTGATTTCATAAAATAAATATTGCCGTCGCGATAGAATAATAAAATTCACAACTAACGAAGTATTAACTACGCGATGAAATGGTAACAAAGAATATGTTTATGTACTTACTTAAAAATTGTGCGATGATGGTAGGAAGAGTGGCCGTCAAAAACAGTGGCCGTCCACGAAAAACTTCAGCACTGTGAAATTATACTTACAAGCGCCACTAATAATGTTGATTTCCTTCGTATTATCAAGACATCGTTTTTACATGCAGCACTATTGAACTAGTGCATGAAAATCTCTTTTGATACGCCGTCATAAAGATATATCAGCTTTTGTTTGCGCGGGACTGTTCGGACTAGGATTTTTAGCAGCACCATTTTTACTGACATATAGATTTTTATTTTTCATTCGATGATGATTGTTTGCCGTTGTTTGCCGGTTTGAGAAAGTTCTTTCTCATCCTACTTGTGGGTCTATGGATCTGAAAGGATACTCTCATCCCACTGGTGGGTATACAAATCTCAAGGAATTCATCCACAACCTATTGACAAATGTATGTTTTGCCAGGAATCCGCCTCTCATCCCATTGGATGAGAGAATTATATACTCGAGTGATTCTCTCTTGTCCCACGAGTAGGTGTTGCGAGGGATTTTCTCTCAATCGTGCCAGGGGAGAACAGTTTTCTTCCCGTATTTATTTATTATTCCAACGTTCTCGGGGAATTCGATCTAACTACTGAGTAGAGTTGAGCCGATGGGTGCATGGATCGTGAGTTTCTAACTATTTACTAAGTACTTGTATCTCGTAATGAATACTGCTAAAACTAGCGCCAACAATACAATTAACAACTGTCACTGCATTCACTAACGTTTTGCAAATTAGACACGACATGCCGTGCGATCACCCATGTTTATTTGTCTGCGAGGCAGACATGGCATTCTGCCATGTTTAGCCTGAACTTCATGACATGGCAGACTATCTATAAAGACAGCCTTTGTGGTGTGGTTGAGCAGGTTGGCTCATAACCCTGAGGTGGTGGGTTCGATTCCCGCGACAGGTTTATTTAGTTAGTTAAGGTCCAGAATCTATGTATATGGTCGTTGGGTGTTATAAAAAAAACATCAGACAAACAGCCTTTAAAAAATAGTCTTTATTGCCGATGTCAGTGCCGGATCGCGGAACGACTGGACTGGAAATGACATAGGTCGAGAATCAATCATTGAAATCCCGCAAATTATCGCAAAGAAGTTAGGCTTACCTATACACGTGCATGATTTAGGTATGTTTTAGTTTAAATACTAGATATATCGCATAATATATCCATCATTTTCACAACATCGTATCAGATGTGAAATGATGGATATATACTCACACTTAATTAGATTAGATTGCTTACTTATAAATTTTTTTGCAGTTTATATTACTAACATTTTAGTATAATATGTGTAACTTTTCAAATAGGCATTTAAAAGTGTATCTCCGACGAAAGAGTCTGGTTCCCACAGCACGGGTTTCGAGCCTAGTGTGAGAGCCAGGTGTTCCAACCCTCATAATGTAATTTTCTCTGTCTATCTAATAAATGTTTTTTCATTTTCATTTTTATTTTCAATACATATAAATGTAGAGGTACCATAGTTATTTTGAGTGCATCACTAGCCATAATTAATCATTTATGGTCACGTAGTGAACAAAATATGCTCGTGAAGTGTGATCGACTGTAACTGTGGATTGTGAATTTGTGACGTATAATAAAAAACATGAGAATCCGCAGTTATTACCTATTCATGTATTGATCCATCGCAGATTTCTGTTTATTTTGAGAAGCGGAGTCATTGCTCTTTGCTTAAGCATGTGTTCCCAGATAAATACAACTTTGTGTAAGTACTTAATATAAACACAAGGATAATTTTTATACATTAACGACTAAGTTTCAATCTGTTATATAGGTCATATTGTTAAAAGACGTCATGTTAGTACAAATACTTAAATCCAAACAGGCAGTAGTACGGTTTGCCCACAAATCGCTTTCATAAACTCAATTTGTCCTTGGGATTTATGAACTAATCCTTCTTGAGACTAACTGATTTATGAGAAGGCCGGAGAAGGATCTTAAGTTATTTATTATCCTCACTTCTCTGAAAAAAACAAAAAACCTTTGGCGAGATTTTTACGTGCTGAAGACAAAATTATTCATATTGCTTTTTTGTTATCAGCTGTTTCATCATTTTCATCAACATATGCTATAATTACCTTACATTACCTTAAATTACCTTAAATTACTTACCTATTACAGCATAATATGATGATGAAAATTTACTAATTTATTTAAGTTCTAAAATTAAATAGGTTGTTTTGACTCAGCCTACGTTGATCCTAAAACATTGTTTGGTAATTTGGTTGGCAGTAGGGTGAGACGTTCAACTGTGGCTGCCAGGCCAGCCGATTTTTACCACAGCTCACATTATTGAGTTTTGAAGTAGTTTGGGTGAAAATAATCTAAGCACCTACCTATTTTTTTTAAACTGCCGGTGAAAAGGTTAATCAACATCAGGCATTGAGTTTCACAGCCTAGCTATAGACATCATTAAAACTTCTAGTTGACTGTTTAGTGGAAATAAGTGGGAGAATCTAGAATTTAAATGAAATTATAGAATAATAAAAAGGTGCGCTGTGTATTATTTTCTTCATTACATTTTCTAGTTCTACCATTAAACTATGATTCAGCTCGTATCATGTCAAAAGTTGCGGGGTCATGCTACATCAAAATGTTTTGTTGTTCACTACTTACTGTGATCTTGTTTTGACGTTGAACGCGCACAATTTCTTAAAATAAACTACCAGAACGGCAGATCCCATATGTATAGTTCCGATATAATTTCTATGAGTCACAAAATAAAAATATAAACACATTGAAATTTATTGCGGCTCGCCGTGTATTTACAAACTTTCGCGTTAAAAAATTATTGTAACGCGTTTTAATGAAAAACTTTTCTTACGAAAGTTAGAATATATTGTATCCCACTTCAACTATTACTTCTAAGTGCAGTGGGAGTGAGACGGCGTTAGAGATGGCTATTTTTTAAATCTTTTCTTTATTGAATGCGTAATAAACTTTTTGCGTGTTTATTTTAATTATATTCTAATAAAACGTGTTGAGGCCAGCTGATTTCAAAGTAACAGTGTTTTTGTGGATTTAATTACCCAGCTTTTAGCTAGAAGTTTTAAAATGAAACACTATTTTAAAATGAAAAGTAGTTATTTCATCTGCTCCGGGCTTGCTGGTAATTATATTTTGGCGAATTGGATTACGCATAATAGGTACCTAGCTCTAACCTAATTTCTAAAATGTAACGGTAAATTAAATTTGATATTAGTAAACTCTTTAGTTTTAAATTATTTAGTAATACCTATTTCTTATTATGAATTTCAAAGATAAATATAAAATTATAGACGACCTACGTAGTTTTTACGGCAACAAAACGTTGTCAGACAATCAATGAAACACGAATAGAGACTAATATTGTTATCGTCCATCGACGTCAGATCTCGTGCTGATAAGGCGTCAAGGAGAATTCCTCAATGTATTTTTCAGTTTTTGTTGTATGCTGTGACAATAGTACGTTTTTTCTGTATCAGAGAATGTGTTTGTGACGTCCGTCGTCTTTTAGTGCAGCATGCATCGGCACCTTAAGTTAAGGAGAAGTAAGTGGATTTATCTATGGTTTTATTTTATAATGGTGGCAACAAAAAAATGAGTTTTTAATTTTGGAACTATTTTTATGGCAAAATCATTTTAAATGTAAAAGGAAAACTGGAAACGCGAGTGGGTTTTGAAACGTTTGAACCCGCGTCCATTCCGTTTATACTGCCAGGACACGCTTTACTGATATTGATCTCAGGTTGTAATTTTCCCGTTCGTGATTGAAATTGGTCCTTTAAATTAAGAATTAATTATTTGATTACGTTAAGTAGGCGATTTTGCTGTCAATCATTCAAATCTTTAGTTTTTATTGTTATTAAAAGACGGTATTGGCTGCCATTGAACGACAACTTATAGCAACAAAAATTTTTTCGTTATGTATATTTGCTCTTTTTAGGGTTTCGTACTCAAAGGGTAAAACGGACACTATTACCATATGTGTAAACTACTAAGGCTACTCTGTCCGTCCGTCTATTCGTCTGTCACCCGGCTGTATCTCATGAATCGTGATAGTTTAAACGTTGATATTTCCACAGTTTTTTATAGTTTGTATAACCGTTATAAATAAACGTTATTTTTATAAATAATGGCATGGAACCCTCTGTGTATAATAGCACCCTTCTTTTTGGTTGGGGTTAATAATCGTAATGGTGTCTAAGCCAAACTAACACTATTATTTAATAAGACCTTCAACAAATCAACACAATGGAGCCATGAGGTTTATCTTATCCCAATAAGTAGGCCCAATATATTAGCGTTACTACGTATCTTATCTAGACGCGTAGGTCCGTGGCAATTAGCAGTCATATATCATTATTTCTTACTTACTTGCTGGATATGTAAATAAATATTTTTTTTATTTTTATAGCAGTATCGCCTGCTCAGCGTTATCTACAGATTAATTTGTAAAGGAAAAATTAGAATCACGAGCGGGGATTGAACCCGCATCCATCCATCCCTCAAGCCGGGATATGCTTTACTTAAGCTACCGTGACTGGTGGTCTCATGCTCATGTCCGTATTTTTCCTTCACCTTTTACAACCAACTTACCGCTCCCGATCCGCTCGTGATTTTTCCTTCCGGCTTCGCGCGGGTTAATTAGTTTTAAGTCCTAACCCTGTTTATGGGTAAGAGAGAAGGGAAAGGGAAAAAAAATACTTAGAAGGGAGGCAGGCGCCTGCCTCTCTTCTCTTGCCGTCCCGTCCATTCATCCTTTTACCCTATTTTTTACCTATCTTCCCTTCGACAAGGTGGGTTTAATTTTTTTGTTTTTTTTTATTGAAATTAAAATTGGTGTCCAAATATAATAAAAATATGCGACTAAAAAATCTTGAATAAAAATTACATCCATATTGCTTGGGCAACCCGCACTTGACCGTTTTAGAAAACAAAAAGTATCCTTAATATTATTCTGCATAATTAGCTATTACCATACCAAATTTCAGCAAAATCCGTTCAGTGGTTGCAGCGTGACGCGTGTTCAAAGGGACAGACAGACAGACAGACAAACAAAAAATTCAACAAAAATTGTTTCTATTTCTATATCGATTAAGAGGCATACTGCAGTCAAATTTTCCAAAAATATTCAATCTACAGTTTTAGCCCAGATACAGTTTTATTATACGTATGGATGATTGATTGATACAGTGCGCGGGTCTAGACGTAAAAAAATAAAAAGTTGTAAAGAAACAATTATAAATATGTTACGTTGCAGTGGTTGAAGACATCACGATCACAGTGCATCGTTATCAATAATAAAATGAAAATAACAATGCAAACTTTAAAATGGGAGGTGGAAACAATCAAATCCTAATGATTTTCTTTTGAATCTCTTTCATTAATATTCAAAATTTCACCAATATTAAATGTGCAGAGTACTTTTAAAACTTGACCATATTTCTAGCTTTCGATTGAAGTATTCAAATCTAGAATCGATCTATACCTACGGTACAGAAAACTCGGGATTACAAAAGGAAAATCATCTGAATGTAGAGCAAATTATGTTCATTAACTTTACCTATTGACCAACCTAATCTACCTATGCGTTTTTGGAGTGTCTTTGATTACAGATAATGAAGGGGTCTACTTATAGACCAAGGACGTAACGAAAATATTGTAGTCTGGCATCTATAACATCTTCGATAAGCATTAAAAGAATCTGCACCAAACGCCTTACTTACAGGTGCCTGTCTTAGATGCTATTTTATGCGTTTAATCTATGAGAACTAAATAAAACCTTGTCAAGTGAAAGCAAAACTAGGCTATAACACTAGCAACCATGAATGTATGAAATCTTTGGATCCCGCATTGCCATAATACGCCAGTGAAGCACTAAAATAGTGGTGATGTAAATATGTGTGAGTGAGTGGCTAGGTGAGCTAGGCTATGCGATTTTCAATATTTGACTGGGTTCACTCAGTTGGAAATAGTTCTGCCTTCTGAATTAGGATGTGGGTTCGATTCCCATCCGGGGCCGGCCTACGCTGCGTCTTCCGGTTCATGGTCGCCACTCGAGAACTTTTCTTCCCCATCGGTTGTCAGTTCTACGGAGCGATGTGGCCTGCCCATTGCCATTCCAACTTGCTAATCCTAAGAGCTACATCGGTCCATTAAGTTCTGTGCTGTGTGGAGCTAGATGTCAATGTTGATTTCTAAATCTGTACTTATCAGTAAATTTAATTAACTGTTTTGCACAATGCAATGTGAAAATTATAATGATTCTCTAAGACATTTTTAATGTCTTGTGTCTAAGTCCTTGGATATCAATGTGTGTGTAAGCTTTGTGCCAATGACTGCAATTGGTGCCTCAAATGTAAGTTCAGCGTGATCTATCCAGAAGTTTTATACATTCATGGCTACACGCTCATAATGAACTCATTACAGAACATGGGTGTGTCTGCATAATATTTACATTAATTTTGATATATATAATAGCTCCGGGCAAACAGTCTTATAATTAAGCTAATTGTAAGCAATCGTTTCATTAGGTAAACGGCTTAAGTTGTCAGTCAATACTCGCCGATTGCTGTAACATGTGTTCTATAATTTATAATGTGTGTTGATGTGCGCGTCTCACTAGAGTTACAATTCCTACTGCGACACGGGCCTTCGCCTTCTCTTACAAGGAGATAGTGTAACCCAAAGTTCGTCTAGGTCTACCACCACTTTGCATATTGCTAGTTGTTTTGCCGCCAAGCACTACTGTGTTCTGGTTTGAAGGGCATTATAGCTAGTGAAGTCACTGGGCGAATTTGAGAGCCTATATTGAATCGCTTGTAAAAATATTTCTACAAAAATAAACAAGGCGATCTCACAGTACGGCCCCTAATGGCACAGTCTAGAAATCTTTTTTATGCTGTTTGATATCTAAAGATTACGTGCGCAGTAATCCTGAGGTATCAAACACTGCATGTGGCACGCGAAATTTTAACTTTGAGTTCCGAGTGACAGGCGAGCGACTAGCTCGTCACGTCATTCGTTTACATAATAAACCATTCATAATCCAGTACATGAGCTAGTTTAGATGCTTAGATGACACTATCCTCGAATCTTATAATTCTTGCACATGCCAGTTTCCTTACGATTTTAACTTTTTCTTCACCGTTGTAAGCGCGAGCGCAAATTCATCCCATATTTAAAAAATCATGGGTGCAAATCTAAGCGATAGTTGAAGCATGGACAGCACAGTCGCTCATTTGCACTCATTTGTAAGCATCGTTTTAACCGCGGGATCTCAGCGACATGACTACTCCACCATCTCTTCCTGTGGGTACCGTAAGAGCCGGGGGTGTATCCAGGAATGGGCACTATGGGCATCAGCAGCAGTATTCCATCCCTTTTGGCTTGGGCTCTATGTTCAGGGCTCTGGATAGTTGATGAAGTGATAATGTGTTATGCATCGTTTTATTTAATTTACCAATCAAGACAATGATGACTTTGAGATAATTCCTTATTAAAGAAGTAAGTTTTATAATAATAATACTTAACTGCGTGTTAATTGCTGTCCCGTCAACATATCAATCCTCAATAAAATGCGGCGCGCGCGCAATTTTACCCACCTCGTTATCTGTATATGGACATGATATGCTCCTAGTTGACCATACGTTGACCACAACTTGTATCGGTCACTGCCATGAAGTAAAAAATCTGTGGAGCATATTATAAACGAATTTCTCTGAAACACAAGAAATGAATACACGTGATTTGTAGGCACCACAAAGCTTGTAGTTATTCCAGCGGTAAAGGATATAATCCTATGTACCGCATATAGGAAAGAGAAAAGGGTATCAACGAGTAAAATATTGGTGTTAGAGTTTGGTTCGATAGTTTCTGGAGTACTGTGAACTCCATGACCCACTACACCTTCATAGTCTACACTAAAGTTAACTAGACAAACTATGGACTGTAGCAAATGTTAATAATTTTGATTACTGGACTGGTGGAATAAGTCTGTAACAACTTATGCATATCCATAAGCTGTACTTGACTCTATCTTTCCGTGTGTTACCTTTTCACGGCCAAATGGCGGAAACGAAATTTGGTATAGCGATAGTTTGAATCCTGACAAAAGACATTAGACATATTTTTTTACATAACTATTAGATTACCGTGCGGAAACGCTGCAGCATTCAATTACTTTCAAGTATGACTTTTAAAGCAACGTATTGTCTGCTACCAAGAAGCCTTACGCGTAGTCAAGTGATTCAATTTTCCTTGACAACTGCGTGCGTCCTAAATACTAGCCACTGAGATTTTATTAGGTATGGGAAGCTTTAAAAGGAAATAACATGGAGTTTTAGTGGAACTCGAAGACTTGACAGCGATTTTTTGTTGGTCATTCGTGTTTGGAATAGAAGTTTGTCAGTGAGTATTATCATCGGATTTAGCAGTTGCCGCTCAGCGGGGATACTCGCAAAGGTAAAAAATTGGTGATAATAATCTTTGGTGCCTAATTAGAGCCATAGAACTCTGTCAATTCAGCAAAAATGTACATATTTGATTGTTTAAATGCATAAAAAAGTTTACGAAAAAGAACAATATAAGGGTTTCTGGAATTCTGTTAATTTTTTGGGAATTCAATTGTTTTATTTGCTGATATCAGCCACTTGCCGTCTAACTGGTCACTATTTATAAATATAAAGCCTGAAATTACAGTGGTAAAGGTCTTCCAAAACCCTTGACGGAAATCTGCAACATAAGGGTCCTCAGAAGAAAACTATATCGGAAATGTCTCACGGCCACTTAAAAAATAAGTACGGCTTTCAGTTATAAATATTTGCATATAGATATAATCATATCACAGTATTACCTCCTATTTTTTCCTGGTGTAAAACTAGGACCACCCCATCTCTGATTCGCGGGTGCCGCAAGAGCCGGCTTAGAGTAAATATATCCAGGGAAGCCGTAACATTCTGCTTGGACTACAAATAATGTACTGACGGTTTCAAAATGACGAATCACGCAGGATTAAAATGACGTGGATCACACAGGGACCATGATGACCAAGACGCCTAAGCTTGGTGTCTATATGGTTTTAAGGTCACAGCTGATAAGAATCACCCAGCACCCATTCCGCACCGCCTCGTCATACGGCGTCCACTCGTTGTCGACTCGTGGTCCACGGGTGGACGCCGCGTTATCACCAATAAACGTCGCGCGGTCGACCAGTGGACCCCGCGCGGTCAACGAGTAAACGCCGCGTGGCGCGCGCGCCGCGTCAACGAGTGGACGTCGCTTGGTCCATGAATTTTCGAGTAGTCTGTCACCAATTGGCAGTAGGTCTACCCGTGTGTTTCGTAATGTAATCGAAAGAAAGGCTGGGAATGAAGGGATAGTGGGGAGCGGTGCATCGCCAAGTATCGTCCTCGCGTGAATCATTCGCGGGCAGCGCGCGGTCTACTCGGAACCCGCGCGTTGTCAATGCGCAGTCAACGCAAAGCAAGCATGCGAGCAGTGAGTTGTCAACTTGTCACCGAGGTCCACCCGCTATCCGCGCGTGGAGGGCTTACGACCGAGGCGATCCGGTGACGCTACGGAGTTGATATAGTGAGCATGTATATCCATACATGTCCATATAAAGAATACCAGCCGCAGGAGGCGACGCGGTGCGGAGTGGGTGCTGGGTGGTTCTAATGACCTGTGACCTTTAAAGTGCTTTTAAGAGACCTTTTTCATGCAGTGGACAAAAAAAGCTGATGAGGTGATGCCCTTCAAAATCTTACAAACTCATAAGTCAAGATCTGTTCACGCAATCAAAGGTTTGGCCAGAAATCGAAACAGCCATAGGTACATTTTACTGTGTCTAGGACAGCGTTAGCACGACTACTCTAATTGGAAGCATGCCAGTTCGTATAACTTTCAGTCAACACCTAATCCTTAGGCTGTTTAGACGCCTCGCCGCCGTAACAACAAAAACAAATCTTACGTCACCGAATTTCGGTCTAAAATCGCATGTTTTCGGTGCACTTAAATATTTAAGGCTAAAAAATACTAAATTACTGTGTGTGAGGTATTTAAAGTACAATTGAACAGTGTCATTAAACAAAATGTGATCAAGTGAACTACAATTAATTAGTGATGCGAATATGGAGATTGAGTAGTTCCGATTTGTTTTTGGTTTAATTACCGGAGTCTCTGATGAGATGTTGATTAAAGTAAAAGTCAAGGAGCACAGATTGCAGGTCAATTCTGTCAGGACAGCACGTGGACGATTTAACTTTTTTGGCTACGACCTAGTTTCTAATAGACACAATAGTTTTACGTTGGGTTTTCTATTTATCGAAAGAAGTAGCTAAACAAACAAACATTACTCTTTGCTATGGCGTGGTGTCTTATTCCAAGTTATCACATAATTCCTACTTAACACGACTTAATTTAACATCAGGTTCAAGTAACACGAACATAAGCAAGCAAATTGACATTAACTAACTTAATAAATACCGGCAAATGTTAGTTTACGCCAGTTAAGCTAAACTAAGTTGAACTAAACTGGGCTTACTTAAGTGAGTAATGGATGAACATTAACTTGTTTCTTTGCTATTTTTAACAGTTAATTTAGTTGTTATATTATGCTGCAGGGCAAATAACATTAAGTAGGTACTTCTTTTCTCGCTGTAGTTTATTTTTGGCATTAAGTAATAACAGCTTGTTTGGCACAAGTTTTTATTACAAGGTGTTATTGTGTTGTAACTTTTACGATTTATTATTTCGCTTCTCGTATTAATTTTAATCGAAAATGGTTCAAGCTTTTACGTTATGAACACAGAGCAAAAAAAAAACGCTTCCCCTCCGATGCGTCATTTGTTTCATAGCTCTGTGGTTATGGACTATATAGACCAGCCCCCGTATTCGCTATCTCAATCACTGTCCATCCACATTGTCAAGAATCACCATCCGAAAAAGACTACAGTGCCATCACCTTGAGCGGCTGGTTGCTTCCTGCATCCATCGGCATCCCGCGGTTTAACCATAGATTGTCGGTCCACCTTGTGGGAAGCCGGCCTACGCTGTACGCCCGTAGATGTCCGCGGGAGCCGATGGATGTAGGAGGCAAGTAGCTGTTCAAAGTGGCATTCTGTGGAGGGGGGAGCAGTGGACGTCTTTTCACTAATGGTGATAAAATTTTATTAGATTTGGAAAGTCTAAATGAAGTACATTTTTTTTCTGCGTTTTTTAGTTTATTATTAAGCTACTTGTATTTATTTTAAAAAACTTCTCAAAATGTACTAATATTTAACTGTATTGTCAATCGTCACGTTTATCGTGTACGCACTTATTAGTAAAAACGGTTTAACAAATGAGTAAATATTAGTTTTTCCTCACGAAGAAGTTATAACTCGATGTGTTGGCAAACTACCGGTTTAACTTAGAGTTTCATTTAATAATACCTCGTGATACTTATGTTTATTTGTACCTACCTACACTTGAATCAAACAATTTTTTTATGTGACCGAAACCGGATCAAACTTTATCGTTTTGTCCTGAAATTTACAAACAAAAATTTCCTGTGAGAAAGAGGATGGAGAAACCGCGGATGCAATACGAGCTTTGATACAATTATTATCGTTCGATATGTAATGCTTAACTAACGTTAGGCTCTTAGGAGTAGCAAGTTGAAATGGCAATGACTGACCACCGATGGGGAAGAAGGGTTCTCGAATGGCGACCACGAACCGGAAGACGCAGCGTAGGCCGGCCCCTCACTAGGTGGACCGACGACGATCTGGTGAAAGTCGCAGGGAGCAGATTGATGCAGGAGGCGAGCAGCCGCTCAAAGTGGCATTCCCTGGGGTAGGCCTATGTTCAGCAGTGGACGTCATCATGTTAATGATGATGATGATGGTGTAATGCTTGGTAAGCAGATTATTTTTCTATTAAAACTATAGGTTTTTATGCAAGAAGAAGCGTATAACCTTTTGCAATTAAGTACTAAAAGAAATTCGCTAATCTGGAAACTACTAAATACAAACTCTTTCTTTTCCTTCTTTTATTATTGTGTAGAACCGTAATTTTATACAACTGCATCTAGACTTAAAGTTCACGCAATTTACTGGGTCCTATAAATATTTATAGCCCATACAGCATAATATTATAGCATTCGAAGTATACAAGACATGATTGTAAAGTCAACGGGTGGTGGTTTTATTACATCACATTCCATGGTCCTTGGCGTTCAAGTATACTTTTAATATTAGCGCTAACAAAGCGCTGAAATACTTTTAAAAGCTAATTTATTATGATGCAAGCTTGGTTTTAAACGTTCATGTTGTATAAATCTGTCAAACGTTGCATGTTAAGTAGGTATTAAAAGTTCGCCGACAAATGACAAGTACGTAAGTACGCAATTAATATTTATTTAAATCGTTAACGTTATGTTTAATTTGTTGATTAATTTAAACAGGTATTTCGATGGTAGATGAGATGTAAGCTGATAGTCCAAAATACTCCCACTACCAATAAGTAGCGTAACCAACTTTGTGGTTTTCTATTAGGGCTTTTTTCGAGTCTGCCTTTGCATAGCTTGAAACCGAATTCTGCACCGTCCAAAAAATTTATATAGCTATCGAACTTGCTCACAAAATACGAGAATCGGTTAAGGGATGCGACCTGCAGAAGAAGACAGCTGCTGGACATCCGCCGGGAATGCATAATCACTTTTCTCCTAAACTGAAACGGAGAAGCTTCGCTCACTCGGTCAAAGAAGGAATAATAAGATAACACAGGAAGAAAAGCATTTTTAAAATTCTTGTCAAAGTCGATTTATATATATACCTTGTAATAAAACAGGACCATAGATAACAAGTCATTACATTTCATTAGCAATGTACAAAATCGATCACAATGTTGCCAGCCGAGAGCGGACAGCATAAATCATTTCGTAAGTGGAGATAACGATTTAATGATTAATCGTACCCAACAGGACTGGTTTAATAGCAACACCAGTGCTATTAACCCTAGCCTCATTTATGAAATAGATATAGCTTTAATACGGCTTTAATAGTTTCATGTTGCAATGTGTTAGAAAATGTTTAGAAGTAAATTGTTATCAGGTTAAGTTTATGATGTACATAAAGCCAACAAACTTGAAGCCCTCCTGCCACTCAAATCCACCGCCATGGACCAGTGTGGAGGGGAAGCTAATCTTTTCTCTTCTTGAATCTACCAGTGGATTCATAAGTACTTTCCTTAATGGATCCACCATCCACTACCAGGCTCCACCGATGATATCAATGTAATCTTTATTAAACAGTAAACCTAACTTATTATTTCATATAAAAAAATTACATTCTACCAGTACTATTTAGTTTCATCTACCTGCCCATAGAGAATTGAGAACGACAGGAAACAAAGTTTATACAAAGCTTTTAGTACGTTGCGCAAAGTTACTCTACCGTTCTAATACTCGTGTATCGATCCTACTTCTCAATTCCCAAAGTTATTGTCACGTACACTTTGTTCAGAGATATAACTTTTGTCTAAACTAAAATAATAGAAGCTCATTGCCTGAACGACGCGATTTAGACGGCACTCTGAACTTTTCAAACTCCGGTGGCGAAGTTTTCATTGCTGGTCGTTTGTTTGAGGTACGATTCAGAAAATAACAACGAGATAGTGTATTCTTACACCTCATTTGTACTTTGTAGAAGAGTGACGTAGTTACCAGGATATGCCACGGTTCCTAATGATTGAGAGATGATAATACGCTTACTAGCTTATTATCTTATAATTAAATAAATAAAAATATGAATAAATAAATTCTTTATTAACACCATTTCATCAACAAACAAGGTACACATCTTGAGAATAACCGTATCGAACCGTATTGCTCGTCTACATTATTTTATAGCGAAAAAACGTATTCCTCAATCCGAAACTTCCAGTGCTTCTAGTGAATTAGAAGATTAAAATAAAAATTAGATTAGTACCTAACGTATAAACCGATGAAAAAAAATATGGGTATCGTGATGTAGCTGATAAAAACAAATCATGGTCCTCCGGGACGGGAGCTTCAGGGATCAGGCCCCCCTGGGAGAAAGCCGGTTGGCGGGTCAATGGCACCTAACCAAAAACATTTACATAAATAAAATCTTCATAGGGCCCAATTTATATTTTACTAGAAATTATAGAACATCAAAGCAGGCAATACCTACCAATTACCATCAATCTTTAGAATATTTTCGTAACATATTTTATTTAAGTCCATCAAACTGTTGATTAGATTTTAGGTCTGACTTCTCCTTCATTGCCATATCAAAGTAACTCATAATAATTATCATTTCATTCAAGTTACTTTTATTTTATAAGGTTTCGTACTTAATAGCTTCTTGTATGGTAAGAAGCGTCATTTCCACAAGGGGACGTTAATGGCTCTTTTATGGCTATAATAATAAATAAAACCGCCATTCTTAGTAATATTGTGACGGCATATGAACCTACTTTATAACGGAGAAAGGCTCGGAAACTGTGACTCCGGGTGTGCTATTAAATATTCTGTGCTTCCAGCTATATGACTCCCGGGAACCCTATTATGCTAAAACTCAGTAGTTACCTAAACGTCATAAATAATTTTATTATTTTTTAATTAGGACGTATTACCCAATTACTCTAATTATAACGCTATTATATTAAAAACGACTTCTTACTAAAATCAGTAATAAACACAGCTTTACTTCCTTTTCATTTTTTTGCTTAACCGATGGTCTTTACCAGTTAGACAATAATAATGTCAGAGACAAATATTTCAAAAAATATTATTTTCGCTAACTTTGCCTTTTGAACATATCAAACCAAGTATTTATAAGCTTCTTATCACGGTTTATTATTATCGAAATCCCACTTTGATTATCCTAATTCATCATGGTAAAGTTGCCTTATATAAGCCATCATGAGTCATGAAGACAAATCGACTGACACTCCATTAGTCAAATTCAAAAACTGGGAGATAATGGGAAACGTAGAACTGTGGGCCAGCGGGGCGATGACGGAACATTGATAAAAATATAATGGAAATAAAGTTTATCACGCGAAATTATTTTAAAGAACGATGGTGATGTTCCGCTATGTTAGATGGACGAATGTTATTTGTACGACAGTCGTGCAGTTTTGATAATTGTTCATCTATTGTTGTGGTAATTAATGAAATCCAAACGAACAAATATTTATTCCTAAGTTAAACATGTATCTGTGTGTGGCTGTCTATGGCATAGCTCTAAAACGGTTAAACCGATTTTGATTATTCTTTTCTGGTTCGAAACTTTCTAAGGTCAATCTGGAATTGTCCTTAGTGATTCAAGAAAATCTGCTCAGCTGTAACCTTTTTTTTTAATAAGTCCTTGTTTTTTTTGGATTCATGGAGTATAAGCAAGTCATCCACTACGACAAAGTTACACAACAAGTCAATGTCCGTTTATGACGTTACAATGCTACTCCGTGTAGTTCCACAAAATGACGTCCGCAAAGATATCAGTATTTAATACTTGTCTGGTAGCGACCGCGTTATCGTGTGACGTCACTAGCCCCTTATGGGTGTATCGAGACCACGAGGACAGTCGCACGACAGTCGTGACTTTTGATGTAATGTTGTACATACGTATGTGCTAGGTCTGGGAAAAACTTCGTATTTTGTTCGAGAGCTCTGTAGAATGTACGAAACTGGCAGTATTTTTGATGGTAAAAATTTCCGGACTTGATGGAAATGCATTATATACACTACAGATGGTCCTTTAGATAAATAGAAAACAGTTTTTCATCAACGATAGGCTAACATTTGACCATGGTCTCACCTCATAGTGAGTGATGACGCGGTCGACAATGGAGAATGCTTGCCTAGAAGACACCGGTTCACTCTAACCTCTCATACTTACATAATAATGTTTATGGCACAATTTTATCGTGTTTTTTCATTGTAAATCCAAACAATACAATTCGTTTGCTTTAGTTATTTTCGGTAATTTTGAAAGACGGAAAAAATAGAAACAGAGATGTTAATACTTATTTACTCATTAATTTATTGTCTTCAAGATAACAAACCAGCCAGGTACTCAGATTCGTACGTACAGAATACGAAAATACTTTTTCCCATACCTATCACGTATAATACTGGCTGTACAAGAAGGTCGTGATTATTATCTAGTGCTGATTTATTCCTATGAATAGGCTTCTGTTTTAGGTGCGTGCTTTGTTTTGAAGGTAATGACAACTGGGTATTTACTACTAAATCATCGGTGTACCTTTACTGAAATCAAAATGGAGGATTCTCTTATTCAGATGTGTGAGCAGCAATGTTCTTACATAATAATTGACGCTCCGCCGTACCTAAAGGAAATAGATCTGACGCCGGCGCGCGCCGGCTGGGCGCTAGTTGCAATTTAAACTGAGGCATTTTTGCTCCTCCTGAACCATAGAGACTTTTGCTTTATTCTATAGTGATGTTCAAATAGTTTCGATTTTAATCGATTTATAACGAGTGACACCTCTAAAAAATTGAATAGACTATGTTTTGACATCCCAGTATTGCAATCAGCTGTGAGCGACTATTGTGGCCTCTATGCACTTTAGGCTTTTCGAAGCTGGCTACAAATGTGGCAGAAGCGCCTGAGCGGCTATAAAATATACCTTTCAAAATATTCCCCAAGTAGATTGTTGTTACCGGAAGACGGAGCGTACGCCGGCTCCCCACTAGGTGGACCGACGATCGGTGAAAACCGCGGAGAGCCGATGGATGCAGGAGGCGAGCAGCCGCTCAATGTAGCGCTCTATGGGGGAGGATGTTCAATTGTTCACCATTGGACGTCTTCGGGCTGTTGATGATGATGATGATGATGATAGTGTTATTTAAACTTAATGCCGGTTGTGAAGTAGCTGATTCAACCACCACACCACAAAGGTTGTAAATTCATGATTGATCAATGGATGCACGATTAACGTACGTAATATTTTATTTGTTTTCCCGTGGATTATGAGTTAAGTGGAACTCTCCACTTATTTTATTTGTTTTCCCCGTGGATAAGCTTTGACCACTATCGCAATGGGGTATTAAGTGATGATACGGTTGACTTATTTGTTGGATGAATGAACTGAATTGCGGATGAAAGTGTTAAAAATGTATTGATTATGCTCCGTCTAGGGGACTTTTGAACTAAGATTTATTTTTCCGTCCTTATTTGGGAGACTTTTTAATTGCTCCGCTCAATAAGTAGTCATTTTAGATATTAAGATAAAAATATATTTCTAAGGGGGTACCCATCAAAAATAATAGAGCAATCATTAAGGTTCGTGGTGTTGATACATTTAGTTATCACGTTTTTCGTTGATTTTAACATTCGGCAATTTTGTCATTCGCAATTTCGAATTACAGATGTATCTATCGTATTCACTTATTCAAAATATCACCTGCACAAGTGCACAATATACCAGTCATCCTTCTTTAGGAACACCTCGTGTAGACACCCCCTGTTTGTGAGTTAGAAAAACAATTCTCAACACCTATTATTCTCAAAAGAGATCCTAAAAAATATTCTATCGGCTACCCCCTCCTCTCTATTCCTGTCGGGAATACGCCAAGGTTCCTATAACCAAGTATATTATGGTGTTTCCAGCTGCTTAGTAAATAGAGCACTCATGTCAATTCTCAAGTGACATCGTGGTTAGATAACTCATAGCCTTGTGCTTACATATATATTTATATAATTTTACATATTGCCTATTACGTTCACGATCTAGGCAAGCCTAGATATGAGCGAGCTCGGAATTTATTCACATACAATCATTAACACTACTTACCTATACATACATACTTACATACTTTGATTTGAAGTGGGAAAGTGTATTATAGACCGTTCATCATATAAGTTGTCTGATGTACTTAAGTATACAGGATGTAATTTAATTTATTAGCATAAATTGAGTCCATGGTAGTACATCATTTATAGATGATTATTAAAGAGTAAAGAGTGTAAATGAAAATATTTTTATTGAAAATTATGAAAATTGCCGCGGCGCCTAACGCAGTTGGCACAGATGATTTTGATACATTCAAACGTTTTTATACCTTGTATGTACTAATTAAAAACATCATTATTTTAATTACATTTTGTATTGTAGCACTTCATTAAGTAAGTTATTCCATTTTTTGGAGGTATTATTATTACCAATCCAATGTTTAGAATTCAAAAATTTTGGTCCACACGTGGCCGGTATCAGGAGTAGGTACCTAGTTTCAAAGGATGCTAATGAATTCAATTACACCCAGTATTATTTAAAAATATGCAAATAAATCATATTTTACCTGCGGTGGGTGCATATATGTTTAGATAAGTTATTTACGTTTACATTTTTAATTTTTACATTTACATTTAAGTATGATAAATACTTCCATATTTTTAAATAACATTAATACATCAGGGGACAAACGCTGAACAGTCTGTAGATACTTATTTATTACTCGTTACTTTGTCTTATAATAGTATAAAATACGTTTTTAATAGTATTTACGGGAATGTAACCGTGCAAGTTTAAACAGTAGTAGTAGTATGTACTGTTATTCTTTCTGTGACCAACACACTCTAAATAGTAAATTACATTTCATATACTGATAGGCACCCTTTCCGGAAACAGCAAGGTGCCTCTTTTTGACTCATTATAACTGACAAATATTTATCAACTTGAGGCGGGGTGGCTTTTAATCGAATAGTCAAAGTAATCGCGTAAGCTATGAGTCTACTTTGAGTATCCAACCTATGAGACTAGAGCAAAAAGCCTTTCAGACTAGAATAAAGAGACCATCACGTTCAAAGTCCCGTTGCACGTCGCAGTCTCATTGGAACAGACGGTCCTTAATTAAGTCGCACATAGTGGAAGTTCCCCTTAATTAGATCGCTGACGACCGTGCCCTATATTCGAGATGGGAAGAAAAATGGATATTTAATCAAACTGGTTATACCGGAATTCATTTAGTTGGGGATGATAGATGATGACAATATGACCGTATATATTTTATTCATGGCGTTATACTCAGTGTTTTTTTTATGTATTGTAGATTGTAGTACTCAAATCGGATACTAATGTAATACGTCCTAGTTGTCGAGATACTACCCTATCTTGGGCCACCTTGAACAGTCCTTTAACGCGATTCTTAGAAAAGGCAAAACTCTACCCCCACCCAATTTACTAAATATACCAACCCCGTGCTATCAAGAAGCGGGAGGGTATGTTAGCCTACTCGTGATGGCAGGCGGCTTGCATTCGTATTGCCTACTTTAAAAATCCAATCTCGGTTGAGAGACAATTAAAGAGCTTATAAAAGACAGCATTTAACTGTTTTTCATTAACGTTATTGTTGCAGTGTGCCAATAACAGTGAAACTCGTCGTTATATCAAAAGGGCCTCTCAGTTTGATCACCTGGCTGATCAGTAATCATAGCTTGAATTTAGTGCATCTTCATAATCATCATCATTATCAACAGCCCGTAAACGTCCACTGCTGAACATAGGCCTACCCTAGGGAGTGCCCTGCGGTTTTCACCATGTCTTCATAATCACTTTGGTTCTATTTTTAAATAGCCGATTGTTATGACCTCACAAATGTAAATTGTGATCTGGACGGGCCCGATAGCTCAGTTGGTAGTATCCCTGCATTCTGAACTGAGGGCTGTGGGTTCGATTCCTACCCGGGACAAACATTTGTGTGATGAACATAGATGTTTATTCTGCGTCTGGGTGTTATATTGTATTCTATGTATGTATTTACAAACAAAAAAAATTATATTGTATCAGTCATCTGGTTCCCATAGTACAAGCTATGCTTAGTTTGGGGCTAGATGTCGCTGTGTGAAATGTCCACACATATTTATATTTATATTTATATTTGGAATACAGCTTTATAATTACCCTGGTTTCATCATCATCATCATCACCAACCCGGAAGACGTCCACTGCTGAACATAAGACCTACCCATATAGAGCCGCTTTGGGCGCTTATCTTAAGGGGAGGGAGGTAACCATAATCCTTATGTTTATATGCAGAAATTAAAAACCTAACCAAGTTCGGCCAAACTAACCACACCTCCTTATAGACACTTTTTCTTTCTTTTTTTTTTAATATGTGTGGACATTTATTCATTTCATATTACTCGAATAGCAAAGTGAAGTTCAAGTTTAAATTTTTTGAACTACGATATCAACGATCAGCAGTATTACGACGGAGCTAGCAGCGCGGCAGACGCGCGTCTGCCGCTCAACTGCTGTCCAAATTGTATGAACTTTGTTGGCAGTCAAGAATCTCTGAAGACGAGATTTCATTTACAAAATGATCAAATACTGAAATCTCTAATTACTTATGTGTGCACTAGATGAACAGTAGGCCTAGCACGAATATTTACGCGCGCGTAAGTGTAACGTTAACGTAAGGCAGTTGCATGGCATTTGATCAGTGCCCCATACAACTGAGTTACGTTAACGTTACAATTACGCGCGCGTAAATTCGTGCTAGGCCTACTGTAGGTTTTTTATCATAACGTGGTTGAATAAGTAACGATCTGAAAAGAACAGACATTTATATTGCTGTCTCATTCATACTGCACTTAGATATATGATAGTGGAAGTGGGAACACAATACTTATTCTGTTGCTTTCCGCAGTATATGGTTTTTTCAATGACATGCGTTATAGGTACCACACATAATTAATTTGATTCGACATTTTCAATTGTCAGGTCTTGAACTTTGACATAGTGTTTATTACATCATGCAAAACGATTATCTAATAGAATTATTTTGAATTTTTTCCTAAAAGCGATGGTGATGTTATTTTATTTGTAAAGCTCTTTGCGACCTTGGCTATATGTTCTTCGCCAATAACACAGAATTACGAACATTCCCATAGTACAAGCTATGCTTAGTTTGGGGCTAGATGAAAATGTCCACACATATTTATTTATTTATTATTTATATATAATAGTGCCTTCGATGCGGTCACTACTTGTACAACCGCTACAAAATGCGGTACCTATTTATAACTGAGTCTTTAGATTATCTACCTAGATAATCAAAAAACTGACTGTGCTTCGTTGGCGCTGGCAGTTTTCGCGAGACAAAAGGCTCCAAGCCAAGTCAGAAGCCTTCGGGAGGCCTGGCATTTCTGACGCCCTTACCTATAATATACGTATGTTACATGTTACGTAGTAGGTACTAAATATCTATTTTGTGGTAATGAGAGAGAGAGAACTTCTTTTTTTATTATTCAATAGGCAGGCTTAGGCTTTTTTTGGGATAAGTGTGAACATAGGAGTTGTATCTTTAGTGCAGTTGGGCATTAGTCATAGTTCTAAATTCAAACGTCTGATTCTTGGGTAGACAAAGTGACGCGTGTCGTGTGGTGTCGCCGTGTGGTGTGACCACTCGTCAGTCGCCCTACATTCACCCCCCTTCGATCAAGTTTGTCTTGACTGTCGGCCATTGCCTAACCAACCGCTCTACACACTACACCAAACACCACAGTCTCTTCCAACTGTGTGTTGCAACCTAATCACTATGCAATAAGGTTTATTTAAATTTAGAACTGTGGTTCGATTTATAAAATTATCCTTGTTTCATCTGTGCTGTTTACATGCGTCTGTTCGCGATCGTCAATTAATTATTTCGATATTTGAACGTTGCCGCGAGCTGTCCTATCGATCGCGTTTTGTTTTTATTTTGTTTTTTAAGTGTCGTTAGTTTTTGACCAGTGCTTTAGCTTTTAATTGAATTAGGAACATTGTTTATTTTTAATAGTTATTGCAACCGTAATATTGAAATTAGTGAAAGTGGTTTCGAGTAATGTGTTATGTTTATTTTGTTGTGATTATGTATTATCGTGATTAGTTTGTGATGATTATGTAAATATGTGAATAGAAAATGTTAGCTGGTCAGGAAGCCAGCATTGAAATAGTGCAGCGGTGGTTACAGAGACGCAGCAGCGATGGGGATACAGGTGAATTTCGTTTTTTGTTATCATAATTTTTGACATTGACTTCTTTTTATTTTTTAATTAGTCCCCAAAAATCTTGTGTTGAGATGTTTGTAGTAGTGCCTATACTGCAATAAAAATTAATAACGCAAAATTATATTTTGCAATATCTAATAGGTATAATTTTATCTGTTATCCGAAAATACATGTATATTACTTATTTACGAAGTATTTGAGAAGTATTTTTTCATCTATTATATTTCAATTATTATTCTTACAGTGCTTTTTTTTATTATGACAGAGGTTCTTTCAAGGTGTTGTGGATTGTGTGTGTTTTTTTTTATTGTGCCCTTCAGGTTCAATTTTCGTTTGGACGAGCTATTTTAAAAAAGCATTTCATAAATTATTGAAACAAAATAAAGTCTTATTAAAGTCTTATGACAGCCTCCGTGGCGATGGCGTGGTAGTTGAGCAGGTCGGCTCATAACCCGGAGGTGGCGGGTTCGATTTCCGCGACAGGACAAGTATTTGTCCCCGAAAAAAAAAAAGCGCAAATACTTGTTCTGTGTCTGGGTGTTGTAGGACCATGATCCTTGTAGTTCCTGGGTCCCTAGATACAGGGAATCCTAGTTAGGGTCCAGGATCTATGTGTGTGATCGTTGGGCGTTATTATTATATAAAACTTAGCTAGTTGATTGTGTCTCTAGGACCTAAAGACGTAATAAAATAGAGAGTTACCTAATATACTAATCTACCTTAAAGGTACTTACGTCAAATCACGAGCAATCAGTCCACCATTTGCATATCAATGCACTCGTTACTGATATTTCAAAAAGAAATACTGCACCTTTTATGTATTTACATATAACGGAAGTTCCCAATCATCTTCTATTCATAAAATCTTCCAAACGATTTCAATTTCGTGTCGCTTCATCGAATAAAAGCGTGTTGATTGGAATATGAAGACGATTTTTGCGAACGAGCCATAGCATAGATATAATGTACCTACTAACATTTTATTGGTGATCATTAACTGCGGAAAGTACATATCTTCTCAATAAATATAGTACTGAATTCATCTTTTAAAGCAATGGTACAAATAGCTCAGTTGGTAGTGAGGTGACGTAGGTTCAAATCGCGCGATCAAAATATTATGCAATGCATGCAACGAGTTTAAACTTTTGTTGAAGAAAAACATCAAACTACCGATGGCATCTCTAACTGCATTACAATTTATGCTCTGTAGTATAGGCTAACTAAGTATACATAATGTTTACTGTGGAAGAGTTTGAAGTTAGTCAGCTATCGATGATTAGTCTATAGTCTATCCATAGCCAAACAATCCAAACACTATCGATAGGTCTATCGATACAATCAACAGTCTTAAATAATCGATACTATCGATAGTTTTTTTATTGAGTACTATTCATAGTATTGATACTATCGACTGATTATTCTTCGCGAGAAATGATAGTATCGATAGTAAACTATCGATATTTCGGCAACACTAGTTTGAAGTTTTGAAATGAATCCAGCTCGAAAGACCAAGTTGCAAGCTAAATTTTCATATCTCTATTCTAAATTATCTCTTTCCTTTGTCGACAGGCAGTTCAAGCGGTTCGCCAGGCACTCGCGCTGGTCGCCGTTCCTCCTTAGCCTTGACTCCCGAAGATGAGCCCCTGGTAGACGTCGCCGTAAGTACCTCTTCACCACGACACTGCTTACTATCCCCTTTATCGCCTCACTAATAAACAACGCATTTACAGTGGAATAGCTAACTCAGTGTTTTCTCTTCTTTTATCTTTAACTATTTCAAACTTGATAGAGAGGAACAAAATACAAAATAACTATAATTAATTTCGCTAAAATTTTAATTTATTTATTTATTTTATTTAATTAAAACACAGACCAATAACATTAATTAAATAATACACTTATAAGAAAAGAGTACAACAAAAATAGGTAAGTAGATAAGTAGGTACTAAAAAACTAATTCTTTTTAATTTTTTTTATTTTTATATGTGTGGACAATTCACACATCGCCATCTAGCCCCAAACTAAGCATAGCTTGTACTATGGGAACCAGATAACTGATACAATACTTATATACTTTTTTGTTTGTAAATACATACATAGAATACAATATAACACCCAGACGCGGAACAAACAAATCTATGTTCATCACACCAATGTTTGTCCTGGGTAGGAATCGAACCCACAGCCCCCAGTTCAGAAGGCAGGGATACTACCAACTGAGCTATCGGGCCCGTATTAGTAAGGAAGTTAACGTTTATTAGTATTCAAATTCAAAAGCAATCCATACGTTAAGATGAGATCTTCTCTTTAGTTTCTTCTTCTCGTGTAAGGAAGTGGTCCGATCCAACTCAGTACGTCCATGGGTCAGCTCGATCTAGGGTCGTAATTTTTGGGCCACCTGAAGGTTTGTGACTTGGCTTAATGACTGTTATTTTTACAACAACATCTTTGCTTAATGTGCTCTTCGAGGAGCGGTAGCACTCACTTGTAAACGCCACGTTTTGTAGCGGTCATCCATCAACCAACCAACCCACACCGATATGGGAACCGAGTGTAATGACCAACCCACACGCGTATCATACGACTTTTTTCATTACACATGCGAGGAATCAAACAAACTTTTATTGTCATTAACTTGTAATTATTAAAACAAACAACGTTGCTATTTAGATGTCTTTAGTCGAAATTATATATCTATAAATACAAAATATAACCATACAAATTAATTTATTTATTTATACCTAAACAAACAATCAAACAAAGATTTTTATATATTTGAAATGATTCGATTTTATGTAACACATCATTTCCTAACTCTTTTTTAGCTTTATAATTTTTGCGCCTTATTGAACAAAAAAAGCTTCTTGGTCTCTGAATATTCAGCGGATCCAATTTCCGGGTGAAGATCACACGAATAGAGTGCGTTTGATCAACGGCATAGGATTGGTTGACTCCGTTTCAATTGATCAATAGCGATGATGAGCCGTTGTAGGCCCTTTGACGCATATTATACATCCTTTTTGTTTCAAAAGGGCCTACTTGACATCCTAAAATAGGTGTACATAACCACTTTATTTTTTCTTATATTTTGGCTCCACAAATAGTGTATTTAGCCAGTGTCAAGTATTATATTTTCATCGTGTTATAAAATATTTCACGCAGTCATGTCCTAGTCATAGTCATAGTCCAGTCTAAGTCATGCTCCCGCAAAGTGGTGGCAATTTTACTAGAAGCTTCTATGGAGTTTTGGAAGCAACACGAAAAATCACGTTTCACCATATTATATCACTTGCCCTCACTCATGCTCGTTATTCAGCACTTAATGCGTAAAACGCCACCAATTTTAAACATTAACACTGGAAAAGCAAAAGTTTTGAAAAATAATACGATGCAACGACGTGAACTTTTCCGCGTTCCCGCCAAAACTCACATAACCACTTTTTTAGGCTACCTGTCTGCTAGTGTTGCTACCAACCATTTCGATTCACAGAAAATAAGCTTTAGCAGTTAATTTTCAATTTCATTGTTGACGGTTATTACGGCTGCTTAGCGTCAAAATAACAGACAAAAAAAACCTAATTAACTGTTATTGTGAAAAAAAAAAACTTAAATATAAGTTGTTATGATATCTGGATGTTGGTTGTCAGATACTGTAGATAAAATAGAATTTGCATTTAAATAAAAATATATTAGAGCTGCCTAAAAACAAAAAAGGTCTTACAATATTTATATCTAAAAGCCTGAAATACACCCGATTTAACATGATGAGATGGTGAAATAGGGATTATAATTGCGGCGATCCATCAACTGTTATAATCTTTTAAATAGCCCTCGTCATTTATTATGCGTTGACGTTGATGATTACTTCACCATTTCAGCGAAAGTATAAATTACATATTTACGTATCTACTGAATAAGTGTAAATTACATGATAAGTAAACGGAAAGCTTATTTACACCTGACGCTACTAACTACAATACTGACTTATCAAATATATGATATAGCAATAATACATACATGTTCTAGGTATTGTATTTTTTGAGTGCAACAATATTTTACTTCGTTTTTGTTACACGTACAGCTTATAGTTATAGTTCTTCATTAATATTTCAATAAATATTTTAGCTACTTTAACTGCTACTGTTAATATATTATTATAATCTAAAAATAGCCCTTAGTTACTCGTTATTAATCATAATGACAACAGTCGCAGATACGATCTATTTGACGCAAGCGCTTACCGGCGACGTGACGTCAGACGATAAAGAATCTGATTACTTACTTAATGACACCTATTTAGAATGCAATATTCATTTTGGTAGCTGTTATGTGAAAGTAGAGCTATTATAGTATCGGGATGTAATAAAAATGTTATTTTAATTTATACCTTGTTTGACACAAAAATGGGCATGCAATGTGTAAATAACACTTACTTTGACACTTTAGCAATTTTAGTTGATAATACTTGTTGTATTTAAAAACAAACGTTGTAAACATTTAAAAGCAAAATAGCGCAAAGTACATAAGTGTGCATAATATTTAGCTCTACATATACAGGGTTACAGGAAAAATTGTGCTAGATCCGTTAAGGGCGTGGAGTACCCATCATTTCTGATTTATTTCACTATGAAACACCCTAGCCTAAACTTAACCCTTTTCGAGATATTCGACTTTTAATATTTTTATTGAAAATTGCCGATTTTTAGGCTACAAAATTTAATTTTGTTTATTTTGTGTGTCTTATTATTATTATTATTGCATTTTAACATGTGTAATAACATGCTTTAAGACGTCAATCATTAAAATAGTACAAAAGTTAACTGAATAGACCGTAGTAGACAAGTGAAAGTTAAGAACTAAAAAAAATATTAGAAACTGTAATTTTCTCTGAGGGATATCTAAAAAAAATATTATGGCAGTTGTTCGGCAGATGTGTTTTAAAATATCTACGTTTCATCAGCTATCTAACGAGGTACAATAATCTAGGGTTTGTATTACATTTCATGGAAAAAAAATAGTTGGGACGCTCCAGGTAGCAGTTCTAATGGTCTCGCGCCTATTGTCCTTCAAGTTAAGACGCACCGTGCGAGCGAGACAAGTGACGTTTTATGTAGGTGCGAATGAAAGAAAAAATGTGTAGAGACTGGTTAGGGCTGGGAATGCAACAGGGGGTATTGTTTTGGTTGTCAGTCTGCTTTTGTGCTTCGTACATAGTAGATGTGTTATCGTTTTGCTTTATTTCTCGACTTGGCTGTGATTCTGGACTTTTTCTTCTGATTGTTGTGATTACTGTGCTTGTTAACCGGACTCTTATTTGTACCTGTGATACGGAAGTGTTGAAGATGACGTCCTACACACCTGAGGAATATGCTGATATGCTTATTTGTTACGGATACTGCGATTGTGTGTCTGCGCAAGCTCGCAACAAATACATAACTCGCTACCCCGGTCGTCGAGTGCCGGATGTGGCCGTTTTTGACAGAGCTTATCGAAGACTTCGAGAAACTGGCTCTGTTTTGAGACGAAATACAGACATGGGAAGACCACGAATTGACGACGAAGAACAGGACAATGAGATGGTGCAACGCTTTCGAACGGATCCGACTACTTCCACTAATATTGTTGCCCGTGATCTGGGACTTTCGCAATGGAGAGTGTGGTTTACAGTGCATACTGCTGGCCTATACCCGTACCATTACATGCCGGTACACGTTATTGAAGAAGGAGACCCTGCGAGAAGACTGGACTTTTGCAGATTTATGCTAAATGCTGACGTAGAAGACCCAGATTTCCCAAGAAATATCTTGTGGACGGATGAGTCCAAATTTGATAAAGATGGCATAACCAACTATCACAACGCCCATTACTGGGCCCCAAAAGAACTAAGGAATCCCAATAAGAAAAGAGTGAAAGGGTCCCAACGAAGATTCAGCGTGAATGTGTGGATGGGCATTATATCCAATCATTTGATTGGACCTTACTTTCTCCCGGATAATCTAAATGGGGAAAGCTATGAAAATTTCCTGAGAGCAGATTTGAGTGATATGCTGGATGATCTGCCACTCAACCTGATCAGGGACATGTGGTTCCAACACGATGGCTGCCCTGCCCATTTCAGAAGAAGTGTCAGAGACTGGCTGGACACAAATTACCAAAACAAATGGATAGGACGAGGTGGGCCGTTGCCATGGCCAGCAAGGAGTCCGGACCTAACCCCCATGGATTTTCATGTGTGGGGGCTCATGAAAAGTCTTAGTGTACAGCGAGCCAAATCCAGTTTCGTCTGTGGAAGACTTAAGAGAAAGGATTGTGAATGCAGCAAATAAAATGAGGACCACGTTGACCACTGGAGTAGTGAAGACTGGTCTCCGTAGAAGAATGCGACAATGTATCAGAAATAGAGGCGGCCATGTTGAACATGAACTGTAGAATAAGAAAAAGTTTTGTGAAAACCTTTAAAAATGACATTGCATGCTTACCTATTGTTTTATTTTGCTTTATAGGGCTAAGTATACATTTTCTTCTCCACTGTCGCCTATGAAACTAAATTATTTTCAATGCATTTGAATAAAATCCTAGATTATTATACCTCGTTAGATAGCTAATGAAACGTAGATATTTTAAAACACATCTGCCAAACAACTGCCATAATATTTTTTTTAGATATCCCTTAGAGAAAAATACAGTTTCTAATATTTATTTTTAATTCTTAACTTTCACTTGTCTACTACGGTCTATTCAGTTAATTTATGTACTATTTTAATGATTGACGTCCTAATGCATCTTATTACACACGTAAAAATGCAATAATAATAATAATAAGACACACAAAATAAACAAAATTAAATTTTGTAGCCTAAAAATTGGCAATTTTCAATAAAAATATTAAAAATCGAATATCTCGAAAAGGGTTAAGTTTAGGCTAGGGTGTTTCATAGTGAAATAAGTCAGAAATGATGGGTACTCCACGCCCTTAACGGATCTAGCACAATTTTTCCTGTAACCCTGTATACTAAGTATAGGTATAAATTAAACCCGTTAATTATTTAGATAAAAACACAATTTAAGTACTTATTACTAAAAACAATAGAAGGCTTCGTCATTGTAGAGATAATAATAGTGCAGTAGTTATTGCCTAGTAGTAAATCACGAACACAAAATGTTATTAATTTTGCCCTAAAAAGTGACTTACAAGTGTCCATAATCAGTGTAAAGGTAAATGATAATGCGTCTTATCAATGTTATCATACAATACTTGATATTTTACATTATTAGTCTCAATTAGCTCGGTGGGCAGTGCAACCGTTACGCGCGAAAATATCCTTGCTTATGACACGTGAATTAGTAATTTGTAGTAATCTGTGAAATAATGTGGACAACTAACGACAACGGTTAACTTGGTCGCATCACTAACAAAAGCTGTGTTTTAAAAAAGAATGGTCTCCTGATAAATTTAAATTTGGAATAGTGAAGTGCGCCGATAAAGGTAGTGAAGTGCACTGCGTGATCTGCAATGTAAATCGAAGATAATTATTTAAATATTGCACTAAACTCAGTGTCTAAACATACATGGTTATAATCGCATAAATGAAAATGTGGGCATACAGCTAACCGCTGCGATAAATCTTCCATGTCAACAGGAAAAATTCAAATCCATACCTAAGGTTTTATCGATAATTACTCACAAACAGGAACTATTTTTTATCGAAACCAATCAGTACTTAGGTACTATTATTAAATAGTTATAGTGGGCAATAATGAACATTGATTCGGTGGGGATTTATTGCCGCCAGTAATAGAAACTCCTGTTTATCGAAATCTATCGAGACATCGATTTGTCGATACTGATGACAACCTTAATCGAGTAATTAAGATATCTAAACTTCCTGTGTTGTTGAAATACACAATTCAGGGTCGAATACAAAAGCAGATTGGAATCATAGATAATGGATAAGCCGGCGCCAAACGTGGAGAACCAGAATGAGGAGAAAAAAGGTTGTTGGTCGCGATTCAAAAGCTTATTCGAAGATAGAGGTTTCGATTTAGAATACGAAATCAGCTCGCATAGAGCTCGCACCGTGCCAATTTTAGGAGAAAACCAGAACGAACCTGAAGGCTACAGAAGAATAGACGACAGAAAACTATCAGCAGATTTATTGGAGAAAAGAAATTCTTTATCTAACAATTCAAATAGTTCAAATATTACCGTCGACGGTGAGCTCTCTGGTGTAATAAACTTTTACGAACAATTTGCGACCTTAGGCGATGACACTAAAGATGATACGGATTTGTGGCCGAAATCCACTGCGATGAGGAATAGAGTGTCCATGAGACCGAGTATGTTATTGACCAACATTTTAGAGGAAGATGGGGATGAAATTGAAGTGGTAAGTTGAGAATAGCATATACATATAAATAAAGCAAACTTAGTGAACAATAACTACGAATGCCCGCCTGCTCTAATCTAAACTGGGGCCGTACTGTGAGCTTTAGTGCGATTCAAACCAGAGCCTGTATTGGATCGCTTCGTTTTTTTTTGTATGAAGATTTTGACAAGCGATCCAATATTGGCTCAATATTGAATCGCGCTAAGAGCTCACAGTACGGCCCCAGATCCTACTTTCGTACTTATCAATTCATGCATTCTTCATTTTATAATGCATTTAGGTAGGTAAGTTCTAGGAGTTGCGCAGACGGAAACGGGCATGAGTCCCAGAACATCCTCCTTCGCCAAAGAGCGCCACTTTGAACAGCTGCTCACCGTTTGCATCCATCGATTCTCCGCAGACTAAAGACATAAAGATTCAATTCAACATTTCTATTACTCTTTATTTCAATAACAGTAATCTTAAAAATCGACTTCTCAAGCTTAATAACTCAACGATCAATCGATCATTAATATTATTAGACGACAAGTCACGTCTAAAATTCAATTACGTCATTATGGCCACAAATTATTCTACATCAAATTATCTTAATACAAGCTTAAAAAGATCATTAGCATATCAAGTAATTTCTAAATTGTGGGCGTGGACTGTCGAAACTGGCCACAGATTAACAATTAGTGGCTCAAACTGGCTCTGAGCGAGGCCGGTTCTATATATAAATCATTACGTTGACAGTTCAATCTGTCAGGTGCTGGACACTGCGGCTTAGGTACCTATATAATGATTGTGAGACGAACAAATTAATCTTATAATTAGTTGAGTAGCTTAGTTGCAATGTGCGATAGACCATGAGATGCAATGTCACAAAAGTTTTAAGTAAGTAATCTTATAAGACGAGCCTTGTCAATACATTATCAGATCATATTATAGAGTAAGGAAATCAATATTTATGTATACAACTGCACAGATATTTATATATTTGAATACATTCATTTACTTCTTTAGTACCTATAAGTATAGCTCAGAAATTAATACAAGAGGTAATGTAGGTAACTGAGTGAGTTTATATTTATACCAAACTATAAAAGGGGGTCCGGGCTACGCTGCGTCTTCCAGTTCGTGGTCACCACTTGAGAACCTTTCTTCCCCATCGGTTGTCAGTTCTACGAGCGACACGGCAGCGTAGGCCGGCCCCCCACTAGGTGGACCGACGACCTGGTGAAAGCCGCGGGGAGCCGATGGATGCAGGAGGCGAGCAGCCGCTCTAAGTGGCGCTCCCTGGGGGAGGCCTATGTTCAGCAGTGGACGTCTTCAGGCTGTTAATGATGATGATGATGATGATGATAAAAGTGGGTTGCACCAGCTTACTTTAACTGCTATCTGTAACCGCCCACGCTTCGCTGGGCGGGCAATATCAAATATCTGCCACAGTAACTTTAACTGTGATTACGGTGCAATTCAGCCCATTACTTTTTTTTTCTTATTTTTTGGCTCCACACATATTATTATTTAGCCAGTGTCAAGTATTGTAGTTTGTCATCGTTAAAGAATATATCACGTAAAGTCAAGTCTTAGACATAGTCATAGTCCAGTCTAAGTCAGGTAGTCGTAGTCCAGTCGAAGTCATGCTCCAGTAAAGTGGTGGCAACTTTACTAGAAGCTTCTATGGAATTTTGGAAGCAACACGAAATCTCACGTTTCACCACATTATATCACTTGCTCACACTCATGCTCGTAATTCAGCACTTAATGCGTAAAACGCCACCAATTTTAAACATTAATACTGGAAAAAGCGCAAGTTTTGAGAAATAATACAATGCAACGACGTGAACATTTCCGCGTTCCCGCCAAAACTCCAGCCTAATACTTTTCCATGAATTTAAATTGACTAAAGTAAAATCAACGTGACATTTCAAACAGTTTTAATCCATTACAAAATGAGTCAAGACAAACTTTTTGTATGTAGATGACAAGACTATTAGTTTCCAATTTCACAAGCATTGTGTTTTTGGTGAAACAGTACCTACCGTTCTAACACTGGAATTCACAAGCCCGAACTCTCCCTAATTATTTTTTTTAGGTACACTAATTTGCATAAAATGCAGATTGCAGAATGTGTGTATACAAGGTGACCTTTTGGATATGCAGACAGTAATGCTTTGCGTTTCGAGAGAGCAAATAAAAGTATGATGAAAACTTAGAATGTTCTGAAAATTCTATATAATAAGCTAATTCAATGTTCTTCAACTTTGCACATCATGTACAAAACGTAGACTAGAAAATAAGTTAATAAGTAACGTCTTTGTGAATGTATATTTTTCTTCTTTCTAGTTTTAATGTAGGTATTACAAAATTATATTATTTAAACCATGAACTTATTATCTGTTATAGGTATAAATGAGTAAACTGTTCGCATTTATTTGGCACAACGAATCAGAATTTCAATTCGGGGCAATGCTACCAGCGTGTTGGGCATCTACCTTCATAGGCTTTATAGTAGGCCAATGCGGACAATGAACACTTGAACAGTCCAAATTATAGTAGGTAGTGTAAATACCTTTAGTAGTAATTCAGAACATGATTACGAGAGTACGATTTTATATGCATTACCTATACATGGTGAAAGAAAAACAAATAAAGTCAACAAAAGACAGGTGTTGGCATTGTTTCTGCAATTTTTAACTCTCTAATGAAACGGAATGATGTTTAAGAAGAAAAGTCTATCCGCCTCCTAGAGTTTACTGTCAAAAATTCCAGCTCATACAAAACCGTTTCGAGGTCAATGACTGTTTTATGAAAGCAATAACGTCACCTCTTAATCCCGAGAGGAGATAAGACCCTTGAACGAAAGATTTACGCCATTTTTACAATGACAATAATATGCCTCTCGCTGTATATGGTCCATTCAAGGAAAGGAATAAACTATGAATTATGTCCAGTTTAAAATTATGTAGTCTGAGTTATTTAATTATACTTAATAAATATATGATTTAATAAGAAAATAGAGTTAGTTATATGGAATTCGTAAATGCATGTCGTCATTCTTTGACTGCAATATGTTTATTCCTCCGAAGCACCTAATCCAAGTAATATGCCTTAATATTTGTTATATTGTTCAGCAGAGAACACCGAAAAAGATGAAGATGTTATGTGAATTTACAGGAAATTATCTATCTAAAATATTCGCTGAGACTTATACAAACTGAAACCGTAATTTTTATTTAATTTAATTCAGCAAAATTAGACTCCTTCGCGGATTTCACGTGCAATTGAATAAAAATCTAAATAAGTGTCTAAATTAAGGCCGAATTTGCCCGTTTAAAATAAATTAGTGCACTTAAGTGAACTAAGGACCAGATATATATCTCTACCATCAAATAATACCGTACCTGTACCATTTCCATCTCAACGCCACCACAGTCCGATAGTTTTCAAATTAACGGATTGGACACAAAATCGTGCTGACATTCGCGTAGTGGACATAGCACATGAGCACAGATCCTATACTATTCTATAATTTGGACACGGACGTTCGGAATAACCGTATGTATATCTATCTCTATGCCAGAGCGGCCAGAACGTAGGTTAGAGGCCCATTCAAGAGCATTGGAATTTTGAAAAGCTTCACTCCATTCACCGGTTAGACTGTACAGAATTGGGAGCCATTAGTGAGTGTATAGATCTCGTGCTCTACATAATACCGGTCATTGTTACGCTTTCAGTTCCAAAATCGGTTCATGTATAACTTTTATATTTTTTAACTTATAAAATGAAACCTCTATGGCAACCATCCTTATTTTCCTCTCAAATAACCCCTTTTATCGACCCCCAAAATAACAGATGAGGGTCCAGTCACCCTTTATAATTCAATTTGTCAATAACTGTCAGTCGCAATGACGGAGGTCTGAGAGGCCTTGATCAGTTATAAGCTTTAACTTTAGTAACTGGACTTGAAGCGCCTATATACCTAATAAGCCATTACGGGATTATGGGTGGGATTTTTAGCATTGCGACAGCGATTGAACTGCAACTGTTGCTGCAACATTGCATAAAAAAGGGATCTTACAGCATTTGGTCCAATAGGTACACGTTTTGTCTCAATCGTAGTTGGTCCACAACTCCACAGTCCACGCGCATTTCGTCGAATATGTTACAGTCCGAAACTCGTGTAAAATGTGTAGTAAGTGTAAAAAGATAATATTATATTAAGAGAAATAACATTGTTCAGAAAGCTTTTTAGAGAAATATAACACAGGTGAACGACAAGCTCGCCACGTCATTCATTTTCATAAAAAAAATATTACAAAATATAGCAGAAATAAAAATGTGTATTATAAGTACCAAGTTCACTAATTTAAGTTCTATTAGAAGAAAGGTTCGTGGGCCTGTTGCTTGATCGCATAGCGAAGAAAAGGGCGAGGGGAAGCACAAAATAAGGGTATCCGTGATTCTGATGGCGTCTTTGAATTGGTCGTGTCGTAGACTTATTTTTGTGCGATCACATCTTAATCTTCTAATCATATTCAGGGGGCGATAACGGCCTGCACTGCGACATCACTTGTCGCAGTGGTGGTTGTCCTTGGAGTGGTTTGTGCATTTCACCCTGTCAGAAAACTTAAGTCTTTATTTGTGGGGTCTCAATAGCCTCAATGTCGCCTGTCTCTGTCAAAGTTTTAGAAACTCTACCTTTTGAATTACGTCTCGTTAAATCGATCGGTTTATATTAAGCCTCCTGTTAATGTTAGTGAACAAAGTTTCGAAGCTTACAAACAAGTCGGTGCGTGTGGTGCTCGTCAGATACATAGCTTGATGGAAATAATCTGCACAGTACAGATTAATTAAGATTTGGTTTATACAAGGTGACCTAGAATTGGTATGTTATCCCGAAATGGGGAGACTGGGCCCATGATACCGTACAAGTTGTGAAAGCCTTACTTGAAACTGGGTGTTTCCAAACTTCCATGGTAAAAAATAAATCCACTCGCAAAATTGCACGTGCGATCGCTACGAGAGTTAACAATACTTTAAATTCATTTCTAAACACAGATCGTTAAACTCATTTATGTGCACTTGGTCAAGGACAAAGTTCAACCACCCAGCTGCACTAAGGCTGTTTACGAACGTTAACTTTACATGGCATTCCTTCAATGAAAAACTATTAATTTAGAAAAGTTGTAGAAGAAACATTGTCTCCCTTGGGGTGTAGATTTACCCCCTTTCGGGACAACATACCAATTCAAGGTCACCTTGTATAATCACCCCAGACCATGAAGGTACAGGTATAAGTCGAACATCATGCTTCCTGTAGAAATAGGCCCATTTTCTCTGGCGTCATCGCGTATTTGTTTATGGAACTAGTGACACTTTTACGTCAAGACCACATTAATCTTGATGCTATAGAATTAGTGAAACAGAAATCTCGTTATTTTCATAGAAGAAATACACAAGAATTTGAAATGGATACTAAAACGGCTGGCGTTTGTAAGTCCGTCACATTCATTTAAATGAATCGTGTCTGTTATTTTTTAGTTGCATTAATAAATAAATAAATAAATATGTGTGGACATTTCACACATCGCCATCTAGCCCCAAACTAAGCATAGCTTGTACTATGGGAACCAGATAACGGATATAATACTTATATACTTTTTGTTTGTAAATACATACATAGAATACAATATAACACCCAGACGCAGAACAAACATCTATGTTCATCACACAAATGTTTGTCCTGGGTAGGAATCGAACCCACAGCCCTTAGTTCAGAAGGCAGGGATACTACCAACTGAGCTATCGGGCCCGTCAATAATATAATCAGGACAGTTGTAAAATTTGCATTACACGCATGATATTGTATCGGAATATTATCACAACTCATAAAAGTTTACTTTACGTCTATTATAAGAACATATTTTATTTAAGTAGGTATATCACAAAACTAATAATACCCCAGATAATATAATACCTACAGTACAGATACCGGATCCCATACAACGGAACAACGCGGGCTATTTTACGAATTATTTTATTTCTGCATAACGCAAGATTATCAAGCGACATTTATTGCGTGTTGGCAAAGTATTGGGCCAAATGAATACACTGGACACTAACTAGTAACTCTCTAGACACGATTACTACATTTTGTTCAAGTTCGGGCTATTTTTCGTTTGTACCTGATGGGACCCCATGATAATACCTAATCTCTAGTAGACACCCGTTTCACTGATAAGGCTACCACTTTGCTTAGTCTCTATTTTTTGTTATACGCTATTTTATTAGTATTTATGTAGTATTTATTGACATTGTATAATTTTGTTGATGAGAAGTTTTTGAATTGGCATTGAATGACTGTTTTTGTAACGCTTTGGATAAAACTGTAATGTTACAATGAAACTATGAAATAAATGAATTGAATTGAATTGAATTGAAAAATAAGAGAGAAAAAAAAGTATTTTTATCAGCAGGAAAAAAATTGAAATGAGATTTTTAAAGTAATTTTGCTTTGAGGGTCTGAAGTATCAGTTTATTTTGAAAAAGGGGTTTCTTGCCCAAAATTGTTCGGTAATCACCGATTCAGGTACATACTGAAAAAGTAAGTGTATAAATGTTGTTTTATGCCAACAATTTTAATATAGAAGCAAAAGGTGTGACCCGACCTTCACTTTTTACCCGAATACGCGCGTAAACAAAAATAAACCGTTATTTTAAAATGTTCTCCCATAAAAAGCCATCACAACGCCCATGCTTTCAACCTGACACACACAATTTAATATTAAAAAGCTTTTAAGTCTCTAAATATTTAAGGTAGGGTAGGATAGGAGTGCGTGTAACGAGCACCTTTATAGTAATTAAACAAAGCTTATTATACATTAGAAGGGATTTTTGATACTTTGTTTTGGCATGGGGTCCAATCAGGTACATAATAAAAATAGCCCGAACGTGAAAATATGTAGTGATCGTGTCGTGAGCGTTACTAGTTAGTGTCCAGTGTATTTATTGGGCCCAATACTTCACTATTACGCAATAAATGTCGCTTGATAATCACGCGTTATGCAGAAATAAAATATTTCGTAAAATAGTCCGCGTTATTCCGTTGTATGGGATGAGGCATCTGTACTGTAGGTATTATATTATCTGGGGTTTTGGTATTTTTCATTTAATGATTTCCTGGAATCGATTTTTGAATATCACGATCAAGTTAAATTGTCGTTTTGGTAACTGGTTACCTATGTAGTGGGGAGAAAAACTATTGTTACATTAGGCTGTACTGGTTATGGAGTAGGAATCTTTCTTTCTCATTAGAATGCCACGTTTGATAAACTGGTTATAAATTCAAAGCAACAAATGCTGATAACTGATGGCCAAGCGCGTATCGGAATGGCACTAACTTTCCACAATGCAAAGAGCTGTGTGCTGTTGTTTGTATTCGTAACCGAGCTCCAGGCAATATGCAACTGTAATATGGCTGGCTTTATTACATCTTTGTTTTCTTCATATAGATTCATACTGAAATAAGTATCAAGTAAGTACCCATACTAGAATGGTTTCATATCCATATGGAAATTCCGGCTAAATACCGTACGCGTGGCTGACCTTGGACCTGTGATCTGCGAAGCGAATGAATTTCCCGCGCCTTAAAATATATACGAGGGTGAATGAAACTGTGTAAATATTGATATTAGACACATTTTACGCCGTAATTTAGACTGAAATGTCAATGAAATGCAAACTTTCTTTATCAAGATTTTGTTTACTTTGGGCCTAGATGGCGCTGTGTGAAATGTCCACAGCTTCGACCATATTTTTTACGCCGTAATTTAGACTGAAATGTCAATTAAATACAAACTTTGTCAGGCTTTTGTTTACTATAAATAGTTTGGGGCTAGACGGCTAGATGGCGCTGTGTCCAGCGTCCACACATAATAAACTACTGCTGATCAACGGTTAAAGTGTCCTTATTTACTGAGCAAATAACTACAGTGAGTAATACGTTTTCGTCTTTTATACCTTACGTCTTCACTAGGCTTTGAGCTCTCTCATTATAAATCCTTACGACTCGTTCTCAAGTGTTTACCCATTCTGTTGAAATCCTTATCTCTTAACAACGCTCAGAATTCTAAACACTCCAGCTCTGCACTTGAGCTGTTCGTATCGAATACCTAATAGGTACTACCTACTTTATTGAATAGATTTTAGAATTCACAATCAATAGCCTGAAGGTGTCAACAACGTAATGCTGAACATAGGCCTCAACCACAGAGCACTACTTTAAGTGGCTGTTTGCCTCCTGCATCCATCGGCTTCCCGGGGTTTTAACCAGATCGTCGGTCTGCCTTGTGAAGGCTTGGCCTACGCTGTCTTCCGGTTCGTAGTTGCCACTCGAAAACCTTTCTTCCCCATCGGTTGATAGTTCTTTGAGTGATGTGGCCTGCATAGTTCTCAGAGAGCACGATTGCGCAAGCCGATGATTTGGTAAAACCCCGGAGAGCCAATGGATGCAACAGGTAAGCAGCAGCTCCATGGGGGAGACCTATGTTCAGCAGTGGACGTTTTCAGGCTATTGTTGAAAATATTTTAAGAAAGGGATTACATGGTGTTTTCTTCATCTTTGATTAGCAAAATTCTCAAGTCTTTGAAGTCTAAACTGTCTAGCTTCGATTTGAAACTTTTATAGCAGCTTTCAGCTTTCAGTAAAAACCCAAACAAACGCACACCGTTTGTAAATAAGACACGTTTCTCAATAACGTCGCTATTAGTGTTTAATATTTGTCTGCTAAGATTTACGTTTTTAACACAATTTACTTGAAGACCGTATCATGGCTTGGCTGTTTTAAATAAATTGGCAATTTTTTTTACGTTAATTTGGGTTTGCGTTTGACTACATTTTTCACCTGCTGGAAAGTTAAGATCAGTTCAACAATGAATCACTTTTGCCCAACACCTAGATGGTATGTGAATAGAACATTGGGAGTTCGTTTCGCTCATTTGCTGTTTGTATGATAAATTCGAATGAATATAAACCACACTTTGATTATTTACCTGTCAAAGAACTATAGTGATATTTTATGTTCTTTTAATCATTAAAAAATACCGTTACCAGACAGACACAAAATTCTAACTTTTACATTCAACTATCCGATAAGTGAACGACTAGCTCGTCACGTCATCTATTCACATAAAAAAAAAGTGAATAAAATGGGAAGAGCTCTAAACACAGCTTTTTCTAAACGTCACTCTCCCCCTAATCATATATATATGTGTTGATTATTTATTTATACTTCAGCACAAAGCATTGTACAAGGAGGACTTAACGTTATGAAGCATTATCTACCAGGATGTGCAAGAACAAATGGTAGCGGTATCATTGATAAAATTGTGTTATAGGGGTTGTAGCAATTTGCCATTATAGGTACCTATTGGTTCTGTTGTTTATTCTGCTGCAGTATATTTATTCTGATGAGCGCCTGCGTCGTCAAAAACAAGTTTACCTACTATCATTTTTGATATCAGCTATAAAGTATATTTTATACTGTTGCAGAGAAAATGTATGCGCCATCATGTTTGCTGAACCCGCGGTCTCCGAACATGATCCAGGCTCCAACCACTATCTCTGTCTCTCGCTACATTCCTCTAGTGACGTTAATCTGAGGCCGCCTCACGTACGCGTGCCGAATCGGATTGTCTAAACAAATCCACGGGCATGTTTGTACTGTTCTAAATTGAAATTTATTTGCAGACAGATTGCTTGGGTTGGTTTAACGTACGGCCGAGGCTTCCACCGAATGCAGTGATTTATTTTGCGATAAATTAAGTGAAAACTCACCGCTCGGCCGCGGTGGCGCCGGCGACCGTAAAATGCAGTGGTAAAATATAATAAACTGCTCATTGTAGCATCTAATTTTAAGCCGGAAATAATAAAGACGTAGGCGTGTAACTGCTGATAATAATAGTGTTCAGATTAATTTGTAAAGGAAAAATTATAATCACGAGTGGGGATTGAACCCACATCCATCCATCCCTCGAGCCGGGATCTGCTTTACTTACACTGGAATTCATAGTCAAGGTGGGGGCTCCTCTAGAGGATGATTCAGACGCTGTGTGGCAAATTCTAGCTTTATGTAAACAAAAGCAGCCCCCAATCTGGCATGATCCGAGGCTGAATGCTGATTGTCCGAATTTCGTCAACCAATCGGTCCACTTGCTTTCATTTCATGTTATTTTATTATTTTGTGAAATGTCGTGATATTTAAAATACGAATAAGGTATATCGGTACCGTTTCTTCAACATTTACCATTTAAAATAATATATTTAACACAAAATAGGCACACAAAATATACAAAAATAATATTTCTTTTAACTTTTTTGTGAGTGAGTGACGGATGACATTTTGGCGCGACTTTTGATAGTTCAATAGTCGCATCAAAATGAAACTCGACAGAATTTTCAAAGACAACTTGATTGAAATCGTAGAGCATTTAATTCAAACGCAGTTCCGTAAGGGGTTTCTTCAGCGATTGTTTATGAAAGTGAAAGAAGAATGATTACGCATTTAATCTCTAGGTAAAAGTGGAACGATAGATTTTCGGGGTTTGTTCAACCTTTGTTTATGAATACCACTGTTAAGCTACTGGGAGGGGGTATCCCCGCTCGTGATTCTTTACAAATTAAACTGTAGATTACGCTGAGCAAGCGATACTGCTATAAAAATCATAAATAATAGTGTTCTACGACTAATAGAAACTATAAATTATTAACAACATCTGACTACTAGTTTAATTCTTAACTGCGTTAGTGTACAGTGTAACTGCAAAGACTACGCCAAAAGAGACTTAAATTATCAAATTTTCTTCGATCAGGCCAACAAATTAATTACTATTAAGTAGTGCTTGGGTAGTGCTTTTAAGCTATCTATATATAAGCTACTAGTATTTTGCTCTGTGCGCGGGCCGCGAGCGGCCCGCGTGGGTGTTTTCGTGGCTGTTGTATTTATAAAAGTCTTATACTTTGTGCTAAACTTTAAATTTTGCAAGTACAAGTACAAAACGGCGGTATTTTTCATAGAAAATGATAATTGATCTGACTTTTGCATGGCGGCCATCTTGAAAAATGTTGTCAGGCAAGTAAAAGATCAAAATTTTAAATCACCATCTTTAAAGGATGCTGATTATATAAAATATCAGCCGAATCTGAGTTACTATAAAATCGGGCGCCATTTTGAATCCGCCATCTTTGAATCAACTGTAAGAAAGCCTCCGTTGTTCTCTTTAACATGAGTCCAAACACGCTATGCTTGCCTCTATTAGTTCCGATAGTGTGCGCCTTTTAATTTTGCATGGCGGCCATTTTGTTTTATTTCTTCAAAGAGTTTAAAGGTAGTTTAAAGCTCCTCCTCGCTTCGCTCGTCAAAATCAGTATTCACAATCGCCATACCAACAACTATCAAAAGTAGAAACAATAACGAGCTGCGTCATTCTAATTATCACATAATTACAGATGATCACCAATGAATTAATGAGTAAGTGAAATGATCATGCAGGTTCGTTAAAATTATGTTATTATCGCTAATGATGATTAATATTACGTTGTAAAGTCCGCTATTGATAAAATATTGTTTATTAAAGGAATTGTTGTGACGTATTTTGATTGATGTTATTTCACAATTGTTTCTGTTCGTCTGTCAATCATGTCAGGTTAGGCTACCTAATGGTAGTGGACTGGAGCATTTGGAATTGAGGACTGTCCATAACTTGTATCCTCTACATAGTTTGTGGTCCATAGGTTAGCGAGGCAATACTTTGTGTCCTGCGTTAGGATACGGGTAAAATAACATAATTATGTAGTTATTAGGTATACTTATATTATTATACTATCCGTACTAGAAGCGTGAGTTTGCAGCCTGAAAACTTAGAAAAAAAATTCTTGTATTTTTTTTTCTAAATACACGCGCGCCATCTGGAACCTTCATTTTAGTATGGGTATGAAAAGATGGGGTAAACGACCTCTCCACGCCTTCACCCATTCATAAAATCGGTAGGTTGACCAGAAAATAGGGATTTGCGCGAATATTTAAACTTTGAACAGCTTTTAACCGAAATTGTGCCCGCGGAAAGGGTGCAAACCGTTATTTGATGTCTGTAACTTTTAAACGATTTAATGATAAGTTACTTCAAAATCAACCAAGTGAAAGTTAGTTTATGAACATTCGATGACTTTTCCGCAGTAATAACGACGGTGGCGCGGCCGTTTGTTTAAAATCATCCGTTCTGTAACGAGGAATATGACTTTCATAATTATTATACTTATTAAAATTTTCCCTAAAAATTAGATCTTTTTACAATCTTTCAGACACGGTGACTTTATCTCATCTCTTAATATCTTTTTAAAATTGCTGTGCTGTTCAAACATACATGCAAGAAGCGGCAGAAAGTTTTTATGAAAATAATAAATGTCGTGTTTAGCGGCCGAATACATATAAGTAGGTAGGTAACTGTCGTGTTATTTCATTAAATGGAACTGTTTTTTGCTCCGAACTCAATTGTTTTTTCTTTAATCGGTGCTCCTAATCGAAGAAACATTAATGGTAACGAAACGTAGTCAAAGAGGTAACTACTTAACTCTAACAAACATTTTATTACTGATGAAAAAATTACTTAATATAAATGGTTGTTGGCAGCCGCTGAAAATTAAACATCTCTAAACTCTAATCTCTATTACAAACAATCCATCTAAAATAACGCTTTAAGATATAGCAACATTTTGACCATAGAGCGTGCTTACGAAGATGTTGATTTTCCTTCGATTATTTCTATTCAATCAATTCAAATGATCAATCCAGTATATCCATTTTAGGATTCCAAGCATGCTCGATCAACGATTTATGTTGCGAACACGACCTACCTCACCGCATGTGACCTTTCACGGCACCATACCAATCAAGTACTCTAGCATCGTTCATCGTTGTGAATACGGAATGGTCATACAAGGTCTGCGTGCGAGTATAATTCTTCTTTTTAATCATCTTTTTATTACAGATTAATTTGTAAAGGAAAAATTAGAATCACCAGCGGGGATTGAACCCGTATCCATCCTTCCCTCAAGCCGTGATATGCATACCCACACTTCAGTTATACAGACTTCAATCATTCAATATTGAGAAGTATTTAGAAATGAAGAGTTTCTTTTTGTATTATTTTTATTCTTAAAATAAAACATTATTTTCAGTCATTTCTAAAAATGTAATAAAGAAAATGGGGCGCTACATATTTTTTTACTTTTCAACATATTGTATTGAGCTTCAAGTGGCCTTTTCCTATGATGATACCTAGCTACCCAAACCAGTCAGGACACAACAACCAAAAGAAAAGATTTTAATTTCATTCCTACAAAATACGTAAAGACTTTTTTCTTATAACGGTACTGCATCAGGGTCAGCCATTATGATGCGGACCCCTGGTGAATAGGTAATTTAATTGTGCGATGTGGACTGGGGACGCAAGGCATAATAACTACTTACCTACGTGAGGCGAATCTAAAATGAATCCCAATTTTACATGACTGCATGATAGAACTTCGGGTCACTTAATACCAAGTTAAATGTATTAAACGTTAGCCTAACATAAAAATGTCAAACACACAACACACTAATCACACTGATATTACCATAAAGAAAGTGTGTGTGTCTTATTAGAGATAATGGAATGGAGATAGCTTACACGCTGGTTTAACATTATAAGATAATTTTATCCGCGAGTGACATCGCGGGGCGAAGCTATTATAGTACCTTTTACATTATTGGGCCTTATTTATAAACGCTGCTTAAAGTTAGCCAGTGTTTAAAATGTTCCGTCTGTTTTTCGCGCGTGACATTTCAAATCAGTCAAAAGTTGATAGAAGGTTTTAAGCATTCGCTAACTTTAATCAGCGTTTATGAATAAGGCACAATATGCTTTTTGAATCCTAAATGAAGTGATTAAGTCATTATGGGAGAGTTTTGGCGGGAACGCGGAAAAGTTCACGTCGTTGCATTGTATTATTTTTCAAAACTTGTGCTTTTTCAGTGTTAATGTTTAAAATTGGTGGCGTTTTACGCATTAAGTTCTGAATTACGAGCATGAGTGTGGGCAATTGATATAATGTGGTGAAACGTGATTTTTCGTGTTGCTTCCAAAACTCCATAGAAGCTTCTAGTAAAGTTGCCACCACTTTGCTGAAGCATGACTTAGACTGGACTATGACTATGACTAGGACATGACTTTGCGTGAAATATTTTATAACACGATGAAAATATAATACTTGACACTAGCTAAATACACTATGTGTGGAGCCAAAATATAATATAAAAAAAGTCATTATGGATCCAAATTAACGTTACACTAATTATAATGAGATAAATTAGTGGTGCTAGTTTATGGTGAACTATTTTTCCACACTCCTTATCCAATATTGGCTTCTGCCAACAACGTAATTTGAAAGTAAACTAACTTTAGCTGTAATCCCTAACGGCCAGAAAATACTGGTCCGTTCAAGAGGAGCTGTCGAGATCGAGAGGTGGGCGGAGGGTGGCAGGGTGGTAAACCCATGGAATTCTCATTTAGCCATCGACGAGCCATTAATAAAGCGATTAGGTAACTTTACAGCTACTTCCAGCCAGGAGAAGTTCTATGGGGATTACCGATTACAAAGTTTTGTTTAATTTTTGAGCTGTCGCTTTTTTTGTTGGTGTATACTTTTATTTTACTCGCATTAAAATTTTATCGCGGGACTTAGAAATATGTTCAATATTGACTTTAATAAGACAGATATAATAACATCGATACCAGTCGAATTTATATACAACTAAAGAAAATTTAACGGTGGTGAAGCGATGGATGTGAGAGGCAGGCAGCCGCTCAAAGTAGCGCTCTATGGGAGAGTTCTATGATCAGTAGTGAACATCTTCCGGTTGTTGATGATGATGATGAAGTTATATTGACAGCCTCTGTGGTGTGGTTGTTGAGCTGGTTGGTTCATAACCCGGAGGCGGTGGGTTCGATTCCCGCGACAGGACAAGTTTTTGTGCACAGGAAAAAAACACAAACACTTATTCTGTCTGTGTGTTGGTTGTGGTCCTCGTAGTTTCAGAGTCCCTGGATACAGGGAATCCTAGTAAGGGTCCAGGATCTACGTATCTGACAGTTAGCCTATATTAAATTATGACGACTACTGGAAGTAGTAGGTACCTGTATACTGTACTTATACCTAGCTCTTATTTTCTTGAAGAGCAATTTTAGAAGATCACCCTGGCAATTCTACAACTGGCAACTTCATTAGGATGGTCCAATCAACTAGCAACACTGACCCAAACGCGTAATGGGCTGCCATTATCTGAACGCATAATTACCCGAAGGCCGAACAGTCATCACCGCGTTGTCCCCAATACTGAATGTCTGTAATTAGAGTTCTGACACCCTCTCTTGGTTAGGGTAACTTGAGTGAGTTAGGGAGCTATTCACTTGGCGTCTGCACTATATTATGATGGATTGATGTTGTTGCATTTTGCTGTAAAAAGCATGAACATAATTGCACCAGAATCCCAATGTTTTCGATCTTGGCCCGTATTACAGAACAACACTCAGCGATCTGTTGGTCAAGTCGAGATTTCATTCATAAAACGGTCAATTTGTGAACTTGTGTTTTTTTTTTGTTTGTGATTTGCGAATCTCTACTTGAGCACCAATCGATGACTGAGCATTGTTTTGTAATACGGGCATTAGTTTTGGTAAACTTGTATTTTATACTTCGTGTATCGTAATTTCTATGATTTGTTCGCTTTAGATTGGATTCGCGTTACGTCGGCGGCGTCGTGCAATCACAACTTTTGCCTTGTATTTTTTTGGGGGAAATTCTTTGACTTTATTTTGGAAAAATCCGGAATTACAACTACTCAGTTAAATTGTATTCGGTCGCCGTTTTTCTTCGTTTTATTTCCTATTCATACTTTTTTAGCTGATTATTTTGTTTGGTTATGTCGTACTGGGCTTTCGATAATAATGCGTTTTATTGATTTATTGATCCGACTCCGCATCAAGCCAGAATTGAGATCATTTGGCAGAATTAATCATTCTTGGACTACCTAATTACTTATAAATACTTGTCAACTGTTACAAATCTGAGAAGTGACCTTCTGTCACTATGAGATTGTTAGTTGCTTATTGTTTTGAGGGAGCATCTTCCGCAAATATCTTTATAGATTTTCCATCAAAGTAATGCCTACCACCCGTTGTTTAACTAGCATTTAACGATCACCTAAACAAGCATTAATTAGGTATTACGGCTTTTAAGCTTATTGCGTGTGGCGTTTCTAGATTTGTTTATTTGTTTTCTCAACTTTTATGTTGAGATTTTTTAAGGCCATGGCACCTAGATCTCGTTTACGTATTACGACATATCTAAAGATATTAAATGACTGAATTTACTTGCGAAGAATCTGGCTAAACTAGTCCCTAACTTATAAATAATAATATTACGTTACAAAATATTCCATATCATAATATTAAACCAAACAAGTTTTCGTGCATAAAAACGGAATAAAACATTTTTCTTTCTTTACTTTCTGGAAGATAATTTGGAAATGGACAATTGAAGAAGTGGACCAAACAGACCGGAGGGTCTTGAGATTTTTCTTTGTTTCATTATCTTCAAAAAGGTCTGAATGTGCGAGCGTGATAGAGGATCCTGGTATCACAAACCCTTGAAGTAACCATTAAGTGGGGTTATGGACGGACCCTTCCACTCGCGAAAACACGGTGCATTCTCCTCGTTTTGGTACGTCACCTTCGTGACAATCAAGACTAATTATTAAGACTGACGCCAATTGTTTTTGTATTCTTATCTTCAATTTTATTAAATCTGCTTTCCTACCGACACCTGGGTCCGTGCTCTTTGATATTATTATTTATTTTTATTTTAGTGAACAATTACAATAGAGGAAAATAACCAATTTTTTTATTTTTTGCGTTATTTTTAATTTTTTTTTGTTTTTGAATATTTTACTTCGTAACCCGTAGTTGCAGGTTCTACGAGAACCAACCGCCGGCAACCATTCAAAACGTTCGAGAAAAAATTGTAGACCCGTATTACAGAGCAACGCCTCTATGTTGTTAATAACGTTTAAAATAAGTAATAAATTGTCAAACTTAAACTCAGTTAGTAATGTGGGTACTCGGGAAGCTACGTACTAAGTACATATTTAAGTTTTAAGGAATATCAAACTAGACTGCCTAAGTGCTTACTAACTATGACTGTGTAGGTAGTGATCATTATAATTACTATGTAATAATTAAGGTTAAGCCACTAATGTGGGTATAACTTTTAAATCTTTTTGATGTGAATTATAATAACTATTACGTAGCTACCCTACATCAACATTGTAACATAACTAATTTAAGGTAGGTCAGTGGTGGGTATTTGGGTTTTAAGTCGGCCAGTCTTAATTATTAGAAGATTCTGTTATATAAGTACTTATCTATAGTTTTACTTTTATGTTACCGTTCCTGCTCGCATATAAAAATAATATTTTGTATTTTCACTTGCAAGTGAATATGATTTCTTTAAGTGAAAATAAATATCTTAAACCTAACCTAATAATTCTTGGTCCGTATGAAAGACTATGCTTACTCCACAAGTCAACATTTCATTAGCAAAATGATCATTTAATCTTATCTTGAGCTCGAATTAACAACTATATATAAGCGTTGTTCTGTAATACGGGTCTACATTTTTTACCTCTCTCTTCCAGTTACCAAAAAATCTATACTCAGTTCCACAACAAATGTTGCTGTAATGTATTAATAAAAATACAAGTGCCTAACAACATTTTTCTCCACACCAATGTATTCACAATTTTGTTCCAAGACTAAAAACAGCCTAATTCTTCACAAAAAATACAGCTTCTGCAGAAATTCTACTACATATAGTAGCTTACGTTATAAATGCACAAGACAGAATCATAACTACAAAGAAACATTCTTTACTATAAGGTCAGCAGTAAGTAATGCGCAGCTGATATAACTGAGCCAACACCACATACAGACTTGTTTGACTTGTACAAATCTTCGATCCTTGAGACAAGATAGGCATATTTAGAGCAAAATTGTAGAAATTAGATGCAGTTATCCAAAAGAGCATCAAACTTGGGTCTAGTCAAGCAGCTGCTGTTGCATCCGATCACGGATCTACTAAAATTGAAAACATTTTCTAAATGAAAATATAGCGATCACATACTTACTCTGATACTTACATAGTGATCATAATATCAGACTGAAACAAGTGGTGTATATTTTTATGTTTTTCCTATGAAGAGGTAAGACGACCGCCGGTGATAAGCTCAAATTATAGCTCCGCGTGTAAGAAATAACTTAAAAAACTGAAGTAGGATAGAACAGAGCTATAGGTCCTGATAAGTCTTTACTGGTATTTTATAAGTTATTCTTCGTACATTTTATAACACCCTATTTGACCGTCATTCAGTTGAATATTCAAAAGGAGCCAACTCACACGGAGCGACCAATCCGGTGAGTTGGAAGGCGCGGGGAAAATTTTAAGGACTATAATGTCTTTGTAGAAATATCTTAAGTGTTTAAGGTTTACACTTTAAAATATTTCCCATGAAATTCAAAAAAGTCAAGTCGTGCCGTAGTTTATTAATACAGTAGCTGCTTTTCTATTCAGTGTCCATTTCCTAGAATGCTCTCAAGGAAGACGTGGAATATCTCGAGATGGCGCTCGAGCGGGGATATGATCCGATTACAGCCACGCGTGTACAAAAATTAATAAGTTATAAAGAGGTTGATATAAAGTTTAGACGGAGCTTCTACTTGGAGTGACGTACACAGGAACGCTACTGGATTATATCTTTGCATTCTTGCCGTCTCTTCCCATACGGGTGCTGTAAGCCCTCCACGGAACGTGCAGCAGCGTTCTCCTCGGTAAATCCAAAATCTTCTGTCCTCTATTGATTAAAGCATTTTGTCTTTGTTTGAGGACGTCTTCAGATATATTTGAAATGTCAGATGGAATTTTTAGTGAGGACCTTTTCATACAAAAATAAATAGATTTATGACTACCCATCCACAGCAGTTTCGCCTGCCTAAGCAGCCAACGCTAACGTAATCAGGCTTAATGGTTACTAAAAAAGCTCGTTATCACAAAGAAATATGAAATTGGACACTAAACAATGATACAACCTAGATAATATCAGAAAATAAGTAGTACAAGTAATATCAGTAAACTTTGTCATAATTTCAATTCACATTAGGTAAGTAATAATACGATATTACTTTTCCATTTCACGTTTATACGGCCGGATGCCTCCCAGCAAATATCAATAAACTGCCTTACAACCGGGAAAATATAGACTTTTAGGCTTGGTATTCACTACAATGAAAAGGACTTCTTCGGTCTTTCCACGGGCTTATTAAAGACGGAATAGCTCAATTTGGTAAAATATGATTGTCGGTAGGGGTTTTCAGAATAACCATTGTGTTGGTAGTTGGTACCTACAATCTTACTATCTATCTATTTCTACAGGGTTACAGGAAAAATTGTGCTAGATCCGTTAAGGGCGTGGAGTACCCATCATTTCTGACTTATTTCACTATGAAACACCCTAGCCTAAACTTAACCCTTTTCGAGATATTCGACTTTTAATATTTTTATTGAAAATTGCCAATTTTTAGGCTACAAAATTTAATTTTGTTTATTTTGTGTGTCTTTTTATTATTATTATTGCATTTTTACGTGTGTAATAAGATGCTTTAGGATGTCAATCATTAAAATAGTACATAAGTTAACTGAATAGACCGTAGTAGACAAGTGAAAGTTAAGAATTAAAAATAAATATTAGAAACTGTATTTTTCTCTAAGGGATATCTAAAAAAAATATTATGGCAGTTGTTCGGCAGATGTGTTTTAAAATATCTACGTTTCATTAGCTATCTAACGAGGTATAATAATCTAGAATTTTATTCAAATGCATTGAAAATAATTTAGTTTCATAGGCGACAGTGGAGAAGAAAATGTATACTTAGCCCTATAAAGCAAAATAAAACAATAGGTAAGCATGCAATGTCATTTTTTAAAGGTTTTCACAAAACTTTTTCTTATTTTACAGTTCATGTTCAACATGGCCGCCTGATACATTGTCGCATTCTTCTACGGAGACCAGTCTTCACTACTCCAGTGGTCAACGTGGTCCGCATTTTATTTCCTGCATTCACAATCCTTTCTCTTAAGTCTTCCATAGACGAAACTGGATTTGGCTCGCTGTACACTAGACTTTTCATGAGCCCCCACACATGAAAATCCATGGGGGTTACGGCCCACCTCGTCCTATCCATTTGTTTTGGTAATTTGTGTCCAGCCAGTCTCTGACACTTCTTCTGAAATGGGCAGGGCAGCCATCGTGTTGGAACCACATGTCCCTGATCAGGTTGAGTGGCAGATCATCCAGCATATCACTCAAGTCTGTTCTCAGGAAATTTTCGTAGCTTTCCCCATTTAGATTATCCGGGAGAAAGTAAGGTCCAATCAAATGATTGGATATAATGCCCATCCACACATTCACGCTGAATCTTCGTTGGGACCCTTTCACTCTTTTCTTATTGGGATTCCTTAGTTCTTTTGGGGCCCAGTAATAGGCGTTGTGATAGTTGGTTATGCCATCTTTATCAAATTTGGACTCATCCGTCCACAAGATATTTCTTAGGAAATCTGGGTCTTCTACGTCAGCATTTAGCATAAATCTGCAAAAGTCCAGTCTTCTCGCAGGGTCTCCTTCTTCAATAACGTGTACCGGCGTGTAATGGTACCGGTATAGGCCAGCAGTATGCACTGTAAACCACACTCTCCATTGCGAAAGTCCCAGTTCACGGGCAACAATATTAGTGGAAGTAGTCGGATCCGTTCGAAAGCGTTGCACTATCTCATTGTCCTGGTCTTCGTCGTCAATTCGTGGTCTTCCCATGTCTGTATTTCGTCTCAAAACAGAGCCAGTTTCTCGAAGTCTTCGATAAGCTCTGTCAAAAACAGCCACATCCGGCACTCGACGACCGGGGTAGCGAGTTATGTATTCGTTGCGAGCTTGCGCAGACACACAATCGCAGTATCCGTAACAAATAAGCATATCAGCATATTCCTCAGGTGTGTAGGACGTCATCTTCAACACTTCCGTATCACAGGTACAAATCAGAGTCCGGTTAACAAGCACAGTAATCACAAAAAGAAATCAGAAGAAAAAGTCCAGAATCACAGCCAAGTCGAGAAATAAAGCAAAACGATAACACATCTACTATGTACGAAGCACAAAAGCAGACTGACTACCAAAACAATACCCCCTGTTGCATTCCCAGCCCTAACCACCCCCTGTTGCATTCCCAGCCCTAACCAGTCTCTACACATTTTTTCTTTCATTCGCACCCACATAAAACGTCACTTGTCTCGCTCGCACGGTGCGTCTTAACTTGAAGGACAATAGGCGCGAGACCATTAGAACTGCTACCTGGAGCGTCCCAATTATTTTTTTTCCATGAAATGTAATACAAACCCTAGATTATTGTACCTCGTTAGATAGCTGATGAAACGTAGATATTTTAAAACACATCTGCCGAACAACTGCCATAATATTTTTTTTAGATATCCCTCAGAGAAAATTACAGTTTCTAATATTTTTTTTAGTTCTTAACTTTCACTTGTCTACTACGGTCTATTCAGTTAACTTTTGTACTATTTTAATGATTGACGTCCTAAAGCATCTTATTACACATGTAAAAATGCAATAATAATAATAATAAGACACACAAAATAAACAAAATTAAATTTTGTAGCCTAAAAATCGGCAATTTTCATTAAAAATATTAAAAGTCGAATATCTCGAAAAGGGTTAAGTTTAGGCTAGGGTGTTTCATAGTGAAATAAGTCAGAAATGATGGGTACTCCACGCCCTTAACGGATCTAGCACAATTTTTCCTGTAACCCTGTATAATACTTTTAGTTACTAACATTACAATATACTCTTACTAATGCCAAAAGTTATGAGTATCTCAACAAATTGGATAGCCCATCCTTATCGGCCGTGTCGCTGGAGTCTGAGGATAATTCTTTGTTACTTTGATCATATATTTTAATAACCGTTAATATTTTTCTGAAAGAAATCAATCTAGACAGACATAACTATGAGCATAACAAGTTCAATGAAGTTGATATAAGCGAGTCACAATTTTTTTTTTTATATTTTAAATAAAAACTATATTATTCTTGGATATACAATACTTTTATTAATATTACAATTTTTAAATGTAGCAAAGTTATATAACTATAAGTGACTGAAAAAAGAATTAAAAAATTGTAATAGTAAAACGGTAAGAGGCCAGATGGTGCCACCTTAGTCCCGTGGTGTCTTGGGCGCACACTTGTCTGGGATGCCACGTGTGTAGACACTCTGGCACCTTCCCATGTCTCCAGCACGGCTCGCAGCGTCGGGGCCGCGGCCGGGCAAGCACAAACACTGAAACGGCGCAAATATGCGCAAATCATGAATTTTTGCGCTAGCCATGGAAACACTGGGCCCGTGGTCGTCCGACACCAAAAAATTTTGCAAGCAGATCTCCACCAGATTGGTCCTCGCCTCGGGGGATCCCAGAGCTGGCACATTCTTCGCTCAGAGGTTAAGCCTCCTTATCGAGGTAATGCTGCTAGTATTCTGGGAACCTTACCCCGCGGTGGTGAGCTGGATGGCGTATTTGCATTGTAAATTCTGTATATAATGTTTTAGTTGTATATATTTGTATTTTTTAATTATTTTTTCAGTCACTTATAGTTATATAACAATTTTATTTTAAATATCTTAAAAATATGAATTTGATTTTGAAATTTGGTAATCATAGCATCCTTGTTACTTCTTTCCGTCAATCGTAAAGTGTGTTTGTCTGTGGCATCACAACTACCAAATGGTTAATTTTTTTTCTTTTTCAATCTTTTTTATCAATACTTGATCCAGAGTGTACCTACTTACTTGTGTGAGTAACTATGGTCTGAAAATCTGTTCTACTTGACGAAGGGTTTTCTAATTAAATAAAAATTACTTATTAGTCTGTATCCTTAGCTACAGATATATAATTAAGTACATAATACATTGATTAAAACTTTCCGTGCAATCTGTTTTAAGCTTAGAGTTTGAAACAATCTATATCCTCTCTTCATCCAACATTTTGTGTGTGAACACCAAGCTTTATACAAGCTCCGAGTACTTATAAATATAGAGAGTGTACCTTATTTGCCGTATCATCTTTTCCTACGAGAGTAATATTTAGGTCATGCACTTCTCAGAATGTAGATGGGTTTATAACAATGTTGTTAACATAAGCCTATTGACATTTTCTTTATTGACCCTGCTTTAACACTGTTTCTTTTTGGTGGCATTCGTGATGCTACATAAAAAAAATAGTAGGAACTTATTTCATCCATGGTAGGAACGATTAGTTTTTAGAATAGGCAATTACTTACTTCATCGTAATATGAATGTTAGTTCTAACGCTGTGCTTCATCGTACTAGTGTCGCCATCTCTTACCAAAAACGGCGAACTAACCATCCCAAAAATAGTCTTACACTGGAATTCATAGTCAAGGTGGGGGCTCCTCTAGGGGATTGTTCAGGCGCTGTGTGGCGAAGTCTAGTTTTATGCATTTCATAAACAAAATTAAGTGGCCCCCTGACAATTTTGACATTGTCAAAGGCATGAAAGTGAAGGAAGAATGATTCAACGTTCAACTTGTATGTGAAAGTTGAATGATAGATTTTGGGGCTTTGTTCACCCCCTGACTATGAATGCAACTGTAAGTTAATGTTAGTTGTTATTATTGTGTATTACACACCCCTCTCTCTCTGCAGAACAGGTCGCCGCCGCCCGCGTACATCCCCTCTGCGCTGCTCTACTCACCACAAGAACCAATCGAGGTAAGAGTTATTTTTTAAGACCTTCTTATTTCGAGTAATGCCACTAATGAAATAGACCTCTTTTTGTCACGCCAGTAATGTCATTTGCCTTTTGATATGTCGTTCCAGTTATTTCACTTAAACAAGGCCCTTTTTGGGGTTCCCTTGCGAGATAAGATCCGAAACGCGGAGATCCGCAGGATAACTAGAAAATAGTTGAAATGGCGATAGGCAGGCCATCATTATCGCTCACTGAACCCACCACTGATGGAGAAGAAAGACGGGCCTGATAGCCCCAGTTGGTCAGGAAAACTTATGTTCAGTAATAGATGCTCTCAGGCATGGAGCTAATAAAAAAAGAAGGAGGGCATCCCGTCTGATCCGAAACTGAAGCACCCTTAGGAAGCCGGAACGCTTCGTACGTACGAGCAGGGCACGCACACACTCACATCATAGGCAGCCGGTCGCCATACTTTCATCTGACATATGTAATATGTCCGCCATTTTGGGCTTCAGTTCCATGTCAATCAAAACTCAATCCTTCTTTTTTTTGTTTCATCCATGCTGATGATGCTGATAATGATTAATCAGTTCGCCTGACAAAACATGTTTCTGATAGAGCACACAATAAGATTTAGGTACTCTCTCTCTTTGGCATACACACAGTAACTGTTACAATAGTGAATGGTTGTCTCCCTTCCACAGTTGCTATGCGTATTCCCCGAGCGCACGTCGAGAGTGTGCGCCGCAGCATGTGCGGCTGCGTCACGGGCAGGCGGCGATGCGCGTTCAGTGCGCGGCCCTCGAGAGGCTTTAGAGGCTCTACGACGCGACAGCGACGCGCGGCTGCCGCACGTGATAGTTGTCGACGCGCGGCAGCCGCAGCTCATGGATGCAGCTTTACTGGCTAGGTAAGATATGTCCTTGATGTTGTGATGATGTAAGCAACTCAACATCCATAGACCAAATTGCCTTATGCACTCACTACTTATTTTAATAACCTACATTTGGCAAAAATTATTTAAGTATTTATTGTGCATCATATTACGTTATTTTCAGCGGCTCATCGAGAAGTGCTAGTTGTCTACAAAGGCGCCAAGATTTTTTAAGACTCACGAACATGACGCTGGCTACGCTGGCAAATGCATAGGACAAAAGCTATCGGCATTTATTTATGTATACGTCACCGTCTTATTCTAAAAACCGTTTGTTTATAAAAGAAACATAATAAAACTAGTTATTTATAAACTGTCTATTTATTGCTAACTGACATAATTTTATCTTATAATAAAACGGATGATATTTCGATTATTTATAAACAATCGGTGTCCAGTGGTGAATTTATAAAAAACGGGTGTTTAGTAGCGTTGAATTGTGAACAATGCACCAATTTTTGCTGTAATTTATTGTTTTTTTAGAGTCACTAGTGGTAACCAGTAGGTTACGACGACGAGCGAAGCGAGGAGAGTGTTAGGTTAGTTTTGATCACACAAGAAGTACACATTTACGAAAAAACGAAGTGATGCCGATCAATCATAAATAACCAAAATATCGACTGTTTTATTGTGAGACACATTGCCCGTTTGCAATAAATCGACAGTTTATAAATAACCACGTTTTTTATAAACTAACGGTTCTTACAATAAGACGGTGACATATATAAAAAATCTGCCAAGCGAAACTGCATGTAGCGTATGGATTATCAGTTACCAATATATATGTATAATGCGCTCTAGATCAACCGAATTGTCTTGCAGGTGAAATAAACGAAGACGGCTTATGCTCTTGGTAATACTTGTCTCATCATGTACCTAAACTAAATCATTACGAAATAAACACTTGCACCATGTCCACACTTAGAATTCATGCCACGGGGCATTCCACAATCACTATAGGATGCCGATGTGGCAAATTGGCAATGGTGCAGTGCAGCTAGCATGATAGGTACATAGCATAACGGACAATTATTTTAGGCCAACTGCACCTTGCGTATGTTAGGATGTGTGTTTATAAAAATGTAAATTAAATTACAATATTATAATCGATCGATCTAGGTGGATCGACGATCTGGTGAAAGGTGCCGATGGATCAGGAGGCGAACAGCTGCTCAAAGTGGTGGTCTCTGGGGGAGGCCTATGATCAGCAGTGGACGTCTTCAGGCTGTTGATGATGATGATGATGATGATGATGACGATGATGATGATCAATCTTTGTATTGCAAACCCAATTCCAAACCAATCGCATTGGAAAATGCCTCAAAATTCCAACTCCATAGTAACCTGGCAAACAAAACCCTGCATGTATCTCGATAGTATCCAAATTGCTTGTGGTTGGGACCATTAAGTTGGACATGCGAGCTCATGGTTGGAGGTTGAACCGGTACAAATACAACATGCAAATTGGAAACTTGCTTTTTAGTTATCGATATTCTGCCGCCAAGCATTATTGCAAGCACTACATGTGTTTCCGTTTGAAGCCTATGAAATTACATGGGAAAATTACATTTTAAGGTGGTACGTCACGCTAAGCGCGCCAAATTCAAATTTTCTTGCTTGTTTTTTCTAATTATAGCTTAATTACTCAACGCAATTACATGAAAACTAGTTTTCCGCCAATTGGCAATTTTAGTTAGGTGTACATATTTATTGAATTAGTTTTAAAGTTATTTAAGTTTAGTTTAGTATATTTATTATGTTATTTAAGTTTTAGTATTATATTCCGGAAATAAATTGGCAATAGACTGAAAAGCCAAGACAAAATTAGTTTTTTGTCAATTGTTGCTAAACCAATGGTATTTAGGTGATATTTTTAATCATAATTTGTTGATACATTATATTTATTTGTGGAAAACTAGTTTTCATGTAATTGCGTTGAGTAATTAAGCTGTAATTACCAAAAAACGCAGGAAAATTTGAATTTGGCGCGCTGAGCGTGACGTACCACCTTAATGCACAGTCTAGATATTATTACGTGTTATTTGACTTGATTTAACGACTGTAGAAAACAGTCGGGACCGCTTGCCCTTAGCACGGTAGCGCTCAGTTATATCACTTTTTGTAGCAGTCACCCATCTAAGTAGTGACCTTTGCGATCGTTGCGGAACTTTATTAAGAATGGCTAGTCGAGTTTGTCTATGAGAGCTACACCAACCGGCCTAAGTAATAAAATAAACTACCAACCTTAGAATAAGTATCTATAGAAGGTAAGTTTCCAAACAACTCCTTCTCAAAATGCACGCTTCTTTTTTGGTATTTTAGACGACCAACACTAACCAACCGACATAATTGAAAAATCTCTAGTTCGGTTGATTAGGAACAGCGCGATGGCAATAATTTTATCAAACTCCTATTTTTCAAATTCCTTGTGGCCCGTATATTCTCTTAAAGCAGTGAATACACGCTAGAGATTCCAATTTGCGAGTAGCCTCCATTAAATTGGACATGCCTGTAGTGAATGCGAATACGTGACCCGCCGTATCGGCATAAAGCACACAGCGTATTGAATTCTGATAGACGGAGCTTACATAACTAAAATTCAAGCAGCAATTCAAACAAATCCTTTTCAGTAATAATACGAAATAAATAATTGCACAGGTATACAGGTAAGCAACTTAAGCACTCCCAGCAGTATTATTGCCCGCTTTTCAATCATTGTAATTTTACTAAAGCTGGCGTCGATGGTGTATAACAATTCTTATAATACACCACCGCCTACTCTTTTGTGTGGTATACCAATCCAAAGGTTGTCTGGAAGAGATCACAGTTAGATAAGACCGCCAATCGTAACACTATTTGATAAGATTTCCTTTGTACTGCATATTTAATTGGTGGGACAAACAAACAGTTCTTTATCTATGTTGCTTCCACTTAATCGGAAGTTTTGATTTGACGTAAGCTCCGGCGAGAACATTGTAGAATAACGTAGTTTCTGATTTGGTAAGTCTTCTCATGACTTCAATTTTTAACTCTACGAGTGCCATCTATTATACTTTTTGTCCGTGGTTGAATCCCGTAAATTCCTGTGCAAGTGCCCAACTTCATTTTGAAGTGGGAGCTATTTCTGGTTGTGGTAAAGAAACTTTAGAAAGAGAGAGGATTAAGTAATTGCACATCCTATGGAACTTACTTGGTAATTCATCATCACCTTTTAAAATGCACATGTCACCCTTAATTTCACGTGCAATTATATGTACAAAAACACAACTAAAGCTATTATTAGTATTTATTTTTTTTATCCAAGTAATTTCAATTCTAACACATATAAGATTATTTATTAATATTTGTGTATATGTATTTAATATAATATTACATTGTTTTACCTTACTGTAACGTCAGGAACTTTGAATATAATTTTCTTTAATTACTTACCTAGGCTTTGCAGGTACTAAGTCACTTGTCGCTGATCAACGATATTAAGTTATTCTGTTTTAAAAAATGTTATTCCTTTTTTTGGCTGTAAAGTTAAGTAATAATGGGTATATTGTGTTTATTAAGATAAGAGCTGTGGAATAAATAAATAAAGAAAATAAAAATAAATAAAATCATCATCATCATCAACAGCCTTTGCGGCTGCGGCCTCCTGTATTCGGCAACGGCTTTCCGTGATTCTGATCAGATATTCAGTCCGTTTATAGGCCCCTTGCTTATATACACTGTGACATCCGTTACGTGGTCGCCACTCGAGAACCTTTCTTCCCCATCGGTTGTCTACTCTGAGAAGGCAATAAGGTTGAATTAAAAACATGTAACCTCATTTGACCGCACGCGTTCGTATATATACCTACCCTATACATCATCAAGACAGGTCTATTTCCTAGCTTCTTTCTATTATATTGAATTCCCCTTACTAGAGTGTTTCACGAGAATTTGTTTGAATAACACCCTCATCCCTTTTATATTGGACGTAATCTGATAAAGGAATTGGGTGGTGATGGCTGCGCAATTTGGGACCCTTAAAAAAGTTGCTCCAAAAATGGTGATCTCGTTGACAGTGGAAATATTATACGTATCTTGATAATAATCTAGATATAAATACATAATGTATAGGCAATATTTTAAAAATAAAGGTAGTGTACTCAGAACTAAACAAAATGAAACCATGAAGTCGTAAAATTTGTTTACTCATAATTATACCTTTCTAAGACGATACTGACTACTTTCTTTGAGCGTTTAGCAGATATACGATTTTAATGAAAATACTAAAGTTCTGTGTTAAAAATAAACCAAGGATTCAAAATACAAAAAAACTAAACACGACCTGGAAGAATACGCATTCATCAATCAATCATTCATGAATTCCAGAGAATAAACCTCTTTCAAAACTTTTAAAGCCATTCATACAGATATTACAATTACTATTATGAATGGATGGCGAGTGAACTGAAATTTTGTCCCCGCGGCGATAACACATATCAATTTAAATATCCAACATCTTTATTAGATGCCATGACGTCTAGACTGGTCGTCGTTTCCATTGATTTACTATATGATATGGCAGAGATCCAGACCTCTTACAATTTTCTCTTTGGTTTCAAATTAATATCGAATGTTTTTGTATAGGTATTGGCTTTACAATGCTGGGGCTTTCTCGTGGTTTTAATAGGCATGATGACTACTATTAAAAATGAACAAGTAAACATTACTTTCATAATGAAGATTAATAATGAATACAATAATTGAAAAAATAAGTAAAATCGGTAAATAAATCACTGAGTAATAATAAGTTTTTAAAGTTTCGACAGGAGGCATCTCCTGACCCTTTCTCGCGAAACAGAGCGCCCCACAGTTACTATGAAAAATCTACTCGTGACGTTACATGCCAAAGAGATTGTATGAAAAGCTACCACAGCTTAGTAATGAGGTACTATGAACGACCTTCCTCTGACGTCACTGGCCGTTTGAGCTATCTCTTTCTATTCCGGTTTTTAAAATGCTTGTAACTTGGTAATTTTTTTTCGATATATGTATAATTTTCTATTTTCACAAATATTTATCTTTCGAGGAATATTATTAATTTATCCAAACAAAAAATTTTAGTCATCATGTCTATTGTCTTCCTTAATTTTCTTTCAAACTATGCAGTTTACTTACTTTTTCGTTCGGGGATGTAGTTGGATTTCAGGGGTGTAGGTGTAGGTTCTTAGTGTTTGTGAACAATGATCAGTATTAATTTTTATTTATAAGTTCATAATAGGTAGGCGTAGTGGTTTTGAATGTTACAAAGGGTTTAATTGTCTTTTTTGGAATATTGAACTTGATCAGAAAGCACACAGATAATTAAATGAGTCCCTCTATGGTTTACGTCTACGCTACACAAATCAATCGTTATACGTAACTAAGTGCGATTTCTTTTTCTCAGTGCCGTTAACCTCTAACTCATTACTAAATAAGTAATTGGCTAGCTAAGTATATAGACTTCATAATATACTCTAGCGTAGACAGGTACCAAAACCAAGTCGTAAAAATTTGCATTATCCAAGTTCAGAGCTGTAAATAAAGTCCTAAGTAAAAACGCAAATAATCTTACACAATGTAAACGGAGTGAGAGAATAAGCTTTATGCTAAGTAATTAAAAATTTTAAATGAAAGTTCGTTAGTGTTTTTCCAGTAAGTAATATGAGTCTGATAAAAGACTGAAACGAACTCTCTTATTATAATGCTATAAGCTGAACTGAAGGCAGTCCGCGGATTTACCCGCGTTTCATTACGGTTTTTCACATTCATTTTTTTGCCCTAGGGGGTTTTCAAAAACCCTTTGTTTGTACATCCGCTACGCCATAAAAGAACGAGACCCTCCAAATGTCAAGTTCTTATACGTCCAGTGGTTTGGGTTGTAGAGTAAAGCAGAGCAGAGTAAAGCAGGGCAGTGTAAAGTAGAGAAGAGTAAAGCAGAGCAGTGAAGAGCGGAGTAAAGCGGAGCAGAGTAGAATAACATTCATTAATTACTCGCAGTTCCTAATAAATACGTTGTTAGATACTTCTTTTTTTATGTGAGTGAATGACGTGACGAGCTACGCGTTTACCTGATGTTAAGCGACACGGCCGCCCATAACAGTTACAGTCACTCAGAACTTTAAAATAATAAAGTTTCGCGTAACACTGCACTGCGCACGTCATCCTGAGACATCACACAGTCTAGTAATCAAGTCTCATTTGCCCAGTAATTTTACTACCTACAATGCCCTTCAAACCGGAACACAGTAGTGCTTGCACACTACTGCTTGGCAGCAGAATAACGGTGGTACCTACCTAGATGAACTTTGCAGAAAAATCCTACCACCTAGTACTTATCAAAAGTAAAAGCATAGATCCCAGAACCTCTTTCACTAGCGAATTTTGCGTACGTAACGTACGTTCAACGTTGACTAACAATCGGTAAGTCAGCCAGTCAATCAGTCTGTCTTACATGGATCTGCAAGTAGGATTTACTAAAATTTTATAGGTCTATTATCACTCAGACAGCATTTGATTCAATATTATGTAGACTAGCTTTTGCCCGCGGCTTCGCCCGCGTGATTCTAGAGCTAAATAAACTGAGCTAGCTGAGCTCTGAAGCAAAATAACGGAGTCTAATAGAAATTGACCCTCTTTTCATTCTAACGAAAAATGAAGAGTAACAAGCAATAGTAAAAAGTAATACCTCGTATCTATATTTATTAGAATTCTCTCTCTCTCTGCGCGCTATTTCGCTAATTAGTTTTTCGATGCAGAGTTTGTTCATTTCTCCCTGTACTTTATTATATTATTTAAGTATAACATTTATTAGTCTTTGGCAGCTATTTTCAAAGTTAACTGAAAATGTGTTTTTTTACTTTTTAATTGTAGGTATGTATGAACCTTAATCATTAACTAGGTAGTAGGACTTTTCTGGAAAGTTCGTCTAGGTAGGTACCACCGCTTTGCCAAGCAAGCACTACTGTGTCCCGGTTTGAAGGGCATTGTAGCTAGTGAAATTACTGGGCAAATGAGACTTTATGACCTGATTACATAGTTAGTAATCTGATTACTAGACTGTGTGATGTCTGTGTGTTCCGAGTGACACTGTAAACAAGGAAGCTGGCAATTGTTCCAATCATTGTCTGTTCGCACTAGAAGTGCGTAGTAAAACGTTGTATATATTTGCTTATTTTTAGATAATTGAGAGATAATAATACAACGACGTCAACAACGATATTTTTGCGACAACATTAACAGCACAACACAAGCTTCATAAAATCTAAGAATAATTTCTGAGGTTGCCCTAAAACTTTTACTTGCGAGAGGCAATACGTAACGAAAGTGTGCGTTGTTTCAATTTTACAAAACGCTCCGCTGAGTAACTTAAAGTTAATTAATAATATCCCTCCTTTGAGAGCATAGCTGAGATGCCGCCTGCCGTTTTGGAGCCGCAAGTCTTAGTAGCGTAGGGATAGTGTTGGGAAAGTATCGATGTATTAAATTACTTATCGATATCAATATTAAGTTGGCAGTGCGGCGTGGTGTACCACCAGGTTTGGTTATAATCCATTAAAATTTGTGGGTGTTTCAAGAAAATATTTTACAACAACACCGCCCGTACAAGATTGAAAGAAGTAGTGCTTTTATATAACCTTAACCATTTTTACACTGACTTGAAATCAAAACAAAAATTAAGATGTGCAAACATGATTGTGTAAGTAGGTAGATTTAGTACTATGAAAAAAAATGCATTTTAATGTTATCAATGGACTTAAAACTGGCAATGCTTGCCAGCATGTTGGGTACGCTACCTATACCGGCAGTGGGCTGGAGCATTTGGACTGTCTATAGGCCATCGCGGTCTATTATACAGTCCATATGTTCTTTGTAGTAGGTATAGTATAGCTAGTTAGTGTGTAGTGTAGTTAGTTTAGTTTAGTTTTTATTATTGTAGTAGTTAGCTTGAGTAATAAAGGCATATTGCCCTTAAAATTACAATCTTAAAAAATGTATCTTTCGCTGTACCGTATATTAAATAATAATATAACTTATCAATAGTAATTATCGTTAATGTTACACTTCAAGTTCTCTATTCCTACGCCACGAATTTATGAAATTCCACATGGCGATGCTTTACCAATAGGTGGATATCTAATATACGCAGCCTTGAACAATCCACAGTAAATGGTGATGGCAATTAATAATCTACAAAATAAATAATTTAATTTACAAAACTAATATATAGGTCTGAGCCACTGCAGGCCTCCACCACACCATATTATGTAGTAACGCTATGGGGAAAGAAAGAAACATTTAAGTATATGCGGTGTTTTCTGTCAAAATTTAAAATCAAGCCGATTTTAAAAGGCATAATTATTTATTTATTTATTTATTAATTACATGCTTTCATACAATGTCATTTAGTGTAACTAAAACTATTATATACTCTCATTGTTAATTAAACACGATAGTAGTTAATTATAAAGATTAAATATAAATGCAGCCTTTAAATCTGTGCTTTATGATCCCTCCCTTGGCAGCCTTTGGCAACAGGATGCTAATTATCTCGTTGTTCGCTAATTAACATACTGAAAACTGAAACCGACTGGACTACTCTTCGTGTATTAATTACATAACGTTAAAAAACATTATAAACCTCTATTACGCATTATTTAACTAGAATGTTTTATTTAATTGTGCTTTATTAGCTACTTAAAGCACCCATGGCTTCCATTCCATTTATCCGTTTTCTTTACAGGAAAACTCTGAATGTTCTTAAATAAAAAGTATCCTATCTTGACCACGGTAATTTAGGCAAACCGTGTGCAACCCGAAAAAACAAACAAATACAACGCCTCTTTTTTCCATATTAGTGGTACGTTGAATTTGACTTTTTTTCTCATCATCATCATCATCAACCTGAAGACGCTGATGATGATGACACTGCTGAACATAGGCCTCCCCCAAAGAGCGCCACTTTGAGCGGCTACTTGCCTCTTGCATCCATCGGCTCCTCACGGTTCTGACCAGGTCGTCAGTCCACCTAGTGGGGGGTCGGCCTACGCTTCGTCTTCCAGTTCGCGGTTGCCACTCGAGAACCTTTCTTCCCCAACGGTTGTCGGTTCTACGAGCGATGTGGCCTGCCCACTGCCACTTCAACTTGCTAACTCTGATAGCTATATCGGTTCTCTTGCGGATCTCCTCATTTCGAATCTTGTCTCGCAAGGAAACACCGAGCATAGCTCTCCATAGCTCGCTACGCGACTTTGAGCTTATTCATCAGGCCAACAGTAAGGGATCACGTCTCAGTGCCATAAGTCATCACTGGCAACTCACACTGGTTGAAAACTTTCGTTTTCAGGCTTTGCGGTATTTTAGACTAAAAGATAGGTCGAAGTTTCCCGAACATTTTTTTCTAATCAAATATAATCGGCAAGATCTGAAAACACTAAAATAATTTTAGCGGATAAGTACATTTTTTAGAAAACCGATATTAATTTATAAATAGTTATTATTTCTGAGTAAATGAACCAAATCGCCTTTATTTAATCAAACCTTTAATAATTTATACGGGTTACTGGAACTGTAGGTTTAATTATCATAATTAAACAAAACTGTTTTAATTCACGGCTCTCAAAAGATTTATTCATAGCTAGATGAACCTCTGGCGTGTTCCTAATCATTGCGCTTTGTTTGAAAATGCTGAGTAAATCCTAGCTCCTAGGTTAACTATCCATGGGCTCATTAAAAAAGTTGCCTAGGTAGGCTAGAGGTTATAAGATAACGTACCAAAGAAACAGATTAACTTTAATAGGTAACTAGACTTGGGCTAGAAATTCAGAAATTAAATTATAATTTCATTACAGTGGAAGTCTAGTATTTTTTTAAATACTAGATCGTAAGACTTTACCATTTTACAGTATGACCAAACTAGCAAACTTCCTTACTCTGTATTCCAATTTCTCTATCAGATATCAAACAAGAATGTTGATAATATAATCTCAGTTCCTTTATTACCTGGAGCACAAAGCGAATAGCATACGCTACGTTGAGTTCAAGGACGGTATACGATAATTTGTATGGGGACAGCTACTGGATATAGTTGAAATAAATTGGCTGAAATAAGGGATATTGTAAGGTGACTGGAAAGAGATAGTAACTTAATAAAGTAAGACAATATAGTGATTTGAACTAAAACAAAAATGTTTTATACAAATAAAAATGAAACTACTAGCTGGAAGATAAGCTACAGTGTCTATTTGATTGTTTATGCAAGTTTCTATCTATCTAAAGACTCACCACTGGATAATAGCTGGACCGATTTGGCTATTTGTTTTAAAATATTCGTTATAGTCATCAGAATTATTTCTAATTATCTATAGAAAAATTAGAAATGGGGGTATCGCGAGGCCGAAGGTTGAGCCAACTACTATGCGAATGAAGTTGTGGGCAGTAGCTAGTACGTAATAAAACATGTTTTTTTTTTTATTACTTTTATTACATGAGTAATGTTAACCCAAAATGATGAAGAAAGGTAGAAGTAGGCTGTGACTGCAAAGTGCAATGTGAAGGTGGCCTGAGTGCTATTAGCTATGAGATCCATTAGAAGAATTTTCGTATAGGCGTATTTTAAAAAATATTGAAGTTTTTCTAGTTTACATACCAGCTCTTGATGCAAGCACTGGACCAACACAAACCTACCGTGGGAGACATCTGTGATACAATATTATCCTGTTTCCACGAGGTTTCCGTTTGATCATGTTCCAGTTATAGATAAAAATAAATTACACGATATTCTTCCAATCATTTTCTTGTTGGAAATGAAGAGGAAAGAATCTGGATTATTTCAACATGTTTTTATCTAGCTAAAAACTTATTTCTGTTTATGTTTTTATGATCAGTTCCAGTTATATTTTGTTAGATTTAACTATTAGATGGTGATAATAACAATTAAATAAAAGTAATTAAAAACATAACATTAAAAACCATAATTAAAACACTTAACAAAACATATAAATACTACAGCTAAAACATTATTTACAAAATTTACAATATAAACACGCCATCCAACTCACCACCGCGTGGCAAGGTTTTAACTATTGTATTTCTTACATACATGGTAAATTATTTATTAGATTTTACAGATGATTATCACCACATATTGCTTATGAGAGATATGCCTTAAATTAGTAAAGGTAGCCTTATATACCTTCTTGTTACAATATCAATAGAGCAACAGTGACATCACAAAAAGCTTCCTTCATTTTAGTAACGAAATATTTTGTTTGTTACAGAGCAATACGAGGAGCAAAGAACACTCAGCACATAATCCTCATTGCTGTCGTCAAAAAATGGTAAGTACTTTTCTTATACATTACATTATAGCGGCTCAAATTTCACATAACTATACCTATATGAAATGACACTTTGATTGTCAAAATGGGGTCATGTGTTAAACATCGTTTGATATTATTAATGTATGGGAGCAAAGTCGATCGAATTTTATCGATGATGATGATGAATCAATACGAGTAAATTATTATAATTTTACCATAATGGTAAGAGAGCCAAAGGCAAAGTCATGAAATCCGATGAAAAATAATCACATAATTAATAGCTAATTCCAAAAGTTAATATGTTTTTGTGCTGTCATTCCAGAAAAAATACAGTCAAAAATCCACATCAAATTACTTTTTCCTTCAACATAAAATAATAAGTATTGAAGGTATAAAATAATAACAAAAAGGTCCTAATACCAACATTAAGCCAGCAACGTGCCTTCCAATTTTCACTTATAACAAGGCCGTCACTCTCAAATGAAAACGGTAACAATAAAAGGCGGTGTTTGTTCTGTTTTGCAGAGTATTAATATTTCTTTTACTTCAAATGATAAGTATTATTAGGAATCAGAAGTGAAATCAACAACTTTGTAACATTTAAGATCTTTAATATAACAGTTAGTTATAACAGTTAAACATTATTTCCAATATTGACCGAAAATATGCCCGAAGATAGCATAGAAACGCCACACGAGCACAACTACGTCCGTTTAGCACGATGTCAGGCGAAGTAAGAGAGCGAGGGCCTTTTTTTTTTTTTTTTTTTTTGAACGGGCTAATGCTGTTGGTCTCTAACGACCTTTACAGCGTCACCGGGCGGGAGGGCAGGCGCTTAAGGCACCCAGCCGACAAAAGTGGGGGGCAACTAGCTCAAGGGCACCCCTGGGGTGCGAGCCTCGGCTTGGGCTGTTGCCGGGATAAGAGGATCGAGAAGGCTACGTCCGCTGGAGGAGTGGACCCTATGGAAAGTCGCGACCGTTCTAACTAACCTACGGGGGGTACGTCGACCTCGCCGGCGGGGTCGGTGTCTGATTGTGTTACGCTGGTATCCTATACCGGTGCCGAAATCGGTACCTGAGCCAGAAGGGCTAGACTGGTCCGGTGATCCTAGCGCAGCCGAAACAACGGCTGCTATAGGATCTTCCGGGTCGCTCAAGACGTGTCTTGGGCGTCGACGACGGGGTGGTGGGTCTGTCATGTCTGTAGAGTAGCTTGATGCTTGGACTACGAGAGGGTTGGGGTGATGGGGGGCCGCGTCAAAATAGCGGCGGGATGCATCCTTCATAAACTGACGGATGGATGGGAGTTCGAGATCGCAATGGAGGTCGGCGTTTCGCTGGTACCAGCGAGCCCCGACCACCTTGCGGATGAACCGGTTTTGGATCACCTGAAGTCGATCCAGGTGGACTGGGTGTGTATGAGCAAACGCGACAGATGCGTATGTCATAATGGGGCGAACGCAAGTTTTGTAAAGTGTCACCTTATTTCTAAGGGACATCTTACTACCCTTGCTCAGGAGAGGGTGGAGGCGGCCTAGGACGAAGGCAGCCCTATTGCGCACTCGCTTAATATGGTCAATGAAGCTGAGCCTGGAGTCGAGGGTAACCCCCAGGTATTTAGCAGACGGAACCCAAGGAACGGGCTTGTCGAACAAAGAGAGTGGTCTCGATGGCGGATCACGCTTATAGTCAGAAAAGTACATCGCTGCACTTTTGTCTGGGTTAACCGTGATCCGCCATTTCCTGAACCATGCACCGATCTCGGTGAGGGCTCGTTGGAGGCGACCGCGCATATGGACTCTCTGCCATCCGGAGCAGTAGATGGCGGTGTCATCCGCAAAGAGTGCAAGCTGCACACTTGGATGGAATGACCGCGGAATGTCGCTGGTGAACAGCGAGAATAGCAAAGGGGAGAGCGCGGAGCCCTGGGGTACTCCGGCTCTGATGGGATGGGGAGAGGATCGCTCCCCCTCAACGCGGTAGCGAAAGCTTCGATCCCTGAGGAAGTCTTGTATGATGTGCACAAGACGATCCGGCACGCCGATGTGGTACAGCTTGAATATCAAGCCGTCGTGCCAGACTTTATCGAAGGCTTTCGCTACGTCTAAGAAGACTGCAAGAGTCCCTTTGGGTTTCGGCTTCGAGTTGAAGCCATCGAGAATGTGCTCCGTGATGCGGTGCACCTGTTGGACGCAAGAGTGTCTGGCTCTAAAGCCAAACTGCTCGTCGGGAAGGAGTTTATGTTCGTGGACATGGGACCAGAGACGCCTCCGAATGAGACGCTCGTAGATCTTCCCCAGAGTACTGAGGAGACTAATGGGGCGGTAGCTAGAGGGCTCGGTAGCCTTCTTGCCTGGCTTGTGGATGCCGATGACGTCGGCGGACTTCCACGCAGCGGGAAAAGAGCAATTACTCATAGCCGCATTGAAGATGCTAACCAGGAGATAGATCAAGGGGACCGAAAAGTGTTTGACCACTTTGTTGCTGATACCATCAGCGCCGGGAGCTTTACGGGTGACGAGATCCCTGATGACAGACTCGACTTCAGCGGCCTTAATAAGCTCAAGAGGGGGGTCGGAGGGTGTTAGGGAGCTGCGACGTTCAACTTCGCTGACCACCGTATGGAGGTGGACAGGGTCAACGTGATCAGGGGAAAGGTTACACTGGGCCTCGAGGCTCTCAGCCAAACACTCAGCTTTTTCCTCGTCATCGAACGCAGGGACTTGGTTCGGCCTATCAAGAGGAGGCATCGTTCTAAGTGTGTCACTTTTCAAGGTTCGAGCCAACCTCCAGTATGCCTGGTGGGTTGGCTCGAGCCCTGAAAGTAGGTCTGTCCAGTTCTGAGCGCGAAGATCACCTATGCGTTTCTTAACAGCACGCTGGAAGAAATTCAAGGTGGATTTGTTATCATGGGTGGGGGCCGCGTCGTATGCCCTAGTGGCTGCGTTCTTTTCTGTCAGCAGTCTCCTCGCATCCTCGGGCAGATCCCAGCGGTGGTCCACCACTGGAACCTGCTTCGAGGACTCACCCACTACGGTGCGGAGGTGGCTGGTGAGAGCGTCGATCGCGGAGGAAACGTCGTCTACGTCTGTCTGTATGTCATCGGGTATCTTATCTAAGTCGGGTGAACTGATAGCTTTCAGGGATTCCCCCAATCGCTTCCAGTCCACCACTGTTTTGGTCTGGGGTGGAAGTTCAGTAAAATCCGAGCCTAGTCTCATGAGAACGGGCCGGTGGTCAGAGTCAAGTTCGTGAAGCACTTCTATCGAGCGTAACCTGAGTATTACGCCTTTTAAAAGAGCTATGTCGAGTATGTCTGGTCGATGGTCGAGGTTCCCAGGGAACCTGGTTGGAGTCATGGGTGCGATGATGTCAAAGGTGTGGTGGTCTGCGTCTGGTCGTGGGTCAGTTAATTGTTCGAGTATCCTACCGTTGGTATTGGAAGTGTGGCAGTTCCACATGGTGTGTTTGCTGTTGAAGTCTCCCGCCAGAATGACGGAGCTTCCCAGAGAGAGCAGTGCGTTGATATCACTACTGAGCAAACGTTTGTCGGGGGGGAGGTAACAAGACGCTAGTATGATCGACTGATGGCCGTTCATAGCTAGGCGGCAGCAAGAGGCTTCTAAGTTGACTAAGGACGTAGGAGTATCAATTGGAATGCAGTGAAGAGACCTTCGGTAATAGATAAGCGTACCGCCTCCGGCATTGGTAAGCCTATCATTACGAACCACAATGTAATTGGCGATCCTAGGATCCCGTTTACTGGGTTTCAGGAGGGTCTCTTGCACAAGCATTACATCGACCTGATGGGTCTTACAAAAGTCGTGAACCAAGTCGCGTTGACGAGCGAGACCGTTTGCGTTGAAGAACGCTAACGCTACGGAGCGAGGTTTAACCTTTTTTGGTGTACTATCCATATTAGATACTACTAAAAGAAGGTAAGGGACAGCGCATGATAGCGTCGAGGATGTTGTCGTGCTGGACCAGGGCACAGAAGCGGTCCTCGGGAGTCACGGCTGAACGAAGTTTGTGTGCTAGCGCACGCACTTCCTTCAGGTCGATGGCTGTCAGGCTCTGCTTGATCAGAGCTAGATCTTCCATCAGAGAAGTCGAAGCAGCTTGGCCAGAGAGGCCAGGCTTGGAGGCGGGGGGGCTAATGCAACCTAGAGGCAGCTCTTCAGCAATGACCGGAGTACTGCGAAAAGCCGCTGGCGCAGCCTGCGCCCGAACCATGCTCGGGGGCTTGACCCAGGCGCTGACTGCGGGAGGCGGTGCCTGTGAGAGCTGTGTCCTCGCGGGGACAAGGGATAGCTTAGAGCTAATCCCTTGGGAGCGAGTGGCCGGGGGATTGGGGCGAGATGGTACGCGCCTACTAGGCCTCTGCGTGCTACGCGGTGCCTTAGGGCAACCACGATAGTTCGCGGTATGCCCCGAGGCCTCGCATAGAACGCAGCTTGGCGGGTCTGGGCTGTCCCGAGTACGGAGACAGTCCGCGGTGCCGTGATCTCCAAAAGAGAGCGAGGGCCCATTTAGCTGCTTCTTATATAGTCTGTCCTCTCTCTCCTCGGACGCAATCTTCGGTGTTGCCGTTGCGATGGCTAATACGGCCTCTCCTGACCGTGCGCCGTCCTCGGCCACACTAGCAACGCGATCTGCGGGAGGGTCCACCGGCATCGCCATCGTCACATCGTCAGAGTTGTCATCTGCATGAGAAAAGTGCTGTTAATTAACTACGACAACGTACGTTGTTGCCTATTCGGTCATACATCACGCATACAAGGCCCTCATACAGAAATACACTCTCATAACAACAGATCACTCTCAGATTAAACTCGTTAAAACACTTCGCTTTCAAATGTATGCATACGTCTTATTCAAAACCACTCTCTCATACTCATACTTGAACTTGCAAGTTCCCACTTAAAGCGTGAACCAGGTCTACGCCTGCCCAGGTCTATGCCTGCCCAGGCCTGATGCGCATTCATAGAACACGACTTCACTGGACTAAGTCCCCCAGGACACAACCTGACCGCACATCCAAAGAATGCGACTTCATGGGACGATCTAGGACAAAGCTTGACTGCGCCACTTCACTGGGAAGACTCCCCCGTGCGAAAGAGTGCCCGTTCACCGAAGCCGGTTCATCTTGCCAACCACAGCCGGATAGCACCAGCAGCTTGTTCCGACCAGCGAGGCAAACACTTGCCTTCCACTCGCACGTATGACCACATACACACCAAATGTGCTGTAAACAGAATAACATTAAAATGTTCGGTAGCAACTTATTGTCAACAGGAAAACTTTCAGACAGAACACTGTCAGTAGAAGTAAAGGACTAAAGCCTCGATTTGTTCGAGCTCGGCCTGACCTGACCTTTTTCTGTTACCCATATAAACCGCAGCCCCAACAAGACAATGACCACGAGGAGTCCACAGGCAACTGCCGATACCCACGATTGTTGCCACCTTTAAGGGAAAAATACAAGTGACCATAGCACAGGTTTTCAAACAGTGGCCTCCAGTTGCTTCAGAGGACCGTCCTTGTATTTTAAAATGTTATTGATGTCGGTCTGCTCTCCACACGTATGGTAGAGAAAGTAGAGTAGATCCCATGAGTAAATTTACCTACATTTTCACGTTTGGGGCGCCAACGGTTTTCACCTTCTAAAAATTTGTAACAATAGCCAAAGTACCCAATTAATGAAAGTGTCGATCTGTTACCTGACCCATAAATACGAAGACTTGGTAAAAACTTAAGAAAGTTTAACGTACGCGCATAAATTCTTTTTTTTTTTTACTGAGTAGACAACATAAAGAACATCATGAAAATCGGATAACATTTATAGGTAGAAAAGCGTTGGCACCTATAGATAAGGAGGAGTATACGCTTCTCTTAAAACCAATGTAGCTCGCAGGGTGCTTTAACTCTACGACCAACTGGCCTTCCAAAAATATTCCCTCCATACTCGACTTGGAAACAAATTAAGTTGGACCTTAGACTTAAACAAGTTAGACCTTACATCAACCATTGTAGAAGCATTGCCGTCCACACATCGCCCATAGCGGTAAGCGGGACGCAGTGCGAGGCGCACAATCACGCATTTTTTGTAGCAGTAAGGCACCAGCCACAGCAGTGTGAGTGTGAGGTGCGCAAAAGGCACGAATGCGCCACCAAGGCACGAATGTACCACCAAGGCACCATCAACGCCAGCAAGATGCACAACTTGGCTCCAGCGAGACGCAACCCTCGGCGCCATCGAGACGCATACCTCGGCGCCAGTGAGACGCACACCTCGGCGCCAGTGAGATGCACACCTCGGCGCCACGGTGCTAGCAAGCCACATCACCGGGGCACCAGTTGCAGTGGCAAGGCACGCCGTTGTGCATGAACAAATCTGCTAAACAAACAGCGTTGTTAACTGAACCGTTTTTCACAAGACATTAAGAATTTCTGCACAGAAAGCGACAGCTATATGACACATTACTCACTAACCTAGTAACGTAATGCAAAAGAAAACAGCAGTTGTGTGACACGATACTTAAGGGCCACGTCATACAATTGAAAGGCATAAATAACAGCAAAGAAATGTTTGTTAGAGCTCTTTCCACACAAATAATGGCAATTTCGCCAATCCCACAAATTAAAACGAATATTAGGTGGGTAGTATTTTTCTATACTGGCCTCGAATTTAAATTTAGTGGAAATGCTAATGAAGTTATTGTGGAAAATGTTGCAATACCTTAAAAAAAGAAATCAACTTAAGTGTGTTGAGATGAGCGTACGTGTATATCTAACTGAACTGAACAGTGTTGTAAAATAATCAACAGGACGCTTGCTTTGTGTAGCAAAACAGCACCGTAAACCATAACCTTATGCTTCGCTGTTCACTTTAGTCAAATCGCTGACTGCAGCGTCAAACATTGCCAACACGGCCATTCATTAACAAGTTCACAGACGCCCTTGAGAAAATAAACGGAAGAGTCCTAGACACATACGTTACTCGGCATATCTGCTATGTTATCTAAGGTCCCAACTCTGATCACTCTGTCTAACCTGACCATCAATAAATAGTAACCCGTAAGCATGACGTATGTATCTACTTCAGTTGTAAGTAACATGAATGTGAGATTTTAGAATGTGTCCAAACGAGGAAGCCCGAATGTATTCTATATCCGAATGAGTGATTAGATGAAAGAGGTAAATGTGCACGAGAAAAAGAAGACAAATTGACGACGATACGTGTTTTTCGATAACGGTGATAATTAATATTTTAGATAAGTCACTAAGAGCCCAAGATTTAAATAAAAAATAATAAAAGATATTAGGCGTTTATGATTTCTTATGAACCAGTCCCATATGAATAAATGTGCTATCCTCGCTTACCAAGGCTAGTTACCACCTGTGTCCTTTTCTACCATTAGGACAGGAACACTGTATTGAAGGGTAATTGATCGTCTATACATCAAGCACATTAACAAGTCGGTGCACACCCTGTGCCCGAGTGTAACATTACCTCTACCCCATCTGTAACCAACGTATAGGTGCAAACAATACTCGGTGTATTTATAAATCAGTCGGGGAAAACACGATTATTGACTTCGAGGGTAATCTTGAGAAACTCAACCGTTAAAGTAGTACAGTAAAACATTAGACAATTCCACCGCGTAGGTATAATACGAAAAGATGTCGGAATGTGTTGAAAATGCTGATTAGTAACCGTGGTACCACCAGTCGTACCACCAGTGCTATGTAACACTGATATCATTGAAGTAAATGAACCTCTATCAGAATGATAAAAAACAGAAACTTCTGGACAACCACGGTTACAAAATCGTGTCATCAAGTTTCTCGACAAACATTAACGTTAGACTTGCCATTTACATAATGTAACTTTATCATAAGTGTACCTGCATAATGTCTTGTGTACCAACATGAATAAATGGATTGAATTGAATTTACTTACGCAACTTAGCGCAGAAAGGATAGAAATAGGTGAAAAAGGCAACAGTGTGACACGGAACTCACTAACAACATCACACAGTGCAGAAAACATAGTAAAACCACTGTATGGCATGGCACTCGCAAACACATCATAAATTGCCAACGATACCACACAAAGTACCTATGAAAAGCAGTTTGCCACCTGCACTTGCAAGGTCACAACACAGTCGCACACACTTAAGCACCAACGGTACTAGCGACATGTGTAAAGCATTAGATCCAAGCGCACGGCGCCAATTGCACCACGAGAGCGCACCGTCGCACAGCGTGCAGTGATGAGGCACTCCGCAGCACACAGCCCGCAGCGAGAAGGCGCAGGCCGCATCGCGTCACCCGTAGGAAGAACCATCATCAGTACCTGCACTCAAAAATACTAAACCATACTAAAACACTTTTTAGTGAACCTGTTACATCGCTGTACTGTAACCACGAGCGTGCTATACTTTTAAAGGTTGATCCTGTAGCCTGTTGGGCATTAGAAATAACAATAACGTGAAGTCTGAGATCTCAGTGATCTCCAACTACTAAGTTGACAAACATAAACACTCACGATTTCTCACAGCTTGGCGGTAGCTGCATTTCAAAATTGCGATTAAAAGATAATCATCGTGAGACATAAGTACCGATCCCAACTAGTCCCAAATTTTAACTAATTTATCTATAAATATTGTCAAGAATAAAACATTTTTCTTTCTTTCTTTCAAATGTGAAAATAGTGGTAGTGGTTTAACTCACACCTTAAACTTTCGATCTATAAGTTTTCCTTGGCAAGAAAAGTGATATCGAGGATAATATTCAAAACACACCTACATCACCGCACTGTTGATTGAAATCGGGTAGGTTAGGTACCTTGAACAATGCCTACATGCTCGTCAGAGGGTAGCATAAAAATTAACGTAGTTCTTACTCCGGTATTGTGATCGTTGTCTCGCGCAACATTTATTAGTACACTGCAGTTTACAGTAAGAAAATTAGGTTTACAGCCAGACTCAACCTGTTCAAAACTGGTAGAACCAACTTGCGTTGGCCTTTTAGGATTTGTGGTCAGACCTACCGCCACATGAAAAACAATTGTACGAACTAGGTCAAAATGATCGTCAATTACCTAAATGCTCTTTGTGGCACTATAAAAGAGACTTGTTGTTTGGGTACTCGTGACAGTGTTCGCACATGCTTCAGGTTTTACAAACAGAAATAAGCTGCACAGTAATTACTTGATCGTTAGGCGTTAAATTAGCTTTATCATTAGGGTTCCGTAGAGAAATATAGCCGATGTAAGCCTGTCACTTTTAAACAGTTCACGATTGCAGTAGTGACTGGCGTGCATAAATAAGCAGCATAATAATATAAGAAATTCCAAAAAATGAGTCTTATGATAATAATTCCCAAAAATTCCAGCTACATCTACATTCACACACAAAGGTTATAAAGGTTAACACACCGTGTACGGTACACCGTGACCGATCATTTACGACTCACTGGTTGTCATGATTTGGTGTCACCATTCAGACACACTGTAATAAGAGATAGACACTAAATCATCCTGAACGTTGGTGAGTTCAGTTAGCACCGCCCGACCAACTTCACCAAACCTAACATCCACGCACGACCTGGATTTCAGGTTCGAAATTCAAAACATAATTTGATCACTTACCGTTTTCAAACGTTCGGTCTGAGCCGTTGCCAAAAATGGATCCGGATGAACCTACCGGGTATGCACGTATCCACTGCTTGTAATCAGGACATGGTATGCCATGACTCATGGCTGTGGCAGCCGTGGTCTCAGTTACGACTCCTTGAAATGCGGCGCTGGCAGTGACTTCATCGGCCGGGATACTGGCGACCGTTGTCACTGTCGCAACTGCAGCTTCGATCACCGTGGCCATTTTCTCCCTATGGCTGCTGCTGTTTGATCCGGGCGTCACCCACTATCTGTTTCGTGAGGGCTGACCTCACGAATTCCTGCTGCCTGAATGCTGCACCGCAGACTTCGGAATCGTGGTCCATGCCACTGGGATTGAACAACCTGTTCATTTCCTGCGAACTTAAAGCACAATTAAGGTGCGCAAACGCACCTAAACAAAAAGACTGAACCGAGAGGTTATGTCAACACGAGCTTCACGGACGCAAAGCCTGCGTATAAGCCGAACTACACTGAACCCATGTGGGCTTGTAGAAGCAATCCCACTTCTGATATTAGGAATCAGAAGTGAAATCAACAACTTTGTAACATTTAAGATCTTTAATATAACAGTTAGTTATAACAGTTAAACATTATTTCCAATATTGACCGAAAATATGCCCGAAGATAGCATAGAAACGCCACACGAGCACAACTACGTCCGTTTAGCACGATGTCAGGCGAAGTAAGAGAGCGAGGGCCCATTTAGCTGCTTCTTATATAGTCTGTCCTCTCTCTCCTCGGACGCAATCTTCGGTGTTGCCGTTGCGATGGCTAATAGTATTATTATCTTTAAAAATACTCTACTGTTCAATATTCAAATGTTTGTAACTTACTGGATTTATATTGAAATGTATATTCTATACACCTAGGAATAGTACAAATTCTGAGGAGATTTGCCTTGGTCTACCCTAAGTATAGATTGAAGCTAATACCAAATGTAGCCACATACAAAGAAAACTGACGAAAATTTAATTAACGTTGAAAAAGTACAAGATTACGACCCGAAAAAAATATCGAGGATCTTATTAAAGTACTTTGTGCAAACAAACTCTGATTTGACTCGAAGAAGCTGAAACACATTCTTCGTACCTTTTATAAGAAGTTGGAAGGTTGATCCAAACTTTACTGTATTGGAAATTCGCGGAAATAGAAATGAGACGGTCGATTATCCAGGATAATAGATAATATCGATATTGGGGATGCAAATGTATATGAAGTTACCCAATAAGTTTTGTGACTATAATGGAATATCCACATATCTCAAAAATAACTAAAAATCCGTAAAGTTCCCGAATTGACATTCGAGTCAGATGTTTAGATTCCTAAACATTGGTGATTCTACCTAATGCTTAGACTCTAACTCGAGCTTAGCAGCTGCAGCTGGTAACTATAACATACCTACTATTATCATACATCCAACTTTATAAGAGTATTAAAGATAATAAATAAATAACGCTCAACGATCACATACATAGATCCTATACCCTTACTAGGATTCCCTGTATCTAGGGACCCAGGAACTACAAGGACCATGATCCCACAACACCCAAACACAGAACAAGTATTTGTGCTTTTTTCTGTGCACAAATACTTGTCCTGTCGCGGGAATCGAACTCGCCGCCTCCAGATTATGAGCCGGCCGACCTGCTCGACCACCACACCACGAAGGCTGCCGTACTAATCACACGTACGCTTACACTATAAAATATAAAAGTTCTAGGAAAAAAGGGTGTCTTACCTACGTGTGCATTGAGTTTTCACAACAGCTGCATTTCACAGCTGTTTTCCGCATAATAACTTTTAAAATACTTAACGCAGCGTAGCTCCCTTCCTACATAACTTCGGGCTGCAGGAACGATCAAAACTTTCCGTTTGATGTGCAAATTGCTTTAGTACTTAGCTGCAAGAATTTGGCCACTTTGATTATGTTTCAGGGATTCACCATTGATAATTTTATCGTAAGGCCTTTATAATATGTAGGTAAGAAGGGAAGTTGATAGATAAACCTAGAATTTACGGAAGATACTCAGTGGTCTGTGAATAAAATTCTTTATTGCACCCATAATTATACGAACCATCGGTAATCATAAACTATTACAATGAGTACTTTTCTTTAACATATAAGATACGTTCATCCATGATGATATGGGTATGTCCACCCAGGTGAACTAAGCAGGTGGACCACGGGCAATACCCGGTGGCGACCACGAACCGGAAGACGCAGCGTATGCAGCGTATGCCCCCCACTAGATGGAAACCTTGTCAGAACCGTGGGGAGCCGATGGATGCAAGAGGCTAGCAGCCGCTCAAAGTAGTGCTCTTTGGGGCCTATGTATAGCAGTGGTCGTCTTCAGGTTTATGATGATGATAATATAAGGTATATAATCATCATCATAAATAAATATATACAGACTATAGTATACAGACACTCCAAATTCCAAAACCGGTGATCGTAGCTCAGTAGTTGAACGGACTTTCTGGTCTAAACTAGGTCGCCCATTTCTTCCTACCCAACCCGGTTTAGATGTAGGTGGAGGGCAAACAAACGATCCGTCCCGGGCGATTAAACCGTCCGTCATTGACAGAGGACCGGGTCACGCTTCCCGGGTATAAATCTCGTGTGCACACACCTTTTACTATGTGGGTCCACGACCGGATAATAATTGTTGAGTTATATCGCTGGCTATTACTTGTGCGTGACGTCACAAAGCCATGTTTCATAGTAACTGCCCCCTTCAGAAACTTTAAAAACTTATTACTCCGTGACCGTTTACCGATTTTACATATTTTTTTAATTATTGCATTCATTTTTAATCTACTTTAGGACTTGCGCGTGCTCCAGGCGGATGGCTGGCGGGGGCGCAGGATAGACTGAAGTGGCGGGTTTTATTATCGGAGGCCAAGACTCACTTTAGGTCATTGCGCCATCCTAGTTAGTTAGTAATGTAAATAATATTTACTTGTTCATTTTAAATAGCAGTCATCATGCCTATTTCAAGGTAACCCTATAGCTGTATAGGACGTAGGAAAACCCGAAGGCTCAGCGTTAAGAAGACACGTTGCGTCGTTGACTTGACTGTCGTCATCATCATTGTTATCATCAGCCTGAAGACTTACACTGCTAAACGTAAGTTTTTCCCACAGAGTGACTCTTGAGCGGCTGCTTGCTTCTTGCATCCATCGACCCCCAGTGGTTTTGACCACGTCGTCCGCGTCGGTTTAAAAAGAGAAAAAGAGTCATTGGTTCAAAGAGGTGTAGATTAAGCATCTCATAACAAATGTATATCAGGGAACATTCGCAGGTAACAAAGTAGAGAGGTCCTTCATAAAAGATATTAATTCCAATCCACCTCACTGCCGCGCCTCATAAAGTCGTAACTGGCTCGACACTCTACTTGAATATATTAACAAAGTTTCTTGTTAATACAAGTTATTACCCTGTATACACAGATTAACGCAAGCTACTTTTGTAATAACTCGTATATATACAAGTTCAAAGCAATACATCACATAGACAGGTGGCAGGAGTTCTCTAATATACTGGGTGTAATTGAATTCATTAGCATCCTTTGAAACTAGGTACCTACTCCTGCATAGCGATTCAGGAGACCTCAAATCAAATCAAATCATTTATTCAAATCATTTATTTGTAACATTCTCTTAGGTAAGAAAGCACAAGGGAATTATAATTAGATAATTATCATGCAACAACAAATCAGCATCAATACTTTCATAAAAAGTGATAAGCCTCAGAACCCTATGCTAAGCTAAAAGCCTGTGTTATAGGGTTCTGTGCTCCCCCAAATAATGACTCATTATAAATTTACAGTTAGGACATGTTATACATAGCGAAAATGTATTTGCAACAGTTTGTGCTTTAGAAATACAAGTGCACATTAAAACAATTACATTCTTTAAACAAATTAAATCTGACTAAAATACTATACAGAATAATTATATCTGAATCCTACACTATACTACTATTACACTTACCATAAATATGTATAATAAATACCACTGTAGTAGTGTATACATGCATAAAATAATCTGTGTACAACCTCGTAAGTGTAGGGAGCTATACATAATAGTGTGCAAATTATGCATAGTGGTACCTCTATAAAGTAATATAAATATTTATATAACTTATCGTATGTGTGTAAATATATAAATAAATATAAGTATACATAAATAATTTCTTAGTGTAACCGGACATAATAATTTCGTACATTTAATTTAAATTTTCCTCGTTATATTATTAGGTATATTGACTTACATTCAATACTGTAAAGTCTTAGACTAAACAGGTAGTTATTCTAAGTAAAATACCTGAAAATAATAATAATAACAACTATCTTTGTACTTGGAGCAGACCTTCAGTTTCATCGTAGGAATATGACTTCAGTAGCCTTGTGACCGTTCGCTTAAGTTGAAAGTTGTTCAAATGTTGAATTTCTTCGACTTTAGACAACTTATTGTAGAGAAAGCTACCCATGAAGGACTGAAACCTGTTTGAAAAAAATGTTCTATATTTAGGAACAATAAACACAAGATCAGTACGCCTCTTACCGCGTTTATTTTTTATGGACTTAGCAAGGGGAATTTGTTTATGTTGTCTTAGAATAAGTCTCAAAATGTATAGCTGTCTAACAGATAGGACATCAGTTTCTTGAAGTAGTTTCAAAGTGGAATATCTATAGGGAAGGAAGTTGCTTACTTTCAAAACTGCTCTTTGAGCTCGTTCCAGGGTTATCATGTGCGATTTTGCTGCTGAGGCTCAGCGCTGAGGCCTCGATTCAACCAACTTTTATTTGAAAATAGAACGGAAAGCTCTCCCCTAGCTCATGCCTTTTGCAGAAACGATGACGCTATTTCCATTCTATTTTCATATTTCCGTTCTATTTTCAAATAAAAGTTGGTTGAATCTAGGCCTCAGCGCTGAGGTCTCCTGAATCGCTATGCTGATACCGGGCACGTGTGGTCCAAAATTTTTGAATCCTAACACATTGGTTTGGTAATAATAATAACTCCAAAAAATGGAATAACTTACTTAATCCAATGCTGCAATACAAAATTTAATTGGAATAATGGAGTACTGTTTTTAATTAGTACATACAAGGTATGAAAACGTTTAAATTTATCAAAATCATCCGTGCCAACTGCGTTAGGCGCCGCGGCAATCTTCATAATTTTCAATAAAAATATTTTCATTTACACTCTATACTCTTTAATAATCATCTATAAATGATGTACTATCATGGGGTCAATTTATGCTAATGAATTAAATTACATCCTGTATAGTGAACTTCTGCTACCTTTATTTTTGAGAATGTTGTTATCGGTCGTCTTGGTCTAGTTTGCCTGATTGTTAATTTGTTTGTATGTTTGTTAGAATGTGTTAAGTTGTTTTTTTCTTCTATTTAAATGTTTAGGGCAGGCGGGCGAGGGATTGGGAGGGCATTCAAGCTGGTAAAATTACTGGGCAAATGAGACTTTATGATTTGACCTCACGGTCAGTTATCATATTACTGAACTGTGTGATATCAGGATCAGGATGCGCAGTGCAACGCGAAACTTTATAAATTAAATTTTTTATGGGCAGCCCCGACGCTTAACATCAGGTGAACGACTAGCTCATCATAGATAGATAGATAGATAGATAAACTCTTTATTGAAAACACCATTTTACAGAAAAATACAGTAATAAATCTTATAACTAAGTGTCACAATGGGCGGTCTTATCGTTTAAAGCGATCTCTTCCAGACAACCCAAAAGTATAGAGAGATGATGAACAACAACAAGGACGGTGGCTTTCAGTTTACAAAAGTTATACAACGAAAGAATTTAATATGCTAATAATACATTATAATAAATAAATAAGTAAATAGATGATAAACTATATAATAATTTATATTCATATGTAATATATATATACATTAAAATATATTATATATTTGCTATATACCTATATACATAAAAATAAATACATATTTTATTACGTGATACATAAAATAATTACTGTAGATAATCATGTTAATTAATTACATAAAAAACTAGTTACACGTACTACAAATATTTGTTTTAAGAGCTAACGTTCTACATAAATCCTGACTCCATAAGTAACCATTTTGTGTAAGCATTTACCTTTTCAAATTGCTCGGATTCAACATTGCTATTTTACAACCTTGTCGTTTTACAATATTGTGATATTGTGACGTTGTCATTTTGCCACTTCCATATTGGCATTATGAGACGGACCGCAATCTTCCACCATAAGCTCGATAAAAGCCAGGAGTGAAGATACAAGTACAGCACACCCGAACAGAGATAAAATGCGAAAGCTGGATAATGCTTTTACTCGAGTCAGTTGAATTTTCATGGAAAAGCTCCATCCGTCAGCTGAATTTTTCCTTTTTCTCAGTCTTCTCAGCTTTATTTAACTTTTTAAGAAAGTTATAACAAAAATGAAGGTTAGTTTGTAAGGATTAAATACTTTTCTTTTTCAAAAAACGAGATAAACTTTTCTCTTTAAATTAAATTGTTGGTAATGGAGTGGATGCTTGAGATACTGAGATTCCCTGTTTTTAGAGTCTGCGATATGCGAGATGATAGCTTTGTTGTTTGCCCGACTTAAAAAAACATTAGTCTATGTATCTAATATGAATACCGTATATCCGTATGTTCTAGCCATCCTCTCTCTATCATTGCTTGTGAATAGAATAACGCTATTTACATAATAATAATATAGCAAATGATTAAAACTAAAATTGAAACTAAAACGTGTAGTAAAAACGTTTCTAACAAAATGCAGTACTTAGTCATTTTGCCAAAAATGTTTTCACCTAAATGTCTACTGCACTTTAGTTGAAAACATTTTAAAAGGTTCAACTGTCGTGATGCCAGTTAACTGATTTGGAGTAAAAAGTTGCACAAAGCACTGAACCGGAGGTTTAAAATGCTTTGAACCCGTGACGTCGACAAAATGGCGGCAGGAAGTTTGATTTCATGTTATGAGAACACGCACGTTTGTAATACTATAATATTTACTCCAAGCTTAAACAATGTTTCGCAAACGACACAGAACTTTAAAAGCTTCATAATGTAATTTGTGCAAGAGGTATATTTTATGCAATTATAACTCACCTCACGGCTTCCCCTGCGTTTCTTCATTCAATCTTTAGCACCCCATTTAACACCCTTAGGGGTTGAATTTTTAAAAATCTTTTTAGTACTCCCCTATGCTATACAAAGACATCATAGTCTCTACGTCCAGCAGTTTGGGCCATAGAGATTATTTTCTAATGCATTCCGAGCCCAGAATATGGACTGTATAATATATCTAGGTCCTAAAATCGTTTCTTTTCCATTTAGGTCCTAATTCAATCAATCAATCGAACTCGAAGTCATCAATAAACGACCTTGTTTTTTTATACGACTAGCCGGTATGTAAAACGGTGGATTATGCAATTTGCCTGCAACATTACATACATACCTGCCTACACAGTACACATTTAGATTACGGTGAAAATACATAAAATACGCGATCGTAGCCAGTGCTACGTCGTAGCAGCTCTACGAGATAAGTTGTACCTACCACAAACTAAAGCCTTGTTTAGTGCCTTAGCGAGTGACAGAGGACATCCCTACGAAAATATAAGCTATATCAACACCGCATTACCTCAAGCAATTTTCCGATACTAAAATGTAATTTAACTGGAACCTTACAATCGTATAACATAGCAGGAAACAAGATATTTTACGAGCGCTCAAATGAAATACTAAACGCGAAAAGAAATTAGATACGGTGGTGATTTGACTTCGTACACATATTTAGTGGGTTCCGTATACCTAAAGAGTAAAACGGTACCCTATAACTTAGCCTAGAAGTTTTGGCCGGCACTGGGGGGGTAGTGTTTCGGCGCTATATTTGGAGGGCGAGTGAGACAGAAATAATATCCATTAAACGGAGTAATTTTATATAATGTATATATGTATATATGTCTGTAAGGTATAAATATGGGTCTTTTAGAATAACTTTTCATGTTTTTTAAGTTACATAAAATAAAGTTTTTTTTTATAAAAAAAAACAGTTACTTTATTGCCATTTTAAAACAAATATCAATAAAACAAAGAAACCATTTTTGATTAATTAGTTTCCGTTATCTGTTAACCTGTCTATCTGACCTATAAGCGGCTGTATCTCTGAAAACATAATAGGTAGCCAGCTGAAATTGTCCCAGAATTATCTAACGAATAACTAAAATTAATAAAAGGAGGAACCCCATACAAGAAACATGTTTTGTAACGATTCTTTAATGTCATGTCTCAAACACAGCAATACATACAAGCCTCGACTTTTGTATTATTATAATACATACTCTGTAGTGGCAACAGCAAATACATCACCTCTTGGGTTACCCGAATAAATAAAGCTACTTCCTTATAATACCTAACCTATACTTATCTCCCTTTTATTATTTACGTCTGTAGGAAATTTACGATTTTTGTATTTTGTTTGCTTCTTTAATCCTGTATTTAGTGCGGATCCCTGAACTCAATTGGAAGACTCGAAGGAATAATAATTGATTCATTTCCATAAACATTGGCAAAGTCTGATTGCTTCCACTTACATGAATCTCACTGAAGCTATGATAAGAAATTTTAAAGGTATTATCAAACATGTACGTTATTTGTTTGAATAGTTAATAATATCTAACTGTTTTGAGAGAGCTATGCTCGGTGTTTCCTTGCGAGACAAGATCCGAAATGAGAAGATCCGCAAGAGAACTAAAGTAACCGGTATAGCTTTCAGAATTAGCAAGTTGAAGTGGCAGTGGGCGGGCCACATCGCTTGTAGAACTGACAACCGTTGAGGAAGAAAGGTTCTCGAGTGGCGACCATGAACTGGAAGACGCAGCGTAGACCAGCCCCCCACTAGGTGGACCTACGATCTGGTCAGAACCGTGGGGAGCCGATGGATGCAAGAGGCAAGCAGCCGCTCAAAGTGACGCTCTATGGGAGAGGCCTATGTTCAGCAGTGGACATCTTCAGGCTGATGATGATGATGTTGATAAACTGTTTTGACATTCTCGAATTTTAATAACAGTAACTGCATTTTCAAATATTTGCTAATTTTAAGACTACAGTTATTTCTTTGACTATATTCACCCTACATAAACCCATTTAAAATGAGGTATTTGCAGTAGTTTAGATAGCTGTGAAGATACTTTATGAAGTAGTAGGTAGTTATTTTAGTAAATGAGTTCATCATTGTAGAATGTAGTGTGTATATTTTTCCACGGTAATAGGTGACTTTAAGTGCCTTAATTTAAACCATATCGGTCATGGACTTTTAGTTCTATTACCCGTACATGATTCATTTAAATAGACTATCAAATTAGTGTCTTTAGTTGGTGTTAACATCAAGCATGTTGAATGGGAGAGGCTCGCGGAGGATAGGAATCGTTAGAGAACCTGCGTTAGAGAAGGCCAAAAGTTTCATAATAGAGCTTGGTTTGACAAGCTTGCGGAAAAGAGAGCGAAACAGCATGACAGTGACATTACTCCATCTATCGCAACACACGCCCGCGCAAGGTGTGGACGCATGTGCCTCTCTCGTATTGGCTTATACAGCCACCAAAAAAAGTGTCTTTCAACACACTGCTTAAATAGTCTGTAATAGACTTAAAGGCCAATGATAAGTTGGTGTATAGAACCACCATATAGAACAACACATAAATAAAGCTAAAACTAACTTTCGTCAAAGGCGTATAACTCTGGTCAAATGCAAGTTTGACGTAAAAAATAAGTCTCCACAAAATAAAGAGAAAAATAAATTAAAATTAAAATCATAAAATATCTAGAAGGCATTCTAAACATCTACATTAATTAGTTCAAACAACATTACTTGTCTTCAACTTAAAATTCACAACGAAAAAATAGTCTCGAAGTAATAAATTGTTTCACCTACAACAAACAGCTTGAACTTTTTCTCTGAAACATTGTTAAAAAGTTATCTAAAAATCTAATTACATCGAGTTGTATTTTCACCGGGCTTCCGAAACCAGACATTGAAATATTGCTTTTAGAGATCCCTATTTTGATTAGTAGCCGATTAATAATGATGTTATTTTCAATTATAATATTTATGATTTTTATTATTATTTATGGTTTGTTACAAATAAATCTGTTCAAACATAATGTCTGTCTCACTTATATCGGTTTAAGTTTTTTGCCCCATTTCTACAATATATTTTCAATATTTGTAAAAATCTCTTGGCTTTCAAAATTTCAGCACAGCATTGCGTCAATACCACAGATGCTAAAATGTATTACCTACGTCAATATCAATATAGGTATAACCACAAACCATTAAACTCGCAGAATACTTTGTACGGGACCCGTAACTTTTTCATCTGATCATGAAAGGTCATCCCAAACAGAAGCTTCCCAACAATAACGCCCCCTTGACAATGCAGCTTTCTGTAAAACGCTGGAGTTATTAAACTTTTACAAAGAGATTTTGTAATAATAGTGTTGTGGTATTATTATTATCGGTCGCGTAACACAGACGACGAGGCGACCCTTCAAAAATCACTAAAGTGTATTGATTATTGATACAATTGAAAACTGGTGTTGTACGAAAATTAACCATATTAGTTTTGTATTGGAGCGATACTTGGATTGCTATCCGATAAAGACAAACCCTTGCTTGAGGCGTCTATCCAAAGCTTCCCATGTTAAATCACAGTTAAAGTGCTAAATCTAAATAAAGTTGGTTTCCGCATAAACCCTGAGGCCTCGAGCAGTCTTGTTTCAATTTGCACAGAAGCTAGTGAGTACCCTTTGGCCAAGTTGTGAAGTGATTGGAGTCACTAAAATTGGAACGTATAATTTAAGAGGGAGACCGTTTGTTTATCCTGAATCTTTTTGTTCTTGAGATTTATTTAATTTTTGTGGCCCACACTGTTGCGACCTGACGCTCGCTCTGTGACGCGATCTGCGACAGTCACTTTGTATATTCTTTGGTTACCGTGCCGCGGCGCGCTGATGCGGATAGCGTCACTGGTTATGCCATTGTGCTTCTACCTTTAAAGGTGCATTACTAGCTGTAGATGCATATCATTGATAGATTTACTTGCAAAAATTCAGAACTTCAAGCTATATAAAAAAAATTGTTCCACCCACCTTCATCTATTTAATACAGTTTTTATCCACTGCTACACAAAGTACGGGGCAAACACAGATCTTTCGTTTTTTATTTGTTTAAAAAGAAACATTCATGCATTATTTAGATAGGGAATAACGATGTATTAGCTAACAGTTACGTAATTTTACATGATTAAAAAAATTTTTATTATAAGAAGACGTCATTCATCCCGTCGGGCCCCTGTTAACGACATTTCAACACGCTGTATAAACAACACTGTCCGATCTATTTATCACAATCAAAGTTATATATATCGGTGGTTTATGATCAAGATTTAATGACACTATAACACCGATCCCGCCGGTCGCATCAAAACGTTATTATTTTTCGCATAAATCCTGTGACGCAAAGCAAGTAGCCCGGCTTTTTCACGGGGACATAAAAACGCGTTTTTATGCGATAAAAGCGACAACAAGGACACTTATAAAAGCAATAAACAGTAAGTACAATTGATGCACGCTTCACACACACACACACATACACACACACACACACACACACACACACACACACACACACACACACACACACACATGCACACACACACACACACTCATACATGCGTTCTCAGCCTAGATCTAGCATTATAAACCTATAGTGCCTACGTAGGAGCGTTCGTTTCCCGTGCAAGCCTTTCATAGTACATCATCTGTTTTATGTTTTTGAGAGCATTAGAATCGGTACACAATAGGCATGATGACTACTTTTAAAAACGAACAAGTAAATATTACTTTCATAAAGAAGATTAAAGATGAATGTAATAATTGAAAAAATAAGCAAAATCGGTAAATAAATCACGAAGTAATAAACTTTTAAAATTTCGACAGGATGCATCTCCTGTCCCTTCCTCGCGAAACAGAGCGCCCCCACAGTTACTATGAAAAATCTACTCGTGACGTCACATGCCAAAGATATTGTATGAAAAGCTACCACAGCTTAGTAAAGAGGTACTATAACGATTAATTATTAATTTTTGTTTTCACAAATCTTTAGAGGAATATAATTAATTTATCAAAAAAAAATTAGTCATCATGCCTATTACACATATTAGTTGCAGTGTGTGTGAATGAATATTGTGTATCATTCTTGTAAAAGTGCTAAAATTGTTTTTGTTATTTTCAATAAAATGTTTGACTTTTGACTATTGTGGCCTTACTGATTATATGGTGGCCACACTACGTTTGATTGCACCCTTTCAGACATCGGATGGAACGTCCAGTAAATGGTTTAGCATAAAGTTTCCTTTAAAAGCATCCCTTGTTATTGGATCAGTGCGACATTTGCATTCATTTGATACACCTAACATGCATACCGCCACATTTTAACAGCATTTTTTACGTAAAACTACATGAAATAATCCGAAAAATAAATACAACATTGTACGAACCAGGGTTTATACTACAGGGTCTATACATATAATAAAACTGTAATGGTCCAGTTCCGTTGTGCATTAAAGATATTTTGAAAAAAATTTTTGGAGTATGAAATTAAATCGTTCAATGCTTTTACGACAATATTTACTTTATTTTGTAGCTCTCAGCAAGTAGGTAAAAAAAATATTGTACCACCAGACTAATTACTACAATCATCCGATAAATCGATCACAAACCGCTCGCCCTTTCAAACCTGATCCCAGTTTTTTCTCACAGTCAACAATCTATTTAGCTGGCGCTGTCCGCAAATTCAATTTATCTTGGCTCTAAATTAAATCGCCGGCCGTCGAGCCATCTCGTCTCTAAGGCAATTCATCCTGCCCACAGCCCACTGGAGGTTTGCGGTTTGTTTACTACTAAACGTATAAAATAATCGCGTCTACAAGAAATGAAGATTAGGTACATTTATTCTGAAAAATACTACCTACTAGACTAGGATAATCAAACATACCAGTCAGTGATTGCGTATTTAAGTTTCTATCCTTGTCTCTCGGAATCGCACTGATGCAATGGTCATCTCCACTGACTTTTATAATACAAGTACGTGTATTATAGAGGTCAGTGGCCAACTCATACATTTTTTATAGAACGCTATCACCCTTTTTTCCACGTCGCTTTCTTTTGTTCTCGATTCAGTTTTGAGCTTTATAAAACCGTGCATTGTGCCCACTATGTACTAATATTGTAGGTAACTTTGCTACAATTTTGCTGACGTGGCGTGATCAAAGCGTTTCACAGCGGTCGCTCTTTGTGCAAGTTTTTACTTGAAACCGTCTGCCCGCGTCAGTGAAACTGAATTGTTTTATCCAGTGACGTCAGAACTAGCTCTAACTTTTATACCATGTTGTTTATCATTTGTCTGAAAATAGAGTTAAAAGATTCTATGTTGGAAATTTTTGCGTTTAATATCATTGCCGTTGCAACCGAATTTTGTAACTAGTTACCATAGAGGAACCTTTTACGTTTTTGGCAACGCATTAACGGACTAAATACTCGAACAAAACGTACTAAAATAATTTCCGACTATTTTTTCTAGTTTCAGCTAAAAGCTTTTTACCGTCGTTTTGTAATGGAAGTACCGTTATTGGAAACGCCAATACAACTCGGACACTTAATTGTTATTGTATTCCCATCCACAAATTAAACGAACATACACTAGACTCCGAACAAATGAAAATAAAAACGTCTGTGTAATGTTCGATGCAATCCAAACCACCCGTGTCGCGAATTTATTTATTTCTGTATTTATATATGGCGTTCAACGATATTTATTTCCAAACTGCAATTTTTAATTAAAATATTACGATGATTGAATTTTGTCTCTATTTGACATAAGTGCGGGGTCATAAATATTAATTTCCTCCGAAGATGAAAATATAAAATTTGTTCTTGTTAATTTAAGACTTTTTTCTTATATATTTTATTTAGTAATATCGGTAGAAACTAGAGCATTTTTATGAAAAATAAGCTATTATAGGATAGCTGCTTTTATCATAGAGTATTTATTTACACTAATGTAACATTAAAACTAGATATTAAAGTAACCTCTGTGCGATCTTTGACTGTATGTTCACTCCACGCATCACTGTCCAAACCACTGGGCCGCAAACTGTCTAGCCTGTTTTCGAAGAACTCTACTATTATTGGTATTCTTGTCTGTGGAACACAAAAGGAGGCTTAATACAATTCCTTAATTGAATGTGGCAATGTTTTGTGTCATTTTGTAGTAGGTGCGGACAGAGACAAAGCCTCAAAACCTCAAAAAGCCACTTCGTGTGCCAATGCGTTTATTCCATTTTAATGTGATTAGTCTGGCTGCATATTTTTTTTAAATATGCTTTTATTGCTTTACTCGCTACCTAATACATACACCACATACAGTACCATACTGTACTAAATTTTAATATTATTTACCTGATTGGCTTCCCGCCTTCATTCAACTGTTGGCTAATTACCCATTACGGTTTTACTTAACCCTTTATGGTCCGCAAAGCTCGCAACTCGCAATGTCATCTAGGGGGGCATTCTATCAGACACTTTTATGGCTTTAGTAAGCGCGCCACACGACCTGCACAGAGATCTAATTACTTACAATTTAATTACAATAAAAATCCTTAAAAACAATTATATCATTATCATCATCAACAGCGGCCTGAAGAGGTCCACTGCTGAACATAGGCCACTTTAAACGGCTGTTCGGTTCCTGCATCCATCGGCTCCAGCGGTGTTCAACAGATACTTAGTAAAAACCAACTACTGGTACCAGTCAACTATTTAGGGAATTATTTTTGAAATAATTACTGAAAACTAATTATTCATTTTTTTATCTACAAAATGTTTATTTCATAATAATTAGTACAAACCTTAAACAAGGGTTTAAATTCTAATTATTATCATCATTCAAATATGTTATTCTGATAAATATTGAGACGAACAATTACATATTTTTCTTGCTTATACCAAAGACTTCTTTTTATACATGTATATATCTCTATGACTTTACTATTTATTTTCTCTAATCTGTGCTTATACATATCTGTAGTAGGTACCCATGGATTCTGATTCTACACCCATGTAGGTACCTATATGTTCAGAATACAACAATAAATACAGCCAGCTCATCAGATTCAAAAATGGAATAAAAATTTTACACGGCTACATAAATAATATGCGAGAAGAAATAAACTTTGTTAACACGTAATAGGGTTTCAAGGGACCTCATTATTCACTCACGATATTTGCGATCAATTGTTTGGGTTCTCATGAAAAACCCTCCGTAACGAGGCGAGAAGTGCCTTTTCATGCTCATTTTGCAGACCTCCTTTCAATAGGTTATCAATGGGGATCTTCCGCTCTACGAAATATGAGGCTTATTTTGCGAAAATATTCTTGTACACAGTATTTTCGTGCGTAACAAGAAGGTTTTGTTATCGATAAAGGCGGGACTGTACAGTTGTTGTGAAGACGCTGCGGCTTGATAAAAAGGAAAGGATTTCCTACCGCCTCGGTTTTCGAAGTAATTATCGTTTCAATGACGTTACTTAAATATGAAAACATATAACGCATGTTAAATGAGATCTTCGCAAATCGTGAGTACCTAAGTAATAAGTAAAGAACAAACCATTTCACATAGGGGACGAATTTTTTAAGTTTTTGTCGTGGTAGACCAATTCTAAAACTATGAGAAACTGCGAAAAATACTCAAAGGAGGTCACGGGCACGGTGTGATCAGGAACAAATTCCAAAAAATGCGTTTACGCTACGGGCCGCAACTGGTGTCTCGTTCAGTGTGGTCCGACCCTAAGGGGTGAGTGAGCCACCCGTGCCGTGATCCAGGTGGGATGTCGTGACGCGTGCCGTATCTCTGAAGCTAGCGGCCGTGTTGCTTGTTAGTCGTCTTCATATTGAGCCCTAATTAGGATGTTTTTATATAGCTAAACGATGAAGTGGGCGTTAATTGAATAGTTTATGAACCAGATTTTGTGTGACGTATTTATTTTTATCCATGGGTTTTTTTTCTATAAGCTATAGAATATAAAATAAAATTTAAAATAACCCATTGGTGGAAGGAAAAAAATCCATTACTGCGTTGAAAAGCAATGCTAAAAATTTGTGTAAAATAAAAATCAGGATTCTAGTTCTAGTTACCTGCAGGCTTACCACAAACTAATACAAAACCATCATGGTTCGTGACAGTAATGCTTCAAGGTTACAATAATATTGTCCGAATTCGTACCATGAACTTATAAAGTATTCCTGCGTGGGAACGAGACGTCTACATTTTTATATAGTGTTATCACTGTCGCACGTCACTGTCAACAGGACTAACGGTATGTTATGACAGTTGTATTTGAGTGAAAGATTTAACGTGACGTTATCAAAACTGCTCTGCGTCAACAACATTACAATATTCATACTTTTATGTCATTTTTCAAAGTATGATTGAAGTAATAATGCTATAAGACCCCCCTGATGCATCCACTAAACGTAAACCTTGTTTATTTTGTATATTGTATGCGTATGATATTATGTTTAATTAAGGACCTTTATATGCCTTAGGTCAGTCCTGCCAGAATAGAAATCATGAAATAAGAAAATATTATTGTTTGTAGCGGAGCGTTGTCTTTTCAAAACCCTTTGAATCTGACGCTTTGAAATGGAAGAGGGGTGCTATTTCTGCAAATTAAATTAAGGGTTAAGATACTTACTTAACATACCTAAGTATATTATTATTATACCAAAATCCATGTGACATTACCATTTATTTAATTCACATAAATATTTTAAATACTGTTTATTTGAACAAACTTTATACAGCACAACTATAGGATATCGTAGGTTGACTATGAATTTTCATAAAATATTGAGTCAGTTAGTTATAGAGGTATGGTTAGTTGTATAGGTAGGTACCTCTGTCTTGTGTTCCTTACGATCGGGCTGGCGAAAACTAAGTTTGCTGATACAATTGAGTTTTTTGACTTGTTTACTTAATAATATCTTTATGTATAGTATAACATGATTGACGTACGTATAAATCCAACTTATTGTTCTCCAACTACCAGGTTACTGTACTCTCAAACAAATAAATAAATCTTTTTTTTTTGTACAAAGTAAACCCAATGTTTTTCTTAACCTGAGCTGAATTTAAAATTAATGAGCTCTTAACGAAGATTTACGATTTTGAAAACGGAACAAGTATTTTGGATTATACGAAATTTTTGAGGACAGAAAAACAGCAGTATGGTAGCAAACCATATGTTAGACTGTTGTGATATTATAGTGAAATCTTCTAGGTATGGCTCCTTTGTCGACCGCATCGTCGCTTACCATCAGGTGAGACCGTGGTCAAATTTCGGCGTATCTATGATTAAAATTACGCACTATCGTAGACTGTTTCCATCATGTGCGACAGTGGTTTATGCTTTACGAAACAAAATAAAAACGTCGTACATAATTTATTATCAATAGCTGCTCCTGAAAAATAGGATCTTTACTGATAGACAGACATACAGTCAGATAATAAAGAGTAACAGTTCCAATTTTCTAAACGGGTCGGCACCCTGTCAGCAACGACGGTACATTCTGCTGACGGAACAAATAAATGCATTTTCTTTCTTTCTCTTATGCTCGTCCTCGTTTGCACTAAAGTTTGACAGATCTCAAGGTCGCACTTATCTGAAATGCATTTCAAATTACAATTTAAAGTGTTAGGTACGTCATACAGGGATTAATGAGAACTTAGGTGCTGTCGAGTTTTAGTGCAGACGGGCATCAGGGTCATAAAACGGCTGACATTCCCAAATTGGAGTCATTTCTAACATGAAAAGATGCGAGTGAAAATGGCGATATCGCGTCATATTTTAACTCTATGCGAAATGTCTGTCACGAATATTAAATTATTTTGTTACGTTGAATCTTCAGAGGGAAAAGAGCGCTCTTTTCTTTGAAGGTACAATGTTTCATAGTTCATAGAAGCGACGTATATACTCATGTTATCTAATTTGGCTAGCTACAATTTTACCTCTCAGCTGTAACTTAAATAAGTAGGTAACTATTTATTTTTACCTAATCCATTTTCTTTCTATCTGCATAAGTAATAATGTTATTGTTGTTGTGTGTGTGTGTGTGTGTGTGTGTGTGTGTGTGTGTGTGTGTGTGTGTGTGTGTGTGTGTGTGTGTGTGTGTGTGTGTGTGTGTGTGTGTGTGTGTGTGTGTGTGTGTAATGTTGTAATGTTGTTGTTGTTAGTGGATATAAATAATTACGGAAACTACAGTTCTATGCCTCGTATTCTTGACCCAAATGGCGTAGTACCAACTATAACGTATTCTGTGCTCGTAGCGACTATTCGCGTGCCTATATTCGTGCACTATTTATTACCTTCCGTTCCGTATCAGAAGGACAATATCTAGTATAGCACCCTTTTTTTATCAACGATAGGCTAACATTTGACTACGGTCTCACCTGAACCCTTATGGAATGATAATAGTAAATTGAACCATTAGTAAAAATCTGGAAATTTTTGTTGGGATTATGTGGTAGTCAATAACGAGGCAATAAACTAAAGACATTTGTCTATACCTACCACTGGTAATATTACTACCTCGATCTGAAACGAGCTTAAACTAAACACTGAGCATAGATAAGTAAGTAGGTCACTTCCTTGAGTTGAATGCTTCCAAGGTCAGTGCCCTGCGCGGCCGTTGACCTGTGCAAACAGCTGGTTCATTTATTCATTACAATCTTTATTGTGATTCTTCTTTGACTGGATTTTGAATTTCTAAACTTCTTGTGATCTCGTGGAACTAAAGATTCTTTTCTCGCACTCGCGTAGATACAAGACACAATTACGCAAACAATTACTATACCCCAGACTATACTAACTACTACTACTATAATGGTTTTATTTTTATTTGACACATTAAACTAATTATTTTTTTTTTCTTGTTACAGTGCTTACCTCAAAGATGACTTCGCAGTTCTACCGTATTTGGAAGCTGGATTTAACAGGGTAAGATTAGTTTCTTTTTCTTTTCTTTTGTGGTTTTTGCGAAAATTAACTGAACCGATTTGGATGAAATGCACGCGGATTGTTTATGTTACCAGCATCAACATGGGGTACTTACTTTTGTCCCGTAAAATTTACTTCTCATAGAAAAACGGTTAACTTCTAGTCTAGTACTTAATATCCTTCACACTTTACTTAAGAATAACAAATACTCAGTTATTTTACAAAAAGCTTCTGTCTCGTCTGCATTTTTTTCCAATTAGTAGTAAACAAAATATTCAAAATAAATGTTTGACTAATACCTCCCAAGAGTCCAAGGTACATTTTACACCTCCATAAAACATTGCTTTTTATGCCCCAACAAACAATTTTCACGTTTTTCTTATTGGTCAATAAATTTTACTTCGGCTTGTTATTACTTGGTTGAACTAGTTAAAGCCCACGGCTTTGCTCACGTATTTATCCAATATACCTTCCAAAATACCTAGTGATTGTTTTTATCTATGACTAGGCTTTACTAGCCTAAATATCTATTCACTCATGATCCGAACAACTCTGGATTGAATTTGTTTCAACGTAGCCATAGTTTTCTAATCTTTTTAGCTTTTAATAAAGGTGACGTCATGATTTTTTTTATTTTAAAGATACTACTACTAGACTTACTTACTGTGCATACTATAGACAGGTTGCAAAATAACCCCGTATTCGTAAATTCTCAGAAGTATTAATTATATGACGCATTCATTGTGATGATATTATACAATATATAATGTATAATTACATTAGCGTATATAGAACACAAAATACAACCGCACTATAATGTTCTACAAGCTGCGATCAATAGACTGTAGGAACCTATTGAATTGCTGTTGAATACGAACGAGTGTTTATGTAAATACATAAATAGGTCACTTATGTCTCCGATAGTTCTCGTTCCCGTAACTTCTACTCCAACCGCTCAAAGTAAAGGCTTACAGTACATTAGATGGAGATATCTAAAAGAAATGCTGATAATTTCCTAGAACTAAAAATCTCAAATAACTCAAGAACACTCAGTGTTGTAGACGAATAATGCTAATTCTCAAAATGACCAATAATAATATCACTAAAACCGCAGGACAAGTGCACACTAGACACTGGTCAGCTAGCCGGACTAGTTAGGCTGCCAAAAAATATCTAAATATGTTAGTGCGATATATCTTTACTTGTCCCCAGAACTCTCAGACCCCTCTCAGACCCCTCCTAGGCGAGTATTACAAAACACATTATCATTCATGCTATGTTTTTGGGTTTATGGTTTCATCCTTATGTGTTCCTTAGCCAAGAACTTTTTTTGAAGAATCTCCTACTTTAAATCAGTTATCAAAAGCGAAAACTCTCCTTCTGTCAAAGCGTCCAGCGTACCTGATGGCAATATGCAAAACTTTGCCGTAGGTACCCGTCATTTTGTGCAACCTTCGCAGACGAAATGGCGGCTCGAGTCTATCTAAAGTTACAGACAGGGTTGAATTACATCTGAAACTGTCTGCGGGGTAGATAATATAATTATAGACGACGTCGTTTCACAGTTAAATAAATAAATATGTGTGGACATTTCACACAGTGCCATCTAGCCCCAAACTAACCAAAGCTTGTACTATGGGAACCAGATAACTGATATAAAAAAAACAAACACATACATACATACATAGAATATAATATAACACGCAGACACAAAACAAACATCTATGTTCATCACACAAATGTTTGTCCTGGGTAGGAATCGAACTCGCAGCCCTTAGTTCAGTAGGCAGGGCTACTACCAACTGAGCTATCGGGCTCATCATCTCATCGGGCGCGAGGTGCTCGGCGCCGTGCTTGCCTCGGCGCGGCGCCGCGATGTGACTTATTCTTCACCTCGGTACCACGCTTGATGGATGAGTGCCAGAGGATGTTTGAATTGAACACCAGGAAAACTATAGTGTAAAATTGTGAAGGTCGGATTTAAAATTTGGTCTTATCTTGTTTTTAAAGTTTAGACTATTGATTTTACAACTTTTATTTACTCCAATGATTAAATGACTATCCCCTGTATTCTAAAACATTTCACCATAAATCCTTCACTCGACTTCCACTTAACTTTGAGGGAAGCTCAAAGTACCTTGAGATGACAGTTGCTTTGCTTCCCTAGTTAGAGAAAAATTGACTCCGAAATGTCAAGTTGATTATATATTGTCAATTAAAAATACCAAAACTCAAAAATGAGGTTAATTCAAGGTTAAGTCGAGTAGAGTAATCTCATGGTAACGACTTAGAATATGGGGGTAAGATTTTATTTGTGGATATAAGTACATAATGTATAATAGTTTATATATCTAGTTGTGTACCTACGTAATAATATATTAATAAGCTTAAAATATTCTCCAATGACATTGATAATACTTTTTATTATCTCTATTATATTTATAATGTATATACATAAAATGACTGTTTTTGTAACGCTTTGGATAAAACTGTAATGAAACTATGAAATAAATGAATTGAAAAAAAATAATTAAATGAATCATCATCAGCCCGTAGATGTCCACTGCTGAACATAGGCCTCCCCCAGCGAGCGCCACTTTGACCAGCTGCTCGCCTCCTGCATCCATCGGCTCCCTGCGGCCAACCAACCGGCTATCGGCCTCGTCAGTTCTTATTTAAAGAAATTAATTTGCATTCTATTGAAAATACTCAGCGCATGCGAATATTTAGCATTTTATTTAAATTAAATAAATAAATAAATATGTGTGGACAGTTCACACAGCGCCATCTAGCCCCAAACTAAGCATAGCTTGTACTATGGGAACCAGATAACTGATACAATACTTATATACTTTTTTTTTGTTTGTAAATACATACATAGAATACAATATAACACCCAGACGCAGAACAAACATGTATGTTCATCACACAAATGTTTGTCCTAGGTAGGAATCGAACCCACAGCCCTCAGTTCAGAAGGCAGGGATACTACCAACTGAGCTATCGGGCCCGTCAAATTTAGAGCTAGCTGACCCGCCCCGGCTTCGTACAGGTTTGAACGAAATCATTTTTGCCCAAGCAATCACGAGCATCCGGTGGAGTTAACATCAAGGTGCAACGTCATTTTCCTCTTTTGTTTGAGAAGTATTATCCCACAGACCTAAAACATTTTCGCTACGAAAATCGTCTAAAAACGTCATTTAGCCGAGCATCACATTGTCAAACAACTCTTCAAATAGCGATGTTAGCCCTCAGTTTTTGCTGAACTTGGAATACGCTGAGTCCAGTTTTATAACTCAACATATCGCCTTTATTCACTCGAAATCCAACCCTGTCCTTGACCTGTCCTTATAATGAGCTAGCGGAGACGAAAAGTTTCCCAAGAGCGATCCACCCCCGCTTTGAACTCGAGAGCGATTGACTATCAAATAGAAAAGTTTCGTTTGCCCCGTCGATATTATAAAAGTTAGAAACATCAATTTGTATGGCAAGCTAGGTTGGCACACACCTGCGGCTCAAGTACACGTGCAAGAGAGTACCAAGAACCTACTGAAAAACCTAAAACCTACACATTTCTTCTAATTAAAAAGAATCATTGTAGCTCTCACTTACTCTCAAGCATAGTAGCAACTGCATTTGTGACCAATCTCTAAAAAAATTGTGGCAACGGACCCCGTTTAGGAGCCGGTTGGGAGTAATAATTGGTTTCCCGTTGTTCGATGATTTCAAGGTAGCTTGGCTTTCAAATAGTGGTTGTTATAGATAGAGTATTGTTACGAATTAATGAGAATATTCTAATTAATACTGGTAATCTGTGTTCCCGGAACGAAACCCGTCGTGTTATCCAAAATAAGTAACTATTGAGTTCAATCAGATTTATTACTTTGTGTGGTTTTATGATTGATATTGTTTACATTTACTTATTAGGATATATCCTTATGCATTTAAGTGTTATTTATTCTTACGTTCTAGTATTAATTGTACTACATAATTAAAAAATATTTTTTAATAGGAAATCATTTTTCCAAGATCGAAAATGTAGCTGCGGGTTCAAATCCCGCTAGTGATTCATATTTTTTCCATTATATCAAAAATTAATCTGATGGAACAGATGTTTAAAAAAATCAAATAAAATATCGAAATTGTATGTGATTCAAATTTTACCATTGCATAAAATATAATGTATTGTTTGTGTGTGTTATGTTTATGCGGACTTGTTAATTGTATTTTGAATATACAAGGTGACCTTGAATTGGTATGTTATCCCGAAATGGGGGGACTGGGACCATGATACCCTATAAGTTGTGAAAGCCTTACTTAAAACTGGGTGTTTCCAAACCTCCATGGTAAAAATAAATCCACTTTCAATATTGCACGTGCGATCGCTACGAGAGTTAAAAAAATACCATAAATTCATTTCTCAACACAAGTCGTTAAACTCATTTATGTGCACTCGGTCAAGGATGAAGTTCAACCACCCAGCTGCACTAAGGCTATTTTCGAACGTAAACTTTACATGGCATTTCTTCAATGAAAAACTATTAATTTAGTAAAGTCGTGGAAGAAACATTGTCTACATTGGGGTGTAGATTTACGCCATTTCGGGATAACATACTAATTCAAAATCAAAATCACCTTGTATAATGGAAGTTATGTATCATGAAAGAAATTACTTTAAGGCTACTAAAAGCAGGAAATTAAATAAATAAGTAGCAACCACAACCCAATAATAAAGGAATAAAACAGCGCTTCATTTCATAACGAAGTAGCTGTAGGTATAGATGTTCAGGTACAGCTACTCTACTAAAAAGAGTAATAAAATTAAGACAGCTATCACTCAAGTACCAATGAATAGTAGGCAGGCCGAAAAGACGGTCCCAAACACTTTAATTTAGAAGCCTTCGATTGAGTCAATATTAAAGGATTCTGTTGAAAAGATCTTTTTAACCTTTTAACAGGGCTAATTTAAATCCAATATTTGAAAGAGCCACTCTTATAAATAGCTACATTAGGAATCAGTTCTTGAGATTGATTATTCATCGATTTTGTATATCTATACATTGGAATAAAGTGTGTGGGTACCTAATTTAATTTTGATCCCTCGTCTTTACTTTATCGAAGAACCGAAAAATGCGCTGCTCTTCCGACGCATTGCAAGAAGCTTATTACTAGGAAAGCAGGGTTGGCACTGAATTAGGTTGAAGCTTTCAGATTTTACCTTCTGAAAACATACAACATCTGAAACGTTAGGGCCGGCGCCGCGGCTAATTCAGCTGAGCAGCTAAAGCGGCGCAAATATAGTAATTTCGGTAGAGGTTATATATTTGAGCTGTTTGGCGTTGAGACCCTGGGTCCGTGGGGACCGGGAGCTAACCGTGTTTTCCAAAGTCTATCAGAGCGCCTGATCGATGCAACGCGTGACCACAATGCTGGCACTTATTTGGCTCAACGCATCAGCATTCCAATTCAACGAGGCAATGCTGCCAGCATGTTAGGTACGCTACCTACCGGCAGTGGGCTGGAGCATTTGGTTCTTTGTACTAGGTATATATACCTACTACAAAGAACATATGGACTGTATAATAAACCGCGATGGCTTATTGATAGGCCAAATGCTCCAGCCCACTGCCGGTAAGCGCGTACCCAACATGCTGGCAGCATTGCCTCGTTGAATTGCAATGCTGATGCGTTGAGCCAAATAAGTACCAGCATTGTGGTCACGCGTCGCATCGACCAGGCGCTCTGATAGACTTTAGTGTAGCTAGTTAGTGTGTAGTGTAGTTAGTTTAGTTTAGTTTTTATTATTGTAGTAGTTAGCTTGAGTAATAAAGGCATATTGCCCGTAAAAAAAAATCTTATGCCTTTATTCTTCAAACTACTACAAAATTTTACTATGTACTAATAGCTACTATTACACTACCTACTACAAAGAACATATTATTCTAAATTTTCAATAAGTAGCTTGAAAATAAACGATGTCCACGAACATTGACTCTGCAATGAAAGAAAATTATACCTTTCGCTGTCGTTTAGAGCTAAAATGAGATAAGTAACAACTTTTCCAAAATGCACTTTGTTGCATAATCATAATGTCGTAAGTATAATAATTTTGCTGCGTCATTTGTTCCTACTCGCGCTCATATATAATATTATAGAATTAGAAGATTCGAAATAATCTAAAAATGATTATAAACATAAAAGATAAAGATTTATTTTAAAAACTTAAATAACATAATATAAACTAGAAATAAAACCTAAACTATACCTAAAACATTAAAACTAAAATATAAAACTTGTAATAAACCGTTGGTGGAGGGAAAAGTGCCCAGAATGCTGGCAGCATTGCCACGTTGAATGGCAATGCTTATCTTTTGTGCAAAATAAAAGCCAGCATAAAAGCCTGATGCCTCCACCAAACGTTTAGCCAAGTCTTTATCTCCCGGCCCGCTGCCATGGACGCGTACCGGGAGATAAAGATTAAATGAAACAAAATTAATGTAACATTAAACAAATTTTGCTGCAAATTCCGTCGGGATGACACTGGACATGATCTGGGTATATAAATAATCAGATTCGCTCGTTGGGACGGCGGGTTGTGACCGCAAGACTAGCTCCGGGCAGTCCTGTGATTGGCGCTTCCAGCCAGCCACATTTTGCCGAGAGAACAATAGTGCGAGATCCCACAGTAGGAATATCTACGTCATCGAGTACTCAATATGCTCTCTGTAGATCGTTAACCGACACATAAACATTTAAAAAAAATCAGGTCTGCCAATTCCGATCCAGCCGGGTCATAGAAATACGAAAAAAAAAATTGACGTTGTTTTTTATTTAAAAATTACTATTACTATTAATCTATTGAGGTACTCGATGACGTAGGTATTTGTATGTGTTTGTGCTGTCGGATCTCGCACTACAATATCCCGCTTGGCTGGGATTGATTGCACATCACACACATACGAGTAGAAGCATCCTATGAATGTGATCACATTGTTCAAACACTACTGTCACTACTGCACTAGTCTAACGTTATTCCATTCATGTCAAAAGAATTGAACAAGTGGTTTCATTCAGAATCAATTCCTACTTAAAGTATCTATAAAAGCGAGCAAATAAATCACGTTTGTTGTATGGGAACCCCCTTAAATAAAAAAATAAATATAAATAAATAAATATGTGTGGACATTTCACACAGCGCCATCTAGCCCCAAACTAAGCATAGCTTGTACTATGGGAACCAGATAACTGATACAATACTTATATACTTTTTTTGTTTGTAAATACATACATAGAATACAATATAACACCCAGACGCAGAACAAACATCTATGTTCATCACACAAATGTTTGTCCTGGGTAGGAATCGAACCCACAGCCCTCAGTACAGAAGGCAGGGATACTACCAACTGAGCTATCGGGCCCGTCAAATATTTATTGTATTATGGTTTTTAGTAAGTATTTGTTGATATAGCGGCAACAGAAATGCAATATCATCTCATCACCTATCACGGTTCATGAGATACAGCCAGGTGACAGACAGACAGACAGACAGACGGACGGACAACGAAGCCTTAGTAATAGGGTCCGTTTTACCCTTTGGATATGGAACCCTAAAAACGAGCAAAAAATCACGTTTGTTGTATGGGAGCTCCCTTAAATATTTATTTTAGTCTGTTTCTTAGTATCGGTTGTTATAGCGGCAACAGAGATACATCATCTGTGAAAATTTCAATAGCCTAACTATCGCGGTTCATTAGATACAGCCTGCTGAAACGGACAGACAGATACACGGACGGACAGAGATGTCTGCACTTAAAATGCTTGTAACGGTATTTTTTGAAATGTGTAATTTTCCTCTTTCCTGATGGAAAGTGGTCATCGTAACCTATGGTAGTAAGACCAACATCTATTGTTTCTCTTCGTTTCAGGTGATGGTAGAAACGTTAGGCTCAACAGCATGGTGCGCCGAGGTGTTGCAAGCGAGGGCTGCAGCAGCCACGTCGCGGGCGCAGATCGGAGCCATGGCAGCGCTGGCCGCTGCCACCGACCGCTGCCGAGACCTGGTCGCTGTCACTGATGACCAGCAGAAGATACTTGTAAGTGATTATGTTACTCTTGCTTGCTGATTCCAGCTAGAAATATTGGGACAGGTATTTGGAACAAAATGCATTTGTCTGATACAATTTTACGTGTTCTCTGAAAGCTATAAGCTTTGTATTTGATAGGTTTTCGTGCTACATCTTCAGCCACATCATCGCTTACCATCAGGCGAGTTAGTTACCAAACGTTTTCTATTCTATAACTATTTTATAACTATTCGGTATAAAATACGTCAAGTTCCATAGAACTACTGAGACCTCAGAAAAATCAGAACGGGAACGAACTACAGCAGTTTACCCTTAGCCTAGGTACTCTCCCAATTTTAAACCTAAGATAGCTCAATGACAAAATGAGCAAAAAACTGATAAAAAAAATTCAATCTACATAATTCCTACAGCTCACCAACAAGGCCTGGTGCCGGGTACTGGGCTGGCGTTCAGAGGAAGGCCCCAGGCCTCTATCAGAAGCTGCCGGGGGCGAAGCCCTGCGGCTGGCAGCGAGTGGGGCGCGGGACTGGGAGGCGCCGGTTACACTGCGGCGTAGGGCGGCGCCCGACCCCATCATGTTACCTTGTCGTGGAGCTACCATAGGCCTCACCAGGTATCGATACTTAGAGGATACTTACTATAGCTGCTAGGCCTCTTCCGGTTTCGCACAATTATTGGACTACAGTTATATATCGGGATAATTATGTATTACCCTAGATAACATAATACCTACAGTACAGATGCCTCATCCCATACAACGGAATAGCGCGGGCTATTTTACGAATTATTTTATTTCTGCATAACGCAAGATTATCAAGTGACATTTATTGCGTGTTGGCGAAGTATTGGGCCAACCGAATACACTGGACACTAACTAGTAACTCTCTAGACACAATTACTAAATTTTTTTCAAGTTCGGGCTTTTCTTTGTTTGTACCGGATGGGACCCCATGGTATTACTAAGATATTTTTCGCATCCCAACTAAACTTGACCAAAAGAGAATTTATTTCAACGTAAAAATTACCTGGTTGAGTCAACTCCGAAAATATTCTTGTAAAATACGGAATACATTTTATCAAGTTCAAGTGCACTAAACCTTTCTAAACTTTTAATTATGTAGAAGATATCAAAAATAACAAACTTTTTGATTAATTACGGAGACTCACTGTTAACACATGTTTTGGAATATTTTTTATGCAGGTAGGGGCTTTAAAAGCTTTTGGTACAAAAATGAAACTATGTTTGATTGTTAGTTTTAACTTGAACAAACTTAATCGATGTGCATAGAGTTTTACACTCAGATAGCTATTAAATATTATTATTATTAAAATAAGTAAAAAAAGGAAAAAATAAAAATATCAGAAGTACGTAGACACGGGATACTTTTATCCCTGTAAATTAATAACTCCCACGGGTAAATTAGTAGATTGTGGGTGAAGTCAGGGAGTTCTATAATAGTATGACCAATAAATCTGTATCAAATTGTAAGCAGCTCGCACTTTTGCCTTTTGAACTGCTGACTGAGATGGCGAAACAATCGGTGTAGTATACAGGGTGGACAAAAGAAATAGTACACCCATTCTAACAAAAAATGAATAAATGAAATCGGCTTACGTGTTAAAGAATGAAGAATAGATGCACATTATAACTTTCACCCCCTCTCCCGCAGGAACCGTGCTGAATTTTGGGATAAAACGTATTCTATAGGACGTCCTACCTTGGAGGTTGAAGTCAAATCATGTCAAGTGTCATTGTTGTTGATATTCAGTAGTTTCGGCGTGATGCTCAGCCAAGACACAGACAGACAGACAAAAACGAAATAAATGATTTTTTGGCTTTAGCATGGATAATAGAGCCCTCCAAAAAACAATTTAAAATAATAATATAATAAATATGTGTGGACATTTCACACAGCGCCATATAGCCCCAAACTAAGCAAAGCTTGTACAATGGGAACCAGATAACTGATATAATACTTAGATACTTTTTTTGTTGAAATATCTTCAATGTTCAGAATTGGACCTTTAAGACGAGTGAAAAGGATCAATCAACCTGTATATTACTTCTGTATAAAAGGTCTTTATGGTTGACCGTTGTAGGCGATCCCATTATTGCCATTCCCGACGTGAGCGGTCCCGTGGTCCAATAAATCTTATTTGATCGGAAATGCGTTTCCCCTACCTTTCCAATGCCTTTTTTCCTGAAAAGGGGCGTAATTTGGTGATTGTGCAGACATAACTTTTCTTTTGGTTATCATCATCGATGCCCGATGCTAATAATTGGCGCCATAAATATTAATATAAATTATGAAGTAGGTACATCGCTGGACATATAACCCATCTTTTAACGGGAGTCCGGAATACAATATTAGTATCCTATTGACCGCAGTTATAAATTATAAAATTTGAATTTTTTTATTCAATGCTGCCTTTGCACAATCCAATAGTATATTATAGACTCTTTAGTATATTATTTTCTTTGGTCTTCTTCTTCTTTTCCACAGGACGAAACTATCAACAAAATCCTAATTTTTATAACCACAAGAAATTCTTAACAATTTTAATACAAAGAAAAGAAAGAAAGAAAGAAAGTCCTTTTCCTACATGTATTTGATATGACTTGTATTTTATATAATAGTATCCCTCCATTTCACATCCGCTGGACGTCCTACAAAGATATCAACTTCCTGTTCCCAATATCAACGTCCTATTCATCAAATAAATTCTATTCAAAATTCGCACTAAAACTTGTTATAATGACTGTATAGAATACCATACCATACAGATCTGTAGAAAATATAAATACACGAAATACCTACACAGTCCATTAGGTTATTTTGCTTTCAATACTATGCTGTACCTAACTAGGTATATTTACTACCTAGGTATAGGTATCAATTTTTGTTTCAAACCTTTCGCACCGATTCGCACAATATTTTGGATTAGAAAATGACTAGACGCAAATATGCTTATCATCATCCCTTACTTAAAAAAATCAATTTGTATAAGCCCCCGTTTTCTTTCAGGGCCACATCACACATCGTGTTCGTTTGCGAGCCTACCAGCGCGGTCGATTCGGACCGCGGCCGGGGCTCCTTACACTCTATCCGTCGAGGATCGCTGGACGTCCGCTCGGTCGCCTCCGATGGATTGCGACGCACTTCGCTGGCTAAACTACAAGGGCTGCCTTTAGAAGCTCCTATAACAAAGGTACGAGGAGTACTATACTAATATAATAATAAAAAATAAAAAAATATGCAATCTAACCAGCTGTAAGTTCTGTAAACAAGGCTTTCACGAAAATAATGTAGGTAACGAAGAGAACGGTATTTATTTCGCCAATTATGATAATAAAACATAAGTAATTCAATATCATCATCACCATCATCATCAGTTCGCCAATGTACCAACATTTTTGTTGATTGTGCAATAAAGCATTTTTTATCTATCATTAATAGCCTGAAGACGTCCACTGCTGAACATAGGCCTTCCCAAGGGAGCGTCACTTTGAGCGGATGCCCGCCTCCTGCATCCATCGGCTCCCCACTTCCTGCATTCATCGGATCGGACCAGATCTTCGGTCCACATAAGTATTTACTTATGAAGAACCTGTGAAATATCACAAACTTACTAATACGTGGTATACCTACCTACTTATTAAATATAACTGATACCTACATACATAAACAGTAATTATATGCTTTAGTGAAGTCTGTATCTACATTATTAGTCAAGATAAACTTCCTAATTACTAAAATATGGTGGAATCGCAAGCTAATTAAGTAGAGTGACGACATTATACTTGAAAACTGTCTGAATCAGATTTTTATCGGTATTGCCAACAGCTGACTGGTTGAGGGTACCGACATTGCAATCTGTTTGGTAACAGGAAACAACGACCGATAACTTGGAAATTATGAATACATTTATGAAAATGATCATTCATGTTCAGACAGTGTTCATTAAAGGACTTTTCGATAACTGATGTGATTCAGAAATTTAGAGTTTGTGGTCATTTCAGAACTTTGATAGTGTAATGATGTACCGGTAGTGCTTTGGTCATTGAAACGGTCAGTTTATTTTTCTTGCTACTGTACTGTTTGTATAAGGTACTTAAGCTAGTATCAGAGCCACTTATGAATTGTAGACTTGCAGGTCAACGGCCCAGCAAAATATTTTTTTATTGAGTAGGAAATGTGCGTCGTTTTAAAAAAATAAATGAATTTTATTGTAGTTATTGATAAGTTTACGATTTTTTTTATTATTTATTACTGTTCAATTATGCCTGTTAAGAGGTAAGAGTAAGTAGAGCTGAGCGGTAGACTGTACGACTTTTATATATATCGCTGCACTCTGGTTCAAATCCCGCCAGACCCTGCACCAATGGCTTAAAAACCACTAAACCAACAAGGACAAAGCGAAACCGCCAATCCCGCACTTGAATAGTTTGGTAGATATTATATGGCATACAATCTCTTCCCTATAAGAAAAGTCTTGCTAAATTCCAATGAAATCGACATTAATGTTATAAGCTACAAACAGTACAAACAAATTTACTACAACTTTACCCATACACTAAAATAGCTATTAAATTTTAGCGACACATATAGTACTTACATGCATTGATTTCTGCTGACTCTAGCATGACGCGAGTAGAGTACAATTTTATTTTTATTTCCTCTGCCCAGGTGATATCTCTGCTATCAGCAGCCACGGAAGGCGCGCCACCGTCCACCGTGGCTTACATCGAGCGTGCCGTCGACATGCTCCGCACTTCGGAACTGTACTCGCCTCAGATGAGGACCGAGCCAAACCTTCGGGTGGAAGACCCGATAGCTACTGATCTGATCGGGGCTTTGCTATCGGTAAGTTGAGCTTTATGATAGTAAATTAATTCAGTAATCAGTTGTTTGTTCAGTTGTTATGAAATTATGTTCGGTTGTTGTAGGGTTTTTGTTCGGTTGTTTGTGGGTTTGTTCGGTTGTTTGTGGGGTTGTTCGGTTGTTTGGAGTTTTTTCGGTTGTTCGGGGTTTTAGTTCTTTTGATGTAGTAGATGTGTGGTATATTTTTATCAAGCTTTACGTCATATTAGAGCTTTTATGTAGCATGTGCGCTAAACTGTGTACTGTAAAAATTGTCTCTATTTCAGCTGCTATAATTGGGTTCTAACAACTTTAACAATGTCATGAGCACTGATGAGCAGCATGATCAGTTTTTGAATCCATAGTTCCACTTTACATATAAAATAAATTAAAGTTTATCTAAAATTGTTACTGCTATCCTCAACTATATTGTGAACTTCACAGTACTAGAAAAAAATACGCATCGCAGGCGAAGCGATTTTTTTTTTCTTGCTCTGTGTGGTACACTTTGATAATAATTATCCTAGCATAGTGTGAAATGGTTAATCAAGATATGTTGCGTATAGAGGCTGAAAGTTATATTTACGTATACAGTAGGTATTAATATTTGAGACTCACTTGAGACCATCAACCCTCTTCAAAACCTCGTGGCTTGAAATAACTGTAGAGTTATGATTAGAAACAACACCGAAATACTCTCACTAGGCTCAGGCTTTAACATAGTTTCATTGTATGCTTTAGTTATGTTTGCTTTAGACCTTAGTATCAATCCGAGGTGCCTTGTAATTAAATTACATTATCATTGTATATAATGAAATATACAGATAAGTACTTATTGTTTGTATTAATTTTGTTGATAAATTTAGTTTCTAGTTAAGTTATTCTTTTAAATTATTAATACCTTCACATTAGAACACAGCGAAAACTTTATACGGCGTTTTAATAAAATAATTTCCACAGTTTCTGTAGTAGGTATACTTATGGGTACTTGTTCTACTGAATGTCTATTTAATATTTGTACTTATTTTAACCGTTTATTAATTAACTTGCATAGAACCCAGCTATTTAAATAATATTAAAGTTAAAGTTGTGACTGAATCTGTTAGGTACTACTTTTAAACCTCACATTGCTTTGGTGTGTGCACTCGTGGAATGAAAAGGTGTGTCACCTTAGCGATCAATTTTGCTTGTAGGTACTTACTTAAAATTCTGCTACCGTTGCTGTGCATTTGCAACATCTCTGTCAAATCATGTTAATAATCATCAAATCAAATTAATAAATCTTCTTTGACAAGATAAAAAGATCAAACAACTTTGATTAGTATATTATGAAGTTAGGACATTATTTTCTATGCAAAAGTGTGTCAACACTGTGACTTAATAAATTAAAGTTAAATAAAGGAAACACAATAATTATGCTCGTTGAAAACGAACCTTTTCATTCCCGTACTGTACTAAAGTACGAAACTGAATATCAACTAAACAATTTGCATGTGAGTCTGTATATAAGTACTAATATGTATTTATTTTGTCCTCGATCCTGTCCGGGCGGATAGCGGGACCAGAACACAAGCTATATGTACATGGTAGGAGGTTTGGATTACCGCCTGTTTCTATGCTAAACTCTTCGTAGAATGCAGTAGATACTAACTCTAGAGTCGCTTAGAGAGCTGTTACCCTAACGCTAGAACTTTTACTAACTTACGATTTATGCTGGGTGATTTATAAGGGCCTTCTCAAATACACTAGTAGCTTACAAAGATCCACCTACTTCGCGAGAGAAGGTACCTATTAAAAATATATCATCATTGGCTATATACACCGGTGAAAACACAAGAAACTTCCAAGTATAAGAAAAGTTTTGTAAGACATTCAATTAGATTCAAATGAAAATGTCCTCCTTTTAGGACCTAGCTCCTAGCACTTCTGGACTTGTCTGGAGTTTTCGGGTTATGCGTGCGAAGAACTTCGTTTTTTTGGCATCTATCTAAAAAGTATGCGTTAAATTTAATTATGCTTTAAGTTTTATGTTTAGTACATTTACAAAATATTAAATTTGAATTTTCGTTCTGTTGATCTATAGAATATTATTTCTAAAATGTAATTTAACGTTGTTGCCCTATAAACATCACCAAGTATAACTCCTACACGTGTTTCGCTTCATGCCATTACTAACTTACTAAATTGAATGCTTAGTAATTGATATAATTATGTAGGCCACGGGAAACTTGTTTTTTCATATAATTAAGTCATATAAGTATAAAAAAAGGCGGTAAGTTAATGTGACAAAACATCACAAGACAAATATTTAACAAATCTACAAATTGTTAAATATTTGTCTTATGTCGTATAGAAAAAGACACTGACTTCCTACGACACATATTGGTCTTGTCGCATTAAATTATGGGAGGGACTGTCCAACTTCCACGACACGTCATCCTTTCTTTTCTATATGATATATTTAGGCCTTAGTCATAGCGCAAAACGAACTGTTTTTATTTATGTAGTGTAGGTGTATTTTTCATATTGTTTCCCATTTTAATTTTAGTCCAAGATACTTTCTATCCTTTGTAGATCTTTTTAGACGCCAAATTCTTTCAAATCTTTTTCATTAACTTTTCCTTAGCATATTTTCTTTAAAACAGATTTAGAACCCTAGATAGAAAGGCATTTCTGATATCTATTACACATCTGAGATTCTTGATGTCTAACAAATTCTTTAACAGTTTACCTTTTACAGCAAGGGCCAACCAACGTGCTGTCTTCGCGACGAAGTAGCAACGATTCTACTGTCGTTAGATCTCAGACTAACAGGACAAACATCAAACACAAGGTACGCTTTACTTTAATTTACTTTAGTTTTCTCTGTAAACTCGACAAATTGAAACTTAGATCCTGCTTAAATGTTAAATTGGACCTTGTCGGGCACTCACAATGAACAGAGAGGAGCACAAAAAATTCTAAATTATTACTGTCAGCTTACATCATTCTCTGCTGGAAGACGTTCACTGCTGACATAGGTCTCCCCCATCGAGCGACATTTTTGAAAGGTTCTCAAGTTGCCGACTACGAATCGGAAGACACAGCGTAGGCCCCCGTTTAACACATTCGCGTCCTCCCCCCGCTCATGGTGCACGCTCCCCGTGCCGCCATACATTACACAATAGGACCCTCGTCGTGGGCCCTTGGCTCCTAGGAAGAAGCCCAAAATAATTAAAAAATAAATATGATTAAACCTGAAAACCAATGTGCACTAAATTCGTCTTGTTAAATTATACGCTGTAATAGTTTTTCTGATTTTATTATTGTGTATTTACGATAAAAACCATATTTTTAATATGGACCCTCGAGGAGGGTTCTCGGACCCGCGAATGCGGTGAAGGTGAACCCTCCTGGAGGGTCGCCGGCATTGAATGGGTTAATCGGACCGACGATCTACCTAAAACCGCTGGGAGGCAATTCAACCGCTCAAAGTGGCACACTGTGAGGGAAGTCTACGTTCAGCAGTGGCTGTTGATGATGATTTGTTTAAGTATGCTTTTACTAAAATGTGAAATTCTGTCAAAACTATTAATAGGGAACCTAATTGGGAATTTATTATTTATGATGTAATTCCTGTGCAGACCTCAGGACAGCTCCGGGAGCTCCTAGACACGGCGTTAAGCTGGGAGTTCGAGATATTCCGGCTGGAAGACTTGACCCGCGGGCGGCCGCTCGCGCACCTCGGGCTCGCCATCATGGGCGGACGGTTCGACGTGTGCGCCGCGCTCGAGTGCGACGAGCGGACCTTGCTGCACTGGCTCACTGTTATAGAGACCAACTACCACGCCGTCAACACTTACCATAACTCCACGCATGCTGCTGACGTGCTTCAGGTTAGATTTGTAGAACTTTGTTCTACTGGTTTCTTATAGGCGAGTACCTAGAGCAATAAAATTGTTTACTCAAACTAATTTAGAGTTCCGAATGACATTGTTGCCGTGAGGCACTTAACATCAGGCGAAAGACTAGCTCGTCATGTCATTCAACTACATGTTTGATATATATTATTTATTGATGCTTAACGCCTTTTAGTTCATATAAGGTACTTTATTAATGATTTAAATTTAAATAAAATTTAAGCATGTAATAAATTCAGAAGCAGGTTACTTAGTCTATAGATTCTTTATTTTATTTTCATCGTGTTCATTGTGTGAAGTTTCTAAAAATTTGTTAAAATGAATGGGATTTGAACCCGCATCTTTGATATTCTTGATATTGAATTGAAGACTTTATCTACTACTTACAAAAAAATATGAACTTATAATTCCAGGCCGTAGCATACTTCCTGGAGAAGGACCGCCTGAAGACGCTCCTGGAGCCGATAGAAGCGGCGGCGGCTCTGATATCCGCTGCCGCTCATGACATCGACCACCCGGGCACCTCGTCCGCTTTCCTCTGCAACTCGCGCCATCCCCTCGCCGTGTTGTATAACGACACTTGTGTGCTGGAGTCACATCATGCAGCGCTTACCTTTAAGCTTACTCTAAGTAAGTAGACGTGTAAACGATACAATAAATTACTTCACAGCGCAGAGGCGGTATAAGGCGGGAGTAAAGTGACTCGTGAGCCACTGACTACAGCCTTGCGGGCCGAGTAGAACTCTACAAGATATCTTGCCGATGACGTTTCTCTCTTTCCTTTCAAAAACTATTTATAAGTACTTATTTTATAGTAAAACACCCAGTTCACCCAAGCAGTATTCCGGCAAAAAACTTTTGCGGTCACTTCGCTTGCGCTTTTCATATTATAGTACCTACCTACCTATCCACGTCGTGTTTGGTACAGGGACGTTCATTTCTATAGTCTCTCACTCACGTCACGTCATTATCAGCCTGAAGACTTCCATTGCTGTACATAGGCCTCCCCCAAAGAGCGCCACTCACTGAAAATTCACCTAGAATTTTGGCGCTCGCTGCGCTTCCCTATTTTCAAGCCCTTTTCTACAATATGTTAGGTTGTTCTTCGAACATGTCCATAGGTACTTAATACTACAAACAACATTTTGACCGCATACTAACCGCAAAGATCTAGTTATATAGGATCTATAAACATAGGCAGTCCAAACGCTCCAGCCAACTGCCAGTAGGCAGCGCACCTATACCGGCAGCATTGTCCCATTGAATAGCAATGCTGATAACTAATGAACTGATCTTCAGATGACGACCGCGTGAACATATTCAAGAATCTCGATGCGGACACGTACAAGACGGTCCGGCACAACGTGATCGACATGATCCTAGCGACCGAGATGACGAAGCACTTCGAACATCTCGCCAAGTTCGTCAACGTCTTCTACGCCAAGGGCAGCGGGAGCAAGGAGGATAATATGCATACTGATGTAAGTTCCAAATCTCAACTTCAAGTCCGAGAGGATAGGAAAATCTATCCTACTTTCCTGATCCAATAAAACAACCCTAAAAATAAAAAATAAACTAAGGGTTTTAACCGCGTTACGTTTCTTCGCTTTTAACAACAGTCGAAAGTGATTCTCCTGGCAGCTAGTTTTATTTGCGCCTTTCCTTATGTGGTAGCATGGACCGGCAGAATTTGAGAATCACAGTTAACCAAGTTTAATGATATGAAGACTTATATTTCATTTTGGAATCCAATTTCCTTCTAACATTTGATCCATCGTGCCAAAAATGGTGGTCCTTCAAACCAAATATCTGGTCCACCGAGCCAAACATCTGGTCCTTTGTGCCAAACGTCTGGTTATAGGAGCGTACCTCAACATTTGTAATCTTTCAGGAACCTCTATCGCTGGACAGCATGGCACTGACACAGCTGCAGCTTCCAGAAAATGGTGTCTTAGTTAAGAGGATGATGATCAAATGCGCTGACGTCTCCAACGCTTCCAGGCCGCAGAAGTACGCCTTCGAATGGGCTAGAAGGTAAAATATATTATATTGATAGTCCACTAATTTTATTATGCCAATTATGTGATACATAATCTTTCGAAGAAAGTTCTAAAGGCGAACTTATTCATTTATTAAGTACTTAAGTATATCTGATATTATAAAATGGTTTTTAGACATTTTTTAGACATTATTCTTCTCTTGGACGTTGGAACTAAGCAAACAGGCAGAATATTAGAAAGATATCCATTTCTAAAGCAAAACAGAGCAACGTGGTTTTGCCCTGACAATCCCTATTGTTGTCATGTCTATGTCGTTTATTTATTTGTATCTATTATTATAACAATTGTGTTCTTGCAGGATCGCCGAGGAATATTTCCTGCAGACGGACGAAGAGAAAGCCAAGGAGCTGCCGGTAGTGATGCCGATGTTCGACCGCGCGACCTGCTCCATACCGCGCTCGCAGATCGGATTCATCGACTTCATCATCGTGGATATGATGGAGGCTTGGTCTGGTGAGATACCTATTACTTTTTTATTAACGGAAAACCCAAAAGGAAGGGTTATGTTTTTTAAGAGTGAATGTGGCTTATAAACGTTATCCCGCCGATGCTGATGCTGGTGGGCCGATGGATGCAAGGGGCAAGCAGCCGCTCAAACTGGCGCTCTTTGGGGAAGGCCTATGTTCAGTAGTGGACGTTTTCAGGCTGATGATGATAATGATAAAAGTTACCGAGACCCCCAGCCCCAGGCGCAACTCGGATCGCGTAACTGTTCTGGACATAGACTTCGCATCCTGCACACACCAACGCACAAGCGCGAGTGCGAGCAAGAGAGCACACGATTGCCATGTTCATTACTACGCCAGTACCTACTTACGCAATAAGGCCACTGGTTCAAATCCTTTTCCTCCTTGCACCTAATATGTTCCTACTGCTAGGGCACAGGCTTTCTCTCACATTGAGAAAAGACAGAGGGAGAGGGAGAGAGTAGGCAATAATCCACCACGATGACTAAGTGCGAGTGAAGCAGTGGATGTCACAATAATATGTTCTCAAATTTTATGTCTGCGGATTGTTATTATTATAATATCTATTCTTAAACTTTTTTGTTATTACAATAATTCTGCATGTTCAATTCAAGTTGTTCTAAACTTTTATTTTATACTATTCTTTTTACTTTTAATACTCGCTAAATGTATGCAGTCTACGCCTATAATTGCGATGACATTAAAGTGGAACGTCACGCTCAGCGCGCCAAATTCAAATTTTCTTGCGTTTTTTGCTAATTACAGCTTAATTACTCAACGCAATTACATGAAAACTAGTTTGCCGCAAATAAATAGAATGTATCAATAAATTATGATTAAAAGTATCACCTAAATATCATTGGTTTAGCAACAATTGGCAATAGACTGAAAAGCCAAGACAAAATTAGTTTGTTAGTTTGTTTATTGTGTTGTGTTGTTTAATTAATAAATAAACAAATAAATATTTTTTTAATCAGAATACTTTTATATGTCGGTTTCCTAACGATCTTTTCCTTCATCGTTGTAAGAGCGAGTGCAAATTTCTTACTTACATTGGCTACCTCCTTGAAAACTATTTGCAGGGCCAAGCGGGATTCAACTGGGGTGCTAACACAAAGTTCATTTAGAAAGAAACATTCGTACCTATATTAATTGTCGTTTTTTTGAATAATAAATCTTTAGTGTTAATTATTTAAAAAAGCTTCGGTAACAATCATGTACTTAAACTTTTTTCCTTAATTCCAGCATTTATCGACATGCCAGAACTAGTGAACCACGCGAGGAACAACCGGCAGCGTTGGAAGGAACTAGACGAAGCGGGTGTCACGACCGTCGCGGATGTGAAGCGAGCGCAGCGGCAGAGCTCTATCATACAAACTTCCAGCACTACGCAGCCCACGGCTGAGGAATAAACATGAAGTGGAACGGAAGAGAACGTAATGGAACAGTCGGTAAACATAATGGAACAGTCGGTAAACGATATGGGACTGTCGGTGAAATGTTATGGAACTGTCGGTAAACGATGGCACAGGCGGTAAAATGTAATGGAATAGTCTGTAAAACGTTATGGAATAGTCGGTATAACATTATGGAATAGTCAGCAAAACGTTATAGCCATTGTTGGCAGAATGCGTTAGAATATTCGAAGGAATAAGATCGGAATAAAGAAAAGTTCGGTGATGTTGGTATTGAAGGGTCAAGTAATTTAAGATGGAACAGACGTTTAAGAAATCAATTTGCAGAACATATTCCTGAATACAAAAGCTCGTTTGAATAGTCAAGCTCGCAGCTAAAGCTTTATTCAATGTCCCAGCTTACCAATCCAGAGATGTTTGTGCTAAGATGAATGGATTCGGTAACCGTCGCTACGAGGCTAGCATGGAAGATTTGCTGTTAAAAACTGCTACAGATTGCAAATCATTAGATAGTGATGTCTTTTTCAAATCTACCCTCCTTTTTGCCTAAAGCGGAAGAATAAAAGACGTTAATTCTGAATTTAAAACAGGGAGTGATAGAATGTTCGACGTTGAGTAGCGTTTACAACGTTATAAGTCTGAAAAGGATCACGGGCACGCGTTGCCAAACGGAGTATGTCCGATAATACGCTTATTTTATACTATAACCGTGTAGCGTAGATATCATTCACTATTATTGTTGATATCTACTTTTATAAGTAGCCGTATATAGATTATTAACCCATTTACCATAAAACAAGTACCTATAGAATCCCAATTCCCCAATAAATTCACGGAATTTAATTTGTTTTTTGGTGCCATATATGGCACCGTACGAACGTTCGCGTGGTGGTATCTGGTGAGAAGAGCTCCCAGAAAATTATTTTGAATGATAATTGAAAATGATTTTCCACAGCCCAACAGCAAAGCAGCTTAAGTGGTTCTGGTGTGACTATTCACTGGTAAGCCCTTAACTTTATTCTAAAACACCAAAAAAGCCAACGTTTTGAGACGGTGTTTGTTTGGTAACTTACATTCTGCAGGTACTTATTCTATGCCATTTACTATATTGGTGTATAAAAACTTGAAATTTTCAAATAATTGATGTTATCCATTTTTAATGTGATGTTATTGTATTATATTTGCCATTTACACGGGTAGACTTTTAGATGTGTAATATATTAAAGAGCCGTGACCAAAGTGCCATAATATAACGAGAATTGGCCAATATATCGTTCATGTTGTAGTTAAATCGATGTTGTTAAATATGAATATCACTTCTCACTGCATCCCATGACAGTCGTACAATATATACCTATACCTAGCTACATTTATACAAACACTGCACTTTTGTATCACTATCTTGAATCTTGATACTTATATTTCCCTATTTCAGGTCTACAATTCGTACTATATTTATATATTGTTATGTATTATATACAATGGTCCATTTATAAACTTGAGCTTCAAAAGTATTCCTATTTTTGTAAATCTTTTGTAATATCTCTCGGCCTCTACGTCATATCAAAATTCCAAATTATTCGGACTTTTTCAACAGCTGTTGAACCTAAAATTTATATGTAGACATTTCTGTTCATTCCTGGTGAATATTTTATATAATAAACATTTTTATAATGCCTATTTTGAATATATAATGAATGTTAACGTTATTTATGAATAGTAATATTAATATTAGATAACTTGAATATGTCATAGAGATAATTTATTCTATTCGAATAAGGTTCTTAATATATAAACATAACGTAATATTCGTCAATATGACGCTGGTATTATAAGTATTTGTATAACATAGTAATGTATAATGAGAACATAAGAATACGCTTTTTGTGCTCAAATCGGTCTAAAGTTATACACTTCAGTATGCATACAATTTTAAATTAACTGTAGTAGAATTTTGCTAATTCATTAAAATAATGATTAATTTTGATTACATAATTATAAATGTTTAGATCGAGTGTTCAATCTCATATTTTTAAATTAATATACGGATACCAAAATGTTCTTGCGCCCTACTAACGTTAACGATCAAATTAGTTTAATTTTGTTATTTATATTTAGCTCAATTTATTAATGTTGCTATGAATTTTACTGCGCACAAAGTACTGGCAACATTTTAAGGGTTGCCAGATTAATAATACAGAAACTAACGTATTAACAATGTTTTTGAATCAGCGTTCAATTAACCCAACTGATTTGATAATAATTAATCTTGTTCGAGAATAACTATAAGACGCGGGGGCTGGTCCCCAATAAACGGAAGTAGAACAATTGTTGTGAGTTTTATATGAGGCGTGCAATGTATCTTGTATACTTAAGTACCAATTAATTAATGTTACTGTAAAAATAAACATTTATCGCTTCGCATGCGAAGTGACTCGACATCTTGGTGATTTTATTTCGTAATCTTTTTCTTCTCTCCGGATAAAGCTAAGCTCCTATAGTCAATTCATTTTTCTCCAATCCGTGAGCTACACTGGAGCACAGGTAAAATGATTGGTGTATCTATCTAGTACAGGAAAGATAAAAATACTAGAATCTCCTAGAGAATAGACGAGAGATAAACTTGGCATAGATCATAGAAATATGGAGTGACAGAGTAGTCAATAAATTGACGCCTGCCTATAGTGCATGGATAAGATAAAATCACAAAATTACCATCATAAAACATTTTATTATAAACAATAATTATTTAAAAAACATACTTTACATTATATAACTTACAATTCCAACACTGCTGTAGTATAAATGCAATTATGTTTTATCGCGGACACTTCCTTAGTATAAAATACAGAATAGACCTCTCTACTTAAATATTTAGTAGACTAAAGGTAATTTAAAAACTGTACATATATTTTTTTTTCTATACATTTGTAAGGCATATTGTCCCAAGCCGCGTTACAACAAATATTGTGAACTGCAATCTCAATCTACATTAATTCTGCGTTGTTCAAAGTTGTGTAAGTATACAATTTTACTCTGCTCAGCCAATATGAATTTAATGGCAACAAAACAAATCAAATTACAACTCCAATACCGAGATTATTCTCCTGCAAAACGGAGAAAAGTCAAACAAATACCAAGTATTTAAACCTGTACAATCTTTTTCCAAATCCTAAATTAATTAATTTCAGCTTTCGCTCAATTTGTCTTTGCTTCATTGGGCCGTGAGCGAAACAAAAAATATTTTTTGGCTTTTTCCCCGTATTTGATTCACTTAGCATAAGTACAAATATGAACGCGTTCTCGAAATTAATTTAATAAAAGTATTGTTTTAGCACTCTGTCCTCAGAAAACGTGTACTCTCTTTCAATGGGTTTCCCAATGGTTTTCCATCTCTTTTGGTAACAAAGAAAACAAAAGAGGCAGAATTAATACACAGGTGTGTTGTGTATTAATTCTGTCTCTGTTTTTTTTTGTTTTTCCTCCTCACCCCATATGAGGGGTCCCTCACAGTTATCTCACGACACGAGGTAAGATGATGTCCTCCCTCAGCCTCATTTAATATCGTTGAGTACAATACATTACAATTTTATTCATCTCGTCTGGGAATATGCGTTTTATAAACCGATCACTGATAAGCGAAAACCGACCTTGACTCAATTCGGTTCACGCCAAGTTTTTATAGACCTTGGCCAAAATCTAAAGCAGAAATAGATTAGGATCCGAATTTAGACCAGTAACAACACGTAAACTAAGATTTAATATCGGGATGTCCTTTAGAATTTTTATTCCTACGCAAGAATAAACGGGTATGTGCTAACTATTGTAAAAATGGAATGGAAGTACCTTGAAACCGTTTATATAATTATAACAAATCAGTAAAATATGAACCTAAAATAAATGTACTCTCTGTAAGTACTTAAATTAATTCGTACATTATCCTGAAGTAAAATAAGCAGTAAAACAAAAAACAAAATAAATCAACTGTAAAATAAGTAGTAAAACAAAAAATCCACTATCATCTAGTCCCACCCTGTACCTATCTAAAAAAAAATACATTTGGGTTTAAATATCACTCCAAAATCCAAAAATCAAGTGAAAGTTAAAAAGTGTGAGTAATTTTATCAACTTTTTAACCAAATTCATTAAATTTGTTTTAGTATATATATCATTCAAGCTTTATCGAAAACCACCATCGATATTTTTTATCTTAATTTAATGCAATAATCCGAAGTCAATTTACGGCAATTTGCTACTATTAAAAGTTCAAGAACGTTAACTGAAGTATGGGTTTTTTGAAGTAATATTTAAATCTTATACCATAAAGGTTTATGTTTTACATAGATATTTCTGAACACATAATATTAAGGTCTCATCGAAGATGCTTAGCAATATTTGCGGAACGACATACGGCCTAACATGCGCACAGCGAGAAAACTTATCGTCGCAAGAGTGAGACACACATAGGCACTACCATAGTCTTATCACGGTCACTCACGAGTAGTGATGGATTAATTAGCATTAGCATTAATTTTTAGCATGCGAAAACTCAATTAGCATGTCACAAATGAAATGTAGTCGTGAAATTCTGTGAAATATGAAATTTCAATTCAATTCATTTTGAATTTAATTTTTAATATAAAGTTTCATTTCATTTTTATTTCATGTTTCATTTTTTTATTTCATTTTTCATATAATTTTTCATTTCAATTTTCATTACATTTTTCATTTTCACTTCATTTCATTTTATTTTATCAAATAGCATAGCAATAGCAATTAGCATGCTAAGACATGAATTAGCATGTTTATGAAATTTACGCAAAATCGCATTAATTGCCATCGCCACTCACGAGGAATAGTGTCGAGAAAATTTTACCGCGTTGCGCATGCTAGCCGGTTAGGTTTATGTCTATGAATATAATTCAAGTTTGGTTTAATACGATAACTAGCAAAAATGTCGCTAGGTAACACGTAGAATTATAGTACATCTATTTAAAAAATAATAACTTGTGCTAATGAAACAGAAATAAGAAATAGATTGATATACCGTCAATTTTTGTCTCTAACGAATATTTCTATGGTTTGTATAACGTATCCATAACTTTTAAGCATTAATTTTTAATTGCATTTTTTTGGGATTTCTGTTCCGTTTTTATAAACCTTATAGAATCTACATAAGATTTGTAACAGATATTATATAACATATTTATGGGCAATTTAAAATAAACAACTCTTATTCCTCTTAATGGCTATAAACACTTGAAATTTAACTTAATAATAAAACAGTTGTTTAATAAACAACATAATCAACAAGACACGTGGGATGTTTGCTCACAACATTAAATGAAAATACCATACTGAATGTCTGACAGAATCGCTACAGCGTTCAAAATATTGGTAATCTATGTGGCGGTCTCGCTCCCACTGCACTTTCCACACGGTGATTGAAGTGAGAAGACCTATTCTTTAGCTTTCGTAGAATTATTTTTCCAATAGTATGCATTTTAAAACATGATTATTTAAACATTCCATCTCTATTTTAGGCGAAGTATAATTTAATTATGAAAATAGCACTTCAGATTGTTTCGCTGATAATTATTACTTTTGTATTATACCGAAAATCAAACTAAGCTTAAAAGTGCTCAGTCATCGATTATGGACTAGAAAACCTGTTCAGATATGTTCAGCATTGCGTATTTTCATGCAATATCGCGCGCGCAGAAACAAATCGTATAAAGTAAAAGAAACGTATATACTAGTGTCCCAAGATGTATGAACAAGGTAGAGGGCTTTAACATCGCGGGAGCCCCTGGTTAATTAGCACGGACGGTATACAAAATTGTCTCTCCCCTGTTTTACTCCACTCGACAAGTAAGTGAATATGAAGAAAGTGACAAAAAAAGGGGGTATGACTATTTTCGCCACCGCCCGTATTAGGCACCGGCTGCTGCCCTAATACGGACCGTAGACAAAATTCTCTTTCCCCATTTTATATCCCTTCATAGATACTTGCTTACATGTCAAGTCGAGTAAATCAGGGGAATGGCCATTTTATCTACCGTCCGTGCTAGGGCAACTGGAGTACTCAACTTCCTTTGATTTAATCCATACATATTGGGACAACCTGTATAATTAAAATAACTTATTTATATCTACAACAATTTTAAGCAGGCAAACAAAATAATAGTTCTTGTTCATTAAATTCTTTAAAGTACAACATTAGTAATAATCTATGATAACACGTGGAAAATAAGGCACGACGAGGGAATCTAGATACATGGAAAATTACAAGACCAATCGATTTTAAGAATGTTTGTATGCGAGATGTTGTCCAATCCTAAGTTAAAACAAAAATATGTGCGTCCCCCTATCACCTACTACTAGTCGCAACCCTCGGTTTCACCCGCGGATAATAAACATTCAAAATTTCATGGAAATTGGTTCAATAGTGGAGATCAAGGTAACAAACATTCACACACACACTTTCGCCTATATGGAGTCCACACTGAATATAATTCTTATTGATCCAGACTCCACAATTAATCGCTATCTCACTCGCTCTTTCTTTTCCCCAAAAATGTCTTATATAATGTTAAAACCAAAAAAAAGATCACGAGTTAAACACAGAAGGGAGTGAGAACCACTGAATGGGATGGCAATATTGAAGTTACTAACCGGTACATGGGCGTCCTGAATTCCATCTTTTACCGCAGGTATTACTAATTGTCCATCTGCACTAAACTTTGACAGCTCCTAAGTTCGCACTTATCTCTCTATGACGTACCTACAGCAACGCACTTTGGCCTAGAGAGATAAAGGCGAACTTAGCGCTGTCAAACTTCAGTGCAGACGAGCATAAATCTTCGTGGCTTCAACAGACATGTATGACGTCATCTCGCATGAGTAATTTTTTACACAACATTTTTGATGATTGTAACATTTATTGGCCTTTACCACGTGGATGGAAAACTATAATTAAAAATAATATGTCCAAGTTCGCTAAGACACTTTTTGTGGCAAACTACGTACAGTGGTGGACATGTGAATTAGATATATCATTCCATAATTTTAATTCGGTAGCGAGCAATAATTCGGTAGAGAATGACGTCACGGGGTCTCATCAGGTACAAATAAAAAATAGCCCAAACGTGAAAAAAACATGGTGATCGTGTCGTGAGCGTTACTAGTTAATGTCCAATGCCATTTGGCCTAATACTTTGCCAACACGCAATAAATGTCGCTTGATATTCTTGCGCTATGCAGAAATAAAATAATTCGTAAAATAGCCAGAGTTATTCCATAGTAAGCGATGAGGCATCTGTACTGTAGGTATTATATTATTATCTGGTGCGACGTGTTTGATTACAAGAATTTAACCGGAAATTAAGACGCCATCTAGTTTAATTTGTTACAAGTGTAAAACGTGTTACTTTAAAACTTTGGATTATTAGCTGTCTACCACTATACGTCCGACTAAAGTAGCCGACGTGCCTTAGTCAACACTGGTTATAAAGATAACACACATCTGAAAAAAACCGCCCTCAACAGACTTTCGCTAACAAGACCTTTTTTTTTTGGACGGGCTAATGCTGTTGGTTTCTAACGACCTTTACAGCGTCACCGGGCGGGAGGGCAGGCGCTTAAAGAGGCACCCAGCCGACAAAAGTGGGGGGCAACTAGCTCAAGGGCACCCCTGGGGTGCGAGCCTCTGCTTGGGCTGTTGCCGGGATAAGAGGATCGAGAAGGCTACGTCCGCTGGAGGAGTGGACCCTATGGAAAGTCGCGACCGTTCTAACTAACCTACGGGGGGTACGTCGACCTCGCCGGCGGGGTCGGTGTCTGATTGTGTTACGCTGGTATCCTACACCGGTGCCGAAATCGGTTCCTGAGCCAGAAGGGCTAGACTGGTCCGGTGATCTTAGCGCAGCCGAAACAACGGCTGCTATAGGATCTTCCGGGTCGCTCAAGACGCGTCTTGGGCGGCGACGACGGGGTGAATGCTAACAAGTCCTGTATTCAAATCCGGTTAGGAATAAAGCTAGATAATACATTGCATCACCCACACACATACGTTTTATTAATGATTATACAGGTCCCTTTCTAAAGTGAACAAGATACATGTATCGACTTATATTTACTCTGTAGAAGTAGTTTCCGCGTGCCTCTTTTAAATACTAACCCCCGTATTCTAAAACAATTCACCAAAAATTCTTCACTTGACTTCCACTTAACTTTGAGGGAAACTTTAGGTACATCGTGACATATTTTGAGATGACAGTTGCGTTGCTTCCCTCGTTTGAGAAAAATTGACTCAGAAATGTCAAGTTGATTATATATTGTCAATTAAAAATAACAAAACACAAAAATGAGGTTAATTCAAGGTTAAGTAGAGTGGAGTAATCTCATGGTAACAACTTAGAATATGGGGGTAATAGTTTTACAAATATATTCGCCAACCGATCACTATGACGGTTCACATACTTTTTGTCACAAAGTTGACTTTGTGACAGATACAGAATGGGTTACGCGTCAGGGATGCAAGATCAATATGCTCTGTCCCGTTCTATCTCAACCTAAATTGTAATATTGCTCGTTCTTTCTATTTATAGTGCCGCCGTTGATGCTCCTTCTCCAGAGTTAATATTCTAAGTGTATTAACGAATGTAATAACATAAAATAAATAATTAAATAATATAAATATATAAATTCTATAATAAATTATGAGAAATAAATATCTTAAACCAGAAAATACGAAGAAAGAGACGAGTATACAGAATGTCAATATGTATGCATGAAACAGTCATATAAATATCTTTCTCCAAAATAAGAATCATATCACGTGGGGTCAAATGGCGGTATTGCCAATATATTTCCAGCTCAATTCCAGATGACAATAAAAATCATAATTTAGTATCACGATTTTCATACCATCATCGCATTACATAATAATCTTACAAATAGAATATAAGACAGCTCTGTTCCGACCTTTTCCAGTCGTAGTTCCGTGTGACGCCGCTAGATGGCGAGAGGTTTGCCCTTGCACTGTTCGACGACGTACGACGTAAACCGTTTCAGGAATTTGGGGTATTCTCGCTTGTAGACTGCGCGGAGCACTCCGGCCGGGGCCCAGCCGCCTGGGTTTACTGGAATAAAAATAAAAAGGCCAAATAAATAATAATAAGAAGAAGAAGGAGAAAGAGGAGGAGGACGAGTTATGGAGAAGAGGTAGTTATCAAAGTAATTATAAATTGAGAGCATTTAATTTTTGGAAGGTACCGAAATTCACACACCGTTTCGACCCAGATAATATAATACCTATAGTATTATACCGTTGTATGGGATGAGGCATGTGTAATGCCTCACCCATACAACGGAATAACGCGGGCTATTTTACGAATTATTTTATTTCTGCATAACGCAAGATTATCAAGCGACATTTATTGCGTGATAGTGAAGTATAAGGTCCAATGAATACACTGGACACTAACCCCATGGTTTCGAGATTATCCAATAAAGAGCATAAAAAAAATAGCAGTTTTGTGTGAACTTGTGAAGTGCGTTTGTGTCAATGCCCGCGATAAAAAAAAGATTTCCAAACAACGGCGTTGAACTTTTATTCCTCTCGCTTTTAGCTAAAAGTTTTTAGCATCACTAAACCCAAAATTTAAAAAAAAATCTAGAAATATTTCTAGCGCATTAAAAGCTGAAAAAGTATGTTATTTTTAATAAAGCTAATAAACCCTTGGGCTTCAAAAATTTGCGTTGTAAGCCACAATGCAAATTTTTGACCGCCCAGCTTTTATTTTCGGATGAGTAGAATTAAATACCCCCGTTAATTATCTCAGATCACCTGGGATCAACTTGTTTGCCCCTTACTGTACATACCAGTACTGCAGTAAGCGATGCTTGTGGTAATATTCTCCCGTGAAGGCGTCGCTCCCGCCGGGAATGTACTGCGGCAAGCGAGGCAAACTGTCACGAATAGGCGGATACAAGCGCCTGTGTTCGACTGGAACAAATACATACCAAAAAATAAATAAACAACACCCAACGATCACATACATAGATCCTGGACCCTAACTAGGATTCCCTGTATCTAAGAACCCAGAAACTACGAGGACCACGGTCCCACAACACCCAGATACAGAACAAGCTTTTATTTGCGTTTTTTTTTTTATGAGAATGAATGACGTGTTGAGCTAGTCGTTCACCTGATGTTAAGCGACACGGCCGTCCATAACAGTTGCAGTGTCACTCGGAACTTTAAAATAATAAAGTTTCGCGTGACACTGCACTGCGCACGTCATCCTGAGACATCACACAGTCTAGTAATCAGATTACTACACTGTGTAATCAGGTCATAAAGTATCATTTGCCCAGTAATTTCACCAGCTACAATGCCCTACAAACCGGAACACAGTAGTGCTTGCACACTATTGCTTGACGGCAGAATGACTGCCAAAGCGGTGGTACCTACCTAGATGAACTTTGCAGAAAAGTCCTACCACCTAGTAAAACCACCTAGTATTTTGTCTTTTTTTATGTAATGAGTGACATTATTTTACTAGGTGGTAGGACTTTTCTGCAATGTTCATCTAGGTAGGTACCACCGCTGTGCCAGTGATTCTACCGCCAAGCAGTATTGTGCAAGCACTACTGTGTTCCGGTCTGGAGGGCATTGTAGCTAGTGAAATTACTGGGCAAATGAGACCTTATGACCTGATTACAGAATCTAGTAATCCGATTACTAGACTGTGTGATGTATCAGGATAACGTGCGCAGTGCAGTGTCACGCAAAACTTTACTATTTTAAAGTTCCGAGTGACACTGCCATTGTTATGCGCGGCCGTGTCGCTTAACATCAGGTGAACAACTTGCTCGTCACGTCATTCATTCGCATTAAAAAAAATTCAAGGCGGCCCACCTGATGGTAAGTGGTCACCGCCGCCTATGGACATCTGCAACACCGAGGGCATTGCCGGTGCGCTGCCTACCCTTAGAGAGGACTCTTTTAACACTTTTCTTGAAGCTCCCCATTTTGTGCACAAATACTTATCCTGTCGCGGGACTCGAACCCGCCGCCCCCGTGTTATGAGCCGACCTGCTCAACCACCACACCACGCGCTGACTATGGCGGAACCTATTATAACCTAACCTATGGCTATTTAAATGTAAAACCCTATTTGGCTGTATGTTTTGTTAAAAGATGTATTTGTTTTTAGTGTACGTCACGCTCAACGCACCAAATTCAAATTTTCTTGTGTTTTTTGCTAATTACAGCTTAATTACTCAACGCAATTACATGAAAACTAGTTTACCGCAAATATATAGAATTTAGCAACTCAAAATATCACCTTAATATCATTGGTTTAGCAACAATTGGCAAAAAACTAATTTTGTCTTGGCTTTTTAGTCTATTGCCAATTGTTGCTAAACCAATGATATTAAGGTGATATTTTGAGTTGCTAAATTCTATTTATTTGCGGTAAACTAGTTTTCATGTAATTGCGTTGAGTAATTAAGCTGTAATTAGCAAAAAACGCAAGAAAATTTGAATTTGGCGCGCTGAGCGTGACGTACCACCTTAAGAGCTGTGGTTTTGGTTAATAAATAAAATAGATTTACTCTATGCACTATATTTTAAAGTCTACTTTTTTAAAATAATAATGTTCCGCGTGACACTGCACTGCGCACGTCATCCTGAGAAATCACACAGTCTAGTAATAAGATTACTACACTGTGTAATCAGGTCATAGTCTCATTTGCCCAGTAATTTCACTAGCTACAATGCCCTTCAAACCGGAACACAGTAGTGCTGGCTCACTACTGCTTGGCGGCAGAATAACTGACAAAGCGGTGGTACCTCCCTAGACGAACTTTGCAGAAAAGACTACCACCTAGTAAAATACCTACTATCGTATACAGGTTACTCACTGGATAGTCCGAGTTGGTGGTAGAATGGTTGGTAACGGCGTATGTGCAATCATCGGAGGCGCGTACATGTGACCAGAATAACGCGTCTCGTTGTGAAGCCGGCCAGATCCGTTTGAACGTCTGATGGAATACCATCGCGTCGGACGACACCTCTTCTACTATGGTCATTGTTTCTAAGGTCGCTGTGGAAATATACACGATGATTAGAGAGGATGTGAACGTGATCGAAATAAACTAATATGATGGTTTTAATTGGTTTAGATAATGCGTCTATTCATTTGTAGGTACGTACTCTTACGCGGAAAAACAATGAATTATATTAGTTCCGTGATTTGACAGAGAATCCATCATCAACAGCCTGAAGACTGCCACTGCTGAACATCTAGAGAACGCCACTTTGAGCGGCTGCTTGCCTCATGCATCCACCAGCTCCCCGCGGTTTCCACCAGATCGTCGGTCCACCTAGTAAGGGCCCACGCGCACGCTGCGTCTTCCGGTTCGTTGTCGCCACTGGAGAACCTTTCTTCTACATCGGTCAGAATTACGTTCTTTACTTTCTAATTCTTTAGAGTAAATAATTTGATTCACTTTGAAATTGTAATCCATTCGCCTGTTAGCAAAACTTAAAAGAAATAGACCGATGTAAAAATCTATAGCAAAATAAAATGAAAATCTAAATCCCTTGTTCGTCAGCCGGGCAATAAAATAACATGACTAAAATCTATTTAAAGAAAAAAAAATTACCGATTTTTTAAATGAGCAATAAATCATCGCCTTTTGCATTGCTAGTAATGTTACGTGATCAGCGATCACCTAGAATCAACAGTACAGCCCCCCTATTACGAACGAGCCAGCAGCGCTGCTGACGAGCGTCTGCCGCTCATCTGCTGTCAATTTTCATACAATTTTGACAGCAGTTGAGCGGCAGACGCGCGTCAGCAGCGCTGCTGCCTCCTTCGGAATAGGGGGGCATTACTGTGCATATTCTTGCGCTGTACTGTACGTAAAAAATAACCCCACACCGAGATATTATGCTACTCACTTTCCCATTCATATCGATACCGCGGGTTGAAGAAATAATGGCACATCTCGCGAGCGCTCACTCCCCGCACCTTGTGCATCGCTTTCAGAGGATCCATCACCATGCCATCCACTTCCATCTCTCTGCAATATAAGGTTATGAAATTAATTTACTGTAAACCACGCTTAAGGCACAGATAATATAATACCTACAGTACAGATGTCTCTTCCCATACAACGGAAAAATGCGGGCTATTTTACGAATTACTTTATTTCTGCATAACCCAAGATTAACAAGCGACACCTAATGCGTGTTAGCGTAGTATTTACACTGAACACTAAGGCTGAGTTGCACCATAATCACGGTTAAAGTTACGGTCAAATTTTGACATTAGCCCGCCCTGCAAAGCGTGGAACGGTTATAGTTAACGTTAAAGTTAGAGTTAAAGTAAGCTGGTGCAACTCAGCCTAACTAGTAATGCTCACAACACGATAACTGCATTTTTTTCACGTTCGGGCTATTTTTCGTTGTACCTGATGAGACCCAATGCTTAAGGTATATATAGCTATGAAGATATTATTATATAGCCCTTAAAATTTTAGCAACCAGCGGGACTTTAAGGACTATAAATTTATGTTCATACAATAAGGTTTATTTCAGCTTAGCAGTAGGTACATTGTTTAATTAATGTTGAGAAGAATGGAGTCAGTTCCCATAATAATTTATAAAATTTAAAATTATTATCAGCTGCAACGCTACCCAGCTAGACGTTTATGATACCTATTTTTTGTTCAAAATCTTACGAATTTTTGAGTTTCTAATGATTTTTAATGTTATTGTTTTCACTACATTATTATGTTCCGAGCCAAGTTTACCTACAGCACGTGAGCCAATGTGGGAACCTAGCACGCCAAATTATTGTCTGTACACCAAACAACCATTAAAAATACTTTAACTATATCTTGTTCACAAGACTTAGTATTTTATGTAAACAAAGGGGATAACAGTGCAAAAAATATGTTTTATAATGTTAGATTACTATACATGACCAAAAAAATATTATAATATCTTTTTTATATTCATAATCTAATCAATTACGAAATAAAGACCATTTAGCACTATTTATTCTAACGGAATGTCGTATCTATACAATTTTATGATAAAGTAATCGATTATTGGTAGAAAATATTTTATTATACTGGTAGCACTGCAGAGAAGCTAAACATTTATGTTGCTAACAGTTCCCGTTTCATTCGTTTTTGTTTTCTCGATCTCGAATGTGCTCTCCCTGCGTTGTGTAAATTATTGTTTGTTGTTAGACTTGTTGTTATTGCCATTAGTGTTTATCTTGTTACCGTACCGTTACGTACCTAAAATTGTGCTGTAAAAATTTTGGAATTGAAAAATCCTTGGTATTTCACGTCTTACTAATATTCTGTATGCAAAATTTTTGCTTGTTAATCAGTAACAAGGATACTCTTAAATTCTAATGACTTATTATTTTTTTATTACTGGCTTTTAGACACAGATATCTAATATTTTAGACGCTGTTTTGCGTTTTACTGAAATACTATTCAATAAAAACAATTTTTACTTGTAAAATGTTTTTAGCAACTGCAATGTCACTTTGACAGTTTTAAGTCTTGTGACCAAGATATAACTTAAAATTTAGTGGTTCGGATAAGTTTATATAATGTTTCTTTAATTATTCAACTGTATTCAGTTTTGTTCGTGAATAAATAAGTTAGTAAATACTTCCTACATTATAATATTCAGTAGTTCAATTTACCTTCTGTACATCCTCATATCTCCTTCTTCAGCGAACAATTGCCACCCTATCTCGCCGCCGACGCCTTCAAACGCAGCCTGAATCTGTTCTGTCGATATCCTGTCGATCTGGAATCATGAAAGGAATTACGCTTGAATTTTTATCCTAAAATAGGGAACATTAAAATCAAAAGAAACGATTTAAAACTGCCATAAATCAGAGCTATTAACTTCGCTATTAATTTAAAAACATTGGTTGCGTTGAGGAAAACTGATTTAAAATTCAGTTGCAAGATTCGACACGAATATACATACTTACACACATGTAAAATATAAACACTGCATGATAAAACAGCTTAAAATAAGTAGATAATTGACTAAAACTAAATTAATCCAAACTAAAATAAACCACTTATCTAAATCTAAAGTAAAAAACTATATAATAAGTAAACTTAATCTAAAAAGACACTACCAGTGGGCAATGTACCCAAAATGCTGGCGGCATTGCCCCGTGATAAATAAAAGCTTTTTTTAAATATACAGAAGTTATTAAAAATATAGCCCACTCCGCCTTCAGGGGTTTTCCTATCCTGAAATTTACCATCAAAAGCGATGCTAATTTTCATATCCGAATCAGTGAACTTCCACCAATCACCAATCGCATCGAGTAGGTGCATATCAAGCGAGCTCCGGACGTCCGGCGACAGAATTCGTTCGTCAGGGTACACTGTAGCTAATCGTGAATCAATCTATCGATGACGGTGCTTATGTAGAGGATAGCGGTCAAGCTGGGCCATTATTCCGTATCGATTCCTTACTTCGAAACCACGCGAATTCCTTGTCTTACATAAGAAATCTGCGAAATTGTATTCTCTATGAAACAAAAACAAAACCGCGCGAAATGAATTTGGAATTGGAGTGATTTGAACTGTCAATAATCGTATGTTTTACCGAAACGCGTTCCGAAACATCAACACATAAAAAGATATGACCACTTATGTCAATATATTTTATTCAAAATAAAGATATCTTTAATGTAAAGTTCATGTAAAGATATCTTTAATGTAAAGTTCACGTGTCACAGCGTCAGATATAACTTATATCTGACGCTGTGACACGATTTGAACAAGACACGATAACGACGTGGTTTCGTATCGTGTGGAATCTGTGTTTCCATAGAGAATAACCGCCCTGGAGCCCTGTTCTATTTTACAAGCTTTTATTTATTTTCGTGTGTAATTCGCAAGTATGAATGTTCGGGTCAAAATTGCAACTGATGAATACTGCAAAAGATGTGCAACGCTGAACATAGGCCTCCCCATGGATGCACACTGGCACCCCGCGGTTTTCACCAGCTAGGCGATTATGTAACTTGATTGCAACCAATAGAAACACAAAAATGTATGGATTTGACAGTTTCAATACGCAGTTTATGTGCATAGTTACTATGAAAATTTTCATATTCAGAATGAAATTTCTCCTGTTGCATTGCTGTCAAAGTTACGTAATCACCCCACAGATCGTCTGTCCACCTAGTGGGGGGCCTCTACGCTGCGTCTTCCGGTTCGTAGTCGCCATTCGAGAACCCAAGAGAACCTTTCTTCCCCATCAGTCAGGTTCTACGAGCGATGCGGCCTAGGCACCGCCATTTCAAACTGCTAATTCTAAAACCTATATCGAGGACTTTAGTTCTCTTGTGGATCTCCACATTTCGAATCTTATCTTAGAGCATAGCTCCATCCATAGCAATGTTTACTAATCATTTTAACTACAATGCTATCCAATGCCAATGTTACAGATGTATCAAGTTACTTATGACGGAAAATAAGGCGGAACACAGCGATACATATTGTATTTTATTCTGGCGCAATCTGTTTGTCGTTTAATGATGTGAATATATTATGTAATGTAATTAATGTTCTGAACATGCATGTATGTAATATATGTCGCAAGTACATGTAACGTAATAAGTAAGTGGGTTCTTCTCAATAGCCTCATTTTTACACGAGCTGGCATTTTGTATTTATTTTATTTAGGTGTCAGATTATCCGAATGTTGCGTTTGTACAACATTGTGCAAGTAAATTACTTCCATGCTGAAGAAACTCGTTCATTCTTTATCTTTAGTTATCTTATGCTTTCTTGCCTTCTCTTTCTCTATAACCCCTCTTCTCCCTCTTTTTATTTCCTTCTCTTCCATATTTTTCTCTTTCCACTTCCATCCCATTTTACCTCTTACTTCTTCTCTCATCTTACCCCTCTTTACTGTCCTTCTCTTCCATACCTCCTTTCTCTTTCTACCACCATTGTCTTTTACTTTCTCTATTTCTCTCTCTTCTACACATCTTTCTTTTCCTTCTCTTCCTTCCCACCTTTTCTTTCTACTTCCATCCCCTTACCTCAGGCCACAGCGGGTGCACAGTGAGCCGGTTGTCGATGGCCGGCGGAGGCAGGTCGACCTGGTCCCGCGTGTGCACGCTGGGCGGCGCCACACGCGCACACCGCTCCTCCTCCATCTTGTCGAACCCTGTCTCGACGGCATCGTAGAACTCGTCGTCGGGTAGCGTGGAGTGGGGACCCTCCTGTGGACAACACAGGAATATAATTAAATATCGGTAAAGGAAGACAGGATAAATCTTTGATGACAACACATGACCAGACCCGTGATAGTCACATTATACCGTCGCCTTCGGCAGCGTTGTTTCGTTGTTGAACGATAATGGGGAATCGCAACAGGCTTTAGAAAATAAAATTATTAAAATTCAACTTTACCACAAAGGAATTTTCTTATATGATCGATTTGTTTTTTTATAATATCATTCAATCTTAACCAAGTCACATATTAACAATAAAAACAAACAAATTATGTTAATTTTCTAAAAGAACTTGGCTACAGTATTAAAATAAAGTGAATACCTTACAAAACGAATGCCCCATGGCCGAATAGATTCCCATACCCTTTACTATTCTACTCGAATTCGACCTACAAATACGAATGCATAAGGACAAAAGTTGAGAAATTTTGTTTGATTGCATGAATGAGCATTGCGGAGTAGTTGTGTAGGTACTGTCCGGGTTACGCAGTGCATCTATAATTACTTGGAGTTGATAACCTACTTGATGAATTACTTTTTGACAGTGAAAATCACTAACAGCGTTATTCTTCTATGACTAACACTGAATGGTTGCCTATAATATTTTATCACAGTAAAACTAGTCTATCTCTGCATCTGTGAAGATGTCATTTTAATTGATAAGAAAATACAATAAAATCTATCATCAAAAATATTGTTTATTAACGAGATATTTACCATGTAATTTATGTGTTTAGTTGCAGATATTTCGGTACTGTGCAAGCATCATGATCACGGACGAACAAAAGATCTTGCGGGTGGAAGATAATAAGTTATGGGCAAACGTAACGGTCTACCCTCCTCCGTACGTTTTTAGTAATGCTTGTGACCATGATTTTATAAAATCTATACAAAGTTATCACGTCAAGTAAATTGAAGGGTGGGCGATTTCAAAGCACACGAAGAAATGTTTTGGTCTCAAGAAAACCATAATTAAGAGATAATTTGTTAAATAAATTGGTATTCCTTATTCTGTGAAAAGACAAGTGGTCTAGTTTTACTTAAGTATTGAACTTCAGACCGATATTTAAACAAAGGTGACATAGAGAGTGGGTTAACAGCGTTGGTTCAATCTGACCTATATTCTTGCCACAATAGTTTACCTCTAACGACCCCGATACCGGTGGTGCATCTACCTACAGCGAAAATAGGTTACCTACAGTCTACACTCTACAGTATGTTTGTATGCCACAAACCGAAGCAATTCGTATCGCACCCCACTAGTTTACCATTGTGTTCGGCTAGGTTAGGTAAAATTCCAAAATAAGATAAGATTTATAATAATCATAATCTTAGTATCATTTCTTAATAATGTAAACACATCGAGAAAAATCATTAGAACCTATTTAGTCACACCATAAGTCAGGTTTGCTATTATTTTGAATTACCCTAATGGTATTGTAAAACAGCTGTAATGGGTCGTGCATGGGTGTTACCTAGAAAACACGCGATAAGACAGCTTAGGCTTAATAAATTCTAGCAGATAGTGGTGACATTCAGTTCAAAAACACCTAGCAGTGGCAACCGTGATACGACGTGAAATACTGCATGAAAACGTCATCTACTGAGCTAGCAAGGATCATCAAAGCATAATTTTTAATTAACTTTATCTTAGTGTTCCAATGTTCCCTCAGTAACTTATTATCATGTAAGTAAGACTATACAATATAATCAGAAACTGATATTTTGACCAACTACTTCCATCGCAGCGGTTGTTATTTCGCACATACACCTAGTCATAACGCTATCTACAGAATGCTATCTACAAAATGTATCTCCCTAATTTTAAAACCATTGTGTCATAATCATCACCAATCAGCAGCGGTACTGATCTGTGAAAATGAATAAAAAGGAAAATCGACCTTTTATCGTTGAACACAGGACAAGTTCAAAGCCGAACTAACTATTCTACCAAATATAACTATTACTAATTTCTAACTTCTAAACAATTTTCATAATAACTGTAACAGTCAAAACAATCCATAATTATTGAATTACTTTCCCCAAATAATAGCAACGCAATTAATGAATTACATACAGCATAACTCTTTACTAAATCTATAAAATATATTGATTTATTTATTTAATAGTTTTGCACACAAAGGTGTACATGGATAAACTTAATGCTACATAGCATTATCTACCAGTCCTCCAGGTCGTGTAAGATAAATGTGGGTGTGCGGCTGTTGATTAGTGAAAGACTGCTCATATAAAGGCTCGTCCTAACACTCTGTTTGCCCAAAACATATGACATGTTATAAATATCACATAGCCTACAATCCGTTTTCGTTACGGTTCAAACGCACTCAGCTATAAACTGCAATAACATTATCCCGGCAACAAACCAGGGAAGGTGACCTTTCTCTCACTCTGGCAATAGCCACCAGACAAGTAGTAGGTACTTCTCCCGGCAACCGCCAGTAGGTAACATTCAGGTAACATACCCAAATTGCATAGCTCATTAAAATGCCAAACGAATCCCCACCAGCACAGCAACCACGATAACCGTTGAAGGGTAGACCGACGAACACACCCCGTAATCGCCTGACGGACGAATTGGCCAGGTGACGTCACCGCCGCTCCCCTGCCGTCACGGAAAGCATAGGGCACGTTTCAATACAGACACTATGTCTATTGTCTATCTTCCCCATGACAACGTGTCAAACTATTTTTAGGCACAAATTGGGCTGAACTTTCGGACGGTGATTTGGATATAATGTGCGGTTGGCTTTTGTGGTGTTGTAACTTTACAGGAAAGGATTATACCCTTTGAAACAACACTAGAACTAGAAACTCAAAAGCAAAATGGACATAAATATTTGATTCATGTTATCAGATAATAGGCCTAATTTTGAAGGCTTTAGTTGACAGTTTTAAAAATACTAAAAATACATATATCCGTCTTTTACGTTGCCGTCTATTTGACAAGGACAGCAACAGTTTTAGGAGCTTTAGATCTGTCAACTAAAGCCTTTAAAATTGGCCCCAGTGACCTACTAAAATTGATCACATAACTCTTCAAGTTTGGTTACGCAATACAATAAATGTATCAAAAATTGCTTTGGCACTATTAACTTTGCACGCAAAAAACGGACTCTCTTAGATTATGTAATTTGAATTCCGCTTTTGCGTGGAATTAACCTTAATTAATTTGAGATTGTAGGTTAATAAAACTGCTTGTGCGCTGAAGATAAAAATTCCTTCATGAATATTTTAAACGCAGGTAGACTCCAAACCTCCTTTTGTGATGCGTTACGTTGATGATAAAACAGACAATGGTATCTGAATTATAAATCAACAACTTATAGCTTCTTTACTGTCCAATGTCCATATATTAAAACTTCAGACAGCACTGAAGTATACGACCGTAGTAATAAGAAGTTGGTTTTGTTCCACACACTAAGGCCACGTTACATCACTCCACAAGCCGGCGCGGGTCGCATCACAAAACAATCATTGTTTTGGGGTATAATCTGGAGCATTAGCACATCAAAGAATGACGTCAGTAAGCCACTGGCTTTATTCTCGTACATTGATTGGAATTGGACCGAGACTGCATGCTAGTTAACATCTGTAGTTGATTTGTTTATGACTGAGAGGCAGCCCCCAGTTCAGCCGCGTTAAGTTGTCTCCATATTGATAATCGAAATTTTAACAAAAGTTTCATAGCATACTGCTACGTAATTGAGGAAGACAGACACCGCCTAAAGGTCTCTAGGTGCAGCGGATTGAGCTGTACATTGTACCTCAATAAGCCAATCACTCAGAACCAGAACATGCAGAAGATAGATTTGAACCAATATTTATGATTTTTAAAGCAGTATCGTATGCTCAGCGTAATCTACAGATTAATTTGTAAAGGAAAAATTAAACTCCAACCCCGTAAGTTGGTTATAAAGGTGAAGGAAAAATTCGGACATGAGACCACTTGTCACGGTAGCTTAAGTAAAGCATATCCCGGCTTGAGGGATGGATGGATGCGGGTTCAATCCCCGCTCGTGATTCTAATTTTTCCTTTACAAATTAATCTGTAGATTTGAACCAGTCATGAACTACTTATATTTACCCAAAAAGTATATGAATGTGCGATCGTATGAAGCAGACAAACATAGGAAGTGAACGCTAAGAAATTACTAATGCACTGAAGACGTGCTAATCAAAAGCTAATACAGCTTTAACATTTAAGTATATACAATAAATACCCTAAATTAGTACGTAAACAGGAAGTTATTCTAGAGTTTACAGTATCTACTCGGAGATTATACTCTTCCGAGCGTAAAGGAGAACATAATGAATAATGTCGGATAAGGACTGGAAATAGCATTGGATCAAAAAAAATTGTCGTAAGATGCTTGTGGAAAATGAGGCCAAGATTGGTAGATGGGTTCAAAATCTCTTGAACTTGAAGCTTGAATCGATCTCTGTATTCAGCGATCGCGAACAAGTGGCCCGTTATGGTAATGGTTTTCACTTTTTACCCGAACACCGAAAATGGTAACATTTTATGCAAAAGTTATAGTGGTATGTGTTGTGTTGTGTATGTCTATACAATCATGGTAAATATTCATGGCTAGACCCATTGTGACAATTAAAAAGGTTGTCGTTGGTTTCTTATCATGAAGTGGTATAATTGAAATTGGCTAAGAATGCAAACTGGGCCTTTATTCCGTATCCATTCCTTACTTCGAAACCACGCGAATTCCTTGTCTTACATAAAAAATCTGCTAAACTCTATTCTCTATGAAACGAAAACAAAACCGCGCTAAATGAATTTGAAATAGGCGCGATTTGAACTGTCTAAAATCACATGTTTTACCGAGATGCGTTCCGAAACATAAATACATCTAAATTTACCACCCCTTGTGTCTATTCAAAATAAAAATAACTTAATGTAAAGTGAAGGTATTCCTAACGCTGTGACACGGTTTGAACAAGACACGATAACGACGTGGTTTCGTATCGTGTGGAATCTGTGTTTCCATAGAGAATAACCGCCCTGAAATGACGTCATAGTTCGATATAGCGAGTTGGCGACCACTAGACGACGCCATGTTATAAAAAGTGTAATGAAATGTTATAACTACAGCAAGAAGACCTGTTAGCGTAATAAAAAGAGGTAGCAATATCATTTATAAACATTAAAACAACTATCAATCAATAAAGCTCTATCAAACGTTCTCTTTAAAAAGGAAGGACAAAACCAAAATTAAACATTGAACTAAAGCAGCCACTGAATCTCAAAGCGATGTATTTATACGCACCAAAATTAACTAAGTATAGTCACATAGACCACGACAGGCATCACTAGTCGCCACAATAGTACTGAACAACAGCCTGAGCCTTCGGGTGGAATACATGGAAATGAACGCGTGACGTCATCTTGGAGGGTTGATGGAACTCGATGTATTTTTACGTCTTCTCTTATCATTATCATTGAAATGAGAGTTAATTTGAAAAGATCATTGCAGTCCCGCAACGAAACTGTTGAATCTTAAATGGGAGGTAACGGACATGATGATGAACGAAACTAGTCGCGAAATCGATAAATCCTATAGTGAGATAGTCCGTCCTACAATATCGTTCATAGGACTGGGTTGACATTGTATCTAATGGCAATTTAAATCACTGAGGTAAGAATGATATATGAGGAAGGTTATATGTATCACATGGCATACTATGGAAGGTGATACCCCGATATGTTACATGCTCCTGCAAATATGTATAGTAAACATAACCTAACGACAATGTCATTATATATTGTAAAGATTACCTAATGACATATGTGATTAGTTTGTTCACGAATTTAAAAAAAACGTTAATATAATTATAATAGTATTTTTTTTAAAATAAATAATTGAGGAAATTTTACCCGCCATCTAGTCCCAAACTAAGCAAACCTTGTACTATGGGAACCAGATAACTGATATAATACTTAGATACATACATAGAATACAATTTAACACCCAGACACAGAACAAAAATCTATGTTCATCACACAAATGTTTGTCCTGGATAGGAATCGAACCCACAGCCCTCAGTTCAGAAGGCAGGGCTTCTACCGACTGAGCTATCGGGCCCATTAAGTTATAATAACCAAATTATTAGTATAAAGTGAAATAAATCACATAGACAGTATAATGATTGGATTTTTATCGGTTTCTTTTGTCACGAAACTGTTAAGCCCATAACGTTTAGCAGCTAGGCTATGGATTTATTGGACACAGATAAGTTGATAACAGACTACCGTATCCATAACTATCATAGAGTAAATATCTTCAGGTTTAATAACTTTTTACCGTGACCTTGGCAAGAAACCAGGGTCGTTCGCGAGCAAAAACCTCTAAACCAAAATCGATGGAGGCAAGTGCCTTTAGTTAACTATTTACTAGAAATTCACGTCGAGTATTGTTTCGGAATGTTTCTTAAAGTTAGGTATTATAATAGACATTTTTACAAAAGTTTTTAGTAATATTCCACAAAATTATTGTACCGAAACCACAGGGGTTGAGGGTTGCTATAGCTCACAGACTCTAATAATATACAGTAGTACAATAGCTATATCTTCAGCTGCACATAAGTTGCAGAAACTGACCAGAAAAGTTTTTAATGATGGCGATGAAAATTGAAGCTTAATTAAATAATAAGCCTTTATATAGTCTGAATTTAAATATTCAAAGTCAAAATATTTCAAGTAATGCGGAATTCAGGGGTAAGCAATAAATTGCGGCTGATAAATACAGGTGGTTATCCAGCTGTACATCTATCAGCCACAATTTATTATCAATTAATACACACACAATAAATTTATATAAATAAATTCGCTTCAAATATGACATTAGTTTATAGTAATGTTTAAATAGCTGAGAAAACACAATTACATAACATTATTCATATTACAGTTCTACCAAAACAGTGTTTTTATTGTTCAAGTAGGGCACGTAGAAGTCTGCCTTAATAATTGCGATTATTTTCGATCAACTATTTTCATTTATAATTAATAACATCTGAAAATACTGTTAATTTAATGGGTGTTTTTGAAACCACGCATTTGAAAACGTAAAGGCTTATAAGTTATATTCATATATTTCACGGTCACATTTCGCATCATTCTCTATATGCCAACGAAAGAATTCGTAAAAAACGGCTACTCCAAGGACCACTCTGTCTTTAAAACAATTGACATCTTATCTAAAGGGACTTGCTATGATCATAAAATTCAGTGTGGTAGATTAGAAGCAGGGTAACTATGCTAGCCATAATTTTAAGATTGTATATAAGATCAGTCGAAGCTCCTATCAAGCTTTGTCAATTACTGTTTTAGTTTAACTAATTTTTAAGCGACACTATTCAAATTGGTTCATACGAATATGCCACATTTTTTTTATGTTATAAGTGACAAACAAGCAGGCGGCCCACCTGATGGTAAGTGGTCACCGCCGCCTATGGACATCTGCAACACCAAGGGCATTGCCGGTGCGTTGCCTACCCGAGGACATTACAGAGCAGTTTGAAAGTTCGCGACAATCTACTACTGTTGCTCTACTTGACTACGTCTCGTCATTTCTATCAAACCTCGGGATATAAATTACCCCGGCGTGGCATCGGCGAGTTTATTAAAAGAAGACTAGCAAGTGGCGTGAAACCCTATACCAATGCAGGGGAACATCGTTTACTTTAATTGGCAACAAGACTTTATAATTGTAAGAAATCAGTTTATATTTTAGATTAGAAATGTGGCGACACGAAAACTTCAATACTTTATACCCTGTCCTGTGGCAAATGGCAATGCACAATTACACATGCAAAAGAATAATTATTAACAAGTATAGAAAATAGGCCTAATTTTGAAGGCTTTAGTTGACAGTTTTAAAAATGCTAAAAATATATCCGTCTTTTACATTGCCGTCTATTTGACAATGACAGCAACAGTTTTAGAAGCTTTAGATCTGTCAACTAAAGCCTTTAAAATTGTCTCCAATAAATATGTAAAAAGACAAAGTACGGATTAAATATGTTCTGATTCGGATAGCATAACGCGCAAAACATTGTGCATAGTAACATTAAACCATTACAGATGAAGGTCACAGGTATAACCTCAACGTGAGCAAGTCATAACCTATTCGGAAATGGCATACGGAACTAATCCAATATTTTTCATTGAATTCATTCACCGAACAACAAATCTCATAACAATGAGATCAATCATCATTATTTCTGTTGATGAATAATGGTTTCTATTTTTACACAAAGTATCATCACCCATCATTTATCTGGAGCATCAGTTTAAACTTTTTGGATCGAATCAGCTTATATTTTATTTTTGTCGAGTAAATTTTGTTCAGAGTATATAATTTATACTTCGTAACAGTTTTGTTTTGACGGGATTACGGGACAATTCTGCTGTCTCCGTCGACCTGGTGTCGCAGTCGCGTCGACCTTTTAGTAGTATCACAAAAAAAGGAAGGACAGGAAGGCTGAATATGTCTCGGGTCGCGATGACGTGGCAAGGAGGAAGCTTGTGTTGTTACGGACAAAGCTGTCACTAGCATCGATATTTTTGCCGCACGTGCGTCGCGTGTCGTCGTCTCATAAAGGCAAATGTTCGACCCTAGTCTCAGAAATTTCAGGCCACTGGAAGGCTCTTTGCTTTACTGTCAGTGGGTCCTACCCACTGACAGTAAAGCAATCCAGTCTGTTTCGTCTCCATCCCACTACAAATTCCTTTGAAATCTTCCTTAACCATATTAGTTGGTTTCGAAACTCATGTACTTAGCTTTGGCTGAGCTACGCAATGCATTAGTCAATCGTTATTTCCATAGAAGTCAAACTTAGCTGAACATTAGTCATTTTGCCAATCATTGTAATCTGTTACCCGCAGGCCAAGGAGCTAGGACTTGTTGTTACAATGTGACTGTGATAATCCTTTGGACGTTTAACTCTTAAAACTTCCAGCGACTCGAAATCAAACACGCATGCATTGTTATTCTATTGTTACCTCAAATGCTGGTATTCCAGATATATATTTCTGGATATTATAATATTATCAACGATTACGATGACTCACCCGGATTCTCATAGTGATATTAGATATCAAGTACTTTAGGTCTCACGGACACATTTACGCATGAGTGACTAATCTAGTAGGCAATAAGGCAAATGCGTCCATATTATATTCAACGCAAAATGAATACATTTGTGGAAATCTTCTTCTAAATTTACGAATACACATTAAATAAATTATCTACAAGATTTAGAACTTGCCGCCACTAGTATTCTGAATAGTCAAAAAAAAAAACTAGCAGAGTGGTTACAAAATATGCATATCAATGACCCACATGACGACAAAATATGATTAGATAGTACAATGAGGCATGAATTATTGATAAATTAATTGGACGAGTGTCAGGTAACCAATATACTCAAGCGTCATCGATAATAACGAATGACGTGTTACATTTCAACGTTGTGTGGTTAAACAATTCATAATTTGCATACAGAGAACAGCTATACATATTAATTTGTATAATACTGAACATTGGTTAGTGGACGATTTCGGTGACCTTTAATCGTTTTTCACTCAACTTTACCTAATTTTCAGGGTTCCGTATCCCAAGGGCAACACGGAGCCTATTACCGCTTCGCTGACCGTCTGTCTGAACCGTGATAGTTAGGCAGTTAAAATTTTCTCAGATGATGTATGTATATCTGTTACCGCTATGACAACAAATACTAAGAAACAGAACAAAAAATATATTACACGGGGCTTCCATACAACAAACGCGATTTTTTTGCTCGTTTTTATAGATAATGTACGGAATCCTTGTGCGCGAATCCAACTCACAGTTGGTCGGTTATTAACGTCTATCATTGTCGGATTAAAAGAGGACATCTGTTTGTGTGTGTGGCCCCGTATAACGACCAACCCATCCCGCGGGTGGGTGCCGTTAAAGCTGACTAGGGGAACATCCTGGGAATAAGCAACAGCATTCTCTTTGGTCTGCATCATTATCTACTGCGGTCACCAAGGCACCTGCCAAGCGTGGTGACTATGAGTATTATGACAAACCCACCCCCCTTAATTAGAGGAGGCCTATGTTCACCAGTGGACGCGAAAAGACTGATGATGAGATGTGATATGATGATATTATGTTATGTCCCTCTTCCGACACTACTCACTCATGTTATTCCTCAAATATAAACTATAAACCGCACTTTGTGCACGTTTCTTTGATCACAAACAAAAGTAGCGAACCAATATACGGTAACTTTCTTCTATTTAACGTAATGTTAGATTTATGCTCGCATGTTAGATCGTAACGACTCAGTGGAAGTAGTTATGCTTTCGGAAAACTGCGATTAATAAAATTGCATTCCAGTTTTGATCACACACAGTTTTGGCTATCGATAACTATGTACATAGACGTGAAATGGTTCAAAAATTGTGGTTGGTTATTTAATTCCTACATGGGTGCGTTGGATCATCTCATCGATGATAATAGGCGTGATGCCTAAATTTTATTGCATAAATTAATAGTATGCCTCAAAAGATAAACAAAAAAACAAAACAAAAATAAAATACGTGAGTAAAAATAAAATATCTCAAAAAATTACAAAATTACAAGCATTTTAAAAACCGGAATAGAAAGAGATAGCTCAAACGGCCAGTGACGTCAGAGCAAGGTCATTCATACTACCTCATTACTAAGCTGTGGTAGCTTTACATACTATCTCTTTGGCATGTGACGTCACAAGTTAATTTTTCATAGTAACTGCGGAGGCGCTCTGTTTCGCGAGAAAGGGACAGGAGATGCCCCCTACACAAATTTTAAAAACTCCGTGATTTGTTTACCGTTTTTACTTATTTTTTTCAATTATTGCATTCATTTTTAATCTTTATTGTGAACGTAATATTTACTTGTTCATTCTTAATAGTAGTCATCATGCCTATTGGTTATGCGGCAAGTGGACAATCCTTTTCATCAGTAAACAGAACGCAGTTTCAAATCTGAGACATTTTTATTTTGTTTTGGTTATTTATTTATTCCACAGCTCTCAGCCTTATTTATATGTTTTTCAACCATTTCTATAAAAGAAGTCTAAAAGGTTCACTTTCTATAAAAACCTATTAAAGTGCAGGTTCAAAGCCCTATTCAAATCATCAATTCATAGCGTGACAGCCACTTTGGTTATTGTCATGCAGTGAATAAGTTCATTGTTCGTGTTGTTCGACCCTATCCCATAGGTTCATTGCATTGTATAGTTAACCCAGACGGGTCGGCTTTAAGCAGTCAGTTGCCAGCAAGTTAATTGTATCGTCGGGCATTAAATTCAGAGAATTTTTCTATTATGTTTGCCATCACGAGGAACAAAAAGCTGCATCAATAATGAATTGGGGCCTTCCCTTCACTGGGCATATTTTTTAAATTCTATAAGGGGCAGCAGGGCAATTTCAACTAGTAAAAAAAACATTGACTTTGAACTCATAAAAATATTAGCTGATGTTATTTTACCAAATATGGAATGTATTAGCCCTGTAGAGTCACTATCTTTTTTTTTGTACAAAGTCACATTGAAAAATATTCATTCTATGGATTCCAAACTGTTTTTTATCAAAAAATTTCAGAAATAGTTGTATTCCCCCTCCGAGGGGCAATTTCAAAATTGATCATAGTTGCTCTTGTAGAGCTCTCAGCTTGATTTAAGTCACATGCAAAGTTTTGTTATAGAGTCAGTAATCTTATTTGAAGCTTATAATTCACGTAACTAGGTTCATTTCCGTAAAAAGACACGTGAACGGCTTAATCCAGAAGGAAAAGGATAGCGAATAAATTATATGAGAGGCTCACCGCGTGCCGTGTAGGACGTATGATGCCCTTGAAAAAGATGAAACTGTGATGAAGTGCGGCTACCCGTGATTAGATATAATAATAAGCTAAAGCAGGGCCTAATGTCGTACTTTAGAGAAAAATACAGGTCCTTAATGATACAAAGGTCAACAGTGGAGAGCTTCTAAACCAGTAATATAGAGACAGGGGTACTTTGTCAAACTTATTATTAGTAAGTTATGTTATAGTAACGTACGCTACACATATCAATGCATAAAGCTATGTTCTAACTAGAACTTGAAGGATTTGAGGCTTTACTTAGAACTCCTATGAACACTTTGGGAGTGTTTAAATTACTGTAGGAGTACTGTAGGAGTGGATAAATTAAGGTGACAATTTTGGAAATGGACAATTTATGAAGCGCACCAAACCAACCGTGGGGCTTCTAAGCAATTAAGGCCTTAAATCCTTGATGCCCTTTTAAGTTCTTACACTCTCTTTAATATTTAATCTATTGCTTCAAAGTTTCAACTACCACAGCACTACTACTTACTTATCTACAATACGTTTTAAAACAAGAAATTGATTAAAAATAGTAATTACTATACTTAAGTATATACTTACACTAATTAGTATAGTATATATAGGTAATTAGGCATAATATGACTATATACTGATTAGTGTTGTTTAAATAGTTTATATACATAAATTTGAATTTATACATTTTAGGTAGGTACTTTGGAATCCGCTTTCAGTAAATAACTATTTCACATGTAATAGTAAAGTTTATGTAAAGATAGTTAGAGTCCTAAATCGAATACACTAGTTTAAACTACCGTCAAATCCATGAATAAGTATCATAATCAGTAGTAAATAACCAATGACCACTCCGAATAACGAAAAGGTTAAGGTTAAAAAGCTGTCAAACATGATGACGGTGCAAAACATTGAAACTTCATTGTTAGGGTTAGGGTTAAAATTAACTATAGCAGTATCTTAACCAGGATTCTAGTACTTCACAGTCAGTACAAGTATGTCAGCATAATACATAATAGTCCTTATAACAAATTCAATAAAAGACAATGTGTACAGACCTAACTAATCTAATACCTACAACTGCTAGAGTTCTTTACTATCATCTAATGATACAAACCATTAAAAAAAAAACTCTTAAAACCCAGATAATATAACCTACAAACCCCTACCTACAGGAAGGTACCTACAGTACACATGCCTCATCTCATACAACGTAATAACTCAGGCTATTTGACGAATTATTTTATTTTTGCAATTTATTGCGTGTTGGCGAAGTATTGGGCCAAACGAATACAGTGGACACTAACTAATAATGCTCACGACACAATCTTTAGGTACAATTTTTTCACGTTCGGGTATTTTTCGTTTATACCTAATGAGACCGCGTGTCTTAAAGTTAGGAAGACTCTAAATAAAATCATCTTACCAATAAACAATAATTGATATATTCATTTGAGAGCCACAACGCCACAGACTAGAAAACAAGTAATCCTAACACGTTAAACGTATAATAACACTGTCTGCAGTGCTTAAAACTCACCAATATCTATTCTAAAGTAGCCTTTAGATCATACTCGTACAATAGAAACCTAACATAAGACCAACCACAGACAGCCAACAAAACCATGTTTTACGTAAAGCAGCCCTCACGCTAACGCTGTCGCCAAACGCTAACTCTAAAATGTACTGAAATGACATTTCGGAAATCGCTAACTTTTCCGTAACGAATGTCATTTCGATACATTTTTGAAGTTAGCGTGAGGCGTTAGCGATTGTGATCTTTGCTAGACCCCCAGGTCCAGTTTAGACCGATGCATGCATTATAGTCATGTGACACAGACACAGGATACGTTTATATAGCGATCGGTGTCGCGACTGCTTGTTCCACTTTGCACATGCAACTGCATATTGTGGGGTTAGATAAGTTTGCGTATCGGTTTTACTTCTCAATGTACTCTACCTGCACCACAGATTACGGAATATGTTACTACGTAACCTGCACTGGAATCTACTTAGACCACGGATGGCGCAATTAAATTATATTTAAATTAGGTTTATTTTTTCTACCAGGCACAAGATAATGTATTGTAATCGGGATGCGTACAAAGGTAGAATTCAAGAAACGTAAACGGTGGACACATTATAAGTTAATAACACAGTTTAATCAAAAACATCAAGGAAATGTATTCGATTGCAGGAACCGCATTTTATCGCAACCGCGTTATTAAAATTATCAACGTTACAAACGCTTTCTGTTATTTGTAGAACTATACCAGTGTTTTTACTTGAAAAAACTAAGCAATGAACTAAGAAAAACATAGAAAGTCATTGCCACATTGGTCTCCAGTCTTTCCTCCATGGCGTCGTATAAGTGTTTAAGTTGAGATTTAAGTTTTAGTTAAGTGTGATCGCGGTCTAGGTTTAACTACATTTTTAAACTAAGCCTTTAGGACCTCGGCATTAACCTGACATTTAATTTATCTACACTATACCCCAGATAATATAATACCTACAGTACAGATGCCTCATCTCATACAACGAGCTATTTTACGAATTATTTTATTTCTGCATAACGCAAGATTATCAAGCGACATTTATTGCGTGTTGGCGAAGTATTGTGCCAATTGAATACATTGGACACTAACTAGTAACTCTCTAGACACGATTTGACGGGCCCGATAGCTCAGTTGGTAGTATCCCTGCCTTCTGAACTGAGGGCTGTGGGTTCGATTCCTACCCAGGACAAACATTTGTGTGATGAACATAGATGTTTGTTCTGCGTCTGGGTGTTATATTGTATTCTATGTATGTATTTACAAACAAAAAAGTATCTAAGTATTATATCAGTTATCTGGTTCCCATAGTACAAGCTATGCTTAGTTTGGGGCTAGATGGCGTTGTGTGAAAAGTCCACACATATTTATTATATTTATTATTTATTTATTACTACATTTTTTTTTCCCATGACTATACCTTCAACACAGAACATAAACAACCCACTTTTCCATCAATACGTCAGTTACTTGTCCACACCAAGTTTAACTGATCAAGATAAATTATGCGATATACGTTGGCATTGGAGAGTTATTAAAAATTATGTCATACAGACAGACGGGGCGTAGCGTGGTCTGTGGTAATTTATTGAGTTATTTTAATATCGCTTTAGAATTTAAAGAAGTTTTAAATTGCTGTATATAGTGCTGTCACTACTATGTGGTTAGTGGATATACACTACACATAGTTAATATTACCCCAGATAATATAATACCTAAAGATGCCTCACCCCATTTAAAGGAATAACGCGGGCTAATTTACAATTTATTTTATTTCTGCATAACGCAAGATTATCAAGTGACATTTATTGCGTATTGGCGAAGTATTGGGCCAAATGAATACACTGGACACAAACTAGTAACTCTCTAGACACGGTTACTAAATTTTTTTCAAGTTCGGGCAATTTTTCGTTTGTACCTGATGGTATTACGATGTAGAACCAGAGCGACATGTGGTGCTTCGTAAATTCTAAGTGTGGTATGACTGAATTTTCCCCAACACTCTTCGTCAATCATAGCATAGTTGCTTCGACTTTTGCTTACCTTCTCTGTTGACATTACTTTACTACTTTTATAAATGCCATTTTAGAACTCGAAACCTAAATAACAAAAAAATATGAAGTGAGACTTTCATGTCTGTCTGTCTGTCTGGCATAGCACGTTAAAATGTTGTATCAAACCCTTGATGAATACATATTTATAATCCAAAACAAACGTTACAGTTCCGAGAGTTCCGATGGAACCATGACTCATCGTTACGGCATACGAATGCAGTACGTTTCAACATACTTATCCCATATCAGAAGCCGATATACGGTATCCTTATCGGACTCCCGTTGTTTGAGAGAGACGAAACCATTTCGATTGGATGGTAGAACGTGAAAACTGAGGTACGTAGAGTAACCTGTTTAAGGAAAGCCATAGTGACCTGCATAGCCACCACAGAGAATTGAAACAAATGACGACAAAAACGGTTCGCTTCTAGGCGCGAAGCGTTTTTTTGCTCTGTGATTGCCTCTATATATGAAAGTACGTAACCCACATATATTCGGTATTATACTATCGGGCAACGTCACTTTTGAAAATATTCAACACATTTTGGCAATATGCTAAAAGAACAGGCTTTGAGATACAGGTTGTTAGGAAAGATCATTATTAGCGATATTACCGGTTATTTAGACCAGTCTATTTAAACTGTTAGAACCATATTCTCGTGGCAATATTAATACTTCATATTATAAATACATGGATAAATTAAAAAAAAGAAGGATTGAGTTTTGATTGACATCGAACTGAAGCCCAAAATGGCGGACATATTACACATGTGTGTCAGATGAAAGTAGGGCGATCGGCTTCCTATGATGTGAGTGTGTGCGTGCCCCGCCTCGTACATACGAAGCGTTCCGTCTTCCTAAGGGTGCTTCAGTTTCGGATCAGACGGGATTCCCTCCTTCTTTTTTTATTAGCTCCATGTATAAATACTTAGTTATATTAGGACGTATTTTATTTGTGAAGTATTTAATAATGAAAAGAAAAACAAAAGCAACTACCAAAGATAATTTAACAAATTCTAGCTCTGTGATTCAACTGATATTTAGCTTCCGTCACAGAGCTATGAAACAAATGACGCTTCGCCTCTATATAGAGACGAAATTAATCATATTATTGCTGCCGAACTTCGGTACGGGGTACTCTTCTGTGTCAGTTTGATATTATAGGGTAATTTCGCTAGTTTCCGACCACTTAGTGGAGTTGTCAAGTTTAGGATGCATAATAAAATGTACCAGTATCATTTTTTGACTTGATGCTACTAAGCTACGTTTCAAATATTATACTCTATATTTTTATCAGATTATCAATCATTTTTTAAAATAACCCACCCTTTTATAATATCTAAACCAAAGGCTAATAGTGACTATTTTGCTAGTTTTCGATCAGTAAATTATATTTACGACCACCTTTTCGCTAGTTTCCTACCACTATAAATTGAAAGACGTAGGTGCCTGACTGCCTGTGGTAAATAAATGCTAGAAACAATGATCAGAAAGGCTTCTTTAGATCCTCTGTCTTGTATTTTCATGATTTCTCCAGCTTTGAGGCACTTACTCATATAAAAAAGCATGATCTTTTTTCTTACTGAGACCGCCAAAACTTATTTAAGGATATGGCTGAAAAATTCAGCTATAACAAAAAAAAATATTGGCTAACGTAGTTTATAAACATAGTAATGTTTACAAACGAAATACGCTACTTTTTTTTTGTAATAAAGCCAGCCCACATTACACCCTGGGCGAGAAATATTCAATGATGGTTCGATCAGTTGGTCACGCCTATTTTGCGACCACCAGCATTAATCGTTTTTTTTTAATCGTGTCTGGTCTAATTAGTTAAACTTACAAAGTAATCGACTATTTATGTACTTTTATATGTAAATAAAAAATAGTTTGCTTTTGCGGTCGAATAGCATTTTTCTGCAGCTGGATCAGTTTTCGACCACGAGCGATTTTGGGTATCTGAAGTTTTTATGCCAGATGGTGGATAACCGTGGTCGAAAACTGGCAGTTAAAATGTATGTGCTTTTAAGCTTCAAAGCTTTAAAATAGAATTGGGGATTTCTCGTATAATATTTGTTACAAAACTGAACCTATTTGGACATAATTGTGTAGGCATAATATATTTTAGAGATGTGTTCACCGCAAGCTTTTTATTTTTTATATTTGTTCATCAAATGTACATTAAATGGTCGGATATAGGAAGTGGTCGCAAAACCGGCGAACTTACCCTATGGCAGAAGTACCGATAGTGATGTAATGCGTTGGTTAACCTTATAATTATCGATACATCGATAGTTTCTATTATGCCATCCGGAAATTTGTTACAATAAGTTTTAAATGTTTTTAATTTATTTTGTGGTTAAATTGACTTCTACTAATTAAACTTTTAATATCTTTTATGTTTATTACGTTTCCTACAGATCCTAATATAAAAGATAAATAGATATTCGCAACTGGACAGTGCAATTGGTTTCCTCAAAAACATGATACGGTTTGCCCTCAGCTTTTCAAGCTGAATGTTTTATGAAAATGTCTAACCATATACGTTTATATTTTGACGCTATTCCCACATTGAAACTCTATCCTATTTTTAACGAGGTACTATAATTTCCCCCCACTAGGTGGACCGATGACCTGGTGAAAACCGCGGGGAGCCGATGGATGCAGGAGGCGAGCAGCCATTCTAATTGGCGCTTTCTGGGGGAGGCTTATGTTCAGCTGTGAACATCTACGGGCTGATGATGATGACTATAATTTCTCTTATCCGCATTTATTATTTGATGAGGACATTATAATGATGTGGCGTGCTCGCCCATGAAAGAGTTTTCATGTAGCCTCCATGGAGCTATTAAAAAAAGAAGGAGGGAATCCCGTCTGATCCGAAACTGAAGCTCCCTTAGGAAGCCGGAACGCTTCGTACGTACGAGCGGAACACGCACACGCTCACATCATATGCAGCCGGTCGCCCTACTTTCAGCTGACACACATATGTAATATGTCCGCCATTTTGGGCTTCAGTTCGATGTCAATCAAAACTCAATCCTTCTTTTTTTTATTTCATCCATGGTAGCCTCATAGAAAATTATTGCTCTTTGTTGCTAAGGACAACTGATCTCATTAATTCTACGTAAGAATCTACGTCTTAGTCGATATTGAATGAAAAAATTCACTTGCTTTTTATTTTGTAAATAGCTGTAAATTAAAATATACATCGCATGGTGAGCTGAAAAATTACCTTTATTTACTGCCAAACTAAGGACCTACCTTCTATTAAATAAGTGTTTACCTACAACACCTCAATGATACTCAATATTATTATTATTTTTCCTAAAAATTCATCTGAACATATAATTTTCAGATGAATTCTATCAAAAAGAAACATGACGCAACAATACTGATGAATCATCAGCAAAACGTGTTACCTATGTATTTGAAGTTTTAATATATTTTTTCGTTTTATAACTTGTTATGTTTCTTCTATTTCGGCATATTTCAAACTTTAGTTTATAGATATAATTATACTATCACACATCAGCCGGCAGACGTCCACTGCTAAACACTGCCTCCCCCATAAATCCTCACTTTGGACGCCTATCGGATTTGCTTATAAACTTAATCTTTATAACCATAAACTGACGATAAACTACCTCTATACTTACACACATTACATTTGCCATAAAATAGTTGAGAGGTGGACTGTATAGCCGTGACGCGAACATGACGTACCTACCAATACCAATACATTCAATTTTATTTATTTTAGATTTATACCGGTATGTTTATCGGCTGGCCATTGTCGACCCAGAATAGAGTATAATAGAATAAAATAACACTATTACACATAGAAATACGCACAAAAGGCACAAAAGATATAGGTAGGTACTAAAGTGTACCTAATGATACAATCAGGTAAGAGGTACCTTACCGCGTACTTAACTCATATAAAACTATCGATAAAAATATATCGACTCAACCCACAGCACGTTTTGCTGACAGCAGTGGCACTAATGACAAGACAATTGCTATATATGTCATCTGCGCAGGTAAACCATAGAGGTTTCATTGTAATACCTGACACGCTTGAATTGTATGAGAAGTGTCGAAAAGGCACCTCTATGTAGAGGGGAAGCGTTTTTTTTTTTTTGCTCTGTGGCTTCCGTATATTCATCGTAACGTAAATTTTCTTTGAAAAGCTAAATATTAATTCTTCAAGAGTGACACTTCACTGATTAATTTGTAAAGGAAAAATTAGAATCACGAGCGGGGATTGAACCCGCATCCATCCATCCCTCAAGCCGGGATATGCTTTACTTAAGCTACCGTGACAAGTGGTCTCATGTCCGAATTTTTCCTTCACCTTTTATAACCAACTTACGGGGTCTGTAGATTACGCTGAGCAGGCGATACTGCTTTAAAAATCATAACAATTGACACTTCACTCCCTGAAAATCGAAACACTCATTCTGCAAGAGTGACTTGATGACTTCACTTCAGATGATCGGTTATTATAAATACCAAGAAGACTAATCCGCTCGTTAAATTTGTACTCTATGAACCTCTATGAATACAAAACAAAACATTTGTAACAAACACCTACATAACAATGTAAGCAGTAAAATCGACGTCGTGTAAGTAAATGAGTTCATGCTAATTTAATTTAGCTACGGATACACTTCAAAAACAAAATAGTTATCGGATAACACGACTTACTAATAGAAACGAGTTTCATGTAAGATTTTTTGAAACAGTTCGACTACATAGATATATTTGTAGTCAATGACTGAACGGTAATGAGAGTCGCTTATGGCTTACTTATGCCACTCCATGGACGAGGACATATCAATATCACCCTATGTTCATACATAGGGTGATATTGATGATCATTTGATATGCGTCCATGTTCCACTCTGTTTTTGTATGTTATATTGTACAGCAAGAATAGTTAGTTTGTGTTTTGTGTTTGTCGCTGTCTCTGTATTTCAGTAATTGTAATTTCAGTTTTGTTTAATTGGTTACTAAAAAACCAAAAACTATTCTAAAATCTTTAAAAAAGTTTAAGGGACATAACAAAAAAAAAATCGAATGCAGTTCATTTCTTTATTCTGTACCCCGAAAAATCCACAAATAACCAAAGTATTTAGACCTTGAGTTCTTGGTAGTAATGGAATTTGAAAGCCAATTTGACGGCACTTAGTGATTTTGATTGAATACGTAAATACGGTACAGAACCTTTTGCTTAATCTCAAAACTAAGTCAAGTTCATATCCAGTTACAATTTTCAGGTAAGCCATGAAAGAAATACAGACCTTGGGCCAATTGTAGTAATGGTATGTTGGGCCTTGCACCAATTTGACGGCACTTCAAAACAGATTTGTAGAGTGGTACGTACAAACGCTCTTTTGCTAAAACTAAAACTAAGTCCAGTTCATTTACTTTTCACGCGGAACTTTAAAGAGTGATTTGCAGAATTGTTTTAATTAAATAGAAAGCTATTTTCCTAAAATTTAAACCATGTGTAGTTATGAGTTAACATTCTTATAACATTTTTAGTTATTAAAGAAATAATAATTTTCATCAAAGGTTTTAGTTCATTTGGGCCTTGCACCATATTGCCCTTTAATGCTACATTAATGAGCGGTTTGGTTATCGGCACTTAGAAGGTTCGAAGAGCAGTTTGGTTTATTTCGACTGGTGATCTAATTTTAAACTCAATCTTTGGTATTTCTAAAGTTAGAACGCCGGATGAGCATGTGCTTTAATTCATATCAGTTTTTTAAGGATAAAGATATTTTGAATAAAACGATGCATCTAATTAAAAACTTCTGCAATTCATCGCTAGTTTATATATTTTCGTTTTTATTTCATTCCGACTCATTTAGTATTTTCTTGATGTTTTAATTTTTAATGGTCTACGTGTTTCAAGGATTTTATCATATGTAAATATTGGGTGGCTTTCAAGTGGAACAAAATTACAGTACAGAAGCCAACATTAATTAACTAGCTTTTATCCCATTGTGGAATTCTTAATACCTCGCGACATAATATACCCGAAATATTACGATTAATAGATAATAATTCATGCCCCAGTAACAACAAACCAAGTCACCAAGACTGTAATATATTACTAGGTAAATGAGTGATTCATAAATCTTAAAAATCTTATTATAAAGCTGTTATCAGTACGTTATCATGTAAACAAACAGCCTCGTGATTTACCCCTTTGTTTATAATCAAAGTAAATCTTACTCTTTACACTTGTTAAACCATTTCTCGTACATAATAGCATAGGAGAATATATTACGAGAATAAACACAAGTAAGGTCTGGCTCTAGTCAATGCCACAGTGAAATTTTATGCGAGGGCAAAATTAATCGGATTGTTATTCATTCAGAATCAGTATAAATTGTTTCCAGGTTATCAAACATCTACCGGTTTTATAGCTCAATGTTCAATGTAAAATGATCTTCTCTGATCATTTAAATGCATTTTAGGGTTCCGTACCCAAAGGGTAAAACGGACCCTATTAAAAGACTCCGCTGTCCGTCCGTCTATATGTCTCTCTGTCTGTCCGTCTATCAGCAAGCTGTACCTCACGAAACCGTGATAGATAGTTGAAATTATCACAAATGGTGTATGTAATATTTCTGTTGCCGTTATAACAACAAATACTAAAAATACTAAAAAGAATAAAATAAATATTCCCATACAACAAACGTGAGTCTTTGCTCGTTTTTATATAACTGTAAGGGACCCTTCGTGCGCGATTCTAAATCGCACTTTGCAGGTCTGTTTTTAAATTTAGAATAGTAGATGTAATTTTATAGCTTAATGTACAATGTGTGATTACGCTTAGCAGGCGATACTGCTATAAAAATCATTAATATTAATGTACCTTCTATGATCAATTTGATGCATTTTTAATTGATAGGAATTTTCTTTCTAATATGGAAAACAATTGAAGTTGCATTTATTTAGTTTAGGCTTTAATTATTTATTGAATCCTTGAACGTGTAAAATATAAAAATGTAAAACACTGACACATACAAAATATTATTATAGCATCCGCTGTATCAACAAAACAAACGCAACCAACCTGATGCAGGAGTTTCTTGAAGATTTTAAACTTCATTTTTCACAAGAGTTACAATGTTAACCGATTAAACACAGAACATCACACGCAGCGTATTCAACTAAATTTAAACTGGGTTAAACAGTACGTAAACGATAAGGTAGCTAGATGTAGCACACGACCGCTCGCGACGTGGGTCGACGCGGTAATGCTTGTGAGGAATCGAGGAGAGGGAAACTTTGATCGTAATAACAATACAATATAACATGCTTTGCTTTTCCAAGGTGCGCCTTTGAAACGAAACGCTGCTGTGTAAAGGTTACTATTATGTATTCTGTGGAATAGGTATAGGTACGGTTTCACCCGCTACTTACCTAAACTGAATTTTCCGGGATAAAAAGTATCCTATGTTGGTTTCGGTATTTTTTTTATGAGAATGAATAACATGTCGAGCTAGTCGTTCACCTGATGGAAAGCGACACGGCCGCCCACAACAGTTGCAGTGTCACTCGGAACATTAAAATTTTAAAATAATAAAGTTTTGCGTGTACGCGTCATCCTGAGCACAGACATTTAATACTATACAGTGTACAGTAAGGTTCTGAGACATCACACAGTCTTGTAATCAGATTACTAGACCATGAAATCGAGTCATAAAGTCTCATTTGTCCAGTAATTTCCCTAGCTACAAACCCTTCAAACCGGAAAACAGTAGTGCTTGCACACTACTGCTTGGCGATAACTGGTAAACCTACCTAAACAAACTTTGCAGAAAATCGTACCTAGTAAAAGTTTGCAATGACCGTGCAAAATTTCTGAACATAGGCCTCCCCCAGGAAGCGCCACTTAGAGCGGCTGCTCGCCTCCTGCATCCATCGGCTCCCCGCGGCTTTCACCAGTTCATCGGTCCAACTAGTGGGGGGCCGGCCTACGCTGCGTCTTCCGGTTCGTGGTCGCCACTCGAGAACCTTTCTTCCCCATCGGTTGTCAGTTCTACGAGCGATGTGGCCTGCCCATTGCCATTTCAACTTTCTAATCCTAAGAGCTAAATCGGTCACTTTAGTTCTCCTGCGGATCTCCTCATTTCGGATCCTATCTCGCAGGGAAACACCGAGCATTGCTCTCTCCATAGCTCGTTGCGCGACTTTGAGCTTAGTAATGAGGCCAACAGTTAGAGAACACGTCTCAGTTCCATGTACTACAATATAGTACGAATAGTATTTTGTACTTTTAAAAATTCGTGAAACAGACCGACCGTGCCGATGTGCTCTACTCACTAAAATAATTGGTTATCAGAAATGATTGCACTAGTTCTTTAAACGGTGTGTACTTGATTAGGTCTTCTCCACAGAGCAAAAAAAAAAACGCTTCCCCTCTACATAGAGGCGCCTTTTCGACACTTCTCATACAATTCAAGCGTGTCAGGTATTACAATGAAACCTCTATGGTTTACCTGCGCAGATGACATATATAGCAATTGTCTTGTCATTAGTGCCACTGCTGTCAGCAAAACGTGCTGTGGGTTGAGTCGATATATTTTTATCGATAGTTTGATATGAGTTAAGTACGCGGTAAGGTACCTCTTACCTGATTGTATCATTAGGTACACTTTAGTACCTACCTATATCTTTTGTGCCTTTTGTGTGTATTTCTATGTGTAATAGTGTTATTTTATTCTATTATACTCTATTCTGGAGTAACTAAGAGATCAGTTGTCCTTAGCAACCAAGAGCAATGGTTTTCTATAAGGCTACCATGGATGAAATAAAAAAAAGAAGGATTGAGTTTTGATTGACATCGAACTAAAGCCCAAAATGGCGGACATATTACATATGCGTGTCAGCTGAAAGTAGGGCGACCGGCTGCATATGATGTGAGCGTGTGCGTGTTCCGCTCGTACGTACGAAGCGTTCCGGCTTCCTAAAAGAGCTTCAGTTTCGGATCAGACGGGATTCCCTCCTTCTTTTTTTAATAGCTCCATGGAGGCTACATGAAAACTCTTTCATGGGCGAGCACGCCACATCATTATAATGTCCTCATCAAATAATAAATGCGGATAAGAGAAATTATAGTCATCATCATCAGCCCGTAGATGTCCACAGCTGAACATAAGCCTCCCCCAGAAAGCGCCACTTTGAACGGCTGCTCGCCTCCTGCATCCACCGGCTCCCCGCGGTTTTCACCAGGTTATCGGTCCACCTAGTGGGGGGAAATTATAGTACCTCGTTAAAAATAGGATAGAGTTTCAATGTGGAAATAGCGTCAAGATATAAACGTATATGGTTAGACATTTTCATAAAACATTCAGCTTCAAAATGCTGAGAGCAAACCGTATCATCTTTTTGAGGAAACCAATTGCACTGTCCAGTTGCGAATATCTATTTATCTTTTATATTAGGATCTGTAGGAAACCTAATAAACATAAAAGATATTAAAATTTTAATTAGTAGAAGTCAATTTAACCAAAAAATAAATTGAAAACATTTAAAACTTATTGTAACCAATTTCCGGATGGCATAATAGAAACTATCGATGTATCGATAATTATAAGGTTAACCAACGCATTACATCACTATCGGTACTTCTGCCATAGGGTAAGTTCGCCGGTTTTGCGACCACTTCCTATATCCGACCGTTTAATGTACATTTGATGAAAAAATACAAAAAATAAAAAGCTTGCGGTGAACACATCTCTAAAATATATTATGCCTACACAATTATGTCCAAATAGGTTCAGTTTTGTAACAAATATACGAGAAATCCCCAATTCTATTTTAAAGCTTTGAAGCTTAAAAGCACATACATTTTAACTGCCAGTTTTCGACCACGTTTATCCACCATCTGGTATAAAAACTACAGATACCCAAAATCACTCGTGGTCAAAAACTAATCCAGCTGCAGAAAAATGCTATTCGACCGCAAAAGCAAACTATATCAAAAACATTATAAATACGTATTTATTATTATAATCATAATTATTATTATAATCTATAATATAAACAGATATATAAAGCTAAAAAACGGTGACAGATGATTTATTGACATGAATGTTTTCGTAAGAAGGAGCCATCGGACGACCTTGCAATCTATGAGAGATATGTACGGAAAAATCTCGAGGCCAAAAATTAAATATGTCAGCATCAGAAAGTGGTACCAGGAAGAAGTTCCAGATGGGATCTCGGAAACGGTAAGAGATAAAGATAAACTAATTGAACAAAAATGTAGTAAACCTTGGGACGATTCTAAATAAACAATAAAAAAAGGTACCTCTTATACAAAAAAACATATTTTTCATACAAAAACCGAAAAATACTTACTCAGAAAGTCATATATTCCTGTCCTGTCATCCAGTAAGAAACTCTATAGGCCCTTGAATAAGGTCGATAATCGTATGAAATAAGATGGCCGCATACGGCTAACTTCTGTTCGGTGCTGGTAAATAATAATGTGATCTATGGTCTATGGTGGATGGAGTGCGACCACTTGGGCAGATTTCTGCCATTTGGGCAGTATTCAAATTTACACTGTAATGATAAATAGTGTAAACGTATTAAAAAATGTGTCTAAATACTTAATAAGATATTTTATGGAAAAAATGATGATCCGCCATTTTGAAAAATGTTATTCATACAACTGAACCGTTATTACGCTGAAACCATTACATAATAATAATTCCTTGATTGAATCTTAGGTCATGATGTTTTTCCTGAATCTTGAATTAATAATGTGTATGGTATTAGTATGTAGTATTATGTATAACTGTAGTTATGTATTATTTTTAGTAGGTAAGAGTATAAATTTTTGTTTTATATTTACGCAATCATGCACTTTTTTATTTCATTGTTGTTCTTGGATGTAATTTGTAACTGTTGCAACACCACCCGTAATTTTTGTTTTAATTCCTGTCCATACAAAAGTAGCCTGGAAGAAATCGCTTAATGCGATAAGGCCGCCGTTCTACCATTCTTTTATAAATTTGTATCTGTGTGCATTCTTGTTTATTGGTGTTCAATAAAGTATTATTGTATTGTATTGTATTGTAATAAAATACCTGTTCTTGAAAAACTTCATGTCATAAAAAGTTTGGCAGATTTAGGCTAATTTGTGGCCTATATTTAAGGTTAGGATTGAGGAGTTTTTGCGGGAACGTGAAAAAGTTCACGTCGTTGCATTGTATTATTTCTCAAAACTTGTGCTTTTTCCAGTGTTAATGTTTAAAATTGGTGGCGTTTTACGCATTAAGTGCTGAATTACGAGCATGAGTGTGGTCAAGTGATATAATGTGGTTTTTTGTGTTGCTTCCAAAATTCCATAGAAGCTTCTTGTAAAGTTGCCACCACTTTACTTTGACTGGACTATGACTAAGACTAAGACTTGACTACGTAAAATATTCTAAAACTCGATGAAAATATACAATACTTGACACTGGCTAAATACACTATGTGTGGAGCCAACATATAAAAAAAAAAAAAAAAAAAGGTTAGGGCAGAATCTGTAGTTTATAGATATAGTAATACAGATTTGTTTTGTTTTGTTACATTTGTGCTTTTCTTTTATTAATTTAAATTATCCATACAGTTTTTAGTATTTAATCCTCTAAGCCTGTCGGAGAAGCATTGTGAATAAAAGCTTAGTAAATTAGTAAGCGATGGAATGTACTTCCATGAAAGTACTATCATTATCAATGTGGAATTTATGACAATAAAAAGGAGCACCACAAACATTGAGATTGGGTGTGTGGTTCCGGTTGTGTGAGAATAGGCCAGCCCATCTCTTCCCATGGGTATCATTTGCATGTAACACGTAAGTCTTTTAAATGACCTACTATTTGAAAATCACCAACTAAGACATAGGTACTACTTTAACTAACATATTGTGAGAAACTGGAGTTACTATAGATACATTTTTTATTATTTAATCTTCTAAGCCTATGGGAAAACTGTGGATAATAGCTTAATAGAGATTTAGAGTGGGTATTTTCACCAATAGTTGAGGTAACCAATGGAAATGGTCAAAATTTGTTAGAGCTATTAACTGTTGGTTACCTTAGTAAGCTAAAAGTAGCCCAGCAAGCAGAACTAAAATGACCAGTTTAGTACTTAGGTTAGAATTGGCAGGTTGAAATAGCAACGGGCAGGTCATATTGCTTGTACAAATGAAAACTAACGGGGAAGATTATTTTTTATATAAACAAGTTACATACTTGTTTGGAAATAAACATCAAACTTGCAAATGGTATCATGGTATTTTACATAATATATGAATATTCAAAGGCCATTACAATGTTGTCACCAAATTATATTACACAAGAAAGAGATCAACTTAGGTGGACCGACCGGCGACCTGGTCAGAACCGTGGGGAGCTGATGGATGCAAGAGGCAAGCAGCCGCTCAAAGTGGCGCTCTTTGGGGGAGACCTATATTAAGCAGTGGACGTCTTCAGGCTGATGATGATGATGACACAAGAGAAACCAATCCCAAGATTTAATCCATAAAGCATACATTCTAACAAATACTTACTTCTATTTATTTTCAGGACCTAAAAAAGAGAGATATGGCTAAGCTCAGTGTAGTGTGTGCTACATGTTGAGCTGATGGATGCAGAAAGCAAGCAGCCTCTTAAAGTGGCGCTCTCACGGGAGGCCTAGACGTCTTCAGACTTATGATGAGACAAATGCAGTTATTATTCGAAGAAAGCGTACAAAATCAATTTAGTTATATAGGTATAAAAAAGTAGTCTGGAAGAGACCGCTTTAGTTTCCCTCAAAGTTGAGTTGAAGTCAAGTGAAGGATTATTGGTGAAATGTTTTGGAATACGGGGGTCAGTTTCAAGCTTGTGTGTATATTGATTATTTTTTTTATAAGTGTGGTGTTTCAATAAAGTGTTTTATCTATCTGTAAAATTATGAGGTGCTACCTACGTCATGTAAAGATAAGTTGCTCTTTTTTGTAAACTGTATCTTACCTAAATAAAGAAATGTATCTATGAGTTTTTTTTGTGTCCCAGTATAAGGTAATGGTGGTGGATCATCAACTGTTATATTATTCAAATTTAAAATCATTAGGGCAGGATTTATATATCTAGCTACATAGAACTTTATTCATTTTGGTGGATTTTTCATACTATTATCTGAACCTGACTGAAAAAAATAGAGGATTTTTTTTATATCTTATATAGATAGGTAGGTACCTATAACTATTCCCACCATCAATGATACCTACCCAATTCATCAGTTCTGCAGCTATTTATTCTATCAGTTATCTGCTTCCCATACCACAGTGACACTTTTTTAAGAAATTCTTTGTTCTAATTGCTAAATATAACAATTTATTTGTCATCATAGGTGCCTACTTTACAAGCAATTCTTTAAAAAAAGGATATATAAAAGTGTTACACACAGTAATGTCAATTATTGTAATAAATCTACCTATTAACTCAATTCTATGGCCGGGGTTTACATCAGCAAGAATCTTTTGCAAGTAGTGTCTCAACTGTAGGTAGTTAACATTGATTAACACTTGCAAGCTACAGTCTGATATATTGTGTTTAGATTCTTCTTGCAGGTGGAAACTCACCCTATGTAGGTAAACTTAACGAAAAAGTATTCTTGTCTTCTCATTCTCGAGGTAATGGTTGTTATTGTATGCAATTCAGTAGATAGGTAGGTATTTAAGGTATTCTTGTCTTACCTCTTACCCCTACCAAATGTATAAGAGCTAACTTTGTTTCAGAAACAGTGTAACCAGTAGCTTTTAGTACATAGTATAGTTTCTATTATTGTAGTAGTTTGAGGAATAAATATAAAAAATATAAGTTATATTGACATTTAATAAATAGAATACCATTTTTGCTAAGGTTGTATTTGGAACATCTGTGAATAAGTGAATTCTTCTGTGGTAGAAATAATTTTATTAATTGTTAATCCTGTTGCAGCTAAACTCTTTTGTGTTCACATCGGCGCAACAGCAAACAATGGAGGGCTGCAAATAGTCACATAAGTACACTTCACATAGTTTCAATATTGGTAGGTATATAGGATATAATTAGCTATGTTAAAAAGAATCTGTTGACTTGATGTGTATAAGTGACCTATTCAATGAGAATAAGTTTTATTAGGTCATGGCTGATTTCTGAAAGGGTAATTTTTTATTTATAGGTAGGTACTAAATATTGAATAGGTATTTGAAGTAAACCTCTTAGGAATTGGATAATAACTGTGTAATAATGGTTTGTTTGTATGAGTCCAACTTTTATTATTGTATAATATAACTTTTATCAAATCTTCACATGTATCCAACTTTTTAATGCATGGTTCTTCTGAGTCAGTAAATTTTATACCATCATATTGTTTGTCCTGGTGCTGAATTCTCCACTACAAACTCCAATCAGACTTTTACAGTCATGGCCATAATAGAAATGAACATACAGCATAAATGAAGTCTTCCTCATCTATAAAAAAATAGGTCTTAATATACTTGACACAGATGACAAGACTGAAGGGATCTAGCCATGAATTTACATCTTTCTACTATATATTTTGTTGTCACATAAAATTATAGCACATCAAACCAAGACTTTTAATATAGGTATTCAAACATAATAGCAGCTACATAGGTGAGGTGTGAATGCTGCGTTTTATATTATCTACTAAATCACTTAAACATCCACAGCTTCCTTATCTCACTGCTGGGTATTTAAATCTCTTGCACTTATGATAAATAAGATTGTACTCAAACATAAACAAGAAAGAAAACAAAGATAATATCATGGAGCTAATAAAAAAAGAGGAGGGAATTCCGTCTGATCCAAAACTGAAGCACCCATAGGAAGCCGGAACGCTTTGTACGTACGATCGGGGCACGCACACACTCACATCATATGCAGCCGGTCGCCATACTTTCATCTGACACATCACCCCCGTATTACGAGTCACGCTAAAATCGCTCATAACGCTCCCAGCGCTCACGTTGATTTTTCAGCGTTCCGATTAAGATATTGCGCTCAATGACTTTGACCGCTGTTAATGACTCGGGACAACCAATCACGGACGGCGATATCGCAAGATGGCGTCGGTCATGACGTTTGCAAGAGATTTCATTGTCGCGCTCACGGCAATTCGGTACGCGTTTTTAGCGCGATAATGTCGATATTATCGATTTTAGCGTGAATCGGAATAGGGCCATGTAATATGTCCGCCATTTTGGGCTTCAGTTCTATGTCAATCAAAACTCAATCCTTTCTTTTTTTATTTCATCCATGGATAATATAATCACTTCGAAGATTTTGACATTTTTGACAATAGGTGTCTTTACTTTCAAATACAGAGGCGTTTTATTTAAAAAAAAAGGTTCCGCCACAGATTAGAGAAAAAAAAAATCTACTAGGTTCCGCTCTTTTTTTTTTCTTATATTTTGACTCCACACATAGTGTATTTAGCCAGTGTCAAATATTGTAATTTTTCATCATGTTAATTGAATAGTCAAGTCTTAGTCATAGTCCAGTCTAAGTCAGGTAAGTGGTGGCAACTTTACTAGAAGCTTCTATGGAATTTTGGAAGCAACACGAAAAATCACGTTTCATCACTTGCCCACACTGATGCTCGTAATTCAGCGCTTAATGCGTAAAACGCCACGAATTTTAAACACTAACACTGGAAAAAGCACAAGATTTGAGAAATAATACAATGCAACGACGTGAACTTTTCCGCGTTCCCGCAAAAACTGCAATATTTATTTTCCTGTCTGTCTGCCGTCAAGCGTTAGCGTATAATAGTCTGTGGCTCCTCTATCCACAGAGTAAGTATAGTAGATTTATTTTCTCTAATCTGTGCCTCTATCTTAGTTTGTGGTACTTTTTTCTTTAGGCCAAATTTAAGTAAAGAGTTTATAGTTTACTAACTTCAACTCTTAGTTAAAGGCAAAGAGTATCACTTCGTTTTAGAAAAAGGTGGAGTGGAGTCTTTTTGTTTTCGACGCTGTTTAGCATTTTCTGCAAGTTTCAATGCCAATATCGAGCGGAGAAAATGACAGCTGATAACGGCATATTGTGCTGTCAAAGACATTTGTTATCTGACAAATTATTTTGATATGAAATAATTGTACAAATGTATTTTTTTTAAGACTTTTGACTTTTGACTCATCGACTAAACGCTACTTAACCGGTAGGTATCAAGTAAGGTACTTTTTAGGGTTCCGTACCCAAAGGGTAAAGCGGCAAAAATAACGATCTAATATTGTTTGGAGGCCGGAAGGGAAGATATCACAATTTTCTTTTTCAAAATCGAGGAAATTTTGGTCATGGCGGAAAAAAAAAATCTCCGATCCGAATGAAAATTGATATCTGGGGGTCCTCAAGAATGTTGATCAACATTCTAAAATCAAATTTTGACATGCGCCATTTTTCAATAGGGTTTCCATACAAAGGTACTTTTATCAAAATATAAACTTTCCTTTATTACCCTCCTAATACGAATGTTATAGAAAAGCTGTTTCTGGGGATCGAGTAGAGATGTAGTAATGGACAAAACGAAATATTAATGACATCGATTATTTCAAGATGGCAGATATAAGCATATCGACATAGAGAAAAAGTGATTCGATCCGGATGAAAATTTATATCTGAGAATCCCCCTAGATACTCAGTAATAATATTGGAAAAAAATTTTGATCCCGCCATTTTGAAAAGATTCATACATACAACTGAACTTTTTTATGGATCTCCAATCCGTATGAAAATTGATATCTGAGTGTCCCCAAGGATACTGATTAACATGCTATGTCTTCTTTTAGACATCCACCGTTTTTCAAAATGGCTGCCCTACATACTGGCAAAGCCACCAACGCGAAGACGAGCGAAGCGGGAAGGAGCTTCAAACTACCTATCGCGACGACGAGCGGAGCGAGGAGGAGCTTCAAACTACCTACCGCGACGACGAGCGAAGCGAGGAGGAGCTTTAAACTACTTACCGCGACGACGAGCGAAGCGAGGAGGAGCTTTAAACTACCCATCGCGACGACGAGCGAAGCGAGGAGGAGCTTCAAACTACCTACCGCGACGACGAGCGAAGCGAGGAGGAGCTTCAAACTACCTACCGCGACGACGAGCGGAGCGAGGAGGAGCTTCAAACTACCTACCGCGACGACGAGCGAAGCGAGGAGGAGCTTCAAACTACCTACCGCGACGACGAGCGAAGCGAGGAGGAGCTTTAAACTACCCATCGCGACGACGAGCGAAGCGAGGAGGAGCTTCAAACTACCTACCGCAACGACGAGCGAAGCGAGGAGGAGCTTCAAACTACCTAGCGCGACGACGAGCGAAGCGAGGAGGAGCTTCAAACTACCTACCGCGACGACGAGCGAAGCGAGGCGGAGCTTCAAACTACCTCTTTGGAGAAATAAAACAAAATGGCCGCCATGCAAAATTAAAAGGCGCAACGGAGGCTTTCTAACAGTCTTAACATAATTCAAAGTTGGCGGATTCAAAATGGCGCCCGATTTTATAAGTAACTCAGATTCGGCTGATATTTTATATTTGGGAGTTTTAAAGGACGCTGATTTCAAATTTTGACCTTTTACTCGACTGACAGCATTTTTCAAGATGTCCGCCATGCAAAGTCAAGCGCATTATCATTTTCTTTGAAAAATACCGCTGTTTTGTACTTTTTCTTGCAAAATTTAAAGTTTAGCACCAAGTATAACATTTTTATAAATACAACAGCCACGAAAACGTCCTCGCGGGCCGCACGCGGCCCGCGCACGGAGCAAAATACTAGTCTATAATATATAAAGCTAAACAACCGTATAGATGATTCACTGACTGACTGACATGAATGTTCCCGAAAACTGGCCCATAGGATGATTTGGAAATGTACTAGAGATATGTACGGAAAAATCCCGAGGCCAAAAATTAAATATGTCAGCATCAGAAAGTGGTACCAGGAAGAAGTTCCAGATGGGATCTCGGAAACAGTAAGAGATAAAAATAAACTAATAGAACAAAAATGTAGTAAACCTTAGGACGATTCTAAATAAACAATAAAAAAAGGTACCTCTCATACAAAAAAACATATTTTTCATACAAAGTTGTAATGCTCATTTTTAAACTGAAACTAGATGGCGCTGCACGACTCTAAAACACGCAAGCGTTTTGTACCCGAACTACAGTGGTATAGAAATGAACAAAAATTAACAGCAAGAATAATTACTGAAATGCTTATTAATCGTAAACGGTAAGAGGTAAGTGGGCGTGTTCGACCAAAATTTTCTAGACTGCAGCATCAGAAAGTCGTCTCCAAGTTGGAGAACTCCAGGGGATCTCAGAAACGGTAAGAGATAAAAAAAAAGTAATGGAATAAAAAATGTAGTAAACCTTGGGACGATTCTAGATCACTAATAAAAAAAGGTACCTTCTATCATTTTATAACTAAAGCTTATCAGAAAAGAAACTAGATGGCGTTGTACAACTCTAAAACACGCAAGCGTTTTATACCCGAACTATAGTGGTAGAGAAATGAACAAAAATAAATAGCATGAAAATGAAACGCTTATAAATCGTAAACGGTAAGAGGTAGGTGGGGGGAGCTCGGTTAAAATGTTATAGAGGACCATGACTTTCGGATGGTCATGAAAATCCAAGATGGCGGCCATTTTGAAAGTTGGTCCGATCCGGCTGATTTTATGCATTGGGGGGTTTTTGGGGCCCTTGATTCCATAGTTGAAAAATATTTTGGATTCCGCCATTTATAAAGATGGCTGCCGTGCAATTTTTTTTTCCATTTTCGGCGCATTGTTTCCTTATACCTATGGGAAATTTTGATCATTTTTTTTATAAATTTGTATGAAAAAGGACATTCGAAATTCAAAATAATCCATGACCTGGTCTTCCGACCTTCCATCATCGTGACCATCGACGGCCTGGCTAAGCTATATGAGATAGGTCATATGCGTTCTCAGGAATGTCATAGTAAACCCTGGAACGATTTTAGAGAACACAAAAAAATTCAAAATGGCGGGAAAAAAAACAACCATACTAATTTTGACTGGAAATGACGGCAAAACCATGACTTTTTAGTATAAAGAGCTCGAACTGATATTGTTTGGAGGCCGGAAGGGAAGATATTACAAAATTGTTTTTTTTTAAATGGCGGAAATTTCGGTATTGGCGGAAAAAAAGTTTCTCCGATCCGGATGAAAATCGATATCTAGGAGTCCCCAAGGATGCTGATCAACATTCTAAAATCAAATCATAGGGTTGCCATACAAAGGTGATTAACCCCAAGGGATCTCAGAAACGGTAACAGATAAAAAAAAACTAATGGAACAAAATATATAGTAAAACTTGGGACGATTCTAAATCAGTCATAAAAATTGGTACCTCTCATACAAAAAACGTGGTTTTCATACAAAGTTGTAACTAACTGAAGCTTATCAGAAAAGAAACTAGATGGAACCATGACACTTTAGTAAAAAGAGCTCGAACTAATATTGTTTGGAGGCCGGAAGGGAAGATATTACAAAATATTTTTTTTTCAAAATGGCGGAAATTTCGGTCTTGGCGGATTTTTTTCAAGATGGCGGATGGAGACGTATTGACTTACAGAAAAAGTTATCCGATCCGGATGAAAATCGATATTTGAGACTCCCCTTAGATACTTAGTAAGAATATGGGGAAAAATTTTTGGTTCCGCCATTTTGAAAAATTTCATACATTTTACTGAACTTTTTTATGGATCTTCAATCCGTATGAAAATTGATATCTGTGTGTCCCCAAGGGCACTGATTAACATGCTTTAGCTTCTTTTAGACATCCACCGTTTTTCAAAATGGCTGCCATACATACTATCAAAACTATCAACGCGACGACAAACGAAGCGAGAAGGAGCTGCAAACTACCTACCGCGACGACGAGCGAAGCGAGGAGGAGCTTTAAACTACCTATCGCGACGACGAGCGAAGCGAGGAGGAGCTTTAAACTACCTACCGCGATGACGAGCGAAGCGAGGAGGAGCTTCAAACTACCTAACGCGACGACGAGCGAAGCGAGGAGGAGCCTCAAACTGCCTAACGCGACGACGAGCGAAGCGAGGAGGAGCTTCAAACTACCTATCGCGACGACGAGCGAAGCGAGGAGGAGCTTTAAACTACCTACCGCGACGACGAGCGAAGCGAGGAGGAGCTTCAAACTACCTAACGCGACGACGAGCGAAGCGAGGAGGAGCCTCAAACTGCCTAACGCGACGACGAGCGAAGCGAGGAGGAGCTTCAAACTACCTAACGCGACGACGAGCGAAGCGAGGAGGAGCTTCAAACTACCTAACGCGACGACGAGCGAAGCGAGGAGGAGCTTCATACTACCTACCGCGACGACGAGCGAAGCGAGGAGGAGCTTCAAAGTACCTACCGCGACGACGAGCGAAGCGAGGAGGAGCTTCAAACTACCTATCGCGCCGACGAGCGAAGCGAGGAGGAGCTACAAACTACCTATTGCGATGACGAGTGAAGCGAGGAGGAGCTTCAAACTACCTATTGCGACGACGATCAAACTACCCATTGCTACGTTTACAATGTTTTACTAATGCGACGTTTTTTAATTGGCTTTAGCTAATCTAACCTAACTTCAACACCACTAACCTTTTTTTACCTAACAACTGAATATTTTCGGGAACCTTGAATAAAATAGACACTCTTTGAAGAAACATAACAAAATGGCCGCCATGCAAAATTAAAAGGCGCACACTATCGAAACTAATAGAGGCAAGCATAGCGTGTTTGGACTCATGTTACAGAGAACAACGGAGGCTTTCTTACAGTCTTAAAATAATTCAAAGATGGCGGATTCAAAATGACGCCCGATTTTATAGTAACTCGGATTCGGCTGATATTTTATATTTGGGGGTTTTAAAGGATGCTGATTTCAAATTTTGACCTTTTACTTGACTGACAGCATTTTTCAAGATGGCCGCCATGCAAAGTCAAGCGCATTATCATTTTCTTTGAAAAATACCGTCGTTTTGTACTTGTACTTGCAAAATTTAAAGTTTAGCACAAAGTATAAGACTTTTATAAATACAACAGCCACGATAACGTCCTCGCGGGCCGCACGCGGCCCGCGCACAGAGCAAAATACTAGTCTTAACAGATATATAAAGCTAAAAAACGGTGACAGATGATTTATTGACATGAATGTTTTCGTAAGAAGGAGCCATCGGACGACCTTACAATCTATGAGAGATATGTACGGAAAAATCCCGAGGCCAAAAATTAAATATGTCAGCATCAGAAAGTGGTACCAGGAAGAAGTTCCAGATGGGATCTCGGAAACGGTAAGAGATAAAGATAAACTAATTGAACAAAAATGTAGTAAACCTTGGGACGATTCTAAATAAACAATAAAAATAGGTACCTCTTATACAAAAAAACATATTTTTCATACAAAAACCGAAAAATACTTACTCAGAAAGTCATATATTCCTGTCCTGTCATCCAGTAAGAAACTCTATAGACCCTTGAATAAGGTCGATAATCGTATGAAATAAGATGGCCGCATACGGCTAACTTCTGTTCGGTGCTGGTAAATAATAATGTGATCTATGGTCTATGGTGGATGGAGTGCGACCACTTGGGCAGATTTCTGCCATTTGGGCAGATTTCAAATTTACACTGTAATGATAAATAAAAAGTGTATACGTTTTAAAAATGTGTTGTTATGAGCATACATACATAAGATATTATGAGAAAAAATGTAGAATCCGCCATTTTGAAAATTTCATTCGTTAAACAGCTGATCTTCCTTATTACGCTGAAACTACATTAGTATTAGATATTACACACAGTATTAGATATTTTGAGCTTACGTATGTTGTGGTAGTAATAGAAATTTCAGGTTATATTGGAAAAAAAGTTTCTTCGCTCCGAATGAAAATCGATTACAACATATTTTAGTCAATTTTGACATCCACCGTTTCCCAAAATGGTTGCCATACGTTGTACTGTTGATGTGACTACCAAACGCGACGACGAGCGAAGCGAGGAGGAGCTTCAAACTATCTACCGCGACGACGAGCGAAGCGAGGAGGAGCTTCAAACTACTTACCGCGACGACGAGCGAAGCGAGGAGGAGCTTCAAACTACATACTGCGACGACGAGCGAAGCGAGGAGGAGCTTCAAACTACTTACCGCGACGACGAGCGAAGCGAGGAGGAGCTTCAAACTACCTATCGCGACGACGAGCGAAGCGAGAAGGAGCTTCAAACTATCTACCGCGACGACGAGCGAAGCGAGGAGGAGCTTCAAACTACTTACCGCGACGACGAGCGAAGCGAGGAGGAGCTTCAAACTACTTACCGCGACGACGAGCGAAGCGAGGAGGAGCTTCAAACTACCTACCGCGACGACGAGCGAAGCGAGGAGGAGCTTCAAACTACCTACCGCGACGACGAGCGAAGCGAGGAGGAGCTTCAAACTACCTCTTTGAAGAAATAAAACAAAATTGCCGCCATGCAAAATTAAAAGGCGCACACTATCGGAACTAATAGAGACAAGCATAGCGTGTTTGGGCTCATGTTAAAGAGAACAACGGAGGCTTTCTTACAGTCTTAAAATAATTAAATAAAAGACTAGACCCCACGGTGAATTGTTGTCAAATGTATATCCATTTTTACATTATTGACAGAAAAAGCGACTGGCTGATTTGGGCAGAATTTATATGCCTTTTTAAGGTTAGGGCAGAATTTGTAGTTTTTACATATGGTCACACATTTATTTTGTTTCGGGCGATTTGCTTTGTTCTCAGATTAAAGAAGTTTGTTTTGCTAAATATTGTATATTATACTGTGAATCATATTTCGGTTGTGTGGTAAGTTCTTCGGCATTAAAGTAAATCTTCTGAAGTAGGTAAGTTTTATATATATAGAAGACTATATATTTCACGAATTGTTGAGATAACTATAAGGTGATATATAAATAAATGTTTTAAATGAGATTGCCATGGCTAGGTAAATACATCATTCCTAACCTATCAACAGAAAAGAACAGTACCTATGCAAAGGAACAATGACTGACAATTAAATAAAAAAATGACCTACTATTTGAAAATCACTAACTAGGTACTAAGACATAGGTTAACTACTTAAGTTACTAACATATTGTGAGAAACAAGAGATTAAAAAACTACCTAAAACGTTTATTTTATCACCCTATCTGCTCCTTCAGTCTACCTATGAAAATAAAGCATGTAACTCTGCCGCTGGAACTTAGGAAGTGATTCCAATAGTGGTATAGATCCTGTAAGTACTATTAAAAGGACTGAATGTTCAAGAGTCCATGAATGTACTTACTTTTATACCATAAGATGGTATTGTTATTTTAATATTATAATTTGGATTTGGACTTGGATTGGAATATTAGAATAAAACCTAATCAGACACAAACAAACCTCCTATTACTATTATAAGTGGAAAGAGTTAAAAATATATTATTTTCTTTTCAGTTTTACAACCCCATACTGGACTGACAGCTCAGTTGGTAACCATAGAATCCATGGATTGTGGTTTTGATTCCCACCCAGGACAAACATTTGTGTCTGGGTGTTATATTGTACTTTATTTGTGTATGTATTTACATTTCTATCAGTTATTTGCTTCCCATGGTAAAAAAAAAACAAACTATGCTTAGCTCACAGAATTCGCCCTATTACATAGGTTACTTGAGGCTAGATTGATTGCACTGTGTGAAATGTCCAGACATTTAGGGAAAGGATGTATGGAGGCAGGTATTCATCCTTTTTAGGGTTCAGTACCCAAACAGTAAAGCGAACCCTATAATAACTAATACATTCTCCCTTCTCTTTCCCATAGTACAGGACAGAAGCGGTTTTGGATCACATGTATTTCTGTTTCTGTTGCCACTATAACAATAAATACATACTAAAAGCAGAATAAAATAAATATTAAAGGGGCTCCCATGCAACGGATGTTGTTTTTATTTTTATAGATAATGTGGTATTTTCATTTCTTTCTAGGACAGTGGATTTGAGATCAACACCGGCAGCGGAACCAAAAAGAAACACAAAGAAACAATGGCTAACATTATCGTCAGGCGGAAGATGACTGTCTAGATGACAAATACATTTTGTAACATTATTATCTTTATCATTTTCAGGTTACAAAAGAAGAGAAAGAGTCAAAAAAACTGCCCAAAACCTAGATTTTTACCATATAAGCATGTAACTGTGCTGCTGGAACTTAGGAAATGATTCCAATAGTGGTAAAGATCCTGTAAGAACTATTAAAAATGTAAGATAAGAAGAATCTAAATGTAATATCCTGAAGGACTGAAACAGTGTTTGTGAATTAATGTGGTAGAATAATAATTAGAAAATGGTGTCTCCAAGTTTCTTTGGTCCCTTGATTTTTTTTATAACACCGATTTGCTATGTTCAAGAGTCCATGAAAGTACTATCACAATATACCTACCTAATTTCATTAAGATCATAGAATGACGATAAATAATTTCAAATGTAAGAGTATCAATATTTTATTATAATTTGGACTTGGATTGCATTATTAAATTAAAGGTAATCAATCAGACACAAACCAATTTTATTTATTTATTTATCTAAGATTCACAGCGTAGGCAGACCACCCACTAAGTGGACCGATGACCTGGTGAAAACTGTGGCAAGCCGATGGATGCAGAAGGTGAGCAGCCGCTCAAAGTGGCACTCTCTGGGGGAGGCCTATGTTCAGCAGTGGATTATGATGAACTATGATGAACCATCAGCTCCTCGCAGTAGGTACTGACCAGATCAATAATTACTATTAGGTACCAGGTTTAAACATAAATTTAGATATGCCTTGCATGAGACCAGTAGGTAAGTACAATCTATGTATGTATTTTTAGCTAACAGGCAATTTACTAATATTATTTCCCTTCACTTGAAACTACCTACATACATTGAAAAACTAAATAAAATACCATTAACTTTGCTAAGGTTGTATTTGGAACATCTGTGAATAAATGGATTCTATAATTAATTGTTCACCTGTTGCAACTGAAATCATTAAATTCATTATGTGTCCCACGGGCAGCTGTGCGCTGTCTGCCTGCATAGACATGGCAAGTTATACTATAAAAAAAATGGGAGGTAAATTCTATGGCTGTCTGTCAAACAACCTATACAATATAACCTTTTCTATTTCTGAATTAATAACACTAAAAAAAGTATATTAATAAATAATAATGTTTTGTTACAATCACCAGATCAATTCGTTTTTTAAATTTAGAGGATAAGTAGGTATCTACCTAATTAGATATGCTGTATAGGTACCTAAGTGTAAATGAATGGTATATCTAAGTAAGTAAAAGAAATGTATTGTGTCTTTTCTTTTCCTTATTCCTGGTCAGAGCGAATAGCATGAGATATTAGCTGTCCATTTTGACAGATTTACCCTAATTACTGAACCCGACTGAAAAAAACATCATGAGTTCTCATTAAGATAGATAGGTACCTACTAAGTGGATATTTTTAACAAACCCACACTAATCCAGGGTAAAGTTGTTTAAATAAATAAACTAAGTATAGTTACTTTAAGTGTGTGGACATTTCACACAGCCCCATCTAGCTCCAAACTAATAGTCTTATTACACCTGCCGCAATCAGGGTATAAGCATAGCTTGTACTATGGGAACCAGATAACTCATATAATACATAGATACATTTTTGTTTGTAACTACATATATAGAATACAATATAACACCCAGATACGGAACAAACATCTAACTTCATCACACAAATGTTTGTCTCTGGTAGGAATCGAACCCACAGCCCTCGGTTCAGAAGGCAGGGCTACTACCAGCTGAGCCATCGGGCCTATCGATAATATAGCTAAGTTTAGGACACACAGTATGTCGTTGCTTGGATGTGGTTGACATTCCATGTAGGCGCCCGCGCGTCCTAAACTGAGCTTTATTTCCATGCATTTTGAATGGAATAGGAAGCCGTCTGTGCCATGTCGGCGCCCGACGCCATTTATGTGTGGCCTGCGCTAAGGTAGCAGAGGAATAGTTATTTTGTTTTTTGTTTCTCTCTGTAGTAGAAATAGGCTAAGATAAAACACTGAGTAGCTATTTCACTGTGGCCCAACTGCCATGAAATTATGCCCAATTGTACAGCAGCTGTTACAAACTTTCATATATTGACTAAACAGGGGTATACTTACAGTATATTATACATATCAATCAAGTATATTACTATATTTTTTTAATATAAGTAACTAACTTTCTACAAACAAAGAGGTGGTGTAAAGTAAGTGCGCATCACATTGTCACCATGGGCAAGAAGAAATACCCATGGTCTACCCAGGTGAACTCTGGTGGACCATGGATTGAATCTTGCTATAGATTGACACTTGACAAGCACTTCATATATTTTATTGTAAATAAGGTATTGTGATGTATTGTAATCTGTAAAAATAACGCTGTTTCCTTATTAGTTTTCATGGACCTAATAAGAAACCTTTGATTGAGACCTAAAACCTTTTTTTATTTCATCCATGTTAGTTTCATTAAAAATGTCTGTTTCATATGGTACATAATGGGATTGATTTAATCATTGTTTCCACTGCTGAACACAGGCATCCCATTAACACCCCACTTGGATGCTTATCATAGAGGGGTTTGCCATAAGCACCCATAGAGGTTTAAATATGTACTAGAAGTCTTTGTAACCACCACACTTGGCTTGGTGATCGGCTGAACGCAGACGATTCTAATGTGCCGAGGAGAATGTTGCTGTCTATTTTCTGGATATTCCATTCCAGACCACAAAACAAAAATCAGGATTCTACAAGTTGAGTTGGAAAAACTTCTTGATTTTGAGCTCTGCGACGGAATAATGTCGCAATTTTGCCAGTGTTCTCACGTACCATGGACCACGTACTGTAAGACAAGACAAGTGACGGGAATAATCTCAAGAATACTATCAGAATAATCTGTCTGGACAACTCGCAGGTACCTACGGATTTTTATCTTCATTCTACAACAAAAATATAAAATTATAAATAAACATTCTTTTTTTTTCTAATTCAAAGCGCTGAAACTGACAAAGACAACTTATAAATGGCATTGACATTTAACAGCACTTTTTTTTGTTATATTTTGGCTCCACACATAGTGTATTTAGCCAGTGTCAAGTATTGTCATTTTTCATCATGTTTAATGTTAATAGAATATTACACGTAAAGTCAAGTCTTAGTCATAGTCATAGTCCAGTCTAAGTCAGGTAGTTATAGTCCAGTCTAAGTCATGCTCCAGTAAAGTGGTGGCAACTTTACTAGAAGCTTCTATGGCATTTTGGAAGCAACACGAAAAATCACGTTCCACCACATTATATCACTTGCCTACACTCATGCTCGTAATTCAGCACTTAATGCGTAAAACGCCACCAATTTTAAACATTGAAAACACTGGAAATAGCACAAGTTTTGAGAAATAATACAATGAATGACGTGAACATTTCCGCGTTCCCGCCAAAAACTTTGTAATATTTATTTACCTGTCTGTCTGCCGTCAAGCGTTAGCGTATAATAGTCTGCGCCCGTCTTGTACTTTTATCACAGATTACTTATACGTAGCATGACTTTTATCAAAGACTTTTTTTTATCCTATATCCACAGAGTAACTTAACCCAATTTCTTTACTTGGCAAGGTATATGTCGCTATGAATGTTGCAATGAACCTTACACACTCTTGTTCGTAAAAGTCAAACTTTGCTCCATCATATAGTGGTAGTTCATCTGAGTGTATAGTAGATTTGTTTTTCTCTAATCTGTGGCTCTGTCTTAGTTTGTGGTACTTTTTTCTTTGGGCCAACTATTTTTTTTTTTCTCTAATCTGTAGGGCAGACTTCAACTAAAGAGTATATAATTTACTAACTTCAACTCTTCCTTATAGGCAAAGAAAGAGTATCAAATCGTTTTAGAAAAAGGTGGAGTTGAGTCTTTTTATTTTTGACGCTGTTTAGCATTTTCTGCAAGTGTCAATGCCAATGTCGAGCGGAGAAAATGACAGCTGATAACGGCATATTGTGCTATCAAAGTCATTTGTTATCTGACAATTTTTTATTTTTTTATTTTTGTTATATTTTGGCTCCACACATAGTGTATTTAGCCAGCGAAATGTATTAAACAAATTATTTTGATATGACATAACTGTACAAATGTATTTTTTTTAAGTTTGACTCATCGACTAAACGCTACTTAGCCGGTAGGTATCAAGTTCGGTACTTACATAATCTAATAACCTAACTTCAACACTAACCTATTTTTACCTAACAACTGAATACTTTCGGGAACCTTGATAAAAATTGACACTCTTTGAAGAAACAAAACAAAATGGCCGCCATGCAAAATTAAAAGGCGCACACTATCGGAACTTATGGGGGCAAGCATAGCGTGTTTGGACTCATGACAAAGAGAACAACGGAGGCTTTCTTACAGTCTTAAAATAATTTAAATATGGCGGATTCAAAATGGCGCCCGATTTTTTAGTAACTCAGATTCGGCTGATATTTTATATTTGGGGGTTTTAAAGGATGCTGATTTCAAATTTTGACCTTTTACTTGACTGACAGCATTTTTCAAGAAGGCCGCCATGCAAAGTCAAGCGCATTATCATTTTCTTTGAAAAATACCCCTGTTTTGTACTAATTCTTGCAAAATTTAAAGTTTAGCACAAAGTATAAGACTTTTATAAATACAACAGCCACGAAAACGTCCTCGCGGGCCGCACGCGGCCCGCGCACGGAGCAAAATACTAGTCTATTACCTATAAAGATAAACAGATAGATCACTGACATGAATGTTCCCGAAAACTGGCCCATAGGATGATTTGGAAATGTACTAGAGATATGTACGGAAAAATCCCGAGGCAAAGAATTAAATATGTCAGCATCAGAAAGTGGTACCAGGAAGAAGTTCCAGATGGGATCTCGGAAACGATAAGAGATAAAAATAAACTAATAGAACAAAAATGTAGTAAACCTTGGGACGATTCTAAATAAACAATAAAAAAAGGTACCTTTCATACAAAAAAACATATTTTTCATACAAAAACCGAAAAATACTTACTCAGAAAGTCATATATTCCTGTCCTGTCATCCAGTAAGAAACTTTATCCCCTCTCAAATAAGGTCGTTAATCGTATGAAATAAGATGGCCGCATACGGCTAACTTCAGTTTCATGTTTTGACATTTGACGTATATAGCAAAGTTCTCTGTGCATTTGACTAGATAGATATGGCGGCCACAGAGATGGCGGCGGTTTAATTTTTGTTTGTAATAAGAAAAACAACATTATTTATGTATGTGAGACAAGTAATAAGGGGAATTCTGTGATGTGAGAATAGAACCAGCCTATTTGTTCCCGTGGGTATCATTTGAACGTTCTGACACGTATAGCAACAAGTAAGTCTTATGATAAACGAAGTAAAAGCAGACTCAAAATATACTGCAGAAATGCATAGACTAGGTACTTATTCTAAGCATTAGCATAAAATAATAACAATACCAGGAACAAATTATGCTCTTCATCCAGAACACACTAAAATTCTATGCTTGTTTATTAGTACCTAAAGTATTAATATCCACCTTGTTTTTTATTAACTCAATGCTACCTTGTCTCATTTTCAGAGTTCCAACCTATAAAAGATCCAAAAAACAAGCGCTCAGTGATGGATGTTAATTATGACAGAGGAAAAACAGGAGTTTGGTTTAGCATCAGGTAAATAATTAGGTCACCTCTTCTAAGCTTATGGGGAAACTGTGAATAATAGCTTAATATAGATTTAGGGTGGGTATTTTCACCAATAGTTGAGGTAACCAATGGAAATGGTCAAAATTTGTTAGAGCTGTTGGTCACCTTAACTATTGGTGTAAACCCACCCTCAAGCTCAAGTAAGCTCAAAGTAGCCCAGCAAGCAGAACTAAAATGACCAATTTAGTTGTTTTGAAATAGCAACGGGCAGGTCCTAAAACAAAACTTTCATGGTTGTTACCCACTGGAATACTACCACTGAGATGACAGCATGCATGTTTTTGAAATTGGGTCGCTGGGAGTTAAAAAGTTAAGCTATGATCATAAAGACAGTGAAGTTAAAATGTTGATTGCATATTTCTATTTTTGCTCTTTGCATTCTATGAAGTCGATAATACCAAAAACAAAGCAATTTTATGAAGTAAGTATGTATATATTTATATGTATATGTAGTATGTATAATGGTGTAATTTATGTTATCTTATTTAGAATCAGCAAGTTGAAGTGGCAATGGGCAAGCCACATCACTCGTAGAACTGACAACAAAAGGGAAGAAAGGTGGGCCGACAACCTGGTGACCATAACCATGGGGAGCCGATGGATGCAGAAAGCAAGCAGTCTCTTAAAGTGGCATTCTTTGGGGGAGTTCTGGTTGTCTTCATGTTGTTGATGATGATACAAATTGGTTTTTATTCAAAGAAAGCATGCAAAATCAAAATGAAACAATATAATAATAGTTATGTATGTAGGTGTATAAAATTATATAATGAGGTGCTGCTTATGTCATTGTTATATAAACTATCTTATCAATGTATCTAAGTGTTTTTTTTGGGTCTTGGTATAGAAGTACTATATATTTATTCTGTGGTATAGGTAAGGTAATTGTGTTAAGTCCAGGTAACAGATACATATATTTCTATCTCTTGGTAGTGTGGTACAAACTCAATGGCGGCTATGAAGTGCACTGCAAGCCATCCACATGCTGCACTCATATTTCTCACCGACTTCAAAGCTGACATTGAGTTTGAATCACACTTTATGTATGTAACCGGTATATTCCCAGTTGCCCGTACATTGCCCTGAGGTGGTATTTGGGAATAATATGGGTTGCAAGTTGGTAATGTTTTTTAAATAATGCTACTTTGGATCTAGAGTAGCAGTGGAATAGTTAGGAAACTGTGGGTTGGATTCCCACCTGGTACCAACATTTGTGTGATGAAAATAGGTATTTGTCCTCTGTCTGGGTATTATATACTGTTAGTTTATCTGAGTATATCAGTTATCTGGTTCCCATAGTACAAGCTATGCTTAATTCTGGGTTAGATTAAAGTAAATCTTCTGAAGTAGGTAAGTTTTATATATATAGAAGACTATATATTTCACGAATTGTTGAGATAACTATAAGGTGATATATAAATAAATGTTTTAAATGAGATTGCCATGGCTAGGTAAATACATCATTCCTAACCTATCAACAGAAAAGAACAGTACCTATGCAAATGAACAATGACTGACAATTAAATAAAAAAATGACCTACTATTTGAAAATCACTAACTAGGTACTAAGACATAGGTTAACTACTTAAGTTACTAACATATTGTGAGAAACAAGAGATTAAAAAACTACCTAAAACGTTTATTTTATCACCCTATCTGCTCCTTCAGTCTACCTATGAAAATAAAGCATGTAACTGTGCTGCTGGAACTTAGGAAATGATTCCAATAGTGGTAAAGATCCTGTAAGAACTATTAAAAATGTAAGATAAGAAGAATCTAAATGTAATATCCTGAAGGACTGAAACAGTGTTTGTGAATTAATGTGGTAGAATAATAATTAGAAAATGGTGTCTCCAAGTTTCTTTGGTCCCTTGATTTTTTTTATAACACCGATTTGCTATGTTCAAGAGTCCATGAAAGTACTATCACAATATACCTACCTAATTTCATTAAGATCATAGAATGACGATAAATAATTTCAAATGTAAGAGTATCAATATTTTATTATAATTTGGACTTGGATTGCATTATTAAATTAAAGGTAATCAATCAGACACAAACCAATTTTATTTATTTATTTATCTAAGATTCACAGCGTAGGCAGACCACCCACTAAGTGGACCGATGACCTGGTGAAAACTGTGGCAAGCCGATGGATGCAGAAGGTGAGCAGCCGCTCAAAGTGGCACTCTCTGGGGGAGGCCTATGTTCAGCAGTGGATGATGATGAACTATGATGAACCATCAGCTCCTCGCAGTAGGTACTGACCAGATCAATAATTACTATTAGGTAACCAGGTTTAAACATAAATTTAGATATGCCTTGCATGAGACCAGTAGGTAAGTACAATCTATGATGTATTTTTAGCTAACAGGCAATTTACTAATATTATTTCCCTTCACTTGAAACTACCTACATACATTGAAAAACTAAATAAAATACCATTAACTTTGCTAAGGTTGTATTTGGAACATCTGTGAATAAATGGATTCTATAATTAATTGTTCATCCTGTTGCAACTGAAATCATTAAATTCATTATGTGTCCCACGGGCAGCTGTGCGCTGTCTGCCTGCATAGACATGGCAAGTTATACTATAAAAAAAAATGGGAGGTAAATTCTATGGCTGTCTGTCAAACAACCTATACAATATAACCTTTTCTATTTCTGAATTAATAACACTATAAAAAGTATATTAATAAATATCAGTTATCTGGTTCCCATAGTACAAGCTATGCTTAATTATGGGTTAGATGGTGCTGTGTGTAATGTCCGCACATTTATTTATTTTCCTCTTCCTTTTCTTCTGTGTTTTTATTATAATCAAATCCTCCTTTCTAATGGGAACGCCTATGTTCAGCTGTGGACATCTGACTGGTGACATGCCTATTCATAACTTATTGGTAGGTCCTAAAATGAATAATACTACTACTACTTTCTCCATGTGTACATAATTTATATATGTTTTGCACTATAAATAATAAATAAATATCTGGACATTCACACACCGGCACCACAATCTAGCCTTAAACTAAGCAAAGCTTCTACCATGAAGACAATAATAAATTTAATACAATATTTACACCCTTGTTTCTAAATTCAACATTTTTACCAGAAATCTGCCAATACAAACGGTATATTCATGTTGCCGCAAATTCAATTCAATTATACAACTATTTTTGTTAAAAAAAGCTTACAATTGTAACTGAATTTTGAATATTTTATTAACGAATATCTATCATAATTCAATTTTGAACAGTTGACTTTTTAAATAAACATTAATAGCCCTAACACGCCCACTACTGAACATGGGCCTCCAATTTAGCAAAATTCATTAGCTACTTATATTTAAATGTGCATAGGTACTTAAATGTTTAAATATAATGATCACAATAATAAATCCTTTTTGTATTTTATCCATAGCATTCTTCTTCTGTTACATATAGCTGGTTGGCAATATACAACTCCTTACTTAAAAGATATCCATGCCCTCATGTGTGTTATACAGTTATACTGTACTATTGCAGCTACATACAGTTTTTCTAAGTACTTTCAAACAATTTTTCACCTGAAACATAAGAAACAACACAGTTAATATAAAAGAAGGTATAATCTATACAAATGGGTAATTGTATAAAAAAATTACAATGAAAGAAAATTCATCATCAACCGGAAAACATCCATAATAATCATGTTAAATAAAACGATTGTATAATAAATTTAGTATGTGCATATTGAGCTAGGTGCTAGCTTAAACCCTCGGCTCAGACTCCAGTCAGGCGGTTAAGAAAAGGATGTCCCAGCTTAGGCTTTCAGGATGGATAGATGCAGGTTAAAATTGCATCATGATTCAAAATATTTCCGTACCAATAAAATTAATCTGTCCTAGAATGATATTTAAGCAATTTGTGTAGAAGTTTGTCTGCCTCCGCTTATTGTAACCATTCCATCTGAAAACAAATCATAATAAATTCTCATGGGATATGGAAATCAGATATAATCTGTGAATGGTCTATCCATGTTGTATGGTATCATCATCATCAGCTTAGTGTGATGTCTATGCGGCCTAATTATACTTACAGGGTCAAAATATCTTTTAGATGAATAAGTGTCAGATACAAACAGTGGTACCGATGTCTATTATTTATTATTTTTCTCTATGTTTTCTCTGTTAGGTTTTGTTTTGAGGAACTTTGTTATATAGATTGATAAATCTTCCCCACAAATAACATCAATCAAAATGACCATAGTGACTTCTCTATAGATAAGCTCTTTCCATTGTCCAGTATCGCCGAGGTTGTTGGCAGTCAGCAGATTCGGTCTGCGAGCTGAAAATGAAAAAGCTATTTATCTTTCTATTCGTAATTACCTATGTAGTACCTGTATATGATGTTTTTGTACGAGTTGGATAATAAATTATTAGTTGGATAATAAATTAGAAGATCTAACTCTGAAACATTTATTGCTCAATACAGCTAGCAAGTGGCCCATGCTGCGCTTTTCGGTTCGTAGCCTTTACGGAAGCGTAAATAAAAAGGGAAAGAAAGAAAATTATACAGTAAGCCGATCAAATCCTGTCTGTCGTTTGATGATCTTTATACGTAATGGTGATGAAATGGAATAGTATTGTTTCAAATATGTTTGGTTGCACTTTTACTGACCTCAGCTCTATTATGTACTGCAATCAGGGTGGACCGTTTCTATATATACCAATGTACTCTGTGGTGGACCGGAGCCCCGGAGCCTTCGGCTTCAAACACTTCATTGTTGGCAGAAACAAGTCACACATCAATGTTCTTCAAAACAAAACCTAACAGAGAAAACATAGAGAAAAATAATAAATATAAAGGAAATGAATCCTAGAATAGGTATTATAAACTCTTTGAATGAAACTAAATAGCTAAGTTCTCTGTGGAAACTACCAAGCATAACGTTATTATACTCTTTGCTACCAACCCCGTATTCTGATTAACGCTATAATCGCTCGCAACGCTCACGTTAATTATTCAGTGTTCCAATTCAGATAATGCGCTCACGGCTTTGAGCTCTGTCCATGACTAACAACCAATCGCGGACGGCGATATTGCAAGATGACGTCGGTCATGACGTTTACAAAAGATTTCATTGTCACAGTCACGGCCATTCGGTACACGTTCTTAGCGCGATAACATTGATATTATCGATTTTAGCGTGAATCGAAATACGGCCCAAGTACAAACTAGACATAGACAAACGTCATTGTAATACACTGACTTTTTTTTTCTTATATTTTGGCTCTACACATAGTGTATTTAGCCAGTGTCAAGTATTGTAATTTTTCATCATGTTAATAGAATATTTCAGGTAAGAGTATATAATTTACTAACTTCAACTCTTAGTTAAAGGCAAAGAGTATCAGTCCGTTTTAGAAAAAGGTGGAGTGGAGTCTTTTCGTTTTTGACGCTGTTTAGCATTTTCTGCAAGTGTCAATGCCAATGTCGAGCGGAGAAAATGACAGCTGATAACGGCATATTGTGCTGTCAAAGTCATTTGCTACCTGACAATTTTTTTTTCTTATATTTTGGCTCCACAAATAGTGTATTTAGCCAGTGTCAAGTATTGTAATTTTTCATCATGTTAATTAATAGAATATTTCACGTAAAGTCAAGTCTTAGTCATAGTCCAGTCTTAGTCATGCTCCAGTAAAGTGGTGGCAACTTTATTAGAAGCTTCTATGGAATTTTGGAAGTATCACTAAAAATCACGTTTCACCACATTATATCACTTGCCTACACTCATGCTCGTAATCCAGCACTTAATGCATAAAAAGCCACCAATTTTAAACATTAACACTGGAAAAAGCATAAGTTTTGAAAAATAATACAATGCAACGACGTGACCTTTTTCACGTTCCCGCCAAAACCCACAAATTATTTTGATATGACATAACTGTACAAATGTATTTTTTTTAAGTTCGACTCATCGACTAAACGCTACTTAGCCAGAAGGTATCAAGTTAGGTACATTTTAGGGTTCCGTACCCAATGGGTAAAGCGGCAAAAATAACGAACTAATATTGTTTGGAGAACGGAAGGGAAGACATCACAAATTTTTTTTTTCAAAATGGCGGAATTCGGTCATTGCGGAAAAAAAATTCTCCGATCCGAATGAAAATTGATATCTGGGGGTCCCCAAAAATGTTGATCAACATTCTAAAATCAAATTTTGACATGCGCGATTTTTCAATAGGGTTGCCATACAAAGGTACTTTTATCAAAATATAATCTTTCCTTTATTACGCCCCTAATACGAATGTTATAGAAAAACTGTTTCTGGGGATCGAGTAGAGATGTAGTAAGGGACAAACGGAAATATTAATGAAATCGATTTTTTCAAGATGGCAGATATAGGCATATCGACATAGAGAAAAAGTGATTCGATCCGGATGAAAATTTATATATGGGAATCCCCCTAGATACTCAGTAATAATATAGGAAAAAAAATTTTATTCCGCAATTTTGAAAAGATTCATATATACAACTGAACTTTTTTATGGATCTCCAATCCGTATGAAAATTGATATCTGAGTGTCCCCAAGGATACTGATTAACATGCTATAGCTTCTTTTAGACATCCACCGTTTTTCAAAATGGCTGTCATACATACTGGCAAAGCCACCAACGCGACGACGAGCAAAGCGAGGAGGAGCTTCAAACTACCTACCGCGACGACGAGCGAAGCGTGTAGGAGCTTCAAACTACCTATCGCGACGACGAGCGAAGTGAGGAGGAGCTTCAAACTACCTACCGCAACGACGAGCGAAGCGAGGAGGAGCTTCAAACTACCCATCGCGACGACGAGCGAAGCGAGGAGGAGTTTCAAACTACCTACCGCGACGAAGAGCGAAGCGAGGAGGAGCTTCAAACTACCCATCCCGACGACGAGCGAAGCGAGGAGGAGCTTCAAACTACCTACCGCGACGACGAGCGAAGCGAGGAGGAGCTTCAAACTACCCATCGCGACGACGAGCGAAGCGAGGAGGAGCTTCAAACTACCTATCGCGACGACGAGCGAAGCGAGGAGGAGCTTCAAATTACCTAACGCGACGACGAGCGAAGCGAGGAGGAGCTTTAAACTACCTAACGCGACGACGAGCGAAGCGAGGAGGAGCTTCAAACTACCTAACGCGACGACGAGCGAAGCGAGGAGGAGCTTCAAACTACCTATCGCGACGACGAGCGAAGCGAGGAGGAGCTTCAAACTACCTACCGCGACGACGAGCGAAGCGAGGAGGAGCTTCCAACTACCTCTGAAAAAATAAAACAAAATTGCCACCATGCAAAATTAAAACGCGCATACTATCGGAACCAATAGAGGCAAGAATAGCGTATTTGGACTCATGTTAAAGAGAACAACGGAGGCTTTCTTACAGTCCTAAAATAATTCAAAGATGGCGGATTCAAAATGGCGCTCGATTTTATAGTAACTCAGATTCGGCTGATATTTTATATTTGAGGGTTTTAAAGGATGCTGATTTCAAATTTTGACCTTTTACTTGACTGACAGCATTTTTCAAGATGGCCGCCATGCAAAAGTCAGATCAATTATCATTTTCTTTGAAAAATACCGCTGTTTTGTACTAATTCTTGCAAAATTTAAAGTTTAGCACAAAGTATAAGGGTTTTATAAATACAACAGCCACGAAAACACCCACGCGGGCCGCTCGCGGCCCGCGCACAGAGCAAAATTCTAGTCTTAACAGATATATAAAGCTAAAAAACGGTGACAGATGATTTATTGACATGAATGTTTTCGTAAGAAGGAGCCATCGGACGACCTTACAATCTATGAGAGATATGTACGGAAAAATCCCGAGGCCAAAAATTAAATATGTCAGCATCAGAAAGTGGTACCAGGAAGAAGTTCCAGATGGGATCTCGGAAACGGTAAGAGATAAAGATAAACTAATTGAACAAAAATGTAGTAAACCTTGGGACGATTCTAAATAAACAATAAAAAAAGGTACCTCTTATACAAAAAAACATATTTTTCATACAAAAACTGAAAAATACTTACTCAGAAAGTCATATATTCCTGTCCTGTCATCCAGTAAGAAACTCTATAGGCCCTTGAATAAGGTCGATAATCGTATGAAATAAGATGGCCGCATACGGCTAACTTCTGTTCGGTGCTGGTAAATAATGTGGTCTATGGTGGATGGAGTGCGACCACTTGGGCAGATTTCTGCCATTTGGGCAGATTTCAAATTTACACTGTAATGATAAATAGTGTAAACGTATTAAAAAATGTGTCTAAATACTTAATAAGATATTTTATGGAAAAAATGATGATCCGCCATTTTGAAAAATGTTATTCATACAACTGAACCGTTATTACGCTGAAACCATTACATAATAACAATTCCTTGATTGAATCTTAGGTCATGATGTTTTTCCTGAATCTTGAATTAATAATGTGTATGGTATTAGTATGTAGTATTATGTATAACTGTAGTTATGTATTATTTTTAGTAGGTAAGAGTATACATTTTTGTTTTATATTTACGCAATCATGCACTTTTTTATTTCATTGTTGTTCTTGGATGTAATTTGTAACTGTTGCAACACCACCCGTAATTTTTGTTTTAATTCCTGTCCATAAAAAAGTAGCCTGGAAGAAATCGCTTAATGCGATAAGGCCGCCGTTCTACCATTCTTTTATAAATTTGTATCTGTGTGCATTCTTGTTTATTGGTGTTCAATAAAGTATTATTGTATTGTATTGTATTGTAATAAAATACCTGTTCTTGAAAAACTTCATGTCATAAAAAGTTTGGCAGATTTAGGCTAATTTGTGGCCTATATTTAAGGTTAGGATTGAGGAGTTTTTGCGGGAACGTGAAAAAGTTCACGTCGTTGCATTGTATTATTTCTCAAAACTTGTGCTTTTTCCAGTGTTAATGTTTAAAATTGGTGGCGTTTTACGCATTAAGTGCTGAATTACGAGCATGAGTGTGGTCAAGTGATATAATGTGGTTTTTTGTGTTGCTTCCAAAATTCCATAGAAGCTTCTTGTAAAGTTGCCACCACTTTACTTTGACTGGACTATGACTAAGACTAAGACTTGACTACGTAAAATATTCTAAAACTCGATGAAAATATACAATACTTGACACTGGCTAAATACACTATGTGTGGAGCCAACATATAAAAAAAAAAAAAAAAAGGTTAGGGCAGAATCTGTAGTTTATAGATATAGTAATACAGATTTGTTTTGTTTTGTTACATTTGTGCTTTTCTTTTATTAATTTAAATTATCCATACAGTTTTTAGTATTTAATCCTCTAAGCCTGTCGGAGAAGCATTGTGAATAAAAGCTTAGTAAATTAGTAAGCGATGGAATGTACTTCCATGAAAGTACTATCATTATCAATGTGGAATTTATGACAATAAAAAGGAGCACCACAAACATTGAGATTGGGTGTGTGGTTCCGGTTGTGTGAGAATAGGCCAGCCCATCTCTTCCCATGGGTATCATTTGCATGTAACACGTAAGTCTTTTAAATGACCTACTATTTGAAAATCACCAACTAAGACATAGGTACTACTTTAACTAACATATTGTGAGAAACCGGAGTTACTATAGATACATTTTTTATTATTTAATCTTCTAAGCCTATGGGAAAACTGTGGATAATAGCTTAATAGAGATTTAGAGTGGGTATTTTCACCAATAGTTGAGGTAACCAATGGAAATGGTCAAAATTTGTTAGAGCTATTAACTGTTGGTTACCTTAGTAAGCTAAAAGTAGCCCAGCAAGCAGAACTAAAATGACCAGTTTAGTACTTAGGTTAGAATTGGCAGGTTGAAATAGCAACGGGCAGGTCATATTGCTTGTACAAATGAAAACTAACGGGGAAGATTATTTTTTATATAAACAAGTTACATACTTGTTTGGAAATAAACATCAAACTTGCAAATGGTATCATGGTATTTTACATAATATATGAATATTCAAAGGCCATTACAATGTTGTCACCAAATTATATTACACAAGAAAGAGATCAACTTAGGTGGACCAACCGGCGACCTGGTCAGAACCGTGGGGAGCTGATGGATGCAAGAGGCAAGCAGCCGCTCAAAGTGGCGCTCTTTGGGGGAGACCTATATTAAGCAGTGGACGTCTTCAGGCTGATGATGATGATGACACAAGAGAAACCAATCCCAAGATTTAATCCATAAAGCATACATTCTAACAAATACTTACTTCTATTTATTTTCAGGACCTAAAAAAGAGAGATATGGCTAAGCTCAGTGTAGTGTGTGCTACATGTTGAGCTGATGGATGCAGAAAGCAAGCAGCCTCTTAAAGTGGCGCTCTCACGGGAGGCCTAGAAGTCTTCAGACTTATGATGAGACAAATGCAGTTATTATTCGAAGAAAGCGTACAAAATCAATTTAGTTATATAGGTATAAAAAAGTAGTCTGGAAGAGACCGCTTTAGTTTCCCTCAAAGTTGAGTTGAAGTCAAGTGAAGGATTATTGGTGAAATGTTTTGGAATACGGGGGTCAGTTTCAAGCTTGTGTGTATATTGATTATTTTTTTTATAAGTGTGGTGTTTCAATAAAGTGTTTTATCTATCTGTAAAATTATGAGGTGCTACCTACGTCATGTAAAGATAAGTTGCTCTTTTTTGTAAACTGTATCTTACCTAAATAAAGAAATGTATCTATGAGTTTTTTTTGTGTCCCAGTATAAGGTAATGGTGGTGGATCATCAACTGTTATATTATTCAAATTTAAAATCATTAGGGCAGGATTTATATATCTAGCTACCTAGAACTTTATTCATTTTGGTGGATTTTTCATACTATTATCTGAACCTGACTGAAAAAAATAGAGGATTTTTTTTATATCTTATATAGATAGGTAGGTACCTATAACTATTCCCACCATCAATGATACCTACCCAATTCATCAGTTCTGCAGCTATTTATTCTATCAGTTATCTGCTTCCCATACCACAGTGACACTTTTTTAAGAAATTCTTTGTTCTAATTGCTAAATATAACAATTTATTTGTCATCATAGGTGCCTACTTTACAAGCAATTCTTTAAAAAAAGGATATATAAAAGTGTTACACACAGTAATGTCAATTATTGTAATAAATCTACCTATTAACTCAATTCTATGGCCGGGGTTTACATCAGCAAGAATCTTTTGCAAGTAGTGTCTCAACTGTAGGTAGTTTACATTGATTAACACTTGCAAGCTACAGTCTGATATATTGTGTTTAGATTCTTCTTGCAGGTGGAAACTCACCCTATGTAGGTAAACTTAACGAAAAAGTATTCTTGTCTTCTCATTCTCGAGGTAATGGTTGTTATTGTATGCAATTCAGTAGATAGGTAGGTATTTAAGGTATTCTTGTCTTACCTCTTACCCCTACCAAATGTATAAGAGCTAACTTTGTTTCAGAAACAGTGTAACCAGTAGCTTTTAGTACATAGTATAGTTTCTATTATTGTAGTAGTTTGAGGAATAAATATAAAAAATATAAGAGTTATATTGACATTTAATAAATAGAATACCATTTTTGCTAAGGTTGTATTTGGAACATCTGTGAATAAGTGAATTCTTCTGTGGTAGAAATAATTTTATTAATTGTTAATCCTGTTGCAGCTAAACTCTTTTGTGTTCACATCGGCGCAACAGCAAACAATGGAGGGCTGCAAATAGTCACATAAGTACACTTCACATAGTTTCAATATTGGTAGGTATATAGGATATAATTAGCTATGTTAAAAAGAATCTGTTGACTTGATGTGTATAAGTGACCTATTCAATGAGAATAAGTTTTATTAGGTCATGGCTGATTTCTGAAAGGGTAATTTTTTATTTATAGGTAGGTACTAAATATTGAATAGGTATTTGAAGTAAACCTCTTAGGAATTGGATAATAACTGTGTAATAATGGTTTGTTTGTATGAGTCCAACTTTTATTATTGTATAATATAACTTTTATCAAATCTTCACATGTATCCAACTTTTTAATGCATGGTTCTTCCGAGTCAGTAAATTTTATACCATCATATTGTTTGTCCTGGTGCTGAATTCTCCACTACAAACTCCAATCAGACTTTTACAGTCATGGCCATAATAGAAATGAACATACAGCATAAATGAAGTCTTCCTCATCTATAAAAAAATAGGTCTTAATATACTTGACACAGATGACAAGACTGAAGGGATCTAGCCATGAATTTACATCTTTCTACTATATATTTTGTTGTCACATAAAATTATAGCACATCAAACCAAGACTTTTAATATAGGTATTCAAACATAATAGCAGCTACATAGGTGAGGTGTGAATGCTGCGTTTTATATTATCTACTAAATCACTTAAACATCCACAGCTTCCTTATCTCACTGCTGGGTATTTAAATCTCTTGCACTTATGATAAATAAGATTGTACTCAAACATAAACAAGAAAGAAAACAAAGATAATATCATGGAGCTAATAAAAAAAGAGGAGGGAATTCCGTCTGATCCAAAACTGAAGCACCCATAGGAAGCCGGAACGCTTTGTACGTACGAGCGGGGCACGCACACACTCACATCATATGCAGCCGGTCGCCATACTTTCATCTGACACATCACCCCCGTATTACGAGTCACGCTAAAATCGCTCATAACGCTCCCAGCGCTCACGTTGATTTTTCAGCGTTCCGATTAAGATATTGCGCTCAATGACTTTGACCGCTGTTAATGACTCGGGACAACCAATCACGGACGGCGATATCGCAAGATGGCGTCGGTCATGACGTTTGCAAGAGATTTCATTGTCGCGCTCACGGCAATTCGGTACGCGTTTTTAGCGCGATAATGTCGATATTATCGATTTTAGCGTGAATCGGAATAGGGCCATGTAATATGTCCGCCATTTTGGGCTTCAGTTCTATGTCAATCAAAACTCAATCCTTTCTTTTTTTATTTCATCCATGGATAATATAATCACTTCGAAGATTTTGACATTTTTGACAATAGGTGTCTTTACTTTCAAACACAGAGGCGTTTTATTTAAAAAAAAAGGTTCCGCCACAGATTAGAGAAAAAAAAAATCTACTAGGTTCCGCTCTTTTTTTTTTCTTATATTTTGACTCCACACATAGTGTATTTAGCCAGTGTCAAGTATTGTAATTTTTCATCATGTTAATTGAATAGTCAAGTCTTAGTCATAGTCCAGTCTAAGTCAGGTAAGTGGTGGCAACTTTACTAGAAGCTTCTATGGAATTTTGGAAGCAACACGAAAAATCAGGTTTCATCACTTGCCCACACTGATGCTCGTAATTCAGCGCTTAATGCGTAAAACGCCACGAATTTTAAACACTAACACTGGAAAAAGCACAAGATTTGAGAAATAATACAATGCAACGACGTGAACTTTTCCGCGTTCCCGCAAAAACTAAAATAAATAAATAAATAAATATGTATGTGAACATTTCACACAGCGCCATCTAGCCCCAAACTAAGCATAGCTTGTACTATGGGAACCAGATAACTGATATAATACTTATATACTTTTTTGTTTGTAAATATATACATAGAATACAATATTACACCCAGACGCAGAACAAACATCTATGTTCATCACACAAATGTTTGCCCTGGGTAGGAATCGAACCCACAGCCCTCAGTTCAGAAGGCAGGGATACTACCAACTGAGCTATCGGGCCCGTCAAAAACTGCAATATTTATTTTCCTGTCTGTCTGCCGTCAAGCGTTAGCGTATAATAGTCTGTGGCTCCTCTATCCACAGAGTAAGTATAGTAGATTTATTTTCTCTAATCTGTGCCTCTATCTTAGTTTGTGGTACTTTTTTCTTTAGGCCAAATTTAAGTAAAGAGTATATAGTTTACTAACTTCAACTCTTAGTTAAAGGCAAAGAGTATCACTTCGTTTTAGAAAAAGGTGGAGTGGAGTCTTTTTGTTTTCGACGCTGTTTAGCATTTTCTGCAAGTTTCAATGCCAATATCGAGCGGAGAAAATGACAGCTGATAACGGCATATTGTGCTGTCAAAGTCATTTGTTATCTGACAAATTATTTTGATATGAAATAATTGTACAAATGTATTTTTTTTAAGACTTTTGACTTTTGACTCATCGACTAAACGCTACTTAACCGGTAGGTATCAAGTAAGGTACTTTTTAGGGTTCCGTACCCAAAGGGTAAAGCGGCAAAAATAACGATCTAATATTGTTTGGAGGCCGGAAGGGAAGATATCACAATTTTCTTTTTCAAAATCGAGGAAATTTTGGTCATGGCGGAAAAAAAAATCTCCGATCCGAATGAAAATTGATATCTGGGGGTCCTCAAGAATGTTGATCAACATTCTAAAATCAAATTTTGACATGCGCCATTTTTCAATAGGGTTTCCATACAAAGGTACTTTTATCAAAATATAAACTTTCCTTTATTACCCTCCTAATACGAATGTTATAGAAAAGCTGTTTCTGGGGATCGAGTAGAGATGTAGTAATGGACAAAACGAAATATTAATGACATCGATTATTTCAAGATGGCAGATATAAGCATATCGACATAGAGAAAAAGTGATTCGATCCGGATGAAAATTTATATCTGAGAATCCCCCTAGATACTCAGTAATAATATTGGAAAAAAATTTTGATCCCGCGATTTTGAAATATTCATACATACAACTGAACTTTTTTATGGATCTCCAATCCGTATGAAAATTGATATCTGAGTGTCCCCAAGGATACTGATTAACATGCTATGTCTTCTTTTAGACATCCACCGTTTTTCAAAATGGCTGCCCTACATACTGGCAAAGCCACCAACGCGAAGACGAGCGAAGCGGGAAGGAGCTTCAAACTACCTATCGCGACGACGAGCGGAGCGAGGAGGAGCTTCAAACTACCTACCGCGACGACGAGCGAAGCGAGGAGGAGCTTCAAACTACCTACCGCGACGACGAGCGAAGCGAGGAGGAGCTTTAAACTACCCATCGCGACGACGAGCGAAGCGAGGAGGAGCTTCAAACTACCTACCGCGACGACGAGCGAAGCGAGGAGGAGCTTCAAACTACCTACCGCGACGACGAGCGGAGCGAGGAGGAGCTTCAAACTACCTACCGCGACGACGAGCGAAGCGAGGAGGAGCTTCAAACTACCTACCGCGACGACGAGCGAAGCGAGGAGGAGCTTTAAACTACCCATCGCGACGACGAGCGAAGCGAGGAGGAGCTTCAAACTACCTACCGCAACGACGAGCGAAGCGAGGAGGAGCTTCAAACTACCCAGCGCGACGACGAGCGAAGCGAGGAGGAGCTTCAAACTACCTACCGCGACGACGAGCGAAGCGAGGCGGAGCTTCAAACTACCTCTTTGGAGAAATAAAACAAAATGGCCGCCATGCAAAATTAAAAGGCGCAACGGAGGCTTTCTAACAGTCTTAACATAATTCAAAGTTGGCGGATTCAAAATGGCGCCCGATTTTATAAGTAACTCAGATTCGGCTGATATTTTATATTTGGGAGTTTTAAAGGACGCTGATTTCAAATTTTGACCTTTTACTCGACTGACAGCATTTTTCAAGATGGCCGCCATGCAAAGTCAAGAACATTATCATTTTCTTTGAAAAATACCGCTGTTTTGTACTTTTTCTTGCAAAATTTAAAGTTTAGCACCAAGTATAACATTTTTATAAATACAACAGCCACGAAAACGTCCTCGCGGGCCGCACGCGGCCCGCGCACGGAGCAAAATACTAGTCTTAATCTTAACAGATATATAAAGCTAAAAAACGGTGACAGATGATTTATTGACATGAATGTTTTCGTAAGAAGGAGCCATCGGACGACCTTACAATCTATGAGAGATATGTACGGAAAAATCCCGAGGCCAAAAATTAAATATGTCAGCATCAGAAAGTGGTACCAGGAAGAAGTTCCAGATGGGATCTCGGAAACGGTAAGAGATAAAGATAAACTAATTGAACAAAAATGTAGTAAACCTTGGGACGATTCTAAATAAACAATAAAAAAAGGTACCTCTTATACAAAAAAACATATTTTTCATACAAAAACCGAAAAATACTTACTCAGAAAGTCATATATTCCTGTCCTGTCATCCAGTAAGAAACTCTATAGACCCTTGAATAAGGTCGATAATCGTATGAAATAAGATGGCCGCATACGGCTAACTTCTGTTCGGTGCTGGTAAATAATAATGTGATCTATGGTCTATGGTGGATGGAGTGCGACCACTTGGGCAGATTTCTGCCATTTGGGCAGATTTCAAATTTACACTGTAATGATAAATAAAAAGTGTATACGTTTTAAAAATGTGTTGTTATGAGCATACATACATAAGATATTATGAGAAAAAATGTAGAATCCGCCATTTTGAAAATTTCATTCGTTAAACAGCTGATCTTCCTTATTACGCTGAAACTACATTAGTATTAGATATTACACACAGTATTAGATATTTTGAGCTTACGTATGTTGTGGTAGTAATAGAAATTTCAGGTTATATTGGAAAAAAAGTTTCTTCGCTCCGAATGAAAATCGATTACAACATATTTTAGTCAATTTTGACATCCACCGTTTCCCAAAATGGTTGCCATACGTTGTACTGTTGATGTGACTACCAAACGCGACGACGAGCGAAGCGAGGAGGAGCTTCAAACTACTTACCGCGACGACGAGCGAAGCGAGGAGGAGCTTCAAACTACATACTGCGACGACGAGCGAAGCGAGGAGGAGCTTCAAACTACTTACCGCGACGACGAGCGAAGCGAGGAGGAGCTTCAAACTACCTATCGCGACGACGAGCGAAGCGAGAAGGAGCTTCAAACTATCTACCGCGACGACGAGCGAAGCGAGGAGGAGCTTCAAACTACTTACCGCGACGACGAGCGAAGCGAGGAGGAGCTTCAAACTACTTACCGCGACGACGAGCGAAGCGAGGAGGAGCTTCAAACTACCTACCGCGACGACGAGCGAAGCGAGGAGGAGCTTCAAACTACCTACCGCGACGACGAGCGAAGCGAGGAGGAGCTTCAAACTACCTCTTTGAAGAAATAAAACAAAATTGCCGCCATGCAAAATTAAAAGGCGCACACTATCGGAACTAATAGAGACAAGCATAGCGTGTTTGGGCTCATGTTAAAGAGAACAACGGAGGCTTTCTTACAGTCTTAAAATAATTAAATAAAAGACTAGACCCCACGGTGAATTGTTGTCAAATGTATATCCATTTTTACATTATTGACAGAAAAAGCGACTGGCTGATTTGGGCAGAATTTATATGCCTTTTTAAGGTTAGGGCAGAATTTGTAGTTTTTACATATGGTCACACATTTATTTTGTTTCGGGCGATTTGCTTTGTTCTCAGATTAAAGAAGTTTGTTTTGCTAAATATTGTATATTATACTGTGAATCATATTTCGGTTGTGTGGTAAGTTCTTCGGCATTAAAGTAAATCTTCTGAAGTAGGTAAGTTTTATATATATAGAAGACTATATATTTCACGAATTGTTGAGATAACTATAAGGTGATATATAAATAAATGTTTTAAATGAGATTGCCATGGCTAGGTAAATACATCATTCCTAACCTATCAACAGAAAAGAACAGTACCTATGCAAAGGAACAATGACTGACAATTAAATAAAAAAATGACCTACTATTTGAAAATCACTAACTAGGTACTAAGACATAGGTTAACTACTTAAGTTACTAACATATTGTGAGAAACAAGAGATTAAAAAACTACCTAAAACGTTTATTTTATCACCCTATCTGCTCCTTCAGTCTACCTATGAAAATAAAGCATGTAACTCTGCCGCTGGAACTTAGGAAGTGATTCCAATAGTGGTATAGATCCTGTAAGTACTATTAAAAGGACTGAATGTTCAAGAGTCCATGAATGTACTTACTTTTATACCATAAGATGGTATTGTTATTTTAATATTATAATTTGGATTTGGACTTGGATTGGAATATTAGAATAAAACCTAATCAGACACAAACAAACCTCCTATTACTATTATAAGTGGAAAGAGTTAAAAATATATTATTTTCTTTTCAGTTTTACAACCCCATACTGGACTGACAGCTCAGTTGGTAACCATAGAATCCATGGATTGTGGTTTTGATTCCCACCCAGGACAAACATTTGTGTCTGGGTGTTATATTGTACTTTATTTGTGTATGTATTTACATTTCTATCAGTTATTTGCTTCCCATGGTAAAAAAAAAACAAACTATGCTTAGCTCACAGAATTCGCCCTATTACATAGGTTACTTGAGGCTAGATTGATTGCACTGTGTGAAATGTCCAGACATTTAGGGAAAGGATGTATGGAGGCAGGTATTCATCCTTTTTAGGGTTCAGTACCCAAACAGTAAAGCGAACCCTATAATAACTAATACATTCTCCCTTCTCTTTCCCATAGTACAGGACAGAAGCGGTTTTGGATCACATGTATTTCTGTTTCTGTTGCCACTATAACAATAAATACATACTAAAAGCAGAATAAAATAAATATTAAAGGGGCTCCCATGCAACGGATGTTGTTTTTATTTTTATAGATAATGTGGTATTTTCATTTCTTTCTAGGACAGTGGATTTGAGATCAACACCGGCAGCGGAACCAAAAAGAAACACAAAGAAACAATGGCTAACATTATCGTCAGGCGGAAGATGACTGTCTAGATGACAAATACATTTTGTAACATTATTATCTTTATCATTTTCAGGTTACAAAAGAAGAGAAAGAGTCAAAAAAACTGCCCAAAACCTAGATTTTTACCATATAAGCATGTAACTGTGCTGCTGGAACTTAGGAAATGATTCCAATAGTGGTAAAGATCCTGTAAGAACTATTAAAAATGTAAGATAAGAAGAATCTAAATGTAATATCCTGAAGGACTGAAACAGTGTTTGTGAATTAATGTGGTAGAATAATAATTAGAAAATGGTGTCTCCAAGTTTCTTTGGTCCCTTGATTTTTTTTATAACACCGATTTGCTATGTTCAAGAGTCCATGAAAGTACTATCACAATATACCTACCTAATTTCATTAAGATCATAGAATGACGATAAATAATTTCAAATGTAAGAGTATCAATATTTTATTATAATTTGGACTTGGATTGCATTATTAAATTAAAGGTAATCAATCAGACACAAACCAATTTTATTTATTTATTTATCTAAGATTCACAGCGTAGGCAGACCACCCACTAAGTGGACCGATGACCTGGTGAAAACTGTGGCAAGCCGATGGATGCAGAAGGTGAGCAGCCGCTCAAAGTGGCACTCTCTGGGGGAGGCCTATGTTCAGCAGTGGATTATGATGAACTATGATGAACCATCAGCTCCTCGCAGTAGGTACTGACCAGATCAATAATTACTATTAGGTACCAGGTTTAAACATAAATTTAGATATGCCTTGCATGAGACCAGTAGGTAAGTACAATCTATGTATGTATTTTTAGCTAACAGGCAATTTACTAATATTATTTCCCTTCACTTGAAACTACCTACATACATTGAAAAACTAAATAAAATACCATTAACTTTGCTAAGGTTGTATTTGGAACATCTGTGAATAAATGGATTCTATAATTAATTGTTCACCTGTTGCAACTGAAATCATTAAATTCATTATGTGTCCCACGGGCAGCTGTGCGCTGTCTGCCTGCATAGACATGGCAAGTTATACTATAAAAAAAATGGGAGGTAAATTCTATGGCTGTCTGTCAAACAACCTATACAATATAACCTTTTCTATTTCTGAATTAATAACACTAAAAAAAGTATATTAATAAATAATAATGTTTTGTTACAATCACCAGATCAATTCGTTTTTTAAATTTAGAGGATAAGTAGGTATCTACCTAATTAGATATGCTGTATAGGTACCTAAGTGTAAATGAATGGTATATCTAAGTAAGTAAAAGAAATGTATTGTGTCTTTTCTTTTCCTTATTCCTGGTCAGAGCGAATAGCATGAGATATTAGCTGTCCATTTTGAAAGATTTACCCTAATTACTGAACCCGACTGAAAAAAACATCATGAGTTCTCATTAAGATAGATAGGTACCTACTAAGTGGATATTTTTAACAAACCCACACTAATCCAGGGTAAAGTTGTTTAAATAAATAAACTAAGTATAGTTACTTTAAGTGTGTGGACATTTCACACAGCCCCATCTAGCTCCAAACTAATAGTCTTATTACACCTGCCGCAATCAGGGTATAAGCATAGCTTGTACTATGGGAACCAGATAACTCATATAATACATAGATACATTTTTGTTTGTAACTACATATATAGAATACAATATAACACCCAGATACGGAACAAACATCTAACTTCATCACACAAATGTTTGTCTCTGGTAGGAATCGAACCCACAGCCCTCGGTTCAGAAGGCAGGGCTACTACCAGCTGAGCCATCGGGCCTATCGATAATATAGCTAAGTTTAGGACACACAGTATGTCGTTGCTTGGATGTGGTTGACATTCCATGTAGGCGCCCGCGCGTCCTAAACTGAGCTTTATTTCCATGCATTTTGAATGGAATAGGAAGCCGTCTGTGCCATGTCGGCGCCCGACGCCATTTATGTGTGGCCTGCGCTAAGGTAGCAGAGGAATAGTTATTTTGTTTTTTGTTTCTCTCTGTAGTAGAAATAGGCTAAGATAAAACACTGAGTAGCTATTTCACTGTGGCCCAACTGCCATGAAATTATGCCCAATTGTACAGCAGCTGTTACAAACTTTCATATATTGACTAAACAGGGGTATACTTACAGTATATTATACATATCAATCAAGTATATTACTATATTTTTTTAATATAAGTAACTAACTTTCTACAAACAAAGAGGTGGTGTAAAGTAAGTGCGCATCACATTGTCACCATGGGCAAGAAGAAATACCCATGGTCTACCCAGGTGAACTCTGGTGGACCATGGATTGAATCTTGCTATAGATTGACACTTGACAAGCACTTCATATATTTTATTGTAAATAAGGTATTGTGATGTATTGTAATCTGTAAAAATAACGCTGTTTCCTTATTAGTTTTCATGGACCTAATAAGAAACCTTTGATTGAGACCTAAAACCTTTTTTTATTTCATCCATGTTAGTTTCATTAAAAATGTCTGTTTCATATGGTACATAATGGGATTGATTTAATCATTGTTTCCACTGCTGAACACAGGCATCCCATTAACACCCCACTTGGATGCTTATCATAGAGGGGTTTGCCATAAGCACCCATAGAGGTTTAAATATGTACTAGAAGTCTTTGTAACCACCACACTTGGCTTGGTGATCGGCTGAACGCAGACGATTCTAATGTGCCGAGGAGAATGTTGCTGTCTATTTTCTGGATATTCCATTCCAGACCACAAAACAAAAATCAGGATTCTACAAGTTGAGTTGGAAAAACTTCTTGATTTTGAGCTCTGCGACGGAATAATGTCGCAATTTTGCCAGTGTTCTCACGTACCATGGACCACGTACTGTAAGACAAGACAAGTGACGGGAATAATCTCAAGAATACTATCAGAATAATCTGTCTGGACAACTCGCAGGTACCTACGGATTTTTATCTTCATTCTACAACAAAAATATAAAATTATAAATAAACATTCTTTTTTTTTCTAATTCAAAGCGCTGAAACTGACAAAGACAACTTATAAATGGCATTGACATTTAACAGCACTTTTTTTTGTTATATTTTGGCTCCACACATAGTGTATTTAGCCAGTGTCAAGTATTGTCATTTTTCATCATGTTTAATGTTAATAGAATATTACACGTAAAGTCAAGTCTTAGTCATAGTCATAGTCCAGTCTAAGTCAGGTAGTTATAGTCCAGTCTAAGTCATGCTCCAGTAAAGTGGTGGCAACTTTACTAGAAGCTTCTATGGCATTTTGGAAGCAACACGAAAAATCACGTTCCACCACATTATATCACTTGCCTACACTCATGCTCGTAATTCAGCACTTAATGCGTAAAACGCCACCAATTTTAAACATTGAAAACACTGGAAATAGCACAAGTTTTGAGAAATAATACAATGAATGACGTGAACATTTCCGCGTTCCCGCCAAAAACTTTGTAATATTTATTTACCTGTCTGTCTGCCGTCAAGCGTTAGCGTATAATAGTCTGCGCCCGTCTTGTACTTTTATCACAGATTACTTATACGTAGCATGACTTTTATCAAAGACTTTTTTTTATCCTATATCCACAGAGTAACTTAACCCAATTTCTTTACTTGGCAAGGTATATGTCGCTATGAATGTTGCAATGAACCTTACACACTCTTGTTCGTAAAAGTCAAACTTTGCTCCATCATATAGTGGTAGTTCATCTGAGTGTATAGTAGATTTGTTTTTCTCTAATCTGTGGCTCTGTCTTAGTTTGTGGTACTTTTTTCTTTGGGCCAACTATTTTTTTTTTTCTCTAATCTGTAGGGCAGACTTCAACTAAAGAGTATATAATTTACTAACTTCAACTCTTCCTTATAGGCAAAGAAAGAGTATCAAATCGTTTTAGAAAAAGGTGGAGTTGAGTCTTTTTATTTTTGACGCTGTTTAGCATTTTCTGCAAGTGTCAATGCCAATGTCGAGCGGAGAAAATGACAGCTGATAACGGCATATTGTGCTATCAAAGTCATTTGTTATCTGACAATTTTTTATTTTTTTATTTTTGTTATATTTTGGCTCCACACATAGTGTATTTAGCCAGCGAAATGTATTAAACAAATTATTTTGATATGACATAACTGTACAAATGTATTTTTTTTAAGTTTGACTCATCGACTAAACGCTACTTAGCCGGTAGGTATCAAGTTCGGTACTTACATAATCTAATAACCTAACTTCAACACTAACCTATTTTTACCTAACAACTGAATACTTTCGGGAACCTTGATAAAAATTGACACTCTTTGAAGAAACAAAACAAAATGGCCGCCATGCAAAATTAAAAGGCGCACACTATCGGAACTTATGGGGGCAAGCATAGCGTGTTTGGACTCATGACAAAGAGAACAACGAAGGCTTTCTTACAGTCTTAAAATAATTTAAATATGGCGGATTCAAAATGGCGCCCGATTTTTTAGTAACTCAGATTCGGCTGATATTTTATATTTGGGGGTTTTAAAGGATGCTGATTTCAAATTTTGACCTTTTACTTGACTGACAGCATTTTTCAAGAAGGCCGCCATGCAAAGTCAAGCGCATTATCATTTTCTTTGAAAAATACCCCTGTTTTGTACTAATTCTTGCAAAATTTAAAGTTTAGCACAAAGTATAAGACTTTTATAAATACAACAGCCACGAAAACGTCCTCGCGGGCCGCACGCGGCCCGCGCACGGAGCAAAATACTAGTAATAATATATAAAGTTCGTTACCCACTCACTCACTGACTGACTGACTGACATTTTTGATCTCAGCTCCTGGAAGTGGTGGAGAAAAACCGAGTATGAGGTTGCATAGAGATTGGTCACGTGACCACCAGAAAAAGCTGACATCAGCAAAAAGTCGTCTCCTTGATGGAACTGGTCAACGGCTCTCGGAAACTAAAAGTCGGATGGGTGACCTGTTTTAACTAAAGTTGTAGTAAACCCTGGGACGCTTGGAGAGAAATAAAAAAAAATAGGGGTTGCCATACAAAAAAATAAAAATTCCATACAAAATTGAAACGTTTATAAATCGGAAACGGTAAGAGGTAGGTGGGGTGTGTTCGACCAAATGTCATAGAGGAGGATGGGCGCTTTCGGATGGTCGTCATGAAAATCCAAGATGGCGGATCCAAGATGGCGGCCATTTTGAAAGTTGATCCGATCCGGCTGATTTTTTGCATCTGGAGGTTTTTGGGGCCTCTGATTGCATATTTGAAAAAATATTTTGGATCCCGCCATTTTTAAAGATGGCTGCCATACAAATTTTTTTTTTCATTTTTGGCTCATTGTTTCTCGATACCTATGGAAAATTTTGATCCTTTTTTTATTGGTTCGTATAAAAATAGACGTTTTTAATTCAAAACATTTGATGACCTGGTCTTCCGACCTTCCATCATAGTGACCATCAACGGCCTGGCTAAACGATGTGAGATGGGTCATATGCGTTCTCAGGAATGTCATAGCAAACCCTGGGACGATTTTAGAGAAAATAAAAAAAATCCAAAATGGCGGAAAAAAAAATCTTCCATACAAATTTAAACCGGAAATGACGTCGAAACCATGATACTTTAGTATAAAGAGCTCGAACTAATATTGTTTGGAGGCCAAAAGGGAAAAGAACACCAAATTTTTTTTTTCAAAATGGCGGAAATTTTGGTCATGGCGGAAAAAAAAAATTCTCCGATCCGGATCAAAATCGATATCTGACGGTCCCCAAGGATGCTGATCAACATTCTAAAATCAAATTTTGACATGCGCCATTTTTCAATAGGGTTGCCATACAAAGGTGATTTTAACGAAATATGAACTTTCCTTTTTTACGCCTCCAATATGAATGTAATAGAAAAGTTGTTTCTGGGGATCGAGTAAAGATGTATAAAGGAACAAAACAGAACACAAATGAAATTGATTTTTTCAAGATGGCGGATGGAGACGTGTCGACTTATAGAAAAAAATATCCGATCCGGATGAAAATCGATATCTAAGACTCCCCCTAGATACTTAGCAAGAATATGGAGAAAAAAATTTTGATTCCGCCATATTGAAAAATTTCATTCATTTTACCGAACTTTTTTATGGATCTCCAATCCGTATGAAAATTGATATCTGAGTGTCCCCAAGGATACTGATTAACATGCTTTAGCTTCTTTTAGACATCCACCGTTTTTCAAAATGGCTGCCATACATATTTTCAAAACCACCAATGCGACGACGAGCGAAGCGAGGAGGAGCTTTAAACTACCTACCGCGACGACGAGCGAAGCGAGGAGGAGCTTCAAACTACCTACCGCGACGACGAGCGAAGCGAGGAGGAGCTTCAAACTACCTACCGCGACGACGAGCGAAGCGAGGAGGAGCTTCAAACTACCTACCGCGACGACGAGCGAAGCGAGGAGGAGCTTCAAACTACCTACCGCGACGACGAGCGAAGCGAGGAGGAGCTTCAAACTACCTACTGCGACGACGAGCGTAGCGAGGAGGAACTTCAAACTACCTATCGCGACGACGAGCGAAGCGAGGAGGAGCTACAAACTACCTATTGCGATGACGAGTGAAGCGAGGAGGAGCTTCAAACTACCTATCGCGACGACGATCGAACTACCCATTGCTACGTTTACAATGTTTTACTAATGCGACGTTTTTTAATTGGCTTTAGCTAATCTAACCTAACTTCAACACCACTAACCTTTTTTTACCTATTAACTGAATATTTTCGGGAACCTTGAATAAAATAGACACTCTTTGAAGAAACATAACAAAATGGCCGCCATGCAAAATTAAAAGGCGCACACTATCGAAACTAATAGAGGCAAGCATAGCGTGTTTGGACTCATGTTACAGAGAACAACGGAGGCTTTCTTACAGTCTTAAAATAATTCAAAGATGGCGGATTCAAAATGGCGCCCGATTTTATAGTAACTCGGATTCGGCTGATATTTTATATTTGGGGGTTTTAAAGGATGCTGATTTCAAATTTTGACCATTTACTTGACTGACAGCATTTTTCAAGATGGCTGCCATGCAAAGTCAAGCGCATTATCATTTTCTTTGAAAAATACCGCTGTTTTGTACTAATTCTTGCAAAATTACAAATTTAAACTAAAGTATCACATTTTTATAAATACAACAGCCACGAAAACGTCCTCGCGGGCCGCACGCGGCCCGCGCACGGAGGAAAATACTAGTATATAATATAAAGTTCGTCACCCACTCACTCACTCACTCACTCACTCACTCACTCACTCACTCACTCACTGACTGACATTTTTGTTCCCGAGCTCCTGGAAGTGGTGGAGAAAAACCGAGTATGAGGTTGTATAGAGATTGGTCACGTGACAACCAGAAAAATCTGACATCAGCAAAAAATCGTCTCCTTGATGGAACCGGTCAACGGCTCTCTGAAACTACAAGTCGGATGGGTGACCTGTTTTAACTAAAGTTGTAGTAAACCTTGGGACGCTTGGAGAAAAATAAAAAAAAATAGGGGTTGCCATACAAAAAAATAAAAATTCCATACAAAATTGAAACGCTTATAAATCGGAAACGGTAAGAGGTAGGTGGGGTGTGTTCGACCAAATGTCATAGAGGAGGATGGGCGCTTTCGGATGGTCGTCATGAAAATCCAAGATGGCGGATCCAAGATGGCGGCCATTTTGAAAGTTGGTCCGATCAGGCTGATTTTTTGCATCGGGGGGTTTTTGGGGTCCCTGATTCGATATTTGAAAAAATATTTTGGATCCCGCCATTTTTAAAGATGGCTGCCATACAAAATTTTTTTTTCATTTTTGGCTCATTGTTTCTCGATACCTATGGGAAATTTTGATCATATTTTTTTAAATATGTATGCAAATGGACAATCGAAATTCAAAACATTTCATGACCTGGTCTTCCGACCTTTCATCATCGTGACCATCAACGGCCTGGCTAAACGATATGAGATGGGTCATATGCGTTCTCAGGAATGTCATAGCAAACCCTGGGACGATTTTAGAGAAAATAAAAAAAATTCAAAATGGCGGAAAAAAAAATCGCCCATACAAATTTAAACCGGAAATGACGCCGAAACCATGATACTTTAGTATAAAGAGCTCAAACTAATATTGTTTGGAGGCCGGAAGGGAAGAAATGACAAATTTTTTTTTTTCAAAATGGCGGAAATTTCGGTCATGGCGGGAAAAAAAGTTTCTCCGATCCGGATGAAAATCGATATCTGGGGGTCCCCAAGGATGCTGATTAACATTCTAAAATCAAATATTTACATGCGCCATTTTTCAATAGGGTTGCCATACAAAGGTGATTTTAACGAAATATGAACTTTCCTTTTTTACGCCTCCAATATGAATGTAATAGAAAAGGTGTTTCTTGGGATCGAGTATAGATGTGTAAAGGAACAAAACAGGATACTAAAAAAATTGATTTTATTCAAGATGGCGGACGAAGACGTATCGACTTAGAGAAAAAGTTATCCGATCCGGATAAAAATCGATATCTAAGACTCCCCCTAGATACTTAGCAAGAATATGGGGAAAAAATTTTGATTCCGCCATTTTGAAAAATTTCATTCATTTTACCGAACTTTTTTATGGATCTCCAATCCGTATGAAAATTGATATCTGAGTGTCTTCAAGGATACTGATTAACATGCTTTAGCTTCTTTTAGACATCCACCGTTTTTCAAAATGGCTGCCATACATATTTTCAAAACCACCAATGCGACGACGAGCGAAGCGAGGAGGAGCTTCAAACTACCTACCGCGACGACGAGCGAAGCGAGGAGGAGCTTCAAACTACCTACCGCGACGACGAGCGTAGCGAGGAGGAGCTTCAAACTACCTATCGCGACGACGAGCGAAGCGAGGAGGAGCTACAAACTACCTATTGCGATGACGAGTGAAGCGAGGAGGAGCTTCAAACTACCTATCGCGACGACGATCAAACTACCCATTGCTACGTTTACAATGTTTTACTAATGCGACGTTTTTTAATTGGCTTTAGCTAATCTAACCTAACTTCAACACCACTAACCTTTTTTTACCTAACAACTGAATATTTTCGGGAACCTTGAATAAAATAGACACTCTTTGAAGAAACATAACAAAATGGCCGCCATGCAAAATTAAAAGGCGCACACTATCGAAACTAATAGAGGCAAGCATAGCGTGTTTGGACTCATGTTACAGAGAACAACGGAGGCTTTGTTACAGTCTTAAAATAATTCAAAGATGGCGGATTCAAAATGGCGCCCGATTTTATAGTAACTCGGATTCGGCTGATATTTTATATTTGGGGGTTTTAAAGGATGCTGATTTCAAATTTTGACCTTTTACTTTACTGACAGCATTTTTCAAGATGGCCGCCATGCAAAGTCAAGCGCATTATCATTTTCTTTGAAAAATACCGTCGTTTTGTACTTGTACTTGCAAAATTTAAAGGTTAGCACAAAGTATAAGACTTTTATAAATACAACAGCCACGATAACGTCCTCGCGGGCCGCACGCGGCCCGCGCACAGAGCAAAATACTAGTTATTATAATATATAAAGTTCGTTACCCACTCACTCACTCACTCACTCACTCACTGACTGACATTTTTGTTCCCGAACTCCTGGAAGTGGTGGAGAAAAACCGAGTATGAGGTTGTATAGAGATTAGTCACGTGACAACCAGAAAAATCTGACATCAGCAAAAAATCGTCTCCTTGATGGAACCGGTCAACGGCTCTCGGAAACTACAAGTCGGATGGGTGACCTGTTCTAACTAAAGTTGTAGTAAACCCTGGGACGCTTGGAGAGAAATAAAAAAAAATAGGGGTTGCCATACAAAAAAATAAAAATTCCATACAAAATTGAAACGCTTATAAATCGGAAACGGTAAGAGGTAGGTGGGGTGTGTTCGACCAAATGTCATAGAGGAGGATAGGCGCTTTCGGATGGTCGTCATGAAAATCCAAGATGGCGGATCCAAGATGGCGGCCATTTTGAAAGTTGGTCCGATCGGGCTGATTTTTTGCATCGGGGGGTTTTTGGGGTCCCTGATTTGATATTTGAAAAAATATTTTGGATCCCGCCATTTTTAAAGATGGCTGCCATACAAATTTTTTTTTTCATTTTTGGCTCATTGTTTCTCGATACCTATGGGAAATTTTGAACTTTTTTTTTTAAATTTGTATGAAATTGGACAATCGAAATTCAAAATATTTCATGAACTGGTCTTCCGACCTTCCATCATCGTGACCATCAACTGCCTGGCTAAACGATGTGAGATGGGTCATATGCGTTCTCAGGAATGTCATAGCAAACCCTGGGACGATTTTAGAGAAAATAAAAAAAATTCAAAATGGCGGGAAAAAAAATCGCCCATACAAATTAAAACCGGAAATGACGCCGAAACCATGATACTTTAGTATAAAGAGCTCGAACTAATATTGTTTGGAGGCCAAAAGGGAAAAGAACACCAATTTTTTTTTTTCAAAATGGCGTAAATTTTGGTCATAGCGGAAAAAAAAAATTCTCCGATCCGGATCAAAATCGATATCTGACGGTCCCCAAGGATGCTGATCAACATTCTAAAATCAAATTTTGACATGCGCCATTTTTCAATAGGGTTGCCATACAAAGGTGATTTTAACGAAATATGAACTTTCCTTTTTTACGCCTCCAATATGAATGTAATAGAAAAGTTGTTTCTGGGGATCGAGTAAAGATGTATAAAGGAACAAAACAGAACACAAATGAAATTGATTTTTTCAAGATGGCGGATGGAGACGTATCGACTTATAGAAAAAGTTATCCGATCCGGATGAAAATCGATATCTAAGACTCCCCCTAGATACTTAGCAAGAATATGGGGAAAAAATTTTGATTCCGCCATTTTGAAAAATTTCATTCATTTTACCGAACTTTTTTATGGATCTCCAATCCGTATGAAAATTGATATCTGAGTGTCCCCAAGGATACTAATTAACATGCTTTAGCTTCTTTTAGACATCCACCGTTTTTCAAAATGGCTGCCATACATATTTTCAAAACCACCAATGCGACGACGAGCGAAGCGAGGAGGAGCTTCAAACTACCTATCGCGACGACGAGCGAAGCGAGGAGGAGCTTCATACTACCTACCGCGACGACGAGCGAAGCGAGGAGGAGCTTCAAACTACCTATCGCGACGACGAGCGAAGCGAGGAGGAGCTTCAAACTACCTACCGCGACGACGAGCGAAGCGAGGAGGAGCTTCAAACTACCTACCGCGACGACGAGCGAAGCGAGGAGGAGCTTCAAACTACCTACCGCGACGACGAGCGAAGCGAGGAGGAGCTACAAACTACCTATTGCGATGACGAGTGAAGCGAGGAGGAGCTTCAAACTCCCTATCGCGACGACGATCAAACTACCCATTGCTACGTTTACAATGTTATACTAATGCGACGTTTTTTAATTGGCTTTAGCTAATCTAACCTAACTTCAACACCACTAACCTTTTTTTACCTAACAACTGAATATTTTCGGGAACCTTGAATAAAATAGACACTCTTTGAAGAAACATAACAAAATGGCCGCCATAGCGTGTTTGGACTCATGTTACAGAGAACAACGGAGGCTTTCTTACAGTCTTAAAATAATTCAAAGATGGCGGATTCAAAATGGCGCCCGATTTTATAGTAACTCGGATTCGGCTGATATTTTATATTTGGGGGTTTTAAAGGATGCTGATTTCAAATTTTGACCTTTTACTTGACTGACAGCATTTTTCAAGATGGCCGCCATGCAAAGTCAAGCGCATTATCATTTTCTTTGAAAAATACCGTCGTTTTGTACTTTTACTTGCAAAATTTAAAGTTTAGCACAAAGTATAAGACTTTTATAAATACAACAGCCACGATAACGTCCTCGCGGGCCACACGCGGCCCGCGCACAGAGCAAAATACTAGTTATTATAATATATAAAGTTCCTCACCCACTCACTTATGATTGACATTTTTGTTCCCAGCTCCTGGAAGTGGTGGACAAAAAACCGAGTATGAGGTTGTATAGAGATTGGTCACGTGACTACCAGAAAAGTCTGACATCAGCAAAAAGTCGTCTCCTTGATGGAACTGGTCAACGGCTCTCGGAAATTACAAGTCGGATGGGTGACCTGTCTTAACTAATGTTGTAGTAAACCTTGGGACGCTTGGAGAGAAATAAAAAAAAATAGGGGTTGCCATACAAAAAAATAAAAATTCCATACAAAATTGAAACGCTTATAAATCGGAAACGGTAAGAGGTAGATGGGGTGTGTTCGACCAAATGTCATAGAGGAGGATAGGCGCTTTCGGATGGTCGTCATGAAAATCCAAGATGGCGGATCCAAGATGGCGGCCATTTTGAAAGTTGGTCCGATCGGGCTGATTTTTTGCATCGGGGGGTTTTTGGGGTCCCTGATTTGATATTTGAAAAAATATTTTGGATCCCGCCATTTTTAAAGATGGCTGCCATACAAATTTTTTTTTTCATTTTTGGCTCTTTGTTTCTCGATACCTATGGAAAATTTTGAACTTTTTTTTTTAAATTTGTATGAAAGTAGACAATCGAAATTCAAAATATTTCATGAACTGGTCTTCCGACCTTCCGTCATCGTAACCATCAACTGCCTGGCTAAACGATGTGAGATGGGTCATATGCGTTCTCAGGAATGTCATAGCAAACCCTGGGATGATTTTAGAGAAAATAAAAAAAATCCAAAATGGCGGAAAAAAAAATCCGCCATACAAATTTAAACCGGAAATGACGTCGAAACCATGATACTTTAGTATAAAGAGCTCGAACTAATATTGTTTGGAGGCCGGAAGGAAAGATATAGAAAAAATGTTTTTTTCAAAATGGCGGAAATTTCGGTCATGGCGGAAAAAAAAGTTTCTCCGATCCGGATTAAAATCGATATCTGAGGGTCCCCAAGAATGTTGAACAACATTCTAAAATCAAATTTTGACATGCGCCATTTTTCAATAGGGTTGCCATACAAAGGTGATTTTATCGAAATATGAACTTTCCTTTTTTAAGCCTCCAATATGAATGTCATAAAAAAGTTGTTTCTAGGGATAGAGTAAAGATGTATAAAGGAACAAAACAGTATACTAATGAAATTGTTTTTTTTTAAGATGGCGGATGTAGACGTATTGACTTACAGAAAAAGTTATCCGATCCGGATGAAAATCGATATCTAAGACTCCCCTTAGATACTCAGTAAGAATATGGGAAAAAATTTTGATTCCGCCATTTTGAAAAATTTCATACATTTTACTGAACTTTTTTATGGATCTCCAATCCGTATGAAAATTGATATCTGAGTGTCCCTAAGGATACTGATTAACATGCTTTAGCTTCTTTTAGACATCCACCGTTTTTCAAAATGGCTGCCATACATACTGACAAAACCACCAACGCGACGACGAGCGAAGCGAGGAGGAGCTTCAAACCACCTACCGCGACGACGAGCGAAGCGAGGAGGAGCTTCAAACTACCTACCGCGACGACGAGCGAAGCGAGGAGGAGCTTCAAACTACCCATCGCGACGACGAGCGAAGCGAGGAGGAGCTTCAAACTACCTACCGCGACGACGAGCGAAGCGAGGAGGAGCTTCAAACTATCTACCGCGACGACGAGCGAAGCGAGGAGGAGCTTCAAACTACTCATCGCGACGACGAGCGAAGCGAGGAGGAGCTTCATACTACCTACCGCGACGACGAGCGAAGCGAGGAGGAGCATCAAACTACCTATCGCGACGACGAGCGAAGCGAGGAGGAGCTTCAAACTATTGACCGCGACGACGAGCGAAGCGAGGAGGAGCTTCAAACTATCTACCGCGACGACGAGCGAAGCGAGGAGGAGCTTCAAACTACCCATCGCTACATTTACAATGTTTTACTAATGCGACCTTTTTAATTGATTTTAGCTTATCTAACTAACCTGTCTTACCTAAGATCTAAATATTTTCAGGATCCTTGATTCAAATTGACATATAATTGATAAACAAAACAAAATGACCGCCATACAAAATTAAAACACGCACACAATCGGAACTTATAGAAGCCGACAAGGCGTGTTTGGACTCATAACAAAGGAACAACGGAGGCTTTCTCATAGACAAAATAATTCCAAGATTCAAAATGGCACCCGATTTTATAGTAACTCAGATCTGGCTGATATTTTATATTTGGGGGTTTTAAAGAATGCTGATTTCAAATTTTGACCTTTTACTTGACTGACAGCATTTTTCAAGATGGCCGCCATGCAAAAATCAGATCAATTTTCATTTTCTTTGAAAAATACCGCTGTTTTGTACTAATTCTTGCAAAATTACAAGTTTAAACTAAAGTATAACATTTTTATAAATACAACAGCCACGAAATCGTCCTCGCGGGCCGCACGCGGCCCGCGCACGGAGCAAAATACTAGTTTACATATAAAAGTACATAAATATTCGATTACTTTGTAAGTTTAACTAATTAAACCAGACACGATTAAAAAAAAACGATTAATGCTGGTGGTCGCAAAATAGGCGTGACCAACTGATCGAACCATCATTGAATATTTCTCGCCCAGGGTGTAATGTGGGCTGCCTTTATTACAAAAAAAGGAGCGTATTTAGTTTGTAAACATAACTATGTTTATAAACTACGTTAGCCAATATTTTTTTTTGTTATAGCTGAATTTTTCAGCCATATCCTTAAATAATTTTTGGTGGTCTCAGTAAGAAAAAAGGTCATGCTTTTTTTATATGAGTAAGTGCCTCAAAGCTGGAGAAATCATGAAAATACAAGACAGAGGATCTAAAGAAGCCTTTCTGATCATTGTTTCTATCATTTATTTACCACAGGCAGTCAGGCACCTACGTCTTTTAATTTATAGTGGTAGGAAACTAGCGAAAAAGTGGTCGTAAACATAATTTAGTGATCGAAAACTAGCAAAATAGTTACTATTAGCCTTTGGTTTAGATATTTATAAAAAGGTGGGTTATTTTAAAAAATGATTGATAATCTGATAAAAATATAGAGTATAATATTTGAAACGTAGCTTAGTAGCATCAAGTCAAAAAATGATACAGGTACATTTTATTATGCAACCTAAACTTGACAACTCCACTAAGTGGTCGGAAACTAGCGAAATTACCCTATAATGTCAAACTGACACAGAGGAGTACCCAGTACCGAAGTTCTGCAGCAATAATATGATTGATTTCGTCTCTATATATAGGCGAAGTGTCATGTGTTTCATAGCTCTGTGGGTCTTCTCACACACATCTCTCATGTATGCACAGTACACAGTTATACACCTCTCAAAGTCCCAAACACGTTATTATATACCTACAAGCACACGCCCTCATAGAATGTCATGTTGTTGGAAGGTTGGAAGATGTTCTGTTCTCGGTAATGTTTATGTTGATTTTATATATTATTATTATTTGTTATAGGAATTTTGTATTTAACAAAACCGCTTATTACGTTTTTTTTTCCTCTTGGCGATAATCTGACCAAGCACAGGGGTAATTTGAAAAACAGCGCTGTGTTTGCAATTATGTGAATACAGCCCATGCTGAAGTTACCCCTATTGCCCTATAATAAGTGTATTTATTAGGTACTTTTATAATTGGTAGTTTTAAGTTCATTATGTTTTTTGGTAGTAGTGGCAATAAATCGATTTTTTATTTTATATATTTTTATTTTTTCTCGCTCTTACGCGACGTGAGTCTTTTTAGAGGAGCCAATATGTTCTATATCTGAGGCGCGGCTAGTTATTACACTATTCATTCATATACAGTCGAAATTATTTTTGTAGAACCTAGTGTATCTAGTAGGAGTTGGTATTATTGTAGTAGTTAATTTAAAGAAATACTTTACCTGTTAAATAAAATACTGTACAGTAGGGTAGAAGTGTGGCTCAAACTGACTGGCTGAGAAGTCAGCCCGAAACGCTGGGCATAAGTAAATATTAGATGTCGGGCAGAAGCGGTGAGCGCAGCGTCCAGGGACTTCACAGCCGCCATTAAGTTTGATCATACTCTACTAGGGATTATGCTATCACTAACCTCGTGGTCAGGTCCAGGTTTAGACGCCAACCTCGCTTCAGTCAAGTGGTTTTTCAATGTCCTATGGAAAGTTCATAATTTTAGTTTTAACATGACATGCTAGTTTTGAGATGCACACAGTTCCAAAGGCAAAGCGAGAAACGAAAGGCTTAAATATTATAAATGTGTTTAGGGGAGACCTTTGCCCTGCAGTGCGACAGTATAGGTAGACAAAGAAAAAGCTAGTGGTCAGTAACTAAGGTTAAAATAAAAAAAATAAATAAATAAATAACGCCCAACGATCACATACATAGATCCTGGACCCTAACTAGGATTCCCTGTATCTAGGGACCCAGGAACTACGAGGACCATGGTCCCACAACACCCAGACACAGAACAAGTATTTGCGCTTCTTTTTTTTTTTCGGGCATAAATACTTGTTCTGTCGCGGGAATCGAACCCGCCACCTCCGGGTTATGAGCCGACCTGCTCAACCACCACACCACGGAGGCTGTCCACTGAACCGTAGTTTCAATTTGCAACATGGTTACAACTCTGTGATGTTTTGTGATATATAAATAAATATATGTGGACATTTCACACAACGCCATCTAGCCCCAAACTAAGCATAGCTTGTACTATGGGAACCAGATAACTGATACAATACCTATATACTTTTTTGTTTGTAAATAACTAAATACATACATAGAATACAATATAATTTAATTATCATTTTTTATATAACAGTCCGTTTTTTGAGGAATATAATTTATTTCATTACTTATTTTTACCTTTAAAACCATCTTTCTCGGTACAGTGAAATATTCTGCGATCACCAAGCCACCAACTAAGCCACTGCGGGGTGATGATGGCAAATCAGTCAAATACAGCCCGCCTAGTATGGGTGGTAGAATAGTTATTTGTGCAACAAGAGAGCAAAGTTGATTTTTGTGTCGAGTGCTAATATTGAATCCCGAGGCGAGATTCAAAGGCACGAGATGCAAAAACTTTACTCTCGAGTAGCACATACAACTTTCCACCTCAGCAGTGAGAACATCATTACAGGTACTTATTTACCTAGTAACGAAACACTATCGCGTTCCCGCCAAAAGTATGACAAAGAAAAAAAAGAAAAAATATTCATGTTCTCTCCAAAACTCCATGTAAATGTAACCTAAAGCTGGCTAAATACACTTACCGCAGTCATAATATTAAAAAAATTGTCTCACGCAGTGAGCAAAATACGATTTTGCACACTGTTTTCTGACAGCAAAGGGTGCCATTTCGAGCTGCTGAGGTGAAAAAATTGTTTTCCTCCGTTTATGTGTCATTTTTTTCTCGTTAATTTTGTCTCTTGCTTCATACTTGCTTACTAGCCATGTGGAGTAAAGCAGGGGTAAAAGCAATTTTGTCTATGTGATTTATAGCCTATAAAAACGTACATGTATAGCTCCTCAGCCTGTCTCGCCTGTTTCTCCCTTCTCCGCAGCAAGTCGACACAATGTTGCAGCGTGGCGAGTGTCGCGTCGCAAGTCGCACGGAACGACGCACTTGTCGCACGCACCTCGCCCGCGTGCAAACTCATGTCGTTGCCTGTGGAAATACCAGTTATTCAAAACTTGCTGCGAATAACAAGCAAGTACACGCCCTGGAAGACGCAGGCCGGCCCCTTAGGTGGACCGACGATCTGGTGAACACTGCGAGGACCCGATGGATGCACGAGGCGCGCCACCTCGAGGGTTCAGCAGTGGCCGTCTTCAGGCTGTTGATCATGATGATGATGATGAACCCCGCAGGAGAAGATGCAGTCTAATGCTATGAACACACCAGTCACCGTCTACTCCCATTACCGCATTAATTATGACTGCCTAAATTACCGTGTGAAATGAAGTGATTGCACTAAAATTTACCTAGTGCTATATTATACCGCCATAATTATGCCATTTTGATTGCCATTGCCATTGACAGGCCCGGTAGCTCAGTTGGTAGTAACCCTGCCTTCTGAACTGAGGGCTGTGGGTTCGATTCCTACCCAGGACAAACACTTGTGTGATGAACATAGATGTTTGTTCTGCGTCTGGGTGGTATATTTTATTCTATGTAAGTATTTACAAACAAAAAAGTATATAAGTATTGAGTCAGTTATCTGGTTCCCATAGTACAAGCTATGCTTAGTTTGGGGCTAGATGGCGCTGTATGAAATGTCCACACGTATTTATTATTATTGTAATGGGCTATGGCAATAAATGGTGGCTATACACCTATGTGATAATTATTTCTTTAATCACGGTATAGCCTGAAGACATCCACTGCTAAACATAGGCCTCCTCCAATGAGCACCACTTTTAGCGACTGCTTGCCTCTTGCATCCATCGGCGCCCCGCCGCCGCCGAATTAGCAAGATGAAATAGCAATGGGCACTATGGACAGGCCCCCACTAGATGGAGGCCTATATTCACCAGTGGGCACATTTTCTGAGTATATACAGGGTTACAGGAAAAATTGTGCTAGATCCGTTAAGAGCGTGGAGTACCCATGATTTCTGACTTATTTCACTATGAAACACCCTAGGCTAAACTAATAATATTTTTGTAGATATCCCTTAGAAAACAATACAGTTTCTAATATTTTTTTTATATCTTAACTTTCACTTGTCTACTACGGTCTATTCAATTAACTTATGTACTATTTTAATGATTGACGTCCTAAAGCATCTTATTACACATGTAAAAATGCAATAATAATAATAATAAGAAGACACAAAATATTTCAATGAAAAAATTAAAAATTGAATATCTCGAAAAGGGTAAAGTTTAGCCTAGGGTGTTTCATAGTGAAATAAGTCAGAAGTGATGGGTACTCCACGCTCTTAACGGATCTAGCACGATTTTTCCTGTAACCCTGTATAATGTGAAATAGTGTGAAAAGACCGCTCCTATGCAATACACCTTTTCCATCGCTATTTTAATCCACAATGTAAGCAGTTTCTTTGAGGGCTTGGCATTTTACTGCCCTATATTTTAGGGTAATAATAAAAAAATTGGGACAATAGAGTTGCCCCAGTTACTTTATAGTTTATGGAATATCAAAAACCTATAAACGTCGAAAGCATAAAACCCATATAATAACAGTATGTAGGTGGCACACATTATGATGTTGTTACATAAGCTAAGTTCTGCACGAAACGTAAGTGCTAAGTACCTGTACCCCTATTCCCAACCTATCGAAAGCGTTTCGATTCGAAATCTACACTCTCCGTCTCTTTCGTCTACATTTAGAATGAAAGAGACAGAGAGTGTAGATTTCGAATCGAAACGTTTTCGATAGGTTGGGAATAGGGGTGCTGGTCTACTTATCTTGGGTCTACGTGTTGTTAAACATTGAGGTGGTTGCTGGTGCCGAATGATCAGAAAGACTAGGTGGTAGGACTTTTCTGCAAAGTTCGTCTAGGTAGGTACTACCGCTTTGCCAGTCATTCTGCCGCCAAGCAGTAGTGTGCAAGCACTACTGGTTTCCGGTTTGAAGGGCATTGTAGCTAGTGAAATTACCGGGCAAAGAGACTTTATGACCTGATTACACAGTCTAGTAATCTGATTGATAAACTGCTTGATGTCTCGGTGCGCAGTGCAGTGTCACGCGAAACTATTATTTTATAGTTTAAAGGGCAGCCGTGTCGCTTAACATCGGGTGAACGACTAGCTCGTCACGTCATTCAATCTCATAAAAAAAAGACATACTGCATCGTGTATATCGCTGTAGGCATCATTATCGATAATTGGAGTTTTTGTTTATTTTATTTTGGGGTTGCACGAATACATAGTACTTTTTTTTTTTCTTATACTTTGGCTCCACACATAGTGTATTTAGCCAGTGTCAAGTATTATATTTTCATCGTGTTATAATATATTTCACGCAAAGTCATGTCCTAGTCATAGTCATAGTCCAGTCTAAGTCAAGTAGTCATAGTACAGTCTAAGTCATGCTCCAGCAAAGTGGTGGCAACTTTACTAGAAGCTTCTATGGAGTTTTGGAAGCAACACGAAAAATCTCGTTTCACACATTATATCACTTTCCCTCACTCATGCTCGTAATTCAGCACTTAATGCGTAAAACGCCACCACTTTTAAACATTAACACTGGAAAAAGCAAAAGTTTTGAAAAATAATACTATGCAACGACGTGAACTTTTCCGCGTTCCCGCCAAAACTCCTACATAGTACTTAAATAAAGAATTTGTAAGAAAATAAGATTAAGGCTGAATTGCACCATAATCACAGTTAAACTGTCAGATATTTACATTAGCCCGCCCTGCGAAGCGTGGACGGTGACAGTTAGCAGTTAAAGTTAGCGTTAAAGTAAGCTGGTGCAACTCTTTCAAGTTCTTACAATCTCATGCTCTTCCTTTATTTTGCCATTTATTTGTAAAATAAAATACTATGGAATGGCGGGCTCTCTAGGGGAGGCCTATGTTCAGCAGTGGACGTCTTCGGGCTGTTAATGATGATGGTGTTTTCAATAAAGAGCTTATCTTACTACCTATCTATTATATCCGAGTGGATATGCTAAAGTATTTATCTTGCAATAATGATGAAGTAATCCATGTGATATATTATATTAGCTTGCTTATCATGCAAAGTTAATTTATATCTATCATTGATTACATTTTATGACTAATAAGCGGGAGTAACTGTTTTGCAAAGAATCGAACCAATTTTGATTCAACTTGGTATACAGGTTCTACAAGTTCATGGATTTTTTGCTATCGGCTATTTATGATTGGAGGTATTTTTCCTTAAAAAACGGGAAAAACTCGCAGCGGCAGCGGCCATTTACGAGCTTATTTCGATCATTTGGTACTCAATTCCAAACTACATATCAAATATGAACAAAATCAGTCAAGAGGTTGTCGAGTAATAAGGCCATCTTGTCTGAGTTCTAGACATATTAATAACTAATAAACACAACAACAAGCCGTGTGGTTGCGAAAAGGTTTGTGCTCGCGAGGTCTACCGTTCGGAAAACTAATAGTGTTTTAAAGTTTCGTGGTTTCAAGTGACATTGCTACTGTCGTGGCGCTTAACATAAAACAAGCAACTAACACTGGAATTCATAGTCAAGGTGGGGGGCTCCTCTAGAGGATGATTCAGGCGCTGTGCGGCAAATTCTAGCTTTATGCATTTCATAAACAAAAGCAGCCCCCAATCTGGCATGATCCGAGGCTGAATGCTGATTGTCCGAATTTCGTCAACCAATCGGTCCACTTGCTTTCATTTCGTGTTATTTTATTATTTTGTGAAATGTCGTGATATTTAAAATACGAATAAGGTATATCGGTACCGTTTCTTCAACATTTACCAGTTAAAAAAATATATTTAACACAAAATAGGGATACAAAATATACAAAAATAATCAACTTCAACTTCAACTCTTGGTTAATGGCCTTTGTGGAGAGGTGACCACAATTTTGCCATACAAAAATAATAATTCTTTTAACTTTTTTGTGAGTGACGGGTGACATTTTGGAGCGACTTTTGATAGTTCAAAAGTCGCGTCAAAATGACACTCGACAGAATTTTCAAAGACAACTTGATTGAAATCGTAGAGTATTTAATTAAAATGCTTTTCCGTTAGGGGTTTCTCCAGCGTTTGTTTATGAAAGTGAAAGAAGAATGATTACGCATTTAATCTCTAGGTAAAAGTAAAATGACAGATTTTCGGGGTTTGTTCAACCTTTGTTTATGAATACCACTGTTAGTCGACTCGTCTCGACTCGATGTTATTTGTTTTATTTTGTTTGTGTTCTTACCATCAGCGATGCTAACAGCATCAATGGCCTCGGCAGCGTCGTCATGAATCTGCGGGTACGCTGCTACAGCCTTGTCAAAGTACTTGTTCAGCTGCGCCACTTGCTTCGACATCACTTGGCCGTATGTGTCCAACTCGGCGATCTTCTCTGTGAGGCGACGGGCGGCACGCCCTAGTGATAGAAAATTGATGATGCAATCACACCTTAATACGACCCTCAGCACTGGAGAAACAAAGGCAAGGAGGGGAATCGCACCTTATTAATATAATTATACGGGAAAGTGAATGAAAGTGTTTGTGGATATGTTTATGTGAATGAATGTGATTTTGTTTGACCGTGAGTTTGTTACTGAGTTAGCGCACAGATACTCGGCATCTTTATATCGTTAATATTCCTACAGCCCGCACTAAGTGTTTCGGATCAAACTTTATAGTGCGAACAGCAAATGAGTGTCAATGAATACCTTGCCGTCGTCCTTGTTTCCAGATAGCTATAACCTGGGTGTCTTCAAGGCAAGAGTGAACAGGTATCTTCTAGGGAAGCATGCACCACCGTAGGCCGCGTCATCACTTACCATCAGGTGAGACAGCCTATAAATTATTTCAAAAAAAAGAGTGCGTGTGTGTTGATGAAAACGTGTGGGTGAGAATATTTAATATTTGAATGCATGTGATTTTGTGTGCGGATGAGTTTGTGAGTGTGCACGAGTGCATGGGTGAAACTCTGTGGGTGTGGTTGTGTGACTGAGACTTGCGACGATAGTACTTTGACATAAGTCGTGCTTATGGTAGCACAGAATAAATGATACTAAGTACTACCATAAATAACAGATAGTCTCAACAGACCTAACCTACCTCTTGCTATTTAAAGGTTTAGCATAACATTTTGCATCTAGTTATGAGTCTAGTTATTATTATAAAGAACAACAAATTACATTAATATGATTTATGGTATGCATAACATATAAATTTTGTTCGCAATCCGCGCTTCTGAACGCTGCTTATCAGTGTCAGTATTTCCGGAATGAATGTAATTCCCCACATTGAGTTGTTTTGTTGACATGTTCATGTTAACGTTTTAGCTTTACAAAGTTTAAGCCTATGAAGCCGATTTAGCAGCGCGCGTAACCTAAGACTTCAGTTATGTGTGACTTATAACAGTATAACTCACAGCAGTTTAATTTTAAACCTGAATCACATAGGGACTTTTTTACTACACATTAAAATTAATCTGCTAAAAAAGCCTTTTCATTTTTCATGATAGATCAAACTGCAAAGATTAGCTTCCATGACGAATGTGATGTTAGCATGGAAGCTTAAGAGATTTTAGAATATGACTCAGAATGGTTCTAAGTCACATTCTTTGATCTTTCTTAACATAGTTTTTTTATTATACTATAGGTAGTAAACAAGAATACAGTAGGCCAAGCACGAATATTTAAGCGCGCGTAAGTGTAACGTTAACGTAAGGCAGTTGTATGGCATTTGGTTAGGCTATACTACTGCCTCACGTTAACACATTTACGCGAGCGTAAATATTCGTGCTAGGGCCTATAGAAGCTTGAATGAGAAGAAGTCACCAATGAACATAGCCTTTAAATTGCCGCAGAAGAGTTGAAATTGAACAAATCTTACTATTGTCATATTCACCGTGAGATCCAGTGGACTGCAAGGATGTGACTGAACCATGCCTCCGGAGTCCACCGCCATTGGAACTGCTATCTGAACTAGTGCCATACCCTGATTCCACCTGAAAAGTAAAACCATCTGTGTCTTGTATCATTCAAGTGATTTTAGGTTGAAATATGCATGACTGATTTTGATATGTGAAATCTTTATTATCATAAAAAGAAGCAAAAGACTTCTTTCTAATTTGTATTATTAATTGAAAAATAGATTAAATAAATATACGGGGACCTTATACATATTAGTGCCACTTAGGCCCAAACTAAGGAAAGCTTATACTATGGAAACCAGATAACTGATACAATTCATAATATACTTTATCTTTTGAAAATATTTTTATAAGTACAGTGTAACACCAAAATACAGAACAAACATCACACAAATGTTTGGCTTGGGTGGAAAACAACTAACAACATATGTTCAGAATGCAGAGCTGCTAACAACTCAGCTATGAGGCCATATAAGACTCATAATTAGACTAATAAGAATAATTTTGGCTTGTCCGGTGTATCTCTTAGGGAAGAAAGAGAAGGTAATTGATGGTATTTTATCTCACAGCTAGGGCTTCTTAGTCTAGAAGATAGTTCAGCACTACCATGCTGGCTTAATGCTGCTTGATACATGACATACTTTAACATTGAGTTTTATATAAAATATGAGATAAAAATTATCCTTCATTACAAAAGTCAATAACTCCACCAGAATGGCTTTATCAATATACAATTCAAAACATCATACAATTGATAGTGTAATCATAAACCAGCAGTGAAGTTTGATAACATGCCAAATGTTTGGAGTATGAATCATCCATCATCACTAAGACTGTATTTGTTTGATATAAAAATTTAATATGACTCAAATGTTTTTTATGAATTAAACATTCAATTTGAAGGCTAGTTTATCTTGTTGTTTTGTTTGTGACCTTTATTTGTACTTAATTACAACTTTGTCTGTCTGAATGTCATTAGTTAGAATAGAATGTAGTTAACACTACACAAGTTTGTCATAACAATTATACTATTATGATGTCATCATAAGCCAGTTGTATTTACATGTAACATTTTTTTATATACTGAAGACCCATTATGTATCCTATCAAATAGAGCAAAGGAATGCTAGCTATATTAGTTACATAGGTAACAAATATAGCTAGCATTCCTTTGATTTTTCTACTCCACCTTGTAAAACAAGTTATGTAAATAATTTTATTTCATTCGCTACTAACATTGAGCAAGTCATCGCAGAATACTCAATTAATACTAACTTTGAATGACTCCAAAAGATAAATCCACTGTTGTTTCTCTTCCGGATTAGACGCCCTCAAGTACCATACACAGTCATTGACTGAGACATCAAATCTACAATCATCAAATTCATGAGGCTGAAACAATAACATCAATTAGAACACATTACCATCAACTCGAGATTCATTACAATCGTTAGCTAGTTTCTTTATTATTACGTCAATAGAGACGCAACGCGACAAAAAACCGCTGCAAGGACAAACTCATTTTCTGCTCCGACGCTCCCATTATTAGAATAATTTATAATGTAAACAATTACCTTGACTTTAGCTTTTTTCAGGCATAAGGCACCGCGGCATCCAAGATTACTCTCCAATTCACTCTTGTAGTAAGATAAAGTGAAATCCTTCAAAACAATAAACCTGTCCTGCCAACCGTGAATATAGTTTGTCCATTTACTCAAATGTCCGCGAAGTTTTTGAGTTCCCACATCCTCGATATCCGAGCTGTCGCTCACAGTAATATTTTCGTCCCTCATATTAAATAAAATAAAAGAAAGGAAATCACATTAATTTCGAACTAAAAGAAACGAAATAAAAACAATTTTATCAAAAACTCCCAGAAACTACAGCAAATTGTTGCTGTATTTTGACAATTTTGAATTTTGACATTTTGTTTTAACAATATCCGAATAATCACAGATTACAGGAAAAAGAGATAATACAGAAACTCAGAATGAAGGTACAACGAAGACCGATAAAGAAGAAGAAAATCTCGCCAACAAATCGGGCAGTGAATGGACTTCCTTTAAAATAAAAAGGTTCACTCACTACACCAAAGAGCTAAGCCAAAGAGCCAGAGAGTAAACTTCAAATTATTTATTTATCTGTTGTGCTAGGTTTTTTTTTGTACAAGTTCCACGGCGGCCCGGATGTTGTGTTGTGCTCTTTTGAGTGTGTATTGATTATTCAGCGGTCTGTGATTTGATTGGTGGATTATTACTAACCGCCAAAACTAACAGTTTTCATCCAATAGAACGACGTCTTTCTGTGAGCAACGCGCAATTTCCTTTCAAGATGGCCGACAAAACTATGCCTATTTTTGTTCCATCTGAAAAACCTGTAAAAGTAACGAAGTGGAAAGTAAAACAAGGTGCTTTTGTGTCACAAGGACAAATATTATTTTTGTACAATGATTCGTCAGGCAGCAGCGCTGATTTGAAGAAGTTCAAGGCTACACGCGCTGGGACTATCTCGTCGATCAAGGTGAAGGAAGGGGACATTGCGGAGCCTGGGTATGTGACGTCACTCTGTTTTTACATTATTGATCATTAATTTATTAAATGATATTGAATAAATTTTTATTCAGCCACTCCTTAACAAATTAAAATACATTGTATTGATTAAATATTGATAAACCAACCACCATTGACCGTGTTGGCGCGGTAAAGTTGTCGTTCTGGTTGATTGAATTCCCGCCAAAATTCAATTGTATTGTGATTTGTGATCGTTTTATTTACATTATATTAGTTTATTGTTTCATGTAATCATGCATGATTGTGTACAACACCCATAGAAATAATATAATACCCTAAATACCTATACAACCTTACATATAATACAAAGTAATAATATCTACAAGTACAGACACATGAACAACAAAAACAAAAAAAGACAAGGCGCGGCAGCGAGCGGCACCACCACGGTACCTGCCCAGTACTGCGCAGTAGCAAATCAATTATTGAATTCATAAAGATTGTGCACTGGGCAGTTTGTTTGGGCAATGTGTGTGCACTGTGCATGTCACTTTTTCAGTTTGTAAGGTACTGGCTTGCCAATTCCATGCCTTAACTTGTTTGCCCCTTACATGTGGCTATGGAAAGAGAAAAAAAATACATGTAGTCAGGATAACAATACAATACACCTGGGTAGTATCCAAAATGATAACCTACCTCTGTGAAGTAACAAAATGTCAATATAAAATTAAATAATTCCAATAAATATTTTTTATAATACAGAGCTGTAGTAGCAGAAATAGAAGGATGCCGTCACCCAACTGTGATGAAGCAGATGTGTGCAGAGTGTGGCGCCGACTTGCAGGAGGATGAAGTGGTCAATAGAGATGTGGCCGTCGTGCCGATGGTACACTCTGTACCGGAGTTAAAGGTATACCTTACATTAAAAGTAAAACAATAATGAATTGTTTTCATCTATTTATCAATATTATCTAGTACAGACTAAGTATAATAAAATATTAATAAAGATTTTATTACTTTAGTTTAATGTGTTTGGAAACTGTCATTAAACAAGTGCACTGATAAGACCACACATCAGCTAAACAGCTGATAAAATATTAGTAATAATAGAGCTGATTTCTGTATCATAAATATTAAAATAAAATATCCAAATCAGTTTGAAATGGTAAAGCTTTGAGATAACAAACAAAAACTATTGAGAACTTTCTCCTTTTTAAACTTGGCTGGAAAATCTATTTAGCTGGAAAACTAGCAGTTCTCCAATAATGGAAAAACCTAATAATTATTCTTCACGTTTATTTTTTATTGAACACAAAAAATTATCATTGGACTTTTAAAGCTCCTAGAATTTGCATTTCCTTACACTGCACTGGTCAAATTAAAATATTTCATTGAACTAGTGTGAATAAAAAAATAAATCTAAGGTAGACAATAAAAAAATACCCCAAGCATTTCACTTTGACTTATTAATCACACATTAATTATTTGTTGTGTTTAGGTATCAGAAGAGCTGGCCCAAAAGCTTGGGAAAGAAGATGCCAACCGGCTCCTGAAGGACAGGAAGCTTGTGCTGCTTGTGGACCTTGATCAAACATTGGTGCACACCACCAATGACAACATACCGCCTAATTTGAAGGTACATTATTCATTTTTTTACACTGGCTAAATATACTGTGTTGAGCCAAAATAAAATAAAAAGAAACTAAATCATTTCATTTTGTTATTTAAAAACTGTAAAGATTACTCAGACAGGTGTTTTGCCAGCTAGACAGTGTGAACACTTGAACAGTGCCCATACTGTGGCCTCTTGCGCGATTCAAAACAGAGCCTACATTGGATAGCTTAGTCTTTTTTTTGTATGAAGATTTTTACAAGCGATCCAATATAGATTGTGTTTTGAATCGCGCTATGGGCTCACAGTACGGCCCCAGACCTTTGCAATGCAACGCATATACTGTGGTATAGACGGTATAGATACAAAAATAAATAAAATAAAAATTTAACTCTTATTAGAACTGCATGCGATTTCTAAATCACACATCGTATCAAATGCCAAAAGACTTCCACTGCTGAACATAGTCCTCCCCTATACAGGTTGTAATTGAATTCATTAGCATCCTTTGAAACTAGATACCTACTCCTGATACTGGTCACGTGTGGACCAAAATTTTTGAATTCTAACACATTGGTTTTGGTAATAATAATAACTCCAAAAAATGGAATAACTTCCTTTATCAAATGCTACAATACAAAATTTAATTAAAATAATGAATTACTGTTTTTAATTAGTACATGCAAGGTATAAAAACATTTAAATGCATCAAAATCATCCGTGCCAACTGCGTTACGCGCCGCGACAATATTCATAATTTTCAATAAAAATTATTTCATTTGCACTCTTTAATAATTCTTTAATAATCATCTATAAATAAATGATGTACTATCATGGGCTCAATTTATGCTAATGATTTAAATTACATTCTGTATATGCCACTGAACGCTTATCATTGGGTTTGCCATAACAGCGGTAGCAGGCAACTTGGTGATTGCAGAAGATTTGAATGTACCAAGATGAATCCTCCTGTCCATTCTCAGGATTTTCAGCATAATCTTATTTCAAGTTGGAAATTTTCAAAATGGCAATGCCCAGGCCATATCGATCGTAGAACTAACAACCGATGGGGAAGAAAGGTTTTCATGTGGCGGCCACGAGCTGGAAGACGCAACGTAGGGCACTAGGCGGACCGGCTGGTGAAAGCCGCAGGGAGCCGCTCAAAGAGGCGCTTTAACACCCTATGGCCTGTTGCCTATGTTCAACATTGGACATCTGATGTTGGACGTTCATGTTGAGGATGATATCTTATTGAATACCTAAGAACGACTATTAAAAAACTAAATTAACCGATATAGCTCTTAGAGTTTTTTTTTCTTTTTTATATTGGCTCCACACATAGTGTATTTAGCCAGTGTCAAGTATTATAATTTTTCAGTGTTATGAATATTTCACGTTAAGTCAAGTTTAAGTCATAGTCCAGTCTTAAGTCATGCTCCAGTAAAGTGGTGGCAACTTTACTAGAAGCTTCTACGGAATTTTGGAAGCAACACGAAAAACCACGTTTCACCACATTATATCACATGCCTGCACTAATGCTCATAATTCAGCACTTAATGCGTAAAACGCCACCAATTTTAAACATTAACACTGGAAAAGCACAAGTTTCGAGAAATAATACAATGCAACGACGTGAACGTTTCCGCGTTCCCGCCAAAACTCAAAACTCCTCTTAGAGTTGGCAGATTGGCTCTAAACTAAAACCGCGCAGAGCCGATTGACGTAGGAGGCGAGCAGCCACTCGAGGCGCTCGTTGGGGGAGTCCTATGTTTCAACAGTGGATGTCTTCAGGCAGTTGATGATAATGATGATGATGATATCTTATTGAATACCAAAGAAATAACAATAAAAAATACTGGTTTTCCAGGGTGTACTTCACTTTTTCCTCCGAGGCGCTGGCGGCGGCCGTTGGTGCCACACCAGACTGCGGCCGCGGACCCAACAATTCCTTTCATCCGCCGCTCGCCTGTACGAACTTCATGTTTGTACGTTCGGAGCGAGACAGTACGCCCACGCGGTCGCTGACCTGCTCGATCCGGAGAAGAAATACTTCTCGCATCGGATACTGTCGAGGGATGAGTGCTTCGATCCTAGGACCAAGTCCGCTAACTTGAAGTAAGCTAACAGAGAGTGAAACCGGTAACCATTTAGGAGACTATTGCTTGCATTGCAGAACGTTGCTTAGGCAGATTGGTGCTCAAAAGAGAGGTTCATTCACAAATTGTTCTTCTTGTGAATGAATCTATGTTGAAGCTGTTGTAAGTTTACCAAGTGAACTGTTATCTTCTAGGTATATGCTTCACATTTTAAAATAATGCTTAGTCGTTAGTTAGTGTTCAAGAGAGAATCGTTCACGAATTGATCAGTTGGTGAATGAAAGAAGCTAGCTTGAAGTAAGTTGACCGAGAGTGAACTCTTCTAGCTTATTGTAGGTATGTCTTGCATTACAGAACGATGCTCAGTCGATGCGTTGATCGGTGTTAAAGAGAGAGAAATTTCACTCGCAAATTATATATAAATAAATATAAATATCCCATGCAGTGGCCTTAACGCGTAAGCCCGGTGGCAATCATAATCGTGCGCTCTCTTGCTCGCACTCAAGGGCTTGTACATTGGCGCAAGCAGGATGGCAGGCGATGTTCATTACCAGAATGCTTACGCGGTAGGGCTGCTGCTCGATCTGGAGAAGAAATACTTCTTGCATCAGATACTGTCTAGGGATGAATGCTTTGATCCTAGGACCAAGTCTTCTCAAGAGAAAAGTTCATTCAAAAATTGAATTTTGGGAATGAATGTAGCTAACTTGAAGTAAGTTGACTGAGAGTGAACTACTAATCTTGTTGGTATATGGCTCACTACAATGTAGGAGCCCTAATACTATGCCCCTACTTATAAACCCAGGAACTACGAGCCTCGTAGTTCTTGGGTCCACGGATACAGGGAATCTTAGGGTCAAGGATCTATATATGATCTTTGGGTCTATTTGGGTTTATTTAGTTTACAAGTCTAAATCAAGATCGTCATCGTCAACAGCCTGAAGGCGTCTACTGCTGAACATAGGCCTCCCCAAGAGAGTGCCTCCTTAAGCGGCTACTCGCCTCCTGCATCCAGCTCCCCGGACAAGAAACAGGATACTAAACACAATATATTTCGTTCCCAGAGCCCTATTCCCGTGCGGTGACCACATGGTGTGTATAATAGATGATCGGGAGGACGTTTGGCGTCATGCTGCTAACCTGATCCACGTGAGACCGTACTCCTTCTTCCAATCCACTGGAGACATCAATGCACCACCACCAGGTAAAAAAAAAACAAGAAAATTGTGTCCATTTCCAATTTATAATCGTTAAATTAGAAATAGGTTCTGATTTTCTTTTGTACTTACTTAGAATAAGTTATTATCGTTGTTTGTCACTGTGTACAGGTTGTACAAATAAAGCATTTTCTTTCTTTTTTCTTTCTTTCTTCTTTTTTTCTTTCTTTCCACATTTAGAAACTAAAATGTAGAATTCATGCTTTAAATATACAGGATGTAATTTAATTCATTAGCATAAATTGAGCCCATGATAGTACATCATTTATAGATGATTATTAGAGAGAAGAGTGTAAATGAAAATATTTTTATTGTAAGTTATGAAGATTGCCGCGGCGCGTAATGCAGTCGGCACGAATGATTTTGATACATTTAAAAGTTTTTATACCTTGTATGTAGTAATTAAAATCAGTACTTCATTATTTTAATTAAATTTGATATTGTAGCATTTGATTTAGTAAGTTATTCCATTTTCTGGAGTTATTATTATTAACAAACCAATGTGTCAGAATTCAAAAATATTGGTCAACATGTGACCGGATCAACAGATATTAAAATAGTAGTTATTGTATATTGGATTTAGATACAGGTTGCAGTTAAGTTTAGATGCAACCCCATTTGAAAATCCAAACAAGAAAATGTCCTTCTGAAGACTTTCTTTTGTTTAGTTTTGAAAGAAAGACAGATACGAGGACTACATGATACATAAAATAGAACCAGTCTTGCCACGTATTAACCATTCATCATCATCATCATCATTGACACCCTGGAGACGCCCACTGCTGAATGTGGGCCTTTCCCCAAGAGCGCCACTTGTGAGTGGCTGCTCGCCTCCTGCATCCACCAGCTCCCCGTAGTTTTCACCATTTCACCAGCTCATCAGCTAACCATTGTTCTTACTAAAATTACAAAATTCTGTACTTTTCAGTAGATGAAAAAGCCAAGCTGCCCATCGGTAAAAACGGTTCCCAAACACCAATGAACCAACTACCCACACTAGACCCGGAGCCAGAACAAAAGCCACAAGAAAAAGACAATGAAAAATCAGAAGGTCCCAACGGCAAGATATTAAAGGAAATAAAAAGCAATGAAATTGATACCTCTAAAGAAGTCAAGAGCGGTGACAAAGATGGAGATGAGGCAACGGAAACTGAGGAGAGCCAAGACCCGGAGCCGAAGTGGATAGAGACTGCTGATGGTCAAATAGAAGTCGAAGATCCTGATGATTATTTGATTTATTTGGAGGATATTCTAAAGAGGATACATCAGTGAGTATTTTATAACTATGAAGGTTGAACGCAGTTTCACATGCCTGATACAGTTTATTGCGAAGTACCACGTTATGTCCTTCCCCAAGGTTAACATTAAATATCATAAACTTGGCATAAATAATGAATTCGATTTATGACTGAACGTCGTTCTCTCGATACGGGTATAGATAATATAAATATATATACTACCAATACTATACGATACTGGCCTATACCCGTCTGCACTAAAGTTTGACAGATCCTAAGTTCGCACTTATCCCTCTATGATTCAAAAATGATGGCGGCTGTGACGTTGCACGCTACGCTCACCGATTCTGCCCGAGCACATTTCAATTTTACTACTTCACAGCCGCCATTGAGTTTGATTCACACTACTTAGTACCTACTGCGACGCAGTTGAGTCCTAGAAAGATAAGTGCAAATTTCAGTTCTTAAACTTTAGTGCAGACGGACATTAGGTTTATTTAAGTCTGTATCTCGAAATGGCGTTCCAAATTAAATTAAAATTACAAACCAAAGATAGCGCAATGATATCTTTACCAATACGTACATTACTATCTACAATACCTGCAACAGTTGTGCAAACATGACAAATATTTGTACATTTGATAAATTTAATTTCTGTTCACTTCACAGACATTTCTACGATCTATACGACAAGATGGGTAAGAAGCAAATACCAGATTTGAAATGCGTTATCCCCGAAGTGAAGAGTGAAGTACTGTCTGGTACCAGCCTAGTGTTTAGCGGATTAGTGCCGACGCATCAACGGTTGGAGACTTCTAGAGCGTATTTGGTAGCTAAGAGCCTGGGTGCTGAAGTCACGCAGGATTATACTGAGAAAACTACGCATTTGGTTGCTGTGAGGGCAGGTTAGTAGAAATGATACTTAGATTTGCTTATTTGTGTAAGGCTGCATTTTACCAAAGTTAACGTTATTCCAAGTATAAAGTTCCGAGAATAACAGAGTTACACGAATATAACTATTATACCAATAATTTTGAAGCTCTTTCCTTGCAACAACCAGGATACAATCAGGATAGAGTCCTTTTAATCGTCATTTCATTTGTCAATCAGCTGTATCCGAGGGTAACAATTATCATTATACTTGGAATAAAACTTACTTTGGTAAAATCTAGCCTTAGTAAAGTGACAAGCTTGTAGTTCGCCTGATGTTAACGTCACAGTCGCCCATAACAGTTGCAGTGCCACTCGGAATGCTAAATAAAGTGTCGCTGTCACTGCACCACAGACATCTAATAATATCAGCACTGCACTGTGTACGTCATTCTGAGGCAGTAGTACAAAATTCAAATAAAATTAGGATTTTTTTTTGAATTAACAAAATGCCCCAGTTTTGTGGCGTCTGCCAAAGTGGCAAATACAGGCGGGAATGTAGAAGATAATAGGCCTTACCTAGTGAGGTAAACCCCGTGTTCCAGCAGCAGAGAAAAAGCACTAATTATTCAAGTAAAAATGCAATCTGGATTTGTTCTAGAATTATCGGTATTTTTTTGGCGTTTGCCAAATATAAACAATAAAAGAATCTACTATACTTAATTTTAATTTCCCAGGAACGGCGAAAGTGAACGCAAGTAGACGGGTTTGCGAAGGCAAAGTTACCAAACTGCAAGTGGTAACTCCCGAGTGGCTGTGGACATGCGCAGAACGATGGGAGAGGGTCGACGAACGATTATACCCCTTGCAGAGAGGCGGGCAGGTAATATTACATACATCAAGTAGCCAGTAAAAAAACTCAAAAAGGCGTTACCTACTTGCAACTCTTGCAAGTGCCATATCTACTGGCATACATGCTGAGTTAAGGCTCGGATATCCCGAAGCTTGTGTCTCTCTCGCGCACAGCATTATTTTTGAAGATATTAAATGGTAGAATAACATTAACTTATATAACATATCAATGTAGAACAAGTCTATAGAAAAACCTCACAAATATACAACAAAAAAAGTTATGTTTTATTTCTGTTTAGTAAGAATATTTATGAAAACTTTTTCGTTGACGAGCTTTTTTGTTTTTGAATATTTGTGGAAAATTCTACTATATATCTATCTTCAAAAATGTCGCAGTATCCGAGCGAGATAGGGGGCTCCTATCTTTCTACCTAAATCAGACTATTCTTTTATTTTTCTTAGCGAGTGTTAAATAAATATCGTTCTTTCTATATTACAATATTTATAATACAAGGTGACCTTGAATTGGTATATTATCCACTGGGACCATGATACCCTACAAGTTGTGAGAGCCTTACTTGAAACTGTGTTTGTGTTTCCAAACTTCCATGGTAAAAAATAAATCCACTTGCAAAATTGCACGTGCGATCGCATAAACTCATTTCTAAACACAGGTCGTCAAACTCACTTATGTGCACTCGGTCCAGGACGAAGTTCAACCACCCAGCTGCGCTAAGTCTATTTTCGAACGTAAACTTTACATGGCATTTCTTCAATGAAAAGCTATTAATTTAGCAAACTCGTAGAAAAAAACATTGTCTACCTTAGGGTGTAGATTTACCCCCTTTCGAGATAACATACCAATTCAAGGTCACCTTGTATATTTACAGAGTAAATCCCGTCGTCCACCAGCGCACTGTAGCAGCCCCCCGCCTCCGCTAGCCACAGTGGCAGCGCCGCGACGTCGCACGCCTTCCGGACGGTTCATGGACACACTCAACCCGCTGCTTTCCTTCTCCAGCGATGATATAGCTGATATGGATCGAGAGGTGATATAAGCAACCACATATAAATAAATATGTGGACGTTACAGCGCCATCTAGCCCCAAACTAAGCATAGCTTGTACTATAGGAACCAGATAACTGATACAATACTTATATACTTTTTTGTTTGTAAATACATACATAGAATACAGTATAACACCCAGACGCAGAACAAACATCTATGTTCATCACACAAATGTTTGTTCTGGGTAGGAATCGAACCCACAGCCCTCAGTTCAGAAGGCAGGGATGCTACCAACTGAGCTATCGGGCCCGTTAAGCTAAGCATCTGGGTATTATGGGGCAATAATCCTCGTAGTTCCTGGGTACATAGATACAGGTTTACTAGGTGGTAGGACTTCTGCAAAGTTCGTCTAGGTAGGTACCACCGCTTTGCCGGTTATTCTGCCGCCAAGCAGTAGTATGCGAGCACTACTGTTTTTCCGGTTCGAAGGACATTGTAGCTAGTGAAATTACTGGGCAAATGAGACTTTACGAGCTGATCACACAGTCTAGTAATCTGATTGCTAGGCTGTGTGATAGAATAGAATAGAAAATTACTTTATTGCCTTTTTATCACTATATACAATACATATTACAAAGACAAGATAAGAATGTCTCATGATGGAGTGTGCAGTGCAGTGTCACGCGAAACTATATTAAGTAGTTTAAAATCCCGAGTGACACTGCTATTGTTATGGGCGGCCGTATCGCTTAACATCAGGTGAACAACTAGCTCGTCACGCCATTCATTCTCATAATAAAAAACAGATCTATGTACATATGTGATTGTTGGTTGTTAAAAAATAATTATTTCATTCTCAGGTTGAAGATATATTTAATGAATCAGATGAAGATTCTTCAGATGAGGAGTCAAAACACCAGGGTGATGACCTGGATGATGAAGAGAACCCTCCAGAAGACCGGTTGCTGTCATTAGAAGCGGAAGACAGTACTCAAGACAGGTGAAGTAAAGAAATACTAGTTGCTACCAACCAAAGAGCTATCCGTTATAAACCTTTTGTTGCATTTTATTTTAGTTAAACGCTTTCTCGATAGAAGAGATTTTTCTGTCGATTTCTACAGCTCGTGCTACCCTATGCGGTTTATCGCTATAAGGTATCCTAATTTGTTACAGTTTCACCAAAGTAACCTAAACTTTAGTAATAATGATCATGTAATGTGCCAAACAATAGCCTATTTACGATAAATTATTTGAAGTTGTCTTCTCTGCGCCAAACTCAATAGCGGTTCTGAAGTCGACACGAAACGCTTGCGTGTGCGCAGCGTGGGGCCTTGCACTTCATAGCCGCCATTGAATTTGGGGCAGACTACTCGTCGCTAGAAGCCTGCATGATAAAATTAAAATTGAAACTTCTTTTTATTACAGGTTACAAGACACTCAGGATGGTGCAAACTCTAGTGATTCTGAAGGTTAGCAATAATGTGTATTATTCTGGAACTTCCTAGTGTTTGTGTGGTCGTGTGGGTAGTTAGCTATAAGAAATGTTGTCTTGCAGGACAAATTTTGACATGCACTGTTGGGCTCTTAAATGTTAGTGGGGAGAATAAATATTCCCGTTGGCTCCGCTTGGGGTCCAATAGAAAGAAGTTCCTGTTGGCCCAACGGGGGCGACGTGAGGGCCGATGGGAACAACCCTATAAATTATTTTGATAAGTAAACATCCTTTTATAAAAACCAATTGAAGCCGATCCACATAAAGGAAGGATAGATTAACCAACTGTGTCGCATGTGAGAGGTTGTCGTGTTGGCGCAGCGCTAAATGCGCCCGGCCGTGCGTGAGCCGCGCTCTTCGCCTCTGTTGTGTGCTGATGTGATAATTTACATCTTGCTCTTATTTGCCAGGTGAAGAAAGCCGCCCGCGCAAAAGGCCACGACCTTCGTCACCTCCTTCTGACGATGAGCCTCCTGATGATGATGACAGCTCCTGGAACCTCATGGGAGCAGCGCTAGAGCGAGAACTTGAAGCGCAAGATTGATGTTTAATAAGTGAATCACAGATTATGGACATACAGAAAAATGAAATAGATTTTGTGATATTATGAACTTGTTTTATTTGACTTATTACATCCCACTCCTCTCGTAACTTTTGTTAGCTCCTTTTGAGGCTCAAGATAGCTGAAATTAGACATGTAGGTAGAACATACAACACATCAATGTATGAATGATCAACGTGAATGTATGAGGAACTGTTAAGGCCCAATGAAGATGTGCATGTCTCCAGCAAGACTGAATAGAGGATGGCTAACTATAGAAAATGAAGAGTTTATGTACTTTACCATTCTTATTCTGAACGGGGGTGATAAATGCCTGCACTGATGTCCCGCTTGGGGTGTTTTGTGCATTTCCCCCTGCCAGCTGTTACCCTAGCCAACCTATCTCCTTGAAATATTGGAGCACAGCTTTGGGTCACTGACAACTGTTCCAGTGATGGTGATGATGACGAAGCAGTTGATATGGATTAGTCCAAGCATGCTGATGATGATGTGATTTTGGTGATCGATGAGTTTTGACATCTCAGCGTGTAGTACTTTACCATATTTGTTTTTATTATTATTTTCTTCTTATCCATTTCCATTCTCGGGTCTAGCCCGGACACTTGAGAGGCATTGGTGGGGCCGAAGCTAACACCAAGATGCCTTTTTGGATACAAAGATAACTATAACACGGTCACACTATCCCTGGACACAATGTGACCGTGTTTTACATATTTCTTTCTTACATGTTGGCATATTGATATAACTATTTTGTATAATATTAAGGTAAAAATATCTGGGCTATTATGGTGAACTTTTGGATGGATGGTGACATTGGGTTATGGAATGAGAGTACGGCTCCTGCCAATTTTGTCTCATATCAAAATGTTTGAGGCAGGTGATGACTTGCCACCCACTAAATGGGCCTCCTGTAGTGGCTACCGCATATTGGTGCCGAGGAAGCAACATTGGTGTGGGTGGCTTAGGGTGTCGAGAGGTGTGCTGCACTTTCACTGAACGCTACTCGCGGCGTTATGCCCTTTAACACTTCCACCCTGGAGCTTAGGTTCTTAGCTCTTGCGACTTCCACTCGTGGACAGCCAGTTAAGGCAAGCCAGGGGTTAGGGGTCTCACTTAGCCCCTTGGAATCAGAGTATGCGGTGTCGCCACTCACCGACGGCTCGCCACAAAGCCGCCCCTGCGTTATTATTATTATTATTTGATAATAGACGAGCAGCATTCCTGCTGATATGTCTATATCCAGTGTTGGAAGGTCAGTGGTCATATGTGTAATATCAAAAAGATTACTACATGAATTTTATTATTACAAAGTACTATGGTGGACCTCACCCCATAAAATATGATTGGACTGACTTTCTTTTGAACTTATGTATGAATGAGAGAACTCTTAATGAAAAATTGATCTGATACTTCACACCATTTGGAAGATCATAGATTCCTGTTGCCACCGTGCTCTTCGCCCTACACATGACACAACTCCTTGACTGACACATCCAAGTGGAGTAAAGGCATATGATGCTGGTCAAATTGAACATGTTTCTCAAGTTAAAATAAAACAGACTTTAATACTACCTATACATATATTATAATGCTATTCTAGAATAATCGAAATTAAATCGAGTAAGGATCTGTTTCATCGAATACATGGAATCTAGTATATGTTGGTTTTTCTGTAAAGTCTTTCTTTCCTTGTTGCCATCCTCTTGGAGGTGCTTTACTATAGTCAAAGCTAGAATTCAATTTTCCATACACATCTGCTTGTCTATCAACATCTTCTCTGTACTTTTCTTTCGCAACTTTCTTGCCTGTGATTGGATCGGTGATATCTCCAAAAGGATAAACCACTTCCTTTACTTCATGTGTAATTAATTTTGTAAGTTTGTGCGGTAGAGCTTGAATCAGAACTATGTCCCCAGTCTTGCACATATTTGAAGGATCATGGCAGTAGTAAAATTCGTCTTTCCTGAAGTACTGCAAAAATGGCACATTATATATAATAATATATGCTTTATTAATTACATAAAAATCGAAACCTTCTCATTTATTGCGTAATGTTTAGTTTATTTATACTAACCATGAGCAGATTTTCATCCAGATCTAACCTTTTGATACGAATCTTGGCCGCATTTTGCTTTACTGTAGGAACGCACTGTCCTAAAAGTAAAAATTTTCGAGCTGCCTCAGCTACATTTCGGGCCATTACAATAATAATTAGTAAAAAAAGGAAACGCACTTAGTAAGTTCGTATTACAAGATTTATGAAAAGATGAAAATTTTAAATTTTTCATAAGTTTTTATTCATAACCTGTTCAGTGTGACCATCTGTAAATTGCAGAAATGCAGATTCTGATTTCTGCCTCCGATAAATTAGGCTAGAAATGTGCCCAAACTGAAACTATCAGAAATATAAGTAGGTATAAAAGCGAATTAGGCGATTAGGGATGTGCCGAGCATGGATTTTTGAACCGAACCGAATAACGAACATTATTGGGTCCAGAGCTTATCGGACCGAATATTCGGCCGAACAATTCGGTTCATTTTATTTTACACGAATTTTCCCGTACATTCAGTCGCTATAAAACTTCAACAAAGGTTCCACCGCAATGGAAACAATTGTTATTCCACAATCTTTTGTGAAAAAAAAATTTTTGTGAAAATTTTCTATAAAATGAATTAAAGTGTATGTATGTAATTAATTTTAATAAAAAAACACATACATAACAGAATCCTTAGAAACAAGCGAAACGTTGTATTTAGCGCAATTTTGTATTGTAAATGCAATTACTTACCTAAAAAGATTATTCAAATTAGATATTGGACCAAATCGCTCTATAGGTCGTAGTACCCGTTAGGCACAAAATATTAGTTTTCTGGTGACCAAGCGTTTAGGGCCTAGATAAAGCATGTTATCAGTATCTAGAAAAACGATTAAAAAGTGCTAAGTGTTCTTATTATCTTAGAATGAGTTCCCATAAAAGATAATTATGGAAGTATTTAGCGGAAAGAATTAAAAACATTTTCGGTAATTATTCGGCATTTTTACCAAATATTCGGTATACCGAATAATTACCGAATATTCGGCGCATCCCTAGTTTTTATTCATCGTAATATACGGTACCTGAAAGATAGTCCACGCAGCGAAGCCGCGGGGCATAAACTAGTAGTTATTATCAAAATCAAATGGGACAAATCTTGAGGTATAAAAAATAAATAAGACATGAAAACTTGACTTTGACTTGCTCGTGTAGCTTTTTGGACATATACCTATATAAGGTACAAAACGTCAATCACGCCAACTTCGGAAGTTTTTTTAATCGGATTCGGGTAATATTCCCCGCATGGCAATTCTTTAATCTGACACACATATTTATGTGTCCGCCATTTTGTACTTCAGTTCGATGTCAATCAAAACTCAATCCTTCTTTTTTTTATTTCGTCCATGATGTAGGTATGCAACTAAAACCTTAAAGCTAGGCAAAGCAGCTAGCTAGCATTTTAGGTTCACATTCCTTGTTTTTTTTTATCACAAATGGATTTTATGCTCGTATTTCTTGTAATCAGTCTCGTATTTATCTTTACTCGGTGTGGATTATGGACGAATGTAAGTACCTAGGAACCATTTTAAATATATTTAATTTTGTGTGTGTGCGTTTGTTCAAGCTTCTTTCTTCGTCCTCCAATGGCTTATGGTACAACCATAGGCATTCCACCATTTTACAATCTTTAGCAAGTATTTCTCTTCCATCTTCCACTCAAATCATCTTCCACCTATTTATATTTTTACCTCAACAGCTCCAAGCTTCAACAATAGAGATAGGTAGAACTTAGAATGGCCCAACATCAATTTCCAATCATCACTTCCCTGTGTAGGCAATAGCCACGGTTCCTTTTACAAATGGATGGACTGACGGACTGCACTGACTATACTCAACTAATTTAAGACAGGAGTTTTAAGGTTAATAATAACCACGGGTCCAACCAAATATCAAGTTAATAAATTTAGATTTAACTACGCGACGTTTCCGATTTTGTTTCAAAATAATCAATAGTCTTGTCTGCCACATTTTTCAAAACATTTACACATCTGCCACTTGTGTGTGAATTTAAAGGGAGAAAACTGCCAAAATGATCGCAAACTACCACTAATGGTCACACTGTACCTGTCATAACTTTTTTTTTATATATATATATTTTGGCTCCACACATTGTGTATTTAGCCAGTGTCAAGTATTGTTTATTTTCATCGAGTTTTAGAATATTTTACGTAGTCAAGTCATAGTCATAGTCCAGTCTAAATCGGGTCATAGTCCAGTCTAGGTCATGCTCAGTAAAGTGGTGGCAACTTTACAAGAAGCTTCTATGGAATTTTGGAAGCAACACGAAAAACCACGTTACACCACATTATATCACTTGACCACACTTATGCTCGTAATTCAAGACTTAATGCGTAATACGCCACCAATTTTAAACATTAACACTGGAAAAATCACTAGTTTTGAGAAATAATACAATGCAACGACGTGAGCTTTTTCACCTTTCCGCCAAAATAAAACCTGTCATAACTTTTTTTTTTTCCCTATTTTGTGATTCTTTTAAAGAGTTGCTGATGTTACCATATCTATAAACCGGGGCTTCAACATTAAACCATAGAATAATAAAAAAATGAGCCAGCCAACATCCATGCATGCACATGAATGGGATGCTTTAGCTTTAGCCAAAATATTATTCGTTAACCGCTACCACAGAGATTTATTTCAAAAACTAAAAAGTGATCAAATAGGGATGGGCGTTTTATAAGCTCGATCCGAATTTGTGGATCGATATAGTACGTATCCATTTGATCCGATCTTCAAACGATCGATCCAAACATTAGCATGAAAATACAACATTTCAATACTTTCTTCTTCTGATAATTTTCTAATATTTTTAAACGGGCAATATGACTATCAAAATCAATCTATCAATTAATCTTGATTAATCTATCTATTAATTAAGTTAACTACTACAATAATAAAAACTAAACTAAACTAGCTACACAACCTACTACAAAGAATATTATGGACTGTATAATAGCCGCGATGACCTATAAATAGTCCAAATGCTCCAGCCCACTGCCAGTAGGTAGCGTACCCAACATGCTTGTAGCATTGCGTCGTTGAAGGCGCTTTGATAGACTTTAGAAAACGCGGTGAGCTCCCGGTCCCCATGGACCCAGGCTCTCAACACCAAACGGCTCAAATATATAACTGCTACCGAAATTACTATATTTGCACCACTTTAGCTGCTTAGCAGAATTAGCCGCGGCGCCGGCCGGCCCTAACGTGTGTCTCGGGAAGGTGTGACGGCGCCATAGTATCGACATTTTCTAATATTAGACCTGTAGTTACTTGATTTTAAAGGCGGTGCTATTTTAAGGAAAAGACTTGCTGATTAAAGCAAAACAACGTAACAAAGAGTGAGATGATAAAATATTCGCAATTTCGCATCCTACCCACATAGTGCATTAACTATTTTTTAAATCATATGCGCATCCACACGGTCGGTTTTTACACCAACCCGACCAAGGTGAGAAACATGTAACCTTGGTCGGTGGTTGGTCCCGATCGTCTATTTTGCTCATATACCAACTAAATATTGTGGTTTCGATCCGATCCGATTATATCATATTTCTACTATACGATCTTCGAAAAGATCGGATCGGATCGGCGCAACCCTATAATCATATCACTCCGTTCTCCGTTCCGGCCACAGAGAGAGTACATGCTATATACGGAAACGGAAACACAGATAACTAATTTACTACGCAAGTATATATATACTCTTTGATACTACGGAAAGTTCCGTAGTAAATTATATACTCTAAGCGCCATGGTTGGCCAGTTTTTACCAATGTACTCTGTGGCCATTATATACTCTTTGGTTCCGCCCCAGTCCTATAATACCCACTCACGTCACTGATTTATTTATATTTACTATTTATATTATATACCGTTTATCCTAATTATAATGATGTGATTTATAATATAAACTTGAATAGTTGCTTTTATTCTTATTAACATAATTAACACAATAACATAATTCATAACGGCTCGTAAGCCGCACCCAACATAGAAGGCCTAAGTGCAAAACTGCCTACAAAGCTAATATGGACATAATCATTAAAGTAAACAATCAGTCTAATGGGAGAGATAAACTGGCTAGGTGAGTATTTTAAGCAGTACATAACTGGCAGTGATGCCTATTTGTTTTTTAGCTCATTATCTTTTGCTCAGACAAACCCATTTCCATTCCATGGACACATCTGAGAGATTAATAATATGTGTGATAATCTGATAATTATGTAGGTAGGTCTGAAGTTGAATTTGCGACGATGACATTCGGTAGGTATAAGTAGGTACTTATTGTAACATATTGGTACTCCTAAGTTCATTATTAGATGATATATATTGATTTCTACTTCGTTAGGTTGGTGCAGTATACGAGTCGTCTAGTATGGCATCAGCTTGAAAGAAGAAATGCTAACAAATATTCTGTTGATAGAATAAAAAATTTAGAACTTGCATTTAGTTCATTCCGGAAAAGTAAGTATATTGAGTAGTTTTAGTTTTGTTTGTATTTAGATATTATATCATTATACCGATATAGCCCTTAAAGTTAGCATGTTGAAATGGCAATGGGCAGGCCACATATCTCGCAGAACTGACAATCGATGGGGAAGAAAGGTTCACGAGTGGCGACCAAGAACTGGAAGGTGCAGCATAGGCAGACCCCCCACTATGTAGACCAATGGCCTGGTGAAAACTGCGGGGAGCCGATAGATGCAGGAAGCGAGCAGTCTCTCAAAGTGGCACTCTCTGGGGGAGGCCTATGTTCAGAAGTGGACATTTACGGGCTGATGATGATGATGATTATAATAATCATGTCAAACTTGTATTGACTTTATTGGACTGGTAATACTATTTTTCAATAAACGTCTGTATCTGTATTCTATTATGGTACAACCCAAAATTTTAATTTCGTTTTTATTGCAGTACTGCGTCTTGGAAGATGCGTTGATATTTTCTACACAGCAATAAATACAATTAATTTAGAAGATCCATTCCTGAAGCTAACATTGACAGTGAGCAAACTAGCACATGCTCTCTACCTGTATGCAGACCATATTGTTTGGCTTACAAGAAGTGGCTTCCTGAAAACTGACTCCGACAGCTGGAATCGCACAGCAAACAAGTTTTGGCTTGTCTCTCTCATTGCAAACCTAGCTAGAGACTTCTATGAAATATTACATCTTCTAGAATTGCACACAACAAAATATTTAAAACCTTCAGAATTATTGGGTACTTCGATGTGCAACTTAAATTTTTCTGATCACATGAAACATGTCTATACAATTGTGAATTGTCACAAAGATGTCTTCATTGATACAGTAAAAAACTCATGTGATCTATTTATTCCTCTGACTGCATTAGGGGTTACTAAGCTAAGTCCAAGTGTGGTTGGGACTTTGGGAGCTGTGTCATCATTAGCTGCCTTAATTACTTTAGTTAAACCTATAACAAAGCTTTTGCCTGCCTGAATTCAATATGTACTTATTAATTACCAAGAATAAACTAAGTAGATATGGGCTTAAATAAGCCACTAGCAACATTCCCATTTATAGCCCTCTACTGGGCTAGGAATGTAAAGATTTTCTTCCCATTAATTACCACTGCAACAAACTGGTATTTTTCTAATCTCAGCCTGCACCATGGCGACATAAGGGATTTTCCCTTTCACCACCAGTAGGAATGATGCTAGTGGTGACAACTAAGGGTAGGGTATAAGGTGTAAGCTACTCTATGTTATTTCATTTGAAAGTATATTATAAAATTATAGATATGGAATGGGATAGGTCATAATAAATGGTATGGTATAAAGTTGTAAACTATTATACTGGGTGTAATTGAATTCATTAGCATCCTTTGAAACTAAGTACCTACTCCTGATACCGGTTATGTCTGGACCAAAATTTTTGAATTCTAACACATTGGTTTAGTAATAATTATAACTCCAAAAAATTGAATAACTTACTTAATCAAATGCTACAATACAAAATTTAATTAAAATAATGTTTCTGTTTTTAATTAGTATATACAAGGTATAAAAACGTGTAAATGTATCAAAATCATCCGTGCCAACTGCGTTAGGCGCCGCGGCAATCTTCATAATTTTCAATAAAAATATTTTCATTTACACACTTTTACTCTTTAATAATCATCTATAAATGATGTCGTATCATGGGCTCAGTTTATACTAATGAATTAAATTACACCTGTATAGTATAAACACAGAATTCCCCCTATTATTGAGTATAAATTGTATTTGATACAATGGTGATACATAATATTTTTCTCTTATTTTTGTATTGCTATTTATCCCCATACCTAGATCCTGTTGGAAGTTGCTCTGAAATATTATAAAATATCTAGTCTATGAGGTAGTGTTCTCTGAAATACACCCAACCGCATATACAGAAACAGCCTGAGGATGTCCACTGCTGAACATAGGCCTCCCGAGCGCCACTAAGCGGTTGCTCTCCTCCTGGCATCCATATCGGCTCCCCGTGGTTTTCACCCGATCGATCGTACGTCGGCCGGCGGCCGGCCTACGCTGCGTCTTTCGATTCACAGAGAACTTTTTCAATTCGTGGTCGCCACTCGAGAACCTTTCTTTCCAATCGGTTGTAGGGATGTTAAAAAAAATAGATTATTTTTATGGAAAAATCGATTTTTTTGTTTTGGTTTTGATTTTTTTCTGCTGGTATTAAAAATAATAAGGCAACACCCCTACCAAATTAACGGGTGTTCAGTGTAAATCACAAGGGTGGATATAGATCTAGTGATTTTACAACTATTATAATTTATTTTCGCGCTCGCTGCGCTTGTGGTTATCATTTTTATGTGCTTTATTTTCAATCAGTCAAGGTGCTGCACAGACAAGTTTATTACAATAATTGGATGCCTGCAGCAGCAACACTGCTCAGTATAGACAGACGGACATTAGAGCTTTAGTAATAAGGTTTACTTTACTCTTTGGGTATGGAACCCTAAAAAGCGTAAGCGAAGCGAGTGCCAAAATTATCCAACCACACCCTGAGAGATTTTGGCAAATTAATTTAAGAAAGAACCGCACGCAGGCATTCTTAACTCGTCTTTGTGTATACGCCCTATTACTAAACCTCCACTGTCCGTCTGTCTGTCTGCCTGTCTGTCACCAGGCTGTGAATCATAAACCGGACTAGTGCAATTTTCACACTATTTGTGTTGCCGCTATAAAAACAAATAGGTATTAAAAAACAGAATAAGTAATATAAATATGTCCCTCCCATACAACAAACGTGATGTTTTGGCTCGGTTTTATAGATAATGGTACGGAACCCTTCGTGCGCGAGTCCAACCCGCACTTGTCCGGTTATCGCACTTTTTAATTTAGTATTTTGCAGTGGCGTTCATGTCTAAATAATACAGTCCTATAGCGCTGATAAGGCGATTTTTTATTCTCGCTGCGCTCGCGCATTCTCTTTTCATTCTTGTTTTTCTTCAATAGATTTTTTGTTAATTGTCAGTTTAAAGAGATAATTACATTAACTCTAGCGCCCCGATATCGAACATGCATGCACTGTTTTTCAATTGTGATATAAGCGTAAGTTTCGATTTTGATAAGTTATGGGAAAACGAGTAGGTACTTAAATTATTTCAAACACATATTAATTATCTGAGCAGTGCTGGTTTCAGAGAGATACGAGGCTATAGCTCGATCTATAAGTATCTGAGTTCTATCTAAAATTATTTTAACTAAATCTGTTCGGGTGTATGATTGTAAATTTTTCGCGCTTGCTCTGCTTGCGCTTTATAAACTAGTTTGTGCCTTGTATTGCAGTGACGATCAATTCTACGTATTTTTCTAGCCCTATAATAAATGTTGCGCTGATTATGTGAATGTTTGCGCTCAATACGCTCGCACAAATTTGAAATTAGGCTTGGGCTCCATTCGGTTAGAAAGTTGCACTGTACTCATTGGTTTATGGCGTAGTGGTTAATTATACTCTATACTGTAAATAAAATAGATTTAAACGAATTTTGTCTTACATAAAATATACCAAAAAAAACGATTATTTTTCTTATATAAATCGATTTTTTTGTCCATAAAATAATCGATTATTCAAAAATCTATTTTTCCCTCCTTAGATCAAATCCCTTATCGGTTGTTAGCCCCCCCTATTACGAACGAGCTAGCAGCGATGCTGACGCGCGTCTGATGCTCAACTGCTGTCAAAATTGTATGAAAAGTGACAGCAGGTTAGCGGTAGACGCGCGTCAGCAGCGCTGCTAGCTCGTTCGTAATCGCAGTTCTGCGAGGGATGAGCAGAAAGGTCTTTGGGGAGTTTTAGCGGGAACGTGAAAAAGTTCACGTCGTTGCATTGTATTATTTCTCAAAACTTGTGCTTTTTCCAGTGTTAATGTTAAAAATTGGTGGCGTTTTATGCATTATGGGCTGAATTACGAGAATGAGTGTGGTCAAGTGATATAATGTGGTGTGACGTGGTTTTTCGTGTTGCTTCCAAAATTCCATAGAAGCTTCTTGTAAAGTTTCCACCACTTTATGAGAGCATGGTTAGACTGGAATATGACGACCTGACTTAGACTCACAGAACATTCTATTAAAATGATGAAAAATTACAATACTTGACACTGGCTAATTACACTATGTGTGGAGTCAAAATATAAGAAAGAAAAAAAGCTATTAGAGTGTTATGTCTTCCATAAAATAAGGATAGGTTACTAAAATCGATACATAATTATCTTAACAATGACAGAACGTAAAACCCCCATTTTAAGCCATCTATCGGGTCTTTATAAAATGCAAGTTTTTTTTTAATAAAACCCCTTATTAAGATAAACGTGGCATATTTCTAGATTCTAGAAATATGCCTTGGTTTTTAATAATAATAATAATAATATAAGGAAAATAATAAAAATATTTTAATAGTAGACAGGTATTTAGTAATATTTATTTTAAAAAAGTCAAGTTAGGTACGCTACCTACTGGCAGTGGGCTGGAGCATTTGGACTGTCTATAGGCCATCGCGGCTATTATACAGTCCATTTATGTTCTTTGTAGTAGGTAGTGTAGCTAGTTTAGTTTAGTTTTTATTATTGTAGTAGTAAGCTTGAAAAATAAAGGCATATTGCCCGTATTAAAAAAAAAGATGATCAATCTGGAACCCTAAATTCATGTAGGAATTATGAAAAAAAATCGAGGAAAATGTGTGTTCATGTAGCAACGAAAGATTCATATTCATGTGTTCTTGGCGTGAGGGCAAAATCTGCTGGTAAGTGGCTAATAAATAAAATGGACCCTTTAATCAATGAATATATTTCAACGATCAGTTCAAAATGGTGTACTACGCATCAATTTTTTGGCGAAATATATATTTGATTTTGAGACAGAAGAGTAAAGAATTGTTAGAGAAAGTAAATTATCACGCCGACGACACACAAAAGCCACCCGCCGCTTTCGACAAAGTTGGACAAAGGCTCGCCGCCGAGCCACGCCGAGTGCTATCCGTGCGGGGGGCTGGCGGGGCACCCGCCCCCACCCACCCGCGCCCACGCAGCGCTCCTGTGGCGATCAGTCGCTTCATAGAATAACTTTTTATACTAGTCGCTTGCCCACAGCATCGCGGTGAATTTGCGTAGGTAGGTACTGCTACGTTGCCAATGCTTACGATCGCGATCGCGTATCAAAAATGGAACAATTTTTAAACGTTGAACTTGTGGAGATGGTGCGTTTGTACGCCATCAGCGGAAACCGCTTAACACAGTCTATGCAAATGTTTCATGATCAATTTCCAAACAGCCGAGTTTCAACACGTGAAGTGATGCTGGGTGCCACGCAGAGACTATGGGATTATGGACAGTTCCAAGTCCCTCGTCGCGCTCGAGGTGGAAGCGTAGGTCTCTCAGCTGATCTTCAAGACGATATCTTGGATTTTTTTGAAGAGAACCCACGAGCCAGCACCCGTGATGCTGGGCGGCGCTTCAACGTCCACCACACCACTGTCTAGCGGCTACTGAAACGAGAGCTTCAGCATCCATTTCATTTTCAGAGAGTGCAAGAACTGCATACCCAGGACAATGCCTCACGCGTAGCTTTTTCCAACTGGATCTTAAAAAACAGGGGTGTGAACATTTTGTGGACAGATGAATGCATGTTTACACGCGTGGGAATTTACAACATCCACAACGAGCACTGGTGGGCACATCGCGACCATAACCCGCATAAAACTAAGGACGATTCATTTCAGCATCGTTTTAGTGTTAATGTCTGGGGTGGCATTATTGGAGAGCATGTGTTAGCCCCATACATAATCGAAGGCCGTCTCACCAGCTCCAATTACTTGGAGCTTCTTCATCACGTTGTTGATGAGATGCTCGACGACGTACCACTGGCCTTTCAACGAAACCTGTTTTTCCAGCAGGATGGGGCTCCACCTCATTATGGACGCCAAGTGCGTGATTATTTAAATGAAGTGTTCGGAAGCCAGTAGATTGGTCGTGGTGGTCCAGTACCCTGGCCCCCACGATCTCCGGATATGACACATGTGAATTTTTTTATGGGGTGAATTAAAAAGACTCGTTTACACGGACGAAATTACGAGTGCTGTGCAATTAAAAAAAAAATCATTGCTGCATTTAATCATGTAAACTAAACATAAACTTTCTAAAAAAACTATCAAAAAACCTGAGACATCGTGCTCATTTGTGCATTGAAAACGAAGGAGGACACTTCAAGCAGTATCTTAGGGTAACGTAACGTCGTAAATTTGCACATCATTTTGTAAATACTAATCAAACTGTAAATAAGCTGATTCCAAATTAACTACGCCAGAAATACCTAACTACCTACCTTAGCTTATTTTAGTGCAAATTAGAGTTGTAATGTTACCCTATTTAGTGTAATTATCGTTTACAAACAAAAGGAAAATTACCAGTAAGTAATCTAGGTTACCTATCCTGATATTAAGGTCCTAAGCCCGTTCAAGTAGGAAGGAAAATTTGGAATCAATTTCTCTTCAAATAAAATCTAGTCATTCTTAAACATTTAGGATACCTACAAGCAACCTAACTGATTATGTTATCAACGTAGCGCCGCAACTACGCAGCGCGCTGGTTTCAGCTCCAGGGCTTGGAAACCGGATTAATTTTCGAACCGGTTGGCGCCTAAGTACATAGGGAACTTTTCTTTTCGGTTTCGTTCTACCGGAACAGCTATTTAAAGGTTTTTGATTAGATAAAAATCGTAATAAACGTTTCGTTCAAAACCGGTTTATACCGGTTGTTGTGACCCCTCCCTCCTCATTCACGCACACAGCCGTCAGCCGTGTTTTGGAACATGTTGATACGTTTCTCCTTACCCACTCACCCGTAACTCAAAGAGTGCCGCGCGACACGAGCATGTGACTCTCACTCTCGCAGAATAAACCGTAACCGGTTTATTAAGTTTATAAAGGTTTTCATAAAAAAAAATTAACGGTTTTAGCGCCGAACAAAATAATCGATAAAACCGGTTTTTACCGGTATATCGTTCCAAGTCCAAGCCTTGCTCAGCTCTACTTTGCTGCGTGTTTCATTCGCCACTAAACATTTCTGTGTGTGTGTTTATCTACGCATAGCGTATCGCACCAAAGCGCAGCGTTCGCCGCGCGATCTTACTAATTGTCCTAGACGAAACGAAGTAGGGTTTACTTGTGATTCTCATCAAAAATGGATTATCAAATATTCGGCTATCAAATAAATGTAGAATTAAAAATTTATTTTTAGTTGTGTAGATGTGCACGTCACAATGGATCCCAAAAATATGAAAGCAATACAAAACAACACCCGGTATTTAAACACAAGGTAAAATCATTTCTTTTGGAGAAAAGCTATTATAGCATAAATGAGTACTTGACTTAGCTTTGCGATATTATGTGATTTCTTAAAACACACAGCGTTGAGGTGAAGAAAGCTGTTCGGAATTTGCCATTTCAACCTATTATCTATGAAAAACATGAAAAAACTTACCAATTACTCTATGTTTTATACCTTTCTCTTTCACTCACCAGCGTGCATCCCTTTCTACTGAAGCAAGATGCGCTATCCAGAACTATCAGTGTCATAGCGTTTGTGAATTTTGCCGCGTACACCGCAAAATTTTTCTTATGTTACAAAAAATGGATAAAAACGAATAAAAACAGTGTTTTTAGTGTTATTCGTTGTGTTTTATCAACACACAGCGTCGTTTTGGTGGTAGTGCGTTGATTTTCTTCAGAAATGGATCCGGAGGAAATCGAAGCTACAGGTAGATCGAGGGTTGATGTTTCAGATGGAAATCAGCCTTCGACTAGGACAATTGTTATTGTTGATGTTAACACATCGTCTTATTCATCCTCGGTGGATGAAGAGAGCATAACGTACATAATCGAAGGCATAACACCACCTCCGTAAACAAGAGACGGAAGTCTGGTAAGTACGAACAAGTTCCAACATTCACTGACCCGCGTGTAGATACGTTGATGCAACAAGCGGGATATATAGCGGAATACGTAGCTAACTTACCCCAAATAATGACTAAAGATAACCAAAATAGTTACCCTACACCATCTACATCTAAATTTATTATTTACTGAACAACACCGCTAGATACTGTCGTTGGGTAACCTACTCTGAGAAAAAAATTAGGTAAATGTAAACCTATTTAATGTAGGTAATACAAAAAATAGTTTACTATAACATAACTTTGGTAATCTCAACCTAATATAAGTAAATATTTTTACCTATGATTGGGTAAATACAACCAAGTGTTAAGCACTACAGTATACTAGTTATTTTGGACCTATTTTAGGTGATTGACGCCTATTTTTGGTACCTAATTGTTATATTAAAGACCCGTTATCTTATTAAGGTTTAGTCAAACTTATCACATTAGGTAAATTTTACATCTCATGATTACAAGTAGTTTATAAACACCTAATATTATGTTGAATCCATACATCTGCACTTACCTAACCTAATTAGTTAGGTACCTACAGGTCAACTTCCACATTTAGTTTCTTGAAACTAACTGTAGGTTGCCAGTACATAAGGATTAGGTAGCCAATACCCATTAACATTAACATTTTACTTACATTATCGCCTTACTACTAGTTAAAATAGCCTTTTGATAGTCACAATAGGGAAAACCTAAGGTATTAGGTAAAAGTAAGCCAGTTTACACAATAAACTTAGGCTAATTCAACACAAACAGCTGACTATCAAACGAAATCATTCAATGGGGGTTGTCTATAGAATTATGCCCATTTGTGGGAACAACAGGATACAAACAACCATATAATGGGGTTAATAAGAAGCAGTCGCATCCCATTTCTAAAGAAACTACCCCTACAGTATCCGGACAGTGGTATGCTAATAAAAAATATACAACTAGAGCGACAAAAGATATGACAAGTATAGTCCTCGATGTAAAATAAAAAATATGTTAGAGGTACCTCTAGTTCTGAATCCGGGATTCCTTTGTTGAATGTTCTGATTAAAAAATCAGATGGGGGTCAAAGATGGGGATCTTTGACCTCAGAGGTCTTAACATGTATGTGTCAGTAAAGCATTTCCATTTAATCTTGCAAACGGACATAGCAGATTTCTAGCAGACACACAATTGGCTAGTGAAAATTGACATCCAGCCGGAGGTCCCTCCAGGTAATATACAACAATGATGTGCATCTGATGGCTTTACCATTTGGTCTGTCATCAGCTCCAATGATGTTTGCCATTGTAACAAACTGGATTGCGGAAATCCTAATAGCCCAAGGTTTCCGGATATTAGTCTACTAAGACAATTACATTCTAGTCCATCAGGACAGGACAGTTCTTGTTTCTCAGGTTGCGGTAACACTGAGAACATTGGAAACCTTGGGGTGGCACATCAACTATCAGAAGTCTGTTCTGGAACCTTCTAGGGGTTAGAATATCTCGGGACTGATATGGAATACTCGGCAAAACACGGTAAAACTGCCAGCCAAGAAAATAACAAAGATAAAAAATATTTTATGATTTCTAAAATGCTAGGCAGAGGGAATAGTACACTTAAACGAATTCAGAGCTTGGCTATGCTTTTTTGTGTTTTGCTTTGCTTTGCTTTTTTGGTGTTTGCTGAATGTTCCCAACGGTCGGCTGCACTGCCGAACTGTTACTAAAAAAGGCAGACCAAGAGAATGGATCTCTCTACCTCCACCTGTTCAGCAGGATTTAGGATGGTGGTCAAAGACTAGATTACAGCCTAACACCAATAATAAAAATGTGACTCACTTTCTTGATTTCGGATGCAGCAGATTTAGGGTGGGGAACTCAATCAAACAACACTTTCCTGGCAAAGAAGTGGACTCCACATCAAGCTCACTGGCATTTAAATGTCAAGAAGCTATTTGCAGTATTCGCAGCAATAAACAGTCCAGACTCTAAAAGAAGCTCACATATTACATACATATCAGTCCGACAACAGAACACTGGTTGCATATCTCAGAAATGAGGGAGTATCTGTTCTCTTCCTCTTCTGTGATCGACTACCTGACTTCTAGAGCTTACAGAACAGCTACAAATAGCACTCATAGCCACATAATATCTCTCGGGGAGAATAAAAGGAATTGCGGATCGCCTGTCATGGGACTGCAAAATACCAGAGTGGCAGCTACTATCTCAAGCCACGGAGGCTATATTCCAAAGGTGGGGAATCCCAGAGGTAGACCTGTTCGCTTCAAGAGAAACAACTGTTGTTCCAACAAGGTATGTTACTCTAGACTTGAAAGACAGGACTGCCATCTTTTGCGATGCTTTCAGTCGTCAATGGGATAACCACTTGGGCTGGATATTTCCCCCACCTTGCCTAATACCGAGTGCGTTAGCTCACTTGAACAGAGCAAAGGGGACATACATCTTGATAGCATTAAAATGGACAAGATGCTTTTGGCTAGCTGACCTCCAGGCAAGAGCCCTAATAGAACCGATTCTGACAAAAGACCTACGGAGGGTCCTAATAGGTCAAACAACAGGCAAATGCCTTGACCATTCTTGCTTGGAAAATTGGGGGTGGGCTAAACAGGTCTCTCACTGGACCACAGAAGAACAAACAGTTAAAAAGTAGTTGGCGGACATCTACTTTGCGAACATAATATTATAGTGCACCTATTAAAAGGTGGCTAATATAGTATGGTAGCAACTATGCAATTCCTAAAATACCAGAGGATCAGCAAGTTTCTAGATTTTTAGCAAAAATGTTTTTAGAAGATAGATTATAAATAAATATTAAATAAATAAATATGTGTGGACATTTATAGGATGATTCTCTTGCATAAATCTGCTGTTTCAACATACTGTGCAACTTCATAGATATTTCTAAGAATTTTTTCATTCAACAATTCTTAAAGCCATGTCACTTGCTGAAACTGATTGGGACACAAAAATTTTGTATGACTGGTTACAGAATTCAACAAATTCTGGTTCTTTATTTGCAATTACTAGGCAAACTACTTTAATACTCTTGCTGACCTCTGGTCATAGAATAAATGACCTGACATTACTAGAGCATAGTTCCAAATCCCTTATTTTGTGAAGTGGTGTTTCAATAAAGAGTCTATCTATCTATCTTATTGTGAATAAAGATGATAATAGTATGTGGCCAAAAACTTTGGCTCCAAAATAGACACAAATACATACAAGTCAGGTTGGTTGTTGCGGAAACAACCAGACCACCATGTCAGCCCTGTCAGATTGCTTAAAGAATTTACTGAAAAATCTGAATGCAGAAGGGCTACTGATAGAAATATCACTAGCTTATTTATTTCCTGATCAGGAAAATTAAGGTCAGCCAGAAGTACTTATGATTGCAGGTTGGATACACAGTATATTTAACTATGCTAATATGAAGCACCACCAGGCATTATTCGATCAGCTGTCGCCTCTAGGAGTTGGCTGGAGAATAAACCTGTACAGGAAATACTTAATAGAAGTAACTGGAGACGTATTAAAATGTTTCAGAAGTTTTATTGTCGGCCCGTTGACAACACTAATAATGTCAACTCTGCTGATTTGTTACAATCTTATTTTTCTAATATTAATTAGTTGATATAAATAATATCATGAATGATCAGATGTTGCCAATTATTTCATAATAATTAATTGCATTTTGTTGATTTAAACATATATATTTTTATGATAATATAAAGAAACCAAGATTTTTATTAATTTACATACATTTATTATTATTATGTTGTATGTGATCTAATAAAATTAATTTATTATTCCAGATTAGAGTTATAATTCATTCATCATAGCATTTGTGTTTACCACCAGCAGATACCAAACAGGTCTTCACCTCAACGCTGTGTGTTTTAAGAAATCACATAATATGACTGTTTTGCATTCCAACAAAACAGGTATTATGTGTGGAATAAAACACACAGCGTTGCAGCAATGCTCTTGCTGGTGAGATGAAGACTCTATGACACTGATAGTTCTGGATAGCGCATCTTGCTTCAGTAGAAAGGGATGCACGCTGGTGAGTGAAAGAGAAAGGTATAAAACATAGAGTAATTGGTAAGTTTTTTCATGTTTTTCATAGATAATAGGTTGAAATGGCAAATTCCGAACAGCTTTCTTCACCTCAACGCTGTGTGTTTTATTCCACACATAATACCTGTTTTGTTGGAATGCAAAACAGTCATATTATGACATTTGTTTTTTTTTTATTTTTTATTTACTGCTTTATCATAATGACATCACTATTAATTATTATAAATCTATTTTGATTTGCATGCATCTACTAATCCAATTATTGTATTTTATTTTAATGTACTAAATTAATTTTTTATGTGATGTAATTCAAATACAATGTATGTGGTTCATGAATAAATAAATACAATATAATGAGAAAGTATATACCTAGAATAAGAAAGTATGTACCATTTGATGATTATAAGCACTGATTACTATTTTTTTATCTTTGTTTAATGGCTTTCTGTTTTTTGCTTATTAGCGATTTTTCTTCTAATAGAGGGAAGAGAGGAAATATTTTAATAAATTATGTCATGTCTAAAGTCTTGTTATGTCAAAGTCAAATATCACGCAAAATAGTGGATATGTTACATAACGCTTTATAGAACGTTTTGGAACTTGCACCAGAAATAATTATAGTATTTTTTGTACATTGGATACCCAGACCATACTTGATTGACTTAAGACGGGAGTTGTTAGTGTGGTAACAACAGTTCCAACCAGATACTGAATTTGGCGAATCAAGGTTTCGTAACTATATTTCTAAGTTATACTTCAAATATTAAAAAATCCAAAACTGCCACAATATTTAAATCATTTAATTTTTATACCTTGTATTACAGTATAAATGTGAATGGCAGAAATCTACCACAAATGGGCAATAAAGTGAACCGAGAGACACTGAGCACTGGACTGAGGTGTTTTATTATAAAAAAGAAAGGTCCGCCCTTAATACATACTCACGGCTTTTCGCTACGCGTTTTTAGCGCGATAATATCGATATTATCGATTACAGCGTGAATCGGAATACGGCCTTAGCTTGAAACAGTGACAGATTATGGTACACACCTATTTAATGCTATCTCAATAAGATAGATAATATTTAAATTAATATTTCTTTTTACTAAGAAAACGGCTCATGGCGAAAAAGAACGTCCGGGTCTTTTCAGCGCCATCTATCTTTGGCTGTAAAAATACGTTTCGTTCAAAATTGTATGAAAATTAACAGCAGTTAAGCGGCAGACGCGCGTCAGCAGGCTTCTACGTAATAGGGGGGCTGGCCACTGGCCGTCACTCATTATTTTTCTCCACTCGCGCGCGTAGACAAAGAAAACTGTCTCTCTGTGTCTATGCGTCACTCGGGCGGGGCGCGCCCCTCCAGTCTCTAGTATAGAAAGTTACTCTATGGGCGCGCCGCCGGCCATATTGAATTTGTTGAAATGAATGAAAAAAAACTATTGTGCGAAGCGAAGTACCATAAGTGACTCAGCGGAAAGCGTGTAATTTTTACAGCTAATTGTGTTATTTGTGACATTAGAACTTGCAGTGCACTGTGCAATTGTTTAGTGATCTATTAAAGTGCTAAGAGTCGCTATTTCGTTTGTGGTAAGACTAAAACACAATTACGCGTTACTGGAGTGAACTCAACTTCTGCAACAAGGCGACATTTTGAAGTGACGTGTAATGTTGTGCATTTCAGATAGTGGTTCATCGTACTGAGCTTTCATGATTGGATTACCGCGTAGCGATAGAGATAGAGATCGAATAACGGTGAAAATACGTAACATGAAGCGGAGTTCGTCCAGGGATAGTGTACCGCGGTCGAAAAGGACGCGCAGCAGTATCGGGCGTTACGACGACAGCTCCGATGAACGCGCTTCGCCCGAGAGGGTGCGTCGCCGAGTACGCTCGCCGAGCCCGCGCGGTCGCTATATGTCACCGCATCGTGACGACTACGCGCGCCCCCGCGAAGCGCGAGAAGAATCCGGACGCCCCTTTTACAAGGTGCTATGTGTCAGTGCCCTACATCCTAAAGCATCCGATGACATCGTCAAAGATACCCTATACCGCGAGTATAAAAAATTCGGTGATTTCAGTATTAAAATATCGCATGAACTTGATGAGAGAGTAGCCTACATTTGCTTTCGAAGTGCTGAAGATGCAAGGGACGCTAAACATGCCAAACCTAGAATAATTTTATATGAAAAGGTGGCTATTGTAGATGCTGTTTATGAACCAGTAAGAGCTGATTATAGACCTAGGCCGAGGAGCATCACTCCACCGGACTATGATCGTCCTTATTCATATGCTTGGTCTCCAGTATCAGAAAGACGGAGACCTCCTGAAGATAGAGCCTATGGCATTCCTCCAGCTGTACCCCCACATCACAGAGACTTCCGTCCTCCAATGCATGATTATCCTATGGCAGGGCCTCATGGTCCCCCAATGCACCATAGACCACCCATGCACCATCCTCCCCACCCACACTACATGCCACGCCCTTACATGCCTCGCCCACACCATCCACAATTTGATAAAATGGATTTTAAAAAAGATAAATTCCCTAACTATTTACACCATGTTCAACCAGAGGATGATCCTCTTGCCACTAGAACCCTTTTTGCTGGTAATCTAGAAATTCACATTTCTGATGAAGAGCTTCGCTGTATTTTCGGCAGATATGGTATTGTTGAAGATATTGATATTAAGCGGCCACCTCCGGGCACTGGAAATGCTTTTGCATTTGTTCGCTACCAGACTTTAGATATGGCCCACCGTGCTAAGGTAGAATTGTCTGGACAGTATATTGGCAAATTTCAATGTAAGATAGGCTATGGTAAAGCTAACCCTACCACTCGTGTGTGGGTTGGTGGTCTTGGGCCGTGGACATCTGTCGCTCAACTAGAAAGAGAGTTTGATAGATTTGGGGCAATAAAAAAGATTGAGTATGCTAAAGGGGAAGCGCATGCATACATTTTGTATGATTCCATCGATGCTGCGCAAGCTGCAGTAAAAGAAATGAGAGGGTTTCCTTTGGGTGGTCCTGACAGACGTCTTCGTATAGACTTTGCTGATTGTGGAAATGGTGGTCCTTACAGACCTAAGTCTTATGCACCTCCGGTTGGAGAAGATGGTAGGCCAGTGGAAGGCTATGAGGGAACCTCATGGGAAGATGGTTATGGGTATGGGGGTTATAGAGGCAGGGGTGGGCACCGAGGTCGTGGGCGTGGCATGTACCGTGGTGGTTATCACGGGGCTTCTGATTTCCGAGATGATGAGTGGAGGAAAACTGCTGTAGATGGAGATTATGAGGCTCGTATTCGGCGCTCCGGATCGCGGGAGCCGGGCGTAGATCGGTCCCGCTCGCGTTCTCCTCGCCGCCGCTCGCCTGACAGCGATTCCGACGGCTCCCCTCGCCGCGGTGGTGGAATGCTCGCCTCCGCCAGAACCCTACCTGAAGTCGTGCGCAAAGCCACGACAATCTGGAATGGCGCGCTTATCCTTAAAAATTCCCTCTTCCCAACCAAATTCCATTTGACTGATGGTGACTCTGAAATCATTGATGGTCTCATGAAAGATGAAGATGGGAAAAACCAGCTGAGAATCACACAAAGGCTCCGTCTAGATCAGCCAAAATTGGATGATGTGCAGAAGAGAATTGCCACATCAAGTTCTCATGCTATTTTCCTTGGAGTGGCAGGCTCTACAACTGCTATCACAAATGATGATGCCAGTATTCAAACACGACCCATGAGAAATTTGGTGTCATACTTGAAACAGAAAGAAGCAGCTGGAGTGATATCTCTTTTGAACAAAGAGACTGAAGCAACTGGTGTTTTATACTCATTTCCACCTTGTGAGTTTTCAACGGAGCTTCTAAAGAGGACATGCCACAATTTGACAGAGGAAAGTCTCAAAGAAGACCACTTGGTCATTGTTGTTGTGCGAGGTGGCTCAGCTTAATTTTGCTCTAACTATAATTTTATATTCATGTTTTAAAACCAACAAACCAACTAGATTAAGTTTCTTTTATGTTTCAGATTGTTATTGTATTTTTGTGATGTGTAGTGAATGTGAGGTGATTGTAAAACTAGTTCTGCGAAGGTTCCTCTTTGAAAAATTACATGTGAAAGTGCTGTGTTAATCACAGTTTGTGACCAGCAATAATTATTATTGTGACAGTTTCAACATTATAGTTTGTTAGTTCTTGCTAGACATTACAAGTGTATTTATTGTATTAAACATTTCTAGTGTTTTAAATCAGTGGGGATAGGTGATGTGTAGTGTATGTGTGACCTTGAAAATAGAATGTATCATCTTATGATGTTGTTTTTTTACACCTCGTGAATTAGTGTTGTTAGTGCAGTTGTGTGTCTAGTGATCTCATGATGTTCTGTGACTCATTCAACAGATGAACTTGTGATAAACAGTGGTCTAAGTTTCGTGATAGAATGGCCAAGGTTTTTATTGTGAAGTTCTTATTTAGTGATAATAATACCAAAGTTGAGTTTTAGTGATAAACAACAAAGTGGCCAAGTAATGATCAGCTCTACAGTGAAATATGAAATGTGCTGTGGTAGTTGTGAAAGGACAAAAATAGTGGGGTGACTCACTATAATATGACATCTATTTATGAGGAATAAAATCCAAGTAACATTTAATTTTTACTTGTCTTGATTACTGCACACTTGTTATGTTTATACTATGTACATACCTGCTACATATGCTTTTATATGTAGGTGATTTCTAAATCACTAATTTAAAACTAAAAGTCCTCATAACAGTCAGTTGTCTGAATGTCTGCTTGAAGATATGAAGTTTGTTTTGCATCCTCCTAACATTCTTAAAAATAATGTCTTGCATGTATGCAGGTAATTAGATTTAGAAAACTCAAATTTCTGTTTTTCTAATATTGTATTAAAATGAACCTGGGTAACAACTTGGTACACCTATAGGCTGTACCTACCTGCCAGAGTAATTAACTAATTACTATAGGTACAGTATAATATTATCTGTGACATTACTGGAAGTCACTCTATCAATGGACTTCATTGGGTAAGTAAGTGGTGGTAAGCTCTGGAGCCTGAAGTAACATTTTTAAATGATGCGGCTATTCATAGATATGAACATGCTGTATCCATAACTTAGACCAAGTTGTGGCACTTTTAATTATTGATCTAGTCCAAAGTTATTGTAAACTAATTTAGGGGTGGGCCTGTCTCAGGGTAGGTCAGCATCCGTAGAACAGGAACTTCCCGTTTTTATCTTCAACTGGAGTAAAACGGGAGAAGACTATTTACACCACTGTCTATGCAGGCAGAGTGGTGACCTTTTACTTATAAAAGGGGTGGTTTTATAATTGCTTGTGAATTTAAAGGTTATTATGTCGCCATACTGGACTGGAAGACGCAGTGCCGCCCGGCCTCTCACTAGGTGGACCGACGCACAGTGGTCCCGTTTTGGAAAAAGGTGGACATAGGATCAAAAGTTGGAAATTCAGTCTGATTTTTTTTTACAGGATTGCTGACTGTATTCTAAACATCTTTCATTCTGTTATGAAACTTCGTAGGATCAACAGTTAGCGAGTAAAAAAATACTGTTTTATTTTTTGTATGGAGAAAAACACATTTAATTTTTTTTCTTGATTTAGGTCAAATCGGCTGCTGCGTGGCTTACACAAATGAAAGTATGCATTATTATGTATAATAAAAAAATAAAAAAACGAGTATCCACTGTCCGATTTGTGTAATAAAATACGTTAAAAATTCCTATTTTCTCATGCCTATAACTCATAGTAAGCGTCTCATTTTACTTTTTTTTTTCATTTAATGATCTGGTAACCTTATTACCCATAACTTTTGTTCTATTTAATTTTTCGTAGGTTATAGAGTTTTCGAGTTTTTTTTTACTACAAGTATTTTGTTTTTATTTTCGGTTAGGTACATTCGGCTAGTATATGACTCGTGTGTTATGAAAAAACACTATGTTCTGAATACGGAAAAATATAAAACTCGTAGATCTACTTGCCGGGCGTTTGATATAGGAGATGTTAAATATTACGATACTTTTTTTATCAATGACTAGGCTAGCGTTTGGCATGATATATTATTCACATCTATTTACAAACAAATGAGTTATAGTTTTTTGAGGCATTCGCAAGTCTAATAATATCACTAAGTTTTTTAATTTAGTCTAATTATATTTTAAAGTAAATGATATTTAATTGTTGATGATTAGTATTCTTAGAATGCCAATCAAATGCGAATTATAAGAAAACAGTGAATATCAATAATTATTCACAAGTTTAGTTATCTATTTCTGGGTAATAGTCATTAGCCAGGTCATAAACACGACGCGAAGGACCCATCTACGGTCAGAATCAGGGGTTGATACCTGGCGATGATTGGTTCGCAGCCGTTATGCTTAGGTATACGGGTGCTACTGCTAACTGGTTACCTATTTCTGGGTAAACGTTAGTGCTCAAATGAAATATTCGGGATAGCATATATTAAATTGTTTATTTACGATCGGTAGAGATGTAGTTATATGTACACAGATATGAAAATTTATTATATAAAAAAAAATTAAGAAGCGTCTCATACTAGTACAGTACCTAACTACCTACTTATCTCCTATCTGCTTAATTTATTTTATCTATTCACATCATAATACATACAATACAACGTAACCAGAAGTCTTTGGGCGGCCTAAAAATTATGACACGAGAAGAAGAAGAACATACCCAGAAAGAATAACGTACTTACATAACTCGTAACATAATTACAAAATTATATTTTTACTTTGGTAAATAAATATATTATTATTATGTATTTACAGTAAATAACAAGACAATACAAATGGCAACAACGAATTAAACAAAATATTATTTTATTCAATTATAATAAGTGGATCCAAAACATTCTCAGGTTCCATCGCCCTAATTTCCTCTTCGATGTAATCGCTCTCAGAGTCTTCTAGCTGGAGCAAATTTGCGGCATCAGGGAATAGCTCCAGATGAGTCCTCTTTGAATATTTGGGCCTGATGCGGGAAATATGCGGATCTGAACTAATAAGGAGACCATGTAGGATGTCTTTATTAGTTTCGATCCACCCGATTTTCCTTGTGTTTTTCTGCCTAATGTTTCGAAAATCTTTATTACGGGCTTTTGATGCTTCTTCTGACATGATACCTGAAACCCAAAGTTGATAATGCTATAAAATGTGAAAACAACTAAAACTAAGCAGGTGTACAGGTAAATAGATAATATATATAAAAATAATTCAAATTTGTTTACCAATAGGCAGTACTGAAAAATGACTGCATATATCTGCTCCATGAATGAGTAACTTATGAAGGCTGGCTGGCATGTGGTACCAAGGGTAGAGCTTCACATACAGGTCTGCTGTTTCTTTGCAATAGTCTGAAGCTATCAATGTTTATCTTCTTTCCCGAGTATATAACTTGTAGAATAACAGCCAAACGAAAAATCAAATTTTCGTCAATTCCTGTTATTCTAGCCGACCTTTCGTAATCCAGGAAAAAGCGCCTAGCAGTATTTCCGTCGTTTGTAGTTCCATAGCCCTGTGTACAAAAATGATCAGAGTTAAGCAAATTGCTACATTAATTTTGCACATAATGAACAGTACCTATTTTATAAATACAAATATTATCATACCTGTTTCACAATATCTATAAGAATTCCAGTCTGTTCCCGAAATTCCTGTTGAGTGAGAGTATTTTTGGCTTGTTTGAGAGCCTTGTGTTCTCCACGAGCACTCCATCTTTGGAAGTCCATGTTATAAGATATATGTAGTATACACACCAAGCAGCGAATCTTCATGTGGAGCGACGAAATTCCATACTGGTAGATGTCTTGTCGAGGTGGTTTTGTAGCTAAAAGTCCAAGATTATTCATTTCACTTGGTTTAGCTAAGCAAATAGGGCACGTTGCTGATGAAGGTACATCTGCAACAATGTTGGCCACTTTGCCATCTATCATGGTCATGTGCAATTCGTGGGCAATCTGTACTTCTCCACAATGCGTGAGTGAAATTTCTGCAATTTCTCGCTCCATTTCTACTTTTTCGGCGTTTATGAACTCTGTAGTTTCGGCAGTGAATGTAAATTTCAGCGGTCGACAGTAATGAGTTGAACAAGGATTGGGGTTCTCCCAAATCACAGAATTATTCTCGTCCATCAGCCGCAGAGGAATGAAGCTTGTCATTACAACAGATGAGTCGTCAAGTTCAAGAATCGAAGACTTCTGTTTGTAATTGCTCTGTGATGACGCTCCATCTAGTCCCCACTTCCATATAAATTTGAGGCTATCGCAACTGGAACTTGTAATGGGATCTAAGTCCATCAATATCCTCTGTGCTGTGTGGTCTATAAGAGCTTGTAACCTGAAATTTAATACAGAAGACTTATCATTATGATCAAATACTTTAAAACAATATTACGTCATATTCTTAATTAAATTACCTTACCCCATTTTCATTAATTTCCACAGCCTCTTCAGGGGGATAGCACTCTTTTTAGCGCTGAGAAGTTTTTGGTAAGATGGGAGGTAAGCGCAGTTTACTTCTTTTAGAAATAATCCCAGCGCTAGGTATTGCCATTTAGAGAGGGCAAGTGAGGTACACAAAGCTAAAGCTTTATCCTCTGCACTGGAGACACTACCCTTGTTCTTGAAAAGAAGATCAGCCACATCTTGAATACTTTCTGAGTTATTCATAAGATGGTCCACAATTTTTGCTAATGCATGCTTTTTATTGGCCTTTAACTTGGAAGTAAAAAAGTATTGTAACTCTTGTTCAGAATAATCTTCCATTAAAGAGTCAGAACGCCTTTTTTTCTGCTTATTGCTTAGATCTTCAAAAGGGACTCTTTTAGCCTTTTCAGTAGAAGTGCTTGCTTCCGCAGTACCGGGTAATGATGTCAAAGTTTCACTAACTAAATGATCAGATTCTTCGGGGAGATCTCCTGGAATTCTCATTATAGTCTTCAAATGAATTGTATTGCAGGAAGGCCAAGTGATGTTTTTCTGCAACCACTCGCTATTAATTTCCCGGTTTAGAAAAGTTTTCCGTCAACTGTTCGCATTTTTCCATCGTTTATCAACATTTTTCGTAAAAAGACGAGAAAATTCCTTAATTTTCTTGAGATCATCAGGAGACAGGTAACTTGAGTGTGGGAAGTTAGCCCCCAACTTTTTGAAATCAGGATTTTTTTTTGTTGTGCTGAATTGTTCTCGGTTTGTTCTATATTGTTCCAAAATAAAAAAAATCTAGGGTGAAAATTGTAGAAGAAAAACAAAAAAATCAATTTTTCACCGTAGCCCCCATATTTTGAAAAATCCAATTTTTCTTTTTTGATCTGGATTGTTCTAGGTTTGTTCTCAATTGTTCCAAAATATAACGATCCTAGCATAAAAACTGAAGCCAGAAAATAAAAAAAACTTTTTGTCGTAGCCCCCCTTTTTTGGAAAATCCAAAATTTTAATTTTGTTCTAGATTGTTCTAGATTTGTTCTACATTGTTCCAAAATAAAAAACTTCTAGAGGCATAATTGAGGCCAAAAATTAATAAAAACCTTTTCATGGTAGCCCCTCATTCTTGGATATTCATTATTTTTTTATTGTGCTGGGTTGTTCTAGGTCTATTCTACATTGTTCCAGAACATGGTTCGTCTAGAACGAAAGCTGCGGCCAGAAAATGAGAATAAGTAAATTGAGGACCAGCATGACGTCGTCTAGATAAACAAAGCAAAAAGTTAGCCCCCAATTTTTTAAATTTCTTAAATTTCTCTTTTGTGCTGGACTATGATAGGCCCATGTTACATTGTTCCAGAATATGAGACTTCTAAAGCCAATATTGGTGACAGAACACAAAAAAACAAATTTCCATAATAATTTGACGGTAGGCATAAATTTATGGCGTAGGTAGATAATCTTTATTTTTTTTATTGTGCTGGATTGTTCTAGGTCTATTCTACATTGTTCCAGAACATGGGTCGTCTAGAACGAAAGCTGCGGCCAGAAAATGAGAATAAGTAAATTGAGAACCAGCATGACGTCATCTAGATAAACCAAGCAAAAAGTTAGCCCACAATTTTTTTAATTTCTTAAATTTCTCTTTTGTGCTGGACTATGATAGGCCCATGTTACATTGTTCCAGAATATGAGACTTCTAAAGCCAATATTGGTGACAGAACACAAAAAACAAATTTCCATAATAATTTTACGGTAGGCATAATTTTATGGCGTAGGTAGATAATCTTTATTTTTTTTATTGTGCTGGATTGTTCTAGGTCTATTCTACATTGTTCCAGAATATGGGTCGTCTAGAACGAAAGCTGCGGCCAGAAAATGAGAATAAGTAAATTGAGAACCAGCATGACGTCGTCTAGATAAACAAAGCAAAAAGTTAGCCCCCAATTTTTGAAATTCCTTAAATTTCTCTATTGTGCTGGACTATGATAGGCTCATTTTACATTGTTCCAGAATATGAAACTTCTAAAGCAAATATTGGTGTCAGAACACAAAAAATAAATTTCCATAAGAATTTGGTGGTAGGCATAATTTTAAGGCGTAGGTAGATAATCTTTATTTTTTTTTATTGTGCTGGGTTGTTCTAGGTCTATTCTACATTGTTCCAGAACATGGTTCACGATAATTATTGGACAAGATTTTAACAACATGATTAAAAATAAACAACAACTTATAATGAATTTTCTAACAAAACTAGATAAAACTAATCAATTACCACAATAACAACATAATATTTTATCACCTACCCTACCGCCTAGACGTTAGCACTTTGACGAAAATATCATCATTAATCTTACACATAGGTATGCAATATTGTCTATTATAATAATGACCATTATTATGCAGTCACAATATTGTATACCTACCATGGGGTCCCATCAGGTACAAATAAAAAATAGCCCGAACTTGAAAAAAATGTAGTAATCTTGTCTAGATAGTTACTAAAAAAGTGGGGGCTAACTTTTTGCTTTGTTTATCTAGACGACGTCATGCTGGTTCACAATTTACTTATTCTCATTTTCTGGCCGCAGCTTTCGTTCTAGACGACCCATGTTCTGGAACAATGTAGAATAGACCTAGAACAATCCAGCACAATAAAAAAAATAAAGATTATCTACCTACGCCATAAAATTATGCCTACCGTCAAATTATTATGGAAATTTGTTTTTTGTGTTCTGTCACCAATATTGGCTTTAAAAGTCTCATATTCTGGAACAATGTAACATGGGCCTATCATAGTCCAGCACAAAAGAGAAATTTAAGAAATTTAAAAAAGTGGGGGCTAACTTTTTGCTTTGTTTATCTAGACGACGTCATGCTGGTTATTAATTTACTTATTCTCATTTTCTGGCCGCAGCTTTCGTTCTAGACGACCCATGTTCTGGAACAATGTAGAATAGACCTAGAACAATCCAGCACAATAAAAAAAATAAAGATTATCTACCTACGCCATAAAATTATGCCTACCGTCAAATTATTATAGAAATTTATTGTTTGTGTTCTGACACCAATACTTGCTTTAGAAGTCTCATATTCTGGAACAATGTAACATGGGCCTATCATAGTCCAGCACAAAAGAGAAATTTAAGAAATTTAAAAAATTGGGGGCTAACTTTTTGCTTTGTTTATCTAGACGACGTCATGCTGGTTCTCAATTTACTTATTCTCATTTTCTGGCCGCAGCTTTCGTTCTAGAAGACCCATGTTCTGGAACAATGTAGAATAGACCTAGAACAATCCAGAACAATAAAAAAAATAAAGATTATCTACCTACGCCTTAAAATTATGCCTACCGTCAAATTATTATGGAAATTTGTTTTTTGTGTTCTGACACGAATATTGGCTTTAGAAGTCTCATATTCTGGAACAATGTATCATGGGCCTATCATAGACCAGCACAAAAGAGAAATTTAAGAAATTAAAAAAATTGGGGGCTAACTTTTTGCTTGGTTTATCTAGACGACGTCATGCTGGTTCTCAATTTACTTATTCTCATTTTCTGGCCGCAGCTTTCGTTCTAGACGACCCATGTTCTGGAACAATGTAGAATAGACCTAGAACAATCCAGCACAATAAAAAAAATAAAGATTATCTACCTACGCCATAAAATTATGCCTACCGTCAAATTATTATGGAAATTTGTTTTTTGTGTTCTGTCACCAATATTGGCTTTAGAAGTCTCATATTCTGGAACAATGTAACATGGGCCTATCATAGTCCAGCACAAAAGAGAAATTTAAGAAATTTAAAAAAGTGGGGGCTAACTTTTTGCTTTGTTTATCTAGACGACGTCATGCTGGTTCTCAATTTACTTATTCTCATTTTCTGGCCGCAGCTTTCGTTCTAGACGACCCATGTTCTGGAACAATGTAGAATAGACCTAGAACAATCCAGCACAATAAAAAAAATAAAGATTATCTACCTACGCCATAAAATTATGCCTACCGTCAAATTATTATGGAAATTTATTTTTTGTGTTCTGACACCAATATTGGCTTTAGAAGTCTCATATTCTGGAACAATGTAACATGGGCCTATCATAGACCAGCACAAAAGAGAAATTTAAGAAATTTAAAAAATTGGGGGCTAACTTTTTGCTTTGTTTATCTAGACGACGTCATGCTGGTTCTCAATTTACTTATTCTCATTTTCTGGCCGCAGCTTTCGTTCTAGAAGACCCATGTTCTGGAACAATGTAGAATAGACCTAGAACAATCCAGAACAATAAAAAAAATAAAGATTATCTACCTACGCCTTAAAATTATGCCTACCGTCAAATTATTATGGAAATTTGTTTTTTGTGTTCTGACACCAATATTGGCTTTAGAAGTCTCATATTCTGGAACAATGTAACATGAGCCTATCATAGTCCAGCACAAAAGAGAAATTTAAGAAATTTAAAAAAGTGGGGGCTAACTTTTTGCTTTGTTTATCTAGACGACGTCATGCTGGTTCTCAATTTACTTATTCTCATTTTCTGGTCGCAGCTTTCGTTCTAGACGACCCATGTTCTGGAACAATGTAGAATAGACCTAGAACAATCCAGCACAATAAAAAAAATAAAGATTATCTACCTACGCCATAAAATTATGCCTACCGTCAAATTATTATGGAAATTTATTTTTTGTGTTCTGACACCAATATTGGCTTTAGAAGTCTCATATTCTGGAACAATGTAACATGGGCCTATCATAGACCAGCACAAAAGAGAAATTTAAGAAATTTAAAAAATTGGGGGCTAACTTTTTGCTTTGTTTATCTAGACGACGTCATGCTGGTTCTCAATTTACTTATTCTCATTTTCTGGCCGCAGCTTTCGTTCTAGACGACCCATGTTCTGGAACAATGTAGAATAGACCTAGAACAATCCAGCACAATAAAAAAAATAAAGATTATCTACCTACGCCATAAAATTATGCCTACCGTCAAATTATTATGGAAATTTATTGTTTGTGTTCTGACACCAATACTTGCTTTAGAAGTCTCATATTCTGGAACAATGTAACATGGGCCTATCATAGTCCAGCACAAAAGAGAAATTTAAGAAATTTAAAAAATTGGGGGCTAACTTTTTGCTTTGTTTATCTAGACGACGTCATGCTGGTCCTCAATTTACTTATTCTCATTTTCTGGCCGCAGCTTTCGTTCTAGACGAACCATGTTCTGGAACAATGTAGAATAGACCTAGAACAACCCAGCACAATAAAAAAAATAATGAATATCCAAGAATGAGGGGCTACCATGAAAAGGTTTTTATTAATTTTTGGCCTCAATTATGCCTCTAGAAGTTTTTTATTTTGGAACAATGTAGAACAAATCTAGAACAATCTAGAACAAAATTAAAATTTTGGATTTTCCAAAAAAGGGGGGCTACGACAAAAAAGTTTTTTTTATTTTCTGGCTTCAGTTTTTATGCTAGGATCGTTATATTTTGGAACAATTGAGAACAAACCTAGAACAATCCAGAACAAAAAAGAAAAATTGGATTTTTCAAAATATGGGGGCTACGGTGAAAAATTGTTTTTTTTGTTTTTCTTCTACAATTTTCACCCTAGATTTTTTTTATTTTGGAACAATATAGAACAAACCGAGAACAATTCAGCACAACAAAAAAAAATCCTGATTTCAAAAAGTTGGGGGCTAACTTCCCACACTCAGGTAACTTGGAATATTGGAAACTATATCTTCATATAAATAATTGTAATCCTTTATGTTTCCACTTCTTTGCAGTTTGAAGAATAAATCAAGATTGGTTCCGTATCCAGCCATTGTTTGAGGTATTACGTAGTTCTTTCACAGTTGAGCAACGAGAGCTTAATGAAATATAATAAATGATTACACAATATTTATAATTGAACTTGAGTTGCCAATAAGTACCCGTATACCTGAGCATAACGGCTGCGAACCAATCATCGCTAAGTATCAACCCCTGATTCTGACCGTAGATGGGTCCTTCGCGTCGTTTGTTTATGACCTGGCTAATGACTATTACCCAGAAATAGATAACTAAACTTGTGAATAATTATTGATATTCACTGTTTTCTTATAATTCGCATTTGATTGGCATTCTAAGAATACTAATCATCGACAATTAAATATCATTTACTTTAAAATATAATTAGACTAAATTAAAAAACTTAGTGATATTATGAGACTTGCGAATGCCTCAAGAAACTATGACTCATTTGTTTGTAAATAGATGTGAATAATATATCATGCCAAACGCTAGCCTAGTCATTGATAAAAAAAGTATCGTAATATTTAACATCTCGTATATCAAACGCCCGGCAAGTAGATCTACGATTTTTATATTTTTCCGTATTCAGAGCTTAGTGGTTTTTCATAACACACGAGTCATATACCAGCCGAATGTACCTAACCGAAAATAAAAACAAAATACTTGTAGTAAAAAAAAAAAACTGGAAAAACTATAACCTACGAAAAATTAAACAGAACAAAAGTTATGGGTAATAAGGTTTCCAGATCATTCAATGAAAAAAAAAGACGCTTACTATGAGATAGGCATGAGAAAATAGGAATTTTTAACGTATTTTATTTCACAAATCGGACAGTGGATACTCGTTTTTTTATTTTTTTATTATACATAATAATGCATACTTTCATTTGTGTAAGCCACGCAGCAGCCGATTTGACCTAAATCAGGAAAAAAATGAAATGTTTTTTTCTCCATACAAAAAATAAAACAGTATTTTTTTACTCGCTAACTGTTGATCCTACGAAATTTCATAACAGAATGAAAGATGTTTAGAATACAGTCAGCAATCCTATAAAAAAAAATCAGACTGAATATCCAACTTTTGATCCTATGTCCACCTTTTTCCAAAACGGGACCACTGTGCGACGATCTGCAAAATCGCAGAGAGCAGAGGTGACTAGTAGCCGGTCAAAGTGACGCTCTATAGACGAGCCCTATGTTCAGCATTTTCTGTATTACTTTAAGATCAGAAATTTCGGCATGGAGGCATGACCATGAATTCTGATTTACCTAGGCAGTAGGCAAATAATTAATCAAAGCATGAACGACGCTTGGATTATTAATAATTTAGGTATGTACCTAAACAACCAAAGGAACTAGGTACAACGCAGAGTTCTAACTAGGTATCTCCTTTTGGTTCATCCATTAATCACGCTAGGATTAAAGGGTTGGAGGGTGTTTTTTTCAGAATAAAATTTGTTTATAACTGTAGGTATTTAAAAATAATAAACTTACTGAAAAATAAACATTAACATAAAAGCATAAATCAAAATTAACGCGTAATTTTCATGTGGCGAGGGGTTAATCTAACTGAACCTCACCATCACCAAGGGGAAGCAGGGGTTGCAATGTGGCTACATGATTAATGGACGGCCTCTTGTCAAATTTCATCAAAAACGGTTCAGATATTTAGTAGAAAACGTGTTTTTGTCATACACCATGGTCATACAGGTTGAGGCTACATACACCTCGCAAAAGGCAGAGAAATTGAGTTTTCTTGTTTTCAGGTTCTTGGTGAGGAGGACGGGGCTTGAAAAAACTGTGTCAACCTACCTACTTAAATATTAGTGAAATAGTGATATGTGCAGTGAAGTGAACCTTTATTGATTCTACTTCAATAAAATAAATTAAACATTCCTTTATTTTTATGCTTACTGTCCTAGTCAATTTTAGATATACAGTGGTAGTTACACTAGGTTATAATACTTACAATGTTGGTGTAGGCAGAGTATAGGTATTAACGTAGTAAGTACCTATACCTAAAAAGCAATTACTTACATGAACCGATATAGCTCTCAGAAATGGCAATGGGCAGGCCACATCGCTCGTAGAACTGACAACCGATGGGGAAGAAAGGTTCTCGAGTGGCGATCACGAACCTGAAGACGCAGCGTAGGTAGACCACTCGGTGGACCGACGATCTGGTGAAAACCGCGGGGAGCCGATGGATGCAGGAGGCGAGTGGCCGCTCAAAGTGGCGCTCTTTGGGGGAGGCCTATGTTTAGCAGTGGACGTTTTCGGGCTGCTAATGATGATGATGATGGTGATGGCCTTACATGAAATATTTTGTAGATACCTACTAATCGCTGGACTTAGTGGATAAGAAATACCTACGGGGTACTATAAAATTTAACATTTTGTGGTTTATGAGTGGTACCTGGCACTAATGGTAGTAGTTAGGTCTGTATTATGAAAATGGATATTGTTATAATTTTCCACTACTTCCCCACTGCTCAACTAAATTGCTCAACTGTATCAAGTTGAGCAGTGGGTAATACCGACAGCTCAACTGGTAATTTTTCATCACAGTTGCTCGTAAAGAGGCGCACAGAGCGCCACTTTGAGCGGTTGCTCGGCTCCTGCACCCATCGGTATATTTTATCATCATCGACAGCCTGAACTCCTGAAGACGTCCACTGATGAACATAGGCCTCTCCCAAAGAGCGCCACTGAGTGGCTGCTCGCCTCTTGCATCCATCGGCATATTTTATTATCATCATGAACAAGCTGAAGATGTATTTTAAATATTATTTACCCGACTGTACCTCATGAATATTGTGTCGATTTCTGGAAACCTGCTCGAGAAATCGACACAATATTCATGAGGTACAGTCGGTTAAATAATATTTAAAATGAATCACGCTCATGAGAATCTCAATAGTAAAAAAGCTGAAGATGTCCGCTGCTGAACATAGGCCTCCCCCACAGAGCGCCACTTTGAGCGGCTGCTCGCCTCCTGCATCCATCGACTTATTTTATCATCAACAGCCTGAACACGCCCACTGCTGAACACAGGCCTCTCCTCAAAGTGCCCCGAAGTTTTACGCGGAGCGTCTCGCTACACTACTGGAGTAAGTACTCGGTTCACTTCATTTCAGTTCGCGTCGAGACAACAAAACGCACGTATTTATAATACGCGAGAGTGCATATTGCAAATAGAACGGCAACGGGCAAAGTTGCAAGAGTGTGTCGTCACGTGTGTACTTCGACGAGTACCTATTAATAGGTGTTCCAGTCGAACAAAATGAGCGTTTTTATCGAAAATATCGATCCTAAACATAAAAACTCCATCGAATTTTGTCTCTATAACCAGAGAAATTAATTATAAATATTTGTGGACATTTAACACAGCGCCTTCTAGCCCCAAACTAAGCATAGCTTGTACTATGGGAATCAGACCAACTGATACAATACATACTTATATACTTTTTGTTTGTAAATACATACATAGAATACCGCGGGGAGCCGATGGATGCAGGAGGAGAGTGGCCGCTCAAGGTGGCGCTCTTTGGGGAAGGCCTATGTTCAGCAGTGGACGTCTTCGGGCTGCTAATGACCATGATGATGACGTACATAGAATACAAAACACACAGAACAAACATCGATGTTCATCACACATGTTTGTCCTGGGTGGGAATCGAACCCACAACCTGCAGTTCAGAAGGCAGGGTTACTACCAACCACAGAGAACTTTGCTATATACTGAAAACCAACTGCGCTATCACGTTCAACTTCCTTGATACCAAATGATGGTTTACCGCACAGTACATTGGTAAAAACTGGTTTACCGTTCGTGTCACACTTTTAGTATATAGCACAGAGTACATTATAGCCATATTTGTCGATGTTTACCAATGTACTCTGTGTTGACTCAACACAGAGTACATTGGTAAAAACAACGTCAATGTGTGTTGACGTTATAAGCGAAAATAACGAAGTTTTCGTTTATTCCATGTTTATTCAGTGGAATGCAAATATATCGTTTTATACTTATACCCTCTACTTCACAGAGTACATTGGTAAAAACCTCGTAAAAACTGAAATACTTACTGTGATCGTTTCGGTGTTCTTATACTAGTCATCACAGAGTACATTGGTAAAACTGAAACTAGTCATCTTGGCATTTACATCTACGTAGTAAATTATATACTCTGGTTTACAGTAGCACCTGCATCAACATAGAATCATAAGCACCTGTTTACCAATGTAAATGTGAGTCTGTGAGCACCTGGAATAGGCCCTTCAAGGAGGTATGATTCTATGTTGATGAGGCCCTTCCTTCGTCGAAGTTTGCTTCTTGGAGGCTTTAAGGAAGGAGGAGGAGCTAGATACTTAGATAGATACAGGATCTTAATATAGTATCAAAGAGTATATAATTTATTAGTATATTAGATATCTGTGATACAGGAGTGTACAGGATACTCTACTGTTTGGGAAAAATAGGAAATAGCATTTTTTCACTGGCTTTTTGTGATTTCGAACAATACGGCAAGCTTTGGAAAATCTGTTGATTACACTGAAATGGAAGGTATGAATAAATATGGGTGTTAGTATAGTTAGGATATTAATATATCACAGACTAGAAAATTTGGCTCTTGGTTTTCCCCATTAACACCGAATCGTGTCAGTGGGAATGGAATAGGTGGGTAGTTTGGCCCATAGAGTACATTGCTATATGTTTGGCCCACTATAGTAGCGCTGACTGACGGAGGATAAGCCATAAGTATGGACACAGTAGCATATGTATGATCTAGTTTAATCTTACAAAGACCTATGTAATAGGGCGAATTCTGTGCTTACAAGACATAGAAACACGCTCAGTATCCCGGTGGTATCCCGTCACTGGCAGTGCGTTCGTTCACAGCAACTAGTAGGACCACGAGGAAACAGCGCAACTACATCGTCTTCCATTCATCATTTCTCTTGTGTAGGCAAGAGTTTAACCCTGAATTTTTGGACTTCCCAGTTTTTGGACTATACTTAACTGACTATTGTCTTAGGACAACAGCCGGGACCGCGTGCCCTACGAAGCACGCTAGGTAGTGTAAATACATCACTTTTTGTAACGGTCACCCATCCAAGTACTAGTAGTGAACGTTGCATAACTTTGCATTAGTCGGTTAGGTATAGGGCGCTTAGATTAACCTACCTGTCTAATCAAAAACAGGGCGGTAGTTTGCTAAAAAACAAGATGGCCTAACAAGTTTTTTTTCACCACTTCCACTCCTTAAATCCGCTAGGGTCAGATAGAAAGAGCGTGAATTACGATGAGTACCTGATGGCTATGAAGAGGGTGCACCGTCGGCACTCGATGCGGTCGTCATTGCCCAAAGAGATGCTGTCGCCGCGAGAGCGTCACCGGCATGATGAGAAAAAAAATATTGAGTAAGTTCTACCTAAATACCTGTCCAAGAACTACCCCAGCACCCGTGGGAAGAGATGTAGTGACCCTCCCTATGAAAAATAGAACAATTAGGCTAGCAGCAGCTCAGTGGTGGTGCTCAGGTACAGAATATAATATGGAATTGTATACTCCTCAGGTCTATGTTCACCAGTGAATATCTTCAGGTTGTTGATGATGGGTTTTCATTTGAGGGTTCCTCTAAAAGGGGTTGCATTATTTAAAAGAATCAAAGGAAAGGAGTGACTTGGGTGGCACTACAGACCTAGAATTATTTAATTACTTTCAATCCTAAGTCTATGGGTACTACGGCCTTTTTATTTTGGGAATAATCCTGGACTATACTTCCGCGTTTGTAATTTTTGGGGCACACTACTAAAGGTTTTGTTAGTTTCGTAGTGTCAGAATCTTCTATCTACTTTATAAGCAGTTCCTATAATCTAATGAGCGACTCGTCACCTCACCGTGTCCAGGATGGAAGGTTTGAAAAGCTGGGGCTCTATGCAGGAGGCCGGCCGGATCAGCACCATAGCGTCGATGGTACCGGATGAAATCATCTACAAGCATTACGACCATTCTGTCAGAAGCTATGAGACCGCGCTTATGTTTATTGATGTCTCGGGTTTGTCTTATTCTTATACTAGCTGCGCCCCGGGGATAAATGGTAGCATAATTATTGTGTTAATCCAGTATTATTAATCATTATCAACAGCCCGAAGTCATCCACTGCTGAACATAGACCTTCCCCAGAGAGCGCCACTTTGAGAGGCTGCCGCGGTGCCTCATGAATACATCGGTTTTTATTACTTATAATTTTATATTAGTGGCACAGAATACTTAATAGGAGGTGCCTTGGGGTGGAGCAAATTCGTAGATTAGGTCTTCCTGGCCGTTTATTCCCAGAAGTTCCGTGGAAGTAGTCCCGAAATGGTACCTGCTTGTATGGTAGGTATCTCTAGTTGAATATATCTAAGTGCAAGTGTGGCTGCGCGAAAGCCTATGCGACCTTCAAACAAACGCACCCTGGTTCGAATCCCGCTCAGCGCTGGCAATGACTTCAACTTATTTACGGAATTTGATCTCGCTCTTACAACAGTGAAGGTAAACATCGTGCGGAAATTGACAATCAAGAATCACAAAAAATCCTGAACATGTGCGATTGTACATACGTGTCATCTACCGCACTTAGCCAGGGTGGTGGATTGGCCTGCACTCTCTCCATGTGAGAGAAGCCAAGTGTCCCAGTGGGGACGTATAGAACGACGACAGATAAATTCTTGTAATAAATAACAAGGAACTTAATCGGGATGCTATTCCCGATTAACTGTAGTTTATTATAAGAAACGTCAGCTTGTTTGTGTGGTTCTCACGCCAAGCCAAAGGGCTGGAGGTCTAGCAAAGATACCAATCACAAACGCTAACTCAAAAATGTATTAGGGTGACATTTTGGAAATCGCTAACTTTTCCGCAGCGAATGTCATTTCAATACATTTTTGGAGTTAGCGTTTGGCGATAGCGTTAGCGTTTCTGATCTTTGCTAGACCCCCTGCCCCCTTTTGTATGAAATATTGCAACGACACGAGACTAACATAGGGTATAAGGTATACCTACTTAGGTACTTACGTATCTTTTTCTTCCTTCTACTTAAGTACCTCCGTAAATTATGATTAAGTATGACAGACGAAAAAAGCTCCTGACCTAACCTTGCCTAGCTAGGTACATAAATGCTTATTTCGGAGTATCAACGTTTTAGGATTTACCGAATTATGCGAGAAGTACACCAAAGCAGGGCGCGGCGGCCCGTCGCGGCTGACCCAAGTCCTCAACACTTACATCGGAGCCATGGTGCAAGAGATCCTCACGTATAACGGAGACGTGCTGAAGTTCGCCGGAGACGCCTTCATCTCTATGTGGAAGAAGACGCCCAGGTTATCCATGCATGATGTCGTGCACACGGCGATAGACTGTGGACTTGTTATACAGAAGAATTACGGGAGTTACAGGACCGACGTCGGGATAAAGCTTAAAGGTAAATAGAACATCGTTTCTGTGATAGGGTAAGGATAATAATCCAAGTAGGCAGGTCCAATCTAAGTGTGGTGACGAATGTTTTCTAATTTTGTTGTCGCGATGTTTTCCTTCACTGTTAAAAACTGAGTGCAAATCACAGATACCTACTATGATTTCTAGCGGAGGTGCGCAAATTGATCCATAGGGTAGACCATTGCAAATGAAGGGCAGGATGCCCTCTAAAAGAGTAGAGTGACTAAATGCGCGGAACGGCTAACCGCAGACAGTGTTCAACGGCGTAGGTATCTTGGGAGAGGCCTGCATAGAGGACTAACGTAAAACGACAATGATGAAGCTTACCTTGATTTATCTGGACTTAGAAAGACCCCAACTAAAAACCTAAAAAAATATAATTGCCTACTAGAACGACCGGTCTGCACAGGCACATACTTTCGATTTTAGATTCAATGATATTTGAGTGCAGTCAAGTAGTAAAATGCGATTTTATTACAACAAAAACCTATATAGCCAATCTATCGAACTTTACCAGTCAAGATCGCCATATCAGCCGGCGTGTCATTCTTCGCCATCGTCGGCGGCGACAAAGGTTCACAGGCGAGCTTCGTCATCGTCGGCCAGCCAGTATGGGACGTCAAGATGGCCGAGTACGTTTGTACTGCTGGTGACGTGGTCACCGCCGCTAGCGCCTGGACGTATATTAACGAATCCTGGTACTGCACTCAGCCTTGTGGTGATGGGAAACATACTAAAGTGAGTTGGTGAAGTCTCATCTATTTGTTTTAGTAGGTTAATACCTACCTAATCGTGAACCGCTTACCTCTTCCGCAATTTTTGTTAGGCACAATATTTGTCAGAAGTTCCATCCCGATTCCCGACCCATCAAAAAGTTTCGATTCGTTTACGCTCTTCGTCTTCTTCATCTACATTCAGAATGAAAAGACGGAGGGTGTAGATTTCGAATCGAAGCCGATGGGTTGGGAATCAGTGTGCCGGAACAGCCTAGACCTCCTTTTGAAGATAGTTGAACTTCAAAAGTATGAAACATAAGTCATGATCAACGGCCTGAAGACGTCTACTGCTGAACATAGGCTTCCCCCAGAGAGCGCCACCTTGAGCGGCTGCTCGCCTCCAGCATTCGTCGCCTCCCCGTTGTTAGCACCAGATCCTCGGTCCACTTAAAAGGGGACCGGCCTACATAAGTAGGTACTTACGTTGAATTATTTTGCACTTTCCCCCACTACCTTCTATTCCTATAGAATACATAGATAAGTAAAACTCTGGGACCTATGATGGCTGATGAGACATTTAATTTCAGGTGCTGGGAGTTGGTGCAGCATGGAAAAAAGTTAAAATACCAAATAACTCTTTGGTAATAAGTCAAGGTATATATTTAGTCTAAATGCTCTTAGATTTGGTCATAAACGTTTACCCAGTCTAATATTTAATTACTTAGGTAACCAGGCAGAGACTTTAGGTATCTACTTGTTGCACATTTTTCATTTTTAGAACAATCGCCACGGACTTCAAATTCAAAAGTGCCTTTACCGGCTTCACCGACCGATGCAGAAGGGATGCACTTTAGAGAATTTTCTTGTAAGTTCAATCCTTACTTATGTAAATTGGGCGAATTCAGTGACTTAAGTATTTCATTTGGCAAAGGAATCAATAGTTACCTATAATAATTACCGGGAGACGCAGCGTAGGCCGGCCCCCCACTATTTTGACGATCTAGTTAAAACCACGGGGAGCCGACTGACTGATTGCTGAATATAGGCCTCATCCAGAGTGCGCGATCGTGAGGTAGAGGGCTGGCCTATGCTGTGTCTTTCGGTTCGTGGTCGTCACTCGAGAACCTTTCTTCCCCATCGGTTTTCAGTTCTACGAGCGATGTGGCCTACTCATTGCAATTTCATGCTATGCTAATTCATATATCAAAGCTAAGCTTTAGAAACTGGTAATATACTCCCCGCGGTTTTCACCAGGTCGTCGGTCTACCTAGTGGCCTAGTGGGGGGTCTGCCTACGCTGCGCCTTCCGGTTCGTAGTCGCTACTCGTGAACCTTTCTTCCCCATCGGTTGTCAGTTCTGCGAGCGATGTGGCCTGCCCATTGCCATTTCAACTTGCTAATTTTAAGGGCTATATCGGTCACTTTAGTCCTTCTGCGGATTTCCTCATTCAGGACCTTATCTCGCAGGGAAACACCGAGCATAGCGCTCTCCATAGCTCGTTGCGCGTAGTAGGTCCTACCTAAGACAATACTAACTCACAATAGAATCGAAAAAAAAATGTGTAGTTTATTTCAACGGCTGTTTTCTTCCTACCCTAGCTAGTGTAATGTCACTAGTGTTTATTTCTAGTGCGTCCAGCAGTAATCGCAGCAATGCGGAGCTCGTGGTGGCCCGGCTTGCGCCAGTTCATGCTAGCCCCTGTTCTACGCGCCGTCGATAACTACGAGCCCATGGACTTCTTGACCGAAGTACGACGGGTGGTCGTCGTATTCATGAACATCATTACCAAGCAAGTGACGGAGGATGTGCTTATTGGTGTTGTTAATGAAGCTTACACGTGTGTTTCTAGGTGCGTTTTCGGGGGGTGGTGCCCCCGGGACGAAAGAACAACACAAAAATAGATCTCAGTGAGAAATAGGTAAAGAATGTAAGCCAACTCACCAGCTGCCCAGCTCTGATCCTCGTGAAGACGGTACCGTCTAATTGGTAAGTAGGCACAACAAGCACTACACTCACAGAGGCAGTTTAACAGTGTTCACATACGTCACGAGAGGGAGATTGTCTTCAAAGCAAGAAAAAATGGAGTTTTTTTATTTAGCAGCGTTCGTGTCGCGCACAAGGTTGAGACTGACGGGCGTTGCCAGCGAGAGGTAATACAAAACAATATCTACCATCACTGAGTAACATTTAATCAAAATGTAGGCATGTCTACAACAGTAGGTGACCTATTTGAATAGTGAAGAACATTGGAAGGTATCCATTTTATAAAATGTTTTGTATAACTTCTAACAAGCTTGTTGCAGCGGCAGTGAAAACCCAAGGAAAAAGAACCGATGCAATTTTTCGCTTAATACTTTATTACACGTAGACAAAAATCCCAAGCCTATTTTGGACCAAGGGAGGGGTTTAGTCCATACATCGCCAAGGCGGAGTCGGACATATCTATAAGGATTCTTTACTACCCCCGGAAGTAAAACAAACGACGGTATCTGCATATTCTTTCCAGTGTGACTTCAAACTCCGGGGGGCTAGTGAACAAAGTTTCCATGTTTGACAAAGACATGCTGTTCCTTGTCGTCTTCGGCTTACGAGGATTGAAGCACGAAGACGAGGCGCAGAAGGCTCTGCAGTGCGCGTTCCAGCTAAAAACTTCGCTGCACAACGACAATATCATCAGCGTATCTATTGGAGTTACTTCTGGTATAGTTACAGGTTTTTTAATATATAGGTAGGCGAAAGCCATCACAGCACAAGTATTTCATACAAATAGTTTTAGACAGATTATGCTCGATAGCGATTAGGCTATAACATTCGTTTAAACTACGTAGGTACTTGGGTAAGTAATGTTTTAATGTCTGGTGTTTTTTACAGGAATAACTTATTGTGGTGTTGTTGGCCACGTCCTGAGAAGAGAGTATACTGTTATTGGGCCTGCTGTCAACAAGGTAAGGCTAAGGCCTAATAGCGGCAAGCATAAGTAACGGCAAAGACAAAAGGAAGTTACGTTTTTAAACTATTGTATTCTGTAAGTACTTATGCATGTCTAATTGTCTAAGGTGACCGTTCAAAGTGGTAAATGGCATTTTTACAGCTTTTCAATCATCATTATTTTATGACTAAGATAGAGACAATTAAAACCTGTCATTCCCATTCCCGATTGACAGGCAGCGCGACTGATGATGACCTATTCAGACAAAGTAACCTGCGACAAGGAAACGTTTCTAAGAAGTAAGCTTGACCAGGAATACTTTAAGCTAATGGAAACAAAGCCGCTGAAGGGAATTCATAAACCTGGACCTATTTATGAATTTAACAAGTTAAGGTCAGCCAATGCAGTTCCTATAGTAACTAGCTAAAACAACAATTTACAGCTATTCAGAATGAATTTGGGATTTTGAAATTTTAAAAGAGAAGACTTTCTGTTACATTTCTATCCAAGGGTGACGCACCTGAGCAATACTTTGCACAGATCGGGGAAAAGAATTTATCCCCTAACTTTTTCTGCGAAAAGGATAAAATAAATCTAGGGTTTTGGTATCCAGTCTGTGCTGTCGTAATTAGCTATCTACTCGCAGAGCCATACGGAAACAAATTCCTAGATTGAGTTTGAAATGTGGTGCTACCAAAAACCAAAGGAGCCTTGGACTTGGAGTCACACCGAACAGCGATTAACCATATTCAGTTGGTTGGCAAATGAAAAATTCTCTTTTCCAGGTGGCATGATCGGCAAAGCATGTGGCGTCACCCTATATTAGGACGGAATGAAGAAATGAGAAAGTACAAAACAACTCTTTACAATGCGCTCCAGCAACAGCATATGCCATTCACGCGTTTCCGGGACCATAAATTTGCTATTGCTTTTATTGTAAGTCATGCTTGTTTCAATTTCTTACTTTAATAAGTAAATTAGTACTTATGCTTAGTAAGAGTCTGGCTAATCAAAGTAGAGACTAAAAAAGCGCGGCAAATTTAAAACATAAACATGGCAGCCCCAATCTAAGAAGAAAACCTACCTACTTATTTCAGGGTAAAAGACTAGTAGGAAAAACACGTCTGCTGGAGGAATGTTTGAACATCACACCAAACTACATTCGTATAGAAAAAGTCATACTGACTGAAGAAACAAAGGTAAGTAAAGTATCAATCACGTTCACGATTTTGAGAAAAAAATAAACTTTTTGTTATGATCGGTTTTGTGATGGATTAGTATTCCGTTTCTTTTAAATCACTTTTTACTCTTCTCTTTTTTTAGTCTTCGCGAGTAGTTAAATAGTTCTATGTTGTTTATCAGAATTAAAGATTCTATACTTTACATTTCATTTGGTTTTTCATAAATGTTATCATGTATCTTTTATTTATTTATCTTTAATTTTTGGTGTTATTGCAAGGTGCCTTATGGGCTGTTCCGTTTGATCATCGATCGAACTCTAACAAGTGGTAAAGAGAGAACGTCTCGAGAGAACTGTGAAAATAGAATTAGATACAGGTAATTTTTTTTTATGAGAATGAATGACGTGACAAGCTAGTCGTTCACCTGATGTTAAGCGACACGGCCGCCGATAACAGTTGCAGTTTCAATCGGAACTTTAAAGTTCCGCGTGACACTGCACTGCGCACGTCATCCTGCCTGAGACATCACACAGTCTAGTTTTCGGATTACTACACTGTGTAATCAGGTCATAAAGTCTCATTTGCCCAGTAATTTCACTAGCTACAATGCCCTTCAAACCGGAACACTGTAGTGCTTGCACACTACTGCTTGGCGGCAGAATAACTGGTAAAGCGGTGGTACCTGTACCTACCTAAATGAACTTTGCAGAAAAGTCCTACGACCTAGTAAAATAGTACCTTCTTCTCATTATTAGTAGTATATTAGACAGATAGAAGTGTAGTATTCTATGCTTTAAAATGGGGTGCATTAGGGCCTACGTTCCTTTTTATTAGGCGATGCATTTGACGTCTCATCCCAATCTTGGACGATTCAATTTCGTCGAAGGGTCTCAACCACGGTGATGGTAATGATAAGAATAATACTGGTATTACTGGTGACAGAGGATTAAAAGGCCTATTACACTACCCAATTTTTAGGGACCCTTACCCTAACTAGGGTGGTGTAATAAGACTTAGGGAGCCGGTGTTCAGTGTAGTGTAGTATCGACGCCCTTGCAAGGGGCCACGCCCTCTAACTACCGGGCCCTGAATACCGTGTAGTGTAATAGGCCTTTAAGTAAGCTTCATCTATTTACAGCATCGACCTTCCGAACTCGACACCAATTGAGATATACGCTCTCAATACAATATTTGACACACGATTTCCTCTACCGGAAAAGTATAAATATTCAGGAGAATTACTGACCGAACGCAGCGTTAAGAATATTATTAAGAAGATCTGCAATGTTGTAAGTACACCTCACCTTACCTATAAGGTTGGTTGGTTGTCATCAGTTATACTAATCTAACACCATCTCAAAATAATTTGAAAACTTTCATCGGTTGTTAGAACTTTACTGATTTATGGATTTTGGCTGTGGAAGAAGCTCAGCATACAGATGACGAGTCTTGGCGAATTTTACTGCTGCTTCTTGACACCAAGAAAATCTTTGTGGCGATGACTTTCGCGACTGAATTTCAATTGACGCGTAAGTATTTTTGAAGTCTCAAAACATATCGCTAATTAGGTGTTTACAATAAAGAGTTTATCAACAGAACTATCTATACCAGATAATGTTAGTCCTATCCTACGCATGATTTACTGATTAATTTGCAGCGTTTGCAAACAGCTGTCTTGCAAATGAAATGATTGTGAAGATTGAACTTATCGGCGTAGATAGATGGTACCACGCAGCATTGGCGTGTCAGTTGTTGGACGTACAAGCTATCCCAGCGGACTTAGAGAAGTGAGTGACCATTGTTTATACATACACGAAGCTCGAAATATTTGGAAATCATCTGAACACGTACTAACCTATATTCTCAAAAATAACACGGCAGCAACAATTCAAAAACAGGCAATAATGAAAATCTTCCCCCGAAACTTCAGGGTCATAGAAAGCGCAAGCGCTGGTATGCCAGGCTGGATACAGAACTTTGTGATCTCTCTTGTGCAACGTGGAGCTCTGACAGTAGTGGCTGTATCACAAAGCGAAGCCAAATCTTCCGGGGCAATAATGCCATCGCCTGCACTCTTGCTAAGACCAGGCTACGAAACAAACCAATCCGAAGACGAAAGAAGGACTAGTTATCAAGTAAGCTTTTTGTCGTGTAGCAGGTATTTGCGTAAAAACAACCTTAATATAGGTACCTCCGGTACCTATATTAAGGTTAAAATCGAGAACGATAAAACGATACAATCATGACATAAAACTATAAAATTCAATGACTTTTTACTTTGCGGTTTTTGATCGTGTTATGAAATAAGATACAGAGTTTTAATAAATTGGTTTCAGAGTATTTACAGCGTGGTGAGTGCAAGCCTGATGAGCAAAACAGACAGCTCTTATGCAGTGGAAGACGAGCATACCATCCAAATGGCTGTGCTAGCGGAAAACTACAACTTTGACGATTTGACAGTTGATATGGCTATGGATGGTAACCATTTTACACTGGTATTCATAAACAAAGGTTGAAAAACCCCCCAAAATCTATCATTCCACTTTTACCTAGAGGTGAAATGCTGAATCATTCTTCTTTCACTTTCATAAACAATTGCTGGAGAAACCCCTAACTGAAAAGCAATTTAATTAAATATCTACGATTTCAATCAAGTTGTCTTTGAAAATTCTGTCGAGTGTCATTTTGACGCGACTTTTGAACTATCAAAAGTCGCGCCAAAATGTCACCCATCATGCCAGATTGGGGGCTGCTTTTGTTTATGAAATGCATAAAGCTAGAATTTGCCGCACAGCGCCTGATTCATCATCTAGAGGAGCCCCCGCCTCGACTATGAATTCCAGTGTTAGAAATGTTTTAGCAGCTCTAGCAGATATGGTTTCACTCAGTTGGCTTTATTTTTGCAGTTATCATACTAAAAACATATGATTCACTAACGCCATTCGAGAAAATGCTGCTGAAATGCGCTTCTGTGTTGGGCGATGTGTTTTCTAGACGGATGCTCCTACATCTTTTGCAAAGTGATTCTTCTAAGAATGTTGCTCAAGGTAGTGTGAACTTTAATTACCAGCTTACTTAACGGAAGTCCCCTCTTTTTAATGAGCTCTGATTTTAATGGTTCATTTATTGATGAGGCTTTGAATACGCTTTTGTTTTTTTACCCTCATAGCTGTAGCGAAGCTTTTCGCCATTCGAGTGTTGGAGTGCGAAGGTGGTGATTTTACTCGGGACACATCATTGGTGCTAGTACACCCTGCCCCAGCGATGCCAACAGCTAAACCTCCTTACTGTGCTTGTCTTGGAACTCGGCAACCACGTAAGTAACGTCGTAATGACATAAAAATATTTGAAGGTAACAAATTTAAGAAATGTCCGACTGGCTGGCCTTAATGCAACTGTTTTTATAGTGTAAAGGATTATAATGAATACTGTCCAAATATTTACTTATAAATTATAAAAATTGTGATTAGTTATTAAATAACATTTGCACGTCTGCTTGCAGACTAAATTCATGAGCAAAACATTTTGTAAGACCTATACTATACATGTATTTTAGCAAATAAACGATTTGATTGATTGATTGATTAATTAAGAACTCGTTAATCTGTAATAATTATATGAATAATATTTCTTTATGCATCAGCATATTCAGAACTAAATTTACACACGACTATCAACTTTTGGTCTCGATATATTTTGGTAGTTATTGGTTTTGGTCTTTTTGCTATCTGCTTTAACAATGTCAGTTATTTAACTTGTAACGGTAATTTTAGCAAACTGTCGAGATCTGCCAATGTATGCTTTCTGCGGTTACATGAGATTCCGGCATTCTTTGTTCAGAACTACCACTTACGAACTACTGACCGAGAGTCAAAAGGTACGTCAATACGTCATCTAATTGTAGACTTCTTGGTTTATTATGTTCGTAACGTTTTTCATATTAATATTTAGTCAGAATAATAATTGTACTATGAGCACAACATCACGAGAAATGTGATAAATATTATTGTAATAAATATTACATTTTCATATTATGATTATCCTAATTTTTTCTTTTCATACATACAGCACGAAATGCATGCAAGAGCTTTAACATTTCTGGAACGATATACAAGACGATGCTATACTTGTGGGTCTGGCTGCTTTATTAGACTGCTTGGTCTGCGATGCGATGATGTAAGAATTTAAAGCTCTGCCATGAACTTTGATATTTTACTCATTTTTTTTTTTATACAGTTAACTTTTTGACATAAAGCATAACAATTCATTGTAACGTTGACATTATCATTGACATTTCTTTTTAGGGGTTAGTTGAGGAAAGCGCCGAGCTGAAACACACGCGCGAACAAATCTGCGCGTTGAGTGCGGAAACCAGAGTTCCCGGCGAGTCGGAGCCTGCTTCGCCATTCATGCAAGACAATGTGTCCGAATTTAAGGTGAAATGGACGATTCTACTGAAAATTAATTTAAAGATTTTATACTTCAATGAGTTGTGTTTCTATTTTAGCATAGATTAAATGAAGCGTTTTTTTTTAATGGTGTTTGAATAAAGTGGCTATGATCGCGGTTTAGACGCTATACGAATTACTAAGTAGCTCTGCAAGCCAATGTAGCGCAATGAGCGTTCATTTGGCTTCAACTATCGTACTCTAATCTTGTTAATTTTTGTGAATTTCCTACACGTCAGACGTTATTTTTAGTAGGTATATTTTTATACTAAGTAGAATATTTTTTTTATATTGTAGCTCATTCTGGGTGAAGATCTAACAAGCTATGAACTTTTGGAAACCCAAGGGACATTGGTCAGCCGTATGTTAGGTATGTAATTAAGAAACGTGTAATAGAATTAGAATTGCAATGAGAAGATAATGTATACGCGGACGAGGTACATGTTGTGGCAAACACTACTCCGCTTGGCCTTTTTTATTTTTATACATTAAACAAAATTACTCTTAGGAAAGGATAGTAAAATGAGAGATATAACTTTTGGGTTCCAGGAAACAGAAGTCCAAGGGCCTCGAACCAAATGTATGAGAAGTACCACAAAGAAAAGAGAGTCAGGTCGTTCTCATCGCTGGATTTAGTTTCCTGCGAATGTTTAAATATTCTGCTGTTCATGTACTGCCAGATAATCGATCATTGCCGTGGAGCTGGTAAACTGTACACTCACATCATTATATCTCAGTAATATTGTAAGCCTGCACATTTTAATTGAAATTCCAGGTGAAGATGACAAACTTTATGAAGCGTATTTAGAATACGCAAATCTAAGCATTATAACGTTAAACATACCTCAAGCAATTCGCCTATTGTTTGAAGTGGAAACATTTATACAGGTATGGAAAAAGAATCGTCACAAAGATGATAAAATTATCCTGCAGGGTTAGCACGGGCGGTAGACAAAATTGTCTTTCCCCTGTTTTACTCCACTTGACAAGTAAATTGTATGAAGAAAGTGACATAAAACGGGGAAAGACAACTTTGTCTACCATCCATGCTAGCCCAGCTGGTGGTACTGGTACGCAGCGCGACGTTTTTCATTGATAATTCTATTATTTAACCGAGGACTTCTGGGAGAGTAAGGTTTAAGCCGTCTGAAGCTTGGTTCAGACCTTACTACAAATCTTGGCTTCAATGTGATTAGCGATTGATTTTGTCATTTTATTATCATGTCCTGTTTAATTGAATTTACAGAAACGTAAATTTTACAAGATGAACATCCGCCAACAATGGGTGATGAATTACCAGTTAGCGCGAATATGTTCTATGAGGGGATGTTGCATGCTGGACTCTGGAGACTTGAGCGAAGCCAGGGCGCAGCTTCTTGTGGCCTTGAAACTTTATTGCATACCTTTTCCAAATAATAAGTGCGTTAAATGACCACCGCTTTCTATAGAATATTTCTAAGTCAATATATCACCGATATCACCCAAATGTAGTACAAAACGGTGATGATGACACAGTTCCAAATTAACCTTTTTAGCTTTACGCTTGGGATTGAAAGGGTGATCCTACCGACTGCGCTAGGGCAAATTTTCACCGTAAATTTTTTGACCTGGGCGATTATTCTCTATGGAAACACAGATTCCACACGATTCCAAACCACGTCGTTATCGTGTCTTGTTCAAATCGTATCACAACGTCAGATATACCTTCACTTAACATTAAAGTTATCTTTATTTTGAATAAAATATATTGACATAAATGGTCATATCTTTTGATGTGTTGATGTTTCGGAACGCATCTCGGTAAAATATATGATTCTTGACAGTTCAAATCGCGCCAATTCCAAATTCATTTCGCGCGGTTTTGTTTTTGTTTCATAGAGAATGGAGTTTTGCAGATTTCTTATGTAAGACAAGGAATTCGCGTGGTTTCGAAGTAAGGGATCGATACGGAATAAAGGCCCTGAGCAGCGCGGCGTAGCGTTTGGCCACAAATCAAAACGTCTTAGATAAAGTTATATGTTACAGAATTATGTTACAGAAATAAAGTGCGACTTGCAAATTGGAAAGCTTCGATGCGACTTAAAACAGCACTATACGTAGCTCCAAAGTTGTGCATCGCTACCAAAAAGGGACTGGTTGGTTACTTTTACGAAGATATCGCCAAAACTTTAAACCATCTGTATTTGTTATTTGACGTAAGAAACTTTTTTACTGTGTGTTGAAGTCAATTAGATTAATATACATACTTACTATGTTTTGGTTGGAATGAGGCTAAAACATTGTTGGGTCTCGCTACGGTTTCTAACACAAATAGAAAAACATAATAAATAATAGTAATATGAAGTATGACTAAGCTCAGGCAGAAGTCCTTAAGAATTGCGGTTTTTAACTTTTTGCTAATCTTTGGTTTTTACAGGAGTCAAAGGAAGAAGAAAACGCCACATTGGCAGCTAAATTGGCGTTACTATATGCTCTGAAAACAAATGCTAACTTTCCTGTTCTGTGCCTTTCTTATGGCAATCTGATATCATCATACCGGCAGAAACAAATGGTAACCGCAATAAATTAACCCCTTTGTAAGACATAACACTAAATTATAAATTTATTCATTTCGTGGTACCTAAAGATTTGTCTTCGTAGTTTGGCCGTTACACTGATATACATTTTTTATTGTTTTAGTTTCCTATGTGTACAAAATTGGAGGAGAAGGCATTGGAAGTTTGCCATCGTAAACGAGGCATTTTGGACGTGACAGAAGTCCAAGCAGTTAGCTATCTTTACACCAACATATTCTTATTTTAGTGAGTACCTTCTGATCAGCTGAGGCTATATGCCTATTGTCATGTCATTTACGTAGCTTCGGTTAGGCTGTATTATCGGCATAGACAACTTGCTTTTTAGGGTTTGTTCCGTACCCAAAGGGTAAAGCGAACCCTATTACTATTGTAAGGCTCCGCTGTACGTCTGTCTCTATGTCACTAGCCTGTATCTCATAAACCGTGATAGTTATACAGTTGACAAATATTCACAGAAGGTGTATTTCTGTTGTTGCTCTAAAACCAAATACTAAAAAACATAATAAAATAAAATATTTAAGTTGGCTCCTGTACAACAAACGTGATTTTTGGCCGTTTCAATGGATAATTACATAACACAAACACTACACACCCTCACACTCCAATACATGTAACAACATACCTACACGTAAGATTCTGTGGTAGCTGTGTCTCTTTCATATAAACATGTACTTAGAATCGAGACCTATTATTGGTTGTATTTTCTATTCTGCTTATTGTATTTACTTGTTTTTTCTTAATGCTGTTGGTCTCTTAATAAATAAATAAAAATAAATAAATAATGGTACGGAATCCTTCGCGAGTCCGGCTAGCACTTGGCCGGTTATTAAGTATTAAAATGAATAAAATAAATAAATAAATATGTGTGGGCATTTCACACAGCGCCATCTAGCCCCAAACTAAGCATAGCTTGTACTATAGGAACCAGATAACTGATACAATACTTATATACTTTTTTGTTTGTAAATACACACATAGAATACAATATAACACCCAGACGCAGAACAAACACCTATGTTCATCACACGAAATGTTTGTCCTGGGTAGGAATCGAACCCACAGCCCTTAGTTCAGAAGGCAGGGTACTACCAATTGAGCTATCGGGCCCGTCTAGCCCGATAGCTCGGACATTTTCTCAGAGAACATATTTACTGCCTGTATCACAGAAGACAAAATTAACCGTGTCTCGCTGACATCCATGCATCGTCAAATAAACTAATTACAGTGTTGAGTATGGCAAAAAGGCGGAAAGCCTAGAATTCGGGCTATCCGTGATGAATATGATGACCAGCCTGATAGACCTGACCACAAGAACAATGCTAGTGATATGGATGCTGAAGCTGCTCATCACAGAGCGAAGAATCAATGACATGGTCGCGATAATGACAGAGTTCTTCTATATGACGGATTACTACGACCTCAGCTGTATGATTATTCCTTTTATATTTGTTAGTAGTTGAGAGTAGACTGGCACAAAGTTATAACATATTTGGGCGCCAATAGTTTCGTAATAAGAAAGCACGGAAGGTACGGTACGAAAAAATGAATACCTAAGTATAGGAAGGAATCACTTTCCAAAACCGGTTGTGAACGCTTTCCTTATTCGGATTTTAAAGCGTTTGAAGTGCAAAGCTTCACAAATAATCTAAAAGATAGGTAGTTAACTTACCATCTCGGTTGTATTGTAATAGTTTCTCCTCCCGTAGTGCGCGTCCTTATCAGATCAACATTGAAATCTTTTTCTTCGATATTTATTTGTCCAATATTATTCTCAGCGTTAACTTTCTTAGCTATTTCATCCATGTGTGCGTGCAGGGTATCAATGAACACCTGGAAAAGTAAATGTTTTGTAAATAGACTGAATACAGTAGATCTTTAGATAGGTCCCACATTCCCAATCTCAAGCGTACAATGATATGTCTATGGTGCAATGCTAAATTGCTTAGTTGCTTGCACCAGTATTCATTCACGAACTATTCTAAGCCGCAGGTAGGTATATCTGTATATCTACTGGTTAGTGCTCTGCCAAAAAAGACCATAGGTACCTAGCTATCAGATTAGTAGTAGTAGTAGTGTTATATTTTAGATTCTTCCCGAATTACGTATTTAGTCTTGCTTGTATCCTTATGGGTAGATGTACTTTATTAAAACTTTTTATGAACAACTTTACTTCTTTCCTCAGCGGAAACCTGGTACTACTACTACACTATGGTGATATTATTAGACACAGGATATACCGTTGAAACTTACTCGACTTGCGAGAGGTTTTACATAAATAAGGGAGACGCGATACTGCGATCAAAGACGCCAGAAGCTGCTTGGAACCTGTTCGTCTCCATGTGGCTCATGTAAGGCATCATTAGCATAACTATAATTAACGAGGATGTAGTTAAATTAACCTTTAGTAAATTTAAATAAAATTGTAGACCTAATTGACGGCTTTTGTGGTGCAGTGGTTGAGTAGGACGGCTCATAGAGTGGAGGCGACAGGTTCGATTCCCGCGACACAAGTATTTGGGAACTAGACAAAAAACCAGTTAAGTACTTGCTTTGAGTTTGGATTTTGTGGAACCTTGGTCCTAGTTCCCTATAACCCTATATACAGGGATTCCTAGTTTGGGTCCAGGATCTATGTTATCGTTGGGTGTTTTAATATATTTAGTTGACTTATAAATATTTACCTATAGGTATCGGTGCACGAGCTGGCAGCAATTAAGGTTAGAACCGAAGATCGGGCTCCAGAGACGTGCCTAAGGAGAGAGACGACCACGACATGATAAATGACGATGAAAAATCTAGCCTGAATTAAAATGTATGTTTCATATTTCAGGACCATCCGAGTGGGAGCATGGGAGAAGTCGATACTATGGGAGGACAAAATAAAGCAGATTATGTCTGTGAAGCTGGAGCGGCACGAGTTCAACATTATGATACTCGTGAGACTGGTCGAAGGGTTGCTGATCACTTTAGTCGAAGAGGTAGGAAGGAAACCTCTGTTTTAATATGACAAAGCTGTGAGTTGGTTAGATCTTAGATCATCATCATCATATAGTCGTTCCCCTGATGTTAAGCGACACGGCCGCCCATAACAGTTGCAGTGTCACTCGGAACTTTAAAATAAAGTTTGGACACGAAGACACTTTGCGTGATCAGGTCATAAAGTATCATTTGCCCAGTCAGTACTTTCACTAGCTACAATGCTTTGCGAACCAGCCCCCGTATTACGTAAAAATCGGAATCACACTATATTTGCGGCAGAATACCTGGCAAAGCGATTGTACCTACCAATCTACAGGATGTAATTTAATTCATTAGCATAAATTGAGCCCATGATAGTACATCATTCATAGATGATTATTAAAGAGTAAAAGTGTGTAAATGAAAATATTTTTATTGAAAATTATGAAGATTGCCGCGGCGCCTAACACAGTTGGCGCGGATGATTTTGATACATTTAAACGTTTTTATACCTTGTATGTACTAATTAAAAACAGTACAACATTATTTTAATTAAATTTTGTATTGTAGCATTTGATTAAGTAAGTTATTCAACTTTTTGGAGTTATTATTATTACTAAACCAATGTGTTAGAATTCAAAAATTTTGGTCCAGACGTAACCGGTATCAGGAGTAGGTACTTAGTTTCAAAGGATGCTAATGAATTCAATTACACCCAGTATAAACAAACTTTGCAGTAAAGTTAATTAATACTGCGGCAAAGAAACCAGACTGTGAATTTTATATTAGCTCTGGAACGAAATGAGGACTAAAAACTAATACTTCACAGATGAATAATTGGAACATTAAGAAAATAATTAATTTGGAAAAATCGATAAAAATTATGTTCAAAGATATTGACAGCGCCTGCGCACAGGCGCCAATGTATCGGCCAAGGTAATTTAACATTTTACTACGATTAAGTTATAACTTTATAAGGTATTTTTACGTGTGCAGTGTGTGTATAGTTTGGCAGGTACCGAATAATGCAGAAACAAGTTTTGTGCAGTCAAAGTACCTAGAAATGAAATTTTGCCAACAATTTAACAGATCCGCAAAGCGAATGTAGGTAAGCCATAATTTATTTAAAAACATCTGACCCCGCTTGACATTAGAGTAGGTAATTTTTTTGAAAGGTCAAGTTCAAATCGTTCCTCGATGAATTTAAATTAAATGTTGTCAACTTTGTGTTGTAATATTTCTAAATGCTCTAAGATTGTAATGTAATATAATATGTAATAAGTAAAATATTTTTTTAAACTAAAGTAGTAGGTAAGTAAAAAAAAAACCTTTACTAGGTAATACGGCAAGTGAAAATAAGAAATCTGCACATTTTGCACAAATTAATAATAATAAAAATTCTGTATTTTCCTCGCAGCTGTGATGAAAAAATCACGACGTCGTATGACACGCGTGTGCACTGATCAGCTTCGCACACTTATACCATAATGTATTATTGTTACATACAGATACTATATTCTGCATGCTTACTACAAGTTCATTAAGGGGAAGAAGTTGCAAGCGTATATCTCGTTGAACAAAGCGCTTGAAATGGCGAAACAATTCACACATGGATGTCTGGTAGTTTGGGCCGAACATACTAGAAACGTGAGTAAAACCTTATTGGGACATTGAAGTAGGTATAAGCCCAGATAATATAATACCTACAGGTATAAGGAAACAGTGATACCGTCATCAAGGGGGTAGGTAGGTACCTACGTACACCTACCTACACCTATAATAATAACGCCCAACGATCACATACATAGATCCTGGACCCTAACTAGGATTCCCTGTATCTAGAGAAGTAGGGTAGGGGTAAGATTTTAAGCGTCCATGGTCACTCTCATTACTAAAATATTGAAACAAAAAACAAACAAACAATTAAAAACACAAACAAACAAAAATAACTTAAAAATTGTGTTCGAGATTTGATTAGTTAGCAACAAATAAATTACATGGTAAATGTAATTTATTCATTAGCATAAATTGAGCCCATTATAGTACATCATTTATAGATGATTATTAAAGAGTAAAGAGTGTAACTGAAATAATTTTTATTGAAAATTATGAAGATTGCCGCGGCGCCTAATGCAGTTGGCACGGATGATTCTGATACATTTAAACGTTTTTATACCTTGTATGTACTATTTAAAAACTAATAATTATTTGACAATTGTTGTAATTTATATAATTAATGTAAATATTTTTTGAAATAAATAAATTTCTCATTAAAAACAGTAATTCATTATTTTAATTAAATTTTGTATTGTAGCATTTGATAAAGTAAGTTATTCCATTTTTTTGAGTTATTACTATTACCAAACCAATGTGTTAGAATTCAAAAATCTAGTCTCAAAGGATGCCAATGAATTCAATTACACCCGGTATAAACAATATTTTAGAAATAGGGTTAGCTAGAAAGTACCGGCGATGGAAAAGTTAAGAAGTAATAGGCTAGCATGGTAATCGTATGGATGAACTAATTGGTCATGACATGAAAGAGATGTCAAGAGAGTTTGAATATAAATGTTTATGGCAAAAAAGGTAGAGGACAGAAATATTTGGTTGGACTGTGTGAAGAATGATGTATGCTAAGGTATGAATAAATGTATTTTCTTTCTTTCTAAGGGAGTGAATGTAAGATGACGTACGTAAGATCAAATGAGTGGAAGAGAAACACATGCTACAACGACCCCATTTAATGATGAGACTAATGAGCAAAATAAACGATCGGGACCAACCGCCATCCAAGGTCACATTTGTCTTACCTTTGTCGGACCGATCCGACCGTGTGGATGATGGTTGGTGTCTTTATTCGGTCGGCCACCCACTGGACCTTGGTTGCATGCGCATCCACACGGTCGGTTTTTACACCAACCCGACCAAGGTGAGACAAATGTACCCTTGGTCTGTGGTTAGTCCCGATCGTCTATTTCGCTTACAAGGAATCACATAAACAAAAAATTTGTAAACTTATAGCACCTCTTTGTTTGACCGGGGGTTAAATAAATCTATTCTCTTTATGGATAGAAGTGTGATGAGATGAGAACAATACCAACGACATCATGTTCACTGCTGGCGCGTGTTACAATATTAAGCGATTTGCCTCACCTGGAGTTTCAAGGCCTTCAATAGCGTGCATTAGTGTAGTCGCATCGCAGCTCTGTTATTTTTGTCACGTTTGCGCAAAAAGTATTATTCCCAAAATGTCCAATGTTTTATGCGATTTGTTGATATTGTTTGGATACATGTGGCTCTCAAAAGGGAAGGTGTATCAGCAGGGAACATCTGCAGCGGATGTTGATGAGGAGTGCGTTGGTAGGTCTACTCCCACTGCTGAGACTGCTGGGATTTTTTCTCGCAGTACTTAGTTCCATGGAGCCGCAATTTTTTTCACACAATAAGTCTTGTTATTCTCATCATTAGTTCCGTTATTACACTGTAAAGTAGCTATCAGTTCCTGGTGGTTTGTCCAGTGGTAAAAACTGTTTCATACAATTGCGATGCGGTCTCAATATTATGTTGTTGCACAATCACCATTATAGGTAAGTGCATGGGAAAAGAACGTCTCTGATCAAACTCCATGGCAGTTGCTGGATCCAGTCCGTGACTCGTCTCAAAATCTCTTTAAAAGCTTCAATTCCAAACCTGAAACATGAACTATCAACTACAACTACATAGTTAATGCTAAAATATTAGACCGTACAAACTTACCATGCATTTCTTCAACCCATTTGTGGCGTTCTCTTCTGTAGTCTTCGAATACGAACTTATATTATTGAACTGTAGGTACCTATCTTTCATTTCACTTATACACCATACAATCTGCCACACGATTTGTTGACTCAATCTGCTGGATAGGAGCCGCAACAAGGCTCAGTACGAAGCAATTCGCGATGGTCGAGCGCAACACGCCTCCACACCAGACTTCTAGTACAAACCTCTTCGCTCCACACCAAAGATTATAAAGCCCGTTGATAGCTCGTGAACATAGTTTCTCGTACAACCACGATTCACCTACGGGGGCAGGAGGCGAGGTAACAAAACGAGACAAACCCCCGTATTCCAAAACATTTCTCCAAAAATCCTTCACTTGACTTCTACTTAACTTTGAGGGAAACTCAAAATACATCGCGACGTACCTTGAGTTGACAGTTGCTTCGCTTCTCTCGTATGAGAAAAATGGACGCAGAAATGTCAAGTTGATTATTTATTGTCAACTAAATATACCAAAACACAAAAATTAGGTTAATGGAGTTTGAGTCGAGTGGAATAATCTCGAGGTAACGTCTTAGAATATGGGGAAACGTCATACGAAATTACAAAGGACAGAGCAGGATGGAACAAGACATATTGGGTGTGCCGCTTCCTCTCGTAGGATTAGCAGTTGAAATAACCTACTAATTTTCGTACAAGGGGAAGTTCAACTGGATTTATAGTCTTTATAGTCAATGCTCCACACGGTGCGATTTGACTGATTCAGTCAACAAATCGTGTGGCAGATTGTAGGGTGTGTAGAAGTACTTTGTTGTTCGGTTAATTTTAGTTTTTTTTTCTGGTGTGACGAATGTAGTGAAGTGAATTGGCAGACTCGTTTACGAGATTACGAAATGAGGCGGGTCAAACGAAAATGGCGACGTTCGCGTTCGCCCGACCTTAATTTTTTAACTCAATTGAGCTGACCTTAAGTAGGTAATTACAAATTTTTTTGGGAATTCAAAATTCCTCTATAAACTATCCAATGGAACTTAGAACTTTCTCACATTCTATAGGCCTGGGGGTTATACAAATATTGAATAGTACACCTAGTTTAAATGAGATATTATAGACAGGTAGGTAATCTTTTTGGTTTGCCATAATCGCAAAAAAGGTTTTAACATTTTTTTGCTCTTTCAGCATTGGAAAGGAACACTGGACCCTAAATACGTGAACTACTGGGTGGAGCACACCGAAGATGATAACTTATTGGACTACAGAGACTTTGAAGAAGGGAAAGGAATGATTGTACCGTTCACATTACCTTTGCCCAGAGATCTTGAAAGACACTGAGTATTAAAGTACCTAAATGTTAGCGTCTATTCCCATTCCCAATTTCCCACTAGTTCAAACTACTGAACTAAAGGTAATTTTTCCCACAGGAAGTGTCTTTCTTGATCTTTATAATATTTTAGGAGGGATAAAGTGGCCTTTGCTGTAAACTTGCTTTTCATACTTTAATTTTTTTTTTTTGTAGGTAAATACGTAATGTTAAATAAATAATATTTATTCCATGATATAAGTAAATGTCAAGCTTCCGTTCCGCTTCCGAATAATTATGTACGTGTAAGGTGTAGGATAGTTTAAACAAAATTGTTTCGTTTTTGTTATAAAATACTGAACTATGTTTTATGCTTAGAGATTTATCCACGTTTTATTATAAATGATACATGTTATAAATAGGAAAAATATTTTATTGATTAATAAATAAAAGCTGGTATTATTTATGTACTGGTCTTGATTTTCAAATACTAAGTAGGTACCTACCTTACTTCATGGCACCCCCCTTATATTGTCAGGCATTAAAATATCAGAAACTTAAAAGAACAATGTGGCATACCTATCTAAGTATAATATTATTCATTATTGGTCTATCTTAACAACTATTTTAATAGGTATTTTGTAACACTACTTCTTATACATTTTATTTTTCTAGTAAAACTATGAGAATCACAATTCATAACATAGGTAAACCTGCTTACCTAAATAAAATTTCAGACTATATTTTTTAATTTTAGTTTTATGGGGGCCACAAGCAGTTAGGTTGATTGACATACCTAAATAATTAAATTACGTAAAAATCTTGTCGAACTAAAAATAACATTCCAAAAACAGATTAAGTACAAAATAATTTGGAATGAAATCAACATAATTACATAACTAAATGAATATCACAAAATAACAATTTTATTGATGTCTAGAAACCACAACACAACCATGGGTGATTAACAGATGAACTACAAAATCCAGTGATACAAAAACATATTAATTTTATAATATTAGTGCTTTTCAGTCTACCTTATCTCAAATATTTTGTATAAGTAAAAAAATAAGCAAGAAAACTAACTTCCTGATTCATAGCATGAAGCAAAAATCAAGCAAAAAACAAAACACAGCAACGATAGAACTTGAAGCATCACACAGTGATGAGTCTCATTCTTGCTAGCTCCACTGGATATTTAGTGGAGACTAGTGGGATTTTTTCTCACAAGTCCACTGCCATTGGATTATATTGATGGACGACGCTTCCCAAATGTGTAAGTAATTAGTAGTATTATAGCAGGTACAACAGGATTCATTCAAATAGATCTGCGCTGATGATATTCTGACAAAACCAACGCATAGCAAAATAGCAATAGCTAGTAGGTAATAAGAATAAGTTTATTTTCTCAACAGAAAGTTGTTCTAATAATTAAATTTTGATCCGCCTGTGAGAGAGAGATGACATTCTACCAAGCTGATTATCTCCCTGTGAGTGACAGAGATGACACTACCAAGCTGATTATAGTCTGGCAAAGCTAACTCTGCAGTACTAAATCTAGCATATGGTAGCACAGTGCATACTTCAAAAAACTTTTAGCAGTTTTAATTGGTTGAACCATTACTTCTCGAAAATACAACTAATCAGAAAATTCAGATTGCTTAATACACTGACATGTTATGAAATTGACATAAAAAAACTGATTGCAATATGAAAAAGTTTTAGAGGATTCCAAAATATTTCACTGCAGAGCAAGGAACTTATATATCAGTATATGTATAAGTTCCTTGCTGCAGAGTTAACTTTGCCAGACTATATCTCCCTGTGAGTGACAGAGGTGACGCTCTACCAAGATGATTATCTCGATGTACACTATTTGATTAGTTCCCACTAGTCTAGTTGAATGAACTACTGAAACATTTATCGCTGGTAGCTGTACCAACACTTATGTACTGCTCACTATCACATGATCCAATAATACAGTTGTACCAAAATCAATTTCAAAATGGAATTCCTATTTAGTATTCAGATCAAAAAGCTAAATCTGCTTTTCGGGATTTTTACATTCCTCGAAAATTTAAATAAACAAAAAGGCAATAAAGGATAATAATTTTTTATTAAAAAGTTTTTTATACCTAAATTGAATAGCTCTTGCTCATAGAAAAAGGCTACCTACAAATTTTGCCTGCAAAGTTAATTTTATTTAATATCTTATTTACAACAATCGAAACAATATCATACATTATTTATCAAGCCTCTCAAGTAGCTTGAGGGATAGTAATATTTGATTTCATTTGAAAAAAATGTAAAGTCTATAGCTATCTCACTCCCGCCTCTGCACTTAAACATAATGGTAGAAGTGGGAAAACTAAATTTTTTGATATCATCAGAACTATTTATTAATGTTGTGTAAATAGTCTATGGTTTATAGCAGGTGCTCAACACTCACCACTGCCTTGCTCTTACCCATCTCACCACACACCAACTTTATAACAAAACAATATTGGCCTAAATACCATAAAGTGTTATTCCCACTAGTTCCACTGGATACTCTTAACTATTGAGGATGGCCCTTGCACAGGATACACTCATTTGTAATTATTTTTTATAGATGTTTACCGAATCAAGAACAGAATATTAAAATGACACTCCTTATAAAGCCCGGTTGCGGAGCAGAAAGAATTTCATACACTGACCTGTCTATACAGGGGCCTTACCACAAAACCATTATGGTTTGTGACAGTAATGTTTCAAGGTTACAATAATGTTGTTCGAATTCGTACCATGAACTTATAAAGTATTCCTGCATGAGAACGAGACATCTACATTTTTATATAGCGTTATCACTGTCACATGTCGGTGTCCGCATGATGTATTTGAGTGAACAATTTAATGTGACATCATTAAAACTGCTCTGCCTCTGCAACATTACATTATTCTTACTTTTATGTCATTTTTCAATGTATTATTGAAGTAATAATGTTTAAGAGGTTGTGGTAGGCCCCGTGATCTCTTTCTGTTGCACATAAAATAATTAAAACTAAGCTGTTCAATACTTTGCATCAACTCATCCTAGAATTATTATGGCTATTGCGATTTCATTATTAATCTATAAAATTATTATTATAAAAGTTGCTTATTTTTAAAGGGCAGTGATAATAAGTCAGCTGTGCTCTATGCTTCATTGTTAAAATGAGACAGTTCTTTATTACTATTTACTTATGTTTATCCTTGTCTGCAATGTTTTTATAGCTTCTAAGTTTGAACTTATCTCTCTATGACATAGGTACCTGCTTTAATACATTTTTGTATAATAAAAGATATCAGTGCAAACTTAAGAGCTGTCAAACTTAAGTGCAGATGGGCATTAGTTTTGCTAAGAATTTTTAATGAACATTCATAAAGAATAAGATCTGCAGTCTAGACTTTAAACATACATAAAATTCATGTCATATCTCAAAGATTAAATTCAGATCTATCATTTTAATAGACTGTTCTCCTCCACACCTACCTTTTTGGCTAATTCTTTATCACCCAATAATACAGTTGTTCTGAAGCAGCCTTATTGTCATTTCCCAAGTTGCACTTTGACACACAGTTTATGACAGTAAGAAGTCCTTCAAGCACCTTGGCAATGGCAAAGATTTAACAGATCCATTGTTAATGTACTGGAGAATAGCATCTCTACATACATTTTGTAGAGTTTTCACTGAAAAAGAAGTACAGCCAGTTACAAAACATTATAATAGAGTTAAACTAAACTACTGGAGAACTAATGTGACCGATATAGCTCTTAGGATTAGCAAGTTGAAATGACAATGGGCAGGCCACATCGCTTGTAGAACTGACAACTGATGGGGAAGAAAGGTTCACAAACTGGAAGTGCACCTTCCTAGGCCGGCCCCCCACTATCGACAATCTGGTGAAAGCCGCGGGGAGCCGATGGATGCAAGATGCATGCAGCCGCACTAAGTGGCACTCCCTGGGGGAGGCCTATGTTCAGCAGTGGACATCTTCAGGCTGTTAAAGATGATGATGATGACAATGGAGTTAATATTTCAAATGCAAATAAATATTTAATGACCACTCAACTGTGGATGGCCCGAATGTGGGTATCAGTGAAAATGAGCTATTTGTATGGCACAAAAGTGAATTAAGATTCAAAAATGAATCTTTAGCATAGCCTTCAGAGTGTCAGGGTGCTAATAGTTCCTTACAGTTGAGCAGCTAATGGGTAGGTATTACAATAATATGTATAATTCAGATACAAGAAACATACCTCCATATAGTTGTACTATTTTAACTTGCTTTGTAGTTCCATAAACATCAACAACAGCATGTAACGGTCCCCTTGTGTATGGTATGGCTTTGGCACATGGACCTTGATCTTCTCCATTAATTATAAAATGCATTTCTGCCAAATCAGGCTCATCTCTACTGACTTTTGGACATGGAACAAACATAACACCAATGCGACTGCCGGCATCCATTGGTAGTATACCTTGAGGTGTACCATTCTGGGATAATGTCTGCGGTTTGAGCACCATCTTTGAAAAGTTGCCTCGTGGTGTCCTTACAACATGCCCATCACCTAGTACAGAGGTACGCGGCTCGCTTTCGCGGCGGCCACTCGTCACCTGGTTTACTAGTTCAACGAGGACATTATTCTGAGACTTTGATATAGGGAATATCCAGGACATACCAGTGTTGGCGAGATCCGGAAGCGCATATTGAGGCAGTCCTTTGTCGCCAAGAGCAGCTGTCTGTGGATCCAAGAGCGTAAGACCCAATCGCATGTGTCCACTCCATCCACGTTCTGTTTTCTCGATTTCCACCAAAAATATTTCCCCCGGTTGCAAGGGTTTCTCACTAAAAGTCAGTCCATGAGCAAAACTGGCTTTGCGAAACGCAATCGTATTGTCGTCAAACAGTACAATATTGGTTCCGTGATAGTTGTGGAATCTGGTAAGCATGATTACAAGCACATTTGATCTACTCTACACAGAACAATAATTTATTAACTAACACTAATAAGACAAAACAAATAATATGTAATATCCTGAATAAAATAACAACTCCATTTTCTGGATTCTTTTTAGAACGACCGAAGAGTATATATTATATTTCAGTATATCGCAAAGTAGTCTGTGATATTATATATTGAGAGTAATATTAATCCATGGACGTTAGTGGGGTCACAGAGAACTTTGAATGGGGTCTAGCACAGCTCCCAAACGCTAACGCTATCCCCAAAGGCTAACTGCAAAATGTACTAAATTGACATTTCGGAAATCGCTTACTTTTCTGCAGCTTATGTCAGTTAATACATTTTGGAGTTAGCGTTTGGCGTTAGCGATTGGCATCATTGCTAGACCCGCTGATTCTAGTTGCTTCGTTTTCTAAGCTAAAAACCACTGAGTACATTTCAACTAAGAATATCTGAGACTAAGAACCAAAGAGTATATAATTTACTACGTACATAAACTTAGACTGGACTTTGACTACCTGACTTAGACTGGACTATGACTGTTACTAAGACTTGACTTTACGTGAAAAATATTATATAACGATGAAAAATTACAATACTTGACACTGGCTAAATACACTATGTGTGGAGCCAAAACATAAGCAAAAAAAGTCAAAATGCTTTTTCCCGGTAAAGTAGTCACGCGAGTATTTCAGTTTCATTTACGAAATAACTTAAGTAAGAGTAAGACAAGAAGAATTAGTTCAGTTGTATTTTTAAAGTCTTCACAGGAGAAACGTGTTGAGGGCGTTAAAAGTGCGTTCGCCGGAAAATTTCAGATGAATAATACCATCACGTAAGTTTTAGTGGTTATAATATTGTACCTACTAAACAACCACGTGGTACACACAGATTTTGGCATCGAAATACTGGGTTGAATATACTGGCCATGCATTATTTGTTCGTGCATTCCTGGATTTTCAGGCTGTACAATAGAGTGACTTAAAAAAGTCAGCCCCCCTTCATAATGCTGCTGCGGCTGCCCCTGGCTGCCCCCCTATTACGATGTCTAGTAGCGGGCGCGTCTGCCACTCAACTGCTGTTAAAATTGTATGAAAATGAGACGTTTTATTTAAAAAACAAATTAGTTCCGCTTCGGTTACTATATGGTACAGTAACGACGTATTTCATGTTAGGGCTATTTGTAATTTAGATATAAATTAAACCACCATCTTTTATAATCAACTCGAACCAAGAGAATTCTTTATTTTCGTACCACAGAGTAAATCGAATACAGTCAGAATCACCAAATATTACCACAGACTAAAACTAGTGGCCGTAGAGTATGGATACATAAAATATTCTCAACATCCCCCCTTAATTTCAGAATGTTACAATACAATTTTAATGTTCTGAAATTACAGTAATTAACACTAAAGTTAAGAATACAAAAAAAAAAACTTACTAAAATATAAAATTTAGTTACTCATATTTAATTAATCTAACTGTTAGGTTTACCTACCTACCTAGCTTCTAATTGTTTACAATTTATCATTAATACATTTTAGTTTTAAGTAGTTTATAAGTTCCGAACACATCTTGTAACAAATCTAGTTTTAGTATACAATCTAAGTTTAAGAATTAAGAATTTAGGCTTCAATAGGTTTAAGTTTACAGACATTACTTATTATCTTACAAAATGACATAGCTGTAAATAGAAATAAATACTTTAGAAATACATACTTTAAGTTTTGTTTTTACCTATATATAATATTAATTTTACATAGCTTTTATATACTTATATTGAATGTTTTATAGAATAAAAATCAATTACATCTAAAATATACTATGATACTTAACTCTATTTTACTTACACAATAAATGATTTATCTTGTATTTTATGTTGTTTTATTCTAAGGATAGTTTTTCAACAAAATACATATGTTTGTTAGCTGGCAAAGCTTTTGTTAATATATCTGAGATATTGTCCTCAGTTGATACATAAGATACATCTATGATTTTCTTGTATACAATATCTTTAATGAAGTGAGCTTTTATGTCTATATGTTTACAGCGCTTGCTATTTTCAAAGCTTGAAATCATTCGAATGGCACTTTGATTATCTATCAGTAAATTAGCTTTAATATTAACTTGTGTCATAGTTAAGTCAGTCAAAATTCCTTTTAAGTAAATGAGTTCACTTACTGCACTTGCTCCGGCAATATATTCGGCCTCACAGGTTGACATTGCCACAGATGTCTGCTTTTTCGAGTACCAATGAATAAGATTATTACCATAGAATATTACACAGCCGCTGGTGCTTTTTCGGTCTGATTTGTCACCTGCCCAGTCTGCGTCAGAATATGCAAATAGTTGCTTTGAGTTATTAGATTTGACATATACTATACCTTTATCTGCTGTAGCCTTCAGATAACGTAGAACTCGCTTTCCTGCTTTCCATAAACTTGCTGTTGGTCTATCTAGGTGTCTGCTCAAAAATGAGACGGCAAAAGATATATCAGGTCGGCTGTTCGTTGAAATAAACAATAGGCATCCAATTAATTCCTTGAATGGTACATTTATAACTTCTTCATCATGTGCTGGTGTAAAATGGGATTCCATTGGAGTTGATACTCCTTTACATTCCAACATATTAAATTTTTCCAGAGTTTTATATATCATCTTCCTTTGTTTAATTTCTAATCTGTCTTCCTTTCTTGATATTTCCAATCCTAAATATTCTTTAATTTCTCCTAAGTCTTTTACTTTAAATTCTCTTTTTAATTCATTTAATATCCCTTCATGTTCTCCGATCAGCAAAATATCATCAACATATATAATTATCCGTGTTGTTTTATATCTATACAAGCAAAAGTCATACTTAGATTGTTCATATCCATTCTGTATCATAAATTCATGAAATCTTAAGTTCCAACATTTAGGTGCCTCTTTTAGGCCATATAAAGCTTTATTCAATTTTAATACATTTCCTGTTTTCAATTTTAATCCCTTTGGACATTTTATATAAACATCTTGATCTAGTTTTCCATTTAAAAATGCAGTTGGGACATCAAGTTGCTTTATTTTTAAATTTTCTTGTACTGCATGACTTAGTAACGCTCTGATAGTTGATGCTCTTGCAACTGGTGAATAATATGTCTGTTCTAATCCATTTACTTGAAATCCTTTAGCTACGATTCTAGCTTTTTTAACTCCATCTTGTTTCTGTCGAAAAATCCATTTTGTATCTATAGCTCTTTCCCCCTCCGGCAAAGTAGCTTCGCTCCAAGTTTCCAATTTTTCATGTGCATTTAATTCTTTATTCATGGCTTCCATCCATCCTTCATCTTCTCTTGCCTCTTCAAAGTTTTGTGGTTCTCCGGTTAATAAACAATATGCTATGTTAAGTTGCTCTTTTTCATTTTCTTCAGTTTCTTTTTCTGCTTCTATTTCATATTCTTCAAAATGTTTTGGTCGCTTTATTTCTCTTCCCGATCTTGTCGTCCTTCTCATTTCTGGTTCTCTACTTTTTCTTTCATTATAACTTATTTCTTCATCATCTTCTTTTTCTTTCTGGATTTCTTCTTGCCTTCTTCTATTTATATCTTTACCTCTTTGTTCTTCTGTCTGTCCCCATTGAGTTGATTTTGTTATTACCTGGTCATCTTCTTTGTACATCTGTTTCTCATCCTGGTCTTCTATATCTTCCTCATCTTTAATTCTGTATAATCTATTACTATTTGTTGTCTGTTCTTCTCTTTTATATTTAATTTGTGTTTCGTCGAATCTTACATCTCTTGAATTGACAATTTTGTTTTCTTCAGGGTCCCATAATCGGTATCCACCCATAGTGTAACTCATGAATCTCATTTCTTTCGCTCGTTTGTCAAATTTACCTACTTTAGGTACTTGCACTACCCAAGCTTTAGAACCAAATACTCTTAGTTTTGATAAATCATTATATCCAAATCTGATTTCTGCAGGAACTTGATAGTTTATAGCATAAGATGGGCATCTATTTATTTGATATACAGCACACCTGACTGCTTCTCCCCATAAAAACTTTGGTATCAATCAAAATTGTTCTTGCTTTATTATATATTGTGCGATTCATTCTTTCAGCTACCCCGTTTGATTGTGGTGAATAAGGATTAGTAAATTGTAGTTCTATACCAGTTTTGCTGCAAAAGTCTTGTAGAATATGGTTTTTAAATTCACCTCCATTATCACATCTGATTTTCCTACTTTTATTACCTGTTTGAGTTTCTAAATGATTTATGTATTTAATTATATTTTCAGCAGCCTCGTTTTTCTTCTTCAGTAAATATACTACACAGAAGTGACTGTAGTCATCAATAATTGACTGAAAGTAAACCTCATTGTCAAGTGTTGGAGTTGTTACTGGCCCTGAAAGATCTGTATGAAGTAACTCACCAATATATCTGGACCTCGGCCGTACCACTGGTTTGAATGGTATACGTGTAGACTTACCTTCCATACATGGACCGCATGGAGTGTTAGAGTATGGCAGCTTCAACATTGCCAGATGTTTCCTATTAGCATGTCCAAGTCGTTGGTGCCACAAGTTATTATTAGTGCTACTCGACATACATTGCTGTGAACTGAGTTTAAAATCAACAATATAAAGTTTACCTATCATCCTACCATTTATTACATTTTCTTTGTTATAAATACCCACTGAATCGTTTGAAAATTTTACATTAAATCTGTTTTCAATTAATTTCTGAACTGACAATAAGTTGTGTGACAAGTTTTTGACAATTAAACCGTTTATATTAATTATTGTATTATTGTAACTCACCCTTAGCATACCTCTTTGTTTTGCTATTAAATATTGACCATTTGCAACATAAATCTTAATTTCATCTTCCAAGTCTTCCACGTTATTCATTTCTGTCAAATATTTACTTTGTATCAGATGTTCCGTTGCTCCCGAGTCGATGACAAACCGTACTTCATTTCCGTCTAAGTTCTTCTCTGTGTTATATGCACTACATGCTGTAAATGATACATCAGTATATTCTTGTTCTTCTTGAGCTCCATATCCATATTGATATCCTTGTCCTTGACCTCGATAGTTACTTCTTCCTCTAAATGTATGACCTCGTCCTTGAAATGATTGTCCTCGTCCATAAAATGTTTGTCCTCTTCCATGAAATGATTGCCCTCGTGCTTGAAATAATTGTCCTCGACGCTGTATTGATCTGCCTCGTTCATTTAGTGATTGTCCTCGTCCATGATGCATTTGTTGTCTTGGATAGAATGCCGTTCTTTGTCAACTATTCAACTTCTTCTTATATGGCTTCTGCGAGGTTGTCGCAATTTCGCCAATGTCGCGTGGATAGAGAGAAAATAAACGACGGAGATTGATCGGTGGAGACAAAATTTGGCCGGTGTATAATAATTTTGCATCTGAGTTTTATCGAAATCTGGAACAAATTTGACAACACAACACATACAGAAGCATATACACATACAACGGCAGAGACGAACATAACAGAGTACTACAAAGTATAGATGTGTTAGTTCTAGTGATTATAATTTTATTTTATTAGTCTGAATAAATTTACGTAATATATTAAGAAATGGAGTAAAAGCAAGAGACAGGAGAGGACTAAATTTGGTAGGGCGGGGTATTTCTGATGGGAGTATGTCATACAAAGAATAGCGTAACCTTGAACATTCAAAAAATATGTGTTCTGTAGTACCCTCATCCAGACCACACTCACAGAGAGAATGATCACGGATTCTGATTTTGGCCAAAAAAACTGGAGTGCAACAGTGACCCAACCGTAGGCGACATATCGTTGAAGTAGTGCTTTTATAAATTTTTTTGTATCTAGAGAACCATGGTTTTGTGGGGATCGAAAGTTGGAGGTGGCCATAAAATTTACCTTTGATGGTTTTTGTCTTTTGCCAAAGCTTATCCCATGTGTTACGTAGCTGGAGATGACAAGTAGAAGCAAGATCATGTGAGTATAGCTTATATCTATCTGTGTTGCCGAATGTCACGGCATGTTTGGCGCACGAGTCTGCAGTTTCGTTGCCTGCAATGCCTGCGTGGCCGGGAATCCATGCTAGCACAATGTTTAAACCGGACTGGTGGCTATTGTAGAGGGCTTCTTTAATTTTTAGAATTACGGGGAACCTGGATTTTGATTTAAATTGGTTGGTCATGATTGCTTGCAAGCAGCTTTTTGAGTCGGTAAAAATAATGGTTTTGTTAATTGAGTGTGATAATACGTAAAGTATTGCCTCCAAAATGGCAACAGATTCACCAGTGAATACTGACGATTCCGGTGGACATTTGAAGCTCAGTATGATTTTATACTTAGGGATCCAGACTGCAGAGCCTACATTACTGTCTTTTGTTTTTGATGCGTCTGTGAATATCGGAAGCCAGTCTGTCCATCTGCTGGAATATTTTTCGAGAAAGATTTTATTGGGGTCAGGGGAGTCTTTATCTACGCCAAAATTTAGTATAATTGAAGGTTGGTATGTTAATGCGTCATAATTAATAGAAAATAGTGGGTTAATCGGGAATTGAGCTACGGGGCAGGAAAGATTCGTATATTTAATATAGCTGCGGATAATACAGGGAAGATTGTCCTCTGATCTATAGCCTTGAGATCTAACAATATTAAAGAGGTTTTCTATTTTTTCCAACAGGGGGTGATCAGAATTTTGTATAAGTTTAAACAGAAACCTGTCTGATAGAAATTGTCTGCGAAGATGAAGAGGAGGTTCAACACATTCAACCTGCATGGCATTTATGGGAGAGGACTTCATAGCACCAAGGATAATACGAAGGCATTTAGACTGGATTTTAGACAACTTTTCCAAAGCGGCTTTATTGCCTGGGTCTAGCAAGAATGTGCCGTAGTCTAAATGGCTACGGATGATAGCGTTGTACAAAATTTTTTGGCTAAAAGGGTGTGATCCCCACCATACCCCAGAGAGGGCACGTAGGATATTAAGGTTTTTTTCACATTTAGCTACGACATGGTTAAAGTGGGGAACTCCAGTCAATCTTGCGTCTAACCAGACACCCAAAAACTTAACGGAGCTGTGTAGGCGTATAGTGTCTCCACCATACTGCAAATTCAAGTAAGGTATGTTTCTTTTCCTTGTGAATATTACTGCGCTACTTTTGGAAGTTGATATGGATAATCCATGATCCAGTAACCAGTCGCCAAGGTAACTAAGGGCAGTGTTTATTCTGTTTTCAGCCTCTGAAATGAGTTTCGTAGATATATACAAGGCAAGGTCATCTGCATATTGTAAAACCTGACAAAATGAGTTTGTCGTTTCCAAGTCGCTAGTGTATAGGCTATACAAAATTGGGCTGAGTACGGAACCCTGTGGGAGTCCTTTCCACACTACTCTGGGTGACAAATAGGAATTATCATGAGTTTTTACCAGAATTGTTCTTTGTACCAGAAAGCAGCAGATGAATCGGGTTATCTTAACGGGAATGCTCAGCTGTAACAGTTTGTTCCTGAGTACCGGAAGAAGAACGTTGTCATAGGCAGCTGCTATATCGAGAAAAACTCCCACAAGGTATTCCTTATTCCTAAAAGAGTTGTTAATTTCGGTAGTTAAGATACTAATGCTATCGAAGGTGCTCATGCCTTTTCTAAATCCAAATTGAGACTTGGCAAGGAGGCCTTTATTTTCAGCTAACCATTCAAGTCTATTTTTGATAAGGTGCTCTGTGATCTTGGCCAGCACACAGGAAAGAGCTATCGGTCTATGCGAGTTAGGATCCGAGGGGTCCTTTCCTGGTTTTAAAATAGGGATGATAACTTGGGTTTTCCATTGATCTGGTACAAACCCTTGGTCATAGAAAATGTTAATTAAGTCTAATAGGTAGCGTTTCAATTTTTCGGGGGATTTGGTAATAAAGGAATATGGGATTCCATCTAAGCCAGGGGAGGAATCTGTCAGGCCATCCAGGACCAGTTGGAGTTCCTCAAATGAAAACTGGGCATCAATATTTCCAGGAGAAGAGATTGAGTTTGGAATGTTAAATGAAAGAGCTATATGTACGAAAGGAGGGGCAAGTTTGTTTGCAAAGGCTTCTAGCCAGGAGGATGAGTCGTTTGAAGACATATTGACATAGTTGTGGTATCCTCTAAATTTACGGATTTGTTTCCATACTAGAGAGGGAGGAGTAGTAGGAGACAAGTTTTCACAGTATTTAAACCACCCGAGTTTCTTTTTTGCTGATAACACCTTCCTAGATTTAGCGGCAGATCTTTGGTATTCAAGATAATTCTCCCTGGTCATAGAGAAGTTGTATGAGATTTCAGCTTCATTACGCTTATGGACAAGTGCTGAGCATTCTGGATCCCACCACGGGGGGGAAGCTCTATTACACCTTGGTTTTTTAAGGGGGATATGTTCATTTGCAGAGGACTGGATGGTATCAACAATTTTTTTGTAGCAAGAAAGGGGATCAGAGTTTGGGTTGGGAATTAGATCCACTTTATGATCTATGGAAGAGGAATAGGACTCCCAGTTAGCTCCTGAGAGTCTATGCTTAAGGAGGGAGTTAGGGGAGCATTGTGCGGGAGTTCTTTGAGGGAGTTTGATCAGAATGGGATAGTGATCACTGCCATAGGAAAGAGGGAGGACCTCCCAGGAAAGCACGGAAGAGAGGGATGGGGAGCAAACAGTGAGGTCAACAGCACTTGGATTTTGTGATGGTAAGACTCTCCTAGTGGGGGATCCATCATTGATGACACACACATTTGCCTCGTCAAAAATTTCTAACAGGGAATGACCAAACATATCACATGATGAAGAACCCCAAGAAGTGTGGTGGGCATTAAAATCACCCATTATTACAATAGGAGGGGGGACTGATGAAATTATGAAAAGGATATCAGGAATTAGAGTAGAGTTAGGATGTGGGATATATATTGACATGAAGGTAGTGTTAAAAATTCTCACAGCAACAGCATTAATGTCCGTGCTGTGAGCAGGTATTAAAACCTGAGAGAAGGTTAAGTTACGTTTGACGAGTAGGGCACAACCTGCATACCCATCCTGGCGGTCATCCCTAAGACAGGAGTAACCCGAAACTCGGTAATGAGATCCGGGAACAAACCATGTCTCCGAGATGGCCACCAGGATGGGCGAATACTTTCTAATTAGAAAGTTCAGGTCATGAGTCTTCGGACGAAGACTTTTGGCGTTCCATTGGAGGATGTTGGTGTGATCCATTATGGGTGATGAATGATGAGAGTTGGGTGATCATGTGGACAACGTTGGGCGGTAAGTTTATTGAATTCTGGGAAATGATGCTGATAATTATAGTCAGCAGCTGAACCAGCAGCTGATCTTGAGGTTCTTCACGAGGAGGGGGGGTAGATTGGGACATTTGGAGGGCATAACCATTAGGGAAAGAGGATGGGACATCTGAAACGATAGCTTGATGAGCTACCCTATCGTAGGATTTTCCAAGAGGAGCTCTAGGGCGCTGGCTACGGACTACAGTTTTACTGTAGGATTGTACAGGCAGTGCAGTCTGAGTGAGAGGTGACGAGGAGGTTCGTTGTTGAGGTGGAGCAGGGGTCTCCATGACAACTTGATTAAATGATTTACCAACCTTAGGGAATTGGGAGGAGGCTTCCTCATATGAGATTCCATCCCTAGACATAACTGTTTTGATGGATTTTTGTCTGTTTTGTTCCGGGCAGGTCCTGCAGGTTGAAAAATGGTTTGCAGAGCAGTATAGACAGGTCGACTCTGTCTCTGGGATAGGGCAATCATCACCCAGATGAGGTTGGGCACAGCGGTAGCACCTGGGTTTGGAGCGGCACTGGGCTTTTATGTGTCCAAATCGGCAGCAGCTCATACATTGAATGGTGGGGAACTGATATGTTTCTACTTCTAAAGATGAGTAATATGAGTAAACACGCATGGGTAATTGTTGGCCTCTAAAAGTGAGGACAACAGTTTGCGTTGGCTCCCAAACTATGTTTCCGTCTACCTTATTTTTCCTGTTTAAGCGTCTCGCCTTTAATACGTGGGTGCAGTATCCAGGGATTTGTAAAGAATCTACGAACTCCTCCATTGACCAGTCCACAGGCACACCGCGGACTAGGCCCATCCTCGTCACATTATATGTTGGGATAGTAGCTTCATAATTATAAGTTTTGAGCATGGGGTTATTTAAAAATTTATTAGCTCCAAAAGCAGATTTAAATTGGACCGAAATTTTATTGCGACCTACTTTTTTCACTCCATCCTGGCAGATATATTCGATTTTGTTATAGGACAAGAACTGTCCAAATTTAATGGGACGAATTGTCGTACCTGCAGCTGGGTCAGGTTCTATTCTTGACACATGCACTATGTAGGGACCTGAGTCAGTTGTTTCGTATGATCTTATGCCGAGAATAGACATTGCCGGGTGGGTATACACGGTCTGAATCGAGGCAGAGGCAGATTCTTGGTTGACAATTGTTTTTTTGGCTGGGCCTACGTGGTCATCAACTATATGTCGTTTTTTAGATGATGATGGCGGGATGGGATCCGGGGGGTCCGGCGGCAAATCAGGGGGAATGGGCTCCATTTCCCCTGATTCGCAGCTACACCACAAATAAACACTTACCGACCACCTGATATAAGATAAGATAAAACTCAGAAAGAGAAAACTAAATCAAAACGGGTATTTATCACTCAAAACGTTGAAAATCTCGCTGACACGTGTATCTCCTATCACACCGAGTTTGCGACCCTCCCGTTCTTTGTCTGAAGTTTACATTACCGCTCCAATTTTGTGGTTGATGACAGTCAGCAGCTTTATGTCCAGGTTTGTTGCATATAAAACATGTGAATGAAGTTGCTATTGTTGGTATACTTCTTGATGACTGACTTACTTTTATTTCAGCATCTAATAGCCTTGCTTTCGTGAATTCCAACGTCAAAGTTTTCTCTGTTGATAATGTTTCTATAGAGGTTATAACGTGTTCATAAGCTGACGGCATGGCAGAAATTAGTTGGCAAACTTGATCTTCGTCTGATATCTCGCATCCAGTAGCTTTAACGTCACTGACCGCTGCATCAAATCGGTAAAAAAAATCTTGTAAATTCTCGTGCTCGTCGCATTTTATGGTTATCAATTTCTTTTTCAAGTGAAGCTTATTAAATATACTCTTCCTTTCGAAGGTTTCTCTAAGTTGGTTCATCATTTCTTTGGCGGTTGTGCTGGATTTCACAATTTCCAAGTGTTTGTCAGATAAACATTGCACCATAATAGAACGGGCTTTTGCGTCATCTTTTATAAAATTTTCTTTCTTCGTCGTGTCTGTAATGGCGTCTGCCGACAACGTGTATTGCACGCCTTTTTCTTCCAATATAAGACCAATCCGGAACTTCCAATTCGTGAAATTATTTATGAGTCGAGGTAGAAATTCTCTGTCACTCATTTTTACTTCCTTGCAGAGTATTTGCGCAGTGGAAGCGTTTGTTAGGGCTATTTGTAATTTAGATATAAATTAAACCACCATCTTTTATAATCAACTCGAACCAAGAGAATTCTTTATTTTCGTACCACAGAGTAAATCGAATACAGTCAGAATCACCAAATATTACCACAGACTAAAACTAGTGGCCGTAGAGTATGGATACATAAAATATTCTCAACATTTCAAACATGGTCATAGTTTCAAACCACGGAGTACAATGAAATGTTAAATTCAGTTGAGTGGATCACAGAATACGTTGTCAATTTGTCGATAGAAAGGTGATAGAAAGCCATTAGACTTAGAGTGTATGCCTTCCATAAAATAAGGATAGGATACTAAACTCGATACATATAATTATCTTAACAATGACAGAACGTAAAACCCCCATTTTAAAGTCATCTATCAGGCCTTTATAAAATTAGCTTTTTTTTTTAATAAAACTCCACACTGACAGGTTTTGAGCGGCAGACTAGAGTCAGCAGCGCTGCTAGCTCGTTCGTAATAACTGAATATGAAATATCTTGGAAATGTCTCAGTCACAGACTAACGTGTCAGTCAAAAATTCAAAAAGCAGTTATAACCTGCCTGGCTTCCAGTAGCTGCCAAGAACGCAAAATAACGCCAAAAACGATCACATTCAAACTGTCAAATACTCCCACAGTGTCACTTTTATTTCTGATTCTATGTTGATGCTTTTATTGCTAATGGAATGACTTTTGTGATCGAAAATAACAAAAATAACACTCACCTGGAACTAGACTTGTGTAACTCCGGAACGAGTCGTTCCTAGGAACTGCTACGTTTGTGGTGAACGAAAGGAACTCGTTCGCCTCCACGGACTGTTTTCGTTCAGTCGTTCCCAGTTCCCAGTTCCCAGTTCCAACTCGGTGAACTCGAGCGAGCGCCGGGACTGGGAGTTGCGTCCGCCCGCAAGTAACTCCCAGTCCCAGGAGTGATTTCGTTCACAGTATTGAGAACTGTGAACCTTGAAGCCTCTTTGCAGCGGATTGAGAATGGATGAGATTGAATTCGATATTTTACTCACACTCATACATATTTCCGGTTATAAATAGCTTACTCTATAAACAAGTCGTAATTCTTGACACATCAGTCAATCTTATGGTCTATTCCATAACGGAGTAAGTTGAAGTTCATTTACATCTATTATTAAAAAACATATTAACCAACGTTGTTAAATGTGTACTACGGGCATTGTTTTAAAGTCGAAACTAATTTATTACCTACACAAAAACACAAAAAAAAAACAAAAAAAAGATCATTAAATACAAAATAAGAACATATATTTTTAAGTAAATCATGTATTTACACTACACATATTATCTAAGTATAGTTAAAAGATCTGATTAGCACAGTTACGTACATTATAATTTATAATCAACTCCTAACTCCTTGCAAAAAAATCGTTCCGCAGTTCTGTGAATCCGAACGAGTCGCAGAGACTAGCACATCGTCTCGTTCCGACGGAGTTACTGAACGAAAGGAGTTACGGGAACTTCTAACTCCTTGCAACAAAATCGTTCCGCAGTTCAGCAGTTCAGTGAATCCGAACGAGTTGCAGAGACTCGCACATCGTCTCGTTCGTTCGGATTCACAGAACGAAAGGAGTTACTGAACGAGTTAGAAGAACGAGTTCCTTGTCCGGAACGGGATTTGAAGAACGAGATCACCAAAGTGACGAGTTTGCCCAAGCCTACCTGGAACCGCAGAGTAACGTAGTATAGTAGATTTTTTTTTCTCTAATCTGTGTCTGGAACGCACCAAAAATAACAAAATACTGGTATATTGATCTCAGTCTTGCTACGTTTACGTACTACTAATCTGTGATCTCAGTTGGCCTTTGTCACAGAGTACATTGGTATGTATAGAAAGCCTTTGTTGACCTCGAAATTTTATTGTTTTCTGTTTCTGCAAGATATTCCTAAATTCCTATCCTATTTTATTGAATATTTATCAAAGTACATACATAATACACGCATAGTTACGGCACCGTTACTGCGTTTTTTATCACAATAAAAGTGAGTTATTAGAAAATAACCTATTGTTTTTTTTCAAGCAACGATGATGAGATGAGCAAAGACGTTAACAACACAACAAGATATCTTTCTAATGAGCAATTTGGGCAAGCAAAGAAACGCTGTATTAATAATATATTTCTGTGTACTGTATCAATACCAATATTAAACACACTGTATACAATACATACTGTATTCATAGAATGGAGTTTGAGATATTATTTACAAAGAGATTTATTATTGTTTTAATATTAGCATCTTTGGACAGTAAGTACCTACCAACTGGTATCAATTTACTTACAACTCCTACAACAACCTACAAGTTGGTAAACAAAAAAATTTAAGCTTATTTTAGTTTTAATGTTTTTAGGTACAATTTAGATTTTAGGTGTGGTTTAGTTTTAGAATATATTTTATGTTATTTAAGTTTTTACTGGAATAAAAGCCTCCTGTGTCAGAATATTTATAAAACTTGCCAAGTGTAAGTCAGACCCCTTTGTGAACGATCACAAAGGGTTCCATACCAATATCAATAAAAACGAGCCAAAAAATAATGTTTGTTGTGTGGGAGCCCCCCTAAATATTAATTTTATTTTATCCTGCGTTTAAGTATTCATTGTTATAGCGACAGCGGAAATACGTTATCTGTGAAAATTTCAACTGTATAACTATCACGGTTCATCAGATACAGCCTGATGAGTGATGACAGACAGACACCCGTGAATGGTAATAGTTAGACAGTTGAAATTTTTACAGATTGCATTTTTTTTGCTGCTATAACAACAAATACTAATAAACAGAATAATATTAATTTTTTGGGGTGGCTCTTATATAACAAACGTGATTTGTTTTGCTCATTTTTTAGATAATGGTATGGAACCCTTTGTGTGCGAATCCGACTCACTTGGCCGGTTATTCTATAAAGTAATATTACAGGCTACATAATTATAGTATAACGCCAAAATAATACTATAACTATATATTTATATTTTAGCACAAAACAAACAGGACTAAATGCTATGAAGAGGATACTTGTATCCTCTACTTAGTTTGTGGCTATGAAGAATTTATCTACCAGTTAATATATTTTTCTTTTGCTAGATTTTTTTTATCATCTCATCTTTTTATCTTGTTGAGCACCCATGATAAACATTTTAAAAAGTTAATCTTAAATGTCAAACTTGACAACAGTCAATCAAAGTAAATACCACTTCGTGTAATCTCAATACCCTTTCCATTTGAAATTTAAATGTGTTCTGACATCAATACTAAACTTGTTGCATCAATAACAGATGTTAGCCAATATCATGTTACAAAAAATCTGTGACCTTCCAAATTTATGTAATCACTGATCTGTCAGTGTTCGTGGCTTTTCAATCACTAGTCAGCAGTTGAATGGTCATGGCGATATACAAAATAATTGTGTTCTTATTATGTTCTGCTTCCAGCCAAGTGAGAGCCATGGGTGCCTTGAGTCCACTTGATCCTTCATCCTATGCTAGACCAGGTAAGCTATGGTTCTAAAATGTGGCTCATCATCATCATCATCATCAGCCTGAAGACGTCCACTGCTGAATATAGGCCTCCCCCAGGGAGCGCCACTGAGCGGCAGCTCGCCTCCTGCATACATTTGTTCACCTAGGACCTATCTTATCGTCCAAAATACCGCAGAGCCTGAAAACAAAGGTTATCAATCAGTGAGTGTTGCCAGTGATGACATGTAGAACTGAAAAAGTCAGCTGCCTGAATTCAATTGTTTTCAAGAATTAAATAGTTATAAGATTGTGATAACCAATAAGGCAATGACTGTTGCTATCTAACCGGTACAAAGTCTCCTGCTGCTATTGTGCGACTGCTTTTGTTTGTTTCATCTTTTACTTTGTGGTCTATGGCAACTTTACAGCTATTTTGCTTCTAATCAATAAAATTTAATAAGTATCCATTTAATTTTATCCTACCTATTTTAATTATTGTATTGTATTGTTGTTTACAGAATTAGCGGTGATAAAGCATATATCCTTATCACTAAATGTGGACTTCAATGAAAAAGTTATAAGTGCTGTGGCAACCTACAGTTTGGATGTTCTGAACAACCTCACTGAAGTGGTATGTGTTTATATTTTCATTTTTATTTCATAGTTAACAAAAGGAGACAGCTGCTTCATCTGCTTTTCTGTATGCAATTTTTAACAGCCCATTTCCAGTTGATCGAGCCAAACGCACGTACAATCAAACTCTTCTACGAAATATTTGCGTCGATTTTGTAAATCATGAAGTACAATGCGTCTTATAAAATCTTTACTGATGGATCCAAAGATGCCCTAGGAGGCGGTGCGGCATTTTTAGACCCCCATCAGAATTGTGGTATGAAGTTTAGAATTGATTCTGATATTACTATAATGCACATTGAGCTAACTGCTATAGCGGAAGCACTATCGTATGTCAGATCCATCAATTACGATAAATTTGTCATTTTATCTGACTCACGAAGTGCCTTGCAACACTTGCCTCGGTGTACCTCGCACGTGCGAGGTAATCCGATAGCCTACAAAATTTTAGAATTGATTTTGGGTTTTCATACCACGAATAGGGAAATTATTCTGCAGTGGATCCCGATCCCGAAGAAAATGAAGAAGTGGATAAATTAGCCAAAGAAGCATAGATGGTTGTACTTTAAATATTTTGCCTCTTCATTTCGATCGTGTACGATTTGTTACAAAACAGTGCCATTCTTATTGGCAAGAATATTTCGATGAGAGATCTAGGGAGAAGGGTATATGGTACAGAACGATTCAACCACTGATTTCACATTACCCATGGATAGATACAGTTGCGTTGGACAGGAAAACGTTAGTAACAGCCTTAAGGCTGCGATCTGGACACATTCCATCGAACAAGTTCGCATTCCTGATGAAAAAAGTAACATCTCCTAACTGTGATGACTGGTGTTATAGAAGACGTACCGCATGTTCTATTGGAATGTGTCCGGAACTCAGCGTTTAGACGTACGCAGTTTGGTGCTGCAAGAGATATGGATATCGGCATATGCAATAGTATTTTGGTGGAGCCTACTTCAGCCCACGCAAAGATTTTGTATAAATTGTTAACTTTAGGCCTAGATAAGGACTAGTTGTACTTTTAAATTATATTTTGTGATTCTGCTAACAGGGTGATGTAGTCGCTAAGCGACAAAGCCCCCAAATAAATTAAAAAAAAAAATAAACACCCCATTTCATATATAGAGGGGCAATTTTCAAAAACCTCTTTTATTTTGGGTTTTGAAAATTCAACCTCTGAGGGTTGAAACAAGGTGTTCATTCCTACGTTATAATAAGGTCACACCCTCCAAATATTGCCATTGCCAGGGCCATTGCGGGGATAATAGGATTGTGAAGACTACGTCCACTAACTATGATTGCTTATTAAATTCATATTCATTTATTTGCATTCATGTACAAAAATATAATGTTGGGTCTTAAATTAAAAGTAATGTAAGTAAATTAATGGTTTCAGATCTTGGACACCAGCAATCTATCCATAAAGTCGATAGAAACTGTTGATGGGCAGCCATTGCAGTACAAATTTGGTGAAGTGGTGCCTAATTTCGGATCTAAGCTGACAATAACGCTGTCTAAGGCTGCTTTTGCCGAAGAGCAGTAAGTATAATAAATACACTTTATATTGAATTTTATATGTGCAGGTTTTTTTATGACATTTCGTTCAATCTTGCTCGCTCTAGCTCGCCACATCATTCATTTAAATTAAAAAATATGACGCTTATTGTGCTTTAGTTTGAAGTTTAGCAGAATATGATATTTATCACGATGGTAATGGAGTCTCTAATGTATCAGTAAATACGTTTTTATTAAAATTAGCAGATTCGGGCTTCAGGTAGAGTGTGAAACAAACTCAATGGCGGATGTGAAGTGCGCTTTAAACCCCCGCACCGCTTGCCTCTTCCCGCGCACATCAAATTTTTGCTACTGGGCAAGCGCCTACTTCCCAGCTGCCATTGAGTTTCAATGTTGGTATAAAATACAGTCCAAAAAAGCCCAGTCCCAATTACAGTATTCCTACAGCATACTAAATTAGTTATTTCTGAAAGGACATTACCTAAATCGCCATGCAAAGAATGTGTCCCCATACCGGCGGCCATGGATGACATTACTCTGAACTACAACGGGTTCGTGTATGAACCAGAACTGGTTGGCGTCTCCGATGAAGAGAGGCAGAATTACATCGTCAACCATGATACTAAACCATGCTCATGTTTTTATGTTACTGACACAAGCGGCGTTTCTCATGGAAATCGGTTAGCACGGTTCAAAAATCTAGCACATTTTTATAGAGAATATAATATAGAAGGGTGTAGTTTAGCGTATTTGGGTATTGGTCTGTGGCTTCGTAGCTCTCAAACGGTTGAATTGATATTACATATGCCTCTTTGGAGTGAGACTGTTTTAGCTATCAGAGTTTATTTTGTAGAGTTTTAAAGTTGACTATTCTTGTATTACCTACTAGAAGTAAGTATCTACCTAAAAGCATTGCAAAGGTATTCGAAAAGCATAGAACGCTGTAAAAAATGCTGTAAAAATAAGTAGTAGTTGTATTTCTAGCGCATATTGATTGTATCTTAACATCGATCAATAAATTATACACAGAGTAAAATCAAAGTCCCCGCCCGTAAATAATCCGGCAGTCTTGCTTAAGTTCTCTAAAGCTAAATGCTGTGATGATGGCTACATTACTATCATTGGGACGGACGGTATGCCACGCCGGATCACCACCATTGACGAGTTAACCACATACGGAGAAATTCTTCCCGAAGAAGTGAAGAGAAGGAAGGTTGTGTTTCCGCCGAAACCTGGTGCCCCTTCGAAAGCTAGCGTGCCACCCTGGGAAAATGACAATGTGTCGGGTTCCATACTTGGTGGTGTATTACCTTCATGGCTGCAAGCGATCATAAAACCATCCAAGAAGGCTACGTATGTTATAGTGGGCGATACGGGAGATAGCAAAAAGTAAACGTATTTATTTGTAATCATGTAGGTACATACAGTTAAGTATTTATTTGAATTAACAGTAACTGTTGCATTAAGTTGTTGAGTTTCATGCATTTTTTTTAGTTTTTGTTTATTTTTGTGTAATAAATGACACGTAATCAAATTATTTATCATAGATCTATGTTGTTGTCAAATATATTGTTGTTATTATTATAGAATTAACTAGTTATTATATTAATTATAAAATTATAGACTAGATAATGGGTTTATTTTATTTATCACCAGTTCCATTATGTAGTACCAAAACTTCACATAAATTAGGTAGTTACAAAGATACAAAAACATGGCGAGCTAAACTGGATGGGCTTGATTCGTTTGGTTTGGCGGGCCTATTTTCGAGCGTCAGAAAAATAAGACATTAGAAAGAGAGGCGAGGCGACTAGTATTTGAATATGATTTTGCAGTATTATGTGAGCTGAATTGCACTTTATTGCCTTGTAAAAAGAGTAGCTATTTATTTAAACATCTTTGCTGTGTGAATGTTCTATAAAGCGGTTCGTGAAAAAGGTATTGTTTGCAGGGTGAAATTTGTAATAAAGTATAGTACGGCGCCGACGGCGTCTGGTCTGCAATGGCTGGACCCAAATCAGACATCTGGAAAGAAACACCCCTATCTTTTTAGTCAACTGCAGGTATGTTCATTAAGCGCGTTACATCCTAGACCGCATCTTCAATTACTATCAGGTGCCATAGAGGTCAAGTGCAAGCCTATCAATGAATTAAAAAAAATGTTCTCTTTCATTTTACTTTTGTACCACCCCCTTAAAACTAAAACTCTGTCTTATATTCTCATTAGAGATTTCAAACCAATATAAAATAAATATACCCGAAAATCTGAGTCCCTTATTGTAACCTTATCACAGCCCATTTACTCGGTCCATAAAACTCAGTCATATGACATTATTAAGGAAACGTCAACCTTGCTTTCTGAACAAGGAAAACCAAGTACATTAATGATCCAATGCAATATCACCTGAAAAAGTTATTAACAAGTGCATAATTGTTTCAATGAAATATAGCCCTTATTGCCCCCTAATTACAGCCCATCCACGCCCGTTCAATCCTCCCATGCCAAGACACTCCAGCCGTCAAGTTCACATATGATGCTGAAGTGACAGCTCCTGCAGAATTCACCGTCCTTATGAGCGCGCTCCGAGGCGAGGTTAAAGGGGACAAAACAAGCTTTAACCAGCCGATGCCGCTCCCGTCGTATCTAGTCGCTATTGCTGTTGGCGTTATACAATCTAAGAGTCTTGGACCTAGGTGAGATAATATAGCAAAGTACGCATCTCATACATAAAGATCACACAATAACACGTGCATCGTCTATGTATAATATTGAATGATGATGGTGTATTGGTGATATTAATGACTCACTTCACTACGACATACACAAACTCACCTCTTAATGTATCACAACTTAAAACTCAGCCTAATAATATCACTACAACATACACAATACACATATTCTCTATAGTTTTTTTTTTTTATGTGAATGAATGACGTGACGAGCTAGTCGTTCACCTGATGTTAAGCGAGACGGCCGCCCATAACAGTTGCAGTGTTACTCGGAACTTTAAAATAATAAAGTTTTGTGTGACACTGCACTGCTGCATCCTGAGACATTGCACAGTCTAGTAATCAGATTACTACACTGTGTAATCAGGTCATAAAGTCTCATTTGCCAAGTAATTTCACTAGCTACAATGCCCTTCAAACCGGAACACAGTAGTGCTTGCACACTACTGCTTGGCGGCAGAATAACTGGCAGAGCGGTGGTACCTACCTAGACGAACTTTGCAGAAAAGATATTATAGTCCTTAAAATTTTAGCAACTAGCGGGATTTGAACCCGCGCGTTCCAACTCACCGGATTGGACGCTCTACCAACTGAGCTACGGTCACCTGACCGTTAGCTGCGAAACACACACATATACACAAATATTCTCCCAACATACACACAATCACCCCTCGTATAATCGCAACAAACAAACCCTATTAATCTATACCACAGAGTACTTTTTATTTGCCTATACAACATAGGTACACAGAGTCACCCACATAACACACATAGTTTCACAACATATACACTCACCCTAATAATCTCTCTAAGTACAACATATATCATATTGACGTGCCCTTATAGCGTAGTGTTCACACACTTTTCACATCTACTCTTGTTAGCAACATACATACATTTTCTCAACAGAAGTATACACACACTCTCACAAGAGAAATACACACAATAGGCATGATGACTACTATTAAAAATGAACAAGTAAATATTACTCTCATTCATTCAATTTCAATCATTGAAAAAAATAAGTAAAATCGGTAAATAAATCGCGGAGTAATAAGCTTTTAAAGTTTCTATTTGAGGCATCTCCTGTTCCTTTCTCGCGAAACAGAGCGCCCCCACAGTTACTATGAAAAATCCACCTGTGATGTCACATGCCAAAGATATTGTATGTAAAGCTACCACAACTTAGTAATGAGGTACTATGACGACATTGCTCTGACGTTGTCCCGGAGGTCCCCCCAAAGCTTCTTCCCGGTAGCTCAGATAGGGGAGGACTCTCACGGGAACACGTAGGTACTAGTGGGATATCCGGAACTATTGAAATGCTGAAAATAAGATCACAACTTGTTCCCGATTGAACTTTTACGGAACAACTAGTAGTAACAATATAACTTGAGGTACAAATAGCACTTTTAACTGTTAGTAACAGATATCTTATGAAAATTAGTTAAGCACATACGAGGACTGTCCGCCTCGGCGGTTGAATGAAGAATGACGAAAATGTATGGAAAATGAAAAGAATGCGACTAATGTTCTAATTTAAAATTTAAATATAGATTATGTGAGGCCAATATTTGATGCGAAAACTAAGAAAGCAGGTGAATAGCTGAAATGATGATGAAGGAGGATGACATCGTCACAACGTCACTGGCCGTTTGAGCTATCTCTTTCTATTCCGGTTTTTAAAATGCTTGTAACTTTGTCGTTTTTTTTTGAGATATTTAATTTTTGTTTTCACAAATGTTTATCTTTTGAGGAATATAATTAATGTATCCAATAAAAAAATTTAAGTCATCATGCCTATTCATACACATATCTATATAAATTACAAAATATCGGAATCATATTATACAGGTCGCGAGTATGGGCAGAAACTGAAGAGCTGGACCGAAGCGCGTGGGAGTTTGCAGACACAGAGCGCTATTTGAAAGCGGCAGAGAAACTGTGCGGCCCTTACGAGTGGACGGAATACGATCTGCTCGTGCTGCCGCCTTCCTTCCCATATGGAGGGATGGAGAACCCTTGCCTGACGTTCGTTACTCCCACATTATTGGTAAGAAATGATCTAGATTTGTTCTTTGTAATTTTTCATTTGTTGTAATTTCTTAACCTTTTCGAGGATTATGCGTACTGATCAATACCTATGACTTAAAAATCTAAAATAGTTATGGATTATTAAATTTTGTGTATGTATTTACAAAACAAAAGTACTTATCTCAGTGTTCTATCAGTTATCTGGTTTCCATATTCCTTTGCCTAGTTTGGGTAGGTATTATATTACTTGTGGTTTGGGACTAGAGGAAACTGTGTGAAATGACCACAAATTTATCTTTTCAAGAATTTCTGCGTAGAAGCAAATAAATTGCAAACGAAACCACGAGGTAAATCTAGTCATAGAACATTTCCCGTAAAAAAAATCGAAGCTAAATCTTTGATTCACTCGAATTATATCTTACCCACGCACTAGCTTCTGAAACGGACGGTGAAGGAAATAATCGAGCGAAAAGTTACGATTTCATGATAACGAATCTATAGCATGTGTCATTTGCTAACCCGCACTTGGCTAGGATGGTGGAATGGCCCACCCACTCTGTGTGAGAAAAGACCCGTATCCCACTAGTGGGAACGTATTGGGCTTATGACGATATCTTATCTTCACAGGCTGGTGACAGGAGCCAAGCTGACGTCATAGTCCATGAGATAATGCACAGCTGGACTGGCAATCTCGTCACGAATAGGAACTTCGAACATTTCTGGCTAAATGAAGGTTTCACAGTTTACCTTGAAAGGAAAGTCGGTGCCTCGCTCATTGAGGACCCTGAAGAAGCCAAGAGAAGCAGAGACTTTCACAGCATATTGGGGCTTCAAGAGTTGACTGAGACGGTAAGTTGTGACTCAGAGCACGAAAAAATAAAATTTTGTAGACTACTAGATCAGATCATAAAGTCTCATTTGCCCAGTAATTTCACTAATTACATGGCAATGTTTGCAATGCCCTTTAAACCGTATCCGTCAATCGTATATTGTACTGGAGCTTTAGTTGTTCACTAAATCTATGTGAGTATTGGCCTACCCTCAATTTTTTCATCTGTGGTAGTGACTCGAGATTCTGCAACTTGTCGTAAAATCTGCGATAGTTCTCTCTCTCTCCCCCTCTCTATCTTTCTCTTTCTCTCTCTCTCTTTCTTTTTTTTTCCCTCAAGTTTTTGCGGGTTTTTATCTTTACTTCTGTTTATTGTATGCTGTTATACTATACTCAAATTTTAACTAAAACAACACAGATTAATTTGTAAAGAAAAATTCGAATCCCGAACAACACAATACAATACAATATAAGCATTATGCTGAGTTGGGACCGATTCGTGGCAACTGTCAGATGTGTATTTGTTAGTATACTTAAAAATATTCAACTAATTTATCTGCTGTTGTCATGAATAAAACATTTTTCTTTCTTTCTTTCTTTCAATAATACTTTATTGAACACCAAAAACAACACACAACAATGCACATGATACAACACAAAGAATGGTAGAACAACGGGCGGCCTTATCGCATAAAGCGATTTCTTCCAGGCTACCTTTGTATGGACAGGAATAAAACAATCTTAAAAATTTAAATATATACCTAAATAAATATAAACATTACTTATACCTACAGTTTATCAAAAATAAGAAGTGCAGTATGAAGTTGACATGATTAGTGATTGACACTGTCAGATTAACTGGTCTAGGGATGTGAACGAAATAATCGCTATCGGATAAACCCGATTTTAATGAGAAATCGATACTGATTCTACATATTTATTTAGTAATCGTTTCGTTTTTTCATATGACCTCAGTAAGAGAACGAATGATTGTAATACTTATAATGAATTATATCAGCATGAAATGTATGCATCGAACCGTAAGGTATTAACTAAATACCATATTGGGTATATTCGACTTAAGCTTAAGTGTTAGGTATATACCTCTGAATGTATATATATATATAAATATTAAATAAATAATATACTGGGTTCGAAAATAGTCATTTAATCACATTCACTACTATTTATATTAGTACTTGAACAATCATCATCATCATCGTCGCAAAAATTAATAATTATTCAATTGTCTATAAAACTGCCGAAATGCACATCTCTGTCAAAATCATGCATTACCAGACCAGTTATCATAATTTGTAATGTTGGGAACAAGCTTTCTTCAGCAAAATTTCCATTCTCTTTACGGTAAAGGGTGGCTTAGTATTGTGAAAGATTATTTTAGACAATGGTATAAAGAATAAATAAATAAAATATGAGATACCATGTAAAAATAAAAGTTTATATAATAATAATTATAAGATATAGTAGCGTGGATAGAGTAGAATATATTAAATATATTCTACTCTATCCACGCGAAATTGACGAAGTTGTGGCCCCGCAGGAGCCATATATTAAAAAGAAGTTTAAGTTGCACCATAATAATCATTGTTAATCATGGTGTTTAAAAAAGTAGTGATTATGTATTTATAATATCAATGTTTAAACTAAATTGCAGTACCCGCCAAAGAAAGAAATATCAGGGAATTGCTTTGGCGAGGAAAATTTGTTTGTACCGATACTTTTTACAAAAAAAGTCAAGAATATTAATATTATAATCACACTTTCGAAGTAGATCATTCGCGAACTACGCAAGATTATCTCACTGAATTTTTCTCGCCTAAAGATTTGATTCAATTAATTACCTTATTCTACAATTTCACCGATTAATCGGATGTTTAATAGTCGCAACACTATTTTCGAAAAAAAGTGCTGCCAGCTCCTAAAGAATGTTCTCCGTAGATAACTTAATACCCTTAGAACCCCCTAAAAACCCCTAAGCGTTTTTGTATTCCTAGCATACTTTGATTAGGTTTTCATCACTTACATATTTTTATTGATGTTGTAGGTACATTAGTATTTGAAACTCGCAAAATAAAGCAATAACTAAACAAAATGTAAAAAAGAACAAAAATCGTACATTTTTGTATTCGGAAATACCTTTAGGGTGAGTTACCAATTAATTAATCATGTTAATCGTGTTTTCTGCGCCTATGAAAAATCTTGAGTGAGATTCTATGGTGTGGTGCTTAGCCTATTTTAGTGAGAATCTTACCATCATGATGCTTTGCACCAGGTCCGTTCATGTGAGCCGTCCCGCTGATGGACGCAAATGGAATCGCCTGATCGCTCGTTTACATTTTGATAAAATTTAAATAGGCTTTTCTTTTCTTCTCATGAGATGATTAATTTTATAAGGCGAAGATATATTAAATATTAAATAAAAAGGTTTTTGTTCCGCGGCATAGAACACAATCTTCGCAAAAATTATCTTTTATTTTATAGAAAAATTACCGTTTATCTTGATGAAATGTATGTAAATGCTGATATTTTTCTAATATTTTTTTAACTATATCTAAAACGCAAATGTAGGTTATCAACAGACATTTTTTATGCTGCCACCATTAAAAATACCGAAATATATGCATTTACTTGCTCCTGGTGTTTCCCTTGGTTCAAAAGTATTCTGTGTTAATCCAGTGTACCTACAAGATATCTGTATTCCAAACATCCAAATTCGTAGCGTGAATAGGGCACAAACAAGCACACACAACCTTCGCATTTATAATATTAGTGTGATAGTATGATTCTTTTTTAGTATAGGAAATTCATCCTGACTTCTCCACCTAAAACACCCTCAAAAATATTAATCCCCTAAGAACCCCCATTCCCCTTTTACCACAAAATTTAGGGAAAAAATCTCTAGCTTGGTATCCCTCGAAATGTCAAAGTGTACCTATTAGATTTGATCAACTGTAAATAAATAGTGACATATTAATAGTAATAAGACATTAATTACGCACAACAAAGAGACAGTGACGCGTTAATAATAAAAAGACAAGTGTAGAAAGAATAAGAAAAAGAAAAAAGAAATATTTACTGTCGTTCTGACAAATAATGTTGATACTGTTTTTTTAAATGCAGTTGTTGTGGTTAAAGAGTTAGAACCATAGTCATTGCATGTCGCTCCATTTGTGCTAGCTAGTCCATAGTAATTTAGATCTTATTTCCTGGTGCTAAATGATATCAACTTTCATCAGACTTCATAGTATCTCAGCTTCTTCTACTCACATACCCCATTTTAAGAAACCCAGTGATAGATAATAATAGAAGTAGCTATAACTCATCTGTCCCAATTTTCCAGATACAAACCGTAGGCCCCAAAAGCGGCTTGACCCAGTTGGTTCCAGACCTTAAATCCGTACATCCCGACGACGCATTCTCCCGTGTACCTTACGAAAAGGGATCCCTATTCCTACGCTACCTCGAAGATTTGGTCGGAGGACCCGGTAAGAACTAAATTTGTTATATTTTATAGGTAAAAGTGGAATTAGGAGAGACCAGTCAGCTGACAAAGTTGGTGGTCGATTTGAAAGGGGTGCATCCGGATGACGCGTTTTCTACTATACCTTATGAAAAGGGATCGCTGTTTCTAAGATATTTGGAGGATTTGGTTGGAGGGCCTGGTGAGTTGGTGATAATATTGGATATGCCTTTACCTCAAGCACTGAAAATTCGGTACACATATCGTGTTGTATTGTATTCTATGTATCTTCTTATAAGAAAAAAGTATAATAAGTGTTCTATCAGCTATCTGGCTCCTACAGTGCCAACTTTACTTAGTTTGGGGCTAGAAAGCACTGTGGGAAATGTCCACAAATATATATTTACTAGCTGTCCACCCCGGCTTCGCACGTTCCTGTTTATGGGAAGAGGGAGCGAAAGTGAAAAAGATACGGGAATGGATGAGCCTGTGAAGGAAAGCAGTCTTCTCCTGCCTCCTTTCTGTTGCCGAAGATCTTGAAATTTTGTGTGTGGAAATACTCAGTTCCATCTAGATCCATTTGTTTCTCGCAAAACAAGAAACCTTTACATGCGCATGTTTTTTGGTGGAAACGCACGGTTAAAGATTGCGTCTTATGGTATAAACCTATTGTAATTCTACTTAATTTTTCTATTCCGATTCTATTTTTCTGTTTACAGAAGTGTTTGATGATTTCCTGCGCTCATACTTGAAGAAATACAGTAAGAAATCGCTAGACACGAATGATTTCAAGAATTATTTATTAGGCTATTTTAATGAGACGAATAAACTTGATGAAGTGAACTGGGACGCCTGGCTGTTCACTCCTGGCATGCCGCCTGTTATTCCAGCGTAAGTTGAACATTGGTATAATAAGGAACTAACAAATTGATCGAAGAACGACTGTGGCTGTGGTAGGCTGTGCGACTTCCTAACCGAAGCATCCTGGTTCGAATCCCGCTTGGTCCTGCACACAGCATTGAAACAAATGACGCTTCGCATTTGTTTCAATTTGTTTTTTGCTCTGTGTTTCTGCACCAATGATTTTCATTGTTTGTATTTTTACACTCTTTTGTAACGGTAATGGAAAACATCGTGTGTAAACCGGATTTCAAGAACTACAAAATGCGAATGCGTTTGCCATCCACCTACCCGCACTTGGCAAGCGTGGTGGATTACGAGCTACACTCTCCCTGGAAGAGAAGGCTTTAAAACCACTACAAAATCACCAAATACACTCAAGCGAAAAGCTCCTTAAAAAGTATCACGATAAACTGCTCATAAAACAACTAATTACTTTTAGGTACGACACAACAATGACAAGATCAGTGACCAACTTGGTGAAGAGCTTAGTTGAGTCCAACGCTATCATCGCTTGGAAAGATGTGACGTCATTCACACCTCACCAGATGATCTACTTGCTACAAGCCCTGCTGGAAAACGACCCTCTGCCTTTACCTGCACTGCATAGTCTCGGCAAAGAGTACAAAATTGAGGATAATAAGAATACAGAGATCAGATACAGGTATCATTCATTACAGTTATCTATACAGGTATACGTAGTTTGTATATGGAAATTTGTGAAATGTCTGCAAAAGTTTATTTATTTTTATTTATCATCAATTCATCAGCGTTTTTGCGTCCATTGTTTAACAATAGGCTGTACATAAGTTATTTATACTGTTGGTATTATATAGGCTTCCTCCTTTAGCGGGGCATTTTAATTTTCTTGATGCAGTTGTAATTTAATAATTAATACCGTATTTACCTATTGGCAAAAATAATAAAAACCATTAATATTGGGCGAAGTATTGAGGATATTTTTTTATATTATGGGTTTTTGATTTCAGATGGCTTCGACTTTGCATCAGCAGCCAAGATGTAGCCAAGTTAGATGAGGTGTTCGAATTTTTGAACTCACAGGGTCGCATGAAGTATGTGCGGCCTATCTATAGAGACCTCTACGCGTGGAAGCAAGTCCGGGACAGAACCATAGTCAACTTCCTCAGCAATGAAAAATACATGATGCATGTATCCGCTTACACTTTGAGAAAAGATTTACATTTGAACGACTGATATTAGCAAATGTTAGACATTTTGTGACACCAGTGTTTAGTGCTAAGCCAATAAATAAATAGTGATAATTATTATAACGATATTGTTATGTATTCTTTTTCTATAATGAAATGTATAATGTACTAAACTATAACTGATTTTTTATTTATTTTGGTCTTATCGGAGCGAAAAGTAGAAATACTTAATTTATTGACATTTTGTGTGCAATAATGGGTCCAAGCGTTAGCGTATAATAGTCTGTGAATGGGTCTCAAAGTTGTGATTTCATCATCAGTCTGAAGACACGCATATAGGCATTCCATACGTAGTTAATTATATACTCATTGGACATTCCCAAAAGAGCGCCTAGAATAGTTATTACATACTCTGGCGGCCTTTTAAGCCGTTTTCCTCCTGCATTTATCGACTCCCCGCGGTTCTCGCAAAGATCCCTTTCCATTAGTGTGAACGCTACGCCAAACGATAATTCAAAATGTATGAGAATGACATTATCTGCGGAAAACTTTCCGGCAGGTAATGCCATTCCCAGTTGGCGTTTAGTACTAACGCTGAATGCAAGGGAGTTTAAATAAGTTCTTTGACTTTTTTTTTTTATATTTTGGCTCCACACATAGTGTATTTAGCCAGTGTCAAGTATTATATTTTCATCGTGTTATAAAATATTTCACGGAAAGTCATGTCCTAGTCATAGTCCAGTCTAAGTCAGGTAGTCATAGTCCACTCTAAACCCCGTATTCTAAAACGTTTCACCAAAAATCCTTCACTTGACTTCTACTTAACTTTGAGGGAAACTCAAAATACATCGCGACGTACCTTGAGTTGACAGTTGCTTCGCTTCTCTCGTTTAAGAAAAATTGACGCAGAAATGTCAAGTTGATTATATATTGTCAACTAAAAATACCAAAACACAAAAATGAGGTTAATTCGAGGTTGAGTCGAGTGGAGTAATCTCGTGGTAACGACTTAGAATATGGGGGAAGTCATGCTCCAGCGAAGTGGTGGCAACTTTTCTAGAAGCCTCTATGTAGTTTTGGAAGCAACACGAAAAACCACGTTTCACCACATTATATCACTTGCCCTCACTCATTCTCGTAATTCAGCGCTTAATGCGTAAAACGCCACCAATTTTAAACATTAACACTGGAAAGTGCAAAAGTTTTGAAAAATAATACAATGCAACGACGTGAACTTTTCCGCGTTCTCGCCAAAAAATCTTCTTTGACTATTAGTATACGCATAGACATATAAATAAGGACAGGCCTAATGACAGATTAAACCGTCGCTTCAAAGAGGGTGTCAATTTCACAGATTGACATCCACTAGCGCCCAGTCTGTGTTGGAAGTGAGAAGATATCGGTCGTGTGTCTCAAACAAAATATGCCAAGTTGTGTTGTGAAGGGTTGCACAAACTACACCCTAAAGTGCAATAAAAAGAAATACAAAGTTTCTTACCACAAGTAAGTCAATATTTTCAATATTACACTCCGTTTTGTACGAAAATAATCGAATTTATATTTGGGATAATCATTGTAAACAAACATTGACGGACATAATGGCAGTGTTTAATTTCCCAACTCATCGTAGTTCCTGAGTAATCTAAGAGATGGCGCTGACTTTTCCCCACACCATTTTGAGTAAATAAAATGTTCCTTCGGGCATATCCTGATATACAGGGTTACAGGAAAAATCGTGCTAGATCCGTTAAGGGCGTGGAGTACCCATCATTTCTGACTTATTTCACTATGAAACACCCTAGCCTAAACTTAACCCTTTTCGAAATATTCGACTTTTAATTTTTTTTTTTTTAATATTTTGTGCGTCTTATTATTATTATTATTGCATTTTTACATGTGTAATAAGATGCTTTGGGACGTCAATCAATAAAATAGTACATAATATAATATTTAATAGACTATAGTAGACAAGTGAAAGTTAAGAAATAAAAAAATATTTGAATCTGTATTTTTTTCTAACGGATATCTAAAAATAATATTATAAGTTTAGGCTAGGGTGTTTCATAGTGAAATAAATTAGAAATGGTGGGAACTCCACGCCCTTAGCGGATCTAGCACAATTTTTCCTGTAACCCTGTATAGATCTATGAGTATACGTATAACTAAACGTATAAATAAGTTCCTTGCGCTGAATGTGATCATCTCGGGAGAAGTAATAGTATTCTGTGGTGATCATTTTAGGCATTTTTAACTGTTAATTTTGCCATCTGTGGCTATCCAAACGGGCCTTTAGAGACCCGACCGAAAATATTTACAGCTGTCAATATCATTAACTATTTTCTAGTTTTTGGACGAAATGAAATCCTAACCTAAAAATAATACTCAAATATTTTGCATTAATTTTGAATTATTTGTTGTTATTGAAAATTAAAATTACAATAAGGAGTTTTACATTCAAACTATACCATCAAATGTCGGCATAAATATGTCGGCTGCAAAAAGAGTTCAGGTAATTTGATTGTTCACACTTATTTGAAACTTGCGATTTATAAATTTCATTGTAACGCATGTTCTAAATTTCTTGATATAAAATTTTAGCAATGGGCCACCTTCGCTCGTACTTGGCACATATTCGACTGCAAGTGGCAGGACCCGTACGAATCTGCTCATGTCATCAAGAAATATTTGATGGGAATGCACAAACCCATTTACCACCCTATGAACGACTGCGGGGACGTCGTTGTAGCTATTAACAGTCGAGAGATAGCACTGAGAGGTGACGAGTGGAGGAAGAGAGCTTATTTCCACCACACTGGGTACCCTGGTGGTGCTTCTTGGACTGTAGCTTGGGAGTTGCATAATAAAGACCCAACAATGGTTAGTATCTCTGTTTATGAAATGAGTATACCTAGAGTAGGCTATACCTACACTAAAACACAATGAATGGTGGCTGTGAAGTCTGCGCAAAACAATGGTGGCAAAATTTAGATGTGAATGCAGAAAGTAAGCGGTGCTTACAGCGCACTTCACAGCTGCCATATCTACTTGTATTATAGATATAGGTAATTAAATGGGGAAGATGAGCACTAAGACCCTGTTTGCACAAGTGCTTTTTCTATGTTCAGTAAAAGGGTGTTGAAACAGAGCAGTTTTTTCAAAGCACTTGTGTGAATGGGGTGTACATGTTACTGGTCCTTAGTCACACTTCCTGTTGCTTAAATATTAACTTATTTATGCTTATAATCTTGTACTAATTAGTTGTTGGATATCTTCCTATATTAGGTTCTTTTTTGGAAATACTTTGATATATAAATATTTATGATTTTTATAGCAGTATCACCTGCTCAGTGTATCCCGGCTTGAGGTATGGATGGATGCAAATTCAATCCCCGGTTGTGATTCTAATTTTTCAATTTTAAGAATGATTTTTAATAGTTAGTATGTTAGCTTTTATCTCATTAAAACAGTTAAGTAAAATTAGGTACTATTTGATTAGATAAAAAAAATCTGCAAAGGTTGCCATGATAATAGGTGACAGCATAGTGTTTTAATTAAAATCTTTTTACAAGCTTACTTAATACTGTAACTTAAAATTACAGATCATCAAAAAAGCAGTGTACCGATCAATGGCGGGCACCCTCCAAAGGCGTCATACGATGCAGCGCCTTTTCATTTACCCTGACCAATTTGTACCTGAAAATGTCCTAGAAAATGTCACCAACCAGATTCGACAGCTCCGTCAAGTGCCAACTCGGCTGGATCATATACCTGAGGAGGAAGTCAAGAGTTTCCCTAAAGTCATGGAATACCCAGAAGATTATGTATTAAAATAATGTTATCGTAAGATTATGTAGATATTAATTAATTAGGTGTTATTGATTAAAAAACAGTAGGTAATCTTATCTGGTTTGATTAATACCTACAGTTTCCTGTGAGGTCTTAATTCCTGTTCTGTGTCTGGGTGTTTTAGAACAGTGGTTTTCCTAGTTCTTATGTTATTCTCTTACAAGTGACACACTGAAATATTACCCGCGTGTGATAGAAGCAGGGTCTCAAGTAACCCAAAACATAGTCACGGGGTCTCATGAGGGACAAATGAAAAATAGCCTGAACGTAAGTTTTGACCCTGATTACTCATGTCATGATTAAAATTTAATTTAATCAGTGTCAGTTGTCATTAGGGGACAATGGAAAGTTGGATTTCATCAGATGGTTTCTGGCTTATCTTTTATTATTTTTATGTCATTGTTATTAATCTGGTGAATGTGTCCAAAGAATGGCCATTCACCCATTAAAATAACTATCTCGCCTGTCAAATGCCCCTAATGAATATAGAAACAGAAAATTTTGACCTTTTTGGTAGGATTTATTACTTACTATAAAAAAAAAATACTTCTGGATTTGTTTATTGATCAACCAGCTGGATTACAATGTAATTCCTTCTAGATTTGATAACATCGGTTTTACGGTTTTAAGATTTTACACAGTCGGTTTGTAAGTATAAAAAAATACATAAAATAACATTGGCAGGATTTTATGTTGAGTTGGAAGTTTAAAAAAATTAATATCTTTCACAAAATAAATCAGCGCAGTCTGGGGTCAGCGAACTGCTTGCCAGGGAAGCTGGGAACAGCGACTTTGACAGCCTCGAGGACTGGCACTGGTGCGGCATCCGCAGACTCAAAAGCGGGCAGAGGAGCTTCAGCGAGCATTACGGGTTCGGGCACAAACATCTCTTCAGCGGCAGGAGTTTCGACCGCGGGCAGAGGAGCTTCGGCAATCATCACAGCTTCAGGGACATAAGCTTCTGCTTCAGCAGGAACCTCAACGTCGGCGATTGGAGAGTCTACAAAGTTGACTACTCCAGGGACGTAGACTTCTTCCGCAACTTCCAAAGTCTCAGGAGCGAAGACCTCTTCTTCAGCGGGAACGAAGGGAAGAGAGGGCTCGGCGATGCGGATAGCTTCAGGGATGATCTCTTCAGCTACGGGAGTTTCTTCAAGAGGAAGCTCAACGAAGTGGGGCTGGAAAGTGTTAGTTTTAATTTTAATGTGGCTAAAATTGGTTGTATTCTGTATGGTTGAGATTTTAGTTTTCAAAATGAGAAGGTAATGGTCTCGCAAGTTCTGCTGAAGCACATCTTGAACACTACTTATAATGCCATACATTTATCATCATTATCAATTTAGTAAATTTTACAAAGATTCGGTAATATTTTCACTAGAATAGACTTGAATATCGGACACAATAGGGGCCTAGACAGGCTGCCTAGTTACGGGTGCAGTGCAACTCATGGGTGGATTATGTATATGTCTAAATATCTATTTTACTATAAAAACGTAATTAAGTAGATTACCTATTTTGATAACTTTATATTCTAAATCGTAAGTAAAAAAACGTAGACAGATAACTGTACATTATCTAGGTACTACACGTTATTCTCCTATGAATCTCCTTATGACGTCAGTCTTACCTCTACACCATAGTCGTATTCAGCAACAAGGGCCTCAGGGGTGTCAAGAGGAGCATCAACAAATCTGACTGTGAAGTCGTCATCGATGGCTGCGTCGCGCATCACAAGTGGCTGTCCAATCTTGATGGCGTCTAGGACCGCTTGGGGGACGAATAAGGGCCTAATGTCGGGGACCGTGTAGACGGGAACAGGTACCACGGGAAGGGATACCACCTGGACATCATCGGCAAATGCGACGGCGAACAGTGCGAGGGCGATGAGCAGCTTCATGTTGGCTGGAAAGCAGAAATATATTTTGGTATATTAGGAAAAAAATACGTGTAAAAACGGACACAGTTAAATTAAACTGATTTTTATATGAAGTTTTTTGTAGGTACTTATTATTTTTTATTCTTTAGGTAGAGCTTGGCGATCTCTTTTCTGATCTCTATTGACTTTAGTTGAGAATGGTTAGAGTAAATGTATTGTAAGCAGCGGGAGGTAGGTACCTTACGAAAACAAGCAAAATTGCAGAATCAATAAAATTACCGCAATATAGGATTAATAAATTAGATATAACAAGGAGTACTACATAGAGGACCTTGTTGTTCATTTACATCCATGCGTCATACTGATAAGAGTAACTTTCATCTTTAAAAATAAGGAGATAAAATTCATTTTTGATCAACTTTTACATCTAACTTACAAAAAAATCACAAAGCTTAGATTAAAATGACTTACCTGACAGGTTTATTGCTTACAAAACAATAATGTTTACCAATATCCACCGCGCTATATGTATTGAATGCTATCAGCGTCCACTGATACGATCGCGAGCTTATCATCTACGCTTGATTCGTCCACGTAATATTCGATTATTTTTTGGCAACATTGGGGAGATTTTTAAGGATATTCCTTAAATAATATTTAGCTGCAACGTTAAAGTTACTTTGGTCTCCTATAAGTAAAACTACTGAATGTTAGCTTTTAACCGATATTAATACCTACAGGTTTTCAATCCGAAATTTAATAAATGGTTTCTTAAAATAAACTGTATATTCACAATAATATATTAGTTTAGAATCTATGCAAGTGTCTTGTCTTCTAACATGATTTACATGCAACTTTTAAGCCAGCATTAAATAAATGATTTAGTACTTTTTTTTAGTGTTAATTTTTTTTTTCATTTTAATTGGCCTGCAAGGTTAATAAGAGACGTGCTCAATACCTACCTAAACAATTTTTTAGCATTTTCGTTTCTTTCCTTCATAGTAAAGGAACTGCAGAGACAAAAAGTCTCAGTAAACACCTACATGATATGCCAAAATATTTTTCTATTCAGGAACCGAATCTGCACGGACTGATTTTGGAAATACCCCGTAATCCGGTGCTTTTTACTTAGGTATGGAACAATTTTAGTAGTTCGAGATATAGATGAACGATAGCCGTGGCATTTTACACGTTATTATCAAGGAAATAAATAATTACAATGATTAATCACTGCTCGGACTTACGTCCAATGATTAGAAATTATGGTATTAACTTTTAATCACTATTATTTTGAGATACGCATTGGTTTACCGGTGGAAATCTTGCAAATTATGATTCATCGTACCCGCATTTTTATGTACAGTAAAATAGCGATTTTAAAAAACTGTAGGACTGTTTAAAGTCTGTTTTATGCAAGCAGCATTTGACAACGGATGACGTAGGTACTTAACTACCGAAACAAACAATTATTTTCCTACATCTTAGGTACAAGTACAACTCAATAATAGCAGTGTTTGATATTGTTGTAATAAATGAGGCTTAGTTTTGCGTTTCACACAGGACTTAATCGCGGTTAAAACATCAAAAAAGAAAAAAAAAGAAAAAAAAAAAAATGTTTTCAATTACCAAAAGTATTAAATTCATTGTAGAATTTAAAATCAGATCGCATGTTGTTCTTCAAAAACATATTTTCATAAAAAAAGGAATAAGTAAATAGTATTTTTAGGCACACGGTATGTTTGTGAGGTCCGTTAACTATATATAAGTAGGTAAATTATTAATATTTAATACCTATTATTAATTAATATTATAATTGAATAACACACAGAATTGAAATGGAAACCAACATTATATAGGTACTTTATTTATAATTCTCTTCCATTACACCGTATTACCACTAAAATATATTTGGCAATATAAAAAATAAGGAATAGATTAGACTCGATTCTTAATCATACTATCTAAGATTTATATTATACCATATCTAAAGTAAATATAACGCGAGCCATGAACCAATGGGAATGGGTATTGGGTATTAGAGATAAACTTTCTTTTTAAAGAACGTCTTAATACAAATCCATTTTGCAGTTATCATAACTACCTACCTCAATCCACAAACTATTATTTATACACTTCTAATGTAATAGAGCTACTGTGCTGAACGCACCTTCTTATTTTATAGAAGTGTGTTTTTTACTATTTTTAAATGTTTTTCTTATTGTTTTGTTTTTTGATACGACTTTTCAGTTATTATAGAACTATAATATTATAGAAGGTAACGTAAGTAGAACTCATAATAGCACGTAATCCGGCTTACTTTACGTACAAATCACGTCGATTAACTCGACCGGTGTTCGGGCAATAAAGATGGCCATCCTTACGGAGTATGCGCGGCGCCGATGGCAGCTCTGCGATGACTGCGTAAACTCGTAGAATTTGTACGTAAAGTAAGCCGGATTACGTGCTATTATAGAACTGCCACCAGAGTACCAGCGATTTCCTTATTTTCCCTCAATTTGGTGTAAGTTAATAATACGCTTCTGTGGCTTATAGCTACACAAAAAGAAATAAGACGTTGATGATATAGTTGCTATAATTTTTTTTCCGAATATCATAATGTTTATGAGAAATGAAAGCAAAGCACAGCATTCTCTTGTTCTTTTCCTTCCCATGTTCCGATTACCTTTACACGGTATCTATTACCTATATTTTTAAAATTGATCATAATGAGCAATACTCGAGCGCATACAAAAATAATGCTTTAATTTAAATACAAAACAGGTACAACACATCCAAAATAAAAGAAAAATTATTCAACAACAACACAAAGTGTTGGTGCACAGAAAAAAAATGCTAATTACTGTATCCAGATTTAAATTACTCAAAGACACTCAATGCCGCTCTAATCTGGGCCAAAACGCACCTTTGAATAGATTGGTGCGAGAATTTAACGGGATCCCAAATAATGTCAGTATTGATTTATTTGCGGAGGACGTTCGCAAGTTTAAAAAGAATTTAGAGAATCTGTGATAATATTGTGTTTTATTTTTTAATTTTTACATTTTAACCTTTTTTATTATATGTATTATTTTTACATTATTTTTATTTTTAATTCATTTAATTATTTCTGATCAGCTTTATTATTGTCTAGTAAAAATCCTATAATTTATAACTTTGATGTATTCCTAGCCTTCTCTTGATTGTTTTGAACAGCTGTTAAAATTCACTCTTTTTGTATATTATGCATGCAGTCTTTACCTGTAACTGTGATGACACTTAGCATCGTTTCCTTGTGAATGTTATAAAACCATGTGCGGTGTACATTATGTTGGTATTCATAATAAATAAATAAATATCTGTGTTTGAGTGTTGTGGGAGCATGGTCCTGGTCCTAGATACAGAGAATCCCCTAGTAATTTCGTGGTTCAGGATCTATTTGTGACCGTTGGATTGATATTTATGTATATACTTGTGTGGTTTACACTTTGGAGGTCCATCCGTTGGTCACACGGCTCGATAAAATTAGCTACGGTCAGAGTAATTAATTTGGACTAAGTGGATTCATATTCATACAATAGTAATTTTTTATATTACAATATCTACAATTTACATTTTTATTAACACGATAAAACAACGAATTTTTCAAACAATGCATTGTTACCAATTAAATACTTTGACTGTAAAGTTTTTCGTAGATAATCTTTTTTGGAATATTTTCTATACATTTGGCCAAAACGTTAATGAGGAGCGATCTTAATATAACAAACAGTTGGCGACCATTCACTTCTCTGTAGTAAATAAGTATTGGAACCGGCCATGATAAAAAAACAATTATTGTAGTAAGCATGGCCAAATGTGTAGATGACACACGATGCCTTATGCAATTAGAATAAACAAATGACTAAAATATACAATTACATTAACAATTATTGATAAACCTAAGATCTTCAGTTGTTTTCATAAACTAATAATAGTTAAGCATAGAGAGGGCTCTTGCAAAAATGCATATTTTAACAAACCAAAACAAGTTTGTTTTTATCGTTTGCATGGAATCAAACGCATATATTGCAAGCACCTGTTATAATCTAGGCATTATATATTTAGACTAAATGATATTCATAACATGACCTTATAAATAATAAATAGCGCTACAAATAAAATTGAAGATAGAAGCAAACTTGATTTCAATGAGGATTCAGATTTGTTTACCTTTTGGTACCTTGAATCATAAATAACGATATAACCATCATTTATGTTCCATTATCAACAGAAACATAGATCTGTGAAATATTCCGCGTGTTGCTAAAAATCTTAGATATAAACATGTAACACCCTTCCGTTTGATACGTGTACAAAATCATAAAACCATTTCCGTCCTTGTTATTTTGATATGCAAGGTGACCTTGAATTAGTATGTTATCCCGAAAGGGGGTAAATCTACACCCCAAGGTAGATAATGTTTCTTCTACGACTTTACTAAATTAATAGTTTTTCATTGAAGAAATGCCATGTAAAGTTTACGTTCGAAAATAGCCTAGGTGCAGCTGGGTGGTTGAACTTCGTCCTTGACCGAGTGCACATAAATGAGTTTAACGACCTGTGTTTAGAAATGAATTTATAGTATCTTGTTAACTCTCGTAGCGATCGCACGTGCAATTTTGCGAGTTTGGAAACACGCAGTTTCAAGTAAGGCTCTCACAACTTGTAGAGTATCATGGTCCCAGTCCCCCCCTTTCGGGATAACATACCAATTCAAGGTCACCTTGTATATGAATGAGACAGCAACATGACACAAGTTGGCAGTAACACCACATTGCTATTTATAATATAACGCTATTTGGTCAAATTCTAAAACCAGATGCATTTACGGTTTAATCATTGCTAGTTGCAGCTTTTGGAATATTCAACAGAGAATCTTATAATATACAAAAAGAAAAATATATGGTCAATCCTGGCGGCTAACACAATGTTTAATTTTCGTGGCCGCCTTTGGCCTCTATGGACAAGCTAAAAACATTAAATCCTAGTAACTAGCGAATTTATACTACAGAAATAATAAAATTTATATCGTAAAACACTCATTCTATAAAGAATCCAAGCGCCTTTAATCTAAAATTACCGATTTGAATGTATATCTCTAAAAAAAAAGCCGCGGAGCCAGAAAGTACCTATTTAACACTAGTAGCACGAAAACAATTTTATATGTAAACTCATTTCTAACATAAGTAATAAGAATTTCTCAAACATGACCAACATTTACCTATAACCATTATACATTCATATTTGTTCATTTATTTGTAACATACTTTTTACATAATAATAAGGGAATCTAAAAATAAAAAAGTTGCTTAAAAAATACGTGTTGTAAAACTAAAGTTGGTGTCTCTTTAAAATAGCGTGATAGCAGGGTAACGTAAGCAGTCTCGTAAATTTAGGAAATACTTTAGAAACCCTCAAAAAATCTTAAAAAAGTCATGAATTATTATCGTTTTAAGGGATCCTCAAAATATGGAAACACAAATACAATCCAGCCTTTTTGCAAGCGGTGACGACGTATTCGAATACGCCCTTGGCCTTGCTTTCTCTTAAAACTAACAAAGATCAAAGATAATTCAGTTATATACAAAATTCTACTAAAATATGACAGTTCGAAAACTATTGCGCTCCTAGTCATTACGATCTATACGAAAGGGACAGCAACATTTTTCTAGCTGTCAAATTCATTTTAGAATTTTGCGTAACAAGCGTATTGGTTCATTAGCCTAACTCGTAAAGTATAGACTTTCTTCTTATTCATAAACAGTCAATGAGCTAATCTGGCAATTCTTTTTTTGTTGGCAAAACTTGACAGAATTTTATAGCAAAGATTAGTCCATAGAATAGAGTTTATGAACAAACGAGTTTTACTCGTATTTAGACACTGATTTTAGCTAAACACCCCAATTCAAAATAAATTCCAGTTAATGTTAATGTTCCGAATAACTTTGCTCAGAGCGACATAATATAAGATTTCTAACTTAATAATGATTAAATTGAAGGCTCAAGAACTAAAATCGGTCTATAAATACGTGGCTAAGTTTGAACTATAGATTTGACCCACAAAAGTCCCATTATTAATTCTGGAGCTTATAATTTAGGTATAATTAACAAAATATTCATACATCAATCAATTAGCGTGACTGTTGACATGTGTAAATACATGGTAATCTTATCGTGTGAAAATATTTCAATGTTTAAATCCCGATTAGCGGCAGACGCAGCGGTAATTATCGATCGTCAGTAGAAATATGGGCCTTCCACAAAAAAGTTGGAAAAAATTCTTGTCACAGAGACCAAACTAAGGCTGAGTTGCACCATAATCATAGTTAACGTTACTGTTACGGTCTAAATTAACTATAACTTTGACGTTAACCATGGAGTTTAGCTAGCATGTGTTGCACCATCATAATAAACTTTTGTCTTCAGAATACTTGATTCCGTTGACATAAACAATAACACTAACCGGCGAAGCGTGGGCGGTTACAGTTAGCAGTTAATGTAGACGTCTTCCATACATATAATAAATGTGTAATTCAGGCGCGCTACGGAACACACGCATAATGATGTCAAATCTAATTTATTTAACAATAAAATTATCAGATGGTGCATCGGATTTTTGGCCTAACCGGTACTTTAACTGAAATGCCCATGATTGTTTTTGTTAAAGTAAGCTGGTGCAACCCACCCTAAGACTTTTTTCCACTTTTACTGAATATGTTACTGTTTGGTATATCAACATGTCCCATTTCTCAACACCTACTTCTAGATTAATCTTTAAGCTAACGTGGAGTTCGCTTCGCTATATCATGTTGTCTCATGTGATCTTAACAAACACATTGTTAAAAAAAAACACAAAATGGTGCAATCGCCTTGACATCGCCTGGATCAGATGACCATAAAAGTCCCAAATAGTGCAAGAGGGTATTATAGCATTCTATGATAATAAAATTGAAATTATATGTCCCGAATCTGATTCACGAAGGTCATTCTGGGATGAGTAAATGCATATAAAACAGGCAGATTTCTGTTCTACTGGCCCAGATTGTCACATGAGGTAAAGAAATTTATGATGAATATCGACCAGCCAATGCTCATGAAACGAATGCCACATAAATTCCCAAATTAAGATTTTTAAGATTTCTTAGGTCGGTACAGATATTTAGGAATCTTCCGGAGCTTTTTCGTCATTTTTGACTATTTATGACACTAGTTATGATTTATACCAATTTTAAACAAAATATCCAGTGCTGTGATCCCAAAAAACCAACCTCGATCCGCCATTGTGTTAGAATATAGAACTTGGAAATGTTTTCACATAATAGAATCTAGCTTAATTATTATAATTTTATTTCATAAATCGATATCTTATTTACCCTCTTATTCAAACCAGTTCAATAAACAATTCTAAGCTATGAAATAATGTGTCTTTCTCTCGCTGACGAGAAACGTCACGGGTGAAAGCGAGATAACATTATATAAAATGACAGTTCAGCTGATTGAGCGTTTATGAATCAGGGGTACTATAATTTATATTGTGACGTAAAAATAATCAATAAGTCTTAATTTATCATAGTTTTAAAGTATTTCCAATCCCAAAATAACGTCAATAAATGAACATGTAAATAAAAATAAAAACCAATCACAGCAATTTGGAAAAAATAAATTCTTATACCACTATTTCTATTTTCGCAAATAAATGCATTTTATGATAAGGATTATTAAATTAGTTATAGTAAAATACTACTTACTGCTAATAAAAACGTGATTAAATATAGGTAATATTTTACATCGAAATAATCGATAAAATATGTGTATTTATAATAAATTCATTTACTAACATTATTTCAGGGGCGTACGACCGCCATTTTGAAGCGATACCGATCGCGCACTGCGTAGACCACAACTGAGATCACTGGTTGCGTCGACCAGACTTATCTTAAGACGTATCTGACAGTTGTAAAAAGTCGATGATCGATTGGCAGGATATTAGTATTTAAAAGTTATTTTTATTATATCTGGCATTTTAATTACTATGAACATCGTTAAAACTTTATCTTAAAGGGAAGGCATTAAAATTTATTTTAAACTATACGTAATATATTTATTTATTGAAATTGTAATATAAATTTTGAATAAATTATACTCTTATCGCCATTTTTAAGCGTTATATTAGTAAACAGAGTTTTCTCGTGATGGGCTTGTTAACGAAACCAATTCAATGTTTTTCATAAATATAACACCTTTTTGTTTACCCAACCAATGTGTAATTTTTTCTATCCTACTCATATTAACCTTACTCCGAGCATAAGCAACAGCGGTGATCCTGCTACAAAGGCTCTACAAGGACTCATCGCTTTCATAAGGGTACTTTCATTATACATAATAATCTTAACGTTGGGTTGACTCTGAAGCAAAATATTCATATTAAAAACCATACCGTTTTCGGTAAAATCTTTACTACTGGATTTTGTGACGAATAACCTAAACTTTCCGCGAATCTTTTTATTTGAGCTAGCTTGTGTTGGAATAAAAAAAAAGTATTTATTATGTATCCACGATGAATGCAGTATAACATCTGACCTTAGCCAAGTTCTGGTCTACCCAACCAATGCTTGGTATCTGTGTATCAGTGCGCGATGGTTCTAGCTAGCAGGGGCGTGCGTGGGTGGCGCGACGTCGCCGGACTCCGAATCATTTGATCGCTCGAGCTTCCGGTAAAAACGCGTCCCAGTAACGGATGGCCTGCGGGTAGATATAAAAAACTTAATTATTTTTATCTATGTATCAAGCAAATCTATCTATTCATATATATAATAAAACTGTAACTGGGCTTTATCTGTTCGTTTGGTTGCATTACACCTCTTTATCGATATAGAGGTGTTTTTTTTTTTAATTTTGTGTCTATCTGTCTAGGCTTTTGAACACGCATCACGCTGGAACTACGCGTAAGGTATGTTCAGTAGCAAATTTTGTAGAATAACATTTAAGTTACTTTATTTCCAAAACGACCGAGTGGAGGAGGAGGGGGGGGGGGTTTGCACGAAGCAATAAGGATGTAATTTTTATGCAAGAATTTTTTTGGGTGGTAGAACTTTTCTGCAAAGTTCGTCTAGGTAGATACCACCGCTCTGCCAGTTATTCTTCCGCCAAGCAGTAGTGTGCAAGCACTACTGTGTTCCGGTTTGAAAGGAATTGTAGCTAGTGAAATGACTGGGCAAATGAGAATTTATGACCTGATTACACAGTGTAGTAATCTAATTACTAGACTGTGTGATGTGTCAGGATGACGTGCGCAGTGCAGTGTCACGCAAAACTTTATTAAAGTTCCGAGTGACACTGCAACTGTTATGGGCGGCCGTGTCGCTTAACATCAGGTGAACGACTAGCTCATCGTCATTCTCTCACATAAAAACAAAAAAAAATGGGTTAGGACATAAAACTAATTAATCCATACAAAACCAAATAGTAATTAAAAAGAAGCATCTAAAAATATGGAGACCCAGCTAATAAATAAATGAGTAGTTCACCTGAGCCTGGTGCTTCATATGTTCCTCTAGGTATGTAAGGATGGTGGCCCGTAGTTCCCCGACGCGAATTTCCTCCCAGCGCTCTAATTCCTTCTTGATCACGCGCGATATCATGTCGAACTCTTGCTGACCTCGCTCCACCTTCGCTTCCCACTGTACACAAGCAAATAAATAAATAATTATAATAATAACGGACCTAACCACGGAGGCTGTCAAATCAATACAAATAATAAAACTGTAACTGGGTTAAATCTGTACATTGAATATTTCTTGAGTCCGTCTGTCTGTAGCTTAGAACACGCATCACGCTGGAACTACTGAACGGATTTGGCTGAAATTTGGTATGGTTATAGCTGATTATGCAGAATAACATTTAGTGTACATTTTGTTTTCTAAAACGGCCAAGTGCGGGTTGCCCAAGCAATAAGGATGTAATTTTTATTCAATATTTTTTTATGAATTTGAATTTCAATAAAAAAATTTAAATAAATAAATCAAAAATTCATTTTTTCCCCTATTTTTTACCTTTCCCTTCTCTCTTACCCATAAACAGAGCTTTTTTTTCTTATATTTTGGCTCCACACATAGTGTATTTAGCCAGTGTCAAGTATTGTAATTTTTCATCACGTTAATAGAATATTTCAGGTAAAGTCAAGTCTTAGTCATAGTCATATTCATAGTCCAGTCTAAGTCAGGTAGTCATATTCCAGTCTAAGTCATGCTCCAGTAAAGTGGTGGCAACTTTACTAGAAGCTTCTATCGAATTTTGGAAGCAACACGGAAAACCACGTTTCACCACATTATATCACTTACCCACACTCATGCTCGTAATTCAGCAGTTAATGCGTAAAACGCCACCAATTTTAAACATTAACACTTTTCCGCGTTCCCGCCAAAACTCATAAACAGAGTTAAGACTTAAAACTAATTAACCCGTGCGAAGCCGGAGCGGTTCAGCTAGTCATAAATAAATATTAACTTTTGCTAGTTTTAGCAAAAGCTAAGCAACGCTATTTTTTTTAGATCTTTTCTTTAATGGTAATACTGACATCGACAATCTCGGCGGACGCTTGTTCTATTTTCTCCGGACGGTTCGCGAGTTCCGCTTTAGCTTTGTTCTCTCTTCTCTTGGTGAGCTGCATCTGAGCGTGTTGCCAGTTTTGGAAAACCTGCCGAAAAATAATTGCCATGACAAAAAGAAAAAGTAGCCTTTTCCATATTTGAAACTTTTCCCTGGGATTTAGGCTTTTTCTCAGATAGTATGATAGAAGAATACTATTTTATTGCTTCAAAAATTAACACATACCTTGACTCTTTCGTGGAATACGTCTTTAATAGCGCCTATGAGTCCGAGGTAGTCTTTGATGTGTTCTGTTAGAACGTAGAAGTCCGTATTTGATTGCTCTATTCTCAGTTGTTCCACCTGTGCACAGACAAAGTAAAGATTTGGTAACTGCATAGTCCCATCAACAGCTGAATGAAATCTACTACAGCCCGGCTAGCATGCGCACCGCGACAAAATTATCTCGACACTTTTTCTCGTGAGAGACCGGGACAAGGCTATGGTAGCGCCGGAGTGCGTCTCACTCTAATAGCGACGACTATTTTTCTCGCGGTGCGCATGCTAGACCATCATGTTCACACAAGGACCATAATAGGCATGATGACTAAAATTTTTATTTTGGATAAATTAATTATGCTCCTCAAAAGACAAACATTTGTGAAAACAAAAATTAAATATCTCAAATAATTACCAAGTTGCAAGCATTTTAAAAACCGGAATAGAAAGAGATAGCTCAAACGGCCCGTGACGTCAGGGGAAGGTCGTTATAGTACCTCATTACTAAGCTGTGGTAGCTTTTCATACAATCTCTTTGGCATGTGACGTCACGAGTAGATTTTTCATAGTAACTGTGGGGGCGCTCTGTTTCGCGAGAAAGGGACAGGAGATGCCTCCTGTAGAAACTTTAAAAGCTTATTACTCCGCGATTTATTTACCGATTTTGCTTATTTTGTCAATTATTGCATTCATTTTCAATCTTCTTTATGAAAGTAATATTTACTTGTTCATTTTTAATAGTAGTCATCATGCGTATTATATTACCTTTACAAGGTAATATGTGGTCCTTCAAAACATTCTTAACTTCTCATGCAAGTCCGCGGTGTGACTAAGCGCCCGAGATAAAGGCGCAAACAAGTCGGCGCCAGTATTCCCATCACACTCTCACAAACAGATACGTGACATCACTCCTGCATGGTCCTTCAAGCTATTATGTGGTCCTTCAAGGTAATATGTGGTCCTTCGAGATTTTCTCACTTTCTCATGCAAGTCCGCGGTGTGACTAAGCGCCCGAGATAAAGGCGCAAACAAGTCGGCGCCAGTATTCCCATCACACTCTCACAAACAGATACGTGACATCACTCCTGCATGGTCCTTCAAGCTATTATGTGGTCCTTCAAGGTAATATGTGGTCCTTCGAGATTTTCTCACTTTCTCATGCAAGTCCGCGGTGTAACTAAGCGTCCGAGATAAAGGCGCAAACAGGTCGGCGCCAGTATTCCCATCACACTCTCACAAACAGATACGTGACATCACTCCTGCATGGTCCTTCGAGTTAAGATGTGGTCCTTCAAGGTAATATGTGGTCCTTCGAGCCATCCTCACCTTCTCATGCAAGTCGGCGGTGTGACTGAGCGCCCGCGACAAGGGCGCGTGCGGGTCGGCGCCCGAGAGCGCGGCCGCCGCGCGCGCCGCGTCGTGCGCCCGCGCCGCCAGCTCGCGCCGCTCGCCGGCGAGCGTCTCGCACGCGCCGTACAGTCGCCGCAAGCACGCCTCGAGCCCTTCCACGCGGGACGAACGCTCTTCGAACCACTGGAATAACGTTCAAACTTGTTTATTTGGTGAGAAACATGTTCATATTAATGGTTGGGTGTTTTTAAATGAATCTAATGATTAACTCTAACATTTCATCGCCCGTTTTCATTTGGAATACCGGCATTTATGTGCCTAAGAAACTTTTGATAGATTTATAATATGTCTTGATTGGTTGGGACAATAATTAATAGATATTAATAGTAAATTGAATCTAATTCGACAGCTCTAAAAGTGTTTCTGCTGTCCCTGTTACAGATAGAAATTAAAAGGGCTAGATTAAGTAATACAATAGAATAAAATAGATTCTTCGATTTGGTAATTGAAAAATCAATTTTATTCTACAAAAAGAATAAGAAGAAAATTATATAGTAGTGGCACGGTGATAAGGTTGGTTTTGGTTTGCGTGGTGGGGCAGAGATGTAAATGGATCTGTGCACTGGACAAAGAATATTTCTTCTCTTTTCTTTTTTGATTGATGGCTTTTAAAAATTTGAACGCTGTTTGGTGTTTTTCTTTCAGTCAGACAGAGGCTAGTAAGACTTTAGAACATCCATTACATGCATTTAAACAACTTATCAACCAATTTAACTAAGTATGTCTGTGTGCAGGACGACGTTGTCGAAACAGCTATTTAATGAATAATTATATTATACTGTAATACATAAGCTACCTATGTAAATTAGATTAAGTCTCAATGGGTAAATAAAGCAACAATGATTGGGATAAACAGGCAGTGCATAGGTACATGGGTAGGTAGGTGTGTAGGTAAATAGGTACATAGGTAGATAGGTACGTAGGTATATAGGTACATAGTAGTAGGGAATAAATATGTCAGTACCTATAGGTAAATAAACTTAGATAACTAATCTGTAACTTTCCTACAAGTGTAGCAAAACAGTCATAATCATAAAACCATTATTGAACAATAGGAGCTCGGATTTAGAAACCGGCACCCTTGTATAATGTACGGAAAATTCCAACGTTCGAATTGTATCGCGCCTCACGCACCTGTAATGGAAAATTCCCCGAGCTCCGCCGGTTAGTCGACAGCGCTTCTCTGTGATTCGCCAGCCAATAGGAACGCAGCTTTTCGTTAAGGAAATATTGTATAAATATAGAGCGCGTAGCCGCTACTGGCATGCACCACCCCGTCGTCGACGCCCAAGACACGTCTTGAGCGACCCGGAAGATCCTATAGCAGCCGTTGTTTCGGCTGCGCTAGGATCACCGGACCAGTCTAGCCCTTCTGGCTCAGGTACCGATTTCGGCACCGGTGTAGGATACCAGCGTAACACAATCAGACACCGACCCCGCCGGCGAGGTCGACGTACCCCCCGTAGGTTAGTTAGAACGGTCGCGACTTTCCATAGGGTCCACTCCTCCAGCGGACGTAGCCTTCTCGATCCTCTTATCCCGGCAACAGCCCAAGCCGAGGCTCGCACCCCAGGGGTGCCCTTGAGCTAGTTGCCCCCCACTTTTGTCGGCTGGGTGCCTTAAGCGCCTGCCCTCCCGCCCGGTGACGCTGTAAAGGTCGTTAGAGACCAACAGCATTAGCCCGTTCAAAAAAAAAAAAAGCTACTGGCATGTATCGTTCCAGCCTCCAAACAGTAAACAGCTTCAAGAATAAAAAGTTACCAGTACACCAGCAACAGTATTTTCGTCATGCTTCAAGAGCTCCTGCCCCTCCAACCCAGCAATAGTTAATGTACATCTGGTACAGTCTGTATGTCTGCCATTAAGCTACATTTTACTATGGATTTGATTGAACAATGAACATGTACTAATGATATCAATATACTCACAGGGTCAGACTCATCCATTCTGTATGTGATTTTGTTGACGGTCTCGCCGACCTTGTTGAATAGACGCAATACTCCGGCGCCGCTGAGAGCTGATGTCGAAGTTGCTTTGGGCAGTTCTGTGTCTATAAATAAATAATAAATGTATGACGCCCCCCGATCACTAGATCTTAAACCCTCATTAGACCTTCTTGTATCTGGGGACACCTAAACTGCGAGGACCATTTGAACTTTTGATTTATTTGTCGGATAATAAAGAATTTCGATTTGATTTTTTTCCCTGTGCACAAATTGACCAACTTGACTTGACCTGTCGCGGGAATCAAACCCCTAGCTCCCAGATTAAGAGTCGATCTGCTCAATTAGTATACCATAGATGCAGTCACCAGCCATAAAGCCAGCTAAATATACATTTCAATTTTAAATTTTATGCTGTGCAATATCGTTATTTCTTTATCACTTCGTCACAAAAATGCTGCTATCTATTACAAGCAGACTTGTAACAAAATACAGTAATAATTTCAACATCAACTGTAGCTAATTGGGTATGAAGGCCGCAATGTTTTGCCTAATTAGATTGTACATTGTCATAATTAACGTACAATGCGGCTTTGTGAAAGAAGATATAATTAACTAACTGGACGGCATTTACGAAAACATTTCTAGACTCTACTTTATTTATGTTTTATGAGAAGTTACAATGGTATCTGCGATACCACGAAGCGTTTAAAAAATAGGTTAGAAATAGAACCGTAAGAAATTATATGAGTACCGTAATTCTATGGAAAGTTCCATAGAAAAGTACTCAAATAGTTTTCAGACATCATCGGACAAATGCAGAATAATAAACTTATAATTCTTATTCCTCTTATAATTTTTACTACACTTGTTAAGGATCTTTGTGTCTGATCAATGAAGTATTATTGTTTTATGTGAATTTATTTTTCGAATTTTTGTCATTTAAATAATGATCATTCTCGCCATTATTTCCTTACATTTTAGCCGCCATAGCGTTAATTACGAAAAGCACATATCCGTCGCGATTACAAAAGACATTGTTCCGTTGACACACCATTCATATGCATAGTGCCAGAATAACAAAAAGCATTTTCACTCCTCGAAAAGGCAGCAAAAAGATGTGGTTTGCATATCGCTCGGGGAAATGACAACCGATGGGGAAGAAAGGTTCTCAAGTAGCTACTACGAAACGGAAGACGCAGTGTAGACTGGCTCCCACTAGGTGGACCAACGGTCTAGTGAAAAACAGGGAGCCGATGGATGTAGGAGGCGAGCAACCACTCAAAGTGGCACTCTCTGGGGGCGGCCTATGTTCAGCAGTGGACGTCTTCAGGCTGTTAATGATGACAAGTTTTTCCAAAATAAAAAATGTTACCATACCTGACTCCAAAAACTCCCTAAAATCAGGGTCAATGCTGAGTACAGGGTGTTGCCCGACACGGTTCAGGAACCTCTCCAGGGCCGCCCGACGTCTCTCTACGAACTGGGACTGCACATTGTGGCCAGTACCGTTGGCACTTTCAGTAGACGGCGTGGATGTCATCTTTACCTTTGTAGTTCCTACAAAAACGATATGACAATAATGTTGTGTAAATGAAACAAAACACTCGCGGATGATAGATTCATAATTCAGGTCCATGATTTTGATCCATACTGGCTTGGCACGCCACACGTCGCGAATCTTATAAGCCTTAAAAAATTAATGATCTTGTAAAACATTTGTATGAAATAATAATAATAACGCCCAATGACCAGATACATAGATCCTGCACCCTAACTATGATTCCCTGTATCTAGGGCCCAGGAACTATGAGGTCTCACAACACCAGATAAGTATTTACGCCTTTTCCTGTGCACGAATATTTGCATTGTCGCGGGAATCTAACCCAAAATAACCCAAAAATACGGATAACAAGAATTATAAAGCAAAAATACCCATCAATTAGCTCAATGCACCATTTATGCGGACGAACTATTTTATTTTACACTTTTGTTTTTTTATCATATTTACTGATATTTCTGGATATTTAAAAAGGCCATAGATTGAGAATCTAACTCTATCTGTAGTTACGAATCACATCTAGGCAGCTAAAGGTGCATTACATAATGGAAATGAAAAAGTATTTTCTCACCCATAATACTCTTTTCTGGTGCTGGTGGAATAATCCTTCCTGACCGCAGATACTTCTCTGTCAACTTCTCATGCAAGCCGAGGAAGTCACTGAAACGTCTCAGCACTGCAAACTCGTGCTTATTGAATATTGGCATGTTTGTCTTAGTGAGTACACGGTACGCTACATATGAGCTCATGCCTTCGCCAATCTTCTGTGGCTCTGTGATTGTGATAATGATGTTGTTGGAACGTTCTGTAGCTATCTGTGGGACAATGTTGTGAATTTCTATAAAGGATTATTTAAAATAATATGAACAATAATGATGCCAGCATGTTAGGTAAGCAGCCTTCTGGGCCCAAAGTCTACTATTTCAATTGTGCCATAATGGTTCATGAATGGTACCATAATGACAGATTTTGACACTAATGTTAGTCTACAAACCATAAGTAGACTACAATTATACTTGCACAATTCTAATAGGTACACTTTGACATTTCGAGGGATACCAAGCTAGAGATTTTCTCCCTAAATTTTGAGGTAAAAGGGAAATGGGGGTTCTTAGGGGATTAATATTTTGAGGGTGTTTTAGGTGGTGAAGTCAGGATGAATTTCCTGTACTAAAAAAGAATCATACTATCACACTAATATTATAAAAGCGAATGTTGTGTGTGTTTGTTTGTGCCCTATTCACGCTACGAATTTGGATGTTTGAAATAGAGATCTTGTACACTGGATTAGCACAGAATACTTTTGAACCAAGGGAGACACCGGGTGGGTGGCACAGCAAGTAAATGCATATATTTCGGTATTTGTATATATTTCGGTGGCAGCATAAAAAAGTGTCTGTTGATAACCTACATTTGCGTTTTAGATGTAGTTAAAAAATAAGAAAAATATCAGCTGTTCCATACATTTCATCAAGATAAATGGTCATTTTTCTATAAAACAACTGATCATTTTTGCCAAGATAACGTTCTATGCCGCAGAACAAAAAGCTTTTTAGCCTAAGTGATGTAAACCTAATCAAAGTATGCTAGGAATACAAAAAAGCTTAGGGGTTTTTAGGGGGTTCTAGGGGTTTTAAGTTATCTAGGGAGAACATTCTTTAGGAGCTGGCAGCACTTTTTTTCGAAATTAGTGTTGCGACTATTACACATCCGATTAATCGGTGAAATTGTGGAATAAGATAATTAATATTCTTTTAATTTGGGGCCACAACTTCGTCAATTTCGCGTGGATAGAGTAGAATATATTAAATATCTTATAATCAGTATTACATAAACTTTTATACTTACATGATATCTCATATTTTATTTATTTTTTCTTTATACCATTGTCTAAAATAATCTTGTGTCTTTGTGGCTATGTAGCACTTCACAATACTAAGCCACCCTTTACCGTAAAGAGAATGGAAACTTTGCTGAAGAAAGCTTGTTCGTACATTACAAATTAAGATGACTGGTCTGGTAATGCATGATTTTGACAGAGAGATGTGCATTTCGGCAGTTTTATAGACAATCGAATAATTATTAATGTTTGCGACGATGATGATGATGATGATTTTTCAAGTAATATAAATATTAGTGAATCTGATTAAATGACTATTCTCGAACCCAGTATATTATTTATTTAAAAAATATATATATGCATTCAGAGGTACCTAACACTTAAACTTAAGTCGAATATACCCAATATGGTATTTAGTTAATACCTAACCTTTCGATGCATACATTTCATGCTGATATAATTCATTATAAGTCATTCGTTCTCTTACTGAGGTCATATGAAAAAATGAAACGATTACTAAATAAATATGTAGAATCAGTATCGATTTCTCATTAAAATCGGGTTTATCCGATAGCGATTATTTCGATAGCGTTAGCGTTCACATCCCTAGAACAGTTAATCTGACAGTGTCAATCACTGATCATGTCAACTTCATACTGCACTTCTTTTTTTTGTTAAACTGTAGTGTCAAAATCTGTCATGGCACCATTCATGAACCATTATGACTAGCCACAGAAGCCATAAACCAAGAAGTCAACCATTATGACACAATTACACATGACACAAGTGTCACTCGGAACTTTAAAATAATAAAGTTTCGCGTGATACTGCACTGCGCACGTCTTCCTGAGACATCACACAGTCTAGTAATCAGATTACTACACTGTGTAATCAGGTCATAAAATCTCATTTGCCCAGTAATTTCACTAGCCCTTCAAACCGGAACACAGTAGTGCTTGCACACTACTGCTTGGCGGCAGAATAACTGGCAAAGCGGTGGTACCTACCAAGACGAACTTTGCATAAAAGTCCTACCACCTAGTAGAAATATATAGTATATAGTATAGAATATTATAGTATAGGATAATGCGGATAGTATACAGTTTAAATTTTTGTTGTAGTAGGTAGTGTAACATTAATGTAAATGTAAGTAACATTTAGTAGTAGCTCTATTTTTAGCAAACATGCCCCGACACAGACCGCATGATCACTTGAGGCGAGATATTGCCAAATGTGAGTCCATCCATTCAAGCATAAAAAATGCTTGAAAATTCTTTTTTTCAAATTCAAATATTAAGTCAGCGCCATTTCTGTGGTCCTATTTCGTGATTAAAATGAGTACATAGTTGGTTTAATGAATGACATTCAAAAGCATAAGTCTGATACTGTTGCATTATATTAAGGTAATTTTTACCTCTTCCATGATTGGACTTGCGAGAGTAGCAGTGATAGAAGGAGGTTCTCCGAAGGATATCTTCTCTAGTCCTTCTCGAGCTCCATTCACCTCCGGATCTAAACTGACCTCCTGCAATAAAAATTACACAAATGGCTAGTATACACACTAATATTATAAGAAAAGAGCAAATGTTTCTATTGCTGTTTCACTCTCAATACACTTTTAACATAATGGTAGAAGAGGGATAACCATATTTTCATTATAATACTATCCTGTCAAATTCAGTTTAGTTTAATCAAAAGCTTTTTTTTATTTTTTTGTGAGATTGAATGACGTGACGAGCTGGTCGTTCACCTGATGTTAAGCAATACGGCCGCCCATAACAGTTGCAGTGTCACTCGGAACTTAAAATAATAAAGTTTTGCGTGACACTGCACTGCGCACGTCATCCTGAGACATCACACTGTCTAGTAATCAGATTACTACACTGTGTAATCAGGTCATAAAGTCCTATTTGCCCAGTAATTTCACTAGCTACAATGCCCTTCAAACCGGAACACAGTAGTGCTTGCACACTACTGCTTGGCGGCAGAATAACTGGCAAAGCGGTGATACCTACCTAGACGAACTTTGCAGAAAAGTCCTACCACCTAGTCAAAATTTACACAAATGTAGTTTAGTTTTGTTTAATGAATAGGCTATAAGGCTAGTGTTGTGTACTTACCAGATGATAAGAGAGTAAGAGGAAACTGGAAGGATGTGTTATGAAACTGATAAAAATAAAACCAAGCTATTGTATTTTAAATTTAGAGAAACAATAGTATTCCCAGATTCTGTAACTATTTTTATTTTTAAAGATTTCTTGTTTATAGCTAATAACAACTATAGCAATGTCGCCTATAATAAGGAAAAATTTGAAACACAAACAGGATTTCAACCTGCAAGCATCCATCCCTTTAGCTGGGGCAATATGTGGGGCTATTTTAGAGATCTCATATGTCCTTTACGATTTACATCTTTAAAATCAAAAACAAATCAAATCACTTGTGATCTAATTTAACGTTTACATAGTCATCCCTTGATTTATTGTTTCCAAGTTATATAAAGTACTCTATACCCCAGATAATATAATACCTACAGTACAGATGCCTCATCCCATACAACGGAATAACGTGGGCTATTTTACGAATTATTGTATTTCTGCATAACGCAAGATTATCAAGCAACATTTATTGCATGTTGGTGAAGTATTGGGCCTTATGAATACACTGGAGACTAACTAGTAACTCTCTGGACACGATTACATTTTCATCAAGTTCAGGCTATTTTTCTTTGTACCTGATGGGACCCCATGTCCATACACCACAAAATCACCCATCAGTGCCACTGGAGCAGCTGTGCCAGCAGCCTAGTGCCACATTCCACTATTTCAAGGGACTACGATGGATCAGGTAGATGCTGGCAGGGGGAAATGCACCATCATCATCATCCCGAAGACATCCACTGCTGAATATAGGCCTCCCCCAGAGTGCCACTTTGAGCGGCTGCTCGCCTCCTGCATCCATCATCTCCCCCCAGTTTTTACCAGGTTGTTGGTCCACCTAGTAACCTTTCTTTTCCATCGGTTATCAGTTTTGCAAGCAATTTGGCCTGCCAATTGCCATTTCAATTTCAACTTGCAAATTTTTAGGGCTATATCGGTCACTTTAGTCCTAGTAGTTTAGGGGGAAATGCACAATACGGGGTGTATTGTGCATTTTCCAAATGGGACATGAGCACAGGACTTATTACCTCTATGTAAAATTAGAATTAGAAGACCATACAATTTGTATGTACACAATCATTCAAGCCGATTGCTATACGGCCAACCATGTTTTCAGCAGATCTCATGACAAACAAGTTGGTGTGAAGTCATCTAAAATCATCTCACATAGATAATTATAATGCACTAATGATAACGAAGGTATGTATTTTACTGGCTTATATTTTTTATGCTGTAAACTATAAGTTTTGTTGTGCACTCATAGATAAATATTATCAGCTACAACTTAAAAACAATAAGCCAATGAGTCATTTCAACAGTGAATGTAAAATAATAACTCAAGTACCAGAACAGACTTTGTTAGATTACAGAAGGTAGGACTAAAATTAACTGTAAATACTCTTGTAAATGGTAGATATTTACAACAAAAAAACAATTAGCAATAATTAGGTTGTCCGTTTCTTTAAATCATCGAGTACGATTAGGGGATAATATTTAATTGCTTTGTAGATACGAAGTTTGTAAATAGAGCGATTAAAACAGTAAAGGGGCGTAAACGCACGCTCGGGTCGCCCGGTAGATCAATGAGGGGCGGATGCGGCCTAAAAAGTAAGCAAAACAAGATTCCAACAAGATACCTGGACCGCAGACGCGAAAAGGTCTTCGTCATCTCGGCTTTCCTTGTTAATGTCGATGTTGCTGAAGGGCGGTGAATCTAGCCTCTCCGACATGATTGAGTCAATTCTTTAATACGCACAATAACGATGTAACGCAACAACAACAGAATTGATCAAGTTTTCTCAAAAATATATCAACTTTCCGACTTTTTCCGATGGCTTTGCTGGAATTGTTCCATATGTAGAAAAGTACTCTGTGAGTTCATGAATTGGACTTGCTAGTTGCTTGACTTGACAAATGACAATGATTTGACATTTAGATTGAGAAGTTGACGTTAACAATCTATGACGTTGACGGCTTGGCAAGATCCTTTTTTTTTGTTTCTTATATTTTGGCTCCACACATAGTGGATTTAGCCAGTGTTGAGTATTCAAGTTATACCTCCATGATTCAAGTATTCAAGTCCAATACGTAGTATTACTACCTAATCTGTGTTCAAGTCATATAATTTCTGATACTATGTTGATGGTTGATCCATATAATTCTACGTAGTATTTACTACGTAGAATTATATACTCTTAGCCACTCAGTGCTGCCAATTGCGGGGAAAATCCCCGATTTGCGGGGAATTGAGGGTTGCAGCGGGGAGAGCGCGGGGAATGACAAAAATAGGGGAATGTCGGGGAATTCAGACCTTGTTTTTGGTGGGTAAGAATATTTTTTTGTTGGTCATTCGAAGATAAAAAAAGGGTTTCGCGCTCGTTTCGCTAGCTTTTTTATTGTTTCTATACATACATTATTTTAATCTGAAACCAGATATAATAATTCTGCAAAATTGTTTATAACACTGATTTGGTGTCAGCAGCGAAACACTGTTCAGCCTTAATGCCAGTATAAATTAAATTCCTTAACTATTGAATTTTATTTATATTATTCGAGAATTGGTAATTATTATTGATTTACCCAAAATTTAAATATAAATTACTTATGATTAATTTATTACATATAGTGAAAACTTATGAAATTACTTATAATTAGATGATTTATTGCACATAGGCACTGTGGAGTAAATTGCTCAAATGGCCATACTTGTTTTCTGGATTATAAAATGTGGCAAATACAGAAATATTTCGCACTCGCTTCTCTCGGTATCATATTACACAGTCATTACTGCTTTCAAAACACCGCTGGTGGCGGCGCCATACTACCATCGCGCTGTGCCACCGAAAAGTTGTCTTAAATTAGGACTTGGCTCTAAGTCGCGTCGTGTAGTTATAGGGAAAATAATCAGATGGATCCAGCATGAGAAATTTCGGATTTGGCCCAGGAAGGCAAAGAGTATGTAAACTAACAAACAACTAATAAACAGAAACAAAAAAAAAACAATTGCAATTAATTAATTAATTGAAATTGAAAGTAAAATGCAGGGGGGCAAATCTGTGAATAGTAAGACTACGGATTTAATCTAGATGTAAGTTGTATATAGTAGTATATTAAACAAATCATGTATAAAACGTAAAGTAAAACGTAGTGTTTTTGTTCCAAAAATGTCGTTTCGGTAAATTAATCATAAAGATGCGGGGAATTTCGGGGAATTGGCGAAACTGACGCTGGGAATGGAGAATTTTTTATTGGCAGCACTGCTAATCACAGCGGAGTACATTAGTAAAAACTGAAACCAGTAATCAAAAAAGAAGAAGGAAACCTAAAAAATAAATAAAAAGTAAATAAAGAACACAAAAATTTGTATTTTAGTGTTGTGTTGTGGCTAAATATGAGTAGTCAAGACAAAAAGGCGAAGATTCCTACGCCTCCCGGTGGCTCTGGAAACCTGTTGTCCAGTGTAGCGCCGCCTTCACAGCTGCCCAACTTCATTACTGCCCCTGTGGAGGTATGTTTTCCATCATTGTTAGAGGCTTTCTATTCTTTCACCCCTTAGTCAATCAGCAATGTTTGGCTTTGGGTGGATGAAAATATAGACATATATATTACGCATGATGCATTTATTTCCATATTGATTCTACTGCTAAAGCGCAACACCTGCATGCAGTTCTTGATATCATTCTCATTTGAGGATTAGTTGTTCTGCATGCCCTAGTCAAGTTGTGCAGTGTGGTTGCAAAATTTCAAGTGGAAACAGTAGCAGGAAGCTATGGAGAGAGCCATGCTAGGAGTTTCCTTGCATGATAAGATCTGCAAAAGAATAGTCTCCAATATAGCTCTTTGAATTCCCAAGTGGCAGCGAGCAGGCCACATCACCCATAGAACTGACAACTGATGGGGAATAAAAGTTATCAATGGCAACCACTATCTGGCAGCTGATGCAGCATAGGCCAGTCTCCCATTATGTGAACCAATAACTTGGTCAGAACCGCAGGGAGACGATGGATGCATGAGGCAAGTGGCCACTCAAAATGACACTATCTGGGAAGCATATCTTTTCAGCAGTTGATGTCTTCAGACTGATGATGATGAACTGCAAACAGTGGTCCTGTTTGTATCTCACTTAGTAAAGTGTTTGTATGACTATCATAACTCTAGGCAAAATACTTCTACCATGTTTCATAACATTACAGCATATCAAATAATGATAACTTATTCAGATGCATCAAGTAGTTCAGCCATTGCCACTACCACAAGTGACGGTGCAGGCACCTCAAACGGCATCCTCTGGCATGCCTGTGGTACAACCAGTGCAGCCAGTTATTGTGAAACCTCAACAGTATGATGAAGCAGAGAGGTTTAGGTAAGGACCTTAAAATGTATAATAATTCAAATCAATTGTTGTTGTTGTACCATATAGTGTACAAAACTAGACCCATGTTGTATGGTGGAGCAACGTTTCCTACAACAAGGCCAGTATGGTAGTTTATGGCTTACATTCTTTCACAGTGAAAAAATGCTCATGTACCTGCAGTGGGAATGTAAAGGCTGACCTTACAGTATACATAACTTGCTCACTTTAAGCTGATGACAATATAGTATAGTCAACAAATGTTATAGAAAACAATTATAATAATACTGTCCTTCATGTCCATGAAATAGTATAAGTGTACCAGATGTACATCAACTATTGCTGGGGTTGGAGGGGCAGGAGCTCTTGAAGCAGGAAGAAAATACTGTTGCTGGTGTACTGGTAACTTTTTATTCTTGGAGCTGTTTACTATTTGGAGGCTGGAACGATACATGCCAGTAGCGGCTACGCGCTCTATATTTATACAATATTTCCTTAACGAAAAGCTGCGTTCTTATTCGCTAGCCAATTACAGACGTACTCTTTCAACCAATTGGGAGACTGTGGAATTTTCCATTACATTTTCTATCTCCGTCTTTCTTTTCATGGAAATTTCCGTATGCAATGACCAATCAGAGCTCGCTACATTTTTCTATACAAATTTACTATTTAACCTCGTTTCCTTACCTTTTAGAGAGCACTCTACTATTCTAACATGGATCTTTACTTAAAATAGAACACTATTCTAACATGTAATTATAAACTATGATTAACTACATGTTACTATTTTGGTACTGATATAACCGACCTACTATTTACCTATCTACCTATGTACCTATGTACCTACGTACCTATTTACCTACACACCTACCTATGTACCTATGCACTGTCTGTTTATCCCAATCATTATTGCTTTATTTACCCATCGAGACTTAATCTATTTTACATAGGTAGCTTATGTATTACAGTATAACATAATTATTCATTAAATAGATGTTTCGACGACGTTGTCCTGCACATCTCTCCCGCCGTGTGGCTCCGTCACATCTTCTACCGGTGCTGGATCAACGTCTTCAATCGGCAGGATCACCATTTTCCGTACTGGCCTTCGCAGGACTCCTCCTTTGGTCTTGATGTCCACGGTGCGCACGATGTCGTCCGGCCCGGGGTACGTTGCTATAACTTTGCCTCGGATCCAGATGTTGCGAGGCAAGTTGGCGTCAATCAGTTGGACTAGATTTCCAACTTTGACTATAGGGCCTCGTCCGTGAGGCTCCCGCCGGTTTTGAAGCTCGGGGAGAAACTCGCGCACCCATCTCGTCCAGAATGTATCAGCTAACCTTTGTGCTGCTCGCCAGCTGTTCTTTGAGACGGTGTCCTTATCGTTGAATTCGCCTGGTGTTGGTACTCGCTCAGGTCCTCCCAGGAGCCAGTGATTTGGTGTCAGGGCTTCCGGATCTTCTGCATTGACTGAGACGTGTGTCAATGGTCGACTGTTGACCGTATACTCTGCTTCGGCCAGCAGTGTAGCAGTGTCGTGAGGACCTCTTCTGAAGGACTTCTTTCGTGGAGAGTTGCTGTCAGGGCTGTCTTCACCGATCGTACCATTCTTTCCCAGGCTCCTCCCATGAACGGTGCACCAGGTGGGATGAAACGCCATGAGATCGTGCGTTTCGCCGCTTCTTCTGATGTCGCTTCGTCGATGGCTCGTCGCAGCTCTTTGTCCGCTCCCCTCAAGTTGGTGCCGTTGTCTGACCAGATTTGAGTTGGGCAGCCTCGTCGTGCAATCATGCGTCTGAGTGCCATGATCGCTGAATCTGTGGTGAGCGATGCTGTATCTGTTTTCCATATGAGCCCCAGCACTCGTTCTGTTCTTTCTTCGGACTTGTAGAGTTCAGTATCTTCTTTAGCGTCACTCTCTCCGAGAGCTTGGAGAAGTCGTAGTGAGTTCGACTTCCACTGTTTGAGTTCGAAGCAGGCCTTCTTATGTATGTCTCGAACTTCTGTCACGGTTCGCGCTGCGTCTTCTATATTTTCGAAGCTATCCAAGTAGTCATCAACGTAGTGCTTCTTTTTTATCGCAGCTGCAGCTTCTGGATGTGTGGCTTCATGTTTCTGGGCATTCAAGTCTTTTACGAATATTGCTGTTGATGGAGAACTTGAGGCCCCGAAGATCAGCGAAGTCATTCTGTATTCTTCTGGAGGCTTGTCATCTCGTCGATCTTTGCGCCAAAGATAGCGGAGCGCATCTCTGTCTTCCACCCGGAGTTTGACCTGCATGAACATTTCCTTTATGTCCGCTGTCACTGCGATCATATGTTGTCTGAATCGCATGATTTCGCACGCAACGCAGGCAGGGACTGAAGTAGATCTGGCCCTTTGAGTAGCATATCGTTGAGAGCTACTCCTCTGGTTTTGGCGGCGGCGTCATGGACGACTCGTAGCTTGTCAGGTTTCATCGGGTTGATAACTGCGAAATGTGGCAGGTACCAAGTTTTGTTCTGCGTCTTCATCTTTGGTGCAGGTTCAGCGTAGCCTTTAGTGATGAGGGCTTCCATTTGTTCTGTATATTTCTCCTTCAGACGTGGATCGCGATCTAGCTTCTTTTCTATACCGAACAGCCGCTTCCGAGTGTTTTCATAGTTATCAGGAAGCGTGATGTCTTCTTTTTTCCAGAGTAGAGCCGTTTCGTATTTTCCTTCTTCTGTGCGGACTGTATTTTCTGTTAAAATACGCAAGGCTTGTTCCTCTGGATCTGTCTTCGGTTTCTTTGGGTTGAGGCAGAGCGCGTCCATGGAGAAGTATTGCTTCATCATGTCTTCTATGTTGTCCTCTTCTCGGGCTTCTGTTACATGTGAGACGAAGTTGATGCTATGTCCGAGGGTACGAGTGTGACCCCCGTGAAGCACCCAACCTAGTGGCGTGAGTGATGCCACTGGTTGGTTCCTGTTACCTCTTCTGATCTTCGATGTAATGAGGATGTGCCAGTTGTCTTGGCCTATCAGGATTCGTGGCTTCGCATCCTTATAAGTTAGGATGCTGCTGATGTCTCGTAGATGCTGGCATTTTTCTATTTGTTCCGTCGATACTTCTTGTGTTGAGACTTGCAAGTTGTTCACTGTTCTTGCTTGAACCGGTTCTTCGTGACCGTTCAGTCCCTTGAGTGCAAAATTGACTCTTCTTGACTGTGTTTCCGCTGTCTTTATTTTGTTGATTGCTTCTAAGTGTAGCGGGTCGACGGGTCCTGTTATGCCAGCTTTCTTGCAGATGCTGTCATCTATGAGCGTTACTGTTGAGCCGTCGTCCAGCAGGGCGAATGTATCGACTGCTGCTGCTGGTCCCTTCACTTGGATTGGAATTATTTTCAAATATGACTGTTCTCGGGTTCCGGTCCAAGTAGAGTTGATGGCTTCTGTTGATTTCTCATCGTTGCTCTCTGTTTTATCTGTTTTCTTGATGTAATGCAGCATCTTATTGTGATAGTACTTGCAGCCGTCAATGCCACATGGTTTCGACCGACAGCTGTGATTTCTGTTGCTGCAGCGCAAGGATTGAAAGCACCGACTCTTTTTCTTCACGGTGTCCCATCTTGCGTTTTCATCTGCGTTCTTAAACTTCCTGCAGTCCATCGGTGTGTGACCTGTGTCGTCACATACTAGGCACTTTGCTGTTGACTGCTTCTCTGTTTCTGTATGCACGTTGCGTGTGTGCTTGTTCAGTTGTGTAGGCTGCGGCTGTGAGCCCACTGGTTTAGGTTGTGCGTAGGGCGCACGCAATTCAGTTTCTTTCTTCAGGGATTTCTCGTACTTGAGCAGTTCAAGAGTTTCTTTTGTTTGCAGTGTCATTGCTAAAGAGAGTTGCGGAAAGTCTGGTTTAGGGCAGACTCCCACTGTTACCGACGATATCTGCCGTTGTGGCTGTTCATCGTCTTCATTTCTTCTGTGTACGCGTGTCTTCTGTTCTTTGATCGAAGACTTGGGTCCCGTATTCTGTTTTTCAATCTGTGGTTCGGGCCCTCTGTTCTGTTCTTCGATCAATGGTTCAGGCCCCTGGTTGCCCAACCAGGCACTCACACGTACTTTGGCCTCTATCTTGGAGGACATGGAGACGACGTCTTCATCATCAGGAACTTCTGTTTCAGCCGCTGCTAGTCGTACTGCGGCTATTGGTACTGCGGCTCTTTGCGAGAGGTCTGGTTGAGGACAGACTCCCGCCGGTACTGATGGTATCTTCTGTTGTCCCTGTTCATTGTCTTCGTTTATTCTGTGTACGTGTGTGTTCTGTTCTTCGACCGATGGCTTGGGTCCCGTGTTCTGTTTATCGATCTGTAGTTCGGGCCCTTTGTTCTGTTCTTCGGTCGGAGGTTCAGCCCCCTGATGTTCCAACCAGGTGCTCACACGTGCTTTGACTTCTGCCTTGGTGTAAACGGAGACGTCTTCATCATCAGTATCTTCTGTTTCTATTGTGGCTAGTCGTGCTGCGGCTAGTTCCACCTTTAGGCGCATAAGCTCTTCCTTGGCTTTCGCGACCTTTCGCGCTTTTGTGCGCGACTGTACTGTTCTGACCGAACCCCCATGCTTGCGTGGGTTCGGGGGCTTGTCTGCGGCGGTGAGACAAGCTTCCTTTCTTCTGTTTTCTGTTTCGCCCTGCCTGGCTTTAGGCGGGACGGGCTGTTCGGCTGTTGATGTACCCGGCCTCACGATGAGCTTCGCTGTTGTACCAGTAGCCTCCGTCACGTTGGAGCGTGTGACGGAGGGATTGGCGGCGGATGCGTCCGCCATCGTCGCTGTCGAATCTTCTGTCGTCGTGGTTGTTGCCGTCTCCGCAGTTAAGGCTGTGGTTGCAGTCGTCTCGGTCCATACGCTTTGTGAAGTAGCGGTGGTACCAGAGGACGACGACTGCTTGGCCTCTTCCGCAATGAGACGGCCTTTGCTGCTGGAGCGGGTGTTCGGCATTTCGAGCAGCTTCGATGTTCTTCTTGTTTCAGTTCGGAGACTTCCCTCGTTATCCGGCGCTCGATGGACCAGCCAATGTACCAGATGTACATCAACTATTGCTGGGGTTGGAGGGGCAGGAGCTCTTGAAGCAGGAAGAAAATACTGTTGCTGGTGTACTGGTAACTTTTTATTCTTGGAGCTGTTTACTATTTGGAGGCTGGAACGATACATGCCAGTAGCGGCTACGCGCTCTATATTTATACAATATTTCCTTAACGAAAAGCTGCGTTCTTATTCGCTAGCCAATTACAGACGTACTCTTTCAACCAATTGGGAGACTGTGGAATTTTCCATTACATTTTCTATCTCCGTCTTTCTTTTCATGGAAATTTCCGTATGCAATGACCAATCAGAGCTCGCTACATTTTTCTATACAAATTTACTATTTAACCTCGTTTCCTTACCTTTTAGAGAGCACTCTACTATTCTAACATGGATCTTTACTTAAAATAGAACACTATTCTAACATGTAATTATAAACTATGATTAACTACATGTTACTATTTTGGTACTGATATAACCGACCTACTATTTACCTATCTACCTATGTACCTATGTACCTACGTACCTATTTACCTACACACCTACCTATGTACCTATGCACTGTCTGTTTATCCCAATCATTATTGCTTTATTTACCCATCGAGACTTAATCTATTTTACATAGGTAGCTTATGTATTACAGTATAACATAATTATTCATTAAATAGATGTTTCGACGACGTTGTCCTGCACAATAAGTATTATAGTAATTTCTAAATTATAATATATTATATATATGTTTGGAAGTGGTTTTGAAATATAACAAACATTTTTATGTAATATAGTAATCAGTTACAATCAGTCAATTACTTCTAAACTAAACAAAACATAGTTACTTATAGGGGTAACTAGAATTCTAAATATGATCCTCAGTTGTCAGCACTGGGGACATCACCAGGAGATGGTGACAAGTGGGAATGAACCATTTGAAATAGGAACTCTGAAATATTTAAAACAATAAAGGCCTTATAATTATAATGTAGGACCAAGATCACATAATCATATCAGTCATTAACATTACTTATTAACAAGGCATCTGGGCCCGAAGTCTGCTGTTTGGCGACATGTGTAATTGTGTTATAATGGTTCATAAATGGTACCATAATGACAGATTTTGACACTAATGTTAGTCTACAAACCATAAGTTGACTACCCTTAGTGTCAAAATCTGTCATTATGGCACCATTCATTAACCATTATGACACAATTGAAATAGCAGACTTTAGGCCCAGCTAGGCGATTATGTAACTTGATTGCAACCAATAGAAACACAAAAATGTATGGATTTGACAGTTTCAATACGCAGTTTATGTGCATAGTTACTATGAAAATTTTCATATTCGGAATGAAATTTCTCCTGTTGCATTGCTGTCAAAGTTACGTAATCACCCCGCTGGTGTAGCCTACATCTATGAAATATTTAGAAATTAACAATGGGGCAAATTTTCCGTTGTTTTATTGTACCACAGCTTAATGACAACACACTTTCGAGCCTCTAGACCTTTTTGACATTCACCTCCCACAGGAGGTTTATCGTGTGTGATGAATTCTTCAGTTTCTTGCAAATTCGAAGGTGGGGCAATGCCAGCCTTGTTACAAATATTGTGTAAGATGCAACATGCATAAACAATCCTCTGCACTATTGCAGGTTTGTAGTGAAGCACTGATTTTCTTTGCAGACATTGCCAACGAGATTTCAACAGGCATATGGTTCTATCAATCTTCTTTCTTGCCATGGCATGCATTTGGTTGTATAGTTCTTCTGGTGAGCCATGAGGGGCATTTAGGATTGGTGTCATCAGGTTTTCTCCCTGAGGGTACATTGAATCACCTAAAGATGTAGAATATTGAGTAGTTAATATTAATATAATAACTTGTTGCATGCTGTACTTAAAAGTGATATAGATACCTAATAAGCACATGGTTTCTCCTCTACTATTCATGGCTCTAAGATAATTATCTACAGACTGCCCATTAAAAATCAATGTTTTATCTGTGGCACTGCCACAAAGAGCATCAACATGTATTATGTTTTCATCAAAGTCACAAATCTGCAATAGAAATAAAAGTTTAATTTCACAATGACATAGATCAAAACTTGTTGTTTCCTGTTTGTGGTGAGCTGATAAGCCGCTAAACACATAGATGATACTTACAATTTGAACATTGCTAGAATAGTATTGATGTTCATTTAAATATTTCTGTGGATTCTCGGTAGGTTTTACCAAGGCTACATGGGTTGTCCCAATACATCCAATTATACCAGGCATCTGGTATTCTTTCTCAAATCTGCAAATTAAAAGTATTTTGGATGGAAAAAAGGTTAGATATATAGAAAAGATGTTGATTTCCTTTGATGTTATCATTAGATTCTCTCTTTCAACTATTTTAAGTGAAATATACTTACTTAATCCTTACAACCTAGTTTCTGCCTGGGACTGCACATGTGGAATCAAGATAAAAATAGTTAATACTTACTTGGTTTTAATCTCATTTCTTTTTTCAATAATGTTTGGAAATCTTATGTGAGCGCGTAATATGGATGCATTATTTAGTGCTAAAGTAACATCTACTATGCACTTTGACACTGATTCTTGTGACAAGATATTAGCAAAAGTTTGTTGATATCCCCCTGTTGCGTAAAACGAGAGAGCTATCATGACCTGAAACAGTATACATAGGTATGTTGTAGTTATAGACTAGAAGAGCCTGCACCTTCACCTGTAATTTGTTACCTCATGGAAAGATTAATTTTCCTAGATAACCATATCTCATTTATTTGATTTTATATTTTAGTCCACACAGGCACTGCTGACACACTTAATGGCCTATGCTATGCTGTGATTATGAGTTTGTAATTATTGTTGTGTAAACATTGGGGCTGGCATGGCCATGTACCTATGCTAAAATCCTTAAAACCATTGGAATCAAAAAATAACTGCTAAAGTGTGCTCCACTGATCACATTTTAATTCAAAATTTTCAGTAGTTACTCTGTGTCAGTAATCAATATTGAGTGATTTTGTTGCATGTGATGTACATCAAAAAACTACTTGTATAGCTTGGTAGGCTATATATAGCAGCAGCCTATAAGTGAATTATTTCTGAGAAACATGTTAGTGCTGTTCATATGTGCAATAGAAACAGTTTGGAAATTAGCTGTGCTTTGAGTTGATAATAATTAATAATACATAATGTAGGTAACTGTAATGTAGGAGGCAAGCAGGCGCTCAAAGTGGCGCTCCCTGGGGGAGGCCTATGTTCAGCAGTGGACGTCTTCAGGCTGTTAATGTTAATGAGGATGAGTGTAGGTAACTTCAGTGTTGATTGTTTATTTTACCTTAGTATTGATTGGCAAATCGCCGCTACCCCGTAGCGGTTTATTCATGAATGGTGTTATCTGCGCCACCAATTCGTCGAACAAGTTTCTGGACAGGCGATATTTCTTAATGAAATGTTCATTATTCAGTGTTAGAGTTAGAGAACTTAATACGTTCGATCTGTAAAGAGCAATTTTTTTTCTTTTAGTGCGCCTGATTTTGCGCTCACGGCGTTCTTCTTCTTTTAATAGAAGATAATACATGAAGTAAGAAGGCATTTGGCAGCGCCCTCAAATCTTCATAAATCCGATATTTTACGTTATTTTCGAGCTTCGAGCACAAAGCTTTTGACAATAAACCATAAAGTCCATAAGTTAATATACTCTTTGTTGGTTTTGACCACAGAATGGCGTTGTTATAAGTTAGGTTTTTTTTTCTTATATTTTGGCTCCACACATAGTGTATTTAGCCAGTGTCTAGTATTGTAATTTTTCATCCACAGAATTCCCCCTATTACAAAAGTCTTTGTTTTCATCATATTAATAGAATACTGAATATTTCACGTAAAGTCAAGTCTTAGTCATAGTCATAGTCCAGTCTAAGTCAGGTAGTCATAGTCCAGTCTAAGTCATGCTCCAGTAAAGTGGTGGCAACTTTACTAGAAGCTTCTATGGAATTTTGGAAGCAACACGAAAAATCATGTTTCACCACATTATATCACTTGCCTACACTTACGCTCGTAATTCAGCACTTAATGCGTAAAACGCCACCAATTTTAAACATTAACACTGGAAAAAGCACAAGTTTTGAGAAATAATACAATGCAACGACGTGAAATTTTCCGCGTTCCCGCCAAAACTCCGTTAGGTTTTTTCATATCACTACCTAATCTGTGGGTTTTTTATTATATCCTTAACCCTATGATTACCTATTGTCTACATCGAGCCACGCGCTTCGATGCGCCTAAAACAAACAGGCCAGGGGGTCTAGCAAAGATACCAACCACTAACGCTAACGCCTCACGCTAACTCCAAAAATGTATTGAAATGACATTCGCTGCGGATAAGTTAGCGATTTCCGAAATGTCATTCCAATACATTTTGGAGTTAGCGTGAGGCGTTAGCGTTAGCGATTGGGATCATTGCTAGACCCCCAGCCCAGTTACGTCTGTGCGCGTGACAACTGCGTCATACACTGATCTTTACCTATGTACTCTGTGCTGTGATACACTGGCGCTGCGTCATTCGTCATGTTTGTCCTAGTGTGCGTGCATAATGCTACCAGTTATTGCACAGTTCCATTTAAAATGGGGAAAAACTATGTTTATAAAATAGACCAATTTTTGCCCTGAATGGAAGAAAATTGATATTTCGGGTCTTGCCCTAGGCCTGACCTCGGAGATTACCTCTCCTGTTTACAGTCACGAAGTGGTGCATGTACTATCTCCATCCCTTTCTACCTTGTAACTACCTATGCTATCTGTCTCACTCTAATGCTTCTGACACGCGTCGGCTAGCTGCGAGTCGGGTAACCCGATGCCATCTACTTTATCTTCAGTACCAACTCAGCCGGCAAGCAATTGCCTTGGTCAGGCCTAGGGCAAGACCCGAAATATCAATTTTCTTCCTTTCAGGGGAAAAATTGGTCTATTTCGGTTCTGTGCCTACGGCCTGACCTCTGAGATATGTCTTGAATCTGCCGGCGTGTCAGACGTACTAAAGCGTACTGTGAAAGTTCTGGCTCTGAATAGCTAGTATAGTATGATGGCTAGGTTTCAATCATAAGACAGATATAATAATACAAAAAATTGTATGAGACTCTATTTGTAATTGTCTTTTTCACAAATCAACGAAATAATGAAATGCTAGAGATTACAATCATTATCAAAAGACAGGTATAATGCAATCAAGTAATAAAGTAAATGAACCTTTCGCAAATGCCGTTTTGTTAATTTATGGGCACGAACGAATTTGTAATTAAGGTATTCACGCAATTGTCTGCGCTGTTGCATTTATCAATTTGTTTATAATAATGTTTGAAAAAATTGTTTGACCCTTGCCAATTTCCTCTTTTTAAGACCTCATCTAAGGGTAACTGGTTATTAAATATGGATGTCGCCACCGCTGCGCGAGTACTACCGGCACCTCCTTCGATTCCCGCTGATATCAACGCTGTTCGTATCCATCCGGCTATTACCGAACGTGATGCCGGCCCAGTTTTCCCACGTGTGGTAATAAACAGTGAATGAATAGACTGATTATTGGCATGCCTTCTCTGATGAGATATATCAATATAACGTTGAGTCCATCTGACAATATCCCATAGATCACGTTGATTCTTCAAGAGTTTCCATCCTGATTGCATGTAATTCGCCTTGTCCGTTTTGGACCCGAATTGGGGCCAAAAAATTACTTCATTAACCGACTTTTCGTAAAAGCCAGGGTCTATTCTAAGGAGTGTTAAGTCATGTACTCTTCTACCCGAAGACAAGAGTAAAAGTATCGCCAGATGTCTAGAGACTTGAAAAAGGTTATTGTGGTCCGGTGGGTTAATAATTATCCAATTTAATAAAGTATTAATATCCCAAATTTTTGTCCGTGTATTCTGAGGTTTCATGTTAGAAATCCCTTTTAGAACATGTTTTACTAGTGAATTATTAGTTACCCGATCAGTGTGCAATGGGTTCGAAAACGTGGCAATGGTTGACTTATGCACGCAAATAGTTCGATAGGATAGTTTTCGAACATAGAACAAGAAGCAAAGATATTGTGCTACTTCTGCGGGATTCGGGTTGTTAATCGAAATTTTGTTGTCTTCAGCCCATTTGCACCAGTGTTTCCATGCTGTCGAGTATGTACCGAGAGATGACTTACGCCATGAGGTCTCTAGGATATTTTTCTCTGTTATTGACCAATGTTTTATTAGATTGGCCCACCCCGTACTTTCCATGCCTCCAAAAACAAGTCCTTTACTTTGGGAGGAGCCCGGTTGGTTTGAAGGTCTATAAGGTTGCTCTCCAGGTTTCGAATTGTTAACGGTCTGTCCATCGCTCTTTTCTTTAAAGTCGGACGCCAAAAAAACGTTCTCCCATCTGGGGACTATTAAGATGAACGTTCTTTGACATTGATTGAGATGTTGTAAGATCCTGGCTATCAATGGCGGAGGGGGGAAAATCCATGCTAGTTTGTAATGCCACGTCCTTGTGAATGCGTTCACAAATTGTGCTTTCTTGCATGGGAACCGTGTCACATATTCTGGAACTACTGCTGATTTCGGTGTTGCAAATAGATCTATACATGGGGTGCCCCATTTTTCGAACAGAAGTTCTTGTATCGCTTTTGAGAGATGTCAGTCCGGTATGCTCTTGCCGCGTGACAGATGATCTGAAATTATATTGTAGTTCCCCGGAATGTGTTCTATATGTATTTGAATATTTCTTTGATTTGTCAAATTTAGGATTTTCTCCGTTAGTTTTAGAAGTGTCAACGATTTTGTACCTCCTTGGTTCCTTAGATAAGCAACAACTGTCTTGTTGTCTGATTGTATCAGAATATTTTTGCCCTGTAGCTGTTCTTGATAATTTGCAAGACTTTTGTATACCACATACATATCCTTTTTGTTTATATGCCATTTTTGTTGGTGTGGGGGCCATTCTCCGGATGTCAGTTTGTCTCCTATCTCCGCTCCCCAGCCCGTATTTGATGCGTCTGTGACTAAGTGAATGCTTGGTTCGTTTATTATTATGGATGACGAATGTCTTAAGTGGTGGGTCCACCATTTGAGCTCCGCGAAGATTTCTGGTTTTATATCGAATTGTAGATTGGGTCTTGATTCTGGTAGCTGGTTGGCAGCTCTTTGCATCTTTCGGCAATGCAGTCTGCCGAGTGGAATTACAAAGGCCGCAAATTCCATTCTTACTAGGATTGATTTTGCTTGTAGCCAACTCCATTTTTTGGTCATAATCAGGTTTTGGATTATTGTTCCGAGTTTTCGAACCTTTTCTGATGGCAAGCTTTTCAAGTTTGACTCTGTGTTCCAATTGATGCCAAGGAATGTTATCTGCCTTGTTGGTTTTAATACTGATTTCTCCGTGTTTATCTGAAAGCCCAATGTTGCGAGAGTTTTTAGTACTACCGCTGATTCTCTTTTTAATTCTTCTGGGTTTTGATTCGCAACTAGGAAATCGTCGAGATAAACAATTACCCGTATGTTTTGTCGTCTCAGAGATTTTGCTATCCAGTTTGTGATTTTTGCGAATATCTGAGGGGCTGAGCATAGTCCAAAAGGAAGAGCTGTCAAGGCATATGTTGTGTCTCGGTAATTTAGTGCAAGGTAACGCCGATGTCTTTTGGTTATTGGGATGTGATAGTATGCTTGTGATAAATCTATTTTTTCAGTGAGTCCTTCATAGGGGATGGATTTGAGTGTTGATACAACGTCGGATTGACTCTGAGGCAGTTAAAAATGGGTGAGGCATGCAGTTTCTTTCGCGCATCAGCGTAACGGAAGATCCGTTACGCTGATTTCATGTATCTTGCCCTAATCTTTGGCATTGTAACCCTTGTTGCTCCAAAGTTGGGTTGGCTCTGGGAATAGCTGGCCCGCTCTCTTTCGTTTTAGGAGCAAAGATGTCCCAACTCATATTATTAGTTTCGACAGCGTCTGCTGGGATATTCAATAATGGGCTAGGAGCTTGCCAGTTTACACACTCTGCTTCACTATGATTTTCTTTATTAGCACTCATCATTTCATACAGGTTTTGAATCATACCCTCCATTCTATCTAGCCTTGATTCTGTGGGATTTCCGGTGACGGAAGGCGATGAAAGGTATCGACCGGCCGGAATAACTCGGCCGGTCTTCAAGAAGAGATCTTGGAATGTTTTTAAGAGGACCCGCGAGGGTGAATTTCATCATGGACGTCAACTGCGCGGTTATTTAAATGAAGTGTAAAGTAACGTGTAAATTTTTACATAATTTTGTAAATACTAATCAAATTGTAAATAAACTGATTCCAAATTTACCACGCTAAAAATACCTAACTGGGTACCAAATTTTTTTTATTGCTAATTAGAGTTATAAAGTGTTATTATGGTTTACTAACAAAAGAAAATTACAAGTAATCTAGATAACCTATCCTCATAGGTCGTACGATTAGTGAGGTATTTTTGACGGTCCTAATTAAGCCCGTTCAAGTAGGAAGGGAAATTTGGTATCAAATTTCTCTTCGAATAAAAACTAGTTATTCTAAAAACTTTAGGATAGACCTACAAGCAACCTAACGGAGTCTTCCATTAATAACAGTATTTTTTTCTCACGGACGGGCGGGGAGCCATGTCCGCAGTTTTATTGCCACGTGGACCTTTTTGTAGAGGGATAGGTACCTACCTACAAGCAACCTAACGGCGCGGGCGTCTTCCATAATAACTGTATTTTTGCCCCACGGCGCGCGGAGCCCTGTCTGCATTTTTATTGCCGAGTGGCCTTTTTGTAAAGGGTTTGAGTCAACGTAGTGCCGCCCGCAACCGCGCAGTGCATGGCCTCAGCTGTACTTTGTTGCGTCTTTCATTCGTAACTAGACATGTCTGTGTGTGTGTGTGTGTAGTTGTGTACCTACGCATAGCGTACCACGTCACAGCGCAGCGCAGCGTTCACCGCGGGGTCCTACTATTGTCCTAGTAAGGGCTACTTGTGATTCACAACAAAAATAGGTTATCGAATATTCGGCTACTAAATAAATGTAGAATTTAAATTTTATGTTTAGATGATTAGATTTGCACGTTACAATGGATTCCAAAAATACGGAGACAATGCAAAACAACACCCGGTATACATAATATATTAGTCATCATCATTAACAGCCCGAAAACGTCCACTGCTGAACATAGACCTCCCCCAAATAGCGGCACCTTGAGCGGCCATTCGCCTCCTGCATACATCGGCTCCCCGCGGTTTTCACCAGATCGTCGGTCCACCTAGTGGGGGGCCGGCCTACGCTGCGTTTTCTGGAGCCGAGCATCTGCTGGAGATTGTTCGCACCCCCTGCCCTGCCGTACTGCTACCGTAGCCACGGGATAGCAGAGCTGTCGGGGACTGGGGGCCGTTATAGTCTGTACTTGTCATTGCGCTTGGCAGGCAGCAGTAGATTAAAATATAAAACCAAGAAAACCAAGGAGTATGCTGCGACCCATACCCTGGATATTCCCTTAGCCGACGGCACCCACGGGAAGACATGGGGTCGTCCTATTATACAGCCCGGGACCACACGGCGAAATATATTGGTATTTAACTTAATTTATGCATTTGTTTTTTGTGTATTTGTCCGATGGGGAAGAAAGGTTCTTTAGTCGCGACCACGAACTGAATGGCGCAGCGTAGGCCGGACCCCCACTAGGTGGACCGACGACCTGGTCAGAACCGTGGGGAGCCGATGGATGCAAGAGGCAAGCAGCCGCTCAAAGTGGTGCTCTTTTGGGGAGGCTTATGTTCAGCAATGGTCTTCAGGCTGATGATGATGACGATGATGATGATGATGATGATGATGTATTTTTTAGCAATGGCATTTGTTCGGTTCACTAAGTTAACTGAAGATCTGGTGATAACCGCGGGGAGCAGAAGCCAAGCAGCGTCAAAATGGCGTCATTCATTCATTATCATTTTTTAAGGACGCAAATTGACATAACAGCGCGTGCGTACGCCATGACAGCTCAACTCACACTAAACGCGGGGAAAGAGGCCAACAGTTGGCCTCTAAAGTTTTCTCCGCGTTTAAATTTTGAGGGTCTATCTAGACATGTAGGTAATCATAAGCTTAACCTTAACAAAGAATATTATGGTTTTGTATTTTCAAAAAGAAGTAACGGTTAAATTTTTTTTTTTGGTTTAACCGGCGTGGATTCAAAGCCGCGGGTTGCCGACTTCTGCTCTGCGCGATTAGCGTGTTTAGACACTTGTTGACTTAAGTAATAGCTACAAAAACTATGAACTTTTTTGAATTGGTACTTACAGAAAAAAATTTGGTGTTCATTACAATACTATTTCCGGTTTTCAGCCCAGCCATTCCACTTGCAAAAGGTGAGCCAACGATGTCCATAAGGTCACCGGAAGACTCTCAATCACCTGAATCTCTGCCTGAATCCATTGCCGAGACAGACAAACTTGGTGTGTACCACAGATAAAAAAATTCACCATCATCATCATCGACAGCCCTTCTCATACCACTGCTGTATATATGCCTCGCTTTGCACACGCACTTCGCATCGGTCCTGTGCCAATCGGATCCATTTTTGACCCGCGATCGACCCCTCTCTCAGAATCTCGTTGGATGGCTTATGAATGATAGAATGGTGGCCGAGAAAAGATTTAGTGAAACATGGCTTACGTAACAATAATTCTACGTACGTAATTATAGCCTCTGCACTATTGATGGGCCTGATAGCTCAGTTTGTAGTAACACTGCCTTCTGAACTGAGGGCTGTGGGTTCGATAATTCGATTCCTACCCAGAACAAACATTTGTGTAATGAACATAGATGTTTGTTCTGTGTATGATTGTGTGTATTTACAAACAAAAAAGTATATTAGTTATTTGGTTCCCATAGTACAAGCATTGTCTAGATTGGGGCTAGATGGCGCTGTGTGAAATGTCCACTTTTATTTATTTATCTACGAAGTAGGTTGTAGAAGAGCACTTCGGTACCTCGCCTCAGTTCAGGCACATCCTAGTGTTATCGCGTTTTGCCACCGAGTTAAAGGACTCGAAGTGCCCCGAAGTGGTACGCGGAGCGTCTCACTACTCTCGGTTCACTTCACTTCAACTCGAGAGGCCGTATTAATACAGGTTATAGTCAAGTAGGTCAGTAGGTCAAGTTGAGAGGATTATGGTACTATCCTTAGAGCATTTAACCAATGCTCTAAGGATAGTACCATAATCCTCTCAACTTAAGGCTGATAGTCCAGTTTGAAACAGGAAATTGTAAATTAATAGCGAGATTTAGGATAGGCCAGGTAAGATAGGCCTAAAGTCCATGCTACCTGGGTCATCTTATCTATCTCGCTGGCACATTTTGTAATTTTTGAATAAGTAGGTATATTGAATGAGTGAATGTATCCTTACAAAAAATCTGACTAATACAAGCCCTCAATAATAATATTACAAAATATGGTAAAAATTCTTAATCCAAACAAGTTAAAATCTTTTGATGTTATTTTTATAGTTAAATGAAATTAAAATATGTTCGTCTTTTTCATCACCCCTTTATCAGAAGAGTAGTTTAACGTTAGGGATTGCGATCTTTTTTTTATAATTGATAGGGTTAATACTTTACCACGGTCTCGTCTGATGGTATCATGGTTAGTGACGACGCGGTCGACGATGGAGCAATCTTGTTTAGAAAATTGGCACATGTTTTATTTTGTAGGTGACATAATGCCTGGCAGTGGGTTGATCACGTGGATGAAAGGTGCGGTGTCCACTGGTGGGCTATTGCAGCGAGTCGCGGAAAAAGCAAAGAGTTCCGTGGACTCAATGATCACCACATTAGACCCACAAATGAAGGAGTATTTAAGTAAGGATGCCATTTCAATAACTTATGCCTGTCTGCACTAACGTTTGATAGCTCCTAAGTTGGTATATCCTTCTATGACATACTACTAAAGGATTTGGATACATTCTATTAAAAGAGATAAGTGCCAACTCAAAAGCAATCAAACCTAGGTGCAGACGGGCCAGCCGCTTCTAGTGGCGCTCTATTCACAGGCTTATGTTTAGCAGTGGTCGTCTTTAGGTTGTAACAACCTGGTTGTTGATATTATTATCAATTATGTCGATGAATGATCGAAGCCGACACAAAGTGTTATCATACTAAAACACAAATTTTTTTAAGGAAGCGGTGGAGACATGCTCGTTGTGGTAGCATCAGACAAAGAAGTGAAGGTGTCGCCAATCAGAGAAGCGTTTCAGAATATTTTCGGCAAAGCAACAGTCATGTAAGTTTTATTTTGCTATTACTTTCTTACAAGGAGTGAAGATATAAATAAGGCACTGGCTTGCCAGTATCAGAATAATTTATTGAATATTTACTAGGTCTAATTGTACAATAAAGTAAGATCAATTTACCCGCATCGGGCAATCGATAATATGAAGAATCTATAATTTAGGTGCAACGAATATAATTTGCCGTGCGTAGAATACGCGTTTTGTGCTGCGATATGAGGACGCATTGAGGACGTATAAATCTGGAACCGTTTAATGACATCTATGAGTTAGAAACTTTTACACTACATTACGTCGGTCCTTTTGTTTGTATCTTATTATTTCAGATCTGGCGCACTCTCAAGATCTGTAATTTCTGCAGGCTTTGTCACAGAATATATAATAATACTACGTTATAAGCGGTGAACGTTTTCCGGCTGATAATGTGCCCTTAAAACGCCTTTGATTAGTGTAACCATGTTTCAGCGGGTATCAAGCGCAGAGTGACGTCACAGCGGCGCAGCCGGTCGGCTATGCGGCTGCGTACGCGGCGGCCAAACAACGGATTGCTCACATACGATCCGTGCATTCCGAACTTACCAACAACGTGCCTATTGTCGCTATAGAGGGCTTTCTAAACGAGGCTATGGCTGACAGGTTAGTTTCTTCATCATCATCATCACCATCATAAACATGACCATCATCGCCATCGTCATCGAAATCAAGATTACAGGTGTGGAAAATGGTCAGTAAAGTCAGTAAAAGTCAGTATTTTTGACTAGGGCAGTAAAAGTCAGTTTTTTCGAAAAATTTTCAGTTAAGTCGGCATTTTAAGACCTTTCCATAAAAGCGGCGGTTTTTGTAGATTGAAGTGTGGTTTGGTCAGTATTTTAGATGCTGTCAGTAAAATCAGTATTTTTAACCATGGAATCAGTTTCCACCCCTGTGATTGTGATGATGACGATTTTGGCGAATACGAGAAGAAAGGAATCGAGGATTATTCTGTGATTCCTTTTTTCTCGTATTCTGCCAACGGATTACGTATATTTTGCAAAGAAAATAATAAAACCCCAGTGTTTCATTTTTTTGTTTTCTCTACATTTTTTTATTGGTAAGTATTTCTCAGAATAATATACTAATAAATTGTGAGGCTTCTCATTGATTCACAATTATCCTTTTAATTGGTGGGAAATCTTCGAGAAAAGTTTCGTTTAGCTTAAAAAAGTAATTCTGACGTCATTGTTTCTACCAAAGTCTAAACAGCTGCTTGGATTTAGATAAAACTTGTTATTTACGGTCATAATATTATAGTCATAAAGCTAATCTTTTGTTTGTTTAATTAAAGCAATAAATCACAATGTGTAATGATTGTCTCAAGGACATTGGGTACAACTTTCGTCAAAATAGAAACAACTTACTTTTTAATACTATCAACTAGCTGACCCGACACACGTTATCTGGGCTGTATAAACATCCCATGGAAAAAGGAAGAATATATTTACTTAAAACCTACATCAATTCATCAGCCGGAGCTTGGAATACGGGCTTGGACGGGCCCGATAGCTCAGTTGGTAGTATCCCTGCCTTCTGAACTGAGGGCTGTGGGTTCGATTCCTACCCAGGACAAACATTTCGGTCATGAACATCGATGTTTGTTCTGCGTCTGGGTGTTATATTGTATTTTATGTATGTATTTACAAACAAAAAGTATATAAGTATTGTATCAGTTATCTGGTTCCCATAGTACAAGCTTAGTTAGTGCTTAGTTTGGGGCTAGATGGCGCAGTGTGAAATGTCCACATATATTATATTATTATTATTATAATACTTCCACTGCTGAATACAGGCCTCCTCCACAGCACGCCAGTTTGGAAGATTATCATAGGGGGAATTTGCCATAATCAACACGCTTGGCAGGTGGCTTGGTGTTCGCAGAAGATTTTATTGTACCGAGTAGAATGCTGCTCTCCATTTTCTGGATATTCCTTAGCTGGCTTTTATACAGCGCCCACGGAAAGAAATGAGGTGGTTCTATTCGCAAACGTGACCACAAGGTTTTACTAGGTGGTAGGACTTTTCTGCAAAGTTCGTCTAGGCATGTACCACCGCTCTGCCAGTTATTCTGCCGCCAAGCAGTAGTGTGCAAGCATTACTGTGTTCCGGTTTGAAGGGCATTGTAGCTAGTGAAATTACTGGGCAAATGAAACTTTATGACCTGATTACACAGTGTAGTAATCTGATTACTAGACTGTGATGTCTCAGGATGACGTGCGCAGTGCAGTGTCACACAAAACTTTATTATTTTAAAGTTCCGAGTGACACTGCAACTGTTATCGGCGGCCGAGTCGCTTAACATCAGGTGAACGGCTAGCTCGTCACGTCATTCATTCAAACAACAAAAAAAAAACACGGCCAAAAACCCAAATCATAGTACGAACATTTTGGAACAAATAATTCTCAAGTGATGCGCTTACCAACGAACAGCAATTCATTTTATTTATATTATTATATACATAGGTTGTTCGAAGAATTTGCTTAATGACGCTAACCAATTTCAAATAAGTATGGTGAACTCAAAGAATTTAGCGAAAACAAGTGACTTCTTGAAATCTATCGTCAAAATTGCAACAAATAAATTAACATATGTCCACCATATCCTTTTCAGATGGTACGACTTATCGCTTATAGTCCTCTGCCAGCCATCTCTAGGCATAGAACTGCAGTTACAGTCACAAGGGACGCCCGTACCAAGCGCGGCAGTGACTGCGGCGCGAGAGAACACGCTACCAGAGTATCAACACTCGCAGACTGGATACAGTGTCACTGTTGGCTCTATTATGGCTGATAGCTTACAGGTACTGTGTTATAATAAGGCTCTTTATTAACTGCAACAGGAATCAAAAGTTGCTGTAACTGCAGTTAATTACTTTTAGCAACTGCAACTGTAGTCATTTCCATTTCGTAAACTGCAATTTTAGTCATCGATTCGTGGGAGTTCACTACTTGGGTACTAATTATTTTTTTATTTTTTTATGTGAATAAATGGCGTGACGAGCCAGTCGTTCACCTGATGTTAAGTGACACCGCCGCCCATAACAGATGCAGTGTCACTCGGAACTTTAAAATAATAAAGTTTCGCGTGACACTGCACTGCGCACGTCATCTTGAGACATCCCACAGTCTAGTAAACAGTGATACAGTACTATACTGTGAGATCAGGTAATAAAGTCTCATTTGCCCAGTAATTTCACTAGCAACAATGCCCTTCAAACTGGAACACAGTAGTGCTTGCACACTACTGCTTGGCGGCAGAATGACTGGCAAAGCGGTGGTACCTACCTAGACGAACTTTGCAGAAAAGTCCTACCACCTACTCGCAGACTCGATACACTGTGGACTCTATTATGGCTGATAGCTTACAGGTATTGTCTTATAATAAGTCTATTAATTGCAACAGGAATCAAGAGTTACTGCAACTGCAGTCAATTACTTATTACAACTGCAACTGTAGTCATTTCTATTTCTGAAACTGCAACTGTATATAATATGGATACAGCATCACCGTGGGCTCTATTATGAATATGGCTGATAGCTTAATACAGGTAATATGTCTCTATTAACTAGAACAGGGGTCTAGGGTTACTGCAACTGCAGTCAATTACTTTTTACAACTGCAACTGTAGTCACTTTCATTTCGTGCCACTAGGCACACACCTTTTATTGGTGGGGCCAGAAGGCTATCACCACCTTCTCGTCGGGGCCAGAGCCCCAACGAGCTATTCATTACACCGGGTCCACGAGTAGACGTGCCTGGTAACAACGTTACCCACTCCCGGTGCCCGAGTGAACTCCGTGTCTCCGAGGACACCCACGCACCGCGGAGTCCTAAGTAACCAAGTTTTGTTTAATAAAGGAATCCGTACGCGTACTTTACTGATCCACTCCCTTTGATAACCGCTGAGCTGGTCCTTCATAAGTAACAGTGGCATACGTTGCAAGCCTAGGTAGGGTGTTAGTTAAGTTTAGTTGATAAGAACCACGTAGATGTATTTCTTAAATAAATAACTGTCTTAGCATCCATGTGTCGACCTACTTCTTTCACACCCCCCCCTAGGCCCTAGTTTACCACGTTACTCTACAAGAGTATCGACACTCATAGACTGGATACAGCATCACTGGGGCACTGGTCTAGTCTAGCTCATTGCTTACAGTTACTGACTGCACTAGAAACTGTTATCTAACTGCGGCTACAGTCATTCACTTTTCTTAAACTGCAACTTCAATCATTCCACGACAATAGGCATGATGATTACTATTAAAAATGAACAAGTAAATAATACTTTCATAAAGAAGATTGAAAATGAATGCAATAATTGAAAAAATAAGTAAAATCGGTAAATAAATACGGAGTAATAAGCTTTTCAAGTTTCTATAGGAGGCATCTCCTGTCCCTTTCTCGCGAAACAGAGCGCCTCCACATTTACTATGAAAAATCCACCTGGCAAAGATATTGTATGTAAAGCTACCACAGCTTAGTAATGAGGTACTATGACGACCTTCCTCTGACGTCACTGGCCGTTTGAGCTATCTCTTTCTATTCCGGTTTTTAAAATGCTTGTAACTTTGTCGTTTTTTGAGATATTTTATTTTTGTTTTCACAAATATTTGTCTTTTGAGGAATATTTCTAATTTATGCAAAAAAAATTTTAGTCATATATGCCTATTACCATTAATATAAAAACAAATGGATACTTATTGTTTATTTTCAGGTCCCCCACACCCAATGGCAAGAGGCAGCGACGGGCGTGTCTCGTCAAGAACTACTATTGTTAGCGGCCAAATCCATCGCCGGCTCTTACAAGAGATTGTTAGCGGTCTCCGCAGCTGAAACTTAGTTAAATGCCATATAATTTTAAGGATACTACTGTAAGTTTAAAGCAATATTAATACTGATGAAAGCTAGTGGTATTAATATTGTAAAGTTGAGAGAGATTTTACCAGTCTTGGGTTGATCCCGCATTTATCCGTTCCTATAGCACAGATTACAAAATATGTTACTATGGGTACCTGCAGTCGGATGCTTAACCCAATTGTCTTGATGATTTTTTGGTGATTTTTACTTGTGATCCGTGGGTCGTGGGTTCGAATCCTCCATTTGATCTTTTTGTAGAAAGACACCGCGATCAAACCATAGCTTTTTTCTCACCTTTAAGTTAAGATTCTATCGAGTAGCAACTTCAATTTCACGGAGTTTTTCAGGAGCTTCACTCAGAACCAAGTTTTATTTGATGTCCAATTGTCGAGATTTTATTTTAGTTATTAATTTTATTTAACCATGATCGCGTATTGTAGACTTCTAAAGTCTGTTCAAAATTTCAGCACGACCAGTTCAGTTGTTCTGGCGTGAAGAGGTAACAGACAGAGAGATGGACAGACAGACAGCCAGACAGAGCTTTTGATTTTAATATATTAGCGTGAAACTACTTACCTATTTAAACCTATCTAAGTCCGCAGGAGGACTAAAGTGATCGATATAGCTCTCAGAATTGGTAATAGACAGGTCACATCGCTCGTAGATTTGACAACCGATGGGAAAGAAAGGTTCTGGAGTGGCGACCAGGAACGGGAAGGCCCCCCACTAGGTGGACCGACGATCTGGTGAAAGCCGCAGAGTGCCGATTAGTGATGGATGGCCTTAGCATTCATTTTTAGCATGCGAACACTCAATTAGAATTTTGCAAATGAAATGTAGTTGCGAAACTCTGTGAAATATGAAATTTCATTTCAACTAATTTAGTTCATTGTGAATTTAATTTTTAATATAAAGTTTCATTTCATGTTTCATTTAATTTTTCATTTCTTTTTAATTTAATTTTTCATGTAACTTTTCATTTCAATTTTCATTTCATTTTTCATTTCCATATCATTTCAATTTATCAAATAGCATAGCAATAGCAATTAGCATGCTAAGACTCGTGAATTGGCATGTTTATGAAATTTACGCAAAATCGCATTAATTGCCATCGCTAGTGCCGATGGATGAGGGAGGCGAGCAGCCGCTCAACGTGGCGCTCTCTGGGGGAGGCCTATGTTTAACAGTGGACGTCTTCAGGCTGTTTGTTGATGATCATGATGAAGGTAAATAGGTAAGTAGCTATAATAACTTTAGTTGACACTTACTTTTTATATTAATTTCTTTGACTTTTCGTATTTCCAATCAGTCAATGATATTTTCGTGTTCGTTTCAGGAAAGAAACGCAGTGCAAATGGATCTATCTATATATACATACAGCGATAAGCATACTATGATCCAGATGTTACGTTTATTGATAAGAGAATATAATAAAAGACTTGAGGGGCCAATGTGTTTTTATAAACGTGATTAAAGGATTTAATTCGTAACCTTTGCCCATGGATAGCGTAGCAATCCATCATTCGAAGGGTTTATGTTATAATCCCTACAATTGGGGATAGCCGGCAGGATAATACGCGTTTCTGCGTATTTCTAGACTGAGCTTAGGTCAGTCACATCCACAGAGATTTTTTTTCTCTAGTCTGCGGACACATCAGTAATACGAGTTTTCCAATACGTGAATACGCGCGCCTTTTTTAGTTCATCAACGTGTCTGCTAGGGGCGCTGCAGAGAAATGTATGGAGAAAAAGGAGAAAAAGTAAACGAATCAAGTTTTAGTAAATGCCCACTTCTTTTTTTTAAAAAAAGTTAAAATTTTGGGTAAAGGAGACTAAATGATGATTTTATAAAGAAAAATACAATGCCTTGATTTATAGTCAATTGTTTTTCCCTAATCTGTGCTTTGTTTGAGGTCTTTTTTTGTGGCAATCATCGGTACAAATTAGGCTTCAGCGACGTCGATGATCGTAATTTAGCCCATGGATTTACACCTCACTTTTCTTTGTTTTTAACACAAAACATCTGGAGAGATACTGTATATAAAATTCTGACATCCTTATCTCTTCTTTGTCTGTTTCTCTTTAGAGGATAATCCTGAAATAGGTTTCGAATTTCGGTAATCCTAAAATAACCTTAAAAAATTATTTCGTCCACTGTCCACTGTTTTTGCTAAGCTATTTTTTATGTTGTCTTGCGTTGTTTTGCCATATAAATGTCCAACAACATATTAATTTTTATAATTATCATAACACCTTTGACAGCAGGAACTGGCAAATATCAAAACAATCCCGAAAACGACGCGAATTCTAGAAGGGATACTCAAACATAGCAACAACTTGCCAGTAGCACAACAGACAAAACTGGGCTGGATACTGTGCGGCGCTACAAAACAATTTAACTGTCACCCTAACTGACCTAGACAACGTATCAAAGTTCTGGGAGACAGAAGAGATCCCTAAGGAACCCGAAAGTACAACAAACTATGAATTCTACAAAAACAACACAGAAACAACTCTACGACTAGAGAACAGGCTTTATATGGTGAAGAGGCTAACGGAAGAAAACTATGAACAAAATCTTGGCAATTCGAAGCCTCAAGCCATCGCACAAATTCTTCATTTGGAAAAGAAAATATCGAAACAAGAATATTTCGCCAGACTACACAAACAGTTTATGCGTGACTACATCGACTTAGGTCACATGAAACCAGTGACAGAAGCCGTGCGTCAAGTGCAAGCCTACCAATCACACCATGACGTGTTGAGAGAAAGCTCATCGACCACCAAAATGACGGCTGTATTTAATGCATCGATGAAAATACAGAATACCGAATTCAACGTAAACAACCTAATGGAAAGAGCACCTACTTACAAGAACAACGTGCCATTCACTAAACGCACATTACTACCAGCGATAAATCGGCTACCAGATTCCCTTGGATGGCTGACTGTTCAAGAAAAACTTATCTTCCAAAAACGATGGAATGAAAACGGCCAAACCATTGGCTGGGGCGAAACTGCATCCGATAACTTAACAGAAGAGCGAAATCAATTAAGCTCCAATCATACTAACATAAACAACTTACCAAGGTACTTGAAGACCGTAAACAATAAAACGATCGAGTTACAAGCCTTCTGTGACGCGAACCAACATGCCTACGCATGCATCATCTACAGCAGGACTACGTCACCGAGCGGCGCTTACGACACAGCTCTACTCGCTGCGAACACTAAGGTGGCACCACTGAAAAATAACACCATCATACCACGGTCGGAGCTATGCACAGCTGTTTGGCTACCTAAAGTCCTGGGAAAGATAACTAAGGTCCTTGCAGATTACGATCTATGGATATCCTGTAGGACAGACTCGAAGGTAGCATGGCATCCGGATAGTTATACAAAATGTAAAATATACATAACTACTACTAAACAAATAACAACAAACATCGTGCCTACGATAAACTGGGATTACGCAAAGAGCAATAAAAACCCAGTCGACTACGCTTCAAGAGGACTTCTTCTACCATACAAAATCAACTTTTCTTTGTGCTTTCGACAACTCGGGGAATACGGCGAACAAGCTCCCTTAACAACAGAAGCTCATACTACTAACGAAGGCATTCAAACAAACTGCTACATAATTAATACGACGGAACCCACGACGAACAAATATGAATTAATTGAGTCATTACTCGAACGGCATAGCGACATAGCTCGTATTACGAGAATACTCACCTGGGTCTTACGTTTCACCGATGTATTACAAAACATAAGGTCAAACGAAGGCAATGAACTCACTTCGACTGAAACCAGAATTGCAACGCAGCACATTATGAAATCCACACAAGGAATTTATATTGAAAAAGATACAAAATCCATCAGAACTAGAAAACTACCCAACGGGAATACTAGTCTGAACCGCAACGAACCTGATGATCGAAGACATATATTAGAATTCAGAAACCACTGGATACTTATTGAAATCATGCGCCGAGACTTCTGGAACCGCTGGTTAAAAAAGTATCTCCATTTACCACTCAGCCGAAACAAATGGCAACAAGCCAAAGAAAACGTGAACACTTACGAGAACACCAAATCATCAAAACAGAGTCCTGAACCACAGACTCCCAAATACCATACAAAAACTATTAAAACCAAGAAGGTTACCACCTGGCTAATGCTGTTACTTGTAGCATTTACGAAGTTATCGAGTGGACAAGCGGAATCCCGGCAGAACTTTAAAAGTACGAAATTAACCGACACTCTTCCTATTTACTTTGACTACATCGGAAATACACAACTTATCCACGATGAATGGAAACTTCTGGTATACTACAACCTAACAAGTTACTGGCAAAGTACTACAAAAGTCGGAGAGTTCGTCAACCATTTGGCTCAAATATATAACACGATGCCTAACGAGACGTGTCATGCCACGATACAACAACTAAAATTTGAAATGAACCAGCTGGAGGCCTACAATCAACTACTACTGTCCCAGCATAAACAACGAAGACGCCGCGGCTACGTCAACGGCGTCGGAAACATCGCACGAGCCTTGTTTGGGGTCCTTGATAGCGATTTCGCCGAAAAATACAGTCAGGACATACAAAGAATCAAAACTAACGAACAATATTTACTACAGCTGATTAGAAATCAAACACTTATCATCGAGGCACAAAACAACATAATGAAGGAAAATGAAGAGTTTGTAAAAACGCAGCTGACGACGATTCAAACCTACATTAATGAAACGAAAGATGATATGATCGTACTACAGAACCGGTTTCAAATTATGAAGACAATGAATGACGTCAACGCAGGAGCACTTACTGCCAGCTTGCTGATTTCAGTTTTAAGAAGAAACCAACAGATGCTCGTGGATGCACTGACCGACATCCACAGAGGACATCTCGATACGAATAGATATTCACCCCGGAACAGCTGTCGGAACAACTACATCACATAGCCGGCATTATGTCCAAACATTTAACACTCCCCATTAAAAACAATGATGGAGCAAACATTCTAAACATATACAAACTTATTTATGTTAAAGCCCGGCTCACCGAACAATACCTACTATTCGAATTACATATACCGCTACTGAGCGATGACGAATATGCATTGTATCAAACTATACCTATACTTCAACAGCACGTGCCTACCCAGTGTCAGATGATCGTAACAACAACTAAGTACATAAGAGTGAGCTTCGTAAAGAATACCTATGTACAGTTGGAGGAAGCGGATCTTCAACAATGTACTATTATAGAAGACGCCTACATTTGCCACGCCTATACTCCGATTAACAATTTACATGGAGATACAGCATCTTACGAAGCAAAAATGCTGAGTCAAAATATAAACATAACCTGTGACTGGATACCGCAACAATGTAACAACCAATGGGTTAAACTACAGAGACCAAACATATGGCTGTATAACTGTATCGATGAATGCTCGACTCGCATCATATGCGAGAATCAAATTACAACGACAAAAATAACTACGGCTGGTCTTATCGCACTAGGTCAGAGCTGTGTAATGAAGCACAAGGAAGCGACGTTGTATGCACATAATGTCTTCAGTAGTAAAACGAATATTGGAGGAATACTGGAAGTACCTTCCATTGAATCGCCGAATGACATGGTGAATGCCTACAAAACTACAAAAATAGAGCTATCTAAAGAACACAGATTGTTAGATCGTCAGATAGCTGAACAACAAGGACGTGAGAGCCTGCCTAACACCATAACGACACATAACATCGGCAACTACGCACTAAGTAGCTTGCTGGTGGGAGGGATCGTTGTCACTGTCATAATATGGAAACTGAAAAGATATCTTCCTGCATGCAAAAGGGGCAATACAACAAACACAGCACTAACAAAGACTCAAGAAGGAGCAGAAAACATAGAACTAGAAGAGATAGCTACTCCCGCGTATGCAGAAATTGAAGGTCGACAGACAGAGAACATTCCTCAGCCGAAACCAGCATCAGAACACGGAACAAGATTTAAACTTTGATTTATTTTTATACTTACTTTTTACTTTTTACGATTACTTTGTATTTTGCTTATTGTGGTTGATTTGTTTTACACTTTTACTTTTATACTTTTTTATACTTTTCTTGTAACGCAAATTTGGTGATCTTAGCACGCACTTTCCCTCGGGAGTATGTACGAGCCAATACAGCACGTACAGCAGTTTTGGTAACCTATAATAATCAGCACCTACTTTACTTAAACGAGTCGTCACTAAACCACCGTCGCGCGCTAATGTGTCAATAAACTACTTACTTACCTACAGTGCGGCTCAGACACCAAATTACGCGTAGACTTCTTACAACAAATACAAACAAATTAACAGTGAAGTGATTTGGACTATTTTATTTACTACGAACAACGTACGAGTAAAACAGGGGAACGACAATTTGTCTACCTCCCGTGCTACGGGCTAAAAACAACAACAACTGTTGTTGAACAACAAATTTCTAAACAAACATTGACAACATGGCGTGGGAGCTTATCCGTTTCTAACATAGTACTCACGACACGATAATATTATCTTTATAATAGGTATTCAATATATTACAGTATCAAGTTTATCTGGATATAGATTAATTTGTAAAGGAAAAATTAGAATTACGAGCGGGGATTGAACCCGCATCCATCCATCCCTCAAGTCGGGATATGCTTTACTTAAGTTACCGTGACAAGTGGTCTCATGTCCCAATTTTTCCTACCCCGTAAGTTGGTTGTAAAGGTGAAGGAAAAATTTGATTCTAATTTTTCCTTTACAAATTAATTTGTAGATTACGCTGAGCAGGCGATACTGCTTTAAAAATCATAAATATTGATCTGGATAGTTAAGCACAACAGAATGTCAGGTATTATTTAGTCTGAAGATTGAGGATCTAGATTAAAATGTAGGTACCATCATGGCTACCACGAACCGGAGCGTAGGCCGGCCCCCACTAGGACCGACGTTCTGGTGAAAGCCGCGGGGAGCCGATGGATGCAGGAGGCGAGCAGCCGCTCAAGGTGTCTCTGGGAGAGGCATAATGTTCAGCAGTGAATGTCTTCAGGCTGTTGATGATGATGATGAGGTACCTACGTTATTGGCGGTGCGAATGTTAGTCTAGCAAGCTCGACAAAATGGGATGGGGAGATCTACCTAGTGGGAGATCGTCATTAGTCTGAAGACGTCCACTGCTGTACATAAGCCTACCCTAATAGCTTTGAGTGGCTAAGTAGTTGCCTCTTGCAGCGATGACTCTTCACGGTGTGGCCAGCGCCCCGATTCCTAACCCATCGAAAACTTTTCGTTACGAAATCTACACTCCGTCTCCTTCATCCTGAATGTAGATGAAAGAGATGGTTGGGAATGGAGCGAGAGGTCGTAGGTCGCGTAGTGTCTCACTCGGGTAGCGGCGGGGCGGGCTCCGGGCGGCAGTAGAGCGCGTGCGGTTTAAAGTGGTCGATTTTGGTAGAGTCTGCGCCAAACTATATGGCGGCTGTGAAGTCGGCGCGAAACGCAAAAATTAGATGTGTGCAGTAGGCCTAGCACGAATATTTACGCGCGCGTAAGTATAACGTTAACGTAAGGCAGTTGTATGACATTTGATCAGCGCCCCATACAAATGCCTTACGTTAACGTTACACTTACGCGCGAGTAAATATTCGTGCTAGGCCTACGGGAAGAGGCAAGCGGTGTGCGCAGCGTACTCACAGCTGCCATTGTGTTTGGCGCAGACCCTAATAAGTAACAGCAATCTGTATGCAAAAAACCGTTTTGTTGTTCTCAGGTACGTTCTACACAAACAAACTGGCCAAAATTCATTTTATATATCGAGTAGTAGAGAGGGATATCGTATAGGTATCTGCTGTTTACGACGACTGTATTACCTATAATATATACGATTAGATGCCTACTCTTTGCTACTATGCTGTACGTAATAACATAAGGTTTTATTATATGACATAATGTGAGATTAATAATTAATCATTATTTATAATATCAATATTGCAATAAACACGTAATGATAGTGGTTTTAAGTTTATCTGCGTGGTTTGTATAAATAACAGTAATAGTGGATTTTTCACCAAATTCACTTGTGGGTAGGTGAGTACAACACTTCAAGAATATTATTTATTTTCTTTACCATTAAATTTATGTGAAAAAAGTCTCATTAACAACTTGTAATAAAAATATTTTTTGCTATCTTGCAATGTAACTTCATATAAAAGTTTATACTTTTAAAGTTAGTTAAATTAATATTCAGCTCATTCATTACTCTATGTACCTGTTACCTAGGTACATACAATTAGTATTACTTTAATAGCTCAGCAACTCATTTAATCACTAAAAACAGCACTTCCAGTGTTATGAGAATAAGCGTCAATTTAAACCAATAAAAATTATTTTTCACTTTATTGGTCTTTGCAGCAAAATCTCAGAATGAAATTCTTCGCACTTTTCTCTGCCGTCATCGCCGTGGCTTTGGCCTCACCTGCCTCCTGGACCGTCCATGAGCTCTCTGAGGCTATTGAGAACCCCAACACCCACCCATCTCTGGTGCCCATCCTTGAGGATGCCCTTAACCAGCTGATGCACGCCGTTATCTCTGGAAGCCCACAGGTAAGAACCGCCAGTTAGCCAGCACAACTGTGCGATGTTTTCAGAATCAATCATCTTGGTCTTCAACACTTGGGTTGAGTCTTCCTCTTTTCTACCGATCATTTCTTATTAGTATTAGCACCATCTTCAAAAGCTCATGCCACTAGCATGGCACAGAAGCCATTAACTAAGAAGTCAATTCGAGTCAAGTGTTTCAACAGTCTTCGTTATGATATTTGACTCGACTACTTATGTTTTATTACTTTAACGTTATGCAAAATCAGCTATATCTGATATTTCTCGATACTGTGTAACGTTCATTAAATCTAAAGTTACAATATATTGCGGTACTCTTTTGATAAAGGCGAAATGAAAAAGCAGAGTTTATTTAGCCTTAAATTAGACTTAAACTTTCGTGAGAACGAAAGACGTGAAGAGACGTGATATTAAGTGACAAGGCCGCACTGACGATGCGGTCTACGATGTAGCATTGTTAGTCACGAACACTAATTGTAATTCACTTTGTTAAGGCATCTTGGCACTGTGAAGGCACCTAAATCGGAACGGTAAAGACTTCTAAAGCCTTTTCTTAACAGTACGTACCCACGCACATAACATGCAAACCACTTCGACTGCGGAGCTCATCCACCCACCAAAGTGCACCATCCGACCTTACTGCCCAGTATTAAAGTCTCTTTTCCCACTAGACCGTGACCACCGTCTCCACCGTAGTCCAGGACTTCTCCTCATGGACTCTGTACGAGCTGTCTGCTGCCCTCCAGGACCCAGCCACCGACCCCGCTCTCGTGCCATACCTCGAACATGGCCTTAACACCATGGTAGAGAACATCATGGCTGGACAGAACCAGGTAACTGATATCATCATCATCATCATCATCATCATCATCATCATCATCATCAACAGCTTGAAGACGTCCACTGCTGAACATAGGTCTCACCTATGGCGTGCCAATTTGAGCCGCTGCTTGCCTCTTGCCGCGGTTTTGACGAGATAGTCGCTCCACCTAGTGGGAGCCAGTCTACATTGCATCTCTAATCCATACTAGATAATGGCTAACAATTAACGGATTTTGTATAGTAAAATCGGATCATAATAGTGCCAAATATATCAGACCAAATCGAGTTCCCATCATATTTACAGTCATACCTAAGCTGGCAGCACTGTAATATGTCCCAATGTATTGTTAGCCGTCCTTATTTAACATTTCGCTAATGGTGCCATTAGAGAGAGCCGAATGAGGATTCAATTGCATAGATACCTACAGAACTGATATTAATCATGTACAGTGTGCTTTCAGAAAACTAAAGATGCTAAACGGTAGCAAAAGCTTAAAATACTTTTACCAAAATACTAATGCCAAAATGCCCTATGGATTTTTGAATTTTAAAACGAATAAAAATAAAAATACACGCAACAAAGTTTAATCTGTCGCTTGCCCCATTTATCTCAAAGAATAAATAACTACGCACTTAGAATACGACAGAAAAATTATCATCATCAGCCCGCCAGCCACTTTGAGCTGGTAGGTTGTTTATTGTGGCACAGACTTTTACCATTTCATGTCTTTTCAGGAATACATCATCCTCGGTACCCCTGTCGGTCTCCTGCCCATCGAGCAGATTGTCCCCGTCATTGTCCCCGAACCCGTCGTGGTCCCCACTGTCCCCGAGGTCCCCGCTGAGGTCCCGGCTGCATCTTCCAGCCCCCTGGTCCAGATCATCGTGAACATCAAGAGCCAGGAGGCAAGTTTGTAAACACGGACAATTGCGACGAACCTAAAACTTTGCAGCGTTTCTAGAATAATCTATTCACAGGATATTTTCAAATAACACCAAGTGCCAGGAAGCAAGTTTGTGATCCCTAAAACTTCGTTTCTAGAATAGGCTAAAATTTATGCGCAGGATATCTTTGAATATGTGTGTGAATTTTGCAACGTTTCTAGAATAGGCTGATTTTTTAGGATACCCACAAATATATGTTTTTAATACAGTTATAGGCTTATGATTTCCTCACTTTTTTGTTGTGGTGTTATTAGTTTTACTTTAAAATTTTCCTAAGTTTATAAGTAAACTTTAAATCGTAAATTTTATACTATAGAAGAAAAAATCAACTAAAATAAAATAAGGCAGTATTTAGACTGTCTATTCGTGAGCATAGCCGATATAGACTAAATTTTTTTGTCGTAGTTAGTGTACCTGATTGCATTTAGCAGCAGTTAGATTGGAGATTAATTCACTTGGCATATTAAAACTTAACTAAAAACTTACATTATCTGGAAATAAAAATATAATCTTGGAGTCTTAACATTAATCACAACTTTCAAAAAGTTTGAAAAAAAAGTAAAAAGGAGCCGTCAGCCAGATAAGGATAGTAGAATTTATATCACATAATATAGGTATTTGACATGTGTACTCCAATTTTCTCTACATCTTCATGGTCTTTATACTGAATGTTGACTCAAATTGCAAATGCTTCTGAAAAAGAGCCTAGCGATGACGCACTATTTAGCGGGATGAATGCGCTGCGTGGCTTCCCATTGAACGTAGGCATATTATAACCTTGTCTATGGTAATTTCTCAGAGAGTAGAACGCGTTTCAATAAAGAAAAGATTGAGAACAGGCATTTGTATTGCTATCTCAATCACACTGCAGTTAGACATCAACGGTGGAAACAAGAAAACAATATATTCGTGTTTATGTAAGATGTTTTCAGAGACGCATGATATAACATGACATGACAACTGGAACGTTATCTTCTAGAGCCCTATCGCCCCAGGCCCCGTCGTCGATGGCGAGAGCCCCATCCTTGGACCCAGCCCTGTGGTCGTGCCTAGCCCAGTGATCGTGCCTAACCCCGTGATCGTGCCAAGCCCTGTGGTCGTACCTAGCCCCGTGATCGTGCCTAACCCCGTGATCGTGCCAAGCCCTGTGGTCGTACCTAGCCCTGTGGTCGTGCCCAACCCCGTCGACATCATCGCTGTCAACCCTGGGGTAATTATGATTCACATTCTCCCAGTTGTCCAGTTTCCACTAGCTACAGTGCCCTTCAAACCGGAACACAAGTTAAACACCTGCTTGGCGGCAGAATAACTGGCAAAGCGGTGGTACCACGAACTCTGCAGGATAGTGGTATCTACCCCTTATTTAAAACAATATAATTTACAGCCTCTTCACGTTTTTTTCTTTTTTTATGGGAATTAATGACGTGACGAGCTAGTCGTTCACCTGGTGTTAAGCGACACGGCTGCCCATAACAGTTGCAGTGTCACTCGAAACATTAAAATAAAAATTTCGTAAAACTGTACTGCGCACGTCATCCTGAGACATCACACAGTCTAGTAATCAGATTACTAGGCTATGAGATCAGGTCATAAAATCTTATTTGCCCAGTAATTTCACTAGCTACAATGCCTTTCAAACCGGAACGCAGTAGTGCTTGCACACTACTGCTTGGCGGCAGGATAACTGGAAAAGCGGTGGTACCTACCTAGGCGAACTTTGCAGAAAAGTCCTACCACCTAGTAAAATTACTAAATTATCAGATCTAATTAATTTTTTTTTCTGCAGCCCGCAGTCGCTCCCGAGGTCAACCCCGTCGATGTGATTGCCATTACCGCTCCTGAAGTCAACCCCGTCGACCTCATCAGCCCTGTCCCAGTGGTTATGCCCGTAGGCGCAGTCGACGTTGTTGGACCCATGTAAATCAAATATTAAAAGTAAAACGACAACATCCAGTTTCAAGCCAAGTCTTAAAATCCAGTGTAAAATAAAATTGTTCGAATCCGACATGTTACAACCAAATTGATAATGAGAATAAATTGAGTTTTTCATAGCTATCCGAGTCAATCTTTTATTCTTTGGGGTGTTTGATAAGTCATACATCAATCTTTATCAGAGATATGAGATGGAAAATAATTTACCATGTTAAAAATAGAATTTTTGACATTTCGGTCAATGTTAAAGTCAAATAATTTATATCAAACTAGCTGATCCGCCCTGGCTTCGTATAGGTTGGTAAGTTTTACGTTCTGATCATTTCGAAAGAAAGAAGGGAGAGGGAAGGCTATGAATGGATAGGACTGTAATGGCTTCTACCTGCCTCCTTTCGCCTTCCGATTCATTAATTCTTTCTCCCTTCCAACTTCTCTTCTATCAGGATAAGCACTGTCTTTAAGTTTAAGTATTCGATCATGATCGTTATTTTCCTGATATTTGCTAGCAAAGCCGCGGGATGCTGCTAGTTCAGACAATATTCATGATAGGTGACTATAGAGTGCAAATGCCCCTGTCCCTGTCACTCACAGCTGCCCTCCATATGACCTTCTCAAGTGGGTGTCCAAAGCTAAAATCCTCCGTGACTTCGCAATCTAAAGATTCACAGACCGCGTCGCGAAAATATGTGGAGATTAGATTAGCTTTGACATCTCGCTGTGGGAATGCATCTTGTCACACAGGTGCAGAACGTAACCACAGGGTGCTACAAAAATAAATTAAATAAATCATTAATTCAAAAAAATAAAAAAAACTACTTCACGCTGAGGTCGGTTGTGGGTTCAAAAAACCCCCTATGATCTTATGCTTTCTTTTTAAAAATTTAGGATCTAGATTCAAGATCCTGTTAAAAGCTATAATATAAAGGCTCCAGGATAACATGACTATTGAGAAAATATTAAAAGATACTAACCAAGTTAATGAATAAAACGATAAAATAAATGATAAATAAAATCGGTTTGGTTGAGTGGGATTCAACCTGAATGGCGGCTGTGAAATGCGCTGCAAGCACTCCGCATGCTGGGCTCAGCGCCTACATCTGGCCGCGCACATCCTATTTTTGTTACTGCGAAGCGTTTCGCGCCGATTTCACAGACTCCATTACCTTTGATTGACTCAGACTACCTACTTAGGCTGAGTTGCACCATAATCACGGTTAAAGTTACGGTCAAATTTTGACATTAGCCCGCCCTGCGAAGCGTGGAACGGTTATAGTTAGCGTTAAAGTTAGAGTTAAAGTAAGCTGGTGCAACTCAGCCTTAGTAAATTAGCGTAGTAGCTAATCATACTCGGGCAGTATGATAAAAGCATAGATTATTGCTTTCTTGGGCTTATTTCGTAATTGAGTAATATTTTTGGCGGGAACTCCGACCGAACCCTCGACATTCTCTGTCATAATTCCACGTCGGCGGGCGTACATACAGCGCTTTTACAACCCATCAACCAGTACTTCAAGTCGAAAGAGGATATCGTAGGCTGTGGCTACTTCGGAGTTTCTAGGAAGCTACCTACTTACCTACATATTGTGGTGGTGTGACGTCACTCTGCATGGTGCTGGTGGTGCTTGTATGGACTATGGAGGTTGTAGTTTCACACTGATGCTATGCGCGTAGAGCCTTGCGTAAAGTAGGGCTACGAGGTAATCACAGAGCTAGAATTCGTTGAGGTAATTTATGTATGACGTCATTAGCAATCGAGCTCTCTTTTTACTCTGGTCCAAACATCACCAATTTCGCATTAATTTTATGAGATAAATTTAATTTTTGTGCCTATTTTGTGATTAGGTGTCTAGTATATTAAATGGCGAGTACATCACTAACTTTCGTTTTGCCGATGATATAGTAATAATGGCTCGCTCAAGGACCTTAGCACCATGCTCAACGACCTCAGTAGAGTCTCCCAAAAGGTTGGTCTTAAGATGAACATGGACCAGACGAAAATCATGTCTAATGCCCATGCTCCACCTATATCGGTAATTGTTGGGAACGATGCTCTCGAAGTTGTAGACAAATAGGTCTACCTAGGACAGATTATCCAATTGGGTAGGTCCAACTTCGACTAAGAGGTCGTACGGAGAATCCAACTCGGCTGGGCACCGTTCCGGAAACTTCGACCTATCTATTAATTTTTTATTTTATGCTATAGGTAGCAAACAAGCATACGGCCCTCCTGATGGGAAGAGGTCACCGTAGCCTGGACATCTGTAACACTAGACGTGCCACTGATGCGTTGCTTACCCTAAATCTTTTCGTCTTAAAATACCGCAGAGCCTGAAAACGAAAGTTTTCAACCAGTGTGTGTTGCCAGTGATGACTTATGGCACTAAGACGTGGTCCATTACTGTTGGCCTGATGAGTAGGTAAGCTCAAAGTCGCGCAGCGAGCTATGGAGAGAGCTATGTTCGGTGTTTCCTTGAGAGACAAGATCCGAAATGAGGAGATCCGCAAGAGAACAAATGTACCTAATCGATATAGCTTTCAGAATTAGCAAGTTGAAGTGGCAGTGGGCGGGCCACATCGCTCGTAGAACTGACAACCGTTGGGGAAGAAAGGTTCTCGAGTGGCGACACGAACTGGAAGACGCGGCGTAGGCCAGCCCCCCACTAGGTGGACCGACGACCTGGTCAGAACAGTGGGGAGCCTATGGATGCAAGAGGCAAGCAGCCGCTCAAAGTGGCGCTCTTTGGCGGAGGCCTATGTTCAGCAGTGGACGTTTTCAGGCTGATGATGATGATGATGATGATGATGATATTAACTTGTGTAAGTATGTCAAACACCTTATAGATACCTATAGGTACAGTTTTACTAAGATGATGCTGTTTGTTCTCGTCAAGAACATGATCAAAATATAGCATTTTGTTACGAGTTGGTAATAGGAACAAATATTTTTGGTTGATTTTTGGGCACGGAAAAGTTGGAAAACATACTTTATTAGATTAGATTGTAAATCTACGTACGTGGCAGTTGTAGTTTTTAGATTAGGCACCGAATTCGTGTTCTGTTTACTGGGTTAGGTTGGAATTATTTACTTTATGATTGCGAAAAAAATGTAACCCAATTGGTTGATATCTCTGTAGACACACAGGAAATGTGATATACTTATATTTCTGATATATATCGTAGGCACATAGGTACCTATACCTATAGCAGAAAGAAAAAGCAATAACATAGATAGATACACCTAGACCTACCTACAGTTCATGTAAAGTAGCTACCTACCTACTACTAATAAGTTACATTGTGTAGCCTACTAATAATTATACCAACTAAACAATACAATACAACAACTCTTTATTGCACACCAAATTAGGAAATAAAAGACAATAACAAAAAAATATTACAATTTAGTATAATGGGCGGTCTTATCGCTATACAGCGATCTCTTCCGACAACCTTGGGATGGATAGGAAAGTAATAGACTATCGTAGTGGTCGGTGGTGCGGCAATTGACAAGAATTAAATTAAATTAAATACTTAGAACCACATAAATAAATATGTTTAAATATATTATAAATATAAAATACTATACTATACATCTTTATATAAAAAACTTTCGTGAAAACCATCTAAAGAAAATTCAGTAGGTATGTAGGTACCTATACCAATAGATTTTGGAAGAAACTAGCTCTGTCAGTACCTACCTCTAGGTACCTCATGAACGTTTAGCCGAAATATTTGGGTTCGGCGCATCAGTCGCAACGCAATAAAACTTCAACAAAAGCTCCTTAGTACAAATACAATTTCTAAAAGTAAAATGAACCTAATACTAGTGCAAGTGCACACGAATCGAGTATAGGTAATATGAAGTTAGGTGCCTAATATTGTAGGTACCGCAACACCCGCGCATGCGGCGCAATTGATAGGTTATATTATCAACCTAATTCACATACACATAGGTAGGTGTGCTAGGTAGGTAGGCAGGTAGGTGCTCGAGGCTTAGGTATGTGGTAGACTGGTAGATATATACGTGTGAATGTGAACTGTTGATAATGTTATGGTATCATTCATTGTTTTCATGATTAGGTACATAAGTATAGTACCTATTTATCTTTAATTATATACCTGCTGCATAAGACCGATACGTGGTAAAATCAATCATCATTTTTATCTAATCAACAACGCATACTAAATGGAAACGTTACGTAATAATTTTCCCTGTAAATTATTCAAAATGAACTTCAAAATAATACACCACGTAGAGTTTGGCGAAAAGTGTTATCTCGGTTGAATCACGCAAAAACTATCTATTCGTTTAACCACTATTGGGAAGTTATCAGCTTTTGAAAGATAAAAGTGTCGGTTAAGAGATACGGTGAAGCGCCAAGCCCACTTGTATATTGTCATAGTGTGATTTATAAATAGGGCGCGTCCGAAATCACGTCAGTACTGTAATAAAGTTCATAGGAGATCCTTGCTTCCGCTCTTTCACGTAAGTTTTCTTTTTTATTGTTTTTGCTGTTGATTTATTTTCTTTTCACGGACTTACTTAACTAATATTTTGTCAAGGCTGCGATATTAATTTTAAATTTCTTAATCATACTTACGTCGAAATTATCATTACTTATTACAAAATCCTTAATATTTATTGCACTTTCATTTTGTTAATTTTAGTTTATAAGACAGAGATGTGTCATGGTGACGACGAGCAAAATTCAATGTTGCACAGGATTAGTATCTACTTATTTGAATAATATAATGGAAATAGCTTACCTACTCCCTTTTCGTTGACATGTTTTGGAATGTCCTAGTCACCATGAAATAACACTATCGTAGGTACTACGGTAGTACTAGTACGAATTCTGTGGTACTACTATATAGAACAATGATGCTAAGTACTTACCTTGATAATCTTGCAATGATTTTACAATTTTCGTATTTTATCTAGTTATTAAACTTTCATCATAAACGTTAAAGTAAATACTTTTATTGTCTGATATTGTACTTATCGTTACGCGTTAATTGGCTTAGAACTATTGCATGGATTAAGGGTAGATACCTACACATTTTATTTAACCGATATGTACTTGTTTTTGTTTGATGTATACCTATAGGCTTTGTCGTCAATATTTTTTAGAATAATAACCCGTTCAGTATAGTCTACAAAGTTTTGTAGTTTCTATAAATATTAGCTACCAGGGCCCCAGGGGATTTGAACTCACGCCTGTTAAAACGAAAAGACCGGATGGGACGGAGAACGTCTTGTTCTACCGATTGAAGTATTTACACTTTTAAGTTATGTGCAATTTATGATATATTTATTGTTTAATAATCTAAATAAAGTACTAAGACTCAAAAGAGTAGAGTATTAGAGTAGAGTATAAAGACTATTACTACAATTAATACTACTAGAATTAATTGTGACCGAATGATGCAAATCATGTAGGTAGGTACATTGAAATCGATTTGCGCCGCCAAAGCTATGACCGATTTAGGTATTATTAAAACTTGTATTTTTGTATTCTATTGATAAAACAAATTGACTTGTGTATTTTTTACACAATCTATACGTGAGTAAGGTAACTTAGCATTCGAGCAGACAGTCAGTCAGTTAGGTACCTACCTATAAATTCATACAAGGAGTGCCCAAGTCCGCTAATCCCGCAATGTTAGCCGTAAAAGATTTCTTTATGCATATATTACGTTTCCTACCATTACTTAACATTAATTTATCTTCAACAGGTACAACAACAGTCATGTCTCTCCCAACAGTCACCATTAGCGAAGTGTCCCAGGGTATCCAGGACAACACGACCAATGCTCCCGCGAAGAAAGTTCTAGAAGGCCTGTTGAACGACTTCATGGACCTCCAGTATGGAAAGGAGACTCCATACACTACTGGGAAGCAAGTGGTTCCTTCCGGTGCCAGTATTGGCGATGTAGATGACGCGGTCGCGAATGAGTCCACCGATAAGAAGTTCAAGGCAGTCTTTGAGACTATTTCCGAAAAGGAGAAGAGTGGAGACCGGACTCCTCAGACAAACGACGGCTCCTGGGATCCTAAGCTCACCCCTATTCTGGTTCTGATCAGGCCTAACAACTAGTTATAAATAGTTCACGTTAGTATTAAGGTTTCTTATGTTATCATAGTTAACTTTTGTATAAAAAAATACGAATTCCTAAAGTGATTTTTAGGAATCGGTACATCTGAATCAGTTTCTTTAGCGATGCCGCTCTTCGACATTCGAATGCAGGTTTCTTAAGTATTTATTGAAATAGTATTTTTGACTATCAGTTATGAGATTTGCAAATAAATATCGTTCTAATTACGAATTTTATTAATTTATCTTTTTTATTCCGTTAATTTAAAATGAAAAGAGGTAGCATATAAGTAGGTAGGTACCTATGCCGCATGTTCCAACTGATGGATAGGAAGAGGTTTCATTCATTTATTCCAAAACAATAATTTGTATAGGAAATTCATATCATTTACATGCAGTCACAAATTCAGATAAGTACACATAATTCAGTAAAATTAACAATAATAAGCACGCAGTGGTTGACTGGTCGTGGTCCAAACACATACATGGCACACGGTATATGGATAACTGATGCTACAAACAGCGCTATAGGTCACCGTAGCTTAGAGACATTGAAGTAGAAATAACACTATTCGGCGGCAGGCGCGGGCCGCCCTGTTGCGGCGGTGGGTGTAGGACCTGGCTCCACCGGTTCCTGGGCAAAGGACGGTGGAGGCCATCCGTCCTGTCCTCCAGAGGTGCCACGGGTCGCTGACGTTCCGATTGGTGCAGGTGCTTTCCGGGCATGGCTGCTTCGGAAAGTACCTGCACCAGATCGCGAGACGGGAGGCGACCCCCGTCTGCCATGAGTGTGGAGCGCTGGAGGATACGGCGCCCCACACGATGGAAGTGTGTGCCGCATGGGACCCGCAGCGGCACACACTTTCATTGGCAGTAGGCCGCGATCTCTCGCTGCCGAACGTGGTGAACGCCATGCTTGACAGCGAGCGATCATGGCAGGCGGTGGTCTCCTTCTGCGAAGAGGTCATGGTGCAGAAGGAGACCGCGGAGCGGGTCAGAGAGGATGCCGCGGGAGCTGATCAGCTCCGGCGCAGACGTACGGGAGGGAGGAGGAGGCGTTACGCGCAACTCCTCCCTCCTCCGTAGTGGGGCCATTGGTGGAGAGTCGGGGGACTCTCCAATATTATTCGTTTATATATAGTAGTCGTATTTATGGTTAGATAGATTGTAAGTATTTAGTGCCATATTCCGTATGTGTTAGATAGTTACTGTACACCACAGCCCCTCTAGTTTATCGATGTATTTCTGTCCATTCAAAGGTTGTCTGGAAGAGATCGCTTTAAGCGATAAGACCGCCCATTGTACTACTTTTTGTAAAATGTTTGTTCATTAGGCACCTACTTGTGTAGTAGGTATCTGTTGTGTAATATGTGTTTTGGTGTGCAATAAAGTGTTCTTCTATTCTATTCTATTCTATATTAAGACATATGCATTTGCACGGTATTACATTTCAAGTTAATACGTGAAATAGTACCGAATACCGTGAAACCATACGTTATACGTATCTATAGACATTCTGCAACTCTACATTTAAAGAAATGCTGTCACATAGGTATACTTACTATTTACTATTACTTACTATCACTTATTTGGACATTTTGACATGTCAACCAATTGGTACCATAACCTAACTTATCTAAGAATACTGTACTTCAGCGTGGTTACCATCAAATCTAGCTAAAAATACAAAGACATCCAGAATTTCCAAAGATACACTTGACGCGTAATCTCGACAGGTTGACAGGTTCAAACTTTGGATGGCAAAAGGTGGCAAGGTGGCTATCGGGTGGAGGCATGGCGATCGCCTACAGAGGCGAGTCGCTTTGATGGTCAGTCGAAACGTTGATATCATAACATTTGTATTGACAGATTTATCTCAGCAAAGATAAAGATGATGAATTGTTTTAAATGTGGCTTCTGTTTTTCGATTATGTTGCAATATGAGCCTTATCTCATAGATCAGATGAAAGATTTTATTTATTTTCCTATAAATAGATATAGGTATTTTGAGTAGGTAGGTACTCATTCTGGTTCTACCTAGTTAGGTGTAGGTATGATTTTTATTTTAAGATCGTTTACTTTTGCATTTCATGTAGGTAAGTGTGTACGTATAAGTACTTTAATTATATCTATTCTGTCATTCTGTGGCATAAGAAAGAACCATTTTATTTCTATCAAGCCGCACTAGGCCGGTGTGGTGGATTTTCCCCTTCCTCCCTTCAATTTTTTTTTCACTGTGTCTCTGTAGAAGACTAGTCCCTGCGACAGAACGGATATACCAGCATGTATGCAGAAAGCAAAAATCAGTATACTCAGGTACTTATAATGTATGCGAGATATGAGGTATCTGATAGAGAAATAATTATATGAATGTTAAAACTTCAAACGTATTCCGATATCAGGCTAATTAATTTATTGAATGGCTTTACATGTTATGAATACTTATCACCGGAATGTAAACGCGATGAGATAAAAAACAGCTAACCGCATCTCCAACATCCACAGTCATGGTCTCGATAATTAAAAAAATTTCATCATCATCATTAACGGCTCCCCGCGGCTTTCACCAGATCCTCGGTCCACATAGGGGGGGGGGGGGGGGGGGCTACGCTGTGTTTTAATTTTTATCGATTATCATAGGAAGTTGCAAATATTAGGTATTAAGTTGACAGTTTTTTTTAGCTGTCAGCCTGTGTCAGCAATTTTTTTCTCCTTATGACTTTTACGAGCTGAGTGCCTTAAATGTTTCCCTTAGCTATTAAATGCAATATACACTACCACAAAAACTAACAAGTTGCCCGATACACATCATCATCAAAAGCCTGAACACGCCCCCACAGAGCGCCACTTTGAGAGGCTGCTCGCCTCTTGGTTCCATCGGCTCCCCGCGGTTTTCATCATACATCCAGATCGTCGGTCCACCTAGTGGGGGTTGGCCTACGCTGCGTCTTCCAGTTCCTGGTCATGAGAACCTTTCTTACCCATCGGTAATAGTCAGTTCTACAAGCGATGTGGCCTGTCCATTGCCTTTCAAGTTGAAAGTTTCAACTTGCTATTTCTATTAAGAGCTGTATCGGTCACTAGTTCCTCTGCAGATCTCCTCATTTCCGAATCTTATCTCGCAGGGAAACACCGAGCATAAATCTCTCCGTAGCTCATAGGCCCTACTGCCATCTGTCCTTACGAACCTTCAATATACAGTTTTACTCCAGTACCTAGGTATATAGTTAGTATTGCGCTCTATCGACACGCTAGCAGCCTAGCAGCAGTGTTGTGTTGAGTTTCGATGCGGATTCGTTGGGCCGTTGGGCCAAATAAATGGGCGAGCATTCTATTCGTCATCGCGTGTACCAGGCTCAGGCAATCTGATAAACTTTGGAAACACCATGAATACCTGGTTGGTCCTATGAACCCAGGGTATGATCAGCAAATGGCTCAAATATGTGACCACTAACCGTGCTTACTAATTTATGTGTATTTGCACCGCTGCTTTCTATTTACAAAAGGTATACCTATACTCTGTCTGTGGCCGCTGCTTAGCCAAATTAGCGAAAACGCCAGCCATAGGTAATTGATTTATTAATGTCTATAAATCATTTAATGTGCTAATCTACGAAATTATCAGTCATAAACTATCTTCTAAGTAATATAAGGAAGTTTTTCTTTTTCATTTTATCAGCTCGTAACTAATTTATATCAAATTAGTGTGGATTTAACTTAATCTAGAGGCTTTGCTAATCTAAATTCCTTTGATCTTGCAATTTAATAATTTAACTTTTTGGTTAAGACTTCGGCATAGTAGATTGAACTCTCGTTGGGAACGCAGGTGAGACTTAAATTAATGTTTCTAATTATTATTCTATACACTGTATACTTTAGGTTAAGATAGGCCGGTGTATGGGTTTATATTCATTACTCAGCAGTAGAGAAGTAGTTGGTCTTCAGCCCAATCATTACAATTAAATGTTAGGTCTCCATTAATTTTGCATATATTATCTATCGATGATCTGGTGAAAGCCGCGGGGAGTCGATGGATGCAGGAGGTGAGCACCCAATCAGAGTGGCGCTCTCTGAGGGAGGCCTATATTTAGCAGTGGACGTCTTCAGGCTGTTGATGATAATGATGATGATGATGATGATGATGATGATGATGATATTATCTTTAGGTATATAGGTACCTATCTATACTGTCTCTTGATAGGTATAGTTCCTTTGCTAATAATATTTGAGGAGTAGGTAAAGCTCACATCTAAATAAATTAAACTCTATTTTCTAGACAAAATGAAATTCCTCATCCTCGCTTTGTTCGTGGCTGTCGCCACCACCGCGCCTCTCGAAGACGACAGCGGTCCCGTCGAGCTGATCGTCAATGGAGTGCCTGAAGGCCAGCCAATCGACCTCAGTGACATCGTGGATATTAAGCTTCAAGAGCACGTCAACGGTGAAGTCGCTGCTGCTACGAACCTGCTGCACCCTTACACCGCTGTCGGCATCGCTGAGGCCGCTGCTGCTGCTGCTGTGGATAGCCCTGCCGCCGTTGTCCTCCCCGTTGCTCCTCTACCTGAGGTTTCTCTAGTTCCCGAGCCTGTAGTTCTTCCTGCTCCCGTTTTACCTGAAGTAATTCCTGAGCCAGTAGTTCTGCCATCTCCTGTTGCCCCCGAGGTTGTGATCCCAGAGCCTGTGGTTCTCCCCGCCCCTGTAGCCCCTGAAGTCACCAACCCCGTGGTTCCTGAACCCGTTGTCTTGCCTTCCCCCGTTACCCCTGAAGTTTCCGAGCCTGTCCCTGCTTCCATCCCTACCGGTGAAATCTTCAACGATGGTACTGTCTCCGTGACTGTCAACGCTCCTCAGGAAGCCGGAGTGTTCAGTTCAATCCAGTCCTGGTTCAGCATGGTACTGAACTATTTCAACGACGGCACCCAGACCACCCATCAGATCGTCTAAACAGAAACAATACAGAGTATGGCTTATTGTAATGTAACGTGATATAATATGTAAGGTATTGTTTTGAGTTTGATAAAACCATAATAAAAGACTTTTTACACCGCTTTAATTTCATTAAATTCTTAAACAAAACTGAACAAATCGCTTTGTTATTGATTTTGTCATAGCGGTGGCTAACATTTCTGTTACAATAATAACCAGTCGCCACCATAACTCTGTTCAGTGCCTTCCTTTATGTCATATATCTTTTTGAATCACGGCTTCGAGCCGGAAAGTTTGCATCGTTCGTTACAGCTTTCAGACAGATCGCCCTATCGTGTTTATATATGCAAACAATGTAGGGAGTGTTGATGAAAACTCTACGACCCACTACACCCACTGTCATACATTCTGTGGCTTAATTTTAGTGTAAAACAGAACCCGGAGCTGGATAAATTATATTTTTTACATGTTGACAGTATGTTTACTTAGCACGCAAAAATTATGTTGAAATCGGCCCATCGTAGAAGAATTTATACATCTTTAAATTATATTTAAACATGTAAAGGCCAAAAATACCTAACTGATTTTATCGTTAGAGAGTTTGTGCTTTGAATACGATTCAAAGAAGAGCAGCCGAGCCAAGGCACTGCCTCGACGCTAGCTTCATTATATGTTTATAGTTTAAAGTGGCTGGCAATGTAATAAAGTATTAAGCGCTGGTGGGCTGCCCGAGCGGGCTTTGGCACATTCTCGGGTAAGTTTGGGTGGCAACTTCTGGTAAGTTAAGTTACTTAGGTCGTTAGGGTGGACTCAGCGTGAACGACCAAACTTGAATGATTGTAGGCCGACTATTATAAGTTTTACTGGCGTTTAGATGGATACGTAGGCGGCCTGATTTATTGGATAGTTAGGAAGTGGCAATGTTTATTGTTTGTAGCGTTGGTAGGCTGTTCGAATGAGCGCTTTCGTGGAACGTTAATACTGTATAAAATAATCGTTAAAATTAAAGGGAGAGATGTTTATGTTTTCAAGTCGGGTGTAAAATAACGATTTTAGTTATTACCCCTGTTCAATTTATCAAAGATTTATTCATTGTTTTGAATCTATGATAAATCAATGTTTGATAATCCAAGTCACGGTCAGAACAAAGGTCTACCATCACCTCATCATCGTTGGTTATCTTACGGCAATTTAATCACATTAAAGATGAGTCGGACTAAATAGGTAGGAGGTACGTTTAAAGATTTTTAAGCGCTTATTTTACTTTGATATGCAAAGGTTTTGCTATGAGAACTAGCTAACTTATAGAATACTTATGAGAACTTTGTATGTCTGTAAATACACACACACATATAAGATACAATTATAACACCCGGACACAAAAAAAAAATCTGTAATCATCACACTGTAGTCCTGGGTGGGAATCAAACCCTCAGTCTACAGTAATAGGTAGAACACTACTAACTGCGCTGTGAGGTTCTAAAATAAACGCAATCTCGATGCTTTCAAAGAGAATATTAAGTTACCTACTTAAAATTTGACCAGAATCCCCATCGAATCTTTTTAAACTGTAGGTAGAGATTCTGATTGCATTGTTAACAAAAACTCGTATATTTTCCTATATTGATTCACATAAACAACCCGTAACAAATATAACATAGCCAGTCAACAATGAGTGTTTACTCACAAAACAAATGAATACCTTTGTATTTGGAACACAAGAAGCATCGTGCCGAAATGTTGCGGTAGATTTTTAGTAAAACACTAAAAATGCTTTTTAGTTGCTCTCTTTTACACTAGAGAAGCATTTAGTCTATTATTAGGGCCAGTCTTTCAGCTAGCAGCCTTGGACTCCCGAAAACCGTGCCAAGAAGCTCATAGGCAACGGCTTTGAAACTCGGTTACAGAGCCTCGAACATAGATGCAAGGTGTTGCCAATTTATTGATCTTTTATCGAGTGCATAGGAGTGCGCACGTGAGTTGCATAACCTTACTTTGCTACTTTCACCACAATGTCGTCATAGATAACTGTAAGTATTAGAAGCAACGCTATAACCCCTGCAGCCACGTTTATGCCAGCAGCCAAAGAGAAGAACAGCCATTGAATTTGTAGACTCCATAGGTATCTTCTAGGCAAGACATTCCAGACCGCATCATCACTTAGACAGAGTGTAAGTGATGATGTAGTGTGAAGTAAGTGTAACGTAATGGCAGCTACTGCACAAAGCCTGAATGATGTAAATAATTCATATTTTTAGCATATATCTACCTACATACATAGTATACAGTAATTTTCCACTTTTTTAATGTAACAATTTTATTCCATAACTATAAACCGAATCTTACAGTAAATAACACTTCCTGTGTTTTGTAAATCTGTTATACATTATGTAATAATCGCATCTCTGAATCCCAAGATACAGGCTCTTCGCCTAGTTTGGGAATCGCTGATTTATCTTTATATATCTAAGTCCTCATTTTTAAACTGTGTAATGCAATTTGTAATAGTTAAGTTACTTTTTGGAAATAAACATTTATTATTATTATTTCTTTAGACTCTCGGGTCTAGCCCGGACATTTGGAAGGCATTGGTGGGGCCGAAGCTACCACCAAGAGGCCCTTTTGAATACATGATTAATTATTACAACAGACAAGGCATGGTTTGGCATTATTATAGACATTATCATTATTTATTGACAGCCTCCTTGACAGCCTCCGTGGTGTGGTGGTTGAGCAAGTCGATTCATAACCCGGAGGTGGCGGGTTCGATTCCCGCGACAGGACAAGTATTTGTGCCCGAAAAAAAAAGCGCAAATACTTGTTCTGTGTCTGGGTGTTGTGGGACCATGGTCCTCGTAGTTCCTGGGTCCCTAGATACAGGGAATCCTAGTTAGGGTCCAGGATCTATGTATATGATCGTTGGGCGTTATTATATTATTTATTATTCTTATTTTTTTAACCATTTCCATTCTCGGGTCTAGCCCGGACATTTGAGAGGCATTGATGGGGCTTAGCTAACTCAAAGAGGCCTTTTTGGATACAAAGATAACTATAACACGGTCACACTATCCCTGGACCTGACGTCGATGGTTTGCATTTCAGCGAGGACCAGAGACAATGTGACCATGTTTTACATATTTCTTTCTTACATGTTGGCATATTGATATAACTATTTTGTATAATATTGAGGTAAAAAAATATTTGGGCTATTATGGTGAACTTTTGGATGGATGGTGACATTGGGTTATGGAATGAGAAAACGGCACCTGCCAATTTTGTCTCATATCAAAATGTTTGAGGCAGGTGATGACTTGCCACCCACTAAATGGGCCTCCTGTAGTGGCTACCGCATATTGGTGCCGAGGAAGCAACATTGGTGTGGGTGGCTTAGGGTGTCGAGAGGTGTGCTGCACTTTCACTGAACGCTACTCGCGGCGTTATGCCCTTTAACTCTTCCACCCTGGAGCTTAGGTTTTTAGCTCTTGCGACTTCCACCCCCAGACAGCCGGTTAAGGCAAGCCGGGGGGCAGGGGTCTCACTTAGCCCCTTGGAATCAGGGTACTTATTCTTATTATTATTATTATTATTATTAATTATGCAAAAGGTACTTCAAGCTGCACGTAAATAGAGCCTTAACAAGGAGGCAATGCATAGTCTATTTATCTAATTATATTAGAGTTATCTGTGCTTATAATCCGACGGCCGACCCGAACGAGGTGAGACCGTGGTCAAATGATAGCCTATCGATGATAAAAAAATGATGCGTTATCTACAATTGATTCCCCTTTTAACACTCTTCCGGTTTCATGTGTGTCCAACTGAACGTTTAGTTATAATATAAGATAGGTACGATTACTGAATTCCAGAACACACTGCTTTATTCATCTGCTCCAAAATTGACCAACGGAAATTAAAATACAGCTCAACTCAGCTATTGTTAGCTGGCCTTATGGCTGACTTTACCCGTTACTGCACTGTCTAGACAGTATAGAATCTCCATTTTCTATTAAATTAGAAAGTACACACTCTTTTATTATTTCAAGGAATGTCTAATGTATAGTATGTACTACAGCCTATGCAACTTTTAATAGTAAATATGTAAGAAATGTAGAAAAATCTTTTCATTTTCCTACCGAATATAAGAAGTATTTTATTTACACGTATTTATGTTACGCTAAGTTGTCGAAGGAAGTCAGCCTTCAAAATAAATAATAAAAATTAATCATATGACTTGAGGTATCTTTTAGACAAGCAAACGTAGGCTCATCCTTCTTCTTAGTACTTTTCTATGTAATAATACAGGATAATTTTTTATTTACCAAAAATCTTTTATGTCATAATTAACCTTGTATATAAAAATCAATTGCTGTTCGTTAGTCTCGCTAAAACTTGTGGTGACCCATTTGACTATTATTTTTTTATTTTGTTTCCTCCCAAAACAAAATATGGAGTTCCCATACTGTCAGCATTGAAACAGCGCTCTACAGCCTCGGGTCACCAGCATATTATATTGTGGCAGTTTTAATACTTTTTTAAGAATCACAAAGTACAAGCAGACACGCACGGTGGTCGGTGGTCACGCGACTGTAACATGCTAGTGGTAATGTGGTCGATTGGCCCGCAGCGCCGGGTCACTGCTCACTGGCCTCACATCTCGGATTTTGAGGGGTTAATATGGTACTTTCAACGCCCCCACTACTATAAAGTCGAAGAGGACTTTTTGAATATAAATTATAATCACCCACACAACTAAACTAGCGGCTCTGCGAGCTGTAGACCTCGTGACTCTGTATTTGTGAAACACGGTTATGATAATATTTCTACGCAATTTTTAAATTTCTTGAAAATTGGTTGAAAATGTGACTTGTAATTTTGTCCAATAATCCCCTTCCGGCATACAAATAAGACACAAGGGGTATTTTGGTCAAAAAGTCCAAATCTCTTTTGGGAGTTATGGAATAAGCTAAAGAAAATAGCTTTAACATCCACCGGAAAGACGTATGCAATAATTTTTGCCCAAGCTGAAACGGATATGCTTCGCTCCTACTTCGCGCTTGTTCGGTCAATCCTCACCAAAAGAGATTCTTAAATGTGCCAATGTTTTTGATGTTTTTGATTCACCGTCGTAAGATCCAGTGCAAATCTCGCAGAACCAAGATAAGTCGGTTTGAAAAGGCCACACCAATTGAAAGTAAAGGTTGTATAGACTTGACAGTTTCAATATGAGTCACTAAGTATTTAAAGAAAATATTAAAATATGAATAAAACGCCTGTTGCATTGCTGTCGAAGCTTACTCATCGTGTTACTTCTATCCGCAAAAGTAGCTTTCGTAGCATTGCGACGCAGCTACGTAGCCTCGTAGCGTGCTACGCAGGGTGCGTAGCAATGTGTAGCGTCACTTATTAGGCAGGCCTGCCGCCCGCCGCGTAGTCATGTATTCTCATTTCAGGCGTGACATTTCAATTATTGCCTCTTCGCTTTACGGCTCCATTTTTAACTCAATAATGCGTGGAAGCGATCCCTCATAGCGTTTATGTGCGTAATTTCCTTTTCGAAGCAGAGTTTTTTTTGTAAATATTTATTCTCAAGATTTATTAGTAGCCGTTAAACACCGCTACGGTTTAATTGCGTCGAAGCTTATTCTTAATAGCTTCTCAGTTACATGGCAAACAATCAATAGTAACTTTTAATCGAGTTTGCGACCTAGAAAACGACGTAATCGCGTTTTCGTCAGGGAACCGTTGACCGCATCGTATTCGATCGAGTTAAGTTTTTAGTTTGTCGACGGCGTGTGTTTGGGCGTTCGAGGAATCGATAGGGCGTGCGGCCGTCGCGGCTGCAGGCGGCGGTACGATTATCGTCGGAGCAAGCGTGGATGTAGGGCAAGGAGCCGCGGCGCGGCGGCGCAGCGGTCGCGGCCCGGCCGGCAGTCCGCGCCGCGCCCCGTGCCGGACGCCCGTCTCTCCCGGCCATGCGCCCGCCGCCGCCCCCGTGACCCGCTCTCTCCGCTCCACTCCGCTCCGCTCCGCTCCCCGCTCCACGGAACCGGACGCGCGCTACCCCGCGACCGCGGCTAACCTAAAGGTTACTACCGAACATGATACCCGTACTCTGTCAACGCGACAGGTGAGCACTTTTTCAAGTGAAACTTTAAAGTTTAATGTGAAATCGATTGAACTTTGACCGTGTCCAGCGATCGATATACCACCGGTAAGTCTAGTTGTTAATACATTATTTATTACCGATATTTGGACAGCAAGTCTCTAATAATAGATTTGAGATGAATTTTTGATGTGAAAAGGAAACGTGACTGTTCTGGTATTAGAATATTTTATTTCTTGTGTTAAAGTTGGGGGTGTGTGCTCTTGGGCGGGTTGTGGGTACCTGATTGATGGATGAAGAGTACTGGATACCTGTGTCTTATCCTGACCTACTTCAATCAGATCGATCTCTGTTGACGTGACACAAAGCTAGGCACAGTAACTAATTACGAACTCCCACGGCACTATATTAAAAGGTCAGAAAGTCACATCGGCTGACCAACCCGAACTTCGACTAACTAATTGTGTAAGTTACTCTATAGAAGTCGCTAAGCGATAAACTTTACTAATTCTACTAACTTCTAATCTGGGAGTTAGTTTTCGATACACGCGTACATATTGAAAGCATTATTCTTTTATGAAAGCAAAGGAATCATACGAACATCTCTGTAGATTTCAAAGATTACTTATGCAATTTCATTCATTCGAAATGCCTCACTGCAGTATTCTCTCAAAGGAAACCCGGCTCTTTGACTCGGTATTGTGGAAGTAGGGTATTTTTGCGATCATGTTTGCTTCACATTTCCTTCAATTTCCTTATGCCACACGCCGTCGGCGGTCGACGATGGCTGGTTCACAAAATGAGCAAGAATGTGATCGCAAAGAGTATTCTTTGTGCAGCAGAAATGTCTAACTTTGTTTGAAAAATAGCTACATGAAAACGGGCTAGTTTTATTGTTTGAGTTGTGAAATGGCATATTTTAATGCGATCGTAAAATTTTCCAATAGGGTTTTACATTCATAACATAATAGACTACGGATTTAACAAGCGACTGGGCAGGCGTAGTGCTTACCATCAGTACAGATATCTATTTTCAATTAGTTTATAAGAAGGGTTATTACTAATACTGACAATGTGGCGCTCTATAGGAAAGGCCTATGTTCAGCAGTGGACGTCTTCAGCCTGTTAATGATGATGATGATGAGTATTGCCAACTCTTCTTGAAAGAGCTTTTAGAGACTTCTAGTTTCTGCCTAAACAGAGCATGCATTTATTTTTATTATGATTAATGAAAATAGATTAGTTTAAGGGAAATTAAGAGCAACTGGCTTAATTAATTTTAATTAAGCCGTTCTATACCTCGTCTTTTAATTGCGTCAAAATTGAGAAAGTAACATTATTCCACTCATCAAAAGCTCCAGAAGATTATGAATGATTCCCAAAAGGCACCAGAAATAGAACCGCTTGATTAAATAATTTAATCAGGTAATGCGTTTAAGATGTTAAATTTTGAGTTTTCTAATAGCTGCTGAAACACGACCCTCACAAATTACCCGGTGAACTTTGGAGGTCCTAAACAAAGCGACTCGTACCTTATTTGTTACGACGCTATTTGAATATATTAATTTCTAAAACTTTAAACTTTTCGCTGTGTTTGTTTACTACAGACGCTGCTTTGGTGAAAACTGCTTCAATAGAAACTCTCTTTATATTTACTTCATTTTTAAAGGTATAAAAATGTTCAACGATATTAAAAATACAAACGATATCTTACCTAAGAAGTTGGTATATTGTTTTGCAGATTAGTTTTGCATCATGGTTTCTGGCAAGAAAAAATGTATGGAAGAATGAACGGCAACCCTCAGAGCTCTCTTTTTATGTGAAGACTGTGATTAAAAATTGATAAAATATGCCACAAAATTCAAAAGGATGTATCTTATAGTAATTTTTTTTTAAAGTAAGTAGATGTTATATATTGTGATGTCAATATTACGAACAAGCTATAATTGTTACATCACGCATTTATTTACATTGTTACACTGAAAAACCGAATAGTTGATTCTCTAAATGTTGATTCAATTTCAGTAGAAATAACATAAAATTATGTTCTAATAAACATGGTGTGAAGATTGATTTAACAAAAAATAAAATGTTATGTTGAAATAGGTTATTTCAACCACAAAAAGGGGTTAGTCTAACACCACATTGTATGTTCGGTCAGATCCAGGTTAATTTTACTGCTTATTTAGTTAGATCAGCATATTGCCTAAGTCTAATCAACAACACAACTTAGTCAAATAAACGAAACTGAAGGAGCAAGGCAGAGTTGAATATACCATTTTAAAAATGTCTTGGAACAACCAATGTGACAGTTGTTAAATTAACTTTTTTCAAATAACAGTTTTCGTTTTGTTGATTCAACAAATCGTCTCGGTAGGTCCTAAATTAACCTAAAATTTAGGTTGAAAAAAGGTTGAAACAACTGTTTTGGTTTTTCAGTGTACACGTTTTATTACAATTATTTACTTGTTGATGTTTTACCCTCTAGAATCTCATCTACGAGAAAATTCAATTTCGCGATTGAACCTTGGTGAAGCGGTAGGTACTATACATATAAAACATAATCAAAAATTGTTTATTCACATGCTCCCCGAGGAGCACGAAAGTTAAAATGGCTGCCGCATTCGGTCCCAAGAATAAACCTAGCCAATTTCCATAACCGTACAATTTCCCATGAACCGATGGTTATTTTACTAGCGATAGATTGAGTACGTGGGCGTAATAAGGTTTTTAATACAGGGTCATTCGAATAAAACTAAAAATAATAGTCTCGTTTACATTTAGCGTTTTTGATTAACTAATAATTTTTAGATTTATTTGTTTTTACATAAGATAAAACTTAACAATATTCATTACGCCAGAGTCCACTTTAATTCAAAAGGGTTCTAAATAAATGATGGTATAGTATAAACGTAAAGTTATTTTACACACCGAATAATAAAAAAATATAAGAAATAACTAGTAGGAAGCTACGCAATAAAAATCGTTATTAGATGGATGGAAAGCAAAGAGGGTTAGCTTTAAGTTTCTCATTGTATTGAAAAAGTAGAACGAAAAAATTAGAAGAGCCCGTTCCCTTCCCTCCAGCCCCTTCCTCGGCTATAGAGTATAGCGTATTATGTCTGCAGTAAGACTGAGGGAATATTATTCTCTAATTCGTGAATATTGCAAATCTACTCACGTAATCATTCCCGGCCCAGCGTTGAATCTGGGCGTACTAAATTGCGTGTAGCAATACAACATGAATACAACTCTATATTTTCGTAAGGATTTGTATGATATTTATATACACGTACCTACATGTAGCAATAGATGTATGTTTGTGTGCTAGATAATGAAATATTGTCGTCAATTCTTTTAGTGTTAGTTATGTATTAAGTGTAATATTATCATTGTCATTTATTTATGCAGTCTAATAATTTTTTAATACTCACACATGCAATGCACATAACTTACCTAAGAAATAATTACAATAATTTGTGATGAAAGCCTGAAAATGAATGGATATTATGTATGATACTCAAAATTCACATAAAACATTTATTGTTACATTTGTAAAGCTTTTGAAATAACGATATGTATTTAATCGTCTGTAACACGTGTATAATTATTTAATGAGAATGTATGACTTGACAAGCTAGTCTTTCAAGTGATGTTAAGCGACACGGCCGCCCATAACAGTTGCAGTCACTCGCAATTTTAAAATGATAAAGTTTCTAATGACACTACACTGCGCACAACATCCTGCGACATCACACAGTTAGTACTAGACTGTGTAATCAGATTATAAAGTCTCATTTGCCCAGTAACTTCACTAGCCGATATAATACATTACATAAATACGTTATGAAATAAACTTTCACAGAAGAGCTACGTTTATTAACAGTGTAATCGACCCGTGAATTATTAATTAAAATACATCACGAAAATGTATTTTCACCGAATAACGATTATTAATTTAATGATCTGTTAACTTGATCCCGAAGCCACGTACAGATTGTTTATTGCATCGTATTTGGATGATTGTGTTTCACTTTCACTTCCAAATATCGAATATTGCTCCTCGTGTTAAGCGAAATTTCGTGGAAATTATTGAATAATTCCCGTGGAGAGCTTACTTATTTTGAACATTACATTTCTGTGGTGTGATTGATTGATTTGGCACTATTTAGTAATGATCAAACTATCCCAATATCTAGTAATATAAACTTATCTATTTGTTTCGTTCATAATTAGTAGATCAGAGGGCAAGACCCATGATAGATAAATGTAATTTTATTTTCTTACTTGCATCCTCTGTTTATTTTATATGTTTATGTTGGCTGCCATACCAAAACACCTAAACCGATTTAGATGAAATTTTGCAGACAGAGTGCTAATACAACCAAGATTCGTATAGGATACTTTTTATCTTGGAAAGTTGAGAGCTGTTTTTTGGGAAAACAGGTAGGTAAATAGTGGTTGAAACCGCAGGGCGTTTTTTTTCTGTCTTTGAATGCATATAGCTAACGATAGGCGTACAGCCCTCCTGATGGGAAGAAGTCATCGTAGTCTATGGAGGTTAGTAACACTAGACGTGCTACATGTATCATTTGCCTTGTGATAATATTTTTTGACCCTTTTTTTTAAATGCTGCATGTTGTATCTCTAGGGAAAGCCTAATTGAAGCCACATCTTGGTAGGTGTAGGCAAACAGTACACTTTAAAGATGTGCAACGATATACACCTACCTACACATTGAAGGCTTATACAGTACGTTTTTAGGCTCCTATATTCGCGGGTCCTCTATCTCGCTCGCACATAGCGACATTTTTGCAGATATTAAATAACTGAATTAACTCATAAAAAAACTGGCTAAGCTATGTTTTCATGAAACATTACAAATGTGCAACAAAAATATCTTACTAATCTGCGCATGCTAATGTGCGCATAAACCGATCCGCCACATTACCTATTTCGCTTGTCAAACTAATGGACGTGGTTTTTACTTACTGATGCTGAACCAAGTCTCCTTTGATGAAGGAACGCCTCTTCACTCTCTGGTATAAAGCGGGCTTCGTTAACATTCATTAATCTGTCGCTCGCGCTGGTTACGTGTGCTGCATATTTTACCGTCTCAGCATTATGCTGTAGTCGTATGTTGAAATTACTGTTTAGTTTAACATAGAGAGCGTTTTACAGAATCGAGATCATTCTGTTTCTGATAAATAATAATGTTTTCTCACTGTGTACAGCCCTCAGTAGCTTAGGCCCTACATCACGGAACTCTATATACAAGGTTTTTTATATATATTTTTGTAATGTTATTTTTCATATAAATATTATAAACTTGGCTAACAATTTATGAAAATAAATGAGTTAAAATAATAGTATGATACATATGTACCCATTTAGCCAAGTGTTAACTTTATTTATAGTCAAGTTATAGTTATTTAAGTAAAGACGGATCAAAGTCACTTCGGGCTGATGAAACCACGGTACTTCTTGTTTGTGTGTTTTATATAAAGGTCAACGGAGACGTGGGCACAACGTCACGTAGGCAAAGTATTAGTATTGAGTAAAAGCTAGTAAAAGAAACAGCAGTATTGTTTAGAGAAAACTAAGCTTTTCTTTTCCACTATCATAACACGCAGGAGTGCAGCATGGATGCAGGAGGCGAGCAGCCGCTCAAAGTGGCGCTCTCTAGGGGAGGCCTATGTTCAGCAGTGGACGTCTACGGGCTGTTGATGATGATGATGATGGTGATGAACACGCACATGGGTTAACTGAACCAATGATGTATAAGAGTTCTTGGAAATTTGAGAATGTCTCCTATACTAATAATTATCGTGTATACTGTATTGTATATGTAGCGGAGCAATAGGTAAGTAGTTATTTTGTGTGTTGTTTCTTTCTATTTACAGAACTGAGTAGCTCTTCTACTATTATTATACGTCAGTAAACAAAATTAGTAACAGTTTGGTATGAAGTGCGCTATACATGGTGCCGAAATTCTAAAATGCGAATAAAATATCGCCAAATGTTTCGAGCAACGGACAATTTATAGGGCCAACACCACAAATTATTTTACTATGCACCGATATAGTCATAGATTTGCCATGTTTGTAACTACGAATCATTAATCCCCGAATGCACGCCATGCCGAAAATCATGGCACCGAATCAACGTGTCCACGAATAATCTAGGATCACAATGATTCATTGGGCATAGTTACTACAAAACACATTTTTTAAATAAAATGACGAGACGAGCTTTACGTTTGCCTGTTTAATAGAAATACCCACAGTATTTTCGAACAAACGTTCATTCGGTCAAATAAGTATATCAAAAGTCCTTTTGAAAAATATGTAATTGTTAGTTCGATCGGAATAGAACACTGTTTACAGAATACCAGGAAACCGTCACTCAATGAGTTAATGGGACAAAATTAGATGTTTTAAAGAAACAGTGCGTTTTAAATAAACAATCGCAACGCATACCTATGCGGAATGTGAAACTGTTCTTTTGTCTTCTTGGTATTAATAAGTATTTTCCAAGAATTTGTGTAATTTTGTATAGTAATGGTGGATAAGAAGTAACGTGTTCGTGAATATATATCAAGTGAAGAATAAATCATAAGTACAAATTCGGAAAACGCGGGTTTTGTGTGGTAACCAGAACTCTATAGAAGCTTTCCGTAAATTCAATATTGGAAAAGGAACTAGCTTTAAAAAGAAATCCAAAAAAATCACATAACCACAAATCCTACGCATACCTGACTTGCCTCTATCCACAAGTGTCCCATGTGTCACTAAATGCCCCACGATTAGCGAGTTATACAATTCAGCTACTATTCTCAAAATGCTGTTGGTATAGATACAGCCCCGCACTCGTCCCAGAAGAAAACCCAGAAACTGACAGTTTTGGGATATCTCTGAGGCAGAAATTTTAGTCTATCAGTCAAGATAAGGGTTGGTTTCGATTTTATTCGACCACTTTGCTGCTGATAACTTAATAGTATCGGGAACTAGCCCTCCGTCATTGATTAGCAGTAAAAGCAGTAACAGCTTGTAGCACTATAGACGGAATAAATCGGTTTACTACCGGCTCGCGACCATATCGATCTATTTATTAGTCGTAAAGTTGTTAATATAACGCGGCTGAAGCGCGTTAACGATACATTTAATTTTTTCCTGCTTAATACAAAATCGTTTGTTTTCATTTCATCATTTTCCCATTTCATAAAAACTTGATAAAATGGGAAAATAGTAGTCAGTAGCTTTCGGTTCGCCACTTCGATGGATTTCCTCAAAATTCGAGAGATTTTTTTACCAACAAAATATAATCAAGGAAATCGCCTCAGAATTTGAGTGTTCATTTTATTTATATTATTATGTTGTTCGAGGAAAAATTCAATCGCGAATGCTGTGACGAGCCCGAAAATTTTGCAAACACTTGGAGTTTAAAAAACCTCTCATATTGGTATTAATAAAACCGTTGTAAATATTTACTTACAATTTTCTTCATTGTGTTTTGTTTTGTTCTTCGTGATGTTAATGTCAACGTGTAAAAATGAAACAAAGAATTGTCGTACAACGGCTTTGATTCAAAAATAGGTATATCGACTATATCGATTTACTTATATCATACCATACTGATCATACCGTACCTACTTACTTAGTAGTTACTAAGTAGGTAGTAAAGACCTTGTAAAACATTTTGGTAACGCATAGAATCGATCTAAAACTAATAAATTTTAAAGAAAATGTTTTATGATGTTTTAAATATTTACACAAGGCGCCTCGCCTCCTTGAAAATGTTTATACAAGAAAACTTTCACCTTATTTCGTACAGACCCCAATCGGGAAGCTTGCAGGTACTCGATACCTTTGGGACACAATGATGCATAGTTCAACAGTTGTTTTACAGCCCACCTGCCAAAGCATATTGGATGTGACCAAATAACACGATACAAAAATCAAAGCTACCGTCTTTTTTAAGCTCATTGCCGAAATCGTAAGATTGATAACAAATTAAGTTAAATAATTTATTACAAACTAACCCTTATAACCCAAAATAACCCTTCATAGTTTCGGTAACCCTTTGGTTATCGAAACTATGAACCACATTGCCATGTGCCAAATTAGTCCTGCCATATTCTAGGGCCCATATTCAAAAACCAATTTTAAATGGTTCCTGAAATGTGTTCTAGGTGATACAATTTTACGCTCAGACAGCTCAAAGTATGTTTTCATTTGCCTATTTTAGTTAGAATGTCATTATTTTGGTTTTACACGGAACCAGTGGATTTCGTTCGATCTTTCATTCGAAAATAGTTTAATCTGTATTTTTGATCACTTTGTTTTTTATACGATATGACAAATTATGACTAATAGCAGTTTTTACCAATGTACTCTGTGTATAATAGTTATCTGTGATGACAAATGAGAATTCGTTTGTTTCTCGAAATCCACAATCCACATTTTCTTTACAAGTCATCAGATATAGAGGTGGGTCGTACTAGGTAAATCGAGATACTAGGTGACACTGTGACTGTGACTCAGCCATACCTGTGACAAATACCTGTGAATAAATACTAGCGAGTATTTTTTACTCGCGGCACAAGTCACGTTTACAGGACGTAGATATATAATAGGTGTGTCTTTCTCTGACGCCTATGTGGAAAAAGGATGCGCCTATTACTTTTGAATTGACGGCTGGCAATATGCTGACGCTGTCACAGCTTCTGTGAAAAAAATACTAGGTTTGTCCCTCACTGGCACGCTACAGACGCCTTCGTGAGAAAAGGATGCACCTATTACTTTAGCACGCTCTCAAAGACTCGCGCACGAGTCACAGTGTCGCTGCTCCCGGAGGTATTTTGTCGCTGTGACTGATTGTGACTTTCGTTTATCAGTGACTTTTACCTGTGACGATAAATACGCCTCACGCCTAATCAGATAGAGTTTTGGCGGGAACGCGGAAAAATTCACGTCATTGCATTGTATTATTATTCAAAACTTTTGCTTTTTCCAGTGTTAATGTTTAAAATTGGTGGCGTTTTACGCATTAAGTGCTGAATTACGAGCATGAGTGAGGGCAAGTGATATAATGTGGTGAAACGTGATTTTTCGTGTTGCTTTCAAAACTCCATAGAAGCTTCTACTAAAGTTGCCACCACTTTGCTGGAGCATGACTTAGACTGGACTATGACTACCTGACTTAAACTGGACTATGACTATGACTAGGACATGACTTTGCGTGAAATATTTTATAACACGATGAAAATATAATACTTGACACTGGCTAAATACACTATGTGTGGAGCCAAAATATAAGAAAAAAAAAATCATCAGATATCGAACTATTTGCATTGCATCGTGTTTACGTATATTGTCACCTGAATTTAATCATCAACATTAGCCTACTCCACTCCCTAATCCACTGCTGAATATAGGCTTTCCCCAGAGAGCACCACTTTGAGCGGTTGCTCGGCTACTACATCCATCGTTGAGGTTAGTAAATTCTAATTTACTTTGGATCGCTTTGGGACCTACCTACGCCCGGCGCGCCGCGCCTGAGTGGTTAAAAGCAAAGACTTTTTATCCAGTAACGAAAAAAAAAGTAAGGCAAAACCGTACACACCACTTTGGGTGTGATTGGATCTCAGCTGTCAAACTCAAAATCAGTCGTTGCTTGGACGTACAACACCCAGACACAGAACAAGTATTTGCGCTTTTTTAGGGTTCCATACACAAAGGGTAAAATGGATCCTATTACTAAAGACTTCGCTGTCCGTCTGACTATTCGTTTGCCCGTCTGTCACCAAGCCATATCTCATGAACCGTGATAGATAGACAGTTGAGTGGTTTCACCCCCAAAAATAGCCTACAATAAATCTAAGAAGAAATAAAAGCTATATAAATCAGAAAATTTGTTTCATTTAATCCTTTCTAGAATATAAACTCATACATTTTATTAGTTACTGCAGGAATGTATCATGCTCCTGTAGTATTTAATAAAATGTATTATGAGGTTTAAAAAGTTGTATTACAACACCAATAACTTTCTAAGTTACTCCCATGTCGTTTTTTTTTTGCCACGGCGCGTATATACTGTGCTATCGATATCGATATTTGAACATGGAACTAGGTGCACCACTATGGTGACACAAGCGCTTGGTGGAGACACTGTAACTAACTGTCAACCATAGAGCTCTCCTATCCACAGAGTACATTGGTAAAGATTGAAAGTCCTATCTGTCTTCACTAATATAATAGATAGCTGTGATACAAAATTGTTGAAAATAATTTATTGAAATTATTATGTGGCTTCAAAATCACGAACGATAGACAAACGGGAAAAATAAAACAACCAATTGACAACAAAGCGAACCGCTATAATTATATGAATCTCCATACTGCAGTAGAAAAGCTTGTTTATAATATCGGAGAATTCGCCCTCATGTATGAAAATACATGAGATAAGGAGATAAGAATATACGATAGCTATTTCAACACGTAATAATCCTGACCTAATGCAGGCATATATCAGGATATATGGCCGTGTATTTAAAAGCTCACAGAGGAAGTGACCAGACGTAGATTCGACGATATAGCGTTGCGGAAAGGAGGACCTGGAGGAATATGTTAGGTGTATTCCACGACCACTGCATGTGTTTTCCGAGACGATTTTGTAGTGTTTATTATGAAAAAAAATCACCACTATGAAATAAATCTACCATTTGCATTCAGCTTTCACAGTTCACTTACTTACCTTACCTACTAAAGATAGACTAAACAGTGGCTTTATTTAAGTAGGTATACTCAAGCACTGTTTTGAGTTTGTTTACCTAAATACTCTGCAAGAAACATAACCTGCCTGACTGATACACCTGTTAGGTGTCCACCAAAGCGCCAACCATCTAACAACCACTAAACCATTCAACACCACTTTGAGCGGCTGGTTGCCACTTGTATCAATCGGCTGCTCTGCGGTTTTAACCAGATCATCGGTCCATCTAGGTTTTGGGAGGCCACCCTACGCTGCATGTTCCAGCTCGTAGTCGCCACTCAAGAACTTTTCTTCCCCATCGGTTTCAGTTCTATAGTTAGTAATGTGCGACGTGGCCTGCCCAGCCCATTGCCATTTCAATCCACTTGTGTAAATAAATATCAGCCGCTTTAGTTCTACGGATCTGCTCATTTCGGATCTCATCGGATATCCTCCCAAAATTGCACAAATTTGGTATTCCGTGGTGTTGTCTTTACCAATGTACTCTGTGGTGGTGTCTGACTTACCAATGTACTCTGTGATTTCAAACTTGATTTGGGACAAAATGGAACTAAATATGAAGTAGATATGAGCGCCGCGTTAGCGCGCCGCCGTCACCGTAAATTCATGACGGCGCTGAGCACAACACGGCGGCGTGCCGTCGTGGCTTGCTTTCTCGCTCTTACTAATGAGTACTGACCGATCCGACAGTTTCTGAAGAATGCATCATAACGCTATTTTGATGTAACACCACATAATCGCAATATTTTTGTAGTCCAAGCGCTAACGTACTCTACAGACATGACAGACTCATCTCCGCATCGTCGTCACCCTAGAAATATCTTGGGTGACTCAGAACACCCTATTACACACAGCCGTCATATCGATTGCGCTAGGATAGTAAAGCGGAATCTGACCTAAGTGAACCATATTATCTTTCAGTTTTACACTTGATTGTACTTAAATTACTTGACATATAGCGTATTTGGCAAATTTCATGATTGGACAAAAAGACAATTTGACGAACTACCGATTTGACCAATATCCAATTTGACAAATTACCGATTTGACGAATATATGATGACTGATGACTGATAAAATACTATATAAGTATTGTATCAGTCATCTGGTTCCCATAGTACAAGCTATGCTTAGTTTGGGGCTAGATGGCGCTGTGTGAAATGTCCACACATATTTATATTTTATATTTATATCTAACTTGACCAATGTCGTTCAACCCTCGTTTTCGTCACTGGTATAAAAATCGACGTAACGTGACAATGACAACAGACGATCTCGCCGGCAAGGTCGACCGACCGTGTGGCCCCGTAGCAATATGACTTTCTGTAAGTTTTTTTAAAGAAATTGTACGCAGGAAAAAATCTCAAACCAAGGTCGCCGCGACGGCGAGCCGCCGCCGCCGCCGTCGTGAAGACTTTTAGTACACGCCGCCGCCGTAAAATTGGTCATCAGTGCTCATATCTATGAAGGCGTGAACCATTTACGGGCTGCGATTTTATGGGCGGGGTTATAGAAAAAATGGGTGCGTCTATTCCCTCCAGTGGATCGTTATTGGTTAATAAGTACTTTATCTTGTAAATAATAAACGATTTTAAAGCTAGGCACATATGACTTGGCCAAGTTCATTGGCTGATTGTAAAATCTGAACATCCAATGAATGAGCTGTTTTTTTTGTACTGATAGTTACAGGGTAAGGTGGGTCCGGTCGTACCCCCTGAATAAAAAACTGGTAAAAAATGTCTGTCTATGTATTATAAATTAAATCAAAATTCTTGCGTAGTACCTACATTGATTCTTTAGTTATTACGCTAAATCAAAATATTATTAAAATCTTTCAGAATTTAATTTACATGATTTTAATTTTTATTCTAATTTATTTTTATACCTACCTACTTACTTAATTATTGATTCATTTGTATTATGTTTTATAGGGCCAATGTCTGAAATAAATGATATTTAATTTAATTTAAGTAATTTAAATTTTTTTAAAACAGATATTCATCATCATCGGCCAGAAGACGTCCACTGCTGAGCATAGGCCTCCCCCAAAGAGCGCCACTTTGAGTGGTTGCTTCCACGGTCCACCTAATCTAGTGAGGGGCCGGTCTACACTGCATCTACTAGTTCGTGGTCACCACTCGAGAACCTTTCTTCCCCATCGGTTGTCAGTTTTACGAACGATGTGACCCGCCCACTGCCACGTCACTTGGTAATTCTGAAAGGTATACCGGTGACTTTAATTCTCTTGCACCTCATTTCAGATCTTGTCTCGCAAGGAAACACCGAGCATAGCTCTCTCCACAGCTCGCTACGCGACTTTGAGCTTACTCATTAGGCCAACAGTAAGAAACCAGGTCTCAGTGCCGTAAGTCATCACTGGCAACACACACTGTTTGAAAACTTTCATTTTCAGGCTTTGAGGTATTTTAGACGAAAAGATAGGTCGAAGTTTCTCGAACGCTGCCCAGCCGAGTTGGATTCTCCGTGCGACCTCTTTGTCGAAGTTGGACCTACCCATTTGGATCTATCCTAGGTAGGCATATTTTTGTTTACGACATTGAAAGTATCGTTCCCATCAATTACCGGTACAGGTGGAACATGGGCATTAGACATGATTTTCGTCTTGTCCATGTTCATCTTAGACCAACGTGTTGGGAGACTATTGAGATCGTTGAGCATGGTGCTAATAGATATTATACCTACATATTTCAATGTGTTTCTAAAAAATACTTTGGGTACAAACTTACAAAATAACCGGCCAAGTGCAAGTCAAACTCGCGCACTAAGGCCTCCGTACCATTAACTATAAAATGACCAAAAAATCACATTTGTTGTATGGAATAAGAAAATAGTATCCATTATGACAATTGGTGAAATTGGTTGAACTAATTTATTGTTGGTGTATGTATCTACTAGATATTACTAAACTATCATCTTCCGTGACTTGTTTCCAAGGCATTATTAAATATTTTTTTATGCATAAATTAATAATATTACTCAAAAGATAAACTTTAGTGAAAACAAAAATAAAATATCACAAAAAATTACAAAGTTACAAGTAAGCATTTTAAAAACAGGATTAGAAAGAGATAGCTCAAACGGCCAGTGATGTCAGAGCAAGGTCGTTCATAGTACTAGGCTGTGGTAGCTTTACAAACAATCTCTTTGGCATGTGACGTCACAAGTGGACTTTTCATAGTAACTGTGGAGGTGCTCTGTTTTGCGAGAAAGGGACAGAAGATGGCCTCTCCTTTCTATACCGATTTTACTTATTTTTTTAATTATTGCATTCATTTTTAATCTTCTTTATGAAAGTAAAGTATTTACTTGTTAATTTTTAATACTAGTCATTATGCCTATTATTGTCTTAGGCATTTATGCAACTGACTGAGTTTAGTGCACCGAATTTTTATCGTTTAGTAAATCCTAGAGAAATAAAAGCAAACCTAGGAGCTGTCAAACTTTAGTACAGACGGGGATTAGACTGTGGTACGACTAAGGCAACCTTTCTCTAAAATAGTGATTGGTTAAAAGAAAGATTCCATTTGGCCAATGACGACGAGATCTTCATACACAAGCATGCGCAGTAAATGCCATTTTACGTAGAAAGTTTTTTAACTAAAATGTTCTACAACTCTTATAGAGCTGTCAAATGCAGTGGTATTCAAAAACGATCATCAAACCTGTTCTAGTCACAGATAACAGAAAAAACTATTGTTACTCTGTGGTTTTAGTAATATGACGTTTCCAGTAGCATTAAAATTATTTTACACGGAATTCGGTCACATTGTTCAGTTTTTTATCAAAATGCTTATTCTTATCTATAGTAATTTTTATAACTTAAAAAACCAAGGAATTCATATGCTCATACCTAACTGGAACGACGACGTTCCTCACGAACCTACCAAGATACGGCAAGATTGGTTGAATAATGCGACCTGTACGCAAGTACGACATCGTACTTGCGTACTCACTTCGTTCGCTTTGTCAAATATTTCCCAAAGAATACACAGTCGTGAAAGGTTCTCGAGTGGCGATCACGAAACGGAAGGCGTAGCGTAGGCAGAGGCCTCACTGGATGAACCGACGACCTGCTGAAAATCATGGAGAGCCGATGGACGCAGGAGGCGAAGAGCCGCTCAAAGTGGCGCTTTCTGGGGGAGTCCTATCTAATATCTAGAAGCTATAGATGATGATGATAATGAAGCAGTTGTGAAAGCTACAAGCTATTTTAAAATAAAGGAATAGAGAGAGACAGGTCTAATATTCTGTGACGTCAGTTCTTGCTCATTCATAGTGCTTCATTATTTAGCTGTGGTAGCTTTACATACAATAGAGTATTATCACAGAGTAAGCAACGCATCAATGGCACGTCTTAGGCTACTGTGACCTCTTCCCATCAGGAGGGCCGTATGCTTGTTTGCTACCTATAGCATAAAAAAAATCACATGAAGTCATAAACGTGCGTTTTCAAAGTCACTGTGGGGAATCTCTGTTTTGCAAGAAAGGGACAGCCAATATCTCCTCTAGAAACTTTAAAAGATTATTACTCCGAGATTTATTTACAGATTTTACTAATTTTTTCATTTAATTTGAGCCTACAAGCGCTATTATGAAAATAAAATTTTAATTTTAAATAAGAAACATGAAATAAGAACAATGTCTCGAATAACCTTTTATTTTAGTTTCATCCTAAGGGTGAACATATTCAACAATATGTGGTATACCACAGATACTGCTATATAATGTTACTATATACGTAAGGCCTCCGTCACTCGATGTACTTACGCGCGCTAACTACCTACCGTCAGATGGATTGTCGAAAAGCCTTAAATCAGCGCTGTTGCCGCCAACCGCGTGACGCGGTCGGACAATTCAACTTTACTAGGAATTGAATTAGTGTTAATATAACTTTTAGAAATTTATGTGCAGGTAGGATACGTAGATGTACCTACATCGAATATAAAAAAACAAGATTTTCTACAGGATGTAATTAAATTCATGAGCATAAATTGAACCCATGATACTACATCATTTATAGATGATTATTAAATAGTAAAAGTGTGTAAATGAAAATATTTTTATTGAAAATTATGAAGATTGCCGCGGCACCTAACGCAGTTGGCACGGATGATTTTGATATATTTAAACGTTTTTATACCTTGTATACTAATTAAAAACAGTACTACATTATTTTAATTAAATTTTGTATTGTAGCATTTGATTAAGTAAGTTATTCCATTTTTTGGAGTTATAATTATTACTAAACCAATGTGTTAGAATTCAAAAATTTTGGTCCAGACGTAACCAGTATCAGGAGTAGGTACTTAGTTTCAAAGGGTGCTAATTAATTCAATTACACCCAGTATATTTTCTATTTAGGTACCGGATAATGATGAAAGTAAAACCGTAAGAAAGTTAACCAATAAACATGTTTCTGATACCTACTGATGTAGGTACCTACTTAGGTATTTTATATATTTTGTCATTATCTTATTAGTTAAAATATACACAGGCCACATCCACATCTAATCTAAATATTGGAGAGAAACATTGATATTGAAAAAGTGGCTATCAGTTGACAACGACTAGCGCCTCCCTAGTCACTATCTCCCTCGAACCACGTTTCCGTCCGATGTACAAATTCCAGTTAGTATAGAATATCATATTAAACTTCCATGTGCTTGACATCAATTAACAACATCTGTCACTGTTGTGTAAATTATATACTCTTTGACTGTTGTTTGTATTTTCTTTGTACGACCATGGTATTTTAAAAAATAAATCCAACAAATTGTGGTGAATTATCCACCAAAAATAACTTAATAATCATAAAAAAATCACCTACTAAAATAAATTGGAAAAGCAACGTAAACTACTTATCTGACAAAGTGAGTAGTACCTACCAGACCGATACTTCTATTCATCGATAAGTTACCACGCATAGCTCCATGATACCACGATTGACCATCATCAGTCGGAAGGGGAGCACGTCCACTGTTGGCTTGGGTAACTAGCCTCTTGAATCCAACAGCTCCTGACGGTTTTGTTAATATCTACCTACTCATACGTTACGCCTTATCGGTCCGTGGTATCCACGCGAAAATCTTTTTGGTTCTCATCGTTTATATCTTAGTGTCAATAAAGAGTTTATAATATAATTCTTTTCTGTGTTTGGTACCGAGTAGGTATACAGCAACCATAATTTAAAGTACACAGAAAGTAGAGCCTATGTTCAGTAGTGGACGTCTTCGGGCTGCTAATGATGATGATGATGAGAAAGTAGAGCTAGGTACTACCAGGCCACCACAATGGCCACAATGGTCGTGTTTTTTAACATTTTCACATATTTCGTATTTTGTTTCAGAAATGAGAGCCTGCAGTACCTACTGTGTTGTGCTTTTGTTACAGTATTGTGATCATAAAATATTGGTGATGTTACGTTAAAGCGCATGCAGTTTCCGCAACGACTTTGTAAACATGAAACATGACTACCCGCCTCTTATAATGCTACAATTTACACCCGTTGAGCTAGATGTACCTTATTTGTCTTTGGTACTATAGTCGCATTATGTATTAATACCTTCTTAGAATAATTGTATTTATTTTATAAATTGAAATAAAACTTTGTGAGGTCATGTTTTGCATTATACTTCACCTATAAAAACATCTCCCCAGGATCCTTGCGTCTTTTTCTCACAGGGCTTATTTATACGCTCGTTATACGGGTATATGGCCAGATGAGACCAACAGCATTAAATTGGCACTACAAAATTGCAGTTTCAGTAATACAGCACTAGTAAGATAGACCTAAGTCTCAGAGTGGTATTTTTTATGTCGATGAGAAGTTTGTGAATATTTACATGAAATAAATCACATAAAGCTAAACGAGATAAGTACCTATGTTTTCCTATTGTATTCAACCGTGTGGTCCAGGTATAACTATATATAGGCCCACCACAAATCTTGTCATGGCTACCATAAGTGCAAGCAATGGGCAGCAATATTCTCTTTCGCACTGAACTGTAATTAAGGGAAGCTCAACTACTTAGAACGAGCCGGTAAAGCTAAGCAATGGACGCCATGATCACTGCTTAGATGGGTGACCGCCACAAAAAGTGATCATTTACAGCTGAGCTCTACAATGCTCTGGTGAAAGCACGTTAAGCCATTGGTCCCAACTACTGTGAGCAGCACCAGAGCTGACTTCAATTCTTCAAATCCTTGAAATTCATCCTTTCTCGTTAAAGAATTTCAATCACATTGTATACCAAAGCCGTTTGCAGTAATCATATCGCAGATTTCTTTTTACAATACCCCACGAAAATGTTCAATGATCCCGTTAAAGTACCCTCCTACCTATTTTAGCTTAAAACACGATTTTAGTGACGAAATCAGCGTTTTCGATTACAATTTTTTCTATTAAATCGGTGATTCTCCGCTCTGATTGGACGTTTTAACATGACGTTTCAAACTTTGCTCTGATAGGTTATAATATCGTTTAGTATTTGACAGATTGATGACAGATTGACACAAAATGGAGGATAAAATGATGATAAAATTCGTTTTTGAATACAAAATTTCACTAATCTCGATTTCAGAACGATTTCAGGAAGCTTTGAGTAAATTCTGAAATACACAACTTGCATACATGCCTTTATAATAGAGATAAAAATGGTTTTTGAATACAAATTTCGTAAGTAGTTTCTCAAACGTATCTTTAATCGATTGCAACTTTCTTTGAATATGCCCCTAGGTCTGGTCCAGCTATTTAGAAGGAGTTTAGTGACATACGCACCCATACATAATCGGTGCGATTAGGTGAATTATGTATTATTTTTATGATAATAATTATGAATAATTTGGGAATAGAAGTACTTGCTAAAATTGTTTCGCAAACGGGACATTGTGCGCATAAACCTTAGCTCAGCTCAGCAGCCCTACCACAAACTAATACAAAACCATCATGGTTCGTGGCAGTAATGCTTCAAGGTTACAATAATATTGTTCGAATTCGTGGCGCGAGAACGAGACATCTACATTTTTATATAGCGTTATCCCTGTCGCACGTCAGTGTAAACATGATTAACGGTATGACATGACAGTTTGATTTGAGTGAACGATTTAACGTGACGTCATCAAAACTGCTCTGCGTCAACAACATTACAATATTCTTACTTTTATGTCATTTTTCAAGGTACGATTGAAGTAATAATGCTATAAGACTTTATGGTGACCCCCCTAATCCTAGTAGATAAAACCACGAGTGCTAAAGTCACAGTCACATCAGAATTTGTTTATTAGTAGTAAGTACCTACTCTGGATTTAGAATAAGTGAATGAATGCCAATACTAAATCTAAAGTGTAAATATGAATGTATATGAACTATTTTTAATTTGCTTTAATAGTAATAAATAATAATAAATAAAAACATTGTAATGTAAACATTGTCTACATAAAAGTCGTGTCTGCAAAATTTACTGTATCTCTGAATGTTGCAATAAAGCGTTTACTAACTCGTTAAACATTCCAACTTCCTTGTTTTTCATCCGACAATCTTGCTACACATCTGTTTTCACCACGACGGAAAAGCTTAACTAAAAATACACTCTAAACTCACAAAATACATGGTTTTCACACGAAAAAATATATTATGTCGACAAGAAATGAAATAAAAAGCGTTCCAATAAATCAGCTACAGGAAAATTCAACTCAGTAAATGTACAACGATTTCAACAGCTTTATATAAAAAGTAACAGGGAAACTTGAAGCAGCTTTTTTATAACAAGAATTTGGGAAGAATTGTGTGAACAATGAAATTCATCTTTTTGTTGGGTAGTTTATACCCGTCATGGTCTGAACGTTAAAGGGCAGAGGTCGCTGGCTGTGATGAAGCGGGCACACAACGTAGGCAGGTACATCTTGAAGTCAAGACTTCAGATGTTTCTTCATTTATTTCTATGTTCTAAAACCATCCTTCCATACTTTAGTTAGGTTAAATTAAGACAGATATTCATCATCATTAATGTGTTTGTCATGTGTGTAATGTACGAAATGTTATGATAGTTTTTGTTGACTGTCTAAGTTTTATTAATATTTTACTTAGCCAATACCTCTCAAAAATTGATGGTCAGGAGAACCTCGCATTTGTTCAGAACTTCGTTACTGCCTTTATTTGCGGCAGACGGGTCATTTGTTACCCTTGAATGCTTGTTTTTGGGGAATAGAGGTCCATTCTATATAGAGAACGGTTACATGGTCTATGGCATTTTACAAAACAACATTTACGAGGGTTATTATTTATAATTAAAAACGCCTCTTAGGTTTTCGGGTTAGGTTAGGATTAAACCGATTTTAAAACACCTATTTTGTTGGTTGATGATGAGACTCAAACTCACTTTTACTGGTAGGTAAGAATTGTGAAAACTTAGTCAAAACGTATTTTAGCGCAATCAGAAAGGTATTATTAACCTGTCCACATTATTTTCTTTCAGGTTTTACTCGTTATCGCTTATTAAAGCGTCAGACATCGAAGCTAATCGTTGCCTTTGAAACACCTCGTAATAGAACGAACAGCTATAGTCATATTTGTTATGTGTATTCGTATTTAACGCTGCTTTTCAGTGGTGGACTAAGGAATATGTTTAGGGCTCATTCACATATGGTATCGGTTTTACCAGTCCAGTGTCCCAGCTTGTTTTTGGTGCATAAAGCTGTATAAAAACGTATAGAAACCGTCCACCGGGCATCGAGATAGAGTAGCTATAGGTAGAGGTGTGTAAATGACGTTAAACGTTTAATTAGTGTGGACAGAAAGTAAAATTTCAGAAGGTAACCAATACTTAGCCACATACCTTATGACCACTGGGGTGGTCACATGTTCTTGAGTGGTGCATTCTCGAAAACGTAGTGTAGGATTCCTTCTGATTAGTTGAAACAACGGTAAACCTAGTACAGCTGGCAGAAGAAAACAGACTTATAAATTCGAACTCTTATCGCTTTCCTACAAATAAAATACAAGCTCCGTACGTAGTTTTGTAGACTCGTTGTCTACGCTGCTTGGGCGGCTGAGTTATCAAGTCCGGCCCTTACAAAAAGCGGAAATGACATCGAGCCAGCGGAAGCCGCCGCCGGCGCTGTTTCCATTCGTAATTAAGTTTTTGCTTAAGCCGAAACGCGATGCTTTGGTACTACGCGATATCCGGCAGTGGCGTTTTTGTCAAAGGTTTTCAGCAGGTTTTATTTTTGATGATGATGTTGCAAATTTTAGTACAAATCTAATTGTTTGCAGTTCTATTATATGTGTCTAATAAATTAACATTAGTGAGTGTACTGTCTATATTTCCAAGAATTCATGGTGTTATTGGCCAATATAGGTCTTGCGCCACTTAACCAATAAGTGTACAGAAGTGATTATAAATATTCCTTACTGCGAGAGTAAAAAACAGGATTAAATGGTGGGCGTTTTGATCCATAGTTAACAAATGAAAAAAAAAAATCAAACAACTAACTATTTGTCAAAGTTTGTTAGAGTTTTTAACTGATGCATTCAAATTATGAAATTCACCCTAAGTTAAGCTGTAAGTCATCGTTAGCCCAACCAATATGTTTCAACTGCTGGGACATGAGGCTTCTCTCTAATGGGTTGAGTGTAGGCCACGGCATGGTGCAGATCTATCTTGTATTTTGCATATAGTGTTGTAGTATCCTCGCGATATTTTACTTTACCGTTATTTAAGCGACTGCTGATTCCACACATAAGTCATTACCGGGCTGTACCCAGGTTCTAATCCCACTTAGCCTAGCTAGTACCGTACTACGTTAGGAAAGTCGCATGGACTACCGCTATGCCATATACCTCCCTCTCGAGATAAAAACACACTTTCTGGCTAAAGCGCAACAGAGGAATAGTTGGAATTTCAAAAGCTCCAATGAACAAAGCGACAAAAGAAAAATGCTTACTAAAATTATAGGTATAACCATACTTCTAAAACAAGAACGCTGCTAAATGCCGCAAAAACTGGCTAAAGCAATGTATTTTAATTTTAAATTTCAATCTCTTTTTTAAATATCAGCATAAAATTGTTTTCGGAGACGCCTTTATACGAGTATACCTACCTCATTTATTACGCGTTCTCTCCCGCGTAATGGAGAGTGTTTAGGTACTGTAAAAACCCCCCCCTCTATTCCCCCCTAAATTCATATAATTGTATTTTTAATAACCAACTTAACTTTAATACCTAAATTTAAATATCCTATAAATTGCAATTAAATCAACGCTAACAATCTAATACCGTTGAAAAGAACCTAAGCTTGTTGATAGAAAGAACCTAGAAGTAACCTAAGTTTGTTGTATGTTCTAGATTTGTTATGGCCAAGTGATCGTCTCCTAATAGTGGTAGAACCCGTACGTTGTGATAATGTAGTAATCCAATTCCTTTTAAAGTAATGAGACAATTCCTAACTGACGCCGACTCAATACGAGATTAATTTAGTAGAATGTAATTTCTTTATTTTACTAAGCTTTGCAATCTGAACCTATGATGAGCGCTAATCCTATATTTGCTGGAAATACCGAAAACGTAGATTGCCCCAAAACAACTCACATTAACCTAATAAGTAGTACTAAGGCTTCACGTAAATGTTGTAATAAGTCATACATTCTGAAGTTAAGTTTGTTTAAATTAGCGAAGTCATGATAATCTATCTGCTTATCATAACATTCGGCTACGGAGCACCTCCCCGCTCCATAACTGTGAGCTTCGACACCTGACGGGACAGCCCTCTACTATGTTGTGTATGAAATTGCCTCCACTTGAGGTTTTCAAGACACTGTTGGGGAAATTGATTTTACTATTTGTTACTATTCATTCCAGGTCAGTATGTCTAGTTTTGTCTTCAAAACACTAAGGACAGAGAGGACATGATCTTTTAGCAAGCCCTAACAACATACGTCCTCAATACATTCAAGGGAACTCTACGTTAATTTGTTAGCAAAGCAAAACCTCATACTTATCCTTCATCACCTAATGTGAGACCATTGTGAGTCTATCAAATACGTACTAAATTCAGTATATGACAGACCCTAAAGTTAGCCTTCCAGCTGAACTTCCCCCCCTGTCTCATCTCATACAGCCCAAAGTCTAAAGCCTTCCTAAATTTCCGCCATAAAAATTGCCGATATTACTTTAGCTTCAATTATCACGTTTTAGTCAATGTACCAGTTTTAACTATCAAACGATTTTCCTAAAGAATTGTACCTACTAACGTTACCCATTGTTTACTTTGATAACACTTATATTATTTGCTTTAATTTAATTTTTACTTATTTATCTATTATAGTTAGATTTTGTATTTAGAGTTTTATTTATTTCCCTCACAATTCATTTTTTCGATTTGACCTAAATTTTAAAGGTAAATTATTATTTTGGTAGAATATTGTCATTATTTTATTTTTTAAAATCAAGCATTTATTAGAATTTTGATTTTCCCTATTTTCCTAACCATTTTATTTTACCGCATGATTTATAATTTTAACCCTAATCTTAAGCATTTTTATAAAACCGAGTTTTGCCTATTTCCCTCACAGTTTTATATTACTACCAATTTTATAATAATTTTGAATCTATTTTTATGTACCTTTGTACAATCGATTTTTACCTATTTCCCTAAAACATTTATTTTACTGCAAATTTTAGTATTTTAACCCTAACTTTCCCTCCCATGTGTGTTCCTCAACTTATAGCTTTTTCTAACATCTGGTGTGTACCCCCAAAACTAGAGATTGCTACAAATCTCATATTTACTTTTAAGCGTGCATGTCTGTTCTCGAGTGTGCAATGAGAACATACCTAATCTAGCCTATAAGAAAACGAGCTGTGACAAAAGCTCTCCAAAGCTAATAAATCCTATTGCCACCTATTTTTTATCTTGTATGCGGACCGAAGTCTCATAAGTGCATAGAAGACAAAACCCTATTGTGTGGGACAGTTCAGTTTGATTTACATTTAGGATCCGGGTATCGTATACACGAAGACGGGTCAGCTAATCTTTTCAGCCCTCCTTTCAGCCAGAATGCAAACCAAACCAAAAAGGTGGATCCAGATCCTATAACGGAGGCAAAATCTGGTGCAGGTCTCCACAGAACACGCGATCTGCCCTAACGCAAAAGTAGGAGGAAAACAAGCTTCGTATATCACATGTTTCAACTTGTTTCTGACTGGGGTTTCTGGAACCAAGGATTCTTCCTCAGAACCAGAATTACTTGAGAGGACGACTCTAACTTGAAGTTAACCGAAAATCTCATGTGCACTGACAGGTATCATGTAGTGATCCCCGCGAATGCTTAATGAATCAACCCTTTGACAGCTCCGCAGCTCTGTTTTATAGTTTCCCTGGTTTCATTTTGTAGTGCGCGCGCCGAAATGGTAAAAATCTATATTGAAAACAAAATTTGTCTGACTAATTTACATACAAAATTATGACCCCATTATTCATAATAAAACCTATTTTGAAGCATGAAAATTGCATTTTTATATCGTAACAGACTAAAAAAATAAGTTTTTGTTTTGATAGAAAAATAAAAGTCTATAATATTGTATTTTAGTTTTGTATGGAAAAATCGCAGATAACTACGTAATCTATGTCTAATCTATTATTTAAATCGTTATTTGATTACTCTTAATACTGTTTACACTTTTCCCGAGATTATACATCCTATTAAGTACATCCTTTTCCCTAAATAATTTCAAAAATAATATAATCTACTTGTGAACTAGCTCCTAAGTATACTAAATAAATCAATAATGCCAATCCCATGTTTTAAGTTCAGATTATCATCAAATTTTAGTTCCTCATTTGCTAAGTTTTTTGTACTGTTTTTCCTGTCATCTTACAAGCAAAGCCAGGTGCCGATCTTAGTCTCATCTACATTGGTATGGTTGTGATACTTCACTTAAACAAATGAAAATCTATTTTCTTTTGACAGCTCAATATTAGCCACACGATTGCTTCTGCTTGAGAAAATTTAAGAGGGGTGGGTATCGCAAATCGTTCAATCTAGATGGAAAATTCGAAAATATCATGAAAACCTAATTCAAAAGTACCCATCCTACTCGTTCTAAAGTAATAATCATCTAAATATTACGTAACGTAATTTCGAAAATTAATATGAACTTTAAAACATAATTTGCATTCCTGAAAATTCCTCCAAACTTCCACAAATCTATAGGAAACCGACACTAAAAATCATAATTATCCGAATCCTAGATGTTTCGCTCACGTGTTTTATACTTTTATGTAGATATTTACAAATAAATCAATGCAACTTTCCAATACCACTTGATAATGTTATTAATAACATAAAGCTCTATCAATATAACTGAATTCATATATTAAAATATTAATCTAAGACCTTTTAGTTCCTGAACTATCTCTGTGACAGAGTAAATTTCTTTAAGCCGAATCCATAAGCACAATCACATCTAAATAGATAATAACACATAAAATAACTCCTTCCCTATATGCCTAAGTATTAAAATTTTATGTGAAAAGGGTAATAAAGTACTTTATACTTCAGTAATCATCTTTCAGTCGACGCTCATGAAAAATACCCTGGCCCTTAACAAAATTTCACGCATAATCCCTCCTTACACCGCGCGAACTTCAGAAATTAATTAAGAAACATAAAAATCCGTCACGCTTAAATTTGGAATCCAAGGAAAATTTTTGACACATTCAATGATCGATCGCTCTACGACTAAGAGCTCCCAAATCTTTGATATGAACTCTGTATGCAATATTATAACGAGGGTTTGATTTCTACTAATTTAACTTCATTTCATATTCAGGTAACTACTCTAATACCTATCTTCATATTTTTCAGTAATTAGCGTAATGCCTACGACTATTTGCTTTAATTTGAATTATTCTTATAAGTAAAATTGATAAGATTTAATGCTTTAAATATTTTTTTATTGATGTGTAAACATTTCTAATAATTGTGACGTCACGAGACACCCTGGATCGTTACAGTACCCATCATTTTGTAATGAAAAGGGGACAATATATCAAAATGTATATCTCTCACACGAACGTGTATGCTTACTTACTTATAATATATCTTGATTTACAGTATTGAGTGGTTACAGAGTGGGTGGAGTTCTCATTTGATTGATGGCACATCAGTCATATCACACACGTTCTGTGATATATTTAATGAACACTAGCTGCTGCCGGCAGCCTTGTTTGGGCTAAAGTTTATATCGCGATAAAATTTATTTTATGCTACTCTCGGTCGGTCAGTCGGTCAGTACTTCCACAGGTCTAAAACTGTATCCATAATGAAATCCATTGTGATTGGTTTAGCCGAGAGAAGTCCAAATAGACGAAGTGTAGTAACATTTGAATTTGTAATACTGTTATGGAAGTGATCAAGCTTAGAATTAATGTAATGTAGTCACCTCTGTATAGATACAAAAACTCCAAAAAGTAGTGAATATACTTGTTCTTTTTGTTCTTTGTTCTTTTTGGGATTTACCCATTCATATTACCTATGTACATGCATCAATTAAATATAGCTTAGGTTTGAAGAACAAAGCATTGCACTAAAGCTGTCGAAGCATAAACCAAGTCCAAACAAAACCACGTATACCTATCTACGAGTACCTATTTCGAACTAAAATAATTTTAGCGAGAAGCTCTATTGGCGCAGTTTAATTTCTACGACTGAATCTGAACACATAGCTTTTAGCTCTACTTATATGTTAATAAATTACTTTCTCCTAAGCTCAATTATATAAGTTTCACATTAAGGCAGATCTGCGCCATTAAGGATGTATGAGTATGGTCCCTGAAGTAATCACGCGTAACGGTACGAGATAGATGGAGTGAGCCGACATCCGCACACCCACGAGGTTGATACCTACGTAAAGCTTATAATTTATACATGCTTACACTCTATTTTGTAATAAAAAACCTATAAACATCGTGATCGTGGACGCCAAATATATCACAGAATAAAAATTAATAATTTTAAATATTTTGATTCATGAGCGAGTTTTGAACCCGTCTCCATGGTCCATCCGTCCCTAAAGTCTGGACTGAAAAGTGAACATGCTCCAAAATTCGGCCAAATGTAAGTAAGTAGTAGTAAGTAGATATCTTTTACTTTTAACAACCAAGGTGCGCGACTCGAAATCCTTCATCATAATCATTACCTTATATAACAAAAAAGAATCTTACAAGGTTTATCGTGTTTAATTGAATCCTTTGACCTTATATTAATAACTTTAATATTTATTTTAGTAGTGAATTCAATACTCTTTGCATACTAATATACCATATGACATACCCATCTAAAAAAAAAGCGACTTGGTTTTTCTTCGTCTGAGCAAAAAACATTTTTTAAAATACTTTTGTTTCAGTATCGCAACAACTAAAAAGCACAGAAACGGCATGGTGGATTCACCGTGAAAGCTTTTGGAAACTTCCAATCTCGCCCGTCTTTCCCTTTAAATAATCCAGATACTTCGCCTCTGGCAAACATCTCCGTAACGGGGTAAAGCGGGGCAGGCCGGGGTAAAGCGGGGCAAACCGGGGCATGTTTAAGACGGTCGCATCTCAAAGGGATGAATACCTACGCCCACACTCAGCCCTCATTCGCCCTATTCACTGCAAAGAAAGCGATGATTACCTTCAGTGAGAAACACCTTGTTCGGAGGGTTGTTTGGCTTTACTTGTTAGCATTTGGCACAGATTACACGATAGTTCGTAAGTTACGGTCCAAATTATTTGACCCAGTTCCTTGATATATTTATGTAAATTACTTTCGGTACGCTGAAATGGGACGAAAATTTCCTGAAATCTGATTTCTTTTAACTGAAGGTCAAGGTTTTTAGTCAAAATAATAAATCCAATTTGTAAGTTCATCATTAGCCTAAACGATTCAAATTCAATGCTGGGATATAGGTCTTCTCTTGCAGAGACAGTAATAACAATAGCAGAGAGTGTAGGTCATGGCCCAACATTTTTGGGAGAAAAAAACTCAATTCTTTGAAAAGTGTGGAACAAAAGCTGTTTGTTTCAGTGATAGAAGCTATGCCCTAAGCCCTTAAAGTATGTTAGTTCATTGGAAATATCCCTGGCTGGATGTTCTACGGTTGCATTAAACTATTCGAAGAAACAATAAACATCCAGAGACATTATAGACACTAAATTACATAAGTCATTAACTATGAAACGGGCTACAATGGCACATCTGCAGTTAATCTCGCTTTGACATTTAACAATGAGATGCTTCATAGAGCGTGATGATTAAACACCTACCCGTCATGGCCTGCTACTGTTTGACTGGGATTAACAATACACGGACGCCAATGAAGTCTCCCACTAATAAATAAAAAAACAAGTAATGACAGTGAGTAGTTGGTTCCAACTGCTCGGTCTATCATTATCAGTATGATAACTTTACCTCAGTCTTCATCATCATCAACTTAAACTAGTCTACGTACGGCAGCGATTAAGAATCCCCAAAAGCACACACTCACCCAGTATACTCTACTCTTGGCTCTAATCTATAAGTAGCATAAATCGCCGCTCCATCTCACTGCAAAGACTACTACGTCTACCTCAACAGTTATCGGTTCTCTGCAGATATGACCAGACCGACACAGGGATGTTGTGTTGTTACGCAAACTGAAACATAGGTAGGTACTTGGCGTTATTATTACTTTAGCCACCACATCAGCGGTTACGTTGTTTTGCTCGCAAAATTTGAATAAACGTTATCCATCAGAGCTCATAATTCAACCACCAAATTAAATATTAATTAGTTTCAAAATTGCTATTTTCACCGCAGCAATGGTCAGGGCTAATCCTGGAAACAACGATGAATATTGGTATACATTTTATATTAACATTTTGTTTCAAAATTATTTGCCCATTCGTAAAATTGTCATGTAGGTATAACCGTTTTAGTTGGATTACATAGACATTGGACAAGTATGGTGGAGTAGTGTATTAGTAGATAATTATTATAAAAACACGCCGCCCACAAAGCCCCTCTCTTTCTTTATCTCAGTCTTTCTCTGTCAGCCTGAAAGTGAGTCTCACAGTTATAAGTTTTCTTTCAAAAATCAAGAACAGCTGGCATTAACTTATAAAGTATTCCTGCGTGTGAACGAGACGTCTACATTTTTATATGGCGTTATCACTGTCGCACGTCAGTGTCAACATGATGTAAAAGGTATGCCATGACAGTTGTATTTGAGTGAACGATTTAACGTGACGTCATCAAAACTGCTCGGGGTCTGCAACATTAAAGTATTCTGACTTTAGTGTCATTTGTCAATGTATGATTGAAGTAATATTGAAGTAATATTGAAGTAATAATGCTATAAGACTTGTGGTGACCCGCTGTGTTTTTTATAACAATACATTTTAACCGATTTTGAGTTGTTGCATGAGTTTGTTTAGCATTATGCCTCTTGCAAGTGTTATAAATAGCCTAACTGCACTGCATTATTTTTTTACGTGTGTTCTTCTCTTTTATTGGTAGGTACGTACCTATTGGACACATTTTTTATCCACTATAACAACCTAACTGCGAAACGTCGTAATTTCATTGCTCATACTATCTTTCAGTTCTCGGGCTCCGCCTGCGGTTGAAAAACATTACTCACATCAGTGTTCAAAAATAGCCACAAACTCATCACGTACATAATTTATAGCGTTTTCACAAAGCATTCTTCGTCACATACAATTTTCTCGTATTAAATATGTAGAGAATTTCAGACATTTTCAGAGTAAATTTTACAAGGTACTTTACAGGTTTTTAAAGCTCTCTTGTTGATTCAAGAGCCGAAAGGAGCATTTAAGCTCGGGGGTGGTGCTTGTCGCTATCTGGCCCTTTCCGATTCTCTTTTGTTACAGCGTTTGAGGGTTTCCACGGGGTAGCAAATTCAATTGACAATTTAAGAGCGATCCGAGAGATTTCCCTTCTTTTTGTGCTAAAGTGGATACGACTCATCTTGCAGGTTTTTCTCGTTACCAAATAATGCCCCTTCTGAATGACAGTGCGAAAACCGATCGTGTGTTGTTACGTCATTCTTTTGTTCCAAATACTGAATGTAGTTATACCCACATTTATTATGTTTCATCATTACTTCAAAATATGCAAAGATGCTTTTGACAAGATTGTTTAATATATTAAGCAAACAGGTTTTACCACACTACCACAATTCCATGGCCAGAGATACTTAGATTAGCTTCGATTTTGTCTAAAACTGACCAAAAAATGAACCAGCAGAATTAACGCTAGTGTCTGCACCTAAAGCAATCCTGCCAATCTTTAATTTAATTTTAAATGAGGCTTGTTCTGCTAGTAATATATATCACTATGGATAACTACATATCATTTCATGGATTCGACTGTTTGATCTGATATCTGATTACAGCAGCGTAGCCATAGCGCTTACCAGTTTAACGATTCTGGTTTATGACACTTTTAGATAGTCTAAAAACTGGAGCCGTAGCTGTAGCCACTAACATGACAGCAGTAATGAATATATATTCCCTTAATAACGTTTTAACCATTCAATAATGAGTAACATTTAGGAAACGGAACGGATTTCGCGGTTGTACAGCAGAAAACGAAAGTAAAATTACTTTTGGTAGATTTTACGGGCTTTGCGGAAGACGGAGCGAACGCTAATTATGCAAATCTCTTTTGTCATGAGCTTATTCTATTACGGCGAGAACTCTTTCATCCAGTCTTTGGGCTCCATTTGGCGATTAAAGTTTTATTTGTGGTTTTTGTTGCGCGAACTTAGCATCTTAATTCATACAGCAAAAGTCTTGTCTAAGTCACACTATAATAAAGCGTCGCACGTGTCGCACGTAGGTTGTAAATTAGAAAACCTTTAATTGTACACTACCTAACCAAACACACAGAACTATCCATTCCACTTTCCTCCATAACGAGTCCATAATATTGTTAAGCCATTTAACAACTTCATTCGGTTACCCATTCGTCATCCCGGGTCGGGCTATTTCGTATTCATAACTAGTGCAGGGCGTCGCAGGCTTCTTGTTCGGGGATTACCCCTCATTTTCATCAGTCAACGTCGGGGTAAACTCTGGGGTAATTTGTGGAGTGTAAAATTTTGTTGTTGGCTTGTTAAGAATATTAGAAATGTTAGGGTTAGTTTGGGATAACGTTGTTTAGGATTGTGAGTTTACTTCTATTACGGATTGCGTGTGCTGTATAAATAGCAAAAAGGCTGAGCAAATGTACCTGCCTAACATTATTTTGCTTTTAAATATATGTAGCAACGTAAGATGTTTGTGTGACACAAATATCAAACTGGTTAATATTTTGACTGAAAGGCTAACAGCAAATCATGATAGGTCTGTGGTTTTTAGGGTTCCGTTCCGAGTAAAGCGAGTTCTATTAGGTACTAAGGCTCCGCTATCCGTCTGTCTGTCTGTCTAGACAGTTGAACATTTCACAGATGATGTATTTATGTTGCTCATACAACAAACGTGCTATTTTTGCTTGATTTTATAGATAATGGTACGGAACCCTTCGTGCGCGAGTCTGACTCGCAATTGGCCGGTTTTTAGGTAAAATAAAATATGCACTTTGCTCATTGTAAAATATTAGAATGGGTTCACACGTTCACACAGTATTTTGAGAATAGATGTAATGGGCGGACTATGGCAACCTACTCTACATAACATCGAATTACCAGCTGATTGCAGCCACATTGGGTTGAATTATACCTATATTTATAGCTGACATACGACACCCATCGCGTGTAAATGGTCCTGTATCGATACACTAGTAGTAGCTTATCAACGACATGTAGCCGTGTGGCGTATACTTCATGTATAGATAACATACACACATACCGATACCGACCATATAAAAGTTAATTAAATTTGGTAATTTATAATCAGAGTATGAGGTTTGGTTTCGTCTAACGAGAATACTTTTTGTAATACGCCATTTTTCATGCTATGCCAGAAAGTTCAAAAAGCGCTTTTAATATCGCTTGGATGACCACAGGTTTTCAATAAAGCGCTATTATTCGATGCTGGAACTTCGGAACTGCAAAACGGTAAATTCAAATAGTTGTAACTGCAGTTTAACTGGAAACGGCCAAACTAGTAGTAATTAATTTAGAAACACACACAAATTCAACGTTGTAAGAATTAACGAAGATAAAAAGTTCAAGCATCAATTGCTTATCAATAAAATTAACGACCGTATACTGGCAATGTTTTTAACTAGCTGACCTGCCCGGCTTCGCCCGGTTTTACGTCCCACTTAACCCTGTTTATGGGTGAGAGAGAAGTAAAACGGAAAATATAGGTAAAAATGGATGGGATGGCAAAGAAACGCGTCAGGGTATTATACAAAAAGGTTCAAATAGTCATCATATTGAAATACTTAAACGACTTAACTTAAGTACTCAGATAACTACTTGATAACTGAAATCTTCCAATACTCAATTACTTCGGTACTCAATAGGCCTAATTTTGAAGGCTTTAGTTGACAGTATTTAAAATACTAAAAATATATCCGTCTCTTACATTGCCGTCTATTTGACAAGAACAGAAACAGTTTTAGGAGTTTTATATCTGTCAACTAAAGCCTTTAAAATTAGCCCCTATCATTATGTTCGTAACCAAATACTGATTGATTAACAAACAAGCCATTAATCAATAGGTATCAATAGGTATCAACAGAAGAACGTAGGTAGGTACATCATCATCATCATCAACAGCCTGAACATGTCTACTGCTGAACATAGGCCTCCCTCAGAGAGTGCCTTTATACTAGGTATGTATACAGTTCCGTTAATAATAGCATGGGGTCCCATCAGGGGCCGTACTGTGAGCTCTTGGCACGATTCAAACCAGAGCCTATATTGGATAGATTTGTTTTTTTGTATGAAGATTTTGACAAGCGATCCAATATAGGCTCCGTTTTGACTCGCACTAAGAGCTCACAGTACGGCCCCAGGTACAAACGAAAAATAGCCCGAACTTGAAAAAAAAAGTTATAATCGTGTCTAGAGACTTAACAGTAACTGTCTGGTGTATTCATTTGGCCCAATACTTCGCCAACACGCTTCACGTCGCTTGATAATCTTGCGTTATGCAGAAATAAAATAATTCGTAAAATAGCCCGCGTTATTCCGTTGTATGGGATGAGGCATCTGTACTGTAGGTATTATATTATCTGGGATAATAGCAAGTTTGCTTCATCATGTTGTATAGCTGCGCTAACTGTAGTATTGGTATGTTCCCGTTGTGAATATTGCACTCCGTATGAAGGTATCCGCATAGAACTGCCGCAGTCCCATAGGTCCAGCGTAGTTTGCAGAATGCTTCAATTTGTTTCCTAATTTGTATCTGGACGTCGAAACTCATTTGTTTCACTTAGGTGCCACTATTCTATTATTGTCTATTAATTTTGTTTTGGCTGATCCTAGGATTCCTAGTAAACTAGTAGGTACTAAAATAATAAATATCAATGCTATACTTTACTTTTTGGTTATAATAGCTACTTTTTTCAAGAATTTCTCAGTATTAAATTAGGTACCTAAGTCGATTGAACCGTAACGAAATTATTTGGGATCTGTGGTTTAACCCCCTTATTTTAAAAGGACGTTGTATTGCACATGCATTGATTTCTGCTGACTCTAGTGAACGCAATTCACGACGCGAGTGGAATACATCAGTCGTCATCCCGTGGCGCGTTAGGTAGTCGTAGGTCGTTAGCATATAGATTTTTGTGATATCGTATTTACACTAATGTAAAATAATGTAATATGTAAAACATACCATCGATTCTATCTGATGCTTGATTTACTCTTGATCGTTTAGATATCAGATAAGTAATCAATAATAATATTTATGGTAAAATGTTATTTTCTATAACAAAACAAAACTTGAATAAGTACCTAATTGTAAACGGAAAATGGTAAGTGTGAAGCCCCTAAAGGTTAATGACTTAGAGTTAATTAACTCCCCTGTCAATGATTGATTCTTCACCCCGTCCCCAGGTGAGACCGTCCTCTTCATCTCGTTATCGTGATTGTATCAGCCGGGGTGGGAGCATCCGCGACCCGGGGCTTCCGCGGGGAATACCTATCAACGGAATTAATGCTTGATATCGGATGAAGAATGCCTTGGCTTTACTTGGTATTAGGATATTTTGGAATTTATTATGTGCACTGAATAATTTTGGCGTTAGGGAAAAGTTTTTCTTCGGTACTCTTAAAATTCGTGCTCGTTTGTCTTAGAGCGCATGTACATTGTACAGATCGACACTTTAGTAATTGGCTACTTTAATTAATACGTTACTTTCACTAATTTGACACTTTTCTCGATTCGACACTTTTTCGACTCTACACTATTCTTGATTCGCCACTTTTATTCTACAGGCACGACCTCAAACCTACAATATTTTCACTACCACGACGTAAAATCGTCACTTGTCTTATTACATGAGGCGACACTTTTGAAAAGTTCGTCCGCATAAATAACTCGAAACTTCCAAATTAGCTCTGTTCAGCGACTTCGAAAGAAAATACGACGAAAAATATAGAAGATTAGGATACTATTATCTTGACGCAGATTTTCATATTTCGAACTTTATATAGAAAGAAAAATGAGAGGGAAATTCACTGTATATTACACCATAGCCCAAAACGTTGTTTATAAGCGTAACCGTCCTCCAGTATTAAATAACCATCAGTAACATATTGAACTAAAAAGGCCTCTAACATCTTAGCGAGAAGGTCTAAAATAAGGTTAGAGGAACCATAGTTACCGATACGCGCAAAGAGCGGCCTGAAATAGAAATGGCCTGGTAACATCTCTAAGGACGAATAACCATTGAGATAGAGTCCTTCAGTGGAGAACACGAAGGGCTGACGACCGAAGGGTTAGATCATAAGGGTTAGAGGTTAATAAATGCGAAAATCATGGAAGAAGTCAACTGTATCTACCTATTTAGTATTGCGTTGTCATTTACAGAACATAACCGTAACTTAAATTAATATAACCGTAACTTCTCTGGGTTGCTGGTCAAAACTACGTGGAGCCGATGGATGCAGGAAGCAAGCAGCCGCTCAAACTGGCGCTTTTTGGAAGAGGCCTATTTTCAGTGGACATTTTCAGGCTGTTGATGATACTGATCAGTGAATGGCTGCCTGACAGACCTTGTTCCTACTGCTGGAATTCTTCAGTGTCTTTCTTTTAAGGCCTCAGGTACTAAAGGCTTTTCAAAATTTCAACCCAGAAGGGGCTCAAATGAGTGTTTTTTACAGTCAGCGCCATCTAGCCTTAAACTATATAATACATAAAGAAACAGGGGTTAAACCGCAGCCCCTGAACTCAAATAATTTATTGCAACCAGGCTAATTTTAGTACTGACCTTCAGGGAATCCTAGGAATCAATTTAGGTGATCGTTGGGTGTGAAACAAACAAACTGTATTTTAAAAAACCCGAAATTTTATCAAGTGAATTTTGCAGTGGCCAAAGTTGGTAAGCGCTGCGGCGCCGAGCTTCAAAGCGGCTCAAAAGTCATGGTTTATTCAATAATCTTGCAGTCCCTTACCGCATTTTTTGCGCAATTTCCGTTGTGGAACATTGCCTATATTCTCGCCGCACACCGATATCATTTTTGAAACAACATTGCAGTAATTGAGTACAAAAGATCAATATAGATATACGACAATACAAAAGCGTACCTATTTACCTATTTAAAAATATACAGATGCATATACACTAGGAATATCACATTCCTAGTGTTTATGCATCTGTATTCAAATTCCATAGTAATTATATTCCGAAAAAATTGGCTTCCAAAACATCCTTTACATACTACATCATCACCATCACCAGCCTGACGTTCATTGCTGAATATAGGTCTCCCCCTTAGAGCGGCACTATAAATGGCTGCTTGCCTCTTGCATCCATCGGCTTGCCGTAAGTTTTGATCAGTTCGTCAATTCACCTAGTGGGGTGATGCTAATTATTACACAACGATAGTTTAAATTTTATTATTTCATACAGGGTAGCCTTGCTCAATGACATTTGGCCGAATACTGGCTGAAATTCTTTCTCGTATTAGACTCTTCAAACATCCAACCCTTAAAAACGTTAATAAGTACAAGAATATTGGTGCTAATTTGGTTGAATATCTACTTCCCTTTTGATGTTAATGAAATGTCTTTAAACAAATTACTTGTCCTAGAAAAAGTATTATAGTTATACTCTTTGATTACTTGGTTGAAAATATTAAAAACAAATTGTAACCGCAAAATTTCGTTTTTATTTCTCTTTTGACATGACACTGGCAAAAATGTGCTAAACAATTGCCATAAAAAAAAAAAAAAATTGTAACCGACGAAACACACACACATTTATGAGAATTATAATGCTAATGCTCTATTCTGATTCGTTTCATCAACAAAAAGAGCCGATGATCTTCAAACGGCTGAACAGATTTTCTTGACAAACACACAGAACACCACCACCAGTTGCAAAGAACACTTTCAAACTTTCAACCAATTTACCATTCAAAAAAACCAAATCGGTTCATCCATTTGGAAGCTACGATGCCAAAGACAGACACAGATACACCTGTTAAATACATATAACAACCTTCTGTTCGGTGGCGGTTAATTAGTTTTACTGATAGCAGATAATATGATTTTAGTTCACATGACTAAGATATCCGTTACGTAGGGCGCTCTAGGAAAGACCGCTCATATCAATTTCTGTGGATAGACCGTTATATTACGGAGTCAGAGTACATGGGGTGCGTGATATCTACCATCGATCCAACCCGACCTTGCTCCACCATCAATGGCTGTGTTTACACGCAGACCACCTGGGCTACGCTCTCTGTTTGGAATGGATGCTACGAAAATACGCTGAGGATCGTGAAGCTCTACACTAAAAGAGCGTTTTGGATATAGGTAGGTAGAGCTTTAAGATGAAGGAAGACAAAAGATATATTTCTGGTTATTGAAGTAGGTACCAGGGCTCCTAGAATGATAACAGCATCAGCTGCAATCTTCTAAAGTGAGACAAAACGAAAACTCCGGGATGCAGGGTGCGGTTTTTGGTCTTTTTGACTGCAACTCAAGCGACGATAAAGTTAGAGGTGCATCACGTTGATCTATGAAATAGTATTAACGAGACCGAAATTAGTTTTTGTCTACCAGTGACAGAACTTTGCTTCACAAGACTTTGAATATTGCTAACTATCATACAAATATCTTGGTCTACTCGTTACTAAAATGAAGTAGCAAAACATGTGTAAGTCAGCTTTCAACAGTTTCATAAAAAGATTATAATATATAACATACAAATAGCTAAAAGGTCCCGTTAGTCAAACAATCAGTTCACTGTCTAAACAATGCCAAAATGTCTGGCAGAAGTAAATTGTTATTCGGAAATAGGTCGAACAAACCCTGACGATGCGTTACTTCCTTTGTTTTAGGACTACGGAGTGTATAACCGCTATTAAAATACATGTTTAGGTCGTTTTATATGCTATAATAATAGCGGTTAGAATATAATAACTTTAAGGTTGGTAGAAACTAGTGTTGGGATCATAGAGTTGTCTTGCGAAAATATCGATACCTACAGTCCGGTGAAAACTAGTCTTAATATCGATATATCAATAATTGTGGACGGGCCCGATAGCTCAGTTGGTAGTATCCCTGCCCTCTGAACTGAGGGCTGTGGGTTCGATTCCTACCCAGGACAAAAATTTGTGTGATGAACATAGATGTTTGTTCTGCGTCTGGGTGTTATATTGTATTCTATGTATGTATTTACAAACAAAAAAGTATATAAGTATTGTATCAGTTATCTGCTTCCCATAATACAAGCTTTGCTTAGTTTGGGACTAGATGGCGCTATGTGAAATGTCCACACATATTTATTTATTTATTTATTGTCAAGTTTTGTATTTATATTAATCTCGATTTATGTGGGTTGGTGCCTTATTTCAAAGTGGTTACTATACTCATTGTACCAGTCAGCCTCTAACCTCGATCTTTCATTGATGTTCTACTATCGACGAGCTGATTTTATTTTATATCTCTTCACCATTTTTTTGCAATAAACATTTGAACCACTCGTGAGTTGAACCCGTTTTTGTGATTTTTTCAGTGCGGCCAATAATATAGAGTCCCCAATTATGTTTTTCATACTCAGTGTCTGCTAGCAGTTTTTGATGTTCATCATCATAACCAGCTTGAAAAAAAATTGACATAATTAATTGAATATTACAAATAAAGACGTCGCGCAAAAATGAATGTCTAACATTTCTAAATTCAATGTATATTGTCTCGAGCGAAACAATTAGTTAAGCCTGGGGTTAAGCATAGCAAGACTTCGAAAACTACTAGTTACACGGTGGACAATAATATCGACATAACAAAACTAGTGAAACTAATAAAAATCTATTATCTCGATACATTAAGTTAAGACCGCTTGACACACGTCCATTGTTTGGATTCTAGCTTCCGTTTTGATGGGAATGGGCGGGCGGGCGTTGAGCTAATAACTGAAGCCATGTATAGAATTAAATAACACAGCCATACTACAATAGATAAAAAAAAATAGATGGAGTAGGTATACCAAATCTATTTTTCTAAAAAGCCGGGTGTAATGCGCAGTTTACTCTGGTACCGATAAAGAAAAGGAATTGATGTTTTGTTCACGGACGCGCCCCGGGAGGGCCAAGCTGGAGATTAGCCGGGCAGTAGGGTTGTCAAAAAGCTAGGGTTGTCAAATTATATCTATTAGTCTTTCTGCTTTTCAAAAAGAGTACCAAAGCAAAACGACTGCTTTCGTACTCTTTTTCCTTCGCATAAAGGGTTTCTATTTAGTTCCGTCTTCAACTATATAAATAGCATGGAGTTCTTACATCTGTGAACCTACCGTATCCTGGTAACCTGGTGTACCTTCGTATTTCTACCATGTCAGTAGCTGCTTTGATACATTAAGAAACCGAAAAACGGTTTTGTATTGTTCGAAGATGTGACAGTAATTGTTGTCATAAAATATAGGTATCCTGTAAAATACAGAGTCACAAAAATACAGGTTCTGTTCTTTTGTAGCAACCTTTGAAGCATGAATTTTTGTAACTTGCTAGTCTTTTTGTGGGATTCTGATTTTGCTAAACATTACCTTTTTACAATAAATTATTTGACTTCCACTTTATCTCTTTCGAGTGTCAGCTATTGACAGCCCTAGCTTGCCGGTGTTCACGAACTTCGCCTTTGATCTCTAGTGGTATTGACGGCTACCGTGAGGCAACGCAACAACGTTGGATTCGATAGAGAGGCTTTAGGGCTACAGAGTTGTAAAAGTTTTGGGATGCCGAGTATTAGATTCACACCAAGTAGGCCTTTATTCAGAACAAATTACCGTAAGTACTATACCGTAGAGTTTTATGTCACGTAACTTCTTTCGCCAGGTTGTCTGAAAGAATTCACTAAAACATCAACCCCCCCCCCCAAAACGTCACTTTCAGCAACTGCTTGCCTTCTGCATTCTATCGGCTCCTGTAGTTTTAACCCGACCTACTTTGCGTCTCTCAGTTGGTGATCGCTACTCGGAAACCTTTCTTCCCCATCGGTTATCAGGGTAGAAGTCTTTAACTACACCAAATTACACAGACAACATCTACGTCATTAGACTCGTGTTTATGACGTCAGAGCGATAAATTGATGACCGTTGACATCGTTTTCCCTCGCATTTAGAGCCGTCTCGGAGGCGTAACTGTTAAAGCAATTACCATCGCTCATTTCGGCAATAACAACGCCGCGTACAGGCCCGTTCATAGAGCTGCCGAAACTCTGGAGATGTCGAACAATACCAGTCTCGATGTTTTGGAAGGTAAAAGAGACTATATTTACATACATAAAGGTATAATTTTCTCTATAAACTCGAGAGAGACTACTAGATTGTTTTAATGACACGGGAAAATTTTATAATTTTTAGAGTGGTGTTTTTTAGTTTGAACCCTGGGGAAGGACACGGTATATTTTTACCGCGATATACAGGAAAACCTTTTTTTCATACTACACTAGCGTAGTCTTGCATAGTTTGCTTGCCATAGGTTTCTGATCAATAAAACTTTCGTTAATTTTAATAAGTAATAGATGTTTAGAAATATAGGTAGAGTCTTCCCCAAACTCAATGGCGGCTGTGAAGTGCGCTGCGCACACCGCTTACCTCTCCGCGCACATCTAACAAGCTTTTGCTACTGCGCATCGTTCCGCGCCGACTACACGCCGCCCTTGAGTTTGAGTCAGACTATACTCTTTGTTAATCCTTATGGGTTTGCTACAAAATCGCAGAATAGAAAGTAACTTAATCCGGAAAATCTGATTCTATCCGGCAAATCCAAAGGTTAGCCACCGCAGCCGTGTGCTGTCCTCGTAAGCTGCTAATGTGACATTGGAAATACCTTTGCTCAGGTATAATCGGACCTTTTATTATTGATTCAAGGGTATAGAGGGTATAATCAAAGTGAGGGCATGATTGGTTGACGTCATAGAGAACTAAGAAGCTAACACTTAATTGTGGTATTATAAAATTGTTGGAAATTTTGATGATTTTTACGAGGGTGGGTCACCACGACACGACAATTCGAAAACAATCTGAAAAGTAATGAAGATAATTCATCATCATCAGCCCGTATCAGTCCACTGCTGGACATAGGCCTCTCCTAATGCACGCCACTTAGCCCGATCCTTTTTTTTTTTTGAGGGGGGAAATGCCCTCGCACTTCTCTGCCACCACGGGGGTGATGGCAGGGGGTATGTGGGACTCGAACCCACTAAAACCCCCCCGTGATCCGTCCGCCGCCGGGACGGGACGAGATAGAGTCACGCTGGCATTCACTATCTCGCCCCAGCGGTAGGCCCTTTAGGGCCAGTGGGTGGGTAACCTTCCACCTCAGTTACCCACCAGACGTGTGGGGCGGTGTGAGCGCAGCGGAGAGTCCCCCGACCCTCCGCCGCCGGCCCCACTACGGAGGACTAAGAAGGCGCCCGAAGCGCCTCCTCCGTCCCCCTCTCCGTCTGCGCCGGAGGGGGTCAGAGTTGGCATCGTCCTCCCTGACCCGCTCCGCAGCCTCCTTTTGCGACATCACCACCTCGCAAAAGGAGACCGTTGCCTGCCACGCTCTCTCGAGCATGGCGTTCACCACGCTCGGCAACGAGAGATCCCGGCCAACGCCCGCGAAAGTGTGCGCCGCTCAGACTCCCAATCAGCGCACACCTCCAGCGTGTGGGGCGCCGTATCTTCCGGCGCCCTACATTCGTGGCTGGCCGGGGTCGCCTCCCGTCTCGCGATCTGGTGCAGTCTCCCTCAGGTGATTTTTGACGGAACTCCAATCCCTATTAGCGACGTCGTGAAAAATCTTGGGATACTTATTGATAGGCAACTATCATGGGTGCCCCAGGTTGCTGAAATGAGCCGCAAAATCTTTGCGTCTACTGGATCGCTCAGAAGGTTGCGTAACTTCCTGCCCACTACCACCACAATTTCCCTAGCACAATCTCTATTACTTCCAATTCTTGACTATGCAGACGCCGCATATCCATTAATAAGCTTGAACGGCTACAAAATTTCTGTATTAGATTCATATATGGCCTACGCAAATATGATCATGTCTCCGAGTTTCGCAAAAAGCTGAAGTGGTTACCCATTCGATCTCGCCGGAATGCTCGTATTCTATCTCTCCTCTACACTATTTTGTTTATCCCCTCCACGCCTTGTTATCTCAAAGAACGCTTCAAGTTCTTACACTAGACCCACCCCTTGTCCCTGCGTTCCTCCAAAACTCCAGCTTATGCCTCCCGTCCATACCCCTCAGTTCTACGATAAATCCTTCACGGTGCAAGCCGTCCGGTTGTGGAATGCGCTTCCCACAGAAATTAGACATGCTAAGTCATTGACCATATTTAAAAGTATGGTGCATCACTACTATCTGTCGTTATAATTGCTGCTATTTATTATTTACTGCTACTTATCATCATTTAAAAATTATGTATTAGTTTATTGTATTATAATGTATATACGTATTTGGATGTAGGTATATTTATTAGTACCAAATTAGGTAATTGTTTTTTTTAATCTCGTTGAGTATTTAGTTATTTATCTGTATTTGCTTTATCTACTAAATTGTTTTGCACCGCCGTTTATTCTCTCTACTGATACTGTACATCCAAAGGTTGTCTGGAAGAGATCGCTGTCAGCGATAAGACCGCCCATTGTTGTACTAGTAAGTAAATTTTATTGTATTTCTATTTGTATGTTCCTATATCTATCTAATCGGCCATCCTTCCACAGCTTCGGGAACCGTCCAGACGTAAGGCACGCGTCGAACAGTTCCCGAAGCCGATCACCCATCTCCCTCAGGGCGATTGTGAGGACCCGCCCCGGTATCCCGTCGGGACCCGGAGCGGTCCTCTTGCCCCGTAGGCGTGCGACCGCGATCTCCATCTCCGCCTCTGAAAGAGGCGGGATGGAGTCCGCTAAGTCCGCCTCGGGGAGGGATGGCGCCATCGTCGGAGGGTTGTGGAGGGGATTTCTGTCGGGGAAAAGCCCCTCCAACACCCTGTCTAGGAGCTCCGGCTCTAGGGACTCCGCGACTGGAGACGTCTGGCCCCGGAACTTATTCCGGGCAGCCTTGTATGGACGTCCCCATGGGTCCCTGTTAAGGCCCTCTAGGGTTTCACCCCAGGCCTCCAACTTCCGCCTTTCTATGGCCAAGCCCGATCCTCCGCTAATCTCATCCAGCTGCCGCCAGCCACTCTGCGTATATCGTCGCTCCACCTAGTCGGAGGGCGTCCTACACTACGTTTGCCGAGTCGTGGTCTCCACTCAAGAACACGTTTACCCCAGCGGTCGTTGGTTCTGCGGCAAATGTGACCAGCCCACTGCCACTTCAATTTGCTAATTCTATGGGCTATGTCGGTTAACTTAGTTCTCTGTCGGATCACTTCATTTCTGATTCGGTCCCTCAGAGAAACTCAAAGCATAGCCCTTTCCATAGCTCTCTGAGCAACTTTAAATTGGTGGACTAGTCGTACCGTAAGTGTCCACGACTCAGCTCCGTATATCATGACTGGTAGGACGCACTGATTAAAGACTTTGGTTTTCAAGCATTGTGGTATACGCGACGCGAACACTCGATGAAGTTTCCGAAATGCTGCCCAGCCCAACTGTATTCTTCTATTAGCTTCTTTTTCGAAGTTGTTCTTACCTAGTTGGAGCGTCTGCCCTAGGTAAATGTATTGCGGAACAACTTCAAGAGCAACTCCCTGAACTGCAACCGGTTCCGGAGTAACATGTTCATTGAACATAATCTTGGTTTTATCCAAGTTCATCCGGAGACCGATACGTTGAGAAGAATCAGCTAGGCCGTCCAGCATTTGTTGTAGGTCCTGCAAGATTTTAGCCATTATGATGATGTCATCTGCAAATCTCAAGTGTGAGATGTACTCGCCGTTAATGTTAATACCTCGTCCACGCCAGTCCAGAGTCTTAAACATATCCTCCAGTGCATTTGAGAACAAGACTGCTGGTTCTGTATGTGGACGGTCATTATGGCATCATCATATAGACATCTCAACACTTGGATATAGCGCCAATCAACTTGGCACCTTTGCAAGGACTCCAGAACAGACCAGGTTTCAATAGAGTCAAAGGCCTTCTCATAGTCCACAAATGCTAAGCACAGGGGCTGATTATACTCTTCGAACTTCTGTATAATCTGCCGCACAGTGTGGATGTGGTCTATGGTGCTGTATCCTCCACGAAACCCGGCTTGTTCCGGGGGTTGAAATTCATCGAGTCTTCGTGCAAGACGATTTGTGATAACTCTTGAAAACAGCTTGTAGACATGGCTTAAGAGAGAAATGGGTCGATAGTTCTTCAATAGGGTTTTATCTCCTTTTTTGAAGAACAGAACGACTACACTCTTATTCCACATCTTTGGAGTTCTCCCGGAAAAGAGGACAGAATTAAATATGCGCTGGAGCTCTCTAAGCACTGGTGTACCACCTGCTTTTAGGAGCTCCGTCGTAATTCCATCTTCTCCCGGGGCTTTTCCATTCCTCAGCTGTCCAAGAGCCATCACAACTTCATCTAGGCTGACTTCTGGCAGGTCTTTGGTATAGTGGCGAGTCAAAGTGGCTCTGGAATCCTCAGTAGTATTAATAGGTTGAGGTGCATGCGATGCATATAACTGGCTGTAGAAGTCTTTAACTTCTGCCAGAATCTCTGACTTGGAAACGACGACTGCCCCGCTTGAAGTGGTCAACTTCGTCAGATGGCTTCGGCCCAGCTTTTTTACGAAGACTTTTGATCCCCTATTCTGCTCGATCGCTTCCTCTATGGAGCGCGTATTGGAGCTTCGGAGGTCTCGTCTTACCAGCTTTGTGATGGATTTGCTCAAAGATCGTTGTTCTGACGAAGTGACTGCTGGGTCTTCCCGTCGCTTTTCCATAAGCTGCAGAGATTCCTTTGAAAGTTTGGACTTCTTGCCTTTGCGTCGCATTTCACAGAATCTTGTGCCTTCCTCTCGGAGGATTCCTACCACCTGGTCGAGTGCCCGGTCCACTTCAACGTCTATTGTGCTTTTCAAGGCAGCGAATCGGTTCTCCAGCTTGAGCTGAAACGTTTCCGATCCAACGATGGTTTGGAGCATATTAGATCGGAGCGTGGACTTCACCAAACGGACACGTTCAAGCTTGTAGTCAATATCCAGAGTGCCTCGTACAAGTCGGTGGTCACTTCCAGTTTTATACCTTGTGACCACTTGTGAAGATAATTAACACGTTTTTATCATGGAGTTTTTTTTATTATTTGACATTTGCTTTGGGCATTTTACTTATTGGACTTTATTCGTGTAAATCACAAAGAGAAAATTTCAAAAATTAAATATAAATAAAAGGAAAATATTGTTTTAGTGGCGTTTAAATTTCCATCGTAGGATGCTGGAAGAAAGAACGTGATGATGACTGTAGGTAGTAGAGACGAGCTTATCCCATAGACTGAATATAACATAACTAAATTAATTATATACGTAGTTAGGGTCCAGGATCTATGTATGTGATCGTTAAAAAAAAAAATAAAAAAAAAATACTTTGGTTTGTTTGCTGTTTATGTGATTATTACGTGATCAAAATAACTGAGAATGTTTGCACCTTTACAAAGAACTTTTTATAAGCACCTATATAGGTACCGGAAATAGCAGGGATCCAGTGAAAAACGGTTAAACTACAGATGAATGAAACCGACTAGATGCACTCGGCTGTAGTTTAAACACAACCTTTCAAATGAACCTCGGAACTCCACTGGAATTCAAGTATTTATGAACTTTCGAGGTCTTTTGAAAGAACATGATACAAAAGACAAGCGTGCACCGTCATCGCACCCCGGTTTGACCTAGATTTCATACCACTTACCAACAATTTGCCCCTGTCAATCATTATGTTTATTTCCTATATTTTTATTTTTACAGCCATTATGGTGTAGTCGTTGAGAAGCTTGGTTCATGACCCGGAAGCTGGGGGTTTCTCGCAACAAAGCAGAAAAAGGGAATCCAGGTACTTGTTCTGAACAGGGTGCTATGGGACCATAGTCCTAGTAGTTTCTAGGTTTCTAGATTCAGGGAATCCTAGTTAGGATCCAGGATCTATGTTTGTGATCGTTCGGCATTATTTATATATCTTGAAGACGGATCGACGCCATGTATGGCCAAACTCTATTGAGAGATATATATTGATTTTCTATTCGTTATTTCGTCATCAATTTTTAGTTGTGGAGGGCCGATTCTATAGCGTTCTATTAGTCTGAGGCCACTGTACTTCTCCGTCTCCTTCTAATCTCTTGTGCAATGGCTAATTCTTACCAAATGTAAACAAGCCTTTTCTTGTACATCACAGAGCTATGAAACGAATGACGCTTCGGAGGGGAAGCGTTTTTTTTTGCTCTGTGTTGTACATTCTTGAGGTATTCTTAGACTGAAAAACAAAATAAGTAGATGGCATGCTCAGAACTAGAAAATTAACCTAAAAAAGAATACGAAATCGGAAAATATTATATGATTCCCACAATTTTTCTTAAGCAGAATACTGCTAAAATATTAAATATAATAAATAGGTAGGTATGTCTAATACGTCATAATATGGAGGCTGCATTGAGAACAAGGATTACACTTACTATATTATCTGTATGGGTGATTATAAAAATAACAGACAAGGGTTGGGGTGAATAAATCCCGATCGTTGCTCGAAAATTCTTAATTACTTCAGTTGAAATGGTATGAATTTGCGAATTAGTACTCGATTTCGGTTTTGTTTTGAGTTATAACATCTCTGTAGAGTCGTTTTAGTCTAAGGTATCGTCGCAGACAAAGTGCATTCTAGAGGAGTCCCGAAGCGATATAAATAAAGGGATGAAAGCTACTCGGATAGCTTATGTAGTAGTTAGTTCTCTCTCCATTATAAATACCGTCTAGCTTGGAGCCTAACGTTGTTTATTATGTAAGCTTAGGGATTGGAACACGTTGCTAACTTACTAATAAGCTTTTTATTCTCAGAAGTATAGTTCTCCTAGTCTGAAGTTTTATTCTAAAAAAGTAACAAGTTTCTTAACTATTCTTGCGGAAAGTTTTGGTGGGAACGTGAAAAGGTTTTGTTGTTGGTCGGGTAATTGTGGAATATTATAATAGTTGAAAAATTAGTGGACAAGTCACATAGCTCGCAGAACTGAAAAAAGATGGGGAAGACAGGATTTCGAATGACGACCACGAACCTGAAAATGCAGCGTAGGCCCTTGGTTTGTCTAGGTGGACCGTCAATCTGTTCAATACCATGGGAAGCACTTGACAGCCCGAGGCAAGTAGCCAGTCAAAGTGGAGGTATCTGGAGGGGGTCTATGTTCAGAAGTAGACGTCTTCTGTCTTCTGACTGATGGTGATAAACTGGCGGCCCGTGGACTGTGAACCTTTTCAAAAGAATAGCTCAGATATACAGACTGACAAAACGAATCTATAAAATTGCTTTGGTACAAAATTTCATCAAAATAAGTACGTAATATGATATAACTACATAAAAAAAAATACTTCTGTCATAATACTGCGCCCAAAATCACAGATTAGTAGTTCTTACCGCACCCGCAGCAACTTTGAATAGATGCGCGCCTTATTCCTTCCCTCAGTTGGAATTAAGGAATCCTTGATCAAGTTGACGTCTAACATCAAAGTCATCTTTGTTTTACCATGGAAAGTTAGTGGAGGTAAACTTCCACAGATCCACATCGTTGTATTGGAGGCATTAGTGTACCAAACGGAGTATTTTGTGGTACTCTAGTTACCGCAGTTGGATTGCCGATGGCGGCGGGAAGGCAAGTGCATCCAATCAGAAATTCATATGATGCATCACGCATCACTCCAGTGTTACCGATGAATGTGGGCTGATCCGTCCAGTCCTGGCTACGGATCAATGGATGTTCTCGGCGAAACTAGTTCGTCAAACTATTTGATAAACTAACTAATACTATGGCAAACTAGGTTTGGCCACGAGGACTAGTACTAGGTACTCTTTGGAACTGCCTACAAACTTAAACTGAGGCAGTATAGATAAAAAACAATTTTATTTAATACGCATACAGAAGTTTAAAATTTATCTGATGAGATACAGATGTCGCATATGACGTGTGGACCTGTGGACATTCGCCTTAACTACTCAACACCTTTATTTATCATCTAGATAAGACGTTGACCGAAATTAAATCCCTAATATTTTTAGAGAAAAGTTAGCGCCATAACTTATTAAAATCGCAATTAAGCGGAGGCAAATTGCCAACGAGAATTTACGATCTAAAGCAACGAGGTATTTATCTCACAGGTCTTAATCAGAGAGCTTGGTTTTTGATAAAGTTTGGGATTTAGTGTGTTGTTGGATTTTCTACTTGGCATTTAATAGATTGGCATGAATCTGCACCTATTTTTTTTTAGTTGAATTTAACTATATGAGCGCTAAAAACTGTGATTATGTCTTACTACATAGTGACAGAGCTCGCTTTCGCAGGTTTTAACAGATCAATATTATATATCTTTAATAGCATCGTTCAGGGATACAGTAGACCTTAAATGTGACTGGATAGTGTCTGCAACTGAGTGTGAGCCAATGGTTGGCCCAGTTTTTACCGTACTTAATACAACACAATTTATTATTTTGCGATACCGTATTCTTCTTCTTGGCTTTAATTTCTAGTTCTAAGAGCGCTGTCTATTATATTGTTTTACTCATCTGAAGTATATTAAGTCCACTGTTTTCTCAGTGTAACGGCTTATAGGCCATTAGTTTAAAACAACAATCGCTAATTCTTTACCGCTTAGAGGCAATTTAGACTCTCCTCCATGGTATTAAGACCCAATTTAGATTGAAATTGTTTCCTGTTTAACTTTGCATACCGCTTTCATTTTGCGGTTATAGGTCCTACTGTAATTGCAGCCTATTTGTTCGATGAAGGGAAAGTAACGGTATCGCTTCACCCATTTAGGAAATTCAGGCCAGATAATGTTACGAAAGGGCTTTCTTTTCGAAATTATTGGAGCTGTTTTGGTAAACACGATAGCTGTAAAATAGATTTTGAATATGTATCTAAGTATACTTAGATGTAATTTTATTTTGCCTACATAGGTTTTGAAGTTTAAAGACAAAGACGAAGACAAAATCGGTATCTTCTAGAAGCATCCTCCATCGTCGACGACGTTGTCAATCATCATCAGGTGCGACCGTGGTCTAATGTAAGCCTATCTATTATTTAAAATAAGCATAAGTAGGTATTTTGCCTCTATGCACGTTGAAAAAGTATTCCTAAAACGAATTGTGAAGACACAGTAAAATCCACTATGACAGAAAATGGTAAGAGTAAAAAGTTCATAATATCTGATAACTTTACTAGTGCGTGGAAAATGTTAGGGAAAAAAGAAAATAATTCTGCCCAAAATTCATGCCCTTTACGACTCGACACTCAAGAGAACTTGGCGAAGTGTCACTAAACTTATGGAAACTGCCTTCTCCCGATAAATATTTAAGTTTCTAAAATAGTATGGCTTTTCATCAAGTGAACTGCCCCCTGAGGTGCTCTATGCAGAAGCAGCTGTAATATAATAGGGGGGTGGAACCTTGGTAAATATACATTGACGCGATGATGCTGTTTTCAGTGAAAAATTCTACAACTTCCTTTTCAAATATAAAAAGCGGTTAAATTGACTTAATTTTAGAGTCATTGAGAAATAGTGGGAGTACCTACTTAGGTAGTGTTGCGAGTAGCTTTTAGTACATAGTACTTATATAGTTTTTAAAATTGTAGCAGTTAGTTTAAGGAATTACCCGTTAAAAAAAATAATACTTGGATGTTATCATACTTTTGGAGAACCTCTGTTATCACCAGTTTGGTTTTTTGATACCTATTTGCACTTATTTTTATTTTAAAACTAAATTACTAAGCTCATTATGATTAAAATTCGATAGGTTCAAATAAAAGTTTTCTTCAAATCGGTTAATGATGCACATGACAGCCTCCATGGTGTTGTGGTTGAGCAGGTCGGCTCATAATCCAGAGTAGGTGGGTTTGATTCAACACAAGTGCGACGCATGATTTGAGCACAGGAAAAATGCGCAAATACTTGTTCTGTGTCTGGGTGATGTGGGACCAAGGTCTTCGTAGTTACTGGGTTTCTTCCCTAGATACAGGGAATCCTAGTTAGGGTCCTGGATCTAGGTATGTGATCATTGGGCGTTTTTTTTATTTCTATGAATGGCGGAGTTCTGAGCACATAAAAAATAACTGAATGATGACAATACCCAAACCGAGAACCTCCTTTTTAAAGTCGGTTTAAACTAAACCAGACGACTAATCATCATTCCGCATAGGTATTTATCTGATTTATTACAGTGCGTGACTTCCACCGTTCGTTAAAAGTGATTTTATTACCACTTACCTCCATTCAAAGTTCGACTCAACCTACTCATGATTAGAGTCGATATTGTTATGGCAGGTGTAAAATGTTGTCATGTTTACGTTGTATAACCCTGGAGTTAGGAATGGCCAAACTAATCAAAAGATCATTATTAATTCGTTGTACCAGAGACGTGGGTGGTTAATTCTTTTCGGAACCTTTTTAGGTAGTATTGGTTATAATTTACCTTCATTGTAGCACACAGAATGTGTCTACTCAAATCAGAAAGGTCAGATAAAAATTTTTGATAATACCGCACGTAAATGTAAATAAGATAAAGTAATGCCCGTCTGCACAAGTTTTACGGCTCCTAAGTTCACACATAAAAACACTGAGAACCCAGGGAAAAATGTTGCCTAGTTTACTTACGGTTATATACAGATATCAAAACGTAGGTAAACTCAATCAGCCAAAAATTTGTTTGTCGGTTTCAGTATAAAAAAGTAAATGAAAAACAAAACCGAATATTACACAAAAACTTTCAAAGCGCGAAAACATTGGATAAATTCGTCAATTGTTTGCCTACCAACAGTATGAAATACAAACCATATTATACAAGGAGGAACAAACATACGCGCCCGGCGCCGTTCTGACCACTATTTGGCTTTTGAACAAACAACAAGTTTCCCAATAAACAGATTTTTCTGAAACAAAGCTCGTCTCGCTCGAGTTTCCGAGGCTCAGTGCCTGAGTGTTGACTCTACGGCTCGGTAGAGGGCCCTCGAGTCGAGAGGGGCGTGCTCGCAGCTAAGATACCCTGTGGTGTTACTGTGACCTCGATTGCGAGGGTCCACTTCGGAAACCAAAGGTGTTTGGGACATATTTATGTTTTTGGTTTCAAATGTACAAATACTAAACGCATCCATTGGTTTCACCCACAGTTTTTCATAATACATTATGATCTTCTCAGGCGTTTAATTTTCTATGCAGTTTTTTTAAGTAGGTACAGGTAGGTACAGTATACTCTTATCGAGACGAGGGAACAGTTTTCATTCATAACATAATACATTGTTATGCCGCGCGCTGAGGTTCCGTGATGTTGTGGGTTACAGGAAGAATGCTCCAAATAGGTACTTATATGAAGACTCACGCCAAGCGGTTGGCCTGTATGTAGATTTTCAGTCAGCCAGTATACAAATAGTGGTTCGATACGCGTAAAGAGAGTGGTAAAATAAATAGATATGAAGAGAAGATACCTTTTTAGAGGCTTATAGCTCTATGCGAGATGAACTGCAGTTTAAAACGTTCTAACAAGAGTCGCGGAGAGAAACTTAAAACCTAAAATTTAAAATTATTATGAATCTCGTTTTATTGCCTATTTGTAGATTATTAAACGTTTCATACATGTGACTGTATTGTATGGTTTAGTGTATAAGCCTTTGACTAATTTCACAATGAAATGATATATTAGGGTCCAACTGATCCACATGCCAAAATTTCGAATTGAATGATTCTATCATAGTTACAACCAAATGTGTAAAAACGTGTTATCAGCTCCAGGATGCATGCACATGCAGTATGCGCAGTCGTGTAGGTTTTAGTCTTCGCTCGTACGGTGTCTTATACTTCGTCCGTCGTAGGCTAGGTTTCAGCAAGTGTACTAAGCAGCGGTAAGCGCTCTCTACCGGAAGTCAGGGGTAGTAGCTAAGTGCTTCCGCCTGTAGATAGGTAATGTACGGAAGTCTCCTTGTGAGAGAAAATTTGTGGGTCGTTCTCGTATCAATAAGTAGGTACCTAACTGTTGATAAATTGGAAATATGAAGAACAAACATTCAGAAAATAAAAAGTAGAAAAACTCCCTTTTTTAATGTCGGTTTAAGATAATTCCTGAACAACTAATTCAATAAGTTTAAGCCCTTTCACAAACAGAACCATCTAAACAAATATACTCAACGCCCTCATAAAAAGTTCAAAACAGGTATTTACGCAGCTTTCCCGCTTCAAACTTTTGTAAAAATATACCGAGGAAATTGCTTTGCAGGACGTAAACACTACAACACATCTGTTACACCCTCAGTTATACCCGAAAAAAACTTAACAAGCTAGCAACATAGTCCTTAGTTGGTGGTCAGTTCTTAGATGTTGTTAGATTTCCAAGAATTCAATTGTACGGCTGTTATCGACCGCACACTGCAGTCTCAATAGTTCCGTTACCCAACTATCACGGAAGTTCTGGGAATAGACGGCATTATCAGTGACAATAGTGACAATATTATTGTGATGTTACTGGCTACCAATCACCAAGCACTGCTTGGCAATAGATACCTTGATTGAGGGCCAAGATGAAGATACCAAACCACACTCCGATTCAAGGAGCTGGGATGGCTGGAATGATATTTAGGTCACATTTTTATGTAAGCGTACATTTCTGTCGAATGAAAATTTGTTTATGCCATATAGAGCGCCATTGTGACCGTTTTTGAAGATCTTTGGTCTACCTAGTGGAAGGTTGGCCTACGCTGCATCTTCCAGTTCGTGGTCTCTACTCGAGAATCTTCGTTATCATCTACCTCTAAGATTGAAAATTCTATGGAAACTTCAAAGAATTTCTGTCCTAAAATCTTATTTAGAAAATTCTACGTTCTAACCATAGGAGCTTCAAATACCACTTAGGACAAAAATGCAATTCTAGCTCGGTGTCAGTGCCGTCCCGACGCCGCCGTCTAAGTGTTATTTGACGTGCACTCACATGATGGTATCTAGGATTAGCTTCCACTGTAAACTAAATCGTTTTTCAATGTAGGACTGGTGTACTAAGATTTACGTCTACGATATTCAGTGGCAAATGGCAACGTAAAATAACTTCATCTTCTATATTTGATAATTTTGTAGAACGAAATTTGATTTTGAAATGTAGGTATCTACGTGAAGTCATAAAATCGAATTAAACAATTAAATTGGGTGACGTATTTCCTAAAAATTCCCGTAAGACCAGCGAGGTACATTTAAAAAAGCAATGAAAGAGCCATTTGGGCGGCAATAAGCCCTTGTATGGGTTCTTTACTTCGACACTTTCCCTAATTGGCTACTTTACTGAATTCGGTATACTTTCGCTATATTACTATTTTGATACTTTGCTACAGTCATTGATAAAATATTATCTAATACTTAGTTACTAAAGAAGTGTCAATCCCTCGGCATCCCACGATCAAAACACATTAGCTGGTGATGGTTGAATATGATGGAATATGCACTTTGTGCGGCTGCTGACCGACGGAGTTTTCTTTCAATATCGAGGAAGATTGAAAATAGTTGAAAAAGCTGATCGATCGGTATAAGCTGTTGATGGAACAAGTATTTTAGGTGCCTTGTTTGCGTTAAGTCATTTTGTGTAGCAGCTTTTAGATTTCGCGTTTTCTTTATAGATTTGTAGGAGTACTTAGTACACTAAATTTTATAAATAGCTAAAGTGTGGATATTTGTCTTTATTTCCGGAAAACTACAATCATGGGGTCTTCAAATTGAGAGTGAACAGGTATCTTCTAGGCAAGCGTGTTACAACCTAGACCGCATCGTCACTTACCATCAGGTGAGATAGTGGTCAAACGCAAGCCTATCAAAAGTAAAAAATCGTTTTTTACGGTTTACAATTCCAGTTCTTAATATGTTTTTTTTTATGTAATGAGTGACAAACAAGCAGTCGGCCCACCTGATGGTAAGTGGTCACCGCCGCCTATGGACATCTGCAACACCAAGGGCATTGCCGGTGCGTTGCCTACCCTTAGACAGGACTCTTTTAACACTTTTCTTGAAGCTTCCCATACTGTAGTTATGCGGAATAACCTCAGGAAGAAGATCATTCCACATCTTGCAGGTTCGTGGAAGAAACGACCGCAAGAATCGCGTCGTATGAGATTTCCACGTGTCTACAGTATGTGGATGCGCTTTTTCACGCTGCCGAGAAGTTTGATAATAAAATCGGGAAGGCGGGATGAGGTTAAATATTTCTTCAGAGCATTCCCCATGATAGTAACGGTAGAAGAGACTCAGAGAACCGATATCTCGTCGCAAACTTAAAGGCTCTAGCTTGTCGGTGAGTTTGGGGTCGTTCACAATTCTAACGGCTCTAATGTATATTGTTTTTACCCTATAAATACCATAATCCTCATAGCTTAAATGAAATGAAACGGATTCTTGAAACGAGTAAAAAAAATCAATAGTGTACCAAAATACCTGTATCATAAGCAATTGCGCATTGGAAGTTCGAAGAAATATTTTTGAAAAATGTATTTTATAGTGTAATATTATAGAAGGTAACGTAAGTCCGGTCGAGTTATTCGACGTGATTTTTTTTAAGTAAGTGCAAGCCGGATTTGTTGCTATTATTTTTAAAGTGCTATCGTATCAAACTCTGACAAATCTGGCGAGTGCACCGAGCTAGGTGCTTATTTATAAAATGCTTAGAAGAAATAATAAGTTTACAGACGTAGGTATTGTAAGGAATCCGAGAAGGAATTGAAGATGTAGTTGAAAATGAAACTGCAGAGGTATTTATTTCCGGGTATTGCCCGTGGTCCACCTACTTAGTTCACCTGGGTGGACTACGGGAAGATTTTTCTTCCCCTGGTTCACCTCAAAATATCTGGGTATACCACGGGTAATTATTATTTCCCGTAGTCCACCTATGTAGTTAATTATTATATCATGTTTAGAATGTATTGCCTGTAGTCCACCCAGAAAATGTATGTACCAAATGTAGTGATTTTTGCGATTCTGAAAACAAAATTTGCCAGAGCCAACTATTTCAGATGCTTTTAGAAAATACGTACTTAATGTTGTGATTGTTGAGTCAAGCAAGAGCGTTTGAAATAATTACCATACATCTATCCTAATATAGGATCTGTTCCATACTTGATCAACTCATTATGTTTTTATTGTATGTTAAACAGTATAAAAATATATTTTGCACCAAAGAATAAAAATGTCAAAATGCTTAGTTCACGTGTTAGTATAATAGGTGGTCGTAGGCATTGCGTAGAGCAATCTTTTCAAGACCTTTGGATGGAGAGGAAATCCGTAGTTTTAAATTGAATTGGGCTTCGGTGTATAGCAACACAACACAGCATAGAAAGCAATCGGTACCTACTTAGGTACTAATAATAATACATGGTATAATAAGTTTGTAATGCACCTATCACTACTATTAATTTTCTAACTTTTGTGTACCAGTAAACTCTGGCATTGGCAGAAAAATCCAGAAATAAGTGGTTATAGGCAGTAGACTCTTCTAGGTGATGCATCTGAGTAAATTACCGAGACGATAAAGCCAGGTTCCAGTTCGAGTAATTCTGTTACGGTGACATTTAAAAAACGAATCTCACAAAAATCTGGCTCGAACACTGCAAAGAGAGAGATATACTTAGAGCTGCACAGACTATAAAGGCCGTCACACGTTCCATTTAAGGCGAGATATTCACGAGCACGCGCCGCCGTATAATGAAACCGGCCATTCACGCTCCCAGCCACTGGCAAGTCATTTGTACCGCAATGTTACTATAGTAGTGGCGGAAAAAACTAGGGAACCTAAATATCTATTATAATGATTTCATTTGTTTGTTTTAGTACAAAGTATTCCTGTCATTTCTGATTGAAAAGTTGATTTTGGTCGTTATAATACGACCAAAATCAATTTTTCGTTATCGTGATCTGGTGAAAACGGCGGGGGGCCAATAGACACTTGGCATAATAAGAATTTTAAGTATTCTGATTATGAAATAAAAGTTGCTAAAATAGCCTATTTGTATTGCACTTTGACTTTAACGAATTGGGTCGTGAGGCAAAGTATTTGATTTGTTTGGTTTTTACCTATTGTATTCTTTAAAATCTTTAAGGTTTACGCAATTTCCTTTTTTTTATGAGAATTAATGACGTGACGAGTTAGTCGTTCACCTGAAGTGCTAGACGCGACACGGCTGCCCATAATAGATGCAATTTCACTCGGAACTTTAAAAATAATAAAGTTTCGCGCTTCTACTACTAAGCGCGAAACTTTATTATTTTTAAAGTTCCGCTTGCACACTACTGCTTGGCGGCAGAATAACTGGCAAGCGTTGGTACCTACCTAGACGAACTTTGCAGAAAAGTCCTACCACCTAGTCCTACCTACTCCTTCAAAACCAGTTGACATTTTCATCCGCACGCTCTTCGTTAATTGAAACCTATTCACGCCCGAGCTGGCCGCGGCTCACTGTCCTTCACCGGGACAAGTCATTTGTGTCGCAGCGTGAATGCAGGATAGGATTTTGTAGGATAGATTTTTATTGCTGTAGCCTTAAATGTGTGATGTATTTTGTAACTAATTATGATACAATTTGGCAAACTATAAGTATACAAAAAATGCAATGATACAAACAATGATCTGCAGAAACATTTGCCTCGTGAATTGCTGCAAATGTACCTACTACTTCAGCTGTATAGTATAATCATGCCTCTAAATACAATACAGCATACAACCGTAGCTTAAAGCCCTGACAGGACCCAATGCGAGCACGTTTATTACACCAGATACCCTTGAAACTTATTTTGTACCTGATAGGGTCGCTTTATGCATAACAAAAATATGGCGATTACGTTCCGTTGCACTTCGACTTTTCCATTTTTCGGTACAAATAATTAGTTATAAAAGAAATGCTTATTGTTATAAAAAAAATAAGCTTACAGACGGATGCATTGAAACATAGCTTATCACTATGATTTATTTCAATGGGGTGTCTTATTATAATGTAACATTTTAGGAAGTTTAAATGATTTTTTAGAGGTCACTTTACGATTTTTTTCTATCGAGAAAACTTTTTTAAACGTGTTTCGGTTTCAGCAGATGGAAAGAAAATATGACCAGTATTAACGTGCATTTTTTCAATCCAGTAAATGGTATACGTTTTGAGATAATCACGTTCAAAATAGTCGGTTTGGGAGCATTCAGCGCCTTAAAGTGCGTAGCATAAACGAGCACAGTGCTTCAACTGCTCAAATTCCAGGCTTTAAATAATTTAAACATTAGGTAGGTACATAAGCGTATGAACTGCACGCTCGCAGCGACAACTGCATAAAGTAATTCCTCACAGCTTACACCAGCGGGCGTAAATGGTTTCGCTAAGTAACAAAACAAAACACATTTTGCGGAAATTCTGTCGACATTTTGCTCCTTGCATTTCCAAACAAAAGACTGCTTTTCAGTTTTATTTGATGTGGCATCGTGCCGCCAATCTATCGATGAATATAATGTGCAATGAAAGCACAAAATTAGGCAATGAATGACCAACCTTAGTTTTTAAAACAAATACTGATAGGAAAAAGTATATTTGGACTTTGGACTGCTTTTCATTGCAATCAATTAATCTGAGAATGCCGGGAAAATTAAGAAGCATAAGCCACGTAACTATTATAATATGCCTCTGACATGTCGTATTGATTATTATCTTAAGTCTACTTATGTCGACAGTCTATAATAATAATTAAAAATCAATTATGCATGTAATTAGTTACTGTACTAAATCAAAAACATTGCCCCAAGATAAAATAGGTCCATGCTAGTTCTGGGGGGTCACCACAAGGTTTTATAGCATTATTATTTCAATATTACTTCAATCATACATTGACAAATGACATAAAAGTAAGAATACTTTTTGATGACGTCACGTTAAATCGTTCACTCAAATTCAACTGTCGAGATTTGGCGGGAACGTGAAAAAGTTCACGTCGTTGCATTGTATTATTTATTTATTTATTTATTTTATTAATGTTTAAGAGAAACAAACAGTACCATATTTAGCTTAATTAACTAATCTTACACCTACACCCATAAAATTTCAAAAATAACATTCATTTTCTAGCACTAAGTCGTTGGCAATAGCATTATTTCTTAAAACTTGTGCTTTTTCCAGTGTTAATGTTTAAAATCGGTGGCGTTTTACGCATTAAGTGCTGAATTACGAGCATGAGTGTGGTCAAGTGATGTAATCTGGTGTAACGTGGTTTTTCGTGTTGCTTCCAAAATTCCATAGAAGCTTCTTGTAAAGTTGCCACCACTTTACTAGAGCATGACTTAGACTGGACTATGACTATGACTAAGACTTTACACGAACCATGATGGTTTGTGTATACTTTGTGGTAGGGCAGCAGAGCCTCACTGTTCTACGATCCTATCGTGGTATCGTTTAGCGCTAGTGATGGATTAATTAGCGAATGCATTCATTTTTAGCATGTGAAATCTCAATTAGCATTTCGCAAATGAAATATAGTTGCGAAATTCTGTGAAATATAAAATTTCATTTCAATTTTAACATTCAGTTCAGTTCAGTTTATTTTGAATTTAATTTTTAATATAGTTTCATATAATTTTTCATTTTATTTTCATTTCAATTTTAATTTCCTTTTTTATTTCATATTTCATATCCATTTCATTTCATTGTAGCAAATAGCATAGCAATAGCAATTAGCATGATAAGTCTCGTGAATTAGCATGTTTATGAAATTTACGCAAAATCGCATTAATTGCCATCTTTATTTAGCGCTAATAATTCACTGGCTCATAAAATAAATCGATTTGGGCATTCATCATCCGACGACTGATGTCGGTCCAGCTTTATCTGTTTAACCGAGCTGTTTGCCGACCTCCGTGTCCCTAATGGCGAGCTTTTGATTAATGACAGGCCCTTAAGGAATCGTTGTTGAAATATAGTTTGACTGCGCTAAAGTGCTGCTAAAACCCAAAAGAAAAAAAGCCAAAAAAACTGATTGAAATTAAACGAAAAAAAAACGATTAAAACATTGCAATAGATTATTTAGCATAAATACTTTATGCTGGCGCAAATAAACCATAAGCAAAAATCATAATAGTTCGACTAAAACAGCAGCTCAACAAGCACAAAAACCAGATATTCGGTTTGCTGTTAAGTCACCATACCGAATCGTTTGTAAGTCACAATAAGGGAGTTTTGGCGGGAACGTGAAAAAGTTCACGTCGTTGCATTGTATTATTTCTCAAAACGTGTGCTTTTTTCAGTGTTAATGTTTAAAATTGGTGGCGTTTTACGCATTAAGTGCTGAATTACGAGCATGAGTGTGGTCAAGTGATATAATGTGGTGTAACGTGGTTTTTCGTGTTGCTTCCAAAATTCCATAGAAGCTTCTTGTAAAGTTGCCACCACTTTACTTGAGCATGACTTAGACTGGACTATGACCCGACTTAGACTGGACTATGACTATGACTAAGACTTGACTACGTAAAATATTCTAAAACTCGATGAAAATATACAATACTTGACACTGGCTAAACACACTATATGTGGAGCCAACATATATAAAAAAAAAAAAAGTCACAATAATTTATAAAACGTAGTTAGTCTAATACTCAATACTGCCTATGGCATCCAGTTGTAAAAAGTGTAACTAAGTTAAACTTTTTTCAAATCATGATAGTGGTCCAAATGAACACAATATTTTTACGCTATCCTACTTTTTTATACAAATTATCAACGACGTCCAACTATACGTAAATAAGGAGGGTAAATGGCCGTAAATGTTTCTCGGCGCGTTCTCGCAACGAACGAGAAATAATTGATTAATCGAGAGGTTAGTAACTTTGAGAGTGGATTTGTGAAGCGTGGTGAAACTAAACGTTAAGCCGTTTTGGATAAGGCTGACCGCACACAAGCTATATCGTTTTTTTTTTTTTTTTTTTTTTTTTTTTTTTTAATTGTGTGGACAATTCACACAGCGCCATCTAGCCCCAAACTAAGCATAGCTTGTACTATGGGAACCAGATAACTGATACAATACTTATATACTTTTTTGTTTGTAAATACATACATAGAATACTATACTATATAACACCCAGACGCAGAACAAACATCTATGTTCATCACACAAATGTTTGTCCTGGGTAGGAATCGAACCCACAGCCCTCAAGTCAGAAGGCAGGGATACTACCAACTGAGCTATCGGGCCCGTCGTTAAACCGATTGTTTCTTGTTGGACAGATTCTGATTTGGGCATATTCGTACGATAGCTCAGCAATTTTGCGGTAGCTAAAGCAATTGTGCTATCTCATAAATCTCCATTGAATTTACTCATCATAAGCTTGTTTCATCAGCCAGAAAATGTCCACCCCCATACAACGCCATCACTTTGACTGGCTACTTGATTCTTCACTTTAATTCGAGGCTTAGACCAGATTATCGGTACAAGCAGTGGGAGGCCCCACCTATGATACGGCTTCCGGTTCGTGGTCGCGTCGTGCCCATTGCCATTTGAAAATGCTGCTTTTGGAGTCTCTGTCGGTGACTTAGTTGGCCTGTGGAGCTTCTCATTCTGAATTATATCTCGCAAGAAAACCCCGATCATGTGCAATAGGCTTCTCCATAGCTCGCTTGATTTTATAAGCTCACGTGCAAGATAGATCCTGCATGATTAGATAGCTACTGGTTATCTTAAAAGCAACTTTATATACCTATAGGTAGATTTGACACAAGCTTAATAAAAAACAGAAAATAAAACGTTAAATTGAACATTAAATTGATGACATCTAACTCATCTAAATGAATATAAACACCAAAAAGTTAAACTACACTCTTTGTAGGGTAGCCTCGAGCTCTACCAAGGAAATTGATCAGCTAATGAAAATGATTCATTATTCAAATGAATATCAAAATGTTCCAAAACCATTAAAATTGGTTGCTTAAACTATCCCACAGAATATTGAAAATCCATTGGAACTTCCGGAAATCAAATGACGTCAATGTTGCCAGCGCAGAAATTCGCCTGCAACTAGGCAAACTTTAGTCTATGCATCCGTATTGAGTAATGCGGCTTGAACTAAATGGCGTAGAAGGAATAGTTTGTATTAAGTATTATAGATAATGTACTTTCTACTATGTTAGTTCAATATCAGTAATTATAATAATTTAAGAAACTACCCTAGCGGCAGTGGGAGGCCCACTTCGCTTGTAGAACTGACGGTCGATGGGGACGACAGGTTCGCGAGTGGCGACCACGAACTGGAAGACGTAGCGTAGGGCGACCCCCACTAGGTGGACCGACCGACGACCTGGTCAGAATCGTGGGGAGCCGATGGATGCAAGAGGCAAGCAGCCACTCAAAGTGGCGCTATTTGGGGGAAACCTATGTTCAACAGTAACGTTTTCAGGCTGATGGTGATGATGATGCTGAAGTACCTACCACCATTTGACTTGTAATAGTGCTATGAATAGCTTAAAAAATAACTCAATAAAATCTAAACTTTTCGAGGAGTTTTCTTTCCCAGATCTTAAAGCTTTAAAATTGGGTCTCAAAACTTCTTCGACTAAATCTTAAACGGAAAGTTATCCCTATTTTGTAAAGCCGTTGCATAACCATCCTCCGACGAAGTATCATCGGTGGTAAATGTATTGGAAAATCGGTTAGAGTCGAGCTCGAATGGCCTAGGTTTGAACAAGCAAACCGATCCGAATATCGTTGCCAATATTGACAGAATATAATACCTATAGGTATATATTGGTATATAGGTATATATTTACTAACTTACTGGGTAGGTACTTACAGTACAGATACCTCATCCCATACAACGGAATAACTCGTGCTATTTTACATTTTATTTATTTTCTGCGTAACGCAAGATTATCTAGTGACATTTATTGCATGTTGGTGAAGTATTGGGCCAAATGAATACACAGGATACTAACTGGTAACGCTCGCGACACGTTCACTACGTTTTTTTCACGTTCGGGCTATTTTTTGTTTGTACCGGATGAGACCCCAATATAGGTATATCATTGCATTTTTGGTACAAACAATAAAGAGTTTTCGTACTTATATAAAAATTGATTCAGGTTGTTATCCGGAAAAGGTACCAAATGTTCGCTGCGGCTATCACTTGGATGGGTGCATGATTGCTACAAAAAGTGATACCTATTACTAACACTATCACTATTACTTACTTTAATTAAAATAAGCGCATGCAATTTAGTTTTTTTACGAATTATATTGTCTCGACATTTTTGTTCATTTTCGGTCGCGAACTCAGACTTGGCCAGGACAGAAATATCTGTCTCGGTCCACCAACCCTTACCTATAAGAGTCTAGATAGTAGAGGCCTATGTACATGATTAAGTTACTAACTACCGAAGTATATCTAAACACATCAAGATAATATGACACGAGTATTATTCTGTAAGATAATCAACAATTACGTCTCAACGGCACGTTTTGATATCATATCACGTAGAAATCAAATAGAGATACGAATCCGAATACCATTCATAGCGCACAGTCTCAGATTTCTCGATATCTCGACGTTTCTATTGTCCTCTCGAATGTGTATTTATTCCAGTAAACTGTGGTAACTTCGACAATATCAGCATTACTCAGCAATGTACCTATCACTATAAAAGTGTATTAATAGTAAATTGCTCTTTGCGATGATGGCTATAATTGAAATCTTAAAACTTATTAGGTGGAAGGACTTTCCTGCAAAGTTTTGGGTAAGTACCACCACTTTGCCAGGCATGTGTAGCAGTTATAATGCATTTAGCGGTAGTTAGTATAATCATAATAAAAGTATAATCATAAAAAAGTAGTAAAATATTATATAATATTCAGCTAATTTAGATGGGTGATAATTATTTGGAACGCTTCGGGTTACACAGTTTTCATTCGCAACCGCATTTTGCCTAAGACTTGATTTCTTTGTGTACTTAATTACAGTGCAAAATAAAAGTTAAGACTATAATTATAATATTAATGCATTCATGAATCATTAATCTATTTTATTCGGTGCGCTCTCAGAAAATTGTTAATGAACGCTATACATAATTAAGCAAGTTAATTATTAACAAATGCCGCAAAGAAAATATTAAATAAGGCCATAAAAGCAACAGGAGCTAATTCGGATAAACCAAAGACACAGTATAAAGACTGACAGTACATAATTTCTCACATAAAATATTCATCAAAAGAGCATATGAGGCAGTGCTATGGGCACTAACAGTTTGTCTCCCGCAGCATATTCGTGTGAAGGGCGATAATAGACGAGAATTTAGTCACTGATGACTAATATAGATGATATAGTCAATAGTGACTAAATTCTCTGTGTATTGGTACACAAAGAATTGAGTTCAGGCTCAGAGTTAATTTTTTTTGTTTGAATTAATGATGTGACTAGCTAGTCGTTCACCTGATGTTAAGCGACACGGCCGCCCATAACAGTTGCAGTGTCACTTGGAACTTTAAAAGAATAAAGTATCGCGTGACTCTGCACTGCGCACGTCATCCTGAGACATCACACAGTCTAGTAATCAGATTATTACTCTGTGTAATCAGGTCATGAAGCCTCATTTGCCTAGTAATACAAAAATAGAAGTAATTATAATTTTACACTTATGACATAATTATCCCAATGCCTATTGATTATAATTTGGGTTTGTTAAACAATGAACAATGAGTAACGGATAGACTAATCACCAAAGCAGTGTTCAAAAAATAATATGGCACGAGAAACGTATAGACAATGTACCATTGAATCATATCCAGCATAACATTAAAATCCAATCTACATAACTATAACATACGTTGTTATAGCTGCAAATTCCATCAAGCATATTATATTCATGTCACATTCAATAGTAATATTAAAACTTAAAACATTAGACACTGACTCGCAAGTACACTGTGTTTGGTAATCCAGGGTGAGTCAGGGTAAGTCCGCCGCCAGTCGGCAAACATGAGCTGTCATTACCCAAATTGATTACAAAACCCGAGGGCGAAATGGACTTGATGCTCGGAGCCTTTTAGCCAATAGAGGTAGGTTTACGGATTGTAAATCTTCAATGAAATGTGAATGTGGGTATAATATTATGATCCTACATATTTCATTGGAGGCGGTATGTATTTTGGAGTTTAACTTGGAGCTTCTGTTTAATTACCGAGCACAGACTGTTATATACGGATAGGTACTGCTTCCAATGCAGCCAGTTTTACATATTCCCGTTTTAGACTAGACTTAGCATGTACAGATCTTCTAGGACTGTGGTTTTAACAACATACTAGGCTTATTTTCCCTACAATACCCGACCAAATGAAGCGTAAATATTTGGAGGTACTTTATAATCGAGGGAGTCAAGTTTCAACTAACTTTCATCTGTCCGGATGTTGGTACAGTCGTACACGTCGTATTTTTACCTCTGGCATTGAGATGACAATAGAATAACAATGCATGCATGTTCGATATCAAGTCGCTGCTTTTTCCCAAAAAACGGGGGAAGTTTACTGTGGTTGTGGTGACATTTATAAAAGCTGACTTTGACTTTGTTAGTTTTTGGCTGAAACAATTGAGTACCTATTTTAAATATGAGCGAAATTGGTCAAGAGGTTGTCAAGGTCTGAGGTCTGAGTTCAGGAACACAATAACTGTTGCAAACGAGTTTGAGCTCGCAAAGCACAGACCTTTAGAAATCTACAGTCCTATAATCACTGGTGTAATATTATCGATGATGGTAGTTGATATCTGTATACTCTATTCTATTCCTCTTCTAGTATCCTATTCTAGGAACAGCAATAGGCACTCCGAACAGGGGCAAGTCCCCTCTACACTATAGAATATTACAAAGGGCTCAATACCTGACACAGACGAAATCTCCAGCTACATTTCGTTGTTAATAAGACTGATCGTAAATATACTGAAGAATACGGGAAGTAAAAAAATAATTCTTTAATATTGGATAGCGCTGTAACAGAGAAAAACGGCTGACGTAGACTATAACTTCATGAATAAAATACACCTGGATCAGAATTTCTCGGTGTTATGGTCTCAAAAATTATGTTTAAAATTGAGCTTTAATCCGTTGACGTTAGTGTCGAAATTCTGTTATTTAAAATTATGGTTTTGAGAACTCTGTGGTTGTGTTAGGACGTAAATTATTTTCATTACATAATTACATTATTTTATTAATTTTAACTATTCTTTCCTAAGACCATTCATAGAAAGTCAAATATTTTTGAAATGTTCATTTTGTAGTAGTTAATGTTTGTTTTACTATTTACCTCCATAACAACTGCTTCAAGTTTGATTAAATTTTGAAAGCTTATACGCTGGATTAACACAATATGTAATACTTTTTATCCACGGGCGCAACTAGTAGATACCAAGGAACTTATACGTATACTATACACCACTATTTTTTAATTACCAGAAAAAAAAATTCAGCAGTATCTGTTGCTGGTACTCAACACATCCATGCAGAAAAAAAAAGAAAACACGATGCAAAAAAAATATCCTATAAAAACATCAATAAGTAGTCAATCACTGCGTCAATTCTTACACAAACATGAATTCTCGCCATTTCATTCAAAAATGAGACATCCTCCATTCATAAACAACTTGACAGGCTAACTTCGGGTGGCCCCGAATCGTTGGCCAACCCGTTGGGTAACGTAAACATTTTTGATTTGTACCTAAGTTAATTTGTAAATTAAAGCAGTGTTGTGTCTACCAATCGTTGTACTTACTGTACAACGTAGTTTATTCTAACTTGTTTTAAAACTAAATTTCATATTTTTTTTAGAATTGCTTTCCTATCTACCCACATTGTTTTTATCTGAATCTGAACCAAACATGCGAAAAGGAGAGGTGCAGGTTTCGGAAAAGCGAGAAAGAGTAGGTGCCACTGCTCACACCCATTATGTCCATTCATTCAATAAAATTATTATTGTAGGTACGTAGTATTTTTGTTGGTAACCATAATTTATGGAAAGATTTCCGGAAACTTCAACTTTTAATTACTAACATACATACAATGCCTTGCCTTGTCTGCATTGCCCATTTTTTTATTTTTGGTAATTAAAAAATAGTGGTGTATAAGTTCCTTGGTAGATACGCATTACTTTATCTGTCAAAGTGTGGATTTAATCTACGTATATGTGCTATCTCTCTCTTTCAAATGAGGTCATTCCCTGCCCTATTAGAAAGGGAACTGAACAGATAAACTACAGGCATTTTACAAAAGCGAAACCGCAGGCAAGCTGTAACTTGACATTACATTGATGTTTATGCGGCACGTCATGTTTATGGCCTTCACTTTATGAACATTTCATTTAAACAGTCGTTTTATATCGGTGGCTAAAACGCTTTCCGTGTCAATATTGGATAGAAGCAATTTAATGTAATGTTTTACGCGATGGAATACTTTCGTGCTACAGATTTTACTCAAGTTTTAGTAAGTCGTTTTATTGCCCTTAACTTACGTTTGTCTTTAGCAATACGTTTCCAACTTCCCACAGATGCACGCGTCTTCTCTTACAGGAAGAGAATCTTCTTCTTCTGCCTAGCGATTTCCTGGCTTCAGCTAGGGTCCGCTATCCTACTTTTACACCTCCATTTCGCACCGTCATTGGCATTTTCAGTGGTGAGTCTTCAGATAATGTTACGTTAACGGGTGTCAACGCAGTAATAATCCAGTCTAAAACCAAGTAGATATTATAAAGAGTAGACACCTACTCTACTTACTTATAAGAGTTGTAAGCGAGCTCGGGATGTAGCCACCACACGTTCCCATAAAGTATGAATCACGCTTTTACCAACCCCTTTTTGCGGTGAAAATTTTGTACAAAAACGAGGGAATTTAAACCGGCCCTGTCATTAACTCGGCTATGGAAACACTCGCTGCTAATAACAATAAAAAGTGCGCGTAGCATTACAGCGTTTCGGTTTTTAGTAACGACGGAATTGCCCTTAAAAACGGAGTGGTGTTGGGACGGCCGAGGGTTCCGTAATCAGAACTCATATTACGTATGGGTATTACATTCGAAAACTGTGTTGGGTGTAATCAGGGGAGCTCCTACACAGATATGTATGTGTGTACATAGAGGATACAGGCGTTTTATCTGCAAACTTTCTTGCTTGTAGAATATTGATTTCTGAAATATATATACGATGCCTTGTGGTTTCATCCGTAAGTTACTTGTTGTCCCGGGGGAACTCAATATTTTATGAGATAATAAGTATCCTAAGGTTGATGCCGGTGGTGAAGAAATCTTTGTGCAACATTTTATTTTTTGATATTCTTTTTTCAAAATCAAACTTACAGTTACAGCCGGGGTTTTACAATATTTATACACTTGAAAGGTTAATAATTTTTTCCAAAATTATTTGCCACAAAATATAGTAGAGGTAGAATGACCGAAACGTACATACAAACTTATCATTTGAAGTTTATAGTATAGAGCGGTTATCCATGACCATAGGATCGACAGCGATCGGTCCCCGAACCATCCATAACACCTGAAAAAACATCACTGGAACAGTTGTGCCAGCGACTCAAGACTGTGCTTCGCTACATAAAGGAGCTGGGCTGGCTCGGGTAGAGGCTGGCAGGAGGGAATGCACAATACACCCCATGCGGGACGTCAGTGCAGGCCTCACCGTCCACAATTAGAATTAGAGCGGTTATCCTTTAGACGTGAAAACCACAAAAATGAACAAACAGATGCCGTTTCTCTTTTATATACAAGGGGATAAAAGTGATTGGGGGGGGGATTGGTACTTCAACAAGTAGGTACAACGACTGTTGATAATGCATGTCCAGCATTCCCAAAATATAACGTACGTTAGCAACTGCTAGACGAGACTAATTATGACAAAATTATATTTTTCAATTTAGTTTTCCTTTTTTGGCATCTTTTGTTTGGACCGCAATATCTATTTAATTTTTTAGTCTGAGATCTTACACTGGTACGCTGCCGTACCGTAGCATCTAAAATAAATTGTTTTGAAAGTATTTTAAGTATAAAATGGGAGCTACCGAGTATCGTTATAGTGTAAATAAAGTACGTGGCGTCGCATTACCAAGTTTATTGGATATTTTACAGTGTGAAAAGCTTTTAACGACGTATATTGACGGTATGCGGTTTTATATTATAGCGTGTTTATACGTTACTTGTTAGTGCACGTACGCTATTATGTGGCTATGTGATCGAACGGGGAGTGAAAGTAAAAAGTACAAACTTGGTGAAAACTACAGATAGGTCTGTGGTGAAAACAGAACTTAGATAGTTACGTGACCAAACAGTAAGTGTGGATATTAATTAAGGTGCTCTAATAGCTTCACAAAGAAACAATTTAATCGAGAGAAACTTTTTAAATCTTTTGCAGCATTCATTTTAGATGATTGGTGCGATCTCCTTGTAAAAATTTAATTAAATTGGACTTTTTTTTTCACACATTTACTAAGCAAAAAGTCGTTATTTGATTATTTTTTTATTTTATACTAAAACACGCGTTTTCAAAACAAATTGACTCATAAAAGGTTTGAATATTGGAACGTGCACAAAATGGCGCACATTCGATGTAAAACATTTCCGCCAACGTAGCGGCTGGCTACGACAGAGCTACGAGCTGCGCTACGAGCGCTACGACAGCTACAACCGGTGGCGTAGACAATAGCACAATAGCGATTCGTTACGTTACGACGACGCTCTCCATAAAGGGGCCTTTTGTACTTCAACCATTTGATTACTTCAGCAAAAGAAGTAGATCACTTGTTTCATTTGAGAGGGAGAGAGAGAAAAAGAGAGAACTCCTTTATTGGTAAGATTGGTTCGTTGACTTTTTATATATGATACGGTAGCGTTCGACCAGTCATGATAATGCTAAGCGTCCATGGCCGAAGGTAGCCACGCAACGCTCTGATTGAAAATAAGGGGCGCTACACAGTACACAGTTAGGCGGGCCGGCACTTTCGGCAGGCCGGCGACCTTGGCCTTTGTCTATATACCTACACTCCTGAAAAACATATATTAATATTATTTAAAATATTTTGTGTGAATCCTGTTATGTTACAGACACAGAATTGTCTGTTATTGATTTCGGAAAAAATAATTAGAAATGCGAAATCAATAAATCACGTGACCAAAATGCTGGCATCTACTTAGGTCAAAGTACGCCTTAGCTACGTTATCGTTTGATTAAGCAGCGTGTATAAATTAGGCTAATAAATAATTAGACGTTTCGCTGCCCAAATTAATACCGATGGAATGGTATGGCCATGCGATTTTGTGTTCTATCGGGCTGAGTTTATATCGTTCTTCTTGTGTAAGCTACGTAATTGGAAGTGCTCGTCGTTTTTAGAATATTGTTATTTGTTATCAACAGTACGTCAGCAAGTCTCCATAATGTTTACGTATTGTTACTCCGTGGTAACGTACCAACTCTAATAGCAAACACAGAGGCGTCTCGGGCGTCTCGCGCTCCCTCAATAAATAGTTTACGACCGCGTGTGCACAAACAGATTGTGGTATTGATTGTATTTCATTAAGCTTTACTGCGAATACCATTCTCAAAGACGACATTAAACGCAAGAACGTTGGTTTATCGCCTAGCTTTTGGTCTAAACGGTACAATAATAAAAAGTAGATGTTTTATCCGTGACTTTTATTACTGCCCAAGTTGTTTTACGTACTTGAATTACTTTTTATGAACGATGGAGACTTTCACTTGTAAGTGATGGGATAGTGGCAAGCAGCGACTGCCGATAGCGACAAAGGCTCTGCCCATAACTAATTTCAATGCTATAAAAAAACATACATTGCAGATAGATTATAGGTACTTATGTATATATGTCTTTAAGAGTTTTATTTCATAGTTCCCTTCATAATGAATTACTGTTTGTGTGGACCAACGGCACAGTGCTGTGTTTTGCGCCGATTTCACAGCCGCCGTTGGTTTTCGAAGATTAGCGATAATAACTTTAAAATGTGGTGTTTCTTTCCAGGTGGCAGTAAAATTGGAGAATGACGTCACCGGTGCTCGAGTGTGTGTGAGTGAGGGAGGGGCGATGGGGGAGTGTACCGCGTAGCCCCCGGGCCGGGATGGAGGAGGACGAGCGGCGGCTGTCGTTCCCGCCGCCGGCGCCGCTGCACTCACCCGGGGAAGAGATAGACGGCTCGCGGCTACTCAGCGAGATTGTGCGCATGCTTGAGGCAACTAACCCTGAAGCCGCAGCACCGCTCGTCGCCTCACAGTCGCGCGATGCACTCGACTCCGAGTGCGAGCGACCGCGGCGCGATGAGCTCCGCATCCCGCTCGAAGGCGTCAAGTTTGCGACAGAAACATGTGATCGCGGTGAAAGACGTGATGAGCCACGTGCTGCCGTCACGCCTTTCACCCGAGAGAGTGCCCGCCGCGCCGGTTCACGAGGCGCTCAACTCGTGCGCGAGTTTGGGTTTATGCCGCGCCGCCGCCTCAGTGTTGAAGACGGCGCGCGGCTGCCGCGGAAGTTCGAGCCCTTCCCGCCGAAGCTTTACGGCAGACCACTGGAAGAGATCGACAATTTCATATACGATGAGGTGAGTTTTTATAATAAGCTGTAGCTTTATTTTCATATATGCAATAACGAGACGGCATGTAGACCTACTAATGCCCTAGCAAGCGCCGAACCATGCAGGTGTAGGAGAGAAAAATTAGTATAATTAATTTCGATGATATTATTGCCGCCGTGAACTGTTTATAAGTTAGACATCATATTGAGCCGACCAATTTTACCAGATAAGTTTGTTTACGTCCTACTCTACAATGACTTACATATTTTTGATGGTTTAATAAAGCAACTTTCTCTCCCAAAGCTATTTGTTTTTCTATGGTCAGACCGCATCTAACAGGTTTAAAATGCAGAAGGCGTCAGGTAGCCGCGTCACTTGTTGCCGCTGCAACAGCTGCCAAGCTCTCGAAACGCTATGAAAGTTGGCCGTAAAACAAACTTTGGCCAATAAAACTATCTCGACTCAAACGCGCAGCATTTAAATTTAAAGTTATCTCGCTAGCCTCGTGTATAAATGTGTAGCTAGCACGTTTTATGTCTGTGGTTGAAGGTATAAGTATATAAAGATTTGACTGAATTCATCGTTTTCTATCTGTTTTCTTCTGCCTTGCTCATTCGTGCTGTTGATTTGTATGATAGGTGCATAGAATAGTTTATTAACTACCTAGAATAGGGATGTTTGTCATGTTTGTTATTTACATACAACTGCCTCAGATTTAAGCTGAATTAGATAGACTCAGTGCTCAGGGGCCGTACTGTGAGCTCTTAGCGCGTTCCAAAACAGAGCGTATATTGGATAGCTTGTCAAAATCTTCATACAAAAAAAACAAAGCGATCCAAGATAGGCTCCGTTTTGAATCGCGTTAAGAGCTCACAGTACGGCCCCTGAACTATAATATAAAACTAAAGAATGGAGTACGAAGTCGCAAAATACTGATAATTGTATGATTTGACTGGCATCTTCTTTCATCTTCATAACCAATGTTTAATTAAACATACTGTCTCTCTCCCAATCATTGATAAAATGTACTTATTAGGCCTAATTTTGAAGGCTTTTTGGTTGACAGTTTTAAAAATACTAAAAATATATCCGCCTTTTACATTGCCGTCTATTTGACAAGGACAGCAACAGTTTTAGGAGCTTTAGACGTCATAATACGCTTCTTATTTTAGCTCTGACAGCCTTGCTTAACGATGGTTAAATTTAATCAATGCTTAAGGTGGAAACAGTAGCCAAAAAAAAACATATTGTGATTTTTTTTTTGTTTTATCAACGATAGGCTAACATTTGACCACGGTCTCACCTGATGGTAAGTGACGACGCGGTCGACGATGGAGCATGCTTGCCTAGAAGATACCGGTTCACTCTGGCCTTAAAAACTCTGAGATTATATTTGTCAGGAAACAATGACGCTGGTAAGGTGTTCCATTCCTTAGCTGTCCGAATTATAAACGAGGAATCAAAACGCTTTTTACGTATTCTAGGAATCTCTAACATATACGGATGCCGTGTTTCCATGCGTCTTGATGTCTGGTGGTAAAATGGGGATGGGGGAATTAAGTTGTGCAATTCCGTCGCACACTCTCCGAAGTGCAGCTTGTAAAAAACCGATAGGCTGGCAACCTTATGCCGGTGTTCAAGGCTTTGGAGTTTAGCCTTTACTAGTTTATTGACGCCAATGAGCTTTATAGCCCGTTTTTGTATTGAGTCGAGGGCATCAAGCTGATATTTAGCCGAACCATCCCAGAGATGGCTGCAGATGGCCACACATGACTGGACTTGTGCCTGTTATAGACCTAAGATCTGCCCTGATGTGAAATACTGTCTAACCTTCCCAAGGATGCCCAGCTTCTGCGCAGCCAATTTAGCCCTTCCCTCGATGTACGTGCCAAAGTTAAGGTTCGATGTTAAAGGTACACCTAAAAGCTCTAGGTGGTTAGTTATCGGTACTGCTACACCCCGGAAAGTAGGAGTGAATGGAAATGAACTCCGTTTTGCGGTGAATATACACGCCTGTGTTTTAGACGCATTAAATTTAACAAGATTGGCATCGTCCCAACCAGAGACTGCCTGTAAAGCCGAATTCATGCGCTCAATCATGTCTTCCCTGAGAGATTGGCTCGTGCATTAGATACATATCTCTCTACAACGGTGCTATCGTCCGCATACCCAAAGATTCCGGGCAATACAGGCAATATGCCTTTATTACTCAAGCTAACTACTACAATAATAAAAACTAAACTAAAACTAACTACACTACACACTAACTAGCTACACTATACCTACTACAAAGAACATATGGACTGTTGTGAAATGTTGACCAAAAATGCCCTTTGTAGTGTACAAGAAAGTTTCAAAGTAGTAAAACATTGTTAACATTCATCTACGGAAAAATATAACAAACGTTATGATTTATTTATCGAATATACTTCTATTAGCGACTTATACTGTTCAAATCATCACTCAACCAAATTCACAAAGCTACATATAACTGTTTCTAAACATCCTTGCTCCCGACTTTACGGTGTTTTCTAACGTATCTACTAATATACCTGCGCTTTTCCACGGTTATGTCTTTTAAGGTTGTACAATACCCTACTCGAGGGTATAATAACAAGTCAATGTGGCCATCTGACCAGCTCTACCCGACCTTTCCGATTTCATCTAAACCGGCTTTCTCTCTCCCCATTTTACACCGTTTAGAGGCTTCCACGGGTCTTTTTATGGTGGTGTTGACCGTTTGATGGGTGCACGTAACAAGTGGCCTCGTAAAAAATAATGCTTAACGGAGGCTCGTCACAGAAGGATGGCTTGTTAATTCTCTTATAACGCGGACAATTTCGTCAACACGGAGTTTTCACATAGATGTTTTCATGTTTAATTTTTGTTTGTTTTGCTTGCGACGTTATTGAACATCAAACTCAAGTGATTGCATTCATAATAATAACGAAAAACATCTCAATGAGTAAGATACTATTTTCTAATAAAAAGAAACATTGGATTCTTTTCATTCATTTGGCAACTACTGAATAAAGAATGGTGCCTATTTTAACTAGAATTTTTTTCGTTTTCTCCCCATGGTAGTTGGGGAAATATTTCTTGCTAAAAAGGTATAGGCTGACATTTTACAGGCTCAATAGTGACCCCAGAAAGTTTTTACCCTTAGTACTACAGGTACTACAGTAGTAATACCCAATAAAAAGAATTGGTTATGCTCTACCGTTTTTTTGAAAAAAATAGTTTAGATCAATAGAGTTAGGTGTATCAATAAGAATGTTAACTATTGGCTACGCATGTCCATTACCGCCACATAAAGTTTCTTCTTAACAGTTGTCAGTTCTACGAGCTAAGTAGGTAGTATGATACTCCAAAAAATTCATTAGATCTATTACAACTTAAACTAACCTTAAGTTCCAAACCAAACTAGATTTATAAACGCCTTTGTTACTATAATTTCCACACTTGTTTGTAAGTATTATACACAAACGACAGAGTTTCACAACAACATACAAGTGCCCCAGGTATGCAAAGTTCTGAGAACCGGACTACTTGTGGTTAGTAGAATACAGTGACTTATTTTCATACAAAATGATTGCATGATATATGATTATTGCAGTATCGCCCTGCTTACAGATTATAATATTATTCAAGTTAAAAATAGAAAGAGTTTTTTTTTGGAAATCCATTTATAGCATAGAGCTCTACGCTATATAAAAGACATACCTACGTATGCCATACCTACGGCTGTAAAGTGTAGGGAACAGGATGCTAGGTGCCAAAGTTTTACTTTTGAATTGGTCTGTGCTTTATTAATGTGGCTGCGAGTACGGTATGTTGGGTTTACACGCGATATAAATAAATATATTAAGAATATTTTAATATCAAAATCATTGGAACTTTTTTTTTATATGCTTAAATGGGCTCACGTTTGACAACATCTCACCTGATGGAAAGTAATGATGCGGTCTATGTTGGAGCACGGTTGCCCATGAGGTGCCTATTCACTCATTTGAAGAGACCCAGATTGTAACTTGTCGGAAACAATGAAACAGGAAGTGCATTCCACTCCTCTGCTGTTCGGATAATGAAAGATTTAGAAAAACGCTTTGTACGGGCTCGAGGCACGTTCACGACAAAGAGATGCAACGACTCGCCAAGCCTAGTAGTCCGAGTCCGAACTGAGAAATGGAAGTTTCATAATTACTACTTTACAGTGAGCCTACGGCTTGCCACGAGAACCGACAGCGTATTTATTAGCTATCCGCGTTATAAAAAAAAGTATTGCAAGCGATTTAAATAAATAATGTACGAGCTCAGTAACGGTATCAACAAATATTTAAGCTCCAAATTCCAAACTAACATATTACGGAGTTGGTAAGTCGCAAGTGTAACATTTGCTCAGCCCACAGGTGACCGCGCAACTTGCCGGTCGAATGCGTTGATCTGATAAGTAGGTTTGGTTACTTGTTGACATTAAGGTATGACACAATTAGCTTAGATGGGTAGAATAGGTTACTGTCATAGACTTAGGCCTATTCAAACCGGCGCGTTATTCACTACTGCTGTGAGTAGCGGTAAATACCACGCGGGATATTTACGTGAAGTTCCGCGGCTAGAGCGAAACTTCATACAAAATACTCGCGGAATCCCGCGCGCTATATTTACCGCTACCCACAACAGTAGTGAATTACGCGCGATTTGGATAGGCCTTAAACACAAAGGTGACTAGTTATATCCGATTATTATGGAGAAGAATTTTTTAATTAATCCAATATATTTTATTTTTAGAATCTTTATGTGCCCCCATATTGAGCAAGTACGTAATGGCTCAGCGGTAGCCCGTATGACTTTCAAACTTACCATTCGAATCCCGCTAGACTCTGCACCAATGCCTTTTGAGTTATGTACGGAATCGGCTCTCACTCTTACAATAGTGAAGGAAATGATTGCAATGACCGTTATAATCACAAAATTCGGGAACATAATTTGCCATACATCATATTTAGCTCTTTAGCTCTTTGGTGAAAATTGCTTAGTATTTTTACAAGGCACCTTTCAAGGCATTTCTGTCCATATATCAATAGTACCTTTTTCTACAACACATTTGTAGGAAGGTGAAACCTGTAATTAATTAAGCTGTTTTCATAAAAGCGTTCAATTCAAAGCAGCGACATTGAATCAACTAATCCGGAAACGCCAGCCGGTGCCGTTTGTCCGGATTCCAGACTTTCCGGACGTCAATTAGTTAAAACGTAGAATGTTACCGAATAATTTGATCATTAGTCGCTCGCCGTTTCGTGACACAATATTTGACATCAACCTGTAGCTTGTTTAAAATTAGGATTGGATTTATTGCTGAATTCAATGAACAATTCATTTAATTATTTTATTTTGTTTGGCAGTAATATTTATTTGCCTTTTACCGAAACATACATTTTCATTGTGAAGGAAATCTTGCACCACATCAAAAAACATCTAAGCTCTGCATAAGTTGGTGTATATTAACACAAAATATAACTCTGCTAAAAACAAATAAATAGATTATCATCATCACTGACGTCCTGAAGACGTCCACTGCTGAACATAGGCCTCCCCCAGGGAGCGCCACTTAGAGCGGCTGCTCGCCTCCTGCATCCATCGGCTCCCCGCGGCTTTCACCAGGTCGTCGGTCCACCTAGTGGGGGGCCGGCCTACGCTGCGTCTTCCAGTTCGTGGTCGCCACTCGAGAACCTTTCTTCCCCATCGGTTGTCAGTTCTACGAGCGATGTGGCCTGCCCATTGCCATTTCAACTTGCCAATCCTAAGAGCTACATCGGTCACTTTAGTTCTCCTGCGATATAATATAATATAATAGATTATACTTAATATATATTATTATTAGGCCAAATAGTACCGATTGTAGACACCAGGGACGTTGAAACCTACACAGGCGAAGCTCTAATATTGATCCAAGGTCCAACGGTCTTTGTGAATGATTAGGGACAAGGAAGAAGCAACTAAAAATTCTAATCTTGTATGTGTAAATTTTGGCAATGGACAGATCTCAGAATCTTTATCTTTCCTCATTATCTCTGCTTTAGTTGATTGCTATATACACCTATATCACCTAGCATTGGTTTAAACATACTTACCTATAATAAATGTGTGGTGGGTGGGTATAAGCTGTTCAGAATATTTCAGCACGAAACACGGTTCTAACAAAGAACAAACGACCCGACGTTTTCCGATAATGGGACAAATGTGAAGCAAATTCCCCATACTAATGTCAGAACCATTCGCGACATATTATCGCCCATTTGTGCGGTTGAATACAGTATTAAAGCTATAGTCAAGTTGATCTCCCATGGGAGGTTTAAATTTCACTACTGTGCTCTTTAAACCGGAACACAGTATCAAGGTACTAATACTACTGCTTGGCGGAAAAAAATTAGGCAACAATAGACGGACTCTTACAGAAAAGTCCTACAGCCTAGTAAATCATTTCTCATCACAGTTGCTCGTAAAGTGGCTACTAACCTAACCGTTTTTAGGATGAAAATCCAAGAAATTTCCGACACGTGCTTTTACCATTACGTGACATGATGATAACCCGATTCAGTTAAGTTTGTATCACACGAATATTTTATCATCATCACTGCTGAACATAAGCCTCCTCACAGAGCGCCACTTTGAGCGGATACTCTCCTCCTGCATCCATCTGTATATTTTATGTAATATTCCAAATTAATTAACTTTGGTTTCGGTTTCGGTTTCGTTTCATAGATTTCGTTTATACTCTGTTTTTTCCTCGCATATGTGATGAAAAACGTCGTATGATGCGCGTGTGGGTTGATCATTGCACTCTCGGTTACTATATCGCGCTTGCCTGCGGCTGGCGCTCATATTACCGCCTCGAGTGCAATGATCAACTTCCCACACTTGTATCATAATTTACTATTGTCAATGTGGTAAAGTTAGTACGAAAATGCAGAGAAAATATTGTCTGACTTCCACTAAACTCGCAAAACTTTAACTACTGTTTAAAACGTTCGCCTATCGTTTGCAGATAGACTAGTCCTCTAGATGAATATAGTAGCGTATTGGAACGAGTCCAAAGCATGACGCGAGCCCATCTCCGCCCATTTGATTCTGTAGAGCTAGTTAATGGTTGACTGTTACCGACATTTTTACGGTTATTCGAAGAGGTCCAAAAATTTTGTAAGTAATGCTTCTGTGTAGGGAGATTCGGTTTAATAGTAAGTAAGGTTTTGTCAAGGACTTTTCACAACATGTTTCCTGTGGTCTTCAAAACTTTGCCGGGGTAGCGAGTGTACCTACTTAGCCTTAGCAAATTGCGTGAATCGGCCACACAGAATGAGTTTGCAAGCACTACGCCATAAACTGCGTAGTACGCGCTGTATGGACACTCTATTTAATATAATATAACAGGGTGGCAAACGTGAACCATCTAACTGCAGTTTACGTAATGAGAAAACAGCTTTATAGGCAAATGTCCCTCCACTGATGATGAGCGAGAGCTGATTAAGCTTTTGAAACATTTATATGACACGTATCGTTTTTGTATTTTTGTCCTTTGGTTGTTCTAAGTGGATTAATCTTGAGGCTATAATTAATTAATTATTATAATTTACTGATTTCTACGACATGAGAGAGGTGTACGAGAGAGGTGTACAAAATTTTTTAGGTTATTAATTATGCTACTTTCTACGTTATACATTACGTTTACTGTACAGACTAAAGACCAATATTCTAGACTTATCTGATTTTTATGTTCGAGTTGGCAATGTTGCTGACAAGAAACCGCCTATTTATCAATTTGCGTGTATTTGCTAGTGTTCTAGCCACATAAAACTCCGTTTGACTTCCAAGTAGGTCCTTGATTTCTTTCTATGGTACATTTATCGATAAAAGCTTGAAATTCTTATTAAATTACGTTCCCTTCATCAGCCGATAAACGTCCACTGAACATAAGCGGCCCCCGTCCGTAAGTCTAAAGTTGCACTTCTAGTGCAACGTTATTGAGCTGCACGTTTGTTGGTAGCAATTTTATTTCAATCATATGTGAAATATTATTAAAAATTTGATGATTGATTCAGACATATGCAGATAAAGAAATTTAAATAAACAGAAAGAAGAGACTAACATTTTTTAGTCCAGGGGGCCTACCACAACCTCTTATAGCGTTATTTCTTCAATCATACTTTGAAAAATGACATAAAAGTAAGAATACTGTAATGTTGTTGAGGTGGTTTTGATGACGTCACGTTAAATCGTTCACTCAAATACATCATGTTGACACCGACGTGCGACAGTGATAACGCTATACAAAAATGTAGACATCTCGTTCTCACGCAGGAATACTTTATAAGTTCATGGTACGAACATTACTGTCACGAACCATGATGGTTTTGTATTAGTTTTTGGTAAGGCCCCTGGAATCAACATAATAATATATATTTGTCCATTACGTTTTTCAATAGTACCTACTTACGGAGGTCACTTCACGATTTTTTTCTATCGAGTTAAGTTTTCGAAATCGTGTTTCAGTTTCTGCAGATGGAAAGAAGATATGACCAGTATTAACGTGTTTTAATCCTGTAAATGGTATACATTTTGAGACAATCACGTTCAAAATAGTCGATTTGGGAGCATTCAGCGCCTTAAGTACAGTAAATAGGCATAAATATTTGACGAAAGCTGTACCTCCTAATCTGAGACAGCTTAATCTGATCTGAATCATGACTTGTATAATACACCACAACAAAATGTAGAACTAGGTATACGTAATATTATGTTATTCTGTGTGCATGTGCACTGAACTCGTCGCTTTGTGCTCATGTGCCACCATCAACGTATGAACAATTGAACATTATTTTAGTATGACTATCAATGAACGTTACTATAAAACCTGACATTAAGTTCTATTTTATTCTGTGTAAAATTTATTCATCACTTAAGGTTGTGACTAAAATATAACACAGTTTAGGTGAAGTTATTAGGTAGAAACAAATAGTAGGTATGTAAATGTTAGCTTAAATGAAACACTGTGGAGTGGACTAAAATTCTTCACTTTATTATGATTAAAGTTGTGTGGTTTATACAAACATGAATATATTATTCAGTTTTATGAGGAGTATGTTCAGTTTTAGTCCAGTTTCAGTAAATTAAAAATACAATATTTTAAAAGTACCTATATTAATAAATTAAAAACAATAACTTATAGTTTATCTACTCAGGTACAAGGGCATTGCCTTTATACATATACAGGGATATAATTTGTCAGTTTATTTGAACTTCAATAGTGCATTTTCCATCTTAAAAACTTTTCAAATTTCACTTCGCTTCAGCATTTATTATCGTGAATTCTGTCACGTGCACTGTATAGGAATGCCTGCAATAGATTGCATAAATATTTATAAATGCCAGCTGATATCTAATATTTACCAACTGCTGCGAGCACCTGTCTAACTGCCAAAAACTATTGCAAAAATAACAATAAACTTTAAAAGACGCCTACTTACTGTTGTTCGGCTAACCACGCGTGGACGCGTTCTGTATTCTTTCTAAGAAGAACAACAGCTATTCTAATATGCTATTTACAAAAATTAGTCAAATAACAGTTTTCAACATAGAGCACAGAAAAAGATACGATAGGTGTAAAGCATAATTTTTAACGCATTGTGATTCTCACTGATGTAGACTGATAGATTATAAAGAAACAGTTAAATATATCGTTAAAAGTAAGAAAACCTTGTAGGAAAACTAGACGACTGATAGAACTTTGTCACTGGACCTCGTGTAGCGTGGTCGCTGGAAGCTTCTGGAGCAATGCGAAATACGCCGCACCATTAAGGATTCTTTGTGGAAATTTTCGAGGTATCCTTCTTCGGACTCTATGAAAATAACTTAAGTGGGGTAGCGCATTACCATTATCATTATCATAGGCCGGCCCCCCACTAGGTAGACCGACGACCTGGTGAAAGCCGCGGGGAGCCGATGGATGCAGGAGGCGAGCAGCCGCTCAAAGTGGCGCTCCCGGGGGGAGGCCTATGTTCAGCAGTGGACGTCTTCAGGCTGTTAATGATGATGATGATGATTTAGTTTTTAGTGTAGTTTAATTTAATGATAGTTTTATATGTTATTTTATTTTTCTGTGGACATTGATTAAGTTGATTAAACAAATTATCATGGTTATTATGAATGGGGTTCATGCGATTTTTTCCCTTTTCTTAAAGCGATTTGTTGGTAGGCACATAGACGTAAATAATATAGAGAAGATAAAGTATTAGCGTCTCGAACGTGTTTCTAATATAATTCATAAAATAAAAATCTGTGTGAGGTTTTCGGTATAAAAAGGTACTCTGTGGTGTTAGGTATGTGTTGATTCGATCTACGCGAATTTTTCAAGCAGCCACGACTGCTAACATTAACAACGTAAAAATAATAACTCATTATAGCATCTTTAAACCAATAACGGTCTGCTGCCAATTCTTCTTCTTCTTCTCGTTTAGGTAGGTAGTCAGCCCTGGTGTCAGAATTTTTAGAGCACCCAAAGGATTGCGACTTGGCTTAACGACTACTGTCTTACGACAGCAGCCGGGACTGACGGCTTAACTTGCCCTCCGAAGCACGGTAGCCGTGCTTCGGAGGGCTCAGTTGTAAATGCTTACCACTTTTTGCTGTAGTGGTCACCCATCATAGTAGTGACCGCAGCGAACGTTGCTTAACTTTACCGATCGTTTAGGAACGGCTAGTCATGCTTCGCTATGAGCGCAACCAATTAAAAGAGTACCTTGTACCTACAGAAACCTTTGGCTTCTCGTAAATGGAAATGCAAGAAGACATTGTTTAGTTCGCATTGTTCCGACTTTCCTGTTTTGTTTATTTGGTGTTGCGTTTCAAATAAACAAATGTTTTATATTTCAACATCATTAAAATTGTAGGTACCTAAGTATGCGTAGGCCGGCCCCCTACTAGGTGGACCGACGACCTGGTCAGAACCGTGGGGAGCCGATGGATGCAGGAGGCGAACAGCCGCTCAAAGTAGCGCTCTTTGAGGGAGGCCTATGTTCAACAGTGGACGTCTTCAGGCTGACGATGATGATAAAAATATGACTTTCCTGAGTGGAAAACTTACGTCGATAACTGGTGGCTTTGCCGACATATACCTACCTATGAAAGCTTACAACTTACAGAGTAACTTAGGACACCTATACCTATCTATATTGTTTGGGACTTGGGAAGTCATGGTGGTCTGGTGGTATACAAGGTGACCTTGAATTGGTATGTTATTCCTAAAGGAGGGGACTGGGCCATGATGGCCCACAAGTTGTGAGAGCCTTGCTTGAAACCACGTGTTTCCAAACCTCCATGGTAAAAAATAAAACCACTCACAAAATTGCACGTTCGATCGCTACGAGAGTTAATTCTATAAATTCATTTCTAAACACAGGTTAATAGTTATTTATGATATTAGGGTTAGTTGGTTTTTACTAACGACTAGACAAATGTAAGCCCAAGACGTAGACGAGGGCTTACCATGGTCACGAGTTTATAAAAACCAATATCCGCCCGTGTATCATACAACGTTTTTCAACACATTTGCGAGAAAACAGTACCACAGGTACTGAAGCAAACTTTGTTTATTAGCGGGAAAGTAGCAACAAACAATCTTTGACGTTTCTAATCTAATGTGAAAATCTAGTAGGTACAGTTACCACCACTCTACTAAAGCATAACTTAGACTGGACTATGACTAAGACTTGACTACGTGTATAATTCTATAACACGATAAAAAATTGTATTGCAATACTTGACTCTAGCTAAATAAACTGATGTTGAGAAGAAAAAATGGTCTAAAAGGGCGCGCATTTACAATGCAAATGGTGCCACCTGCGTGTGGTGAAAATTATAACTAATTAGAATTAGTTTTTATTTCACTTTAGAATTAAAGTGAGACAAACTTATTCAGCAAATGCGCTTCCAAGGAGTGTCGTTCATTCAGCTTATTTATTTACGTAATGTGAAACTCCTTGGTGGAATTCTTTTATATTTTTTTTATGAAAATTAATAAGAAAACCGTACAGATTTTTCACAGATTAGAGAAAAAAAATCTACTTTTTCTCTTTGACCTGTGACCGTCATAGAAATCGCACGGCGCCATACAACGAAGGAGCGGTAAAATAGGTACTTAGGTGAGAGCTCCTATGTGTCCGCATGGTCCGTTGTACGGTGCGTCATAATTAACCATCGAACAATGCATACAGGCTTCGTAAATGCATTTTTTGAGCAAATGTGTTGATAACTCATTTATGTGCATTCGGTCAATGACGAAATTCAACCACCCAGCTGCGCTAAGGCTATCTTTGAACGTAAACTGTACATGCCAGTTCTTCGGAAAAACAATTAATTAAGAAAATTCGTAGAAGTAACATTATCTATATTGGGGTGTAGATTTGCCCCTTTTCGGGATAATAGACTAATTAAAAATCAGATAGTATATAATATGCAGATAAACTTAGCGTGAGCCCAATTTATGGCTCACTAGTACGGTGAAATGCAAAATACCACACAATTTGCAGCTTGCTGTCACCCGCAAGCCCCTTACGCGTTCCCAATTTGGTTTCCTCTCTCCAACCAGATTTGTCTAGTTTTATTTCTTTCCGGCAAAATCGTGAAGGGCTTAAAGATATAATGGGAAACTGACACGGTTTCGCCTGCAGGAAGCAATTTGGTCGGTTTTGTTCAACGACTGGAGTATTTGTCAGATCAGATTTGGTGCTGGAAATTTAATTGGTGTCGTGATTTGATCTGATTTGGAGAGCTTTTGTATATTCACTGCTATAGGTACTTTGACGGTGTTCAGTTACTCAAACTATTTGTTTTTTAGTTTCTAAATTAACTTTTATCTCAAACCTTTTAGGTGGTTTATAGGTAGGTGGATAATAGAGTAGAGTGTATTTCCTATTTAAGTGTATTATAAAATTCAGGTTATTTTTGGAATACCTACTTAAAACTCTTTGAACCAAAAATGGCTAACCACAATAAACATTGAAATTATATGAACCCGTATTACAACACGTTTCACCAAGATTAGAATTAAATAAATAAATAAATATGTGTAGCATTTCACACAACGCCATCTAGCCCCAAACTAAGCATAGCTTGTACTATGGGAACCAGATAACTGATGACGTACTTAGATACTGTTTTGTTTGTAAAAAAATACATACATTAGAATACAACACCCTATAATAATAATAATAATAATAAATATGTGTGGACATTTCACACAGCGCCATCTAGCCCCAAACTAAGCATAGCTTGTACTATGGGAACCAGATAACTGATGACATACTTAGATACTGTTTTGTTTGTAAAAAATACCTACATTAGAATACAATACAACACCTTATAATAATAATAAAAATAATAATAATAAGAAATATGTAAAACACGGTCACATTGTCTCTGGTCCTCGCTGAAATGCAAACCATCGACGTCAGGTCCAGGGATAGTGTGACCGTGTTATAGTTATCTTTATATCCAAAAAGGCCTCTTGGTGTTAGCTTCGGCCCCACCAATGCCTCTCAAATGTCCGGGCTAGACCCGAGAATGGAAATGGATAAGAAAATAATAATAAATATGTGTGGACATTTCACACAGCGCCATCTAGCCCCAAACTAAGCATAGCTTGTACTATGGGAACCAGATAACTGATGACATACTTAGATACTGTTTTGTTTGTAAAAAATAAATACATTAGAATACAATACAACACCCTATAATAATAATAATAATAACGCAGGGGCGGCTTTGTGGCGAGCCGTCGGTGAGTGGCAACACCGCGTACCCTGATTCCAAGGGGCTAAGTGAGACCCCTGCCCCCCGGCTTACCTTAACCGTGTAACGGAACGTTACTCATTTAATATTAATTTGTATTTTTAAAAATAATATTTACAACCTTAGCCTACTTAAAAAATTAAACTAATAAAAATATGTACAATACAGCCTTATTCTAACTTATTATTATAATAAACCTATATTAAATAACTACGAGGATCTAGATCCTAAGTGCGGCACCTGTTTCTTAGCGCTTATGGAATCAACGCATCCTTATTACGTCCGACCGGTTCATAAGAGCTCCGAGGGGTATGTACCGGGGAGGTGGTGGTCGACGCTGGACCACGGCCGCCGGCATCGCTCACAGTCGTCACTAGACTTGGTCGTAAGCAGATCCGTGTAAATTTTGCCAGTTCCGAGCGCCCTAGCCGACTGTGCATTTGAAATTCGGAAACTTAATTCTACAAATTATTATTTTAAAACCCTTTTTATTGTTTTCTAAACACTTATTGAGAGTTCTTTGTGTGTTCCCGACATAGGGAACAAATCACGGATTCAACACTCACTACTCGCCACTACTTTGCTTCCTTGCAAAAATCACCCGTCGAAGCTGGGGCTACACTTCGGGAACCGCCGTACCACCGCGCCGCCGTAAAACCTCCGACTTACGTTGAGATTTCCGGTGGTAGGAAATTTGCGTGCTGTGCTGTCACCAGAAGTACTCCGGCGTGTACCACCTTGCCGCTGCCACCTTGGGGCCACTCACCATCCAGGGGCCCCGTACCAGACCAGGAGAGTACTTTTCCCGCGGTAGTGTGTGGAAGGTGGTGACTGGTTAAAGTGCCCAAACCCGCGGCCCCATAAATTTATGTGCCCTCCCACTGATCTTGCCGGTCTATTTTTTTTATTTTTTGTAAATTGTAAAATTCAATTATATCTGTTGCGTATACCTCGGTTGTTTATTTCTCCCTATCAATTTTAGGTAGGTAGGAACAACCGACGGGGCAAACGGCACATTGGCGCCCAACGTGGGGCCGCGGGTTTGGGCACTTTAACCAGTCAACACCTTCCACACACTACCGCGGGAAAAGTACTCTCCTGGTCTGGTACGGGGCCCCTGGATGGTGAGTGGCCCCAAGGTGGCAGCGGCAAGGTGGTACACGCCGGAGTACTTCTGGTGACAGCACAGCACGCAAATTTCCTACCACCGGAAATCTCAACGTAAGTCAGAGGTTTTACGGCGGCGCGGTGGTACGGCGGTTCCCGAAGTGTAGCCCCAGCTTCGACGGGTGATTTTTGCAAGGAAGCAAAGTAGTGGCGAGTAGTGAGTGTTGAATCCGTGATTTGTTCCCTATGTCGGGAACACACAAAGAACTCTCAATAAGTGTTTAGAAAACAATAAAAAGGGTTTTAAAATAATAATTTGTAGAATTAAGTTTCCGAATTTCAAATGCACAGTCGGCTAGGGTGCTCGGAACTGGCAAAATTTACACGGATCTGCTTACGACCAAGTCTAGTGACGACTGTGAGCGATGCCGGCGGCCGTGGTCCAGCGTCGACCACCACCTCCCCGGTACATACCCCTCGGAGCTCTTATGAACCGGTCGGACGTAATAAGGATGCGTTGATTCAATAAGCGCTAAGAAACAGGTGCCGCACTTAGGATCTAGATCCTCGTAGTTATTTAATATAGGTTTATTATAATAATAAGTTAGAATAAGACTGTATTGTACATATTTTTATTAGTTTAATTTTTTAAGTAGGCTAAGGTTGTAAATATTATTTTTAAAAATACAAATTAATATTAAATGAGTAACGTTCCGTTACAACCGGCTGTCTGGGGGTGGAAGTCGCAAGAGCTAAAAACCTAAGCTCCAGGGTGGAAGTGTTAAAGGGCATAACGCCGCGAGTAACGTTCAGTAAAAGTGCAGCACACCTCTCGACACCCTAAGCCACCCACACCAATGTTGCTTCCTCGGCACCAATATGCGGTAGCCACTACAGGAGGCCCATTTAGTGGGTGGCAAGTCATCACCTGCCTCAAACATTTTGATATGAGACAAAATTGGCAGGTGCCGTTCTCTCTTTCCATAACCCAATGTCACCATCCATCCAAAAGTTCAACATAATAGCCCAGATTTATTTTATACCTATACGAAAATAGTCTATAATAACGCCAAACCATGCCTTGTCTGTTGTAATAATTAATCATGTATTCAAAAGGGCCTCTTGGTGTTAGCTTCGGCCCCACCAATGCCTTCCAAATGTCCGGGCTAGACCCGAGAGTCTAAAGAAATAATAATAATAATAATAATTAGGTTTTTATAATATTTTTGTGTTTTTAATTTTATAAGAAGTATTATAAAAAACATAGATTTAAGAAATATAAATAAATGACTGAATAATAATAATAATAATAATAATAACGCAGGGGCGGCTTTGTGGCGAGCCGTCGGTGAGTGGCGACACCGCGTACCCTGATTCCAAGGGGCTAAGTGAGACCCCTAACCCCTGGCTTGCCTTAACTGGCTGTCCAGGGGTGGAAGTCGCAAGAGCTAAGAACCTAAGCTCCAGGGTGGAAGTGTTAAAGGGCATAACGCCGCGAGTAGCGTTCAGTGAAAGTGCAGCACACCTCTCGACACCCTAAGCCACCCACACCAATGTTGCTTCCTCGGCACCAATATGCGGTAGCCACTACAGGAGGCCCATTTAGTGGGTGGCAAGTCATCACCTGCCTCAAACATTTTGATATGAGACAAAATTGGCAGGTGCTGTTCTCTCATTCCATAACCCAATGTCACCATCCATCCAAAAGTTCACCATAATAGCCCAGATATTTTAACCTTCATATTATACAAAATAGTTCTATTAATATGCCAACATGTAAGAAAGAAATATGTAAAACACGGTCACATTATCTCTGGTTCTCGCTGAAATGCAAACCATCGACGTCAGGTCCAGGGATAGTGTGACCATGTTATAGTTATCTTTGTATCCAAAAAGGCCTCTTCGGCCCCACTAATGCCTCTCAAATGTCCGGGCTAGACCCGAGAATGGAAATGAATAATAATACACAATTCTAACAGACCACACAATATATAACAACAGACCCGATATAACACTTGTAGATAAAATTAATAAACACACTTATTTAATAGATGTTGCTGTCCCAAATACAAACAACCTACAAAACACAATAGCAGAAAAAATAAGAAAGTACACAGAATTACAACAAGAAATTAAACGACTATGGAAAATGAATAGTGTAACTATTGTACCCATAGTGATTTCAACGACGGGAGTTATACCTAAACATATATTTTGGAGTCTGACTACTCTAGGATTACCTAAACTGTTATATATTCAATTGCAAAAAGCTGCTGTACTGAACACATGTCGTATAGTGCGAAAATTTTTGCAACTCGACATGGACAATGTTGACACACTAATACAACCAGAACTAGAGTAGCACTTGGTACCCACCCGTGCTACCCTATTAAAACCAGGCGCAAAATCCTGAGAAACGAAAGTTTACCCAAACATAATAATAATAATAATAATTTAATAGTAATTTTAATTTTATAAGAAGTATTATAAAAAACATAGATTTAAGAAATATAAATAAATGACTGAATAATAATAATAAATATGTGTGGGCATTTCACACAGCGCCGTCTAGCCCCAAACTAAGCATGGCTTGTACTATGGGAACCAGATATCTGATACAATATTTATATACTATTTTGTTTGTAAATACATACATAGAATACAATATAACACCCAGACGCAGAACAAACATCTATGTTCATCACACAAATGTTTGTCCTGGTTAGGAATCGAACCCACAGCCCTCAGTTCAGAAGGCAGGGTTACTACCATCTGAGCTATCAGGCCCGCCTATATAATTACTTTATAGTTGTAAAGCATGGCCTGACGCGAGTCCCAACATCGATCGTACCAACAGATGAAAGTATCCAAGTTATTCCAAAGACTTCCCTCACTTCGCTCGCTCGGTCAATAAAAACAACGTTTTGTAATCGTTACTGACATGTTTGTCCTGCACTGAAACATGCCATCTTTTATAGTTTATGTCGTGGAAATAACAAACTTAAATATCCAACTAAAGCGCGAGCCATGCTCCAGCTATTTCGCAGAGATTTAAGCTATTACCCCTAGATGAGGCTCCATAACTCTGGACCCTGGAGAAAGCTTATTTGAAGTATAATAAAATGACCTAAGGTTTGAAATCCTTTGGCACGTTTTCATGTGACATACGGGCTATCATAAAGTGTAATGCCACTGTGAAGTACCTAGTGATGCAGCTGAAATATTTTGGTTGGAACGTAGGTGTAAGTTTTGCATTCAAGTGTGTAGTTTTTACGTTAAAATAACAATGTATGTACTAATATTGGATTAAAGAAAATTAAAAATAATACTAGAGCCAGCAGCCTATAGAGCCACATCTGCTATTTTAAGGAGTTGGGTTGGCTCGGGTAGATGCCGGCAGGGGGAAATGCACAATATACCCAAGCGGGAGGTCAGTGCAAGACTTATCACCCCTATGTTGAATTAGAATCATTGATCTATCATTCCTAAGCATTTGAAATAAAATAAAATAAATAAATAAATTGACTATCCTTATCATCACCTAATATGGGGTTAAACGACGCCTATTCGCAAATAACGAAAAAATAGAACCAATTACAATTAATAAAAATAAAAATTTAAAAACGGAACAATGATAAATTACTGTTCTAACCACCGGAAGAAAGAAACACTAAACTCACGTCACCACTACACTGAATAAAACTCTAAAACAAAAGGATACAATAAGTTACCGTATCCGTAAGCCGGTGCGCCGACTTCCGCCGTATTTACTGTAAAATACGGTAGCCACGTAGTCCCACCGCGTCTGTCTAGGCTCTCTTTTAATAATTTAAAGTTAACACCGACATACAACCTTAGCTTGGAATAAAATTTAACAACACTGAAATGCATTATAAAATTGAAGGTAGGTAAAATGGAGCTTTAAAGCTTATGCAGGTTTAAGTAAAACGTAATTAAAAGTTTCATTAAAGTTTTACTTCTTAATATTAATTAAAGCCGATGCTTCTTTAAAGAACAAGAAGAGATTACTTAATATCTTAAAATCATATAAAAATATCAGATTTAAATATACTATTAAATAGTTTTCTCGCATCGATAACTTGAGAAATTTTCTCTAGTTATCGATGCGAGAAGCTAAAGTTGAATATCTGTCACAAAAAAGATATTGAAACAATGGCGTTTTTTTTTTCTATCTTCCTTCTTTAGCATATTATAATCTATAGCTAGTCGTGGTTTTACCTGTGGATGAAAAGTATACTATGTGTTGATTCAGCGAATTAAGCTATCCCCATTCCAAATTACGTGCAAATCTGTCCAGCCATTACGACTTGAAAAGGGAACCAACACACACACACACACTCAAACTTTCGCCTTTATAATATTGTGATGATTGTTTTTGTTAAGTATACTAAATTATATTCGGAATGTGTTTGATACACATTGATACCTAGAGCTTCATTGTATTAGCTTATACCATCCAACTAAAAATCAAAATCTCAGTTTGACAATATTACGCCAAATCTTGATCAACGCTTATTTATTTAATCTCTCATTTTGTCCTCATCTTATTTCGTCCAAAGTTCCATAACTGCGATTGACATTAAATTTAAACTTCCTCAAATTCAAACAGAAAGATTTCCATTGGATGATTCGTTCAAAATATCGAGTGATTTAAGATCGTTCAAAATCCAGACATCAAATACTCAAATTACTCGATATTTGTTCCAGTTCTGAACGAAATAATACTTAGTGACGGAAGGAATCTTGTTCCGCGGAGTTTAATTCATTCGACGAACAGAACGCCATGAATACTAACTAAACAGTGGTAGTGTTTCCACCGTGACCCAGATAGCTGGGCTGTGCTTCTGTCTAAAAGTTTATCGATAAACATGACAGCATTGTTTATCGATAAATGTGAAATTGTCAACAACACTGCTTTTAACTAACCTATAATAATTTTGAACTAAGTAAGCATTACTTTTGCGCCTCATAGTTTTTATTATTTCAATGAGAATTTATTTGTGTCTTATATTTATTTCAATGAAAGGTTTTATCGCTTTCAATAAACTTATTGACAAAATATTACCCTATAAATTATGGCTATGATTTAACCTAGTTCGCCCGTTCACGCAATTTGTTACATGTAATAAATTCCTTAATTAGACAGCTTTGTTCGGCTGTTCTGTGAACAAAGCTGTCTAAAAGTTTGGACATTTTGTCGTATTATTCCTAAATTAAATTTAATTAAAATTCTCATAATATACTATAGGTTTGCTATTTTTGTGTTGATTTTTGGTTAATTTTATAAAAAGTATACGGAGTTTACCTTAGGTTTTTTAAAGATTATCTGTCATACTTATTTTTGTTAAATATCACACTAAAGTGTAAGCGTTTTTCCCGTTTTCGAAGGTACATAAACAGAAGATTTACTCTGCGAATATATTTAACTAAATAGCGACTTTTGTCACAACACAATAAAGTACAATTCAGCTCGCACAGAGGGTGGGTTACAGTTTATGAGATCAAGATCACGATGGAAAAGTAAAAATGCTTCAGCGGCTTAGTCAAGAAAAGCTAACAAACAGAAAGAAACAGATAGCCAGTACATACTTTGCATTTTATAGTATTAGCTATTACACCATGGTATTAGTAAGGATAAAACTATTTCGTTGAGAAAGTGAGCTCTTTGTTTATTTAACGACCGTCTTCTTAAACTTCGACTTTAGTGTTTTGGTGGTTATAGAGATCACACTGTAAATGGGCAGTTTATTGAATGGCTGTAAGTAGAAAGGGCCAAGTTAGCAAGAACAATACAGCCACAAGATGTCATAAAAGCTATATGGCACGTAAAAATACAATAAATCCGGCGGTCCGACACGTCTGCATCGCGTGACCGGCACATTAACTGAATTGCCCTTGCCTCGGCTTAAAACAACTCTTCAATGTCTACAATTAATGTTGACTATAATTATGTTTATTTGAAATCGATTGATCAAGCAGTTATGAAAATAAAGTGGGCAAAATCATTTAGTTCGAATATAAGTTCTGAGTTCCTGACCCAAGTTAAAACCAAGTTAAGAACCAAGCTATAGTACCTGCTAATGCGCAATAAACATCGACTCCTATGTATAAAATTTTTGGGATAAGAACTGTGTTATTTGACGCTTTGCTTGATGAATGGTTTTCAGTGACGAAGCAGAAACTATAAATAGGTTTATGAGTAATGTTATTTCGAGGAAAGTGGTCCCACATTGGGCGCCAATTTTCCCAATACTAAAAAGCTATTACAATTATGGTACAGCCGTTACAATTATGGTATTAAGTAAAAAAATATATGCAAATGATACAAAACCACAAATAATAATATAAATCCCCATTAAAATATTTGTAACCAGTCATCATAAGGTTTAATCAGTGTTTTAGTTAAAGTTACATAAATGGCGCCCAAAATGGGACAAGAAAATTCTCCAATTTATTTATTAAGTGTGAAATATTTATACACCTAACCTATAATTTAAAAGCCAAGATCAATTATTAATACTGTAAATAGCCGCATTATGTAATATTAGGTGCTCGGAATAAAAAGTCTGATTCAGAACGGCCATTGTTTGTCGTTCCATTGTATGACCAACGACGATTGTGCTTACTTTTCTCTTTATATTATGAATGTTCAATGAAAGTAGCCTGCCTACCCAGTATTCAATTTTCCTTCAAAATGTTACCATAAATATAACAAAAGCATACGAATGTTTTTGTAGTAAAGTGGATTATATTTTGCTCCCCCTTGTGTCGGTTGAATTGAACTGATGTGAAATTAAAGTAAAAAATCCTAACCATAATTTTGGGCCACTTCAGTGGTTGCTGATTAGGTAGTAAAAATTATTTTAGAACGATTTTATTAATGGTTGCGTAAGATCCATTAATATAATAATTCCTCTTTTGTGCAATGGTTACCTACTTTGAAAATGAATTTAAATTAGTTCTCGTCCGGAGCTTGCGAACAACTATTGCAGCAGGTACCTACCTAACTTTCGAAATTAATGTGCATCTGCATAAATTCAGTTCGCTGTAAAGTTCCTTGGATTGTTTATATTAAAATGAATGTTACATTACATGTATAAGATAGACGGAATAAACGATGCAGTTGACGAATTGCAGCATACATACGCAGCTCTAAAATATAGCTCAGTACTCGTTCCGTCGAGAAATAGCAGTCACAGTAGAGCAAATGAACCAGCCAATACAAACTTAGCTGCAATAAAACGAATACTAATCCCAGATAATATAATACCTACAGTAATACTAATAAACATTTTACATGTTCTTGGTTTGTTGTGCTAATTTATTTGTATCTACCTCCTCTTTAAGTTATGCTATGATTCTTTTGATTCTTATTATATCCATGTCTGCCGTTTATTATCATTGCAATTTTGCCTTCACTTTGAGATGGTACATTTTAGTATTCAGTCGGTACAAGTTCAAAAGTTAAATGAATTTCTCTGTCTGTGAAACTATATTCTTTTTAACTTTATAGTGTGACTCAACTTAACATCGTGGAATATGATTATTATACGCAAAACTTTAATTGGATTCGTTAGGAATGACGGCATAATTTTTCAACCGTGTACTTTTATGTAACCTATTTGGTATTTATAGCGCAAAATGGTCTATGAAATGGTCACGGATATAGATAATACAGCAATATCCACCATTTAAAAGACTAGTCTTGTTTCACATTTGTAAAATATCTGATAAAGACCACAAACTAAGTAGAGGATTGGATAAAGACCGCCCATTCAATAAATTATTAACAAAGAGTTTTCTAAACTCTACCAAGTGAGAAGTATAACACAGCAAATTTTACTGAATTCTGACCAAGGAGTAAGTGAATAAACCAACGGTAAACCTAGGATTGGTTCCGCAAATCCTCTTTGCTTTTTTCAAACGCAAAATAAGGTTTATACTATTTCGTAGCGCGGAAAAGCTTTCTGTACAAGAGGAAAGAGGGAGTAAGAAGGATATAAATAATAAAGCAGCTGCGAAGATTTGATATGGGTTTTCTTTGTTTCAGATCAGATAGTGAATTTAGTATAGAATTATTAATGAGCTGTTAAATTAAATGTGAGTGGATGTTCGGAAGGTTGTTATATCGTTTCCCTTGCTGAATCGAGAGGTTAGTCGAGGGCTTGTGATAATTTTGTTTTCGTATTTTTTCGATAAGTATAGATCTTTTGATTGGATTATAACCCTCTTGGCTTTCATGGACAGGGTCTCGAGCCTCGGGACGAGATAATGAAGAGATTAAGTAAGTAAACATGAGCCCTCTCGTCATTGGGGTCTTTTGGGATTCTGAAGGGGATTTTGGGATCTACTGTCTATGTAATAAAGTTTAGTATGTTGTGTCTTCTGTGACGTTGATTACAATGGTGAACCTTTTTTAAGATCCATGCGTATTTGACACTATCTTTTATACCGCATGTGGTTAAACAATATCATGTCTGACATAACAAGTTAGGAGTGAAAAGCTTTTATATTTATTTTTCTACACTTATTTAAACAAACTCTTTAACCATGATGTTTAAAGAGTTTGTTTACATGCACATGTGTGCACAAAAATGCCATCGCCCATATTGGATTTAGAATGACGTCATAGTAAATGACGTCACATACCTATTACCAAGGAAGTTATAGATATGTATTGGTCTTTGAAGAAACTCTGACAATGGCGGTTGCGGATTTTGAATTTATTTTTTAAAACCTGTGTAATAAGGGTGGATTATTATCCGTTAAGTGTTCGTGAACGTGCACGAGCGTTGGCAAATGATTTCAAGATTATAGAAACATGCATTTTCGTTTTTGCTTCAACGGCCGTTTTTAGAGCCTTAAGTAGAATATCCACCATTTTTTTATTTTTTTTTCTTCTTATATTTTGGCTCCACACATCGTGTATTTAGCCAGTGTCAAGTATTGTAATTTTTCATCGTTAAAGAATAGATCACGTAAAGTCAAGTCATAGTCATAGTCCAGTCTAAGTCAGGTAGTCGTAGTCCAGTGTAAGTCATGCTCCAGTAAAGTGGTGGCAACTTTACTAGAAGCTTCTATGGAATTTTGGAAGCAACACGAAAACTCACGTCTCACCACATCATATCACACCCATGCTCGCCCACACCCACACTCATGCTCGTAATTCAGCACTTAATGCGTAAAACGCCACCAATTTTAAACATTAATATTGGAAAAAGCACAAGTTTTGAGAAATAATACAATGCAACGACGTGAACATTTCCGCGTTCCCGCCAAAACTCATCCACCATTTTACTGTTGGCGTTTTGACTGACTGACCAAATATGACTTTGACTTGACATAACCGTACAAATTTTACTCACTTGACATTGGCAGAATTATTGAAAAAAGCGATAGAAGGCCATTAAAGAAGAAGAAGAAGATGAAGAATAGATATGTATCACATACCTCCTATTACATAGTTTAGATGATCCAGACCAGAATGGTTAGCTAATGCTAATCATGCATTGTCTTCCATACGTGTAGGTACATGCAAAATTTCATCGCAATCGGTTGAGGATCACTATTTTTATATTCAGTTGCGGGATTTGACCCAAACCCTGGTGTAGGTTTGGTACATATTTTATAACTAAAATGCCCTATATAGCACTTAGAATTAGCAATTTGAAATGACAATGGGCAGGCCACATCGCTGGTATAGAACTGACAATCGATGGGGAAGAAAGGTTCTCGAGTGGTGACCACGAACCGGAAGAGGCAGCGTAGGCCGGCTCTTTTAGGTGGACCGACAATCTGGTGAAATCGATGGATGCAGGATGCGAGCAGCCGCTCAAAGTGGCACTCAGGCTGTTGATGATGATGTTGATGATACAGTTATAGGGTTATATACACATTGCAAGTTAATTAAAAGCTTCTACGATAAAAACATTACGGGTATAAACGGCAGGGGATTGCGGCGGGAATTTTTTTTACAATGAACGTTGGAGTTATGTATTTTATAATATTTTAATTAAGCTGTTCGTTGGGGTAACACGATGATTAATTGAACGGCTTTAATTACTTCCGACTAGTTAGCTAAACCGGGCGAAAATGCCTACAAGTGCAGGAGTTATTATTACCAAGTTACCAAGTTTTAGAATGAAGAATGTTGGCTTTGCTATAGACAAGTTAGAACAACGCTTCTTTGAATAAAATACTTTTATAACTTTCCGATAAACAAAAGATGCGCAAGCGAAGTGCCCCAATTTCTAAATAGAGAATTTTCATAGGTAATACCATATTTAAACAACATCGTTTTTATAGGCTGTGGAATTTAGCTTTGAAGCAAACCGCTCAAAGCCATAAAAAAGTTGATCATACGTTTTTTCTTTATTGTGAAAATTCATAGTAGCAATCAGAAGGTAAAAAACGGGCATCAAATATATTTAAAAAAACGTTAAAAAAATGTCAGAGACCTCCAATTGGGAGCACAAAGGATTACAATATGGGTAGCAAGCAATAAACAAAGGGAATAATCGTAAATATGGGACCAAACCGACTACCGGGACATCCCGGGACCGTAACTTGGCCGGCCCGGGATAAATCTCTAACGCTTAATGTATTACTATTTGATATCATAATTTGTGATGTCGTTGCTTTTGCCGGATACTTGTATAATTTTTTTTCTTTGTTTTTTAATTTCTTTCTTACTTAAATATATATTTTTAAATAATGTAGGTATCACCGAGGCAACATTTAAGTTATTTTAGGTTGAATTAGCTAATCATGCCCTAAAATAACATTACATACACACACACACACATACACACAACACACACACACATTTTAAGTAAAGTACATCACGCAATGAGAAGAAAATGTCCTTATTTTCTTTTTTAATTTTTCATAATATTGTTTAAAGCCTAGTCTTATGACTTATTCTCCTAAATGTACTTATTAGAAAAAATTGAACTACACTACTAACTTCTTCTTTTTACTTCTTTACTACTTTGTAAATTTTTTTCATTTCATTTTCACTTCAATACATGCCCCGTGAAAATAAATAAAACCGGCCAAGTGCGACTCGGATTCAAGAGGCCCCTTTGCATTTTTCCCTTTTGAGTACGAAGCCTTTAAATAGAGTCAAAAATTTAAGCCGTAAATCTTTACTTTATGTAAGTAAATAAAATACCTACTTTCAACCAGAGTGCCAAATCCATTCACGTCTTTCACACTTCACGCACATTGAATTAAAACGACTTATCTTTAACCTCCCATTCACTTTCCCCACTGATGGGGACGTTGAAAAATACGAATTTCAGTGCGAAAATACGGTTCCTGCAATCTCCATAACCATTTTCCTCAAAGCTTCCGAGTAAGCATATCCATAATTCCCCATACATTTTCCATCATACGCAGCGTGAGATCTAATAAGAAAAATTCTTTAGTTTACGACCGCCCTCGGTTACCTAAGTAATGTCAGATGTATCAACACGAAGATCCAAAGGTTTCACCGCAAAAATTTATTCGCATAATAAAATTTATTAGCTCTTAAAATTCTGCTCCGGAACGATATTTTTTGAAACAGTACCTGAGCTAACGCTATTTAATTTTGTTAGCTTTGTCCATTATACTAAGTATACGTGTTTCCAAACCTCGATGGTAAAAAATAGGATGTATTTTTTACTCACAAAACTGCACGTGCGATCGCTACGAGACTTAAAAAGATAAGTCTATAAAATCCTTTCTAAACACAGGTCGTTAAACTCATTATGTTCATTCAATCAAGGACGAAGTCAACCACCCAGCTGCGCTAGGGCTATCTTCAAATGTAAACTTCTTTGTCATACACGTTTTAAATTAGGTATTTTTGAAGTGTAGTTACTGTATTCTTTAGTAAATAAATGTCTCGATGCAAATATTTTGCTTAATACGTGAATTTCTCATTGCATATGAGCACAGCTCTGGTAAAGTGTACAACTCACCTCGCTTTTACTAGAAATTCATTGCATAGTCGGTGCAATTCAAAAGAGCTTACGAAATATAAACACACGCAAAAAACGGTTGGTTCTGATGTTCTGTGGAATCAGCATTTTTATTTGTAAAGTATCATTTGACAGAACAACGCGATCCGCGGTCTCACTTACAGTTTTCTATTTTCCTCCAGAACCTACATTTTTGGGGTAAAAAGTAACCTAGCATAGGTCCTATTTACCCCGGAAAGTTGATTTTGTTAGTAGGCATAATACTTATTTTATTAGTAAGCTGTATGCAAAATTTCATCCAAATTGACACAGCCGATTTAGCGTGAAAACCACTTAAACATAAAACAAAGAAAAAGATCACATTCAATTTTAATCATCAGGAATTATTTGTACCTATTTCAATCAATCTGTTATTTCAAAAATTTCATTCAAAGTTTTTCCATTTACAATACGAGGTACCTACATTCTAATATTAGGGGTTCCTGGTTTAGAGCTCTGCGAAGTAGGTATGCTCTCAGACTGTCAGTTCCACCGTAGACCGCATCGTCACTTTCCATCAGGTGAGATAGCGGTAAAATGCGGGCCTATCCAGTTATAAATAAAAAAGTTCCAAATAACGCGTAGGTACTTATATACCTAGTAGGTACGCATGCTACCTGTTGAAACTAGAATATTTTTGGAAACCTCGAATGCTTGATCTCTTATTATGCGTTTGAAAACATTTCATCAAGATAAAAGTTTTGGGCGAAGAATTTAACTGACAGTAAAGTTTAAAAAAATAACTTTCGAAAAATTATTCTAATAAAGTGATTTCGGTATATAATCTAAAAATACAATAAAATAATGTCTCTATCTATATAATAGAAAGAATTCTTTTAATGTTAGCTGTTTTTCAAACGGGCTAAATTATAGTAAAGGGTGTACAATTTTCGTACAAATCTTCTAAAACAATAGGAATTCGCAATGAAAGGAAAAGTGTTACAACGTTCACGATGACGTCACAGTTTAAAACGATACTCTATAAATAAATTTTACAATGTCTGCGATATTGTTTCCCTGCACACGTGGTTCAGCAACACGGCATTGCGACAAGCATGACGTCATTCCACCCTAGCGGCCTAGGGGGCGGGCGGCGTAATGAGCCACAGCGCCACCTGCCCCTCTAGTGGCGATACAACCCGCGCTTTGACCACACACCGTTTGAATTTTCCCACGGAAGCCACTTACGGATACTTTTACGTGTCATGAAAACAATTTTCAACTTAATTGCCATTTATTTTTGTCAGATTCGAGGCATCGTTCTATTTATACTGTGTGTAATTGAATTCATTAGCATCCTTTGAAACTAGATACCTACTCCTGATACTGGTCACGTGTGGACCAAAATTTTTGCATTCTAACACATTGGTTAGTTAATAATAATAACTCCAAAAAATTGAATAACTTACTTAATCAAATGCTACAATACAAAATTTAATTAAAATAATGAATTACTGTTTTTAATAAGTACATACAAGGCCTAAAAACGTTTAAATGTGTCAAAATCATCCGTGCCAACGGCGTTAGGCGCCGCGGCAATCTTCATAATTTTCAATAAAAATTATTTCATTTACACTCTTTACTCATTAATAATAATCTATAAAAGATGTACTATCATGGGCTCAATTTATGCTAATGAATTAAATTACATCCTGTATAGTTCACGTATCTACAGTCAAAATGTTCAATTTTAAATTGAAGAGTTAGAGACAAGCTGTGATTACCGTTGCCTATGTTTTTAGGGTTCCGTACCCAAAGGATAGTACAGAATAATTGCACTACTAGGAACGGAGGGATCCTATGTCCATTGATGATGTATCGTTCTATTTATATAGTTCACGTAACTAGTCAACATGTTCTATTTTAAATTGTAGAGTTAGAGAAGAGCCGTGATTACCGTCCGTTGCATATGGGTAGGTAACTACTATTTTAATATCTGTGATATGGGTTTAGGGTTCCGAACCCAAAGGATGGCTTGGAATAATTGTACTACTGGGAACGGAGGCACCCTAATGTCCAGTGCCTCTGTCCGTTCGTTCAAGGGTATCTTTTGAGGTAAAATATATAGTCGAGCGGTACCTATTAGTATATTTTATTAGTGCAGACTGCTTATCATACAATAAAACATTTAAAATATTAACGCTGGGTCCCCCATATGTATTGTGACATTCCGAGAACTATATAATATTATTTTTATTGTGAAAGAACGTCACGTAGTCCCTTTTTGCAAATTAGGACCACCCCATCTCTAGGCTGCAGCCACAGAGCATTGAAAAAAGGACGCTACGCGCGTACAGGCGATTTTTTAATTTCCATAATTTTTCTTCTTTTTTTTATGAAATGAGTGACAAACAGGCAGGCGGCCCACCTGATGCTAAGTGGTCACCGCCGCTTATGGACATCTGCAACACCAAGGGCATTGCCGGTGCGTTGCCTACCCTTAGAGAGGACTCTTTTAACACTTTTCTTGAAGCTCCCCATACTGTAGTTATGCGGAATAACCTCAGGAGGAAGATCATTCCACATCTTGCAGGTTCGTGGAAGAAACGACTGCAAGAATCGCGTTGTATGAGATTTCCACGTGTCTACAATATGTGGATGCGCTTTTTCACGCTGTCGAGAAGTTCGATAATAAAATCGGGAAGGCGGGATGAGGTTAAATATTTCATCAGAGCATTCCCTATGATAGTAACGGTAGAAGAGACTCAGAGAACCGATATCTCGTCGTAAACTTAAAAGCTCTAGCTTGTCGGTTATTGGTGAATTAATCTATAATATAAATAAATAAGTAATATAAAAAGTCAGTACCAACCACAAATAAAAACATAGGCATTTCTTTTTGCTGAAGTGAAATAAAATAACTCAAAGTTCAAGCCGTAAATAAGTAAAGTATCTCAAAACATTTATTTCATTAACGAACTCAAGACACCAAAGACATAAAACAGTTACGTTTCATTTTACGCACCCTCTCATGAATGAGTAACGCTGAGGCAGCCGCGAGCAGGTGCGTTGATTGAAACACACCTGGTTTACTGTTCTTCTGTAAATTAGGATCGTGGACAGTAACGTATCACTTAATAAATATATTAGTTAGCTAATATTTTTTTCATGAGAATGAATGATGTAACGGGCTAGTCATTCACCTGATGTTAAGTAACTACTTAGCTACGCAACATACCCAAACGCATATCGACCCGTACCTACGCAAAAATATTATTATATACTTAGCCAGTACTTTCTTCCAGATTCTTTTGTGAATATTTTTTATGATACAAAAATAAACGGTTTATTACCATCGTAATAGGTCACACTTTTATCTGGCTTAAAAAGTTTTGGGGCAAATTAATCTCCAGAGACGTTTTGGGTCTGAAACTTTTACATTTTTTCCGTCCTCATAATAAAAATTAGCAATGACCCAGAAGGATAATTTCATTTTCTGTAATGTGGCTGTAAGAAACATTATAATCTGACAATATTTCTCGCTACAGTAGAGGCTATTCGTATTTCAAATATCAATAATTTATTAACGCGGTATGACGTCACGGTCATGATCACAATTTTCACACCCTTTTACGAATCTTTTCTACATTTTAGGAATTTCACCTCTATTTCTATGAAGGAATAGTCACATTATTAGCCATCCTTCTAACCTTTTTTACTATAACTCCATAGGTAGATATCACGCCATTAGTCCAGACTTCAGCCCAGCGATCCGTGCCGAAAATAATTTGCGCGAAGAAATGACCGCTACCTTCCGTTGCCCTCGGGTCTGAGATTGATGACTGACGGATCACCCTTCCTTGGAATATAAAGGGTCTATTATAGGCCAAAACGATTCAATCTCGCAAGTTTTCGAGGTTAACTGATTACGCAGCGGTTTTGCTAAAGCTGTTGCTGCCGTTTATCAGTACTATTGGGTAAACAAAAAGCTAGTAAGGATACCTAGGACTAGATTTTTTTGCAAGCTTGAGAGTCTTGAGAAACATTGTCTGAACACAATAAAATATACTTCAATCGATTCAAACGGATGAAGCTATTTTTTTCTTGCTCTGTGGATTATTCTATCTATACCTGCTTATACTTAGTTCGATAATCTGTTTGGACGTAAGTTGTGCCAATGTGTTATACTGAATAGCCGAACGACTTGGTTGGATACAAGGTTTTCTAACAAGTGATGGCATCAGCTAAAATTCTTAGTTAATTAATTAATTCTTATGGTTATGTCTGTTAATTATTGGAATAAGTTTACAAAATAATATTAAAAATCCAACCAAGATTAGTTAGCTAAGTCTTAAAAAATAGGAGTAAGACTATAAAAAACAAATTCTTAATGGACTTCCTAGAATTGCGGGTCCCATCTTCGGCAGCAGTGATAAATGTAAATCTTATGGTAGGCATGTACCTAATAAAAATGTGACTCGGCAAACAGCATTACTATCCCAAATAAAAAAAGCTTGGCTTCGTCAAATCATATTTATTAAAAAAGATCCTAATTTCGTACTGGTTCACCAACTCGGATGAGTGTTAAATTATGTATTTCATCAAAACGTGTTCAAACGTGCTGTAACTGAGTTCATTACGCTAATAAAATATTTACATCCAACGTAGAAGAAAATGGTACTACGCGTATAGGTTGGACATAATCAAGGCATGGCTTAGGGGGGCTAGTTGGTTAATTGCTCTGGAGTGGTAAAGTCAGTAGTTGTAGAGTAATATATTTCACGTGAACAATTTTTATTTCTTGTCATATTATTTCAACTGTTGTTTGGAATAGGCATGATGACTACTATTAAAAATGAACAAGTAAATATTACTTTAATAAAGAAGATTAAAAATGAATGCAATAATTGAAAACATAAGCAAAATCGGTAAACAAATCACGGAGTAATCAGCTGTTAAAGTTTCTACAGGCATCTCCTGTCCCTTTCTCGCGAAACAGAGCGCCCCCACAGTTACTATGAAAAATCTACTTGTGACGTCACATAACAAAGAGATTGTATGAAAAACTACCACAGCCTAGTAATGAGGTACTATAACGACCTTCCTCTGACGTCACAGGCCGTTTGAGCTATCTCTTTCTATTCCGGTTTTTAAAATGCTTAAAACTTGCTTGTAACTTGGTCATTTTTTGAGATATTAATTTTTGTTATCACAAATGTTTATCTTTCGTGGAATATAATTAATTGATCCAAAAAAAATTTTAGTCGTCATTGCTATTAAGTCTAATAAGATCTTCTTAAAAAGCTATTAAGAAGCATGCAGGTTAATCAGGTTACTGTGTAATATTATTAGGAAAACGTTAACTAATCAGAGGAAATTCGATATTTACGCGTGATCTTACGAAAGCTCATCGTAAATACAAAAATGAAACGTTTTAGCTTGGTAGCATTACTTAGATATTCTTATATTTATCATTAATTTAATTCAAGTCATTCGTATATATAAGTATTGTGAGGGGACACAGCAACGACGTGTGATCTAGCTGCTGCCTGCCCTACGTAAGAGTTATTTGTGCCCTGAAATACAACTTTTTACTTAGTTCGGAGTCGGAGATCTCTGAAGGGCGGTACTAGCAGCACACTGAAAGTATAGCCGACTGAATAAATTGTAGTGTGCCTTCAATTTCAATTTCTGTTTTTCTATTTTTGTAACTACCCCGATGAAGTATTAGTAGTTAGGCAATAACATATGGTATAGACCTACTTCGCTATCCTGCAAAACCTTTATGTACATACTCTTATGTAAATAAAAATATTTGATTTGATTTAATTTTTTTTGATTAGATATCAATCGCTTTTTTAAACTTTTATACGTCCTATTTGACTTTGGTAGGTATCCATACGGCGGAATAAAATTTTATAGCCAATTCGCTAAGTGCGCCATGTGCAATGACATGGTAGTCTGCTTCTGTTTCATGTACCTAGTCGATACTACATTGATTAGAACAAAAGTAAACGTTAATGTATCAATGTCGTTAATGCTACCTACATAAGTAGTTATATTCATTTTAGTAAATATGTAAATATACTAGGTGGTAGGACTTTTCTGCAAAGTTCGTCTAGGTAGGTACCACCGCTTTACCAGTTATTCTGCCGCCAAGCAGTAGTGTGCAAGTACTACTGTGTTCCGGTTTGAAGGGCAATTGAGACTTTATGATCTGATCACACAGTCTAGTAATGTGATTACTAGACTGTGTCATGTCTCAGCACGACGTGCGCAGTGCAGTGTCATGCGAAACATTATTATATTAAAGTTCCGAGTGACACTGCAACTGTTATGTGTGGCCGTATCGCTTAACACCAGGTGAACGACTAGCTCGTCACGTCATTCATTCTTATAAAAAAATGCATGATTTTCTTAGTTTTTTGTACAGCCGGCTTTATGTTGTTGTACTGACTTAGAAAAAGTAGGATGTTCTCAATTCGGTTGACTATGTTTATTACCTCAGAACTCCGTCATTCATAAACTACATTAGTCCAATAGAAGTTTCATCAAAATCGGTTAGGATGTTGCGTTTTAAAATCAAAATATGTTACTGAAAAAAACATCATCCAAGTACTTCACAGTAAGAAATTATGCTGAAGTTCATTTAACAACTTTTTTAATTAAAATAATATTATACAAATATAATGAATATTGACGCAACTCCAGGAGTAGGTGCCCCTGATCCCCCTCCCTCAATCCTCACACACGTGGGTTTGTTTATTTGCTACAGACGCGGGGGTGGAAATACATTTCGTTATCAAACCTGCGAGTGTAACAAATTGATGTGAGCGTTGAGTGATTTCGCCGTTGTTCAGGGGCCATTGTCTAAAAAATGTTTTGTTTGGCGCCACGCCAGATCTGTGCGGAAACTGAAGAATGTGAATGGGAAATACACCTACTCGGAACTTCGGGCCTTTGTGTTATGCCTGTATGAGTAATATGTACTTTGCCCCACTGTGCTGATTAGAAATGAGTTGGAGCATTTATTGAAAAAGTTACTTAGGTACTGCTTTTTGCGCCTAGTTATGTTTTATAGCAGCAAACATACTTAATAGTAGTATTCGAAAGTGGTTTAATTTAAATAAATTTCTTCTGTGGTTTTCTGCTATAAAAGTGAATCTGTTTGATTGTATATTAGTATAGTTTTTATTTAATATTGTAGAGAGCCCATGATTCCGTCCTTTATATGCGAAACTATAAAGGCTCTCGAAAAGTTTAATATATACATGAGAAACAGAACCTAGCGCGCTATGAATTGTGTGAAGCATATCAATCTCTATTCAATTTCCACAAATATGCCATCATTTAAAGCTAAATACAGACAGGTATTAAAATGTGATGAAACCGCAGCCTATAGATATAATAAAGGAGCCACATTTCTGAAGCTTATAAATGTTTCGTTCATCTAGTTAGTTAATGAGCTACACTCATTAGCAGCTCGGTGTGATGCGGGCGACTAAACACAACAATGTTAAACGTACACAACGATAGGTAAACCTATATTTGCATTAATTTCACTTTAGAAATTGAACTCAAATAACACTCTTTGTAATTTTAGTAATCTCGCTTTTAAACAAACTCAATGAGGCTTGTGTTTGCATAAAACCTTTTTTATATCTTTAAATAACTGTAATTTTAAAAGTCAAAGGTAGATCAGGATTTCTTTTATGAATTGGCGCGTAAAGAACTCTTGGGCAATGTCTTGCCATTCATCTGCGGGCGAGAATACCCTCTTCAGTCGCGCCCTTTCAGCGACTCTGTGCGTGTGGGCGTTTGCTTGACCTACTTGCTTTTCATGAACTCCTGGTACTTGATTGCTATTTGATGCTTAGAAGGTTGTCGCCAAATGCCATTTAGAAGCAAAATAATTCTTGGATAGATTTCTTGTAGAGTAGAAAACTAAAAGGATTTGTAGGTAATACATTTAGTTCATGACGCAAAATGCGTGGCTGTGACTGCAAAAACGTTAACATGTGTTTTGCAGAATATGCGTACTTTCAAATTTCTTTTTTTTATATGTATAGGTATTTTGCCCGCTCAGTTATACCTACATGTTATTTAGCTCCATGTATGTTATAGAGTAAATCACTGCGGTTGTCTAGGCAGGCGGGTGGGGTAAATTTATTCTAAAAAAATTCTATCCCAAAGTGGGCAGCATAGCGATTCAGGAGACCTCAGCGCTGAGGCTCAGCGCTGAGGCCTCGATTCAACCAACTTTTATTTGAAAATAGAACGGAAATAGCGTCATCGTTTCTGCACAAGGCATGAGCTAGGGCAGAGCTTTCCGTTCTATTTTCAAATAAAAGTTGGTTGAATCGAGGCCTCAGCGCTGAGCCTCAGCGATGAGCCTCAGCGCTGAGGTCTCCTGAATCGCTATGCTGGGTCGAGGGATCATATTATAGGAAATGAATCTCGCTCGACAAACTTATAATAAATTATATCCGCTATAATATTACGCTAGAATATAACCGCTAACGCTAAGTTAACGATGTTATGTTACAGTTAATTTTTGAGATCAACCAGTGACAAATTAGAACGAGTCTCATTAAGATACTTATTCGGAGAAGACAAACAAGAACGAAACTGTGTAATAAGCATTACAATACAAACCCCAATTTAACTGTATATTTGTTCCAAAATTAACATTGAAAGTCAAAACTCAATCTTCAGACCTCGTTATTAGAAGCAAAGCTGTACTTATTGTTGATTCAACATTCAACACAATTACTAACGATTCAGTAACTTCTTGTAAGTACTTTACTTAGCATAAATATGAGAAAATTTAGGCCGATAATTTGAGTTTGAAGGAAATTGTCGTATAAATGATTAGGTATTTCATTGAAATATATTTTTTTCTAGGACTAGGTAAATTGTAGAAAGATGTAGTATGCTGGTATAGTTATGTTATACAAAAATACGTGATAATAACACACACCACAGACCTTTTTTTTGGATACTATTCGTGTGAACCGATTTTTTTTCGTTATGGCTAACACTATATAAATTTCATGGTCGGCCCCAGACGGTGGCGTGGCTGACTGACAGTATTTTCAGACCCCAGACTGTTGACTGGACCCCAAAAGGTATGGAAAGTGAAAAGGGGAGATGCGTTTGCCCAGTATCATTTATTCAGTATTTATTTCCAAAAATTTAGCAAGAACGATTGCAGGTTTCTTTTCATTTTGTCCTGGAATGAGACCCACTGGCGTCACCAGGATAATCTTGTCCTGAAAATAACAATTTTACTTTAGCTACTTTTACGTTTTCACTCTTCATATTTTATAATTCTGTCATCAAAGCAGTCATTGTATCCTGCGACAAATTATGTAATCTGGGAGTTCATAAGCATAATTTTATGCTCCATTTTCAACTGCGTCGTCACATACCATCGGGTGTAACTAAGCCTATAAATCTATGATTAAAAAATGGAACATTGGATATTTTTACACACAGATTGCTTGATGAGACCATCGTAAAACGAAACACTATATTTCTTTTTATGTTATGTTATTGAGTTTACGTTAACATCATAATTATCGTAGCCAGCATTACATTTTTTAACTCTATCTTGTTTTTAAATTGTTTCATTAATTTTATAGATTTCTAATTTGAAAGGACTGTATGTGTGATTATGGTACGATGGGGCAGGAGAACTAAAGTGACCGATGTAGCTCTTAGGATTAGCAAGTTGAAATGGCAATGGGCAGGCCACATCGCTCGTAGAACTGACAACCGATGGGGAAGAAAGGTTCTCGAGTGGCGACCACGAACTGGAAGACGCAGCGTAGGCCGGCCCCTCACTAGGTGGACCGACGACCTGGTGAAAGCCGCGGGGAGCCGATGGATGCAGGAGGCGAGCAGCCACTCTAAGTGGCGCTCCCGGGGGGAGGCCTAGGTTCAGCAGTGGACATCTTCAGGCTGTTAATGATGATGATGATGATGATGGGGCTGGCATAAACACTGTTCAAAGGGCCCTTAAAAATTATTTAGTCTTTTTAAAGTTTATAACTTATATTATTTTTTCTATTAATACATTGATTACTCCATTCTCCAAGTCTTTCTTTATTTGCTCCTTAGCTTTCTTCAAGAACGGTTTCAGCGCTGCTTTCGTGTTTGGGTTCTCCAATGCGTCGGAGACGTCTGTGACTGACCACGTGGATATATCTAGAGCTGGTATAGCAACTTCCACATTATTCTGAAATAGAATGTTAGGAAAAGTTAGCATTTTTAAATATTGTAATAAGAATAATGCCCATGGAGTAATAATAAAAAAATCTTTTAAAGTTTCTGCACCTCCTGTCCCTTTCTCGCGAAACAGAGCGCCCCCACAGTTACTATTAAAAATTCCACTTGTGACGTCACATGCCAAAGAGATTGTATGTAAAGCTACCGCAGCTTAGTAATGAGGTACTATGACGACATTGCTCTGACGTCACTGGCCGTTTGAGCTATCTCTTTCTATTTCGGTTTTTAAAATGCTTGTAATTTTGTCATTTTTTGAGATATTTTATTTTTGTTAGTTTATTTGCTTATGTTTATCTTTTGAAAAATATTATTAATTTATGGAAAAAAAATTTTTAGTCATCATGCCTATTATAGATCCTGGACCCTAAAGGATTCTCTGTGCCTAGGGTCCCCTGGGACCCAGTACTACGAAGACCATGGTCCCACAACATACAGACTCAGTACAAGTATTTGCGCATACTGTTGCGGGAATCGAACCCGCCGCCTTCGGGTTATGAGCCGACTTGCTCTACCACCACACCACAGAGGCTAGAGGAGTTTGTGCGTGTGTGTGTATTATTTATTTATTTATTTATTACTGCATTCATGTACATCATTATAATAGGTAATATACAGTAACAAGTATTATATAATACACAAGAACTTAAATATTTTTTTTTATTAATCTGCTGTATGTACTATTCTATTCTACAATATTAATAAAGTTAACTTTTTGTGACCCTAGAATAGTTCGGAACAAAGGTCTATTGTTGTCGATATGACAAGTGTATGTTCCGATGAGAAATCCAGCAAATGAATTGTACCTAATGATTTCTAAGAAAAACCTAACAGTATTGTTTAAAATTTTAAATCGTACGCAATCGGCCTTGTTTTTAAACCATTTAACATACCAAGTTCCTATGCAGCGCTGCACGCTATACCATTCATTCGTTTATTCTTACAAAGCCTCAGGTTGGTTTATGCTTTTTTACGTCATCATCATCATCATCATTAACAGCCTGAAGACGTCCACTGCTGAACATAGGCCTCCCCCAGGGAGCGCCACTTAGAGCGGCTGCTCGCCTCCTGCATCCATCGGCTCCCCACGGCTTTCACCAGGTCGTCGGTCCACCTAGTGGGGGGCCGGCCTACGCTGCGTCTTCCAGTTCGTGGTCGCCACTCGAGAACCTTTCTTCCCCATCGGTTGTCAGTTCTACGAGCGATGTGGCCTGCCCATTGCCATTTCAACTTGCCAATCCTAAGAGCTACATCGGTCACTTTAGTTCTCCTGCGGATCTCCTCATTTCGGATCCTATTTCGCAGGGAAACACCGCAGGGCTTTTTTACGTGTTCATTACGTATTAGCCCCTTTAGCCCTCTTTAGGTAACAACATTAGCCTTACAATTATATAACTAGTTCTTATGATAGTAAAAATGATTTTTTACATCCGACTTTAAATAAATGAGATTTGAGATGAAATTTTTTCATCATCATCATCATTAACAGCCTGAAGACGTCCACTGCTGAACATAGGCCTCCCTCCGGGAGCGCCACTTAGAGCGGCTGCTCGCCTCCTGCATCCATCGGATTTTTTTTATGCTTGTTAAGTATTTTCATTATTTGAAACGATGTAATTAATAATTATACTTTCAGATAGGTCCAAATAAAAAATTTTGATCAAATCGGTTTTAAATCAAAATAACTAAAAAAAATGAGTCATCCAAATACTTCTCAGTATGAAATTAAGGTGGTTTAACGCCTTTGTACTTAACGTTTAACGATCACATACATAGATCCTGGACCCTTACTAGGATTCCCTGTATCTAGGGACCCAGGAACTACGAGGAACATGGTCCCACAACACCCAGACACATAACAAGTATTTGCGCTTCTTTTACCTGTTCACAAATACTTGTCCTGTCGCGGGAATTGAACCCACCGCCTCCGGGTTATGAGCCAACCTGCTCAGCCACTACGCCACGGAGGCTGTAGTGTCCTATTATTAATTCATACAGATAAAACTGCAGCTTATTGTTTTCTTACCTCTGAGCCTTTAGGGTTGTCGTTGATAAGATAGTGGTAAGATCTCTCAAAATATGGTCGCAGTGCAGAGCTCTGCATCTCCGGTTCTGAGAGTGCGGTCCTCAGCTCATCCAATGTCCATTTTCTATTACCAGTTGGAGACAAGACAATCGCGTGTACTGCTTCCTAAAAGAAGTTGTTATTTTTTTTATACTACCTATAAGTAGCAAACAAGCATACGGCCTGATGGGATGGTGAAACCAGTTACTTATAGACATCTGCGGCCTTACCGGCCCGGCTTAAGCCCGGTGGCAATCGTAATCGTGTGCTCTCTTGCTCGCACTCAAGGGCTTGTACATTGGCGCAAGCAGGATGCCAGGCGATGTTCATTACCAGAATGCTTACGCGGTAGGGCTGCTGTTCTGTGACATAAGACGTACTTACCCCTAATGCGATGCTTACTCTGTAATAATAATCTTTAGACCCTCATTTTACAAAATTGTCGATTGCTTCGGAAAAGATCTACAATCTAGTCTGCATTATTCATTTATAGACTCTGCAAGGATCTTGTTAATTTTTATCCCTGTCGTGTAAAAGGTTTGTTATAAGTTTGACGCTTATGTCTGTTTCTTTTTGATGTAGGTACTGCAGTCTGAGGCTCCCATGGAAACGCAGCTATGCATAATACCTACACCAAAGCTATCCAATGTATCCAATGTATCCAAAATTTCAAGTTTTCATTCCTAAATTCGTCCGAAAGCGGGCTAATAGTTGACCAGCCATCGGCGCTTTTTCCTAACAAAACATTTCATCTATTTCCTCAGTATTGAAATGTTAACGGTTATTTAAATTAAATTATCACTCCAATTAGTTTTACATTATTACCTCATTGTTTCCTGTAAACAAAGCGAACATAATCTGGTTGAGTGCATCGATCAAGTAATTCCTCATCGCAGGGTCACCTTCGTGGTTCTCAATTGCATCGGACAACTCGTTGAGAGTCCACGTCTTCACGGTGGGATGGCTCCATGCAACCGCGAGCAATGTAGTAAATACGGCGAAAATCTTCATTATCTTTGTTGGACCCTTGACAAACATTTGTGTGATGAACATCGATGTTTGTTTTGTGCACCTATAGCTGATGTTATATTATACTAAGGTGTAATTTTTCAACAGTCAGATAAAAGCTATTCATTGAATAAAACAAAACACAGTGAAAAGAAATGTGAACTTTTTAAACAGTATACTTACTGAATAACTGATGTTTTTGGTTTAGTCGGTTTAAATATACTTAGTTTATCAGTCGGATAACCTTTATCCAGTCATTGAAATATCAGCCCTAAGTATGTAAATATTTTAGTCACAATCTTGTGCTAGTTGCTTATGAGTAAGAAAACATAATTTGGGTCTCTTTAAGACTATACTTATAGTGAAAAGAATTAAATAAATAAATAAATATGTGTGGATATTTCACACAGCACCATCTAGCCCGAAACTAAGCATAGCTTGTACTATGGGAACCAGATAACTGATACAATACTTATATACTTTTTTGTTTGTAAATACATACATAGAATACAATAATAAATAATAAATAATAATAAATATGTGTGGACATTTCACACAGCGCCATCTAGTCCCAAACTAAGCATAGCTTGTACTATGGGAACCAGATAACTGATATAATACTTATATAATAATAATAATAATAATAATAACCATTTATTTCAGGCAACAAGCTTATAAAATAAACATAGGCCCATATTATAAATACCTTAAAGACTAAACTTTACTTTTGATTTGATATTTTTTTTTTGATTATACTTTTTTGTTTGTAAATACATACACAGAATACAATATAACACCCAGACGCAGAACAAACATCTATGTTCATCACACAAATGTTTGTCCCGGATAGGAATCGAACCCATAGCCCTCAGTTCAGAAGGCAGGGATACTACCAACTGAGCTATCGGACCATTCAACACACAACAAAACAACAACTGAATAAATGAGACAATTTTTTAATGATAAATTATCAAAAAAAATTGTAAGTTGTAAAACAAGTTGTTTGTTTAGTGATATAAGTTATGTTATGAAGTTATGACCTAAAAGGTTTTAGGTGAATTAAAAATAACTAATTAATAGAAAAACATTGTACAATTTGCTCCGAAGCGATATTTTCTACCAAAACAATAGAAACTACTCACTTTCTATCACCTGTGAAGATCACTTGCTAAAGGTATTGTTTGTATGTCAGTAAAGCATTATCACAAAGAACAACGCTAACCGTAACCAGGCTCGAGCACTAATGATGCGGTCGAAGCGGGTTCATGAACTAAGATAGGGGGCCTATTCGAGAAATGTTGAGCCTTATCTACATGTAGACACGCAAACATGTCTCGAATGATAATGTTTTTTCCCACTCTGCTTTTTGGCTGCTCTGAGCGATAAGACCACTTCATCATTCTACTTTTACGAAGCTTTTCCTCTTAGTTTCTAATACTTATAAGGTGTTTGGCTGTGTGGTCTCTCCTGCAATGGTATTACGTAAAAATTGCAACAGCAGTAGCAAAGCAACAGCAGTTAGCAATGCGAGAACGAACGCTTAGCAATCGGTCGCAAGATGGCCGCCGGTTGCTCGGATACACTTTGGCCTTAGATACTAGCGCCACTAGCAACGCAACAGAACGGCAATAGATGGAAACAAAAGAATGAACTTTTTAGTTCATCGATTGCTGTCAAACGTCACTTTTTTTTTCTTATATTTTGGCTCCACACATGGTGTATTTAGCCAGTGTCAAGTATTATATTTTCATCGTATTATTAAATATTTCACGCAAAGTCATAGTCCAGTTTAAGTCAGGTAGTCATAGTCCAATCTAAGTCATGCTCCAGCAAAGTGGTGGCAACTTTACTAGAAGCTTCTATGAAGTTTTGGAAGCATCACGAAAAATCACGTTTCACCACATTATATCACTTGCCCTCACTCATGCTCGTAATTCAGCACTTTATGCGTAAAACGCCACCAATTTTAAACATTAACACTGGAAAAAGCAAAAGTTTTGAAAAATAATACAATGCAATGACGTGAATTTTTCCGCGTTCCCGCCAAAACTCCAAACGTCACTTCGCTGCCAAAATCATGTTGGACAGCAATGATTGCGAAATTTACGCCTGTTGCAAAAGTTATGTGTTAACCCCGCCGGCGCGGTGGTGTGAAAATAGAAATAGGACCACTCCATCTCTTCCTGTGCGTGCCGTAAAATTCAGCTAAAATAAAATTCAGGGAATATGGCCGCAGCATTCTCTTTGGTATATTAAAACATGTCTACGATCATCAACCCGCCTGCCAAGGGTAGTGCATTATAACAAGTCCCTCTATGATAGATAACCGCCCAAAGTGGCAATTTATAAAGGAGGCCTATGTTCAGCAGTGGACACCTTCCGGCTGTTGATGGTACTTACCTATTAAATTAAAAAAATAAATAAAATAAAAATAAATAAAATATTAATTTAAAATTACATAAATTATGGAAATACAATAAATTTAATATAATATAGAAACGATATTTGTCATTGGTGTCACGTAATATTAAATTTAAAACTTATCTCGCACGTGACATGTTAATAAGGGTCGGTCCTCACTGGCCAATTGTTTCTTTGTTTTGTTCACAGAGCTATGAAACAAATGACGCTTCGCCTATAGGAAGCGTTTTATTTTTGCTCTGTGGTTTTGTTTGTAGCACGTGAATGGAGCCACAGAATAAATATTGTTTACTTCGAGGTGTCACAAGTAGGTATCTCTACCTAGGCCCTTACCACAAACGAATACAAACCATCATGGTTTGTGACAGTAATGCTTCAAGGTTACAATAATATTGTTCGAATTCGTACCATGAACTTATAAAGTATTCCTGCGCGAGAACGAGACGTCTACATTTTTATATAGCGTTATCACTGTCGCACGTCAGTGTCAAAATGATGTATTTGAGTGAACGATGTAACGTGACGTCATCAAACTGCTCTGCGTCAACAACATGACAGTATTCTTACTATTATGTCATTTTTCAAAGTATGATTGAAGTAATAATGGTAAGAGGTTGTGGTCTGCCCCTTGCTCAACCTCTAAAGCAAATGATAATTTAGTTAAACCTACATTACATTTATCAATTAAGTACCGTATGCTTATGTTTTCTATGTTCATTGTTTAAGTTCTGTTTATCTGTCTTTTAATAATTGTTTATTACTTAGTATTTCTTAGATTTTCGCGATTTGATCACATAGTTTAACGTCGAGGTAAATAAATAATGTTTTTAGCGCGAATAAGTCCTGTGTGAAAAGTAAATCTATGTGTTTATCTATACATATAATAAAACTGTAGAGATAAAAAAATCTGTAAATGCAAGATATCGAAAAAAAAATGACACAGGTTGGCTTGAAATTTTTCGCTGATCACGTTAAGCTACTTTTTAAACATTTTGTCTGTTTGTTTGTTTGTTTGTTTGTTACGGCACAAGTCCGAAAATACTGAACGGATTTTCATGCGGTTTTCACTAATAAGCTTAGAAAAACCCGGCGCAAAACATAGGATATATTACATTTTATATATAGTTAATTTTTTTTTAGTGAAAATGATTATGATTTCATTATGAAACGGAACGGGATTTTAACAAGATGGCCGCTTCAAGGCCTCAAGGTAAGTTTTTTGTCTTATATTTTGGCTCCACACATAGTGTAGGTATTTAGCCAGTGTCAAAAGGTAAGTTATATTTTGGCTACTAACCATAGATAAGAGAAAAAAATGTTACTCTGCTACACTGCTACTGACGGTAATTTTATCTCGAGTTTATCCGGATGCACAGATTAAAGAAAAAAACTCTGTTACTATTATGGCGCGGCTTCATATACGCCCGAACCTTCGCTGTTGAGTTGGCGCGGAAAAATATTTCTGTTGATTATCCTCGATGTTTTTGTAGCGCCCCAACCTGGACACACAGTCAATTTGTTTGCCTGCTGCGCGACTGACGTGGGCTAAATAAAATGGAGGAAGCAGTAGCAATATATTGCATGTCGGCGAATAAATATGTTTTACAGACTGTGAGAGTATTATTTGTGATTACAAAAATAAATTGTAATAGTTTTAATTTATAATTCCTTATCAGTATGAAGTAAAACCAATTTTTTTTATTTGTCTGTTTATCTGTCCCTTTTAATACGGACCACGGTTATTATAGTGGCAACAGAAATATATCATCTGTGAAAAATTCAACAGTCTAACTATCACGATTCATGAGTACATCCTGGTGGACAGACCGACAGACCGACGGACAGCGGAGGTTTAGTAATAAGGATTTACTCTTTGAGTACGGAACTCCTATATTTTTGTATTTCATTCTGAACAATCCCCACTGCACTAAGCAATAAGGAAGTAATTAAATGCATGTTTTACAACATAAATAGTAAATGACAATTGGTGCACCTGCATTACCGGCAGTGTATCACACATTTCGGGCTACGGCGAAATACAATGCGCGATAACTTCGTCTGCGCTCGATGCAATGCAGATTAGAGAAAAACAATGTGTTCATTATGTAAGTACCTATACCCAAAAAAATCATATGTATTTACATATAGATAAGTTTTTTCGTTAATCTGTGGTCTAAGCTAAAAAAGAGGATAGGTATGAGAACCTTCTTGAATATGAGCACGACACAGAGAACAAGGAATTTAGAAAACTAAAAACTTCTTAAACTTTTTTTGTAAGTTTTAAGGCTTCACGCGATATCATATTTAGCCAATATTGAAACACAACTAAATTATTATTCATGTTTTCGATTTATTGGGTTCTGGAGAGGGCAAAATTCTTTATTGATGATCTGGTATTATGTATTAGTTTTCAAAAATCTACTACGCGTTACCATTCGAAATAAGTATTTAAAATTGTATTTATAGTACCTATAGCTTAACCTTTAGTAGTAACATATTCAGTAATCTGTGCCCATTGACCCTTGCTTTTGCTACGCATTGTTAACCCTTTTTTATTTTGGCATTAGACAAAATTTGTATTTAGCCAATGATAGGAAGTATTTTATGAAAACTGTTTAAAAGGGTAGGTACTTAGACTTTTTATAATTATTCATAAGGCTTCACACGATTATCATACTTAGCCAATATTGAAGCTTACATTTTCAAGTTTTCGATTTATAGGGTTTTGGCGGGAGTAATGTTCTTTATTGGCGATCTGGTAAAATGTATTATTTACATGAACTAACTACACGTTACCATTCTAATTAGGTAGGTAAAATTATTTTAGCGCTACTGCTACATTCTTGATCAACCCCAAGGAAGTTTTAAGGTACCTGGGGGTCTAGCAAAGATACCAACCACTAACGCTAATGCCTCACGCTAACTCCAAAATGTACTGAAATGACATATCGAAAATCGCTAACTTTTCCGCAGTTGATGTCATTTCAATACAATGTTGGAGTTAGCGTGAGGCCATAGCTTCAGCGATTGTGATCTTTGCTAGACCCCCTGGGGGTCTAGCAAAGAAACCAACCACTAACGCTAACGCCAAAATGTACTAGGATGACATTTCGGAAATCGCTAACTTTTCCACAGCGAATATCATTTCAATACAGTTTGGGAGTTAGCGTTTGGCGTTAGCGTTAGTGGTTGGTATCTTTGCTAGACCCCCTGTAGTACTTATAGCTACTTAAGTTATATACCCTTATCATTGCTACGCATTTTAAACCTTTTTTATTTTGGCATTAAAGTAAGCCGGAGGTGCTATTATTTGTATTTAGCCAATGATACGAAATATTTGATGAAAAATGTTTAAAAAGGGTAGGTACTTAGATATAATAATTAATATGTAGGTATCATTATGGCAATAAAATTGTATCCTCGAATTAACAACATGGCGCGTAACGTTCGTTCGTTTTTGATTTGTTCTTCTTCTTCTTCTTCTTGCATGTTGTAATAAGTTTTTAATAGTTAAAATATTTTAGATCTGTGTGCTTTTAAATAAACCACGGGAGCAGAAAACGATTGATTACTCGGTTACTTCAAGAAGTTTATAGTTATAGTAGGTAAGTAACTTTGGGTCTTAGTAATAATTATGTAATGACGATTTAACCTACTTCCTCACTTTCATCACTAGGTAGGTATGTTGGGAATGAGACAGCGTGGAAAATAGTGGACATAAACATAATATAATAACTATAATTGTCGATTCTTTAAGGAATGGTGGTTTAGTATTTGTAATTCCTAATTAGTATTAAGAAAATTAATTATGTACGCGTCGTACAGGTAAATGCATATCTCCAGCAATTTATAAACTTATTATTGACACTGGCTATGTGTAGGTAGTTAGGTACTCATCAATTCGTATGGAACCAAACTTAGAAGGTAAAAAAAATGTGGTAAATGGAACAAAAAGCGCGCCGATAATAATTATGTAAAACTGAGCAAAACAGGATCATCGTGTGTGATTCTTCCATATTTTTCTAAACTGTACCTGCCTGCTTAGGTAACTACTACCTAAACAAAACTTACTGAAACTTCTGTTAAAGACCTGAGCGAAGTGATGATGATTTTTTTTGTTGTAATATGAAGAAGTACTTATAAAATTGTAGTTTTTTGTTTGAAACTTCTTTTACTGTTATAAATCTATATTAGACTCAAAACATTTAATTTTAGGTAATAGCTTAAATAGCTTCCACTCACAGCTATGCTTGCGTTATACCTATACCTATGCTTATACAGGTTACTGTGCTCAGCTTCGAAAAGATTTAGTGGATTTTGTTGTTTGGTACGAAATGCATGATCTATTATTAGACTATAACGTAAAAATAACATAACACAAGCGTGCGAAGCCGCGGGCAAAAGCTAGTTACTTAATTAAATTTATTTCAGTGTTATAAAGACGAGATCGCTTTAAGCGATAGACAGCCATGTACTAATTCTATGGACCACCCATTGCGACAGTTATAAGATACTGGCTAGAAACGTACATAATATTTAAATGAAAATTGTCTTCAGGTTTTTTGTTTTTGTAGCTACTTCAATATTGTACCTTAGTACCTAGCCTAGTTCTGATAAACCTTTATCAGAAGGGTAAAATACTTATGAAATAAATAGAACTCTTAATATAGAATGACACTTGGCGTAGCCCCGACCACATGCTGTAAGGTCCTTGTTTAAACCAATTTAATGCCTCCGTCATTTGACACCCGCTGTTTTACAGACATGACCCGATTCAGTTTTCCAAAATCGATAAGCAGCCCGTATTTTTTACTTTTCGTACCTATATACACTATCTACTGAAAACGTGTTAACTCCCACACGACAAAAAAAAGATATGCCAAAAATAAGACTCTCGTATCAGATTAATGAGCCATGAGTGGAGATGCATTCATTCGGACATATATACGGACGCTGCTTAAATCATCTCTTGTAGATGTTAAATAATAATATTATTACTTTATATATTAATATTATTCGCTCATTTATTTATATTTCCAAAATATATGTTTTTTATAATACTTCTTATAAAAATAAAATTACAAAAATATTATAAAAAACCTAAACCTAGTGTCCCGCCGGCAGCGGGGCAGGGCCCAAGCTACCGGTGGTCAGGGCTGCAGAGTGAGGAACCTCCTGACAATACGTGCCGGGTCAAGGAGTACCGCCTTCTGCATCTGATCCTTGATCCAGCCGTCCAGCGAGAGCCTCTGGAGATGTTGGTCGAGGAAAGTTGCAAATTCGTGGAATTTTCAACTTTCCCTCCCCGTACATGCATAACCGCACACTTATCCACACCAAACTCCATCTTGATAGAGTTGCTAAAATTATCTGTGATTTTTAGCAACTCTCTGTGATTTATAACAACTCTAACTCGGATAATACATATTAATATGTATTGTCCAAATGAATGCATCTCCACTCATGGCTCATTAATATAAGTAATCCGATACGAGAGCCTTATTTTTGGCAAATCTTTGTGTCGTGTGAGCACGTTTTCAGTAGATAGTATACACCTATGGCAGCCTCCGTGGTGTGGTGGTTGAGCAGGTCGGCTCATAACCCGGAGGTGGCGGGTTCAATTCCTGCGACAGGACAAGTATTTGTGCACAGAAAAAAAAAACGCAAATGATGTTACTATAACTTGATGAATTATTGAGTGTTTGGACATACACAAATCTATTTTATATACATTAGTAACTAATATCACATAAACATTATATTATGACAGTCTCCGTGGCGAGCAGCGGGTCAAGCAAAGATCCATTTCCATAGCTTTAACGCCAAACGATAACTCAAAATTTATGAAAGTGTTTCGGAAACCGCTTACTTTTCCGCAGCTAATGTCATTCCAATACATTTTGGAGCTAGCGTTTTGCGTTCAAGGATCTTGGCTAGACTTCCAAGTCGGTTCATAACCCGGAGGATGTTTGATTCCCGTGACATGACAAGTATTTGTGCACATGAAATAAAAGCGCAAATACTTGTTCCGTGTCTGGGTGTTGTGGGACCATGGTCCTTATAGTTCCTGGGACCATGGTCCTTATAGATACAGGGAATCCTAGTTAGGGTCCAGGATCTATGTATGTGATCGTTGGGCGTTATTTATTTATTTGTTACCTACGCACGTTTTACTAGGAAGGTAGGTACTAGCTCATATTATGACCTACCTACCTACCTTCTTACTAGTCATTCTGTGCTTACCATACAAGTTTACATAGGTATGAACACTACAGTAAAACAAAAATAATAGAACAAAGTTAATCTTAAAGAATTCAACATTTTCATCCCTTATTTTCTTAAATAATAAATTATTTTTGGTACATGCGTGCTACTGCTGAATAGTCACTTAGAGATAGTTTCTGAAAGACATATCCCATAGGATAAGGGTTGGTTCCACTCTTCACTGGCACTAAGTTGATTGGAGTTACCAGTGTCACCTTTACCTAGAAATAATGCAATAATATGTATGGCGGAGATAACATTGACAACATAACACAAACACCAAAAAAAAATAATCAAAACAAAACCCCGAAACCCGTTATGCCTTTATGCCTTTGTTGCAGTCGCATTTACATTATCCACTGCTGAAAGTAGGCCTCCCCCATTAACACAACTTATCAACGACGGGCCCGATAGCTCAGTTGGTAGTAGCCCTGCCTTCTGAACTGAGGGCTGTGGGTTCGATTCCTATCCAGGGCAAACATTATTGTGTGATGAACATAGATGTTGGTTCTGCGTCTGGGTGTTATATTGTATTCTACGTATGTATTTACAAACAAAAAAGTATCTAAGTATTATATAAGTTATCTGGGTCCCATAGTACAAGCTTTGCTTAGTTTGGGGCTAGATGGCGCTGTGTGAAATGTCCACACATATTTATTTATTTATTTATCATAGGGGGTCCACCACGCTTGACAGGCGGCTTGGTGATCGGAGAAGGTAATAATGTACCAAAGAGATGCTGCTGCCCGTCCCTGGATATTCCATCAGCCGACTCTTACGGCGCCCATGGGAAGAGATAGGGGGTCCTAATCGCATTAAAAACAAGCAACAGTGACCAGAAATTACGTTTTTCAATTTATGTAGGTAGTTTTCAAACACATTCTCTTTTTTTTTGAACGGGCTAATGCTGTTGATCTCTACCGACCTTTACAGCATCACCGGGCCGACAAAAGTGTGGGGCAACTAGCTCAAGGGCACCCCTGGGGTGCGAGCCTCGGCTTGGGCTGTTGCCGGGATAAGAGGATCGAGAAGGCTACGGCCGCTAGAGGAGTGGACCCTATGGAAATGCAAACGCATTCTCTCATCAGCCGGACTGATATAGATTAATTTGTAAAGGAAAAATTAGAATCAAGAGCGGGGATTGAACCCGCATCCATCCATCCCTCAAGCTGGGATATGCTTTACTCAAGCTTCCGAAGTGTCCGAATTTTTCCTTCACCTTTACAACCAACTTACGGGGTTAGTAGCGCCATCTATTGAGTGATTCTTAAGAATCATCCCAATCAGCATGTTCAAGTTACATCAACACAAATGCTGTACAATGCTGTGCTGTGCTGTGTTTTCGGACTGATATAGTTTTTAATCTAATTTAATAATAATTAGGGCCTTAATACCTTTTTCTTTCCTTTCGTCTTTTTAATTTGCTTCTGAGCCTTCTTCAGATAAGGCAACAGTTCTGGCTTCGTTTTGGGGTCCTTGATATACTTGTTGATGTCAGAGCGCGTCCACGTAGAGATATCCACCGCTGGAACAGCTACTATCGCTGTATTCTGCAACGAAAAATGCATGACGAAATATAAGGAAATGAAATTAATTTCGAGACACATACAATATAAAAGTTTTTTTATAGTTGCACTTAATACAAAATATAATCTACCTCTGTCAGAATCCTAAGAACGCGAGTTTTACTTGTTTCTTCTCGTCTTGTTTTTTTTCCATTTCATTGTTTGTAGACCGCTGGGGTTATTCAAAATTATAATGTAGACCGCACACTCCAACAGTACGGCCACCCCTAGCCTATGTGCTTTACTATTTCGATGTCTTATACAAGATACAAGAATAACAATAAAAAAAATGTATAAGGTACCCGCTTTTTTATATTCCCCAATGCTCGTTTCACCATGAGGCGCAGTATGGGGCTAGCTGTGGTGTTGTCGGCTGCTTTCGATAGTTGGACTTTGGTCCAACTTCTGGCACCTGTCGGTGATGGAATTATTGCATGCCCAAAGACCTAGAAAAATTGAAAGAAGATAAATAAAAACTTCGCGGGATTTAAATGAGAACTACTAATACCTACAGATAAAAAACCCTGTTAAGTCTAAACCAAAAATTGCAGTACATTACAGTCAATAGGGTGTGATTTGAGTCCTTGTTGTAGTTGTTCCTATCCCTGTTTTCTGGGTTGTCTGGAAGAGATTAATTTAAGCGATAAGATCGCCCATTGTGACACTTGGTTTAAGTTTGTGTATCTATTGATTGTTTTCTGTAAATACGGCGTTTCAATAAAGAGTTTTATCTATCTATCTATCTTGTTAGGTAATTCCTACCCTCTTTGAGATAGTAACTGTAAATGTGAATTCCGGATATAAAACTACCAACAAACCTAGGCTGCCACTTGTACTGAATAGTATCAAAACTTATTGTTAATGGATGCTAACTTAGTACTTACCCAGTAAACTACCAGTAAACTTCGCAAAGGGTTATATTGGGGGCTTTTAGTATCGTTGTTGTTTTGGTGCTCATGTCATTGTGTGACTTAAGTGTGACCTACCCATCTTAAAAAGAGCTTCAAATCGAAATAAACTATGTTAATAAGTATATGCTTTATTTAAATTTATTCTCAAAAATACTGATACCACTTTTTGCCCGCATGCCTGCCTGTCTTTCTAATTGTAGTTTTCCCCCCCGTAACGATGTAAAAATTAAGCTGAAATTGACAACAAATTGGGAATATCTACTTCCAGGTAGGGAAGTATTTGTAACGTAACATAACATTGCACGAACAGCTGCAGAGCATTTTACGTTAGGTATATATATCTCATCTGGTTCCCATAGTACAAGCTATGCTTAGTTTGGGGCTAGATTGCGATGTGTGAATTGTCCACACATATTTATTTATTTATTTATATAGTGCTGGAGTACTTAAGTGCCCTTACCAAAATTTTCTCTTCAAAAATAGGACCAAGTATCATTTCCGCGCCTCGTTCTAGATACGGTCTCAGAGGGTCTCCTTCAGGTAGCTTATTGAAGGTTTCATGCAGGTCGCTGAGGGGCCAAGTCTTAACGACGGGGTAACCGAAGGTTGTGGCAATCAGAGGTAAGAGGATAATCAAGACTTTCATGTTTACGTCTGTGAATGCAAAATGTGATACTGGAATAAAATTACATAATTACTTACATTGCTTAAATTAGGATCACCATAATTTTATAAGACATCATCCTCATTCGCTCGACCGTTTTTCAAAATTCGGTGAGCGTTGAAAAAGCGATGTCGTGTGAATAAAATACTTGAAAACCATTTGTTCCATTTTAACGGTTTTTTACCAGGCGTTGAACAGGCGCTCGTCCGAAAGACGCCTGATTGTTGGAGTTGGTATTTAACAAAAAAGTAGGGCAATAGGTATAAATAAAGTAAAGACAAATATGGCCTCCTGTAAATTAAAATACCCGATGAAACACAAGGTACCTAGTAGTTAACAGATTCTCAATAACTGTGTAAAAAAATTCAACCAATCAAAAAAACAATCAATCAATCAATCATTTTTTCCATTTTTTTGCTTTTGTTTGATTGGTTTGATAGTTACGCAGTTACACAGTGTTTCATTCAGCTCTTTGGTTATTTTATTAATAGCGGGGAATTTGAATCTTTAAGTTGGAGATTTACCTAGAGAGTAGAGATAGGCTGGAGCATTTGAACTGTCTATAAGTCACGTGGATATATAGTATAGCTAGTAAAATATATTTTACTCGACATGTCGTTTGTGGTCGCTGTAGTTACTGTGTTAGTTTAAGAAAGGCACTATCCTAGTATAAAGTTACTGCAACTTACCTCAAATATATTCTGGCAGCACAACACAAATAGTATTGTAAGCAACACGACACGTATTGTTATGTAGGCACTATGCAAGACAAAGGAACACGGCGTCTTAGTGAGAGGACACGACGGCCACTAAAGAAAGTGAGAAAGTAGCCTCAAGCAAAGTAGGTATAAAATGAATAAAGCTGAGTTTATACTACCACTCAATGCTGTTATTTTTATAGTACTTCAGGCAGGCGTTCCTGCGTCCCTAGATACAGGAAATTCTGGTTAGGGCCCAGGATCTGTGTATGTGATCGTTGGGCGTTATTTTTTATCAATTATTTATTAGCGAAAGCTTAAACTTTCTATGCTAACTACAAAATAACAGTATGAACACAGGTTTTAAAAGAATACAGTTACCACGATGAGGATTAATCATCATCCACTTAACTCGTCAATAGCCACTTCTAACCGGTTATAAAGCTGCACAAATCCAGTATTATCCGGTTTTAATGCAGTAGGTGTTTGGAAACAAAAGCTTTCTTTTTGCAACCCGAATATAGTATCTTACTTATTCATTCTGTGAACGAACGAGTTTAGCGTTGAAACATGTTTTGCTTGGATTTACTTTGCATTTTACATCGAAAAATTTGAATAGGGTTTTGATATCTGAAGTTCTAATGTGATATTATACCCATGTCTTGAAAACACGAATCATGAAGAGTCTTTTAAACATCGTGTTCTTTTTTCGGATATTTTAACCTTTCGATTACATTTAGAGTCAAGTTTACCTACTTTATAAAAAGAGCTACTCAGCTCAGTTATGCAAATTCTATCATCAGTCTCATCAAGTCTAGTCCACTTATGGTCAAGTCAAAGTCAATCTTCAGTATACCTTCACTGAATGCTTACTATTTAATTTTAAAGACCACAACTGGTTTTGATGAAATTGCTATGGGATCAATCTGGAAGTAGGACTTTTTTATGGTTTATAGGCAACGCATTTGACCACTGTTTTGCCTGATATGGTCTACGATGGCGCATGCTTACCCATATGTTCACTCTTGACTTGAAAACTCCCAGGTCACATATTATAATAGTACAAGGACACCGGCAATTGGCTCCATCTGCGTAATAATATATTTTCCAAATAAAAAAAAAATAAAGTATGCAAATCAGAGTTTAGGCATGATGACTACTCTATTACTTATTACTGATATTTATTGATTTATTACTTCATGATTTATTTACCAATTTCACTTATTTTTTCAATTATTGCATTCATTTTTAATCTACTTTATGAAAATAATATTTACTTGTTCATTTTCAATAGTAGTCATCATGCCTATTTTTGTATATTTTAACAGTAGGTAGGTACATACCTGAGTGATTCCGCATTAGATTCAAAACCGAGCACTTATCAAAAGTGTACCTAACGGAACTTTTCTAGTGACAACCCTTCATCAGTCGTGCTAATTCGGCAAAAGAAAGTTCTACGATTATTTGATTTTATAGCTCAAGTTGTAACCGCACTCCTGGTTTAATGGGCGCTATCAAGAGATCCGCCACTGTTGGGCCTCGAGCGCCATATTAAATTTAACTTGTCACTAAACCCGACATTACGAGAGATTTAGACGTGGTTTTGCTTCAATTAGTTTGTTTTGATGTGAAATTAGATGTACGGTTTGCTGTGCTGCATGGTTATAGCCCAGATAATAATATAATACCTACAGTAGTTATAGTGATATTACGTAAGTACTTATTTTACATATACTTAGGTATAGACACCTACGGAAATTGTGAAAAATTGTGATGACCGGCATTATTTTCAATATTTTTAGTGTCAATACTAATAAATAGACAATTAAAAAATAGTTTTAAATATTTTTGAATCACAAAGTAAATTCACCTTTTTTATGTCATCAAAAATAATAGGTTATAAGTAGGCTCCCTACCTATATAATTTGGTACCTATAAGTTGATGCCTATAAGCATCAACTTATAGGTACTTTCGAGCAGTGGCTACGCTGGTTTTTAATGTGATCATTATGAATGAAATCGTTCATATGTTGTAATAATTCATTTGGTATTAAAATCGTTCTATCATCAATTTGACATAAATTTAAAGTCGGTTCATTGACAGAACTTCTTCAAATGCCATTAAACATGAACAATTAAAAGTGTACCAATTACGGGCATGGGTAACAGCCGGAGCTTAAATATTCCAGACAACGTAGCGCTTTGATCAAATTCCACCTGATGGTAAATGGATATGGCTATGGCCGAGGTGGAGAGCATACAAAATTATCATCAAACAGATTTTGAGCGTACCAATCGCTATTCTAAAATCCGTTTGAAGTTCATGTTTTCTATTTGTGAAATAGCAAAACAGCATTATTTTCTTCGCTGGAAACTTACCCACTCACTTTGTAAGCAATAAAAGTCGTAGAAAGACGTTCCGCTAATTTTGAACGCTTCAACGGGTTTAAAAGCCTTAACACTCGAAACTTACGCGTTCTGGGTAAAATAAGCACATGTAAAACGTTTTACATAAGCTTTGCGGAAAGTGGCACGATTACGGAACCGTGAAAGTTATGAATTTATATACTACGTGGCCGCTGGCTGAGCATTCTGATGAGCCTTTTCTAACCTGATGAAGTTTCTGATTTTATACATCTATATTTTTCTCAACAGTTCCTTTTACGCAAAATAAACGTTAACATAAATAATTAAAAGTAAGATCAAGTAATTAAAATTGTACCTACCATAAACAGTTATAAATAATTTGGTTTTGGTGAATTTAGACATTATTTTGGTACATCCGTCTCTCCCTTATTGAGCGAAGCGACGACAGTGAACTTCGGAGAAAACTTTTTATTTCCATTTCTGCCAAAGAGGAAAAGGGTGGGACAGGCGGGAATAATCCCACATAGGTACAAGTCGACGCTTGTAAAGAAACCTTAAAAAACCAGAGAGTAATCCACTAATCCATTCGAACTCCTCTAAATACGATAATAATTAATAATAAACGCTGACAGATTTTCAATAATAATTTAGTGGCAACATTTATGCTGATTAATTATTATATAAAAATCCGCAACCTGCAGTGTTCTATTAATTCACGAAGCAAAGTGTGAGAGCTAACATATCCAATATATGAAGATAATAAGAATTAGAAAGAAACGGGGTAGAAACAATGAGACCGTGGGGTCCGTCCGCCCGTGGTTTCGTAAAGGAGCTGTCCAGACGCCTAATAGAAACTACAGGTGACCAAAGGGCTGGCTCTTACCTCGGTCAAAGACTAAATTTGGCCATTCAACGAGGTAATGTCGCCAGCTTTTTGGGCACCTTACCCGCAGACATCGACTTAAATGCGGTTTTTTATTTATAAGTGTATATAGGTTTAGATAGTTTTCGTTTTAGATAAGTACTTAGTTTAGATTTATTTTAGTTTTTAATAATAAATAAATAAATAAGAATTATAAACTCGCGAGATTGCCTTTCACCGGGATGTTTTATTCGAAGGTTTTATGTGCAAATGGGGGTTTTAAAAATTGGTTGCCGTGTTTTACGTGGAAATCATAATATGGGACTTAATATGTAGATAATTTGTAGGGTTCTGTACCCAAAGGGTAAAGCGAACCCTATTACTAAGGCTCTGTGCTGTCCGTCTGTCTATATATCTGTCTGTCTGTCTGTCCGTCTGTCACCAGGCGGTATCTAATAAACTGTAATACTTTGACAGTTGAAATTTTCACAAATGATGTATTTATTTCTGATGCCGCTATAACAACAAATACTAAAAATCAGAATAAAATAAAAAGGGCTCCCACATACAACAAACGTGATTTTTTACTACTTTTTATATCTATAAAAATAATGGTACCGACTCGCACTTGGCTAGTTTTTCTTCTCCACAAAATTTACTTATGGATAAAAAAAGAAAAATTCAGTACATATAAGCCACATCGGTTATAAGCTCTCCCTTTTATCTCCTCCATTTCTCGTGAAGCGAAAGAGTCAAGTTTCAAAGAAAGCACTAATAATTTCTTCAAGTTTTGTATGAAGCGTGAATATTTTCAAACCACGCAGATTGTTTCAAACTGGATAAAAAAAACTTTATTTCCCGCAATCTCCCAGGTTTCGGGAATCGTAGCAATGGATTGTACAATATCTTATTGGATTCGATAACAGCTCTTCTTTGAATAAACCGTCAAGATGTTTGGATCAGATTTCCATTTAGTTTCACTGCTTCAAGTTCCTTTGATTTTTGTTGCGGAATCAATTTTTTTCCAAAGTAAGAAAAGCAGCGTAAGTACCATGTCGAGCAATTTTTCTGACCTTTATAAAATACCGGTATAAGGCCCGTATTATTTTTGAGCTGATCTCTGAGCACGATCTTAAGATCTGTAAATACCTATCGTAGATCCGCGTCTTTCACAAAAAAAAAAACTACACTAAGTACATATGTGTCTCAAAAATATGGTATATTTCAAGCACTGCTTAAGAAAAGTTTATTTTTAAACAATAAACAAAGGCTCAGAACAGCAAACTAAAAGTATAAACTGTAAAACTTAATGTGATAAACCACTACCAGTAGGCAACGTGCCACGCTGGCAGCAATGCCACGTTGCATGGCAATACTCATACTTTGGCCAAAGTAGACCAGCCATGCATACGGCCAGCATTCTAGTTACCTAGAGTACCTACGTGTTTCTTTGTCCAGACGCTTAGTAAGCTCATTAAAAGTTTAGTTTGAATAATTTTATTAATATTATTTTATTTGTTACAGACGTTCTGCGTGGTGTCAAAGCGATTCCGCAAGAACTACATCCACCGGTTCACGGCCACGCGGTCTCTCTTCTGGTGGTCGCCGTGGTCGAGAGTGCGACGCGCGTGCGTCTACCTCTCCACCAACCAGTACTTCGATTACTTCGTCATGGCAACCATTCTGCTCAACTGTGTCTTCCTTGCCATGTCGGAGACTATCGAAGAGGCTGAGTAAGTATTAGTTTTACGATTTACGATATAATCTATTATAAAATATAAATACACACTGCTTACAGAAGACGGGGCTTCTCTCACTGAGACTATGAGACTATGCATAATCCACCACGTTTCAGACTAAGTTCAGTTGGCGGGTGGGTTGGTGTTTGGTGCTGATGGTTGGTATTTGGCGATTGGTGGTTTTTTTTAAGAGAATGAATGACGGGACTAGCTTGCCGTTCACCTTTTGGTAAGCGACACGGCCGCCCATAACAGTTGAGGGAGTTAATGGCATTTAGTGGTTTTTAAACATGCCGATTTTCACACTATATTTAATTCCTTTACCGTTGTAAAAGCGAGTGCAAAACCCGAACATAATCTTGAAAATTCATTGGAGTGGAACCAAACAGGGGTTCGAACCAGACCGATAATATTCTAGGTCTGAAGTTCAAACCATGATAACTACGTCTGGTTGAAAATTACACTCCCCGAATCACAGGTAGTTCATCTGTTCAAATCATAATGTGGTGAAAACTATCTTTAGAAAAACGTAGAGCTTCGCTAAGGTTCAAATAAATACTACTAAGATTTCTTTAAATTCTTCAAAACATGGCTGTTGCAAACGAATCGTTATTCTTAGTTTATTTTCAAGACATACCTGCTTAACCTATGGGTACGCTTACTGACTCAACTTATATAAATAATAAGTGTTAAATGCATCAAATGGAGATGGTAATATTATAATCTAATGAAGATGTGAACTCCTACGTCAAAGGAACATTGCAGAGCTTACATTCGGATAAGAACTGACTTGGTACCATAACCTCTGAAATAGGGGCTTGAAAACAAACATTTCCATTCTCTCCCACCATAACATGGTTATATTATTGCATAGCGTTTCCCAAGTGACCAACTGCGGCCCTTTATAGCCAAGGGTTGAACCTTCGTGTAATGTCATTGAAATAATGTAGGCGGCTTTCGATTGAAACTTCAGGTCGAATTGGGATGAAATTTCATTCTTGGCGTCCCTTATAGTAAGGCAGCAATCGCCGAGGTACTTGTGATGAGCTTTTTTTCATCATTATCAGCCTGTAGTCCTGAATCTAGTAGGTACCTATACTACCTGAGAGTGAATTGGTATATTATCCCGAAAGGGGGTAAATCTACACCCCAAGGTAGACAATGTTTCTTCTACGACTTTTCTAAATTAATAGTTTTTCATTGAAGAAATACCATCTAAAGTTTACGTTCGAAGCAGCTGGGTGGTTGAACTTCGTCCGTGACCGAATGCAAATAAATGAGTTTAACGAACTTGTTTATTTATTTATAGTATCTTGTTAACTTACGTGCAATTTCGCGAGTGTTTTTTCAACTATAGAGGTTTAGAAACACGCAGATTCAAGTAAGGCTGTCACAACTTGTGGGCTATCATGGACCCAGTCTCCCCCCCCTCTCCCCTTTCGGGATAACATAAGTACCAACTTGTATAGTCATATTATATTCCCGCGAAATCCCGGGAAAATACGTAAACTGCAGGTTAAGCTGCGGGGCACACTCGTCTAAAATAACAAGTAACTATTTAGTAAGTAACAAATATTTAGTTACTATGCAAGATTGAATCGAATTTGCCTTATTTTATTTGACATGCTTTAAACTCAAAGGTTCAAAAAGCTCTAAAAACTAGTCGTCAATAACAAAACAGCGAATGAACCTTTGTGATGCAGGTAAAAGTAGCTTTTAAAAAATCGAAGTATAACTAATTTTAATATTTTTTACATAGTACTTCTTTTATAATGTAAGCAACCAAAATGTGAACCATGTAGCAGTTTCTCTGAAATCCGAGTATTTTTAGCAGAAACTCGTTCCAAAACTTCTCGACAAGACCTTTCGTATTACCCATTCACTTCGCGACTTCAAAATACCAACAAAGACATGAGCGTACTCAAGAAGGTGAGAGATTGGGGCTTTTATTTCAGCCCCCTCCCTAATAACTTTCGCTACCTACTGAGATGAGAAGAATTGAACATCGTGCCATTATTTTCCTCAAAAGCTCAAAGATGTTATTTAAAACTATGAAATCAAGTTAAAAATAAATTTAAAGATCTATTAAATAAAATTAAGAGCCAGCTTAGGGTATGTATTAAATTCTTCTGCGATCACCATGAAACCCTGCCAAGTGCCAAGCGTGGTGAACGGTGATCGTGCCAGGGTTGGCACGATCACCGTTCTCCCATGATGAACGTCTAAAATGGCGTTATATGGGGGATGCCTGTGTTCAGTCGTAGACGTTTTCCGGCTGTTAATGATGTATTCTAACAGGTTGAAAAAACTTAATAATCTCGAATATTCGACTTTTTGCCTCATAATCCTGACTACGCCCATGTACAGAGTCGTGAGTAGAGTGCTAATGTTAGGTGTCGCGGAAGAATCTGAATTACTTGGAAGTGTCGATAATTTGATTACCTTTTTAAACTTTCCGGGCAGATCTACACCCATACCTGTTAAAAGAAGTGTTACCTTTCCTACTCTCCATACTTTTGTATGGAGACTTCTTTCGTGCCAACGCTGTTCCATTTCTAAATGTTATCTGATTTTGATGATTCTTAGTTTTTACCAATGTACTCTGTGTTTTATATGTTGTCTATACCCAGTAAGAAATTATGCTCGTACGTTTTCCTTTTTAAAATTTTGATTATATCTTCGTATTTATAGTCACCTAAAGTTATGAATTTTTGGCATCAAAATTATGACGAAGAAAAACAGTTGTAACTCGAACACGAAACATATTTTTAAACAACCAAGGCGCACAAGTATATATTATTATGTATACAAACGATTGACACTAAAATCAGAAGTGTTTGTTCAGTTTTAGAGAGTGTAAATCGTTGGCGCTCGAAACGCTAACATGTATAGGTAAATAAAATACACTCATGGGCTCTATTGGCAAGGACCACAGTCACATAAGTTATCCTAAACGCCATATCGTAAAGACACGTTGCATAATGAACCAACTTGTTTCGAGCATTAATAATACTTGTCTCCATAAGCTGGATCACTGACTCGTATATCCACAATTTAGGGTCGTGATCTGATTCCCAATTACTAGTTTATGTCTCGGAAGGACTCCCGAATTGGCGGCTTATGGCGATCCCATCTCGATTAATTCGATTATCTTCAAGAACTTTCGGTTGCTGTAATGGGAATTCGGAGAATTTCTTGTAAGCACTTCTCTAGTATTTCCTTATATGTATATTTAGAACTTTTTAGATGGTTTATAAAACTAATTTTAGCGGCTCTGTTTTTAGGTGAACTGCAAAGAAAATAGCTTCATTTTTTGTTGCATTCCCTGATCTATAATATTAATAATGACCAAAATATTTCAGCTGAATGTGTGCTTCCTATTTCAAACCAAAAAGTGTAGTAAATATTAGGATCCAGCGGAGAAAACGAGTTATTTTCATCAGCTAAATATTAAGCTTTTCTACTTCTAAGAATAATTTTCAAAGTGGGTCTAAAAAAATTATAGAACTATAAGACTTATAAACCCCACGAGCCCACGAGGATATGGAAAATCTTAACTTGTACATTATTTAAATAATACCTATCTGCCAAGAGCAATTTTCTTTGGTCTAAATTCTAAACTCTGATGAAAAATGAAATCTCGTATGCCTTGTTTTTTTTTATTGTTAATGGGTTTGAGTTTGATTACAGCTCACCTGATGGTAAGTGTAGATGAAGCCTAAGCTGGGACAGGCTTACCCAGAAGATACCTATTCACTCTGATCTTGAATACGCCTAGATTGTATGTGGAAGGAAATATTTAATCATTAAAATCTGTAGATCTATTTACAGAGTTTTATCAATACCAACTACGAGAACACCTCGCTGGTCCAACACATAGATAAGAACTACTGGATGTATACTTGTAGATATCCGTGCAGAAAACTATATAAATATAAACTGTTTACATTATATAAATATCAATGCGACCCCGTTCTTGCAGAAAAAATCTACAGATCTTTAAAATAGGGGGAGAACCGTTGGTATTTTTTCCTCGTGCTCTGTCGTATACGCTCGTCGCCTCGTTCGCATTTTCGTTCACATTCAAGCTGCGTGTCAGAATGTTGTTTGTCTTAAATATTACGTTATTAAATTTTGTTAGGAATGAGGAAAAACTGAAGATTGATCTAATTTCACGGTTCACAGAGCACGCTCGTGGCAGATGAATTTTTTGCAGACGTGACATCATCTCGCATTTTTGTGTGTCTAACGGATAACATATTGTTAAGAAACTATAGTGTAATTTGAACTATTAAGCAAGAGATATTAGTCTTCCTGATGTTCTTGTTGTTCTGCTGGCTTATTTATGTTGTCAAAAAGTTGTCTGAAAATGTACATGGAGCTGATGAATTCTTTTTACGGGCAAAGTTCCTTTATTTCTTTAAGGTGTCTATATTATTATTTTTTTAATGAGAATGAATTTTAATTTTTTAATGAGAAAGATTTGCGGGTAGATGTTGCTGTGTGAAATGTCCACACATATTTATTTATTTATTATTTTATTTATTATCAGTCCAAAGGCTCTAACTCACTATACCAGTATAGATAGGTAGCTTTACCTTACCTACCCTACATGGTTTCATCATTACCCCATTGAATAATAAATCACAGATATAGATATTACCATGGATGAAATAAAAAAAGTAGGATTGAGTTTTGATTGACATCGAACTGAAGCCCAAAATGGCGGACATATTACATATGTGTGTCAGATCAAAGTATGGCGACCGGCTGCGTATGATGTGAGTGTGTGCGTGCCCCGCTCGTACGTACGACGCTTCGTACGTACGAGCGGGGCACCTAAGGGCACCTTCCGGCTTCCTAAGAGTGCTTCAGTATTGGATCAGACGGAATTCCCTCCTTCTTTTTTTATTATCTCCATGGATATTACCATGTTTTATATACCTACTTACCTACCTTAGAAAAAAATATCATGAATCTGTAATATTACTTCGAAAGTAAAACTTACATAAAGCTCAATAAATCGCATATTCATACCTCAAATATTTACATGAAGAGTCGTTACAAAACGAGGTGTTTGGCGGATATAAAAAGATAAACAGGGATAAAATGGGACGAATTCTCGGGTCACTCTTGGGTCAGCGTACAATGGGCGGAATAATAACAAAACGCTAAATTCTAAGCCTTCAGGGCCCAATATGGAGGTGTAATAGAAGTTTGCGTTCACAGTTCATTGAGCCGCATGTTTCGTTAAAAATCTTCCCCTTTTAAATCAATCACAGTCGCGAAGTTATTCAGATTATACCGAGAAATAAAAAAGTGTTAAGGCGGAGTGAAAATGAACAAAAAGCACTATTTTTGAAAGCCCAGTGCGATGCGACTATCAAAATAATCAGATGAAATAATAGTATAAATAGGAAATAAAATGAAGAAGATCCGAATTCAAAATACAAAGAACTTATTTTTCTTGTAACTGAATAGGTCCACATTTGTCCGCAACGATAAAATAACGAACCTAACGATAAACGGTTTTCGCGATTTAAACACATAGTTCACGCACGGTTTGGCAGGATACCCGCACTCTCCAGTCTTCTCGTGACCACGGCCAATGAAACTTGGCCGAAACGTCGAGGTAATTATAATACTTGTCAGTAAGATCGTCAGTTGCACCACCCTTACAATCGATAAGTAGGGTAGGGATACCTATCGTGATACGAAACATTAATCAAATTTCCAAAACAAACAGCTGCTCAGCTGCTTTTGTTCTAAATAGACGTACAAAATGAACCGTTAGCTTACCCCCGTGACAAGCAGGATCAAGTCGACCCTTCAATCTGACGGGATTTATTACAGTACAATGGATGCCGTAACTTGATCGATCACAACATTCACAACTTTGCGGCTTTGAGAATCAAGAAAGAAAACTTTGTGGAAGTTTGTCTTGAATACTTTATTCGCCTGTGCGACTACATTATTCTTGGATTGAGTGATCAATATTTTTGAAAGAAGTAGGTTTGTACAAAAGTTGCTGCCACGAACCGGAAGACGTAGCGTAGGCCGGCCCCCCACTAGGTGGACCAACGATCTGGATAAAACCGTGGGGCACCGATGGATGCAGGAGGCACGCCGTCACTCAAAGTTGGAATGACAATGTAATTTATTTTTATACCTGTTCACGAATCAACGGCTGTACTAATCTTAATGTACCTATAATTTGATAAGGATATATTGAATCCTGGGTAAGGGATGGGATACTTTTGTCGCAGTAAACTAAACTGTAATCCGATGCGAATCCGCGGGCAGAAGCCAGTTACTTAATAAAGATGTAGTGTTAGAAATACAACAATTTCCACGACAATAGAACGGGTTCTGAACTACAATTCTCCCGTACTGATGAGAAAGTTACAGCTGTTACAGCTTACCTCGTATATTCATACATCGACAGACGGGTTCGTGTAAATTAGAGTTAGCTTTACAGTTTCGCAGAAATGGTTACACTCAACAAGTCATAAAGGAATTAAGGTGTATATGCTCACTGGCTTGATATGAAATTTTTGGGCATATTACGGTCTTAGCAAATGCGAAGTGCGACAATGCATCTCCGTTACAAATTGGGCAAAAATGATTTCGTATTTCCAGCAGATGCTCAGATGTTCTCTTTTGCAGGTCGCATTTCTACTGTTTCTAACTAAAATCATTCCCTCAATTTTAATCGTTTTGCATTTTAGTCTTTCTGCTTTTCAGTAATTCTGCCGTCGTAGTCTGCTTTGTAGGCGGTCCGATCTTAAAGGCTATTCATTACCTTGGGCCTAGTTCATCATCATCATCATCATTAACAGCCTGAAGACGTCCACTGCTGAACATAGGCCTCCCCCAGGGAGCGCCACTTAGAGCGGCTGCTCGCCTCCTGCATCCATCGGCTCCCCGCGGCTTTCACCAGGTCGTCGGTCCACCTAGTGGGGGGCCGGCCTACGCTGCGTCTTCCAGTTCGTGGTCGCCACTCGAGAACCTTTCTTCCCCATCGGTTGTCAGTTCTACGAGCGATGTGGCCTGCCCATTGCCATTTCAACTTGCCAATCCTAAGAGCTACATCGGTCACTTTAGCCTAGTTATAGGTAATTTAAATAGTTGAGAACTTATTTTTTGTATTGCGCAGAAGCTACTATAAGTATGATGCTTCGCACCTAAAAGAAGTGTTTTTTTTGCTCTGTGGCTGTGTAAACAGTTTTGTAAAATACGTGGCGAAGCGCTTTTTTGCTCTGTGGCTGTGTACAATGTTACCTACATTGTACACAGCCACAGCATACCTACATATTAAATTTTAGGAGCTTAATACATTCAATAATTTTATCCCTCTATATTCTTTGGTACTTAGACTTACATAATGTACTGGTGAAAACCGCGGGAAGCCAATGGATGCAGGAGGCGAGCTGCCGCTCAAAGTGGCGCTCTCTGGGGGAGGCCTATGTTCAGCAGTGGACATCTACGGGCTGATGGTGATAATGATGATGTACCTACATACTGATGTATGTGGTTGTGGTATATTTTATAATTATATAGGTAGGTATACGTGTAATAGTACCTACCCTACCTATATGAAAGGGTAAGTTAAGACTCTAAACGCATGTCTAGTATATACCCACGACTTATGTCTAACCTGACCCAAGTCAACATTTTATTACAGTTGGAAACTTATTCAGGTGTGTAGAGCTGAATTCCCACAACATATTGCGCAGTTTTGTATAATTAAAACTTGTGATTCTGAGATAAAGGTTAATTAAAATTTATTTTTGATTAAAACCTCTGTTTTGAAGGTGTAGTAGGTGGTAGGACTTTTCTGCAAAGTTCGTCTAGGTAGGTACCACCGCTTTGCCAGTTATTCTGCCGCCAAGCAGTAGTGTGCAAGCACTACTGTGTTCCGGTTTGAAGGGCATTGTACCTGGTGAAATTACTGGGCAAATGAGACTTTAAGACCTGATCTCACAGTCTAGTAATCTGATTACTAGACTGTGTGATGTCTCAGGATGACGTGCGCAGTGCAGTGTCACGCAAAACTTTTTATTAAAGTTCCGAGTGACGCGGCAACTGGTATGGGCGGCCGTGTCGCTTAACATCAGGTGAACGACTGGCTCGTCACAGCATCTATTCACATAAAAAAACTATAAAAGTGAATTGTTTGGATTTTGGTGTCGTCGGAGTAAATTCTAAGCTAGGAAATTAAATATTATTATGCATTTATGATTTTTATAGCAGAATCGCCTGCTCAGCATAATCTATAGACTAATTTTTAAAGGAAAAATTAGAATCACGAACGGGGATTGAACCCGCATCCATCCATCCCTCAAGCCGGCATATTCTTTACTTAAGCTACCGTGACATGTGGTCTCTTGTCCGAATTTTTCCTTCACCTTAAACAACCGCTCGTGATTCTAATTTTTCCTTTACAAATTAATCTATAATTATGCATGTTATGTAGATATTCGTATTTGCCTTAGATGTGTTATAACTACCTACTGCTATGTCTACCGCGCTTTGGAGCATGTAGCAGCATAGCATCACCGTGAACGAAGCCTTAGGTCTATGTAGTACTTTTGCGTATTGTAGATTTTGCTCCGAAGCGATCTACTGTAGTATCGCGTAGTCAGTTAATGGTGAAATATTGTATAAGTAAATGATATCAACTTATCACGTGTCACGCTTTAGGGATGGATGAATGCGGATTCAAATTCGTGATACATAAGTGTTTTTCCTGTAATTTTAATATTACAAATCAATAAAAAGTGCTTCTCATTGAGTTTAAGCATCCACATTCCACATTCCACGGGGTTTCTGACTTCTTCCTACTTAAATCATTCTTCTCCAATTATTGAAAGCACGAAACGTCTCTATTTATTATGTCTGTCTCTATCTTTAAATCTGCTGCAAATGTTATAGGTACCTAGTACCTAGGTATAATTATATTTACCAAAATCAGTAGAAAAAATAAACGGTACAAACCAAAAATTTTTTAAAATAAAACGGTTTGCAGGCATTGCGGTATGTCAAGCCCAAAGCTTGTGGTTTGTACTATCATAATTATAACCTGTGTCCGCGGGCCGGTTTTAACGCAGTATAATAACATTACAGTAAGGGATCTGACGTGGCAGTCACAGTCATACCCGAATCATAGATAAAGATACGCTACGGTTTATCCAGAACCGTTAAACAGTAACTATAAGGAATAACCTTGACCATAGGTGTTTTTTATTTGCTTTGCGGTATGACTGTGTGAGAAAAATAAGCGTGCTAGTAAAACAAAACAACCAATCTTCTTTACATAGCTATTAAGATTGTTGGAACTGTATATAATAAGGAAATAAATACAAGAGAAACCTCTATATCTTACGAGATCCATGGCTTTTCTCGTTTTTTGGTCAGTCTTTCGCAACCTGCGTTTAATTCTATCGTAACAATTCCGCTGTTTTGATGATTCACTCAAAAATATGTGAATATGAAGAGATTCCGCAGCAGTTGTGCTACTGAAATCTTATCTTACTGTGGCCATCAACAGGTTAATATCGATTCGTATCGCCGGAAACTCTCCATATAAGCGGAATCAGCAAACATGCGAAACTGTTGGCGAACCGAATTAGTAGGTATTTGTTTTGCTTTGTTCGCTTAGCATTGTCATGACATATTTTAAGTAGGTACTTAGCAAAATTCATAAAACGTTGGTAACTGGTCCTACACCTACACAAAAATGTTAACCTTGACCTATTTTAAACCCCAATGCCCCGACATAAATGTACCGATTTCGCGAATCAGTATTTATTCTAAATACTTTAATAGGTATACTATTCATGACTTCTTCGACTTTATTTCGTACTTCATATTTATGTCGATAAAGCTCGTTATTTCCAACTTTAGGTGCTTTTTCTCTCCTGCGCAAACGAAAGTAGGCTTTTTACCGTATACTTTTATTGCTTTATGAATATGGAAAGCTTTTTTAAAATACATTTTATGATTTGAATTAAATCCAGTGTCGAAATTGCTTAGTATTTTGGTAATCCTTTCCAGTTAAGTATCTAAGTAGACAATGTGCAGCGGTAATTTTTGACGCTAAAAAATTACAGTTACATTTTATTATTAGTAAATGTTTTAATCTAATAATCCAGATCCGGAATCTTAATAAGTTGAGTATTGTTGTAATACCTACTCAAATTATAACCAATCAAATTATACCAATTACCTGCATATATAACCTAAATATTAACTTCAAGTTTGGACGTATTTTGAGTTGTTTTTATGGACCCGGACAGTTATTAGCGCATTGAGAACTAATAACTCCATCTTACACCAAAATTACTCCATACCCATTCGCATCTCTGTTCGTAGAGTGGTTGGTATCAAATATCGCCCGTGCTAACCTAACCGCTAAATTTGATGAGTTTTAGTGACGCGACGAGAGCGTGACACGTTGATCCGACATCGTTGTCACGTCGGGCGGCAGTTAGCCAGCGTGGGATGGGATAAACGTCGAACTTGTCACGTCAGACGTAGGATATCTCTGTAGAATAACACCTATAGAGATATTTTGCTTCGTGTTGGGTGATCGAACATTGTCCTCTATTCAGCTACAGAAGTTTGCCTAGAAACAAAAATATTTTAGGGCTGAGATCGATCTTTGTGAACCTTTGAAGGTTGAATAGTCAGAACTGATACTTTCATCACACACAAAACCATTCAAAGTTAGAATAGTCATCATTGTTGTTATTGTAGTTATCATTGTTTGAATAGTAATTGCCCGCGTGACATGAAATCACTTGTCACGGTAGCTTAAGTAAAGCATGTCCCGGCTGAAGAGACGGTTGGATGCGGGTTCAAATACCGTTCGTGATATAAATATGTCCTTCACAAATTAATCTGTAGAGTATTAAATGTATTTCACATCCTAAGGTTGTAGGCAGTAGGCACCTTCTGGATTTACAGCAGATAGCATTTCTTTTTCGGTCGATTGCACTGTTCCAAATGGCTGAATTGTTTTCTTTTTGCAGAACGCCATAAAAAAAATTAAACTCCAGTACGTAAGTTAACAATCATTTTGTTCTTCTCCCCATCTTTTGTGGACTTTTTCTTTAGTTGCTCTACTGATTTAATTTTTTTTATCGACGATAGGCAAACTTTTCACCACGGTCTCACCTGATGGTAAGTGACGATGCGGTCGACGATGGAGCATGCTCATTATTGTTATACATTTGTATAAGTGTACGAATAATAATTACATCTAATTTAGGTACGTAGGATAATGTCATTTTGTTAAATGAACTTTTTTTTTGATACTACTACATTAATTCAACATTTTAAATTCGAAATTGATTATTTAATAATAAATATGTGTGTGTGGACATTTCACACAACGCCATCTAGCCCCCAACTAAGCATAGCTTGTACTATGGGAACCAGATGACTGATACAATACTTATATACTTTTTTGTTTGTAAATACATACATAGCATACAATATAACACCCAGACGCAGAACAAACATCTATGTTCATCACACAAATATTTGTCCCGGGTAGGAATCGAACCCACGGCCCTCAGTTCAGAAGGCAGGGATACTACCAACTGAGCTATCGGGCCCGTCCCGATTTATTTATTTATTATTTATTTATTTATTGATGTCATGTCTATGTCACCACTCACAGTCCTTCATCATATCATCTGTAGTTACATTTTATTTTACGTAGGGTTATATCAATTTCATTTACCATTTTGTTATCAAATTACCAAATTAAGCTCAACATAAATAAAACTGTCGTAAATGTTAACTTAGGCCAGAGCAAGTTACTCCAAGTAATGTGCAGCTTTACGATGCACTATCTAAGCTTAACTTTGGTCCACTTAAAAGTTATCCATCGTACTTAGCTAGCTTGTAGTAGACGGTTTTAACTTTACGACGCGACGGCTGGCTCTATATTGATCCATTTTTGATAAGAACTTTGCTGTACACTTTGGGATATTTTTAGCGTACTTTTTTTTCTTACATTTTGGCTCTACAAATAGTGTATTTAGCCAGTGTCAAGTATTGTAATTTTTCATCGTTAAAGAATATATCACGTAAAGTCAAGTCCAGTCAGGTAGCCGTATAGTCCCGTCTAAGTCATGCTCGAGTAGGTAAAGTGGTGGCAACTTTACTAGAAGCTTAATACTCACGTTTCACTACATTATATCACTTGCCCTCTCATGCTCGTAACTCAGCACTTAATGCGTAAAACGCCACCAATTTTGAACATTAATACTGGAAAAAGCACAATTTTCGCGTTCCCGCCAAAACCCCTTTAGCGTACTTAGTAGTAATATTTAAATATGTTGTAACAGTATTCCAGTAAACTCCATATAGATCCTTACTTATAAGAAAGCTAGGCTAGGCTTCGAATAAGTTTAATGTGTTAGAAGGGTTTTATTCCCAACAAAAACGGATTAGGCAGGAAATAAAATGTTACTCAACTGAACTTAATGTTAAAGTGCATAACGTGTAAGAAACTGTATTTAATATTATACTGCTTCCGGTTGTAATGATTTGATATATAGGTATGTATCTACACTACCCTCCCTAATTATTATGCTCTAGTATGTACACTTCGTCGTTCGTCGTCGCGTCATTTAAATTCCTTTCATCCAAAGGTTGTCTGGAAGAGATCGCTTTTAGCGGTAAAGTCCCCATAGTTTATTTTTGTAGTATTTGTAAATCATATAAGAACAGTTAAACGTTATTTGGAAGTATTTAAAAAAGGTATCATGGTCAGTAAAGTATGAACAAATGAGAGTAGGTAAGCCAAATATTAATATAAGATTTTGGCAACTCTCCTTAATGTATTAGATATATGACCTACGCACTACCTATAAAGGCAACAAATATATAAAAAACGGCAACAATGATGGATGCTACGGCGAAACGAATTATTGACGTTATGTTATGTTTTGAAAAAAAGGGAAGTTTGATTTGTTTTCTTTGCCGAAAAAAGTTTTGTGGTAAAATACACGAGAATTTTTGTTTCCCTATTCCTCGAGTAAAACATATAAAAGTGTTATTATGGACTGACTCACCACTCGCTTCGTTGCATAACGAATCTACAATTCTTCATGACACGTTTTGACAGCTACGCGTGAACTGATCTGCACTAAAGTTTGATAGTTGCTAAGTTTGCACTTAACCCTCTATAACATGCCTACCTACTGCAACGCGTTTGGGTACGATTTGGGTCCTATATAGATAATTTTGAGGGTTCTTGGAATTAAACCGAAACCGGTTGTGTAGCTATTGAATTTTTTTCCCATATTTCGGGTAGTTTTTAAGTTTTAACGTGTAGGTAATAAAGGTTGATTGTCTTCATGAATGTAGGTACGTGTAGGCACTATTATAATATCTGTGGTGTAGGCAAAAATTTAGGTTTCAAGTTTCAAAACAATACCTTTTCGTTTTCTCTTTACGTCTTTTCAGAGTTTTCAGTAAGCTATCCTTCATTTTGGCTTTGAGTAAGTGGGACTTTGATATGGCATAATTGTACTAACTTTACCCCAATTGATAGTGGCATAATTATCGCTAAAAAGCGATAGAACGGCACGAAATTAACAAGACGAAAAAGAAGATATAATTTTACGAGCTTAGGTAATGCAGACGCGCGACGGGCATCATTTAGCACCCCAGTTTTAGACTAGGTAAGAAATGATTTTCTAAACTATCTTCTATGTACAGAATTTACCTACCGTTTTGCAATTTTATACACAGATTGTAATAGAATATATAAATAATAATAAATGAAATCTTTATCGAACACATCTTATACAAACATTTAGGTGAAACCCAGGCTCGTGAACTAGTAGTAAACTGCACTATGGACGCCAGTGCCCTCCCTTATACATTGGTAGGGAGGGCACTGGCTTCCATAGCATGCGTGTTTGATATCGGGTCGCTGGGAGCTACAAAAACGCCGCTGTGTTTATAAATAAAATATAGGTTATAATTTAGCCATTTTTTATCCAACTCTCTTCACACAAAACTAAGACAACGCGGCACTTCGCAATGGTTTCTTCGCTTGGTATTGTTTCTTCGGTTTTTAATTAACAATCCGGCGGTTTAATTAACGATGGTCTTTGATGTTTTATTCATTAACACGTATTGAAAGTCGGCAACGTTTCATGTTTCAGTTTGGCATTTCAACGTCCGCATAATTTTGTGAACTGACATTTTGAAACAAAGGTGGATGGTTTAGTATATATTCATCAGATCAGCAATTTCTACCCAACCATATCTTACCTATGATAATACCAGGTAAATTCTAGTAAACTTAATGGATTCGATCTCTGGCTAGGACTATCAAGATAAGTGATGTTTCAAAAATCTAATTTTACAGTTTCCATTTTCATCAAAATTTGGCCCGTAACTCTTTTGAGTGCTTACTGATATTTCTCATAGTTTCGGATTTGGCCTACCACGCCTACTCTTTCTCACACCACACCTTACTTATATACCTTTATATACCTACTCTTTCTCACACATTTAAAAAAAACTGGGGTTGGATATGTGTTCTAGTCTAGCAGAGTCTTGTCTAAGCTACATAGCTCTACATCGGTATCTACATTACTGAATGCTAGTTTTTATTAATAATAGGTATAATTGGCTTATGGATAACAGTTTATTAGCACATAACGCCACGGAAATACACTTCACACAGTTTCTTGCGGCCCACGCGATCTGTTTTGGCAGTTTCGAGGCTAGCAGATCATCGTGCAGTACGTGTAAATAGTTATGCATGGGCAGCAGCAGCCACCGTACCATCCGCCAATTATTGTGTTAAAACGAAAACTGAATTCACATAAATACCTACTTACACATCATCATCAGCCTGAAGACGTCTACGGATGAACATGGCCTCCCTACAGCGCCACTTGAGCGGCTGCTCAACTCTTGCATCCATCGGGTCGCCAGCGGTTTTCACCAGATCGTCGGTCCACCTAGTGGGAGTCCGGCGTACGCTGTGTCTTCCGGTTCTTGGTCGCCACTTGAGAATGTTTCTTCCCCATCGATTGTCATTCTTGTATACGAGCAACGTGGCCTATGACCTACCCATTGCCATTTTAAGTTGCTAATTCTATATCGGTCACTTCAGTTCTCCTGCGGACCTCCTTACGGATCTTATCTCACAGGGAAATACTAAGCATAGCACTTCCTATAGCTCGTTACGCGACTTTGAGCTGAGGCCTAGGCTGCGTCATCCAGGTGTTGATCGCATCAGAAGAACCTACCTTTCCTGCCCATTGGTTGTCAGTTCTACGAGCGTTCTACATACACATCATGCATATGTATGCAGTAGCGTATTCGATAGATAAGTAGGTATATAAAGAATATAGATAATATAGATTACCTACACAGAACCCGATTTATGCCATGAACTCATTACGGTTGTGGTGCACTATACTAACGATCATGTCGCACTAACGACTGCGTCGCATGGCTCAAAGCGCCGCTCAGTTGCCGTCGCACTTAGCTTTCTATTACAGCTTTCACTGGGCTAATAGGTAAAACATTATACCTACTTGCTTAAAGTAGTGTCGATCAATTTTAATGACGTTGATACTAGGACTTCCATAATAATTTGGCTTTTCTATGTTAATCTTTAGTGTTCAGTCAGTATATTATTACCGTTGTCAAAATACACGCGCGGAGAACGTTGACCACAGGGTACTTTCTTATAAACGGAAAACCCTGACCGCGTTACGTGTTCTATGAATTATTGTATTTTATTTTTTATTTTTATGTTTGATAGACTTGCGCGTGAGCACTATATCAGGTGATTTAAGTGACGTTGACTAAAAGTTATTTACTCTCGACTACAAAACTTTCAAGATTGAATTTTTTGGGATTTTTTATTAGCTAAATTAAATTTGAAAGTCTTTTGCCAGTAGTGGGACAATTGATGTCATGGGTTAGTTATAATGAGGCAGTGTTTGATGTGTTATGAGAAACTAACACTATGATATATGAAATTACTCCTGCCGTACTATTCATAATCATCTAATTGTCTATTCATTCCTACAACCAATAGCTCAACCCAACATCGATGTTTAATAAATAAATAAACGAACGCGACTTGAATAGCCAGTTGGTTCTAGCAAACGACTATGAAAATAATACTGCCCCAGTTCTGTGACCAATGTACCCGTGTTTTCAAACATCAATACACCCATTAATTTGCCATTCTAAAATATTTAACAAAGGGCTGATCGATTGACCAAGGCTAGTGGTGGTTCTGGCGTCATTTGCATCCGCATACAAATATGCCAAGTTGATTAAAATGTCTAAATGAGGGACACCCCTGTGGATTTGCAGGTTTATTAGGTATAACCACAGATATCAAAATAGTAGTTACCTGCGTATAACCATTGGTATTATTCTCTGCGGTTTTATGAAGTAGCCATAGGTACAGTTTGGTTTTAACCGCAACTTTTCTCTTCTCCTGAGGAAACTCAGCTAAAACGTATTATTTTGCTGTTGGCGCATTCTGCGTATTGTTCATTTGGCGTAGATACAGGGAATCCTAGTTAGCGTACAGGATCTATGTAGGTATCTGATCATTAGGTGTTTATTATTTATATACGTGGTGTTTCACTTGTCCAACAACAAATAAAAGTTAAGAGTTAAGCCTTATAGCGCAGATAATTATATAGCCTACCCACGTCGTGGTTATGGTATCATATTTTCACACGCCAACCCTTAATTTTTTCGGAATAAAAAGTATCCTCTTTTAATCTTGTGTGCAATATTTCATCCATCAGCCACACAAACAAACGAACGACGATTCATTTTTATATTAACGAAATAGAGTAACTAAGATAGGACTTTTCTGCAAAGTTCGTCTAGATAGATCCCCCGCTTTGCCAGTTATTCTGCCATCAAGCAGTAATTTGCAAGCAAATGAGACTTTATGACCTGATTTCAGTCTAGTAATCTGATTACTATTAGACTATGTGATGTCTCAGGATACGTGCGCAGTGCAGCCACGGCCAACTTTAATACTTTAAAGTTCAAAATAACACTACAACTGTTAATGGGTGGTCGTGTCGCTTAACATCAGGTCTACTAGTTGGTTGGTTGGTTGGTTGTTGGTTGGTCGTAGTAAATAAAACTAAAATTTTTGGAAATTTTTGTTGATCGCTAATTTTACCTAAGGTGTAGGAGAAGGAAGGAAGTAAACTAATAAAAGATGGTAATACCTACGTATACTTTATATTTTATGGATGCTTCTTCCATAAGCAGTAAAGTTTTATTAGGTAGGTACAGAGGCATCACATTACCCAAGGTACAGGAAAATAAATAACTAGCTTTTTCTTTTGATTTTACAATTCTACATAGGGTACCTACCTAACTCAGAAATGTTTGTTTTTGGGAAATTAAACTACCATAAGAGTGTCCGGGTGAATCATTACAAATTCCAAAAATAATATTTTTGGTCCCATGTCAGCAGTCAATGATTCATTTAGTTCAAATTTAAACTAACGGAAAACCCCTTGATCCCTTTGGTTACTAATATGTGTTTATCTAATGTATGAGTTATCTACAACTACATCTTTCTCTAATTAGCTACTTTAATTAATTCGCTACTTTCGCACTATTCCAGATTCAAAACTTTTGTTATCGCATAACATTTTGAGACTTCGTTCTATTCTTCTATTTTTTTATAAAAGGTACAATACAAGCCCGCCACTCTTATTGTTTGCAAAAATGCTGTCACCTTTCTAACGCCAACCAATTTATTTCCAGATACATTTTCTTGGCGATCTACACGGCGGAGATGATAATTAAGTGCATAGCGAAAGGCTTCATTTTAAACAAGTATACTTACCTGCGGAACCCGTGGAACTGGCTGGACTTCGTGGTCATCACTTCGGGGTACGCTACCATTGGGATGGAGGTCGGAAATCTGGCCGGCCTGAGGACCTTTAGGGTGTTGAGGGCGCTGAAGACTGTTTCTATTATGCCAGGTGAGATATATGTTTAAATCTTTTTATCCGACTTGTCCATTTAATTGTTTTTTTATTTTTGTCAACATCTATCGGCATGAGCTTCATTTTCCTATTAGCAACTTCAATTAAGTCTTAGGACCGTACATCTAGACGCACGGAAACACGGCATCCGTACCTACATATATCGTAGAGATTCCTAGAATACATACCAATGTTGGCCTATCGTTGATAAAAAAAAAGTCTTAGGACCGGGTTTAATATCGTCCTTAAAGATAACATGCATTAAGACTTATTATTCCATATAATTAAATCATTTAAAAAGCTCAGCACCCTTACATACCTTATGGACCTGGCAAATTGCACATTACTCATATCTTATCTGATACCCCTTGGATTTGCCGACGTCGTCACGTAGGTATACTTACGCTGATGATCCTTTTAGTCTTATACGACATCCGGCTTTTTATGATCGTAGGCACAGAATAAATGATAGTAGGTAGGTACATGCCATAAGGAAAAATGTATGGAGGAGCGATTGGTGCTAAATTTCATTAGCTTTCTGAATGTAGTAAGATGAGTAAAACACGATTTTTGTTTTAGAAACCAGAATCGAAAGCTTTTATATTTCGCATGGAGAAGAAAGGTTCTCGAGTGGCGATCACGAACCGGAAGACGCATCGTAGCCCGGCCCCTTACTAGGACCGACGATCTGGTAGAAGCCGCGGGAAGCCGATGGACGCAGGAGGCGAGCAGCCGCTCAAAGTAGCGCTCCCTGGGGGAGGCCTATGTTTATCAGCGAACGTATTCAGGCTGTTGATGATGATGGTAATATTTCGCATGTGGAACGAAAATATTTACTTAAATACTTAATTAGTAGATACCTACATATTGGTGTATATCGAGTCCAGCTAAATTGCTCTGTAGCTGATAGGTATGTATTACCCCAAATAATATAATACCTACAGTACAGATGCCTCATCCCATACAACGGAATAACGCGGGCTATTTTACGAATTATTTTATTTCTGCATAACGCAAGATTATCAAGCGACATTTATTGCGTGCTGGCGAAGTATTGGGCCAAATGAATCCACTGGACACTAAGTAGTAACTCTAGACACGATTACTAAATTTTTTTCAAGTTCGGGCTATTTTTCTTTTGTGCCTGATGGGACCCCATGGTATTGCTTTCTTCTATCGAAGTTTTAGAAACTCATTCGTCCACGTTCATCTTGGGCAATTAAACAAAATCAATTAATGTAAAGTTGATCTACTACTGAGTGTAAAGCTAGGGCAGATTTCTGAACATTTCAAAATTCAGAAGCAAACTATTATCATAACATTTCTCATTCAAAGTTTAGGGTGCAAAATATTGAGTCGTGTTCGAATTACCATAATATCCGGGGAAGCATATTCGTTTCAACTTTAGAATATATCTTCCCGATGGCAGATGCATAATCGTTTCGGAAAGGCAAAAAGGTTTTGAGATATACCTTACGTTTTATTATCAAAAATACAAAATGAAACAAGAATTTCTAGTGGAATTCCGCTAAAATAATACTGTAGGATTATCTATATTGGGTCTTAAAACTGTCATAACAAATATTTTTCTTATTCTTTGTCACATACATGTACCAGCAACAATCCCTTACAGCTTTCCCAATATAGATAATCTTATAGTTTTATTTTAGCGGAATTACACTAGATATTCTTTTTTCATTTTGTATTTAAAATGAACTTCCGCGAGGTCATGCCTGATTCAAACAATTTTTTTTTTGTTTTATTATTAAAAAAACCTAATCGTCTTTGGACAATGTTATCTATTTACTGACTAATTCATCACGCGAACGTTTATTTATAGTACCTACTAGTGATGTAACGAATACTCGCATTCACATTCGCATTCGCCAATATTCGCATATTTTCCCATATTCGCATTCGCATTCGCAGAATTTCTGCGAATGTTTTGCGAATATGAATATTAGAAAGAAAAATAATTTGAAGATAACAGTAGGTTAGTAAAATCAAAGTTCATTCATTTTTCAGGTTTTGTAATGTAAGGAAAGTAACTTAACTTCGTAATTGTATTATTATTTGGTGTGTGCAATAAAGTGTTTATGTATCTATCTATCTCGTAAGCACATTATCAGTCTTGACTTTACCATTTATTTATTTATAATTTAAGCCCCCCCTAGCCCTTCCTAAATACAAGAATGTGAGGTGGCAATATTTTTATGTTGTTTTGTTTGTCCTGAAGTTCATGATGTCGTCATGATGGGTTCCAACTGAAAATCAGTTATTGAGGTCGCAAGACCTTGATTGCACGCTGAGTTGGGACCTATATCATGACATCACGCAACATTACATATAGTACGATGGTACCTACCTACCTTTTATTTTTGTTCTCTGTTTTATTTTCAAGTTGTATGTATTGTGTGATGTCCTGAAAAAAATTATTTTCTTTCTTTATTTTTTTATATTCTCAAAAAAATAGAGGAATAGTTAAGCTTTATCATCGAATCTTGATATACCTAACTAAATGCCACAGAGGGCGCGGTCTTATCGCTTAAAATAGTTTCTTAAAGACAACCTACAGAATAACTACGTTTTTGAGTAGCTGTATGCATGTTTCTATAGTGCGTGGCTAGATGAAAAGGCATTGGGAATAAATATAGAACGTGGCCAGGAACAACCCATAATACCTAGCATTGTTAGATATACCTACATACCTACTTTTGCATTAATTACAGATTAAGTGGTCATTGTGAATTTAATATGAATAAAATCAATATAAAAAATAAGATACGGTTTCAAAGCTTACTTATAGCAATATTTTTTCTTCCATCAGTAAACCAAATTCAAAGTTCAAATAGGTACTTAATGTTGCCATGTTATATGCCTCCAGGGAACACTCATGAATGCTTAATCACCGTAACGCCTTTATAATATACGACCATTCGAAAAGAAGGTTGGAGGAAGGAAGGAAACCTCAAATCGCTCCTCCATACACTCAAAAATCAATTCCATTTACGTAATAAAACCTTACGTAATAAAATTTTTTAACAATCTGTTCTTTTAGATCCCAACATGCATATAAATAAAACTGAAGCATTGTCTGTCGGGTGTGTGTATGTATCGACAAGTATTTGTCTTGTGTGTATTATAAGTAGGTATTTAAGATGAACAACTTTTTATCCCGTTTCAAAATTTTCTTGGTTTTCCGCGGTCTAAAAATTAGAAGTAAAAACCGCGTAAAAACAAGAAAATTGCGGATGGAACTGCGGGGCGTAACTAGTGGTAATATTATATTGAAGTCTCATAATGTAGTAATCAAAAGTTTTCTCGTTTAATCTAAGTTTGTATTTGCGTGGGTTTTAATAACCATCCCCTCTGGTAAACTTAAGTTGTACGGGCAATGCATCAAGTAATGACATTTAAACTTTTATCCAGGTTTCTAGTATTGCAGCGAGTACTTTGAGAACTTCTCTAGTTTAATGTACGCTAAAACCTACACTTACTTTACCACAGATTTAAAACCAATTTAAAGTGTACGCGTTGCATGTTCATGACGCGTTGAATACATAATCTCTTAAATTTTACCTGATAGTCTGCTGTAATCACATATCAATCTGTTGCGCTCATAGCGAAGCACGACTAACCGTCCCTAACCGGTCAAAGTTATGGCAATGTGCCCTGCGGTCACTATTTAGATCGCTAGGTCTAGAAGTGGTTTTACAGCGCAGCGCTACTATGCTAGCACGTTAAGCCGTTGATCTCAGCTGTGGTAAGACAATTGTTGTAAAGTTAAATCAGAACGAAGCCATAGCTCAGAAGAAACCTTTGTGCAGCCTAAAAATTCTGACCGTGGTGTTCAGCTAGATCAGTAGAATGCCAGAATGCGAAAATTCACTTTTATTCAATTCCCTGCACTCAACACTGGCAAAAGACAAAAACCATGATGGTAACAGATGCTATCAAAAAATGGCGCCCAATGCTCGACGGAAAACGTAAAAACTGACAATATATCTTTATTTTTTTTCCAGGCTTGAAAACCATTATAAACGCACTGCTGCACTCGTTCAAGCAGCTGGCAGAGGTCATGACACTGACCATTTTCTGCCTGATGGTGTTTGCGCTGTTCGCCCTGCAAGTCTACATGGGGGAGCTGCGGAACAAATGCGTGAGGAACCTCATCATGTCCCAGGGAGAGAACTTCACTGATGAGGTGTGGTTTGCGTAAGTAACGTTTAAAACAATGAGGACATTTTAGAAGCAGTAAATTTCTGGCGCATAACCACGGAATTCGTCCTATTTACATGATAGTCTATGCGCGACACTGAAAAAATTCAGGGCAGCGCATCCAACGAATAAATCTTTAAAAGACATAATGCCAGCGCAAAATGAGAACAAGTCAACGATGACCTACTTACTCTATATTTTCCTTCACTCCTGATTTTGTTACACCTATTTTCCACTCTAAATTTTTGCGTTCCGTTTTTATGTACCGATACGTGGTTACTAAATAGAACTTTATTAAGTCAAGCATTATTAGGTGTACTGATTGGTTATTTACGGACTAAATACATCGAAACTCTATTTAGAGATGTTTTATTGTAAATAGGTACTTACATTATTATTAATGCGGCGAACTTAAAACAAACCAAAGTCATAATTTGAGAGCCCTATTCTAATTATCCTATTGCAATCACATAACGATATATTTTTTACTGCAGATAGCTTACGCGATCGCAGATTATCAACCAATGATTTATCATAATGAATCGGCAAAGCTATTTAAATCTTAGAGCATTTAACCAGTGGAGATGTTAACGTTATAATCCGCAAGCATTATATTCTGCCGATTTTTACGGGGGACGAAGTAAACACGTATAGCACACGCGCAAACCGCGCCTGTAAACGCACGCCGCACTTAAAATACGCACACAGTCATATAAACTAGCGTAGTTACGCAGTATTACACGCACATTATGATAATGCGTATGACCAAATAGCGCCATATGACCGGCAGTGCTACTACAATACTACTGGTACGCCTTGCCTTCCAACTCCATTTATAAATGCTCTAAAATGTAAATAGTAGAATTGAAAGGCAATCAACTAACTTGCTAGATCATGATTAAATTGTCCAATCCCAGATGGATCAACGATTCATCAAACTGGATGGTGGATGACGAGGACACGCCCATCATCTGCGGCAACCTGACGGGTGCCAGGCACTGCCCCCAGGAGTGGACGTGCCTCTGTGTGGGGCCCAACCCCAACCACGGGTACACGAACTTCGACAACTTCATGTGGTCCATGCTGACGACGTTCCAACTCATCACGCTTGACTATTGGGAGAACGTGTACAATATGGTAAGCTTCAAATAACTTACCTATACCTATTATTAGTTCTGCGAACAGAAGACTGCGAGCTCAAACTTTTCTGCAACTATTGTGTTCAAACCTCACACCCGCCCGGTGATGCTGTAAAGGTAGGTAGAGATCAACAACATTAACCTTTAAAAAAAAACACACGGCTCTGTATATCTTGAAAATATCTTGACGGATCTTGTTCGTATTAGAAATGCTTGTTTAGAATTTGGCATCGAATGTTTTTGTTAAATATAACAAACCAAAATCAGCCAGTAAATAGCGCCCCAGCAAACTGCCCCTCTCTTGAGGGAAATACAACACAAATCAAAAAGTGCCGACAAAAAACTTCTATGAAATTGTAAAACCTGTAGGTATACCAAAACACCCAAGTTTCGGCAAAATTAGTAAAATCATTAAGCCAACTACTTTTCTTCTATTTACATCTTAATAATTCACAACTTTTATTATTTACATTTTAAGTTATTTTATCGATATACCTCACGATTGCCAAGGACTGCCAACTGTATTAATACCAATTGTAGATACTAACTATTATGTAATCTGTGCCCACAAGTACCATTTACGTAAGCCACTTAGATAAAATTGCTAAATTAAGCAGACGGCTATACCAATTTCGCGATCCCATCGAATATCTTTAAGATTAAACTCAATCTGGCATCTAATCATACTTATCTCTAGTGACTTTCCCCGAAAACCTTTGAACCTGAAAAAGTCCGACGTCTTTGAGTGAATGGGTCTTTTGACACCAACTCTCATCCAGGGGCCTTACCACAAACTAATACAAAACCATCATGGTTCGTAACAGGAATGTTTCGAGGTTACAATAATATTGTTCGAATTCGTACCATGAACTTATAAAGTATTCCTGCGCGAGAACGAGACGTCTTCATTTTCATTTTTATATAGCGTTATCACTGTCGCAGGTTGATGTCAACATGATGTATTTGAGTGAATGATTCAACGTGACGTCATCAAAACTGCTCTGCCTCTGCAACATTATAGTATTCTTACTTTTATGTAATTTGTCAATGTATGATTGAAGTAATAATGCTATAAGAGGTTGTGGTAGGCCCCCAGGTGTCTAGGTATAACATGAATAACAAATACCACCCTGTCTTCATTAGGGTCAACGTATGGAGGAATATCTCGACCCTAATGATTGTGGGCTCTCGACGAATTTGGCTCCGACTACAGAATACTTATGGATGACACGCATCAAAGTTGGTTGAAGTCCCAGATAATATAATACCTACAGTACAGATGCCTCATCCCATTATATCACGAATATGGAAATATGGAAAAAATATGTCTTTGTGTACGTGGCACGGGCAGAATAATGGCAGCGTAATGTGTGTGTCACTGTCATTGCATCAATTATCATGACATTGACAGTGAGTGACACATAAGTTACCGTACCAGCTCTTCCGTGGCCTGCTAAAAAAGGCACAACGTATAAATATTGTTTTTCTGTGTATTTTATTTTTCTTGTACATGTATTATACATGGATGAAATAAAAAAAAGAAGGATTGAGTTTTGATTGACATCGAACTGAAGCCCAAAATGGCGGACATATTACGTATGTGTGTCAGATGAAAGTAGGGCGACCGGCTTCGTATGATGTGCGTGTGTGCGTGTTTCGCTCGTACGTACAAAGCATTCCGGCTTCCTAAGGGTGCTTCAGTTTCGGATCAGTCGGGATTCCCTCCTTCTTTTTTTAATAGCTCCATGGTATTATAATTTATTTTGTTTAAATATTATATTGTTTGTTCTGGAGTTCGTGATGTCATGATTATGGGTTCCGACTGAAAATCAGTTATTGGGGTCTTAGGACCTTGATTACATGCTGAGTACCTGAGCCTTTATCGTGACGTCACGCAACATTACATTTTATACGGTAGCATTATGTTTTCTATTGTTATATTATTTATGTTGTATGTTAGAATGTAATGTTGTATGATGTCCTGAAATAAATGTATTTTCTTTCTTCTTTCTTTCTCATCCCATACAACAGAATCACGCGGGCTATTTTACGAATTATTTTATTTCTGCATAACGCGAGATTATAAGCGACATTTACGTCTTGGCGAAGTATTGGGCCAAATGAATACATTAGACACTAACTAGTAACGCTCACGACACAAATACTACATTTTTGCAAGTTCGGGCTATTTTTCGTTTGTACCTGATGGGACCCCATGGTTGAATTGAAGCAAAATTCTTGTTGAGCTTTTTGTGTCGTTTTATTGCATTACTATATATGTGGCTTTCAAACCAAAATGGTTAAATCAAGGCTAAACAGAATAGGTCTTATGAAGTCCAACACAGTCACAGCTTACAATAGTGAGATGAATACTGGATCTTTAATTAAACATGCACACGGGTGTTATTAGTTTAATGTGTGTATTTCTGTATCTGACTAATAAGCTCCCAAACCTGGCTTCTTTTTTGTTTGAAAGGTATACTGAATGTTCTTAGCAATGATTAGCCAATTGCTTTTTCTCTTATCTGTGGCTATAGTTCAAGAAAATCGGATCATCCGTTGTAATAGCATCAGCTCTTTTTAGCTGAAAAGGGAAAGTTTGGGGATTTTGAATTATTGAACAAATAACTCGTTATTTTAAAAACCGAGTTTCTACGGGTAGTCGGATAAAATTTCAGGTAAAGCCGCGTGCATATTTAAAAGTTAAACGTTGCTTTTCAATGTTCTCGAGAATGATGTGGGTGGAATGAAAGAAAGAAAGAAAGATATTTATTTGTGCCAAACACTTACACTTAACTAATACTTACAACAGTTTATACAAACAACATATTATTATAGTGTTTGCCACAACCCAGCTCCAACTCAGCAAAATGCTAGCTGCAAGCAACTAGCGCTGAATGGTAAATCAATTTCAAATTATATTTCGCACTACTCAATTTAGCCACCGTGGTATAAATTTTTTTAAAATAAATAAATCTTTGTCTGTGCTTATAGCTTCACTTCATATTACTGAGCGTGTCATCTAAATTACTTGTATACTCTAAGGCATTTTATGACAAAGGTCTGGTGAAATGAACTTTGCGAACTCAGGGCCTGTACATAATGTAAGACCGTTTGCTTGTGGTCCCTTAATTAATTCTACTAGTGGGAGCCTTTTAAAGCGGCGAGAGCGTTTTGTAAAATGTTTAAAATGTTTTATGTCGGATTAGGTGAGGTTTGGGTTCTTATTTATTGGACTGTTTTTAATTGAGATGGTGTAGAAGTATTAAAGTCTCTTTGATTGACTTAAAGAGTAACATGAACTGTATAAACCGAGACAATTCATCTCTCGAGAAAGCTTTTGACCTACAGATTAGAGAAAAACAAGTTACTCTGTGTTTTGACCACAGAGAAAAAAAATGCTTCGCCTCCCGAAAGCGTCGTATTCTTCAAAGCTCTGTACTTTTGACCACACAGCAAGAAAAAGTTCAAAGCGTCATATTCTTCAAAGCTCTGTGCGTTTGACCACAGAACAAAAAAGTGCGAAGACTTATATTCTTCAAAGCTCTGTGCGTTTGACCACAGAGCAAAAAAAACGTGCGAAGCGTCAGATTCTTCAAAGATCTGTGCATTTGACCAATGTGAACGCAATAAAGGTTTATGTCGTGTATGATTATATCCACGTGATCATTCATTCTCGAAAGATTTTATTTCGATTTCTACAGCTCATGCTATGCTCAGTTATTGATAGTACTACCTCTGAATTGAAGATTGTGGGTTCAATTCCTATCAAGGGCAAACATTTGTGTTATGAACAGTAGGCGTTTGTTACGTGTATTGGTGTTCTATTATATTAACAGTTACTACTTTTTTCTTCAGGCTGTTAATTATGAAACAATGATGATGATTTTTTTCTTTTTTTATTTATTATTTGTCATTATAAAACGGTCGGACTAATCGGTTTAAGAGATACAGCCGTTTCAAGATGGGATATACAGACAGACAGCGGAGGCTTTTAGAGCCTAAGTACCGATCATAATCTATGGGCAAACATAGAAAACAAAACAGTAATGCTTCAAGGCTACAATAATATTGTTCGAATTCGTACCATGAACTTATAAAGTATTCCTGCGTGGGAACGAGACATCTACATTTTTATATAGCGTTATCACTGTCGCACGCCGGTGTTAACATGAAGTATTCGATGAACGATTTAACGTGACATCATCAAAACTGCAGATCTGCTTCAACAAAATTATAGTAATCTTACTGTTATGTCATTTTTCAAAGTATTATTGAAGTAATAAGAATTTGGCCCCTTGAATTCTTACTCCCAGCGAGTCGATATTAAACACGCAGGCATTGTTATTCTATTGTTATCTCAAGTGCTAGTATTCCAGAGGTTAATAGTATACCTAGGTAACACTACACTTACACGAACTTTTGAACTAGCGCTTATCTTACTAATAGCCCATAAATCACTCTGGATAGACGCTTCCGAGGTGCCGTGTAAACAGGTTTTCACCGGTATTCTGAATTAGAAACACTTTAGTTTGATTGCACTTTAGCAATTGACTGGCTCGAGAATTAAAAGAAAAAAGCGCAAGGGGCAAAGACGCGAAGTTGCAAAACGTGTCTTTTTCGGTCTCTCCAGAAGTAATGACCTATTCAATAGTTTCTACTTATGGCCAAGGAAGGTATGGTAATGTGAATTTCATCATCATCATTAACAGACTGAAGACGTCCACTTCTGAACATAGGCCTCCCCCAGAGAGCGCCACTTTGAGCGGCTGCTCGCCACCTGCATCTATCGGCTCCTCGCGGCTTTCACCAGATCGTCGATCCACCTAGTGGGGGCCCACGATGCTTCTTCAGGTTCGTGGTGCCAGTCGAGAATCTTTCTCCCCATCGGCTGTCAGTTCTACTAGCGATGTGGCCTGCCCTTGCTTTCAACTTGCTAATCCTAAGAGCTATATCGGTCACTTTAGTTCTCTTGCGGATCTCCTCATTCCGGATCTTATCTCGCAGGGAAATACCGAGCATCGCTCTCTCCATAGCAATGTAAATGTATTCAATTGAAAATATTGTAAAGTGTACAGCATTTATTTTACAGGGGGCCAACCACAACCTCTTATAGCATTATTACTTCAATCATACATTGACAAACGACATAAAAGTAAGAATACTGTAATGTTGCAGAGCCAGAGCAGTTTTGATGGCGTCACGTTAAATTGTTCACTCAAATACAACTGTCATGTCATACCTTTACATCATGTTGACACTGACGTGCGACAGCGATAACGCCATATAAAAATGTAGACGTCTCGTTCACACGCAGGAATACATTATAAGTTCATGGTATAAATTCGAACAATATTATTGTAACCTTGAAATATTAATGCCATGAAACATGATCGTTTTGTATTAGTTTGTGGTAAGCCTGTGGATTATTAGTCCTACAAATATACAATAAAACAAAAACTTGTTGTTTGTAGTATAGATTGCGCTTTATCTATGGTTAGTTCTAATTACTGTTCGCATTAAAACCTACTTACGATAAAATTCTGTGAATAAATTCCTAACACAAAAGTTACGAAGTAGCGTTTCGTAAGCGTAGCACGTAGCAGCGTAGCACGTTGTAGCGCTACGCGGCTACGAAGTAACGGAAATGCGGTAATGGCTAAAATTGTAACATTATTCTGAAAGTTATCACTCGGAACTATTTTTGTTAGAAATAGTTTATTAGATAAATAGTTTGTTATATTTTGTCCTTTTATTCTTATAAGTACAACCATTACACATATGATATAACTAAGTGGACTTATTTTGCGTAAATAGTTTAGTTTATTTAAAGTAAACTTTTTTAGGATTCCAAAGGGTGAAGTAAACCCTATTACTAAGGCTCCGCTGTCCGTCCGTGTGCCTGTCTGTCTGTCTATCTATCTGTCTGTCTATCTATCCGTCCGTCTATGACCAGGCTGTATCTCATGAACCGTAATAGTTAGCTTCACAAAACACCCCAGGAACTCACGGCCATTCATTTCATGTTAAAATGTCTACAGGTGCTGTCATCGTGCGGGCCGATGTCAGTGTCATTCTTCACCGTGGTTGTGTTCTTCGGGTCGTTCTACCTCATCAACTTGATGCTGGCTGTCGTCGCGCTCAGCTATGAAGAGGAGTCACAGATTACGCAGGAAGTGAGTATGAGCAGTACCGTGTTTGATTTATTTTATGGATTAACTGACCATGCTGGTTGGAAAACAAATGACTATGCAGTCTACTATTACCAATAAGTCTATAGTATCGCGTATGATTTTATACAGATGTTATTTAATTCATTAACATTAATTGAGTACATGATAGTACATCATTTACTGATGATTTATTAAAGAGTAAAGAGTGCAAATGAAATTATTTTTTATTGAAAATTATGAAGATTGCCGCAGCGCCTAACGCAGTTGGCACGGATGATTTTGATACATTTAGTCGTTTTATTATCTTGTATGTACTAATTAAAATCAGTAATTCATTATTTTAATTAAAATTTGTGCTGTAGCATCTGATTTAGTAAGTTATCCCATTTTTCGTAATTATTATTATTACCAAACCAATGTGTTAGAATTCAACAATTTTGGTCCACACGTGACCGGTATTAGGAGTAGGTATCTAGTTTCAAAGGATGCTAATAAATTCAATTACACCCAGTATAGCTACAATATTGTCCTATCTCACGAGAGCGGGAGAGATATTTGTAGTTGTGATGTGTATTTTGTATGTGTGCGTTGTGCTCGGGCGATACCGGGTAAGAGTAATATTGCTGTCCGTTGCAAGCATGCACCATCGTAGACTGCGTCATCACTCTCCATCAGGTGAGACAGTTGTCAAATTCTTTGCTTATAAAGAATTTAAATAAATCAAGGCTAACCCGCCTTCGTGAGATAAAACAACTGTGCTGGCCTATTTATTTAGATTCGATGTCTCTTTCTTTTGTAACTCGAAGGAGACTAGCTACCTAATTCTTTAGACACCCAAATCAAGACCTCGATTTCACATTTAAACAACTAACTTGCGAGCTCTTTACTCTGTGCTTCTTGCATGCCGTTAACAAGATTTGAAGACCGAGTTAGTGCAGAAAGTTTGTAGAACTGTGTTGCCACTTTGTTCACCTTAATCGGTTTAGCAAAGTGCATTCCACAGCTGAAATAATGTTACTGGCGATACTCTTTTGTTTTCTTTAGCCGACCAGATAATAAGTAAAGAAGGTAAAAAAACAATGATAAAAAACAAAAGAGCACTAATAAATAATAATAAATAAAATAAAATAAAAAATAAAAAAGCCTTTATTTCTTGAATTTCTTCTTAACTAGGTAGGTACCTAACTATCACAATACATAATAATTTTTGCTCTAATATTATTTTTTTCCACATTAAATTTTTAAATAGTTTGTTTTTTATTACAATTACCTACCTACTTACATATTAAATTTTATGAATATCTCATAATATGCTAATGTTTTAACAGAAAGGATACATTTATTTGTTTTTTTTTTTACATGAAACATAAGTAGGTATTAGGTATACATTTTAATATTAGAGTACCTACTTACACAGCATTAGCATTAGTAAAATTCGGACCAAGGTGTTTTAGCGGGAGTATAAAAATAATTTGTAAATTCTTGTATGTACCTATATAATAGATTGCAGCTGTCCTGACAGACGTTGTCCAGTATATACAAAATCTATAAACATGCTATTTTTAGCACTTTTACAAGTCTTCACTGACATACTTATTCTTTTCTAGGAACGAAAAAAAGACCTGAACGAGCACCGCGACGACTCCACGTTCAGCTTCGACCCGACGTCCCTGGCGGTGCGGACACTAGCCAAGGACTCTAAGAAGAGGATAGATGCCCGAAAAGGGCTGTTACTAGCCTCGTACTCAAGGAAAAGAACGAGGCGACGTAAACGGGGAAGGAGTGCGATACACCACGCTGCTGCGGTCGCTGCCGTCGCTGAGAGGTGGGTGAAATATTATTACTTTGTTCTAAATCGAGTATGATAACGTCTATTGAACACTAACTACGTGATAGTTAATAGCGAAATTTGCCTGTCCGTTCTGATCTAATAGGCACCGTATAATAAAATCATATCTTGGATGTGACCACTACCAATGTGGTACTTACAACTGAGCGCTACGGTGCCCTGCAACTAGATTAAGCCGTCGGCATCGGTTCCAGCTACTTTTGTACAATAGTCGTTAAGCCAAGTTAGAAGCCTTCAAGCAGCCACAAACTTCTGACAACAGAGCAAGCAAAATAAATACGCTTCACCCGAAGCGTCATTTTTTCAATGCTCTGTGTCTGACAACATCTGAACAATGAATGCACTAAGATAAACAAGATGCAATATTTTATTTTTAGTTATTAGATACGGTTTCAGTTATTTGCAAGACAAGAAAGAATCTATTGAATATAACTTGACTTGTTTAAGGCTAAATTTTGCATGTTCCTAACTATTATGTGCATGTGAAACATTTCAATAAAGCTTAGGAAGCGCGATGGCGAAGTCGTATCGTTCTATGAGTATACATACTTATAAAGTATTATAATGAATTCGAAGAGGTATTTAACGGTCCAGTGCGCTGTCTCCATTAATCAGCGGCTACTTAATCTATGGCTAACCATTGAAGAGGTTTAATTTAATCTGTTGACCCTCAAAGGAAAGGGTGCGGGTAAATTAACTGTCTGTTTAATGAACCGCTTCGATAAGCAGGGATAATGCTTATACACTTATGCTGAACGTTTAAAAGGATGCTCTTTTGCTAAGTAGGGGAAAAATTAAAACGATAAGGGGCTATTAGCAGGGTTGGTATGTTAACACCATAAGTCATTGTGATTTTTACTGATGCCAAGTTTAGAAGCATTTGGTAAAATATAGACGAAAAATAAATGACCGGTCCGACTCGCGTAAGAAGGGTCCGTGTCATTAGTAATAGGGTCCGTTTTACCCTTTGGGTACGGAACCCTAAAAAATTGGTGATTTTCATTCTTTTACAGCCTTAGGTACTTTATAAACACATCTTTAAAATTAAATCACATAAGTAAGTACTTAACATTGCGATCTACTTAATATTTTTATAAAAAAAAATGTATTAAGTACTCAGAATGTAATCGACATTAAATATAGTTAATTTAACCCTAGGACTGCCGAATGACCGCGAAACAGTAGAAAATTTATCGTTATGGTGACCGACGGCAGTCAAAGCCTGCAGAATTTATAAACTGTAAAGCTGTTAATGTTATTTGCATAAAGCCACGCAATTTGCATGTAGTTAATTCCCATACCTCAATATAGGTATACAGGACGTAATTTAATTAATTAGCATAAATTGAGCCCATGATAGTACATCATTCATAGATGATTATTAAAGAGTAAAGAGTGTGAAAGAAATAATTTTTATTGAAAATAATGACGATTTTCGCGGCGCCTAACGCAGTTGGCACGGATGATTTTGATACATTTAAACGTTTTTATACCTTGTATGTACTAATTAAAATCAGTACTTCATTATTTTAATTAAATTTTGTATTGTAGCATTTGATTAAGTAAGTTATTCCATTTTTGGAGTTATTATTATTACCAAACCAATGTGTTAGAAATCAAAAATTTTGGTCCACACGTGACCGGTATTAGGAGTAGGTACCTAGTTTTAAAGGATGCTAATGAATTCAATTACACCCAGTATAATGGGCTTAAACGTGGAGAACCATATTTCACAAACTGTTTATGCCTGAGGGCGTATTTATGTAATATTATCATTGCCGTAAGAATTTTCGGTTACGTTCCTTACACCTTGACACCTTGGCCCTTTGACACTGTTAACTGAATCGTGAAAGATAATACCATGGTCGGTCAACTGAGAATTGAATTAGGGAGAGAGATTTATTTTCTTGTACAAACATTTAGGATAACATAGAGTGCCTTATCTATGGAAACGTTTTATTTTATTTTGTTTGGATATATCTAACAGCTACTTAAAAGTTAATTGATTATTATGAACATAGTCGTATTTGTAGTTTACAATGTCCTACCAGAAAAACAATCGCAAGTAACTGTAACAGATAATAATTTACAGGTAAAAAGAAATAAATAAATATAAAGCTGTGGTAGCTTTACATCAATCTATTTGGCACGTCACAAAGCAGTTTTCATAGTAACTGTGGAGATGCTCTGCGCGAAGGGGACAGGCGATGCCCTCTCCAGAAACTTTAAATGGATATAACTCCGTGATTTATTTACCAATTTTACTTATTTCAATTATTACATTCTTTTTTTATTTACTTTGTGAAAATAATAATTACTTGTTCATTTTTAATAGTAGTCATCAGGCCTAATGAGTCTAATGCAAATAGGGCGATTTCTGTGACAGTTCAGTCAGGACAGTATTTAAAAACAGTTATTAACATAGAGTAAACGACGAGAATAAAAGCATGATCTAAGAAAATTTAGAATTATGAATCCATAATGTTTAATGTGCCAAAAATACCTTCCAATAAAAATTGTAATAATTCTTCTGCGCTAAAGCCTCAAGAAATCGTTTATTCCAACTACGCACCGTCCCGGGCTATTGTACCCATATCAACGATGTTATTACCGAGGTGCCTACTCTGATTTACAGTAGCACGACGTTTCGTGTTACGATTTTCATCTTGAGCAAGACATAAGCATGCATAATATTAGGATTACAGACACACGTGTTGATGCCGTTTTTCATTCATATAATGTATAGATATATACAATAGACGCGTTTGGTATTGGTCGCGTCTTCTGCAACGGGTAGTAGGTATAAGCTGTGAAAGACATCGGCACTAAAATATCTCTTCTTTCAAGAAAGCGTTTGACCAATTAACGATCACGCGGATCACGTCATGAACCTTATGTTGCGATGTCATTGAACGCTCGCCACGTAGTAACATATTCAGTAATCTGTGGCTCGGCTAGGTGCCATCCCTTTATGGTCGAACAATGGTCGAATTACCACCCATTCGGCCCAAGCGGTTTTTTTTGAGAGGGATAGGAGTATGGACAGTGTGGGGGTCCGGTGCCATTGTATACTTCGTTGCCCCACCACATGGAAGGTGGGAGTGGAGTGAAGGGTGGGAATGAAAGGAATGGGATATGTTATTAAAATTCCGTTAAGATAACTTCTATGGAAGAAGCAATATAATAAGAGGATGTAAATTTTATTCCGGCACGTTTTTAGAGGACGGTGCGTACCAAGCGGTTTGATTCTACGTACATAATTAGAACTGCTAAGAAATGAAATGCCCTGCCAGCGTATGTTTCCGGCAAAATATGACATGGCGTGTTCAAGAGAAGGGTAAATATAGGTACTCTCCCTAAGATATTTCATCCGAAATCACACCCAAATCTTCGGCCCGCAACTTTAGGTCAAAGATTCAATAGTCGTTAACCGTAGTAGGCCCCCAGCTGCCATATCCACTAAAGAAGTGGTCAAGCGAATGATGTCCGATCGTGCGAGGCGTTGACCGCGATATATCGGCGTGATATCGGCGTGATCGAAGATTTGATGGAGATGTTATAGTTTTATGAGTTTGGTGATAAGCTTTAAGTTCGAACGCTTTGAGGTTTAGCTTCGCTTATATCGCTATAGGGTTGCGTATAGTTACGCAACCCTATAGCTACGTTATCGATATGGACCGATACCTACGTTATCGGGTCTACATCGTCATATAAGGTATTCATTTTCTCTTTCCAAATTTTGCGGTTAATGCTTGTGTAGGTCAATCATTAGCATAATCGTCCGACTCGTTCCTCCACTGCCTAGGCCGCCTGGCGACTGTTGTTTTAATAAAAATTAAATGGGAAAATTACTTACTAAATAAATAAGTAAACAAAGAATTGTCCAGTTAATTCAATAGTTGCCGGCCTACATAGTTGATCAGGGTTCGTTTGCATTGTATGCAAATAAGGCCGATAATTCCGTCTCCCGCATTTCATTGTTGATACTTAGTTACCGTCGATACCTCGCACCGAGAATTGATGAGTTCACTCCAGTGTTCTCCTCTGTTTGCACTACAGTCTACATGCGATCATCAAGACGGTATGCCAAGCGTAGTGGTTATAGCAACTCCCTTATAATATACACTGATCAATACTTTCTTATATATAAAATAGTCACTGGACAATTGGGTTAGGTGACAGTCAAAGCCGACAACTATACATAAATAAATTTACGAATAAATTAGATATCTAAGAACAATGGTCTAGAATCATGATGGTACAGGGATCGGTCTGCTCGTCATAATAAGTCAGCACATACGTCGAGTCACGGATATTGGGTGAGCTGTTCAAACTGTCAAGTGTCAACTGTGGTGCGAGTGCTGACGTTAAAACCAGCTCCATTTTATAAAGGTTTAAACGAATATCAGCGGGCCGGTTACACAGCGATCGTTTTGCGCGAATCTCGGCATTTCGTGACATATATGGGCTCAGCGAGGATTCCATATAGGGGATCATCTAGAATGTACTAAACTAAATTATTTTGTATGGCTAAATAAGCCCCATTTGACCGCAATCTCCCCTGATAGAACGCGACAACGCGGTCTACGATGGACATGGTCGCCTAGAAGACTTCTTCACTCGCAACTTGAAGAGCTCCAGATTACACGGAAACAGACGCTGGTAGTGTTCCATTCCTTCGTTGCTCGGTTTATAAAATAAAAAACCGCTCAAATGGAACCGCTTTGTAGGAATCAATGGAATATCAACTATAAACGGGTGGCATGTAGCTGTACGTCTTGTCGTCCGATGGTGATATGGAGATGGTGGAATTAGATTGTTAGCATAGCTCATAGTTCACAGCACACTCACCGAAGTGTAACATGTAGAAAACTGATAGGCTGGCAACCTTACGACGGGACGGTGCTCTCACTAAATAATAAAATCCGTATTAGGTACGTTCTTATTGTCCAGCAAAATATATTACTCATTTAAGTTTTTCTTGAGTTTAATTTAATTGATAACTTTTTAAGTCCTACAAAACCGTCGCCCTGAATACGACCACGTTCCGTCGGCTGTCGGCTTGGATGATAAGCCGATTATGAGTTCATGCCAATAAAATCAGTGAGTAGCAAACAATAAACTGATATAAAGCGATTTGTCGACTTTATCAGACTTAATTATTAGGTTTTGCGGCAAAAATGATATTTTAATTACCTACTTAGGCATCCGTAAGTACTATGCTTACTTCATAATGAATTCATATGTAAAATTCGTTGTATTCCTGTGTATTGTATATCTCATTAGTGAAACAATAAAGAAATATCTATCTATCTATCTCATTCATCATCATCATTAACAGCCTGAAGACGTCCACTGCTGAACATAGGCCTCCCCCAGGGAGCGCCACTTAGAGCGGCTGCTCGCCTCCTGCATCCATCGGCTCCCCGCGGCTTTCACCAGGTCGTCGGTCCACCTAGTGGGGGGCCGGCCTACGCTGCGTCTTCCAGTTCGTGGTCGCCACTCGAGAACCTTTCTTCCCCATCGGTTGTCAGTTCTACGAGCGATGTGGCCTGCCCATTGCCATTTCAACTTGCCAATCCTAAGAGCTACATCGGTCACTTTAGTTCTCCTGCGGATCTCCTCATTTCGGATCCTATCTCGCAGGGAAACACCGAGCATTGCTCTCTCCATAGCTCGTTGCGCGACTTTGAGCTTAGTAATGAGGCCAACAGTTAGAGACCACGTCTCAGTTCCATAAGTCATCACTGGCAACACACATTGATTGAAAACTTTTGTTTTCAGGCTTTGTGGTATTTTGGACGAAAAGATAGGTCGAAGCTTCCCGAACGCTGCCCAGCCGAGTTGGATTCTTCGGGCGACCTCTTTGTCGAAGTTGGACCTACCCAATTGGACAGTCTGCCCTAGATAGACGTATTTGTCGACAACTTCGAGAGTATCGTTCCCAACAATTACCGGTATAGGTGGAACATGGGCATTTGACATGATTTTCGTCTTGTCCATGTTCATCTTAAGACCAACCTGTCGGGAGACTCTACTGAGGTCGTTGAGCATGGTGCTGAGATCATCGAGCGACTCCGCCATTATGACTATATCATCGGCAAAACGAAGGTTAGTGATATACTCGCCATTTATGTTGATGCCACATCTTTTCCACTCCAAGAGCTTGAAAACATCCTCCAATGCGTTTGTGAACAGTTTCGGAGAAATAACGTCTCCCTGTCTCACGCCTCTCTGCAATGGGATCTGTTCCGTACTCTGGTCTTGTAGTCGGACTGACATAGTGGCCTTACTGTACAAACACTTCAACACTTCGATATACCTATAGTCAATTTGGCATCGCTGTAAGGACTGCAGCACCGCCCAAGTCTCGATTGAATCGAAGGCTTTCTCATAGTCCACAAACGCTAGGCATAGCGGCCGATTATACTCTTCGGTCTTCTGTATAATCTGGCGTAGCGTATGGATGTGGTCTATGGTGCTAAAGCCTTTTCGGAAACCGGCTTGTTCGGGAGGCTGGAATTCATCAAACCTGCGTGCGAGACGATTCGTAATGACCCTCGAAAACAGCTTATACACATGACTCAAGAGCGAGATGGGCCTATAGTTCTTCAATAAGGTGTTATCACCTTTTTTGAAGAAGAGCACCACCACGCTCTTGTGCCATGCCTCCGGCGTTGTACCTTCAAGGATGACAGAATTGAATAACTTCTGGAGGACTATAAGTAGCGGTCTACCACCCGCTCTCAGAAGTTCGGTCGTAATTCCATCCTCACCTGGCGCCTTGTTGTTTTTAAGCTGTTTGAGGGCCATTCTAATCTCGTACAGGCTGACGTCCGGGATATCTTCGGTATAGTGTCGGACTAACTTGGCTCTGGTGTCCTTAGCTGTGTTAGTAGCGGGCTCACGTGTCGAGGTGTATAACTGTCCATAGAAGTTCTCAATCTCTCTCAGGATCTCAGGCTTGGATGAAATGACACTACCATTCTCGGTCTTCAGTTTTGTCATTTGGCTTTGCCCAATAGACGAATCTTTTGCGAACACCTTAGAGCCTTGGTTCCGCTCAATTGCGGCCTCAATACGTGAAGTACTAAAAGCACGCAAGTCGTGTCGTATGGAACTCCAGATACGTCTATTGAGTTCACCGTAGGCTGACATATCAACTGAAGACTGTAGTTTCATTTCGCTCCGGTCTGCCATTAATTTAAGAGTGTTTCCTGAGAGTTTCTGAGTCCTCTTTCGGCGTTGGGTCTTGAAGAACTCAGCTCCAACAGCTTGGACAGTTTCCACCAACCCGTTGTTCAACTCGTCCACTGTGTTGCAATCGGCAAGGCACTGGAAGCGATTTTGGAGTTCCAGCTGAAAGCCTTCGGGGTTTTGGATTTGGACAGGGTTTGGACGGAGCGTAGACCTCACCAGACGCGACCTTTCAAGCTTGACATTGATATTCAATGTGCCTCTTACAATACGGTGATCGCTACCGGTTTTCACCTTGCTGATCACAGAGACATCATCGAATATTCGCTTCTTGGTCGTCATCATGAAGTCTATCTCATTTTTCGTGGAACCGTCGGGGCTTATCCACGTCCACTTCCTGGATGGCCGCTTCTTGTAGAAGGAGTTCATCATAAAGAGGCCCTCCTTCTCCATGAAGTCAGCCAGCCTTTGTCCCCGAGGGTTCCGCTGCCCGTATCCAAATGGCCCCACTCTCAGCTCATCGCCATTCCTTGTGCCCAACTTCGCATTAAAGTCTCCCATCACAACGGTGAAGTATGTTTCGGAAGTATGCATGGCTTCGGATATATCCTCATACATAGCTTCTACTTCATCGTCGGAGTGTGCCGAGGTCGGTGCGTATACCTGGATGACCTTCAACGAATACCGTTTGGTTATTCTGAGTATCAGGTACGCTACCCTGGTCGACACGCTGTCGACTTTGATCACGTTGTTGACGAGAGACTTGCGGACGAGGAACCCGACACCACCTTGGGAAAGTTGGTCTCCCTCCCGGTAGAAGAATAAGTTACCGGAATTTAGGATTATCGTGTCCTGTCCCTGTCTTCGGACTTCTGACAATCCCATTACATCCCAGCGTAACTTACTCATCTCCTCCTCCAATTCGACCATCCTTTCGTCAGCCCTCAACGTGCGCACGTTATAAGTTGCCAGGGCCAGGGGTCGTGTTTGGTGGGGTTGGTAGCCGGGCGTCTTCCGGTGATTCTTCGCACCCCCTGCCCTGCCGTTACCATGACCGCTACCGGAGCCACGGGATAGTAGAGCCGCCGGGGACTGGGGGCCGTTATTGTTTGTGCTTGTCATTAGGGGGGGGGGGGTTTGCCATAATCACCACGCTTGGCAGGCGGCTTGGTGATCGCAGTAGATTATGATGGTGGAGACCAAGGAGAATGCTGCAGCCCATTCCCTGGACGTTCCCTTAGCCGACTTTTACGGCACCCACGGGAAGAGATGGGGTGGTCCTATTCGTAACCGGGACCACACGGCATATCTATCTATCTATCTTAACAAAATTCTGGCAAAATGACAAAGTTGAGAACATTACTAAGCAGTAATAATGAGCATTGTTTGAAAATAATCTTCAAAATCTGTTCAAAACAGTCCAAGTGACTTGAGAATAAATCACTATAAAACCTGGCAGAGCACCAAAACATGGTTGACTCCATTTAAAAAGACCAGCAAACACAAATTAACGTAAAAGCCAAAGGTGAAAGAGCAAAGAAGTTCGCAAACAAAATTCACCACGCTTGCTTGACTTCAAAAAGAAAAAATAGACACGGAAGAACGCAGAATAAAATAGGTACTTTTTAACTTGATACTTCTCAAAGCACTAATTAAATTAATAAAACAATGTGACAGGAACAATACAAATTATGCAGTCAGAAAGCTAACAATATCCGACCAGTAAGGATAAGTGCCGAGCTAAGCTTCAGATTAGGCTTCGTACAACGGAGTCGAAAATTATCTCGAATGAAATGCTACGGGGATTCTCGGTCGTTCCGCCTGTAGAAAAATAAATACTTAGCCGTATTTCAAAGTTATCTGGAAGGAGTCCCGAGTTATCTTAGACATGGTAAAATTATTCCGCACAATAAAGGCAGTCCTTTGGGGTTGGACGAGTTAAGATTTTAGCGGACAGAGTTTTAGTTGCAAAAATGACTGGAACACGCTGTCTGAAGATATTCGCAGATTACGGAATTAGTTGGTCTATATTTGATACCTACTTTATGAAATGACCCATGAGAAACTCAATACATGTTTGATAACTTGGTGAGAGGAAGTAACACGTCGGAAAATTATTGATATCTGAGGACACGTTTCTTTTTCCTCAGTAGCTGAAGGTAGATAGATATTAATTTTTATAATTTACAGCAAATACAACATCGAAACGAACCGACTGACAAGATTATTTTAAATGAAATTAATTGTATATCATAATTGGGTAAAGGCCTATTTTGTAAGTCCATTTAATGGTGACGTCTTCTTTTCTTTAAGGGTTATCTATCACATCTTTATTTTCTAGTCAGTTCAATCATTGTGAAGACTTGAGTGTCAGAGCTCTAGTCCAAAACAAACACAGTAAATAGGTGGGTATATACTTAGGTCACACTACAGCTTCGAATAACAAACTCGCCTGCGGAGCTCGCTCAGCAAACGATTTAGCGTTCATGTGTTTACTTCCAACTAGCAAACAGAGACCGAAACTATCAAATTTAAACAGATATAGCAAACCGTATACCCGAATCATCTATTCGATTCCCTATTCGAGTCTCGCGGCCGGAGGCCGTCTCGGTTCATGGAGTAACGCGCCTAGTAGTTGCATCTCGCTCTAGCATTCGCGCCAACTCTTGTTAGGAAAACCACAGGACGCGAGGCACGCTCCCGCGCCCCGCGCAGTCAGTTCGCCGCCCGATCGCTAATAACACACACACGCGCGCGCGCTACTCCGGCTCTGGGCGAATTATCACAAAGTAATCTTAGATTCTGGGCTAGATCCCCCCTTGTAAACTCTCTTTTAATGTTACCGTGTTTGTGACAAGGATATTAGACTCATTTTTACACCAAACCGTGTTTTCTTTGATCAATCCCGAGGCCCTTATCCAGGCCTCCCTGATACAGAGCATTTTACGTGAAACTAAATTCTGTGTACTATGCAATCAAGCTGCAAAATGCTAACATAAATCCATGATCTTGGCGCCAGATAAGTTGTCAGATGTTACCAGTCTTAGAAGAATCCTACATTGTTAGCTCGGGCGTAATGAAAGGATCGTTTAGTTAGACGAAAGTACTCTTGCTTTCTTGGTAGCCAGGTTTATAGACTTGACCTTTTGGTAGCATCAATGGACTAAGTTTAATTTACGGGCGACTTTTGTCGATTTGCATTTGGAGCCTATTAAAAAAGCTGTAGGCACGGAATGATTGCCAATGACTTTTCAGAAGAGCTGGTTAACACAGTCAGACCATAACCCCCCAGACCAGCGAGCTGGACTGGATCAACGCGACTAAAAACAATAGAACATAGAGAGAGACACGTTAAGAAAACAAAAGTACGTCGAAAGCGTTTACTTTCGTGACTTGTTCCATGCATGTCCCACGCCGTCTATGACGGATTCCAATCTAGTCGTTCAACTAACGCGTCGTGTGAAATAAACGTTAAGTAAACTCCACAGGCGAGACTCCCAGCTTTTGTGTTTCAAAGGATTTCTGAACAAACTTCATTCAGCTCGACTTGATCTAAAAACCAATTCGATGTAGCATAATTGACGTTTAGTTCTCAGAGTTCTATCTACCAGCAAACGGAGAAACTTTTGGCCGAGTTATTTTTATCAAGTTGTTTTGGGTTTATAATACTTATGGCAAACTGTTCCGATAAGTTATATACTTTTCTTTGTTTTATTTTTGTACCGAAACTGCTGTGGAATTTAACAAGGCTACAATAAATAACGGATAATTTAATGCCCTACTTATTTGTTAAAATGGCACATACAGGCCAACCGAAAGCGGACGGAAACCGTTGGGCTGTTCACTGCAAATTATGCGCTTACCATATTTCCACTGTCCCCCACCTGTTTGGCCTGATTCCGCGCCACATCAACGCGTACAATTTACATGATAATGGTGTTTGCAAGCCGATTTAGCATAGCAAGCGGAGGAGCCCTCGTTAGGAACATGATGTTAAACGGTTATGGACGAAGGTGCCAACTTATCAAGGTTGTTAGAGCATGTGCTTAATGCTTATTAAATCTGGCAACGTTTAGATGAAATATCATTGATTTATAGAATCATATAATTTTATTTTTATTTCATAATGGATTTTGTATACATTTCTAAACACTGTAGTCAAACTTTCTTAGCAGGAACATCTTTCTTCTGGTTACTGGTCTGGTTCTGGTGGTGGTGTGGTGATGGGTGGTTCTGGTCTGGTGGGGGGTCTGGTGGTTCTAGTGGTGATTGGTTCTTATTACCTACACACACATCTTAAATCTATGTTACGCAAATTCCACATTATGTTAGAAATACTTATAGTTTAATTATTTTGCTGATTTGTGATAGGCGATTGGCAGACTCTCCATACACAAAATTAATTCACTCATTCAGTGCGAGTATTACATACACAAATAGAAATAGGTACGTAAACTTTTGTATTATTCTGATATCACAAAAACTCGTGTCGAAAATATATACTTATATCTTTTTGTTTGTAGATATTTGTACTGTACATATGTTTGCAGACGTATTTTGTGTGAAATTAAAAAGACCGTGGGTGTTTAATGACAGCTCTGGGTGTGGCACAAATGTAGGTAGGTACTTGACGATGCATTAACAAACACACGTAACGAGCATTCGGCTTTGAGCGGTATTTAGTGTGGGTGGGACTCATGTTGGCAAACGGAATAGGGAGGCTGTTTGAAAAAAGAATTTGAGAAACTGCATACCTACATGTAACTAAATATTATAGGTACCTACTTATACGTACCTACGTAGGTACCTATTTGTAAGTAAGTATTAAATATTTTATTATTTACTTTCACGTAAGGAGTTATTTGTGGAAGTCAACCCCGTCAAGTTGTAAGAAGGGGTTGAACAGTATCTAAGTAAAATATCAGAGCGGAGAACATTTTCTTTACAAAGATATTTACGTTTCTTATCTTAATTGGCTTCCAGCAATTTTCTGCATAATAGCTTAAAGGTTGCTTATTTAACAATAAACAATTTAAACCATTTGATAATAGGAGCAATCGGAGGATACCTACTATCAATAAAGCATTTGATTCTATTCAAACTAGGTACCAGGTTTTCATAGAGGGCGAACAGATATAATGACGGTTATATTTTATTTTACCGAAATAATAATTCGAATAGAGTCGCCATGTGGATAAGGTACCTTCGATCTACCTTATATTCTGGATCACGGGTAATCAATTGACATGAAAGTGTTACTTAATATGGACAGCCTATGGATGGAGTGGACTATGAAAATTAAAGAACGTCCATCAATCGTGAATAAAGTGATTAATGGAATAGACCAAGTTATTTATTGCCATTTCTAGTGTCTAGTCACTGTAGGTACCTAATAGTGGATGGACCATATTGTTATGCTATTATCAACCGCAACAGCTCAAATCATCGAAAGCTTAATTGATACACAAAATAATGCTGTTAGTCATCCAAAAAAAAGTTATGATTAGGTGAGCCGTCGATCTGGCGACAGCCACTGGGAGCCGATGGACGCAAAAAGCGAGCAGTCGCTCAAAGTGGCGCTCTCTGGGGAGGCTTATGTTCATGTAGACACCTTCAGGCTGTTGATGATGATGATGATGATGATGATTTAATTACCCCACGTTCCATGTACGTTATTTAATGACTCTTCCATCCGTCCAGCTACCAGGAGTTCATAAGTAAGGAGATATCGCATAATTATTTACAGGTCACACTCGCGGTCTCGGTCGCGATCGGTGAGCCCGAGCAACTCCCCGCCGGCACTGCCACCCCCCGCACCGCCGCCCCCGCCCCCGCACACTTTGCATCCAGACAACGCATTAGGTAAAACGTGAATTACTTATACTAACATACCTAGCTCTGGCTAACTTGTTCATCATCATTCGATTTAGAGGTTGAATGCCAGCGTATCTATAGCTTAAAAGTTTCAATCATTTTGAGCAGTCGGTGAGTCAAAGACCTTTAAAAACTTCACTTAGAAAAAGTTGCAGACCCCTGTAAAAGCTGTCAGTGAGCATTCATCGACTCGTTAAAAGGTTAAGACATCGTTTGGGGCGTTCAAATTGCTTGAGTTGGGCGAACTGAACAGTTTCATTTATATTGTTGTCATTTATACGGGACGAAAACTATGCGGTGACCAGACGCGGCTTCTGCAATCTGTTTCGAAAACATGAACTTGACTGATTTCTAACCAAAACTTGGAAGAGCAAAATAATATTTGAACTAGTGGTATCAGATATCCTACGCCCTGGTTTGATCTATTTGTAGCTGCTTTACCGAATCAAACTTCTCCGTGAGATATCAATTAACTGACTTCAACGAACCTACTAAAGTTATATAACCTCTGCAGGTCGAGGAGCATTAAGTGCGGCTGGCAGGCAGCTCAGTGATCACAGCAACAATCGGGAGTCTTCTCTGGACGACTCCGGAGTAGTAGATGACCACGATGACGGAGAACACACGTCTGATGACCAGGCGCCTCATCCACACTCACATTCACACTCACATCCACATCCACGGCGAGCGCATCTACTACTACCACCACCGCCGCCTCCGCCCCATCCACCAACGCCTATGCCTCAAATACCACAAATACAACAGGTAAATAAGCTAATACAAGCCCTTTAGTGCCAGGCACGTAGGTACCTCCAAAGCTTTATTTGCTTTCGGACGAAGCAAGAACGGAGAGACCTAGATACCTAAATGAAGTCGCTATAAGAGCATGGAGCGTTTTCCAGCTAATGATGATGAAATAAAGTAGCAGAGTGACAATGTTGTGTACAAAGAGAAGTCTGATAAACAGCGGTGAAGCAAAATCTCGAACATATACTAACAAAGCTAAACATTGATATCCAATATCCAATCGTACGTAGTTAAATATTTAAAAATAACAATGCTGTTAAGGCATGATGATAAATAACTAAATCCATTCGTAGCCAAAGCAAGCACACATGCCTGCATAGTTATACCAGACAGAATTACAATGATAACAGCATCTTTACAATTTGCTGTGCTTCGTGTTGAAATAGAACACGGTACAGTTTCAGATTCAAGAACCACAGACGACAACACAGGAAAAGAAACAAAAGCTAAAGGACAAATGGAAAGGAAGGAAAACAGACAAAACATTAAAATCTGAACCAGCCCCCGTCCACGAGAGATATCCTTTGAACCCTGACTACCTGAACCAAATCGTCGTGCTGGGTAAGTTTTAGCAACAAACTGCACTTTGTATTACTTTAGAGTTTAGAGTAATGCTATCAATTGAATCGATTTAATTAATGGCATTACGATGAATACTCCAGTTAATAAGCACGGCTTAAACACTGAAAAGCACGATACAAGTAACACTTAACTTAATGATGCAAACACTTCAGAATTATCGCTTTGCATACACGAAGGCATTCCAGTATCTCAGATAGAAAATGCAACATTGTGTAACAAATGTGCATTTCAAACAGTTCAGAAACACATCAGTTTTCAAAATTTTCGTAGTTTAGAAATCTGTTTGGACAAGTTATTGGCTAACTGCATGGTAACATTTCAATTATATTTGATTCAGAATAATCACAACTAGGACAGCATTGTCTTTAGATCTGTTTATGATCTTTCGGTGCTTGCGAACTTGGCCGTTTTATATTTTCTAAATTAAATTATAATGTACAGTTTTCTTGCAGATTCTTGTTTCTCAGTTACCTACTAGTTGATCAAGTTTGAATACATTTCTTTCAAAATTTGATTTTACAATTTGTTTCAACTCTCGTTTGCGAACAGATATCTTCTTTGGATGTCTGAATTATGTAAGATTTCTCATAATTTTATTATCAGAATGGTAAGCCGTTTGATTTGGGGCGTTTCATTTTTGCTTCGACTTCTGAGTCCTTACTCAAACGGAGCCATAAAATAAATTGGTAGCTTTGAGAATTTTACTGCAAAACTTATTGGAGTTACGAAAACATTCAATAAGCTACCAACTTTGTAGATACTGCAATTACTTACATTTTGCAACTTAACAATTATTATAGGTCCAACGCCGTAGAAGCAGCCATTATCTTGCAATCTATTTGTGGAACTATAGTCAAATGAAGATAAATGGCAGTTTCTAATGGCTGAAAACATTCACAAGTAGCTTCACTACTCAATGAGGCAACACTTCATTGAGCATTTGATACAACACTATTGCAAATCGCTTCTACCCTCATTAATATCGTCAGGGGCGGACTGGCCATACAAGCGCGCGCCCGACCTCCCCCCCGCGGAGACGACGAAAATTAATGAGCTCAGTTTATTGGCAGCCACGCACAAAACTCATATGGGCAATTACGAGCAAAATTGCACTTACTTCACAGGTTAGTAAAACACAGACGCCAACGCTTCTACCCCCCAGTCCACCCCTGTTCCCCACAGGAAGACTGCAGGGTCACTTTGCGATTGGTTCACTCGCTGTCGTGTCTTCATCACCGAGAGTCGCATTCAAGTCTTAAAACATTCTTATTTTACCTATTAACAGATTGCTTACATTACTTTTCTAATGTGACATTTATCGAACTTATATGCGATTCATATTTTGAAACATCAAACTTTACACAGTACGATTGGCCACAAAATTTCATTGACGGTAAAATGCACCGATTGGAACTAAATACATAAATTGTATTCATTGGCATTTCAAAATTTTATGACCGGGCTGGTTTTCCTTGATTTTCAATGCAATTTTCCTGCATATATTAGTCCCGATATTCCGCTTTAAATTGCATGAGTTTTTATACCTATCTTATTATAAGTTACAGTTATAACTTTTGCAAACAAAAGCTTTGCATCGATACAACTTTGAATACGCCTCACAACGCTTTTGCTGATCTATTTCTTCAATACTTTTTCTTCTAGATGTAATAATCTATTTGATGTTAAATATTCTACTACAGCAAGATTTTAACAAAATTCCCAAATTTGATCGTAGATGAACTCGTCGATAGAAACTGCGAATGCTGTGTTACTTGCTGCATAGACTATGAAGGATGGCTTCAGTTCCAGAACTGTTTGTATGGAATCGTGAAAGATCCTCTGTTTGAGTTGTTTATAACAACTTGCATCGTTCTCAACACACTGTTCCTTGCTTTAGAGCATCATGGGATGAGCGAGAACGTAAGATCTGCCTTAGATATAGGAAATAAGGTAATAGAACTAATTCCATAAACTCTTCCATAAACTGTTGATTTTTGCGCAGATGTTTTTTAATCATTTATTTTCAGGTGTTCACGTCAATATTTACATTAGAATGTATAATGAAAGTGATGGCGATGAGTAAGGATTACTTCGCTTGCGGCTGGAACATATTCGACTTGATTATAGTTTCGGCCAGTCTTCTAGATCTTATATTCGAGCTCGTGGATGGACTATCTGTGTTACGAGGCCTGCGTTTGGTATGTGGTTATAACATTTACATCAACACGTTTGTTTATATTTCAGTAACATCAATTTCTTAGTTTTTAATTATTTTCTAATGTTGTCTTGGTTGATTGCTTTCTAATGTTGTGTTTATTATTTCAGTTGCGAGTGTTAAAGTTAGCTCAATCATGGACTACAATGAAAGTGTTGTTGAGTATTATAATATCGACAATAGGTGCTCTTGGTAATTTGACGTTCGTGTTAGTGATAGTTATTTACATATTCGCCGTTATTGGTATGCAGTTGTTCTCAAAATCGTACACACCGGATAAGTTTGAGCCGGACCCTGTACCCAGGTATATATTGCTTTCTTTTCTATTCGTCATTGCTTTTTAATTAGATATATCTGTATAAAAAAATACATTTTTTGGAATACGTGTGTTGACGTCTTTTGTGATGCTTGTGTTATCTTTATTTATTTATCTTGTTCACGTTTGTTCTGTAAGTTTTCTTTGTATTTTTCTAACGAATATTCATCAAAAAATCAAAGGTGGAATTTCAACGACTTCTTCCACTCGTTCATGATGATATTCCGGATTCTCTGTGGCGAGTGGATCGAGCCATTGTGGGATTGCATGAGGGCGGAAGAGGAAGCCGGGGCGGAAAGCTGTTTCTTTATTTTCCTGCCCGCACTTGTTATGGGGAACTTCATGGTTCTCAACCTCTTCCTTGCCCTATTGCTCAACAGCTTCAATAGCGAGGAACTTAAAAATAAGAAAGAGGTAGGTTCTGTAATCATCCATATCTTTTACTAATTCATCAGTGTATTTTTTGTGTGTTGTATTTCGATGTGAACAATGTCTCCTGAGTATTTTGATACTGATCCAATTTCAGTTCTGAAAGTAACTTATGGTTGACATATTTTTTCTTGGTGGTCATGACGTGTCTGCCTGAAATACTACCACAGTACTACAATATTTTATTTCTTTTAAGATTCCACTGTAACCATACGCTCCTTGCAATAATTGCAATAGGTACATACATAGTTGACGACAGTACTTCAGTAAACACTAAACACTATAACATTCTTTATTTTAGGAAGTTGGAGAAGATTCGAAAATAGCTAAAAGTTTCGATAGGCTACGTTCTATAGTAAGAAAAAAAGGTTTCCTTATATCGAGAAGCAAAGAGACTGAAAAAAAATCTAAGTTAGAAGAGCTAGTTAATGAATTTATGTCACAGCAACATGTCGTTAGTGAAAAAAAGGTGTCGATACCGAGCGAGCAAAGGTACTCGTCATCTATACAGGAAACTATATTGTTTCCGCATGACAATATTTATAGCCATAGTTATCAAGAAGCATTAAATAGGTACGTAAAAAGTAACGGAGAAAGACAAATCAAACTGTCTTCAAGCTTAACTAACTCAAAATAATACTTTGCAGGCCAATATCGGTAGGATCTGACTTTGCCTACCCGCATCTATACCAAGCCGGTAACAACTTTAACCACGGCAGTCAAGAAACTTTAAAAGACGTGCGAGATTTGGCGACTGAACACAAAATTACTAGCATAAGAGAAGATTCAAAAGAAAACTTAGAAGATACTTCACCTTGTGAGCAAGTTGTTGCACAGAAGTTACTTAACCAAATGTCATCCGGTTACCATACACAACCTTCAGATTCGAGAGGTAAGTTAAAACAGGTTGATGTACACTTCAGTGATAAAACGATGTATGGCATTATTGGTTATACAATACAATACAATACAATACAATACAATACAATACAATACAATACAATAATACTTTATTGAACACCAATAAACAAGAATGCACATAGATACAAATTTATAAAAAAATGGTAGAACAACGGGCGGCCTTATCACATTAAGCGATTTCTTCCAGGCTGCCTTTGTATGGACAGGAATTAAAACAAAAATTACGGGTGGTGTTGTAGTTACAACTTACATCCAAGAACAACAATGAAATAAAAAAGTGCATGATTGCATAAATATAAAACAATAATTTATACTCTTACCTACTAAAAATAATACATAACTACAGTTATACATAATACTACATACTAATACCATACACATATAATTATAAATATAAAAATATAACACCTATTTCCTATAATGTTTCAGATGAATATGAACATTACGAAATGGCGCAGCTATCAAGTAGAACAACCCCAGAGAAGTCAAGAAGACCCGTCAACCTGGAACCACCAAACATTTTATGTAAGGATGGAAAACAGCCCGGCCAAGAAGAAATGAGGCATCCGTGGCAAACTTTAGTCTCATATGTAGATGAATTAACCGTAGGTGGGAGGAAAAACTCCAAGGGGCAGTACGCAGACGCGATGGGAAATTTTCCAGGATTTGGAAAACGGAAAGATCCAAAAGTACCACAGGATTGCTTTCCAAAACAGTGCTACGATATGTATGTATTCAATCATAATGCAAAGATTAATCCAATAATTTCACTTTGTTATCCTATTACATTTTTCAGGAGTTCATGTTGGGAGGCTGTTGTTCAAACAAAATTGGGTCAGCGATGGACGTTCCTCAGAACTTATACCTTGCGCTATGTAGACACTCCAGCTTTCGAATGGTTCATTTTAGTCCTCATATTCGCATCAAGTATAACACTTTGCTTCGAAGACATTCATTTAGAAAAGAACAAACCCTTGAAGAAAATACTGTATTGGACAAATCTGGGGTTCTGCATGATCTTCATAATAGAAATGTTTCTGAAATGGATAGCGCTGGGCTTCTTCAGATACTTTACCAGTTTTTGGACGTTGCTAGATTTTACTATAGTTTTCGTAAGTATCATTCACATAATATTCACAAGCATTACACGTATATTTGGGGGAAGATAATAGTTTAATTAAAATAATGACTGTTTCTTTCAGGTGTCAGTATTTAGTTTGTTAATAGAAGAGAATGAGAACTTAAAAGTGTTAAGATCTTTAAGGACTTTACGTGCTTTAAGACCATTGCGTGCAATATCCCGGTGGCAGGGTATGCGTATAGTAGTAAATGCACTAATGTATGCGATACCTAGTATCTTCAACGTGTTGTTAGTTTGTTTAGTGTTTTGGTTGATTTTCTCTATAATGGGTGTGCAATTTTTTGGGGGCAAGTTCTACAAGTGCGTCGACGATGAAGGCGAATTGTTGCCATTAGAGGTAAGAGTTATTGACATCATTTAAACCTACCGCAGTAAACTTTATTAGCTCGTTTTGTAGACAAAAAGTCACTTTCCCTAATGTCAATTACGTTTTCAGATTGTAAACGACAAATGGGAATGCTACTATAACAATTTCTCTTGGATAAACTCAAAGATTTCCTTCGACCACGTCGGTATAGCGTACCTGGCCTTGTTCCAAGTAGCCACTTTCGAGGGCTGGATGGAGGTGATGGCAGATGCAGTGGACGCAAGAGGAGTAGACTTACAGCCAGCAAGAGAAGCGAACCTCTACGCATACATTTATTTCGTTATTTTTATAGTGTGCGGCTCGTTCTTCACACTCAATCTATTTATAGGAGTAATTATAGATAATTTTAATATGCTCAAAAAGAAGGTAAGACATGGTAGGGAAAGCCTTTCAACGACAAAAGATCAAAGTGAGTTCCAAACGAATAAGTAGACCAAAATACAAAATTACGTTTTGAACAGCTATGATTTTTCACTGCATAATGAAAAACAAATAATGATAACTCTAGCAATACGTAGGTAACGCATATCTTTTTTGTTTCAGTATGAAGGCGGAGTATTAGAAATGTTCCTTACAGAAAGCCAAAAACATTACTATACAGCAATGAAGAAGTTAGGAAGAAAAAAGCCTCAGAAAGTGATAAAGAGGCCACGTAATCAATTCCTCGCGATGTTCTATGATTTATCGAACTCGCGACGTTTCGAAATAGCCATATTCGTGCTCATATTTCTGAATATGCTTACGATGGGTATAGAGCATTATGATCAGCCACATTCAATATTCTTTATTTTAGAAGTTAGTAACGCGTTCTTTACGACTGTGTTTGGTTTAGGTAAGTATCTTTGTCTTTGTTTGTATGTCTTTTTGTAAGTGTTTCAGTTTCAGTTAACAACATTAACTTTTTTTTAATTATTTGTTGTGACTGTCAAATCTCGCGGAATGGAATCGACGGTAATTTTTAGGATCATGAAGCGTGTATTTCATCACTTATATTTAGTTTCATATATATATTTATCTTTCATTTTACGTTTTACTAAAATGTGTTTAATATTTCCCTTTTCAGAGGCAATAGTTAAAATAGTAGGTTTAAGATATCATTATTTCACGGTGCCGTGGAATGTATTCGACTTCCTTTTAGTATTAGCGTCGATACTGGGCATAGTTATGGAGGATATAATGATAGATCTCCCCATTTCACCCACTCTGCTGCGAGTAGTCAGAGTATTCCGGATAGGGAGAATTTTAAGACTGATTAAAGTAAGTAACCACATTACTAAGGCTTACCTATATACGACGGAACGTTGTAGAAATATTTTCATTTTACTGAGAAGTGTAGTTTCTAAAGTGGTTTCTTAATTCTTTTAATTAGTAACTAATATTATTCAAGTATACCTAACGATGTAAATACAACTGATAAAGATGTTGCATCACATAACAGCCACCTCCTCTGGCAGGACTGAAAATAAAACCTTTATCCCCCTTTGAGAAACAAAATACGTTTAAAGTTTAAATGCAATTTTGAACCTTGAATTGCTGAACAAGAAAAATAGCTTTAATTAACCGTTGTTATTGGTTCCAGGCCGCCAAAGGCATTAGAAAGCTGCTATTCGCATTAGTGGTTTCCCTCCCGGCTCTGTTCAACATCGGCGCGTTACTTGCACTAATAACATTTATTTATGCCATCATTGGAATGTCGGTTTTTGGACACGTGAAGGAACAGGGTGCATTAGACGATATCGTCAATTTCCAAACCTTTGGCAGAAGTATGCAGCTGCTTTTTCGGTGAGTGCTTTTAAATAAAAGCTATTTAGCTTTTGTTCGTTATCAATGTACCTATTGCTGATATTAAATTGTTGTGTGTGTTGAGTCCCACTTCGCAAAAAGATGTTAGCGTGAGTATTTATCTACTAATTTATTTAGTCATATTATTTCTGTTTGATCTTCTCTGTTTACTTCTTTGTCGCAAAAGTATCTATTCATACCTATTCTGCGATTGACTAAATTGATTTCGGGATCGCATCGAGTTAGGTGGCAGTTTGAGTGCCCTACGATTTTCGTTCTGCAGCAGAGTAGTCACCGACTAGATCTTCGTATCTTATTTGATTTGGTCCAAGTTCCTACAAGTGATATTCTTATGAGCTTGAGTCAATTTTCGAATTTAAGATCACCCTTTAAGCTCCTTAAACCACTTAATTAGCCTGACTGTTCGTCTAACTCTTACATTGTATTTCCATATTTTCAGGCTCATGACATCAGCCGGTTGGAACGACGTGTTAGAATCCTTGATGATCCAGCCACCTGATTGCCAGTTGGGTGACCATGGCCACACCAACGGCAACTGCGGAAGCCCCCTGTTAGCCATCACCTATTTCACCTCCTTCATCATCATCAGCTACATGATTGTCATAAACATGTACATAGCTATTATTTTGGAAAACTTCAACCAAGCGCATCAAGAAGAGGAGATCGGAATTGTGGAAGATGATCTAGAAATGTTTTATATTCGATGGTCTAAGTAAGTATCAGTCGGTAGGGTTTTGTGTATTTCTTCGAGTAATCTTTACTTGAATCTTGTACATGATCAAATGCAACTCTTAATTTCTCATATTATAATATTTCAGATACGATCCACACGCGACTCAATTCATCAGCTTCGCCCAGTTATCCGACTTCATTGCATCCCTGGACCCTCCTCTGGGCATCTCCAAGCCCAACACTGTTGCCCTCGTCAGCTTCAACCTGCCCATAGCACGAGGCAATAAAATCCATTGTCTCGACATACTCCACGCTTTAGTCAAACATGTGTTGGGCCACGTGGAAGAGACTGATACCTTTAGACAGCTTCAAGAACAAATGGATATCAAGTTCAAAAAGCAGTTCCCAACGAGGAAAGAACTAGAAATCGTGTCTTCAACTAGAATATGGAAAAGGGAAGACAAAGCGGCAAGGACTATACAGCGCTCTTTTAGAGAATACGTGAAGTAAGTTTTGCATTAAGTAATTGTATTTTATGAATGCAACACATCGATAGTTACGGTCTACACAATATGAATTTTTGAAGTGACATTGCCATTAAACAGTTTATGTGGGATGACCAGAAAGTATCTGCTTACATAAGAAAATCTGCGTTTAACTTTTCAGGCGTAAGAACCGTAGTCCTTCAAACGAGGAAGAGAGTACAAAGTGGTCTCCGGGAGGCGGTTGGGGCGGCCGCCTCAGTGCGTTACTCCACGTACGGAGAGGCTCTCACGCGTCAAGTAGGAAGTCCTCCCGAGCTTCCGACGCATCAGACGTGAGCGAGCTAGGAGGAGCCTGGCTCAACCTTCCGCTGCTCTTGCTACCCGGAGCCACGGCTGGCGAACAGGTGATCATATCATCAGCTTCATTTATTTCTGTAGACGACAAACCCACGCACAATCACGAACTCACGCATGTTAAGTGGGCGCGCTGGAGTGATTCACCAGAGTTAAATCGAGGGCAGAAAACGCAATTCTTGCATAAAATGATTCTTCAATGATACACGAAATACTGATAATTGAATACAAGTACAAACTTCTCTCATTTCTTTTTCGTTGAGATTTTGCTTGCAAATCAGTTTTATCTGGAATGTTTTCAGCATAATTTCTTAAAAGGTGTTTTGTAATTTTTATTCCATTATTCTGTAAAAACTCGCTGAATTTAGGCTAGAACTCAGTACGCTTATTGTATTTTTGGAAAGTGTATTATTACATTTTAGACCTTGTTATAAAGGCTACTCTTTAGATTAGACAGAAGTCTTGAGTAATTTAATAACAAGCATAATTTTATTCTGTACTATTTTCATTGTAGTTTTGTGTGGTATGAACGAACAACAAGCACAGTGCAAGTTCTTAGAACTTTCACTGTGTGATTCATTTTTACCTTTAATAATTATTTAAAATATGCTTAACAATCGTCGACCTTCGTGCTACTGCGGGTGAGTGCCGTCTGCGAATATACGAAAAGAAAATTAAGGGTACATTAAGTTGTTCCTATATGTCCTAGGTATTTGGGACAATAATCCTGGTTTGCGGCACCAAATATTTTTAAGGCAAAAACAAGCAGATCATGTAGTCATGATAGGAAAAGCCTGTATTTAACAACCATTATTAACATGTACCATATGATAGCACTTCAATGCTAACCACGAAACGCAAGAGTCACATAGTCTCACATGCTTGTATCCCAATCCTGTGGATTTCAGTGAAAATTTAGGGAGAATTTGGAGCCAATTGTATATATGATCATTGGGCTTTTATCATTTCCATGTGACTAATGAATGAGCAGGGGGCGAGCGGTACGGAGTCAGCTCCGCCTAGACGGAGGTCGGCGTACGGTTTGCCAATATTCCTTCGCCACCAGGACGCTATGGACGAGGAAGCCGGACCAAAACGCGCAGGTTCATATGTAATGTTATGCTTTTCGTGTCTTCTACTTATAGCTAGATGGATGTTTGTGAAGGCACTAAGTGGTTAGAACTTTTATTCCTTGATCATGTCGTTGGTATATTGTTAACAAAGTCTGTACTGGCATCTTGCAGAGTATTGTCACTTCCTTAATCTTGTTCGTGAACACTCGAATTATCACCTTTAAAGGTATACCTATCATAAAAAATCCAAACTCCAATTCAACCCACCTCCTGGTACATTCTAATATTTCATTTAATGAAAAATCTTTTTATATAAACTTTTAACAGAATCTGGATGAACTAATCATTTCTTCTTGCTGGTTTTAAGCCATCACTCCTCCATAATTAAGTCACAGGTTTAACTAACCACTTAGTGCGATGTACGTAGACAAAGATCCCAGTGCGAACGTTTGATTGAAAGTACTTCCTGCATTTTGATTTAAAATAAAATTATTGCTTTTGGATGATTTTTAACATCTAAATGTTTTCAGTTTTTAGATGGCGTGTTTATCCAATTGGCATAACCCAAGGCATTTATATTATGCAAGAAATTTGTTATGCTTGAGCATGTTTGCTTGTTGCAAATATTTCTATGTTTTTGTGGCATGTTTTGTGGTACCGATTACCCCTTATGTTTATGTTTTTACTCTTTCCTTCACTTTCAATGCCTCTCAGGACTTTGTAAGTAAGATTTCAAACTTTCGACAGTACAGGGTACTACTCGTAAAAATAGATTTCATTCAGGAATAGAAGCCCCATGTAGAAGGTTATGAACTTGCAATTCGTATAGGTACGATTAGGTTTTACATTAAAAGCACTTATGCACATTTTGTACAACCTTTCGCACATTACAATCAAATTGAAAGAACACAAGTTTAGAACAGCCTAACCCACATTCACATTTATATGACCACCGCAACGCAAACACTGAAATCAAATATTTATAATAGCATAAGTAGGAAATAAGTAATTAAGACTAGGTCTGGATAGAAGGTAAAGCTTGAGTATTCGATAGAATATCATAACAGGATAATCCAAATATCTTCCCTGCAGTGCTTAAAAGCCTAATAAATACTTTGGAAGTAATAAAGAAGCAGCAGCATCATTTAGACAATCACATTTGCAAGCCATAACGTTATCAATATTAGTCCATGCTGCACTTGTCCACAAGATCTATTTTGTGACTTGACATCTACATGACAATCACGTGTTAGAAAGAGTCCCAAAATTTTTGAGGGTAGTCTGACATTCCTGCAATGCTTGGATTTCCATTTTATGACGTACCGTGAATGTGGTGTTCAAATTTCAGGTTCCCTTCGTATAACCTCACGTCGGAATTCTGCGAGGCGGGCAACGACGCCTGCTACGACGCCCGCTCGCGCCCGCACTCCTTCTCCTCACGCGAACAACAGTGAAGTGAGCATTTTAGTCACGGAAGCGTCTCCGGACGCTGCCCCGCCTCCCGCCTCAGCCCCCACCGTAGTTCGCGTGCTAGTCCACAGAGAGAGCGACGAACAACCCAGCTGATCCACTAACGAGCCCGACGAGGCTCCAGAGGACTAGCCGAGCATACCCGACCGTGGCCGAGTATTGCCGAGTGTTGTCGCGAGTGATTCATGAGTGCGTGTCAAAACGATCGATCTTTGTGTTCAATCGAGTGATTGATATCGATCGCAATTGTGATTTTAAATTAGTCGCGTTGAAGTTTATATTAATTAAAAATGATAGTGAGGTGAATAGACAAATAGATATGATGCAGTTGTTCCTTTCGCAAGAACATTATCTGATACCTCCAAGAATAAGTAACCAATACAATTCAGCTAAAATTCTAGGCCCAAGCTATTCTTGGCCTTGGGCCTTGTCCATATGCAGGTACAGCGCCAGCGTCTACTTGAGCCCGTATAAAGAAAACGCAATCATAATTCCTAATGAAAATTAGTTAATTCCAAATTATTACGTTTAGTCTCGTTTTCCTTTTAGCTACAAATTCTATTCATTTCAAGAATATTTTGACGCTTTGAATCTCGAGCCGTTTGAATCAATACTAAGAGATTTCCAGATGTTTTTTAAAAAGGTTGAAATGTACTATTTATTTATAGTATGGAATAATTCTAATTTAAAGTAATAATAATGCTAATTCTAATAATGCTGATTCTAATTCAAGGCAGAAAAATGTATTAGAAACTTGCGAGGAGTTGCGTTTTGTCTATTCACCTCTCAAACTTATAATTAAACATACGTAATAGTAAAACCTGGGACTTCCAATATTGCAATACATTTTTACGATATTTCACGATTCAATAAGCTTAAGATTGAGGTCACTGCGAAAACACGCTGTTATTTAATTAATAGATTGTACAATTCGTTTTAGTGTTATGCTTCGATAGTGTGTAGGGTTTCATTCTTAGATCATAATTAAAGCAGAAGAACTTAATGGTATTGGATGATTAAAACTCATTTGGTAGTTAGTAGCTCTACCTTCTGGGCTGCTGTATAGTGTATACCTACAGGCTGTGGGTTTGATTCCCATCCAGGACAAACATCTTTATTGGGTGTACCTACCTTGTTTGTTTTGTGTCTGGGTGTTAATATTGTTTTACAAATACCTGTGTATTTACATACCTGTGTTTATATACCTGTATGAAATTTATACAAATATTTATTTATTAAACTGAAGAAAGTGGCTTTCTGGAGTAGGTCATACCGTGCGTGGAGACCTCTTACTTTTGGATATCATTAAATGTAACAACGTACTTTTGCGTCACGTCTTTTGGCGATTTTAACCCTCGATAATCTATTATGTTCGCTCTGTCATGTAAAACCATCTCACTCTAGCGCGTAACACTTATCGTCTGCGAGAAGTTGACAGGTCATTTTAGAGCATAAATTAGTGTAGGTACTCATGCATTTAAAAATATGAGAGAAATTTTTAGTTTTAATAATATAAATACCTAATAATTATGATCTAAGATTTGAAAAGAGCAATTTTTTTATATTGAAAATAAATGTTTTTACTTATTGTTTGAAGTAGGTAGATGCGTTATTCGTAAATCTTAGAAGGCGTTGTACATTTTGTTGTTGTAAATAGTTATTAATTTTGTAAACGAGAATGACTGATTATGTCTCAATAGGTCCTGAGCCATGGTCCGGAGTATAAAAAGAAATTGCAAGTCTTTGATAACATGCTTCTCAAAGAAAGAATTATATAACTGTTGTGAAAAAACTCTGCTAAAAATATCGATAAATAATCAGTCTATCTAAAATGAATAGATGTAAATAATATAGTTGAGCTATAGAGCATAAAATGGTTGGTAATACAAACTACGTCGTACTGCTCAACTAGTTGAGCAATTTAGTTGAGCAGTGGGGAAGTAGTGAATTTAATTTGTATTTATAAATCATTATTGCCACCACTTTAATTTTCTTGCAACCTTAACAAAATAATAATATTAAGGCTGTGACATACAAATTAATTACCGAAATAATAATAGTCAATGAGGCATCTATTTATTTTAGGTAGCAACACTCTATTTATAGAGTAAACTAAAAACAATAATAGTACCTCAATATGTAATATTAGATCCTTTAATAATTTTCTGTTTTATTAAACGCTTATACCTAATGCAGAAGTTTTATTTTTAAATACTATAATTTAAGATTCAATTTGCATTGTATAAAATTATATTCCAACAATAGCATAGATTATATTAGATGAAAAAATGTTGCCATTAAATTGTGATGAATATTTTGATATGGCTAAACTGAATTTATCAGGTAGTTGTTGGTATTTTTCGTAAGCAGATAACCTTAAATTCTGTAGAAATTAGTATTCTGGTATGTATTATGCATGCATAATTAAAATTGAATTGGTTAAGTTATTTTAAACATCTATAGTGTCAAAATCAAAATTCATATTAACATTTCATTGCTTATCTATAATATAATATAGTCCAAATCAGTTTTATTAATAATAAGTAGATTTTTATTTTTATTACTGATTTAAGTTGTGTTTATTTAAAGCTTATTGTTAGCCCGTCCATGGAATTCTTATTTATTTTTAGCTTATTTAATAGGTACACATGTTCTTTATGAATTTTCATGTTGGATTTGCCAACAATGCACAAAGTGCTTTTATGTTAATTTCCTAGCTTTAACAAAAACAATAATATAAATAAAATCTCTATACTTAAAATTAAATCGGTTTTGAGCTTACTTAGCTGTAGTAATTAGCAAGCTTTATAAAAAAACACTAATTACAAAAAGTTTTGAAATTAAATAGGAATACCTAAACAGGTAGATTTTTAACCCCAATAATAAATTTTCAAGTTAGCAAGGACCAAAATATTGTCGATTATTTAAAAATAATATTCTGGATTTTCTATACCTTGACCAAAAAACCTTTTAAATTCATTTAATGTAGTTTTTCGAAATCTATATTGAAAATTGAATTAATGTAGAATTAGGAACAGTAACACTTAAAGTTTTCTTATCAATCACCTTGCTTTTAAGCAAAATTTACACTTTATGCTTTAAATCTTTTGATAATCATTACCTTCCACATTCACTAAAACATTTCTTATGCAGACCGCAATATAATATTGTTCAAATAATAGAATAGACATTCTAAAATTGTTCATTAATTTAATATATGTAAATAAATGATGAATGCAATAATTTTATCATAATTAATTCTATCTATAGTTAAAATCTCGAGGTTGTTAGCTTTTAATTTTAAACTATTGTATTATTTGTAATTATGTACGATGTACATGTAAAACTATTGTAGCTAGTAAAATTGCAATATTGAGAACATATGTTGAGCTATGTTCCAATATGTAACATTATATTTAAATTGTATGATATGTAAATAAAAAGTTTAAGTGAGTCCTGCAAAGTATGATTTTCTTCCGAGGTACAAAATATAAATAAAATTAACCATGTTGAAAACTATGATTAAACGAAAATATAGAAAATCTGCTGGTTTTCATTTAATGCCCTAAATTTTTATCTCAAGTATTATTCACACAGAATGTATAGGAAATTCTCCAGATTTCATCCAAAAATAGGATTCGCAGATGCAATGTTTGACAGGCTCTATAGCTCAGTTGGTAGTAGCCCTGCCTTCTGAACTGAGGGGATTCCTACCCAGGATGAACATCTGTGTGATGAACATGGATGTTTGTTCTGCGTCTGGGTTGTATATTGTATTTTATGTATGTATTTACAAACAAAAAAGTATCTAACTATTATATCAGTTATCAGGTTCCCATAGTACAAGCTTTGCTTAGTTTGAAGCTAGATGGCGCTGTGTGAAATGTCCACACATATTTATTTATTTATTTATTTAATGAAAAACTTTTCATTTGCCAGGATAGTATATTACTCACACTTGAATTCAACTATTAGATAGAGTTCTAGAATCTAGAAACAAAATAACAAAAACATACTAACATATCTACTTGGTGGATACCCTGGTGCGGCGATTCCAATGGAAATTAAGTCCATAATTCTTTGGCTTGTACTCCTTCTCAATCTTAGGGGCATCTATATACCATATCCATCCATTCTTTTCGCAATGTTCAATGGCTTCATCAGGAGATGAGAACTGGACTTTCATGTTGGACAGGGGATCTCCAGTGGAAGTCCAGCCCATGAGCGGGTTCTCCCAGCGTTGACGGTTGTCAAACTCCATTTCCCAATGATGGATGTTATTAGTGCCACTCTGCATAGCATTCTTGGGCGGCTGATAAATACGAACTCTTCGAGTTTTGATATGCTCCTCTGGTACCCCATTGATGGGTGTCAAATCAACCTGAAAATGTAACCATAGATGAAAAATGGATTTGCAATCCCAACACTATTTATTAACTCTTTACAAGATTTGTGGGATCTAGGTATCTCACTATGTCAAGTCCACAACAAAACTAGCAAAATAATCTCTACCAAAGTAATAGAAACAAGACTGGGTGGTAAATTAGACTAGGAACTTTTAATTTTGCCATTTTTGAGGAATCATTATTTTAAAATTGAGCATTTAGAGTTTTAGATGGACATCACTATAATGCAAGTCCTTTCTTAGAGAAGTTGTAGATGTAGGTAGAAAATTTAATTAAATTTTCTAATACCATCTAGCTACTGTTGTACCGTAGTACATGCAATTACAGGTGACATTACCTTCACAGGCACAGAAATGGTATCCAATGATTGGTCTCGTGGTGTAAACACAGATTCATTATCAATTTTAGGTGCTTCTTTAACACTTGTAGGGTCTGGGGCTGCATAGATTGTAGGAGTTGTAGACAAAGCAGGTAAATTTCTGTAAAGACATTATAGAACATTTAGTTTAGGATAGGTAGGACTAAGCATAGAAGTCAACTCAAGCTGTATAATGTAATCTCCCAGGGTGTGGGAAACTGGGCAGTTACCTAAATAATACAGAATGCTAGGTAGTTCCCTATTATTGGATTGGGTAGCAAATCACAATCACAACCCAGCGGATAGGTCAATCTAAATCTAAGCGCGACGACTACGAGCACTGCGCTGCAACCAGTCTCTCACGACCTATCCTATCTTGGAGTTTTGTAAACTTGGAGGGTTTACCTGGATATCTGCGTTCGAGTTAAAGCCGCGCAACGGCAGACTACTTTAAACATTGTGTGATATTTTTACGTAACAATTCCACTACAAAAATATTAATGCGACGAGATGCCCGAAAACCAAAAATGCGAAAAATAATGACATTGACATATCATCATCAATTGATTTTTTGGTTTTGACTTTGACAGCAATCAAAACAAAAATTTTTGACATTATGACATTAACAAAAGCAAACTAGAGGTGGGTCGTACTAGGTAAATCGAGATACTAGGTGACTCTGTGACTGTGATTCAGCCATTCCTGTGACAAATACCTGTGAACAAATACTAGCGAGTATTTTTTACTCGCGGCACAAGTCACGGTTACAGGATGTAGATATATAATAGGTGTGTCTTTCTCTGACGCCTATGTGGATAAAGGATGCACCTATTACTTTTGAATTGACGGCTGGCAAATCATGTCGCTGTCACAGCTCCTGTGAAAAAAATACTAGGTTTGTCCCTCTCTGGCACGCTACAGACGCCTTCGTGAGAAAAGGATGCACCTATTACTTTTGAATTGACGCCTGGCAAAACATGTCGCTGTCACAGCTCCTGTGAAAAAAATACTAGGTTTGTCCCTCTCTGACAAGCTACAGACGCCTTCGTGAGAAAAGGATGCACCTATTACTTTTGAATTGACGCCTGGCAAAACATGTCGCTGTCACAGCTCCTGGAAAAAAATACTAGGTTTGTCCCTCTCTGGCACGCTACAGACGCCTTCGTGAGAAAAGGATGCACCTATTACTTTAGCACGCTCTCATAGATTTGCGCGCAAGTCACAGTGTCGCTGCTCCCGGAGGTATTTTGTCGCTGTGACTGACTGTGACTTTCTTTTATCAGTGACTTTTACCTGTGACGATAAATACGCCTCACGCCTATTACTCGGTAATCAGTTTAAGAATTCGCATTTTTTAATCAAAGATTTATTAAGACCTATGTAATAGGGGGAATTCTGTGTTTTTAATTAAGAAAATAAGAATTTGACTTCTTTAACCAAGAGTTGAAGTTGAAGAATTTAACTCAATATATGTGTGAATTCCGCTGATAATAACTTGCTGTCTGTTTCATTAAGTGCATTTGTAATTGCAGTTGTTACATTTCGTGAAATATGTGTATTTCTGGTGTGTCCTTCAAAGAACGACTTTCCACAGCTGTTTTAAGTTGAATTTAAGCCACATATCATTGTAGCATATATGTAGTTTTATTGAGTTAAGAAAGAAAAAAAGGGAAGTGAAAGACAATAATAGAGAAACTGGTCCAAACACCTGGTGCTTTTTCCAAGATGAGCAAGATGAAAGCAGAAGTTGACTGCACAAGTCGGTGCAGATCCCGTAGCCATGGGCAGGCCATCACCAGTGCCATTACGAAGAGATCCATCGGGGATAAGGCTCTTGCGGCATTTATTAAGGGAACCTGTGCTAATTTCATCAAGGCCTTTGACTCTGAGGTGAGATCTGTTTATGCTTACTAATGTTATTGATTCTAAAGCTGCCGTCTTTCTATGATTAAATTGCTGATTAAACTGATTCTGATAAAAAGCTATTTTTAATCCTGGATACCTTTTATTGCATTAAACTGCATATGGAGCTGTAGGCAGCAGCTAGTAAGCTTTATAAATTACATATCTTTATGAGCTCATTCTAGTCGCTGTTACAAACGCCAAGAGTGCCAATAACTATTACAGCCACTTATTTGCATTCCACTCTGAAATAAACTCATTATTATCACCTACAACATCAATGAACAAAAATTTGCATAATTCAGTAGCGCTTTTGGGATTTTATGTTTTGAGTGGAATGTGGGAACATTGTCAAAAACACTGATGGTGATCACCTTCGATGTGAGTGGAACAACATTTGCTATCGTAATTTTCGAAAAAACAAGAAACTATTACCCATTAATTCCTTGTTAATTAAATATACATAAATCCTAATATATAGTTGTCCCTCCTTTCTCTATATTCCAGGGTCGCACAGCTCTCCATATGGCGGCATCTCGCGGCCGGGTCGATCTGATGGAGTGGCTTGTCCGCCACTCATCAGTTGCCTTTGTGAATGCCAAAGACAGAGAATCCGGATCCACTTCCCTACATCGTAGCATTTTCTATGGGCAGATCAATGCTGCTGTTGCTCTTATGAAGATTGGTAAGAACCATAATGTTTGCATTTGAATGTAGATATCTGACGGTCTCTGTATCTTTTTTTTTCATTAGAAAATGTTTCAACTAGATACTTTTTATTGCACAAACAGTATTCAACCCGTGCTGCGGGCAGGAGCTAGCTTATACATATAATATAACTGTATCTGGGCTAATTCTGTACAAGGAATATGGTGTGATACAAAACTTGTTATTTTTTTTCTCTGTTTCAATGTATTTTGTGTCTTTAAACGCTGATCACGCTAAAATTACTGTATGGATTTCTATGACACTTGGTATTGTTGGGTAATGAAGAATCAATCTGTATAAAATATATAGGGTTTGCAAACAACATCTTAGTTAGATATATTAACTTTGTTGTAAATTGAAGTGCCAAATACTGAAGTTATCAACTTATTACTATTTATAAAACGTTATTCAGATAAGAGTTTAGCTATGAGTTAACTCTCTTTTGAATATATTCAATGCAGTTTTGCTTAAATTGTCTGCAAAAGAATGAAAAAGCCATGTATTATGTATGTACCTATACCTATCTATGTCGGCGATAATGGTTCATGTACAAACAACCCTCCAAACTACTTCTAAAACTATTCTATTAAAGCTTTTCACATTTTTTTCAGGTGTAAACACCGATATAGTCGACAAAGATGACTACAGAGCGCTGGAACACACTTTACTCGACCGCACATACATGTATAAACACGATTCCACCCAACCTTGCGATGTGTATGTGTGGGGGACCAACTGTAACTACACCTTGGGAACGGGGTCGAACCAGCCAAGACACACACCTGACATGTTAGCAGCGTTTAGCCGTGTTAATGCTAGTGTAAAACAGGTAAGAATTCTTGCCAAATAGTGCAAGGGTGGCCAAACTTTTTCAGTATGCAGTCTACATTATGTTTCAAAATAACCCAGCGGTCTACGGATACCCCCCATCAATTGATTTTTATAGAAAATTCAATAGCGGTAAGTATACTTTTTTAATGATAGGTTATGTAAATAATAGGAAAGACAAATTTTCATTTTATTTTTTCTGATTTTCTGTCTGTCTGTCCTTTCCAATACGCATCACTCAGGGGCGGATCCAGAATTTCATTTTGGGGGCCCATTGTGACAAGATTCTTAGGTAGTTCATCTGCCGAACGTTTTTTTAATTTACATGCCAATTAAATCTACAAAAAATTATGAATAATACTGTTTTTACTTTTTTATTATATCTTAAAAAATTGCCGCGATATTTACGATCAAAGTGCGTATATCTGGCCGAAGGTTTTTTTTTGTTATATTTTGGCTCCACACATAGTGCATATTTAGCCAGTGTCAAGTATTACAATTCTCATCGTGTTGTCAAATATTTCACGCAGTCATGTCCTAATCATAGTCCAGTCCACGTCAGGCGGTCATAGTCCAGTCCAAGTCTCGCTCCAGCAAAGTGGTGGCAACCTTACTAAAAGCTTCTATGGAGTTTTGGAAGCAACACGAAAAATCACGTTTCACCACATTAAATCACTTTCCCCCCTTACTCATGCTTGTAATTCAGCACTTAATGTGTAAAACGCTGGCACCAATTTTAAACATTAACACTGGAAAAAGCACAAGTTTTGAAAAATAATACAATGCAACGACGTGAACTTTTCCGCGTTCCCGCCAAAACTCGGCCGAAGGTTTTAAAAACGCGCGCAGGCGACGCCGACGACGTCACTCCTGGGGGCCTACCAAAACCTCTTATAGTATTATTACTTCAATCATACTTTGAAAAATGAAACAAAAGTAAGAGTACTGTAATGTGGTTGACGCAGAGCAGTTTGATGACGTCGATGAGTTCATGGTACGAATTCGAACAATATTATTGTAACCTTGCAGCATTACTGTCACGAACCATGATGGTTTTGTATTAGTTGTAAGGCCGCAGTAGTCATTCGATAGTCGCGCTTTCGTTTGCACACCGCGGACCGAGCGCGGGTGTGACGTCATAATGAGCGCGGGGTAATCTAGGAAATTCGAAAAAGGGCTTAAACTTCTCGTCGTTATAAATTCGGAAATACTGCATGTATTGAAGCGAAATAAAAACTTATGTGATGTACATTATCTACGCTCTGATTTAAAATGTATTTGATAGTGATATTTTGACCCATTTGTGTTCTCCATTAGGTATAATATGTGCGATCAAAGCTCAATTAGAAAAACATTGAAAGGTCGTATTAACACAGAGTGAGCGCAGCGAGCGCGAAAAATCAGATCTTTAGGACAGTAGAAACGCCACCGTACTCGAAGGTACGGAAATCCAATTTTTGCCTGGTGGGCTACCGCAAATGCCTCCGCGGTCGCGGTCGCTTTGGCCACCGCTGCGTTATGGGGACCAACTGAAACTACACCTTGGGAACGGGGTCGAACCAGCCAAGACACACACCTTGACTCATTAGCAGCGTTTAGCCGTGCTAATGCTAGCGTGAAGCAGGTAATCCTTGGCAGATAGTGCTTATTCGTAATTATTTCGATGAAGTTTTGAGATCATTGTTGAGTATAATTATGTTTTGGGGACCAACTCAAACTACACTACCCAATTAACCAATCCAGACCCTCGCTCTATTTGCGTTGAGCAGGTGATAGCAACGCATTAGAATGTTTAATGCTAATGAATTCATGAATGAGCGAATGTATAGATTAGATGGGTATACTGTTTCTGATCCATATCAGAATGTTATAACAGGACTTCATCGATCGCGCTAAAACATATTTTAATTAAGTAGTGTGTAAGAAATACTATTTAATGCTTCCAATTTTCCATAAAATCTTGTACTATGGAGTGTTGTTGTATTGTGTGTTCGTGAGAGACAAACGTTAAGGTTTTATTCAGAGATTGCACATCCTTTTTCCTGAGGGTTTACTGACAGTTGTCTTCATAAAAAAAACTTGACAACTATAGACGTCAACAGGATATTGATAAACAATGGATAAACATTTTGCCGTTTTTTGTAAATCCTTCTATCGTTAATGATTAAATTCTATAATAATAAAATGCACACAGTAGGCCTACCGCGCACCTGCCTTGGTTTCACAAACTTCGTCACCTTCGTGTTGGGTTTCATCGGCTTTTCCATTTGCTTGTGGTGCGTTATCAACACAGAGTTTTTCAGAGATGTGAACTACACAGTTACGAAAAGCTCACACGTGTCTTCTGTTGCCGATTTCGTGAACTTAAAATTATGGGTGACGCCTCTGACAACCATTTTGATCCCTATTGCATTGGTGACTATGCTCACTTCCTGCTGTGGCATCTTGGGAGCTGGGTGTCAGTGGAGATGCGCTCTGAAATCCTACATCTTCCTCGTCACGATCATATCTTCCGTCGCATTTTGCCTCTTCTTCATATTAGGGGTTTATAACATCTACACTAACAATGCGACGACGATACGCTACTTCCAATCATCCTTGCAAAATTACTACGGCAAAGAAGCCGATTTCATCACCACAGTTTGGAATTACATCATGATGAACTACAAATGTTGCGGCGCTCTCGGATTCTGGGACTTTGAAAAGTCAAATTGGAGAAAAACCAAACCGGACGATTTATACCCAGTGCAGTGTTGCGTATTATCCAACGTTACCGCTCTGATACCGGTATCAGAAAACTGCACCAAAATCCTAGATCCTTCTATACAATCATACAAAATGGTCGGTTGCATAGACGCCCTCCGAGAATCGATAACTAGAAATAAGGCATTGATTATATTTTACATAATACTCTTAGCATTGGCGTACTCAACAGTAGCATTGTTCGCGTATTGTATAATTCGTGGGGAACCGTTGTTAAGTTCTATTACCGGCGGGTTTGATTTCATGCCATCTCCTTCTGCTCCTCCTATAACCAGTGAAGTGAAGAGGCTGGCACCGTCTAACTCTTCGCTGGAGAACATGATGTTTGTAGAGGAACCGCCGAAAAAGATCGTGAGAGTTGTGTCCGCGGCGAATCCTTTCCAATCGTACAAGTTCACGCCGAACTCTTACCATAGTGGTGATCAAATGTTTCACCACAGTGTTAAGCCGCAAATGATTTGAAGTTGCTGAAATAAAACGCGTCTTAATTGAAGCTGTGTTTTATTTAATTTAATTTTGTAACTACAAAACGAAATACGTAAAATGATGGTTTAATTAACTAATTAAACCATCATTTTGATAAACATTTCAAAGCTGTATGGGTGTCCGTTTGTCCAACATTGCTTGGATAATACACTAATATGTAATAAGCAACTTTATTCTAATTTTGACATGTATTATGTGCTAAAAATTAGCCTGTCCCTATTTTTCTACTATATAAAAATATAAAACGCTGTAATTTGCGATCACAAAGACGCTTGCCGTTGGCAGCGCAGGCCGACCCCCCACTTGGTGGACTGAAGATATAGTATCTAAACCGTGGGGACTCAAAAATCATGTTTCTGTAGGATATTAATACATTTCATGGTTTTTGATTTTTATTTACCTACGCCTTCCAAGGCCGCGGGGAGCCCATGGATGCAGGAGCGAGCAGCCACTCAAAGTGTCGCTCTCTAGGGGAGGCCTCTGTTTAGCAGTGGACGTTTTCAGGCTGTTGATGATGATGATGATGACGATGATGGTGACGCCTTCCAGGTGTGTCTAGGCAAGTTTCACAGCGTTTGGCTATGCCACGGCGGTGAGGGTGACACGGTGTGGTGTAGTGGGCACCTGGCGCGGGCGGGCGCTCCGCACTGCACGGCGCTTCGCCCCGCGCTGCTGCGGCTAGCGGAGCCCTGCGCTCAGGTCGCTGTTACCATCAACTCTACTGTCATGCTTTTGGAGAGCGGTTTGGTGAGTATATTCGTATATATTCGTTTTTACTTGGTGGCAGGACTTCTGCAGAGTTCGAGTAGGTAGGTTTTGCTTGTTATTCGGCCGCCGAGCAGTCGGGCACAAACACTATTGTGTTCCGCTTTGAACACAAAAGAACTGAAGGACTAGTGAAATCTAGTGGGCGAAATCCACCGGTCGATCTCCAGTGTATGTTTTGTATACCACGTGACATTGGCGAAATGGTGGCAACACCACAGAAGCCATAAGGGGAATTGATGACCTGATCTCTCTAGTTAAGTTACCAGACTGTAGTGTTGTTTCTGGATGACGTGCGTCCGTAGGTCCTAGTATTGTATCACAAACAGTTGTTTAACCAAGTCCAAAATATTCAGGTGAGTGCCTGAAAATTTTGACACTACGGCTAACCACTTGCCTACACGAGATGAAAGAAGGAAAAACCTAATAGTACACCTAAATGCAAGCATATGCCTCTCCTAATGGTAAAAGGTCACTGTAGCCTATTATAATACTCGAAGTGCCACTTATACAAGGTGACCTTAAATTGGTATGTTATCCCGAAATGGGGGGTCTGGGACCATGATACCCTACAAGTTGAGAGAGCCTTACTTGAAACTGGGTGTTCCAAAACCTCCAAGTTAAAAAATAAATCCACTCGCAATATTGCACGTGCGATTGCTACGAAAGTTAACAAGATACTATAAATACATTTCTGAATACAGATCGTTAAACTCATTTATGTGCACTCGGTCAAGGACGAAGTTCAACCACCCAGCTGCGCTAAGGCTATTTTCGAACGTAAACTTTACATGGCATTTCTTCAATAAAAAACTATTAATTTAGTAGTCGTAGAAGAAACATTGTCTACCTTGGGGTGTAGATTTACCCTCTATCGGAATAACATACTAAATCAAGGTCACCTTGTATGTATACGTGCTTGCCCTAAAAAGTATAACCATCTTTATAATTATTTCACTTTCTTTCCAGGTGCTTCAATACACTCTAAACAGCACAGACAACATAAGCCAATCCTGTACAAAGACCCCTACATCCATCCGTTTGCCTTCAGTCAAGCCTCTCATGAAACTGTCAACCCCGCTTGGTGTGCGAGCGGGACGGACGCATGCAGTCGCGTGGAACAAAAACGCTGTCTACACTTGGGGTACCAATGTTGGGCAGTTGGGGCATTCGCAGGAGGATAAAGTTGTTTCTTCGCCTAAGCGGGTGAGAATTAAATAAATAAAAATAAAATATGTGTGGACATTTCACACAGCGCCATCTAGCCCCAAACTAAGCATAGTATGGGAACCAGATAACTGATATAATACTTATATACTTTTTGTTTGTAAACACATACATAGAATACAATATAACACCCAGACGCAGAACAAACATCTACGTTCATCACATAAATGTTTGTCCCGGGTAGGAATCGAACCCACAGCCCTCAGTTCAGAAGGTAGGGATACTACCAACTGAGCTATCGGGCCCGTAATTACTTTTTTTACAGGCACTGTGGTGTGTTTGTTGAGCCAGGTTGACTCGGAATCTGTGGGTTGGACTTCTGCAATAGGGCAAGTATCTGTGTACAGAGAAAAAGCACAAATACTTATTGGTATATAATTGTGGTGGGGCCATGGTCCTTGTAGTTCCTGTCCTTCCTAGATACAGGAGTTCCCATTCCTGGGTCCCTACAGGGAATCCTAGTTATGGTCCAGGACTATGTATGTGATCGTTGGGCGTTATTTATTGTTTTTTTTTACTCGATTGTATTTGGCTGCATGCGATTATCATATTTAGCCAATGCCTACCCATAAGAAAATTTATGAACGAAATAGTATTTTACATTAATAGATTGTACATCAATAGATCGACGGGCCCGATAGCTCAGTTGGTACTACCCCTGCCTTCCGAACTGAGGGCTGTGGGTTCGATTCCTACCCAGGACAAACATTTGTGTCATGAACATAGATGTTTGTTCTGTGTCTGGGTGTTATATTGTATACTACGTATGTATTTAAAACAAAAAGTATATAAGTATTGTATCAGTTATCTGGTTCCCATAGTACAAGCTATGCTTAGTTTGGGGCTAGATGGCGCTGTGTGAAATGTCCACACATATTTATTATTATTATTATTATTATTATTGCGAGCTGATTGGTGCGGGTTCTAATCCCGTTCGTGATAACAAAAAATTACATAAAAATTAATCTCTTTATTACGCCAAGCATGCGATACCGCTATAAATAAATAAATAGTTAATATTGTATCAAAATCAAAGTCTATTATAGCAAATAGGATATTCATAGCACTTATACAACATTTTTTCCCAGGTAGCGATATCAATTAACAATAAGGAAGAAACGGGAATCGAACTGGTGGAGGCGGGTGACGCGGCGACCGTTTTCACCACCAGCCGTGGAGACGTGTATCTACTACACAAGTATATTTGCAAGAAGATCGCTATCAAGTGAGTATAACCTACTGGGGAAGTACCCGAATCTATCCTGGAAACATTATATTTTAAATATAATTCTTTATTTGCTCAAATACAAAGACCATCATCACCAACAGCCTGAAGACGTCCACTGCTGAACATGGCTTCTCCTAGAGCCACTTTGCCTTCGCCTTCTGCATCCATCGGCTCCCCGCGGTTTTCACCAGATCGTCGGTCCACCTAGTGGGGGACTTCGCTGCGTCTTCCGGTTCGTGGTCGCCACTCGAGAGCCTTTCAACCAATCTCTGTGTATGTATCTCTTGCATAGAGCTACCACAGCTTAATAATCAGGTGCTATAAAGTAAAATATTGTGACGTCATAATATTTTGCGGTCTTTTTCTATTTTTGTATCTTAAAATGCTTTTTAATTTGTTGAGATAATAAATATTAAATTTTTGTTATTATGACAGACTTCCCATGATTTGATGAGTATAATTTATTTCTAAAATAAAAATAAATCAGTCATGCCTTATTTCACATTATTGCGTTATAGCCAATAGTCGCTATTTGCATAAATTCGCAGAGTAAATCTTCTGTACCTAGTCTTTTATGATATTACAGACAAATCAACCTGCGTCAAGTGTGCGTGGAAGGCAAAGTGAGTGAGCAGGGCGCTTACTCTCGCGTCACCGTCCTGCTCTTAACCAACGTCGGACAACTGATGTTATGGCAGGACACCACCAACAAACTTACTCGGTAAGATTTATATCTCACGCTCACATTCCTAATAAGCTAAACTAAACGTGTATGCCGATTCTGTCTCACTCTTACATTCTTAAAGCTAAACTTTACTACACGTGGGTTACGTGTAAGCGTTAGAAGAGCAGAGCTATATTGATAGGAAGAACTGCTTAGGGTAGGTTTGTAGTGCTGTGCGAGCTAAACTACACTTTATTGCCTTGGAGCAAATGTCGCTTTTTATTTAACTGAATTCGTGGAGAGAATCTTCTGTACATACCTTCTGTGTTCTGTGTGTCTTATTCTGTGTCTGGGTGTTTTGGAGCATAGTCCTTGGAGTTCCTGGGTCCCTAGTAACAGGGTCCTAGTTCGCCATCTTGGGCCGTCCGCCATATTGGAAATAGAATGACGTCAATTAGCTAACCATGCATTTTCATCCTAGCTAAACGTGAATGCCAACTTTCATTTTAATCGGTTGAGGATAACTAAAAAAAAAAGCTTTAAAAATCAATTTTGACCCATACATAAAAATAGAAACACAATTTTGTCTACCGTTCGTTCTAACCCTGCTGATGACTAACCGAAGAGAAAAAACACCAGGGGCCGTACTGTGAGCTCTTAGCGCGATCCAAAACAGAGCGTATATTGGATAGCTTGTAAAAATCTTTATACAAAAAAAAAACAAAGCGATCCAAGATAGGCTCCGTTTTGAATCGCATTAAGAGCTCACAGTACGGCCCCAGATATTTACGAAGATATATTTTCTGTTCGACGTTACAATAATGTATATGCCAACAACCTACCTATCATCAAAATACCTATGGCAAATTAACAAGGGTTGTAAAAGTTATATATTGGTTTCTGTTCGAACAGTTGCGTATTCGGTCTCGCTCACCAAATCCTTCTGACGCACGTGGCGTTGACTCACGATGCTGTTTACTTCACCACTAAACATGGCGAAGCTTATACAGGTACACTATAGTTTTAGACGTGACGAACTAGTCGTTCACCTAATGTTAAGCGACACGGCCGCCCATAACAGTTGCAGTGAAGTCACTCGGAACTTTAAAATAATAATGTTTCCCGTGACACTGCACTGCGCACGTCATTTTAAGACATCACACAGTCTAGTAATCAGATTACTACACTGTGTAATCAGGGGTGTGGGTCAGGTCATAGTCTTATTTACCCACTAGCTACGATGCCCTTTAAATCGGAACACAGTAGTGCTTGCACACTACTGCTTGGCGGCAAAATAACTGGCAAAGCCCACCTAGACGAAATTTGCAGAAAAGTCCTATCACCTAGTTCTTTGAACAGCAAATCTCACTAGTATAAACTGTTCTGTGAGAATTATGACTTCCCATTCGATTCTTACTAGCGACTCTATCGAATGGTTTAATAAATAATAATACAGGCTTTTTTTAAATTAACGGGTTCAATTCCTTGCCAGAATAGTGATTTATCAAAAGTCCAATAATGCAATTTTAGTTTGCTTCAAAATCAGATCTGTGACGCCTTTGAGCACGTTTTGCTATTTCTCATAGTTTCGGATTTGGCCTACCACGCCCACCGGATATCTTATAAAGTATATTCCCTCCCAGTAAAGTATATGCCCCACATGATTGTTTGTGGTAATTGTAATTGATTTTGTCGTTTTTGTCATAATAAATACATAAATTACCCCCGGGTGGCAATCGAGAATGAAATTCCCAGTTGCCACCGGGTGGCGACTTTCTGATTGATGCCACAAACAAATTTTATTTTTGCTGATTCGGTTTTTAAGCATTTACCGTTTTGTTTTCTCCTAAAGGTACTATATCCCGCAAAGCCCCGCCCACAACAACACCGCAGCCCATCAGAAAAGAGAAGGACAAAGACGGAAAAACCGCGCTGGTGAAGTTTTTAGAAAAGGACGACTGTACTTCTGTCAAGATAACCAAGATACCGAACGTACATCGCGCGGTCGCAATTTCTGTTGATAGTGAAGGCTTGAATTTTGCTTGTTTACAGGTATGAATCCCCCCTGCGGTTTCACTCACAATTTCCCGTTTTTCCCAAAGGACTGTTGTATTTCTGGGATAAAAGTTTTCTATTATAATCTCAGTAGCAAGCAATCTGTGTGCTAAAGTTCGTCCAAATCGGTTCCAGCAAGCCAATAACACAGACAACGTTTCCCGGAAGAATAGAATAGCAGAATACTTTATTGCACACCAAAATGCATACAAAAGATACTACTGAGTACCTAGCGAACAAAATTTTTTTACTAAATTTGTACAATGAGCGGTGGGTATCGCCCATAGAGGGCGCCCATTATCGGGAGGTTAAGTTGGTCGTAAGAGATGAAGAATAAAGTGAACCTTTGTGGTATATCCACACAACGCCATTTTAATATTTTTTTAATCATATTTCTTTGTTTTTTTAACAAAAAATTACCAAGAATATTGTAGCCCGAAGTGTCCCGTTCCTGATATATTTGGAGGTAAAGATCGTCTTAATAAAAACGTAAAAAATCATATTAAAAAATTCAGTGATCACGGGTGTTTATACGCATTCAATTGTATTCAATAATAGTTCTCAGCTGGATTTATAATAAAATCAAATCAAATACTTTAATAAATTTAAAACAGAAAAATGTTTGAATCCTTGGACATGAGATCACTTTCAAATTTACTTGTCACTTTATGTAATGGCGAGATGTTGTCACATATGCCCATTTTAGCATAAACAGTCTAAGATTAGCATGTCCCGGTTTTGTGATGTAAGTTCAAATTACCTGTATAATAAAATGAATCAGTTATCTGGTTCCCATAGTACAAGCTTTGCTTAGTTTGGGGCTAGATGGCGCTGTGTGAAATGTCCACACATATTTATTTATTTTATTTAGTTACTATTTGCAGGCGAAGCCCACATGTGGTTTGACGTCAGTACCTGAGCTCTCACCATCTTGTATGGCTAAACACATGGAGTCATTACGTGAGGTCGCCAACGAAGATGATATACTGCACGACGTGGTCTTTCAGGTAAAAGCACATCCTTCTCTAAAAATATACCCTTTGTTTACAGATTAATTTGTAAAGAAAAAATTAGAATCACGAGCGGGGATTGAACCCGCATCCATCCATCCCTCAAGCCGGGATATGCTTTACTTAAGCTACCGTGACAAATGGTCTCATGTCCTGTGTGTTTCCTTTACAAATTCATCTGTAGATTACGCTGAGCATACATGTATATATATACTGCTATAAAAATCATAAATATTATCCTTTGTTTGTTTGTTTGGTTTTTTGTTTGTTTGTTACACCACAACTTCTAAAAACTCAACTGGTTTTCATTTCTCTTAAAAATATACCCATCCTCCTTTAAAAATATGCTCACATTAACAGCCTGAACATGTCCACTGCTGAACACAATGCCTTCCCCATAAAACGCCACTTAGGACTTTTATCATAGGGAAGATTTGCCATAATCACCACGCTTGGCAGGCGGCTTGGTGATCGCAGATTTTAATGTACCGATAAGAATGCTGCTGCTATAGATCTATATATTAGGATATGCCCGAAGGAACATTTTATTTACTCAAAATGGTGTGGGGAAAAGTCAGCGCCATCTCTTAGATTACTCAGGAACTACGATGAGTTGGGAAATTAAACGCTGCCATTATGTCCGTCAATGTTTGTTTACAACGATTATCCCAAATATAAATTCGATTATTTTCGTACAAAACGGAGTGTAATATTGAAAATATTGACTTACTTGTGGTAAGAAACTTTGTATTTCTTTTTATTGCACTTACGAGTGTAGTTTGTGCAACCCTTCACAACACAACTTGGCATATTTTCTTTGAGACACACGACCGATATCTTCTCTCTTCCAACACAGACTGGGCGCTAGTGGATGTCAATCTGTGAACTTGACTCCCTCTTCGAAGCGACGGTTTAATCAGTCATTAGGCCTGTCCTTATATATATGTCTATGGCTGCTGCTCATTCCCTGGATGTTCCCTTAGCCGGCTCTTATGGCACCCACGGCGCGAGATGGGGTGATCTTATAATAATAATAAATTAATATGCTCTAAAATATGAACAATAGGCATGATGACTACTATTAAAAATGAATGGCGGGCCCGATAGCTCAGTTGGTAGTATCCCTGTCTTCTGAACTGAGGGCTGTGGGTTCGATTCCTACCCAGGACAAACATTTGTGTGATGAACCTAGATGTTTGTTTTGCGTCTGGGTGTTATATTGTATTCTATGTATGTATTTACAAACAAAAAAGTATATAAGTATTGTATCAGTTATCTGGTTACCATAGTACAAGCTATGCTTAGTTTGGGGCTAGATGGCGATGTGTGAATTGTCCACACATATTTAATATATTTAATTCAATAATTGAAAAAATAAGCAAAATCGGTAAATAAATCATGGAGTAATAAGCTTTTAATGTTTCTTTAGCAGGCATCTCCTGTCCCTTTTTCGCGAATCAGAGCGCCCCCACAGTTACTATGAAAAATCCACTCGTGGCGTCACATGCCAAAGATATTGTATGTAAAGCTACCACAGCTTAGTAATGAGGTACTATGACGACATTGCTCTGACGTCACTGGCCGTTTGCGCTATCTCTTTCTATTCCGGTTTTTAAAATGCTTGTAATTTTATCGTTTTTTGAGATATTTTATTTTTGTTTTCACAAATGTTTATCTTTTGAGGAATATTTTAAATTTATGCAAAAAATCTAGCCCCAAACTAAGCATAGCTTGTACTATAGGAACCAGATAACTGATATAGTACTTAGATACTTTTTGTTTGTAAACCCAATATAACACCCAGACACAGAACAAACACCTATATTCATCACACAAAATGTTTGTCCTGGGTGGGAATCGAACCTGCAACATATATTTCAGAAGGCAGAGCTACTGCCAACTGAGCTATCAGGCCAGTCATGCAGTTATTCGCACACTGCCAGGACCTAACGGCCAAAATAGCGAAAAAATATGCCGTGTCTTCTTTAAGTATATTATTATAGCCATTTTCATTTAAAATCGATGTTCCAATTATCTTGACTGTAGTCCTAGCTTCTATTTTCTTCAATATCAAAACTAAAGTTGTCAATACTTACAAAACTCTAATGCCCGTCTGCACATCATTCTTAAAATACATCTTAGCTAAGGAACACTTTCCCTCGGTTATCTTACATTTGCTGAATTCGTGTCGACTTGGCACGCCAAATACAGAACGGTCATTGGTTGCCTATTGATTTTCGGGTGTCTTCAACCAATGACTGACTGTACAATATCTGGTGTGTTGACACAATTTTTACAAACGTACGTGTAAGATAAGCTATCTAGAGAGGGCTAAAGAGATACGTGTGAACTTAGGAGCCGTTAAACTTTGGCGCAGACGGGCATAACGAAATAAATCTCTTTTTAGATCGGCAACAGACTATTCCCAGCGCATATCTTCATAATCGCGTCAAGCAGCAATCTACTTTACAAATTGTACCAGGATCGCATCACTGTACCAGGTAAATAAAACCACAGGACACTAATACTACAGGTACAGTGTGATTCAAATTCAATGGCGGCGGTGAAGGCGGCGCGAAATGCTGCGCGTTAGTAAAAATTGAAAACTAAATATGCGCGGGAGGGGGTCCTTGCTGCGCACTTCACAGCCGCCATTGAGTTTGAATCACTCTACCAAGACATTTAAATAAGTAGCTACTTGCTACAACGCAATCAAGTCCTATTCAGCTTGCAAAGTGATACCGAAAATAGGGTCTCATTCCGTAATCAAATTATCATCTAATATTATAAAAAAAAGGTTAGGTAACAAAAACATTTCCAGACATTTTAATATTATTATCACATTTTGTGACACATTCATCATTTAATATAAAACTGATATTTTTATTTTGTTGACATCAAAGTTTAACATCTACTTTCGCCAATATGAACGCGAGATCAACTGGTTTTCTAGTCTGTGTTTGTACCCATATTCATAGACTCGTAGCACATCTGGGTGGTTATTCTCTATGGAAACACAGATTCCACACGATACGAAACCACGTCGTTATCGTGTCTTGTTCAAATCGTGTCACCGCGTCAGATATACCTTCACTTTACATTAAAGTTATCTTTATTTTGAATAAAATATATTGACATAAGTGATCATATCTTTTGATGTGTTGATGTTTCGGAACGCGTCTCGGTAAAACATACGATTTTTGACAGTTCAAATCGCGCCAATTCCAAATTCATTTCGCGCGGTTTTGTTTTTGTTTCATAGATAATACAGTTTCGCAGTTTTCTTATGTAAGATAAGGAATTCGCATGGTTTCGAAGTAAGGAATCGATACGGAATAATGGCCCTGTAAACTCTAGAAAAGAGACAAGTATTTACAAAACGCATAAGTGTGAATGAAACAAGCATATTTTTTTCGTGATTTTATACAGGAGAAAAGCCAACTGTACCTTTGGAAAATGTGCATCCGGAAGCATTCGAGAGAATTCTGAAGTTCATTTACACTGGAACTTGCGACGTTGCCGAATTAGGACCTTGTGCCTTAAAGATAAGGAGGGAAGATCTGATCAACAAGAAGGAAAAGGATGGCGATATTGACATGGAAGAAATTGGTACGTTTTACAACCTCTATTTGAAATTTCGTGGTTCCTCTTAAGGTTCCGTCCGTGCCCAAAGGGTAAAACGGACCCCGTTACTGAGACTCCGCTGTCCGTCCGTTTGTCTTTCTGTCACCGGGCTTTATCTCATGAACCGTGAAAGTTAGACAGTTGAAATTTTAACAGATGATGTATCCCTGTTGCCGCTATAACAAAATTTTCGCCCGCATTTGACCTCAATCTCAACTGATGGAAAGTGCAAATACGTACGTAATAAGTCAAATACATACAATGTATTTTTAATAGATAATAGTACGGAAACCATCGTGCACGAGTCCGACTTGCACTTGGCAGGTTATTTTCAAGTCGATGTAATTTTTAGACTGTCATCATCTGAAAGACGTCCACTGCTGAACATAGGCCTCCCCCAAAGAGCGCCACTTTGAGCAGCTACTTGCCTCTTGCATTCATCAGCTCTCCGCGGTTCTGACTAGATCGTCGGTCCACCTAGTGGGGGGTCTTCGTGGTCGCCACTCGAGAACCTTTCTTCCCCATCGGTTGTCAGTTCTACGAGCGATGTGACCTGCCCATTGCCATTTCAACTTGCACATTTCATCTTGACACACCATTTAATTTTGATATTGACTGTTTTGTTGTGTTGTTCTTTGTTTTTTGTGTTTTTAGTTCTTGTTCTTTGTGTTGTTTTTTTGATGTTTTTTTGTTTTGTTTTTTGTTCTTTATCCGCCAATTTCGGTAATCCGCCAGTGTGCCTAATTTTATGGTGGCGGATTAGTGAGACTACTACAGTTAAAACTTATTTTCCCACAGAAAATCCTTCAGAAATATCAGCATTCGAAGCATACAAGAAACAAGAGAGCAATAAAAGCAAGAAAGGCGGTCGGAACAAACGCAATACAGATACCCCGCCGCGGATTCACTTGTACTGTGACCCGGTCAAGTTAGTGCAAGCATCGGCCAAGCGGCTGCAAGTCATGCAATTACATAAACTGCTGGACAAGTTCTAGTAAGTATAATAAAGGATAACATTTCATTTCTATATATATTTATGATTTTTATAGCTGTATCGCCTGCTCAGCGTAATCTACGGATTATTCTGTAAAGGAAAAATTAGAATCACGAGCGGCGATTGAACCCGCATCCATCCATCCTGAGCACGACTATGCTGATATTCGCAGCAATTTCTAAATATTTTAGGAAAATAGAAATAAAAACCATCTGCACGTAGCCGTTGTAAAAGTGTGATTCCTCATCTGACAAGTAAGTATTCAAATTCTATATACAAAATATTAGTATCAAAAACATTTAAAAATAAAAAAGAGTAACAAAGGATGCATGGTGGCATTAGGCCACACATCCCTCAAGCCGGGATTTGGTTTACTTTAGCTACCGTGAACAACCAACTGTAAGTTAGTTGTAAAAGGTGAAGGATAAATTCGGACATGAGACCATTTCATTTCTCTCTGGGTGTTGTATTGTATTCTATGTATGTATTTACAAACCAAAAGTATCTAAGTATTATATCCGTTATGTGGTTCCTATAGTACAAGCTATGCTTAGTTTGGGGCTAGATGGCGTTGTGTGAAATGGCAACACATATTTATTATTTATTTTTGCAAGGTATCGAAATGTTGGAAGGATTTTTCTGCAGAGTCCGCCTAGGTTACTAAGCGGTAGGACTTTTCTGCAAAGGCATTTTAGCTTGGGAAATTATTGGGAAAATGAGACTTTATGACCCAATTCACAGTGTAGTAATCTCATAACTCAGGATGACGTGCGCAGTGCAGTGTCACGCGAAACTTTGAGTTCCATGTGACGCTGCAATCTGTTATGACGCTTAACACCAGACGTGATTGCACACTAATACTACTTCCTAGCATGGTACACCTTCTATCGCATCGTCACTGCATAAGGTGTGAATGTGGTCAAATGCTAGATAGGTTTGCTGTAAAAACCAATACAGTAGGCCTAGCATGAATATATACGCGCGCGTAAGTGTAACGTTAACGTAAGGCAGTTGTATGGGGCGCCGATCAAATGCCATACAACTACAAATATTCATATATTATCAAATATTCGTGCTAGGCCTACTGCTCGGCGGCAGAATAACCGCCAAAGTGTTGGTGATGATGAATTAATAATTTATTACAGCAGTAACAACAAAGATAGAATTTACGTCTAATTAAAACTTTAACATTTTAATAAATAATCACTAGGTACCTATTAAATTGGCCGGTTTATCGTAATCTCCACAATAATAGTTATATTGCTTTAATACTTGTTACAGCGGCGCTTTACGGTTTATGATAATAATCGGGCGATTATAAATTATAATATCTAATCCGTGAAGTAAACTTTTTGTTTTAATCCGAGTGACTGGTGCAATCGGGTTATTTGTTATGTTTAGGTTTATAATAAATCGACCCTGAGTTTTTGTTATTATTAGTAGCTTGGTACAAAATGAATATGCGTATGTACGTAAGCTTTTTTCCATAGAGTTGGCTCCATGCGATAAGCGAATTTAGTCACCGTCCAAGTTTACATTTAGGTAAAATGTAGTTAGAATAGCTATTTAATTCCAGAGTTTACAGATATGATCAATCCGACAAAGGAACATATTCACATTCCCGCCAAAGCAAAACATAATTATTTATACCAACAATGGGAATCTGTGGGAATGTTTTGGGCTCGTGACTAACAAGCTATGTTCATCTAAGACATTTTCACATGTAAATATTTTATGATTTTTATAGCAGTGTTTTTTCTTTGCAAATTAACCTGTTATTACATATTCATAAACATCATCAGCCTGAAGATGTCCACTGCTGAACATAAACCTCCTCCAAGGAACGCCACTTTGAGCGGCTGCTTGTCCATGCAGTTCTGACCATCGTCGGTCCACCTAGGGGACCTACGCTGCGTCTTCCCGTTCGTGGTCGCCACTTGATAACCTTTCTTCCCCAATGGTTGTCAGTTCTACGAGCGATGTGGCCCGCCCATTGCTACTTCAACTTGCTAATTCTAAAAGATATCGGTCACTTTAGTTCTCTCTTCTCATTTCGGATCTATACACATATTAGTAGACAGTATTTCTTCATCTTCTTTTCCAGCTATAAAGATGGTAAAGTATGCCTAAAAGAGTATGCAGATTACAATAAAACAGCTACACACTGGGAAAGGGAGACGTATCCGGAACTTGTCGATACAAACGTGTGCTCCAAAGATGGATTGCTGATACCGGCACATAAATGCGTGTTGGCAGCTCGCCTCGAATACTTCAACGGAATGTTCATGCATTCTTGGACTGAGGTTTGTTTTCTCTTTCATTAGTATATATCATATATATTTATTTATATATTATATTAGCTAGTAGGTATATTATATTATAATTATGTTATATATTTTTTTATTTATTTTTATTATTTTGTATAAAATATTTATTTAGCATGGGGTCCCATCAGGTACAAAATAAAAATAGCCCGAACTTGAAAAAATGTAGTAATCGCGTCTAAAGAGTTGGTGGTTAGTGTTCAGTGTATTTATTTGGCCCAATACTTCGCTAACACGCAATAAATGTCGCTTGATAATCTTGCGTTATGCAGAAATAAAATAATTCGTAAAATAGCCCGCGTTATTCCGTTGTGTGGGATGAGGCATCTGTACTGTAGGTATTATATTATCTGGGTATTTTGGTAGTATCTAATTTTTTCAATTTACCTAATTTGTTTGCACCACCGACCTCTATCTCTCCAATAAATCTTTCCATCCAAAGGTTGACTGGAAGAGATCGCTCTTAGCGATAAGTCCGCCCATTGTACTATTATAGAAGCTATATATAGCGATATATTATTAGCTATTATCATCGGTCACCACACTATATAGCATAAAGCAAGTGCGTAATTTTCTGTATCTTTAATGTCTGGTGTACAATAAAGAATTTGGTATTGTATTGATTTTTTGTCCCATTCAAACTCAGTAGACTAAGATTTATCACGCATTTTGATAATATCTATCATAAAACGATACCTTATATTTCCGTCATAATCATTATCTACCGAATTGACCGCCATAAATAAACTTAATTATTTTATTGCAGAGCAAAATGCTATCAAAAGTGACACTGCCTATTAACTACGGAATTCTACTGCCCGTCATAAATTTCCTGTACACCGACTCCTGTCCAGAAGTTGAAAGCTGTGAAAGCATCGATTTCGTATGCAATATGCTCATAGTAGCTGATCAGCTGTTCATTACTCGTTTAAGAGAAATGTGCGAGGTCTCTTTAGCAAGCCTGATCACGCTGAAGAACTGCGCAGAGCTATGCCAATTTGCGCACACTTACAACGCTACCCAGCTTAAACAATGCTGCATGGAGTTCATATCGCTAAACCTTTGTACAGTTCTCGAAAACAGATCTTTAGATATGCTCGAAGAATCTCTAATGGACGACCTAACTAAATACTACACAAAGTTCAATCCTATCATGTCTTCTAGAGTAATCACGCCCTTTTACAACGCCCCAAGCGATGAACTCATCGAGGAATATGCTAAAAATTTCCCCGTAGATTTAGACGTGATCGACGAAGAAGTCAGAAGAGATGATAGCATAGTTGATGTTCCGAAAAAGAGAAATAAACAGTCTAAGAAAATTGATTACACAGACAGTGAGAAACAGCGGATGAGGTACGAATCTGTGAGTTCTGTGACGCTATCGCTTAGTGAAATAAAAGTCAAAGACGAAAAAGGAGCTAAAGACAAGCAAGAGAAATGGATAGAGGTGTCAACCTCTCAGCAGAAACAACAGAAAGTTGCCCAAGCGAGGTTGAAAGCTATTATCAACGCTAAAGAAATTCTAATAAACGAGGCTCCAGTCGAGTCTCTCACTAAACTGACTAAAAACTCAAGTGCTATTAACATACCCTCACCCGTTAGTCCAGGGTTGTCGCGAATGTCCGTGTCTCCTAAAGATTCCTCCATGGCTGACTTAGCTACAAGCCCACAGGGCAACATAGTGATCAGCCATGTTGGACCAAAGTTATCTCAGAAGCAGCGAAAAAAGTTAGCATTGCTAGGCAATGAGCAATCTCCGCAGAGCTTGAACGAATACTCAAGTAAACTGATTGGCAGTCCGGACAAACCTAGAAACCCGTGGAAGATTTGCGAAGCGCCGCTAGCCAGTAGCAGCCCTAAATCTAAAGCGGTCATGTTCGATCAGATATTGACAGACCAAAGGAAACAAAAAGAAGATCATTCTAGAATCATGACGAAGCCTTTAGCTTGGACACAGGTAATATTTCTTGTATGCAACCTTTATTTATAGCTTCCGTTTCCGTTGTATTTACTTATCTAGCAACCTGATATGAAAAGATAGATAGCAAATGCAAGTAGCCCCAAAGTACTTGGTTGAATTATCACTTAAAATGGTCCAATCAGAAACAAATGTTTATTAGCAGAATAAAACAATTTTAGGCTCTAATTTTAAAATACTTTTTGCGCCTATAAATGCATAAGTACTAGCAAAAGGAAAATGCCGTTAAATTTTCCAACCCTTGTACAAATTATCATCATTATCAACAGCCTGAAGTTGTCCACTACTGAACAGACCTCCCCCACAGGACGCCACTTTGAGCGGCTACTGTCTTGCCGCTCAAAGGGCTTCTTTGCATCCATCGGCTCCCCGCAGTTTTGACCAGAGGGGACTTAGAGGGGCTTTGCTGCGTCTTCCGGTGCTTAAACACTACTCAAGAACCTTTCTCCCCCATCGGTTGTCAGTTCTACGAGTGACATAGCCTGCCCATATGGCACTATAATTTACTTTTAAGGAACTTGGGGGTGAAACGCCATAATTTAAAATATTTTAATATAAGTTATTACATTTTTCAGCTGGAAGATAAAGCAATAGAACAGCTGGAAAGGTTCTACAATGTCCACGAAGTTGACGACGAACTTATTACAGTTTCACGCATAGAGCTGCAAGTGTCTTCCCCACAGTGGATACATACTGCCCCAAAGTGATATTTATATAATTATAAGTGATATAAATATCACTTTGGGGCAACATATTTTATATACATTTTATTTACTTAATGTGAGACATTAAAATAAATTTACTGATGTGAGATGTGCAATTTGTTGTTTTTTTTAGTACCACCAAAAGCCAACATAGATGTACCTACTAACTGGTATCAGAGCTAATCAGTAAAAACAAATATAAAATTCTATAATACACAAAAAAAAAAAATATAAATAATACATAATAATACATACTTTTTGACTGAATCATGTCAGTGCTGGCAGACTTGTATACTAATATATTTATAAAATCTGCGCTTATAGTAATTATATTACATATCTACGAAATCAAAAAATCATGATGAATTTGATTGCATTTAGCAGTTAATGGTTAAAATAACCTATAACCCTAATAAATTGGCATTTATTCATCTTCCAACAAGAATGTGATGTACAAGTATAATTACTTATGTACTATGATTACGTATATGATTACCATAGCATGTATAGTAGTTGGCGGCCATTTGTAAATCAAATAAAGCAGAGATCTTTCAGACCATATGAGAAACATTTAAAAGCTTATTAAATAGAGACTATAGTTTTCTACATTAGGTAGTAAGTAGGTACCTAATAGAAAACACGAGTTAAACCTAAGACTACATACTAAAATTAACAATATAAGGAAAGCAAGACAAAAGTGATCATATTAAATAAACTTTATTCTACAACTACATTTACTACTATTTATACTATTTTTTTGGCGGGAATCTCTTCAAAAGTACATTTAACTGTCTATGCGTTAGTTTCTTTTCCCCAGGCACCAGAATACCCTTCCTGCCTTGATCTCTTTGAGTGCTCATTTTTTGATGATAGCCTTTGTAGCATGTTTGGAATGCTGTGATTTCTTTCAAGCATTCCTGCTGTTCGAAGTCAGTTTTCTTAAAACAAGCGAACATTACGGCTAATTCCTGCATGCAGGCAGCTTCACTCGTCCTCTCGCTTTTTCCAGAAACAGTCTTCTTTAGCTCTAAAGGCAAAAGCATCTGGAATGGCACAGGCTCCTTTTGCGGTCTCCTGGCGTTTTTTCTGCTATTGAAAAGTAACTGACTTAACCGCATTGCCGCTGATCTTTCAGTTTTACGCAATAAACTGCAATTTCCTGAACTATAAATATTATTAAAAAAATTGAAGGTTATGTTTTGGTTGGTACTTTGTTACGCAAACCAGTGTTGCCAACATAATCACAGAGAATTTTCTATATACAACATAATTTTTTCGAGAATCGTACCGTACTGGGGGTCTAGCAAAGATCCCTCACGCTAACTCCAAAAATGTATTGAAATGACATTCGCTGCGGAAAAGTTAGCAATTTCTGAACTAACCCCCCAGGGGGTCTAGCAAAGATACTTCACGCTAACGCTACCGCCAAACGCTAACTCCAAAATGCACTGAAGTGACATTTCGGACATCGCTAACTTTTCCGCAGCGAATGTCATTTCAATAAATTTTTGGAGTTAGCGTTAGCGTTTGTGTTCTTTGCTAGCACCCCCTGTGACTTGCAAAGATAGTATATATACACGCTATGAATTACAGAAAAAAAAATATGCATAGAAATAGCAAAGAGCACTAACCTTTTTGGACTGTCCAACTGAAAAAATCACGATTTCATAGCCATTAATGAAACTGGACACCAGTTTCTCAATCAATAGGAAAAAGTATAGGCTACAAAAGTATTCCATAAAAAAATTGCCTAAGTGGTATACTTTCTGAAATACTTGTGTTAAGAACCCGCATACTGCTGACTCGAGGCTTGCATCGTGTATTATACGCGAGATTTGGGTGGTTTTAAAAGATTTTTTAATGCCCATTTTTTAAATATTTATCTTTTATTTTATTTCATAAACGAGTGTACAATGTAGCTGAAATCAAAAGCAATTCTTTGCCCATTTTCTCTAAAATTTGACTAACTTAAATATTTTTTTACTCAATTTCTTTATGAAACTCGCAAAAACTGATTCATACATTATATAGACGACTTTCACAATAATACATTGTAATTTTTTCATGCGTTTCAGACGTGAAAATGATTCGATATTCCAAACCACTAACAGCAAAAATTCACAAAACAGTCGTTAGTTTTATGTCGATTAATCAAAATGATATAGCACAAATAAAAAAGTAGCTCATACATTAGTTCATGATTGGAATGATATTTCATTTTGTACACTAAAAAATGTAGATATATAGTATTTTAATTGTAAAACCACGTCTGTAAAATCAGCGAAAACGGCCAAATTTCGTATGTGGTTTCTTAACACAAATATCTCAGAAAGTATACCACTTAGACAATTTTTTTATGGAATACTTTTGTAGCCTATACTTTTTCCTATTGATTGACACCAGTTTCATCAATGGCTATAAAATCGTGATTTTTTCAAAATGGCGGACAGTTGGACAGTCCAAAAAGGTTAGTGCTCTTTGCTATTTCTATGCATATTTTTTTTCTGTAATTCATAGCGTGTATATATACTATTTTTGCAAGTCACAGGGGGTACTAGCAAAGAACACAAACGCTAATGCTATCGCCAAACGCTAACTCCAAAAATTTATTGAAATGACATTCGCTGCGGAAAAGTTAGCGATTTCCGAAATGTCATTTCAGTACATTTTGGAGTTAGCGGTTGGTATCTTTGCTAGGCCCCCAACTTGGGGGTCTAGCAAAGGTACCTTGGGGGCCCCAAGGGGGTCTAGCAAAGATCCCTCACGCTAACGCTATCGCCTCACGCTAACTTCAAAAATGTATTGAAATGACATTCGCTGCGGAAAAGTTAGCGATTTCCAAACTAACCCCCCAAAGGGTCTAGCAAAGATACCTCACGCTAACGCTATCGCCAAACGCTAACTCCAAAATGTACTGAAATAACATTTCGGACATCGCTAACTTTTCCGCAGCGAATGTCATTTCAATACATTTTGGAGTCAGCGTGAGGCATTAGCGTTAGTGGTTGGTATCTTTGCTAGACCCCTGGGGGCCCCCAAGGTACCTTTGCTAGACCCCCAAAACTAACTTTTTTTTTATTTCATCCATGGTACTGAAATGACATTTCGGAAATCGCTAACTTTTCCGCAGCGAATGTCATTTCAATAAATTTTTGGAGTTAGCGTTCGGCGATAGCGTTAGCGTTTGTGTTCTTTGCTAGTACCCCCTGTGACTTGCAAAGATAGTATATATACACGCTATGAATTACAGAAAAAAAATATGCATAGAAATAGCAAAGAGCACTAACCTTTTTGGACTTTCCAACTGTCCGCCATTTTGAAAAAATCACGATTTCATAGCCATTGATGAAACTGGTGTTAATCAATAGGAAAAAGTATAGGCTACAAAAGTATTTCATAAAAAAAAAACTTCTAAGTGGTATACTTTCTGAGATATTTGTGTTAAAAAACCGCATACGAAATTTGGCCGTTTTCGCTGATTTCACAGACGTGGTTTTACAGTTAAAATACTATATATCTACATTTTTTAGTGTACAAAATGAAATATCATTCTGTAACGTAGGGTATTTATAAAAATATAGTTATTTTCATATTCCATGTGGGTAAGACTTTTTCTGTTGGTATCCATCTTGCAATATAGCGCTATCGTAGTAACTGTGGTTTGATTTGCTGCTCCCCACTTTAATATACCAAAGTATCATGATCTAATGTATGAGCTACTTTTTTATTTGTGCTATATCATTTTGATTTATCGACATAAAACTGTTTTGTGAATTTTTGTTGTTAGTGGTTTGGAATATCGTATATTAACGAATCATTTTCACGTCTGAAACGCATGAAAAAATTACAATGTATTATTGTGAAAGTCGTCTATATAATGTATGAATCATTTTTTGCTAGTTTCATAAAGAAATTGAGTAAAAAAATATTTAAGTAAGTCAAATTTTAGAGAAAATGGGCAAAGAATTGCTTTTGATTTCAGCTACAATGTACACTCGTTTATGAAATAAAATAAAAGATAAATATTTAAAAAATGGGCAGCAAAAAATCTTTTAAAACCACCCAAATCTCGCGTTATAATACACGATGCAAGCCTCGAGTCAGTAGTATGCGGGTTCTTAACACAAGTATTTCGATCACAGATACGCTGACTTTTTGGCTACCATGGCTGTGTGTGTTCCAGTCACAGAGAAAAGTAGATTTTTTTTCTCTAATCTGGGGGTCTAGCAAAGATACCAACCACTAACGCTCACGCCAAACGCTAACTTCAAAATGTACTGAAATGACATTTCGGAAATCGCTAACTTTTCCGCAGCGAATGTCATTTCAATACATTTTGGAGTTAGCGTGAGGCGTTAGCGTGAGTGGTTAGTATCTTTGCTAGACCCCCTGGTTCCAGTAGCTGTTAAGAATGCCAAGAACGCCAAAAACGATCACATTCAAACTGTCAAAGACTCCCACGTGATCACTTTTATTGCTAGTGGAGTGGTATTATTTCGATGTAGTGAAATGACTTTTGTGATCAAAAATAACACCCATCTATATTTCCGCCAAGGGGAGGGGGGATCACGAACGTTATTTACTTTTTTGATAGCTTCACATAGGGGTTGTTTTATTAATCCCTAAATAGGGACTAATAAAACAACAAAAAGTAATTCTACGTTAGTATCTAATATAGATCTAGGTGGACCCGATCGATGGATGCAGGAGGCGAGCGGCCGCTTAAAGTGGCGCTCCCTGGGGGAGGCCTATTATCAGCAGTAAACATCTTCAGGCTGTTAATAAGGATGATGATGCCAATCTAATATTATTTATTTGAATAAATAAAGCTAAATTAAAATTACAGTTTTGTTTAGGAGAGAATAGGAAAGATAGTAAAAAAAATATATTTACAGAAAAAGGAATACGTAATACGTATTAGCAGCTGCTCAAAGTGGCGCAATATTTTCAGCAGTGGACATCTTCACACTGTTGGTGATGATGAATGTGTTGCTGTTGTGGGCGTCAATAAAAATATTTGAATTGAATTTAAGAGCCTATACCTAGAATGCCGAAATGCTTTAAAACGCCTAGCATATTCCCGTGTCCTGTCAACAATATTGCAACAATCATCATCATCATCATCATCATCATCATCATCATCATCATCATCATCATCATCAGCCCGTAGATGTCCACTGCTGAACATAGCCCTCCCCCAGAGAGCGCCACTTTGAGCGGCTGCTCGCCTCCTGCATCCATCGGCTCCCCACGGTTTCACCAGGTCGCCGGTCCAGAACTCTCAAAACAAAAGCCGGTCGCCACTCGAGAACCTTTCTTCCCCACCGGTTGTCAGTTCTGCGAGCGAATTGCAACAATACTTTGAAATTAATATATGGTAAAGTTCAGGTCAAATACGTAGTGTATATTATTATAGTGTATAGTGAAAACACGAATCTACCAACTTTGTGAACTTTTCTGTAAGTACAGAAAAAAATCCTCCACACCGTAATATCCCGAGAATTGTAATATAAACTTTGAATAAGGTCATGACACTGTGTAGTAGTTGAACTAAATATAATATAGGTCAAAATAATATTTTTAATTATTACATCTACCTACCTGCAATGACAAGCCGTATTTTATCAATTTTTTAAGCACTTAAAATACAGGAAAGTCCAATCCGAGTGTAAAAGTGTGGTAGGCATCTATCCAAGGCTGTAACTATAAAACATAACTAGGTATACCTAATGTAACATTGTTACCTACCTAGACACTAATCTCGATAGGCAATAATTTTAATCACGATAAAATTTAATATAAAAACATCCTGACGTTAGAGGTGCATCATAGTCGTGTAAACTAGCTAACAAAAAGTGAGTTCACCTTTACAAGTTAAATTAAATAAATTAATCTTAAATATTGAGTACAGGATAAACAGGATTTATATTTACTTTGCTATTTGCAGAACCATCATGAAATTCTTCATCGCTTTCGCCCTTATCGCCACCGTGGCCTCGGCCGCCGTCAAGCCCGTTCAGCTGAGCGGCGAGCTCGCTGAAATTGCAGAGATCGTGGCTGCCATCCAGAGCCCCAGCACTGACCCCGCCACCGCCGTCGCCCTTGAAGCCATGCTCTACGACATCTTGGGCATCGGACACCCCATCTCCGTTGGACCTGCCATCGTGGAATCCAGCCCCATCTCTGTCGGACCCGCCATCGTCGAGAGCAACCCCATCTCCGTCGGACCCGCTATCATCGAGACCAACCCTATTTCTGTTGGACCCGCTATGATCGACTTCCCCCTCCCTGATGGTGGTGCCATCTCTGCTGAAGAGCCCACCGTCATTGCTCCGTCTCCCGTGATCGTGCCCGTTGCTCCCGTCGCTTCTGAGAGCACTCCCCTTGTCCAGATCATCCTGAACATCAACGCTGACGCCGGTTCCTCCGCTCCCATTGGTGTCTCCCCAGTGGCTGTCGAGCAGGTCGCTGAAGAGGTATACGTTCCTGGCCCCGTCAATGTGGTAGACAACATTGATGCCGTCATGGTCGTTGACCCCGTGCAGGTCGTGAACCCCGTGGTCGTGGAGCCCGTGCAAGTTGTTGAGCCAATCATTGTCGAGCCCGTCCAGGTCGCCGAGCCCATCATCGTCGAGCCCGTGATCGTCGGCACCCCCGTCATCCCCGCCCCCGCTGTCGTTCTCCCCGAAGAACTTAACTAAGCTGCTATGTAGTGTATAGTACCTATATACTATCTGTGACTATGAGCTTTAAAGTTAACTTAGTGAATGCGGTTATAAGATAATAATATAATAATAATTATTGTCGTTACTAGTTAGGTACAATATATAACTTTTCTACATGTACTTGACATCTTTTTCTCTTTATTTGGCTTTGGTAAAAGTAAAGATCCCTACATTACAAACGCCACTACCACCCATACCTCATCATCATCATCATCATCATCATTAACAGCCTGAAGACGTCCACTGCTGAACAACGGCCTCCCCCAGGGAGCGCCACTTAGAGCGGCTGCTCGCCTCCTGCATCCATCGGCTCCCCGCGGCTTTCACCAGGTCGTCGGTCCACCTAAGGGAGGGCACCCATACCTACTTATCTTAAACCTACTGATAAGTAAATATCTAGGTACAAATCAAAGCTATCCTGAACGACTTAAACATCCAGTCCTCAGGTTTTTTTCGTAGACATTGAATTAAATCTTCTGGATCCTATGTGTGCGTGACGTGCACTTACCTACTTACGTATGTAATAAAATATAACTCTTTGCCTTGTGCCTTCTACAGGCCTCAAACTTCTCTCATCCAATATCCAACCAATGCTTACTTTACATAACATACCTAGCTAGGAAGGTACCTTTTCACCAACAGGGCGACACTCTTCTAACATGTGGTCAGATTGACCACGCAGCACTTTTTAGATTTCCGTGGTATAGGTATCTCTACAAGGAACCCTTAGAAGTTTGTCATTTCTCTCCGTTTGTCGTCAGAATCCTTTACTTTCGCAAGTTCTTATCACCTCGGGAATCATTAAATACTTAGCTTATTCAATAATATTAAAGTTGACAATTTTGGAATAATAATAAAATCATTGATATTTTAATAAGGGTGCGATAATACTTGTATCCTCCACTTAGTTTGTGGGTGCGATGGATCCCTTCATTTAAAGTACCTGTAGTTATCATTGAGATAGAATACTTAGGTCTATTAACATGAAGATAAGTTCGTTGCATCAATTTTTATAATAAGCCTTATAGTGGAAAGCGTTCTAGTTACGTATAGGTATCTATAGATACGTTTTTCTTTTTACATGAATGTATGTCTATATAGTAGTGATGGATTAAGTAGTATTCGCATTAATTTTTAGCATGTGAAATGTCAATTAGCATTTCGCAAATGAAATGTGGTTGCTAAATTCTGTGAAATATGAAATTTCAATTCAATTAATTTAGTTCATTTTGAATTTAATTTTAAACATAAAGTTTAATTTCACTTTTCATATAATTTTTCATTTCATTTTTTCATTTCCATTTTCATTTCAATTTTAAGTTCAATTTTAATTTCATTTGCATTTAGTTTCATTTTAGCAAATAGCATAGCAATAGCAATTAGCATGCTAAGACTCGTGTATTAGCATGTTTATGAAATTTACGCAAAATAGCATTAATTGCCATCGCTACTATATAGTCTATTGTCTACAAAACCTTTAAAAAAGTTTTGCATAATACCTATGGGCCCATCAACATATGGGCCCCAGGTAACTCCGATTGCAAAATATGAGCTGCCAAAGTAGCTAGGCAGCTAGGCAAGTCGGCGCAAAACGCTGCGTAGTAGCAAAAATTAGATGTGCGCAGGAAGAGGTAGGTAAGCGGTGTGCGCTGCGTGCAGCCTTGTGGCGCACTTCACAGCCGCCAATGAGTTTAGTTCAGACTATAATAATATTATGGCTCCGTACCATACATTAAACTGTAGGTAGGTAATTTGGACAGAAACTTTCACGTTGATCGATAGCTTTTTACTGCAACTGTTATGGGCGGCCGTGTCGCTTAACATCGGTTGAACGACCAGCTCATCACCTCATCCATTCTAATAAAAAAAAAAATTTAAAGTTTCGTGTAGATATTTTAGCGACTTAATAATAACTTAAGATGATTATGCTTCCTCGTTTATAATAGGCATGATGACTAAAATTTTTTTTTGCATAAGTTAAAGATATTCCTCAAAAGATAAACATTTGTGAAAACAAAAATAAAATATCTCAAAAAACGACAAAGTTACAAGCATTTTAAAAACCGGAATAGAGAGAGATAGCAAACGGCCAGTGACGTCAGAGCAATGTCGTCATAGTACCTCATTACTAAGCTGTGGTAGCTTTACATACATTTCTTTGGCATGTGACGTCACGAGGGGATTTTTCATAGTAACCGTGGAGGCGCTCTGTTTCGCGAGAAAGGGACAGGAGATGCCTCCTATAGAAACTTTAAAAGCTTATTACTCCGTGATTTATTTACCGATTTTACTTATTTTTTCAATTAGTGCATTTATTTTTAATCTTCTTTATGAAAGTATTATTTACTTGTTCATTTTTAATAGTAGTCATCGTGCCTATTAGGACAGCAAAAGGAATGGAACACCTCACCACGTCATCATTTTTGAAAAATATAATCTGTGAGTTTTTAAGGCCGGTAATGGGATTTTGAATGGATATCTTTTAGGCAAGCATGCTCCATCGTCGACTACGTCGTCACTTATTGCATGCCTTTCCTCGTAACATCAGTATGATCTATATTATTGTATATTATTGCTTAACATCAGGTGAACGGCTAGCTCGTCACATCATTCATTCTCATAAAAAAAAAATAGATCATACAATAAGCACTTATTGTATGATCTATATTTTTTTTTTTGTGGGTGACCACAGTGCATAGAGTGAAGTGAGTGCATAGAGACAGAGAGACGGCTAGCCCTGATTCTATGTTGATGGCCAGCCCGCCATGTAATCGTGGCGAAGAATTAACAATTGTGATTTTTCAAGATATTGAAATAAATCTTTCACAGTTTCTTTTACTGTTTATAAATAAAAAACGTTCCATAAAAATTACTTCCTTATAAATCTTATAATATATCCTTTTGACTTCGTGTGCAACCCGCGCTTGGCTGTTTTAGAAAACAAGGAATCAAATGGTATTTTGAGAAATGAACTACTTACTTATAATAAATTAATAATAATCGTACCGTTTCAATTCATTGAAACCGGACCAGTAGTTTCAGCGTGGTGCGTATTCAAAGGGACAGAACGACAGACAAACAAAAAAATTGAAAGTACGTATTACGTAAAGGTACCGCAAATACATTTGTGAAAAATTATTTTATGTTTCTTATCTAAGTAGGTATAGTACATTTTGGCCGTGGGATAGGAACACCCTATATCTTCCTCTGGGTGTCGTAGTACCTATTGGGCTGGCTAATGAGAAATACAGGGAATGGGCATTGGGCAGCAGCATTTTACTCGATGGGTAAAATCTACGATCAACCAAGGCGCCTGCCAGACGTAAGTAATGAATATGGGAAATCGAAAAATGATGTGCGTCCAAGGTGCCGATGCCGTTTTATGGAGGAGGCCAATGTTCAGCGGCGGAGTCGTTCGTCGTCGTCTTTCCGGCTGATGGTGTGATGTGGTTTAGCCTTTAGTTTTAGAATAAATAAGTATAGGTAATTATTATAACATAAAAACAAGTGAAGCACTTAATATGGATACGAGACTATTAGGTATAGTATAGGTACCTATCATAATTATGTAAGTACGTATCGTGTCATGGTTATAATAGTAATTATTATAATTATAGCTAGTTGGTACTCAGATGGCAAAATGCAAACATATTTTTTTTGTATATTATATTGTTTTATTGTACCTCATGTAAAACACATTTTATAGATACCTACTTACAATATAATGAGAGTTGTATTATAGTCGCTTGGCACTTTTCTATCATTTAGTTGAGCTGTTCAGGGAGAACGACAGCGGGGGCGGGGATGATGGGAGTGCCGACGATCACGGGCTCGACGACAATGTTGTCAACAACGTTGACGGGGCCGGGGAGAGCGGGCTCGACGACAACGACGGCCTCGACGGTGGGGGCATCAACGCCCTCGACAACATTGACGGGACCGGGAAGGGAGGGCTCGACGACAACAATGGGCTCGATGGTGGGGGCATCCACGCTGTCGACAACGTTCACGGGGCCAGGCACGTAGATCTCATCGATGACGGGGGTGTCCACGGGAGCGGGGGCGACGATATGGTCGACAACGTTCACGGGGCCGGGCACGTAGACCTCATCGATGACGGGAGTGTCGACGGGAGCGGGGGCGACGACTCCAGACTCCTGCTGGTTGACGTTCACGATGATCTGGACAAGGGGAGACGCTCCAGAGGGGATCTCACCGATGACGACGGGAGAAGGCTGGACGACAGGGGAAGGCTGAATCACAGGGGTGGGCTCAACAGCGGTGACGATGCCACCGTCGGGAAGGGGGAAGTCAATCATAGCAGGTCCGACCGAGATGGGATTGCTCTCGACGATGGCGGGTCCGACAGAGATGGGGCTGGATTCTACGATGGCGGGTCCAACGGAGATGGGGTGTCCGATGCCCAAGATGTCATGGAGCATGGATTCAAGGGCGACGGCGGTGGCAGGGTCAGTGCTGGGGCTCTGGATGGCGGCCACGATCTCTGCGATCTCGGCGAGCTCGCCGCTCAGCTGAACGGGCTTGATGGCGGCCGAGGCCACGGTGGCGATAAGGGCGAAAGCGATGAAGAATTTCATGATGGTTCTGTAATTAAAGTTGAAATTAATACCCAAATGTCCAATTGTTTATATTATGTTCTTTTTTTTTCATTTTATTAATAAATAAATAAATATAATAATTATAATTTTTGCGTTTTACTATCTATTAATTACATACATTATTGGGTGCGAAATACAGTTTGTAGAGATGCACTTACTTTTTAGGCCCTGGTGGTACAAGCGACTATGCTGTAAACATTTTTTTTTTTCACTTTTTATACTAAACATTATCTTTATGCCAGCTATAACGGCTGATTAATATAACATAAATATTATTTTGTGACATTATTACATAGATAGCGAAGTAGGTACGTTAGGAACATTGGGTGTTATGCTGGTTCGTTCCCACTGCTAGGATTAGCCATACACTGGCCTTCTTTCACAGGGATAAGTGTGTAGGGTGTGCTGTTCGTCTGTCTGTCTGCCTGTCTCTCCGTCTGTCACCAGGCTGTATCTCACGACCATGATAGTTAAGTTAACCGCTTGAATTATTTTTTTATTATTTCTTCGTTTCACAAGTTGGACGTAACACTATGAACAATATTGAACAAAAAACACAATAACATTCAGCGTTCGTCCATAAAGTAGTGAACACAGCGTGCATTTTCACAGATGATGAATTTCTGTTGCCGCCATAACAAAAATAGTTACTAAAAACAGTTACTAAATATTTAAAGGGCTTCCCATACAATAAACGTGAGTTTTGCTAACAGACTAGGTAGTAGGTTTTGCTCATTTTGTTTTATTCTGTTTTTAGTTCCTATTTTTTGTCATAGCGGCAACAGAAATTATACATCATCTGTGACAACTGTCTAACTATCACGGTTCATGAGATACAGCCTGGTGACAGATGGACAGACCGACAGACGGGTTGCGGAGCCTTGGTAATAGGCTTTACCTTTTGAGTACGGGACTATTCGTGCGCGAGTCCGACTTGCCGGTTTTTTTATTTAGTTTTAAAATCGCACTGCTGCTACCGAGCTAAGTTAGTCCCCTATTTTTATTATTTAGTTTTATTTAAAATTAGTTTAAAAGTAACAGAAACGCACGAAGAGCTAACGTTCGTAACGTGTAACGCTGCCATTATAGTTTCCAAACTGGTAGAGACCTAGATCTGGCAGCAGCATATGGATTTAATAAAGTTATCAGCAAAATTCTCATTAATATGCGAAATATCATTTGATTGTTTCTTACCTCATCACATAATACAATATCATGAACATCAGACAGATAGTAATGTTTATTGATTAGAGCTAGGTATATAAAATACCTATAATATCTTTTACTTATTTTTGATATTTATATTCTATTACCTACCAATTAAATATCTCTCGGTCTTATTAATTAAACGTGGAGTAGCTTCGTTTGAGAGGTCAATGGTCATCCATCGAGAAACAAAAATTATATTGTTTTTCTATTCTATTTAAGATATTGTGATTATGGAGTTAGAGTTGCAGGGGTTGGAATTAATAATAATGATCGGCACAGCTGCCTTTTTTTGGGTTCCGTAGTAGGTACCTATTATAAGTGGTTACCTCACGTGGACCAATGACATCGCGGGGATCTGACAGATGCGAGGCAAGCAACCTCTCAAAGTGGCACTATGTAGGGGGCTTATGTTCAGTAGTGGAAGTCTTCAGGTTTATGATGACATAAATAATAATAATAAATAATAAATAACAAGAATACAAAAATGTCTAATAAGCGTGATTCTGTGGTTCTGTGCTGCCCACAGATGTAATTAATGCAATTCAATTGCTACCACTGTGTCATAAATGTTGACAATGCCTTGTCTCTATATCTACATGAATATTATGTTTGCAAGAAAAAATTTGAAAATGTTTAAGACTAGTGGGGATTTCCATGATTATAATACTAGAAGTAGAGATATGCTCGTTGTACCAACTACAAGGCTAACAAAAGTTAAAATGCAATATCATCACCTTGCCTTGTCTACATAAGTAAATATAATAAGTATAATAAATAAAATTAATCAAAAACGTGATGTGTCCAGAGCTTCACGTATCCACCTATGCCTGCTTATCTTTACGTATCGGTTGTTTGATGACAAAAACGTATCAGACATTTTATTGCCCTTATAAAACTTTAATCTAAGATAAGTGTTAACAAAATTTGCGAGGTAGTTAAGCATTTGCTATCAAATGGATAAAGTAGTTGTAAATGAATAAAACATATTGTTTTATATATGCACGATGACGTCACTTGTATCGTTACCTGCCTAATTCATTTTAATCTTTAATATTTTTTTAGATCCATGTTGGTAAACTAATAAGCCTAACAGGACTATGTTTAGAACGTAAATTATTAGGGCCTTAATGAAATTCCAGTTCAATAAAATATCAAACTGTAGCTACTTGTAGGTGCCAACTATATTTAATTTTATTGTGTTGGTAGTCTGATAAGTTGCTGTAACTTGGTAATATTTATAAGCATAATTTCCTGTCCTTTATCACAATAATTGATGAAAGTAATCATCTTTTCATTGCGCCATAATTATAGATAATGCAGTTAGTATAAAAATCGGTGTAACCCTAAAATCAACCATTTGATTCAAAAAAGCAACAAACAGGTAAGTGCTCATCTTTAAATTACAAATGTACCTAGGTACCTACCTATAAGTCTTTTTATTAAAAAATATCATAAACCCAATTACTTATAAGATCTTTGATATCTTTTCATTTATATTGTGTGAAAGGTATGAAATGAACTTATAAATATAAAGAAATAAGTACGGAATAGTCGTTTACCATAATATTTTAAATACACCATTCGCTAATTGTAACGTCTTTTCTACTACAGCAACCATGAAGTTCCTGATTGCATTCGCCGTTGTCGCCGCTGTCGCCGTCGCTGTCCCAGTACGGCGTGATCTGATCACCCCAGGATTGGCCGGCGCCGCTCCTCTCGTCGATGAAAACGGGGCACCTATCAGCATAGGACCTGCCGTCATTGACTTCACTCCCGTGTTAGAAGTACCCAGTATCATTGAGAGTCCTGTCTCTGTTGGACCCGCTATCATTGAGACGAACCCCATCTCTATTGGACCCGCAATCATCGACTTCCCCGTTCCCGACGGTGGTGTCGTCACTGCTGTTGAACCCACTCCCGTGCCTTCTCCAGTTGTGCAGCCTTCTCCAGTTGTCCAGCCTTCTCCCGTTGTTATCGGTGAGATCCCTACTGGAGCTTCTCTCCTCGTCCAGATCATCGTGAACGTCAACCAGCCAGAGTCTGGAGTCATCGCCCCCGCTCCCGTCGACACCCCAGTTATCGATGAGGTCTACGTGCCTGGCCCCGTGAACGTTGTCGACCATGTCATCGCCCCCGAGCCCGTCGTCATTGAACCCATCATCATCGGCGAGCCCGCCCTCCCCGGCCCCGTCAACGTTGTTGATAACGTTGATGCCCCCACCATCGAGCCCATCGTTGTCGTCGAGCCCACTCTCCCCGGCCCCGTCAACGTTGTCGATGGCGTTGATGCCCCAGCCATCGAGCCCGTGATCGTTGGTACTCCTGTTGTCGCCGAGCCCATTATTGTTGGCACTCCTGTTGTCACCGAGCCCATCATCGTTGGTACTCCTGTTGTCGCCGAGCCCATCATCGTTGGCACTCCCATTGTTGCTGAACCTGTGATCGTCGGCACTCCCGTTGTTGCCGAACCTGTGATCGTCGGCACTCCGGTTGTTGCCGAGCCTGTGATCATCGGCACTCCCGTTGTTGCCGAACCTGTGATCGTCGGCACTCCGGTTGTTGCCGAGCCTGTGATCGTCGGCACTCCCGTTGTTGCTGAACCTGTGATCGTCGACACTCCCATCATCCCTGCTCCTGCTGTCGTCCTTCCCGACATCCTCAACTAAACGACTATAACACCCGAACTGTAATTAGAAAGCTTTTGCTTCTAAATAATTAATTATAACTTACGTCTGATGAATTCAAAAGTGAAATAAACGCAATTGATTCCTTTGCAAGTCTAGACATATTTTATTTAGCTCTTTATCTCTACTATACCTACTTACCATACATCCTAGAATTTTATACCTACTCTTTGACCATACCTACAGATGACATGGCTCCGATAAAATGTAATTCTTGAATTTAATTATGAAGGCACAACTTAAGTTGTAAAAAAACATAGACTATGATGAAGGCGATTCACTCGCATAAAGTAAGTACATAGAGTCACTAGGTATAAAGTAGTGTCCAGTCATGCTAAATTTGTCAGAGATATATTTGGACTGATATAGGTAAAATTATGCCTAACTACCTATTTGCTACGTATAACACTGTAACAGGTCCAATTCTGTATTGAAACTACTGAATACCTTGGATGGCAACGCAATAGCATCTGTTGATGTCAGCGTCGTCGGTCTGGGAACCAATAAAGTACCAGGAAAATGTTTCAAACAGTGTCCCACACCGTTTTTTCTATTGTATATTTTGGTCAATTTAGAACCTTTTAGTACCTAACGGGTTGTCGACGTTTGCCCCCTTTCCCCCAGGGGCCGATCCAGGATTCCATTCTGACAATATTAGGAGTTAGGGTAACTACTACTACAATGTGATGGAAATTACAAAATATGAATTCATTTTTGGGTATATTTGGGATTTAATCGAAGCTCAATCAAAAAACAGTGACAGCTAGTAAAACGACAGCCCAAGCAACAAGCATAGCAATCGCGAAAAATCAAAGCATTTGAACTAGAACTTAACGCCACTTTAACAGGAGAGGCGTATACAAATAAGAAAAGCGCAAGCAAATCGAGCGCGGGAAATCACAGTGTTTGGACTGTGGATATCAACGCCATTGCCAGTTGCCACTGTAACTTTGAAACCCGTCTTTTTCACAAGAGCAGGCAGCATGGCCTGTATCCGCCAATGTTTTACCCCATATTGAGCGTGCGCGTTCCTCGGTAGGTATCACCAGCGTGCGGCGTATGCGCACGAGCCGCACGTCCAACAACCAGACTGTATGCGCCGCTTATTTAGTTATATTTCATTTATATTTTGAAACTACCCTCACACTCACTCATTCACACGCATTTCCATGTCTATCCTACCCTACCCTAAGTCTGCATTCACCTGTGGTCGTCGCAAGACGCATAAAACGCTACGCATCGCAAACGCATACCAAAATATCAAAAAAATCATTGAAATATCCGCGGCCGCGAGTGACTGGACTTTTAACGCTAAAACTATTGTTAGAGATTGTGATATGTGCAACAAACCAGTGCCGATCTGAATGGATTACTCCACATCGAAGGACTATTTTTCTAAAACCACCAGGTACCCATTCTGCACTTCCTAATCTGTATCACATCTCCTTTCACGTACATTTGCCTATTCTGCTGTCTCACCACAAAAGCTCTTCACCTCGAGTTAGTGTCAGACCTAAGCTCGGATCTCTTCCTTGCAGCTTTTAACCGCTTTATCTGCAGAAGAGGCCCAGTTTCAATATTATATTCTGACGGAGGTACTAATTTTTTGGGCGCTCAACGCAAACTCGATGATATTTACACGCTACTCGAATCTGACGCACATAAAAATTACATTGGTCAACAATTAGCTGATCAGCGCATTAAATTTCTACATAGCCCGCCGTATGGTCCGCATTTTAATGGTCTCTGCGAGATCAACGTGCGCTGTGTTAAAACTCATCTGCTTAAACTAATAAATCTTCAAGTTTTAACCTACGAAGAGTTTAATACTCTCTTGGTTCAAATTGAAGGCTTATTAAATAGTCGACCGCTGTGTGTACTAAGCTCAGACCCGTCTGACTTAGCCGCGCTAACGCCTAATCACTTCTTAAATATAACGCCTTTAAATACCTACCAACTGAGGATGTGTGAACTGTATGTATATACTTATACATCTACCTACCTACATGTACTGTACTGTGAGGCATCCATGGAGTAATAAACTAGCTTCAGAGCGAGACAGTTGTTTCATTACTAGCGCGTACATACCATCTGGCGACGAGTGTGATCTACCCACAACAAGAAAAAAAAAGCGAAGTAAAATGTCGAATTTTATCGGAAATTTAAGTGTTTTCGACCACAAAATTCACGAATGGGACATGTTTTACGGAAGGTTGATGCAATTCATTAAACTGAACAACATTGCTAGCGGTAACAAAAGTGCAGTGTTGTTGACGAATCTGTCGGATGAATCCTACCGTCTGGTTCGGAATCTTGTGCATCCGAATACGCTCGAGGAAATCGATTTTAAGGAGCTAGTGAATGTGCTCAACAAGCATTTCACACCAAAGCGGTCTACGTTCGCCGACAGGGCGAAGTTCTACGAAGCGATCAAATCCGACGGTGAAAGCATCGAGGAGTGGGCTGCACGGCTGCGAGGGCTAGCCGTGTATTGCGATTTTGGCTCGGAGCTGGACACGCTGCTGCGTGACCGTTTCGTGCTAGGCTTTAGAACGGGACCGGAGCGTGATAGATTGTTTGAGTGCGACTCAAAGAGCCTGACCTTTGGGCAGGCGATGGAGGTTGCTCAGAAGGCAGCTTGTGCACGTCAAGCACGCGCTGAAGTAGCTGTAAAGGAGGAGCAAGTATTTCACGTGCAAGAAGGCGGACCGCGGCGCGCCGGCGCCGGCACCGGTACTGGTTGGAGCCGCGCGGCCGGCGGCGGCGGCAGCGGCCGCAGGTCCGAGAACGGCGAGCAAGCTCGGTGCACAGTGTGTGGTTTAAAAAATCATAATGCGGTTCAGTGCAGGTTTAAAAACTACAAGTGTTTGATATGTGGGCAAAAAGGCCATTTAAAAAAGTTATGTGCGGTCAAGAAATCAAATATTCATAAAATCGAGGCGGAGGAGGCGGAGAAGTCTCAGGTTCAAGAACATATTTGCAAGGAGTGTGAACTATATAACATGAGGTATGTGGAATATAATCCGATTAAAATTACTGTAAATGTAAACAAAGTAGATTTGTGTATGGAGTTAGATACTGGATCGGGAACTACTGTTATTTCAGAACAATTGTTTCTGCTTCATTTTGCTAATTTAAGGTTACATAAAAGTGACTTAAAAATGTGTCTTTATAATGGCCATAAAATCACGCCTCTGGGGTATTTTATAGCTAAAGTGTCATATGCCAAAATAAGTGAAGATATTAAAATGTATGTAATAGAAAACGGGGGACCGCCCTTACTTGGCCGTGATTTTATGACAAAATTTAGAATTTACTTTGCAACAACAAACAACAACTTGACCTGTACGAATAAAAATATTGAAGAAGTGCAGCGGTTACTGAACCAATATCCAGACGTTTGGAAAGACGAACTAGGAACCTTCAATAAATTTGAGGTCGAACTGCAACTTAAAGACAATGCGTCACCAAAATTTTTTAAGCCACGGCCGGTGGCTTTCGCTCTAAAAGATAGGCTCAGTGCAGAACTCGACAGATTAGTAAGTTTAGGTATTTTGATGCCAGTTAATTACTCTGAATATGCTACGCCCATAGTACCTGTTTTTAAAGAAAACGGGAAGCTTAAAATTGCCGGGGATTTCTCATGTACCTTGAATAAAGATTTAAAAGTGGATAAGTATCCCTTACCACGAATAGAATAGGTCTTCTCCAAGATAGGTGGGGGGGAAACTTATACGAAAATTGATTTGAGCAACGCCTACAATCAATTTCAATTATCAGAACATTCACAAAAGCTGACTACGATAAATACACACAAAGGTTTATTCTCTTACACTCGATTAGTCTACGGATTAACTAATGCACCAGCTATTTTCCAAAAGGCAATGGAAACTTTACTATCCGGCATAGATGGAATTAGTATATGGCTCGACGATATATGCATAACCGGCCCAACAAAAGAAACTCACCTGTCTCGATTACGGGAGGTTTTAAGTAGGTTGCAAGGTGCAGGATTGCGCCTACAAAAAGATAAGTGCGTGTTTTTCAAAAGTAGTGTAACTTATTTAGGATACGTAATAGATAAAAATGGATTGAAGACGTGTCCGAGTAAAGTTGAGGCCATTCTCAATGCGCCGGCGCCCACCAACGTTTTAGGGGTAAAACGATTTCTAGGGGTAGTAAACTACTATAGGAATTTTATTCCGAGTGCATCGGCAATACTTAGTCCGTTGCACGAACTATTACGCACGGGCGCACAGTGGCAGTGGAGCGAGCGACATCAAGCGGCGTTCGAGAGCGTTAAACGCGAGCTAGCCGGTGAGCGGGTGCTGGCGCATTTCGATCCGGAGGCGCCGCTGGTGCTGACGGTGGACGCGGGCCCGTGCGGGCTCGGCGCCGTGCTCGCGCACCGGGACGCAGACGGCCGAGAACGACCGATTGCGTTCGCATCGCGATCTTTGACCGTCAGTGAGAAAAACTATAGTCAAATCCAGAAAGAGGCGACGGCTATTATCTTTGGCGTAAAACATTTTCATCAGTACCTGTATGGCCGTCAGGTACCCTTTATCTTGAAAACGGACCACAGGCCTTTGTTGTCAATATTCGGCAAAGAAACTGGTATATCAGTGACGACCGCCTTACGCCTACAAAGATATTCAATAATTTTAGCCGCATACAATTATATTGTACAGTACATAGACGGTAAAAACAATCAAGTCGCAGATTATTTTTCTCGGTCACCGTTATCAGTCGCGGACAGCGATAGCGAGCAAGAAGAAGAGAATAGCAAATATTTTCTTTTCCTAGAAGCAAGCGTAGAACCGGTTTTGTTCGAAGATATTAAGCGCGCGACTGCGGCCGATGATATACTGAAAACGGTAATGAAGTACATGAGTAATGGTTGGCCTAGGAAAGTACAATGTAAATCTATAATGTCGTATTTTCAATGCAAATCGGATTTAGAAGTTATAGATGGGTGTTTGTTTCGCGGCCATAGAATAGTTATTCCGACTGTCTATAGAGACAGAATGTTAACAGATTTACATTCGGCACATTTTGGTATCGTAAAGACGAAAAGTGCAGCTCGTAGTAGAATGTGGTGGCCGAACATAGACGCGGACATCCAGCGATGGGTGGGCGCGTGCGCCGCGTGCGCCGGAGTGCGCAGCGCCCCGCCGCGCGCGGCGCCCTCGCCCTGGCCGCGCCCGCCGGGGCCGTGGCACCGCATTCATATTGACTATATGTCTATAGGGCAAGTTGTATACCTCATCGTCGTAGATGCGTTTTCCAAATGGCTGGAATGTGTTCAGATGGACCGTGGTACTTCTACAACTGCGCTTATTCAAAAACTGAAACAAATGTTTTCTAGATTCGGTGTGCCTAACGTAATTGTGTCTGATAACGATGTGAAAATAAGTTCGGCAGAGTTCCATACATTTTGTCGCATTAATGGTATTGAATACTTGAATTCGCCTATTTACCACCCGGCCAGTAACGGGCAAGCAGAAAACTCTGTTAAAACTTGTAAAAAAATGATCAAATGCTTGTTCGCGGAAGTTAAATGCCATAAAGATATTCATGAAAAGTTGCAGAGTTTTCTGTTTGAATTTAGGAATACCACACATTGCGCGACAGGTGTAACGCCGGCTATGCTGATGTTAGGCCGTAATTTAAGATGTAGGTTGGATTTAATTCTACCGCAACAAAAAGATAATGTACACACCGAACAGTCTGTAATGAAGCCAAGCCGATGTTTTCTAGTCGGTGAAACTGTATGGGCTATGTGGTTTATTGCTAGGAAGAGCGTGTGGAGTGTAGGAATTGTTAAGAAAAAGATAGGTAATAAAATGTTAGAAATTTATTTTACGGATTATAAAACTAGTTGTAATCGACACATAGACCAAGTTAGGAAATATACTGGTAGTGAGAGCAACAATTGTGAGACAGTGACAGATAGTAGTAATCTAACCGGGGGGGCGCCTGGCATCAACAGCGGCAACGTACCGCTGGTGGCGCCACGCACCCCGCTGCCGACGCCCTCGCAGCCTTCGCCCTCCATGGCGCAGGCGCAACCCGATGTGCAGGTCTCTGCGACGTCGCAACCGCCGGCGCCGGCATCCCCACCTAGTCCGTCAGCCATAGCTGTGGGGGAGGAGATGTCGGATGCGGCCGATTGTGGTGATAATGATGACAACATGACCGGTATTGATGTAGAAGCGCAGACGGATGCGGATTGCGATGAATGGGCGGAGGCTAGCGAGGTGATAGACGTCGTGACCCAACCGGAGGAACAGTGTGCCGATCCTAATGAGGATATTGTACTATGTGATGTAAACACTTCTCCGGCTGGACGTTCTAGAAGACATAGAGAACCAGTAAATTATAGGAAGTATTTTTAGTAAACATAAACTTTGTGTGTGCGATTGGAGTGAGAACTTGTTTTGTTATTGTTACAGATTCCCAAATTAATGTTGGAGGGATGAACTGTATGTATATACTTATACATCTACCTACCTACATGTACTGTACTGTGAGGCATCCATGGAGTAATAAACTAGCTTCAGAGCGAGACGGTTGTTTCAAACGTATCTGACTGTCGCTTATCTCGCTACCAATTTGTAAACAAATTAGTCCAAGGTTTTTGGCGTCGTTGGAGTCTAGAATATTTAACTTCACTCCAGCAACGCGAAAGATGGAATTCGCCAACTAACCCAGTTCAGCTAGGTTCAGTAGTGGTTATCAAAGATAACAATGCGCACCCTCTCTGTTGGCCATTGGGAATCGTGGAAGAGGTATATCGCGGTAAAGACGATATCATTCGCACTTTAAAGGTCCGCACTGCTTCTGGCACTTACATACGTCCAGTCGTCAGAGTGTGTCCTCTTCCTCTGCAGTAAAATTTAGGTAATAATTTAATTTAGTTTTAGTTTTTTTAACGCTCTCGCATAATTTATAGCTCTTAATTTTTTATAAAAATTTATCCGCCCTGTCTAGTTATTTCTAGAGGAAATCCTCTAGGCCGGGGGAGTTGTATGCGCCGCTTATTTAGTTATATTTCATTTATATTTTGAAACTACCCTCACACTCACTCATTCACACGCATTTCCATGTCTATCCTACCCTACCCTAAGTCTGCATTCACCTGTGGTCGTCGCAAGACGCATAAAACGCTACGCATCGCAAACGCATACCAAAATATCAAAAAAATCATTGAAATATCCGCGGCCGCGAGTGACTGGACTTTTAACGCTAAAACTATTGTTAGAGATTGTGATATGTGCAACAAACCAGTGCCGATCTGAATGGATTACTCCACATCGAAGGACTATTTTTCTAAAACCACCAGGTACCCATTCTGCACTTCCTAATCTGTATCACATCTCCTTTCACAGACTAAATAATCATGTACACGCCAAGCGCGGTTAATAATTACAATAGTGACTGTTGACTTTATACGTTTACGTTTTTGGTAATAATGAGATAGTGAAACCTTGTTACTTTCTTAGTAATTACCTGATTTTTCAGTTAGTCATAAAATTATCATTTTCTTTGAAAAATACCGCTGTTTTGTACTAATTCTTGCAAAATTACAAGTTTAAACTAAAGTATAACATTTTTATAAATACAACAGCCACGAAAACGTCCTCGCGGGCCGCACGCGGCCCGCGCACGGAGCAAAATACTAGTAATATACTATAGTTGGACGGCCCAATAGAGATGTCCGTCGATGAGGTGCTTTCTTAGGGCGCTCTCGACATTTAGTCCGTCTCTGATTGTAGCAAAGAATAAAATAATAATTAGCCCAGTCATCACGGCCCGGGGTCTGGCTCTGTGTCTGGACCGGCCCATGGAGTGACCGGCCCACCGGGAAAAGTCCCGGTAATCCCTGGGGCCAGACCAACCCAGGTTGATCTTCAAAAGGATTTGGGAGTAATTATTACAGCAAACTTAAAGTGGGAAGATCACATCACCTCAATAGTTAAAAAAGCTAACTCTTTTATATATTTTATAAGGAGATCTTTCCAAACGATGACAGTGCAAGTCTTTCTTGAAATCTATTAAACATACATTAGACCCCTGTTACAGTATGGGTTTCAAGTTTGGAGCCCACACTTTCAGAAAGACATTGACCTCTTGGAAAGTGTTCAAAGGAAAGGCAGAAAGATACCCCGAGCCCTTCGACGCAAGTCCTATGAAGAGAGACTCCAAGTGCTGCGCCTCACTAGCCTCGAGGATAGGCGTCTGCGTGGTGACCTCATTGAGACATTTAAAATTATAACTGGCATTACAACCTCCCGGATATACATGATATTTATTGGATGAGACAGGGCAGACCAACACGAGGGCACTCACTGCTAATTAATCGCACAACAGCTAGGACCAATACAGCACAATATCACTTCATCAGTAATAGAGTTGTTCACAACTGGAACAGGCTGCCTGAAGAGGTCGTTTCTGCCACCTCCGTGAATAACTTCAAGAACAAACTCGACAACTGGTTATGAACTAATAAGTTACTATCACTGTTACACATATTTTTATATCAATATTATAAAAAAACTTGAACTTAAGAAAAGAAAATAAATGAGATGATAATAATAATAGATTCAAATGAAACAGGGTACCTTACCTATAATTTGAGTTTACGAGTTAATGCAACGAGGTAGGCTATATGAGACCTTTGATCCCAAAATTCAGCATGGTTTCCTCGGGAGAGCAGATGAAAGTAAAAATATGTCATCAAGATCATCATCAACAGCCTGAAGACGTCCACTGCTAAACATAGGCCTCCTCCACAGAACCCTACTTTGAGCAGCTGCTCGCCACCTGCATTCATCGGGTGTTATTTGAGATCAAAATATTATGTTGATTTCTGCCGTAGACAAAAGGCCATAAATTAGATAATACGTATGGATAGGTAGGCGGGTACAAACTTCTTCCGCGATTATAATCGGCTCGAGTCATCTTTATCCATACGCTGGGATTATCTAAAATTTACACTCGTTAATTATCTAAAATACAGTTTACCTTGAAGTTTATAGAAGATAGCATTTTCGTATAAAACGTGGAGAAATTTAGTAAATAAGCATACTTTGTTATCAACTAGTAAACAAACAGGTACGTTTCCAAAACAATCTAATTATTTACTTACTTTAATAAGTACCGATCTCACTCACTTCACTCTTTGTTCGGACACTCTGCTCTATGTTCTTTCTCTGACCCTAAATCCATTTAGGTATTCAAAATAGCTTTCATACTTGTAATTTGTGTTTTGACTCTCCACTCTATGAAAGATACATATGCGTTAGCGTGGTACATACCTACCTAATACAGTCAATATTTTTCGCTCGCAGCCAATATGAAACTCTTCCTGACTCTCGCCGCCGTAGTCGCCGTCGCCGTCGCTAACCCAGTGCACCGTGGCCTCGTGCAGCCCGGTCTTGCCGGCCCCACGCCCGTCGTGGACGAGAATGGCTCACCCATCGCCATTGGACCAGCCATCCTCGAAACCAGCCCCATCTCCGTTGGACCCGCTATCGTAGACGTCACTTCTCCTATCTCTATTGGACCCGCAATCGTCGACGTCTCTTCTCCTATCTCTGTTGGACCTGCCATCATTGAGACCAGCCCCATCTCCGTCGGACCCGCTATTATCGAGACCAACCCTATTTCTGTTGGACCCGCTATCATTGACTTCCCTCTCCCCGATGGTGGTGTCATCTCAGCTGAAGAGCCCGCCGTCATCGCTCCCTCTCCTGTGATCGTGCCCGTCGCTCCCGTCGCTTCTGAGAGCACTCCCCTTGTCCAGATCATTCTGAACATCAACGCTAACGCCGGTTCTTCGGTTCCCGTTGGTGTCTCCCCAGTGGTAATCCCAGAGCAAGTCGCTGAAGAGGTCTACGTGCCTGGCCCCGTAAACGTTGTTGACCACGTCGTTGCCCCCGCTCCCGTCGACACCCCCGTCATCGATGAGGTCTACGTGCCCGGTCCCGTCAACGTTGTCGACAGTGTTGATGTCCCCGCCATCGAGCCCGTCATTGTCGTTGAGCCCGCTCTCCCCGGCCCCGTCAACGTTGTTGACAACATCGTCGTCGAGCCCGTGATCGTTGGCACACCAATCATCCCCGCTCCCGCTGTTGTTCTTCCCGAACAGCTCAACTAATTATAAGTGATCTAAAAAGCTGTAATTATTAACAAATAAAGTAATTATTCGATCTGTATCTAATTTACTATTTTCATTTATTCTATTGCTTTTCAATCAACGCCTAGTAAATAGTAGGTAGGTTTAATAGTAATATTTTTTTGCAAATATCTATGGTAGGTAAAATAGTGGTCGGATTTGGTAGGTATGGTATGTATATCCTTCCTAATCAGAAGGAGATTCCTTACAAATAAATCCTAAAATGGCATGATAAATATTAGAAGGTAACAAATTTAAGAAATGTCTGACTGACTGACTTCAATGCAACTGTTTTATAGTGTTAAGGATTACAATGAAAACAAATTGTGATTAGTTATTAAATAACATTTGCACGTCTGCTTGCAGACTAAACACATGAGCAAAACTTTTTGTAAGACCTGTACCTACTATTTGATTTGATTGATTGATTGATAAACAGCGAATTAACAGAGGTGTTCTGCTGAGAATAAATCCCAACAGAAAAATTGTTCGAATTTCCTACAGCATAAAAAAACTGGTGATGACAACGATGACCGTTCGGGGCAAGATCTGACTTCATCTAACGTGTAACATAAGCCCATAAAATACCACATTGGACGATTATCCTAGAGAGGATTTGTCATAATCACCACGCTTGGCAGGCAGCTTGGTGATCGCAGAAGATTGAGAAAAAGTCCGACTCGCACTTGGCAGATTATCTAGTATAATTGGAAATATTGTGCGACGAACTTATGCGCATGGTGGAACTGTAGGGCCAGTCTATCCACTGCCTGCCGTGAGGTGATGCTGTCGCGCTGGCTCAGATCCAAGATGAGACATCTCCTCTCCTCACTCACCTCTCTGCTCAACCGTACCTACCTATACGCTGAAGCCGCCTATACTATAGTATAGGCGGAGGCGAGATTGAGAAATAACGGAAATATCTTATTGAACACATCTCTCGCTAGTCTCGCTATTCCGCTTTGGTTACACGCGCGTTAAGTCGGTAAATCTTTGTTAATTTTCATTGTTTTTTTTTCCTTATAAACAAAGCTATATTTTGTGATTTAAAATGACACAATTTATAAAGTATAAAATCCTAGGTGTTAGGTGGTACGTATTTTAATGCCCCCTCAAAAATCATCTCAAGTTGAACAAACTCATTACGGTGCATTAAACCCGATATTGTACTATCATTTATTCTGTACCATCACATTATTCAAAAATTTGAAAACTGGTCTCGTGTATAATTTTATACACGAGACCAGTCAGTAGAGTGAGGACCAGTTTTTGATGATAAAAGATGAATAATAACATTGAACATTTTTTAATAAATGTTCAATGTATTTCATCTTTTATCACACGCTAAATTGGACCTAATAATAATTATAAACGGACCACTTTAAATAGTTCAAGATGGTAAGTACTTAACTAGTTATATTGTTCAATTTGTGTCATAGCATATATTATAAATTAAAAATAACAGAGGGGAGTCTCACAGGTTCCATCTTTTAGTTACATTTATGTTGGACCCACAATATTTCAACCACTAAACAAGCGAAATAATTCAAGCGAGACGACGAAAACAAGAGATAAAACACAATAAGTAATTGATTTAATATTCGTTTATTTAAAATTCTTAGTAAGTACCACCTAGTCGAAGCATGCATTTATTATTCCAAGTTTTAGTTGAGCTGTTCGGGGAGAACGACAGCGGGAGCTGGGATGATGGGAGTGCCGACGATCACGGGCTCGACGACAATGTTGTCAACAACGTTGACGGGGCCGGGGAGAGCGGGCTCGACGACAACGACGGGCTCGATGGCGGGGACATCAACGCTGTCGACAACGTTGACGGGACCGGGAAGGGAAGGCTCCACGACAACAATGGGCTCGATGGTGGGGGCATCAACGCTGTCGACAACGTTCACGGGGCCGGGCACGTAGACCTCATCGATGACGGGAGTGTCGACGGGAGCGGGGGCGACGACTCCAGACTCCTGCTGGTTGACGTTCACGATGATCTGGACAAGGGGAGACGCTCCAGAGGGGATCTCACCGATGACGACGGGAGAAGGCTGGACGACAGGGGAAGGCTGAATCACAGGGGTGGGCTCAACAGCGGTGACGACACCACCGTCGGGAAGGGGGAAGTCAATCAGAGTGGGTCCGACCGAGATCGGGTTGGATTCCACGATGGCGGGTCCAACGGAGATAGGGCTGGATTCCACGATGGCGGGTCCAACGGAGATGGGGTGATGGATATCCATGATGGAGGCCAACTGCTGTTCAAGCAGGGCAGCGGTAGCGGGGTCGGTGCTAGGACTGTGGATCGCAGCAATGATGGCTTCAAGCTCGGCCTGCTCATTGGTAGCGGGCTTGTGCAGAGGGCTGGCGACAGCCACGGCGACGAGGGCGGTTAATACAAGGAAGAATTTCATTTTTTTACTGAAAGAGAAATTAATTTTTATGAGAATCTTAGGCTATAGGTACATATAGGTGTGGATCAATTATTAATTAACATAATTCATTTTTGTAACAAATAGCAGTGCCAGCTAGTCTAGGGGGGTCCCTAGCACAAAATGATGTTGACCATCATGAAATTTAAAAAAATTTATCGCTTGTTACTGCTGTCATCATCACCATACATCATGGTAGGTAGTTTGTGTCACCATGCACAACCTGCCCTTGAATTTTTTGTCTGAGCGAGAGCCAAACATCTCCGTTTCAGGTTAGGCAAAAATGATTTGTCACCTACTTAGAATAATAAAAGGTCAATCTATCCGGCTGTTTTCCTATTGTAGGTACAGATCGCGGTCAACCTTAGACACTGTCATATGTAAATGTTTATGCAACAGATAAATTAGATAACTTACCTACCTACGTAGGTAAGTTATCAAATTTATCATCTAATAAACAAAAAATTACTTAACAATTCATCATCATCATCATCATCATCATCAACAGCCTGAAGACGTCCACTGCTGAACATAGGCCTCCCCACAGAGGGCTACTTTGAGCGGCTGCTCGCCTCCTGCATCCATCGGCTCCCTGCGGTTTTCATTAGATCGTTGCCGCGTCGCTCCACCTAGTAATTAATGATTACCTAAGTATTAATTTATATATATTAAGTAGGTACTTACGATTTTGGATTACTCCTGATCAAATGATGTAAATTCGGAACACTGTTGTTCTTTTATACTTACCAAAAAAGTGATATCTTATATTTTATCAAAAACATCAGGTGAAAATGCTTTATTGTGCACATAAATTGATAAAGATGCGTATAGTACTTATCTAGGTATGAAGGAATTTATTGTACCTGAATGACAAAGATTGGGCAAGTGGAAAGCTTTGTTTTACTTAGCCATTCATTAGGCTATCTGTTGACAATGATTTTATAACGAAGATCACCCGAGTAGAGGCTACTTCAAACCCCGAGTATTAGCAAAAAAAGCTTTAAGCTTAGTATTATTGAGTAGTATTGTATAATATTATGTAATCAATTCCCCAGTGAACCTTATAATAATTAATCTTGTAAGTATAATGTAGTTACATGTATTGTAAGTTGGTACAGGTTGTAGTAGCAACGAAGACGAAGATAAGTAGGGAGCTGTAGTCTCTAGGTACCTATTAAGGCTATTTACTTACTATAACATACCTGAACCTTAGGTACCGATGTGGTATGTGCTGTACAGTAGCTCTAAAAGCTATGCAGGAGCAGGAAACGTTAACCCATCCTTATCAAAGATAATAGTGTAACAAAACACGTTATCGTCAGAGTAATAAACATGAGTTAAGTTTTACAATAGCACTATCGGCAGCGGTCATCAGCGAGCGCCGACTTGCGTAGGTAAGACGCACCATTCCTTGAATAAGACATATTTTACACGTTTAGCAATTTTATCATTTTTACGCATTGCTTTGTCTCATTTCCTATGTCCTATACATAATTTTGTTGCGGGTTGGGATTCCTTTTATAAAGCAACTTCATAAAAACCGTCCAAGTGAGTCTTCTCGCTCATGTACAGTTACGTAGTTAGTTACGTACCATTATATATGAAAACTCTTTGTTGTATGGGAGCCCCTTATTCTGTTTTTTAGTATCTGTTGTTATAGCGGCAACAGAAATACATAATTTGTTGAAAATTTCAACTTTCTATCACGGACAGACAGACAGCCGGTCAGCGGAGCCTTAGTATTAGGGTTCGATTTACCCTTTGGGTACGGAAACCTAAAAAATATGGTTTCTCAATTCAGTTGATCCAAGGAATACCTTAATAAATTAGCGCAGAATGGTCTCAATAAAGGTGCAGCCCCGTCAGTCGTTGTAGTAATAGGATCACCCCATCTCTTCCCACAGGTACCGTAAGTCGGTTAAGGAAAAATCCAGGTACCTAATGGGCAACAGCATTGATCATGGCTACACCAAGCCGCTAAGCGTGATAATGTGGTGATAATAATGGTAAACCGTATGACAAGCGTCCAGCCCGTATTACGAGGGAGCTAGCAGCACTGCTGACACGCGTCTGCCACTCAAATGCTGTCAAAATTGTATGAAAATTGTCAAAAATGTAGGAAAATTGACAGCAGTTGAGCGGCAGACGCCCGTCAGCAGCGCTGCTAACTCGTTTGTTATAAGGGGGCAGTGGCGCGTGGCGTTTTAACGGCGTTCAGAAGTAGACGTCTTCCACGGTGATGAATTGATGATGTGAAGCGATAACTAATTTTAGGAGCTCGAAGACGCATGGCTTATTTGCAATCGAGTTATTCAAGTAGGTCGGGCCCCCATTTGTGTGTAACGGGTCGAATACATACTATTGCTTAAGCTGTGACCGTAATTTATATACTACGGGGTTTCTGAGTACCAGTCCAGTGTCCACAGTAAATGGTATAGCCGACAAAGGTGATTGTTGATTCATCACATACATGTCATGGCCCACCTATACAAGATTTAAATCAAGGTCAAAACCTGAATTGGCATGATTTGATAACGGATTCTAATATAGGTAAATATAGGTATATTATTGGATCTAAATAAATAATAACCAAATTAATTTAGTAGATTGTATTGTTTAATTACAAAGTTTATTATTTCCATTTTATGGATACAATTTAAATTCATAATTACCTAAGTAAAAAATGCATTAGATTACACTGGTTACTTTAATAATTCATTAATGAATATGGTAATGTATGTAAGATAATTTATAAAAATATCAATTAAATGATGTAGCCAGTTTAGTTTATATTCAATGGGAAATCCCATTGCCATTATTATTACACCAGCCACTGCTTCAGAAAAAGTAATTAAAAAGCTAAAAACTGGTCACATGTTCCAAACGCTAGCACAGAATCAATAATACACTACACTTTTGTTAAAAACCTAGAAATAGTAGTTGAATAATTTAATTTATTTTAACTAGATAATATTAAAAGTGTCTTTTTGTGTAGTCTTTTGTTTTGCCAAATCATAATACCTATACTTTGTACATTAGTACAAATTACACGAGTACATTATATGTTAAGTTGAGATGTGTTGGGTGCACAGTTTTCTTTATTCTATTGTCAAGGAGCAACCAACATTCCGCCATTGAGGTAGTCATGAAAGACTATTGTTATGCAAGTACATTTACTTATCCATCATTAGTTTGAATCTAAAACCACAACCTTGTCATATAGTTTCTATTCAAACATGTTTCCTTATTTATTACTTCTTATCAAATGTCAAGGTCACAATAATATCTTGCATCTGATTAAATGCATTTTATAGAACATAAACAACATATATAGACATTAATCTAATTAATAAAGCTACCAAAAACCATCTACCACCAATAAATATCAACAATAAATAAGACAACGGAAACCTATTGAAAAATTAACAAAACAATTTGTATGACGCCCGCACCAAAATTGAAACTATACTAACAATAAAGTAAACATGTCAAACTTTTCTATCATAAGTACGTCTTCTTTGGTCATCAATGCTAATGAGGTAGTACGTTCCAGGAAATAAAACATCAATCGAGCCTGATGGTTCATAAGGAGCCGTGTGATAGTTCTTTGTTCTCACATCCATTAAATCCGAGAATTTCGTAGGATCTACACTTTCCCGTTTATCAAGCAAAGAAACAGCATCATGAAGGGAAGTTATTAACTTTTCTAACTTCGAACCTACACTCATGTCATCACAGATATTTATTGAATACATCGTAGAAGCAAGACCAGAACCATATGAAAACAGCCCAAATTTCTTCCCGATTAACTGTTCTGGAGATTTACTGATGAGGTAAGAGACAAGACCTCCGTATAACGACGGAGTGTACATGTTTCCAACATTCCGAGCTAAGTACAGTGAAGGCTTCGTTTTATCATTGAATAACTCCTGACTGTATGCCATGAATGCCTTCTCAACCTCTCTATCAAAGTATGTCTCTTCTAATTTGTGGTTATTTAATTCGGATAGACCGGGAAACTGTACCACTTTTTCTTCTGGTGATGCATTCAAAAAATCATTGAAACAAACTCTAGCTAAAGACTTTTGAACCAGTTTACAGTACGGAGAATGGAACAACATGCCGTCTAAGCTTAGCAGTCCTTTAAAGTCAGGCTCGATATGTCTCATTTTCTTACAGAATAAGTTATAACAATTATCTAAAGCACTGAGGTAGCATTTAATTGAGAGTTTACCATCAACATACGGAAACTCTGAGGCGAGGTCTGGCTTGTAAAAGTCATATGCATGGGTCATATAAGAGGCACGAACACCACAGTCTAATACTAGGGGGGCATCTGGGCCTATCAGCATTGCTACAGCACCAGCTCCTCCTGTTGGTCTCGCAGGACCTTTTCCATACACTGCAATATCTCCTGCCACTACAATGGCTTTCCTGCCATCCCAAGATGATGATTCCACCCAGTTGACAGCATTGAAAAGTGCCGCAGTACCACCGTAACACGCATTCGTTGAATCAATGCCCTCGATATCAGTTGCGCCTTCTTTAGCAAACAAGGTCATGAGGAAAGTTTTAACACTTTTACTTTTGTCAATAATAGTTTCAGTTCCAACCTCAAGACGTCCAATATCGTGCAGGTTGATATCGTTTTTCTCGATGAGCCGGTGCAAGGCAGTCAAACACAGAGAGTTAATGTCCTCTCTATCTGAACAGAAACCCATTTTGCTTTGCCCGAGTCCGATGGTGTATTTGCCGGCGGACACTTCGTCGAATTTCTCCAGTTCGGTTTGATCGACGTACTGCGACGGGAAGTAAATTTCCATGGCAAGAATGCCCACGTTTTTGGCCCTGCCTCCCATTATAATTGTTTACGTGGTTTGTTTCGCGGTTTATGTGGAACGTCTGCCCGCCGAAACCTTCGTCGCGCACTGGACTGATGTCCCGGATGTTCGCTTCGCTCGTTCGAGCGAGTTCTGCTGGCGCCGGCCGACCGACGTCACCTCGCGCTACCGGCTGGAACGCACCATTGACCCAATACCAGCCACAGCCAGCTTTCTTTCATACGATGACGCACACGCTTGTATTTACGTCGGTATCAAATAACTTTGTATTCAATCCGGATCGTACCGATGCTATATCAATTTAATTACAAAATACAACCAGGAAAGTCTCGTTATTTTATTACACGGACTTTGCTTTGACTTGATCAGTAAAAATAATAAAACAAGAATTTTGTTAATTTCACCCTCACCTCATCATTAATTGTCAATTTGGCATATTGCAGTCAAATGTCAATGTCTATTTTGTGCTGAATTGATTGACCCAAAAAACGAATGCTGCCAACTCGACTACTACAGAATATGCTAAAGAGGTGTTAAAAAACTGCTAAACGTAAGTTGGAATGCCAACATGATTAATTTACTTTAAAGACCATAAAATAAAAGAATTCACATGGAATTCATATATTTAATTCCAAGATGGCAGATTCAAAATGGGGCCCGATTTTATAGTAACTCAGATCCAGCTGATATTTAACATTTAGGGGTTTTAAAGGATTCAGACTACAAATTTTGACCTTTTACTTGACTGACAGCATAGAAGGAGGTGGTGCGTTTTAGTAGTTTTAGACTCCAAAATAAAATTGTGTGTAAAATAGATAAAAATATTTATTGCATCTTTAGGGCAATTTTTACAGATACAGAATAACGGAACGTCACATAGAATATAAACTTAAAAATAAATTAGGCCTATCAAAAGTATACGAAGAAGGTTGTATCAAAAAGCAAATAGTTCCAACAAGCATTTTCAAGATGGCCGCCTTGCAGTAAGACCTATTTGTCATTTTCTTTGAAAAATATCGCTGTTTTTTACAAATACTTGCAAAATTACAAGTTTAAACTCAAGTAAAACCTTTTTATAAATACAACAGCCACGAAAACGTCCTCGCGGACCCCGCACACGGCCCGCGCACGGAGCAAATTACTAGTTCTATATATGTATTTACAAATAAAAAGTATCTAAGTATTGTATCAGTTATCTGGTTCCCATAGTATAGGCTATGCTTAGTTTGGGGCTAGATGGCGCTGTGTTAAATGTCAACACATATTTATTTATTTATTTTAATTACATTAAATCCCTACATAATAATATAAATCAATAAAACAGTCTATTTTGTTTGTTCTGGCTCTCTAGCCTTATTAATGTGTAATAATGAATCTATTTGGATGAAGTTTAGATAGGCAATATGGGTCCTTATATTACCAGGACAGATGCGTTTTATTTCGGAAAATGAGAAGTTCCCGCGGGAAAATAAATAAGTTGTGGGTGAAATCACGGGCATCATTAATTTTATGCTAAGCTATTTAAGTATATTAAGTTGGGTCATGGTTATATATGGCTGTGCTCATATTAGGTTTTGTGATATGCGTTGATTATTCATGATTTTTATTATTGATCAAGCTGAATTTGTCGCTAAATAATTAAGTTTAATTCACTTTTACTAATTGAACATTCATTAATACGTGACACAACCAATACAACCCACTTTCAGTAAATTAACCTACACTTGTAGTTCATTTTACCTAGCCCTTTAGTTAGGTAAAAAATTTTACAACTTGTAGTTCCGTACACTTGTAGCGACCATAACAATTGTTCGATTTTACATTTAAAAAATAAAAAATCTCTATGGATTGTCTATGATCTACGAACAAGTGCTTGTTATTCATAGAGTTATAGAGTAAAGTAATATATCGACCAATTTGCTTGTACACTTGTTAACTTGTACCTTTATAAAACGCATTATTTCAATTGTTTCTAGCTGTGTTGCCAGGTTTTTGCTACAAGTACAAGGCTTGCAGCTTTATAAATCGGGGCCCAGAACATGGCGGATATTTTGCCGCAGGGCGAACTCAAGTGACATCAGAGACAAATTATTATCAAAAATGAAAGTTGAAACGGAATACTTGTCTCTTTTTAGCACGTTCAAAATGGTATTGGCTAAAATGAAATGAGACTATTTTTGTCCATTCTTTAACGAAGTTGACCCATAGCTATAACATATTCTGTGTAATTAGCTTTATGCCACATCCCCTTACTTCCCTCATCAAAGGAAGGAGAGGAAGAGTTTTTCTTTTGCTCTGTGGGTAGCAAGGGACTTTTATACTATATGTACGTATGAGTTCCTTGGTGGGTAGATACTAGGAAGTAGATAGTAGGTAGATACAACCATCAACATAGAATCAGGGTAGCACGTACTTTTTGCTTACAAGAAAGAAATAAGTACCTACTTACAATAAGTATAAAAACTAGATTCTTTTCAAAAATTATATAATTGATCAGTAGATAGGTAAGTAAGCATACATCCATCATACAGCATACAGTTACTTATCAAGTCTAGGTTTTATTATTTGCAAGTTTCTTAGCTATTGGTTCTGGTTCTGGATCAGTCTTCTTTGGCGTAAATTTGTAAAACTTTACACCTGAAATGGAGAATAAAAATTAGTTGACAATAGATAAGTGTAGAGGTACCTTTTACTACATAATTTGTGTATAATATTGTAAAAGAAACAAAGGACAAAGAAAGAGTGAATTCAGCATCTTGCACGTTTCCGAGATGTTCTACTAGATTCAATCAAACAAGCAACTAAGCATGAACACATAGACCACTTACCTGTTGGATTAATCCGAACTTCGAAAATACTTTCAGTTGTCCATAATCGGACCGACTCTTCTCCGTACAAATCCTGGAAAAATAAATAGGTACTTTACAACACCAGCATCATAGAAACTTGGAGAAGGAGTGAGAGGGATAGAGAGAGTTAGAGAGAGAGGGGGGAGAGGGAGAGAGAAATAGAGAGGAGAGAGATAGGGCGAGAGGGGGGAGAGAGAGAATAGGTTAGGTCTTGATTTCAGTCTCGGTCTCAGTCTGGATATCAAATAAGTGTCCTGTCGCGGGAATCGAACCCGCTGCCTCCGGGTTATGTGCCGGCCGACCTGCTCAACCACCATACCACGGAGACTGTCGAATGAATGAAGATACAGAATGTAGTGTTTAAAATCTAAATAAATTCAACTCAATTTACATAAAAGTGAGTACTAACCGTGACAGTGTAAGATTGTTTGGGCAACGCCATCTCGACGTCAGTAAAGTTGGCTGCGTAGGGTGCGCCATCGACTCGCTGGCTAACGAAGGCCAACGCATACGAGCCGCCAACGAGCTCACGGTTCCAGATCTCCAAGCCTGATCTCTAGAAACAAAAAACAGTGGATTAAATTAATTAAATTGTTTCCAAACCACACTTGGCTAGCTTTGGCCGACGACCAGGGGGTCTAGCAAAGATACCAACCACTAACGCTAACTCCAAAATATACTGAAATGACATTTCGGAAATCGCTATGTTTTCCGCAGCTTACGTCATTTCAATACATTTTTGGAGTTAGCGTTTGGCGTTAGCGTTTTGGATCTTTGCTAGACCCCCTGGTGCAAACCGTGAAGAACTCACGGATGCAGAAGGGAAGCAGCCACTCGAAGTAGCACTCTATGGGGAGGGGAAGGCCTATGTTCAATTGTTCAGCAGCAAGCTAATGAAGGAGATATACTTATATGTGAGAAAAGGCTTTTGTTCCAGCCACCTATGGTCGAGCATAGAACTTATTTTCCAACCACTTACTTTACTACAGAGAGTTGTTTCCCAGCGATAGATCCTAAATGACGACTACCTGTAGCGGTAAGAATTAACAAATTGAAATGGCAATGGGCAGGCCATATCGCTTGTAGCTCGCGGTAAAACTGACAACCGATGGGGAAGAAAAGTTCTCGAGTAGCTATCTCAAACCGGAAGGCGTCATTAGGTGGACTGACGATCTAGTTAAAAATGCGGCAAGCCAATGGATGCAGGAGGCAAGCAGCCCCTCAAATATCCTTGTGGTTCTACTGGTAGGACAAAATAGTAGGACCACGACGAAACAGCGTAGGTCAAGCTGTTGATGATGATGATGAATTCGTAATAGGCAAGGCCTCACCGTTTTCTTTTTATCCTTCTCCTTCCATACCCTCTTCCCCTGCTTCCCCAGAGGGTCCTGGTTGACGGCGATGGCTTCCCGGTTCAGCAGAATCTCTTTGAACTCTGGCCGGATGGTAGCCAGGTCGGTGCTGATGAGGAGTGGGGCTGCGAGGATGGCCCATACTGCCATCTGGACTCTGGCTTGCGTTACCGTCAATCCGAAGTTGCCTATCAACAGCTGGAAGAGAAACGTACATACCATATTGTGTTATAATATAATAAATAAATAAAATTACACTGTGCTAGCACGATTGAGGCGAGGCTGGGTGCCGACTTGTCGAGGCCTAACCTTAGTGTGCTACGTGCACACGCACGTAGCACACCACTCACTTGACTCACTACTCAGTACATGCTATACCGTAGACAGAGTGCTACCCAAAGCACAATGACACGTGCGTGCGTGCTTCATGTGTACGTACAACACACTCGGGTGAACACATGCTAGCCAGTTCTGAAAACTAACCTAGATGGCGCCAGAGGAAAAGTTAGCACGTGGTGGCGATTTGTTCCGAGATGTTTAGGGCAGTAGATAACCTTGTTTTTTTGGAGGCAAGAGGCGAGGTGAGGCGAGCGGCGCTTCGGACACTCGAAGAGTCAGTTGACTCTTTCGTGCCGAGTGTGCGAAGCGCGCCAGCCGCGGGTACTGTTTTGTCTGTCTGTTAAGTGTGGGCAAACTGTGGTGTGTGCTGGCCACACCTAGAAAAAAGAGTCGGTGACTCTTTTTATAGGAGTGAGTTGCTACAATCGTGCTGCCACCCGTGCTGAGTACCCAACACTAAACGGCAGTTTGGCTAGTCACTTTGCGCGCGAATGGTGTTCGCAAATTTTGCACGTAAATAATTATAATAATTAAGTTTAAGTGTTGTGTGTGATAGTTGCTGTGTGTCTAGTTAAAAATGGAACAATGCAATGTCTTTTATAAAACACATTAAATTTTATGAACTACAATTATATAGAATCCGTATTTGCTGAAAGCAGAAACTTTTGAAATTTGTCTGTACTATCCCCATGACCTCGGTAAAAAGCGAGCGGTGTTTTTCAACGTTAAACAAAGTTAAAACGTTTACGCGTACCACCACGGTGCAAGCTCGCCTGAATGCATTGCGTATGATCTATCTATACATATAATAAAACTGTAGAGATAAAAAAATCTGTAAATGCAAGATATCGAAAAAAAAATGACACAGGTTGGCTTGAAATTTTTCGCTGATCACGTTAAGCTACTTTTTAGACATTTTGTCTGTTTGTTTGTTTGTTTGTTTGTTTGTTTGTTTGTTTGTTTGTTTGTTTGTTTGTTACGGCACAACTCCGAAGATACTGAACGGATTTTCATGCGGTTTTCACTAATAAGCTTAGAAAAACCCGGCGCACAACATAGGATATATTAAATTTTATATATCGTTAATTTTTTTTTTGGTGTAAATGTGTAAGATTTCATTATGAAACGGAACGGGATTTTAACAAGATGGCCGCTTCAAGGCTTTAAAGTAAGTTTTTTTTCTTATATTTTGGTCCATACATAGTGTAGGTATTTAGCCAGTGTCAAAAGGTAAGTTTTATTTTAGCTACTAATCATAGATGAGAGAAAAAAAATGTGCTCTGTGCTACTGACGGTAATTTTATCTCGGGTTTATCCGGATGCACAGATTAAAGAAACAAATTTCTGTTACTATTATGGCGCGGCTTCATATACGCCCAAACCTTCGCTATTGAGTTGGCGCGCAAAAACATCTCTGTTGACTATCCTCGATGTTTTTGTAGCGCCAATTATAGAGGGGCTGCAGCGGGAGTAATAGAGTAAAACCATGTGATGAAGTTTTTACCTTTTATTTAAGGTTTTTACATATAACACTATAATTAGGTCCTAAAATTAATTATATGTATGTGACAAGTCTCGACGATCGAGAACAAGTGCCGGGGGAGGATGATGTAAGCCTCGCGGAGCCTAGAGGGGATCGCGGGCGCGGGCGGTACGCGGACGGTGGTCGCGATCTGTCTCACGCTTTTGCTGGTCAGCGCTTTTCCATGTGTTAGTACATCTTCTCCATGTGTGCAAATCGCGCTGACACGGCGGTGACGATGCCTAGGTGGCGCGATATGCGGTATGTTCGATGTACTTGTCGTTCTACATAACACCTCCCACCGCAGATCAGCAACCATTTCAGTACTTTCAGACTAAATGTTGCTGGATGATCTGGATTTCTGCAGGTCTGGATCCTGGGCTCTCATCGTCGGCTTTTTTTATTGACTGAATAATCGTCGTGGAGAGAGCGTTGTTGATCTTTCTCTGATGTAACCAATATCTTCTGCTGATTATATAAAGATGACCAGTATTCCTGCACGGATTAATAAAATGTAAAATGGTATGGTTGCATGATTTGTTGAACTCGGTGGATTTTCAAGAGTAAGTGTAAGTTGCACTGCTATTAATTTCTTCTTGAATTTTGTAGAGTTCGTTGAAATTTATCGAATTGAGTTTCGTGGCAGGATATGTATCAGGTCCAGGTTCAGTATATTCTGGGATGTTAATGATCTTCGGTGACTATTCTTTGATTTCATTTTTAATACTCATAGCTGTTAGTTCATCAAGTTCATAAAAGTTTTGCGATATTTTAACAGAGTACAGCGGCCTTGCAAGGTAGTGGTCTCTTCTCTTTCGTAATGCCTCGTCACATGGTTGCTTTCAGGAATATGATGAAATAGTGTTGATCGTTCAATCTTTCTATGTCTTCTTAAGAAAATGTTATCTATAGGTATTCTTGTGCATGAGCTTCCAGTGTGCATAAGCTTGCAGTTGTATGTTCTAGTAAGAAATCTTGAATGCTGTTGGTTTGAATATAATTTGATGATTGAGACTCGATTTGCATAGGAACCGGGCGTGCTACCTTCGGGCATTCAGCCTCTAATGTACACAGAATTACTCGTTGGTTGCTATGCTATATAGGTACTGATAAGGGGATAGTATGAGTTACAAGTTAAGTTGGATAGGTTTAAAAGTTAAGTTTTAGGTATATTAAGTAGAATAGGCAAAGGGATGTACTTATTGTACTTGAAGAACAAATAGGAATTTTAAGAACTACTGCTATCTTATTTTCTAAGAAATATGATCTAGTACTTATAATGCTATAATATTCTCTAAATTTCATATCTAAAATTTGATTTTTATCGGCAATTTCTTTTTCAAATAATTTTCTGAAGTCTACTACAAGGTGCCATTTTTGTCGACGGGAAGCATCAGTCTTCTCTGGTACTACGGGTACTACCAAAATAGGCGAGCTTCATGCAGAGTCGAATGGTCTTATAATGCCTTGCTAACATATTCCCAATTTGATCACTTGTGAACAAAGGGATATCTGTAGCTCTTCATACATACGGGGTTGTACATTATATTTTATTTTATTTATCTAATTTGAAATATCTTTTTGTTTTATTATATTCTAAAAATTACTTTTTTTTTAATTTCTTTTAAAATTTTTAATGTATCGTTTTTTTCTACGTTTTCTAATTCATTCAAATTGTTGCATTTAATTATTGTTTCAAATTTTTTTTTTTGTTTAAAAATTATTTTATGTGATAAACCTATTTAATTAATTTTTAAATTGTATTTAATTAATTTACTTTTTATTTTAATGCATTAATATTTTATTTTTTCTGTGAACTTGATTTTTTTTTACATTTTTAATTGGGTCATTTTATTTAGTTTATATAATTTCACAATTAATTGAATTAATCCAATTTTATAAATGATTTAATTTTAAAATGATCTGCATTCCTAAAATACAACTATAAAGTTTATTTCAGCAAATTATCTAATCTCTAAAACCTATAGCCTAGTTTTAACTCTAAAAATTTATTTAATTTTTTAAATTTATAGAATTTCCAAAATCATTTTTTTTATACTACTCACTAGTTTTTTTATTCCGTTCTTATATGTATTTCAAATAACTTTTAATTTTTTTTGAATAGTTATTTTTATATTTCTTTTTTTTTTATATTTATTTTGTTTTTCAATATTTAATTTTAGTTAACATATCATGTTGATATATTGGTATTGCTTAATTTTTTACATTTTTTTTATTTTATTTTTATTCCAATAATTTAAATTTCTAGTTTATTTAAATTTTTTTATATATTTTACTTAAAAAATTTAATAATTCGATTCCAAAATTATAAAATTTCAACTTTCTTTCTTTGTTTCTTTTTCTTAATATATGATTTAAATTTAATACTATTTAATTAGATTTTATAATTTAATTATATACTTAAAATTGTTCATTTTAATTTTTTTTCTACTTGTTCTTTTTTATTTTTGTCATTTTCTAAGAATTGCGTAATCTTATAATTAATAAAGTTTTATAATTTACTCAATTTTACAATGCATTTGATTTTAAAATTTACACAGTTTCCAAATTAGGTTATATTAGATTTTTTTTTATTTTACCGTTCCAATTTTATATTCATTCTTAAATCATCCTAATTCCCCAAAAGAATTTTGTTATTTTAAATTTATTACTTTTTTATCATATTCTTTTTATCCCTTTTAATTTAATTTCCAAAACTTATGTAATTTTATAATTGATATTTGCTATTATTAATTACACCATTTTTCAAAATTATTTCATTGTTATTTCTTTTTTTTTTATATTTTACTTTAATACCTACTCATTATTTTTTTATTAAACTTTCTTTCAAACATTTCAAATGAATTTAATTGTTCAAAATGTCATACTTTTTAATTTTTTATAATGTTATAATTTTATTCTTAAAAAATAAATTTTCCAGTGATTTAATAGACTTTTTTGTTTAATTTAAATAATTGTTTTTTTGTTGTTACATTTTTTAAATTAATTAATGATTTTTTTTTTATGTAATTCATTTAAATATTTTATTTTATTTTTATTAAGTCATTTATTTTTATTCAACATTTCCGTTTAATTTATTTTATTTTTTTAAATTCAATAATATATTTATTCATTTAAAATTTTTATTTCATTTCATTTATTTATTCTAAAATATAATTTTTTCATTAATTTAATTTCTCAAATTAATTCAAACTTAAACAGTTATTTTTAATTGATTTATTAATATTTTGAATTGTTTTTTTTTATTTAATCATTTAAATTTATTTCATTTAAGTACCTTTATTTAACAAAATTTTACTGATTATAATTTTTAAATGATTTTTGTAATTTATTTAATTTATAATACTTAATGTTTTAATTTAACAGATTATTTAATTCTTTCAATTTTTATTCATCCCAATTTAATTTTTATTTATTTCATTTATTTCATTCTTGTTATATTTAATTTAAATTTAAATATTAATTTATAAATTGTAATTAAATTTTAAATTTTCGAAAGCAGATTTTCTAATATTTAAAACATATTTTTTTTTTAATATAATTTAATTTTCAAAAATTCATAATTATTCTAAAATAAATTTAGTTTTATTTATTTCAATATTAATTTTCTTTGTTTTTATAATTTTAGCTATTTTTTTCTTCAAATATTAATTTTTATTTGACTTTTTTATTTGCAAAAATAAAAATCAATATTTTATCATAACCCTTTTATTTAATTCTTTTTTTTTTATTAATTTCATTTTTTAGTTTATATTTTTTTTTAAACATTTTTCTTTTAATTCGTTCCTTAATTTGTTTTTTTTTTTAAACATTTTTATCAATTACCTTTTTTTTTACATTTTTTTTTGTTACATTTGTTATATTTACTTAATTTTAAATTTTTCTTTTTTTTTTGTTTTTAAATTTTTTTTTTATTAAGTTTTGATTATTATACTTTTTAATTTAAAATAATTTTTATTCTTAATTAATTTTGCTCATTTTATTATTTAAATTAATTCCACTTTATGATTTAATTTATGATATTTTATTATAAGTTTATTTAAATATATTTCATAATTTTTTTATATTTTGCCATTTTTTAATTTCCAATTAAAGTTCATCAACCTTATTAGTATTACTTAGTCTTTTTTATTTTATCCTTTTTATTATCAATTTTGGCCGATTTTTATTTTTATTAATATCTATTAATTAAAATTTATTACCTATCTATTAACCCTAAGCTTAATTGTTTCGTAATTATTAAAATTCCTTTTCTCATGAATTTTACATAAGAATTTCTAATATATTTGAATATATTCATTTTCAATTATCTGTTCTTGGATTTTAATTTACTTAATTATATCTTATACCAGAGCGATTCTGGGAAAGATAGATTTTAACTTACTTAAATACCTTACCAGAGCGATTCTGAAAAAGGTATCGTCAGGTAAAATCCTGACGGAAACTATAACTAAAAAGGGGAAGCAACACCAGAGACAATTCTAGCGTACTTACTGTATAATTATTCATCATCTTCGGTTCACTATATTAGTCTTCGATTTCTTGAAAGCTCCAGCTGCAGTCCATAGGTATAGATGTTCGATCCTTGGTTAAGGCTCAATAGCCAATCACGCACGCGCACAGCATTAACAGCTATAATGTCCAGAGTTCACCGATTGACCTCAAAGTCCAAAAAACTGCCAACACTCCCGGGGGTCGTACGCGCACTTGACCCAAAGATCCTACCGTCTGCGCCAATTATAGAGGGGCTGCAGCGGGAGTAATAGAGTAAAACCATGTGATGAAGTTTTTACCTTTTATTTAAGGTTTTTACATATAACACTATAATTAGGTCCTAAAATTAATTATATGTATGTGACAAGTCTCGACGATCGAGAACAAGTGCCGGGGGAGGATGATGTAAGCCTCGCGGAGCCTAGAGGGGATCGCGGGCGCGGGCGGTACGCGGACGGTGGTCGCGATCTGTCTCACGCTTTTGCTGGTCAGCGCTTTTCCATGTGTTAGTACATCTTCTCCATGTGTGCAAATCGCGCTGACACGGCGGTGACGATGCCTAGGTGGCGCGATATGCGGTATGTTCGATGTACTTGTCGTTCTACATAACACGCCCCAACCCGGACACACAGTCAATTTGTTTGCCTGCTGCACGACCGACGTGGGCTAAATAAAATGGAGGAAGCAGTAGCGTTATATTGCATGTCGGCAAATAAATATATTTTACTAACTGTGAGAATATTATTTGCAATTACAAAAATAAATTTTAATAGTTTTAATTTATTATTCCCTTATCAATATGAAGTAAAACCATTTTTTTTTATTTGTCTGTTTATCTGTCCCTTTGAATACGGATCACGGTTGTTATAGTGGCAACAGAAATATATCATCTGTGAAAAATTCAACTGTCTAACTATGACGATTCATGAGTACATCCTGGTGTCTGATGGACAGACAGACAGACAGACGGACAGCGGAGGTTTAGTAATAAGGATTTGCCCTTTGAGTACGGAACCCCAATCATTTTTATTTTATTCTGATTAATCCCCACTGCACTAAGCAATAAGGAAGTAATGTAATGCATGTTTGTATTTATAACATAAAAAACAAAAAACAGTAAATAACAATTGGCGCGCCTGTATTACCGGTAGTGTATCATGAGTGCATCACACTTTTCGGGCTACGGCGAAATACATCGCGCGATAACTTCGTTTGCGCTCGATGCAATGCAGATTAGAGAAAAACAATGTGTTCATTATGTAAGTACCTATACCCAAGGAAGTCATATGTATTGCATATAGATAAGTTTTTTCGTTAATCTGTGGTCCAAACTAAAAAATAGGATAGGTATGAAAACCTTCTTAAATATGAGCACGACACAGAGAACAAGGAATTTCGAAAAATAAAAACTTCTTAGACTTTTTATTATAAGTTATAAAGTTTCACGCGATATCATATTTAGCCAATATTGAAACATAACTAAAGTTATTATTCATGTTTTCGATTTAATGGGTTCTGGCGAGGGCAAAATTCTTTATTGGCGCTCTGGTATTATGTATTAGTTTTCAAAAATCTACTACGCGTTACCATTCGAAATAAGTATTTAAAATTGTATTGTATAGTACCTATAGCTTAACATATAGTAGTAACATATCAGTAATCTGTGCCTATAGGTTCTTCATTTATTGACCCTAGCTTTTGCTACGCATTGTAAAACCTTTTTTATTTCGGCATTAGACAAAATTTGTATTTAGCCAATGATAGGAAGTATTTTATGAAAACTTTTTAAAAGGGTAGGTTCTTGGACTTTTTATAATCATTCATAAGGCTTCACGCGATTATCATACTTAGCCAATATTGAAGCTTACTTAATTAACATTTTTATTCAAGTTTTCGATTTATAAAGTTTTGGCGGGAGCAATATTCTTTATTGGTGATCTGGTCAAATGTACATAAACTTACTACACCATTCTAATTAGGTAGATAAAATTATTATTGCGCTACTGCTATATTCTTGATCGACCCCAAGGAAGTTTTAAGGTACCAGGGGTCTAGCAAAGATACCAACCACTAACGTTAACGCCAAACGCTAACCATAGAGTAACTTTTTATACTGGAGGACTGACGCTAACTCCAAAATGTACTGCGATGACATTTCGGAAATCGCTTACTTTTCCACAGCTAATGTCATTTCAATACAGTTTAGGAGTTAGCGTTAGGCGTTAGCGTTAGTGGTTGGTATCTTAACTAGACCCCCTGTAGTACTTATAGCTACTTAAGTTATAGACCCTTACCATTGCTACGCATTTTAAAACCTTTTTTATTTTGGCATTGAAGTAAGTGCGGAGTGCGATATTTGTATTTAGCCAATGATACGAAAAATTTTATGAAAAATGTTTATGGGTAAGTACTTAGATATAATAATAATATGTAGGTATTCATTATGGCAATTGTATCCTCGAATTAACAACAACATGGCGCGTAACGTTCGTTTTTGACTATTTTTTTATTTGTTCTTCTTCTTCTTGCATGTTGAAATAAGTTTTTAATAGTTAAAATATTTTAGATCTGTGGGCCACGGGAGCAAAAAATGATTTATTACTCAGTTACTTCAAGAAGGTTATAGTTATAGTAGGTAAGTAACTATCTTTGTAATGACGATTTTACCTACTTCCTCACTTTCATCACTAGGTAGGTACGTTGAAAGTGCAGTGGGAATGAGACAGCGTAGAAAATAGTGGGCATAATAATAATTATAACTTTCGATCCTTTAAGGAGTGGTGGTTTAGTATTAGTAATTCCTAATTAGTATTAAGAAAATTAATTAGGTACGCATCGTACGGATACAGGGACACTGGCTAAGCGTAGGTACTCAATTCGTATGGAGTGTGTGATTCTTCCATATTTTTCTAAACCGTACCTGACTGCTTAGGTAACTACTACCTAAACAAAATTTACTGAAACATCTGTTTAAGACCTGAGTGAAGTGATGATGATTTCTTTTCGTTGTAATATGAAAGGTACTTATAAAATTGTAGTTTTTTGTTTCAAACTTATTTTACTGTTATAAATCTATATTAGACTCAAAACATTTAAATTTAGGTAATGGCTTAAATAGCTTCCACTCCACATACAGGTTACTGTGCTCAGCTTCGAAAAGATTTAGTGGATTTTTTGTTTGGTACGAAATGTATTATCTATTATTAGACTATAACGTAAAAATGACATAACACAAGCGTGCGAAGCCGCGGGCAAAAGCTAGTAATTGATAAGCATAGAAAAACGCTTAATTCATTCCATCACTGACTTTCACAAAAAGTGATAGATGTTTTGGCTCATCAGAAAGACCGGCGAATGGATTTTTTGTTCAAATAACTATGACAAATTATTTTATTGTGAACACCCATTTAAAATTTTCACGAGCCGCCTCTGCTTGGTAGTATATTATGCAAAGATTAGCGAGTAGGATAGTTACATTTCATTGATCATTATCATAGAGAGAGACTGGTTCCACAAATTGTGGGTGTTCCGAGCAATATTATTATGGTGCAGTTACCCATTTGTTTAAAATGGCCTATATTATAGAAGTGCGTAGTATCTAAGTTTTTCATATTATTACGCTGTTCCTGTAATCTTTCCAGACAGGTTTCGACCTGATAACTTCTAAAAGATTAGGATGCTTATAATTACCATGTCAGGATCATTCCAGTGTCCAGGGCCCGCGTGCTCCGCAAACCGGTCCTGATTGTCCCCGAACCAATCGATGATGCCGATGAGGGAGCTCCAGGAGTCGTCGATGTCGTCCCAGTTACGCCACAGGTTACAATGCTTGGCTAAAGAGACGTAGTCAGGCTGAAAAGGTACAATTGGTGTAGGCAGGTAGTCTGCAAAAGTTTTGAACACCGGCTGACGTAAATACGTATATTTAGCAAATAAATGATTTGATTGATTGATTGATTGATGGATTGATTGACGCTATAAAGTGCGTCAACGAATTGCCAACTTATTTGCAGTCTGAGTGTTATTTTGTGTTATGGCTCGGCTTGTCCTGAGCCCAATACGTTCCCACTGCTAGCCAAGTGCGGGTTGATGGATGACACATGTTCCCTAATTTTAGTGATCCTTGAACGAGCTTCCTTACGATTTTTTCCGTCACATCATGCGACTGAATGCAAATTCCACACGTAACGTGGAAACCCATATTGTCGATGATGAGCTAGATTCGATCTTCGTTATTTTATGTGTTAGTGGCGCTAAAAAGGGTTTGTTGACTTCATTGCCAGGTGACCAGTAGCCACACACGCCAAAGCAAAGATAGACAGCATTGCCTTGGCGTGTGTGGCCGTCTCTGTCCTTTGTTTCTAATAGAATATCTAGATTGTTCGGAACTTACATGTATTCCTTTAGGTTCTTGGTATGCTGGCCAGCTGCAAGAATATAAAATGGACCGTCCAGTATTGTTTAACATTTTCCCGAAAGCTGGATACCCTAAAAGCGTAAAAATCGTTATGATATAGTTGGGCTATCATTTGGAAGTCCTTGACACCATTTGATTATACCGCCCTTATGCGTGTGCAACTGTGCAGTGTCACAATTAGAACTTGGGACGGGGATGGCACCAGCAGTTATACCATGAGGTTGAAAAAATTTACTAATTAAATCTACTTATACCTAAATATTAAAAAAGTAAGTCGAGGTCATACTGTATCAGTAACAAATAGAGTAAGTCCCTGATATTTTTGAAACAGCAGGTAGGGATCGAAGAAACCTCAATGAACTGGCAACGCATCGACAATGCCTCTTGTTTCAGAAACCGTAGCTAAATTCATTATGGCTGCAGACGTTCCGAACGATTACCGCTTACTATATCTACAACTGGAGTCTGGGACCACAAAACAGATGGACGCCTGGACGGACGGACGGTAATTATGGTGCAACTCAGTTTTGCCAGCATAATCACCCCGCTTTGCAGGCGGCTTGGTGATCGCAGAAGATTTTTATGTACGACCAGAAATCCCGCTGCTCATTCTCTGTATATTGCCTTACCTGGGGGTCTAGCAAAGATACCAACCACTAACTAACTCCAAAATGTACTGAGGCCCTAGCACGAACATTTACGCGGGAGTAAGTGTAGCGTTAACGTAAGCCAGTTGTATGGCATTTGATCTGCGCCCCATACAACTGACTTACGTTAACGTTACACTTACTCCCGCGTAAATGTTCGTGCTAGGTCTACTGAAATGACATTTCGGAAATCGCTAACTTTTCCACAGCGAATGTCATTCCAATACATTTTGGAGTTAGCGTTTGGCGATAGCGTTAGTGGTTGGTATCTTTGCTAGGCCCCCTTGGCTCTTACGACACCGGGAATAGGGTGGTCATGTTTTTACACCACCGGAACCACAAGGCAAGTATACCACATTAATATTAATAATACCTTTGTCCATATCCTTAGGATCAATATAACACCCGTCAAGCTTGAGGTAGTCGATCTCCCAATCCACCAAAGTGTTTATGTCCAAGGCTTCATTGCCTAGCACTCCTGGGTAGCCAGCGCAGGTGAAGTTCCCATAGTCTTGATACATGCCAAATTTCAGGCCTTTATTGTGAATCTGCGACAATAAAAGTTTAATAAGATGTACCTTCAGGTTAGTTGCGATCCGAGTTGAGAACTGATGAGTTGCGAATCAGGTGAATTGAGAATCAGATAAACTGCTCCGGATAAAGAATTCGTTCGTGTTCAGTTCGTGGTCGCCACACGAGAACCTTTCTTCCCCATTGGTTGTCAGTTCTGGGAGCGATGTGGCCTGCCCATTGCCATTTCAACTATATCTATATCTATATTTCGGCTATATCGATCACTATAGTCCTTCTGCGGAACCGCGGGGAGCCGATGGATGCAGGAGGCGAGCAGCCGCTCAGTGGCGCTCTCTGGGAGAGGCCTATGTTCAGCAGTGGACGTCTTCAGGCTGATGATGATGATGATGATGATGAATCTGTGGCCATAAGAGCTCTACTATGAGCTATGAGACATCTATTAAAATATAGACACCTCTAACGTTATTTTGAACACTCGATCTCAGGGCTTCTTTTTGTCTATTCAATCCATTCAATCTTAGTTATTGTTATACTTATTTAAATAATTCTGTGGTGAATTTACATGGGCTGTAAAAACTATTGTTACATTCACAAAACAACTTGCTTCCTTTTGTTGTTTACAATTTAAAAAACCACTCCATGAAGCATAGAATAACTAGTTACCTTGATGGTTTTTAAATTGTAGATAAACCACACGAAGATGTTACAGTGGCCCCGTTATAACCAAAAGTGATAAGTAAGTAAGCCAGAACGTTGACGTTTGATTAACAATGCATTTTGTGAAGGCTGGGGCAATGACCCAATAAGTGTCTGCTCTATTTTATATTCTAATCAAATTATCAAACTACCTTGACCTCCGAACCGCGCTTTCGATACGAGACTTTTTACCCGACTACCAAAAAAGACGGTTATGAGTTTGACTGTATATGTATGTATGTATGTATGTATGTATGTATGTATGTATGTTCATATGTTCCCTCGTATCTCCTAAATTACTTATCATATTTCAAACAACAAGGTGTCAATCGATAGATCTTAACACTCTGCGTGTCATAGGTTATATAAAGTTACAATAAATTCAATATAGCGGATTATATTAAAAAAAACGCGGACACAAAATATATTTTTTCGATAAACATGTCATGTTTGGTATCAAATGAAAGGTCTTTATGAGTACGTTTAGAATATGTATAATTTTTATATTTATTTATAACTATGTATAGCCTACGTATAAAAATAGACGCCAATTTTCTGGTTTTGTTGTTCCCTGGTTGTGCCTAAACTACTCCTCATATTTTATCAAATTTGATACCAATCGATGCGTGTTGACACTCTGGGTGACATTGGGTACATTAAATTATACTAAACACAATATGGCGGATTTTATGACCTATCCATTCCACCTCATAGTAAGAAAATTTGCTAAACATTAGGCAAACAGCCGAAATCATTCGTGTAGTCTTAAAAATTGGCACAGTTATACTTTGAAGGACTTATACTGATGAATATAGTAAAAATGACCGAGGGTGGGGGGTAAGTAGAGGGAGGGGGAAAGGTTTGAATATCACTTTTTTCGGATATTTGCTTATATCTCAGAAACCTTTAGGATTAGTGTTACAATTACTATTGTGAAAATAAATTATATTACATCCGCCATAAAAAAGATTCTATTCATTTTTACTGTAGGTTCAATACTTTACGAATTAAACGATGTTGGAATATGAAAAAGTAGCTTCCTCCCACCTCGTTATAACGCGCAACTGCATAGCGCTTGTAAAGTTGTAGCATAGATGATAGAAGTAGGTACCTAACTAAAAGTATAATTAACAAAAAAAAAAATATTAAAATCTCTAGTCATGTAAACACACATTTTTACACATAGGTAAGTGTAACCATTAGTTATACCCCGTTATACAATACAACACCCCTCCATTTGGGCAAGGGAAAAAATGCCATCATAAATAATTAGGTAGTCGGGTATTAGTTTTTGGACTCTATCTTGTTTTCTTTATAATGTGGTTACAATACGAACTATTGCTATTTAAAATCATGCGTCGCTTTTTTTTTATTTTTTATTGAAACCCACTTCTAAGGTGGGCGTTACATGTTGCCTAATTCACAATTTGTATAATAGTTAAGGTCTAGCTAATTAAACTTGGTGCTAGTAATTTACAGTAACTTAATTCTGTCCTAGTAGAACAAGCAATCTCACCAAGAGAGTTTAATTAAGTTGATGGAAAATTGGTACCTAGAGGAAGACCGAAAAAATGAGTGTGTAAAAAATACACACCTAATTAGGTACTGCGTGCTTGCTGAGAGTTCTGAAAGTTCTAAAAAGAAATAAGTAGAAGGGAATAACCTGATATAGGTACCGTCCTCATTTAAATATGGTAAGGTATAGGCGGATGATGAGTGAATGCCTTATAAGCTAGAATACCAACATGAGATATTCCACAAAAGGACGAAAGTGTCAACACAATATGGACAATGGACATGGACATCATATTCCAGATGGGAACCAAGTCGCAGCAGACTACATGACATGAAGAGACTGATTGGATCATCACATTCCCAAACACAGTCTAGAAATGGTACCTTACAGATGATATAACCAAGCGGCCACAACGAATGGGAAGACGTAGTTAATACGATTAATATGAAAAGTTATGAATGATTATGATTGATGTATGACCGTTGACCTGGGGTCTGTGTGTACGAGTAATGTATGAGTAACGGGAAGCCGTTGGATTCAAACGCACCTACATAGGTACTTAGACTTACATAAAGACAGGTTTGCGGTGGCTATCACGAAAAGTAATTCGGCTGATATGCTCATTGAGATAGGTATATCATATCTCATTGGATATGCTTGACGATGAGATCCTATGATCAGCCCGCGTGTGAAACTAGTAATAGCTAAATAGTACCTATAGTTAGTGTATGGTTTGGTACTTACATAATCAGCGATCGCTTTCATTCCGTTCGGAAACCGGTCTCTATCCGGCACCATGCGTCCATCGGGACCCCGTTTCTTTTCCAGCCAGCAGTCATCTATACCCAAGTACTCATATCCTGCATCCAGGTAGCCCTCGCGTACTAACAGATCAGCGGTTCTTTTCACCAGATTCTCACTAGAAATAATGGCTTTGATCAGACAAAATACCAATGACATGACATTAGGGACCTAAACCTTAAAATTGGGAGCGAATCATAATGAGCCTCCGATGTATGTCTGTAATACTGTTTTACCTATAAACAGACTACAAGCCTATATATCTTTTAAACCGTAAAAGGTTTAGGTAGCCAGCTGAAGTTTTTACAGAACGGTGGAGTCAGCGGATTCCCTAAAAACACCACGAACTGGGAGACGCAGTATACTAGGTATAGTATACGCAGTATAGGCCAGCAATCTGATCAAAACTGCGAGGAACTGAATGCAGAAGGCAAGTAGCGCCGGTCAAAGTGGTGCTCTCTAGGGGAAGAGCTCCTATATGTTCAGCAGTCGACGCGTGTTCCTGCTGAGCGGTCACATTGCCCGTGGTCCAACTACATAGGTTAGGTACCTACCTAGTTTACCTGGCTGTACCAGGTGCAAGTTTTTGTTCCCCTAGGTATCTACTTCGAGAGGAATGGGTGTGCCTGGGGTGTTTATTATGATGATAGCCTAGCGAGCTAGGCGAGCACTAGGTAATTTCATAATACACCTTGTCAATATTAAGGTTTCATTTCATGTTAGCCTCATAGCTGTGGGAGGTACCCAGGATACCGATTCGACTTGCAATGCCGTACGTTCTTTACTTCCAGTTTTTGTGTTATTTGTGAACCTAATACTGAGGGTCTTTATGATTACATAACAATTTTTTTATTTGGAACTAAAAAAAAACAGATGACTGAATATTTTTAGAACAATATTAAAGTAGGTACCGTAGAATGAATGGCTCTACCAACTGAACTAACATATAGATGTAGGTAAATAATGGGAGGTAGGTAACTTATACTACTACTACGGGTATAGTATAGCTACTAAAATGAAAAATTGTCAATCCAACTCCTCAGGAGTTTTTTCTTTAATCTGCTTTACCACAGACACCTGGGTCCGTGCTCTTTGTTAATTTATCATTTATTTTTATTTCATTGTATAATTATTATCATACACGAGAGGACAATTAAATACTTAACCTACTTCTTTTTCTGTTATTTTTTTGTTTCTTTTTCTTCTATTATATTTTGGATTTCGATTTGTGCATACACCGCGAGCAGACAAGCTCCCGCAAGCAGCGCCCGTTCACGAGCTTGACGCATGCGCCAGCCATCGCCCTCCTCAACCATTATTGAGGGAAGAAGTCGACCGACGCACGACGCCGCCGCAAGAAGAAGCTTTTTAGTGAGCGTTAGTGCTCCCGATGTACATCATCATCAGACCTATCAGTCCTCAGGAGTTTAGATAACGTTACAGTTCAGCCATACCTTATGCATTCGTCAGGGTATTTCTTGCAGTCGGTAATGCATCGGAACCGCTCCCAAGTGAGCCAGCCCATGGGCGGCGTCAATGCGAGACCGTTGTCCAAACCCTGACAAGCTGAGAGGAAGCCTAGTAGCAGGCAAAGAAACAGCATCTGAAACATAAAGGTTCACGAAAAGGTTGGTCCACTTATCCAGTAGCTAGGTGGTAGGACTTTTCTGCAAAGTTCGTCTAGGTAGATACCACCGCTCTGCCAGTTATTCTGCCGCCAAGCAGTAGTGTGCAAGCACTATACTGCGTTCCGGTTTGAAGGGCATTGTAACTAGTGAAATTACTGGGCAAATGAGACTTTATGCGTTTACACAGTGTAGTAATCTGATTACTAGACTGTGTGATATCTCAGGATGACGTGCGCAGTGCAGTGTCACGCAAAACTTTATTATTTTAAAGTTCCGAGTGACACTGCAACTGTTATGGGCAGCCGTGTTGCTTAACACCAGGTGAACGACTAGCACGTCACGTCATTCATTCACATAAAAAAAAAATAGCTTCTCTTGAGAACCAGTCAGTTTTACCACAAAATAGAATTTGTGGTATTACATTATCGTTATTGTTCGAGAGGAACTACCCGCATGTAAAACTTGTATTTGCGAGTGGCCGGTGATGTGTGGTCAATATGTATAGTGGCTTATGGGTAGACGGACAACGGTGAAAACCGCAGGGAGTCGTTAGATTGGATGCAGGAGGCAACTTTACTTATTAAGTACTTAGGTATAAAGTACCATTTTTTTTATTCTTATATATTGGCTCCACACATAGTGTATTTAGCCAGTGTCAAGTATTGTGTATTTTAATCGAGTTAAAGTACCATTACGTACGTAAGTAGTACCCCAGGTAGTACGTTACCTTGTTTGTGGGAGTATTTAACGACACTCGATCATAATATCAAGTAAGTAACCATAAAATATTGATTTAAATGCATTGACATGCAATTAGTTATTTTAAAACCACATCAAAAAGGCTCATTAGGTTAGTTAGACTGTACCTAATCCATTCCATCAAGCCACTAAATCCTTATCTACACGCACTTATAATTATGTAGAACTATCGCTAGGTACGTTGCTTTTGTTGATTTTTAACGCTTACATTTATGTCACTAAAAAGTTAAACAATCTATTTTCAAAGGTTATTTATTACATTCTTTGAATTCATTATTGGCTTTGGCAGATGATTATATAGGAATAACGAGATTGTGGGTTCTGACGGCATACCTGTCTATAGGTACCTACACTATACATGACTGTGGTAGGTAGGTGGGTTTCGGGATGAATAGTTTATGAAGAGGAAGACAGACAGACTGACAGACATACACTTCAGAACGGACATACACTCTCTTTATTAAACATCTTCAAATTGTATTTATGTGGGTAGGTGGTTAATAATGAATAGCAAATCTTGGTGGGGTGGGTTGGTTGTTCAGTGGGTTGACACAGTCAGTTACCGCGTAATCTTATCTTCTCATGACTACTTTCTATTGTGTGTCCGTCATTGGCGGATTACAGATTATGAAGTGGGTGTCGGACTTTTTAGTGGTATAGCGATTGAGCTGGAGAGTGGTGCCTACAATATTTTTGTATAAAAAGGGAAGCGGTAGGTACACACGAGATACGAGAGTGTTTCCGCGCAGTGGTGAATATGTATACGGTATACCTATACCTATGTACTGCGGCGGCTGTCCAGTTAATTGCGACAAATAATGTGATATAAATTAGTCAAATTAATTAACAAAAAAAAAAAAACCTTACACAGATAGGTACTAAACTTATAATTACAGATATTGACATCCAAACAACCTCTGCCAACTTGTCGCGCTTGAGTGGACAGCAACCGACGGGCATAGATCTATATATCAGGATATGCCCGAAGGAACATTTTATTTTGTCAAAATAGCGTGGGAAAAGTCAGCGCCATCTATTAGATTGCTCGTGAACTACGACGAAGTTGAGAAAATTAGGAATGTGCATGTTCAATACTAGTATTGGTATCAGTTAGAAATATACGTACGAGCCGCGTTCAGTAAAATATCTAAATGAGTATTTCTGGAGCTGCAGACATTAAAATACTTGGTAAATTTGGGAGTTTTGTTTCATATAATAGTGTTCAATATTGTGAAATTTGTTATTATATTAGTTTTGTCTGGTTGAACTTTAGTGGTGGAACAAATTTGGGAGTATGAAAATAAAAACAATAAGGTCCCATTTATTTAAGACTTCAATAATTAAACACAAATTACCCCCACACACACACACCACAACACACCCCCTCACGTACACAAACACACTCCACTGACATACATTTTTCCTCCCTTATACAGGGTTACAGGAAAGATTGTGCTAGATCCGTTAAGGGCGTGGGTACCCACTTATTTCACTATGAAACACCCTAGCCTAACCATAAAATTAAATAATCTTGTAATTACTTATATACTACAAAGCTAATTAAATACGAAGGGCAATGACATATGAAACAGTTTCAATACTAGTTCAGTGGGGTGATTACGTAACTTTGACAGCAATGCAACAGGAGAAATTTCATTCCGAATATGAAAATTTTCATAGTAACTATGCACATAAACTGCGTATTGAAACTGTCAAATCCATACATTTTTGTGTTTCTATTGGCTGCAATCAAGTTACATAATCGCCTAGCAGGTGCCATTAGTCCATAGGTCCGAACACAACGGTTTGACGGGCCCGATAGCTCAGTTGGTAGTATCCCTGCCTTCTGAACTGAGGGCCGTGGGTTCGATTCCTACCCGGGACAAACATTTGTGTGATTGAACATAGATGTATGTTCTGCGTCTGGGTATTATACTGTATTCTATGTATGTATTTACAAACAAAAAGATATATAAGTATTATATCAGTTATCTGGTTCCCATAGTACAAGCTATGCTTAGTTTGGGGCTAGATGGCTCTGTGTGAAAATGTCCACACATATTTATTTTATTATTTATTTTTACAATTTTTTACATTTACCTTAATCAAACGTTACTTTTTTAATGTAACCTATTATATGAATATTTTGATTGCACTACAGTTTTTTTCGATATATAGAAGTAAAAACGTTAAAAACCTCTGTCTGTCCCTTTGATCTTTTTTTATGAGAATGAATGACGTGACGAGTGACGAGCCAGTCGTTCACCTGATGTTAAGCGACATGGCCCATAACAGTTGCAGTGTCACTCGGATCTTCTAGGTAATAATCATGCAACATACGTCGTATAGTAAACTGTATAGATGATAATGATGATGATGACGACAATGAGAACGGTGGTAAGCTAAAATTAAATCATATTCAACAGGCTTTGTAACATAAATACCGCATTGAAATCGTATGTGTATCTGTTTATCAGTTTGGAAGCCAATTTATACAGTAGGTATTCATTTAAATTACCTCGTAGCAGAAGCGAGAATAGGCCTATAGAGATATTTACAAAAATTATTCAATGAAGTATACTGAGTATCGTACGAAAAGTATCGAGTACATACTCCTTTATACTGGTATTGGAACAGCCCTATCCCCGCCATTATGTCCGTCAATGTTTATGTTTACAATGATTATTCCAAACATAAATTCGATTATTTTGTTACAAAACGGAGTGTTATATTGAAAATATTGAATTACTTGAGGTAAGAAACTTGGTCTTTCTTTTTACTGCACTTTTGAGTATAGATTGTGCAACCCTTCACAATACAACTTGGCATATTTTGTTTGTGACATTCGACCGATGCCTTCTAACTTCCATCACAGACTGAGCGCTAGTGGATGCCAATCTGTGAACTTGGCTCCCTCTTTTGAAGCGACGTTTTAATGTCATTAGGCCTGTCCTTATATGTATGTCTATGCCGACGGGTGACAAATTACAAATTACTATACCAATCTTTATACTTTGTATACCTACCAGCTTTCCGCTGCTTGTAGGCAGGATACCTAGTTATCGGTTTGGGAATTTAGCCACTGTTTCTTTCTTTGGTGTCAGTTTATCACATTATCCATAGTTTTGAACCACTTGCCTGCACCTACTGAATACATCAACCGTTGGACTGTTTTGTAATTCTGAATTGTAACACCTGTACTGTATCAAACGGGCCTTAAGTAAGTTAACTGAATGTTAGCAAATAATATATAAATTTCTAATTACAAGTTAAATTAAAATCATTATTCAGTGTTTATCTAGCTTGAATATATACTTTCCTAAAGTTATACCGTTGGATTATTTAATGTAATATATATATTTAATGTAATAATATATATATGATGCACCAATGTACCGAAGCGTGAATTATGTACGGTGGGTTGAATTATTATTATTATATATGTACGCATCAATAGTTCAGGGAATACATTAACTAGGGCACCCAAGATACAGGCTGTTGCCTAGTTTGGGGCCCGTGGGATACTTTTTACCTATAGTATAATTAATAAAGTCTGATATTGTATTATTTCTAATGATGATTAACACTATTATTTTTATCTGGCAATAAAAATTATTCTTATTCTTATTCTATTCTTATTCTTATCTGAGGGTCTTCCTAAAATTATTTTACCATAATCTGCCAACGTACGACAGCAAAATTTTCGCGCTCGCTTTGCTCGCTTTTTAAATTAGTTTATGTCTTGTGACGCGGTGGCGTTTATTTCTAAATATTATTAATATACTCCTATAGCGCTAATATGGTGAAATTTCGCGCTCGCTGCGCTCGCGCATTCTTATTTTCCCCATAAGTAAGATGTTTATCATCAGATCAAAAAGCAAATTAAATCAAATGCTACTACTAAAAGGCATTACATTGTTATAATTATTAATTGTTAGGCGAGGCTAAATCCACCACAAATTTTCAGAGGCCCGGCCCTCCTGCAAAATATTTCTAGATACGCCCCAGGGCGTTTTCTTTTCAGCTTTAGATTTTTCTCAGTGCGTGCACTTCACATGTGTTTATTGGCCCTCCTGATGGGAAGAGGTCACCGTAGCCTATGGAAATCGTACATTTTACGTATAGGTACAGCTCAGCCCTAATCCTATTTGTTATCAATCAGTTCAGTATGAGATATTCTCATTTGAGTACGCGAGGTACCTACCCTAAAAAGTTATCCTTACGAAATACCTACACAAATGTTGTTAAAAATTTTGCCCGGGTGCCGTACTGTAAGCTCTTAGCGCGATTCAAAACAAAGCCTATATTGGATCGCTTTTCAAAATTTTCGTACAAAAACACAACGACGCTCCAATATAGGCTCTGTTTTGAATCGCGCTAAGAGCTCACAGTACGGCCTGACCTTGACTCTATTGAATATTAAGATCAATTTAAAAATAATATAAAACTATCAATAAATTCAAAAAGCTTGACTCACCATAGCTCCAATTTGTTGGCCACTGGCATATAAGTACTGTTCCTTAGACTTAAAATGATGAAAGTACGGAGATGCAAAACGTCCGCACGATGTGGAATTCAAAACAACTGTGTGGTCTAGAACTGCTATAGTCCAAGAGAACGCTGCTCACAATAAACAAGTCAAGTCAACAGCGATAAGCTTGCGCAGGAATGTCATCGAACTGAAGGACCATAGACTCACTCCCGTATTCTAAAACGTTTCACCAAAAATCCTTCACTTGACTTCTACTTAACTTTGAGGAAAACTCAAAATACATCGCGACGTACCTTGAGTTGACATTTGCTTCGCTTCTCTCGTTTAAGAAAAATGACCCAGAAATGTTAAGTTGATTATATATTGTCTACTAAAAATACCAAAACACAAAATTGAGGTTAATTCGAGGTTGAGTCGAGTGGAGTAATCTCGTGGTAACGACTTAGAATATGGGGGTCAGCCATCTGAGGTCAAGGAAAGGAAAATGAATTCGCAAAATCAATTCCATACTATGTAGTATATTCCGCCCGCATTCGGTTACTTTATTATTCTCGAACAGCAAAGATTACTTAACTTTTATAGGCGGCTGCTTTACATCAGGCGAATGACTAGCTCGTCAGTCTCGTCACGTCAAAATATCAAATCAAATCAATCATATATCAAATATATTTATTTCAAAAAATAATGTACTGGAATGACACCATCACACTCCGGAGCTGCGGCTGCCGTGCGTTTGGCGGCATTTATACTATGTACATTATTTAATTTATTTTAATAATAATATATGACATTATTTATTAAACACTTTTTCTAACTTCATGTAAAAATTATCTGCGTTCGAAGTTACACCCGTAGATTAAAGTAGCATAATATGTGTTAATCCAGTATAAAGCTATCTCTATTCCAAACTTCATCCGAATCTGTCCAGGCGTTTGCGCGTGAAGGAGTAACAAACATAACACACACACACAAATAGAAACTCGCATTTTTAATATTAGTGTGATAGTGACTGAACAAATGTTGCTAAGGGGGCGACCATAAATTACGTGAGGTGTTTTTTTAAATTTTCTGTCCCTCCCTCCCCCGTTGGTGAGATGTCGTGAGATTTTGTTCAACCCCCTTCCCCATCCCCCAATCTCACGTGAGATTTTTCAGAATGTGGGTTTCTTACGTAAACGTGTTGGGTTGTTATTGTAGAAGGAAAAAAAAACAATTTGCTTCGTGCTTTTATTTACGACTAGTTAAGACTAGTAATCAATATTGCTGAGAGTTATAAATGTAATAAAAATTAAGAATAGAATACTTAAATCATGACTACTGTGATATCTTGAGCATGTACATACAATTTGGATTGAATGGACCAAAATAGTATAATTTTTTTTGTTTCAATCAGAACAAAAATTGCGTGATTTTTGTCGAGACCCTCCCTCTCCCTAACGTGAGATTATATGAGATTTGACTCGTACCCCCTCCCCCCCTAGATCATCTCACGTAATTTATGGACGCCCCCTAAGTTAACAAACGTGTGCAGCTCGAAGGACCACGTAGATTATGGTCCTTCGAACCATTTGATTAGCTGCTTTTAAGGTCGCATGTTTTCACCACAGATTTTATTGAGATTTATTATAGAGGAATCATCTTTGTGAATATCTAATGTGATATTGTTGGTCGGTTATTTTATAAAAGGTTGAGAGTTATTGTCATAATTACAGTTCCTCACTTATACTAAGTACTACTACTTTAATATCTGTGCTTATATTATTAGTAGGTACTAAGTATTTTAACTGCAAAAACATGTTAGACGTGCATTTTTATGCATGTTTCACTCATTATTACTTAAACAATGTTGTTAACCAATGTTCTTAAACAATGTATTACTTAATCACTATTAAAGTAAGTACACCTTACGTTCTTGCTTAAATTTTAATTATTTAATTATTTTTTTGGTACTTAGTTAAGTAAGAATGTAGAGGTAGGTACTCAAGAACCTGAACTCACATTACGGAGATCAACATACTGAAAAAGTGTTAATATATTGAAATACCAAATAAGTATTGTAATTCTTGATTTAGTATGCATACCGCTTGAATAGATACCGTAAGGCAGTTCCAGTTTACTTGACACAATCAATAAAAGCAGCTGGACTAAACCGTTAGATGAGACATTCTAACCTGTTCTGGAATTACTAAATAAAAGAATAGAATTGTACAACGTATCGCCTGGTATTGTAGCTAAGATAAGATTCATAAATAACTCTTCATTGTTTTAAGATAATAATTAAATGACAATACAAAGCTTTAATTACACTGTTATTATGTAACAGACTGTATGGCTTATATTTAATTAACACACACACTTTTGAAGCTACCGTTAGTAAGCACAGATAACTTAACTTATACTTACCTACAAAAGTAAAGTAAGTAATATTGTATTATACCGTTTTGTCTTGGGGGTGCCGGTCTACAATTATTATGTTACTCATAAAAGTTATTGTCATGTTCTCTCATTTTATTTGTATTGTTGTTTTGCCATGAATAAACAATTTTCTTTCTTTCTTTCTTTCTTTCTTTCTTTCTTTCTTTCTTTCTTTCTTTCTACATAGCTTTTGGCTTTGCTGGTCGGTCCTCTCATCCCAATTTGTGTCGGTAGTGGCTTTATAACTTAGTTTCTCTGTGTCTGTGTATCTACACATAGTCTTAAGTTATAATCCAGATTGTAATATGAATAATATGTTCGAATAAGCATTGATTGTAATTGTTTTGTGTACCTATAAATAAATAAATAGGTAGAAATAAAATAAAACATTATTTGGTAGGTATATAAAATAATTCTGATGCCTATTATCTCACAGGGATTGATACGACTGACTTTAAAAATCCGCAAATTTTGACATCCTTTTATACTTTACCGGTTCCCTGCTCCAATAGCTCATCATCGTTAACACCTGCAACAGTTGGGTTGGGAAATGAATAATGTTATACCTACCTACTTACTATACACCAAGCCAAGACATCAATATAATTTAAAGTCGCGCGAGTTACATGCAATACAATTGCCATAGAATACTTAATAATCCTCATCATCATTAACAGCCTGAAGACGTCCACTGCTGAACATAGGCCTCCCCCAGAGAGCGCTACTTAGAGCGGCTGCTCGCCTCCTGCATCCATCGGCTCCCCGCGGCTTTCACCAGGTCGTCGGTCCACCTTGTGGGGGGCCGGCCTACGCTGCGTCTTCCGGTTCGTGGTCGCCACTCGAGAACCTTTCTTCCCCATCCTCGTCAGTTCTACGAGCGATGTGGCCTGCCCATTGCCATTTCAACTGGCTAATCCTAAGAGCTGCATCGGTCACTTTAGTTCTCCTACGGATCTCCTCATTTCGGATCTTATCTCGCAGGGAAACACCGAGCATTGCTCTCTCCATAGCTCGTTGCGTGACTTTGAGCTTAGTAATAAGGCCAACAGTTAGACACCACGTCTCAGTTCCATAAGTCATCACTGGCAACAAAACACTTAGTATATATTAATAATTAAGTCTGGATGCAAGAACTTACAAAATGGACAATAACGCCTACAAAAAAATACTAGCAATCGATAAACCACCAGAGTATATTTGCTCAAAGTTTTAGCGCAGTAAACATTTATTTTTAAGATTTTATCAGTAGAGAACTATTATTTATTTTGGTGCACTCTCTCCGTGCAGAGAAGAATAACGTAGCTCTACCGTACACAAAACATCTTGTGCCTATGATAACTTATATAGTACCATACCATACCAAACCAACCTACAGGTACCTACCTATAGGACTAATTACTTATCACCTATGTTGCTCGGTGTTTCCCTGCGAGTTTCTTATAATAAGATAATTGAAATGAGGAGATCAGCAGGAGAACTAAAGTGATCTATATAAATCTTAGAGCAAGTTGAAATTGCATGATCAATTGCTCATAGGCCACATCGCTCGTAGAACTGACAATTTAACGGATGGGGAAGAAAGGTTCTCGAGTGGCGACCGCGAACCGGAAGACGCAGCGTAGGCCGGACCCCCACTAGGTGGACCGACAAACTGGTGAAAACCGCGGGGAGCCGATGGATGCGGGAGGCAAGCAGCCGCTCAAAGTGGCGCTTTCTGGGTAAGGCCTATGTTCACCAGTGGACGTCTCCAAGCTGTTGTTGTTGATAATGATGACCTAGGTAGGTAAGTAAGGTTAAGCACCTACTCACTGCATTAACGTAGGCGTACCCCCGTCCGTATCCACATGATTTATGTGATGTAATAGGACTAATCAAAAACGTATAATATAAGGTTCCCCGGGGTCACTAGAATGGAGCAAACGCCATAAGTTCGAAGGTCCGAAGAATGCGCGTAGGATGTACGTCCAATAATAATAAATAAACTACCCACGCCTCCTGCTGATTAACTTTCACAGATAAAGTTGAACAACACAGTTCAAACGTTGTTTGGCGGAGTTTGATAGCCCCCGTGTACTAAAAACTAAAAATAATAAGATTTTCTCGTTTAAAGACTTTCCTCTGGTGCATTTTTAAATTTGGTATATTTACAGATAAGAACCGTGATTATGTAAGTAAATTAATTAATTATCTATTTATTAGGTTTATATAAATAAAAAAAACTAAATAAAAGTGAAGTTAATGCTGTTTGATGATGGCTCGATTTTAACCGACTTCGTAATAAAGAGCTTCATGAAGCTTGACTCAGCGGGGCGAAAGTATTAGATTATAAATCAAAAGAATTGCAAAATTATATCAATGTAAGTACTTAATTTCATTTCTAATGCCTATCAAATTACTTATATTTTTAGTAGGTTGCTTACCTAATTAAAACGCGTATTAGTGTAACGCTAGTACTATTAACTATTCTGTGGTTTAGGTTTCAGAAAACTTGATCACAGTTTATAGGATGAAGACGATTTTGATAAAAAGAAAACTAAGCCTACTGACTTCTTGCATCAGCTTATCTTATAAAAATCAAATCAAGATATAAATGGTGTCTTAAATCGTCTTAGTTAACCTTTCTAAGAATACGAATATGAACGGCAGCTGTTCTGTTAATAACTCTAATTAAATAACATAGTGGCAGGTGGTAGCGCTGCTGCAGCTGCAGGCTGGTCAGACTGCGTTGAATGTAATTTCATTTCATTCGGTCTCTCGTTTCAACACACCATGGTTGCTTTGCACTGTGTTATAAATCATCACTAATAAAAATATTAAGCATTATTAAATTGGTCAATGGTCAGTTTCCAAAAATTCTAAAATAGCGCCCTAATTATTACAAGTGTTTACTAAGTTTACTTTACCTACTTAATACTTATGGTATTTTTTGCGGATTTTAAAAGATCTAGTAATTTAAAAATCTGCCATCTATTTTTCCTGTTTTACACTAGAGTAAATACATTCCGTTTCAAGCAGAAATATTATTACCAATGCAAAGATGAGCGTAAAAATTATTGCAGTCTCACATGATTTCACTCTAATTTTTTATTTTGTATAAAATAATAAGATGAAGAATGTAATAGATAGGACAGACTATGTAATAGTTAGTACTAGACTACTAAATAGATTATAGATCCATTAGTGACGTTTACCGTTAACAATAATAATTATCCAAGAACGTACTTTCCGTAAATCGGAACGAAAAGTCTCAAACGTAAACAAACATCACCGAACGCCTTTGTTGAAGTTTGACGTTATATTTTAAATACCGAATGAAAAGAAAATAAAAGGAGTGTGATGTTATGTGATAATAAGTGATAAGGTGTTTTTGTTATCGTAGCCACGAGATAGTAAACAAACAATAGGGCCCAGAACTTTATGTGTAACAGTTTTAAATACAGAACAGTAAAAAGAAAATCGCAACAGGAAGCCGCACAGGAAATGAATGGAAGTTGCGAAGTCGATGATTCACTTTCGGATTTAAAATCATGGGAACGGCATACAAAGATCTCTTCAAACTATACGATTTGATACAGAATGGTGACACAAGGTAACGAAATATCTACAGTATAACATATTACCAATTTGTATATTAAAAAGATGGAAATCCTTCTTGAATATTTTTTGTGTAGTTTTAGTTTTCTCTATTCTCAACTTCTCATCTCAGCTCACTCTTTTTTTACTTACTAGGCAGTACCACTAGCTACGCCCCATATCAACAATTTAATTCATCAAAATCAGTCATTAATTATCAAAGCAAATAGCTTGCATCACATTACACAATATATTATTATTTTCATGTAATGGTGTGTATGGTGTAATGGTGTAATTAATATGGCATCGTCATAATTCCTATTTCAAATAAAATTGCATAGAGTAGCAGCCTGTAGCTTAGGAGTAAGCAAGCTAAACTTAATAAAAAATTTAATTTCAGGTCTGTGAAGGCTTTTTTATTGGACACACAAATAGACATAAATATTATAATACCATGCAAAGGTATTGGACTACTGCACTTGGCTGTGGGTGTGGACCCTTTGGAAAAGTCCAAAGATTGTACAGAACTGCTCCTTAAACATGGGGGTGATCCAAATTTATGGTATGATTTTCTATTCACTTTATTATACAATTATATCAGTTAATTGAAGTGAGGGTTATTTAGTTAAACTTATTTTACAGTTAATTGAATTGAATCTTAGTTAGTGGCTTCTTCAGCAATTTAACCAGAATTTCGCCAATGTCATATATTAAGATAGACCATCTGACAACGGAGGTTGAATGGTAATTTTATTATTTTTATTGGAATAACGACAAATCCAATAAGGCTAATAGACTGATGTAAACATTCCGTCGGCGGCTCATCCAGCAGAGAAACATTTGTCGGAGATATGTTTCAGAATCAATGTTTGACCACACCGCTACAAAGTTCTAGCACCTAATCTCACTAAACAAAATAGTTTAATACTAACAACTAAATATTCCAGTAACGAGGATGGGGTGACACCTGTCCATATAGCAGCAATATGGGGCCGCGTGGACAATCTAAAGCTGCTTATAGGCTGTGGAGGTGACCCCTCACAGCTAGACCTGGATGGCCTCTCCGCATACAACTATGCAGTTAGAGAGCAACAATGGGAGGTTTACGAATACTTGAGGAATGTTTTGGATGAAAGCGATGATTCTGATGACCCGCAGTGTGCGTATACGCTGGATCTTGGTACGTATTTTTTCGCCGTTTAAGCTTTTGTGAGCTTTGACCAAGTAGTGTACCGGTGTGTAGATATACACATAGATGTGTTTTAATACAATAGTGAATATATACATATTGAGAAACAAAAGGTAAATATGTAAATAATGTAAGTGAATATAATTAAAAGTTAATCAATTAAGAATGTGTATTTGCAACCAACTTGGGGGGCGGTTCTCTATTCACTTTTTTTAACCTGACACCTCCATTATTTATTTAACCGATTTAGAAGTTAATTTTTTATATGAAAATTTAATATTATGTATGCTTTCAAATTAGTCCCATAGAAAACTCATCAAAGTTTTAAATCAAAGTAACTGAAACATTGTACTAGTTCTCAGTATGAAAATAATAATTATACTTTTATTTAAATAACCCTCTGCCTTTTGTTAAAGTCAGTTATAAATAGCCTGTTTATATTAACAAATGTTTTTTGTATTCAGACAAAATATTAGTGACTACCGACCAAATAGTCGCAGAATATGAAAACATGACAGAGGAGCACGCTAAAATAAATGAAACATACAGAAAATCCGATTTAATACGGGATTGGTGCGATACCAACAGCTTAATCGTCAACAAACTGTACCCTACAATACTCACCGAAACTTACCTATTAGAAGACGAATCCTTACCATGGAACGATAAAAACATAACTTTAGATTTAACGAAGAATTCCAAAGAAACCGAAGACCTATCAAGAAAGACTGACATGACGAACAACAGTTTTAAAACCTGTTTATCGAGCAAAAGCATAAAGCTTAGTTGTGTTGAACCACTGGAAGCTTCCGAGGCATTGTGTGACTGCTTGCAACGGACAAGTGTGTACGAAAACTTTTCCTTACCTGGCTCTCCACAGAATATCACACATAAGAACTATAAAACGAAGAGTAGTCTTCGGTGTAAGAAGGCTGGTCTAGCCTCTGAAGTGTCGAACTCATTAAGCTCGGAACTGGCTAAATTAAGCTTGGAATCAAGTTGCTGCACGCTGGATAAAGCATTGGCTGTTGTGCAGGTAATTTTTAACTATTTGGGTTGTGATTTTGCGAAATAGGTAAGTTAAGTACCTAATTCAGTGCCAAAGCGAGATATTTGTAATCCTCGATTTGCTTACCTTCAATATATTTCAAGATATCAAGTTCAAGTTAGTTCAAGATATTTTTCTGCAGGAAATAATATTTTTGTCGTTGTGTAAGATCTTCGGACAATAGATGCCATTATTGGCATTATTATTACTTTAATTATTTACCAGTAAAAATAATATATTTATTGCAAAAACACAAAATATAAGTAGAAATTATTAGTAGAGGAGAGGATACCAAAGAGCATTATTATAATACCTAGGAGGATACTTTGTTAGTGAAGTGAACTAGGTATTAAAAATGCACTCATCTAGTGCATTACCTACTGCTATAAGAATATATGTCCGGCGATTTAAATAACATAGACAACTATAACATTTTTATACGAACTTTGAAACGGTTCCTGACGGAAAAGGCCTATTATAGTATTAACGAGTATATAAATGACAATAAAATATTATGTGCTGTTGAAAATTTATGATCACGAATGGTATGTAGGTGTGTAGGTGTACTTTTTGACATCAATAATTGTAAGAATAATATGTGGTATTTTTTATTTATTTATTTATTTTATTTCACAGAATCTACAGAGCTTAAGATAAGGTACATTTTACTTACTGCTAGAGCATACATCCAATTACAGATTCACTTTTTGTAATATAAAAATAAAAGAGTAGAGAGCAGCAGTACATACTTACACATAAATACCAAGAAAGTAGGTAAACACAAAAAGGCATAAGATAATTACAAGCCATAACTAACAAAATAAGTACCAATTTAAATATAATTTATAACTACGTATAACAACATTTATTCGAAAAACCATTTAAGACATCCAAAATATAGCAAATGTATTATTATAATGTAGGTACTTACGTAAAGTTTAATCACATTCATTTTGATAACGTTCAACACAAAGCTTTTAAATTGAATGAATAAGTGTGACATTGAATAGGTAATCTAATTTATAGTATATTGTACAAAACTGACATTAAATTTTTTATTAATATTACTAATAATAATAGATAAAATTGGATTGTTATTTTATTATAGCTAATCAAACTAATATTATTTTCTTTGTAGTGTACCTATTTTGTTTGATTACTTTGATTATTTTGCTAAGCCGCTCTCCTCTCTCCAAATTTGCTGCGCCCGACGGGTCCATATGAACCTAGACTTAATTTTATATTCCACCTATTGTACACTATGGAAGCAATAAATATCTGAATCTGAAACTGAGTCGCGCCAAAATGACACGGGGTGTAATTTTCGGTTTTCGGGAGTAAATTTTCATAGACAACTTTATTGAAATGTTAAACGGTGAGAACATGAGAGATTTTGATTCAAGATTCAACCTCTATATGAAAGTTGAATGATATATTTTAGGGGTTTGGTCACGCCTGACTGCATCCGTTCCACTGTAAATGTAGTCTAAAAAATGCAACGTAATTTCAAATACTTTCTACAACTCCTTCCAGAACAGAACAAATGAGCGCCTCTGCGTGGACGGCAACACTCGACGCTCAAGCACAAGCAGTGGCGTCAGCAGCAACTATTCGGGCGGCGTACTCGTGGGCGCTGTTAGTGAACAATACAAATATCGGGATGAAGAGGAACAGGTTGTTCTTGTTGAGAACAGGCTACTGCGGACTGTTGTTATGTGAGTATATAAATCTATTATATGTATACACTAGGTAACTGTGTACACTAGATTACTAAAATTAATGGGATATATTTGACAGCTTCCATGGTGTGGTGGTTGAGTAGGTCTGGTAGTGCTTGCACACTACTGCTTGGCGGCAGAATAACTGGCAAAGCGGTGGTACCTACCTAGACGAACTTTGCAGAAAAGTCCTAACACCTAGTATGTAATACATTTTAAAAAAATCGTTTTTAATTAATAATTAAACTTTTAATTGAGTCCTAAACATTTCTACCTACAGCTTACCAATAGACGAGTCTTGCGACGGTAGCGCCGACCAGACAGCAGTCTCCATAGCGTCATCCCTCCCAACGGCCGTACAATATGACGACCGAACGCTGCGCACAGAGCTCATTCGGCTCGGCTATACTCCAGGACCAATACAGGATAGCACCAGGACATTGTATTTGAGGAAACTGCACGAGCTAAAGCGGACGCCGATGAAGCCGCCTGAAGCAAAAAATACCGGTAAGCTAACTCAACGGTGAGTTAACTTAAAAAAAAATGAATGAACAATATAAAAAATAGGCCTGGTATTTTAAGCTAGCTTATCATCATTGCCATCATTAACAGCCTGAAGGCATCCACTGCTGAACATAGGCCACCCCCAGAGAGCGCCACTTTGAGCGGCTGCTCACCTCCTGCATCCATCAGCTTTCTCCAGATTACTAGCTATTAAGCTAGATGCCTGAATTTAATAAATTTATGAAAATGAAAATGAGAAATTTATTTATAGCGTATCAGTTACATGTCTAAAATATAAATACAAAATCGTCATTAATATCAATTTGGGTAAAATAGCATGGAGCTAATAAAAAAAGGAGGGAATCCCGTCTGATCCGAAACTGAAGCACCCTTAGGAAGCCGGAACGCTTCGTACTTACGAGTGGAACACGCACACACTCACATCATACGAAGCCGGTCGCCTTACTTTCATCTGACACACATATGTAATATGTCCGCCATTTTGGGCTTCAGTTCGATGTCAATCAAAACTCAATCCTTCTTTTTTTATTTCATCCATGTAAAATAGTATAATTATAATTTTAAATATTCTTCCAACTCATAACATGTAAGCCACAGTTTCAATTTACTTTTAAAAGTGTTGATGGAGGCTGTATTCACAACGTCGTCGGGTATTTTTTTTTTTCTTATATTTTGGCTCCACACATAGCGTATTTAGCCAGTGTCAAGTATTGTAATTTTTCATCATGTTAATAGAATATTTCACGTAAAGTCAAGTCTTAGTCATAATCATGTTCATAGTCCAGTCTAAGTCAGGTAGTCATATTCCAGTAAGTCATGCTCCAGTAAAGTGGTGGCAACTTTACTAGAAGCTTCTATGTAATTTTGGAAGCAACACGAAATTTCACGTTTCACCACATTATATCAAATATATGGTGAAACGTGATTTTTCGTGTTGCTTCCAAAACTCCATAGAAGCTTCTAGTAAAGTTGCCACCACTTTGCTGGAGCATAACTTAGACTGGACTATGACTACCTGACTTAAACTGGACTATGACTACCTGACTTAAACTGGACTATGACTATGACTAGGACATGACTTTGCGTGAAATATTTTATAACACGATGAAAATATAATACTTGATACTGGCTAAATACACTATGTGTGGAGCCAAAATATAAGAAAAAAAAATTGTCCTTGTCGTGTCAGTACTTATGACGTCTAATTCTAATTCTAATTCTACGTGGGGGTGCTAAGTCCTGCACTGACGTCCCGCTTGGGGTGTATTGTGCATTTCCCCCTCTACCAGCATCTACCCGAGCCACCCCAACTCCTTAAAATAACGGAGTGTGGCTCTAGGCTGCTGGCACAACTGCTCCAGTGGTGCTGATGTACTTATAACATGCTCCAAGCTGATCGAACATGTGTTTATTATTGGTCTTTGTGGAGAGATAACCACATTTCCCATCTCCTGGCGTGGGTCCTGTAAGAGCCGGCTAAGGGAATGTCCAGGGAATGGGAAAAAGCATTTCCCTTGGTACATTAAGATAGTCAGCTCTCACCAAGCTGTCTGTCAAGCTTGGTGATCATGGCAAACCCCACCCCTCTTCTAAGCCATGCAATTAAACAAATAAACAAACAAACAGACATTGTTTCATTGGGATTATTCCCAATTAACAGATTTTCAATTCTTCAGATTCCCAATTCTACAGATTCCCATGTCTACAGACTCCCGTTTCTACAGATTACCATGTCTGCAGATTTTACAAGCTATAGCTATGTCTAAGTAACTTTTGTACATGTAATTACCGTTATGATTGTATACTTTTGGAAAATAAAATATGTTTATGTTTATTCCCATATCTACAGGCTCCCATTTCTACAGATTCCCATGTCTGCAGATTCCCATTTGTTGAGTCCCATTTCTACAGATTTTCATTGAGCTAGGAATATAGATCTATAAGTATAAAACCTCCATCATTACAAATCGGAGTATTCAATTTTTCAAAACTATTTGGTATATTGACGTACAGGGAAATAAAAAAAACAATCTCATATTTAGACAACTTATTTTATGGTTATGTTTATCAAATCATTTTGTATATTTTTTTCATTAAATTCTGGTTAAACTTCATCATAATGGTGGTAAAACTATTCAAAATTCCCAGTAAAACCAGAAAAGTAATATTAGAGAAAGGTATGAATGAATTTGTAGAAATCATCATGCCTATTGAATTATTGACTATTACAATACATTACACACAGAATTCACCCTAATTACATCTTTTATTATTAGCTCCATGAGCAATACAATACAAAAATTCTTTATTGTACACCAGGCATTAAAAAAACAGATACAAAATCTGTAGTACAAACGGCGGACTCATCGCTGAAAGCGGATCTCTTCCAGTCAACCCTTGGTTGGAAAGCATATTTTATTGTATTCTATTGTTATTGTTGTACCGATTTTGAGACGTGTTTTGGGACTATTTTTCATATTTTTTCTTACAATCTATCACTATTAGATCATTACCTAAGTTTCCAAGTACACAAGCTATACTTATTTTGCGGCTAGATGGCGCTGTTTTAAACCAAAGTATATTTATTTCCAGCGTTCAGCATAGAAATGGAAAAGTCGCTGCGCTCAGATGATTGGATGCAAGCCTTAACTCCGTACCGAGAGCTGGAAGAAAAGGCTAGACTTGACTTCGCGAATCCGGCTAGACAATGGCGGGAGGGAAAGTCTAAAACCTCCTTCACCTATTTACTTTTGGACCCGAGATTGACTCAAAATTTTCCGGCTAGCGGGCAGAGGAGTAAACTTGAAATGTGGACCACGTTTGTCAATTCTATATTCTATGTGGGGAAAGGTTAGCTTATGTATTTATTTTATTATTTGTGCAGTTGAATCCCCCGCCGCGCTGCCTCTTTCTGATGAGGTTATGGAGCGGCTTACCACTGCAGGCGCGCAATGAAATCACCGTTCCACTTAATATCATTTATTATAACAAATAACAGAGTTTTTAACAGTTCACACACGCGACACCGAAGGAAGAAAACAAGAGCACTGAGATAATAGGTAAAGAGAAAGATACGGAGAATGCGAGATTAGAGAGAGAAAAACTTTCTTAGCGCGACAGGCAGCGGAGCGACATGCGTCTGGTCTATATCGATTTGGGAGCGTACTAGCGCGGGCGCCGGCCGACTGGGAGCAGGCTCCAGCGCGGGGCTTGCATTCCCCTCGGCCGCCTGGACAACTATTGGAATAGTGAGGGGCGCAGCCTCGGGCTAGTGATGCGCCGCCGCAAGGTCATACCCTGCTTGCGCGAAACAGATAGAAAACAGATCCAACTGAACTGTATGGCTGACATTCACAGACGAGTTCGAGTTCGAACTCAAACTCCATTATGTCAAAATGGGAGTCTAGACTCTGACTTCACAGTCGAGTTTAGCATAATGGAGTACGAGTATATGCTCATCTGAGAATGTTTTTAAAAACAATGCTGCTTAGCATTGTTTTTAAAAACATTCGTGATAATAGTTATGGCGGTGTCTGAGCACGGCTCGAGTCACCGATTTCGTGACTCAGCCCGTCTCATTCTCAGATGAGCATATACTCGTACTCCATTATGCTAAACTCGACTGTGAATGCCAATTCGACCGAAGTTTGAGTCTAGACTCCAATTTTGACATAACGGAGTTTGAGTTCGTACTCGAACTCGTCTGTGAATGTCAGCCTGAATGTCAGCCTGAGTGTAAGATAAATAGGTGACAACATTCACGTTTTTCATTTATTTAATTTGCTTCTTATGATTCAACCTTATGGAGAATTGGGAGAAACACATAAATGACACATGAACATAGGCCTCCCCCAGAGAGCGCCACTTTGAGGGGCTGCTCTCCACCTGCACCCATCGGCATATATTATAATATTGACGGAATAGAGCACACCTTTCTGTCCACAGTATTCTTGAGCAGCGGTCAGATTGTCAGATATTACAAATGTTTGTAGGTAAGCGGTCTCGACCGTACGCGCACCTTTACCAAGCACTAACATTGTGGAAAAGTGGCTTTACTACATCTAATGACAAGAAAATTCAACACATCCTGAACATATGGCAGAACAAGGTATGTATTTTTAATATAATAACCTGCATTCTTTAAAAATTTTTTTTTTTTGCTAAAGGTGTGATTCATTTGTCAACAACTCACCTGGGCCCTTATTCCGTATCGATTCCTTACTTCAAAACCACGCGAATTCCTTTTCTTACATAAGAAATCTGCAAAAGTCTATTCTCTATGAAACGAAAGCAAAACCGCGCGAAATGAATTTGGAATTGGCGCGATATGAACTGTCAAAAATCATATGTTTTACTGAGACGCTTTCCGAAACATCAACACCAAATGATATGACCACTTATGTCAATATATTTTATTCAAAATAAAGATAACTTTAATGTAAAGTGAAGGTCTAACGCTGTGACACGATTTGAACAAGACACGATAACGACGTGGTTTCGTATCGTGTGGAATATGTGTGTCCATAGAGAATAACCGGCCCTGATGGTTACTGACGAAGTTGTCTAAGGTGGAGCAATTTACCCGTTCACTATGGACTTGAAAAGACCCAGGTTATACCCAGGAAAAAATACTGTTGCTGGCAAAACATTCCATTCCTTGGCCATTACGAATGACTCAGCTTAGCGCATAATTTGATGACCTGATGCCTCAGTTGGTAGTTGCTCTGCCTTCTAAACTACAGGGTATGGGTTCGATTCCCACACAGGACTAACACTTATGTGTTGAACATTGAACATAGGTGTTTGTTTAGTGTCTGGATGTTATGTATCTCACATCAACAAAACGACCATACGAAACACGACGTCGACGTCGTGTTTCGTATGGCCTCCCTTGTATAACGCGACTTTTGCCGCTTATCAGAGTTACCATAAGGTCAATCAATCAATCAATCAATCATTTATTTATTTATTTGCAAGAATACACTGTTAATTTGGGTACAAGATCATAGAGTAATTAGTGGACACGTGGATTCAGGATGCAAGCTATTCTGAGCTATGGAATTATAATGTGGAGAAATTCAGTCGATATTGATAGAGTATTTAAAATTCAAAAACGATGTATTCGTGTGATGAACAAGGCCTGGTTTCAGGATAGCTGCAAACCACTATTTAAAAAATGTAACATCCTTCCTCTGCCATGCATCTACATCAAAGAAATTTGCATTTTCGTTAAAGCTAATTCACTTTTTTTCCATAAACGCAGTGAAATTATTAAACGACAGAAAAGAGCCAAATTTGTTAACCTACTGCATCAACCTCCTTGTCGTAAAGATATATGTAAGAAAAATGTCTACAATATGTGCATATCAATATATAACTGTATACCTAATGATTTAAAAATGTTAACAGGCAATTTATTCAAGAAATCTTTGTATGACTGGTTATTACAACACGCATTTCATAGTGTTAAGGAATTTCAAATGTACTGTAACAAAAATACTTTTTAATATTTGCACACTTGCATGGAAGTTGAACGCAATATGTCTACATATGTAATTTTAAGACCTTCCTTGTGAATTGTGCTTGTGTTCTCGCAAATAAATGATTGATTGATTGATTGATTGATTGAAGCAAGCGTGCAAATATTAAAAAAAATTTTGTTACTAGTACATGTTACATATTCCTTGACACTATAGAAACATTTGCTTAAAAGCCAGTCACTCAAATGATTTTTAAACATATTTCTTTCTAAAGATTTCAGATTTAAAGATCTAAGTTCATTTGGTAAATTATTAAAAATAGTTAAACACATATTATATACGTTTTTCTTATAAATGTCTTTGCGGCAAGGAGGTCGCGTTAGTGTTCGCAAGATCACTATAATTCGCAGACCTACTATATATACTATAATTGCATTGTAGCTAAAGTCAGTGTTTAATATTTGTACTTTTTCTTCTATGCATAGGCTTAGTAATTTTGTATCATAAGAAAATGATTTTTAAGGTACCAAAAGTAAAATATTTTAAAAGTACCTAATTCTTAAGGTTGGAGTGGTCTGCCTTCACATATTCCAAAACGTCATCCCAGCTGAAGCGTTCACTTACGAAGCGGCAATGATTGATGTCATCGGCATTACCAACCTAAAGAATCTGAAAGCTGGCACATACTACGGCTTGCCTGCGACTTGGCCTCACAAGGAGCGTAGGATGCTGGGCCTCTATTTATTGTATAAGGCTATGGGCATATTTGTTAACGAAGGCGAAAGGCAGTTAAGCCCTGAAGACATATAGCCCGGGTTTACAAGCGATGGTCAAATTTTATGTGATGGTTAGCGGCACAGATATCTGTGTTTAGCGGCTACTCGTGTGTTTAAAACTATTTGAAGTCAGAATAATATTGCTTACTCACTCACGCTAGTATATCGTGAGTGCAAAGGGAGTGAGACAGAATTAGTACAATCTTTCAGACGTTTTCTGAATACTGCAATGTAGAATGTGACGATGACAAAGTGCTTCCAGTCTAACCTGTGTCGGTTAGTTTTTATTAGTAAATTGTAATATTACAAGGAATAGGGTTGCCTTGAAGACTGCTACGAATTTTTATGTGTAAATTTAACTTAAGCTAAGGTAAGTATTTAGCTTTTAAAATTCTACTGCGTACCTACAGTAGTACTAGATGTTTTAGAGTAAGGGTTAAGCAAGATTTTAGTGCATTTTTTGTATGCAAATATTTATATAACGAAGGCTTTTTTGCCGCTTAATATACTTTATTCGAGATGGTTAAAAAATATATCATTTTCGAATGTAAAATGATGGGATTATGGAATCCTTAGTTAGTATATTTGCCACTAGTGGCGCTCTGCTGGATTTCATAACATAGGATTGATTGAATAAACTTGAATTAGAGGTACCTATATGTATTGTCAACAGTAATGACTATTTATTTCAAAAGTCTTGTCAATGTGATATTTTTGTTCTACTTTACTGATATTCTTTTTTATTTAAGTATTTAACCGTCACATAAAATTAAGCCAAAGTTGTTGAACTGGGTAAAGTGATATGTGCGCGCATAATAGTATTAATGTACCTACCAAAATACAGGGTCTAACTGAAACGGCAAATGAAAAATAAGACTGTTTAAAAAACTATTGATACACGCTAATTATTAAATGAAATGGAAAAAAATAACTAGGCATGATGACTAAAATTTATTTTTTGGATAAATTATTTACATTCCTCAAAAGATAAACATTTGTGTAAACAAAAATTAAATATCTTAAAAAATGACCAAGTTACAAGCATTTTAAAACCCGGAATAAAAAGAAATAGCTCAAACGGCTAGTGACGTCAGAGGAAGGTCGTGCCTCCTGTAGAAACTTTCATCATCATCATCATTAACAGCCTGAAGACGTCCACTGCTGAACATAGGCCTCCCCCAGGGAGCGCCACTTAGAGCGGCTGCTCGCCTCCTGCATCCATCGGCTCCCCGCGGCTTTCACCAGGTCGTCGGTCCACCTAGTGGGGGGCCGGCCTACGCTGCGTCTTCCAGTTCGTGGTCGCCACTCGAGAACCTTTCTTCCCCATCGGTTGTCAGTTCTACGAGCGATGTGGCCTGCCCATTGCCATTTCAACTAGAAACTTTAAAAGCTTATTACTCCGTGATTTATTTACCGATTTTGTTTATTTTTTCAATTAATACATTCATTTTTAATAGTAGTCATCATTCCTATTGCTTAGAAAAAGACAGCAATAGTTTAGCTATATTTTTCTTATATTATCTGTGTTTTGACTAAATTAAAACCCAGATAATCCCATTTACATTTTATATGTATTGTATGTGCTATTTTTCCGGGGATACAGAGGTATCTTTTACTTCTCGTATTGAAAAGCGCAATAGTCAGCCGGTGGCGAGATTTTTAGACCGCCCAAAGGTTCTGATTTGGCTAAACGACTATATGGATTTACCAACAAACGACGACTAAGTGCCCGCCGAAGCACAAAGTCCAGACCTATTTTACTGATCTTAAAACTAAAAGGACAGGACTTTTTTTTGTATGGAACTTGGGTGTTTATTCTAATCAATATACAATTAATGTCAAATGAAAAATGTATTGTGCAGGATTAATAATATTCTTATAAAAATATTTATTCACACCTCCGATTTTTCATATTTAACAATTGAGTTTTGGCGGGAACGCGGAAATGTTCACGTCGTTGCATTGTATTATTTCTCAAAACTTGTGCTTTTTCCAGTATTAGTATTTAAAATTGGTGGCGTTTTACGCATTAAGTGCTGAATTACGAGCATGAGTGTGGGCAAGTGATATAATGTGGTGAAACGTGAGTTTTCGTGTTGTTTCCAAAATTCCATAGAAGCTTCTAGTAAAGTTGCCACCACTTTACTGGAGCATGACGTAGACTGGATTACGACTACCTGACTTAAACTGGACTATGACTATGACTAGGACATGTCTTTGCGTGAAATATTTTATAACACGATGAAAATATAATACTTGACTTAGACTGGACTATGACTAACACTTGACTTTACGTGATATATTCTTTAACGATGAAAAATAACAATACTTGACACTGGCTAAATACACTATGTGTGGAGCCAAAATATAAGAAAAAAAAAGTAACAATTGTTTTCTCAGTAACCTATGGGTTTTATCCACTGATTAGCCAAAAGTAATCGAGTTTTATCATTTAGTGCCATACCATTATAAATCAATATCGGAGATTTTGAAAAATCCAATATTATGACGGATCCTATGCCACTATTGTCTTTTTGATTATGTTTAACACCCACTTATAACCCTCTCCTTTAATCGAATATTTTTTTCATTTGCCTAAAGTCGGTTTGATCTGTATTCAACCTGATCTTTTACGTTATTGGTTGTGATAATTCTTGCTAAATTATTAAAACGTATCTTACTTAGTATTTTAATTAGTAACTAGGCTATGAATTTCCCTATAGCTTTACTTTAATTTCGACAACAGTAAACAATTTTGTTTTGTCTTTCTGTAATATATTGACCAAAGAGTTTTTATACCAACTTGTAAAACCCTACAATGTTGATTTGTACCTTTTTATTACACTTTTGTGCATCAGTATTTTTGATTAATTTATTTTAATTAAGTACTTTAACGTTGATTATAATTTTTTACTTATAGCCATAATTTAAGAGGGTTTTTTAATTTAATTATACTTTTATAGTTGTGAACGATTTCCGCTGTCAGTGCAAGTTACAAATAATTTTTTGTCAGTATGCTTGATTTGAGATTCGAATTTGACCATTTAATTTATTTCACATCTGTAAACAATGGATTTTTTATACTATTTATAATAGGTTACCATGCACTGTAATATTTTATGCACCTTTATACACTGTATTATGTGCTGATATAAAAATGCATTATTATAAGAATGAACTAAAATTTGTGTTTTTGTAAAAGAATTGTAGATTTTAAGTGAAAATGAAAACGTTCTTTTTTTAATTGCCAATTTTGTATAACTACCTTCCCTACACTTTATGTGAACAGTGAAAGAGAATGAGAAAACTATGGTATTTACTATATTTTAATATTAACTGCATAATTGTTTGGAACGATATTAATTGAAATATTTATATAGTATGTAAAGTGGAAAATGTTGGACATAATGCTAACTGCGTTTTACCAGTCTACCAACTATTTGCTTACAAGATGTACATATTTGAAATTATGTATTGTATTATACAAGGTGACCTTGAATGGGTATGTTATCCCGAAAGGGGGTAAATCTACACCTCAAGGTAGACAATGTTTCTTCTACGACTTTACTAAATTAATAGGTTTTCATTGAAGAAATGCCATGTAAAGTTTACGTTCGATAATAGCCTTAGCGCAGCTGGGTGGTTGAACTTTGCCCTTGACCGAGTGCACATAAATGAGTTTATTTAGAAATGAATTTATGGTATCTTGTTAACTCTCGTAGCGATCGCATGTGCAATTTTGCGAGTGGATTTATTTTTACCATGGAAGTTTGGAAACACCCAGTTTCAAGTTAGACTCTCACAACGGGTAGGGTATCATGGTCCCAGTCCCCCCATTTCGGGATAACATTCCAATTGAAGGTCACCTTGTATTTATGTATTTAAAAAGTTCCTAGTCAAGTTCAATAAATTAGGCATAATTAACACATGCACGATTTTATAACATGTACCTTTGCAACTCGGTGTAAGATAACTATTTAAATAAAACACATTTTTTAAGAAATAATTTATCTTTATTATTCCTTTTTTTCAACGTCTCAATTTCTTTTCTAAGACAAATCAAACTTGGCTTTGTTACATCAAAAAAATACACAATTGTTCAATAGAATATATTCGTACATTATAAATACAATGATCATACCAAGTATGCACTGGGTATGAAAATGAAAGCGGGAAAAGGATAAAAAACAGTACAGTATCAGATCCAACGCAGTAAGGGCACCTCGCGAAACTCAATAGTTCCTTTACGAAACTATCAACTATCTTTACGGAACTTCTGGGAATAAACGAAATAGTGAACGCACGATTGTACGCTTAAGGTTAACGCTTGTACCGATTACCACGTCGTCCTTACTGTATATTCCTGTGATTTGTATCGAGCGGATAAGGACCATCAGTCTGCCAAGACAGACCATATTGAGATCAAGTTAGCTACCACACAGCATGTGTGTCTATTACATGCATACAAACGAACACTACAGGGCTGCGTTTTCATACGACACGGTCTTTTTATTGTTCTGCAAGGATACGAGTATGGCCATAGGGTGACCCCGAAGGGCGTTTTAGAATTCCTACTATATTGAAACAAGCAACCGTTTCCTGTAGTTTCATTATTAGTGCCATTGACTGTACTAGTGAGAATTTTGTGTCTCATTAGTTCAATTAACACTACTAACCGTCCTACGCTACACGCATATACCCATATTACAGAACAACGCTGTTTCGTAATTGGTGGTCAAGTCACGATTTCATTAATTCCGGTTTCTGGAACGTTAGTTAAACTCGTGTCGAAACCCCAAATACTGAACGCTCATTGGTTGCATGTTGACCATCGTCTGCCTTCAACCAATGAGCGTACAGTATTTGGTGTGTTATGTTGACATGAGTCTGAGAAACGCACACATTTTGTGAATGAAATCTTGACTTTACTTCCTATTTATGAACGAGCGTTGTTGTTTCTGAAGCAATTTAAGTCAATATTTTAACAAAGAAGTTAGAGATATAGGTAGCAGTAGCACAATATAAGCACCAAATACGCAATTTGTTGCAATAAGTATGACTTTTTATTTGAAAACACGTTTCGCTAGTCTGTGGAATCATACTAAGAGGCATTTCACGTTTTTACAAATCTTCGCTCGGTCTCCATGAAAACGCAGTTAAACAAAATACAATAATTAAAATCCAATCAATGACATACCTACTTTGCATAATCTCAAGAAACAGTTAAAAATAAAAACATTTTCTAGTCTCTTCATAAAGGATACTTACAAATTTCATAATGTAGTTACATTTCTAATTAAGTAGATATAATAACATATCTGGGTTTAAAATATAAAACAATATAATTTTTACACTACAACGCACTGGATGTTGAAAAATAATGTTTTCACAGCGTTTAGGCATAACATTCTTTAAAAATATTTGTTTCTTTTGTTGTAGTTACATTTTATGAAACAGGTACTATCGTACAATGACTGATGTCGTTAAAAATAACGATTACAACACGGGCATATAGTTTGTCGACAATACAAAATAGATTTCACGCGGCCGATGGATAGATAAAAGCACTAAATCTTGCCATGTGGTTGGATCTTCATTGAATGCAATCGTTCGGGACCGAAAACATAACTTTCATGACAATGATATGCTATTTCCACTAGACCTATACCCGGGGGTATATTGAGACACATATAGAGTGGAAGTACTGTTTTTTATTTTCATACATGCTCTGTCATAAGCCGATTCAGTCGATTGTCAATCAATCAATTTAATCGAACAAAAGCCTTTTAAAAAAGTTAAATTTAATCAATGGATATTTCCGGTCTATTTATCGCTCACGAGCAAAAACACATGACAAGGCATTATAGGCAATAAGTAAATAGTAACTTTTATTAATAAGGCTCAGAGTCGCAAATTATTGTTTAACAATCGATTGTCGATAAGGAATCGATTCTACGTAATCCTGACCGTGTATGAATCATGACCCGTGCGTTCATTACCTACCATTATCTCTGTGAAATACAATGTCAAAATATGTTTTCAATTCAGCTCACATAAACTCTCAAACATCGGAGCTCACTATTCAATTTGGCTTCTATTAGGACAAAACTTATATTAAACACAGGAGGACATCGTCAAATCATTGGAAGACTACTTTCACGAAACGATACACTACCAGGCCTTACTTAGAAACGTTTTTAATTAATGTTCAATACGCCGCCGTCTCGTTTCCGCTTGTGCCATTTTACAGCAGCGAGAAGAAGACAGAACATTAAGCATTGATTACGTTTATAAGTAAGGCTGTACACGTTTAATACTAATAGGATTGTGTACTTTAAATGCGTATAGAAGTCACAAAAAGGTGACTTACCTATCGTGCAGTAGAGAAAGTGTAGGAAACTATGTACTTGAGAAAATACCGGATGAGATTTTATTTTTACCAATAGAAAGCCAGACATATACACGCACCGCGACGTCACAATCTAAGGATGCTCTACGATATACATAGTCTCACCTCTCGGCGAGGGTGCGACAGTGCACGCTACCATACTGTAACTATAATCACATCGACGCATTTAAACTTAATCTACACTTAACACTAACAACTAACACGCACTTTCGTTCTCGTGGAATGCAGTTTACATAAATTAAGATCAATCTATTCGAATACAAATTTAGACGCGGGGGCTCTCAAACATCAGTACAACGCCCAATGGTGAATCGGAGATTTCGATGTTTTTGGGAACGCTAATTTACACATACACTAATATTTACACTAGTTTGTGCTTTTATCAGGAGCGAGGCGAAGGTCCAAGCGTCGCTCCTTACCACAGGTAACTTTTGTTTGCGTAGTTCGAACACATTCACAAAGCACACACACACATAGTTCGCGAGATCACAGTTTTTCTTTTTTTTTTATTCACTTGGGTGGCGTTGGGAATGAGCTGACGACAGCCTGCGTGCTTGCCATCACCGCCGCCGCTGCAACAGAGAAGCGTTACTTCCGGCGTCATCTATCGGCCGGCTTGAGCCACTAGCGCGCGCCTGCAACCAACCGGACCGTTACGTCAGGTATTGCAGTCGCTGCAGTGTTTAGCGTAGGCCACATAGCGAAGAGCTTCAATTTTGCTAGCTAGCTTTTTATGAAGCGGGGTTTTCATAATTCAATTCATAACGTGGACGATAGGGATCAAGTAAAGTACGTTTACAGCAATACTCCGCTGAATTTTGCGACATGGCAACGGGGCAATAGTCTTTTATTCCCAGTAGTCCATTAGGCAGTTCCTTTGAAAGAACTACTGACACTAAAAATTCCCAATAGTTCCTTCAACAGTTATTTTCTATGGGGTAGGAGGGAGCCTTCTTTGCTCTGTATATAGCAGTCAAAGTTAGCTTTCAACGCGGTGTGGCCTGCGCTTACATGTATATTGTTTGATGATGGGCGAGTAAGATAGTAGGTAGTTAATATTGAAAAAAGATATTTTAACCCATTGCAATGCAATTTTCATGAATTTTCTATATGAGAAAGCTGTTGAATCTAAAGGCTTTAAGCTCATCATCAGCACCAGAAGTAGTTAATTTTTTTCTATTACAAAAATTATTAGTAAGTCACTTTGACCATTTCATCATCATCATCAGTTGTAATTTTCTCTTGCTTATTTTTTATAAATAGAAACGTAATAATTGACCTGAAATCATGGACGTATGGATGATTCGTCCATGCTTAATAAAGATTGGCCTTAAGATCATAGAAAAAGAGCTGCCTTTACACTTGAAAAAATAGTGCTTACAATGCAATTAAAATTAGATTAGAAGGTCTGTGACATCACAAGAATAACTGCAACTTCAGCCAGGTTGGATTTTTTTGTTACATATGAATACACTTGTCTTCCTTACTTTTAATTTCATATTAAGCGTAATACTGATAATATTCTGGGAACCTTATTACCACGCGGTGGTGATTTAGAAGGCGTATTTCTTTTGCAAGTATAAAATTTTTAGATGTCAACTTTTTCATTTAACCTACTCCTATTTTATCCGCGTTGTAAACAAAAAATTACTGGTTCAAATAAAGATGCTTACCAGGATAAGGCGGCGGGTACAAAGGATAGCCCAACCCTACGTGGGTATGATGATGAGTATGCACATGCCTTTGCGGCGGCGGCGACCTTTCCTTCGGCGGGTCTTGTCTCTGCGGCGGCGGCTTGCCTTGCGGAGACTTCGCATGTTCTTGCAACTCATGAATCTTGTGAGGAGGGTAGTATTGCTGAGGGGCTGGAGGCCTAGATAAGTCTTCAGGAGCATGATATCGAGGAACCGGCCAGCCGCCACCGAAGCCCCCGACTAGCATAGGGCTTAACGGGGCTCGGTATACTGGCTCGAAAGGTAGGCCTCCGTAATGGGCGGATTGCATGAAGGGTGGGAGGTAGTATTGGGAGGTTGGCGGAGGGGGAGGGCCTTGGGTTTCCGTTGTGGGCTTCTGGCCTTCTTGCTTCACCTGTGGAGTTTATGGTTAGATTAGCATGTAGGTATATAAAAACAAGGTAGAATTAAAAAAGTGTGCATGTATGAAAACTTGTTTGGATTTAACATGATGTTTTTGTTATACATTTGTAATGTTATATTTTTAGGGTGTTATGGGACAGATTTTTTTATTCTTAAGTAACTTAAGTCATTCATTTCGTATTTTCAAAAATGTGCTAGGAGGAGGGAAGATAAATACAATCTTAGATAATTTAAGTAGTTTGATTTTGACTTGCTAAATATTTGTTCACACCATCAGCCGGAACCGTCCACTGTTGGACATAGGCTTCCCCCATAAAACGTTACTTTAGACGTTTATCGTAGGGGGGGGGGAGTTGCTACGCTTGGCAGGCAGCTTGGTGATCCGGTAGATTTTAATGCCCCATTCCCTCGATATTCCCTTAACCAACTCTTACTGCACTCAAGGGAAAAGATGGGGGTAGTCATAATTATATCCTCATACCACACACTAGATTTTTTGGCCTCTTCACAAAGGTAATTAACTAAGAGTTAAATGAATTGATAATTATTAGAAAAATTATTTGACTTTGACAAACAATATGATCGAGAATCGAGAACTAGTATGGTCCATACCTTGACTTCCTCCTTAGGTTTGTCGTCCTTCTCCTTACCGGGTAGCTTGTGCGCGGGGAGCGGCGCGCGCGGCGGGGGCGGGGCCGCGGCGCCCGGGGGCTTCGCCTCCGCCCCGCCCTCCTTGCGCCGCTGCTCCAGGCTCATGTAGTACCTGGAAACAGTACCTTCCATCTTAACACCAGTAACATAACAATACACAATTAAGTTATTGCCCTTGGCACTGGCATAAAATCTGTAAATTTTGTGCAATAAATAAATTTTAGCTACCGAAAACAAAATGAAACGCCTATATTCACAGCGGAGCATTATTTGCTACCGTCGCTGTGAGTAGAGGCGCCTCTACCCATAGCTGTTTCAAGTTATGAAAATGTTGTTTCATACAGCCATGAAAGAAAACCTCGTGAAATTTTCCAGCATTTTCAAGAATCACAAAAATATGTGTCGCACTTGGCCAGTGCGGTGAATATTGTCTACACTCTTTACTATCTCCAAGAGAGAGTAACCCGTGTCAAAGAGTTGGAACGTAATGGGCTGATGATGACTGCAAACTTGCAAAGATTATTTAATGTGATACTTAACATGAATATATTGGAACCAGATATATCAGATTGTAAATTATAATAATCTCTAAAATCCACAATAAATACAATACCTTCTCAATTCCTCTTCCCTCAGATGAGGCGGTCTTTGAAACGCGTATGGCCCCATCTGCGCCTTCATTTCAATGCTCTCCTTCAAAATCTGATGGTTCTCATTTGGTCTCGCCGGATTCTCCTTGCCATCGGGCGGCCTTTGCTTCCCCTTATCCAACGGGCTAGGGGTGGTTTTAGAACGGTCCCCATCTTTGCTCTTGTCCTCTAAAGGGGGTGGCGCACCCCCCTCTACGTTGTAGGAAAAATTCGGCACGTAGTTGTAAGGGTAGAAATGCTGGGGCATCACTTTGGGAGGGTTGTTCTCCTGCTTGACATCCTGAAATAAATTAGTCCAATTGAAAATCAATTTATAAAAAGATCCGAAATGGGACATAACTAAAGTCAACGATATAACTCTTGGAATTATCAAGCTGAAATAGCAATGGGCGGGCCGTCACTCATAGAACCGTCGACCGATCGAGAAAAAAGATTCTCGAGTGGCGACCACGACAGTTGATAAAATCGCGAGGATGGATGCAAAATGCAAGCAGGCGCTCAAGGTGGCGCTGTATTAAAGAATATTCAGCAGTGGATGGATTTCTTCACATTGTTGATAATTTTATTACTTACTGAAAAACAATTTTTTTACTTTAAATATAGGTCATCAAATATAGATATCAAATTGGAAAATCCTGCCAATCTAAGAGTCTGGGCTAGAACTTAATATAGAAGGTTTGTCTACCAGAAGAAAAGTCCAAAATACATGAAAAGTACATTTTTCAGGTGAAATCATTGGTGTACTTACTTTGATGTCAACCTTAGGGTCTCCCTTAGTGAGGTCTTCCTTGGCCTTCTCAGAGGGCGGAACGGCGGGAGGGTGCGTGGGAGGCAGGTACGGGGGTTGGCCGTAGTACTGGAAAGGAGTGAATTGATTAAATGATTATATGGTTACAAGTTTACATGGTCATATCGTCATATAATTGTATGACAATGTTTATTTGATGATAAGAGAAAAATCCTGCGCAAAATATTCGGCTCAGAGGGCCAATGAGTGGAGTACATCACTCGTAGAACCACAGATGGGGAAGGAAGGTTCTCGAGTGGCGATCAAGAACCGGAAGACACAGTGTAGGCCGGCTCTCTACTAGGTGGCCTAGCACGCGCACCGCGAGTAAACTTGTCGTCGCTGCTAGAGTGAGACACTAAGGCGCTACCATATACTTGTCACGGTCTCTCACGAGATAAAGTGTCGAGAAATGTTTGTCGCGGTGCGCATGCTAGCCCGGCAGGTGGACCGACGATCTGGTCAAAACCGCGAGGAGCCGATGGATGCAGCAGGCGAGCTGCGATGTGGGAGAGCCCTATGTTCAGCAGTGGACGTCTCCAGGCTGTCGATAGTGATGGACGGGGAAAGGTCGATGCTCTGACTCGATCAGCATCGTTATGTAAGAGTATAGCAAGCGAGCAGCCGGCGAACTTCCTATACCTGTGACGAAATGAACTGTCTTTTGTTTTGCCTAGCGGTAGTGGAAGATTACCTGATTTTAGAGGGGGACAGGTCGATGCTTAGCTTCGAGCGGCGCGTCCATAACTGCAGCATCGTGTGATATAAATCAGAGTACATATGGCCTATGGTACCTACATGGCGAACTTTCCTATCATTCATCATCATTAACAGCCTAAAGACGTCCACTGCTGAACATAGGCCTCCCCCAGGGAGCGCCACTTAGAGCGGCTGCTCGCCTCCTGCATCCATTAGGGGGGGGGGTTGCCATAATCACCACGCTTGGCAGGCGGCTTGGTGATCGCAGTTTATTATGATGGTGGAGACCAAGGAGAATGCTGCAGCCCATTCCCTGGATGTTCCCTTAGCCGACTTTTACGGCACCCACGGGAAGAGATGGGGTGGTCCTATTCGTAACCGGGACCACACGGCAATAACTTTCCTATACTTGTGGCAAAATGAACTATCTTTTGTTTTCCCTAGTGGTAGTGGTAGATTATCTGGTGGTAGACGGGGAAAGGTCCTCGCAAGCGCACCATTGATATGTCAGAGTATATTAGTAAGCGGGCAGCCGGCGAACTTCGGGATCAGATTGAATTGTCCACGGATCCCGGCGCTTTGTAACCTCAGATACCGTGATCCGTTCTTCTTATACTTGTGAAAAAATTAACTATCTTTTGTTTCCCTAGTGGTAGATTACCTGGTGGTAGACGGGGAAGGGTCGATGCTCTGCGTCGAGCAGCACGTACACAACTTCCTGTACTTGTGACAAAATGAACTATGTTTTGATTCCCTAGTGGTAGATTACCTGATGGTAGACGGGGAAGGGCCGGTGCTCCGCCTCGGGCGGCGCGTCCGTCGGTGCCGCATCGTCGGAGATGTCGGAGTACGCGGGCGAGCGCGCGCCCGGCGTCGGCGACCGCCGCGCGCGCCGCTTGCCGGGGGACCCTTCCGACTCCGACGACTTGCGCTCCTCCGACGGCATCAGGGCAGAACGAGGTTTCACCTGGACGTGGAGTAACACAAATAGGGTTTTCAACAGGGTAGATTCTCTAACCTAATAGAGAAGTGGTTCTCTGCTAAAAATATGGTAGAAAAAACTGCTGTTCCGCTTACACTACGTTTCCCTCCCAGGTGGAACGGCTAGATAGGATAAGTGGAATAGCCGCTTGGATCGTTTACAAAGTAAGTCAACACACAAGAAAAATGCTATTAAAAATTATATTGAGTCCAGACACTTTCTTTTCTCCTTCTACTGGTGTGGGATAGTGGTAAGCCGCAATGTCAGTTGAGTTCAGTGCCCGAGATCTCCACAAATCGACCTTCTTTAATGGGTGCAAAACGTAGTATTCTACAGCTAGATTGTAGAAGTGTAGCTAAGGAAGCGTTTGCAGTCAGACAAGCAGCATCTGCTTACCTTGAATTGCGTAGGTTGCGCGGCGGGCAAGGGTTCAGGCGGCGTGACAGGCGGCGGCGGCGTCAGCGCTCGCTCGGGCGTCGGCGCCGGCTCGGGCGCCGCCACCGGCTCCTCCACGAACCGCGCTACCGGCGGCTCCACCACCGCTTCCTTCTCCGGAGACTTCTCCGGGGACTTCTCTTTCACCGCTTCTGGAGACTTGACGGGCGCGGGCGGCGGCGTCGGCGCGGGCGGCGCGGACGGCGGCCGCGGAGACCCGGCCTCCGCTACCGCCTCCTCTTGCTCAGAACTGGACCCGTCCTTATCTTCATCATCCGGCGAGCCGTGCGCATGCGACCGGTGGTATTTCAACCCGTTCGCGTGCTTGTACTTCTTGGAGCAGTTCGGCTCGGGGCATTCTAGTAGCACCGGGTCGGGGGGAGGAGACGACGTCGTCGGCGGCGGACGTTTCGCTTTCGGCGTCGGCGGCCGCTCCTCTGCTTCCGACGTGCGCTTGCGTTTCGAGTCGGGCCGCGGCGGCGTGAACGGTGTAGGTGACGGTAAAGCGCGTCGCCCTTTAGCGCCCCCGTTTCTCAATTTGCTGTGCACGGATGATCGCGTCTCTGTGAAGTTGGTCATGTCTGTGGGTGCAGCGCCGCGGCCGCGTTTTGCGCGACCCTTCGGCGTGCGTGCGTCTAGCTCTTCTGTTGGGGAGTCGCAAAACCTGGAAACGAAACGGATTTTTAATAACTCAATTTGTTTTAGTATTAGTGATCTTGTCACGTTCGAACGTTCATTACAATCACGTTGCAACATCCATGATAGTACCAAATGTAATCCATTAAATATGGTACCTAAAAACGTAGACCTTGCTGCATGGTTAGCACGGACGGTAGACAAAATTGTATTTCCCCTGTTTTACTCCACTTGACATGTAAATTGTATGAAGAATTTGACATAAAACAGGGAAAGACAATTTTGTCTACCGTCCGTGCTAGCCCGGCTGGTGACCTGTTTTTCGCACAAAGCCCGCATAGTACAGATACCTAGTTTAGCAGCGTGATGCGTGCCTAAGTAGGTTTTCGCCACGTCACGGTTGAAAACGCCGTAACGGCATTGTCACAGCCCATTATCCAGTCCAAACCCAATAATAGTACGTAGAACGTAAAAGGTGACATGGTTAGGTTAGAGGTTACTCACCGTGGCGGTGCCCAGTCGTGCCGCGTGCAGTCAAGCAGCGTGCCAACGTAAGTCTTCCCCCGCCACGTCACGTTCACCACTAACACACCTGAAACAATACAACATAACGGCATATTATAACTGTGGTACCTATAATATCATTTATTCGGTTTATTCTATTTTCTGTTTATTTCTTTATGCTGCTGCTGCTAAGTATTGGGTTTCCTTAACCTCCGGAATACCAGCATATAAGATGTTGATCGAATAACAATGCATGCGTATTCGATATCGAGTCGCTGGGAGTTTTAAGAGTTAATTGCTGAAAACAAAACTATAGATATAGATAGTATAGATATTTTAGTAGTAACTTAATATTAGTACGTTTTAACAGCATCATGCCAATGTCAACTAACTACTTATCTACTAAGTATTAACTAATATCTAATCTAAATGAAATAAAAACACAAACCACGCCTTATCCAGTAAGACGTGGTTTACCTATGTCTATGATTTTACTATACTACAAATACGGAACTATTATATTATTATCTACTCAATTAGTTTAGTATTTTTAGTAGTAGTCTGTTTAGTATTTTTTGTCAGATGAAGAAAGTCTTAAGAATAAGAAAAATAAAGCTGAAGCAGTCAAATGTGGATTACTACACTTGGGTGCAAAAAATTCGCACATGTATAAATTTTCATCAAAAATAAAAAAAAAACATGTTTGTTTTTATTTTTTTGGTATCTAATATTAAAGTTTATTTCAAAACCTATCCAGCAGTACCTTTTTTGTCCTTATACCACGTCTACTTAGTGAGTTTTGGGTAAATGTCTGAAGTACCTGTTTTTTGTGTATTTATAACATAAAAGTTAGGGGTTGAAATTAAATTAAAAACATGAAAATCAGCATAAAAACTTTTTTATTAATAAGGGGTGTTCCCTCTCCTAGCCCGAATGACTGCTTCCATGCGTTTTTTCATTGACTGAACTAAAGTTTTTATAAAATCTTGCGGTATGGCCTCCCATTCTTCTTCAATCGCATGTTGCAGCTCCTGGAGACTCGTTGGGGCAGTGTCTCTGGCCCGAACTCGTTTTTTTAGCTCGTCCCATAAATGTTCAATCGGATTGAGGTCCGGGCTGCGAGCTGGCCACTCCATGACAGGCACCGCAACCTGTTCAAGGTACTGGTACACAATACGAGCCGTATGCGGTCTTGCATTATCTTGCATGAAGATGAAGTGTTCTCCAATATATCCCGCAAATGGTACAACGTGGTCCTGGAGCACTTCCTCAATGTACCTTTGAGAAGTGAATCCCCTTGATCGGCGGCCAGGATTCGCTCCGGAGATGAAAATAAGTTCAGTCTTTGCCTCCAGTGATATGCCTCCCCAGAACATGCATGATCCACCGCCGTAAGAGACTCGTTCTTCGATGCAGCATTGTTGAAATCGCTCGCCTGGCCTTCGGTAGACTCTTCCTCTTCCATCGTTGCCATGTAGGCACATCCTGCACTCGTCAGAGAACAGAACTGCGCTCCATTGGTCTTCAGTCCATTCCAAATGCTCTCGAGCGAATTGAAGGCGGGTTTGTCGGTGGGCTGGGGTCAGTTTCGGTCCATTTGCTGGTCTGTGCGCAGTCAGATTCCCTTCCCGTAGTTATCTTCTAACTGTCCATCGGCTGACATCGGCTTCCCGTGTTTCTTGGAGACGCTGTCCCAATTGAACTGCATTCAAACGCCGATTGCGCAATGCAGTCGTCACAATAAAGTGGTCGTCACGCCTTGTTGTGGCACGGGGTCGGCCAGATCCTTGGCGCCGTTTGAAGCCGCCAGTCTTTTGATACCTCTGCCATACTCGACGGACAGAGAACCGGCTTAGATTCAGTTGTCTTGCCACTTCAATTTGGTTTTTCCCTGCTTGAAGTAGGGCCACCACTTGAGCGGCTATTTCTGGTGTGGTACTCATTTTTTAATTTTGGGTTACGATGTTATCAATTGACGACTGTTCAAAGAAAAGGTTGATGTGCGAATGAGGTCACTACCCTTAAAATGCACCATTTTATACCTGTGACAAGTAGTGCGAGCGTCTCTACCTGTAACGAGCGATTTCGGGTTATGCTATTGTATTGTTGTTATTGTATTGTTTATAGAGGTTGATGGTCACTCGATGTGTCACTCAAAAGCCTACGTGTGCATTTTGTTTTAATGGTAGTAACATATTGCAGTACCGTTAAAATCGCAAAAATAAAAATGCTGCGAAAGTCAAAATGTTGCATACGTGCGAATTTTTTGCACCCAAGTGTATATTAAAAAGTGTAAGTAATAGGTTAAATTTAAATTACACACATATAACCACCCAACAGGGATAGAACAGGAGCAGATTTCTTAAAAGGGATGATATGAAAAAATATATTAAATGATCCTAATTTTTTTTTTACTGGTTAATAAAAGTCTATATTAGAGTAGGTAGCAGGTTTAGTGGTGAACGCGGCTGTTACTATAATAATGTAGTACATTATGGCTTGTTGTCGTTACGCCCGACCAGTAAACGGGATTATAGAGGATAGAATAAGTACCTACGTGACGTTCAAGTCAAGGTACAATCATAGGTAAAGTCTTGATGTCAAGACCATAATTTTGAGATGCCTTTGCATTATATTACATACTAGCGGACCACACCAGCTTCGCAAGGGTATTAAAAAAAGTATAGCCTATGTCACGGGATAGCGTAGCATCCCAACTAATCAAAGCAAACAAACGTACAATCGAATCTTTCCTGTTTATAAATTCTATAGAAGTCAAACTTTATGAAATTATTTTATTGTAACCTAACGATTATTTTTGAATGAGTACTGAAAAGGCCAATATCCGATAGTTCGTATTTTAAATGACTACTATCAAATATTATACCTAGCTTCCTACTCGTCGAGGCAACTGCTTAGCCTTAGCTTCAACTTTTTTGAAGGCTTCGTTTTGTTGAACAAGAAACGATGATGATGATGATGATGATGAACACTCAGATGGAAAATGGATGACATTCAATTCAAAATGTAGAACAGAGAAGCCTTTTCTCGAATATGTACCTAAGACTAACCATTTTGTTGAAGTAACTTCAAAACGCGTTTAGTAAAATGTGTGAATTATAAAATTTAGAATTCCATTCGACTAATACAGTTCGCATGCGACATTTTTCCGAATATGGCTGGGAAACGTGACTTTTGCCGCATATTCAGAAGCCTCCCGGCACACGCCACCCCCTCTTATCGGGTGGCGTGCCAACTTATGCAAATTTAATTAATCTATTTCACCCTTACATCCTCGACACTTTTTCGCTTTTATACGTACTTTAACAAGGTAATGTTTCCTGTTAGTTAAAATGTTGTTGTTAGAATCTAGTAAGTACTTAAATTGAAAACAAAAAGGCATATATTGCCAGAAGAACGAAAAACATTTTTAGCCGCGCTCCATCTTATTTTCTAATATTTATTCCTTTTATTCGTGTTTTACATTTCAAGTTTAGATACTTTCAAAAAGTATTATGTAAACAAGTATCTAGTATTAGGTTAACTGATTCGCAGCACTCGTATTAGCGTTAGGTTTTGGATGTAAATAATTATGATGAAATAGCGCGCCCATTATTTATTTTTATAGGTGGTATAAGTACATTATAATTAATTAATTAATTTTAATAATAGTGCCACTTTATTTTTAGAAATTAATTTACATAGATGTAAACTTATAAAGGATGCAATTGAATTCATTAGCATAAATCAAGTAGTATAAGTCGTGTGGTCATGTAATTTTTATAGTGCATGATTTATTGATGATTAATGATGTACTCATTACTAAGCTCAGAGTCGCGCAACGAGCTATGGAGAGAGCAATGCTCGGTGTTTCCCTGCGAGATAAGATCCGAAATGAGAAGATCCGCAGGAGAACTAAAGTGACCGATGTAGCTCTTAGGATTAGCAAGTTGAAATGGCAATGGGCAGGCCACATCGCTCGTAGAACTGACAACCGATGGGGAAGAAAAGTTCTCGAGTGGCGACCACGAACTGGAAGACGCAGCGTAGGCCAGCCCCCCCACTAGGTGGACCGACGACCTGGTGAAAGCCGCGAGGAGCCGATGGATGCAGGAGGCGAGCAGCCGCTCTAAGTGGCGCTCCCGGGGGCTTTTGCTCTGTGTGTTTTGGTATACGAAGTTCTTTAAACGTCACGCGATATGCAAAGTCGAAGTACTTAAACTTAGTAGATACCCGCGGGACAACCTTGGTCAACCTTCATCTACCCAACTAGAGGTTAATTAATTCATGCTGGCGTAGGTCAAACAAATGAAAAGAAATTGAGCAGTAATGTAATGTTGCGGAGAGAATGAGAAATACTAATTGAATACTTCGATAAATTAACCAATAAGACATTTCTATTCTAGGGTCTGCACAAAAAAACCTCAATTTTTAAAAAAGTTTCTTGAACTATATTCGAATTTAATGGAATAATTCCACAGCACGGCAGCAAAATGTGCGTAAATTTTGGAAACTCTGTTTTATTAGACAATGCTCACCATTAATAACTTGTTTATGTAGGTACTTATGCCGGCTACCACCGTGACGATAACAATGCGAAAAGAATGCTAATATTATTGATTATTTTTTGGTAACCACGTTATATACTATAAATATATATATTTATATTAAGTATCTTACGGTAAAATAGAGGAATACAACACCAGAGACAAACCTTATTTGGTTTTAATGGTGTTTTTAGGCAAGTTGTAAATCTTTTTTTTCTGATTTAAATTAAAAAAAAATGAAAACTGTGCACATATGTCACTTAATTTAAAAAAAATAGTTGTCTGTCTAAAACTGATAATAGTAATCTTATTGTAAACCTCCGGTTAAAATAAATATTTTGCGCGCTAACAGGTATATCTCCTTTGTTAATTAGTTTTAATATCTGATGAGGAGTTAATCTTCCCTTTGTTCTGCAATGTTTTTCATAAATAAGAAAAACAAAGTGAGATAAAAACGAGACGGTCGGTGTCGGACTATCTATCCCCTTTTAATCCGGCCCGAGCTCGTTCAACAACAGTCTTTTTCAGCACCAAAAAAAGCTTCGGTCTTGTAGAATAATATACCAAATGGGTCTAGGTGAATTTAAGCTTTTATCTTTCTCAGACGTTTTTTAGATTTGGTTTTCTATTGACTTTTTGTTCCATTTCGACATTGACTATAAATCCAGCATTTTTATTTATAGCCTTTTGCTTATTACAAAGCGAATACAAAACGAATGCAATTGAAATGAATGAATTAAAATTTATCAGAGAAATGTTTCTGTTCCGACTTGATCTATTAATTTAGATTGGTTATTATTGAATACTTAGGTGTGGGTAAAATAATATGTGTGAAATTATTACTCAGTTTATTTATAAGTACAAGTAAAGTTTATATTTAGCCGAGCGACACAATCTAAAAAGAAAGAGCCCTGGACCCGAGTTGAGTAATCAAACCAAAATACAACTTTAAAAACAATAAGCCTGGCAACAAAATTTAATAATGTAAACGGAAGTAACAAGTACTGACAATAAGTATACATATTTTATCGTGGAACAATGAACACATAAAGCATGCCCCTTTAAGCCATTAACATGATATGATCGGGACAATAATGGATTGCTACCGTTGCATATTATATTTTATAGAAGGAAATAATTATATAACCACCTAGTTATACTTTTATTTATTCTGTTATTTATTTACACTTTTCTGCAAAGTTCGTCTGTGTAGGTACCTACTAGGTACCACTGCTTTGGCAGTTATTGTGCCGCCAAGCAGTAGTGTGCAAGCACTACTGTGTTCCAGTTTGCAGGGCATTGTATTGTAGCTAGTGAATTTACTGGGCTAATGCGACTTTATGACCTACACGGCAGAATAACTAGCAAAGCGGTGGTCCTAGACGAACTTTGCAGAAAAGTCCTACAACCTAGTCTATGATTACCTACATTAGGTAATCATAGTGAAATCTGTGCCTATATTGAGGTTTCGGTCATTATGAGACTGTCGTAATATAATATGAAACCGTATCTAATTATGTACCTATTACTGTTACTTGTACTAGTACTGTTGCTAATTGCTTGTACTTACTACTATTATCGATTTCGTGTGTCTTTCTATAATACCGACTGATTAAACAATCGACCAATAGTTACTTTAAAACTTGAGCCGCTAAATAATTTCTTATTAATGATGTTCTCAAATTCACAACTGCGTGAACTTTCGCTTTTATAACGACCGCTCGAGTCACAGAGCAGGAAAAGTTACGCTAAAAATATGCGCTTTTCTGTTTTTTCCTGTTGTGGGATGTGCCTTAAAGATTTTGTTTTTTTTTTTTTAAGTCGATTAAGTGTTAGAGGGTTTTTATTTTTACAAATAGAGAATAGTTCCTAAAAAGTCCTTTACAACAACCAGATAGAACTTACTTAGACCACAGATATTTAAATAGTAGTACCTCAGACACTAGGCCGAAGCATTTCAAATTGTTTTTTTAAATTGACGTAGGTACGCGGATATCCGAGAGTATGATATGAAGCGAGAGGGTGCAGTGGAAGGGTAGGGCCAGCCGGGGTCAACCACTATCAAACCGTTTGATTGCTTCGGCCAGCGAGCGGTGTAATTAGCACCACCTGAACGAACCATTTTGGCTCTCTTAATCCGTAGACATACTTAGGGCGAATTCTGTGGTACATACAATACTTGCAAGCGAAAATAATTTTACAAAAATGTATTTGGGACCGGGCCATCGGACGATTCTCAAATAGATCTCCAACTATTATGCCCCACAAGTGTTACATTAATTACAAATAATTGTAGCTCCGATTCTCCGCAAACAAACTGTTCACCTGTTCACCTTCTAACTCCAGTTTTAAGTGACCGTCGAGCCCCTTTGCAATTTATAAGATGCCACCCTTGAATAATATACGAACGTAAAAGTGCGGCCGACAGATCCTAATTTTTTTATAGGATCTGAGGTGCGGCCGACTATTTCCATCGAGCGCGGGAAGTTAAGACGCCATCAGAATCTGTGACTGTGTGACTTCCTCATTTTGCTGTCAGCTTAGTACTTAGTTGCGTTTTTCTAGACTTGTATTAAAATTAACAGCAGAAATTGAACTGTTTGGTCATAATTTATATTATTTATTTTGAATATAACCGACAATATTTAAAATGAAAAGTCTTAGTGTACCTAGACATAAATAAGCAATGTATACTTACTAGGAAAATAATATCTTGAGTATTGTGATCTTTATACGATTGATCTCATGGTCAGAATTTTACGGGTAATTCAATTGAAATGTTGGGTATGTATAAATCCGTGCCCTCCATGTATGAAGAAGAACATGAAAATCGAGTGAATAATCGCGTCAGGTCGGGCCACTCATTCTATCATAATTCATAAACTTAAGTGTACCTAATCTTATATTTCTGAAATAGCTCTTATCTTGAACACAATAAAATGTTTGTAGTTGCGTAGGATGCCACAATGGATAAAGAAGTCCGTAAAATCGAACAAATACGAGGGCAATTTAGATGCTTGCGTTTAAACAACCAATCGATTGAGTTGCTCGCGTAGGCGCTAACGCTAACACACAGATTACGTAATAGTTTCTTGTAGTTTGGGACCCACCGCAAAGTTTAATTACGGGAAAGGGGAGATTTGGTTACAAAACTAATTACGTGGTTCTTTCTATTTTAATGGTTTGAAGCTCAATTAAAATATGGGCATAAGGGAATTGATATTTAATGATTTTCTCATATTTCAATGGTGATCTTTCCTTAATTGTCGATTTTTAGAACTATTACACTTGAGTCTCGAATTAATTAGGTATTATTACATATTATTTATATTCGTAGATTAATACAGTAAGAAAAAAACGAGAAACATTGCCCTCATGTATTACTAACCGCAAAAGAGCTCTTGGTTCTGAGCATCCACAGCATTCGGCACCACTAAGAATGCTCTATTTTTTCCTAAACAATGGCAAACAAAATCTCTACCATAGAATAATATTCCTACTACGTGTATCCCTGATCGCAGATTACTACGTACTGCATCTACTACTTCTAGCATCAGCAGAACGAGAACGACATAATTTTCTCACAAAAACACCCATAAGTAGGTACCTATGATCTATTACATTACAATCTAATCTTTTTTTTTATGAGAATGAACGACGTGACGAGCTTGTCGTTCACCTGGTGTTAAGCGATGCTGCTGCCCATAACAGTTGCAGTGTCACTCGGAACTTTAAATTAAAAGTTTTGCGTGACACTGCACTGCGCACGTCATCCTGAGACATCACACAGCCTAGTAATCAGATTACTAGACTGTGAGATCAGGTCATAAAGTCTCAGTTGCCCAGTAATTTCACTAGCTACAATGCCCTGCAAACCGGAACACAGTAGTGCTTGCACACTACTGCTTGGCGGCAGAATAACTGGCAAAGCGGTGGACCTACCTAGTCGAACTTTGCAGAAAAGTCCTACCACCTAGTAATCTCTAAGTCCTACTGTATCACGAAGTCTGAATTATCTGAATACTTATAAACCAAAACGAGACGTTTAAAAATCCGCAAGACAATCACGATATTTGCAAGAAAATGTTACTAAATTACACGAAATTTACACAAGGGATAAAATTATAACGCGGTGCGAGTCGCACAGTAAACAGTATTTAATATCCTTGAGCTTCTCGGCGCCATTAGCCGAAAATAAATAAGCCTGGAGAGGATGAGGAAGGGCGGGAACTGCCTCCCTACCCCACATCCCGCTACAGAAAAACGGTCAGTAAGGACGTATTTTTTTTATAAAGTTTTATTATGAAGATGTCATTTGTACTTTGTTGAATTTTGAAGGACTCATACTTAGCAAATGCACAAGACGTGCGGTGCCATTAATCCACGACTGAGGAAAGAAGAAAAAAAAAAACTCATACTTAGGCCGTGTGGTCCCGGTTTGCGAATAGGACCACCCCATTCCTTTCCATGGGTGCAGTAAGAGCCGGCTTAGGGAATATCCAGGGAGTGGCAGCAGGATTTTCCTCAGTACATCAAAATCTGCGATCACCAAGCCGCCCATCAAGCGTGGTGATATGACAAATCCTCCTTATGACAAGCGTCCAAAGTAGAGTTCCATGAGGGAGGCCTATGCTCAGCAGTGGACGTATTTCGGGCTGGTGATGATGATGATGATACCTAGACTTTACCTTACTACACCGCAAGTTTTTTTTTTTTTGGCTCCGCACATAGTGTATTTAGCCAGTGTCAAGTATTTGAATATTTTACGTAGTCAAGTCTTAATCCAGTTTATGTCAGGTCATAGTCCAGTCTAAGTCATACTCTAGTAAAGTGGTGGCAACTTTACTAGAAGCTTCTATGGAATTTTGGAAGCAACACGAAAAACCACGTTACACCACATTCACTTGCCCACTCTCATGCTCGTAATTCAGCACTTATGCGTAAAACGCCACCAATTCTAAACATTAACTCTGGAAAAGCACAAGTTTTGAGAAATAATACAATGCAACGAACTTTTCCGCGGTCCCGCCAAAAAACCCACTGCAAGTTTTCCTAGTTTAGACGCAAATGGTTTACAGTTTTAGACTGTTTTGGCAAAAGGCAATTTTAAATAAATTTGTTTAGGTCTGTTGCTCATTTTAACCACATCGAGTTGATGAACTGTCGATTCATATACTGTGGCCTCGCTTCGACCGTCTGGTGTATAAAGGAAAGTGGCAACAGAAGCGAGCAGATGGTGATTTATTATCGTGTTTTATAATAATTACGAGCGGCTATGTTAGGGTGCTATTGTCCTGTGTCCGCTTCGCTTCTTTCTGCCTCACCGCTTTGATCTCCGCTAGAGGAGATGGTCGTAATTTCAAACAATTTTATAGAGTAACTAACGGAAAATTTATGTAATTACATATATTATACAGGCGGTTGTTGTATTAACAAGGGTTTATGTGAACTCTGAAATAACATGTCTCCATAATAGCACACACACCTAATGTGAATAACTGACATGTGTAATTTTAAACAATTATGAATAAATAAATATAAATAAATACTTATAATATAAATATAAATACAATTTTGCATACGTGCCTACATACAAATAATATAATTATTATCTTTTTGTAAGTAGGTACAAGACTACAGTTCATTTAACACAGGTATTTATATTGAAAATAGATTATTAAAAAGGAAACCATAATACTTGAGGACGTGTAAATACTTCAGCCCTTTTTATCTACCATTCAATAACATCCACGGTCGATTTGGCAAAATTATAAGCCATAAAACCAACGATAAATTGAACACTGGCGGTTAAGAATTGATTTTATCGTAAACATAACAAAATGAAATATCCATTGCTGAATTTATTTACCTACCCTAACGAGTTACGTTGGGGGACATTTTATTGCGAGAACATAAAAGGTGTAAAGGCTCGTATCGCTTCGTTCGGTGTTATTAAATATTCAGAGATGCTATCTGCAGCTAATTATAGGAGGGGTTCATTCATTAATCTGCGCATAAAAGTGCTAAAAATAGCACTTTTGCAATAGAAATTTTGAATTGTTTTCTTTTTAAATTTTGCTAATAGTTATTTATCCATATTTAGGACAAGAATGAAATATAGCACATTTGCATTGAAATATTGAATTTTTTTTTTAATTTTGTAAAGATTATTCATATTAATGTTATTAATGTTGTTAGTGCTTTGTTTTCCTATTATTATATTAATATTGTCATGTACGTTTATTAATATCAAGTATGTAAGTTAATTTAGTATTGAGTACCGTGTTTTTAGTTTATATAGCGTTTCTATTGGTGGCAACTTTATTGGTGTATGTATGTTCTTGTAAAAGTGTATTGTATATAGTAAACTGTTTGTGCCTTTATAAAATAAAATAAAATAAATAAATGTTCAGCAAAGCAATAAGGAATAAGTTCTATCAATAAACATCGAAATGTACAAATAGTAAAACACTAGTTGTATTCGAGATAATTGTAGCCTCATTATATAGCTATCAGTAAACAAGGCGAGATCATTTATTGTGCTTCAGTAATCGAAACCCATAAAAACTGTTTTTGTGCTGTAGAATAAATTATTTATTTTAATAGCTATCATTCACGATACTGATGTTCAAGAGCTTTGTCCATTGGTTCATATATAATAAATTCAATACGGCTATATTGCAGCCGTGTTATCTTTTAAAACAAAAACATGCGAGAAATTTTCGTATAGCTAAATATAATATGGGTGGATGTAGTTGGCCTAGAACACAGCCTAGAATAAAGACAATGAGTCATGATCAATTTCAACAAGATCGTTTTTTACTTCATAGAATCGTTCAATAAGAACCAGTTGCTAGTGTTACTATTACCAAAAAAGTAAATAATTGCCACATTCTCTTCACAACAATCTGTGGACGATCGAACATGCTGTTGGAAAAAGTAACTATAGGAAAGAACGCCAATAACCTACCAGCTTATAATGATACCCACTAATATTCAAATATGAATCGGCGAGCTCAAAACAGCAGCTCGTTTATAAAGTAACTCGTAAATATAGCTCGAGAAAGGGCGCTGGTTAATATGGCAATGAAACACGAAGCGACAAAAAAGGCTCTAATAACTAGAGTCAGGTGTAATAAATAAATTATTATTATAGCCTCTGTAAAACGGCCGCAGTGCATGCAATTGTGCCTTTTATAGGCTTAATCATCATAACGAGCACCGTTATATTGATATTGTACATTTTATGTGAATGTGTCATTATTTTCATATTTGGTGTACTGTATTTGTTGTTATTTTAGAAAACAGGAATTAAATAATAAAATAGTTTATTCTAGAAAGTACGCAATCGCCTCGATATTATCAGCAAAAGTGTTTTTAAAGATAACTATAGGTACTTTTTATTGGATTTTAACGGTTTTGCATTAACCAAGCGTAAACTTTTAACAACGAAAATGTGTTAATATTTTATCATCATTTTAATGACGGTAATTAAAATACATCACATTATGCTACTCTTATTACCATGATAATGATAATTCATATTCATAACATAATTTGAGATACCATTTGACGTAATCACTCACCTCCTAAAGTCACGTATGCAATGATTGACGTCAAGAATTTATTGAAGACAATTGTTTCACGTTAATAAATATTATATTACAATAATTGCAAAAAACTTCAACATGAATTATTTCCATAATACATATTTACATTATACTTACTTAACGTGTTTTTATTCAAACACATTCAAATACTTTTTGAGGTTTCCTTTATTAGCTACTAAACTTTCATCTAATGTGTAGTTAAATGTAATTAAATAATGTAGTGTTAGAGTTTTAACTGTCATTTTAGATTGTTGTATGCAAACTATAGGGAATGTTATATTATTTTGATTACTTGATATTACTACAAGCCAATTTTTAGATACGTTACGATGATAATTAACATCCGAACATTATAATTAGGCTTAAGATTAGTTTACGATTCTTTGTAATTATTGATGTGTGTAGTAGAAGGCTAGAGGGCGCTTGACGCTTATTGGCCTTTTAGATGTATTATAGTAGAAGAAACAGCGGTAATTAAAAATTGCAGTAGCCCTCTACCTATAATCGGCAGATATTTCTCGCTCCTGATGCCAAGACACACGAGGTTAGTCATCAGATTAATTAGATTACATAATTTAAATAGCTTCAGGCGTCAGTATTGAATGTTGGTGATGAGAAAATAAAATATGATGGCCCCAGTGGGTTTGGAACGTTTGGAACATTAATCATTCAAGCCCGATACAATAATGAATATTGACATCAATGCCAAATCAAGTTTCAATATAATCTCTCTCTATAAGGTTGTGATTTAGGAATGGATAGGTATACTAAATTAGATTTCACAAGTACAAGCCAATATTATCATTTAATCAAGCTTGGATTTCATTTACAATTTTTTATCATGATTATTGCAAGACCAAAATTAATTAATAAACACAACTTTATCGATCATTTTCGTCTAAATTAGTGAGATATTAGGTAGGTACCACAGAATAAATTAGTATTCACAAAATTGAATATTGGTGATCCAGCCAGTGCATATAATAATTATTTTAAATCGGTGCATAAAGGGCATCTGTTTAGAAAATGTTCGTTTACCATAAGTTAGACAGTTATTCGTTTTTTTTTTGCTTTTCCGTTCCAAAAAAACGCCCACTGGAGGCATCGCGAAGCGTTCACAAATACCAGGCGTGCATAAGCGTGCGGAGATGGTATGGGGCGCTACGGTGCAGCGTGCGCTAGTACAAACTCACCACCTTCCGTCTCATGCCACACGATGCCCTCCAACGTGACCGAGGTACCAGGCTCGCAGGGCCCCAGGCAGTCTGGTTCCGTGATCGTGCCGACTGAGGTGCCCACGCATACTTCTGCTGTCTCCTGAAAATTTAAAATAGCTGTTGAATTCTTTGTTGTCGTGCCTAGCAAAGGTCCCTTTTCATAAGCGTTAACGCCAAGCTCATTAATTAATATTCAAAATCGATAAGTAGCTCCAAAATGTCCGCCCGGTGACGCTGTAAAGGTCGGTAGACAGACAAACAGCATTAACCCTTTAAAAAAATACTACAAAATATATGTACAACATTACCTATGTGATGTCGCTTTTTAGCAGGTAATGTAATTCCTATATATTCTGTTATACCGTATGGCGTTAACGCTAATGGAAAGACATCTTTGCTAGACCCCTAAGATGTCATTTTTACTTTAGTTCGTCGTCGTTGACTAGGTTTATATTAAATGTTTAATTTATTTTTAATGGATAATTCTCGAGTCATCATTAAACATGTTAGAATTATCCGCAAACAAAGTTAATTGGTTATTTATTTCCCAATTAGCCGGAGAATATGAAAACCCGATGAAATAACAATCGCCGTCCAATTATATTCGACGAGGTAAATAATTAACTACATTGTAGGTATATTATGCACGTCCTATTTGAATAAACAATTTACATTCGACCGGAATACGTATGTAAATATAAGCTAATCTAATCACTAGTCACTAATTTAGATTAAATCAGAACTACTCATTCACTAATTAGTAATTATAGACTTTGTATTCAAATTTAGTAGACGTACAAAGTCGATTGGAATAACTTAAGATCGGTGGGTATCTATTTCTAAGTAATTCTCAAAGAGGATACAAGGATCATAATTAATTAATTATTAGCTAAAAAACTGAAAGAACGATAAAACCCATCCCCGAAACAATATACAAGGTGACCTTGAATTGGTATGTTATCCAGAAATGGGTGGACTGGGACCATGATACCCTACAAATTGTGAGAACCTTACTCGAAACTGGGTGTTTCTAAACCTCCATGGTAAAAAATAAATCCACTCGTAATATTGCACATGCGATCGCTACGAGAGTTAACAAAATACTATAAATTCATTTCTAAACACAGGTCGTTAAACTCATTTATGTGCACTCGGTCAAGGACGAAGTTCAACCACCCAGCTGCACTAAGGCTGTTTTCGAACGTAAACTTTACATGGCATTTCTTCAATGAAAAACTATTAATTTAGTAAAGTCGTAGAAGAAATATTATCTACCTTGGGGTGTAGATTTACCCTCTTTTGTTATAACATATCAATTAGAGGTTACCTTGTATAAGTATTATGTAGTATTTCTGCCCCGAAAACACCGTCAAAGCCCGACTAAAATCCGGATCTCATAAGTATACATTTTCCACTAACTCAATTATGCCAATAGAACCCAAACCTCTATAGGTTATGTTACCTAGTAAAGTAAATTAAGTCGTTTACCATTTAAAATCGTCATGGAATATTCTGATAATAGTTAATTGGTTTTTATTAGGCTGTTAACCCTCTGGGTCTCGAGTCTGCCGTACCGAGTAGGGTCCAAAAGTGCATGCCACGGCATTCAGTATCAAGGTTCAACATTTCAACCAACGTTCTGCATACGTGTTTCTATCTCATAGAAGGCACTGTAACAACCACAGAGCACGAAAACAAAGTCTTTGCCTGCTTTGCTCTGTGGTAACAACAAAGGAAGGAGTTTAAACGATTCTAGCACTAGCTAAAAAGAGAGTGGTCGCAATAAAAATAGCTCTACAATGAAGATAACAATCTGTGAATTCCTTTTGGATACGACATCTTTCATGCTAAGTTGCTCCGGGAAATGCTTGTAACGATTGCGGTATCCAGCCACAGGGATTGCATAAATGCAAAGAGCGTTTACGGCGTACAATATAATCAAATGAAGCTATTTACATTCAGCGCCTGGTACTTGGAAAGGACGGCGATATAATGCCGTCTCCTCCACGCGCCCGCCTAGTGGCATTACAAATTGTAGAAGTAAAGCACTCGAGTTGGATCCGAGAGATTGTCGACTTCCAAACCGTAATATAGGAAAAATAACAAAATTTTATGCGAATCGACAGGTATTATTGTTGCTCAATAATCTTTTCATGTTTTGTGCCTGACAGAGAAAACAATAACAGTATAATCTTTTCATGTTTTGTGCCTGACAGAGAGAACAATAACAGTATCGCTTTTCACCCGACACGAGTATAGGTTTTTACCAAATTTCGTTTGTGTAACCTTAATAAAGCGTTTGTTTGTTGACATTCAGTATGCTTGACGAATACTTTATATTACAATCTGCATTTGGCGAGAATCCATGAGATGAAGTCATGTATAATAATTCAATTACGATAAGAGATAATCGATTACAAACATGCCCACGCGGAGTTATAAATAAAATTAAACGCTTTATTGTTAGCGGAATGACAAATGCGCTATCTTCCGCCGCCCACAGCGGGGCCGTTACACGCGCCGAGACAATCCTCCTTTTGATGTCCTATCGCCACAAACATATTAATGTTTCGACACGCCATATCGCTATTAAAACCTTTATGGGTGGCTCGAAAGTTACAAGTACACCAAGAGGGAGGCAAAAGGCGAAACTCGGAGGGGTCGACGCAACGAGCAGCGAGCTCAATGCTCTCTAGTTGACTGCAAACAGGAGGGGCGCCCAGCCAGCTGCCGCTTTATCTACACGAACGCTGCGGAAACTAAGAAAAAATACAGTTCAATCGAATTTCAATAAAACGGGCACGTAAGTCGCCGGCGGGCATTTCGAACGCAAATAACAGGCATGCCGAGGTGTCGGTGCCGGGAACGAAAACAATGGGGAGTAAATCAATTCCGAACCGACAGGAACAAAGGAGGCGAGAGAGGTTGTAAAGAGTGGTCGACCGCGCGCCTCCACTCTGTTAAGACGATGGGATCGTTTGAAGATCCTGCGATATTACAGGAACTAATTTGTAGTCGCGACGCAGACCCGCACCGCAAAAGGCGAACGTTTCGCTCGCGACACCATCCCACATGCCTAATGAGTCGAAACGACGTCCTCAGTTCGCACGCTGACTCATAATAGCGTTGTTTCCAAAAGTTGTAACCGTTTAGGATCGCTCTCCGCAAGAGCCGGGACGAAGCCGATCCAAGCGGGAATATTTGGCAGCGGCCGGGTAACGATTTCCAACTGTGTTACCGAATTACAATCCACTAAACCGGGGAAACATACACATTAAAATAATTTAGGGAAATGGCACGTTTTAGTGCTCGCGTTTATGGCGGTGGTGGATGGTGGCCGCGGCGTGCCAGGAGCAATAAATACCAGGGCGGAGCCACCCGGCTCCACCATCTTGTTTATACACCACCTACCCGGGACGGAACATTAATTTTCTGCTATGCGGAATAAGTGGCGACAAAGAGTGTTCGTGTCGGCTAATGGGGCAGAACACGTCGCCATTAGGACTTGTACAACTCCTGGAAAGCGAAAACATCAAGAGGTTATTATTACGGAAGGTATAAATAGAAATAAAACCGTTGGAGGAAAAGCTCAATCGTTTATAAATAAATTACGAAGATCAAACGTGTGATGCGGTCATTAGGGTGGTTGAATTATTAATGACGTGCGCGCCTAAAGCTGGGGCAGCGCTACCAGATTGACTCTCCGATGTATTTAGGTTTTTTCCCTCGTTTGTTATCCCAATTACAGATCGTATTGAAACGTAAACAAAGCCGTCGGACAGTGATTTATCACAGGTCACAGCCATTACTCCCGCATTATAAGCTATCGCGATCCATTACGCGCCTTTTAAGACGCGTTTTAGAATACAATAAAATGGCCGATAAAATTGTCTTCACGTTCCATCGTAAAACGTTCGTAGACACTTTGACTTGAAAGCCCACTGTGCGAAGAATATTTTGTATTCAATGCCAGGCAGTAGGCACTAATCCAATACAAAGATCGTAATAAAATAGTATAGAATGTAGCCACCAACTTGCAGGATTTCACTACACATAATATTATATACCTAACTTTAATTTATTGTTAGTTATTGCCCGCCACTTCATTCACGAAGAAGGCCTGAGGTTAGAGATATCTTTATTTCTCATAAGAAAATATTTCACTTACATGAGAACTATTTAACATAATGCTTAAATAATTACTGTTGTCGTACGAAACAGATGTTCTTATAATTAAATACTTAGTAGCTATTTTTTTTTGTAGTAGTAGGGTAGTTAAACAAAACTGATCATTATTATGTAGCTTTTGTTCGATGCGGGTTACCGGCTAGCACACAGCGATAAGCAAGTCGCTTGCATAGATCAGCGTACCTGGAAGTGGCTCGAGCGCACTTTACCGATGGAATAGCTATGTTTTTGGTTTAGGTAGATATTAAAAGGCCTCCACTACATAAATTACGAAGATTTTAAAACAAATGAATGAATGCGCTTACCAAACAGCATTCAATTTATGTTTATGTATACTGTGGTGGATTCTACTCTTTCTCAACACTATACGCACAAAGATCTTTTCGGTTATGGGATAATTTGGTAACCAAACGGTTAAAATACAAAAATGTTTGGTTGTAATTAATACTAGGTTGAACCCAACGATCACACAATTTGTTGTTTTGTAATTTAATATTGAATCTTCTTGTTCAATTGTACTTTAACGGCTTTAGTCACGACAAGGTGTCGTGGTAAGAATGGGATATTAAAAGCAATTAGGTAGAGCAATCAGGGAGCGATCTAAAAGACCCCACGCGAGTAATCGAGGGTTGGGAAATAGAAAGTTGCCGAGGAAAGTTGGGGTTAATCTATTGCCATTTGTCAGTATTGCCAGTTAGAAATAGTTTTTGCTCGTTAATTAATATCATTACTGCAACAATTTTATAATTATGTACCTCTATCTATAGGAAAGAGTAGGTACCATAGACGTTGATTTTATTTTAATTTGTTGCACCGCCACGGATTTCAGGTTTACTTCTTCATGGGAATGATTTTAAAGTGTAAAACACATTTAAGGTATATCTATAAAAATGTTATAATCCTTAAAATTTTAGCAACCAGTGGGATTTGAAACCGCGCCCTCCAACTCACCGGAGCGGACGCTGAGACCAACTGAGTTATGGTTACCTGACCGCTAGCTGCGAATATACTTTTTTATACTTTTTTTAAATACTTTTTTTCTGAAAAGCCTTACGATATCTATATTTTTATATGTATATACTCGTCGGTAAAAATGTATACAACGTGTCAATATCCCCATTTTGCTAGATATATATTAAATCCATACACAAATTAGATGCACAATCTACCTAGGCATAATTTTTATACCAAATACGACATGATATCGATTAAACATCCTTACTAAAAAAGTACCTTAGTATAGAATAAAACCCTGCATTTTTACAGCTTTACCGCTGTTAGTAAGCTGTTATGTAGCATAGATGTCACCCAACTTTTTACAAAACTCCCGGGCGCAAAAGCCTACGTATAAATTCTATTAATAAATTAGGCAGCCCTACTTTGAGAAGACCCTACTCAGGGTCGGCACGCTGTAATTAACTTTGCACAATTCGATTGGATGGCACCCAACTGTTCCGATATTCGGTTATCAACCCTTGTTTTCCCGAAATGTTTTAAGCTTATTATTTTTGGGTTTATGAACTGGCTATCCCCTTTTTGTTGTGTTATGAATATTTGATATTATGTGGAATTGTGCCCTTGTATTATATTGTAATACCTAGATTTTAAAAGGGTGCGAAATGTATAATGATTGCTGGATTACTTATTTTTATCCACACTTGGAGGGGCATTGGAAAATGTATATTAGATAAATCATCAGTATTTAACAGCAACAAAAACTACGAAAAAAATATTACAGTATGCATTACATTAGCCACATAGTGTAATAATTTACAATGTTTCATCACCAAGTTATGTTTAAAAATAATATTAGTTACTAAAAAAATGTACGGTACCTGATAATGATAATTTACTTCAGCTTTTTGTACTTCAGCTGATATAAATATAACCTAATTTATAACACCCATTTTATTTAGTTTAATATGTAACTCCACCACAACAGTATTTAAGCAAATAAATAAATATTTGTGGACATTTCACACAGCGCCATCTAGCCCCAAACTAAACATAGCTTGTACTATGGGAACCAAATATCTGATACAATACTTATATACTTTTTTGTTTTTAATTACATACATAGAATACAATATAACACCCAGACGCAGAACAAACATCTAATGTTCATCACACAAATGTTTGTCCTGGGTAGGAATCGAAACCACAGCCCTTAGTTCAGAAGACAGGGATACTACCAACTGAGCTATCGGGCCCGTCGGCACGCGGTTTTATTCCAAAATCAAAACCAATTTACGAACTACCTACCTACCTTTACCAGATATAAGATACTCTTTGACGAAACTAAAGTTTGTGGAATAAAAATGACCGAGAACCAATCTTAAATAGTCAATCAAAAAGATTATAGGAATAGATGCTAAATAGAGGTTGGAAGATATCATATTGATTAACTTAAAGCACTTAAAAAATTACTAAAAGCTCTACGACAGTTATAATAAACGGAAACATAGCTTCCCAATGTTATTCGAAACAAATATAAAATAATAAATTAAATCTAAAAAATATCATAAACATGTTTTATAGCCAGAATACGTATTGAAATAATAAATTGTGCTTGAAACTTGAAAACCGGTTCAGAATATCCGACCTAAACGTATAAATCGTTTCTTGCTTCTTTTACAAAGGTCTCGGGTGTTAAAGGATCATCAACAACACATGTTCTTATGATGTGATGATAAGGAATTATTATGAAGGGATGTATAAGGAAAAGAATAATTCGCATACTACAATACTTTCGATCGGTGGACCGACGATCTGGTGAAAGCCGCGGGGAGCCGATGGATGCAGGAGGCGAGCAGCCGCTCTAAGTGACACTCCATGGTGGAGCCCTATGTTCAGCAGTGGACGTCTTCAGGCTGTTAATGATGATGATGATGATGAAAACTTCGATAGAATAAGAGGTAAGAATTTCTACCAAAAAGGGAATGCATCATATTATTGTAGGAAGTCTAACCAAAGATTCTGGCCACAAACTTCTAAAATAGACGAATTGAAACGATGAAAAAACAAACCCTACACATTTTTAAATATCGAACTTGCATTGAACTATGAAAAAAAATGTTGCCAATAAAAGCGTAACAAAAATAATATTTCAATCCGAATAGCTGCCGAAAACAATGGAAAGCTTTAAAAGCAATTTTGCCTTGGTATTAATGTGAATGTGCTGCCAGTTGGAAACAGAATGTGCGAAATTAATTAAAAAAATACCGGCGGCTCATCCCGTGATAATTAAATCGTGTTACAATGGTTTAATTACATACTAAAACATAGGACAGGTATCTAACACCATATGTTATGAGTAAAATGTACTGAAAATAAAGAAATGTAATTAAAGAAGAAGTTCTGAAAGAAGAGTTTACTTTACGGTGTGCAATAAACGCGAATCCATTTCCCCAAGCGCAAATTCTCTTTGAAAAACGTTAACATCCAAATGAAACGCTAACAAATAACAAAAACAAAGAGCCAGTGGAAGAGAAATAAGAGTGGAACAAAGAGTTTATTCATTACAAACTTCACAAAGACCCGGAGTCGCAAGTAGGGTTGTGACTTTTCGAGTTGAAAACGATTAGTTGGACTACGATTAGTAGAATCGGTAGAATGCGACGTCTTTTGTGAACGGTGAGCGACTTGAGCGAGTGAGCGTTCCCAAGGCTCGGAACTTGCGGAAGTGAGCTATGTGACACGGAATGGAGACGGTGACACACGACAAAATTGCATCGAATGTAGGACGCTTTTATTCCGAAGCAAGCGATAAATGTTTTACTTATTATTTCGACGACATATTTTTCTAGCCTAAACGACGTCTGTATGCAAAAACATACATTATCAAAATTTTTAATTATGTACACAGACTAAGCGCAGGTGGGCGCTGAAGTTCATAACAAAATTGAATTCTTAAAAATCTACGACCGTAGTAGACCGATGAATAAAAACAAAATGCTAAACAAACACGACTATAAAGATATATATAACGCAAAACAAATCTATCACTTCACTTCAGCTAAAGCGCCTAATCGTCGCGTAATAGGTAACCTCAAAACGTAGGCATCACTTTGAACGATCTACAACGCGCTAACCTAACGCATTCACTTTAAATGATAAAATCTAAAATCTATGTAATTTGCATTGGAACGGAAGCATTAATGAGTTAATAAACCAAATCTCTTAATAAATTATCGTGGAACATTATAGCCAGCACTCATTTATGGATTAACATTTGAACAGAGACGTTCATCAAAATAATCTAATTCAATATTAATCTCTACCTCGGAACTGGTTCTTGAAGCAATCAAATAAAATAACACGATATAAGCAATAAAGAGGGACGTCGTTATGTTGCGAGCTAAACCTATATACTACATTTATTTTAACTTATTTAAACTGTAATATTTCTGAAGTACATTGTTTCACACACCTAATATAAAGTCATAAATTTAAATCTTTATTGCCTTCCACTTGTAATGACACTTCCTCAAATTCATATCAGCATGCGACCCTAATGCATTCCATAGTTTTTACGTCTCTCGCCTAACCTTTTTTGTCAATTTCTATTTTTTTACTTTGTGTTCATTTCTTTGTGTAACGTATTAGTAAGTTAGTATTAAGCTAGCCTTCTGGGCGATTAAACGTCTCAAAAGGAAAACCATTTTTCTTTTCCAACACCCCGCTCCAGCCGCCTTATAGATGCCCGCGCAACTTGTCTGGCGCAGCCGGTAGTGGATGCTAATACGTGTACTTTTTTGAAGAGAAGCCTAAAGAACATTTTTGTTCTGGTGGATCTGGAGTTTCACATAGCGTCCAGGAACCAAATAAATAAGACTCCCGCGTCGCGCAAAATTTGGTACAAAGCTGGAGTTGGAGCAGACGTCGCTGGCAGCTTATGCTCAGGAGGGTCTGGATGGCTTGTGAGTAGATACCAATCACTATTCCTTGTTCTGTCCTACCTATTCCGTGAACTACGTAAATTTGGGATACCCATCACCCATTTTACCCAGTTTTCGTGGCATTCTGCACTAAAAATCGGCGGGATGCTATACGAAATAGTTAAGGAAACTAGATAAATTAAGAAAGTAAATTTGCTCTATTTAAATAATAAATTCGCAAATAGAATCAAAATAGTTAAGAAATTAAACCAAATTACATAAATCGAATTTGGTTATACTTAGTAGTCGCTCTAGAATTAAATTCAATGTAAATTGAAATGATCAGTAATTAGATAAAAATTATAATCTGATTTTTGATTATTTTTGTGTAAAAATAGTTTTATTGGACAATTGAATTCAATTATTCAACATTTGTGTAATTAAATATTTGTGTTAGATTAATATTGTAGTTCGTTCATATTAGGTAAGTAAAAAGATTAGATTAAAAGTTTAATCTAGTGATCATTATTAGGTATTTTGTATCATAATTAATCATTTTTATTGCTATTGCATCGTGTTAGATTTAACGTAATTTTAATGCGTGTAGAATAAATAGTATATTAAATATAAATGAATAGTATGCTAATCTAGCAAAACGCTGATCAAGCTGAAACAAAAACCATTATGACAAAACCACCAGAATTAGTCGCTGCTTTGTACAGCCTAATTCCTGAATTTGACGGAAATGAGAGTTTGAACCATTTTATTTTACAATGTGAGTATGTAGTCAACCAATTAAAAGAAGAAAACAATCCAAAACGCGATGAATACATTTACAACATGTGTGCTAGCAAACTTTGTGGTAAAGCAGCCAAAATAGTCAGTGTAAACAAAAAAATCAAATCTTGGATTGCATTAAAACAATTGCTGACAATGAATTTCAGTGATCCCCGAAGCGAAACATACTTAGCAGTACTATTAGAAACATTAAAAATCAAACCAAATGAGCCATATAAAATATTTTACCGCGAAATCAAAAATATTATAAATGATTTATCTATTAAAATAAATCTCATCACAGACACTCAACTCAGAAATTTCAAACAAATCTATTATGAAAACATGGCAGTGAACACATTTCTTAATAATGTACCTAAAGACATTAGGGAAGCTGTGAAACGGATAGGGCCCATTTCTTTAGAAAAAGCCTTATCCCTTACGATTGCAGAATTAAACTTTCAACGCGGATCAAACATTAATTTCACACCTCAATTAAGTCAAAACCACAATAACTTCTATTTTGACAAAAACCAAGCGCAGTCTAATCAATTTCTACAACACAATCATGGTGTAGGTTATAGACCACCCACTAAGAATTATTCTAACTGCATACCTAATCAAGGGTCCGTACAACGAGTATCCACAACTCAACAAGGGTATCGCCCGCAATCACAGAAAAGTAAACAACATAATATTCAACCTCAAAAATCCTACAAGAACACCAATGTCACAATGCAAACCGCATTGTCATTTAAAAATGAACATCCCTCGATTCTTAAAAGAGAGATATTTGATGAAACAATTAAGGTTAAAAACACTAATTCTTCTGATCAAAATTACAATGAGCACAAACAACCCGATCATTATAAAACAGAGACATCAAATAAAAATAATGTAGAACTCCCAGTGCAAAATAACAATAACAAAGAACCTGTAAATGATCTTAGTACAGAAAAACCTTTGATTGTTGTAAGGGATGCAAATGCAGATTTTAACAATGTCAAAATAGTTACACAAATAAAAAACCCTGATGACAACATCTGTTTGCCATCTAAATCAATGAGCAGTATAGACGCCAACACGACCTTACTGACTGACTCGTGCGAAGAAAAAAATGTCACGGAGCTAAAAAAATCAGGTAGTGTCGACCTTGTTCCCGGCGCACCAATGCATTTCGAAACCGAAAACAACAAAATTCAAACCAAATCAAATGAATTAAATTCTGATAATAACATAAAATGTTCAAGAAAGTCAAAACAGAAAAACAACAAACAAAAATCACCTAAATACTATAACTCTGGAAAAAATCAAAACGAAGTAAAACCTCAATTGACTGACTCAACCAATATTATAGAAAATTTTGATAAACAAACAGAAAACATTGAAACATCAATCACGACTCAAAATAATGATAATAAGAATCTTATTAGCAAAAAATCAAAACAAACACCAACTACTGAAAAATCCACTAAAACAAACCAAACTAAGTTGGAAAGCCGAAATACAAAGGTACACTTTTTAAAATGCAACAAGAAAATTGATTGCATACCTAATGCAAATAAAATAAAAAGAATTTCAGTTCCCAGAAATCAAGAAAGATCAGGTTATTATAACCAATCTAACAAAAGTCATGTTTCCACATTAAAAAGAAACAAAGTTGCTAAAGCTTTCAGTCAAAAGCAAAGCATTACCACAATAGACTCACAGACAACTATAACCGGCCTCGTGAAAAACTATTTAATTAATAATATTGAAAATCAAAGTTACAACCGTCGATTGACCTCTAATACAGTTATCAAAAAGAATTTAGCCACTCCACGTTATCTTCGTTCAAAAGGAATCACTTAGATTACCTTTCTAATAAATTTAATAAACAGTTACGAAACTTTTAGAATAAAATATTAATTTAGTTTAAATAAATAAAACAGATAAATTAATCTTTTAAAATATTTATGCGGGTCCACTTCTAGATAATTACTGTACGAAAATTTTACTAATAGAATGCTAGACCTTTCTCCATGAAATTCAACCAACTTTATCAGCTTGTTTTGTTTGAGTTTGAACTCATAATATTTTGTCACAAGTAATTATAGTATTTTTGTTGTTATTTTATACACAATCATTATATTCGAATGTTATTTTTTATTAGTTTACTGTCATAATTTTATTACTAAAATATATTGTAAAAGTAGAGCAAATTTCAAGTTTCAAATTACAAATTTTAAATCATTTTTTTTATTGCCGAACGAAATCCCAATATTAATAAAACGTTCAATGTTTATACCATACCTTATCCAAAATACCATATTTACCTTTCCTTTATATCCTTCCTTAAAAGTGAAAGGGTCAATCTGAGCCATTCGATGCTACAGCCTACATCAATCAACACATGTAATTGTTATCATCGATATCGTGAGATTTAACAATAACCACAGGCAAACACAATTTTGGAATGAAACCGCCATGTTCTTGTCTTAAAGCAGCAATGCAAACTACTGAATGAAACCAGAGATAGCAAGGAAATATTAATTGCCATCACAATAACACCATGGACGTTCCGGAAGTACCTAGCTGCAAACGAAAATATTACACGTATTTCTACTCTTTTTACTAAGAAGTCAATACCCGGTTCCCAGTTTCAAAAAATATTTATGTGCACACGATAGAATCAGTGATCAGTGAAAGTCAATTTAGTGCAGTTAAAATACCCCGATAAAAAAGTGATAAAAAACCACGTCGTACTGCTGCTGACAATTAATCAATTGGACAATTACTTATTTAGCTTTTAAGTTCTCACATTTTGATAACTTTTATTTTCGTTTTGTGTGTATTCAATAATTATTATTGTGTAATTTTCTATTTCGTGTATTTTCAAATTTTGTTCTGTTTGTGTAATAATAATATTTTCTGATTTCATTTTGTGTAATGTCATTTTCATCTTTGTGTATTTTTTTATTTCGTTTTGTTTGTGTAATAATGATATTACCTATGTTATTTACGTGTGTATGTTTTTCTAATTTCATTTCATTTGTGTAAAAAATGTGTCATTTTAAATTAATGTTTTTTTATAATTTTATGATTTTCTTTTATTTGTGTTATTGAAATTCTCTGAATCTTTCATCTTCAGATAATTTCAATCTTAGGAGGGAGACGTTATGTTGCGAGCTAAACCTATATACTACATTTATTTTAACTTATTTAAACTGTAATATTTCTGAAGTACATTGTTTCACACACCTAATATAAAGTCATAAATTTAAATCTTTATTGCCTTCCACTTGTAATGACACTTCCTCAAATTCATATCAGCATGCGACCCTAATGCATTCCATAGTTTTTACGTCTCTCGCCTAACCTTTTTTGTCAATTTCTATTTTTTTACTTTGTGTTCATTTCTTTGTGTAACGTATTAGTAAGTTAGTATTAAGCTAGCCTTCTGGGCGATTAAACGTCTCAAAAGGAAAACCATTTTTCTTTTCCAACACCCCGCTCCAGCCGCCTTATAGATGCCCGCGCAACTTGTCTACGTTGATTTAGATGCCGCTCGAGATCTGAGGTTAATGATTTAATATACAGCCCACTTTACGTTGGCTGTGGGAGTTTTGTAACTAAAGGTGATTCATTGGAAATTGACTCTAATGACTTTAACGATAAGGTTAATACAACACACATTAATTTATTGCGACTGCATATAAAACTTCATAATTGAAAGGATGATAGGTCGTCCTGTCCTATGTCCCCTCACTGTACAAATTTCGAGGAATGGCGTCATCACTATAAATCATCATACTTAATCGTGTTTATTTACCTTTGATTCTTTAGCTAAATATATGGTTCTGATGAAGTTTGTATTTGTATCTATACTTATGGGCACTTATAATATAATCCTCACTCAAAGCACGCCACTACGCTCGATCCCTTTTCTACCCTCCTACTACTCTCCTATCTTGCTATCTTGCTTGACAAAGTAAAATCATCGCTGTAGTAAGTACCTACCTAGATAGTCAAGTTTGGTATCATTTGCGTGAGAAATAATGTTTATTGCATGGAGTAACTCCGTCAAATTGTAATTTGAATACTTTATATTAGGTTATTATGGAGATCGATGCCTAGATTAGTAATAATGTTGCCACGTTTTCTGCCTACCATAAAACTGGTCCCTCCACCACAGATTAAATAAATTACTATGGTTCTGCTTTATATTCTGGTTACAATTCTACAACGTTATACCAATTTGTATTTAGCTCGTTTCTCGATAAATGCTACAAGAATTACGAGCTTCTATTTAGATAAGAATAATTCTATTACAGTTTTTATGACTTTCAATGTTATTAACGCGTAATTTATTGGAACTATAAGTATCTAGTGTTTTGTTGTTAATGTTATACCTATACTAGTATTATAATATAGTTTCATATTTAAGATCAAAACCAAATTGTAAATTTATGTCTGTTTGCGTAGGTAGATTTATTTTTACAAAAATATCTCAGTAAACGATGGTGAATAAATCTACATTCCATTCAGGCCAATTTGCAACGTCCTTTTTTTTTATTAAATCCGTAGACAGATCTTTCGTAACAAATATTGCTCAATATTAACATTCCGATGAATCACGCCTCATCATTTTTAATAGATAGTGATCTATCTTTTGAAAATTCACGTTTCCACGAAAAATATTTCAAACTCAAATAAAATAAACAAAAAGTATAAAACCCGTTGGAAAACATCGTAATTTCGTTCAAAGCCATTTAATTTAAGCGCAGTGGGCTGCGGGAGAGTATAATCTGATTTATATGTGTAGGCAGTATTTCTTCTTTATACGTTTATACGCTCTTTTCACACTCACACCACCGCTCGCCCGTAATTCGTTCCGAAACACGCGAATTCAGTTAAGTGCTTTTCCTTTTCTATTTTTACGACAAACCGTGTTTTATATACTTGTTTTGAATACAGACTTTAAACACGAGAACTAGTTTGTGTGAATAAATAACAAACTCGGGTTAGCATTTGTAAACTTTTAAAGCTTGTGGCAGAAATTTATTTAACGCGGGGAAAATCAAACGCCACATCGTTCAGAACTGAGATTTCTTGATGTGTTTTCTAGAATAAAATCTTTTAGCTAGTATGAGGGATTGTGCTCGGTGTAGCGTTATTTTTATTGGATGTTGCTCAAATTGGATTCTCTCGAATCTATAGGTCTGCGAGTGGACCCTCCCGCTCCCGTCGTCGAAGAGTTATTTATTCCCCTCGGAGCGCCCTTTACGAGCACAATATCAGCGCTCCATTCCACGCCTCGAGGGCCGCTCGCCTATTGTGTTCTCCCGCGAATAAAACTATCAAATTAAATAACAATATACTCTACTTCGACACTTAAATAGACGAGAAACAAGTTTTAATGGATGATGAAGCTATTATAAGGTTGGAATCTGTGGAAACGTATAGTTATATTCATTTACGCCTGAGGCACAAGCAACGCTACGAGCGAAACACGCCACCCAATTTTAATATTAACAGAGAAAGAAACTCTTGTCAGAATTTGTTCTCCTAAAATGGGGTCGCAGCGTAAATATTCATGATCGCGTCTCATATAAATATTACGCGAGACACTCGGGATTGTTAATGAAACAAGATGGTAACTCTAAAGGCTCAGAGAGCTTAAGTTATTCCCGCCACGTCTTTGTGCCTTCGCTATTATTTCAAATTATTTTTAATTGACTAAAAGCAAGCGAAAAACACAATAACAACTTGGCGAGTTAATTATGAGTTTGGAGCTCGGAGACGCTGCGGCAATGAAAGCGTTCAACGCCAAATGCTCGCCGCTTTGTCGGCGCTTCAACAATTTCTTACAAATAAAATGGAACGTGAAAATCATAACGCAACAATAGGCCGTAATGAAATCTCTTTTTTACGGCTCACGGGTACGGAGCGGAGCAATTTTAACCTCGTTTTCATTGAAATTCGCATTTCATCCGAGCAACAAAAGGGTTTGGCTCTTTGCGAAATGTCAATTGTGAGGAGGGTATACGGTCCCGTGATGTTATCCTGGTAGCAGCGGACACATGTACGCGGCACGCCGTGATAAACACAGCCACACACACGCATAGTAGTGTGCATTCGTCCCGTGTGTGTAGGTACTGTGTACGAATACCCACCGGCTCTCCTGAATAATACATGAGCAGCAACGAATGCTTTAAAAAGTTAACAAGGTTTTCCCGGGTTTTTCTTTGTTCTGCTACTCACTGGAGAAAAAACAAATTGCTTCCACCAGAGCACACTGAAAAATTTGATTTACTTTATCTCTGTCCTATCATATCATATTGTCTGTGTTATTAAAGATTATTTTATACAAAGAAGAAATTATTTTACGATATTTTTGGAACATTATCTGTATTCAACAATATGGCTCATGTTTCATGAATAAAAACCACATTATGGAAAAAATAACAAAGGCACAAATAAAAGAGCTAAAAATATTTCTTTCATACGCTGGATCAGACAGGGTAAATGATGTTTCCATTTCAATTCAAGATATGAAATTCTAAGTAGCTCAATTTATATGAAGACATCAAGAGTGGTTGAACAAAGGAGCTAGGTTATAAGTTGTTTCAATTGAACATATATATATTTCCCTTTTGACCTACTTCAGCGAACAATAAGAGCTAACAAAGCAAGAAATGATAAAGTACAGTTAAAAAGATATCTAATTCACAAAGCGGAACAGATTAATTTGTATTTCGGTAGCGTTCCAAGAACAACAATTAAGTACTGACGTTGGGGATAAGAAGTGTCTGGCAAAAGTTCCCGGACTAGGCGGAGCCGGGTTACGGTACGGATACCTATCCGATAACCGGATTAACGCGCCCTCCCTTGTTGCGGGCTAATTCGCACGCGAACTTCGAACGGCGCACTCCTAGACATTAATGCTCTCCTGGTACTTCGGTTGATTTTCACTTAACACCTTTCCACAACGCTCGGAGTTAAGAAGAGTGGAAATTAACTTCAACTATCTTTTTAGGCTTCCTTGTGTTAATTTTTGTCTGATTGTTTCAATATTCGTTGGGTTTCCGAAATGTCAAGTTTGCTGCTTGAGGATAAACTGTCTTGGCCGGTTCCATGATTGAAATGTTTCATTTTCAATTTTTATACTTTTAAAATGTCGAAGCAAGCGTCAGATTTTCATTCGTTTCTGACTTTGTGTGTCTATTTATCGTATTTGCAGTCTTTAAAACTTCCGAAAGCTGAATTTAATTCCAGTTGGTTTCATTATGTCGTTGAGCAAACAGCGGTGGATGAATATTAAAGTGAGCTGAAAGTTCGTATTAATTTTTAAGCTTTCCAAGCTCAATCAGGGATTTTAATTTTATAATTGACTTAATAAAAACTTTTAACAGCTGACGGGAGTCGTGAAACGTTTATGACATAATAAAATGGTAATGCATTAAGTCGATCGGCGTAGTCGACGTTTAATGACCGACCTGGGTCGACTTCCTCAATAAAGTTATTGTCTGTCATCATCTCTGCCGTTCAAGGATACAAACTGAGCTGTTAAAATAATATATGAGTATAATATTATAACACTTATTGTAACGGGACACGCACAGAATCTGACAGTTTTGAAATTTCATACTTCCTGTATATGAATAATTCTAAGCATGTTGAAAGACCCGAAGTAGATAAAATTCCTAGAATGTTAAATATTACGTAAGTAGGATACTTTCTGGAATGGAACGCGTACCTTTAAGGGCAATATCACATTTATTATTAAGCAAGGAGATAATTCGATATCGAAGCCATTCGATATTCCTTTCTAATTATAGAAATAGGATCAAAGAAGAAAATACATTCCTTAAAGATGACTGACGGAAACAAAGAAGCTTTGAATAAAAAGATGGTATAACGTTGTTATAACGGGAATAAACATACCGAGTCTCCATACCAACTACTTATAATCCTTTTCTAGAACCTTATAAAGAAACAAGAGCATTCTGACCATGTTTAAGTTATTACAGTATTACTTATTAGAACTAAAAACGAATCATATAAATCCTGTTTTATAAAAATAGGTACCAAATTAAAAATCAGTTCTCATTTACAAATTAAAGATTGATTTTGAGAATCGAAGAACAGAGCAGGTAATTTGTGGGATCCCCGAAACAAAGATTAGCTAAGAAATAGCTACTAGGTAGTCATTAACATCACTCCATTGAAGAAATAGAAAAGGCTGGGATTTAGACCATCCTGCGGGTAGATAGATTAGCCTCAAAGCCATTTATCTTGACAGAATGATTAATAGAAAACGATATTCTCATCAAGTACCAAGTTCTCATTATGTGCCTACTTTTCACACAGATTACGAATAAACAAACTGAGAGCATGATAATAATATTAATGCCATAATCCATTCCACATATGTATGTATAACGTGAACCATATTTGGCTGCCATCTCTGCGGTAATACTATTCTATACAAGCGTATGTAGATTCATATCATTTTAATAAATAAAAGGTGATAATTTCTGAATAATTCACAATAACACTGAAAAAGGCATTGTTCTAGCTAAAAATAGTCAACAAATATCTCGTTTAACTTAAAACAAATATACATTTTTTAAATCACAAAACTACCTACTATTCTGAGCACTAGAGCGACCATTTAATGAAATTGAGTTAGGACAAGACAATACAAACGTTAAAAAAACAATTAGTCGACAACAATGGAACAACTATAAAGTATATTTTACAATGACTAATTTCGCCCGCTCTCAACTAAACAAGAGTAACAGTCGAAACGTTGTTATAAAGGAAACTTATTAATTATTACAAATAAAACTTGGTCCGTACGTAATTAAGAGTCCATTTTGTGACAGCCTCTTAAAATTCAGTCCGCGAGCGCGCAGCGGGCTCAAAGGCGAAATAATTATAGCGAGGGTATAAGAAAATGCCGGGAGCCAACGAGATCAAAGAGAAAATTCCCCTTCGGTAAATAATACAGCAGGATTTCGGCATTTCGTTACTTTGTCACGGTATTCGATGTTATGGAGTTATTGATACCTACATTTTAGTCATTAAACCGTAAAATGAACAAAACCAATATTAATTTATTATTACTTATCCTACTACTATTTCTATTATTTCATCGTTTTAGTTTTTACAATCATTTTAGGATTAAAAGATGAAAAAACTTAAGGTAAAAGCAGATAAGGCAAAATATTATTGAACGTTAAAAACGTATAACTGTTTATCTTGGTCAATGATCGAGTTTAACCTTTTTAAAGAATGGATGGAATGTTGGAAAATAGACGTAGTTATTCTAAGACAGACTGTTAAATAGATTTACACGTGAAGGACGGAGAAGCTTCAAGTGTATTGGTATTATGGTGACCATAATATTGCGTTTGAAAGTGACTAATACAAGTCACTACAATATTTTAAAAACTTACCTTTCGGGCCTCCATGGTTTAAAATCCATAAATCAACCGAAGTGGTGCTTTAAAAATCGCCGACTTACCTGTAAACAAAGAAAACTACAATCATATGTAATCTATGTTTCGTATTTGGGGATAAAAGATTTGAATTGCTTTCCAAAAAAATGTAAATTTAAACGACGTTAGCTGTAGAAGGACTGATGAGGACTGAGTTATTAAAAGATAAGAAGTCAAATTCTATGCGTATTTCGAAACCAATTCAACGACCCAGTACAGATACTACATTATTATTGATTGTGTGAGAATTAGGCTTACTTACGTTATATTATATAGAAATCAAAACATAAAGGCCACTGACAAAGCAAAGTTGGTGTTGTAAGCTCATTCCATTTTCAAACAGACAAGCGCCTACCGTACACAATAATCGTAAAATCGCATTACAACGTCAACCTTAAAGGCTTCTCCAAGCGTAAATCTGAAATGAATGAGCTACGGAATTACGGATTCACCAGACGCGCTCCAACTCATAACAAAGTCACTAAACAGTCTTAAATTGTTAAAAATTAACATTCAAATTGGGGGAGCGCTGTTAGTGGAATTAGTACGAGTTTCACTCATAAATCGTCTGGAGAGGGTGGCATTCGCCGGTTTATTGGCTCCACGTCGACATTCGCTCGCTAATAAATGAAGCAGAAAACTTCTACTTGTGTAGTGCGGCTGTTTGTCGACGGCGGAAGACATCTCGGAGCACCTACATAACCGAAACTGTGTCTACATCGAGCGCCGTAGAGCTCAAACTTCCACGAAGTACGCTTTTATAACTTTCTTCGTCCCGCTCTCCCAAACCATGACAGACGAGGACGCCACGAGCGCATTATGGGTTATGAAATGAGCTCCGTTGCCTCATGTTACCCTGGCGGAGAAAATGAAATTATGACTGTAGCGCGCGCAAAGAAAGCAGACATGACATCTCTAATTCTTCCTTGCCCCAGCTTTTACGAGCGGGCGAGTTTTGAAATAAAAATTGTGTGCGAGAAAGAGCATTTTTATAACGACCCTTTCTTGAGCGAGACAATCGGACCGTGTGATGTCTAGTGTCTACTCTCATTTTAACGTAACATTGTTTGTCTACGTGTTGTCTATACCGATTACCTTCAGCATTCGCCTGACAATGACAATGCTTGTGTTTATGTACCTAAGTATTACTTCATTCATAACTATGACAGGTACTCAAATTAGTGACGAATTAAACCTTAATGCTTTGATGGGGCTAAGGTTAATAGGTGCGTTTATTATGTAGTTACATTGTAATTGGAACCCACATTAATTAAATGTATTGTGATGTTTAATTAGTTGAAGTAGAAACAGTTTGAATCTATAATGCTTTACATACAGATGATAATATAATTATGATAATTGAATACGTACTACGTAGGTATAATGGAAATAGTTGTAAAAGGCCACGCTTGAAATACCACGTAGTCACATTACAGACATGCATGAGTTTAATTTAATTATTATTCTACACAAAAAGACTATATCATCAGAATAAGCAAACACCCCTAAGCTAAGATTAATTTCACATCAGTCATTATATATCATTATCATTTATAAAATAGGAAAAGATCCAATTCATACTTTCATAGCCAAACAAAAATCAAACCCCTGAGGCACAGAATTCGCCCTATTACCCCTGAGGATAGAAAATATTATTTTACTAAAACGAATGTGACGATATCCTTAGATTATGTCTTACGTAGTGAAATTCTACTCGTAATCTCTTCTTGGAAAAGAGATGAAGTTTCATCTCTTTTCTAAGAATAAATCCTTATGCCAAAAACTCTTTTTTCTAAATTCTTTTGAATTCTTTTCTGAATAAGGAAAAATACCAGATGATAATATTAAAGCCAACGAGCTAAGGAAAATACACCTAAAACGTCTTATCCCAAGTTAAACTAGCTAGAATACGCATACATACAAGATATTTATGCCACAAAAAATATTCACGCGACCTATTTAATTTGTTACAAGATTGTCAAGAGCGAAAGCTTCAATGAAAGTATGAGTTAGCTTTTCGCAATAGATTTTATCGCTTGGAACTATGTATTTGCAAAGCCGGCCGGCCACGCGGCGCGCTAAATAACGTCTACTTTATCAATTACATCGTAAAGTGTTCACTACGGAGTACCGGTGTTTTATCAGTATAAATCAATCACATCTTTACCTGTTATCTTAAACATGAATTTAGAAGCATATGTGACAAGGATAGCTAGCTTAAAACTAGTGTTAGAAAGGGAAGGAGCCGGCGGCATGTAACAGCGGTTTTCAAGCTCAACATGAGTTAGATTGCATGTTAATAGCGGTATTTGTCTATTAGTATAACAGGCAAGTGGAGAATGGAGATGTTATCACAAGAGGTTGCGGCTACGACTTGTTTGTGACACCAGTGCTTATTAGTATTCGATAAGACGATAAAGGTGAAACACTTAGCACATAGACTCTGATCGTTGATCAAGTGCCTTCACTTCACATCAAAATCATAACTTACATATAATACATTATATTACATAAATTAGATTGACAAGATAGTTAACTTAGTATATTCACCCAGCTTGCTCCAGATGACGTAAGTCTACCGCACCAAAAAATATAAGTACTGTATTTTTTGTTGTATTGTAAAGTATTATTGTATTTTGTGAATAGATTTTGATCTTAATAACTTGTCAATAGCGTCTAAAGTGGCATTTTATAGGGGAGGCTTCAGCAGTGGACGTCTTCCAGCTGTTGGTGTGTGATACAATGATTGTAGTATGTAGTGTGCTTGGATAAACATTATAATAGAATTCATTTAACCTAGTTACTTATGTGATTATTGAATAGACAATGCCGTGCGAGATGAGGTTGTTATCATTCAGCTTGTTACTGACATAATCACAGGAAATGCTGAACTGATACTTTTTATTTTAAATTATTGTATCTACTCTATTATATTGTAATTTGTAACTAACGACTGATAGGTCAGAATAGCAGCAGCAAAAGGTTAGTAGCTAATAAAGTAACGGAATAAAATAAACATTATAAATGTCACATTTGCATACGAACATACGACGACGCTATTACTTAGCACCTCATATAAGATAAGGTTAGCATGAACATCAGACAAATGACGACATACCTTGTAAGAAAACAGACCATCCAAATGTTTACAACGCTACAAAGGAATAAAACAAGATCGATATGCGATTTAAAGATAAAACACACAAAATGTACACAGCGCAATACGCTAAGCATAAACAATCCGTTACCGCACACATTTCTACGCAAATAACAGGTCTGTAAATCAAACAGTTTAATCCAAAAAACTAGCTACTTGTATGAAATTAAAGGCAATATAAATTAAGCCCAACAATAACACTATAAAATGTGTTTATTATACGCAAAGATGCGGTTATGCTAATGTAACAACACACAACACACATATACGGTAAATGGCACCGCAATTAGGTACTTGTGAAGTGTTATTATCATCGCTCTTGACAAGCTCACGACGGCAAAAAACATATCTCTCGTCTCAATAGGATGATTGACATTTTTGTTGCCTCAGACGGAACCAGTTTGCGTTGGAGCTCTTCAATTGTGTACGACACACAATACGCTTGATCGCTATTCGCTGAACAGGCACCAGCTGGCACGATCGATGTAACACCAACACTAAACATCGGTTTCAATCCGTTTAATAATCTTCCTTCACGGAATCGATTTTCGAACAAACATGATGTCATGCAAATTAAATATGACCGTAGTATAGCTACAGCGGCACAAATAGACGCTAATACGCCTGTTATCGGAGCGGGTAACGCTTCCCGAGGGATCTTAGAGGCTGTGTAAGTACCATTAAGCCGTCTGTAATACACCAACTAAGTATTTGCATGAAAACGACAAGGTATTTGCATATGCAAATTGCGTTCTATCTTTATTTGGGCCGCGGACGTTCACTCGGCGTCCTTATGCAAATTCGAGACCAATGCGATTAATAGCCTAATCTTCAAAAGCTTCTAATAGTTAGTAATCCTTTTATGAATCCTCCGTGTCTAGAAAGTATTACATTCCATCTCCAATTAAACTCTTACAATGGGAACAAATAAGAAAAGAGCATGAATAGAGCGTTAACAAGGCAAAAAAACCATGGCCTATTACGGTCTTAAATAATAAAGTATTATAATGCAACGGAATCGGCTTTAAGAAATAGCTGCGGAACACCAGAACGAACTGAAGACAACAGCCGAGTGAACAATAACGACGGAGCCGCTCATTTCTGTAGTCTCAAACGAAAACAATAAAACAAAGAAAGCGCAAAAACGGCGCGGAGCACGCAAGCGAGCTCTCGAAAAATAGCAGTAAGCTCACACGCGACGCGCCGCGGTGCCGGCCGAGGCCGACGTCGATGCCAGCACATCCAGTGCCGTAAACCTGACACACATGCACGAACACTAGCAGGCAACCGCACACCAGCTCACATCACAACACCATGTACCGGCTTACCCTCCGCTCCGCGTCCGCACTTGTGAAGGCATTCGTGCGTGAACCCAAACCCACCCGGGTATGGCGTACCCATATCGACATATACGTACTTATTACCGGTACGTGCCTCGCGGTATCCATTTCGCAGCGGAAAAAGTGCGCTTTGACGACGTGTGTAAGTAATTGATTAACTGTTTTGAGAGCCTGTCCACGAAAAGTGGCCGGCCGGCGACGGACGGACATCGAACAACCCCTCATTCGGGAAGGCTCGTTGATCGCTTTAAAATCTTAATAAATGCGTGTCATTCATTTCACTTCCAGTTATAATAAACGATGCGAGACGAGCGGTTTCAAATTACGTACTCTCCACTCGGAACGGCTGTTATTTTTATAATGGACTCTAATAACACGTCCATTGAATACGTTGCACGTTTTTTTATTATTCAATCGTAACAATTTCGAAGTCAAATTTTAATGCACGCTTTACGACTTCCCTTGGCACGATTTCAATTAAGTGTTTTATTAGAGAGCTAAAAACGCCAAAGCATAATAAGTTGTGTAGATTAGCGGGAATAAATAAGGTTGTATGGGCAGTAAACGTGATGGGGGATAATAAACGGGACGAATTGTGCGATGTTGTAATAAAAATGGTGGAAAGAATAATTTATAACAATAGAATAGCGCGCGGAGATGTCGCGATTCGCGGCGGTCGCGTCTGCTCCATCCTGCATCAATAAATAATTCATGGAGCATCGCGCCATTGAGAAAGTGCTCTGTGAACGCCATACTAATTCAGACGTTGAATTACTAATATAATTTCCTTGTGATCCTCAATATGTGCACAATATACAAAAGCAGCTAACTGACACGCTTGTTGCACACTCGTATTAAAATACACTACATATACAGCATAGCAGCATGAACAAAAAGCGATATGAGATAAAAGTTGAGAGAAACTTACGAAAATGTTTAGCTAGAGAGAGATCAATTAGCGTCTATTAGTAGACTGTACTATTAAATATTCTGTGCGGTTGACGTAAATAGCGCGGGCATATTCACACTAAGTATTTCATAAAAATGCCCTCGGACGTAAAAACATAAAAGAGGAGGTATAATCCATGATAATATTTGTATAATGAATAATAATAGGAACGAAGATCAACAGAAACTGTTTGAAAGCTAACAAAAAGCAACCCAACAAGTCAACAAATCGTATCAACTATACATTTTTTTTTATATGGAATAAACAATGATATGATATTTTGATGTAACAAGTTAGCAACCGAGGGTACCTTTGGGGACGAGAACCGAGCAGATTAATTCATGCAATTTCAACTCTGATGTACCAGGAGAATACGAAACTGAGGAGGTAGTCAGTTACACCGAAACTCCAGACGGGCGATGGACGTACGCGAAATATTAGGAATATCATTTGACTACTTACTGTACATTGATGACTACTGATCTCATGATCACATGACTGAATTCATGATCAGTCAGGCAGATTATTTCAAATATTTGATATTTGATTCATTATATAATTGAAGCACTGTTAAAACAAGCAAACAACAAGGTCTAGTATTAGTAGCAGAACACTTGGTCGAATCAACGTTTCTAGGTACGTTTGTTTGATAATAAGTAATAACGTAGAACGATTAAATTGAATTTGTTTTAATACAATGTTTAATTTCAAATGGCTTCAAGAGTATTGGCTGTTTTTTTTTCATTGATGAAGAAAATTTTGAAATGAAATCTGGTGCATACCCGGTAACTAAAGCTTTTTAAATAAAAGATTCAAATTATAAAAACAATGGTTAATCAAAATAGGTTTTTTTTTAAACGGGTTAGTGCTGATGGTCACTGCCGACCTTTACAGCGTCAGCTGGCGGGCGGTGAGATGCCATTACTGAGCTCGTGTGGTCTCATAAAAGTCGTAAAACCCACAATTCATACAATAATGAGAACAAGTTACTTCAAAAGTCAATTTAATTAACGTTCACAGAACTCCGTTCCGCGCCAACTTTACGACCTGTCGTCAACTGAATGAAACGATATTTTCATCAGCACATGTATAAATCCATTTCGCTCTTGCTTGTTAGACTCAAGTTTGTTAATGTTCTGAAAGTTGGAGCTCGATTGGATGAGATTTCAGCGATCGGTGCGTGTGGATCGCTCGTCGGGAGAAGCCTCGAGGGTGGCAAAGGGAGAGGGTGCTTCAACCGCCTGATGGAGTGAGAGAGAGGTGGATATTTCATCGACTTCGACTATAAGATGGCAGACGTTTGTGGTTGATAGTTTATAGTTATTGCCAGCGAGCGCGCCGTGTCCCGAGCCGCTTTATCACATTGTTAGCGTTGTTATCCGACTACTGCGGATTAACTGGATCTTTACCCTGACAGACCGCAGACTCTGCGTCCTAATAGCGCTTGAACATACCACCTTGTTACTTTTCTACCATCCATCATCATCGCAGCGCCTCACAATTTGTTGTAGTTCTTTCGGAAAGCGATAAACCGCGATACCTTATGGCATTTTAATTAAAAACAACGGCGTGCTCGGAATTTATTCCCCCACCTCGCGACTTTAAAGGGCGGAGGTGTCGCGTGTGAATATAAATCTCGCCGGGATAAAAATGGGAAGGCCCAGTCGGGATCTGTATAAATGTTGCAATTCGTGCGAGCCGCCGCGCCGCGCCGGGCCGTGATCGATTGCTTTACTATCGTCGCACTATTTCAACTACAAGACGTCTCATTTATTCCTGTCATATTCGAACCATTTTATTTCGCTCGAGGTATTCGCAGAGACAAAATATACTATGATGAGTGGGTTTTATAAACGGATCATGAATCGTGACGTGAATTACACCTAATAATACGTATTGCATTAATATGGACAGGTGGTTTATTATTGAAAGCATTAAATGAGAGAGAAAGAGCATATTAAAAATAAATTGATATGGTTAAATAGCTTCTTACAAAAACTTTCCCGGTAATAGTTGGCAGATGCGAAAGGTACTAGGGAAGCATAAAGTCGGGGAGATACACGAGGCGTCGGCCCTTCCGCCATAAATTCAACGGAGCAAAGAAAGCGTTAACTCTGATTTACAGACATTTGCGTCGGCCGTGACGGGACTGAGAACGCGGGCAACACGAGCACACTCACCAGCCAATGTTACTTCAAGTTCACACTTTAATGGGAAGGAAAATTCCGTGAGAACATTATAAAAGGTTTTCTGTATTATATCATCTAATAAAATCGCTGGTGTGTGTACAAAGATGCAAAAAAATGACAACGCCAAGGCCGATTTGGCGAAAAATTCACGTCGGGACGTCCGAGATAGCAATCACAAAGAAATCACAAAAGCCCGGGAAATTTGTCGCGCGGACAAAGGCATCGCTAACACGTGACCGCTCGCTCACAACACAACGCAACGGAAAGATTATTTTAGAAACAAATGATAGCTAAGTCTGTAAAGTCCAAGGGGCAATAGCGTTATCAACAAGATATCACTTACAATTTTTTTTTGTAGTTCATCGTTCAGGATAATATCATTTCCTGGTAGTAGGTCAGGTAGGTATTAAATAAACTATCTTTAACTTGGATGCTCTAACCGGAACAGGGATTCTTTGCTTAGGTTAATGTGTTTTAGATTTTAGCCACATACAACATAAGCTATGTATTCTCCCAGGTCATACTCTCATAGAAATTTCTTCTTATAGCTACTTACTTTACTCTTACTATTACTTACTTACCTGTCCTTAGGTTTTTAAAGTAAAGGAATCATTTGGAGCTACTCAATCAAAGGTAGTAAGTAAAGTTATTAAGAATTAATAAGAGAAGATGGTTATTATGTAGACGATATACTTAACAGTTTAAAATAAACCTTCAAACCCTTTATGATCAGACAGCAATGAAAAAAGCCTACGAGGGCAGATTGACTAAAAATCAGAAAGACTTGAAATGCATATTGACTACAATTTTAATAGTAGTAAAAGTAACATAACAGTAGTGGTAATATTTTTAGTAGTAGGGATTATTACTGTCATTGCAATCATTTCTAGTTCGCGACGTTGCGTTGCGGCGCAGTTCATTTATGCACAATAGTTGAAACTATCAAACTCAGAATCGATCCAATCACGGTAAATATCCCGTAAGTACCTATTTTGAAAAGTATTTAGTGAAAAAACAAAAGTAGGAGAAAATGGAGAGTAGTGGCCAATGTCTCAGACAATGAAATTCATAATTAACGATAATCAAAATATGTACATCTTTCCAATCTCCACAGTCAGAGATAAAGGTTTAAATAAAAAGACCCCAATTGACATCCTTGCAAAGTCGCTTTCAAACTAAATTCAATTAAAACTTTATTAATTTAGCAAAGAATCGTTGGACAAACTTCAATTCGTTGAAACGGTTACTTTGTGAAGTAAAATTTAACTAATACAATTTATGCAAAGATAAAAGTTTGTACGACGGAGAATTCACGAAAAATAATTGAAATAAAAAAGATGTAACGGTAGAGTAACGGACAAGTCTGAAGATTTTGTGAGCCGAGTTGTAGCTGGAGCTACGGGGTTTAAATTAGTTTTGTAATATTAAGTACTTTCGTACAATAAATTTGTTGTCCATGAACGTAATCAAAAGGAATAAGGAACGTCCGCGTCCTCACGTAGCCTAATAATAATATCTGACATTGCGCACTTTGTGGTGTTATATGCGCAGTAATTACAATAATTAAGTATTTTAAGTACCTCACCCCCTTTGACTTGTAAAAGTGCTATGAATAGCCTATTTGCTATAGTACACTCTGATTTATATTTTTTTTATTGTGGTCGAAATTTGGCCCTGTTGATGAGCACTGCAAGTTGGAACTAATTTAAGCGGACTACTTTAGGGAAGTTTTTTGCGCTTGCTGTTGTCGCTGTTGTTGATGTTGTTATTGTTGTTGTCGTTGTTCATCCCTATTTTTATTTAGATATATTCATTGCCTTTATGATCGCACATCGTATACACGTACGATCTCTCATGATCTCTCAAGTTTTCTTAGATTGCATTTTCTCTAAATTGTGCATATGCGGGCTACTAAGTTTTGTAGTGAATGACAACTGAAGTTACAAAAACAAAGACTGAGGCTGGGAACAAGCGTGACCGTACTTTATGATAGAACTTCGAACAAAAATGCAAAAAAGTGAAAATGGAAGTTCACTCACATATGGAGAGTTGGTTGTGCCAAACTAGGTTTGAAATATAGGTGGATGCCAATTTGCCAAGAACCGCAAGACTCGCTCGATATAGAGTTAGGAATATTAACATTTGAAACCAAACTGTATCTTTTCTTACATACTTGGAGGAAACTATAAATATGTCCTTGCCGTCAATTGGAAGGAGCAAAGTTGCAAATCTTTCATGGTGAAAATGTGGAAGAAAGCGTAAGTACATGCTTATATTAATCACAAAATATCACTGTTTATAGACTGTCCAAGTGTCCATACACAGTGCCTTAATAATTAAAACATATTGAGCACATTCGAACATTTCGAACTGACACACTTATGGTTAATACACAGAGTTTTCTACTATGAAAACTTTGTATTAATATCACAATTCATAACTTGTAACAGCTACCTACAAGCACGAAAAAAATTAAAGGCGTGATATAACGTACCTATAATCAAATACAGAACGTGTAATTTGTAATCACAACTGTTATTAGTAGGGCCGTGTAATTAGAGCACATTTTGTATGGCCAGGGCGTGGCATAGCATTCCACGCGTGGACTCATTAAATTATTAAAGCGTACCGCACTTATGCTAATAACCGCAAAAAAAGTTAGAAAACCAACACCTGCCTGCAAGTTAGTGAAATACAAGTCTGTGCACTAGTTACTGGCACAGAGTGAACGCTCCCAGAATATAAGGTGTTCAAGTAAAGGCTAAAAGAATATAGACATTTTTATCCTGCTAGACGGTAATAAACTAGTATAACTACACAAAATTTGGACAGCTACGAAGAACGCTTCGCAGTTCGCAAATTACGGTATTAAAAATTTAAAAGCGGTACCTATTATGTAAACGTTTGTTCTATTCGAAAACATTGTAGTTTTAGTTCGGGTCGTAAACATAAACCTTGGCTTCTCACGCTTCAAAATGCAACATTGAACTGACGGACGACTATCAAAAACCTATGTTTTAAAGTGCACATAAAATCTTATTTTACATGTTTGCTAACTGGTGAAACAAGTCACAGGTTTATTAAGGACTGTGCAACCCTTATTATGCGGTACTTTCGATATCGAAAATACCGTTATTTCCTTCAAATTAAACATAATACAGAGTTATCATCATTACACAAATAGAGGTAAACGAAACAATTTAATCTTAACAAAAAATAAATGGAAGGGGGCCAGTTCGGAGCACTGCAAAAGTAAGCGGATTCACCAAAAATAATTATTGAGCACTAAAAGAGTTCCATTTCCTGCGAAGTTCTAAAGAACAACTGCATTTTATCATAGTATTCATTTGACTCAACCTATGTCTTTCCCTGAATGAAGAATCAGCGTCTTCAGAACAGTAATCAAACATTAATCCCATGTTAACGATAACTCGTTAATACAACAATAAATGTAAAGGATACCTAAATGACAATAAACCACTATAATGTTATCTGTAATCGGCTTAACAATATTTAAAATCATACTTTTAACGATATGACCACCACCATTGGCCAAATAAACATAAAATTAAGCTCAAAGTGTAAAAAATTTATGACCCGAGGAGATTTATACTTCTACGTATTAAAATCTAATTTGAATATCTAAACTTGAAGATTGTAAATATAAGATATGGATTAGAATATTAAAGTAAAGTTGTTCTCGAAGATAATGTTTTTGAAGGTGAGATGAAAATGAAATCCCATAAAGCTTTTAGGTGATATAGCTGCTGGATTAATGTTAGTACATTCAAAAATAAATTGAGGCGCCCGAAGGTATACAATAGCCGTTGCGATATAATATAATAGTAATATATAATAATATAATATAATATAAGTACTTTAATGTTCAAATTTCTTTAATGTTGGTATGTGCAATAAAGAGTTATTCTATTCTATTCTATAATAGTATCTATTTAGTTCTTAAAGTTGAATAAACAATTATCATTTGCCGCTGAGCGTTCGCTATTTCGACAGGTTAATTCCAAGGAATAGATCAGATGGATTTTATCTGCTCGAATTAAACTAATTGCTATTTGTAACGATTTCGTTCGAGACATTATCGGTTTAATCGCTTTTACAGTTATATCTCTACGGGCGGCTGACAGACGTGTATTACGTAACTCGAAGTGTATATTTAAGCTGAGGTACAATATTATGTTCCGAATTGATATCGTACACAAAAGTAAATGAAATTTGCATTGTAACCACTGATTAAATAGCTAAATCGAAGATCCAAACGACCACGGTACGCTAGTTAGGAATTTTACGTTCATCAGTTCCACGAAAGGCATAGCAGTGGTACCGAAATAAAACGCCGGCTGTTCCGTTAGAGTGACCGGCAGTGACGCTGACGGCACCATTTGCATTCGCCCAGGAAATAGCTACTGACAACTACCGACATAACTACGCACTGCGGGTATTAACACCTCATTTTATACCATAGATAGAGACTAGAGAGTAATGAAATTTAATAGGTCCTCCTAAGTTCACCATGTAACCGTGTTCTTCCATCTATGGAAGAAAACACACATTACTGGATCCCTGCACTTTTCTTGAAGAAGAAATAGTTATACAGCTGCAAACTGTTGAAGATTGAGTCGTATCGTATGCAAAGCCATCGGAATGGTGAATGAAACATCTTTGAAGTTCTTGAACGAGCGTTCGTTCGCAGCCGCCAACGCTGTTACTCGTGTTTTCCATACAAATCCTAATCTAATCTATAATCTATCTATTCTGGCACGCTAATACGGATAACCAATACATCACTGAATATATTATTTTAAATTGGAGCAATAAATATCTGGAGCCATTAGAGGCGAAGTACGTCGTCGCGCCGGCTGATCACTTTATCTTCTCCTCCAAACATAAACCTTCGACCGTAAATCTTCTCTCAAGACGTGACTTTATCTCAGCTGGAATGAATCAATCAGTTATCAACAGTCACGGCTTATTGCTTTTTTTATTCCATCTTTACATTTTGTTTTTATCATCATCATTGTTATTGTCTAGTCTACAGTACAATACTCTGCGATATTCTTAGCAATCGTAGTTCGATCCAATTTTCAGCATAATAATATTCTCTATTGCAAAAACTGAGACGGTCACACTTTTGTTTACATTAATTTGCAATTTATTTAATAAGAGAGAGTATAAATAGTAGAAAAATATTATGCATATGTTCCAACTCATAGGTGAATATTTTTGGAGTGCACAACTGCACAGTTAAGAGGCCTATTTAATTCCTAAAGTAGCCAATACAAAGCTTAATAATCCGACCCAACAGATTTGTTCAAAATCATATATGAGCAGATTGTCAATAGATTTGTTCAAAATCATATACAAGCTGATAGTCAAAATGGAATAGAAGAGTTAAGTACGTAATGTCACTTGAGCACAGCCGCAATAATAGCAATTCGCCTCACTCAATCGTTATTGTTATGACTATGAGCGTTAATGTACTCCGTAAAGCCTAATGTCGGCATATAATGAGACTCCTCGTCTGAATGGAGGTTGATGTCAGACATTTAAGCGTTTAACTCCACCTATTTACAGTATGGGTAGCGCAAACGTTCGTTTCACATTAGGCCCGACCGGATGGTCAGACTTTTAATCTAATCTATAAAGTATATTTTTAAACAACCCACATTGCGTCGTGTTCGTGTGTAATCTACGAACATTTTCAGCCAGCGATATCAATTATGTCTACTACACGCCTCGATAAATCGATCACATGCACTTTAACTCAACTGTTTTATGACAGTGATATCCTTATTTTAATTACACGAGTGTAATTTATCACTTATGGAATGGAGTATCTTATTAATAGCAACCCAAAGCTCAAAGCCATGTTTCACAGTGTCGCGTTAAAAGCACAATAAATATGTCCCCGTCATTCTTTTTAAACTGTTGTTGGAGTTGATTTGGCATTGATCGAGTCGAGTTTTATTACATGCCCATACTGGTAAAGTTTCCAGAATGAGGTTGGTGTCGTTTAGCTCATCGTCCGCGACAATGCCTTGGCCAGTAAAGTTCACACGCACCGTCGGCTTGGCAAACAACGAGACGCCAACGTTTTTGTACATCGCTTGTAAATTACGATAAATTCACTGCCGTAACCGCTAGCCATGCGTGTAAATTTACTTTGCGATAGCATAAGTACCAAAGCAAATAAGCATGACTCTCCTATAAAACTTTCAGACGTGCGCTAACATCAAAACAAATACAATACTTTAGTTAGTAAATTTTAGCTAGTCCGTGGTGAATTGGTGATACACTGGTGTCGATTTTATGTCGCACTCCCTAAACTTTATAGTCTAAAAGTCAAAAGCAGTAAACTAAATGTCCATAAAGATGAAATAAAAAAGATGGACATTTTAAATTCGTAGCTATAGACTAGTATGCGAGAGTCGAGACAGAATCGACACCATTGACATCGCATTGAAAGCATTAAATAAAACGTTCTATAAATAATTCAAGCATAAAGTACGTGGCTTCATTCGAATGGTAAGAATAAAACATTGTCAGTGCACGTGTTATAATGTCACATTATGGTTTTGGTGCTATCAACGACATTAAAAAGCAAGTCTACGCGGTTGGGAACAAAATGACCGTGGAGCATCGTTTGTCCGAACATAAAGTCGACAATAATAAAGTTCACACATGTCGTTCTGGGACCGCAAAGAGAATAAAACCCTCACCTGTTCAACCAGTTTCTTACCTGCAAAAGATAAAAGAATACAGTTAGTGCATGTTGGAAACGCGCCAGCGGCGTGGTGTTTTTAATGCGTCATTTAGCATACTTCAGATAAGGTTATCTGTTGATGCATGGGTGATCTTTCAACAAATAAATTCTGAATTTCTGACCGTTTTCAAATAACAGTCTGCTGTATAAAACACTAGATAATGCACCTCTGGTAATGATTTCAGACTTGTCAGACCATGATAATTGATAACTAATCCCAAACTAAACATAAATTAATTCTTAATTGAACTATAAAAATAGCATTTTGCATAACAGAGTTACGTAGGTGTAGAGATACGTTTCTATAAGTATGGATATCGCAGTTTAGATGCTAATTTTAATGTACATTATTCAAGAACGGCTAATAAATGCTGAGATGTTAATCTGGTTTTAACGGCCACTAGAAAAGTAATTAAAACATAAAAGCCTTAATTTCATAGTTTGCATCCTCGCAGGATATTACTACCAGTGCTGGAATATTTTGAAACAAGGACCCAAATCTCAACAATTGAACTTTTTCGAAGTCTACTTTGTATCTCTGTCACCCAGTTGCAGAAACTATCATTAATCTTAATTAATCATAATTGAGTCCTTAAACTGTAGGGAGGATAACAGTTTAATGGAAGATTAAGATTTAAAGTCTACTTAAAAAGTTAATGATCGTTTCTGCAACTGGGTGTGTATCCCGTAAATGGCGTTTTTAATATGAACGTCAAAGACAGTGACAGAATATATTTGAATGGACGAGAATACGTATGTACGGCCCCAGACACGAAATGAGCAGCTCGTGCAAAGCCTTTGCAGGAAGATACAGTTTTTAGATATCCATCCATATTTTTACATTTCATTCATTTAGTCAAAAAGTGTTAATATTGCTTGTAAAGTTTCTAGGTCTACAGTCTACAGGGACACTTAAAAGAGCGTAAAAAACAGAATGAATGTGTTTATGAATTTATTAATGTAAAAGCAGTGTCACAGAATAAATAGATAGTACGTAGTAAATGTATTCTATCATCTATGTATTATAGTTTTGCCCATGTCTTCACAACTACACCCGACGAAGTGGAACAATTATTTACAAATGCCACGGCACGCGCGCCGCTTTGTAAACGATACATTGAATCAACAAGGATAATTGACTTTATATAATGGTTTCCGGCCACCTTGTTGCCAATTTCAATTTGTTCTGATATTATTTACTACACGACAGTTTATAATAAATTAACTTGTGCTACTGTAATGGTTTTTTGTAAATAAAAGGCGACATTAAAACTAGGTAATAATTTTAAAGACTGTTATCCAAAATACTGCACTTGCAGGAAATTTCGCGTAGATGAATGCAACAATTTTTTTGAAATTCAGTCCTTTAAATTTAAATCATCATCATCATTAACAGCCTGAAGACGTCCACTGCTGAACATAGGCCTCCCCCAGGGAGCGCCACTTAGAGCGGCTGCTTGCCTCCTGCATCCATCGGCTCCCCGCGGCTTTCACCAGGTCGTCGATCCACCTAGTGGGGGGCCGGCCTACGCTGCGTCTTCCAGTTCGTGGTCGCCACACGAGAACCTTTCTTCCCCATCGGTTGTCAGTTCTACGAGCGATGTGGCCTGCCCATTGCCATTTCAACTTGCTAATCCTAAGAGCTACATCACAAGAGTTACTAAGCTCAGAGTCGCGCAACGAGCTATGGAGCTAGCAATGCTCGGTGTTTCCCTGCGAGATAAATTTAAAGTTAGACATAATATTATAATCTTGTAGCCACACTTACAAAACTAAAAGTAATCACAGCATACCGCCTCTACTTAGGTTAGGAAGTGCCATAATATTAAGAGTAAATCATTAAAGAAGCCTAGAAAAATGTCTTTAAAATCCATTTTATAAAATCAATTAACACTTGCAATTTAATCAAAACGAAATGTCAGACTTTGCAATTAAGAATGAAATAACTATAGTGGTTAAACACACAGAGATATAATATAACATCGTCAATATCTTGATAATTAACGCGTTTAATATTCATATATGCAAATGGGGACATAAATAGTTTAAGATGCTTTAATTATACTGCGTGGTGATATCATGCTCGTTATTTTTGGGTTCCGTAGTAATAAATTCGTTTTATATGCCCGTCTGTTCGAGCTAATTCTTTGTGAATTAAAATAGTGTATGAAATTTAGTGTAAAATTAGTTTAAAAATAAAACTAAATTCAAAAGGAATTAAACAACGTGATTATTGGCCCATTGAATTCCATTTGTATTCTGTGCCCATAGCCAATTATCCACATCTTGTGAAATGGGGATGAACATATTGTAATCCGCTCGTTTCATCGCAGCATCCCCTCGTGTGATGACTGTGGACCGTGTTGTGTGCCTTATTGAAGTGAAGGTAAAGTTACATAATTAGGTAAATCATTTATTTCGTTCCGAGTTCTTAATCTGCCAGTGTTATGTATGGGGGCCACATATCTAATCTATGCAATGTAGATGCTTAATTTTCCCCTTTGATTGACCTTAGTAAAAACTAAAACATCTCTAAGTACCTATAAAACATTGTAAAAATTGTTTCAAGCTCGGTGATTGTGATATTAACTTTTCGAGTAGATAATAAAGGAAATTGCAAAATACTAGTTTGAAGGCTTATATTATAGACCTTAGATAACCGATTTTACTAATTCGAAATAAATTTTACGGAATCCTAACCACGGCCCGACTTACTCTTTGCAATTTATTTTTTAACTGAATAGCTTACCATAATAATCATATTCAATTGGCAGCTGCCATTTTTGGAAATAATTGATATTTTTACAATTTTTTTCAAAGATGAGATGTAAATTGTTAATTATAATAATAAAAACACCTTGGGCTATTTCATGTTTTTTGTTTATTCTTGTATAGTATTTTACATTTTCAAGTTGACCGTGAAAACTTTTGGAGCAATAAAATGTAAATTTTAATACCATGTCGACAATAAATGTGATAATTAAGTCTGTACCGTTATAATAACTCATAATAAAACTTTTTAAAGTATTACGGTTGTTTTGCAACAGAATATAAGGGTATTTAACTTATCATTATATTTTCGTTGTTTGAACAAACAAACAATCAATTACTTACATGTGTACATAAACATAACCCGCCAGTATCATAACAGAGGAAGAGGTGCTCTGGGTTATATTCACAAAATTAACATTTACAAAATAGACATTTGCAATTAAATATGTACACTTCTAAATTTAACATAGCGGAAGCTGTTTTATAAAATGCAAACGTCAGCCATCAATCGTAAATTAATAAATTGAACCGACGCGACACAAATGAAATATGGACAGCTCAGTGCGCGGCCAGTTAAAGCGATATTAAATAATGAAATGTTACTCTAAACGGGAGCAAGCAACGGACGCGTCAAATCACTCTATAATATAATACTTTACAGGATCACAAGGTAACCCAATAACAACAGATATTACTATACTGGCTAAGTGACATTTAAAGAGTTTTTAATTAAATATTTGATAGAATTCTCCACGACCAAACAAAACTTCTATAAATATATCAAAATTAATAAGACGCTGGAGTGTAATAAGTTATTATAAAATGGCGGTATTGCTATGCTGTTTAATAATAAGTACAGATATAGAGCCAATCCATAAATAGTACCGCAATTTTCTTGTATCGGTCCTTGGGACGGGGCCATATTATGCGACTGCGAGACATCGGTCGACTGACTGAATTACACTGGTTTAGCCATTTTAGCATATGTATACACAAAAAACGCAAATAAATAATAAATAAATATCTGTGGACATTTCACACAGCGCCATCTAGCCCCAAAAGCTTGTACTATGGGAAACAGATAACTGATAATAATACTTAAATTACTTTTTTGTTTGTAAATACATACATAGAATACAATATAACACCCAGACAGAACAATCACCTATGTTCATCACACAAATGTTTGTCCCGCGTGGGAATAGAACCCACAGCCTCCAGTTCAGAAGGCAGAGGTACTACCAACTGAGCTATCAGGCCAGTAATAAACAGACAACATGTAAATAAACGGACTACATGTTTACTTATTATAATAAACCAGTTATTGATCGACATTCACCCATCAATAGAATGTTTCTTTGTTTATGAATCGTAAACCTTATTTATTATAAGTAACACTGAACCGAGGTTATCATAATTATAATATTTGCATAGTAATACTTAAAATGTAATTGGATAGATTAAGATGATGCAGTTACTGCATATATTAAATATGCAAGACTATAATAATTTAAGCACAATAGGCTTTTTCTGTGTCTTAAGCGAAGACACAACAAGTAATTAAATGAAATATTTATACTATGCTGGTATTTTTATATTTATATCTATGTATGAGAATGATTGACGTGACGAGCTAGTCGTTCACCTGATGTTAAGCGACACGGCCGCCCATAACAGTTGCAGTGTCGCTCGGCACTACTAAATAATAAAGTGACGCGTGACACTGCACTGCGCACGTCATCCTGAGACATCACACAGTCTAGTAATCAGATTACTACACTGTGTAATCAGGTCATAAAGTCTCATTTGCCCAGTAATTTCACTAGCTACAGTGCCCTTCAAACTGGAACACAGTAGTGCTTGCACACTAATGCTTGGCGGCAGAATAACTGCCAAAGCGGTGGTACCTACCTAGACGAACTTTGCAGAAAAGTCCTACCACCTAGTAAACTTTTTGCACAAATACTTGTACTGAGGCGTGAGTTGTAAAGTTTTTGTAAAATATAAAAAGGCAAAACAAGAACCTAAGCGTACGGAGTGCTCTTGGCCAAGTTCTTACAAATCTGCTAAGAAGAGTTCATTATACAATACTTATTTACCCAAATCGCAGAATAAAAACCAAAATATTTTTAATTAGGAAAAATCTAAGTATAAAGCGACGGGCCCGATAGCTCAGTTGGTAGTATCCCTGCCTTCTGGACTGAGGGCCGTGGGTTCGATTCCTACCCGGGACAAACATTTGTGTGATGAACATAGATGTTTGTTCTGCGTCTGGGTGTTATATTGTATTCTATGTATGTATTTACAAACAAAAAGTATATAAGTATTATATCAGTTATCTGGTTCCCATAGTACAAGCTATGCTTAGTTTGGGACTAGATGGCGCTGTGTGAAATGTCCACACATAAAAAAAAAAAAAAAAAAATAGGAATGACTGCCTGCCTATTAAAAAGTAAGAAGTAGTAATGGAACGGTTTATTTAACCACGCTGTTTATAACAAAACAAATTGTGGTAAACTCATCTAAAATAGTTTGTACGTGACTGTACAGTGCGTGGGCGCAGTGGTTTTCAAATTTTAACAACGTAGTACGTCCATACTATACTAACTATTGCTTATTCTGCGGTCTTGCGATTATTCACGCGATTTCAATTAACTCGTCCAGATTTAATATTATTTGAATAGACGTAATAAATATGTAGGCGTTTTTTATTATTTATATTGAAGTAAAAACACCGAGAACCTCTTCAACTCGTGTATATTCAGTACACATTCAGTACACAATAAACGAACAGGAGCATTAATACATCTTGACGCTTCGGCTGCTCAATCAGAATTGACTGCTTTTTGGACCTTGTCGTCCCTCCAAAACTTCCCTCCTAAACCTCAATATTATTTTACCGGAACTACCAAAGCAGCCATCGTAATTGGCTGATGGCTCAGCGGACGCTCCTTCCGCCAGTGTGGCCAACCAAAATGGTATTTTTAAACAGTCTACCAACCTCTTTAATAATAAAAAGTGAGAATAAATTATAAAATTCACGACATTCGGCCATCCGACACAGAGCTGCCTCCTGGCGCTCGTCCACTTAGCAGTCAGTTCTCATTGTAGCTATACAATTTCTTATTTAAGCACATATTTCATTAGTATAGCTAAGAATCATTATATTTTATACATCATTATTTTATACTACATGTACACGTAGCTAAAGCAAAACTAAAATCCATTGCGTAATATAAGTAGATATTGACTGTGATCACAACATAAATAACTACAATATTCGAGCACAACTATAATTACAGGCCTGCACAATCTAAGTCAACACTAAAAATCAAACAAGTCATAGTAATTAAATACCTAACTACATATAAAGTCAATAACTTTGATGTCAACCGCGTATTATTGTACCAATACTATAAAAATATGAACTAAACAAAGCTATTTATAATATACAATATTAAATATATCTGCAATTCCTTGAATAATAGCAGGTATTGTTATTCATCAGTTATAATGTAATGATTAACTTATATTATTCTTAACAGTCCTATTCTAGTTTACTTTTGTAACTCAACTTCACGACATTCGGTTTACTTACACTTAAACGCTACAAATTCTTTAAGATATTTCATGGAATTAACCTATTGCGTTTTATATTACTGCAGGATATTTACGATATTTACATAATCCTCAAGAATTAAAAGTCTTAAGTATTCGTAGTCAAAGTTACTGTAAATTTACGAATGATCGTAACCTGTCAGCTAATCGCCAAAATGAATCTTCGTTTCTTGCCTCAGTCTGCAATCAACCCTTCATTATGTTCTTCGTGGAGTCGCTGTAGGAAACGCGATGTACACGCATTCTTTTCTCTAGTAGCATTCCTTCAGTAAAATTTCCATAGTGCTGCTGGATGCAGGATACGCTTCGTGCACCTTTAAATGTTTTGGGTCCTTGGTAGAGGAGACTTCCAGCTTCATCAGAGTTCATGTCCTCGCAAAAATAAAACTTGCATTAGCACAATCATAATTTACGTAAGTGAACACTAGCTGAGTAGCTCTCGGTATATCAGTTACTAAATATCAGACAAGCCAGTTTAGATGCTGGCAGTCATCGCGTCTTAAGTCGACATTATAAAATACGATTTATTTAAAGTTGTTTCAAGATAAGATTACTATGACAATACAATACAAACAACATCAACAGATAACAATATTTAAACTGCTATGCAGACTAAAAACAGCATTAGTTAAAACGGCGCACTGGGCCACCAGCATTTATATTTTATAATACTTTCATAGCAAAATTAGTCAATATACCTTGATAAGTGCATCCCACCATTACTAATCATCCTACTTAGCCTGTGGCACACATAACCACTATACATTAGCACATTTACCCTGTGGCACACATAACCACTATACATTAGCACATTTACCCTGTGGCACACATAACCACTATACATTAGCGCATTTACCCTGTGGCACACCACTATTCCTCGGCATATAGCTGGTGGCACACATAACCACTATTCCTCGGCATACATAGCCGGTGGCACACATAACCACTATTCCTCGGCATACATAGCCGGCGGTACACATGACCACTATAACTGTTTCAACTACCTCAACTGCTTCAACTATCCCAAACTGTTTCTACTGTCAAATTGTTTCAACCATCTAAATGTTTTAACTATCACAGACTGCTTCAACTGTCTCAACTGTATCGCCAGTCTCAACTGGTGTTACTGTTTCAACTATCTCAACTGTCCCGTCTTAACCGTCTCGACCGCTTCGACTATCCCGACTTACTCGACTGACAACAGTTTGGACTGTCTCAACTGTTTCGATGGTTTCAACGGCTTAGACTGTATCAACAGTTTCAGTTGTATCAAATGATTTGACTCATAGCCTTTATTACCTACATCAACTTATCAAACCATAGACTATTATATTAAAACAAACTGTATTAAACCTGTAACGGGGTGCCCTTTCGGCTAGCTCACCTGGGCACCTTATTATAATGGTGATCGAGCCCTTGGCCTACGAAACGCGCGATGAGGGTTGGATCCAGAGAAACACGAATATACACGGGTTACAATAAATAGTTCTGTATTTCTGTTTCTACAACGGGTTCCTTATAATAACAATTATTTTCTATGAGCACTATCTATGAGCACTATAATCTATGCACCAGAAACGCAACAGGAGTCTGGACTAACGGGAGTGACGGCACGGTCGCGGAGTGTTCTCGAGCAGTCAAACGGCAGCCTGCGAGAACTACGGTACGCGGCGGCGGGACGCGATATGACGCGGCGAGTACGGTTAGTGCATGCAGGGGTCCAAGGGTCGTGCGCAAAAGCCACGCGACAACAGATAGCCCTTGAAAGCGGATGGGGCTGATACAGGTTTCCAGGAGTGAGGGTCGTGCGCATCAGCTCAGAGCCACGCGACAACAGATGGCCCTCGGAGCGAGGAAGGGTGCGGGTAGCGGAGAGAGATGGTCGTGCGCATAAGCTCAGAGCCACGCGCGACAGATGGCCGCCTCTCACCGTGTTAGTAGGGAACACGGGTTAGAAGCGATTTGCTAGAGACTCTGCAGAGCGGAGGACTCGTCTGTTCGCCGCGGGAGCCCCGAGCAAATGCTCTCGTTGCAGCGGGCAGCACGGCCTTATAAAGTATCGGCGTGGCGCGGCGCATGCTTGTGTGCAAGTGGAGACGGGCTTGTAGGTCCATTACAAACCATAAAATCTATCTAACAAAAAACTATCAAACCATAAACTATTTCAATCTCAAATTGTATCAAACCTTAAGCTGTATCAAACTTTAGACTGTATCAAAACGAACTGTATCCAACCATAAATTATACTGTACCAAAACCAAATCACACTAATACCTTATATCTCTGGAACTACGAAACCAAATCAAACCATCGACTGTATCAAACTAAACTATCACGTGCCTTAAATATTCGTCTACAAAATAGCTGTTCATATTTTATAATTATATCGAAATTAATCCAAATCTAAATACCCAGTTGTCATATATACTTAGTATGGTGATAGCGCAATACATTAAACAAAACCTATATATCAAACCATACATTTCAAATACCCGTACATAAATCAGTGCATTAAAAATCTTCATATCAAATAGCAGCTTATTCCAGATAGCTGTATCTCAAATAGCTTAATAATTAGCTGTATATCAATTAACTTTATATTAAACTGATCAAATTGCACAGTCTAAACCGAATTTTACAGAGTAACCCAGCTCGAAGCCCAGCTGCATCTTGGACCGTATAGTCTAACTATAGTCCAAACTATAATATCGAATTGAAGCCCATACTATATCTCTATAGCAGTACAAATTATTTGAAACGATAGCCTCAATGTGTGCAAAACTTTCACGACTAAAATCTTTAAACTATAATCCAAGGTGAAGGTAATCAGCTCAGTTTGTAACTATTTAAATTTAGTAGGCGAATGTGGTGATGGTGTGTACGTGTGATAGTGGTGGTATGGTGGTGTTCGGTCATAACTTGATCATAAACTGCACCTTAGGTGTATAAAAATTGCAAACCATATTCAAAAGCCGTACATAGAATCTTTTGGAAACCGCATAAATCCGTTAAAAGCTGTATCAAGAGCTGTATCATGAGCTGTGTCAAGAGCTGTATCAAAAGCTGTGTCAAGAGCTGTGTCAAGAGCTGTGTCAAGAGCTGTATCAAGAGCTGTATTAAGAGCTGTATCAAGAGCTGTATCAAGAGCTGTATCAAGAGCTGTATCAAGAGCTGTATCAAGAGCTGTATCGAGAGCTGTATCGAGAGCTGTATCGAGAGCTGTATCGAAAGCTGTATCAAGATAGTATCAAATTATTAACTAGCCTATCCCCTCACTTTTCCTTTCATCTAATACGGTCCTACCCATGGAATGTCGGCACACTGCATATCACTGGAAATGAAACTGTGCACCCGACACCTCGGTAATCATCCAGTAGGCGCATTCTGATTGTCATAAAATAATCTGTATTAAACCTGGGTACTATATTGAAATACTAGTCTTTAATTTAAATCTGTGACAAGTTTAACAAGGCAAACAACGTAGTGGCGTAAATATCAAATATGATTTTTCTGTTAAACCATGAGCGCTATTATAATATACATAGGATTGCAAACCTGATCTACTGTTAACATAAGTACCTACTGTAAGTATTATATTATCTATGACTTAATAATTAAGCTATATCTGATTGGAGTAGGTGGTAACTGGCACGTTAAAATTGTGGCACTAGTGTGAGTTTACTCCATTTCGAAATAGGTAGTGAATTAGTCAACGGGTAGACTTCACATATTTTTGGCACATAAATACAAATAAATGAATATAAATACGAAATAATACTCTCACTAAAACATTTCATGCTACAGTGTGACTTTACACTGGCAAAACAAGTAGTGGGAAAGTGGCATGACGCACTTCTTATTGGTGTTAGCACTACCTTTTTATACGCTTAACCGCTAGCACCTTCTACTAACTGGTCCGATGATGGCGTTGGAGCCAGGATTTCGTGAATAGTTAATTGTTTTACAGCCACTTGAAATAAACGCAAACGTAACTCCTACAGACAGCGACTAAAACTTAGGATGATCAGATTTAAAAAAAAACAGTATAGTTGTTTTAATCATTTACGGTTGTTCATTGCATTATCATAATATACCAAATACTGGAACATCGGGAACTGAAATGATTCTAATCGCGGTATGGATTCAGTAAATATAAAAATGTAATTCAAGATAATGTAATCAAGTCAAACTCAACAGGGAACTTTCTATCATTTTAGTTGTATAATTTAAAAATGACAAATATGAAAATTAAAAAGTATTTATCAATACCTTCTCAATAAAATGGACAGAACAATGCTAAATGCTAATAAACTAAATTAAAAATAGCAACAAATTATTGATGCCTATCTACCTGGGTAAAATAAAATAACTACTCATATGAAATAAAATAAAAGTTTAAAACAAAATACTACTAATTTGGTAACTGTTAGGTAAACTTCGTTCACTAATATTTTGTCGAACATACAAGTTTTCTCCCAGTGATTCTGAGGCTTATAAATCTACAAACGAATAGATCACTGGACAACAGGTTTATTTCATTTTAAAATAATGCAATAACCATAAATCATATCTATCGCTCTCTCTTTCTGCAATGCTCAAATAACATTTGAGAATAACAATACTTAATTGTGTAATAATTGTATGTGTGGATGGTGTGTTGTGTATTGTGTGCGAGCGATATTACGGGGGCCAATTTACAATGCTGGTAGACCATACACAAAATTATTTAAAACAATGCTGACCACCCGTCATTACACCAAATTCACTCCAAAGATGCTAACTATTATTGTTTTAAGTACACTAAAATATTAGACTCCGGAGACATTATCGTCACTTTTCTATTTTGTGCTTTCGTAAACGAATTCTTTTGACTCAGTATACCTGTTATGCGTGTGTGATATAGATACCTACATTTTAAATCAAAATCCTATAGACACTACATTAGTCCATGTGGTAGAAAGTAATTGGAATGGTCGCCGTTGTCAACAGCCGACAAGAAAAACACAGTTATCATCGTCGTCATCACCATTAAACTGTCTACGTTAAATTACCTGCTGGTAAAACTCACTACGCTGAGAAAGGCCATGTCAACAAGTCAATGATTAAAATATTCGTCTATTATTCTTACTTCTCAGGAATTTCTACTTAATACTCACTATTAAATATATTTTTTTAATAATCTTCGGGTACCCTCAATTGAGATTAATCGTGTAGGCATTAAAATTAAAATCTTAAATGCAAGCCCAATCGTATTGGAGAAAGACAATATTTTACAGTCTAAGCACCATTTCACAATCATTACCATCAATGCAATTTAACAGCTGTGCCCAGTCAGCAGTTCCCTCATCGTTGTCAGAGTGTGGCCCTGACCAAACGAGTATGAAACTCCTGACACGACACAGTACACTTTATCAGGTTCAATTAGCACGGGCGGGAAGTCTCCGTCAATGCAGACCGCCCATGCTTCTCAAACTTCAAGTGTCAAATTCAAATGATGATATATGTTATCCAGTGTTTCATAATTGCACAATCTCAATAAATAAAATCAAGTTTATGTTTCGATTAAGTTAACACAACCGGATTGTCTCAGTCTAGCTGACCGGCCGCGCTGACATAATCTCACTATTTTATCAATATTGCAGTATAGCTCAAATTACGGGCGTTGGTAAAAATTACAGTTACAAATCAAAATCAATCGTGGGCATGGTCATAAATTCACAGGTTCTCAGAAAAAAATTACGGTACCTTGTTTCATGTGGGTTCATCTCCTCTTCTGAATTGAAGTAAAAACACCGAGAACCTCTTCAACTCGTGTATATTCAGTACACATTCAGTACACAATAAACGAACAGGAGCATTAATACATCTTGACGCTTCGGCTGCTCAATCAGAATTGACTGCTTTTTGGACCTTGTCGTCCCTCCAAAACTTCCCTCCTAAACCTCAATATTATTTTACCGGAACTACCAAAGCAGCCATCGTAATTGGCTGATGGCTCAGCGGACGCTCCTTCCGCCAGTGTGGCCAACCAAAATGGTATTTTTAAACAGTCTACCAACCTCTTTAATAATAAAAAGTGAGAATAAATTATAAAATTCACGACAATATGCTAATACAATAGCTAGCATCAGTAAGTAAGAATACTCTGCTTAGCTCAAAAGCCGTCAATAGTACCACAGATTAGATAAAATTAGATAAAATTTGCTGCTTAGTACTACTACTACTATTATAATTACTTATTGAACCCCGGAACGTGACCAAATGTACAAAACAAAGAGTACCTGATACAATTTTTAATTATTTAGGTACCTACTGTGCTAAGCTGAAACGAAACGCATGTTAATAAATCGAGCTTAAACTTTATCTTTAGATCTTTTAATTAAACGTTTATAATAATGATGACCAACATAATGTGTTTATTATGCCAGCATCTCAGTCTGAGGGAAACTCACCTCGACCATTTAAATAATTAGTATTTCCATACGCAACTAATTCGGAATGTTTGTGTCCATAATATTGATGAGAAGGCCTCCCACGCTACTGCGCGCGGCTATTTCTGAAATGTTTATTCAAAAGAAACGGTCTGGGAGTAGGATACACATAAATAAATACCGTTTTCCCCGGACAGTTCACCTAGAGTAGAGGTTTGAATTTTTAAAACAACTTTTCTCTAATGAGTATCTTTGTCAATATGTCAAAATTGTATTCAACGTTTTAAATTTTTACAGATGTGAAATTCTTCCAGCTAATTTATTTTATTATGATTTTATTGATCCTTCTTGACAAACGCAATCGGCATAGACTAGTACCAATCGGTGGTTGAAGTTAAACATAATATTATGGTCAAATGTTGGTATTAGCTTAGGTCAATTTCAATCACAGATCTAAAATATTTTCGTACGATTTCAATACAATTTCAATCGAAACTTGGTCTTTCATAATTGATTCGCTGTTGATTATAAAAATGGACGTCTAATTGTCAATCCTATGCGAGTGTATTGTGGTTAGCATGAGGTTAAAAACCTATACTTTTAAAAAGACAGTTGTCACAAAAAAATTATACTTTTTGGGAATACCTCGTATACTTATATTATGAGGTGCAAAGTTTACCCAAACTATCCTAAATGATACCAAAAGCTTGTCCCACATCTTCAAATCACATGGTAAAGCAATATGCAGTGACGACAACATTGGTTTCTATTGCCACCAGCAGAAGTATCTTTTTGAAACGATGCCAAGTAGTTTTGTTGACAAATGGGTGATGTGTCAACTACTATCGTCGAGATCTCGTTTCAACTCTTTATTGATAACAAGGAACTACTATTCCAATAACTCTCATTGTTATAATTACTCATAAAATATCAAATTCATCTACAACCTGGTAGAGTTTACTACTCTACCAGGTTGTAGATGAATTTGATTGAATAAAAATTAAACTTGCATCAAAACCGTTATAAAATTATCTTGGATCATAATAAAAAACACAATTTTCGTAGTAAGTTCAACGGGGAAGGGAAAGTAAGTGCACATGGCTTCAAATGGTTTGTTCTGTAAAATAAAATAACCCACTACTAATTTATATATATAAGCGCGGCTAAACTAAATGAAATTGTCTTACTTGACAATTTCATTTAGTTCAGCCGTATTATTTAAATACCAAATTAGAATTCCAATCATGATACGGGGAAGGTTTAGATAACAAATAATTAACAGATGTGAATATCAATATCCAATATCGGTCCTTTCATCAAATAACGACTGGACGAGTGCCACGAGATAATTAAAATATACCTTACCTACCGCAGTTTATTATAGTCGCTGTATGGCCATCAGTTATCTATGTTTTATTGCGCATAAATCGACGAACAATAATTATTATTAATGTAACTTTAGTGGGAACATTTTATCGTTGTTCCTTCTAGTAAATGCAGACGTCTGCGAACCGTAAAATTTATGGACTGTCTCAGGTGCATTCAAAGCTACTTGAAGTGTATGAAGCTTGTAATAACTAATGACATTGTTTATTTTTACTTGAAATAAACTTGAGTAAATCTTACACTTTTCATTATTTTTGATATATTATTTTATGCACAGTTAGTTTTTGTTACAGTTATCTCATAATCTTCAGCAGTTTAAGTTTAAGGAGCAACCTACGTATCTATAAATGAAGAAAAGATAAGTCACTCTAGCTTATAGAAAGTGGACCATTTTAATTAGGTGAAACGCACATAATTTTCCGTGCGAAAGAAAAGGATAGGAACACAATACATGCCTTAAATGATAATAAGAGTGAATGACCTACGATCAAGGTGACAGGTGAAGTTACACGGGGCCAGTTTTGACGAAGCGATACACGATGTGTAAAGTTCATCTTTCCCCTTGCTACTCTATCGTTTTATAGCGACTTGTACGAGTACTTACTTACTACTCTTCATTCAATTCAATAATATCGTCATCAGTAGAGAATGTGTAATGTAAGTGTTTACAAAGCCGATATGCTGTTGTTTAACTCGCATACGGAATTAAAGTATTTGTTTACAAAGCCGACTGTGTATACGAGCGATAAAAGACGACAAAAATAAATTCAAACAGATATTCAGTTAGCTATAGAAAATGACAAATCTGTCGAGTTGCGTTCGCCGTGTGTGCCGTAGGTATTTTTGTAGGAAATTGAATGTGCTGCTCGCTTCGCTTGTACTGTCATTTATTCTGTGGCTTCTCGGAGCCATTTCGATGTAGTAGGGTTGTCAACTAGACTCTTTTAATCAGTAAAAATAAGCCTTAATGGAAAATAACACAAATGGATAAAAATGCAAAGAAGAAAGTACTTAACTCATCGAACGCTTGTGTTCTGCATAGCAATTGATTTAAAAAATTTAATAATGTAACTGAAATATTATAATAGCATAGTAGATATTTCTGAAGATACACATGCCCTGCGTCCGATGTTTTATAACCCACTGAAAAAGTGTATCTAAGTGTCAATGTCATTGTGTACTTCGATCATAAGCAAATGGCTTGTTAAAATATGAATTAAGTTGTTTTATGAGCTGTCTCCGTTTAATGAATTATGAACTCATGTTTACCATGTGTTTGTACATTCAATTAATTCGCTCGTTCTACTTCACACGCGGCAACCCTAAACAGGCGCGATACGTGGACGTGGTCGTGAATGCTCGCGCTAAAATAACCTCTACGTTTTATTTTGATCAACGCTGCACGCTGCGACGGGCTATCAGATAAACGTTACAAAAGCAGCTTGCAGTGTACCGCGCCCAGCAAATTGACCCAGCCTTGTCCGTCGACTTAATAAACTTCAACGATTCTGTCTACGTTTACGATGTGATGTTACGCGTAGGTGTACCGTCATAGATTTATATATCAGGATATGCCCGAAGGAACATTTTATTTTGTCAAAATGGCGTTGGAAAGATCAGCGCCATCTATTAGATTTCGTGTGAACTACGACAAGTTGAGAAAATTAGCTGCCTATCGCTGCCACTATGTCCGTCAATGTTTATGTTTACAATTATTATTCCAAATATAAATTCAATTATTTTGTTACAAAACAGAGTGTAATATTGAAAATATTGAATTACTTGAGGTAAGAAACTTGGTCTTTCTTTTTACTGCACTTTTGAGTATAGATTGTGCAACCCTTCACAATACAACTTGGCATATTTTGTTTGTGACATTCGACCGATGCCTATTAACTTCCATCACAGACTGAGCGCTAGTGGATGCCAATCTGTGAAATCCTGGCTCCCACTTTGAAGCGACGTTTTAACCTGTCATTAGGCCTGTCCTTAATATATATGTCTATGTGTACCGTATATTGCGGTAAAACGGTTTGTCGAATAACGAAATAATTCACTGACCAACACAACAAGCATTGAATATGTGGTAGGTAGGTACATTAGGTTTAGGTATGGTGGTGTATACCACCTTTTTTTTTATCTTTATTTAATTCAGAGCTTTTACCCATCAGGGTATGCCAGTCCCATCATAACCTAAGCCACCTTTTAAGTAGACAGCTCAGATCAATTAATAGCAATTAATTAACAACGATATTTCCATGAGAGAAAAATAAGTACGTCAAAACAAAAAAGGGGGTTATAAGTACTTATAACTACTTTGTTAAAAATGTTATATGAGATGTGTATCTTCAATATTATTATGTTAGAAAGGCCACAGGTAGTTCTACTAAATTATCTAACTAATTACCATAGTACCTCAATACATGGTGGTGAGTGGTAAGGTCATTGAAGTGTATTAGTATAATATATAAACATAGTATAATTATTATGTGAGATATACAATTACACTGTTGTTAAGTTTGCACTTAGCTTTTAATGATTTGTGATGTGCTGTTTCAATAAAGAGTTTATCTATTTAGGTATCTATTTATCTAAACAAAATTACCAACCTTTCTTCGCAGAGAACAAGCTGAGTAGCATTTCAAGAAAGTCAAAGACTTTCAATTTGAATAAAATATGATTTATATTATAATTCATGACCCAAACTAAATAGAGTCGTAAATATTCGCTTTATTCTCGCAAAGCCAAATACATTTTATACAATTCAAAGAATATTGAACGTGAGTAAATATTGTAGCAAATAAACCCATGTTAGTTCAGTTGCGTTCGTGGTATAGACTATTAGTTATACTGTGACGGTAATGTTTCAAAAAATATCTTGTACGTAGACACACCCAACAAAACAATAAATAACACTCAACGATCACATACCTTCTTACATAGGTTCTGGACCTGAACTAGGATTCCCTGTATCTAGGGACCCAGAACCTACGAGAACCATGGTAACACTACATCCAGGCTCAGAACAAGTATGCGCTTTATTTTCCTGTATACTTGTCCTGTCGCGGGAATCGCACTCACCACCTGTGGGTTATGAGCTGGACTACTCAACCACTACACCACAGAGGCTGTCAAGAACCTCTGTACTTATTTCTGTATATATTTACTATTTAGTAGGTCATCATCATCATCATCATCATCATCGTCATCATCAAAGGATAATAAGACAAACTGTCTCTCTCTCTCTCTCACGTTATTGTATTCATATTCATTTATTTGTATCTCGGCTCCAAGGTATCTTACAATAACATAATTCATATAATACCTAAGCTACCATGATTAATGGGTCTAACGACGTGCTTCCTTCAATTGGAACGGTCCCCTATCGTCTACAGAAATATCTAAGTAAATGCTCAGAAACAGCGAGGAACGCCTCTAATGAGGCGGCTTCTATAATGGACATACCGGAGCAAGCCAGGGTTGTCAGCCGGCGCAGCTTCGCATTCCGAAAATTACTGCAATACCGGATTTATCGGATAATACTGCCGTTTTCTTTTATCTCAGTAAAGTTTTCTTGGTATTTTGCCAATTTAAAACCAAAGCTTTGCGTGGAACACTCGTTCTATAAAGCACAGTTCTCTGAGAGCCGTTGGTTTTAACTTCAACCGCTATTCAAATTAGGGAGCCATCTTATTAGATCTTATCCTTATCACAACAATTTAAGTAGGTACCTGCTTGTGTGTAAATCTCGTTGCGCGAGACCTACTAGCACTTAACCGCTTTTTATCTTAAGTTTTATGAAAAATGCGCAGCCATCCAAACACCTTCAGAACGATCAAGTTTTGTTGACGTCACTGTCTCAAGATACTGTTATTTATTCAGTCTCTTTAATTAAACCTGCACCTTTATTATATTCCGAAAATCAACATTTCAGATTATGCAAATATCGCATAAATTGTAATATTATTTTAATGTGTTTGTAGCTGCGAAAGTTAAATAAAACCATCCATTCGAATTAGCGTAGGGTTGTCAGCGGATAATCTTACACGTATTATTATAATTAGAACGAAATTAGCATCTCAAAGCAAAACTACTCATGAATAATTCACGATCGGCTCGCGGGTATAAAGTTTTAATTTTTATTGCGTCGCCCTCGAGGAATTATGGTAAGGTAAAGTATTCTAACAACGATAAGTAGACCGAAATTAAGGATAACCGAGACAGACTTTCAGGACTTTCGGGTTTGTTTTGACAGTTGGCCAAAATAAGTACCGATTTGAAGCTGTTATCTTCTTAATTTTCAATAATGGTTTCAGTGGGGGGATTACAGTTTGATTGCAATGCAGCAGGAAAGGGGTGATTACAGAAATTTGATTGCAATGGAACAGGAGAAATATTCCAAAATTGAAAATTCTCACAGTATCTAGGCACATAAATTGCGTATTGAAACTGTCAAACCCATTTTTTTTTTAACGGGCTAATGCTGTTGGTCTCTACCGACCTTTACAGCGTCACCGGGCGGGAGGGCAGGCGCTTAAGGCACCCAGCCGACAAAAGTGGGGGGCAACTAGCTCAAGGGCACCCCTGGGGTGCGAGCCTCGGCTTGGGCTGTTGCCGGGATAAGAGGATCGAGAAGGCTACGTCCGCTGGAGGAGTGGACCCTATGGAAAGCCGCGACCATTCTAGCTAACCCACGGGGGGTACGTCGACCTCACCGGCGAGGTCGGTGTCTGATTGTGTTACGCTGGTATCCTATACCGGTGCCGAAATCGGTTCCTGCACCCCTATTCCCAACCTATCGGAAACGTTTCGATTCGAAATCTACACTCTCCGTCTCTGTCATTCTAAATGTAGATGAAGAAGACGGAGAGTGTAGATTTCGAATCGAAAAGTTTCCGATAGGTTGGGAATAGGGGTGCTGAGCCAGAAGGGCTAGACTGGTCCGATGATCCTAGCGCAGCCGAAACAACGGCTGCTATAGGATCTTCCGAGTAGCTCAAGGCGTTTCTTGGGCGGCGACGACTGGGTGGAAAACTGACAAACCCATACAACTTGGTGAATGTATGGGTTGCAACTTGCAATCAAGTGACACGATCGCCTAGCTGATATTCTCCAGAGGTTAATACTTACTCATCAAATAAAATCATTGTTTAGTTAGATACATACCGCATTGCATTAACTACTGAGTAAACCAGTCCCCCAAATAAATCTCAGAGAAGAAGCATAACCCGACAGTCTAGCATTTCAATCGATCGCAATGGATATCGTGGGGAGTTGGTAACCCTAGCCGTAAACCGATAGTGAGTCTGTGGCTCACCGAGCAAACGAGCCGAGAATCTGTGCTCGCTAGAACTGAACCAACACGCCTAAGTTGCTAGTACCTACAGACTAAACTAAAGTTACATAGCAAATCCTACTTAGACACCTGCTATTACTGGCAACCCTATAGCTATTAGTCCAAGTTGTCCAAGTATGTTCGACTGGCGACTGTCTTTTGGTAAACATGTTGTTTCATCTACTTAACTTATTTAAATACTCATCAAACCTTCCCACCCATTGACGCTATAAAGGTCGGTAGAGTAGAGACCGAAAAAAAAACTCATCAAACCTTAGCATTAAAAGTAAGAAAAAATCCTTGCCGCTATTTCCATTTTGTAATTCATAAAAAAAAATTTAAAGTAAATTACAGGAAGTACCTAGTTGTATGGCAATTGGAAACGAAAACGAAGTACTTAGATATTGCGGTAACGCTGTTTTCTTCCAAGAAAGCTGTTTTTTTCTTGAACTTTGAATAAAACATTAACTTTTAATACCTTTATAAATACGTGAATATTTTGTCATTCACGGCAGTATTTTATTTGTTCATGAAGCCCCGATGGTGATGACACATCGTATCATATTCTATCTAAGACATCGTAAATGGTTACTCCGAAATATGAAAAAGGTTAATGTCATGAAAGATATTTTAATCACCAATATCGTGATCAATAATGACAATGAGTTAACGACAGTCTTTTTAAATATCCTTAAAAGAAGGATAATAACTTACCCAAGGTTTTGTAACCTTGTAAGCTCTGTCATTGTAATTTTTTTTTCCTTATGTTATTGACCACAGAGCTATGAAACAAATGACGCTTCGAGGGGAAGCGTTTCTTTTTTGCTCTGTGGTTTATTGACTCTATTTATGAATTGGTTTAATTGGGTTATTGGGTAATAACATTGATGACTGTTCGTTTTTAGGGTTTAGTATACCCAATATAGCCTCAAACTTGCATAGCGCATAGTCGTAAGTACAACAAATTACTAAAAGCCGGCCAAGTGCTAGTTGAACTTGCGATAAAGGCTTTCAGTTTCAAACTTGATAAAGTAATAAAACAAAAAATAACAATTAATCCGCTACACAAATAGTAAAGGAGTCACGAGTTACTTTACTATAATTCAACTATATATCAACTTAAAAAATGTTAATGGTTTTCGACTGAATTTGGTCCAGGCAAATGTTTCGAAAGGAAACATTTAAAACAAATTGACACCAAAAAGAGGTATAATGTAATCAAAGTCGAAATTATTTGCAACGGCATCCGCATATCATGGATGAGAGTTTGAGAGTCCCACCGCTCTAGTGGGGCGCACGCACACAGACGCGCCCCTCGCGAATCGATAACCGGGGCCACCCCGCCCGCCCGGGGATGAATTTAAATTATTCACAGCCAGTATAACTCTGAACCGTCTTTAACAAACAAATTATGTGCGCACATAATAACGATACACAACACAAAGGGCTGTGTCGGTTATAAAAAGTTTTGTTAGACGTCAATGGTAAAAGTAGTGAGTGGTGATGAGTATTGAGAATATTTGAGGTTAAAAGTGAACCCCAGCCAGAGTAACACTAGTAGTAGAAGTAATGACGTCAGTAATCAGTTTCATCTTGTATTAAAATTGATCAATGGATTTTAATGCAGAATCTATTAATAATATTAATATGCCCTTTGCATGAAGGCAGATGTGTTATAATCTGCCTCGTACCATGCATGACTTCGCCTACATACACATAATACAGACTCGTTTAAACCCGTTTCTACCCCGCAGACGCAGAGCTTTCAATTTAACTTGGCACGGATTCTACGGATAAAGGCGATCCGTAATTACCTCACATGTTGGGCTCCGGAATTTGCTAATTACTTCAACCGTGTAGCAATTATGAGCTCTGAGAAATCGTAAACATGCTATTAAAAGCTTTTAGCTCAACTATACAAAGCAAGGACACGGTGCATTAGATTTGTTTAAATAGCTCCATGATCAGACACGGCTAAGTAAATTATTTAGCAATAAACGAAAAGTAAAAACATGTCGGATGACGTGTTTGCAAAAACGCTCTACGCTAGCAAATAAAATTAATAAACACTTGAATACGTGTTCGATGTGGCGGTTGTGACATTGAACGTCATGTAAATATGTAAATCCAAACGCGATGTGTCTCAGAATAAAGTGGGTAAAGTGAAATCCCCAAAGCATCATTAGCAAAAACATTCGCGAGAAAATACAGACAGTAAGCACAAAGAAATGGCAGACAGCGATTAAGAAAAGAGAGATGGCCGCCAATCCCAATCATCTGCTCTAAGCGTCGACACAAAGTAAGAAAGCGGGGAGCGTATAAAACGTCAAAAGAGATTGAATATCGATTGTGGAGACGACAGCAATCTGGGGGGATACCAACGTTTTTCAACGAGCCCTTGTTCGGCGCGAACGTCAATTCAAGTTCGCAACCATAGTTTATTCATCATTTCGCCAGAAACTTACCAAACTCACTGAATTATTTCAGTCACTCGCAACAGTGAGGCGCTAAATACAAATTATTGTACGTGCATTGCGTAATATGTTCGGCCATTTTAAACGCAGGCAATAAAGAGCGCGTAATGACGGTACTTCCCAACGAGTTCGCACTTTGTCTTTAGGGACCCGTAGATCTGTGGTAGGGGTTCAGAGAAGAAACGAGGGGCACTTCCGCCCCCGCGACAATTTATGTTATTGGCAAAACTGGACGCGGCGATACGGACCCCTCGTGTAATTGTTAGTTGGAACCGCAGGATATTGGGGAATTAAACCAGAGCCGTGATTGATTAACCATCGTCGATTACGGATATTGCGGCGCTATGAAAAATTAGGGGACAACCCTCGAAAGCTCGGATAAAACAATTTGTAAAACAAACATCGTCATCTAAAGTGAATCGAAAAACTGGCACCGAAATAAACAAAACACGACGCCTGCATGCGCCGCCCGGGCTTACAGATTAAGCCGAAAGATCAACAAATATAAATTTTAATCCGTCCCCAACGCTCTCGTATTTCCGGCGGCAAAAACTCGTGACACATGGCGAGAAAACCCAGAGTTATTATCTTAAGTCGAACCCAGCAGAACCATTAGTAAACAACGCGGCACAAAGAGGGTAAAATGGCTGCTTAAAAAATTGTAACAAAAAATGGCCTTTCGATCCCTCGGCTCTCCCCTACGTTTTGTAACGTTTTATTGGTCCACAAACTAGTCTGCCAAACGTTAGAGGGATTAGATTTTATGGTTTAGTTGATAACATTTTTCATTTAAGTATGTTAAAGAATACCTGTGAGAATTTTAATCATGCTTCGACTGGAATAGAAAGGTACTACTGATTTACTTGAGACAACATTGAAATAAAGCTTAATAAAAGTCAGAAGCAGAGTGTAAGAATAATATTATTTGCGATAATAAAACTAAATTAGCAAGTAAACACGACAATGACAAGTAAATTGGAAGCAAGTGCAAGCAATAACCGAGGAGACGAGAATCCGTTTCTCGGAGTATTCTCGGAGTATACACAGTACAGCCAGAGAGCCAGAACAAAGAGACGCGCAGGTGCGGATTAGTGCCGGCACGCCAGTTCTCCCCGACCGGCGACCGACCGACCTAACAGCGAACATAGAACCAACCAACCGACTGACTCAACTCGGTCGGACAACATCCACCCACAACATCGTATAACTTTAATAGGTTTATGGACAACTTTGGGCCGAGGAATTTATTTGAGACATCAAAATGGTTTGAGTCGAACACTAATTGGTGTTGTCATACATATATCATATAGATAACAGTTATCAATAGGCAGCCATAAAAATTACAAATGGATAGTAATATTCAGCCACTCAACCAAAACTGCGAGTCGATAAATGAATAACTGTAACAAAATGGAAGCCGACGCGCGAATCGCACGGATAGCCGCAATTAATATCGAATCAATTCGTTATGCAGGATCGTATTCATTATAGTTTCAATTGTTCACGACATAATAAACGAGAGTTAACAAACCGCAGCCGAGTATAATGCGATCCGGAAATAATAATGGCATTTGTTGAAGTGGAGGTGGCCTGTCGACGCCGCGAGGCGAACGCGAGCCCACATCCTAATTACGCCAATAATAATTACACAGTAGCCGCCAGCTGCCTTCTGCCTCTCGATTAATAACGTAACTGCACAGATATATTAACGTCCAGCTCGTTTGCCATTTCAAAATAAATTAGCCGATATTCATAAAATATAGTGGAGAAGCATCGTCTTACGTCTCGGGGATAAGGTCACTTGATATCAATCTCGAAACGAATGATATTACTTTCAGCGCGGTTACTCGACCGTGGCGAATATTTTCTGCACCGTTCAGACTTCTGAGAGTTCTGAGTTTTCGTCTATTTAGGCACACATTTTACTGCGGGGCTATAAGTTAATGATGTTCGTGATCATGTGGATGCGAGCATTCGTTTAATTATCGCGATTCGTTCCGCGCCCTGCAAGTTATTGCCGGCGCGTCCGGCGAGAGGCGATTTACTTTATCGCATCAATCAATTACCTCGAGTATAGGTTATTAAAAATTTAATTCATGACGCGACCGAGTCGAGCCGAGTTTTGGCCGAAGCAATAACGCTTTTGAAATGAATAATGATACGCCTCGGGCAGATAGCTCGGTACACGCTCGCTGTATAAATAAAGTCGTTGAAGTGAAAAATTCATCAGAATTTATCGCTCGATTTCGGTTTACACGCTTTGATATTGTTCCCCATAAACATTATTTGATATCGGGTACCCCGTCATTTCTAGCAAATCAAATGTGGAATATATGAGCGTCGATTCCCGTTTAGGTAGGTTCGTTATGAATATCGTTTCCGATCAGAACCAGTTGGCAGGGCACTTTATATGGAAACACTCTGTATAAGGAAGCTGAAATTGATTTTCGAATTCCTGATACTTGTGGGGCGGGATCGGAGGTATTTAGCTAGCGTTCCGTAAGCCGGCAGCTAGTTAGCAGTGCCGTTTAGTGAGAACACTCATCAGCGACATCAGCATGTAAATTTATTCAGAGCGATCATCGAGCACTGCGGAGCTATTAACCTCATTTGAGCCGACGGATACATGTTGAACAACGTGCTACACAGTTCATTTTGATACAAATCTTAATAATTTATCACGTTTCAATACGAAACTTATTTATAAATGCATCGATTAATATATCTCTGTTCTAGTTTAGATGGTGATTGAGATACATCAAATGGCGTCGTTATGTGGTATTAACGATGCTAATGGTGGGAATGAGAATGTCGTTGTTAATAATAGTCGGACCCGGTATTAGACCTATTTAATATAGTAATACAGTACCTTTCTTTTATAATATAAATCTACGCGACGTGTTCTTTAAAAGAATGAATTTATTTAGTACCTACTCAACTAACTGGAAAGGTTATGCAATCTGACGACATAACCCAAACGAAGTTTAACAAGAACGCAAAGTTTTAAGATAATGGTTAATAGCCGCTGCAGTCATACATAACTCATATTCATTGACCCGTGGAAAACCCATTACTTGCGGAAAACAACAAAGACATTTTTCAAATTGTCTAACTCTGTTCAGACACAATTAAACAAATACCGGAACGCTTCAAACTTGACAAGAAATACATGGAATTTTCAGCTCCGAACTGCCAATACGTTTTGTCAATGCAAATAGCCATATTACCGGCGCGGATTCTATTGAAAAGGTATTATCGAGTGTGTCTCCCCTTATTTGGGAGTCGGGTGTAATAATACTGGTTTTTGTGACAGACGATAGAATTTGGAAGCAGACAATAGATACCAGCTTTGGGGCGCTATAGATGCAGAACAATAGCCTGTAGATAATGTTTGATTTTGATAGTCCAAACACAAGGGAATAGAGAACACCCGGCGGTATTGGGTGATAATATTATAGTAACGATATCTGTGCTATTAGGGAGAGTTTTCATTTCAAAATGTTATCATTATGAGCTAAAGTTTTAAAGGTCTTCACGTGTCTCTCTATTAAATATCAAAGCTTTATTGAGGTACACGTTATAATATAATCATACAGCCAATTACAGTCAACAATTGAGCATGACCATAATCACTATTATATGCGGGATAGAATCATAAAATCGCTTTCATAAAATTCCGCGATTCCACAAGATTCATGACAAATAATATTACGAGTATTTTAAACCATAAAAAGGAGAAAGCCGGTGAGCTATTAACACAAAGCGAACCAAGTAACTAGTACCTACATTGTTATAGAAGTGAGAGCTTGGAAATTGATATCTCGTCTTTAATTATTACGCTCGCAAACTTTTCCAGTTGGGGGCGAACGTTAAATTGATTCCACAAGCACTTTAGAAATTTTTAGAGCCCTCGACAGTGATTAATGAAAGGAATTTCGGAGACTGCGATACGACTGCTGCTTGAATTGGGCCCCCGGTACTTCGAATAATAACAGGATAGGGGACGCCCCTATCTTTAGATTTACCCCAAGCGTTTACGGCGCGGAGTAATCTTGCACCGTAAAATATTGCGGCCCCGATATAACTTAAGCAGCTGTCGGTTGCTTGATAAAATCCCGAGGTGTCTTCGACATCCATAATTCGCTGCGGTTGATCGTGATGAGTTCATACGAGATGTTTGCATAAACCTTTGGCAATATCACGAGTCTCGTCCCGTGATTAATGATGCATGTCATGGTTGTAAAAGACTATGGTTGCATTGCAACGCTGTCACAGCGCGCAAGTAATGCTATAACCGCAGACCCTCAGATGTTTTATTATACCAATAACTTCGTCGTTTTATATGACACGGTGAAAGCGACTGATTGCAAGTTAACAACGCGATTTCCATGTTTTCTACGGACGGCACCCAACGTTACTTAGTGACTGTCGGTTGATGTTTTATTCGCCATTGTCACACGACATTCCTGCTATTGAGTTTCTGCTTTAGGAAAGTCGCTTCGAAACCTGTTGTTTCTGCCACACGGACAGATTTATTGGCTACTATTTTATTGGAGGCCATTTCTGTGAGTGGACTTAGACTTGGAAATTACATTTGTGATGTGAATGTCGTTTGAAAGATGGAACAGGCTCGTATGGTGGCAGACCGCAATTGCATTAATTTGCGAAGTGCAACGGGTATGGTGATTGTGAGGTGGTGCGAGAAGGGTGGTTGTAGGGGTGATTTAATGAACCGATGCAGCGGGCGACAGGCGCGGATTACGCATCGCGAACGTTTGCACTCAATCAACCTCGCAAACAGCCCTAAGCCGGGACAATTAAATACACGGTTCCGAAACAATCGAACACATTGCCCGATAAGAGCAATCGGCGATTAGCGGACGATTATTGTGATAACCTTTTGGGACAATAGAGATGTCATCAATGTAAAATTCAATTCTAAATTAATTCAGTATTTAGATTAGTTAATCTTGGGATTATCGAAGAGATGTGAAATGAGTGAATATGTAAGTAGTTATTAATTTGAATTGATCCAGTAAAAAAGGTTTTATGTGTATGTAATAGGAAATTCTACTTAGAGTTAGGCCTTCGTTCTCTATATCCGAGCAAAGTTCCGAGTTTGCTGGCCTGTGAGTAATACTGATCGGGACGTAAAGGCGTCGAGTAGTTGCAACAAGTTTTGCTATAGCCGTCGGTTAACCGGCTACTTCGGCTGTACCAAGCTCAGATAAAAGCCTGTATGGAGTATTGTAGCCACATATGGGATGGTTCCGCTAAATACCAGCTTACTGCTCTAGACTCCATAGAACGTCGCGCCAAAAGACTCATCAATGACGAGGTGCTGGTTATGGGTAAACTGCAGAGCCTAGAGCACCGACGGAGGGTGGGATGTCTTGCGATTTTCTACCGGTTGTACCACGGGGAGTGCGCACAAGAGCTGCACGAGCTAATACCACCATCTCCATTCCGTCACAGAACTACGAGGCGCGGAGAGTCGTTTCATCCCTATGTAGTAGATTTGCCAACATGCCGCACCAAGCGTTTCGCAGAGTCCTTCATTATGCGGACTGCTAGGGAATGGAATTTGCTCCCGTCGGTCTTGTTTCCCAATAAATATAATCTGGGTCTTTTTAAGACAAGAGTGAATAGGTACCTCATGAGTCTGCGTGCTACACCGTCGGCTACATCGTCGCTTTCCATCAGGTGAGATGTAGTCAAACGCAGGCTTATTCTACATAAAAAAAAAAAAAAAAACCGTACTAATCGGCAGCTGATGTGTCCTGTAAGTAGCAGCCTGGTTTACGGGTCGGCTAGCGCTACTCGGACATTCTGAAATTCGTTACTGCAGTTACAAGTGACATTACGTGGTGGCTAGTCAACTCGGAACATTACTCGGATATAGAGAACGAAGGCCTTAGATTACTTAGTAGCTGTCAGCTGTCCAGTGCTGTCACATTATTATTCACAATCACAACAGTGGGATTGACTAATAAACCGCATGAATAAATAATGAGAACGAGAAATCAATTCGTCATAGTAACGTCTGTTAAACATCAGAGAGTGAGTATTGACTTACAGGTATTGCGAGTCTTGTATGTCTCGGATGTTTGTCCTTAGTAACATAGTTCTAAAATCAATAATCATGTACCTCAAAACACAGAATTCCCCCTATTACATAAAGTCTTTGCCTCAAAAATACATTGTTGATGACAAGTTAAAACTGTTAAAAGCGTGTATAAGTTCAAAATTCCTTACCTTTAGTTCTGTTTTTTGTTTTTTAGCCGGAGGTTGTGATGAATGTGTTTCTTGCCGAGAATCATCAGGTTCAGGTTTAGAGGGAGGCGCGGGCGCAGGCGCGGGCGCGGGTGGCGGAGGGGGCGCAGGCGCGGCGACCGGCGGTGGCGGCGCAGGCGCAGGCGCAGGTAAAGGTTTAGCATCCAGCCGTGGCGCCGGCGCCGGCCGCGGCTCGGGCTTGGGCATCGCGGGCTGGTGCGCCGCGGGCGGCGGCGGTGCGGCCGCAGGCGCGGGTGGACCCGGCGCGTTCGGCGGCGGCGGCACACGCGCCACACCGTTAGTGTCGTGCGGCGCGTGCGGGTGATGATGCTTGTCGCGGGCCTTGTCCCGTCGGTGCCCACCCGAGCCTCGCTTCGCGGCGGCGGCTGCTGAGGCGGAGGCGGGCGGCGCGCCCGGCGCTACCCCCACGCCCGGCTTCGGCTCTCCATTCGTTTCGTTCGATTTGACGATCTCGTGCTTGGCCTCCGAGCTCTTGGTGCCGGGCTTCGTGCGCTTGATCTTCATCTTGAGCGCGGTGCGCTGCGTGTCCTGTTCGGCGCGCGCCGCCATGCCGCCCGCCTCGTCCGTCTTCTCTATGTCGGCATCGAGGTCTATGATGAGGTCGCCGATGCCGATGTCCCACTCGTTGTCATCGTACTCAAAGTTGGCGGGGTGCGCGTGGGGCGCGGGGCGAGCTCCGCCGGGCGGCGCGCCCTCCCTCATTGGCGCCGCCATGCGCGCCGCTGAGCTCCGCCCGCCCCCCGCGCGCCACCACACGCACACACCATTGTAGCCCTGCAACAATACAAACAACACCTTAGATGAAGAACACTTCCACCGATAGTCCAACATCTGTTGCCGGAGCTTAATATGAGGCTTAGAAGCTGTTTGCACAGAAGCAACGTTAGTTGCCACCGGTGCTAAATCTGTGTCTTAGAAGCTATCTGCAGAGAAGTAACATTAGTTGCCGGTGCTAAATCTGTGTCTTAGAAGCTATCTGCAGAGAAGTAACATTAGTTGCCGGTGCTAAATCTGTGTCTTAGAAGCTATCTGCAGAGAAGTAACATTAGTTGCCGGTGCTAAATCTGAGTCCTCGAAGCTGTCTTCCTTCAGAGAAGCCACATTAGTTGCCGGTGCTAAATTTGAGTCTTTGAAGCAGTCTTCAGAGAAGCAACAGTTGTTGCCGGTACTAAATCTGAGTCTTAGAAGCGATCTGCAGATAAGCAACATTTGTTGGCGGAGGTAAATCTTAGTCTTGGAAGCTATCTGCAGCGAAGCAACAATTGTTGCCGGATCTAGAGAAGAGTCATAAAAAGCGACTCCTGAACTGGTCTGAGTGAAGTATGCTCGTTATCTTTATCGATACTAATTACATCGCTTTGTAATAAAACCTTTTCTGATAATAAACACCAATGTAGATATTTAATCTGGATCTCTATCGTTGCTGTTACTTTTATAAAGTTTGAATTTGTACTGGTGATCTAACTTTTAAGCTTGTCTGGCTCAGTCTGAGCGCAGCAAACTTTATAAAAATAACAGCAACGATAGAGACCCAGATTAAATATTTACATTGGTATTTATTATCAGAAAATGTTTTTTACAAAGCGATGTAATTAGCATCGATAAAGATAACGAGCATACTCCAACAATCGATTTCCGCCGAGTGAACGTATGCCTGTATTTTATTACCGCATATCGAAACCAGATACAGAATTAATTCGAAAAAACCACGACGCTACTCAGCACCGATCCATAAAGATTAATACGCCACCGTAAAAGCCACTTATATGAACATGTCCATTTTAAAATTATTCCTTTATAGAAAATTTCATATCGTACGAGGTTATAACCGATTCAAAGGGGCTATAATCGTAAAATAGTCATAAAACAGCGCAGATAAGCCCGGTTATTCTACAAAGCGTAACATAAACCCAGGCTAGGCACGTACTTAGCGATGATGAAGCTGTGCTTATTTATTACCATTTCCTGAATATTTTGTGTCAAGAGTACATTGAACAATCTGGGACTGACCAAATGTACCAAACCAACAGTACCAACAACAACTAAAGATGTCGTCTGTTCTTTGAGTATATTTGGCTGTATTTATATTTAAAGCGTCTCTGTCAGATCCCATAGAGCTTATGATCGACGGGCCCGATAGCTCAGTTGGTAGTAACCCTGCCTTCTGAACCGAGGCCGTGGGTTCGATTCCTGCCCAGGACAAACATTTGTGTGATGAATATAGATGTTTGTTCTGTGTCTGGGTGTTATATTGTATTCTATGTATGTATTTACAAAACAAAAAGTATCTAAGTATTATATCCGTTATCTGGTTCCCATAGTACAAGCTATGCTTAGTTTGGGGCTAGATGGCGAAGTGTGAAATGTCCACACATATTTATTATTATTATTATCGTTTTAAGTAACGATAACATATACTATTATGTATTCTGGGGTAATATTTAATGAAATTCTAGCGTGCACGTGTACATTAGGACTTTTTGTATGTAGATATTGTAGGTACTGTAACATTTCGAGCGTTTAACCAGCAGATTTATGACAGCGCTGTAGCATGACATGAACAAAATTAAACGAGTGTTCAATGTTCATTTCGTGCCAACGCGCCATTTCAGAATAAGAATAAATTATCTAAATATGCTAGTGCACTCCACCGACACAATAATTACTTTTTACAAGTTAACACTTTTTACAACATGCGCTTATGGATTTTTCTTGTAGATTAATCTAAGTAAGTAATATTTTGTATCATCGTTCCAGTTATTTTTCATTGCCCAAGAATATCAAATAATCTCAACAGGAGCTTGGTTTTTGCACATTATAGCTTTGTACAAAACGAATTGTTTGATAAATGAAGCGCAGCGCACCGTGTAACTTTGACGTCATAACTCTGGTCATACGCCAAGTTTAATAGACATTTCGACGTTTCAGCACAGGATGGGCTAAGGTAAATAACCACAGGATAATAAGTCGACAAAATTATCTCATGTTATCAGATCATTTTGCCTCTGTTCATTTTGCCCGAACACGATGCAATTAAACATCCAACGTGGCTGAACATTACCCTACTCTACTGTACAATTTAATGAATGAGACGTTCTATTTAAAAAATAAACTAGTTCAGCTTCTGTTACTAGATGGCGTAGTAACGACGTATTTCAAACATGGTCGTAGTTTCAAAGCACAGAGTACAAGTAATGTCAAATTCAGTTGAGTGGATCACAGATTACGTTGTTGATTTGTCTATAGAAAGCCATTAGAGTATATGCCTTCTATAAAATAAGGATAGGATACTGAACTCGATACAAAATTATCTTAATAATGACAGAACGTAACACCCCCATTTTAACGCCATCTATCGGGTCTTTATAAAATTACAGCTTTTTTTTTTAATAAAACGCCTCATTCTGTTAGCATTTAGTTACTAAACACAGAACATACTAATAGTAGTCCATGGTAATCGTGAAGTAATAACTAACGCCAGTTTATCTTTTTCTCTTAACATAACTTTCAGATTTATAATCGCAGTAGGAAAATCAGTTACTGCATACTTAAACACAAACTTAAGGACATCACCCGTCTTGTCTTGACCCAGTTCCTGAATGATTTGACGTGGCATTGAAAAACCTAACTCATGCGTCACTTTACTACACACAATAGACAATAGTGGTTAACAACTCATTTTTCGTTTTCCACCTATTCTAACTAGTTTATAACATAATTCATAATGATTTAACGACGGATTTATCCGACGCAAACGAGAAATTCGTTTTCCCTATACACGGAATTAATAGTGGTGTGGTCTATTATGGCACTGAATCACAGATTAAATAATAGCACAAGTAGCCGAAGGCAGATAATTGTAACTTTGGTGTAGAAATGAAACAAGCACTTTTCAAACTTAGGAAAACTAGTTCTTTTTTCAAGGAAGGACCTTGGGGACCGCTTTTCGGTACATTTCATGACGGAAAGTTGCGAATAGAGAGTAGAAGGAATCTACAAATAATAGCACTGGGATGTTATAATACATCATGCATCCTTATTTATAGGGCTATTTATTTTCAGAACAGAAATTTTTCAGGGTGGCCATATTATATTAGAGAACTAAAACTCAAAAGATGAACATTTGTGAAAACAAAAATTACGATATTTAATTTGTGACCAAAAATGACCAAGTTAAAAGTATTTTAAAAACCGGAATAGAAATAGAACTCAAACGGCCAGTGACGTCAGAGGAAGATCGTTATAGTACCTCATTACTAAGTTGTGGTAGCTTTTCATACAATCTCTTTGGCATGTGACGTCACGAGTAGATTTTTCATAGTAACTGTGGGGGCGGGCGCTCTGTTTCGCGAGAAAGGGACAGGAGATGCCTCCTGTAGAAACTTTAAAAGCTTATTACTCCGTGATTTATTTACCGATTTTGCTTATTTTTTCGATTATTGCATTCATTTTTAATCTTCTTTATGAAAGTAATATTTACTTGTTCATTTTTAATAGTAGTCATCATGCCTATTGATATGATTCGAGGAATTTGCGAGCATCGGACTTTCATTGCATGCATTGTGTAGCGTTGACTTGAGTACCGATTATTTATGTTTGTTTTATGTTGGATTGCTTTTATGCACATGAAATAAATTGACTACTTATAAATATATTAAAGGGTTTTATGGCTGAAAAGCTATTTTTAGCACTATTACAAGGCAAAATGAGTATGTAAAAGGATTTTTTTTTTATGAGAATGAATGACGTGACAAGCCAGTCGTTCACCTGATGTTAAGCGACACGGCCGCCCATAACAGTTGCAGTGTCGCTCGGCACTACTAAATAATAAAGTGACGCGTGACACTGCACTGCGCACGTCATCCTGAGACATCACACAGTCTAGTAATCAGATTACTACACTGTGTAATCAGATCATAAAGTCTCATTTGCCCAGTAATTTCACTAGCTACAGTGCCCTTCAAACCGGAACACAGTAGTGCTTGCACACTACTGCTTGGCGGCAGAATAACTGGCAAAGCGGTGGTACCTACCTAGACGAACTTTGCAGAAGTCCTACCACCTATTGTTTCAGGGACAATTTGTATTTGACTTCCGGACACGCAAAATATCGGTAAGTTCTTGAATGCACAACCTTGCAGCCATTGGCTAGTTTACGGCACCGTCACTCGTTGCCAGTTTTATAGCGCCCTTTTGATAACTCCTCGTAACTATTTTATGGCGTGCGTGCTTATGGGAGCCTGGTACTGAGACCCGGCGTTTATTCGGGAAGTATTAGGATCTGTCGTCTCTTATGATACTAAGAACGCAGATGTCCGACAATAATCGGGCCCGATAGCTCAGTTGGTAGTACCCCTGCCTTCTGAACTGAGGGCTGTGGGTTCGATTCCTACCCGGGACAAACATTTGTGTGATGAACATAGATGTTTGTTCTGTGTCTGGGTGTTATATTGTATACTATGTATGTATTTACAAACAAAAAGTATATAAGTATTGTATCAGTTATCTGGTTCCCATAGTACAAGCTATGCTTAGTTTGGGGCTAGATGGCGCTGTGTGAAATGTCCACACATATTTATTTATTTATTTTTATAATAATCCATCATTGTAGAACTTGTTATAGGTACTATTTATTTATGCAGTGCATTGTGTAAAAACTTTCGTGTTTCTTGACCTACGTTGTTTGTTAGCTTGGGAGGTCGTTTACCCGAGGCACGTATACCCGCAATGTAGCTGTTTTTTCGTGGGAACTCTAAATTAGTCAAAAGTAGTCTATGTTGGACTGCCCGTATCTTTAATTAGTTCTATTCTGTATTCTTGGTCTTGACAGAATAATGATGTAAGTAAGATCGTTGTTAATTGAACTAATGAGAAAAAAAGAGTATATCAGTCATCATCATCATCAGCCTGAAGACGTCCACTGTTGAACATAGGACTCCCCCAAAGAGCGCCACTTTGAGCGGCTGCTTGCCTCTTGCATCCATCGGCTCCCCACGGTCTGACCAGGTCGTCGGTCCACCTAGTTAGGCCGGCCTACGCTGCGTCTTCCAGTTCTTGGTCGCCACTCGAGGACCTTTCTACCCCATCGGTTGTCAGTTCTACGAGCCGCCCACTGCCACTTGCTAATTCTGAAAGCTATATCGGTGACCTTAGTTCTCCTGCGGATCTCCTCATTTCGGATCTTGTCTCGCAAGGAAACACCGAGCATAGCTCTCTCCATAGCTCGCTATAGTAGGTATATCAGTAGTTCAATCAAAATATTTCATTGAACTATTAAAAATCTCAGTAGCTCAATAAATTGAACTGTTAATTGAAGTACTGGGACTAGACGCTCGGTACTGAGAGTATACTGACTGGAAATCAGCTATGACAAGAAAAATACCTATCTTCCTACTAGTTAACTGGAATTTCAACAAAAAAAAAAACAAAAACATAATATAGTGTTAAACATAAGCACAAAATAAATTATAAAACAGTACTACGAGTACCTACAAGACAGACCTAATATAAAAGTATAAGAATAGAATTCTCTGACAAGACAAATTAGGAACAAAAAATTCGGTTGATAAAGACATCTCTTGTGTAATATAAGGGGGTCTAGCAAAGATACCAACCACTAACGCTAACGCCTCACGCTAACTCTAAAAATGTATTGAGATGACATTCGCTGCGGAAAAGTTAGCGATTTCCGAAATGTCATTTCGATACATTTTTGGAGTTAGCGTGAGGCGTTAGCGTTAGCGATTGGGATCATTGCTAGACCCCAAGGTATATTAAAAAATACGCCCTTCAAATGCCAATGGCAAACGTTATGTGCGCTAATTAAAGTTTAACTTAGTAATTGAACGTTTTAATTGCCGTGTACAGTTGCGGACAACACGGCTAAGTGTTAGTTAACCCCGCTGAGGCTGGCTAATTAGCTAATTAAGTGCAGTAGGTAATTGAGTATGGTATTATGTAAATTGTTTGTGTTATTTACAGTTCAATTTGGACGTGATCGCCGGCATGTCCCATGAATCACCTAAGTTACGTAGTAACATAATAATATTCAGTAATCTGTGACCCAAGTGCTGTAATGTACAACAGGCTGTTTCGGACCGCGATGTGAATCGCTGTCTGCTAATAACTCTTGGGCGATTCGGACCGCGGATTTTTATTTAGGTCATTTGTACCACTATCGAGAGATAATAGACTGAAAAGCCAAGACAAAATTAGTTTTTTGCCAATTGTTGCTAAACCAATGATATTTAGGTGATACTTTTAATCATAATTTGTTGATACATTCTATTTATTTGCGGTAAACTAGTTTTCATGTAATTGCGTTGAGTAATTAAGCTGTAATTAGCAAAAAACGCAAGAAAATTTGAATTTGGCGCGCTGAACGTGACGTTCCACTTTAAGCGACATCGTCGTCCCAAGGAAGTGAGGTACATCATGGAGCTAATAAAAAAGGAAGGAGGGAATCCCGTCTGATCCGAAACTGAAGCACCCTTAGGAAGCCGGAACGCTTCGTACGTACAAGCGGAATACGCACACACTCACATCATAGGCAGCCGGTCGCCCTACTTTCATCTGACACACATATGTAATATGTCCGCCATTTTGGGCTTCAGTTCGATGTCAATCAAAACTCAATCCTTCTTTTTTTTATTTCATCCATGAGGTACATAGTATCCCAGATAATATAATACCTACAGTACAGATGCCTCATCCCATACAACGGAATAACGCGGGCTATTTTACGAATGACTTTATTTCTGCATAACGCAAGATTAACAAGCGACATTTATTGCGTGTTGGCGAAGTATTGGGCCAAATGAATACTCTGGACACTAACTAGTAACGTTCACGATACGATCACTACATATTTTTCACTTTCGGGCTATTTTTGGTTTGTACCTGATGGGACCCCATGATAGTATACTGAAAACCTCCTTGGGCCGTCCATAGCAGTTGCAGTGTCGCTCGGGCTTAGTGGAAAAGGCACAACTTAAATACAGAAATGTGAATAATTTTTTTTAAATATTTGTCGCTTAGTATTTAGTTAGGCTGAGTTGCACCAGCTTACTTTAACGCTAACTTTAACCCTAACTATAACCGCTCCACGCTTCGCGGGGCGGGCTAATGTCAAAATTTGACCGTAACTTTAACCGTGATTATGGTGCAACTCAGCCTTAGTATTCTTCAGTTAAAGTAAAATGACGTATCTAGGTATAAATTGACAGTATTGACACGACGTAAGCACAAAAATGACAATGTTTTTAATTATGTATAAAACGTCATTTTTGTGCTATAGGTATCTATGTTTCCGAGTACCTGTGTGTTTCTATGTGACCTACTATAGCCTAAACGAGCTAATCAATAAAGAAACACAATGTGAGCAAATACCAGCTCACTAATTATGCTGGGTTGGAACCGATTCGTGGCCACTGACAATCAAGTTGTAGTCATCAGTAATCAAAGGTTGGTTTCTCGAAGTTAGTTGTATTGTCATGTTTTTATTTGTATCATTTGCCATGAATGATCAATTTATTTCTTTCTTTTGTCTTTCTTTCATATGCAGTTAGATTCATAGTCAGGACGTCCCATAAGCTACTAAAATTACAGATTAAAATTAAAAATTATATGTAGTATTTTTTTCTATGTTATAAAACTCGAGTTCTCCATGTATAAACTATCGTGGAAAAGTAGATGCAAGTATAGATTGAATAAGTAGTCACTAAAATTTTTTTATTAAGTGGTTGCTGGCACAAAAATTAGTTGACCACAGTTTAAGGTTAACTTATTTTTTCTTAGATTAAATTTTATTTATCAACCACAGATCCTATAAAAAATTACCGTGGTCGAGCTACTCGCCATTATTTACCGAGCGAGCTACTTGGCAAGGCGCCCGGGCTTCGATCCGGGTCCTTGGATGCACTTCTCCGGGCGAAACATTGCCGTATTGCTACCAAGCTATTATACATCTCATACTTTTTGTCCCGGAAAATTAAGTGCACTTAGAAAACGGGTAAATTGCAGATAAAGCCGCGCGGTGCTCTTAGTATCTATATGAAAAAATAATAATAAGATTAAAGGTCAACGAGGTGTAAATTATAAAGTACTATAGAAGTCTCTGTGAAAGGTGAGAGCTAAAAGATATCAAGTTGTCATGTTTGGCAATTACGTAAGAATTGAGTCGCTGATACCTGCTCGCTTGTGCACAATACCATAAAAGCCATAAAAATACAATACTAAGGTACTAAGCCAAGCGCGGTGATTATAATCCTAACCCTCCCTAACCCTATGATGATAAGCGTCTAAAGTGGAATAGGCATGATGACTACTATTAAAAATGAACATGTAAATATTACTTTCATAAAAAGGATTAAAAATGAATACATTAATTGAAAAAATAAGCAAAATCGGCAAATAAATCACGGAGTAATAAGCTTTTAAAGTTTCTACAGGAGGCATCTCCTGTCCCTTTCTCGCGAAACAGGGCGCCCCCACAGTTACTATGAAAAATCTACTCGTGACGTCACATGCCAAAGAGATTGTATGAAAAGCTACCACAGCTTAGTAACGAGGTACTATAATGGCCTTGCTCTGACGTCACTAGCCGTTTGGCTATCTCTTTCTATTCCGGTTTTTAAAATGCTTGTGACTTGGTCATTTTTCGAGATATTTTATTATTGTTTTCACGGATGTTTATCTTTTGAGGAATATTATTGAAAATTTTAGCCTTATGCATATTAGCCCTCCATACAGACCACCTAGGTTATTAAAATCCCGCTTGCCCTGTACCATCAAGTTATGAATGACCTTTCAAGTTATGGGCGGAAATTGCACTCGCTCTTACAACGGTGGAAGAAAACGTGAAGACAGACAAACAGACAAACATGTTCAAGAATCACTGATTTTATTTAAAATAACATTTACAGAATAACTAAAATTTAAGAACATGTGACATCCACCAACCCGTACCGCCAGCGCGGTTAATAATTATAGACACTCTCTTGCTTGAAATAGAAGGCTTGTCCCAGCAGTGGGAATGTATTAGGCTGATGACGTATCATCATCATCACATCATCATCATCATCATCATCATCATCATCATCATCAACAGCCCGAAGACGTCAACTGCTGAACATAGGCCTCCCCATAAAGCGGCTTTGATTGACGATAGAGTAGGTGCAGGCCAGCAGGTGCGATGGTGGGTCCCCGCCTTTACATTGGTACGACAGAACGTTTTATTTTAGTGCCTATTTCAGACACAAACAATTGGTACCTACATCTTTAATACCTCTTTGGAAAATGAATCCATTTACTAAATCGGTTTACTCATAGCGCTTATAAATGTGGTTTACCTTAAGCTGATCGGAAAACATACAGTTTATTGCGTTCAGGTTATCAATTTTATGCGCATATTATTTATTATGTCTTTAAATTAGCATTTATTTAATGGATTAAGCATAGCTTATGTAATATCTATTGGGCTTGAAGGGTGAATAGGCAGACAAAGCAGGCATGTAACCTTTTTAAAGTAGGTAAGTATGTTATACCTATTTATATATTTTTATTTTAAGGCTATGAATTTATTTATGAGCATGTACTTACACATTATAAAAGATACAAGGGTACACAACAAAGTGATCGTATAATAGTTCCGTATTTTAATCAGAGTACGGAACCCTAAAAATGTAAACGTAAGCACGTTGAATAGGTACTAACTACTATATGTAGTTAAGTACTAATTGAATAGTAATTAGGAATCGATTATGATTATGATTAAATTAATTAGTTGCTTGTTTTTCTTTTAGAGGTTTTAGATATTCCGGGTAGATACTCGACTTACGATACGATAGGACTCACGCAGTCTTCTGTGCTGATACTTAAATGTAAATATAATTAAAAATGATTAGGTTATCTTATTATTATCTATGTAGTATACTTTTATCTTTTGAAGCTAATAACATCGTGTGAATTTAGCGAATTCAAAATTTAGGTTAGTTGATGGTTACTTGTGTGTATAGTAAAAACTAAAAAGTAAAGTAGTATAATAATTATATGTTGATTATCTTCTCAGTTTAGACCTTATCTAAGCATAATTTACCATGCAACAGTGAGTAATAACGATGGCAATTAATGCTATTTTGCGTAAATTTCATAAACATGCTAATTCACGAGTCTTAGCATGCTAATTGCTATTGCTATGCTATTTGATAAATGAAATGAAATGGAAATGAAAAATGAAATAAAACGTTATTTTTAAAATTAAATTCAAAATTAACTAAATTAATTGAAATGAAATTTCATATTTCACAGAATTTCGCAACCACATTTCAATTGCGAAATGCTAATTGAGTTTTCACATGCTAAAAATCAGTGCGAATGCTAATTAATCCATCACTAGTGTGTAATGCCACAGACGTAGTTTGAAATTGTACAATACGAAATTATAACAAAAACAGTACATAAAATATAAGTACAGTACTAAACAGGTATCTTTTGGGTTGGGTTAGAACAGAACCCATATCAGTGAAGAAACCTGTGTGTTCCTGCCCATAGTAATTTCCTCAAAGCCACGTTCGAAGAGTATGTGTAATACCTTACGAACTAACCACTCAGCCCTTTCACAGTTCCATAAGCAAACCCCGGTGACGTTCAGCGACCCTCCCAAAATAAACAAAGTACCACGCACTCACACACACAATTTTAAAAGGTTTATTTCACGTTTATTTACACATGCAAGCAAAAATTAATGTAATGTAATGTAATTAAATTCGTTTTTAAATTTTAATTGCTCTACATAATAATCTTTCTTAGAGGAATTACGTTATTTCTATTGGTATCTTGGGTGTGAATTGGAATAATGTTTAATGCGCCGGTAAGAAGGTAAGTATAAATAAAATTACCTATAGCATAGAATAGATTACCTTACCTATGACATAAGGTACCTAATCATGGAGTAGATATTACGTAGTACGATCTAATATACACCCAATTATTTCTATATTGTAATATTAGAACAAACCCAAATTGTTTTACTTAATTAATAGACTCCCCACTAAATCTTTCTACATCAGAAAGTGAAATCCAATACGTAGGTACCTACTTAAGTAGATTTAGGTAGGTACTCAAGATTAATAATATTAGATATAGTCAAGTCAAGATTCAAGAAATGCTCACGAAATTGAAATAAATAACACTATTAGCATTTTTTATAAATTTTGCAATAATAAATCTGTCAGTGAAGATTCAAGGGAGAGTGGGGAAAGTGCAGCCACAGAGTAAAAATAATAATCATTTTATTTTATAAGGTAAATTAAGTAGTTGAATTATTACTGTATTTATATTGACAGGATTTAGCGCGTAAACAATAGGTATGCCTACCTGCCAGACTTGCAGTTTTTCCCGTTTACAATAATTTCATAGCCTTGTTTATAGCCTACTATTATATTAATAAACATTTTGTCAACAACGATGGAATAATAATGTTACCTTAAATAACGTAATAGATAAAAGCAGCGTTAACTTAGACCTAATAAAACATTGTTATTGTTACTGTTAAGTATAGCTAGGCAGCTTCGTGTTAATTCGGATTAATAATACAATAGACGGTGCCTAATAGTTTTTGAAAGTATTTTTGCAATTATAGTTAAAATATCTATGGTCACATACATTTAAATGCATTTCACGGTTATTACCTAGTTGATAAATACTGTTACGCATTAAGCAATTAAAGGTTCGCTTTTGTATTTACATTGGTTCTGTGGTGCAAATAATAATTAAATATTATAATTACGATACCATAAATAATTCATAAACCGTAACGCCACTAGAATTCGAATTTATACAAACTTATACACATTCTAATCAATATTTTAACTGGCTAAAATACTATAAAAAAAATAATATCATTAAAAATGACTAACTTAATCTTTAATGCGTGCAGACAGCATGAATCTATTATATTTTATTGAGACGTAAGTACCTACTTACCTACATATAGTAGATAGCTATTTCTAGAAGCTTTGTAGCCAAATACAGCTACGATTTATTTTGAAGTTTATTTAATGAAAAGCAGTTTTATATCTTTCGTTCCCCGAACTGGCTGTAAAACACAAAATTTATAACAAATAAAAAACCTCGAAGACGTGTGTTTACTGCGTTTTGAGAAATAGAAAAATATATGGCGCTCGACAGTTATTATTGTGTTTTATGACGTTATTTATAATACCCATAAGTTTTATCACGAACCGTTAAGTGGTACACATGAAAGCACTAGTCAATCAATTAAAATAACGATAAGATTACTTATACCCTGAGCACATGTAATACAGTATACAACCTATATATACACTCTACACCACTAACGAACTATATGTCAGAGTTTTAATTATACCACAGATAATATAATGTTCCTACTAACATTGCCATTCAGTATAACAAGCTCATTAAAATGGTTAAAACATAATTAGATATTCAGTGTCGTGGTCGGCGGTTATCTTATCAGTAGGTAAGTAGTTAGGTAGGTATTAAATTAATCTCACCGTTCCCAAGTTGATCTAACGACGACTGGCGCTGGCAATCCAAATTCACAATCCATTCAGCACTTTATAACACTACAGTTGACACTAACACTATTCAAGGTACTGGCACGACCTCAATGCACCATCACTAGACACACTGGCATCCCGGCAAATCCTGGCAGGTTGGCACCACAGTCCCACACCTACGGAGAGACAAAGACCGTATCAGCGCACTGCACACAACTTGAATATGTACTTATCCGACACACTACACAGTAACTGTTATTATAAGCGCACAGAACAGAAAATTCAAACAGAAGCGGCGCGCGTTGTAATCGCACGCCACACGAATACTGACTGACTGAACTGACTGACTGACTTCAGTGACTGTCTTGGTTTGGTCGGTTCGGTTGAGCGCGCCCCAGCAGCCAAGCCAACCACTGAATTCAAATCGTGATGTTTCTGTGCGCGACTACAATCATTTCACGCTTCAATAAGTAGTAAAGTGTAAAATCACACGCAAATACGAACACGTATTTGCGATGCCCACTCACAGTGTACAGACAAGACTTGTTATCGTAAGTACACTATTACTTGATAGCATAATAGATATAGAGATGGATAGGTATCTAATTAAAACTGACAATTTCAAAACGGTTTTTGTTGTTAATACTTGATTACTCGTACCAGTCATTTAGATTCGGGCGCAGTAGCTATCTGCACATAAAAACTAATTATAGAATGACGAAGCGACGATGAGCAGTACATTGCAACGTGGCACGCACGAATAGAGGGATACACGCTCTTGTGTTCGCCGTTCTAAGTAATTCATAGCTCGCTGTGGCTCAGGCAGAGAGGGGAGGGTATGAAACTGGAATATAGCTTCCGAAATATTATAAAAACATTTATGCATGAAGGGATAACAAAATGTTACCGCTGTTATACCGCTCAGATTGAATATTTTATTTATTTTGTAGTGGAATAATGACGGATTACTAGCGACCGCAGCTGACTCTGACATAATGGGCAAATTATGGAACGACGTGTAATGTAACGAGCGCCCGCGTGGTCGTCGTCGCTCGCTGCGAGCACGCGGTGGGTTATAAAACGAATATTTCCTCTGTGTGTGTGTTAAAGAAAACATGTGTGACAATAAAAATGTATGTTTAAACATTGGACTCAGTGAAGTTTCTATAGACAAATGAATGATTACAAAAGGCAATAAATGGTATGGTACGCTTATACGCTAAGTTATTCTTTGTACCTAGTAAGTACCTAACTACTTACCTACCATGCTCGACACTCAGGTCTCCAGTCTCGACTTTTGAGAATAAATTATTTGGGAATTGCTAATTCGACTTTTGAAATGATCGGGCGGTACCTTCGCAATATAGCTTTAAATACATTCCCGGAAACTGTTTTATTTACATAATAGTACACGTGATACAGTAGGTAATATGATGTTGATAACTATGACTAATAAAACGGGCATCCTGATGAAAAAAAAAAAAAACAAAAACCACAAAGGTTCAAAACTTCAGAAGTTTGAAAAATTAACCATTTGGCTTGATTGAAACATTATTTAGGTACTTACCGAGTATAATGATTATTAAGTATATTTAATGATTAAATAATTAAAATTGTAACATAAAAACAATACCAACCAAGATAAGCAAATAGTCCTTCAGTCAAACTCAATTGGTGCCGTAAAAGTCCACGAAGGCAAAGTGCTCTTTAAAATAAATTATCCTGCTTTAGACGACTGCTTTTGTGTCGCAATAGAAGTTACCGGCAACAAAGAGCTCTCTCAAGCGGAAGAAATTTAATCAGAGCATCAGCTGAGGTTTTAAATTATGAATAGCTGGTATTTATTTTCAAGTTTTAAGCGTGCAGCAACACTGGGAAACATTTTAATATTCGTAAGTAATATTAGCTTAGCACGTTCTGTTTGAGCATTCGTTTTATGTTCAGCGAAGGCTCTAAGCCGGTATTCATGCTCCGACCGACTGAGAAGCAAGAAATATTTTCCAATTCAATCGAAGTAGCGATGCGATTCGGATTGTAGGGGCGCAGATATTTCTCATATTCTTTTGTCGAGAGATCTGCGGTTGGCTCTTTGTTATTTGAGTTATATGAGGACTGAATAAGAAAAACCGGAGTATTATTCAAAAGTCGCTCTCGCAGCCGGAACGCGTCGAGAACGTTAACTACGAAACTTTGCTCAAACATAAAATTTGAAAACCGGGAACATGTAAGGAGAATGCAAACAAAACTCATTATACAAAAATAACGAGTTTAGTTTCAATTTCTGTAAAGAAATGTTAGGATATGTTTAAAACAAAGAACAGTGAACTGACTGTGATTAATTCAATGCACGTTTACAATATGGAATCCAAAAATCTGCAAAACAATTTGTGGAGGTTGCTCATCGATTTAGGCGACGTACTTTCCCAAGCCAACAGTTTAATGGCCGAAACAGCTATTGACATTGTAATGTGCCGGGCGACGAGACAGGGAGCCGAAGACCGAAGAGCTTTAGGAAGTTTGCGCCAACCGGTTTTCCGAGAAACGACCTTACGGCCACCGGATGGAGCTCGCTCCCAGCCCGGACCCACAACAATGCACACAATGGAGCGTAACAGATACCGGAAACTATAATCGACATGGGTTCACTTTTAAGCCCGGGATTGTCACATCCTTTAATCCATAATCTAAACCTGCTGTCAACGATTTCAATTGAAATCCTTCACTCGTTGTGCAAGCGTTTAGTTAGCCCGATGTTTTGAAATGGTACGAGCGATTGTGTTACGCTGACTACGAGTATTATATTACTGGTACCGTGACTGCTACATTGCATTCGTTCGTCGGGTGGTGTGTTTGAGCGTTCTATTTCGAATGTTTGTTTTAGTTTGCCAGTGTTTCCGACATGGCGAGTCACCCGTTGTTAATCACTGAAGCGACAGCAATTTGTACCCGATAACCACAACTGCAATATGACACCACCATACACTAGCGTTTTGGTGCGGCCCACTCGCTCAATCTAAAGTGATTGATGGTAGAGTGTCAATTTCGCGTTATCGCGTCGCGTCATCGTTACCCATTATCACCTCAATCAGATTGCTGCATTAATTCACAGAGGCTTACGTAGGCTCTTGTACTAATATTTATTCTGTGCTAACGTTTAGCTCCTTTAATAATTTACACAAACATTATCTACCTCGCGCAGACACGGAATTGGAAAGAAGCAACTCTTCCAAGTTAAGTAATTCTCTTTTGTTCTCGGCTTGTCGGTTTTAATCTCGCTGCATTTAAATCGTTCTGTTGATTGTGAACATTATTAATATATTTGAGTTGGTTTTCTACAGCATACTCACACACATATTCGAATCGAATCGAGATTCACATCCGATAAGATGGGTTCAGCGATAAAATGCGTTACAAGAAATAATCCGAGAACGCGTGGGATAATCGATTCAATGAACAAAAGCAACATGCTGATTAGGATCGTATTTATGTCTCATTTTAATTTATAAATACTGCCACTCTTCACCTACAAAGGTAGGATCGATTCTTTTTAATTGCATAACTCACAAGCTTCTTTTATTTATTTTGGTGCTACAAATGACTCAGAACAATTTAAAAATAAAAACGTTACCCACGAAAATAACAGTTAGCGACGAAGTGAGGCGTGTGACGAATTATGAACACCCTAAACAATTTGGACAATACAACGAGCAGCTTGTGCCCCTCTCCCCACAAAATATTTCTCACTCAACGCATTTATTTTATCTAGAAAGGTTCGCTACCAGAAATAAATCGAGTACAATTTATATTTATTTATATTCAAGATGTTTCTACGAAAATTAATTGATAGACTTTGAACGCAGTTATAATATTTAGGTACTAAGTAATTATCATATTTATTATATTGTCACATTAACATGACATTAACTTCCAAGAAAATTGGAAATGTAGGGGAAAAAGTGTGAAAGGAAAGTCACCACCTGCCATTTTAATGTAGCCCTTTCGCCGCGTCGGCGTCGCTCTCATTAGGATTACGTATTATTTTGTAAGTACATTATAGCAGGTACTTAATTAGGTATACTATACATATATAAGTATTATAACATTCATTCATTGCAAGCTGTTAGCTTCCTCGTTACTTTTGGCTTTTGCCAGAGAAAATAATGAAGTTCAGACACATCAACGAACTCTTTTAAAAAATACTTATTTACAAGTCATTTAGGTATATTGTAATATTATATTAAGCTGTTCTACGGAGTCAAAGCATCAATTTCTAATATTGCTAATATACTAACAAACACGCACTCAGCACTCCACTCCCATAAACGCTTATCTGTCCCATGAAAGTAATCAATTTATATGCTTACTTATATTCTAAAGAAAGCGAAGATGTAAAAACTCCGACAATATTACGCCCTAAGCCATCGTAAAACGTATTACCTATATCTGAATTCTGTATTCATGTTAGATTACAATATTTCCGACGCGGCGCGGCTATATCGTATAAGTCAACTCATAACATCAATGTGGGGGACTCGATAAAATCCCTCGCGGTCCTTTTTCCCCATTCTCCCCTACTACGATATTCGCCTCGCTGCTGTTCGCGGCGTACTGCGAGCACTTTTGATCTTTCGTTTGATATAATATAAATATTTTTTTGCCTCTCAAGCTGAATTCATTTCGAGAGGAATGATAAAATACATGCGAATATTATACAAATGCTGGTAAGAATCCTCTTTTTATAGCAAGGTGGTCCCTCGCCATCCGTATTCCGTATAAATAGGCAAGTTTGTATTATTAAGTTAGCTATAGTTGCTTATATCCTGTATTGTGAAATCTTAATTTTCTTGGTGAATTTAGACCGATATTTTTTTCACATTTCATTCCCACTGCAGTGCAGATGCAGAGCAAGAGTATTTGTAGGTAAGTAGGTACTTACCAACAAACATTAATAATAAATAATTTTGGTTTGCCGTACACCGGAGCGCCAACAGAAAATGACTTGTTTGTTTATAACATACAAAATTGTAATTTAATGTTAGATTTTTCCTTTTGCTGTATTTTTTGTGTTTTTATCGGTTTTTTATGCCTGCAATAAAGACATTTATTATCTATCTATACATATAATAAAACTGTAGAGATAAAAAAATCTGTAAATGCAAGATATCGAAAAAAAAATGACACAGGTTGGCTTGAAATTTTTCGCTGATCACGTTAAGCTACTTTTTAAACATTTTGTCTGTTTGTTTGTTTGTTTGTTTGTTTGTTTGTTTGTTTGTTACGGCACAAATCCGAAGATACTGAACGGATTTTCATGCGGTTTTCACTAATAAGCTTAGAAAAACCCGGTGCACAACATAGGATATATTAAATTTTATATATCGTTAATTTTTTTTTTTGGTGAAAATGTGTAAGATTTCATTATGAAACGGAACAGGATTTTAACAAGATGGCCGCTTCAAGGGTTCAAGGTAAGTTTTTTTCTTATATTTTGGCTCCACACATAGTGTAGGTATTTAGCCAGTGTCAAAAGGTAAGTTTTATTTTGGCTACTAATCATAGATGAGAGAAAAAAAAATTACTCTGTGCTATTGACGGTAATTTTATTTCGGGTTTATCTGGAGGCACAGGTTCAAGAAAAAAAATTCTGTTACTATTATGACACGGCTTCATATACGCCCGAAGCTTCGCTGTTGAGTTGGCGCGCAAAAACATCTCTGTTGACTATCCTCGAAGTTTTTATAGCGCCAAAACCCGGACACACAGTCAATTTGTTTGCCTGCTGCGCAACCGACGTGGGCTAAATAAAATGGAGGAAGCAGTAGCGTTATATTGCATGTCGGCGATAAATATGTTTTACAAACTGTGAGAGTATTATTTGCGATTACATAAATAAATTTTAATAGTTTTAATTTATAATTCCTTATCAATATGAAGTGAAACCATTTTTTTTGTTGTCCGTTTATCTGACCCTTTGAATATGGATAACGGTTGTTATAGTGGCAATAGAAATATATCATCTGTGAAAAATTCAACTGTCTAACTATCACGATTCATCCTGGTGACTGATAGACAGACCGACGGACAGCGGAGATTTAGTAATAAGAATTTACCCATTCAGGACGGAACCCCAATCATTTTTATTTCATTCTGAACAATTCCCACTGCACTAAGTAATTTATGCATGTTTTTATTTCTTTAAAAAAAAACAGTAAATAACATTTGGCGCGCTTGCATTACCGGCAGTGTATCATGAGTGTATCACACTTTTCGGGCTACGGCGAAATATATCGCGCGATAACTTCGTCTGCGCTCGATGCAATGCAGATTAGAGAAAAACAATCTGTTATTATGTAATTACCTATACCCAAGGAAGTCATAATATGTATTACTTAAAGATTAGTTTTTTCGTTAATCTGTGGTCCAAACTAAAAAAGAGGATAGGTATGAGAACCTACTTGAATATGAGCACGACACAGAGAACAAGGAATTTCGAAAACTAAAAATTTCTTAGACTTTTTATCATAAGTTTTAAGGCTTCACGCGATATCATATTTAGCCAATATTGAAACATAACTAAAATTATTATTCATGTTTTCGATTTATTGGGTTCTGGCGAGGGCAAAATTCTTTATTGGCGATCTGTTATTATATATTAGTATTCAAAAATCTACTACGCGTTACCATTCGAAATAAGTATTTAAAATTGTATTTATAGTACCTATAGCTTAACCTATAGTAGTAACATATTCAGTAATCTGTGCCTATAGGTTCTTCATTTATTGACCATTTTTTTTGTTCCTCGCGTGAGGATTGGCATCGCACGTCTTGTGCATTTGCCAGCTTCATGTTTACTTTCATTCTATTTGCTTCTGCTTCTTCCCAATATTTTCAGAAGTGAAGATTTTCAGACTCCTCTTTTGAGGAATTTATGTATAAACATGTTTTACAGTTGTTTAAAACGGGGAAACCATTTGCTACGTATTGTAAAACCTTTTTTTATTTTGGCATTAGACAAAACATGTATTTAGCCAATGATACGAAGTATTTTATGAAAACGTTTAAAGGAGATATTCTTAGACTTTTTATAATCATTCATAAGGCTTCACGCGATTATCATACTTAGCCAATATTGAAGCTTACTTAATTAACATTTTTATTGAAGTTTTCGATTTATAGGGTTTTGGCGGGAGCAATGTTCTTTATAGGCGATCTGGTCAAATGTATTATTTACATAAAATTACTACACGTTACCATTCTAAATATGTAGTTCAAATTATTTTTGCGCTAATGCTACATTCTTGATCGACCCCAAAGAAGTTTTAAGGTACTTGTAGTACTTATGGCTACTTAAGTTATAGACCCTTACCATTGCTACACATTTTAAAACCTTTTTTATTTTGGCATTAAAGTAAGCCGGAGCGCGTGCTATTATTTGTATTTAGGCAATGATACGAAATATTTTATAAAAAAAAAGAAAAAAAAAAAAGAAAAATGAAATAAAAAATAAAATAAAATGTTTAAAATGGTTAAATGGTTAATGTTTAACTTATATAAAATAATATGTAGGTATTCATTATGGCAATTGTATCCTCGAATTAACAACAACATGGCGCGTAAGGTTCGTTTTTGACTGTTTTTGATTTGTTCTTCTTCTTCTTGCATGTTGATAATAGTTAAAATATTTTAGATCTGTGGGCTATTAAAAAAACCACGGGTAAAAATTAGATTACTCGGTTACTCCAAGAAGGTTATAGTTTTAGTAAGTTACTATCTTTGGGTGTAACTAATAATTATGTTATAACGATTTAACCTACTTTTTCACTTTCATCACTAGGTAGGTATGTTGAAAGTGCAGTGGGAATGAGACAGCGTGGAACAGCGTGGAAAATAGTGGACATAATAATAATTATAACGGTCGATTCTTTAAGGAGTGGTGGTTTAGTATTTGTAATTCCTAATTAGAATTAAGAAAAATTATTTATTTATTTTTTTATTTTATACACTTATTTTTATATATCTATTGACACTGGCTAAGTGTAGGTACCAATTCGTATGGAGCTAAACTTAAGAAGGTAAAAACAATGTGGTAAATGGAACAAAAAGCGCGCGGATATGTAAAACTGAGCAAAGCAGCATCATCGTGCGTGTGTGTCATTCTTTCATATTTTTCTAAACTGTACCTGCCTGCTTAGGTAACTACTGCCTAAACAAAATTTACTGAAACTTCTGTTAAAGACCTGAGTGAAGTGATGATGATTTTTTTGTTGTTGTAATATGAAGAGGTACTTACAAAATTGTAGTTTTTTGTTTGAAACTTCTTTTCTTTTACTGTTTTATAAATCTATATTTGACTCAAAACATTTAATTGTAGGTAATGGCTTAAATAGCTTCCACTCACGGCTATGCTTGCGTTATACCTATATTTATGCTAATACAGGTTACTGTGCTCAGTTTCGAAAAGATTTAGTGCATATTGTTGTTTGGTACGAAATGAATGATCTATTATTAGACTACTTATAACGTAAAAATAACATAACACAAGCGTGCGAAGCCGCGGGCAAAAGCTAGTATTTATATATAAGTAGGTACATATTTTTAATTAATTTTTTACTTGGAAAAAACTTGCTGAGAAACTCTACTGAATCTACCTAACACGATTCACGATACTACCTAAGGTTTGTATATGTATATGATGTAAATCTAAAGTACAACACCTCTTAGCGCAGCGTTGTATATATACTCTTTGTATAACACCCATCCAGCTTCCATTCACCGTTTCATACATTTATTCCTTTTTCTTATCTTTTCCTCTCTTCCTTCTCTTTTCCTTTAGACTAGGATAAGGCGTAAAACTAATTAATCCGTGCGAAGCCGGGGCGGATCAGCTAGTTATTAATAAAATAAATGCAGTACCTACCGTGCGCGTGCCATATACCTAATCGACGTTGTTGTTTATCCTCCGTGACACTACTGTTTCGCACTACCATTAGCCCTCTCCCGAATTTTCTCTCTCCCATGACAATACAACTCTCAGTAGCTGATACGGTCCATCCATCCATACCATAATAATCATTAGCTTAGCCTTAATGAGGACACGGATGGGCCATGTCCACTGTGGACATACGTAGTTTGTTTCACTCTTACACAAGCAAGTTAACAGTCGATCTAATATGAATTACTGTAATAGATCTACATAAAAGGTAGGTAATTAGTTGGATACACTATTTTTTCAAAATAAAAAATTAAATCATTGGTAGGTTAACAAATAATATTTACAACCATTTTTGTAGTAGATAAATAATAAATAAATAATAAATAAATAAATAACGCCCAACGATCACATACATAGATCCTGGACCCTAACTAGGATTCCCTGTATCTAGAGACCCAGGAACTACGAGGACCATGGTCCCACAACACCCAGACACAGAACAAGTATTTGCGCTATTGCTATTTGCTAAGATAATAATAAAGTGTAATGTTGTTGGTTTGTTGGTACAGCTGAGCAGGTTTAGATGTCATTGTGCACACAGATTGCTTACAATGGCTTACAATATCAAAAATGAAAAAGGAAACTTTTTATTTTTAAAGATCCTGCAAGGATACGTGCCTTTGCTGGTAAACCCCGACTATTCACAAAACACAACTGCGGATCACGCAGTTGCACACTCATATTTAATCTATTTTATTACCTAACATAGGTAACAGCACATTTGTTAGTGTAAATATAATTATAAACTGAAATCACTCTAATTAATTACGTTACCTAACTAAATAAATGTCATGCCTACCGACGTACCGACACAAAATCCAGCAATATTTACTACAGCATAGTATTATATATTTTATCCTTAAAGATAAATAAAAACCGGCTCACATGCTTTATACGTAACCTTGTCTTTTTCTATTTCAATAAAGATTAGATACGTGACATTACAAAGGATAAATCTTATCTGAGATTTTATGTTTAAAGCAGTTCATAAAAGGGATAATGATCGTATTTATCTTTTATCTACGATATAAATATCACTGTGTGTGATAAAACCGTCATTCAGGTATACCAAACACTATTAGAGTTAATAGGAATTAATATTTAGACATCGTGTACTTACTATAATTATTTACACGCGACCATGTATACGCCTCCACCTCGACAATTTATGCCTCCACAATCCACAAGTCTTCACGTCACTGCTAAGTACAAGTTTCTATTGAGTTGAGCGAGCCTTTCAAAGCACGTTTTGAAAGGACGTCAACTTCGCATAGATATGACCGCTAATGCCATTAGAAGAGGTAAAAGTTAAGTAATTATCCGAGTGGAAGCTCATTGTGAGTCCATCAGCCGTCAGCAACAAGAGGGCAATAATTCCAGCGGTTTCCATCACAGCACGTCCGAGGCCGAACAAAAGCAATTTGTGTCCGCACGAAGCGGCTTTGTACGTGCATTGCTTCGTAGGTGTTTATTAGCGCCCTCTAGCTATGTTAATAGGTACCAACGCGGTCGGCGGGCGGTGAAGCGGTCGGTCGCGCGGCCCGGGTTGCCCCGCGATCCCCCGACCTCGCTATCATTCCACTAATCACGAATTCCCGGCGGTAACACGTGCTCCCACGGCTGACCGGACTGTTTGATTACGATTAGGTACCTACGACCCATTGGTTAAGCTCTCACACAATTGAAACTTTCCATTCCAGCTGTTCATTCAAACCTACTGAGGTAGACCAGGTAGGTACCTGTTTTAATTAATCCGATTATTCTGACAGACAGTCCGGATTCCAGACTCGGCCCGTGTGAAAATGATACCGAGTTCGCCAAGACACGGAAATCGTACCTATTTCGATTAGTCCGCGAACACTCGGGTAGTTGGGAACAAAGTAACATTGGCAGAAATCCAACGTCATTTACAATTCTGATGTAAACTGCATGAGCGGTTTAAAATGTTATTCGAAGTTAGCTCGGTGGGCGAGTTATTACTATTTTATTTCGGCAACTAAAGTGGACTGTAGTGTTTTGTTTGACAGGCGCACAATGTAATAAATGAAACAAGTGAATCACAGCGCGCGGTGAAAAAGTTTTCTTGAGAGAATGTTTGAGTGAGCTGGCGCGACTCCAACGCGCGCTCGTCACAATCACGCAACGCAGGCATCATTTAGCGACAAATTTACTGTGTCACTGAAAATACCGATCACGAGAGCTATTTGTTATCCGAGGGGCAATACTCGCCGTACATTCCGATAACTTTGTGTTGAGAAGTTGATGCGCGACGTATTGGGGACTTCTGGTTCGTTTGTTTCCTGACGATTGATGGAATGTAGCGGATAAAATAGGCAAGGGAAGAGATTCGTTGGTTTTGATAAATATATCCTTTCAGCGTTTTTCCATTATTCGGGGGGAGACAAATGTTCGCCGGGTGCCGTCACGGCATTCTCTCGTTAAACGTCCCCTATAATGCTCCCACATGTTGTCTATCCATTGTCATTTAATGATTATTATTTATTTTACCTTCATTAACTGTCCCGTTACAAGAAGTTTTGAAACGTACAAAGCACGTTCCGTTAGGTTATTTGTAGGTACTTACGTGTTATTAAAACTAACAAAGGTGGAGGCGTAGCAGCACAGAATAAATAATATTAGGTACACTAGTAGCGTTACGAGCACAGTTTAGAATCTAAACCTTAGCTTTAGATAATAACAGTGGTATAATAATACAACTTATTGTGTACATACACATAGTACATACATACTAGTACACCTTACATAGTACCAAATACCAATAATACTCCTACATCTCCAACCGGAACAGAAAATGATTGGGGATCATCTACGATTAAAGAATTTATTTCTCGTATGACTACAAATAGGAATTTCATTTCAATAGACCGGATAGAAGTAACATAAAAATAAAAATTAAGTATATATTGATTTTAGATTTTAGACGAGAGACGAGACGTTGCTTAATTCCATAAAACTGATTGTGCAAAACAAATGCACTATCAGTACCCACAAAAGTATAATGGTTTAAGTTGTAGACAAATGTATAAAAATACTTAAGTACCTAAGTACTAAAGTACCTACATTAACATTACCTAAAATAATCATAAAATAATATTGTACCTACCCATGTTTTTCTTTGTTACAATAACCTTCCATCTAATGAAACTAAATTTGAATCATATTTGAATCTACCCACAAACCTCAATAATTATCTAGCGCATAAATTAATTATAAGAACAATGAATACCAAATTGGCACTCGTTGAAACGTGCTAAATCCGACATGCATATTGTGGTGTGCACCGACCAACTACTCGGAGGCGCTTACTAAAAAACTATCACCTAATCTGCGGTTACAACCAATAACTTTATCCCTATCTGTACCTGTTTATAAAAGTAACTAACGCTAAATCGACGGTAATGAAAAGCGCGCCAATAGAATTAAAATACTATTGCGGCATACAAAGTTGATTGAGTCCACGAGCATGCGGCCGCTGCGCGTTCTCTTGCTCCTGTAATTTGATTTGGAGAGGCGCGGGGCGGGACCGGATCGATATCGCGGAAGGGGGGGGAGCGGAGTGAGAGCAGGGGGAAGGGGGAACCACCAGGCGCGAGTTGTTATAGCAACCGTGGCTCCGGCTGCCGGCTGCCCTCGCACCTCCAGATTTTGTCGGTTGTCCCGGCAAATTGAACAAAGGCGAGAGATATCATATTTTAGGTGTCACGGGGATTTAATGAGTAAGCTTCAATTTTGAGTTTGGTCGTTGATTCATTGTAATAAACATTGAGACAATAAACCGAGAAAAAACGTTAAATTTTTACGGATATTCAGTCAATCGCAAGAAACGAAAATGATGATTTGATGATGATGATGTTACAGTCATTTCATAACAAAAATCTGCAATCAAGGAAAATCTACCTCACGCCCTAAGCCTTATGCCATACTCTCGTATCGTATCGTATGCGCTCAAGTCATAAATCTCACAACACAACATAGGTACATGGTAAGAATTTTGAATAGAAAAACGATTTAATCGGCGACAGAAGAACAACAGTTGTTTTTGATCAAACAGGAATCAAATGCAATTCTATACTCAAACAATCAAGGAGCTCTACAAAGAGTACTTATATACTTTACTACGTCAAGCTCTATTGTAGTTTCTATGGTCAATAGATAGGATATGATGATTCTGAGCCTATATGTAAGCTATATTGTAAATGGTTCGGCAAGTGTGTCATTATTTACCGACATAAGAGACGGGCACAATGCACATAAATTGCCTTCAGCCGCAATTAACACAACGCTAATGCGGCGCGTGGCAAAGCCGGCCAGCAACGCAGCTATATCAATTAGCTTGATAAATTACAAAATGGGACGTTCTGGTGAGAATTAAGATTTAGATAAGTCGCTAATGTTACGTAGCATAGTACATCGTAGAATAGGGGCAGAACATTACAAGGTGTAGATTTTGAATTTTCGAAGTAGGTACTACCTAATTCACAATAACAAATTATGGATAAAAAAACACTTTATAAATAAACTCTAAGTTAAGATAAAACGTCAGTAGAAATCTGTAAATATCAGCTTTTATCAAATAGAAGTTATTTACCTTATCACCCTAAGCTACAATCAAAGACTATGTAATAGGGGGAATTCTGTGGCTACAATACACCTTGTTCGAAATTTCAGAAAAAAGAATATCATCTAGGTAGATAGAAATCAACTTCGGATTCCTACTTCGATAGATACAATTTACCTGTGCAAATGCGCAACGAGAATATTAACTAAAATGTCACACCTCACAAACTATAATGAGGTGTCGGGAGAGGTGAGCGCTCCAGGCGTCCCGTTCTGCAGCAATTCAATAGGCCCATTTAAATTGCTAGACCAGGAGATAAGCAGACATGAAAGGGTGGGCGATGATGCTAATACAGTGCACTTAACCTGGCCCACGGCACCTTGCGTCGCCGTCCGTCGTCCAGCCAAACTGGTTCCGGACTCGACCTTCGTCGTCGTCTCACTGACTGCTGACTCGCTCCGCGCGGTTATGTTCCCCTGGTCGCTCCGATCGCCACGCTCGATTGATTTTATTGTAATTTCCATCGGAAATCTATCGACAGGGTTTCTTTTTATTATTTCGACATGATACAATAAGCAGTAAATATAATCTTGTTTAGAAATATGTTGAAAAAACTCGATGAATATTAAATCACTGTAGCAGCCAGAAGGCAGCTTGAGACAACGTTGATCGAAAGGAAAAAATCGCGAGATTGGTGGGGCTGGGCTGCCAAGAAAAAATCTACCCCAATATAATTTAACAAGCTAGCTTATAACTAAATCAAAGATTATCTAGATCTAGAGAGGCTGGAGATACTCATAGTAAATGTAATAAGTTTAATAACGGTCCCTCCCACCAAGAGACAAATCCTCAAAAACACTTTGAATTTACGTAAATAATAAAAGTTGAAACTTTCTTATTTCAGAATAATGCAAATAAACTTGAACCAGGATAAAACCGGTGTAATATCTTTATTCGTTCTCCTGTCTCGGACTTCGAAGTGGAGGACGATGGGGGCTTCTTTGAAAAGGAAACAAACATTTAAAATAAACAACTAGTTTATATTTTACTCGTACATTTTAAGCATATTGAGAACTGAACTAAACTTACCATAATTATTATACTACACATATAATATAACTTAAACGACAATCGATTTGTATTCACAATTCACGATCAGATGCGTGTTATGCTATCATTAGTATCTGGGGCCAACTAAGCCCTTGTTCGGCGTGGTTCAAACTCATCAACACCATTGCTCTATTCTTTATAGTTCTGTTGTGCTTTTACGCCTTCTGATTTACGGTTGTTTTCGGAATTGGTTTTGGGAAAAGGTCATTATCATTAGTAACGCAAATTTTCTTCTCCATAACCGGTTGACAAAATTATAATCTACGCGTGGAATGATTACCATGCGGGACGGCTATTATATATATTAATTAATCCAATTCCCGTCCGTAGTCATTAAGCTTTCGAACATGGAAATGGTATGGCAAATAAAAGAGGTGTCGCTCTTTAAATGTTGGAATTGGTATAATCGCGTGAAAGGTATAATAAAGCAAAATGGCGTGGTGCGCACCCCAGACCAATATCGGTTCAATGATCAATTGGTCACCTAGGTAATTGCTTCAATTACTTTATTCAGTTGCTCGCGCCTATAAAAACAGAGATAGATTCGATTCTAGAACAACTCGCAGCACGAATACTTTCCAACTGTCAACCTGTCTTACAAAAACACAACGCTATTTGTTAAGTTTCGCAACCTCAATAGCAATGCAACACACAATACTGAGAAAGGTATGATGAACGACCGAATATTTTATCTCTGAACATGAAATGACGTAGATAGCAATAGCCAAGGCATGGAGCTTGAATATGTAGGAACACAGAACACGCAAACGTAATTGCTCGTTACATCATGTGCGCGGCGTGGTAATGTCGCCAAGAAATTTCTCTTGGGAAATGGGAAAACAAATGAGAGAGCTGTTATCTACGCATTACGGCCGCGCAGTGATTTACGAGCGGCTACCTACTCGGCACAGTGCTACATACGACTCATACCATACGAGTCCCATTATACCTGCTTACATACCGGTTGCAAGCGGAGACGCCTGCTTGAGATACAGACGCGAATTGAGTGTTAAACATGCCGTTCGAGTTGCACAAATGGCTACATAAACAACTTCGTACAATAGCTTCGGGGAAATTGCCAACATACAGAAAGCACTCGCCCCCTCCGAACAGCACACGCTACGAACTAGACATGGCAAACGGTGCTGACACAGACAACGGAAACCTTTCAATGGCTGCAAAACCAATTTGCCTCGATTAAATATTTACCATTAGCCGTGGTATCCACCTCGGAATAAATGCGGTGGAAACGCTAATGCTCAAAAGGGTACGTCAAACCCACAATTACTTTGAAAACGACGCGATAAGAAAGAACAGTCGTTCTGGGAAGATCCATTGTGCACTCCGCAGGTAGAATCATCGAAGTAGGTACAAAAAATATTCAAGATTCCACGCAATCCGTATCTGACTCATTAATGTTTTTAAAACACGAAGGCGATGATATAGAACACGTAGGTTGGCTGATTATAAACGTTCGTTCGCAATAACATAAAAAAACGATGAGATCGGCCAAATTGACATGTCGCAATGCTAGTCAGTATTGCAGGCGCAGCTGCGAGAGCGGTTTAATAAGTCATGTCTAATAAAGACGCTGGCACAGACGTCTCATTGAAAATTCGAAGTTAGCCGTAGGCCGTGATCAAATGGAGCCCATTACATTTACATAGCGTTTAGCCAGAGCGGGATGTCTTCCAGCGAACAGCGTCGGCTGAGAGCGGCGCGCCGCAACCTCACGGCAAATTGCCTGTGGGCGGCTCGCCGTGATCCCGCGACCCCCCCATAAAATATTACATCCAGCGCGCAACATAACGTCTAATCGTGCCTCGCGCACACAAAAAAGATCATTCTCAACAACAACACAAACTCCATAAACGATCCAAGAACAAACCCGAAAATTCTTTTGAAGTAAAATTAAAATTAATCCACCTGGAAAGCAGAAGGAATATGAAAATTCAACGAAACGGACAAAGAAAAAAACGAATAGGGTCCGAATGGGACTTGAAAAAAGACAAAAAGAAAACAGCAAGCGTTCTCAGTTGCGCACCTTTTACTTGTTGTGCAAACGAATGCGAAGACCAGCATACCATGCTAAAACTTCAATTAAACTAAACAACCACTCTAATCAAGTGTAATAATTTTAATAGAGTGAGTGCGAGTGAATGCTCTACTGAACTGCTGACTGATCGACCGACGACCGAATGCGCTGCAAAGGCGCTGCGGGAAACATCACACTACTACCTACCTACTAAATTATTTTTAACCACTTATACATTTATACGTAGATATCAACGACACCATCAATCCAATCCATCATGGAATCTCCGAGACCGTTACACGCAGTGCCCACACTGATCGATTTTAAACATAAACAATACGCCATAAAAATGCGAATAGCGTTTGTTATGATTAAAAATAGAATCGTTTACAAACAACTCGTTCTATAGGTACACTACATATTGAACACGAGCGAGCTTCGTTTGAAGAAAGGCTTCAGGCAATCTCAGTTACTTAGAGTACAATAAGTGTGGAGATGTAGAATTGTACATAGCTAGGTACTAGAGGGACAATGCTATGAAATGGCTGGATCGTGCAGTGGTTCGCAGACCTCCCGCCGCGGCTCCCGGAGTGCGGCGATCGCCGAAAAACTAACAAATTGGAAAAGAGGAGCGTGCTTTGAACACAACACTAACGAGCGTCAATGTTTTAAACATTCACTCGTCCTTCCACTCTACTCACCAGAATGTACTTACTCACATCATGGTCATGATACACAGAATTGCAGCGCGATGTTATCGAATCAATGGCTTCATTGACAGTGCCTGGTTGCCTACATCTACTGGGTAACGCTTTGATAGTTTGTTATTGTTCGTAACGTAATGCCAATTCAGTTATTTCAATTTGTAACTTAAGTAAACCTTGCTGTTACAAAATGTGTTTTCTTTTTAAAAGCCTAAAATGGAAAAGAGAATCCAATCTCAAATTGCATGCCTTTCGTTTTAGGGTGATTATCAAACGACGCAATTGAGGAGCGGCTAAGTCTGAAAATCTATTAAAACATTTGATTTCCACAGTTGTGTATTTTTTTTTCGAAAATGTATCGTACAGGTGTTTTGATGAATTAGTAATAGTCAGTGTAATTATATAAAAGAAAGAAATAATATTTATTTGAAGATGAATATCCTAAGTTCTTTGGCGCGTCCATTACTTACCTATATTTGTTTATCAGAAAAAACTCGCTTATAAAAGAAGAATAAGAATAAAATGTATATGTCATATTGATGACAAATGCTTACGGTATTTGAAAAAAAAGTTTTCTATTCATTATTAGGTTTTGTATTTAAATTATAACACAAACAATTTTGTCCGAGGTAAAAATACTAATATCTTTGGCGCACAGAAACTGTGTAGCTACTCTGCTTAAAAGGACCATGGGGACATATTGCCGACCTTCCCCGCACCCTTTAGTCACGTACTATTCGACACCAGGAGCAAAAGTGCGCATTCGTTACAATGCGAGAAGAAATATTTTTTTTTTCCAGCCCATAACGGAGTTTCGCCCGGTAAGTGCCTAATTTCTTCGATGGTTATGGTCTTGCTATTATTGGTTTCTGATGCTTGCATATTTTTGTGCACATTTCCTCAGTCAAACAGTGCGCACATGGCAATAAAAGGTTATAATCGTACATCAGCTGTTTGTGAAAATAAATAATCATTGATGATTTCTAATTTCTTTGGCCCTAATTTCTTTGGATTTCTTTGGCATATTGCGCCAATGAAATTAGCGTTAGTACAAAGAAATTAGAAATAAGATCAATAACATAGTAAATACCATTAAGAAAACGTTAAATGCATTCAAATGTCTATTACACTAAGCTTATGTTGTTTTAAACTGACACTTATTTGTATAATGGCACCATTTAATATGTAATTTTTTTGGACAACTAGATTTATTGTGCCATTATGTACAATAACTAAATTAATCAATTTAACTGTGATAATTATAATATACAAGGTGACCTTGGATTGGTATGTTTTCCCGAAAGGGGGGGGGGGGACCATGATATCCCACAAGTTGTGACACTTGGGAGTTTTGGCGGGAACGCGGAAAAGTTTACGTCGTTGCATTGTATTATTTCTCAAAACTTGTGCTTTTTCCAGTGTTAATGTTTAAAATTGGTGGCGTTTTACGCATTAAGTGCTGAAGTACGAGCATGAGTGTGGGCAAGTGATATAATGTGGTGAAACGTGATTTTCGGTGTTGGTTCCAAAATTCCATAGAAGCTTCTAGTAAAGTTGCCACCACTTTACTGGAGCACGACTGAGACTGGAGTATGACTACCTGACTTAGACTGGACTATGACTATGACTAAGACTTGACTTCACGTAAAATATTCTATTAACATTGATGAAAAATTACAATACTTGACACTGGCTAAATACACTAAGTGTGCAGCCAAGATATAAGAAAAAAAAAAGTTGTGACAGCCTTACTTGAAACTGCGTGTTTCAAACCTTCATGGACTACTACTAATACTATAAATTCATTTCTAAACACAGGTTATTAAATTCATTTATAATGCATTTGGTCCAGGACGAAGTTCAACCACCCAGCTGCGCTAAGGCTATCTTCGATCGTAAACAATATACGGCATTTTTCTTCAATGAAAAACTATTAATTTAGAAAAGTCGTCAGAGATACATTGTCTAACTTGGGGTGTAGATTTACCCCCTTTCGGGATAATATACCAATTTAAAGTCAGATAGTATATTATGTATTGCTATGCTATGCCTTTCTTTACCTATCCTGCTGGTGAAATAATAAAACCTGGAAGTACAGGCTGACTATAAAATATTAGTAGAACTGTTTTTATACTATATTAATTCCCCTTGTTTCAGAGCACAATGTAAATATAAAATTACTTATGGCAAAACGTAAAAAGAAGTCAGCTAACAAAATACACAAAATAACATAATGTCAAAGTTAGTGATTACGATGCAATATATAACTACACGAGAGAAGAAAGGCAGAAAACAAAAAAGAAAATGTTGGAAAAGAAAAGAAAGACTAGCTGAGCACAAGAGATTAGAAAGAATTAGGAGCGCCCCAGAAGATGCGGATTTTAAAGCAAAACAGACAAAGTTACCATAAAAGAAAAGCTGCGAAGAAAATTTTGTCTGTTAGTAAGATGACAGGTAAAAATCAAAAGTTAATACGAAAACGCAACAGAAATCATTTTGGAAATTTTACTACAGATAGGAACAGCATAATAAACGTCTCGAAGTGATACTGGATTGATATTACATGTGATAATTAAAATAATGCCAAATAAACAAAAATTATAAGTTGTTTTATTTAATAGGTACACCTACTATATTTTTTTACCTAAAAAATAATGTATTTAATGTAATTTCTTATTCCATTGTTAACAAATCTAAGTTCTTTGGCATGTTTGGCATGTTGTTTGTTTGTTTGTTTGGTACGTTTTCTAATTTCTTTGGTACATGTCTAATTTCTATGGCTAAATATTATTTAAAATCGTTAAAACTTCGAATCGGCTCGATAGATTTTGAGGCGAATAACACATAAATGTAGGCCTTAGAGAGCTTTACAAAGTATGTTATTTAATTTTTGAAAATAAGTAAAAAAAAAACTGCGCCAAAGAAATTATGTTTTTTTAGGCACTTTTTGATAATCACCCTTTATTAATTTATTTCGTTTAAGAACTATCTCATAATTCATTCAAACGCGTTTTTAAATTCACATTCAACCTAAGCTCTCTCAAAGCCTAATTGGATTTCGTCTGCAATATTTTAACCCTATACTAATTTTATCGTCATCCGAGATATATATACTGCCGCTCTGAGCGAATACCGGTTCTCAGCCGCCTTTGCACGCAACATTCGTAAAACATGTTTCTCAAAACAATTTGTCATTTTATAGATTGTTTGGTCGTTAATGCCATTCCGATGGTTTGTAAATTAGGTGGGTAGTAGGTGCCTTCACTTTGATGAATTTTGTTTACAGAATGACTGTACGGGAGAAAATCCAGTCGGCAGCGACGGGCAAATAGGCGTGGAACTTTCAAGAAAGATGTGATGTTTAACGATCTCCTAAATAAACTCGTCGACGACGTTTTATGCGACGTGAAATGCCACTTCATAAAAGGAAATGAGAAAACGGCGCTTCCCACACTCGCGCAGTTGTCCGGCCGTCAACTTGCCAGATACTTTGCCCTTATAACTTCTTAGAAGTTTTACCCCATCGAATGGGGTGTAAATGTAAAAGCTTCGTTTACATGACCCATGACTGTTTCGATAGGTCTCGGGAAGGTAGGTGGCGGGTGTTTACTTATCATTTCCAAGTGCTATTGAGCTCGAAAGCTCGGTTTAGGGCCCTCGAGGCTCTTCAATTTCCTTTGTGAAACGTCGATTTAATGTCGTAAGGATTTCATGCGGCACTCGTAAATAGGTTTGCTAACTTCGCCTCGGGCTTAGCCTTTGAGCTTTTCTTGGAGTAAGTATATTAGGTGTTTTCTTATTCGTGTCTCGTAGACCATGTAGGTAGTACTACTCTTTAGTGATTTCTTTTTTGTTACTACACTGTTGCATGGCATGTCGATTAAATAGAAGAGCACTAAGGTATAAGCACTATCACTATAAGAATAAACAGTGCCGATACCTTTACCTAAGTGCGTAGCCTGTTTAGTTAATTAGATATATAGATACTTAAATTCATTATTATGCTTATTTGCACACACTACCAGAAGACCAATATTATTCCTTTAGTCATATTAAGTAGGGCGCATTATTCAGTAACACAAATACCTAGACGTTGAAAAAGCGCTCGTGCAAACGAGGCATTTCAACAAAAGTGTTTGGGACTCTGTCCCGTCTTGAACTATAAATTTTATCTATATTCAGGTTTCACTTCACTATTCTTTTCTCCAATCACCATGTAACCATCTAGCTAGTGCAATTACGTGTCTAGTTATATCATAAAATGAAAATAAGTAGGTACGTGTCGATGTGCACTAGGTACATACAAAACCAACACAAAGACCAACGAAAACGAATTCTTCATCCACCGACCGCGCGATGCGCCATGTGTTCGATTCATTAAAATGGTCAAAGATTAATAAAACAGAGGTGCCTTCACACACGGCGGCTCGCTTTTCCGTCATGTAATCCAGATGCCGATTGGCGGCTCTCGAGGCCGCTTTATCGACTCTCTGCCTAAATGGGAGGGCAAACATTCGGTCCAACATTGTTGACACGGCGCGTTTCTACCGCTTTATAAATATTTCGAGCGCGGTGCGGCGTGCCATTATCCCATTAGGGAAGGGCATTACTCACTCAGAATGTGAAGCTATTAGCCGATGTTCGCCGCGACGACGTCGGCACGTACACGACTACCCGCGTTGTAGCTGCAATAAAGATAGCTAGCTATCTAGATATTACCGCGACAGCTTTTACTTAGTAGGGCCGTGCGATGGATATTTTGTCTGTTCTCAGAATTAACTATTTCATTATCTCTCATAATCATTTCTGATTCTGCTTAGCTAGGGTTTTTTGCTTTACATTATTTATTCTGCTTTTAATAATGCCTTACCTACCTAGTGGGCGTAGCTTAGGTTTAACTTGCTTACCTGCTCTATTTTATCTCTGTCTCTGACTCCGAGCTGTAGAGGCACTAAACATTCAGTTCTAATTTTAAAATTTTCTAGCTTTTCAATGGAATTAGTGCAGGATTCAATCCGTATTGTAGTGTAGCGATCATGTTGAATGCGCCTGACATTGATCAGTAGGTATAACGTATAACTAACCTACAAAAATGGATTTTTGTTTATTTTTCATCACAGTTGCTCGTAAATTAGCTCTTATCCTACCGCTTTTAGGATCATAATCCAAGAAATTTCCAATGTGTGCTTTTTACTTCTCATTACCGTACTAGTGGTTTATGATGATAACCCGATTCAGTTAAGTGCTGTGTATTGCTTCAAGTAATACCTATACAGAAGAGGAATTTTTAATTTGCCCGGCTTATACGGTTTCAGTATTACCCAAAGACAGATTATATAAAAAAATATACCCACATGCCTGCACCCCTATTCTCAAATCCATCGACGTTTCAGTTCGAAACTTACGCTATCTGTCTCCTTCATCTACATTTAGAATGAAAGAGACGGAGATTGTAGGTTTCGAGTCGAAACGTTTTCGATGCGTTCAGAATAGGGGTGCTAGAATATTTTCGTAACTGATATTACCACAGATTAGAGAAACAATAATCTGACAGGTACCTCCCCAGTAAGCATTTAAATTTACGAATTATTCACAGTATGTTACGTTCTGAATACATTGTTATTCGCTTTATTATAGATATTTATTAATTTATTATGCCTGCATCGATATTGTACACCACTGAAACAACGTTTTTTTTTTCTAATCTGTGTCTGTGTTTTCTCATATAACCCTTAGTTAGTTACTAATATGTTCACTAGGTATTTACGGCGCGGGAAAATAAGAATCTACACGTTTTTTAGCAATACAAGTCTGTTTTTTTCTCGCATACTGTGATGAAAAACGTCGTATGACATGCGTGTGCATTGATCATTACACCCGAGGCGGTATTATGCGCGCGAGCCGCAGGCGAGCGCGATAAGGGAGCCGAGAGTGTAGAGAACTTCGCACACTTATATCATAATGTAATATTATTAACAATTTTAAACATCTTTATTTATGATATATATTACTTTATTTGATGTAAACGTTAGGTAGGTAGTAGGTATCTAATTAATTATTTTGTTGTTGTATCACGTGTTTTTCCTCTTTTGACTAATAAAGTTATTTAAATACTCAAATAATTATTATTAATTTCTTATAATATTCTGTGTGCAAGGATGTTATGTCAACATGAAACACAAACATATATAGATCTATGAACACAAACCAATTCTATTTTTAACTAAGTAAGTATGTAGATTAGATAGCTTATCCGTAAGTACACTCATTATTTTTGTAGAGCAAACAATTAAGTTTTCCCCTGGACTTTGAAAACAAACAATCAAGTTTCTCCCTATACTGAAATGGGTTTCTTAAAATCAGACTGCTGTAATGATATCGTAATTCTTGTTAGTAGGTGAAATTATAAGAGTTCCCAAGCTCCTTTAAAGTGATTATAATAATTATGTAGATATATCGGTAGGTCTAAATACCATCTCGGTTTGATTTCTATTGAAATTTTGCTCGAATTTCAAGTCGTAGAACCGCCAAGCGCTAGGCATATAGGTAGTAAGTATAGGCTAGGTAGGTAATTTGGGTGAAAAGGGTACTTCTTGGAGTTCTTGGCCTTTGGCTTTCGGTATTCTTCAAATATTCGAGTCATTAATCCATTAAGTTGGTGTATTGGTGGTATACCTGTTATACAAAAATATTAAGATAGTACTTGCCTCGCAAAAATACTTATTTTATGTATGGGATTAAATAAAAAATAGAAAAAATATTAGTAACCCAGAAGACAAGCCTTATTTTCCATACAAAAGCGGAGACCAAATGTCCCCTGGGTCACTCCATGTTTTTTTATAATAAAATTAAGTACCTACCCAGGTAGGTAGGTACATCGTTATTGAGGATATTGACCTAATATCGCATACTAGCACAGGCAAATATTCAATTCTTTTTGTATAAAATATTGTAGGTAAGTATTAAAAGGTAATATACCTATTCTGAATCAATTGCCAATGAAATGTAATGTATTATAAAGTACCTAAATAAATGAACTCCAATAAGTACTAATAATAGGTTAAGTCTACTATACTAACAAAAATGGATAATATTTGTCTGAAATAAATACATATTGAATTGAATTGAGTTGAATTACCTATACCGGCCGTTTTGCCGGCCAAGAAAAAGTTGATCCACCCAGGTAGGTACCTACGTAACTAATAGATAACTTTACCTATATATATATATATAGGCACTTAATATCACTAACTAAAATAGCTTACACCTTAGTCAAATTATTCTTTTGTTCACATTTGGGATGCAGTTTTAGGTAAAATACCTAAGAAAGGCAGTGGCACTTCTGTGCTTGGTTGTTCTGTGACTTCTGTGAGCGCACCTCGCCGGCCGAACCGAGGGTCGTTTACTTACACGGTATAAGTAAACTGTAGGTAAAGTCACACAGTCTAGTATATTTTTACTCACCTATTAGTTGCACCAGCCACAGTCGCGTTACAATCCAGTCTCAACAAGATCGATAACCACCAACTCTCAACACCGTAAAACCAAAGCAAATTACTTTTAATCACCATTCAACACACACGAACACGGCCGACCCGTTTCACAACAGCATTCGCTTCTCACACAAACACGCTCACAGTCACAGTCAGAAACTCCGTGATATCGTAGTTCAATCAATCCAAGAGTTATGTTTTGCTGTATAAACAAATACACTGGTGATTTCAGTTGAAGAAACACAGAACAATGTACAACGTAACGCACGTCAGCGCCGGGTTGAGTCGGCGGACGACCGCGGAACTCGATTGAAGGCGAAGCGAGCCACGCTACGTGTCCCCCTGGCACGCGAGGTGTACGACAGAGCGAGACATCCTGTTGCAGATCTTTAGCGCGAGACAGAGACAGCATAACTTTTATGGGGCGGCATAAAAATGTGAGAAGGGCGCGTGTACACTAGAGTTAGAGAGCAGTTTGCTTTGCTCGGTGTAGTCACCGCAGACCGCAGCTATCTAAGATTGATCCGGAGAGTGAATTAGATAAATGAAATTTCTGGCGGCAATGGCACAGTCGCCAATTCATTTCAATAATTATCCGACAATTAAAGTGATGTCGTTGGCGCTTACTCAGATAACGTATTACGTATAGCCCGTCCCGTCGCTTCATTATTTACAGCCTTGTATTTCCGGCGTCGGACAAAATCTTAAACAAAGCCAGATGATATTCCATGGTCATTTATTTACTACCATTATAGTCTCTCATCAATCATGAAAATTTATTCATGCCATTGAATAACTATTCGATTGTGTAATTATGTAAATAAATTCTTGCTATAACTACTATTTTAATATCTGTGCTATGGGTAATGGTAATGGGTACTGTACACTAGGATTCTTATTAAAACTAAAAAACTTAATACTTATTTGAATAGCCTAGGTACCTAGTACCTATGTTGCCTAGACTGGTTGAGGAAAAATTTCAGCCTTTAGTACTCTACGCACCATTCAATCCGTCACGCGATTTGCTCACTCAATCTGCTGGATGAGATACACAACACGCCTCCGCACGATGCAATTTGACTAATTGAATCAACAAGTCGCGTGACAGATTGTATCGTGTGTAGTGCTTAAATTTCAGCAGTCGGAAAAAGGATGAGGATAGTAAGAAGACACAGAATTAATTATTTACATTTATTATTATCCTACCAACTTAGTCTACACATTCTTAGCATATGGAAGGAAAAACGCTACTGTCCTTCTGTTTATACAGTTAATATAAAATTATTCTACACCTCACATAGAAATAAATAAGATACCTTATTTGCATCAAGTAAGAAAAATAGAAATAACATTTAATAAAAAATAGGGTTAAAATCACAGAGATATAAAAAAAAAGGCTACGCACCTAGAATCGTTTTTTTTTATTGCTCTGTGGTTAAAATGAACTAAGATAGACGTACAAAGATATAATGAATATCTATTTTTATTTAGGTAACAGAAGCGTAGAAATTAACTATCAAATATTCATAGAGTATCTATTATAGAACTAATGAAATGTATGTGCACTGTGCATTAAATCATTATTTGCAGGTGATTGCATAAAATAATTCAAATTTAATTATCGTCAAAGGAACATCAGATTTCAGTAATTGCATGAAATCTGAAATTGATTTATAAGGATTTTTACAAAACATTTGAGTTTGAGGGCGTTTAGTGGAAAATGATTCTCCATGATTCACCTCCTAATGTTTATATTCTATACTAATCTAATTAAATCAAAGCACACTGCACAATAAAATCATCTCAATTTAAATAAAAAATTCGAGACGCAATATTAAATAGTGAGTAGCAGTGTACCTAGATCATAATGGTAGACTTCCAATTAACGACAACGACAAAGGTGTTATAATACTAGTTACCGCGACATTTGGTTTGTATTATTTGATTCTGCGACTTGACATCACAGACGCTGATATGCTCTATGCAAGCACGCTTTGCTTGTTTCTCGTTTAGAGCATCGCTTGTATCTGTCGCATTGTTCAGAAATCTACCAACATTATAATTTAAACATATTCCTTGACAGTAATAGTCAACTTTGGAGGCCAACTTACTAACAAACGACAAAAGCTTATATTCTAAAGATGGGAACTACGCCTGGATACAAGTGCTACAGAGTAAATAAGCATGCTTGAATTAAAAGTAATAAGATTTCTGTATTTTTTACTATAAAATAATTATATTTTAAGCTTCACGGCCACGAATAATAATTATTGCTGTGCCGCTTGGAAAATATGGCTAATAATATTTTAATCTGTAAGTGCTATTTGCAATAGATTATTATTACTTTGGGACATTTCTGTAATATTCCGAGAATACTGTGTCACTTGTATCCAGAATCCAGATCACAGAGCACGAAAAAACACGCACGCCCCCAGAAGCGTCAGCTTTTTGTGCTCTGTGATCCAGATATCCTTATGTTAGCAGGCAATTTTAAATCTATATTTTGCCAGAAACATTACATTCCCAATAAATATATTATTATTAGTTGATAGACGAGCAGCATGACGGCTGATGTGTCTATATCCACAGTGTTGGATTCACTTCTAATATTTTATCCATATTTGGTAGTAAAAGCTTACAAGCTAAGTTTACGAATGTCCATTGGCGAGTTTGGGAGTCGAATCCCCAATTCTGTAATCTACATTTCACTCCTTTCTTCTCGTGTGCAAATGGAAGCCGTGGTGTAAAAAAATTAAGCCACTCGAAAGCATCTGGCATGGCTTAATGACTTAACCTTTCGAAAGCCACTGGCAGCAACGGATTAACGTGCTTATCAACAATGATCTTTTCGGGCGAAAATACACGGTTCACTTTTGTCTTCGGTTAAAATTCGGTTATCTGTCGAACACAGGAAACGTTTAACAGGCGTTTTGGCTCTGTAGATATTTTCAATAGTAAAAAACAACAATTTAAAAGCTTTGTGTTGAACGTTATCAAAAATGAATGTGATTAAACTTTACGTAAGTCCTACATTATAATAATACATATGCTATATTTTGGATGTCTTAAATGGTTTTTCGAATAAATGTTGTTATACGTAGTTATCAATTATATTTAATTAGGTACCTATTTTGTTAGTTATAGCTTGTAATAATCTTATGCCTTTTTGTGTTTACCTACTTTCTTGGTATTTATGTGTAAGTATGTACTGCTACTCTCTACTCTTTTATTTTTATATTACAAAAAGTGAATCTGTAATTGGATGTATGCTCTAGCAGTAAGTAAAATGTACCTTATCTTAAGCTCTGTAGATTCTGTGAAATAAAATAAATAAATAAATAAAACCGTATATTTTCGCCTATTCGCGTTTAAGAATGAAAAGAAAAACGAAAGTACAAGAATTGGAGCATTGGCTCAAATATTTTCACCATAATATTGTCATAAACAAGCATCACTCAAATGCATCACGAATGTCTTTTGAGTAACCTTCGCCAATAAAGATATCATTCAAAAATGTCATTTTCACTTTTTGTCACTCCTACATAACTTTTACCTATACTTTTGTTGGCGCGGGTTACTATTTCTTATACGAATTATACATTTTCCCCTTTTGAAATGAGCAAAGATAAAACAAGACAAAAACCTGAGTAGCTATTCGTTTGTTAAGCAGCGTTTAACAGTAAGTTTGTAGAATGGTTAAACTCTCAGTACAGGTAAAAATATGCGGTAATTTATAAAGCCATATGGAAAAAACCCATATCATTAAAAAACAGATTGCGAAAATTAATTGTAGTATTTACTTGTACTAGCGGTGGGCGATTATGAGATATTGAATGTCCCGAGATATCTCGATTATAACAGTTTCATAATTACTAATCTCTGTATTACCTTAGTGTCCAGTGTATTCATTCACACGCAATAAATGTCGCTTGGTAATCTTGCGTTATGCAGAGATAAAATAATTCGTAAAATAGCCCGCGTTATTCCGTTGTATGGGATGAGGCATCTGTTCGGGTTCTGGCTAGCGGTGGGCGATTATGAAATATACTAACATGTTAGTAATTACTAGAGATGCGCCGAATATTCGGTTTTAAAACGAACATTTAGTTGAAGTTCATTGGCGTAGAGTCATGTTGTTGAGTTAATTAATATCAATCTAATAGTACAAAAACGACAAAAGTAAACTTCCTATTAAATTACTCCACCGAAGAACCGTCATGGCTCACACCACCACCAGAACAAAACAAATGAGGTCAATGTTACTTAAAAAAAACCAAGAGCAACGGTCGTACATATCGATCTATTGACCTTTTAAAACAGATTTAGTAGTACAAATTAGTAACGCCAATCGATTATGAAAATGATTTCGTTACTAATTTCAATATCGATTATCAAAATTAGTAATAACAAGTACTTCGATTTCGATTATACGAATCATTCGTGATCGTCCAACACTAAGGCTGAGTTGCACCATAATCATAGTTAAAGCTACTGTTGGGAGTTTTGGCGGGAACGTGAAAAAGTTCACGTCGTTGCATTGTATTATTTCTCAAAACTTGTGCTTTTTCTAGTGTTAATGTTTAAAATTGGTGGCATTTTACGCATTAAGTGCTGAATTACGAGCATGAGTGTGGTCAAGTGATATAATCTGGTGTAACGTGGTTTTTCGTGTTGCTTCCAAAATAACATAGAAGCTTCTTGTAAAGTTGCAACCACTTTACTTGAGCATGACTTAGACTCGACAATGACCCGACTTAGATTGGACTATGACTATGACTAAGACTAAGACTTGACTACGTAAAATATTCTAAAACTCGATGAAAATATACAATACTTGACACTGGCTAAATACACTTTAAAAAAAAAAAAAAAAAAGCTACTGTTACGGTTTCAATTAACCATAACTGAAATGCCCATGATTGTTATTGCTAAAGTAAGCTGGTGCAACCCACCCTAATTGTACCATGTTTCTGCTAATACACAGGACATTTGACTCACCAGGGCAAGCCTTGATTAGGTCTAGCTATACTCATTTTTAATTATTAGCATTTACACCAGCAATGGAGGAAATTGGAAGGAAAAAAATAGCTTGTAGCTCTAAAATTTTGTTGGTTTACACAACATTTATGCAATTGTCAGTCAGGACTTATAATAATTATAATGAAGCATATTATGAAAAAAGATTATGTCTATATTGATTTTCGTGGCAATGAAATTAATGTCTAGTTCCATACTAAGAAATTGTGACCACCATTTCAGCTGGTAAAATGTTTATGCGCGGTTACCGTCTTAAAATTCTAGACTAAAGATCTTTGACAGTATTTCTTATTTTATAAAAATAGTGAAAAACTTTTAACCTTAAGCTGTTATAAAGGATGATGCCACAATGCGTAACACAAACTAATGTGAATGTGATACACATTATACAGAATGATGCCGTAATGCATTACACAGGGTGATGCCTGCACCCTATTTCATAATGAGACAAATCATAAAATTAACCATCGTAAATAACAAAATTGCTGAGTGAATAATGAATTGATTATTGTCAATCATATTGCCCTATGACAAACATATTATATTTTTATAAGCAATACTGGGTGTAATTGAATTCATTAGCATCCTTTGATACTAAGTACCTACTCCTGATACCAGTCACGTGTGGACCAAAATTTTTGAATTTTAACATATTGGTGTTAATAATAATAACTCCAAAAATGGAATAACTTAATTAACCAAATGCTACAATAGAAATTTTAATTAAAATAATGTAGTACTGTTTTTAATTTTTTTTTGAAGTCGGTCACATTGAGAACGTACGAACTGTTTTTAATTAGTACTTACAATGTATAAAAACGTTGAAATGTATCAAAATCATCCGTGCCAACTGCGTTAGGCCTTGCGGCAAACTTCATAATTTTCAGTAAAAATATTTTCATTTACTCTCTTTACTCTTTAATAATTATCTATTAATGGTGTACTACCATGGGCCTAATTTATGCTAATGAATTAAATTACACCTGTATAGTGACTTGTTCTGTTATTGTATCTATAACCGCAATAAATTGACTTTTTATTTATTTATGATGGTTATGTAGTTTTATTTTTGTCACTATGAAATAGGTTCCTGTTCCACAGGTTGTTGCCTTAGCTCTATAACGGAAGATGGCGTAATGCATTACACAGAAGATGCCTTAATGCATCATAAAGGTGATGCCAATGCCGTACAACTTATAATAAAGGGTGCGTCTACTCCTGTATGACAGGCACCTCTGCATAGTAGTGTTCGTTCTGTTCCTCATCGTTTTCAGAAGAATGACCGCTGACGCTGCGGTCACCCTTCTGCTCCAGTCAGTATCTGGTGGGAAATAACAGAATTAGGTTTTTAGTTTATATTTTATTTTAACATCATCTGTGAATATTTCACACTATCACGGTTTATGAGATACAACCAGCCCCCCTATTACGAAGGAGCTAGCAGCGCTGCTGACGCGCGTCTGCCGCTCAACTGCTGTCAAAATTGTATGAAAGTTGACAGCAGATAGCGGCAGACTCGCGTCAGCAGCGCTGCTTGCCCCTTCGTAATAGGGGGGCTGGTGACAGACAGACAGGCGGGCGGACAGACGGACGGACGGACGGACAGCAGAGCCTTACCCCCATATTCTATGTTGTTACCACGAGATTACTCCACTCGACGTAACCTCGAATTAACCTCATTTTCGTGTTTTGATATTTTTAATTGACAATACATAATCAACTTGACGTTTCCGTGTCAATTTTTTTCAAACTAGGGAAGCGAGGCAACTGTTAACTCAAGGTACGTCGCGATGTACCTTGAGTTTCCCTCAAAGTTGAGTGGAAGTCAAGTGAAGGATTTTTGGTGAAATGTTTTGGAATACGGGGGTTAGTAATAGAGCCCTGTTTTACCCTTTGGGTAGGGATCCCTATAAACAACCATATTACCACTTACTTCCTAAAGTTGTCATCTTCAGTTTCTGCGTAAGGCGCCCAATGCGCAGGTTGATGCTCGCTTTCCTCTCGCTCCGAGTTATTGCTCGTGCCTGTTACAAAAAATATAATACATTTCCATGTAGACTATCGTCAATTCGTCACGTCGTCCTTATCAGTCGAATTGTACAAACATTGTTAGCGGTGGAATTTTGTTAAATGTTTGTTGATGTTCGTTAATTTAAAGCTTAAAATTCCACATGTATTTACCGAAAGTAAGACACTCTGATCGATTGCTTTCGGGTATTATCGGGTACTATTCTTACCTGTTTTAAATACGCATGGTGGCGTGAATAAAATGATTACGTTGCCTGTAAATGCAAGATATAAAAATAATCACACAGGCTGGCTTAAAATTAGCTCCTAATCGCGTTATACCACTTTTTGGTTTTGATTTCGTTGGCTGGGTTTCACCCGATGTAATTCGAAATCGCAAGAGGCAAGCAGCCGCTCAAAGTGGGGGAGGCCTATGTTCACCAGTGGACGTTTTCGGGCTGATGATGATGATGATGAATTCGAAATAAGAGCTCTTTTTTACCGACACGGCTTTTTTGAGCTGTGTGCCTAGCACGAATATTTACGCGCGCGTAAGTGTAACGTTAACGTAAGCCAGTTGTATGGCATTTGATTTGCCCCCCTATTACGATTGAGCTAGCAGCGCTGCTGACGCGCGTCTGCCGCTCAACTGCTGTCAAAATTGTATGAACTTCAAAGTTCATACAATTTTGACAGCAGTTGAGATACACTTACGCGCGCGTAAATATTCGTGCTAGGCCTACTGTTCCGATATTTAGGGTACGATACCTGGGGCTGTACTGTGAGCTCTTAGCGCGATTCAAAACAGCGTATATTGGATCGCAATGTTTTTTTTGTATGATAATTTCGACAAGCGACCCAATATAGGCTCTTTTGAATCGCGCTTAGAGCTCACAGTACGGTCCCTGATCGAAAGCTACACTAGTGTGTAGTGTAGTGTAATAAATACTAATAGTGGGTCAACTCCTTTGTTATGCCGCAATATACCTAAAAGTCTGTCTCAACCGTAGCGGGGCTACCGCGTCCCGGTAAGCCAGTGAAGCTAGCCGGTACTACCCGGCTAGCCTCTCGTTCATACCGCACCCCATCGTTGCTCCGTCTAGCGGCCGAGTTGATTCACCATTAGTATTTATACACCATGGTAGTGTAGTGTAGCGTACAACTTACACCTGTCGGCCGGCGTGATGGAGAGGTGCGGGCGGTCGGGGAGCGGGGGCGGGGGCGGGGGCGGGGGCGAGGCGGGCGCGGGGGGCGAGGGGCTGTCCAGCGAGATCACCGCCCCCCCCGCGGTTGGGGAACGGTACCCGCTCGATGATACCGCCTCTACCGCTGTAACAATAACGAACATTTTAGAGTAACAACCCTGTCAACGGAGACCAAAACAGGCGATTGAAATGAAAGCCCTTAACAATTTTTGCTATAGCCCACAGGGGAATGGTTTTAAAATGTAAACCACACTTAAGGCATACCTATAAAGATATTTACAGTCCTCAAAATTTTTGCAACCTGCGGGATTTGAACCCGCGCTCTCCCAACTCACCGGCGAGCGTCCAATCCGGCTAAAATTTTGAGGACTGTAATATCTGTATAGCCCACAGATTTAGTTATTCACGGAAAACTGAAAGATTGGACCTTTACACCCCCCTCCCCCCAGGACTTTTGATATGTGGTTCAGCACCCCTTCCTCTATAATTGTGCCAAAATTCAGCTTTACACGAATTATTTCCAAAAGAAATGTCTTCGTTGACTGGGGTATAAGTCCTCTGAGAGAATAACTAGAAGGACCTTTTTATTTATAGTACATACAGTGAATGTTTGGTAGTTGATACCACCTCTACCACATTACAATAAATATGTGTGGACAATTCACACATCGCCATCTAGCCCCAAACTAAGCATAGCTTGTACTATGGGAACCAGCTAACTGATACAATACTTATATACTTTTTTGTTTGTAAATACATACATAGAATACAATATAACACCCAGACGCAGAACAAACATCTTTGTCAAAACAAATGTTTGTCCTGGGTAGGAATCGAACCCACAGCCCTCAGTTCAGAAGGCAGGGATACTACCAACTAAGCTATCGGGTCCGTCAATAACAACCATTTAAAGTACATACAGCGAATGTTTTATAAATGATACCGATACTGTAACAATACTGACCATTTTAATTCTAATAAGACTTTAACTGTAAAAAGGTACTGATAAATATGCCTCAATGGGTTTATCTTCTATGAATCACTTTTGTTCACTGTGGTCCTAAAGCTAGGCTTGGCAGAATGAAGAGTCACACTATACTAATAATATACGAGTATCTCTTAAGTTCAAAAGACAATGCTCACCGCTAGAAGACGAGTAGTTGTCATCGCTCTTCACACTGGACTCTGAAACCGGCGGCGTTGGTTTAGACTGCGGCACCTTCCTCTTCAAAGGTAGTTCGTCTTCTGAATCAGATGTGAGGTCGACTAGTGCTTCGGCTGGTTTTGGTTTGCGATCTTCGCCTACCGCCGCTCGCTTGCCTCCACCGCTGTCTACTGGTATCACTTCTGTGGGAAATATGGAGATTTATTTTAAATTGTTAGGTTAGTAGGCCTATGTGCAGCAGTGGAAGTCTTCAGGCTGATGATAGGTTAGTTGTGTCATCGTAATCTCATCATCATCATCATTAACAGCCTGAAGGGAGCGCCACTTTGAGCAGCTACTCGCCTCCTGCATCCATCGGCTCCCGGCGGCTTTCACCAGATTGTAGGCCCACATAGGCCAGCCTACGCTGTGTCTTCCGACAGCGTTGAGGCACTTACGACCAAGGAAATCATCTAAACGCGATCAAGCAAACTAAACGCCGAAAATCGGGCGTTCAGAATTTGAACTCGCTTAGGCTCTAACTGTGTTCTGTTTATGTTGGTGAAATGCAAATTGTAGATCTGAACTCGGTTACACGCTTGAACTAAGTTTAGCTTGAATTGGTCGCTTTTAAATGTAACGGCGTTTATCTGACAACCGATGTCGAAGAAAGGTTCTTGAGTGGCGACCACGAATCGGGAGACGCAGGGTAGGCCGGCCCCCACAGGTGTACCAACGATCTGGTGAAAACCGCGGGGAGCCAATGGATGAAGGCGGAATGGAGAAGGCGAGCAGCCGCTCAAAGTGGCGCTCCCTGGGGGAGGCCTATGTTCAGCAGTGAACGTTTTCAGGCCGCTCATAATGATGATGATTTGTGACAGTGAAATCCGACCTCAGTGATTGTAAGGTTACTTATTCTAAGTGGGGGCGACAAAGGCTTGCACTGATGTCCCGCATAGGGTGTTTTGTACATTTACCCCCCGCTAGCCTATCCTCTTAGCCACCTTAACTCCTTGAAGTAGCGGAGAACAGCCTTGGGTCGATGGCACAGCAGTTCCAGTGATGGTGATGGTATAGTATACTCACCTTCACCACCATTTCTGATCATCATCATACATACTCTTTATACGGTCTATATTTATACCTCTTTACAACTTTACCTATGTGTGTTGCCAGTGATGACTTATGGAACTGAGACGTGGTCTCTCAACGGTTGGCCTCATTACTAAGCTCAAAGTCGCGCAACGAGCTATGGAGAGAGCAATGCTCGGTGTTTCCCTGCGAGATAAGATCCGAAATGAGGAGATCCGCAGGAGAACTAAAGTGACCGATGTAGCTCTTAGGATTAGCAAGTTGAAATGGCAATGGGCAGGCCACATCGCTCGTAGAACTGACAACCGATGGGGAAGAAAGGTTCTCGAGTGGCGACCACGAACTGGGAAACGCAGCGTAGGCCGGCCCCCACTAGGTGGACCGACGACCTGGTGAAAGCCGCGGGGAGCCGATGGATGCAGGAGGCGAGCAGCCGCTCTAAGTGGCGCTCCCTGGGGGAGGCCTATGTTCAGCAGTGGACGTCTTCAAGCTGTTAATGATGATGATGACAGCTTTACCTATATAAAAAATAAAACGAAGAGACTTTTCGGTGACGGACGAAAAACGTCAGCGATAGAAAAACTGAGAAAGGGAAGTTCTGGGACTCTAAAAGAAAAGGAAGCTGAAGATCTTGATCGAGACGCTGTACCGTGGTCCTGTTACTGCAGCAAGGCAGATCAAGTCGTCTCTCCCTGTTGAGGGCTAATTTTAAAGTGGCTGAAAGCAGCACCCTGGATACCGGTTGTCCCTACCAGCATATACTGAAGATGATGCTAAAGCAGGTGGCGCATCCCCCTATGCAGAGGGTGCCTGAAAGAAGACGAGACTGCACAGCTACAGAGGAAGCCAGATACACATCAGGAATGTTAACACGCGTAGACACACAACATTCTATTTAGGACATTTCGAATGCCTCATCTCCAACACCCATCATCAGTGCCGCTGGAGCAGCTGTACCAGCAGCCTAGAGCCACACTCCGTTATTTTAAGGAGTTGGGGTGGCTCGGGTAGATACTGGCAGGGGGAAATGCAAAATACACCCCAAGTACGCAGTGCGAAGACATTTCCCATATTTAAAAACAAATTAAAATCTTTTTTAATCTAGATGGCTCCAACGTTCAAGAGTTCGGTTCCAATTATAAAATGATAATAAACATAAACTATTATATTTAAAGGAGGCTTTATATTTGTGCCGTTTGGCGTAGAGACACTGGGGCCGTGGGGACCGGGTGCCTTCGACATTTACAAGGATTTGGCGGGGCGTTTGGTTGAATCGGCACGTGACCAAAATGCTGGCATCTACTTCGGTCAAATCAGCCTCGCTATACAGCGGGGCAACGCTGCCAGCATTATGGGTACGTTGCCCGATTCCATAGATTGCTTGAACTATCTATAGACCTTTTACAGTCTATAGATAGTTCAAGTATTCTTTAGACATTTATTTTTATTTTTAAGTAGATATAATATATAATAGTAGTAGTTAGTAGGTAGTTTTTTGTTTTGTGTTATATAGGTTTATTTTTGTATTGATATTAAATAATGTATTTAAAGGAGTATTTACTAATAGTATATAATTATTTACCTAGGTAAATTATTATGTAAAATGTATCTACATATCTAAGCTCACATGATTATGTATTTATTATTTCCTGTTATCGACTTATAATTTTTTTTATTATGAATAAATATTATCATTATCAAGCGGGACATCAGTGCAGGACTTAGCACCCCCCATGTAGAATAAGAATATCCACTCAGGCGCGGCGCGGCGGGCGCAGGTAGGTCCCAAAGCGATCCAAAGTAATAACCTCAAATAGCGCGGTATGGTTTTGCATATTTACGGTTTATACGAAAAAACTAAGCAGTGTTTTAAAATTTCAAAAGTAGTTTTGAAAAATAGGATTACTTGGTTTTCTAAACAAATCCATTTTTATGTATGTTGTAGTACAAAAAACACTCGCACAATAACAATATACACAATAATTGACGCTCCGCCGCGCCTATACTAAACAAAGGAAATAGCTCTGGCCCCGGCGCGAGTTGCAATTTAGACTGAGGCATTTATTTCCCTCCTGAACCATAGAGACTTCTACTTTATTCTATAGTAATGTTCAACTAGTTTCAATTTTAGTCGATTTATAACTAGTGACACCTCTAAAATTTGAATAGTCGATGTTTTGCCATCCCTAGTAGTGCAATCAGCTGTGAGCCACTACTGTGGCCTCTGCGCGTGAGGATTGGCAAAGCGGGCTACAAATGTGGCAGAAGCGCCTCAGCGGATAAGGTGGTGCATAAATGGATGTGCTAGAGCATGGCAGTGACGATGATGAGTAAGGTAAAGTACCGAGATCGTCGGCGATGAGCGTGACGGAGTCGTTGTGCGTTTGCTGCGGTTGCTGCGGCGGCTGCTTCACCGGCGCGTGCGCCGACCAGCTGCCGTCCGCGTGCAGCTGGATCTCGCTGCACTCCGACGGCAACCGCTGCGAGGCTAGCACCTCTTGGAAGTATCTAGGGTAGAGGTGGTATTTATATTTATTTATCATAATAACAACGGCCATATTTTATGTCAATTACATTTCAATTCTCGGGTCTAGCCCGGACGTTTGAAAGGCATTGGTGGGGCTGAAGCTAATACCAAGAGGCCTTTTTGAATACAAAGATAACTATAACACGATCACACTATCCCTGGACCTGACGTTGATGGTTTGCATTTCAGCAAGGACCAGAGACAATGTGACCGTGTTTTACATATTTCTTTTTTACATGTTGGCATATTGATATAACTATTTTGTGTAATATGAAGGTATAAATATCTGGGCTATCGTGGTGAACTTATTGATGGATTATTATAATCTGGCTTATGGGATGAAAGAACGGCACCTGCCAATTTTGTCTCATATCAAATCAATTACATTTATTATTAAATTCATTAGAGTTAAACATTCATGATAAAAACATTTTAAAAACACACATATTTCTTTTTGTATCTATTTATACGAAGATTGGGAAGCCTGCTGGGCCTAGACTAGATAAGTTACTCCGTGCCGCCTGGTACATTTATCCCTACCAGTATAATACATAGTACTATATATCTATTCTGTGTCCCTACACTAGACTATCCTTCCGGGCTAGGATGCGCACCGTGAGATACGTCACCCACGAGATGACAAATTTACTCGATGTAGACAAGTTTCTCGTTTACCCTAACATGCACACCGCGACAGAGAAGTTTGTCGTTGTATCTCGCGTAGACAAACCAATATTGCCCTTTTATAACTCTTACTGTATTTTAATATGGCAACACCGCTTTCGTTCATTCATTTTCATAGTTTTTTACATGAACGCGACCTTAAAAGACAGAAACAGTTATATATTGCTGTTTCTGTCTTTCGTCAAACAGCAAAGAGTATATAATTCTTATAGAAAAAGTCAAAAAAGAAAGTCAAAAAACCGTCTGTTGAAATATGAAAACATTGAAAAAAATTTCAAATTCTGCTCGAAAATTTGGATTTACATTGAAAATGGTTGCAAGTTCAGAATTCGCCCTATATACAATGCAAGCATATAAACGTGAGTAAAGTTCGATTAAGCCTTAATATTGAAACCAGCAGGTCTGTGTGTCTGCACTCGAATATTGAGTTAGTTCCTTTGTAATCACGGAACATTCCTTTCTGCCGTAATCATTGCATGAAGCATGAGGAATACTTGTTATTAGTTGGATACAAGTACAAACCTTCTGTTCAAGACTACAGTCCGATACTAGAAAACATATGTAGTTTGTTGCTCTGTACATAAAATCAAACCTGTACCTAATGAGATGCACTATTGTTTCAGAATCAAAAGTATTAAGAAGCAGATAAAAATATTTTTATAAATATATAATAATATATAATTATATAAGATTATGGCTCAACACCCAGAGCTTTCTGCTGGCACAGAATATATAATAGAACTGCAGGAGAATATTGTTTGCCACAAGGAGCCGGTACACATCAGTACCTAACAATATATTGCTTTACTTGTTCATCTAAAACATCTACAATAATATTAATACCGCCAACATTATAATATCGTTACACAAGACGGAAATCTTAATATGTACTTATAAGAATTAAGTATACGCTAATAAATGTGATTTAAATAAAATAAGCGTTTTAATAGATAATTATATTTAAGTAGGTATATTATGTAGGTACCTATATATTAATGAAAATCCTGAAAATTTCAACCCATGCATCTAGCTTGAGCTTGATTCTTTTTAATGTAAATTATACATATTTTAATTATGTAACAGTATGAAATATTCAACAATAATTCAAGATAATTAGTAAGTATAAAATGAAACACAATTATGTGGGCGGTAGTAGCCGCCATATTTATAATCTTTTAAATTTTTTACGTAAATGCCATTTTGCCTTTAGATTTGCCTTCTCTACGTATCACGTCCTCAAAAACTACCACGAGAAAATACTCGCGCCGAAGTGTCAAATAGAGCTTAGACGATTGTGTGCATGTTAGCGTTTGTCGACAAAAATCGAGAAAAGTTCCACAGATAGATAAACATTCGCGGTATCTCTTCATTTGACAGCACGAGATGAGTTTCTTGGGCTGCCATGTTAGCACAGGTAGACATAACGTGATATCTCCATTTTTGACGACATAAAGTGTCGAGAAAATTTTGTCGCGGTGCGCATCCTAGCCCGGCCTATGGGCTGGGGTATAAAGGGAAAAATCCACATGGATCTACCAGTTGTGATAGGTGAAAACTATGTTAACTTATCTCTATGAAAATAAATTATTAAATGTATGCTAAGAAGAAGAACCAAGGTTGCATCAATTATTAAGAAGAGGTTTCTACATTAAAATTAGATGGCACCTGAACTTCTTCTTAATTCATGGTTAATTTTATAGTAAGGATAAAACACAAGGTACAAAAAAGTTAATTGCCTTGTATCTCAGTCTTCTGGGTTTGTTTTTTGTAAAATAGTATCATCAGTTTCATAGTCTCAGTGTGACGTTTTGTCACTCTAATGCTCAATGTGTGACAGAGACACCCTACAAACCCGAAATACACGTATTATCCATACCCTCATCATCATCAACAGACTGACGAAGAAAAAAGTCTACTGCTGAACATAAGCCTTCCAGAGAGCGCCACTTTGAGCGGCTGCCCACCTCCTGCAAAAATCGGACGCGGTTTTCACCAGATCGTCAGTCCACCTAGTGGGCGGCTAGTCTACGCTGCGTCTTCTTTAGAACTTACCCGTCAACAACAAGGGAATCATAAGGAGCGGGCCGGTCACAAACGGGACACAACCACGTCGGTTTCCGTTCATTCATCTGCAGGAACAGCGAGGCATCGAAACACTGCAGGTGTGGACAGTTCCCGGGCCGGCATGGACAGGACATTCGCATTTTGCCCAGTGGACACATTAGAGAGACGCGGAGGGATGTTGTAGCTATCTCATTGTCGTAGTCTTCTGATAGCTTCTCTTTTACTGTGGAGGGAATTAGTTCATCGTAAATTCATCTGTGGAAGCAATGCAAAGCCAGGCAGATTTTGGACCGTAATGGTCAAGACTTGCGCGTCTTGCTTCTTGGACATATTAGAGAAACGTCGACGAATATTGTTGCTTGCAATGTAATAACTTTTCTTTTACTGTGGAGAGATTATTAATTTATTTGTAGGCATACTTCATTGTAGATTCATCTATAGAAACACTGAAAATATGGGCAATAGGCATGATGACTACTATTGAAAAGGAACAAGTGAATATTACTTTCATAAAGAAGATTAAAAATGAATGCAATAATTGAAAAAATAAGCAAAATCGGTAAATAAACCACGGAGTAATAAGCTTTTAAAGGCATCTCCTGTCCCTTTCTCGCGAAACAGAGCGCCCGCCCTCACAGTTACTATGAAAAATCTACTCGTGACGTCACATGCCAAAGAGATTGTATGAAAAGCTACCACAGCTAGTAATGAGATACTATAACGACCTTCCTCTGACGTCACGGGCCGTTTGAGCTATCTCTGTCTATTCCGGTTTTTAAAATGCTTGTAACTTGGTAATTTTTTGAGATATTTAATTTTTGTTTTTACAAATGTTTATCTTTTGAGAACTATAATTAATTTATCAAAGAAAAAATTTTTGTCATCATGCCTATTTCCAGACTGTCACGGAAAGGATATTCACATTTTGCCCAGTGAATGTTGGAGTGGACACATGAGGATAGATCATAGAGTATAGAGTCTATAGACAGATACTGTTGAGGAATAGTTAATTGTACAGGTTAAAGTAATGATCAGAGTAATGTCACAAAAATGTAGTTACTAAGAGATCTGGTATAATCCGGATTCTTCGTTCCCTTGTTCTTCAACCGTTGCAACAGCTCAGCCGATGTAAGTTTCCTAACCATGAAGACGCTCAACACATATGCCCGGGAGTAGTCCGATGCCCAGGTCACGTGGATCTGGTTGGGCACTGTGGGTGACAGCTTGACCAGCGAAGAGATGTTCACCGGCCGAGGTGGGCGTTTTGGTTCTGGTGTCGGCTTGTTTGTTGGTATTGGATTCTGTGAAAGTAAAAGTTTATCTTTACATGGGTTTACGGTATGATATATAATTTGAAACTAGAATGTTAAACAAAAAATTTTCTGTGATGTACTGTTCGAACTTTTGTATCATGCTACTACTCAAATAATGTGTTATTTTATTTATATAGCCTCAGAAAAATGAGTAAGAATAATAGGGGAACCTCTAATGAAAAGAGAAAACAACTTACTGGCAGTGGGCACATTTTGTTGTTCACTTTGACATTAATACTGGGTGGGAAATGGTCCTCCTGCTCACATGATGTTTCTAGGAGGCAGAATCTCAGTTGTGCCTGAAAATTAACATAACATAAAAACCATATAATTTAGAGGCATTGCATTTGACCACTATCTCACCTAGTGATAAGCGATGGTGCAGCCTACGATGGGCATTCTTGCCTAGAAGATACCTGTTTTCTCTTAATTTGAAGGTTCCTAACACCAAAATTTGGTCGTCAATTCGAAAGGTCTTATAATATTTCTGACATAACAGAAACCAAGAGATCAAAACTTCAAAGTACCTGAATAACAAAGTCCAGTTTGTTGCTTGTGCCTACGACGTCCTTTCCGGAAGCTATTTCCGTGGCCTGCTGCGGCGTCAGATGGAACACATACGTGCCTTCTTGCATCCGGCCGCCTTGCAGGGGCATCATGGTCGACGGTTTCATCAACTCCGCTAGGACGTCGTAGAAAGGTAATCTGGGAAGGGAAAGACTAGCTGAGAGCCAAAGTACCGAAGCCATTTACAGCTTTAAAAAAGAAGCAATAAGTTTACCTCCAATCGTATCTAACAGTTTCCAATGGGAACCAATGAAGTAGGTAGGGAGCAATATAAAATGCACCAGGTCAGCCTACTTTTGGGCATTGATACTTCTTCCACATTTTGGAATGGAAACAAAAAAGATGGAACAGAACTTGACTGTATGAGAAATTGAGAATCAGAACAATCAATACATCATCATCACTGGAACAGCTAATATGTCGCGGCTGAGTCACGGAATCTTCAATAGCCTGAGTCAGTCCACTGCTGGGTAAGGCCTCTCCCAAACTTACGACCCAAGTACGCCACTGAATCAGGTCTTCAGCTCTTCGCCCTACTTATACTAATATAACAAATCCCAGTGACTCTGTATGTCTGTATGTGGCAGCTCAACATACTGATTTATATTACAATGCCATCGACCGATGGCATTGAAATTTGGCTTCAACTTCAAAAAAGGTCAAAAGGTTAAGGGTATGTAAAAACTGCACGCGAAACAGCAGAGCACATCTTCCTAGTGTATAAAAAAATCGGGGATGAATCCTGTTAACGTTCTACTTACTTCTTATACTTAACATCCGGGTGGACAGGATAAGGCGGCAGGGATGCGGTCGGCGACGGAGAAGGCATCGGCGCGAGCGTGGCGCCTCCCGCGCCGCCCCCGTATCCGTGGTACATCCCGCTCGCGTACATCGGGTTCTGGCGCGCCTGCAAGTGCATCTCTGTTCTATTTTGCCACGCTAAATTATTACTATGATCCTAGTGTTAGTAGTTAGTAAATGCTGGAAGTGAGGGGTATGTGAATGAGGCCTGCATTCAGCCACGAAAAGAACCAGCGCCAGGGGCGTTGCGATTGTGTATTAGAGTACAGCGACAAAATGCGTGGCCGGCCTCGTACCCGTGGTAGATTGTGATTCAAACACAGATCTCTAGTCTATCCTTTTATATCGGTCAGGATCACCATCTTCCAGATCGAGAAAGATAACTGAGTGCTATGGCATCCCGCTATGTTCTTTCTTCTTTACCTCTTCTTCGACAACACCTGGCACTTCATTTACGATTTATATCATCTCTAGACTTCAAATGAGGGAAATAACTAAGAAATATATCATACTTGGTCGTAAGAAAAGATTCTATGGTTCCACCTACCGAAACTGGCATTTGCTGCGAGCGGGAGTCCTGTGTTGCGTACCCGCTAACCGCGGGATGTTGGTACATGCCACCAGAGCGAGACCCTGGTAGCGCGGGCGCCAGGGGGTCCTTGCCTTGTCCCTGACCACCACCGCTCGTCGGGAGACCCTGCCCGGTCCTGGAAATATTTCACACTAAGCCGCCAATACATATTGGACAAACCTCAACCAACGAAAGCCAAATGTTGTCGTCCACAAATTGGCCGAGCATAAGCAAACACGAGTGCAACCGTTCTCTACGGTAAAAAAATAGGAAAATAACAACCAGCCAGGTAGGCGTTTGCCTTCTCTCAGCCAACATTTATGTACTCTACACACAGACTGTGAATTGTGAAACTAGTCTTCTAGTTATAGCAATCATGCGACATATTACATGGTCAAGGAGAACAGTATCTGTGGAAGGTAAAAATCATCTCTACCCTATACAGTGGAAGGAAATCAGCTCATGTATATAAAAGACCACAAATTTGTTATTCTATGAACTTTTCCAAGCGCTTCACAACAAGTTCACACTAACATGGAATCTTGAGTTTAAACACCCGACACCAGAAGCTTCACCTTTCAACGGCGCGTCATTCAGTTTTACAACAGTAGACCTTCTGAATCCTTAAGGAACAACATTCACAGGTGTAAAAACACAATGGCGTGGACACACCCAAGAATTATTAGGAAGTTAAGCTGGTTTGGTCCTAATTCCTGGGTATTTCCATGCCAGAACCATGCTAACGGTTGGCAACGAGCTAATCGCGACAAAAGGAGACTTGCCTACTATTGGCCTTTGGCCGGTGGCCATTTTCTGTAGCTTTGAGTCGGGTTCTAAGTTCAGAAGACGTTCCATTCTCAGCGGGCGCACTGGCGGCCGCACTCCCTACTCTCGCTGAAGAACGTGTTTTAACCATTGTTGACGAGCAACCATCTCATGTCAACTGAAATTCAGGAGTCCAAAAATGGACAAGCTAATATAAGTCAACGGTTACAACCGTTACGGTTTTCTGGAAAATTTCTTCGACATGATGGATGAAATGGCACCACCGGGCCTCCTTATTTCTCATAGATCGGCTAGACAACTGGTTATGGGACACTAACATGTACATCTGCAATTGAATAATTATCCATTTTAGTCGTCAATGGTTAAAACAAGTCTTACAGCTTTTATTAAAAACTAGATAAACAATAGATCCGTAAATGTTGATTACGAACAAATCTTGGTGATCCTTTACAAAATGATTTTTTCAAATTATTCCACTGCAGCTGTCAGATGATATTGCTAAGGAGAGAAAGTACATTAGCCAGTTTTTAAAGTTTATCAGAACCAGATACAAGTTGCATGAGAGCAGTCAGCGGCCTGAGAAATAAGGGACAGCACTGTCAATGAAATTTTCCAGAAATATTGTTCATGATACAAACAAATCACAAATATTTCAACATCAACAGGATCACACATAATTATTATGAGCATTAGTGGAATACTAACAGTATTATGTGATTAATTGTGCTATAGGTCTATAATAGTGATTCACAATAATGTTAAAAGAACTTAAGTACTTATGAAAAACATCTTTTTACTTTGGTTGAAATAAAACTGAACAAAAAACTTATGTTGTAAATTAGACAATTGCAAGACGTAAGCCCTAACTGTAAGAGAAAAGTATGGTTTATACCTTAAATGTATCCAGGTTTCCAAAGCATTTTGCTGACATGATTCATAAGGGCTTTAGAGATATTTAAGATGTTAGCTAGCCTAGCTAGATGTGTTATGTTTTTATTAAAAAAGAATGTTAACCTATCGGCATAATTTAATTGGACTATTTTATAATCTGGGAATCATCCATCATCTCATCATTATATTGAGTTCAATAAATTAAATAACTTTAAACTAACTTCATAATTATGTACCTAACTATGGATAGGAATATTCAATATAACAAATCAAGATATGACTAAATCACAAAATGACTCCCAAGATGACTGGAATGAAAATGAGTTGGTTTGCTGCTTGCTTCCTTTCTTATTTTGTCTTTTATTTGAGACATCAATAAAAGCTGTGGATCTTTGCCCCCTTTTCAAATATAATCTTTATAAGTATAATTATATATAAGTATCTTTATAATCTTTATCAGGTGTTTCACAGTTTTCAAAATACCTTTTTGACAATTATACATCTCAGTCCCATATAGGTGACTGAATATGACAATAGTTGTGGTTTAAAGTCAGTCTTCTAGGGAAGCATGGGCGAGCATAGGCTGCATGATCACTTAAAATTAGGTGAGACAGTGGTCAAATGCTATGTCTAATCTATAAAAAAAACTGGTGAGATCATTTTTTTCCATCATTCTTGTGGCTTGTTTTGGCATCAAAGCCATGCAAAAAAAGATCCAGTAACAGCCAGTTGTTGTATGGGTAATTTTTTTGCTTGTTTTTAGAGATGATTGTACAGAACCCTTCATGTACTAGTCCACCACCCATTGTTTTTTTTATGTAATGAGTGACAAACAAGCAGGCGGCCCACCTGATGGTAAGTGGTCACCGCCGCCTATGGACATCTGCAACACCAAGGGCATTGCCGGTGCGTTGCTTACTCTTAGAGAGGACTCTTGTGACACTAATTCATAAGGTTTCCTTTGTACTTGTATATTTATTTGGCGGGACAATAAAGAGGTCTCTATCTATCTATCTATCCAACATGCCTTAGACCGTTTTTTTAGGTAAACTACACAGTTAAATAGTAAACTTGAGTTTCCAATAAAGATAATCAATTTGGTAGGTACAGAGAAAACATGTAAATATTTCACCTAATTTATTAATTTCAGCGATGATCTTGTAAAACCAGCATTAAATAAAGCTGTTGATTCAAGTGAAAGAGAGGACTTGAGTAGGTATATACTGTCTAATGTCCATGATAAAATAAGATAATTAATCAGATTTCATTACTAAAACTATGTATAATTCTAAGTAGGTATTCATAGATGGTAACTATGCTGTGTCGGACCTTTCAAATAGAAAAAATAATAATAAAAATGGTAAAGGGTGGTAAATGATTGATCAAGATAGAGGGGGTAGGCTCAAGGAGATAGTAATATACACTGTAACTACAGCTGTTCAGTGCTTATAAATAACAGTACATCATACATAAGGATTATTATTACGATTATTATTGATTTATTATGCACTCAAGATTTTACATGAGCTAAAAATGAAACTTCAAGCGATGAGTGTACGAGTGCACGGGACAATCACCAATAATTCACCACGTTTTATCAGGAAATAAAGGTAGGTTGCAAACATAGTTATTTTAAAATATCCCGGTGTTAGGCTAAAAATTACAAAGTTGTCAGCGAATACATAAATAAGTACATAAAATAGTAGACTATTACAGCAATAGCTACTGTATTTATAAGAAATTAAACTAAATTAAATAACGTACACAAATAATGCTAAACAATATGGTTGTCAGGTATTCAAATTGAAGGATACTCACCATGATATCCCGTTACCGTAATCGTAATATCTGCTCATATTAATATAGTATAAATCTACTTTAAATTACTCTATTTTACAAATACACGATCCACGAATTAACATCACAAAACGCCATCGCTACACGCTACTGGCACTTGGCAGACAGCCGCCACATTGGCCATAGACTTGATTGATAGACTAGCTAAAAAGCAAGCAAGCAACTTGTTTTTTTTTTTTTGCAGCCAGTTAACAGTTTACTGTTACGTACCATAAACATTCAATAAAATAATTAATCTTGAATCAGTTAATAAATTGCATTTCCCAACCGCATTTTCATTAAACTATGCTGGATAGGATTTTGTGGTACCCGGTCTATTAAATAAAACAACTTCAATGGCAAAACAAACATAATAAAAGTAAAATAAAGCTTTGGTCATAAGAAAGTATCGTATCGACGCCGCCGGCCGACGCCATTTCCAGTTCCTAATTTTAGATGTTGTGCCATATATATTATACTACACAAAATACGTGTAACACGTGGTGTATGTGTTATAAAATGTAGTTGTCTAGGTTGCGAATAACTAACAATACATTTATATTATTTACATAAACTGTATTTACCAAATCATCAGTACGTACATAATTAAATATTTTATAAGTAATATATTTTAGCTTACGAAACACCTAAATTATTAAACATCCCTTACTAATTGTTCTTTAACGATTAGTGGCTTTTAAATAATTACCCTCATGTACTTTATTATACATGCGTGCAACGTGAATAGCACATCCCTAACTGTCGAGGACTACCACCGCTAAAAGCACATTTCCGCCTTGCATAATTTCCGTATCCGCTACTAGCGCTGCACTAAAGCTCAATATTATATCGATAAAACTTTCAAAAGTAGATCTTCCCGTTTGGTAGGCAAATTTCAAGTGTGTCGCAGAACGAGGAATGGAGAGAGCTATGCTCGGTGTTTATCTGCTATATAAGATTCGCAATGAGATCTGTAGGAGAACTAGAGTGACCAGTATAACTCTTTAAAATTAGCAAGTTGATATGGCAATAGGCAGGCCATATCGTTCGAAGAATTGACAACCGATGGGGAAGAATGATTCTTCAGTGGCAACCACAAACCGGAAGACTCAGCGTAGGCCAGCCAGTCCGCCCCATTGTAAGGCGGCCCTTACACGACCAATTATATTGCTCAATCTTTGTGTTAGCCATATTTTGGGAGATTGTCATATTTTTACACTTCTTCTAAATTATATTCAAATTAAATCCAATGAACAATTCTTTAACGACTATACCACTCCCACTGCGTCATTCTGACGGAATGTCCCCGGTGATTCAGTATAAATATAGCTCCATTTGAGTAGGACGGACATTCTGTTCTCGGCGACGCTCACGGCAAGTACTCTTAAGTATCTGTTGTATTATCCTCGTTGCGAAATTGTTTATTGTTGTTTATTGTTTATTAATTGTTAAATACATAAGTACAGAGGTAAATACAAGAAAAAAGAAGACTTAATTAATACACATGCACATACAATATTAATAATAATTAATTAATGTAGTTACCAATGCAAAGAATTGACCTGTGGAGTCCAAACTAGGCTAGGCCTGTATCTTGGTACCCCTAGGGTTGCCAGACAGAAGTGATGAATCAGGCGAATGAAATAAGAGAGGTAGTGAAGCTCCCGTGTAGTTAGTAGGTGCCTATACTGTACTACAAGTGAAAGAGACACATAGCTACCTCATATGGGTGTGAGGGTACGTATTAGTCAGTGTATGTAGGTATGCGATATAGGTTAATGGAGCTTTGTGGGATATGGATACAGAAGTCATGTTACGATGAGACTTAGAAAGTGAGAAGAGGGATATATTAAGGAATGGATGTGATGAGGTTTTCTGTTTGTTCATAAGATAGGGAGAGTAGCCTTTGTTGAACTACTTTCTTGGCCTCGCTAGCCGAGCACAACGCTAGATCAGACTTGCCAACCACTCTGTTGTAAGTGTATGTATGCAGGTATTTAGGCATTCGACGGGCAAAGGCGGTTTTCGCTTTAGGTAGGCGAAGTTGTACCGTGCGGCTTCTTTTGACAATGCAAGGGGCTCTTGTCTTTTGGATTTTCAAAAACACTTCGGATATGAATATCTAACGAACCCGCAAAAGTGAAGTTTCTTGGTAAAGAAGGTCTGTGGAGAATCTTCTGGGTTTTCCGAGCACAACCTTGAGAATTGCTCTCTGAGCTCTTTCTAGTTCGATCATGCAGCTCTTACCAGCTCCCCCCAAACTCCAATGCAGTAACTGATGATTGGTTGGCACAGTGCCACATATACTTGCCGGCGCACCTCAATGCTAGCCCCTTGGCGAAGAAGTTTCATCATATAAATAAGTTTTCGTACTGTTTTGGAGGTTTTTGATATGTGTTCTTTAAATTTGAGGTTGTGGTCTACTGTAATAATTATTCCAGATATTTTACAGACCTGACTCTGCTAATCGATCCGCAGTTACAAGAGATTTGGCTTGTATTGTTTGCTTCCGGGACAGTACAGGAGGAGTCGTGGATTGTTACACTATTCTGTTTAGGGCAGGTTAAGTGGTTTATGTGAAAGCCTACGAAGTGAGTTTTGTTTAGGTTCAAGGTGAGGAGGTTTGCATCCAGCCAGTTGGTAATCTGGCGCATTCCTAGTTCTACCGCACTAAACACCTCACTCCAACCCATCCCACTGAACAAAGCGACGGTGACGTCTGCGTAGCAGATCAGGTCTGCATTGGGGATGTTAATCCTGAGAACGTCATCCATGTACAGTGTAAAGAGTGTTGGCGCCAGGATACTACCCTGCGGCACACCGAAACTGTTTATTAGCTCTTCGCTGAGGTATTCACCTATTCGTACCCGTTTTTTTCTGTTCGTCAGGTAGCTCTGGAACCAGCTCAAAACGACGCCTCTAATGCCGAAATTCTCCATCTTTCTCACCAAGAGCGGAGAAAGTGTCATGTTATGAAAAGACCAATTGCTGACTTATTTAATTATTCTACTTTTGAGCTGTTTACATTTGTGACTGATCAATGCTAGAATATGGAAAATTAATAATCCTGAAAGAAACGCTAACACCAAATTTCAAGTGTCACGCAACGAGGAATGGAGAGAACTATGCTCGGTGTTCGTCTACTAAATAAGATTCGCAATGAGAATAAAAGTAAATAAGAATTCACTAACCTCAAATAGCGCGGTAGGGTTTTGCATATATACGATTTATACGAAAAAACTAAGCAGTGTTTTAAAATTACAAAACTAGTTTTGATAAGTAGCATTACTTGGCTTTCTAAAAAAATTGCATTTGTACGTGTGTTGTAGTATAAAAACACTCACACAATAACACTACACATAATAATTGACGCTCCGCCATACCTAAAGGAAATTACTCTGTCGCCGGCGCGCGCCGGCTCAGCGCGAGATGCAATTTAAACTGAGCATTTTTTTCCTCCTGAACCATAGAAACTTTTACTTTATTCGATAGTGATGTTCAACTAGTTTCAATTTTAGTCGATTTATAACGAAAGACACCTCTAAAAATTTAATAGTCGATGTTTTGCCATCCCTAGTAGTGCAATCAGCTGTGAGCCACTACTGTAGCCTCTAGCACGCGAGGTTCCGCGAAGCGAGTTACAAATATGCCAGAAGCCCTTTAAATTTTTTTTAGATTTGAGCAAGTTGATATCCATATCGCTCGTAGAATTGACAACCGATGTGGAAGAATGATTCTTCAGTGGCAACCAGAAACTGGAAGACTCAGCCAGCGTAGGCCTGGCTGAGTCCGCCCCACTGTCCTTACACGTCCAATTATATTGCTCTTTGTGACTGATCAATGTTATACATGGAGTAGTGTTAGTAATGTTTTTCGGCTTACTGTATGAAGAAATCATTGACGTGAAAGAACTTGGCAATTTAATTATTGATCAATATAATTGAACGTGTATGGGTTGCCTAATAGGTGGACCAATAATCTGGTTGAAACCACGGGGTTGCGATGGATGCAGGAGGAAGGTGATGCTATGTGGAAGAGGCCTGTGTTCTGCAGTAGACGTACTTAGGTTGTTGATGATGATTATGTTTTTAAATTTTTATTAAAAAAAAAAACGATCCAATTATAGCGTTCTACTAGACTACTACTATTACTAGTATGTGCGTTATATATATTATTAGGAATCAGAAGTGAAATCAACAACTTTGTAACATTTAAGATCTTTAATATAACAGTTAGTTATAACAGTATAAATAAATAAATAATAATAAATAAATATGTGTGGACATTTCACACAGCGCCATCTAGCCCCAAACTAAGCATAGCTTGTACTATGGGAACCAGATAACTGATACAATACTTATATACTTTTTGTTTGTAAATACATACATAGAATACAATATAACACCCAGACGTAGAACAAACATCTATGTTCATCACACAAATGTTTGTCCCGGGTAGGAATCGAACCCACAGCCCCCAGTTCAGAAGGCAGGGATACTACCAACTGAGCTATCGGGCCCGTCACAGTTAAACATTATTTCCAATATTGACCGAAAATATGCCCGAAGATAGCATAGAAACGCCACACGAGCACAACTACGTCCGTTTAGCACGATGTCAGGTGAAGTAAGAGAACGAGAGCCCATTTAGCTGCTTCTTATATAGTCTGTCCTCTCTCTCCTCGGACGCCATCTTCGGTGTTGCCGTCGTGATGGCTAATACGGCCTCTCCTGACCGTGCGCCGTCCTCGGCCACACTAGCAACGCGATCTGCGGGAGGGTCCACCGGCATCACCATCGTCACATCGTCAGAGTTGTCATCTGCATGAGAAAAGTGCTGTTAATTAACTACGACAACGTACGTTGTTGCCTATTCGGTCATACATCACGCATACAAGGCCCTCATACAGAAATACACTCTCATAACAACAGATCACTCTTAGATTAAACTCGTTAAAACACTTCGCTTTCAAATGTATGCATACATCTTATTCAAAACAACTCACTCATTCTCATACTTGAACTTGCAAGTTCCCACTTAAAGCGTGAACCAGGTCTACGCCTGCCCAGGTCTATGCCTGCCCAGGCCTGATGCGCATTCATAGAACACGACTTCACTGGACTAAGTCCCCCAGGACACAACCTGACCGCACATCCACAGAATGCGACTTCATGGGACGATCTAGGACAGAACTTGACCGCGCCACTTCACTGGGACGACTCCCCCATGCGAAGGAGTACCCGTTCACCGAAGCCGGTTCTCCGGGTCATCGGCCTTGCAAACCACAGCCGGATAGCACCAGCAGCTCGTTCCGACCAGCGAGGCAAACACTTGCCTTCCACTCGCACGCATGACCACATACACACCAAATGTGCTGTAAACAGAATAACATTAAAATGATCGGTAGCAACTTATTTTCAACAGGAAAACTTTCAGACAGAACACTGCCAGTAGAAGTAAAGGACTAAAGCCTCGATTTGTTCGAGCTCGGCCTGACCTGACCTTTTTCTGTTACCCAAATAAACCGCAGCCCCAACAAGACAATGACCACGAGGAACACACACAGGCAACTGCCGATACCCACGATTGTTGCCACCTTTAAGGGAAAAATACAAGTGACCATAGCACAGGTCTTCAAACAGTGGCCTCCAGTTGCTTCAGAGGACCGTCCTTGTATTTGAAAATGTTATTGATGTCGGTCTGCTCTCCAGACGTATGGTAGAGAAAGTAGAGTAGATCCCATGAGTAAATTTACCTACATTTTCACGTTTGGTGCGCCAACGGTTTTCACCTTCTAAAAATTTGTAACATTAGGTGCCTAGTGTCGAATTTACGAAAATAGCGGATTAATCAAAATACCCAATTAATGAAAGTGTCGACCTGTTACCTGACCCATAAATACGAAGACTTGGTAAAAACTTAAGAAAGTTTAACGTACGCGCATAGATTCTTTTTTTTATTTACCGAGTAGACAACATAAAGAAAATCATGAAAATCGGATAACATTTATAGGTAGAAAAGCGTTGGCACCTATAGATAAGGAGGAGTATACCCTTCTCTTAAAACCAATGTAGCCCGCAGGGTGCTTTAACTCAACGACCAACTGTGGCCTCCCAACAATATTCCCTCCATACTCAACTTGTAAACAGATTAAGTTGAACCTTAGCGTTGCCGTCCACACATCGCCCATAGCGGCGAGCGGGACGCAGTGCGAGGCGCACAGTCACGCATTTTTTGTAGCAGTAAGGCACCAGCCACAGCAGTGTGAGTGTGAGGTGCGCAAAGGCACGGTTGCGCCACCAAGGCACGAATGTACCACCAAGGCACCATCAACGCCAGCAAGATGCACAACTTGGCTCCAGCGAGACGCAACCCTCGGCGCCATCGAGACGCATACCTCGGCGCCAGTGAGACGCACAGCTAGGCGCCAGTGAGACGCACACCTCGCCGCCACGGTGCTAGCAAGCCACATCACCGGGGCACCAGTTGCAGTGGCAAGGCACGCCGTTGTACATGAACAAATCTGCTAAACAAACAGCGTTGTTAACTGAACCGTTTTTCACAAGACATTAAGAATTTCTGCACAGAAAGCGACAGCTATATGACACATTACTCACTAACCTAGTAACGTAATGCAAAAGAAAATAGCAGTTGTGTGACACGATACTTAAGAGCCACGTCATACAATTGAAAGGCATAAATAACAGCAAAGAAATGTTTGTTAGAGCTCTTTCCACACAAATAATGGCAATTTCGCCAATCCCACAAATTAAAACGAATATTAGGTGGGTAGTATTTTTCTATACTGGCCTCGAATTTAAATTTAGTGGAAATGCTAATGAAGTTATTGTGGAAAATGTTGCAATACCTTAAAAAAAGAAATCAACTTAAGTGTGTTGAGATGAGCGTACGTGTATGTCTAACTGAACTGAACAGTGTTGTAAAATAATCAACAGGACGCTTGCTTTGTGTAGCAAAACAGCACCGTAAACCGTAACCTTATGCTTCGCTGTTCACTTTAGTCAAATCGCTGACTACAGCGTCAAACATTGCCAACACGGCCATTCATTAACAAGTTCACAGACGCCCTTGAGAAAATAAACGGAAGAGTCCTAGACACATACGTTACTCGGCATATCTGCTATGTTATCTAAGGTCCCAACTCTGATCACTCGGTATAACCTGACCATCAATAAATAGTAACCCGTAAGCATGACGTATGTATCTACTTCAGTTGTAAGTAACATGAATGTGAGATTTTAGAATGTGTCCAAACGAGGAAGCCCGAATGTATTCTATATCCGAATGAGTGATTAGATGAAAGAGGTAAATGTGCACGAGAAAAAGAAGACAAATGGACGACGATACGTGTTTTTCGATAACGGTGATAATTAATATTTTAGATAAGTCGCTAAGAGCCCAAGATTTAAATAAAAAATAATAAAAGACATTAGACGTTTATGATTTCTTACGAACCAGTCCCATATGAATAAATGTGCTATCCTCGCTTACCAAGGCTAGTTACCACCTGTGTCCTGTTGTACCATTAGAACAGGAACACTGTATTGAAGGGTAATTGATCGTCTATACATCAAGCACATTACCAAGTCGGTGCACACCCTGTGCCCGAGTGTAACATTACCTCTACCCCATCTGTAACCCACGTATAGGTGCAAACAATACTCTGTGTATTTATTAATCAGTCGGGGAAAACATGATTATTGACTTCGAGGGTAATCTTGAGAAACTCAACCGTTAAAGTAGTACAGCCACCGCGTAGGTATAATACGAAAAGATGTCGGAATGTGTTGGAAATGCTGATTAGTAACCGTGGTACCACCAGTCGTACCACCTACATAGTACCCAGTGTTACATAGCACCCAGTGCTATGTAACACTGATATCATTGAAGTAAATGAGCCTCTATCAGAATGATAAAAAACAGAAACTTCTGGACAACCGCGGTTACAAAATCGTGTCGTCAAGTTTCTCGACAAACATTAACGTTAGACTTGCCATTTACATAATGTAACTTTATCATAAGTGTACCTGCATAATGTGTTGTGTACCTACATGAATAAATGGATTGAATTGAATTTACTTACGCAACTTAGCGCAGAAAGGATAGAAATAGGTCAAAAAGGCAACAGTGTGACACGGAACTCACTAACAACATCACACAGTGCAGAAACCATAGTAAAACCACTGTATGGCATGGCACTCGCAAACACATCATAAATTGCCAACGATACCACACAAAGTACCTATGAAAAGCAGTTTGCCACCTGCACTTGCAAGGTCACAACACAGTCGCACACACTTAAGCACCAAAGGTACTAGCGACATGTGTATTAAAGCATTAGATCCAAGCGCACGGCGCCAATTGCACCACGAGAGCGCACCGTCGCACAGCGTGCAGTGGTGAGGCACTCCGCAGCACACAGCGTGCAGTGGTGAGGCACTCCGCAGCAAACAGCCCGCAGCGAGAAGGCGCAGGCCGCATCGCGTCACCCGTAGGAAGAACCATCATCAGTACCTGCACTCAAAAATACTAAACCATACCAAAACACTTTTTAGTGAACCTGTTACATCGCTGTACTGTAACCAAGAGCGTGCTATACTTTTAAAGGTTGACCCTGTAGCCTGTAGGGCATTAGAAATAACAATAACGTGAAGTCAGATCTCATTGATCTCTAACTACTAAAACATAAACACTCACGATTTCTCACAGCTTGGCGGTAGCTGCATTTCTAAATTGCGATTAAAAGATAATCATCGTGAGACATAAGTACCGATCCCAACTAGTCCTAAATTTCAACTAATTTATCTGCTGTTGTCAAGAATAAAACATTTTTCTTTCTTTCTTTCAAATGTGAAAATGGTTTTAGTGGTTTAACTCACCCCTTAAACTTTCGATCTATAAGTTTTCCTTGGCAAGAAAAGTGATATCGAGGATATCTGTTGATTGAAATCAGGTAGGTTAGGTACCTTGAACAATGCCTACATGCTCGTCAGAGGGTAGTATAAAAATTAACGTAGTTTTTACTCCGGTATTGTGATCGTTTTCTTGCGCAACATTAATTAGTACACTGCAGTTTACAGTAAGAAAATTAGGTTTACAGCCAGACTCAACCTGTTCAAAACTGGTAGAACCAACTTGCGTTGGCCTTTTAGGATTTGTGGTCAGACCTACCACCACATGAAAAAGAATTGTACGAACTAGGTCAAAATGATCGTCAATTACCAAATGCTCTTTGTGACACTATAAAAGCGACAAGTTGTTTGGGTACTCGTGACCGTGATCGCACATGCTTCAGGTTTTACAAACAGAGATAAGCTGCACAGTAATTACTCGATCTTTAGGCGTTAAATTAGCTTTATCATTAGGGTTCCGTAGGGAACTATAACCGATGTAAGCTTGTCACTAACACTAAACAGTTCACGATTGAAGTAGTCACTGGCGTGCATAAATACGCAGCATAATAATATAAGAAATTCCCAAAAATGAGTCTGTTGATAATAATTCCCAAAAATTCCAGCTACATCTACATTCACACACAAAGGTTATAAAGGTTAACACACCGTGTACGGTACACCGCGACCGATCATTTAAGACTCACTGGTTGTCATGATTTGGTGTCACCATTCAGACACACTGTAATAAAAGATAGACACTAAATCATTCTTAACGTTGGTGAGTTCAGTTAGCACCGCCCGTCCAACTTCACCAAACCTAACATCCACGCACGACCTGGATTTCAGGTTCGAAATTCAAAACATAATTTGATCACTTACCGTTTTCAAACGTTCGGTCTGAGCCGTTGCCAAAAATAGATCCGGATGAACCTACCGGGTATGCACGTATCCACTGCTTGTAATCAGGACATGGTATGCCATGACTCATGGCTGTGGCAGCCGTGGTCTCCGTTACGACTCCTTGAAACGCGGCACTGGCAGTGACTTCATCGGCCGGGATACTGGCGACCGTCGTCACCGTCGCAACTGCAGCTTCGGTCACCGTGGCCATTTTCTCCCTATGGCTGCTGCCGTTTGATCCGGGCGTCACTCACTATCCGCTTCGTGAGGGCTGACCTCGCGAATGCCTGCTGCGTGAATGCTGCACCGCAGACTTCGGAGTCGTTGTCCACGCCACTGGGATTGAACAACCTGTTCATTTCCTGCGAACTTAAAGCACAATTAAGGTGCGCAAACGCACCTAAACAAAAAGACTGAACCGAGAGGTTATGTCAACACGTGCTTCACGGACGCAAAGCCTGCGTATAAGCCGAACTACACTGAACCCATGTGGGCTTGTAGGAGCAATCCCACTTCTGATATTAGGAATCAGAAGTGAAATCAACAACTTTGTAACATTTAAGATCTTTAATATAACAGTTAGTTATAACAGTTAAACATTATTTCCAATATTGACCGAAAATATGCCCGAAGATAGCATAGAAACGCCACACGAGCACAACTACGTCCGTTTAGCACGATGTCAGGTGAAGTAAGAGAACGAGAGCCCATTTAGCTGCTTCTTATATAGTCTGTCCTCTCTCTCCTCGGACGCCATCTTCGGTGTTGCCGTCGTGATGGCTAATAATATATACAAAAGCTTTTTTATATTCAATTTTATTCGATGACAATTAAACTATACCTTATAAGCATTTTATTGAAGTTACTTATAACGGAAAACAAGAAGTAACTTTAAAATGCTTAGCTGCAGGTAAAAGGATTTTGTGTGCACCAATAAGACCATATAGGAGCACATTGCACTCCTCGAATCGCTAACCGAATGCGGTGCATGTCTAGTCTTGCATGTACAGTTCGCGTAGCTCCTTCAGCAAGATCACTCCATAACCGCTCTGCTAGCGCTGCCGCCCTTGGCCACACACGAGCATCCAAACCTCCCTCACCCACCGTCCAGGACCACAATGTCGCTTCTCCTCCTAAAATATTGTCACTAGCACTTTTTACCCATGGTCTATGCTCGTAAAATCTTTGCCACGAGTTGAACAGTGTTTTAGCCGTACCCTCATGCCAGGTGCCGTGACCACTATTCAAGTCCCAAACATCTTCATGCGACACTATTGTACGTAAACCACTCACAAATTTATTAGCCCAAGTTGCATTTCGAACTTGTAAGCCAACAGAGTTAGTAAAGTCTTTTAAGTCAGTTTTAATACGTCCACTTAATCTCGAAGACCAGAAAAGAACAAGGTTAGGCAACTTCCCATTTACATATTCGAGGCGCTCCAAAGCTGATCTAGTAAATTCTATCCAGGTCTCCATGGGATCTAAATCTTTTGAAAGTTTTGCCCAACATCTCTCAGAGACATCGTCAGCACCGAGATGGAAAATATCGTCTACTCCAGTTATCTGAATAATGTCAGAAAAAATGTTTTGTAAGACTTCAAAAACAAATGGATGATTAGGATTAAGTTGGCCGCATGGTGGATTTTCACAATATAACTTCCATGGTTTATTTTCGAGGCATTGCACTATATTGCTGTATTTCTCTGGGCCCCAGTTCCAAGCGTAGTTGATATGGGCTGGCGTGTCTACTTCTATGATAATGCGTATACCACGCAATCGAGCTCGACGTACTAATATTTTAACTTGTTCAGTACTATAAATATCTGATGGTTTGATGGCTCCATGACGGGCTAATTTCGGTACACTGTTCAACTGCAAGGAAAACGACTGAGAGTCACTGGCATGCCAGTGCAAAGTATTCAGTTTTGATGCAGCCATAGCATCAACAGTACGAAGCAGTTCACTAAAGGGAATGTGATTTCGGGCAGTATCAATCATCAACCCTCTATATCCAAATCTAGGCTTATCACTTATAGACGCTTCTTGTATCATTAACAATGAGCCTACATAATGGTCCAGCCAAACAAGCTGTAATAAAGTTTCTAGACCATGTCTTGCCCCACAAAAAGAGGGTGACATAATTTCTGCTACTAAAATGAATGCAGATGAATTTTCAGGAATAAGTGTTAAGTGGTAACTTTCATCCGTGTCAAGCCGCATATCTGGATCTCCGCTATCATTGACTGCTATCCGAACGATAACGTTCTGTGATTTCCTAAAGCTGCGTATTTTACCTTCCATATGTTGCAGTTCTTGTTTGAATAATTGAAACGCGTCTCGTAAATGCTGTGTTACAATATTTGTGGGGGCGTGTTCTATTTCCATTTGGAATAAATCTGAGCGTACAGATACGGCTGTGTTAGCCATACTGACTGGTCCAGTTGGTAGTGGCCAAAGCACCGCGGCAGAGCATAGCATATTGCATGTTTCTAATGACTGCAGCTTTTCTTGAGTGCCTGATGACTTAGATGGTATGCACTTCTCATTTTCGCACTCCCAACTCCACAATGGCGCTTTAGATCTGTAAATATTTAATAAATACATTATTACAATATGTACATACGTCAACATAACTGCCACTACAACTGAACATACCTATCTGTTAGGAGTAGGATTGATGTTACATTACCCAATTATTGTTTGCTTTGGAAATTTTGGGATTGACCTGATTTTGATTTGGTAGTATAAGAACTTTATAAGGTAACAATATTAGTTTGAATTGAATGCATTCAGCAATGGATGTCTTCAGGCTGTTGATGATTAATAATTTGAATGGAGCTATTATAATCTAATCTACTTTGACTACTACACCATAAGTATTATAATTATTATACTCTTTGTACTACATTACAATCATTTAATGCACTGAAACTTTTATGAGAAAAACCACATTAATAAGATTGTCAGGTAATTACTCCACAAGTCTATATTATGGATTATTGTTGATACTAACTAGTAGTTCTGCGAACTGGGCCCCGTTTTATAAAGATACAAGTCTTGTACTTGTAGCAAAAACCTGGCAACACAGCCAAAAAAAATTGAAATAATGCGTTTTATAAAGCTACAAGTTAACAAGTATAAAAGCAAATTGGCTGATATATTACTTTACTCTATGAATTACAAGCACTTGTTCGTAGATCATAGACAATCCACAGTGTTTTTTCATTTTTTAAATGTAAAATCGAACAATTGTTATGGTCGTTAGAAGTATACGGTACTACAAGTTGTAAAAATTTTTACCTAACTAAAGAGCTAGGTAAAATGAACTACAAGTGTAGATAAATTTACTGAAAGTAGGTTGTATTGGTTGTGTCACGTAATAATGCAGGTTCAATTAGTAAAATTAAGTAAATGTGAATTAAATATCTTTACATAACGACAAATTCAGCTTGATCTTAGCCCATGAATAATGAACACATATCACAAAACCTAACATGAGAATAGCCATATATAGATAACCTTGACCTAACTTTATATAGGTACTTAAATAGCTTAATATAAAAATAATGACACCCGTGGTTTCACCGACAACTTATTTATTTTCCCGCGGGAGCTTTTCATTTTCCAAAATAAAACGCATCTGTCCCGGTAATATAAGTACCCATATTACCTAACTAAACTTCATCCAAAGAGATTCATCCAATATGGCTTGAGAGCCAGAATAAACAAAATAGACTGTTTTATTAATTTATATATTATGTAGGCATTGAATTGAATGTAAACTTGACACCGGCTAAATTCACTAATAATGGGAAGCCAAATTAAAAAACAAGCTATTTACCATGACGTTTATTCGTAGTGATGTGCAACTTGTAACATCATAATCTAGATTTTATACTCTACTTGGTCTGTAGTTCCACACCATGACGTTCGTAGTGATGTGAATTATACTTGGAATCGATTTGTTGGTTTAAAAAGCTTGTAACTAGTAACTTGTAGTTACTTGTTCTTGTAGCTGCTACAATTGTAAGCTACAATTGTAGCTTTATAAAACGAGGCCCAGTAGACCTCGCGAGCACAAACGCGTTTGCATTTTGCAACCACCACGCGCCATGATGTACTTTTGTTAAAATTTTATTTTCATATATTTGGTTTGTTTGCTGTTGTAAGTATTTCCCGATCTCAGATGATTCCGGAAAATCTTAACGCCGCGATTTAGAAATTGGTGCTCGAAGTAATCTAATGTAAAAGTCGTCGAACTAATTGAGTAATTATATACTTTCAAAACTTCCAGAAACCTCACAATACCAAGATACCGACCCGTTCTGAACTCAGGACTTAGCACCTTATAATTATTTCGACAACCTCTTGACCGATTTTGCTCATATTAAATTTGTAATACTTATTTACAAATGAATACCCACTATTTCCACCAAATATTATCAAAATCAGTCGGTAAATGTGCTACAGCAAATTTCCCCCTTTTTTGGGGCAAATACTCCCCCAATCAATAATCGCCCATGACTGAAAAATTCCCTGGACCTGTAAAACCTGTGAGTGTGAACCAACTTTCGTCAAGATTGGTTGAAAAATGCGAGTACGTACATCTGGACAGACGAAAGCAAATTTTGGCAAGTTGAAGCTTGAAGCATAAAATTTCGCTCGCTTCACTTCGTTCTCTCGGTTAATTAAAGATATACTGCCCAAGACTACCTATATCGAGCCACTGGCAAGGCTTATTATACACAAGAGGTGCAAGTTTTTGTAGCTTACGTGAGTGAGTTTGATTCAAATATGAAGAAAAAGATATATAGAAGTATTATAATATTTTCATGTAACCGTAGCATGATGAAGCAACATCACAGAATAACTTCAAACATCTTGAGTCCGCCACTTTGTAATTTATATTTAACAGATTTTGTTACTTCCATTTTTGCAACAAAGATCTTTGCTCAGTAGTATTTTACCAATGTACTCTGTGGTAGTATTTTCCAAATTAAACAACACAGAGAAACAAATTAAACAAACCAGGGCCCTTATTCCGTATGACCATTCACGCACGTAACGCGGCGCGTTACGATATCTTTGTGGAATGGTTTTGGGTTTAAAATGCTATTCTGTATACCGTTGTCAAATTTGACAAACACGACAACACACGTTACACGCACGTCAAAAAACAGAAAACACTGGGCACAAACAATCTAACGCGTGGCATACAGAATACAATTTTTTGATTCCATGTTAATTCCATGTCGTGGCGCGTTAAAGCCCGCATTTACGTTTGGAGCATGTTACACGTCACGCGTTATTGGCAAGGAATCTCATGTGTCATAGCGAATAACCCCCCAGGAGTCTGACAAAATCACCTATCAACTCAAGTCTATTTTGACTTGAGTTGGATTTAAGAAGATGATCTAAATATTAATGAACCTATTTTTGGAAAAAAAAGTTTTGAAGGATTCAACCTCTTTACTTAATGTTCGAAATGGCTCACAATACGAACATTGTAATTATTAATATGAATAATTTATTAACCAAACACACTATCGGAAATATTCAGCATCGTTCGGTGATGAGCTTGCCAAAATCCTGATGTAAATAAGATTTCCACAAAGGAGTACTCCGAATGCCCATGCCAAAACTCCTATTAGAATAACCAGGATGTTCTTGATGAGGTAAATATTGTACGTGCCATAAGGACCAGGGTACATTAGGGTTATTTCCATCATCGCAGGGAATACTAAGACAAGCATTGTCGTACACAAGTTTCCGACAAAGGCCACGAAAGGTCCTTGAAACGGCACTACATAAGCGATTAAAACTGTAACAATAAATTAATTTGTAACTAAGAGAAGAAATTGAATCACGAACGGGACTGAACTCAAAGCAACTCTAAGCAGGCGATACTACTTACTATAAGAATCATAAATATTCTGTAACATTAAATTAGTATGCTAGTATTAGTGATGTTCAAGAAGATTTTGCTGACTTAGCAACCTGATACTTAGTGGAGTATGATAATATACACAACTTACAGGTCAAAATCACAAATATGGGTCTAGATATTAATTCCAGCAGCTTCAAAGTCTCTGGCTTGGGTTCGTAGAAAGGATCATGGTGCTTGACAACTTCAATGATTATGTGGGTAGCAGGATAGCACTGTATCGGGTAAGCGAATATTACAGCCACCATATATAGTCCTATGGAGGCCATGGCTGAACTAAAATAATATGAAAAAAGTTGATCCAAGATTACATAATCCAGGTACAACCATAGCGACTCATTTAATCGCAACGGCATCGGATTGTTGGAACGGAAGTAAATTGAATAACTGCAATTCCAGATAACTGAATTTAAGGAAAGAAAGCAAGGAAAGCTATTTTTCCATTTTTAACTTTAGAAATATAGAAGAAAATATTTATCATGAATAAATCGTTACCAAAGCACGATAGCGTTAATTTTTGGACATAAGTCTTGATAGCGAAGTGCTTATTCAGAATGAAACAAATGATACCGAAGCGCGAGCGCTCAGCGAGCGCGGGAAATGCAATAATTTTGAGTCACTTAATTAAAATTATTCTACATAATGAAAATGGAAGAAGCAAAGCAAATGCGAAAAACTGGCAGTTTTGTTCATAGTTCTTGACAATAAAGAGACGTTTATGATGAGGTTATCTTGCACATTTTTTGGAACTGAAGCGGATGCTGTTGTTTTCCAACGTACTGTATTGAAACTTGGTTGGATCAGTTTGATTGTATAACAAAGACTTTGTAATAGGGGGAATTCTGTGTTGTATTATAATTATATAATAATCGTAGTACCTATATAAAAACTAGGGAACCATACATACTCATCATCATACGGTAAAGATCTAAGCACGTTTTCCTCCATAACTCCAAAGGACCAGTAGCCCAACGATCCGAAGATTGTCGAAATGATTGTCGGCACTAACAAGCCAATAGTGACTATCCCAAACGTTTTTGTCATCAAAATTGGATCTTTAAGAGCTTTGTCTACAGAGAGAATCTAAAACAATATGTTAAATTACTTTTCATGGTTTCCTGACACCTGTTCCGCTGATGTTAGACATTTTGGCTTGGGAATCTCATAAAATAAGTATTAGTTTGAAATTACCTAAGCATTTTCAGTGATAAAGTGCTAAAAACTAACCTAGTGTAGGCTAGACACTTATCCACTAGTACAGTCATATTTTACATACCACACCAACAGCACTTAAATTAAAAAGCAAAGTGCCAAATGCGAAGAGCAAAGGCAAAGGCTCAGTCGTAGCATTTACATAGTCTCCTCGTGGGTCCTTGAAGATTTGATAAATTACCAGAACTATGCCAGCAAAATTCAAAAAGTTGCCTTGAAAAGTAAAAGAAAATAATAAGTTTTACAACTCTGGTCTGCAATACCTATTTCTTCGCAACGTCGTATTCTTTGCACCTGCCACCTACTAATATCAAATCCAGCAATAAGGAACAATTTAGTACCTACTTAATTTATATTTACAATCTACATTATATAGTAGGTCGTATTATCAACGGAGTTTTATAGAAGAGTTTCCAAACGAAAAAAACAGAATAGAGAGTTCTAAATATCTAATGCTTTTAATATTATTATAATTATTTAGACTTTTGATATTACCAAACATTGAGATATAGCTGACAATCCTCAAGGACTTCATAAAGAATTCCAAAAGTAAGTAAGGCAATAACAGCACCAGCAAAGCTGGTCTTGTACTTTGCCAATCCAATAACTGAAAATCCAAATTCTCTGAACCAAAGTCACTTTTAACAATTCGTTACTAATCTACCTGCCCGATTATTTTTTCAATTATCTAGTAGATAGATAGATAGATAGATAGATAGATAGATAGATAGATAGATAGATAGATATACTGTTGTACACACCAATAAATAATAAGTTACAAAGAATACATAGATTTACAAGAAGTGTGGAACAACGGGCGACCTTATCGCTAAGAGCGACCTTCGGATGGAGATGATTCATCAAAATCGAAACAGACGTGGTGCATATTAAGTATATTGCATACCTAACCTACTAATGAGGTAGTAATGTTGTACGTAAGATCACCTCAAGCTTTTTCCGTTAAATAATAACAGTCACTATTACACAATTTATTCTGTCAATCTCTTAGGTTACGTAGTGGATCGAAAATACTTGCATTGAGCTATTTAACATTAATTAACACTGTATTTTTTAATATTGGTGTTCAATAGAATATTACCAAATTATTATGCAGAATGGTATGTTTCAATTTTTATACTTACATCACGTAAACTATCAGAGGTAAAGTCAACAAATACTGTGCATATTCCGATCTGACTCATAATCATGAATGTTGCAATAATGGTTCTGAAAACAGAGTAATGCTTTTGTCATGTAAAAGACAAATAAAATAATAGTTCATCTTTTAATAACTTTAAAAACTAATGCCTAATCGAGCAGCCAGTTCCTGAAATTCTGTAGATTTCCAAATATTTAAAAATCTTTCAGCCAATAGATTCAGTCACATCGATGAGTGTAATCTACTTATGTGAACTTTCAATGCAATATAATGTACTTAAGATAAAATTGAAATCAATATATTTATTTAAGTATTTATACTTAATAAATCTTCAATGAATAAATTTATGAATGCTTTACTGTTTGTTATTTTAAAAGTTACTGTAAAATAATAATACGAATAGCATTTTTGATAGATAATAGGAACTTACGGTCCCCATTTTCCAATGACATGGAAGATTTCCGGACCATGGAGCATAGCGATACGAAACCCATACCTATACGAAATGTATGGGATTTTTAGCTGGCGGCTAATTTCATTTAAACAATGCAGCTGCAAAAAGAATACAGCATTAACTATTTTTAAGTTATTCAGCTTACAGTACAAGTAAATTGACTGGTGAGTTATCTTTTTATCATACGCAATAATTTATTACATTTGAAAAACAAGTTGAGGCCACGACATTTCTACATTTCTATTAAAAAATTAAAGTAGGCTAAAGGTAATGTTGTCTTTTTACTGTTCTGTTTATAGTTCTTATTAAAATAACTTTCCAAATCGGTTTATAAGTGACATGAATAAGTGAGAACCTCCTCCATTTTTGAAGTCGTTTGAAAACGTGGCAAGAGCCAATCGTAGACTTTCTTGGTACGTCGTCATCTATTTCAGTTACTTGTGTTAGCAACACCAAGAGAAATCGCAGTCTATGTTACATCGGGCGGTTGACAGCTGACGTTTTTGAACAAAGTCTCGAGTCTGTGTAGTCTGTGGCTCCTTGGTCAATTTATTTTATAATCTTTGTTTAGTGATTCACTTTTGCTCGAGCCCTAGGAATAGACGGTCGTTGTAGGTCATAATAATTTGTTGAAACCTTAATTTTAACTTTAAAGTATTAAAGTTCAGTTTTTGTTGTAACGCTTATATTTTATTTATTTAAATTAACTAGCTACAGTCGTGTCGTTGTAGGTCATAATAATTTGTTGAAACCTTAATTTTAACTTTAAAGTATTAAAGTTCAGTTTTTGTTGTAACGCTTATATTTTATTTATTTAAATTAACTAGCTACAGTCGTAGTTGATAACACTTTTTTAAATTGCTGTATTTTCTGAGGACTGAACTTTGTTTTATTTTTTTTTATTTGTTTAAGTATTATATTTAATTTTTTAATCAAGAACTTTAATTCCACGTTATAGCACAATTTATTGTCCTTTTAACATTTTACACGTAGGCATATACAACACATAACACAATAAAATGTACCCTATTAATTCTAAAAACAAGGAGGACGCCAAAAGTAAATAGAATCAATTGCGGCGCGGCGCCGGGAACACAGGCAGTTTCTCACTCAGTCTCTGTATCTTGCCGGCTGGCGTCGGATACGTTTTCAGCCGGTGCGAGGCCAGAGAGGTGGAACCTCATTGGTCGCGTCGTCAGCCCACTCGTTGCCTGATTGGCTGGTGTGGCTGGACAGTGCGCAGCGTTTGGTTGTAAGCTGGTATTGGCGCAGGGTCATTCCCATCTGTTCTACTACTTGTTCTACCAATAGAACAAACAGGAAGAAAAAATCCCACCTGTTCTACTAATAGAACAAGTAGGAAAAATAATTCTCGGTTGTTCTACCAACATAATAATTCATTTAAAAAATCCCATCTGTTCTTCTAATAGAACAAGTAGGAAAAATAATTCTCGGTTGTTCTACCAACACAATAATTCATTTAAAAAAATCCCATCTGTTCTACTAATAGAACAAGTAGGAAAATTAATTCTCGGTTGTTCTACCAACACAGTAATTCATTTAAAAAATCCCATTTGTTTTACTAATAGAACAAGTAGGAAAAATAATTTTCGGTTAACGCAGGCCAAACAGAGGGCGCCAGCGTCCCTTCATGCCTTGTGAATGCGTTCCGTGTTACAATGTTTAATAAGCGGTTTTTAAATATCGATATCTTAGGAATTAATATTTCGCACCACTATGTATCTCAGTTCAACGATGCCAAGATATGAGAGCTTAGGCTAGGAGTATAGTGTTCTGTGGCTTTGGCGGGAACGTTAAAATTTTTCATTGCCTTTGTCAGCGTATCTGTTTTTTTTTTTTTTTTTTTGGCTCCACACATAGTGTATTTAGCCAAAGTCAAGCATTGCATATTTTTATCCAGTTTTAGAATATTTTACGTAGTCAAGTCATAGTCATAGGTCAGTCTAAGTCAGGTCATATTTCAGTCTAAGTCATGCTCTAGTAAAGTGGTGGCAACTTTACTAGAAGCTTCTATGGAATTTTGGAAGCAACACGAAAAACCACGTTTCACCACATTATATCACTTGCCCACACTCATGCTCATAATTCAGCACTTAATGCGTAAAACGCCACCAATTTTTAAACATTAACTCTGGAAAAGCACAAGTTTTGAGATATAATACAATGCAACGACGTGAACTTTTCCGCGTTCCCGCCAAAACTCCAGCGTATCTGTTTATTTAGCAAAACTAGCGTAATTTATTTCAGTTATTAATATAAATAATAATAAATAAATATGTGCGGACATTTCACACAGCGCCATTTAGCCTCAAACTAAGCATAGCTTGTATGGGAAATTGGGAACTAGATAACGGATATAATACTTAGATACCTACTATTTGTTTGTAAATACATACATAGAATACAATATAACACCCAGACACAGAACAAGCATTTATGTTCATCACACAAATATTTGTCCTGGGTAGGAATCGCCACAGCCCTCAGTTCAGAAGGCAGGGTTACTTACTACCAACTGAGCTATCGGGCCCGTCTTATTTTATTTATAACTTGTACTTATTAAAATTTTAAATTAATTTTGTTATGTATTTTTATGTTTCAGTTCAGACGTTTACATCTTGGCCATAAGAAAATTACTCATATTATTATTATGTGTAGTACACCGAGCGAAGCGACGCGGCGACGCACGTGCGCGCGCGTCGTCCGTCCTACTTTAAAGTGGTAGTCTTTTTCTTACTTTCTTACACTGATAAAAATCCTGTAAGTATTGAGTAATAATAGCAGGCAGGCAGGGTATACGAAAAAGGGAAATATACTACAAGTACCTAGGTGTGTTTACGTATTATGTGGGTCTCTAGTTCTTTTTTATTTTTTTCTTACCAGTACCAGATGCATGTGCATTACAAGAACTCCTGTAAATACAGCCAGTACAGGGCCGAGGACCATACCGGACTGACTTATGGCCAGAGGGAAGCCCAGCGCGCCTGCTCCAAACCCTGCCCTCAAGAGGTTGAAATACGCCATCCACACCCTTAAGAATTAATTGCAATTTCAAACGTTGGAAAAATGTCGATCACTTTTAAAGTATATAAGTACCTGTACCTATACCTAGGTTTTAGATAAATGCAGATACGTCATTGTATCAAATCGCTGAGGGCTAAATCTATCACATCATCAGCCAGATTACGTCCACTGCTTAACATAGGCCTCCCCATAGCAAGAGCCAATTTGTGCGGCTTCTTGTCTCAAAAAATATGCCATTTTGCTATGGACACTTTATCATAGGGAGGGATTTGCCACAAACCACGCTTGGCAGGCGGCCTTGTAATCGCAGAAGATTTTATTTTAAAATACCCTTTTTTATTTATTGGCTCCACACGTCGTGTATTTAGCCAGTGTCAAGTATTATAATTTTCATCGTGTTATAAAATATTTCACGCGAAGTCATGTCCTAGTCATAGCCTATGTCAGGCTCCAGCAAAGTGGTGGCCACTTCACTAGAAGCTTCTATGGAATTTTGGAAGCAACATGAAAAATCACGTTTCACCACATTATATCACTTGCCCTCCCTCATGCTCGTAATTCAGCACTTAATGCGTAAAACGCCACCAATTTTAAATATAAACACTGGAAAAAGCACAAGTTTTGAAAAGTAATACAATGTGTGAAACGTGATTTTTCAAGTTGCTTCCAAAATTCTATATAGAAGCTTCTAGTAAAGTTGCCAACACTTTACTGGAGCATGACTTAGACTGGATTATGACTACCTGACTTAGATTGGACTATGACTATGACTAAGACTTGATTTTACGTGAAATATTATATTAACATGATGAAAAATTACAATACTTGACGCTGCCTAAATTCACTATGTGTGGAGGCTAAATATAAGAAAAAAAATATAGTGTGGATACCAAGGAAAATGCTGTAGAGTGCTGCCCATTCCCTGCGATAATCCCTTAGGTGGCTTTTGTGGCACCCATGAGAAGAGATGGGGTAGTCGTATAATATGCAAGTAATTAAGTAGGTATATCTACCTAATAATGGAGAGAGCTATGCTCGGTGTTTCTCTGCGAGATAAGATCAGAAATGAGGAGACCCGCAGAACTGTCGTGATCGATTTAGGTAGGTTTGAAATGGTAATGGGAAACGGAGTGAAATGGTAATGAAGAAAGGTTCTCGAATAGCGACCACGAACCTGAAGGCGCAGCATAGGCCAGCCAGCCCCCCACTAGGTGGACCAACGAAAGCCACGGGAAGCTACTAAATGCAGGGATCTGTGGGGCAGGCCTAATGTACAGCAGCGGACGTCTTCAGGCTGATGATACATATACCTACTAACTATTTTAAAATGTCGGGCACGTGAACAATTAAAAATTGATGTAAGTACTTACCTACCTTATAAGGGTAGCTAGTATAAAGGGCTACAGAGATAAACGTTGAGCCGCAGCGAGGTAGGTACCTAGTCAAGTAGGAGGTACCTAGGTACTAAAAAAGACCTACTTTGTGAGTGATTAACCTCAAAAATCTTGTAACTGCATGCATATATATAACTATTATGTTTATCTATTAGGTACTATTACTATTGTAGGTAAGTAAGTATAATACGATGATATTTTTACTTTATAGGTTGTTGGGGATCTCGGTGCTCCAAAGGATTGTAATCACCTGGAGTTGGCCTTATGGCTGGTAGCCTGGCAAAACGGAAATCAATATACGACACCCGGTCGTGAGGCTGTATGGTCATAGTGCTTACTCTTTCAAATGCGGCCCTGTAATTGAATATTATTATTTCATATTTTGGGTACTGCTGCTGTAGATAGGTACTATTAGTTAGTATCATATACTTGGGTTTGAGTAGGTACTTTACTATTTTGTACAAAAAATTCTGTACTGTTCTATAAAAATCATTGTGGCTAGTAGTATAATAGTAGTACCTAGGTAGGACCTAGCTAGGTACAACTACACAGTGCAAAATGTTTTATTTTTGTAGTGGCATGAATGTAGGTAGTTCCTATTATGATAATAGTTAGTTCAAAGAATAAGGGCACTTTACCCGTTAAAAATACTTACATGTTTAATTATAATTTATATGAAACGAAATGAAACCGCGCAACGCAACATAAAAAAAACTTTTGATTTTTGACATTTTGTCTATGGCTTGGAGAAAGTGAAGTCAATTTGACATTGGCAGAATTATTGCAAAAAAGCGATAGACAGCCATTAATGAAGAAGAAGAAAATAAAATGACAGCCATGAAAAAATGAAAAATTGATAGATGGTGGAAGGTGGAATTTATTTTATTTCTCAAATTTCTTAAATTACTTTCATGGTATTCCATTTTCCCAGTTAATTATCATTATTTCAATATGATGTCAACAACAGAGGGAGAACTGGATGTTGAAGTGCCTCATGAACGGGAAGAAGGAGAGGTAAAACTGCACGTTTAGATATTTAGCATTTTTACTGTGTTTTTGTATATTTATCTTTTATTACTGTTTGTAAAACAATTCCCTGCATATGTTACAAGCCTATTTAAAACGTTAATGATTTCAACACTGTAATAAATCGTAAATATGTGACTTTTAAACGCAGTGTCACGAAGTACGTAATTTGCGCCCTAAATCGTATACTTGTGTTTCAGCTAGATGAGTCTGATGTTGAAGAAGGGGCCTACATTCCCTTAACTCGGCCTGAGGCTTTCAACCCGCCGTCCCTTGTGCACATGCAAATTCAGGATGAACAGAGCGATGAAGCTTCACCTCAAGAGTCGTCGTGCTCAGATTCCGACGAAGAAATCCGGAGACGAGCAAAACGAACGAAACTGAGACCGCGAAGACCGCCACCCCCGCAGCCAACAGATAAAAAAGAAAAATATAATGTTTGGTGCAAAGCTTTACAGGTACTATTTAAAATCTTGTTATATATGACCCGTTATAAATGTCCTAATCATACATTACATTATTTGTGCAACCGCAAATCAATTGAAGATGCATCTTTGTATGTGATTATTTCATTATAAATATGTTTCAGGAGGAGCTTCTTACTGAAGATATGGTTAGCTGTGATGTATCTAAAAAGAGTAGATATGGTGTTGAATCTTATGACTACACAATTAAGTATAGATTAGATGATAACTATGTGTCTAAGAAAGTTTTCAGTACCAGTAATGACATAACACGCACATCAAATAAAAGACGCAATCAAGATAGATCAAATGTAAAGTTAAGACTCGGCAAGAGAGTGAATAGTCATAATTTTATATATGAGAAACAAGAGCCGAAGTATTTAGAAAATTTGACGGTGACACTGGAAGACCCTGCCGATGTAATTGCTGCTGAAATGGCTGAAAAACTGAATGAAGAGAAAAAGGATTTAATTGGTAAATGCTGTTATACGTGGGAACTCTTTGATTTTACAGAATAAATCTATCCTGTGGTTAGGGTAACCAAAGAAACAAATTAACCTTATTATTTGTTCTTGGGAATTGGTGCATGCTTTTGAAAATATAAATAAGAAAAAGCTTGTTTGATACATAATGCCTTAAACCTAAGTTAGGTTTGTATAGACATAAGGTTCTCAACAACTATCAACTAAGTAAGCTTGTGTCATCCCAACGTCAGCACCACTGGACCAGTTGTGCCAGCAGCCTAGAGCCACACTCCGTTATCTTAAGGAGTTGGGGTGGCTTGGGTATAATATGCTGGCAGAGGAAATGCACAATACACCCCAAGTGGGACGTCAGTGCAGGACTTAGCACTTTCATGTAGAATAAGAATAATAATTATGCTTGTCAAATTGACAATGGACCTTAGTGTAATTTCATGAAAATATTTTCAGGCAGGATTGTTCAAGTACTAGGTGCAAGCAAAGCTTTTGAATTATACAAGGAAACACAAAGGGTGGAAGCTGATGGTGGTATGCTAGTTATGGTAAGTATTTGTCATTTTTTTTACATTCACATGGTTCAGCTTCAGTCTTGCATTAAATTAAATACCATTTATATAAAATATTATGTTATATTTGTAAAAATTCTAAGCTATAGTATATTACTATACTATACAATTTGTATAGTATAGTAATATACTTTGGCCATGGAAGAAAAATAATTTATAAACTATCGGCTACAAAACCAATAGTTTATAAATTATTTTTATTCCTCTCAATTGACAACTAATATGAAAAAAAGGGTTATCTGGAATAAATCCCTCCGAGCGATAAGACAGCCTATTGTTACACTTTGCTTAAGTTTGTTCACTTAGCTTTTGTAGTGTTTTAATAAAATCTCATTTCAAGTAGTATCAGCTAGGCGATTATGTAACTTGATTGCAACCAATAGAAACACAAAAATGTATGGATTTGACAGTTTCAATACCTAGTTTATGTGCATAGTTACTATGAAAATTTTCATATTCGGAATGAAATTTCTCCTGTTGCATTGCTGTCAAAGTTACGTAATCACCCCACAGTTTCAAGCCCAGGATTTCATTTTTCTAAAATGGCAGATTTCTACCTTTGCCAACAAGGTTACACTCTTTCTAAGCAAGTTAGTTTCAACCCTAGAAAAAGACATAGGGGTACATTTTACCACGATTAACTAAGTCTATGCAGCAGTTACTGACTACATAAAATATGTAATAACTACCAGTGTGTTCCAATAGAACGGCACTCGTCGCCGGACTCCAGGCGGGGTCTACTTCTTCCTATTAAAGGGAGATGACGGCATATCCCAGGAGATGACGAGCCAGATCTTCATTGAAGACAGGCGCCAGCAACAGAGGAAGATCAAACGGACGCGGCAGAACAGGCAGAAAGTTGTCGAGCAGTTGAAACAGAGTCTCACAGGTATGTTTATAATTTCTAGCTCGTCCTTTATATCACCTTTTAGCGCGATAAAATATCAAATTGTAGTATATTTTCCGCCTATTATAACTCAGAAGGCCAGGATCTTTGTGCATTCTCTATTTTGCTCGCGCTAGAACTTTAACCCTTAGTTACTTGCGCCTAAAAACTTACGTAAGTACTCGCGTGGGGTGCTTTACACCCCTGTTTTAGAATTATAAAAAAACAACCAAATACATGCAAAATTAGACTTTTATTTATGGTAATCGAAAGAACGATTAATGAACAGATAAACACTTTCAGAAACAGATTGGGCTATAAACACTTTCTTTAATCAACTCAGAATAGGAACTCATTTTATTCATTGAATTTCTGACATGTCAGAATGAAATGGTCACTGCACACATGTTGATGGCATTTATAACATAATTTTTTGGATTATTGGATCTTTGTTTTTGTACAAATATGTAAAATTTGCATTAGACAAATGTGTAAAATATGTACTGAAAACGTAGTACAAATCTACTTCAAAACCGAACTACGTAAACGCTCGCCTGGGGTGCTTTACACCCCAACCGCACTCTACTGCCGCAATCTTACGCCACAGAGTGTTTTTTGTGATTAAATAACAAAGATCCGCTCGTTTTAGGAAGCTAGAAAAAAAAATTGCGCTATAAATTTAAAACTAATATCTAGAGACTATCAAATAGTCGCTGGGGTGTCAAAAACCCCACGCGAGTAATTAAGGGTTAACATCTTTTGTTCAGTTTGTGAATAGTACCACCTCATCGTGTTCTCCATTTCTGGCCAAGGGTATTCCAGGGAATGGGCAGCAACATTTTCCTCGGTATATTAAAATCTTTTGTGATAACCAAGACTGGATCTGCCAAGTGTAAATATTATGAGGCAGGCCCAAGTCTGCGGTGCATGTCTTCTTGGTGATGATATGATGAGGGGGGAAAGACCAGCCGGGCTAGCACGGCCGGTAGACAAGGTTGTCTTTCCCTGTTTTATGTCAAATTCTTCATATAATTTACATGTCAAGTGGAGTAAATCAGGGGAAAGACAATTTTGTCTACCGTCCGTGCTAACCATGCAGAGCGGCTAGCATGCGCGCCGCGAGAAAACTGGTCGCCGCTGTTATAGTGAGACGCACTTTGGCGCTACCATTGACTATAAATCCAGTAGACTAATGTCATACAACTTACATACAAAAATCAGTGGTGTATTTCAACCGCTAATCCTATGAGAGGAAATGGGACACCTATTGTGTCTTGTTCCGTCCTGCTCTGTTCTTTGTAATTTCGTTTGACTTGTTTTGTTACTTCGCTACCTGCCCGCGCAAGTCAGTCGTGTTTGTAGGAGAAATTATGTTTACGAGCTATCATCGGGCTTTATAATCTTTGGGACCATAGTCCTGTCACGGTCTCTCACGAGGAAAATTGTCGAGAATTTTTTGTCGCGGTGCGCATGCTATGCGGGCAGAGTCCATTGATGGGGATTTATGGCCAAGAGTTATACAACTTTATATGAAGGCGCATTGTCGGCAGATTCAGAGATACCCTCGTTATCGCGTAGCGAGTCCACAGTGCAATCGGAGCACGGTTCGAACCCCCCGCCTTCACCCGCGACCGACGCTCGTGACTGCTCGAGCGATACTGACGCCCACTCGCACACCGACCGACCCGCTTCCCCACCTGACCCTCGCGTCTTACAAGAATATGACGAAGGGGATTTCCTAGAAGTGATGTGCAACGATGATATGGAACTGTTTTAGGTTTAAGTTTAGATGAAGTCTGGGTGGCTACTGCGGCTCATTATCTTGCTGTAGGGTGAGACAAATATATATCCTGTAAGGTGTGGAATGATCTTCCTGCTAAGGTTATCTGTATAACTACAGTATGGGTAGCTTGTAAGAGTCCTCTTTAAGGGTAAGCAACGCACTGGCAATGCCCCCGTTGTTGCAGATATCCATAGGCGGCGGTGACCACTTACCATCAGGGCAGGCACCTGTATGTAACTAGTTCTTTAAAAAAGTCACAAATACTTTACGATTTTGCTTAAATCATCTCACGTAAATAAAGAAGAGTGAGAAAGAGGTTTTGTATGGTGTCACGAAAGCGCCCCTAGCAGGCGATTTGTGAACCTCAATGTGGTCGATGGTATGTAAAATCTAATTTGACAGTTCTATTAATGTTGCCGTCCCTTTCACATGGATTGAAATAACAAGGACCGCGATAGTTTTACAACTGTCAAACTGAATTTAGGTCTGCAATAGTAGCGGCGCCAGTGGCAGAAACCCGTATCTCACGCATCTATTCTGTGCTCACCCTACACCGTGAGATGTGAGAAGCAGTTAATTAACCCAGACTTGAGGTGCAGTATCGGATGGCTGTGCTATTGTCGGCCTTAAAGGGAGCTCACAAATTAACCTTCATAAAAACATAGTTGTGTGGATTAGACTTGCACCTTGAATAACGACCGAAATGAATTATGAAATCTGATCTTTCTAAAATAGTTTGCCGAAAATCTTATCAGAGCAGAATGAGAAGATGTGAATGTATAAGCATAAATTACAATGTAACTAACTCATAATTTCAATCGTTGAAGTTTCCTCGGTATAAGTTATTAAATATTCTAAGACGTTACCTCGAGATTACTCCACTCGACTCAACCTCGAATTAACCTCATTTTTGTGTTTTGGTATTTTTAGTTGAAAAAATCAACTTGACATTTCTGCGTCAATTTTTCTCAAACGAGAGAAGCGAAGCAACTGTCAACTCAAGGTACGTCGCGATGTATTATGAGTTTCCCTCAAAGTTAAGTAGAAGTCAAGTGAAGGATTTTTGGAGAAATGTTTTGGAATACGGGGGTTAGGCTGAGTTGCACCAGCTTACTTTAACGCTAACTTTAACTGCCAACTGTCACCGTCCACGCTTCGCCGGCCGGGCTAATGTCAAAATGTGACAGCAAGTTTAACTGTGGTTATGGTGCAACTCAGCCTTATTTCTCGTATACGTTTGTCAAACTCTTGTCAAAAACGCACCAAACCTGATACAAACCTGAATGCTTATTGGTTGCCTGTTGATCATCTACATTCTACAGTCTTCAACCAATGAGCGTACAGTATTTGGTGTGTTAAGGTCAAGATATTCGTGCATCATCTATCTCGCTCGCACATTGCGTTTTTTTGAAGTTATTATAACTGTAGAACATACGAAAGTTCTATCCATAGAAAAACTACAAAAATGACGTCACAAATGTTCAACAAAAAAATCACAAATCAAAAAAAGTTTGCATACATCAGGACAGAATCAAAATGTTTATCTATCCTGTTTTAATGTATAAAAATTTGTTTGCACTCGTGTGATATTTTTATTGAATATTGGTGATGTTATTATTTAGTTTCTTCTACGATTGGAGTTTTCTTATGTTCTACCCTTAGACAAAAAGTTCTCAGGTGCTACAATTCCTTCAAATAATACTTTCAAAAAAGTCGCGATGCGCAAAAGAGATAGAAGATGCACGAATGTCTTGGCCTTAAGTTGACTTACGTATGAGAAACCACAGGTTGCAATCTTTGATTTGTAAATGCTCTAAGGTTGCAATAAGTAATTGCAAAGCAGGAGGTTGGTGTGAGCTCCCAGTACAGAATATTATCCATCAGCTGACTGATAAGTCTACCTGGTGCTCAGTCGTTCCTCGCCCCATTGAAATACAGAGGGCTAAGTTTATCTATATTATTATGTACTTTTAACTAGGTACGGCTCGTATGTATAAATCATCTCAACTGTGAGAGTGTTCCTTTGTTCCCGTTTGCACTGAAGTTTGATAGATCTTAAGTTTGCACTTATCTCTTTAGGACGTACCCAAATGCGCTGCAGATGGATCATTATAAATTACGTCATCTGAGGCATAAATTTTTTGCCTCTATGACGTTCAGGCTGTCGATGATTTTACCAATTTTGGTCTTTGAGAATACTTCCAAGATTTAAAATTTCGGTTTTGTTAAAAGCTTTACAAGAATCTGTTTATCGGGACAAACCTGAAGAATCCCGACCATTTGGCAACCCTAGGGAATACGTCTTATAGGGAATAGTTCGTTCTCGTTCAGTAGTGGGAATTCAATCCTAATCATTCTTAGTACGTGAACTACACAAGACTAGCATAAAAGCGAACTTAGGATAGGATCTGTCAAAATTAAGTGCAGATGGGCAACTCCTAAACTAATAAAAAATATATCTATGATTTTTACGTAACGTTGGCTCTCAAATTCACTCTTGAAATGATCAAATCAACCAACTATCAATTCGGCTAATATTAGCATATCAAATCTTCAAACCATAGATGTATTATTAAGGCCCGCTTCTCAAGATCGCTCTCAGATCTAAGATTGGTTTATAAATACGGGCCTAAATAAGGATTCGATTTCGGAGGGAAGAAAGTTGTGCGTGTTGAAATGCGTTGAGCTAACTAGTTACTGCAATAATGCCAACTACTAGTAAAGTAAATGCTACTAGCTAGTAGCTACACTGCCTACTAAAAAAAAACATTTGAACTGTTTACTAGCTGTTTATTAGTAGACAGTCCAAATGCTCCAACCCACAACAGGGCTGTTATTCTCTATGGGAACACAGATTCCACACGATACGAAACCACGTCGTTATCGTGTCTTGTTCAAATCGTGTCACAGCGTTAGATATACCTTCACTTTACATTAAGTTTTCTTTATTTTGAATAAAATATATTGACATAAGTGGTCATATCTTTTGATGTCTTGATGTTTCGGAACGCGTCTCGGTAAAACATGATTTTTGATAGTTCAAATCGCGCCAATTCCATTTTCATTTAGAATATACTTTTGCAGATTTCTTATGTAAGACAAGGAATTCGCGTGGTTTCGAAGTAAGGAATCGATAGAGAATAAAGGCCCAGTAGGTATTGGTATATCGAAAACTAAAGTTCACTGTGATACAGATAATACATACTATTATTTGCAACAAGAACTGCCCGCGAATTTATTTTAGGGCGCAATACCACGCTTCACTTTCTTATCCCCAAATTGGAGTTTTTAGTTTATGTATAGTTATTCTATAAATTAAAATTAAGTTAAAAAGAATTCTAGTTTTGTAACTTATAATATGTTATAGTTATTTTAAGGTTTTATGTAATACCATGTATTGGAGTAGTTGAATCCCCTTTGGGTTGTAAGCCTATGTAGCTTTATGTGTATATTTAGTGTGTAGATGATATAGCTATAATTAAATTATTATAGTGCGGAGAATAACGAAAGTGTAAAATGTACAAAACTACAGTATTGGTACGAGTTTTACTTATCTTTCTTATACCCACAGATAAGTGTTTTACTTTTTTAAATGGCGACATTTGGTATTAAGCTTTTCTTATCGGCGTTGTTTTTCTATTTAATGACAGTGAAAGCCAATAAACATAAGTAATTACTTCTTAAAATTAACACATTCCCTGCTGGTTTGCGTGTAAAAATAAAGAATACCCAGCAGCGAAAGTGTTAAATCCTCGTAATACCGCAGTAATTGTATTTTTAACCGGGAGGTACAAAGACTTTACTCAAATTAAATACAGCCAAAGCAAAATTTTGTACAGACATTGGACAATCATGGGGTATCTTTTACTTAGTTTGAGATAATAATTTAAGGGGGAACTTTTTATTCAACGGGAAATGCAATCGACTGAAAAGGCAAGACGAAATACGTTTATTGCTAAACTAATGATATCTTGGTGATACTTTTAATCTTAATTTGTTGATAGATTATATTTATTTGGGCAAAATTAGTTTTCATGTATGTAATCACTTTGAATAAGCTATGATTGGCAAAAAAGTTTGAATTTCTCCAGCTGAGTAAACCGTTCCACCTTAACTATTCCAATGGATATGGAATGGATAATTTTCCTACTATTTTAATTACAAAAGTCAGAAAAAATCAAGTCGTTTGACTTCGTCTACTACCTACTTAGTTACAATGACATGCATCTTGCAGTACCTTCTAGCAAAGTGAATGTCTGCATTTAGGCAGCTTATAGCTAAGGGCTAGCATAAAACTAGGGGTAGACTGGCCCCCATATTCTAAGTCGTTACCACGAGATTACTCCACTCGACTCAACCTCGAATTAACCTCGTTTTTGTGTTTTGGTATTTTTAGTTGACAATATATAATCAACTTGACATTTATGCGTCAATTTTTCTTAAACGAGAGAAGCGAAGCAACTGTCAACTCAAGGTACATCGCGATGTATTTTGAGTTTCCCTCAAAGTTAAGTAGAAGTCAAGTGAAGGATTTTTGGTGAAATGTTTTAGAATACAGGGGTCGAAAAGAAGAAGGTAGGTTCATCCTTATCATGAGGGGAATAAGGGTCAATATCTAACGCTTTTGCGATTAATCTTAGTAACTCGCTCCACTGCCAATATTAAAACGGTCTAGAATTTATCATAGAGGTTAAAATCATGTAAGGGAGTAGCGACTAGTTTATACAATTTTGGATGAGGTCGTCATTCCTTGTTGCGCCTGAGTCAAGATAATCAACATGCATATTGTTTTTAAATATGGGTAACTGTTGTAAAAATACCATTGGATATTACAATTGTTTACGAAGTACAAATATGTAAATGAAAGAAGGGAGATGCAATGCACATGACTAGCCGTGAAAGAAAGTGATAGCAATAAGTATGAGGCATGAAAATGCGCTCGCGCTACTACGGCCGTGGGGTTTGACTGAGTAATTTAATGAGTGTAGACGTGCATCACCTTTTAATTATATCTAAGCATGGCTACAATGAATTCTTAAATAAGCTATTACTATAATAAAAACCATGCTATGCACTACTAGCTAAACTACCTACTAAAAAGAACATAGTATCGTTTTTATTATTGTAGTAGATAGTATGAGGAATAAAACAATACAGCCCGTTAAAAAAAAAAACTTACAAATCCTCAACCAACATACTTGTTATTATTATAAACAACGAAAAATTGTTAATTTGTTCATATCGTATCCGCCTCAACATTGGTGAAACTTCCGCCTGAAAAATATTGTTATTAACTGAGAATACATATTATAGTGTCAATTCTTTAAGTACTCGTTAAAACTAAACGATATAATAAATCTCTTTTTTTTATATCTTTTTACCAAATATCTGCCAATTTCGTTTTAGAGACTGTGAGACAGAATTGACACAATTCTATTGAAAACTTTATTGAATTAATTCAGACAAATTTAACTTGCATCAGGTGTTTATTATTCTGGTGATAACATCATCGCACTAGCTGCTGTGGCAGCAGTGTGCAGCATATATTTTGTATTTCTTTTGCTAATTTGTTATGGACAAAACAAAATCGATACTTACTTCCTGTGGCAATGTTGTTACTAAAAATTAAATACATTTAAATTATTATTTACTCTTTTGAGCTGTTTCACACCAATTTAACTTTATGACCTTTAGTTTCTATTTATGAAAATAAGATTCTAGCAAATTGGTGACATTTGCCAAATATTATATCTCAGCTAAGGAGACCCTCTGCATAAAAGTCGGAGATGTTATATAGTTATTGTTATGCACATTTTATACTGAAGAATGCTGGGGATTGTATAATGTATGTACAGTTTTCATGGGTGTGTGAAACAATTTGTTTGTATAATAAAAAATTGAAAATATTGTTTTAATTTTAATTTTTCCTAACCTTAACATAACTTTTCTATATTAGAATTTAATTAGTTATCCTAAAAACTTAGAGAACAAACTAGGGTTTGATAGTTTTTTAGAAACAAGTGTAAAAAAACCAATGATTTTTATTGCTTCTTATCACTCACAATGTAACTAATATAAAAGATATTTTGACCAGCAAAATACTTCCGTAATCAAAATTTTTACTCTTATTGTAACATTTTCTTAATTATCTCAAATCAACGATAGAAAATGTTTTATCACGTAGAGAATGCTTGTCTGCGATTTTATTTTGCATCCATACCACACTCATTATGATGCTGCGATTCAGGGATTATGTTTAAAGAAAACAGGTTCTTTGAATTTATCCTCTATTTAACACTTATGGAAAGTCCAGCATCTGTAACAATGAAAAAGTAAAGTTTATCCCTACTTACATTACAAGCATTTTTTAGGTATCCGAAACCAGTTCCTTCACAAAGTAATGTAAAAATTAGTTTGTGCTATAAGACCACTGATTGTATCCTATTTATGTTGGGTGGAGTTTTCATTCATAAATTCATTGACAAAAGATGTGTTTTGTTGCAAATAAGCTATTCATAGCACTTTTACAAGTCAAATTAAATTATTATTATTACTAAGCAGATAAAATCACAAAGTGCACAATGTCAATCATTTTTTATTACTATATAATGGCAAGCCTATTACAATAACTGTTTAAAAAAAGGGAAGTTCGCTCTTCCACTACAGGTGTAAGCAATCTGGCACTGCAGAATACGCAATTCCAATCCGTAGCTTCGATTACACCTGTAAAGAAGAAGCTACAAGAAACATTATTTGTCTAAGATATTTTACCAGCTGTGGCAAGCACTTTTCAATATGCTCAATGTCAACCTTATCACTATTCTCTCTCAAGGCGTGTGTGGAGGCTCGCAAGCATGTCTCTGTGACAAGGCACTTTGCTATCTCCACAACCATTGTTAGTGCATCATTGCCCAGCTTTGTTTTGTTGTCCTGGAAGGAGTTGTGGAGAAGCTCTTTTATAAGATCCTGAAATAAAAACGGTGGTTTATATGTTGGACCTATCTGTTTAACGACATAAAATAGGTAGGTAGGTACAGGATTAGAAGTTTTTAGTTTTGACAGATAGTTTCTCCTACAAATTTCAAATTTTCAATTTCTCACTTTGGTTTAAGACTCAGCTTTAGCAAGTAACAGAATTTCGTAGTTTGTAAGTACTACCATTACATTTGAGGCGGCTGGCTGTAGAACTCATGATAACTTACTGGTTTTAAGGAACTCTTCAAATTGGAGACAATAGACGCCGGGTCGATATTATCATCGTCTTTCTCATTGCAATTTCGGGCCATATTAATTGTTACTTTATTTTATCCTCAAAGATGAAAAACGAAAACGAGATTTTTTGATTTGATTTATTTTCTGGTAAACAAACCCAGTGCTGCCAGATGACAATATCAATCAATTTCCTCAAAACTTTTTAATTCCCCCCGATAATTGGCTTTTTGACCAAAAATACCCGAATACAGTTTATATGACATTAATCTTGTTAGTAACGATAATACCATCGATGGATATAGTTTTCAACTTCGTAAATTTTCAGTATCGAAATTCTTTCAAATACTCATAGAGATTGGATTAATTTTTCACCCCTAAATTGTAGAAAAACCCTCCATCTGGCATCACCGAATAAAACTTCGAATTGAATTGACAGTGACAATTATTATATTCACAGTTGATTGACATTGACATTGTACCGTTTTATTTTTTCTTGGCTCTGAACGTCTGGATTCTGGAATTAACTCTCGCCCTAAGGAAGTTTTAAGTATACTAGTAGTATACGTATAAGTACCTAACTCTCGCCTCAGTCTTCGTAAAATGCTCGAACGAAGGCCTCCGTCCTTATGTAAGATAGCCCACCGCGCACAGATAGAGAAAAAACGTGTGGCCCACAACCTATAGGAAGCAACTTCTGACGAGTTTCGTAAAACCGAAGGGCAGGGTCAAAGAGTGGAAGAACCATTTGGTGTTCGGATCTTTTCATCACACAAAATATAAGTAGGCTTTCCATTTTCTTTTATGGTTTTCCGCTACATTTGAAGGTTTTTGTAAAATAATACGTAGACGCCATCATCCATGTAGCTAGACTAGGTTAGAACAATCAAACACAAAAATACAGTCATGTAATTTACTTTACGTTCATACCATTACTGCTTTCACTTGAAACTAACATAGTTAACAATTCAACCACTCTATCTTTAATATCACTTAATGATCTATTGGTTAAAGCTTCAGAGAGTACTCCATACACATTCTTCTCTTCTAACAAATCTAGAATAGATTTTCCGTTCCGTTCTTCTGGCGTTAAGTGCCCTTGTAATACTTCTAGGACAAGTTTGTCTTCATCCCGCTTCCATTCGCTAGTTTCTTCGTTTTTAATTTCATCCGCTTCGAATATGCACATGGACGTATCGGAATCGTAGTCTGTTTGTGATTTTTCATTGTTTATTACTGGTACAGAATCATGTTCTTGGTCTTCGGGTTCCTGAAAATATTTAATAATAAAGTAGTCGGGTATTTTAGAGCGTCGTAGATGTGGCGAAGGATTAGCTACTTTTGGGTTTATAGAGCACTTTCGTCGCACACTAACGGAGCTACACCAAGTCCATATTATAACATAATATAATACTAGTAGCTCTATCTATACTATGTTCTAAAAAATTTAGACTATGACTAGGTACCTACTTCACGTTTGTTGCAGCTAAACTAGCCAGTCGATAAAGTTGAGCAACATTCGATGCAAAGGATCTGTGACCGTTTTACCAAAATAGTGGTATTTGCAACTGAGCATTGCTCTGCTTAGCAAGTTGAAATGGCAGTGTGCAGGCCACATCGCTCGTAGAACTGACAACCGATGGGGAAGTTCTGTGGCGAACACGAACCGAAAGACGCAGCGCAGGCCCCCACTAGGTGAACTGACGATCTGGTGAAAGCTGCGGGGAGCCGATGGGTGCAGGAGGCGAGCAGCCGCTCAAAGTAGCGCTTTCTGGGGGAGGCCTATGTTCAGCAGTGCACCTCTTAAGGCTGATGATATTGATTACTTTGCTTGGGAGGGCACTATAAGCCGTCGTGAGCATTCGTGTTCCAAGCAAACTGATTATTGTTACTAGATCATACCGTTTTAATATCGACGATAGCATCCGGTATGACCACAGCAGGCGGTTGTTCGAGATCCACAGATATGGCGTCGGACTCATCTCCACTGAAAACAGATACAACCAACTATTAGATTCACAATACTTTTCTGTAGCTATTTCTTTTTATCGTATCGATTTTGGAATACGTGCGAAAAGGACAGGGAGTAATTCGAATGGGGCGAAAATGCGGTTTATTTTTTTGACTTAGCATGCCTTTGGGTGGGCAATTACAGGAGCGAGCGGTGGGTTTAGGAGTTTTATTATACAAATTGTTGTAAATAATAAAAATAAATATAACTATAACATTATTATCGTTTTATAAAACTTATTTCAATGGCATTACATTTAATTTTCCAGTTTCCATCGCTAGTTCTTTAGCACTAAATGTGGAAACCAATCGCCTCACTAGGTAAACAATAAAATACTTTACACACCATACATTCTGCCACACGATTTATCAATCAGTCAAATCCTTAGAGCATTTATAAATGAAGATGGCACGGCAAGGCGTACCCCTCTGCCGGTCATATGGCGCTATTTGGTCATACACATTATTATAGTGTGCGTGTAAACACTGCGTAACAACGATAGATTGTATAACTGTGTGTGTGTGTTATACTGGGTGTAATTGAATTCATTAGCATCCTTTGAAACTAGGTATCTACTCCTGATACCGGTCACGTGTGGACCAACATTTTTGAATTCTAACACATTGGATTGGTAATAATAATAACTCCAAAAAATGGAATAACTAACTTAATCAAATGTTACAATACAAAATTTAATTAAAATAATGAAGTACTGTTTTTGATTAGTACATACAATGTATAAAAACGTTTAAATGTATCAGTCACCCGTGCCAACTGCGTTAGGCGCCGCGGCAATCTTCATAATTTTCAATAAAAATATATTTATTTACACTCTTTACTCTTTAATAATCATCTATAAATGATGTACTATCATGGGCTCAATTTATGCTAATGAATTAAATTACATCCTGTATAACTGTGTGTGCGTATATTTATGATGATGTGCGGCGTGCGTTTACCTCGTCCTCCATAAAATTCGGCAGAAATAAATGCTTGCGGATTATAACGTTAACATCGCCATTGGTTAAGTGCTCTAAGGTCAAAGCGAATCGTGTGGAGGCGTGTCACGGCTCCCATACAGCAGATTGAGGCGACAAATTGAGTGACCGATTGCATGGTGTGTAGAGGGCTTATGGGACAGAACAATAAAACAATGTTTATCTACCCACCATGAAGAGTGGTCCGCTTCGTAATCGACCGTGTTATGGGGATTATCGCGCACGGTTTCGTTTGCGTCTACTTCTTCATCTTCCAATGTTTGTGTCCTGAAAATAAATAAACACAAAATTATTTATTATTTAGAAAATATCCTAGTATTCCCCCATTCGATATCGTACTTTCCTCTATAGAAATGTAACTGGGCAGGTTTTATCAATATCGCAAAAACATCGAATTTTTTTTATTTAAAATTATTTTCAGTACTTTTACAAGTCATTTGATTAGGTATTTAAAAAAAAATGATTGTTCTGTTCATACTAAGCATAATAATAAGCAACCATACAAAGTACTGCTGCTCATTCCATACGATGCTGTATGAACTTTGACAGCAGTTGAGCGGCAGACGCGCGTCAGCAGCGCTGCTAGCTCAATTGTAATAGGGGACTGTATATTCCTTTACCCCCCAGATAATATAATACCTACAGCACAGATGCCTCATCCCATACAACGGAATAACGCGGACTATTTTACAAATAATTTTATTTCAGCATAACGCTAGATTATCAAGCGACATTTATCGCGTGTTGGCGAAGTATTGGGCCAAATGAATACACTGGACACTAACTAGTAACGCTTACGACACAGTCACTACGTTTTTCACGTTCGGCTATTTTTTTTGTACCTGGGCCATTATTCCGTATCGATTCCTTACTTCGAAACCACGCGAGTTCCTTGTCTTACATAAGAAATCTGCTAAACTGTATTCTCTATGAAACGAAAACAAAACTGCGCGAAATGAATTTGGAATTGGCGCGATTTGAACTGTCAAAAATCGTATGTTTTACCGAGACGCGTTCCAAAGCATAAATAAACACATCAAAAGATTTGACCACTTATGTCAATATATTTTATTCAAAATAAAGATAACTTAATGTAAAGTGAAGGTATATCTGACACTGGACACGATTTGAACAAGACACGATAACGACGTGGTTTCGTATCGTGTGGAATCTGTGTTTCCATAGAGAATAACCACCCTGATGAGACCCCGTGCCTTACCCGGATCTTTTAGCACCCATCGAAACGACAGGAGGCTGTCTTATTCACAAACCAGGATCACACTGAGTCTTTTAAATTATTAGTTACTAAATCATTAAAAAAATTACCTAGTTTCCTTCCTATGCGGGAACAGTTGGAAGGTATACCGCGCTAGTTCCGGGTACCCTTCCATTGTATTTATAAGCCCACTGCACATTTCGCAGGAGGACGCTCGCGCCGCTGTACATACACTTTTAAGTTGGACGAGGATCTTATCGCGGGCTTCCTTGTTGGTCACTTCATTCTGTAAAATACATTTGGTTTTGTTTGTGCTAGTGAACTAAAGTCACCGATATAGCTTTCAGAATTAGCAAGTTGAAGTGGCAGTGGGCAGGCCATATCGCTCGTAGAACTGACAACCGATAGGGAAGAAAGGTCCTCGAGTGGCGACAACGAACCGGAAGACGCAGCGTAGGCCCCTCACTCGGTGGACCGACGACCTGGTGAAAACCGCGGGAAGCCGATGGATGCAGGAGGCGAGTGGCCGCTCAAAGTGGCAGTCTTTGGGAGAGGCCTATGTTCAGCAGTGAACGTCTTCGGGCTGTTAATGATGATTATGATGTTGAACGTACATTGAATCCTTTGCCAATAACACAATTTTTTATCATAACTAACCTACTAATTGTTTTTACCGCGTGTAAAACGGAACTGGCACTGCAACATTATCCGGGATCAAAAGTATCCTATATGTTACTCAAGAACTATATCACCCACAAAACATCATCAAACTCCATTTAGCCAATTCAAGGCTAAAAGGTTACATTAAACACAAAAACGTACTCATTTCAACAAGTAGGAAGTAGAAAGATATTCAGGGTCGAACCACACCTGTCAGCACGAAATCACATTTTTCGGCGCTCTATCCTTTTCTATCGCTCAGGATTGCCACCTAAACGAGCGAGATAGATAGCAGATCCTTCTCGCTCCAGCAAATGACGACCCTGAGCGATAGAAAAGGACCGAGCACGAAAAAATTCGGTTCAGAGCTGACACATATCACAGATTTGACTCAATTATTGTTACTCACCTCAACTCGTTCCAACAAATCCTTAGCACAATTCCTAGTAAAATAATCCTTGTAAACCTCCATTATATCAGCTTGCTCCGGAGTTAAAAACCCCAAAAAGTCCAGGTACAAATCGACCAGCTCCACGTCAAATGTCTTGAAAAGGTCCCTGGCGAGTTTGATAGGGTCGCCGGCCTCAATGTCGAAATTAGACAGCAAGGTGGTGAGCCGCTTCTTCACGTGTATACGTTTCGACATGGACGCTAGCGTGAATACTTTTAGCTGATATGATAATACGTGGGCTGGAAGGGGGAAATGAGTTTATAGATATGTAATAATAGACAGCTGGGTTTTACCATTAAAAAATAAAAAAAAAATCGGGATAAAAAGTATCCTATGTCGTATGCCGGTAAAATAAGTGTTGTTTCTAACGTTTTGGCTTAAAATGTTAAAAACCCGTAGAGAAGAAAGGTGGTAGGACTTTTCTGCCAAGTTCGACGGGGTACCACCGCTTTGCCAGTTATTCTGCCGATAAGCTGTAATGTGCAACCATTACTGTGTTTCGGTTTGAAGGGCACTGTAGCTAGTAAAATTACTGGGCTAATGAGACTAATCTGACGACGCGCGCAGAGCAGTGTCAAGCGAAACTTTAAACATTTAAGAGTTCCGGGTGACGGCTCTTGCAGTTACATGCAAGTGCCCTAAAAACAAATAGACCAAGCATCATTTTTATATACATTAGAAAGAGATAGGATCATTCTTATGACTATTATCATTAAGAACGTACCTATTTCCTTAGCACTATATTCTTGCATTTCAGTCTCCCTTTCACCATCCACCAGCATTCTGTCCAACTTCTTAAAAACAATCTCTGACATCTTCTTTTGATTTCTGACTAGCAATTTTAATCTATTCGATATTTTCGGATACGTTATACTATTGCAAACACATTTTCTCTTTTTGTTGCATCTAAAATAATCCGTTATGTATGTCTGTCGTGTTTTGCATATTTTTCTTAATAACACACAGCAAATGCAATGTTCTGTGTTTACTTTTTTTGGTTCATCTTTTTTTTCATTTTCTGAGACTACTGCCGGCGTTGTTATGCATCCAAGAGTACTGCTTACGGTCTGTGTGTTTACTTGCAATGGTATACACCCAGGAGAACTATTCCCAGTCTGTAATGGTAGCAAAAATGCACCGGTGCTCGTCTCAACTAGTCTGTAGAAGTTTTCAGCGACAATTTGCTGCAGGGTAGTGGTGTTTAATGCCTTTATTTTGATGTCGAATTTGTCGACGAGGTTTGGTTGTACTGGTTTTGGGTTCATAGCCGCTCGGCCATTGATGATTTCCTTTGTGAAGTCTATGGGGAGCGGTTTTTTTATTGGTTCTAGTGTGATGCCGGGGGTTATTGGTATGCCGTCTGGCTGGCGGCCTATAGCGTTCGGTCGTTTGTGCAGATAGTTCTGAAATTATCACAATATAATTTGTACTTGAGTCGATTTTGGGAACTACTGTAATTACTATGCAATTAGGTGTTAAGAAGTATGATAATTCGAAATGACTTATTAGTCTCATGGACGGCTAGATTGTAATAAAGTGTTCGACTACACTATAGGCGTTCTATTAATACAAAAAATAACAATATCCTTTAAATAAGGGTTAAACTACCTTCATTCAGCTGTTTTTTAATAACTTGAGAAATATTGAAGATAAAAATCTGATATTTATATGAGCTTTTTATAGGATCTTTTTATAATCTCGAAACTTTTTTAGAGTTTCTGTACCTTGAAAAAATGAAATGTTGTCAATTATGAAGTAACTATGGCATGTTTATTGGTGTTCAATAAAGTATTATTGTATTGTATTGTATTGTATGGCACGTGGTCCCGGTTCGCGAATAGGACCGCCCCATCTCCTCCCGTAAGAGCCAGCTAAGGCATAATTTAGGCCATGTTCCCTTAGCCGGCTCTTAGCCCCGGTTTTTCATAAGTTTTTTTTATCCAACGAGCTTATATTGCTTTTGACATGGGGTCTCATCCGGTATAAACGAAAAATAGCCCGAATGTGAAAAAAATGTAGTGATCGTGTCGCGAGCGTTACTAGTTAGTGTCTATAGTGTATTCATTTGGCCCAATACTTCGTCAACACGCAATAAATGTCGCTTAATCCTGCGTTATACAGAAAAAAAAATTAGTAAAATAGCCCGAGTTATTCCGTTGTTGATAAACATAAACATAATGACGGGCCCGATAGCTCAGTTGGTAGTATTCCTGCCTTCTGAACTGAGGGCCGTGGGTTCGATTCCTACCCGGGACAAACATTTGTGTGATGAACATTTGTGTGATGAACATAGATGTTTGTTCTGCGTCTGTGTGTTATATTGTATTCTATGTATGTATTTACAAACAAAAAAGTATATAAGTATTATATCAGTTATCTGGTTCCCATAGTACAAGCTATGCTTAGTTTGGGGCTAGATGGCGCTGTGTGAAATGTCCACACATATTTATTTATTTATTTATTTATTTATTATATAAGAAACCGGGAGTAACTGCCCTAGATACTAATCACCTAACCGCCTGTCAAGCGCGGCCATAATTAACCAGCTTGACAGGCTTGGCGACTATAGCAAATTCCCACCTATGATAAAAATGTGTGTTATTGTGGCATTTTATTGGGGAGGGCTCTGTTCAGCCGTGGATGTCTTCCGGCGGATGATGTAGGTATGTATGGAGAAACTATGAAGTAAACTTACCCTAAACCGCTTGCTGGTTTTGGCGAGATACCGCGTCCAAATTTTAGGCATTTCGTGCTCCGGTTGTTCGTACAGAGATATGGTAGGGTTGAACGGGAGGATCCGGTGTTCGGTGACTGGCACCTCGTTGTGTTTGAAGTACCTCTGGATATATTAAAACAAATTGTTTTAAGGCCCGTATATTCTCGGATCCTCTGTCTCGCTCACGCATTTTGGAAGACATTAAATGACTGAATCAACTTACGAGAACTTGGCTAAGCCATTACAAATGTTCAACAAAAAAACCATATCAATACAAAAAGTTTTCAAGCATAAAAATAGGGTAGAAAGAAAAAAACACTTTGATTCAGAACATTAGTAATGACGGCCCCCTATTACGAAGGAGCTAGCAGCGCTGCTGACGCGTCTGCCGCTCAACTGCTGTCAAAATTGTATGAAAAGTGACAGCAGTTGAGCGGCAGACGCGCGTCAGCAGCGCCGCTAGCTCGTTCGTAATAGGGTCTTGCCAGATTTTCATTAGCGTGTTGTACCTATGCCATCCCACTCACGTATATAGGGTTGTCCCTGTCCCGCGCCGCACGCGCCGAGTGCAAGTGTTGCGCGAGCGTGCGTGCCGACATCCACGGGAACATGTGCGACGTTGTCAGCTCGAGCGCTGCCATTAATCCGCGTCGTGCTCTCGGCACTGAGTTACGTTGAATTTTGTATAGTTGCGGGTTTGCGTCTATGTACGCCCAGAATTGGTGGAGACCGTATACTATTAAACTGGAATAAAAGGTAAAGTGACCGATAAACCACCGAATCACCGACTAAAGTGAACATTGGTAACCTTATCTTACCAATAAACCAACCCTTAGAATTAGCAAGTTGAAATAGCAATGGGCAGGCCACAATCGCAGAACTGGCCATCGATGGGGAAGAAAAGATGCACCATCGTAGACTGCGTCGACTTTCCATCAGGTGAGACAGTAGTTAAATGCTTTGCCTAATAAGGAAAAATAAAGTTTTCGAGTGGCGACCACGAACCGGAAGACGCAATCTAGTTAAGACCGCAGGGAACTGATGGATGTAGGAGGCGAGCAGCCGCATTTTCGACTTGTAAAAGTGCTGAAATACCTTATAAATTATAATGCAAGCTAAAATCCAAGGAAGCAGAAGACCTGGAAGAAGACGTACCTAATGGCTCAAAAATCTTCGCATGTGGTTTAAGATCAGCACAAGATCCCTGTTCAGAGCAGCAGTATCCAAAATAGGGACTGCCCTAAAGATAGGCAACCTCCGGTAGGAGATGTCACCATAAGAAGAAAGGTGCAAACTAAGGCTAAAAATAGCCTATTTGTAATTACATTTTGGACTTTAGACAGTTTATAGCAGAAAACATGTTGCACACTACTACTGCAGTAGTACTCACATGTCCTCAGAGTATAGGTAGCAGAAGCGTCGCGTAACGTCAGGTCGGTACGGCATGGCTGGCAGCAGGTATGGATATAAAAACACGGGACTGTTGCTCACTACTTTCTTGAACGTCTCGTGGAATTCACCCACCCATATGCTGTTTTGGGCTGTACGGCGACGACTGTGAAACAATAGTTTAATTTATTTTTATAGACTGTAAGCAAAATTATCACATCATGTGCCGGAAACATCTATTGCTGAATATAGGGATTCCTGATTATAAAAGGAGGGTTGCCATAATAGGCATGATGATTTAAATTTTTTTGTTGGATAAATTAATAATATTCCTCAAAAGATAAACATTTGTGAAAACCAAAATTAAATATCTCAATAAATTACCAAGTTACAAGCGTTTTAAGAACCGGAATAGAAAGAGATAGCGCGCTTTTTAATAAACTTAATTAATTTTTTATTAAGTTTTAAGATTATTTACATGTGATAATTTTCTAACCTTCTGTCCACTTCGCTTTGAATGAACCTAAAAGAAACAAAAAGTGTTAATATTCATTCCATAAAAAAACCATAACACAAACGATCCATCGAAAATCCAATATTACATAATAGGCATGATGACTAAAATTTTTTTTTAAGTAAATTAATTAATTAAATAATAATTAAATAGTTTCGCGAGAATGGGACAAGAGATGCCTACTGTAGAAACTTTAAAAGCTTATTACTCCGTGATTTTATCGATTTTACTTATTTTTTTCAATTATTGCATTCATTTTTAATCTTCTTTATGAAAGTAATATTTACTTGTTCATTTTAAATAGTAGTCATCATGCCTATTATGTAAGGTATTTTCAATTTTTATTTATTTATTTTAAAAATTAATTTTATACTTACTCGATCATCTTCCTATTCTCAGGAGTATCCTCTGAGACAGATTTTTCCCAAGTCATTGCTAATTCGTAGGCCGGTTTCAAATTACATACATTCGCTACTGAATTCTCCTTCTGGCCAACAAATTCCACCAGCGATACCTGTAAAGGGCATGTAACGGTAAAGTGAATGAATGATCTTTCTATTATTCATTCATTCATTGATTTGACATTTGACATTTGAGTGTATTAGAAATGGAAACATGAAAATGGTTAAACGAAATTTTTATTTAAAATAAAATGGAACTAAGTATTAACCCAGATAATATAATACCTACAGTACAGATGTCTCATCCCATACAACGGAAAAACGCAGGCTATGTTACGAATTATTTTATTTCTGCATAACGCAAGATTATCAAGTGACATTTACTGCATGTTGGCGAAGTATTGGGCCAAATGAATACACTGGACACTAACTAGTAACTCTCTAGACACGATTACATTTTTTTCAAGTTCGGGCTATTTGTTGTTTGTACCTGATGGGACCCCATGGTTAGTAGTAAGTTTTTCTAAGTCTATGGTACCTACGTAACATTATTACCAAGTATTCTTTGTAAGTCGGCGCCAGCCTCCAATGCACCGGATGTACCAATAGCTGCATGAAGTTTGAAGTCGCTAACTGCACATGCTGCCTTATCTGCTGTTGCAAGATCAGAATCTGTTCCGGTGTCATCTGTGGACGAGAGCATTTCTTCATTCAACTTCAAAAGAGGCAGTTTTACAGGTACTCAACCTACTAAAATTAGCACTCAACCAGGGTGGTTATTCTCTATGGAAACACAGATTCCACACGATACGAAACCACGTCGTTATCGTGTCGTGGAGTACCTTTACTTTACATAAAGTTATTTTTATTTTGAATAAAATATATTGATATAAGTGGTGGTAGCTTTTGATGTGGTTGATGTTTCGGAACGCATCTCGGTAAAACATGTGATTTTTGACAGTTCAAATCGCGCCAATTCCAAATTTATTTCGCGCGGTTTTATTTTCGTTTCATAGAGTAGAGTTTTGCAGATTTCTTATGTAAGACAAGGAATTCGCGTGGTTTCGAAGTAAGAAATCGATATAGAATAATGATCCTGTTTTACAATCTAGTCATCTTTTGGCTAATCAAAAACCTGAGCTTCTAAAAACTTACTTTAGTGATAGAGTTTTTTTTTTTAACGGGCTAATGCTGTTGGTCTCTAACGACCTTTACAGCGTCACCGGGCAGGAGGGCAGGCGCTTAAGGCACCCAGCCGACAAAAGTGGGGGGCAACTAGCTCAAGGGCACCCCTGGGGTGCGAGCCTCGGCTTGGGCTGTTGCCGGGATAAGAGGATCGAGAAGGCTACGTCCGCTGGAGGAGTGGACCCTATGGAAAGCCGCGACCATTCTAGCTAACCTACAGGGGGTACGTCGACCTCGCCGGCGGGGTCGGTGTCTGATTGTGTTACGACAGGGCGGTTATTATCTATGAAAACACAGATTCCACACGATACGAAACCACGTCGTTATCGTGTCTTGTTCAAATCGTGTCACAGCGCGAATAATGGCCCAGGGCCATTATTCCGCATCGATTCCTTACTTCGAAACCACGCGAATTTCTTGTCTTACATAAGAAGTCTGCAAAACTCTATTCTCTATGAAACGAAAATAAAACCGCGCGAAATGAATTTGGAATTGGCGCGATTTGAACTGTCAAAAATCACAGGTTTTACAGAGATACGTTCCAAAACATCAACCACATCAAAAACTACACCACTTATGTCAATATAATTTATTCAAAATAACAATAACTTTATGTAAAGTAAAGGTACTCCTAACGCTGTAACACGATTTGAACCAGACACGATAACGACGTGGTTTCGTATCGTGTGGAATCTGTGTTTCAGTGAGAATAACCGCCCTGGACAAGGACAGGCGATAAAGCTTTAAAAGGTTATTACTCCGTGATTTATTTGCCGATTTTACTAATTCTTTCAATTATTGTATTCATTTTTAACCTACTTTACGAAAATAATATTAACTTGTTAATTTTTAATAGCAGGACACAAGCCTATTATACAGATGTAATTTAATTCATTAGCATAAATTGAGTCCATGTTAGTACATCATTTATAGATGATTATTAAAGAGTAAAGAGTGAAAATGAAAACATTTTTATTGAAAATTATGCAGATTGCCGCGGCGCCTAACGCAGTTGGCACGGATGATTTTGATACATCTAAACTTTTTTATACCTTGTATGTACTAATTAAAAACAGTACTTCATTATTTTAATTAAATCTTGTATTGTAGCGTTTAATTAAGTAAGTTATTCCATTTTTTGAAGTTATTATTATTACGAAACCAATGTGTTAGAATTCAAAAATTTTGGCCCACACGTGACCGGTATCAGGAGTAGTTACCTAGTTTCAAAGGATGCTAATGAATTCAATTACACCCTGTATAATTGATCAACCGACTGCAAAGAAGAGGTTCTCAATTAGATTTAATTGTTATTAATATATTTTACTATTTTGTTACTTTTGCGATCACTAAGACGAACGAGGTTACGGAAAACCCTCCCTATGATAAGCGCCCAAAGTGATGTTTTATGGGGGATGCCTATGTTCAGCAGACCTGCCCAATGCCATTTTTCAAGGTATGTCTATGAATTTAGTTCTCCTGCGGAGTTCCGCTGTAAAGCTCGGTGGAGACCAATTCATGTCGTACTCACAGTGACAGTAGAATCGACTTGTATGAGCACTGTCTGCGTGACTGGCTCGACTTTGCATCGCAGCGACGGCGGTGGATTCTGAACGGTACTTTTGGCAGGTTCCACTGGTACCTTCTCGCGTTCTTCTATCGATATCTCGATCTTTTTGTTCTTGGAACTTATAGTTAGGCATGGTCTGTGAAAAACAAAATATACCTTTAAAGAATGAAAGAAAAATAATTTATTTGACACTCAATCAGTTTAGACCTGATTTATTTTTAGGGTTAACTCAAAGGGTAAAGCGAACCCTATTACTAAGTCTCCGCTGTCCGTCTGCGTGTCACCAGGCTGTATCTCATGAACCACGACCGATAGACCGTTGAAATTTTCACATATGATGTATTTCTGTTGCCGCTATAACAAAAAAAAAACTAAAAAACTGAATAAAATAAATATATTTTTAAGGAGGTTGCCTTACAAAAACCGTTATTTTGGTTATTTTGTTTTTTTAGATAATAGTACGGAACCCTTCGTCCGCGAGTCCAAGTCGCACTTGTAGAGTTATTTGATTTTTAGCTTCGCATTTCAGTTACATTTCACTAAACATAATTTTATTGATGGGTAGGTACGGTACATTGTAGATTGCAACAAAGTACGTAACTTGTCGGGTAGGTATGTATTTTTTACGGGAACGTGAATGATCCTATTAGACCATCTTTGTAATTTGTATCATTTACTAAATATTACCTATGTACCTACCTAAATAGTATGTAGTTAGATACAACAAAAAAATTCAAATTCTCTAAAACTCCATAAGCATTAATTTTGAAACTAAAAAAAAACATTGACATTGAGACTGGCAAAATGTAAATCACATGGCGCCTAGGTAGAAAAAAAGTTCTTAGGTTTTACGTTTTATAAAATAATATTCTTGACATTTTTGTTAGTGAGTCATTCTCTTTTCCGATTACATTCCACAGAACTAGAAGCCATTTAGGATAAGCGTCTTGTTGTAGCAGTTAAGTGCTCTTTAGATAAGCGTCATCGTTAGCTAATGAGCCATTATTCTGTAGGTAATGTCTTAATGAGTTTTGCCTGCTCGGAACTGTATAAAAGCTAATGTAAACCTTACACAGGCGTCAGTTGGAATATCAACTTGGTGTCGTGCGTTTCTCAAACCAATATGTAACGTAGTATAGTGTTTGTACCAGTTTCGTTACGGACTTAACTCTGCTCATACTCGGATAGTCCGTGAAACCATAAAAGTGAACCAAATTTTACCCAGTTTACAATATTATAAATAAATTGAGAAAGATGGAGGATCGATGGTTTAAAACAACATGGAGTCAATAATGGACTGCAATGTACATAATAGAAAACCACGCGAGTATAATAATAAATGGTGTTATGTTTTGAGGAATCGCACTATTTTATGGTAAGTTAAAACAAAATGGTCTATTATTGTAAAATAATGTTATTATAATGTCCACTGCGGAACATAGACCCAGACATCGACACTTTGAACGGACTTTTTTGTTTTTTGTCGACATCTTCAGGCTGTCGAATTATTGATAATAAATGTTTAGTTTACCGTAATCAGCATTGAGATGACAATTGAATAACAATGCATATGTGTACGATATCGGGTCGATGGGAGTTAAGGAGTTAATGTAGATTGTATAGTTAGTCCATTTTATAGTAAAATATTATAGTTTGTTGTATTACTCAACTCAACAGATATGTGTGTGTATATATATATATATTTTAATGTAGAATAAGCCTGCGTTTGACCACATCTCACCTGGTGGAAAGCGACGATGTAGCCGAAGGTGTAGCACGCAGACTCATGAGGTACCTATTCACTCTTGTCTTAAAAAGTTATATTTGTTAGGAAACAAGACCGACTGGAGCAAATTCCATTCCCTAGCAGTCCGCATAATGAAGGACAAATATATGTATTAACTGTATACAATGTATGTTCATTTGTTTGTACCTTGTCAAAATGGCTGAACTAATATAGATGGCATTTTAGATTGCTTATATTATACTACATCCGAGACCAAATAAAGAAATATTAACAAAAATAAATAAGGATTCTCGCAGGAAAATAAGTAAATTGCGTTAAAACTATTCTTGACGTTTTTCGGGTTCGCTGCTTATTTTATAACATAACCAAATTAAAATATCAAAGAAAATCTACTCTTAGATCCCTTACACAGATACAGAACCCTGAATATGTTGCCTGATACGTACTTGACAAAATACTGATATTTGTTTTTTTTCTTGTTACAGACAGCCATCACAGACTATAGTATAATAGTCAGTCACTACTGGAAGACTCTAAACTAATGGAACCGGCGCGTCATCACCACTGTTGGAGACATGGATGCTGCACCGTGAAAAGTGGCTTCAAACAAGGTCTAACGTGAAGAGTTGACTGACGAGGCCCTCATTCTTCTCGCATCACTTGGAGGCGAAACGAAGGTCGATTTAAATAAGTTAAGGTACATGTTTGGACCTCGTTTTATATTAAGAGAAAAAAGTGATGTTTTTTAATTGTCAATGTTTTTCACGTCATGAGATTAATATATTTTTGCTAAACCTTTATTTAATGTTTTTATTTTAAATCGAGAGAAACAAAGGGATTTGGGACCTGGGCTGAAGCCCGTCCATGGTCCTTCGAGCCGGATTACAGCAACAAGTTTCCAAGCTCATCGGATTACTGAGTTTCCTATCCCCAAAATCTGAATACACGATACATCGTGCTGGTCTGCAGACCAGTCGGCTGAATTGATCGGTCGACGTGTATTCTGGCCGAACGGGTGAATTCAGAACAAGAGGAAGGTTTATCGAAGCGTATGATGTTATGAGATCACAGATCAAGAATTACGGCGGAATTTTCAAATGGATACATATTATCTATTAGCCTAATGGGAAAAGAAGAGCAAACGTGATGCTGTTATACTGGATGTATACCGAGAATTTAGGGTGAGGTGCAGTCATACCAAGTACGAGTATAAAGGTACCTACGGTACCTACGGTACCTACGCGGGTTTGTATTCTAACAAATGGTGAAACTGTGAGTACTTTTACTTATTCTAAAGTGTTATTTCAACAAAGAAGATAGTGATTCATATCAATTTGGACTTTTAAAGACTTTAAAATTTATGCAAAATTTTAGGGTTCCTTGAGACGTTATCTTGGTTCCGTAGTTTATGTTTCTTTGATGTTTTATATTTTGATTTGTTGATTTTATATGTTGTTAAAAACAAGTTAGAGTTCCGTAAAACAAAAGTTGGGTTCCGGAATTAATTTTTTTTTTGTCAAGTGTTTGAATTTTGACAGCTTTGTAAAATGGCGGAACAATACTTTAGATTGCAAGAAAATATTGCATCAGAAATTAATAGATGTAAAGTAAATTTCAAAAAAACTGCCAAAGATAAAATTAATGTGTCAAATGTAAGTACTCGTTTAGAAACAGTAGAGCAACAGTGGGGAAAGTTTTTAGGCACACACGACAAAATTATTATGGAGATTAGAGCAGAAGATTTAGAAGCAACCACATACACCGACTTATATGACAGGACTAAGGAGTTATACATAGAGTTGAAATCGATTTTAAAGGATACCTTACATCGACTCAATGCAAATACCCCGAACATATCTGCCGGCACATCTGGCCAATCTGAACATAAGGCAGTAGCAACAGTCAATGTTAGGTTACCAAAAATTGAAATTCCGAAGTTTTCTGGTATTTACTCGGAGTGGCCCAGCTTTCGGGATCTGTTTACTTCTTTGGTTCATAATAACGCTCATATAGACAATGTTCAAAAATTGCATTATTTGAAAACTTCTCTTACTGGAGAAGCCGAACATCTTTTGCGACACATTCCTGTGACAGCTGACAATTACAACCTGTGTTGGCTACAGTTAGAGAGTAGGTACAACAATAAAAAATATTTGGCGAATTGTATTTTGAAAAAATTGACAGGGCAAAAAGCACTGACGTCTGAGTCGTCAAGCGCAATCAAGTTGCTGTTGGACACTACTAAGGAATGTTTGTACGCGATCGAGAACCTTGGTGTTGACATACGTTCCTGGGATATTATGGTGATATTTTTGGTAAATCAGAAACTTGATTCTGAATCTCGCAAACTATGGGAACAAAAGGTCACAGAGTCACGGCAGGAACTGCCAACCATGGTTATGTTTGAAGAATTTTTAGAGAACCGGTTTAGATCAATAGAATTTTTAGACTTCAAAATACAAAAACACGACAAACCCAACTGTACTTATGTTACCACAACTGTTTCTGTGTGTTCCTTTTGTTCAGAAGGTCACAAAACACACAACTGCAAAAACTTTGCAAAAGAAACTGTTGAATCACGTCGTAATTTCGCTCAAACACACCACTTATGTTTTAACTGTTTGAATACAGACCATTCGGTATACCAGTGCAACTTTTCCACTAGGTGTCGCTTGTGTAAAAAGAAACATCATACTTTATTACATCCCAAATCCCTGAAATCTCATGACGATTCCGTTAGGGTTGAAGACCCTGTGAGCAAACAAATTGTTGCCACAGTCACAGCTTCAAGTTCGTCACAAGAACATGGCGATTCAGATACAGATGCCCCGATCACATCATGTGTTTTGAATACTTATAGTCAAGTCCTTTTGGCAACCGCATTAGTGAATGTGGAAGCAAAGAACGGGACGGCTATAGTATTAAGATCTCTGCTAGATCAGGGATCTCAGGCATCATTTGTAACTGAGTCTGCTGTGCAGTTATTGGGTCTCCGGAAGACTTCCGAGACCGGTGTTGTTCGTGGACTTGGCGGTGACCGGGATTCGGCGATAGCGTCGAAGTCCACTGTGTTATTGAAATTGCAGTCCCGCGTCCAACCGAACTTCACCATTATAGTGAAAGCACATGTTTTAGGTAAGTTAACGTGTTTCTTACCCAACTCTACTGTGCCTGAGGCACACAGTTTCTCAGCTTTAGCGTCTGTGGAACTAGCAGATCCATCTTGGGGTAAACCAAGTAAGATTGATCTGCTATTGGGGGCGGAAGTGTACAGCCGAATTTTGTTGGAAGGTTTACTCAGGGGTCCGCCGGGGTCAGTGGTGGTACAAAACACTAGACTCGGTTGGATCCTCTCTGGTGTAATTCATTCGCCCAATGAAATCAACCACAGCGTTAAATGCCACAATATCTTCAGTATGCACTTGGTCAATACTGACGAGAAAGAATTACTGAAGTTTTGCGAAATGGAGTCAGAACATCGTGACATGAATAATCTGACTCCCGAAGAAGAGAAGTGTGAGGAATTATTGTCCCGATCTACCAGAAAGGACAAGAGTGGATATCATGTCGGTAAACTTCCTTCCAGGAACGATAATACACTCTGTGAGTATGGTGGTTCAAGGGGGATTGCTCACAAACGCTTCAAGAGGCATCGACAAGTCAACGTTTCTGATGAGGACGTAGATTTTCAACGCATATTGTGGCGTGAGAATCCAGATGCTGAATTGCAGCATCTCCGCTCGTTAAGAGCAGCTTTTGGTATCTCATCAGTTCCGTTTTTAGCTGTCAATCCTCTTCCACAATCAGCTAGAGATGTAGTGGCTGATTTTCCGCTGCTTACTAGTAGTGTGTTAACCGACTTTGATGGGCATGCTTTGATGACCAGTTGTTTTTCTGATACTGACGAAGTTCTTTATGCAGAAGCGATGGCTTTAAATAACCACGATGGTTTTCTATTTCGCCAGTGGTCGCCTAACAACGGTCAGTTTATGAAGTTAATAAACAGCGAATCGTCGGAATTGGAACGCAACAGAAAACAAAAAACTGATAGTGAATTTTCATATTTGCGAAGATTTCTTTGGGTAATAGCCTGGTACAGAAGGTTTTGGTTACCTGGTGATCATACAAAGCCACCATGGTTAGAGTCTAAAGGACTTCAAGGTGTGATGCATGTTTGCATAAAACGATATCAGAATCATAACCTTGTGATGTCCTACATTCACGAATGGCATAAATGGCCAAATGGTTGGATTGAATTATAACAGAAACCCATAGTGGTTTGGGCGGAATTGCACGTGTCTTCAGTTTACAAAGCAACGGAGCCAAAATAAAAAGACCTGTTTCCATCCATTGTGTTCTACCCACCGCTGAGTAAAAACAGTTTCTTGGTGGTGTCCACAGCAGCTCTAACATACATCTAGAGTGAATTAATAGTTTTCTGAAATGAAGTGTTAGTTTTCTTTTTGTGTGCATTATAGTTATATGTTTAGTGCAGAATAATTATGGATTATGTGTGTCCTGTGGTGAGGTCTTAAGTTTTTTTTTTGTATATTTGAGTTAACTATGATTGTTAATTTATTGTTACGGTGTTATGGACCATAAGGGTCCATGGTGGCCGGCATGTTTGGACCTCGTTTTATATTAAGAGAAAAAAGTGATGTTTTTTAATTGTCAATGTTTTTCACGTCATGAGATTAATATATTTTTGCTAAACCTTTATTTAATGTTTTTATTTTAAATCGAGAGAAACAAAGGGATTTGGGACCTGGGCTGAAGCCCGTCCAGTACAACAATGTGGATTTTATTGATTCGAGTTTCTTTGTTCACGTTTTTGAGAGCATTATCCATAAAAATGAGTTTATAATGTTGAAAATTTTAGAAATGCCTATTGCCAGTTTTTGAATTTGAAATTGTTACATTAGTTACATATCCATTTCCTATTTTTATGGTTTGTGACTATTTTAATTTTATATTTCCATTTTCCCATTTTGTCGTGTTATTTATTTTCAAAGAACCGTAGGTTCTTTTTTAAGTTGAGATTTTTTTTAACTTATCCATAATATTTTCAATTTACTTGGTTTTTGAGGGACTTTATATTTGATATTTACTTTTTCGAGTGCCGCCAAGCAAATTATTTTTTAGTTTTTCCTCATTACTTTCAAAGAACCCTAGTTTCATAATGATGAGTTTTTGGTATTTTGATTTTTCTCCAAGACACAACTAAGTTATTTTCCATTATTTTTATTTTCATACAACCCTACGTTCTTGTTGTTGAGTTTCTGATATTTTAAAGACAAATTATTTCTAACTTCCTTGCGTATTTGAGGAAAATTGGATTTTACTTCGCTTTTTCCTTTTCCAGATTTTCCATTTTCCTAGATTCTTGTTAACGAATGTATGATATAACTATATTACGCAATATTCTGTTACTTATAGATATTCATAGATTTTCCAAAGATCAATATGTAGTATCTGAGAAAATATTTGTCAACAGAACACGAATTTAGTTCAGTTTTCCGAAAACGGGGCGTCTACTGAATTCAGGTTTCGCAGTCTCGTAACACCCAGTTTGATCATGGTTTTCTCAGTGGTGTAGAATTTGGGAAGGTGCTGTTGGTGATTTAGTTTTTATATTTTTTGCTCGATCTTTGACGATGCGATGTTGTGGAGGTAGTATTGTCTTTCTATTCTCTTTTCCTTTTTTGTTTTAAAGGTTATTTTTCTACTATTAAATCCTTGGTATCATTGGTGGATAATAATATTGTTTAAAAGTATTATCTTTAGTCTGTTATTTGATTTTTATTTACCGATTGCACTGAAACACGTTTGTTATTCTCACTTGAGACACGAATGAGTTCTTCATCTTCTTCTTTCCAATCAATAGCAGTCACTGCATCAACCTCTGCTTCCAAATTATCCACCAACTCACACAATTAAGTATCAAATTGACTGTTTTCAAAGAGTGTAGGAGACGTGATAAATCATCCGTTTTATTATAAGACAAATTGTCAGTTTACAATAAATCGACGGTTTATAGATAACCGTTTTTTTTTTCGTTTTTTTATAAACAATCTGGTTTTACATAAGACGGTGACATATACACAATTTAATGATTTTATTGTAAGTAATACCTATAGGAGGTACGAGGATTTTTATAAAAATAATATTAATGTAATAAAACGAAAAAATGTTTTTAATATGTATTATTTATTTTTCGAATCATGATTAACTAGAGACGAATCTTAAAGATCATATCGTCACGACCTTGTTTTAATTCATTTGAACTTAAAGTAACATATTTAATTAGAACATCAGCGCGCTTGCATTGGTCAGTTTGTGGAATTCCTCTAATTTTCTTCAATTCATACATCTCAATTTTTATAGGATGAGTGTTTGGACTGAGATGTTCTGGAACTGAAATATACGCTATGCCATCATCTTGTCCTCGCCCCACACTTTATATTGAAACATTTGAACTAGAAGTAACATATTTCATTAGAACATCAGCGCGCTTCCATTGGTCAGTTTGTGGAATTCCTCTAATTTTCTTCAATTCATACATCTCAATTTTTATAGGATGAGTGTTTGGACTGAGATCTTCTGGAACTGAAATATACGCTATGCCATCATCTTGTCCTCGCCCCACACTTTATATTGAAACATTTGAACTAGAAGTAACATATTTCATTAGAACATCAGCGCGCTTCCATTGGTCAGTTTGTGGAATTCCTCTAATTTTCTTCAATTCATACATCTCAATTTTTATAGGATGAGTGTTTGAACTGAGATCTTCTGGAACTGAAATATACGCTATGCCATCATCTTGTCCTCGCCCCACACTTTATATTGAAACATTTGAACTAGAAGTAACATATTTTATTAGAACATCAGCGCGCTTCCATTGGTCAGTTTGTGGAATTCCTCTAATTTTCTTCAATTCATACATCTCAATTTTTATAGGATGAGTGTTTGGACTGAGATCATCTGGAACTGAAATATACGCTATGCCATCATCTTGTCCTCGCCCCACACTTTATATTGAAACATTTGAACTAGAAGTAACATATTTCATTAGAACATCAGCGCGCTTCCATTGGTCAGTTTGTGGAATTTCTCTAATTTTCTTTAATTCATACATCTCAATTTTTATAAGATGAGTGTTTGAACTGAGATCTTTTGGAACTGAAATATACGCTATGATATGCCATAATCTTGTCCTAGCCCCCACACTTGAAATTACAGTTTTCTTTTTCAAGTTCATGTTTTTTTTAAAGAACATATCGATGGATTCCTTAGTTTTATAAGAGCTTTCATGTTTAACTTTCACTTTTTTATTATTGGCTTGATTGTCTCATATTCTGGAGTATAATCTGGTAAGGTTTATTTTTCGTAAAATATTATGGATCAACGATCCATAATAATTTTATGATCCAGGATCATGTATAATGTTTATCATCACTTTATCCACTTCATCACGCTGCACTTCATCAGTGATTAGATTTGTACACTGAAAAAAAGGTAAAATGTTATATTTATAGCAGATATATTAATACATATAATATTAGGCGTAATTAACAGACTGGAAGTCGGAATTATAAATTTAAATACAAATCAGAAATTACATACTTACATTTATTTTTCCTGGATTATTCTTCAATTCTTTATTCGTAAATATAAAATCGGTTCTTACAAAAAAACGGTGACATATACACTATTTAATGATTTTATTTTAAGTAACCTATAGGTACGAGTATTTTTATAAAAATACTTAAATAAAATGAAAAATGTTTTTAGTATGTATTATTTATTTTTCGAATCATGTTTAACTAAAGACCTAGTTATCTTAAAGATGATATCGTCACGACCTTGTTTCAATTCATTTGAACTAGAAGTAACATATTTAATTAGTTCAATTTTTTTGACTCATCTTCTGGCATATAATCTATGATTTGCGTAAAATAGAATGGATCGAGTATGTTTTTTCTTACTTCATCCCCTTCATCACGTTGCACTTCATCGATTATTAGATTTGTATACTAAAAAAAGGAAAAAAACGTTGTCATATTTATAACAGAAATAATAATATGATATTAGGGGTAATGTGGCGTTTCACACCGCGTGTGGTTCACACCGTAGACGCGATTTGATAAAAGATTGCAACTCAAAATATCCCCATTTTTCCTGGATTATTCATTTCATCAAAATAATCAAACGTAGCCAAGCTTTACTGAGTTAGCAGTTAGCACTTTACAACAGTGATATGATAAGTAAAAGAAAAAGGCGTATTTTTTGCTTCCTAAAATTAGTTTGTTTTATTGGATAGTAAAAACATGTTCCGATTAAGAATGGAATAAAATATCCGTCAAACGGGCCCACGGCTCTGATGACAGGCCGGTTCATTTTCGTAACTAAATTTGCGTTTTCCTTTGCTTTTTCCTGTTTCCATATTTACCATTTTTTTCTTTTTCTCCATACTCGTTAATGAATACAGCATGCAATATTCTGCCTGTATAGAATGTCCGTTTATGAATGTTAAATTATATTTCTTAAATTTAATATTCCTTAAATTTAATACTAAATTTATATTCCTTAAATTCCTTGATTTTAGATGATTGTGTTTTCAAGTCTTCATTGATTGATTGAAGAGCATCCGTTGGGACGTTATTTATTCGGATCGGGATCAATTCAGAAGGTCGATGCAAGTTGTTCAGATCTTCGCAGGCGTCTTAAATCTCCACCGTCAGGATAAGAGTTTGTGATGTTGACTACATTTTCATTTGCTGTGGTCAAGTTGATCAAGCTGGAGTAAAACTTGCAGCCTCTGTCCAGTTTGAAAACATAGGCTTCTTGAAGATTTGTTTGTTTCGTTGTTTCTCCACATTGTACGATGGAAACAGATTTGTTTAGTACGTACAGCGTACACCAACTTACGTTGATATTGGCTCCAACATGTTGATTTGTGCAGAAAACGTCAGTTGGTGATTGGTTTGCAGGATTGCTTATCTCGCAAATATACTTTGCATTGAAGTTGTAGACAGGTAGCTAGCAAACCGATCTGGCTGGCGTATATTTTGCGCTCGTCGACAGAGCTTGTAGACACGTATTGCTGCCTTGTCGGGCTTGTGGCCAAATTTATTTGTTAGAGAAGAATAGCGGAATTAGGTGTCATCTGATATAGGAATGGAATAAAAGTGATATAATGTGAATTTATTTGGTCGAACTTCGTTCCAAAGATGTTAGGATTGAGTCTAAGATCTAAGATTTGATGGCGATCAGCAAGTTATATCTTTACTCATGTCGGTAGACGAGAGTGAAACTTCATATGCAATGACGGCATGCCCAGAAATTCGTAGTTACCATAAGGGGTGCTGAATGAAAGTCTTCACACCATAAGACTAGCTCGATGTGGTGGAAGCCTGACGCAAGATTTAAAGAAGAAAAATATTTTGAATGTCCTAACTTGTCTAAAATATCAATGATGTTGGGCAGAGGGTAGCTATCGCCTATGATTATTTCATTCAGATTTCTATAATCTGTAACGTCATTTTCGCTTACCCCAAGCATAGTTTTTATAGCTGTATCGCCTGTTTGTAACGGGGTGTCAGGGTGGTTCTTCAAAATAAAGCAGTAGCGTTTCTCGTTTCAAGTGATTTATTACGAGGCCAATTGTATCGACCTTTGGACAAAGACTCTCTTTGTGACGAGGAGAGGACTCTGTCAACCTTTGAGTAGGCGTAATTATTGTTGGATACGTGACTAAGGTCCAAAACAACATCTTCAGAAATACCTATAATAATAATTAGTCAAGTAGGTATAGCAGTTAACATAATAACTGAGATGTGAAAGGACAACAAATCGTTAGATAACGTTTTCTAGAATTATGCGTAAAACAAATCACTTAGCTTTTGATACATTAATTGGTGCAAACATCATTTGGATAATGTAAGTTTCTCGAACTTTCCAAACCTAAACGTGGTTCTTGGGTTAATACAATGCAATTTTCTATTACACCATGTACCTAAAGAAGTTTCTCGACCTTTCTAAACTAAACGTGGTTGTTGGGCTAATACAACGCAATTTGCTATTGCACCATACTTTTTTATTTTTTCCTATTCTATAAAGTAAGTGTAATAAACATTATTTTTTACTTTATCTTAATGCAGATTCATTTTCTTATTTAGATTTCATCGATCATGTGAATTAAATGACTTGCTAAATTCAAACTCTCTAAATTTAATTTTTCATGTGTTTCATGTGCTCTTAGTGGAATGAATTGAATTCTGCGCACATTTTTGTTTTTTATTTTCCTACTACAATCATCATTTATTATATCTATTGATGGTAAATAGTTATTTGTGCAACAAGAGAGCAAAGTTGATTTTTTCTTCGAGTGCTGACGTTGAATCCTGAGTGAGCAAGGGATTCAAAGGCACGAGATGCAAAAACTTTGCTCTCGAGTAGCACATACAACTTTTCACCTCAGCAGTGAGAACATCATTACCAGGTAGGTACTTACCTAGTAACGAAACACTATCGCGTTCCCGCCAAAATTAAGGATAACAAAGAAAAAAAAAGAAAAATAAATCATGTTCTCTCCAAAACTCCATATAAATGTAACCTAAAGCTGGCTAAATACACTTACCGCAGTCATATTATTAATAAAGTACTTTGTCTCACGCAGTGAGCAAAATACGATTTTGCACAATGTTTTCTCGCAGCAAAGGGTGCCATTTCGGGCTGCTGAGGTGTAAAGTTAATTGTGTACTTATTATCCCTTTGATTTTTGTTTGAAGCATAATATTATCTACTATTTGTGTACAATCTTAATAGAAATAGTACCGTGGTGTCAACTATGTTAAAATCTGCTGGTTCTTTATTTCCTGTTCTGGCCTAGCATGTGCACCACGAGAATACTTGTCGTCGCTGTTAGAGTGAGACACACAGGCTCTACCAGTCTTGTCGCGGTCTCTCACGAGAAAATGTCGAGAAAATTTTCTCGCGGTGCGCATACTAGCCGGGCAAATTGCTATAGTTATGCGCGGCATACCAAATAGCCAATTATTTACCACACTGTTAGTATCACACTCCCTAGGTGTTACAACATTACTTCTGTTTGACATGTTTCATTATTTGAACTGAATGTAATAGCGAATCCAGTTTACATATGACCTGATTACATAGTGTAGTAATCTGATTACTAAACTGAGTGATGTCTCAGGATGACGTGCGCAGTGCAGTGTCACACAAAACGTTATTATTTTAAAGTTCCGAGTAACACTGCAACTGTTATGGGCGGCCGTGTCGCTTAACATCAGGTGAACGACTAGCTCGTCACGTCATTCATTCACATAAAAAAAAAACATAATAGTAGTTCAAAGATGATTTCTTTCCACACATCTCTTTCCAATTTATGTATTTTCTATCATCAAAATTTTTTCTTGATGATAATTTTAAATTGCTTTACTTTGAGTATATACTTGCTGTTGCTGTTATGTCCTATTTACCATGTTTTTAGGCTTTATTATACTGAAATTTCATTTGTAATAGTACATTTTAGCCGTTGATATAATTATTAACTGTATTTGTTACTAAGTATTTGTATACCTAGTGGTATACAAATACTTAGTAACAAATACAGTACATTCAATATAATACACATTGGTGTATTGATGTTATGTTGTTTTTTGTATCTTTTTATTTAAGTACATTTTCTCTAAACTATATTTCTTGGAATATAAGTATTGTTTTTTACAAGATGCTGTGTGCGAAAAGGTAATGTATTGAAAAGTAAGATCCTTTTAAATATTATATGTAACAATGAACCTAATTAAATAAACGTGTTTTACAGTGTTTTGAATTATTTAATTGTTAACCATTCATCAAATCCTGTCTATGCAAAACTAACTGTAGTCAGGATTAGGCTTTTTAATACTAACCCCCCGTTTTTCATACTTTTGTCAAACTCATTTTAACTTAACATGCCAAATACTATACGCTCATTGGTTGAAAACAGCTGATGATCAACAAGCAACCAATGAGCGTTCAGCATTTTTAAGTTTGAGAGTAACAAATGTATAACTAATCGGGTCACTCTTATTATTTCTCACGTACTTATTTAGTTGATTTGACAAGGAGTATTGGGCAGGCCACATCGCCCGTAGAACTGACAACCTCGAGTAACCACGAACCGTAAGACTCAGCGTAGGCCGGCTCCCACTAGGTGGCTCGACGATCTGGTGAAAACCACGATGGATGCAGGAGCCGAGCAGCCCCTGGCACGTGGCACTCTATGGGGCCTATGTTCAGTAGTGGACCTCTTCAGGCTGTTGATGATGATGTTGACGTAATTATTTAAGTGACTTTGTTTCTAAATAAAGAAATTAATAATATTGAAACCATACCTTGATATTGGTTCCCGCGCGTTACTAACGATCTTTGGTGTCTGAACATTTTGTGCGTTTCTTATAACTTGTATGGCTGTCTCTTTTTGCACGTTTTCCTTCTCTTTTCCTCGTTCATTGCTCTCAACAATTTGATGTTCTTCTACTTCTGCCGGTTCTGTTTTACCGAGAGAGAACCGAGAATAGTCCCTCTTTTCGAATGAGAGTCTTTTTGAGGGCGATTCTCTGGTTTCATCATCAGACATTGGTTCCTGTTTACCTTCCCATTGTGATGTGTTGGTAATCTGAAACGGTGATGGCAAAGTCAAATAAGGTATAGAGAATACGCTATTTTATTAGAAGACTAGTCATTTAATTTTAGTTCTTGTTCTAAGCACTACGCAGCGTAGGCCGGCCCCCACTAGGTGGACAGATGATCTGGTTAAAACCATGGAGGGCTGAGGGATGCAGGAGGCAGGCAGCCGACCAAAGTGGCATTCTGTGGGAGAGGCTAATGTTCAGCAGCGGACTTCTTAGTGCTGTTGATGATGTTGATCATGATTGTTCTATGCATATAAAATTACAGTGTTTTGTGATGCTTAAAAGATAAATTCTGGATGTTAAAACAGCTTTTGTTGACTATTATGGCTACTAAACTCTAGAAAGATTTGCCTCACTATCGTTCTTTATGCTGATCTGTTGTATAAAAAACTGTCTCGCTTTGATGCGTGAGAGTTCTCGCCCGAAAAAAGGTGACAGATCTCTCTTGGTATTCATTAAAGGTGAATTTTTCAAATGCAGTTGTACAAATCGTTTTAAAAATATAGAGTATTGGGCGACTTTCGAGATAATAACTAAAAATGTACTACTTTACTTTTGAACTTTGAATGTAACGAAAAAACCTCTTGGGTTTACAACTAGAAGGTAGGCACTGTCGCACAAAAAGTGCCCTAGACGCCCTGGCTTTTAACATTTCAGGCCTTTTGACCTTTTTGGTTGGCTCAAAAACCCAACCAAAAAGGTTGTAGAGTGAATAACTATCTTCTACGCTGGCATGTGCCATCGTAGACCACGTCGCCACATCCCATCAGGGCCATTATTCCGTATCGATTCCTTACTTCGAACCACACGAATTCCTTGTCTTACATAAGAAATCTGCGAAACTGTATTCTCTACAAAACAAAAACAAAACCGCGCGAAATGAATTTGGAATTGGCGCCATTTGAATTGTCAAAAATCGTATGTTTTACCGAGACGCGTTCCAAAACATCAACACATCAAAAGATATGACCAATTATGTCACTATATATTTTATTCAAAATAAAGATAACTTTAATGTAAAGTGAAGGTATATCTGACGCTGTGACACGATTTGAACAAGACACGATAACGACGTGGTTTCGTATCGTGTGGAATCTGTGTTTCCATAGAGAATAACCACCCAAGTGAGATTGCGGTCGCGGGCCTGTTCAGTAATAAAAAACACACACACCTCAGTCCGGCTGTTATTGGTCAAGACAGAATTGGCTAAGTTCTCAGCCAAGTTCTCATCGGCTGCTTCGGGCATGATGTTGAACAGTTCCGTCACTAGATCGTTCAGCTCCTTCTTTGATATCTTGATCAGAGAGTTTCCTAGAGACTCCTCGTCTTCATCATCTGTAAAATAACATTATATGATATTATGCTAGACGTGAGGGCCTCTAATTGGCTTCCTAGTGCATATTTTGAAAACTATTATGTAAGAAAAGCTGTTGGCCTTCCTAACAATAAATAAATAAATAAATTATATTCTATGTCCTTATTCTAGAATTTAAAGTAGGGATGTGCCCAAAGGCGGTGTTTGGACAGCAAAGGAATGGAACACCTTACCAGCATCATTGGTTCCTGACAAATATAATCTGAGCGTTTTTAAGGTTAGACTGAACCGGTATCATCTAGGCAAGCAGGCTCCATCGTCGACCGCGGCGTCACTTACCATCAGGTAAGACCGTGGTAAATTTTAATAAATATTTAGGCGGGCGGCCGTGACGTTTAACATTAGGCGAACAACTCATTTTTTGAAAGTAAACTTAGAGCATTTAAAAAAGAAGGCGGCAAGGGAAGGGTTTCGCCTCTGCCGGTCATATGGCGCTACTTGGTCATCTACAATATCATAATGTGCGTGTAGACACTGCGTAACTACGCTAGTTTATATAACGGTGTGCGTGTTCTAAGATGGTGTGCGGCGTGCGTTTATAGGCGTGGTTCGCGCGTGTGCTATGCGTATCTACCTCGTCCCTAGTAGAAAATGGTAGAAAAATGGTGCTTGCGGATTATAACGTTAACATCTCCATTTATAGATGCTCTAAGAACGTAAACGAATGAATTGACTCAAGTTAAAAAAAATAGTAGCGGTGATGACTCACGTGCATCAGGATCAGCAGCGACATTATACTCCGGGTCCGCGTCATCATCATCCTCGTGCTTGGAGGTGGAGGCAGGGTTCAGGCATTCGTTCAGGAACTGGTTCCACAGATCATCAACATCCTGGATGGGCAAGTCGTCGGGAGGTACGAAGGTACTCTCGATGTGTTCGATGGATGTCGAAGAGAGACTCAGTTTGGAACGGGTACGGAGAGCTATGGTTGCCTCCTCCTCGATGTCTAACTTGCGACGCGCTGTTGATATTTCCTAAAAACATAAAGCTGGCATTTTGACTCTCTATAGTAAAAAATACATACATATTAACTAAAATTAGCACTTAACCAGTATTACTACTTTAATTAAGTAGTAGGACCTTTCTGCGTTCGTCTAGGTAGGTACCACCGCTTTGCCAGTTATCCTGCCGCCAAGCAGTAGTGTGCAAGCATTACTGTGTTCCAGTTTGAAGGACATTAGATCTAGTGAAATTACTGGGCAAATGAGACTTTATGACCTGATTACACAGTGTAGAAATCTGTTGGCTCGGACGACGTACGGAGTTCAGTGTCAAAACTTATTAAAGTTACTAAAGATCCTAGTGACACTGCACCTGTCATGGGCAGCCGTGTTGCTTAACATCAGGTGAACGACAGTTCGTCACGTCATACATTAAAGTTACAAAAAAATAAAAAATTAGGCGGGTCTCACTCACCATTGGGACTTTAAAGGGTCCATCTTTTAGGACCTGAGGACTGTCCGCTTGAACACTAACAGGGGTGGCGGGCGTCCGCGGCTGCGAGTCCAAGTCACTACACGACTCTATATTATGGTCGTCATCACTCTGGAAATGGGGATTTCACTTCAGAAACAGACTAGTAGTAGAAATCTGCCAAGTTCGTCTTAAGTAGGTACCACCGCTTTACTGTAAAAGTGCTATGAATATTATATAGCCTAAATAAAGCACTTTGTCGTTGTCTACCAGTTATTCTGCCGTCGCGGTAAAGGCAGGGCAGGGGGCACTAATCTCTAGCAGACGCCTGGCTACCAACCCCACTCAACCTCGTAGAACTGACGACCGAAGGGGAAAAAAGGTTCTCGAGTGGCGACCACGAACCGGAAGACGCAGTGTAGATCAGCCCCCACCAGGTGGACCGACGATCTGGTTAAAGCCGCGGAGATCCGATGAATGCAGGAGGCTCTCAGGGGGAGGCCTATGTTCCGCAGTGGACGTCTTCAGGCTGTTGATGATGATGATGGTGGTGGTGGTGGTGGTGATGATGATGATGATGATGATGATGATGATGATGATGATGACAAATAGTTTAAGTGACGATAGTAATTACCGGAACATCATCATGATTAGGTTCATATTCTTCATCATCCTCGTCTTCGGGGAGCTCCTGAGCAATCAGGGCCTTGACTTCGGGCCTGGTCTTCACCGGAATACGGTCAATTGGAGTCAGTTCAAGGTTCTCAAGGTTCCATCCTGTTGACTTGGGGCACACTTTCTTCAGCTCCCTGTGGTAATTTTACACATTGTTGTGTGTGTGAGTAGAATATGTGTGGCCATTTCACACAGTGCCATCTAGCCCCAAACTATGAGAACCAGATAACTGATACAATACTTATATACTTTTTTGTTTGTAAATACAATACATAGAATACATTAGTTGTTTAAAGACTAATAAAAAGGATATGAAGATAAGAGATAAGATCCGCAATTAGGAGATCCTGAGAACTACAGTGACCAATTTAGATTTTAGAATTAGCAAGCAGAAATACCGAGCCACATCACTTGCAGAATTGACAACCAATAGGAAAGAAAGGTTCTCGAGTGGCAACCACGAAACCGAAGACGCAGCATCGGCCAGCCTCTACTACGTGGACCAACGATCTGGTGAAAACTGCGGGGAGCCGGATGCAGAAGACAAGCAGGCACTCAAGGTGGCACTCTCTGGAAGAGGCCTATGTTCAGCAGTGGACGTCATCAGGCTGTTCATAATTGAAAAATCGGTTTATAAATCGCAGAGTACTTTCTGGAGGGGACATTGCATGTTCCTTTCTCAGAAAACAGAGATCGTCTGGAGCTTCCTCACAGCTACTATGAAGGCATAATTTGCGATATCACATGCTAAAGGGATGCCAGTATGTAGACCATTGATGTACAGTTTAGTAATGAGTGAATTAAGTAACAATTACTGACATCACGTTTGAGAGCCTATGAGTCTAGTAGTTTCTAGTATTTTAGAACGAATAAGTATAATTTTTTTTTTCAGATATTTAATCTTATTTTTTAGGAATGTTATATTTTATTCAATTACATATGACAGTAAAATAATTCACACTGAGAGTTCCTTTTACTTTTTCTAAAGAGTACTAATAATAAAATTATACAAAATACTCACTTAACTTTTGCTCGGGTAAGTTTTGGCTGTATTGTTTTATCATCTGTATTTGCATTTTCTTCTTCTTCTCTTAATTTGACAAGCGCTAACACATGGTCATTTGTTACCACTCTCTGAAACAGATATTATCACTTCATTATAGTGTAGGTATGCTGTATAATACAGTAATAGTAATATGAACGTAATAAGTTAGGTTGTTGATATTTAATTCCCTATTTCACTATAATGAGTGAGACAACAATAGAAATTGTCTGCTCCTCAGACCTTTTCTTTATTGGCATATAAATCACCATATGGTCCAGGAGTATGAATAGGACCACCCCATCTCTTTCTGTGGGTACCGTAAGAGCTGGCTAAGGAAACACCCAGAGAACAGGCAGCAACATTCTCTTCTGTACATTAAAATCTTCAATAATTACCAAGCCTGCTAAGTGTGGTGATTATGGCAAACCCTCTTATGATAAGCACCCAAGGTGGCATTTTGTGGGGGAGACCTGTGTTCAGCACTGTACGTCTCCCAGATGTCGATGTGTTGTATGTGTATCAACCAGACAGATTATTCTCCTATATCCATCACTTGTCTATCTAGTATAGTATGTGACACGGGCAAAATTGCGATATCATCTTGTTGCAGAGGCCACATAATCAATAAGTCAAGTCAACATTTACTACGCGCTACCAGTTCCGCCCCAAAGAAAAGGCAATAAATAAATTACCTTTATAATTTTTCTAACACTGGTCTCATCCAGATTATTTTTTACTGCTGAGGCGTGGACATTTCTCTCCGTCTCCAAGGCATTGTCCGGAAGAATAATTTGATCATCATTACTGCTTTCGCTGGAATGCCTGATATAGTGATGAAAATAAATTATAAGTAAAGTTTCTCTCATGATTTTATTCATTTTAAATATTATTTAACCGACTGTACCACCAAAATATTCATGAGGTACAGCCGGTCAAATAATATGAATCACTCTCATGAGAACTTCAACAGCATGATTTTATTCTATAGAATGTGGTGGAAAGGCTAAGCTTTTCATAGACACAACTAGAATTGAAAGCTCTTCAACTCACTTTGGCTGTTTTCAAATACCTGCCTGAGTTGGGAGATGATAATACATTCTTTTATGATGGCTTATTTGTATCCAATGAAACCTATTACAAAAGATTCATAGTGTAATAGGATATAAAGAAGTATAGAAGGAGAAAAGCCAAGCCCAGCCGTAGGCCTACATGGAGAGATTTTTTATTATAATAAAACTAGTAATAAACTTGGGACAGAGCTTTTTTGTTAGCAACAAAAGGTCTTTTACAATCCAAACTAAAGTGACTATGCGACCGGGTAGAACACGAGTCTTGCTTTGACCTGTGTTTAACTGCGCTATGGGATATCACTGTTTAGCTTTGAAGCAAAAGTGAGCTAAAAACTAACAAAATAACAATGGTAAAAATATTTTGGAGTATAAAATTGGTCGCTTACCGCTTTCGTTTCTTTCCTTGTATTTTCTGCTTACTTTTGGAATTATTGGTTTCTATTGAACATGTATCACTTGTAGATTTAATCTCATTTTCTGGTTTACCCATACTTTGTTCATAAAATTGATGTATTATTTAATTTTGCAATTCCAATTCCATTCACCAAATAAAATTCCACCACATTCAAAACCACCGAGTACATTGGTAACTCAAAACGAAGTGATTATATCTCGGGAGAAGTAATAGTATTCTGTGGATTATATCCTCCAAAGAGGATATAAAGCTACGCTTAGATGATAATGATATCCTCTTTGATTCTACTATAACTAGAGATGCATCGAATCGATCCGATTCGATCTTTTGGAAGATCGGATCAAGTGCATACGATCCAGTCAAATTTCGGATCGGATCGAAACCATGCGATTGGCATCTTTATAATATAAATACCTACTCGTATATCATAATTTATAATTTGTATTTTGTTAATCCAAGTTGTCGCGTTTTTTAATGTTCAATTAACCACATCCAAAAACAACCTTTTTTTGTTTGAAATAAATGTCGTATATTATATAAATGTTGTATCCATGCGAATTTATCGGATCGATCTTTTGAAGATCGGATCAAATGGATACGATTTTGTGGATTACGATCCGTATCGATCCACAAAATCGGATCAAGCTTGAAAAATGCGCATCCCTACATTCTACTCTACCACAGACCTTAGATGATCCACAAACTAACGATGAACGAAAATATCGAACGTGAATGTTCACAGATTATCAACGACAAAAGTTTGCCATCTCTAAGAAAGAAGCACTAAGGCGCTGGGGGTCTAGCAAAGATACCAACCGCTAACGCTAACGCCTCACGCTAACCCCAAGATGTATTGGAATTACATTTTGGAAATCGCTAACTTTTCCGCTGCGAATGTCATTTCAATACATTTTTAGAGTTAGCGTGAGGCGTTAGCGTTAGAGGTTGGTATCTTTGCTAGACCCCAATGCTCCCAAATCGACTATTTAGAACGTGATTATCTCAAAACGTAGACTATTTACAGGATTAAAAAAAATGCACGTTAACTGGTCAATGGTCATATCTTCTTTCCATCTGCCGAAACCGAAACACGTTTACGAAAAGTTTTCTCGATAGAAAAAAATCGTGAAGTGACCTCTAAAAAATCATTCAAACGTCCTAAAATGTTACATTACAATATGACACCCCATTGAAATAAATCATAGTGATAAGCTATGTTTCAATGCATCCGTCTATAAGCTTATTTTTTTATAACAATAAACATTTCTTAAATAGCTAATTATTAGTACCGAAAAATGGAAAACTCGTAGTGCAACGCAATGAAATTGCCAATTTTTGCTATGCATAAAGCGACCCTATTCGGTACAAAATAAGTTTCAAGGTTGTCTGCTGTAATAAACGTGCTCGCATCGGGTCCTGTCAGGGCCTTAACGCCCCCAGACGATCTATCAGACAATCATGGTTGATTGGGATTATAAATGAAGTAGATGACAACGTTTGAACCACAGAATTCGCCCTATTACATCCAAAGACTTTTTAAGACCTATGTAATAGGGGGAATTCTGTGATTACATCAATTATTGTATTGAACCAAAAAGGAAACATTCTATTGTAGCAAAGATCCCAAACGCTAACGCTTAATCATAGATTTATATATCAGGATATGCCCGAAGGAACATTTTATTTTGTCAAAATGGCGTGGGAAAAGTCAGCGCCATCTATTAGATTTCGCGTGAATTACGACGCAGTTGAGAAAATTAGGTGCCTATCTCTGCCATTATGTCCGTCAATGTTTATGTTTGCAATGATTATTCCAAATATAAATTCGATTATTTTGTTACAAAACAAGAGTGTAATATTGAAAATACTGAATTACTTGGTCTTTCTTTTTACTGCACTTTTGAGTATAGATTGTGCAACCCTTCACAATACAACTTGGCATATTATGTTTGTGACATTCGACCGATGCCTTCTAACTTCCATCACAGACTGAGCGCTAGTGGGTGCCAATCTGTGAAATTGGCTCCCACTTTGAAGCGACCTATAACCAGTCATTAGGCCTGTCCTTAATATATATGTCTATGCGCTTAATAACCTTTCCATTAGAATTAGTGCCAAACGCTAGTTACGAAATGTGTAGGAACGATATTAGCTGCGTAATGTAATTTCAATACATTTTGTGTATCGTTTGGCGTTCATGCTAAACCCCCGCCCTTCCGCCTTTGGCGCCCTTCAGCGGGTCTAGCAAAGAAAGATACCTTTGGCCCCTTTTGTCCCCCTGACTGGGTATTGCCCGTGGTCCTCCTGCTTAGTTTACCTGGGTGGACCACGGCAAGTTTTTTTTCCCTTGGTGACCTATAGATGGTGATGGTGACCTATAGACACACGTCTTCAAAGAGGATATAATCACTTCGTTTAGGCACGTCTTATTGCCTGAAGCACGGGTGGATCCAGGATTTAATTTTGGACAAAATTTTTGATACAAGGTTCAGCAGATTTGTATAAAAAATAAGTATGGGTAAATAATTTTGCTCAATAAGAAAAACAGGGAAGCTTCGAAACAAAAGCGCGAGCGTAACAAGCGCGAAAAATCAGAGTATTTGGACTGTAGAAATAAACACCACTTTATTAGGAGGGGTATACTAAAAGAAAAGTGACTTGCACTTGGCCGTTTATTTCCCAATGTTCTAGCGGAAAAACATGTAAAATTGCGGTACACATTTAGCATCCAATAAAATAACATATTTAAAAATAACGTCGTATCGGATCAGATCGAGGCAAAAACTATGATACAAGTGTTCAAGCCCATAGGTAATCCTAATAAATACATAAATGTTGATAATTGGAGTGGGTTAGAGACTTTGCAATAATAGTGAATTTCATTATAACAACATAGCATAAAGTAGTAAGGTTATGTGTATCAATTTCAGCGGGCATACAGGATGTAATTTAATTCATTAGCATAAATTGAGCCCATGATAGTACATCATTAATAGATGATTATTAATTTTTATATTGAAAAGTATGAAGATTGCTGCGGCGCCTAACGCGGTTGGCACGGATGATTTTGATACATCTAAACGTTTTTATACCTTGTATGTACTAATTAAAAACAATACTTTATTATTTTAATTAAATCTTGTATTGTAGCATTTAATTAAGTAAGTTATTCCATTTTTTGAAGTTATTATTATTACCAAACCAATGTGTTAGAATTCAAAAATTTTGGTCCACATGTGACCGGTATCAGGAATAGGTATCTAGTTTCAAAGGATGCTAATGAGTTCAATTACACCCTGTATACAATATCAAAATTCAAATTATGTAATTAGGTACCTATTTTAATAGCTACTTAATTATTAGTCTTAAGGACCAAACTATCCCCCAATACTGTTTTTATGTCTAATTAATTAATTACCCATTTTTTGTTTAGCTCTTTCATAAAACTCTTCAAGCAGCTGCTTCATGTCTTCATAGCCACAAATCTCTTGTGCCTGTAGTAGAGACAGCCATTTAAGATCTTGGTGCTCATTAGAAAGCTTAACCTCTTGTTCTGGATTTTTTAACTTTGCCAACCAATACACTACAACCTTTGGTTTTTCCTTAACTTCATAAGTTAGTGTTTTAGATATATCTTTGTACACCTGAAAAACACAAATTGTTAAATAAGGTAAGTCATACATTACATACCTATGTATGGCAAAAAATATAGAATTTGGAATTTGAACATACAAAATATTATATTATTATGATATCCAATGTTTACCTCCAGATCATTTTCTGATAACCCAGCTTCTTCTTTTGTCTCTCTGAGAGCTGTTGTCCAATCTGATTCACCAGGATCTACATGTCCTGTGTGCAAGTAACCACTTGTAATTATTGATGTCAACTGTTACAAAAAAAATTGAAAAAATTGCAATGTTTAGAAAGCTTAAAAATTTTAGCATCAACTCTAAATAATTATGAACTATTGGATAATAATTATACTGTACCTTTTGGAGGAGTCCAGTGATGTTGCCCATATGATGTTTGTAGCATAAGAAACTGTACTGCCTCATTCATATTCCTAAATATCACTAAACCTGCAGCTCTTGTAGGTGACATAATTTAATTATGTTTAGAAAATTGTTTAAAATTGAAAAGTTCAAATGCATCTACCTGATGATGTCAATAGCATTGTATTTCAAAGATAATATCACGATAATATAATCACTTGTTGTATTTAGTTGTGGTATTTTGTATTATTAATGTTATTAAATTATAACCACAGCCACACTGATGAAACAAAAATCTAATTATCTGTGTTTCAGTCATTGATCTCGTATTAAAACTTAATAGCGCACTTCGTAATTTGAAAATTTATTAGTCATTCAAATGCATACTCTGAGGGAACAGAAATAAGGTACACTTTCATTTTTTTTTAGTTTTTGGCATCACACATAGTGTATTTAGCCAGTGTCAAGTATTATATTTTCATCGTGTTATAAAGTATTTCACGCAGTCATGCAGTCATAGTCCAGTCTAAGTCATGCTCCAGCAAAGTGGTGGCAACTTTACTAGAAGCTTCTGTTACTAAACATTAACACTGGAAAAAGCATAAGTTTTGAAAAATAATACAATGCAACGGCGTGCACTTTTCCACGTTCCCGCCAAAACTCCTTTTCTGATGTTGATTTTTTCTGGGATGGTTAATCACCACAGGTTAGAGAAAAAAAAAACTGTGTTAATCTTAATCACTTGTAATACAATCTGTGACCATGTAGATTTTTTTTTATCTAACCTGTGGTGACCATCTGACACTTGACATTGACAGTGAGTTGACGTTTTTGACAAGGGGAAGTTGAAGTCACTGTTGTCGAATTCAAAATAAAACGAAGAATTTAAATTGCAACGGCAGCCAAACAGCAAAATATAGGCGATCGATTTTTTATGAAACTTCTGAAATTATTGTTTTTGTTAAAATAATTTAAAATCAAATTTAAATATTTTGAGAGTTCAGTAAATGGATTAGTTGCATTAATACTAGTACATAGAACAAATAGACCACAAGCATGTTACATCGATGGAAACTGATTCTTGCAAATTGGGTAAGCTTTGACAAAATTCTGATTCTTCTCAATTAGAACTAAATTATTTTATTGAATTGAAAATTGTATGTTTTTATTACTCGCATCCCTTTTAACTCATATTAAACATATTTTTTTGAAGCGAAGCGTTGCTTGTATCTGGGGAGAGTTTTATTGATCAAAACAGTACAAAATATTTGCAGGTAAACTGTTACTTCGACGAATCCAGCCAAAATGAGAAAAATCTCAACACGGATTTGCTACTGAGCATTATATCTCATTTACGAGAAAATTTAAACTTAGATGAGTCTAAATCATCCACACTTGAAGCACATACAGTTGATGAATTCATTTGTGAGAAGTACCCTGAATTCAAGTTTGAAAATGGTACAGTTGAAGCAGCCACTGAAGAAGAAATATGCTTATCAGCTTCTTTGCTGCTCTTTTTCGTGTGTGTAAATTCAAAGAATCTGGATATAAAAAGTGCTATGTGCAGCAAGTTGAACTCTGAAGATCAGAAAACTATACTCAAGTTTAGCAAATGTTTGATGAAATGTCCAGTAGTAACTGTTAGTGAAGTTCAGGCAGCTATAACAGGTTTGTGGCAAAGCCAGGAGTTTGTATTATGAAATAAGTAATTTTTTTTCAGTATGAACAAAACACCTGCCATTTTGCACTAAGCAGCTGCTTGCAACAGATGGTCTCGGTTGGTTCTGTCATTGGGGTGGCTAAAAATAGCTTTTGCTTTAGTTAGCCTCTAATAAAATGTAAACAGTGATAGTCTGCATTTAGATCCATGCTTACACTAATGTATATATTTATACGTAGTATATTTTCCTAATAAAAAATATTTGTATTTGATTGTGATTAAAAGACTTTCTGTAAATTATATTTGTTTAAAACTGTATTTCAATTCAAACTCAATTAATTATTTAATTAATCAATAGCAATACTATACAAAAGTTACTTTCTAAGCATAATAATTTTGTTATGCTAAAACACACACTATTACATTTATTTAGTTTTGGTTTTATTTTATTTCAGTAAATAATTTTGTATGTTTTTTTATTTAAGATTGCTTCTATTATATAATTTTACATTTCACATGCACTCTTATAAACTTTCATAATTTTGACTATTTAATCAAAGTGTATATTTTTATTTTATATGTACTATAAATAATTTTGAATGATTGACCATTATAGTTTCTTGTTTCATTTTGTATTTAATATTACTTACTTATTTCTCATCTACCTAAACCATAAAGCAATAGGATTGGTTCTATGGGTACTGTTAATTTAAGTTTATCACAACAAAGTAATGGTTACAGAGGCCTGTGGGCAAGATATAGCGGCAATGGGGCTACCCCATGTAACTGTGACAGCAACACCACCTGCGCTGCGGTCGCTGCACAGTGAAGTGAAGCGGCTGCAGGCAGCCCTAGAGGCCGAAAGGTTTGACCGCAACTATCTACAGGAGGAACTTACCAGAAATAATAATAGACTTGAACATTCATGTGAGTAAAAATTAAGAAAATTATTATTATTCACAACCATAAATAAAAAAAATGACTAAAAATTATTTATGGTGTATTTTATTCCTCACACAACCATTTTATAAGTATGGAATATTTTGAAATAAAAAAAAAATTAAAATATAATATGGAACTGGTAAATTTTATGGTATTTAATCTTTTTCAAACTATCAGAGTTAAACATTAAAGATGACTACATAAACTTATTCCAGTAAAGGAAAAAGAAAAGTACAAGCTACGCATATTGAACCTAAAAGCCAAGATATCATTATGCTGTGGACAGGAAGATGATGTTAAGAATGCAGAAGCATCAGCTGATAAATCATCACAGCTGACACGCCAAGTGCAAGCTCTTGAACAAAGGCTAGAGGAGACACAGGCGCAGTTGGATGATATGGTGTATGACAGGGACACTTACAAGTCAAAGGTAAATGGCAGTGCAGGAATCTCTATTTTGTTTTGAAGCCATGGTAGCTCATTTGGCTGTGACTGAGTCATTTGTTTGTGTTCCACATGAGTCGTAATTTCAAATCCTGTGACTTGTGACAAACAGGCTTGTTCTGAAGAAAAACATCTTGATAAAAATTATATCTTGGTGGTGCATCATTTTCTAGGGTGACTGACACCATCAAGAGTATATCACCATGCAGAGCATTACATAGTGTTGCATTCTGGCTCTTGAGTTTTCCATTATTGTCACTTAACATCAGATGAAATGTATTGTACCACCTGTTTTTCTTATATTACTAGATAGATGAACTAAAGAACGAACGCGACAAATGGCTTGCTATGAGCCAGGAACAGAGTGCTAGAGTGACCCAACTGTCAGATGAGCTTGACACAGAAAGGCGCCAAGTACAAACCCTGAGAGACCTCGTTGAGGAGCTGCAGCAGCACAATAAGTTGAATGGCTTAGACTCCAGTTCGCTGGAGTGTGATGATCCTGATACAAGTGCCCAGTTGCTGCAGCAGAACTACTGTAAGTCTTTTATTCATCATCATCATCATCATCATCATCATTAACAGCCTGAAGACGTCCACTGCTGAACATAGGCCTCCCCCCGGGAGCGCCACTTAGAGCGCAGTCTTTTATTATTTTAGTTTAAATATACTCTCCAGAAGCATATTAAAGTAACTAAGAAGTTACCTATGATTTTTTATATTAACTTTCAAACTCACAATGTCTATAACTTTTATTGTTTAAAATGTTTTGCAGCTTTCTGCAGTGAAGTCTGTGCAAATGTAGTTGAGGTTCAGCTAGGTGAAGAGCGGGCAAAGATTGTTGTGCTGAACCAACAAATTGAGTCAATGCAGGTAATTAAATTAGAATACCACTTAATGGTTTCTGTCAAAACTGGTGTGTTGGTAATGTAATCAAAAATTGTGTTATTGTAGGTTCAAATAAACGAGTTGAATCAAAATAAAGAGACTGAAAAGAAGGCACTAGAAAAAGTAATTGCTCAAAAAGAAAATGAAATCTTCAATCTAAAACACCGCATAAATGAAGAAATAGAAGAGAAAAACAATTTAAAAGCACAATGTGATGATGAAATGACAAAACTGAATAATGAAATCAATGAAATAGAACAGAAACTGAAGGATAATAATGAGCACTCAAGATCTGTGATTGAGGAGAAGATGGCGGAAATTCAATTATTACAAGAAGAGAAACTATCACTGATACAGAGTCTGAATAATGAGACAACTAAACTAGAAAATGTTGTTAAGAACTTAACATCAGAATTAGAGTCAGAAAAACAAGCTCGTTCAATCATGAGAGAAGGTTATGAGAATCATTTAATGAAGCTCAATGAAAAAGTATTAAACCGGAACAATGAACTGGTTGAACTACAAAACAGTATTTTTGAAAAGGGCGAAATGATTGAAACTCTTCAAATTGAACTTAAAAAAGAAAAAGAGGTATCCAAGGAACTTAAAAATAAATATGAAAACCTGGACAAACATAAAAACTCAATTGAAGATGAATTGCGACTTAAAATAAATGAAGTCCAAGATCTAAAAATAAAAATACAGCACAGCCTTACAGTAATTGAAGACAAAAAAACTGAAATTCTACAACTGGAAACATCAATTGCTTTACTAAACAAAGAAACAAAAGATTTACAATTTTTAAATGATGAGTATGTAAATGAAATTCGAAATCGTGACTGTAAAATTGAAGAGACACTCAAAGATCTTAATTATATCAAAGAAGTATTTACGAATGAGAAAGAAAAGCTATCGCAAGATATGGATGAGAGGAATGCTACGGTAAACTATCTTCAAAGTCAATTGCAGAATGAACTACAATTCAAAGTGGGGCTACAGAATGAATTGGCTCAATTACGCATTGAAAATAGCACATTGTCAGAGAAATCTGAAAAACATACATCAGAGTTGTCAAAATTGACGATTGACATCGAAGACAAAGACCGAACTATCGAGGCCATTGATTTATACATACAGGAACAGAAGAAGCTTACTGATCAAGCTAATGAAAAAATACAAAATATGAGTGATGATATCATTGCTAAGGAAAACCACATAAAAATCCTTCATGAAAAACTAGATACCGTAAGTAAACATTTAGATAAAGAAGTAAAGAAGAACGAAGATAATGAGGAAGTGGCTAGAACTAAGTTGCTTACCGAAATAGCTGAGAGGGAAACACTACAATTGCAATTGAGTGTAATGTTCATGGACAAATCACAAATCGAAGAAGATCTTTCAATGAAATGTGAAGAAGTATTGCTGCTACAGGAAGAGTGTAAAATCTTATCACAAAAACTGGATGAAAGCGAAACACGTAAGTAATATATTTCACTTTTAAGTTTTGATTTTGTGGGACATAATTGTTATTATCCTGTTGAATGGATTTTGATTCAGAATGTGGAAGTGGAATCACCATCTGGTGATTCCTTTAACAACACGTGTTACTATTGGAAAATGGTGTCTACGCATGGGAAACCGTGAGGTGCAGTTGGTGCTTATGTGTAAGTTTTATGTACTATATTTTTTTACAGTCATACAAGTTCTTGAACAAAAACGCAATGATGAATACAAAAAAATGGAGGAGATTCATTCAAAGTTCGTTTTGGAAACATCAACAATGCATGACAAGATGGAAAATAAAATTTTTGAGACAACCAAGATCATGGAACATAAACTTAAGGAAAAAGAATTGCTACTAAATAAATTGTGTGCTGATTTGCGAGTTATTACTAAGGTTTATGAAAACAAAATTTCTTCTTTGAAAAACACAAAAAAAGAAAATGAACATCTTGCTGCCAAATTGAACGAAGAGATGTATATTAAGAGTGAGCTTGAGGAAGAATATCAAATACATAAAACGCAGATTTTCCAGCTCGAAGGAGAAATTTCAGCAAAAAAAACAGGTACGTTCTTTGAAAGTATGCATTCTGACTTGATTGAAAAACATATTTTATTAATAGGTAGGCATTAGCTTATACGATTCTATGTTAGGGTAGGATAGAAATAACAGCTAGCCTTGGCGACTTTATTCTAATTGGCATTAATGTATTGTTTTCTCAGATTTGCAAGCATTAGAAAATGCTTTATGCCAAATAAGCAAATCTAACAAAGAATCATTATGCCAAGCGGATATGGAAATCGAGATATTAAGAAATGAAATAACAAAATTACAATCCACCCAAAAAAATATGGAACAAGATTTCATCAAAGAGATAGAAGTAAAAACACAAACAATAGACGCTTTGGAGATATCTAATAAACAGTTACAAACTACTATTCAAAAACTTAACAGTAATATAGAAACAATGATCAAAGAAAAGGATAAGGTTATCGATAAATTCGAGCAACAAGTTAAAAGTAATATCATTAAGTTTGAAGATTTAAAAGAACACACAGATGAGGTAAAAAACTCGTGGGAAAGTTATAAAGCTGAGGCAAAGGCAGCTATCAAAGAAAAAGAAGATAAAATTGCTCAACTCAACGAGATGGCAATTACTTTTGAACAAAAGATTAACGAGGTAGAACAAGAAAAGGGGCAATTGTTAAAGAAGATAACAGAAAATGAAGAAAATAAAAAACAAAAATTGTGTAACATGGCTGCTGAAGATAAGGCTCTAAGAGATATTCTTGAATCAGAAAAAGAGACATTAACAAAAGAAAACAGATGTCTACTCTCTGAAAAAGATGATCTTTTAGCAAATAAAGAAATGATGACCCAAGCACTAACCGAAGAAAGGTCAGCTAAACTAGTTATTGAAAATGAGAAAATGGTGTTGCTTTCTGAAAAAGAAAAGCTATCAGACAAATTGGCCATATTGGTTCAAGAATTGGCTGAGGAAAGATCTGTTAAAAAGATTCTAGAGGAAGAGAAAATGTTATTGCTCTCTGAAAAGGCAGGAATCAAACAGCAGTTAGCTGAAGAAATGAAAACTACCGGTACTCTTTTACAAGAAAGAGATTGCCTTGCCCAACAGCTTATAGAAGAAAAATCAGCAAAAGAAATAACTGAAAAGGAAAAAGAACTAATGATTGCTGGAAAAAAATTGACGAAAGAAAAGATTATTGAATATGAAAAAACCAAATCAACATTATGTCAACAAGTTAATAATTTGAACCACCAAATAGAAATCTTACAGCTAGATTTGACGAAAGAAAACGAGACTTTGTTAATTTTACGCGAAGAGTATAACCAGTTGAATGAAGATTTGTCGAAACAAAAAACTTGTAATGGCAATCTGCGAAAAAATAATCAGAGTTTGGCTATTGAAAATGAACAATTGAAGAAAGATTTACATAAAATGACTACTAATCACGAAACACTCACAATGGAGAAAGAATCCCTTGAAATGGCTTTGCATAATGAGAAATCCACTCGAGATGAAATAGAAAATGAGAAATACAATCTAGACGTTAAGTTACAAATGGACCTGGTTAATAAGGAAGAAGAATATAAAACTTTATTCGACAAATATCAGAATATGAAAGAAATTTTTGAAAATGATAGTCTAAAACATATAGCTCTTATCACGGACAACGAGCGGCTTTTGGTAGATATGAGAAATTCCCAAGAAATACTAAAAGCAGAGAATGAATCTCTCGGTAAAGCTTTAAGTATTGAGAAATCTATTTGTGATCAAGTACAGTCAGAGAAAAATGCTTTGGCCCATAAGTTAGAAGTACAGTTAGTTAATAAGGAAGAAGAAAAGAGAATGTTACTTGATGAAATTGAAAAGTTAAATGCCAATTTGGTTAAACAGAAATTAGAACAAGATGCACTTATCAAAGAGAAGGATTTAATAGTTGCTGAAAAAGAATCTCTTGTGAAATCGCATATAGTTGAAAAATGTGCTAAAGATAACATAGAAACTGAGAAAAAAGATTTGATTATCAAATTAGATCACTATGAAAAATTGTGCGATGAATATGTGTGTAATATTGCAATGAAAGAAAGAGAAGTTGAACAATTGAAAACTGCATTAGAGCAGGTTGAAATAAATCATCAGTGTAAGTAACAAGTTATTTACTAGCATGTGGTGTGTTGTGTGTATTACAATATTGATGTTAGCCTACCTTACTTATAACTTTTCAGGTCTTGTAGAAACTAATAGGAAGATAACAGCAACTGTGAAGGAAAACTTAGACAAACTAGTGCAAAAAATTAGCAAAGAAAATATTAGGAATGATTTCTTACAAAATCTGATTGATCAAAATAATTTCAATGATGTTACACACTCCGTTACATGTGATTTGATTTTTAAAATAGCTGATGTATTGGCATCAGAGGTGTCGGTTTTGGCAAAGTTAGATGTTACTCTCAGGAAAGAGAATGCGACTCTTAGTGAAATTGAAGAAACATTAAAACTAAAAGAAAGTCAAGTATGTGAACTGCAAACGGAAATTAAAAAATTGGAGCAAAAGGCAAATGAAAGTAAGATTGGTAAGTCATAGTATTAGGTATTAGCAATTATTATATTAACGTCCCGCCTTGGTTACTCGCGGGTTATTTCGCTTTACGCCTTAATCCCCAGCCTCCACCATCCCACTATTTGTCTTTTCTTTACACCTTTCCTCATCACTCCCTTCCTGTACGTTTCTTTTTGCCTTTTGCAAACATAATATTTGTTATTCAGCCCTCCGGTTGTCCAACCGGTAGCACAGACAGTTTTTTATAAGTACCTACTACAGATAACAACAGAAATGAACTTAGTTTTCGTAACATCTTTCGTAATATAAAAATTTCAAATTTCAGAACTATTAAAACAAAGTGAGAACTACGCTACGTCAATGAATTCTAAAATCACCGACATTCTATCATTACAACAAGAAAACCAAAATCTGCATAATGATTTGAATGATGTGAAAGTCCAGTTAGAAGTTAAAGTGCATTCATTGAAAGAGAAACTTAATGATAATGAGGACTTGACAGATAAATTAAAGAATACTTATGAATGTCAAATTGATAATTTGAATCTTATGATCACAAAGCTTACAAATTATTTGAGAGAAAAGACTGTAGAGTTGGGATCACTGAGGAAGGATAGAGATCTACTGCAGCAAACGGTTGAAGATAGTTGTAAAGGTATGTTAAACTATCAATTTTTAAGTTATTTTACGATTTATTTTAATGACATTGTTTGTATCAACAGCTGTGTTAAATTTAATTACAGTTATAAAGACCTTAGAAGAAGATTTAAAAACAGAAAAGCAAAATGTCTGTCGGTTAATGTCAGAGTTCGAATTAGAGCGCCAAGTGCTTAAAAATATGGTAACAGCTAATGAAACCATAATGGAAGATACAAAGCTTAGGTTCAATCATGAAATAACTGAGCTTTCTATAGCTAAGGACTGCTTGGAACTGGAAAAAAATGAATTAAAGAATTTGGCGAACGACTTCGAAAAGAAATGCAGCGCACAAGAAATGGCGTATACTTGTTTACTTTCATTATTAAAGCTAGAGAGGGAAGGCAAACAAGCTGTAGAAAAGGAATCTGAAATTGTTAGAGATTATTTAGATGAAGTCATAAGTCATCTCAATCAGGAAAGAAATTCAAACATATCTGTAATCAGCGCTTTGGAATTCCAAGAAAAGATTTCAGCTAGGGATTTCAAAAAGATGAAAGATGGTAAGTTTCAAACGAAAATATCTGTAAAGGGTAAGTTGCGGAATCTAAATAATTGAGTATTGAGTCAATACTCAATTATTTATTGCAAACATATGTACATATTTTTAATACAGGTGGTATGTATGAGTGTGCCAGGACATATGACCCTATCAGAGACCCTAGAGGTTCCTTCAACTTACTGGTTACTTATCTCTCGGAAACTAGACTTTAAAGGATAAACATTATTTAAAAATATCAGTTAAATCGGTTCAGCTGTTTCGGCGAGAAAGTCTTACAAACAAACAAACATATAAACAGTTAATGTTTTTGATCACTACTTTTGATTTTTTTTGAATTTAATGTTACTTATTTAAAAATACTTAATTTTTATATTTTGTTTTATTTTGTCTCTAGAATATGAATCTACAATAAGAGTCAACCAAGATTTGAAAAATGCTGGGTGTGCACTTGAAAATGAGATAGCATCACTACAAGAACAGGTTGACTCTGTGTTAAAGCAAAAAACTGAAGTAGAAAATGAATCGAGAACTCATGCAGATATGTTGACAAAAGTATTAAAAGAAAAATCTCAGGTAGAACAAACACTACAAGAAACTGTACATAATCTTATTGTAGCACAACTTGAAATCAAAGAGTTGAAAAGTCAAGCTTCTAGCTTAATCGAAGAGAAAAATAATTTAGAATTAGAGAAAAAAGGCATAATCTCAGAAAACGAAGCATTTAAAGTCAAAATAGATAAATATGAATTGATAGAAGAAGAGCTTGCCAAATTGAAGAGCGAAAATCATTTATTATCATGCACAGTGGAAGACAATAGAACAGGTCAGTTTAATGATAGTAAAAAATTATATAATAAACGTCTTCATTAGAATAGGTCATCTCCAAGAATATTTCTAAAATAAGGTAACATACGAAATATTTTATTTCAGTAATGATGAACTTGGAACAACTTATAAAACACGAGTTAGAAGAAAATCATAAACTTCATGATGATAATGAACAGCATAAAAAGATTATAGCTAGCCAAAGTAACCAGCTGCAGGAATATCAGAAAAAGACTGAAAAAGAAATAGACGAACGCCAAGCTGAGATCGTTACACTGAAAAAAGAAGTCGAGACTTTGCAAACAAAAGTAGAAATATGCGAGCAAGATTCAAAAGCTAAAGACGGATTTATTTCTAAAATAAGCAAAGAAAAAGATGCTGTTATAAGCACAATGAGCAAGGAACTTTTTGAAGAAAAAGCTGCGAGAGAGAAATACGAGAAAGAATTAGAAAACCATAAGTCAATTGTGACTGCTTTGAAGGATACCATGGAGATTAAGGCCTTGAAGAAAGAAAATGAACAATTGATTAGGGCTATCGGTCAACAAGAGACATGTAAGTCTTGTATCTAGAATCATTGTTTTAATTTTCAGATCATTCTAAGGCTTTTGAGTGCCTAAATTAGGTTTTAAGAAAACTGTTACCAGTATATTGATTTTATTAGTGTGTTTATATTTTGAATCTAATACAAAGTAACCATAACTAAATGTGTATAGCAAGATTTTCATAGTTAGAACATTGTTTAGTTGAAACTTTCACAGGGGCACATTTTGGGTCCCTTATTTTTTAGGTAGTTATTAAAATTCAGTTTCATATTACAGTTAACATGCTTGGTCAAGAAAAATCAGCAGACAAACATAGCTATAAGTCGGAGCGTCGAGACCAACTGCAGGTAGATCATTCATCATCAGACAACACGCATTCATCCGTTGAGAGTCTAAAGACCATTACAGACTTAGAGAAAATCATACACGACAAAAACCGCACCATAACAACACTGCAAACTGACATCACTTTCATAAAAACTATGATGGCTGAATCAGAAACGAAATTGCTAGACGTGAACAGGGAATTGGAAATCAGCAAAGAAAACTGTCAGCAGCTTTCCATTCAATTAAAGAAGATTGCGTATCAGAAAAACGAAGAGATCGCCGAGTTGAAAAAGCATTTGAGCAAGATGAGTGCGACGGAAAATCGGGCCAGTCAAATTATAAAAGTATCCGCAAAATATCAGGCGATGATTTTGAAGAGGATCGCCGAGATTAAATCCAATACTGTCTTGAAGGAGTTGACTAATTTCGGCAACTCAAATACCTGTGATAACGAACTAAAACGGAGCCTAAGCGCTGGAACTGTAACAATGGAGGACCTAGAAAACTTTTTAGAGACCACAGACAGGCATTTAAAACGATGCTCAGAGAAACAGATCGCTTTACAGAAAGAGAGAGATAGGCTCACAGAAGTTAACAGAATTCACGAGTCTGAAATTATAAACCTTAAAAAGTTTTTGACTGAGCTCTCGGTCAGCTTCCAAACATTTAGTTCAGTGAAAGACGTGTACGGACATAAACTCAGTAGAGTGATATCTATGCAGAGGACGGTTAGAAGAGAGATCTTGAACTTAGATGGGCGCATCACTGATTCGGCTATGTGTAGATTGGAACGGGGTTACGGAGCAGCGATGCAAGACTTGGCCGAATGTACAATGAACTTAGAACGATGGGTCGAACGCTGTATTAGTAGAACTGTCTCCGTAGAAAAAATAAAGCAAGCGTTTACTAGCGACAGTGAGCGTTCATCGCTTGCTTCTCCTAGTTTCCAGAACACAGGTTTAGAAGTACATCTGGAAGAGTTGGAGAAATCGTTCCAGAAGCTTCTAGAAGAAGTGGCGCGTGCTGTCAAGGGTGATGGGGCGAAGGAATCTCAAGCTACGACTGTTATGGAAGTCCGCGCGGAATACGAAGACAAACTCAATCGAATGAAGGCGAAAATGGTCAGTATATTACCCATACTGTTAATAATATTGCTCTATCAAGTAGTGTGGTGGTTTTATCTTAAAATGGACTATTGATGAGGCTTACTTGAATGTTACGACTTGAAGTCATATATGTGTTGAATAAAATATGTTTTAATGAATGCTTTTTTGTTTTATTTCGTTATTTTTTCAGTTGTTTGAGTGTTAATTATATTATAGTTGTAGTATGCTTTTTGAGGCTGTAATAAGGTAAAGTACTTTGATTTTTGCATGAGCATGTGCGAGTCTGCATGGTCTGTGAAGAAGCGAAACTTGTGACTTAAAATACACCTATAACCAAACTAGTGTAAAAAATGGTTTTTTTTCATTACGATACGAATTTTTTTTTAGCCGATGCATTTGGTTCTTGTACCAAGTTTGTAGCTGCGCTTCATTTACGCCTTCTCAAATGTAAACATCTAAACTGTAACTTGAATTTACAGAAGGACTTGTTTAACGAGCAAATGGCCGTGCTCAAAGGAAAGCAAAGGGATGAGATATCTCTATTGGAACGGGAGCTACAAAAGACAAGAGACCGAATGGAAGAGTCTAAACGAGCCTACGAGAAACATATTCGGGAGTTGACAAAGGAATTATGGAGTGTTGGGGAGAAATATCTTGTCAAAAATGATGAGGCAGAATGGTTGAAGAGGAAGCAGCAATCTGGATCGCTTATGTCGCTGCAACACGTGCATTCTGTAAGTACCTAAGTGTTCTAGCAGCTATCTGGTTTCCATAGTACCTGGGGGTCTAGCGAAATCCCTAACGCTAACGCTAACTCCAAAAATGTATTGAAATGACATTCGCTGCGGAAAAGTTAGCGATTTCCGAAATGTCATTTCAGTACATTTTGGAGTTAGCGTTTGGCGATAGCGTTAGCGTGAGGGAGCTTTGCTAGACCCCAAGGTATACTTAGTTTGAGGGTTTATACTTCCAAGATGTTTTTGCGCCAATCATAGCTCGTAAATTGGAGTTTGACATTTGTTTAACTGACCAATAACAACAGTGCATTTTGCTACACGCTCTATTCTGACTGGATAACTGGTTCGTTGGGTCGTTTTTAGAGAAATACACTTAACATTCCGTTACTTACTTAATATTGATGTTGGGTACAAGTAGTTCGAAAAGTGTGATAAACTGTTCAAACCATTTGAAGGAATTGCAATTGCTTATTTCATAATATTTCCAGTCTGGCCTCGTCCCACAAGAAGTACCGTCGCGTCCCTCCGACGCCCATTCTCTACGATCCTTACCAGTTACCGACAATACTAAGAGCAAAAGAGGTAATTATTATATTTTTTAACACATAACCATAACGCATAACCTTTCATTACGATACTAAAGGAAACTTGACTACTTGCCTCTCTGCGACGAAATAATGTACTTTGACAAGGGATGGATAGTAAAGTAAGTATGATGTAAAAAAAAAAAAAAACGGAGAATCAAACTCTCCCCGTCAAAAAAAAGTTCAAGGCATAAGGCTAACTCATTTTTAAATTTTGTCTCTCTATCTACATTTTGGGCGCGCATCACGCCGCGACTACTGGATGAGTTCAAATAAACTTGGCATGATTTGAGTTTATACTTCGATGTAGAGACTGCTGGGTACTTTTTATCCCGAAATTCAGCATGGTTCCTTTGGCAGAGGGGATTAAAGCCAATAAGCCATAACGCTTTTTCAACATTCGCGACTAAACTGGACGTTTCGACCGAGTTACATTGGCCGTGGATATGTATTCTATGCATGTATTGCACAAACAAAAAGTATTCTATCCATTATCTGGTTCCCATAGTACAAGCTATGCTTAGTTTGGGGCTAGATGGCATTGCGTGAAATGCCCACACATATATTTATTTTTATAATATGAAGAGATGTAACGTTCCAGAGGGTCGCGGCCTCCACATGTCCGATGAGGAAGGCGAGGTGTTCGACAACCGTTGGCTGAAGGAACTGTCGGCGACGCCGCGCCGCGACGCGCCGCCCGGACAGCGCTTGTCCGAGTTGAAATGGAGGAACTCTCTCTGTCCACCTCACTTGAAAAGCTCATACCCCGCTGAGACTCAATTCGCACCGGTATTGGACGAAGAGGAGATTAAGGTATATATATATAAATTGTTTAATATTGAGGTCTCACTCTTTCACTGCACTTAGACAGTAGTGGAACTGAGAAAACAATGTTTTCTTGTTTTTGAATGATTGTAACATTATAACGCGTTATACACACATGCAAAGCTTAGGTATTGACGAGATATCCGGGGCAATAAGCATATTACCAAAATATGCTTCTTATCCCCGGTTTCCCGTGCGTTTGTTAAGTTAAGTTAAAAATACGAAACACTTATTGGTTTTCGGTTGATCATTGGTTGTCTTCACTTTGCCCACATCGCTCGTAGAACTGACAACCGACGGGGAAGAAAGGCTCTCGAGTGGCGACCACGAACCGGAAGACGCAGCGTAGGCCGGCCCCCCACTCTAGGTGGACCGGCGATCCGGTGAAGCCGCGGGGAGCCGATGGACGCAGGAGGCGAGCAGCCGCCCGAGGTGGCGCTCTATGGGGGAGGCCTATGTTCAGCAGTGGACGTCTTCGGGGTGTTGATGATGATGATGATGACATGTTCAGTGTCTTGGTGTTCTGGGACCATAGTCCTCGTAGTTTCTGGGTCCCTAGATACAGGGGATCCCGGGTTCAGGGTTTATGTGATCGTTGGGCGTTATTAGTTATTTATTTTGCAAACATATAACGTGGCTGGTTATTCGTTCGCCTGAGTCAATCATGGTGATCACGATGATGATGATGATGATGATGATGATGATGATGATGATGATGATGATAATGATGATGTCGCAGGCCGGAGCGACCGGCGCGGTGGGTCGGACACAGCGCAAGGAAGTCGGTATCACGGCGTACAAGAAGCCCGGCCCGCCCACTCCTAGCAAGCAAGCCGGACGGCTCTCAGCCACGGTAACTATACACTAATCAACCTTTATAACGGAACAAACTACAATAGGTGCTCGAGTGGCGACCACGAACCGGAAGACGCAGTGTAGGCCCTCCACTAGATGGACCGACGATCTCGTGAAAACCGCTGGGAGCCGATGGATGCAGGCGAGCAGCCGGTCAAGTTGGCGCTCTGTGGGGGAGGACTTATGTTCAGCAGTGGACGTCTTCAGACTGCTGATGAATGATGATGGTGATGAACTACAATAGGCTAGCTGACTAAAATTAAAATGTACAACAAATATTGTTATCAAAAAAGCGCAAATACTTGTTCTGCGTCTAGATGTTGTGGACTCATGGGTCTCTAGATACAGGGATCCTAGTTAGGGTCCAGGATTATAGATCCCGGATCCTATGTATGATCACATACATAGGTGTGATCGTTTTTTTAATGAGCTGAGTGGCAAACAAGCCTACCTGGGTGGTTATTCTCTATGGAAACACAGATACCACACGATACGAAACCACGTCGTTATCGTGTCTTGTTCAAATCGTGTCACAGCGTTAGATATACCTTCACTTTACATTAAAGTTATCTTTATTTTGAATAAAATATATTGTCATAAGTGGTCATATCTTTTGATGTGTTGATGTTTCGAAACGCGTCTCGGTAAAATATATGATTTTTGACAGCTCAAATCGCGCCAATTCCAAATTAATTTCGCGCGATTTTGTTTTCGTTTCATAGAGAATAGAATTTTGCAGATTTCTTATTTAAGACAAGGAATTCGCGTGGTTTCGAAGTAAGGAATCGGTAGAGAATAATCACCCTGGTTGACGGGCCCGATAGCTCAGTTGGTGGCCTTCTGAACTGAGGGCTGTGGGTTCGATTCCTATCCAGGACAAACATTTGTGTGATGAACATAGATGTTTGTTCTGCGTCGTGGTGTTATATTGTATTCTATGTATGTATTTACAAACAAAAAGTATATAAGTATTGTATCAGTTATCTGGTTCCCATAGTACAAGCTATGCTTAGTTTGGGGCTAGATGGCGATGTGTGAGTTGTCCACACATATTTATTTATTTATGGTGGTAAGTGGTCACCGTCGCTAATGGACATTTGCAACACCGAGAGCATTGCCTACCCTTACTCGTTGGGCGTTATTTAGTCACTATGAACTAATAATCTCTGACGTCACTGCGTGTTTGAGCTGTCTCTTTCTATTCTTGTATTCGTGAAACATTTTTTGAGATATTTAATTTTTATTCATTAATTATCAATTAACATTTGTACAGGATTCTGAGCTCCGCGAATCCTTGCGAGGGGACATCGACTCCCATCCTCACGGCGAACGCAAGATATCCACGCCCGCTCGCTTCCGCGCCTTCCTGCGGCTCAACAAGAACGATACTAACGAAGTGAGTTATATATCGTTTATGGTCCTCGTAGTTCCTAAGTCCTCAGATACAGAGAAGCCTAGTTACGGTTCAGGATCTATGTGTGAGATCGTTTGGCGTTATTATTTATTTACTCTTTAACACCCCAATTAGGGGTTGAATTTTCTGTGTAGAAGAATAAGATCACCAACCCTCTAAGGCAATATCCAGGGAATGGGAGAAGCATTCTCCACTGCCTGCATTATAATCTGCGATCGCAAAGACCTATACCATGCGTGGTGTTTATGACAACCCTGGGAGAGACCTACCCCAAAACAAAGATGCCATTAAAAATTTTAAGCTAATAGTAATAATATTAAGAAAGAAAATATTTAAAGTGTTCAAAGAGTCCTCTCTAAGGGTAGGCAACGCACCGGCAATGCCCTTGGTGTTGCAGATGTCCATAGGCGGCGGTGACCACTTACCATCAGGTGAGCCGCCTGCTTGTTTGTCATTCATTACATAAAAAAAAATGTAGGTCGCCAGTACATTATTCTTGTTGATCTCGGGAGAGTAAGCAGACTGTGAGCAAAATTTAAAATTTTGGATTGGATCGCCACTTTGAGCGGCTGCTTTATCAAATAATACTTGTTTGTTTATTTGCAGGGAACCCCCCGCACCAGAAGGTTGAGTAATATCTTCAGGAAGAAACAGTGACTTTGAATATTAATTTAGTAATTTATGTTATTGATAAAATTGTTGGTATGATTGATAATAGTGTGGTATTTTTAAAAATCTTGTTTGTCATTATTATTTATTACGTCTTTTTCAGTAGTGATAAATATTATAGTTAAAGTATTATAAATTAATAAGTAGAAATAAAAGTAACATGTAAATTGTAACACATTTTTATTTCGTAGAAGTACACCACAAAAATCACTATAGCACCGAATATTACATACAAAATGTACAAAATTGTGCCTGTTATAATCACATCTATAGAAATATTCATAATAAATTAACTACCACAGGATAGATGTCAAAAACTCAACTAGCGCATACATTAATGAGGCGTTTTATTAAAAAAAAGCAGTAATTTTATAAAAACCCGATAGATGGCGTTAAAATGGGAGTTTTACGTTCTGTCATTGTTAAGATAATTATGTATCGAGTTTAGTATTCTATCCTTATTTTATGGAGAAGGCATATAACTCTAATGGCTTTCTATCGACAAACCGACAACGTACTCTGTGATCCATTCAACTGAATTTGACTTTTTTTGTACTCCGTGGTTTGAAACTACGATAATGTTTGAAATACATCGTTAGTACGCCATCTAGTAAAAGAAGCGGAACTAGTTTTTTTTTTTAAATAAAACGTCTTATTACAAATTAATTTTTTTAAACAACTCTTAAAAAAGTTTAGCCACTTAAATAAATCGTGCGACGGTGGCGAAAAACGACCTACAAAACTATATACTTAAAATTGAAAAAAGAAAATATTTAAATATGCCACTTTAACTTCTTCCAAAATTGCTTTCACTAGTTCCATGGCCCATTGGACAAATAGTACGTATGCTGTAGAATAAATGAGATTAAACCTCGTACTAAAAATAACATAACCAACAGTATTATGCGGCATCAGTCTATGTCCAAAATATTTTGATATTTCAACACATTGATACCGAATCGTCGAATTCGCTCTTGGATAAAGGGCATAGCGAAAAATATGTATCGATTTGTGCGCTTGTGATGGGACTTAGAATGCAATGTGAGGCCACTTTTTTTATCATTAATAATTAAATAGCATTGGTCAGTAATATCATCAGCAAGTCATAAAGCCTTTCAAATAAATAACAGCAAAATCGGTAGGTATATCAAGAAGTCGCAATATTCATTAGGTGATTTATTGTCAAACTAATAGTAGATCTCTCATCGGAAACGTTTGCGTTGTATCATTTCCCTCAATGCGAGTCTGTTGCCATCCAACGTAAACATAAGTAACATATATTATAACAAGCAAAAAATCACAGTCAAATCTCATTATTTCTCCTTTAGGTAGTAGGATTAAGGTCGTAGCTCATTAGACTGCCTCGTGCCCGGCACCCGACCAGCACCGCCTCGGATCGGCGTCGACAAGTGGTCCACGGGTGAACGACGCCATGTTACTTGTGAATGTGAACGTCGTGTGATCAAAGCGAATTGTCACAGAGCAGTCCACGTCCGCGTGGACAGCTTTCGAGCGAGGCGATCCGGTGACGATACGGAGTTGATGTAATGAGCGCATGCCCATACAAGTACATAATAAAGAATACTGACCCCACTCGAGGCGAGGTGCGGGTCGGGTGCCGGGTAGCTGTAATGAGCTGTGTCCTTAATAATTCCTCCCACTCTTTGTAAATTAAAGACAATTCCTTCCCGTCTACGCTTAGGTAAAGTTACATTTTAGAACCCTGTGTGTAAAAGATCATGGAAGTATATCTAAAAATGATCTTAAATACAAGGTGAATTGTGTATAAGTATTTCAGATAGCAGTATTAGGGTGATTAAAGACTTTGAATTTGTTTCTGTTATTTGCGAAATATGCTCCCTCTATAATACCTAGAAGAAAATTAGTCACCAAAGCAAACTGCTGAATAAGAAATCATCATCTGCATAAATCAATTCAAAAGTGCATTGTTAAATTACTACACAAAAATAAAATAGTTACAACGTTCAGGTAATCTATAAAACAATGTAAAAAATAAATAATCTTATTGCAAAACATTATTTACAACTTACATACTTGTCAGTTGTGTACGATATAATTATAATTCATTATAACTTAAGAACGAGAACATGCATAACTGAAACTTTCCCGATCTGAACTTCCAGCAAGTTGCGCATGCGCAAGTCAGAATTTTTACAGCTATATAAAAGCGCTACTGCGCAGTCACCAACTTCAGAGCGGTAAAATTTCGTTACCGATACAGCACTGTAGTAACCTGCTTACTTATAATACTTGCTTAATTTAAAATCAATGCAAAAATTATATTAATTCATTACCGATACACAGTCACTTTTTACAGATTGAACACAACAGTCAATTATTAACCTACAGAATAAATATTTCAATAATGATTCAATAGTAAAACAAAACAAATAAATGGAGCCCCCAATATGTCTGTTCTGTGGCTTAGCTAAGACTTGTTTGTCCAAAATGTGTGCCCTTTTTAATAAAGGTGTAATGCTTTAATTAAAAAAACCTTACAACATTCAATGTTCAATAATAATAAGCGGATAACCGCCCAGGAGTTTCTAAATCAATTATTGAGTACACTTTTTATGTGCTATCTATCTAATAGTAATCTCTAATTTTAATAATTTTTTGCATTGCACGCACATCAATTACTTATAGTATTTTACATTAGAAAAGTCAAAATATTAACAAAACATTAAAATATAATAGTATATTTGTACAAGTAACAATATTTTGAACGTATTAACAGGCCGTATGGATCCGAACGGATATACGATCTTGTATTATACTAGTGTATTATCTGTGAATTATGTGAATACAACCTAAATCCGTTCGGTTAAATGCAATTTGTTTTGATGAAGCAACTTACGTAATAGGATGATAAAACGCCGACTAATCGAAGTGTTTCTTAGACAGTAAATATATGTGGGTTTCACCGCAGCTGCACAAGTGCTTTGGCACAATTGATTCCTTGGCCGATTAGTAAAAACCACTTCAGATCTATCGGCGTGTCAACGGATTAAAAATACTTAATTTCAACAACTTTTATTGTGTTGCGGTAACTTGTGAGTATTCCACTACAGGTTCCTATACCTCAAACCCTACCGCTGATGGAGCAAACCGGCGGGCTCCGCGCTAATTTCTATCTAATCTTAAGACTAATTCAATATTTATATACAATACAAGTACGGCGAACACGCAATTAAAGGCGCTCAACAAACATTAGATTTCGATTACTTAATTTTACCACAAAAAATAGTGGAGCTAGCGTCACCGCGATGGTGAACTTGTCTTACGTTCTACCGCGCCACCGCGGGCGCTTCACCGGCGGTCGGTCCGCGCGAGGGTCGGAGTGGAGCGGCGTGCCTCGGGCGCGCTAGAGGCACGCGTGCGGGTTGTGCGAGCACCAGCGCGGCCATAGCGGCGCGGGGCGCAGGCCGCGCGCCGCCAGCCGCGCGCGCTGCGTGTCCAGCCGCAGGTACACGTCCGGCGCGGCGCCCTCCGCGCGGTCCGACCACAGCCGCTCGGCCAGCGCCGCCGCGCGCGGCCACACGCGCGCGTCCAGCCCGCCCGCGCCCACCTGCTCGCTCCACATGCACGCCGCGCCCCCCTCCACCCGCCACGCCCCCTCGCTCTCCGCCCACGGCCGGTGCTCGTACACCTGCTGCCAGCTGCGGTACGGCCCGCAGTGCCCGTCCGAGCTGTCCCGCCACGACCCGAACCCGCAGTCCAGGTACCAGGCGTCCACGTGCGAGATCACCGTGCGGAAGCCCGCGTCCAACACCGCGCGCGACTCCGGCCAGCTGGACGCGCCCCACGCCTGCACGCCCAGCCGCCGGTCCAGCCGCTCCAGGTACGGCGACCGCGTCAGCCGCGACGACCACAGCAGCGTCAGCTCCGGCGCGCGCCCGCCGTTCGCGCGCTGCAGCGCCGCCAGCGCGCGCCGCGTGAACTCCAGCCACAGGTCCATCGGGTCCGTGTCGTTGAAGTGCTGCAACCAGCACCGCTCGGAGACCTCGTCCCCGCCCAGGTGGAACAGGTCGTCCACGCCGGTCAGCTCGATGAGCTCCGCGTACACGCGCTCGAGCAGCGCGTACACGTGCGGGTTGCGCGGGTTGAGCTGGCCGCACGGCGGCTCCCCGCAGTAGGCGCTCCACGGCTCGAGCTCGACGCAGTGCGCGAGGTCCCCGAGCCCGGCGGCGGGCCCCCAGCTGAAGGCGCGGCCGACGTGCGCGGGCGCGTCCACCTCGAGCAGCACGCGCACGCCGCGCGCGCGCGCCCGCGCCGCCACGCGCCGCACGTCCGCGCGCGAGTACACCGCGCGCGGGCCGTACGCGCCGTGCTGCGCCAGCTGCGGCGCGCTGCGCAGCTGCAGCGGGAACGACTGCGAGTCGCTCACGTGCCAGTGGAACGTGTTCAGCTTGTTGGCGGCCATCGCGTCCACGGTGCGCAGTATGTCCGCGACGGGGAAGTAGTTGCGCGCGGTGTCGAGCAGCAGGCCGCGGTAGCGCAGGCGCGGCGCGTCCGCCACGGTGGCCGCCTCGAGCATCAGCAGCGAGCCCGCGTACGGGTCCAGCCACGCGAGCTGCGAGAGCGTCTCGAGCGCGTGCCGCGCGCCGCAGAACGAGCGCGCCGTAACGTCCGCCACGAGGCTCGCGCCGGAGGGGCGCAGCGTCAGCTTGTAGCTCTCGTCGGTGTCGAGCCGCATGCGCGGGTCGCCGGACCCGTTGACCGCGACGCGCACGAGCACGTCCCGCGGCGCCGCGCCCGGGCCCGCGCCCGCGCCCGCCGCGCCGCGCTCCAGCTCGCGCAGGTCGTCACGCAGCAGCGCGAACGCCTCGTTGAGCAGCGCGGCGACGTCGCGCGAGGGCGCGGCGAGCACCTGCATGCGGAAGGCGTCGGCGCGGACGGGCGCGGCGGCGGAGGCGAGGCTGACGGGCCCGGTGGGCTGCGGCCACAGCTGCGTGGACGCGCACATCATGTTGCACGTGGGAAGCGACTGCAGCACCGCCGCCTCCGCAGCCGGCATCCGCTCGCACCGCTCGTTGCGGCAGATCCACGACCACTGGGGCTCCGCGCCTCTGCAATGTCACAAAATGATCGTGTTGATAAATGTCAGAGACTCAGTATTCTATATATCCAATGACATTAAATAAGCATCAATAGACAGAGGAAGGTTGATTTTCAACAACTTACGAGAGCATGCCGTGCACGGGTCTCCGCGCCGGGTCATCGCTCTGCTGCCGCCAGTAGAGCACGCCGGCGGCTGAGCACGCCAGCAGCGCGAGCACGAACAGTGCGCGCCGCATGCGAGCCACGCGGGTCAGGTGCATGGATGCGCTGCGACCCAGCGCTTCGCCCCACATTGCCATCGAGCTTATCGATGGTTCATCTGTGAACAAATGAAAGGAGTTATTGACGCGCGTCATAGAAGATACCCTATCATGTAAAGGCATAACCACACAGCACAAACCTTGTTTTCGACCTTCTGATAGTTCCGACATGAGATAGCGAGCTCTGATTGGCTCAACGGTGCGCGGCGCGCTGTGTTAATGAGAGGGATGCATAGCGTATGTATCATACTGTTTGACCTAAATGAAAGCCATTAAAGGTATCATTAAAGCAGCTCACTTAATCTTAAAGATGGTTCTTTTGCGACATTTTTCCCACCATTAAAGTTCCAAAATAAAGCTTAATGGCGACTAACTTCTCATATTTTGTACTATCTGAATATAAAAAGTACGCTACAACAATCTACGTTAAAGTTTCCGCTGTAGCGACCTGAATTATTTTTCCTCAATCAGGTAAGTGCATTCACTCCATTGTGGTCACAATCTGGGAATCCGTAAAATAAACAAAAGAAACCAGAGATATATAGAGTGAGCGCCCGACTCCGGCATTCGTTTTACTGAAGACGGAAGGTGTCTATTTCTGAGTGAGTTAAAAGGCGCTCAGACGCTCTTGCTTTTAGGTCACTTCACTCTGAGAACTACCTTACACTTGAGGTGAAAATCTACTGAAAGCGAAGCTATGACTCGTATTGAAGTAATATATATGTCTATGCTTGTATTACAGAATTACGCTGTTGTGAATCGACGCGGCGCGCGGCAACGTTAAAGACAAGATTTTATTGACCAAATGATCAATCAGTAAATTAACTCTCTATACTTACTTCTGCGCAATCGCTGACTGAGCATTGTTTAACACGGGCCAAAGTTAAGTAAAGCTCAAGCTACAGTATCACTGCTTAGGCTGCTTGCTAAGGTTGTATTAGTTGGTTCTATTGTTGGTTGGTTCTATTGTTGAAAAATTGGCTACTATTTATTCTGGGTCTATATAATTTCACATATAATCAACATAAAACATTACAAATACCTACCACAAAAGTATAAAAATTTATAAAAAGTAAAAATTCAAGTACTTACTTAATAACAAAAAATTTTCAAACAGCTAAGATCAAACTGGATAATTTGAGTACCCACGGAATCCGTGGGTACTCGAATTATTAAGTATATTCTACCTATCCGTGGCACGAATAGGTAGAATAAGTAGGTACCCAAATTAAAAGTTTGTAATTATAATAAACTTCATGTTTCTATAACATACAGACAGATTATAATGCATCATTAACTCGCTATGATAATGAGATTGCATTTGTAAACGTTAGCATAATAAAAACAAATGCCGTTGTGCCAGCCTAGCCTGCCTTAGCTTAGCTTCTCACTGGACTCTAAACTCTATTTCGAAATGCTTTGTTTAGCTTTGAGCAGTTTGAGCTTACTTTCAGCTAGGTACAAGGTTAGGTTATATTGGATTTGCTATAAATAGTGTATATGTAGCTACTCGTTCTATCTATAAAAAGAAAAAATCTATATTAGGTCTGTGACGTTTTTTTATTCGAAGTTGCGACAAACCCGGGTCTGCAATAAGTAATTTTGTTCAAAAGCGAATACTGACATTCTCTTCATCAATTCAAAAAGAGTTGATAACATAAAAACGATTCAATAGATTTTCTTGAATAATCATCAACAAAAACAAAAAAGAATAATCTAATCTGGGAGCTACGATGCAGATGGTACGATGCCACAGAGGAAACTGCCGCGCATCTGCTGACGGAGTGCAGTAGCGTGGCCTTGCAGCGAGCGACGTTCCTCGTAGCGCCCATAACTACCCAGGAGGCCTGCGCCAACATCGGAGGACTGCTGGCCTTCCTGGAGGACACTTGGTGGCTGGACTGATGCGTCACCTCATCGCGCAAAAAAGGGCTGCTGTGCGGCCTAGTTGCGGAAAACAGCCCGCGCACCAAGTACCAAGTACGATGCCACAGCCACAGACAAACGCTTCACACGTTGTACCTAAGGTATGGACAATTGGACATCCGTGATAATTACCTACCACTGACCTCTATAATACAAGAAAGGTCAGTGTTATCTGTTTTGTTTGGTTAGGGGAAAAATATTAAGAAGGTTAGATAGAGTGGCAAGAGAGGGGTTGGTAGTTTTGTGACAAACAAATACCTAGTGTATGTTGTATACTGAAAGCGGAAAACTATAGCGATCATATTTAAGGTCTCTTGCTCTTGGTTGTCGTTTTCGAATGCTCACTGTCACGTTTGAATTCAACTCGACAAGTTTTATTTTTCTAGGTAAAACGTCGGGCACGGGCATCCTACGGATATTTCATCACGTTGTCGTACGAATTCAAGTGAAAACTACCAGGAGGACATAAACTGCGTAGAGCGTTGTCGTTCACTATGATTATTTAATACGATAGCTGGCTCGACGTGGGGCGAGTGGTATAGTTCCCAAGGGGAAAAACACCTGTCTCCTGGTCAATATATTCATGATGCACGGCTATTCATATGAACAATTTCTAACAAGTTATGGAATTGGAAACTATGAAAGTTAGAAGCTATTTTGCTGGCAGTTCATTCACCTAGGCGATACTTCCATGATTTGAAATATCCTTTCAAAAAAGAGTCAACCGACTTCAAACCAGGCGCGGATCCAGGGTTTGGTTCAGGTGGGAGCAATCTTAGCTCATTTTGCTAAAGACTATTTAACTTCTTATCACTTTCTTTTGTTTTCTATTTTTTAAACTTTTTTGCCTTGCCGTCGTCCTTGATTCCAGCTAACTATAATCTGGGTGTCTTCAAGCTTCTTCAAGCTTAGAGTGAACAGCACCCCTATTCCCAACCTATCGGAAACCTTTCGATTCGAAATCTACACTCTCCATCTTCTTCATCTACATTTAGAATGAAATAGACGGAGAGTGTAGATCTCGAATCGAAACTTTTCCGATAGGTTGGGAATAGGGGTGCAGGTATCTTCTCTAGCTAGGTAAGCATGCACCACCGTAGGCCGCGCCATCCACTTACCATCAGGTGCAGGTGAGATAGTGGTCGCATGCTATGCCTTGCCGTATAATAGGAAGCAGCCATCTAATTTTGGAACCTAAACCGTAGTACCTAGACCTACTATACATTTTATAATATCTGTTCTGTGCCTTGCCTCAATGAAGTCGGGGTCTTTCAAAATATTTTTATACGCAGTCCGCGCGATTCTAGCACTACCACAGGTTAACCTAATAATATTAACGACTACTAAAAAATATTATTTGACCAATCGATCAAACTATAGGCGTAAGTGATCTATACACTCATTGGTTTAGGATAACTTTACGTGGCTTTTATACACTTAGTCAGTACTAAGTGGCGTACCTACACGTCGTCGTTTTTGTATGTATAAACAGCGTAGAAAACAGAAACTATTTTTAGATTACTATTAGAAACTAAGCCATAGAATAAGTACCTAAAGAAGGTAAGTTTCGAAACAAATGTCTTCTCAAAACGTACTTGGCTACTTTTTTGGCAATTTTTTGGTATGTTAGACGATTTAAGTAATGAAATTAATAGCTTAAACGTATTTAATTTTATGTTTGTAATTGATTACTTATACCTACATCTTTATTATTTAATGTTTGATAGGCTTGCGTTTAACCACTATCGGTTGCCTATAAAATAGAAGCTAGATTTAAATCCTCCAATATTTAGTTACTAACTAGAGTTATATTCTTAAATCTTGATTTTGATCAATGATTTAAAAGTGTACCTATTATTATGTCCTAAATACTAAAGCTACGGACTACCGCCAAATATATCACCTTTCTAATGAAACAGCTACAAAAGATTAATTCCTGGTTAAGACGCTGACAGGACCCAAAGCGAGCACGTTTATTACAGCAGTCGAACATGAAACGTATGGTGTATTAAATAGGGTCGCTTTATGCTTAGCACAAATATGTCGATTACGTTGCGTTGCACTTCGACTTTTCCATTTTGCGGTACAAATAATTCGTTATAAAATAAACGCTTATTGTTATGAAAAATATAGTCTACAGATGGACGCATTGAAACGTAACTCATCACTATGATTTATTTCAATGGGGTGTCTTATTATAATATAACATTTTAGGGCCTTTGAATGATTTTTTAGAGGTCACTTCACGTTTTTTTCTATCGACAAAAGTTTTCGTAATCGTGTTTTGATTTAGACAGATGGAAAGAAGATATAACCAGTATTAACATGCATTTTTTTCAATCCTGTAAATGGAATACACTTTTAGAAAATTACGTTCAAAATAGTCGATTTGGGAGCATTCTGTGCCTTAATTACGGAGGCCATTTGGCATTCCCCTGTGACGTCGGCAACAACTTTTGCAAGCTAATTAGACAGCTGTCGAATTAATGCCGAACTTTTGGTGACCTTTGTTATAAAGTAAACTATAATTATGTGATAGTTATAACGCGTATCAAATTATCAATAAAAAAAGATCTGTACAGAGCAGACATTTATATGTATCACTCCCACTGCAATTAGACATACATAGGTACACCGGTAAAAGTGAAAACGTGATATGCGCGAACTTGAAAAAAATGTAGTAATCGTGTCTAGAGAGTTACTAGTTAGTGTCCTGTGTATTCATTTGGCCCAATACTTCGCCAACATGCAATAAATGTCGCTTGATAATCTTGCGTTATGCAGAAATAAAATAATTTGTAAAATAGCCCGCGTTATTCCGTTGTATGGGATGAGGCATCTATACTGTAGGTATTATATTATCTGGGCGCAAGCCTATCAAGCGTAAAAAAAGAGTAAAGTATGACTTTTACCATCGACACAATTCACGTATTAAAACCTAAAACTTGAAGCACAATATATAGTGTAATTAGAAGTAGGTTAGGTACCTACGGCCTACCTATTTTAAACAAAAACCGATGTAGTATGTAGTACCTATTCTTAGTCATGATGATGAATCTATTATAAGTAGACGTACCTACGTAAAATACTTTACGTGCATTATATTAGATTTACGTCACAAAGCTTATTTTTAGATAAATATGAAATTCAATGACAGGATGTCCCCTAAGAAATTGCATTAGCGAAGGCAACTCACAGTGCCCCATGGGCTCGATGTAACCCTGTTACTTGACAAGATCACATACAGTTTTAAATGTCAACTGGCCCTCTATTTGTGGCAATTTGTTGAAGGACTATAAATGTAAAGGGACATTTTCTATCACAGATTGGAATTTCCGGCACCTACGCTACTTTACGACCTTTAACGGGAACTAGTTCCTAACTCACTTTACGTACCGAACATAGTTAATTGAAATAGGGTGTGGAATAGAAATGGTGGATAATTGGACCTTGTAATAATCATTATCAACAGCCTGAAAACGTCCACCAGGCCCTTATTCCGTATCGATTCCTTACTTCGAAACCACGCGAATTCCATGTCTTACATAAGAAATCTGCAAAAGTATATTCTCTGTGAAACAAAAACAAAACCGCGCGAAATGATTTTGGAATTAGCGCGATTAGAACTGTCAAAAATCATATGTATTACCGAGACGCGTTCCGAAACATCAACAAATTAAAAGATATGACCACTTATGTCAATATGTTTTATTCACAATAAAGATAAATTTAATGTAAAGTGAAGGTATATCTAACGCTCTGTGACACGATTTGAACAAGACACGATAACGACGTGGTTTCGTATCGTGTGGAATCTTTCTATAGAGAATAACCGCCCTGCTGAACATAGCTCTCGCGCATAGAGCGCCTGCTTTGAGCAGCTGCTTGCCTCCTGCATCCAACGGCTCCCCGCGGTTATGAACAGATCGTCAATGCACCTAGTGGGCGGCCGCCATATACGCTGCGTCTTCCGGTTCGCGGCCTCCACTCGATAACCTTGGTTGTCAGTTCTACGAGCGATGTGGCCTGCCAATTGCAATTTTAAGCTGCTAATTAATGCGGATAGTTGATGAGACCCAATAGAAATCAGACTACCTGAACATTATAGAAGATGCCATGTATTCTGTGAAGATGCTTGGAGCAAAATAAGGAACGCAGTATACATGCAAGTGATTCAGATTCTTTACTGCTTCCACAGTGTACACAGATGGCATGGATGGATGATAGGTACCATTCAATACATTGGTTGGGACTCCACAAGCAAACACTATTCATCAACAGCCGGTTACAATAGGCACAAATGACTCAAACTAACCTGCACTATTCAATCTTCTTTGCTAATATGATTATATATTAGCATATATATTACTATATTTCTCTGCGGTTACATAAATGAGGTAAAACTATTAGCGCTGTCTAGCGAACGATCAGAATTTGTCGCTCAATGATTTCCTTGTGAAGTGCAATTGTCAACAACAGAAAGTTTGTTTTGCGTGACGTAGGACGCAGTGTTAATGCCCTGTAGGGTTCAGTTAACTTGGCTCATATTGTGTACCTTGTCAAAGTAATTCACGTACTTATTGCTGAAGCTGAAGGATTTGCGTCGTATGCTTCCGAGCTTTTTAGATGACATAATTATTAGGGTTCAATTACTTAGGTTAAACTCGCTGTAAGTCAGTTATTATGGTACATGTACTTGCTAGTTGGATTGAGTTATATGGCTCTGCTATTAGCTTGTGCGAGGTTCAAACTGACCCACCCTGGTTCAAATTCTGGTCAGCTTTAAACCAAGTTTTCAAGTTATGTGCGGATATACCAGTCACCACACATTATGGCCTACACATTCTCTCCTGTGGGAGTGGCAGAAGGCCCGTGTCCCACCCAGCAGAGAAACGTATTGGTCATAGAGTTAGGATGTACGTAACGAATCCTAGCTAGCTCTGTGGTATCGATGGCGAAAATGGTAAAATACTTGGTGCACGGTTTGATTTCCGTAACTAATATACCTAGCCTGCTCTGCGGCCCTTTCTGTTCGAATAGACTGTGATAGAGAATCTACTCTACACTCTCTGGCTTCAAACCCAGGCAGAATGTAGATTCCGAATTAAAACCATAGATTACTGATATGTTACTCGAAACTTGTGGATTGTAAATCGGGCTGCAGTGATAGGTTACTTCTGGACATACTTCTAACTTCTATGTAAGTACCTACGTTATGTAGTAGACACGGTTCAGACAATAAATCGATACTTATGCTGTTTCTGTTAACATGTAGGTATAATCAGTTGTTTATCCATTACCATTTGTGTTTCGTGTTTGCTCTTTATTGTTGTTTAGTTAAATTACTATTTGTTTAATTGTACATGTGCAAATTTGTGTGACAACAAATATTTATTTTGTGAACTTACAATAAGACATTATGTATAAAGTACATTACACTACACATTGTATTTTGTCATTGCAGTGGGAAACAAGTGATATTTCTCTTGAATTGTTGATGTTATGATATGAGTAAGGTCTACAGGGGTTAGAGTTATGAGTAAGGGGAGAGGTGCTTGAAGTAGTTTGTAGAAAAGTCACGTGTTAAGGTCTTTTTTTCCCTGACGTTCATGCACATGGCTCACCTATCATTTTATATTCATTTTTATAGCAACCAATAAATCTTTGCTCGATGTAAAATTCAAACTTTCTTCTTAGAAGCATACTCGTATATTTCATTAGTAGGACAATAAAGAGATCTCTATCTTTAAATTTCAATTCAATATTTTTATTCAACACTAGCTTTTGCCCGCGGCTTCGCACGCTTGTGTTATGTTATTTTTACGTTATAGTCTAATAATAGATCATGCATTTCGTACCAAACAACAAAATCCAATAAATCTTCGAAGCTGAGCACAGTAACCTGTATTAGCATAGGTATAGGTATAACCCAAGCATAGCCGCGAGTGGAAGCTATTTAAGCCATTATCTAAAATTAAATGTTTTGAGTCTAATATAGATTTATAACAGTAAAAGAAGTTTCAAACAAAAAACTACAATTTTAAAGATACTACTTCATATTACAACAAAAAGAAATCATCATCACTTCACTCGGGAATTTAACAGAAGTTTCAGTAAATTTTGTTTAGGTAGTAGTTACCTAAGCAGGCAGGTACAGTTTAGAAAAATATGGAAGAATCACACACGATGATCCTGTTTTGCTTAGTTTTACATATTATCCGCGCGCTTTTTGTTCCATTTACCACATTTTTTTATGTTCTTAAGTTTGGCTCCATACGAATTGAGTACCTACACATAGCCAGTGTCAATAATAAGTTTATAAATCGCGTACATAATTAATTTTCTTAATACTAATTGGGAATTACAAATACTAAACCACCACTCCTTAAAGAATCGACAGTAATAATTATTATTATATCCACTATTTTCCACGCTGTCTCATTCCCGACACACCTACCTAGTGATGAATATGAGGAAGTAGGTTAAATCGTCATTACATAATTATTACTTACTTACACCCAAAGATGTTACTTACCTACTATAACTATAACCTTATTGATTATTGAAGTAACCGAGTAATCAATCGTTTTCTGCTCCCGTTTATTTAAAAGCCCACAGAATCACAGATCTAAAATGTTTTAACTATTAAAACCTTATTTCAACATGCAAGAAGAAGAAGAAGAAGAACAAATCAAAAACAGTCAAAAACGAACGTTACGCGCCATGTTGTTAATTCGAGGATACAATTTTATTGCCATAATGAATACATACATACATATTTTCGTATCATCTAAATACAAATAATAGCACGCACGCCGGCTTACTTTAATGCCAAAATAATAAAGGTTTTCAAATGCGTAGCAATGGTAAGGGTCTATAACTTAAGTAGCTGTAAGTACTACAGGGGGTCTAGCAAAGCTACCGACCACTAACGCTAACGCCAAACGCTAACTCCAAAACTGTATTGAAATGACATTAGCTGTGGAAAAGTAAGCGATTTCCGAAATGTCATCCTAGTACATTTTGGAGTTAGCGTGAGGCGTTAGCGTTAGTAGTTGGTATCTTTGCTAGACCCTCTGGAACCTTAAAACCTCCTTGGGTTCGATCAAGAATGTAGCAGTAGCGCAAAAATAATTTTATATACCTAATTAGAATGGTAACGTGTAGAAGTTTATGTAAATAATACATTTGACCAGATCGCCAATAAAGAACATTGCTCCCGCCAAAACCATATAAATCGAAAACTTAAATAAAAATGTAAGCTTCAATAATGGCTAAATATGATAATCGCGTGAAGCCTTATGAATAATTATAAAAAGTCTAAGTACCTACCCTTTTAAACAGTTTTCATAAAATACTTCCTATCATTGGCTAAATACAAATTTTGTCTAATGCCAAAATAAAAAAAGGTTTACAATGCATAGCAAAAGCAAGGGTCAATAGGCACAGATTACTGAATATGTTACTACTAAAGGTTAAGGTTAAGGTTAGGAAAACATGAATAATAATTTAGTTATGTTTCAATATTGGCTAAATATGATATCGCGTGAAGCCTTAAAACTTATAAAAAAAAGTCTAAGGAGTTTTTAGTTTTCGAAATTCCTTGTTCTCTGTGTCGTGCTCATATTCAAGAAGGTTCTCATACCTATCCTCTTTTTTAGTTTGGACCACAGATTAACGAAAAAACTTATCTATAAGTAAATACATTATGACTTCCTTGGGTATAGACACTTACATAATGAACACATTGTTTTTCTCTAATCTGCATGCGTCGAGCGCAAAGTTATCGCGCGATGTATTTCGCCGTAGCCCGAAAAGCCCGCCCGGTAATGCAGACGCACCAATTGTTATTTACTGTTGTAAAACATGCATTAAATTACTTTCTTAGTGCAGTGGGGATTGTTCAGAATGAAATACAAAAATATAGGAGTTCCGTACTCAAAGAGTAAATCCTTATTACTAAACCTCCGCTGTCCGTCTGTCTGTCTGTCTGTCCACCAGGATGTACTCGTGATAGTTAGACAGTTGAATTTTTCACAGATGATATATTTCTGTTGCCACTATAACAACCGTGATCCGTATTCAAAGGGACAGATAAACTGACAAAAAAAAACTGGTTTTACTTCATATTGATAAGGAGTTATAAATTAAAACTATTAAAATTTATTTTTGTAATCGCAAATAATACTCTCACAGTTTGTAAAACATATTTTTTTGGCTACATGCAATATAACGCTACTGCTTCCTCCATTTTATTTAGCCCACGTCGGTCGCGCAGCAGGCAAACAAATTGACTGTGTGTCCGGGTTGGGGCGCTACAAAAACATCGAGGATAGTCAACAGAGGTTTTTTTGCGCGCCAACTCAACAGCGAAGGTTCGGGCGTATATGAAACCGCGCCATAATAGTAACCAGAGTTTTTTCTTTAATCTGTGCAGCCGGATAAACCCAAAATAAAATTACCGTCAGTAGCAGTGTAACCTTTTTTTTTTCTCTCATCTATGGTTAGTAGCCAAAATATAACTTACCTTTTGACACTATTTGACACTGGCTAAATACCTACACTATGTGTGGATCCAAAATATAAGAAAAAAAATTTACCTTGAGGCCTTGAAGCGGCCATCTTGTTAAAATCCCGTTCCGTTTCATAATGAAATCTTAATCATTTTCACCAAAAAAAAAAATTAACGATATATACCATTTAATATATCCTATGTTTAGCGCCGGGGTTTTCTAAGCTTATTAGTGAAAACCGCATGAAAATCCGTTCAGTATTTTCGGACTTGTGCCATAACAAACAAACAAACAAACAAACAAACAAACAAACAAACAGACAAAATGTCTAAAAAGTAGCTTAACGTGATCAGCGAAAAATTTCAAGCCAATCTGTGTCATTTTTTTTTCGATATCTTGCATTTACAGATTTTTTTATCTCTACAGTTTTATTATAAATAAATATAGATAGAATAACTATGACATAGTTAATTATTAAGTATGTACACAAAATTTTTGAACGAAGCCTCTGCTCCCGGTAGTTGAAAGCCGTTTCGGGGTCTTCTCCCATAATAAGGGTAATAACATTTGTTGTCAATAACAATTAAGTTTACAAAATGATAAAGTAAAAGTAACTGGGCTAAAGTAAAATAGCTATATTGTAACATTTAGAAGTACCAAGCTAACCCTACCAAGCCTATCCCTCTCCTCTAGGGTTCCACCAACGTCCTCTATAATGTTTCCTGCCATCAGAGCACAAAGCCAGGTTGATGTGGCCACATAAATCTCGTATTACCCTCAATCTGGGAAGAGATAATGAAATGACGACATTCTGAATTTATGTACGTTTTACAAATGTTCTAAGGGCCGTCCAGTGGTAGGGGCACAGGAGCGGATTTAGGCTTGAACTTTGGGGGTAAGTATAAAAGGCCTATTACACTACCCAATTTTTAGAGACCCTTACCCTAACTAGGGTGGTGTAATAAGACTTAGGGAGCCGGTGTTCAGTGTAGTGTAGTATCGACGCCCTTGCAAGGGGCCACGCCCTCCCTAACTAGTAGTTAGGCCCGGTAGTTAGTAACTACCGGGCCCTGAATACCGTGTAGTGTAATAGGCCTTTTAGTGATTAAAGTCAAGGTTGAAGACGTAGCCAGTACTTACATAGCGGATTTAATAGAAATAATTTCTCAAAAGAAGAGTACGGCAACGCCAAGTAACTGGCCAATATTATTGTGTTGCCTGTGGTATTTGGAAATCACGCGAGTTTTTTATTTTATGTCAACCGCACTAAACTAGACGCACTACAGGCAACCAAACAATAAGCGACTGACTTTGACTTGCAGCCAGTTTCACTTAATAAACCATTATTATTACTCTACGCAAAGCTTCTTTGGAAGCAGTGAGAGATACTAGTTACGTAATTTCACTGGAGCCGAGCGCACGCACTCAGAATCTCTTGTAGGAATAATCCAATCAGACACTGCAAGCGAGGCGCATCATACTGTGTACCTTACGCGTTAAATACGCGAATGCAGTAATTATAAATAAATAAAATAAATTAAACCATGCGGGGGCAGTCATGGCCCCGTGACCACATCCTAAATCCGCTACTGGACGACTCTACCCTTAACACGTTTTATCTGCACTGTATCATTATTACTGTGTGCTATGAATGAGTGCTGTTTTCATTATGTTACATGTTTACAGTGGTACCTGTACTTTTATAGTTAATTCTGACACGTGACGTTTTTCCAGAATTCAGATTTGTGTGTTTTTTTAATGTGTTAGTGTTAACAGATGTCGGTATGCCTATTGGAATTATTGGCACGTGTAGGGGGAATAATAAATTAAATAGGCAAAATTATTTCATTATTAAGTAAAAAGTTTACGTTAGGTGTCGTAATTCGAGATCTTAGAATGAATGAATGAGCGTTGTTTATAAGAATATTGTAAATACAGATGTTATACATAATTAAACAGTTCAATACTCTACCGTTTCCGGTGTCTAAATCATCGTTAACCGCCTGAAGACGTCCACCGCTGAACATAGGCCTCCCCCCGGGAGCGCCACTTAGAGCGGCTGCTGCATCCATCGGCTCCCCGCGGCTTTCACCAGGTCGTCGGTCCACCTAGTGGAGGGCCGGCCTACGCTGCGTCTTCCAGTTCGTGGTCGCCACTCGAGAACCTTTCTTCCCCATCGGTTGTCAGTTCTACGAGCGATGTGGCCTGCCCATTGCCACTTCAACTTGCTAATCCTAAGAGCTACATCGGTCACTTTAGTTCTCCTGCGGATCTCCTCATTACGGATCTTATCTCGCAGGGAAACACCGAGCATTGCTCCTCTCCATAGCCCGTTGTGCGACTCTGAGCTTAGTAATGAGGCCAACAGTTAGAGACCACGTTTCAGTTCCATAAGTCATCACTGGCAACACACATTGATTGAAAACTGTTGTTTATTACTAAATATTTACATGCAATTTGTTTACAGTAAAGGTCGAAGGAATCTACAAAAAAGTTCACGGTTAAAACCAGGATCCATGCCGACCATGGCACAGAAGTAGTGTAATAAAGTTGAAGACATTACAAATACAATAAAAGAAATAGCAAAAATCAAAACTACATAACAACCACAGCTTTGAAAAATACGACGCTTCGTAAGGCGAAGGTTTTTTTTTTTGCTCTGTGGTAACAACTTTTCCAGTGTAATGTAAGTAGCCAGAAGGGGTTTTTGGCGGGAACGTGAAAAAGTTCACGTCGTTGCATTGTATTATTTCTCAAAACTTGTGCTTTTTTCAGTGTTAATGTTTAAAATTGGTGGCGTTTTACGCATTAAGTGCTGAATTACGAGCATGAGTGTGGTCAAGTGATATGATGTGGTGAAACGTGATTTTTCGTGTTGCTTCCAAAATTCCATAGAAGCTTCTTGTAAAGTTGCCACCACTTTACTTGAGCATGACTTAGACTGGACTATGACCCGACTTAGACTGGACTATGACTATGACTAAGACTTGACTACGTAAAATATTCTAAAACTCTATGAAAATATATAATACTTCACACTGGCTAAATCCACTATGTGTGGAGCCAACATATAAAAAAAAAAAAAAAGTTGCCAGAATGTGACAGATTATAGCTATCATAGCTACGAGTCAAAGTTACGCTGTAAATGGAAAGATTGCGGAAAAACGTATCTTCAACTTTTACTGGGTTAAAGTATCAAAGTTCTGCCAGCCGAAGTAGTATAGTGCATTATTTTGAATTTAAGCAACGACTCCATTACTACTTTGGCAGAAAAACTTTGTTTTTCTCATAAAGAGTTAGAAAAAGTTTTCAAAGCTGTAGTCAAACGTGGGTTAGGTTAGATTAGCTTTATCTGTATGGATAGCATACAGATAAAGCAGCGAGTTTGACTTTATAATAAACTAAAATAAATAAATGCCTTTAATTGAGTCAATGCATAAAATTCGTTTACGCTCGTGTCACGTCAAAATTGTTAAAAAAGCCTTACCTACGTCCGTTTTTGCTATTAAACCTACAAGCACTCCCTTGGTGGGCTTTGAGGGTGAAAACAGGTATTCAAATTACCTATTTAGGCATTTAGATTACGCTTATGTTTGTATGGGCTTTCAATTATAACTACAAGTAGATGGAGAGCAAAAATAGCTATGCAATCCATGCATATCGTTTGTTATTTAATTAGTGCACGGCGATCTCGGTTCAATTAAGATAATATCCACTAGCGGGCTGGCAGTGATTGCTTTCAAGCAGCTCGCGAGCACGTATGTTTAATGATGAGGCAGATAATGATTTAATTGGGTCCAATGAAAACGGTGCTTAAATTCTCTCTACCTACACATAATTGATATAGCCAGCCTAGATCAATCATTTGGGCCAATTTTAAAGGTATTAGTTGGTAGATCTAAAACTTCTGAAACTGTTGCTGTTCTTGTCAAATAGACGGCAATGTAAAAGACGGATATAATTATAGTATTTTAATTAAAAACTGTAAACTAAAGCCTTCAGAATTAGACCTAGATATATAGGTATACCTAGGGGTATTATACTTATTACTTATATTAGCGTTAGGTTTTATAATGAGAAGTTCCTAAGGTTTCAAAAAAGCTAAAACGCTAAAGATTCTGTACTGCACTTTTGTTCATAGTATATTGGAGTATGCGTCACAAATATGGAACCCGCGGTATGACAAGTACATCATGCGAGTTGAGCGAATACAAAGAAAATTAATAAAGTTTTTATGCTTTCGACTTCACATTCCATATAAATCAGACAGCTACCTTCAACTTTGCAAACAATTTCACCTTCTACCGCTTAATATTAGGCGTGATATATCTGATACAACATTTCTACTTAAAATAGCATCTAACAAGGTAGATTGAGCTGATTTAGTTAAAAAAATTCAATTGAATGTCCCTACTAAATCCTCAAGACATCAACCCCTTAGCATTCCGGTTGTTAAAACCAATTACCGTCAGAATTCATATTTGATTAGAGCGAGTAGGAACTTTAATAAGCTATGCAGTGAGTATAAATCAATGGACTTGTTTAGTACGAGCGTGAGCCCCGCGAGGCGACTGCTGTGCAGAGACTTTTTTGTCGATTAAGTCACATTGTACTAATGATGTAGTATAATATTGAACTTAAACTATCTAGGTATTTATGTATAATGTTGAATTTAGTTAACTATATATTTATGTTGTTATACCTAGGTTGTAACTTCACCTATTACGCGTAGTTTACTTTCACTCAATTTTTTTTGTTTTAGTGTTTCCGATCTTTGTCTAAGTTATTTTTTTTTCTCTTACTAAGTATAATCAGGTGTTCATAATTGTACGCTCAGGCATTGTTGCTATTATTTTGCTAGACGTGATGGCCTCTAATTGGCTTCCTAGTGCATATTTTAAGAACTATTATGTAAGAAAAGCTGTTGGCCTTCCTAACAATAAATAAATAAATAAAAAAAAAATATATACTGACTACATATGCAACGTAGTACAGCGAGTACTAAACTATGAAATATTTTTTCTATACAAGCTGTGTGTTTTAATAAAATACGTAATTTAGTATATTTAGTTGGCAATAAGCAGTCGCTCCGACAACATCGTTTCAGTTTAACATAAGATGTTATGCGTAGTTTCATAGAAATTTAACATAACATCAACATAGGGTGGATCTCTCTCTCTCTTTCTCTCTACACAGTACACAAACGAGAGAGGCAAACTGTTGACAACATCCACAGAGCAGAGGGCGTTCCACCAATAATAGGCGAAATGAATAACAATATTCATGCCGAGCGCAAACAAGATCGCAAGCGGCTACCAGTTTGTATTCGAACGTTGTCAAATGAACTTGCTCAAAAATAACTATTTGAGCGTACGTCATTTTTCCCTGCTCTGTTACCTCATGGAACTTAATGAGCAGTATTTTTTTTGTTATAGATAGGGTATTCAAAAATTCAATTATGTTATTAGCCTACTAGGCCGCGCGAATCCCACCCATCCCGTAAAGAAAGCCATTAAAAGCTAATAAATACCTATAGGTATGCACACCCTAAATTAGGAACTAAAATAGGGTTAAAAGATAGCGGGCGTCATAACCACATTAAACCAAAGATAAACGAAGTTACGTCATTTTCCCCCGAACTCGGCGACCACGTTGAAAATGTGGTGACATTTGTAAATGTCATACGTCTAGTGATCGTCACATAGTGGTTCCGCTATTACATTATCCTTAAAATTAATCGTAACACGAAAATGTCAGAGTTGAAAATCGCGTGAGACAAGCAATATATTTTACTGTTTAGTACCCAAACCAAATAGATCTAACATATATTCGAGTGTGACACAGAGTAACAAGACCATCCCTGTAGTGTTGGTAGCACGGTCAAGGCCGACGACATTGGGCACCCGCCTACGCCTCATGTTGGCTATATGCGCTCGCACCCCCGCCCCCAGCGCACACGCAGGGTCGAAAAATCAACTCAAACAGTTGTCCGTTAGCCGCCTTTGGAAACACCCGCATTGTGATATTTTATTGCCTGAGAGCTGCGCAGCTCCAGAAGCAGTACGTGCCAGCGCTCTATACCGTAGACGCTGAAGGACTCCTCGGAGACGAGCTCCAGGAGTTGGTGGACAGTTTGTCGTGGTCCATCCTCGCGACGGGCATCTCAGTCTAACGAGAGAGAGAGAAGACGAAAGGCCAGCAACCTATGGAAATACCCCTCGAGGCAGCACCACACCAAGCCAGGAGAAGAACTGCTGACTACATACACCTGCATGGCCACGGATTCCCAAGTAAGTTCGTAGGCCAGTACTTGCTTCAACATATTTTTGATCCGTTCGAGTCGGATCTCTTGTCTTCTCTGTAGTCACATTCAATTCTCTTAGCTTTGTGTATTTATTGTGTTATTTTAAATTGTTAAATTGTACCTATAGTTCGTGTTGTCGTAACGGACGTTACGCGTCCAGGCAAAATTTGAATTTTATCTTGTTTTTTTGCCCATCTTTGTGTGCGATTTGTGTGTCCGGCAAAATGGCGGAACAAGATATTTTTGAACGTGAAATTATACTTGACGAAGTCAAACGTACATTAGAGTTCTATGGAGTCAATGAACAACAATTTAAATCGCGAGCTAAAGATATTCAAGCTTTACAGCGCAAATTCCTAAAATTGCAATCTAAGATTGAAAAGTCATTAATGAGTTTAGAAAAATTCGATCGAGCTGAACAGTTACGCATTCGAAATCAATTTGGTGATTGTTATTATGAGATATTGAGTAATCTCGATGAAATTAAGAAAACGGATGAGGCGTTTCGGCGCTCGAGCAGAATTTCTTTTAATAATACGATGCAACCTAATTGTGTGAATAAATTACCTACTTTGCCTTTGCCATCTTTTGCGGGTGAAAGCACCGATTGGCCATCTTACTTTGACCTATTTAAATCTCTAGTTCACAACAATGACGCATACACAGATGCAGAGAAGTTTAGGTATCTCCTTCTTACACTAAAAAACGAGCCACACTACCTTATCAGGTCAATACCGATCACCGATCAGAATTACTCTGTCGCTATAGATGTTTTAATTTCGAGGTATGAAAACAAACGAGTCATCGCTTCCAAACATCTTGATCGCATTATTGATATTGAGTTTTGTCCCGAGAAATCAAATCACAGTTTGCGGAATTTGTTAAATGTTTATCACGAAAATATAAAAGCACTCGAGGTAATGCGTTTCCCTACGAAAGAATGGAGTTTCGTGTTGTTAAATATTTTACTTCGTAAAATATCACCTTCTATTCGTATGCGATTCGAATTATCATTGCAGAGACCATCCGAAGTTCCTGACGTTGAAATGTTAATCAGGTTTTTAGAAAGGGAACTAGCCGCGAGCGAAATTGTAGTAGATTCCGGCGGTAGGAATAGTCATAACCGTAATGTAGGTAGTGCGAGAAATAGTTGTCACAACGGTCCGCTGCGCGCGGGCAATGCCGGCTACACACCGGGAGTGTGGGAAGTTAGCCCCCAACTTTTTGAAATCAGGATTTTTTTTTGTTGTGCTGAATTGTTCTCGGTTTGTTCTATATTGTTCCAAAATAAAAAAAATCTAGGGTGAAAATTGTAGAAGAAAAACAAAAAAAACAATTTTTCACCGTAGCCCCCATATTTTGAAAAATCCAATTTTTCTTTTTTGTTCTGGATTGTTCTAGGTTTGTTATCAATTGTTCCAAAATATAACGATCCTAGCATAAAAACTGAAGCCAGAAAATAAAAAAAACTTTTTTGTCGTAGCCCCCCTTTTTTGGAAAATCCAAAATTTTAATTTTGTTCTAGATTGTTCTAGATTTGTTCTACATTGTTCCAAAATAAAAAACTTCTAGAGCCATAATTGAGGCCAAAAATTAATAAAAACCTTTTCATGGTAGCCCCTCATTCTTGGATATTCATTATTTTTTTTATTGTGCTGGGTTGTTCTAGGTCTATTCTACATTGTTCCAGAACATGGTTCGTCTAGAACGAAAGCTGCGGCCAGAAAATGAGAATAAGTAAATTGAGGACCAGCATGACGTCGTCTAGATAAACAAAGCAAAAAGTTAGCCCCCAATTTTTTAAATTTCTTAAATTTCTCTTTTGTGCTGGACTATGATAGGCCCATGTTACATTGTTCCAGAATATGAGACTTCTAAAGCAAGTATTGGTGTCAGAACACAAACAATAAATTTCCATAATAATTTGACGGTAGGCATAATTTTATGGCGTAGGTAGATAATCTTTATTTTTTTTATTGTGCTGGATTGTTCTAGGTCTATTCTACATTGTTCCAGAACATGGGTCGTCTAGAACGAAAGCTGCGGCCAGAAAATGATAATAAGTAAATTGAGAACCAGCATGACGTCGTCTAGATAAACCAAGCAAAAAGTTAGCGCCCAATTTTTTTAATTTCTTAAATTTCTCTTTTGTGCTGGACTATGATAGGCTCATGTTACATTGTTCCAGAGTATGAGACTTCTAAAGCAAGTATTGGTGTCAGAACACAAACAATAAATTTCCATAATAATTTGACGGTAGGCATAATTTTAAAGCGTAGGTAAATAATCTTTATTTTTTTTATTGTGCTGGGTTGTTCTAGGTCTATTCTACATTGTTCCAGAACATGGGTCGTCTAGAACGAAAGCTGCGGCCAGAAAATGAGAATTAGTAAATTGAGGACCAGCATGACGTCGTCTAGATAAACAAAGCAAAAAGTTAGCCCCCAATTTTTTAAATTTCTTAAATTTCTCTTTTGTGCTGGACTATGATAGGCCCATGTTACATTGTTCCAGAATATGAGACTTCTAAAGCAAGTATTGGTGTCAGAACACAAACAATAAATTTCCATAATAATTTGACGGTAGGCATAATTTTATGGCGTAGGTAGATAATCTTTATTTTTTTTATTGTGCTGGATTGTTCTAGGTCTATTCTACATTGTTCCAGAACATGGGTCGTCTAGAACGAAAGCTGCGGCCAGAAAATGATAATAAGTAAATTGAGAACCAGCATGACGTCGTCTAGATAAACCAAGCAAAAAGTTAGCCCCCAATTTTTTAAATTTCTTAAATTTCTCTTTTGTGCTGGACTATGATAGGCTCATGTTACATTGTTCCAGAGTATGAGACTTCTAAAGCAAGTATTGGTGTCAGAACACAAACAATAAATTTCCATAATAATTTGACGGTAGGCATAATTTTAAAGCGTAGGTAAATAATCTTTATTTTTTTTATTGTGCTGGGTTGTTCTAGGTCTATTCTACATTGTTCCAGAACATGGGTCGTCTAGAACGAAAGCTGCGGCCAGAAAATGAGAATTAGTAAATTGAGGACCAGCATGATGTCGTCTAGATAAACAAAGCAAAAAGTTAGCCCCCAATTTTTTAAATTTCTTAAATTTCTCTTTTGTGCTGGACTATGATAGGCCCATGTTACATTGTTCCAGAGTATGAGACTTCTAAAGCAAGTATTGGTGTCAGAACACAAACAATAAATTTCCATAATAATTTGACGGTAGGCATAATTTTAAAGCGTAGGTAAATAATCTTTATTTTTTTTATTGTGCTGGGTTGTTCTAGGTCTATTCTACATTGTTCCAGAACATGGGTCGTCTAGAACGAAAGCTGCGGCCAGAAAATGAGAATAAGTAAATTGAGAACCAGCATGACGTCGTCTAGATAAACCAAGCAAAAAGTTAGCCCCCAATTTTTTTAATTTCTTAAATTTCTCTTTTGTGCTGGACTATGATAGGCTCATGTTACATTGTTCCAGAATATGAGACTTCTAAAGAAAATATTGGTGTCAGAACACAAAAAATAAATTTCCATAATAATTTGACGGTAGGCATAATTTTAAGGCGTGGGTAGATAATCTTTATTTTTTTTATTGTGCTGGATTGTTCTAGGTCTATTCTACATTGTTCCAGAACATGGGTCGTCTAGAACGAAAGCTGCGGCCAGAAAATGAGAATAAGTAAATTGAGAACCAGCATGACGTCGTCTAGATAAACAAAGCAAAAAGTTAGCCCCCAATTTTTTAAATTTCTTAAATTTCTCTTTTGTGCTGGTCTATGATAGGCCCATGTTACATTGTTCCAGAATTATGAGACTTCTAAAGCCAATATTGGTGTCAAAACACAAAAAATAAATTTCCATAATAATTTGACGGTAGGCATAATTTTATGGCGTAGGTAGATAATCTTTATTTTTTTTATTGTGCTGGATTGTTCTAGGTCTATTCTACATTGTTCCAGAACATGGGTCGTCTAGAACGAAAGCTGCGGCCAGAAAATGAGAATAAGTAAATTGAGAACCAGCATGACGTCGTCTAGATAAACCAAGCAAAAAGTTAGCCCCCAATTTTTTTAATTTCTTAAATTTCTCTTTTGTGCTGGACTATGATAGGCTCATGTAACATTGTTCCAGAATATGAGACTTCTAAAGCCAATATTGGTGTCAGAACACAAAAACAAATTTCCATAATAATTTGACGGTAGGCATAATTTTATGGCGTAGGTAGATAATCTTTATTTTTTTGAGCTGTCACAAAATTGGTAAGTACATGTGCAAAAAACATAGCTATTATTAATACTTAGTACTTATTAGTAATACTTAAGGCCCTGACAGGACCCAATGCGAGCACGTTTATTATAGCAGACAAACTTGAAACTTATTGTGTACCTAATAGGGTCGCTTTATGCATAGCAAAAATATGGCGATTACGTTGCGTTGCACTTCGACTTTTCCATTTATCGGTACAAATAATGAGTTTTAAAAGAAATGCTTATTGTTATAAAAAAAATAAGCTTATAGACGGATGCATTGAAACATAGTTTATCACTATGATTTATTTCAATGGGGTGTCTTATTATAATGTAACATTTTAGAACGTCTGAATGATTTTTTCGAGGTCACTTCACGATTTTTTTCTATTGAGAAATTTTTCGTAAACGTGTTTCGGTTTCGGCATATGGAAAGAAGATATATAACCAGTATTAACGTGCATTTATTTCAATCCTGTAAATGGTATACGTTTTGAGATCATCATCATCATCATTAACAACCTGAAGACGTCCACTGGTGAACATAGGCCTCCCCCAGGGAGCGCCACTTAGAGCGGCAGTAGGTGATTATTGGGCATTTCAAAACACACATCAAAAACCAATGGGCATTTCAAAACAGATTTTCCATACATATCGGTGTCACTGTTAAAACAGAAATTTTAAAACAAATTGGGCATTTCAAAACACACATCAAAAACCAATGGGCATTTCAAAACAGATTTTCCATACATATCGGTGTAATAATAATGAACGAGCTGAGTGAACACGAAGGGAGCTCATTATTAGTAAAAGTGTTTTGAAATGAATAGTTAGTTTTTAAATTTGTGGTTGTACAATTATACCAAATTGGTTAAAAATCTGTTTTGAAAAGCCCAATAATCACCTTACTAGCGGCTGCTCGTCATGCTGGTTCTCAATTTACTTATTCTCATTTTCTGGCCGCAGGTTTCGTTCTAGAAGACCCATGTTCTGGAACAATGTAGAATAGACCTAGAACAATCCAGCACAATAAAAAAAATAAAGATTATCTACCTACGCCTTAAAATTATGCCTACCGTCAAATTATTATGGAAATTTGTTTTTTGTGTTCTGACACCAATATTGGCTTTAGAAGTCTCATATTCTGGAACAATGTAACATGGGCCTATCATAGTCCAGCACAAAAGAGAAATTTAAGAAATTAAAAAATTGGGGGCTAACTTTTTGCTTGGTTTATCTAGACGACGTCATGCTGGTTCTCAATTTACTTATTCTCATTTTCTGGCCGCAGCTTTCGTTCTAGACGACCCATGTTCTGGAACAATGTAGAATCGACCTAGAACAATCCAGCACAATAAAAAAAATAAAGATTATCTACCTACGCCATAAAATTATGCCTACCGTCAAATTATTATGGAAATTTATTTTTTGTGTTCTGACACCAATTTTGGCTTTAGAAGTCTCATATTCTGGAACAATGTAACATGGGCCTATCATAGACCAGCACAAAAGAGAAATTTAAGAAATTTAAGAAATTGGGGGCTAACTTTTTGCTTTGTTTATCTAGACGACGTCATGCTGGTTCTCAATTTACTTATTCTCATTTTCTGGCCGCAGCTTTCGTCCTAGACGACCCATGTTCTGGAACAATGTAGAATAGACCTAGAACAATCCAGCACAATAAAAAAAATAAAGATTATCTACCTACGCCATAAAATTATGCCTACCGTCAAATTATTATGGAAATTTGTTTTTTTGTGTTCTGTCACCAATATTGGCTTTAGAAGTCTCATATTCTGGAACAATGTAACATGGGCCTATCATAGTCCAGCACAAAAGAGAAATTTAAGAAATTTAAAAAAGTGGGGGCTAACTTTTTGCTTTGTTTATCTAGACGACGTCATGCTGGTTATTAATTTACTTATTCTCATTTTCTGGCCGCAGCTTTCGTTCTAGACGACCCATGTTCTGGAACAATGTAGAATAGACCTAGAACAATCCAGCACAATAAAAAAAATAAAGATTATCTACCCACGCCTTAAAATTATGCCTACCGTCAAATTATTATGGAAATTTGTTTTTTGTGTTCTGTCACCAATATTGGCTTTAGAAGTCTCATATTCTGGAACAATGTAACATGGGCCTATCATAGTCCACCACAAAAGAGAAATTTAAGAAATTTAAAAAAGTGGGGGCTAACTTTTTGCTTTGTTTATCTAGACGACGTCATGCTGGTTCTCAATTTACTTATTCTCATTTTCTGGCCGCAGCTTTCGTTCTAGACGACCCATGTTCTGGAACAATGTAGAATAGACCTAGAACAATCCAGCACAATAAAAAAAATAAAGATTATCTACCCACGCCTTAAAATTATGCCTACCGTCAAATTATTATGGAAATTTATTTTTTGTGTTCTGACACCAATATTTTCTTTAGAAGTCTCATATTCTGGAACAATGTAACATGAGCCTATCATAGTCCAGCACAAAAGAGAAATTTAAGAAATTTAAAAAAGTGGGGGCTAACTTTTTGCTTTGTTTATCTAGACGACGTCATGCTGGTTATTAATTTACTTATTCTCATTTTCTGGCCGCAGCTTTCGTTCTAGACGACCCATGTTCTGGAACAATGTAGAATAGACCTAGAACAATCCAGCACAATAAAAAAAATAAAGATTATCTACCTACGCCATAAAATTATGTCTACCGTCAAATTATTATGGAAATTTATTTTTTGTGTTCTGACACCAATTTTGGCTTTAGAAGTCTCATATTCTGGAACAATGTAACATGGGCCTATCATAGACCAGCACAAAAGAGAAATTTAAGAAATTTAAGAAATTGGGGGCTAACTTTTTGCTTTGTTTATCTAGACGACGTCATGCTGGTTATTAATTTACTTATTCTCATTTTCTGGCCGCAGCTTTCGTTCTAGACGACCCATGTTCTGGAACAATGTAGAATAGACCTAGAACAATCCAGCACAATAAAAAAAATAAAGATTATCTACCTACGCCATAAAATTATGTCTACCGTCAAATTATTATGGAAATTTATTTTTTGTGTTCTGACACCAATTTTGGCTTTAGAAGTCTCATATTCTGGAACAATGTAACATGGGCCTATCATAGACCAGCACAAAAGAGAAATTTAAGAAATTTAAGAAATTGGGGGCTAACTTTTTGCTTTGTTTATCTAGACGACGTCATGCTGGTTATTAATTTACTTATTCTCATTTTCTGGCCGCAGCTTTCGTTCTAGACGACCCATGTTCTGGAACAATGTAGAATAGACCTAGAACAATCCAGCACAATAAAAAAAATAAAGATTATCTACCCACGCCTTAAAATTATGCCTACCGTCAAATTATTATGGAAATTTGTTTTTTGTGTTCTGTCACCAATATTGGCTTTAGAAGTCTCATATTCTGGAACAATGTAACATGGGCCTATCATAGTCCACCACAAAAGAGAAATTTAAGAAATTTAAAAAAGTGGGGGCTAACTTTTTGCTTTGTTTATCTAGACGACGTCATGCTGGTTCTCAATTTACTTATTCTCATTTTCTGGCCGCAGCTTTCGTTCTAGACGACCCATGTTCTGGAACAATGTAGAATAGACCTAGAACAATCCAGCACAATAAAAAAAATAAAGATTATCTACCCACGCCTTAAAATTATGCCTACCGTCAAATTATTATGGAAATTTATTTTTTGTGTTCTGACACCAATATTTTCTTTAGAAGTCTCATATTCTGGAACAATGTAACATGAGCCTATCATAGTCCAGCACAAAAGAGAAATTTAAGAAATTTAAAAAAGTGGGGGCTAACTTTTTGCTTTGTTTATCTAGACGACGTCATGCTGGTTATTAATTTACTTATTCTCATTTTCTGGCCGCAGCTTTCGTTCTAGACGACCCATGTTCTGGAACAATGTAGAATAGACCTAGAACAATCCAGCACAATAAAAAAAATAAAGATTATCTACCTACGCCATAAAATTATGCCTACCGTCAAATTATTATAGAAATTTATTGTTTGTGTTCTGACACCAATACTTGCTTTAGAAGTCTCATACTCTGGAACAATGTAACATGAGCCTATCATAGTCCAGCACAAAAGAGAAATTTAAGAAATTAAAAAAATGGGGGCTAACTTTTTGCTTGGTTTATCTAGACGACGTCATGCTGGTTCTCAATTTACTAATTCTCATTTTCTGGCCGCAGCTTTCGTTCTAGACGACCCATGTTCTGGAACAATGTAGAATAGACCTAGAACAACCCAGCACAATAAAAAAAATAAAGATTATTTACCTACGCTTTAAAATTATAGCTACCGTCAAATTATTATGGAAATTTATTGTTTGTGTTCTGACACCAATACTTGCTTTAGAAGTCTCATACTCTGGAACAATGTAACATGAGCCTATCATAGTCCAGCACAAAAGAGAAATTTAAGAAATTAAAAAAATTGGGGGCTAACTTTTTGCTTTGTTTATCTAGACGACGTCATGCTGGTTCTCAATTTACTTATTATCATTTTCTGGCCGCAGCTTTCGTTCTAGACGACCCATGTTCTGGAACAATGTAGAATAGACCTAGAACAATCCAGCACAATAAAAAAAATAAAGATTATCTACCTACGCCATAAAATTATGCCTACCGTCAAATTATTATGGAAATTTGTTTTTTTGTGTTCTGTCACCAATATTGGCTTTAGAAGTCTCATATTCTGGAACAATGTAACATGGGCCTATCATAGTCCAGCACAAAAGAGAAATTTAAGAAATTTAAAAAAGTGGGGGCTAACTTTTTGCTTTGTTTATCTAGACGACGTCATGCTGGTTATTAATGTACTTATTCTCATTTTCTGGCCGCAGCTTTCGTTCTAGACGACCCATGTTCTGGAACAATGTAGAATAGACCTAGAACAATCCAGCACAATAAAAAAAAATAAAGATTATCTACCTACGCCATAAAATTATGCCTACCGTCAAATTATTATAGAAATTTATTGTTTGTGTTCTGACACCAATACTTGCTTTAGAAGTCTCATACTCTGGAACAATGTAACATGAGCCTATCATAGTCCAGCACAAAAGAGAAATTTAAGAAATTAAAAAAATGGGGGCTAACTTTTTGCTTGGTTTATCTAGACGACGTCATGCTGGTTCTCAATTTACTAATTCTCATTTTCTGGCCGCAGCTTTCGTTCTAGACGACCCATGTTCTGGAACAATGTAGAATAGACCTAGAACAACCCAGCACAATAAAAAAAATAAAGATTATTTACCTACGCTTTAAAATTATGCCTACCGTCAAATTATTATGGAAATTTATTGTTTGTGTTCTGACACCAATACTTGCTTTAGAAGTCTCATACTCTGGAACAATGTAACATGAGCCTATCATAGTCCAGCACAAAAGAGAAATTTAAGAAATTAAAAAAATTGGGGGCTAACTTTTTGCTTGGTTTATCTAGACGACGTCATGCTGGTTCTCAATTTACTAATTCTCATTTTCTGGCCGCAGCTTTCGTTCTAGACGACCCATGTTCTGGAACAATGTAGAATAGACCTAGAACAATCCAGCACAATAAAAAAAATAAAGATTATCTACCTACGCCATAAAATTATGCCTACCGTCAAATTATTATGGAAATTTATTGTTTGTGTTCTGACACCAATACTTGCTTTAGAAGTCTCATATTCTGGAACAATGTAACATGGGCCTATCATAGTCCAGCACAAAAGAGAAATTTAAGAAATTTAAAAAAGTGGGGGCTAACTTTTTGCTTTGTTTATCTAGACGACGTCATGCTGGTTCTCAATTTACTAATTCTCATTTTCTGGCCGCAGCTTTCGTTCTAGACGACCCATGTTCTGGAACAATGTAGAATAGACCTAGAACAACCCAGCACAATAAAAAAAATAAAGATTATTTACCTACGCTTTAAAATTATGCCTACCGTCAAATTATTATGGAAATTTATTGTTTGTGTTCTGACACCAATACTTGCTTTAGAAGTCTCATACTCTGGAACAATGTAACATGAGCCTATCATAGTCCAGCACAAAAGAGAAATTTAAGAAATTAAAAAAATTGGGGGCTAACTTTTTGCTTTGTTTATCTAGACGACGTCATGCTGGTTCTCAATTTACTTATTATCATTTTCTGGCCGCAGCTTTCGTTCTAGACGACCCATGTTCTGGAACAATGTAGAATAGACCTAGAACAATCCAGCACAATAAAAAAAATAAAGATTATCTACCTACGCCATAAAATTATGCCTACCGTCAAATTATTATGGAAATTTATTGTTTGTGTTCTGACACCAATACTTGCTTTAGAAGTCTCATATTCTGGAACAATGTAACATGGGCCTATCATAGTCCAGCACAAAAGAGAAATTTAAGAAATTTAAAAAATTGGGGGCTAACTTTTTGCTTTGTTTATCTAGACGACGTCATGCTGGTCCTCAATTTACTTATTCTCATTTTCTGGCCGCAGCTTTCGTTCTAGACGAACCATGTTCTGGAACAATGTAGAATAGACCTAGAACAACCCAGCACAATAAAAAAAAATAATGAATATCCAAGAATGAGGGGCTACCATGAAAAGGTTTTTATTAATTTTTGGCCTCAATTATGGCTCTAGAAGTTTTTTATTTTGGAACAATGTAGAACAAATCTAGAACAATCTAGAACAAAATTAAAATTTTGGATTTTCCAAAAAAGGGGGGCTACGACAATAAAGTTTTTTTTATTTTCTGGCTTCAGTTTTTATGCTAGGATCGTTATATTTTGGAACAATTGAGAACAAACCTAGAACAATCCAGAACAAAAAAGAAAAATTGGATTTTTCAAAATATGGGGGCTACGGTGAAAAATTGTTTTTTTTGTTTTTCTTCTACAATTTTCACCCTAGATTTTTTTTATTTTGGAACAATATAGAACAAACCGAGAACAATTCAGCACAACAAAAAAAAATCCTGATTTCAAAAAGTTGGGGGCTAACTTCCCACACTCACACACCGGCGGCATCGACCCCACCCACGTTTGGTCGCGCGCTTGCTGTAAATACTGCTAGCCCCAATCTGAATTTGAATGCAAACGGTTCTCGACCTTCGCCGCATGAGAATACAGATAAAAATTGCGTACTTTGTGGTGCTCAACATACGTTGACCAAGTGTAACAAGTTTCTGAGCTTATCGCCGAGTGATAGATATTCGTCCATTAAAAATAAAGATGTTTGTTTTAATTGTTTGAGCAGAGGCCACAACGTTGTTCAATGCAAATCGAGTTTTTCCTGTCGTTCCTGTGAAAAGCGTCATCATACGCTAATTCATTTTCCTACGGAAACTACTGAGAAAAGGTTATCGTTCTCGGTTACAGAGCCGTGTTCCAGCGCGCAACAGCACGCTATGCCTACCGTAAACGATATGAAGTCAGTTGACTGCGCGTCATCCATTGCGCCTTGCGTTCCGTCTAGCACGGTACTGCTATCTACGGCACTGATCGATGTATGCGTAGGCTCACAGAAGCGGTCGACGGTCCGGTGTATTATTGATACGGGAAGTCAGGCTTCATTTATTACGGAAGCATGCGCGCAGAGATTAGGTTTAAAACGTAATTTTGCGAACGTACCTATTTATGGTATAGGTGACATTAAACCAGTGCATCCGAAGGGCACTGTTTCGTGTAATATAACGCCGAGAAATGCAGTGCAACCTTCTATCCCGGTTAATGCTTTAGTTTTACCTAAACTTATACCGAGAATGCCAAGTGTGCCCCTACCGTTTAGTGGTTGGGCACATGTTGAAAATTTGAATTTAGCAGATCCTACATTTCATACGCCACAACCGGTTGAGATGTTGCTAGGTGCGGACATTCTGTCTCACATATTATTAGGAAAGGTGATAACGGGTACCCCGGGTTCACCGATCGCGATGAATAGTATTTTTGGTTACTTATTGTTGGGGAAGTTAGCATTCAACTCGTCAACTCCGTTCCCAGTTCAAGCTTGTTTTAGCTCAATCAACGAGGACGGCGACTTGAAAAAATTCTGGGAATTAGAGTCAGTACCTGAGGTGAAGGTACTCACTCCGGAAGAACGACTATGCGAGTCTATATTCAAAACTTCACATTCCCGTGACGCCTCAGGGAGGTACACAGTAGCCTTACCACGTAAGCCTGATGCCCAGCCCCTAGGCGAATCGAGAGATAGTGCCCTTACTCGGTTCCACAAATTAGAACAACGTTTGGAGCGTAACCCGAGTCTCAAGGTAGAATATCATGCGTGTTTACAAGAATACTTAGAGCTGAGCCATATGGAGCCAGTATCCAAACCTCCCGAGTTAGGTAGTTCCTTTTACATTCCCCATCACTGTGTGATCAAGGAGTCGTCTCAGACGACGCGCACCCGAGTGGTTTTTGATGGGAACTGCAAAAGTACTAACGGGAATTCTTTGAATGATATCTTGTTAACGGGCCCGAAGCTGCATCAGGATATCGTTGACATCCTATTAAAATTTCGAATTCATCGTGTCGTGCTTACGGCCGACATAAAACAAATGTACAGAAACATTTTGGTACGAGAGTCTGACAGGGACCTACAGCGTATTCTGTGGCGCTCCTCGTCAGAAGAGCCCATTCGAGAGTACCGCTTGTGTACGGTGACCTTCGGTATCAATTCGTCTCCGTACTTGGCCCTTCGTACCGTACAGCAATTGGCTTACGATGAAGCGGCCAACTTCCCTCTTGCGTCCAAGGTGTTGTTGGAGCAGGTGTTCGTCGATGACGTAGTATGTGGCGAGAGTGACGAAACAAAGGCTCTAGTACTACAACAAGAGCTGATAGGTATTTGTAAGTCGGCCGGGTTTGAGTTACGTAAGTGGCACAGCAACTCGCCAGCGCTGCTCGCTGCGGTTCCGGCGCCAGATGTTCATGGTGAGCGGCGAGAGGAGGTGTCTTTCGCACCCATGGAAAATGACTATCAAACCAAAGTTCTAGGGCTTCAGTGGAACCCTAAAACCGACCAATTCACATTCAGTGTGCAGTGCTCTGCTGATAACATCACAAAGAGGACCATACTTTCCCAGATCGCCAAAGTTCATGATCCAATGGGATTCATTTCCCCAGTTACCCTGTTCGCAAAGCACCTCATACAATTGCTTTGGATTTCGGGCGTCCAATGGGACGAGCGCCCTCCCATCGACATAGTTAATGCGTGGAAAGTATTTGTTGAAGAGTTACCACTCTTATCCAATGTATCAATACCTCGTCAGGCATTCGATCTTTCGTGTAGTGTTCAACTTCACGGCTATTGTGACGCAAGTCAACGAGCCTACGCCGCTTGTCTGTACGTACGTCTTACAGACGACAACAACAAGCAAGTGCGAACGTTTCTTCTCCTAGCGAAGACGCGCGTCGCACCGGTATCACCGTGCCTCTCCATACCGCGTCTCGAGCTAATGGGAGCTGTAATGCTATCTAAACTTATCGAGAAAGCGCTACATACCTACCGCGAGTTTATTAGTAGCGAGAATGTTTACGCGTGGACGGACTCGTCAGTAGTGCTGGCGTGGTTGCGGTCCCCTCCCTATGAATGGAAAACCTTTGTGTCGAATCGCACGAGTGAAATTCTCTCACGAGTCCCTAGTCGTCACTGGAGACATGTGCCGTCTGCCAGTAATCCCAGCGATGCTCCTTCCAGAGGCATGACGCCCTCTGCTTTTCTACAGAACGAAATGTGGTTTCACGGTCCGCAATGGCTTCGCGAGGAATCCACTGCGTGGCCCATCCCTAAGAATATCCCGAGGACAAACGAGGAAAAGCGAGACTTACCCGTTGCGTCTATACCGGCTACGGTAGCCGAAGATGTAGAAATCCTGGACCGGTTCTCGACTTTAGGTAAAACGGTAAGAGTCGCGTCATACGTGTTTCGTTTCTACAACATTCTTAAATCTCGAATTAAAAGTGAAAAGAGTTCCTATCCAAAACATATAACAGTCCACGAATATAAATCGACCCTTCACAGGCTAATATACCTTGTACAACATCAGGTGTTCCACGAAGATATAAAAACCATTCCGCACGGGAAACACCCGTCAAACCAGTTAAAACGTCTTAACCCTTTTGTTGACAAACAAAACTTCCTCCGTGTAGGCGGTCGCTTACATAAATCATTGTTATCATACGAGTCCAAACATCAATTAATTTTACCTAAAAAACATCGCCTAACGAGTCTGATAATCGAGGATGCCCACGTGACTCACCTTCACGCGGGTACTCAGTCCGTTCAATATTTACTTTTACAAAGATATTGGATTCTATCAGGCCGAGATGTAATTCGTAAACAAATCTTTCATTGTGTGCGTTGTTTTCGCACGCGCCCCGTGCGCCCTCAGCCGGCGATGGCACCGCTGCCAGCCGTGCGCCTTAGACCCGAGCGTCCATTCATTAAAACAGCCGTAGATTTCGCAGGGCATTTCTATGTACGAGCGAACAAAGTTCGGAATGCAAAAATAATTAAATGTTATGTTGCCGTGTTTGTATGTATGAGTGTAAAGGCGATACACTTAGAGCTTGTGTCCGAGCTCACCACTGATGCATTCCTAGCCGCCTTGCGTCGATTCACATCACGCAGAGGCTTGTGCACCGACATTCATTCGGACTGCGGAAAGAATTTCGTCGGGTGCAATAATTACCTAAAAGAGGTGTACGAATTCTTAAAAAATGATTCGGTTCAAAGTGAGTTGAACGCTGGTACCTTGCAGCAAGGTATTACGTGGCATTTTCAACCACCATACGCTTCACATTTTGGAGGCCTATTCGAGGCAGGTGTTCGCAGTTTTAAACAAATACTATCCCGAGTAGTAGGTACACAAGTACAGACGTACGATGAGATGCACACCTTACTGTGTCAGATAGAAGCCATCCTAAACTCGCGACCACTCTGTACGATAAGCGCGGATGCATCTGATCCGCTACCACTCACACCCGCGCACTTCTTAGTAGGAGGCCCTCTGACAGCCATACCCGATGTCCCTTCAACAGAGACGAACCCAGGGAGACTATTAAGGTGGCGTTGGATACAACAATGCGTCCAACATTTTTGGAAACGATGGAGTCGTGAGTATTTACATGAGATACAACAACGTAGCAAGTGGTACCGCGACAGTGGTTCCCCTGTTCATGTAGGCGACATTGTCGTGATCTGCGATGACAACCTACCTCCACTCCTTTGGAAAATGGCTCGAGTGCACGCGCTCCACCCGGGTCCAGATAACAAAATTAGAGTCGTGACCTTGCAAGCGGGCAAGAGTCTATTCAAACGAGCAATCGTTAAGGTCTGCAAACTTCCTATAGAATAACATTGTTTCGATAGCGTATACTGTAGCTCTTAAGTCATTCAATTAGTGTAGTTTATTTTCAATGTGTTGTTCCAAGTTCTAATCTCCATGTGTAATTTCAATGCGTTCTTGTTAAAAGAAGTACCTTCCTTTAAGGTGAGCGGTATGTTTAGTACCCAAACCAAATAGATCTAACATATATTCGAGTGTGACACAGAGTAACAAGACCATCCCTGTAGTGTTGGTAGCACGGTCAAGGCCGACGACATTGGGCACCCGCCTACGCCTCATGTTGGCTATATGCGCTCGCACCCCCGCCCCCAGCGCACACGCAGGGTCGAAAAATCAACTCAAACAGTTGTCCGTTAGCCGCCTTTGGAAACACCCGCATTGTGATATTTTATTGCCTGAGAGCTGCGCAGCTCCAGAAGCAGTACGTGCCAGCGCTCTATACCGTAGACGCTGAAGGACTCCTCGGAGACGAGCTCCAGGAGTTGGTGGACAGTTTGTCGTGGTCCATCCTCGCGACGGGCATCTCAGTCTAACGAGAGAGAGAGAAGACGAAAGGCCAGCAACCTATGGAAATACCCCTCGAGGCAGCACCACACCAAGCCAGGAGAAGAACTGCTGACTACATACACCTGCATGGCCACGGATTCCCAAGTAAGTTCGTAGGCCAGTACTTGCTTCAACATTTACTAGTGTTCAATATACGTTATTGGGATATAAATAAGGTGCATGTTAGCGTGGCAGTAAAGCGAGGTGTGAATTTAGTGTTTTACGTACCCTGAATGTGGCGGCGCGTCACGGAGCGACCACGGCCGAGGTAGTGACTGAAAATGCTAAGTTTGGCGCCCAACGTGGGGCGGCGTTGGGACCAACATCGGACCAACCTAACGTACGTTTGTGACGGCATAAGGCACAAAATGACATCAATCGATTGGAAATATATGGTATGCGTGCCTAACCATAACAATTTTAGTTACCAGCGTGCTTTGATGTTAGTACATAATTATAAAGATCAGGCCTGCCTTGCCTACTTATCCTGAAAGATGGTGTTTGATGTGATGTCAAGGCATGAAGGATTACAAATTAATAAAATATACTCAAAACATAGTAATGATGAGCCGCCTGCTTGTTTGCCACTCATATAAAAAAAAATCTAAGGTTTTCGAATTAGATAGGAATATAGTTTAGTAACCATATATTTAGCTTATAATAATTATGTCATACGTATAGAAATATATTTTTTTATTTTATTTTAAATGGCACACAAAACAGTATATAACCAAATACAAGAACAAGAAAAAAATAATTACATACATTTTGAGCCAGATTATATTCCAAAACATGTGTACACAACATGATTAACAATACTTTAAGAATACATTAGTAAAAATATTTAATACGTTGTATTTCTTATAGTAACATTTTGAATCTTAAATGCAAAATGAAAATAATCATTCAAAGTTCCGAAATAACAGCAAAACGCCTCTTTTAAATTTCACTAGTTTTTGATATGAACCAAATATGATTTCTATGTTCATACGCTTAGGTACTTCTGTGACAACATACCTGTTTTTTTCTTCTTTCTTCTTCTATCATCTTTAAATCAATCTCATCATCATCAACCAGGCTCAAGAAGCCCAGCTGTTAAACATAGGCCTCTCCCCTGGAGCGCCACTTTAAGCGGATACCTACCTCCTGCGTCCATCAACTCTAGTCGGGGCAATTTTTAATGAATCAAGTCTAACTAAAAGTTTGAAAAAGCTATCTGGGTGCATACAAAATCACTATGAATCATTTGTAAGTAATTAATATATTATTTTATTATAATAAAACTCCAACAAATAGTCTAAACGTAAAAAAGAAATTAAATTAAATAAAGTAATATATCAAATAGCTCACGTTTAACATTAACTATTACCCAAAATACCTAAAACAAATATCAGTAAACTCCCGAAATGCCAGACAAAGTTCACATTCAAGCATGTTATTTGCCAAACTAGACCAATGTTTGTGAAAGCGAAGGCGGGCGGAACATCACACTCACTCAGTCGGCTCTCGTCTAGGGCGGACGACGTTTCCCGTCCAACGCCTAAAGTTACGCGAAAACCACGTAAAGTCGAGAGTGAACTACGGAATTTGTTTCAAAATTTGAAAGAACACTAAATAACAAAAGATCGTGAATAATATTTTATTGTCAACTCGTTCTTTATTCAAATACTTTGTGCTCGATAAAGGCTAGTTAAATTAATGAAGTGTCGATAAGTTTTATTTGTGTTGAATTCTATGGTAAGTTTTTGTTAATATTCTATTGATAGATTTGTTTCGTTGGACACGAACTTGATTTATAAAACTTTATTTTTGCTGTGTGAAAATTAATTATTAGTTTTAGATGCAATGCGGTACCTACTCAAAGTAACTTTTAATTATGTCATTGCTGAATTATTTGTCTAAATTCTTTTTTTACAGTAGGCAGTAATGTATAAATTTATTAAAGAATTTAAAACGCATGTTTGGTTTTAGAAAAAAACCTAGCTAGGTATCGTAATAGAATATTGCAAAATTAGGCAAATAAACTCGTTTTAGGTTTCTTTAATGGCTCGTACCTATACTTATTTCAAAGAAAATAATTAAATATTAATATAATCAAAATTTTTTTGGGTAGGTATGTTACACTTTACCTACACCCTATTCAATAAGGTTGAATGTTTCGAAGTACACTAAAAGCAGTAAAACTGTATAACAAATAAACAATTAATAATTTACTTGCACAAAAAAAAATGCGATTCTATGTATTATAATGATAAAAAGTTTTATTGTAATATTTACTACTTTCAACACATTCCAGATTATCTTTAGGTGAAGAAAAATTTGTTGTTTATTTTGAAATTAAGCCAGTTTTGATTTCTTCAATACTTTCTGTAAACATTCTTCGTATTTGCTTAGAGAGGTATTTAGATCAAAATAGTCAAACCATCAAATTGCTCGTAGAACTGACAACCGATGGGGAAGAAAGGCTCTAGAGTGGCGACCACGAACCGGAAGACGCAGCGTAGGCCGGCCCGTCACCCCACTAGGGTGACTGAATCTGGTGACGTCTTCAGGCTGTTGATAATGATGATGATGAGTCAAATCATTTATATATATTTTTTAGTTTTTTTTTCAGTATGTAATATTCTTCGTTTAATTAACTGATTTCTACTTACAGTAGTAACCATTAATTATTCCTTCAGTAGGAGTACGTCAGTTACAAACAAACATTCTGACACGAACTACAAGTTTGTAGGCAAACGTGATAAGTTATTTATGATTTGCTCTAACAATAAACCCGTGGCTTTTGTTTGTATTTGTATGAATGTATACTTAGAATTGAATTCATTCGCTTCAAATGACAGTTAATATATATAACATATATTAGCCGCTTACAGGCGTGCTACTATTAAAGTTAATTGAGTGATCCTAATAATTAAAAATTTAACGATCATTATTCTAATGAGTACTTACTTACTTACCTAAAAATAAAATTATAATTAATCGATACAACTATTTTATTATTAAAGTGTCGACCATACATTAAAATAATAATGATGCAAATAAAAATAAGCCATCAAAATGTGTTAAATAGAATGATTTCTTTTTACCCGCACGAGTTTTGTTAATTTTCGAGTAGGAATCTCGAGTTACAGGAATGCTTGTAATTTTGTCGTGCTGTGTATACATGTTTAGGGACATTTTCTGGTGTGAAACTTGTTATAATTGTTCTGTTTACTCTAAAATTGAAAGTGTTCTGTTTTGTGTACCTATTAATTAAATAAATAAATAAATAAATAAATAAATAGATTAGTTAGGTACGTATTGGCAACACAAAAGATTTCAACGAGATGTGCCTTAACGTTCCTCCGCATTTCACTACATTAAAAATTTAAAACCAATTTAATCAAAATGGCATTTAAATCCTCGCATTGTGTTACCATCAATTATTTACCCTCCAAATATTTCATTAATTTCAAACTAGATTAACAAAACAGCAAGAAGAAGAAGGCTAATTCATTCCGAAACTTCGGAATTCGTTAGAATCTATTTAATTAGAGTTATTGTTTTTCTTTTGAACTGAACAATTTCCACTTATCCTTCTATTCTTATCAGTTAGATCACGCACGTTTCGACATTGAAATATCGCCGGGGGTGTCGGAATATACTTAATTAAATTCAAGAACTACTTACTTAATTTATTGTGTTTCGAACCAGATGTTATTAGAATTTAGAATGTTTGTAGGTACCCAAAACATTTTTCTTTATTATGGTGGTAAACTAAACTGCAGCTTATGGTAGAGTTACTTAAACCATTATTAGACATAATATGCTTAAACCTTGCTCTCGCTACAAAAAAGATATCAGTGGAGCCCTATAAAAATATAAAAAATTCCAATGTCAAGCAGCACTCTTTATTACTTAAATTAATAGCATTTCCTTTTGTTGGGTAAATTAGTGAAACAAGTATGGGTCTTATTTTATAATGAATATGCCCTTGCTTTTTACATAGTTACGCATACCGGATTACTAAGCTGCTTTTTGTTACAGGTGCAAAACATTCCGTATTTCAATGAGATGTCCATGAGAAAATAATCTTAAACTCTTTGTCTGAAAGCTTGTAAGGAATAAAACCGCAACAGAGTAAAAATAAAAAATAAAAAGAAAAGAGGCTTGAACAACGCGCGCTTGTCCGCGTGCGCGTGCGCCGCGCGGTGGCTCACTGGCGCCACTTGTGTGTAGTGGCGGCGGCGGGCAGCGCGAGTGCGCAGCGGAGCCCACTCGGCTGGGCCATGGGCGGCACGCAGCGGATGGCCGCCGTCGCAGCTGTGGCCCACGCGAGGCATTACTACAACCACACTGCACCCACCGTGCAAGAGACTGACTCGCCTAATAACATCAATTTCATCTTTGCCAGGTTAGTCAATACACCATTTCTTTATGATATCTTTACATAAGATCCACTCTTCCAGTATAGTTAGACGTAGTCCCGGCAACGCAAAGCTCGCATCCTGTGTGCCCTTGAGCTAGTTGCCTGTCATTTTTGTCGGCATCTTATTTTAATGCAGCACTGCCGGTGTATACTATTTTAAAGACTAACCTATGCACATTTTCATTTTGCAATGACAAGTCTACGGAAAACATAAGTAACTTTTATCTTTACTTTTTCATAATCATATCACAGGACAGCCAATCTACAAGGCGTCGAATTTTACGTTATAGCCAATGTACTGTACAATACAATTCATCTGTCTGTTCCTCACGAAACTCTATTTGTGAATTCTTGTAACTAGTGTTATAGGTATGACCAGCAGGTAGTACTAGCGGCTAAAACTAGGTGTAACAGAACTTCGGGTTTTAGCCGTAACGTATCCATCAAATGCATCAGTGTTAGCGTTACGTAAAACCTACAACCTTCTATACTTCTATTCTGTAAAATTACTTATTGGCTTTCCTGCACGGCTAAAATAGAACGCGATGTTTGCGACGAAAAATATAGTGGTAAGGTAACTATTTTGAGTAGTTTATACCAAAAGGCACAACTCACAAGTAGTGGAATACGAAAACCTAAAGCCTTCAGTTTTGGCTGCGTGATTTTACTGTGCTGTTGGACTGTACCTGCACACATACCTATATCGAACGCATCTACCTACATAACTGCGCACCAGCGGTCTTTCCCCAGAGCTACAACATGCAGGAATTTAAAAGGAGGGTCGAAAGAGTATTATCACAGGTTATGCAACGATCAGTGGCACGTCTAGTGTTACAGATGCCATAGGCCACGGTGACTTCTTCTCTTCTCATCAGGAGGGCTTGGTTGCTAACTATGACATAAAAAAAACACTTACCGATTAGGAGTATTAGCTAGCACAGACCTAGAATGTTTTCTTTATATAATAGTGTTCTGTGAACTGATTGCTTTAAACACCTTACGATTTATTTTATTTTTATACAGCCCGAATGCACAGATAAATCGTACAGTCGAAAAAAATTGAAGGCGTGTAGCGGACATAAAGTTTTATTTAACAAAATGCAAAGCCATTGGCCATTACTACAAAAAACTAAAAGAGGTGCCAATCTTATATAATTGTACGTTGAATAAACTCCAAACAAAAAACTAGTGCTCATAAACGTGCCCTGGTACGCGGCACGTGGCATTGTAGCACAATGTACATTTCTCCATTCAAACTGCACGTAAAACGCGAACGCGGTATAAATGGAGGTGGCAAGGCAAGGCGTACCCCTCTGCCGGTCATATGGCGCTAATTGGTCATATACATTATCATAGTGTGCGAGTAAATACTGCGTAACTACGCTAGATTATATAATGGTGTGCGTGTTTTAAGATGGTGTGCGGCGTGCGTTTACACGCGCGGTTTGCGCGTGTGCTATGCGTGTTTACGTCGTCCCCCGTAAAAGTCGGCAGAAAATTATGCTTGCGGATAATAACGTTAACATCTTCACTGGTTAAATGCTCTAAACGTAAATATGTCGCAATACACATACTAAAAGCTTTAGGCAATAATAAAAGCCCAAAAACAACCAGTTTCTGCACTAGTTCAGAAACGTAAAATCCATGTCGACAAGTTTTATGTACAGAAGTTATAAAGATACACTACACATGTCACCCCGTTGCACCTGACCGTTATTTAAAACTATAACCATATGATGATAGCCTGTAAAATGTAAAGCACCTCGTTACGGTTTTATGATGATAACTTGACGTTTTGCTGACATACGACGCCTCTAAAACCACTCGGCAAATACATAAATATCTAATCCTATGACTGCAGGAACGTATTATGGTTCTGCAGCAAATGGACTCGTTGCCATCTTCCTGATGTGCTTCCCGAAACATAAAACCTGGGTGTCTTCAAGGCCAGTGCGAATAGGTACCCTCTACATTTACGTGCTCCATCGTTGCCCACACCGTAGCTTACCATCAGGCGAGTTGATGGCCAAACGTAAAACTATAACGGTTAAAAAAATTGTGTCGATCACTCGCTCAGCGATCACATGTACAATGTAGATACACCCTGGGACCCTGAGTCCTTGACTAGGATTCCCTGTGTCTTGGGACTAAGGGACTGGTCATGGTCCCCACAATACCCAGACATAAAATGGTAGGTTACAGTTTTTAATTAAAATACTATAATTATATCCGTCTTTTACATTGCCGTCTATTTGACAAGAACAGCAACAGTTTCAGAAGTTTTAGATCTACCAACTAATACCTTTAAAATTGGCCCAAATGATTGATCTAGGCTGGCTATATCACCATTTTACGTAGGCCAGTACTTGCTTCAACATATTTTTGATCCGTTCGAGTCGGATCTCTTGTCTTCTCTGTAGTCACATTCAATTCTCTTAGCTTTGTGTATTTATTGTGTTATTTTAAATTGTTAAATTGTACCTATAGTTCGTGTTGTCGTAACGGACGTTACGCGTCCAGGCAAAATTTGAATTTTATCTTGTTTTTTTGCCCATCTTTGTGTGCGATTTGTGTGTCCGGCAAAATGGCGGAACAAGATATTTTTGAACGTGAAATTATACTTGACGAAGTCAAACGTACATTAGAGTTCTATGGAGTCAATGAACAACAATTTAAATCGCGAGCTAAAGATATTCAAGCTTTACAGCGCAAATTCCTAAAATTGCAATCTAAGATTGAAAAGTCATTAATGAGTTTAGAAAAATTCGATCGAGCTGAACAGTTACGCATTCGAAATCAATTTGGTGATTGTTATTATGAGATATTGAGTAATCTCGATGAAATTAAGAAAACGGATGAGGCGTTTCGGCGCTCGAGCAGAATTTCTTTTAATAATACGATGCAACCTAATTGTGTGAATAAATTACCTACTTTGCCTTTGCCATCTTTTGCGGGTGAAAGCACCGATTGGCCATCTTACTTTGACCTATTTAAATCTCTAGTTCACAACAATGACGCATACACAGATGCAGAGAAGTTTAGGTATCTCCTTCTTACACTAAAAAACGAGCCACACTACCTTATCAGGTCAATACCGATCACCGATCAGAATTACTCTGTCGCTATAGATGTTTTAATTTCGAGGTATGAAAACAAACGAGTCATCGCTTCCAAACATCTTGATCGCATTATTGATATTGAGTTTTGTCCCGAGAAATCAAATCACAGTTTGCGGAATTTGTTAAATGTTTATCACGAAAATATAAAAGCACTCGAGGTAATGCGTTTCCCTACGAAAGAATGGAGTTTCGTGTTGTTAAATATTTTACTTCGTAAAATATCACCTTCTATTCGTATGCGATTCGAATTATCATTGCAGAGACCATCCGAAGTTCCTGACGTTGAAATGTTAATCAGGTTTTTAGAAAGGGAACTAGCCGCGAGCGAAATTGTAGTAGATTCCGGCGGTAGGAATAGTCATAACCGTAATGTAGGTAGTGCGAGAAATAGTTGTCACAACGGTCCGCTGCGCGCGGGCAATGCCGGCTACACACCGGCGGCATCGACCCCACCCACGTTTGGTCGCGCGCTTGCTGTAAATACTGCTAGCCCCAATCTGAATTTGAATGCAAACGGTTCTCGACCTTCGCCGCATGAGAATACAGATAAAAATTGCGTACTTTGTGGTGCTCAACATACGTTGACCAAGTGTAACAAGTTTCTGAGCTTATCGCCGAGTGATAGATATTCGTCCATTAAAAATAAAGATGTTTGTTTTAATTGTTTGAGCAGAGGCCACAACGTTGTTCAATGCAAATCGAGTTTTTCCTGTCGTTCCTGTGAAAAGCGTCATCATACGCTAATTCATTTTCCTACGGAAACTACTGAGAAAAGGTTATCGTTCTCGGTTACAGAGCCGTGTTCCAGCGCGCAACAGCACGCTATGCCTACCGTAAACGATATGAAGTCAGTTGACTGCGCGTCATCCATTGCGCCTTGCGTTCCGTCTAGCACGGTACTGCTATCTACGGCACTGATCGATGTATGCGTAGGCTCACAGAAGCGGTCGACGGTCCGGTGTATTATTGATACGGGAAGTCAGGCTTCATTTATTACGGAAGCATGCGCGCAGAGATTAGGTTTAAAACGTAATTTTGCGAACGTACCTATTTATGGTATAGGTGACATTAAACCAGTGCATCCGAAGGGCACTGTTTCGTGTAATATAACGCCGAGAAATGCAGTGCAACCTTCTATCCCGGTTAATGCTTTAGTTTTACCTAAACTTATACCGAGAATGCCAAGTGTGCCCCTACCGTTTAGTGGTTGGGCACATGTTGAAAATTTGAATTTAGCAGATCCTACATTTCATACGCCACAACCGGTTGAGATGTTGCTAGGTGCGGACATTCTGTCTCACATATTATTAGGAAAGGTGATAACGGGTACCCCGGGTTCACCGATCGCGATGAATAGTATTTTTGGTTACTTATTGTTGGGGAAGTTAGCATTCAACTCGTCAACTCCGTTCCCAGTTCAAGCTTGTTTTAGCTCAATCAACGAGGACGGCGACTTGAAAAAATTCTGGGAATTAGAGTCAGTACCTGAGGTGAAGGTACTCACTCCGGAAGAACGACTATGCGAGTCTATATTCAAAACTTCACATTCCCGTGACGCCTCAGGGAGGTACACAGTAGCCTTACCACGTAAGCCTGATGCCCAGCCCCTAGGCGAATCGAGAGATAGTGCCCTTACTCGGTTCCACAAATTAGAACAACGTTTGGAGCGTAACCCGAGTCTCAAGGTAGAATATCATGCGTGTTTACAAGAATACTTAGAGCTGAGCCATATGGAGCCAGTATCCAAACCTCCCGAGTTAGGTAGTTCCTTTTACATTCCCCATCACTGTGTGATCAAGGAGTCGTCTCAGACGACGCGCACCCGAGTGGTTTTTGATGGGAACTGCAAAAGTACTAACGGGAATTCTTTGAATGATATCTTGTTAACGGGCCCGAAGCTGCATCAGGATATCGTTGACATCCTATTAAAATTTCGAATTCATCGTGTCGTGCTTACGGCCGACATAAAACAAATGTACAGAAACATTTTGGTACGAGAGTCTGACAGGGACCTACAGCGTATTCTGTGGCGCTCCTCGTCAGAAGAGCCCATTCGAGAGTACCGCTTGTGTACGGTGACCTTCGGTATCAATTCGTCTCCGTACTTGGCCCTTCGTACCGTACAGCAATTGGCTTACGATGAAGCGGCCAACTTCCCTCTTGCGTCCAAGGTGTTGTTGGAGCAGGTGTTCGTCGATGACGTAGTATGTGGCGAGAGTGACGAAACAAAGGCTCTAGTACTACAACAAGAGCTGATAGGTATTTGTAAGTCGGCCGGGTTTGAGTTACGTAAGTGGCACAGCAACTCGCCAGCGCTGCTCGCTGCGGTTCCGGCGCCAGATGTTCATGGTGAGCGGCGAGAGGAGGTGTCTTTCGCACCCATGGAAAATGACTATCAAACCAAAGTTCTAGGGCTTCAGTGGAACCCTAAAACCGACCAATTCACATTCAGTGTGCAGTGCTCTGCTGATAACATCACAAAGAGGACCATACTTTCCCAGATCGCCAAAGTTCATGATCCAATGGGATTCATTTCCCCAGTTACCCTGTTCGCAAAGCACCTCATACAATTGCTTTGGATTTCGGGCGTCCAATGGGACGAGCGCCCTCCCATCGACATAGTTAATGCGTGGAAAGTATTTGTTGAAGAGTTACCACTCTTATCCAATGTATCAATACCTCGTCAGGCATTCGATCTTTCGTGTAGTGTTCAACTTCACGGCTATTGTGACGCAAGTCAACGAGCCTACGCCGCTTGTCTGTACGTACGTCTTACAGACGACAACAACAAGCAAGTGCGAACGTTTCTTCTCCTAGCGAAGACGCGCGTCGCACCGGTATCACCGTGCCTCTCCATACCGCGTCTCGAGCTAATGGGAGCTGTAATGCTATCTAAACTTATCGAGAAAGCGCTACATACCTACCGCGAGTTTATTAGTAGCGAGAATGTTTACGCGTGGACGGACTCGTCAGTAGTGCTGGCGTGGTTGCGGTCCCCTCCCTATGAATGGAAAACCTTTGTGTCGAATCGCACGAGTGAAATTCTCTCACGAGTCCCTAGTCGTCACTGGAGACATGTGCCGTCTCCCAGTAATCCCAGCGATGCTCCTTCCAGAGGCATGACGCCCTCTGCTTTTCTACAGAACGAAATGTGGTTTCACGGTCCGCAATGGCTTCGCGAGGAATCCACTGCGTGGCCCATCCCTAAGAATATCCCGAGGACAAACGAGGAAAAGCGAGACTTACCCGTTGCGTCTATACCGGCTACGGTAGCCGAAGATGTAGAAATCCTGGACCGGTTCTCGACTTTAGGTAAAACGGTAAGAGTCGCGTCATACGTGTTTCGTTTCTACAACATTCTTAAATCTCGAATTAAAAGTGAAAAGAGTTCCTATCCAAAACATATAACAGTCCACGAATATAAATCGACCCTTCACAGGCTAATATACCTTGTACAACATCAGGTGTTCCACGAAGATATAAAAACCATTCCGCACGGGAAACACCCGTCAAACCAGTTAAAACGTCTTAACCCTTTTGTTGACAAACAAAACTTCCTCCGTGTAGGCGGTCGCTTACATAAATCATTGTTATCATACGAGTCCAAACATCAATTAATTTTACCTAAAAAACATCGCCTAACGAGTCTGATAATCGAGGATGCCCACGTGACTCACCTTCACGCGGGTACTCAGTCCGTTCAATATTTACTTTTACAAAGATATTGGATTCTATCAGGCCGAGATGTAATTCGTAAACAAATCTTTCATTGTGTGCGTTGTTTTCGCACGCGCCCCGTGCGCCCTCAGCCGGCGATGGCACCGCTGCCAGCCGTGCGCCTTAGACCCGAGCGTCCATTCATTAAAACAGCCGTAGATTTCGCAGGGCATTTCTATGTACGAGCGAACAAAGTTCGGAATGCAAAAATAATTAAATGTTATGTTGCCGTGTTTGTATGTATGAGTGTAAAGGCGATACACTTAGAGCTTGTGTCCGAGCTCACCACTGATGCATTCCTAGCCGCCTTGCGTCGATTCACATCACGCAGAGGCTTGTGCACCGACATTCATTCGGACTGCGGAAAGAATTTCGTCGGGTGCAATAATTACCTAAAAGAGGTGTACGAATTCTTAAAAAATGATTCGGTTCAAAGTGAGTTGAACGCTGGTACCTTGCAGCAAGGTATTACGTGGCATTTTCAACCACCATACGCTTCACATTTTGGAGGCCTATTCGAGGCAGGTGTTCGCAGTTTTAAACAAATACTATCCCGAGTAGTAGGTACACAAGTACAGACGTACGATGAGATGCACACCTTACTGTGTCAGATAGAAGCCATCCTAAACTCGCGACCACTCTGTACGATAAGCGCGGATGCATCTGATCCGCTACCACTCACACCCGCGCACTTCTTAGTAGGAGGCCCTCTGACAGCCATACCCGATGTCCCTTCAACAGAGACGAACCCAGGGAGACTATTAAGGTGGCGTTGGATACAACAATGCGTCCAACATTTTTGGAAACGATGGAGTCGTGAGTATTTACATGAGATACAACAACGTAGCAAGTGGTACCGCGACAGTGGTTCCCCTGTTCATGTAGGCGACATTGTCGTGATCTGCGATGACAACCTACCTCCACTCCTTTGGAAAATGGCTCGAGTGCACGCGCTCCACCCGGGTCCAGATAACAAAATTAGAGTCGTGACCTTGCAAGCGGGCAAGAGTCTATTCAAACGAGCAATCGTTAAGGTCTGCAAACTTCCTATAGAATAACATTGTTTCGATAGCGTATACTGTAGCTCTTAAGTCATTCAATTAGTGTAGTTTATTTTCAATGTGTTGTTCCAAGTTCTAATCTCCATGTGTAATTTCAATGCGTTCTTGTTAAAAGAAGTACCTTCCTTTAAGGTGAGCGGTATGTTTAGTACCCAAACCAAATAGATCTAACATATATTCGAGTGTGACACAGAGTAACAAGACCATCCCTGTAGTGTTGGTAGCACGGTCAAGGCCGACGACATTGGGCACCCGCCTACGCCTCATGTTGGCTATATGCGCTCGCACCCCCGCCCCCAGCGCACACGCAGGGTCGAAAAATCAACTCAAACAGTTGTCCGTTAGCCGCCTTTGGAAACACCCGCATTGTGATATTTTATTGCCTGAGAGCTGCGCAGCTCCAGAAGCAGTACGTGCCAGCGCTCTATACCGTAGACGCTGAAGGACTCCTCGGAGACGAGCTCCAGGAGTTGGTGGACAGTTTGTCGTGGTCCATCCTCGCGACGGGCATCTCAGTCTAACGAGAGAGAGAGAAGACGAAAGGCCAGCAACCTATGGAAATACCCCTCGAGGCAGCACCACACCAAGCCAGGAGAAGAACTGCTGACTACATACACCTGCATGGCCACGGATTCCCAAGTAAGTTCGTAGGCCAGTACTTGCTTCAACATTTACTAGTGTTCAATATACGTTATTGGGATATAAATAAGGTGCATGTTAGCGTGGCAGTAAAGCGAGGTGTGAATTTAGTGTTTTACGTACCCTGAATGTGGCGGCGCGTCACGGAGCGACCACGGCCGAGGTAGTGACTGAAAATGCTAAGTTTGGCGCCCAACGTGGGGCGGCGTTGGGACCAACATCGGACCAACCTAACGTACGTTTGTGACGGCATAAGGCACAAAATGACATCAATCGATTGGAAATATATGGTATGCGTGCCTAACCATAACAATTTTAGTTACCAGCGTGCTTTGATGTTAGTACATAATTATAAAGATCAGGCCTGCCTTGCCTACTTATCCTGAAAGATGGTGTTTGATGTGATGTCAAGGCATGAAGGATTACAAATTAATAAAATATACTCAAAACATAGTAATGATGAGCCGCCTGCTTGTTTGCCACTCATATAAAAAAAAATCTAAGGTTTTCGAATTAGATAGGAATATAGTTTAGTAACCATATATTTAGCTTATAATAATTATGTCATACGTATAGAAATATATTTTTTTATTTTATTTTAAATGGCACACAAAACAGTATATAACCAAATACAAGAACAAGAAAAAAATAATTACATACATTTTGAGCCAGATTATATTCCAAAACATGTGTACACAACATGATTAACAATACTTTAAGAATACATTAGTAAAAATATTTAATACGTTGTATTTCTTATAGTAACATTTTGAATCTTAAATGCAAAATGAAAATAATCATTCAAAGTTCCGAAATAACAGCAAAACGCCTCTTTTAAATTTCACTAGTTTTTGATATGAACCAAATATGATTTCTATGTTCATACGCTTAGGTACTTCTGTGACAACATACCTGTTTTTTTCTTCTTTCTTCTTCTATCATCTTTAAATCAATCTCATCATCATCAACCAGGCTCAAGAAGCCCAGCTGTTAAACATAGGCCTCTCCCCTGGAGCGCCACTTTAAGCGGATACCTACCTCCTGCGTCCATCAACTCTAGTCGGGGCAATTTTTAATGAATCAAGTCTAACTAAAAGTTTGAAAAAGCTATCTGGGTGCATACAAAATCACTATGAATCATTTGTAAGTAATTAATATATTATTTTATTATAATAAAACTCCAACAAATAGTCTAAACGTAAAAAAGAAATTAAATTAAATAAAGTAATATATCAAATAGCTCACGTTTAACATTAACTATTACCCAAAATACCTAAAACAAATATCAGTAAACTCCCGAAATGCCAGACAAAGTTCACATTCAAGCATGTTATTTGCCAAACTAGACCAATGTTTGTGAAAGCGAAGGCGGGCGGAACATCACACTCACTCAGTCGGCTCTCGTCTAGGGCGGACGACGTTTCCCGTCCAACGCCTAAAGTTACGCGAAAACCACGTAAAGTCGAGAGTGAACTACGGAATTTGTTTCAAAATTTGAAAGAACACTAAATAACAAAAGATCGTGAATAATATTTTATTGTCAACTCGTTCTTTATTCAAATACTTTGTGCTCGATAAAGGCTAGTTAAATTAATGAAGTGTCGATAAGTTTTATTTGTGTTGAATTCTATGGTAAGTTTTTGTTAATATTCTATTGATAGATTTGTTTCGTTGGACACGAACTTGATTTATAAAACTTTATTTTTGCTGTGTGAAAATTAATTATTAGTTTTAGATGCAATGCGGTACCTACTCAAAGTAACTTTTAATTATGTCATTGCTGAATTATTTGTCTAAATTCTTTTTTTACAGTAGGCAGTAATGTATAAATTTATTAAAGAATTTAAAACGCATGTTTGGTTTTAGAAAAAAACCTAGCTAGGTATCGTAATAGAATATTGCAAAATTAGGCAAATAAACTCGTTTTAGGTTTCTTTAATGGCTCGTACCTATACTTATTTCAAAGAAAATAATTAAATATTAATATAATCAAAATTTTTTTGGGTAGGTATGTTACACTTTACCTACACCCTATTCAATAAGGTTGAATGTTTCGAAGTACACTAAAAGCAGTAAAACTGTATAACAAATAAACAATTAATAATTTACTTGCACAAAAAAAAATGCGATTCTATGTATTATAATGATAAAAAGTTTTATTGTAATATTTACTACTTTCAACACATTCCAGATTATCTTTAGGTGAAGAAAAATTTGTTGTTTATTTTGAAATTAAGCCAGTTTTGATTTCTTCAATACTTTCTGTAAACATTCTTCGTATTTGCTTAGAGAGGTATTTAGATCAAAATAGTCAAACCATCAAATTGCTCGTAGAACTGACAACCGATGGGGAAGAAAGGCTCTAGAGTGGCGACCACGAACCGGAAGACGCAGCGTAGGCCGGCCCGTCACCCCACTAGGGTGACTGAATCTGGTGACGTCTTCAGGCTGTTGATAATGATGATGATGAGTCAAATCATTTATATATATTTTTTAGTTTTTTTTTCAGTATGTAATATTCTTCGTTTAATTAACTGATTTCTACTTACAGTAGTAACCATTAATTATTCCTTCAGTAGGAGTACGTCAGTTACAAACAAACATTCTGACACGAACTACAAGTTTGTAGGCAAACGTGATAAGTTATTTATGATTTGCTCTAACAATAAACCCGTGGCTTTTGTTTGTATTTGTATGAATGTATACTTAGAATTGAATTCATTCGCTTCAAATGACAGTTAATATATATAACATATATTAGCCGCTTACAGGCGTGCTACTATTAAAGTTAATTGAGTGATCCTAATAATTAAAAATTTAACGATCATTATTCTAATGAGTACTTACTTACTTACCTAAAAATAAAATTATAATTAATCGATACAACTATTTTATTATTAAAGTGTCGACCATACATTAAAATAATAATGATGCAAATAAAAATAAGCCATCAAAATGTGTTAAATAGAATGATTTCTTTTTACCCGCACGAGTTTTGTTAATTTTCGAGTAGGAATCTCGAGTTACAGGAATGCTTGTAATTTTGTCGTGCTGTGTATACATGTTTAGGGACATTTTCTGGTGTGAAACTTGTTATAATTGTTCTGTTTACTCTAAAATTGAAAGTGTTCTGTTTTGTGTACCTATTAATTAAATAAATAAATAAATAAATAAATAAATAGATTAGTTAGGTACGTATTGGCAACACAAAAGATTTCAACGAGATGTGCCTTAACGTTCCTCCGCATTTCACTACATTAAAAATTTAAAACCAATTTAATCAAAATGGCATTTAAATCCTCGCATTGTGTTACCATCAATTATTTACCCTCCAAATATTTCATTAATTTCAAACTAGATTAACAAAACAGCAAGAAGAAGAAGGCTAATTCATTCCGAAACTTCGGAATTCGTTAGAATCTATTTAATTAGAGTTATTGTTTTTCTTTTGAACTGAACAATTTCCACTTATCCTTCTATTCTTATCAGTTAGATCACGCACGTTTCGACATTGAAATATCGCCGGGGGTGTCGGAATATACTTAATTAAATTCAAGAACTACTTACTTAATTTATTGTGTTTCGAACCAGATGTTATTAGAATTTAGAATGTTTGTAGGTACCCAAAACATTTTTCTTTATTATGGTGGTAAACTAAACTGCAGCTTATGGTAGAGTTACTTAAACCATTATTAGACATAATATGCTTAAACCTTGCTCTCGCTACAAAAAAGATATCAGTGGAGCCCTATAAAAATATAAAAAATTCCAATGTCAAGCAGCACTCTTTATTACTTAAATTAATAGCATTTCCTTTTGTTGGGTAAATTAGTGAAACAAGTATGGGTCTTATTTTATAATGAATATGCCCTTGCTTTTTACATAGTTACGCATACCGGATTACTAAGCTGCTTTTTGTTACAGGTGCAAAACATTCCGTATTTCAATGAGATGTCCATGAGAAAATAATCTTAAACTCTTTGTCTGAAAGCTTGTAAGGAATAAAACCGCAACAGAGTAAAAATAAAAAATAAAAAGAAAAGAGGCTTGAACAACGCGCGCTTGTCCGCGTGCGCGTGCGCCGCGCGGTGGCTCACTGGCGCCACTTGTGTGTAGTGGCGGCGGCGGGCAGCGCGAGTGCGCAGCGGAGCCCACTCGGCTGGGCCATGGGCGGCACGCAGCGGATGGCCGCCGTCGCAGCTGTGGCCCACGCGAGGCATTACTACAACCACACTGCACCCACCGTGCAAGAGACTGACTCGCCTAATAACATCAATTTCATCTTTGCCAGGTTAGTCAATACACCATTTCTTTATGATATCTTTACATAAGATCCACTCTTCCAGTATAGTTAGACGTAGTCCCGGCAACGCAAAGCTCGCATCCTGTGTGCCCTTGAGCTAGTTGCCTGTCATTTTTGTCGGCATCTTATTTTAATGCAGCACTGCCGGTGTATACTATTTTAAAGACTAACCTATGCACATTTTCATTTTGCAATGACAAGTCTACGGAAAACATAAGTAACTTTTATCTTTACTTTTTCATAATCATATCACAGGACAGCCAATCTACAAGGCGTCGAATTTTACGTTATAGCCAATGTACTGTACAATACAATTCATCTGTCTGTTCCTCACGAAACTCTATTTGTGAATTCTTGTAACTAGTGTTATAGGTATGACCAGCAGGTAGTACTAGCGGCTAAAACTAGGTGTAACAGAACTTCGGGTTTTAGCCGTAACGTATCCATCAAATGCATCAGTGTTAGCGTTACGTAAAACCTACAACCTTCTATACTTCTATTCTGTAAAATTACTTATTGGCTTTCCTGCACGGCTAAAATAGAACGCGATGTTTGCGACGAAAAATATAGTGGTAAGGTAACTATTTTGAGTAGTTTATACCAAAAGGCACAACTCACAAGTAGTGGAATACGAAAACCTAAAGCCTTCAGTTTTGGCTGCGTGATTTTACTGTGCTGTTGGACTGTACCTGCACACATACCTATATCGAACGCATCTACCTACATAACTGCGCACCAGCGGTCTTTCCCCAGAGCTACAACATGCAGGAATTTAAAAGGAGGGTCGAAAGAGTATTATCACAGGTTATGCAACGATCAGTGGCACGTCTAGTGTTACAGATGCCATAGGCCACGGTGACTTCTTCTCTTCTCATCAGGAGGGCTTGGTTGCTAACTATGACATAAAAAAAACACTTACCGATTAGGAGTATTAGCTAGCACAGACCTAGAATGTTTTCTTTATATAATAGTGTTCTGTGAACTGATTGCTTTAAACACCTTACGATTTATTTTATTTTTATACAGCCCGAATGCACAGATAAATCGTACAGTCGAAAAAAATTGAAGGCGTGTAGCGGACATAAAGTTTTATTTAACAAAATGCAAAGCCATTGGCCATTACTACAAAAAACTAAAAGAGGTGCCAATCTTATATAATTGTACGTTGAATAAACTCCAAACAAAAAACTAGTGCTCATAAACGTGCCCTGGTACGCGGCACGTGGCATTGTAGCACAATGTACATTTCTCCATTCAAACTGCACGTAAAACGCGAACGCGGTATAAATGGAGGTGGCAAGGCAAGGCGTACCCCTCTGCCGGTCATATGGCGCTAATTGGTCATATACATTATCATAGTGTGCGAGTAAATACTGCGTAACTACGCTAGATTATATAATGGTGTGCGTGTTTTAAGATGGTGTGCGGCGTGCGTTTACACGCGCGGTTTGCGCGTGTGCTATGCGTGTTTACGTCGTCCCCCGTAAAAGTCGGCAGAAAATTATGCTTGCGGATAATAACGTTAACATCTTCACTGGTTAAATGCTCTAAACGTAAATATGTCGCAATACACATACTAAAAGCTTTAGGCAATAATAAAAGCCCAAAAACAACCAGTTTCTGCACTAGTTCAGAAACGTAAAATCCATGTCGACAAGTTTTATGTACAGAAGTTATAAAGATACACTACACATGTCACCCCGTTGCACCTGACCGTTATTTAAAACTATAACCATATGATGATAGCCTGTAAAATGTAAAGCACCTCGTTACGGTTTTATGATGATAACTTGACGTTTTGCTGACATACGACGCCTCTAAAACCACTCGGCAAATACATAAATATCTAATCCTATGACTGCAGGAACGTATTATGGTTCTGCAGCAAATGGACTCGTTGCCATCTTCCTGATGTGCTTCCCGAAACATAAAACCTGGGTGTCTTCAAGGCCAGTGCGAATAGGTACCCTCTACATTTACGTGCTCCATCGTTGCCCACACCGTAGCTTACCATCAGGCGAGTTGATGGCCAAACGTAAAACTATAACGGTTAAAAAAATTGTGTCGATCACTCGCTCAGCGATCACATGTACAATGTAGATACACCCTGGGACCCTGAGTCCTTGACTAGGATTCCCTGTGTCTTGGGACTAAGGGACTGGTCATGGTCCCCACAATACCCAGACATAAAATGGTAGCATACAACGAAAGGAAAATAGGTTTAAGCACTGTATTATTAAGTTGTATAAAGTTTAATGCAAACGCGATGGCGGTTCAACTTTCTCCCTATCCTATCCCGACATTTTCCACCGAAAGCACAGGCTCGTACAAAAACACGTCCCGACGATTTTATTAAAACTGAGCCATTATTGCTTCCACTGGATTATTTAATTGACAAAGTTCCTCAACGAAGCCTTTTATTTGAGACGAGAAACGTCATACTGGTGACGCAGAACTGAAAGAAACGTAACTTCCAAGAAGCCGCTCTAAGTTATGCAAAGACTTTACAGAGACACGTCAGAAGTGAAAACGCTTGAAGTTGAAATGAAAGCTTTACCCACTTCTGATGTAAACTGCCTCAAACTACGGATGAATGCACTCTTGAATCCTTGTAATACTTTAAATTTATTAAAAGGGATTACAGTAAAGGGCGGGCAGGGATTTCGGAATTAAAATAATGTTAGACACCACCTGCACCCGGTGACCTTTACGAAATTATACTCTCGGCTAAGAAACTTGGAATTTTGTGAATTAGCGTGATAAATAATGTGTTTGTTATTCTAATATTTTAGGTAAAAAAAAGAATACTACGTATTATATGCTTTTAATGTGTGTAGCGCCCTTACAGGGCACACGTATTGGTCACTAAGACAACGTTACACATATCGATTTCTAATACAATAATTTTTCTAGGGATGTAATCGGGTTAAGTGAGATCTCCATTCACTTAAACTGCCCTGGCAGAGGACATCTCCTACGAAATTCCGGTGCCCTCCTCGCAATTGCCAAAGCAACTCCCGTGGACGACTGATAGGCTGTCGTGTTGCTATCACCCCCAAAGCCTCACGGGGCGCTAACGCACCATTTGAGGGTGGTCGGAGTCCCCATTTCAACCACCCATCAATCGAATAACCAATCTACACCCTATCTAAAACCTTAGAGAATTTCGCCGCTGTTCTTTAGTTCATATTAGCTTAATACTGCAATGACCTGTTAATACACCTAAATAGAGTTTCCGTCACATATAATTAAATTAGTTCGTAATCTCCTGAACTTGAGTGCAATGCTCTACAAATTAGGGCTTCGTGTCGCATTAGTGCGCCTGCCACTAACGGAATTGAAGCCGAGTTGTAGGGCTGCCTCAGTTTAAATTAACCATTACCCATTAATTAAAAGGAACATGTTAGAGAACTCTTCAGAAAATCACGATAATGGAAACTGATATGTTGCATAGCTGTTAGTTTAGAATTTCGGCAATGGTTTCTCTTTTTGAACGTGCAGAGAAGAGAAATCGGATAACGATATCACCGTAGCGACAACCCTGCCGTAACTCGTGTTGTATAACAATCACAACCAACTTGTGACAGTTGTAATGTGTTGGATATGGTTGTCTGCCCCGGCGACCGCCGCGTGGGGTTAACTTTCATGAATCTGGTGTCTGTGTCGTCAGCTGACTCAGAATAAGTGGCTTGTTCTATGTCCTCATAAGAATTGAATGGGAACCATATGTAGTATAAGTTATTATTATTGTTTACTATTTGCTTCAAAGTTTAATGCCTGCAGACCGAATGCTTCAACTAGAGCGTCCTATGACTATGACTACAGTTACAACAGGAACAAAGTGGACCTTGGAATTTAATGTTCAGCTAGCATGGGAAGGATTATTTTTTTTAGAAGGTCCTATCAGAAATGTGATTATCGGATAGAGAACTACGGTTTTTTTTATCAATGACTAGGCTAGCGTTTAACCACAATCTCCATGGGAAGCAACGATGTGGTCTAACGTGTAGCACGTTGGTCTAGCTAGTAAATACCTATTCACTCTTGATTTGAACAACCACAGGTTGAACTTTCACCGATACTGATACAGATGTAGCAACTTGAAGTGGCAGTGGGTTGGTCACAATTCTATTCTCTAAGTGAATGGAGAAAACGTGTAGGACACCCTCTAAATAGTACTTATCTGTTTTGTGGACCAGGTGGAGCGATGATGTGTCTATGTGTACGCAGCACACTTGTGAAGAGTCAATTATCGAGCTCAGCTCAATGGCCTAGCAGTGGACTGATACTTGAGGCTGGTGATGATGATTTGCCAACTGTACTAATTGCTATAATGGCTAATATGGCTGTATTGTATTAGATATGGGGAAAGCTCCGTTCTTTTTGTAATTTACGCAGATGGAATGGAAAAGCCAACAAAAAAGCTATAGCTTAATATTGAAGTTTCCAATACAATTTGAAAGTAAAAACTGTAACGTGGTGAGAAGCCCTAGCAGCATCTGCAGACAACAATGTCTCGAAAATTGTATCTCGTACGATCATCGGAATATTCTGGAAGTGAATATAAGTGGTTACTATTGGAACCGAATTATTCAATTTGAATATGAAGACTTTATGGACTAATAGAAGTTTTGTACTGGGTAGTGTAGTAGTATGCGCGTAATTGGTTTGATAGTATCGCAGATAATATAACACCTATAGTATCTAGTAGTTAGTTTAGAGAAGAGGATAAAAGGTACTTTGCGTTTTGAAAACACAGATTAGTGTTATTATTACCGTACTGCCTCTAAGGTCAATACGTGTCACTGACACGGATTGACCTTAGAGGCAGTACGTAAGGTGATTTACTCTGACACGGTGTCAGAGCTGATGTTATAAAAACTGAGTTTAGAAATGGTTAGATTCATGCATTTATCAGAAACTCCACGGTAATCTCTGCCGGAATTCATTAACGCCGTGATAAGATACATAAGTAAGTATGTACCTTTCAGATTTGTCGCTAATAATGTGCCGGGCGAAATTACTTCATATTCCGCGATGTTCATTAACGTAATAAATTGAACTAACGTAACGACGCTGTGATGGATTTTGCAAGCTTGGTTTAGGAAAGAATTTTCTGCGGGATTAGAATTGAGTCTCTTATAGTTTTTTTTACAAGGTGACCTTGAATTGATATGTTATCCCGAAAGGGAGTAAATCTACACTCCAAGGTAGACAATGTTTCTTCTACGACTTTACTAAATTAATAGTTTTTCATTGAAGAAATGCCATGTAAAGTTTACGTTCGAAAATAGCCTTAGCGCAGCTGGGTGGTTGAACTTGGTCCTTGACCGAGTGCTCGTAAATGAGTTTAACGAACTGTTACCAGTATACGAGTTCGTTAAACTCAGTTAACAAGTACTATACACACTTGTGTAAAATTTAGAAATGAATTTATAGTATCTTGTTAACTCTCGTAGCGATCGCACGTGCAATTTTGCGAGTGAATTTATTTTTTACCATGGAGGTTTGGAAACGCCCAGTTTCAAGTTCTATACAAGGTGACCTTGAATTGGTATGTAACATACATAACAATTCAAGGTCACCTTGTATAGAACTTATATAAAATAGCATCATGATTTACGACCGAGCAGAGGTTATCTAAGTGTACACGCTTATTGTTATTCACAGAAATTGATTATTATTACTCTAATCTGTGTTGTTGTTGTACCTGACTGCCAGTGAATAAATGCCTTATTTATTTTATTTAATTACTACTTACAATTTTTATTATAACTTCTTATACAATTTTAATCGTTGCTTTAAGGAATCATGTAACTCATTATTTAGTTCTGAGTTTTAAAAAGCTTTTTTTTAATTAATTGACGGGCCCGATAGCTCAGTTGGTAGTATCCCTGCCTTTTGAACTGAGGGCTGTGGGTTCGATTCCTACCCGGGACAAACATTTGTGTGATGAACATAGATGTTTGTTCTGCGTCTGGGTGTTATATTGTATTCTATGTATCTATTTACAAACAAAAAAAGTATATAAGTATTGTATCAGTTATCTGGTTCCCATAGAACAAGCTATGCTTAGTTTGGGGCTAGATGGCGCTGTGTGAAATGTCCACACATATTTATTATTATTATAATTTTGTATAAAATCAAAACTTACCTCGTTTTATTGCATTGGCTGTGTTCACCAGCTTCTCAGTGTTATCTGAAAGAGAAAATCATATTTTTCATTAATTTTGTATTCATAAAGATTGTTGTTAGGTAAAGACAGATATAACCGGCCAAATGCGAGTTGAAATTGCGCACGTAAGGTTCCGTACCATTATCTATAAGAACGAACAAAAAAACCATGTTTGTTGTATTGGAGCCTCCTTAAATATGCATTTTATCCTATTTTTTAGTATTTGTTGTTATAGCGGCAACGAAAATACACCATCTGTGAAATTCAAACTGTCTAACTATCACGTTTTATGAGATACAGAGTGGTGACAGATGGACAGACAGACAGACAGATAGACGGACGGACAGTGGAGCCCTCCTTTTTTTTAAGTTAAATTGGGTCTCTTCGCGTATTGTTCTTTTTGATAAACTTCTGTGCGCGAAGACACCCGATTTAACTTTAAAATAAGGGTACAGACCTTGTATAGACAGACGGACATGACAGCGGAGCCTTAGTTATAGGGTTTGCTGTTTTACTCTTTGGGAACCCTAAAAATAGTGAAAGGACATACAATGTAACTAGTTAACTACCACCGTATCACCAGGGCAGTCCAGAACTTTTGTTCCATAGACTTCATAGACATAGATCAAGCAGTCCACGCTGGAAAAACTTCATCTGACCTCTTTTGTTTATGTTCTAATGTATCCTGAAAGTGGTTCGGGTATGTTCCATCTGATCCCACAAAACTGAATATATTTCTTGAGACTGAAGTAATATCACTAATTACCGTCGGATTTCCACCATAAGTACCAATATGTACCAAAACTACAAAATGTTTGTACCGTTTGTCTTCGGCACATACTTAAGAGGGTGTCGTTGGTCCTTATGCAAACCAAATGTCTTTGGCTTTGTCGATCGGATATGAGGTCAACTACAAAAACAGGGTTGCGTTTGCAAAGGGTGAAAACTAGGAATGTGGGAGACAGCTCAGACCGTAAGATTTGCTTTGATGGCTTATTTTCTGTTATATGTACAATTGTGCATATATGTATCGCGGTTTTGGTGTCTTATTAATTACAAGAGGTTTTAGTAAAAACGGGACCGTATTATAACGTCCAGTGTTTGCCTGTCTGCCCGATCTATAAAGGGTATCTCTTGAACTGTAATTGCTGGTAACCGGCTGAAATTTTCACATACAAGAAACGTGTTTTTATTGTGGTCTTTGAAGAAAATCCGACAACGGCGGTTGTGAATTTTGAATTTATTTTTCAAAACTTGTGTATCTTGAACTATAATGTGTAATAAGGGTGAATTATTATCCGTTAAGTGTTCGTGTACGTGCACGAGTGTTGGCAAATGGTTTCAAGATCATAAAACCATGCATTTTCGTTTTTGCTTCAACGGCCTTTTTTAGAGCCTTCAGTAAAATATCCTCCATTTTACTGTTCCTTCCTTCCTTCTTCTTTTTTTTATTTTTTTTTTATTTGTTATATATTTTTTTATTTATTCTTCAAGTGAGTAAAATTTGTACGGTTATGTCAAGTCAGTCATATTTTGTCAGTCAAACGCCAACAGTAAAATGGTGGTTATTTTACTGAAGGCCTATAAAAAAGGCCGTTGAAGCAAAAACGAAAATGCATGTTTCTATAATCTTGAAACCATTTGCCAACACGCGTGCACGTTCACGAATGATCACGAACACTTAACGGATAATAATCCACCCTAATTACACATTAAAGTTCAAGATACACTAGTTTTGAAAAAAAAAATCAAAATTCACAACCGCCATTGTGTTTTCTTCAAAGACCCATTTTATTGTTGGCGTGTTGACTGACAAAATATGACTTTGACCTGACATAACCGTACAAATTTTACTCACTTGACTTTGGCAGAATTATTGCAAAAAAGCGATAGAAAGCCATTAAAGAAGAAGAAGAAGAAGAAGAAGAAGCATATTCATCCAAACTTGTAATTCCGGTTATTACTTATTAGGTTACCATATCATCGTCGACATCATTACGTCAAAAATAACATTCACTGCGTTCTATATTTATCCAAACATGTCATTTCAGTTATTAGGTTAGGTAGCACTTGTCCACAGCGTACGTCATCATTGTCCGTCCTTATCGCGGAACAAGCGCACATAACAAATGGGGAGGGTGTGGCTGTAGGCCCGATGATGGTAATCAAGTGTCTATATTCTATGAACACGGACCTTCAACCTATTTTAGCTTACCATCATGCATCAGCAGCTGACTGCCTCTGTGGTGTGGTGGTTGAGCGGATCGCCTCATAACCGTAGGCAGCGGTTTCCATTCCCGCGACAGAACAAGAAACCAATTTGTGCACAGGCAAGAAAAAGGTGGGCTGGTTCTCTGTCTAGGTGTTGTAGGACCATTGGCCTCATAGTTTTTGGGTCTTTAGCGGAATCCTAGTTACCAGGGGTCCAGGATCTAGGTTTGTAATCGTTGAGCGTTATTTATACAAACTACGAAGACGAACCCGTATGTTAGTTTTATCTAGCTGCGCCCTACTGTTCCATCTATCTAAATTTAGCCTATATCCTATTTCCAGTCATAGACATTCTTCTTTTATTCAGGTCTGTTCCGTTCATCCATTAAGACTTATTCCATTTCATTGCTATAAATGGGCAGTCATGACGCTTTACATCAGGCGAAAGGCAAACTCTTCACGTCATTAATGAACATAAAAAAATCTTCTCACTGATTAACACAGAAAAAAAGTTATGATGTTTGATATGAGACATAATTAGACATAATTAGCAGGTGCCGTTATCACGTTCCATAAACCAACCAATGTCATCATCCATCAAAAGTTTACCACAATAACCCAGATTTATTTTAAACCAGCATACAACATAGCAACCACCACCACACGCACACCCTCCCTCTGTGTTAGCTTCGGCCGTTAGGCCCCATCAATACCTCCCAAATGTCCGGGCTAGACCCGAGAGTGTTAAGAAATAGGAGAATAATAATCTGAATACTAGGTGAATACATAATCCTCCTTTTATTCACTTTAATTTCAATATGAACGAATATCATTTAAATATATAACAGCTGAAGCCTCTATCTTAACGACAATCTACCACGAATAATCGATGAATTCCTTTATCCGATTTCAAAATAAATGCGAAGTAATTGCTCATGCATCTATGAATGAACGTAGCGCGAAGGTATTCCGCCTACAGGAGTGAGTTGAGGATTGCGGAGGCATGATGGGTGACTATGACTAGCCAAATGGAAATCCATATCCATCGGTTATATCTTAGGATTAATATATAATTGTATAGCTGTACCCGTAAGAGCGTAGAGAAAATGTAATTCCGGTAAGCTATATGCTTATCAGAATTACATTTTCTCTAGATATATAGATATGGAAGCTAATTTCTTCGGGAGATATTGGCACTCTATGAAGTAGTTGAGCGAGTGTGGTGCAGCAGTAACCCTTGCGACTTTCAACCGATGCACATGGGTTCAAGTTCCGCTTGACCCTGCACCAATGACTTCAAGTTGTTTACTGTAAAGGTGGCAGGTTCTTCATGTAAAGGTGGGAACTGCTATGGAAGATGGTAGGCCATGTTGGCAGTGAAAGAAGGTGTTGCGGTGCAGTGTATCGTACGGCCTTCTATACGATCATCATTTCGACATATTTGACTGCTTATATAACTCATTACTGAATCTTCAACATAACTGGCTGACTGCTTCTCTAACTTATGATATGTCAGGTAGATCGGGCGTGTTCATAAACTACAATAGTTTAACGCGCGTCATTGAAGAAACGAATCTGACGAAAAATAGAAACTATTGTATTCCCTCTTCAACAGTTATGTTTGATATCTATAACTCTATGGATTAGCAAGTTGAAAAGGCAATGGGCAGGCCACATCGCTCGTAGAAGTGTCACCCGATCGAGATGAAAGGTTTTCGAGTGGCGTCCACGAACCGAAAAACGCAGCGTAGGCCTGCCCCCCACTAGGTGGACCGACGATCTGGTGAAAGCCGCGGGGAGCCGATTCAGGCGAGCAGCCGCTCAAAGCGGCGCTTTCCTGGGGGAGGCTTACGTTCAGCAGTGGGCGTCTTCAAGCTGTTAATGATGGTGATGATGACGGTTGTGTTTAAGTGCAGAGGGAGTCAGACAGCAATAGAAATGTTTGCTCTTCCCTTTTCAGTTTGTTTCGTTCGCTCTATAATTGGGTTTGTTTTTATTCGCAGTGCAACACTATGCGGCGTGCTAGTGATGGTGTGTGCGGCATGCTGGCGTCGGAAGCCTTCGTCAGACAAGCCGGAGGACGTGGCGGAGTGCCACGGCGTCTACACAGTTAGTGCCGACTCTAGGCTATGTCAGGTTAGTGCATATAATGGTGAAAGCTGGTTACTTGTAGGATTGCATAAAGTAGCTTTGGGAAGATGACGACTCACCTCATCCTGTTCCTACGTGGAATAGTGAGGAATACTGACTGAGGTAAGCGTTGTAAGCAACCTCGATCACGACATTTTGCGGAGGACAGTATTTCTACTCCTGCGGAAAATGAATTATTGTATGGAGGCCAGAGAGTTTAATACCTATTTTTCGGAAGATGTTTTACTTATTTGATTTGCCATCTTTCAAAGGTTTGTGCATTTAATTCATCTGTGTAATATGATGAAAAACTAATACGTAAATCTGGCTAAATACATTATGTGCAGAAATACAAGAAAAAAAATTAGCGGCTGCAAATTGTCTGACCTGAATAAGAATACGAATAAAATACTATTTTCTAGGTTGATTCGAAGCACCGTGTTATCTATGTAAGAGGTGTATACTTAACTGTCACAAGAAGTAAAAGACAGAGGTCTTGTCCAGAATGGGCCGTCTATTACAAAATTAAAGAATGCTACCCTTGTCGGCTGCCTGGCCTTGTGTTTTTTCTGGAGAGCAAAAAACGCAGGGCCGTTTTGAAAATTTTAAAGTAGGCATTTTTGACGGGCCTAATAGCTAATTAATATGATGTGTTTCTAAATAGTGATTATTTGTGTTAGCTTAGTTGACATTTTCGTAGCTATTAATTTCGGTAAAATATGATTGCTTTTCTATCCATAAGCCACAGTCCTACCTATCGTACAAAATGGTGTGTTCGCGATTTGCCCCCTTTCTGATTTTGTCTCTTGTTGCTGCCATCCATACAAATTGTAGATCTCTGCCCCTTTTTGGAATCTTCTACTTTTTATTAGTTTGTTGCCCAGTTTTCAAACCTTTGTAATAATTGTTCTAAATATGTCCTCTTAGGTTTGGGTATTTTATTATCTGTGGTTTGCCCAATCGGAAGTTCTATTAATAAATCAAATAAACAGCGAGAGGCAGAGAGCTCATAATTCCATTTCCGTAATATAGGTTCAGTTCATTAAACACTAACCTAAGCTACTCAAGCACTGGAGTTTCATTAAAACGGGTTTATTAATATAAATTGAAATAAACCGAATATCGTTACCGGCTGCAATCGCCAATCAAAAAAACATTTAAAATAACAACCAAATAAAGAACTTTTTGAAGTAACTTGAACACCCTTCTACGCGTAACCTGATCTTTATAAAACTCCAAACTGAAATCGTCGATTTATCATCCCAAACATCCATAACTTGGAAATATTAAAAGTGAAAACCGTATTTGTACACGATTGTGTGCTTATGAATTGGGGTGACGATGGCGCAGCCTTCGTGGTATATTCCAGGCGACCTTGGATAGTTCATTACTTAGAAACATCAACAAGTATAACGTACTTTGCGACCAAGGCATTAATTAAAAGTACTTAAGTAAAAAAAAAGAATTACAAATTCTATTGTAATTAAAAATTGTATTTTAACACTTTCATAGTTTATGAGCATAGTAACTATGAAACCTACAAAGTAGACGTAATTATATTATAAGTCAAACTAGAACATGAAGCTACTACCCAATCCAAAAGGAGTCGGCGCTCCAAACAAGCTCAGAAATCTGAATTTGCAACTTAACTTTTTACAAACAATAGAATCACGTTTCAATCTTAAAAATGTTTCGCCCTATAAATTCAAATTATATTGCCAGTATTCTGTCTTTGCTGTTTGGTCGCTCCTTCCGCCTTTGTGCCTGCATAAGAGAGCCGCACTCACGTGAAAAGAAAAGCTTTATGCCGGAACGTAACGCTGGTATTTGTCCAATTTGAACGGCATTGAACATTTCAAAGCCGTGACGTTTCTGGTATTTTGAATTCAACGGCTTATTGTAAGGGAAGACGTGCTACTAAACATAAGCCTTTTCTATAAAACGCTACTTCCCTATCAATCAATCAATCAAATCAATAAACTGATCATCACTACGCTTGTCACTCTTTGCAGGCGGCTTAGGTCCGATTTAACCAAAGTAGGATAAGTTTTTTCTTAGCTAATGTTACTCTCGGATACAACTGATTGACAAATGAAATGGCGATTAAAATGACGCCATTCTGATTGTATCCAAGGAATAAGCTTCAAAATTGGTGGTAAGTATAAGGGTTATATGCGACGCCAACACTGGAGCAGTTGTGCCAGCACCCCAAAGCCGCACTCCGTTACTTTAAGGAGCTGGGCTGGCTTGGGTAGATGCTGGAGGGGGAAATACACCCCAAGCGGGACGTCAGTGCAGGTCTTACCGCCCCCATTCCAAATTGGAAGTTAGAAGGGTTATAATTGGAATAACGTTATTCTACTTTAGTAAAATCGGGCCATAGTGGTCGCAGAAAATTTTTATGTACCGAGTTGAATGTTGCTGTTAGTTGATGCCTATTCTATTCTTTCGATATTCCGCTAGCCGGCTCTTATGGCACCGACGGAAAGAGATGGGGTGGTCCTATTTTCACGCCATCCGGGACCACACGAATGTTATTAATTATGTATTAGGTATCTACAAAAAATAATTTTATGTGTACGAGGTGGTAGGACTTTTCTGCAAAGTTCGGCTAGGTAGGTACCACCGCTTTGCCAGTTATTCTGCCGCCAAGCAGTAGTGTGCAAGCACTACTGTGTTCCGGTTTGAAGGGCATTGTAGCTAGTGAAATTACTGGGTAAATGAGACTTTATGACCTGATTACACAGTGTAGTAATCTGATTACTAGACTGTGTGATGTCTCAGGATGACGTGCGCAGTGCAGTGTCACGAGAAACTTTATTATTTAAAAGGTCCGAGTGACACTGCAACTGTTATGGGCGGCCGTGTCGCTTAACATCAGGTGAACGTCTAGCACGTCACGTCAGTCATTCTCATAAAAAAAATTTAATATATTTGGTAGGTGTTTGCTGATTGAACCATAACGTTAATTAAAATTCAGTGTATCGTTAGCCACAAAAGTTGCGGAACATGTCTAAACTTTCAATTGAGCTTCCAAATACATCCACTGGCGACACCGACAACAGAAACTTTTCGTGAACGACAAAGTTGCGATCGGTTATTGGTACAGTCGGCGACAAAAATGAACAGTACACCTAGCACGAATTATTACGCGCGCGTAAGTGTAACGTTAACGTAAAACCCCCCTATTGCGATTGCGTCTGTCGCTCAACTGCTGTCAAAGTTCATACAATTTTGACAGCAGTTGAGCGGCAGACGCGCGTCAGTAGCGCTGTTAGCCAATCGTTATAGGGCAGATCAAATGCCATACAACTGGTTTACGTCAACGTTACACTTACGCGCGCGTAAATATTCGTGCTAGGCCTACAGATTTCATTTAAAAGTTGCACTAATTTTTAATTTTTGAATACGTTCCGGACTTTGCTGTGCAACACACAAAATGTACCAACTAGCAGAACGCACAAACACAACATCGACTAACTAAACGCAAAAGGTACAAATTAGCAGAATGCACAGGCTTAAAACGTACATCAGTATAGCGTTCAAAAAACTCTATCATCTCATCTGTTGTCATAGGACTCTTATATTAGAACTATGGTATAGTTTTAGTAATCATCATCATCATCATCATCATCATCATTAACAGCCCGAAGACGCCCACTACTGAACATAGGCCCCATAGAGCGCCATCTCGAGCGGCCACTCGCTTCCTGCATCTATGGGCTCCCCGCGGCTTAGCTTGGCTTTCGCTTTGTTTTAGTAATACGTTTTGTTTATTACAATATGCTGTACTAGAAAACCAAGGTCCGGTTGGTGGCCGCGAAAAAGGAGCCAATTTCAAGCATTTTCTTTATTTTAAAGTTTCAAACGCGCTTTATTTAGCGCTAACTAATTCATACGTAACGTTGATTTTACCAGCTACGGCTCGATTGCGGCGCGAAACCACACAAATCGTAAACCACAGCTGGTGCCCTTCGCATGTTTGCCATCAATTGGTTCCCACACAAACTTACGCCAAGGTGCGGGGCTAATTAAAGCCATTTTGTTTTAGGTAAATGTGGGTAGGTATAGTGAGAGCATTATTAGATTTACCTAGAGGCTGTTCAGCTCCAGTCTGACTCTGACTATCCGGTCATGTGCGAGCCGGACTCGTGCACGAACGGTTCCGTACTATTATCTATAAAACCGGCCAAGTGCGAGTTGGACTCACGCACGAAGGGTCTCGTACCATTATCTGTAATAATCGGCCAAGTGCGAGTCAGACCCGTGCACGGTGGGTTCCGTACCATTATGTAATTCTATAACAACGAGCAAAAATATCACGTTTGTTGTATGGGTGCCAATTTCAATATTTATTTTATTCTGATTCTGTTTTTAGTACTTATTTTTTGTTATAGGGGCAATAGAAATAAGTAGGTAAGTACATCTGCTGTGAAATTTTCAACCATCTAACTATCACGGTTCATAAGACGCCTGGTGACAGACGAACGGACGGGCCGACAGACCGACAGCCAGACGGACAGCGGAGCCTTAGTAATAGGGTCCGTATTACCCTTTGGGTACGTACGGAACCCTAAAAACAAGTTTCAGACATAAAATAGAAATACTTTTCTATTTTGTGTTTCAGATCAGAGTTTCAACATACTCTCACTCACTCTGTTTTTGTTTTCATAGATGACCACTTTAAAACGATTAATCCAAAAGTACTGTCTGTGTATACATGCCACAATTCCACTGTAAATGTAAAGTGGCACTGCATTAAAGTGCACCCGCTAAGTACGTGTTATTGGCTATAAAGTTATGTTTACGACTGTTCAACGTTATAGACTGCCATCGTGAGTTGAAATTATTGCTATTACCTAGTTAAAAACGTTTAAAGAACTGTTATGACATGTTTGAACTAAGTACTTCTACGAAGTTACGAACAGTAGGTAGACCTCGCGATAGGGATGTGACCTAAAAGAGGAAAAACAATTTTTTAATAATCGATTATCCAAAACTGCTAGCAGTTGCCACCCATTCACCCCCCCCATTCAAAGGTTGTCCTTTCACCTTCATCCATTCATCCTTTTCCCTTATCTTTTTCCCCCTCCCTTCTGTCTTCCTTGAGACTGGGATGAGGCGTAAAACTAATAAACCCGTGCGAAGCCGGGGCGGGTCAGCTAGTTTATAATATAATATATTGTGATAACTGGATTTCACATTCACTACACAACAGAAGAAATGTGGTAGAACGCTATCACGCTACCCTGTCAAACATAAAAAACAAATAAGTAAGTAATAATTTAATGCACAAAAAGATCGATTATTCAGATAATTAACGATATCGAACTAAGTATAGGATAATGACTTAATGAGTAGCTAAATTATGATAATATTATTAATACTTATCTATGTACATACACTTTCTGGTTTATCATTTGAACCGAATTTCCTGTACTTACTCCATGCCGACCGATATGATAAATCGCGCCGTATCTAGTCCCCTGCTAGCTATAGCTACGGACGGATATTATCACTAGCTGACCCGCCCCGGCTTCGCACAGGTTTATTAGTTTTACGCCTTATCATATCTGTTTTTTTTTTGCGGGAACGCGGAATAATTCACGTCGTTGCATTGTATTACTTTTCAAAACTTTTGCTTTTTCCAGTGTTAATGTTTAAAATTGGTGACGTTTTACGCATTAAGTGCTGAATTACGAGCATGAGTGAGGGCAAGTGATATAATGTGGTGAAACGTGATTTTTCGTGTTGCTTCCAAAACTCCATAGAAGCTTCTAGTAAAGTTGCCACCACTTCGCTGGAGCATGACTTAGACTGGACTATGACTACCTGACTTAAACTGGACTATGACTTTGACTAGGACATGACTGCGTGAAATATTTTATAACACGGTGAAAATATAATACTTGACACTGGCTAAATACACAATGTGTGGAGCCAAATTATAAGGAAAAAATATCATATCTGTGTCTCAGTCTAAAGGAGAGAAGGAATAGGGAAAAAAGATAAGGAAAAAGGATGAATGGATGAAGGTGAAAGGCTTCATACTTTTCCTTTTTTCTTGGTCTGCATTATAAGTTATCTTATCACCAAGACTTGCCAAGCTTTCAACCTATCATAATCCCATTGGTTTTTAAATCGTAAAGCCCTAAACAGGCGCGTTACCCACGCGTAGCGCTCTGTGGGTAGCGGAATACAGCGAACAGGGTTTTCAAAAAATATACAACTCTGTTTACATTGCTTGGGTAATGGGGCGTTTCACACCACGAGTGGTTCGCACCGCGGTGTGAATCGCCCAAGTGCCCTAAATGAATAGGCTCTTTCGCACCGCGGTGTGAATCGACCTCTGCTGAGGCATTTTTATACAGAAGTGAGTCGATTTAGCTGCACGCGAGTGTAGGAGAAATGTGTTGTTCCTGTTTGTCCCCTCGTGCTGTCCCTTTGTGGAGACAAACAAGAATGCAAATGAAAAATAATTCCTGTCTGTCCCCGAATTGTCACCGAATTCATATATTTGTGCCCACAAATACGTTATTTAGGTAGGTATATCTAAGTATGAAATTCAGTTTAATCCCTTCTTCCTTGTAGTTTCAGTTTTATACCAATGTACTCTGTGCTTTGTAGTTTTGACAGCATCGCTTTTGATATTCATATATCAATAATGGAACAGTCAAGTCGTCTATCAGGCGTCCAACTTGAAGCTCATAATTCCATCAGAAGTGGAAATCGCCGTTAATCTGTTTAGTTACTCTGAACTCGGCACTGCAAGTTGCAATCACCGTGATTTAGCTGCAAACTAATTCAATAACTGATCAAGTGATCACTGAGCTTCGATTTAGCAACAATGTTTCAAATATATATTGAATCATCATCATCATCATCCACATCAGCCTTCGTCATCCACTGCTAGGCATAGGGAGACCTTTGTACATGCCAATCGCTTCGGTCCTGTGCCACGTTGAGACTTGAAACGCTATTTGAAGTAGCCCTTCCAAATCCAGATGTCAATGCCAAAATTGTACAAGTTTGAATTTTCTTTTTCTGTTCTTTTCGCCATTTTCTATTACTTTAAGAGCCAGCTTTCACACTTTGCGCTGGATAACGATGACAGTGTTTAATGTACAAAGCGCGTATGTTTTCCTACCCAGCGCTATCTTGTGATGCTGGCTCTAAAGGTATATTAAAAATAACTAAAAGCTCCTAATTATAAATTTTTTTTTGCCAAATGCACAAGACGTGCGACCCCATTCCTCAAGCGAGGAAAAAAAATGTATAAAAATTTAAACGGAATTCTTAACCACAACATGCTATGCGTAGCAACATTCTTCTCGGTACATTAAAACTTCCTGCGATCACCAAGCCGTCTGCCAAGTTTAGAGAATATACATAGACATATATATTACTTCGTAAGCTATGAGAATATGACAAACTCGTATGATAAGCGTCTAAAGTGGCACTCTATAGGACGGTCTATATTCAGCAGTAGATGTCTTCCAGCTGATGATTGCGTGATGGCAGAACATGACTCTTATAGCAAAGGCCTTGTAAGACACAAGCAAAAACAACCACAAAAAGGGCAAGAAGTACTGAACCATGGACATACATATAAGGACAGGCCTAATGACAGATTAAAACGTCGCTTCAAGAGGGAGCCAAGTTCACAGATTGGCATCCACTAGCGCCCAGTCTGTGTTGGAAGTGAGAAGATATCGGTCGTGTGTCTCAAAGAAAATATGCCAAGTTGTGTTGTGAAGGGTTGCACAAACTACACTCAAAAGTGCAATGCCAAGAAAGACAAAGTTTCCTACCACAAGTAAGTCAATATTTTCAATATTACACTCCGTTTTGTACGAAAATAATCGAATTTATATTTGGGATAATCATTGTAAACAAACATTGACGGACATAATGGCAGCGATAGGGCCGTTCCGAAACCAGTATCGGTACCAGTACTCGATACTTTTCGTACGATACTCAGTATACTTCATTGAACAATTTTTGTAATTATCTCTATTAGGCCTATTTTCGCTACTGCTACGAGGTTATTTAAATGAATACCTACAGTATAAATTGGCTTTCAAACATAGCCATATTTCTATGTGGTTCTTACATTAGAAAGCTTCTTGAATATGATTTAATTTTAGCTTATCACCGTTGTCGTTTATAGTTTATATTTTTATACAGATTAAGAAGTGCAAAACAGCCAAAATTTTCAAAAAAATATTCAATGTGCAGATTTAGCCCATTCACAGTTTTATTATATGTATTGATGATGACGATTGATGATTAATGCTGATTGATAATTGTGATATAAATAAAAAAATAGTAAATAGTAGATAAATTAAAAAATAATATACTTACATTCTTATTGCTTCGTGCAAACCGCACTTGGCCGTTTTAGAAAACAAAACTATCCTAAATATTAGTCTGGAAAATTTGCTATTACCATACCGAGGGGTCTAGCAAAGATATCAACCACTAACGCTAACGCCTTACGCTAACTCCAAAAATGTATTGAAATGACATTCGCTGCGGAAAAAATAGTGATTTCCGAAATGTCATTCCAATACATTTTGGAGTTAGCGTGAGGCGTTAGCGTTAGCGATTGGGATCATTGCTAGACCCCAAATCTGTTACGTAGTTCCAGCGTGATGCGTGTTCAAAGAGACAGACAAAAAATTTATTTCGGATTTTATCTCGCAGGGAAACACCGATCATAGCTCTCTATAGCTCATTGCGCGACTTTGAGCTTACTAATGAGGCCAACAGGCAACACACACTGATCGAAAACATTAACATAGTTGGCTGTGTTTTAGTAGGTAGGAAAGTAAATATATAATCTGTCCGCACTGTAAGACTTAATTTATTTGATGGAAATTATGTGCTTCCTTTCATTCATCATTAATTTTCATCACTCTTCACGCAGGTGTACAGCCAGGTGCAGCTATTAGCTAATTAATAATATAAAATATAAGACAATCAATGTAAATATTACTGGGGAACAATTATATACATGATGTTGACGATGTTTATTTCACTCTGATAATTATTATACTTACCCCAGGCTAGCAAGGAATAGTACCTAACTACTTCATAGTAACTTCAAAATATACACTAAAAATGGTACAGGTACGAGATTTTTTATGTACAAGGTCAAGTATAAGTTTTTAGATTGCGTATGTGTACTGACATCACTATGTCAGTACACATATGTCAGTACAGCAAGGCCACTGCCTTGCTGTACAGACACGTCAACACTTCGAGATACCTATAGTCAATCCTTCAGCGAATAAAACATTTTCTAATAAAAGGTAATTTTTGTAAAATAAAAAGTCTTAATTGAATGGTACCTAGTTGATTTTATTTTTATTTAATACTCCCAAACTTATTCCACTACTAAAGTGCAACCAGAATAGACTAATATCATAACGTTTCCACAATATTGAACACTATTATACGAAACAAAACTCCCTGCTTTATTTTAAGTGTGCAGTTCCAAAAAATACTCATACAGATATTTTACTGAATGCCACCCGTACGTATTTCTAGGTGATACCAATACTAGTATTGGTCGTGCACCTTCCTAATTTTCCCAACTCGTCGTAGTTCCTGAGTAATCAAAGAGATGGCGCTGACTTTTCCCCACACCATTTTGAGTAAATAAAATGTTCCTTCGGGCATATCCTGATATATAGATCTATGGTAAAAACTGTTTAGCCAATAGTTTAAGTTCAAGCCGTTGAATATTCAGCACTTGGTTCCAATATATTTTATTGTAATTCAAAGACCGTAGGAAAGTGTCTGTGGTGTCGGTCCCACCGCTTGAATGCCAATGTTTTTAAAGTCTGCACAGTTCAAAAGTAAAATAACGACTACCTATACTTCTCTGTTTAGGAATAACTAACTTAAGTAAGTAAATACGTACTTAATAAATACTGGCATAAATCATCTTTTCACTTGGAAGTACTATTTATAAAGTTGTAAGGGTTCTTTCTTATATTCGTGTATAAAGGCTCTGATACCTTGGTAATTGGAGAATGTTTCTTTCATGGTGTAAGGGTGGGCTTAGAGGGTCAAATGGGTTTTTGAGTATGAAGAAACGCGGATGCAATCGCGGGCTGCATCTAGTTTTTTTCTATATGTACCTATATTATGTAATTTACTAATATACGAGTGAATCTCCCAATGGTCACCGTCCACGCTTCGCCGGGCGGGTTAATGTAAAAATCTGACAGAAACTTTAACTGTGGTTTATTATGGTGCAACTCAGCCTTAGATCATATTATTATTACAATAGTTACCGATGTTTAGCAACCGAAACCATCTGTGTATTGATCGCATAAGCATAAATAAACAATGTATTACGCATCATGATATCATATCTCGGGCTGCTATCCGAGATTTCCCACGTTCGCGATAACGCGAGCCCCTAGGGCAAGATCGTCTCGGAACCGCTGATAAAAATCACATTAACAGTAATTGGAGCTGCGATTAGAGATAGCCCTACGGTTACGACCTTTGCGGTGCTTTAATATGCTTTAACAAACAATTAATGTAACCGCGATGTGTGCAGTGTTGCCTTCAAATTGATTTAAGTATGCCGGCTTTTCTGCACGGTTGTACCGCAGATTTTAGGAAAAAAGTTAAGAACTTATACTTTAGTTTTAGATTACAAATAAATAAATAAACAATTTAGGAATGTCTTTTTGTATTTGAAAATGTTTTTCCGTCGCTCTCTCCACACGTATACTGATGAGTGAATTTACCTACATTTTAGCGTTTCGGGCGCCAACGGTTTCCAAACTCACTTTTAATTTTGGTGTCAATCGTTTGGATAGATTAAAAACTATGCTGGTACGTTTTGATTTTATTGAAAATATGTTTCGTCTTCAAGTTACAATTACTTTTCTTCGTGATCATTTTGACGCCAAAATTCCTAAGTTTAGGTGGCTATAAATACGAAGATAATGTAAAACATAAAAAAAGAAGACGGACATAGCCAAGTATTTTACTGAGTAGACAATATACAAGGTGACCTTGAATTGGTATGTTACCCCGAAATGGGGTAAATTTACACCCCAAGGTTGACAATGTTTCTTCTACGACTTTACTAAATTAATCGTTTTTCATTGAAGAAATACCATGTAAAGTTTGCGTTCGAAAATAGCCTTAGCGCAGCTGGGTGGTTGAACTTTGTCCTTGACCGAGTGCACATAAATGAGTTTAACGACCTGTGTTTAGAAATGAATTTATAGTATCTTGTTAACTCTTGTAGCGAACGCATGTGCAATTTTGCGAGTGGATTTATTTTTTACCATGGAGGTTTTGAAACACCTAGTTTCAAGTAAGACTCTCACAACTTGTAGGGTATCATGGTCCCAGTCCCCCCATTTCAGGATAACATACCAATTCAAGGTCACCTTGTATAACAAAAACATCATAATCGTATAACGTTTAAAGGCAGAAAAGCGTTGGCACTTTTTGTATGAACAAGAGGTGGTTTACGCTTCTTTTAAACCATAATATATATAATATTATAGAAGGTAACGTAAGTAGAACTCATAATAGCACGTAATCCGGCTTACTTTACGTAAAAATTACGTCGACTAACTCGACCGGTGTTCGGGCAATAAAGATGCCCATCCTCACGGAGTATGCGCGGCGCCGATGGCAGCTCTGCGATGACTGAGTCCCGATTGCCCGAACACCGGTCGAGTTAATCGACGTAATTTTTACGTAAAGTAAGCCGGATTACGTCATAATATGTATGTGCAATCTAAAGTTAATGCAGATTGTGAACGAACACACAAACTTTCAAACTTAACATTATATTAAAGTCGTTAGTTGAATAATTAACATTCGTGAGGTATGTATTGTGATCAAGTGTCAATGTGTAAACATTACAATTTATGAATGGAAAATTGAAAACAGCGCGTGCGTTAATTGCCTATAATTTCAAAGAATCGATTAGCAATTTAAACTCTACTTTATTTTATCGTTTCACATAACCATATTTTTTGTATTACATCACACTTGCTCGTAAAGTGGCTCTTATTACACCGCTTTAGGCTCACAATCCAAGATATTACGCACGGATGTTTTTTTACTTTACATTACCGCTTGTGTTTAGCATACCCATACCCCAGATAATATAATACCTACAGTACAGATGCCTCATCCCATACAACGGAGTAACTCGGGCTATTTTACGAATTATTTTATTTCTGCATAACGCAAGATTATCAAGCGACATTTATTGCGTGTTGGCGAAGTATTGGGCCAAATGAATACACTGGACACTAACTAGTAACGCTCACGACACGATTACTAAATTTTTTCACTTTCGGGCTATTTTTCGTTTGTACCGGATGAGACCCCATGCCCATACACACAGAGCAAAAAAAACACTTCGCCGTGAAGCGTCATTTGTTTCAATGCTCTGTGAGCAAAGCCATAATCAGCCGGAACAAGAAAAGTAATTTCATTGATTAAAAATAAAAAAGACTTATTGCGAAGGTGGCAACAGGAAAGGCATTAACCAGCGGAAACGGAAACAGCACCCGCCAGGAAATGCTCTCCTATTCCGACGACGAGTTCCCTTCGACGTTTACGAAGTTCCGCTTCCAATAAACAAATCGAAGCAAATTCCCGCGTGAAAATGAACTCGAAATCAATTACTTAGGTACATAAATCAAATTATTTAGTTATCTGATTTTACTTCTACTCTATGGTACATAAGTAGTAGTATTATTTATTCTGTGTCTATAGTTTATTATTCAGTCTATACTGTTGTAGTCTATGATGTCTACAAATACATTCTATTATTATTATATTATTTAAATAGCCTATTGTCGTTGACTGTACTTTTGGTACTTAGAACTTTTTCTATTTATAGAAAAGTGTGACTAGTTTTTGATGGACGTTTTTAATGAACCTGTGATCGATCGGAACCAACTCTCAAGCAAGTTTAAGCTACGAACATGGATGAAATAAAAAAGAAGGATTGAGTTTTGATTGACATCGAACTGAAGCCCAAAATGGCGGACATATTACATATGTGTGTCAGATAAAAGTAGGGCGACCGGCTGCATATGATGTGAGTGTGTGCGTACCCCGTTCGTACGTACGAAGCGTTCCGGCTTCCTAAGGGTGCTTCAGTTTCGGATCAGACGGGATTCCCTCCTTCTATTTTTAATAGCTCCATGGCTACGAACATAAGATATCACGAATCGCGCCAATTTTTGTTTTGAAGCTGCATTGTGGTAGTTAACTAACATATTAGAAAAGATACACAGCAAAATTGATAACCTTCTCCTTTTTTGAAGTCGGTAGAGAAGTATTGTATTGTATGTGAGTACATTTTAGGTCCGAACATTTTCAGTAAGCTGTACGTAAAAAATGAAATTATCACGAACCAACATGAAAGATACTGAAATAGGGTATCAACGGCTAAAAGCAAAATACATCCCATGAGTACAGATCGGTTTTCGCCTTCTAAATTAAGCAGACGACGCGGCGTTTGCCGGAATCGCATTTGCCATAATTGGTTTCAGCTGATCGAACCTCGTATTTACATCTCAGACTAGCAAAACAATATTAAACGATACATAAACTAGCGATTCTACTTCTCGCCGCTCGCTACGAATATAGAGATGACTGTCCAAGCACCGAAAAATAAATATACGGCCAAGTGCGAGACGAACTCGCGCACGAAATGTTCCGTACCATTATTTATAAAACGAGCAAAAAATCACTTTAGATATTCTCCCTTAAATATTTAACAAATACCATTCGCAATGCCATTTTGCATTATTTTAGAATACAACAAACGGCAACGATGACCCGCGCCATTCAGTATAGTAGGCATGATGACTACTTTTAAAAATGAACAAGTAAATATTACTTTCATAAAGAAGATTAAAAATGAATGCAATAATTGAAAAAATAAGTAAAATCGGAATAAAAACAAGGAGTAATAAGCTTTTAAAGTTTCTACAGGAGGCATGTCTTGTCCCTTTCTCGCGAAACAGAGCGCCCTCACAGTTACTATGAAAAATCTACTCGTGACGTCACATGCAAAAGAGATTGTATGAAAAGCTACCACAGATTAGTAATGAGGTACTTTAACGACCTTCCTCTGACGTCACTGGCCGTTTGAGCTATCTCTTTCTATTCCGGTTTTTAAAATGCTTGTAACTTGGTCATTTTTTGAGATATTTAATTTTTGTTTTCAATAATGATTATCTTTTGAGAAATATTGTTAATTTATCAAAAAAAAAATTTTTTTGTCATCATGCCTATTATGTAAAACACACTCTGAAATAGTATATGATATATTTAGTAATCCTATCTGTACTTCACTTTCAATTTCTCGGGTGCTATCTAGATTTTTCTACTAATTAATCTGAGATTTACATGCACGGATTGGCAAATGAGTGATCGAATGGTTTCTAGTCTAGCGACTTCGAGAGCACTTACACGGGTGTAGAATGTAGCCAAAGGGGTTCGGGTAATTTTATTCGAAGGTTGGCGTCGTTTTTTTTTAATTGCCCAATTTTGGGACTATGATCATTTTGTAGTAATACATAACTTTGTTACATTTAAAATGATACCTCTTCTCTAAGTGATATCGGAGCCAAGATATTACAGTTTGAAAGAGTTTGAGCGAAATCAGAGTTAGGAAGCAAGTTATTAACTTACCGTCCGCAGTCATATTTATAGTGTCATGTTGGGTTCATCATCATCAGCCTGAAGACGTCCACTGCTGAACATAGGCCTCCCCCAAAGAGCCACTTGCCTCTTGCATCCATCGGCTCCCCACGGTTCTAGGTCGTTGGGTTCGTTTCAAGCCATTATCAACAAACATACGTAAGTATACATACTTGAAACGAATTGACCGTCCTAGTTGAACACTTCCGTTTTTCTGTGTTCGCGATGGAGTAATGAGAAATTCTAGGGTCCAGAGTCCACTAGCCTATGGGGCATTTTGATGCGGTTTCGAAGTTTTTACCTTAGGTATCATACTATTCTATGTTTTTACCATAACCCATTTACAAACTCTTAAAGTTGCATTTTATTTTCTCGCGGGAACTTTAAATTAACGGGGATAAAAAGGATCTTAAGTTGTTATTTCACTTTTTATTATTAGTGATCAGGAATTTTCAAGCTATTGTGCTCGAGCAGCATGCATTATAATCTTTGGTGAGCGGTCATTAAATTTAAAAAACAATTTCGATAACTTTTGGTAGTTCAACCCTTATTTTCCCTTTTGGGATGTACATTTTGAGGCAGGAATATTACAAACAACGCAACAGAATTGCACAGCCTCACCAAGCCAACAAACCGAGTCGCCTCCATTCAAGCATCAAATAATAATTGAAGTATTGTTAGGCCTACGATACAGGGCGTAGCTCCACTCTCTAGCTTGAGTCTAGAGACCTAGGCTAGGTAGTTAAGTACTATTGTTATGGACGGAATGCCCTTAATTCGATTACTGGATGGCTGTGCAGCCTGTGCCAGCAAATATCTTAGTTTTTAGGTCGTGCAAGGGAAGGAAAATTGTACTTCGGATTCGGAAGCTTTCAGAAGAAAAATACACCTCTACGACAGTTAAAATAGATTTCTAGAGGTATTATGCTAAACTAACTTTAAAAAGGACGTTGTACTCAATTCTGTAGAGTTTTTTAATGTTTGTTAAGTACTTACCTAACAAACATTAAAAAACTACACAGTGTACCTACACAGATCATAAAATATGACGCTTTACACTTACTAGTATATTTAGTATAAGTATATTTTTAAAGTAATTTTTTATATGTAGTTTAAGTAGGTAGGTATATTTTTTTCGTGCTCTGGGGTTAGCAGAAGAATTCCGTCGTTTATATCTCTTTTTACTTTATTTGAGACGGCATTCTTTTAGATTGGTCCCATACAAATTTCACCAAAATCAGTTCAGTAGTTTGGTTTTAATTGAAAATAATTGGAAGATAATAATTTCTCCAAAATCAGATCTTTTTGAACAGTGGTTAGCTTCCAAATGTATACATAGACTATACACAGCTAGATTACCAAAGTAACAAAACAGATACATCAGCGTGATTAATTCTCCTATAATCATATTTAATAATAATTTAATCAAGCGTTGAATCAAGCATATTAAAACATTTGAATTCGGTAACCACAAATTCTGTCACAAACAGTAAAATCAAACACAGGTTTAGTGGGTTAACCACAATAAGTAAATCTTCAGTTATCTACCATCCAATTATTCAATCTATTTTCACCCTAAAGTCGCGGACTCAAAGTTGAAAGACCCATAATTAGAACTTAGTACTTCCTGAAATGTTCACAAAATACTTAAAACTTGATCCTAAAACTCATGAAAACTGTAGACTTTGCTCGCCGTGAGGGTGGCCACCCAAGTCAGATTAAATATTCATAAATCGTTTGTCATATCGATTTTTCAAGAACTGAACGTTCGTATACTCACCGTAGTATGTTAATTTTATCTAGTCATACATTCTTCATAGTACGTGCATCTGAAAAAAAGAAAATATGTGTTAATAACTATGAAATCCAGAACAGCGCCCCTAGCGGTAACCTACGTAACTAAGGATTCCATACGAATATTTTACCATTTTCGATCAAAGTAGTTCAACCTAAACTACAACTTGTACTCGATATATTATAGTGAGTTGGTTGTACATTCGAACTCGAGATTTAAAATCACCGCTCAAAACTCGAAAGCTGAACCTATTAATACCCAAACAAATTACTATTATAATAATATTATCTATTCCATGCCCGAAATCGAAAGTGTACCGTCCATTCCAGCAGCCAGTACCTACCAGTAGCTTCAACTAGATGCCTAGTGATTATTATATACCTACCTCTTGTGACTGCTTATAACTTACAATAAAATTAGTTTTTCAATATCTTTACTATTGAGCCTTTTATTTCATTGTGAGAAAGAAGGTTCTGTTAAACTTCGAGCGCATGATATCGTTAGTTTAATTTCTGGTTTTCCAATTTCTTAAAAGCATTGGGTCTTCTGGGTGTTATTTTAGGCTGTCTGTCGGTAAGGGTTATTTCATTAACCTACGTGGTAATTAACTTTCAACATTAATTACATTTAAATAAATGAAAGTCACATAAGTGAGGGCACGCACAGGTAACTTTTCATTAGATAAGCTCTACTACAGTCTCTAGACTTTTTAGACCTATACGACAGATTTTTATAACATAAAATTGTAAAACGTCGCGTGCGTCCCTTTGGCCGCATTCATAATATAAAAACCAAGCTGCGCTATATATTTTATCTGTGGTTGAGATAGCTAAGTGACATGTAAAAATTTTCCGACCACCATTAAAACGCTAATAAATTGAGGAAATCGTAAGATCAGTCAGATTTGCTGCTTCCGATTACCGGAAGGGTACGAGGAAATTTGGGCGAGTTTTCGGAGGCTTACTATAACCTATTGGATGATTATGGAGTTCCGATTGGCTTTGACAAATAAGTAATTTAAATTAGGCACATTAATTCCCTTAAATTAAGAATTACGCATCTGTCCAATCCAGAATCTGTCCAACACCGAACAATCGGGAATTTTACACTGAGTAGTATATTAGATATCTGTGTTTTACACAAAGAGGTATATGTACTACGTATCATAGAAGTCTTTGGATTTACACGGGCATCAGTCTTCATTCCCTACATCGTATTGTCATTTTAAAAGCTTCAGGCTTCAGAAGCAAGCTAATCGTATTGCCTTATTGGAATAATAAAAGTTAAAACCGTAATATAAGGATATTAATAGTGCAAATAATTTAACTAGTCACACAGCCTAGTCTACTATTATTGTCTCCAAGGCTCACTCTCTGCGATAGGACATGTTTTGTACACAGAAAGGTTAGGTTAAAATCAGTTAGATACCTACGTAGTGACAAAATAGGTACCAATATTAAACTGTATTTTTATCTTTACAGGTCCAGATAGATCTGCCTGGTCCTCCGCCTGCTTACGAAACTGTCGTAGAGGGTCCCGCAGATGGCAAGAACTGCCTACCGTTAGAGGTACGTGTTTACTATACCTACTTCCATTATAAATAATAATTCTAGGCACACAGTCATGTCTTCAAAGGTCTTCGGGTGGCTCTAAAGAATCTAATACCGCTAGCAACCTATACTGACTATTGAGGATGTAGAAGAGATAAGAGTGTAGATTCATCCTTCTAGATATTAAAATTTGTATTTACCTGCTTCAATTCAAAAGCATGAATGAACCGATTTGAAAATAGTAGAAAAAATGGTAAATAAATACCAAAGAACTTCTACAAATTAATGTTCTAAGGTGAATAAATACCCAACAATAATAAGTAACCGGCAACCGACGTAGTTTCATAGAATAAAAAATGTAGGTGGACAAAATCCCCCCACTAGGTGGACCGACGATGTCGTTAAAGCCGCGGGGAGGCCTATGTTCAGCAGTGGACTTCTTCAGGCTGTTAATGATGATGATGACTTTCCATTAGGTTACATTTTAATAGTAGTTAACTTAATCGTTGAAGGCATTTACAACCACGAAATATGCCTTAAACTGATAAAGGCAGATTCCAATGCAATCAGCACGGTTAGCATGAGATGTAGAAATCCATATAAGTTACTCTTACTATCTCTTCTCTCTTTCATTTGACCAATGACAACCCAAAATAAACGGCAAAGAACGAGTCGGACTCGGGCACGAAGGGTTGCGTATCTATAAAAAAGAGAAAAAATCAGGTTTGATGTATGGGAGCCTCCTTAAATATTTATTTTATCCGTTTTTTAGTAGTACCAATTCAGGTTCAGATTGTATAAGTAGAAACAATTTTTTTTAAATTATGTTGTCTGTCTTTCTGTCTGTCCCTTTGAACGCATCATTGGTAAGCTGGCAGTTGACTGTGGCACTGCTTTCAACCAGATTGTTTTAATTTTCAGGAAGTGATCACCGATCCACTCCCGCACTGCCACGCCTCTAGGCGGTGTGACAACGAACTACCGTCTTACGAGGCTGCCGTGCTGCTGAAGGATACAAAGTTATAGAGCTTTATTATTAATTAATAGATTAGGTAGCTCTGTATGGTCTAAATTACTTCGGAAGGGAGAGTGCACACTTTTCGGTTGGCTTGGAATATTTTTTTCGGTGTAGCACGACCTTTGCGTCAGTGATTTTTTATTTCATGTGTGAATATTTATAATGTACCATAGAAATTTAAATATTGTGGGGTAGGCTTATCTTCTTTTGAACTGATAACACCAAGTTATAGAGCTTTGTAATTCTAGAAATGCTACGCAGTTAATGACATATTTTAAAAACTATGTTTGGTATAAATAAATCAATGTGTCTAAACTAGATGCATGTATTTGTATAGTTGTATAGTGTCAATGTTTTTATTTTTATAAATGGGGCTGGGAACAAAAATGCTTGTATTGGTGTTAATATACATAATGTACCTACAATAGGCTGACATTAGGATACGCCACCCAACTAGTCATTTCAAATCAGTTTTGAAGATTAAATTCAAAAACCTCTAGAATAACGAAGATACGTTCATTTGGAGGTGCTAACTATTATGTAGGTAGGTACTAGGTACGTCATTAGCCATTCATTAATTAGATAACCAATCGTGTATTAAATAAATATAACAGTTTTGAAGATTAAATTCAAAAACCTCTAGAATAACGAAGATACGTTCATTTGGAGGTGCTAACTATTATGTAGGTAGGTACTAGGTACGTCATTAGCCATTCATTAATTAGATAACCAATCGTGTATTAAATAAATATAAGGTGTAGTTTGTGAATTTTTATCGTAAATTATATGGCGCACCTGTGCATGTAACATTCATCCAAGTTGTGTATTTTGACATCTAAAGGTCCCCATGGAGGATCCCAATGTTGCCTCCATCAAAAGAAGTCTGACAGAGAATGTCCAAAGTTAAACCTTCTAAGCTTCTTCCAAGTTTTATCCGCGCCCGTCAGACTACTCTATAATACTAAAGCTATTCATCAAATATGTCAGATTCGGGTGGCTTGGAGGAAATTGCGTCTCCTACGATGCATCTTGAATCCGTTATTATCCTGGCCATCACGTGACTTGGCTGTTCTTTATGATGCTGGCCTAGCCTAAAAAATCTCAAAGAATAAGATAGTAGGTTTATTTTCGTATGGAAGTTATTTTTTTAATATATTTTTTTTACTATCGTGTGGTTCTTAATGCAATTCTGAACGATATAAATTGCATCGGTACTTATCTTGTGTTAATTAACTCTATTTATATCTCGTATTAATTTAATCTAACTAGACAGATATAGATAAAATGATTATATTAAGTACCTATAATTATGTAATGCCTATTTTTTTGTGCTTAGTACCTACTAATGTATTAACCGTACCCTTTGCTATTTTTTGCACACTTGGAGTCATCATCCTACATACGATAGTATAATATTAGGAATTATTTATTTAAAATTAACATTACGGTCATTGGTTAATTAGGTAGGTACTTAGTCAATAACGAGTTCAGAGTTGGTCTTATGACTAGGATAAGGTAAATAATTCGATAAGAATAAAGTAATAACGCTGTTTAACCTAATAAAACGAAGGTATCTTGAAATGTATCATTTGAAAAACAATGGTACAAGGACAAGGTATGATTTTGTAGTGCAAAATGCTAAACCAAATTAATTTGATAGTTTTTTTTTTCTTATATTTTGGCACCACACATAGTGTATTTAGCCAGTGTCAAGTGTTATATTTTCATCGTTTTATAATATATTACACGAAAAGTCATGTCCTAGTCATAGTCATAGTCCAGTCTAAGTCAGGTAGTCGTAGTCCAGATTAAGTACTCTCATATAAAAATTGGTCCTTATCATTTTGGACCTAAGAGACAGAGATAGTAACATTTTTAGATCTACAGGGTGTAACTGAATTCATTAGCATCTTTTGAAACTAGGTACCTACCCCAGATACCGGTCACGTGTGGACCTAAATTTTTGAATTCTAATGATTTGATAATAATAATAACTTCAAAAAATGGAATAACTTACTTAATTAAATGCTACAATACAAGATTTAATTAAAATAATGAAGTACTGTTTTTAATTAGTACATACAAGGTATAAAAACGTTTAGATGTATCAAAATCATCCGTGCCAACTGCGTTAGGCGCCGCGGCAATCTTCTTAATTTTCAATAAAAATATTTTCATTTTCACTTATTACTCTTTAATAATCATCTATAATTGATGTACTAACATGGGCTCAATTTATGCTAATGAATTAAATTACATTCTGTATAGTTTAGAGCTTCTAAGGATTTTACTGCGGTCCCTGTCATTTCGATCTAAGAGAAAGAGATAGTAACATTTTAAGATTTTTAAGTTGAGAGTAACGAAAATAATATCCTAGGTCTGTGTTAGAACAATGGTTTAGAACTTTTAAACAAGATTGATAGAATATCGCAAATAAAACGCTGTGATAGGATATAATTGTGTGTAAATATTTAAAAGGAAAATAGTTAAATAGCACAGAATTAAATATAATATAGTACTAAAGTAATCAAGCACAAAGTTTTAAAACACATTTTGTTGGCTTTTCTGATTCAGGTCATAACTTTGTGTTTGGATTTAGAATTACATCAAGTTCTTTTGTAATTATTTTCTAGGCTCTTTTTTTAAATGTTTATTTTTAAGAAAAGTCAACACAATAAACGCAAACAATTTCATAGCAAAAAACTGTCTTATTACTTATTAGGCAACTTTTTAGATTTCCACAAGTCGTTATCAGAGATTAAAATGTGTTTTTGTACTTTTCTCTAAAAAATCTACAAAGGGAGCATTATTCAATAGGCTACGGTACCTAAACCATTATTGATTATACTTATATAAAAGTATTTCTATTGATTATTTGATTAATTTGCTAATGCACTGGTATTGAGATGAAGCATCAACGCCTGATGTGGTGACGTGTATTCATAAGATGTGTGTGCATTCAGTAGTTTAGTGATTAGCTTGTCTTTGTAGTTATTGTAACAGCTTCATCGCGACAGGCCCGATAAACGTAATAATCTTAGAATGACTTGTAGAAGTTTTGATAACGAAATAAACAGTGGATTTTTGGCATAGATCTATATATCGGGATATGCCCGAAGGAACATTTTATTTACTCAAAATGGTGTGGGGAAAAGTCAGCGCCATCTCTTAGATTACTCAGGAACTACGATGAGTTGGGAAATTAAACGCTGCCATTATGTCCGTCAATGTTTGTTTACAATGATTATCCCAAATATAAATTCGATTATTTTCGTACAAAACGGAGTGTAATATTGAAAATATTGACTTACTTGTGGTAAGAAACTTTGTATTTCTTTTTATTGCACTTTAGGGTGTAGTTTGTGCAACCCTTCACACCAAAACTTGGCATATTTTCTTTGAGACACACGACCGATATCTTCTCACTTCCTACACAGACTGGGCGCTAGTGGATGTCAATCTGTGAACTTGACTCCCTCTTTGAAGCGACGGTTTAATCTGTCATTAGGCCTGTCCTTATATATATGTCTATGATTTTTGGGCAAATATTTTCGAGTATTAGTGAAAGTGGCTTTTGCGAAGTCATTCTAAACCTTACAATCTTATTGATTTTATATAAGCCAAGTTTTAAAATATTGTTGATTAACTGATAATTTGGCGTGTATTTTTTTGATTGAGTTGCTGATATTTTATTGTTATTTATTTATTTGTTTTAACAAAGAAGTTTTTGTTTCATTAAATTACACGTAAACGCCTAGAAGCGTTCTACGCCTTTGGGGCCGCCTAAAAATTCTGACACCGGTCTGACCACTTGTCTACACGACAAGAATAAGACAGGTAAGAAAGGTAAGTTAGTATAACATATACTATAGAACTCCTTATAAGACTTTTTTATAAGACAATACGCCGAGGAAGATACATCCGCTCTCGAACTCACTCGACTTTCCTCGAGTGCCGTCGAGATTTCTGCACAATGTGGAGTATGCTTCAAGTCACAGGGCTATCTCTATCGACTCCAGAATAATATGCAGATTCTTAGGCACATAAATTTCTTTAAAATTAGAGGCTGTAGCAAGCACTCATGGCCGTGGCAAATTAATGCCGGTCAAAAGGTAGAGCAAGAATGTAAGCATCATTCGGTTTTTAATAATAAGTGCGACGAAGTATCATAATAGTTCAACTACACACACACACACACACACACACACACACACACGCACACACACACACACACACACACACACACACACACACACACACACACACACACACACACACACACACACACACACACACACACACACACACACACACACAAAGGGAGGCTTGACAGGCGGGTTGGTGATCACAGATTTTAATTATACAAACTAGTACCACATACTAAAAGTAGTGGTATTAAAAATGTAAAAGGTGTTGTGGTGGAACAAATAGCAGAAAAGCGCAGATACGAACGACACTTTAATACGATTTTCATTTGATCAGTATTGACATTTAAATAATCATTTATAAAAAATTAGATTACTATTATTATTAGGCATAAATTGTTAAAACTTATAATATTAGCATATCTTTAAGTTTAAATATACCGATCTGTAATGTAATCACTAACAACTCCTGTGACAAATACGTATATTTGGCAAATAAATGATTTAATTGATTGATGTTACTAATAATATTTCTTTACTCAACAACTTAAATAATAAATAACATGCTGGCGGCATTGCCTCGTTGTATGGCAATGCTTAGTCTGCGCCATATAGAGACCAGCATTTTGGTCACGTGTTGCCTCGATCAGTCTTTCCGAAAGGTTTTTGTAAATTTTGTGAGCACTTGATCCCCACGGCCCCAGCGTCTCGACACCAAAAGGCGCAAATAAGTAACCATTGTCCAGGTTACTATATTTGCGCCTTTTCATGTTCTCTGCGGATTCGGCCGCCGCGCCAGCCTCAACTTGTGTTCCAGGAAGATGTGACGGCGCGAGGGTGTCAACATAGGTTGCATCCCAAACCAAGGGCCGCCCCATCTTCCATGGAATCAAGGTCATTCCGTCAGGTCTCCTGCCATCGTCACGCACGAGGCCATTGGGTTCCAGAATGGCCGCGCAGTTGGCACTGACAAAAGCTCGACGGATTATATCGTTGAGACTAGCGTGACGAGAAATCCTCCCAGCACTTCTAACGCATGATAGACCGTGGTGACCAAGCCGATCGACGGCACTGCCACACTGGCAGCGGCGCGGAATTGATTGATTGACTTTATTTAGCAATTTCTCAATTTGGAAAATGTGATAAGAAAAATTATTTTCGTTTGTTCAAAAATTTCAAGTATAAACAGCTTAGCCAGTAGGTATCAATGTTTGCCAGCTAATGATTACAAGCGTAGACCGACTGTTTGCCTAATTAATTAACTTTCATTAGCAGCATAGGAACTCGGAAGGAGAGTTCCTAATTAAAATGGTCGGCTTTAATTTTGAAAATCATCTCCTGTGAAGACGACGCTAATTTCGTTAGTGATTTCCACAGACAAAACAAAACACCGGAAGCGTCATATTTTTCAAAGCTCTGTGGTGATTTCCCACTGCTGATGAGGAAATACTTCTTTTTTTTAATGGGCAATGTGCCTTTATTATTTATAAAGATATATCAAATATCACGTATGCATGCCGTTACAATACAATATTTTCGCTTTCCGCTTCTTAAGCAGTGAAAAGTCCGAATGTACGCGTGAGACGCGAGACTATTCACTACCAATATGTAACCGCTACGCTTATGCAAAACATTAGTAATGGATTAATTAGCATTCGCATTCATTTTTAGCATGTGAAAACTCAATTAGCATTTGCAAATGAAATGTAGTTGCGAAATTCTGTGAATAATGAAATTTCATTTCAATTAAGTAATTTAATTCATTTTGAATTTAATTTTTAATATAAAGTTTCATTTCATTTTTCATTTCATTTCTCATATAATTTTTCATCTCATTTTTCATTTCAATTTTCGTTTCATTTTTCATTTCCTTTTTCATTTCATTTCAGCAAATAGCATAGCAATAGCAATTAGCATGCTAAGACTCGTGAAATAGCATTTTTATGAAATTAACGCAAAATCGCATTAAAATTTAAATCGCAATACTTGAACCGGGGAGATTTTAAAAAGTTCTGTTAACATTTTAAACATCATTTCCTGTGCCAAAGAAAGAAATAAGGAGGCAATTCCGTTAGTTGCACACTTGGCCGTTTCTCGAGTGTGCTTGGAGCGTTGGCATGTAGAAATGTAAAGGATCGTGTAGTGGAGCCTCGTAACTTACATGTTCAAGTCGCATTTTTGTACTTTAAGTGGAAAAATACGGTTACAGAAAACTTACCGACTAGGTACCTATGCCCATGGATGAAGTATAAAACTAGTAGAAATAGTAGTAGACAAAAATTCTAATAACTGGATTTATGATTTTTTAAAGCAGTAACGCCAGCATGTCCAATTCATGATTCAAATATTTCCTTTGCAAATTAATCTAAGTAAAGGCTACCTACTAATAACTGCTTGTGACAAAACCCTGAATAGAGTACCAACCTAGGAAAACAGAAAATAATACTATTTGTAAAAATTATGCAAAATCGATTTTACCAGGTTGTTAAACATTTTTTAACTACAATTTTATAGGTGCCTCTATTTAGAACCATTTTATTATCACAATCGTCGATTTTTGGCAGATAATTACTTCATTTAAGACTTGACTATAATTTATTTATTAACATCTAACTTGTAAAACAACAGGTCGTTACATTTTATAATTTATCTGAAAAAAAAGGATTAAGTTATAGAGCGTTGCTGTTACGATATAAATACATGGTAGGGTACAATACATATTATAGTAGAAGAATAGACGAGTGGTCTGGATCCTCGACCGCCTGGTGATAAGCGAGCGAGGTTGTGGTTAAGTTACATAAAGTTACACATCTTATAAAGGTTCTTACACCCGTAATAATTTATATAGACTTAAACAAGAATCCGCTTCCTTGTTGATGTTAGTACTTATGACCTAAGAATTCTAAACAATGTTAAATTAAACGGAATAATACCATAGAAATTGAAATGGGTCTAATCTGAACTTCTGTAAATACTGAAACATACAATCCAGTCCTAAATACACTTGTAAATCTTGTAATGTAACCTACCTATAATGTTCCAAAACAAATAATAAGGGCTCAGGTTCGTGTCTTAGACTAAAATAACACGAGTACATCGCTCATAACGAGATAGTGAAGACAAAAATGGAATACGGACTATAATAGACCAATCATAGCGCATGACTCTTGACCTATTATTGCCAATCTAGACTAACATATTACCTATAAGACAATGAAGACTATTAGATAGATTTAAATATTTGTGATTTATAGCAACGTATTTATTCATACTCACGTCATTCAAATTTTTCCTTTAGTTAAAATTTAAGCCATTCAGAGATATTTATTTGGTTTGATTCCTATTTTTACTTTAATATTATGGAACGAATCTGCCCTGGAATTTGCCCTAAGCCGAGCAATCGCTAATTCCTAAGTACACAACTTTTTTTAAACTAGCAGGCCCAGCCACAGATGAAATAAAAAAATGTTGCTCTGTTGTGGGCCCGTCAGACGTTGCCCTACTCAGTCTACTCTCCACGCGATTTATGGTATTGAGTTCACACAAAAATTCCACGAAAGCGTGGAGCTTCTCCTTAAAAAAACTATCAATTTTGTCTTGAAAACGTAATTCAGTCAAGAGGTATTTGAATTCAGGGAACATTTTAAAACAAACATAGCCTTTCTTCCAGCTGTTCTCTAGTGATACTTTTACCAAAGAACATTTCATTGAGGTAGATTTCATTAATAAGTCTCTCTATTGTATGGCCCATTAACCGAAATCATGGAAAGAATCTTGATAAATTACATAAAAAGCCAGTCATAATTTTAATGGTATTTTTTGTCAATGCCAAGTCTTTTTTCGCTTCCATTGTGTGTTTTGCTTTGAAGGTCTCATCGAGAATGTCTTGCGTTTGAGAACTGCTACTTTGTGAAATAACTTGGAATTTGCAGTAACTTTAGCTAAAATAATTTGCGTCGAGAATTCAGGCGCAAGTGAAGGCATGCGTTGCTAATTTCAGAGATGTTTTAGCTATGGGCTGAAACTTAAAATAAGGAAATAAGTAACCCTTATAGTTTTTGTTTCTATTCGATGTAGAAAATTAGCAATACGTATAAGTTATACTATGGAACTTCCATGCACTTGAATCACTGGTAATTTGGTACCTATAAGAAAAAACTCTGGCCAAAGGAAAAAAAGTAATTTTTCTCGCTGGCTAAACGGACATCCAAACCCATGCCAGAAGAAAATAAACCTTTAGCTTTTCTTGTCCTGTCCAGCCGGGCTTGCGAGTTGACTAGGTAAAGACTGGTTGATCGTTTATTGCCAATTTTCTATACCGATGCACCGACGGACATCAGCGTGCCTCGGGCTGGCGCGATTGTCTCGGGATTGCTCATTCCGATGTAATCATTTTGCGGTCAACGCGACCAGATGAAAGGGTCTTAAAATAACTGTTATTCTTTTGTAATACTACCTATTAAGTATTTATTTTGCGAGCTATTTGGTAATAATAGTGTAAGTAATTAACATTTGTAATATTGGCAGTGCAGGTAATTTCTAATATCCCGTCTATTTCCGGCCGTACCATGTCGTCACATCCCACGGCACTGGATATTGAGGAAACGCTTGCTCATAAGCAAATAAGACGTTATAATATTCGGTAGATTATACTAAAATGTAGAAATAGGTACTTTAGTTAGCATGATAGTAAGTATTGCCAGCAGTTAGTGCCAAAATAATTATTCCCGAAATCCTCACTAGCCCATTTCTATTGGTAGAGATTTCGGAAATGTCAGAAACCTCCCGTTTTCTTTCTAAACAAGTGTAAGTACTTAGTTACTTAAATAAATTGGGTACGTCCCACTTTTAAAACTTTCTCATTTAACTTTATAAAAGTGAATCAAACTACGACTGCCAGCTTGACAAAAATGTTCAACTGAGGAAATTGAATTTGTAGTAAATAAAAAATGTTTTAATATACCTAAGTAAACGTAAGGGGCTAGTTTCTAGAGCCCAAGTTTAAAACTCTTTCAACATGTTCTAAGCTAAAATCGTTCGTAATTTCGAATAAGTACATTATAATGTTTAAGTTTTTATATTTATAAAATCGCTGTAGGGTCACTCATAGATATTTTTATTTTCTTGTTTTGACGCCCAACGATCACATACATAGATCCTGGACCCTAACTAGGAATCCCTGTATCTAGGGACCCAGGAACTACAAGGACCATGGTCCCACAACACCCAGGCAGAGAACAAGTATTTGCGCTTTTTTTTCGGGCACAAATACTTGTCCTGTCGCGGGAATCGAACCCGCCACCTCCGGGTTATGAGCCGACCTGCTCAACCACCAAGCACTAATTTTGGCTTACGTCAGAATCAGCATAGAGCCGAGCCGATTATTGTACCCAGAAAAACAGTGACAGTTTTCCTCGTTGTTATTCAAACGGATAGGACAATCAAAACAATAGCAATGAATATAAGTGGAAAACAAGGAAGACCATTGTATACTCGATACAGCTGTGTATTTAATAAAGAAAAACATCTTCTATTCATACGCTAAACTCTGAAGAAATCATTTGCATAAAGATCCGGCTTGAAATATCTTATTCCCTCGTTTTGCGGTGTTCGTAAATAAATAGAGGTTTGAAAGGCGAAATAAATGGTATTTCTGAGGTCTATTCTGCTAGTGGCTCCACTCAGCCCATTCGTAAATCCAGCGGTTGGGCGGTCGAATGAACTCCAGTGCAATGCTATGTTGAAAAATGTTTGAGTTATGTTCCATTCAAGTCTGGCACTCGATAAGGAAGGATCGGGGCTCACATTAATTGCATGCTGCACAACTGTGTTAGTTTATCAGTTGACTGCCACTGTCCGTGTCCACTACCAACGGAATCCCAAACCCATGCTTAATTACTAATTTAATTACTCTATACTATCACGTTAAATGTCAATACGGCTGAGCCAATTTTTATGATAGATTTTACACATAGGCTGTGCACAAAGGTTACAAACTGTCGAAACGGAATCTGTCCGAATAAGCATTTTTCTCAAACATGCTTTGAGAGAGCATTATTTTGGTAAGCTTCTTTGAGATAAATCGAAACTGCTGTACCTACTGGCGAGCAGCGGCCGCCAAAACTTGTATGAAAATCCATATCTGTCGTGGATAAATTAGTAACTAAAATCTGTCGTGTAATTTAAAAATTGAACGATCTTTTACTCCAAAACATGGCAACCGAGGAGGTAACTTTTTATAAAACTGCCGTAATTGGATTTCGTGTTCCGATGGATCCATCACGTTTGCAGACTTTTCACTCTCGCTCAGCTCAATGCATCCTGTATTATTCGCCTTCACAAAGATGCTCTTGAATTCTTCGATCGAAAGATTCCTATCTCAAAGCGTTTCAGTCTTATAACCTCTTGAAGCTCCATCCGTACCTGGCAAGACCTAGGTTTAGATATTTAAATAAGCACGTTGAAAAGGCAATGAGCAGGCCATATAGCTCGCAAAACCGACAATGATTACTAGACTGTGTGATGTCTCAGGATGACGTGCGCAGTGCAGTGTCACGCAAAACTTTATTATTTTAAAGTTCCGAGTGACACGTTCTGTTATGGGCGGTCGTATTGCTTAACATCAGGTGAACGACCAGCTAGTCACGTCATTCATTCCCATAAAAAAAAAGTGATCGGAATTTCTTTCAAAAAAAAAAAATTACTAATATATAAAACTGAAAAGTTGTTTGTTTTTTGTTAGCTTTCACGCCAAAACGGCTGGACCTATTTGGATGACATTTTTCACAAAGATTATTTAGACTACCAAGTCAATAAGAACACTTTAAACCAAAATTCAAAGTATCCACGGAAAAACATGAAAAACGAGGCACCCTACAGTATCACTGCACAAGTACAAAAAATATGAAATGATTTCAAAAGAAAAGTAAAAGCTACATGTTAATGTTAGCCGTAAAACAAGAGTTTAAAAACAGGAAATGGGGTCGTGGTGGCAGCGCAGCTGATCTCGTTGATACGCGACTATCAAGCTATCAAGTTAATGAGCCATTAAAACTTGTACCCAGTTACCGCGATGATTGCCGGCGATGCGGCGATCGTTGCTCAAATTGTGCGCAGTCAGTCTCAGGGTTAATTAAGTACTGCACTTTGTGGCATGTGAAATCAAAAACCTCTATGTCTAGATAATTCTATGTATACATATTAGATAACCCGCCAAGTTCAAGTCGGACTCGCGAACGAAGGGTTCCGTACCATTATCAGCCTGGTGACAGACGGACAGACAGTGGGTACGAAACCAATAAACAAAACAAAAATTAATTAACAATATAGTAAAACGGGTCTCAACTCAAGTCGCGAAAGTTTAAAAACTGTTACAAAATAACTACTTATTCCTCCATTTAATGATTAGTAAGGGACCGAGGATCTGGTGAAAACAGGGAGCAGATGGATACAGTAGGCCTAGCACGAATATTTACGCGCGCGTAAGTGTAACGTTAACGTAAGGCAGTTGTATGGGGCGCTGTAGGCCTAGCACGAACATTTACGCGGGAGTAAGTGTAACGTTAACGTAAGTCAGTTATATGGGGCGCTGATCAAATGCCATACAACTGGCTTACGTTAACGTTACACTTACTCCCGCGTAAATGTTCGTGCTAGGGCCTCTGATCAAATGCCATACAACTGCTTCACGTTAACGTTATACTTACGCGCGTGTAAATATTCGTGCTAGGCCTACCGGAGGCGAGCAGCCGCTCAAGATGGCGCTCTGTTGGGAGGCCTATGTTCAGCGGTGGATGCGTTCAGGCTGTTGATGATAAAAGAGAAATATCAACGGATCATTCACATGACATTCTTCCTGAGAATCTAGTTCGGTCAACCCACAGACCTAGCATATTTTTATGCTGCTCGGTCTGAATTTGACCCTTAGGCCACCCTAGACCTAGGTCAGTTGACCAAGGGTGGCTTTTTTCACTAATGGTTAAAGTAACCAATAGTTAAAAACTCTTAACATATTTTGACCATTGGTTAGAATTTGTTAGTTTTTAACCGTTGCTTACCTTAACTTGTTGAAAAAACCTACCCTTAGTCAACCGAACTGACACTAGACGAATTGTATTAATGGTTGCATTGCATTCCAAATTCCATAATTTCCAATTTGCATCAGCAATGACTAGCATTTAATAACAACCAGTGGTATTTAACTACTGATTAGATAAAAGCTAATAGGTCGATAACCAGAAAAAACCTTGATAAGACGATAATGATAACATTTTTCTGCAGTTAATGTTATTTATGTCTAATGTTTTTGTTATGACAGCTATTATGCACCCATGATAAGTACTCTCCCTCATTAATAAATAGCTTAGATTCATAGATTTATATATCAGGATATGCCTAAAGAAACATTTTATTTTGTCAAAATGGCGTGGGAAAAGTCAGCGCTATCTATTAGATTTCGCGTGAACTACGACAAGTTGAAAAAATTAGGTGCCTATCGCTGCCATTATGTCCGTCAATGTTAATGTTTACAATGATTATTCCAAATATAAATTCGATTATTTTGTTACAAAACAGAGTGTAATAATGAAAATATTGAATTACTTGAGGTAAGAAACTTGGTCTTTCTTTTTACTGCACTTTTGAGTGTAGATTGTGCAACCCTTCACAATACAACTTTGCATATTATTTTTGTGACATTCGTCCGATGCCTTCTAACTTCCATCACAGACTGAGCGCTAGTGGATGCCAATCTGTGAATATGGCTCCCACTTTGAAGCGACCTATAACCAGTCATTAGGCCTGTCCTTAATATATATGTCTATGCTTAGATTAAATAAATTATTGTTAAATAAATACCTAATAATACTAGTCTATTGGTGTGCCATCGACGTCGGGTCCAGGGCGTATAGATATTGTGATAGTGTGACCGTGTTATAGTTCCTTTTAGTATTCAAAAAAGCCTCTTGGTATAGCTTCGGTCCCACCAATACCTCCCAAACGTCTGGGTTAGACCCGAGAATCGAAATGGAAAGTCTATGGTGTTAGACTAAAGTCTTCGCCCAGGAGTTTCAGTTACTTATAGAACTTCCTTAGTCTATTATATTATCTGGGGTCTACAAATAGAAGATAGGTACCTAACATAGAATAGGTATATTCTAAGGTACCTATTTTATTTAAAGTCTCGGGGTGTGATTATTGAGAAGGTTACGTTACATTACGTTTTGATCATACATATGAAATAACCGAAGCATTTTCATGAGAACATACTTGTTTACCCAATAAGGTCATTGTGCTCGGTGGCCAGATAAGAAGCAAATCCTGCGACCGCGTATGGTTCACCATAAAAAATACTCCATACGAAGTAATATATATATATCTATGTCCATATGTCACGTTAGCAGCCGGTAGGTAATATAAGTGTATTATTCAACGATATTTGAAGAGTTTTACGGGCGGTCGCACACAGCGGATATTACGATCGGCAATAAAACCAGCAAATAATCTGCCGTATTTTGTGTTATGAAAATACATCTCGTAAAAATAATAAAAATGAGATATTAAGAATAAGATCTACCTACTCAAGTACCTATCTAAAAAAACAAATCGCGTTCGTGTTGCCTACATAGAATTTGGTACTCACCTACCTTAAAGCAGTAAAACAGTCAACTGTATTTTATTGAGGTAGGTAATGATAATTGATTTAAAGTGCAAAAATGTTTTTATTGAAACTGTAGTACTATAAACCATTACTTACATTTAATTTTATGAATGTAGAAACTCTGAATATGTGAAACTTATCCCCGACACCAAATTATGTTGGACAAAAAGGTTGATCCTTAAAGACCTGCCTTTCTAGCACGGGCAGTAAGATCCACGAGAAAACACCAGTCCTTCTCCTGTTTTACTTGCTACAGTGGAGTAAAACAGCGAAAAACTATTGTATACCACCTCCAGCACAGAATAGATAATAATAATACCCCCAAAACTCACTGGATACCCCAGCCCGCCTAGCACGATCGGTGGACAAAATTGTCTTTCCCGTTTTACTCATGGCTGCAGTGCACACTCAACTTTTTCTTATTCTTTTCATTTCGTCTCCGTCACTTGGCTACCCTAACTTCCTGTCAAATCCTTCCCAAACAGCTGGTCTTAAGGACTATTTCAAAATTATTCGCGAAAGCGACACAAGCATTAAATATTGCAAGTGCAAAGCGCAGTACCATTTAATTAGAGAAAACAAAGACGTAGTTCAGCGCATCCTTTCTGCACGGGCGACAACAAGCGGCCATGTATTTCACTTTGCCGTGACTTTAAGATACTTTACGCAGCTCGGAAATGTTGGATATTGTTTAAGGTTGGGAAATCTGCTTATCTAGAATCATCCCTCTATTAGGTGCAGTTGTAACAAGGATTTATTTAACGCTTCTGTTTTGCCCGTTTCAGCTTCACGATTCTGAGAGGGTAGCTGCTTCAGATTATATTTTTACAAATTATGAATATTCAAGTTCGTATCTAGGTACGTGTTCAATTAAAAATGTTTTTACCAAAGCTTGTACAAAGTAGAGAGAATAAATACCTTTTTTGCGAACGAAGGCGAAGGGCGAAGTCTATAATCATGAATGATAAAAGGTCTGTACCTATAATTGCAAATTTGCAAGATATCTTAATAAACAATCACACGCATCAGAGCACCTTAAAATTAGCAAGTGAACAGTGAACGCGATTCGAGCGATGGTGACGAGGGAAATGCACATAGTACACCCCAAGCGGTATGTCAGTGCAGGGTCAAATTAGAATTAGTGAACGCGAGCTACAAAACATTTCAAGCATATTTTCTTACGAAATATATTTAACCAGCTTATGGCTTCGCGGCTTCGCCCGCTTGGGCGATAAGCACCGCCTTAGGAACTGCCTTCCTATTTTGGGAGCCAAAATTGAACCTATAGTCCTACATAAACACGTGGCCGAGCCTACAACTGTCAAAACACGTCTAGCTGTTGCAAATTACGGAATCCCTACCAACATCCCGAGGGTGTCTGATCCCAGTTTGAGCAACTATGCATTAATAAGCCAAAACTGTTCAAAGGAATATTTAGTTAAATAGCGGTGTTCATAGGAATATCTGGTGATCATGTTCATAAATTTCGTTATTGTTCACGTCACGTTGAAGGAAGATTTATGCGGAGGACGTGCATCTAAAACATGCCCGAATTATTTAGACTAGCGTCTAGGATTTACCTGTGCTTTTGATCTATGCCTCGTCTCTCATCATGAACCGAATCAGCCACCATCATCAGGGGTTAACCACTACATCAAATTACTATTAGGTCTGCTCGGTAGGACTGTAGTGCTTGTATTTATTTAAAACCTATTTCTCGCGTCATCAATATCAGCGAAGATACCCTGGGCCTCTCCCTAAAGTGCTACTTTCAAAGGCTGCTTAGTTTAGTGCTTGCTTGCCTCTTGCATCCAACGGCTTCCCGAGGTTTAATTTTTTTTCTGCTTTGAAGATGTTGTTGCTTTGGTCCACCGAGAATTTAGCCACCTGCTTAGAGGATTCTTTAAATAAGGGCCAGCTTACCACTGTGCCCGGTACGTGGTTCAAATCGAGATCCGAGAACTTCTCCCATCGGTTGCCGGTTATCGCGCAGTAGTATTTAAAAGTTTTAAATTAATATTCAATGCGGTGGACAAACAATGGTCACTTTCCAATTGACACAAAACCGCAGGGGATTGTAGAACTGCGCTGCGCACCCAGAACTAGTTTTATAATTTGCGGTGGAAGACCAATTCTCAGAATAAATAATAATAAATAAACGCCCAACCACAGATCTTATAAAAAATTATAGGATCTGTGCGCCCAACAATCACATAGGTACATAGACCCTGAGCCCTAACTACCTAACTAGAATTCCCCATTGTAGAGACCCAGGAACTACTAGGACCATGTAGTTCACACCACGGATGCTGTCAAAAGTAGGTTATGGGCGGCCGTATTGCTTACGACCAGCTCGTCACGTCATTCATTGTCATAAAAAAAAAGAAGTTTAGTTACCTAACACTTCTAGTAGGTAGGTACTTCACGTACACAAACACAAACGTAGGTTAGGTAGTCAGGTACTTAATTAAAATTATTGAATAATATGTTATCAGTTATGTATTTCCTATAACCCTACTTCCTCATAAATATACAGTATAAGTAATATGACTTTCTGGTATTTTAGAAACACTTCGATACTTTGTGCGGATAACTGTTATGCCCATGCCCAATGCCCATATGCCACAGTGCCTTATGCCCATGGCGATATTGGCGATAGCGTCATACCAGGGAGTGTTATACATTAATTATTATAGGGTCATCGGACATAAAATATGGCCTGAAGAAATGCAATTAATTGTGGCTGAATCAGTTTGGTCTAATGCTTCGGCCCAGTATATGTCTACGGCTATTAGCTTCTTTCTAGCTAGGAGAAGAGTTCTTGAGTGGAGATCGCGATAAAGGGACATTATTACCTATAATACTACCCTAAACCTACCTTATAGTAGTGTAGAATTCCAGAAGCAACTGGTCGAAAGTGGATAAAGCTACAAAAATTAGTCGACCGGCGGTTGACAAGTCTATAGGTTAACGAAGGCTAATTATAATAATTTAACAAATGAAAAAAAAGTGTACTTTACCAAAAATCAAATCATCATCATCATCATCATCAACAACCACTGCTGAACACTGCCTCCCTCAGCAGCGCCAGCTCGAGCGGCTGGTCGCCTCCTGCATCCATCGGCTCCCCGCGGTTTTCACCAGATCGTCGGCCCACCTAATAGAAGACGTGCCTAAGTGCCTACGCAGCAAAAGCCAAAGCAAAAATAAACTTGTTAATAATGGTTAGAGAAAGTGTAGAATTCTGTGAACAAAGTTACACTTTACCCTCTGTTGTGTTATTTTCTGCATCCACGCTAGATGCGATGGCATCTGTCCAGCTCGTGCGATTAAAACCCGCTACACGCGAGGTTCATTAAAACTTTAATTAGATAATAAAACACAAACGCTGTAGTTTTCGGAAGCGTACGTACATATAAATATATTACAAGGATGGGTACTAATTTCACTACAATATCAATATTTTTTAAAGCGCGACTTCAATCTAATTTAGTTTCATACTATGTGGTATTGGTATGGCAGATACTAGATACTAAGTAGGTACTAGTAAGTACAAAGTCCATGGTTCGGTCAACTGGTGAAAACTGATTGAGTACCTAATAGGTTTATAAAGCAATTATGATGTTTTTATGTAAGTTATTTTTTTACCCAACGGTCACATGAAGACCATGATATATTACATACAGACACAAGTACTATTTGTGCTCACAAATACTTGTCCTGTCGCGGGAATCAAACCCGCCGCCTCCGGGTTATGAGCCGACCTACTCAACCGCCACACCACGGAGGCTGTCAATTATTATTATTTACGTAGACAGGCCTAAAATTGGTCCATATCGCAGTTACTTACTTAAAATACTGCAATGCTGACCGTTACAAAAAATTGACTAAATATGCAATTTGACGCAACTTACACGGCTTCGACAAACTGTTAGTCGTTTGTTTAATAAAGCATAACTGGTTATCGCTGCTACAAAGCTGATAAGAAATGCCATCTTTAGTTGACTTTTTGCTTGTTCATCCAACGCATTTAAAAACATTCTTGGTATATAATCTATCTATACATATAATAAAACTGTAGAGATAAAAAAATCTGTAAATGCAAGATATCGAAAAAAAAAATGACACAGGTTGGCTTGAAATTTTTCGCTGATCACGTTAAGCTACTTTTTAGACATTTTGTCTGTTTGTTTGTTTGTTTGTTTGTTACGGCACAAGTCCGAAAATACTGAACGAATTTTCATGCGGTTTTCACTAATAAGCTTAGAAAAACCCGGCGCAAAACATAGGATATATTAAATTTTATATATCGTTAATTATTTTTGGTGAAAATGATTAAGATTTCATTATGAAACGGAACGGGATTTTAACAAGATGGCCGCTTCAAGGCCTCAAGGTAAGTTTTTTGTCTTATATTTTGGCTCCACACATAGTGTAGGTATTTAGCCAGTGTCAAAAGGTAAGTTATATTTGGGCTACTAACGATAGATGAAAGAAAAAAAATTTACTCTGCTACACTGCTACTGACGGTAATTTTATCTCGGGTTTATCCGGATGCACAGATTAAGAAAAAAACTCTGTTACTATTATGGCACGGCTTCATATACGCCCGAACCTTCGCTGTTGAGTTGGCGCGCAAAAACATCTCTGTTGACTATCCTCGATGTTTTTGTAGCGCCCCAACCTGGACACAGTCAATTTGTTTGCCTGCTGCGCGACCGACGTGGGCTAAATAAATGGAGGCAGCAGTAGCATGCAGCAGTAGTTGCATGTCGGCGAATAAATATGTTTTACAAACTGGGAGAGTATTATTTGTGATTACAAAAATAAATTGTAATAGTTTTAATTTATAATTCCTTATCAATATGAAGTAAAACCAATTTTTTTTATTTGTCTGTTTATCTGTCCCTTTGAATACGGACCACGGTTATTATAGTGGCAACAGAAATATATCATCTGTGAAAAATTCAACAGTCTAACTATCACGATTCATGAGTACATCCTGGTGGACAGACCGACAGACAGACGGACAGCGGAGGTTTAGTAATAAGGATTTACTCTTTGAGTACGGAACTCCTATATTTTTGTATTTCATTCTGAACAATCCCCACTGCACTAAGCAATAAGGAATTAATTTAATGCATGTTTTACAACAGTAAATAACAATTGGTGCGCCTGCATTACCGGCAGTGTATCACACATTTCGGGCTACGGTGAAATACAACGCGCGATAACTTCGTCTGCGCTCGATGCAATGCAGATTAGAGAAAAACAATGTGTTCATTATGTAAGTACCTATACCCAAAAAAATCATATGTATTTACATATAGATAAGTTTTTTCGTTAATCTGTGGTCTAAACTAAAAAAAGAGGATAGGTATGAGAACCTTCTTGAATATGAGCGAGACACAGAGAACAAGGAATTTAGAAAACTAAAAACTTCTTAGACTTTTTTTATAAGTTTTAAGGCTTCACGCGATATCATATTTAGCCAATATTGAAACATAACTACATTATTATTCATGTTTTCGATTTATTGGGTTCTGGAGAGGGCAAAATTCTTTATTGGCGATCTGGTATTACGTATTAGTTTTCAAAAATCTACTACGCGTTACCATTCGAAATAAGTATTTAAAATTGTATTTATAGTACCTATAGCTTAATCTTTAGTAGTAACATATTCAGTAATCTGTGCCTATTGACCCTTGCTTTTGCTACGCATTGTAAACCCTTTTTTATTTTGGCATTAGACAAAATTTGTATTTAGCCAATGATAGGAAGTATTTTATGAAAACTGTTTAAAAGGGTAGGTACTTAGACTTTTTATAATTATTCATAAGACTTCACACGATTATCATACTTAGCCAATAAGCTTCAAGCTTACATTTTTATTCAAGTTTTCGATTTATAGGCTTTTGGCGGGAGTAATGTTCTTTATTGGCGATCTGGTAAAATGTATTATTTACATGAACTTAATACACGTTACCATTCTAATTAGGTAGATAAAATTATTTTTGCGCTACTGCTACATTCTTGATCAACCCCAAGGAAGTTTTAAGGTACCTGGGGGTCTAGCAAAGAAACCAACCACTAACGCTAACTCCAAAATGTACTAGGATGACATTTCAGAAATCGCTAACTTTTCCACAGCGAATGTCATTTCAATACAGTTTCGGAGTTAGCGTTTGGCGTTAGCGTTAGTGGTTGGTATCTTTGCTAGACCCCCTGTAGTACTTATAGCTACTTAAGTTATATACCCTTATCATTGCTACGCATTTTAAACCTTTTTTATTTTGGCATTAAAGTAATCCGGAGGTGCTATTATTTGTATTTAGCCAATGATACGAAATATTTGATGAAAAATGTTTAAAAAGGGTAGGTACTTAGATATAATAATTAATATGTAGGTATTCATTATGGCAATAAAATTGTATCCTAGAATTAACAACATGGCGCGTTCGTTCGTTTTTGATTTGTTCTTCTTCTTCTTCTTGCATGTTGAAATAAGTTTTTAATAGTTAAAATATTTTAGATCTGTGGGCTTTTAAATAAACCACGTGAGCAGAAAATGATTGATTACTCGGTTACTTCAAGAAGGTAATAGTTTAGTAGGTAAGTAACTTTGGGTGTTAGTAATAATTATGTAATGAAAATTTAACCTACTTCCTCTCTTTCATCACTAGGTAGGTATGTTGGGAATGAGACAGCGTGGAAAATAGTGGACATAATAATAATTATAACTGTCGATTCATTAAGGAGTGATGGTTTAGTATATGTAATTCCTAATTAGTATTAAGAAAATTAATTATGTACGCGTCGTACAGGTAAATGCATATCTCCAGCAATTTATAAACTTATTATTGACACTGGCTATGGTAGTTAGGTACTCTATTCGTATGGAACCAAACTTAAGAAGGTAAAAAAATGTGGTAAATGGAACAAAAAGCGCGCGGATAATAATTATGTAAAACTGAGCAAAACAGGTTCATCGTGTGTGATTCTTCCATATTTTTCTAAACTGTACCTGCCTGCTTAGGTACCTAACTACTACCTAAACAAAACTTACTGAAATTTCTGTTAAAGACCTGAGTGAAGTGATAATGATTTCTTTTTGTTGTAATATGAAGAGGTACTTATAAAATTGTAGTTTTTTGTTTGAAACTTCTTTTACTGTTATAAATCTATATTAGACTCAAAACATTTAATTTTAGGTAATGGCTTAAATAGCTTCCACTCACGGCTATGCTTGCGTTATACCTATACCTATGCTAATACAGGTTACTGTGCTCAGCTTCGAAAAGATTTAGTGGATTTTGTTGTTTGGTATGAAATGCATGATCTATTATTAGACTATAACGTAAAAATAACATAACAAGCGTGCGAAGCCGCGGGCAAAAGCTAGTCATTAATAAGGCGAAGGCACGTTGTTACAGGGACGATAAGTGTTTAATAACGTAATCATTAAATAAATACTAATGTACCTACTTAATTAATCTAAAAATAACTAGATAGATATATATCTATACAGTCATATAGTCTATGATTATCTAGTTATAATATGGTTAAAATCAGTATACCTCATAGATTTTTTTTATTTATGTAAAAAAGTATGTACAGCCCTCGAAAATTTCTGAAAACCCATTTATTTTGGTGGTTGGGTGCAAACAAAACTACGTAAGCACCACCTATTAAACGCCAGGTCAACTAAAACAGAAGCTTTTTTGCAAGCACGAACTTCTAGCTCTTTAGCTTGCCCAGTTGAAACGCTGAAGAAAACACAGATGGCAGCACTACTTCAAAGCTTCGTGCAGAGCTTTGCTATTAGTCCCTAGTCAGCAGCATTGACCCGTAGTAACTATTCAAAAAGCCTTTGACTATAATATTCTGTGCTGTAGTTCATGTTTGAGAATCGTTTGTGATACATTTTACAACTTACGTCCTACAGCTAACAAACGGGATAACAGTTATTCCGTAAAAAAAAAAAGCTTAACTAGATATAATATAATGTGCATGTAAGTAGTGTGAAACTACATACTGTTTGTACACATATGTACCTGCAGGTAGTTAGGTACCTTTATGATATACGTGATAAGTATACACACTTATATTTTGTTATTAAGACGGTTTAAAAATAACTGGAAGTGGCATAAACGGTGTCACCATAAAAACTGTTATTTTCTGTTTACTACGGTAAACGTAGGTACCTCCAAATTATCTCTGACGAAAGCCAAAAGTAATAAAAAGTAATCATGCTCCTGCACGTTAATTGGTCGTATCGTATAGTGTTATATAAAAATATAGGTACACAACAAGAACAAACATCATTTTTATACTGACTTCCTAGGTACCCGAGCTGCAAAACCTCTGAACCAAACCTAATAAAACACAGAATAAAATAAATACTTAAGGAGGCTCTTATACAACAAACGTGTTTTTTTGCTCGTTTTTATAGAGAAAATGGTATGGAACCCTTCGTGCGCGAGTCTAACTCTCACTTGGCCGGTTATTTCTTTCCCTCGAGATCCATTATTTTCCATCTTTTTACTCACTTCGACATACATTGTAGTATGCCTTACTTGCCTTACTTAGGTACCTTACCTACCCTAAAGCATGTTACTAAGTTACTATCTATCAGGATAGCAGGCAACGTTCGTAATAAAAAGCTAGAAGGCAAAAATAGTAGCATCAAAACATGAATCTAAACATAATCACCGGCAGGCACCACACTGATAATAACAGTAGCCACAATTAGCAGTCGTGAGCTCAATTACAGATAATTACGCCCATCCCAGTACGGTACGGCACGCGGCACGGCATCTCGCCGGCTCGGATCTCGAATGACCCACATTGCGCTACTGTTCTACTCTGATACTGTATGATTATATTATTATTATATTATAACGTGTTCACGATATCACATCATGGACAATTGGACATCCCTTTTATAAAGTCGTGTGGGTTTTCCTAATGTTTTTGTGTTAATCTAGTAAAGTCAGAACTGAATAATTACCTATTATCAAGTAGGTAGCAACACATTATACACTGTATAATCTATATACCGAGGCTATAATAGAAAATGTTAATGGATTGATCATTTTAATGTCTAACTGGAATAAGGATGGCATCACTAAATAAAAACAGCATGAAGTCAACTCTAATTTGCGTAAAGAAATTATTTTGGTAATGTTATTTCTCGATGTTCAATGTAGTCCACATTTAGCGTTAAGTCGAAATACATAATCAACAGATAAAATTAGTTTCAGTTACATTACTACCTTCAATCAGAAATACCCTGATAATAATAAGGGTTGTATTCCTGGTCGAAAGTTGCAACCAAGCGGCAAGTAGATACCCAGATTAAATAATAAATAGTCAATACTTGGTATTGATGAACGTAGCACAGGTACTTTAACTTTAGACAGGGTTCTGGTTGTGCACCTAAATATTTTAAAATAATATTATAACTGTGCATCAATGAGACTGTAGTAGTTACATTAGTACATTTAAAAAGTTGATTTGTATTGGGTTGCTTTAAATCTTGCTTATTATTGATTGTAGTGGGTTACGAGCAACTTATAACCCGTGTAGATTTTGTGTGTAATGCAATCCATATTTCATTAGAAAGCTGTTTGAAAAGGACAAGATTTTAAACATTTTTTTCCAGAAAAAAACCTATCATTCTGTTATAAACTATAAATAAACATTAAGCACTGTTAGTTAGCATATCACTTGAAAACTGTTTTGCTATTTTTGTTGTGGGATTTCTGTACCCCTGGGAGGACAGGATCTGTCTCCGGGATCAGCAAATTTACTATACAACTGAGTCTTAGTAATATTTGGTTAATTATAAACTGAGCATAACTTATTATAATATATGTATACTGTTTATACATGGAGCCGGGAGATGTTACTGATTGGGTTAAGGAAATTTACCACCTCATGCGCATATTTGTTTCTTCTCTTTTTGCAAATAGATCTTTAAGGAAAAAAATTGTCTACCTCATTAAAGTGAGATGTGCTTACATCCTCAAAATAAAATAATTGCTATAACAGTATTATCTCCTTGGTAACAAGACACTATATAGTATGATGTGTCTAAAGGTTTCTACACACCGTTTAATCCATCAGTCCATCACCTCCACAATACAGTTTGACTAAGAGTAGTGAAAAATCATGTGGCTGATTGAATGATACAATACTTAGCGTTAGTCTCCACATCCTCACATTTAATTTATAGGTTGTAAACTTACTGCCTAGGAAAAAGATGGTAGGTGGACAAACCATCAGTTAACAGAATGGTGGCCAGAGATCTCTATGTCATGCAAAAACCACCGGCCAGATGGGTATGTGAAATCAGGTTACGGGGCTGTGTGGACGAAATCGGGGCAGGACTATAAAGAATGGTGTGATAAAAAAGAGGCCTATGTTCAGCAGTGGATGAATACAGGCTGAAACTATGATGTAGCTCATTAAAAAATAAGAAATTCACTAATTACAAAATAACACAGTTGGTATAAATTTCTGGTTTCTATTTAATAACTTCTCGAAAAGGTTTATTTTTATAACATTACATCTTGTATGCATGTTGCAAGCACACCACCAGCTGTTGACCAGTTTATCTCATGTAGCTAAAGAAGTATTATAGTGATAGTTTACAGATAACTCTTTAATCTTGAGTCATAGGACAGGGACAGGACAGGATCTGGAATTTATGGATAGATTTTAGTGATTAGTTATCATCTACTGAGGTAGGAAATATCTAATAGTTACTTAGCTACTAATAATAATACAAGGTACACAAAAATTCACCATAAATTCTATTATCATAAAAAAATTTCAATAGTATCATAGTACATACCTATGGACTATGTAGCAAATAGGTAGGGGTACCTAGGTACTAAGTAGATAGATAGGCGAGATCTTTCATTATTACATTGGCAGAGGTTACTCACCTTGATATGACTGCCAAAATATTACTCCTCTCAAAACTGTACTTGCATCATTCACGGAGCTTAATTTATGATTTCACTTGTAAGTTTTTAATAAAACGGAGTGATTTTTCACTAACATTGCACTACAAACACGAATTACACTGATTCCACTGTCAGCTTCATATCGCCGAATACCTACCTACTTATTACTTACACTACTGTTATGCTCAGCTGCTTGTATTAAAGTAGGAACAACGATCATCCAATTCAATTGTTTTAACGAATGAAATAAAAACGCAAAATGAAAGATTGTTTTATCAATTTCAAAACAAATCAAAATCACAAAGCTCCTGACACTTGACAGTTGTCTTAAGATTCCCGATAAAGCACATATAAATTATTTTTCCAGTCTGGTAAAAGTGAAATTGCATTAATTTATTTATAGTAATCTAGCAGTGTGAATTGCGAGCACGCACCTGCACTGCAGCGCACGCTACTTATTATTATTATTTATTTTATTACCAGTGCTGCCATATCCCAAACCTAAAAATCTGTACTTAAAATAAAAGTCTAGAAATCTGTATAAATCTGCATGAGATCAACGAACCAAAATCCATATGAAATTTTGTATACCATTATATTGTTTTGTGAACCAATTTTTGACCATTTTCTTTCTAATCTATTAACTTCTAGGCAGACCCCATAATCTGATGATAGAAAATGTACCTACATACTTGATAAACACTTGAAAAATTGTGCAGTCGATGACAGTATAGGTAGGTACTGTTGTTAGTGTTTTTTTATATTGCATATTCATTATTAAGAGACGCTTTAGGAACTTATCAGTGCTCTGTACTAAACTATGGGATGGGAACTCGTTGACTAAAAGTAGGTAGCTGGTAGTTCAGGTAGAGTAATAATAATGGTATTGTGTTTGGTATTACAGGGCATAATCATCATGTAGGTAAGTACTTGTTTTGATGAAACTATGAGCCCTAATGACGTAGGTATGGTAATGTGCATTTTATTTTTCTTAAATTCAAAAAGGAAATGAATATTCGTCATACGTATAAAAATTATCTACCCAACCTAACATGAAGAAAAATGCATCCGAAACTAAAACGAGTACAATACATTATTATCTTAATTATCTTAATTATCTTAATCTTAATCTTAACATCTTAACTTAATAATCTTAACAGATATATAAAGCTAAAAAACGGTGACAGATCATGTTGACATGAATGTTTAGATAAGAAGGAGCCATCGGATGACCTTACAATCTATGAGAGATTTGTGCGGAAAAATCCCGAGGCAAAGAATTAAATATGTCAGCATCAGAAAGTGGTACCAGGAAGAAGTTCCAGATGGGATCTCGGAAACGATAAGAGATAAAAATAAACTAATAGAACAAAAATGTAGTAAACCTTGGGACGATTCTAAATAAACAATAAAAAAAGGTACCTTTCATACAAAAAAACATATTTTTCATACAAAAACCGAAAAATACTTACTCAGAAAGTCATATATTCCTGTCCTGTCATCCAGTAAGAAACTTTATCGGCTCTCAAATAAGGTCGTTAATCGTATGAAATAAGATGGCCGCATACGGCTAACTTCAGTTTCATGTTTTGATATTTGACGTATATAGCAAAGTTCTCTGTGCATTTGACTAGATAGATATGGCGGCCACAGAGATGGCGGCGGTTTAATTTTTGTTTGTAATAAGAAAAACAACATTATTTATGTATGTGAGACAAGTAATAAGGGGAATTCTGTGATGTGAGAATAGAACCAGCCTATTTGTTCCCGTGGGTATCATTTGCACGTTCTGACACGTATAGCAACAAGTAAGTCTTATGATAAACGAAATTTACTACTATACAAGATAAGCAAGTAAAAGCAGACTCGAAATATACTGCAGAAATGCATAGACTAGGTACTTATTCTAAGCATTAGCATAAAATGATAACAATACCAGGAACAAATTATGCTCTTCACCCAGAACACACTAAAATTCTATGCTTGTTTATTAGTACCTAAAGTATTAATATCCACCTTGTTTTTTATTAACTCAATGCTACCTTGTCTCATTTTCAGAGTTCCAACCTATAAAAGATCCAAAAAACAAGCGCTCAGTGATGGATGTTAATTATGACAGAGGAAAAACAGGAGTTTGGTTTAGCATCAGGTAAATAATTAGGTCACCTATTACTGTAAACCTTCTTGTTAGCCTATATAATATATTAATTCTGTGGCTGTGTGGTATGCTACTACCACACTATAGATACATTTTTTATTATTTAATCTTCTAAGCTTATGGGGAAACTGTGAATAATAGCTTAATATAGATTTAGGGTGGGTATTTTCACCAATAGTTGAGGTAAACAAAGCAATTTTATGAAGTAAGTATGTATATATTTATATGTAGTATGTATAATGGTGTAATTTATGTTATCTTATTTAGAATCAGCAAGTTGAAGTGGCAATGGGCAAGCCACATCACTCGTAGAACTGACAACAGAAGGGAAAAAAGGTGGGCCGCTAACCTGGTGACCATAACCATGGGGAGCCGATGGATGCAGAAAGCAAGCAGTCTCTTAAAGTGGCATTCTTTGGGGGAGGCCTGGTTGTCTTCATGTTGTTCAAAGAAAGCATGCAAAATCAAAATGAAACAATTCAATATAATAATAATAGTTATGTAGGTGTATAAAATTATATAATGAGGTGCTACTTATGTCATGTAAAGACAGTTTCTCTTTTCTATTGTTATATAAACTATCTTATCAATGTATCTAAGTGTTTTTTTTTGGGTCTTGGTATAGAAGTACTATATATTTATTCTGTGGTATAGGTAAGGTAATTGTGTTAAGTCCAGGTAACAGATACATATATTTCTATCTCTTGGTAGTGTGGTACAAACTCAATGGCGGCTATGAAGTGCATTCCAAGCCATCCACATGCTGCACTTATACTTCTCACCGACTTCAAAGCTGACATTGAGTTTGAATCACACTTTATGTATGTAACCGGTATATTCCCAGTTGCCCGTACATTGCCCTGAGGTGGTATTTGGGAATAATATGCAGGGTTGCAAGATGGTAATGTTTTTTAAATAATGCTACTTTGGATCTAGAGTTGCAGTGGAATAGTTAGGAAACTGTGGGTTGGATTCCCACCTGGTACCAACATTTGTGTGATGAAAATAGGTATTTGTCCTCTGTCTGGGTATTATATACTGTTAGTTTATCTGAGTATATCAGTTATCTGGTTCCCATAGTACAAGCTATGCTTAATTCTGGGTTAGATGGTGCTGTGTGTAATGTCCACACATTTATTTATTTTCCTCTTCCTTTTCTTCTGTGTTTTTATTATAATCAAATCCTCCTTTCTAATGGGAATGCCTATGTTCAGCTGTGGACATCTGACTGGTGACATGCCTATTCATAACTTATTGGTAGGTCCTAAAATGAATAATACTACTACTACTTTAACACAAACCTCATGAGTAAGGGAGAGAGCTTAGCTCGGTGTTTCCTGTGTGCAGAACTAAAGTTACCAATATGGCTTGTAGAATCATTTCCTACACAAGAGGAATTTAATCCAGGAAAGCATAAAAAGCATAGTAACTACAGTAATCCTTCAGTTTAATAAATTCAAAAATGTACAGTACCTATAACAAATACAACTGTGTAACATTATTATCTTTATCATTTTCAGGTTACAAAAGAAGGGAAAGAGTCAAAAAAACTGCCCAAAACCTAGATTTTTACCACCCTATCTGCCCTTTCAGTCTACCTGTGATCATAAAGCATGTAACTGTGCTGCTGGAACTTAGGAAATGATTCCAATAGTGGTAAAGATCCTAAGAAGAATGTAAATGTAATATCCTGAAGGACTGAAACAGTGTTTGTGAATTAATGTGGTAAAATAATAATTAGAAAATGGTGTCTCAAAGTTTCTTTGGTCCCTTGATTTATTTTTATAACACCGATGTACTATGTTTAAGAGTCCATGAAAGTACTATCACAATATACCGATCATAATAATAGTGTGATCTAAGATTCACAGCGTAGGCAGACCCCCCACTAAGTGGACCGACGACCTGGTGAAAACCGCGGTGAGCCGATGGATGCAGGAGGTGAGCAGCTGCTCAAAGTGGCACTTTCTGGGAGAGGCCTATGTTCAGCAGTGGACGGCTACAGACTGTTGATGATGATGATGGACTATGATGAACCATCAGCTCCTCGCAGTAGGTACTGACCAGATCAATAATTACTATTAGGTACCAGGTTTAAACATAAATTAAGATATGCCTTGCATGAGACCAGTAGGTAAGTACAATCTATGTATGTATTTTTAGCTAACAGGCAATTTACTAATATTATTTCCCTTCATTTGAAACTACCTACATACATTGAAAAAAAAAGTAAATAAAACACCATTAACTTTGCTAAGGTTGTATTTGGAACATCTGTGAATAAATGGATTCTATAATTAATTGTTCACCCTGTTGCAACTGAAATCATTTGTTTCATGCAGTCATTGCAGTCTGCTGTAATATCTGGTATCCATACATCTGATCAAGTTCTTGATTACAGCAAAAATAGGGCTGCAAAAGAAAATAATTTAAGGTGAATTTACTATTAATTCCATAAAAGCATTATTATGCATCAACAACCATCAGACATTACAAAATAGCTTTTATTCACTGAATTTTTATACTAATAGTCATTACTACTAACATATTTATTGTTTTGACAGTGTTTGGGCTGTTTTTCGTTTGTACCGGATAAGACCACACGGTATTAGTATCATAAAAAATTACAGTGTCTAATGCATTTTTAGATAAAGCAAAAATCTTTTTAGGTTCCCAAAGAGTAAAATGGACACATAGCTGAGACTGTGCTGTTCGTTTGTCTGTCACCAGGCTGTATTTCATGAACCATGATAGTTAAAACAGTTATTTTCACAGATGGTGTATTTCTGTTGCTGCCAATACAACAAATACAACAAACATGATTTTTTTCAACTTGCACTTGCCTGTTTATTTATATTACTTTCGTTTTTTACATGCTACACTTTACCTCACCTACCCTACCTCTACGTACCTACTTCAAATGGTTTTGGGTTGATATTTAACACATTAACATAGATTTAGAATCTAGACCTATGCAATTAAGGTACAAACCGAAATCAAATGTAGCAGCTAAACATTTGACGAGATGGCAAATAAACAGAATTCGCCTGTGTAACAAATATGGCGTGATTTAAAGGAATTCTTCTATGGAGATAATGTTATAATTATTATACCTATATATGCATAGAATAGATAAATGTGAAGAAAATCACCACATGAACCACAGCTTTCCATGATCTTGCTGCTGGGTGTTTATTTATGTGATTCCTTTTCTTAAATTGCTTAATATTGTTTATTGTGTTGTTGTTTACAAGATTCACAACAGATATTCAGCACGGAATTTATCACAGAGTACATTGGTAAAGATTGAAAGAATTTATACGCATCACAGAGTACATTGGTAATACGCATTACATCATTTTTTTATATGTTGGCTCCTAACATAGTGTATTAAGCCAGTGTCAAGTATTGTATATTTTCATCGAGTTTTAGAATATTTTACGTAGTCAAGTCATAGTCATAGTCCAGTCTAAATCATGCTCAAGTAAAGTGGTGGCAACTTTACAAGAAGCTTCTATGGAATTTTGGAAGCAACACGAAAAACCACATTATAACACTTGACCACACTCATGCACGTAATTCCGCACTTAATGCCTAAAACGCCACCAATTTTAAACATCAACACTGGAAAAAGCACAAGTTTTGAGAAATAATACAATGCAATGACGTGAACTTTTTCACTTTCCCGCCAAAACTCCATTTTTCTATTTATTTTATTTTGTATTTGTAAAGTAACTTTTTTTTTATTTTAATGACCAAAGAGTATGTAACTTTCAGTATTTACCAATGTACTCTGTGGTATGTAACGCTTTTAATGACAATTCTTGCCCCGTGTTCCGATTCACGCTGTAATCGATAATATCGAACTTCTTATTAAGGCCGTATTCCGTTTCATGCTGTAATAATATCGATATAATCACGCTAAAAGCGCGTATTGAATGGCCGTGAGTGCGACAACGATATCCTTTGACAAACGTCATGACCGACGTCATCTTGCGATATCAACGACTGTGATTGGTAGTTTCGGGTCATTGACAGCGCACAAAGTCGTGAGCGTAATATCTGAATCAGAACGAATAATCAACGTGAGCGTTGTGAGCGATTATAGCGATTACAGCGTGAATCGGAATACAGGGTACAAGTTTAGTTGAGGTAGGGATGTGACCTACAGACTATTATTCGCTAAATGTGACCTAAGGGAGGGCAAACCGATTTTTAATATTAGATTAATAAATTTTATAGGACGAAAAAAATCGATTATCCGTAAATCGTTTCATTTTGATTAAAATAATTGTTTTTCAAATTGTTCTTTTTTTGGTGTGCGTAATGGAAAATAACAAAAACATTAAATTAACTTCATTGCTAAGTCGTCTCCAAGTTGGAGAACCCCAAGGGATCTCAGAAACGGTAACAGATAAAAATAAACTAATGGGACGAAAAAATGTATTCTAAACCAGTCATAAAAATTAGTACCTTTCATACAAAAACGTGGTTTTTATATAAAGTTGTAATGCACCTATCATTTTTTAACTGAAGCTTATCAGAAGAGAAACTAGATGGCGTTGTACGACTCTAAAACACGCAAGCGTATTATACCCGAACTACAGTGGTAGAGAAATGCCCATCGCGACGACGAGCGAAGCGAGGAGGAGCTTCAAACTACCTATCGCGACGACGAGCGAAGCGAGGAGGAGTTTCAAACTACCTATCGCGACGACGAGCGAAGCGAGGAGGAGCTTCAAACTAGCTACCGCGACGACGAGCGTAGCGAGGAGGAGCTTCAAACTAGCTACCGCGACGACGAGCGAAGCGAGGAGGAGCTTCAAACTACCTTCCGCGACGACGAGCGAAGCGAGGAGGAGCTTCAAACTACCTACCGCGACGACGAGCGAAGCGAGGAGGAGCTTTAAACTACCCAACGCGACGACGAGCGAAGCGAGGAGGAGCTTTAAACCACCTAGCGCGACGACCATGCAAAATTAAAAGGCGCACACTATCGGAACCAATAGAGGCAAGAATAGCGTGTTTGGACTCATGTTAAAACAAACAACGGAGGCTTTCTTACAGTCCTAAAATAATTCAAAGATGGCGGATTCAAAATGGCGCCCGATTTTATAGTAACTCAGATTCGGCTGATATTTTATATTTGAGGGTTTTAAAGGATGCTGATTTCAAATTTTGACCTTTTACTTGACTGACAGCATTTTTCAAGATGGCCGCCATGCAAAAGTCAGCTCAATTATCATTTTCTTTGAAAAATACCGCTGTTTTGTACTAATTCTTGCAAAATTTAAAGTTTAGCACAAAGTATAAGACCTTTAAAAATACAACAGCCACGATAACGTCCTCGCGGGCCGCACGCGGCCCGCGCACGGAGCAAAATACTAGTCATAATATATAAAGTTCCTCACCCACTGACTCACTCACTCACTCACTTATGATTGACATTTTTGTTCCCGAGCTCCTGGAAGTGGTGGAGAAAAACCGAGTATGAGGTTGTATAGAGATCGGTCACGTGACAACCAGAAAAATCTGACATCTGACAATGTCATAGAGGAGTATGGGCGCTTTCGGATGGTCGTCATGAAAATCCAAGATGGCGGATCCAAGATGGCGGCCATTTTGAAAGTTGGTCCGATCCGGCTGATTTTTTGCATCGGGGGGTTTTTGGGGCCCCGGATTCGATATTTGAAAAAAATATTTTGGATCCCGCCATTTTTAAAGATGGCTGCCATACAAATTTGTTTTTTCATTTTTGGCTCATTGTTTCTCAATACCTATGGGAAATTTTGAACTTTTTTTTTTAAATTTGTATGAAAGTGGACAATCGAACTTCAAAAAATTTCATGAACTGGTCTTCCGACCTTCCATCATCGTGACCATCAACGGCCTGGCTAAACGATGTGAGATGGGTCATATGCGTTCTCAGGAATGTCATAGCAAACCCTGGGACGATTTTAGAGAAAATAAAAAAAATCCAAAATGGCGGAAAAAAAAATTTTCCATACAAATTTAAACCGGAAATGACGTCGAAACCATGATACTTTAGTATAAAGAGCTCGAACTAATATTGTTTGAAGGCTAAAAGGGAAAAGAACACCAAATTTTTTTTTCAAAATGGCGGAAATTTTGGTCATGGCGGAAAAAAAAAATTCTCCGATCCGGATCAAAATCGATATCTGACGGTCCCCAAGGATGCTGATCAACATTCTAAAATCAAATTTTGACATGCGCCATTTTTCAATAGGGTTGCCATACAAAGGTGATTTTAACGAAATATGAACTTTCCTTTTTTACGCCTCCAATATGAATGTAATAGAAAAGTTGTTTCTGGGGATCGAGTAAAGATGTATAAAGGAACAAAACAGAATAAAAATGAAATTGATTTTTTCAAGATGGCGGATGGAGACGTATCGACTTATAGAAAAAGTTATCCGATCCGGATGAAAATCGATATCTAAGACTCCCCCTAGATACTTAGCAAGAATATGGGGAAAAAATTTTGATTCCGCCATTTTGAAAAATTTCATTCATTTTACCGAACTTTTTTATGGATCTCCAATCCGTATGAAAATTGATATCTGAGTGTCCCCAAGGATACTGATTAACATGCTTTAGCTTCTTTTAGACATCTACCGTTTTTCAAAATGGCTGCCATACATATTTTCAAAACCACCAATGCGACGACGAGCGAAGCGAGGAGGAGCTTCAAACTACCTACCGCGACGACGAGCGAAGCGAGGAGGAGCTTCAAACTACCTACCGCGACGACGAGCGAAGCGAGGAGGAGCTTCAAACTACCTACCGCGACGACGAGCGTAGCGAGGAGGAGCTTCAAACTACCTATCGCGACGACGAGCGAAGCGAGGAGGAGCTACAAACTACCTATCGCGACGACGATCAAACTACCCATTGCTACGTTTACAATGTTTTACTAATGCGACGTTTTTTAATTGGCTTTAGCTAATCTAACCTAACTTCAACACCACTAACCTTTTTTTACCTAACAACTGAATATTTTCGGGAACCTTGAATAAAATAGACACTCTTTGAAGAAACATAACAAAATGGCCGCCATGCAAAATTAAAAGGCGCACACTATCGAAACTAATAGAGGCAAGCATAGCGTGTTTGGACTCATGTTACAGAACAACGGAGCCTCCGTTGTTCTTACAGTCTTAAAATAATTCAAAGATGGCGGATTCAAAATGGCGCCCGATTTTATAGTAACTCGGATTCGGCTGATATTTTATATTTGGGGGTTTTAAAGGATGCTGATTTCAAATTTTGACCTTTTTCTTGACTGACAGCATTTTTCAAGATGGCCGCCATGCAAAGTCAAGCGCATTATCATTTTCTTTGAAAAATACCGCTGTTTTATACTAATTCTTGCAAAATTACAAGTTTAAACTAAAGTATAACATTTTTATAAATACAACAGCCACGAAAACGTCCTCGCGGGCCGCACGCGGCCCGCGCACGGGGCAAAATACTAGTCTATTACCTATAAAGATAAACAGATAGATCACTGACATGAATGTTCCCGAAAACTGGCCCATAGGATGATTTGGAAATGTACTAGAGATATGTACGGAAAAATCCCGAGGCAAAGAATTAAATATGTCAGCATCAGAAAGTGGTACCAGGAAGAAGTTCCAGATGGGATCTCGGAAACGATAAGAGATAAAAATAAACTAATAGAACAAAAATGTAGTAAACCTTGGGACGATTCTAAATAAACAATAAAAAAAGGTACCTTTCATACAAAAAAACATATTTTTCATACAAAAACCGAAAAATACTTACTCAGAAAGTCATATATTCCTGTCCTGTCATCCAGTAAGAAACTTTATCCCCTCTCAAATAAGGTCGTTAATCGTATGAAATAAGATGGCCGCATACGGCTAACTTCAGTTTCATGTTTTGACATTTGACGTATATAGCAAAGTTCTCTGTGCATTTGACTAGATAGATATGGCGGCCACAGAGATGGCGGCGGTTTAATTTTTGTTTGTAATAAGAAAAACAACATTATTTATGTATGTGAGACAAGTAATAAGGGGAATTCTGTGATGTGAGAATAGAACCAGCCTATTTGTTCCCGTGGGTATCATTTGAACGTTCTGACACGTATAGCAACAAGTAAGTCTTATGATAAACGAAGTAAAAGCAGACTCAAAATATACTGCAGAAATGCATAGACTAGGTACTTATTCTAAGCATTAGCATAAAATAATAACAATACCAGGAACAAATTATGCTCTTCATCCAGAACACACTAAAATTCTATGCTTGTTTATTAGTACCTAAAGTATTAATATCCACCTTGTTTTTTATTAACTCAATGCTACCTTGTCTCATTTTCAGAGTTCCAACCTATAAAAGATCCAAAAAACAAGCGCTCAGTGATGGATGTTAATTATGACAGAGGAAAAACAGGAGTTTGGTTTAGCATCAGGTAAATAATTAGGTCACCTCTTCTAAGCTTATGGGGAAACTGTGAATAATAGCTTAATATAGATTTAGGGTGGGTATTTTCACCAATAGTTGAGGTAACCAATGGAAATGGTCAAAATTTGTTAGAGCTGTTGGTCACCTTAACTATTGGTGTAAACCCACCCTCAAGCTCAAGTAAGCTCAAAGTAGCCCAGCAAGCAGAACTAAAATGACCAATTTAGTTGTTTTGAAATAGCAACGGGCAGGTCCTAAAACAAAACTTTCATGGTTGTTACCCACTGGAATACTACCACTGAGATGACAGCATGCATGTTTTTGAAATTGGGTCGCTGGGAGTTAAAAAGTTAAGCTATGATCATAAAGACAGTGAAGTTAAAATGTTGATTGCATATTTCTATTTTTGCTCTTTGCATTCTATGAAGTCGATAATACCAAAAACAAAGCAATTTTATGAAGTAAGTATGTATATATTTATATGTATATGTAGTATATGTATAATGGTGTAATTTATGTTATCTTATTTAGAATCAGCAAGTTGAAGTGGCAATGGGCAAGCCACATCACTCGTAGAACTGACAACAAAAGGGAAGAAAGGTGGGCCGACAACCTGGTGACCATAACCATGGGGAGCCGATGGATGCAGAAAGCAAGCAGTCTCTTAAAGTGGCATTCTTTGGGGGAGTTCTGGTTGTCTTCATGTTGTTGATGATGATACAAATTGGTTTTTATTCAAAGAAAGCATGCAAAATCAAAATGAAACAATATAATAATAGTTATGTATGTAGGTGTATAAAATTATATATAATGAGGTGCTGCTTATGTCATTGTTATATAAACTATCTTATCAATGTATCTAAGTGTTTTTTTTGGGTCTTGGTATAGAAGTACTATATATTTATTCTGTGGTATAGGTAAGGTAATTGTGTTAAGTCCAGGTAACAGATACATATATTTCTATCTCTTGGTAGTGTGGTACAAACTCAATGGCGGCTATGAAGTGCACTGCAAGCCATCCACATGCTGCACTCATATTTCTCACCGACTTCAAAGCTGACATTGAGTTTGAATCACACTTTATGTATGTAACCGGTATATTCCCAGTTGCCCGTACATTGCCCTGAGGTGGTATTTGGGAATAATATGGGTTGCAAGTTGGTAATGTTTTTTAAATAATGCTACTTTGGATCTAGAGTAGCAGTGGAATAGTTAGGAAACTGTGGGTTGGATTCCCACCTGGTACCAACATTTGTGTGATGAAAATAGGTATTTGTCCTCTGTCTGGGTATTATATACTGTTAGTTTATCTGAGTATATCAGTTATCTGGTTCCCATAGTACAAGCTATGCTTAATTCTGGGTTAGATTAAAGTAAATCTTCTGAAGTAGGTAAGTTTTATATATATAGAAGACTATATATTTCACGAATTGTTGAGATAACTATATAAGGTGATATATAAATAAATGTTTTAAATGAGATTGCCATGGCTAGGTAAATACATCATTCCTAACCTATCAACAGAAAAGAACAGTACCTATGCAAAGGAACAATGACTGACAATTAAATAAAAAAATGACCTACTATTTGAAAATCACTAACTAGGTACTAAGACATAGGTTAACTACTTAAGTTACTAACATATTGTGAGAAACAAGAGATTAAAAAACTACCTAAAACGTTTATTTTATCACCCTATCTGCTCCTTCAGTCTACCTATGAAAATAAAGCATGTAACTGTGCTGCTGGAACTTAGGAAATGATTCCAATAGTGGTAAAGATCCTGTAAGAACTATTAAAAATGTAAGATAAGAAGAATCTAAATGTAATATCCTGAAGGACTGAAACAGTGTTTGTGAATTAATGTGGTAGAATAATAATTAGAAAATGGTGTCTCCAAGTTTCTTTGGTCCCTTGATTTTTTTTATAACACCGATTTGCTATGTTCAAGAGTCCATGAAAGTACTATCACAATATACCTACCTAATTTCATTAAGATCATAGAATGACGATAAATAATTTCAAATGTAAGAGTATCAATATTTTATTATAATTTGGACTTGGATTGCATTATTAAATTAAAGGTAATCAATCAGACACAAACCAATTTTATTTATTTATTTATCTAAGATTCACAGCGTAGGCAGACCACCCACTAAGTGGACCGATGACCTGGTGAAAACTGTGGCAAGCCGATGGATGCAGAAGGTGAGCAGCCGCTCAAAGTGGCACTCTCTGGGGGAGGCCTATGTTCAGCAGTGGATGATGATGAACTATGATGAACCATCAGCTCCTCGCAGTAGGTACTGACCAGATCAATAATTACTATTAGGTAACCAGGTTTAAACATAAATTTAGATATGCCTTGCATGAGACCAGTAGGTAAGTACAATCTATGATGTATTTTTAGCTAACAGGCAATTTACTAATATTATTTCCCTTCACTTGAAACTACCTACATACATTGAAAAACTAAATAAAATACCATTAACTTTGCTAAGGTTGTATTTGGAACATCTGTGAATAAATGGATTCTATAATTAATTGTTCATCCTGTTGCAACTGAAATCATTAAATTCATTATGTGTCCCACGGGCAGCTGTGCGCTGTCTGCCTGCATAGACATGGCAAGTTATACTATAAAAAAAAATGGGAGGTAAATTCTATGGCTGTCTGTCAAACAACCTATACAATATAACCTTTTCTATTTCTGAATTAATAACACTATAAAAAGTATATTAATAAATATCAGTTATCTGGTTCCCATAGTACAAGCTATGCTTAATTATGGGTTAGATGGTGCTGTGTGTAATGTCCGCACATTTATTTATTTTCCTCTTCCTTTTCTTCTGTGTTTTTATTATAATCAAATCCTCCTTTCTAATGGGAACGCCTATGTTCAGCTGTGGACATCTGACTGGTGACATGCCTATTCATAACTTATTGGTAGGTCCTAAAATGAATAATACTACTACTACTTTCTCCATGTGTACATAATTTATATATGTTTTGCACTATAAATAATAAATAAATATCTGGACATTCACACACCGGCACCACAATCTAGCCTTAAACTAAGCAAAGCTTGTACCATGAAGACAATAATAAATTTAATACAATATTTACACCCTTGTTTCTAAATTCAACATTTTTACCAGAAATCTGCCAATACAAACGGTATATTCATGTTGCCGCAAATTCAATTCAATTATACAACTATTTTTGTTAAAAAAAGCTTACAATTGTAACTGAATTTTGAATATTTTATTAACGAATATCTATCATAATTCAATTTTGAACAGTTGACTTTTTAAATAAACATTAATAGCCCTAACACGCCCACTACTGAACATGGGCCTCCAATTTAGCAAAATTCATTAGCTACTTATATTTAAATGTGCATAGGTACTTAAATGTTTAAATATAATGATCACAATAATAAATCCTTTTTGTATTTTATCCATAGCATTCTTCTGTTACATATAGCTGGTTGGCAATATACAACTCCTTACTTAAAAGATATCCATGCCCTCATGTGTGTTATACAGTTATACTGTACTATTGCAGCTACATACAGTTTTTCTAAGTACTTTCAAACAATTTTTCACCTGAAACATAAGAAACAACACAGTTAATATAAAAGAAGGTATAATCTATACAAATGGGTAATTGTATAAAAAAATTACAATGAAAGAAAATTCATCATCAACCGGAAAACATCCATAATAATCATGTTAAATAAAACGATTGTATAATAAATTTAGTATGTGCATATTGAGCTAGGTGCTAGCTTAAACCCTCGGCTCAGACTCCAGTCAGGCGGTTAAGAAAAGGATGTCCCAGCTTAGGCTTTCAGGATGGATAGATGCAGGTTAAAATTGCATCATGATTCAAAATATTTCCGTACCAATAAAATTAATCTGTCCTAGAATGATATTTAAGCAATTTGTGTAGAAGTTTGTCTGCCTCCGCTTATTGTAACCATTCCATCTGAAAACAAATCATAATAAATTCTCATGGGATATGGAAATCAGATATAATCTGTGAATGGTCTATCCATGTTGTATGGTATCATCATCATCAGCTTAGTGTGATGTCTATGCGGCCTAATTATACTTACAGGGTCAAAATATCTTTTAGATGAATAAGTGTCAGATACAAACAGTGGTACCGATGTCTATTATTTATTATTTTTCTCTATGTTTTCTCTGTTAGGTTTTGTTTTGAGGAACTTTGTTATATAGATTGATAAATCTTCCCCACAAATAACATCAATCAAAATGACCATAGTGACTTCTCTATAGATAAGCTCTTTCCATTGTCCAGTATCGCCGAGGTTGTTGGCAGTCAGCAGATTCGGTCTGCGAGCTGAAAATGAAAAAGCTATTTATCTTTCTATTCGTAATTACCTATGTAGTACCTGTATATGATGTTTTTGTACGAGTTGGATAATAAATTATTAGTTGGATAATAAATTAGAAGATCTAACTCTGAAACATTTATTGCTCAATACAGCTAGCAAGTGGCCTATGCTGCGCTTTTCGGTTCGTAGCCTTTACGGAAGCGTAAATAAAAAGGGAAAGAAAGAAAATTATACAGTAAGCCGATCAAATCCTGTCTGTCGTTTGATGATCTTTATACGTAATGGTGATGAAATGGAATAGTATTGTTTCAAATATGTTTGGTTGCACTTTTACTGACCTCAGCTCTATTATGTACTGCAATCAGGGTGGACCGTTTCTATATATACCAATGTACTCTGTGGTGGACCGGAGCCCCGGAGCCTTCGGCTTCAAACACTTCATTGTTGGCAGAAACAAGTCACACATCAATGTTCTTCAAAACAAAACCTAACAGAGAAAACATAGAGAAAAATAATAAATATAAAGGAAATGAATCCTAGAATAGGTATTATAAACTCTTTGAATGAAACTAAATAGCTAAGTTCTCTGTGGAAACTACCAAGCATAACGTTATTATACTCTTTGCTACCAACCCCGTATTCTGATTAACGCTATAATCGCTCGCAACGCTCACGTTAATTATTCAGTGTTCCAATTCAGATAATGCGCTCACGGCTTTGAGCTCTGTCCATGACTAACAACCAATCGCGGACGGCGATATTGCAAGATGACGTCGGTCATGACGTTTACAAAAGATTTCATTGTCACAGTCACGGCCATTCGGTACACGTTCTTAGCGCGATAACATTGATATTATCGATTTTAGCGTGAATCGAAATACGGCCCAAGTACAAACTAGACATAGACAAACGTCATTGTAATACACTGACTTTTTTTTTCTTATATTTTGGCTCTACACATAGTGTATTTAGCCAGTGTCAAGTATTGTAATTTTTCATCATGTTAATAGAATATTTCAGGTAAGAGTATATAATTTACTAACTTCAACTCTTAGTTAAAGGCAAAGAGTATCAGTTCGTTTTAGAAAAAGGTGGAGTGGAGTCTTTTCGTTTTTGACGCTGTTTAGCATTTTCTGCAAGTGTCAATGCCAATGTCGAGCGGAGAAAATGACAGCTGATAACGGCATATTGTGCTGTCAAAGTCATTTGCTACCTGACAATTTTTTTTCTTATATTTTGGCTCCACAAATAGTGTATTTAGCCAGTGTCAAGTATTGTAATTTTTCATCATGTTAATTAATAGAATATTTCACGTAAAGTCAAGTCTTAGTCATAGTCCAGTCTTAGTCATGCTCCAGTAAAGTGGTGGCAACTTTATTAGAAGCTTCTATGGAATTTTGGAAGTATCACTAAAAATCACGTTTCACCACATTATATCACTTGCCTACACTCATGCTCGTAATCCAGCACTTAATGCATAAAAAGCCACCAATTTTAAACATTAACACTGGAAAAAGCATAAGTTTTGAAAAATAATACAATGCAACGACGTGACCTTTTTCACGTTCCCGCCAAAACCCACAAATTATTTTGATATGACATAACTGTACAAATGTATTTTTTTTAAGTTCGACTCATCGACTAAACGCTACTTAGCCAGTTTTACGCATTAAGTGCTGAATTACGAGCATGAGTGTGGTCAAGTGATATAATGTGGTTTTTTGTGTTGCTTCCAAAATTCCATAGAAGCTTCTTGTAAAGTTGCCACCACTTTACTTTGACTGGACTATGACCCGACTTAGACTGGACTATGACTAAGACTAAGACTTGACTACGTAAAATATTCTAAAACTCGATGAAAATATACAATACTTGACACTGGCTAAATACACTATGTGTGGAGCCAACATATAAAAAAAAAAAAAAAAGTTTAGGGCAGAATCTGTAGTTTTTAGATATAGTAATACAGATTTGTTTTGTTTTGTTACATTTGTGCTTTTCTTTTATTAATTTAAATTATCCATACAGTTTTTAGTATTTAATCCTCTAAGCCTGTCGGAGAAGCATTGTGAATAAAAGCTTAGTAAATTAGTAAGCGATGGAATGTATTATTTTCAAGATTCCATGAAAGTACTATCATTATCAATGTGGAATTTTGACAATAAAAAGGAGCACCACAAACATTGAGATTGGGTGTGTGGTTCCGGTTGTGTGAGAATAGGCCAGCCCATCTCTTCCCATGGGTATCATTTGCATGTAACACGTAAGTCTTTTAAATGACCTACTATTTGAAAATCACCAACTAAGATATAGGTACTACTTTAACTAACATATTGTGAGAAACCGGAGTTACTATAGATACATTTTTTATTATTTAATCTTCTAAGCCTATGGGAAAACTGTGGATAATAGCTTAATAGAGATTTAGAGTGGGTATTTTCACCAATAGTTGAGGTAACCAATGGAAATGGTCAAAATTTGTTAGAGCTATTAACTGTTGGTTACCTTAACTATTAGTGTAGAAACCCACCCTTAGTAAGCTAAAAGTAGCCCAGCAAGCAGAACTAAAATGACCAGTTTAGTACCTAGGTTAGAATTGGCAGGTTGAAATAGCAACGGGCAGGTCATATTGCTTGTACAAATGAAAACTAACGGGGAAGATTATTTTTTATATAAACAAGTTACATACTTGTTTGGAAATAAACATCAAACTTGCAAATGGTATCATGGTATTTTACATAATATATGAATATTCAAAGACCATTACAATGTTGTCACCAAATTATATTACACAAGAAAGAGATGAACTTAGGTGGACCGACCGGCGACCTGGTCAGAACCGTGGGGAGCTGATGGATGCAAGAGGCAAGCAGCCGCTCAAAGTGGCGCTCTTTGGGGGAGACCTATTTTAAGCAGTGGACGTCTTCAGGCTGATGATGATGATGACACAAGAGAAACCAATCCCAAGATTTAATCCATAAAGCATACATTCTAACAAATACTTACTTCTATTTATTTTCAGGACCTAAAAAAGAGAGATATGGCTAAGCTCAGTGTAGTGTGTGCTACATGTTGAGCTGATGGATGCAGAAAGCAAGCAGCCTCTTAAAGTGGCGCTCTCACGGGAGGCCTGGACGTCTTCAGACTTATGATGAGACAAATGCAGTTATTATTCGAAGAAAGCGTACAAAATCAATTTAGTTATATAGGTATAAAAAAGTAGTCTGGAAGAGACCGCTTTAGTTTCCCTCAAAGTTGAGTTGAAGTCAAGTGAAGGATTATTGGTGAAATGTTTTGGAATACGGGGGTCAGTTTCAAGCTTGTGTGTATATTGATTATTTTTTTTATAAGTGTGGTGTTTCAATAAAGTGTTTTATCTATCTGTAAAATTATGAGGTGCTACCTACGTCATGTAAAGATAAGTTGCTCTTTTTTGTAAACTGTATCTTACCTGAATAAAGAAATGTATCTATGAGTTTTTTTTGTGTCCCAGTATAAGGTAATGGTGGTGGATCATCAACTGTTATATTATTCAAATTTAAAATCATTAGGGCAGGATTTATATATCTAGCTACCTAGAACTTTATTCATTTTGGTGGATTTTTCATACTATTATCTAAACCTGACTGAAAAAAATAGAGGATTTTTTTTATATCTTATATAGATAGGTAGGTACCTATAACTATTCCCACCATCAATGATACCTACCCAATTCATCAGTTCTGCAGCTATTTATTCTATCAGTTATCTGCTTCCCATACCACAGTGACACTTTTAAGAAATTCTTTGTTCTAATTGCTAAATATAACAATTTATTTGTCATCATAGGTGCCTACTTTACAAGCAATTCTTTAAAAAAGGATATATAAAAGTGTTACACACAGTAATGTCAATTATTGTAATAAATCTACCTATTAACTCAATTCTATGGCCGGGGTTTACATCAGCAAAAATCTTTTGCAAGTAGTGTCTCAACTGTAGGTAGTTTACATTGATTAACATTTGCAAGCTACAGTCTGATATATTGTGTTTAGATTCTTCTTGCAGGTGGAAACTCACCCTATGTAGGTAAACTTAACGAAAAAGTATTCTTGTCTTCTCATTCTCGAGGTAATGGTTGTTATTGTATGCAATTCAGTAGATAGGTAGGTATTTAAGGTATTCTTGTCTTACCTCTTACCCCTACCAAATGTATAAGAGCTAACTTTGTTTCAGAAACAGTGTAACCAGTAGCTTTTAGTACATAGTATAGTTTCTATTATTGTAGTAGTTTGAGGAATAAATATAAGAGTTATATTGACATTTAATAAATAGAATACCATTTTTGCTAAGGTTGTATTTGGAACATCTGTGAATAAGTGAATTCTTCTGTGGTAGGAATAATTTTATTAATTGTTAATCCTGTTGCAGCTAAACTCTTTTGTGTTCACATCAGCGCAACAGCAAACAATGGAGGGCTGCAAATAGTCACATAAGTACACTTCACATAGTTTCAATATTGGTAGGTATATAGGATATAATTAGCTATGTTAAAAAGAATCTGTTGACTTGATGTGTATAAGTGACCTATTCAATGAGAATAAGTTTTATTAAGTCATGGCTGATTTCTGAAAGGGTAATTTTTTATTTATAGGTAGGTACTAAATATTGAATAGGTATTTGAAGTAAACCTCTTAGGAATTGGATAATAACTGTGTAATAATGGTTTGCTTGTATGAGTCCAACTTTTATTATTGTATAATATAACTTTTATCAAATCTTCAAATGTATCCAACTTTTTAATGCATGGTTCTTCTGAGTCAGTAAATTGTATACCATCATATTGTTTGTCCTGGTGCTGAATTCTCCACTATAAACTCCAATCAGACTTTTACAGTCATGGCCATAACAGAAATGAACATACAGCATAAATGAAGTCTTCCTCATCTGTAAAAAAATAGGTCTTAATATACTTGACACAGATGACAAGACTGAAGGGATCTAGCTATGAATCAGGACTATTTTACATCTTTCTACTTACTATATATTTTGTTGTCACATAAAATTATAGCACATCAAACCAAGACTTTGAATATAGGTATTCAAACATAATAGCAGCTACATAGGTGAGTAAATTGTGAATGCTGCGTTTTATATTATCTACTAAATCACTTAAACATCCGCAGCTTCCTTATCTCACTGCTGGGTATTTAAATCTCTTGCACTTATGATAAATAAGATTGTACTCAAACATAAACAAGAAAGAAAGCAAAGATAATATCATGGAGCTAATAAAAAAAGAGGAGGGAATTCCGTCTGATCCAAAACTGAAGCACCCATAGGAAGCCGGAACGCTTTGTACGTACGAGCGGGGCACGCACACACACATCATATGCAGCCGGTCGCCATATCACCCCCGTATTACGAGTCACGCTAAAATCGCTCATAACGCTCCCAGCGCTCACGTTGATTTTTCAGCGTTCCGATTAAGATATTGCGCTCAATGACTTTGACCGCTGTTAATGACTCGGGACAACCAATCACGGACGGCGATATCGCAAGATGGAGTCGATCATGACGTTTGCAAGAGATTTCATTGTCGCGCTCACGGCAATTCGGTACGCGTTTTTAGCGCGATAATGTCGATATTATCGATTTTAGCGTGAATCGGAATAGGGCCATGTAATATGTCCGCCATTTTGGGCTTCAGTTCGATGTCAATCAAAACTCAATCCTTCTTTTTTTTATTTCATCCATGGATAATATAATCACTTCGAAGATTTTGACATTTTTGACAATAGGTGTCTTTACTTTCAAACACAGAGGCGTTTTATTTAAAAAAAAAAAAGTTCCGTCACAGATTAGAGAAAAAAAAAATCTACTAGGTTCCGCTCTTTTTTTTTTTTCTTATATTTTGACTCCACACATAGTGTATTTAGCCAGTGTCAAGTATTGTAATTTTTCATCATGTTAATTGAATAGTCAAGTCATAGTCCAGTCTAAGTCAGGTAAGTGGTGGCAACTTTACTAGAAGCTTCTATGGAATTTTGGAAGCAACACGAAAAATCACGTTTCATCACTTGCCCACACTCATGCTCGTAATTCAGCGCTTAATGCGTAAAACGCCACGAATTTTAAACATTAACACTGGAAAAAGCACAAGATTTGAGAAATAATACAATGCAACGACGTGAACTTTTCCGTGTTCCTATGACATAACTGTACAAATGTATTTTTTTTAAGTTCGACTCATCGTCTAAACGCTACTTAGCCAGAAGGTATCAAGTTAGGTACATTTTAGGGTTCCGTACCCAAAGGGTAAAGCGGCAAAAATAACGGACTAATATTGTTTGAACGGAAGGGAAGACATCACAATTTTTTTTTCAAAATGGCGGAATTCGGTCATTGCGGAAAAAAAAATTCTCCGATCCGAATGAAAATTGATATCTGGGGGTCCCCAAGAATGTTGATCAACATTCTAAAATCAAATTTTGACATACGCCATTTTTCAATAGGGTTGCCATACAAAGGTTCTTTTATCAAAATATAATCTTTCCTTTATTACGCCCCTAATACGAATGTTATAGAAAAGCTGTTTCTGGGGATCGAGTAGAGATGTAGTAATGGACAAAACGAAATATTAATGACATCGATTATTTCAAGATGGCAGATATAAGCATATCGACATAGAGAAAAAGTGATTCGATCCGGATGAAAATTTATATCTGAGAATCCCCCTAGATACTCAGTAATAATATTGGAAAAAAATTTTGATCCCGCCATTTTGAAAAGATTCATACATACAACTGAACTTTTTTATGGATCTCCAATCCGTATGAAAATTGATATCTGAGTGTCCCCAAGGATACTGATTAACATGCTATAGCTTCTTTTAGACATCCACCGTTTTTCAAAATGGCTGTCATACATACTGGCAAAGCCACGAACGCGACGACGAGCGAAGCGAGGAGGAGCTTCAAACTACCTACCGCGACGACGAGCGAAGCGAGAAGGAGCTTCAAACTACCTATCGCGACGACGAGCGAAGTGAGGAGGAGCTTCAAACTACCTACCGCAATGACGAGCGAAGCGAGGAGGAGCTCCAAACTACCTACCGCGACGACGAGCGAAGCGAGGAGGAGCTTCAAACTACCCATCGCGACGACGAGCGTAGCGAGGAGGAGCTTCAAACTACCTATCGCGACGACGAGCGAAGCGAGGAGGAGCTTCAAACTACCTATCGCGACGACGATCAAACTACCCATTGCTACGTTTACAATGTTTTACTAATGCGACGTTTTTTAATTGGCTTTAGCTAATCTAACCTAACTTCAACACCACTAACCTTTTTTTACCTAACAACTGAATATTTTCGGGAACCTTGAATAAAATAGACACTCTTTGAAGAAACATAACAAAATGGCCGCCATGCAAAATTAAAAGGCGCACACTATCGAAACTAATAGAGGCAAGCATAGCGTGTTTGGACTCATGTTACAGAGAACAACGGAGGCTTTCTTACAGTCTTAAAATAATTCAAAGATGGCGGATTCAAAATGGCGCCCGATTTTATAGTAACTCGGATTCGGCTGATATTTTATATTTGGGGGTTTTAAAGGATGCTGATTTCAAATTTTGACCTTTTACTTGACTGACAGCATTTTTCAAGATGGCCGCCATGCAAAAGTCAGATCAATTATCATTTTCTTTGAAAAATACCGCTGTTTTGTACTAATTCTTGCAAAATTTAAAGTTTAGCAACAAGTATAACATTTTTATAAATACAACAGCCACGATAACGTCCTCGCGGGCCGCACGCGGCCCGCGCACGGAGCAAAATACTAGTCTATTACCTATAAAGATAAACAGATAGATCACTGACATGAATGTTCCCGAAAACTGGCCCATAGGATGATTTGGAAATGTACTAGAGATATGTACGGAAAAATCCCGAGGCAAAGAATTAAATATGTCAGCATCAGAAAGTGGTACCAGGAAGAAGTTCCAGATGGGATCTCGGAAACGATAAGAGATAAAAATAAACTAATAGAACAAAAATGTAGTAAACCTTGGGACGATTCTAAATAAACAATAAAAAAAGGTACCTTTCATACAAAAAAACATATTTTTCATACAAAAACCGAAAAATACTTACTCAGAAAGTCATATATTCCTGTCCTGTCATCCAGTAAGAAACTTTATCCCCTCTCAAATAAGGTCGTTAATCGTATGAAATAAGATGGCCGCATACGGCTAACTTCAGTTTCATGTTTTGACATTTGACGTATATAGCAAAGTTCTCTGTGCATTTGACTAGATAGATATGGCGGCCACAGAGATGGCGGCGGTTTAATTTTTGTTTGTAATAAGAAAAACAACATTATTTATGTATGTGAGACAAGTAATAAGGGGAATTCTGTGATGTGAGAATAGAACCAGCCTATTTGTTCCCGTGGGTATCATTTGAACGTTCTGACACGTATAGCAACAAGTAAGTCTTATGATAAACGAAGTAAAAGCAGACTCAAAATATACTGCAGAAATGCATAGACTAGGTACTTATTCTAAGCATTAGCATAAAATAATAACAATACCAGGAACAAATTATGCTCTTCATCCAGAACACACTAAAATTCTATGCTTGTTTATTAGTACCTAAAGTATTAATATCCACCTTGTTTTTTATTAACTCAATGCTACCTTGTCTCATTTTCAGAGTTCCAACCTATAAAAGATCCAAAAAACAAGCGCTCAGTGATGGATGTTAATTATGACAGAGGAAAAACAGGAGTTTGGTTTAGCATCAGGTAAATAATTAGGTCACCTCTTCTAAGCTTATGGGGAAACTGTGAATAATAGCTTAATATAGATTTAGGGTGGGTATTTTCACCAATAGTTGAGGTAACCAATGGAAATGGTCAAAATTTGTTAGAGCTGTTGGTCACCTTAACTATTGGTGTAAACCCACCCTCAAGCTCAAGTAAGCTCAAAGTAGCCCAGCAAGCAGAACTAAAATGACCAATTTAGTTGTTTTGAAATAGCAACGGGCAGGTCCTAAAACAAAACTTTCATGGTTGTTACCCACTGGAATACTACCACTGAGATGACAGCATGCATGTTTTTGAAATTGGGTCGCTGGGAGTTAAAAAGTTAAGCTATGATCATAAAGACAGTGAAGTTAAAATGTTGATTGCATATTTCTATTTTTGCTCTTTGCATTCTATGAAGTCGATAATACCAAAAACAAAGCAATTTTATGAAGTAAGTATGTATATATTTATATGTATATGTAGTATGTATAATGGTGTAATTTATGTTATCTTATTTAGAATCAGCAAGTTGAAGTGGCAATGGGCAAGCCACATCACTCGTAGAACTGACAACAAAAGGGAAGAAAGGTGGGCCGACAACCTGGTGACCATAACCATGGGGAGCCGATGGATGCAGAAAGCAAGCAGTCTCTTAAAGTGGCATTCTTTGGGGGAGTTCTGGTTGTCTTCATGTTGTTGATGATGATACAAATTGGTTTTTATTCAAAGAAAGCATGCAAAATCAAAATGAAACAATATAATAATAGTTATGTATGTAGGTGTATAAAATTATATAATGAGGTGCTGCTTATGTCATTGTTATATAAACTATCTTATCAATGTATCTAAGTGTTTTTTTTGGGTCTTGGTATAGAAGTACTATATATTTATTCTGTGGTATAGGTAAGGTAATTGTGTTAAGTCCAGGTAACAGATACATATATTTCTATCTCTTGGTAGTGTGGTACAAACTCAATGGCGGCTATGAAGTGCACTGCAAGCCATCCACATGCTGCACTCATATTTCTCACCGACTTCAAAGCTGACATTGAGTTTGAATCACACTTTATGTATGTATGTAACCGGTATATTCCCAGTTGCCCGTACATTGCCCTGAGGTGGTATTTGGGAATAATATGGGTTGCAAGTTGGTAATGTTTTTTAAATAATGCTACTTTGGATCTAGAGTAGCAGTGGAATAGTTAGGAAACTGTGGGTTGGATTCCCACCTGGTACCAACATTTGTGTGATGAAAATAGGTATTTGTCCTCTGTCTGGGTATTATATACTGTTAGTTTATCTGAGTATATCAGTTATCTGGTTCCCATAGTACAAGCTATGCTTAATTCTGGGTTAGATTAAAGTAAATCTTCTGAAGTAGGTAAGTTTTATATATATAGAGAAGACTATATATTTCACGAATTGTTGAGATAACTATAAGGTGATATATAAATAAATGTTTTAAATGAGATTGCCATGGCTAGGTAAATACATCATTCCTAACCTATCAACAGAAAAGAACAGTACCTATGCAAAGGAACAATGACTGACAATTAAATAAAAAAATGACCTACTATTTGAAAATCACTAACTAGGTACTAAGACATAGGTTAACTACTTAAGTTACTAACATATTGTGAGAAACAAGAGATTAAAAAACTACCTAAAACGTTTATTTTATCACCCTATCTGCTCCTTCAGTCTACCTATGAAAATAAAGCATGTAACTGTGCTGCTGGAACTTAGGAAATGATTCCAATAGTGGTAAAGATCCTGTAAGAACTATTAAAAATGTAAGATAAGAAGAATCTAAATGTAATATCCTGAAGGACTGAAACAGTGTTTGTGAATTAATGTGGTAGAATAATAATTAGAAAATGGTGTCTCCAAGTTTCTTTGGTCCCTTGATTTTTTTTATAACACCGATTTGCTATGTTCAAGAGTCCATGAAAGTACTATCACAATATACCTACCTAATTTCATTAAGATCATAGAATGACGATAAATAATTTCAAATGTAAGAGTATCAATATTTTATTATAATTTGGACTTGGATTGCATTATTAAATTAAAGGTAATCAATCAGACACAAACCAATTTTATTTATTTATTTATCTAAGATTCACAGCGTAGGCAGACCACCCACTAAGTGGACCGATGACCTGGTGAAAACTGTGGCAAGCCGATGGATGCAGAAGGTGAGCAGCCGCTCAAAGTGGCACTCTCTGGGGGAGGCCTATGTTCAGCAGTGGATGATGATGAACTATGATGAACCATCAGCTCCTCGCAGTAGGTACTGACCAGATCAATAATTACTATTAGGTAACCAGGTTTAAACATAAATTTAGATATGCCTTGCATGAGACCAGTAGGTAAGTACAATCTATGATGTATTTTTAGCTAACAGGCAATTTACTAATATTATTTCCCTTCACTTGAAACTACCTACATACATTGAAAAACTAAATAAAATACCATTAACTTTGCTAAGGTTGTATTTGGAACATCTGTGAATAAATGGATTCTATAATTAATTGTTCATCCTGTTGCAACTGAAATCATTAAATTCATTATGTGTCCCACGGGCAGCTGTGCGCTGTCTGCCTGCATAGACATGGCAAGTTATACTATAAAAAAAAATGGGAGGTAAATTCTATGGCTGTCTGTCAAACAACCTATACAATATAACCTTTTCTATTTCTGAATTAATAACACTATAAAAAGTATATTAATAAATATCAGTTATCTGGTTCCCATAGTACAAGCTATGCTTAATTATGGGTTAGATGGTGCTGTGTGTAATGTCCGCACATTTATTTATTTTCCTCTTCCTTTTCTTCTGTGTTTTTATTATAATCAAATCCTCCTTTCTAATGGGAACGCCTATGTTCAGCTGTGGACATCTGACTGGTGACATGCCTATTCATAACTTATTGGTAGGTCCTAAAATGAATAATACTACTACTACTTTCTCCATGTGTACATAATTTATATATGTTTTGCACTATAAATAATAAATAAATATCTGGACATTCACACACCGGCACCACAATCTAGCCTTAAACTAAGCAAAGCTTGTACCATGAAGACAATAATAAATTTAATACAATATTTACACCCTTGTTTCTAAATTCAACATTTTTACCAGAAATCTGCCAATACAAACGGTATATTCATGTTGCCGCAAATTCAATTCAATTATACAACTATTTTTGTTAAAAAAAGCTTACAATTGTAACTGAATTTTGAATATTTTATTAACGAATATCTATCATAATTCAATTTTGAACAGTTGACTTTTTAAATAAACATTAATAGCCCTAACACGCCCACTACTGAACATGGGCCTCCAATTTAGCAAAATTCATTAGCTACTTATATTTAAATGTGCATAGGTACTTAAATGTTTAAATATAATGATCACAATAATAAATCCTTTTTGTATTTTATCCATAGCATTCTTCTGTTACATATAGCTGGTTGGCAATATACAACTCCTTACTTAAAAGATATCCATGCCCTCATGTGTGTTATACAGTTATACTGTACTATTGCAGCTACATACAGTTTTTCTAAGTACTTTCAAACAATTTTTCACCTGAAACATAAGAAACAACACAGTTAATATAAAAGAAGGTATAATCTATACAAATGGGTAATTGTATAAAAAAATTACAATGAAAGAAAATTCATCATCAACCGGAAAACATCCATAATAATCATGTTAAATAAAACGATTGTATAATAAATTTAGTATGTGCATATTGAGCTAGGTGCTAGCTTAAACCCTCGGCTCAGACTCCAGTCAGGCGGTTAAGAAAAGGATGTCCCAGCTTAGGCTTTCAGGATGGATAGATGCAGGTTAAAATTGCATCATGATTCAAAATATTTCCGTACCAATAAAATTAATCTGTCCTAGAATGATATTTAAGCAATTTGTGTAGAAGTTTGTCTGCCTCCGCTTATTGTAACCATTCCATCTGAAAACAAATCATAATAAATTCTCATGGGATATGGAAATCAGATATAATCTGTGAATGGTCTATCCATGTTGTATGGTATCATCATCATCAGCTTAGTGTGATGTCTATGCGGCCTAATTATACTTACAGGGTCAAAATATCTTTTAGATGAATAAGTGTCAGATACAAACAGTGGTACCGATGTCTATTATTTATTATTTTTCTCTATGTTTTCTCTGTTAGGTTTTGTTTTGAGGAACTTTGTTATATAGATTGATAAATCTTCCCCACAAATAACATCAGTCAAAATGACCATAGTGACTTCTCTATAGATAAGCTCTTTCCATTGTCCAGTATCGCCGAGGTTGTTGGCAGTCAGCAGATTCGGTCTGCGAGCTGAAAATGAAAAAGCTATTTATCTTTCTATTCGTAATTACCTATGTAGTACCTGTATATGATGTTTTTGTACGAGTTGGATAATAAATTATTAGTTGGATAATAAATTAGAAGATCTAACTCTGAAACATTTATTGCTCAATACAGCTAGCAAGTGGCCTATGCTGCGCTTTTCGGTTCGTAGCCTTTACGGAAGCGTAAATAAAAAGGGAAAGAAAGAAAATTATACAGTAAGCCGATCAAATCCTGTCTGTCGTTTGATGATCTTTATACGTAATGGTGATGAAATGGAATAGTATTGTTTCAAATATGTTTGGTTGCACTTTTACTGACCTCAGCTCTATTATGTACTGCAATCAGGGTGGACCGTTTCTATATATACCAATGTACTCTGTGGTGGACCGGAGCCCCGGAGCCTTCGGCTTCAAACACTTCATTGTTGGCAGAAACAAGTCACACATCAATGTTCTTCAAAACAAAACCTAACAGAGAAAACATAGAGAAAAATAATAAATATAAAGGAAATGAATCCTAGAATAGGTATTATAAACTCTTTGAATGAAACTAAATAGCTAAGTTCTCTGTGGAAACTACCAAGCATAACGTTATTATACTCTTTGCTACCAACCCCGTATTCTGATTAACGCTATAATCGCTCGCAACGCTCACGTTAATTATTCAGTGTTCCAATTCAGATAATGCGCTCACGGCTTTGAGCTCTGTCCATGACTAACAACCAATCGCGGACGGCGATATTGCAAGATGACGTCGGTCATGACGTTTACAAAAGATTTCATTGTCACAGTCACGGCCATTCGGTACACGTTCTTAGCGCGATAACATTGATATTATCGATTTTAGCGTGAATCGAAATACGGCCCAAGTACAAACTAGACATAGACAAACGTCATTGTAATACACTGACTTTTTTTTTCTTATATTTTGGCTCTACACATAGTGTATTTAGCCAGTGTCAAGTATTGTAATTTTTCATCATGTTAATAGAATATTTCAGGTAAGAGTATATAATTTACTAACTTCAACTCTTAGTTAAAGGCAAAGAGTATCAGTTCGTTTTAGAAAAAGGTGGAGTGGAGTCTTTTCGTTTTTGACGCTGTTTAGCATTTTCTGCAAGTGTCAATGCCAATGTCGAGCGGAGAAAATGACAGCTGATAACGGCATATTGTGCTGTCAAAGTCATTTGCTACCTGACAATTTTTTTTTCTTATATTTTGGCTCCACAAATAGTGTATTTAGCCAGTGTCAAGTATTGTAATTTTTCATCATGTTAATTAATAGAATATTTCACGTAAAGTCAAGTCTTAGTCATAGTCCAGTCTTAGTCATGCTCCAGTAAAGTGGTGGCAACTTTATTAGAAGCTTCTATGGAATTTTGGAAGTATCACTAAAAATCACGTTTCACCACATTATATCACTTGCCTACACTCATGCTCGTAATCCAGCACTTAATGCATAAAAAGCCACCAATTTTAAACATTAACACTGGAAAAAGCATAAGTTTTGAAAAATAATACAATGCAACGACGTGACCTTTTTCACGTTCCCGCCAAAACCCACAAATTATTTTGATATGACATAACTGTACAAATGTATTTTTTTTAAGTTCGACTCATCGACTAAACGCTACTTAGCCAGAAGGTATCAAGTTAGGTACATTTTAGGGTTCCGTACCCAATGGGTAAAGCGGCAAAAATAACGAACTAATATTGTTTGGAGAACGGAAGGGAAGACATCACAAATTTTTTTTTTCAAAATGGCGGAATTCGGTCATTGCGGAAAAAAAATTCTCCGATCCGAATGAAAATTGATATCTGGGGGTCCCCAAAAATGTTGATCAACATTCTAAAATCAAATTTTGACATGCGCGATTTTTCAATAGGGTTGCCATACAAAGGTACTTTTATCAAAATATAATCTTTCCTTTATTACGCCCCTAATACGAATGTTATAGAAAAACTGTTTCTGGGGATCGAGTAGAGATGTAGTAAGGGACAAACGGAAATATTAATGAAATCGATTTTTTCAAGATGGCAGATATAGGCATATCGACATAGAGAAAAAGTGATTCGATCCGGATGAAAATTTATATATGGGAATCCCCCTAGATACTCAGTAATAATATAGGAAAAAAAATTTTATTCCGCAATTTTGAAAAGATTCATATATACAACTGAACTTTTTTATGGATCTCCAATCCGTATGAAAATTGATATCTGAGTGTCCCCAAGGATACTGATTAACATGCTATAGCTTCTTTTAGACATCCACCGTTTTTCAAAATGGCTGTCATACATACTGGCAAAGCCACCAACGCGACGACGAGCAAAGCGAGGAGGAGCTTCAAACTACCTACCGCGACGACGAGCGAAGCGTGTAGGAGCTTCAAACTACCTATCGCGACGACGAGCGAAGTGAGGAGGAGCTTCAAACTACCTACCGCAACGACGAGCGAAGCGAGGAGGAGCTTCAAACTACCCATCGCGACGACGAGCGAAGCGAGGAGGAGTTTCAAACTACCTACCGCGACGAAGAGCGAAGCGAGGAGGAGCTTCAAACTACCCATCCCGACGACGAGCGAAGCGAGGAGGAGCTTCAAACTACCTACCGCGACGACGAGCGAAGCGAGGAGGAGCTTCAAACTACCCATCGCGACGACGAGCGAAGCGAGGAGGAGCTTCAAACTACCTATCGCGACGACGAGCGAAGCGAGGAGGAGCTTCAAATTACCTAACGCGACGACGAGCGAAGCGAGGAGGAGCTTTAAACTACCTAACGCGACGACGAGCGAAGCGAGGAGGAGCTTCAAACTACCTAACGCGACGACGAGCGAAGCGAGGAGGAGCTTCAAACTACCTATCGCGACGACGAGCGAAGCGAGGAGGAGCTTCAAACTACCTACCGCGACGACGAGCGAAGCGAGGAGGAGCTTCCAACTACCTCTGAAGAAATAAAACAAAATTGCCACCATGCAAAATTAAAACGCGCATACTATCGGAACCAATAGAGGCAAGAATAGCGTATTTGGACTCATGTTAAAGAGAACAACGGAGGCTTTCTTACAGTCCTAAAATAATTCAAAGATGGCGGATTCAAAATGGCGCTCGATTTTATAGTAACTCAGATTCGGCTGATATTTTATATTTGAGGGTTTTAAAGGATGCTGATTTCAAATTTTGACCTTTTACTTGACTGACAGCATTTTTCAAGATGGCCGCCATGCAAAAGTCAGATCAATTATCATTTTCTTCGAAAAATACCGCTGTTTTGTACTAATTCTTGCAAAATTTAAAGTTTAGCACAAAGTATAAGGGTTTTATAAATACAACAGCCACGAAAACACCCACGCGGGCCGCTCGCGGCCCGCGCACAGAGCAAAATTCTAGTCTTAATCTTAACAGATATATAAAGCTAAAAAACGGTGACAGATGATTTATTGACATGAATGTTTTCGTAAGAAGGAGCCATCGGACGACCTTACAATCTATGAGAGATATGTACGGAAAAATCCCGAGGCCAAAAATTAAATATGTCAGCATCAGAAAGTGGTACCAGGAAGAAGTTCCAGATGGGATCTCGGAAACGGTAAGAGATAAAGATAAACTAATTGAACAAAAATGTAGTAAACCTTGGGACGATTCTAAATAAACAATAAAAAAAGGTACCTCTTATACAAAAAAACATATTTTTCATACAAAAACCGAAAAATACTTACTCAGAAAGTCATATATTCCTGTCCTGTCATCCAGTAAGAAACTCTATAGACCCTTGAATAAGGTCGATAATCGTATGAAATAAGATGGCCGCATACGGCTAACTTCTGTTCGGTGCTGGTAAATAATAATGTGATCTATGGTCTATGGTGGATGGAGTGCGACCACTTGGGCAGATTTCTGCCATTTGGGCAGATTTCAAATTTACACTGTAATGATAAATAAAAAGTGTATACGTTTTAAAAATGTGTTGTTATGAGCATACATACATAAGATATTATGAGAAAAAATGTAGAATCCGCCATTTTGAAAATTTCATTCGTTAAACAGCTGATCTTCCTTATTACGCTGAAACTACATTAGTATTAGATATTACACACAGTATTAGATATTTTGAGCTTACGTATGTTGTGGTAGTAATAGAAATTTCAGGTTATATTGGAAAAAAAGTTTCTTCGCTCCGAATGAAAATCGATTACAACATATTTTAGTCAATTTTGACATCCACCGTTTCCCAAAATGGTTGCCATACGTTGTACTGTTGATGTGACTACCAAACGCGACGACGAGCGAAGCGAGGAGGAGCTTCAAACTACTTACCGCGACGACGAGCGAAGCGAGGAGGAGCTTCAAACTACATACTGCGACGACGAGCGAAGCGAGGAGGAGCTTCAAACTACTTACCGCGACGACGAGCGAAGCGAGGAGGAGCTTCAAACTACCTATCGCGACGACGAGCGAAGCGAGAAGGAGCTTCAAACTATCTACCGCGACGACGAGCGAAGCGAGGAGGAGCTTCAAACTACTTACCGCGACGACGAGCGAAGCGAGGAGGAGCTTCAAACTACTTACCGCGACGACGAGCGAAGCGAGGAGGAGCTTCAAACTACCTACCGCGACGACGAGCGAAGCGAGGAGGAGCTTCAAACTACCTACCGCGACGACGAGCGAAGCGAGGAGGAGCTTCAAACTACCTCTTTGAAGAAATAAAACAAAATTGCCGCCATGCAAAATTAAAAGGCGCACACTATCGGAACTAATAGAGACAAGCATAGCGTGTTTGGGCTCATGTTAAAGAGAACAACGGAGGCTTTCTTACAGTCTTAAAATAATTAAATAAAAGACTAGACCCCACGGTGAATTGTTGTCAAATGTATATCCATTTTTACATTATTGACAGAAAAAGCGACTGGCTGATTTGGGCAGAATTTATATGCCTTTTTAAGGTTAGGGCAGAATTTGTAGTTTTTACATATGGTCACACATTTATTTTGTTTCGGGCGATTTGCTTTGTTCTCAGATTAAAGAAGTTTGTTTTGCTAAATATTGTATATTATACTGTGAATCATATTTCGGTTGTGTGGTAAGTTCTTCGGCATTAAAGTAAATCTTCTGAAGTAGGTAAGTTTTATATATATAGAAGACTATATATTTCACGAATTGTTGAGATAACTATAAGGTGATATATAAATAAATGTTTTAAATGAGATTGCCATGGCTAGGTAAATACATCATTCCTAACCTATCAACAGAAAAGAACAGTACCTATGCAAAGGAACAATGACTGACAATTAAATAAAAAAATGACCTACTATTTGAAAATCACTAACTAGGTACTAAGACATAGGTTAACTACTTAAGTTACTAACATATTGTGAGAAACAAGAGATTAAAAAACTACCTAAAACGTTTATTTTATCACCCTATCTGCTCCTTCAGTCTACCTATGAAAATAAAGCATGTAACTCTGCCGCTGGAACTTAGGAAGTGATTCCAATAGTGGTATAGATCCTGTAAGTACTATTAAAAGGACTGAATGTTCAAGAGTCCATGAATGTACTTACTTTTATACCATAAGATGGTATTGTTATTTTAATATTATAATTTGGATTTGGACTTGGATTGGAATATTAGAATAAAACCTAATCAGACACAAACAAACCTCCTATTACTATTATAAGTGGAAAGAGTTAAAAATATATTATTTTCTTTTCAGTTTTACAACCCCATACTGGACTGACAGCTCAGTTGGTAACCATAGAATCCATGGATTGTGGTTTTGATTCCCACCCAGGACAAACATTTGTGTCTGGGTGTTATATTGTACTTTATTTGTGTATGTATTTACATTTCTATCAGTTATTTGCTTCCCATGGTAAAAAAAAAACAAACTATGCTTAGCTCACAGAATTCGCCCTATTACATAGGTTACTTGAGGCTAGATTGATTGCACTGTGTGAAATGTCCAGACATTTAGGGAAAGGATGTATGGAGGCAGGTATTCATCCTTTTTAGGGTTCAGTACCCAAACAGTAAAGCGAACCCTATAATAACTAATACATTCTCCCTTCTCTTTCCCATAGTACAGGACAGAAGCGGTTTTGGATCACATGTATTTCTGTTTCTGTTGCCACTATAACAATAAATACATACTAAAAGCAGAATAAAATAAATATTAAAGGGGCTCCCATGCAACGGATGTTGTTTTTATTTTTATAGATAATGTGGTATTTTCATTTCTTTCTAGGACAGTGGATTTGAGATCAACACCGGCAGCGGAACCAAAAAGAAACACAAAGAAACAATGGCTAACATTATCGTCAGGCGGAAGATGACTGTCTAGATGACAAATACATTTTGTAACATTATTATCTTTATCATTTTCAGGTTACAAAAGAAGAGAAAGAGTCAAAAAAACTGCCCAAAACCTAGATTTTTACCATATAAGCATGTAACTGTGCTGCTGGAACTTAGGAAATGATTCCAATAGTGGTAAAGATCCTGTAAGAACTATTAAAAATGTAAGATAAGAAGAATCTAAATGTAATATCCTGAAGGACTGAAACAGTGTTTGTGAATTAATGTGGTAGAATAATAATTAGAAAATGGTGTCTCCAAGTTTCTTTGGTCCCTTGATTTTTTTTATAACACCGATTTGCTATGTTCAAGAGTCCATGAAAGTACTATCACAATATACCTACCTAATTTCATTAAGATCATAGAATGACGATAAATAATTTCAAATGTAAGAGTATCAATATTTTATTATAATTTGGACTTGGATTGCATTATTAAATTAAAGGTAATCAATCAGACACAAACCAATTTTATTTATTTATTTATCTAAGATTCACAGCGTAGGCAGACCACCCACTAAGTGGACCGATGACCTGGTGAAAACTGTGGCAAGCCGATGGATGCAGAAGGTGAGCAGCCGCTCAAAGTGGCACTCTCTGGGGGAGGCCTATGTTCAGCAGTGGATTATGATGAACTATGATGAACCATCAGCTCCTCGCAGTAGGTACTGACCAGATCAATAATTACTATTAGGTACCAGGTTTAAACATAAATTTAGATATGCCTTGCATGAGACCAGTAGGTAAGTACAATCTATGTATGTATTTTTAGCTAACAGGCAATTTACTAATATTATTTCCCTTCACTTGAAACTACCTACATACATTGAAAAACTAAATAAAATACCATTAACTTTGCTAAGGTTGTATTTGGAACATCTGTGAATAAATGGATTCTATAATTAATTGTTCACCTGTTGCAACTGAAATCATTAAATTCATTATGTGTCCCACGGGCAGCTGTGCGCTGTCTGCCTGCATAGACATGGCAAGTTATACTATAAAAAAAATGGGAGGTAAATTCTATGGCTGTCTGTCAAACAACCTATACAATATAACCTTTTCTATTTCTGAATTAATAACACTAAAAAAAGTATATTAATAAATAATAATGTTTTGTTACAATCACCAGATCAATTCGTTTTTTAAATTTAGAGGATAAGTAGGTATCTACCTAATTAGATATGCTGTATAGGTACCTAAGTGTAAATGAATGGTATATCTAAGTAAGTAAAAGAAATGTATTGTGTCTTTTCTTTTCCTTATTCCTGGTCAGAGCGAATAGCATGAGATATTAGCTGTCCATTTTGAAAGATTTACCCTAATTACTGAACCCGACTGAAAAAAACATCATGAGTTCTCATTAAGATAGATAGGTACCTACTAAGTGGATATTTTTAACAAACCCACACTAATCCAGGGTAAAGTTGTTTAAATAAATAAACTAAGTATAGTTACTTTAAGTGTGTGGACATTTCACACAGCCCCATCTAGCTCCAAACTAATAGTCTTATTACACCTGCCGCAATCAGGGTATAAGCATAGCTTGTACTATGGGAACCAGATAACTCATATAATACATAGATACATTTTTGTTTGTAACTACATATATAGAATACAATATAACACCCAGATACGGAACAAACATCTAACTTCATCACACAAATGTTTGTCTCTGGTAGGAATCGAACCCACAGCCCTCGGTTCAGAAGGCAGGGCTACTACCAGCTGAGCCATCGGGCCTATCGATAATATAGCTAAGTTTAGGACACACAGTATGTCGTTGCTTGGATGTGGTTGACATTCCATGTAGGCGCCCGCGCGTCCTAAACTGAGCTTTATTTCCATGCATTTTGAATGGAATAGGAAGCCGTCTGTGCCATGTCGGCGCCCGACGCCATTTATGTGTGGCCTGCGCTAAGGTAGCAGAGGAATAGTTATTTTGTTTTTTGTTTCTCTCTGTAGTAGAAATAGGCTAAGATAAAACACTGAGTAGCTATTTCACTGTGGCCCAACTGCCATGAAATTATGCCCAATTGTACAGCAGCTGTTACAAACTTTCATATATTGACTAAACAGGGGTATACTTACAGTATATTATACATATCAATCAAGTATATTACTATATTTTTTTAATATAAGTAACTAACTTTCTACAAACAAAGAGGTGGTGTAAAGTAAGTGCGCATCACATTGTCACCATGGGCAAGAAGAAATACCCATGGTCTACCCAGGTGAACTCTGGTGGACCATGGATTGAATCTTGCTATAGATTGACACTTGACAAGCACTTCATATATTTTATTGTAAATAAGGTATTGTGATGTATTGTAATCTGTAAAAATAACGCTGTTTCCTTATTAGTTTTCATGGACCTAATAAGAAACCTTTGATTGAGACCTAAAACCTTTTTTTATTTCATCCATGTTAGTTTCATTAAAAATGTCTGTTTCATATGGTACATAATGGGATTGATTTAATCATTGTTTCCACTGCTGAACACAGGCATCCCATTAACACCCCACTTGGATGCTTATCATAGAGGGGTTTGCCATAAGCACCCATAGAGGTTTAAATATGTACTAGAAGTCTTTGTAACCACCACACTTGGCTTGGTGATCGGCTGAACGCAGACGATTCTAATGTGCCGAGGAGAATGTTGCTGTCTATTTTCTGGATATTCCATTCCAGACCACAAAACAAAAATCAGGATTCTACAAGTTGAGTTGGAAAAACTTCTTGATTTTGAGCTCTGCGACGGAATAATGTCGCAATTTTGCCAGTGTTCTCACGTACCATGGACCACGTACTGTAAGACAAGACAAGTGACGGGAATAATCTCAAGAATACTATCAGAATAATCTGTCTGGACAACTCGCAGGTACCTACGGATTTTTATCTTCATTCTACAACAAAAATATAAAATTATAAATAAACATTCTTTTTTTTTCTAATTCAAAGCGCTGAAACTGACAAAGACAACTTATAAATGGCATTGACATTTAACAGCACTTTTTTTTGTTATATTTTGGCTCCACACATAGTGTATTTAGCCAGTGTCAAGTATTGTCATTTTTCATCATGTTTAATGTTAATAGAATATTACACGTAAAGTCAAGTCTTAGTCATAGTCATAGTCCAGTCTAAGTCAGGTAGTTATAGTCCAGTCTAAGTCATGCTCCAGTAAAGTGGTGGCAACTTTACTAGAAGCTTCTATGGCATTTTGGAAGCAACACGAAAAATCACGTTCCACCACATTATATCACTTGCCTACACTCATGCTCGTAATTCAGCACTTAATGCGTAAAACGCCACCAATTTTAAACATTGAAAACACTGGAAATAGCACAAGTTTTGAGAAATAATACAATGAATGACGTGAACATTTCCGCGTTCCCGCCAAAAACTTTGTAATATTTATTTACCTGTCTGTCTGCCGTCAAGCGTTAGCGTATAATAGTCTGCGCCCGTCTTGTACTTTTATCACAGATTACTTATACGTAGCATGACTTTTATCAAAGACTTTTTTTTATCCTATATCCACAGAGTAACTTAACCCAATTTCTTTACTTGGCAAGGTATATGTCGCTATGAATGTTGCAATGAACCTTACACACTCTTGTTCGTAAAAGTCAAACTTTGCTCCATCATATAGTGGTAGTTCATCTGAGTGTATAGTAGATTTGTTTTTCTCTAATCTGTGGCTCTGTCTTAGTTTGTGGTACTTTTTTCTTTGGGCCAACTATTTTTTTTTTTCTCTAATCTGTAGGGCAGACTTCAACTAAAGAGTATATAATTTACTAACTTCAACTCTTCCTTATAGGCAAAGAAAGAGTATCAAATCGTTTTAGAAAAAGGTGGAGTTGAGTCTTTTTATTTTTGACGCTGTTTAGCATTTTCTGCAAGTGTCAATGCCAATGTCGAGCGGAGAAAATGACAGCTGATAACGGCATATTGTGCTATCAAAGTCATTTGTTATCTGACAATTTTTTATTTTTTTATTTTTGTTATATTTTGGCTCCACACATAGTGTATTTAGCCAGCGAAATGTATTAAACAAATTATTTTGATATGACATAACTGTACAAATGTATTTTTTTTAAGTTTGACTCATCGACTAAACGCTACTTAGCCGGTAGGTATCAAGTTCGGTACTTACATAATCTAATAACCTAACTTCAACACTAACCTATTTTTACCTAACAACTGAATACTTTCGGGAACCTTGATAAAAATTGACACTCTTTGAAGAAACAAAACAAAATGGCCGCCATGCAAAATTAAAAGGCGCACACTATCGGAACTTATGGGGGCAAGCATAGCGTGTTTGGACTCATGACAAAGAGAACAACGAAGGCTTTCTTACAGTCTTAAAATAATTTAAATATGGCGGATTCAAAATGGCGCCCGATTTTTTAGTAACTCAGATTCGGCTGATATTTTATATTTGGGGGTTTTAAAGGATGCTGATTTCAAATTTTGACCTTTTACTTGACTGACAGCATTTTTCAAGAAGGCCGCCATGCAAAGTCAAGCGCATTATCATTTTCTTTGAAAAATACCCCTGTTTTGTACTAATTCTTGCAAAATTTAAAGTTTAGCACAAAGTATAAGACTTTTATAAATACAACAGCCACGAAAACGTCCTCGCGGGCCGCACGCGGCCCGCGCACGGAGCAAAATACTAGTTATAATATATAAAGTTCGTTACCCACTGACTCACTCACTCATGATTGACATTTTTGTTCCCGAACTCCTGGAAGTGGTGGAGAAAAACCGAGTATGAGGTTGTATAGAGATCGGTCACGTGACAACCAGAAAAATCTGACATCAGCAAAAAATCGTCTCCTTGATGGAACCGGTCAACGGCTCTCGGAAACTACATGTCGGATGGGTGACCTGTTCTAACTAAAGTTGTATTAAACCCTGGGACGCTTGGAGAGAAATAAAAAAAAATAGGGGTTGCCATACAAAAAAATAAAAATTCCATACAAAATTGAAACGCTAATAAATCGGAAACGGTAAGAGGTAGGTGGGGTGTGTTCGAGCAAATGTCATAGAGGAGGATGGGCGCTTTCGGATGGTCGTCATGAAAATCCAAGATGGCGGATCCAAGATGGCGGCCATTTTGAAAGTTGGTCCGATCGGGCTGATTTTTTGCATCAGGGGGTTTTTGGGGTCCCTGATTCGATATTTGAAAAAATATTTTGGATCCCGCCATTTTTAAAGATGGCTGCCATACAAATTTTTTTTTTCATTTTTGGCTCATTGTTTCTCTGAAATTTTGAACTTTTTTTTTTAAATATGTATGAAATTGGACAATCGAAATTTAAAATATTTCATGAACTGGTCTTCCGACCTTCCATCATCGTGACCATCAACTGCCTGGCTAAACGATGTGAGATGGGTCATATGCGTTTTCAGGAATGTCATAGCAAACCCTGGGACGATTTTAGAGAAAATAAAAAAAATCCAAAATGGCGGAAAAAAAAATCTTCCATACAAATTTAAACCGGAAATGACGTCGAAACCATGATACTTTAGTATAAAAAGCTCGAACTAATATTGTTTGGAGGCCAAAAGGGAAAAGAACACCAAATTTTTTTGTTTCAAAATGGCGGAAATTTTGGTCATGGCGGAAAAAAAAAATTCTCAGATCCGGATCAAAATCGATATCTGACGGTCCCCAAGGATGCTGATCAACATTCTAAAATCAAATTTTGACATGCGCCATTTTTCAATAGGGTTGCCATACAAAGGTGATTTTAACGAAATATGAACTTTCCTTTTTTACGCCTCCAATATGAATGTAATAGAAAAGGTGTTTCTGGGGATCGAGTAAAGATGTATAAAGGAACAAAACAGAACACAAATGAAATTGATTTTTTCAAGATGGCGGATGGAGACGTATCGACTTATAGAAAAAGTTATCCGATCCGGATGAAAATCGATATCTAAGACTCCCCCTAGATACTTAGCAAGAATATGGGGAAAAAATTTTGATTCCGCCATTTTGAAAAATTTCATACTTTTTACTGAACTTTGTTATGGATCTCCAATCCGTATGAAAATTGATATCTGAGTATCCGCAAGGATACTGATTAACATGCTTTAGCTTCTTTTAGACATCCACCGTTTTTCAAAATGGCTGCCATACATTCTGTCAAACTCACCAACGCGACGACGAGCGAAGCGAGGAGGAGCTTCAAACTACCTATCGCGACGACGAGCGAAGCGAGGAGGAGCTTCAAACTACCTACCGCGACGACGAGCGAAGCGAGGAGGAGCTTCAAACTACTTACCGCGACGACGAGCGAAGCGAGGAGGAGCTTCAAACTACTTATCGCGACGACGAGCGAAGCGAGGAGGAGCTTCAAACTATCTAATGCGACGACGAGCGAAGCGAGGAGGAGCTTCAAACTACCTAACGCGACGACGAGCGAAGCGAGGAGGAGCTTCAAACTACCTATTGCGACGACGAGCGAAGCGAGGAGGAGCTTCAAACTACTTACCGCGACGACGAGCGAAGCGAGGAGGAGCTTCAAACTACCTATCGCGACGACGAGCGAAGCGAGGAGGAGCTTCAAACTATCGACCGCGACGACGAGCGAAGCGAGGAGGAGCTTCAAACCATCTACCGCGACGACGAGCGAAGCGAGGAGGAGCTTCAAACTACCCATCGCTACATTTACAATGTTTTACTAATGCGACCTTTTTAATTGATTTTAGCTTATCTAACTAACCTGTCTTACCTAAGATCTAAATATTTTCAGGCTCCTTGATTCAAATTGATAAACAAAACAAAATGACCGCCATACAAAATTAAAACACGGACACAATCGGAACTTATAGAAGCCGACAAGGCGTGTTTGGTCTCATAACAAAGGAACAACGGAAGCTTTCTCATAGACTTAAAATAATTCCAAGATGGCAGATTCAAAATGGCGTCCGATTTTATAGTAACTCAGATCCGGCTGATATTTTATATATGGGGATTTTAAAAGAGGCTTATTTCAAATTTTGACCTTTTACATGACTGACAGCATTTTTCAAGATGGCCGCCATGCAAAAGTCAGATCAATTATCATTTTCTTTGAAAAATACCGCTGTTTTGTACTACTTCTTGCAAAATTACAAGTTTAAACTAAAGTATAACATTTTTATAAATACAACAGCCACGAAAACTTCCTCGCGGGCCGCACGCGGCCCGCGCACGGAGGAAAATACTAGTAAACTTAGTATAAAAATAAGAATCCATAATTGAAATATCTAAATATCTTCATATAAAAAAATCTTGAGTAAAATCTGTCACGTGTATTAGTATAGTAAACCGACGACCTGGTGAAAACCGCGGGGAGCCGATGGATGCAGGAGGCGAGCAGACGCTCAAAATAGTGCTCTCTGGGGGAGGTCTATGTTCAGCAGTGGACATCTACGGGCTGATGATGATGATGATGATGATGATGATGATGATGATGATTAGTATAGTACCCTAAAAACTGTACGGATACAGATAAACCTGTATATATGGCAACACTGTTTATTACCACAGACTACAGCAGATAGAGATATTCAGAATACTAGTAATATACTTTTCTTTCGATTCCAGGTATTTTTGATATCGAATCATTCATTAGATACTTTGATACTTATTCGGTATCGGGAAGTGAGTACTAGTATCGTATCGGATTAGTACTGCCTTATGAAAACAAGATAGTGTCGTCAAATATGTACTGCCAATTTGCCAAACAGCCTTTTTTTTATTTTTTCTTATATTTTGGCTCCACACATAGTGTATTTAGCCAGTGTCAAGTATTGTTATTTTTCATCGTTAAAGAATATATCACGTAAAGTCAAGTGTTAGTCATAGTCCAGTCTAAGTCAGGTAGTCGTAATCCAGTCTACGTCATGCTCCAGTAAAGTGGTGGCAACTTTACTAGAAGATTCTATGGAATTTTGGAAGCAACACGAAAACTCACGTTTCACCACATTATATCACTTGCCCACACTCATGCTCGTAATTCAGCACTTAATGCGTAAAACGCCACCAATTTTAAACATCAATACTGGAAAAAGCACAAGTTTTGAGAAATAATATAATGCAACGACGACGTGAACATTTCCGTGTTCCCGCCAAAACTTTCCCCAAGCAGCCTTAATAGTACATTTTTCCACCTAATTCTAAGTCACCTCTGTAACCCAGACTCATGGATTAGAGAAAAAAAAATCTAGTGGCCAGACACAATATTCCCCCTATTACATAGGTCCACCGAACTCCCCATACTAACCTCGGTAAAAACCAAGCAAATATTGTCTATGATCATAGAGCACGAACTTTTTTTTTATGGTAATTTTACGTCAGTTCTGTCAATACCATATGAAAAGTATCACCCAATCAAATCGGGATGAAGAAGCAGACCCAAGAAGAAAAAAACATCAAGTTATGCATGAAGAAATTATTATAATATCTTTGACTGAATATGGTATATGTAGTACCTATGTGTAGGCAAACTTTGGCAGTAAAGTCACAGAATAGATATATAGTACTGTAGTAAACTATATTAGCCAATCTTTACGTACCAAGGAATTTGCTCGCTCGGTCATTATGTCTGAGTAACCGAAGTTTTTGTTAACTAACGAGTGTTTAACCGGTAGAGCGTCGGCTTCGGCGTGCAACAATACATTGCTGGACGAAAACAAGTTCACCTGACACGTCTTGAATTAAAACCTGGCGGCTTAACCCGTGTGGGAAATCTATAATAATACATACACCACAGGTAGAGTTTACGCCAAACGTTTAGGCGACTGTGAAGTGCGCTGCAAGCCCCTACATGCTGCGCTTACCTCTTCCCACGCATATCTAAATTTTGATATTGCGCAGCGTTTCACGCGGACATTTCAGCCGCCATTGAGTGCGGCGCAGATTCTACTCACAGGAGCTACCCACTTTCTACACTCTAACAGACACAAAGCTGTGGCTGTAGAAGCCCTTCATAAACATTAAAAGTTCTGCTTGCCCACTACGGTGCGTGTGGTGTAGCTTGGTGTGGTGTAACTTGGTGTACTAATGCCCGTCTGTCCTAAAGTTGAAGAGATCCTAAGTTCGCACTTATCCCGCTATGATGTACCTACTGCAACGCAATTGGAGAGATAAGTGCGAATATAAAAGCGGTCAAACTTAGGTGACAGGCATATGAATATAACTTATGTTATGTAACAAATGTGGTAGGTAACCTTGAAGTTACTGCTTTATTTCAATTGATGGTGGCATTTTTTGCAACTAGGTATCCTATGTTACTTTGAAACAGCGTAGAATTTTAATAAATTGTTGAACATAATCGCGAGAGGTGTCCCATTTATATTTATTTCGACTCTGATATATTATATAGGTACTATTTGTATCTCACGATCAGCACGGCGGGCATGAGTGGTCTGTTCGCGATTGGCCCTCTTTCTGATTTTGCCCCTTAGTACGGATATGCTAAAATCTTAAGCAAAACAAATCGGGAAGTATTTTATACATTGTGTGGCAATACTGATATTTAACTCTTTGTTAGACAAAAATATTTTAAAATGCCTTAAATAACACATATTAATGCCCAAAACTTGTGAAATAGCAACATGAGCTTCCGTGTTCGGTATTCATAGATTTATACATCAGGATATGCCCGAAGGAACATTTTATTTTGTCAAAATGGCGTGGGAAAAGTCAGCGCCATCTATTAGATTTCGCGTGAACTATGACAAGTTGAGAAAATTAGGTGCCTATCGCTGCCATTATGTCCGTCAATTGTTTATGTTTACAATGATTATTCCAAATATAAATTCGATTATTTTGTTACAAAAAAGAGTGTAATATTGAAAATATGGAATTACTTGAGGTAAGAAACTTGGTCTTTCTTTTTACTGCACTTTTGAGTATAGATTGTGCAACCCTTCACAATACAACTTGGCATATTTTGTTTGTGACATTCGACCGATGCCTTCTAACTTCCATTTCCATCACAGACTGAGCGCTAGTGGATGCCAACCTGTGAAATTGGCTCCCACTTTGAAGCGACGTTTTAACCTGTCATTAGGCCTGTCCTTAATATACATAAGCCAAGCCCGTTCCTTGGGTTCCGTCTGCTAAATACCTGGGGGTTACCCTTGACTCCAGGCTCAGCTTCAGTGACCATATTAAGCGAGTGCGCGATAGGGCTGCCTTCATCCTAGGCCGCCTCCACCCTCTCCTGTGCAAGGTTAGTAAGATGTCCCTTAGAAATAAGGTGACACTTTACAAAACTTGCGTTCGCCCCATTATGACATACGCATCTGTCGCGTTTGCTCATACACACCCAGTCCACCTGGATCGACTTCAGGTGATCCAAAACCGCTTCATCCGCATGGTGGTCGGGGCTCGCTGGTACCAGCGAAACGCCGACCTCCATTGCGATCTCGAACTCCCATCCATCCGTCAGTTTATGAAGGATGCATCCCGCCGCTATTTTGATGCGGCCCCCCATCACCCCAACCCTCTCGTAGTCCAAGCATCAAGCTACTCTACAGACATGACAGACCCACCACCCCGTCGTCGCCGCCCAAGACACGTCTTCAGCGACCCGGAAGATCCTATAGCAGCCGTTGTTTCGGCTGCGCTAGGATCACCGGACCAGCCTAGCCCTTCTGGCTCAGGTACCGATTTCGGCACCGGTATAGGATACCAGCGTAACACAATCAGACACCGACCCCGCCGGCGAGGTCGACGTACCCCCCGTAGGTTAGTTAGAATGGTCGCGACTTTCCATAGGGTTCACTCCTCCGGCGGACGTAGCCTTCTCGATCCTCTTATCCCGGCAACAGCCCAAGCCGAGGCTCGCACCCCAGGGGTGCCCTTGAGCTAGTTGTCCCCCACTTTTGTCGGCTGGGTGCCTTAAGTGCCTGCCCTCCCGCAGGTCGTTAGAGACCAACAGCATTAGTCCGTTCAAAAAAAAAAAACAAAAAAAAACAAAAAAAAAAAAACTTCCATCACAGACTGAGCGCTAGTGGATGCCAACCTGTGAAATTGGCTCCCACTTTGATGCGACGTTTCTTAATATATATGTCTATGTCGGTATTTCTCGTGATTTCAGCGAAGTTCTATCACGCAAGGTGGCATTTTCTGGTATCTTTTCACAAGTACGTCCAAGCAACGACTGATTTTGAGTTTGACAGCTGAGATCCAATCACACCCAAAGTGGTGTGTACGATTTTGCTTTAGTTTTTTTTTCGTATTAGGGGTCTGGATACCAAGTCTTTGTGGCCAGACTCTACTCGATTTTTTCTCTTGCTAACAGCTAGTGTTGCCAAACTATCGATAATTTTACCATCGTTCTTTTTATCTGGAAATTTCAAGGAACTTATAAAATATAGTATATATATAATATAGTACGTATAACTTCCTTGGGAAAGCTATATAGGCCTATCCATAGCTGAGGAAATACTATTATAGGAGTGAAAATAAACAAGGTAGGCAGCTTTCATTGCATAATAAACACAAAAATGTTTTCTACCTTCTGCTAAAACGAGGCCTAAACTTTTGCACTATGTACTTACCTAATTAATTAGGTAGGTAGACCAGGTACCTACTACAGTTTAGGTGAAAAGGAAAAGAAAAATGACAATAGGTAAAGATTAACATCAACAGTGTAGGTATAATCACAGTTATAATGCTTTGTACATAAAATATATAAAATGTTGCTTATGTAGGTAGCCTACCCTTTTTTTATATTCTTATATTTTTATTATTTATATTCTTGCCTTAATAGTTGTCGATTTAAATATAAATTCATATTATACTGATTCCAGGGTGATATGAAATAAGCAAATTAATTTACACTTTTTGTCCCTTAGTCTTCCTATTACATAAAACTCGACTATTTTCTAGCATAAAACGGGTTTATTTGTTCCTTAGTTTCTCGATGCATTTGGCTGATATTGAAATAAATATGGAAGGTTCTAGGCTTTGTCGTTACGTTATGAGCTACCTATACTATTGTTACATACCCTACTTAACCATATGAGGAAGTACCTCTTTGAAACACCTATAGGTACGTACCTACTTAGATAGGTACCTACCATTTAATCATCATCACAGATTACGGCAGAGTAATAGTGATGTATAAAATATAATGAACATTTATTCTAGATAGACTGATGGCCTAGCATGCGCACCGCAAGTCGCTGTTAGAGTGAGACATACTTAGTCGCTCCCATAGTCTTGTCACGGTCTCTCACGAGATAATGTTTTGTCGCGGTGCGCATGTTAGGCGGGCTAAAACTAATTCAAAATGAGGTCCCATCAGATTTAATCTACACATAGTACGGACATAGGCTTGACGTTTAGTTTCTTAGCCAGGGTAGCGCTGGTATCGATTTGTTGGTCCAGGTACGTGACGGTTCCGCTTCTGTCTGTCTCTTGACCTGTCAGCTTTTCTTTGTCACCTGGTGCCCATACTGGCAAAGCTGGGTCCGTCTGTGAATAACATGTGAATAATAAATAAATTATATCATAACACAAAGGAATGAAGAACCTCCTCCGTGTTTAAAGTTGGTGCCTTATGTAGGTAAACAAAAGGCCATGCTTAATTTCGGGATTAAAAGTTTCCTGTAGCCATTCTATAGACTACTTCGTAATAAATTTATAAACTCGAATATACAAAGTTTCATCAGTTTTATTTGAATCCATTCGAAAAATTCCGTGTTCAAATGCAGATAGTGCAATAAATAAGTGCAATGTAAAAATAAAACAGTAGGTTTGGCGTGATGCTCAGCAAAGGTACTGACAGACATGACAGACAGACAGACAAAAATGAAAAAAAATAGATTTCAATTTCATAGTAGCCCCGATAACAGGAACTCCCCTTAAAAAAAATTCAAATTATCTTCATAGTACAGAACTGGATCTGTTACAATATAATCGTCTTATGCTGCCTATTACCGGTTCCAGCTGTCTCCAATGCTGCATAGCATCCGCCAGCCTGTCTCCAAAGCCGGGCGCAAAACATTCCGGGTCCACAGCTACAAAACAGTGCCCTAAGTTAGCGGGCCCGCCAACTCCCGTGTGGCTCCACGACCTGACGTGATGACCGTAATTAGCACCTGCAAATCACAAACCACTTAGAAGATACTATCTGAAAATCACAAAGTTTTTGAAAGAATTGACAGCGTGTAGCGGTGACGTTAAGTTTAAATAAGATAGTTAAGACCAAGGTAGCAAAATTCTCGTTATTTTCTATTAGTAGTAGGTAAAGACGAGACGTCGAATTAGCTAAACTATAACAGCAATAAAAAAATGAGTGCAAATTTCTAAAACGAGATATTGAACTAGTAAATAAGTTCGTTGAAAGCACACACATTGTGTACTGTAGGTACCTTACATTACACGACGTGGTCGACACGCGCGACGAACATATACTCATCATACTCACCATACTACAGCGGCGTGCGTCATACTACTACTTCTTCCAGTTTTTTAAACAAACAAATAAATAAATAAATAAATAAATAACGTCCAACGATCACATACATAGATCCTGGACCCTAACTAGGATTCCCTGTATCTAGGGACCCAGGAACTACGAGGACCATGGTCCCACAACACCCAGACACAGAACAAGTATTTGCGTTTTTTTTTTTTCGGGCACAAATACTTGTCCTGTCGTGGGAATCGAACCCGCCACCTCCGGGTTATGAGCCGACCTGCTCAACCACCACACCACGGAGGCTGTCTAATAGTATAAATAGTAGTACATTTATCGAATTATCACCAACTATTCGCAAATTAGGTGATTGTAGACTAATTGCTATACACCTATGTATTTTATTTTACTGAAATGATTGTTTATTCACCGGTTTATAGACCATCTACAAAAACATTGTACACACTGTTTTTGGATAATGTTATGGTAATTTTACCTTAATGCTATGGTAACTTTCAAGTTATTTACCCGATGAAATCCCACAGAAAAGTTCGACCATACCAGCGAGCCCGAAACCTTTGTAGCCAGAGTTTTTTTCTCCTCCACCTAAAGGCATTAGGCAAGCAGTTTGAAACGCCTGAAAGTAAAGATTAGGTTGTTAGGTATATTTTTGGTATCCAAATTATCCAATCGATCGCCTACGTAAACTTTGACTTAGGTAATATTTATTTATCTTTAATGAGGCGAACGTGATGTTGGATGACTTCGTCGATGGCGATGGGTTTTCATTAAGGCATAACGTTTCTGAATAAAGATTCTCATGAACTTATTTATGATCTAAAAATTTTAGAATTTTATGAAGCAGGATGCTTCAAAAATAAAATATTAAATTACCAGCTCAGCGTCAGTGGTTTCCTTGCCGTCAGGGTCCTGTGCCCAGCCGTGGGGTAACGGCTCTCCTTTCCGCCGTTGCATTTCAATCTGCAAACGGAGTAAGATTTTAGCATCTGTTACCAGTTTTTTTATAGCACACGCTTTATTTAGCGGCTAGATGACTTTGTACATCTACAAATATGAATGACAAATGTCATGGAAGACCGGAGGACACAAATAGATATAAGGCAACCAAGCGATATAATACATATAGGTAGATTGTGATTCACACTCGATGGCAGCTGTGAATTGCACTGTAAGAAAGGTAGGTACTTTACTAACAATTTTTCGTTTTTTACGAACGTGCTACAGAAGTATTCCCGCTTAAGGTGCTGACAGGACCCAATGCTAGCACGTTTATTACAGCAGACGAACTTGAAACTCATTTTGTACGTTATAGGGTCGCTTTATGCATAGCAAAAATATGGCGATTACGTTGCGTTGCACTTCGACTTTTCCATTTTTCGGTACAAATAATTATTTATAAAATAAATGCTTATTGTTATAAAAAAAAACAAGCTTATAGACGGATGCATTGAAACATAACTTATCACTATGATTTATTTCAATGGGGTGTCTGATTATAATGTAACATTTTAGGACGTTTGAGTGATTTTTTAGAGGTCACTTCACGATTATTTTCTATCGGGTAAACTTTTCGTAAACGTGTTTCGGTTTCGGCAGATGGAAAGAAGATATGACCAGTATTAACGTGAATTTTTTTCAATCCTGTAAATGGTATACGTTTTGAGATAATCACGTTCAAAATAGTCGATTTGGGAGCATTTAGTGCCTTAACATCAGAAGAAATGTGCGCAGACGCAAGTCTAACTAGTAAGTAAAAAATACACTCACTTTTCCTACAGAGACCGCAGTAGTTGCCATGTCCAAGTAGAAGGTCTCGCCACCTGCTCCCGGCGCCACCACTGATATTGGATTTGTGCCGAGGGCTGACTGAAACGCAAGAGGACTTGAGTTGCTTACAATAAATTGCATGCATGAAGAGAAACGAACGCTTGGTCCCATTCTCCCCGGTGGCGCTGCCCCGATACCGGGGACGATGGGTAAAAAAGTGCCATCCTCACCGGTTAACAAGTTTGTTTTTTAAATAAATTAGGTAAGTATACATCTTCAGGTTTGGTCACCATGAAACGTAAATTGCTTAAATATTTTACAGGAAAACTTGTTATATATCTATAAATAGGAACGATCATCTGAAGTAGGTAGGTAAACATGGAATAATTTTATCTTTATTATTTAAATATCCAATATTGGCAATATAATCAAGTGGATAGGATAACTTGATTAACAGTTTATATTTTCTTCTTATTTGATAACCATTATCAAATCGGTTTTCTGGAAAGAAAGGAAATATTTGTAGATAACCGGTAAACTAACGGTAAATATTTTTCCTGTTTGACAACCAGCTATTAGGTTTTCCAATGGGAATAAACGGGGTCATTGACATCAAGGTATACCTACTTCGATGTGTACCTAAGCGTAATGTTAAGTAAGAAGTTACGAATCAAGCCATCATTTTGTCACCTGTTTGCTTCTCGTGGGCGCCATGAGAGGTGATGTGTTGGTAAACGCCATGCCTATAAGACCCTTGTCTGCCGCCTTCTGTCCCCACCAGCCAGCCATACCATTGTGGTTTGAACCTGGAACGATACAAGAGATTTGAAACGGGCGGCAGTTACTGTCCGTAGTGCATCACTCCAACGACTAGATTGTCAAGCAGAATTTTACTTATTACATTATTAAATAGAATTTTACCCTCACGATTTTTTTAACCGGCAAGTTCCTTTTTTTCTTTCGCTTCTGAAATAATATCAACTACTACTAACTGCTACTACCGAAACTATCTACAACAACAAAACACCTGGACTGCATACTAGCCGCCACACAAAATAGGCAGTCCAAATTAATACTCCCCCACAGTAGGTACTTTAGGTAGGTATGTACCCAAACGAAACATGTATATGCTGGCAGCGCTACGCCGTTGCATTGCAATCTTGAATCAAGGTAGCACTGGGTCGAGGATCGCAATGCTGATTCATTGTTCCAAATAAGTGCCGGCATTTTAGTCAATGCATCTTCTATCTATACATATAATAAAACTGTAGAGATAAAAAAATCTGTAAATGCAAGATATCGAAAAAAATGACACAGGTTGGCTTGAAATTTTTCGCTGATCACGTTAAGCTACTTTTTAGACATTTTGTCTGTCTGTTTGTTTGTTTGTTTGTTTGTTTGTTTGTTTGTTTGTAGGATATATTAAATTTTAAATAATGTAAATTTTTTTTGTGGTGAAAATGATTAAGATTTCATTATGAAACGGAACGGGATTTTAACAAGATGGCCGCTTCAAGGCTTCAAAGTCAGTTTTTTTTCTTATATTTTGGTCCACACATAGTGTAGGTATTTAGCCAGTGTCAAAAGGTAAGTTTTATTTAGCTACTAATCATAGATGAGAGAAAAACATGTGCTCTGTGCTACTGTCGGTAATTTTATCTCGGGTTTATCCGGATGCACAGATTAAAGAAACAAAACTCTGTTACTATTATGGCGCGGCTTCATATACGCCCGAACCTTCGCTGTTGAGTTGGCGCGCAAAAACATCTCTGTTGACTATCCTCGATGTTTTTGTAGCGCCCCAACCCGGACACACAGTAATATTGTTTGCCTGCTGCGCGACCGACGTGGGCTAAATAAAATGGAGGAAGCAGTAGCGTTATATTCCATGTCGGCGAATAAATATGTTTTACTAACTGTGAGAATATTATTTGCGATTACAAAAATAAATTTTAATAGTTTTGATTTATAATTATTAATATGAAGTAAAACTATTTTTTTTTATTTGTCTGTTTATCTGTCCCTTTGAATACGGATCACGGTTGTTATAGTGGCAACATAAATATATCATCTGTGAAAAATTCAACTGTCTAACTATCACGATTCATGAGTACATCCTGGTGTCTGATGGACAGACAGAGAGACAGATGGACAGCGGCGGTTTAGTAATAAAGATTTACCCTTTGAGTACGGAAACCCAATCATTTTTATTTCATTCTGAACAATCCCCACTGCACTAAGCAATAAGGAAGTAATGTAATGCATGTTTGTATTTATAACATAAAAAACAAAAAACAGTAAATAACAATTGGCGCGCCTGCATTACCGGCAGTGTATCATGAGTGCATCACACTTTTCGGGCTACGGCGAAATACATCGCGCGATAACTTCATCTGCGCTCGATGCAATGCAGATTAGAGAAAAACAATGTGTTCATTATGTAAGTACCTATACCCAAGGTAGTCATATGTATTGCATATCTATAAGTTTTTTCGTTAATCTGTGGTCCAAACTAAAAAAGAGGATAGGTATGAGAACCTTCTTAAATATAAGCACGACACAGAGAACAAGGAATTTTGAAAACTAAAAACTTCTTACACTTTTTATTATAAGTTATAAGGCTTCACGCGATATCGTATTTAGCCAATATTGAAACATGACTAAAATTATTATTCATGTTTTCGATTTAATGGGTTCTGGCGAGGGCAAAATTCTTTATTGGCGCTCTGGTATCGTGTATTAGTTTTTAAAAAATCTACTACGCGTTACCATTCGAAATAAGTATTTAAAATTGTATTGTATAGTACCTATAGCTTAACCTATAGTAGTAACATATTCAGTAATCCGTGCCTATAGGTTCTTCATTTATTGATCCTAGCTTTTGCTACGCATTGTAAAACCTTTTTTATTTTGGCATTAGACAAAATTTGTATTTAGCCAATGATAGGAAATATTTTATGAAAACTGTTTAAAAGGGTAGATTCTTGGACTTTTCATAATCATTCATAAGGCTTCACGCGATTATCATACTTAGCCAATATTGAAGCTTACTTTAACATTTTTATTCAAGTTTTCGATTTATAAAGTTTTGGCGGGAGCAATGTTCTTTATTGGCGATCTGGGGGTCTAGCAAAGGTACCAACCACTAACGCTAACGCCTCACGCTAACTCCAAAAATGTATTGAAATGACATTCGCTGCGGAAAAGTTAGCGATTTCCGAAATGTCATTTCGTACACTTTGGAGTTAGCGTTTGGCGATAGCGTTAGCGTGAGGGAGCTTTGCTAGACCCCCTGGTCAAATGTATTATTATTTACATAAACTTACTACACGTTACCATTCTAATTATGTAGATAAAATTATTATTGCGCTACTGCTATATTCTTGATCGACCCCAAAGAAGTTTTAAGGTACCAGGGGTCTAGCAAAGATACCAACCACTAACGTTAACGCCAAACGCTAACCATAGAGTATAACTTTTTATACTGGAGGACTGACGCTAAGTCCAAAATGTACTGCGATGACATTTCGGAAATCGCTTACTTTTCCACAGCTAATGTCATTTCAATACAGTTTCGGAGTTAGCGTTAGGCGTTAGCGTTAGTGGTTGGTATCATAGCTAGACCCCCTGTAGTACTTATAGCTACTTAAATTATAGACCGTTATCATTGCTACGCATTTTCAAACCTTTTTTATTTTGGCATTAAAGTAAGCTGGAGTGCGATATTTGTATTTAGCCAATGATACGAAATATTTTATGAAAAATGTTTATGGGTACGTACTTAGATATAATAATATGTAGGTATTCATTATGGCAATTGTATCCTCGAATTAACAACAACATGGCGCGTAACGTTCGTTTTTGACTGTTTTTTTATTTGTTCTTCTTCTTGCATGTAGAAATAAGTTTTTAATAGTTAAAATATTTTAGATCTGTGGGCTTTTAAATACACCACGGGAGCAAAAAATGATTTATTACTCAGTTACTTCAAGAAGGTTGTAGTTATAGTTATAGTTATAGTAGGTAAGTAACTATCTTTGTAATGACGATTTTACCTACTTCCTCACTTTCATCACTAGGTAGGTACGTTGAAAGTGCAGTGGGAATGAGACAGCGTGGAAAATAATAATTATAACTTTCGATTCTTTAAGGAGTGGTGGTTTAGTATTAGTAATTCCTAATTAGTATTAAGAAAATTAATTATGTACGCATCGTACAGGTAAATGCATATCTCCAGCAATTTATAAACTTATTATGGACACTGGCTAAGTGTAGGTACTCAATTCGTATGGAGCCAAACTTAAGAATCATCGTGTGTGATTCTTCCATATTTTTCTAAACCGTACCTGACTGCTTAGGTAACTACTACCTAAACAAAATTTACTGAAACATCTGTTAAAGACCTGAGTGAAGTGATGATGATTTCTTTTTGTTGTAATATGAAGAGGTACTTATAAATTGTAGTTTTTTGTTTAAAACTTCTTTTACTGTTATAAATCTATATTAGACTCAAAACATTTAAATTTAGGTAATGGCTTAAATAGCTTCCACTCATTATACAGGTTACTGTGCTCAGCTTCGAAAAGATTTAGTGGATTTTTTGTTTGGTACGAAATGTATTATCTATTATTAGACTATAGCGTAAAAATAACACAACACAAGCGTGCGAAGCCGCGGGCAAAACCTAGTCTCATATAATTTCATAGATAATGGTATAAAATAATTTATAATATCACCTATTAGGTGCTTAGGTGATCTGTTTGTACTAACCTCGAACAGTCACCCATCCAACTCCGGTCTCGTTGGCCTTCTTTATCGCGATGTCCATAGCGAAGTGGCTGGCCGTAGCTCCCAGCACGTTGTTAGCCTCCACGAGCGCCGTGGAACCGCTCTCCTTCACCACCGCTGGCTCATTGTTGGGCGTGCACGCTCCTGATATAATATCGTTCACGTACATTTCTGTAAATAAGAAAAAATTTACGTGCGATGATTTTTATAAGTTTTTTGAGCCGTGAAGCGTCCGTCTCAAAAATGGGATTAATGCAAACTTATTCATATTGGGTTTAATCACAGAGCAAGAAAAAAACGTTTCGCTATAGGTGCGTCATTTGTTTCAATTCCCACATTATCACCGGGATTAGCACCGGGTATTAAAAAAAAAGAAAAAAAACAAGTTGCTTTGCTTATTTTGGGGCTAGATGGCGCTGTGTGAAATGTCCACACATGTTTATTTATTTTTATTTATGTCACCCGGGGATAGTAACCCCCAACCCCAACAGTGAAAGAATTTTTCAAATCGGTTCAGTAGTTTCAGAGCCTAAGCAATGCAAACAAACAAACAATCAAATCTTTCCTCTTTACAATATTGTAATAGACTAGATGTATAGATAGATGAATTGATGTAGGTAAAGATTAAGTAGGTATTATAACTTCTTTGTAGGTACTCATAAAGTATAATTTAAAATTAAACCAGATTTACGTAATATTTCATTGTATGGCCAATATCACATAGCTAAAACACATGACTTGTGTTGTGACTTGTGATGAAGCCCTATAGAAAAAAATATAAATATCATAACAATATGACTGTTTGTTTAGTGATAATGATAAACGACGGGGTCGAAGATGAAGATCATCCGTTCGTCGTATGCTATGCAGTTTATTTTTAGATTCGATTAATAGTGCGAGATCCCACAGTAGGAGTATCTACGTCATCGAGTACCTCAATAGGCTATCTGTAGATCGTTAACCGACCCATAAACATGTAAAAAAAAACCAGGTCTACGGATTCTTATCCTGCCGGATCATAGAAATCCGAGAATTTTTTCACGTTTTATTTTATTTTAAACATTATGTCATAAGGTACCCGATTGAAAATGCTGGCAACAGTTAACCATTGATTAATTACATAAAGGTTGGTCTTCCATCGCACACCCTGCTGGAAGTACTTGGCAGATCCTTAGAAAGTGCCCTTCACACAAACGAGTACCCCGATGAATCCTATGCCCACTAATAGCCAAAGTATTCCTGATAACAGATTAAAAGGTCTGCCAGGTCTAAACTTGCCGGAACTTAGTGTTCAAACCATTTGAATTTGGATTTCCATGACCCGGCAGGACCGGAATTGGCAGACCTGATTTTTTTACATGATTAAGTGTCAGCTAACGATCTAAAGATAGCCTTTTGAGGTACTCGATCACGTAGGTATTTGTATGTATTTGTGTTGTCGGATCTCGCACTATAATGTTAACTAGACTTTGTAACTACTATCTACTGTAGTTAAGTACCTACTCTTAGGTCTATTATCATGATCAGCATTGCCTTCGCAACCACTGCTGGATATAGGCTTCACCACGCTTGAGGTGCTTTTTGGTCCTTTTGGTTTAATAGGTCTTGCAAGAAAAAAGTGAATAACGAGTGATAGCACGGGGCACGTCTAGTATTGCAATAGATACCAATATACTTAGGTACTTGTTATTTTACGATTTCTGTGCTCTGCAGCTGCTCTAGAAAGGTTGATAAGAAATTGAGGTTAATTAAACAAGGGTTGAGCTAACCTGAGTCTGAAATCATCATAGAAATGAGACCGTACTTATGTACTACCTTTTTCGAACAGTATCGGTTGGTAACTGAATAGAGATAGAGTTAACAAAAAAGAAAAAGTACAAAAATCAAATACCGAATTGAGAATCTCTTCTTTTTAAGTCGGTTGAAAATAGGTACCTTTACCTACGCCTTATCTTATATTTTGTTGTAAACATTATAGTGGATCGTACCATCCATACAATAACACACTGATTACTGACCCCCTTGGTCTTGACCTCCGGCAGTAGGTCTAGGCTGATATACCATAAGTAAACAGCGGAAGGTATGATTTTCTTTTTGAGGATTCCGTATCCAAAGGGTTGACCCTTATTTTAAAGTTAAATTGGGTCTCTTCGCGCACAGAAGTTTATCAAAAAAAACAATGCGTAAAGAGACCCAATTTAACTTTAAAATAAGGCTTCATTGCCCGTCCGTCCATCTGTATGTCTGTCTGTCTGTCCGTCTGTCACCAGGCTGTATCTCAAAAACCGTGATAGACCGTTGAAATTTGATTAATCACAGGATGATGTATTTTTTTTACCGGTATAACTACAAATACTAAAAAACAGAATAAAATTAATATTCAAGAGGGCTCCAATACAATAAACGTGATTATTTGCTCGTTTCTATAGATAATGTTACGGAACCCTTCATGCGCGAGTCCAACTTGCACTTAGCCGAATTTTGGTTATTATTTTTCTAAGTGTGGCCTTTCTTTCTCCAGGTCTTACCAAGTCTATTTAGTCCATGGCTCGGATGACCCAACCTGTCGGCCTGAATTAACAGTTCCGCCTGCTGCTCAGCTGGCTTTGCTGCCGTGCCCACTGCTTTCAGGCATTCTACCATGAACCTGCGTGCGTCTGACGTCGCTACCTTTGGCATTCTGAAGATTCTGGAAGGTGAGGGAAGGTTTTAAAATTAGGAGAAAATTAAAGTAGATTTAGTGGGCTGAGTGAGACACCCGTGGTGACCACTACTGCAGTACCTCTACTATGACGTTATCCAAACTAGAACTACTACTACACTACCTAAGTACTACAAATAATATTTGAACTGTAAACTAGCCAGGATGGCCTTTAGACAGTTCAAATGCTCCAGCCCACTACCGTGGGCCTAGCACGAATGTTTACGCGCGCGTAAGTGTAACGTTAACGTAAGGCAGTTGTATGGCATTTGATCCCCCACAAACTAAGTAGAGGATACAAGTGCCCCTTATTATTGAGCTAGCAGCGCTGCTGACGCGCGTCTGCTGTCAAAATTGTATGAACTTTGACAGCAGTTAGCGGCAGACGCAATCGTAATAGGGGGGCTTTACGTAAACGTTACACTTACGCGCGCGTAAATGACCACTTACTCTATAGACGGCGGTGACCATCAGGTGGGCCGCCTGCTTGTTTGCCACTCATTACATAAAAAAAATTCGTGCTAGGCCTACTGGTAGGTAGCGTACCCAACATGCTGGCAGCATTGCTTCGTTGAATTGCAATGTATCAATAATTATGTTAAGTCAATAATTTATAGCTGGTCTACAGAACGCTATGTCACCTGCACAGGGTCCGAAGTCTGCTATATTGCGTCATGTGTAATTGTGTCATAATGGTTCTTGAATGGTACCATAATAACCGATTTTGACACTAATGTTAGTCTACAAACCATAAGTAGATGACCCTTAGTGTCAAAATCTGTCATTATGGCACCATTCATGAACCATTATGACACCATTCATGAACCATTATGACACAATATTGTGTCAAAATCTGTCATTATGGCACCATTCATGAACCATTATGACACAATTGAAATAGCAGGCTTCAGGCCCTGGTCACCTGTTGTTTATATTCGGACACACGTAATAGCAATGAGATTACTCACTATTTAGCATTTAACGCGTCAGACTGGTCTTGGTCTGGATGCGTGGTGGTGAAAGCGGCACCTACGTGTAGGTATGATTTTATTTAAGAGCTATGCCTACGTGCCTACGTGCCTAACCACACGAAAGCAAGCATTGCTTTTTTAAGACTGCTCGCGAATTTTGAACCATTGAAGATAATATAAGAGGAAACTTTATATTTAGGTCTTAGAGCATATTTAGGTAGGTTGTACATAATGGTTGGTTGGTAACAAAGGTTGTATTTAATTCTACGGGTAATTATGTATGTGTAGAATAGATACATATTATGCATTAGAGGCAAATATAAATAAATAAATAAATATGTGTGGACATTTCACACAGCGCCATCTAGCCCCAAACTAATAATAGCTTGTACTATGGGAACCAGATAACGGATATGATACTTAGATACTTTTTTGTTCTGTAGATACATACATAGAATACAATATAACACCCAGACGCAGAACCAACATCTATGTTCATCACACAAATGTTTGTCCTGGGTAGGAAACGAACCCGCAGCCCTCAGTTCAGAAGGCAGGGTTACTACCAACTAAGCTATCGGGCCCGTCTAATAATAAAATAAATAATAAATAGAACTTACGATTTGCGATTTGTACTGTCAAAAATTATAGGGTTTACCCAAGCAAGTTGAATGTTTACCATTGTTTTACCGAGATGCGCGTGCAATGCAACCCAGACCTTTTACTATACACCTCTATTAGCAAATAACCCAATTCACTCTATATCTAACTCTCCGAGTTCTTTGCGTTAAAATAATAAGTGTAGTTTTACATATACCTCTTTGAACTTTACTTGTATTTTTCGGTAAATTTTTATTTTTTTATGTAATGAGTGTGACAAACAAGCAGGCGGCCCACCTGATGGTAAGTGATCACCGCCGCCTATGGACATCTGCAACACCAAGGGCATTGCCGATGCGTTGCCTACCCTAAAAAAATCAATAAATGATTTGTGAATGAATGACGTGACGAGCTAGCTGATGTTAAGCAGCACGGTCGCCCATAACAGGATACTGTACTGTAGTCATTTATTATCATTTTTTGTGAAATAAGTACTCGATCTAGAGGGCGTCAGTCATGGCTTAAGTAAATTTAGGTTCTTATCAGCTAATGTTGTTTATTAGCTAGCGTTAAAGGTTACGTAGTATTATTCATATTCTGTGTTAGCATTTAAGTAGGTATAGAAAACGAATAATTTTATACAGGGTGTCTCAGAACTCAACGTCAACCGGGCACGGGGTGAAATGGGTCACACGTCACACCAGTCCCGGGAAGAATATAAAAACATCTGTATCGGTAATTTTTTAACCATCAAATTTAACAGGACAGGCTGTGTCGTCTTGCACTGTGCCCACTTGGCATAAAATTCTGGGACAACCTGTATAATGTATTATGTAATGAGTTTAACAATAATTATTATTCATTTCAAATCATTAATGGATTTAACATTCTAACTCAAACCGGAGTACCTACCTATTTATGTAAGCGATTTTAAATGTTATTTTAATAATTAGGCACCTAACCTACTTACCTACCCATATTCACTTGTATTACAACAAAGTATAAACGCTTGATAAAAGAAAATGTTTAGCTATTCAAATTACAAACAACATTCCGCAACGTGAGTGACCAACAGAATAAATGATAGTGCTAAGTATACTTATGGCCCACAGAGTAAATTAGATTTTTCTCTAATCTGCGCTATAACTAATAACACATATATTAGGACCATAGCCCAGTGGTGCTATGGCTCTACAGAACACTAACGCGCGAAGTTTTCAAATTTTCATACAAAATTCAAAATTAAGTACTTTATTGAAAACCAAGTACCTACAACACTCCAACCAAGTAGTAGTAGGCAGTAGTTTCAAGTAGAAACTCTTTATGTATTCTATGGTATGTTCCTATATATTATATTATTTTCTATTCGATTATGAGTAAAATGTTGTAAATAACTGTCGATCAACAAGTAATCAACTCACCAAACCAATATAGACTCTACCGAAATAACCTTTAGTTACTTACCTAGAATACCTACCTGTTTAAACTCCTGTTTTTCATAAATGACCTTGTTATCAAAACACCCAAACACCCATCATTGTAGGTACCTACCTAATGTAGACGTATATTTTACATCTAGTTAATGCTATTATCATTTAAATTATCCTTGGAAGGATATTATTATTTAAATGCACTATATAAAACAAAAACAAAAGAATACTCACCAAATTAATTAGCTCTCCAAACAGGTCTATCCGCAAAATTAATTCCGTACGTTAGCCTCCTTGCTCGTTTTATAAAAGAAACAAAACTTTTTTTGAATCACACGAGCGCTCCCCCGCAAAGGAGTTGGGCTACTGTTCTGCCGAATGCTGTCATGGCGTTTATTTATTTTTCCTAGCACACTTCTCAATCAAATTTGATCGCTAACACATTAGCTTTAAAGCGTATAACATTTTCTACATAGGTACAAGTGTGGAATCGGTCATCGACCGATATAAACTGATGTGTGATTGCACTTATTAATTTAACGCAATGAACTCGGAGAGTTAGATATACGAGGGGGCGTTTTTAAGTTCGCGGAATCGGGGGTAAGACGTGGAAATAAAAATACAAGTTTATTTTTCCTTTTCAATATATTCTCCTGCAACCCTAATACATTTTTCAGATCTTTCAATTAGCTTATGTATACCCTCGAAAAAAAATGTTTTTTCTTTGTCTGAAAAATAAGCTGAAACTGCTTCCTTCACTTCTTCATCGCTTGAGAACTTCTTCCCCCGAAGTTCTTTTTTCATTTTTGGAAAGAGATAATAATCACTGGGAGCCAGGTCAAGACTGTAGGGTGGATGAACCAAAATATTGAAGCCCACCTTATGCAGGGAAGCCAACGCAACACGGCTCTTGTGCACAGGCGCGTTGTCGTGCAGAAGGAGGACACCTTTGGTTAATTTTCCCCTTCTTTTTGCCTTGATTGCTTCCTTTAATCGCTCTAAGATTGAAGCGTAGTATTCTCCGGTTATGGAGACACCTTTATCTTTATAATCTATCAACAAGATTCCTTCTGAGTCCCAAAAGATTGTCGCCATGATTTTTCCCGCCGACTGTGACACCTTAAATTTCTTTGGTGGTGGTGTACCTTTTTTGTGCCACTGCATAGAATTTTGTTTGGACTCAGGTTCATAATGATGAACCCAAGTTTTATCCCCAGTAACAATTCGAGTCAATACTCCATCCTGGTCTTCATTACAGAGGTCCAAAAACGCGCGAGAACACTCTACGCGCTGTTGTTTTTGAGGCGGCGTGAGCATTCTCGGCACCCACCTTGCACTGACTTTGGTGATGGCGAGATGATCGTGAAGAATTTTAAATATGGTTTTATCGGATACTCCAACCATTTCTGCGAGCTGTTTCTTCTTTAGTCTAGCATCTTCCAGTATTAATTTTTCCACTTTTTGAATTATTTCCGGAGCGGTCACCTCGATCGGCCGTCCTGGCCGAGGATCATCTTCAAGTGAGGCCCTGCCTTGCTTAAAAAGGGTATGCCACTTATAAACCATGGTTTTATCGGGGCAAGACTCCCCGTAAACGGATGACATCTCTTCTAGTATGGTTTGAACCGATTTACCTTGCTTGGTAAGGAACTTTATGACAGCGCGGTGCTCGATTTTCTCCATTTTTCACAATGTTCTTCCCAACTGAGTTGTTTGATCGACGATAATTCAAATAGTAATGGCCCGATTAAAACAAAACGTTCTATTTATACTAATAATGAGCTACTTAACGAGTTACGACTAAGGAAAGTACCCTCATTTATTAATTACTTACCCATTCCGCGAATATAAAAATGCACCTACGTAGTGAGTGAATCGCGGTTTTTGCTAATAGAGATGTGTAGTAAAAGGTCTGGGTTGCATTGCACCATTTAGGGTTGGGCCACAGCGTGGGTTGCAGCGCTGCACCGCAATGATTTTTTCGGTGCGGTGCCGCATAGGTGGACGGACACACGACACGCATGGCCCGTGCGGCACTGCAACTGCCGCAACACCGACGGACCACAGGGATGTTCCGATACTATTAAATACGAGCGAGAAAGAAAAGTTCTCGATAGGTACTTAGTACCTACTTATAGCATCGAATGTCTTAGATTTTTTAAAAATCGAACTTTTCCCGTTACCGACTAGGTATCGCAACAAATTGCGATACCTAAAAAAGTACTAATAATAACGTATCTCATCAGTCCTGCCAAGTGCAAACAGGATAGAGTCGCCAACAATATACCAACCAACTAATACGTACGATATTGTTCTTCAAGTGATCATTTAGTAGATTAAATCTCATCTAGAGAATCGATTCATGACTGGATACTTCTGTAATAGGTCATAATTATTATCAATTTTCATTGGTAGAGATGAGATTTTAATGCGAATCCTATACGGTAGTTATATACGTAAGTACATAATTGAAGGTGATTTCGGTAAATGATTGGGTAATTATTAATTAATTATTACTTACACCAATTCTGTTAATGAGAAATTTTCTTTAAAAAAAACTAGTTCCGCTTCTGTTATTAGAAGTAACGACGATTTCAAACATGGTCGTAGTTTCAAACCACGGAGTACAAGGAAAAGTAAAGTTAAACAGAACGTATATTGGATACCTTGTCAAAATCTTCATACAAAAAAAACAAAGCGATCCAAGATAGGCTCCGTTTTGAATCGCGCTAAGAGCTCACAGTACGGCCCAGTTGAGTGGATCATAGAGTACGAGTAGTGGATTAGTCGAGCCATTAGAGTTATATGCCTTCCATAAAATAAGGATAGAATACTAAACTCGTTACATAATTATCTTAACAACATTAACAATGACACGCCGTAAAACTATTTTAACGCCATCTATCGGGTCTTTATAAAATTACAGCTTTATTTTTTAATAAAACGCCTCATTGATTTCAAATTCGAAAAAATCTAGTTCTGTGGTTCAAATAGTAGGTAGGTATGCCTACCTACCCATAATATCTTCTTTCTTAATTTCCCCTGTTCCGTTTTTATAATCATATTTTTCTTTTCATTTAGCCATCATTTAGCTATGAAAAAGGTAATTGTTGACAACTTTTTGAACTGACTGTCAAATAAAAACATCAGCCTCTGTGGTGTGGTGGTATTCTTGACTAGTTGATATTAGATATTTGTGGGTTGAGGGGCGGCTAATAACCCGGAGGTGGCGGGTTCGATTCCCGCGACAGAACAAATATTTGTGCACTGAAAAATAAGCGAAAATTATTGTTCCGTGTCTGGGTGTTGTGGGATCATGGTTCTCGTAGTTGCTGGGACCCTAGATACAGGAAACCCTAGTTAGGGTCCAGGATCTATGGTATGTATGTATGTATGTATGTATGTGATCAGTGGGCGTTATTTATAGGTGCTTATACATAATCAAAGCTACGGATCGAAGGCCAATTCTGCATTGTGCCGGATTGCTTGCATTGCACCTGTAAACCAAACCCCAAACCAAACCAATCAAACCAAACCAAACCCCAAACCAAACCAAACCACCAAACCAACCCACCAAACCAAACCAAACCAAACCAACCAAACCAACCAAACCAACCAAACCAACCAAACCAACCAAACCAACCAAACCAACCAAACCAACCAAACCAACCAAACCAACCAAACCAACCAAACCAACCAAACCAACCAAACCAACCAAACCAACCAAACCAACCAAACCAACCAAACCAACCAAACCAACCAAACCAACCAAACCAACCAAACCAACCAAACCAACCAAACCAACCAAACCAACCAAACCAACCAAACCAACCAAACCAACCAAACCAACCAAACCAACCAAACCAACCAAACCAACCAAACCAACCAAACCAACCAAACCAACCAAACCAACCAAACCAACCAAACCAACCAAACCAACCAACCCACCTGTAAGAGAAAACTTTTTTTTGTCAAGCACTTATTGTAATAGGCTTGCTATTATATAGTTATAATAATTCACATTGTGGTCTTTGCGATTTTATCTGCATCTATACATCTATCTATACATATAATAAAACTGTAGAGATAAAAAAATCTGTAAATGCAAGATATCGAAAAAAAAAATGACACAGGTTGGCTTGAAATTTTTCGCTGATCATGTTAAGCTACTTTTTAGACATTTTGTCTGTTTGTTTGTTTGTTTGTTTGTTTGTTTGTTTGTTACGGCACAAGTCCGAAAATACTGAACGGATTTTCATGCGGTTTTCACTAATAAGCTTAGAAAAACCCGGCGCAAAACATAGGATATATTAAATTTTATGTATGGTTAATTTTTTTTTTTGTGAAAATGATTAAGATTTCATTATGAAACGGAACGGGATTTTAACAAGATGGCCGCTTCAAGGCCTCAAGGTAAGTTTTTTGTCTTATATTTTGGCTCCACACATAGTGTAGGTATTTAGCCAGTGTCAAAAGGTAAGTTATATTTTGGCTACTAACCATAGATGAAAGAAAAAAAATTTTACTCTGCTACACTGCTACTGACGGTAATTTTATCTCGGGTTTATCCGGATGCACAGATTAAAGAAAAAACTCTGTTACTATTATGGCACGGCTTCATATACGCCCGAACCTTCGCTGTTGAGTTGGCGCGCAAAAACATCTCTGTTGATTATCCTCGATGTTTTTGTAGCGCCCCAACCTGGACACACAGTCAATTTGTTTGCCTGCTGCGCGACCGACGTGGGCTAAATAAAATGGAGGAAGCAGTAGCGTTATATTGCATGTCGGCGAATAAATATGTTTTACAAACTGTGAGAGTATTATTTGTGATTACAAAAATAAATTGTAATAGATTTAATTTATAATTCCTTATTAATATGAAGTAAAACCATTTTTTTATTTGTCTGTTTATCTGTCCCTTTGAATACGGACCACGGTTATTATAGTGGCAACAGAAATATATCAGCTGTGAAAAATTCAACAGTCTAACTATCACGATTCATGAGTACATCCTGGTGGATAGACCGACAGACAGACGGACAGCGGAGGTTTAGTAATAAGGATTTACTCTTTGAGTACGGAACTCTTATATTTTTGTATTTCATTCTGAACAATCCCCACTGCACTAAGCAATAAGGAAGTAATTTACAATTTATTATGTATGTTTTACAACAGTAAATAACAATTGGTGCGCCTGCATTACCGGCAGTGTATCACACATTTCGGGCTACGGCGAAATACAACGCGCGATAACTTCGTCTGCGCTCGATGCAATGCAGATTAGAGAAAAACAATGTGTTCATTATGTAAGTACCTATACCCAAAAAATGTATTTAATCATTTGTATTTATATTTAGATAAGTATTTTCGTTAATCTGTGGTCTAAACTAAAAAAAGAGGATAGGTATGAGAACCTTCTTGAATATGAGCACCCACAGAGAATAAGGAATTTAGAAAACTAAAAACTTCTTAGACTTTTTATAATTATTCATAAGACTTCACACGATTATCATACTTAGTCAATATTGAAGCATACATTTTTATTCAAGTTTTCGATTTATGGGGTTTGGCGGGAGTAATGTTCTTTATTGGCGATCAGGTAAAATGTATTATTTACATGAACTTACTACACGTTACCATTCTAATTAGGCAGAAAAAAATATTTTTGCGCTGCTGATACATTCTTGATCAACCCCAAGGAAGTTTTAAGGTACCTGGTGGTCTAGCAAAGAAACCAACCACTAACGCTAACTCCAAAATGTACTAGGATGACATTTCGGAAATCGCTAACTTTTCCACAGCGAATGTCATTTCAATTCAGTTTCGGAGCGTTTGGCGTTAGCGTTAGTGGTTGGTATCTTTGCTAGACCCCCTGTAGTACTTATAGCTACTTAAGTCATATACCCTTATCATTGCTACGCATTTTAAATCTTTTTTATTTTGGCATTAATGTAAGCCGGAGGTGCTATTATTTGTATTTAGCCAATGATACGAAATATTTGATGAAAAATGTTTAAAAAGGGTAGGTACTTAGATATAATAATTAATATGTAGGTGTTCATTATGGCAATAAAATCGTATCCTCGAATTAACAACATGGCGCGTAACGTTCGTTCGTTTTTGATTTGTTCTTCTACTTCTTCTTGCATGTTGAAATAAGTTTTTAATAGTTAAAATATTTTAGATCTGTGGGCTTTTAAATAAACCACGGGAGCAGAAAATGATTGATTACTCGGTTACTTCAAGAAGGTTATAGTTATAGTAGGTAAGTAACTTTGGGTGTCTATACTCTATACATATAATAAAACTGTAGAGATAAAAAAATCTGTAAATGCAAGATATCGAAAAAAAAATGATACAGGTTGGCTTGAAATTTTTCGCTGATCACGTTAAGCTACTTTTTAGACATTTTGTCTGTTTGTTTGTTTGTTTGTTTGTTTGTTTGTTTGTTTGTTTGTTTGTTTGTTTGTTACGGCACAAGTCCGAAAATACTGAACGGATTTTCATGCGGTTTTCACTAATAAGCTTAGAAAAACCCGGCGCAAAACATAGGATATATTAAATTTTATATTTCGTTAATTTTTTTTTTGTGAAAATGATTAATATAACATTATGAAACGGAACGGGATTTTAACAAGATGGCCGCTTCAAAGCCTCAAGGTAAGTTTTTTTCTTATACTTTGGCTCACACATAGTGTAGGTATTTAGCCAGTGTCAAAAGGTAAGTTTTATTTTGGCTACTAACCATAGATGAGAGAAAAAAAATGTTACACTGCTACTGACGGTAATTTTATCTCGGGTTTATCCGGATGCACAGATTAAAGAAAAAACTCTGTTACTATTATGGCACGGCTTCATATACGCCCGAACCTTCGCTATTGAGTTGGCGCCCAAAAACATCTCTGTTGACTATCCTCGATGTTTTTGTAGCGCCCCAACCCGGACACACAGTCAATTGGTTTGCCTGCTGCGCGACCGACGTGGGCTAAATAAAATGGAGGAAGCAGTAGCGTTATATTGCATGTCGGCGAATAAATATGTTTTACAAACTGTGAGAGTATTATTTGCGATTACAAAAATAAATTTTAATAGTTTTAATTTATAATTCCTTATCAATATGAAGTAAAACCAATTTTTTTATCTGTTTATCTGTCCCTTTGAATACGGATCACAGTTGTTATAGTGGCAACAGAAATATATCATCTGTGAAAAATTCAACTGTCTAACTATTACGATTCATGAGTACCTCCTGGTGGACAGACAGACAGACGGACAGCGGACGTTTAGTAATAAGGATTTACTCTTTGAGTACGGAACTCCTATATTGTTGTATTTCATTCTGAACAATCCCCACTGCACTAAGCAATAAGGAAGTAATTTAATGCATGTTTTACAACAGTAAATAACAATTGGTGCGCCTGCATTACCGGCAGTGTATCACACTTTTCGGGCTATGGCGAAATACATCGCGCGATAACTTCGTCTGCGCTCGATGCAATGCAGATTAGAGAAAAACAATGTGTTCATTATGTAAGTACCTAAACCCAAGGAAGTCATATGTATTTACATATATATAAGTTTTTTCGTTAATCTGTGGTCCAAACTAAAAAAAGAGGATAGGTATGACAACCATCAACATAGAATCATATACCTCCATGATGACAACCTTCTTGAATATGAGCACGACACAGAGAACAAGTAATCTCGAAAACTAAAAACTTCTTAGACTTTTTTTTTATAAGTTTTAAGGCTTCACGCGATATCATATGTAGCCAATATTGAAACCTAACTAAATTATTATTCATGTTTTCGATTTATTGGGTTCTGGCGAGGGTAAAATTCTTTATTGGCGATCTGGTATTATTTATTAGTTTTCAAAAATCTACTACGCGTTACCATTCGAAATAAGTATTTAAAATTGTATTTATAGTACATACAGCTTAACCTACAGTAGTAACATATTCAGTAATCTGTGCCTATTGACCCTTGCTTTTGCTACGCATTGTAAACCCTTTTTTATTTTGGCATTAGACAAAATTTGTATTTAGCCAATGATAGGAAGTATTTTATGAAAACTGTTTAAAACGGTAGGTACTAGACTTTTTATAATTATTCATAAGGCTTCACGCGATTATCATACTTAGCCATTACTGAAGCTTACATTTTTATTCAAGTTTTCGATTTATAGGGTTTTGGCGGGAGCAATGTTCTTTATTGGTGATCTGGTCAAATGTATTATTTACATAAACTTACTACACGTTACCATTCTAATTAGGTAGATAAAATTATTTTTGCGCTACTGCTACATTCTTGATCGACCCCATGGAAGTTTTATACGGTACCTGGGGTCTAGCAAAGATACCAACGACTAACGCTAACGCCAAACGCTAACTCCAAAATGTACTAGGATGACTTTTCCACAACTAATATCATTTCAGTACAGTTTTGGAGTTAACGTTTGGCGTTAGCGTTAGTGGTTGGTATCTTTGCTAAACCCCTTGTAGTACTTATAACTACTTAAGTTATATACTATTACCATTGCTACGCATTTTAAAAATATTTTTTATTTTGGCATTAAAGTAAGCCGGAGGTGCTATTATTTGTATTTAGCCAATGATACGAAATATTTGATGAAAAATGTTTAAAAAGGGTAGGTACTTAGATATAATAATATGTAGGTATTCATTCTGGCAATAAAATTGTATCCTCGGATTAACAATATGGCGCGTAACGTTCGTTTTTGACTGTTTTTGATCTGGTCTTCTTCTTCTTCTTGCATGTTGAAATAAGTTTTTAATAGTTAAAATATTTTAGATCTGTGGGCTTTTAAATAAACCACGAGAGCAAAAAATGATTGATTACTCGGTTACTTCAAGAAGGTTATAGTTATAGTAGGTAAGTCTTTGGGTGTTATTAATAATTATGTTATGGCGATTTAGCCTTCTTCCTCACTTTCATCACTAGGTACATAGGTATGTTGAAAGTGCAGTGGGAATGAGACAGCGTGGAAAATAGTGGACTTAATAATAATTATAACTGTCGATTCTTTAAGGAGTGGTGGTTTAGTATTTGTAATTCCTAATTAGTATTAAGAAAATTAATTATGTACGCGTCGTACAGGTAAATGCATATCTCCGGCAATTTATAAACTTATTATTGACACTGGCTATGTGTAGGTAGTTAGGTACTCAATTCGTATGGAACCAAACTTAAGAAGGTAAAAAAAAAATGTGGTAAATGGAACAAAAAGCGCGCGGATAATATGTAAAACTGAGCAAAACAGGATCATCGTGTGTGATTCTTTCATATTTTTTTAAACTGTGCCTGCCTGCTTAGGTAACTACTACCTAAACAACATTTACTGAAACTTCTGTTAAAGACCTGAGTAAAGTGATGATGATTTCTTTTTGTTGTTTTTTGTTTGAAATTTCTTTAACTGTTATAAATCTATATTTGACTCAAAACATTTAATTTTAGGTAATGGCTTAAATAGCTTCCACTCACGGCTATGCTTGCGTTATACCTATACCTATGCTAATACAGGTTACTGTGCTCAGCTTCGAAAAGATTTATTGGATTTTGTTGTTTGGTACGAAATGCATGATCTATTATTAGACTATAACGTAAAAATAACATAACACAAGCGTGCGAAGCCGCGGGCAAAAGCTAGTTAGTAATAATTATGTAATGACGATTTAACCTACTTCCTCACTTTCATCACTAGGTAGGTATGTTGGGAATGAGACAGCGTGGGGACATAATATAATAATTATAACTGTCGATTCTTTAAGGAGTGGTGGTTTAGTATTAGTAATTCCTAATTAGTATTAAGAAAATTAATTATGTACGCGTCGTACAGGTAAATGCATATCTCCAGCAATTTATAAACTTATTATTTACGCTGGCTGTGTGTAGGTAGTTAGGTACTCAATTCGTATGGAACCAAACTTAAGAAGGTAAAACAAATTGTGGTAAATGGAACAAAAAGCGCGCGGATAATAATTATGTAAAACTGAGCAAAACAGGATCATCGTGTGTGATTCTTCCATATTTTTCTAAACTGTACCTGCCTGCTTAGGTAACTACTACCTAAACAAAACTTACTGAAACTTCTGTTAAAGACCTGAGTGAAGTGATGATTTCTTTTTGTTGTACCTAATATGAAGAGGTACTTATAAAATTGTAGTTTTTTTGCTGAAACTTCTTTTACTGTTATAAATCTATATTAGAATCAAAACATTTAATTTTAGGTAATGGCTTAAATAGCTTCCACTCACGGCTATGCTTGCGTTATACCTATACCTATGCTAATACAGGTTACTGTGCTCAGCTTCGAAAAGATTTAGTGGATTTTGTTGTTTGGTACGAAATGCATTATCTATTATTAGACTATAACGTAAAAATAACATAACACAAGCGTGCGAAGCCGCGGGCAAAAGCTAGTTTATAATAATTTAATTTGACTTGTAAGAGTGCTATGAATAGACTATTTGCAATAAAACACTTGGTTTTTTGACTTTTGACCTTTTGACTTTATTTGTTTAATGTCTACCAAAAGTTTTTCTCAAATAAGGTTACTATTGGAGTTTTGGCGGGAACGCGGAAAATTTCACGTCGTTGCATTGTATTATTTCTCAAAACTTGTGCTTTTTCCAGTGTTAATGTCTAAAATTGGTGGCGTTTTACGCATTAAGTGCTGACTTATGAGCATGAGTGTGGGCAAGTGATATAATGTGGTGAAACGTGAGTTTTCGTGTTGATTCCAAAATTCCATAGAAGCTTCTAGTAAAGTTGCCACCACTTTACTGGAGCATGACTTAGTCTGGACTACGACTACCTGACTTAGACTGGACTATTACTATGACTAAGACTTGACTTTACGTGATATATTCCTTAACGATGAAAAATAACTATACTTGACTCTGGCTAAATACACTATGTGTGGAGCCAAAATATAAGAAAAAAAAAAAAGGTTACTATTTATTTAGGTAGGTACCCAAAACCATAATTAGCATACATAGCTCATAATATTATCATTTATTGAAACAACTTTCGTTTTAATTTTTTTTTCTTTATGAAACTGATCTTTCTTAATGATTGGCGATTGAAATCTCGATGTAGCATAAAATTGAAGCGCCTGATTATTATCCTATAACCGCTTTGCTATTACAAAAATGTCACTATGGTACCCATCATCATCATCATCAACAGCCCGAAGACGTCCACTGGTGAGTATAGGCCTCCCCCAAAGAGCGCCACTTTGAGCGGCTGCTCGCCCACTGCGTCCATTGGCTCCTTTATAGTTCTCTTGCGGGTGTTACCCAATAGAAAAATAAAATTATCAAGCCAAGGCGTGACGAGTCGTTCAGCTAAAGTTAAGGGACACGGCCACCAATAAAAATTGCAGTCACTCGGAATTTATCCGTGACACTGCACTGCGCAAGTTGGGTTTCGTTCTCGACATCAAAAATTATCCTGAGACATATTCATCAATTCGTCGCATTTCTAGACTGTGAGATCAGCTAGGTCATAAAGTTCCATTCGCCCAGTAATCTCACTGGCTACAGTGCCTTGTAAATCAGAGCACAGGGGGGTCACCACAAGGTCTTATAGCATTATTACTTCAATATTACTTCAATCATACATTGACAAACGACATAAAAGTAAGAATACTTTAATGTTGCAGAGCCAGAGCAGTTTTGATGAAGTCACGTTAAATCGTTCACTCAAATACAACTGTCATGTCATACCTTTACATCATGTTGACAATGACGTGCGACAGTGATAACGCCATATGAAAATGTAGACGTCTCGTTCACACGCAGGAATACTAAGTTTATGGTATGAATTCGAACAATTTTATTAGGCATAATTTTGAAGGCTTTAGTTGACAGTTTTAAAAATGCTAAAAATATATCCGTCTTTTACATTGCCGTCTATTTGACAAGGACAGCAACAGTTTTAGGAGCTTTAGATCTGTCAACTAAAGCCTTTAAAATTGGCCCCAGTGTAACCTTTAAATAATAATGCCATGAGACATAATGGTTTTGTATTAGCTTGTTGTAGCAGCTGTTGTGTTTGCACAATTGTTTGTTGTGTTGGCGACAGAATAACTGGCAAAGCAGTGGTACCTTACCTTACCTTACCTAACCAAGATAAACTTTGCAGAACAGCCCAATGGTATAATCACGAGAGTCCGACTCGCTCCGGCTCGTCTGAAACCGAGTTGGCCGGTTATTCAAAAATATCAGCACTTTCAACAACCAACATCAGAATCCATCCATTCATGAACAAGGCATAGCGATGGCTGCCAGCACAGTAGGCTTAGCACAAATATTTACACGCTCGTAGGAGTAACGTTAACGTAAGTCAGTTGTATGGGGCGATGATCAAATGCCATACAACTGCCTTACGTTAACGTTACACTTACGCGCGCGTAAATATTCGTGCTAGGCCCACAGGTGTTGGGTTGGGTCGGTACGCTACGGCTAGAATAAAGCCCAAATGTTCTTTGTAGCAAGTAGGTTTTAGTTTTTAATACATAAAAACACAATTGTTTTCGTTATTTTTATTATTGTTAGCTTCAGGAAAAAAGGCGTATTTCCCGTTAAAGAAAATCCTAAAATAAGTTATAAGTAAGTAACTAAGTAGAATGGTTTACATAATGGATCGAATTATAGGTAAGTAAGTACATTTATTAAGTTGTGTAATGGAAGCAATCATTTGCACAAGTGTATTTATTTTAGTGTATAATTTCATTTAATCATTTTTATTTTAAGAAGTCTACTGATAAGGTAAGGTTATAGAAAATTTATAGGCTAATTAGTTTATTAAGCGTAAAATGTTGTCTATACAGGCTGTCCCAAAACTCGACGGGGCATGGGTAAGGACGGGTTATACCCAGAAAAATAAAAGTAAATCAGGATAATCGATATCATGGGTATTTTTGGGGTATCATCATCATCATCTTGAAGACGTCCACTGCTGAATATAGGCCTCCCCCAAAGAGCGCCACTTGGAGCGGCTGCTTGCCTCTTGCATCCATTCGATCCATCGAGGATCCATTTTTGGGGTATGGTGTCCTGTAAATATTTCACGATCGTTGTTTTTGTTGTTCTGATATTACAGACATCCTACCCTCAGTATTAGGTCAAAAACCACTCCTATTTTGTAGGTACTATGGGAAAAGATGAATGTTGACTTTTCACCTTCATGCATTCATCCTTTCCCGTTATCTTTTCCCACTCCCTTCTCTCTTTCTTTAGAAGGCGTAAAACTCATAAACCCTTGCGAAGCCGGGGTGGGTCAGCTATATAATTAGTCTTAGAATAAATCAATGCTAGTTACTGGATTTATTGACATGGACTTGACATTCATTCCTCACAAGTTTCATTAAAAAAAAAATTAGGTCTTGGTGGACCGGAAATAGGTAGAACTCTGAGAAATGTGAAATCGAAACCCACTTTCTATCAAAAGAAGCCTACCTATCTACCACCATAATGTCAATTTCCTAATTAGCAACTAGCTTCGAACAGAGATCTTATGTCTTATCGCAACTGTTTTTGATACTCTAGGTTGCCATCGCTTCTGCAAAGTTATCTTGTCCCCATGTATACGACAGATAAATCTGCTTATCAAATATAAACACTGGTAGAACTCATATTGCCTAATTTACATAATTGTAACTCAAATGAGTAAGTACGTTCACAAAGTCTTGTAGTGTTTATCTTGCTTGTTATTTGTAGTAAATTGTGGTAATTATTTTATTGCTTTCGAAAGATATCGCAGCGAATAACTTTTTGTGACATTAAGTCAGTAAGTATATTGTAAGCCACAAAACGTCATATTTTATTCGTGCTTGAGTTATCTATAATTTGTAAGTAAGTCTTTCAATATTATGAATAGTACCTAGCCTACATTCATTATACCAGTGTGGTTTTATTGTGGTTAAAGATACTCGATCACACATAGAGTCGCATAATACAGGTTGCTCTTTTCCGGTTTGATCTACTGGAAAGATCCCCTAGTGTCCCTGGTGGGAGGGGGGACGATTCATAAAACATAGTACTGTGTTTTCGCTTGTTTCATGTCAATCACAGTTTTTGCTTTGGGTTATTCTGTGATATTTCAGTCCGTAATATTGCAAAAGTGAACCTTGGAATCGTATAGCCAGCAAAGCTCCGTCGTCAATCGGGTCATCGCTGACTTATCAGTTGAAACAGTCGAGTGATAAAATACAGGCATTTATAGTGTTTATATCATTAAATTAAGTTGAAACCCTCGATAGCTCGTATCATTTACTTAGTACCTACAATAAGACTTTTTAATGTTTTCTTTTCTACTGTAAAACAACATAAATTTAGAACCATCCTGTATAATATACCCTGCACTATATGGGTGTATATTTGATTTTCTTTCCAGTTGCCAGGTTTCCACCATGCCGGAGGTCCGCGTAGAAGAGGTCAGAAGGTTCATGGAAGACAGTTTGCGGGCTGTGGGAGCTCCAGAGTCGGAAGCGAAGGCCCATGCAGCGCTGCTACTCCATGCTGATGTCACGGGACATTTCAGCCATGGTTTGAACAGACTGGGTAATTAGTTGTGACATCTTTTCAGTAGGTAACAAAATTTTTATGTGCGTGATAAAAATCTTCTAATGCCAGAGTAGTTTAATTTTGGCTTTGAAGTCAGAATATAAGAAGATACGTAATATTGACTGGTCTGTCTCTTTCACTGATTGCTAATCTAGTTTTAGGCAGATAAGTTCATAGCCTCCTTGTAGAGCTCACTCAACTTCGATCTTTAACCCGTACCAAGGATAAAGCACCATCACCTTTACTAGACGAGTACCATCTTACTTTAGATTTACAGATTTACAGAAACACTGGCTTAATTTTTCAGTACTGTATATAAACGACATAAGGTCAAGTTCAACTAACCCGAACGCCAAGCCAGTCATCTTGAAGGAGGCTGCTGCATCTGCTTGGGTGGACGGCAAAGATGCCCTTGGAGCCACAGTTGGACACTTTTGTATGGACATCGCTATAAAGAAGGCGAAAGCAGCAGGCATTGGGATTGTTGCTGCAAAAAGTAAGGATACATCTCAATTATTATTACGAGTTGATTAGAAGCGTCTTTGCATGAACATTGGATATCACAGAACTTATCTTCTGTACTAACTTCATACTGCCCCCTTACTAAAACATTGCATAGGGGATGAACAGTTAATTAGCGTTTTGTTTCTCTCTATCAAGTTTAGAATCAGTAAAAGTAAAGCGAGAGAAAACACTGGGTAGCTATTGCACTGTTACAATAAATATTAGTGAGGAGATTAATGGGTTGAGCACAGGTAGCATGAGCCGTAGCAATTGGCATAATATAAGTATCATAATATCAAGAAAGCGTTTCACTAATAAATATCCAAAAAAGGTTCATGACGTGATCTCCGTGGTGACTTATTGGTCAAAGCTTTCTCGAGAGATGATCACCTAAATAAAAGACAATTCCCCAGAATATAAGTGAAAAGTCAAAAACAGCAGGCGTTCGGTTTGTTAGAAGATTAGAACCTATCTCAAAATCCTGAATAATCCTGATTGATCTTCTAGCTAGGCAAGCATGTACCATCAAAAACCACACCGTCACTTTCCATCGAGTGAGATTGCGGCCTATTCATTTATGTTTAAAATAAAAAATAAAATTGATACCACTAAATTTATTTTTTAAGCAGAGGGGTGTTATTTAGAGGTTCTTTTAGTTAATCAGCGTGGTTCTAAATTATCTAGAACAGACATGAAAAAACTGTTCACATTTTGAATACAATTCGAGAACTGGGTAGTCCAAATTGATGTGTTAGGAGCGTTCGTTTCTTGTTTTAGATAGCAATCATTACGGTATGGCCGCGTACTGGGCGTTGGAGGCACAAAAAGAAGGTCTCATAGGCATGTCCTTTACAAATTCTTCGCCGATCATGGTGCCTACAAGAGCTAAAAATGTATGTACTTATGTTATTATTTTATATTACAGCATTGTTGATTGCTTAGATTTTTTTTTGCATACAACTTTCAGTACAAAAATATTTTTTGGAGTTTTAACTAATTATGCCGACTAAGGGAGACCGTAAAGCAGAATTCTCCTTGGTCTTCATTATAATGTACTACGATCATGAAGCCGCCTGTCCAGCTTGTTACTTATGGCTAATCCCTCCCTATGATACGCATCCAAATTGGCGTTTTATAGCAGGCCAATGTTCTGCAGTAGACCTCGTCCGGCTGTTCAAGTATGTGATGTGATAATGTGTTCTTCATCATCATCATCATTAACAAACAACCTTAAGAAAGAAAGAAAGAAAGAAAGAAAAATAATTTATTTGTGGCAAAATACAAAAACAAGTAGGTACAAAATATTATTGACAGCAAAAAAAATACCATTTGCCACAAATCGGTCCCACCTCAGCATAATGCTGGTCGTAAAACCAGCGCTGGTCTTCCGTTGGGGCCGGTTCAGTGTCGTCACGGTGCGGTTACATTACATCTACGGATTTATAACTTAAGACGTCCACTGCTGAACATATGCTTCAGGAAGCGCCATTTAGAGCGGTGGCTCGCCTCCTGCATCGGTTCCCGCATCGCTCCGGCATCGGATCGGATAATATGTTACTATATAAATAGTAACACACACACAATATACACACACAGAATATACAATAGAATACAATACAATAATACTTTATTGAACACCAATAAACAAGAATGCACATAGATACAATGCACATACATACAAATTTATAAAAGAATGGTAGAATAACGGGCGGCCTTATCGCATTAAGCGATTTCTTCCAGGCTACCTTTGTATGGACAGGAATTAAAACAAAAATTACGGGTGGTGTTGTAACAGTTACAACTTACATCCAAGAACAACAATGAAATAAAAAAGTGCATGATTGCATAAATATAAAACAATAATTTATACTCTTACCTACTAAAAATAATACATAACTACAGTTATACATAATACTACATACTAATACCATACACATATAATTATAAATATAAAAATATAACACACCTACATATAATACCTATTTTCTAGAATATATAAATATTCTGTGTCATGGCTCCATATTTCGACAACTATATTATGATTTCATTGCAGTCTGCACTAGGAACCAATCCCATATCAATGGCAGCACCAGCTACTGGCGGAGACTCTCTCATTGTAGATATGGCCACCACAACCGTGGCTATGGGAAAAGTAAGTTTGTGGCACTTAAATTTGAAAACTGGAAGACTGGTGTGTGTGGGAAGTTAGCCTCGCACTTTTTTAAATCAGTTTATTTCTTGTTGTTGTGCTGAATGGTTCTAGGTTTGAACCGTTTGGCCCCATGGGGGCGAAGACCCCGCCCCACTCCTAATGCAAATAAAAAAAGAGCAATAATTTGACCCATGTCTGTGAGTGGGGACTCACAGACATGGGTCAAATTATTGCTCTACGGCAACCCAATGCGGTGATTTTTGATTTAGGATAATAAAGTTATAAATAAATATCTACGATTTACAATAACAAGTATAGCCTGCCCTAATCAACAGTTTAATTTCGCTGTAAAGGAAAACATCCGATCACAAACAAGTTAAATTTCGTTCCTTACACTTAAAATTAATCGGTTGATTCAAATAAGTTTTTATACCACTCTTATAAAATATTACAGATAGAAGTCCAGGTACACAAAAATGAACCGATCCCAGAAGGCTGGGCACTGGGACCTGATGGAAATCCTACTACAGATCCTAATAAGGTACGCATATTAGACCTACATGAGCATGTTATTATTACAACGAAGTTATATGATATACCTACCTACACAGTAGGTACTTAGGTATATTGGTGACTGCATTTTCAATTTTAGGTACTGAGGTAGGTATGGGTATTTTTCTAAGTTATAATATGATAATAATTGTTATTTGATTAACAATTTATTTTACTTGCTGTGATCACACCATCCAATCAGCAAAGTTGCTTTCACACGTTCGCGCGTTGTTGTGTCAAAATCTCCTGCCAGAAAACTATGAGCAAGACTGAAGAAATTACAGTGTAAAATTACAGTTTGAAGGAAGGTTTTGCAATGATTATAATCATCATCATCATCATCATCATCATCAGCCCGTAATAGTCCACTGCTGGACATAGGCCTCTCCCAAGGTACGCCATTGAGCTCGATCTTCGACTCTTCTCAAACGATTAGTAAACTGAAGTGGCAGTGGGCTGGCCATATTTGCCGAAGAACCGACAACCGATGGGGAAGACGTGTTCTTGAGTGGAGACCGCGACTTGGCAAGCGTAGTGTAGGACGCCCACCGACTAGGTGGAGCGACGACTTGCGCTGAGTGGCTGGCAGTAATTAGATGATTTTTTTATTTATTTATTTATTTAATTATTTATTTATTTATTTATTTATTTATTTATTTATTTATTTATTTATTTATTTATTTATTTTTTTATTTATTTATTTATTTATTTATTTATTTATTTATTTATTTATTTATTTATTTATTTATTTATTTATTTATTTATTTTTTTAATTATTTAATTATTTATTTATTTATTTATTTATTTCCTTTTTGGAAGACCAACAGTTGGTATAACAATATAAACAATAAATTACACAAAAATAAACCAATTAAAGGTCCTCACGGATAGATTATAATATTGTTGGATATTTTAATATAATCATGTTTTTAGGCTTTTGAAGCTGGACGCTTGCTTCCTTTAGGGGGCTTTGAAAACACGAGTGGATACAAAGGATACGCGCTCAGTGCTTTAGTGGAAGTATTATGCAGCGGGCTTTCAGGTATGTATAATTAATCAATCACATGGGAGTGAGCAAGCAGGCGGGCTCTAATGGTAAGTGTTCACTGACGCTGCAACACTGAGGCCATGCCTACCCTTATCCGCTCAGGCGCTTCAACCACATGTGCGGCCGGCATCGCGCAACATGGACCGCTCCCCACCACAATTGTGGCTTACAGCTTATTGCGCTACTAGGAATGGCAATCAATTTTTAGAGTTGTCACTCGTTATAAATCGACTAAAATTGAAACTAGTTGAACATCACTATCGAATAAAGTAAAAGTATCTATAGTTCAGGAGAAAAAAAAACGCCTCAGTTTAAATTGCATCTCGCGCCGAGCCGGCGCGCGCCGGCGACGGAGTAATTTCCTTTAGGTACGGCGGAGCGTCAATTATTATGTGTAGTGTTGTTGTGTGTGTTTTTTATACTGCAACACACGTAAAAATGCATTTGTTTAGATAGCCAAGTAATGCTACTTATCAAAACTAGTTTTGAAATTTTAAAACACTGTTTAGTTTATTTGTATAAACCGTAAATATGCAAAACCATACCGCGCTATTTGAGGAGCGCTTTGGGACCTACCTACGCCCGCCGCACCACGCCTGAGTGGTTATACTAGACATATCTCTACAATTAATAAAAAGTTAAAAACTACTCCCATAGAAATATTTAACTAAGATTTCTATGACTACAAGTAATACCTACTATACTACTTTATATAACAGTGATAGGGGACGAATATAATTCATTCCGCCTTCATTGCCGCCTGCCCCAGTGGACGAATTCTGGCTGTTGCTGTGAATTATGGTGTTGATGTTTAATTGGCTTACTAACGAACATTAAAAAAATACTACCTACCTCCATTATCTAATACTTTTTTTGTTATCTCAACTAGGCTCCAAAATGACGCAAGAGATTCGCGGGTGGGACCTGGACGCGCAGGCTGGACCCCCGAACAACGGGCAGTGTTTCATCGCCATCGACCCTAAGTTCTTCGCGCCGGGCTGTGAAGACCGTGTCTCCAGCTGTCTGAACCACTGGAGGAGCTTAGAGCCGGTAACTTAGCTAGAAGCGTTGCCTATGACAGCCTCTGTGGTGTGGTGGTTGACGGAGGCGGTGGGTTCGATTCCCACGACAGGACAAGGATGCTAACATTTTATTGAAGCATGGAACTGCACGGACAAGCAATGTTTTAACACATCGCCAATATACTGTCGATGGATGGATACAGCCGCGAGCAGCCGCTCAAAGTGGCGCTCTGTGAGGGAGATTTTTCTACTGTTCAGCAGTGTTAGTTGTTGATGATGATGATGACTCCATAATGCGGACATAATCATTATGTACCCAGATATTTTGGTACCGACATATACCGGGTGTAATTGAATTCATTGGCATCCTTTGAAACTATGTACCTACTCCTGATACCGCGTAACGTCTGGACCAAAATTTTTGAATTCTAACACATTGGTTTATTAATAATAATAACTCCAAAAAATGGAATAACTTACTTAATCAAATGCTACAATACAAAATTTAATTAAAATAATGTAGTAATGTTTTTAATTAGAACATACAAGGTATAAAAACGTTTAGGTGTATTAAAATCATCCGTGCCAACTGCGTTAGGCGCCGCGGCAATCTTCATAATTTTTAATAAAAATATTTTCATTTACACACTTTTACTCTTTAATAATCATCTATAAACGATGTACTATCATGGGCTCAATTTATACTAATGAATTAAATTACATCCTGTATACTTAAGGCAAGAGCTGAGAGAGAGTATGCTCAAGAGGCAAGTAGCCGCTCAAAGTGGCGCTCTTTGGGGGAGGCCTATGTTCAACAGGGGACGTCTTCAGGCTGATGATGATGATGATGATGATACTTAAGGTTTCGAATCATATCACCTCTATTAGATTAGGCATTCTATTCAGCACAGCCCTACGCCACAACATTACAGGGAATACCCTCCAAATATTCATAGTCTCTACTACTTTACAGGTGGTAGGATTTTTCTGCAAAGTTTGTCTAGGTAGGTACCACCGCTTTATCAGTTATTCTGCCGCCAAGCAGTAGTGTGCAAGCACTACTGTGTTCCGGTTTGAAGGGCATTGTAGCTAGTGAAATTACTGGGCAAATGAGACTTTATGACCTGATTACATAGTGTAGTAATCTGATTACTAGACTGTGTGATGTCTCAGGATGATGTGCGCCGTGCAGTGTCACACGAAACTTTATCATTTTAAAGTTCCGAGTGACACTGCAACTGTTATGGGCGGCCGTGTCGGTTAACATCAGGTGAACGACCAGCTCGTCACGTCATTCATTCTCATAAAAAAAAAACTTAGGTGCAGGAGTTTAGACTTACATTTTTGCCATTCAGCCATCATATCATTTAGGATATTTTTTAATTAATTAGTTAATTCATGACCCAGGTGGATCCAGCGCTCCCAGTCCTGGCTCCAGGTGACAAGGAACGCATCAACGCTAAGAATACCAAAGCAAAAGGAACCATACTCTACTCCCAGGGCCAGATCGACCTATGCAAGGAAATGGCGGCGAAAATCGGTGCGAAGCCTATATTAGTAGAGAAATCTTAGTTGAATATCGCGATTGTTTAAATTAAATAAACTGATTATATCATTTGAGAAACAATGGCTGTTTATTAATAAAACCGACCAAGTGCGAGTCGGACTCGCGCACGAAGGGTTCCGTACCATTATCTATAAAAGCGAGCAAAAAATTACGTTTGTAGTATGGGAGCCCCCCTAAATGGTTATTTTATTGTTTTTCAATATTTGTTGTTATAGCAACTGAAATACATCATCTGTGTAAATTTCAACTTTCTAACTATCAAGGTTCATAAGATACAGATGGACAGACGGACGGACAGACAGACAGACAGACAGACAGACAGACTGACAGCGGAGCCTTAGTAATAGGGTTCGCTTTACCCTTTGGACACGGAACCTTAAAACTACGAAAAAAGGTGACTAAAATATATTCCCCTAATAGCATTCATAGACCAGTTTCAAACGCCAAATAACAGTAACAAATAGTTTAATATTCAGTTTTTTCTCAATAAACCAGTCCTGTTTAATTTAAAACATCTAACTAGTTATATATTAAATCTAAATGGAAATACAAACGAGTAGCAATACTTAATAGGAATAAAAAAAAACATATATCCCCCTCCACACATTATGAAATTAATCTCCATTAGTATCACATTATTTACCACAATACTGCAATCTACAATAATAAAGTTTTTTTTAACAAATGACATATATAATTGGTCACAGGTCCGCATTTCACTGCGTTCTCTGGAAGTTGACGACGATAGTACATGCTTCCTAAAAGATACCTGTTTAATTCACTCGTGACTTGAAGAGCTGGTCAGATTGTACGTATTTATCAGGAAACTGTTAAAGTTGATGATACGTAAAAGGGATAGGTACTAGTGATGGATTAATTAGCATTCACATTCATTTTTAGCATGTGAAAACTCTATTAGCATTTCGCAAATGAAATGTAGTTGCAAAATTCTGTGAAATATGAAATTTCATTACAATTAATTTAGTTCATTTCGAATTTAATTTTAATATAAAGTTTCAGTTCATGTTTCATTTCATTTTTCATACATTGTTTCATTTCATTTTTCATTTTAATTTTCATTTCATTTTACATTTCAATTTTAATTTCATATTTCATTTCAATTTTAATTTCATTTTTCATTTCTATTTTCATTTCATTTCATTTTAGCAAATAGCATAACAATAGCAATTAGCATGCTAAGACTCGTGAATTAGCATGTTCATGAAATTTACGCAAAATAGCATTAATTGCCATCGCTAATAGGTACTAGAGATACGTCACCGGACAAAGAACCGAGACACCGACACATCTGTGGTGATTTCGACGATCGCAGCGAATGCGCCGTGAAGGATCGCCCGAACCGCCTGAGTAGCCCATCTCACTCAGGTATCATTTTCTCTTTCAAAGGTCGTAGTTTTTTCGACCATCTCCCGAGTCAAAGCAAAGGCCTTGTTGCACTCACCCCGGCTATGGCTGGCTGGTAGTAGTCGCACACAAATCGCACGCCACATCTTGTCGGAGACTAGATCCATGATGTGTGTAGGGGGTTACCTACTGCTATTATCAGTCATTATCTGTACACCTGTGAGCATATACCTGCTCCACAAATAGAAGTGTTTAATAAAAACAAATGCTGGGTGTTTTGAGAGTTCATGATCTTTTGATCTTGTGCTACCTACACAAAATACAAAAACGAAAGGACGCCTTCCATATTGAAATGATCTTTTCTTGAAATGTGTTTTCAAAATATCCATTCTCTAAACCTCCGCGGCTTAAACTCGGCATGGCGGTTTTTTTTTCCTTTATTTCGTTTTGTTTATTCTTGTACCTACTTTGCATCGTCCTGCCTAAAACTAGTTTTTACACTAAAATTATTTAAAAAAATAAACTAAATATAATTATGTATGTACCTACTAAAACTAAATTAAATCTAAATTAAGTAGGTACTTACTTATCTAAAACTAAAACTATCTAAACTTATATAACCATTCTGGTTTTTAATATCTTTATAAAATATTTGGAGCCTACTGATTTCGTTCAATCCCTACTGAATTCCATAGAATGCAAATTGTCCAGAAAGGAAGTATTTACTAAATTGCCTAACCATACCAGTGCAAATGTTAAGGCCAAAAAGCTTATGGAGTGGAACGAGTATCCACTTTGCAAGTTCGCCTTGATGCGAGACTAGACCAACTAGATTCCATGCAATATAATGCCCTGGCTACAGTTCACAGTCACAGATTAAACAGCCACTGCAACAGCGCAGATATAGTATTATATGGATTATGTTTTCAATAGTTACCTATACTTATTGCTTTAGTATGGCCAGTTTGTAGACACTAGTACTGTAGGTATTATACAGGGTTACAGGAAAAATCGTGCTAGATCCGTTAAGGGCGTGGAGTACCCATCATTTCTGACTTATTTCACTATGAAACACCCTAGCCTAAACTTAACCCTTTTCGAAATATTCGACTTTTAATTTTTTTTTTTTAAATATTTTGTGTGTCTTATTATTATTATTATTGCATTTTTACATGTGTAATAAGATGCTTTGGGACGTCAATCAATAAAATAGTACATAATATAATATTTAATAGACTATAGTAGACAAGTGAAAGTTAAGAAATAAAAAAATATTTGAATCTGTATTTTTTTCTAACGGATATCTAAAAATAATATTATAAGTTTAGGCTAGGGTGTTTCATAGTGAAATAAATTAGAAATGGTGGGAACTCCACGCCCTTAGCGGATCTAGCACAATTTTTCCTGTAACCCTGTATATTATCTGGGGCACTAGGCACAAAATTTTGTAAGTATCTATTGTATTACCTGTGGTATTATAATTTATTGTTATTTATTATACAGAGTAAGTGTAGGTATGCACTATAATCATACTAAGTTTGAGGCTTTCCGGTCTTAATAGGCCTGTACCTTATTGCCATTTTTGATTGATTTGTAATTTAATTCATTAGCATAAATTGAGCCCATGATAGCACATCATTTATAGATGATTATTAAAGAGTTAAGAGTGTAAATGAAAATATTTTTATTGAAAATTATGAAGATTGCCGCTGCTCCTAACGCAGTTGGCACGGATGATTTTGATACATTGAAACGTTTTTATACCTTGTATGTACTAATTAAAAACAGTACTTCATTATTTCAATTAAATTTTGTATTGTAGCATTTGATTAAGTAAGTTATTCCATTTTTTGGAGTTATTATTATTACCAAACCAATGTGTTAGAATCCAAAAATTTTGGTCCACACGTGACCGGTATCAGGAGTAGATACCTAGTTTCAAAGGATGCTAATGAATTCAATTACATCCTGTATATATGAATATCAAATCTTATTAATTCTCTTCTATTTTTGATTTTTTGTTGGGTAATATACTAATTTCATTATCATCATTAACAGCCTGAAGACGTCCACTGCTGAACATAGGCCTTCCCCAGAGAACAACACCTTGAGCGGCTACTGGCCTCCTGCACCCATCGGCTCCCCGTGGCTTTCACCATATCTTCGGATATAAAAAAGTACTATAAAATTGTTTTTGTAGAAAATTTAATAAGTATTATGATTTTACTAGTTTAAGTAAATCTTAAAGTAGTGGGTCAAAAACCATAATGTTTGATTATATTACCATTAATGACTTTATAATGATATGCAAATGACTTTGTTTGTGAATTAATGTTAGTGTTTCGGATCGAATGATGGGGCGAGATGGCGCCAGAGCTTATTAAACAAGAAAAAGAAAAACACGTATACATGGAGCTAATAAAAAAAGAAGGAGGGAATCCCGTCTGATCCGAAACTGAAGCACCCTTAGGAAGACGGAACGCTTCGTACGTACGAGGCGGGGCACGCACACACTCACATCATAGGAAGCCGATCGCCCTACTTCCATCTGACACACATGTGTAATATGTCCGCCATTTTGGGCTTCAGTTCGATGTCAATCAAAACTCAATCCTTCTTTTTTTTATTTCATCCATGCACGTATAGGTAATGTTCATAAATAAAAATATAGCAACGACCTTTACATTTAATCTGACTTTTAAAATATAGCTGAGTGGCTGAAATAGTTCTCGTATAGCTATTAATAAAACTGAGCCATAATACATTTCTAATCCTCCCTGAGTGCCTATTTTTCGTCCTTCCACACGGTGACGTTGTAAATTTTGGTACAGACCAACAGAATTAGCCCGTTAAAAAAAACCATTTTAGTCCAGATGGCCTAGCATGCGCATCACGAGAAAATTCGTCGTTGCTGTTAGAGTGAGAAAAACTTAGGCGCTATCTTAGTCTTTCCACGGCCTCTCACGAGAAAGTGTCGAGAAAACTTTGTCGCGGAGCGCAGGCTCGCCGGGCTGGTTCTTTAGTTTTAATGTCATCACATCTATCACGTAGGCACCACTTAATATGTACCTGTGTAGCAGCGATGGCTATTAATTAAATTTTGCGTAAATTTCATAACATGCTAATTCACGAGTCTTAGCATGCTAATTGCTATTGCTATGATATTTTCTAAAATGAAAAATGAAATAAAGAAATGAAAATGAAAAAAAAATGAAATGAAACTTTATATTAAAAATTAAATTCAAAATAAACTAAATTAATTGATATGAATTTTCATATTTTACAGAATTTAGCAACAACATTTCATTTGCAAAATGCTAATTGAGTTTTCACAAGCTAACAATGAATGCGAATGCTAATTAATCCATCACTACTATGTAGTCTATTTCTGTACTGTCACGAGTCTACGGAGTGCTACGGGTAAACATACAAAGTTACCCGTAGAGCCTACGGGTAATTTTCTTTACCTGTAGGAACCAGTAGATAGATATATATGGGTTTACGGTATGGATACAAATACACCGATCCACTGGCAAGACTATAAAACCGAAGTATTGAAATGTGCCGCATAATAAAATTTAACCTGTAAATATACTTAGGTAGTATTTTACTTGCACTGATATGCACTGCATCGTGTTGACATTCAAGTAAAACCGGAACGGAGAGAAAGGTCTTGGCTCACATGTCGGTAGGTGACGAGAATAATATGAATAAAGAAGTACTGATATTGATTGAATAACAAAATATAAATAATAAATAATGCCCAAGGATCACATAATAGATCCTGGACCGTAACTAGGATTCCCCTGTATCTATAGGGACCCAGGAACTACGAGGAACATGGTTCCACAAAACCCAGACACAGAACAAGTATTTGCGCTTGTTTTTCTGTGCACATATAAGTATTTGTTCTGTCGCAGAAATCAAACCCGCCGCGCCCGGATTATTAGCCGACCTGCTCAACCACCACACCACAGAGGTTGAGAAAAGTTTAAGTAGGTATTGATATGTTAATGTAAAGCAGAATAAAGCTCTATAGTTTCAGAATAAACAAATGTACAGCGCTGATTACTAGACTGTGCGATGTCTCAGGATGACGTGCGCTGTGCAGCGTCACGCGACAGTTTATTATTTTAAAGTTTTGAGTTCCTGTTATGGGTGGCCGTGTCGCTTAACATCACGTGAACGACTAGCTCGTCGCGTCATTCATTCTCATTAAACCACAGATAAACCGCGCCTGGACGATACACCCAATTAATATTGAACCTGTCTGAAAAGATCATCGGAGTCGGGGTGCTGGTCGTCGTTGTGAGGAACAAGGGGGTGGTAATAAAACTATAAAAGATTATAAAAGCGAAGAAAATGTAAAGGGTCGTTTTTTCCCTTGTCTTTTGTCTGAAGTCTTTATGAAACAATGTTTCGCCTGGTGTCGTCCCTGGTCATCGTCAAAGAGGTCGGACGCTGCGACACTGTCAAACTTATATTTCCAAGACATAGCTCGTATAATCACAAGGAATCAGTCATGTAAAGCAGAAAAGAGATAAAAAGCCGAATAATCACGTTGACCTTCCTTAACGTTATTTAGATAATTAAGTTATTTAGCGACAATACAGTTATACCTTTCGGTATATTATTATGCCGGTTATAGTTTCAGGGTCACATTCTTAAAACAGTTAAGCTTAATGAGTAAACGACAATTTTTTGCTATCAAGGTTAATGTGCTAGGTTAGCTAAAATTGAGAACAAAGTAACTGAATTCTTTTTACAATTTAAATCATTATAATATTTTACGTTCTGGGGCCGTACTGTGAGCTCTAAGCGCGATTCAAAAGAGAGCCCATTTTGGGTCACGTGTCAAAATATTCATACAAAAAAAACATTCCGATCCAATATCCACAGTACGGGCCCAGTTGGGCCCACTACTTATTGTCAACGAAATTTTGCCTCTGAAGTTATACCTTGTCGTGTAGTATTTTTTCAGTTGAATAAAAAATAAACTAAGCACTACGCGTGTGCAGCCAGCAGCCTGTATAATTTTTGCAGGAGGTACTTTATCATCATCATCATCCATCGAAATAATACCCATAGAAGTATAATGCGAGGTCCGAAATGGCCAAACGCAAATGCAACCGCTGTGGGTGGGACTTAATTTAGCAAACCGCGCGTGGCGCCATTCTCATCGCGACCGCCGCGCTGTGAAGTAGTCTTACTTGGACTGTGTTATGAAATAACGCTCCAAGCGACGTTTTGGTGAAAACGAGTTTCAAACTTTTGAAATTTGTTTTAGTTGCTGCGAGCTGTATTATATTGGATTTTTATTGTAATTTTTACTTATAAGGTTTTTTTCTGTGGTATAATTTTATTTTGTATTACTTTTTAGTATTTGTTGTTATAGCGGCAACATAAATATATCATCTGTGAAGTTTTCAATAACTATCTCGGTTAATGAGATACAAGCCTGGTGAGTGGTGACAGACGGACAACCGAGCCTTAGTAATAGGGTTTGCTTTACCCTTTGGATACGGAACCCTAAATAAGCGATAAAAAACAACAAACAGGTCAATGATGAATTAACATGTATTGTAACCGAATTTCACGCAAATCCATTTTGCCGTGACCTAGTTTGTTGGTAGTTGGGTTAACACACGTACTCATTGAAATAATCATACTTTAATATACAGACGTGTAAACATTCGTATTTATTAATATTGAAATTCTAGTTCTGTGGTGTGATATGATTTCAAAAATTCGTTCTAGTAATTTTTCTATTTTATATTATACATGTTTTCCATACTTGTAGTTTTAATGCATAACACCATCCCAAATCACCAGTCACTGTAGGCATAGTTAGGGAGCTAGGTGCCGATATTTTTTTGCGATTTCTTTATATGGCAGACATCACATCGCACTATTATCTCACTCAACCATAATTATTATTACCATTGTTATTATTTATTATTATGGTAGACTTTGATAATAGTATTCACTTCGAACGCGACTTCGAAATTCTTATAGGTTCGTACTCTAGGTATAACAGATTTCTCATGTTTGTACTAAAGTTTAGCTGCTTGTAAACAAAACTTTATCGAATATTGTATTGATTACTAACCCACCTGACCCACCTTGAAATTTGCTCGGATTAATTAGTTTTATGTCCTTACCTTGTTCATGGGAAGAGGTAACTTGTCGAAGTCTTTTCTCAGAATGAGACTGCCACAGTTGGCCATTTAATGTAAAAGTAACGGTTGAAATGCAAGAGCGCCCTTAGTTACCGAACCAAATCGATTTGTGCTGATCTGAACTATCCGCATCCGTATCGGTGTTGCTAAACATGAAGAAATCTTACATCAAAACCAGTTAGTTCCCCAACTATAATGCCGATATGTAGAGAGAGACGCAGCTATGCATCTACATAGCTGTGTCCCTCTTATCGAGCGTCAAAAGAAGTCACTGATCACCCAATCAGGGAATGACCACTGTGCTGGCGGTATTCGTTAGAGTAAAGTCTTATGTGATTGACTTTGTCGGTTGAAATGCACCTAATCTCAATGGAGTAAGGTCTTTTTTACATTTGTGTGTAGACGTAAACAGATATAAATAAAAATAAATATAGTACAACGTTCGTTTGGTTACAAAACTGGGCGATCTTGCTTAGAGTTATTTTTCTATGGGTAGAGAGCGCCTGTTTGGTTGGTGTCGAGATTGCGACGGAATCAGGTTGGGGGCCATAGACATATACATTGATATAAATCTATGTTGGGGGCTTAGGGATCGTAAATAAAACACCTTTCAAACCTCACTTAGTTTATTGGAGGTACGGCGAAATAATTTAAACAAAATTAGTAAAAATACACCTGATCTTTGGGGGTAATCCAAAAACTCACAATGCATCACCAGGGACCTGGGTTTGGTACGCCTCCAGAGGAATTATTTATGGCTTTTTTAATTAAGTCTTTTATTACATACTTTAGGTAACCATAACCTAATAATAAGGATACCTAAGTAAAATTGTCATTCTATAGGTAGTAAGGAACGCCTTTGAGGAAACCAAACTAGATAGTAGATACTACCTACCTATGATTTGTTATTTCATTATCTGGGGATTTGTTATTTTACTAGAGTTCCTTGTTTTGCGATAGATAGGTATTAATTAGCTTTACAAGTAGGTATGTATTTGTATAGGTATATACCTACTCATAATTTTAGAGTCATTCTATTTTATAAAGATTTTATTGTTTCTACGTATTATTTTTACAAAAATATTTATTATATTATGATAACGTCAATAAGTTCAAGGCTGAAATTCGAGAAGTCAGTTTTAGAACGAGTATTTCTGGTTCGTCAGGATAATTTAACCAAATTCAACCTATTTGTTGTTGTTATTGTGTGAGTTGTGCAGTTGTAGTGTAGCCTGTCGACTTGTGGATGGAATAGGCATGATGACTACTATTAAAAATGAACAAGTAAATATTACTTCATAAAAAAGATTAAAAATGAGTGCATTAATTGAAAACATAAGCAAAATCTGTAAATAAATCACGGAGTAATAAGCTTTAAAAGTTTCTACAAGAGGCATCTCCTGTCCCTTTCTCGCGAAACAGAGCGCCCCCACAATTACTATGAAAAATCTACTCGTAACGTCACATGCCACAGAGATTGTATGAAAAGCTACCACAGGAGGCGTCTCCTGTCCCTTTCTTGCGAAACAGAGCGCCCCCACAGTTACTATGAAAAATCTACTCGTGACGTCACATGCCACAGAGATTGTATGAAAAGCTACCACAGCTTAGTAATGAGGTACTATAACGACCTTCCTCTGACGTCACTGGCCGTTTGAACTATCTCTTTCTATTACGGTTTTTAAAATGCTTGTAATTTGGTAGTTTTTTTGAGATATTTAATTTTTGTTTTCACAAATTTTTAGCTTTTGAGGAATATAATTAATTTATCCAATAAAAAAATTTTAGTTATCATGCCTATTGAATTAGATTGTAAAAAGACATCATTGATTATTTTATACTAACTTCACATAAGATCTTGGTAAAAAAAAATTGGTAATAAATCGGAATTCGGTGAAAGGGCTAAAGTTACCTAATACCTACGTCATAGATTTTATAATACGTAGTACCTACGTGAAGCTGAAGGCGTCATTTCCTTTCGGATATCGTTAATCTTACGTCTAGTCGTCGACACATTGGCGCCATCACATGCTTCACATCCTTGCCCTATTATAAATGTCTAACTCTATAGAGACTCTCTATAGAGTACGACATCTAAGATCTACATAAACAAAGTATAGAATGGCAAAGTCACCGAGTAAAAAAATAGGCTTCGCCTGGAAGCGTGATTTTTTTTCAATGCTCTGTGGCGAGTAGTATTCCATTTGATTAGTAAAGACATAGGTATATTAGGTATATTATTACAAGCGGTAATAAGTTAAAAGAACCTAAACCTAATCTAATTAATACCTAAGTAATAAAATTTTGATTTGTAAAATGCTAAAAATAGCCAATTTGCAACGAGACTTTTTATTAAAAAAAAACTAGTTCCACTTCTATATTTATGATTTTTAAAGCAGTATCGCCTGCTCAGCGTAATCTGCAGATTAATTTGTAAAGGAAAAATTAGAATCACGAGCGGGGATTGAACCCGCATCCATCCATCCCTCAAGCCGGGATATGCTTTACTTAAGCTACCGTGACAAGTGGTCTCATCACACAAGACACAAGACCACCTCCAGCGTGTGGAGCGCCGTATCTTCCGGCGCCCCACATTCGTGGCAGGCCGGGGTCGCCTCCCATCTCGCGATCTGGTGCAGGTACTTTCCGAAACATCCGTGTCCGGAAAGCACCTGCACCAATCGGAAGGTCAGCGGCCCAAATGACCGCCGCACCCACTCCCGGAGGACCGGGCGGATGGCCTCCACCGTCCTCTGCCCAGGCACCGGTGGAGCCAGATCCTCCGTCCACCGCCGCAACAGGGCGGCCCGCGCCTGCCTCCGCAGGCGCCTGACCTCCTTCCACGTTGGGGGCTCTCCACGGGACCTCCTCGCCGCCACAAAGTGGTCAACTTCGGCGAGGGTTTCCGCTTCGAATTATATTTCGCCGATTCCGATTTATATATTTTTTCAAAATGGCGGAAATTTCGGTCTTGGCGGAAAAAAAAGTTTCTCCGATCCGGATGAAAATCGATATCTGGGGGTCCCCAAGGATGCTGATCAACATTCTAAAATTAAATTTTGACATGCGCCATTTTTCAATAGGGTTGCCATACAAAGGTGATTTTAACGAAATATGAACTTTCCTTTTTTACGCCTCCAATATGAATGTAACAGAAAAGTTGTTTATGGGGATCGAGTAAAGATGTAATAAGGGACAAAACGGAATATTAATGAAGTTTTTTTTTGAAGATGGCGGATGGAGACGTATTGACTTACAAAAAAAGTTATCCGATCCGGATGAAAATCGATATCTAAGACTCCCCTTAGATACTCAGTAAGAATATGGGAAAAAAATTTGATTCCGCCATTTTGAAAAATTTCATACATTTTACTGAACTTTTTTATGGATCTCCAATCCGTATGAAAATTGATATCTGAGTGTCCCTAAGGATACTGATTAACATGCTTTAGCTTCTTTTAGACATCCACCGTTTTTCAAAATGGCTGCTATACATACTGACAAAACCACCAACGCGACGACGAGCGAAGCGAGGAGGAGCTTCAAACTACCCATCGCGACGACGAGCGAAGCGAGGAGGAGCTTCAAACTACCTAACGCGACGACGAGCGAAGCGAGGAGGAGCTTCATACTACCTACCGCGACGACGAGCGAAGCGAGGAGGAGCTTTAAACTACCGAACGCGACGACGAGCGAAGCGAGGAGGAGCTTCAAACTACTCATCGCGACGACGAGTGAAGCGAGGAGGAGCTTCATACTACCTACCGCGACGACGAGCGAAGCGAGGAGGAGCATCAAACTACCTATCGCGACGACGAGCGAAGCGAGGAGGAGCTTTAAACTACATATCGCGACGACGAGCGAAGCAAAGAGGAGCTTTAAACTACCGAACGCGACGACGAGCGAAGCGAGGAGGAGCTTCAAACTACCTACCGCGACGACGAGCGAAGCGAGGAGGAGCTTCAAACTACCCATCGCGACGACGAGCGAAGCGAGGAGGAGCTTCAAACCACCGAACGCGACGACGAGCGAAGCGAGGAGGAGCTTCAAACTACCTATCGCGACGACGAGCGAAGCGAGGAGGAGCTTCAAACTACCCATCGCTACATTTACAATGTTTTACTAATGCGACCTTTTTAATTGATTTTAGCTTATCTAACTAACCTATCTTACCTAAGATCTAAATATTTTCAGGATCCTTGATTCAAATTGACATATTACTGATAAACAAAACAAAATGACAGCCATGCAAAATTAAAACACGCACACAATCGGAACTTATAGAAGCCGACAAGGCGTGTTTGGACTCATAACAAAGGAACAACGGAGGCTTTCTCATAGACTTAAAATAATTCCAAGATCACAGATTCAAAATGGCGTCCGATTTTATAGTAACTCAGATCAGATCCGGCTGATATTTTATATCTCGGGGTTTTAAAGGATGCTGATTTCAAATTTTGACCTTTTACTTGACTGACAGCATTTTTCAAGATGGCCGCCATGCAAAAGTCAGATCAATTATCATTTTCTTTGAAAAATACCGCTGTTTTGTACTAATTCTTGCAAAATTACAAGTTTAAACTAAAGTATAACATTTTTATAAATACAACAGCCACGAAAACGTCCTCGCGGGCCGCACGCGGCCCGCGCACGGAGCAAAATACTAGTATTATAATAATTCTCATATTTAAAAACAAAACATAAGCGTTATATTTACTTGCATGAGGCAATGCTACCAGCATAGATTTATATATCAGGATATGCCCGAAGGAACATTTTATTTTGTCAAAATGGCGTGGGAAAAGTCAGCGTCATCTATTAGATTTCGCGTGAACTACGACAAGTTGAGAAAATTAGGTGCCTATCGCTGCCATTATGTCCGTCAATGTTTATGTTTACAATGATTATTCCAAATATAAATTCGATTACAAAACAGAGTGTAATATTGAAAATATTGAATTACTTGAGGTAAGAAACTTGGTCTTTCTTTTTACTGCACTTTTGAGTATAGATTGTGCAACCCTTCACAATACAACTTGACATATTTTGTTTGTGACATTCGACCGATGCCTTCTAACTTCCATCACAGACTGAGCGCTAGTGGATGCCAATCTGTGAAATTGGCTCCCACTTTGAAGCGACGTTTTAACCTGTCATTAGGCATGTCCTTAATATATATGTCTATGGCTACCAGTTACATTTCTGGGCTAGGTGGCTACGTACACAGATCCTATAAAAAGTATTGTTTTAAATAACAGTATGCTGGGACATCTATTTACACTAAATTATGTCCCAATAGTTTCATGGGTTATATCCCATATCTTATATCTATGCAGACTAAATATTTGTCTCCAAGTTTCGACAAAACTATTTACTTATTTCAAAATAACCAAAACCTCATTAAAAAGACATTCTCACAAGAACAATAGATAGGCATTTAACTAAATAAATCAAAATTGTTTGAATTATTCCGCCGTGACATGTTTACATAAATAAGGCTTTCACCTCGGAACTGAATACAGATACATAAGATAACCTACTCATATTTGGTTTAATATCCCATTAATACGGTGGGGGACCTAGTAAGTAATATTAAATATTCTATGGTGAGGAGTACCTAATATTCGCATCGAGATGATTATTTTTTGTTTACTAAACTGAAAGTTGAAATCAACGACATAGTTGTGTCAGAAACAAATTAGGTTTAAATAACATTACACTCCATCTAATGTAAGAATGCGTTTGACAGCTACAATGAAATAGTCAAAAGAACCGTATTAACACATTTAAATGTTTCATTATAGCTAATGAATAATCCACTACCACCCAACCGATAGAACTATTAGCAAAAATGATCCAAATTTTCGGTTTTCTTTCAGATTTTTACTATTTCATTGTAGCTGTCAGACGCGTTCTTACATTATATGGACAATAGCTGGTTCTCAATGAGTGATTCATCCGTTCACTTCATAGATTATTATTATAGTCAATGGTTCACTCATTGGAATGAAATAAATTCAGTCTCATAGTTTTCTCATCACTATTTTTTTACTTAAAATGTGGCAACACAATAAATAGCAGAAATTAAAAATCCCAGATAACAAAATGACATAGCGTAGAATCTTTTTCCCCGAGACACAATACGGTTAGGTCAGACAGATCTAGAAAGTTACTATTCTATTAGCTATTATTATAAAATCGTTATGAAGTTATGGTCAATGCAAAATGCAGCAACGTGATATTGTGGTTAGCCGCATTATGCACTCTGTAAATCGCTATTTACTTTACACAAATCTAAAAAGAAATAGAGACCAAATATACATAATAGCTTAAGCCCCCGTGTCTGCAATTTTTGATTACTTTAATAAAATAGAATAGAGACCGACAAGTCAATAATCTTACGAAATGAAATAAATATAATCAAGACGTCCACTGCTAAACATAGACCTCCCCCAGGGAGTCTACTTTGAGCGGCTGCTCGCCTCCTGCATCCATCGCATGCATGCCTAGGCTTTGCAGGTACTAAGTCACTTGTCGCTGATCAACGATATTATACTGTTTTAAAAAAAATGTTGCTTATTCCTTTTTTGGTTGTAAATTTAAGTAAGAATTGGTTTATTGTGTTTTTTAAGATATAAGAGCTGTGGAATAAATAATAAAAAGAAAATAAAATCTGTTCCCGCGGCTCTCACCAGATCGTTGGTCCACCTAGTGGGGGGGGCAGGCCCTTTCAAAATTAGAAAATCAGTTCACTAGAGCAAATCACCACGGGGTTTTAGTAGTTATACAACTTAGGTAGTTTTAGTAGAAATGATTCATCCAGTCTACACAATAACACACATAAATGACATTCACACATTCACAGGCCCGGAAATGATTTCTTTTTTACCGGTTAGGAAAAGCGGGTCGCTATTGTTGACTAAACTCACTATCAGTATTCGGTGGCATGACTGTTGTCTGTTTGCTAAGGTTATACAGCTATATGGATGAACACAGGGCTGTATAACTGTATTAACGAAGGGGGGAGGAAATAACCTTGAATATAAATCAAATAAAATTGATGATTCAACCAACTTACCAAGTGCGATCGAAATAATCAGGAACCTGTATGAACAGTTGCATTTACATATCTGGGCACGAAGTCTGCTAATTTGTGTCATGTATCATAATGGTTCAGTGTCACAATCTGTCATTATGGCACCATTCATGAACCATTATGACACAATTGAAACACAGACTTCGGGCCCTGTGCATTTACTTTGTTTATGTGAATGACTATCTCGCTTACTATGTACTGTAATATCTAATCTAATTGTTTCAATAGTAAGGCTACTTTACGTTATTCCAATCGAAATGGTATTCCTATAAAAAACAATAATTATTCAGAGCACTGATTCAAAAGCATCCAAAATATTCACGAAACAGCGCCGTTGCATTTTTTGAATGGTTATTGATTGCATAAAAAATGCGTAACTATGTAATGGTGCTATCGAAACTACAGTTACTTACTTACCTAATAATTTGTTTGCCCCTGCCCTGGTGACGACCCATGTTTCAGTATTTATTTAAATCAGCGTGGGACATCGCCAACAATGAAGGTAAGTAAAAAAATCAATTGTTTGTTACTCCTTACCACATACTCATTCGTTTGGAGAACCTTCTTGGTCGAAAAAAACTTGGTTTAAAACTTAATTGATAGACAACTTTGCCAGCTATTTGGTTTGACAAAGACCTAAAAAAGTTGTTGGTTTGCCAGTGCTTATTTAAATGTCACGGCTTAACATGAGATGGGCTGTACGATATACGGGATCCATCTTCACGTGGAGAAACGTCGTGGAACGTTTTTAGGGATCGGCACCCAGGGACCCTGGTGTCTTGTCTATCTGTTTGATTCGTCATATATTTTTCATTATTATTATACTTAACTTACTTACGGCAGATTACTTGCCAAAAATTAAACGTTCATAAACAAAAATTGGACCATATTTTTTCCGGGTTCACTATGTCGGACCAAAACACGTTCCTAATTTTATGTCACAAACGGTTTTTTTGGACTTTTTGGTATCTCGTGTCATAACCGCACTTAAAATTGTTATTAAATGAGTAGGTCCTTGTTTGTAATTAAGTATTTTATTCTAATTTGCAATAAGTTTAATGTAAAATATGTAAGGTATTAATATTTATTATTTGTTTAAAACCTTATCTATCTAAACTCATATTATTATCTATTGCTACCTCTTATGATTATTTTATTTGGTTAATTGTTTTTCAACCAGCACTACAACTCGTTCCACACTACACAAAGGTTAACGGGAAGAAAATGCTACTTAGCATTAAGTTCGCCTATGTACTTGATTTACTCTTGTGCAATAAACATTTTCTATCTAACCGTATAACAACATTACTAAAAACCGCCTAAGTGCGAGTTGGACTTGGGGAGCTTTTTGATTTGGTTTTATAACAAAATAATGTAAGTCTAAGTTCGTATCTATGCATGGCTACAGAACCATTGCTGCGCAAGCCCGACTCGTGCTTTTTGGTTTTTATTGTATCTAATTCGAAGTACAAAAACTAGTACCGTACGTGACATCCTAAATCCTGGTTCGTCAATGTCATGTTTTGGTCTACATAATAATATGTACACTTGTACCTAGCTGTAGGTATACCTACCTACTTAAGTTTTGATTAGGTATAGATAGGACTCTCATCGTAGGATTCGTAGGGCTCATAGTGAAATGAAATTCGATTCCTTTCAAATCTTCAATTTTTTCTTTCCTGAATCCTTTCTGATTCTACAACGCTAGCGCTTTCCTGTACTAGGAGTAGTAACCCGATACAGTCATGATCAAAATATCATTTGCTGGAAGACATCCACTGCTGAAGATAGGCCTCCCTTATAAAACACCACAATTATGGCAAATCCTATGGGAAGCGTCCAAACGCTTCCCATAGGATTTGCCATAATTGCACCACTTTTGGCAGGCGACTTGGTGATCGCAGAAATTTTTTTTTTATGAGAGTGAATGACGTTACTAGCTAGTCGTTCGCCTGGTGTTTCAGTATATAGCAAAGTACTCTGTGGCCTGGTGTTAAGCGACACGGCCGCCCATAACAGTTGCAGTGTCACTCGGAAATCTATATCTATCTTCTTCTATATCTATTCTATTCTATTCTTTCTATACATTCTATACATATAATAAAACTGTAGAGATAAAAAAATCTGTAAATGCAAGATATCGAAATAAAAATTACACAGGTTGGCTTGAAATTTTTCGCTGATCACGTTAAGCTACTTTTTAGACATTTTGTCTGTTTGTTTGTTTGTTTGTTTGTTTGTTTGTTTGTTTGTTACGGCACAAGTCCGAAAATACTGAACGGATTTTCATGCGGTTTTCACTAATAAGCTTAGAAAAACCCGGCGCAAAACATAGGATATATTAAATTTTATATATCGTTAATTTTTTTTTGTGAAAATGATTAAGATTTCATTATGAAACGGAACGGGATTTTATTAAGATGGCCGCTTCAAGGCCTCAAGGTAAGTTTTTTTTTAATATTTGGGCTCCACACATAGTGTAGGTATTTAGCCAGTGTCAAAAGGTAAGTTATATTTTGGCTACTAACCATAGATGAAAGAAAAAAAATGTTACTCTGCTACACTGCTACTGACGGTAATATTATCTCGGGTTTATCCGGATGCACAGATTAAAGAAAAAACTCTGTTACTATTATGGCACGGCTTCATATACGCCCGAACCTTCGCTGTTGAGTTGGCGCGCAAAAACATATCTGTTGACTATCTTCGATGTTTTTGTAGCGCCCCAACCTGGACACACAGTCAATTTATTTGCCTGCTGCGCGACCGACGTGGGCTAAATAAAATGGAGGAAGCAGTAGCGTTATATTGCATGTCGGCGAATAAATATGTTTTACAAACTGTGAGAGTATTATTTGTGATTACAAAAATAAATTGTAATAGATTTAATTTATAATTCCTCATTAATATGAAGTAAAACCAATTTTTTTTTATTTGTCTGTTTATCTGCCCCTTTGAATACGGACCACGGTTATTATAGTGGCAACAGAAATATATCATCTGTGAAAAATTCAACAGTCTAACTATCACGATTCATGAGTACATCCTGGTGGACAGACCGACAGACAGACGGACAGCGGAGGTTTAGTAATAAGGATTTACTCTTTGAGTACGGAACTCTTATATTTTTGTATTTCATTCTGAACATTCCCCACTGCACTGAGCGCGATAGCTTCGTCTGCGCTCGATGCAATGCAGATTAGAGAAAAACAATGTGTTCATTATGTAAGTACCTATACCCAAAAAAATCATATGTATTTACATATAGATAAGTTTTTTCGTTAATTTGTGGTCCAAACTAAAAAAAGAGGATAGGTATGAGAACCTTCTTGAATATGAGCACGATACAGAGAACAAGGAGTTTAGAAGATTAAAAACTTCTTAGACTTTTTTTATAAGTTTTAAGGCTTCATGCGATATCATATTTAGCCAATATTGAAATACAACTAAATTATTATTCATGTTTTCGATTTATTGGGTTCTGAAGAGGGCAAAATTCTTTATTGGCGATCTGGTATTATGTATTAATTTTCAAAAATCTACTACGCTTTACCATTTGAAATAAGTATTTAAAATTGTATTTATAGTACTTATAGCTTAACCTTTAGTAGTAACATATTCAGTAATCTGTGCCCATTGACCCTTGCTTTTGCTACGAATTGTAAACCCTTTTTTATTTTGGCATTAGACAAAATTTGTATTTAGCCAATGATAGGAAGTATTTTATGAAAACTGTTCAAAATGGTAGGTACTTAGACTTTTTATATTTATTCATAAGGCTTCACACGATTATCATACTTAGCCAATATTGCAGCATACATTTTTATTCAAGTTTTCGATTTATGGGGTTTTGGCGGGAGCAATGTTCTTTATTGGCGATCTGGTAAAATGGATTTTTTACATGACCTTACTACCCGTTACCATTCTAATTAGGTAGATAAAATTATTTCTATCTTGATCAACCACAAGGAAGTTTTAAGGTACCTGGGGGTCTAGCAAAGAAACCAACCACTAACGCTAACTCCAAAATGTACTAGGATGACATTTCGGAAATCGCTAACTTTTCCACAGCGAATGTCATTTCAATACAGTTTCGGAGTTAGCGTTTGGCGTTAGCGTTAGTGGTTGGTATCTTTGCTAGACCCCCTGTAGTACTTATAGCTACTTAAGTTATATACCCTTATCATTGCTACGCATTTTAAACCTTTTTTATTTTGCCATTAAAGTAAGCCGGAGGTGCTATTATTTGTATTTAGCCAATGATACGAAATATTTGATGAAAAATGTTTAAAAAGGGTAGGTACTTAGATATAATAATTAATATGTAGGTATTCATTATGGCAATAAAATTGTATCCTCGAATTAACAACATGGCGCGTAACGTTCGTTCGTTTTTGATTTGTTCTTCTTCTTCTTCTTGCATGTTGAAATAAGTTTTTAATAGTTAAAATATTTTAGATCTGTGGGCTTTTAAATAAACCACGGGAGCAGAAAATGATTGATTACTCGGTTACTTCAAGAAGGTTATAGTTATAGTAGGTAAGTAACTTTGGGTGTTAATAATAATTATGTAATGACGATTTAACCTACTTCCTCACTTTCATCACTAGGTAGGTATGTTGGGAATGAGACAGCGTGGAAAATAGTGGACATAATATAATAATTATAACTGTCGATTCTTTAAGGAGTGGTGGTTTAGTATTAGTAATTCCTAATTAGTATTAAGAAAATTAATTATGTACGCGTCGTACAGGTAAATGCATATCTCCAGCAATTTATAAACTTATTATTGACACTGGCTGTGTGTAGGTAGTTAGGTACTCAATTTGTATGGAATCAAAATTAATAAGGTAAAAAAAATGTGGTAAACGGAACAAAAAGCGCGCGGATAATAATTATGTAAAACTGAGCAAAACAGGATCATCGTGTGTGATTCTTCCATATTTTTCTAAACTGTACCTGCCTGCTTAGGTAACTACTACCTAAACAAAACTTACTGAAACTTCTGTTAAAGACCTGAGTGAAGTGATGATGATTTCTTTTTGTTGTACCTAATATGAAGAGGTACTTATAAAATTGTAGTTTTTTGTTTGAAACTTCTTTTACTGTTATAAATCTATATTAGACTCAAAACATTTAATTTTAGGTAATGGCTTAAATAGCTTCCACTCACGGCTATGCTTGCGTTATACCTATACCTATGCTAATACAGGTTACTGTGCTCAGCTTCGAAAAGATTTAGTGGATTTTGTTGTTTGGTACGAAATGCATGATCTATTATTAGACTATAACGTCAAAATAACATAACACAAGCGTGCGAAGCCGTGGGCAAAAGCTAGTTTAAAATAAAAGTTTTGCGTGACACTGCTCTGCGCACGTCATCCTGAGACATCACACTCTAGTAATCAGATTACTAGACTATGAGATCAGGTCATAATGTCTCATTTGCCCAGTAATTTCACTAGCTACAATGCCCTTCAAACCGGAACACAATACTGCTTGCACAGTACTGCTTGGCGGCAGAATAACTGGCAAAGCAGTGGTACCTACCTACCTAGACGAACTTTGCAGAAAAGTCCTACCATCTAGTCAGGCCCCTCTTTCCCACTGGACACTCTGGGCACTACCACGACTAGATAGCGCTCGCCTGCTGTATTCCTATATATATTTTGTGACTTAAGTACCTTCCTGCTTAAGTTCTTGCGCTGGCTTCACATGCGTTTTCATGTTGGTTATTTCATTATGATTGAGAGCTCTCATTTTGAAAATAACTGAAACTTTACGTTAATCTAGGTATTATAAAATTGTGGCGCAGCTTTGCGCATGATTATCTACACCTAGGAGTTCCTATATAACCAAGCTTATAGTAAAATGATTATTTAGGTACCTAATTTGTGCTGTGACGCTGGTGACTGTATCGCGCGAGTGATCCCACTTATTTATTGTTTTTACTAGATAATTAGGTCAAATCAACCTATAGGTATTACTGTAGGTAGACTATGTAACCTATTATTTTAAAACGTAAATCGTGTACCCTTGCGTCGAGCTTGTTGATAACATTATATTATTATTTCATTTATTTCATACTCATGCATTTCGTTTACTTGTCAATCAAGTTTGTAATGTTATCCATTAAATAAATTTAATGCAGCGAGGTATCCTTGATGTACAAATTGAAAGTTGTTTTCATTTGCATACAAATATGCAAAAATATAGATGTAGACATGGTTAAAGATACAAAAACTTACCGTGTAAACTTACGTTTAATCTACCAATATTATAATAATACTAGACGGACATAATTTTCATTGCAACATAGATTGGAACAAATTATAAAGAAAAACAAAATCTCAAAAGTCTGTGTTATTTATAGCATGTCATGTTAAACATAATTGATTGGCTAAGGTAGGCGTGATTACGCGAACTTAAACAGGAATATGAATCTAGTGTGCTTAATTAATAACGCTAAAAAGTATTCCACTGTTTCCGCTATTTTTTAGCGGAAAGCTGTTAGATATTCCATTTTATAACTGGTACCGATCAAAGACTTCTGTAGGCCTAGCACGAACATTTACGCGGGAGTAAGTATAACGTTAGCGTACGTCAGTTGTATGGCATTTGATCAGCGCCCCATACAACTGCCTTACGTTAACGTTACACTTACGCGCGCGTAAATATTCGTGCTAGGCCTACTGTTACCGATCTACCTATAATGTTATCTTTCGGGTATTGCCCGTTTGTGCTATGTTAATCTAGAGTCTGGAGAAAACACAATTTAACTGTACTCAGCCCAGATAATATAATACCTACAGTACAGATACCTCATCCCATTCAACGGAATAACGCGGGCTATTTTACGAATTAGACTGTAGTAACCACAGGTGGACCAGGGCTATAGAATAGGAAGGACCACCTAATTTCTTACCGTGGGCGTGGTGGATTTAATATATGGTATACATGTATCGTCGGTCCACCTAGTCTGTAGTCAGAACCGAGGGGAGCCGATGGATGTAAGAGGCAAGCAGCCGCTCAAATCCGCTCTTTGGGAGAGGCCTATGTCTAGTTTAAATTAGTATTTATTACACATATGCCTATGTTCAGCAGTGGACGTCTCCAGGCTGATGATGATGATGATGATGATGATGATGATGATGATACATGTATACATATGCTCTCTTCAACTGAGAAAAGGCCTGTGTCCCAGCAGTGGGAACGTATTGGGGTCATGACGACGCCTGACGTATGACTGATGATATTTTTTTATGGTCTCTTTTTTTGGGTTGTTTTTGCATTCGCCATAAAGCAAATTCATCACATTTTTATAAACTCCATACATTTTATTGTAATTATTTTATTCTTCCGTGGAAAACATTATAAGTTTTCACTGGAATGATATTTTTAACCTCAACGTGACCTTTTTCATGTCTCAAGTTTTGCCTACATCGCATCGTGCGAAACTCCATTACTAACTACATCGCCGCCGCGCCACCCGCCGCTAGCAACGCTCCAAGAAATAATAAAGATACTTGTAAAATTACAATTTTATTGTATCATTATCCTAAATTATGGTGCCACGACACGGTATTAGCTTGTTACTTTATAACGGTATCGGCGCAAAAAGCAAAACAGTGAATATAAATACCTAAGTACATATATTAAGTAGGCACACTCGCCTCACTGTAGGTATATAATTAGTATTAATTACTCATACCTACCATAACATTAGAGATCGCTTTAAGCGATAAGACCGCCCATTGTGACAGTTATAACGTTTCCATAGTTTTTTTTCTGTAATATGGTATTTTCAATAGAGAGTTTATCTATCTATCACCTATCATATCTATATTAATATTTACCTACATTGCTGCAATTTTTTATTGCACAAAAACTGCAAAAATCTAATTAAAGATGAATACTCATTCATCAGTGATTCATAAAGTATATTTTTGGCAATTATTTAATCCCACAGTCATCACATCACTGACTATACTATTCAATTATTATTTTATGGGCAATAAATAACCTGACAATAATAAAGTTACTATACGTTAGGTAGGATTTTTTAGATACAAAAAGCTCAAAATACTTTTAAAGGTATAAACCACGTTTTAGGTAGTTATGTAGTTAATTTTTCTTTAAGATATAAAAATGTTTTTGGTTTACCTTATTGAACACCAAATTACAACAATGCACAGGACACAACAAAAAAGACTCCGTTGTGGGAATATCACTTTTTCTTTACTTATAGCCATAGACATATATATAAGGACAGGCCTAAAGACAGATTAAACCGTCGCTTCAAAGAGGGAGTCAAGTTCACAGATTGACATCCACTAGCGCTCAGTCTGTGATGGAAGTTAGAAGGCATCGGTCGAATGTCACAAACAAAATATGTCAAGTTGTATTGTGAAGGGTTGCACAATCTATACTCAAAAGTGCAGTAAAAAGAAAGACCAAGTTTCTTACCTCAAGTAATTCAATATTTTCAATATTACACTCTGTTTTGTAATCGAATTTATATTTGGAATAATCATTGTAAACATAAACATTGACGGACATAATGGCAGCGATAGGCACCTAATTTTCTCAACTTGTCGTAGTTCACGCGAAATCTAATAGATGACGCTGACTTTTCCCACGCCATTTTGACAAAATAAAATGTTCCTTCGGGCATATCCTGATATATAAATCTATGCTGGTAGCATTGCCTCATGCAAGTAAATATAACGCTTATGTTTTGTTTTTAAATATGAGAATTATTATAATACTAGTATTTTGCTCCGTGCGCGGGCCGCGTGCGGCCCGCGAGGACGTTTTCGTGGCTGTTGTATTTATAAAAATGTTATACTTTAGTTTAAACTTGTAATTTTGCAAGAATTAGTACAAAACTCAGTCTGTGTTGGAAGTGAGTCGGTCGTGTGTCTCAAAGAAAATATGCCAAGTTGTGTTGTGAAGGGTTGCACAAACTACACTCTAAAGTGCAATAAAAAGAAATACAAGGTTTCTTACCACAAGTAAGTCAATATTTTCAATATTACACTCCGTTTAGTACGAAAATAATTGAATTTATATTATAATCATTGTAAACAAACATTGACGGACATAATGGCAGCGTTTAATTTCCCAACTCATCGTAGTTCATGAGTAATCTAAGAGATGGCGCTGACTTTTCCCCACACCATTTTGAGTAAATAAAATGTTCCTTCGGGCTTATCCTGATATATAGATCTATGCTTATAGCCTATCATTTGCTTGGTTTTAAAACCGGAACATAAATGCTACATAGAAATACCTATAGGCAAGTATCATTGGCCCAACAGGTCCCACCTAAGCTGTACATGGTAGTCTACATTTCGGTTAAAACGTATAATTTCATCTTTATGAAAACCACGACCGGAAAAGTGGGTGATGACACCCCACTACATGTAGAAACTCCTTAACACCTACTTTGCGTACATCACTCACGTAGAGACACTTTAAACTGAGAGCTACCGGACACTTTTTATAAGAATCTTACGATCTTCACGAAATAACAATACTTAAAAAAAAAACAAATGGTAAGTTGCTACCTAGTTATGCGGTTGCCCGGTCGCCAGATAACGACCGCTTCCCGTGAAACTGCGAACGTAGTATAAACACGACGCCGGACCACCTGTATGACTTGCACCGGGATTGTCAGCGACTATGTTTAGATTAAGTCAGTAGCCTAGAGCATCTTTCTTTGTTCAGACTAACTTCTTTTAAAATAATTATATGCTTTGATGAAAACCTGTGTGTTTTAGTCAAGGTAACATCACGTTCCCGTAAACTTGACTGGCGCAGCCGGTACGATTGCCACTCTACTGTTGCCATCTTTCGCGTGAAAACTTCGGAATAGTGAAAGACAGTGTATACGCTATACAAAGAGCGTATTACAAACGTGATAGTTCGGCGCGTGTGAGCAATCTTCGAACCAAATAAATTCGTCAAGGATTAATGGAGAGCATCCGGATTGGCTGGTGAGTGAATTTTTGCCATCCTTTCTGCCACTTTGTTATAGTTGGAATAGAACTTTTTCCATTATAACTTTTATCTGGTTTTACCTAAAATTGATTATTTTAACTGTGGAATAATTAATATTACTTAAAAATGAGTACAATTACCGTAATTCCTAGTGAAATGCAAAAAATAATACCGCTTTATAATGGCGATAAACGGCTATTGAGTTTATTTCTAAGAAAATGTGAGTATGTAATTAATAATTATCTAGGAAGTGTGGAGCAGAATACATATGTAATGCACACGATAACGAGCCGCCTAACTGGTGATGCCTTAGCTTTGGTCAGTGAAAGAGAGGATATAACTACATGGATAGAGCTTAAAGAATTATTAATCCAACATTTTGGTGAACCTAGAAGTGAAGAGTGTCTAGCGATAGAGTTAGAAGGTTTAAAAATGAAACAAGGGGAAAGTTATCTCGAATTTTGTAACCGTATTCAGTCCGTAAGGGCAGTTTTGATCGCTAAAGTTAATCAGTTGTCAGGTGCAGAAATTAGAACAGCTAAAGTAACTATATATAATAATACAGCGCTTAACGTATTTATGTATAATTTACCTGAAAATATAATTCGTGTTGTTAGGCTTAAGGGCCCGGACACACTAGAAAAAGCGTTAGAGTTTGTGCTTGAGGAGGTAAACTTTTACGAACAGTACAGCATGAAAAATAAGTTAAATAGACAACAGACAGGCCCACTAACACCATTTAAATTTGGCGCTACACATATACAGCCTCAGATGTCTGGCATGGCCAGCATGGCTAACATGGCCGGCATGGCTAACATGTCCAACATGGCTGGCATGGCTCGCATGCCCAATCAACTTGGTGGTTTCAGGCCTATGTTACAGGGCTCCAACCCACCAAGATTCCAATTCGGTATCCCACATAATCAGGTAAACTTACCCCAAACTACTCCAAAAATGTATGGACATCAACCGCAAATAGGGTATAAGCCACAATTAGGAGCGCAACAGTTTGGCTTACAGCCGAGGTACATGGCACCAACCCAGTTTGGTTCGAGACCTCAGCAGCAGTTAGGGTATCGTCCTCAATTTAATCAGATCGGATACAGACTTCATCAGCCGACTAATAAATTAGGTGACAGTGATGTTTCAATGCGTACCGCACCGCCACTGAAGCCTCAAGGTTTTCGTCTTAATGAGCTAGAGTTAGGTGAAGCTGGTTATTGCGACGGCTACGAGAGCGCGTATGGCATATATGATAATCAGTATGGTTGGCACCAAAATACCGAAAATTATTGTGGGGATTATTCACAGATAGAAACTAATGGCGATGAACAAGAGAACGAAATAGTAAAGAGTGATAGCGTGCATGAAGAAGTACAAAATTTTCACATTCTGGCCTCGAAAGAAAATCGGAAATAATAAATTTAAATTGTGACGTAAAACTAAAATTACCATACGTGTACATACCGGAGATAGACGCAAAGTTCATGATTGATACTGGAAGTACCAGATCATTCATAGGTCCACATAAGGCTCACGAGTTTTTTGAACCATATGCACTTCATGAACCGTTCACCGTTATTAGCACGCACGCTTCAAGCAAACATGACAAAGTGGTCCAAATCCCACTTATGCCGTCTTTTAATAGTAGTGAGTGTCACAAATTCTACGTGTATGATGTGGATTCGAAATATGACGGACTGATAGGCAATGATCTTTTAGTACAATTGGAGGCCGTTATTGATTTAAAAAATCATAAACTTACAACAAACACAACAACGCTTCCAATTTATAATGAAGGTAATTACGTAATTGAGTTAGGCTCACGGACGGAACAGCTCGTAAAATTGCCTACGGATAAATTCTCTGGGGATGCAATTTTGAATTTCACTAAATTTTGTGAAGGAGTTAGGATGCCATCCGCTATCGTGACCTGTACTAATGGATATGCAACCACCGTAATTCAAAATACTACACAGGATACTATGACTTTGACCATTAAGAAACCTTTTAAGGTTATTGACTATTCAGAAAATTCTGAAACATTAAACTGCACTGACGTAGAAATGAAAGACTTAGAAATTGACAGAATATTAGACGAAAACTTGACTCGACTGAGACTAGACCATATGAACGAGGAAGAAAGGAGGTGCATTAACGAGCTATGCAAGGAGTACAAAGATATATTTTATTGTGATCAATTACCATTAACATTCACCAACCAAGTCAAACATTCTATTAGGACAAAAAACGAAGATCCAATATATGTCAAACCATATAGGCAACCTGCTGCACAAACAGAGGAGATAAAAGCCCAAGTAGAGAAACTATTGAAAAATGATGTGATTAGAGAATCTTACTCACCATGGAATGCACCAGTCCATCTGGTGCCAAAAAAAATGGACGCCTCGGGCGAAGTAAAGTATCGTATGGTCATAGATTATAGGAGACTTAATGAAATAACTGTCGATGACAAATATCCGTTACCAAATATTACTGACTTGTTTGACAGACTAGGGAAGTGCAAATACTTTACGACGCTTGATTTGGCTAACGGATACCATCAAATTGAAATTGAAGAGAGAGACCGACAGAAGACTGCATTTAGTGCAGACGGACATTATGAGTTCATGAGAATGCCGTTCGGGTTGAAAACTGCCCCAGCGACCTTCCAGAGAACTATGGATAATGTCCTTAGAGGACTCCAAGGTCATCATTGCCTAGTGTACATGGACGATATGATTATATATAGTGCCAGTTTGCAAGAACACCTAAACGACTTGAGAGCCGTATTTGATAGACTCAGATCGACAAACTTAAAAGTACAACTTGATAAGTCCGAGTTCGTACGTAAAGAGGTGCTATATCTAGGACATACAATAACAGCTGAAGGACTGAAACCAAATGACGCTAAAATTAAAGCAGTTCTAGACTACCCCCTACCTAGGACAGTGACCGAGATAAAGAGCTTTTTAGGACTTATTGGTTATTATAGACGCTTCATAAAAGACTTTGCAAAAATAACACAACCCTTGACTTCATGCTTAAAGAAACGAAACAAAATCGTGATTGACGAATCTTATATTGACGCGTTTAATCGATGCAAAGAGTTACTGACGAATGCACCCCTCCTTCAGTACCCTGATCCAACAAAACCATATATTTTGACAACAGATGCTTCTGCCGTGGCATTAGGTGCCGTACTATCTCAGGGCACCATTGGTATGGATAAGCCCATCGCTTATGCCAGCAGAACCTTAAGCGCTACTGAAACGCGCTATAGCACGATTGAAAGAGAGCTTCTAGCCATCATATGGGCAGTTAAACACTTCCGACCTTACCTTTATGGAAATAAATTCACGATCTTCACTGACCATCGGCCCCTAGCCTGGTTGTACTCCCTAAAAGAACCTAATAGTAAATTGACCCGCTGGAGATTACGATTACAGGAATATGACTTTAACATAATTTACAAAAACGGAAAACAAAACACTAACGCAGACGCCTTGTCCCGTATAAAGTTGAACGCTATAGATGACACTGACGACGTTTCGATGAAAGTTAATATAGACGCAACTGAAAGAAAGAAAGTACAGGACCATTTGACAAAAATTGATGACGGAGTAATACGAAGAAGAGATAGCGAAGAGACTTTGTCGATAGCGGATAGCGATGGAACATTAACGGCCAGTGAAATATCAGAATTAGAGCATAACGATCCCCTTCCCCACTCTTCTGGCAGCACAGAAACAGCACATTCAGCCGTAGAACTAGAAAATAAAGGTATTCCCATTCTTAACGAAGCTATTGATACAAAGCCTAACCAAATTTTAATTTTTACATGGTTCAGAAATAATATTCAAGTACTGGACACGTCGCGAAATAAGCAGAAGGTTCTTGAGGTACACTTACCTGTGAACAATGAAGAGTTAGTAAAACAGTTTCTAAAGGAATATATAAAACCAAAAACTAAGTATTTCATATATTTCGAAGATGAGCGCCATAGAAAGGAGTTTAATAGTGTGATTATAAAATTATTTAAGGAAGGTACGGTAGAGTTCTTTGAATGCACTGAGAGAGTAGTTTGCGTAGACGATGAGGATGAACAGAGGGCTATTATAATAAAACACCATGAAGGCAAAACGTGCCACAGAGGGATTAAAGAAACTATGCTAAGAATTAGGAGGAATTATTACTGGAATAATATGCAGGAGTTGATATCATCAGTAATAAATGGGTGTGAGGCTTGTAGGAGATTAAAATATGACAGGAAACCACTAAACCCAACCTTACAGTTGACCCAGACACAGGACGCCCCTTTTCAAGAAGTATTTATAGATCTGTTTAGTATAGAAAATCGTAATTATTTAACCATAGTAGACGCTTTCAGCAAGTTGGCACAGGCAATAGAAATTAACAATAAATCTACAGCAGAAGTTGTTCGCGCTTTAATTAAATATTTCTCCATTTATGGCGTACCTAAGAAAATCAGCTGTGATCCTGGGTCTGAGTTCAACAATGAGCTTATGAGAGAATTAACAACCATGTATAAAATTGATTTGCACATTTGTACGTCACATAATCCCAATTCGACTGGAATTATCGAACGGTTTCATTCGACATTGATAGAGATATACCGTTTGGCTAAATACGATCAAAAATGTACGGATGCTGCATCTATAATGACTTACTCTATAATGGCATATAACAACACGATACACTCTACAACTGGGTTGACTCCATTCGAGATCGCTTTTGGCCATACGGACTCAAATAAAGTTTTTGATGGTGATTTTGAGAGAAATTATATGCAGCAGTTACTCAAGGACCATGCTAAGCGTACTAAGTGCCTTTATCAGTATATATCTGATAAGATGATTGAGAAAAAAAATAAAATTAGAGAAAGACGGTTAGGTGATAACATAGAGCTAAGCGAAGGCGAAGTAATTTTTACAAAAGATATTAACACGAGGAAAAGCAAAGATAAGGCTAGGTATCATAAAGCCGTAGTTACAGGAAAAGCGGAGAGAAATGTAGTTCCCATTGAATTAGGAAAAAGAGAAACCAAAGTAGCAGTAAAGAATATTAAACGTCCTCCACAGGTGGTGCGTGGTCGTAATGGCCCTTCTTCCCCACATCCGGGGCCTTCGACTTCAAAAACTTGAAGGGAACCCAGGAATGTTGCCGGTCAAGGAGGGAGAGGCCTATAGACAGGAAGATATATGGAGTATAGTGAAAAGATTAGATGTAGATGGGTTGGGAAATGATTTGAAAATTAACACAGAAAAATTTAAAGAATTTATAAAGTTAGTAGATTCACACACACCATTCATTCATGAATTCATAGGGATAAAAACTCAAGCGGAATATCTTAATAATATAACTATTTCTAAATTTCTGCAACTGGTTCCATCGCACAGAGCTAAGAGAGGTATATTCAATCCCCTTGGATCATTTATCAAAGAAATCTCAGGAAATCTTGATTACAACGACGCAGTTCGATATGACAAGGAAATTGCTATGATTACTTCTAAAGAAATAATTTTAGATAAAAAGATAACTTTGGTGACTAAAGTGTTGGATAACTTTGTGAATAGTACAGAAACCTTAAACGATAATGTCATAATATTAGATAAACGTCTAAAGCGGATTGAAGAAATCATAAAATCGGGAAGTAATAAAGAAAACAATTGTTTGTATCTCACACATGCTTTAAATATGTTCGATACCTTTATGAGTACATTTAGAATAATTTATACAACATTGAATGAAATAGAAACGGCACTCGCATTCACTAAGGTGTCTGTACTACATCAATCAATTGTAAATTCAACTGAGTTATTACAACTCCTAAGGTCCATAGCACGGGTTCATAATCTCATGTATGAAGTAAGTGAAAGTAATTTGTTAAAATTCGAAAGGATTATAAAGGTAAAAGCATATGTGAAGGAAAGCCAGATAACATTTATATTGGAAGTACCATTAACTGCGGAAACTAAATTTGATTATTTCAAAATTTATTCAATACCGGTCTTCAACCACTCTATTAACAAAACCGTTGTAATTTTTCCCGAATTCCCTTACCTATTGGCAAAAAATTCGAAATACTTGCCTGTTACAAAGCCATGCGAAAAAATTGATGCAGAAAGGTTTCTATGCACAAATGATAATGTGGTGCAGTACAAAACGCCTACGTGTGCTGAGCAGCTCCTAGAGTTCCAGACAGATCTCTCACGTTGCATACCGCATGTTGTCGAAGTGGAAGACATTAAGATTCAGCGGATTAGCTTGGATGCTTGGATCGTGTTTACACAGAAACCCACTATAATAGCTGAAAGATGTGAGCATGATAATATGAAAGATTCATTGGATGGCACTTACGTTGTTACCACTACCGAGAGCTGCGTGGTGTATCTTGGTGAATTGAGAATGTCAATCCAACGCATATTTGCTGAGAACCTCCGACACAAAATTACGCCGATCATTGCTCTACCTGAACTGAAAATTACAAATCTAACGACCTCAATGGCTTCAGTTAATATAAAAAACATGGACTTAGAAGACATAAGACATCTTTCGCGCATTTTAAGGCTGAAGAAAAGTGATGTGTTTAGTGATGATGGTCTCTATAGTGAAAGTGAAATAGCGTATCTAAGCGGAATTGATACGAAAAGCGTTAGCTTGGCTACGGTCATACTATATGTGGTTTTAGGCATAAGTTGTATTAGTTTTATTGGATATTACTTAAAAATTAAGTTTCTGCGAAGTCCTCGGAACCCGATCCAGATCTCGTCGGTATCCGATAACTTCGCACCTGATGAGGGAGGAGTTATGCGGTTGCCCGGTCGCCAGATAACGACCGCTTCCCGTGAAACTGCGAACGTAGTATAAACACGACGCCGGACCACCTGTATGACTTGCACCGGGATTGTCAGCGACTATGTTTAGATTAAGTCAGTAGCCTAGAGCATCTTTCTTTGTTCAGACTAATTTCTTTTAAAATAATTATATGCTTTGATGAAAACCTGTGTGTTTTAATCAAGGTAACATCACGTTCCCGTAAACTTGACTACCTAGACTGAAATTAAAATCTGATTTTTGGGGGTAGTTATGTGTTCTTTAAACTAACTGAGTACTATAATAATAAAAACTAGTAATTTTGGACTGTATCTAGACACGATGGCCTATAGACAGTTTAAATGCTCCAGACCAAATCTGTTTCATCTGTAGTTAATTTTTAATCGTGATAATATTGATGTAATCAACGACGAGACAAGAGCAGTTAACTTTTAGAAGTAGCCTTTGGAAGGCCGAGTGTTGGGTGTTTGGTAGTGACTAGTGAGAATACAACAGTAGGCCTAGCACGAATATTTACGCGCGTAACTGTAACGTTAACGTAAGGCGTTGTATGGCATTTGATCAGCGCCCCATACAACTGCCTTGCGTTAACGTTACACTTACTTGCGCGTAAATATTCGTGCTAGGCCTACAGGACTTGGAAAAGCTGGCATAGAGAAAAATAAGTAAAGTAAAATAGGGAGAAGAGTTTATTTGTAATTATACTTTAACACAACAATAATGTACAAGGAGGACTTACTGCTATGAAGCATTATCTTCCTGGATGTGCAAGAAAAAGTGTAGTTGCGAGGTGTGAGAGCCAGGAGGTTGAAGGTAGAGTCAAGTGGGAGTTAAGGAATAATCTCGAGATATTTGGAACGGTATTGTGTGTTTTGAAACTGAACAAGTAAAGCACCCTACCATAAAGCACCGTAGTCTGCTAGACCACATGTGGCAAGAGTGGTTCCGAATGGTTGACTCCATACAATAGGCTATTTCCTCGTTTGAATCCCATCTTAAACGATTACACGACTAGATGGGATCGAAGCAATCGACTCCATCTACGGGATTATGTGTGATTATTTTAAATAGTAATATATTATTATATGGTGCAACGCTGTTAGCTGTTCTCCGAAGATGGTAGCATACTTAATTGGCGTTTAATTTAATTGAATAATTGTATTGTGGTGGTAAATTGTATATGGTAAAACTCAAAGCGGAAGTTTTTTTAATGCTTAAATGTGCTCACGTTTGACAACAGCTCACCTGATGGAAAGTGATGATGCGATGCGATGTTAATGTTGGAGCACGTTTGCCCCTGAGGTGCCTATTCACTCTTGATTTGAATGGACTTATTAGCCGAAAGCTGTCCGGAGTGTCATATTATAGGTACGCTATTTATTAAACGCTTTAGAATTGCAAGTATCAAAAACGTAGGTCGTGGCCAGTAGGCCCAGCACGAATATTTACGCGCGCGTAAGTGTAACGTTAACGTAAGGCAGTTGTATGGGGCGCTGATCTAATGCCATACGTTCGTGCTAGGCCTACAGTTTTAAAAACGTATGAATCTGACTATAGGAATGTACGTAGGTACATATGCCGTATGTCTTTGGTTAAAAGCCATTTGTAGTATTTAATTGTGCTTTCGACCTTTTAAATCTATTTTAATCACCTTCTTTTGTATTTTAAATATTGATAGTGATCTACCCAAGGATCGTTCATTTCCGTGCTAGCTTATACGGTAAATATATTGTAACTATGGATGGATGAATATACATCACTAGGTACATACGTGCAAGTATAATCATTGCATTTAGCTTTTTTCCAGACAATAAAGACATTATTAGTAGATTTTTATTACATAATATACAAGGTAGACCACAAACACATAGTACTATTAGTTAATTGATATCAAGTTACGGAAAAATTTGCTATAACTGACCGTAAACGAAGGCCTTGTGATCGCATGATTAGCAAATTACCATCATTGCAATTCCATTCCTTCAATTGATGAATGAATTACTCAACATGTGAGCATGCACGTAGATACTCTAATGCCAGGACAACTATGACGTTTCTAACGATGATAGACACTTAGGTACGTTTCTAATTTCTATATCACTTAGGTACCTACCTATCCTCAACAGCCGCAAGTTCAAATGGGTGTCAATATAAACATAGGCAACGACACAGATAAGGAACTAGCTGCTTGTAAACTCTCGCAAACCTCGTGACAAATCTGTAAATGGATCAAGAGAAATCTCGTCCACCTCCAGCGCTATCCGTATCATGATCAATTAACCCTCATCTCGCCTCGCCCTTGAAACGGACCTGACCAGTCCAGGATAACTTCAAAAGAAAAGCGTCTATAAACGAAAAGAATACAAGTATATTATTATAATTGTTTGTAGACTCGCGCGCATCTTGCAATCACAAGCTAACAGCGGCCGTGCGCGCACGCCAGTCGCCGCGAAAACGGCGCGAAAACTTTACGGAACTCGTTGCGTACGGTACTGACTGAAAAAGAAAATAAAGCGCAAAACTTTTTGACTCTATTGTCTGATTAAGAAAACGCGGGAAAATCTTTTTTTTAATGGCCATGAAAAAGTGACATTGACAAGATGCGTGCAGTGATAATCCTTAGTGCGTGCGTTTGTGCAGTGGTGTCTCAGAATGCTGACGATATGACGACGATGCCAAAATACGATTCGCGATATGACTATTTAGATGTTGATGCCATTTTTACGAATAAAAGGCTAGTGAGGAACTATGTGGATTGTTTGGTAAACGCCAACAGGTGTACGCCGGAAGGAAAAGCATTGAAAAGTGAGTAGAGAGTAGAGACTCTTTGCTTTAGCTCCGCATTCGAAACTTGTGTTATCACAATAAACAAAAATGGTTTTTTTCCGAATGTTTTACTTTTCTTTCGAATAATGGCATTTGATTACCTAAATGATTAACTTTTAGGGCTTTTTAAGGTGGTTTGCGAGATATATACAAAATTGCCATGCATTTTTTTTTAAACTTTAGTTTATTTTTTTAAGCGTAAGGCACGCATGCTAATTAACTTATAATAAGATTAATAATTATGCACAGTAACCTTTAGGTACACGTAGATAATATTACTCGCGGTTTTATCGCGGATATTCCAAGTTTTTCCGGTATAAAAAATATGTGAATATGTGTGCGGTGTGAAATTACTGGACAACTGAGACTTTATGACCTGATTACACATTGCTAGACTGTGTGATGTCTCAGGATGACGTGCGCAGTGCAGTGTCACGCGAAACTTAATCATTTTAAATTTCCGAGTGACACTGCAACTGTTATGGGCGGCCGTATTGCTTAACATCAGGTGAACGACCAGCTCGTAACGTCATTCATTCTCATAAAAAAAATGTAGAATGCAAAATTTTATCCAAATCAGTTCAGCCGTTTGACGTGAAAGCAAAAAAACAAACCAACCAACAACGCTCCATTTTTATAGCTATTTTAAAGAGTTAAGGTTATAAGGATGGTATATAGATATATAAAGTTTGCCTGGAAGAGATCGCTTTTAGCGATAAGGCCGCCCAATGTAACACGTTTGTAAATGCTGAATTCTTTGTAAAGGTGTATTATTTGGTGTGTGTAATATAGAGTTTATCTATCTAACTATCTATATATTGCATGCACCTAGCTAATCCTTATTGTATGCAGGTGTTCTTTTTATGTAACCTTAGTCGTCGACTGTTCTTATAGTTAGTATTTTTTTGATAGATCTACCTTTGACCAACTAAATAAGTACAAAAAAATAAAAATGTTAATTTTAAATTACACTGACGTACTTAATTAGGATTTTGCGATAGTTAAAACCGCAATAGGAAGGCTAATGATAATTGCACGGATTTTTGCGAATTGTTACTATTTCAATATCTACTTTGGAAAATCTAATTGTATAACATGATTTTGTTAATTAGATTTTAACAGCTTGCCCAAAAACATGAATGTAATGTATAAATCATATTTTTAATCACACAAACAGGTTGGAAATAAAATATCATTACAGTATTATAATGTATTTTGTTGTATTAAAAAACAGTAAGAACTAGCAACCGGTATAGAAGAAAGGTTCTCGAGTGTCAACCACGAATCGGAAGATGCAGCGTAGGCCAGCCGCCGACTAGGTGGAACAAGATCTTCGGCTCGTAGTAGGCCTCATCACTGGCCACTGCAATTTGAACTACCATCTGTATAAGACCGGGGCAACGGATAGCCCCCTATGTAGAGGGTGTCTGAATGAAAATGAGACTGTGGAACACGTGCTGAGATACTGCACAGCCACAGAGGAAGCCAGATACACATCAGGAATGCTGACACAAGTGGACGCACAGCATTCCACTCAAAATTGTTTGAATGCCTCATCTGCATCAATACAACACCCAACATCAGCACCACTGGAGCAGTTGTGCCAGCAGCCTAGAGCCACACTCCGTTATTTTAAGGAGTTGGGGTGGCTCGAGTAGATGCTGGCAGAGGGGGAAATGCACAATACACCCCAAGCGGGACGTCAGTGCAGGACTTAGCACCTCCACGTAGAATTAGAATTAGAATTAGATTAGGTGGAACAAGACCTGGGTTCAAAACCACCTGGAGAGCTGATGGATGCAGGAGGCAGTCAGCCACTCAAGGTGGCGCTCTATGGAGGAAGCCTATGTTCAGCAGTGGACGCATTCAAGCTGATGAATGTGATGATACTTAGATACGCTACTGTCACGTCTCAGTCTAATTAGTTCCCAGCTCCGGGGACACGTGCCTTCTTTCACAATAAATGGATAGTCAGAGAGTGTAGTGTATAAGCTTTAATCCACCACGCTGGCCAAGTGCGGGTTGGTGGATGACACATGCTTTCGATTTTTTGATCGAACATGTCGGTTTCCATCACTGTTGTAAGGCCGCAATTAATGCAAGAAAACTCGCGGAAGTCTTGCGCGATTTCAACAATCACTATATGATCGACAATCTATCGCGCGGCGAGTGCCTTGCTACGTTACTTACACGTGCAAGCTGCTGTCTGATAGAATCCGACAATGCAGAATTCTTCTTGCATGTGTAATCACGGCCGGTGGAATTTTGGCGGGAACGCGGAAAAGTTCACGTCGCGTCGTTGCATTGTATTATTTTTCAAAACTTTTGCTTTGCCAGTGTTAATGTTTAAAATTGGTGGCGTTTTACGCATTAAGTGCTGAATTACGAGCATGAGTGAGGGCAAGTGATATAATGGGGTGAAACATGATTTTTCGTGCTGCTTCCAAAACTCCATAGAAGCTTCTAGTAAAGTTGCCACCACTTTGCTGGAGCATGACTTAAACTGAACTATGACTACCTGACTTATACTGGACTATGACTATGACTAGGACATGACTTTGCGTGAAATATTTTATAACACGATGAGAATATAATACTTGACACTGGCTAAATACACTATGTGTGGAGCAAAATATAAGAAAAAAAAAATCACGGCCTAGAAGAGAGTGAAAATTCCGCACCTATTTTGTGAAGTCGCTGGACTGAGCGGGTTTTGATTTTGAGCCATGGTGCATCCATTTGTAAGTCGCAAAACCACCACATTCACTCTACGATGTACAAACCACAAAATATTGTCGCTCAAATCGAGGAATATTAGGTTACTTTTGCAGCAAAATGAAGCTGTCATGTTGGGCATGCTGCTAACTGGTATTTTGCATCTGATCATCTGTACCTGATATAAATCTGCAAGTGACTATCTGTTACGTGTTACCCCTTCACGGCTCTGTCTCTGATCCGACTGAGGTGAAATTTAGGACAAACATAGTTTAAAGATCAGGGAAATGCATAGGGCATGTAAATGCTGCGGGGTCCGTGCTGAGGTACAGATAAATAAGGTCGCGGAGTAATGATATTATATACATAGTTAATTACTATACAATCATCTTTTTTCACCTCAGCAGCTCGAAATGGCGCCGTTTGCTGCGAGAAAAGTGTGCAAAATCGTATTTTGCTCACTGCATGAGACAAAGTGTTTTTTAATATTATGACTGCGGTAAGTGTATTTAGCCAGCTTTAGGTTACATTTATATGGAGTTTTGAAGAGAACATGTTTTTTTTTCTTTTTTTGTCATGCTTTTGGCGGGAACGCAATAGTGTTTCGTTACTAGGTAAGTACCTACCTGGAGTTTTGGCGGGAACGCGGAAATGTTCACGTCGTTGCATTGTATTATTTCTCAAAACTTGTGCTTTTTCCAGTATGAATGTTTAAAATTGGTGACGTTTTACGCATTAAGTGCTGAATTACGAGCATGAGTGTGGGCAAGTGATATAATGTGGTGAAACGTGAGTTTTCGTGTTGCTTCCAAAATTCTATAGAAGCTTCTAGTAAAGTTGCCACCACTTTACTGGAGCATGACTTAGACTGGATTACGACTACCTGATTTAGACTGGACTATGACTATGACTAAGACTTGACCTTACGTGATATATTCTTTAACGATAAAAATTACAATACTTGACACTGGCAAATACAAGACGTGTGGAGCCAAAATCTAAGAAAAAAAAAGTACCTACCAGTAATGATGTTCTCACTGCTGAGGTGAAAAGTTGTATGTGCTACTCGTGAGCAAAGTTTTTGCATCTCGTGTCTTTGAATCCTTCGCTTGCTCGGGATTCAACATGAGCACTCGACACAAAAATCAACTTTGCTCTCTTGTTGAACAAATAACTATTTTATTTGAATCTATAATATGGGTACGTTTTTAGGTTGGTCCCACCAGAAACGTCATAATAAGTAGGTAGTTTGGTTAGGTTAGGTTATTAACTGGCAAAGTGTTTCCAAGTATATAATTTTCTCAGCGTGAAATTAAAGCGAATGAAGCTTTTAAAGGAAATGATTTGTCTGTTCCACATTTATAGTGTTCTGCAGTCTATACGATTGGTTTGCAGAACATTTGGTGGGTTGGGTGAGTTTTTTCATCCGTAGTTAAGATAACCAATTAGTCAAAGTTAGAGTTTCAACGATCGGCTAACGTACGTAACAAAAAACACACCTTTGTATTTGATAAATAAGTAGTCTTGGCTTTGATCCTTGACACTGCAAAATTAGCAAGAGAATAAGTTGATTCGAGCTTCGTACAAAGACAATACAGTCATAATATTATTATAACCCGTACGGTACTTCGTGTGAGGCCACATTACCGATGCATCGTCCTTTTCCTTTCGAGGCCAAACAATGGAAAAAAGTTCAAACGCGAGAGAAACTTTAACGGAGTTTTGGCGAGAACACGGATATGTTCACGTCGTTGCATTGTATTATTTCTCAAAACTTGTGCTTTTTCCAGTATTAATATTTAAAATTGGTGGCGTTTTATGCATTATGTGCTGAATTACGAGCATGAGTGTGGGCAAGTGATATAATGTGGTGAAACGTGAGTTTTCGTGTTGTTTCCAAAATTCCATAGAAGCTTCTCTAGTAAAGTTGCCACCACTTTACTGGAGCATGACGCAGACTGGATTACGACTACCTGACTTAGACTGGACTATGACTAACACTTGACTTTACGTGATATATTCTTTAACGATGAAAAATAACAATACTTGACACTGGCTAAATACACTATGTGTAGAGCCAAAATATAAGAAAAAAAAACTTTAACGTCAAATGAAATGTAAGGGCATCGTTCAGCGTAACGGTGTATTTTGTAGTAGTGGTACAGACATCTATGTTTGGGGAGTACTATAGGCACTCAGTGTTTTTCTTATTTTATCTTTGCCCATTTCAAACTCAACAGAGAAAGACAAAATACCAAGTAACTATTCTTCTTCTCTACACCGCGTTAGTAAGAGGGTAATTCTGTAGCAGAAGCACAGAGCTAGAATTCGTTACTCTACAGAGAGGTATAGCAGCCTCAAATCCTAGTTAAAAATTATTATTATCATTGGGTGTTATATTGTATTCTATGTATGTATTTACAAACAAAAAAGTATACAAGTATTGTATCAGCTATCTGGTTCCCATAGTACAAGCTATATGCTTAGTTTGGGGCTAGATGGCGCTGTGTGAAATGTCCACACATATTTATTTTATTTTTATTTTATAAGTAGCCCTATAGGTACAGGGAAAGGCCAAAATTATAATTGCTTTGCTATAAATTGGAAAAACCGAGGATTTCACAGCCATGCTATTAGCTTTTAAAAGATATTATTGATATTTAATATATTGAGATTTTGATTGATTATAATATTTTTGTTAAAAGTTTTGTGTTGTTATTTATTAGAAAATTGTTAGTCATAAATACATAGGGGTGATTTGGGTGCCCTGGGTGTTTTACCTATGAGGCTCTCGCTTTCTGCTTCACCCGTAGAGATTATGAGAGCAACGAATTCTAGCTCTGTTGTGGGTTCACCCTTGTTTTAGGGACCACCTGTATAAGGTGCTTGCAAAGTAGCTCCACCAATATTATACGTTCAGCTTCCTTTGGTCCATGATAGATATTTTTAACCTGAGACTTCTCAATCTATGGCTATTATATCGGCACATCACGTTAGTGTGGCCGCAGCATTACTGGGAAACTTGGTATCTTCTCGTGTTAAGCCCTGGTGTCAGAATTTTTAGGCCGCCCAAAGGCTTCTGACTTGGCTTAACGACTTCGTACATAAAAGTGGTGTTTCATTTTCTATTACAAAATGCCAGATCATGAGCTCAAGTCTGCAATCTGATAGTTTAGTTTAGATAGACGGTAAATGTTTTTAACGCAAGGTTATCAAAGTTCAAGTGTGGGCGAACAGTCTATACATAAATATTTAAATGGTAATGTGAAATAGTTTAAATAATAATATTGTTGCAAATTAATGAATCGTCTAACTTTCAAAAACATTAGGATATTATTCACGTTGTTTGAAAAATAAGAGTGACCAGTCAAACCTGTATAAGTAATAAAAGCCTTAATAATAAAAAAAGCTATTATGTCTAAAATGTTATAGAATTATTAAGGTAATTACGTACCTCTGTCTGGTTGTATAATATCGTATTTTTATTAGTGTTTAAATGCACTTGTATGCACTTCCTGATTAACAACTTTTAATTTAAAAAATGTTAGATGGATTTGAAAATGTAATATCTCATATAACGACTCTTGCTACAGCCTAATAAAGTACAGTTCAGCTTGAGGGATGGATGGATCGTGGATGCGAGTTCAATTCCCGCTCGTGATTCTAATTTTTCCTTTACAAATTAATCTGTAGAAATAGAATATTAATTGTCAATGCTTGCCTCGCACAGCCCTACAAGCCCATGTAGTATCATTTGATTAGGAACCTCCCACAGAGCAAGAAAAAAAACTCACTTCGCCTTCAAAGCTCTGTAGGTCCTCCAAACATCATCATCGGCTCCCCGTGGTTCAGTTCAAACCATAGACTTTGAATTTGAATTTGGAATTAGCGCGATTTGTTAACAGGGATGCCAGACGTAGGATAATTATCGTACATGTACGATAATTTCAACTTAGGTACGATGTACGATACATTACTTACGTATTATCGTACGCCAATGTACGATAATTACCAAACCTCCTCTGAAGTGGGGTGAAAAGCCTTAAAATCATCTCAAAATACTAAATAATATCTATGGTCGAGGATTTCCCCTCGAATCTATCAAACCAACGAACGAATGGCAGTGATAGTTCATCTTTTGTACTGTCAAAAATCATATATTTTACCCAGGGAAGTTGAATTTTTACATTGTTTTACCAAGACACGTTCTAAAATAACACAATCGAAAGTTACCACCACGAAGGTGTGATACGATTTGAATAAAACTCGAAAACGACGTGTTTTGTAACGTATGGAATCTGTGTTATCATAGAGAATTAGGCCCAGATCGTCGGTCCACCTAGTGGGGGGCTTCAGGTGCGTCTTCAGGTTTCTGGTCGCCACTCGAGAACCTGTTTTCCCCATCGGTTATCAGTTCTGCAAGCGATGTAACCTGTCCATTGCCATTTTAACTTGCTAATTTTATCAGTGACTTAAGTTCTCCTGCAGATCTCCTCATTTCGGATTATATCACGCAAGGAAACCCTGAGCATAGTCGCCTCCATAGCTCGTCATTAAGTCAATGGCAAATTATATTTGTATGATTGACCATTTATTGTACTTAATTTCAAATATCAGAACTAGTTTTATTAAAGCAAAATATGATAATGCACATGGTAATGCCTAAGATTTAGAAACCGCCTTGTTATTTATTAGGTAGTATTATATGATCCATTACCTTAGTCTGCACTAATGTAGGTACTAGTAATGCATATATTATGCAAATGGCTGCAGGTGCATTTTGCGTCACAACAACTTCTTGTACCAATTAATATTATGCATTTATATATAACATAATTTGTAATACTAACTAATAGAGGAATTGCTTCACCTAACAGTACCCGTTTACCCGCGTGGAAATTTTATTTTCCGGATTAAAATTATCCCATTATTGATGTCTAAGCAGTTAAGCAACCTCTGTGTGCACAGCCATATTGGCTCATTGGCTTGCCCAATATATTTAGGTAGTTTTTCAATTAACATGTCTTATGTCAAGAAAAAAAAAATCCAAGGTCAATGTCTATTAATAAAAACGATCAATGATAAAAATGTCCAATGATAAAATAGTCCAATTATAAAATGACCAATGATACAAATGTCCAATGATAAAAATGCCTTGATAAAAAAGTCCAATGTAGGTCATTGCAAGAGCTCAATAAATTAAAATATAAATATATGTGTGAACATTTCACACAGCGCCATCTAGCCTCAAACTAAGCATAGCTTGTACTATGGGAACCAGATAACTGATACAATACTTAGATACTTTTTATTTGTAAATAGAAATACATACATAGAATACAATATAACACCCAGACTCAGAACAAATATCGATGTTCATCACACAAATGTTTGTCCTGGGTAGGAATCGAACCCACAGCCCTCAGTTCAGAAGGCAGGGATACTACCAACTGAGCTATCGGGCCCGTCAATTGCCGTGTGTGTATGTAGAATATGTAACCTACTGTGGTATTTTGCATGTTTTTATGTTTTTTTGGCATTTGCATTGGATTATGATCGTTTGCAATAAAATTACAATGACATTTAACACACACTTGGGAAATTAGAATAGTTCATTGATAGCTAGTTTGAAGAGATAGAGGTGTGTTATGTTGTAAGCCAATTTAAAATACCTCGTGATATTTAAATTACTTAATTGCATTTTTAAATTGATTATATTTGTGAAATCTGCCTGTTCATTTACATGTTGCAGTTGGTTAAGATTCAATAAACAAAAAGCAGGTTCAAAAATCGTGTCAATGTCAATTTGGTCAGTTACAAACTGCAATCTATACTTCGATAGAGAGTGAAAGATTAGTCTGAAATTTAAAAAATCTTACCTAGTAAAAGTAAATATCGTAATTTTTCCCTGCTCTGTGGTCGCTCCTATGTAATTTCAATCTCAAAACAATAAATTGTAACCATGCAAAACGACACAATCAAACTAAATTGGACTACTGAGTTAACTCAATAGGTGATAAATCTATTTTTACGTTTTAAAATTATAGCAAAGTTCACTTCACGCACACAACTAAACACAAAAACAACTAATTTACCTAATTGTGGTTCTTGCATAAAAATCTCAGAACAGAAGAACTACTTAACTAGGATCCTAATACCTATCGTAAATTGGTCAAGTAAAACCGTGCTAATCAAAACACCTTCTGGGCAGACGTAGCCAAATCAAATCAAAACATTAACCTTGAGTTGATTGGGTGGACTCTATTTCTATTATCTACTCGTCTTCATGATGTGGAAAAAGACAAAAAGACAGGTTTATCTGCTCATAGAATTATACTCAATATCTACGTAACGGGTGATTGAACAAAATGGGCTAACGTGGTCCTCCGGGACGGGATCCTCGGGGATCGGGGTACTCATGGAAGTAACCCCTTAATACGCTTAGGGAATTTTTCCAGCCGTTTGTGATGATAGGAAAAGCGCGCACAAATCATTTCTATGAAGTTAAACAAAATACACATCGTTTTTGTTATCGATTTTATTGAATTTATCTAAAAAATATTTGTTGTAAACTAAACTAGAATTTATTGAAAAAATATAACAAACTACGCACCGTTTGCAAAAAAGTGTGAACAACAATAAATGGCAGTTTAAAAATAGCCAAATTACAGTCTGTAAAGGCAAAAAAACAAAAAATTATAGGCACTATGTATTCGAGAAAACCTCTCATGTTGCGGCGTGACTGACATGATAAAAACTACGTTTAAATAAATAAAAATCCGTTCAGAAACTAAAACGACTCAACTAATTGGGCTAAGTATACTTTTTTTTTGTTGTATTTATCTTTGTGGTCCCAGTGTGCGAATAGGACGGATCATTCCTTTTCTCCCCACCATCTCTGTCCCACCAGTGGGGAGAAAAAGAAAAGCTACCCTTTGAGTTATCCGTGCGTGGGTGGTGGGTAACCCCTTTCCGTGGGTCCCGTAAAAGCCAGCTAACGGACTATCCAGGGAATGGGCTGTATTCTCCTTGGTTATAATATACTGCGATCACCAAGCCACTTGCCAAACGTGGTGTTTATGGTAAACCAAGATATGATAAGCGTCCAAAGTGCATAAGTTGCAAATTGCATTATCTACAAATATATTTAAGACTAATTTTGGTCAAAGGAAATAATTGGGCCAGCCATCACAACAAAAGCAGTAGGTACATACCACTTTTTTGGTAAAATTCTTAAAATAACTTTATTCCAAGGTAATATTGTTATTTTATTGTTATAATGTTTGATACATTAATTTATTTTTATATAATTTAATGATTATTAAAAAATAATTACTTAGGAGGCAGGTATGTTTATTGTCAGTTATTTAGTAAAAATAATTAGGTACTTATATCTACCAACTTTTTATCATCCACCCGCATCTACAGTCTACCCGTGAAAATGGTGCATGTAACTGTGCCGAAATATCGGGAACTCAAAAATTATTCTAATCACGGTAAATATCCCGTAAGTACTGTTAAAAACGTTATATCTACTGGGCTTAAAATTGCTAACTACCTAAATAATTTTTTCGGTGTTTTAAGTTATAACGCAAAATAAAGAAAAGAACTGGAAAGAGTAAACATTTCTATTGCTGTCTCACACCCTCTGCTCTTAAACCCATTAGTGGAAGAGGGAAAATAAGAATTAGGTAGGCACATATTTGCGTCAGATTCGTTTCTTTAATGGCATATTTTAATCATACATAATTTACACACAGTGACAATAGAATCAATTACATTTAGATGATTTAGATCTAGATTGATTCTTAACTAAAAAAATAACTAAAATATTGAATTTAAAAAAAGGTGGTAAGTTACCAATCAGTGGTACCAACCAAAAGCATTCGTACAAAAACGAATTAACGATCTACGAAACATCGTGTTACGAAACTTGGACACGCGTCACGTCTGGTGATCTTTCGACCATATTTTTAAACTGGTCTGGATTTAAATACTTCCTACTTGGGTGGGTACTTTTCGATATTTTGAACCGTTGTTCTCTTATAAAATATCCTAAAATAGCTAGCACGGCATTGGCTTGGAATTTAGGAGTTTATTTGTTCGAATAATTGTTAAGTATAAGAATAGCGCAATGTTTTTATTTTAAAGTTCCGAGTGACACTGCAACTGTCATGGGCGGCCGTGTCGCTTAACATCAGGTGAACGACGAGCTCGTCACGTCATTCATTCACAGGGTTTCGCTGTCTGTCTGTCTATCCATCAGTCACCAGGCTGTATCTTACGAACAGTATAGATAGTAGTAACAGTGTAAATAGTAAGACAATTGAAATTTTTACAGGTGATGTATTTTTGTTACCGCTATAGCAAACGAATACTAAAAAACAGAATAAAATAAATATTTAAGGGGGCTCCCATACCGCAAACGTGATTTATTGCTCGTTTTCATAGATAATACGCAACCCTTCGTGCACGAATCCGACTCGCACTTGGCCGATTTTGTTCCTACTCTGTGGCGCCAGGTGGCTATTAGAAAAGTCAACATGGGCTTTCTTAGGTTACTGTTTATTGTTTACTTACGAACTTAACACTTTCACATTCGTCACTAACGTGCCAACTGGCACTTGTCTTTGTTTTGACAATTTTACTGTGCTGCTGTGCTTAAAATAAGGAAAAGATAAAAAAAATTAACAACAGGTACATATATTTCCTAACACATTTACGTTGATGGCTTATCTTATCGTAAACTATAGGAACCGTCATTTAAAAAATACAAATGCAGACGATGTATCCTGGTTGTTTTACCAATAAAACAAATACTTGCCGTAAATTATTCTTGGTTTTTTATTAATAGAAAAAATAGCGAAAATAGATCCTGGCGGTATAGTTAAAATTATTTGCACAGATAAGATAAAATGAGTATAAGTTTGTATTAAGTAAAGGCTTACCTAGTAGGATAAAAAAAATAGGTAGCACCCAAGAGTGAGTCAAATAGGAGAGTCAATATTCATTCATGTCATACTTTACATTTCCACTGTGCGCGTGCGCCGTTGTGTGACACAGATGTGGAGTGGAGGCTAGCATTACACATGCAATCCACGGATACCTCGGATTCATTGATCGTATCGAATATCGATAGATAATTCAACAACGACTTCTGATGATTAAAAAACCGCTTGAAGTCTGGTGGTTTTGTTTGAGCAAGCACGTGTGAAAGTAAATAATGTCGCAGACTATCAAACCGTCAAAAGTAAAAGCCAGTGACAATGGAAAGTGTAACGGGACAGGGGGTCTAGCAAAGACCACAATCGCTAACGCTAACGCTTCACGCTAACTCCAAAAATGTATCAAAATGACATTCGCTGCGGAAAAGTTAGCGATTTCCGAAATGTCATTTCAGTACATTTTGGAGTTAGCGTTTGGCGATAGCGTTAGCTATTGTGATCTTTGCTAAACCCCCTGTCCCGTGCCAAGCCTGCATTGCGAGTGAAAATCAGAATTACATCTATATTAAAAACACAGTTTGTTACTCGCCCTGGCTTCGCAGGTGTACCTAATTAACGGCCAACGATAACATACGTAGATTCTGGACCCTAAATTGTACTCTTCTGTGTCACTGTGTCTAGTGACCCAGGAACTACGAGCATCATGGTCCCATACCATCCAGAACCAGGATTTGCGCGTTTTGCCTGAGTACTTTGCCTGTCGCGGGAATCGAGCCGCCAATGCCCTCTGGGTTATAAGCCGGCCTGCTCAACCACTACACCACAGTGGCTATCTGTCTCTGTAGTTGTATGCCCCGCTAAATCATCCTACTCTATTTGCCCTTTCAAAATTTTTTTCCATTCTCTTCCTAGTCCTTCCGTTTCTTTTTTACAAACATGTTATTTGACACTACTTCCGTACACAGACAGTTTTTTTTATTTTGCGTAACCTCTAGTTAGTATAAAGTATTATGAGTTTTCGTTTACTTTCATCATGAATACAAGCAGACAGTCATAACATATCATGATTGATGATAATATATAAATATCTGACATCAAGCAAATAGATGAATTGAAATTGAAATGCCAACCTCAACTTCGTCACAGAATAAAGAATAGTAAGACAAGTCCTCGCTAGCGCTAAAATATTCTCACCACATTCTCACCTATCTCAATAGGCATGATGAAGAATGGCTGTCAAATATCCCTGAATGAACAATACAATTATGACTGATTTTGATTAATGCATCTAATATATTTTCCATGGCCTTAATGAGTGTATTTGGGCACTCCTTTTTGATTGAAAGTCTTGGACTTTCCTCTCATATTGGCGTGAAATTAGGTAAGTAAATAACTTTCGCTTGTTATTAGGTAATTGCAATGATCATTAGACAAAGTGTAAAGAAATAATCGATAACAACATTACAGGGCGGTTATTCTCTATGGAAACACAGATTCCACACGATACGAAACCACGTCGTTAACGAGTCTTGTTCAAATCGTGTCACAGCGTCAGATATACCTTCACTTTACATTAAAGTTATCTTTATTTTGAATAAAATATATTGACATAAGTGGTCATATTTTTTGATGTGTTGATGTTTCGGAACGCATCTCGGTAAAACATACGATTTTTGGCAGTTTAAATCGCGCCAATTCCAAATTCATTTCGCGCGGTTTTGTTTTCTTTTCATAAAGAATACAGTTTCGCAGATTTCTTGTGTAAGACAAGGAATTCGCGTGGTTTCAAAGTAAGAAATAGGCTATCCTAAATCACAGTGGCTGAATTTGTATAAAGCTGTAAGTAGCTCCTTGTTTTTGTAAAGCTGTAAGTAGGCTTACTCTTAACTTACATCACTTAAGGAACTTTAGAAATGGGTGGATGAGGTGCGGGTTCAAATACTGTTCGTAATTTGTTTTTCCTTTACCTACATTAATATTAATCTTATGATTACTCTGAACAGGCGATACTGATATAATAAATCTTTAATATGTAAGAGTACAAAACTCTATATCTACATAATAAGTATGGGAATATTTTAAGAGGGCTTAGCTTTTTGCATCGTCAAGTTTAGAATAAGCTGTAGGTTAACCCAAAGAGTATATAGGTTAACCTTCACAAAAAATATTTTGCTTCACCTTTATTTATTTTTACAAAGGACATGATTGACAAGTTGATATGCATAAACAACATCTTTATCTATGCACACAATGCACAACTTTAATAACATCAAATAATAAAATAGTAGTAAGTACCTACGTTGGACACTATGGACAGGGAGATAAGAAGACCCAGTGAATCCAATGTCATAGCATACCTACATAAACACATATTGTGCCATATAGTTCCAAGACTAGCATCAGGAAATATAAAATAACATATTATACACTCATAAATATTTATTAACATATTAAAAACTTGTTTATTATTTGCCATAAACGGTCTATAAGTACTCAGTTTAAAAAATAATAAATAGGCGTTATTATTTATTTATTATTTAAGCAAGGGTAGGTATATACCCATCTAAAATTTTATGTAAATTCGAAGTACACTTTTATTTTATCCATGATTCTAAAATTAATTTTACTGAACCGCTACCATTATTTTCTTGCACATCCAGGTCGAGTGGTAAATAATGCTTCATAGCATTAAGTCCTTGTACATTATTTTGTGCTAAACTATAATTAATTAATTAATTAATAAGTACTTAAGTATTAATTTTTATGAAAATGGGCTAAACTGAACTTATATGCATATTTAACATAATTATATTGTCGTCCACCAACCTGCACTTGTCCAGTATAATTGATTATGGCCTACCTACACTCTCCCTGTGCTTGTCCCTGTAGAATGGCCTAGAACATGCCTAGAACTTACACGCGCCTATTTACAAGTTCGTGAGTGCGAGCAAGAGAGCACATAATCACCATCTCCACCAGACCAACCAGACTTACGAGATGAACCCCCGGGGGTCTAGCAAAGATCCCTTCCAAACGATAACTCCAAACGTATGGGAAGGACACTAGGTATACATTGCTCTGCTATTATTACATTTTAGAGTTATCATTTCGCGTTAACAGTAATGGAAAGCGAATTTTTATCCAAAACTAATAGGCACGGAAGCTACCAGACAAAGACGCCTTATGGAGTTGGTTTCAATGCCTTCATGAACTGTAGAGCCTTAGAATAATAATATTTTAAGCCTAACCATATTTGACACTGGTTATCTTCCAATGGAATTGTAATGATTTACCTCGTCTAACATTGAGGTCACAGGTGCGGGGCAATGATGCCCTCCTAGGTTTAAAAGGAAAGTGAATATGGAATGTACCTTGTAAGTTGTAACAGTATAGGAATTAGGATTAGGTGCACAACTGGACAAGTGGACACAGGACACGTATCATGTAGACTCATTTAGATTTCACTAAACAGGAGACTGCAAAGACTTTCAAACCGGAATACAACCAATATTACGGTAGATAGACTTATTTTTCAGCACACCTGCTCGTAAAGTGGTTATTATTACATGCTCTTAGGATCATAATCCAAGATAATTATTACGCGGGTATTGCCCGTGGTCCACCTGTTTACGCACACTTGTATCACAATGAAGGTACTACTATTATTGCATAGACAATAACGATAGTAGGCACATAATTATATAAACTTACTTGCCGAATATAGCTCTTAGAATTAGGCAGGTCAGGTCACATGGATACTTATTTCCTTTTTGGTACTAAGTACTGTAATTTTGCCTAATTATACTGTTCTAGAGGTACATAAATCAAATTTATGGCTGACAAACCCGTGGGTATTTCTTAACTCAATCGCTAATCTTTCCTCAATAATTAAATCAAATCAATAATGTTGTTTTGGTAAATCCATAACATTACGTAGAAGGACTTTTTGCACTCCTTTTTTTTTACCTTAGCTTAGTTAACTTGACCAATTACCTAATTAAGTAAGAAATACTATTTTAGAACTCAAAGTGACCGATATAAGTAGCTCTTAGAATTTTCAAGTTGAAATAATCAAGTACTAAAGTGGTAAAAACTCACTGAAAAATATAATTCAGCGCACAGTAGCGTGCTAAGGTGCGGTCGCAAGGAGTCATGTTATGAAAATTTATGATAATGATGTTGCAATTTTTTCATAATTAAATTTTATGTTTTAATTATATTATGGCTTCTATTAGGACGCTAATACAATTCTTTATTCTGTGCTATTATCAAGAAATAAAAACGAGTTCAAAATATAAACCGTTTAATTTTTATCCCAATGCCAAAAATAAATAACTTAATTGCTCGTGCACGAGAACCAATGCGCTTTTATTACTACAAGCATTATATCGATACTGAAAGGAGGTTCCAAACTGGTTAGCCTTTATACGAAGACTGGAATATCTTGTATAATTTGTTCGTACAAGTCGTTCAAGCTGGATCAATGAACTCTACCGTTCACTGTTAGCACTTTAGTTTTTATTTCAAAAATACTAATGTTATTAATTCTGTATTTATATCCTGCAAATGTCTAGCTTTTTTAGCTTGGTTCATACATACGCAAGCAACAAAAACTCCAATGTTTATGCAGAAGGTTACATTCGGAGTATATTTTTTCTCTGCAGTCAGGATTTTTTAACACTAGTAAATAGTTGTATACATGTAATTTCATAATTAATATGTGGCATAATTATTATTACTACGAATACAGTGAGAGGTTTTAGCATTTTAAACGAGCAAGTTACATTTATTCTTTGAACTAACTATTACAATAATACCAACTATAGCTGGTTTTTATGCATAAGGAGCTATGTCTTTGTGTTCCTTTTTTATATATATAAAGCTCAGATCACGCCAAACAAGGGAGATTTGGTAAAGGGGCGTGGCCCGTGCGAACGCATCTGGCCTCAAACGGGCTTGCTGGCTTGTTTCGGCCGTCAGTCGTGTGAAACATCGCGTCGTTTAACGATCATAGATTTTAGTTAAAATGCCACGTTGCGCGGTGGTTGTCTGTAAATACACGAGTTCCAATGTGAATTACTCCAAAGATGGCATATCATTTCACACGTAAGTACACGTAAGTATTTTTTAGTATTTTCTTTAAAATCAGTTAATTTAATGGTTAATTACTTTACAAGTCAATATATTTATTATAAACAAAACCCATTGCGTGCTTAGTGAAAATCAATTTATAAATAAGCTAAGGAAACGCGCAATGGTTACTAGTTTTTATCGATGCTGTCGCTTTAACGATAGGATCGTGGTGCAGCCGCTGCTCGCTTCCGTGAGTTAAGTTATAATACTAACAAAACAGGATTATAGATTAGATAAAAAAATTAATAATTTTTTTTTTAGTTAGCTTATGTATATTCTTTGTTTTTCCTGATATAAATAGGTATCTACATTTTTTTATTATTTTGCATAAGTTACTACTACTAGTGTGATGCTCTGCATTTATAGAGTCCATACGCTTTGATATTTAATTTGTTTGTTATTACTGAATTTAAAATTTTAGGTATCCAAAGGATCCGAAAATAAAAGAGAAATGGATAAATGCTGCAGGAAGAGGTCCAGATTGGTTTCCGACAAAGAGTAGCACAATCTGCTCTTCTCACTTTGAATCGAATTGTTTTCAACCATTGAAGAAAGTTCGTCGGCTTTTCGAATGGTCGGTCCCGACGTTAAAATTGCGAGCAGTGTTGACGGTAAGAGTAAAATACTTTCTTTAAACCACTTGTGAAGCAAGTTTTATCATAACTTTGTATTTTATGATATTTTATAGTTAAAAGATAAAGCTCACTCACGCCAGTTTAAGATAAATATTTGCTATGTATAAATGTTTATAAGTCCATTTTAGAAGTCAAGTTAACTATATAAATTTGCTGACCCCTGTCTGATTTTTTATTGATTAATAAAAAATAAATAAAAATAAAAATTGTTTACAGGATTATACGGAACCATCGACATCTAAAGCAGAAATTAATGCTAATTTAAATATGGATCATGACAATAAAAAAAGTCCAGATGTATTGGTAGGATAATATTAAACGCCTTATAAAATATTACCATAGTATTTGTATGAAAAAGCTTTTTATGTAACGATAATATGGAATGCTTCTATGCACATTATTGCAATTTAGATTTGTCACTTATTGCGGAATTTCGTTACAGGAACATTCAGAAAAAAACGAAATCCTCGAGACGCCTCGAAAGCTTAAATTACGACGCATAATTTCGGCTCAAAAAAATGTATTAAAAAAGCAAAAATTACAAATCAAAAGACTTCAAAAGAAAACCAGCCGCTACCGTAAGAAAATCGCAAATTTAAATTACATTTTGGCGAGCCTTAAAGAAAAAAACTTATCGGCGATCATGTAATACATTTAGAAAACCTCGGAGTGACGGACTTTTTGGAGCGCTATGAGGAAAACGTATCATTCTCCTGCTTTAAGAAGTTTTGCGAGTACCCTGCACTTTTACTCGCCAAAAGCATACGCATATGTAAGAAAAAAAATTCAAACCGCGCTGCCTCATATTCGTACTATATAAAAGTGGTACCAATCCGTTGATGCACAGCCTGGATTCACGTAAGAATCTATTAAAGTAATTAAGTTTAAAGCTACATATACTAAACACAAGTTGTTATGCAATTTAGTCATGGACGAAATGGCGATAAGACAGCGTGTGGAGTGTGAAGTCCGCAGAGCAGGGGGACTATCTACCTGAAGCTAAAGAAGTCCTTGTATTTTTAGTAACTGCAATTAATGGAGCTTGGAAAATACATGTAGGCTACTTTCTTGTTGATGGTATTACAGAGGAACAGAGATCCAATCTTGTATTACAGTGTCTTGAATTATTGGAAGATACAAGTATACAAATAATCTCGATGACTTTCGACGGTTGTCCAGCCAACATCGCCATGGCCATGGCTAAAAAACTCGGATGTTCCTTAGATGCTGAGAACTTGAAAACTTATTTTGAACTCGGAAACCTGTTTATAAATTTCTCGATCCATGTCATATGTTGAAGTTACTTAGAAATGGTTTTGAAGCATATGAATGTTTTGTAGATGAAAGAGAAAGGTATATAAAATGGAGTCATTTAAAAAATCTGAATGCATTACAGGATAGCGAAAAACTGCACTTGGAATGAACTAAGAAAGGGCCACATCTGTTTTAAAAATCAAAAAATGAAAGTTCGGTTGGCGTCACAATTATTCAGCAACAGTGTAGCTGATGCCTTGACTTTTTGTAGTCAACTAAAAATGAACGGTTTTAACGATGTAGATGGCACTGTTGCATATTTAAAAACTGTAAACAACTTGTTTGATGTGCTAAATTGCTATAAAAGCCTATTTGCCCAAGCAACAAAGACAAAGAGTTTGAAGTTTTAGAAAATGCTAAATGCTGTCTGACATCCACACGGCTTCCAAATAAAACAATGGCTATCGATTCCCCAAGAAAAACAGAGTTCATTGGGTTTTTGGTATGTATAGAAAGCCTTAAGGCACTTTATGTAGAGCTGGTTGTAGAAGAACAAAAGCTGAAGTATGTTCCAGTGTATAAAATAAGTCAAGATCATTTGGAACTTATGTTTGGGCACATAAGATCTCATGGCGGATGTAGTACTAACCCAACAGCCCGACAGTTCCAAGCGATTTACAAAAAACTTCTAGTGAAATTGGAACTTAGAGATTTCGAACAAAGAAACTGTACATCTCTGGAAGAGATTTCGATACTGACATGCTCCTCTGCGGTAAAAAAGTATTAATTTAACGATTGAACCGAGTAAGTGACATGACAATGACAGTTATAGCCACTGCCATAGATAGGCATAGTAAAAAAATTACGTTTCGTTTCACATAATATAGTAAAACAATTTATTTATTTTTCCATGTTTTTGGTTGTTTCCGTTGTCAAGAAAGGGGTTACCTAATTAATTTATTGCAGTTGAAAATACCGTATGGTTGTGTTGGATTGTGTAGTGTTTCTTAGAGGTTGTTATGTATACCACATTTGATACCGGCAGGTGGAGCATATAAGTGAATTTATCTGCTCTATTGGCAAATTATTCATATAAGTATTTATAATAGGATATATATATATATATAGTTTATTTATTTACAAGTATTTATTTGTTATTTATTTATTATATTTACATACATTATGTTAAACATATTCAATAGTAGTAGTGACAGTGATAACTACTTGTCTATTTCTTCCGACGATAGTAGTAGCAGTGACGACAGTTTTTCTAGCATTCCGTCACTATCTGACTCTCTTACAACACAGTTTTCTGATGTACCCAAGAACCTTAACATTATTCACATAAATGCGCAGAGCATTCCGGCACATTTTTCCGATATGCAGACGTCCTTTGACATAAAAAATATTCACGCTATATTAGTCTCCGAGAGCTGGCTTAAGCCATCTCTTCCCTCAATTTCCTATACTTTGCCTGGCTTTAACCTGATTCGTAACGATCGGACAGGGGGTGGTGGTGGGGGTGTTGCTATTTACCTTCGTGCGCACATTCCTTTCTCCGTAATTAGCACTTCCGCACAGCCGCCTCCACTTAATGCTGGTGAGCATCTTTTTATTGAAGTTCTTCTTTCACATTCCAAAATCCTTCTCGGAGTCTACTATAGCCACTCATTACGTAATAATTTTTTCTCTTCTTTCAACAAGATCTTAGAAGATCTCTGTCCCTCTTATAGTCATACCGTTATTATGGGTGATTTTAACACTTGCCTTTTAAAAAACGATTATCGCTCTGCTTCTTTAGAAAATATCGTTAAGGCTTGTAACATGCATCTTCTCCCTCTTGGTGCTACTGCATCATTTTCCCAACTCAGCTCCGTCTCTGCTTGATCTCATGATGGTATCATCACTAGGACATGTTGCTAAGCATGGCCAATGTGCAGCTGATGCCTTTTCATATCATGACTTAATCTTCCTATCGTATAAAATTCGTCCTCCCAAATCTAAACCAACTATTATTCTGCAGCGCAATTTTAGTGGTATCAATTATGATGCCTTTTTAGCCGATGCCCAAAACATAGATTGGTCACCTGTGATCAGTGCCGAATCCATCGATGACCAAGTAGCCATATTCAATTCTTCTATTACCCAACTATATGACGTTCATGCACCTTTGAGATCTATTAAAATTAAACATGTACCTGCACCCTGGCTCACTAATGATATTAAGATATTACAAAATAAAAAAGCTGCTGCGAAAAGTAGATACAAGTGTCAACCTAATAATGCCAACAAGGCTCGATATATCAAGGTTAGGAATCGCTGCAACGTGGTGTGTAGAGATGCCCAACGACGCCATATCCATGAATCTGTTCAAAATGAGGACCCAGCTAAAGTCTGGAAATTCCTCAGATCATTAGGAGTTGGTAAATCTCGCTTAGATTCAGTTCCTAAAAATTTAGATATTAACGCTCTTAATCAATACTTTTCCGTGTCATGCTCTATTGACCCTTTAATTAAAGCCCATACTATAAATCATCTTTCAAACATTGTAGCTCCTGATTTTTCTCCGTTTATCATAAGTCAATTTAGCCCTTGTGATGTTAAGAAGAGCATAATGTCCATTGCATCTAACGCTGTTGGAATCGATGGCATAAGTCGTAATATGTTGATTCCTATTCTTGATGCCATTCTTCCCATCCTTTGCTTCATACTTAATTTTTCTACTTCAAATGGCGTGTTTCCTTCCATCTGGAAGGAAGCCCAAATCATTCCGCTACCTAAAAAAGCCAATCCTAAATCCTTTTCTGAGTATCGTCCTATATCTATTCTTCCCTTCCTGTCCAAGGTCCTAGAACGTCTGGTTCACAATCAGATGAACTCCTTCCTTACTCGCAATAATCTCCTGAACCCTTTTCAATCTGGCTTCCGACCAGGTCACAGTACGTTGACTGCACTTGTCAAAATCACTGACGACATACGTCTAGGGATGGAAAACAGTCAGTTAACTGTGCTGACACTTTTAGACTTCAGTAACGCTTTTAATACTGTCGACTTCGATATTCTCCTTGAACTTCTTCGCTCTCTTAACATATCTCCAATGGTGATTGACTGGTTTCATAATTACTTATTTGGTCGCCGACAACGGGTTCGTCTCGAAGATTCCCTTTCTTCGTGGTGTGACACGTCAGCTGGTGTACCACAAGGTGGCGTTTTATCTCCTCTTTTATTTTCTTTATTTATTAATTCTATATCGCAAAACATTTCATCGTCCTACCACCTCTATGCAGACGACCTACAACTCTATCGGCAAGCTCCTCTGGCCCAGCTGTCTGAGGCAGTACAAGCTACAAATAAGGACTTGGACATAATATCTATGTGGAGCAAAACTCATGGACTACAGGTAAATCCGCTCAAAACGCAAGTTATTATTGTAGGGAGTTCTCGGACCATCTGCAAGATTGACTGGAATTGTTTACCCCAAGTTGTGTTTGACGGAGTCACAATTCCTTTTAGTGATACAGTGAAGAACCTGGGTATAACAATTGACAAGTGTCTAACCTGGGGTCCTCAATTAGCTCTCACTAGTCGCAAGATGTTTGCTTCCGCGGGTTCATTGCGTAAGTTACGCAACTTTCTGCCAACTACCACTAAGATTGCGCTCGCACAGTCTCTTTTGCTCCCTATCCTAGATTATGCTGACGTCTGCTATCTTGACATTACGGAGGACCAGCTAGACAAACTTGAGCGTCTCCAGAACTTCTGCATAAGGTTCATATTTGGCTTGCGCAAATTTGACCATGTCTCCGCTTTTCGTACTAGGCTCAAGTGGCTTCCCATTAGACTTCGTCGGAATGCTCATATATTGTCTCTTTTGTACAGTGTTCTGTTTCATCCTTCCTCTCCGCGCTACCTTCAGGAACGTTTTGAATTTCGTCACGTTTCTAATCCTCGTTCTTTGCGGTCATCAGAGTACTACATGTTAAAAATGCCGGTGCATAAAACATCATTTTACGATTCCTCTTTCACTGTGGAAGCGGTTCGATTGTGGAACGCGCTACCTTTAGACATTAAACGTGCACCATCACTGAACATTTTTAAAGATAAAGTTAAAGCTCACTATCTCGCCCAATAGCGATATTACTTGTTCAAAACTAGTGCATCTTTCTCTTTTATAATATAATTTTATGTATGTTTATGTCATTGTGTGTATTATGTATTTATTCATATAGGTATGTATTTATGTATATTATATTATCAAGTTTATTTATTTATAAATATTTATGTATTCATGTATTTTATTTATTTTATTATTATTGTACTTACTTATTGAACTTTTGTTTATGACTAGTTGCCCACCTTTTTTATGAAGTTAAGTACCCACTTCATCTAAAGTTTTATAATTATTCCTGTACTAAAAACCACCGTCCTTATTATTGTCGTTTCCTTTCACTGTTTTCTGGGTTGTCTGGAAGAGATCGCTTTAAGCGATAAGACCGCCCGTTGTGACACTTAGTTTTAAGCTTGTGCGTGTACATTGAGTGTTTCTGTAAATGTGGTGTTTCAATAAAGAGTTTTATCTATCTATCTATCTATCTAAGTTAGAGGAAAGCAATGGTGAAGATGAAATTGCATTTTGTATGAACAAGCAATATTTGATGAAGAAATAAATACACTGGTACAAGATATTACCGAATTTGGTAGCCAAGTAGTATCTTACATCGCAGGATTTGTAGTTCACCGTTTGATAAAAATATTAAAATGATATATGCTGCAGCACTTGATTGCAGATACAGTAGACGATAAACATCTCAGATTTATAAAACTGAAAGATAAAGGTGGTCTTATATTTCCATCCAATGATGTCGTGAGCATATATAAGCGAATGGAAGTCATTATAAAATATTCCATTTTTGAGAATGGAAAATTAGCGGTAACTTCAAAAAATGTGCGACATACACTAACCACCACACACCACATTTTATTGGTATGAATCTCTTTGAAAACACAAATTTTCACCAATATGCTCAATAATCACCTATAATCATTTGATAATGCTCACAAAAGCAGTGATGGAGAAATATATGGATGTGAGACTACATTATTTGACAAAAACGGTACACCAAAACTCTGTTCAGTTGTGTCAGACAAGTGTTGAATAAATGCATACATTTTACCGGCCAGTAGGCAAAGGACAGGACTTTTTTTTGTATGGAACTTGGGTGTTTATTCTAATAAGTATACAATTAATGTCAAATGAAAGATTATTCACTCCTCCGATTTTGTTATATTTGGCTTTAAATTAAAATAAATAAATAAATAATAAATAACGCCCAACGATCACATACATAGATCCTGTACCCTAACGGATTCCCTGTATCTAGGGACCCAGGAACTACGAGGACCATAGTCCCACAACACCCAGACACAGAACAAGTATTTGCGCTTTTTTTTTCGGGCACAAATACTTGTCCTGTAGCGGGAATCGAACCCGCCACCTCCAGGTTATGAGCCGACCTGCTCAACCAACACCACGGAGGCTGTCAAAATATTTAAGTACTGGAGCTAACAAACTAAATGTTTTGTATTATCTGTACCAACAGTTTTCTTGTGGTTTTATCACAAAGTAACAATTGTTTTTTCTGTAACCTGGGTTTATCCACTGATTAGCCAAAAACAATCAAGTTTTATCATTTCGTGCCATACTATTATAAATCAAAATCGGAAGTTTTGAAAAATCCAAAATTATTACGGATTAACTTTATGTATTTTATGTCACTATTATCATTTTGATTATATTGAACACCCACTTATAACCCTCTCCTTTATTAGCATCTCAAGTAATCTCAACTGTATTGTAATATAAAAAAATTGATTTATGTGTGTATAGTTTCTTTCATTTACCAACAATCCTACCGCAGTTATCTTGTGATACTCATTTTCATCGAATTTGTTTATCGACCACAAGATTCCATCTCTAGTTGTAGATGTGTGCGTATTGTGTCTGTCGATAAAGGGCGAACACCCTCCTCTTTTTTCAATGTGTTGTATGTTTGCTTTATTAGTGTTGGGAGACGATTTTCAAGTATGCGAGAGAAAAAGAGTTGTGTGCTATACTTATTGTTTTTGTCTTGAGTGTGTGAAATGAGTGGGAGAAACAAGGCGACGTTGGTCCTGAGCAAAAATTTTACCAAAGCTCTTGTTTGACGTGACCTGAGATATACAGGGTTACAGGAAAAATCGTGCTAGATCCGTTAAAGGCGTGGAGTACCCATCATTTCTGACTTATTTCACTATGAAACACCTAAACTTAACCCTTTTCGAAATATTCGACTTTTAATTTTTTTTTTTTAAATATTTTGTGCGTCCTATTATTATTATTATTGCATTTTTACATGTGTAATAAGATGCTTTGGAACGTCAATCAATAAAATAGTACATAATATAATATTTAATAGACTATAGTAGACAAGTGAAAGTTAAGAAATAAAAAAATATTTGAATCTGTATTTTTTTCTAACGGATATCTAAAAATAATATTATAAGTTTAGGCTAGGGTGTTTCATAGTGAAATAAATTAGAAATGGTGGGAACTCCACGCCCTTAGCGGATCTAGCACAATTTTTCCTGTAACCCTGTATAATGAACCAAACCTGCCTTAAGATTAGTTAGATAATTTATGTTAAATAATAAATCCTAAACACAGTTATATCACCACAACACAAGTAATCACAGTCATGGTTGAGTCATTAATGAATAAAATGACATAACAGTGATAAAAAAGTCGTCGATTCGCTCTCTGCATATAAATTTCTCTTGCGGTCTGTAATAGATTCATTGCCGCAAAGTTTAGTTTTTTCTTAGAAACTAGAAAGGGAAAACATAATTATCACAAATCGTACTAGTATATTTTATCTTTTTTTTCGCCTTCTGTTATATTATACTACTTTTCAAAATTATAGACAAAAGTATAAGGTTACGCTTAGCTGGATAAGTTTTTATTTCTACCAGTGTTTTTATTTATAGTTTTACTATAGTGCTTGTTACATATTTAGCTCAAGCTACGTGAGGTGTCTGTTATGTGCAATCTGTGGTATTAGCACATAATATAGTATAAGTAATAGGTAATATCTAAAAATAGCGTGTGGTAAACTGCACAAGCCCAAGCCGCAAGACATATCGACTACACCTATTGTTGGTAGATAACTCGTATGACTATCGCAGATAAACCATGTTAAATCATATAATTTACTGGTATTTATAATCTACTGTCTCGTTATTTACTTATTTTGGATGAATCAAAACTGAATATCGAAAGGGAAACTTATTAATATTTCATTGGAAAATGAAGCACATCACCATAATTATTTCTTGTGAAATCCATACCTATTATCGATTATGTTCATGATTATGGAGTTTCCTTTGCGCATGTGCTAATAATATATAGATTACAAATTGTTATAAATAATTGTTGCAGTTTTACAGACTAACACAATGATTTTCAGTAATTAAACCAAGCAATTATTATATAAGTAATTGACGCACGTGGCACTATGACATCATAGAAAAAAATGTTGAGAAGGTCACACACAGTTTTTTTTTACAATCTACAGTTGTCGTTCTTTGCAACTTTTTTAATTTGATCTTCGCGTAATTAGTGGACGATCCCCAATGTACGTAACTTTGCTAGTATATTATGTCATGTAGGTACCTACGTATGTATACCACATAATTGCATTGCTTTTGCTATGCAAAGCACCGACACTCCACGAATAGGCTAGGCATAATAGGCACTTATTTTCCGTGACTAACTAGAAAAGTACGGACGTATTACCTCAGTATTTTAATAGATATGCTATGCATGTTTATTATAGGTATACGTAGCTTTAATTTTGCTCAGATAATTATGTTTAAAAATGTGTTGGATTTTTTAAGTATTTCTCGAGCATTGTGAACTTTTTAAAATAATTAAAAATTAGAAATTATTAATAAAAATTAATAAAAATGAAAACAAAAATAAAACATCACAATAATTACTAATCAAAACTAACTTGTCCAACCGTTGAGTTCATTGTCCAATACAATTAAAAATTAAAAACCAAACAGTGCTTGACTTAGGCCTAACGGAACGGCCTTAAGAAAAAGATTATTACTCGTTATTTATAAACAAGGAAATTGTTAAAACACGACATCCATGCGAAGCGCTGGACGAGCAAGACCGTTGCATACAAAACGGCTGGTTAAAGTTATGTTATGACGCCTTTGTTGTTATAGTTACTACTAGATCCATCAACTTATAAAAAAAACTGTTCATAGATGTTTGTTTGTGTAATTGCTGTAGTTGTGTTATTTAAAAGATACAATAGGGAATAATAGAGCTACACTATTATACGGAATATAGGTACCCAAGATTATAGCAATTGAAGACGTTCTAATCACTTCTTGCTTATTATAGGTTGGTATACTTACACTACATTACTTTTAATTATGTTTCGTACTACTTAAATGTATCATTCATGTTAGTAAAAATGGAATTGCGATTTCTGTATTTTAAACCAACTTTCAATATTTATGTATTTGCGCATAAAACAAATTACAATCGTAGCAAAATATGAAAATATAAAATAACATTGTATTGGGTCTAGGTTATAATTAAAAATTTTTTGCAAATAGCTATAAATAAGTAATAGATATCCAATAGCGAACGGTGCTCGAGGTTACACCTACCTAAAAATAGACGTAAATAAACTTGTTTTATTACTTTACATTACAAGTCCCCGTTAACGTCCTTATTGCATCCCTGGTATTTAATTGTACACAAGTCGTCCAATGTATCATCACAAGTAGGTTGTTTAATTACGTTTTTACTATGCTCACTAATCACTAGTTTATCTCGCACACACGGCACTATATTACATGCTAGGAGATGCTAGGGCATTTTAATTGCCATTTTGCATAAAGATCCTGATAAAAGGCGTGTTATTAACATATATTTTTTTTTTTTTTAAATATGCTATGGAATCTAATTAGTTGTATATCTTTTATGATATCTTATTAGAATGAAAACAAACAAAGTTTTTTGTAAGTTTATCAACGACTATATAGCAAAGGGAAAGATAAGTAACTAGGTATACCCACCCACGGACGCCTATTATACCCTAAAGAGATCAATGGGTATACCTACCTAATTGAAATAGTACCGTTCGGTCACAGGCCCATTTTCTGTCACACTTTTGTTACACAGCCACAGAGCATAAAAAATACGCTTCGCCTCCCGATACACAACCATAATTATTTAGTAAACGGAAAGACAACGACATTCCATTCACACAGAAAACAATGAACAAAAAAAATCTCTATATATAATCATGCAATACTAAGTATAAATCTACAAATGTTATTTTAATTATTTATATCTAAAACCTGTTTGTATATAGTGCTAGTAGTTACTTAGGTGCCTGATATTTAATACTTTCTAAGTATTTAATATTGTCTGAAATTGATGGTTGGAAATTTAAAAAAAACTAAATTTATAACAAAGTGTACCTAGGTACTGGAGTTTAGGCGGGAACGCGGAAAAGTTCACGTCGTGGCATTGTATTAGTTCTCAAAACTAGTGCTTTTTCTTGTTGGTGGCGTTTGTGCTGCATTAAGACCATGCGTGTGGGCAAGTGATAATATAATTTGGTGAAACGTGGTTTTTCGTGTTACTTCCAAAATTCCATAGAAGCTTCTAGTAAAGTTGAACGTTGAAAAATTGTAATACTTGACACTGGCATAATACACTATGAGTGGAGCTAAAATATAAGAAAAAAAAAGTGTACCACTGTTAAATAATTGTTAATTGGGTTAGAATAAGTACCTAGTGAAACGTTGTTTTTCGTGTTGCTTCCGAAATTCCATAGAAGCTTCTAGTAAAGCTGCCACTACTTTACTAGAGCATGACTTAGACTGGACTATGACTTGATTTAGACTGAACTATGACTAAGATTAAGACTACTTAAATATTCTAAAACTCGATGTAAATATACAATAAATGACACTGGCTAAATACACTATGTGTGGAGCCAAAATATTAGAAAAATAAATGTTAATTATCAACCTTCGTTTAGTTAGATTACTTTTAACTTTGCCTAGCAATTCAGATACGTTATTGTTCAATGTTGCTCAATAATAAATTTAATATGAATGGAGAGGAAGGCTGTCTGCGTTTTATGAGTATTACCACAGAATATACAATATTATTAGGTAGTATTACTCACATTAGTAGCTTAAAGCTATAAAAATACCAGCTGCTTAATAAGACCAGAATATCGGGGGAAAAAATAGTGATTATTAAACAGCGAAGGCGAATAGCACTCAATAAATATAAAAACAAGATTATTATTAACTTTTATTAATGCTTAGATATTGCATTAGACTAATGCAATCAAAGATGCAAAAAGTTGATCGTAGCTACCTACGAGGAAAATATAGAAATCTTGATTCAAAAATTCAAAATTATAGTGTACAAAAACTCGAATCCTTCGGTAGCACATAAGTAATTATTATTTTAGTGTTACAAAAAAAAAACAAATTATAGCATTAGAAATTCATGTTCTACAACCGTCTTTAATCTGTTATTATAGAACAAAATGAGTCTCTGCGCAATATTTCAAATTTTAGATTAGATTAGATACTTTGAATTTGAAATTAACTGTAACTGTAACTGTAACCTATGTATTTTGAATAAATGTTATTTAACATAACGGTAACATAATACTGTTATAATGGATTAGTTCGATAATGTTCAATAATTTATATTATAATTATATGATTTCAGTCATTACAGATGTCACATTACTTTTCTTCAGAATTAAACCCAAAGGTTTTGTTTCAGAGTTTTTCTCTATAAGTATCTAAGACGTGGATTTTTCATACTGACTAGAAAAAAAATGACACCTAAATCACCCAATCAAGTCCCGGGCCCGATAGCTCAGTTGGTAGTAGTAGACCTGCCTTCTGAACTGCGGGCTGTGTGTTCAATTCCTACCCAGGACAAACATTTGTGCGATGAACATAGATGTTTGTTCTGCGTCTGGGTGTTATATTGTATTCTATGTATGTATTTACAAACAAAAAAGTATCTAAGTATTATATCAGTTATCTGGTTCCCATAGTACAAGCTTTGCTTAGTTTGGGGCTAGATGGCGCTGTGTGAAATGTCCACACATATTTATTTATTTAGTACCTAATTGACAGCTTTTATTTTATATTCCAGGACTACTCCCCGAAGCACTACGAACGAAATGCGTTCGCTGTACAGAAAGGCAGAAGAAAACAGCAGTAAAGATCATCAAGCGGCTGAAGTATGAGCACCCTGTAGAGTGGGCGAAGCTGGCCATGCGATGGGACCCCACCGGAGACTTCACCAGATACTTCGAGGAGTTCCTGGCTAAGGAGGACTTTAATACGATCCCTGGTTCCGGTAAGTTGAATTTTCTCTGATGAAATCGCTCCGTATAGTTGCAGCTCTATATTTAGCGAATTTTATCAACCAACCCGCACTTGGCCAGCCGGGGAGATTATGGCTTACTTTTCTTTCTATGGCAGTGGCAGTGGGTAAGCCACATCGCTTGTAGAACTGACAACCGATGGGGAAGAAAGGTCCTCGATGGGCGACCACGAACTGGAAGACGCAGCGTAGGCCGGCCCCCCACTAGATGGATGCAAGATGCAAGCAGCCGCATCAAGTCGCGTTCTTTGGGAAAGGCCTATGTTCAGTAGTGCTCTTTTTCAGGCTGATGATGATGATCTTTCTATGCCGTAACGCCCGGATCTCAGCCCTGGAAACGTGCCTGTTACGTGATAGTTCAGAAAAATATCATCTCTCAGTTCTAATACTCACGGAATTATCGTGACAAAACGAATCTTACTCAAAAGTACTATTTGATTTTGCTCTTATGTAACATGTTTTTTTTTCTCTAATCTGTGATACAATCACTAAAAACTCGAGCTCTATACATAAAAAACCTCAACCATCTCTCATTATACTGACAGAGTGGTTTTTTTGCTGCATTTTTCCGTTTACGTTAATGGAATGACCGGCTAAGTGCGGGTCCAACTCGTGCACGAAGGGTTCCGTACCATTATCTATAAAAACGACTAAATAATAACGTTTGTTGCATGGGGGCCTCCCATAGATCTATGTATCTATATAAATATTTATTTTATTCTGTTGTTTTGGTGTTTGGGGATATAGCGGCAACAGAAATACATCATAATTATTTGAAAATTTCAACTAACTATCACGGTTCATGAAATACAACAGCCTGGTGACAGACAGACGGACAGCAGTCTTAGTAATAAGGTTCGCTTTATCTTTTGGGTACGGAACCCTAAAAAGTACTTATGCTAAATTTAATGTTACGATCATCGAGAATGTAAGTGATGTAACGTGAAAACTTCAATGAAGAGCACAATATTTATTTTAAGTATGTGATCTAGAGTCAATATATTACCGTTTTTGTCAAATTCAAGACTAAACAAGAACATAATTAAAGTCATTATTTTAACAGGCGATGAGAAGGTCGATCATTGTATTATTATTTCTAGTTACCATTCATTTATCGTCTTTATCACGTTGAAAGGTCATCGATCTTATCATAAAAATAAATCGTGAGCGGTAATTGAATTATTTTGACAGGCTGACAGCAGATATTTTTTGGCCCTTTGTTAGTTATTCTGCCTTAATATGGCCCTGTTTTTTCATTTGTTTACAGTAAACAAAAAGTTGGTACCATACTGAAATGATAATCTAGGTTAATAAACTTAATTTTTTTATATTTACAATTAAATCATTCCGTCTGCATGGAGAAGATTACGGCATTTACGGCCCATGCGTGTTGTCCTAAGGGTAGTAGGTACAATGATTAGTTCGATGAACGATAATAAGATGATTGCTGGTGGGTTACTTACGTGATGTTTCGAAAGATATTCCTAGAGGCTGCCTCAAGTAGCGTGCCTAATTCATTTTGTTACTTTTGTTACAATTGAAGATAGGGGTGATTTCTGACGGTGAGCTTCTTAGTAAACTTAGTAAAATGGTCCATAACTTAATACCTCAACTTATTGAAATTTCACAATTTGGTTTTTGATGCATACGTTTTTTAAGTGCCTCTAATAAAATGTTTTTAATAATAGATGTGTAAATTTTCAGGTGTCGTAATCCCGCTGTCTACAGGGGTACAAGAGCCCCCGCCACCAGCGCCTGCTTCAGCCCTTGTACCATCGCTACCTACTTCCGCCCCTTTGACCAACCCTCCACAGCCGACAACCCAGTCGACTCCCGCCAGGCCAGTCATACTTAACAGGTAAGAATTAGTTCCGATTAAAGCCCTAGGTCATGTTTGTGGCCCCGGTGCGATGTGAGAAAGGACCACCATCTTCCCGTGAGGATGTGTGACCGTTCGGCACTAGAATGGCCAGCAGAATTCTTCTATAGGTAAGATACTTTAAAATCTGCGATCACCGATCACCAAGCTGAAGCTGCCTGCCGAGCGTGGCGGTTACGATAAGCTTCTCTATTTAAAGCTCTAGATTTGTTGAAAAAGGGAAGCGCTGTGGTAATTAAAATACTTAATGTTATTCATCTTCATCATAATTATCGACCTGACGTCCTATGCATATACAAGGTGACCTTGAATTAGTATGTTATCCTGAAATGGGGGGACTGGGACCATGATATCCTACATGTTGTCAGAGCCTTACTTGAAACTGGGTGTATCCAAACCGTCATGGTAAAAATAAATCCACTCGCAAAATTGCACGTGTGATCGCTACGAGAGTTAATAAGATACTCTCTCCATAGCTCGTTGCGCTTTGAGGTTGCTAAATGAGGATTACCGCAAGAGATAGATAGATAGATAAAACTCTTTTTTGAAAAACACCATTTTACAGAAAAATGTAGTGGAAAATCTTATAACTAAGTGTCACAATGGGCGGTCTTATCGCTTAAAGCGATCTCTTCCAGACAACCCAGAGACCTATAGAAGAGATCTAATCACACTTTAAATCTTTTGTCGTGCGAGTTCCCACTACCAACCTAGCCGTCTTCACTCAGGAGGATTTTTGGCCTAGAGGTGTACTATACCCCAAGTTCCGAGGAAGGTTACGTCACACCTCCAGCCAGCTCAGCACGCCGACTCTACGTGCCTAATGAAATTTAGTTTTAGTATAATAAAATATGTATGTTAGTCTTTAAGGTATTTATAATATGGGCCTATGTTTATTTTATAAGCTTGTTGCCTGAAATAAATGGTGGTTATTATTATATTGCAAGTTGCAATTAAATCCGGTACCTAGTAATTAAAACATAACAATATCAGATTCACCTACAGATTTCACCTTCGAATTTAATTTCAAACCACTAAAACTGGAAATCTGAGAATCCCCAGATACAGTTTTTGTTTGTCGTTTTTAAGAAAAAACTTTAATGAGCTCCTTATTTTTGATTCACATCAAGATTACGAGTTACAACCAGCCTTGGCCAAGAGCTCTCCAAATAACTGGCGGAAATACAAGACTGGTGCATTTTTTCTCCTGTTTTTAAAATAGGTACTGCTCGTACCTATGTTCTCGAAAGTTGAATTGAAACAGGGTTGTCCTTGCTTTCAATAATACTTGAATGTTATATTTAGGCAATTACTTACGTCGGCACAGATTTTATAATAGTACCTAGTTGGTCATGTATCCTCTACTTAGTTTCTGTAGTTGGTATTGAGCCAATCTGTGGAAACGAAGTGATTATAATATCTTTGACTGTGGACGGCCACAGATATCTAATATAAACTCCGTCTCACCACGTAAGTTGTCCCGCGGCCGCATCGCCACATTCGCGCTACGGAAATTTGCTAACCTCTATTCTTTAGACACTCCGAAATTTCAATATAAAGTAATTTGTGAATATCTATTAATAATAATAAATAAAGCACTGTATAGGTGTACATGTAGTGACGTAAATTACTTACTTTCAAAATTAGTTCCACTTATTTCCGCGGGACAACTTACGTGAGACGGAGTCTAGGGCTAAGGTAAAGCCAAGGTAAAGTTATACGTATACTGAGGGTGATTTTGAAGGCTTTAGTTTTAGTTTTAAGTCACATTAAAAAACTTGGTAATTTAAAGGCACCACTTTATGTCATTTTAGAAACTTCAAACTCAATTTTTAATCAAAATGAATGAATGATATGGACGAAATCTAATCAATTTAGGATTTTAAGTGAATGTGCTAATTTGAAGGCGCATTTTAAATAATCTAAAAACTTTTAGTACTGTCATTTAAAGTTTTAAGTTGGTTTTAAGTATATTTTAACAAGTACCATTTTGGGTCCTTCCTAAAAATAACTTATAATTCTAAGTGAGTTTTCTATGTAATTTTGTTAATTTTGTTTTCCTTACACTTGAAAAATCAGTTGATACGTTGTGCCTGCGAGATAAGAATCGAAATGAGGAGATCCGCAGGAGCACTAAAGTGACCGATGTAGCTCTTAGGATTAGCACGTTGAAATGGCAATGCAGGCCACATCGCTCGTAGAACTGACAACCGATGGGGAAGAATTAAGGTTCTCGAGTGGCGACCACGAACCGGAAGACGCAGTGTAGGCCGGCCCTCACTAGGTGGACCGACGACCTGGTGAAAGCCGCGGGGAGCCGATGGATGCAGGAAGCGAGCAGCCGCTCTAAGCCGCTACCTGGGGGAGGCCTACGTACAGCAGTGGATGTCTTCAGGCTGTTAATAATGATGATGGTGATGATGTTGACCTAGAAATATGTCGGTTCAACTCCCACACAAAAAAGAAAGGTTTTGTTATTTTTATTCCTAAACCTATTTTTTTCAAAATAAAAACAACAAGGTTTATGAATAAGACAAAGTAGATAAATTTCAAAGGTTTTATTATAAAATATTTGTTGCATTTAGGTAGTAGTTGTAATCATTATCAGTAGCACTACACATCAAAACATACAAATAAATATTCACTTTTAAACTCCCCCTAAGTAGCACTGTGCTTTGGCCTGAATTCTTCCAAGTATCAAACTTTGTTTTCATAGCTATCACTATGGCTATCACTAACACCATCAGCTATTATAATTGTGATATGGCTGCTGCTATCTGTTGATCCGCCACGTGGATAGCTTCAGCCAATTTCACAATTTCCCGTAGGTGAGTTCCTTTCATTCTTCAGCATTGATGCCTGCGTGGCTGGTGCGAGAACCAGCCTGTAGACTGCAAATGAAAAAGTTACCTTTCTCTTCTAGCTTTTCATATAATTGTAGGTGTAGGATTTGTTTGAGTGGGCAGAATAGAATGTTCTGCCTGTTCTGCATGTTCCTATTATCCATCGTGCAATACCTACAGCATTGAAGTCTTTGATAAAATCAAACAGTAAGCTGGTCCAATCCTCTTCGTGTGATGGTCTATATTTATAAGTACGTAACGGTGGCGGAGTCGTGAGCTGTTTTGGGACTGTTCTGCTGCTATCATCTCGGCTGAGCTGGGTTGGACGACGAAGACGATGTATTGTTGGCCTCAGTTCTGTTCTGCGTTCAGGGCGGAGCGGGATCTTCGTTGTTAGCAGGCGTTCAACCAAAGTCAATTTGTTTGTTCTGAGATCGTTTTCTTGCTGGCCGTTGTACATAATTGCGTAATTTATTCACTTAACAACAACTACGTTTCCGTGGAAATAATTGGTATTAGAATTTAAAACATTATTTGACAAAGAGACGTTACGATCACAGATGACGTCAAGATCAGGACGACATGACAGATTGCTTCAAAGTTATATAAATATCAGTGGTAGACCTACATCGCTTTTAGTAAAAAGGTAACATTTCCATCTTTTTGCTAAAATCGATGTAGGTCTACCACTGATTATAGTGACATTTAAATAGTTTTTTTTACATCTGTGAGCTCAATGGTGTATGAAAGTGAATTTGCAATCGTTCTTTTTAGTTTAGTACTGTCACTTAAATTTAAATATTTTTAAAATTTTCTAAAACTAAACCTAAAGCCTTCAAAATTGCCCTCAATATTGGCCTAATTTTGAAGGCTTTAGTTGACAGTATTTAAAATACTAAAAGTAGATCCGTCCCTAACATTCCTGTCTATTTGACAAGAACAGCAACAGTTTTAGTAGTTTTAAATCTGTCAACTAAAGCCTTTAAAATTGGCCCCCATACCTCGCTAAATCACAACAACACCACCCAACAATAACCTCTCGATATTTTGTCTCCTTTCGCCTTCATCTAAGTAGATACATTCTACATTATTTCAGGGCCTGAAGTCTGCTATTTCAATGTGTCATAATGGTGTCATGAATCGTACCATAATGACAGATTTTGAAACTAATAGTGGTCTACAAACCATAAGTACTACCATTAGTGTCAAAATCTGTCATTAAATGGTACACCATTCATGAACCATTATGACCATGTTGATAATGGAATGTTGATGATTATGACAATTGAAATAGCAGACATGGTGCCCTGGACGAAGAGACGGAAATCATAGATTTCCAATAGGAACATTTTAGTGACTTTTCCAATGGATTGTGACTGGGGTTGCAGGACAGGACTTCTACGGTATGAACAAGGGAGTTCTATCGTTTCTATTTCTTGGGTACGAAGCTGGGGCGCGGCGCAGCACTGTTTTCCGATCTAGATTATTCCGTTTCCATTCCGTTGTACCTACCCACAATTTGTATTATAAATAACCCAATCAATAATAGGTAAAACGACTACATAGATTACTTAATAATCTCGTTGGCATGATATAACAAAACCATGCAAAAACTCATAAAAATACCAATTTATTTGTGCAGGACAACGTCGTCGAAACATCTATCTAATGAATAATTATGTTATACTGTAATACATAAGCTACCTATGTAAAATAGATTAAGTCTCGATGGGTAAATAAAGCAATAATGATTGGGATAAACAGACAGTGCATAGGTACATAGGTAGGTGTGTAGGTAAATAGGTACGTAGGTACATAGGTACATAGGTAAATAGTAGGTCGGTTATATCAGTACCAAAATAGTAACATGTAGTTAATCATAGTTTATAATTACATGTTAGAATAGTGTTCTCTTTTAAGTAAAGATCCATGTTAGAATAGTAGAGTGCTCTCTAAAAGGTAAGGAAACGAGGTTAAATAGTAAATTTGTATAGAAAAATGTAGCGAGCTCTGATTGGTCATTGCATACGGAAATTTCCATAAAAAGAAAGACGGGGACAGAAAATGTAATGGAAAATTCCACAAAGTCTCCCAATTGGTTGAAAGAGTACGTCTGTAATTGGCTAGCGAATAAGAACGCAGCTTTTCGTTAAGGAAATATTGTATAAATATAGAGCGCGTAGCCGCTACTGGCATGTATCGTTCCAGCCTCCAAATAGTAAACAGCTCCAAGAATAAAAAGTTACCAGTACACCAGCAACAGTATTTTCTTCCTGCTTCAAGAGCTCCTGCCCCTCCAACCCCAGCAATAGTTAATGTACATCTGGTACATTGGCTGGTCCATCGAGCGCCGGATAACGAGGGAAGTCTCCGAACTGAAACAAGAAGAATATCGAAGCTGCTCGAAATGCCGAACACCCGCTCCAGCAGCAAAGGCCGTCTCATTGCGGAAGAGGCCAAGCAGTCGTCGTCCTCTGGTACCACCGCTACTTCACAAAGCGTATGGACCGAGACGACTGCAACCACGACGATAGAAGATTCGACAGCGACGATGGCGGACGCATCCGCCGCCAATCCCTCCGTCACACGCTCCAACGTGACGGAGGCTACTGGTACAACAGCGAAGCTCATCGTGAGGCCGGGTACATCAACAGCCGAACAGCCCGTCCCGCCTAAAGCCAGGCAGGGCGAAACAGAAAACAGAAGAAAGGAAGCTTGTCTCACCGCCGCAGACAAGCCCCCGAACCCACGCAAGCATGGGGGTTCGGTCAGAACAGTACAGTCGCGCACAAAAGCGCGAAAGGTCGTGAAAGCCAAGGAAGAGCTTATGCGCCTAAAGGTGGAACTAGCCGCAGCACGACTAGCCACAATAGAAACAGAAGATACTGATGATGAAGACGTCTCCGTTTACACCAAGGCAGAAGTCGAAGCACGTGTGAGCACCTGGTTGGAACATCAGGGGGCTGAACCTCCGACCGAAGAACAGAATAAAGGGCCCGAACTACAGATCGATAAACAGAACACGGGACCCAAGCCATCGGTCGAAGAACAGAACACACACGTACACAGAATAAACGAAGACAATGAACAGGGACAACAGAAGATACCATCAGTACCGGCGGGAGTCTGTCCTCAACCAGACCTCTCGCAAAGAGCCGCAGTACCAATAGCCGCAGTACGACTAGCAGCGGCAGAAACAGAAGTTCCTGATGATGAAGACGTCGTCTCCATGTCCTCCAAGATAGAGGCCAAAGTACGTGTGAGTGCCTGGTTGGGCAACCAGGGGCCCGAACCATTGATCGAAGAACAGAACAGAGGGCCCGAACCACAGATTGAAAAACAGAATACGGGACCCAAGTCTTCGATCAAAGAACAGAAGACACACGTACACAGAAGAAATGAAGACGATGAACAGCCACAACGGCAGATATCGTCGGTAACAGTGGGAGTCTGCCCTAAACCAGACTTTCCGCAACTCTCTTTAGCAATGACACTGCAAACAAAAGAAACTCTTGAACTGCTCAAGTACGAGAAATCCCTGAAGAAAGAAACTGAATTGCGTGCGCCCTACGCACAACCTAAACCAGTGGGCTCACAGCCGCAGCCTACACAACTGAACAAGCACACACGCAACGTGCATACAGAAACAGAGAAGCAGTCAACAGCAAAGTGCCTAGTATGTGACGACACAGGTCACACACCGATGGACTGCAGGAAGTTTAAGAACGCAGATGAAAACGCAAGATGGGACACCGTGAAGAAAAAGAGTCGGTGCTTTCAATCCTTGCGCTGCAGCAACAGAAATCACAGCTGTCGGTCGAAACCATGTGGCATTGACGGCTGCAAGTACTATCACAATAAGATGCTGCATTACATCAAGAAAACAGATAAAACAGAGAGCAACGATGAGAAATCAACAGAAGCCATCAACTCTACTTGGACCGAAACCCGAGAACAGTCATATTTGAAAATAATTCCAATCCAAGTGAAGGGACCAGCAGCAGCAGTCGATACATTCGCCCTGCTGGACGACGGCTCAACAGTAACGCTCATAGATGACAGCATCTGCAAGAAAGCTGGCATAACAGGACCCGTCGACCCGCTACACTTAGAAGCAATCAACAAAATAAAGACAGCGGAAACACAGTCAAGAAGAGTCAATTTTGCACTCAAGGGACTGAACGGTCACGAAGAACCGGTTCAAGCAAGAACAGTGAACAACTTGCAAGTCTCAACACAAGAAGTATCGACGGAACAAATAGAAAAATGCCAGCATCTACGAGACATCAGCAGCATCCTCACTTATAAGGATGCGAAGCCACGAATCCTGATAGGCCAAGACAACTGGCACATCCTCATCACATCGAAGATCAGAAGAGGTAACAGGAACCAACCAGTGGCATCACTCACGCCACTAGGTTGGGTGCTTCACGGGGGTCACACTCGTACCCTCGGACATAGCATCAACTTCGTCTCACATGTAACAGAAGCCCGAGAAGAGGACAACATAGAAGACATGATGAAGCAATACTTCTCCATGGACGCGCTCTGCCTCAACCTAAAGAAACCGAAGACAGATCCAGAGGAACAAGCCTTACGTATTTTAACAGAAAATACAGTCCGCACAGAAGAAGGAAAATACGAAACGGCTCTACTCTGGAAAAAAGAAGACATCACGCTTCCTGATAACTATGAAAACACTCGGAAGCGGCTGTTCGGTATAGAAAAGAAGCTAGATCGCGATCCACGTCTGAAGGAGAAATATACAGAACAAATGGAAGCCCTCATCACTAAAGGCTACGCTGAACCTGCACCAAAGATGAAGACGCAGAACAAAACTTGGTACCTGCCACATTTCGCAGTTATCAACCCGATGAAACCTGACAAGCTACGAGTCGTCCATGACGCCGCCGCCAAAACCAGAGGAGTAGCTCTCAACGATATGCTACTCAAAGGGCCAGATCTACTTCAGTCCCTGCCTGCGTTGCGTGCGAAATCATGCGATTCAGACAACATATGATCGCAGTGACAGCGGACATAAAGGAAATGTTCATGCAGGTCAAACTCCGGGTGGAAGACAGAGATGCGCTCCGCTATCTTTGGCGCAAAGATCGACGAGATGACAAGCCTCCAGAAGAATACAGAATGACTTCGCTGATCTTCGGGGCCTCAAGTTCTCCATCAACAGCAATATTCGTAAAAGACTTGAATGCCCAGAAACATGAAGCCACACATCCAGAAGCTGCAGCTGCGATAAAAAAGAAGCACTACGTTGATGACTACTTGGATAGCTTCGAAAATATAGAAGACGCAGCGCGAACCGTGACAGAAGTTCGAGACATACATAAGAAGGCCTGCTTCGAACTCAAACAGTGGAAGTCGAACTCACTACGACTTCTCCAAGCTCTCGGAGAGAGTGACGCTAAAGAAGATACTGAACTCTACAAGTCCGAAGAAAGAACAGAACGAGTGCTGGGGCTCATATGGAAAACAGATACAGCATCGCTCACCACAGATTCAGCGATCATGGCACTCAGACGCATGATTGCACGACGAGGCTGCCCAACTCAAATCTGGTCAGACAACGGCACCAACTTGAGGGGAGCGGACAAAGAGTTGCGACGAGCCATCGACGAAGCGACATCAGAAGAAGCGGCGAAACGCACGATCTCATGGCGTTTCATCCCACCTGGCGCACCGTTCATGGGAGGAGCCTGGGAAAGAATGGTACGATCGGTGAAGACAGCCCTGACAGCAACTCTCCACGAAAGAAGTCCTTCAGAAGAGGTCCTCACGACACTGCTGGCCGAAGCAGAGTATACGGTCAACAGTCGACCATTGACACACGTCTCAGTCAATGCAGAAGATCCGGAAGCCCTGACACCAAATCACTGGCTCCTGGGAGGACCTGGGCGAGTACCAACACCAGGCGAATTCAACGATAAGGACACCGTCTCAAAGAACAGCTGGCGAGCAGCACAAAGGTTAGCCGATACATTCTGGACGAGATGGGTGCGCGAGTTTCTCCCCGAGCTTCAAAACCGGCGGGAGCCTCACGGACGAGGCCCTATAGTCAAAGTTGGAAATCTAGTCCAACTGATTGACGCCAACTTGCCTCGCAACATCTGGATCCGAGGCAAAGTTATAGCAACGTACCCCGGGCCGGACGACATCGTGCGCACCGTGGACATCAAGACCAAAGGAGGAGTCCTGCGAAGGCCAGTACGGAAAATGGTGATCCTGCCGATTGAAGACGTCGATCCAGCACCGGTAGAAGATGTGACGGAGCCACACGGCGGGAGAGATGTGCAGGACAACGTCGTCGAAACATCTATCTAATGAATAATTATGTTATACTGTAATACATAAGCTACCTATGTAAAATAGATTAAGTCTCGATGGGTAAATAAAGCAATAATGATTGGGATAAACAGACAGTGCATAGGTACATAGGTAGGTGTGTAGGTAAATAGGTACGTAGGTACATAGGTACATAGGTACATAGGTAAATAGTAGGTCGGTTATATCAGTACCAAAATAGTAACATGTAGTTAATCATAGTTTATAATTACATGTTAGAATAGTGTTCTCTTTTAAGTAAAGATCCATGTTAGAATAGTAGAGTGCTCTCTAAAAGGTAAGGAAACGAGGTTAAATAGTAAATTTGTATAGAAAAATGTAGCGAGCTCTGATTGGTCATTGCATACGGAAATTTCCATAAAAAGAAAGACGGGGACAGAAAATGTAATGGAAAATTCCACAAAGTCTCCCAATTGGTTGAAAGAGTACGTCTGTAATTGGCTAGCGAATAAGAACGCAGCTTTTCGTTAAGGAAATATTGTATAAATATAGAGCGCGTAGCCGCTACTGGCATGTATCGTTCCAGCCTCCAAATAGTAAACAGCTCCAAGAATAAAAAGTTACCAGTACACCAGCAACAGTATTTTCTTCCTGCTTCAAGAGCTCCTGCCCCTCCAACCCCAGCAATAGTTAATGTACATCTGGTACATTATTAATAGACTAGGTACATACTAATTCGGTTTGCGTGCAACAAACTAAAATTGATAGTTGCTTTATCATAAAGTCATAATCATAAGCCATAACCGTGTTTCGGCGAACTGGTTCTTTATTGCTGCCACTGGGTAACACTAATTATGATTTTTATAGTAATATCGCCTGCTTACCGTAATCTACAGATTAGCTAATTTGTAGAGGAAAGATTAGAATCACGAGCGGGGATTGAACCCGCATCCATCCATCCGTCCGCCTCCGCATGCCGCTCGGGATTCTAATTTTTATTTACAAATTAAACTGTACGTAACGTCTGTAATGTTGCTGTTACGACGGGCCCACAGACATCTAATACTATACAGTAAGGATAGGCCTCGATTACCAATTATGGTAAAAAAAAACTTTGTGATCAAATTCATTTTTTTTATAACTGGATAGGCCCGCATTTGACCGCAATCTCACCTGATGAAAAGTGATGCGGTCTACGGTGGTACATGCTTGCCTAGAAGATACCTATTCACTCGCGACTTGAAGAGCTCCAGATTGTTACTCATTATGAGTGTCTTACGATTATGATTTGATTTATGCCATAAAACACTTTTGAAATTACAAAATGAATCAATAAGTAGGTTACTAGCCACTCAGGCGCGGTGCGGCGGGCGTAGGTAGGTCCCAAAGCGCTCCTCAAATAGCGCGGTATGGTTTTGCATATTTACGGTTTATACGAATAAACTAAGCACTGTTTTAAAATTTCAAAACTAGTTTTGATAAGTAGCATTACTTGGCTATCTAAACAAATGCATTTTTATGTGTGTTGCAGTATAAAAAACACACACAAAAACACTACACATAATAATTGACGCTCCGCCGTACCTAAAGGAAATTACTCCGTCGCCGGCGCGCGCCGGCTCGGCGTGAGATGCAATTTAGACTGAGGCGTTTTTTTTTTCTCCTGAACTATAGAGACTTTTACTTTATTCGATAGTGATGTTCAACTAGTTTCAATTTTAGTCGATTTATAACGAGTGACACCTCTAAAAATTGATTGCCATCCCTAGTAGCGCAATCAGCTGTAAGCCACAATTGTAGTGGGGAGCGGTCCACGTTGCGCGATGCCGGCCGCACATGTGGTTTTAGCGCCTGAGCGGCTAAATGAATAATATTTGGTTATGGGGCACAAGTTAGTACTTACTTAGTAGGTACCTATACTTAATATTCGTCCGACTCACTTTTGAAAGATTGGTGCTCTAGGTAATCAAGTCGAACAAAGCACGATACCTAGGCCTTTCATACCTACTTAAGAGCTTAAAATTGAAAAAAGATTATAAAGTATCCTAATGAATGGCTAGTTTCTTAATCTGCCGCCGACTAAGCTGAGCTGACCTTGGAACTGCATCATTTTCCTTGACTGTATCCTAAAATTCTTCTTACTAAGAACTACTTAAACCATGTGAGAGAAGGCACTACCGTCACCAATACTTTAGGTTTTATTATTTACGGTAACCATTTATTTAAAGAATCATTATGATTTATGAGCGAGTGAACCTAAACTTTCTGTAGAGTGTACCTAATTACCTTGATAACGATTGCGACACAATGAAAAGCATGCAGGTACGGTAAGTTGTAAGTATATAGGTATTATGTACCTGCATAAACAATGCCGAAAGGTATTTTCTCACAGCCTTGCATGCGCGGATAGAATTATTTGTCTGGGTCAGTGAGGCAGCGATTGATCAACGTGTTGAAAAGAAAATCTATTTAAACACTAGTAGTTTATAAATAACCGCGTTTTTTAGACATCGGTTCTTATAAAAAGATTGTGACATATGTTTACAAATTTCCCAATTCCAGGTTCGGTGGTGATGGTGAGCTGATGGTCGGCAGTCCATCATCAGGTTCAGGAACGACGCGGCAGCCTGTGGCGCCCATCATGCGGCCTGCCATGCAACCAAGGTAGGCAACAAAAATTGCACGCATTGCTAAAAATCCTAATATGTGTTAACTTATTTAGAAGAAATCGACCCTTACGCAGATTGACGGTTTTGATACATGATAATAATAAAGACTTTTTGGCTCGGACGGACTTATGTAGTTGTTAAAAATGCTTTTACCTATTTAAGTACTTACTTATACTTAATGTTTCTTCCTTTCGAACCACGTGGCCACATTTTTGTAAGCAACGCGCATATCTACACATCTAAGCACAGAGCAAAAAAAAAATGGCTTCGCCTCCCGATGCGAAGCGACCGTCATATTATGTTTCAAAGCTCTGTTAGTAAAAACCCGTCCTAAGTAGTCAATTTGTTACAGATGTCCATAGGGTAGCTAGAGTTTCTGGATCTTAAGCTTAATTACTGTAGTTGTAGCATTAACCATTAACTATTTAACGGTACCCGGTACAGCAAATTTTAATAAAAACCATTCAAATAATTGTCATTTATGTTTAGGGTATTTTACCTTCAAACACTAAACACTGCATATCATTTCCACCTTGTATAGGTACATAATAGAGTACCTACCTATATCTAATAAGTTTTATTTCAATTCCAGGCCAACCTCGTTTCCGAGTGGCACCGAAAGTGCGACCAACGCAATCCCGACGCGATTCCCACTGCGACCGACATCGGAACTCCCACCCCCATTCTCCACAGCCATCACACTGATTGACCAAATCGGCTACAAAATCATCAGAACCACAGAACTGGTTACAGATTTATTGAGGAACACTGTTCGAGCGGTCGTCGGGCGGTAGACTGTCGGGGGTAGTTGGAAAATTGCTTTTCATAGTTTTGCAAGGAAAAATTAGGTGGGACTTTTTATCCACTTTTTTATCAATGTCTTGGCCATGGTAGCTCATCCATTACCATTGCTGCTTGTACCTATTTATTAAGCGGATTTCAGTTCGAATGGCTAACTTCATAGTCCTTATATGTACTGAATAAAAAAATTACTTAATGATTTATGTTAGAATCCCTGGCCATAGACAAGGCGGTTAGAGTAATTACAAAATGTTAAGTTAAAACTTAAGTAGGTAAATGCTTCCATGGTTCGTCACACAAATTATCACATCAGCAGCCGGTAGATGTCCGCTGCTGAACATAGGCCTCCCCCATAAAATGCTCCAAACCCCACTTTGGGCCTTATCATATTAGGATTTGTCATTATCACCACGCTGGTCTTGTTTAATGATCGCAGACTATGTTAATGTACTGAGGAAAATGCCATTCCCTGGATATTCCCTTACCTGAGTTTTACGGCACCCACGGGAAGAGATGGGGTGGTCCTATTCGCAAACTAAGACCACACAGCTAACGACCGCGTCACAGAGGAATCACACCATAGTCACACTTCATGCCGGTGTCCCAGTTGTTGTTAGTTTCCTTAGGTATCTAGGTAACCAATACACAGCGCAAATAAATCACTAGGTTTTGGCTCATGTGGTCTCAAAACACACTTTTCGGATCGAAATTCTAGTCAATGGGCGCGTTACGTAAACTCGTGCCGGATTGGATCAAGATACTTTCTATAATAATATTCAATATCTTCCGTAAAATGATATGTATTATGTGATTGAATTGAAAATTAAAGAATATATGTAGGTAGGTACCTAGTGCATTAGGCACCTACTTAGGTACCTACCTACTCTCTGGCACCTACTAAAACTTTGTGACGCCTTTCGCTGTTTTAACCTATAAAAAGCATCCTTATTCATATTCTTAAAATCAATGGAAAACATTTTCTCTCAAACTTTATACTTATAAAGTTGTTAAGTATTTATAATTATATTTTATTTATGCCTTCAATTAGTACTAAGTCTTTTGGATAAACTAAGGTCCCTAAAACCTTGAGATTAACAGCTTTATATATAAGCTGTAAGCTAAGTGTAATAATGTCAATAATTTTAATATTGCCTAGGTACTTAAGACACTCCCTTCAATTAAATTAATTGTACTTAACTTATTGATAACATAATTAAATCTTCAATTCAAAGGCTTCAAAACATAAAGTCGCGTAGATTAAAACTTGAATAGTTTTTTTTACATGTTAACAGTAGTTTTTTTTTTTTTTTTTTTTATAACATGGACAGACAAACAAGCAGACGGCCCGCCTGATGGAAAGCAGTTACCGTCACCTATAGACACCTGCAACACCGGGGGCGTTGCCGATGCGTTGCCTACCTTTAAGGACTAGTTATTAGTTTAGTTATTCATATTCTCAAAATAATAAGAAAAACTATAGGTACCTACTGCTAAAAAGAATATCTGAATATTGGAAGATCAGCCCTTATAATAATATACTTTATTTACTCAACAACTTAAATAATAAATAACATAAAACATTAATAATACCTACTTTAAAAAAAGGACTAAAACTAAATTAAATCTAAACTAAAATGATCTATCTAAAACTATATAATAAAGCCCTTATATAAAAGAAATCCTACTTAGGTACCTACTGGGGAGTGCTCGCATTATAAGTTCTAAGTTTAAGTGTTAAATTATTTTTACTTTATTTTAATCATATTCAAAACTCAAACAGAACATTGGTTCAGTCTAATTTTAGGATTAGTATTAGGTTAAGTTATTTTGACTAGTTGACTGGACGTTTTAAGATTTTATATTTTAGTCATAAACGAATTTATTTATAAAATACTATTGTGTTTGTTTTATATGTGCCTTCTCTTGATTTTAATGGACATGTGAATAACACCCAGACAGAACAAACATCGATGTTCATCGCGTAAATGTTGGTCCCGGGTGGAGATCGATCTCACAGCGTACAGTTCAGAAGACTGCTACCTACCAACTGAGCTATCAGACCAGTAGAGATGATCTCCTTCTGTGTCTTAGTGACCTTTGTTTTCCTCTTATCTGTCCCTTGGTGATACAGTGGAAAAGTATTACCGACGACGCGAACTGCGCGACGCCGACGACGTCCGAATGGTCTGTTTTGCTCAGGCAGTTATGAGTACCTTCCTATCTTTCTGTGGTAAGGACGGCGGCACGACGAACCTAGTTATTAATTAATTAGTTAGGCTTAGACGAAAAATTACTAGGTATGTGCAGTGTGCATAAATCAAATCCTTTGTGGTGTTGTGGTTGAGCAGGTCGGCTCATAACCCGTAGTGGGTTTGATTCTTGCAACCGAACAGTATATTATGTACACAGGAATTAAAATCATGTTCTGTGTCTGGGTGTTGTGCGTGCGACCCATAAGGAAACATTTTAGGTGCGACCATGGTCCTCGTAATTCCCGAGTAATTCCCTGGATACAGGTTATACCTACAGGGAATGAAGTTACAGTTAGGCTCCAAGGGGTAAATAAATAATACCCTGCAACGAGGTATATTGCAGGGCATCATATTTTATTTATAACGCCTTGATGTTAAATGAGTTCAAATCACGCATTCATCATTTAACATCAAGCATGATGAATGGGACAAGCTCGCGGAGGACAGGAACCAGTGCAGAAAAACTACAAGACAGAGCCTGGTTCGACAAGCTTGCGGAGAAGTGAAAAGCAGCACGGCAATGAAGTTATTCCATCTGTCGCAACACACGCCTGCATAAGGTGTGGACGCACGTGCCGCTCTCGTATTGGTTTATACAGCCATCAAAAAAAGTGTCACCCAAATTAATTCCATACACACTGCTTAATTAATAGTCTGTAACAGACTTAGAAGCCACTGATAACGCCTTGTAAAAACTCCTTAGCATAGCATGCTGGTTTGTGGTTAGGTAGATCGTACTTTTTATGTAAATATACCTGTGCGCTAACCTAGTGAAAGTAGTTAAGTCAGCCTACTCAAAAAGTAGAGCACATTTTAGAGCATTCTCTTTAGGTAGTTCTTTAAAATCTAATATCAGACCATATTGGATCGGATTTCCGTATAAATGTAGTAGGTGGGTACTGTGTCTTGTCTACCTACCATAGGAATTGAAAAGAAGACTGTCCTTATTTACAAATTTATTATTATTATTATTACAGATTTACTATGAATAATGTCCCTACTACCTACCTACATACTCATAATTAAATAAGTAATACTTAATGAGTAAGTATAGTATACTTTAGTGCATGGGTGCCTAGTACCTACCTAATAAATACAATAGCCTAAGTACTTACGATCAACATTCCGAGAGCATAAGTAGGTTGTACTCACGGAATGTTACGTAACTGTAGGTATCTGAATATACGCAGGTTATGGAAGAGTTGTTTCGTGAATATCCTGCTGTTCCGTGATGCCCCTTGAAAACCTACACCATTGTAATTAGTCGAAATCTTAGCCATATGAACCAAAATAGGTACCTAATTACATGCCACATTTTCCTCATCTACCAAACATGGGGAAACTCCTACAATATTATCTGTTGGGGTAACTGGAAATACACCCATAAATATGTAGAAACGGTGAACAGGTGAGTAGTTTAGGAAATACCTAAAAAGTTATACCTACTATTAGTTTTTATGAATCACATTGCTCCATGAATTTTTGTAATCCCCATGCAGTTAAAATCCTAACCCCAATGAGAAATTAAATCATACATGAACCTGCTCTACTTAACTAGAATGTAGAGGGTTTACCTATAAAATAATTATAGAAAAATAAATCAAACATTTAATAAAGTTAAAAGTAGGAAAAGAGAAGTCTTGAACCTGGAGGGCATAATAATTATTTCCCTTTTTTTCGTACTACTTTTAGCCGTTAGCAGTACTATATAATCTATTCTGTATTGTTAGGTTAGGTACCATAAGGTTAAAAGGAATAAAAATTAACTATCTCACAGAATATAAAAATAGTAGATAGGCGGCCTAATGCCTATATACAGTTGATGGTTCCAAAAATAATTTATAGGTACCAATAAGATCTGAGAAATTAAGTTGTGAAAAATTCTTCTAGTTAATTAACCATACACCACTACACACCTAAATGACAACAACTAAAGTTATGAAAAATCATCCTAAGTTTCTGATAAGAGGTCAACTTGCCACTAGCTTTATTTAACCCTGTAATCTAGGAGGTCACAATATTTGATAATAGTTTACTCCGATAAAAACAAAATGGTCAGTTTATCACAACATTTAATAGGTATACTCAGTAAAATATATCACATTTAGATATCAAAGTTAATGATTCAAGGTTACATCATACAAAATGTTGAATGCAATTATGCAATCAATTAATAAATAATGAGATTTTGATCCCTTATTGTCCTCACATAACTGAATACATTAAAAGCCTATTGGAATAGTATGTCCAATGCAATATTATTGAGCAACTTAACAACTATAAAACATCTTAAGTAGGTAATATCTTAGACTCAATCTACTGATACAATCTGGCAAGTTATTCAACAATCAATTCAGAGACATTGTTCTTAGTAACAAGCGCAACTAAACTTCCACTGGGTGGCCTCTCATCGCCCTTGATCCACTTGTCAAACAGCTGAGCTACAAAGGACAGCGGGGTCCATGAGCTGTGATCAGCGTTTGGCATCCATTTCCTGTTCATTTCAGTGTCCAATGTCACGGGCATGATAGCAACAGCAAGGGAGTTCTCTGGCAGACCGGAATCTTTGTCACCAAGAGATTTTGTGAGTTGATGGACAGCGGCTTTAGCAAGGCCATAGCCAATCATGCCCGGTGTTCCTTCTAGAGCCGCTTTAGCGCCGGTAAGGGCTAGTAGGCCGCCAGGACTGAGATATTTGGAGGCGACAGTAGCAGCGATTGTTGAGCTCCATACTGATTGGCGCCACATTAGGTCCGCCTGCTTGCTAAGATCCTTGGCCGCGTTGCCACCGGCCCAACCACCAGCGACACAAATCACGGCATTCACTTTCTCACCTTTGAGCGCCGTTGCCAGCTCGTTCACAACATGTTCCTCCTGTTGCACCCATGACGCGTCTTTTGGCACGGTGATGTTGAAGTCAGCACTCTCGTTGGGATTAAGGTCGATATTTGCGACCCAGCAGTTTGCCGCCTTGAAATGGTTGACGCAGGCCGCGCCAAGTGCACCCCTTCCTCCATAAACTACGATCCTACCGCTTGCCATGGTTACGTCTTGCTGCGGTTAGTGTACAGAACAAACTAAATTGAATGACAAGTTGGCAAGGAAACTGGAAACAAGTTACCGCCGGCCGCTTAGCTTTGTTGCGGTGCGGTGCTGTAACCTCGTTCGACTCTCACTTTTTGTACTCCTCGCCTCGCGCAGTCGCACGAGTGAACTTCCAACAACAGTACCAACCACGACCACAAACCATGAAGGACAACCTATTGACTATTGTTTTTACTTATGATTTCAGGTAATTACTGATAAGATAGATTAGATTGGAGGTAGGATTTAATTAGTTATTAATTAAACTAAATAAAATGAGAGAAAAGAACATAAACAGTTTGACTTTGGCATTGACAGCAATCTGACACACGAGCACTAGAGTGACGTCAGTCAGCGTAACTAACATGACAATGACATGTAATGGGTGCAGATTGTCAATGTTAAGTCAGACCAAAGAAATAGCACTGATTAGAGAAAAATAAATCTAGGGTCCTTGAAGAATATCCGACAATGGCGGTTGTAAATTTTGATTTTTTTACCAAAACCTGTGAATTTTTGAATTTTAATGTGTAATAAGGGTGGATTATTATTCGTTAAGTGTTCATGGACGTGGACGAGTGTTGGCAAAATATCCACCATTTTACTGATGGCGTTTTGACCAGTTTTGACCTGACAAAATATGACTTTGACTTGAGATAACCGTACAAACTTGACATTGGCAGAATTATTGCTAAAAAGCGATAGAAAGCCATTACCGAAGAAGAAGAAGAATAAATCTAGAACCATGTCTCTTGGGAGTTTTGGCGGGAACGCGGAAAAGTTCACGTCGTTGCATTATATTATTCCTCAAAACTTGTGCTTTTTCCAGTGTTAATGTTTAAAATTGGTGGCGTTTTACGCATTAAGTGCTGAATTACGAGCATGAGTGTGGGTAAGGGATATAATGTGGTGAAACGTAATTTTCCGTGTCGCTTCCAAAATTCCATAGAAGCTTCTAGTAAAGTTGCCACCACTTTACTGGAGCATGACTGAGACTGGAATATGACTACCTGACTTAGATTGGACTTTGACTATGACTAAGACTTGACTTGACGTGAAATATTCTATTAACATGATGAATTTACAATACTTGACACTGGCTAAATACACTATGTGTGGAGCCAAAACATAAGGGGAAAAAAAAAAACCATGTCTAGAACCAAGCAAGAAGGGAGTTTTGGAGTTTTGGCGAGAACGCGGAAAAGTTCACGTCGTTCCATTGTATTATTTCTCAAAACTTGTGCTTTTTCCAGTGTTAATGTTTAAGATTGATGGATTATTCATTAAGTGCTGAATTACGAGCATGAGTGTGGGCAAGTGATATAATGTGGTGAAACATGGGTGAAACGTGATTTTCCGTGTTGCTTCCAATATTCCATAGAAGCTTCTAGTAAAGTTGCCACCACTTTACTGGAGCATGACTTGGACTGGAATAAGACTATCTGACTTAGACTGGTCTATGACTATGACTTGACTTTACATGAAATATTCTACTAACATGATTAATAATTATAATACTTGACACTGGCTAAATACACTATGTGTGGAGCCAAAATAAATATAAGAAGGGAGTTTTGGCGGGAACGCGGAAAAGTTCACGTCGTTATAAATAATATTATTTTTCAGAACTAGTGTTTATTCCAATTTCACGCAAACATGAGAGCGGGCAAGTGAATAGTGAAACGTGGTTTTGCGTGTTGCTTACAGTTGCTTCCAAACGCATAACTCAGAATGGACTATGACTATCTGACTTAGACTGGACTATGCCTACCTACCCCGAAAAAAGAAAAAAGGTTTTTATTTTTACGGGGCACTGTAATGTTGCATAAGAAATATATTTGAGCAGAGTGGAGCAATACTTATACTACTCTAACGTAGTAAATTATATACTCTATGCTACTCTATGCAGCCGTGCAGCGCAACTGTAAACAACGGTTGCCAGTGCGAATTTCAAACCGATCCATTACGAGCCCGGTTTGAATCCCGGTCAATCTTGTACATATACCTACTCAACTACGATCTATTTTGTGATAATCTTATGGCACTCTCTCTTCACAACGGTAAAACAAAACAGTGAGAATTGTGATTCTTGACTTGAATATGCCTCATTCAGTTTGTCCGAATTTTGTTATTTTAAAATAAATAGGCAATAATATGTTATTTGATCAAATCAAATAAAACTTATTGATTTTTTACATATCTGTTTAGTTAGGTATATTTTTACCATAATTAGAGTTAAGGCTTAGAGTTTGGGATTCGGTGTAAGTACAGGAATATATAAGGGAAGGTAAGTAGGTGGGCCATTCTTCTTTTTAGTGCCTAACATCGACAAGGTTTGCAGAAAAAAAAAATTGAAAAAATAATCTATAATTTATTATTTTTAAGTGCTAATTTTGATTAGTTATTTTCTATTCTTACCTGTACTGACATTTGCGAGAGATTTTTCGACATGTACTCTAGGAATGGTCGGTAATATTAACAACTGCGTTACCTACTTATAAAACGGCGTTTTATTTATAGGAACATTCAGATTTCAGTCCGTATCACTTACAAACTAATCAAATTTTAAGATATCTTCATTAGGTTAATTCACAAATATAATCAGGCTAATGAGGTATTTTTTAATAAGCCGTCACTACTGCGTTACTAACTTTGATTTCAAATTAAAGTTTTTTTTTAAAAATACACCTAAATTAGTTACCAGCATACAATTTTTGTATAAGAAATGAAACAATTGATAAATAAAAAGGAATGTTTGCTATTTCACAATTTCTTTTCATAATGTATGTAACAAATATGGATCTAAATGTTACTCGGAAATTGGGGACAGAAAAAGCTTTTTCACGATTATGACGTTTTTTGTTGGTAATTTTCCATTTCCGTTTTGCAGATCTATGCTCTTTTTTGTCACATTACTCACAAGATTTTTTAGCGTGGTATTGTTCCATATGTTTTTTTTTATTTAGCATTTTTAATTGGATCTTGTTTCAGTTTTTCTCTATAACGCCTTTGTTTTTCGGCGGGTGTCAGCTATTATTTCAAAGTATTGATCTACAAAAGTAAAGAATTCATTTATGCGCCATTTAATGTACAAATATATAAAAAAAATGTTTTCAAAACAACTGCGTTGCTGAAACTACACCTGCGTTACCCTATTTAGTAACGCAGTATAGTGTCATGTCCTTAAATAGTACCATATCCACGCGAAATTACAACGCTATCCAAATATAAACCTAATTAGTAGTATTTACTTGAAATAATTATTGCAAATATCACTAAAATTCACCTTTTTATAGCGGTAACTCAGTTGCCCCTCAATAACACACGCACTCCACACGACAAATTCCGAACGGTTGGTTTCGACAAGCTTGCCACTTTGCACACCTCGCCTCACCCCAGCATCAATTTACAACAAATCAAGCAATATTAGAGATACAGATGTTAAAAAGCTTATTTTAAGAAACACTTACGTATGGTAACAAAGGGTATGCACGATTTTCTTCAATGTCGGGGACACGGCGACAAATATTTTATTGTAAAATATCTACTGTGGTAAAATCATATCGATGGGGATTACAGATGGGGATTAGAGGTTAAGCTTTAAAGAAATGCTTAAACATTTTTAAAATAGCTATGATTAGGAAAGATTTGAGAAATTTTGGTTTATGTTACGAGACACGGACTGCGGGACAGTAAACTTTTATATGGAAAACAACTGTGTTACTCAGTAAGACAACTATGTTACCGTGATTCACAAATAAATACCGTATCAAACTTAAATATTTTGATGTCTGGTGATTAACTCATATTCAATAATTGCTATGTGGTGCATTATTTTCTTTTATTTGCACTTTTGTTTATTAATAATCGAAAGAGGACCGATTCTTAGGCACTAAAAAGAAGAATGGCCCAGGTACCTATAGGAAGTACCTACTCTACTCTATTACTACAGTATAAGTCATGAAGTTGTAACTTGAAAATGAGTAAATTTTGAAAATGTTGTTGTCTGTCTGTCTGTCCCTTAGAGCATTTAGAAATATAATATAAAAATGCTCTAAGGTAACCCTTTGAACACGCATCACGCTAAAACTAATGCACAGATTTAGTGAAACTTGGTTGGGTTATAGCTAATATTTCTGAATAACGTTATGGGCACTTTAATTTTAAAAACGCCTAAGCGGCGGCCAAAAAGAAATAACCCCTGCGAAGCGTCGTCTATGCACCTATAAATATAAATAAATAATACTAAAGTACAAATAATTATGCAAAACACAAATTAAAATTAACTTTTATTGTTTTATATACATACACATAGTATAATTAAGGTAATACAGTAATAGAATAGAAAATACTATAATATCCGTAGGTACCTATTAGGTGAAAGTCGGAAACAAACAATCTATACCTAAGTAGCTACCTACAGAAAGTACCTAATATAATCAGTATTAAATACTTACTGTCTATTTAAAATTATATACGACCTTAGTTATCATTTATTTTATGCCTAATTTATACAATAGAGTTACTATCCAATTGCATAGAATAAAATATACTAATAAGTATATTGACCGCGATGCTCATCACTTTGAACAAGAGACTAGTATTATTCAGTATTTCAGCGTTCTTTTGGTGGTCTTCCTTGTTTATATTGAATATGCAGCTAAGCACTACCGCCACTGCCGCAGAGAGTACCTAGTAAAACAATAAAAAAAAAGAAATTAAAATAAAATAAAAAATAATCAGAAAAAAGAAACTGAAATAAAATAAAACAAATAACTTACAGGGTGCACGGGCTTGGAAAATTACAAATTAGGTATAAAGTAAAAAAAAATATAGAATAAGGAACATAATATAGTTATCCTGAAGTGTGGTAATAAATAAAAATGGGTAAGTGAATATCTACTTAGTTAAAATGGCTAGGTATCCAGTTATCCATACATCGAGCTACCAAACTACAACATTGAAAAGCGTTTGTAACGAACACTGTCGAATAACAATCCCACATTACTTATGTTATAATATAAAAAGTACTTAAATATTATACATAAATATTTTATAACTAACTTCCTAATTTTAATTATTCAACTTTACATTGTGTAAAATTGAAAAAATCGATCAATTTTGTTCAGCTTAATTTTTGTTGAGCGTTTGTAAAGTACCTACCTATTATTCAGGAGAACATAATAATTAAAAAAAAAAATTTAAACTTTCATTTCACATTCAAAGACATTTCATGAAAAGTCGTTCGTATTCGACGTATTCCTTAGACAGTCTTGCTCGGAGAGCGCGGGGTCTAGGCCGAACGTCATTTTGATGACGTCACAAAACACTACCCCCGTCATCATCCCCACTGAAGTGTGGTACAGCCAGTCAGCGAGCTTCTTGTGCCGCTGGTTGTCTTCACCGTCGAAGAAAGATATCACTAAGGCCAAGACTCCCGCGCTCGCCTGCAAAAATAACTACAATTTAGGAACCAGCATCTTAGATCTATCACAAATTTAGTACCTAATGACCTAGGATTATACCTTTATTATATTATACCTATACGGATAAGTACCAGCAGTACCACAATGAAGGCCTTTGACTAATATTAGCTTTCGAAACTAATTGAGGCCACTTAAATGCGGGTAATTAAAATATCCATTACAAATACATAGGTACCTATAATTTTCAGTGCACTGACCGTGTTCTACCTACATTATCTTAAAGTAAATTTTAATTAAATAACGTAGGTAAGGACTAGAAATAAGACTAGTACTTAGAGAACTAAGTAATCGAAGATTTTACACGAAATACTAGGTCTGCGGAACTTTTAAGAGTTCAGAGTCATATCTAAGTATTTGACACAATTTCATAAATAATTAAAAACTACAATCTATGCAGCTGGTGTTGTCCCGTTAAATTTTCTCAAGTAATTGTTGTTAATATAATTAAGCCTTTCCAATACCAACGGGTTGTTAGAATACTCTATTCCAAAAGCGGAAATGACGATATTGGTGACGGATATAACGAATATGAATATCACTATGACGTCATTGAGGATAACCGCCGACGGTTGATCGTCGTGGTCGTTCAGATCCATGCCACCGATCATCACGAATAGCAACCCGACTAGGAGCTAAAACAAAACAGTACACGTCAGAATAGCTTGTCTGGTTGTGATTAACAAAATACAAATCTACCAACGTCATTGCTAAAATGCAAAACAAATGAATGAGTGGCGGTACCAATCACATAATGCCTAATAATGGTCTAATGCTATGAATATTTATTATTTGGATTTTGATAATGATCCTTGTCAGCTTTCGACAACGGCGACCCTTTCATTTACTTTCTAGCATGAGCCCTAATGTTGCTTGCCATACGTTTTAAATGTGAGATCACATGCACTGCAGTAGATTATTTTTAATTTTAATCCCGGTATATGGCATTACTAAAACGCTCGAAATATTAATTAAATTTAATCCTAAACATCCACAGGTATTTCAAGGTATCCAGCGAGTGACGAGTCAAACGCAGCGACCAATATGTTGAGTACAGTAACCACGAAGGCAGCGGCCGTGGTTCCGTAGTTGATCTGTAGGGCTGAGGTCTTGTGTCGAGGTTCGTGGAACCGGCAGTCGCGGAGCAGGTTCAGGGAAAGCAGCACGAAGCCCATCAGCACCTAAGTACACGGTGAATAACGCCCAAACCATCACTACAACTGCATAGGGTCTAAGGAGACAATTTTCAGTAGGAATGAGAAATTGATGTTAGTTAGTAAACTACCTATTCCTACTTGATGAAGGAAATGCTCCGGATATCTTGGACGGCATCATGGACCGAAGCACAGTACGTAGCACCTACAATAGATTAGAATCACTCACTACCTAGTGTAAACCTACACACAATTTGCTGGTTCCACCACCAAGTTCCAGAGTTATTATATTTTGCTCTGGGTGCCATTTATCTGATTTCTGGTTTATGAGGTTTTCTACAGAAGGAGTAAGTAATACTTAAATGTGTAAGTTATTTATTTGAAGCTGAACACGTGGATCGATACTACAACATGTATACTTGGAAAACAGATGTTCAGGCACCCACAACTTCCAAGTTAAATGTTATTCACGATAAGTAAGTAGGTACCTATATACTTACTTTGTAAAATCCGACTAGGTTAAAAGTATATTCGGGTACTCCACTTACCTAGAATACTTAGGCTAGTAAATCAGGAACACCTAATGAAATTATAATATTATTATTCTAATCTGTGGCAGTATTCTCACCTGAAGAACAATAGAAACCGAGATGAGCACGACCAGCAGCGTATAGAACTCATGTTTAGGTCCCACTTGGAGCACGTACTTTAGCTGAGACGCGTTGGATGTCAGCAGGGCGATGTCCAGCATGCCCTGGGCGACAGTCTTCTTAGTGGCATAGCGGTTGGCGTCTAGTCCTTTAACCTGGGAAAAAAGAAAAGGCATAATGTAAACCTTTAAAATTTCCAAATGCCAAGACAAAAAAGTACGATTTTCTTACGATGTTTTCCTTCACAGTTATAAGAGTGAATGCAAATTCTGCACTGCACATAACTAGAAAAAAATGGCCGAGCGTCATGGGTGCATCGGTTTGAAAGCCGCACGGACCCACTGTACCTACCCACCCACTGCCGATGCCGCTGTGCCACACTGAGTCTTTTTATAAGGTTGGTTCAAGCAAACGGGGAAATTAATTTCCGGTAGGGTTTGAATTGAACCTCACCTATTTATGACGGCCTACGAAATTCAATACCAATATACCTACATAATATAGATAATGTAGAGCACCTACCTAGTTACTTATATAAAGTACCTACCATTCTATTTCTGTTGGTCGGATCTACACTATAACACAATAGGCTTTTGGAACGGTAGATCAAACCTTGGTTACGCTTGGTCAAATCTAAAAGGTACAACTTTGACTCACTCGGTAGGTAAATCTAAAACTGGGTGTATTGGTAACAAAGAGAATTAGTACGTGACACTGGCAAAATTGCAACATTATTCCGTCGCAGAGGCCATAATCAAGAAGTCAAGTACAAAGAAAAACTTATTTACAACTTCACACACGATATCCGTCGGCGCCTCCGTCTTAGAACTGTCGACACTATCCTGATGCTTGTCACTGTCCCCATCCTTCTCTTGAGCCATCACTATACGACTCAGAACGTAGCGATCGATTTTTAAACGTAACAATCAATTTTACAAGCAAACAATTTTAAAACCTAACGATTTAGGAAACAACGTTGTGGCGGTTCCTATCGCGTGGCGTTAACTGATTCGAGATTTGTGGTGCAAGAAACTCTGATACCTGCTTCCTTTCAACGAGGTCGACTTGATCATTGGAACAATGTATTTTAGCCAAATGTTTATTCATTAATTTGCTGTTGAAGGGAAAATCATGCTTCCTTTTGAAGATTCTACAAGTGGTTAGGGACTTTTCTTAGTATCTAGGTACCCTACCCACGACTCGATATCGAACACGTATGCATTGTTATTCTATTGTCATCTAAAATGCTGGTCACAAACTTAGTACCTAGAGGATTCCAGACACAGAGCAATTTAATGACGCTTCCTCTCTACGGAAGCGTCATTAAATTTGTTTCATAGCTCTCTGATTCCAGAGGTTACTAGCAACCCTGTTGCCAGAAAAAGTAAGACTAGGAACGATAAGCGGAAGTTAGCTCATATTATTTCATTTTTGGTTATCCTCACACCGGAAGCTGATGTAATTCCCTATGTAAACGTCATCTAAGCTATGTAATGAAAGTGAATTGAAAATCGAGTTATTCGATATTCGCAGTGACCACTGACTGAAACTTACCCCATTTCTAAGGCCCGCTGGTAAAATCGCTGCCATTGTATCAAAATGTTTCCAGTGAGTTTCCAAAGAGAAGGTGTATCTTCTCTTTTCAGCTCACATTTAACTCAGCTAATTTGAATTCGCAAGTAATTTTTTGAACCATAGTTTTATTGCGTCGAAATTTTGTAATGAAATACTTAGATGATATGCACGTCTATACGAACCTTGAATTGAATGCTGAATGCTGAATGACATTAATAATAGGTATGGTTTGGTAGAGAAATGGACGACAGTGGCTTGACCGGATACCATCAACCGGCCAAATCAATTCGATTTCATTATATTCAATTGACGGTAAGGTAATGAAATAAGATTTCTGGTAAACGAATAAGTAAGAGATACCTACCCACTTCATAACTAAACCTAACCTATTGCTGATTAAGTAGGTAAATATGTAAATAGATGGTATCTACTAGCGATGGCAATTAATGCTATTTTGCGTAAATTTCATAAACATGCTAATTCACGAGTCTTAGCATGCTATTTGCTAAAATGAAATGAAATGGAAATGAAAAATTAAATGAAAAATGAAATGAAAAATGAAATAAAACATGAAATGAAACTTTATTTTAAAAATTAAATTCAAAATTAACTAAATTAGTATAAATGAAATTTTATATTTCACAGAATTTCGCAACTACATTTCATTTGCTAAATGCTAATTGAGTTTCCTCATGCTAAAAATTAATGCGAATGTTAATTAATTAATCACTAGTATCTACGGTGTAAGTACCTACCCCGTGGAATGTATTGTACATTCATAGAATGCAGTGGTAGTATGCTTATGAACAATAAGCGTAGCGTACTACCACAAAATAGAAAAGCAGTATACTTTCCTACTACTGTCGTCCGAATAACTGAACAGTCGGGAGCATCTGTCAACAAGAAATTATTAAGTACGGCGCTACCAACAAAAAAATAAATAAATAAGTGTGGACATTTCACACAGCGCCAACCAGCCCCAAACTAAGCATAGCATGTACTATGGGAACCAGATAGCTTATATAATACTTAGATACTTTTTTGTTTGTAAATACATACATATAATACAATATAACACCCAGACACAAAGCAAACATCTATGTAAATAATTAGTTTAAAGTTACATTTCAATTCACAAACGGTCCAGAGACCTCGCCCTCGTCATGTTCAAAGAATTTGGACTTGATAGGTATTCATAGACACAGTAGGACCTAGACAACTTTTTAGTAAGTAGGTAACTGCCAACTGGTAAGAAATAAGTAGGTGCCTATACGTAGATATATAGGTAGGTACATTATAATTATTTAATTATTATAAGTAGGTATTCCCAGAAGATAAAATATCGGAGAAAACATAAAGTAAAACAATGCAAAACGTAAAGTAATTTGTGCCGTTTGCCCCGTCGGTTGTTCCTACCTACCTAAAATTGATAGGGAGAAATAAACAACCGAGGTATACGCAACAGATATAATTGAATTTTTACAATTTAAAAAAATAAAAAAAATAGACCGGCAAGATCAGTGGGAGGGCACATAAATTTATGGGGCCGCGGGTTTGGGCACTTTAACCAGTCACCACCATCCACACACTACCGCGGGAAAAGTACTCTCCTGGTCTGGTACGGGGCCCCTGGATGGTGAGTGGCCCCAAGGTGGCAGCGGCAAGGTGGTACACGCCGGAGTACTTCTGTGGAGGCTGCTGAAGTGTAGCCCCAGCTTCGACGGGTGATTTTTGCAAGGAAGCAAAGTAGTGGCGAGTAGTGAGTGTTGAATCCGTGATTTGTTAAGTCCGTTCTTTGTTCCTGGAAGCGACAAAATTCCACCATGTTAAAATGGGAATCTGCCTAGCTTCCGTTCTGGGAACCCACCGACGGCTACGAAATTACCAGAAAATACTCACCCGCAGTGTAGTATTGCCGTGGTGGTAAAACCAGAACGGAGTTCACAATAAAAGTGGAAATTAGGCAAAAAGATATTGTTTGAAGCTGAAGGCTATTATTAAAAGCATACGGCAATGAAAATTAAATAAGGGAAATGGATTTAAATTACATAAATTTAGCATTTTATAAAATATTAGCAAAAAGATCGAAAAGTTAAGGTAGACGCAAAAGAAAAGATGATGAAACTTAACGTATAGAAACTAGTGCATGATTAAGCAATTTAGAAAAAGAAAACTATGATTTGAACACTGTAAATTAAAACAATATTAGTACAATTTAAAAATTAACGGTTATTAAGAATACATTTTGGTTTTTTATGTGCCATTTAAAACTTACCCTATGTCGGGAACACACAAAGAACTGTTATTACGTGTTTAGAACACAATTAGAGTGTTTTAAATTATATCGAAAAAGAAACAAATTTTTGAATTTCAATTGCACAGTCGGCTAGTGCGCTCGGAGCTGGCAAAAGTTATACGAGTCTATTTGCGGCCAAGTCTAGTGACGACTGTGGCGGCGCGGGCGGCCGTGGCCCAGCGTCGACCACCACCTCCCCGATACATACCCCTCGGAGCTCTTATGAACCGGTCGTACGTAATAAGGATGCGTTGATTCAATAAGCGCTAAGAAACAGGTGCCGCACTTAGGATCTAGGATTACGTCGTAGTTATTAAGTAGGTTTATTATAAAAATAAGTTAGAATAAGGCTGTATTGTACATATTTTTATTAGTTTAATTTTTTAAGTAGGCTAAGGTTGTAAATATTATTTTTAAAAATACAAATTTATATTAAATGAGTAACGTTCCGTTACATTACCCGCTCGTCCCTCATAAGGATTTTATTTTAAAAATAAAATCCGCATTAAGTATTTACTTTGTACCAAATTCTTTGCAATTACCTATCACACTACCATTCATAACATTCAATCCTCATTATTCATACAGCCTTTCAGAAAAACATCAGATAATTATTATAAAATTATGAGACGCGCCTTTCATAGTAAAAATCAAATGACATTTTAATATGTTCGACATAAGACTCGATGCAAGAATTGTAAAAATGATTTTAATGGACTTATAAACATAACAGAACTTTCATTAGTTACAATATTTACCATAAATTTTCAAATCTTTTATATGCCAAGTGCCCAAGTTTTTACCCGACATGTCTTCTAAAACGTAAACAAGTGGCGAGAGTTTTTCAGTAACTCGGCATTTTATATATTTTGGGGCAAGCTTTTTGCTAAAGTACTTGTCCTTGTCACTTAATACGTAAGCGCGCTTGTAGACGATATCACCTACATTAAATTCGAACGGTTTGCGTCTCAAGTTGTACTGAGATGTGTTCTTAACGTGAGCGTGATATAGTGACTTTTGAACCTGATCGAAAACATTGCTTAAGCAACCGAGGTTTTCCGCATAAACATCGCGGGGCATAAATAAAACCTCATCACCTAAATCTATATCAGCGTAGTGCGAACCACACAGTACTACTTCTCTGCCAAAGACAAGAAAAGATGGAGTAAATCCAGTGGCTTCGTTTACCGAATTATTGATTGCAAACTGGACCTTTGGTATGAAAAGATCCCATGACCTGTGATCGCCTTCAACAAAAGTGGAGATACAAGTGATTATTGTTTTGTTGTACCGCTCAACTAAGTTCACTTGAGGTGTGTACTTTGGAGTGAAAAATACGTTAGGAATGCGGTATTTTTGGAAGAAATAGTTTGTCTGGCCACTAATAAACTGACTTCCATTGTCCATAAGTATGGTCTGGGGCACGCCATGAACCAGGAAAACTTGTTCCTCCAAAATTTTAATTATTACGTCGGAAGTTGCCTTTTTAATCGGGAAAATATGGCAAAATTTAGAAAAACAGCATGTCACTACTAGAATATAGCTATTCTGCTTTCGTGTAACAGGAAGTGGTCCCATTAAATCAATGGATATCATTTGGTAAGGACGTGAACATTGTTTTGGCCGACCCATGGTACCAAGAGTAGCGTGATTTTGGGTTTTGTACTGCAGACATACAGAGCACGTACCTACGTATTTTGCCACATCCTGATACATGCCTGGCCAGTAGTATCGAAGTGCAATGCGCCTGTACGTCTTGAAGATGCCAAAGTGACCAGCAGTGGGCTCATTATGGTTTTCCGCAATAACACCATCCCGAAGTTCCTGTGGAACGACTTCTTTCCAAGAAAACTCATTTGTCAAGTGACACTTATTTTTACTGAGGCGGAAAAGAGAATCGTTCTTAATTTGGAAATTTGGAACGTGTACTGGGCTATTGAGGCAGTTATTGTAGATATTTTTATACCAGTCATCGCTAGTAGTCGCAAATGACTTGGAAGTAACAATCGACGCGACTGGAACGGCTCTAGACAATGCGTCAGGAATGATGTTGTCTACACCACGACGGTGTTTGATTTCAAAATCAAACGACGACAAACGAACACCCCAACGTGCGAGTCGGCCAGTAGGATTGTTTAACGACAAGAACCATTTGAGAGCGCTGTGGTCTGTATAAACCGTGAAAGTTTTACCATTTTCGACGTAACATCTCCAATGTTCCAATGCTACTAGAACAGCAAGAGTCTCCCGTTCCGTAATGCTGTAGTTCTTTTCAGCCGTGGTTAGAGATCGGCTCATGTACGCAACGGGATGCTCCTTACCATCAACTGTCTGAGTAAGCATGGCACCTACTCCGTAATTACTGGCGTCCGTGTGTACCTCGAACGGCAGATCATAATTAGGACAAGAGAGTACCGGAGCGGAAACTAAACACTCTTTCAGCTTTTTAAAGGCAGCATCAGCTTCATCAGTCCATTTAAAAGGTGGGGTATTCTTCTTATTTGAAGTGAGCTTGTTTAGCGGACCTGCGATCGTGCTAAAGTTGGGAACGAACCTACGATACCAAGTGGCTGTGCCTAAAAACCGCTTAAGCTCCTTGCGACTAGTAGGAGTCGCGTAGTTGAGGATGGCTTCAATCTTACCTGGGTCGGTTCGCAGTCCATTCGCATCAACCACATATCCTAAGTACTTAAGCTCGCTTCTGAAGAACTCACACTTCTCTAGATTGATAGTGAGATTCGCCTTACGCAGCCTGTCTAGAACACGAAGCAGGAGGGAGACGTGATCATCAAAAGAGCTGCTTACAATGACTATATCATCAAGATATGCGAAAATTCGATGATCTACGTCACTTAGCAACGCATCAACCAAACGTTGTTGCGTGGCGGGAGCATTTGTAAGTCCAAAGGGTGTGGTCTTGAATCGGAAAGTTCCGCGGCCTGGGACGTAAAATGCCGTCTTGTCACGGTCCTCTGCAGAAATTGGTACCTGCCAAAAGGCTTTGGATAAATCGAGACTACTAAGGAAATGTGCGTCGCGCAAGTTATCCAAAATCTCAGAAATATAAGGCAAGTTGTATGCATCTCGTTTCGTAACTGAGTTGAGTTTACGGCTATCTAAACAGAAACGAGGCTGGCCATTTTTCTTAGTAACAATAAGAACCGGGGTCTGCCATGCGCTTTCGCACGGTTCCACCACATCAAGACTAAGCATTTCATCTACCTGTTCGACAAGTATTTTCTGTTTCTCAGGTGAAAGTCTGTAGTACCTTTGTCGAACAGGAGGTGAATCACCAGTATCAATGCGGTGGGATATCAAATGCGTTCGACCTAATCCCTTATGCTCAAAAGAAATATCCTTAAATTGATCGACGATATTATCCGCGATAGCTTTCTGCGAATCGTCTAAGTTATAGTAGGAATTGATAAAAGTCTGTTGGTTAGTTGCATTTAAATCCATTAGCGGTTCGCGTGACAGCTGTAGCGAACCTAAATATTTTGGACACAAATGAAAAGCGCGCCAGAAGTCGATTCCTAGAATCAGAGATGACTTCACTTCAGGAACTACATAAGCTTTCAGTATGTGAAATTTGTCCTCAAAATTTACAGGCAAATTGATATAACCCAAACTATCAAAAGACTGTCCACCTGCAGCAACGATTGACACGTTATCATCAGTACAAACCTTGAGACCTCGGTTAACTAAAATGTGATGCGCATTATTACCTAAAATGGTGACAGCTGCACCCGAGTCAAGTAGACCTGAGACTGTTATGTCATTTACTTTAATATTCACGTAGGGTCGTGTATCATCTAGAGGTTTATCTTCCAGAATTGTAGCAACGTTGTAGCTTTTGAAAAACATTTGTATCGTTTTCAACCATTCATTCCAATCTTCAACATTAAAACGACCTTTGGTTGAAGATGAATCACTACAATTCCGAGAAGCTAGTTTTTTGAATTCGGATTACACCTAGGACAATCAGGTTTCTTAACACCCTTAAAACCACACTTGAAGCACATAATTTCAGTATTCTGGCAATCACTCAAGCTATGGGAGTTATTGCAACAGCGAGGACAGTAGGGTAGTTTCCTGTCAGAATCAGAATCACTCTTGTTTATAGCATGTAAATATTTTTCATTGACATTATTATTAGTATTAGGTTTCATGTATGTATTTTGTTGTTTGTTTTTATAATCATTGTAGTTTGTATTATTTGTATGATTAAAGTTTGGTTTCGGTTTATTAAATATAGTATTAGATTTTTGTTTATAAGCAAACTCCGGTGCTACAGTATCAGACGTTGCAACTGGAGGTTCACGAAAATGTACCAAACGCGATTGAACATTTTCAAAGTTCCTACAAAGAGATCGCAACTGGCTAATAGTTTTAATTTCAGTCGCTGAAGCTAACGTGCTTGCATAGCAAGGTCTGATATTGTGCAATATGATTTCAAGTTTGTCTTCCTCCAGCAAGGGCTTCGACAAACGTGAAAACATACTCGACAATATTGACAAATAGATTGTTATGTTCTCTAGTTCACCCTGAGTCCTAGATCGAATCTCAGAGAGTAATCGATAATCATAATCAGTTTTGTCGAAGTCCTGCTTTAGAAGAACGACAAGTTCCTCCCAAGTCGATACCTGTTCCTTAACACTTCTAAACCAATGTAGTGCGTCATCAACAAAAATTTCGGTGGCAAATGAAAGAAGCTTTGATCCAGAAATATTACGGGCTTGACTAAATTCGTTGGCCCGTTGAATGAAAGAGCGTACACACGACTTACCATCAAACTTTAACCTACCCAATTCAGAAGTTCTATTACCACTATCGCATGTTACCGAAACATGAATTGGTGCGACGTTTTGAGTTTGCGACTCAGAGCTCGAGCCGGGCAAAGATAGTGGATCGACACTCTTCTTCTTCAACACCAGAAAACTTTCATAAAATTGTTTGAAAAGTGTGTTACATTCAGCATGTTGTTGAGAAGTTTTTTCATCTGTATTAATCCTATTTAGTCTGTGGTAAAGATGGTGAAGCATATTTTCGGTACGAGATAAAATATTTTTGTCTGTAACGCCATCATCTATGATCGCCTTAACTTTCTCCAAAAGTTCTAAAGAACTGCTTAAATCGATCAATGCATCTAGATGCGAGTACATGACGTCTTCTGAAGGAAAACATTGACTCAGCTTGATGATTTGTTTCCTAAGATCCGCAACAGTAGAACCAGGAGTTTCTCCACGAACACCAACCTCGTATTCTAATTCTGATTTTTGCAAAGACAAAAATTTAATAGGGTACGACATTGTAGTTGTAAATGGCACACAAAAAAAAATATATGATCAATGATGTAAATACTCCGTTCTGTTACAATCAGCTTTTAACAGAACGCTATGGTTTGATGATGATGATGGTGAATGATTGTACCTAGATGAAAAAATAAACAGAAAAAAAAATTTTGCAACAAAAAAATAAAACAAAGCGTTAACAAAAAAAAATTGCAACTGGTGTGAGTACAGCTTAACAAAAACAAAGATTTATTCTCCGTTAGTGTACGAATAGAAATTTTAACACTAGTTAAAAAAAAATTAAAACATGGCAACACTAAAAAAAATATTCGAAACAGTATCGACACACAAAGAGAACACTATACTCACCTCAGCTACTGCAAACCAAAAATTAAATAGCGTTTTACAAAAAACCACACACCGTGCAAAACTAACTACGTGCAGAAGAAGGTGGAAACTGGTTAAACCCACGTAAGAGGGCGCCAATGTGCCGTTTGCCCCGTCGGTTGTTCCTACCTACCTAAAATTGATAGGGAGAAATAAACAACCGAGGTATACGCAACAGATATAATTGAATTTTTACAATTTAAAAAAATAAAAAAAATAGACCGGCAAGATCAGTGGGAGGGCACATAAATTTATGGGGCCGCGGGTTTGGGCACTTTAACCAGTCACCACCATCCACACACTACCGCGGGAAAAGTACTCTCCTGGTCTGGTACGGGGCCCCTGGATGGTGAGTGGCCCCAAGGTGGCAGCGGCAAGGTGGTACACGCCGGAGTACTTCTGTGGAGGCTGCTGAAGTGTAGCCCCAGCTTCGACGGGTGATTTTTGCAAGGAAGCAAAGTAGTGGCGAGTAGTGAGTGTTGAATCCGTGATTTGTTAAGTCCGTTCTTTGTTCCTGGAAGCGACAAAATTCCACCATGTTAAAATGGGAATCTGCCTAGCTTCCGTTCTGGGAACCCACCGACGGCTACGAAATTACCAGAAAATACTCACCCGCAGTGTAGTATTGCCGTGGTGGTAAAACCAGAACGGAGTTCACAATAAAAGTGGAAATTAGGCAAAAAGATATTGTTTGAAGCTGAAGGCTATTATTAAAAGCATACGGCAATGAAAATTAAATAAGGGAAATGGATTTAAATTACATAAATTTAGCATTTTATAAAATATTAGCAAAAAGATCGAAAAGTTAAGGTAGACGCAAAAGAAAAGATGATGAAACTTAACGTATAGAAACTAGTGCATGATTAAGCAATTTAGAAAAAGAAAACTATGATTTGAACACTGTAAATTAAAACAATATTAGTACAATTTAAAAATTAACGGTTATTAAGAATACATTTTGGTTTTTTATGTGCCATTTAAAACTTACCCTATGTCGGGAACACACAAAGAACTGTTATTACGTGTTTAGAACACAATTAGAGTGTTTTAAATTATATCGAAAAAGAAACAAATTTTTGAATTTCAATTGCACAGTCGGCTAGTGCGCTCGGAGCTGGCAAAAGTTATACGAGTCTATTTGCGGCCAAGTCTAGTGACGACTGTGGCGGCGCGGGCGGCCGTGGCCCAGCGTCGACCACCACCTCCCCGATACATACCCCTCGGAGCTCTTATGAACCGGTCGTACGTAATAAGGATGCGTTGATTCAATAAGCTCTAAGAAACAGGTGCCGCACTTAGGATCTAGGATTACGTCGTAGTTATTAAGTAGGTTTATTATAAAAATAAGTTAGAATAAGGCTGTATTGTACATATTTTTATTAGTTTAATTTTTTAAGTAGGCTAAGGTTGTAAATATTATTTTTAAAAATACAAATTTATATTAAATGAGTAACGTTCCGTTACAAATTTTACCACCCAATCTTATTTTGAAGAGAATCGTTTAGTCCGGATCGGGGTTTTTCGGAAACCCCCTCAACAACGCATCACTAGAAAGTCCTACCTACATAGGTAGTAGTTAGTGTTAATATTAGTAAAATCGATGGCGTTACCTGACAACGCAGCGTGGTGAACACCGACAACCATATCAGAATATCAGAGAACACAATACTATAGCAATAGTATGGCGTAGTATTTATCACACATATGGCAGGGGTGGCTAAAGCGTCGACCGCGGAGGCATTTGCGGTAGTCCGCGAGGCAAAATTGGAATTGCATACTTTTAAATCAATTCTGGTGCACTTTTACATAGTACACAGCATAGTTGCTAAACCACCACACTTTCGAGGTGCAGTACAAAAGTTTCAAATTACTTAGTACCTTTTATCTATTATCACAGATCCTTATTGAATTATTACAAATTGATGGTTCAAAGATAATTTGAGGCGATCACTTTGCTTGTTTGTAAAGGCGAAATTACCACCAATTACAATTGCTTATTCGCTCGCTCTGATCTTATTATTATACTCCTCCTATTACAGTGGCATTCATTTCTACAGTCCAAACAGTTGTATCAGTTATCTGGTTCCCATAGTACAAGCTATGCTTAGTTTGGGGCTAGATGGCGCTGTATTTGAACGTGTGATATGTGTTTTTTTAAACGCCCTGATTTTTCACGCTCGCTGCGCTCGCACTGGTATTTTACTGTTTTCCTATTTTTCTGATTGAGCTAAATTACTACGCATTATAAAATTATTTTTATTTTTATGACATATCTAAACAATTTCCATGCTCGCTTTGCTCACACTATTCTTATTAGTTTATGTCCCTCCTGGGGGTCTAGCAAAGATACCAACCACTAACGCTAACGCCAAACGCTAACTCCAAAATGTACTGAAATGACCTTTCGGAAATCGCAAACTTTTCCGTAGCAAATGTCATTTCGATACGTTTTTGGAGTTAGCGTGAGGCGTTAGCGTTAGCGATTGTGATCTTTGCTAGACCCCCTGTTACGGTGGCGTTCATTTATACAGTCCAAACTCCAAAAGCTCGTGATTTTTCGCGCCCTCTGCGCTCGCGCTGTTTTGATACTATTTTTCAATGTTTTTCTGATTGAGCTTTGCTCGAAGGGACAGACAGACAGAAAAGCAGAAAAAATTATTTAGGTAAGTAGGTACTCATTAAATTGTTTTTACTCCTAATTATAACATTGATAAAGAGTACTGCTGTTAAATTTTTTTATAAAAAATCAGGTGCTGGTGGTATTGGTAGACCGCTGGGTTGTTTTGATCCAAAAAGTAAACCGCATACTTCAAAAGTTTGACCCTGACATATGGTATGGCTCTACTCTGCGTAGTAAATTATATACTATGGGACTTTGGACTGTGGAAATGAACGCCACTGTTACAGGGGGTCTAATTCTAATTCTAGTTGGGGGCGGTGAGGCCTGCACTGACGTCCCGCATGGGGTGTATTGTGCATTCCCCCCTGCCAGCCTCTACCCGAGCCAGCCCAGCTCCTTTATGTGGCGGAGCACGGCCTTGGGTTGCTGGCACAGCTGTTCCTGTGATGTTTTCTCAGGTGTTATGGATGGTTTGGGGACCGATTGCTGTCGATCCCATGGTCGTTGTTCTTGCTCGTTGAGTAAACGTGTCGTTTCTCTTGTCTCCTTTGTGGCTGTGCAATTTAGCAGCACATGTTCCACAGTCTCGTTTTCCTGCATGCAACCCCGACACAGCGGGCTATCAGTGGCACCAATTTTGTGCAGGTGATAATTTAGGTTGCAGTGTCCCGTGATGATCCCCACCATAAGGCGGAGATCTTGCCTTGATAATTTCAGCAAATTATTCGTCAGTCTTCCATTTAGGGATGGAAACATCACCTTGGCTTGCTTACAGTCAGTTTTCCTGTCCCATAGAATTTGCTGCTCTTTCTCCGTGTGAGTACATAGTAAATTTCTTACTTCCATTGCAGTGGGTTTGCATAGTTCCGCTATGCCACCTTCAACCTGCTTCGTCGTTTCCTTGAAATGACATTCGCTACGGAAAAGTTAGCGATTTTCGAAATGTAATTTCAGTACATTTTGGAGTTAGCGTGAGGCGTTAGCGTTAGTGGTTGGTATCTTTGCTAGACCCCCAGGAATAAGAATATTGAGCGCCCAGGAGCGACAGCAATTAGAAACGCGCGAGCGAAGCGAGCGCGAAATTGTTTGAAACATGTCCTGGCCGACTTTGGAATAATAATTTTGTAATTGGTACCTATCTATGGGTGGTAATTTTGTTTAATCCAAATAATAGGAAAATAGGAAGAGTCGTAAAAAAGCAGCGCGAGCGCAGCGAGCGTGAATAACTGAGCGTCTGGACTGTACAAATGAACGCCACTGTAAATAGGTAGGAGGTATACTCAAAATAAAAGCGCGAGTGAAGCGATCGCGAAAATTTTTGAAATATGTCCACCAGGCGTATTTCAAAAAAATTTGTAATGTTGTTCAAAAGTGCACCTGAATTGATCGAAAGTATTCGAAAGCATGGAGTTCCTAGGACTTTTGGGGGGGCCTATCTAGTTATATTGTGTAGGTTAATAATCAAATATTTATTATACTAGCATAGCATTATATTAAAGACGAGACAGGCATTCAAAAATTCAACTTTATAAAGTTTCAAGAAGTCATACTAATATGAAATAAGTTTTCCCGCGGTGGCGCTGGCGCGATTCTTCGTCTTCTCGTCCGCTCGCGCCCGCCTATTTTGCTGTCGCAGTTCGTTCGTGCTGTCAAAAATGTTATTTTCGATAGTTTGATTGTGTTTGTGCAAAATAAAAACACAAACAATGGTTTTGGTGTAGATTTAGATCCTCAGTTCTTTATTTTTGTATAATTAGTTTTAATAGTGTGCTAAAAGTGGATATATCGTTATAATAAAAATCATGTGGAATCGCATTGTGTTGTGAAGTTGATTTGATCGTTTTGTTGGAGCGAAGAAGTCCCAGATCTTCCAGATGCTGCCTTCCATGCCAATTCTGTTCGCGAGGGAAAGCCAGGAGGCATTCGAAAACAAAGTACAGCCTAGCACAAGTTTTTTCAGTCAACATTCTATTCCAAAATTCGGCAACAACCCTGAGGTGAGTCAGACAAGAAGGAACTTTTAAGTAATTTATTTTTATTTCTGTATATACTCACATCAAACTAATTGCTACCTACGGGTTATTAATCCCTATATCTCATTCATTTTAATAGGCCAGCCTAATAGCTCATCAATAAACTGTGTTATTCCTCGATTGAATATTGGCCTACGTAATTAGTTGTCGCCATTTTTGAATTTACGAAGATGAGTGATAAAAAGTAGACGATTCTTACTTGACCTCGTTCTGTATTCCGTTGTTCCAGGTGGTGCCTGAGGCTACACAAGAGGCCCTGAAACAGGATGAGACAAAGATAAAGAAAGAACCAGACAAAAAGAAAAAGAATGATCCACCTAATGTTGATGATAATGCTTTAGAAAATGGTAAGTACAGACACCAAGGTATTGTAAGTATAAACTATGAATTATTCAACAGCAATATTTACTTACACCTAATAATTTCACAAGATAAAATTAGCTCAACAATATTCACTTCATATCCTGTCCCCTTCCCCTGACAAAAAATAAGAAATGTGCTGCTGTACAAATTCTGTCTATGAATGACTTAGTGAAAGTTGCCTAGATTCATCAATCCAAAAAAATAGAAGCAGAATTTTCTAGAAGCATTCTAGTGAATCAATGCAAAGATGATACCTAACGAAATGATCATAAATTTTCTCTTGTTATCAAAACCAGAGATACAAATATAGGTCAATGTTGTTGAATTGAGGATGTATGAAATGGAATGAGTGATCAAATAGTTGTCTATGATTACTAAAGACTTGCATAGTGAAGAACTTTAGAAATGCATGGATTAATAATGATTTTATTTGATACTGTGTTTGTTTATTTGTCGTGATTATCTCTAAAACCCTGTACCCTGTGGGCTTACAATCAAATAACTGTAGATTGAATCAAACTACAATAGAATCATCATTTTAGCATCTATAGGCAAGTCATTGTAATTCGATAAACATAATTGTAAATAATTCCCATCTAACTCTATTTATTCCAGCATTTGTAAGATCATATTACCAGAGAGCACAAACAAGGCTGTCATCAGGGCCTACAAAAAAATTCACACAATTCCAAAATTTATTGAGAGATTTCAACCCAAACACAGAGTCCCCTGTAGATTTGTATAGGAAGATAGAAGAGTTGTTCGGAGAAGAGCACAAGGATATGACTGAAGACTTTCTACTGTTTTTGAAGCCTGGACAAGCAGCTGAAGTTGGACGGTTTATGGATAGATTTATGTTGGTTCAGATGACCAATTTTATTAATTTATTACATGTAAGTATGGTACGGTGTTATACTTAACCTGTTTGGGTTAGTTCCCTTCTTTCACACATTGTGAAAGAAAAACAAAATAGTATTATGTAACTTTTTTAGGGTTCTCACCCAAAGGTTAAAGCAAACCCTATTACTTATCTGCTGTCCGTCTGGCTGTCTGTCACCAGGCTCTATCTCATGAACCGTGATAGTTAAAAAGCTGAAATTTTCACAGATGATGTATTTCTGTTGCCGCTATAACAACAAATACTAAAAACCAGGCTAAAATAAATATTTAGAGGGGCTCCCAAACAACAAACTTGATTGTTTGCTCATTTTTATAGTTAATGGTATGGTACCCCTGGTGCGTGAGTCCGACTCGCGTTTGGCCAGTTATTTCTTAACATTACATCATCAGCCTGAAGATGTCCACTGCTGGACATAGGCTACCCCACTTTGGATGCTTATTATAGGGGGCTTGGCATAATTACCGCACTTGGCAGGCGTCTTGGTGATAACAGATTATTTTTATGTGAACAAAATAAATAAAAAAAAAAAAAAAAAAAATGTACCGAGGAAAATGCTGCTGCGTAATCCCTGGGTGTTCTGTTAGCCGGCTCTTATGGCAACAGCATACCGCTAACTTCATCATCATCAACAGCCTGAAGATATCCACTGTTTTTTTAGAGATTGAAGTAAGTAATAAAAACTGCCTGGTTTTAATAAACAGAACAGTTTTTAGTAAGTACATAATTCTCTAAAAAAAGCCAGCCAAAACAGCTAGCCAGCTGTTTGTGACTGAAGGGCTGAACAAACGTTGATGTAATTTACTGTGTAAATAATTTGTATAGTGCGGAATTGGTAATTATTATTCGTATTCGGTATAGCGCTGAATATTTGGTTGAAGTGTTTAAATTTCTGTACAGGCCCTACCTACAAAGTTGGGATTTTCGGGTCGGTTTAAAAATCTATATTTGGCGCATATCTATCTTGTATAAAAATATAGGGTACTTTTTATCGCTATAACTATAGGCCAGCGAAGCCGAAAACAGCAGCTAGTATCTAACAATATTTTTCACCTTACAGAACACATTTGCGAGGAAACCAACGGTTCTCCGTAAAGTCCTCCGAGCGCTTACAACTGGTAACAACAGCGGCAACAGCGAAGAGATGAAGTCGCGGGTGCTGCCACACTTCCGCTCGCATCCGCGCCTCTCGCAGATGTTTAAGTCGCTGTTCCCGGATGAAAGGCCGCCTGATAGGTCAGTATTCATCATCGTCATCATCATCATCATCATCATCATCCAAAATATCAAACAATCTGAAGGATCTTCATAAATTTCTGACGTTATATTCTACAGTTATCTTTTTGTTAAAAATAACCCCCTCCCCCATTGAACTCCACTTTGAGCGGCTGCTCATTTCCGTCGTCCATCGGCTCCCCGCGTTTTCACCAGATTGTCGGTCCATCTAGTGGTGGGCCGGCCTTCGGTGCGCCTTTCGGTTCGTGCGGTCGCAACTCGAGAATGAGAAGCTCTCTGTAAATAGGCCTTACAAAACATGATAATAAAATAATGTACATCTACAAAAGAAGAATAAAATAATTTTTGCAAAACTATTTTTAAAGTGCCAAACTAGTTTTGGATAAAATTGTTCATGGCCGAAACGTTTTTAGGATCTAGCCATTTATAATTATATTGTATAAATAAATAACCGCGGGGAGCTGATGGAAGCAGGAGTCAAGCAGCCGCCTCAAAGTGGTGCTCGATGGGGTCGCCTTCAGCGTTTTCAGGCTGAAGATGATGATGGTAATTTTAATTATTTGACGCCATTTCACACAGCGCCAACTTGCCCCAAACTACCAATCTATGATTAGACTACTAAGTTAGTAGTACCATGGGGTCCCATCAGGTACAAACGAAAAACAGCCCGAACTTGAAAAAAATTGTAGTAATCGTGTCTAGAGTTACTAGTTAGTATCCAGTGTATTCATTTGGCCCAATACTTCGCCAACACGCAATAAATGTCGCTTGATAATCTTGCGTTTGCAGAAATAACATAATTTGTAAAATAGCCCGCGTTATTCCGTGGTATGGGATGAGGCATCTGTACTGTAGGTATTATGTTATCTGGGGTCGTACTAACTAGGTACCTAACCTATAGAAGGTATGTTTCCAAACAACGCCTTAACAAACCGCGTTACTTTTTGGTATTTTAGATGATTTAACCTGAGAGATGTTTTATTTTTCTTACCAGTGGAATGTTACATCAAAACTCTTGCTACGTTTCTGTGCACGATTTCATCGCGCAATTTTATTGTCATACCAAAAATTTACTGGGAGCTCTTCCCACAGAGTACTGACAGTTTCCAGGTTCCAGGTTTCCAGTATGTTTCTAGTTTGAATGTCCTGATAGCTCAGTTGGTAGTGACTCTGCCTTCTGAACTAAGCATAGGTTGTGGGCTCGATTCCCACCCAGGACAAACATTTTTGTGATGAATAGTTGTTAGTTCTGTGTCTGGGTGTTATATTGCATTCTATGTATGTATTTTCAATCAAAAAATATAAGTATTATATCAGTTATCTGGTTCCGATAGTACAAGCTATGCTTAGTTTGGGGCTAGATGGCGCTGTGTGAAATGTCCACACATATACTTTATTTATTTATTTTGTTGTTCCAGTTTGTACGAAAGTGGCGTGGACACGATAAACGAAAGTTTCCTCACCAATGACAAGGGGTACGACGTGTGGGAGTTCGAAGAGGAAGCCAAGAAGAAGCTGGACTATAAGGAAGAACTTGATACTATGGTACCAACTAACTTTTTTCATTTATTACGCAACTTTTACATACCTACCCACATTTATTAGAATCTGTTTTGCCAAACGTGACGTAACATTACCTGAAATGTGGCATGTGGTCAAAAGCGTTTGACCACTTGCCACCAAAAACCGAGATTAAAGGTTGATAGACCTAATTATATTATTAGACTAACTAATAATATATTATTTACTAAAAATTCCACTTAATCTGTTTTTTCATCTTACTATATCAATAATACGTGTTTATACTATTTCAAAGCCTTTGCAAACCATTTTTAGCAATTTACAAAATTGTCTAAGGAATTGAAAATTACTAGCTTCTTTGTTTGGATCTCTTCAAGTTGAGAGTGAATAGGTATCTTCTAGGCAAGCATGTACCACCGTAGACCGCGTCGTAACTTATCATCAGGTAAGGTCGTGGTCAAATGCAAATGTATCCAGTTATAACTGTTTAGTTGTAAACTAGTTGCCTGAAATAAAATAATTTGTTATCATCTATAATAGGGATGATAACTACATTTTTTTTTGATAAGTAAATAATATTCCTCTAAAGATAAACATTTGTGAAAACAAAAATTAAATATCTCAAAAAATGACCAAGTTACAAGCATTTTAAAAACCGGAATAGAAAGAGATAGCTCTAACGACAAGTCTTCTTTATGAAAGTAATATTTAGTTGTTCATTTTTAATAGTAGTGATCATGCCTATTATAAAAAAAACGATCCGGCAGTCTCTCTTTAAACATGGCGAGATCGCAACGCTTCGACATATCATATCAATATCAATTTGGCTATTAGCCTAACATCAGACGCCTCGTCTGACTGCCACTGAAAAAAAAGTTTAATTCAACCGTTTCCAATTGTTATAGTACCTCAACGGCCGCGTGTTTCTACAACACAAACGCCAACTCCGATCCGCGCGCGTCTCCTTCCCATTCAGCAAGGAACCGTATCGAGTCCACGCGCTCCGCCTAGCGCCCGCTCACTGCCACATAACGCCGCCAGACTCGGACGACGAAACAAACAAAACAAACAAGAATAAACCCCCACCGAAACGACCAAGGAAACAAAACAAGTCTCCAACTAAAAAGGACGTCAACGACAACACCAAAAAAGACTTGACCATACTCAGCCCGAAACCGAAGAAGCAGGCGAAAACGAAAAACGGGAAGAAGGAATCGGAAAAAACGGAAAAACAAAAGGGTAGCAAAAACGTTGCGCAGAAATCGAAACAGGCGAAGATCGACGCTGCGGAAGCTAAGCCTGAAGCTTCGGTTAGCATGCCCAAAATTGAAACATCGGTTACGGTTCAAGCGAAACCAATTGTGAAAAGCAATTGGACTCGGGATGAAGATAAAACTATGTTACAAGTTTTAAAAGGCGAGGCTGGTTCTGAGAAGGTGTTCGGAAGGATCAGAGAACTACTACCGCATCGGTCGCCGACAGAAATCAAAGAGAGATTCTGCCACGTGATGACGCTGCTGCAACAGATGGCCGTCGGTGAAGTTACTTAGTGTGAAGCTGTTTTTAGGATTAGGTGAAAATATTTATAATTTTTATATAACATAAAATATTTTTTGACTGAATATTTGTTTTATTGAAACAAAAATTTGAGAGATATTGTAGTGTGAAGTAATTTAATTAAGTTGTTATTAACTTTTGTCAACTATACTCGGCTCAATACAAAAATATACCAGTGTGCAGTTTTAGTAACATTATAAAACTCGGGAAACTTAAAGTACCTACTTGAGGCCAAGGAAGTTATAAGTATACTTTGGTATACTTATAACTTCCTTGCTTGAGGCCTATAAGTTCATTGTTCATCATTAACAGCCTGAAGACTGCTGAACACAGGCCTCCCCCAGGGAGCGCCACTTAGAGCGGCTGCTCGCCTCCTGCATCCATCGGCTCCCCGCGGCTTTCACCAGGTCGTCGGTCCACCTAGTGGGGGGCCGGCCTACGCTGCGTCTTCCAGTTCGTGGTCGCCACTCGAGAACCTTTCTTCCCCATCGGTTGTCAGTTCTACGAGCGATGTGGCCTGCCCATTGCCATTTCTTGCCTTGCTAATCCTAAGAGCTACATCGGTCACTTTAGTTCTCCTGCGGATCTCCTCATTTCGGATCTTATTTCGCAGGGAAACACCGAGCATTGCTCTCTCCATAGCTCGTTGCGCGTTCATTGTTCAATTATTTATAAATTGTAGTTATAACCTGTTTTTAAGGTTACACCTTTTTGCTTAGGAAATATCAAGTATGGAGGTGGGTAAATCTCAGTTTAAAAAACTGCGCATTTGGGCGCCAAGTTGGCCAAATGTCATTTTATATCACCAAAATTTTGTATTTTTACTTTGCTTTACATTTAATACAAAAGAAACAGTAATGCCCCGACTGGGTGAAAATTATTACCTTCGCAAATGCTATTTCGAAAGAGAGCAGGTGCCGACACAAAGCGTGATGATAAACAAAATGCAACCACCTCTCGCTAAAGTTTACTTCAAGTCCATGAATAGGAAGCTGAAAGTACTCGCAGGGCTAGAGCCTCCGATGCAGGGCGGTGGGAGCGACTGGTACATCCCACCAGGACAAGTGCTCGACGGAAAACTCGTCATGCAACCAATAAAAAAGGAGTATCTACAAAAACTAGGCTTTGACGGCATCGCCGCTTTCGGCGAGCAACTTGTAGCAGATCGTCGCAAACGAATGGAGAAAGAAAAGAATAAAGTTCTAGTTGATAGTGATTTTAACTGGAAGCAAAAAATAGAACTCAACTGCAAGCAGCAATGGGAGGATACGTCGAAAAAAGCGGCGCACGCGAATACCGTTGCGATCAAAAATGCTTTCAATGATTTCACGACTATGTACACCAGCTCGATAAACAGAATCGAAAATCTGCTATTTGACGCTTCTATCAAAGAAATAGAAGAGATGAGAGAGGCAACGTTCAAAAAAATGAAGGAGCACTACGAGGACCTTCTCAAGAAACAAGCTACTATGTTGTATGATAGGTATACGAAACGATTTAACGAAGAAAAAGAAAAACTGAAACAAAAATTCATAGAAAATATTGAAGAAACTCGCACAATGTTAACAAATCAACTCCACGACATAAATCTGGACAAACATATCGCCGTAGAGAAGTTGAGGCAGCTGCTGGAATGCATGAACTTGGCATGTCAAGTGTATGTGGCGCTTAAAGAACGCGAGGAGTGCAAAAAAGAAACTGAACTGTCTCAGTACATACATAGGAAAACAATCAGAATTTTAGATGACAACATCGCTATGAAAGATTTCGAAATTCGACTTGAAAAGGAAAAAGAACGGAAGCGACAGGAGTTCAACATGATATGGAAAAAGAAGATTTGCGAAGTTGTTAAGAAGTTCCAAATGTTCGCAACGTATTGTTTGAACGAACTGCCTGATCACGCAGACTTCTTTATTGATATGGAGAAACTGATGATGCTGCAGTTGAACGAAGCCGTGGAGAATCCAGTTGCCGAAAGCATTATAGTGGCCGACGATGAGCCGGTATTCCACACTCCCATTCCGAGACCGCACCCGTTTTACGTCTTTTGCGATAAGGGGTACAAACCTGTTCTTAACCAAGATCTTTGCCCCAAACACTGCACGTCGAGCGCTTCTCAGTTGCCCGTGGTAGTTGTGAACCAACGATTCATATACGCTGCGTGCGACAACTTCGAAGTATTCACCGACAAAATAACAGAATTCATCAACGGGCGTCGCGGAGAAGACATCGATTTTGAAGACCATCACAACTACGGTCTTGACGTCCCAGTCACAATCACGAAGTCTCAACAACTTTTGGAGCTAAAGTTACAAAGCTCTATAATGCAAGTTCTTCAAGAAGAGTTACCAAACGTAAAAGAAGTGCCCATTGAATGCTGTATGTGCTGCAAACCATATTGCTTTTGCAGTCCGCTTCACACTTCGAAGATGGATCTACATTATAGCGTAGAAGAGACAAAAACTCCTTCGTTGAAATCGATTCCTTCTGGTAATAAAATCGATTCTCGAAGTGTAGAGCTGGTGCATGAACGGGAGCCGAAATGGGAAAGCTACATGAAATATATCACCCCGACGAGATGCCATTGCGGGAAACGAGCTAAGAAACATTTGAAGGAGCATCTGCCGCCTTACATGAGAAACACGTCGATGTATGATCGGCCATCTTTGCCGAATTACGAGATGTGTTCTGTAGCTACTTTGCAATCTATGGTGAAAAAGGCACAACGAAAACGCGTCAAGCCGCCTCCTGAAATAGTGGAACCGAAGACCCGTGATGTTGGCACTGAATGTATAGACCAGAGTTTCGTGAAATTGTGCACTTGCTTCTCAGATCAGGAATTACAGTTGCTATTCCAACAAATTATGAATGATATGGACGCAGGGAAAGATCAGTTCAAAATAATCGATGGCGATGTGACGCCTAGTTATCTGACCCGGCGAACTAGTTCTTTCGCTACAGAATGTGCGCATACGCTGAAATCTCTGCTAGATGAATCGCCACAGTTGCAAGAAATATTCAAAAAAACCTGATTGCAAGTATGATTAAAATACCTATAACAGAACCATTCTAGCGCTCCTAACCATAGATTACTTTTAATAAAACTATAATTTAGAGGGTACTTATATATTAATAAAATAAAAACAATTTTGTTGGTCTATAAAAATCTTTTATTATTAAAACCACTGTAATAGTGTGTAAGTACGGCAGTGTTGGCGCACATCTGCCGCGCACTGGTTGACGAATACAAGGTAACATTACAATATACCGAATGATCTGAAACGCCCAAAGCGGGCGGTAAATACACAAACAACTAAATAAGCAAATCGGAACAGAAACAAATGATCAAAATAAATACAATACGATTATATTTATGGAAATTTATGAGACCGCGACGCGTAGTCAGACTGGCGCGCCGTAATTTTATTGTTTTAGATAGATGCTAGGTAATGCGGCGTCTGCCTTATATAAGTTCCGATCACGAAACACCCGCTCGTAGTGTACCTAATCCTTAATTAAGTCAGTCCTAGAACTGTATAGTTTAGCTGTAGAGGTCGTCGTCGCCGCCTTCTTCCTGGAAGGTTGGCTGGTCGCCTCCCGACGTGCCGGTACCGCCCGCCGCCCCGCCCGATGTTGGGAACCTGAGAGCAAACTTCTTGTTCAATATTTGTATAACTGTATTCGCTAGCTGAACTGTATCTGGAAAAATAAATCTGTTGTTAATCATAAGAGAAAATTTTCATAAAATATAATAAATTACACAGTTTAAAAAGACTATTTTCGGAGGCATTCCGTTGATTTTGTGAACTGGTTTTCTTTTTATCAGCTGTAGTAGACCATATTACAGTGAAACTTGGTTAAGTGGGACCTGGATAAGTGAGAAACCTCCATAACTGGAACTCATGCTGAGGTCCCAACACTTTGGCACTGAATTACCTCTGTTAGTGGGACGAGGTAAGCCTCTATATCTGGGATTTGTTCTTTCGATTTATCATCATAGTTACCTCTATAACTGAGACAGCTAGTAAATTTTATATGCATAAACCTCTGTAACTGAGATAACATTTATGATTTTTATAGCAGTATCGCCTGCTCAGCGTAATCTACAGATTAATTTGTAAAGGAAAAATTAGAATCACGAGCGGGGATTGAACCCGCATCCATCCATCCCTCAAGCCGGGATATGCTTTACTTAAGCTTTTACTTTTACTTCAATCCCCGCTCGTGATTCTAATTTTTCCTTTACAAATTAATCTGAGATAACATTGTTTGTTTACTCATTCTTATTCTACCCACAAATTCCACATGTAATTCCAAGTGCGTAAGTAATTTTGAGCATCAATTGCCTTCAGTTTTAGTTTCGCTTACTAAGTAAATTTAGTAAAAATTTCTAAACGCGAAGCAGTAAAAGCACTAGAAACTGCACAGTTATTTTGAAATGTCATCAATTGGTGACCGAAGCATATTTTGATAAAATTTATAACATCGAAAAACATCTGATGGCTGATACTTCCAAACGACAAACTAAAATGACAGATTTTTATAATTGATACATTCTGTTTCCATATTCGTACATATTACGTGTAAAAACGTGCTTGAATATTTTTATTGATTACATTTGTTTGATTACCTTTAAGTACTATTTTTTTTATTTAAACTCATTTACATACATAACACGTTATTTTATTTAATGATCGCACCTGTGTAACTGAAATAACCTGTATTCTCACCTCTATTAATGGAACCCTCTGTAAATAAGACAGATATTTATTTATTCCTGTATATCTGAGACACTGGGTAAGTGGAATACCTCTATAAGTGAAACGACATTGCAGGTCCCTTGATGCCTCACTTAACCAGGTTTCACTATTACAAAAAGTGGATAAAATCATAGAATAGGATATTCTTCCCGTTTCTATGGATGTAGTGGACCATACCAAAACAGCCGAAAGTGGACAGATGAATAATTTTTTTCGCGCCATACTATGGCTGCAGTGTACCATATAAAAAGTGTAAATTGATAAATCCCCACCTGAAGTTAGTGCCGAACCCGCGCGACTGCTGCAGCGTCTGCGCAAACATCTCGTACTTGCGGATGTCATTATCTGAGACGGAGCGACGCGCGAACTTCATCGCCTCCTCGAAATGGGCGCGGCTGATCTCCGGCACCGGGTCCTCCTCGTCCATCTGGGGGTATAGTGGACAATAATAGGCGGTGACACTTGCATCTTCAAGATATAGTGGGCAATAATAGGCGGTGACACTTGCATATTGGATATAATGGACAAAAATGGCCGGTGACACTTGCATCTTCAAGATATAGTGGACAATAATAGGCGGTGACACTTGCATCTTGGATATAATGGACAAAAATAGCCGGTGACACTTGCATCTTCAAGATATAGTGGACAATAATAGGCGGTGAGACTTTCTATTAAAATCATCATCAACAGCCTGAATACGTCCTGCTAAACATAGAACTTACCCGTAGAGCACCACTTTGATCGGTTGCTCGCCTCGTGCACCAGCTCCCTACGGTTTTCACTCTTCACAGATTGTTGGTTCACCTAATAGCCCAGACAACGAAGACCAAAAAAAGATGATTGGTGGAGTCCTTAACCATAGGCCACAGATTACAAGTTGTTCACGAAACCGAAACTTGACTTGACTTTTACCCACTCCCTGATTCCCCAGGACACCTTCCTCTATAACTGTGCCAAAATTCAGGTTTACAGGAATTATTTCCACAAGAAATGTCTTCGTTGACTGAGTTATAAATATAACATAAGTTATAGTGCAGTTAAGTGCGTGTTATGTCACGAATTTTTTGTAAAACAAAACGATAATAAAATCGGTTATTTATAAACTGTGGATTTATTGCAAACTGACAATAAAATTTGTTTTACAATAGAACGTATGATTTTTCGATTATTTATATATAGTCGGTCCCCAGCGGTGAGTTTATAAAAAAACGGTTTTTAGTAGCGTTTAATTGAGACCAAACCCGTATTAATGCATAATAAAATTACTGTAATTTTTTTAGAGTCACACCAGTAGGTTACGATGACGAGCGAAGCGAGAAGTATTAGGTTAGTTTTGACCACACTAGAAGTACACAATTACAATGCTAAACAATTATAAATAACCAAAAAATCGGCTTTTTATTGTGAGACACATTGCCTGTTTGCAATAAATCGACAGTTTATAAATAACCGCGTTTTTTTATAAACGGTTTTTACAAAACGAGGGTAACATAATATAATACTCACGTCCATAACAGCGTTTGGCGCCTGCGTCTGGCGCGTGCGCTCGCGTGTGATCTCCGCCTCGATCGCTTGTCGGATGGCGAGCTTGCAGGCGCGCTGGCAGATCTCCGTCAGGTCCGCGCCGCTGAACCCTTGGGTCACCTGCACAAAGCAAATCTAGTTAGTCAATTGACATGCCATGTTAGGTCTTATGATGCTGGATCATCATTAATGTATATATAAATATGTGTGGACATTTCACACAGCGCCATCTAGCCCCAAACTAAGCAAAGCTTGTACTATGGGAACCAGATAAAGGATATAATACTTAGATACTTTTTTTGTTTGTAAATACGTATAATTACAGAATACAAAAAATAATGGGGGGGCGTGGGAATCGCACCCACAGCCCTCAGTTCAGAAGGCAGGGTTACTACCAACTGAGCTACCAGGCCCATCAAGTGTTAAGCACTGCTCCCGTTCCTTGAGATTGCTATAGTATTTACTTGCAAGTAGAGTCAAATCTAACTCGATAGCAAAATGAGATGGGCACGTGAAGAGGTAAGCAGTGAGCTCAGCGTGCGGGGGGCTTGCAGCGCACTTCACAGCGCCCATTAAGTTTGTTCCATACATAAATGTTTCTTATTTAATTTGTTGGAATAATTTGGATTGTTAAACATCCATAAGCAAAATTGATTTCTGTGAGGCGTATTCAAGCTTTTAGGTAGAGAAGCCAAGTGAAAAAAGTCAACGCCTTCATTTTGAAGTCTTTTATGGCAGTCATTGTAAGTTTCAAAAAGTTACGACCTTCCAAAAAATTCAATCTTGTCCGTTAATATTTTAGTATAACGCGAAACAATAACGAAAGGACTGAAAAGAGCAATTATTTCTATTGCTCACCCCTTCTGCTCTTAAACACATTAGCGGAAGAGGTAAAATAAGAGTTTCATGTTTGCGTCAGATTCGTTTCTTTAATGGCACACGTAAGTCCTAGTCGATCCAGTGACCAATGAACATGTAGAGTATGTCGTACCTTGGCAAAGATTACAAAGCCCGTTGATAGCCCGTGAACATAATTTCTCGTACAAACACGACTCACCTGCGGGGGCAGGGGGCGAGGTAACAAACCGAGACAAAGTCATACGAAATTACGAAGGACAGAGCAGGATGGAACAAAAGGCACATTGGGTGTCCCGCTTCCTCTCGTAGGATTAGCAGTTGAAATAGACTACTAATTTTGGTACGAGGGGAAGTCGTATCGTTGGTCAACTGCCATACAACAAAGTGAATGTACCTTGGCGATGTAAGAGAGGTCGACATCCTTAGCGATGGGCGACTTGCGAAGGTTGGCGCGGAGGATGGCCTCGCGGGACTTCTCGTCCGGCAGCGGGATGTAGATCAGCTGGTCGAGGCGACCGGGCCGCAGGATGGCCGGGTCGATGATGTCCGGGCGGTTCGTCGCACCTGCCAGTTTATACAGGTGTAATTTAATTCATTAGCATAAATTGAGCCCATGATAGTACATCATTTATGGATGATTATTAAAGAGTAACGAGTGTAAAAGAACATATTTTTATTGAAAATTATGAAGATTTTCGCGGCGCCTATCGCAGTTGATTTTGATACATTTAAACGTTTTTATACCTTGTATGTACTAATTAAAAACAGTACTTCATTATTTTAATTAAATTTTGTATTGTTGCATTTGATTAAGTAAGTTATTCCATATTTTGGAGTTATTATTATTACCAAACCAATGTGTTAGAATTCAAAAATTTTGGTCCACATGTGACCAGTATCAGGAGTAGGTACAGAGTTTCAAAGGATGCTAATGAATTCTATTACACCTTGTATATTAATTCAAACAGGTACATAACAAGTTGAAAAAATCTTGTAAATAAAACCCTGAATGTCAGTTGAGGGAGTTTACGCCACACAAAACAAAAACACTAACTTATACCACAGCTTCCCAGCTCGCTCTCACGGACCGCTTGCGGCTCAGCGAACAGAGCATCCCAAGAAAATATACACCATGGAGAAGCCATTGCCGATTGCTCTCAAAAAGTACGACATTAACTAGAATCAGTAAATAAGTGGAGGAGTAATTTTTTTAAATTAACATTTGATCCAAATTTTTTAAATAATAGATACTCTACTTGCGTATTTTTTTTATTTTGTTGTAATGGAATATTTAAAATAGTAGATTAAACATTGGCTCTTGTGAGCCAACGTTTGTGTGTGCTAATAGCTTTTGTTACGAAGTCTTTTTATGGAAGTTATTGTACAAATTAGGCTCGTCACACTCGATCATCACAACTAGAGAAGTAATGAATATAAAAGCGATAAGACCGCCCGTTGCGTCACTTAATTTGTGCGATTATTCGATTGTTCCTGTAATGTTCCTGAAATTACTGGGCAAATGAGACTTTATGACCTGATTACACAGTGTAGTAATCTAATTACTAGACAGTGTGATGTCTCAGGATGACGTGCGCAGTGCAGAGTCACGCGAAACTTTATTATTTTAAAGTTCCGAGTGACACTGCAACTGTTATGGGCGGCCGTATTGCTTAACATCAGGTGAACGACCAGCCCGTCGCGTCATTCATTCTCATAAAAAAAAATGTGATGTTTAAATAAAGAAATTTGTATTTAAAATACGATATCTTTTATATCAACTGTTTGTGTATCATGTGATCTCAAAATGGTTTTCCTATTTCGATATATCTTCTAAAAAATGCAATGTTGTCCGATTGACATAGTGATTGACTTACCGATGATGAAAACGTTCTTCTTAGCCCCCATCCCGTCCATCTCCGTGAGGATCTGGTTGATGACGCGGTCGGCAGCACCGCCAGCGTCCGACACGGAGCCGCCGCGAGACTTCGCGATCGAATCCAACTCGTCGAAGAACAACACGCACGGAGACGCTGATCGGGCCTGTCAGGAAACACATAGCATAATCGAGATCACCTTCCCTATTTTTAGAAATTGTTAGGAGATGCGTGTCCATACAAAAAGTGCCAACGCTTGTCCGCCTCTAAATGAAGAAGAAGAAGAAAGTTATTTATTTGTATAAATAAAAGATAACAAATTATAAGTCACTAGCTCCCACGGCAGGATACCCTGAGTCTGTGGGAGCTAGTTCTCTTCAAGGTTCATCTTATAATACTAAGCCAATCTAAAGTTTATACAGCTTAATACTATATATGATATACCGATATATACTAGGGGTGATAAGACAAGCGCCTCTAAATGTTAGCAGATTTCGATGATAAAAGAGAAAGATAACGTAATTAGACAAATTTTCTCTATTTTTGGTAATTACTGTAAAGTGTAGGCTGTCCATACAAAAAGTGCAAAGTTTTTCCACCTCTATATATGTTATCCGGTTTTGATGATTTTTTTTTTATTTTGTCTACCAAGTAAAAAATCATGGTCTTGAGTTTTTCCTTTTTAAAGTTTTTACAATATCTTCGTATTTCTAGTCATCTAGAGTTACGAATGTTAAGCATCATTATGACGAAAAAAACTAGTTGTGTAACTAGAACACGAAACTTATTTTCCAATAACCGGCCCAGTGCGAGTCGGACTCGCGCACCAAGGGTTCCGTATCTATAAAGACGAGCTTGTATGTTGTATGGGAGCCCCCTTAAATATTTATTTTGTTTATTAGTATTTGTTAGTATAGCGAAAAGAAATACATCATCTGTGAAAATTTCACCTGTCTAACTATCACGGTTCATGATATACAGCTTGGTGACAGATGGACGGACAGACAGACAGATGGACCCTAAAAAGTTAAACTCACCTTATCGAAGATGTCGCGCACGTTGGCCTCAGATTCACCAAACCACATGGTAAGTAGCTCTGGTCCCTTCACAGATATGAAGTTGGCCTGGCATTCGTTGGCGATGGCCTTGGCCAGGAGAGTTTTACCTGTGGTAAGAGATATGTATTAAGTTCTGGCAGGGTTAATATCAGGTATAAACTATAAAAAATAATTATGGACCAGTGGGACAATGCAACCGGAGTAATTTGAAATGTTCCTACTAACTATGCACATAAACTGCGTATTGCAGCTGTAAAATTCATACGATTTTACATGATCGTTTAGCAGGTCGCATTTCTCAATTGGTTCTCGTGAAATCTTGTGAATTAACAAGGCCATAGTATTATTAGGCCCACAGAGCAAAAAAAAAAAAACGCTTCCCTCTACATAGAGGCGCCTTTTCGACACTTCTCATACAATTCAAGCGTGTCAGGTATTACAATGAAACCTCTATGGTTTACCTGCGCAGATGACATATATAGCAATTGCCTTGTCATTAGTGCCACTGCTGTCAGCAAAACGTGCTGTGGGTTGAGTCGATATATTTTTATCGATAGTTTGATATGAGTTAAGTACGCGGTAAGGTACCTCTTACCTGATTGTATCATTAGGTACACTTTAGTACCTACCTATATCTTATGTGCCTTTTGTGCGTATTTCTATGTGTAATAGTGTTATTTTATTCTATTATACTCTATTCCGGGTCGACAATGGCCAGCCGATAAACATACCGGTATAAATCTAAAATAAATAAAATTGAATGTATTGGTATTGGTAGGTACGTCATGTTCGCGTCACGGATATACAGTCCACCTCACCTATTTTATGGCAAATGTAATGTGTGTAAGTATAGAGGTAGTTTATCGTCAGTTTATGGTTATAAAGATTAAGTTTATAAGCAAATCCGATAGGCGTCCAAAGTGAGGTTTTATGGGGGAGGCAATGTTTAGCAGTAGACGTCTGCCGGCTGATGATGTGTGATAGTATTATTATATCTATAAACTAAAGTTTGAAATAGAAGAAACATAACAAGTTATAAAACGAAATAATATATTAAAACTCCAAATACATAGGTAACACGTTTTGCTGATGATTCATCAGTATTGTTGCGTCATGTTTCTTTTTATAGAATTCATCTGAAAATTTCATTTTCAGATGAATTTTTAGGAAAAATAATAATAATATTGAGTATCATTGAGGTGTTGTAGGTAAACACTTGTTTAATAGAAGGAGGTCCTTAGTTTGGCAGTAAATAAAGGTAATTTTTCAGCTCACCATGCAATGTATATTTTAATTTACAGCTGTTTACAAAATAAAAAGCAAGTGAATTTTTTCATTCAATATCGACTAAGACGTAGATTCTTCCGTAGAATCAACGAGATCAGTTGTCTTTAGCAACCAAGAGCAATGGTTTTCTATGAGGCTACCATGGATGAAATAAAAAAAAGAAGGATTGAGTTTTTATTGACATCGAACTGAAGCCCAAAATGGCGGACATATTACATGTGTGTGTCAGCTGAAAGTAGGGCGACCGGCTTCCTAAGGGAGCTTCAGTTTCGGATCAGACGGGATTCCCTCCTTCTTTTTTTAATAGCTCCATGGAGGCTACATGAAAACTCTTTTATGGGCGAGCACGCCACATCATTATAATGTCCTCATCAAATAATAAATGTGTATAAGAGAAATTATAGTCATCATCATCAGCCCGTAGATGTCCACAGCTGAACATAAGCCTCCCCCAGAAAGCGCCACTTTGAACGGCTGCTCGCCTCCTGCATCCACCGGCTCCCCGCGGTTTTCACCAGGTCATCGGTCCACCTAGTACCTCGTTAAAAATAGGATAGAGTTTCAATGTGGGAATAGCGTCAAAATATAAACGTATATGGTTAGACATTTTCATAAAACATTCAGCTTCAAAATGCTGAGAGCAAACCGTATCATGTTTTTGAGGAAACCAATTGCACTGTCCAGTTGCGAATATCTATTTATCTTTTATATTAGGATCTGTAGGAAACCTAATAAACATAAAAGATATTAAAAGTTTAATTAGTAGAAGTCAATCTAACCACAAAATAAATTGATAACATTTTAAACTTATTGTAACAAATTTCCGGATGGCATAATAGATACTATCGATGTGTCGATAATTATAAGGTTAACCAACGCATTACATCACTATCGGTACTTCTGCCATAGGGTAAGTTCGCCGGTTTTGCGACCACTTCCTATATCCGACCGTTTAATGTACATTTGATGAAAAAATACAAAAAATAAAAAGCTTGCGGTGAACACATCTTATGTCCAAATAGGTTCAGTTTTGTAACAAATATTATACGAGAAATCCCCAATTCTATTTTAAAGCTTTGAAACTTAAAAGCACATTCATTTTAACTGCCAGTTTTCGACCACGTTTATCCACCATCTGGTATAAAAACTAGATACCCAAAATCGCTCGTGGTCGAAAACTAATCTAGCTGCAGAAAAATGCTATTCGACCGCAAAAGCAAACTATATCAAAAACATTATAAATACGTATTTATTTACATATAAAAGTACATAAATAGTCGATTACTTTGTAAGTTTAACTAATCAGACCAGACACGATTAAAAAAAAACGATTAATGCTGGTGGTCGCAAAATAGGCGTGACCAACTGATCGAACCATCATTGAATATTTCTCGCCCAGGGTGTAATGTGGGCTGGCTTTATTACAAAAAAAGTAGCGTATTTAGCTTGTAAACATAACCATGTTTATAAACTACGTTAGCCAATTTTTTTTTTGTTATAGCTGATATTTTAGCTATATCCTTAAATAATTTTTGGCGGTCTCAGTAAGAAAAAAGATCATGCTTTTTTATATGAGTAAGTGCCTCAAAGCTGGAGAAATCATGAAAATACAAGACAGAGGATCTAAAGAAGCCTTTCTGATCATTGTTTCTATCATTTATTTACCACAAGTTGTCAGGCACCTACGTCTTTCAATTTATAGTGGTAGGAAACTAGCGAAAAAGTGGTCGTAAACATAATTTAGTGATCGAAAACTAGCAAAATAGTTACTATTAGTCTTTGGTTTAGATATTTATAAAAGGGTCGGTTATTATAAAAAATGATTGATAATCTGATAAAAATATAGAGTATAATATTTGAAACGTAGCTTAGTAGCATCAAGTCAAAAAATGATACTGGTACATTTCATTATGCAACCTAAACTTGACAACTCCACTAAGTGGTCGGAAACTAGCGAAATTACCCTATAATATCAAACTGACACAGAAGAGTACCCCGTACCGAAGTTTGGCAGCAATAATATGATTAATTTCGTCTCTATCTATAGGCGAAGCATCATTTGTTTCATAGCTCTGTGATTAGGCCTTTCTAGTCAAATAACATTCTTATTAAAATTTTAAGTTAAGAGATATTATGCGATTTTTGATGGATCGTAACAAAACAACAACATTTATTTAATCTATAATTTTTTGCCAATCTTTCAAAATGGCATTGTGTCATGGGTCGGGTTCTTGAAAGGAGACGACGCAATACTGCACACTTAAAATTTATTGTGACAACAAAATATACAAATTGGGTGGCCGTCACGTTTACACACTAACTAAAACTAAAAGGCCGTGTCTTGCACTAGGCCCTTTGGGGCAGCAAGCCGCGACGTTCCTAATCACAATGTCTGCGATTTGGTTACCCGTCACACTCTTGGGTACCCGTCATACCTTTCCCACTTGACGAAAAATAATGCGATAAGTAAGCCGCAGAGGATCACAACATCACGCGAGACATGATTACACAAAAAGGCAAACGGTGAGATTGAAGAAGGATGGACTTAGCTGCCAGTAAGGGCCTCGAATGTCGGTGCGCAGCTGGGCTATGAAAACGCGCCGTTGGTGCAAATTTCCGTCCAACCGTGGACCGTGGCCACAAAGGCTCCCTCCAAGCGAGGTTCGCGCCCGTCAAAAAAGGCGTTTCTGTAGGCCCGTGTCTCGAACTAACAGCACGCACAATTAATTATAAGCCACTAGGCTCCAGGAGCAATAAATTAACAAATTTGCCAAAAATAGCTAGAGGTGAGTGTCACGAAATTGCCGAATCATGACTACCTCCAGTGTCATTTTCTCCGTATTCCTACTGCCGGTTACATAAAAACTCCTACCCACATACAAAGGAATATTAATCGAATCTAATACACATTTTCGTTCATAATGCCACGATCGTTTAATTTTTAAAGAATGATTGAGAGACTACTACTCATTAATAATAATTAATGGATTTTAGTTACACTAAACAACAAAATTGAAATCATAAACCAATTTCCGTGAGTTGGATTCCGATGATGGCGCCATCTCTCAATTTGTGCTCAAACTCCTGACCCAGACTCACTACAATAGCCAATGGGGGTTGAGACAAACACGCGAGGTGTACGGCTCAGAAACACTAGAACAATATACTGACCGCATCCCGGAGGCCCATAGAAGAGCACCCCACGCGAGGGCTGCATCCCAAACTTGAGGAACTTGTCGGGGTGCTCCACCGGGTACTGCACCAGCTCCTGAAGCTCGCGCTTCACGCTCTGTAGGCCTCCGATGTCGCCCCACGTCACGTTCGGGACTTCTACCACCGTCTCGCGGAGCGCTGAAGGCGATGACTTGGTCATCGCGTACTGTGGGGAGGGAAATGCTACATTATTTTACCATTATTATTAATAAAATTTTAGAGGCCTTATTAATAAACATGGAGAAGTAGCTATAATGCGTTTTTTAACAAGGCCATAGTATTATTAGGCTGTTCCAGTCAAATAACATTCTTATTAAAATTTAAAGTTAAGAGATGTTATGCGATTTTTTGATGGATCGTTCGTCATCCTGCTTATAAAATAGGACCGGATTCAAAACAAAAAACATCCTTCATTCAGTATTTAGTTTACACAATTCAGTTTTTATTTTCACTGTGCCTTCTATCGAGTGAATGACTCATGAGAAGTAAAAAACCATATTTACATTTATCCTGCAATTAAATTGACAGTTAAAGTTCAAATCATCAAAATCATAGCAAACGTTTTGTTTGCAAAAATATCTACAAAAGTAAAGTGGAATACGGTATATTATGTTCGTGTTACTTTCTCGCCAAAACGGCTGATATAGGATGAAGCACAGATCACATAATACAATTGCCAATTTTTATTCCATGCGGGTCAAAATGTGCGTCAGCTCCAGAGTGCCGTCATATACTATAAACCGTAAACTATCCCGTAACTCACCCGGAAGTTATCCATAGAGACGGCGAGCGAGTTGAGAACCTCGGCGTCGATCTGGTCGTCCTCCAGATCGATCAGATCCATCTTCTCACGGATCTGCTGGAGCGCAGCCTCCGAGCATAAGGATGCCAAGTCAGCGCCCACGTGCCCGTGAGACTCCGCTGCGATCTGGGAAAATGGAAGGTATAATAGTAATAATGTTAAAGGAATATTTTATGCTATTTGATGGCTCATGGAACGTCGATAAGATATTTTGTCTGAAAGCCTGGGTGTTACTTTATGAGTGGATTCAGGAACGGTTGTTTCAAAATAAAATTCCTATGCAACAGGAAAATTAATTTGAACGCAATGAGAATGGTAAACCGAAACGTTTTAATAGGACATCATATTTTGAAACTATAAAGAAATTTATATTTGCATTATGGATATATTGTAAGGCCCGTAAAAGGATGTTCAGTCGTCACAACTCAAGTCAAGATTTCATTCGCGAGCTGATTTTTGCATTTTGTAAATGCAATCTGATCTTAAGCATCAATTGAACATCAATCAGTTCTGTAAAATGGACCTAAGATCTAAGCATAACATTATAGAAGTTCAACCACCCAGCTAAGGCTATTTTTGAACGTAAATTTTCATGGCATTTCTTTATGGAAAAACTATTAATTTAGAAAAGTCGTAGAAGAAACATTGTCTACCTTGGGGTGTAGATTTACCCCCTTTCGGGATAACATATCAATTCAAGGTCACCTTGTATAATGCTAATGAATTCAATTGCACCATGTATATACAAAGAGACATAAATTAATATTATACGATATTAGACGAACTCGAGTTAAACTAGCAATATTCTTAATACATTTTTACCAGAATCAGTTAAATTCTCCTTACCTGTTCCAGATCAACATCGTCTCCAAGCTTCATGTTCTTGGTGTGTATGCGCAGGATCTCAAGGCGGCCGGTGGCGTCCGGAATGCCGATGTCGATCTCGCGGTCGAACCGGCCGAAACGACGCAGTGCCGGGTCGATCGAGTTGGGGCGGTTTGTCGCCGCCATTACTATTACGTGCGAGGACTTCTTCATGCCTGGGTGATGGGAGAAAGTTATATCAACAATGGTCGTTTTGTACTATCAAAATATGAATACGAAAAGGTTGAATTTTCTATATTTAATAAAATACGATAAATATTATAGAGGAAGCGTATGTACAGCTGGATGATGACGATGATAATAAATATTAATAACAAAGAAAAAAGTTATAAGATTTTTTTTTAATTTCCATGGATGGCTTTAATTTTATTGTGGTACATACTACATTGAATGCAGCCCAAGTTTTTAATAGGCATGACGACTAAAATTTTATTTTTGGAGAAAGTAATTATATTCCTCAAAAGATAAACATTTGTGAAAACAAAAATTAAATATCTCAAAAAATGACCAAGTTACAACCATTTAAAAAACCGGAATAGAAAGAGATAGCTCAAACGGCCAGTGACGTCAGAGAAAGGTCGTTGTAGTACCTCATTACTAAGCTGTGGTAGCTTTTCGTACAATCTCTTTGGCATGTGACGTCACGAGTGGATTTTTCATAGTAACTATGGAGGCGCTCTGTTTCGCGAGAAAGGGACAGGAGATTCCTCCTGTAGAAACTTTAAAAGCTTATTTATTACTCCGTGATTTATTTACCGATTTTGCTTATTTTTTCAATTATTGCATTCATTTTTAATCTTCTTTATGAAAGTAATATTAGCTTGTTCATTTTTAATAGTAGTCATCGTGCCTTTATGTTTCATTTCATTACAATACCAGTAAAAAAATTAATATGATTACACTTCTGTGTGTACATTTAAAACTTATATGTTCATCATTTACCTTTGTGAAGTTAAATAAACGATATTCTATTCTATTCATCATCATCAGCCTGAAGACGTACACTGCTGAACATAGGCCTTCTCCAAAGAGCACTTGTTTGAGCGGCTGTTTGCTTCCTGAATCCATCGGCTCCCCACAGTTCTGACCAGGTTCCTGCTCCCTATTACGAACGAGCTAGCAGCGGTGCTGACGCGCTTCTGCCGCTCAACTGCTGTCAACTTTCATACAATTTTGACAGCAGTTGAGCGGCTGACGCGCGTCAGCACCGCTGCTAGCTTCTTCGTAATAGAGGCAGGTCTTACGTTACTAATTTATAAATAATTAGAAGCTTCACAGGACGCAGCAGTACTTCAGTCTTGTAGATTAAAGAGTATAGGAAATCAACCTAGACCTACAAAACTTAGGACACACAAGTGAAAATGTTTTGAACTAGTGCAAATCTTGTTTAAATTAGTTCAAACCACCAATTTATTTGTAAAGGAAAAGTTTAATTCACAAACGGGATTTGAACCTGCATCCATCCATCCCTAAAGCCGGGGTATACTGTAACAAGTCGATGGGGTATCACCTGTAGTATCCTTCACTTTTCACATCCATTCACATGGCGTTGGTAGCCCCATCTAGAGCTGGCGATACTGCTATAAAAATCATAAATATAGTTCAAACCAGTTACTCACCGTCCATAAGAGTGAGCAGCTGCGAAACAATCCTCCTCTCGACCTCTCCATGGGTCTTCTCCCTCTTCGGCGCGATAGCATCAAGCTCATCAATGAAGATGATAGCCGGAGAGTTCTTGTCGGCCTCCTCGAACGCCTTACGCAGGTTGGACTCCGACTCTCCGGCTAGCTTCGACATGATCTCGGGTCCGTTGATCAGGAAGAAGAATGCACCTAGTGGGTTAAGAAATAATGTAAAATTACCTGAATTATTTAATTAATAAAGTGAAATTCTGTCTGTTTGATTGTTTGTGGATTTGACATAAAAAATTGCGACGTCATTGATTCTACAGAAGTCATTATTTTATTTGAAAATATCTTAACATGACTTCATAGTAAATTATTATAGACTGAATTTTATAGGCGAAATTTTGCTACTTGGGTATTCAATTTTCGTAATTATCTGTTATTTCTTTCTTGGGAATTTTAGCTCATTTTAATTCCTGATAATTATTAAACTTTCTTTTGGTTAAAAAAGTTGTTAAAATCGGTAAAAAAAATTATTTACTATTTTCTATGTTTTCTCTTACCAGTTTCATTAGCAACAGCGCGCGCGACCAAAGTCTTTCCAGTCCCGGGTGGTCCGTACATCAAGATACCACGCGGCGGCTTCACGCCGATCGCCTTGAACAGCGATGGGTGACGAAGTGGCAGTTCCACCATCTCTTTGATCTGAGCGAGCTGCTTGCGACAGCCGCCAATGTCGTCGTAGCCGACCGCGTTCAAAGCTTCTTCCTCTTCCTATAATAAAATAGATTAGATTTTATTCAAAAGTTAAAATTAAGGAGACCAAGAGGTGGAGTGTGTTCCAAACATAAGAAGCGTTTAACCCGACGTACCAACTGCAACGCAACTTTCAGCAAATTTGGACCATTGGTTAAAAAACTCCACCCTAAATGATGACAAGCAATTCTTACCTCACGTTTGATAGGCTCTCCCTCACAATGGATGACAGTGTCCGGAGCCACGATGCAGTATGGTGAAGGGTCCGTCTCCACCACCTTGAACTCCACAGCTCGCATGCCACCGCGGACCATGAAGGTGTCGTCGCGATGGATGGGCCGGTATGCTTCCATGAAGTATGGTTTTAGATATACTTCAAACAGGTTTCTGTGGAGGTAAATCTTGATAAAATACATGGTATAAATGGTGGTCAAATGTTAGCCTATCATTGATAAAAAAATAGACATGGACTGAAAATATAACGAAAGAAATAGATGTATTTTAAATGAATACCTAGAATTTTAGTTTCTTTAGTTGTTCTCTTTGAACTTTATATTATGGACCTTTTTATGAAACAAACTGGAAATTGACCAAATTACAATATGGATTGACTAAGCTCAGTATTTTCGTTTTCGTTAGTCTATATTTTAAAGTAAGACCAATCTGACTATCAAAAGCTAGGCCTTATCTGACTATTGAAAAATAGGCCCTACCCGATTATTGAAAAATATGCCCATCTGACTATTAAGTAGGCTCTAGCCTCTAACTAACTATTGAAAAATAGGTCCTATATGATCATTAAAAACTAGGCCCTATCTGACTATTAAAAATATGCCCATCTGATTATCGAAAAATAGGCCCTGACTATTGAAATATCGGTCCCAAAAAGGCCTCAAATCATCAACAAACTCACCCAGTCAATCCTTCAACAGAATCATCAATGGGCAGAATGTGTACCCGCTTGCCATACTTGACCGATGGGCACGGAGCGATGGACACCACATCTGACAGACGGACTCGCAGGTTGTTCCTCACGACACGGTTCATGCGGATCTTCTCATCGGGGCAGTTGTCGTCGGAGAGGACGATACACACGGTCTCCTTGCGACGCTTGCCTTTCAGTAGCACGGTGTCACCACGGAATAACTGAAGCTGCTCCATCTTGGCCTGTTTTGAAGAAAGGTACTATTTTGGTGCAGGCTTCAAAAATTACATAATGCAATTTTAAACTTACCAAAACACAGTAAAAGAAAGTATATGCCTCATAATAGAACTAACATATTTCATGTTAATATGCAAAATGTGCATCTAAATAGTAAATTTATTTATTGTATACCTAATTGTAGCTGTCATAGCCGAAGACTAGCAATAAATGTGAAGCTGTCATGAGTCATTTGAATGGGTGCCGCTAGGATTGTAATATTGTGGCGCTACCATGCATCGGTGAGCACCAAAGCATGGCCCCTTAGCCATAAAATGGCATTGACTTATGTAGCATGAAAAGATCACAACTTCAATAAGCCACCTCATTTCTTCTTACGCGGCCGGTCCAGGGTGCAGTCGTAAGCAAGACACCAGTTGTTACACCAAGTCAGAAGCCCTGTGGCCTAAAAGCGCTGACACCAGGTGAGATCTTTGACACCAGGTTGAGATCTTTGACACCAGATAGAGGTCTTTGACACCAGGGCTAACCATTTACACACATGGGCAATAGTAGTAATAATAAAATTATTCTGAAACTTGTTTTTTACAGAGCCTTTCTAGTAACCTAAATTTTATGGCCTAGCTTTGTAACTACTTTGCATTCTTATCGAAGGCACAATATATAGTAGTTTAGAAACATGCAATGAACAATTCCTGGTACTACACAACACAATCAAACTATTCCTACATTCATTAACACTAAAATTATAAAATAAAAACGTTAGTAGAAGTACCTACTTACACTTTTTAACATAAAAGTATGTAGTATATTACAATGCACTTTCACCAGAACCATGAATGACATGCAGTAAGCGGGTTCGAATCCCGCTGGTTGCTACAATTTTAAGGACTATAATATCTCCCATAACAGCTGTTGTTATTGCTAAAGAATACAAACTGTGAATCCAAGACTGTGATGTTTGTATGGACACAGATAATATAATACCTACAGTAGCATGGATATCAAATTTGTTGAATTTATAATAAAACTATTTCAGTTTTCCATCTTAATATTCAATGTCAAATCATTCATGGCACAGTCCAAATCTACAAATAGAAAACAGATAGTCATACTGTCTGAGTAAATACCTCTTCTATATAATATTATAACTGTTTGTGTCTGAGACAGTCACAGTTTAGAGTTTGTGTAGACTGTAAAGTAAAACATCAGGGTAATCCCCAATCATAAAAAGAGTTTCGTAGGGGAAGTCCCTGCAAATTGAGTTAGGCAATCAATACATTGTATTTTACAATGTAACAACAGCAATATATTTCACTATAGAATTATTATTGTTTGTATTTATGCCACTCATGAATTTTCTATCATATTGATGCATGCAACATCTACTTATATTTTTTTTTAATACTTTTATGCAAAAGAAAATGTGGCAGCAGTAAAATGGCCACAAAAACTCAGGAACAAAGTGATGATAAAGTTTTTTCTTCTATCAAGAACAAGAACTAAAGGTACCCGTGGAACTGCGAATGAGATAAAATGTATGCTTGATCTTAGGGCTCATTTGAAAACTTATTGCAAATTGCTATCTACCAAAAATTACAAAAAAACCTACAAAATTTCATACAAATTGAATAAGCCATTTGGTATGAAAAATAAACTGACACTTCATTTTTACATGTAAGCAGGGGTATTAACAGAGTAGTTCAATCGGTATTTCTAAAGGCCAATGACATCCCGAGGTCAATAACATGAAGGTCATATGAAACAACTGTATATGACTTTGAATAATTAAATTATCATCTGCATAATCAAGGAATACCAGTATGTAGTAGCACTTCATACTAAGTTGGTTGGCAACTGTGCACTGTGTATTTAATCATAAAACTATTTCAAATTCTAGTAAAAAACCTTTGTTTATTAAAAACTGATTAGAAATGAGCAATCTTCAAATGGGAAAGAGTTTGGTTTTTCCTTCTATCATGCAGCAATATAGCAATGAAACAGCATTATTTTGCCGAGATAGTTTATGGTTTATTGGTCGGAGAAAGACTGAAGATCCTTTTTAACCTGGAAAATTGTTTCCACACAGGTGAAATAATTGTGTACAGCTAGTAATAAGCAAATAACATCATACAAAAATTAAAGTAGTCCACATCCGGAAGTGGAAAAATATGACTTAGATTTTCTCGTCTTGTCATATTGGACTAGGGTCAAACAGCAGATCAGCAGGGCGCTAATCAGCTGATGTTAGACTACACAACTAAAATGGTTCAAAACAAAGCATTGTTGTTTTTACGAGTATTTGCTTATGGTTTTTAGGTTAGAATGATAAGCAAAAGCAGACATGGACACATTAAATTACTCATCATTATTAAAAACATAACATCTCTTTAATTTAGTACTTGCTGTTATATGGCACTATTGATCTTCTAGGTATCATGGTATTTATTGTTAAATTTTCTAACAAAAAAATCATCCTATTTTTTTATTGTATCAGTGTGACAATGTATTTAAGCTTCAGAGGTATACACACACTGGTATACATTGTTCATACAAAATATGATGTTAAACATAAGAAGTAGTTACAGATAAGTACATTGTATACTACTAGTAATCTCAGGATCAATACGAAGATGGTAGTTTGAAACTTGTTGCAAACACACCTTCTAACTGTATGATGTGAAATTATTATTGTGAATATTCTAGGTTCGTAGCAGTTGAATAAAACACATCATAAACCTACTAGTTTTCTTTATTTTTACCAGACACCCACACCTATGGAACACCAGTTTTAACATACACCAAAAATTCATTACAATAAACACCCAGACCTACACAACAGTTTTACCTGACTGCCACCAAAAACAGGTGATAAATTCATTGTGGGTATTCAAATGAAATGTAGAGTTCTGTCCAAGCATTTGTTTATGCACATTGGTTCCCATTACGTTCCCATGCCTGATAAGAACCAAGCATTTTTCGAGGACAAAGGAGGACTGACCTGTGATAGCGCCACGACAGAGTTGTCGTCGCTGACGGCCTCCTCCACGATGAGGCGGTTGGGCCTGTCTTTGCGGCGCAGGATCGCGGTCGATAAATCATCAGGGCTGGAAAATTACACCGATACAATGAATATCTACCCGTCACCATTGTCCCACAAAGCAAACCAACAATCCAACTAGATTCTAAGCAAACCCCTCTCAAATATAAACTTTGGAAGTATTTTTTGTAATGATCTTGCTAATTTGGATTTGTTTAGCTTGATTTGGAAACCCTGACATGATGACAAGCCAATTTCGAACAATCATTTACAACGGGATACGCCGATTTACTACATAATAGCATTCAAACAGCTAAAGTTGTGATTTATATGTTAGGTTATGGACTTACCTTTTATTATCTGCCATTTTACTCAAAAAGTAATACAATAATTTACAGAAACAACTATTTTAACGAAATGCCGAATGAACAATCACTTCACAACTTTTGCCCGTGCGTGACGTTGCCGTATTTCATTTGTTCGTCGACGACCGGTGCTGCCAGTTGAAAAAGTGTGTCTATGAAAAATAAGCATGTTTTCAGTTACATATGGCGATGTTGGAAAATACCGGTTTTTCTCTAGAGTGATTTTGGACCATTCACTGTATACTCTGTGGGACTCCTGATAGTTTTTTAGTGTTGGTAGTTGTGTTTCCGTTTCCGTTAGGATGTCAATGTCAATTGGAAAAGCGGAAATATTATACCCGCGAATTATTAGATTCTAAAATATAGAATCTTGTGATAACCTTTTTACTAAAGAAAATTGATTATTAAAATAGATAAACCAGAAACAGGATATTTCATTACGCACAATTTTTTATAGTATGTAGCTACAGATCGCCAGCTGACAGTCGACACACAACTAGTCAGTAGGTATGTAAAAAAAACTATTAAAATATACATATTTTATACCTAACTATAGTTTTTTTTTATGAACGTGTAACGAGTAATACGGGCAATATGCCTTTATTACTCAAGCTAACTACTACAATGATAAAAACTATAAAAGTATAGTTGTAATGTAATAATTATCATATTAAATTTAGGGATATTAACTTACATGCCTACCTCATAGCAACAGCATAGACGGTCGGTTACTGCACTGTCTTTCTTTCTTTCTATGTTATGGTATATTTTGTGCTAGTATAACCAACTTCACCTACCTCCATCATCAGGTAAAAGTAATGGCAGTAGGTATGTATGTACCTAAGTATAATTGTAATGTAATTTTCATATTAAAATTAGGGGTATTAACTTATATGTACATATACCTCATAGCAACAGCATAGACGGTCGGTTACTGCACACACCGTAGCCCAGGCGCGGTCAACTATTAAGGTTGGAGTTGAGAATGACACAGGGGCCACAGCTGTATGAGATAGAAATATCTTCTGTATCGGTCATATCCGTAGTAGAGAATATTGATACGATAAAAAAATAATGTGAAAAACTTTTTTATTTATTTTAAGTTAAAGTATATGTTAATTGAGTACATATTTTGTCTGAATATAGAATTAATAGTAATTTAGTTTATGACATAACGGTTCAACAAGAAAACTCGTTTTTGTGTGACGTTGATTGAAATTTCGTGATATGGTAACACAAGAAAAAAGTCACAAGAAAAATGTCTGCCGTTGTTTTTGCTCACGCATTTCATCTTGTACCAAAGTTTTATTGCTAATTGTGACTAAATTTTGGATTTTTGGATATTTTTTGTTGCTTAATTATATAGTTCGAGTCGAGCATCATATTAGTGGTTAGTGGTGAACAAAAGTTTGTGAAATAGTGATAAAACGAGATAGTGACGCTGAATTTGTTTTTCATCAAGGAAGAAAACCATAGAAAGTGCCTAAAATGAGGAGTTCACCGGCCGTGTTTTGTGTTGTTAGTTGATTCGATTTACAATAATTAAGTTTATTTGAAAATAAATATCCTATGATAATTTATTTGTTTGTTTTTCTTATGAATAAAATAGGTAGGTACGATAGGTAGGCACCTATAATATAGGTACCTATATGTATAGTAGGTACATTTGAAGTTCCCGCCATATTAAAACTGTCCAAGCGGGGCCACACAGAGATGACGCTCTCCTATTTGATCTCATTTTTTTACTATGGAGTCGTTATTCTTCTCGGGAGAAGTAATAGTATTCTGTGCCGTAGCCATAACCACAGAGAACTTTGCTACATACTGAAAGCCATAACCGTATGTTGTGGTATATTTTGTGCTATTGCTATTATTAAAAATAAAAATATCACGCACTTTATTTTATTCAATTATTAAGAAAGTAGGTAGTATGTATATTTAATAAGTAGGTAAGTATTAGGTATGTTTAAAATTAAATTCTGTAGGTAACTAAGTACCTAGCCTAAAGCATTTCTCATTTCTTGGATACCTTCCTGAAATAACGAGTGTAACGAGTTGGTTGAATTTAAAAGTGATTGTAATTCCAAGTCGTCGCCCTGTGAGTTCTCCTTGACAGCCTTTTTCATTTTCTTTTCCAAATCATTTTGATCTTTCATACGTAACTCCTTCACAGATTTAAGAATCATGTTTAGAACTGAGCGAGTTGCCCCTCTAACGCTAAGTTTATCGTCAGTGCTATAGTCTTTCAAGTCGTACACATAGTCGCGGAACCATACGCTTAGTTCCACCGTGCATGCCACGTTCATAGCTTCAAGGAAAGCCGTTAAGTGCGGTGGCTTCTTGTCCAGCTCCTCTCGATAGCTCCGCATGTCACTCTGTATCTCCTCCTTATCCGTTTTGGATAGATGCCGAAAATATTTTGACAATTTCCTCGTGTATTTATAGTCGAACCTGTCGACTTCTTCGCTTACCATGCTGAAGTATCGTTTCAATTTTTTCCTTGGAAACCTGCTTGATGTTAACAAATCCAACACATCTCTTACAAAGTTTACGAAAATATCTCCGCTGCGCAGGTTACGAATGCGCCGGCTAATCACGATGTAAACCAGTTTGCCGAACTCGTCAAGATGATTTGCATCCAGCACACCAACGAGAGTACACGTGAATAAATTCAGAAAAGTTACAGCACATATGCATTTTATAAATAGGTTCATGTCTATGTCGTAAACATTTATGAGTAAAGGTCATAAAGAAAACTAATTTCACGGCTCACAGCAAGCACAATCTAATCCTGCAGGTAATTCAGTTAAAAAATATTATCCTCATTTTTCTTTATGTAATCAGCCACAGCCAGCGCGAACTTTATTTGTATGTCGTCCATCACGCTCTCTTCCAAATGATACAACGCGTGGAATATAAGCCCTCGAAATATTTCCCGCGTTTTCTGCCCAATATGGCGACTGGAACCTTCACCATACCGCATCAACAGATAAATATAATCATCCATTTTGAAATCGTCGCGACTTGTGTAAACGGCATTAATGGCGTAAAAGAACTCATTGATCACGGGATTACCGGTTGCTATAATTTTTAGGAAACTAATGATTTTTCCTTTTAATACACGTCCGTTATACTCGGAGAGCTTCTTCAGTCTATTGCAGAATATGTTCATGTACCGCTTTATTGTATACTCGTAGGCGAGACCTTTGAGCGATTTACTTAATATTTTAAAGTAAACAGAGATCCTGTGTTTTGAGAATCTGGTCAATAGGGTTTCGCAAATGTTGACGATAAAGTTGAAAAATGGTCCCTTGGGAAGTATGGGTGGTTTCATAGTGGTTTTTATAGTCGGGAACGTGTACCTGGTCATCATTTTTGTTTCTTCTGAAGATATGCAATCATCAAACTCGGCATCAGCTGATGAGGAGTCTTTTTGGATGCATCTCTTAGCTTGTAGTTTCTTCGGCATTATCGGCATCATAGAAGGATTTGTTGTGGTTTTCTTTTTAGGGGATGCTGTTCTTATTACTGTGATGGCCACTTTTTTCTTTCCACGCAGCTTTTTTTCCTTAACTGTTGCTCTTGTGGGGTTGATAATTCTCTCAATTTCTTCAATCACTTCGCAATTAGAGTCATCATCAGTATCACCTTCCTTGAGTTCTCTTTCATTGCCACATTTTACCAACTTGACATACCTTTCGTTTTCAATCGACATAATATTTTCACTGCTTGCACTTCCATCACCTGTACTCTCATTGCTATCTTCTTCGTTCAATAATGGGGCTTCAGTATAGCCAATTGAATTTCGCAACAAAATGAAAATGAATGCAATATTTAATTTTCGATATTTCATGGCATGAAATAAAACTGCGAAATGGTTGCGTTTGCATGTTGATCTCTCACTGAGCCATAGAAATAATTACATGCAAGCTCTCACGAGTAATAAATACTTAGGTCTACAAATATTGTAGGTAATTTAATTTCTAGCTTAGACGTAAGTTGACTCCGGTCTTTTGCTCTTGGTTTTTGTTCCCAAACCAACTCCTCAGATGTTTCAGTACCTGAAAGGTGAAAATGTTAGTGTTTTCAGAGTTTGGAATTTGTCACCCTTTTCTTGAAGCTAATGGAGAAAGTTGGGCAGCTATCCTTGAAACTTAGTTTGCGCAAATTCAGAATCTTTTATTTGTTTTTCGAGTAGAAAAGTTTTTGAGCCTTTTAATAGAGATACTTTGATGGTATGTTACTATACCTTATAGCTTAGGTTGCGTAGGTACCTTATAGCTTGGGATTTTTAAATTATGTTTCATTGATAGAGTAACTTAAAGTAAAATTAATTTAGGTGAATAGTAGGTAAGTGGGTTGAAATGACGTAATGCGGTTGTTGAAAATAGGAGGAAAAAAAGAAAAGGGAAAGACATAGAAGGAAGGGTAAAGGAGGGAAGGAGGATGTATCAACAACGTATAGGCCTCCCACAAGGTACCTACCATTGACCCTGACAAAGAGTAAGCTATCAGTTATTACCTGCCAAACGGAAATCGTCACTAAAGCAGATAGAAGCGTGTCCCCACTCATGATGAAAACAGCACTGAAAAGCATGGCATCGAATGTAGACAGGGTCCATTCTTCACCCCACCTACAATAAAAAAGTTGGTCAAAAGCTGCATGTTACAAAATGTAACTTGTACTGGACAATTTTTAAATATTTAGGCTTAGTTTAGAGGTTGAACCTAACAGAATATTCTTACCAAGTCGTAAGGAAACACGAGGGTGTAGTATCGTCGTCGTACAGCAAGGCACTGGTGCCGCCGCCCTCTCTCGTGGTCAGCTCCACATCTAAGAGTCTCTCAAGGATGGTCCTCTCGCTTGCAACCCAGTTAAGTCCATCTAAGGCCTAATATCATAAAAAGAAGTAAACTATGAAACAAAAACGTTTATGTTCTTTTTGATAATACAGTACCTACATATAAGTTTAATTAACCATTAACATATTCCTAAATAGATATTTTGACTGTTAAGTCATTACTAATAATATCTACTGAGTACTAAGTATACTTACTACTAAGCACTCGAAAAATGTGAATGTTTGTAATATGTTTATCGATGAAATGGTTTTCCAATAATCTCCAGTATTAGTAAAGTTCATCGATCCTATAGCAGCTGATTATGTTCGAAGTTATCAATAGTTTTTCAACAACGACATGTTTAACTGATAATCAGTCGTTTTAAAAGTTGGTTATTTTACGTAACAACTCTGTGTTTATAGCAAATTTCTCGAGACATTATTTATTTAGGGCTCCAACTTATATAAATAACTTACTCTTTCAAAGAACGCTGCCAAGAACTTAGAGAGTAACACCTGCCTGGATTCGGCTTCGGCAAAAACTCCTACGGAAAAACAAACAAAATAAGTAGGTAATCTATTCGATCACAAATTCAACATATTATTGACGAAAAATTAATCAATAGTCATTGTGATCTTAGAAAAACCTAATCCGGGAATGGCAGCAGCATTCACCAAGCTAGATGCCAAGCGCGGTGATGTTGGCAAACCCAGGGTGGCCCTGACGGAAAGACTTGTTATTTAGCCGTGGACATCTTCAGGTACCACCAAGCCAGATGCCAAGCACGGTGATGTTGGCAAACCCAGGGTGGCCCTGACGGAAAGACTTGTTATCTAGCAGTGGACAAATTCAGGTACCAAGCTGATGATGTGTGTGTGATAACATTTACTATCGCACTGAAACAGCTGAACGGGTTAAGACGAAAGGTTTAGAAGTGACTAAATAAGTATCCTTTAGATTTTGGAACACACCTAGGACATTTGACGGGCCCGATAGCTCAGTTGGTAGTAGCCCTGCCTTCTGAGTCGAGGTTCGATTCCTACCCAGGACAAACATTTGTGTGATGAACATAGATGTTTGTTCTGTGTCTGGGTGTTATATTGTATTCTATGTATGTATTTACACACAAAAAAGTATATCAGTTATCTGGTTCCCATAGTACAAGCTTTGCTTAGTTTGGGGCTAGATGACACGTGTGAAATGTCCACACATATATATTTATTTACATTCTTTGTCTGGAAAAATTGCATCCTAAATTAATATTGCAGGGCACCTAAGTACTCACCTATCTGTTGTATTGAGATGGCAAAACTTTAGTTGCAGAACTTCAAGACAACAAATATTTTCTCCAAGAGAATGTACTTCAGTCTTAAATTACAGTCAGAGCACCAGTTAACCTACTTACCTGAGGCCGGGGTGGACAGCTGTTTGCAGACGGCCCTGCGGAGATAACTTGTCGTGAAATACTAACCCTCGTGGCTACGTTGCCGACTAGGGCAGTGACAGGGGTAGTGAGAGGGTTTTTTTACGGTACTAGAATTATAATAGCTCGAAATCAATTTCAAATTGCTTTCGTAGATTTTGGATACCAATTTAGAATTTTTTACTGCTAGAAAAAGGAATGAGGCATTTTTTTTATTTAAAGCTTTCTGCGCCTTGCGCTTTCATCCGTGGATAAAAAGTAGCTTATAGTATAAATAAGCTATCTCAGTATCTCTATTCTAAACGTGACGGAGTAACAAACATACCTACACACATAAAAACTGTCACCTTTGTAATATTAGTGTGATTCTCACCTCAACTGTGGAACGCACGCGACACGGCATGTAGCGAGAGGTCCAGCCATAGATCGTACTTCTTGTAAATCGTAATTTCTAAAAACAAATAGTTCAATTTAGAGTTCCTGAAAATGCAGGGGATAATCTTGATAGAGATGGTTTAACAGGTGGCGCATTTAGATGGGTCAGGGGGTCTATAGCAAAGATACCTTTAACGCCAAAAGACAACTCAAAATGTATGGTAATGACATTACCTGCGGAAAATCGATTTCTGCAGGTACGTAATGTCATTCCCATCATTTTGAGTTATTGGTTTTAACGAATGAAAAGGTATCTTTGCTGGACCGATTGGAGTTCGTACTCCCTTTTATTATTAGAGACAAATCTCCAAGTTTTGGAGGTCTCCATACTGACCCTTCTCTATGTTACACCTCGTTATGAGAATGGATTAATATTACTCATGAATTTCACCTGCCATGAACATAATGTGCGTAATACTCTTCTTGGAAGACCAACAATGACAGGTCTACTCCAGTGCATATCCTGGGCAGGTCACCCATTGGTGAGACCAGAAATCTCCCGACAAGCCAACTAGTGGTGAAAACGATTCCGTAAGATAACCACCAGGCTATCGATGATGCTGCCCAGTTGTACCCTAGACTTTGGGGCAGGTAGCGTTGCCATGGGGTCATCAGCTAAAAAACGATGGGATAAACCATAGTAAATTTAAATAGTAAAATCACCTAATGAGAAAACCATTTTGGTTTATCCTCTAACGAATACGAGATAGCTGTGCGCCTAGCACGAATATTTACGCGCTCGTAAGTGTAACGTTAACGTAAGGCAGTTGTATGGCATTTGATTTGCACCCCTATTACGATTGAGCTAGCAGCGCTATGAACGCGCGTCTGCCGCTCAACTGCTGTCAAAATTGCATGAACTTTGACAGCCGTTGAGCGGCAGACGCAATCGTAATAGGGGAGTTTTACGTTAACGATACACTTACGCGCGCGTAAATATTCCTGCTAGGCCTACGGGTGCGGTCCAGCGTAAGGTTACCCAACAATAAAAAAACAGTACGTAGCATTATTAAAACATACATCTGTGTGGTTCCTCTTTCCGAATGGATAAATTTTATAAATGAACTTAAAGCAACCAGTTAGAGAACACGTATTTTTGGGTCGTCCGATTAAAAAGACGTGATCACCTGGGGCCTTAATATACCTACCGGTCATTCCTACAATAGTTGTCTATAAGGATTCACTGTAGGTCTTTATTTGAATCACACTAAGAGGCAATGACAAGGCCCTAGCTTAGATCTTTGGAGTGGACATCCTAACCTAACCTACCACAAAAATTTGGATAATATGAGTTTTGTGATACAGTTTTCGACTAACCTAATAGCATCAGACAATAATTACCTACAGTACAGATACCTCATCCCATAGAACGGAATAGCTTGGGCTATTTTACGAATTACCTTGTTTCTGCATAACACAAGATTAGCAAGCGACATTTATTGCGTGTTGTCCATGTATTGGGTCACATGAATACACTGGACGGTAACTAGTAACGCTCATGAACCGATCACTACATTTTTATCACGTTCGGGCTATTTTTATTTGTACCCGATGAGGCTGATGAGACCCCGTGCTAATAGTATCGCCGCCCCTGTACCTGTAACAGCAGCAATGCTCCTGGAACAGTGTAACCTGGAGACGCTCTTCTAATTGTTTGCAGCAGGCTCCATTCTCTTGCCAAGGTGGTGGCCTTCCAACGTTCGTTAATATTCATTGAAGCGTCTATAAAATAATATAAATTTCATTTTCGTATTTTACCTTAGGCGGGTTGCAAGAAGCTAATAGCTCTTCTAAATAGCATTCTATAGGTGGAGGAGGCTTATGTACACCAGTAATTATGAACTTTTAGGGCCCTGCTCTCATAAATTCAATTAAATTTCCAATTAAACATTTTTATTAAACAAGCATGCAGGCCCAGCTGATAATAGGTAAGTCACTTATTGGTAGTGATAAGTAGGTACCTACAACCTTGAACCTTTTTTGTACAATCTTCTCTCATGCGTACAGAGATAATAGGACAATTTTTGATAAAGCAAAATTTTGGTGGTGATGAGTTTTTTAATACAGGTTATAACTTATGATAGTATAGATATTAATGTAGATGTCGAAGAGATATGGTACGAAGTAACACCACCTCACGCTAGATCACCTCACTGTGTTGTACCCTGCAGCCTGCAGGCAGTGAGGCGCTCTACGGCTGTTGGGGCGTAGATTGCGTTATAGCCGCGTGACAAGCCTCACCACATTGTTATAGAAGACCAACCCAAAGTGTTTTATTGCAAATAGGCTATCCATAGCACTTTTACATAGGTAGGTACTATAAAATATATAGATAATATCGTCATCTAAAGCTTACCTTTAATTACCGGTGGATTATATTCGGACCAGTTCAAGAAGAAAATATCGCAAGTGCATTGCTTGTAGTTTATCCAGGCTATTTTTAGTACCTACAAATGACTGTACTTTAATTCCTTTAGTATAAAACTCAACAGTGGAATAGCTCTGTTTGTACACAGAGAGATAGCTTATTAATATTATGTGTATGGATCAACGTAATTTAGTGGAAAATAAATAAGAATTAAGTAGTAGAGGAGAGGGTACTTCTTACCAGTAGCTGTACTCGTCTATCTCAGAAGGGAGTATTAGGTTACCTTCAATGAAACGGCGGATAAAAGAAAATCCTTGATTATCTTTTCTTCTGGCCGTGATAAGGGCAGTGTCACACTGAGAGTCCCGGCTTCGGCGGCCAATGCGTGTACTGTTGCAAGCAATGCTGCCTGCAATAATTACATGATATCCATCATTTCAAATTAAAATAATTTCAAATTATTTTCAGATCTTGCATTATAGGTGCTTATCTTCAATATTAGTACTACTTTTTCCTCCGTGTGACATTCTGTGATAATGTAGGTACTTAAATAATATATTTTAAATTTCTCGCAATTTTTAAATTACGCCGGAGACCAATCAGATACTATTAGTGGGGAAGTAGTGGTTGTGTCACAGATTACAAAATATTTTATGGTTGTGTGCCGTGAGTCGCGTCCAACTCAACGTACGTTAACAAAAGTGTGAGGTAGTTTTGGAAAGACCTCTTGCTCTTTCTGGCATGGATGCCAGCATCTCCACATCTCCAGTCTACTCGTGACCACGGCTAAAGCCAACTTGGTTAAAACGTCGAGAAACTTAAAAATATGTTTAGCACGCATAACTACATTAGTCTACTACGCCAGTCACATCAGATAGAGTGGGAAAAAATGCCTGGTGAGACAAAATGGTGTGACGGTGAGTCTGCCTCTAAACAAATAACTAAAATGTACAAGTTTGAAAGAAGTTCTTTACGAAATAGAGTGTGTCAGCCGCAGAGCCCACTAGCAGAGGCACCAGGGAGTAATGCGGTCCACCCCTCCTCAGGACACCTCGCCACTGCACCAGCGCGTATACAGCCAGGAAGGCACCTAGAGCACCACCGCATACCTGAATACCGGATATGATAATAAATACTTTGATATAGGTATCATCGTCAGCCTGAAGACGTCCACTGCACAACATAGGTTATCCTGTCTATGGCGTTCTACTGTAGGTATTATAATTATTATATGGGGGCTTTCCTTTCCGTGCCACCCACTCCCACATATCCCGACCCACGTCCTGTGTGTGAAATGACGCTTTCTCGTAGACTGCTGTGGCTGCGCCTGTGTGTTGCAACCATGGAACTACGTTGCAACCGGTCATTTCTTTAGAAATGAGAGCGAGACCTTTTATTATTCATATTACCTGATTATTTAAGAGTATATTCTTTAGGAGGATGCAGGAGGCGAGCAGCTGCTCAAAGTGGCACCCTCTGGGCCAGAGAGCTCTAGTTTTGGGGGAGGCCTATGTTCAGCAGTGGATAATCAGGATGATGATCTTTTTGAGTATCACCTGTCTTCATACTGACCTCAAGTCCATACATGACACCAGCATTAGGCATGAGATTTTCCACCTTCAGAGTGGTGGTCACAGAATCCAGGAGATGTTTATTGGCATAATGGACGCCAATTGATATTTGTAGCCGCAGTGATCCATTCGCATGCTTGTCTCTATCTATTCTGTAACCATATGTAGGTATAGGTACCTAGTATAAAATATACAAAATATTTAGATAAATTATTAAACAAAACGTTCTAAGTATGATCTAAGTATCTATTGGCTATTATACTTACCGAAGGCGTATTAGCAGTAGGCGTAAATAAACAATATTTGTTACATTAGATGTTATAGACAAAGAGCGGTGCGCGATGAAGTATCGATTGAACCAGCTGTTAGGCCACGCTCCTCTCTGAAAATGCAAAACATTTATACCTGTGAAGATACTGAAATAATAAGTCTATAGTACTCGTATAGGCAGTGGTCAGCCATTGTCAGAGTTTTTAGGCCGCTCAAAGGCTTTTGACTTAGCTTAATGACTCGCGACAACAATGAAAGATCCAACAATTATACATTACATCCAAACATTGGACAAAAGTTGGTGCACTGTTCGACGGACTACTATTAGAGTCTTAATTTCTAAGCAATATTTGTCCAGCCGTGCATGTAGGTAATTGTTCATTGTTATAGCTTGTGTCACACGATTATATTTGCACTCAGCAAAGCGAACTGCAATTGCAACATACCCATCTGCAATTACTTAATACAGTAGGATTACTTCTTTATTTTTTCGGAGCACACCTACCTGTACATTATAGCCGCTAGGTTTTACAATTGAAACAGGCAAAGGCTTATATTCTCCGCCATCCAATACATATGGGGATAAAGTACCATTCAAATCCGATGAACTAAACTTCGTCAAGTTTAAATCGCAATCTAATCTGTGAACACAAAGAAATTGACAATAATGTACTTTCTTGCTAGTAGAGTAAAAACGTCTTAAAGTAAAAAAGCAAAGTCGTCAAAGTAGGGTAAAATTTATAAAAAACACTTTGATGATGATAATCATGATTATACTAGGAAACAGTGGACAGGAGTATATTATACCACACCACAGACCACACCACACACACCACACACACCACGCACACCACACACCCACACACACCACGCACACCACACACCCACACACACCCACACACACTCTCTCACACACACACACACAGAGCGCAGAGCGTATGTAGAGATCCCAATATGGTCATTTACGCGTCACCAGTACAATTTCCTTGAGGAATTATATATTACTTTTGTTTTATTTGAAACCTATAAGACCTACGTCGGAAAAAAATTAAAATAGCTCACGAAACATCGGTTCCAATTTTCAGCATTAATGGTAGCTGACATGGCTTCTTCTGCATATCAGGATCGTTGAGAAATGCCATCGCTCCATTGGTCAAATGAGCAGCTACAGCGAGAAATAATATACCCTGTAACAAAAGCCGAAAATATTATCTGTGACGAATCTTCCAGGCAAGTATGCTGCACCATCATCCACGTCAACCCTATAAACACCAGTCGAGAAAGTGAGCTTTACCCAGAATCGATTTAAAAAAACTGCTCTTCAACAGCTTATAAGTTACATACAAAAAGATTTTAAATACTTATAAAATAAAAATTGTAAGAAATCTATTTATTTACCTTTCCCTGCGGTACGCTCATTACTCCCGGGGTTTTATCTCTCAGAACAAGCGGAGGTAACCCTGAAAAATAATTGGGAAATTCAAATCGTAATCATTTATTTTGTTGATGGTAAAAATGCCGAATTAACAATGATCAGAGACTTTTCAGAACTTTAGGAGTCAATGTAGTAGGAATTCGACCTGGAAGGAAAGGAACTCAACGTGGAGCGAGCTCGGTGTGAAAGTGCTTGACTTGGGACAACTCGCCGTTCTGGGAAGCCAACATAGCAACTGAACCTATCGGTAAATCTATGGTAGGTACTCTTTCGTTTTTTTACCAGGATGGTGGTATAAATAAGGACTAAGTATGTATGTTTCTGTACCTTTTGGAGACAATTTAGGCTGTAACCAAAGTCGGCAGGGGCCACCGAGGTCACTAGAGTAAAAGCTTGTTACGCATTCATTTGCTAAAGTGCGACACATAAGTGTATCATTTTGCTGAAAAAAATATGTGATTGTTAATTTATTAGCAGAATACACTTTGCATAGTTAAGTTTTAGTTCAAGGAATAATAGAAATGAAATCTACGGATTCAATGCCGGATAAAAAGGTCAATTTAAATTGTAAATATTAATTTAAAAACCCAAGCTTCTTATTGGGGCTTTTAAAATACTTAAACCAGTAACTATTTCGGATCACACTTACAGTACAAAAGTACTCATGTTTCACTACATCCAGCAGTTCCAGGGGATGAAGCATCTTCTCAGCGTACGTTGGCCTTGCATTCACATAGACCTTGGGTACGCAGGTCCCTCTCACCACCACCTGGGTTCTAGTGCAAATGCAGGAGTCACAGCGGACGCAGGTGTTACCTTGGGCTTTGAAACCACGCCCGCATTTTATGCATTGAACTTCCCTCATTGGGGAACCGTCGAGGTTTTGAGTTACTGGAATATAAGTGTCCAATGTTCACACATGGGCTAGATCGTTCATAACGCTTCCAAGCATAATGTACATGTACCCGCAAAATGAGTAAAATCAACAATCAACCATAGGTACAAATAATGTAGCAAACCACAAAATGAGCACAACACGCAAAACACTTAATGTAGGTAGGTGGAGTGTAGGTGGACTGATGACTTGGTGAAAACCGTGAGGAGCTGATGGATGCAGAGGCGGGCAGCCACTTAAAGTGGCACTTTGTGTGGGAGGCCCATGTTCAGTAGCGGACGTCATCAGGCTGTTGATAATACACAATGTTTAAAACGCATATGTACCAGAACTTTGAAGTCCGTTATATACAGGCCAATAAAAGAAACTAACGGTTTGTTTGACCACTGGAACGAACAATAAAGAGAAAGGATATCTTACCAGAAATATAATCATTAGGGCACTTCCTACAAGCAACCCTGCCTGATACATTATGGCACTTTCTGGGCACGCAAGCAGTTCCGTCTGATGAGACCGCCTCAGTCACACTGCAGGGCCTGCAGCGACCAGCTCCTGATGCCACGCTGTGCTCATCGCAGGTGCAGCTAAAACCTGGAAGATACATTCATGGCATGGCCACATAAAACGTAACTTTGTATACAGTTTGCCATAGGCACCAAGCTTGGCAGGCGGCTTGATGATTACAGAAGATTTTTATGTGCCGAGGAGAATGAGCCCATTCTTAGCATCCACGAGAAGAGATTAGGGCAATCCTATTCTCACAGCACCGGGACTATACGGCACTCGGCTATTAAACTGTAAGTACTACTTACTTAATTAATTTAAATTATGATACCTACATACCCTACATAGGCTTATCTAAATATTAAAAAATTGTAAGTTAATGAAGGATTCAAATAGGTACTTAGAGAACTTACATAAATTTAAGCTTTTTGTGAACTTTTTATTTCGCATACGGTGGAAATGTCAAAATGCGGAAAGCAAGCAGGCGGTCATAGTAGCGCTCTTTGTGGCCTATGTTCAGCAATGGACGTCTTCAGGCTGATGATTATAATATTGATGATAAATTAAATGTCAATAGTACGTAATTTCAAGCAACTTACCATCAGGAGACCGAACCATAGACGCATTTGCAGGACAAGAATAGCAGCTCAATAATCCAGGGTCGTAGTACTGATCCGGAGCACAGCTATCAGGCAGTTCTAGAGTACTTACTCCAAGAAACCAAACTACTCCAGCCCACCACATTATTTACGTTAAAGTATTTCGGCTTACAGTTTTTGTTTGATAGGCAATCTTAAGAAAAGGTTTTTAAATTTGTTTTTATTTTTAAGTATACTTTATCTTTTTCGTTGTGAGTTCACTGTAGAAATAACTCCTTATTTGTAACTTTAAAGAAGTTGTAGGGTGTAGTTTTGCAGCTTTAGTAGACTTTTGCCTCACCAACTATCTAAAAATTCATTAAAAAGAGTTTTACAAACTTAAAATTAGGTACTTTTATTTTATTTATTTATTTTATTTTATTTATTTTTCTAAAGTTAACCTTAGATTAGAGGCAGGGTAGAGGTATTATAACAGTTATATCTAAATACTATAAGCTTCTAGATATAGAGCCCAAACATCGTTTCATTTTGTTATTATGATTACAGCACTTAAGTAACCTTTCTTGGCTAACGAATTTACCTAATTGCTATAGCGTTTATTTAATCATGGCTAATTAGATTCATGACATCATTATCATTACACACAACACCGAATTTAGGTCAAAGAACTTTATAAACTTACTTGTCCCAAGTAAACACACAAGATGGAACCACAATATGGAACACTTGTTTTGTTGTAATGCGAGTGTTGCTAGGTTACGACTGTGGAGTACAGATTCAACGCGGCAGCAGATCACCCGCAGAGAGCTTTTTCAACGTCCGTTAAAAAAGCGATAAAATGAAACAAGCGGTTGAGAAGTATGTGGCTCGTTCTCATTTTTACGATTCTCATCGTCAGTTTCATGTACAATTTTATATTGTGCTTATTTCAAATATTTTTGTACAGTAAATTATAGCGCTTTATAAGACGAGTAAATTAATATATAAGTTAATCAAATAGAAAGTCTTGTTTGGGTGATAAATGGTTTTGAAGTTTTAGAGGCCACGAAAGCGACGCATCGGATCACGAAAATGACTCGGTAACTTTACAGCTATCATTTTCTCACGTTTTGCTACTGTTTATAAGACTAAATGTTCATAAAATAACAACGTAATCTTGTTTTCATAATTAAACTGGCAAACAAATGGTATTAATAACCAAAACTATGTATATTATTATTATCAGTTTGGTCCTGAGTTTGTTCATCCTACGAAATACGAATACTAATCCACTTAACTACATATTATAGGTAATAAGCCTCTGCTGACAAAAAACAGATAGTTATCGTATTAATAGTTTTATTAATTAAGCATCATGAGTATTTAAAAAGTGTATTTATTTATGAGTTGCGTTATTTTTTCAATAGAACAACAACCTTCACTACAATAGAAATAATCTATACTTATATTATAACGATTTATATATAAAAACAAATCTCACTACAAAAGACAGTATCTGGCACATCTTTAGGTACTCTTTTGGATTAGAAACTCCTGATTTCGAGATTTTTCCATAAACTTTTAAATATGAGCTTTACGTGTTCGGAGTTGGGTCTACGAGAAAAATAATTAAAGTATGATTGAAATGTTGGCAGGGGGGGACCAAAATGTACCTAGTAGGTACCTACCTCCCTACCTAGTACCTATATACGTACTTACGTCAAGAATAGGTAGTATTGTGATATGACGTGACGTTATTAATAATTTCAGAACCTTTTGGTGATAGTTTCTAATACCTACATACTTTAGGTACATAATATCCGATGGTAAACGTGTGTGGAGAAAAGTGTTCATAGAATGTGAACTTGGGCTATAGGTACCTTTTACCTAGCTACCTACCGGAATCTTCGCAATAGGCTGCTTTTCCCGGAAACCAGAAAAATGGTATGTAACCATAATCTTTTAATCTACTACCTACCAAACGTAGGTACTGTTACTAGCTCTTCCCCTTTAGGTATCTATTATTAAACATAATACAATGCTAGTTTTGAAGGAAGGTTTTCCCAACTTGAGAGTTACTAGGCTACCACGGTCCAGATCACCCCTTTTCGCGATAACATGACATACCTACCAATTCGAACTCATCCATTTTTAGGCTATGATTATTGAATGAATGATGAGTGAGTTCGAATTGACCCATCTTTTCTCGATAAAAACACGTTTACATAATTATTCAAAACACTACCTTACATCTGTCATACTACAATAACTAGAATAGTTTCAATAAACTGACACCAGTCGCTACATTTCTAAATAAAAGAATGCATAAAATCAGTTTCATAGACCAAAATCAGTTTCATGACTAAAATGCCACGAAGTTTATGACACGAAACTGACGAAATTATCCCTTTTTTGTAAAATTGCTGCAAAGTTAAGTGTATCGATTTAAATCAAATACTACATAAATATCTCGCACATTTTAGGGTTTCGATGAGCTAACTTTGATTTCAATTGCTGAAATACAATGCCCAAAAAATGTAGTGCACGTGTGATCGGTAAACCTATGAACAAATACAAGCTTACCAATATTTTTTTTTCCGGCACGTTGAGCCACACGTTTTACGTCTGCGATGCCAGTACACGACTGACGTTCGACCGGACCACACTCAGTGTTTGATTGCTGATGTTTTGTTTAACAGGCAGCCGTTATATCACGCGAATTTAAAGAACCCATATCCGCGTGACCGACGCGTATGTGGTTTTAAATTGAAAATAATGATGAAAAGATTTATTTTAGACTATTTAGTGTAAAGTTTATTTAATTACGATAATTTTAGTATATGTTACATACAAATACAGTGAAATTTGGTGAAGTGGTAAGCAAACGTTTTACTGCATCGGAGAGTGTGACACGATGAGAACACGAAAAATTACCCCGTTTTTGACCATTTCGTGTTAACTTAAGGTATTATTTTTGCTTTTATTATGACAAGCTTTATTTCTGTTGTAGCCTAATAGATGTTTCATCATTTAATTCACAAATTCTGTTTGTATCTTAAGCCGTTTAGGAAATATAACCTCGTGACCATCAAATTTGAGCATCGATGAGAACTACCCATGTACAATACACACGACCGCACTTTTTCAACGCTTGAAATCCATTTGTTTCATTTTAGCGCTCTTTTAGCGGACGCTGAAAAAGCGCTTGTACGAATGAAGTCGTATTATAAACGTTGGATCTTGAAAGTTTATATTAACGTAGCAGTTACTTTCGTTGTGGTTTATCTAGACCGTTATTTATACTTGTGAACTGGTTGACCCGACATGTACCTACTTGTAGGTAGACGTCGTTCTGTTCAGAGAAACAGATATGTAGTTTTGCCCGAACCCGTATTTGATTTCATATGAAAATTGGGAAACTTTTCTAATTTTTACTTCCATAAAAACTTAAGTCGGACTGTAACTAATATTTTAAAACACAAAATAGCGAAATAGGCACTGTGCTCCAAGTGATGCGTTTACCAAAAGAAAAGTTTTAATCAAGCTAGGTATTGCTTAGTTGAGATCTTAATTATTTTAACCCTCCGGTTTTTTCCGGGTTAAGGTAACAAATGGTATAAAACTAAAAAATTTTAACCATTGGTTAGAATTTGTTACAGTTTTTAACCATTGGTTACCTTAACTATTGGTGAAAAAACTCGTCCTTAGTTTCTATAACCTAAGAGACTCCATAAATTAGCCCCTTATTAAGTTTATTTCTCAAAGTTAACGAATAGGTCCACAACTTGGAGAATTTAGGTTGGTTCGTCTTAACTATGCCTTAGGGAGTTTAAGCCCTGAGAAAATAGTTAAGCCATTGTTTTGGAAAATTAGTCTCAGCTACGCATGTAAACAACAAATGAACTGTTTTCACTTAGCGCTAAGACGCTGAATCATCATCATCATCATCATCATCATCATCATCAGCCTGAAGACGTGCACAGCTGAACAAAGGCCTCCCCCAACGAGCACCACTTTGAGCGGCTTTGAATATCGCGTCCCTATTTTTAAAAGACCCCTTATTAAGAACTTCTATATAGGTGTCCCTTATGGTATCCATTACCTGGAGATAGGTGAGTAATTACTGTAGTCACTAACATTATAATTTAGAAAGTAAATCTGTCTATTTGTTAAGGTTTCAAATGAAGCATGTAATGTTATGAAGATAATTTAAACTCTGGGAAAGGATTTAGAATAGGGTACCCAAGTACGTACATTTTGCAAAATTGCACAGATGGCTTTTATTTTCAAATATGTAAATTCAGGCAGTTTTTTAATAAAATGTTAGACACATCGTTTATCATTCTATCTAGATGCATAATAACTCGATAGTCAATCTTAGCCAGACACTATGCACACAATCGATCATAAACGTAGCAAGGTTGGGGTGTAACGGGGCTTTACCCCCATAGCACCTTCAGTGTAATTAAATAGAAATTATTTTTCCAAGAAATAAAGAGTGAGATATGTAGATACCATAGCAAACGGTCAGGATTCAATAATTATTGGTTAGTTTCTTGTTCTACGTCTAGGTTGTACTAAAGACCATAAATAAGATACCTACCGTAATGCACCTAATCTAAGAACACCGTAATTTTCAACCGTATTACGTAAAAAGGAGATGGTTTTTCTGTGACTCCTACTTTCCCCTACTACCCCTTTACAAATCCTTAATACTTCAGAGTTCAGACTATATCCTTCGCCATCGATCAAACCACTGCGGACTAAAAGCCGTGCAGTCAATGTTAGATCTTAAAACAAAGGCTGATTTATGACTATTCGGCTTTAAAACTCCCACGAGGGATTATCATGGACCATTAAACAAGTTGCATTTAGCGCACTCGAGCGTGGACTATATTCATAGCTGTTATCGCATCCAATTTGTAGTACCTTTAAATTGACTTATTTTAATTTGACCATTATCAAAGAGTATATAATACCTATCTAAGACTATTATTTTTTGAAATGCTGATGCAGCATTTCAAAAAACAAGCGATAGTCTTTTGTTTGCGCTTTACATTCGGAAAATCAACTACGCCTCAGTAAAAAAAATATTCTTAGGGGAAAATCATTAAATGTGCAATAGATAAATAAAAAAATAAAATAAGACAATAAATAAAAAAGATGGAGCACCGACAAGACTCAATACTCAATACTCAATACTCAATTATTTATTGCAACATATGTACATATTTTTAATACAGGTGGTATGTATGAGAGTGCAGGACATATGACCCCATAAGGGTATAGCAACAGTTAGGTCCAGGACCAGGCCGATTCATTAAATAAATCTACAAAAACTCTTTGGCAATGATTTTACTAAAATGGCTTACTTTTATCATTCAAGAAATCTGTCAAACTATAGTAGCATTTTTTTATCAGAAAGTCTTTTAAAACATTATTAAATACAGATTCTTTTTCTTCAGTGAGAATTTCTTTCGGGATTTTATTGTATATTTTTACTGCCATTATGTTGGGGCCTGAACTATGCATTTTTAGCTTAGAACTTGGTACGGCAAGTTTGTGTTTAAATCTTGTTTCATACCATCGGGGCTGGTCTACTTCTTTTATAAAAAAAAAAAAAAAAAACAGACAAAAAAAGACAGGGGGTGGTTATAGTCAAATTTCTCATTCATGAAATTGATGCCTAAATGAAAAGTTCAACGTCACTCAACATAATCGGTAGGTACCTGTAAATAAGGTTTGAAAAATAAAACTAAGAAAATTAAGTTTTGATGTTTTGTATTCAGGATATTACAAAATACACACTTCTCACTTTTTAATTGACACTTAAAAATACGCATTTCCATCTATCTTACATCTGTCGTTCCATGTTATTCAATGGGACAAATTACTGTCTACCCATTAATTATTATTATTATTCATTCATAATAATTGTATCACTTTGCTTTAAATATACCATAGTGTGCATTACCCTTCAAAATAATAAAATAAACCCCTGAAAACGAACAAATGCTATCTAGGTACTTTATATTTTAATTTACTGTTATAAACATCATTTTTTTAACTAACCATTTTATCAATTCATAGTTAATGTCCGAAACTCTTAGATACTTACCGTATTTTACAGTTAGGTACCTACATCTGATAGTTTCTCTACACTCTAAATAAGGTCTTCTAAATCTACATATTTAGCTATTTTAATAACATTTCTATAAAAATAGACATCGATATATTTGAAAAGTATTCATAGAATTAGTATTTAATGGTTATTATTATTACCATCATAAGATTATGATATTAAGAATATTTTCATAGTGATTTCATAGGTAGAAGTATTATAAAACGTATCATCCTTTATTAAATAATCACAATTTATATTACATTCACTAAACATTTTGATTATCTTAATCACATATTTTTTATGCCCAGGAACCTTTGCATGTTTTCCCAACATCTCTGTTCATAAACGTCATCTGAATCGGTCCAGCCGATTTGACTTAAAAGTCTCATACCTACCTAAAAACGAACAATGTATGTACCTACTCTTATTTCGCTAGTCTATGACAATGCTTTATTCTTTGCACAAATAATACAGATTCTATGAGAAAATATGTTAGGTAGGTAGGTAATCACTATTCATGTAAATAACTCAATCAACTACGCTATTACCATATACTCAGCTTCTGTTGATGCAAGCGTCACGCTTGTAAAATGCTAATGTTATAGCATTCAAGTCGTTAAACGAATGGACATCGAGGAAAGGAATACTAATAAAATTAACATGAGTTTACAAGCGCGCACTGAAGACCGGCTTTATGAGTTAACCCTCTATTAATCTGTTAGCAAGATGGAGATGCCGTGTTATCATCTAAAAGGTATGCTTTACTATAAATTGTATCTATATTCATCAACTATACGTACTAACTTCATTCTACAATAATCTGAAAGAATATGCACATTTTTTTAAGGAAAGACATTATAGTGTACTGTAATCGACGACCTGGTGAATCCGGGGGAAGCTGATGGATACAGGAAGAAAGCAGCCGCTCAAAGTGGCGCTTTGTGGAGGAGGCCTATGTTCAGCAGTGGACGTCTTCAGGCTGTTGATGATGATGATATGATGATACCTACTGTAGTTACAAAGAAAATATGCGTAAGTATAGATGTTCAATGCAAAAAATTACGAACTCAAGAGATTTTGAACCGCATTTTATCTTTTGTATTCTTCAATAGGAAAAAAGTCTATTTCAATATCTACGTTACTGATAAATGCATCGAGCATCTACATAAATAAGTTACAACGTTTCAAAAGGACCAGTTAAAACAGCAAATAGTCACGGTCAAGGTTTCACTAATCAATTTGCAGTCCACACCTAAATAATAGTCTCGTCACATCACGCCTGCAGCGTCGGCGGTTCCACAACAAGGTACGGAACTTGCAGCAATGGTGCTTGTGGCAGCGCCGGGAACAATATCGGGTACTGAGGCGGCGCGACTGGCCCTTGCGATAGTAGTCTGGCCTCAGGCTCGGAACAGTGAAGAAGCCAGTGAGTGAGCATGCGGCCTCGTCCTTTCAGCTCAACTTCACCTCGACGTTCGACTACAAACGTGCCCCATTGGTCGAGTAAAGCACGCGTGCTTTCGCTGAGGTGAATGCGAAGCGCTGGAAAAGAAGTATTAGTTCAGAGCTCCTACTGTCGACCTGAGTTTACATTTAGCTGATAAGTTTGCAGGCCTAAAGGTTTTGTGTAATGTACAAATAGCCTTCTGCCACTAGGTAGACCTAGACCTACGACGTAGTCAAAAGGCCGGGGAGACGTTGGATGCAAGAGCAAGGTGCCGCTCAGTGGCGCTCTACAGGGGAAGCCTAAGCCTATGTTCATCAATGGGCGTCTTCAGCTGATGATGATAATGATGATGAAACATTCTGATGAAACGATTTTATTTCCTCCATCTAGACTCTAGTTGGATAATTCACTGCAACTTCGGGCGGTCGTGTCGCTTAACAACAGGTGAACGAATGGCTCGTAACGTCATTCATTCTCATTAAAAAAACATTTTAGATCATAGACTGGTTTTTAGAATACTTGAGAACAAAATTCTTTCCACCTTTGAAAATATCACAGATTTTATGAATAGTATGTAAGTGAGTAAAGTGAATGGTATCTCACGTTGTCCAGTGGACTCCATCCGGCTGGCCGTGTTGACAGTGTCCCCGAAGAGGCAGTAGTGCGGCATCTTGACTCCCACCACGCCGGCACACACGGGCCCGGAGTGGACGCCCACTCTAACCTACGGGTGACACACAAGCGGGTACGAATGGGGCGGGTCATTTAAAAAAAGTGATGTTGATTATTCTGTAGAAAGCAAGAAAATAATTGGTATTCCCACTTCCCCTTTATGCAGTAGCTGCGAGCAATAAAAACGGGGGGTCTCCACAGATCTTTTCTTCAATGAGATACGTTACAGGTAAGACTAAATGAAAGACAAGAGGCCAAAGACAAATCACACACAACAATACACAATTTCACACTTTATTTTTATTTAACATACAAACTTTGTTTCATGTCTTTTCGAAAACCATTAATGATTAATGTTTAAGATAATTAAAGAAAAATGATTTCACTCATTTTTATCTGTGTTTTTCATGTTCACTCATTGTCCATCAGTATTCTCCTATTTATATTAACTACAAACGAATTCCATATGAGAATACAGCCAAATATCTAGGTATGAATCTTGATGTGAAGCTCCGCTGGAAAGCTCACGTCAAGAAAAAGAAAGAAGAACTTGATTTACGTTATAAAAAAATGTATTGGCTGATTGGAAGACACTCTACTCTGTCGATACAGAACAAATCATTATTATACAAGCAAGTCCTAATGCCAGTTTGGACTTATGGTATACAGCTGTGGGGTTGTACCAAACAGAGCAATATATTGACCATTCAGCGGTTCCAGAATAAAGTGCTAAGGGAAATTGTCAATGCACCCTGGTATATACGAAACGACGACCTCCAATCGGGACCTTAAAATAGAGTTTGTCCACAATATTATTAAAAAGTATGCAGAAAGCCATCAACATAGACTTGACCATCATGTGAATGTTGAGGCTATCCAGCTCCTTGACCACACAAATCTAGTGAGAAAACTAAAAAGAACAAAACCGTTTGAGTTAGTTGAGTTAGTGTTAAAGTTTAAATGATGTTATAGTCTAACGTGGTGCAGTGTAAGTGCTACTTAAAAATAACACAAGAACAATGTGTCTTCACCTTAATAGAGACAATAAGAAACTTGTTATTGGACACATTCTTAGACAATTATTATATAAGAAGTTTAGGTTAAATTAAAATTACACATTAGCTAAATAGATGGCTAGATTGTAATATAATTAGAATGCTTAATTTCAATTGGGCACTCTAGCAATAGGAAAAAAGAAACTCATTTTTATCTAAAAAGGTCCAGGAACAATGCGAATACGTACCTGATACGAAACTTACCTCTAGCCGATGCGACGGCCTGTGCCTCACGACGAAGCTTCTCACTGCCTCAACAATAGCTAGCGCCATTAGACAGATCTCTCTCGCATGTAGATCTCCGTTCCTTTCTGGTAACCCTGACACCACCATGTATGCATCGCCTATTGTTTCCACCTTTGGAGATACAAACCGTAGGTAGTTTAGCTATGGCGTCTGAACTGGAAGATCTGAGACATATTATAACGGTTTTGGAGTTAAAAAACTTGGTTACAAAACAATATAGCTGGTAGTGACCAGCTATATGGTTATTTCGATTGTAAGAAAATGTTATTGATTTATTTATTTATATATTTATTTATTTATTTTATAGGTGCACATAACAGATAATGGAACATACAATTACAAAACAACATGATTTAAACAGTAAATAAAATCAATCCCATAATCCAATGACACATGCGCTCTGCCTGGTACAAACAGTGATAATTACATACCTACCTTAGAAACAAAAAATATATATTAAAAAATTAATTAAGTAAAACTAGACTGCCGTTAAATGGAACGAAAATGTAGTAAGAAAAATAGATTACTGTGACACTGTTTTTCCAATACTTGTTAATAGAGTACTAACTACATTCTATGAATCAAAAGAGAAAAATGAATTTGCAAGATTCGCAAGCCCCTTCGTTATCCCGTTACTAACTTTACATAACTGATTTAGGGAAACTTTGGCTCCTAAATTTTGGGATTTGGAATATGATTCCTAGACGTCTGGAAGATCAATTCGAACAGAATGTCCCTAAGTATAATTGAGACCATGTGACATATATTTAAATGGTCTATTCACTAGATTTTGTCTATCATCTATTATATAAAAGACTGACTGACTGGGTGACAGAAATGTACAGCCCAAACCGCTGAACGTAAAGACTTGTTTGGAGGGTGGCTATTGTTTAGGACGTAGGCGCGTGCTAAGGATTATCGAAAATTCAACCCCTGTGGGTCAAAATAGTGAAAACTTATGAAAAATGTACATCTCGTAACGTATCGCTTTGAAACTTAGTACCTACAACATATATAAAAACAAAAAAATTATATGTTTACTTTTTCGAAATTCAACCCTTAAGGGGTGAAATAACAAAATTACCGTACCTATATAGACTTTGCCTATCATTTTAAAATCTAACATGTATATAAATAATACAAAATAAAAAATACGGATCCCGGCAATATGTGAATTACATTCCTCGAAAGGGTAAAAATAAACGATTCCTGAGGGTCCACGCAGGTGAAGCCGGGGGGTAGAAGCTAGTCTACCTATAAACACACTTGTACACACTTTCAAGTAAGTCCACAGTTGGTAGAATGTACCTATCTACATTCAATTCCCTGCACGGTTAAGTATCTTATCGGCTAAGCCGATCGGGCACAAAGAGCGAGTAATACATCAAAGGGGTAAAATGCGGTTTGTTGGATCACCATCAGAGATTCGAACATTTATGTAGTCGAGTACTAAGTACTTGTGATTTAAAGCGTAAGTTTTAGAGCTAGGCTTAATAAGCCTTAGGTTCTAGTTTAAGATTAGAATTTCATTACATTAATCATTCTGCAGAAATCAAACGAAAATACGATTTAGATAGTAGCTGCGGTCTTATCCCGGGCTCTATCGAGTAATCTACACTATGATCTATTAGTATATTACTTAAATAAAATATATTGGTGAGTTTATTTAAATGTTTTCGTTTTTCTATTTCACTACTAATATAGCTGAACAGAATTTGATAATATTATTTTGGGAATGGTATAAATAAATAAATAATTATACGCGAACCCACCCACTCACGTCCACTGCTGAACATAGGCTTCCCCTGGAGAGCTCCACTTTGAGCGGCTGCTCGTCTCCTGCATCCATCGATTCCCGTGGATTTCACCAGATCGTCGATCTACCTAGTGGGGGCCGGCCTACGGGTCTTCCGGTTCGAGGTCGCCACTCGAGAACCTTTCTTCCCCATCGGTTGTCAGTTCTACGAGTAATATGGCCTGCCCCTTGCCACTTCAACCTACTAATTTTAAGAGCTATATTTGTCACTTTAGTTCTGCATATACTCACTTTATAAACATCATAGAAGCCAATGATTCTATCAAAAGTGCTGTACAGGTCGTTGAGAAGATCCACGACTTGTATAGGAGTAGAAGCGGCACAGAGCTCTGTGAAGCCGACTATGTCGCTGAAGTACACCGTCACGCACTCGAACCCTTCGGGCTGTACCATTTCTCCAGCCATCAGTTGCTGGGCTACTGGTCTGTGGATTGTTTTTTATTTTAACAAGCAATTGTTTGAGTGGCTGCTCTCGTCCTGTATCCATCGGCTCCCCGCGGCTCACCAGATCATCGGTACACCTAGATAAAGTGGCGCTCTCTGGAGGAAGCCTATGTTCAGCATCTTTAGGCTGTTGATGATGAAGATGAAGCAACTTTTGATTCTTGTCTATTTGACGCTATCAAGTAATCATCATCATCATCATCATCATCATCATTAACAGCCTGAAGACGTCCACTGCTGAACATAGGCCTCCCCCAGGGAGCGCCACTTAGAGCGGCTGCTCGCCTCCTGCATCCATCGGCTCCCCGCGGCTTTCACCAGGTCGTCGGTCCACCTAGTGGGGGGCCGGCCTACGCTGCGTCTTCCAGTTCGTGATCGCCACTCGAGAACCTTTCTTCCCCATCGGTTGTCAGGTATCAAGTAATGATATGGTCAAAATATGGCATCATTATTTCCTGACAAATAAAATCTGGGATTTTTTAAGGCTAGAGTGAACCGGCATCTTGGCAATCATGCTCCATCGTCGACCGCGTCGTCACTTACCATAAGTAAGTAGTAAGACTCTACCATTAATTAGAAAAAATATTGGTCTTAGTGATGTAGCAAGTAAGATACCAACATGCAAACATACGATAAGGTACTACCTAGTGTTATAGGTGATGTATTACCTGGGTAAAACCTGGTACAACAGTTCTTCTGATCTCCTCTTCTCTAACGACAGTTGTTCCGTCTTCTCTTCAACAAGCGACTCCAAGTTGTTAGCGTACTGTTCCATGCGACGTAACAGGTCGTCCATCAGGTTATCACAATAGCCCCTAATAAATATAATGTATTAAAAGTACGTATTTACAAATATCAAAAACGCGCACGATTTGTAATGATCGTGATGATTGTAATGATGATTTACAAGAAACATACGTACTGATTCCACCTGTCATCTCTTCCCGTGGATGCCTTAAGAGTCGGCTAAGGCAATATCCAGGGAATGGAATGAGCAGCAACATTATCCTCGGTACATTGAAATCTACGATCACCAAGCCGCCTGCCAAGCGTCGTGATTATAACAAACCCCAAAGGTAAGAATCCAAAGCAGAGTTTTTTGGAGAGGTCTATGTTCAACATTGTCTCCCGGTGCATATAAAACCAGCCAGCGTACCAGCTCTAGCCCACTATTGGTGTCCCCAACATGGTGGCAGCAGTAACCAAACTCAAAGTTAAAAGATTTCATTGAAAACAGGCTATTTTTAGCGCTTTTAAGAGATTAAATGAGATTAGGTAATTACCTCGTTGAATCGTCACGATACTTACTTTATGTAAGTAGCGTTGATGATATCAAACGAGGGCCTATCGTCCGGAGACTCGGTCCAGCACTTGGCGGCCAGCTCCAGTAGCTCCACGGCGGCCCCTCCCCCGCCCCCCGCGGCGCCCGCTTCGCTCCCCCCCACACCCGGACGGAAGGGGGGGGACTCGCGGGCACACACACGGGATACTATCTCTGGAGACCAGGGGGGCAACCACAAAGTCTTATAGCATTGTTACTTCAATATTACTTCAACCATACATTGCCAAATGATATAAAGGTAAGAATACTTTAATGTTGCCGAGCCAGAATAGTTTTGATGACGTCACGTTAAATCGTTCCCTCAAATACAATTGTCATTTCATACCGTTAATCATGTTAACACCAACGTGCGAACTGTCGCACAACTGTCGCGAGAACGAGACGTCTACATTTTTATATAGCGTTATCACTGGATGACGCTGTATAAAAATGTAGACGTCTCGTTCTCGCACCGGAATACTTTATAAGTTCATGGTACGAATTCGAACTATATTATTGTAACCTTGAAGCACGAACCATGATGGTTTTGTATTAGTTTATGGTAGGGCTGCAGTATTATTGCTGTTAATATTAGGTGAACATCAGCCTGAAAGTGTCCACTGCTGGACACAGGTAGAAGAATGCCTATCGAAATGACCTTTGCAGGAAAAGACAACTAGGTCCACCTAGTGGGGGGGTCACCGCTGCATCTTCCGGTTTGTGGTCACCATTTAACTTTTTTTCCCCATTGGTTCTCAGTTCTACGAGTGATGTGGCCCGCCAATTGCCGCTCAATCTTGCTAATTCTAAGAGCTATATCGGTTACTTTTGTTCTCCTGTGGATCTCCTCATTTCAAATCGTATATCGTTTAGGACTAGGTGAACGTACCAATTTTATGCCTCTCGTTCAACAAAAATAAAAGTTTTGATTAAATTGAATTTATATGTTAACACACGCGGCTATAATATCACGTACTCTATTAAGAAAATTATTTTTCTAGGAAATATATGCTTTGGAGCTTTTACACTTATCGTATGAAAAAACCAAAACATATATAAATTGTGAGTTTAACAAAAAAGTAGCATTAATTTCTAACGCAAAATTATAATGGAAAAATAAAATTGTGTAGTAAAATCTACACCGTAGTGGTCTACGAGCCGTAGCACTTGCTACGCTTCGTAGCTAACTCCTCGCTTCGTAACTACCTTTACGTTACGTAGCTGTGTCTACGCTTCGTAGCTACCTCGACGCTCACCTTTGTTCGACATCGTCGGGGTGTAGAGATGAAACGGGCCGGCTCTCAACACAATTTCTTCCAGAATGATCCCGAAACTATAAACGTCTCCTTTCAGAGAGGCCACTGACCCCGGGTAGATGCTTCCCGATACTAATTCCGGTGCAGTCCATAATAGTTCTACGAAAAAAGGAAAACAGTATTTTTTTTACTGACTGTATTATACTTTTCTAAGTCCTACAATACACCAAATCATTCTACGAAATAATAACTCGAAGTAAAACATGTTGCAAAGACAATAGATTGATAGAGTTGCGAGAAATCCAATACTACTCCAATGAGAATAATAATTCCAACTCCCTAACTAATATAGTATTGTTTATTACCGAGATGTTACCCAATAACTAACATATAAAACTAATATATAAAAGTTGAAATTATCTGTTTATTTGTTCGGATTCTTCATCAAAACGGCTGAACCAATTAGAATAAAACTTTGCACACAGATTGCATCATCATCATCATCATCATCAACAGCCTGAAGACGTCCACTGCTGAACATAGGCCTCCCCCAGGGAACGCCACTTAGAGCGGCTGCTCGCCTCCTGCATCCATCGGCTCCCCGCGGCTTTCACCAGGTCGTCGGTCCACCTAGTGGGGGGCCGGCCTACGCTGCGTCTTCCAGTTCGTGGTCGCCACTCGAGAACCTTTCTTTCCCATCGGTTGTCAGTTCTACGAGCGATGTGGCCTGCCCATTGCCATTTCAACTTGCTAATCCTAAGAGCTACATCGGTCACTTTAGTTCTCCTGCGGATCTCCTCATTTCGGATCCTATCTCGCAGGGAAACACCGAGCATTGCTCTCTCCATAGCTCGTTGCGCGACAGAACAGATTGCATATATTACTGCAATCAACATAAGATACTTTTTATCCCGGAAAATTACAAGATCTTGCGAGAAAAACGGGTAAGCTCAGGCTAAAACGCGGAGCGGCTCTAACTTACAAGGTACGATTTAAATGAATCGTGATATTAAGAGAAAAGCACAAATTTTGTACACAGCCCATTTACAAGCTAACGACGGCAAATATTCCAAAACTGTGTTTCTGCTAGAAAACGAAAATCCATGGCATCTTTAGTGTAACATTCATAAACCAAAGCCAAATAATAATGTCAAAATAATATACTTTTCTTGCTAAAATCTATCAATGCGGTAAAACGTAAAACAATGGTCAAAGAGATACTCACTATAATAATAAGTGTCGTCCTTGATGAGGTCTGTAGGAGTGCATAGAGTGTGGAGCCCGTAGTCCGATATCTTGAGCACGAACCGTCCGTCGATCAGGCAGTTAGAAGAACGCAGCTTGCCGTGCGCGCCCAGCCCGCCGTGCAAGTAGCACATACCCTGAGATATCAGTACCATTGTACTTTTGGAAAAGGGAATAAGCAGCAGCATTTTTCTTGGCCTCCATTATAATCTACTGCGATAACCAAGAAGTCGGTCTACCGAGTGGGACGCTGCGTCTTCCAGTTCGTGGTCGCCTGTCGAGATCTTTCTTCCCCATCGGTTGTCAGTTCTACGAGCGATGTGGCCTACCCATTGCCATTTCAACTTGCTTATCTTCAGATTCATTTGTAAAGGAAAAATTAGAATCACGAGTGGGGATTGAACTCACATCTATCCATTCCTCAAGCCGGGATATGCTTTACTTAAGCTACCGTGACAAGTGGTCTCATGTCCGAATTTTTCCTTCACCTTTACAACCAACTTACGGGATTGGGGTCATCGGCGGGGGAGTGGATGTAAAGGATCTGCCAGCCCAGTCCTCCTCCACACAGAACATGCGGAAGTGCCGCTGGGTTATTTAGTGTATACCGGGCTACCTAGTAGACCCAAATAGCCCTCCCATCCCCCAATGGGACAGTATGCAAAAAACATTTGAAAGGCTGATGATGGGTGTGCGTGAGGGAGCCTTGTCCTAGCAGTGGGAACGTATCAACTATCAACCCAATACCTTCCTACTGCTGGAAAACGAACCCTGTTGCAGATAGAGTGTAGACCGCAATCCACCGCGCTGGCATGTGGGAGTCGGTAGATGATAAATAGAGTTGGGTTGGTGGTTTCTGAATATTTGTGGGTGTTGTTGATAAAGGTCGACATATTATGTCATCTATAGAGTGCCGTGGGATTAGACAACTCTTGAGGAGCATTAGAACTAGATAACTAGTTATCAAACTTGATATTCTAACGGGACTAACCGGAAATTACGGTGTGTTAAAGTTACTTCAAAGCGATGTGGTCCTAATGAAGCCTAATTGCTAAATTCAAACCCGCGGCTAAGATACTATGCAATCATAATTAATAAATAATAACGCCCAACAATCTCAAACATAGATCCTATACCTTACCTACCTCGATACCTTGGATCTACCTACGAGGACTATGGCCCCACTACACCTAGACGCAGAACAAGTATTTGCGGATTTTTTTCCTGTGCACAAATACATGTCCCGTCACGGGAATCAAACTTGCCGCCTTCGCGTGTTGAGCCGACTTGCTCAACCACCACACCACGGAGGCTGAATTAAGAAAACCTCAGGCATCATTTCTCTATATAAATGCCACATTATTAAAGTGAATATTGGTAGTTTACTGCGTGATAAAATCCAACTATCAAGGTATTTGAAGGCGGGAATAATCTACGGTTTATTATCTTTCCTTTTCTATAATAGAGAGATACAAATCTTAGCCTGACCTTTAAGGCTCGTAAAGCTTTTCAACAACAACTACAAAACTAATATTATCTATCTATCTATTACTATATTAGTACGCCCCGCTGCTTTATTCGTAGCTTATCTTATACATTTTATAGACTTCTAAGTTACTTGTCTGCCTTTCATCAGGATCGGTTCAGCTGTTAGTAATATAAAAGAAATAGAGTGATTTACTTTTAAAATAATTTCAGAGTGCACAATTTTGGTTGACTTTGGAGCGGCAAACCCAAATACCAGCCAGTTACTTAAAATTCCACTTTGACAAATGTACGAGAAAACCTGGGGGGTCACCACAACGTCTTATAGCATTATTACTTCAAACATACTTTAAAAATGACATAAAAGTAAGAATATTTTAATGTTGTTGACGCAGAGCAGTTTTGATGACGTCACGTTAAATCGTTCACTCAAATACAAAATTCATGTCATACCGTTAATCATGTTGACACCGACGTGCGACAGTGATAACGCTATATAAAAATGTAAACGTCTCGTTCTCGCGCCGGAATAGTTTTTAAGTTCATGGTACGAATTCGAACAATATTATTGTTACCTTGAAGCATTACTGTCACGAACCATGATGGTTTTGTATTAGTTTGTGGTAAGGCTACAGGATTAATTATTACAGAAGTGATCAACTTACATACACACATAAGTCGTAATAAGTAGAGGTATAGCTGTACGTGAGACACGAATTTGGACAGTTTATTAAAACTTAACTCATTTGATGTAAAACAAACTATAAAACTGTTTATTTTACAAGCATAAACTGTAGTAAAGGTCAGGGTGCCTTGAAGTTAAGATAAAAGCATTTTTAGCGATATATTTTAACGGTATGATTATTTTGACATTTTTATCGTTATCAATCCCAATAGTTGGTTTAGGGTTTAGGTATAATAAACCAAGGGCTATTATATTATGGTCGACCTGTCACCTATACAATTTATGAAGTAAAGTTTTGCTTATGACTTCGGTTTATTATTTTTTAGAAATGTGCCGGAATAATATGTATAATTACTATACCTACTCGCTATTCAACTTCATAGAAAATAGGTAAGAACGAACTTAGGAGCTATCTTTTAATATTAATGATTTTATAAGTCGTATCGCCTGCAAAAAAAGAAATAAAAGAAATAAGAAACACCAAATACAGGAAACGTGAGTGGTTCTTAAATTTATCAAATTTTAGAGCCGATGGGCTCTAGAGAGAATTAGTCGTATTGTAGGTACCTATTCATAGATTAAGTTCTACATATTATTTATAGGTTATATACGTGACCCGCTAATCGTCACCTGGTATTTAGCGTCACAGCTTTCCATAACATGACACTCGGAACTCTAAAATGTAACAACCGAAACGTGGTAAAAATAATTCTTACCTGTACAATATCATGCACCAGCGAGGTCCGAAAGTTCCAGTCGAGCTGCAGCTCCTCATTAGCCAGCACGTCTTTCAGAGAACCTTTAGGGCAGTACTCCGTCAGAACGAACACAAGTGGGCAGTCCACGCACGCGCCTATGAACCGCGCCGTGTTCTCGTGCGACACGTTACGGGCCTACGGGAGAGATGACACGCCTTATTTAAATAAATAAATAATAAATAAATAACGCCCAACAATCACATACATAGATCCTGGACCCTAACTAGGATTCCCTGTATCTAGGGACCCAGGAACTACGAGGACCATGGTCCCACAACACCCAGACACAGAACAAGTATTTGCGCTTTTTTTTTTCGGGCACAAATACTTGTCCTGTCGCGGGAATCGAACCCGCCACCTCCGGGTTATGAGCCGACCTGCTCAACCACCACACCACGGAGGCTGGAGGATTTATACCACTTATAGATAGGGGCTTTTGGCAATGGACAGACCACATCTCTCACAGAACTGTCAAACAATAGGGAAGAAATGTTCTCGCGTGGCGACCACGAAACGGAGATGCAGCGTAAGCTGGCCCCCACTAGGTGGACCGACTATCAGTGTTTTTTGGTACTCTAAAATATAAAAATTGAAGCCAGTTAAAAAGCATTATCTACCGAAACCCAATCGCGATGGGACTATAGCGAGTGCGAAATAATGACGTCATTTGTCCGATGAGACTACTGGGTCAAGATATAGTGGCAGTTGTCCCATCACGGGTCTTTTCGATGGGACCTAGTAGGACATACTCAAATCTCACTTGTTTGATCTCCCAAAGTAGCTTCTTATTCAAGTCCAGTTTCTTCCGGTGTATCTTCTTGACTGCGACCCGGTTGCCTTTGTACAATCCGACGGTGCAGGAGGACAGGTTCAAGGATGCTCCGGCCACGTTGGATGCCGTGCTGATGCTGCCTCGGTGCGTCCAGCCGAGAGAGAGCTGGTATAAAGTAAGTACAGTTATCTAATAGATAAGTATTTGTCAGAATTGTACTAACTAATTTTATAAGCTAGTTGCACCCTACACTTTCACCCGCTAATGAAATATATCCTGTGTTAATTCACCTAAATAAGCTAGCTAGGCTCAAAATTTCATCGAAACCGGTTCAGTTGGGGATTTGGGTAATTTTGAACAGAGATTATACCGTATATTAACACTGAGTGTACTTTTTATCCACGAGTGAAACCGCGGAGCAAGCTAGTATTCGATAAGTACTAGTTTTTATTGAACGTATGGGTTTAATTCTAAATAGTTCCTAGTAGAAGTCACACCTCCAAATTGTAAGCCAAACTACAAACGCACCACAAATACCCGTACAAATACTTCTACGGAGACTAAATGAAGATGTTTAATTTAATTTAAATTAGATAACAATTTGCGTGTCTAAATAAAAGTAAATAACAAGCTAAATTTCAAACAAACGGACGCCGTCAAGAAACAATACGAAACGCTGAAAAGAAAATTGTAAATTCAAAACTCAAACAACGGCTATTATAATTTCCACAAAAGAACACAAGGCATTCCTTTATTCTAATTCAATGCTTTAGCCTCAAGTTCTTGGAAGCTTTATGTGTGCATCATGTTACGCTACAAAGAAAGATATTTATTTTTTCAAATGATTTACTTAGGTACTAATAAGCACTATCATTTCCTCTGAATTTCTCAAGAAAACTAGGTGAGTTGAATTTATTATCAAGGACAGGGGGTTCACCACAAGGTCTTATAGCATTATTACTTCAATATTACTTCAATAATACATTGACAAATTAAATATAAGAATACTTAAATGTTGCAGAACCGGAGCAGTTTTCATGACGTCACGTTAAATCGCTCTCTCAAATAGGTACAACTGTCATGTCATACCTTTACATCATGTTGACCCTGACGTGCGACAGTGATAACGCCATATAAAAATGTAGACGTCTCGTTCACACGCAAGAATACTTTATAAGTTCATGGTACGAAATCGAACAATATTATTGTAACCTTGACATAATAATGCCATGAAACATGATGGTTTTGTATTAGCTTGTGGTAAGCCTGCAGGAATAGGGTTTAATAAAATAATATGAAAGAAAAAGGCATACCGCTCCGACCCCAATAGCACTAGGCGATGCCTTAGATTGTTCTCTCTTTAATGTTAAGGAAACACTTTGGCTGAGTAATCACCATTATCATCATCAACAGCCTGAAGACGTCCACTGCTTAAGCCCCCACGGAGTGTCACTTTGAGCGGCTGCTCGCCTCGCATCCATCATCCATCCCGTTGGTCAGATCGTCGGTCCACCTAGTGGGGGCGAAAATGAGCCTATTTTTTTGCTCTGTGAGTATACCTATGACAGTAGGCTCTGTCTCCCATGGGAATAAAACAACCGTTCTCAATAACTTCGTCAGGTGCATTTGCCGACAATCTGATTGTAGAATACGGCACAAGTATTTTCCATTTAATTATACCTTGCTGGCTACCGACCGAGTAACTCGCATAGTTTACTAGCCACGCCCCGTGGGACTGTCCACAATTGTCGATGTTTGTTATGTACCGTGGAGATAGCTTCGCTACCTTGGAAGTTGGAATTTTCTTTATAGTAACAATACGGTTGGGCCTATACTTATAAGGCAATTAGATTCATAATATTATACAGGGTTACAGGAAAAATTGTGCTAGATCCGTTAAGGGCGTGGAGTACCCTTCATTTCTGACTTATTTCACTATGAAACACCCTAGCCTAAACTTAACCCTTTTCGAGATATTCGACTTTTAATATTTTTATTGAAAATTGCCAATTTTTAGGCTACAAAATTTAATTTTGTTTATTTTGTGTGTCTTATTATTATTATTATTGCATTTTTACGTGTGTAATAAGATGCTTTAGGATGTCAATCATTAAAATAGTACATAAGTTAACTGAATAGACCGTAGTAGACAAGTGAAAGTTAAGAATTAAAAATAAATATTAGAAACTGTATTTTTCTCTAAGGGATATCTAAAAAAAATATTATGGCAGTTGTTCGGCAGATGTGTTTTAAAATATCTACGTTTCATTAGCTATCTAACGAGGTATAATAATCTAGAATTTTATTCAAATGCATTGAAAATAATTTAGTTTCATAGGCGACAGTGGAGAAGAAAATGTATACTTAGCCCTATAAAGCAAAATAAAACAATAGGTAAGCATGCAATGTCATTTTTTAAAGGTTTTCACAAAACTTTTTCTTATTTTACAGTTCATGTTCAACATGGCCGCCTCTATTTCTGATACATTGTCGCATTCTTCTACGGAGACCAGTCTTCACTACTCCAGTGGTCAACGTGGTCCTCATTTTATTTCCTGCATTCACAATCCTTTCTCTTAAGTCTTCCACAGACGAAACTGGATTTGGCTCGCTGTACACTAGACTTTTCATGAGCCCCCACACATGAAAATCCATGGGGGTTAGGTCCGGACTCCTTGCTGGCCATGGCAACGGCCCACCTCGTCCTATCCATTTGTTTTGGTAATTTGTGTCCAGCCAGTCTCTGACACTTCTTCTGAAATGGGCAGGGCAGCCATCGTGTTGGAACCACATGTCCCTGATCAGGTTGAGTGGCAGATCATCCAGCATATCACTCAAGTCTGTTCTCAGGAAATTTTCGTAGCTTTCCCCATTTAGATTATCCGGGAGAAAGTAAGGTCCAATCAAATGATTGGATATAATGCCCATCCACACATTCACGCTGAATCTTCGTTGGGACCCTTTCACTTTTTTCTTATTGGGATTCCTTAGTTCTTTTGGGGCCCAGTAATGGGCGTTGTGATAGTTGGTTATGCCATCTTTATCAAATTTGGACTCATCCGTCCACAAGATATTTCTTAGGAAATCTGGGTCTTCTACGTCAGCATTTAGCATAAATCTGCAAAAGTCCAGTCTTCTCGCAGGGTCTCCTTCTTCAATAACGTGTACCGGCGTGTAATGGTACGGGTATAGGCCAGCAGTATGCACTGTAAACCACACTCTCCATTGCGAAAGTCCCAGATCACGGGCAACAATATTAGTGGAAGTAGTCGGATCCGTTCGAAAGCGTTGCACTATCTCATTGTCCTGGTCTTCGTCGTCAATTCGTGGTCTTCCCATGTCTGTATTTCGTCTCAAAACAGAGCCAGTTTCTCGAAGTCTTCGATAAGCTCTGTCAAAAACGGCCACATCCGGCACTTGACGACCGGGGTAGCGAGTTATGTATTCGTTGCGAGCTTGCGCAGACACACAATCGCAGTATCCGTAACAAATAAGCATATCAGCATATTCCTCAGGTGTGTAGGACGTCATCTTCAACACTTCCGTATCACAGGTACAAATCAGAGTCCGGTTAACAAGCACAGTAATCACAACAATCAGAAGAAAAAGTCCAGAATCACAGCCAAGTCGAGAAATAAAGCAAAACGATAACACATCTACTATGTACGAAGCACAAAAGCAGACTGACTACCAAAACAATACCCCCTGTTGCATTCCCAGCCCTAACCAGTCTCTACATATTTTTTCTTTCATTCGCACCCACATAAAACGTCACTTGTCTCGCTCGCACGGTGCGTCTTAACTTGAAGGACAATAGGCGCGAGACCATTAGAACTGCTACCTGGAGCGTCCCAATTTTTTTTTTTCCATGAAATGTAATACAAACCCTAGATTATTGTACCTCGTTAGATAGCTGATGAAACGTAGATATTTTAAAACACATCTGCCGAACAACTGCCATAATATTTTTTTTAGATATCCCTCAGAGAAAATTACAGTTTCTAATATTTTTTTTAGTTCTTAACTTTCACTTGTCTACTACGGTCTATTCAGTTAACTTTTGTACTATTTTAATGATTGACGTCTTAAAGCATCTTATTACACATGTAAAAATGCAATAATAATAATAATAAGACACACAAAATAAACAAAATTAAATTTTGTAGCCTAAAAATCGGCAATTTTCATTAAAAATATTAAAAGTCGAATATCTCGAAAAGGGTTAAGTTTAGGCTAGGGTGTTTCATAGTGAAATAAGTCAGAAATGATGGGTACTCCACGCCCTTAACGGATCTAGCACAATTTTTCCTGTAACCCTGTATAAGGTAACGTAAGTAGAGCTCATAATAACACAAAAATGGCAATAAGTGCAAGCCGGATTACGTATTAATTAAATTCATAGACATATATCCAGAATTATAGAGAACAACTGATAACTGAGATCATTTAAATATGGACAGAAACTAGAATACTCACTAGGTAAGTAGGTACAGTCAAAAAAAGCAATCAGTTCTGGAGGCACGTTACCCACAAATTTCCAAAAGACGTATTGAATTTATCAGTGGCTCTTTCTGCTGTTATTCATCCGAATTTCAATAAATACCAACATGACATTAAAAATTCTGAAAAGAAATCACAAGGTAGCCTTTGCTACTGCAGTAGCCAAGTCCAATAAAATACTTGTCAACATAAAAAAAGAAAATTCTAGAAAAATACGACTATGAAATAGTCCGCAGCACCGTTGTTAAAACCAATTTAAACCCGTGATAGGCGGTAACGACGCAGTTAAACCAAGTTATGATACAGTCGACACAATCCTAGAGGTCGTAATTCTTGTTAATTTGATTTATGCGTGGAGCAAGTAACCAGTAGAGTACCTAAGATTTGATGACATCGAGGCAGAGAAAAATACGGCGCTCTGATTGGTCGACGCACTGCTATGATCAGACAAAGAAAGATTCAATCTTCTTGGCCGTGGATGTGATCTTGCTGTGATGGCCAACTTTGCATTTGCAAATGTCTCACTCAGTTTTCTATTATTGACAGCGTCTTTATTTGTGTATAAATGTAGCGTGTTTTTGACGTTAGTAAGTCACAGTATTCCCAGTCAAGGCGATTAGTTAATAGTCTTTAGATTTATGTGACCAACCATTCGTGAAAAGCTTGGCGTTGTTTTGACGCGGTTTTCGTTTAAGATCAAGTTTAGTATTGACACCAACTGACACCTTCTAATTTTAGACGAACATCCGAACTCAAATATTTGTAACACTTAAGTTCGAAGGTCACCAATGGCGCTTAACATAGTAATAATAATATCCTTTCAGGTGTTTACATTTTGTACGTACATAATAAATGGCAAAATCACTCAAGTGTTTTGTTTTGTAGAGAGTTCAAAGTACTACCGCATACCCGACTGCTTCGATATGATAGCCGATGATTAACAGGCAACCAATCAGCGTTAAGTATCTTAAAATAGACATGATAAACACACTTTAACAAACGTTCTAGAATCCAGGGGTTAATCATGCAGAAATGAAACAAAACACTGCCAAAAATATTCTCACAACATTTCTATAAGCCACAAAGCCTGAAAACAAAAGTTTTCAATCAATGTGTGTTGCCAGTGATGACTTATGGAACTGAGACGTGGGCTCTAACTGTTGACCTCATTACTAAGCTCCGAGTTGCGCAACGAGCTATGGAGAGAGCAATGCTCGGTATTTCCCTGCGAGATAAGATCCGAAATGAGGAGATCCGCAGGAGAACTAAAGTGACCGATGTAGCTCTTAGGATTAGCAAGTTGAAATGGCAATGGGCAGGCCACATCGCTCGTAGAACTGATAACCGATGGGGAAGAAAGGTTCTCGAGTGGCGACCACGAACTGGAAGACGCAGCGTAGGCCGGCCCCCCACTAGGTGGACCGACGACCTGGTGAAAGCCGCGGGGAGCCGATAGATGCAGGAGGCGAGCAGCCGCTCTAAGTGGCGCTCCCGGGGGGGAGGCCTATATTCAGCAGTGGACGTCTTCAGGCTGTTAATGATGATGATGATGATGATCATTTCTATAAGATATTAGCCCTGCAAACTCGCAAAGCACGAACCGTGGATCAATGTGCCCTCGGTCGTTTATAAACATCTTGACTGAGGGCACCTACTCTCAAAAAGACAAGGACCTGCCAAGCCCGTGGATGGAAGTCAGATTTGAAGGCTATTGTTTTCATCACAAGATTCACAAGCATTGTCGACACCAACACTATCGACACTCGACAGCTGTGCTAGCATTGCTAGCAACCATAAGTTCTATATGGGTTCTATAGCGAGTAAGGGATTTTTAGAGGGTATAAGGGTTTTCAAGGGGGCAATACACAAAACATCAACAGTGAAAACTGTGACGGTTAGAATTATAATTTTAGCTTTACAACCTTACATAACGCTGATGCATACTTACCTTAAGTACTTCGTTAATGTTATGCAGAGCCGGACTAGCCCCCAATCCTGCTCCGACCTCCACCAGCACCTCTTCAGGTCTGACTCGCCACGCCATGTTATTGAGCTCGGCATCTATTCGGGCTTGTCTATCAAAGTAACATTAGCATTAGTTCAACAGTTAAATACGACCCAATTGTGGAATTCACAGGGTTATTGTAAGAAAATCTGTGCTGGTGTATCTCATTGCATGACAATTGTATAATTTAAATCTTATAGATAGGTACCTAACCTACATTCCTAATAAACCAAAGTTAATACCGTCTTACTTTCCATAGAGTTTATCGATTTACATATTTCTATTTTTATACTTATGAAAGAAAGTAACTTTTAAGTAACTAATATAAAGTATCAGAACGCCAAAGTTATTTGTTTGTTATAAGTTATGTTAAGGCGCTTGATATGTACCTACAGAAGTTAATTTTATATAAGGGCTACATTAGTATTTTTCCAATATAACTTGGTATAATAATTTGATATACACACATAAGGCGTGGTGCGGTGTGAAGGTGAATCACACTTTTAAACCTGCACCTTGAATTTGTATCGACTCTCTTCTCTCAATTTTACCATAATAAGGATAAACTTGGAAAAAACGCTTTGTATGGAAAAGGAACTAGAAACTACCTTATATAAGTACCTACGTCAAATAATGAACAAGCATCCCTGATAGTAGGTACCTATAAGAAAAATCTACAAGATCATAACATTTTAGTCGATTATATCAGCACGAATGCCTAGAAATCTGTGATTTAGCCCCATCACAATACAATTTAATTTACATTAAAGATAAGTAGGAGAATATTTAAATGCATTTCATCTTAAAAACGACTTAGCTTAGAGAAAATGATTTTATAATGCAAAACTCGAAAATGTAGGTAAAGCCCGATCGCGCGTGATGATAGGCTTCTCTTTGGAGCTTTTCTCAATTCTATTCTCACTGGTTTTGGTTAAGTAGTTTGAGTAGAAATATTGTATTGTAATAGTATCAACATTAAAAAAATTAGATATGTAAATTTAAACAAAATAGCCGATTGACGCAGTAGGCGAGCAGCCGCTCAAAGTAGTGCTCTCTGTTGGTTTGGTTTATGTACAGCAGTGGACGTCTTCAGGCTGTTGATAATGATGATGATGATGATGATGATGATGATGATGATGATGATGACCTACATGTCTTTGTAATCTTTGTACCTACTAAGCATGTACAGACATGCTCTGTACCAGTTATTATTTACCAGATACTTATATACAACCTACTCTGATTATCAGAACAAATTAATGTTACCAGTTATTAGACGGAATTGGTATCATAATCGCGATTATTGGCACTACACTAAAGCACAAGAAGCAGTATGGACTTTATAAAAATCTCTTCCCCCTCGTGTTTAATATGGAAAATGTTGTAAATTACCTTTTAGTGAATTAGTGTGTAGTGATACCGAAAAATCATATGTTTACTGTTAAACCTGTCATCCTGACTCTAAAATTATTAGATTAAAATTTGTAGTAAAGTTTACTAATCTTACGCTAGCGCTAGTGGTAAAAAAGTCTACGGGATGTTAGAAAGCGTGTTAGCGTAAACGAAAATGCGAGACCTAGCCTACTAGTTACCTATTTAATGTCTGAATATCCGAACTACGCATGATTTCTGTAGAAATAGCAATAAACATCTTGTTTGCGCATGAATATGTCTTACAAATACTAAGAAACTAATGTTTGCACGATATTTCTTTAACTACCTAATAAACTAAATGAATACTACAACGTGGAATGAGCTTTTATGTAAGCTTTTATGTATGAGCGGCGGTATATTATATATTCGCGGTATGAATTTCAGGTAGAAAGAATAATCTCAAACCACGAATTGGACTCTCAATATTGCCTATCAAACTGTCGAATGTTTTATGCATAAACTGTCTTCCAAGATACTCTCACGAAGGCCTATGAATACTTACTTGTAAGCAACCCACGCAGCAGTCACAGCGAATGTTAGAAATATCGCCAGGCCAATGAAACAATATATTATAACCGTCTGGGCCTCTGTCCATCGCAGCGTGAAAAATATACAATATCATAGCCAACATAAAAGTAAATTCAAACTTTATTCATTAGCAACGTAAGATGATATTTCTCTAGCATAACAGGTACGACACTTTAGTCAGTTATGTCCAAGTTAGAGCATCCAATTTAAAAGTTCACTGATTAAATAGAAGGTAAGAAAGCGTGTAACATTAAAGAAAGAAGGAATATTAAAAGGAATCCAGCTGAGCGCTGATTTCTCATTTCACTGCTTTAAAACGGCTCCCGAGCGAACACTCGATTTCGGTTTACTGACGCGATTTTCCTTGGTAATTTATGTCTCAATCTCTTATAAACAAACTGTTTATGAGACAGAGATTGATGGCAGGATTACCGGTGATGAGAATAGATATTCTGAACCGTACCTGCTTCTGGCTTTACGCACGAAATCTTACAGAATATTAAACATGGCAATTCGGTAGACTCGTGTCAAGTCTTTGCGGCTCGGCCTTGAGAAGAGATAAGTAAAACATGCCTTAGAGGCCTTGGAAACTTTAAGCTTTTAAAAATACACTTAAGGCCCTGACAGGACCCAATGCGAGCACGTTTATTACAGCAGACAAACTTGAAACTTATTTTGTACCCTATATGCTTTATGCATAGCAAAAATATGGCGATTACGTTGCGTTGCACTTCGACTTTTCCATTTTTCGGTACAAATAATTAGTTATAAAAGAAATGATTATTGTTATAAAAAAATAAGCTTAGGTATAGACGGATGCATTGAAACATAGCTTATCACTACAATTTATTTCAATGGGGTGTCTTATTATAATGTAACATTTTAGGACGTTTGAATGATTTTTATGAGGTCACTTCACGATTTTTTTCTATCGAGAAACCTTTTTTAAACGTGTTTCGGTTTCGGCAGATGGAAAGAAGATATAACCAGTATTAACGTGCATTTTTTTAAATCCTGTAAATGGTATAAGTTTTGAGATAATCACGTTCAAAATAGTCGATTTGGGAGCATTCTGCGCCTTAACCTTTATCTTTATGGATCGATCAAGTATCGCGCTTCTCACGTCAAACTATGTAGATTAACTTTACTTTTATATAAGCTTAGGTAGACATTGTTAATATCAGACATAAATAATTTGTTTTACAACTTATTGTACATTCCAATACGTCTTGCTGTTATTTCAGATACGAGTATATAATACATATAAATGGGATCATCGGATATACGTCTGCCCCTCTAAGGGGACAGAGATTAAGACAGACCAGGAATATTCTCTTCTCTCGCATCTCCATCTTCAAATGCATCACTGTACGAAATACTTGCAGTAAAAACTGGGTACTGTCATCTAACCCTTCATTCCCATGTGATGTGAGGTCAATGTTCTAAGAAGCAATAAACCCTCGGCACCTATTATCGTCAGACGATGTCAACACAATGGACGGTTTTGTAAACCTATACCTGATAAAATATACGTTTATATTATCTTTACAGATTGAACAAATGTGCGGAGCACCTTGTCGGTGTCCTTTTTTAGCTATCTATAAACTGGGATTCTTCAAGTCAACAACAGGTCCAAAGCGTGCACCAGTTTATGCGCGTTTGAGCGTGCTCAATTATTATTACGACTAGGTCAGACAGTGGTCAAACGATTTGCCTATATCCTTTCTTACTTAATTACTAATAATATGTGTAAATGGGAGTATGTTTGTTACCATTCAGTGCTAAAACGGCCGTACCTACAGATTTTGGTGATATATGTTATTTAACAAATTTAAATCCTTAAATAAAACATAGGATACATTTATTGCTAAAAATAGCTTCACCCAGGTAAGACCATGGAGCATAGACAAATTAGTTAACAATAAAAAAGTTGAACTGTAATTCCTTACCTCCTTGGCACATGGGGTCGGTACCGAGAAAGCCACAACGAGGTGTATCCGGAGGTGGCCCACGCCGGCCGCCCGGCCAATGGATGGCCTTGCCGGCCACTGGCTTGTAGCTCATGTTGAGGCCATGGTAGAATGCCACCACCTACATTAATGGGAGCCGAAAGACAAAATCAAATTTGAAATCGGCACTTTAGAAGTTTTACAAGTCAAAATTTAGACCGCTCCTCAGTCCACTGGGGACCTAGGGGTGAACCAACGACCTTGTGAAAACCGTGGGGAGCCGTTGCCGGTGACAGCACTGCAGGCATAAAGCGCTCGTGTGTTGTGTTCGCAAGTTCAAATATTTTCAAATAAAAAATTCGCTTCGCACCTAGACAATATTTTTTTTTCTTGCTCTGTGGTAACGCCCATTTGAATTTATTAAAACTTACTTTTGTGAAGACTTTCCCGTACCTACAGGCGTATTCCTAAATCAATGTAGACGCCCTAATAGATTTAATTATATCTACCATAATCCAGCCAATAGGCATGATGACTTCTAAATTTTATTTTGCATAAATTAATAATTTTCCACAAAAAATAAACATTCGTGAAAACAAAAATAAAATATCTCAAAAAATGACAAAGTTACAAGCATTTTAATAACCGGATTAGAAAGAGATAGCTTAAACGGCCAGTAACGTCAGAGCAAGGTCGTTCATAGTACGTCATTACTAAGCTATGGTAGCTTTACATACACTCTCTTTCGCATGTGACGTCACAAGTGGATTCTTCATAGTAATTGTGGTGGCGCTCTGTTTCGCAAGAACCGATTTTACTTATTTTTTCAATTATTGCATTCATTATTAATCTTCTTTATGAAAGTAATATTTACTTGTTCATTTTTAATAGTAGTCATCATGCCTATTCATAATCGTTTCTAGAACAAATGTTTGCAATCACTATTCTGAGGGAAGCCATCAAATATTTGCGGACAAAAGATTTCGGCAAATGGCGGGCGCCGGCTCTTTGAAACGATCTACTTTATTATGCCTACGATGAAAACTCGAGGCAGTACTGAATTTCTCGGCTGTAAGCCTTTTTGATATAGTAATACGTCATTTCGCTATTTACGAGTAATTTATCATGCTATTTTGACCCATAACAACACATGTTAAAATGTTAAACATCTCAATTTGTTACTAATTTGACATTGACATTTCACGTCTCGGTGGCGCCAAATGCTAGTTCTCGCTTGTTTTCGTTGAAATCATAATAATCTGAACCCATGGGTGTTGAACCTGTATCTTTTCGTGGTACGCTGGAATGGCTGAACCGACGGAGATGAATGTTTTCATACAGATAGCTTGGCCCGGTGATCACAGAAGATTTAAATGTACCTCGGAGAATGTTGCAGCCCATTCCCTAGATATTCCCTTAGCCGGCTGTTACGGCACCCACGGGAAGAGATGGGGTGGTCCTATTCGCACAGCACCGGGACCACGCGCTATACCTACGCTATAATCACAAAAATAATGTTTGAACTGGGTTTGAACCTTATATACTGACCTACATTGTTCTTCAAAACATTTTATTGTCGCAACTTTTTCTCCCAGGGTTAAGTGGGAAACCCTGCTCAAAAACTCGGTCATTTATTTCTGCGAGAAATCAAAACAAACTGCGTTTATGCTCATCTGTGTTATGAAAAGAAAATAAAAAGGTTTACCGCCTTATATAGCCGCTTATAGCGGAAAGCTGTAAGTACCTACAATGCAAATCACCCCCCCCCCCCCCCCCCCATAGCGTCCTATACCGCTTTGGGGAAGGCCTATGGTCATCAGTCGACGGCTGATTATGATGATGATGATGATGAAGGTAATGATAATGAAGATGATTAGTATACCTAGGTACCTCACCTCAAACTTGCCAGTGACCGGGTCGAGATCCAAAATGGCGTAATCTGCGTCTCTGTCACCAACAGCGTCTATCCTCACGTGTCCAGTAATACCTGTCATATCACTGTTTTAGGTTTTATCGAGCCAATATGAGCTGTAGAAATGATAGAAATCAACATAATCTCTTCTCTGGAGAAAGCGTTTGACCAATGAAAACGCAACAAAGGGTTTATGACGTGATCCGCGTGATCGTTCATTGGTCTAACGTTTTTTTGAAATATATATCTCTTTACCTATTTAAATTACAGTCTGCCGCGAAATCTTTTAAAAAAGGTATAAAAAGTTATGTTGGAAATCTGGTAAAAGAACAATATTTGGTAATTTTCGCCACTTGATTGATAAAATGGCGGCAAAATAAAATACTATGTGTAGCGTGGCACAAAAAGTAGGTGACAAATTATGCCCAAAACACGTTATACCTTGGTAAAGATAAATTACCTAAAGTGCCAACAGTAACATTGTACTCGAGTGACGTAAAAGGTGTGCTTATAAGTGACGCTGACACAGTGTTATGGCATGTGTTGAAACTATTATTGTGCATATATTATTGTGAATAAACTATTTACTTCGAATTTCACAACAGCATTTGCTATAGTGATCGTATAATTTTCGATCTACCACCGTAGGAAATAAGATAAGTGCATATACCTTTTACTTATTTCTTACGATTATAAATCCCTCGACCCAGATTCCCGCGAAATAACGGTTCAGTAGGTGAAAATGCGTGGGAATAATAGTTCAAAATACCTTACTACGTAGTACATATAGGTAGTAGGTACGTACAAGCACAAAGGCGCTCATGCAAGTTAAACGACTCCAAGGACGCGTTGATATTAAAACTCTAGAAAAAGCTCAAATTACTCCAGAGAGTTTTCTTTTTCTGTAAATATACTCTTTTACTTATTAGGTATTAATTTGCTAAGTTAACGAAACCATTGCAGTAGTCACTAGGGGATATAAAGTTTGGTTATATGCATCTGGCTTATTTTGAAATCTCTACCTTTAATCCCTGCTTGCCACCCATTAGTCAATCAGTGTGCCAAACACACAAACACACGCTGCCGCAAGCAAGCCAGCAAGCTGCCGTCTTTATCAGCACAATACTTCCTATACTGGGTTACTGGGTATATCTCTAAGTACCAATTAAAAAAAGCTCAACGATCACATATCACATACATCCTGGACCCTAACTAGGATTCACTGTATCTAGGGAAGAAACTACGAGGAACATGGTCCAATAACCCTCAAACATAGGATAAATATTTGCGCTTTTTTTGTGCACAAATACTTGTCCTGTCCCGGGAATCGAATACGCTGCCTCCGGGTTATAAGCCAACCTGCTCAACCTCCGCACCACGGAGATCTGATATCAACACTTACCATGAAAGTCCCGGCCCCACATGCGTCGGGTGATGTTCCTGCCGTCACGTATGTCTCCACCTTCGGACAGGGTCTCATTTAGGGCCATCCCAAGCAGGTACACACCGTCGTAGAACGCTCCGATGAAGAAGTTCACCTGTTTGAAGTTAATTTAATTGTGCACTGAGTGGTATCAATTCTGTGTTGCTTTCTAAATCTTAATAATGTGTGTCCGAAAATAAAATATCTCCACCCTTTTCGTTTCCCGTATTCAGAATAGTAGGTACCACCGCCGGTTTAAATAATGCAATACAGAATCGGGGATATTATTAATGTTAAAAAATCTAAAATAAATAACGTGACACCAGACTAAAGTTGAAATCAAACTTTCTATAAGTATAAGAGTCTCTGTTGTTGTGTGTCTATCTATCTTTTCGTCTCATTGGTATTAACCGTATAATATAATTTGAATGTTTTGAGTGTATTGATAATGTGATAATACGGTTCAGCAACCTATGCTGCGGATTGTATAAAACAACGACAAATAGTTTAGCATGAAAGCTAAGTGGGTACTTTTCATAAATATCCGTCAAACTGTTTCAGCTTTCAGTGTGTTAACTAGAACAAATGAAAAGAAAACAAAGAAACGAATCCATAATAGAACACCTTTCATAAAAGTATTACTTACATAAAAGAATGATATAACAAAGAAAAATAAATTTCAAGAACAGCACGTTCAATACTCAAGAAAAATACTTAGGAAAAATAGTGTAGGTAGGTAAGTTGCTATGTTGTCATGATAATTCTTCTAAGCATAAGTCACAATAACGATCCCCTTAGGGTAGATCCTAGTTGATCCCACATTGAACTGATTCCATAGAATGTTTCAAGATACAATTCTCCAAATGACACGAGATCAAGTCAAAAACCATACCTCTTCTCCCTCTGAGAAAGTATAATTGTAATGCTGACGAGCCCTCGCTCGCACCGTATCTGCGAACTCGTCGAACCGGTCTCCCGTGGGCAGCTTGAGGGAGACCCTCAGCAGAGCTTCGTAAGCCACCCTCGCGGCCGCGTCTCGGTTATCACCAGCCGCCCAGCCAGTCTCGCCCCAGTACCCGCCCTATAATAGAAACTTGTCTGGTATACAACTGGCCTAGTGAACTTATGATTTCTTTATCATTCATTGTAACATATCCATACTCCATACTTACCTATGTCTTAAATAGGTACTGATTGAGAAACACTCTTGAAAGGAACACATAACTTCGAAATTAGCGAGGTAGAGTAAGAGGGCGAAATAAGTAGTTCGCAATCTTTAGGGCCTATTCACACTATTATGTTTCAATAAAGTCCAGTTTCTAACAGCAGCGCCGGATATAATACTTCAGTCTATGGTCTCCGGTATGATACCCCAAAACCATCCACCGCTATTCATTTTGAAATAAAAATCCTGTTTGAATCTCCAATCATTTAACAATACCTGTCGACATTTTTACAGCAAAAATCAGGATATATAATGTACTTCCATAATTTTGTCGCATTAAAGGCTGCGCTACTTTATAGCTGCCAGACTTTACATCGGTAATTTTTTTGTATTGTATTGTATTGTAAACGAAACATCCTAGGCACGAGCAGTATTCAATTGAACGCGAACTATAAACAATGTCAACAGACAGACATCAGCAAACGCGTTACAGGAAGGTCGCACGTTCGTGACTCGACAAGTGAACCGACACGTAGCTCCGCTGTGTGAACTAGACTAAACAAACAGTTTGATTGGACGGCGCTACAGCTGCGAGGACATAATACAATGAGCAAATATAACTCAGAGATCTGCTGAAGCTTAGTATTTAATAATAATAATAATAATATGTGTGGACAATGCACACAGCGCCATCTAGCCCCAAACTAAGCATAGCTAGTACTATGGGAACCAGATAACCGATACAATACTTATATACATTTTTGTTTGTAAATACATACATAGAATACAATATAACACCCAGACGCAGTACAAACATCTATGTTCATCACACAAATGTTTGTCCTGGGTAGGAATCGAACCCACAGTCCTCAGGTCAGAAGGCAGGGATACTACCAACTGAGCTATCGGGCCCGTCAAAGTGAAGTATTGGGGAAACTGAATTGATTATGTAATGGATGGATTTTGTATCTATGAGTAATTGGTGCGACTCATAGATGCTTTCGTTGCTAGATATTCTGCTGCTAAGTAGTAACTGAATCGGCCATATTTAGAACTGTCTGAAACAGAATCTGCCATTAACCATGCAATGCAATGGCTTCCCGCAGCTTTAGCAAAGTCGTTAGTCCACAAATAGTAGGTACCCAATGGCCGTCCTATACGCTTCATCGTATCCATTCGAGGTTATTTGATAGGTATAGATTTATTTCATTGATATCATATTAAAATTTAAGGACTAATAAGTAGTATATAAACTTCTAAAGCATTGTCCTGAGTGACTGACTGATCGACAATGTACAGCTCAAACCACTGCACGTAGATATTTTCCTTTTATAAGTACCTACTGTAGAGGTGTGTAGTACCACAGAATAGGTATCCTAAGTTACTACTAAGTACTGAAGTACTAAGGTTTTTTAACATTAGCTGTTACCGAATACCGCGGGCTGCGGAAAACATAGTTACCTGAAATATCTCGACATCCAAAAAGGCCCAGTCCCCGCGCGTCATGCCGAGCGCATGAGCTGCGAGCAAGAACTCTCGGACGAGCGAGCCACGCACGCTCAGGATCACCACTGTTTAACAATCAAAAATAAAAACTATTTCTTATTATTCGCTCGTAGAACTGACAACCGATAGGGAAGAAAGGTTCTAGAGTAGCGACCGCGAACCGGAAGCAGCGTAGGCCGGCCCCCCACTAGGTAGACCGACGATCTGGTGAAAGCCGCAGGGAGTCGATGGATGCAAGAAGCGGGCAGCCGCTCAAAGTGGCGGTCTCTGGGGCCTATGTTCAGCAGTGGACGTCTTCAGGCTGTTGGTGATGGTGATGATGATGATTTCATATTAAGTACAGGGAACATTATACTGAAGATGTGTAAACACATCATCAGCCAGAAAACGTCCACTACTCAACACAGTTCCCATAAAACATCACTTTGGGATTCTCATCCTAGGAGAGTTTCCCATAATCACTACGCTTGAGAGGAGGCTTGGTGATCGCAGAAAATTTTAATGTACCGATAAGAATGCCGCTGCCCGTTCCCTGGATATTACCTTTGCCGCATTTTGCGGCACCCACGGGAAGGATGGGGTGGGCCTATTCGCAAGCCGGGACCACACGGCCACGGGGTATGTGTAAACAGTCACATGCAAATAGCTTCAAAACAATGTGTAGAACAGTAGAACCTGCAAGATATCTCGGCGTTAGGGACGGATGGATGCAAGTTTAAATCTCATTCGAGATTCAAACTATTCCTTGTACTTACTTGAAAAGTTTAATCAAGTTACATAATATGTCGCTAATCTAACTTATTAGATAAATTATGTGGTTATTCACATGTGCAAAAAAAAACTTATTCCACAGTCGTTATTTATTCAGCTGAACTCACAAACTTGCTGACGAACTGTGTATATAATGCGGTTCATTACCCGAGCTTTGTACCTGACGTGACGAGAGTCATAAATGAGTTGGTGGAAATAATTTACAGACATCATGTTTGTTAACGTATGCAGTATTGTGCTGTACACAGTTTGTGACGAAGTTGGTGACTATTTACAAATTCGACCAAAGGAAAAAGGTGAACCGACGAGCTGGTGAAAGCCGCGAAGAGCTGATAGTTGCAGGAAGCGAGCAGCGGTTCTAAGTGGCGTTCTCTGGGAGAGGCCTATGTTCAGCAGTCTTCAGGCTGTTGATGATGATGATGATGAATTAAAAAGAGTAAAGTTCTCTTGGCCGAAAAATTTACAGCCTCAGCCTACAAAAACACTCTAGAGTATTATATATTTTTTATTTATTATAGAACATTCTGGAGTTTGAAAAACGAATGAAGCGTGAAAGTGTGAATGAATGAATGAACGAATGATTGGTTACCTCTCGCGTACATGCTGACGTCCCGCAACAATGCCTCGCACGACTCGCGCTCGTTTCCGTCTAGCTCTCGCACAGCTTTCAACACGCCTTCCTTCCTCAAGCCCCATTCTAGGCTTTTACCTGTACAATACAAAGTGAAATATAGCAGATTACGGAAATTATTTTATTAGAATTACATAAAAAATTGCCGTAAAATAAAGATTATGTTTAAGTAAGAGACCAAATCAAAAGTTCCAAGTTCAGTTGTAAATCGAAGCGTTATGTCAAAAATACAATGAATCATGTTTTATATTATCTGTGCTGTGAATAAAATATACATGGACTTGGCTGGACCTTTTGGTGGAGCCGTGGAGGCGACCGACGAAAAGGCTGGTTCGTATTATGCATAAGAGATCAGCATTGCCATACAGCTTGCCACCACCACCACCAACTGGCGACCACGAACTGGAAGACGCAGCGTAGGCCGGCCCCCCACAAGGTGGACCGACGACCTGGTGAAGGCCGCGGGGAGCCGATGGATGCAGGAGGCGAGCAGCCGCTCTAAGTGGCGCTCCCTGGGGGAGGCCTATGTTCAACAGTGGACGTCTTCAGGCTGTTGATGATGATACAGCTTGCCAATGCAACCAGCGGGTCTTTTAGATACTTTGTTATTCTGATTCATAATTATTAGATACAGCTATGTACTATATAGGATTTTTTCTTGGTGTAGTTAGAACGAAATGTGTTCAATCAACCTGAAATTATTGTATAGGTACTTTATAGCTTCTTTGTACTATTCGTAACTTATAAAGCGTTTCAGTTTAATGAAATCTTGAATCTTGAAGCTGGAATTCATCCATAAAGGCCCACAGAATCTTTCACTAATCGAAAGGTTGAATAGTCAAAGGAAATAAGCAAAAGTGGCCTTAGTTTGTTTAACATTTAGGCACCTGTTGATGATAATAAAAGGAACGAAGCGAATTATTGTTATCTACAACTAACGCCTCACTTGCTTCTATCATCTATGTAACTAACTCTATCTGTATAACCAGTTCGTGTTTTAGTTATGTATAGCAAACACAAGTGCTAGCTCCAATTGTTCCAAATCCTCATTAATCATGGCACCGCCTGTGCCATCGTGTTCGTATTAGATACTAGTGGCACCCCGCAGCTTGTCCTATCTTACGCATTTCCCCGCAGAAAACCTTAGTTTTCCGGAATTCTTGATTCCGAATACTTCACACAAATCTGTGTGCATTTCATCCATAAATTGGTTCAGGCGTTTTGGCACGTAGGTAATCCACAATAACAAACGAAACATTTATTTTACTTTTATGTAGGATGTAGGGACAGAGACACGTTACACTACATTGCTGCCTGTGACTTCGAACGTGTGATTGCCTAAAATTATCATGCGTTTTTTCTCAGCGTACCTAACTGTTTATTTCCATTAGAAAATAACCAAAGATAACTGGTTATATAATGGGAATATTTCTGTTACATTACTGGTTGTGAAGAAGGATGATATTTTTCTTCATACCGAATATCAAGAACAATAAAGTTGAGATCTAAAAAATGTATGATAGAGACATACCCATAATAACGTAAACAATATGTGTCGCGTAACTTCAAACTCAGATAAATCCACATCTGACAATTTTTGACCAAACCAAAGAATAAAAAAAAGCTTTTAAGCAATTTTATCAGTTGTGTATACCACGTGGTTCTTGAGAAATAAGCCGTTAAAGTCATGATACTTTATCAAAGCTAGATAGATCCATGAGATAGATTTTTTCAAATATGGCTATATCCATCACAGCCAATCAGCGATATGGTCACAGAGAACTTTGCTATATACTGAAAGATACAGTTTTTTCAACATGGCCGTCATTTGATGTAAGCTTTGCATGTTCAAATTCAAATAAATCTACATCTATTATATCAAAACTCTATAAATCCCTTTGGAGTTGCACTCCATTAAATCAAACGAAGATAAATCCAAACTAAAAATATAAATATTGACAAAATGAATAGTTTTTAAATTGATTTAGTTTAACAGGATCGATTTTTTAAATACTGTTGACATACTAAAAAAACTGGTTTTTAAACGATGAGATTGAGCTTGTTATTAGTTTTTCTTCAATATCTCAAAAAAAGGTAGAGTGGAGATATCCGAGTTTGAAGTTAAGCGACACATATACCTAAATAACAGGGAATAAGTAATAGAGATATTTATTAAAATAAATAAATAAAATATATATGCGTACTTACGGACGAAGCTACTTTTAAATTTTTAATACTGACTAGTATATGTGTATATGAACCTAATACATATTATCATAAAAGATGATTAAGTATTTCATCAAAACCGTATTACGTCTACACTTACACTTTTATTATTACGTACCTACCTACATTAAATTTCTAGTTATATGAGCTCTGTCTGACGAAGGTTGCCTGGTAGCTTTTGTAAAACACAAAAGGGGATACAAAATTACATTAGTATCCGAATAAAGGGGCCATTAACCACAAAGGGACGCAAATAATTCAATTAAATACTGTAAATGACGTCGACTAATAACATACATCCGATTATTTATACTGCTGTGGTTAGCATTGTGTTTTTTTTTTTTTTTTTTTTTTATAACATGGACAGACAAACAAGCAGACGGCCCGCCTGATGGAAAGCAGTTACCGTCACCTATAGACACCTGCAACACCGGGGGCGTTGCCGATGCGTTGCCTACCTTTAAGGACTCTATTTACCCGTCGTTTGAAGTTTGCACATGGTTTGCAATATATTTTCCAAACGAATAACAGTTTGTACATAAATAAGCTGGTTAAACAACCCTAAAAACGCAAAGCTTTAAAAATGCGTTCAGAATATGTTGCTTACGTGAGCGAAAACAAATCAGCTATGTTCGTGTGGTAGCGCTCGTAAACACGTATGCTAGCTAGCGTGCACTAGTGTATAACTTATTGGGGGTATATCTGACGCTGACTCGCATGTAATAGAAAGAAAGAAAGAAAGAAAGAAAATACATTTATTTCAGGACATCACACAACATTACATTCTAACATACAACATAAATAATATAACAATAGAAAACATAATGCTACCTATAAAATGTAATGCTGCGTGACGTCATGATAAAGGTCCCGACTCAGCATGTAATCAAGGTCCTAAGACCCCAATAACTGATTTTCAGTCGGAACCCATCACCATGACATCACGAACTCCAGGACAAACAAAATAATATTTAAACGAAATAAAATTATAATACATATACAAGAAAAATAAAATACACAGAAAAACAATATTTATACGCTGTGCCTTTTTTAGCAGACCACGGAAGAGCTGGTAACTTTGTCGCACTCACTGTCAATGTCATGATAATAGATGCAATGACAGTGACACACACATTACGCTGCCATTATTCTGCCCGTGCCACGTACACCAAGACATATTTTGTCCATATTTCAATATTCGCTATGAATATTCGTGATATAATTAAGCGTGAATTACTCATTATAACAGCTCATAACACGTAATTCATAAAATTCCTTCAATTGAGTGCCCGTGATTCACGCATACAGACTTAAAACTTCCGGATCTACAAAACGAATTAAATACTACATTTCAACAATACGAACAGTGATAATACCATTGTAATACTGCCAATTACTTGACAGATTGAATCGGCGATAGATATACCTCCATTATTACAAGTGTAACTGTATCTGGTATAACGGTAAATACTCACAAATAGTGAGCGAGAATATTGTTTGACTTGTCTGGCAGCAAAGTTAGAATACAAATATCTCCAGTAATATATAAACGTAACCCGTGTCTGTTTGTGTAGCTTTAACGGTAAAAGGACCGTACTAATTTGGATAAAATTTTGCAATATTAGAATTATGTTATTGTAATACTGGGTCATATTTTTATATTTAGTTTCGTTTTGGATTAGAGATAGCAAGATAAATATTATAGTATTTTGATACTTCGGTATGTTTTATCTTCCGCGGGAAAGCGGTAAAAATAATCACCACCAGTGAAAGAAGACAAGTCAGGTTTATTTAACAGCAGATCAACGTGGGCCCATCTAAATCTTTGCAATAAGTACACTCGTGGATATGCATGGCAAGCAACACTGCTAGTATGACATCTGAGTCAAACTCATATATAGATAGTGTGCCTTTCTTACCTCACCATGATCATATTCACTAAATAGTGTATGTATTACAGTGTAATACTTACCAACAGTCAGTGAGAATAAGTCAGACTTGTCTAAAAGTAGAGCGACGTGTGCCCAACCAAATCTTTCAAAGACACTCGTGAAAACCCGTGGCAAGCGACACTGGCAGTATGACATGCGAGTCAAAGTCGGATATTTCCCTTTATCGTTGAACAGCGTTTGAGGCTAGAACAAAAAAGAAGGATTAATATTCTTTAGTATGCTTAGGCCGAAGAACTATCAAGTAAATCCAATAACAATGCACTTCTTGTTGAATTCATAATTACCTACTGTGTTTTGAAATCAACCTTTATTACAAAACTCGTGTAAACGCTAGGCCGACCATCAATGAAATGAAGGAAAATATATATATTATAGCATCGTCTCCGTGTGTGGTAGCTTGCTATAATATATATTATAGTACGGTATATTAATATATATTATTGCTACGTGTGTCGTCACACACGTAGCAATAATATATATTAATATAGGGCTTAACCCCTGTCAATATTCCGAACGTGCAAGAGAAAATGTCTGGATATTTCTGTTTACCAACTTAACTCGAATTACTAGCTCTGGGTTAGGTATTCAGTTATAATTTTAAACCGAGAACGTGCAAGAGGGCCTTAAAGAAGTAAGCCTGAATAAAACTTTCGTTTCATTGAAATTTTTTTTCTCACTTCAACGTTCTGCGGTTTCAACAGAATTTCGCCGATGTCATGTACTAAGACAAATATAAAGATTTTATGGACACTTTTATAGGTGTTATTATCCTTTTTTAATATAGTGGATACAGGAATGTCTTTGCATAAAATATGTGAAAGTCATCTTCAAATAATTTTAATTAGGCACATCACACACTTTTATTAAATTCATATTTATTTCAAACCATTCGAAATGTTCAAAAAAGTATTTTGGTAATTATTTTAATGAATATAGCTTGTTAATGTTATGAATTTCTACTCTAGTCACGATGTACTTAATGAATATTTTAGTATTAGGTTCAATGACAGGTACACTGATACATAATATGCCTTAGAGTTTCAATTAATCTGAAAGCATTTAGAAATCTCAGACCGCAGAACCTCAGAACTAAATATAGGCAATCTCGATCGTGCTTCTAATTTTTATGTTTTAATGACAAATTATTATTAATATAATACAGTCAGCTTACTCGCTACAAGCGTTACTGTTTGTGTAATAAGGTGACCTGTAATGGTCAATTTGCTTAGTTCATTTTTATCGTTATAGGATTTATCAACTTACCCTAGTTCCTTTGCGGAGGTTTCGGAGTCTGTGCATCCGGCTGACCACGCTGGCAGGCGCCGCTAATTCTCCTTCCGAAGGAGGCTGCACGACCATAAGAAAACTATTTAATCTATGACTTTAATATTACTTTACATAAAAAAACCCAATATTTTCTCGTACTAACATATTTATGAATCACACAGGAATCGTAGTCTGGGCATGGACCCTTCCCTCACAGGCCATTAACTCCACCACGCCTAGTCAAGTGCGTGTTTGGATGAGACATAGTCTTCGAATTTTTGTGAGCCTCATGTTGGTTTCCTTGCGTTGTTTTCCCTACACCATTGTAAAATTCAAAGCAGAGCCATACGGGATTCAAGCTTGTGCGCATCGGTTCGTAAGCCGCCCGAGCTACCACCGAGTCACACGCGCTTTAAAATCCAATAAATCCGTATAAGTTATTTAAATTCAAAAATTTGAACTTTTCAATTCATAGAATAGACAAACTTACTAAATCTAGCTCGAAATACACATATTTAATCAATGCCGCACGTAACATGCACGAACATAAAGAGAACAATGCGATACGAATTATTCCGTACGTTACACCTGATGTTGCTCGTTAATCTGAAACCAAAACCGCAACCGAACCACTCTCGAATTCTACCACAGAACACTTAATATCAAAAGACCGAAAATCCAAAATCGAACAAGGTACGAGCTTACGTTGTTATTTCTAGGTAACAGAGCTCAATTTTGAATGTATTTCGACAAAAGTAAACCACGGGTTCGTCGTTCCGTGAAGGTACCCAGCTACTTTAATGCCTATACATTGGGACGTTCTCAGAGTCATAGGCTTAGATAACGGTCCAATGTATAGGACTCTGTTGAAAATTACGTCATAAGATGCAGACTTGAGACTTTCAACAAAAACAACAGAAATAGCTTTATGGCAAGCATATTACTGCATATTGGTTTATCCGATTAAATGGTGGCTATAGGAATAATAGGGTAAGTATACTTCGGAACAGTGATGATGCAAAATGCACATATGCATCAAACGGAAAACTAAAACAGTGGCTCAATTCTGTAAAGTTGCCTTCAATTTATCTTACTTTCGATTTCTGTAAGTAATCAATAGTAGTGAAAGACGATTCACAATTTACTATACAAAACTCAAAGATCCAAAAATAAACGCTATTCCAGATAAAGATTCGAACCATCAAACAATCGTGGAGTCCATTTATCTAAAAGGACCCGTCTCCACGTGTTGACATAAAGGGTAGCGCCGGCTCATTACACTTCCCTCCAATACTATTAGGGATCAATGCCAAGTTCGACCGGCATACCAACGCTTTCAAGTTGATGTGATTGTACCCTTGACTGGATGTCGGTTTAGCTGATGGCCGATTGTAAAAAGTGCGGATAAAGAATTATTACAAGGGTCAAATCTTTCTTATCAACAAAAGCGGGTTTCGTGCGAGCACCATTTGTTTAAATTTTTAGATAAGAAAATTTACTTGAGTACTTGTTATATTATTCATGCAATGCAGGGAGTGGTAAATATGGGATTTCAATTGTTATGGTTAAATTACATGGAAGTAGGATGTTCGCGTCCATGTTAAATTATCAACTGAGTGAAAATACAAACTGAATTTTTTAAGCAGGTTTGAATAGCATTTTTAAATACGTTTTTCAATGAGCCACAGATAAAAATAATGATCAAAAAATCTAAATAAATAATTTATTATCCAAAAAAAAATATTACAACAAAGTGACAATTTTATTTAATTATTATTTCCATAGCTTATAATACCAGTATTATAAGCAATGGCACAATAGGCAGTTGTATTATTAAATAGCAGAGACAATTTGCTACGGGCCCCAAACTAGGCATAGCCTGTATCTTGGGAGCCCCTTAATACAAATGTTGCCGGATCGATTTGCGTGCGAATACCAACTGGTTAGTTACACATGTTGACAACTTTACTTCTAGCATAATAAGGAGTAAATGTATACTATTATCACATTATTATTATGGATTGTATTATTATTATAAATATTATATATATATATATATATATATATATATATATATATATAAATACCAACTTGGGCACAAAGTTGATCCAGCCCGACTTCCATGCATTGCTGCCTCCACCTTTTTCGCCTTACTACTCGACTCCGGTTGCATATATCTTGTCCGGAGTGGCAACGTCGCAAAATTGAAGGCGACGTTGCCAAACATACTCATTGAGAAAGTGATATACGCGACATTTTTTTCATTTCAATTTGGAACTTTATCAACTCCTTAACGGCCAAAATTCTGATATGCTTAAACACTTATTGGCTCCAGTTTGTATACCAAATGCAAAGTCGTATGTTGATCCATGTCGGGATACAGCGTCAATGTGGCTCCATTTATATTATCAAAATTAGAGCTTAATTTGATCCGACAAAACGAAACTATTTTAAGTAACGTAGGTATATTTTTTAATGTGCTTCATTATTTGTTGGCTCCGAACCGAATATACAGGATGATTGGCTTGAAGACCGTATCTAATCTACCGTGGGTTATCTCTTAAGTTAGTATTACAAATTTTATTTTCTTTTTGAGTTAAGTATTTTATATATTTATTGGAAATTGAGAAAATTTTCCGTCTTCGACCTAATAGTCATAAAGTGATTTTCATGTATCAATTAACTTCTTTTATTGGTTATTGGCACACGGAGTCTGCCGCACGAAATTGGACAAAATGCCGGGTAAAATAACATTTGATGGTGTTGTTGATTACAACCAAAATATAATATTTGCCTGCTGTTTGTATTAAGTAGCTGTAATATTATTCTTAAATCCAGTAAATTTTCAAGGTTCCATGCTTGAGTTTTAGTCTAAAGTACCTACTTGCGTTTTGCGGTTTTGGGAGTTTTCATCATTTTACCGTATGATTTGGGGCACCAGCAAAAAACCCATATTAAAATTAAGTAATTTACGATCAGCCGTTATTTATTATAAACAGAAATAATGTTTCTGAAAAATCACCATTACAACTAAATAAATAAAAAATTATGCCCCCTGAAAAAAATCTACATTGTGAAATGCAAAAAACAATTGAAATGGTCCTACCTCAATATTGTTCACAAAAATACTTTTTGTACTTACTTATTATTGAATTTTTCATGTTGTTTTACATAAATCTTTTATTTGGCTGAAAACAAAAACGAATTTTTTGGCTACTATTATTAGGTCATCATCATCACAATTGTCAACAGTCGGAAGAAATCCACTGCTGAACACAGGCCTCCCAACAAAGAGCCACCTTGAGCGGCTGCTCGGCACCTGCTCCCCGCGGTTTTCAGATCACCAGTCCACCTAGTGGAGGGCCAGCCTACGCTGCGTCTTCTAATTCGTAGTCGCCACTCGAGAACCTTTCTTTCCCATCGGTTGTCAGTTCTACGAACGATTTGGCCTGCCCATCTCCATTTCAATTTGATAATTCTAAGAGCTAAATCGGTCACTTTAGTTCTTATGCAGATCTCCTTATTGCGGATCTTATTTCGCATTCGCAGGGAAACACCGAGCATAGCTCTCTCCATAGCTCGTAGCACGAGCTTTGTGCTTACAAATGAGGCCATCAATAAGAGATCTTCACTTAGTTCCCAGCACTGGCAATACACACTGATTGGAAACTTTTGTTTTCAGGCTCTGCGGTATTTTAGAAAAAAGTTGGTCGGTCGAAGCTTCTCGAACGCTGCCCAGGCAGGTTGGATTCTTCGTGCGACCTCTTTGTCGAAGTTAGACAGTCTGTCCTAGGTAGACATATTTGTCGACAACTTCGAGAGTATCGTTCCCAACAAATATTACCGGTTCAGGTGGAACATGGGCATTAGACATGATTTTCGTCTTGTTCATGTTCATCTTAAAACCAACCTGTTGTCGGGAGACTTCTAAGGTCATTGAGCATGCTGCTGACTTGTGATCTTTAAGTGACCCCACCATTACAATATCATCGGCAAAACGAAGTTGAGTTATGTGTTCGCCATTTATGTCGATGCCGGATCCTTTTCACTCCAGTGCTTGAAAACGTCTTCCAACGTGTTTGTGTACAGTTTTGCAAAAATAACGTCTTGTATCACGCCTTTTTGCAATGGGATTTTCTCCGCACTCTGGGGGTCTAGCAAAGATCCCAAATGCTAACGCTAACACCAAACTAATTACAAAAATGTATTGAAATGACATCAGCTGCTGAGAAGCAAGCGATTTCATTTTGGAGATAGCGTTTGGCGATAGCGTTAGCATTTGGGATCTTTGCTAAACCCCCAGGTCCTGCAGGTGGACTGACATTATGGCCTTGCTGTAGAAAATACTTCAACACTTCGATATACCGATAGTCAATTTGGTGTCGCTGTAAGGACTGCAGCACTCTCCAAGTCTCGATTGATTAGATATTCTTATAGTCCACAAACGCTAGGCATAACGGCCGATTATATTCTTCGTTCTTCTGTATAAAATGCTGAGTTTGGGACCGATTTGTTACAATAGTTTTTATCTTTGATTACAGTTGTAGGTAGTATACCTGCCAATATGTATGCTTACTGTGTGCCTAATTGTTGTTGTTGCAAATAAACTAATTTCATTTAATTTCATAAATTTTGGCGTAACGTATGGATGTGGTCTATGATAAAGCCTTTACCATACCACCGAGAGTAGAGAGTACCACCACGCTCTAGTGCCACGCTTCTGGCGGACCTTCAAGGACGACAGAATTAAATAACTTCTATAGGACTATAAGCACCGGTCTACCACCCGCTTTCAGAAGTTGGTCGTAATTCCATCCTCACCTGGCGCCATGTGGTTTTTAAGCTGCTTGAGAGCCATTTTAATCTTGTACAGCCTGAAGTCGGGGATGTCTTCGGTATAGTGTCGAACTAACTTGGCTCTGGTGTCCTGAGCTGTGTTAGTAGTGGGCTTACATGTCCAGGTGTATAACTGTCCATAGAAGTTCTCGATCTCTCGCAGAACCTCAGGCTTGAATGAAATGACACCACTCTCATCTTCAGTTTTGTCTCCAGTTTTTGTGAACTCCACTCCAGATTTTTTTATTGAGTTCACCGTAGGCTGACATATCAGCTGAAGACTGCAGTTTCATCACTCTGGTTTGCCATTAATTCACGAGTTTTTCTGAGAGCTTCTGAGTTTTCATTCGGTATTGATTCTTGAAGAATTTCTACTACTACTGCTTACTATTAGGTAATAATGTTAATAACAAAGTCTTAGATAATTTTATTTTAGTTTAGATATTTACTTTGCACCAAATCTTAGAGTAAGATGCACAAATCCTATAAAGATTATAAATCTCCCGAAACCTTGAAACGTGTAGGTACTTTTGTCTAAAATTCAAGGTTCCATACCTTAAATTACTGAATTTAACAATAATATTACAGCCATTTAGAATTATTAAACAAGAAAATAGGCAAATATTATCTTTTGTTGTCATCAACACTATCAAGTTTAGTGTTATTTATGCGGCAATTTCGGGGACAACGTTTACCGAAGAAGAAACTAATTGCGAAAGTTTGTGTGAGTGTATGGTTGTTACCTCTTCACGCCAAAACGGCTGAACGGATTTGGATAAACGTCCACTGCTGAACATTGGCCTCCCCCAGAGAGTGCCACTTTGAGCGGCAGCTCGCCTCCTGCATCCATCGGCTCCCCGCGATTTTCACCAGATTATCGGTCCACCTAGGGAGCCGGTCTAAGCTAAGTCTCCCGGTTCGTGGTAGCCACTCGAGAACCTATCCGAGAGGTTTATAGAATGCAGAACTGAAACCTCTACTTAAATTGTTTCAAACGTTTTGAAACGAGTGAATTATTTGTGTGGTACTAAATAGTACACGATGGAAAAGAAAGGTTCTCGAGTGGCGACCACGAACTGGAAGACGCAGCGTAGGCCAATCCTCACTAGGTGGCCTGACGACCTGGTCAGAGCCGTGGGGAGCCGATGGATGCAATAGGCAAGCAGCCGCTGAGTTCAGCTGTGGACGTCTTCAGGGTAACGATGAAGTACTATTATAGGGAAATTTAATAATAAATAATTTATTTATTTTATTTATTATTATTTTTAACGCTAGAAACAAATCTGCTGGAAATTTATTATTATAAAAATCAGCAAAGAAATAAAATAGATAAAATTAATATAAATGTTTGGTGTAGCACCTTTATGAATTTTAGCAGATTGTATGCAAATTGAAGAAGAGTTATTACTCGAACCTATTGTTGATGGTAAAAATATCAAAATACTTACACTTACCGTTACTAGCTTACCGTTACCTACTCTGATAATAATCATAGCATATAATAGGTACTGGTAAAAATTGGCACATAATTTTTCACTGACCGCAGAATCAATGTAGAGTTTAGCTCCGCTTTAAACCTCATGTACAAATTGTACATGAATAAGATAATACCTGCCAAGGGCGCCAGCAACCAATTGCGGAGCTCGTGACAATTTGTGGGCTCTGATTGGCTCATTTGAATCGGATCAACTAGTGCTCAAACGCAAAAAAGGTGGATTTGTATAAAAAACACGTAATTATTATTATTACTGTCGATGGCATTTGTGGCTCCAATCGGAGCCACGTACTGACGGTGATGAGGTATTGGATCAACAAATACTACCCGGATCAACAAGTGAAATCGGATCAACAAATTACTACCTATATGGCACGTCTGATCAACTAAGTGCCCATGGGGGAATCTATATATATATACAGGGTTACAGGGAAAATCGTGCTAGATCCGTTTAGGGCGTGGAGTACCCATCATTTCTGACTTATTTCACTATGTAACACCCTAGCCTAAACTTAACCCTTTTCGAGATATTCGACTTTTAATATTTTTTGTGAAAATTGCCGATTTTTAGGCTACAAAATTTAATTTTGTTTATTTTGTGTGTCTTATTATTATGATTATTGCATTTTTACATGTGTATTAAGATGTTTTAGGACGTCAATCATTAAAATAGTACTTACATAAGTTAATTGAATAGACCGTAGTAGACAAGTGAAAGTTAAGAAATACAAAAAATATTAGAAACTGTATTTTTCTCTAAGGAATATCTAAATAAAATATTAAGTTGAGGCTAGGTTGTTTCATAGTGAAATAAGTCAGAAATGATGGGTACTCCACGCCCTTAACGGATCTAGCACAATTTTTCCTGTAACCCTGTATATATATATATATGTATATTCTATATTACTATATATATTCTATTCCTTTTATTAAAAAGACAGATACACTGGTACAAGATTAACAAATATTAATTAAATTCATAGTTTTTATCAAAATTCGCTCGAGACTACTTCGAGTGTTTTTCGTTAGTCCCAATTCTTTCAGATGTAGCCAGTCGCGCCTGAAAGCGTTTTCGTGCATGTTTCAATTTAGCTTGGAACTCCAAAGTGAATCCATTTGTAACGTACGCGCGCTCAATTTTACGATTTGCAATAATGTTCCTTTTTACACACCGTGTATAAATAATAATTAATTGTTCCTCAAATGTCCTTTCCCTTTTAAAGGATTTATTCAATAAAAACATAACACTTTTCCCTTTTAAATGCTTTTTAACGAACACATTCCCGAAAGTATAAATTAGGCCACATTCGACATACTTAGGACTACAAGTCCTTTCAGTCCTATGTAGTTGATTTGCCTACATGCCACACCAAGCTATTTCACTGAGTCTTTTATCATGCGGATCCATCCAATGCCATACTGTGATAAGCCGTTTATACAGAGCCGTTTCTATTGATTAAAAAAAGATATCGAAGCCCAAAACAGTGTTACCTGTTTAATTAAACAAACAATTTTCCTACAAAATACCATTTTCTTTTCATTTATATCAACTCCGATGCCATAAATTCTGTATTACGACTGGATCCCACTGGATCTCTGGCTCTTACGTACCAAATGAGGGTCCTATGTAGGCACGATTATGAAAGTATCTTTTTTATACAGTACCTACCATAAAAATGGTAGAGAGCCCGTCCCAAAAAAATCAACGTAGCTCTGTATTACGGGATAAAAATTGTTTGTTTACAAAACTTTCGCGGAATAAGTGCCTTCGTTCTTTAAGTAAACTACTTCAAGGATACTAACTATAAGGACTGAATGGCTTCAAAACACGGCAGCACTCACTTGTGAATCGGTCACCTACCCCGCGAACGTAGCTAAGGATCGGTTATAAGAACGCCAAGTCGAGCTAAGTTATGAGCACTATACACCATTACTATTAAAAGAAGTTGTTACTGATGATTGCTTATTGTACCTGATGCACTTTTACGATATTGCTTAGAGTGTCGTAAAAAGTTTAATGAATTGGATCGCGCTTCATGTCTAATTATTTAGTTAGACAGCATACATACCGTTGCCGTTTGCCGTTTGCCGTGTGGTCCCGGTTACGAATAGGACCACCCCATCTCTTCCCATGGGTGCCGTAAAAGTCGGCTAAGGGAATATCCAGGGAATGGGCTGCAGCATTCTCCTTCGTCTTCACCATCATAATCTACTGCGATCACCAAGCCGCCTGCCAAGCGTGGTGATTATGGCAAACCCCCCCCCCCTAATGACAAGCACAAATAGAGAAGACGGCCCCCAGTCTCCGGCGGCTCTGCTATCCCGTGGCTCCGGTAGCGGTCACGGTAACGGCAGGGCAGGGGGTGCGAAGAATCCCCGGCAGACGCCCGGCTACCAACCCCATCAAACACGACCCCTGGCCCTGGCAACATATAACGTGCGCACATTGAGGGCTGACGAAAGGATGGTCGAATTGGAGGAGGATATGAGTAAGTTACGCTGGAATGTAATGGGATTGTCAGAAGTCCGAAGACAGGGACAGGACACGATAATCCTAAATTCCAGCTTAAAAGGTCGCGTCTGGTGAAGTCTACGCTCCGTCCAAATCCTGTCCAAATCCAAAACCCGGAAGGCTTTCAGCTGGATCTCGAAAATAGCTTCCAGTGCCTTGCCGATTGCAACACAGTGGACGAGTTGAACAACGGGTTGGTGGAAACTGTCCAAGCTGTTGGAGCTGAGTTCTTCAAGACCCAACGCCGAAAGAGGACTCAGAAACTCTCAGGAAACACTCTTAAATTAATGGCAGACCGGAGCGAAATGAAACTACAGTCTTCAGTTGATATGTCAGCCTACGGTGAACTCAATAGACGTATCTGGAGTTCCAGACTTGCGTGCTTTTAGTACTTCACGTATTGAGGCCGCAATTGAGCGGAACCAAGGCTCAAAGGTGTTCGCAAAAGATTCGTCTATTGGGCAAAGCCAAATGACAAAACTGAAGACCGAGAATGGTAGTCATTTCATCCAAGCCTGAGATTCTGAGAGAGATTGAGAACTTCTATGGACAGTTATACACCTCGACACGTGAGCCCGCTACTAACACAGCTCAGGACACCAGAGCCAAGTTAGTCCGACACTATACCGAAGATATCCCGGACGTCAGCCTGTACGAGATTAGAATGGCCCTCAAACAGCTTAAAAACAACAAGGCGCCAGGTGAGGATGGAATTACGACCGAACTTCTGAGAGCGGGTGGTAGACCGGTATTACTTATAGTCCTCCAGAAGTTATTTAATTCTGTCATCCTTGAAGGTACAACGCCGGAGGCGTGGCACAAGAGCGTGGCGGTGCTCTTCTTCAAAAAAGGTGATATCACCTTATTGAAGAACTATAGGCCCATCTCGCTCTTGAGTCATGTGTATAAGCTGTTTTCGAAGGTCATTACGAATCGTCTCGCACGCAGGTTTGATGAATTCCAGCCTCCCGAACAAGCCGGTTTCCGAAAAGGCTTTAGCACCATGGACCACATCCATACGCTACGCCAGATTATACAGAAGACCGAAGAGTATAATCGGCCGCTATGCCTAATGTTTGTGGACTATGAAAAAGCCTTCGATTCAATCGAGACTTGGGCGGTTCTGCAGTCCTTACAGCGATGCCAAATTGACTATAGGTATATCGAAGTGTTGAAGTGTTTGTACAGTAAGGCCACTATGTCAGTCCGCCTACAGGACCAGAGTACGGAACAGATCCCATTGCAGAGAGGCGTGAGACAGGGAGACGTTATTTCTCCGAAACTGTTCACGAACGCATTGGAGGATGTTTTCAAGCTCTTGGAGTGGAAAAGATTTGGCATCAGCATAAATGGCGAGTATATCACTAACCTTTGTTTTGCCGATGATATAGTCATAATGGCGGAGTCGCTCGATGATCTCAGCACCATGCTCAACGACCTCAGTAGAGTCTCCCGACAGGTTGGTCTTAAGATGAACATGGACAAGACGAAAATCATGTCAAATGCCCATGTTCCACCTATACCGGTAATTGTTGGGAACGATACTCTCGAAGTTGTCGACAAATACGTCTATCTAGGGCAGACTGTCCAATTGGGTAGGTCCAACTTCGACAAAGAGGTCGCCCGAAGAATCCAACTCGGCTGGGCAGCGTTCGGGAAGCTTCGACCTATCTTTTCGTCCAAAATACCACAAAGCCTGAAAACAAAAGGTTTCAATCAATGTGTGTTGCCAGTGATGACTTATGGAACTGAGACGTGGTCTCTAACTGTTGGCCTCATTACTAAGCTCAAAGTCGCGCAACGAGCTATGGAGAGAGCAATGCTCGGTGTTTCCCTGCGAGATAGGATCCGAAATGAGGAGATCCGCAGGAGAACTAAAGTGACCGATGTAGCTCTTAGGATTAGCAAGTTGAAATGGCAATGGGCAGGTCACATCGCTCGTAGAACTGACAACCGATGGGGAAGAAAGGTTCTCGAGTGGCGACCACGAACTGGAAGACGCAGCGTAGGCCGGCCCCCCACAAGGTGGACCGACGACCTGGTGAAAGCCGCGGGGAGCCGATGGATGCAGGAGGCGAGCAGCCGCTCTAAGTGGCGTTCCCTGGGGGAGGCCTATGTTCAGCAGTGGACGTCTTCAGGCTGTTGATGATGATGATGATGATACATACTATTATTATAGCAATAAAATGAATTACTTTTCTAATTTATCAGTTATATCAAAAAACTAAAAGTATTAAGTTTATAATAAATACAAAACTAATTTAACAAACCATTAATACTTACTAGTAGTCTACATGCCCAAAACGTCGAAAACATTGCCAGCCTTGATTTGTCATGACAGTTGATGGTCGTCTATTCTCACTAGTTCAACTGTCTACTTCAATTCACTGAACTAGTAAGGCATTGTTTCCCATTAGTTCAGTCAGTCTAAACCAGTGATTTTCTTTTCTCTTCCTTCTCATTTCCTTATTAGATTGAACTTAATTGTTGGCTCCTTTTATGTGTTAGAAAAACGCATAAAACGAAAGAGCGAATGTACTAGGAGATCATAAATACTGAAGAGGTTCGACTTGACATTTATAATCCGAGCAGCGAAGGAATGGAACACTCAACAATCGTCTTTGTTTCGCGATAAGTACAATCTGAAGATCTTTAAGTCGCGGCTGAATAAGTATTTTGACAAGCATGTACCATCGTAGACCGCATCGCGATTTTCCATCAGTTGAAAAATTTGTCGCGGTGTGCATGCTAGCCCGGCAGGTGAAGGCAGGTGAAGGAAGTAACGGTCTGTCTCTTTTACCAATTTTCTTAGAAAAGGTATGTTGTAAAGAAGGACCTAAATAAGAAATAAGCGAGTGGGAATGGAAGTGGACGAATTAGGATTTGATGTAGGAATGATAATTTTGTAAAAAAAACGCTGTAGGAGTAGACAAAATAGGAAGAAACTAAACTGAACGAATTCAATACGTTGGCCAAACCGACCGGAGGGGTCTAACTTTGGAACAATTAGTACAACCATTCCCATTTTGACACTATTCCGTCACACTAATATCGACTTCCGGAAAATGGCTAGTAGAAAATGGAACTGAAGACCGAGCAAAGTTCAAAATAAACAACTACTAGTTGATCGTGATGATGTTGATATTTAATTAAATAGATAAACGTTGAAGTGGAGGGAGCGCTTAAAAAATCACTTAAACTAATTAAGTATGCCCTTAACCTTTTAAACGCTATCCTAAGAGAATTATTTGTCCCGAGATTGCTTTAATTGTGATCATTAGTGGAACGCTACCTAATGGCGCAGAGTAGGCAACTCGTACACGAAAGTAAGCATTTTAAATTTTTTTTTTGTATTTAACTAAGAAAGCAAATATTCAAATTTTCTCAAGAACGTCCCAAAAAAGGTCCTTGCATCGCTCAACTTATTCATCTAAGCTCCCAAGATTGTAATCTATTACATATAATAAACTGTAGAGATAAAAAAATCTGTAAATGAAGATATCGAAAAAAAAAATGACACAGGTTGGCTTGAAATTTTTCGCTGATCACGTTAAGCTACCTTTTAGACATTTTGTCTGTTTGTTTGTTTGTTTGTTTGTTACGGCACAAGTCCGAAAATACTGAACGGATTTCCATGCGATTTTCACTAATAAGCTTAGAAAAACCCGGCGCAAAACATAGGATATATTAAATTTTATATATCGTTAACTTTTTTTTGGTGAAAATGATTAAGATTTCATTATGAAACGGAACGGGATTTTAACAAGATGGCTGCTTCAAGGCCTCAAGGTATGTTTTTTTCTTATATTTTGGCTCCACACATAGTGTAGGTATTTAGCCAGTGTCAAAATGTAAGTTATATTTTGGCTACTTACCATAGATGAGAAAAAAAAAATGTTACACTGCTACACTGCTACTGACGGTAATTTTATCTTGGGTTTATCCGGATGCACAGATTAAAGAAAAAACTCTGTTACTATTATGGCGCGGCTTCATATACGCTCAAACCTTCGCTGTTGAGTTGGCACGCAAAAACATCTCTTTTGACTATCCTCGATGTTTTTGTAGCGACCCAACCTGGACACACAGTCAATTTGTTTGCCTGCTGCGTGACCATAAAATGGAGGAAGCAGTAGCGTTTTTCGGGCTACGGCGAAATATATCGCGCGATAACTTCGTCTGCACTCGATGCAATGCAGATAAGAGAAAAACAATGTGTTCATTATGTAAGTACCTATACCCAAGGAAGTCATATGTATTTACATATAGATAAGTTTTTTCGTTAATCTGTGGTCCAAACTAAAAAAGAGGATAGAACCTTCTTGAATATGAGCACGACACAGAGAACAAGGAATTTAGAAAACTAAAAACTTCTTAGACTTTTTTTTAAGGCTTCACGCGATATTATATTTAGCCAATATTGAAACATAACTAAATTATTATTCATGTTTTCGATTTATTGGGTTCTGGCGAGGGCAAAATTCTTTATTGGCGATCTGGTACTATGTATTAGTTTTCAAAAATCTACTACGCGTTACCATTCAAAATAAGTATTTAAAATTGTATAATTATAGTACCTATAGCTTAACCTTTAGTAGTAACATATTCAGTAATCTGTGCCTATTGACCCTTGCTTTTGCTACGCATTGTAAACCCTTTTTTATTTTGGCATTAGACAAAATTTGTATTTAGCCAATGATAGGAAGTATTTTATGAAAACTGTTTAAAAGGTAGGTACTTAGACTTTTTATAATTATTCATAAGGCTTCACGCGATTATCATACTTAGCCAATATTGAAGCTTACATGTTTATTCAAGTTTTCGATTTATAGGGTTTTGGCGGGAGCAATGTTCTTTATTGGCGATCTGGTAAAATGTATTATTTACATGAACTTACTACACGTACCATTCTAATTAGGTAGATAAAATTATTTTTGCGCTACTGCTACATTCTTGATCGACCCCAAGGAAGTTTTAAGGTACCTGGGGGTCTAGCAAAGATATCAACCACTAACGCTAATACCAAACGCTAACTCCAAAATGTACTAGGATGACATTTCGGAAATCGCTTACTTTTCCACAGCTAATTTCATTTCAATACAGTTTTGGAATTAGCGTTTGGCGTAAGCGTTAGTGGTTGGTATCTTTGCTAGACTCCCTGTAGTACTTATAGCTACTTAAGATAAATACCCTTACCATTGCTACGCATTTTAAAACCTTTTTTATTTTGGCATTAAAGTAAGCCGGAGGTGTTATTATTTAGCCAATGATACGAAATATTTGATGAAAAATGTTTAAAAAGGGTAGGTACTTAGATATAATAATATGTAGTTATTCATTATGGCAATAATTTTTTTTATGGCAATTGTTTAGCACATTTTTGCCAGTGTCATGTCAAAAGAGAAAAAAAGGCAATAAAATTGTATCCTCGGATTAACAATATAGCGCGTAACGTTCGTTTTTGACTGTTTTTGATTTGTTCTTCTTCTTCTTCTTCTTGCATGTTGAAATAAGTTTTTAATAGTTAAAATATTTTAGATCTGTGGGCTTTTAAATAAACCACGAGAGCAGAAAATGATTGATTACTCAGTTACTTCAAGAAGGTTATAGTTATAGTAGATAATCTTTGGGTGTAAGTAATAATTATGTAATGACGATTTAACCTACTTCCTTCATCACTAGGTAGGTATGTTGGGAATGAGACAGCATGGAAAATAGTGGACATAATAATAATTATAACTGTCGATTCTTTAAGGAGTGGTGGTTTAGTAGTTTTAATTCCTAATTAGTATTGAGAAAATTAATTATGTACGCGTCGTACAGGTAAATGCATATCTCCAGCAATTTATAAACTTATTATTGACACTGGCTATGTATAGGTAGTTAGGTACTCAATTCGTATGGAACCAAACTTAAGAAGGTAAAAAAAATGTGGTAATTGGAACAAAAAGCGCGCGGATAATATGTAAAACTGAGCAAAACAGGATCATCGTGTGTGATTCTTCCATATTTTTCTAAACTGTACCTGCCTGCTTAGGTAACTACTACCAAAACAAAAATTACTGAAACTTCTGTTAAAGACCTGAGTGAAGTGATGATGATTTCTTTTTGTTGTAATATGAAGAGGTACCTACTTATAAAATTGTAGTTTTTTGTTTGAAACTTCTTTTACTGTTATAAATCTATATTAGACTCAAAACATTTAAATTTAGGTAAAAAAAATTAGGTTAGGTTGGCTTACATAGCTTCTACTCACGGCTTTGCTTGCGTTATACCTATACCTATGCTAATACAGGTTACTGTGCTCAGCTTCGAAAAGATTTATTGGATTTTGTTGTTTGGTACGAAATGCATGATCTATTATTAGACTATAACGTAAAAATAACATAACACAAGCGTGCGAAGCCGCGGGCAAAAGCTAGTATAGAATAGAATGAGTCTTTATTGCACACAGAATTCGCCCAATTTATTGCATATACCACCATAAACCTTAGAATAAAGAAGTTAACATTAAAAAGATATATGAATGTATGTACGACCGGTACGTACCTAGTTAAATAGGAGGCTTATAAGGCCCGTTCGGATAGCCACAGATGGCAAAATTAACAGTTAAAAATGCCAAAAATGATCACATTCAGCGTTCGCTTTGGAAATGTGTGAGCAACTTTTGCTCACACATTTCCAAAGCGTTCGGATAGCTCGAAAACAGTAAAAAATGATATCGGGAACTGCCAAAAATATCAAAATTAGCATTATTGGGAAAATTTCCAAAACGAACGCTTTACATCAACGCTAATTTTGCAAATGCCAAAAATACCTACCGGTCCTAGAGCTAACGCAAGGTTAGAAGTGAATTCTTCGTGGGTACCTTTGGGAAGACAGAGTTTATATTCTAAGCCCTCATGAATAATTTAGGTATGTTTATTGAATTTTGTTTTAGTTGTAGGATTTGAGACTTTTTATAGTCAATCGTTTTGTATGCTCCTCTCTCCTCATCACGTTCATTCCGATTTCCAGCAAAAATTTTGTTTTATGAGCTTACGATTCTTTTCATAAGCGAATACTTACGTATTATTTATTCGAGGAAAATATGATAATTGTGTTCTTTTAGCGGAATTCGTGGAACCGGAAATATTTGTTTTTTATTTGTAAAGGAGGATAAAGTATCGAAGTATTTTCTAAACATTATTGAAAATGTTGATCAAGTAAGCCGCATGATTAAATTAGAAAGAAAGAAAGAAAATACATTTATTCAGGACATCACACAACACTACATTACAATACACAATAAAAATAACATAAGTAAATAGAAAATTCAAACATACAATATTAGCACATATTGGTAACAACTGTAATATTGTGTGATGTCATGACCAGGTCCCGACTCAGCATGCAATTAAGGTCAAGAAGTGACCTTAATAACTGATTTTCAGTCGGAACCTACTTCATGACATCACGAACTCTGAGACAAAGACAGACTTAACACCTACATTAACACCTACACCTACTAATTAGATATACATACATAGATCCTGGACCCCAACTAAGAGCCCCTGTATCTAGGGACCCAGGAACTACGAGGAACACAACCCAGGCACAGTACAAGCTGTACAAGTAACTGCGCTTTTTTTCATATGCACAAATACTTGTCCTGTCGCGGGAATCAAACCCGCCGCCTCCGGGTCATGAGCCGACCTGCTCAACCACCACACCACAGAGGAGACCGTATCCTTGCACTAATCTCTACCAATGAATAAGCATGACATTCCCGGGATTTTTTCCCATTGAAATAATTAAAATATAATAAAAATTTAGACACTTTTACTATGATTAGTTCCTGTTTTATTACCATTTATCATCATTATTATTAGCTTTTTCATCTAAACCTAGCAAAGCCTCACACAAAGTTTATTAAATAAAGTGCTATAAAACATCACCTGTATGAGTTATCTGCGGTCAAACCTTTATATTCTGTCATGAAACATCGAAAACTTAATTATAGTAACTTTTACGGTATCTGTAACATAAAAGTCCACGTAAAAATAATGAATCTACGTAGCTCTTCGTAGCTGCGTGCTACGCCTACGCGTAGACGCAGTGCTACGACAACGGCTAGAGTGTTTTCGTAGCTTGCATTTTGTTACTGTGTTGGGTGTGAGTGTGTGTGTGTAACAGCTAGTTTACCCTCACCAAAGTATCAAAATCTAATAATTATATACATACCTAATCTACTGTTTCAATAACGCACAGAGCACTGTGTGTAATATCCAGAGAATGATGTTGTCCATTCTCTGGATATTCCCATAGCCGGTTCTTACGGTACCTAAAGAAAGAGATGGGGTGGTCCTATTCTTATACTTTACACAATCTGTATAAGTTATGATTGTAAACATAAAAGTATATTGTATCTTTCAAATAATATATTAACACAAATTATTTTCAAATTAGAAGTAATAGGTGTTAGATACATATTTGTATTTAGAGTTGAGAAAACTATCTTCGTATAGAATGAGCAATATGAACATATTTCAGTCGAAGTGAATAATAAAATTAGGCTCCTACTCATAAACTACATTCCCAGGGGAAGCGAAGGACTATGACGTTATTAAGCCACTATCTCGGCGACAGGAATTTCAGAAACAATTTATTTAATACTCGAAAACTAATAGATGTAAATCGAATTAGATTCCGTAACGATGGATTTTTTCGAATATATCAAACGTATTCAAACATAATTTAGCAACTAGCGGGATTTAAACCCGCGCCCTTCAAACTCACCAGATTGGACGCTCTACCACAGCCTCTTATAGCATTATTACTTCAACATTACATTGAAAAATGACATAAAAGTAAGAATATGTACTGTAATGTTGCAGAGCCAGAGCAGTTTTGATAACGTCACGTCAAATCGTTCACTCAAATACAACTGTCATGTTTACATCATGTTGACACTGACGTGTGACAGTGATAACGCTATATAAAAATGTAGACGTCTCGTTCTCACGCAGGAACACTTTATAGGCTCATGGTACGAATTCGAACAATATTATTGTAACCTTGAAACATTAATGCCATTAAACATGATAGTTTTGTATTAGGTTGTGCTAAGCTTGCTGAGCTATAGTTACATGACCGCTAGCTGCGAAATTTTAAGAACCGTAATAATATATCTTTACAGATATACTTAAGTGTGGGTTTCAACTTTAAAACCAATTCCATAGAGTGTAGTAAGAGTAAGTAATTTAATTAGATTGTCGACTATTTTCTATCTATTTATTATTATTCTACTAGCGCAGGTTAATTATAGGTAAAGTATTACGTCACCAGGATGTTTTGTTTGTCCCAAGGGATAGAGTAGGCACGTATTCTAGCTCTAAAAACAAACAACAACCTTCTATTTATGCAGATGTTTATAGTAACCTTGCATACGTAAAAAGCTACCATAATGGTAGCGGTTATGTAGATACATATACGTTAGATAGTGATGCGATTCTTACCTGATCGCCCATTCCAGTGATGATAGGAGTGTTCCAGTAGGCGGCGAGTCGAGCTACTGGCTCGAGTGCGAAGGCGCACGCGGGGCCTACGAAAGCGATGACGTCATCTTTGAAATGCATGTCTGCTGCCAGCCCTGGAGCTATTGCGCCAGAGCAGGACGGGTAGCTGGAGGAAGAAACGGTTTTCTTTTTCATATTTTACTTGAACTATGGGTAAGGACTGGCAGCATGCCACTTATAGATAGCCTTTGACAGCCTCCGTGGTGTGGTGGTTGAGCAGGTCGGCTCATAACCCGGAGGTGGCGGGTTCGATTCCCGCGACAGGACAAGTATATGTGCCCGAAAAAAAAAAGCGCAAATACTTGTTCTGTGTCTGGGTGTTGCGGGACCATGGTCCTCGTAGTTCCTGGGTCCCTAGATACAGGGAATCCTAGTTAGGGTCCAGGATCTATGTATGTGATCGTTGGGCGTTATTTATTTAGTTATTTATTATTATAGATGTTATAAGTGACAATATGGCTAAAGCTTGTCTATAATAGTAGTCTACGAGCCAAAGTAACCTGTCTGACGTGCCCACAGAGCATTGAAACAAATGAAGCGTTTTTTTCTCTGTGGGCGTGCCTGTCTCAATTCACTGTTTCATCCATTCATCCTTTTCCCTTACCTACTTCCCTTCTCTCTATAAACGGGGATAAGGCGTGAAAATAATTAAGCCGTGCGAAGCCCGGGCGGGTTAGCTAGTATACAGGATCGATAAAAACATAACAATAATAATTTATTAAATAATAATAATAATAATTTATTTAAGCTCCTTGAATGATTATGGTTCAACGAAATGTTATTTTAAGCCTGGAATTTCAGCAGCGAGAATTACGCAAGCCTTGCTTAATTAGTGAGCGTACTAATTCCGGGACTCAGCAGTTGAGTCATTTTGATGCGGACTGTGGATTCTGAGAAATGAACATTTTGCAAACGGTAGATATTTCTGTATTCAAGCTGAGATTTCATTCATATAATGACGATTTCAAGGCCTGCTCATAACTTATCCTAGGCACAAAAGAATATTTTTCTAAATAAAAGCTTTTCAACTAACCGGGATTAAAAGTGTGGTATGTTGATCTTGATACAGTGTGCAATATATATCTCTTATATCTCTTTTTATTATATATTATATAAGTATTTATTTACATAAATTATTTTAGTTTCTTAGGATATTGTGTGTGTATTTGGAATAAATGTTTTTTCTTTCTTTCTTTCAATATGTGTGTAAAATTTAATTCAAATTAAATCACGCGATTTAAAGTATCATCATTATCATCATCATCATCATCATCATCATCATCATCATCAACAACAACAACAACAGCCTGGAGACGTCTACTACTGAACATAGGCCTCCCCCAGAGAGCACCACCTGAGCGACTGCTCGCCACCTGCATCCATCGCCTCCCCGCAGTTTTCACCAAATCGTCGGATTACGTCGGGATTTAAAGTAATACCTACTATTTTAATATCTGTGGTAATACTCACAAACAAACAAACCAACAACATAATTATCATATTTTTTAAATCAAAATTAGTACTATGAATAAGGATAAAGGATAAGGATAATATAACTATGATACACTTTAGTAGAATAGTAGGCCTAATTTTGAAGGCTTTAGTTGACAGTATTTAAAATACTAAAAATATATCCGTCTCTTACATTCCCGTGTATTTGACAAGAACAGCAACAGTTTTAGTAGTTTTAGATCTGTCAATTAAAGCCTTTAAAATTGGCCCCAGTGTATAATATTGCAATCGTTTTATACGTGAAATTCGAGCTGAATACAAATGTAACAGATATTAGTATGGTCCCAATACACGGACTGTTTCACTTTACAGCGCCGTATTATAGTTTAATGCTAACATTAAACACGATGTCTTCCATATAGTTTGTACTGAAATAACAAGATAGCGTTTTATTGTTATTTATTAACTAAATATTCATAAAAGAGGTAAGTAATGTATGTGTGTAACTACTTTACACATTTTATAACGATGAATACACTTTCATTGGTAGGTAGGTGGGTTGGTTGGTGGGTTGTTAGTTTTATTTTTCTAAAATCTTCAGGTTTACCCAAAGTTCTTATTAATATAGACTTTTAAACACAAACAAATATTATAATACTTGTAAACTGTTTCTTGCACGGTCTAAAGTTAGTACCTACGTAGGCTGTTATAGCAAGGCACTATATAAAACTGTAATTTAGTTGCCTCTCTCTCATCAAACTAAACCTGACCCTTCCAGACTTGTAATAGAAGAGATGTCTTTTACTTTTATTATAAATAATATGTGTGGACATTTCACACAGCGCCATCTAGCCCCAAACTAAGCATAGCTTGTACTATGGGAACCAGATAACGGACACAATACTTATATACTTTTTCGTTTGTAAATACATACATAGAATACAATATAACACCCAGACACAGAACAAACATCGATGTTCATCACACAAAATGTTTGTCCCGGGTAGGAATCGAACCCACAGCCCTCAGTTCAGGAGGCAGGGATACTACCAACTGAGCTATCGGGCCCGTCGTTATTATGTAAATACTTTTAAATCTTGTTAATTTAATAGAACTATATTAATCGTATAAAATAACAAACTTAATTTTAGCAACTTTGTAGTTACGTAGTATGGGGAATAATCTCTTGAACCAATTTTTTTATGCTGAATTTAAGGCGACTTGATCGAGTGTTAGAGATAATTTGGTTGAAGACAGGAGAATGAATAAGCTCTTTTCTAGTTGATGAAAGGAAAGTCAAGGGTTTTTTTAGTTTTGAATGAATATACATAGATAAATTAATTGATCCGCTCAAAGTGGAATCTAGCGGACGTGTTCCACATCGGGGATTTATGGCGATTAGAACATAATATTAGAACATAAATAAAAATGGAATAGTCTTATACTGCTTACATTAAAATTCCTACAGGAAATTGGTTGTACATATAAGATAGATAGATGATTATAGATAGACACCTACTTTTTTTAGATACTTCATTATAGGTCCTAGGATGATCCTAAGTATCTAAGTATATCCCAGTCTTAGGATCACACAAAGGATGCTTTTTATCTCAAAAATTGTTTACGTGAGGGAAACTGCAGTGCGTAGCAAGCTTTACAATAAAAACTATATTAGGTATATATACCTACTTATTATGCATGTCGCAGAACTGATAACCGATGAGGAAGAAAGGTTCTCGAGTGGCGACCACGAACTGGAAGGCGCAGCGTAGGCAGACCCCCGCTTGATGGACCGACGACCTGGGGAAAACCGCGGGAAGCCGATGGATGCAGGAGGCGGGCGGCCGCTCAAAGTGGCGCTCTCTGGGGGAGGCCTATGTTCAGCAGTGGACATCTACGGGCTGATGATGATGATCATGCATGTTGAATGTGATATAAACGGGTCAGCTTCAAAATCCTCTAGGGTTTTGAGAATATTTGTACCCTTCGGAGCAGCAAAACAGATTCATGAACATTCTTGTTACTTGATATTTTACTCAGACAGTCTTCATAATACCTTACTGTATAATATTAAATGTCTGTGAATAATACCTAACGCGTAGGCAACTAAGCAAAATTTATGTTTAGACTAAATTCAGAATTTAGCAGGAAACTAAGCTATTCTAGTAAGTTAATTAAAGTAGGTCCACAAAACTATTCATATTCCTTAAAAACAATTCTATGAATTGGATTTACCCGGGAGCCCGGAATTTCCACGGGGGATTTCCATTTTCCATCAGTAATCGTTGGAAATTTCAAATGTACACGCCGGGTGAATTTATTACGTTGAAAGTAATAACGATTCCGAGAGCAATACATTTCCACATTGCCATGCTCTGAAACTCAAACTGACAATGCAAATTGGCTAACAGTGGTCAGTCAGTTGGCTAGTTTATTTAACCAAAAAGCCAAACTGATCTTAATTTAATAACTGAAGTACTAATAATAATATTATTAGTACTTAGATTTTTCAACAATCTATCTACTTATTTATAATATGTAGATAAATAGATCGTGTTTGAAAAATCTAGGCTTAATAAATACCACCAACCAAGCTGAACCAACCAAACCATAATATAAAAAGAAAGTACTTATACTTGACTTACCTATCCTTTCGTTATTAATATCCTTTCTACTACCTCATCATCACCATCATTTGTCACCAGCCACTGCTGAACACAAGCCTCCCACCACTGGGTATAGTACAGATACCATAGCTACTCCTTCTTCCTCTTCGAGAAGAATAAGGGTCTACTGAGTATCGGGTACCTAACTAATTACATGAACTCACCTGCCTTGCACCTTCTGGAGCTCCACACCATGATGAGCCAAGAACTTGTCATTGACTTTATCCAGCGCCAAGTCAACAGCTGGACCACAGCGTTCCAGGTCAAACGGTGAGTCCAGGTGTGAAGCCATCAACACACCAATATTGTACACTGTTTTGCTAGACGTTGAAGTTGACAAAACAGGCGCAAGAAGTAAAATATATGTGAACATGGCGGGATGCATTTTTATAGCTTTATTTACCTGGATTTAGCAATAATTAATGTGTTATTTTTTAAAGTTTGGTATGGCTATAGCAGAGGAAATGACCTCACCTCAAACTTAAATTACTTTATCGAACAAAACTTCTTTAGAAATTGCCTACAAGTTGCTTTTAGATATTGTCTCTCTATGTACATCTTCAAGAAAAACTTTCATCCAACACACGAAAATCGTGTCCGCGGGAAATTGCTACGGCAGGCGTCCGTTCACTACGAAAGCCGTATCCACACTGCCACCGAAGCCAGACCCGGGCCGGGATCGCCCAGACTGAAAAGGAAATTCTGAAAGGATGTCCTGCCCAGCGTACTAGCTGTTACTTATTCTGCGATCATGGCCAGCAACAGGTCTGTTTGCTACGCAATTAGTCTAAAGAGATTAACGTCAGAAATTAATTTGCAAGTTCAATTTGAAAGGTAGGTACACGTAAGTACTATGCCTTAGGAGGAATATACTAGGCTATCTTCGGAATATTATAGTACCCACATAGGTAATAAGATTTTAGAAGATAATTCTAAATTGCATAGGTACCTACTATATTACTGTTTCTAGAATACTTATACGTAATAAAATGGTTAAAACATGATATATGTAGAGCATGAAGTATATACTATACTTAATTTCCCCAAGATACTAGGTTACGGATATTACCATCAAAACCGTAGTGACACTACAATAATATCTCACTACTTATTTCAAAGATAGGTGTACCTATAAGTACATGAATTTACTATCTTAGCAACGCGCGAACACTTCTGAACCCCTCCTTTTGGTAGCCGAGTGATCGTTTGTGCGGTATCCTGCCCTATCTTAATAGTCGCCGAGCGAAGAAATTTATATAAGGTTTCCTATTCACTGGTTTTATGATTTTATTTTCATAGGCGTTTGTGTTCTCAAAATAGATACCGGAAGGCTTTTGTGCCAGACATGTAGGTACTGCTCAAAGAAATTCAAGTATTTTTGATTTTCTGTTAGCTCCTTTGTAGTAGGGGGACTGGTAACCTGTATGTATGAATGGTGGGAGGAGGAAAAAGAGAAAAGAGTCTTAAGAACGATCTTTCAATAGTCAATGTTCTTAACCTAGCTTAGCCCTTGGTTGCCATTAACATTGTGTATATATGATGCTACAAGACTCGTATAAGGGTATGGACAAACGTCGTTAACCCAACTTAATGATGTGTGAACTACCTTATACAGCCAGCCACTGAGACATCTTGCTTTCTCTACGACTCTACCATGCCGTGTTCATAACTTTACGACCGGTCGTAAAAATATTGTATCTTGCAGTCTGTTGCAAACCAGAACCGGAGCGAACGAAGAATTTACTTTTTAATCTCTTTTCTAAACAGAATGAGGTAATAAATCCGCATAACTTACATTAGGTACCGACACAGAACCACAGATTTTATAATAGTAGTAGACAGAACCAATAGGTGAAGTAGAGTTTCAACTAGTGAAGATAGCCTGCACACTGCATGTTTCGAGACCACTAAAACACTAAGGCTGAGTTGCACCAGCTTACTTTAACGCTAACTTTAACCCTAACTATAACCATTCCACGCTTCGCGGGGCGGGCTAATGTCAAAATTTGACCGTAACTTTAACCGTGATTATGGTGCAACTCAGCCTAAACGAACTAAACGCCACGCGCCATAGAAAACAAGATAGTGTTCATTTAATCGTTTTATCTCACTTTTGGTGATGGTAAAACAACTGAAATTATTTTTCCTACTTGTTCTATTGACAGAACAGGTGGTAACAACCCTTCGCTAAAGGCACTGTACAATAGCACGTAAAACACGGTCGCAGTCTCGCAGTAAAGTGCGTTAACAGACTCTCAGAGTGCAATGTGTGAATAAAACGTTTTTCGATTTCGATAGAAAGTAATAAAGTCAATGATAGGGGTTTGTACACATAATTACTTTAACACGGACGACCTAAAACGGAGTCTCCATTGTACTATTTCATCCATAATATTCATGTGTATGGATAGCAAAGCTTTCAGGGATTCCAATACAATGAGAACTAAACAAACAATTAAATAGGGTAGGCACCTATTATAGGTTGAGAATTCTTAAAATATAAAACCAAATTATTTTGAAACATGACATTTAATTCAACAAAATCTCTACACACTGTTTACAACATACGCATATAATAAATACTATTAATTCTGCAAGGTACTATTTGGTGTTATAAATTATATTATTACACAACAAATTATTATACTTATCCATAATAATAATATATTAAAATATTTGCATCGAACGAAAATTACAACATTTTAAAATTACAATATTTAAGTTTGTACGTTTAAACAAGTATTATTATTGTTCAAATCACCTACGTAGGGGTTATAATAATATATTATCTCTCTTAACTAACTAATCTATGGAATATATTAATTAAATACGTTTATAAGCGTCAATTTAAAATACATACTAATTATTTCGCTATCAGCTTGTATGTACTATTAGGTATAACTATGTATCTAATATATAAGTATCATAATGTAATAATAATACCCTTTTATTTCTAAAGAGTCATACAATTGAGAGTAAATTAAAATAAATAATACTTAAAGTATGTTTATTATTATACCTTTTAAATCTCATGTGTGAACAAGTATAAGAAAAAGAAATAGATAAGTAGGGGAGAGGTGGCATGAAAGGGACACGTATTGAAAGGGACAATCCAAATAACCGGTAAAGTATATACAATTTCGAAACAGCACTATTTTTGTCGTATGGCAACCTTGACGCAAGTTCGTTCGCGGCTAACTTCATATTCCTGTCATTTCAAACATGGCGGATTCGTGCGAGTGTTGATATTGGGCGTGAAAAGTATTTTTTCTGTAATAATTGTAAAACGTTTGATCAACTGCTGCGTGTTGATTATTGATGTGTGAATTATTGTTTAAGACAGGCTGAACATTCACAGATACGAAAAGATATGATAGGTGAACTTTAATTTGATATTGTAGATTTTGTGGTTATGTTTTCAAATTTTGTATGATATTTATGAAAGGGACACAACAAACGGTTATGAATGGGACGTCCCTTTCATAACTGTCCCTTTCAAGACTGCTATTTTGCACTAAGTTTCTAATCAGTTTTTTACATTTTTTTAGATTAAAAATGCCACCTTCAAAGAGATCGCGTGTCGATGCACACAAAATTGAAGAGGCAGTTAATGAAATGCTACAAAAAGGTATTTCTGTAAGGTCAGCTGCTAAGACAGTCAATGCAAGCAAATCGCATTTGCACAGATTGCTCGCAAAAGCCAAATCTTCTGAATGTATTTCATTTGTTTATAAAGCAAACATTGGCAATAAAAGCTTCTTGGCTCCTTTCGGCGTTGGGTCTTGAAGAACTGAGCTCCAACAGCTTGGACAGTTTCCACCAACCCGTTGTTCAGCTCGTCCACTGTGTTGCAATCGGCAAGGCACTGGAAGCGATTTTGGAGTTCCAGCTGAAAGCCTTCGAAGTTTTGGATTTGGACAGGATTTGGACGGAGCATAGACTTCACCAGACGCGAGCTTTCAAGCTTAACATTGATATTCAATGTGCCTCTTACAATACGGTGATCGCTACCGGTTTTCACCTAACTGATCATCCTTGAGACATCATCGAATATGCGCTTCTTGGTTGTCATCATGAAGTCTACCTCATTTTTCTTGGAACCGTCGTTTATGATGAACCGCTTCTTTTAGAAAGAGTCAAAGAGGCCCTCCTTCTCCATGAAGTCGGCCAGCCTTTGTCCTCGAGGGTTCCGCTGCCCGTATCCAAAAGGCCCCACTCTTAGCTCATCGCCTTGTGCCCAACTTCGCATTGAAGTCTCCCATCACAACGGTGAAGTATGTTTCGGAAGTATGCATGGCTTCGGATATATCCTCATACATAGCTTCTACTTCATCGTCGGAGTGTGCCGAGGTCGGTGCGTGTACCTGGATGACCTTCAACGAATACCGTTCGGTTATTCTGAGTATCAGTTACGCTACCCTGGTCGACACACTGTCGACTTTGATCACGTTGTTGACGAGAGACTTGCGGACGAGGAACCCGACACCACCTTCGGAGAGTTGGTCTCCCTCCCGGTAGAAGAATAAGTTACCGGAATTTAGGATTATCGTGTCCTGTCCCTGTCTTAGCCTTGTGGTCCCGGTTTCGAATAGGACCACCCCATCTCTTCCCGTGGGTGCCGTAAAAGTCAGCTAAGGGAATATCCAGGAAATGGGCTGCAGCATTCTCCTTGGTCTCCACCATCATAATCTACTGCGATCACCAAGCCGCCTGCCAAGCGTGGTGATTATGGCAACAAATTGCACAATACATGTTGTAAACGTAAATAATCAAATTCTTAATCAGTGTTTAATTGTATTAATCTTTAAGATGAAAACGGAACGGCAGTTAGTTCCACCCACTTTTAAATCTGATTTTTAAGTAGTTATTGTAACATATTTCCTCGAATTAGCTACTGTCCCTTTCATAAATTACTGCGTCCCTTTCAATACAGGCAATTTATGAATGGGACAAAAAACACATTTTTTCTAAATACGCAAATAAATAATTAAGACTAAATTAATAACAATTATTGCATTTCATTTCAATAGTTTAATAATAAGTACTTCATATTCGACTCCGACCTGATCCAAATATTTTCTCAATCACTTACTAGGACCTCAAAACCAAAAATGTCCCTTTCATGCCACCTCTCCCCTACACATATAAATACATTACATTACATTACCATGTATTGTATAAAAACGTATGTATTAAATTATACGTTTTGAAATATACTAAACTCATCCTGAACACTGTTAATAACTAGGGTTGGTTCCAAACAAGTAATAACGCTAACAAGTACTACATATACAAATACCAATAAATATGATTCTAGTCTAGATTAATGAACAAATCTTTTTAATATTAGCTATTACAGCTTTTTTTCCACAATATCGGCCTTATTAATAAACTTACCCTCATATTCTAAGACGTTACCTCGAGATTACTCCACTCGACTCAATCTCGAATCAACCTCATTTTTGTGTTTTGGTATTTTTAGTTGACAATAAATAATCAACTTGACATTTCTGCGTCAATTTTTCTCAAACGAGAGAAGCGAAGCAACTGTCAACTCAAGGTACGTCGCGATATAAGTACTTTGAGTTTCCCTCAAAGTTAAGTAGAAGTCAAGTGAAGGATTTTTGGAGAAATGTTTTGGAATACGGGGGCTAGAGCAGCTTTGGATTAGTTACTCCAACTTTTGTCTTTTTTAGTCGTTCAAAAATCGAACTTGATCGAAAAAGACAAAAGGTGGTTTAAATAGTCCAAAGCTACTCCACGTTTATTAATAAGGCAGTTAATGTATAGCAGTAACACAGTTTTCTGTCTGCCTGGTCACTACTTGGAAGTAAGTAATATAAGATTTTATACTGTCATGGTCACTAATATTTCTAAAATACTGTTAATTAACGGGATTTAACACGTTATTTATTTGTATCGAGCTGTTCATAGTTTGCGTAGGAACAATGGTACTGGTGCTACGCGTGATAAATGGGTGCGAAGGAGTGTAGTTAGACCGTAAGCGCAAAACATACATACATATCTGTTTTGTGACGTAAGTCTGTCTATAAATTATTATCATCCACCCGCCAGTTTTTCAGTTCAACCGTGAATGGTACTTACAACACCGTCGAAATATCGACAAACAAATAAATTAGGTTATTAGTTATATCGTACATGGTAAATATCCCGTTAATAAAAAATATTTTAGACAAGTTAGTAGTGTATAACCTTTCAGATTTAAATTTTTATGGCTTGAAAACTTACGTCGTATATAGCTTTACGAAACAAACTTTGCAATAATATCTCAAGCACAAAGTAATTATAATACTGAATTACATATAATTTTGTTCTTATTGTTTACTGTTCAAACGTAGACTAACAGATTAAGTCTGATGATAAAGATTTGTTCATGAACCAGTACAGGAACAATAAAAATACATATACAGACGAACATCTATAAACAACTACACAAAATAACAATGACTAGAGTTAGTTTACTGCTAATGTATACTGTTAACTATGACACTGTTATAATGCTGAAGAAAATTAAGGTCTATCCACTCATAGCACCGATGAAGTGTCAGGGCCGAAAGTGTACATCCCTGCCCTTAACATAGACATGTATGGACTAAATGCTACAATACAAAATTTATAGTGCCTGGCCGCAATAGATATAAATTGTGCTCTGCAGGGCTATAAGAATTAACATATCTCTTCTCTCGACCAGATTTGGACCAACGATCACACGAATCACGTCATAACCTTTTGATACGTTTTCATTGGCCAAACTCTCAAAGACGAGATAATGTCGATTTTTATAGCACACCAGCCCGGCTAGCATGTGCACCGTTACAATTTTCTGGACACTATCTCGTGAGTGACTGTGACAAGACTACGGTAGCGCCTCAGTGTGTCTCACTCTGACAGCGACAAGTTTTCTCGCGAAGCGCATGCTAGGCCATCTGGTTACAGGTTTTTTCAATGCATTATTCTTTTTTATAAAAATGTTCAGTCAGTATGTCTCTCGCTCAACTTATCAGAAATAATTGTACCTTATTGAGAGGACAATATCATTATCTACTGAAACTTTTGACTATATCACAGCCCTAACACTGCACAGATAATATGTGTGAGCAGCACTTTCTATTGTACTTTTAGATTTTTTTATGGCTTTATCATTTTCGAGTGAAAATCGCAAAGGATGCCAATCGCAAATGTCTTCATTTCGCTGGCATTTCATGATAGATCTATTAAGTTAACATAGATTTATTTAACTGCTTTTGCTTTAAAATTTTAAACACATTAATAGGTCCCTGAAACTAGTTTTAATACGCGCCCAGTATCCACTGCTTTTTATGTCAATACCGACAACGCTATGTAAAACGGATTTTACTTAGGGTACCCTAATAATCATAGCTTGTTGTCCAAATGTTTATTAATACATTTTTATTTCTACCTACATGTAAAGTCAAAACCTCGTGCCATATACATAAACTACCCTACATCACACTACACAAAACATCGTTCTCATCTCACTAGGATATTTCCCTCTTATACATAAACGCTTGCTTCGTCTCCCTCTCACGCCTGGAACTTCTCGTCTGAGTGAAGTGGACAGAGGTTAGCGTTTATGCTATGAGTCTATGAGTGATATAACCTTACACCAACGCATGAAAGCCATCTCCAAAATGTCATTAACGAACCAACTTACGGCTATAACTACTTCACTAAAATTTGTGCGTATCGACCTAAACGTTATAGTACTATTTATTTCACGCTTTTGTACACTCGGCGACAGAATTTACTAAACTAAATTAAGATTCTTATCCTCTCTGTCTTACACTTTATAATATTCGCGGCCTTGGCTTTTGCCGAACGAAACGTGCCGTCCTGATCAAGTGCGCCCCTTAAAGGCAAAATGTTTAGCAAATATTGTCGCTGACTGTACTTACCTTCACAGTAATACACAAATTTATATCATTTTACGAAATATATTTACTTACACGGATATTTGGAAGATAGTATTCTGTTGTTAGGATGTAGTCTATAAAGCGACATCTAGGTGACATGATTGCACAACACTTTAGCATAGACGAAATTGTAAAATTTATATTGAACTTTCTGTTTTATGCCTTCGATCATAGAAATAAGACTGCTATTCCTTAAGTCGTTAATTGCAAACAAATTAGTCAGGATATTCTAGACTAGCAATTATTACGCACAAATATCCGTGTACATTCACCACCCTTTATAACTTACCAACACTATATAAATATATTTTTAAAATTTTAATATATTATTGCTGCCTCTGTCGCACAGAGTAAAAAGAGCTCGATATATCTCACTTACATTACTTGTTGTACTAAAGGTTAAATAAAACATAAAACACTGGTAACTTCAACGGGCTTTGGTTAATTATTCAATAAAAATATAGACTTTTTCAATATTTTTTAATTATGTTTGTCCTACAAGGTCCCCTCTTCTCGTTCCATATAACTATAGCTACGTGTATATAATTACATGCTAAACATTAAAAACTATAAAATAAATGACACGAAACCACAAGCGTCTTTTAAATATTTTTTTTATATTACTTATTGCTTTTCAAGGGTTCCATTTCGCGGAAGACTTCTGCTACTTTAACTTTTAATTTAGGCTTCTGCGGTCAGACTTATATTACCGATTGTTATGAATAACTAATATTTTTAAAGGCTCTAAACACACAGCGGCTGTTTTAAACATACAGCGAGCGTAAATTGGTCAATTACAAAGTGTCTGCAGAGGGCGCCACATAGTACTTAGAAAACACCGGAGCATATACTTTACTAATGTCAGGTTTGACTGCAATGATGTATAATAATGCGAGTAAATAGCGATACCACGCGTTTCACTTTAAACAGGAACAAACGATGACTTCTTTATTTTGTTACTTTTAACTTTTAATGTTAGTACAAGTCATAGAAACCAAAGGAATAAAGTCCGGTCTCGTAGTAAACTATTCAATTACTTTGGACGGTGACAATAGTTTTAGTATTATTAACTTCATAACACATAATAATTGGTTGAACAATTGTTAACGATGTCTAAAAAGAACCCATCGGAAATCTCAGGTTACTTGCAGCGTGTTATAAAAGCCTTTGCCTTAATCAACTTATCAACTACTACTTTATGTGAAAAATTGTTTGTTATGGCTTTTATTATGACACATTTAAACAAATAACTATTATTCAATAGAAGGTAATAAAGTATGTAACAGAAAAAAATTGATAATACCCTAAAATTAAGGTAATAAAATATTTTACTAAATAATTAAGTACTTACAATGTATATAGAATCTAATGACAATTAGAAATAACATTTTTATTAAAAAGATAGTATAAATCATTACTGACATAATAGTTGACATTAAATATGAAGATATTATATTATTCGCAACTACACAAAGTTATAATAATGAAACTTCATTTAAATGCAAATGATTTATATAGATTTTAGGCATTCAAGAACTAGTTATCTTCCAAAATAATTGTTTTCTTCATCTTTTCGGAAAATCTTTGCAGCGTATAAGGCGCTTCATAATTTGGATGAATGGATGAAACCTTTTCACTCGTTCGCTAAATGGAGCAAAGTGAGACACGAACTTGCTCAAGAAGTATTAAGCCCATATTTTGGGCATAATTCATTAATTATCGCCTTTCAACCATTCATTAGTGTAGGATTTTAAGAATTAAAATTCTCACGAGTGTGATTCGTTTTAAATATTATTTAACCGACTGTACCTCTGTTTACATGAGGTACAGTCGGTTAAATGTCCGTTAAATAACATTTAAAAGGATTTCTAGACATTAATTTTAAAATATTATGATGAATACAACAATCTAGTTAGGAATTAGTTAAGAGGTAGAGGACCAAGGCTCAGGAAGGAATTAATTGGAATTATTGGAATGTACCTAATATATTATGTACCTAATATATTTATGGCAAGGATAATACTAAATGCGTTGATTCAAAATATGGCAATAGAAATATTATAATCAATACTGATATTGAAGCATTTTTGTCAGACATGCTTTAACTCCAACAGTTTTTTTTTTATTAGAACGACTGAGCTAGTCGTTCATCTGATGTTAAGCGACACGGCCGCCTATAACAGTTGCAGCACCACAAAATACGCTTTTTTTCATCAAGTTGTGTTACTGCACAGACGTTTAATACAGAAGCAGACCTAATAACGGGTGGCTCAGCGACGGTTTTAAACTTTAAACACGAGTTTCTCGCGGGGTACTTTTGTAACGAGTTTTCGTTGAAGGAAGCACAGCGCAAGTTTTGTAATCGCTATGAAATCCGCCGTTTAAATGATGCCCCGAGTATTCAGTAATTAAGACGTGGGTAGAAAGTTCAGAGCGACAGAATTGGACGATAAAATAGTGCTCAATAGTGTTTAGTGAATAGTGTAAAAATTCGTAAGTTTTTCATTAAGCATAGTATATTTGGTATATATTTACATAGTTTAAAATAGAAAATTTTACGATATTATGTAATTTTGGGAAAAATAAACGATTCTGGCGGTGTTCGTATCATTTGGGGCAAAAGAGGCAATAGGTAGGAACCCAATAGAAAATAGGTAGATTTAGGCATATTTCGAGATAGGTAGTCAAGAAACTTCAAAGAAAGTTCTGGAACAACCTAGGATCAATGCATTCCTTTCTCGCATGTTCACTTCTCGCTCACACTAGAATAGGATATTGCTATCCGAGGCGCCCGCTCACCGCCTTGATAGACCACAGGGGGATAGCATAAATATAGAGTCGCTAGTCGCTAGCGAAAGCGAAGGGATAGTTTTGCTTCGTTACTCGACGTTTGAATTCGCGACGAACTCATCGACGTTTTCATGGGAAAACGCTCGTTGAACTCGCCCCTCGTATAGAGGTGACGCCTTACGAATTGCGTTATTACGAAGCAACCGCGGGGTCCCGTAACCATCTTCATGGACCCACATGGCAATCCAGCCGAAAAAGGCTCGCTGAGCCACAGCGAAGACGAAGGTGCCGCCTCGACGAATCCGCCGAAGCAGCGCCGAAACTCATGAGAGCCAGTACTTACGCGATAGGTCGCTGTCACGTAGGAGGCTCGTCGCGCTTACCGAGGAGGACAAAAGGAAGTTCGCGAACCTAATGCGCGAGCTGTAAAACCCGCACTTCGTTAACGTTCTAATCCGCAAACAATATTTTCTGCATTTTTTTACGGGGGACGAGGTAAACACGCATAGCACACGCTCACATCAAAAACTTATCCATATAAACGCACACTATAACAATTCCCGCACACCATCTTAAAATACGCACACTGTTATCTCATTGTGCGCTGTAGCGTGGTTACGCGTAGTGTCCGCGCCACCACTGAAGTCCGACGGCAAAATTTGGAACTAAGATTGACAGATCCGCCATTTTGTTGTTTACATCGAGTGTGCAAGTCTAGGATTTTTTAGTTGTTTTATATGAAATACTGGTGATAATGGAGCGAAAAGTGTTAAAAAGAGCAGCTCGCGAAATGGTTCTCAAAGTAAAATAATTATGCGTACAGAAGAATAAGGAACTATTAATACCACTTAATAATGTGCAGATGAGAGTCGCTGCTATGACAGGTAAGGTTTTAGGGATGCCAGTGCTGGTCATTTTGCCTAATTTATGAGTAATAAAGTATGGTAATTATTGACAACTATTACGTGAGCTGAACTTATAGTAACAATAATTCTGTACTATCCTATGAATTCCTATGTCATATGAAAATTTAGATGTTTTATTTGGTAACTGCGGAAAACCATTGTAGATAGAAATTTTATGATATCTGAAATACATATACTTCTTTCGTGATCTGAAAACACCAGATAGGGATAAACGTAAAGATAAACGTTTTATTTGTTTCAGGGGTATCCGTGAAAACAGTTTCTCGAATAAAAAAAGAAGGAGACTAGGCAGCAAGCACTTCAAAGAGAATTGTTACGCCTGGAAAGAGCCGACCACAACCAAAAAAAATTGTTTTGGATGATTTTGACTTATGTGATATATGTCAGAAAATACTTTGCCAACTGTACACAAGCCGCGATTGAAACTCAAAGAAGACATAAATTATCAAGGAAGTAATACGACCCTACGCAGAATATTAAAAAAGCTAGGTCTAAACGTAAAGTATTGATGGAGCGCTTTGATATCACGGCATGGCGAGCTAGATATGAAGGGTATAGAATCAAAGACAGCTAAATCCGTATGAAGCCAAATTTTAACTGAGTATGCCACCATATTTGTTTTTAAAGGCGCTAACACTTAGTACTACCGTTCGGTATCAAACACAGCTAGATTCTTTACAAATTCCATTTGAAATATCAGGTTAGAATCAAAATCAGTCAATCAATATATCAGTCAAAAAATACTCGCTTGTGAGAATCAAAGACAGCTAAAATTAAAATCGACCAATCATAGCACTCTATTCTCACCAATTCAAAATGGCCGTTTTAACCATTTACAAGTGTTTCGTATGCAACGGTGCTAAGACGCGCTCGTGTATTTTAATAAAAAAAATAAGTTTACTAGCTCATTATCTTTAGAAAAAGTGGTTAAAATACTATCATGGAAGAGTCTGTGACAGAAGCTTTACCTGGGAAATCAAGGAAACGCACCAGATGGGCCGAAAAGTAGAAAGTAAATTTGGCCAAAATTTAGAGGTTAGTACCGACTAGTGATGTGCTTAGTAATGTTACAAAACCAGATTGATATACAGACTTGTATATTGTAATTATATGATTTTTTTTAAATGGTTACATACATATTGCCAATATTACTGCTATTCTTAGTCTTACATTATCAGTTTATAAAGCAAATACAATTTTGTTATTTCACAGATATTCACCAAAAAGTTTACCAGAAAAAATAACCTGCAATCACGATACAAAAAGATTTCAGTGCTCGAAATTAAAAGTCGGTGACTTCCAATTATTTCACAAACGGTTCTACGCAACGCCCATGAAAAACTGGACAAAACAAAAATCCCACCAATCCCATGCTAAAAAAAAAGTAAGGCGGAAAGAATACTGAGATGATACAGGAAGATAATGCAAGGGTGTAGAAGTTAAAAAACTGAAACTGAGAGATGTTAAGCAGCTCCTCACAAAACATTATGGAGAAAAATGGATAAAAACATACCACATTTGGAATTCTACAGAAATGTGCTTAACATGGTAATACTTGAAGAATTAAATGAAGATGAAGAAAGCGAAGAGGAAGGCTTAGATGAAGATAATTGCCAGAAGGAAGAAGATGGATGTAATTTGCGCGTGCAATTTTTTTTTAAATTGGGACTTTTTAATTTTGTAACGTAATTATGTTTAGTTAAGTTCAGTTTAGTTTGTTAAGTTCTAATTCCTAGTTGCACAAACCACTTACGTACGTTGCATCAGATCCCGCCGCCCCAGTTGTACTCACACCGAATCATTTATTGATAGGAACCGCATCAGGGATATCGGCACTAGGATCATTTGATCCGTTAGACCTAGACGCTAGGAGATTGTGGCGTAAAGCACAAGCGCCAGCGGACATGTTCTGGGGACGCTGGCTAAAGGAATATGTACCTACGCTTCAGAAACGACAGAAATGGGTTAATGCTTCACGTCCGGTAAAAGTAGGAGATGTCGTACTTATTTTTGACAAAATCAACCGCGAAATACTTGACCTAGAGGCGTAATAAGTGAGGTTTACCCTGGGCAAGATGGCCATATAAGAGTTGTTGATGTGAAAACTTGTAATGGTGTATTAAAAAGGCTTGTTGTGAAGATAGTTGTGTTGCCTACCAACGGTGGTGTTATCGGCTAACCATAGCCTCAAACAAGAGGGTGGAATGTAGGAAACACAACTCTTCTGCGCGGGCCCGAGAGGGGGGCGTGGGGGGGCGTGCGCCGCCCGTCTCAACAGTGACAAAATTACGGTCGGAGTGCGCGCACGTCACTCTAGGCCCCGCTCCGTACCACGCGACTCGCGATCCTATGTTGAAATATAAAACTATTGTGTTTGTTAGACTAATTGACAATAAACTCTGTGTAACTATAGAAATTTCCACTTTATGATTTGAACCCTGCACCTAAATCCTTTACAGTCATCCCACGAGCAAGAACCCACCGTAGGTTAGCCGGACGCAGAATAAATGCGCACCTGAAGGATAGCGTGCAGCAACTGTCAGCGAGGACGAGGCAGAAGCAGCGTTTGCTTCATCCTCATAGTCGACATCGGGTAAAAAAGCTCCACCATTCGTTTTCACTATGTCGCGTAGATTAGGTAACGGTATCTCTTGACAAACCCATCCTAATAAGATAGGTAGTCATTTCATAGAGGTAAAAAATTACAAAGTGGGTGTAATTGAGAATACATCTATGAACAGGTGGCGTCAAGGTATAATATCAATAAAAATTCAAACCAGTGACGACACCGAGGCATGGAGTCACCTCACCAAGTGTAACCGTTGTTTATTACAAGCAAAATTTCATATAAACAAAGCATTAATAGTTTACCGCTAATTGCAGTGGGCAGTTGCTTTTTAAAACGAAATCAATGAAAGGAAATTATCAGATGAGATGGAAGTAATTTCCTGAAATATTTATTGGGAAATCTTATTCCAAATCTGCCGCCAGCGTACATTGATAAATGGATAACGCATCAGACCAGAGTATGCAAGTTATAAAAAGTCTTTCTCTTTATCTTTATCTTTAAAAAACAAAGGGTAGGCGACAAGAACGTTGAACAACGTGAAAACAAAATTGAACAATTGACCAAGAACCTGGTGCCCACCCGCCGTGTTGAAGGCGTCGGTACCTACCGAACCTGGTACCCGCCCGTCGAGTTGAAAGCGTCGGCACCTACGGAACCTGGTGCCCGCCCGCCGTGTTGAAGGCGTCGGTACCTACCGAACCTGGTACCCGCCCGTCGAGTTGAAAGCGTCGACACCTACCGAACCTGGTGCCCGCCCGTCGTGTTGAAGGCGTCGGCACCTTCCGAACCTGGTGCCCGCCCGCCGCCGTAAAGAAGATTGCGATCGAAGATCACCCAACGGTGCGACCACGTCGCACAAAGAGCTTTCACCGGAACAACCGCAGGGCTTCGATCGCCTAGCAGACACGTTAGAACGGATGACTAGGGCAAGAGCACCGTCCCGACAAGCTCAAGATTTACCGATATTTAGCGGAGCTGCGGGAGAATGGTTGCCATTCAAAGCCGCTATGAGAGAGTCGTCCAGGCTATATGGAGTCTCACCGGCGGAAAACTTAGCTCGCATGCGATCGTGCCTCCGAGGCGAGGCGCGACAGCCCGTTTCAGCGCTACTCTGCTCCGCGACCGAACCATCGAAGATTATGAGTGCACTGGAACAGTGTTTCGGTCGGCCGGAAGTGATCATAGATGAAGCGCTGGAAGACATAAAGAAGTTGCCGCGACTTGAATAATACATTTAAAATTTGTACTGCTATTTTTAGTTCACCAACGTATCCGCTGCAGAGAAATGTATGGGAGAAACAGGAGAAAACGTAAACGAATCAAGTTTTAGTAAACTACCGAAATTCGTACTAGGGGTACTGATACATACCATTTGCTACTACGTATCTTTGCGAGCAAGTTTCTCGGATATGGTTTCGATATAAACAAAAAATCGTAATCATTTGAACATCGCCGATGACATGCGCCTTATGCGAATGATGGAAGGAACTCCTGATGTTGTTGCTCAACTTTTAAATAGTGATAGGTCCGTTAATCTGGAAAGAAGTGTGGAGGAAAACTTACGTGTGCTTCGGGAATTCATGGAGAAATAATGATGCGTCCACAAACGCTAGGAATACGTAATGTTGAACGCAGTTTAGGATATTGAAATTGGTCATGCTCCTGTCTCTTCCAAAATTGTACTTAAAAAAATCATGGTCTTCTGGCTGGAAATCTTCCAGTAGGCTTAAGGGTTCTGCATTCGCCAAAGTTCAACCTGACATCCCTTTTAAACCCTGGTTCTCACGGTGGCACTTTCCTAAGCGCTTAACGTCCATGTTGATCCGCTTAAGGCTGGGCCACTGTTTCTCTCCAACTCACCTTAAAAAATCCGTGTCAAAGATTCTTCCCTTGTGAATGTGGGTTGAATGAAGGTGATTTTAATCATATCTTTTTTTCATGTCCACTTTTGGATCATTCATCTTTATTTCATTCTCTTAGCTCTTTACATGTTTCATTCCCTACTCATATATATGAACTTTTATCTTCCATTGACCCTCATGTATATTTAGCCCTTATCGACTTTCTCATGCTAAATGACCTTAAACTCTAGTTATTTATTTTTGTATTTTATATGTTAAGTAGTACCTTTCTGATGATACTTTCTTCAAAATTCCGTTACTTTTATATCTTGACGTGAAGCTGGCAGAAATGTCGAATAGACAATTGCCACAAAAAAAAACTCCGACAGAACGCGCTGATCGCTATAAACGTGAACACGTACTACCCGTGTGTCTAAAATAATTATAAAGTCGTTAGAAATACCTACCACTTGAAGATCCCGCTAGGGATCTTATCTTACCTTCTCTTCACTTCCTCATCTTCTACTTCACTAAACGGCCGGCCAAGGAGGCAATTACAGTACCTAAACTACCTATATACTTACCTAAATATAGCTTCGGTAATTAATTGATCAGGTTTTGTCATTACCCATCCCTGGGACTACCCCCTACCTGCGGGCAGTGAGTCCGCTACTGGGACCAAACGCCGCAACAGGCATAGCGCTTAACTGAGTAGATTCCTGCGGTAGTCGAGCGGTAAGGGAGGGTTGAGTTCTTGTTGACGTGAGTCTCACGGTGAGACTTCAGTCGGGCGACGGCCGCGGTGGTTTCAGTCAGAAAAAACATCAAGTACAGATCACGTGACCACAAAAATACTCGACGACCTCGCTTTGTGTATTTAGATTCCGGAGACCGAAGATTTTATTGTGACCTGGCTTACTTTTATGGACTTGCGATTCTGAAAACTTCCGTTAGACCGTAGCTTTTTGCATACCAAGCCATGGAGCTGGAAATACAAACCCAACCAGCGTTAGCTTTGAGACATCATTTGCAAGTCTACTGATTAATAATTTAAATAGTTTGCACTCAGTGGGTTCTAACTGCGAAGAAGACTCGTGTTTTAGGTTTAAATCTCTTGGACAATTCATTTTTAGTGACATAGCAACTGATTGTGCGCCTGTTGACATTGACTATGATCATTCAAATATGAATAACGTATTGTTGGATTTTAACAGCAAAATAGCTAATGCCACAATGTACGTCACAAAATAACCTAGATTTTTTCAAAAATTGTAATGTATGTAATGCAAGTTTTATAAATAAATGTACGGTATTAGATTACCATCACTTGAAAACGAGAGATTATTCTACAGAAAAAAATATTTGACGATATGCCTTACACAGAAGGCTATGGAATGGCATAATAGACCCGACTGAGGTTCAGTGTCAGTGCGAAGCTCCTTCGCAAAGCATGCTGCATTTGCTATCCTGTCCTTTGTGACCAACAACATGCATTCAAGGAGATCTAATGCAGGCACCCAAAAAAGCCATAGAAATAGCCACGTATCGGAGTAGAATAATTTAGGATAAAATAAACAATACTTAAACAAAATTGAGCCACTTACCATGCCGAAGAAAAAGAAGATGGATTGGCAAAAAACAGAGTTGCTATGTTTTGTAAAACGGAACACATCAGAACCAATTCATGAAGCTGATGAAGTTTTAAGTCAAAACGGTCATGAAGTGTTAAGACCTCCCTATCACTGTGATTTAAACGCGATAGAACTCATTTGGAGTTTGGCAAAAAGAAATGTGGTAAGCAAAAATGTAAGCTTAACATCAAAAGAATTTGAAAAGCTTATAAAACACTCATTAGAACTCTCAGAGCGCATCACAGCTGATGATTGGAAAACAGTGACTGACTTTGTCATTAATGTAGAAGATAAATATAAAAAAACACAATATAACAGACAAATTATGTTATTATCTTTGTATACATGTACCCATGTTCAAGCAAATAAAGAATTGGATTGAATTGAAATAATTTAGAAAGTTTCATCATCAATGTGGAAAACAGCAGTGACTCCAGTGACTCTGACGTTTCACTTCTGTGTCTGTTTGAAATACACATACAAAAAAGAAAAAAATAAAATCAACTAAGTAAAGAATTATTAAGCTGATTTTCACAGAATTTCCCCTATTACATAGGTCCAGAACCGAAGTCTCCATACTTAACCTTGTTTGAACATGAATCAAACCATAGAGAGCACATTTTTTTTCTTCTAATGTCAGTTCCTCTTTCAACATACCATATAAATAGTATTACCCGATTTAGTCGGGTACCTAAATAAAAATCTAGCTAGATGTAAAATGTAAATAATAAAAATTAAATAACGCTTACATTAAAAAATATAAAATAATAAAATTAATTGCCATCATACTACTATCTATAGACAAGAAAAAGGTCTATAGATAGCTCATGCAATCTTTTAATAAAAAGGATTCAAATTAAGTAAAACCAGCAGTTTATCCAACAAGTCTTTTAATAACTCACGAGTTTTTCAATATTACCAAGTTAAAGGAATTAAAGAACAACAGTTATGTAGGTACAGGGGGTCTAGCAAAGATACCAACCACTAACGCTAACGCCAAAGGCTAACTCCAAAATGTACTGAAATGACATTTCGGACATCGCTAACTTTCCCGTAGCGAATGTAATTTCAATACATTTTTGAAATTAGCTCGAGGCGTTAGCGTTAGCGATTGTGATCTTTGCTAGACCCTCTGGGCCTCAACCAAAATAATGTTTCATATTTTAGGATTTAAAAAAAATAACCTTAAAAATGGAAAAACAGTGGGCGCGTGGAACGTTTATAGTTGACAATAAAACTATAATCAGTAATTGCACTTCTGTGTTCTGTGTGTTCTTTACTATAGAAATGCGCTGAACATATTGTTGAGCGAGTATTAGGTTTCCACCAATCTTCATTTCGACTTTTTCGAACTATTTTTATCCAACGATCAGCTAGACATGGATCTGTTGGAAATCCATACAAAAGAAATCGGGTTATTCAGATGTCGTGTGGCAATACTGATTTTGACATGTCAACTTTTTATTGTAAAATGGTTCTAACTCTTCGTCAAATAGAAATAATTAAAATAATCTTATAAAAATACATGATTAAGGCCACTTACAAGTGAAATGTGATCGTGTGCTTCTGTGATTCGTGCCTCGAGTGATTTCGGCACAGTTTTATCACGCAAGACGGCATTTTTTGGTATGTATTCAAAAGCACACCCAAGTAACGACTGACAGCTTGATTTTGACAGCTGAGAATCAATCACACCCAAAGTGGTGTGTACGGTTTTGCCCTGCTTTAATTTCGTATTAGTGGTCTGGATAAAAAGTCTTTGCTGATTTTTAAATTTTTTTTAGAATAGAAATTCTACAAGAAAATATCACGTAGAAATGGATTACCCTAGTGATATAGACAATGACGTCAATTACTATACAAAAGGAAATGACGGAAATATAGTGAGGTGCTCCTAGAAAATAAAGAAACCGATTTTTTATAATGATTACGAAGAACCGCCGACAAGTATGCTTGTCAAAGGACCAAGGTTTCTTAGTAAAACTTTCAACCCAACAAGTGTAAAACAATATGTAGGGAGTAGTTACAGATCTGCACTCTTTTTTTTTTTATTGATGGATAGGCTTGTGCTTGACCACTATCTCACCTGATGGTAAGTGAAGATGCGGTCTAGGATGTAACGCGTTTGCCTAGAAGATGCCTATTCACTCTCGATTTGAAGACTCCAAGATTGTAATTTTCGGGAAATACAACCGCTGGCAAAGCGTTCCACTCTTTGGCTGTTCGCAAGATAAATGTGGAAGCAAATCGCTTTGTTCGCACATGCGGGATGTTAACCATGTAGCGATGGCGTTTTTTCGTGCATCTGGTTGTCCGATGGTGGAACGGTGATGGCGGAATCAAGTTATGTAACTCCTGTGCGCACTCTCCAAAATGTACTCGATAAAAGACCGATAAACTGGCAACTTTGCGTCTATGGTCAAGGCTCTGTAGCCGAGTCTCAAACAATTCATTGCCTATGAGCTTCTTGGCGCGTTTTTCGATAGACTCTAATGACATGACAACTGTAAAGTATGCCAAGAAAAGTGCATTTTAAGGTGGAGAGAGAACAAATCTATTTGTTTTCTACATGTACCCGACAATGCGAAATCACACAACAATAATATTATTATTGTATAGAATAGAATAGAATAGAATAGAATATCATTTATTGCAGAATGTAGTACATAAATAGACACAAACCCTTGTAAAATTTTTTACAAAATTAATAAAATGATTTATTAATTATTCATTTATTTTAGTTATATATTCCCAGTTTTGTAAACCTTCAATAAAAAAAAACAGCTCTATCAATTATTTCAGGCGTACTACTTCCTCGGCATCTCACGCTAATATGAGGGCAAATAGTTTCCTAGTCTATCTCTTGTGTATATAAAATATTTACATATATTGTTGGCACATCGTTTTTAAGATGCCGAAATATCGGGAACTCAGACATTGTTTCAATCATGGTATATATGGTAATAGTCTCGTAAGTAACTATTTACTATTGAAAATGTGAGATTCGTGTGTTCTGAAAATTGGCACGCTATTTATTTCTAATACTAAGTCTGCTTCTGTATTATATACGTCTCTGTGTTACTGGGAAATTATAATAGATTTCTTTGAAGGTACAGTGCATGCACACATTATCGCCTAAGATCTGAACGTCGTGTGAAGATCGTGTGTCACCTTCACATTGATTTCTAGGCATTTTGTGTTTTTTGTAAAGCCGAAAATACTTGGTTCAACCAAATTGAATCACTGGTTGAACGGAGCAGAAATGAAAGGAAAAGATGACCTTCAATGACATTGAATGATTCATTTTTATGTTTGCACAAAATAAACATGAATAAAAATATGACAAATTATCCATTACTCCTTGAAAGGTTAACCTTGAATGAACTATAATAATTAAAAATATTATTTCAGAACAAATTAGTAGGTTTCATGCGTAAAGCATTCAATTTTAGAGATATAGACTATACATAGGTCGCCATAGCTAGGCTATAGATATGTCTATATTTATAGACCTGACTTTTAAGCGCTCTAGTCAACTTAGGCCGAATGATTAATCAATAATTTATACAGTTAGAATGATTACGCCGAATTAAGTCACTTACAAAGGGGGCTTTAGTATCACTGAGTATGGGGTAATATTATTATTTACTATTATTTAAATATGAAAATACGAAAATGAGCTATTGTATCACTACAGTGCATTTGATGGGATATAAAATAGTCTACTAGATATTTAAATATTAAGTTTGGTCTTTTAATTCTTCCGAATACATATTTATACATAATTTTTCCAGAATCATTGTTTTTTTTTTTCAAAAATCAATTATTTTTCATTTGTGAAAAAGTGTTATTTCTGAGGTTATTCCTTATTTTGGTATGGGTATATGTTATACCATGTTTCATTTGATAATATGACCAAAGGTAGAGCAACCTTACACTTGGTTTGTATCATAAATATGGCTTTTCTCCTCAAATTACATAGAAGTTAAAGTCATATACTTATGAAATCAGTTGTACATTCATTGGTAGCTCTTTCTAGACCTTTTAATGACCTAATTAATAGCATCAACTAAAGGCCTTAAGGGTTCAAGACCCAAATATCTAACATACAACATACAGTAAGGCTTCTTTCTTAAAGTTAAATAGAAGACCTTACAGTAACATCAGATATTTTGCTCCAAATTGAACAGCTTTACAGTAAGTAATTAAGGACTAAAGTCCCATAACTCAACCAAAGAAATCAACCTTACAATAATGTCACATAAGGTACCTGAAACCAAATCCCCGAAGTTTCAGTAGGCTCAAGCCTCAAATGGAATAGTGATTCTTACGGCTTACAGTACTGTTGTTAAGGCGCAGAATGGTGACGCCTTCGACGACGGAAAACGAGCGCAAAAATGCTGCGGAGACGACGCCAGCGCCGCCTTCCTCCACCCGTCGTCGCTATACCCGTACCCATTAGTGAGGCCTGAGGAAATAAATTAGGCCCATTAATGAGGCTTGCTTGGAGTTTACATAGTCCTATTAATAAGGCTAAGGGTGTTAGAATTGGGGTTTACATAGTCCTGTTAATGAGGCTAGGGGAGATAAAATTGAGGTTTACATAGTCCTATTAATGAGACTTGGAGCATTAAAATTGTGGCTTACATAGTCCTGTTAATGAGACTTGGGAAGTTAAAAATTGTGGCTTACATAGTCTTATTAATGACGCTTGGGAAGTTAAAATTGTGGCTTACATAGTCCTGTTAATGAGGCTTGGGTAGTTAAAATTGGGGTTTACATAGTCCCATTAAACAGGCCTGATTAGTGAAATTATTACATGTAAATGCAGAGTATGTAAGGTGTTTAACATAGCTTTATGATGCAAGTAAGTTATAATTATAAGTACCTGTCTCTGCCTCTCTAGCCGTCGTATCTCTCTCACTAGCGCATGGAAAGCATCATCGACGAAATGCCGTAAAGCCGCGGAAGTCTCGAAGAATGGGCACCCTAGCTGAGTTGCCAGTGCCTTGCCTTCATCTGCGCTTACCTGGAAATATATTAAAAAGTGGATTAAGGCAACAAAACACTGTAGCAATTAGTGGTTTTTTGAATCAAATCGAGTTTTTTTTACATTATTAGTAGTAGACTACTACTAATAATACTACTACTAATAGTACTACTACTAGTAGTACAGTACAGCATGCTATGTGTATTGAATTTGTGTTAACTCACTTGTCTGAACCTCGGAGCCAAATCAAGTTTGTTGCCAACAAGGACCAATGGGAGTCTCTCAGAGGGTCTAGCTTGTGACAGTAATCGTCTGTACTCCGCAGCTGCACGAAATGACCGTCTGTCAGTGACAGAGTAGCAGAGGACAAAGCCTTCGCCACAGCGCATGTATTGCTCACGCATTGCTGTGAACTCCACCTGGAATTATGATTAGCAGCTCTAATTCAAAGTCTTGCTTTATTGGTCATGCCAGCTTGGAAATAAATAGATTTAGGGTTCTAATAAACCACTCATTGCGGCAGTGAGTAACAATGACTACATGGATTCTAATAATATATACCTAAGTGTTTCCTTTTTCCTGCATTGACTCAAGTCCTTACATTCCAAACTCTATGAATTGGAACACAACTGTGGCAGCACACAGACATGTATGGAGTGGTCATGGTCAATAATATACATAAATATCAGTCTAGGAGACAGCTACTACCGATGAAACATGACACATTAACTAAATATGAAGTTTGATGGTTGACTAACCTGGCCAGCTGTGTCTAAAATGTCCAGAAGTGCTGGTTCTCCATCTATTACAGCTTGCTGCTGGTATGAATCCTCTGGAAGCGCAAAAGTTAACAATCATGATCATGTTTTGATGTTTTCTGCATGATAAGTACAGTAGCTATATACAAGGGTAAACTTTGAAATGCTTGAAGTTATTCAATGTTTCTTAGCACAGTGACATTAGCCTTGAAGCTGTCAAGTACCTATAGTAGGGTCATGGTAGTCCAAGAAGCTGTGGCTCACAAACTGAAGCGTGACCGCCGACTTGCCGACGCCACCGTCGCCCAGCACCACGATCTTGTAGACGCGGAGGCCGCGTGAAGTGCCCGCAGCCTCGCCCGCCATGCCGCCGCATGCCTGCGCGCCCGAGCCGCGCCCGCGACGCTCGTCCTCACTCGCCCGCGCCCATCTCCCTCCACATAGACCGCCGCCGAACGCTAGCACCACCGTGACCAGTTAATACACTCGGCGCTCTAAAAATGTTGCTTTCATTTACCAAAACACATTATTTAAACTGATTATTGTATTAAAATTCTACATCATAAAAATCGACACTCGACAGCTGCAGCTGTTTGCAAAAAAAGCCATTGTGTTGACATTTGACTGACGTGCGTGACAGACTGACAATGACACTGACATTGCTCTGAAGTAGGTTGTCCGGAACTTTTTTTTTAAATATTTTGGCTCTACACATAGTGTATTTAGCCAGTGTCAAGTATTATAATTTTCATCGTGTTATGAAATATTTCACGCAAAGTCATGTCCTAGTCATAGTCCAGTCTATGTCGTGCCCTAGTAAAGTGGTGGCAACTTTACTAGAAGCTTCTATGGAGTTTTGGAAGCAACACGAAAAATCACGTTTCACCACATTATATCACTTGCCCTCACTCATGCTCGTCACTCAGCACTTAATGCCACCAATTTTAAACATTAACACTGGAAAAAGCACAAGTTTTGATAAATAATACTTCTTCTTGTTCTTCTTTAATGGCTTTCGGCTTATCGCTTTTTTGCAATAATTCTGCCAATGTCAAGTGAGTATTTGTATGGTTATGTCAAGTCAAAGTCTTATTTTGTCAGTCAAAATGCCAACAGTAAAAATGGTAGATATTTTACTGAAGGCTCTAAAAAGGCCGTTGAAGCAAAAACAGGGGGGGGACGCTTCCATATTGTTCCCTTGGCACCACTTTTTTGTATGGAAAGTACATATCTTTTATAATGCCCGGTAAAACTCAGCCCTAATGTACTTGGATTTCGAATAAATGACGCTGTTCATAAATGTAACATGCAAAGATGTCAAATTCATATTGACAGCTATATCGGTAGCCGCCTTCACAGGTTAGAGAAAAAAAATCTACTATATTCTGTGAGTGGCCGCCATCCAGTGTAACCATTCATGGCAGAAATCTGCCATTTTAGCATTGTCTACCCTCTTTACAATGTGGCTGTGAAGTAAACAATTTAAAAAAATCTAGCACATTGCCAGACTTTGGAGTTTTAATTTTTTTGAAACAAAAATCGGAAGTACGGTGGCATAAATCTATCGTTAACTCGATATTTGGTTGGGACCGTTGTTTGTTACTAAAATAACTGCCTTAAGTCAGTTGAGTAATCTATGCATCCGGTGTACGATATGTATTATAGTAATCTGTGCATAAAACGCCCAAATGGTATTACTCCTTACCTTAGTTCTTGTTTTGGAATTCGTATGAATAATCTTAGGGTTGTATTTATTTGCTAGCAAATGGAAAATGTCCAACATTTGTGAACCTCAATTTATATTTTAAGTTATGCAAATATACAGTGTGCAATGTGCGACAGCACAATATTAAACTTTTTTGTTACATCTTTATCCACTCAGGCGTGGTGCGGCGGGCGTAGGTAGGTCCCAAAGCGCTCCTCAAATAGCGCGGTATGGTTTTGCATATTTACGGTTTATACGAATAAACTAAGCAGCGTTTTAAAATTTTAAAACTAGTTTTGATAGCATTACTTGGCTATCTAAACAAATGCATTTTTACGTGTGTTGCAGTATAAAAAACACACACAACAACACTACGCATAATAATTGACGCTCCGCCGTACCTAAAGGAAATTACTCCGTCACCGGCGCGAGATGCAATATGGACTGAGGCGTTTTTTTTTCTCCTGATCTATAGAGACTTTTACTTTATTCGATAGTGATGTTCAACTAGTTTCAATTTTAGTCGATTTATAACGAGTGACACCTCTAAAAATTGATTGCCATCCCTAGTAGCGCAATCAGCTGTAAGCCACAATTGTGGTGGGGAGCGGTCTACGTTGCGCGATGCCGGCCGCACATGTGGTTGAAGCGCCTTAGCGGGTAAAGTTATTTTATAATCGATATAATCGATACTACTCTATGAGCAAAAACGAAAATGCATGGTTTTATGATCTTTAAACCATTTGCCAACACTCGTGCACATTCACGAACACTTAACGGATAATAATCCACCCTTATTACACATTAAAGTTCAAGATACACTAGTTTTGAAAAATAATTTCAAAATTCACAACCACCATTACGGATTTTCTTCAAAAAAAAACTGTAATTTTATAAAGACCCGAGAGATGGCAGTAAAATGGGGGTTTCAGTTCTGTCATTGTTAAGATAATTATGTATCGACCTTAATATCCTAATGGCTTTCTCTTGACAAATCGACAACGTACTCTGTGATTCACTCAATTGAATTTGACATTTCCGTGTACTCTGTGCATGGAGGTATAAGGAGAGAGCCAAAGTCCGCCAATGCGGCGTTGCCGCTCCGCATCCTTCGTGTAAACATACTATCTTGTATCTCTGTCTAATACACAAATCGTCGCATAGAGTATGCGAGAAAGCGACTGTAGGAACGGCAACCTCGCCTTACTTCCCATCGCGTGTCATGTCTTTATTTATTTATTTATTTTATTTATTTATTTCTGTAATAAAATCCACAGCTCTTAAAACAAATACATATAAAACTTATAACAAAACTAAAAGTCAATAATGGATTTACATTTTACGAATTTATCTTTGAATAAGCAAAAACGACACTTGTCTTGACAGGACGGTGTGTCAAAAATAAAAAATAGAGCATAAAAAGTGAAAATCTTGTGATTATATTGTTATTAGGGTTGGAGTTTTGGCGGGAACGCGGAAAAGTTCACGTCGTTGCATTGTATTATTTTTCATAACTTTTGCTTTTTCCAGTGTTAATGTTTGAAATTGGTGGTGTTTTACGTATTACGCTGCGTCTTCTGGTTCTTCGAATATCTAATTTTCTTTATTGTTTAAAACTAAAAAGTATCGAAATTCTGTAGCACTGTTTGGTCAGGTTTATTATAAATCGATATATTGTGTAACAGGGGTCACTTCCCTACTCACGCATACTAATGCATATTTAAATACTCACACCAACAGAAAATGGACAGGCATTTTGTGAATGTCCGCCGTCCATATGATTCTATGTTGATGACTCTGTGTATTGAAACTACAACCATGTTTGACATACGTCGTTAGTACGCCATCTAGTGATAGAAGCCGAAACAGGTTGTTTTTTTAAATATAACTCCTCATTGTTTTGTTTTGTTTTTCGAATTTTCCTGTGCGTGCGTACCATGGAGGATATTCTGATTCTATGTTGATGGTGCATACAGTCGTACACTGTACTAGTCATAGTACTCTGTGGTACTAGTGTGCTAGTAAATTATATACTCTTTGTAGTGTACTTACTACAGAAACAATAAGTCGAGTTTTGGCGGGAACGCGTAAAAGTTCACGTAGTTGCATTGTATTATTTATCAAAACTTCTGCTTTTTCCAGTGTTAATGTTTAAAGTTGGTAGCATTTTACGCATTATGTGCTGAATTACGAGCATGAGTGCGGGTAAGTGATATAATGTGGTGAAACGTGGTTTTTCGTGTTGCTTCCAAAATTCTATAGAAGCTTCTAGTAAAGTTGCCACCACTTTACTAGAAGATGACTAAGACTAGACTTTGACTACCTGACTTAGACTGGACTATGACTAAGACTTGACTTACGTGAAATATTATATAACGATGAAGAATTACAATACTTGACACTGGCTAAATACACAATGTGTGGAGCCATAATCTAAGAAAAAAAAAAGTCAAAAACATAAATAACGTAAAGTAAATTAACTAAATATACCTTAATTACTACTTAATTTTATTAAAATGGCTCATATTCAGTTTGTAGATGAAATAGTGCGTGAATACTTACTTTACAGAGGTTTCACATCCACAGTAAAGGCTTTCGACAGTGATTTAAAGTCCGATAAAGACAAAGGATTCAGGGTGGATAAGATAGTTGAGCAAATACTGCACTACATTAATGTTTCTGATCTTAATGGCCTGAAGGAATATTGGTCTCATCTTGATAGCTTGGTATTCTCCAAGCTAGAAGTTCACGTCCAACCAGGTACCAAAAATAATATAAAAAGCTGTTACCATCATTGATCACAGATCCCATCATTTTGAAGTATCAAAAGAAGTAAGAGAAGTTAAATGATTATAACTTCGAAAACCCATACTTATATAAAAATGCTTCTAGTCTTTTTTACCCCTACATTTGTCCTACTCCACCAATTTCAAATTTTCATTTTAGATAATTTATACTTTTACATTTTCACAGCGGTACGTAAGATAGAATACAGCCTATACAAGCTATACTTGGTGACAGCAGCACAGAGCACAGGAGGCGTACGTAACGAACGTGTGGCAGAATTTTTGGCCAAAATGATGCAAGAATTACAGGGGCAGAGTGAATGGAGGGATTGGTTCAGTAAGTTATAGTTTAATATAATTAAACCCCTCTTTTGAAATGATAAGGAACACTGTGGGAAATAATTCAGGTCATGTCTTGTGTGCAGCTTTTACCATTGTTATGCAGACATCCACACTCAAGTTATTTAATTTTGCTTCTTGTGTCTCTATCGAGATTGAAGTGTGTGAATATAAGAGAAGAGATAACAACACCGAGTTCCCTTACTATGCTATACGTAAGGCTGTAAATTATGTACATTGTATTATGTTTCATATTCAATTTCTTACATAAAATCACATTATCTTATATAGTGGATTGCAATAAAAAATTAATCTTAAATAGTAATCAATCAATGTTACATTACTTCACTATGCCTTATTGTGTTTTCCAGTGTTACCTTATGTCCAGAAACCTGAAGAGAACCCATCATTCAGCCTGTACTTTACCAGAGCTTGGCAAGACAGTGTGTTAGTCTCACTGCACAATCTCCTGGCTACAGTGTTCCAGTGCATGCCACAACCAACACTTACCAGTTATGAGAGTGAGGCGGCCCTAGTAAAGAGACTACAAGATAAATTATCTGCTGTTGGGAAGGTAACATTTATATTGACTAGGGATGCGTTGAATATGGATTTTTGAACCAAACCGAATAACAAACATTATTCATTTTAAAGCTTACCAAACCGAATATTTGGCCAAACTATTTGGTTCATTTTGCACGAATTTTCTCGTATATTCAGTTGCTATAAAACTTCAACAAATTAAAGTTCCACTGCAACGGAAACAATTTTTATTCTATTATTTTTTATGTAAAATCTCTATTTTATAAAAATTTCCTATAAAATTGCTAATTATGTGATAAATTGATTTTAATAAACAAAAACCAAACAAATAAAACACATAAATAACAGAATTCTTAGAAACAAGCGAAACATTGTATTTAGCGCATTTTTGTATTGTAAATGCAATTACTTAGCTAAAAAAAAAAGTGCTCCGATGTTCCGATTATCTTAGAATGAGTTCCCATAAAAGATAAGTTTGGAAGTATTTAACGGAAAGTATTTAATAAAATATTCGGTAATTATTCGGTATTCGGCGCATCCCTAATATTGACCAATATCTAATTAATACAATTAAAAGTATTAGGGTGCAGGATTTGGGACAAAGGTGGTAACTCTCGCTCTGGCTGGTTCCTGGTGCAGAGGTTGGACATTGCCATCCAGTGTGGTAATGCTGCCAGTGGAATGGGCATTTTGCACCAGGGACAGTGAAGTGTGGGTTATTTGATTAAATTTTTTTTGTTTTAGCATTGTTTTTAATAGACATAGACATCATTAATAAATGTGTGTAGTATTGATCCTATTTAAGTTTATGTGTTAACTACGTAATTAAATTTGCCAAATTTGTGACCAATAATAAAATAAATAATTAAAAAAAAAAAAATTCACATTGAACAGAAAAATATAATTATGATACTTTGCACATTATGTAGGTGATTTTAAAGTATTGTAGACCTATAGCGAAAGAAGGACTCTCTTAATTGCTTCCTAGGCCTATAGGCCTAGTTGTAAAATAGATTTTACAGCTAGGAACTTTAGCTTAAGGAATAGAATATCATTTACTTATACACTCATACACTCTACAATGACTGTGGTGTGCAATGTTACCATAAAGAAATCACGAAAATTCGATAATTTATTGCTGAGCCCATAACCTAGAAATTTGGATATAGTATTGTAATTTTGTTTGGTATTTGGTCTTTGCTATAGACTTTTTAATTTATGGTAGGTAATGTAGGTATCACAATACAGCCAGTTAGTTTCCATAATTATAATTCTCATTTAAAAAGTCAATAAAGGAGGAAGTAATATAGCAGTCTAAAGTAATGAACACTTTTCAGACACAGCCACCAGTAGAGAAGACATCTCCCATTGGCCACCAATCTCGCCTCTCTCAGTATTCAGAACGACTCAGTGGACCTTTACCGCTCGTTGACGACTTCTGCGCCGTTCCCTCTGAACAGCTCGAAAGTGGAGTAAGAGAAGCCAAAGGCCTACGTGGATTGCTGCGCCAGATGGGTGGCAGTCCAGTAATGGGCAGGAAAACTGGCCGGTCACAAAGTCAGAACTAAAATCTTTTTAGCTAATTAGAAACAATTTTTTCTTTGCTATTATTAAGAACGTTCGTTATTAAGTGATCTGTAATTGACTATGTAAATATAGGTAAGAAAAGTAATTTGATTATAAAATTATTAGAATGAACATAGTGTGTCATTAAAGGCTTAACAGAACTTGAACAGTTCACGTTCAACCGGTATATACCATGCAAAAAAATAGAATAAAAGATATGAGGAATACACCTTCTTGGTTCTATGCAATAACAAAAAGTTTGTGCTTGTAATTTATATTGGTACTCTTTATCTCTACTCCATATGTAATTATAATACTCTTTGCAGTTTACTCCTTTTTTGAATATTGTTCAAAACCACAGATTAGAGAAAAAAAAAGTTACTCTGTGTTACATGATACTTGTATCCTCTACTTAGTTTGTGAAAATATGTTCAAAACCTTCAATTCACAGAGTACATTGGTAAAGTGCTTCAATTCCTTCAAAATGTAATTGAAAACCACAACCACAAGTGATAAATTTAAGTTTTTCTCTATTTAAGTATAGTGGCTAAAATTGGTATAAGACTATGTACTTAGATCAATCTTGACTCTTGTGACCATGCAACCAGTGTGAATAGCCAAGAGACAAATGTCCTACTGATTGACTTTGCTCCTGTTTTCTAAAGTACCAGTAACCTTCTGTTTACTTTCTTCCCCTTCCCTTATTTAATCATGGCTGGCAAACACGGCAACAACAACGAAACATCTATGGCTGGCATAGGCCCTTTTTACATCGACGCGGAGAAATTCGCTAAGCGCCGGAACCGGATGTGGTACCAGCAGAACTTAATGACCGTGCTGGAACACAACAAAGAAAATCAAGTGCGAGGAGTCAGTGGATCTATAGGGCTGGCCAAAGAATTATTAGAGGTAAAGTAGTAAAAAAAGTTTTAATGAGTAGAACCTGAAAGCTCTTCCCAGATTCATATAGAGTACCTAGAAGAAAGGTAAAAAAAGAAGAAAATGCTACCTATTGCCAGCCGGCTGGAGCATTTAGACTGTCTGTAGGTCATCGTGGCTAGTAATATAGTCCAAATGTTTTTTGTAGTGGGTAATGTAGCTACAGCTACTAGCATTTTTTAGTAATAGGTAGTTGGGATTACCGAGCGAATGTCACGCACTTAAATAGGTACAGCGCCCTCCACATTATTAATCGCGGGAAGGAAAGAGACACATCACTTGCTTACTATTATTTTTGTTCTGTGACATCACTGAAGAAAAGCGTTTGCTACGAACAAAATTGATCATAATTATAGCGGACAAAAGCCCCACTACTTGTACAGTTATTGGAACTAAAAATTGACCAACTCGGAACGTACGATTTCTTTTTGTCTGCTACATTCATGGTTCTTTATTTTGACCTTTCAGCGTCTAGATGAAAAACGACCGTCGCCCGCGAAGGTCCCGCCTCATGAACTAATACCATCCGAAGACGACAGCCTCATGAAGCCGATCGAGCCCGAAGTCCTGGAGCTGCTCTATAAAAGCACCGAGAAAGGTGCTGCGGAGCGCTACTTGAAGGCGAGATACAAGAAGGCGCCGGATGATAAGTGAGTTTAAATTTAATTAATTTATAGGCATAGGTACTTCACATGTAGCCAGAGCCACACTAGAATCCAGAAACCTATTTTATGAAAACCTGGGTTAAATTATTTATTACGAAATAAGAGTTAGCTATAGAAGCGTTAACGGACACCAATCGCCTAATTTTATCATACTGAGAAATACTTGGATGATATTATCAGTAATAAACTTTTGAACATAAAACGATTTTTTCGCAGATTCTTCTTCCGTATATGCGGAAGCTGGGATTACGGCTGGCAGCAAAAGCAGTCACGTCTTCGCGCACGAGATGTCAACAAAGGCCGTTGTGCTATCTTGCGCGAAACTTTCTACAGGAAAAACAATCTTGGTCCCGATCCCCCACACTATGCGCAACCGTCAGGCGGACAAGTTAGCATTTGTAGCGAGTACTCGTGTAACTTTAGTAGTCCTACTTTGGGACCAGTAGATTTTCGATAATAACCAATTAAAGATACTTCATATTATTATGTAGGTAGTCTGCAAAATTCTAGTAACGTTTCTATTTAATATGCGATAATCGACGCATTGATTATAAATTTTAACTAATAAAATATCAAGCAAATGTTATGTTGGTGTTTTGTTACCTACCCGCACATACAGCCTACCTCTTATCTATCTATACTCAAGGTCTAATTATTCGTCGGGTTCCTGCACACATAAGAGAAGAAAGAATCTAGTCTAGGTTTTTGGGATAAATATAACAAGTCACAACAATGCCTCTAGATTTTTTTCTCTAATCTGTGATTGCCTCTAATGCACTCTAATGTAATGAGAAGGAGTACTTCAAAATAACCACGGAAACTATTTCCCACAGAGTAAATTTTTTCTCTAACCTGTGCTATTTCCTTAGTTCCTTCCTTTTTTATATTATGACTCTACCTCCACTCCACGCATAGTGTATTTAGCCAGCGTCAAGTATTTTTCATCATGTTATAGGTGTAATAGAATACTTATTTCACGTAAAGTCATGGTCTAGTCTAAGTCCGGTAGTCATATTCCAGTCTAAATCATGCCCTAGTAAAGTGGTGGCAACTTGGAATTTTGGAAGCAACACAATAGATTTTTTTTTCTCTAATCTGTGGAAGCAACACAAAAACCACGTTTTAACCACATTAACAAAGAGTATATAACGCTACACATTAAGTATATCATACATATCATATCACTTGCCCACACTCATTCTTTTAACACATAATTCAGCACTGGGTAAACGCCACCAACTTTAAAGTTTAAACACTGAAAAAAGCACTAGTTTTCAAATTACGACATTATTCCATCGAAGAGGCCTAAAATCCTAAATCCTAATAATCAAGAAAAATAACCAATCCAATATATATATTACTTTTCTCTATGAAAATAACACAATAGAATGCAGTGACGTAAACTTTTACGCGTTCCCGCCAAAACTAGTGTCTTATCTTCCTTTTCCTTTCCTTCTGCCTGTGCCTGGCAATATCACTGACAATCATGGAGGTCTATGGAGAGAGCCAAAATCTGCCAATGCGGCGTTGCCGCTCCGCATCCTTCGTGTAAACATACTGTCTTGTATCTCTGTCTAATACACGAATCGTCGCATAGAGTATGCGAGAAAGCGAATGTCGGTACGGCAACGTCGCCTTACCGACACCGCGTGTCATGTTCTGACAGTTTGGTGTGTCATGAAATTAAATGCGAGAGCATAAAACGTGAAAATTTAGTGATTATATTGTTATTACGGCTAAATATTGTATCAATAGTGAAATTGTGTCGTGTTGTGCTGTGTTTTGTGCATCAAGAGTAACCCGAGGAGTCGAAGGAAAACCAGAATCATCATTTTATACGTTAAAGTTTACTGGCTATTTTTATGTTAAACATCGAAGTTTCGAAGTAAATATGCATTTCATATTAAGAATATACGTTTTTTCCACCGTATAATTACCATGCGATTGCAATTACTGAAAGATTTAATGCTTTAATTGATATTTTTGGGATGGGCGATTTTACGCCTCTCGAATAGTGATGTACGTACACTGTCCATTACATTTTGTCGAGATTCGTAAATCTTCATACATATGCACAAAATTACTTTGGTTTTAGGGAGATTAAAAAGTAGAAAATCTCTTTCCTTAAAAGTGGCTGAATGGATTTAGATCAAAGTGCAAACAGAATGAAAAAGTAGGTGTAAATCTGGCAATTTAAAAATAGGCACCTAACCTACTTTTATAAAATACAATAGGTAGGCCAGTGTCGTCTGGCTTCAATATGAGTTATGAAATTAATAATAAACTAGCTGACCCGCCCCGGTTTCGCACGGGTTTAAGTTTTATGCCTTACCCTGTTTATGGGTAAGAGAGAAGCAAAAGTGAAAAATATAGGGGAAAAGGATGAATAGATGGGACGGCGAAGGGAGACAGGCGCGCTAGTTTTCAAATTACGACATTATTCCATCGAAGAGGCCTAAAATCCTAAATCCTAATAATCAAGAAAAATAACCAATCCAATATATATATTACTTTTCTCTATGAAAATAACACAATAGAATGCAGTGACGTAAACTTTTACGCGTTCCCGCCAAAACTAGTGTCTTATCTTCCTTTTCCTTTCCTTCTGCCTGTGCCTGGCAATATCACTGACAATCATGGAGGTCTATGGAGAGAGCCAAAATCTGCCAATGCGGCGTTGCCGCTCCGCATCCTTCGTGTAAACATACTGTCTTGTATCTCTGTCTAATACACGAATCGTCGCATAGAGTATGCGAGAAAGCGAATGTCGGTACGGCAACGTCGCCTTACCGACACCGCGTGTCATGTTCTGACAGTTTGGTGTGTCATGAAATTAAATGCGAGAGCATAAAACGTGAAAATTTAGTGATTATATTGTTATTACGGCTAAATATTGTATCAATAGTGAAATTGTGTCGTGTTGTGCTGTGTTTTGTGCATCAAGAGTAACCCGAGGAGTCGAAGGAAAACCAGAATCATCATTTTATACGTTAAAGTTTACTGGCTATTTTTATGTTAAACATCGAAGTTTCGAAGTAAATATGCATTTCATATTAAGAATATACGTTTTTTCCACCGTATAATTACCATGCGATTGCAATTACTGAAAGATTTAATGCTTTAATTGATATTTTTGGGATGGGCGATTTTACGCCTCTCGAATAGTGATGTACGTACACTGTCCATTACATTTTGTCGAGATTCGTAAATCTTCATACATATGCACAAAATTACTTTGGTTTTAGGGAGATTAAAAAGTAGAAAATCTCTTTCCTTAAAAGTGGCTGAATGGATTTAGATCAAAGTGCAAACAGAATGAAAAAGTAGGTGTAAATCTGGCAATTTAAAAATAGGCACCTAACCTACTTTTATAAAATACAATAGGTAGGCCAGTGTCGTCTGGCTTCAATATGAGTTATGAAATTAATAATAAACTAGCTGACCCGCCCCGGTTTCGCACGGGTTTAAGTTTTATGCCTTACCCTGTTTATGGGTAAGAGAGAAGCAAAAGTGAAAAATATAGGGGAAAAGGATGAATAGATGGGACGGCGAAGGGAGACAGGCGCACCCGTCCCATCTATTCATCCTTTTCCCCTATATTTTTCCCTAAAATAAATAATAATAATAATAATAGGGGCTTCAATACAACAAACGTGATTTTTTGCTCGTTTTTATAGATAATGGTACGGAACCCTTTTTACAAATTTAACCATCATTTTAATGAATAGAATAAGAAAACGCGAATGTAAAATAAAAACTAACTATTATGGAACTATGTTATTTGAACAGCCTGAAGACGTCCACTGCTGATCATAGGCCTCCCCCAGGGAGCGCCACTTAGAGCGGCTGCTCGCCTCCTGCATCCATCGGCTCCCCGCGGCTTTCACCAGGTCATCGGTCCACCTAGTGGGGGGCCGGCCTACGCTGCGTCTTTCAGTTCGTGGTCGCCACTCGAAAACCTTTCTTCCCATCGGTTGTCAGCTCTACAAGCGATGTGGCCTGCCCATTGCCATTTCAACTTGTTAATCCTAAGAGCCACATCGGTCACTTAGTTCTTCTGCGGATCTCCTCATTTCGGATCTTATCTCGCAGGGAAACACCAAGCATTGCTCTCTCCATAGCTCGTTGCGCGACTTTGAGCTTAGTCATGAGGCCAACAGTTAGAGACCACGTCTTAGTTCCATAAGTCATCACTGGCAACACACATATAAAAATGTTACTTACAAACGTTATTTCATATAATGTTTCAATATACTTTTACTAGGTTTATCATCATCATTATCATCATTAACAGCCTGAAGACGTCCACTGCTGATCATAGGCCTCCCCCAGGGAGCGCCACTTAGAGCGGCTGCTCGCCTCCTGCATCCATCGGCTCCCCGCGGCTTTCACCAGGTCGTCGGTCCACCTAGTGGGGGGCCGGCCTACGCTGCGTCTTTCAGTTCGTGGTCGCCACTCGAAAACCTTTCTTCCCATCGGCTGTCAGCTCTACGAGCGATGTGGCCTGCCCATTGCCATTTCAACTTGTTAATCCTAAGAGCCACATCGGTCACTTTAGTTCTTCTGCGGATCTCCTCATTTCGGATCTTATCTCGCAGGGAAACACCGAGCATTGCTCTCTCCATAGCTCGTTGCGCGACTTTGAGCTTAGTAATGAGGCCAACAGTTAGAGACCACGTCTCAGTTCCATAAGTCATCACTGGCAACACACATATAAAAATGTTACTTACAAACGTTATATCATATAATGTTTCAATATACTTATACTAGGGGCATCATCATCATTATCATCATTAACAGCCCGAAGACGTCAACTGCTGAACATAGGCCTTCCCCATAGAGTGCCACCTTGAGCGGCCACTCGCCTCCTGCATCAATCAGCTCCCCGTAGTTTTCACCAGGTCGTCGGTCCACCAAGTGGGGGCCGGCCTAAGCTGCATCTTCTGGTTTTACAAATATCTAATTTTCTTTATTGTATTAAAACTAAAAAGTATCGAAATTCTGCAGCACTGTTTGGTTAGGTTTATTATATATCGATATATTGTGTAATAGGGGTCACTTCCCTACTCACGCATACTAATGCATATTTAAATACTCACACCAACAGAAAATGGACAGGCATTTTGTGAATGTCCGCCGTCCATATAATACTATGTTGATGCTGACAATAATTCAGTTTTTTTTGGCAATAATTCAGTCATACCAACGTAAAAATATAAGAGTGCTGCCAGTTGAACAAAATGCTCATATATACAACAGTCGGAAATTACCGGTTTTTTATATTTTGATATTTTTTTTATGTTTTTGCAGCTTCTAGATAGCAGAAAAACAAAAAATACAAATATTATACATATTTATTTAGAAATAGGAGAAAAATCAGGTGAGAAGTAGTGGCTTTTTAGATTAAGTTTACTTATTATATAGTTTTTTACTTTAGATTTAGATAAGTATTTTAGTTTAGATTAATTTAGTTTTAGTCTATTTACCTACTATACCTATGTATGTATAATGTATGTCGATATCGAATTAATAATTTCCTGTAATGATCCGATAATTAATTTTATAAAAATGAACTATCTAAAACTAAAGTAAATAAACTTAATCTAAGAAGCCGCTACCAGTGGGCAATGTGCCCAAAATGCTGGCAGCATTGCCCCGTTGTATGGCAATGCTTAGTCTTTGCGCCATATAGAGACCAGCATTTTGGTCACGTGTTGCCTCGATCAGTCTTTCCGAAAGGTTTTTGTAAATTTTGTGAGCACTTGATCCCCACGGCCCCAGCGTCTCGACACCAAAAGGCGCAAATAAGTAACCACTGTCCAGGGTACTATATTTGCGCCTTTTCATGTTCTCATTTACCTACTTATTTTAAGCTGTTTTATATATATTTATTGTATGACGAAATAATATTTATAATATTAAAAGGTGAGAAGTCCATGAAAACGCAAATGGTAGTTTTCATTTAGAAGAAAACTTTTTGGTAGATTAATATTTGTTAGAATATTTGCTGAGAACATAGCAACATTGTTCCCTCCAAGCAAAAATGTCAAAATGGCGTCAACGCAGGACGCTTGGTATATTTCTTTACTTGGTTTAGCAGAACATTTCCGTACATCGAATCCTCCTGACATAAAAAGTTGTATTCAGTGTCTACAAGCCGTGTTTAATTTCAAACCACCTCAAAGAGTCGAAGCCAGGACACATTTGCAACTTGGAAATATTCTCTTGACACACACCAAAAACATTGACTTGGCGAGAACGCATTTGGAGCAAAGTGTAAGTTTTTTACTGTTATTTGTTTTGTGTGTTATAAGGCGTGCTGCCCCAAATGCCATTTCTGCAGGGTGAATATATTTGGGATGGCTAATGATAGTGTTTTGTTGGCAGTTTAGAAGAGAACTTTTGCAAAGTATGTAAACATTGTTGAAGTGGGTCATAAATGCAATAAAAAATGTTCTGGTTGCAGTGGTGCCTATCGCAGACTATAAACGGATTTGACGATGTGAAGTTCGAAGCGGCGAGCGTGCTGGCGGATCTGTTTGAGCAGCAGGGTCAGCCGACACACTCAAAACCTATCCTGAGGAAGGCTATTGAACTGTCACAACACAGTGTTTACTGGCACTGTAGACTTATATTCCAACTTGCAGTAAGTAAATCGCTTTAGAGTTATGATGATATAGACTTTTTAAAGCTAGCTTGTATACACTGGATAAATTATTAAGAAGTTCCTAAAATCTTCCATCAAAGTTGTATATGTATGTCTGTATAAGTAAACCTAAAAGTCATGCAAAACATTGGAAATCACTAATACCAGCTGTTGCATCATATAATTCGGTACATTCCTAGTTTTTGCTAACACATTTGCAATCTTATCACAACAATTTATTGAAACTTAATTTTAATGTGTTTCAATGTAAAAACTACAAGTGCACTGAAAAGATATACACGCATCAGCTAAACAGCTGCTAGTGTATTACGAATAATAATAATAATAATAATAATAATAATAATGTCAACTTTTCATTTTGTGGCTTCTGCTGCAGTTTCACCACGAATTTGTGGATTATTGTTATGTATTGTGAAAACTAGTTATCAAACAAAGGAGATTTTAATTTTTAAGTCTTGATGTAAAGGTTATACAGGTATAACCTGATTAGCTGTAACTTTATGCTTTGCCTCTAATAAATAATAAACAATAATTTAAAAAATTTGTTAGTTTTTATTAATAACTGTCTTGAAATGGCTTTCTAAGTCTAACACATAACTGCAGATATTTAAATAGTTTGCAGCCATGGACAGTGCAACTATAGCTTAGGTGGCTAAAACATCTGATCCCAATAACTGTATTAAGAACCATTTACCTATGTACAAATGACCAATCATTTCAGTTCCATTGTGATATGGCTAGTATTTTGTTATGGTTGAAAATGTTTAATAACCAGCAGGATTGTATCCTTCATCTTCCAAATCACTGGGATCAGATGTTTTAGCCACCTAAGCTATAGCTGCACTGTCCATGGCTGCAAACTACTTAAATATCTCTATAGTTATGTGTTAGTCTTAGAAAGCCATTTTAAGACAGTGATTAATAAAAACTAACAAATTTTTTTAATTATTGTTTTTTATTTATTAGAGGCAAAGGACCCTGTCTTGTAATTTTGTCCACATTTCACATGAAACAATCTTATAGAGTTAATTTATTTCAGCAAATCCATGCAACCGAGTGTGAATATGAAGTGGCCAGCAGTTTACTTGCCGTTGGGGTGGACTACGCGCAGATATCAAATGCGGCATACACAAGAGTACTATTCTTACTCAGTAGGGTAATGGTAAGTAGTTAAATACTTTATTAATTAGGTAACATCTAGAAGCAAGTTGTTGTTCAATGATGCCTTATACAGTGCTGTCCTCAGGCTGTTGTCCTTGTTGATGATGATTATGAAATTGATGAAGACTAATTTATAAAGTTTGAAATCAAAAGTAAGTTTTGAAAGATATAAAGAAAGAAAAACTGATTATTTGTAACAACAATCTCAAAAATATTATATACCATAACTATTTTACCAGAAAGGAACAAAACGTGAATATATTGTTGCAAATAGGCCCCAACTCAGCGTTATGCTGGTCAGTTGGACCAGCGCTGGTCTTCCGTTGGGACCTCTTGGTGAATTGTAGTTTTCTACATTGATTCTAGTTGCATAAAATCCAAACACTTCTTTAAGCTAGGCTTAAATTGCGCAAGATCTGCCATTCTTCTAAATAAATGTAAGTGACCCCAATGAAATTTCCATTATGTTCCTATAACTTAATAATTAAATTCTCTTACTCATTCTTTACAGTTATTATTAATAGACAAAAAGATTCAAGAGGTTTTACCGCTGCTCAACCAGGCGGGACACCTGGTGGACACATGGACAGGCAGTCCACATCAGAAGGAATACCTTAAAGTGTTCTTCCTTGTATTACAAGTAAGTCCACAATCATACTTTACATACTAATATTATAAGTGAGAAAGTTTCTGCGTGTGTTTGTTCTTTATTCATGCCACAATAACTGTTATCCCATCAAAATATTACAAAGATAATTTTTTGAAGTTCATTAAATTAGTAGTAACTGATTAAATGTATTTAAGTACTCTTAGTTAAGTATACTCAACTATCTCAATGAACTATTTAATTTTGACTGCTATTAGTTCAAAAAATGTGTTATTACAGTAGTTATAAAAAAGCAAAATCGGAAAATAAATAAATAAATGGTGACATTATACGTTTTTAGTTTCAGGGGAGAGCATTATCTCTCCCATTTTTGCAAAACAGAAATCGTTTAGAGCTACCATAGAGATACATAGATGGCTTAACTTTTGATTGAAACACCACATCACATAACATCCATAGAATAATAGCTATCCAAAGGTTCCACAGCGTAGTAGCCTCATTACTTGTGATGTCACAAATTACCATAGGCTGGTATGAAGTAATAACTTGCAATTTCACTGCAGATTTGAGGTGCTTCTTTCCAAATTATTATAATTTTTTTAAGAATGTACTTAATTCTTTGTTTTTTGCAGCTGCCTGTTTATTGGAAGAATACAATTTATTCATACTATAAAAGTTACATTGGCATTCTACTCACTACAGGGTTTTAGCCTCCTCCCTCTTCTCCTATTCACCCTTTTCTTGAGCTTATACAATGAAAATAATCAGTCAAAAACCCTATAACCATTAGCCATTTTCCAGGTATGCCACTACTTAATGGCGGGACAGGTGAAGAGTGTGAAGCCGTGCCTGAAGCAGCTGCAGCAGAGCATACAGACCATCATGGCGCCCACGTGGCCGGATGATGATGGTAAATAATTAATCATCATTAACAGCCTGAAGACGTTCACTGCTGAACATAGGCCTCCTTCAGGGAGTGCCACTTTGAGCGGCGGCATCCATCTACTCCCCGCCGTTTTCACCAATTTATCGGTCGACCTAGTGGGGGGGAGCCTATGTGGCATCTTCCGGTTCGTGGTCGCCTCTCGATAACCTTTCTTCCCCATCGCTTGTCAGTTCTACGAGCGATGTCGCCTGCCCATTACCATTTCAACTCGCTAATCCTAAGTGCTATATCAATAATTTTGGTAATATTGGGCAGAAATAGAAAACATTCGCTTATCTACCCATGTCAATACCTAACCAACTTGTTTGAAATAAATAAAAATTTTCTTTTTTATATTTGTGGTCATTTCACCCAGCGCTATCTAGCCCCAAACTAAGCAATGCTTGTACTATGGGAACCAGATAACTGATATATTACTTAAATACTTTTTTGTTTGTAAATACATACATAGAATACAATATAACACTCAGACACAGATCAAACATCTATGTTCATCACACAAATGTTTGTCCTGGGTAGGAATCGAACCCACAGCCCTCAGTTCAGAAGGCAGGGCTACTACCAACTAGACGTGCCACTGATGCGTTGCTTACCCTGTGATAATACTCTTTTGACCCTCCTTTTAAACTGCTGCATGTTGTAGCTCTGGGGAAAGACCGCTGGTGGAAGCTCATTTCACATCTTACAGGTGTACGGTAAGAAAGTGCGCATAAACCGAGTCGTATGCGACTTCCACGACTCAATAATGTGTGGATGAGCTTTTTCACGGTGGCGAGAGGTGCGATGGTAAAAACGCGATGCGTTTATCCGGTCGAGTAATTCTTCAGAGCATTCCCCATTGTAAATACGGTAAAATATACAAAGAGATCCAATATCTCTGCGTATTTTGAGAGGCTCCAGGTGTTCGGTAAGCTTGGGATTGCCGACGATTCTGACAGCTTGACGTTGTATCGAGTCAAGAGGCTGAACTTGATACTTGGGTGCTCCGTTCCAAAGGTGAGAGCAGTACTCCACGTGAGGTCGGACTTGCGCTTTGTTGTATGACCAGCAATATGCTGAGTTGGGACCGATTCGTGGCAACGGGCAAACAACACTTTTTTTTTGTATTATTGTTAATTTTTGCGATTATTGTTTTTTGTGTGCCTTTTTGTCATGAATAAACGTTTATTCTATTCTATTCTATTCTTTGTAAAGCAAAAGTGTTTGACCTGGCGTGAAGTACCGCTTCGCCTTATTGAGCACACCAAGTTTATTAGTTTCCAATAAAACCTTAGTTGGCACTGTTAGTGTACGTTTGTAATGTAACCCGTAGCGGTGTGCGGCAGCAGCTCCCCGGGCGAGTCGTTCGTGTGGGTGTCGCGGCAGCAGCTGTACGTGCTGGTGTACCTGGTGACCGTGATGCACGCCGCGCAGGCCGGCTACATGGACAAGGCGCACAAGTACACCGAGAAGGCGCTTGCGCAGATCGACAAGCTCACCGGTCAGTATATAGGCTTACCGATCAGTAATAGGCTCACTGATCAGCAGCCCTACCGTGTAAGCATTCTGGTAATGAACATCGCCTGCCATCCTGCTTACGCCAATGTATAAGCCCTTGAGTGCGAGCAAGAGAGCACACGATTACGATTGCCACCGGGCTTACGCGGTAAGGCCACAGTACGGTTAGTCAGTTATTGTCATGTTTTTTCATTGTATTTGTAGCTTTTGCCATGAATAGACAATTTTCTTTCTTTCTACATAGACGAGCTTCACAATTCGCTCACCAGGGGCGCTTGTGCAACCATACAAAAACGCATCACTCACCATGCACTGTGAGATATCAAAACTATCAAATAAACTCGGACTAGGGCCTCAGTACATAAAAATAAATAAATTCATTAGTTAGTACATTTTTTTTTTATGGAAATGAATGACGTGACGAGCTTGTCGTTCACCTGATGTTAAGCAATACGGCCGCCCATAACAGTTGCAGTGTCACTCGGAACTTTAAAATAATAAAGTTTCGCGTGACACTGCACTGCGCACGTCATCCTGAGACATCACACAGTCTAGTAATCAGATTACTACACTGTGTAATCAGGTCATAAAGTCTCATTTGCCCAGTAATTTCACTAGCTACAATGCCCTTCAAACCGGAACACAGTAGTGCTTGCACACTACTGCTTGGCGGCAGAATAACTGGCAAAGCGGTGGTACCTACCTAGACAAACTTTGCAGAAAAGTCCTACCACCTAGTAAAACATAGGCTCACTGGTGAACACATGAACAAGCTTATACACATAGACAAGCTTACCATTCAATAATAGGCTCACAGGTGAGTGCATAGATAATATCACCAATCAGTAACACACATACACATTTGTTTAACATGCTAAGTATATATTATTTGTATATTGTTGAGAGCATTTTTTATAATTGTTAAGATGCATGTTGTGTCCGCATCAAAAAGGCTGTGCAGGCGTTATATTGGATAATGTTTCTATTTTATGTCATGCACATGTCAACATCCAGTTTGTGGATCTATTACTAAAAAAAAGTGCCCATGAGGTGCCAATTCACTCTTGATTTGTTCAAATCGTGTCATAGCGGTAGATATACCTTCACTTTACATTAAAGTTATCTTTATTTTGAATAAAATATATTGACTTATGTGGTCATATCTTTTGATGTGTTGATGCAGTTGAGCAATTTAGTTGAGCAGTGGGGAAGTAGTGGTTTTGGAACGCGTCTCGGTAAAACATATGATTTTAGACAGTTCAAATCGCGCCAAAATTCATTTCGCGCGGTTTTGTTTTCGTTTTATAGAGAATAGAGACTTTTGCAGATTTTTTAAGGAATTTTGTAAGGAACCGATAGAGAAAAATCGCCCTGGGCCTTTATTCTGTATCGATTCCTTACTTCGAAACCACGCGAATTCCTTGTCTTACATAAGAAATCTGCAAAACAAAACCGCGCGAAATGAATTTGGAATTGGCGCGATTTGAACTGTCAAAAATCATATGTTTTACCGAGACGCGTTCCGAAACATCAACACATCAAAAGATATGACGACTTATGTTAATATATTTTATTCAAAATAAGGATAACTTTAATGTAAAGTGAAGGTACATCTAACGTTATGACAAGATTTGAACATGACACGATAACGACGTGGTTTCGTATCGTGTGGAATCTGTGTTTCCATAGAGAATAACCGCCCTGATTGTAACTGGTCGTTGTTGTGAACAAGGAAGCAGGAAGTGCAAGTCACTTCAAACACGTTTATTGATGACTCGTTTGTTTTCGTGTATCAGCGAGCGGCGCGAGCAGCAGTCGCGGCGCGGGCGTGGCGGGGCGCGGGGGGGCGGCGCTCGCGTGGCGGCTCCGCATGGCGCTCGTGGAGCACGCCGCGCTCTGTCGGCTCGTCGCCGGCGGGAAGGCGCAGGCGCTCACCGAGATCGCGCGCGCCGCGCATCTGCTGCGCGCCGCGCCCTCACGTATGTACACTGTACCCCGCACGGCGCCCTCACGTATGTACACTGTACCCCGCACGGCGCCCTCACGTATGTACACTGTACCCCGCACGGCGCCCTCACGTATGTACACTGTACCCCGCACGGCGCCCTCACGTATGTACACTGTACCCCGCACGGCGCCCTCACGTATGTACACTGTACCCCGCACGGCGCCCTCACGTATGTACACTGTACCCCGCACGGCGCCCTCACGTATGTACACTGTACCCCGCACGGCGCCCTCACGTATGTACACTGTACCCCGCACGGCGCCCTCACGTATGTACACTGTACCCCGCACGGCGCCCTCACGTATGTACACTGTACCCCGCACGGCGCCCTCACGTATGTACACTGTACCCCGCACGGCGCTCGTGGAGCACGCCGCGCTCTGTCGGCTCGTGGCCGGCGGGAAGGCGCAGGCGCTCACCGAGATCGCGCGCGCCGCGCATCTGCTGCGCGCCGCGCCCTCACGTATGTACACTGTACCCCGCACGGCGCCCTCACGTATGTACACTGTACCCCGCACGGCGCCCTCACGTATGTACACTGTACCCCGCACGGCGTGAAAGGATTTTGGTTTCATCGGTATACATTTCTCTGTCAATATTATTCCAACCTACATCACGCTCAAACTACTGGAGAATTTATTGAAGTATTATTATAGCAGATTTTTTACTTTGTTTTCAAAAACGGTCAAGTGAGGTTCACACAAAGCCACAAAAGAATAAGGAAGTATTAACTTTGATTTATTTTATATTTTTATTATTTATTATATATGATTTATTATAAAACAATAAAAACAATTACCATGGGTGAAAGGATCATTTGAATATCTTGACAAATGACAAAGTTACAAATTAAATCCTCACTGTAATTTCATGGTGGCCGTCCGCTACGATAAAACACTGCTAGTAAAGAACATGAAACCATTACTTACTCTGTTGAAGAGAACGGAGAAGGAGAATAGGGGAAAGAATAAATAGTTATGATGGTGAAGGCAAGCAACCTGCCTCCCTCGCCGTTGCATGCATTCGTCCATTCTTTTTCTCTCCACACCCTTTCCTTTTGACAGCGTTAGGGTGTAAAGTCGCTGCCCATTCCCTAGATATGCCTGTCGGAGTTATATTAACGTGGGGTTGTAATCTTCCAGCGGCGACGGCGGCGGCTCACACGCCACAGCTGCACTGCCTGCTCGGGCTCTATGCCATGTCCATGAACTGCATGGAAGCTGCAGAGGCGCAGTTCCACACCGCTATACTAGTATGTATATTCATAATATTTATTTATTTATTTATTTCATCATAGGAAAACTTACAGCCAAATAAACAATAGAACGTAACATAATTATAGAAAATAAACTAGGCCAATTACAAGTAATATGACAAACGAGTGGAATACCTTGCCGCTAACTATAACCTAGGTGTCTTCAAGGCAAGCATGCAACATCGTAGGCATTGCCTATAAAATTATTAAAATTATATTATATTTTGATATCCGATAGCCGACCATAGACTTAAAACTAACGCGTTGTTTTAAACTACTTAGAAAGTTCTGTTTTCTTGTTCCATTTTAAACGTTAGTAATTTAGGTAAACATAACATAATTACAGAACATTGTTTAATTTTCTCGTTTGTTGTATTTCAGATGTCACAAGAAAGAGATTTATGGATGTTCGCGAAACTAAACTTGGCGATTGTATATTTACGGGGGAGGAGGGACAACGACTTGGCACAACTTATGGAGCAGGTTTGTTGTACAAATAATAAAGGGCCTAATGAGCACTGCATAACGGTGAAATGGGCTGCTCATAGATTTATATGAGTTTAGGCATTTATCTAATACTATTCAAGTTGCTACTATTTTGTATGACATAATATAATGTGAAACATATTATAAGGGGAGAAGCCATGGCTCCTGAGACATAATGTTAAACTACACTTGGGTGCAAAAAATTCGCACGTATGCAACATTTTGACTTTCGCTGTATTTTTATTTTTGCGATTTTAACGGTACTGCAATATGTTACTACCATTAAAACAAAATGCACACGTAGGCTTTTGAGTGACACATCGAGTGACCATCAACCTCTATAAACAATACAATAACAACAATACAATAGCATAACCCGAAATCGCTCGTTACAGGTAGAGACGCTCGCACTACTTGTCACAGGTATAAAATGGTGCATTTTAAGGGTAGTGACCTCATTCGCACATCAACCTTTTCTTTGAACAGTCGTCAATTGATAACATCATAACCCAAAATTAAAAAATGAGTACCACACCAGAAATAGCCGCTCAAGTGGTGGCCCTACTTCAAGCAGGGAAAAACCAAATTGAAGTGGCAAGACAACTGAATCTAAGCCGGTTCTCTGTCCGTCGAGTATGGCAGAGGTATCAAGAGACTGGCGGCTTCAAACGGCGCAAGGATCTGGCCGACCCCGTGCCACAACAAGGCGTGACGACCGCTTTATTGTGACGACTGCATTGCGCAATCGGCGTTTGAATGCAGTTCAATTGGGACAGCGTCTCCAAGAAACACGGGAAGTCGATGTCAGCCGATGGACAGTTAGAAGACGACTACGGGAAGGGAATCTGACTGCGCACAGACCAGCAAATGGACCGAAACTGACCCCAGCCCACCGACAAACCCGCCTTCAATTCGCTCGAGAGCATTTGGAATGGACTGAAGACCAATGGAGCGCAGTTCTGTTCTCTGATGAGTGCAGGATGTGCCTACATGGCAACGATGGAAGAGGAAGAGTCTACCGAAGGTCAGGCGAGCGATTTCAACAATGCTGCATCGAAGAACGAGTCTCTTACGGCGGTGGATCATGCATGTTCTGGGGAGGCATATCACTGGAGGCAAAGACTGAACTTATTTTCATCTCCGGAGGAATCCTGGCCGCCGATCAAGGGGATTCACTTCTCAAAGGTACATTGAGGAAGTACTCCAGGACCACGTTGTACCATTTGCGGGATATATTGGAGAACACTTCATCTTCATGCAAGATAATGCAAGACCGCATACGGCTCGTATTGTGTACCAGTACCTTGAAGAGGTTGCGGTGCCTGTCATGGAGTGGCCAGCTCGCAGCCCGGACCTCAATCCGAGTGAACATTTATGGGACGAGCTAAAAAAACGAGTTCGGGCCAGAGACACTGCCCCAACGAGTCTCCAGGAGCTGCAACATGCGATTGAAGAAGAATGGGAGGCCATACCGCAAGATTTTATAAAAACTTTAGTTCAGTCAATAAAAAAACGCATGGAAGCAGTCATTCGGGCTAGGGGAGGGAACACCCCTTATTAATAAAAAAGTTTTTATGCTGATTTTCATGTTTTTAATTTAATTTCAACCCCTAACTTTTATGTTATAAATACACAAAAAACAGGTACTTCAGACATTTACCCAAAACTCACTATGAAAATTTATACATGTGCGAATTTTTTGCACCCAAGTGTAGTTCTAGTTGTCAATGGACCCATTATTATGCACTATAAAATCTTTGTCAATAAAATATTATTTGATTTGATTATCTCTTATTCTTTTTAAACACAATAGAGAGACAAAACAGAAATGTAACATTACACAACACAATGTTGAGTAATGGTGGGGCTAAATATTGGGACCTAAAGAGTAGGTACCTCTTTTTATGTAATTATTAGAATGTATTTTTATTCCTTGAAATCTACTTTGACTGCAAATTTTTCATTTATGAGAGAATAGTCATCATACAAACCATGATTTGGTTGAGACCTGTAAATTATAACTTGCATCGTCAGGTCCGGCCAGAAGCCCTACCGACGTACGCGCACGGTCTCCGCGCTGCCTCCTACTATGTGCTAGGGCTCCAGGCATTCTTCCAGGCGCGGTATAACGAGGCCAAGTAAGTTCTATACATATTTTTTTACTTCGTGCTACCTCCGTTGTGGGTGTTTGAGGAGGTCGGCTCATCCCATACAACGGAACAACGTGGGCGTAAAATAATGAATTATTTTATTTCTGCATAACGCAAGATTATCAAGCGATATTTATTGCGTGTTGGCGAATTATTGGGCCACTGGACTGGACATACACTGGACACTAACTAGTAACTCTCTGGTACTACATTTTTTTCAAGTTCAGGCTATTTCTCGTTTGCACCTGATCGGACCCCATGGTATAACTTATTAATTTCGACTGTTACCTGTAAAAAAAGAATATCCCTGAAATATATTGAAACAATGTCTGTGTGTTTGTGTAGATATCACACCAACAATTCTGATAAACACCAAACATGAGTTAAGCCTAAAAATTGAAACCATCCGTTTCCAACAGACGGTACCTGCGGGAAACCCTTAAGATGGCGAATGCGGAAGACCTGAACCGTCTGACGTCATGCTCGCTGGTGCTCCTAGGACATATCTTCCTCTCCATCAACAATTCCCGGGAGAGTATGAACATGGTGACGCCGGCCATGCAGCTCGCCAGCAAGATACCTGACGTTCACGTGCAGCTCTGGGCCTCTGCTATACTTAAAGGTACCTATTTAGCATGAACATCTTTTCTGTCAATGGCTAGGTTAAGCCAAAGCAATACAAAAGTAATTGATCGGGTATGACATCATCAGAAGCAAACTCAACTATTAATATTGACACTATTATTTTCAGACTTATATCGGCTAGCGGGCGACACGGAACGTGAAAACGAAGCGTACCAGATGCACTGCAACTTCTCACAAGCACTGCTCAAGGACCACTTCCAGGCGACGCAGATGCCGCAACACGCGCTAGTGCACTGGACGAGTGGCTCGCCACCCGCTCTCCCGCCGCCCACGTAAACTGTTGTGACTACTTGAATAACTAACTATCTGGTGTTGTGATAAATCGAATAATTATCAAGTGACTCAAATGCGTGATCAGTCCTATTTATTGTTTTGTATTTGATGCTGTGACCAAATTGTGACAAGTCAAATACTATGAAACTGGATTGACTCAGGTGTGACCTTGCGGAAACTCTTAGGCTTTCTGGGTTATTAATTTTTTTAATTTGTTGTAATGCAAAGGTCTTTTGAGGAATAATGCCTGTAAATTCCACTATGTATTTGACTAGAAAACTTCTCGATAATGCACTATTCGGATCGCCCTTTGACACTGAACTGGCAGTGGTACTAAAATAATATTTATCTATGAACATATTTGACCTATTTCATAAAGCCACTTCTGATACAATTAGTAAAGTATTGCATTTATATAATTTATTAGAAGAAAGCAAATGAGTGTATTGTATGTAGTTTACCAAATATAATTTCATTTGCATAGCTCGAAAAACGAATGTGGCAATAAATTCATATCAGAACTTGTGAATCGTGAAAGTGTGTTGTGGTGATGGTTTTCCGATCTCATATTTCATGTTAAAAAAATATATTTTGGCCCATATTCTAGATTAAAATGATACTTGCTAAGGAATCGGTGCATAAGTCCAGATTTCATTAACAAAACTATAGTTTTTTCTCCTGATTCCACTGATCTCTATTATACAAGTACGTAAAATTAATTAAATGAGTAACCATATGGTTGCTAGTGTACAACTGGCACATGCAAGCAATAGTTACATTGATTTGAAGTCACAATAAGCTATCTGATGATGAAGTAATAAGTAGTAGTTATAAAGCCAATCATAAGGGGGCCAGCCGTGCCGTCGGCATCGGAAACACTCATTTGATCCTTTGAACTGTTTGCATGTTTGCAATCAAGCATTTCACGGCAAAGTGCTTGTTGCACGTTAAAATTGAGTACGCATTTTTCAGCCCGTGGTAGGTTTAGGTCACACTGTAAAAGAATGCCGGTTTCATGGACTGATATGTAAATTATATTGTACATAAATATTGATTTTGAGAATGAACAAAACCTCTCATATTTATTGTAATTTTTTTTAGTACATAATTTTGTTAGCCAATGAGCGAATGTTGTTGATTATAACTGTTTAGTTAATTATTTCTTTTAGTATGTGACTGGTTGTGTTCAATGGATGTATTTCATTGTTACCTAAAATAGTATTTGTTCAAGTTTCCATGTTCATATTTTTTATAGAATAGATACCTTAGGTCAAGTAGAATAAAACTTCCTTCCTTTGAATTCCTATGAAATCCATCCATTGGAGAGAATAACTGACATGCATGTGGTATATTTGGCGGCATAACAAATATTGGGAAGTCCGTTCATATACATAGTTTGTAAAATTCCCTTTTGAACAGTTAGTTGCGGCCTTAAAACAAGAGGATACACTTGCTGTTGTTAATATGTAAATAAAAGTTGAACTATTGTAAATAATAAAATTATAAAATATATGTTTTTTGCTATAAATACTATTCTGTATTATTGATTGAAAGTCTTAGAGCATTTATAAAGATGATGTGCGGCGTCCGTTTACACTTTACAGGCGCGATTTGCGTGTGTGCTATATGTGTTAACTTTAACATCTCCATTGGTTAAATGCTATAAGTAGGTAACACTGGCTCCATCTAATCTATATCCTACATGGCCAAATCCCGGCCCGCTCCGGCTTTTGATCCGGCCTGCGGAACATTTTAATACCAGTACTTCCCCACTGCTCAACTAAATTGCTCAATCAGTTGAGCAGTACGACATAGTTTGTATTACCGACCATTTTATGCACTATAGCTCAACTAAGTTGATCAGGTCATCCAAAACGCGAAAGAAATCGATGAGTGAGTAGCGGCATTCTTTCGGGGGCGTGTGGGCCCGCCCCCGGCCAGTAGCACAAAAAACTTATGCAGCGAAAGGCGCTAGAGGTGACAAGGAACGGAAAGCCAAATTACTAAATATGAAAAAGTTATAAAGCGAAACATACAATTTTTAAAGAATATTTCTAGAGTGCCACTGCTGCGAGACATGCAAGGTGGCGGAAAATCCTGAATATAGAATTTATCGCTGACACCGGCGGAGCACTGGACCATAGAGTAACTTTTTATACTGGGGCACTGGACGCTCTACCGATTTCGCAGCTGGCGATCATGTGTGATAAAAACTCTTTCTAATCCGGTGCGGTGAGTTGGAGGGTGCAGGATAAAATCATGCTGGCTGCTAACATTTTCAAGGACCATAATACATATGTATTATAGATATAGGTACCTTAAGTGTGGTTTACATGTAGAGAAAATTAACGTAGCGCCACTAGAGTATCCGAAGGACGAAAGGTTCGGCACTACCATACGCGGAACTCCCGCAATTTCAGCTGTGCTGTCTTTCAGTATATAGCAGTTCTGTGGTGCTGTCGTACATAGGTTCCTTTCCTTCTAGTTTGGCCCCGTGGGAACATGGAATAACGCAGAACGCTTTCGTGTAGCGCAAGAAAAAACTGTTTATCCCATTCATCACCACCCAGAACTGACCTGCTGACCTGTGTATCAGAGTTCGTTTTCTTGAACAGCAATGGGAGCAACTAATACTAGGCCCAATTTTAAAGGCTTTAGTTGACGGATTTAAAACTTGCTGTTTTTGGCAAATAGCACAGCAATATTAGATATATTTTTAGTATTATACTCTCAACTAAAGCCTTCAAAATTAGGCCAAATGTATTGTTAAATTATTTTTCTGGCCTAAATATCTTCCCATTGCAGCATACTTTAGTATAGTTATCAATAAAACAAGAACAAATAAACTAAATCCTCATTTATTCATCAATAGTCAAAGCTCCCGAGTTGATGTCGTTGATGAGGTCATGAGGAGGCCTGCCCTCTACTGTGCAGCCAACAGACTGTGCTGTGCCGAGGATCTCCTTTACGGATCCTGAGAGTTCACGAGCCATGGATCTGGGCCTCATAATCTTGGCGATACCGACTACATCTTCCAAGGTAATGTTGCCATTATGCTTAACTGAAAAAAGAAACCAAAATACATTTAAACGAAAACAGAACTAAAATAATATGAATATTGTAAAAGTGGAATTGTTTCAGTGGCAGTGGCACACCAGAATGACTGAACCAACTAGGACAAAATTGTGCACACAGGTTGAGATCAACAGTACTGAGGGCCTAGCACAAACATTTACGCGCGCGTAAGTGTAACGTTAGCGTACATCAGTTGTATGGCATTTGATCAGCGCCCCATACAACTAGCTTACGTTAACGTACACTTACGCGCGCGTAAATCTTCGTGCTAGGCCTACTGTTACTTAAGAGAAAATAGCACACATCCAGTGTGGAATACATTTTCTAGACAATGTTACAACTCATTTGGTAGGTTTACAGGGCTTTTTATCCTCTGCTGAACATAAGCCCTAGAGATATGAATGCTTTTCAATATTACAGCATCTTTTAGTCACCATCATCAACAGCCTGAAGACATCCACTACTGAACATAAGCCTTCCCCAGAAAGTGCTAAACCCATTTTGAGCACCTGCTCATCTCCTGAATCCATCAGCGTCTAATCTTTTAGTGCCAATGGCTATTGTAAAATAGGCAGATGTTCATTGTTCAACACTTACCATTCTTTTGCTTCTTCCTGTCACGTGGAGGCTCCTTCAGAGCTCTGATGATGAGGGCAGCTGCGGAGGGCACCACTGAGATCTGTGCCTGTCTGTTCTGTACAGTCAGCTGTACTGTGATCTTCAGACCTTTCCAGTCTCCGGTGGCCTTGGCAATGTCATCACCAACCTTTTTGGGGGACTGTGGCCAGAAACTTTGTTAGTAAATATTTTAATAGTAGATAATATAATTTATATATACAGATAATACAATTTTGTAATAATAAACAGTACATTATAGTAATTAACAATGACTGTTTAATTAATGTAATTATGATGAAAGTAATAATATTATTATTAGTTTGAAATCAGGTTTTTACAAAATTTATGCATTTATAAGTCATAAACTGGTTACCGTTATTTTATTTGATTTTTAAAAAATATATATTTGATTGTAATTGTATAATTTTATACATGTAACATCTAAGGAAAAGTTGGCATGAACCTGGGGTCTAGCAAAGATCCCTTTCCATTAGTGTTAACACTAAACAATAACTCAAATTGCATGGGAACAATATTAGCTATAACATGAATGGTAATGTATTTCCCATGTTTTGAGTTATTGTTTGGTGTTAACACTGATGAAAAGGGAGTTTTGCTATATCCCCTGTATCTTTAAAAGAGAGGATCTCATTATTATAATGGTAGTTTAATGCCCATCTGCACTGTTCAACAGCTCTAAAGTTTACACTTCTCTAGGACATACTCAAATGCATAATAATAGAGGGTTAAGTGTGTGAGGGCATAACTTGCTTAGCTTACTTGGATTTACCATATAAAATTTTCCTTTGCACATATCATGTACAAAGAACACCGAAAAGTACTAAAGCTGGCTTCCACGCCACGAGAATGAAAAATCCTATATTATAGTAATTAATCCTCTCCTAGAACAGCTTCTACCTATAAAACAAGCATGGCAGTCACAAGGCCTGGTCCGCGACTCCTTATTGGGCATTCGGAGTAGCCGCGACAGGGAACAAATCCTGAGTCGCGGGTTCCTTCCATCCGCCACCCGGAAGGACGCGCCTGGTAGGGAGGCACCCCCCAAGATCATTCAATCATCATTTAGACAATTAGAGATAGGTATACATTCTTCTAACTCTAGTTATAAAAACTTAGAAGAAATAGCATGACTGCCATGCGCAACTTTTAGGTTAGAAAGTTAATCCAACTCACCAGGCCCAAAGGACCGATTTTAGGGGCCAATGATGATGTGGCACCGACTTCTCCACCAATGCATCTCAAGTTAACTGTAAAATACACAGGTACATTGAAGAAAATCGACACAATCACCAGTAATTCAAACACTTTGAAACGCAACATTCGCACGTCTTACCGATTTTAACTTCATTAGGATCGAATTTAGGCGGCATATTTAGAGGTTTTTACAAACATTAAATGGCTAAAATAAAATAATACCAAGCCGATTCACTTGGATTAAAAAGTGAACCGCCGTCGGCACGTATTGCAACGTTGACAGCTCACTGAAAAAGAATGAAATGAAATCAAATTATTTGACATTTAGAATATAAAACAATGACATTGACATAAAAAATCACAGACTAAGTAAAGAAAGAAAAATATTATTAGTGATGTGCAATCTAAAATAATCGGCAAAAACCGGTAAAGGTGTGTTTTACTTTTCTTTTTACCCAACGAAAAGGGTAAATGAATCAGTATATTGAAATGAGTGATCAGCGACATAAACAATACACGCAATATCAAGCATGGCCACAAAATACATATATATATAGTACAGCCGCAGGAGTTAGCAGCGATGCTGACTCGCGTCTGCCGCTCAACTGCTGTCAAAATTGTATGAAAATTGACAGCAGTTGAGCGGCAGACGCTAGGCAGCAGCGCTGCTAGCTCGTTCGTAATAGGGGGGCTGTTATTATTGCGTGTTTTTGAAGTCTACTGGAACGCGCCCTACATATGTCTTCTTCTTCTTCTTTAATGGCTTTCTATCGCTTTTTTGCAATAATTCTGGCAATGTCAAGTGAGTATTTGTACGGGTATGTCAATTCATCATACAGTGCTGCCAATTGCGGGGAAAATCCCCGATTTGCGGGGATTTAAGGGTTGCAGCGGGGAGAGCGCGGGGAATGACAAAAATCGGGGAATTTCAGGGAATTCAGACCTTGTTTTCGCTGGGTAATATATATAATAATATTTTTTTTGTTGGTCATAAAAAATTTTGTTGGCGCATATAAAAAAGTATTTCGCGCTCGCTTCGCTCGCGCTTTTATTGTTTCTATCCATACATTATTTTAATCTGAAACCAGCGCGCTTCTACTGACATAATAATTCTGCAAAATTGTTTATAACACTGGTTTGGTGCCAGTAGCGCTGCACTATTCAGCCTAAATGCCAGTATAAATTCCTTAACTATTAAATTTTATTTATATTATTCGAGAATTGGTAATTATTATTTATTTACCCAAAATTTAAATACAAATTACTTAAGGCGTTTTATTGCACATGGGTACTTTGGAATCAATTGCTCAAATGACCATACTTATTTTCTGGATTATAAAATGTGGCAAATACAGAAATTTTTGCGCTCGCTCTGCTCGCGTTTTCATGTTGCACTGTCATTGCTGCTTACAAAACACCGCTGGCGGCACTATACTACCATCGCGCTGCACCACCGAAAAGTTGTGTTAGGACTTGGCTCTAAGTCGCGTCGTGTAGTTGTAGGGAAAAATAATCAGATGGATCTGGCATGAGAAATTCCGGATTTGGCCCAGGGAGGGCAAAGAGTGTGTAAACTAACAAACAAAAAAACAATAAACAAAAACAAAAAAAAACAATTGCTATTAATTAATTGAAATTGAAACTATAATGCAGGGGGGCAAATCTGTGAATAGTAAGACTACGGATTTAGTCTAGATGTAAGTTTTATATAGTAGTATAATAAACAAATCATGTATAAAACGTAAAGTAAAACAGGCTCAGACACTGGCTATATTTAAAACCAGAGTAAAAAGTTTTTATCTTTCGCAGTCGTAATGCTATTATTAGGGTTATCCATGTGAATTCATATTGTTATGTAAGGATGTATAATTTACATATGTATTATATATATATATATATATATTTATTTATATATAATATTAGCTAGTATATTATATTATTATATTAATTTATATTTATTATCTTGTATAAAATATTTATGCAGGTAGTATTTAATTTTTATTTAACTCAATTTACCTAATTTGTTTGCACCACCGACCTCTATCTCTCCAATAAATCTTTCCATCCAAAGGTTGACTGGAAGAGATCGCTCTTAGCGATAAGTCCGCCCATTGTGCTATATTGATCTAAGTGTGTAATTTTCTGTATCTTTAATGTCTGGTGTACAATAAAGAATTTTGTATTGTATTGTATTGTATTGTAAAACGTAAAATGTTTTTGTTCCAAAAATGTCGTTTCGGTAAATTAATCATAAAGATGCGGGGAATTTCGGGGAATTGGTGAAACTGACGCGGGGAATGGAAATTTTTTTTATTGGCAGCACTGTTCATCAATGTCATCATTCTTCTTTTTCTTCTTCTTCAATTAGTGGCTTTTAAACGCTGTTTGACGTTTTTCTGCCAGTGTCGGAGTGAGGCCAGTGTACGGTATATACAGCAAAACCCCGGTATAAAATAACTTTATTTAAATAAATAAAAAAATTGGATTAGGTATTGATTTCATAATTATATGTAGGAGACTTTAAATTACTTACAGACGAATATTATTGGCCTGGATAAATTTAGATAAAACATAAACAAAAGGAGTAAAAACAAATGTCAAGAGAGTTTTAAGATTAATAGGACGAGGGATATCGGATTCTAACATTTCATATAGGGAAGAGCATAATTTAGGACAGCTGAAAAAAATATGGTCTAAAGTGCCATCATCCAGACCATACTCGCAACGAGAATGATCCCTGACCCTGATTTTGGCAAGAAAAACTAGAGAACAAACATGCCCCAAACGAGAACGAATTATAGTAGAAGTTACCCATTTATCAGCCTTTTTATATTTAAAGAACCATGGCTTTACGGGGATTTCAGACTGAATGTCACCATAATGTTTGCCTTTAATTCTTTTAGCTCTGTTCCAGACCTGTGACCACTTTTCATAGAGCTGTTTGCCAGCTAAACTACGTAAATCATGAGAGAAACCTTTGGAGTAAGTCTGAAGACCTATATCAGCAGCTTGCTTAGCATAACTATCGACAGTTTCATTACCCACTATACCAGAGTGCCCAGTAATCCAGGCAAGAGCAACATCAATACCAGAAGAATAGCATCTGTACAAAATTTCCCTTATTTTTAAATTAGAATGTAATAAATCTTTGGACCTAAATGGGAATTTATGAATATCTTGTAAACAGCTAAGGGAATCAGAAAATATTATGGATTTATTTAGTTTATGTGATTCAACATACTTAACTGCTTCCAAGATAGCCACTGACTCACCAGAATAAGCAGATGAATATGGAGGGCATAATTTATGACTTAACACTATTCTATATTTGGGGATCCAGACCGCAGAACCAACTGAAGCTAAGTCAGATAATTTGGACACATCTGCAAAAATTGTTACCCAATTGGGCCACTGACGGCTTAAAGTATCCTGAAAAATCTTATCCGCCCCAGGGGTATTTTTATCAATACCAAAATGCAAAATAATATTAGGTCGGAATATTTAACATTCATAGGGAACACTAAAAAGAGGATGAATTGAAAATTGAAATAATGAAAAGGACATACTAGAAAGTTTATTAAAAGAATTCAAAAGGCATGGAGGGTCTTTATGACGCCAATAGTCTGATGAACTTACCAAAATAGAAAGAGAGTAAAGTTTGTTCAATAAAGGATGGCGAGAAAATTGAGCAGCATGAAAGAAAAAACGATCACTAAGATATTGACGACGAAGAAAAAGCGGAGGTTCGACGCACTCCACTTGAAGAGCGTTGATAGGTGAAGACTTCATAGCTCCTGATATTATACGAAGACATTTATACTGAATAGAATCGAGGGGTTCTAAATGAGATTTCGCTACATGGTTCTAAAAGAAATGTAGCATAATCAAAATGACTTCTAATTATTGCATTATATAACAGCTTTTGACTAAACGGATGAGACCCCCACCAAACCCCAGACAGAGCACGAAGAATATTCACATTCTTTTCACATTTATTTTTTATGTGGTCTATGTGCAAAGAGCCTGATAGCTTAGAATCTAAGATCAGACCTAAAAATTTTGCTTGATTGCTAACTTCAAGACATCGATCATTGATACAAATTTGAACATCAGGGATGAATCTCTTTCTAGAGAAGACAACCACCTTGCTTTTATCAGAAGCTAACGCCAGGCCATGGTTGGTTAACCAGTCGTTAAGATACATAAGGGCTGAATTCAGACGGGATACCAAATCAGAAAGAGAATTAAATGAATAGTGAAGAGCAATATCATCCGCATATTCAAGAATATCACAAAAAGAATCTACACTTTGATGAAGATCATAAGTGTACAAGCTATATAATAAAGGGCTTAGGACTGAACCTTGAGGCAGACCCCTCCAAACCAACCTAGGTGAAGAAAGATGGTTTTGATATCTAACCGATATAAGCCTACCTATTAATAGACTATAAATAGCATGTGTCATCCTTCTAGGCAGACCAAGATGAATCATTTTTTGTCTAAGTAAAGGAAGGAGAACGTTATCATACGCGCCTGTAATATCCAGAAAAACACTTACTACATGTTCTTTCCTAGAAAATGACAGACGAATATCAGTTGTAAAGACACCAAGACTATGAGTAGTACCAAAACCTTTCCTAAATCCAAACTGGGTCTTGGATAAAATTTCTCTTTGTTCTAATAACCATTCAAGTCTATTTTTGAGGAGATTTTCAAAAATTTTAACCAATACCGTTGATAACGCAATTGGCCTATACGATAAGTGGCTTGAAGGATTTTTGCCTGGCTTTAGAATTGGGATAATTATCTGATGTTTCAAAACATCAGGAAAGTCACATTTTTCGAAAAATTTATTCAAAATGCTAATAAAAAATTTTTTGGTAGAAGTAGAGGACCGACAAATAAATGAGTAAGGGATTCCATCCAATCCTGGAAAAGAGTCTTTAAGGTGATTTAATGCAGCACAGAGCTCATCATAAGTGAAAGGGCCATCCATTGATGAAAATGGAAGGTCGGTAGGAGGAACCGGAATCAACTCTTCAGTTGGAACGAAAGCAGGAGCTAACCTATCTGTAAAGTCCTCTATCCAAGAAGTATCATTTGAAACTATAGGGTGAGAATCATTCCTAGAGTTACGATATGCTTTAATTTTCTTCCACACAAGGGAGGAAGGGGTACGAGGGGAAAGACTCTCACAGAATTTAAGCCAACCAGATACTTTCTTTGTTGATAATAGCCGTCTAGACCTAGCCAAAGCTTTTTTAAAGCGGACAAAATTTTCTATAGTAATATCACCTGCAAAAATATTCTCAGCCTCATTGCGTTCTTTGACTATTAACGTACAATCCGAATCCCACCAAGGAGTACATGATATTCTAGAGCAAGGTTTTTTTAAAGGAATAGTAGAATTTGCTGTTAAAATAATGGCGTTTATAAATTCTGAGTAGAGGTGTAAATAATTCTGGTCATTTACAGTTGGAAAAGAAGAGATCTTTGAATCAAGAATAGACGAAAATCTGTCCCAATCAGCATTAGCAAGTCTGTATTTTAAAAGCGGAGGAAGGGGAGGATGAACCGGAGATCGAGAAGAAGTAGAAATAAGAATAGGAAAATGATCGCTTCCGAAGGAGTTTGGAAGAACAGACCAAAACAATTGTGATGCCAGAGAGGCAGAACATAAAGATAAGTCTACCGCACTAGGATTTTGAAGAGGGGAAGTAAGTCGTGTAGGGGAGCCATCATTTAATAGACAAAAATTTAAGTCATCCATAAGATCAATAAGATTTAATGAAAAGGAGTCCGATAACGGACAACCCCACATAGGATCGTGGCAATTGAAATCGCCAAGGATGATTATAGGAGAAGAAAGGGCAGAGAGAATAGGAGAAAGTTCAGAAATAATAGAAGCACTTGGATGAGGAATATAAATAGAAAGAAAAGAAATACCTAAACACTTCACATCAACAACATTAATTTTACTGCTATGAGCCGGAAGAGAAAGAAGATAATATGGATAACATTTTTTTACAAGGAGGGCGCAACTCCCTCACCCGTCGTCACGGTCATCCCTGAAACAGGTATAGCCAGGTAACCGAAATATGGAACCAGGCTTAAGCCATGTTTCAGCGACGGCCGCAACGACGGGTTTATACTTATTAATTAAATGAATTAGTTCAGATTTTCTGGCCCGGAGACTCCTGGCATTCCATTGAAGGAACCGATCCATGTCGAGAGTTAATGATGAATGAAATTTTTTGCAATATCTGCAGGATGTTGTTCGGTAGCGCGTCATCAAACTTAGAGATCATATTAAGAAGAGTATATGACATTAATTCAAGCAGGTTATCTGATGGAGAGCAATTTTTATCCTGTGGGTTCAGGCAACACCCATTTGCCATTGATGAACGAGGAGAAGAAATTATAGCATTGTGGGTAATTTTTCATACGATTTGCCTAAAGTTGCGGGAGGACGACGAGGAATAATTATTGACTTTTTATAGGATGTTGATGGGTTACTTTGTTCTAAATGGTTTTCTTCAGGTGGATTTTTGTTGTCCTTAACTATTTCCGCATACAATCGTCGGTTCACTGTGGGAACGCGACTAGTTGCCTCATTATATGAAATATTTTCTTCCGAAACAATTTGTTTGATTAATTTTTGTCTTCCTTGTTCAAGACATTTTTTATTTATAGCATAATGCCGCCCTGAACAAAATATGCATGTTGCGTCTTCTTCTATCACCGAACAAGTCGAACCCGAGTGAGACTGAGCACATTTAAAGCAGCGTAATTTTGAACGACATGCAGCTTGTATATGGCCAAACCTACAGCAGGCCAAACATTGTATCGAAGGCAGCTGATAAGTTTCCACGAGAATTGCGGCATTGAAACAGAAAACTTTTTTCGGAAGAAGTCTACCTTTGACTGTAATCGAAACTGTTTAGGAAGGAATCCAAACTGGCTTGCCATCAACAAATGTTTTTCTATTTAATCTCCTAACCTTTACTATTTTCCCACAACACAGAGGACACTCAAGCGCGTCAACCAATTCTTCCATGGACTATTCTTTAATAATGCCCATGCGCGTGACATGGAAAACTGGGATCTTCGCAACAAAATTGTTGGATTGTAAGAAGGGGCTATCCAAGAAATCGTTCGCAGCTTTCGCCGTCTGAAATTCGACGGACGCTTTATTTCGTCCGATCATTTTGACACCGTCAGATGCTATTCCAGAAACTTTGTTTTGAAACAACATCTGAGCCAACTTTAAAACTCTAAGCGGGTAACCAGAAGCAGGGTCAGTCACCGTTCTCGAAACATGAACGAGAAATGGGCCTAGGTCTGTCTCATCGAAACGTAGGTTATCGGTTTTTTCAAACTCTGGGACTGCATAAACGTGTTGTGCAGATGAAGCTGGGTTAATAAAGGTCTTTTTAGGAATAGAGTTATCATCGAGAAATTGAGGGTCCCGAGATCTTTTTCTGGCCTCGGTAGGACAGAGCTCATCAGGGGGCTCGTCAGGAGGATCGCTCCATAAATCAGAGTTGACACTCATTTTTCAAAACAATGAGTGTCAACTCTATTTTAAAACCCTAATCCAAATTTATATTGTGTGTTTATATAATTAAAATTACCGAACACGTACACCAAACGTCTTTTTTTAACACAGCGCCACAGTGATTATGCGAAAATAATTTTCTTCATTTTTTCTCAAATTCAAACAGAGCCGCCATTTCCATTTCCATTTCTATTTTTCATCATCATTCATCAAAACATAATTCGCTGCGCTGTCAAAGTGGCTATGGAGTTTTGGCGGGAACGCGGAAATGTTCACGCTTTTGCATTGTATTATTTCTCAAAACTTGTGCTTTTTCCAGTATAAATGTTTAAAATTGGTGGCGTTTTACGCATTAAGTGCTAAATTACGAACACGAGTGTGGGCAAGTGATATAATGTGGTGAAACGTGAGTTTTCGTGTTGCTTCCAAAATTCCATAGAAGCTTCTAGTAAAGTTGCCATCACTTTACTGGAGCATGACTTAGACTGGACTACGACTACCTGACTTAGACTGGACTAAGACTTGACCTTACGTGATATATTCTTTAACGATGAAAAAATACAATACTTGACACTGGCTAAATACACTATGTGTGGAGCCAAAATATAAGAAAAAAAAAAGTGGCTATCAAAAGTGTCAAATTGTCAATATCAAGATCAAAGAGGATATAATCACTTCGTTTTGATCAAGATTTCGTTCAAGTTGTGTTGTTGGAGTGCTTTTCCCGAATATTGACGATTTTCCCGTGATTTTGTACGAATCAAAATAGTTTATTAGTCATCATGGCTAACGACGACGGAGTTCTAAAACAATACCTATCAAAATATAAACACCGTGATTTTACATGTCGGGAAGTGATTAATCTCATACAAGTTTATCGTAGCTTGGCATATCGTTTAGAAGCCTTTGTCTTTAATTCTGGAGCTCGGAAAGACCTACTCAATCTGGAAGGCACCATCCCAGTGAACTATAAAGGCGCGTTCTACAACATCCCTGTTAAAATCTGGATTATGGATACCCATCCAGTCAATGCCCCGCTGTGTTTCGTCAAACCAACGGCAGACATGTCAATCAAAGTCTCCAAATACGTAGACAGCAACGGGAAAGTTTATCTACCTTATCTCCACGAATGGACCCAAAACGGTTACACCTTGCAGAAGCTAATTATGTGCATGATTACCGCATTTGGGGAATTACCTCCGGTGTATGCGAAGCCGCGAAATGAATCTAGGCCGCCTTACCCTGTGAATTCGTTTATTCCCCAGCCTTCAGGCTACCCTGGGTACCCACAAGTGACACCACAGCCAGGTTATCAACCACCTGCTCCATACCCAGCACCATCTAACCTGCCCTACCCAAGCTTTGGGACCCCTTACCCAGGTACTGGTAACACTAATGGCCTTCCATATCCTCCCACATCCACACCAACACCATATCCTGCAGTAGCTGGCTACACACCCACTCCTGATGTGGCTGGTGGTACAATAACAGAAGAACACATCAAAGCATCTCTGCTTTCTGCTGTTGAAGATAAACTCAGGAGAAGACTAAAGGAGCAGTCTCAGCAGTCACAAGCTGAGCTGGACACATTGCGGCGCACACAACAGGAGCTTAGAGATGGGAAGGGTCGTCTTGAAGATATCTTGGTAAGGCTGCAAAGAGAAAGAACAGACTTAGATAAGAATGTGGCTCTTCTACAAGAGAAGGAAAAAGAGTTAGAGGCTGCTGTAGAGAAATTAGCAGAACAGGAGGGTGTGGATGTTGATGAGGCGGTTGTAACCACTGCGCCACTATATTCTCAGCTTCTAAATGCATTTGCTGAGGAAGCTACATTGGAAGACGCTATTTACTACATGGGTGAAGCACTACGCAAGGAGGTTATCGATTTGGACACATTTTTGAAACAAGTACGCACTCTGGCACGCAGACAGTTCACCCTGAGAGCTTTGATGCATAAATGCCGACAGAAGGCTCAGTTGGCATGTTAGTACCCACAAGTCTCTTGAACGAATACTCTGTGATTTTGTGGCAACAAGTCATAAAAATAACAGTGAGATCTATGAATTACCTTTTTGTAGTTTGTTAATGTAAATGTCATTTTTTTATTTATCATCTATGTTTATTGTTAGAATAATGTAAAGCACTCCCTTGTAACAGGAGTGAAATGATAATTTTGTTTTATTTAATTGTTATCAGATTGTGCAACAATATAAATATAAAGATAAAAATATAAATAAATAATAGAAGTTTGCAAAGAAAAAGAACTTATATTACTGTCAGTAAAAGGTCCAACTTACAAAGATAAGTCTACTTATTATGCTTTGGTGTTGCGATGTGACCAGAAGTTTGAGCCTAGGTCACTGACTGAGGTTATTTTCTTCTCATGAGTCTTGACTGTTGATCTACAGCGGAGTATTTGCCATCACATCATACTATAGTGCCTCACCTTGAGATTGCTGACACTTACCCCCATATTCTAAGTTGTTACCACGAGTTTACCCCACTCAACTAAATCTCGACTTGACCTCATTTTTGTGTTTTGTATTTTTAATCGAAAATATATAATCAAAACTTGACATTTCTGCATCAATTTTTCTCAAACGAGAGAAGCGAAACATCTGTCAACTCAAGGTGCGTCGCGATGTACCTTGAGTTTCCCTCAAAGTTAAGTGGAAGTCGAGTGAAGGATTTATGGTGAAATGTTTTAGAATACAGGGGTTAGACTTGCCTCTACAAACATAACTTATCAATTAAAATAGATTCATTATCATTAATTACTCATTCTATTCAACTTTCATTTTATTTGTTGTGAGCATAACTATTTCGGTTAAAAAATGTATCTTTATATTCCAATTAAAATTTTGGAATGGTTATATTTCTTGATGCACTAGTATGTTATCTTAAAAGCAAAATAAACAATCGGGACCAACCACCAACCAAGGTCACATTTGTTTCACCTTGTTTGGGTTGGTGTAAAAAGCAACCGTGTGGATGGTGGTTGGTGTCTTTATTTGCTTGGCCACACGCATCCACACGGTCAGTTTTTACACCAACCTGACCAAGCTGAGGCAAACGTGACCTTTGTTGGTGGTTGGTCCCGATCATCTATTTTGCTCATTACTAATCATGTATAGGTTCTAGATTGTAATATCTATGTAATGAAAATTCCTAGGAGTTCCTAGGTATATTTTAGCTGTTAAGGTAACTATATCATATTTGTTTCAAGTTTTAACATAAATGCATTTAGAATAATATTGGGTATATACTTCTATTGCTATTCAGTCTTCATGGTAAAACTTATTTCATTATGATATAAATGAAAAGGCTAATATTATGTGCTTTATATCAATGTAACAGATGGAGAGAACTGATAATATTATTTTTAACAGAAAAATCTTAATTAACATGTTGGCAATATCATTAGACTAAAGTTAAGTGCTAGACAATATGTTTGTGAAAATATAGTGATTTAAAACAATAATAAAACCAAAATACAGGTTGTTATGTGCCATGCATACTGGCATGAAATATGTAATACCTACTCGGAAGTTAATATTGGTACCATCTGCAAGAGATCTTTAAAAATAATCTGTATATTGTTAGTAAATAAACTCTTGTATCCTATAGTGTTAACATGTTAGGTTATTAATGAATTCATAGGCTTTATACCTAGCTATGGAGAGAGCAATGCTCGGTGTTTCCCTGCGAGATAGGATCCAAAATGAGGAGATCCGCAGGAGAACTAAAGTGACCGATGTAGCTCTTAGGATTAGCAAGTTGAAATGGCAATGGGCAGGTCACATCGCTCGTAGAACTGACAACCGATGGGGAAGAAAGGTTCTCGAGTGGCGACCACGAACTGGAAGACGCAGCGTAGGCCGGCCCCCCACGAGGTGGACCGATGACCTGGTGAAAGCCGCGGGGAGCCGATGGATGCAGGAGACGAGCAGCCGCTCTAAGTGGCGTTCCCTGGGGGAGGCCTATGTTCAACAGTGGACGTCTTCAGGCTGTTGATGATGATGATGATGATGATACCTAGCTAAATATTTTATGTTATATTTATACATAGCCACACTACACAAAGTTAATAAGAAATATTCAAGAATTATGAATGTATAATTCGACCTATATATACTATTCATACAACTATACCTACAAAAGTATGAATAGTATAGATATTTCCCAAACAAATCTGCTTAATACATACTTGATCAAACTATTTATTGTAATTATCAAACATTTTATTGTCAACTAGAGGTGAAAAACTTTTATTCCTTTAAAACACTAACGAAAATAAAAGTGCAATGGATTTAGTATTTATAAAAATAGTACATTACTGTTTTACACATCTATTTTAGTACATAATAAAATCAGTTATTTGTCTTGTTATTAAAGATGTTCAAGTTTGAAATAGAAAATAATGTAGAAACTTAGATTGCCTATCTAGGTCTTAATAAGTATTCTGAGACCTAGGTAAATAATTTAAGGTTCTAATAATAGATATAATACTAATAGGGCAGGAATTAGCTAGCGCTAATTCTAATGGCTCTTGGGTGACTGAAAATAAATGTAGTAGCTCCTTTCCTATTACATTTTGTTGGCATGATGATATTTTAACCTCAACGGGTTCTAGGCTATTCCATCCACACATGCTTCAAAAAACCCCTCTGAACTATGACAATATGATTTGCTCATCATGTGTTATAATGTTATTTCACATTTACCAAGATTCAGAGAAAATAGGCTAACTCATCAGTTATCATCATCAGCATGTTAATCACCTTGATAATTGCGTTGTGTACGCATTACTATTTACAAAAAGGAATAAACAAAGTTGAGCCCTGGCGAGGCACTACAGACAAACGGACATGCGCAGCAGACATGCGATATGCTGGGCAGGTCACGTGGTGCTAACGTGCTCGTCTTGTTTGCACCAACCCGAGTTACACCAATAAGATTGTTATACCTAATTATTCAATTTTATACCTTGACTTGAATGTAAATAGTGTAAGTTTTGCATTACATAATATTATATCGGCGACTGATTTTGCCAGGTCACAATAAATACGAAAATTGTATCCAAACAATCTTTTATTGTATTTTAGTGACCCCTTTTGATAAACAACAAGATATTTTTACTTTTTTACTTTGTTACCTTTATTTTACTTTTATGTATTTATTTATTATTTTTTGCTTTACGTCTACTCGTACATTTTATAAAAGGTTGAAATCGGAAGGCACTAAATCCCACGACACAGCTAGTGTGGGATTATAAAAAGTTACTCTATGTGTGGGATTCAGAGTTCCTTTACATAATGTATCCTGTTTACACTGTAACAAGCTTCGATGTACCTATTTTACCTTTTGTATTATTTCTTTGGTCAAATAAATTTATTATTATTATTATTATTATGATAGATAAGTAATTAGTGCAAATTATGAGTATCACACTAATATACTATATACAGGGTGTTTTGCACATGGACCGACATGATTTTTTGGGGGGTGGGGGGGTCATGTGCTATTTTCCCCCGTGAGACCCAATATCCTAAGTCTCACGGTAGTCTAGATATGTTTTTTTTTATTTTTTTTTAAATCTATCCGAAATCTTGCCTTTAAATCGTCCTAACTTTTTTGTTTGTGGTTATAATACCACAAAACAAAGTATGCTTGTATTCTACAATGTTTTCTTATTCTAAATATTCGACCCCTAATGTATTATTTCTGTCATGTAGCATATCGTTAGAAAGGGTAATAAGTAAACAAACTTTTTTAAAAAAAGTTAAATTCAAAATGAACTTTAGTTTTTTTTTTAAATGAATTGATAAGTTGTCACTTTTCATAACATTTACACCAATATACCACTTTGAAAGCTCAGAAGTTTTTTTGTGGATATCAATTGTAACAAGTAATGATTTATTTAACATAAGAAAACATTGTAGAATACAAGCATACTTTGTTTTGTGGTATCAAAACCACAAACAAAAAAGTTAGGACGATTTAAAGGCAAGAATTCGGGTAGATTTCAAAAAAAATAAAAAAAAACTTATCTAGACTACCGTGAGACTTCGGATATTGGGTCTCACGGGGGAAAATAGCACATGACCCCCCCCACCCCCCAAAAAATCATGTCGGTCCATGTGCAAAACACCCTGTATAGATAGCTCTGTGATGCATACGATTGGTAGCTGTAGGACTATTGAGCTAAGTAAACGTACCTACCACTATCAAACAATAAAAAAACCCAGTCGATTATGAACAATAAATCGCATTTAAATATATAAATTACCTACCTGTACAGTAGTCATACTGAACAAAATATCTGTCTTGTGCTCTATCAGAAAAGTACCATCGTATCTACTTCAAAATTAAGAGAATATGATGCCATTTTTCGATCCGCAGTCAAAGTGCGACTGTATTTTCAATATATATGTAAGTACCTAACAAATAACCATTATGTACGTCTATAGCATAATAAGTAGTATTTCCATTAGGAGACAACGTAAGCATATGCGATGGACCTCATAGACATTTGAAACAAAGAGCATAATAATTATAATAAATAACCACTTGATCATCCTGTCCTAGATAGGGTGCGCCTTAGTCAAATGCCCGGCTTACCCCGCGAGGCGCAGCCGCAGTTAAGTCTGAAGAACTTTGCGGAACAGGGAAAACTGATCTTGTATTATACTATTAATCAGTGCTTGACATTCGTTATCTGTGATGCAAGTCCAATTAAACTAATTATAATTATTATTATTCAATCATTAATAATAGCTATCAGGTATGACTCAAAACAATAACCGTTTAATCTGGCCATTCATTTATTGCATAAAAAACGTAAGCTTAAGCGTAAATAAATATAATGCTCTGTGCGGGAATGAAGTGCGAAGCTACTTCTTGTCTTGCTTCTTGCCCTTCTTAGCGGCCGCGGCTGCTTCCACGTCTATCGGAGCCGGCTTTACGAACGGAATCAAGTCCTGATACTCTTCGGGCATCCACAGCTTCAGGGCTTCGGGTACCTGGAGAAAATAGTATTAAATATGTGTGGACATTTCACACAGCACCATCTAGCCTCAAACAAACTAAGCATAGTTTTTTATGTTACATTGGAAAAGGAAGAACGCGACGACGAACAAATAAATTGAATTGAACACAATAACTATATACCTAAACAAAGCTGTTTTTTACACCAGAATAAAATAATGTGTTTCATTGAGGTAAACAGAACTTGCTTGATTCATTAATTCATGATGAATCGTTGTGCAATTTTAACGCAGATTACCGCCTAATAATTAACAAGGGCAATAGGCATGATGAATACTTTTAAAAATGAACAAGTAAATATTTATTATATTTTTTTTATATTTATTTTTTATTTTTTGTATTTTTTATTTTATTTTTTTTTATTTTTTATTTTATTTACTTTCATTAAGAAGATTAAAAATGAATGCAATAATGGAAAAAATAAGTAAAATCGGTAAATAAATCACGGAGTAATAAGCTTTTAAAGTTTCTAATAGGAGGCATCTCCTGTCCCTTTCTTGCGAAACAGAGCGCCTCCACAGTTACTATGAAAAATCCACCTGTGACGTCACATGCCAAAGATATTGTATGTAAAGCTACCACAACTTAGTAATGAGGTACTATGACGACATTGCTCTGACGTCACTGGCCGTTTGAGCTAACTCTTTCTATTTCGGTTTTTAAAATGCTTGTAACTTTGTCTTTTTTTGAGATATTTTATCTTTGTTTTCACAAATGTTTATCTTTTGAGGAATATTTTTTTATTGAATTATGCAAAAAAAAGTTTAGTCATCATGCCTATTATATTGATACGAAAAAGTGCGGCGCTAATTTTTGCCACTCAAGAAGTTGCGACCCACTTAATGAGATGTCATGAGATTTGGCTTGACCCCCGCCCTCTCCCACTTCCTAATTTCACGTGAGATTTTTAAGAATATTTTTGTTTTTGCCCAGTTTTCTCACAATTTCACAGTTTGTTGTGGATATAAAAAATACGATACATTTGCCCCCGCGTGAACTCACACGCAATAGACACCACCTTTGAACATTGATTTTTAATGCCCAAATGTAAAAAATTCTAAATAAAAACTGTCAGCCCGTTTTAATACAAAAATATAAAATATAAATATAGTTAAGTAGTTATACCTTGATTCCCTCCTCGGTCTGGTTGACTTCTAGTACGGCGCAGATGACTCGTGTGGTAGCGCACATCGTAGCATTCAACATGTGGACGTACTCCGTCGCGGCGTTCATCTTCTTGGTCTGCCCGTATCTGGGATAAATAAGTATTTATTACTAATTAATTAACAGATGTGGGTCGGCCCTCCACTATGTGGACCGATGACCTCAGCCACCGCGAGCCGATGGATGCAGGAGGGAAGGAGCTGCTCAAAGTGACGCTCTATGGGGCATATGTTCAACAGTGGAATGAATACAGTAAAATTATTAGACGCAAGTTTAGTACAAGCTGCTTTTGAAAAATTTTGTGGGAAGGTATTCTATTTATTATTTTAATTTTTTTATTTAGTTTAAACGGCTAACAGGCAAATAAATTAATTATATATGGATTTTCAAGTCAATATAAATGCTATAAAAATAAACAATTACATAAAAGAATCACGTCATTCAGATTTTAAAATTACTTTACAGAAATTATTCTTGTCTATAAACACTTCGATTATAAAACTGCCTTTCAGCATAGGAGGTCAAATGTCTAAAATATAAGTTTTTACAAAATATATCAGAAAATGGTTAGTATGTTGATAACGAGCTAGTTGTTAACCTGATGTTAAGCGACACAGCAGCCCATAACATGTTTGTCTACTCTATACTAACCTGACCAGCAACCTTCTAGCCTGGTACTCCAAGCAGTTACTACAAGAGACTAGTTCCCTGTAAGCCCCAGACCCTGGGAACCACGCCTCCAAGTCCAGCTTCTTGGCTGCAGCATGGTTGAGGGCACCAGACACTATGTTCACCACACGATATGGAATCCCGAGGAGTTGGTAGAACTCCTCAGCGTTGGCGATCATCTCGTCCATCATTTTCCAAGAGGCGTCGTCGTGGGGTGACGTCAACACGAATTGTTCGACCTAGAATACAATAAAATAAATAACGCCCAATGATCACATACATAGATCCTGGAGCCTAACTATGTGTTATTTGGTAGCATCGGCATCGTCAGCAGGCCACATCGCTCGTTGAACTGACCACCGATGGGGAAGTAAGGTTCTCGAGTGGGACCACAAACTGGAAAACGCAACGTAAGCCGGCCCTGCACTATGTGGATCGACGATCTCGTGACAGCCGCGGGATGCAGGAGGCGAGTCTCGAGGAGGGTCTCGTGACAGTCACTCAAACTGCCGCTCTGTGGGGAGGCCTATGTTCTGCAATGGACGTTTTGAGACTGTTGATGATGATGATCGTCAGCCCGATGCGTTCCCACTGCTAATGCACCACGCGGAGTGTGGGTGGAAGCAACTTTTTTTTGTGATTCTTGAGATCGCCTGTTGCCTTACGATATTGGCCTTTGAAATTCAACAAATATGTATTTTTAACTAACAAACAAGTTTAATTATGGCCCAGTACAGATGCCTCATCCCATACAACGGAATAACGCGGGCTATTTTCTGAATTATTTTATATCTGCTCAACGCAAGGTTATCAAGTGACATTTATTGCGTGTTGGCGAAGTACTGGGTCAAATGAATACACTGGACTCTAACTAGTAACTCTCTAGACACGATTACTAAATTTTTTTTCAAGTTCAGGCTATTTTTCGTTTGTACCTGATGGGACGGCATGATTATGGTATGTCTGTAACTGTATATGTATATAGGCATGTGCATTGATATACCATAATTTACCTTTTCAAACTGATGCACCCGGAAAATTCCGCGAGTGTCACGTCCATGGGATCCCACTTCTTGCCGGAAGCACGTGGACAGGCCTGCATACCTGCAAATAAATGTTGAAAGTAAGAATCACCTGACTGTCGCAGCTGGTCTGATGGCCAGTTCGCCAGAATTTGCTTCTTTGTATAATCTATCTATACATTAGTACATTACTAAAATTAAAATATTCCTGAGGAAAAAGGGGTAAATCGCAGGTTGTCATGGTTAGTTAAATTTTTTTTTTTTATGGCAATGAATGACGTGATGAGCCGGTCGTTCACCTGATGTTAAGCAATACGGCCGCCCATAACAGTTGCAGTGTCACTCGGAACTTTAAAATAATAAAGTTTCGCGTAACACTGCACTGCGCACGTCATCCTGAGACATCACACAGTCTAGTAATCATATTACTACACTGTGTAATCAGGTCATAATGTCTCATTTGCCCAGTAATTTCACTAGCTACAATGCCCTTCAAACCGGAACACAGTACTGCTTGGCGGCAATTTGCTAATTGGTTGAGTTGCTTACTTGATTGTCGTGCTTAGCAGTTATTCCGATATGGTTAGACCTCTATAACTACAAATGAACAGTTGTTGAAGATTGATTATGTAGAAACTGACCGTATAGGCAGGGACGCCTCAGGCAGCCACTCGTCCCTGTGGTAAGCTGCGATGGGCTGCTCCGAGGTGGCTATCAGGTACTTCTCCTCGATCACAGTATCTCCCTTGTTCTCGGATCCCTTGCCCACCACCTTGTACAGTTCCTCGTCAAACTGAGCCAGTTGGGCTACTTCTTGCATCACCTGGAATTAAACTATTATATTATGTATTAAGATAGAGGGTGTCTATGAATTACGTGAGGAGAGTAGGAGGGAGGGGGTCGAGCCAAAATTCACTCAATCTCACGTGAGCGGAGGTTAAGCTAAATTTCACGTAATTTTTTTCTTCAACAAAACTACAGGGTTACTAGAAAACTGGGTTATAGGTAAAATCTGTTTCTCCACTAAAATATGACTAACAGTAACAGATTACAGTATTAAAATACACATTTTGATAAATCTCACGTGAGATAAGATGTGAGGTTATATCGAGCCTAATCTCACGACATCTCACCAAAGAGGGAAAGGGGGTTTGAAAGAATACACATTTTGATAAATCTCGTGAGATAACATGAGGGAGGGGATATCGAGTGGGGATTTGTATTGGCAAACTCACATCAATGTACAGTCAAAACTTACTCTTGTTAATCATAAAAATAAATCTTAGAATATAGAGATTTATTGTTGAGATTTGCATGGATGACAACCGAAAAGGGGTGCATAAAAAAAAGTTTATAATGCCGTCACCTCTTTCCTCATGAAGAAGGGTGTGTAGAGTGGGGTATAGCCCTTCTTCAGCAGTATCCTGAGAGAAAGCTGGATGAGCGCCTGCTCGAGGAACACGGCCGCGCCCTTCAGATAGTAGCCGCGACCGCCCGCCACTGCCGTGCCACGCTCGCCGTCCATACCTAAACAATATTACACGTCACGTGATTCAATAAAGAAAACAACTGAAAAGAGCAAACAATTCTATTGCTGTCTCACTCTCACTGCACTTAAACACTATAGTGGAAGAAGAAAAATAATAGCTTTGTGTTTGCATCAGATTTGTTTCTCATTATACAAAGAAATAGTAAACATATAACAATAACATCGCATCACAGCAGGAAGACGTCGCCCGCTGAACATATGCCTCCCCATTAAAATGCCACTTTGGATGCTTATCTATGTTGGATGACATAAAAAACTTTAGTTACAAAACAAGATGGCTACGTAACATGTTACTGTGATGTAAACAACAAGCAAACAGTGCTTATTTACTCAAGTGTCTAACTAACCAGTACAAGTTCACATCTAGTAGTACTTATGATATTTTTTTTCTTAATTAAGAAATTAAAAAAATTGTAAGAAAATTTGCATTATCAAAAGTATGCTTTCTTACACTTGAAATGCTGTGTCTTGAGATTATAATTATTCCTTCTTACAAAAATCTTAAATATGTTTGCAGCCACTTGGGAATGCAGCCTTAGTTTAGTCGGAAGTGTCTAATCCGGTGATTTGAAAGTAGCAGTTCAACTCCCAGTGGCTGCTGAAATTTTTAACAATATCTTTGTAAACCTCATATTTGTTATCATATTGACCTTTTATGATGTGTATACATAGTTTATGAATAAATGAGTATTGAGTATTAAAATGAGCTTGTTTTCTAATTCTTACCATCAATCATACAAATAAGATCCACATGTGAATATTTAGTCCTAAAAGTGCAGTCTCCATGTGTCCTCTCCACCTTGTTGTGGTCTTCATCATCATCCACCGGCACTGAAGCATGCAGGTGGTTCCCTACTTCTCTGAGGGCTCCGGAGCGGGCCTTCTCTGCTGCTAGCAGACCTTGTTCATTCCTTGTAATGGCTTCATCTATTAATACTCTAACCTGGAAAATACATTGCACAATATTTTTTTGAAGATGCCACAATTCTAAAACCCAACCACACAATACCTGTTCCTCTAATATACAATGTTTAGGGGGTTACAGGACATGCAAGTACTTGATCATGGCTCAATTTGCAATAGCATGCCAGTTCAACAAAAACACTTTATATGATTTGCCTATGTTTAAAACCTTAGAGGTTAATTTATTTACTCAATTTATTATTTTTAGGGCTTTATATATTTAAAATATTTTCAATTTAAGCTCAGCTGTAAATCATTTTAGTATGCTAGACACAATGTTATAAGATGGATGAAACTTTTACGTGGTAAGTTTGAAAATTGCTTAGTCATAAAGTAGATATTTTTATACTAAAATGGCATAAATATGTTTGACCACATCTCACCTGATGGTAAGTGACAAATTGTCTAAGATGGAGCACATTTGCTCATGAGACACCCATTCACTATTGACCTCTTTTTGAGATGTTATTAAAATTGCCTACTTTACATGGTGGTAGTTAATATTGAATGAAAGTATAATCTTGACATGATATTAAAGTAGGTCAAACGGATGGTGCAGAGATGATGCAATATCAAGACATAAGCGATGACTTCTTTAGTATTGAGAGAAGGTAGTAAAAGTTTTAAGTGATGAACAAAAGTTACTACAAGTACTATACTTTCTGAAGGACCAAATTGCTAATGTCACTTTTCCTAGCCTCTACAAAGACGATTATAATTATCTTCCATATGGACCACAAAAATACATTTGTATGAACGGGTAAGAACTTTCCAACAGTTCTTTTATAGCATATGGATAGAAAACTCATAACAGCAACTCAATTCTTACCTTTTTTATTTGATTTACGGTAAGTGGCTTGAGATTATCACCGGCGAGATTGATGAGGTTATCGGCGACTTCAGATGGCACCGGCTGGTCTTCAAGCCCTACGGGCTCCTTGCTCTTCATCTTTAGACCTATCTCTTTGCTGCACACATTCTTTAATTTGTTCAAGTTATCGGCATCGTGGCGCAATCGTCTCCAGAGAAGATCTTGCTCCACAACAGTGTCGACAAGAGCAACATCCTTGTATCGCTTACGCTGGTTTTCGCGAATTTTGTCTGGGTCACCATCTTTGTCAGCGCGGAACAGATCTAGGTCTAGAACCATGGTGCTTTCTTTAGAAAGTTAAGCTTATTATATTTTACGGGAAAAGAAAAGAAGATAAGTACACACACTGGCCTGGCTGGTACTGGCAAGTGGCACCAAAGAGTAGTGATGGATTAATTAGCATTGGCAATCATTTTTAGCATGTAAAAACTCAATTAGCATTTCGCAAATTAAATGTAGTTGTAAAATTCTGTGAAATATGAAATTTAGTTTCAATTAATTTAGTTCATTTTGAATTTAATTTTTAATATAAAGTTCCATTTCATGTTTCGTTTCATTTTTCATTTCTTTTTCATTTTATTTTTCATACAATTTTTCATATCATTTTTCATTTCCATTTCATTTCATTTTAGCAAATAGCATAGCAATAGCAATTAGCATGCTAAGACTCGTAAATTAGCATGTTTATGAAATTTACGCAAAAACGCATTAATTGCCACCGCTACCAAAGAGTATGTAACGCTTCGGTGGCACATCAAAGAGTATATAATAGTAATACCTATTATAGGATGGCACATCACTGGCAGTGGCAATTGTACATACATAAGTACGTCACGTCACGTCACGTCACAGCACAGCTGTAATTGCAGGGAGACCATCTGTAAATTATAAATCCTGCCCTAAGTAATGAGAGAAATTTGACAAAATCTGCCAGTATTAATTATGACTCCGTGTTTTTATGTTATATACACACATCAAAAAAGTCTAAGCAACACTGATTGATTATTGAATATTTAAAATTTTATAGTTTCTTTTTTAATAATTTCTTTTCTATTTTATTAAACGAATATTTTTGTTATTTTTAGTGCATAAAACTCGATAAATTGTTCATAATAAAAACTTTACGACCACGGGGTCTCATTGGGGTCTAGCAAAGATACCAACCACTAACGCTAACGCCTCACGCTAACTCCAAAATGTATTGAAATAACATTCGCTGTGGAAAAGTTAGTGATTTCCGAAATGTCATCCTAGTACATTTTGGAGTTAGCGTGAGGCGTTAGCGTTAGTGGTTGATAGACCCCGGGGTCCCTTTCCATTGGCGTTAATGCTTAACGCTAACGCCAAAATGTATGGGGATGACAGTCCCTGCGGATAAGCGACATCGGGTCTCGGTCGCAAACATCAACGTGGATAACGCCCACTGCTATAGCGTGATGTGTTGAGGCCTAGGTTTCACGACAAACGCTATCACTTATTTTGCCGTAGTCGTTCATACTCCCTGCGCGTCCGCCCGAATGTGTCTCATGCATGTCATGCTAACGCTCGCTACTCGAACCTGTCGATCGATAACTTGTTGTTGGATTTCGTGATTTCGTGAAGCAAATCTACATCAATTTTGTGTTAAAGTTGTTGAGATAAGGTAAAATCTGGCTATTGCCCCAGATAATATAATACCTACAGTACAGATGCTTCATCCCATACAACGGAATAACGTGGGCTATTTTACGAATTATTTTATTTCTGCCTAACGCAAGATTGTCAAGCGACATTTATTGCGTGTTGGCGAAGTATTGGGCCAAATGAATACACTGGACACTAACTAGTAACGCTCACGACATCGACATGATCACTACATTTATTTCACGTTCGGGCTATTTTCTATTTAAGTTATTATGCCCTTGTTGTAGGCCAGGGGGTCTAGCAAAGATACCAACCACTAACGCTAACGCCAAATGCTAACTCCAAAACTGTATTGAAATGACAGTAGCTGTGGAAAAGTAAGCGATTTCCGAAATGTCATCCTAGTACATTTTGGAAATTAGCGTTTGGCGTTAGCGTTAGTGGTTGGTATCTTTGCTAGACCCCCTGTTGCCACTCTATCAGTGGTAAAAATGATAATTCCCTTCTCATCAGATTGTTGTGGGACATACTTACACGTGGTCTATCCATCTAAAATACAATAAAATAAAAGTTATTCTACCAAGTTTGCTATACTTTCGTAAAAATAAATAGGTATCATGGATGAAATTTTTTAATAGCTCCATTGTGATATCCGTAATATCATATAAAACTTCTTATTCCCATTTTACAATTTACTTTATTTTACTTTAACTTTGCTTGCAATCAGAATTTAGAACAATATTATGAAAATAATAAAAAAGCAGTTTTTATTTGATCATTCAACTTTTGGAACTAAATTATTACAAATCACAGATTTTTAAATTATCGCCGCCATTGTTGTTGGTGTTCAGTTTTTACTTTTTTATTTAGTTCTCACGCTCAATTCCATAGACAATCGAGCGTTTTCCTTACGGCACTGCGGATTAGGCGTCTGGCGTGACCTATGCCATTTTGCTACCATTTTGGTCACGCTACGGCTATTTCCGTAGCGTGTGCGGAAAAGCGTGCGTGTGTATCTTTGCTAGACCACAAAGAGTAGGCCACTGCTGTGTATTTTTCGCACAGGTTAGAGAAAAATAAGTTGTGATTTTTCGATGGCATTTTTCATAGCGTATAAAAGTATTTTTTGTTTGAAAACCTCTACTGTTTAAAACTTTATTTGATAATATAAAAAACCGGTAATTTAACGGTTTTTAGATATAACCACATGCATCCCTATATAATATATTTTTTTAAGTGGCAGCACCACGAAGACAGCTGTCAAATGAATTGTACGTTCGGCCCATTTTTGTGGTCTTATTCGTATTTTGTATTTATTTGTTTATATTATGTGGATATCGTTAGATATTAGCTGAAATTATTCAAGCCTTTTTATCAACCAACAAGTTGTAAGTGTAAGTTAAGCGCTAAAATGTGTCAAAAATTGCTAAAAATATGTTGCGCAGACTATTGTTTACACGTCTTCGGTATTCAATGGTTTCTCTGTCTGTTTACAAAGGGGAGGATTGATCAGAATTATGTTACATGTAATAACACTTATTGCTCAAAATTAAATAAAGGCATTTTCGCCTTCATTCGAAGTGGTATTATTACGCTGTTGGACACGTAAATTTATCGATAAACTAGTTTGTTATTGTATTTGTAACCCACTTGTTCACAATTCGTAGAAATTAACCTACCTACCTTTCTAATAACACAAAATTTATTATTCATTTTTGCAGGCAATGTTAAAATGATTCCCTTAAAGGATAACCAAGATGTGGCATCTTTTCTTGTCACAAAACATTCTTGGAAGGGTAAATATAAGAGGGTGTTTTCAATTGGAACCCATGGTATCACAACTTATAACCCGGACCGTCTGGAGGTGACTAACAAATGGCTGTATGCTGATGTGGTCACGATTGCATCGGCAAAGCACTCCAATTCCGCAGCGAACCATGATTTCACCCTGGTCATGAAAAAGGACAAGAAAGTGGACACAATGAAGTTTTCTTCAGAGCACAAGTGTCTCATCCTCATAGAGGCATTCAGATTCAGGCATTTGTTTGCTGAAAAACCAAAAGATATTTTTGTAAGTTTGCAAATTCCTTTTAAAAATCCATGAAACATTGACCATAATGGTTCAATCATTTTTAGATAAAGTTATTGACTATTTTAGCATCTGCTAAGCTGAATTGGCATTTATGCATAGTAATTTCCTTTTATCTTACCAGAGATATCAAGCCTACAAACATCACTGGAGTGGAACTCGTCTTCCCATTGTCTTAGAAGTTGGGCCATGTGCATTAGAGCAACTAGACCCTTCGACACACACCTTGCTAGCTAGCTACCCGTACAGTGATATCCAAGGAGTTCTCCCGGTCAGAGATGTCTCTGGTGGCTTCGTCTTAGCCGTGGGAGGCTACAGCCGGTTGCATCTGTTTTCAAATTCATTGGACCACCAAACCATCATCAACAAGATGCTGGAAATGGCGAACCTGACATTGACTATAAGCATTAAAGTGTTGTCAACCAATATTACGCTGGATGATTATTTCGATCAGAGATTCGGAAAATTCAGGTACTGTTACATACTAACTATTATATGTATAATTGAATACTGGTAACTGCTAAAATGAGTCATGTAATTATAAAACTCAAAGGGCTAAACCAATAAATGATAGATTTGAATGATTGATAGATTTTACTAGAAGATTTGGTTTTTTTTATGGAGTTACGTTGAACCCTGAAGAAGGACTGTTTTATGCCATAGTGTATCACAGTTTATCTATATTTTTTTGTAGTGATAGATTGTATATAGTTCACACTAGTTAGTTTCTTAATATCAGGTAAATGTTTACTATTGAAAAAGTAAAAATAACCCTAAATGATGATATGTATATCTATACATAAATAACAATAACCTTGTGCACCACTTTAGTTTAATAAACATTCACAAATTGCTCCAGGCAGATAATTAATTTGTTGCCTAATTCACTCAGTGTTATATTGCTCATCTCATTAAGGTTAAAATTATACCTGTGACTACCTAGCATCGAGATATTTCAATGCTACCTAAGCTAAGTACTATTGAGAATACTTAGTCAACAAAACACAAATTACAAATCACAATACCTCTCAACTTTTCATATAGACATCCCCTACTAATAAACATCGTGTAGCGGCAGAATAGTTATTTATTGTTTTGTCTTTTTCTGTTGAGTTTTAAATGTGCAAAGATAAAACAAGAGAAAACACTGAGTAGTTATCCTACTGTTATGCAATGTTTATTGGTAAAGGGGTAGATGAATAGACAAACAGTCAGTGTGCTAAATTTAATCCCAAAAATTAAACAGTATTATTTGGAATTATGGGAACTCTACAACCATTGCCATATAACTGCAAAATTTTTAAATGCTCTAAGACTTCAAAATGGTTAATAAAGGGGAAATTGGTCTTTACAAAGCACTATTTAACTATAAAGAGTACCGCCATCCTGGCCGTTGAATTCGTTCTCATGCAAAACATTATTTTACAGGTTGCCTTGTTAGTTTCAGTAGGTTTAATTGTATAAAGGTTTTATTGTATATCCAAATCATTTCAAGAAGTTACTTCAATGTGAAACTCAAACAAATTAGGCTTCACTTTTATTTAACTTTTTTAAAATGATTTAAGTAATTATTTACTAAGGAATAAACTAATTTGGTTAAGATTAGGCATTATAAAATCATCAGAGGGAGTACTATGAATTCTTAGCGCGATTCATAACAGTCCCTATATTGGATCACTTTGTTTTTCTGTATGAGGATTTTGACAAGCAATCCAATATATAGGCTCTGCTTTAAATCCTGCTTTGGATCGTGCTAAGAGCTCACAGTATGGTGTTTTGCTTGTGAACTTTATGAGTATGATAAGTAATGTATGACTAATATAAACTGACATACCATTTTATCTAATTCATTGACAATCATATCAATTTCCATATGATGCCATTAGGAGAACATGGCCTGATATTTTTAGGTAACATGAGACATACATAATAGGCATGATAACTACTATTAAAAATGAACAAGTAAATAATACTTTCATAAAGAAGATTAAAAATGAATAAAATAATTGAAAAAATAAGTAAAATCGGTAAATAAATCACGGAGTAATAAGCTTTTAAAGTTTCTATAGCAGGCATCTCCTGTCCCTTTCTCGCGAAACAGAGCGCCTCCACATTTACTATGAAAAATCCTCTCGTGACGTCACATGCCAAAGAAATGTATGTAAAGCTACCACAGCTTAGTAATGAGGTACTATGACGACATTGCTCTGACGTCACTGGCCGTTTGAGCTATCTCTTTCTATTCCGGTTTTTAAAATGCTTATATATTTGTCGTTTTTTGAGATATTTTATTTTTGTTTTCACAAATGTTTATCTTTTGAGGAATATTTTTATTTTATGCAAAAAAAAATTTTAGTCATCATGCCTATTTTATAACAGGTCTGAGTATAGTATAGTATAAGCTGAACCAAAAATATGATAGGGAGAACCCCAATATGTTTCTGTCCTACTTCCTACAAGTTACTTTTTAATATTGTTATAATAATAATAGTTTTAACTTTATTTTTTGAAATTTTATTGCGTTGGTAATATAGATAGATAGATAGATAGATAGATAGAAAATGCTTTATTGCATAATCAACAAAAATGTAGGTACATAGGCGAACTTAATGCTATAGAGCATTATCTTTCAGTTAACCTGGGTGTAACTTAAAAAATTTATGTGGCAGCACAATGCAGATGATAGATAGATAGATAGATGAACTTTTTATTATATTCTTTTTTAATATATTGAATGCAAAAGTTTGTGTTGTGTTTTTACCACACATCACAGAAATGGCATAATGGAAGAATCCATTATTCCATTTCTGTGATGTGTGGTAATAGAAATTGTGGTGTGTAGATACTTTAGAATACTTTTTGGCCCAAGATGGGGGTTCCTTTAGAATATGTATTTTATTGTGTACAAGAGTGAAACCATGCGGCGCGGCTATTTCGGATATTTTTTTTACGAGTTGTTATGATTGATTAGCAGGTATAAAAAAAATCAATTATTTGATAAGATAGGTTTTGCAATAGATAAGTAAAAATGCAAGACCGTAAATAGGAATCTTTTTGTTGTCTTATCACAATACTAAACGAAAGAAACTGCCTTAATGAATTTTGGTATGGATGGAGGGAGATAGAACCCTGGGGAAAAGGGAATAAGATAGATTTTATGAAGATAAACTGTCCAACGCGTGCAAAGCCGTAGAAATCATTTCTTCGGCGCAATAGAGCAGGGTTTCGAAAGGTTTAAAGTCCCTAATTCATACATACTTTTCGTAAATGTCGAACCGAGTTATTGAAAATATTAATATGCAAAAGTAATGGGATATAAATTATAATTAGATATACTAATTACTTATGCTTTTTTTCAGTGGCGACCAACACCAAACATCCCTCAGTGAGTTCATAGTTCACAAGGTGAACCCTGCGAGGCATATGGAACCAATGCGACGCACCCTCTGCCTCTCCGACACTTGTATACTGGAGAGAGATCCACAGACATATTCTGTAAGTTGACATAGCATGCTATTAGAAAAGTAATAAGGACAAAAACTAGAGTCTTCCCGCTTCCTCCATTATGGCGAAAGTGTATTGGGTGGATTAGGTTAAGAAATGTAATGTTTATGGTCTTATATTTTCAGGTAGTGTGCCTCCGGCCGCTCAGTGACGTATTCGCGCTGGTGAGAGATCCAGATCATCCGCAGAAGTTCTCCATTGAATATCTAAACGGCCAGACGCGCACTTATTTAGCTGGAGAGAGGTATGTTTCAACGACAATCGGCGCCCAATTTTGGTCGACCTTTCAACGTTAAATAATTTATAGCAAACTAACGTTTCTCTCTTTCCGTCGGAAAAAAGGACCTCGTTGATCCCGATTGTGAGAATAATCTGTATGCAGAATTTCACGTAATGGCTGAACCATTTTGCCCGAAATAAAATAAGTAAATAAATAATAATTTTTATTTCATAGTGCACTAGAGTGAAAGAAATAGGTATTATTCGCTCTTACTTCTTTTTCCTGTACAACACGATACGACATGAGTGGAAGCGTAATTCCATGCACCACTGCTCAGACAACAACTTGTTAACTTCTTAAAATTTTATTGTAATCAATATAATTTAATCATCATGAGCAGGATCTGAACCTGCATACATTCATCCCTAAAGCCGGGACATGCTTATAAACTTAGTCTCTCATTATGGTACGAAACGTCGTTTCTACCAGTCTGAAATAATGGATCGTATCGTGCATGTAGCTTTAAGGTGACGGGTAGAGCAAACAAGGTATTTTTTGGCAAGTTTCCTGACGAAATTAGAGCATGTGGAACTTTGAATTTAATATATCGTGTAATTCGTTTCAATAACTTATTTGTGATGAACGCAAATACAATATAAATAAATTCAGTTCTATAGAAAAAATCGTAAACATACCTCAAAAAATTTGGTTGTTCCTTTTTTAACCAGTTTCTATCCAATATATTTTTACAACAAAAATAATAGCGCATTCCCAACAAACATTCACATAATGTGATGAATTAATAATTTTGAAATATACTATACAAACATAGATTTTAATTAAAAACCTCCAAAGTCCGTCATTTCGTGCGTTGCTTTTGTCGTAAGCGCCACGCGGAACTTCAGACTGAATTGATATTCTACTCGACTCTATACGTTAAGGCCGATGTTTCTTTGAACGAATTTCGACTTGCTCATCTGGGTCTACCCGTCGCCTTAAGATATCGTAACAAGCGAAAGGTGAGTAAGGACATGAGGCTGTATCGTGTCGTCCAGTGAAGAAGCAGCCATATTCCGGGCACGCCGCGCGCGTACGTTTGATTTGACCCCTGTAGGCCTGGCACGAATCAGAGGGGTGGAAAATGGTCAGTTAAGTCAGTACAAGTCAGTATGTTTGACTAGGCTCAGTAAAAGTCAGTATTTTAAGGTCTTTCCATAAAAGCGACGGTTTTTGTAGGTTGAAGTGTTGAATTTGGGTTGTATGTGAAGAATATTTAAAGAAGATTTTTGTAATAGCACTCATTGCTCGTCGAACATTTTTGTCCCTCTTCTAATTCCAGGCCGGAACCATTATGACGACACATATTTTTTCGCTTTCTGATCAGCGGATGATTTTATGTATCCGCCTCTCACTCATTGCACTAAACAACAATCAACCAACCACCAATTTTTAATTTATGCAGGGGTATTTATCTCGATTTATTTATATAAGTACGTGAAAAAAAATACCCTTGGCCCCTAGCGCCTTAGGCCAATTTAGCCTGGACCTGGCTATTTGCCACATGCCTATATCCTTCCTGAGCAAACCTAGTTATTGTGGTAGAAGGCAAACACACACAACATTATATTTTTTTTTACATACGCCCATGGTGAATGTTTAATAGAATTACTGGCACACATACTTATACCCCAGATAATATAATACCTACAGTATAGATGCCTCATCCCATACAATTGAATAACGCGGGCTATTTTACGAATTATTTTATTTTTGCATAACACAAGATTATCAAGCGATATTTATTGCGTGTTGGCAAAGTATTAGGCCAAGTGAATACACTGGACACTAACTAGTAACTCTCTAGACACGATTACTAAATTTTTTACCTGATGGGACCCCATGCTTATACTTAACTAACAGCAACTAACACATGCATATTTCAATAGGTATTAAATTGTTAAACGAAGGGTCGGTATCTCTCGAGGTTTGGTCAGTAAATGGTCAGTATTTTAGATGCTTGCAGTCAGAAAATCAGTATTTTTAACCATGGAATCAGTTTCCGACCCTGGAATCTTTAACGCGCAAGTAAATGTAACGTTAACGTAAGGCAGTTGTATGGCATTCGATCAGCGCCCCATACAACGGACTTAATACTACTGTTATATTTTGCCATCGTAAAGTAAACCTTGTATATAACGGCATAGAGACGCACTACTAGCGTCGCTACTAGACGGCGTGCGGTCGTCCGGGCAACGCGACGTGCACGTGCGGTCGACCGGCACGCCGCGCGGCCGGCGCCTCGGGCCGCTGCACCACGCCCTCGGGGAGGAGACCGAGGCCAACCTGCTCAGGTATATATAAATAAGCTAACTACTACAATAATAAAAACTAAACTAAACTAAAACTAACTACACTACACACTAACTAGCTACAATATACATATATATAAATAGCTTGGGAACTCTGCCCAATAAACTAATGAACTACTGTTCAAACATAAAAATATAATATTTCTTCTGAAAAGTAACGTCTGAATATTTCTATAGCAAAAATAAATTCATCATCATCATCAACAGCCTGTAGACGTCCACTGCTGGACATAGGCCTCCCTCACAGAGTGCCACTTTGAGTATCAGCTCGCCTCCTGCATCCATTGGCTCCGCGCGGTTTTCACCAGATCATCGGTCCACCTAATAGGGGTCGCCTACGTTCCGTCTTCCAGTTCATGGTCGCCACATGAGAACCTTTCTTCCTCATCGGATGTCAGTTCTACGAGCGATTGGTTGCGGCTAAAGCCGAAGTACGGTTTTAGTTTTAGCCTGCTACAGGTGCAGCCAGTCACAGGTCTATCACTCTTATGCTGGTGAATAAAAATAACGTGACCAGCGTTTTCAACGTTGCAATCACAACGTCACCTATTTGTGGTTTTTTGATTCTCATCATTCATTATTTTCATTCCATGTAAGTGTAAGGATAGGCCCGTGTCCTGGCACTGCCCAGCAGTAGAAACATGATAGGGGTGATTACGCACACTCTCGTTGATAACTTTCTGGAAAAAAAAAACAATTGAAGGAGAATATTATTAAAGTTTTGTTGTAATACTTCTAGATTATTCCAAAACCCTGTGGGCATGAACCGCGCAGAAGTAATCGATCGGTTCAACGCCAATGTCGGATACAGCGGCCTCATCTACTCCGTCAGCCAAGACGTAAGATATTCATTTTCTGTTCTTATAATAACATCATACTTTAGAACATATGGCAAAGAAAATTATACATTGGAGTTGTAGGGTTAGGTCTCTATAGTAAGAATATTCTTTTTAGTTTGAATTTATTGAAGAATTAAATAAAGTAAAATAAATTCATCATCATAATGTTCGCTTGTGTGCATGTATTTGTTTTTTTGTTTTGTTTGTTTTGTTCATGATGGCCAATTCTTGCTTTTAGTCATTTGAATAAATTCATAACATATTAGCGATCAAAAATAGAATTTTCATTGTTCGCTACTACAAACTATCTTTGTATAAAACTGTCTTTAAATGTTGTTTAAAGCGAGGAAGACTGCATGCTGTACTTTTAACATTTCATGCAATTCTTCGCGATCTTTCTAGGTCTAGGATAACACATTACTAAATGCAATAAAAAGAGATATATTCCTCGAAACTACCACATTTGACAGAAGAGAAGTCGATAGAACCAAAATTGAAGATCCGTCTCTTGTTTTCCAAGATTTTGCGTAATCGGCCATCATGGGCCGTTGATTAGTGGAGCCTACAATGTGATTCAAATAAGAACAGGATTGTCATAACAAGAATTGCAACTTCAGTCGGTTTCAATTTGGTACAGATTGGTCGGTCTTGTGACTATATTTTGTGTGAAGTTCGCGCAAATCCAGTCCTATTTTTATTGAAACGCTTTATTATAAAATTTTGGGCATATAACGTATGTTCTGCCTTGTAGGCCGCCCCCCTGTTGTGGCTGTTTCTTACGTGGGATCTTGTAAGTCCCCATCAGTTTATTATTTACTGTCCCTGTTTTAAAATGCTTTTGTTTGAAATGCGCATTCTTTTCTTGTAACAATACACGTGAGCTAATAACGAAGGTTTTACCAAATATTTTGTTCCAATGTTCTCAAGTTGGCGAGCTTGATGTGTCTTTTTTGCTGTGCACAATCTTTAAACTACTACTAGTTTGACAGTAGTTTTTAAATTGTCGTTGTCCCTTATACGTGGAGATGCCAAGGTTATAGGATAGTTTTCATATTTATCAAATTAAGATATTTACAACTAATTTTGTTTCCATTATTTGGAGTAATTTTAATGAAATGTTTGCGTGTTTCAAACATAACCTTATGCTAAGAAATCGTGTGGTTTCCGTCTTTGTAAGACCATACATTTGTTTGAGGGGCTTTTCATAATCTTGTAAATACCATTATTTTCGGTTGGTTTTTATAATAAGTATTACTTTTGTCTGATTACTCTAAAACATTCGATAATTAATGCACTAGATTTACCTCTATAATAAAATCCAAAAAAGTTGCTTGCCTATATTTTTCGCAGTCTTGTATTAAATAAATAAAGCTTTAAATTAAATATAAAATGATTCGGTCGTATAAACTATAATTATAATTATTCTGTTTTTGATCTAGTACATTTTTATCGGAAAGTAAAATGGTCGATAGTGGGTTAATTCTGTAATGTATTAAATACTTAAAATATTGGAGAAGTTTGTGTCGAATTCTCCAGTTTTCTGACTTAGAAATATTACTGTGCCTGTATCTTGCAGCGTTTGTTCGCCGAAAACAAAGAGAAGTTGATAACTGGAGCGCTGACAGCGCTTGTGAACAGTTCCGCTTCAGCCGCTACCTTACCGCCACAAGAGCTTGAAGCGCAATTCCACGCGTTACGACGTCTTTGCGCTAGTAAAGTTGGATTCGCTGCCTTCACTGCGTTGCCCGGGTAAGGTTTTCAGCATAATTACCATTGTATCGTTATCCTACTATGTGATAGTGAGCGTAAATGGTGATAGACTGCCTAACGGAAGCAAGAATAAAAAACTAAACCTAAACAGTCGTTTACGACACAATTCTTCTCCGCTATAATAATAAAGTATAGGTATTTTGCAATTTCATTACTTTGCCCAGGTATTAAGCCATACTGATATATCAAATTCTAAAGTAATTTTTGCGGTCTCATATCTTCCACGACTAAACGAAACCAAGAAAGGTTGGTCTCTGGGGATAAACATAGGATATTCATTTGCGCAAATTTTTTTGACTCGTCTGATTGTAGGTCCGAGTACGAAAGTGAGCTCTTAAAGTTGATTAGTTTGTGTATCTTATTTGTTTTGTGTGCTCTCCCCGAACATATTTCGCGGTTCTCTGACAGTGTGGTCACTTGCACTCACTTCCGAAGGTACAAAAACCGGAAATCTAAATTGTGCCGTGTGAGTGAGCACTGAGCAGCGGCTATACTGAGGGTCTAGCAAAGATCCCAAATGCTAACGCTAACCCCAAAAATGTTTTGGTATGACATTCGCTGCGGAAAAGTAAGCGATTTCCGAAATGTCATTGCCATACATTTGAGTTATCGTTTGGCGTTACCGTTAAGGGAAAGAGATCTTTGCTAGACCGCTGGGATACTAAAAGAATTCGTTCATAAAATGTGTTTTAAGCGCGATTAAATCCTGTATAAACAAATAAGTATCCGTACAGGTTTCGCGAGTGGGTAGGCACATGGGTGGTAGCCGCGCTCCGTCGCAACTCGACCGCGTGTTCCAACGCCGCGCTGGACGCGGTGTGCGCTCTGATGCAGCCGATGCACTCGGAGCCGGACTTGCGACAGGAGCAGCTGAACAAGGCCAGCATGTTGGCCTCGCCTCCCTTCCTACATGCCTTGCTGGACATGTGGGCAGATCATGTGGTAAGTGGGGCATTATGAATCGCGAGAATGAAGCTTTTAACATAACTGTGATCGAAGGTACTGGGTATGTTTGTCAGATCATTGGTTATGCTGCGCAGATTTTTATTTTGTATTTTGGTTCACATTATTTTAATTCTCAGATTTTGTCTCTGGATTTTTTTCTCAATTTTATTTTTTTATTATGTCATAAGAGAGCTGGAGATTGTAGCTATTGAATAATAAATAATGCAATTTTCCGGCTATAAATACTGTAGTGCTATGAGTTGTTAAGTTATAGGATTAGAACAAATAAAAATAACTCAGACTAACGATGCTGAGTTTGTTAAGAGTTACGAGAGTCTAAAATATATTTCTTGTTCAAATAATTTATTAATTCATCAAAAATGCATACGTTTTAACTTCCCATACCTTAAAATGGTTAGAAAACATCAACGGAAAGAATTATCCGAAGCAAGCCAAGCCTTTGTGAGAGGATTTTTTATTTTTTATATCATACAACAGAGTATTTAATTTTTTTCTGCAGACGGCTGGTACAGGTGCGCTAGTCGTGGCGGCCATGTTGGATTTTCTGACGTTTGCGCTGTGCGTGCCATACAGTGAAACCACGGACGGGAAGCAGTTTGATCAGCTGCTGGAAATGGTTGCTAACAGGGGACGGGTGCTTTTCAAACTGTTTGAGGTAAATAACTTTCTAGTTTTGTTAGAAATGCAAAAAATAAGTGAATTTATGTGAAATTTAGTATTTCATTAAATTGAGTATTTGGTATCGTTCAGAAACTCAAGAGTGTCCATTATTTTCTATATACGTTTTGAATGTATCTATCTAACAATAAAATGATTTAATATGAATATAGTTAGCTTATGTGTTTTCCGTCTATGTTTCACATGTATTTAGGAAGATTGCAATCCTTCATACTCAATAATGATTAGTGGCTTTTAAAATTAATTTACGTTGAAATATAAAGTAGGTATATTTATAAGTAGGTGGGTAGGTACAATTTTTAATGTGCCATTTATGTCAAATGATATTAAAATAGAACGAAAACATGTAATCTCGTAATCCACAGCACCCATCAATGGCTATAGTAAAAGGCGCGGGCCTAGTAATGCGAGCGTTGGTCGAAGAAGGAGGGAGTACAGTCGGCAGCAGAATGCAGTCCCTCGCTCTGGCCGAGGCGGCGCTGCCGCGGCACTTGTTGACGGCACTGTACGCGCCGGCGCGGCTTCACCACAGGCATTTGGCGCGCCATCTGCTAGCGCTGTGGATGGTCGACCATGCGCCCGCGCATAATCTGCTTAAAAGGATCATGGTATGTGTAAAATACTGACTCCTACTTTTCAGCTTTCGTGTCAGAGCCAAACTGTACGAGCCAATACAGCACGTACAGCAGTTTTGGTAGCCTATAATAATCGGCACCTACTTTACTTAAAGGAGTCGTCACTAAACCACTGTCGCGCGCTAATGTGTCAATAAACTACTTACTTACCTACAGTGCGGCTCAGACACCAAATTACGCGTAGACTTTTTACTTACTTACAACAAATTACACAATTAACAGTGAAGTGATTTGGACTATTTTATTTACTACTACCAACGGGCTACCGTCAACGACGACAGGCCCAAACATCCTTGTGGTCCTTCGAGCCGTACCCCAGAATATAGCCGAAGATTGGATTAAAATAAAATCCGATCTCCGTAACATAAACAATATCAGTATACCACGATGGTTAAAGAACGCAAACAATGAAACGATCGAGTTACAAGCCTTCTGTGACGCGAGCCAACATGCCTACGCATGCGTCATCTACAGCAGGACTACGTCACCGAGCGGCGCTTACGACACAACTCTACTCGCTGCAAAAACTAAAGTGGCACCTTTAAAAAATAAAAGCACAATTCCGAGATTGGAACTGTGCGCAGCTGTTCTGCTAGCTAAGGTCCTTGAAAGGATAGTCAAGGTCCTTGCGGATTACAACCTACGGACATCCTGTTGGACAGACTCAAAAGTAGTCTTGGCATGGCTTCAGGGAAATCAAACAAAATATGAAACATACATAACTAATAGAACTAAACAAATAACAAGCATCGTGCCTGCGATAAACTGGGGTTATGTAAAGAGCAATGAAAACCCTGCCGACTGTGCTTCAAGAGGACTTCTACCATCCAAACTCGTCAACTTTTCCTTGTGGTGGGAAGGACCTCCGTGGCTCAAGGAACCGGATAAACAAGCCTTTTCAACAAGCGAATCTTATACAACAAACGAGGGCATTCAAACAAACTGCTACACGATCAATACTACGGAACCCACGTCTAACAAAAATGAATTAATCGAATCATTACTTGAACGACATAGCGACCTAGCTCGTATTACAAGAATACTCGCCTGGGTTTTACGTTTCACCGATGTATTACGAGACAAAAGGAGGTCAAGTGAAGACAATGAACTCACTTTGATTGAAATTAAAAATGCAACGCGACAGATTATAAAATGCATACAAGGGAATTGTTTTGAAAATGAGATAAAATCCCTCAACATAAGAAAAAGGCTACCCAACGGGAGCACTATTTTAAAACTAAACCCCTTTTTGGACTCGGATGGGATTTTACGCGTCGGAGGGCGATTAGAAAATGCGTACCTGCCAGAAGAAACTAAACACCCCATTCTCGTCCCAAGAGAGGGAAGACTCACCCAACTAATTATTGAAAATTCGCACAAAAGCACGCTCCATGGTGGAGCAAGATTAACGCTAGCTCACACTAGAAACAACTACTGGATCGTCAGCGGCAATCGAACCGTCAAAAAGGCACTTCGACAATGCATTCAATGCCGTCGTTACGCACCAGTACGCTCTGAACAGCTGATGGGAAACCTTCCCAAAGAAAGAATCACTCCATCCAGACCATTCCTGCACACAGGAGTTGATTTCACGGGTCACGTTGATGTTAAAATAAACAAAGGCCGTGGGATAAAAACATGCAAAGGCTATATAGCTATATTCATATGTATGAGTACAAAGGCGGTACATATCGAACTTGTTTCGGACTTGTCAACGCAAACTTTTATCGCAGCATTAAAGCGAATGAGCGCTAGAAGAGGAACTCCTAAACATATCTATTCCGACAACGGAACTAACTTTATAGGGGCTGAGAGATTACTAAGAGAAGAATTTGAACTATATAAAACAATGCTATCGCCAGAATTCTTCAAGAACATCAACAACCTGCAAATCGAGTGGCATTTTAACGCCCCTTCATGGCCTTCAGCAGGAGGCTTATGGGAAGCTGCCGTGCGCTCTATGAAGAACCATCTGAAACGAGTAATCGGACAACAAAAACTAACTTACGAGCAATTCTCAACGCTTCTTACTCAAATTGAAGCGTGCATGAACAGCAGGCCACTGAGTCCGCTATCAGAAGATGTGGAAGACCTGGATTATCTTACACCTGGTCACTTCCTCACGGGAAGTCCGACGCTCTCACTACCACTCAACGACCCTGATGACCTAAAATCTATAGACCTCAGGAACAACTGGAAACTCATTGAACTCATGCGCCGACACTACTGGGATCGGTGGTCAAAAGAGTATCTTCATTTACTACAAAACCGAAACAAATGGCAACAAACTAAAGAAAATTTACAAAAGGGGCAACTGGTGCTCATAAAAGAAAATAATTTACCGCCTGGCAAATGGGCTATGGGCCGGGTGGTCGAGCTACACCCCGGCAGTGACAACCTAGTTCGAGTAGTCTCACTAAAGACACAGAACGGAGTTCTAAAAAGACCTATCATTAAGGTGGCTCCGCTACCTATCAACGACGCATAACATCGGCAACTACGCACTAAGCAGCTTGCTGGTGGGAGGAATAGTTGTCACTATCATAAGATGGAAACTGAAAAGATACCTTCCTGCATGCAAAAGGGGCAATACAACAAACACAACACTAACGAAGACTCAAGAAGGAGCAGAAAACATAGAACTAGAAGAGATAGCCACCCCCGCATATGCAGAAATTGAAGATCGACAGACAGAGAACATTCCTCACACGAAACCAGCATCAGAACACGGAACAAGATTTAAACTTTGATTTATCTTTATACTTACTTTTTACTTTTTACGATTACTTTGTATTTTGCTTATTGTGGTTGCTTTGTTTTATACTTTTACTTTTATACTTTTTATACTTTTCTTGTAACGCAAATTTGGTGATCTTAGCACGCACTTTCCCTCGGGAGTATGTACGAGCCAATACAGCACGTACAGCAGTTTTGGTAGCCTATAATAATCGGCACCTACTTTACTTAAAGGAGTCGTCACTAAACCACCGTCGCGCGCTAATGTGTCAATAAACTACTTACTTACCTACAGTGCGGCTCAGACACCAAATTACGCGTAGACTTTTTACTTACTTACAACAAATTACACAATTAACAGTGAAGTGATTTGGACTATTTTATTTACTACTACCAACGGGCTACCGTCAACGACGACAGGCCCAAACACAAACATTAAATGTTTTTCAAATTCGTTTAACAAGATTTTGGAAGGCATGGTTGGCATGAAATATTAATCATGCCCAAATACTGGGTACTAAATGATCACAGTTTTTCAATGCAGATATTTTGTAATTGCAGTGCAAACCGTTTTAAAATTCCGATGCCTTAGCACAGACCGGGTAAAAATTATCCGTTATGATCCGACTGCAGGCAGGTTGCCTAAATGTCAGTCTTGCATCCCCCATTCTTCTACTCATTTTTTTCGTAAATAATAATTTGATAAAATTCTATTAATAAAGGTTTTGTCAGTAAATATAAGCTTTAAGGTCGAAAATTATTTTATAAAAATTATAATATATTAAAATTATCAATAGTGGTTATTTTATTCCAGCCGTCCGGACTCCTAGCGTTCCTCGAGTCGACCGAAGCGCCCCCCGCGGCGGCGCTAGAAGAGGACCGGCTGGAAGAGCGAGACAACCTCCAGCTTGCGCAGGCGACGGTCAAACAACGCGCCCCGCATTGGGAAGCGCTCGAACGTCAGGTCAAATACGTGGAGAAACATTTGGAAGTGGGTACTAGCTTACTTACTAATTTTACTATCCCAATTAGCGCTGACAGCGCTGAATGCAGAACTGTTTACCTCAAAGTTATGTTCATATTTTTCTAGCAGTACCTCTAGCGCTGTAGCCTGGCAGCTGTTACATTAAATTATGGTTAAAAAGCCCACCCTATGGCATCTAATAATTGTGTGAGGCAGTTTCGGTAATTTTTGCTCCCTTCTTCTTGTTGAGATGTTGTGAGATTTGGTTCGCCCCTCTTCCCCACCCTTATCTCACCTGAGATTTATTTGGCTTGGCTGCCTCGGGGCGATTCGTGGAGTGTCCTACTTTGTGGCGTTCGCATAACCATGTTAACAATTATTATTTCGTATCATTTAGCCATATTTTAGTGCAGAAACATGTTTTACTTAATTTAATTTAACCCAGTTTTCACGCAATTTTACACTGTTTATTGCAGTAATAAAAAAATACGTGATATTTGCTTCCTACCTAGATTGGGTGAGATTCGGTTCGACCCTCACCTCTCTAAACGCCCCACATAACTATTGGACGCTCCTTAAGCTCAACCAGCGCTTTATTCAACGCTACAGTATCCTCAAACGAATCTCTCCATCCCCAGCACTACGCCCAACTAGCGCTGCAGCACTGGATGCAGCGCTCGAGTCGCGTGGAGAAGCGTGACGCGGTCCGGCCGGTGCTACTGCGCCGGCGACGCGAGCGGATCAAGTCGACCGCTAACTGGCCACTCTTCTTCTACCAGTTCCATAGGGATCACGCGCTGCCTAATCTTATATGGAACCATACTGTAAGTTCTTCATTATTCTTAAAGTTTAATATATAGGATGAATTTTTTAATAGGGCGTTTATGGATGGAAACCAGGGAACATGGAAAAATGTGTAGAGACTTGGAGCCGTTTTTGTATACATTCTAAAACATATCGATAAATTTTCAGTCTAAAACTTTCCGAAACTACATCAGAAATACAGTACCCCTAGTACGAGTTTCAATAGTTTCCTAAAACTTGATTCGTTTTCGCTTTCTCCCTTTTCTCTCATACAGCAGCGCCCCAAGCGGACACGTTGATGAACTAAACATGGCAGTACAAATTTTAAATGGAATCGCGCGTATTCACGTATTGGAAAACTCGTACTAGGGGTACTTACTGATCTTGATAAGAAAACTTGCCTGAAAATTTTCATTCCAAAGTTCAGTCTTAGAAAAATATTATATTCTAAGGCTGAGTTGCACCATAATCACGGTTAAAGTTACGGTCAAATTTTGACATTAGCCCGCCCCGCGAAGCGTGGAACGGTTATAGTTAGGGTTAAAGTTAGCGTTAAAGTAAGCTGGTGCAACTCAGCCTAAGAGTTAAGCTATTTTTTTAAGGTATAAAAACAACGTTTCGATTTTCTGCATTAATTTGTACTGCATGTGTCATTTAAGATAGTTAAAAGAGAGTGAAAGTTTCTATTATTATCTCATCATTCCCACAACATATCATGTAATGGTGGAAGTGAGAAAACAGTATTCTGTAGCTTTCGTCAAAACAGCTTTGCCAATGGGGCGCCTTCCCCCTATCAAACCTTCCAATCTACAGACTCGCGAAGAGCTTCGCAACGCGTTAGAGAACGAACTTCGCGCGTTCACATCGGACCGCGAAGTGGCTGGCACTACGCTAACTTCTTGGAACCATGCGGAGTTGGAGGTTCACTACCAATGTCTGCAGAACGAGGTCAAGATCGGGGACTACTACCTCAGGATATTGCTGGAGCAGCGGGATAATGATGACAGTCCTATTAGGAAGTCGTGAGTCATATACTGGAACAATTTATTTTATAGAGTGTCACATATTTATGTAACCAATAAGTTTTTTCTCCGTAACTTTTTCTTTTTACTAGGTGGTAGGACTTTTCTGCAAAGTTCGTCTAGGTATGTACCACCGCTTTGCCAGTTATTCTGCCGCCAAGCAGTAGTGTGCAAGCACTACTTTGTTCCGGATTGAAGGTCACAGTATCTAGTGAAATTACTGGGCAAATGAGAAATTTATGACCTGATTACACAGTGTAGTAATCTTATTACTAGACTGTGTGATGTCTCAGGATGACGTGTGCAGTGCGGTGTCACGCGTCACTTTATTATTTAGTAGTGCCGAGCGACACTGCAACTGTTATGGGCGGCCGTGTCGCTTAACATCAGGTGAACGACTAGCTCGTCACGTCATTCGTTCTCATAAAAAAAATAAACAAAATAATAAAGCCTATAAAATAGCGACTTCAATCAATGATATCACACGTTCCTCTCACGTTCTTTTGTATCGAAAGGTGTGGTTCTAAGTCAGCTAGGTCACAGATATCAAAATAGTATACAGAGTAAAGCTCAAAGTATGTATTTGGTAGTTTGAATACGCAGTTTTTGAGGTTATATACTTAAATTCTTCTATACTAACTATTTTACTATAGAAAACCACTCGCAGAACTGACAACTTTCGAGTGGCAAAGACGAACCGGAAGACGCAACGTAGATCGCCACTATATGAACCGACAATCTGGTCAAACCGGCGGGGAACCTGACGTGCGAAACGCAAGTAGCTGCTCAAAGTGGTGCTCAATGGAAGACGCCTGTTCAGCGGTGGACGGCTTCTGGCTGTTGATGATGATGATGATGATGATGATAGAACATTTTATAGAAGATTTCATGGCTTGGGTTGTTTTTTATAAAGCAATGTTTCATAACGTCCCAGATACGAGTTCTTCAACGACCTATACCACCGTTTCCTGTCGACGCCGAAGGTCGAAATGAAATGCATGTGCCTGCAAGCGATGACGATAGTCTACGGCCGGTATTACGAGGACATCGGACCCTTCGCAGACACCAAGTATATCGTGCAGATGTTGGACCGGGTTGGTTATATTTCGTACTAGAGATGCCTAACAGTTTCCCGCTCTCGCATCAAACTTTCCAGTTTTCCGGGATAAAAAGTACCCTATGTTGTTCTAGGTTATGTAAACGATCTGTGTGCAAAGTTTTAGTCGATTCGGATCAGACGTTTCGACTTATAAGCCACACAAAGACAATCTTTTTATTTAGTTTGTTACTTTTATAAGGTGATCTTTGCCCATACAATTATTTTTATGTTTCAGCTTAGATGAAAGATCTATGTGGAAATGTTGGAAAAGCAAAAGACACCAATCCTTTTAAAATGATCAGTTATTTTAGAATTATATTATACGATTTGGTTAACTTTTGTTTACAAATGTTTTGTTTCAGACATGTGATAGAATGGAGAGAGACAGACTAGTACAGTTCCTAGCTAAATTAATACTACATAGGAGAAACGTCAGTGAAATATTGGAATGGAATGGTATAAGGTAAGAGACTACAATTTTGGGCCCCCTTTGAGGGCCCCTTTTAGACACGGGCCCCTGGCTACTTTTCTTGCAATGCTGTTGTTTCTGTTTAGGATTTTGCACAACTGAATTGAGGACACCGTAAAATTACTTATTCCACCTGCTTTAACTAACCCGCTAAATTTGCTTCATCTGCCCGGATGAACGTACTCGAACATTCGGTAGGTAAATAGGCAACAAGAAAAAAACCGTAGAGGTAAAAAGTTGCTTTAGATTGATTATAGATCCATATAGAAAGAAAGAAAGAAAGAAAGAAAGAAAGAAAGGAAATACATTTATTTCAGGACATTACACAATATTAAATTCTAACATACAACATAAATAATATAACAATAGAAAACATAATGCTACCGTATAAAATGTAATGTTGCGTGACGTCATGATAAAGGTCCCGACTCAGCATGTAATCAAGGTCCTAAGACCCCAATAACTGGTTTTCAGTCGGAACCCATCATCATGACATCACGAACTCCAGGACAGAATATAGTATTTAAACAAAATAAATTATAATACATATACAAGAAAAATAAAATACACAGAAAACCAATATTTATACTCTGTGCTTTTTTAGCAGACCACGGAAGAGCAAGAAACTTTGTTTCACTGTCAACGTCATGATAAGATGCAATGACAGTGACACACACATTATGCTGCCATTATTCTGCCCGTGCCACGTACACCAAGACATATTTTTCCATATTTCCATATTCGTGATATAATCATATGCCATTCTACTGTTCGCAGTACTACTAGTTAGTAAGAGGATTATTGTTCCTTCCCAGGATCCTAGTGGAACTAATGACCCTGGCCCACTTGCATACGTCCCGCGCAATGGTTCCCGCACAGAGCAATGTGATCGAGGGCCCCGCGGCCGCGCCGGGCGGCGGCGACCGCGAGTGGTTCTATAACTTGGAGGCGGGGGATAAGGTCACCAGGAAGGGGCCCGTTAGCTTTCAACAGGTTAGTTTGGGGGCCCCTTGATTAGTAAGTACGGGGTCCCAGTGTAAATAATAGCAGAATACATTGTCACTCAATGGGAGCCTACAAATGTGCCCCGGCAATAGGCCGGCCCGGCCTGGCTCTAGATAGAGATGCGTGGAAGGAAATGGGGGAGACCTTTGCCCAGCAGTGGGACACAAACGGTTAAGAAAAAAAAATGCTAGTGAAGGGAAACATCGTGAGGATACTGACATGTTTAATTGTTCAAGCAATAGTCAGCGTCGTTTATAATGGGCTTCTGTCTCTGTCATAGAAGACCTGTGTCCCAGCAGTGGGAAATGGAAGAGACTAGGAAATATAGAAATTCACTAAAACAGGTGTCTCTTCTAACTAGGTCCTAGAAAAGTCCAACTTTGACATAAGCAGAGAAGAAGGGATAAAGGAACTCCACTATCTTTTCCTACCTTTTCGCTTCACCAACCTTTAATCCAATATAAATAAATGATTCATTCAAATAACTTGCAGTTGAAAGAGCTATACAAGTCTGGCGAGATCAACAACAAGACCAAGTGTTGGGCCAACAGCATGGAAGGTTGGCGGGCGGTGGGCAGCGTGCCGCAGTTGAAGTGGACGCTGCTGGCTAGAAGTGCCGCGGTACTGGACGAGAGTGCGCTCGCGGCTACTGTACTCGACCTGCTCATCACGTGCGCCAGATACTATCCTAGCAGGTAGGAAGCATGGGACAATATATTTTAATATTCTGCTGTATCCAGAGAGTTATTTTATTTCAATGCAATTTCTGCTAGATGTATCAAGTCAGTTATGTCTTATTTTTAATTAATTTAAGTATACAGTTTGAATGATACAGAAGTATAATTACTCCGTGATTTATTTACCGATTTTACAGTACAAAAGGAGGACTGGTTATTTAATTAAGATTAATATTAAATTAAACTACATTAAAAACTAAATATACTAAACCTAAAAACTAAACCTAAAATTAAAACATTATAATAAATAAAAATCACAGATTATCAAAAAGACCCTTGGTGGAGGGGAATGTTCCCAGAACGCTGGCTGCATTACCACGCTGAATGGCAATGCTGATTTTTTGGGCAAAATAACAGCCAGCGTTCTGGTCACCTGTCGCCTCCACCAAAAGTTTTGCCAAGTCCCTATAGATTTCTAGGGCACCTGGTCCCCACGGTCCCATGGTTTCGACCCCAAACGGCACAAACATGTATCCTCTGTCGAGGTTTCCATATTTGCGCCGTTTGAGGTTTTCAGCTTTCACAGCAGCACTGCCAGCTTGACTTTTTGTTTCGGGAAGATGGGACGGTGCCACAGTATCGACGCAAGTTGCGTCCCATACTAAAGGCCGTCCCATCTTCCAGGGTATTAAAGTCATTCCGTCGGGTCTCTTGCCGTCATCGCGCATAAGTCCATTCGGTTCAAGAATGGACGGTACACCGGCACTGACAAAGGCCCGACGAATGACGTCATTCAAGCTGGCGTGACGAGGAATACGTCCAGCACTCCTGCTACATGCTAGACCGTGGTGACCAAAGTGGTCGACTAATTCGCCACATAGGCATAGGTGAGGAACTTGACAAGCGGCTCCTAAACGCAGCGACACGGCCAATCGGAACGTATTATTGTCTAAAAGGTTTCCTATATTTTTTGAGGGCAAGGCTTGTAACCATAGACCGGACTCCCATCGCGATACGGCAAGAAGCCGAGCACTCTCTGCGGAACTAACAGAAGTATTTAGCAGAGCGTTTCGTTCTATCTCGCAGAGAGGCCCGTCCCACTGCCTCTGCGAATTGGGAGTCTTAGGGAATGGCTGGCTTGGACAAGCTGCTTTCCAAGTATCTACAGCCTCAGCCATGCAAGCTATTTCAAAATGTGCCAAACTGGGTGATAAAATAGCGGAGATTAGTTTTTGGGTGCTATGGACTGAAGAGAGGAAAGCTGGTAATGAAACACTAGAAATTTTCCTGATGCCTAGGCCCCCGAACCGGATAGGAAGTGAGGCCTGGCACCATGTACGATCATCAAAAGGAGTATTTAGAATGGCGGTGAGTGTATCTCTTAGGATGTTGTCAAGCTGTTGTAAAAGTAAAGGTTGATTCCAAAGTTGACAACATCTTAAGGCATACATGAATTTAGGTACAAAAAGGCAGTAGCGAATAATAAAATAAGCCATGTGTATATTAATTTTGAATAGGCGGTCCGAAACTGAACGAAAATTTTGAATTTTTTCTTCAACAAAATCTTGCAAAGCTTCATCTAAGACTGGTGATCCCAGAAGACGAAGTGAACTGTCTTTCAACACTATGATGTTTGGAGCTATTTTCTGAAATATATCTATTATGTCATTTTTGTGAGTAACTGAATTTGGAACATAGATCTCGCACTTAGAAAAATTAAGCGTTAAACCTATTGTTTCGAATTTAGATATCAACAGCTCAAAGTCTCTGGAAACAGTATTCACATCGCCTCCCAAAGTCCCGTCGTCCAGATACCATACATTGAATTTAGATTTCAAACTTTTAATGATCGGATGAATAGCTAAGCTAAAAATAGCCGGTCCAAGCGGATCACCTTGTTGGCAACCGACTTCGGAAGATATTAAGTTGTTTTTATAGATTAATTTGGAAGGTTTACCATAACATTGCCAAAGATATTTGTATAAATGAGGAATTTGGTCTTTTATTTCGGTCAAAAGAGTGCCTCTATCAACAGAATTAAAAGCATTTTTTACGTCCACCTTAAGCAGCACCTCTCCTCCTTGGTTAGATAAAAAAGTTCTTAAAGCGTGAACTGCCGCCTCGCAGCCCCCGCGTGAACCAAACCCTAGTTGTATTGGTTGGAAGTATTCGCGAAGTGACTCACTGATACGTTTGCAGCATATTTTGGCAGTGAGGCGACGGTAGAAGGTACCAACGGCAATTGGTCTAATACCCCCATCTTTTTTCAGCAGTGCGCAGAGGTTTGCGCCATATAAGATTTCAAGTATTTCACTATTAACTTGCCCAGAGAGCATGAAATTGGCTAAAGCTGTTAACTGTTTTAGCAGGGCGTCACCGGTCTCCCCACTACCACCGCTAATTAAATCCTTAACATGTTGGGGTGTGAGAGCATCCAGGCCACCTGCCGAGCCGCTTGGAAAAGAAGCTAGGGCACTAGCTACATCCTCAGGCGTTGCTATAGGGATATCATCAGTCAGGTCTGGAGGTAAAAGGTCGTTAAGGTTTGCTGCTGAAGGTGGATGTTTGTCTTTTAATGCCAACAAGGTTTCAGGAGTATTGGGCGCGATCGTATCGTTGGAAAATAGGATTCTGGCTGAGCCTTTTATATCACCATCACTTAACCTGTTTTCAACCATACTGTAGGATATGGATGATGAAGGGAACTTATAATTTCGTACCGGAGTGATAAAAAAATTAGGAGTAGAATTTGAATTTAGCATACAGTTCTTTTTAATTCTGCTGGTAAGTGATGACGTATCCAAAGGTTTCTTCGAAACATGTAATATTCTGAATGGGAAAGTTAGTAAGTGCTCCCAAGCCTCAAGCGAATTATTAGAAATCGCATTTTTCAAATCTTCAATAAGACATCGAGCTACGGATAAACGTGCTCCACGTGGGATACGACGAACTACTGGTAAATTATTTTTAAATTCACTAAGTGTTTGCCAGAAGTGCTTAGTAGACGAAGCTTGAACTGGGCAGGAATTTGAAATTATTTCGGGTAGTGAAACATCAGGAGCTGTACGGTGCGCCCTACTAGCATGGATTTTAAGCCCACGTATGCCCTTGAAAAAGCGGGGCTGAGAGCACTGATTACATTTTACAAGATTACTATTTCCCAACGACACATCGACCTTAGGGGATAAATTTTGTTCACTATTCCGATTAGCCGCATTTTGCTGAGAGTTGAGAATTGTTTGAGTGCTGATTGACTGCGGTGAAGAAGTAGGTTGCCTCGCAGGCTCCAACTCCAGTGGCCGCCTAATACGCCGCACAGGAAGTGGCGGCGGAGGCGGCAATAAGGATTCATCCTCGCTGTTTTCAGGCGTGAAATATTCTTCTCGCAAAGGGGAAACAGGAAGCATAAGAATAAAGCATAAAAAATATATATCATAATAAGTCCAAAATATCCTAAAAAGCTGTCATTGTCTGACATTTTCATGGCACATGGCACAAGAAAGTGCAGTTATCCTAGTCCGATCTCTATACTTCATCGTGACACTTGACAGTGCTGGTTGGTCGCCTAGGTAACCGCTTTATCCCGCCGCTTTGTGTATGTCAAATTATGTAAATAATGAAATCAGCAGATTATTTTAGCTGTTATCAATCCCACAAAGCCGCTCACTTTGCACCAAAAGACATAATGAGAAACTTCCACTTCAAAGCCTGCTGAGCAGTGAATTATAGGGCTCTAGGGCTGTTAAAACTATTTTAAAATATTATTTTATGTGGAGCACAACACATATATATAGTATATAGTTTTTTTTTTCTTTATACAGTTTTAATTTGAAAAACAAAATACAGTTACAGGAAAAATAGTTATGCTTAAAGTAGTATATTAAGGAGCAAAAGCAAAGATGAGCCCAGGGTCCTTTGTAACCTGCGTAGATCAAATTGTTTGCAATGAAAATCAATTCAGAAATAATTTGTTACTTCAAAATATGATAGTTATAACCAGAAAATAAAACCGTATGATGTTATGAATTGATTAGTATTCATTTATCAATATTTCCACAACATTTTCTTATTATTCATCTTTGAATCGCCCTTAACATTATTTAACTTATCAAAGCAAAGCAAACACTGGCGTCAATGGCTATACTATGGTGGAGAGGTACCACTGATTATTTTCTATAAACACTCCCAATTAACCAATCGCATTGTTCCAGAGACGAGGAAGAAGCTGTGATCAGGCCGCTGCCAAAAGTGAAACGATTGTTATCGGAGCCGGCGTGCTTGGCTCACGTAGTACAGTTGTTGCTTACTTTCGACCCAATACTGGTAGAAAAGGTACGTAACACCATTCATAGATAGATAGATAGATAGATAGAAAATGCTTTATTGCACAAGAGTAAATAAAGTACATAGGCGAACTTAATGCTAAGTAGCATTTTCTTCCAGTTAACCTTTGTGTAGTGTGGGACGAGTTGTAGTGCTGGTTGAAAAGGAATGAGAAAAAGAATTACCCAAATAAAATAATCTATAAGAAGTGGCAATGGATAATAATTTGAGTTTAGATAGATAAGATTATAAACAGATAATTAATTGACGTGATATTGACGTTGCGATTTTCCGCCTTTTTCTGTCTGATACTAAAATCATTTTGACCAAACATCGAGGCCCAATCAACAGCTGGATGACATCCACTGCTGAACACAGGCCTCCCACATAAAAAGCCACTTTGGACGCTCATCATAAGCGGAATTTGCCAATCACCACGCTTGGCAGGCGATCTCAGGTGATCGCAGCTTTAAATGTACCGACAAAAATGCTGCCCTTTAGTTAATCCATTTCTTTTAGGTAGCAACCTTACTGTACGAAGTGATGCAAGACAATCCTGAAATATCGAAGCTGTACCTGACTGGAGTTTTCTACTTTATGCTGCTATACACAGGGTCCAATTTGCTACCCATCGCGAGGTTCTTACGGTTGACGCATATGAAGCAAGCGTTTAGGGCTGACCAAGTGAGTTGCATCCGTTGCTATTGCGTAATTCATCATTGCTTATGATTTTCACTACTTCCATTGCATTGCAGCATCTGAAAGCCTTGTCCTAAAAAATCAAATTTTTGCTGTTGCAAATCTAACAGTTTACCATAATAAAGGAATTACAGTATGATTTCTCACTTCCCAGTCGACATCCGACATAATGCAGCGCTCCATCCTCGGGCAACTGTTGCCAGAAGCGATGGTATGTTACCTGGAGAACCATGGAGCGGACAAGTTCGCGCAGATATTCCTCGGGGAATGGGACACGCCTGAAGCTATCTGGAACTCCGAGATGAGGTAAGTAGTATGGTACTAACTGCGACGCGTTGATTAGTCTAACTAAATTGTTATTCGGGTAGTTTGTTGATGTTTTCACATGCTCTATAAACTTACTTTAGCATTTGTAGAGTTAATTTAAAATATCCAAGTTGGATTTAGTGGTCACGTTTGGAGTTATAAAGCACTTCACAAACTAACGTGTAATTGTAATCGCTATACTTATTTACCTTCTAATCGACTTGTCAGACCTTTTCCTGTTCAGTACAAGAACTTCATAGAAAAAGTGACCTTCAGTTTTGCCTGTATTTGAATATTTTCCGGTAAACTATTGAAATTTTTCTTTCCATCAGAATCGAATTTGGACTATTACGAACATTTTAAAACCATAAATAGCCAAACTGATATAGCCGGTTTCAAGTATTGTGCTGGCCAAGGATAGCACTGCATTGCAGGCTCTTTCAGCGGTAACAACGCGTGTTCTAAAATATGCCTCCGGTTCTAGACGCATGCTGATAATGAAAGTGTCGGCCCACATCGGCGAGTTCACGCCTCGCCTGCGGGCGCACATCGCGGCCCGCTACCCGTACCTCGCCGTGCCGGCCGTCTGCTACCCGCAGCTGCAACACGAGCTGTTCTGCAGCATGTTCTACCTGCGGCACCTGTGCGACACCACCAGGTTCCCCGACTGGCCGATACCTGACCCGGTGAGTATATAGACTGCTTGTCTAACTGCACGCCTGTCATCAAGCGTCGGTGACGGGCGTGCAGTGGTCATATAAATAAATGTACGTACCGCTACTTCGGCGCCGTCATCTCGGTATCGGGAGATGTCTTGGCGGTGCGGTGGTGTAAAAATGCCTTTACGGTATGTACATTCACATGCGATGAGTACGATCGTTATTCGATCAATTTTTTTTTGTTTTTTTTTTTTTGGTGTGAGATAATACTTTATTTAATTAGCGATCGATGGTTGATCGACTGTCGATCGATGATGGGTTGACCAATCGATAGATGGATTTTGATGTGCTATATTTCTTTCATCGATTGCTTGATTAAAGGTGTGAATGAATAAAGATCACCAAACAAGCAGATCGACTTGGTGTGGTAACATTCTGAGACAATCTAGACCGTGCTTTTAAAAATAAATGTTAGACAATAATGTATTATTCTCCTCCCATTAGGTTCGCCTCCTAAAAGACGTTTTAGAAGCGTGGCGGCGTGAGGTAGAGAAGAAACCGCCGTCAATGACCGCGGGAGAGGCGTACGCGGCGTTAGGGCTCCACTCCACGCAGCGGGACGAGGCGGCCGTCCGGAAGGCCTACTACCGCCTCGCACAACAATACCATCCTGATAAGAACCCTGAAGGCAGAGTGAGTAATACAAATATAAAATCGTTTTAAAATACATGACAGCTTCTTTATTTACTCGTGTAGGCACTTGCCTACCAACAGATTATTTTGGTTGATACCAAGGCTGACCACTTGTAACTGTTTTCTGACGACAGCGGTGACCGGCAGTTAAACAGCCCAGCCCAGCCATCATAAACTTGGCGGTTCTAAAAATGTTGCTACTGGTCATTTAAAAATGGACAAGGACCGCGGTAGTTTCAGGACTGTCAATTTTCGTGTTTTTGCCAAACAGATTTGACACCATTGTCTTTCTCGTGTAGTTTTTAGTTCTGGGGCCATACCATCACCTCACCTCTTAGCGCGATTCAAATGAAGACGTAAGATAAAGTGAATTGCTATAGTATTATAGTGATTCACTTTTAGTCTTCAATGAATCGCGCTATAGGATGTGTAGGATGTGACAGTAAGGCCCTGACGTCAGAATTTTTAAATGGCCCAAAGTAGCCTCTTCAATTGTTAAATCTTGAGAGATTATTTTTAACTCACAATGGTGCCGGTGACCAGGATCGCTTCGAGGCAGTGAACCAAGCGTACGAGTTCCTCTGCAGCCGCAATGTGTGGACCGGCGATGGTCCCAACACTAACAATATCGTGCTCATACTGCGAACGCAGACCATACTCTTCCAACGGTACTCGGAAGGTAAGATTACCTTATTTCACTTTTCTTTTACACAAGCTTCACTTTGGCCACCCATATTTTTTACAATGTCTTTGTTCGTTGTATTATTTTATGTAAACTACTCAAGAATTAAAAAAATTGTTTAAAAACAAGAGATTGAAAATCATTTTTTAATGATGTTTTTGTACTAATGATCTTTGTTTATCTCAAAGATATAGGTTTCTTCCACACCGAAGTAGAACAACTGTCAAGTCTTGAGCGATTCCCTAATGTGTTTTATCTAAACAACATACATAATTTGAATTGGTTTTCCATGCAAGTGCACTGTAAAGTTATCAATAGAAGTTAAGTTAGAGAGCAATTAGCAGTTTTTCAAGCAAATGTAAAACAGTAATTCCTTCCAGATCTGGCCCCGTACAAATACGCGGGCTACCCTCAACTGCTAAGCACGGCGCGGTTAGAAGCGGAAGCAGATCAGTTGTTCGCGGAGAACGATGCGCCGGCGCTGCTGCCCGCCGCGTGTGAACTAGCGCACGCGACCGTCAAGTGTTCCGCTCTCAATGCTGAGGAGTTGAGGAGAGAAGGTGGCTTGCAGGTGAGACTTGGCATAGTGGAAATTTCAGGGGTTTTCAGAATTGCATTGATGATTTATGGGGATCGTAATCTGGCGTTGAATGACCTTCTAAACTTCTTATGGCTATGGAGTAGAGGCAATGTCATTTTGGAAAATTGTTGCTTAATATACTAGAAACATCGGAATATCAATTGAAGACCTAAAGTGAATTGCTTTGGTATAATTTGTATTGTAGCGCAAATATGTACTTGTTCTGAGTCTGGGTATTGTGGAACCATGGTCCTTGTAGTTCCTGGTCCATAGGTTTGTTTTAGTCTTTTAATTTTTTATTAATCTTTCGTAGCTCTAATAAATCAAATACAATTAACCCCCCCACAATAATAATAATACTTGTCCCGGCCGTGTGGGTTTAATTATTATTATTTATTATTATATTTTATTATTATGTAATTTATTCAAATTCCTTTTCTTACTGTTATCATCCACCTACAAGTTTATATTATTTTTTCCAGATAGTTAAACTGCTAGTAGGTACTACTTATATGCAACTCACCTTATCTGTCTAATTAATTTTTTTTTGGTTGGGGAACTCTGATTATTATTTTAATTAAATTTATTATCACCACCTGTTATTGCTATTTAATTATTATTAGTGTCTTCGTCACTCAAGATCTGGGCTGAAAATCAGCGCCCTGGATTCGTCCATGGCACATGCTGAGCTCAGACCATTTTGTACAGCACTGTACACAGTAACAACGTTTGCACACGGAAGCACAAACTAAGGTTTAGGTAGGTTATGTTATGTGCAAGTTTTGTAATTAGGAGGTTCCGTTTTTCTATGTTTTATTTGCTTAGCATACTTATTATTGTTATTCGTTGTTGTGTACAGTTTGTGCAAATAAAGTGTTTCTTTCTTTCTTTCTTTCTATAGATACAGGGAATCCTAGCTAGGGTCCAGGATCTATGTATGTGATCGTAGGGCGTTATTATTGTTTCTTTACGCCTTTAATTGAATCGCCCTAAGAGGTGATTTGGTAAGACTTCTAGAATTAATAAAATAAAATAAAATAAATATGTGTGGACATTTCACACAATTAGTAGAAACCTGTGCATGTTTGGTCACAGTTCGGTCTAAACAAGGCCATCTGACCTTTTTTGTTTTCCAGGTCCTGCACGAAGCCCTGTCCCGTTGCGTGCCGGTCCTCCCGGCCAAGTGCCGTCCGGGCGACATCTCGGGCGCGGTGTGCGGTCACGTGGCGCGATGCTTCGCGGTCGCCGGCGCCTTCCCCGAGTGCCGGCGTGTCTGCGCGGACATGCCGCAGCTGTGTGCCGACCTCGTGCCGCTGCTGCGGCGGCCGGTGAGTCACTAGTGTGTCACGGTGCTACCGGTGACGTCACGCGGTGGGTCACGTGACCTTCCCCGAGTGCCGGCGTGTCTGCGCGGACATGCCATGAACTACGAACCGGAGGACGCAGCGTAGGTTGGCTTCCCGCTCGATGATACAAAGGTCAAAACCATGGAAAGCCGTTGGATGCAGAAAGCAAGCAGCCGCTCAAGGTGCCGCTCTATGCGACCTATGTTCAGCAGTAGAACTTTTCCGGCTGATGAAAATGATAATATTGTATTACCTTTTTCACCCTAATGTGTAAAAAAAAATGTATAGTACAAGTAACGAATCCTTATATCCCCAGCACCTAGGCGACACAGCCTGCGCGGGAGCAGAAGCCGTGGCCGCTTTAGCCGCTGAGCCGCGCTGCCGCTCCCAGTTCGCCCGAGCCGGTGCTGTTCATGCATTACTGCCCGCCCTGCTGCAATATGATTACACGCTTACTGAGTCCGGATTGGATACGGATACGCAGGCTAGCAAGCAGGTATGTAGATAGATAAACTCTTTATTAAAAAACACAATTTTACAGAAAAATGTAGTGAGAAATCTGTAATAAATATTTAATCAATCAGGTAAAATCTGGTGTTAAGGTCATACATAAAAAACTTCGATAAAGAGGTCGCACCAAGAATCCAACTCGGCTGGGCGTTTGGGAAGCTTCGACTTATCTTTTCGTCCAAGATACCGTAGATCCTGAAAGGTTTTCAATCGGTGTGTTTTACCAGTGATGACTTATGGAATTGAGACGTGGTCTCAGTAGTGTTGGCCTCATTAGTAAGCGCAAAGTCGCGCAACGAGTTATGCAGAGAGCTATGCTCGGTGTTTCCCTGTGAGATAAGTGGATCCAATTGGATGGGAAAGAAAGGTTCTCGAGTTGCGACCACAAACCGGAAGACGCAGCACAGCATAAACTGGCCCACCAGTAGGTGGACCGACTATCTAGTGAAAACCGTGGGGAGCCGATGGATGCAGGAGGCGAGCAGCCGCTCAAAGTAGTGCACTCTGGGGGAGGCCTATGTCCAGCAATACACGTTTTCAGACTGTTCATGATGATTAAAAACGTAATGACCAAGTTCGTCCCGTCATTAGAAAGTCAGCCAAGCTTACGATACCCAAAAGGAACTCCTCAACAACAAACAGATACGCCATTGTATTGAAGAACACTGAAAAAAGTCGTTAATGTGTTCATACTCAGTCAATCAAACCATGTGCTTTGAAACCCAGAATGTAGTTAAGGAGATGGAGAGACTTTTCCGATGGGTTGGGAATAGGAGTGCAGTTCTAATTTTGTCCAATAATTGTTAACAGGAGATATCGAACCAGCTAGCGAAGAAGTGCGTGATAGCGTTAGCAGCACTATACGGTCCTCACGAAGAGCCAACCCCTGATGATGAGAGGATCCGAGCCGCGTTACACACGCTACTGACGCCGTACCTCTGCGGCCGGCTAGCGGAGCCCGACCAACATGAGGTGAGATTATATGTATAACTGATTTTTGGGACCTTTGATAGTGATGTGTGATGAACATAGATGTTTGTTCTGCGTCTGGGTGTTATATTGTATTCTATGTATGTAATTTACAAACAAAAAAGTATATAAGTATTGTATCAGTTATCTGGTTCCGAGAGTACAAGCTATGCTTAGTTTGGGGCTAGATGGCGCTGTGTGAAATGTCCACACATATTTATATTTATTTATCTACCCTCATTCCCCCTCAGCTTCTAAAAACCCTAACCTCCAACTGGAAGACGCCATACCTAGTGTGGGACAACAGCACTCGCGCAGAACTCCGCGACGTGTTGCGCAACAGTCGCGCGACAGTCGCCGACGAGGAGCCGTTGGTGCCGCCGTTTGTTTACTCGGCGCATGAAGGTTTGGTGGCGGTCGGCGGGTTGTATGTGCAGATATACAACGAGCAACCAGACTTTACTATAGAGGTGAGATTACCATACAACAGGAAACACACCCAAAAATACACACTACACACAGCACGCAACCACAGTGGACACTATAACCTGCACATCACATGTCACAAAAATATCAACACGCTGATAAGACGTCATGAAAGTTCTTTTAACACACCCCTCCTTCCCACTCCCACTTTATTTTCCACTGAGAAGCTAAATCTGTATGTTTCATTTTTTATCAACATACTGGTCTCATTTTATTAAAACACATTAATTATTAACGAACATAATGGAACCGCCATTTTTATCGATATGAAAATTAGCTTGCAAAATTAGTCGAGCAAGACACAGTAGTAAGCAAAATCTTGTAACATTTAACATATCTTTTATGCTTCTGAAAAAGTATCCAGATGAATTGAAACTTATGAAAATTTATTTAGATGTTTGCACTTTTGAAAGCCATCATCAGTTGGCCCCTTTCCCAGAAATTACTTAATGCTCAGCTCAATCTAGCAATATAAAAATTATCCTTATTCTAAATGGAATTCCCTTTGCTAAATGATTAGTTTGTTTGGTTGTACAGAACCCCCAAACGCTGGTACTGGATCTGCTACAGTTCGTGTTAGAACAGACTAAGGAGGACATGACCAAAGAGCGAGTGGAGTCCATCACGATGGCGCTCAATGCGCTCGCCAACCTTATTATTAAGAACCCAGGTAAACATAGATGTTTATATTGTTGGAATGTGACCCCACTTCTTTTTACGTGAAAACTTCCGTATAATAGAGCTCGGTTTACCCCCACTATATGGACTGGCGATCTGGTGAAAGCCGCGGGGAGTCGATGGATGCAGGAGGCAATCAGCCGCTCAAGGTGGCGCTCTCTGGGACCAATGTTCAGCAGTGGACGTATTCAGGCTGATGTGGACGATGATGATAAGTTTACCACCCAAAAAGGTTCAGTGCTTATTTAAATGCTTAACTGGGTTCTAAAAAGAAGGTTCTATTGTTCCATAGTATGTATTTTTATAATATGTTAGCCGATTTTTACGAGGTTTTTTGACTGGTTTACGTAGTTTTTTTTTAATCTTGCGTGAACGTCCCATAATTTTGGTGAAGATCTTTGTAGATAGACAACGGAACTCCAATCCCAAGTTATTCTCAATATGATATTAAAGCAGTTTAGTCAGCTTATGACTTTTAAGTGGGTTAGTTTTGTTAAAAAGATGTTAGAATAGGACCACCCTAGACCGCATCGTCACTTCCCATCAGGTGGGATAGTGGTTAAGCGCAAGCCTATCAATAGTAAAAAAAACCCCTCTTCCCGTGGGTTTTGTAAGAGTCGGCTAAGGGAATATCCGGGGAATGGGCAGCATAATTCTCGGTCTGCATCTATTGCGATCACCAAGACGTGCCAAGTGTGGTGGTTATGGCAAATACTTCAATGGGGAAGGCTTAGGTTCAGTGGCCGTAAAATGGCTGTTTTTTATGCATTTAGGTTTACTACATTGGTTTTGCTTTGTTTTTTTTATAATCGAAAGGCTAACATTTGACTACGGTCTCACCTGATGGTAAGTGATGACGCGGTCGACGATGGAGCATGCTTGCCTAGAAGATACCGGTTCACTCTGGCCTTAAAAATTCCCAGATTATATTTGTCAGGAAACAATGACGCCGGTAAGGTGTTCCATTCCTTCGCTGTCCGAATTATAAACGAGGAATCAAACCGCTTTGTACGTATTCGAGGAATTTCTACCATATACGGATGCCGTGTTTCCGTGCGTTTTGATGTCCGGTGGTAAAATGGGGACGGGGGAATGAAGTTGTGCAATTCCATCGCACACTCTCTGAAGTGCAGCTTGTAAAATGCCGAGAGGCTGGCAACCTTTCGTTTTATGGTGTTTCAGTATCTATGTATCAACTTGCAGGTGTAGAAATCCAGTGCATAGGTCAGTTCGGGCTTATATTCGGCATGCTGTCCGGCCGGCCGCACCCACCGCTGCAAGAGTCCGCGTTACGCTGCGTGCTGTCCGCGGCGGGCAGTCGCGAGTGTGTGGAGGATATAGCGGCCAGCGCCGTGTTGGGCCACTTGTTGGCCATGTTGGCTGAACGCCCGCCGCGACCGGAGACCTTGGCCGCGTTGGCCGCGCTCTTGGCCAACACTGCGCTAGTGAAGGAAGCTTTAGCTAAAGGTATGTATTCCCACCACAATACAAATCGAATCTTCAGCTCCGAGTGGATTTTTTTTCTGCATCGTGCCGGATTGCTTGCACGAGTAGTGGGAAAAAAAAGCTGCTTTTTTTAAACAATTTTTTTGTAATAGACTATATTTGTCATTATGCACTTTGTAATTTTATTAATTTACAAAAACTATAAGGTTTATTAAGTTTTCTGATTTCTTGACTTGTAAAAGTGCTAAAATTAGCCTATTTGCAATAATTTTTTTGCGTTTTTTAATAATTGCGAATGTTTGCAGGGGGGTGTGTTTGTGTGTGTGATTGTTACCTCTTGACGTCGCAAGAGCTGAACAAAATTGAATTAAGAAACAGAAGTAGCTTACACGCTGTTTTAACACAGAATTTAAAATTATATATGTTTAATAATTTTGGTAGATAGGAAGATAACCACTTCCACTTGGAGTAAGACTTCAAACTTCTTGATTCTAGGTCAAAGTGGACAAAGCCGCTGGTCGTAGCTAGTGAATATATAATTTGGTATTGGTTGCAGGTGCTGTGATATACTTATTAGATCTGTTCTGCAATAGTAAGTCTCCCGAGACGCGGGAGGCGGCCGTCGAACTGCTGGCGAGGATGATGGCCGACAAACTGCACGGGCCTAAGGTAATAATCTACAACTAGCCTCCATAGTTTTACTATTTCAGATTTTCCGCAGCTAACGTTGAATCAAATTAAGCAACTATCCAATTCGATTCAATATATTTATTTGTTACATTATGAGTACATAATCAGATGTCAGAAATATTTGGCTCTCTAATTGATAACTCTTATTAAGCGGGGAGCTGATGGTTGCAGGAGGCAAGCAGTCGCTCAAAAAGGCGCTTTCTGGGGGAGGCCTATGTTCAGTGGATGTTGATGAGATAAAGCAACTCCTAGTTTTTGCGTCTTGTGGCGTATTTTTTGTCTCGCAAATAGCATTTTACGGTACGTGTGTGAACAAGTCATCGATTTTCAAGGCGATATAGACGTTTCTCTCAAGAAATCCCTTTTTTGTTCCAAGAGTGGTTTAGCGGTATCCCGTGCAACTTTCAAACCGACGCATCCAGATTTAAATCTCACTTAGCCTTACACCAATGTCTATTCTAAGTTATAGCAGGCCTCCGTCACTCGATGTAGTTGACATAGACATAGACATCATTTATTCATAATATAAATTACACATCAAAAAATAAAAATAATAATAATAAAAAATAATAATAATAAAAAAAATAGTTGCGCGCGCTACCTACCGGCCGCTGGATTGTCGAAATACCTTATCCGTATGCACCCACCGAGGGCTGCCGGCGGCCGCACACTGCGCGCCATTCCCAAACATGTTTCTACTTTATATATCACACGCGTGGCGCGCCAGTAGGTACGCTTCTACGGAGTACTTTCCGAAATTACCTAGATTATAAAAGTAAAATGTGGGAAAATAATTAATTTGATGATTTGTGATAAATTGCGAAGTTATTCAAGTTTTTCGGCGGTCACTAAATAATTCTCCACGCGGCAAATTGGATCATTTACTGCCTAGAAATTAGCTTTTTTATGTGCTCCGTGTTCCGTGTTTGTGTAAAGTTTTTTTTTTCGCTTACTTTTTTATTGATTATTTCTTTATTATTGAAGGCACAAATAATATTTTTACTGAACGAGGTAGCCCTGGTGGTGTTGTGTCGATTCCAAGGCCACGCGCGGTTTTCTATGGGAGTGTTTATCTGTTACGTAGTAACATATTCAATCATCTGTGGTAATAGTTATAATTATGTTACAACGATGAAGGAGAACATCGTGAGGAAACCGGTAAGCTCAAGAACGTGTCATCTACCAACCCGCATTTGGCCAGCGTGTTGTATCATGGCGTAAACTTTCCATCTGAGAGAAGGCCCGTGTCCTAGCAGTGGGAACATGTTCTGATGACGATGACAAAGACGTTATCGTTTTTTAGGCAGCTCTCTTAAGACTTTGACGTATTGTAAACGTGAAACGTATCCCCGTAGGTCCGCCTAACGATATCCCGCTACATTCCGAGCGTGTTCGCGGAAGCGATGCGCGAATCGAGCGCCACAAGCGCTGTCCACATGTTCGATGCGACGCACGAGCACCCCGAGCTCGTGTGGAGCGACGAGGCTCGCTCCCGGCTCGCGGGACTCGTCGCTCAGCTCCGGGACAGGTATGTGGTACCACAGATAATATAATGCACATTTTATTAGGCAAAAAATTCTCACACTACCGTCTATGTATCTATTACAAAGCTGCATGTTTGTAAGAAGAAAGAAATCTTTTTAAATCCAATGCAGCAGAAGAAATAAAATAAACTAGTCCCCCCCCCTGACAACCCTTAAAATAGTAAGCATGAGCCCTTATTGCAGAGTGATCTCTAACTATAACAGATTGCCGGAAGATATTAAATCCGAATCAGAAGATATGACGCTCGCAAGACGACTAAAATCTTTTTTGCTAAAAAAAGGCTATTACTCAGTCGAAGAATTTAAAGCAGATAAACTTTAGTTCGCTCGGTCCTGTTACACTCGATGTAGGAAATGAGAAAATTTAAAAATGATAATATCAAAGTAGGTAATATTAATAATTAATCTAACAATTGCAATATAAAATTTATTCCGTTTTGAAATTTACTTAGAATGATAACAATGATAATTTATAAATTGACCTAAATTGTATATAAGATGACGAAATTCAATTAAAATATGTATAATTTGCTATTTTTATTAGATATAGATATGTACGCTCCAGCTCCACCGAAGTGCAACACTCTCACAGGGCTCATACAATGAAATATTTAGGACTAGGTATTTAGTTTTAGTTACACTAAATGACATTGTATGAAAGCATGTAATAAATAAATAAATAAATAATACCTACAGTACCGATGCCAGTGGAATAACCTCGGGCTACTTTACGGATTATTTTATTTCTGCATAATGCAAGACTATCAAGCGACGTTTATTACGTGTAAGCGAAGTATTGGGTTAAATGATGATATACTATACACTAATTAGTAACGCTCACGAAGGAATCAAAGATCGCTATCACGTTCCGGCTATTTTTAGTTTGTACCTGATGAGATCCCGTGGTTGTACAATATACACTAGTGTGTCACAGTACACATGTTCGATGTAAGCACGAACATGTGTACTGTGACTATTCAATTATGTAAAATGTAATGATGCAGTTTTAGTTTTTATCAAAATTGATTCCGTGACTGCTTTGAGTACTATTCGATATGCCCCGAAGGTTCAAAATTGACCACGCCTATTTGAAAAATACACCTTGTATATGTAGTGAATCCATAAGGCGACTGACATAGCATTTGCTTGATGTGAGTGTTCGTTGTGAGCATTGGCTCGATCGAATCAATAAACAAAAGAATTTTATCTTGGTTCCACATCACGACATATGCGATCGTGGGGCGTTATTGCGGGTTGGACCTGTTCGAACTGCGGGTTCGAATCCCGCGTTTGTACAAGTATTTGTGCACAGAAAAAAGTGCTAATACTAACTGTGTCTGGGTGTTGTCGGACCATGGCCCTCGTAGTTTCTGGGTCCCTAGATACAGGGAATCCTAGTTGATCGTTGGGAATTATTCGTTATTATTACCATCTCTTTACTAATGTTGTAATTCCAGACACCAATCCCAACAAGTCCGCGACGCGAACTCCTTGTTCGAAGACTGCGAGTCTCTGACCCAGGGCGGCGAGGTGCCGTGGGCGCCGCCCGGGGAGGTGGTGGTGGGCGGCGTCTACCTCAAGCTGTACCTGCAGCACCCGCACTGGAACCTGCGCTCGCCGAGGCGGTTCCTGCAGGACCTGCTCCGGGAAACTGTCGCCGCTCTAGGGAAGGATGATAAGGAGGTATGTATGGCCACGTAGTAGTCGGTCTTGATTGTAGTCGTTAAGGCAGAAGCGTTTGGGTGGCCTGAAAGTTCTGACCTCTTGACTGTTTGGTGTAGTCAAGGGGTCAGACCCTTGACTACACCAAATGAAGAATAGTTTTTTCCTGTTGGCGGTTCACAAAACTGTTTATCACACAATTTTTGTTTAGATTTAGATTCATTCCTTGTTTTATTAAGTATTTACTTTTTGCTGACAAAAACAATGTTGAAAAAGCTATTTCTATATTATATGGTTCTCTATAAAAAAAAAAAAATATATAAAATTAAATAAAAAAAAATATATTATATGGTTCTCTATAAAAAAACTATGTTCAGATTGACATAATTCAAATCCATGTATAATCAAGTGTCATTGACAACCTCACCTAACAACAACCGCTCCACGTCAGGGCGGTCGCGGCGCCGTGTGCGCAGCGGCGCTGGCCACCCTCCTCCGCGCGCGGCCCGCGCTCGGCGACGCCTGCGCCGCGCTCGGGGAGCTGCCGCACCTCGCGCGCCTGCTGCCGCGCGCCCCGCGCCGGGCCGTGCCCGTGCTGGCCGCGCTCGCAGGCAACCAGGTACCCGCAGCCGGCTCGCTACATGCGCCTGCTGCCGCGCGCCCCGCGCCGGGCCGTGCCCGTGCTGGCCGCGCTCGCAGGCAACCAGGTACCCGCAGCCGGCTCGCTACATGCGCCTGCTGTTCGGGAAATAAGTGAACAAAAGATTAGACTTATACCATTTTTTTATGTTCCAAAATACAGAGTAATTTTACACGTTGCTGCTTATGAATATATTAAAAATAGGTGTGGTTGCGAGAAGCGCGTGGTGGTAAGTGTTTGAATGCGGGGGTGAGGCAGCGGCGGCGCCACGCTGTCTGCGAGGGGCGAGCTGGCCATCGCGTGATGTACAGCACCAGGGATTGGCTCTTGCGCCATTGACGTCATCCACAGCGGGCCCATTGGTTAGATCTGTTATTCATCGTGGTGTGCGTGGGCGCGCGGCGGTCGAGGCTTCGACATACTCCCGGCGTTGAAAGATTCGAAGTAGCTTTCAAGTGGTGTAGCCTTCTTGGCATGTAGGCAGCAGACACAGACGATTGATAGCTCGTCGTACCAGGCCGTTGGCTGTCGTCACGTCGCAGACTCTTGTAATGTTGTCGGTGCCAGGAAACAAGCGGCTGACTCGACCTAGCCGCCACCGTAGGGGCGGGGTATTGTCGTCCTTGATAAGCACAAGGTCATCGAGTTTCAGAGCTTGGCGTTTGACGCGCCATTTTGTCCTCTGCTGGAGCTCGGCAATGTATTCCATAGACCACCTTTTCCAGAAGTGTTGTTTGATTTGGTCGAGGCGCTGGAACCGGTCGAGATGGTGCGTGTTGGAGTCCACGTAGCTCGGAGTCGGCAGCGCTGTCATTGTTCTACCGATCAGAAAGTGAGCGGGGGTGAGGGTTTGGAAGTCGTTCGGTGATGAGCTGAGAGGACATAGGGGGCGGCTATTGAGGATAGCTTCTATTTGTGTAAATACAGAGGCTAGCTCCTCGAATGTCAAATGAGTTTGACTTAGGTTTTTATATAATAGGGATTTTGCTGACTTCACCCCGGCCTCTGCCAGACCGTTGAAGTGAGGGGCGTACGCAGGGGAGAAACAAAATTCAATGCCCTGACGAGCAGCAAAATCAGAAATAGAGTTACTGTTTGATGATAAGAAATTATTAATTTCTTTGGCGGCGGCTACATAGTTGCCGCCGTTATCACAATGTATTTTACTAGGTAGGCCTCTGCGAGAAATAAATCTTTTCAAGGTTAGTATGAATGCATCTTTTGTTAGTGCGCTTACCACTTCTAAATGCATGCACTTATATCTAAAACATATAAATATACATAAATAGCATTTGGATATCTTGCATCCTCGTCCCTTACGATCAGTGATCAGGAAGGGCCCAGCGAAGTCAGTCGAAACGGTACTGAATGGGAAGTCAGGTTCAACCCGTTCTTTAGGTAAATTACCCATAATATTAGATAAGGTATTTCCCTTAAAGCGTTGGCAAACAAAACAATTTTTAGAAACTTCACGAGCTATTCTTCTTCCTCCTATAGGCCAGAACCGTTCTCTAACTGAAGCGAGGATGTGCTGAGGACCAGCATGTTGGAGACGAATGTGCTCATGTCGGAAAATTAGTTTCGTCAAGTAATGATTCGATTTTAATAAAATTGGATGTTTCTTTTGTTGAGGGTAGTTGGATTTATTAAGTCGCCCTCCTACGAGAAGAATTCCTTCATTGTTTATGAATGGGTTCAATGAACACAAAGGATCTTTAGACTTTAATGGTTTGTTTATTTGTAGGTTTTTTATTTCGTTTGGAAATGACTCGTGTTGAGCGATTTTAATGAGAGCCGTTAGCGCTTTATCAAGCTGATAGACTTGTAATGGTCCCGTTTGTTTGTTATTGGGATTTTTGCAATTATGCATGAAACGAAAAACATAAGCGTATGTTCTTTGAAGCTTTGATAGGGTAGAATGTTTTTTAAAGTCGCAACTGAGTGACTCAGTTGAATCTTCGGCCACCAAAGCGGGATTCGCTTTAACTTCCGGTAGTTCCACTTTATGAGTAGGGGAGGCGGGCCAAAATGGCTCGCTTTGTTGAAGAAAGGCTGGCCCATTCCACCAAAGGTCATTGTTCTTGACACTTTGAGGATCGACACCTCTAGTGGCTAGATCGGAGGGGTTCATAGAAGTAGGGACATATCGCCATAAACTGGGATCGGTCAGTTCATGTATAGCGGCTATTCGGTTAGCAACAAAAGTTTTAGTTTTCTCGGCAGTTCGTATCCAGCCGAGAACGACCTGTGAATCTGACCAATAAACCTGTCGATTTATTTTAATATTGAGAGCCTTCATGGCGGCTGCGGTCATTTGTGCGCCGAGTAAGGCACCGCATAGCTCAAGGCGCGGAATAGTGCTTTGTTTAATTGGCGCGACACGGGATTTGGCGCATAATAGGCTTATTTGAGTTTGCCCTGACTTATCAGTAGATTTTAGGTATAGGCAACTCGCGTAGGCTGAAAGGGATGCGTCAACAAAACAGTGTATTTCTACATTTTGATAGTCATTGATAAGAGCTTGACGCGGGATAGTTAGGGTTGTCAAAGCATTTAAATTTTCCGTAAAATTTAGCCAGGATTTTTTTATTGACTCCGGAACAGGATCATTCCAATCACTTTTGTCGGCCCACAATTTTTGAAGTAAGATTTTTGGCTTTATTGTGCATAAGGTTAATAGGCCTAGTGGATCAAAAATCTTGAATGTGGTGGATAAAATGGATCTTTTGGTTATATTCGAGTTTGGCTCGAAATCAATAGGGAAATGAAGATTGTCAGTTGAGGGGGTCCAACCGATACCTAAAGCGCTGGTTGCGTTGCTTATAATTAAATCTGACCCGTTTGAATTTAGTGTATCAGATAATAGAAGTTCAGGTAAGTTGGATCGGTATTTTCGGAGATTGAAGCAGCCCTTAGCCAACTCGGAAGCCACAGAAGTTTGAATATATTGTAACTCCTCTTTAGTGTTGGCCCCAGTCAGTAAATCATCACAATAAAAATCGGATTTCATTATATTTTTAATTTTATGATCGTGGCACTCTTCTCCGAGTTGCCAGACGCATCTTGTGCTAAGAAAGCTAGAACTTGCAAAACCATAAGTGACAGTTTTTAATTTTAATGTTTGGAGAGGCTCATTTTCATTGTTTCGCCAAAGTATGAGTTGTAGGTTTTGATCTGACTCCCTCACTAAAACCTGCCGGTACATTTTTTCTATGTCAGCTGATAGAACGTATCGATAGTGACGAAAGCGTAGCAAAATGTTATATAGGGAGTCTTGGATGGTGGGACCTACCAGTTGGAGGTCATTGATTGAAAATCCAGATTGGCTCGGCTCTGAGGCATTAAAAACTACTCTGAGCTGAGTTGACTCACTCTTTTCCCTCATGACAGGATGATGGGGTAAGAAGAAGGAGTTTAGTGGTTTACGTTCTGTCGACTCGGACAGATGACCGAGTTCAGTGTATTCGTGGATAAATTGAGAGTAAAGCACTTTGAGCTCGGGATTTTTTCTAAATCTAGATTCTAAACTTAGGAACCGTTTTTTTGCGGTGAAGTAAGAATCACCTAGACAATCGGGTTCATCTTTTAGTGGGAGACCTACACAAAAGCGACCATCAGGTTTTCTGTTTGTATTGGAAAGATAGTGAGCTTCACAAAGCTTTTCTTCTTCAGTATAGGGTTGAATATTTGGGATATTTTCTAGCTCCCAGAATCTAGATAACTGATTTTCTAGTTGAAAACCGGTTTCTGAATCACTTTGTAGAAAGTTGCAAAGAATAGGCTTGCATGGTGATATTCGTTTTTGAATATTAGGCATGGGACCGGAAATGAGCCATCCGAGCTTTGAGCTGCGAAGACTTGGATTGTGGGGCCCTAGGGATTCCTGGTTATTACCTATGAGATCCCAAAATAGGTCGGCACCGATAAGCATGTCGATTTGGGACGGTTGATTGAAGGTAGGATCGGCTAACTCAAAGTTAGCTAGGTTGAGGTGACGGATGTCAATAGGTACTTTAGGTACTTGGCTAGTGATTGTTTCTAGAACTAGGCAAAACATAGTTGCACTGAACGGTGTTGAATTTGATTGTAGTTGAACTGCACATCGTTCGGGGCACAAATTGAGATTGTTGTTTCCAATAGCAAAAACATTGACATTTGAAGGCTGAGGAGTCAAATTTAGTCTTTGTTTTACCTCTTCTGTAATAAAGGAACTTTGACTCCCGCTGTCTAGGATTGCTTTAATAGTGACTGTTTCATTAGTCTGGGGGTTAGATAGGCGTACCTTGGCGGTACAAAGCAAAACTTCTTGCGAAGACACTGCGGACATAGCTACGGTTGTAGAAGTAGGCTTAGACTGCGACACATGCAAGAGGGAGTTGTGTCTCTGCTTGCATATGCGGCATGACCCGGGCAGCTTGCAAGCTTGAGCTTGGTGACCAGGTCTTAGGCAATTGTGACACAGTTTATGAGTGTTTACTACCGAGGTTCTATTCTCAGGAGTTTTAGATTTGAATGAAGCGCATTCATAGATGCGGTGACTGCCTTTGCACACAAAGCACTCATTGTTAGGTTTAGGATTAGCAGGAATGTTTTCCTCGGACGTTGCGATTAACGTCTTAGATTGGGGTCGAAAATGAGATTGCACTTGCTTGGATTTGTCAAATTTGTCAGTTCGGTTGTGACTGACAGTTTCGAGAACGTCGGCACGGCCTTTGAGAAAGGAGAAGAAATCGTCTAATGAAGGTATTTCTGGTAAAATAGTCCTATGCTCTTCCCACTTAAACATAGTACCGTTGTCTAACTTCGCTGTAAGGATATGAATAATGAGGACATCCCACTTTTCTGTAGGTAATCCTAGTGAACTGAGGGCTCTTAAGTTTTTGTTGATGTGATCAATAATGAATCGGAGTGATTTGTCAGTTTCTCGAAAAGATTCTATATTGAATAACGATTTGAGATGGTTACTTATCAGTTGTCTTTTGTTATCGTAACGGCTGCAGAGGAGAGACCAAGCCTCAAAATAATTTCTGTCAGACACTTCAAGATTGCTAAGAACACGAGCAGCTTCTCCCTCCAAATAGGAACAAAGGTAGTGAAATTTGTGAACGTCTTTTATTTTTGAATTATTGTGAATTAAGGATGAATACGTTTCACGAAATTCTATCCATTTGTGGTAGGCACCATCAAACTTGGGAATACTGATGACGGGCAATTTAAAGCCTAATGTTTCTCCATCATGGTGACAATTATGTGAATGCGAACAACTTGAAACAGGGTTATCTTCTTGTTTGGAGGAAGGGCTGTTTGACAGAATAATATTTTGAGCAATAGCGATGCAAGTATCAAAATCTTGTTCAATTAAATCACGCGTAGTTAATTCGGTCGATTGATTGGACTCATTTAGTACCTCTATTTTGCACTGCAACTCGTCAAATTCAATGAATAAAGCTTCTATTCTCGATAACTTAATCGTGAGCTTGCTAAGTTCAACTGGTGAGATAGATTCTAGCGGCACAACAGAATCTAAATAAGTTTTAAATTTAGTGACGCGGCCCTTTATTGACCCGCGTTTAGAAGTTAATTCCTTAAGCTTTACGTCAGAATCAGAACTCGAAGTCATCGCGAAAAGTTACGAGAAACACTAATGTTACTACTCAAACAAAAATAGTAATCAAAAGAATAGGTACGTTACGCCCCTCGTGGTCCGGTGCGAAGCAGAAGGCGGGTGAAGTCAGCGAAGCGGGAACAATGCACACAGCTGATCGCTCGACCCGTAGGTAGATACACGCACTGGTCAAGATGGCGGAAAGCGGTTGTCGTGCGGCGCGGCCGGGCGTGCCACACCCGATGCACTGCAAGAACAAGTTACGTAGGTACAGCGAACACAAATCGTAGGCTTTTTTAAGCAAAAATATTTGGGAATTTTAATGAAATAGGCTTGTAAGCAGCAACAATTATTAGGGAATAAGTTGTAGGCAATGGAAATGCGTAGGTAAATAGGTGAATAGGTTTTATAGTCGAAAATATAATTGAAAGTTAGGGTAGGAGTTTAACCTTGAAATTAATTAGTTTCACTTGGCAGGTTAAACAGTTATAGATTGGCAAGTATACTTGGAATGTAGGAAACTCATCAACATTAGAGTGATAGTTAATATAGGCAAGTACACAGATAGAAGGGGACACAAAAGGAGAAGAAAAGGAACGAGCTCACGGTCAGGTCGGTAGGTTGTCAGCGCTGCACGAGAGGAGGCTGCGCTGGGATGTTGGGCCCACTTGTGGGCGATGACGATGACGGCACGTGGCACGTAGGCGAGCCTCGTACGGCGAACGGGCGTAGTACTTGGCTCCCGACGGCGTATCTGCGCAGGAGCGGCGGCGGTGTCGGCAGCTCCTCAGCTGCACCTTTGACCTTGTAGCGGTCAACCGTCGTCGTCGCGATGGCTCGGGCTGGCGGGAACCGGTGACCTCCAGTCTCCGTAGGCGTTGGCGGCGTCTCGGTTGCAGCGATTCCTGCACAAAACCCCGAAATTCCCCTTTTGCGTCCTGTCACGGTCGCCACTTTTTGTTCGGGAAATAAGTGAACAAAAGATTAGACTTATACCATTTTTTTATGTTCCAAAATACAGAGTAATTTTACACGTTGCTGCTTATGAATATATTAAAAATAGGTGTGGTTGCGAGAAGCGCGTGGTGGTAAGTGTTTGAATGCGGGGGTGAGGCAGCGGCGGCGCCACGCTGTCTGCGAGGGGCGAGCTGGCCATCGCGTGATGTACAGCACCAGGGATTGGCTCTTGCGCCATTGACGTCATCCACAGCGGGCCCATTGGTTAGATCTGTTATTCATCGTGGTGTGCGTGGGCGCGCGGCGGTCGAGGCTTCGACACCTGCTGCCGCGCTCGGCCAGCTGCCTCACCTCTCGTCTCATACTATAACGTGATTGGTTGTCTTATTTTTTTTCATAAACTTAGTATGGGAATTATAGATTTGTAACTAGAAAGGACACGTCGCTGAAACAGGATAAATAGAATACATTAACAGATCCTATGATTTTTAAGAATGCTATTGTGTTATATTTATTTATTTATTTCATGGAAAACAAGCGGCTTAAAACGTATACTATAGATCATAACATGTTAGCAAATTAGCACTTGAAGCATAAGGTAGTTTTACCTGTAGGGTTACTCTTGAATCCAATCCCAATTTCACTAAAATTCTAATCCGAATCAATCCCAATTCCAATGTTAAATAATTTGGTACCCTTGAACAAAATCGAGCTGGAAATTGAAATCGCATATGCGATCGACTTAACATTGTGACTCACAAAATAACAACACTGTGTAAGTGCTGCCATACTCAACATAATAGAAAATACTAATACCAAAATTGGTTGAAAACATTTCATTTATTTATTTAATTATTTATTTATTTATTTATTTATTTAATTATTTATTTATTTATTTATTTATTTATTTATTTATTTATTTATTTATTTATTTATTTACTTATTTACTTAAATTTAAAATACTTTACCAAAAACCATCACTTTTGATGATATTTAGTCACTTTCAAGATAATAAAAGCGTATAGGAATGATTTTTGAAGGGTAAACCACACTTTAGGTATATCTATAAAGATATTATAGTCCTCAAAATTTTAGCAACCAGCGGGATTTGAACCCGCGCCCTCCAACTCTAGTTGGTAGAACGTCCAATCCGGTGAGTTGGAGGGCACGGGTTCAAATCCCGCTGGTTGCTAAAATTTTGAGGACTATAATATCTTTAGGCCAACCTACCAACAGCTGGAGGATCTAGCGGATTTTTTACAAGATAATCCAGGGATAGCAAAAGGTTGTTGCGCTCCGCCCATGGGAATTATCATGTGTTTGTGTTTGTGTCATCAACAAGACTGAGTGTATATTTTGTGTATAAATTTGTCCAAAATATTAAAAATAAGAGACAAACGTGCCATTTTACTTCCGAACACAACACACTCGAACGCAAAAAAGTTAACTTTTGAAAACTGTAAAAATTCTATCGCAAACTCGACTTCAAGCTCAATTTGTCAACGTCAAATCGCGTCAAGAGTACCGAAAAAACGTATGGTATAAAAATGAGTCGATTCCATTTAGTTTCATAAAATTCCACGGACAAAGATTCCAATCGTGCGCTAGTATCGGATTCAAGAGACCAAATACCACGATTTCGTTCCAAATCCCAAATTACGATTGAAATCGAGTGTCAAGAGTAACCCTGCTGGTAATAAATAGTACGAGTTGGTACCTGGAACTTGATCTTAGACAGAAGATCGCAACATTCCAATTTGTTCAGAACCAGGCTACGCAGAAATGTGAAGTCAGCCACCTCACGTCGGCGCGACTCGGTGACTTCATTTATCATCTTCATCACCATTATTTTTTTTTTGGTTGAAGACAGCCGATCATCAACATGCAACCAATGTGCGTGCAGTATTTTTAATTTGACATGAGTTTAACTTTAACTAACTTACCAGAAACCGAGGGTAAGTTAGCACTTGACATAAAACATACCATGTGGTCCTCAGGCGTGCGTCACAGCACTATCGCAGACGGACGTGATGTCGGGCCTGAAGGTAGCCGTGAAGACTTGCCGCGAGTGTGTCGGCGGCGCGTGTGAGGCGCTCGCTTCTATATTCAGCAGCACGGCCAACACGGACCGGCTTGTTCTACAGGTATGGTCATAGACAAATAATGACGCCCAATGATCACATACATGGATCCTGTAGGGTTACTCTGCAATCCAGTTCAAATTCTAATCCGAATCAATCACCAAATCCAATGTTAAATAATTTGTTAAAAATGCGGATGGTGTAGAAAAGTGTAGAAATGAGTCGATTACATTTAGTTTCATAAAATTCGTCGATTTCGTTTCAAATCCCAAACTAGGATTGAAATCGAATGTCGAGAGTAACCCTGCTGGACCCTAACTAAAAAGGAGGAGGATCTCAATTCAGCAGTATTTTATTGTTCATTCATTATCATCATCAACCTGAGGATGTCCACGGCAAGCCTCCCTCATAGAGCTCCACTTTAAGCGGATGCTTGTTTCTTGCATCCATCGACCCCTAATTCTCCCATTATTATAGAAATAGCTAATAACAAACACCACTTATTTCTCTTACTTACTTATCTTCAGGGAAGATATTTAAAAAATTTACAGGCATTAGAAACGGATCTAATAGGCGAGCTGCTATCGTTACTAGAGACGAGGCTAGAGGGCCAAACGGCGGCGCAACTAGTGAACGCACTGAAGGCTATGTCTCGGTCTACCCTCCACGGCGAGAGAGTGCGGACTGTTCTAGCCAAGAGCCGAGTGTGGGAGCAGTATGCGGCGCAGAGGCACGACCTCTTCATATCCTCCGTGCCTCAGCATCATTCACTCACAGGTGGGTACATCACTCGAGATACAATTGAAGGGTTAACAAACAATCAATACAAAAACAGTAACCACTGAGCTACAACATGGGGCATTTCAAGACGGGTAAATAGAGTCCTCAAAGGTAGGTTAACTCTTTATAAGGCAGAGAAAGCAGGAAGTGGTAGGAAAGCGAAATTTGGGTAAATCACGCTCTTGTATTACAATTTTAAACGTAGTGGTTTGATTTTCTTGTTCCTTTGTTTCCAAACACAAACACTTTTTATCACTTAATTTCTCATGTACTCCTAAAGCAGCCAATAAGTTTGTGAAGCTTTTTGTCAGAGGTTTTACGACGAATTTAGATAGTAGATAGGCATTAATTTTATCAGCAATAGGCTAACCTTTGACCACGGTCTCACCTGATGGTAAGTGACGACGCGGTCGCACACGCGAAGATTTAGGTTGGTCCTATTTGCAAACCGGCATCACACTTCAGTTTATTTATGCGAAGCTAATATCCTTAAAGTGCAAGACAACTAAAAGCTACTCATGAACCCAGGTCCGGTTCCCCACTCGGCGGGATATCTGACCGCGCCTCCGTCTAACATCCCCGCACAGCCGCCGCCGATCGATTGACGCCGACACCTTGCGTGCCACTAACGCGCACTACTACCATCAACAGAAAATATAACAACCCTGGTAATGTTGCCTGTATATAACTAATAATAAGCTTTATTTCTAGTTCTCGAGGCTTGTTTTGTGTTGAAATTTCATAGATGTAACGCTGAAAATATTGCCCGTAGCAATTAATCATCTTTCTTGCTAGTAGACAGCATGGACGGGTCGGGAAATGGGCAAAAATGTTCATTCCACTGTTTTAGTCGACTTGGCAGATAAGCAACTATGAAGAAAGTTATATGAAACTAGGAAAGATAATTTACTCCAACGCCAGTGTTATGAAGCCAGTAGGGCTAGCATGAGTTTTAAAAATGGGCATATCTCTTGTTTCAAGGCGTTTGACCGATAAACGATAATTTGATAAACCATTCTTTAATTTTAATTGGTCGAAAGCTTTCTCTGATATCTGGAATAATGTTGATTTTTATAGCTCAAACTAGCTTACCTACTCTGGGCTTAAAAGGATCACAGTTATAGGTACTCTTTGCCGGAATTTATGTTCTCTTTATGTACAATATGGAAGAATACAAGTACCGAAGGCGGTGACCACTTACCATCAGGTGGGAGGCCTGCTTGTTTGCCACTTCATTTCATTCAAAATGTAAGCTTATTCTACCGTCATTTCCTATAAAATGAGACAAGCAGTGGTCTAAATTGCTCCGTTAAAAACGAAGAAACATGTACAATAGTGTTATCTCGCTTCCACGGTTCTTTTCAAAGTGTAGTGAGAGTGAGCCGGCAGTAGAAATTTGTGGCTCCATTCAAATTATACTAAACGAAGTGCGTGGCCATTTGATAGCTTTATATTACTGCTACAAAAATATATCATTTTTGTACAGAAACTGTCAATTCGTCAAAATAAGCAATGCAAAGCAGCGCACGAAGCAATGCGCTTCTTACAGTGAGAATAAGAATATGATGACTCTTATATTGTTTAATCTTTAATGCTTTGAGAATGGTTCTTATGTTCTGAGCACTAATGCTTTATCTGCTACATTGATTATAAATATTCGTATTATAAGATTTTGTTTTAAGTTGTAACAATACCATTGTTGTTATGTTCGCGTTACAATATAACCTCTCAGATCATGATCTGGTACTTGCCTTGGTATACAGTTCTGTAAGCACAGAATCGCTCTTGTTCCATCCTTTTCTGTCGCTAAGGATCGTGACTTATCAGAGCGAGAACGATAGCATAAGTGCTTTCGCATCGCTGTCGCTGCCGCATCCCTCTCGCTCCAGGAAACGACGATCTGCGCGATAGAAAAGGATAGTCTAAGTACGCAAAAATAACAAACCGGTTACCCTTTTAATGATGGTCATTAAAATCACATCGTTCTTAAAAGTAAGTTAAAATCGCTATAGAAAGCTATCTTGCCATATTCTTATCAACATCAAAATCTTATTTTTATTCTACTAATGCTGCGCCAATTCATATTAACTGGTTGCGCAGCGCAAGGTCGGTATTGGCAAAAAATAATTTATTATGTTTACGAACTGACAATCGCGTAGTAAGTTAAAGGTGCACTACATCCAATGTATGTATACCAAGGCAACTACACCTTGTACTTATGTATGATAATAATATAATATTAATTAATCTTAACACTTCGAATTAAGTGTTAAATCATGGATTAAGGAATTTATATTAAAGTAATGAAATATGTAAAGCAAATTATATTCTAAATAGTCGTTACACCAGTGATTGAAACACTCGAAGTATTAATAGCCAAAGGGACTCCGTAAGATGTTTTGTCTAAAATTTTGTTCATGCGTCGAGTTTACGTTATTTATTCCTTTATATGAAGAAGCCTTTCTTCTGGCAGGTAGCCATGTGAAGGTGCAGGTTCTTGGTGAGCTGGTGGGAACCCCTATGGTTGATGATAGGCCCTGATGGCAATGAAAGGTGTGAACTGTGTGGCTCGGGCGTGTTCATACACTACACTTCTATAAAAATATTACTCATTGTATTGGCATCTTCTTCATAAATGATTGTTTGAATAAAAATTATAATAATATAATAACATAAAATTATGGAATAAATCTACATATCGGCGCGGGAAGTCAACGTACCTAATAGCCCTTAAACGGTGTTATTCTGTTAATCACAGAAAATTATTGGAACACATTTACTATCCAATTACCATTCTTGATTTCAAGATTTCTTTACCTAAGTAGTATAACGCGTTTTATAAACAAAAGATCTAAAATAACATTTTATTGCTGTTTCACTCCCACTGCGCGTACATATAACGGAGGAAGTGAGAAATCAATACTTCCTTGCTTTCTCCAACAACTTGTTTTTTTTTTGTTAATTAAATAAGCTAAAGAAAACTCGGCGCATGAAAATGTTGATCTCTTTCAAAGGCAAACTGCAACAGCATTCCTAAACGCTAGCGTAAGTTTCGTATCGGTAGGATTTCGCACTTTTATACTATTTTCAATAAATTAACAGGTGTTCAGTTCAGATAATAACAGGATACTACAATACATACAGTGCTTAGCAATACATAGATTCTTAGCACCTTCGGGTAATAGAAAAAGATGCGAATTTTCAATGACTGGACTGGAGGTTGTCCAACTTATAAATTATAAATCGCCCAAATGAGAAAACATTCATTTTTCCCTATTCGCTTTGCAAAAATTCGTTTTTTATTTTGACTGTCTTGTTTTATGTAATTAATAACTTTTTACTGATTATTGCAAAAACGCGCAACCTAAACTTATAAATCCTGCTGGGTACTGTAATTACATTTATTCTCCCTTACTAATAAACATTGCATAACAGTGGAATAGCTACTCAGTGTTCTATCTTGTTTTATCTTTGCTCATTTCACACTCAAATGAGAGAAACAAAACACTAAATAAGTATTCCTTCGTTACGCAATGTTTATTAGAATATGTTTTATAAGCTGATAAATTGCTCTTAGAATTCATAGACTATTAACATGACAAGTTTATTTCTTATGAAGCTTTCTAGTATTATATTTTAAGGCTATCTTGCCAACGTTTCGCCTGGAGACTGACTTTACGTCGAAATAAAATTTAATTGAAATTGCAATCCAAATGATCATTTTGATATTAATTGCAATACTATTAAAATAACAATTATTTTTAAATTACATTCGAATTGATTTTGTTGTTTTTTATGTTATTGTAAATTTTCTCTAAACATTAGAAAGGTAGTATAATGCTTGCAACGACCAACATGTTATTTTTCGATGCGGATTTTACTCACGTTGGTATAAAATATCAACAGTTATAATGACAGACATGCGGACAGACTGAAACCTTATCTAAATTTATTATATGCATATTACAATTTGTGTTTTAATTAATGCGTGTAGTTTTAATGTAGAGCTTTTGTAGGTTTAAAAATAGTTGAGGATAACTTATATAATATAGTTTTTGAAGGCCCTCAACACTTGTACTACTCGTTTAAAAATTTCATGGCTAAAAAGTTATTTACATTATATGTTGACCCTTAACGCGATAGATGTCATTAAAAGAGGATAGCTGAAGTAGATTTTTAAATCGCTTTTAGTCAACCACAGTCTCACGCTCTCAAAGCGTATTGGTGTCTCTTTCTTTTTCACAGCAATTTCAGCTTCCATTCTTCCCTCTATTGTTTACATCTATTATATGTACACATTTGTAAGTATACCCATGCAGCTATTAAAAAAAGAAGGAGGGAATCCCGTCTGACCCGAAACTGAAGCACCCTTAGGAAGCCGGAACGCTTCGTACGTACGAGCGGAACACGCACACGCTCACATCATATGCAGCCGGTCGCCCTACTTTCATCTGACACACATATGTAATATGTCCGCCATTTTGGGCTTCAGTTCGATGTCAATCAAAACTCAATCCTTCTTTTTTTTATTTCATCCATGAGTATAGCATTGTTTTTTTCAACGTAACTTAAATGGATAATTGACTTTAAACTTTTTTTAAAATAGAAAGCTGTTATTTACTGCGTAATCGTAAAGATTTTATTTCATTTATTTCTATACTTTTGCATTTCACTGATCAATATAAGATGTGTAGATAGTAATATTTAATTGTTTATCAAGTATTGTTCGAAATGTATGAAGTGTTGTCTATGTTGGTTTACTCATATCATTACATTGTTAAGAAAGTGAGCGCATACAAGTATTTTCAGTTTTTTTTCTATGATACAAAGCCTTACAGGATTTAATCAATGCCCAGTCAACTATTCATCCGCATACGTGAATGTAACGAGCGAAAACAAAACAGAGAATTTCAAGCAATTCAAGCTTTTAATGTAAGGGGATATAAGAGTTTATCCGTTAAGAAAAAAAGTGTGCGCTCTCTTTAAATAAAATAAAATCTATAAGAATAATTATTATGTTCTGTATTATCTGCTCATAAAATTTACGAGTGCGTCCTAATTATTATTGTATATTTTATCTGTAAAATAGTGGTAGGAAAGTGAGGGTGTGTGCGTGTTCTGTACTATAACTATAACTTACTACATATATAAAAATTTTGCTGTGTGCAATACACGTTAGACAATTCATTTTATTAGAATACTACGCGTATTCATGCAGAATGAATGGGTGCTGTTGCACGACATTCTATAAACTAAATGTAACTAAAAATATTTCTGTCCCTTACATTTGGGTCGAAATGACAAGGACCTCAGCAGTTTTAGAACAGCACATGATTTTGATTTCAGTGGAGTAGTAAGCTGCAAATAAGTTCAGCCCTGGCGGGGTACTCACGTGTTCTGTACTCTTGGTACTATTTTGGAGAAAGCTCATCACGTCATTAATTTAATAAAAAAAATATTCGATATTCGATAGATAATACATTCGAATGGGGTACTGCTAGCTAGTTTTTATTATTTTATTTAACTAGTTGAATATTGACGTGTCTTTACAATTATTGAAATATGTATACAATGGTGTACGTCCGATATTCTACGTATTACATATTTATGTACGTTCGATATTCTTATCATGCATATTATATGTATCCCTACTGTTTTGCCATTGTGAGTTTTTGCCTCGCCAGGGCTCTATTTTATTAAAATAACAGTTTGTTGCTGTAATGACAATTATTTAATACTATACAGTGCTGTAATATACCATTAACTCGTCCGTAGTAAACAGGTTTAAAAGCAAAATTAAAATAATCTAATTCGAAATTAGATAAAATTAGGCTGTGTAATAAATACTCTGTAAATCACAGACCGGTAAAGTGCAGAGGTTGCGATGAATGTCAACGAATGGTAAGGCTGACCGCATGCGTTGGTGCGGATCGCAGCGATGATATTGGATATTTTTATATTTAGTGCTAAGTATATCCTGTAATATATACCTATGAAGTTAATATAATTTCAATCTATATACTGTGACTTTAATTTTTAGTTTAGGAAAAGCATAAAGTTAAAAAAGTCATGTAGAATAGGTTCCTACAGTAGTGTGTTGCCAACATTCACTAAATCCCAACTAAATTAAAATCATATCCGTCTTTTTCATTTCACTTCTATTAGAAGAGTACAGCAAGACTATAACTTTAGTCACTATTATCCATTTTCCGTCTTACCACAAAAATAATTTTAAACATCGCTTAGATACATGTTTAGTTACACAGCGTCTAAAAGTTAAATGCTCCTTAAACGGATGTTTTATTTTTGTCACTACAAAACCGTGTTTATACCGTGTTTACTTAAACACTGTCTAAATCGATCCACATTTTTTTAATAAGGTGACATACGAAACGTTTCATTCCGCGCAGTACTCATTTTGTAAATCCAATACATGTTAGCGTCATAACTGTGACCATAGAAAAAACGGAACGTTATTAGCGTGAAGTTTGACTGTGTGTGTTATGATGACAGCGACAGTTAAACACCTCTTAAACTAAGGGTTGAGTATGTTTAAATTTTAGCACGTGTTTAACGCCCGTCTATCTTAAACGAATGTTAGGCGCGGAATTGTGGTATGGAATTCATGAAACAACTGTTCAACAAGTGTTTAAGGCGCGTCTAAATCTTTTGTGGTAAGACGGTTTGTGTTTTAGTTTGGTTTTGGCATGGGGTCCCATCAGGTACAAACCAAAAATAGCCCGAAAGTGAAAAATATGTAGTGATCGTATCGTGAACGTTACTAGTTAGTGTCCAGTGTATTCATTTGGCCCAATACTTCGCCAACACGCAATAAATGTCACTTGATAATCTTGCGTTATGCAGAAATAAAGTAATTCGTAAAATAGTCCGCGTTATTCCGTTGTATGGGATGAGGCATCTGTACTGTAGGTATTATATTATCTGGGGTTTTGTAATCATCATACTTCCTACAATTTTGTAAGAAAATGAAACAATCAAATTTTTAGTCGGATGTCAATTTTATTACAAAGTATTTTCTTAAATCTATATTTTATAGTAATAGGAAAATATCAGCTTACAAACAAAATATGTACATAAAATTATCGTTACTTACATTATAATCTACCTACATATTTACATAATAGAAAACTCTTTACCCTGTATTTGTTTCTAATAGTTAGAATATCGTCGCTGCTTTAGCCATATTTTATACGTGGAAGATCACATCTTACTCCAGTTATCTAACTAATTGTACCCACATAAAAATATGATTAGCTTCATTTGAATTCATAATTTTCGAGGTGGACGTAACACGTTGCCGAGGCAAATTACTACAGCTAAGTATAAACCACAAGTTCAGTAAAGCATTCTGTCCTCGTTTCTAACTTTCTAACGCACAAAATGAATAATCACTTGTTTTTACTAAGTACTTCGTGCTTTTCATTGGTTACAGAATCATTCAAGAAAAATACCTGCGACATGTCAATGGTAGAGCGTCTAAAGGAGAGTGGTAATACTCCATTCGGGTTCTTATTATAACGGTACTTTTTATTGACTAGCCGCATAGCGTCGACTAATCCAGACCGACCCTACATTACCCTGTCCGTCATACGGGTGATTTCGACAATGTGACGGGCGGTGAGGTGTAGTGGTTGTGTGGCGCCTTCAGAGGTCTCTCGTAACTCTCGCCGCGCGTCCAACTGCGTTTGGCCCTAGAAAAAGAAGAATATTATTTATTCTCGAGTTCTAATTTTATCCGTATAGTAGACAGGAGACTAGAGAAAGGACATCATTTATTGATTTTTCCATCCTCACTGATGACTGTTGAGGCGAGGCTGGCTGGAAGAAAGCGAATAAACTATTCGTGATCCTCGTAATCTCCCTGTAAACTGTTTTATGTATATACCTATCACAGAGCATTTAAACAAAATATGACGCTTCGCATGTTTTTTTTGCTCTGCGATACCTATCTATGAAGATTTCTCTATTAGTTCGGCAAACGAAACTGATAAGCGGTTGAGGCGGGTCGTTGTCGATCGAGCGAAAGATAAAAAACTTGTTGAGCAGCTCGTCCATTCGCTCGTGCAGCTCTGGTAAGTAAACCCGCACTTGTCAAGCTGTCAACAGATTGGCTTGAATATGTATCTTATAATCATATTAAAATATTTCCTCGGCATGAAATGGTAGTGCATCCTTTTCTCACTGAGTCTGTTGTTGTCAGTTGTGCTTGTTTAACAAGCAGCTCGAAACAGGCGGAGAACCGGCGTCGATCTCGAGCGAGAGAAAATTCACCTAGCAAGTTGTTAACTGGATGGCTAAGTATCCTACCTGATGATCATGTTAAAGTATCTGTGCGATATAGAAGCGGAATCGTCGCTTAAGCGAGAAATATTGGTTGAGCAGCTCGTCTATTCTCGCGTGCAGCTCAGGAAGGTAGATCATTTACCTTCACCTGTCAAGTTATGGTGTATTTTTACCTGATGATCATGTTAAAGTATCTATGCGGCATGGAAGCGGGCGGCGGGGGCGGATCGTCGTCTAGCTCGAGCGAGAGGTATGTGTCTGCGCTCGCACAGTTGAGCAGCTCGTCCAATCTCGCGTGCAGCTCGGAGAAGGTCGGCCGGTCGCGGGGCAACGCGCGCCAACATGACTGCATTATATCATACCTGGGGGATGGTGACCATAAATAGAAGATTGTTAACTTTTAAAAGTGCTATGGATAGCCTATTTGCAATAAAACAAACACTTTGTCTCTTGTCTTTACTCAAGCAACAACCATTTTAAAGGCGAGAGTTTTTTTTAAATCCAGAGTGGAGGAAAGGATTCTGGAGTCAAAATCAAAATATTTGTTTCAAATAGACTATTCTTGGCACTTTTAGTTACCTACCCTCAGGATCTCCGTGCATGCTCTATCTCGCTCCCGCATTGCGTCATTTTTTAAAGTATTAAATTGGTATAACTTACTTATGAAAATTCCAACCATTGAAAGACCTGCAAAATAACGTCACAAATGTTCAACAAAAAAAATCACATCAAACCAAACAAGATTTCATGCGTTAAAATTCAATCTCCACATTATTTTCGCTTTTCCTGTTTAAACGTATGAAAACTTGTGATTTTTTTGTTGAACATTTGTGACGTTATTTCGCAGGTTTTTCAATGGTTGAAATTTTCATAAGTAAGTTCTACCATTTATACCCGACCTTCAATAAAGTCGCAATGCGAGAGCAAGATAGACGGTGCACGGAGATCTTAAATAGTAGTCATCATTCCTAAATGTGTATGGTGGTGTCGTCCCATACAACGGAATAACGCGGGCTATTTTACGAATTGTTTTATTTCTACATAATGCAAGATTAGCATGCGACATTTATTGCGTGCTGGCGAGGTATTGGGCCAAATGAATACACTGGACACTAACTAGTAACGCTCGCTACACGATTACTACATTTTTTTCACGTTCGGGCTATTTTCCGTTTGTACCTGATGAGACCCCGTGGTTATACTAGGTACTACTATTTTAATATCTGTGGTAATAATTAGGTATAAATAAATAAAAAATATGTGTGGACATTTCACACAGCGCTATCTAGCCCCAAACTAAGCATAGCTTGTACTATGGGAACCAGATAACTGATACAATACTTATTATACTTTTTGTTTGTAAATACATACATAGAATATAATATAACACCCAGACACAGAACAAACATCTATGTTCATCACAAAAATGTTTGTCCTGGGTGGGAACGAACCCACTGTCCTCAGTTCAGAAGGCAGGGCTACTACCAATAGGTATCAGGGCCGTCGACGTATGACGTACAGTTGCGTGCTGCAGTTGTGGGGTCGCGGCATGCGGTACCCGGCGCGCAGCAGCCGCACGAGGCGCGCGGCCGGCACCGCCGCGTACGGCGCGCCGCCCACCGTCACCACCTCCCACACCACCACGCCGAACGACCATCTGCGACCAACGGACACCGTGTGGGGTTGCTTGTTAGGGGCCGGTTGAGGCGGGGTGTGTTACTGGTTAACGGGGCTGGTGTATGGGATGCAAACAACAAGGTGGAGTGTCACTGGTTGCGAACATCCGGGCGGGGTGTGTCACCGGTTGTAAACGGGGCAGGTGTGTCACTGGTTGTATGGGGTGTGAGTTGCGACTAACAGTGGAGGGTATGTCACTGGTTGTAAACGGGGTGGGTGTGTGACTAGTTGCAATCTATGTAGTATCCCAGGCAGTATGCAGTTGTGCATGTCTGGTGGTACAGGGTGTGATGGGTAGCAAACAAAGTATAGGGTAGATGTGTGGCTGGTTACAAACGAAATAGGGGTATCACTGGTTGTAAACGGACGAGAGTATAATTGAACATGCAACCAACCAGGGATGGATGTGTGACTGGTTGCAATCAACGAACCGGGTGTGTAACTGATTACGATCTGGTTGAGTGTACCTTCTATTCGCATTAAGCGTTTTACTAAGTCATTCATGATCTAGGCGGCTAAGGAATGGAATGCTTTTTCAGCATCAGGTCTGACCTGGATTTTTTCAAGTCAAAAGTTAATGGATATCTCATGGAAAAACTGTTTTCACCTTAGGCTACGTTAGATACTTATCGGAGCGGGTATGTCACTGGTTGCCATTTGCCGGGCGGGTGTAACAAGATCTTCGGCTTATAGTAGGCCTCATCACTGGCCACTGCAATTTGAACTACCATCTGTATAAAACCGGGGCTACGGATAGCCCCCTATGTAGAGGGTGCCTGCTGAGATATTGCACAGCTACAGAGGAAGCCAGATACACATCAGGAATGCTGAGACAAGTGGACGCACAGCATTCTACTCAAGATTGTTTGAATGCCTCATCTGCATCAATACAACACCCAACATCAGCACCACTGGAGCAGTTGTGCCAGCAACCTAGAGCCACACTCCGTTATTTTAAGGAGTTGGGGTGGCTCGGGTAGATGCTGGCAAAGGGGGAAATGCACAATACACCCCAAGCGGGACGTCAGTGCAGGACTTAGCGCCCCCACGTAGAATTAGAATTAGACTGGTTGCAATGCAGCCAAAAAGATGGGTGTATGACTAATTGTAATCAAACGGTGCGGGTATTTACGACCGACGTTTACTGGTTGCAAACGGTATATGACGGATTGCAACCAAATGATATAATGAACATTAAAACGCGAGTAAATAATACTTACACGTCACTCTGCGACGAATAAATCCTCCTCGTCAAGGATTCTAGCGCCATCCATTTAACTGGCATCTTTCCATTACCCGTCTGTTTATACTGGTTTTCCTCGTACACATCTCTCGAAAGACCAAAATCTGCTATCTTTAGGGTCCTATCACCTGTCACCAAGATATTCCTCGCTGCTAGATCTCTATGGACCAGCCTGTTTGAAGCTAGGAACTCCATACCCATTGCAATCTGTCTGCAAAACGAAATTAGATCTAGAGGAGTCAGCTCTGTATCGCAGACTCCTTGGAGGTCGTACATTTTGTTCACGACGAGCCTTGAGTGTTCTTGGGGTATTTTGCACTTGAACAAGTCGTTTCGATAGTCTGAAGTGTCAATGTTATTGTTGTAGTATTTTGCGTTGCGTTTGGAAAGCATAACGTCCCAGGAACATCTAAAAGTAAGAAAAGCAACCATACATGTTATTTTTTTTCTATAAAGTACCTAGCTCAATTGGACACCAGATAGACCAGAAAAATAAACTGGTCTTTCTAGCTACACTAATAAAGCGGGGTTATAGTGAAGATATGCCAGGCTACCTCAGGAAGCTGAAGAGGTTTGCAGTCAGGGTGGTAGTGTAATAGCATGATATTCCAGCTACACCCAGGGTGGTGTTGTTACCTGAGGAAGCTGAGCAGGTCCCCGCGGCTGCAGTACTCGGCGATGATCCTTGGACGCCGACCGCTGCAGCACCCCACGAGGCTGACCACGTGAGGGTGCGCGCCCACACTCTTCATCAGCTCCATCTCAAGACGAAACGCGCGCATCTCTTCCAGTGATGGGAAATCTGGGTGAATTATGTGGTGAGTTTAGCGTAATGGCTTCCAATCTATCGAAGTAAGGGTTGGTGGCCCACGCGTACAAACGCGAGCCCCTGGAAAAGCGGTTCTGGTAAAAGGTAGAAAATATGGCGGATTGATTTGAAAACCTACCGTCTTACCACAAAAGATTTAGACGCGCCTTAAACACTTGTTGAACAGTTGTTTCATGAATTCCATACCACAAATCCGCGCCTAACACTCGTTTAAGATAGATGGACGTTAAACACGTGCTAAAATTTAAACATACTCAACCCTTAGTTTAAGAGGTGTTTAACTGTCGCTGTCACCTTAACACATACAGTCAAACTTCACGCTAATAACGTTCCGTTTTCTATGGTCACAGCTATGACGCTAACATGTATTGGATTTACAAAATGAGTTCTGCGCGGAATGAAACGATTCGTATAATATTTAAAAAATGTGGATCGAGTTAGACAGTGTTTAAGTAAACACGGTATAAACATGGTTTTGTAGTGACAAAAATAAAACATCCGTTTAAGGAGCATTTAACTTTTAGACGCTGTCTAACTAAACATGTATCTAAGCGATGTTTAAAATTATTTTTGTGGTAAGACGGTTAAATCCTACATATTATGGTATGGTTTACAATGTGAATTTATTTTAAAGCCCTGACTTTACACCTAAAACTCATATCCTTGAAAGTGGCGCCTACCTATTCCGATATCCTTACATTTTCGTACCGCAAACCGTCTTCATCATTAACAGCCTGAAGACGTCCACTGCTGAACATAGGCCTCCCCCAGGGAGCGCCACTTAGAGCGGCTGCTCGCCTCCTGCATCCATCGGCTCCCCGCGGCTTTCACCAGGTCGTCGGTCCACCTAGTGGGGGGCCGGCCTACGCTGCGTCTTCCAGTTCGTGGTCGCCACTCGAGAACCTTTCTTCCCCATCGGTTGTCAGTTCTACGAGCGATGTGGCCTGCCCATTGCCATTTCAACTTGCCAATCCTAAGAGCTACATCGGTCACTTTAGTTCTCCTGCGGATCTCCTCATTTCGGATCCTATCTCGCAGGGAAACACCGAGCATTGCTCTCTCCATAGCTCGTTGCGCGACTTTGAGCTTAGTAATGAGGCCAACAGTTAGAGACCACGTCTCAGTTCCATAAGTCATCACTGGCAACACACATTGATTGAAAACTTTTGTTTTCAGGCTTTGTGGTATTTTGGACGAAAAGATAGGTCGAAGCTTCCCGAACGCTGCCCAGCCGAGTTGGATTCTTCGGGCGACCTCTTTGTCGAAGTTGGACCTACCCAATTGGACAGTCTGCCCTAGATAGACGTATTTGTCGACAACTTCGAGAGTATCGTTCCCAACAATTACCGGTATAGGTGGAACATGGGCATTTGACATGATTTTCGTCTTGTCCATGTTCATCTTAAGACCAACCTGTCGGGAGACTCTACTGAGGTCGTTGAGCATGGTGCTGAGATCATCAAGCGACTCCGCCATTATGACTATATCATCGGCAAAACGAAGGTTAGTGATATACTCGCCATTTATGTTGATGCCACATCTTTTCCACTCCAAGAGCTTGAAAACATCCTCCAATGCGTTTGTGAACAGTTTCGGAGAAATAACGTCTCCCTGTCTCACGCCTCTCTGCAATGGGATCTGTTCCGTACTCTGGTCTTGTAGTCGGACTGACATAGTGGCCTTACTGTACAAACACTTCAACACTTCGATATACCTATAGTCAATTTGGCATCGCTGTAAGGACTGCAGCACCGCCCAAGTCTCGATTGAATCGAAGGCTTTCTCATAGTCCACAAACGCTAGGCATAGCGGCCGATTATACTCTTCGGTCTTCTGTATAATCTGGCGTAGCGTATGGATGTGGTCTATGGTGCTAAAGCCTTTTCGGAAACCGGCTTGTTCGGGAGGCTGGAATTCATCAAACCTGCGTGCGAGACGATTCGTAATGACCCTCGAAAACAGCTTATACACATGACTCAAGAGCGAGATGGGCCTATAGTTCTTCAATAAGGTGTTATCACCTTTTTTGAAGAAGAGCACCACCACGCTCTTGTGCCATGCCTCCGGCGTTGTACCTTCAAGGATGACAGAATTGAATAACTTCTGGAGGACTATAAGTACCGGTCTACCACCCGCTCTCAGAAGTTCGGTCGTAATTCCATCCTCACCTGGTGCCTTGTTGTTTTTAAGCTGTTTGAGGGCCATTCTAATCTCGTACAGGCTGACGTCCGGGATATCTTCGGTATAGTGTCGGACTAACTTGGCTCTGGTGTCCTTAGCTGTGTTAGTAGCGGGCTCACGTGTCGAGGTGTATAACTGTCCATAGAAGTTCTCAATCTCTCTCAGGATCTCAGGCTTGGATGAAATGACACTACTTTTCTCGGTCTTCAGTTTTGTCATTTGGCTTTGCCCAATAGACGAATCTTTGGCGAACACCTTAGAGCCTTGGTTCCGCTCAATTGCGGCCTCAATACGTGAAGTACTAAAAGCACGCAAGCCGTGTCGCATGGAACTCCAGATACGTCTATTGAGTTCACCGTAGGCTGACATATCAACTGAAGACTGTAGTTTCATTTCGCTCCGGTCTGCCATTAATTTAAGAGTGTTTCCTGAGAGTTTCTGAGTCCTCTTTCGGCGTTGGGTCTTGAAGAACTCAGCTCCAACAGCTTGGACAGTTTCCACCAACCCGTTGTTCAACTCGTCCACAGTGTTGCAATCGGCAAGGCACTGGAAGCGATTTTGGAGTTCCAGCTGAAAGCCTTCGGGGTTTTGGATTTGGACAGGGTTTGGACGGAGCGTAGACCTCACCAGACGCGACCTTTCAAGCTTGACATTGATATTCAATGTGCCTCTTACAATACGGTGATCGCTACCGGTTTTCACCTTGCTGATCACAGAGACATCATCGAATATTCGCTTCTTGGTCGTCATCATGAAGTCTATCTCATTTTTCGTGGAACCGTCGGGGCTTATCCACGTCCACTTCCTGGATGGCCGCTTCTCGTAGAAGGAGTTCATCATAAAGAGGCCCTCCTTCTCCATGAAGTCAGCCAGCCTTTGTCCCCGAGGGTTCCGCTGCCCGTATCCAAATGGCCCCACTCTCAGCTCATCGCCATTCCTTGTGCCCAACTTCGCATTAAAGTCTCCCATCACAACGGTGAAGTATGTTTCGGAAGTATACATGGCTTCGGATATATCCTCATACATAGCTTCTACTTCATCGTCGGAGTGTGCCGAGGTCGGTGCGTATACCTGGATGACCTTCAACGAATACCGTTTGGTTATTCTGAGTATCAGGTACGCTACCCTGGTCGACACACTGTCGACTTTGATCACGTTGTTGACGAGAGACTTGCGGACGAGGAACCCGACACCACCTTGGGAAAGTTGGTCTCCCTCCCGGTAGAAGAATAAGTTACCGGAATTTAGGATTATCGTGTCCTGTCCCTGTCTTCGGACTTCTGACAATCCCATTACATCCCAGCGTAACTTACTCATCTCCTCCTCCAATTCGACCATCCTTTCGTCAGCCCTCAACGTGCGCACGTTATAAGTTGCCAGGGCCAGGGGTCGTGTTTGGTGGGGTTGGTAGCCGGGCGTCTTCCGGTGATTCTTCGCACCCCCTGCCCTGCCGTTACCATGACCGCTACCGGAGCCACGGGATAGCAGAGCCGCCGGGGACTGGGGGCCGTTATTGTTTGTGCTTGTCATTAGGGGGGGGGGGGGGTTTGCCATAATCACCACGCTTGGCAGGCGGCTTGGTGATCGCAGTAGATTATGATGGTGGAGACCAAGGAGAATGCTGCAGCCCATTCCCTGGACGTTCCCTTAGCCGACTTTTACGGCACCCACGGGAAGAGATGGGGTGGTCCTATTCGTAACCGGGACCACACGGCATGGGGCCGGGACCACATGTGTTATGGTGACAGCGACAGTTGAAGACCTCTTAAACTAAGGGTTGAGTATGTTTAAATTTTAGCACATGTTTAACGCCTGTCTATCTTAAACGAGTGTTAGGCGCGGATTCGTGGTATGGAATTCATGAAACAACTGTTCGTAAACACGATATAAACATGGTTTTGTAGTGACAAAAATAAAACATCCGTTTAAAGAGCATTTAACTTTTAGACGCTGTCTAACTAAACATGTATCTAAGCGATGTTTAAAATTATTTTTGTGGTAAGACGGCAAATGTTTAAGGCCCGTCTAAATCTTTTGTGGTAAGACGGTAGGTATCCATCCTAAATAAACTCCGACATAGCCAGATCTCCTGATGGATGCAGGAGTCGAGCAGATGCTCAAAGTGACCTTCTCTAAGAGAGGCCTCGGTATGTTAAGTAGTGGAAGTCTTCAGGCTGTTGACGATGATGAGGAAAAATCCTGTCTATGGAAGGACCTGCTTATTTTAGTTACCTTTAAGCATCTTGACGGCAACTTCCTTCCCCGCCGGCGCCAGCGTCCCTCTCCTCACGACCCCGAAGGCACCTTCTCCTATGACCTCATGCAGCAGGAGCCTCTCAAACTTCACCTCCCATCCGTCCAAGCCTCCACTTTCCACACCAATTGGCTCTACACCGCTGTCTTTTCGATGATTCTTGGTATCGGAGCCTCCCTGCACAGAATTTTAAAGTTAAATACTTAACTTTACCATGGTTTTTAGACTTTTGGGAGTTGTTCCAATGGCGATATATTGCCGGCATAACATAACCTTGTATGAATGAGATTCTCTAGAACCCATGTATTCGAATTGCAAGCAAAAAACAAAAATAATTATTAAGAAAAGAGTTTACTTACCCCCCTTCTGTCCACGCAGGAGTGCCAACGCAACCATTCCCTTTTAGGGCCCTCAAAGTCTTTTAGCTTAGCCCTCAAATCGGGTATTTTAAGCATATTTTCATCGCTCGTAGAACTGACAACCGATGGGGAAGAAAGGTTCTCGAGTGGTGACCACGAACCGGAAGACGCAGCGTATGACCGGCCCTCCACTAGGTGAATCGATGATCTTGTGAAAGCCGCGGAGAGCCGATGGATGCAAGAGGCCTACGTTCAGCAGTGGACAATTTCAGGCCGTTAATGATGACCTCCTAAGTATCCCCAGATCGTAGTTTTATAGTGGAGTCGTAGTGTAATAAATCGGAGGGAGACGCCGCTCTCGTTCATACCGCACCCCATCGTTGCTCCGTCTAGCGGCCGAGTTGATTCACTATTAGTATTTATACACTAGGTGGAGTAGCGAAGTTTACCTCATGTTTGTAGGGCAGTCCGTTCCGCCTGCGTACGCGCAGCCAGCAGAGTGCGGCGGCGAGCGCGGCCGCGCTGCCCGCCGCCCACGCGCCCGCCGCCGCGCCCGCCGCGCGCCACAAGCCGCGACCAGCTGTGGCAGACAACAGGCATGATGACTCTAATTTTTTTTGCATAAATTAATAATATTCCTCAAAAGATAAACATTTGTGAAAGCAAAAATAAAATATCTCAAAAAACGACAAAGTTACAAGCATTTTAAAAACCGTAATGGAAAGAGTTAGCTCGGCCAGTGACGTCAGATGAACGTCTTTATAGTACCTCATTACTAAGCTGTGGTAGTTTTTCATAGTAACTGTCGAGGCGCTCTGTTTCGCGAGAAAGGGACAGGAGATACCTCCTATAGAAACTTTAAAAGCTCATTACTCCGTGATTTATTTACCGATTTTACTTATTTTTTCAATTATTGCTTTCATTTTTAATCTTCTTTATGAAAGTAATATTTACTTGTTCATTTTTAATAGTAGTCATCATGCCTATTACTTAAAAAAAAAATTGCGCGTTTTTTTGTGTTTTAGGGTTTTGTGGTTTAGGGCACCTACTTGTGTAGTAGGTATCTGTTGTGTAATATGTGTTTTGGTGTGCAATAAAGTGTTCTTCTATTCTATTCTACAATTATTTAATTTCAAATATTTTTAAATACTAATTATAGATACCTACTTACCTAATCGAATTTTGACTTGTAAAAGTGCTAAGAACAGCCTATTTGCAATAAATTATTTGACTTGACTTTATCGAAAACGCTCTTTTGAACACCTAGCCGATCGATTATCTCTTTAGTCCAATATGCTTTAATTTACCTATACCTGCACAGTGAGATTCCTGCCAGTGGTTCTGCGCGAAGCAGTAGTGTGGAAGCACTCATCATCATCATCATCATCATTAACAGCCTGAAGACGTCCACTGCTGAACATAGGCCTCCCCCCGGGAGCGCCACTTAGAGCGGCTGTTGCCTGTTGTAGCTAGTGAAATGACTGGGCAAATGAGACTTAATGATCTGATCAGATAGCCTAGTATATAATCTTATTATTAGACTGTAATATCTCAGGATAGCGCGCAGTGCTTGTGTCACGTGAAACTTTAATTTAGATTTCCAAATGATACTGCAGCTGTGATGGACACCCATTACGCTTAACATCCGACGAATGACTATCTCGTTACGTCATAAACAACAAAAACACAAAACTAAAAAAACTATTGCCAATGAAATAAAATATACATGTACAGGAATCAATATAATTATAACGGGCAAATTGCCTTTATTCTTTAAAATAACAAGGTACTACAATAATAAAACTACTAAGTATACTATACTAAAAGCTTCTAGTACACTATACCGTTTGATAGCGTACCCAACATGCTGGCAGCATTTGCATCGTTAAATTGCTTCGTTGAGCCAAATAAGTGCCAGCATTTTGGTCACGCGTCGCATCGAGTAGGTGCCATATACTTTGGAAAACGCGATGAGCTCCCGACGGACCCAGGGTCGCAACACATAGCTCGGTAAAAATAAACCTTACAAACTAGTGTAACAATGAGCGGTCTTATCACTAACAGCTATATCTCCCAGACGACCCTTGGATGGTCAGTATCAGTTATAAAAGAATTAATACAGGTGTAAGTAGTTCCCTTTTATACTTCATCTTCCAAACTTAAATAAGTATATATAGACAAACAGCGACTTTTTGATTGTTTTTTCTGTACCTAAGTATCACCATAAGACGCTGGTTAGATTAGATGATGCTGGTGTAGAAACTCACGTGGGAAGATGGCTCTTCTACTGGTTTGTGCTCTTTTGGTTCCAAGGATAGCACAAATTGACACATTGTATAGGCCTTTGCCGGTAATGCCCCTGAAGACGGCTTCCGTAGCATTCTGTAAAGAATTACTTCTTTATTATCGAATTTAGGCAAAGCATTCGACCACTGTCTCGCTTGATAATAAGCAATGACGTAGGCTAAGTACCTACAATTGGGCTGGAGGCATGCTTGCTTCGTCGTAGATTATACTGTTTTTTTTAAATAAAGAGATATTCGTGGACTTTTCACACAGCGCCATCTAATTCCAAACTAAGCAAAGCTTGTATGGAAACCAGATAACTGTACCCCTAGTGCGAGTTTTCCAATACGTGAATACGCGCAAATCCATTTAAATTTTGTACTGCCATGTTTAGTTCATCAACGCGTCCGCTAGGGGCGCTGCAGAGAAATGTATGGGAGAAAAGGGAGAAAACGTAAACGAAACAAGAATAAGAATAAGAATAAAGAATAAATATTATTTATTGCCAAAGAATAGAATAGAGAACATAACTTTATACATTATAACAATTATAATAATTACTTGGCAACAGGAGTACGCTCAGCACTGTACTGCGTGGAAAAGTTCTACGCAGGGCTGGTTTTCAGCGTACCCCAGTTCTCGAGCAAAGATGTTAGTCGAGTGTTAACGAGTGTGCGCGGGTGATAAACCTATAGTAGTTAATATTATTACACAGCTTACAAAAAAAGGATATCCTAAGTTTAGAATAAATTAAAGTAAAAATATATGTTCAAATTAAAAAGTAGGTGTTAAGGTAATTTCACTAAATAGGTAGATGTAATTTATAAACATATATAAAAGATACCAAACACGGGCCGGTAGTGTGGTGTGCTAACAATAATGTCTGAAGGTGAATGTTTGACGCGTCTGTTATGGTGTGGGGTGTGTATGGGGGTGTGTTATGAGTTATGAGTGACTGTGTGAATGCTTAGTATATGTGTGGAAAATGTTATAAACTTATTTGAACAAGTTTTAGTAAACTATCGAAACTCGTACTAGGGGTACTAGTAGAATACTTAGATACTTTTTCTTTTGTAAATACATACATAGAATACAATATAACAGCCAGACACAGAATAAACGTCCATGTTCGCCATACTGGGTGGGAATCGAACCCACAACCTATTTCAGAAGGATATACCAACTGAGCAATCAGGCGTGTAAAGTATTTGCAGTGCCGAACGGGTTTCCGTTGGCAACGAGCAATGGAGAAAGCCACACAGCACGAAATTCGCCCCTAGACAGAGATGAAATTCTAAACTAATTTCGTGCCGACAGTAAGCGCATAGCGCATTACACTAATGCCATTTACCATTGTCGATTGCTTGTGTGGATTGATAGAGGTTTTATTGGAATTTATATATTTTACTCTATATATCTGGGTTAATAGAATAGTTCCTTAACTTACCCCCGGCACGAGAATAGTGGTGTTCCGGTCCGCGCGCAGTGTCACGTTGTAAACGTCAGGCGTTACGGGCAACTTGGACCACGCTACCCTCACCGTCCATGCACCCCAATCGTCCTCAGCTTCGATTCTTACGTGTTGAGGATATGTTAACTTTGGCTTTACTGGAATAAAGCAAATAATCAACTGTAGCTTTAGAGAAAAAATAATAACCAGCCAAGTGCGAGTTGGACTCACGCACGAAGGGTTCCGTACCATTATCTATAAAAACGAGCAAAAAAAATCACGTTTGTTGTATGGGAGCCCCCTTATATATATTTATTTTATTGTGCTTTTTAGTATTTGTTGTTATTGCGGCAACAGAAATACCTATATAATCTGTGAAAATTTCAAACTATCATGGCTCATAGCGTTCATGAGACACTACTACACAAGTTTGATTAGACAAATATCCACTATGAACGACAGTATAACTATAACAATGATAATAACTAACCTGCGTTAATTTTGGAAGCGGGCGTTCGGAACTTATGGTAGGTGGTGCCGTGCGCGCCTGTCACTTGCAAGTAGCACAGGTCGCCGGGCAGCAGGCCCTCCAGGGACGCACGCGGCGGAGACCCTGGCTGGGAGTGCATACCTTAATAAATGACACTGACCATCTTATGCCTATTTAAAAAAACTTTGCTAAGCATCACTTCACTTTCCTCTGGTTTCTCGTACGTTTTTTAAATTCATACTTTTGCATGCAGGAGGCGGGTAGCCGCTCAAAGTGGCACTCTCGGGGTTCTCTGGAGGAGGCCTATATGTCCAGCAGTAGACATATTTAGGCTGTGGCTGATGATGATGATGATGACACCAGTTATTAAAAAAATTCACGACAGAAATTCCAATTTCGTCAGTAAAATAACGCCCCAGCCTAATAAAAAGGCAATAATTGTCGTAAAAAAAAATTACGTTTTCTTTAGAAAAATAGATATGGAATGAGCTCTAACCACCAGCGGTCTTTCCTCAGAGCTCCAGCATTTTAACAAGAGAGTCAAAAGAGTATTATCAATAGGCAAGCAACGCATTAGGAGCACGTCTAGAGAGACTAAAATGTCTACTATACTATAGGCTATGGAACAAAATACTAAGTACATCACTACATTATCCTTACCCATATTTTATTGACCATGATATCTGGGCCGTTGCATTTAGTCAGAAGTTCGAAGCATGCATCAAATTCTGAAAAACCAATAACTAAATCAATATATTATTCCCATCAAGTCGTCTCGTTAAGGCCCTGGTGTCAGAATTTTTAAGCCGCCCAAAGGCTGACTTGGCTTAACGACTATTGTCGTACGAAAGCAGCCGGGACCGACGGCTTAACGTGCCCGCCGAAGCACGGGAGCGCTCAGTTGTAAATACCACTTTGCTGTAGCGGTCACGCATCAAGTCAGGGGTGATATAGTGGTCAAACGCAAGCCTATCAAACAATGAAAATAAAAATAGGCTAATTGATAAAAGAAACTGAAACCAAAAAAATCAAGCCAAATTTTTTAAATTACTAACCACCAGTTCGGTTCCAAGATACCACTGCATTCGAGCTACTTGTCTGTTTCAAGGCCACATGTATATCGTATTTCATTTCTGGTGCTTCCCAGCTGATGACCCTGGTCTCCGGGTGCCACACAAATGGTCTACCACGCTTGTCCAACACTGCTGAGTATGCCCTGTAGTTGGCGCCTTGAAGCACGCTCGCCACACCATATTTTGCTTTTGGGTCTATTAAACTGTAGATTAACTGGAAAAGTGTGAATATTAAAATATCAAAGCCGTTGAAAATTAATTGTTTTAGATAATTATCATTGTCAAATATGTTGTTGGTAGGTATAAAAAAAAATCCTAACATCTTTTATACCTAATAACGTCTACGTCGTCTACTGATCGTGATGATAGGGGAAATTCGTTTTTTCTTCATTTATTATTGGGGAATTCAGAACTAAAATGACAAATAGGTAAGTATTTTGGTATAATTTAAACCTACTAAAATCACTTTCGCACTCGTTTGCGTTGCGTATTATCAGCTATTAATCACCCGCAGTTGAACCGTTATCGGTCATACATACAAAGTTTCTCTTAGGCATTTGTACAGATAGGTAATATACCTACACCTGTACCTAAACGTCGAAACTGCTGCACCGATTGGTATGAAGTTTTCCACAAAAATGGCTTACATTACTGAGTACAATACAGGATACATTGTATCCAAAAAAATAAAAATTTGTGTGGGATGAAAAGTCGCGAGACACTTCATAGCTTTGGATTTTTCTGAAAAACTTAACCTAACATTAGGAGAACTATAATAGCGTGTGCAGGTACTTACACTGAAAGTATTATTATCATTGGGGTCTGGAACTAGCAACACCAGCTGGTGGAGATGCGAGGGCTCCACCTCGAACGTGACGCTGGTGTTCGACCGACAACGGACCCGGATGCCCGTCTTAACGGAATCTGGACAACAACAATAATTTTTATTTAACAAGCCCACCTGTTGAACGTAGCCACTTCCCAACAGGTGGGCTGTTGGGAAGTGGCTACGTTCCGTATAAGCTAATATGAGCATCTGTAATAATGTACCTACATGCATCATTATGCTTGTTAAATGATTAGACTGTTATTGAAATATCAACGAACAACAGCAAAACTATCAGAAAAGCCTAGAAATAAATTTTAAGTTTTAAAATAAAACTTGACCATTTTTAAAAGCTTAATCTAATAGTTAAAATAGTTTATTTCCCATTCTTACCCGTATTCCACGAAAATTCTTTAATGCATTTGTCGTATGCTTCCTGTGCAAAAGAAATACATAGAGTTAGGATATTTATTTATAAACATTTAATATTTCAGACGATGATTTTAGCTAATAAAATATTTTTTTTAATGGGCAATTTGCCTTTATTACTCAAGCTAACTACTACAATAATAAAAACTAAACTAAACTAAAACTAACTACACCACACACTAACTAGCTACACTATACCTACTACAAAGAACATATGAACTGTATAATAGACCGCGATGGCCTATAAACAGTCCAAATGCTCCAGCCCACTGCCGGTAGGTAGCGTACCCAACATACTGGCAGCATTGCCTCGTTGAATTGCAATGCTGATGCGTAATAAAGGCATATTGCCCATTAAAAAAAATTTGTAACTAAATACTATAAAATAAACATAGATCGACTATCTCACAAACATCTTGAAGATCGAACCTTTCAATCTTGCCATTTCCTAGTTTAATTTGTAAGAGATACTTAGAATTTTATTCATTGTTTGAGCTGTGCTGCTTTAAGGAGTAACCTATGAACAATAAGTCTAGTCTAGGTACCTAAGCCTAAGTATTATTAGGTAAGTAAGTACTTAATCTTTTCTTTCTTTCTTTCTTTCTTTCTTAATTGTTTTTATTTCACGCTTTAGGAGTCTCGATGCCATGATTCCAGGTCGAATGGAATGCATGCAACTGCGTCAGCGGAGCGTGTTCCCTGTTTACTAAATGAAGACGGATCCCAATATGAGCGATTGAATCACCGCACCTCTGACTTGTTTGTCAACATCCCAACAATATTGGTGCATCATTCCTGTGTTTAACTCTGGTTTTGATTCTCATTCGTTTCTATGTATGTTGTCAGTACTATTGTTTTGTTACCTTGGTGTCAATAAAGAGTTCATCTATCTATCTATCTATCTATCTATCTATCTATCTATCTATCTATCTATTTCGTATTCAAAATTCGAAATAAATTCATAATACATAGAGAGAGTCCGGGAGAATTTACCAAAAGGGACCACAGCAGCCACTGTTCATAAAATCTTTGTGGAACTTGGTATTACAACGTTGCCACACTTCTCAAAGATTATAATACCTACTACACACCTCTCCCGTTTCGTTCAATGATACAATCCATTAAAAATAACAAGATGTACTTAGTTATATAAAATTCTATGGGCATTTTAGTAGAGGATGGGAGTATACTCTCCCCGATTTCCCCTACGTAATTAATTTGTTCATCTAAAGTGTAAAATATCTTATGTGAGTAAAGTTTTTGGAATCTTTGCGCAAATCAAATGTGACGATATTTTCGTGACAGGGTTTTGAAAATATACCTACCTACCTACCACAGACTTTTAATGGACTTTGGTTTGATTATTGAATAACCAATGTCTATGTTTTAAAAACAGGAAGTTTGAATTATGCGCATGAGTGTATAGAAAACTTCCGGTTTGATCGCATTGTAAATAGCTACAGTTTCATTAAATTGAAACGTTGATTGGAATTGATTTCCATTAATTGAACTGAGATGAGGATTTTGTTCGAGAACTTCTATAAGTTGGATTTTCAATAAATTTTTATGTAAAGTACTACGATAAATGCTTTTGAAAAGTAGAGCAATCATGTCTTTAAATACTGTTTCTGCTCACTTTTAATTTGTTATCCTTTGAATGGATTGCCCATTTCACCTGAGTAGGTCCTATTATAGCTATAGGTAGCTGCGTGCACGTGAAAACGCGAATTCGGCAGAATGCTGAAGTCAAGCCACCTCTTTTGCTTCAAACGTATATGTGTTCAAATGTAACTATTCTTTTTTTATATTTGTGCTAATTTTATAATGGCAATAATGTACTAATTTAATTTTTTTTTCCAAATCGTAACTTTTCAAATTGATGACCCCAATTTCGATTAGTTTTAATTAGTTAAAGTTAGTTGAAAAATAATAGATAACCTACGGATTTCTTTGTTTTTATTTTTTTATTTTATATTTTAATTGTAGATTTCTTTTCAATATTGGCTGTGCTTATGCTAAAAGAATACCTGATTTTAGCTAGAAGCCGGAAAACTTGGATCATATTTTTCCAATTAAGTATTTTAAATTAAAATCTAACTTACTACCGATTTTGTAAAAAAAAAAAAGACCAATCCGAAGTAAGTACCTACAATCCTATCAAATAAAAAAGACATATCAAAATCGGTTTAAATCAATCTTAACATATTAGACAACATTAAAGAAATTCTACTAAAATGCGAACCCCCCTCCCCTTTTTAAAGTTGGTAGATAACCGAATAAAACTTTGTCATACTTAGTACTTACCCAAGTAGTCCATAAATAGCTGAAGTGTTTTTCATGTTTTCGTACAGAACGATTATCTCTGTTATAGTAATGAGTGTCCACTTTTAGCAGTCAATATTCGGCTATTGATTCTGATAACCTATACTATACTTTGTATACTATACTTTGTATCTTTTATACCTACATATCAATCGTGGTTACCGCGTTTTGGTTATCCCTAGTTATCTCCGATAAGGAAAGGTCGTTCAAGTGGTTATTTTAGGTTTTCAAGGGCTGGAAATATTCGTACCTTTTGCTATTAAACTTATGTTCTGGGGGTCTAGCAAAGATCCCAAACGCTAACTCCAAAATGTTCGGAAAAAGTTCTAGCGCACAACTATTCTGCAGCAGGTAGGTAATGCCGGATTACTTTGTATGATGTAAACTGTGTCGATGAGAAAATTATCTCACTAAATCCTAATTATATAACCACTGCTATAAAAAAGGATCTATTGAGATAAAAAAAACTATTAATAGGTACATTTTTGTGTAATATCTTTGAAAATACATCCAATGGGAAAATGAACTCTCACTAGATCTACGATGGATCTAGTAGAGTTCCAGTTATCCCTGTTTATTGAACCTTGTGTACCGACTTCGAAGAGGACGTTCTCAATTCGGTTGTTTTTTAATGTAGGCATGTCCCATACCAACCCAACCAACGATATTCTAGATCAGTGGTAGGTATGTCCACATATCTGCGTTACCGATATCATGGGGTCCCATCAGGTACAAACAAAAAATTCCCAAACTTGAAAAAAAATGCAGTAATCGTGTCTAGAGAGTTACTAGTTAGTTACCGGTGTATTAATTTGGCCCAATACAAAAAAAAAAAACTTTGCCAACACGCAGCAAATGTCGCTTGATAATCTTGGGTTATCTATTCTATACATATAATAAAACTGTAGAGATAAAAAAATATGTAAATGCAAGATATCGAAAAAAAAATGACACAGGTTGGCTTGAAATTTTTCGCTGATCACGTTAAGCTACTTTTGAGATATTTTGTCTGTTTGTTTGTTTGTTTGTTTGTTTGTTTGTTTGTTTGTTATGGCACAAGTTCGAAAATACTGAACGGATTTTCATGCGGTTTTCACTAATAAGCTTAGAAAAACCCGGCGCAAAACATAGGATATATTAAATTTAATATATCGTTAATTTTTTTTTTTTGGTGAAAATGATTTAGATTTCATTATGAAACGGAACGGGATTTTAACAAGATGGCCGCTTCAAGGCCTCAAGGTAAATTTTTTTCTTATATTTTGGATCCACACATAGTGTAGGTATTTAGCCAGTGTCAAATAGTGTCAAAAGGTAAGTTATATTTTGGCTACTAACCATAGATGAGAGAAAAAAAAAAGGTTACACTGCTACTGACGGTAATTTTATTTTGGGTTTATCCGGATGCACAGATTAAAGAAAAAACTCTGGTTACTATTATGGCGCGGTTTCATATACGCCCGAACCTTTGCTGTTGAGTTGGCGCGCAAAAACATCTCTGTTGACTATCCTCGATGTTTTTGTAGCGCCCCAACCCGGACACACAGTCAATTTGTTTGCCTGCTGCGCGACCGACGTGGGCTAAATAAAATGGAGGAAGCAGTAGCATTATATTGCATGTCGACAAATAAATATGTTTTACAAACTGTGAGAGTATTATTTGCGATTACAAAAATAAATTTTAATAGTTTTAATTTATAACTCCTTATCAATATGAAGTAAAACCAGTTTTTTTTTGTCAGTTTATCTGTCCCTTTGAATACGGATCACGGTTGTTATAGTGGCAACTGAAATATATCATCTGTGAAAAATTCAACTGTCTAACTATCACGATTCATGAGTACATCCTGGTGGACAGACAGACAGACGGACAGCGGAGGTTTAGTAATAAGGATTTACTCTTTGAGTACGGAACTCCTATATTTTTGTATTTCATTCTGAACAATCCCCACTGCACTAAGAAAGTAATTTAATGCATGTTTTACAACAGTAAATAACAATTGGTGCGCCTGCATTACCGGGCGGGCTTTTCGGGCTACGGCGAAATACATCGCGCGATAACTTTGCGCTCGACGCATGCAGATTAGAGAAAAACAATGTGTTCATTATGTAAGTGTCTATACCCAAGGAAGTCATAATGTATTTACTTATAGATAAGTTTTTTCGTTAATCTGTGGTCCAAACTAAAAAAGAGGATAGGTATGAGAACCTTCTTGAATATGAGCACGACACAGAGAACAAGGAATTACGAAAACTAAAAACTCCTTAGCCTTTTTTTTTATAAGTTTTAAGGCTTCACGCGATATCATATTTAGCCAATATTGAAACATAACTAAATTATTATTCATGTTTTCGATTTATTGGGTTCTGGCGAGGGCAAAATTCTTTCTTGGCGAACTGGTATTATGTATTAGTTTTCAAAAATCTACTACGCGTTACCATTCGAAATAAGTATTTAAAATTGTGTTTATAGTACTTATTGCTTAACCTTTAGTAGTAACATATTCAGTAATCTGTGCCTATTGACCCTTGCTTTTGCTATGCATTGTAAACCTTTTTTTATTTTGGCATTAGACAAAATTTGTATTTAGCCAATGATAGGAAGTATTTTATGAAAACTGTTTAAAAGCTTAGACTTTTTATAATTATTCATAAGGCTTCACGCGATTATCATATTTAGCCATTATTGAAGCTTACATATTTATTTAAGTTTTCGATTTATATGGTTTTGGCGGGAGCAATGTTCTTTATTGGCGATCTGGTCAAATGTATTATTTACATAAACTTCTACACGTTACCATTCTAATTAGGTATATAAAATTATTTTTGCGCTACTGCTACATTCTTGATCGAACCCAAGGAGGTTTTAAGGTACCAGAGGGTCTAGCAAAGATACCAACTACTAACGCTAACGCCTCACGCTAACTCCAAAATGTACTAGGATGACATTTCGGAAATCGCTTACTTTTCCACAGCTAATGTCATTTCAATACAGTTTTGGAATTAGCGTTTGGCGTTAGCGTTAGTGGTCGGTAGCTTTGCTAGACTCCCTGTAGTACTTACAGCTACTTAACTTATAGACCCTTACCATTGCTACGCATTTTAAAACCTTTATTATTTTGGCATTAAAGTAAGCCGGCGTGCGTGCTATTATTTGTATTTAGATGATACGAAATATTAAATAAAAAATGTTTAAAAAGGGTAGGTACTTAGATATAATAATATGTAGGTATTCATTATGGCAATAAAATTGTATCCTCGAATTAACAACATGGCGCGTAACGTTCGTTTTTGACTGTTTTTGATTTGTTCTTCTTCTTCTTGCATGTTGAAATAAGGTTTTAATAGTTAAAACATTTTAGATCTGTGATTCTGTGGGCTTTTAAATAAACGGGAGCAGAAAACGATTGATTACTCGGTTACTTCAATAAGGTTATAGTTGTAGTAGGTAAGTAACATCTTTGGGTGTAAGTAAGTAATAATTATGTAATGACGATTTAACCTACTTCCTCATTTTCATCACTAGGTAGGTGTGTTGGGAATGAGACAGCGTGGAAAATGTGGATATAATAATAATTATTACTGTCGATTCTTTAAGGAGTGGTGGTTTAGTATTTGTAATTCCTAATTAGTATTAAGAAAATTAATTATGTACGCGATTTATAAACTTATTATTGACACTGGCTATGTGTAGGTACTCAATTCGTATGGAGCCAAACTTAAGAAGATAAAAAAATGTGGTAAATCGAACAAAAAGCGCGCGGATAATATGTAAAACTGAGCAAAACAGGATCATCGTGTGTGATTCTTCCATATTTTTCTAAACTGTACCTGCCTGCTTAGGTAACTACTACCTAAACAAAATATACTGAAACTTCTGTTAAATTCCCGAGTGAAGTGATGATGATTTCTTTTTGTTGTAATATGAAGTAGTACCTTTAAAATTGTAGTTTTTTGTTTGAAACTTCTTTTACTGTTATAAATCTATATTAGACTCAAAACATTTAATTTTAGATAATGGCTTAAATAGCTTCCACTCGCGGCTATGCTTGGGTTATACCTATACCTATGCTAATACAGGTTGGTTACTGTGCTCAGCTTCGAAGATTTATTGGATTTTGTTGTTTGGTACGAAATGCATGATCTATTATTAGACTATAACGTAAAAATAACATAACACAAGCGTGCGAAGCCGCGGGCAAAAGCTAGTGCAGAAATAAAATAATTAGTAAAATAACCCGCGTTATTCCGTTGTATGGGATGAGGCATCTGTACTGTAGGATATTATCTGGGCCTATATTTAAAAATCGAGTAGGAGAATTCTTTTTCATTCGAAAGAATTTTTATTTTTATATGTTGGCTCCACACATAGTGTATTTAGCCAGTGTCAAGTATTGTAGATTTTCATCGAGTTTTAGAATATTTTACGTAGTCAAGTCTTAGTCATAGTCATAGTCATAGTCCAGTCTAAGTCGGGTCATAGTCCAGTCTAAGTCATGCTCAAGTAAAGTGGTGGCAACTTTACAAGAAGCTTCTATGGAATTTTGGAAGCAACACGAAAAATCACGTTTCACCACATCATATCACTTGACCACACTCATGCTCGTAATTCAGCACTTAATGCGTAAAACGCCACCAATTTTAAACATTAACACTGAAAAAAGCAAAAGTTTTGAGAAATAATACAATGCAACGACTTGAACTTTTTCACGTTCCCGCCAAAACCCCATTCGAAAGAATAATTTATACTTTCAGATTGGACCCATAGAAATTTTATGAAAATCGGTTCAGTAAAAAAAAGTAGTAAGTAGGTCGTAGGCCCCTACTACCTACTTACTACTTTTTTTGGTAATATACTTAATTAGAAACAAAATATACTTAGATAATATACTATCATCTATTGAAGTACTTTTTAGTATGATATGATTGCCAGCACGCAGACTGGTGTGCGTTTGGTCTAAAGTAGTCCAGTCACAATAAATTTGCCACATACGAAATAATTAAAGTCATTCATTTTTTGTCACATGATAAGGCCCATGTTTAAAAAGCTTATATAAAAAAATTAGAAAATTTTGTTCGTTGCTAATTAAGTTTTTATATTTATTCTATGTAAAAACACGAATAAAATTTTTAAGTTAAAAATGCAGGTGGTATATGATTTTTGACATTATTAGCTTATTATTATTTATTTTTTGGTAAAAATAAAAACCGAAACATAGTAAATTTAAACAGTATTAATTTATTTATTCTTATTAATTCTATTTAAAGGATCACAATTCACATCCTGAAATCCTTGAAACAAAAAAGCAGGTTTAGTAAAAGAATCTAAAATTTAGATAAAGTTAAGCACCTAGATAATCATTTAAATTTTACCGGGCCTTAATTTGTATCTTTTATTATATTATTTACTTCTTTTCCATAATGGATATAGATACCTAGAGGTTGTTTTGTCATTGTGAAAACAGATCAAATCGTAAGTTATTGTGCGGTAGGTACCGGTAGTGAACAGCATGAATTAATATTTCATGGATTTATCAACTCTGAGCTTGTTACAATGCCGCGGAAAAATACTAACGTGAAAATACTGTAGTGTCTGCCTGGCTGGTTAAGTTTTAGGTAAGTACCTATCAGTAGTAGGTAGGTAGATACCTACGAAATTAAGTAATTATTGCAATTTTCACCAGTTTAAATGAGCGATGTGTCATATGGATTTTTTTCAGTCTTGCGGTTTATAGAAAATGACAAGGAAAAATAATCTAGTGGGTCAAAAGGGTGAAAAACTTTTGTATGAAAAATTCCACATTTCGTGACGTATCGTTTTGAAACTTGACACATACAATACGAACAAGTATAAAAATAAAAGGAATGGTACCTTTTAGTTTATAAATTCAAAACTTAAGGGGGTTACAAAAAATGTTAAGGGTTGTATGAAAATTTCGAAAAAAATTACCGTAATTTAATGAAATTTGGAATGTGTAAAGAACATACAAAATAAAGAGATACGGGTCTCGGTGATTTTTGAATTTCATCCCTTAAAGGGTTAAAAATAAATGGTACTTGAAGGTAGTCCACGCAGGCGAAGCCGCAGGGTAGAAGCTCGTAAACAATTAAAAAAACCCGGGTTTTTATTTTGCCTAACTTATTTCAAAATGAGTTTCAAAACATAAATCTAGGAGCTATGTCATTTTAATGTCATTTTGGCATAGAGATTTGCCTGAACTGGCCAACTGGTTTAAAAATTATATAATCCATGAACATGATCAAAACTAAGATATCTCTAATTTTTTTAGTATAAGCTTGATATACTTAACATTTATATCAAATTCATAAGGTACCTACCTACAGTGGGTCTCATTCTCGACGACCGATACCTGAAATCCACGAGCTAGCTTTTTCAGCACTGCAATACATCACCCCTTTTCGGATGTGTATCGTATCTTACCAACCACAAACCTAGAATTTCGCGTGCATCCTAAATCTATGATACCCCCAGTTTCTAGTACGTTTGATAAATTTAAATTCATGTCAACTTTGAAATACATTAGTAGGTAGGTACGCCCATTGGTTAAAGACAGTCGATGATCAGCAGGCAACCAATAAGTTGACATGAGTTTAACTTTAACTAACTTACCAGAAACCGCGGTTTTGTACATTAAGTACCTATCCATAGCAAATCCTATATTATGCGGTCCACAAAACACCGCTGCGGCATCGTGCATCGCCAGTAGCAACGTGAAATAACCAATTCCTTTATCTTCACTCAATTCTAATTTTGAACTAGAATTTCAAAGTAGTCTGCATACGTTATGATTTACCACAGAATAGACATTTATTTAACTTACCTTCTCCATCTTCTTTACTGTAAATTCATCTGCTCTACAAAATTTGATATTTTTTTCGATACGAAAATATTGCAATTATGTAGGTACCCTAACCTAATACCTAAGCGTTCATTTACCATACATATCTACTAAGGACTATTCTATACCTAAAAGTTACAACGGATCTATAATACAATTGGTTTATGAAACCACTTAATAATAAAGAAATACTTAAGTGAAGAAAAAATAAATCTAAACCTTATCCATAAATCACAATATTTTAGAAAGACAGAAATAAATATACCAAAAGACTGCTGTTCATTTATTTAAATAGCCGACGTTTAGCAGTAATATTGTCCCATGTCCATGACTACTACCCTCATAGATAAAAAAATTAAGAGTTAAACCACAGTCAAAATGAAACTAACCTGAGTCTGCAGATAATACATTATGTCCCCACAGACACTCTGCGCGATGAGCTCCTTTTGCGCGTCACTTGCGGGTAACGTTTCATTGGCACCTTTCTTCATTTCTTTCTCGACGGCTAGAGAATGTACACTAACAACCATAATCAAAAATAATTTCAGCAAGATAAATATTTGCGGCGTTTGCGACATTGTATATAATTTTTCAAAGTGCAATTTTTATTTTATAAATGTCAAAATTACCACATCGTTAATAATTGCATCAAAACTTGTATTTTTATTCCCTACTTTTTGTGAAAACAATAATAGAAATGGACTGGCCGCATACAATAATTTAAAGGGAATAAAACTAATCAAAATTTTAAATTAAAAATAATAATTTGTCCAATATAAACTTTTCCAAGCGGAAAACTGTTCACGATAGCGTGCGGCGTGCGGGTTCCGCGCGCGCTGACCGCCCTTCTGTCAACAACTGCACAACTGGGGCGCCGCAGACGAAGTTCACCGCAGGGGCTGGAAGCTCCTTTCATATTTATGTCGTGAGGCCGATACCAGCTTAGGTATACATAAGCAAGCCGGCGATTGGGGACCAAAAATCATAACTAATATTAATAAGACCCTCATAGATAACGTTACTGAGTCGAAATGAAAATCGAAAACGAAATCTCATGGGACGTGCAATGTCTGCTGTTATAGCCATTTTAATTTTAAAATAGTAAGTATAGCCTGACTGCTTGTATTGTAACAACAAAACTGAAAATTAAAATATTCAACATTAACTGATTTTTTTGGAACTCTTAATTTTCATGAAAATACATAAATAGACAGGTGTGAGTTCAACCATGATGGAAAGCTAGGATAGGTAGGATTTTCTAGGTATGCCTAACAGGTGCTTTGTTCTTAGGAACTTAGACCTTTTTGCATTTCCTTTGAAGAAGTTACTGAGCCTTTTAGAGTCCCTTTACAAAATTTATTGGAAGTAGGTAGGTTTTTTTATGAGAACGATTGACGTGACGAGCATGTCGTTCACCTGATGTTAAGCGACACGGCCGCCCATAACAGCTGCAGTGTCACTCAAAACTTTAAAATAATAAAGTTTAGTGTGACACTGCACTGCGCACGTCATCCTGAGATATCAAACAGTCTAGTAATCAAATTACTACACTATTTAATCAGGTCATAAAGTCACATTTCCCAGTAATTTCACTAGCTACAATGCCCTTCAAACCGGAACACAGTAGTACTTGTACACTACTGCTTGGCGGCAGAATAACTGGCAAAGCGGTGGTACCTAGATCTACCTAGATGAACTTGGCAGAAAACTCCTAGTAGGTAAGTAAGTTTTACTAGGTAGTTAAACTTACTTACCTACTTAGGTACTGAGGCTAAAACAAAATTCTCAATACCTACTTAGTTATATTTTCTATTAGGATCTATTTAAAAAAAAATGTGTGGATATTTCACACAGCGCCATCTAGCCCCAAACTAAGCATGGCTTGTACTATGGGAACCAGATAACTGATACAATACTTATATACTTTTTTGTTTGTAAATACATACATAGAATACAATATAACACCCAGACGCAGAACAAACATCTATGTTCATCACACAATTGTTTGTCCTGGGTAGGAATCGAACCCACAGCCCTCAGTTCAGAAGGCAGGGATACTACCAACTGAGCTATCGGGCCCGTTATTTTACACATTCATTTTTTGGACGTCCCCTAAAAGCAAAAACTAATGGTAGTACTGCAGCTGCTTTTTACAGTTATCTTTAATAAGAGTTAAAAGAAACACCAACAGGTAGGTAGCGCAAAAGAGTGGCGCTTATAAAAAGCCTTGATTCCGCGAAAGCAATATTTATCGGCAGATTGTCAACTCTTCTCTCTCATTACGGCTCATAAGACCTAGGACCATTCTTTGCCCATTCAGATGATAATGGGACAATTGATACCAATAATTTAGTTTTATTTTCGTCTCAGGTGGTGTAAATGCAAAAGCACTTTGACATTTGACCCCAGATAACTTGTATAAATGGAGCAGGAAAACAATATTCATTAATTAAACTACTTAATCCAAAATGTGTGAAAGAATTTAAAATTGATTCTAATTTTATTACACCACATTAACAAGGATGAATCACTACTACAAAAGTTCGTAGTAAAACACGTCACATACCTAAGTTTTTAATGAATGTCGAGCCACAGACGTCGACTGCCCGAGCAGAATACCAACAAGATGTACGGAAGTTAGTGAACTATGTAAATTAGGGACCCAAAAGATTACAAGGATGATTATAAAACATAGGTGGGTACCTCAAGTTGAATCAAGTTCAGTCATGTTAAAATATTTCGTGCTTCGAGTGTTTGTCGGGATTTATAGGTAAGGTAAGCGATCTTTGAAATATTCGGCGGACGTCATAAATTCTAAAATATATGTCCAAACAGGATGTTAGGCGTGCAATGTCTTCGTTAGGAATGTGGAGTGCCTACTCAGGAGAGACTGATTTTATTCAGGTGGCAGCTGGGTTGGGGTCTGAAGTGGGGTCTGTCTAGCTCGTTCGGGGTACACCAGCTGGGCTAGGATGCGCACCGCGAGATATGTCACGCACTAGACGACAAATTTCCTCGACGACGACGTAGACAAGTTTCTCGTTTAGACATGCACACTGCGATAGAGAAGTTTGACGTTTTATGTCGCGTAGAAAAACCAATATTATTTGCCCTCTTGACCCTTATACTGTTTTTTAATGTAGGACTGTTCCTAAGCCGTACGCGACGCCTATGCTCTCTTGTTCCTATGAAAATAATACATTCACGTAAGAATTATTAAAACATTTTACCTGTTTACTGCGGGCTCAGATTGTTGCATTTTTCATCATGCACATTATTCATATTTCCTAGTAAAAAGTTGACTATGGAATAATAATGTCACTATGTTATTATTATACGTGTGTATTATCGCTGCTGGACAAAATTATCGTATTCTTGCTTCTTAGAATATCAGACACTTACACCCGACAGCAGAATCCTGAAAGTGAGTACCAGAAAATGAAATTTTGAGAGGAAAGGTAGGTATATCAGTACCTAAGTATATAAAATTTGGTAGTGTGTTTCGTAATGGATACGGAAATAGTTTTACATAGAAAGTTACCAATGACGAAAGAGAAAAGGGAGTTTTGGCGGGAACGCGAAAAAGTTCACGTCGTTTCATTATATTATTTTTCAAAACTTGTGCTTTTTCCAGTGTTAATGTTTAAAATTGGTGGCGTTTTACGTATTAAGTGCTGAATTACGAGCATGAGTGTGGTCAAGTGATATAATGTGGTGTAACGTGGTTTTTCGTTTTGCTTCCAAAATTCTATAGAAGCTTGTAGTAAAGTTGCCACTACTTTACTAGAGCATGACTTAGACTGGACTATGACTTGACTTAGACTATGACTTGACTACACTAAAATATTCTAGAACTCGAAGAAAATATACAATGCTTGACACTGGATAAATACACTATGTGTGGAGCCAAAATATAAAAAAAAAAATTAAAGGATGAGCGTAGAAAGTATGGACGGGTGCACACGGTGCATTATAAAAAAGATTAAGTGTAAAAAATACGGGTGACAAAATAGATGATAAAAACGAATAGAACAAGTCAGAAAACATTAGTTATTTGTTATAGGCAGCTACTTTAGTGAACAAGCGAAGCGATTTATTATCGCAATTTGGCCGAATATGCGTTTGTAAGTTTTTGGGCGATATTAATAACTAACGAACGAACGCGTGATCAGATTAGCCGACGTAGGTACTCAATGTGCTGGGATAGTACAATAAAATTATTACTAATTACTTACAAAAGCAATTTTGGAATGGTGACATTGAAGGAGGGTAGTATACAGGATGTAATTTAATTCATTAGCATAAATTGAGCCCATGATACTACATAATTTTACATTTATAGATGATTATTAAAGAGTAAAGAGTGTAAATGAAAATATTTTTATTGAAAATTATGAAGATTGCCGCGGCGCCTAACGTAGTTGGCGCGGATGATTTTGATCACAGAGCTATGAAACAAATGACGTTTCGCCTATAGATAGAGACGAAATTAATCATATTATTGCTGCCAAACTTCGGTACAGGGTACTCTTCTGTGTCAGTTTGATATTATAGGGTAATTTCGCTAGTTTCCGACCACTTAGTGGAGTTGTCAAGTTTAGGTTGCATAATAAAATGTGCCAGTATAATTTTTTGACTTGATGCTACTAAGCTACGTTTCAAATATTATACTCTATATTTTTATCAGATTATCAATCATTTTTTATAATAATAGACCCTTTTATAAATATCTAAACCAAAGGCTAATAGTAACTATTTTGCTAGTTTTCGATCACTAAATTATGTTTACGACCACTTTTTCGCTAGTTTCCTACCACTATAAATTGAAAGACGTAGGTGCCTGTGGTAAATAAATGATAGAAACAATGATCAGAAAGGCTTCTTTAGATCCTCTGTCTTGTATTTTCATGATTTCTCCAGCTTTGAGGCACTTACTTATATAAAAAAGCATGATCTTTTTTCTTACTGAGACCGCCAAAAATTATTTAAGGATATGGCTAAAATATCAGCTATAACAAAAAAAAATTGGCTAACGTAGTTTATAAACATAGTTATGTTTACAAACTAAATACGCTACTTTTTTTGTAATAAAGCCAGCCCACATTAGACCCTGGGCGAGAAATATTCAATGATGGTTCGATCAGTTGGTCACGCCTATTTTGCGACCACCAGCATTAATCGTGTCTGGTCTAATTAGTTAAACTTACAAAGTAATCGACTATTTATGTACTTTTATATGTAAATAAATACGTATTTATAATGTTTTTGATATAGTTTGCTTTTGCGGTCGAATAGCATTTTTCTGCATTTGGATTAGTTTTCGACCACGAGCGATTTTGGGTATCTGTAGTTTTTATACCAGATGGTGGATAAACGTGGTCGAAAACTGGCAGTTAAAATGAATGTGCTTTTAAGTTTCAAAGCTTTAAAATAGAATTGGGGATTTCTCGTATAATATTTGTTACAAAACTGAACCTATTTGGACATAAGATGTGTTCACCGCAAGCTTTTTATTTTTTGTATTTTTTCATCAAATGTACATTAAACGGTCGGATATAGGAAGTGGTCGCAAAACCGGCGAACTTACCCTATGGCAGAAGTACCAATAGTGATGTAATGCGTTGGTTAACCTTATAATTATCGACACATCGATAGTTTCTATTATGCCATCCGGAAATTTGTTACAATAAGTTTTAAATGTTTTCAATTTATTTTGTGGTTAGATTGACTTCTACTAATTAAACTTTTAATATCTTTTATGTTTATTAGGTTTCCTACAGATCCTAATATAAAAGATAAATAGATATTCGCAACTGGACAGTGCAATTGGTTTCCTCAAAAACATGATACGGTTTGCTCTCAGCATTTTGAAGCTGAATGTTTTATGAAAATGTCTAATCATATACGTTTATATTTTGACGCTATTCCCACATTGAAACTCTATCCTATTTTTAACGAGGTATTCTAATTTCTCCCCACTAGGTGGACCGATCACCTGGTGAAAACCGCGGGGAGCCGATGGATGCAGGAGGCGAGCAGCCGTTCAAAATGGCGCTTTCTGGGGGAGGCTTATGTTCAGCTGTGGACATCTACGGGCTGATGATGATGACTATAATTTCTCTTATCCGCATTTATTATTTGATGAGGACATTATAATGATGTGGCGTGCTCGCCCATGAAAGAGTTTTCATGTAGCCTCCATGGAGCTATTAAAAAAAGAAGGAGGGAATCCCGTCTGATCCGAAACTGAAGCTCCCTTAGGAAGCCGGTCGCCCTACTTTCAGCTGATACACATATGTAATGTGTCCGCCATTTTAGGCTTCAGTTCGATGTCAATCTAAACTCAATCCTTCTTTTTTTTATTTCATCCATGGTAGCCTCATAGAAAACCATTGCTCTTGGTTGCTAAAGACAACTGATCTCGTTAATTCTACGTAAGAATCTACGTCTTAGTCGATATTGAATGAAAAAATTCACTTGCTTTTTATTTTGTAAACAGCTGTAAATTAAAATATACATCGCATGGTGAGCTGAAAAATTACCTTTATTTACTGCCAAACTAAGGACCTCCTATTAAATAAGTGTTTACCTACAACACCTCAATGATACTCAATATTATTATTATTTTTCCTAAAAATTCATCTGAAAATTGTATTTTCAGATGAATTCTATCAAAAAGAAACATGACGCAACAATACTGATAAATCATCAGCAAAACGTGTTACCTATGTATTTGGAGTTTTAATATATTTTTTCGTTTTATAACTTGTTATGTTTCTTCTATTTCAAACTTTAGTTTATAGATATAATAATACTATCACACATCATCAGCCGGCAAACGTCTACTGCTAAACACTGCCTCCCCCATAAAACCTCACTTTGGACGCCTATCGGATTTGCTTATAAACTTAATCTTTATAACCATAAACTGACGATAAACTACCTCTATACTTACACACATTACATTTGCCATAAAATAGGTGAGCTGGGCTGTATATCCGTGACGCGAACATGACGTACCTACCAATACCAATACATTCAATTTTATTTATTTTAGATTTATACCGGTATGTTTATCGGCTGGCCATTGTCAACCCAGAATAGAGTATAATAGAATAAAATAACACTATTACACATAGAAATACGCACAAAAGGCACAAAAGATATAGGTAGGTACTAAAGTGTACCTAATGATACAATCAGGTAAGAGGTACCTTACCGCGTACTTAACTCATATCAAACTATCGATAAAAATATATCGACTCAACCCACAGCACGTTTTGCTGACAGCAGTGGCACTAATGACAAGACAATTGCTATATATGTCATCTGCGCAGGTAAACCATAGAGGTTTCATTGTAATACCTGACACGCTTGAACTGTATGAGAAGTGTCGAAAAGGCGCCTCTATGTAGAGGGAAGCGTTTTTTTTTTTTTTGCTCTGTGATTTTGATACATTTAAACGTTTTTATACCTTGTAGGTACTAATTAAAATCAGAACTTCATTATTTTAATTAAATTTTGTATTGTAGCATTTGATTAAGTAAGTTATTCCATTTTTTGGAGTTATTATTATTACCAAACCAATGTGTTAGAATTCAAAAATTTTGGTCCATACGTGACCGGTATCAGGAGTAGGTACCTAGTTTCAAAGGATGCTAATGAATACAATTACACCCGGTATAATTCCCCAAAAGGTGAAGAGTTCAAAATATCCGGGTAATAATAGGGTATCATTTGTGGTCTCACATTTTGAATTTTCTCACATTTTAAGTAGCTACCTAGTACCTACCTAATACAAAGAGTGGAAAATGATATAATGAGGTATCAGTTCGGGGTGAACTACAAGTATCTACTATACCATACTAATATTATTTAAATTAAATAGAAAAATCAACACTACCAAATATACCTAGGTAAGTACCTACTATTAAATCAAGTTCAATAACTTGAATCAGTAAAAAACTTACGCGGTAAAACAAAAGCTTCTTCAAACAGCACGGCTAGCACGGACGGTAGACAAAATTGTCTTTCCCTGTTTTATGTCAAACTCTTCATGCAATTTACATGTCAAGTGGAGTAAAACAGGAGAGAGACAGTTTTGTCTACCGTCCGTGCTAACCCTGCAGGACCGTCTTTTTTGCTTTACCAACGTAGCATACCATACGAGACACTACAACAGCTGCTACAAAATAAATCGAGCACACTTTCTTAATAAGACCTTTCACAACTTGCCAAATAAGCCGGTGGGTGATTATATGCGTAATCACATCGGTCAATACTCTAATGACCTGATGTAGCCAATGTGGCCACGGATTGAGCGGTAGACAGGATTATAGGGATACAACGATTCTTAAACTTGTTAATGAATCGAACCAGGAAACAAAAAAACAATTATTATTAACTTTACGACTATTTATACATATTAGTGTGTTTTGGAGTGGGTGTTCTGATTAAGTTCTTTTTTAAAATACTTAACGCATGCCCAGCTTTTTTTTATTGAAATGAAATGATATTTATTTGCTCAAACATATTGAACATGTTGAAGTGCATAACACAAGAACATGCCTTATCCGATCCATTTTATAAAAAAAAGCAAGGTTTCGTATGGTAGCATGGAAATGAGAGGCAGTAGTCTAGGAGTAGACCCGACGATAATAACTATGAATGGGGGAAATCACTACTTAGATCACTACAAACTATATCAAATGCAATAGCTTGCCATTGGCAATAAACTTGCGTCAGAATTAAATAAATAAGTTCTCACTTACAACTTACAAAGCTCCTCACAAATATATCCTGATCTTTCGTAAAATACAACAGGCAACCAATTTGAGCATGTTCCCAAAGTCGACGCGATTAGTACCTAGCCACTGTCTTCTAAAGACATGCCAGAGTAACGTTTACATCCTATTATTAGGTTGCTTCTTCTATAGAAGTTATCTTAACGGGATGTTAATAACATGTCCCCTCCCCTTCACTCCTACTCTCATCCACCTCCCATGCGGTGGGAGAAAGAAGTACGCAATAGCATCGGACCCCCACACTACGCATAATTCCTATCCCTCCCGAAACAAAAGGCAACCAATGAGCATTATTCCATCTGATCCCGGTATCCGTGGATACAAAATACAAACCCTTTTCAAGTTGATTTGAGTTTATCCAGAAACCGGGGTTACGAAATTAAATTTTACACACAAGTCCTGTTTGCCGAGCAATATATGGTCAGTCAGTACAGTCGAAACTTACGGAACAACTACTTTCAACTAGGTACTTACTGTTGGTTCAACGCTACCCCACGCGGGTTCGACAACATCGGTGAACTTATTCTTTTTAATAATTGCACTATTTTAATCGGCAAAGGTTCTTGACCGGTTACATTTTTTCATCGAGTCTAAAAAAATATCTTGCCCTAATCGTTTTACATGAAAAGAGAAGTACGACGTGTGAATACTAAATTAGGAATGTGAAATAGGTACTTATCATTTTCAAATTGGATAACGATATTTTTCTATAAATAATACCTGGATGTGGCGAACTCAATGATGGGTGGGAAACTTTTTTATAGACAGCTCTCACAAGCAAAAAAAAAAACCTGGGAAAATATTCTTGTGGTCTCACCTGATGAAAATGATGAAATCGGTTTATGAATCACAGAGTCATAAAAACATAAGTAGAACTGAACTGTGAACCTCTTTTTTTAAGTTGGTTGAAGATGTAAAATAACAATTTTTTTATACGTCTAGTTTACTTTTTCTGCTGACGGTTTGACGTGCCTAGCATAGAATTCTATAGCTATTAAGTGTTTTCTAAGTATACATAAGCACTTATAAAAATTATAGGTAACTTATGCTTGTATATTTAACGTGTCCATTCGCCGAACAAGCACCACGAAGGCTAATCACTATTTATTTTATACCTACATATTTTTATCTAACTGATCTGAAAATAAAATAGGTTAAGTTATTATTCTGTTTACGCGCAGATGGCCAGGTGTGTGATAAATTGATAATAACTTAGCTAACCTATACGCTCGATGATCATCAAGCCACATTCGAGTCTAGACGTATCTAAGTTGAAAAACTTTGGCATTTAAACATTAAAAAAAGATCGGGCACCTCCAATAGTTGACTAGGAGTGTAGCCTAAAAGGTCATTGTTCTCGTGCTCACGGTCCCCTTCACACTCGGTTAATTTGGTCCGGAGCACCTATTTGTTGGGTCACCTTGTCGTCCCGGACGCGTGAAAACAATGCTTTTTCTGCATACATTCTGACCTTGTCTGCGTCTGCGCACAAGTTCATTACCAGCCCGCTGGACCAGCCCTGCGGGAACTGCGTCTCTGAATTCCATTTGCATCCAACTTCCATGCATAGTTGTTTCTTAACACGTGAGAAGCTGCACTGTGGGGATCAGCACACGAATGCAGAAAACTGAAATTGCTGAATGTGGGAAAAGTTTCATAGGCCTGTGAAATACTCTCTTAGTTTAACGTCAAGATAATATTACCCGGTTTTGACCTCATTGCCTTAATCAATAAAAAAATCAATGTATGATGCCACTGCTGCATATTTAGGTATAATATAACTACCTAACCTATAACGCGAATTTACTAAATAAGGTTAGGTTTTTGATCTGCAGTTAAAGTAACCAATGGTTAAAAACACTAACAAATCCGATCCAATGGTCTTAACTATGGACGAAAAAACCAACCCTAAGAATCAGATTGCCTAACCGTCAATGCCTAAACTTTGAAATTGCCTAAATATTTCGTCCACAAATCGAAATGCCTAAACATCATTTGTCCCCGATACCAAGCACTTGTCAAAGTCCACCCAAATACTTTTGTGTCCCAGTAAAAGAAAAAATGTGTTGATACGAGTACCTGACAGATAAAAAAAAAATAAGACAGCAAATAGAAAAAAAACTTAGCATGTTGCCAAATTTTAAAACAAGAAGAACCAGTACAAAATGATATCAACAAGTGCTTATAGATAATTTGAATTACAAATCAATCTAATTACTCCGACGCATTCAAATACCGATTGCATCAACCGAACCAAGTAACGACCTCTAGAAACATTTGAGACGCAGAACATAATCTAGGCACTATTGTGACCACATATAGATCAGATGTAGGTAAAAATACATTATGTATGCGTCGGCTAAATATTCGATCGATCGCCGTCGAATGGTGACAAAAACTTTGCATTTTCAAAATTGAATATATCCGTTGGCGGAGGCGAGATCGAATTTATAAATCTCTATCTCTGACAGGTTATAGATGCCAACCCGACTCTGCCTACAGTTCCAAGAGCTGCAATTTATTTTTTAATTTGAAGGCATCGAAGACTCTACCAGATTCAAATCCCGTAGTCTACCTACGTCATATTTTTCAAATTTATGTAAACTACATATAACCTGGCATGTATGTACTGCAAGTGCAGTTTTTCTTTCCGTGGCCCATCTCAACATACCGCGACTCTGTACCGCGAGTTTTCATTTTTCCGTGGTCTACCTTAGTTCAACTAGTCGTACCAGGGGCAGTTTTTAACTGCCGTGATCTACCTGTATTAGTTACCTTGCATGTTTTAGGGGTCTGTTTACCAAATGGACAAGTTTTGATTTTGTCTTTAATTTTTGTCATTCAGGCTGTTGTTGATGAGATCTGTATACTTTAAAAGCTTAGTTGACTTTTTCCCATAGATTGGTTGGTAACAATTTTGTTTAGAAATGTCCTGTAAATCTGTAGATATCCAAATGCTGAACAGTGAGCACAGCTCGCTTGCGCATGCATAATGTAGCAGCGTTTGTCCCTGATAAGGTGATAAAACGGTGGAATCGATTCGTTTTCTTTCATTTTCAATGTTTATTTGTTTGGCGGAATCTGTAAACGAACCCTTGACGATTTTTTGTTTATTTAGTACCTAATGAGTAATGATTTATTCATCGGGTATGTTATATTCTATCTTATTCAATGTGCGAGTAGGTATAGTCTTCTTCGTGTTGCAGAAACTGATTTTTAATAACTAAGCATATTTGACTAATCTGACGAAAGCACTAAATAAGCTAACAAGGCACATTTGCGCATTCCGTTTTAATCCGTTCCGTTTTATGTAGGCCCGTGTTCCGTCCCCCGCGCGCCACCGGGATGGGCGAAATGTGGTCGCGCTAGCATTCACCGTCTCGCCCCAGCGGAAGGCCCTTTCAGGCCTCTGCGCCAGTTGGTGGGTAAATTTACACCTCAGATGTGTGGGCCGTATGAGTACGGCGGAGAGTCCCCCGAATCTCCATCGCCGACCCCACTACAGAGAATGGAGAAGGCGCACGAAACGCCTCCTTCATCCCCCGGTCTGTCTGCGCCGAAGAGGGTCAGAATTCAGATCATCCTCTCTGACCCGCTCCGCAGCCTTCTTCTGCAACCTCACCACCTCGCAGAAAGAGACCGTTGCGTACCACGCTCTCTCGCTGCCGAGCGCGGTTAACGCTATGAACGAACGAGAGATCCCGGCCAACGATCGCTGAAAGTGTACGCCGCTCAGAATCCCAAGTAGCGCACACCTCCAGCGTGTGGGGCGCTGTATCCTCTGCCGCTCCAGATTCATGGCAGGTCTGGGTCACTTCCCATTTTGTGATATGGTGCAGGTATTTTCCAAGGCATCCGTGCCCGGAAAGCACCTGCACTAATCGAGAGGTGAGCGATCCGAATAGACACCGCACCCACTCTCGGAGGACCGGGCGGACGGCCTTCACAATCCCGTGCCCATTGCCCAGGCACTGGTGGAGTCAGGCCTTCCGTCCAACGCCGCAATAGGGGCCCGTGCCTGCCTCCTCGCCTAGATCCTACATGATCCTAAGTTTTATTTATAAGTAGTAAGTACAATGGATGGTTCCACGACTTGGGTAAGGGTTGTAGATATCTATTCGGTGATTTTCTGTGGCTATAGGATCTTTATATCTCAGTATATCAATACTAATTGTTTCAGCCTGATCGCAAACCGATTTAATGAGTCAATAAATGTCTTATCTAAATGCAATAATTTAGGTACTTATTTTATTTAAAATCAGGTTGTATTACCCGACACTTGCCTACGGGTAGGTATACGATTAATTCGCATTCTTCAAAGTTCAAAAACCAGGCAAGGTTTGACGCCCTGCGCATTTAATTGTTCAGTTCGATAATTTAGTGTCTACCTACCGATATACCTAAATCGAGGAAAAAAACTCAAGATCCATATTAAATGGTTTAAAATAATATCCATGCGGTCGAAGACCTGTGTTGAGCTGACAATCAGTTCCGTAAGGTATAAAAAATATTGTTTTTTTTAGATATTTTTTGGTCCGAGGGCACCGCTCGTCGGCGTTGCCTTGACGTCCAGATGGCCCGCCACAACCTTCGTTATTTCATCATTAGAGCCTCGGTCGTTGACCTTCTCCGTGATAATGGATGTACCACCTATTTTGATATGATTAAATCATTTAGCCAAGAATATTGCGTAGATTGATTTAAGTAGATGTTTACATCCTACAAGGATCTCGCAAAAAATGTGGCGACTTGGACTGGTGATCGTGATACCTACTGTATGGCTAGATACCAATCTACTTGTGAAGCAAATTAAAGATAGATGCGATGCTTTCCACTACTTTCTTCAGGTGTTTTCATTTGCTTTTGTAAAGATTCTTGTAGCTTCTTCTTTAGATACAGACAGGTGTAATCAAAGCTACGAATCGGACTTTTCTATTCTGCATTGTGCCCAGTAGTGGGAAACAGGACAAGAGTCAGTCTTTTTTCAAACCCACATTGTAATAGGCATGCTATATAGTAAATACCTAACTCATCTCATTTTGACTTCAAGTGTTATAAAATAGCCTATTTGCCAATATTAATGTCGTTTTTCAATTGGGGCACAACTTGTATCTTACCACGTAAAAGGGATTAAGTTACACCCGAAAAAGTCCAGATAATCTGGATATAGGGTAGAGTCTGGCAAAGAACTCTGCAGTGGAATATTTTAGAAACCCAAAAGCTTTTTCTTATAAGTAGCAATCAGTTTTTTATGTTATCAATTTCATAACATGTGAATTTCCTGGTTAGTATTAAATTTTTGTTGCTTCGAGATGAAGAGTCAACTAATGGTTCAACCAATTAAGTGTTACTAGATTTTATATACTACCAATTTTAAAGCACTGCAGAGTTAGCATTGCCAGACTATATAGTACATAACTGAAAAATTGAAAAAATAGGACTCCTTAAAAGAGGTGTAACTTTAACCGCTACCAAAACTAGCAACAGCTAATCCAAGCCATTTCCGTTACATTTTCCACCTATTCAGGCCCCTCATAAATAAATACGAAATTCAAGAATAGGTAACAAACAACGCGCTCTGGGCGCTGGGCGCCTCAAAAAACATGTCACGAGATACCTAGTAAAGTCGCGGATACGTAGCGCGTAATATTAAATCTAACAAATATTCCTATGCTAGTACTTCGTGCCATTAGCATGATTGATCACAAACTTCGGCGCCTAAATTCCGTGCAAAAAAGCGTCCGACCGACCGTGACTCCCGCCGCAAAAAACTCGGATGATATTGAGTATTGAACTCATGGATTACACGTTTTCCGATATGAATCTACGAAGCTTGAAACGACGATTTTATTATTATAATGAGTTTACTGTTCGACAGATAAATTAATCGTGCTGCCTTTCAGTAAAGGTCGTAGATCCAGCGCGCAAGGTCTTCGAAAAAAACCTATGCATCGCAAATTCGTTTTTTATTAAACACACAAATTGTATGGAGTTCTTTATTCGAGTAGAATGTTCAGGGCATTAGTAGGCGTCGATTCTAGGAGTGACGTACTTTTTGTCGCCTGTTAATTTCCCGCAAGCAATCTGCCTCTCTCTTTCCTTCCGAAGCGCCTAGAAAATGAAAATGCTTCCGTTGATATTTGAAGTGAAAACGCTGCCTATTTTGATTGGTTGATTGGCGGTACTCTTTTGATAAAGGAAAGGGGGAAAAGACTGATATAGCTTTAGCGAATGCTGTACAGAATATAATAATTGCTGTATGGTACAGGCGGGTGTGAGGCCGTATATAATAGGACGACCACATCTCTTCCCGTGTGGATGCCATAAGAGCCGGCTAAATATCCAGGGAATGGGTAATCTGATAGACGAAAAAAGCCGACACTCATATATTTTTTTTCGTAAGAGCTGGCTAAATATCTAGGGAATGGGTAGGGTACACTGTTAATATAGAGACGAAAAATTCCTTCTCAAGTGACAAAAACAATAATTATTAATTACCGAACAGCTCTACAATTATAGCGCCTGAATTATTTTAAATAGCATGGCCACAACCATGTACATACATTTAATAAGGCGTTAAAAACATGACTGGACGTCGGAAAGTAACACATACGTATATGCTTAATTGCTTACATTATGATAGAAGACCGTAAATCAATCCTATTTTAATAATTAATATAGTTTACAATTATTTGACCTGATACCGGCATCGCGTTTTTACCATCGCACCTCTCGCCACCGTGAAAAAGCTCATCCACACATTATTGAATCGTGGAAGTCGCATACGACTCGGTTTATGCGCACTTTCTTACCGTACACCTGTAAGATGTAGAATGAGCTTCCACCAGCGGTCTTTCCCCAGAGTTACAACATGCAGCAGTTTAAAAGGAGGGTCAAAAGAGTATTATCACAGGGTAAGCAACGCATCAGTGGCACGTCTAGTGTTACAGATGTCCATAGGCTACGGTGACCTCTTCCCATCAGGAGGGCCGTATGCTTGTTTGCTACCAATAGCATAAAAAAAAAATAGTTTGGCAGCACATGATACATTATAATGTAAATTTCAGTGCCACAACTTATGTGTTTTGAATAGTCATTCTCTTTTTAGTGAGGCCACTATCTGCACTATTAGAAAGAGATGGTGAAAATCGACATCATCAAGCACTAGTGACTTGTGTTGTAGAAGTCATCTCTACTAAAATAATATTGTAAAAATTACAATTATGGCTCTGATTTAATGAAATTTTCTTTTACTGTCTTAAAAACAAGAGGGAGGTATGTAGTCTCATTTGTAGTAAAAGTGAAGAGGCCTTACCACAAATCGCCCGTACTGTTTCAGCAATTTCTGGCACTCAAAAAAGTCATCCATTAGTGTAGTACACTTGAGCCTCCCACGTTCAATTCCATATGCCTCCATGCAATCCATCAGGGCCATCTCCTGCATCCCACACCTCCCCAGCAACTGTTCCGACAACATTCCTCCTGTAATGTCTGTGAATGGGGAACGAAAAAATGGTGATATGGTGTTCGGCATTCTTGGATACCTAGCTACAGATATCAGACAGGTCTTAAACCAAATTATCCAATTTTCTGTGATAATATTATTTTTATTCTGGAACCAAAATTGTCACAAATTTTATTCAAAATAGACAACCAATTTTGACAAGCTGCCAGTGGCTGCCATCTTGACACTTGCCAGTAATAATTTTTTGTAAAACCTCTTTAAAGGGTTTATCATTTACCTTTATATCTTTTTTTGAACATAGCTACCTACATGTGTTTTGCTGTTTTCAAATAAGCAAAGACAAATGAAAGATAATTACTGGTTGGTACTTGGTTTGGTACAGCACAAACAAACAGTTGCTGAAGCTTACATATTTTTTATTTTAATAACTATTTACGTGTTAAATAAGTATTATTGATTTCATAAATTGCACTACTCAATATTAGTATTTAGTAAGCATCAATCCTTGGTGTGACATATTTAGCATCTCCTGTTAGTTTTCCTTCAGCTATCTGCTTGTTCCGCTCAGCTCTCATTGCCTGTAATAAAAAGCATTTGAATCAGAAATGTCTGTTCTTTTTATTAAGTTAAATCACAGTTCCGCCTACTAGCTTTTATATTATACTATGCAGTACCTACTCTGTGGTAGTAAGTAGTATAAAAAAGCTTACCACGAATCGCTTGAATTGAATGACCGAAGTCTGGCATTCCTTGAAGTCATCAAGAAGGTGGTGGCATTTGTTCCGGCCCCGGTCAAGGCCATAAGCTTCAAGACAATCCATATACCTAATTTCCTCTTTTTGGCAGTCACCCAGTAACTGATGAGATACCATACCACCTGTGATATCCGTAAACGGCGAACGAAGAAACGGGGAGATGGACATCTTATAAACCTAAAATCACAAATCCCATAAATAGGACATAGGTTAGAATTACGTAAACAAAACCAACAATTAAATGGACTTTTAGAATATAATTATTATTTGTGAATCTAGGGCATAAAATGTAACGAAAGCTTTTGTTTCTATTTAAATGAAAATTACCTTTTGTGATTTGAAAACTATCGGTATAATTTATAAATTATATTTTATTCCATACTTGAAATGAAAGAAAACAATCGAATTCAGTGCTGCCAACTTTATTTTGTAGGGAATCGTACCTTTGACGTGAAAAGATCGTATTTTCCTACAATTTCCCGAAAAAAGAAATAGTACGCATAGAAGTTTCAATGAAAAATGCGAAATTATTTAAATTATAAGTAATTAGTTAGTATAAGTGCATTAGTGGTATTTTTTAATGATTTAGTTACGTTGATTTTAGGGTCCACAATATTTCACATTTGGCATTTTATAATTATTATATTTGTTTTATAACGGGCAAAGGCTATTTTAGCATTTAGATACACACATTGAGCAATTTTCTGGAATTCTGGTTACCAGACTCCGGCCACATTTCATAATGATGAATGAGAATTCCACACGAAACGCAAAAAAAATGAGTAGGTACGTATTTTAATTTAAAAAAAAAACGACAATCGAAAGAACTGAAAACAAACTGAAATACACATGCGTAGTGTAAAATTATTTGGATAGCAACTACGTTAATAAATAAAATGAGTAAGACCATTAGGTTTTGTCGTGTGACGGTTTGGTTTATAGCTCTTTCGGCTCTGTCGTTATTGACTTTTGGACAAAATGAACTTAATTTATTAATTTGGTTACGAAGATTACAAGATTTGAGAAGGTCGTATGTTTTGCGTACGATTTCAGATTCACGATCGTATATCGTACCAGAGATCGTATAAATACGATTTAAATCGTATGGTTGGCAACACTGATCGAATTAAAAAAATATTGACACTGACATTGACAATTGACATGATTTCATTAACACAACAGTGACACCTGTCATTCCTTCACCAACCCTGCGTTCGTTTTAGCCCCGGTGGCATTATTGGCATATGCAAAATTAGCGATGATGTCAAGCGTTCGTTTTGCTAGTTGAGTGGATCACAGAGTACGTTGTCGATTTGTCGATAGAAAGCCATTAGAGTTAGATAGATAGATAGATAGATAAACACTTTATTGCACACACATCAAATGATAATACAATTAAGAAGGATAAGAAATTTTACAGAAACGTGTTACAATGGGCGACCTTATCGCTAAAAGCGATCTCTTCCAGGCAACCTTTGGATGGAGAGGATTTGTCGAAGCGGTTAAAGACGGGGTGCACAAGCATAACTACATAAATAAAATACCTTATAAACTTACTAAATAATTTCAGTAAAATACCTACTTAAATATAATATACATACATGTTATATCTACATATACTTACTTATATATAATAAGTGGATACTTAAACAAGTACCTAGTATAATGATAAATGATATATTAAAATAAATAATTGTATGCAGCACAAAACATAAGGAAACGTGGTAACGTTTAACGTAGTGATATAAGTACCTACCATTAATGATGAATATGGAGAAAAATCAAACTGACAAATAAAACTTTTTCACCTGATCTTTAAAGATGTGCAATGAGGGTGCCTTTCGTATAGATTCAGGTAGCGCATTCCAGAGGCGGACAGCATGAATGGTAAAAGACCGATCAAAGAAACTGCTACGATGTAAAGGCATTCTGAGAGTCAAGTTATCCGACGACCTAAGAGACAAGGTGTGGGAGCTGTGCATGAAGTAAAAACGCTCTTTGAGATAGCGCGGGGTGGAAGGAACAAATAAAACACTGTTATATGCCTTCCATAAAATAAGGATAGAATACTAAACTCGATACATAATTATCTTAACAATGACTGAACGTAAAACCCCCATTTTAGCGCCAGCTATCGGGTCTTTATAAAATTACAGCTTTTTTTTTTAATAGAACGCCTCATTTTGCAAATGCCAAAAATGCTTCCGATCCTAGAGCGAACGAAATGGAACGAAACGATTGTGGTCAAAACCTCGGGAGACGTAATAGTATTCTGTGGGTCAAAATCACCTGGCGCCACAGATTAGTGAAAAAAAATCTACTAGCTGGTGCATAAATAACCGGGAAATAAAATAATGGGGAACGTGAAAAAGTTCACGTCGTTGCATTGTATTATTTCTCAAAACGTGTGCTTTTTTCAGTGTTAATGTTTAAAATTGGTGGCGTTTTACGCATTAAGTGCTGAATTACGAGCATGAGTGTGGTCAAGTGATATAATGTGGAGTAACGTGGTTTTTCGTGTTGCTTCCAAAGTTCCTTAGAAGCTTCTTGTAAAGTTGCCACCACTTTACTTGAGCATGACTTAGACTGGACTATGACCCGACTTAGACTGGACTATGACTATGACTAAGACTTGACTACGTAAAATATTCTAAAACTCGATGAAAATATACAATACTTGACACTGGCTAAATACACTATGTGTGGAGCCAACATATAAAAAAAAAAAAAAAAAATCAAGTGAGTTTTGGCGGGAACGCGGAAGAGTTCACGTCGTTGCATTGTATTATTTTTCAAAACTTTTGCTTTTTCCAGTGTTAATGTTTAAAATTGGTGGCGTTTTACGCATTAAGTGCTGAATTACGAGCAGGAGTGAGGGCAAGTGATATAATGTGGTGAAACGTGACTTTTGGTGTTGCTTCCAAAACTCCATAGAAGCTTCTAGTAAAGTTGCCACCACTTTGCTGGAGCATGACTTAGACTGGACTATGACTATGACTAGGACATGACTTTACGTGAAATATTTTATAACACGATGAAAATATAATACTTGACACTGGCTAAATACACTATGTGTGGAGCCAAAATATTAAAAAAAAAACTAACATAAATCAAAAATAGTTTTCAATTTCAGTTAGGAAAAGAAGCTGCATTCTTTCTTCATTTTTCATGCAACAATCTGCAGCTTGCATAAATTGTGTAATTAGTGAATTACTAAAATAAGTAAAACAAAAGATGGAGCAGTGGATAAAAGAAGGCCTATCTAAAATATTAGATTTCGAAGTTCCTGATGATTTAATTCGGTAAGTAATGTGTGCCTATTTTAATTCATCCATGGTGCCTACATACACCATTAGACTCTAGAGAATCTACAGATTAATTTGTAAAGGAAAAATTAGAATCACGAGCGGGAGAATCTAGTCTATTTGTTTTTCGCATCTTCCTAACTCATCATCATCATTACTAATTAACAGCCTGAAGACGTCAACTGCTGAACATAGGCCCGCTAGGGAGCGCTACTTTGAGCGGCTGCTCGCCTCCTGCATTTATTGGTTTCCTGGGGCTTTCACCAGATCTTCCTAATTACCTATTCTGTATTACAATTACAAAACTAATTTCATATATTTACTTTACTTTACAGATACATTTTCTCCATAGGGAATGAGGCTGACTTGAATGAGTACATGACAACTTTATTGGACTTTGACAACTCTCAGCACAAGAATTTTTTCTTGGAACTGTCCAAAAGAAAGTTCTCAAATCGAGGTATAACATTTTATCTATCTTTATTATTAAAGTCATTATCATTGTCAACAGCCTGAAGACATCCACTGCTGAACATAGGCCTCCTTCAGAGAGTGCCACCTTGAGTGGCTGCTCGCCTCCTGCATCTGTCAGCTCCCCGTGGTTAAGTGGTGACTAGGAACTGGAAGCAGAATGTAACCCAGCCACATTTTTTTAAATTTCAGTACCGGCATTTAAAATTTAAATATGCACTTTTCTGTCTGCTAGACAAATCGCTAACCTATTATAGTATTTGATCAGCCTGGCGACTATGATTATGCAATTTAGGAATAGGATGCGATGAGGGTATATTCACATACATATGTATAAAATATTACTTTTCAGGAAGTTCATTACCCAGACAGCCAAAGAAGAAAATCTCCAAAAGCAAGCTGCAGCAAGACTTTGTTGCCTCAGAGCCTCCGCAGCAGCCTGTGATCGCGAATGAACCGGAGTCCAAGACAAAAAAGAAGGCTAAATATGTTAATCTATACTCTCAGGAAGGAAAAAATGCACAAGTGGTGATGCTGAAAGGTACAGTCACATATAACATACAGATGTGCCACAAGCTAGGATATTACATAAACAAATAAATTGAGTAGTTTTCATTACAGTTCCATTACCACTAGCAAAAGTCTAGCACTCACGAGTTTAAAAACTCAACTGGTGCTCGCCAGTATATGGTCATGAAACTTTTTTGTCACCTACAAAACATTTACCTTAGTATAGCAATCAGATGGCACCTGCACTGTGTGTCGCATTCAAATTGACGCGGTGAATTATTTTTTTGTATGCTATAATGGTAATACATTTGACAATACTCACCTGATGGTAAGTGACGAAATCTTTAGCGAATGGCGAATTATTTTATAGCATGGACTGAGTACATACATTTCAGCAAAATATCATAAGTATTTATTTCAATAGGCATGATGACTACTATTAAAAATGAACAAGTAAATATTACTTATATGAAGAAGACTACAAAAGAATGCAATAATTGAAAAAATAAGCAAAATCGGTAAATAAATCACGGAGTAATAAGCTTTTAAAGTTTCTACAGGAGGCATCTCCTATCCCTTTCTCGCGAAACAGAGCGCCCCACAGTTACTATGAAAAATCTACTCGTGATGTCACATGCCTAAGAGATTGTATGAAAAGCTACCACAGCTTAGTAATGAGGTACTATAACATCATTCTTCTGACGTCACAGGCCGTTTGAGCTATCTCTTTCTATTCCGGTTTTTAAAATGCTTGTAACTTGATCATTTTTTGAGATATTTAATTTTTGTTTTCACAAATGTTTATCTTTTGTGGAATATAATTAATTTATCAAAAAAAAAATTTTAGTCATCATGCCTATTGTGTATGTATGGAGATGAAATTAGACAAAATAAAAATCTCAGTTTTTATTAATCATTTTGTTTTTTAATTGTAGGTAGACACCGCTGTGACTGCCAAGCATCCAAGCATGACCTCGTAAACAACTGCCTGCAGTGTGGTCGCATTATCTGCACCCAAGAGGGATCGGGCCCTTGTCTGTTCTGTGGAAATCTGGTAAATGAGTTTCTAGCTGAGATATTGTAAATAAAACCAAACGCTTTTAAGGCGCAAAATATTCTTGAATCCTCAATCTCGCTCACGCATTCAGGTGAACGACTAGCTGGTCGCGTTGATCATTATCATAAAAAAAGAAACAAAGCAGTGTTGAACGGTTCACCCAACTTAATTTAAAATAATTGAATCAAATTAATAAATTCACGACACATCAAATCATATATTTCCAAACTCCAGGTGTGCACTCCACAAGAGCAGAAGGAGATAAATGCGAAGACCAAAGCCAGCGCCAAGCTGATGGAAACACTGCTGGAGAGAAACCGGCCTGAGGGTTGGGAAGATGCAGTGCTTCATAGGAACAGACTGCTGGAATATGACAGGACCAGGTGATAAATTGTAGCGAAGTATGACTATCTGTTTCTAACCAATCGGTGAAGTTAAGCAACATTAAAATTGGCTGCGGTCACTACTTTGATGAGTGACCAGTGACCACTACAAAAAATGCTGTTTACATCTGAGCGCTATCTTGCTTCGTAGGGACGTTCGTCGTTCCGTGCTGCATATTCCCTTTCGTGGTCTCCACTCGAGAACCTATCTTCCCCATCGATTGTCAGTTGCCACTTCAACCTGCACCCGTATCGCGTAACTATTCTGGATATGGACTTCGCCTGTCGTCCTGCTCGCGCCAATTGACAAGTCTTCGAGTGCGAGCAAGAGAGCAAACGATTACGATGCCATTAGACTTACGAGATAAGGCCCCTGCTAATTCAACCAGTGTCTAACATATAAATGAATGAAAATCGATTTGCACTGTCTCCGTATCCAGTGAGCGTCGGACTCACGTGACGGACGATGACAGCGACTATTTCCAAGCGAACAGCGTCTGGCTGAATGCTACAGAACGGGAGAAATTGGAAAAATACCAGCAGTCACTTCACGAGAAGAAGCACGCGTCACGGCTTACCAAGAAAATGACCTTCGATTTTGGAGGTAAAATATAATAAATAACATTTATTGACGAAGTATAATGCGTAAATACCCTCGCTGATATTGCTATGATTTGACAGCAATACCTATGTAGCGCTCGTATCGAAGAACGTCTAGCCGTTCGTAACTGATCAGTAAAGTTAAGGTACGATTGCTGCGGTCAGAAGTCTTTAGGCTGCCTAAAATTATTAGATTTCAGCTAGAAGCCAGAAAAATAATTATCACCCATGTTAAAGTTTTATAAGACCGCTCTTGTACAACTATCGTATTTCATCTTGATTTATTATTTTGTTAATTTTAGTCATGGCTTGAGAAACAGTGAACAAACCTTATAATTTAAGTATGAGCCCTGAGGTGGCCAAGGCTGTATTCAGGGAATGGGCTGCAGCATTCTCCTCGGTACATCTGCGATTACAAAGCCGCCTGCCAAGTGTGGTGATTATGGCAAACCATTGTAAAACGTGGCGTTTTATGGGGAGGCCTATGTTCAGCAGTGAACATCTTCAGGCTGTCACGGTTAACTTTACTTGACCTAAATATCCGCATATATTATCAGGTCGTCAAATAATAGAAGACAAGACGATAGACTACGAAGCCGACGAGGATAAAATAAGAGAGATGACTAACAGTGGTAGCAGCGGAGGCAGGCTTCTGCAGACTAACTTGCTGGTTGGAGTGCCGAGCGACCGAGACGTGGCTCCCGGGGTTAATGCGCCACTTCTACAGGTAAGGGTTGAGACTTCTTTCTTTCTTCTATCTTCTTTGTTCTTTGTTCTTTGTTCTTTCTTCTTTCTTCTTTCTTCTTTCTTCTTTCTTTGTTTCTTATTTCTTTCTTTCTTTCCTCATATGTCAACACAAATTCGTATTTCTTCGTGCTCTACCGAAATACCACTCACGCGGAATAATACACTGATATTAATGCTGTTAGGGCTAATCGTTCTACATTTATAATGTTACTTTGTATCCTATTTTCTATTATAGTTTGTGCTTTGATAGTTTTTTTTTTGTATTATTGTGACATGTATTTGTGGTTGTCTGCTTTTGTGAAAATAAGATTATATTTATGTTATATTTGTAGGTGCCATACTAATTTGTATAAGTACTACTTTGTATCTTGATTCATTCATTTTCTATTCTGCTTCTACTTTCCATCCTACTTCGTATCTTGCTTCCTGTATCCTGTATCTTCCTGCTTCGTATTCTGTATCTACTTCGCATCCTACTTTGTATCGCACTTCGTATCGTGCTTCGTCTTCTACTTACAATTTTGCTTCTTGGGATTCTACTTCGCATCCTACTCCGTATCCTACTTCATGTCCTACTTTGTATCTCACTTCGTATTGTGTTCCTGCTTTGGTTTCTGCTTCGTATTCTACTTCGATTTTACTTTGTATCCTACTTTGTATCTTACTTCGGCTCTCGCTTTGTGTCCGACTTCGTACTACCATAAAGTAAGTAAAGCACCTTGAGAATCTTATTCATTTTATTATGTCCAGATAATGCTCTCTAGCTTTAAGCTCGCCTGTGTACCTCTTAGACCATTTAAAAAAGGAGGTGGCCAGGCAAGGCGGTCCCCTCTGCCGGTCATATTGCGCTATTTGGTCATCTACAATATCATAGTGTGCGTGTAGACACTGCGTGACTACGCTAGTTTATATAACAGTATTCGTGTTTTAAGATGGTGTGCGGCGTGCGTTTACATGCGCCGTTTGCGCGTGTGCTATACGTGTTTACCTCGTCTCCCGTAGAAATTGGCAGAAAATGATGCTTGCGGATTATAACGTTAACATCTCCATTTATAGATGCTCTAAGATGTACCTACATTTGTGGATTGTGCAATAAAGCATTTTCTATCTATCTATCTATCCAGTTCGACCCATCAGTCCCGCACCAAGGCAGCAGTCGTGCACTAGGCGCAGGGTTGCCACAATCCGGCCGGGTGCAGGACTCGCAACTTCAGGAGATGAGCGACACGGGACGGTGCCTCTCCATGCACCAACCCTGGGCCTCGCTTCTCGTCGAGGGGATCAAACTGTGAGACAATATTGTAGGCCTATCATGAATATTTACGCACAAGCAAGAGTAACGTTAACGTAAGGCAGTTGTATGGGGCGCTGATCAAATGCCATACAACTGCTTTACGTTAACGTTACACTTGCGCGTAAATATTCGTGCTAGGCCTACTGTATACATGGTGTAACGTTTAACACAGGAAATTATTTTTTTGAAAAGTTAGTTTAAAAAGAACAGACTCGTATTTATAATCCATTAGGAAAGAAAAAACACATGAAACGCGTTATCGTTGTAGTGTTTTTCTTATTGTACAATTTAGACTTTACCCGTCGATGTTATTTTAGTTCTTAGGGTTTCGTACTCAAAGGGTTAAACGGACTATTAAAAAGGGGTCTCATCCGGTACAACCGAAAAATATCCCGAACGTTAAAAAAAATGTAGTGATCGTGTCGCGAGCGTTACTAGCTAGTGGCTAGTGTATTCAATTGGCCCAATACTTCGCCAACACGCAATAAATGTCGCTTGATAATCTTGCGTTATGCAGAAAAATAATTATTTGTAAAATAGCCCGCGTTATTCTGTTGTATGGGATGAGTCATCTGTACTGTAGGTATTATATTATCTGGGGTATTACTAAGGCTCTGCTGTCCGTCTGCCTGTATCTCATGAACCGTGATAGTTAACAGTTGAAATTTTCACAGATGATGTATTTCTGTTGCCGCTATAACAAGTACTTTAAAAATGTTTTTATAGATAATGGCACGCAACCTTTCGTGCGCGAGTCCGGCTCGCACTCGGCTAGTTTTCTTATAACTTGACAAATATAAAGTTTTGATTTTTTTTTTACACGAACTCTTCGTAGGATATGGTTTCGGTACTCACCAAAATTTAGACTAGGCTTTTTTGTTTTCCGAAAGTTTGAATGAAAATGCTTGTCTTTCCCAGTCACGAAGGGCGCACGTGGTACACGAGCCACCGCGGCCGGCTGTGGATCGCGTCCACCGCGAAGCCTCCGGACCAGGACATCGTTCGCGCCATCGAGAACCAGTACCGAGTGCTATATCCAGGTACTAACTTATACTAAAATAACTCTTAGAACGTTTTTCGTTGTGAATGCAGATTTATAGAGCTAAGAAATTCTAAACATAGAGTGCAAAGTTTTTTGTTCTACGACTAATTTTTTTTTTTTTTTTTTTATTTATTCATTACACATTACACTACATTATCAAAAACTTCGCACCAAAAAACCACGGTAGGTTTGACATGGTGCTTGCATTCATTACGCCCGCTATGATTTAAAGTAATTAACTAAGAAATGAACTAGGTATACTTAGATTAACAATATTAATTAAATTGACGAAGTTATGACCAAAGTACTAGCGAAGTTCACAGAGTGGCCGTGACGTCATTGTGACGGTCGCCGTCAGTTAGCCGTAGGCAGAATGGCCGTAGCATTAAGGCGCGCATTGTTTTGTTTCGACCGTCACAATAACGTCACATATTATCATTTTACCGGCAAGAACGGCAAAGGTTTATTACTTAATATCTTCGTAAGTAATGGACGTCTGCAGAATGTTGATGATGATGATGAATAGGCATGATAACTACTATTAAAAATGAACAAGTAAATATTACTTTCATAAAGAAGATTAAAAATGAATGTAATAATTGAAAAAATAAGTAAAATCGGTAATTAAATCACGAAGTAATGAGCTTTTAAAGTTTCTGTAGGGGGCATCTCCTGTCCCTTTCTCGCAAAACAGAGCGCCTCGACAGTTACTATGAAAAATTCACTTGTGACGTCACATGCCAAAGAGATTGTATGCAAAGCTACCACAGCTTAGTAATGAGGTACTATGAATGACCTTGCTCTGACGTCACTGGCCGTTTGAGCTATGTATCTCTTTCTATTCCGGTTTTTAAAATTCTCGTAACTTTGTCGTTTTTTGAGATATTTTACTTTGGTTTTCACAAATGTTTTGTCTTTTGAGAAATATTATTAATTTATGCAAAAAAATATTTATCGTCATGCCTATTGGGTTTTTGTTTATTTACAGATAAACAGTTCAATTTCCCGTCGTTCTATCCTACCGGATGCCTGCTTGGCTGCGTTAATGTAGACGACTGCTTACCTCAGGAGGAATATGACAAAATGTAAGGAGAACTACACTTGTAGACAGTGCTGGATGTATCAGGATGCCATGTGCAGTGCAGTGTCACGCGAAACTTTTATCTAGAGTTACGGGTGACACTGCAACTGTAGCTTAACATCAGGCGAACGACTAGCTCGTCACGTCATTCATTTACATAAATAAAATCTAATATACATAGCAGCAATAAAATAAGTTTATTCAATTATTTTATTATATTAAAGTTATTTTTTTTTATGAGAATGGATTACGTGACGGGCCAGTCGTTCACCTGATGTTAAGCGACACGGCCGCCCATAACAGTAGCAGTGTCACTCGGAACTTTAAAATAATAAAGTTTTGCGTGACACTACTGCGCACGTCATCCTGAGACATCACAGTCTAGTAATCAGACTACTACACTGTGTAATCAGGTCTCATTTGCCCAGTAATTTTACTAGCTACAATGCCCTTCAAACCGGAACACAGTAGTGCTTGCACACTACTGCTTGGTGGCAGAATAACTGGCAAAGTGGTGGTATCTACCTAGACGAACTTTGCAGAAAAGTCCTACCACCTATTTTCTGTATTTCCCAGATATCCAGAGGGAGAGAGCGATAGTCCCTACGTGTTTATTTGCTCTAACCCAATCAGCTTGCGGCTGAGGTTCCCTATCAAAGGACAGCACAAGATATGTAAGTAGAAAATTGTTGAAAGTGTATGCCCATCTCACTTGCACCTATGCACGTTGTGTATATTTGACGTTTGTATATTTGTCTTATTTATCTTACCTATATATTGATCATAAGACTTAGATATTTTATGTAAACAAAGGGGATAACAGTGCAAAAAATATGTTTTATAATGGTAGATTACTATATTTGACCAAAAAAATATTAAATATTATTTTTATAGTCATAATCTAATTAATTACAAAATAAAAACCATTTAGCACTATTTATTTTAACGGAATATCGTATCTATACAATTTTATGATAAAGTAATCGATTATTGGTAGAAAATATTTTATTATAATGGTAGCACTGCAGAGAAGCTAAACATTTCTGTTGCTAACAGTTCCCGTTTCATTCGTTTTTGTTTTCTCGAACTCGAATGTGCTCTCCCTGCGTTTTGTGCAAATTGTTGTTTGTTGTTAGACTTGTTGCCATTAGTGTTTATCTTGTTACCTTACCGTTACGTACCTAAAATCCTGCTCTAAGAATTTTGGAGTTGTAAAATCCTTGGTATTTCAAATCTTACTAATATTTTGTATGAAAAAATTTTTGCTTGTTTATCAGTAACAATGATACTCTTAAATTCTAATGACTTATTCGTTTTTGATTAGTGGCTTTTATACACAGATATCTAATATTTTAGACTCTGTTTTTCGTTTTACTGAAATACTATTCAATAAAAATATTTTTTACAAGTAAAAAATGTTTTTAGCAACTTTGCTATGGCCCAAATTAGTTTTGGGATAGCAAGGATGCGTTATGTGCCCTAAGGCTTATGGCGGTAAATTTATAAGAGAGTGGACTGTATTTTTGAATCGTTAGGCGGCTGGTTACAACAAATGGTATCGCAACTACGACGAGCAAATGCTTAGGACTAGGATAAAGGAATTCCACGCACCTTCACTCCACCTAGGTACTCCTGGGAAGGTCCAGAGCGTCCTGGATTGTCCAATATCTCCGGTCGATCGTCGATGGCGTCCGATTGCTAACCACTGTCCAATTTTGTCAATGTTTTTGGTGCACCAACACTTGTTTCACAATAAATAATAAGTATTTTTTTTTTTTTTTTGACATTTCACACAGCGCCATCTAGCCCCAAACTAAGCATAGCTTGTACTATGGGAACCAGATAACTGATACACTACTTATATACTTTTTTGTTTGTAAATACATACATAGAATACAATATAACACCCAGACGCAGAACAAACATCTATGTTCATCACAAAAATGTTTGTCCTTGGTAGGAATCGAACCCACAGCCCTCAGTTCAGAAGGCAGGGATACTACCAACTGAGCTATCGGGCCCGTCCTTTTTTAACACGTAATAGTTTTGCGGTAGTATCACTTCACAAAGAGGCTTATGCGCATAATTCCCGTGCGCAGATCCTTCCCTTGCGACGGTTCAAGGGTGACAGTTGACGCCGAGAGCATTTTGCTAGGCGTCGTGCGTGGATGACGTATAAGAATGGGAGGGAAAGGGACGCAATATACTCATCAAGCCAATGATACCATATCAATATAGTTTGAATTAGAAATATATACCTACGGCGTCAACAAACTGTAATATCACTTTGTCAGTGACTTTTCGTGACATTACTTTGTTTACATAAAATATCTAAGTCTTGTGAACAAGATATAGTCTGTCATAGAAGTCCATTCTGGTATATAAAATCTGGGACTTAGTTAGACAGTTGTGACTCTACCGGGTGTAATTGAATTCATTAGCATTTTTTGAAACTAGGTACCTACTCCAAAAAATGGAATAACTTCTTAATCCAATGCTACAATACAAAATTTAATTGAAATATTGGAGTACTGTTTTTAATTAGTGCATACAAGGTATAAAAACGTTTAAATGTATCAAAATCATCCGTGCCAACCGCGTTAGGCGCCGCGGCAATCTTCATAATTTTCAATAAAAATATTTTCATTTTCACTCTTTACCCTTTAATAATCATCTATAAATGATGTACTATCATGGGCTCAATTAAATTAAATTACATCCTGTATTGTCCTTGTCATTTCAACCTGTATGATAGAGACCGCAACATCTTTACTACTACTTAATATACATATAAAAGATAGGGACTTTATTACAAAAACTTAAATAACAATATATATGTACACTAAACTAAACAACTTCATAATACTTTATAAAAGTGATATATAATATATACATATAAAAGTATGTGTGTGTGTGTGTGTGTGTGTGTGCGTGGCTTTGACGCTAAAATGGCTGAACCAGTTTAATGTAAAGGCACCTATTCGTTTTAAGACTTCTATTGAATTTATAAGGTTTATACCTATTGTATCTCACTTGCTGTAATTTCTGAATAAATTTGTATTATTATTATTATTAATGTATTATAGTATACCAGTAAAATGAAATTTTGCAATCTAATGGCTTTATATTACTGGGAATACTGGGTTCAACAAAAGATACTTTTCATCCCGGAAAATGGAGTTTCGAATAACTTGGGCACCTTTTAGTCTCATTAATTGGAAATATGAATAATATTTATGATTTTTTTTAAAGCAGTATCGCCTGCTCAGCGTAATCTACAGATTAATTTGTAAAGGAAAAATTAGAATCACGAGCGGGGATTGAACCCGCATCCATCCATCCCTCAAGCCGGGATATGCTTTACTTAAGCTACCGTGACAAGTGGTCTCATGACCGAATTTTTTTCATCAATAGATGGCGGTACCGACCCCGTAAGTTGGTTATAAAGGTGAAGGAAAAATTCGGACATGAGACCACTTGTCACGGTAGCTTAAGTAAAGCATATCCCGGCTTGAGGGATGGATGGATGCGGGTTCAATCCCCGCTCGTGATTCTAATTTTTCCTTTACAAATTAATCTGTAATATGAATAATGTCTCTATTATGTGCTTTTGCAGATGCGTTGGATAAAACGATACACCATGCCGCGTTGAAATCGATCCAGCGGATGGCTAAGTTGCAAGCAGAGGAAGCACATGCTGGTTAATATTATATTATTACTTGAAATAAACGGCGATATCGAATTAAATCAATTGAATTCGTGTTTTATCTTAGTCGTCCGATTGTTTTTGATTCTGGCGAAATAATCGGTAATCGAACTGTCGTATTTATCGATTGCTTTTATTCAGTATCGCCCATTGTCTCGTTAAGTTATTCCTAAACGTGTGTTTTATTTAAAAGTTTCAAATAAACAGTAATTTAAAAAGAAATAATTTATTTACATAACTATTATCTAAAACATAAATATTTCAAAAAGTTTGCACACATGCATCTCCATTCACTCACACATACGTTAAGTTACACACATACATTTCATGTAACACATTTAATAGTGTACTTTCTTAAATCTAAATGAGCATCGATGATACATTATTATTATTAGGGAGCTATAAATATAGAAACAGTCAAGTTGCCCACTAGTGAGTTATTTTAAATACTCCCATCTGTAAGATGTCTAGATTTTACTAGCCAGCAGAACCAGCCCTAAAGTAAATCCAAAATTTCAAGATTTTAAAGACTAAGATTTAAAATCATTCTATCGCATATATTTTGACCCTAATGTTATAAGTTTATCGACACCCTACATATTTTTTTTTATCAACAAAATAGCCTCTTGTTAGTTACATGATATACCTATAGAAAGTAGCTTTGGCAGTAGAAAAGATTTGGTTTTGTTTTGTATAGTTAACAACAGGAACTACGATTCCTTCTTCTGATTCAATTGGGGGAAGAACGCTTCGATCGGCAGTATAGGGTCATCTGTCGCTATCGTGAAATAATTCGGTATTCTCCTACTATTTGTCGAGACTGTCTTAAACATGCCCGGCTTATTGTAATCCTTGCTTGCAGCCAAAGTCAAATCTGACACTCTTTTAGAATGCTCGAACAGATGCTCGACATGGTCGTGATGTTTCTTATCAGCGATCTTCATGATGGCGCTCTCTGAACGTGTCCTTTCAGAGGTGATGTCCCTTTGATCAGGAACTATGCTCTCAGTTACTATGTCCTGGACTGATTCTTCGATTTCCGAGTCTTTAACCTTTTTCCTCAAAGGTCTTCTAGTGTTAAGGAAGGTAGTTGGTAGAGGTTCCGTGGTTTCTTCCGTTGGTCGCGGACGTCGGCTGCCGTTTCTTATGCGAGCGGATATCTTGGTTGTGGTCTCAACTTCAGGCGTGGTCTGTCTTTGTCTAGGTGTCTGTCTCACTGTGTTACTCTCCTGTGTACTATCTGTGTTGTTCAGTTTGTTCCTCGCTTCCTTAGGTATGAACTTCTTCCTTTCAGTGGTGTTCTCGATTTCAGAATTGGGATTGTCCGTGTATGGTCTTCTGTAAGGGAATCTAACTTTTGGAGTGTTTTCGACAGGCTTTTCAGTGGTGGTCGTTGTGGAACCAAGTCTATTTTTGTAATCCATGACGCTGAACTTTGGCCTGTTATATTTGTTGCGGAGACGGGGTCTTTGAATTTTCCCAGTGTTTGTGTTGGTATCGGTCCGCGGAGCGAATGTTGTTATTTCATTGGCATCGTCATCGTCAGTAGTCGTTTCTCTATAGCGGCTGGTCACAGGCTCTAGTTTAGCTTCGATGGGTTTCACATCCTTATGGAAAGCGAAATCAAGTTGAGTGTCCGCAGTAGTTCTTAGCGTGTCGGGTAGGGAAACGTCGCTAGTGGGGGTGTCTTTCTCGTCCTGTTTGTGGGTGAAATCCGATAACGTCTCTTCGGGTTTGTATTCATACACAGGCGGTGTCGGTTTAGGATACGATGGACGATTACCTATTTTCATAATGGAAGAGTCTTTCGTCGTCTCATAAACTTTAAAGCTTGTAATCGTCGTGGCTTCAACTCTGTCTGCCGGAGTAGTGGTTAGCGGGCGCCGAATCAATTTCTTCTTAACAATGGTTGGGGCTGTAGGTGAGATGGTAGGCAGGGCGCTGGTTGTCAAGTCAGTAGTGACACTAGGAGTCGTGGGTTGAGACTGTAACTTCGCATTCGTCGTTGGCCTTACTCTAGGTTTGATCGTGTGGACCTCGTCGGCTTCGGCCTGCGTAGTATCAGTGAATTTGGTTGTAGGCAGACGAGTACTAGTTTCTTCTTTGTTGCGATTCAGGTTTCCTAGAGGAGGACGGCGCCTGCGAATCTTGTTCCGCTTACGGATTCTATCTTTGTCTATAGTGGGTGGCTCGGGTGTGCTTGGGTTTGGCCGCTTGAAGTGCTTGTTGGGAGGCAACGTCGGCAGAGCTTCGACAGGAACGTCGCTGCTCACAGTGCTTGCAGTGGTTGTCTCCGATGTGCTGGTGATCTTAGATGACTCGGTCGGTTTCTTCGTTCGTCTCGGTATACTGTAGTCGTCGTACGCGGGCGTCGACACCTTGTAGTAATAGTCCTTGAGCTTGTGTTTGCCGATCGGCTCAAAATCATCGCCAAGAGGCCGTCTGCTTTGAGATTCGACTTGTCCGTCGTAGCCCAAAGAGTTCTGGTACCCCTTTTCAGCTTCGGTCACGATGGCGTACTCTTCTGGAATTTCAGACACTGGTATTGGGTTTGGTCGGCCGTAATCGGAGTACTCCTGATTTCTCACTGATTCTTCAGTCGATTTGAAGCTGTCGTACGGCTGTGACGTCAACTGCCATGGCGCAGGAGACGAATGCGTGACGACATCAGATTCCGTGGTCTCGGTCACTTCGTAAGTCGGTTGGAGTTTTGCAGTCAATGTACCGTCCTCCCCTCGGGGTGGGTTGGCATACTGCGTAATCACCTGCTGGTTGCCTCCCGCCGGGATGCTGTCGTGTATCTTCTGTTTCTTATGGTCGTACGTGTATTTGTTGTCCTGTTGAGTCTGTTGTTGATCGAAATAGTTGGGGTTGTTGTGTTGGGACTGGTAGCTGTATTCGTATACGGTGTTTGCTGTAGTTTGAATCGGGTTGTATGTTGTCACTTTGTTGAAATCATTCTGGTAGTTTTTCGTGAAAGGATCCTGAGGGCTTGGCTTGAAGGAGTTTTTAACGTTTGCATTGGGGTCTATTTTTGGTGGCGGTGACACTTTAGGGCGGGGCGTGGGCGTGACTTTGTAGTCACTATACGTGCTGCTGAAATGTATCTGGTTTGGTGTGGTCGGCAGTTTCGGCGTTGTGCTTGGTTGAGAGTAAAACGCTGGAGTGGACTTGTAGTTGGGTGAATAGTTGAAGGAGTTGAATATGGTTGTCTTCGTTGGCTGTTGAAGGAACGTGGCCTTCGTTGGCGGGAATATTGGATCACGTCCTTTCACTGACTGCACTCCAAAACCACCAAATGAACCTGAAAATAAAGTTTTATTTGTGAAATTTAATATAGTGTCCATTAACTAATTGAACAAAAACGTGGTTTCGCGGAAATTCTTACCTAAGATACTAGGTGGGAAGACGGCATCCTGGAACGAATACTGCGGATATGTATTGTAGACTTGATTCTGCAGTCCAAAGGTTTGCTGTTGCGCTGTCTTCACTTGCTGGCTCACCGACTGCGATGCCGTATCGCTGTCAGGAAGCTTGAAAACTTCCGGCTTGTACGTCTCGATCCCGCTACTTGATTGCTGTTGCTTTTTCCCATCACTAGGCCTTGCATAGTTTTCAATCGGATTTCCATATATATCCAATGGTTTAGAAGTCTGGTACTGTCCGAACTGGATCGGCTGGATACTCGTCAGCTGCTGGAATACATTGTTCTGTAACTGCTGCTTGAACTTCTGCGGGTACTTCTGGTAGACTGGTCTGGCCGCGTACGGGTTATGAGGGTTTCGGATAAGGACGCTATCCAATGGATAGTTCTGGACGTGTTTGTAATAGTTCAAGGCGTTGTTTTGGAACAAATTGTTTTGGAACGGGTTGTGGTATGTGTTGATGGGTTGGTTGTGGGGCTGTTGCGTTGGCACGGTTCTGATTGTGGTCGGCCGGTAGGATTGCGCGATGGACGTCAGTTTGGTCGCGTCTCTCGAGGCGAGCGGACGTGCGGATGACGCGTACTGTTGTATATCCAGTACGGGAACGGGGATCTTGTAGTTGTGTACGGGCGCGTGAAGTGGCGCCGTCCCGAATGATCCGTATATGAGGCCGTTGGATCCGACTACCGGACGCCAGCCGCCTTTTGATGGCGATGTCTGAAAAGCCAAATTTGATTGAATGTATATTAACCCTGCGAAAACGTAGGTTATTTTCAATAATACAGTTGTCATAGGTAGACTTATAAAGCCATACCTAACTGTAAATTCTGTTTTTTAGTGTTTATTGTTATAGCAGCATCAGAAATACATCTTTTGTGAAAATTCCAACTGTCTATCACGATTCATGAGGTGGTACAGCCTGGTGACAGAGGGACAGACAGCGGAACTCTAAACACAGACTAATTTTAATGATGATGATGATGATAGAAAGAAAGAAAATTATTTTTTTGACCAGCAGTAGTTAGTATAAGCTTATATAGGTAGTAAAGGTATTAGGTAAGGACGTTAGACTGACCGCCTGTGTAGCCATTGATCGCCGATGGTTGCCGCAGCTGGCCGTTAGAAGCAGCGTCTGCAGCACGGCCGCAGCCAGTGACAGCCGCGAGCCTGGAATCAAACAACGGTATTTTAAGTTATGTCTCCTCTCTATAAATAGCCAAAAGATATATTATAATACTACAATAGGTAGGTATATGACATTTATTTCACCGCGGGGGATTTTATATTTTAAATTTTATTCAACTCTTTTCCGCAAGTTGCTGCATGAAGTAGGGTTCACCTCACAAAATGCACGCCTTTTTTTTATACATAAAAGCGAAACGTCTGTTTGTATTTCACATCAAAACGACAATCGAATTTCATAAAAATCTCATTAAGACCCGATATCGAACGCGCATGCACTGTTATACTCAATTGTCATCTCAATGCTGGTAAGTATTTCAGAGGTTAAGCGACACCACACCACACCATCCACATCACACCTCTCGCTTTTCCACCATACCATTACAAAATCAAAGACTACCGACCGAGGGTTTTATAATCTCAAAGCATTAGATTTCTACGCGAGACGAGATGCTCATTACCGCAATATTTTATTTAACAGATAAGGTACCTACTTGCAAGTCATCAGTCGTTTCGCTTGTTAATTCCACATTTATATTTTACATTCGAAAGTAGGTAAAGACTTGAATGCATACTGCCTACATATTTCTACTACATAATATTCTAAGCTCTTATACTTATTTTGCTTTCGAAAAACTATGTAATGTTGTTTTCGAGTTGTTCATTTTATTTTATCACTCTTATATAAAATTAAACACCCAGGAGATAGTGACTGACTGACTGACTGACTGATGATGATTGACATAATTGTTCCCGGCCCTGTGGAGGTGGTCCGTCAAAAGTGAGTACGAGGCTGTATAGGGATCGGTCACGTGACCCCGGGAAAAATCTGACATTACCAGAAAGTCGTCTCCGAGATGGAACAGGTCAACGGTTCTCGGAAACTATGGGTCGGATGTGTGTCCCGTTTTAACTAAAGTTGGAGTAGACCCTGGGACGTTTACAGAGAAATGAAAAAAAATGGGGTTGCCATACGAAAAAATAAAAATCCCATACAAAATGGAAACGCTCATAAATCGAAAACGGTAAGAGATAAGCGGGTAGCGTTCGACCAAATGTCATAGCGGATGACAAGGGCTGTCAGTTGGTTGTCATGAAAATCCAAGATGGCGGATTCAAAATGGCGGCCATTTTGAAAGTTGGTCCGATCGGGGTGATTTTTTGCATGGGGGGGTTTTCGGGGCCGTAGATTCGATATTTGAAAAAATATTTTGGATTCCGCCATTTTTAAAGATGGCTGCCATACAATTTTTTTTTTCCATTTTTGACGGACTCTTTCTCGATGCCTATGGAAAATTTTGACCACTTTTATGGACATTCGTGTCAAGGTGTACCAGGTGTTTTTAGAAAAATTCACGACTTGGTCTTTTGACCTTCCGTCGTTGGGACGGTCAACGTCCTGGCTAAACGATACGAGATGGGTCATGTGCGTTTTAAGGAATGTCATAGCAAACCCTGGGACGATTTTAGAGCTGTCAAAAAAAAATCAAAATGGCGGAAAAAAAAATCCGTCATACAAATTTTAACCGCAAATGACGGCGAAACTACGTCACTTTAGTATAAAGAGCTCAAACTAATATTGTTTCGAGGCCGGCAGGAAAGATCGGCAAAACATTTTTTTTTCAAAATGGCGGAAATTTCGGTCATTGCTGAAAAAAAAGTTTATCCGATCCGGATGAAAATCGATATCTGGGGGTCCCCGGGGATGCTGATCAACATTCTGTAATCAAATTTTGACATTTGTCATTTTTCAATGGTGCTGCCATACAAAGGTACTTTTATCGAAATACCAACTTTGCTTTTTTGCGCCTCCGTTACGAGAGCTTTAGAAATGTCGGTCCTGGGGATCCAGTATAGATGTTGTAAGGGTCAAAATGCAATAACAGCGAAATTGATATTTTTCAAGATGGCGGCTGTAGACGTACCGACTCATGGTAAAAGTTATCCGATCCGAATGAAAATCGATATCTGAAAATCCCCCGGTATACTTGGTACGAATGTGTCAAAATTTTTTTGATACCGCCATTTTGAAAAATTGCATACATTCAATTTGACTTTTTTAGAATTTTTAATTAGCAATTATCGCTGACACTGTGAGACTTTTGTAAGGGCGATTTGTTCTCATATTGTACGGTACTGAGAGGAGCAAACGGTGATCAAACATTTTTTTTCAAAATGGCGGTCTATCAGTGCGTTCCGAAAAAAAGGTGCTCCGATCGGAATAAAAATCGATATCTGGAGGTCCCAAAGGATGCTGATCAGCATGGGTTGGTAGAATTTGGACATCTGTCATTTTTCAATATGGCCATCGTGCATATTGGTGTTTTCCATTCATCACCTACACCTTCAGGCCAAGATATTGACAGATGCCAATTTGACAGATGCCAATTTGACAAATGACAAATGTCAAAATTTTGACAGGTGTCAAATGTCAAATTTTTTTTTTGACAGATGTCAAATGTTACATTTTTTCAACCTACAAAATGTGACGACCAGCTTAGCGAATCGTCATTGGTATAAGTGGTCGGTCACGATCAACACTTTCAACCTGCACACGGTTCTAACACCACTGTCAAAATTAGACAGATGTCAGATGTCAAATGTCAAATTTTTTTCAACCTACATAATGTAACGACCGGCTTAGCGAATTGTCATTGGTATAAGTGGTCGGTCACGATCAACACTTGCAACTGCACACTTGCACTTGCGCACGGTGCAAGTGTGCCACTTTCAACCTGCACACGGTTCTAACACCACTGTCAAAATTAGACAGATGTCAGATGTCAAATGTCAAGTTTCTGACAGATGTCAAATGTCAAATTTTTGACAGATGTCAAAAGTCATTTTGACAGATGTAAAATTTTTGACAGATGTCAAATTTTTGACACATGTCATATGTCAATTTTTTTTCTACCAAAATGTGACGACGGTCTTAGCGAATTGTCGTTGGTATAAGTGGTCGGTCACGATCAACACTTGCAACTATACACTTGTACCGTATGCGGGCCGCTTACGGGCCGCGCACGGTGCAAGTGTGCCGCTTTCATTCTTCGCACGGTTCTAACACCACTATCAAGATTAAATGTCAAGTTTCTGACAGATGTCAAATGTCAAGTTTTTGACAGATGTCAAATGTCAAATTTTTTGGTAGATGTCAAATGTCAAAAATAGTTTCAAATGTCAAGTTTTTGACACGTCAAATTTTTGTTAGATGTCAAATGTCAAATTTATTTTCAACCTACAAAATGAGATGACGGGCTTAGCGAATTGTCGTTGTCAAGATAAGACAGATGTCAGATGTCAAATGTCAAGTTTTTGACAGATGTTAAATGTCAAATTTTTGACAGATGTCAAATTTTTGACTCATGTCAAATGTCAATTTTTTTTCTACCTACAAAATGTGACGACGGTCATAGCGAATTGTCGTTGGTATAAGTGGTCGGTCACGATCAAGACTTGCAACTGCACACTTGTACCGTGTGCGGGCCGCTTGCGGCCCGCGCACGGTGCAAGTGTGCCACTTTCAACCTGCACCCGGTTCTTAACACCGCTGTCAAGATTAGACAGATGTCAGATGTAAATGTCAAGTTTTTGAAAGATGTCAAATGTCAAATGTCAAATTTTCGACATGTGTCAAATGTCAAATTTTCGACAGATGTCAAATGTCAAATTTTTTTTTCAACCTACAAAATGTGATGTCGTTCGTACCGAATTGTCATTGGTAGTTGTCGGTCATGATCAACACTTGCAACTGCACACTTGTACCGTGTGCGGGCCGCTTGCGGCCCGCGCACGGTGCAAGTGTGCCACTTTCATCCTGCGCACGGTGCAAATGATACTGTCAAGTCGAAGAAGATGGCCGCCATGCTAAAGTCAGTTCTATTATCATTTTCTATGAAAAATACCGCCGTTTTGTACTTGTACTTGCAAAATTTAAAGTTTAGCACCAAGTATAACATTTAAAAAAATACAACAGCCACGAAAACACCCACGCGGGCCGCTCGCGGCCCGCGCACAGAGCAAAATACTAGTTATCTTAATAATTATCTTAATAATCTTAATAACAGATATATAAAGCTAAAAAACGGTGACAGATCATGTTGACATGAATGTTCCCGAAAACTGGCCCATAGGATGATTTGGAAATGTACTAGAGATATGTACGGAAAAATCCCGAGGCAAAGAATTAAATATGTCAGCATCAGAAAGTGGTACCAGGAAGAAGTTCCAGATGGGATCTCGGAAACGGTAAGAGATAAAAATAAACTAATAGAACAAAAATGTAGTAAACCTTGGGACGATTCTAAATAAACAATAAAAAAAGGTACCTCTCATACAAAAACATATATTTTTCATACAAAAACCGAAAAATACGTACTCAGAAAGTTGTATATTCCTGTCCTGTCATCCAGTAAGAAACTCTATCTGGCCTCGAATAAGGTCGATAATCGTATGAAATAAGATGGCCGCATACGGCTAACTTCAGTTTCATGTTTTGACATTTGACGTATATAGCAAAGTTCTCTGTGCATTTGACTAGATAGATATGGCGGCCACAGAGATGGCGGCGGTTTAATTTTTGTTTGTAATAAGAAAAACAACATTATTTATGTATGTGAGACAAGTAATAAGGGGAATTCTGTGATGTGAGAATAGAACCAGCCTATTTGTTCCCGTGGGTATCATTTGCACGTTCTGACACGTATAGCAACAAGTAAGTCTTATGATAAACGAAATTTACTACTATACAAGATAAGCAAGTAAAAGCAGACTCGAAATATACTGCAGAAATGCATAGACTAGGTACTTATTCTAAGCATTAGCATAAAATGATAACAATACCAGGAACAAATTATGCTCTTCACCCAGAACACACTAAAATTCTATGCTTGTTTATTAGTACCTAAAGTATTAATATCCACCTTGTTTTTTATTAACTCAATGCTACCTTGTCTCATTTTCAGAGTTCCAACCTATAAAAGATCCAAAAAACAAGCGCTCAGTGATGGATGTTAATTATGACAGAGGAAAAACAGGAGTTTGGTTTAGCATCAGGTAAATAATTAGGTCACCTATTACTGTAAACCTTCTTGTTAGCCTATATAATATATTAATTCTGTGGCTGTGTGGTATGCTACTACCACACTATAGATACATTTTTTATTATTTATATATTTAATCTTCTAAGCTTATGGGGAAACTGTGAATAATAGCTTAATATAGATTTAGGGTGGGTATTTTCACCAATAGTTGAGGTAAACAAAGCAATTTTATGAAGTAAGTATGTATATATTTATATGTAGTATGTATAATGGTGTAATTTATGTTATCTTATTTAGAAGTGGCAATGGGCAAGCCACATCACTCGTAGAACTGACAACAGAAGGGAAAAAAGGTGGGCCGCTAACCTGGTGACCATAACCATGGGGAGCCGATGGATGCAGAAAGCAAGCAGTCTCTTAAAGTGGCATTCTTTGGGGGAGGCCTGGTTGTCTTCATGTTGTTGATGATGATACAAATTGGTTTTTATTCAAAGATTCAATATAATAATAATAGTTATGTAGGTGTATAAAATTATATAATGAGGTGCTACTTATGTCATGTAAAGACAGTTTCTCTTTTCTATTGTTATATAAACTATCTTATCAATGTATCTAAGTGTTTTTTTTTTTTGGGTCTTGGTATAGAAGTACTATATATTTATTCTGTGGTATAGGTAAGGTAATTGTGTTAAGTCCAGGTAATGAATACATATATTTCTATCTCTTGGTAGTGTGGTACAAACTCAATGGCGGCTATGAAGTGCATTCCAAGCCATCCACATGCTGCACTCATACTTCTCACCGACTTCAATGCTGACATTGAGTTTGAATCACACTTTATGTATGTAACCGGTATATTCCCAGTTGCCCGTACATTGCCCTGAGGTGGTTTTTGGGAATAATATGCAGGGTTGCAAGTTGGTAATGTTTTTTAAATAATGCTACTTTGGATCTAGAGTTGCAGTGGAATAGTTAGGAAACTGTGGGTTGGATTCCCACCTGGTACCAACATTTGTGTGATGAAAATAGGTATTTGTCCTCTGTCTGGGTATTATATACTGTTAGTTTATCTGAGTATATCAGTTATCTGGTTCCCATAGTACAAGCTATGCTTAATTCTGGGTTAGATGGTGCTGTGTGTAATGTCCACACATTTATTTATTTTCCTCTTCCTTTTCTTCTGTGTTTTTATTATAATCAAATCCTCCTTTCTAATGGGAATGCCTATGTTCAGCTGTGGACATCTGACTGGTGACATGCCTATTCATAACTTATTGGTAGGTCCTAAAATGAATAATACTACTACTACTTTAACACAAACCTCATGAGTAAGGGAGAGAGCTTAGCTCGGTGTTTCCTGTGTGCAGAACTAAAGTTACCAATATGGCTTGTAGAATCATTTCCTACACAAGAGGAATTTAATCCAGGAAAGCATAAAAAGCATAGTAACTACAGTAATCCTTCAGTTTAATAAATTCAAAAATGTACAGTACCTATAACAAATACAACTGTGTAACATTATTATCTTTATCATTTTCAGGTTACAAAAGAAGGGAAAGAGTCAAAAAAACTGCCCAAAACCTAGATTTTTACCACCCTATCTGCCCTTTCAGTCTACCTGTGATCATAAAGCATGTAACTGTGCTGCTGGAACTTAGGAAATGATTCCAATAGTGGTAAAGATCCTAAGAAGAATGTAAATGTAATATCCTGAAGGACTGAAACAGTGTTTGTGAATTAATGTGGTAAAATAATAATTAGAAAATGGTGTCTCAAAGTTTCTTTGGTCCCTTGATTTATTTTTATAACACCGATGTACTATGTTCAAGAGTCCATGAAAGTACTATCACAATATACTAATCATAATAATAGTGTGATCTAAGATTCACAGCGTAGGCAGACCCCCCACTAAGTGGACCGACGACCTGGTGAAAACCGCGGTGAGCCGATGGATGCAGGAGGTGAGCAGCTGCTCAAAGTGGCACTTTCTGGGAGAGGCCTATGTTCAGCAGTGGACGGCTACAGACTGTTGATGATGATGATGGACTATGATGAACCATCAGCTCCTCGCAGTAGGTACTGACCAGATCAATAATTACTATTAGGTACCAGGTTTAAACATAAATTAAGATATGCCTTGCATGAGACCAGTAGGTAAGTACAATCTATGTATGTATTTTTAGCTAACAGGCAATTTACTAATATTATTTCCCTTCATTTGAAACTACCTACATACATTGAAAAAAAAGTAAATAAAACACCATTAACTTTGCTAAGGTTGTATTTGGAACATCTGTGAATAAATGGATTCTATAATTAATTGTTCACCCTGTTGCAACTGAAATCATTTGTTTCATGCAGTCATTGCAGTCTGCTGTAATATCTGGTATCCATACATCTGATCAAGTTCTTGGTTACAGCAAAAATAGGGCTGCAAAAGAAAATAATTTAAGGTGAATTTACTATTAATTCCATAAAAGCATTATTATGCATCAACAACCATCAGACATTACAAAATAGCTTTTATTCACTGATTTTTTATACTAATAGTCATTACTACTAACATATTTATTGTTTTGACAGTGTTTGGGCTGTTTTTCGTTTGTACCGGATAAGACCACACGGTATTAGTATCATAAAAAATTACAGTGTCAAATTAAATGTAAAAATTACAGAAATGTTTTGGAATATGGGGGTCAGTTTCAAGCTTGTGTGTATATTCATTATTTTTTTGTAAGTGTGGCGTTTCAATAAAGTGTTTTATCTATCTGTAGAATTATGAGGTGCTACCTACGTCATGTAAAGATAAGTTGCTCTTTCTATGTAAACTGTATCTTACCTAAATAAAGAAATGTATCTATGAGTTTTTTTTGTGTCTCAGTATAAGGTAATGGTGGTGGATCATCAACTGTTATATTATTCAAATTTAAAATTATTAGGGCAGGATTTATATATCTAGCTACCTAGAACTTTATTAATTTTGGTGGATTTTTCATACTATTATCTGAACCCGACTGAAAAAATAGAGGATTTTTTATTTTAATCTTATATAGATAGGTAGGTAGGTACAACCGATGGGGAAAAAAGGTTTTTGAGTGGCGACCACGGACCGAAAGATGCAGCGTAGGCTGGCTCCCTACTAAGTGGACCGATGATCTGGTGAAAACCGCAGGGAGCTGACGGATGCAGGAGGCGAGCAGCCGCTCAAGGTGGCGCTCTCTGGGGGAGGCCTATGTTCAGCGGGGTTCAGCAGTGGATGTCTTCAGGCTGTTGATGATACATTGTTTATACAGGTGCTTGATGGTCAGGCAGCGTTCCCCTTGATCCGTAGTATACCTAATCAATCTAAAGAAAAAGAACTACATCTCTCTGAACATAAGCTTTTTTTATAGAGTGCCACTTTGACCGGCTACTTGCATCCTACATCCATCAGCTCCTTGCATGTCTGACCAGATCAATTATTACCAATTATAGTTATGCATGTTTGTCCAGCTAACAGGCACTTACCTTGCCCTTTTAGGGCTTTGTTACCTTTATAAAATGAAAAAATAAAAAAAACACCATTTATGCTAAGTTTGTTTGTAAGCATTACTATAAAGTTCTTATATTGTGGTATTCAAGCCGTCACCGCCGTATGTTGTGATGCTTTAGGCTTCACATCAACAACCATCAGAGATTCACTGCTGAACATGGGCATCCTCTATAATATGCCACTTTGGACACTTATCATAGGGGGCTATAAACTTTGTAAACAGGGTGAATTCTATGAGGGGCTTGCTTGGTAGGCAGCTTGGAGATGGCAAACATTTCAATACATTTGTATCCATGGATTTTCCCCTTTAGACAGCTCTTACGGGACCAACATAGGCTTATCAGTAAAACAGATAATAACGGCCCAAATATCTTGACTTAGAATTGTGTTATAAAACATTGAGAGCTGTTCAGCAGCTGCATAGTCACATAAGTACACTTCACAGTTTTAATATTTGGAGGTATATAGTATATGGGGTAATAAGATTAGCCATGTTAAATTTCTGAATGAGTAATTTATAGGTAGGTATTAAACATTGAATAGGTATTTGAAGTAAACCTCTTGGGAATTGGGTAATAACTGTGTAATAATGGTTTGTTCGCATGAGTTCAACTTTTATTAATGTATATAACTTTTATCTAATCTTCGCATGTATCTAACTTATTTATGCATGGTTCTTCTGAGTCAGTAAAATTTATAGCATCATATTGTTTGTCCTGGTGCTGAATTGTCCACTACATACACCATTCAGACTTTTACAGTCATGAACATACAGCATAAATGAAGTATTCCTCATCAGTAGGTAATCTGTAAAAAAAATAGGTCTTAATATACTTGACACAGATCTAGCTAAGAATCAGGACACCTAAATGGACTATTTTACATCTTTCTGCTTATTATACTTACCTATATTATAGCATTCAGTTCAGTTCAGCTGTGGAGAGATATTTACATAACCACTATTTTGCTGTCGCACAAAATTATAGCACAACAAACTCTTTTTTTTATTTCATCCATGCATCAAACAAAGACTTTTAATATAGGTATTCAAACATAATTGCAGCTACAGTTGAAAATAATAAGTTTAGGTAGGTACCTAACCTAACTAAACTTATTATTTTCATGTGCGAAGAACATATTCTAAGTGAACGAATGCAGCGTTTTATATTAGGTACCTACCTACTAAATCACGTAAACATCCACAGCTTCCTTATCTTACTACTGGGTATTCAAGTCTCTGCTCTTGTCTTATAAGAAAACTGGAAAAAATGCATTTATTTTAATAAGTTTGTTAAAGACGATTTCTACATCTTTACCAATGTACTCTGTGATTTCTACATTTTCGACAATAGGTGCGTTCCAGTTGCACTTCTTTATTTTAGATCAAAGAGCAGGTGAAAACTCATATGATTTCATAAATCACTCGGGTCCTTTTTGGAACATACTCTGCTACAAATTATCGCAGAGTGATTAATCACACTTAAGAATCGGGGCTTCGGATTTTATAATACGAGAGTAGCATCAGCGGTGAATATCGGTTCAGAAAACAAACTAAGACCTGTAAGGTATGATTTTATAAACACTGCGTTAGATTTCTTCTTTTTACTGAGAAATCTAACTAACTACTACTACTAATGTAGTAGGTCGCAAGTTCGCTGGGTTGCTCCTAAATCGCGACTGTTACTTTTCATAAAGTACCTTCAATCGCCATGGATCATAATCTCACTAGGCATTTGAAAAATCCGTCTGTTAAAAATCACAGCCTATGTAAAATAGCAGATGAAATCACGGTCACTGAAAAAAAACATATATGATGAAATGATTATGATTTTAAAGAAGCAATCATTTCCACGCCTACGCAGAACCAGACCTTTAAAATCACTCGTGAATTCACAGAGTAAAAATTGTTTTCAGTGTTCTTAAATAGGCTTGACAATTCAGAAAATAGGTATGTATCACAAAATATAAAACGAAAGGGTTTATAGTCGTCAGCTTAGCTTGAAACACTGACAGTGACAGATAGTGATACACACCTATTTAACGCCATCTATTGGGTCATATTTAAATTACAATCTCTTTGTTTTAATAAAACAGCTCATTAATGTCATCATTGTGAGAGTTTTTGATAGTCAAAATATAAAAAATAACGAAAATGACACCAACTGGAACCCATCCAATGCATCAGCGATTTTTCTCTAATCTGTGAGCGAAACTAGGAACTAAGTGACAGCTGACAGAATGATATCGACAACATGAAAAACCGCCGATGGATGATTTGTATATACTATATCACACCCTGTGTTCGTTTTAGCCCCGGTGGCATTATTGGCATTTGCAAAACTAGCGATGATGTCAAGCGTTCGTTTTGGAAATTTTACCAATAATGCCAATTTTGATATTTTTGCCCAAGAGTCAATATTGGTAGTTCACGATGACAATTTTGAGCTATCCAAACGGTGAACGAAAACAATTAAAAATGCCAGAAAGTTTTGGTCATGGCGGAAAAAAAAGTTACACCGATCCGGAAGAAAATCTGGGGGTCCCCAAGGATGCTGAACAACATTTTTAAATCAAGTTTTGCATTCGCCATTTTTCAATAGGGTTGCCATATAAAGGTGCTTTTATCGAAATATGAACTTTCCTTTTTTACGCCTCTAATATGAATGTTATAGAAAAGTTGTTTTTGGGAATCGAGTAGAGTGTAATAAGGGACAAAACGGAATATTAATGAAATCGATTTTTTCAAGATGGCGGATATAGACATATCGACTTAGAGAAAAAGTGATCCTATCCGGATGAAGATCTATCTGAGAATTCCCTTAGATACTTAGTAAGAATATGGGAAACTAAATTTCATTTAAAAATCATAGGGTTGCCATACAGAAGTGATTAACCCCAAGGGATCTCAGAAACGGTAACAGATAAAAAAAAACTAATGGAACAAAAAATGTAGTAAAGCTTGGGACGATTTTAAATCAGTCATAAAAATTGGTACCTCTCATACAAAAAACATGGTTTTCATACAAAGTTGTAATGCACCTATCATTTTTTAACCGAAGCTTATCAGAAAAGAAACTAGATGGCGTTGTACGACTCTAAAACACGCAAGCGTTTTATACCCGAACTACAGTGGTAGAGAAATGAACAAAAATAAACTGCAAGAATAATTATTGAAATGCTTATTAACGAAAACTGTAAGAGGTAGTTGGGGGTGCTCGACTAAAATGTTATAGAGGACCATGGCTTTCGGATGGTCACCAAAATTCAAGATGGCGGCCATTTTGAAAGTTGGTCCGATTCGGCTGATTTTATGCATCGGGGAATTTTTGGGGCCCTTGATTCCATAGTTGAAAAAATATTTTGGATTCCGCCATTTATAAAGATGGCCATGCATTTTTTTTTTTCATTTCCGGCGCATTGTTTCTTTATACCTATGGGAAATTTTTATCCTTTTTTTTATAAATTTGTTTGGAAAAGGACAATCGAAATTCAAAATAATTCATGACCTGGTCTTCCGACCTTCCATCATCGTGACCATCGAAGGCCTGGCTAAGCTATATGAGATAAGTCATATGCGTTCTCAGGAATGTCATAGTAAACCCTGGGACGATTTTAGAGAACACAAAATAATTCAAAATGGCGGGAAAAAAAAACAGCCATACTAATTTTGACTGGAAATGACGGCGAAACCATGACACTTTAGTAAAAAGAGCTCGAACTAATATTGTTTGGAGGCCGGAAGGGAAGATATTACAATATTTTATTTTTTTCAAAATGGCGGAAATTTCGGTCTTGGCGGAAAAAAAAGTTTCTCCGATCCGGATGAAATCGATATCTAGGAGTCCCCAAGGATGCTGATCAACATTCTAAAATCAAATTTTGACATGCGCCGTTTTTCAATAGGGTTGCCATACAAAGGTGATTTTATCGAAATATGAACTTTCCTTTTTTACGCCTCCATTATGAATGTAATAGAAAAGTTGTTTCTGGGGATCGAGTAAAGATGTTTAAAGGAACAAAACAGAACATTAACGAAGCGAGAAGGAGCTTCAAACTACCTACCGCGACGACGAGCGAAGCGAGGAGGAGCTTCAAACTACCTACCGCGACGACGAGCGAAGCGAGGAGGAGCTTCAAACTACCTAACGCGACGACGAGCGAAGCGAGGAGGAGCTTCAAACTACCTCTTTGGGGAAATAAAACAATATGGCCGCGATGCAAAATTAAAAGGCGCACACTATCTGAACTAATAGAGGCAAGCATAGCGTGTTTTGACTCATGTTACAGAGAACAACGGAAGCTTTCTTACAGTTTTAACATAATTCAAAGATGGCGGATTCAAAATGGCGCCCAATTTTATAGTAACTCGGATTCGGCTGATATTTTATATTTGGGGGCTTTAAAGGATGCTGATTTCAAATTTTGACCTTTTACTTGACTGACAGCATTTTTCAAGATGGCCGCCATGCAAAAGTCAGATCAATTATCATTTTCTTTGAAAAATACCCCTGTTTTGTACTAATTCTTGCAAAATTACAAGTTTAAACACAAGTATAGCGTTTTGAAATAATGATACGCCACGAAAAAACACCCACGCGGCCCGCATGCGGGCCGCGAACAGAGCACCCTAGTCTTAATCTTAATCTTAACAGATATATAAAGCTAAAAAACGGTGACAGATCATGTTGACATGAATGTTCCCGAAAACTGGCCCATAGGATGATTTGGAAATGTACTAGAGATATGTACGGAAAAATCCCGAGGCAAAGAATTAAATATGTCAGCATCAGAAAGTGGTACCAGGAAGAAGTTCCAGATGGGATCTCGGAAACGGTAAGAGATAAAAATAAACTAATAGAACAAAAATGTAGTAAACCTTGGGACGATTCTAAATAAACAATAAAAAAAGGTACCTCTCATACAAAAACATATATTTTTCATACAAAAACTGAAAAATACGTACTCAGAAAGTCGTATATTCGTATGTCCTGTCATCCAGTAAGAAACTCTATCGTTCCTCGAATAAGGTCGATAATCGTATGAAATAAGATGGCCGCATACGGCTAACTTCTGTTCGGTGCTGGTAAATAATAATGTGGTCTATGGACTATGGTGGATGGAGTGCGACCACTTGGGCAGATTTCTGCCATTTGGGCAGATTTCAAATTTACACTTTAATGATAAATAGTGTAAACGTATTAAAAAATGTGTCTAAATACTTAATAAGATATTTTATGGAAAAAATGATGATCCGCCATTTTGAAAAATGTTATTCATACAACTGAACCGTTATTACGCTGAAACCATTACATAATAATAATTCCTTGATTGAATCTTAGGTCATGATGTTTTTCCTGAATCTTGAATAAATAATGTGTATGGTATTAGTATGTAGTATTATGTCATATGTATTATTTTTAGTAGATAAGAGTATAAATTTTTGTTTTATATTTACGCAATCATGCACTTTTTTATTTCATTGTTGTTCTTGGATGTAATTTGTAACTGTTGCAACACCACCCGTAATTTTTGTTTTAATTCCTGTCCATACAAAAGTAGCCTGGAAGAAATCGCTTAATGCGATAAGGCCGCCGTTCTACCATTCTTTTATAAATTTGTATCTGTGTGCATTCTTGTTTATTGGTGTTCAATAAAGTATTATTGTATTGTATTGTAATAAAATACCTGTTCTTGAAAAACTTCATGTCATAAAAAGTTTGGCAGATTTAGGCTAATTTGTAGCCTATATTTAAGGTTAGGATTGAGGAGTTTTTGCGGGAACGTGAAAAAGTTCACGTCGTTGCATTGTATTATTTCTCAAAACTTGTGCTTTTTCCAGTGTTAATGTTTAAAATTGGTGGCGTTTTACGCATTAAGTGCTGAATTACGAGCATGAATGTGGTCAAGTGATATAATGTGGTTTTTTGTGTTGCTTCCAAAATTCCATAGAAGCTTCTTGTAAAGTTGCCACCACTTTACTTTGACTGGACTATGACCCGACTTAGACTGGACTATGACTAAGACTAAGACTTGACTACGTAAAATATTCTAAAACTCGATGAAAATATACAATACTTGACACTGGCTAAATACACTATGTGTGGAGCCAACATATAAAAAAAAAAAAAAAAGTTTAGGGCAGAATCTGTAGTTTTTAGATATAGTAATACAGATATGTTTTGTTTTGTTACATTTGTGCTTTTCTTTTATTAATTTAAATTATCCATACAGTTTTTAGTATTTAATCCTCTAAGCCTGTCGGAGAAGCATTGTGAATAAAAGCTTAGTAAATTAGTAAGCGATGGAATGTATTATTTTCAAGATTCCATGAAAGTACTATCATTATCAATGTGGAATTTTGACAATAAAAAGGAGCACCACAAACATTGAGATTGGGTGTGTGGTTCCGGTTGTGTGAGAATAGGCCAGCCCATCTCTTCCCATGGGTATCATTTGCATGTAACACGTAAGTCTTTTAAATGACCTACTATTTGAAAATCACCAACTAAGATATAGGTACTACTTTAACTAACATATTGTGAGAAACCGGAGTTACTATAGATACATTTTTTATTATTTAATCTTCTAAGCCTATGGGAAAACTGTGGATAATAGCTTAATAGAGATTTAGAGTGGGTATTTTCACCAATAGTTGAGGTAACCAATGGAAATGGTCAAAATTTGTTAGAGCTATTAACTGTTGGTTACCTTAACTATTAGTGTAGAAACCCACCCTTAGTAAGCTAAAAGTAGCCCAGCAAGCAGAACTAAAATGACCAGTTTAGTACTTAGGTTAGAATTGGCAGGTTGAAATAGCAACGGGCAGGTCATATTGCTTGTACAAATGAAAACTAACGGGGAAGATTATTTTTTATATAAACAAGTTACATACTTGTTTGGAAATAAACATCAAACTTGCAAATGGTATCATGGTATTTTACATAATATATGAATATTCAAAGACCATTACAATGTTGTCACCAAATTATATTACACAAGAAAGAGATGAACTTAGGTGGACCGACCGGCGACCTGGTCAGAACCGTGGGGAGCTGATGGATGCAAGAGGCAAGCAGCCGCTCAAAGTGGCGCTCTTTGGGGGAGACCTATTTTAAGCAGTGGACGTCTTCAGGCTGATGATGATGATGACACAAGAGAAACCAATCCCAAGATTTAATCCATAAAGCATACATTCTAACAAATACTTACTTCTATTTATTTTCAGGACCTAAAAAAGAGAGATATGGCTAAGCTCAGTGTAGTGTGTGCTACATGTTGAGCTGATGGATGCAGAAAGCAAGCAGCCTCTTAAAGTGGCGCTCTCACGGGAGGCCTGGACGTCTTCAGACTTATGATGAGACAAAAGTTATTATTCGAAGAAAGCATACAAAATCAATTTAGTTATATAGGTATAAAAAAGTAGTCTGGAAGAGACCGCTTTAGTTTCCCTCAAAGTTGAGTTGAAGTCAAGTGAAGGATTATTGGTGAAATGTTTTGGAATACGGGGGTCAGTTTCAAGCTTGTGTGTATATTGATTATTTTTTTTATAAGTGTGGTGTTTCAATAAAGTGTTTTATCTATCTGTAAAATTATGAGGTGCTACCTACGTCATGTAAAGATAAGTTGCTCTTTTTTGTAAACTGTATCTTACCTGAATAAAGAAATGTATCTATGAGTTTTTTTTGTGTCCCAGTATAAGGTAATGGTGGTGGATCATCAACTGTTATATTATTCAAATTTAAAATCATTAGGGCAGGATTTATATATCTAGCTACCTAGAACTTTATTCATTTTGGTGGATTTTTCATACTATTATCTAAACCTGACTGAAAAAAATAGAGGATTTTTTTTATATCTTATATAGATAGGTAGGTACCTATAACTATTCCCACCATCAATGATACCTACCCAATTCATCAGTTCTGCAGCTATTTATTCTATCAGTTATCTGCTTCCCATACCACAGTGACACTTTTTTAAGAAATTCTTTGTTCTAATTGCTAAATATAACAATTTATTTGTCATCATAGGTGCCTACTTTACAAGCAATTCTTTAAAAAAGGATATATAAAAGTGTTACACACAGTAATGTCAATTATTGTAATAAATCTACCTATTAACTCAATTCTATAGCCGGGGTTTACATCAGCAAGAATCTTTTGCAAGTAGTGTCTCAACTGTAGGTAGTTTACATTGATTAACATTTGCAAGCTACAGTCTGATATATTGTGTTTAGATTCTTCTTGCAGGTGGAAACTCACCCTATGTAGGTAAACTTAACGAAAAAGTATTCTTGTCTTCTCATTCTCGAGGTAATGGTTGTTATTGTATGCAATTCAGTAGATAGGTAGGTATTTAAGGTATTCTTGTCTTACCTCTTACCCCTACCAAATGTATAAGAGCTAACTTTGTTTCAGAAACAGTGTAACCAGTAGCTTTTAGTACATAGTATAGTTTCTATTATTGTAGTAGTTTGAGGAATAAATATAAGAGTTATATTGACATTTAATAAATAGAATACCATTTTTGCTAAGGTTGTTGTATTTGGAACATCTGTGAATAAGTGAATTCTTCTGTGGTAGGAATAATTTTATTAATTGTTAATCCTGTTGCAGCTAAACTCTTTTGTGTTCACATCAGCGCAACAGCAAACAATGGAGGGCTGCAAATAGTCACATAAGTACACTTCACATAGTTTCAATATTGGTAGGTATATAGGATATAATTAGCTATGTTAAAAAGAATCTGTTGACTTGATGTGTATAAGTGACCTATTCAATGAGAATAAGTTTTATTAAGTCATGGCTGATTTCTGAAAGGGTAATTTTTTATTTATAGGTAGGTACTAAATATTGAATAGGTATTTGAAGTAAACCTCTTAGGAATTGGATATTAACTGTGTAATAATGGTTTGCTTGTATGAGTCCAACTTTTATTATTGTATAATATAACTTTTATCAAATCTTCAAATGTATCCAACTTTTTAATGCATGGTTCTTCTGAGTCAGTAAATTGTATACCATCATATTGTTTGTCCTGGTGCTGAATTCTCCACTACAAACTCCAATCAGACTTTTACAGTCATGGCCATAACAGAAATGAACATACAGCATAAATGAAGTCTTCCTCATCTGTAAAAAAATAGGTCTTAATATACTTGACACAGATGACAAGACTGAAGGGATCTAGCTATGAATCAGGACTATTTTACATCTTTCTACTTATTATATATTTTGTTGTCACATAAAATTATAGCACATCAAACCAAGACTTTGAATATAGGTATTCAAACATAATAGCAGCTACATAGGTGAGTAAATTGTGAATGCTGCGTTTTATATTATCTACTAAATCACTTAAACATCCGCAGCTTCCTTATCTCACTGCTGGGTATTTAAATCTCTTGCACTTATGATAAATAAGATTGTACTCAAACATAAACAAGAAAGAAAGCAAAGATAATATCATGGAGCTAATAAAAAAAGAGGAGGGAATTCCGTCTGATCCAAAACTGAAGCACCCATAGGAAGCCGGAACGCTTTGTACGTACGAGCGGGGCACGCACACACTCACATCATATGCAGCCGGTCGCCATATCACCCCCGTATTACGAGTCACGCTAAAATCGCTCATAACGCTCCCAGCGCTCACGTTGATTTTTCAGCGTTCCGATTAAGATATTGCGCTCAATGACTTTGACCGCTGTTAATGACTCGGGACAACCAATCACGGACGGCGATATCGCAAGATGGAGTCGATCATGACGTTTGCAAGAGATTTCATTGTCGCGCTCACGGCAATTCGGTACGCGTTTTTAGCGCGATAATGTCGATATTATCGATTTTAGCGTGAATCGGAATAGGGCCATGTAATATGTCCGCCATTTTGGGCTTCAGTTCGATGTCAATCAAAACTCAATCCTTCTTTTTTTTATTTCATCCATGGATAATATAATCACTTCGAAGATCTTGACATTTTTGACAATAGGTGTCTTTACTTTCAAACACAGAGGCGTTTTATTTAAAAAAAAAAAAGTTCCGTCACAGATTAGAGAAAAAAAAAATCTACTAGGTTCCGCTCTTTTTTTTTTCTTATATTTTGACTCCACACATAGTGTATTTAGCCAGTGTCAAGTATTGTAATTTTTCATCATGTTAATTGAATAGTCAAGTCATAGTCCAGTCTAAGTCAGGTAAGTGGTGGCAACTTTACTAGAAGCTTCTATGGAATTTTGGAAGCAACACGAAAAATCACGTTTCATCACTTGCCCACACTTATGCTCGTAATTCAGCGCTTAATGCGTAAAACGCCACGAATTTTAAACATTAACACTGGAAAAAGCACAAGATTTGAGAAATAATACAATGCAACGACGTGAACTTTTCCGTGTTCCTATGACATAACTGTACAAATGTATTTTTTTTAAGTTCGACTCATCGTCTAAACGCTACTTAGCCAGAAGGTATCAAGTTAGGTACATTTTAGGGTTCCGTACCCAAAGGGTCAAGCGGCAAAAATAACGGACTAATATTGTTTGAACGGAAGGGAAGACATCACAATTTTTTTTTTCAAAATGGCGGAATTCGGTCATTGCGGAAAAAAAAATTCTCCGATCCGAATGAAAATTGATATCTGGGGGTCCCCAAGAATGTTGATCAACATTCTAAAATCAAATTTTGACATACGCCATTTTTCAATAGGGTTTCCATACAAAGGTACTTTTATCAAAATATAAACTTTCCTTTATTACGCCCCTAATACGAATGTTATAGAAAAGCTGTTTCTGGGGATCGAGTAGAGATGTAGTAATGGACAAAACGAAATATTAATGACATCGATTATTTCAAGATGGCAGATATAAGCATATCGACATAGAGAAAAAGTGATTCGATCCGGATGAAAATTTATATCTGAGAATCCCCCTAGATACTCAGTAATAATATTGGAAAAAAATTTTGATCCCGCCATTTTGAAAAGATTCATACATACAACTGAACTTTTTTATGGATCTCCAATCCGTATGAAAATTGATATCTGAGTGTCCCCAAGGATACTGATTAACATGCTATAGCTTCTTTTAGACATCCACCGTTTTTCAAAATGGCTGTCATACATACTGGCAAAGCCACGAACGCGACGACGAGCGAAGCGAGGAGGAGCTTCAAACTACCTACCGCGACGACGAGCGAAGCGAGAAGGAGCTTCAAACTACCTATCGCGACGACGAGCGAAGTGAGGAGGAGCTTCAAACTACCTACCGCAATGACGAGCGAAGCGAGGAGGAGCTCCAAACTACCTACCGCGACGACGAGCGAAGCGAGGAGGAGCTTCAAACTACCCATCGCGACGACGAGCGTAGCGAGGAGGAGCTTCAAACTACCTATCGCGACGACGAGCGAAGCGAGGAGGAGCTTCAAATTAGCTATCGCGACGACGAGCGAAGCGAGGAGGAGCTTTAAACTACCTAACGCGACGACGAGCGAAGCGAGGAGGAGCATCAAACTACCTATCGCGACGACGAGCGAAGCGAGGAGGAGCTTCAAACTACCTACCGCGACGACGAGCGAAGCGAGGAGGAGCTTCAAACTACCTCTTTGGAGAAATAAAACAAAATGGCCGCCATGCAAAATTAAAAGGCGCAAACTATCTGAACTAATAGAGGCAAGCATAGCGTGTTTGGACTCATGTTACAGAGAACAACGGAGGCTTTCTTACAGTCTTAACATAATTCAAAGATGGCGGATTCAAAATGGCGCCCGATTTTATAGTAAATTGGATTCGGCTGATATTTTATATTTGGGGGTTTTAAAGGATGCTGATTTCAAATTTTGACCTTTTACTTGACTGACAGCATTTTTCAAGATGGCCGCCATGCAAAAGTCAGATCAATTATCATTTTCTTTGAAAAATACCGCTGTTTTGTACTAATTCTTGCAAAATTTAAAGTTTAGCACAAAGTATAAGACCTTTAAAAATACAACAGCCACGAAAACACCCACGCGGGCCGCTCGCGGCCCGCGCACAGAGCAAAATTCTAGTTATTATAATATATAAAGTTCGTTACCCACTCACTCACTCACTCACTCATGATTGACATTTTTGTTCCCGAACTCCTGGAAGTGGTGGAGAAAAACCGAGTATGAGGTTGTATAGAGATCGGTCACGTGACAACCAGAAAAATCTGACATCAGCAAAAAATCGTCTCCTTGATGGAACCGGTCAACGGCTCTCGGAAACTACAAGTCGGATGGGTGACCTGTTCTAACTAAAGTTGTAGTAAACCCTGGGACGCTTGGAGAGAAATAAAAAAAAATAGGGGTTGCCATACAAAAAAATAAAAATTCCATACAAAATTGAAACGCTAATAAATCGGAAACGGTAAGAGGTAGGTGGAGTGTGTTCGACCAAATGTCATAGAGGAGGATGGGCGCTTTCGGATGGTCGTCATGAAAATCCAAGATGGCGGATCCAAGATGGCGGCCATTTTGAAAGTTGGTCCGATCGGGCTGATTTTTTGCATCGGGGGGTTTTTGGGGTCCCTGATTCGATATTTGAAAAAATATTTTGGATCCCGCCATTTTTAAAGATGGCTGCCATACAAATTTTTTTTTTCATTTTTGGCTCATTGTTTCTCGATACCTATGGTAAATTTTGATCCTATTTTTATAAATTTGTATGAAAGTGGACAATCGAAATTCAAAATATTTCATGAACTGGTCTTCCGACCTTCCATCATCGTGACCATCAACGGCCTGGCTAAACGATGTAAGATGGGTCATATGCGTTCTCAGGAATGTCATAGCAAACCCTGGGACGATTTTAGAGAAAATAAAAAAAATCCAAAATGGCGGAAAAAAAAATCTTCCATACAAATTTAAACCGGAAATGACGTCGAAACCATGATACTTTAGTATAAAGAGCTCGAACTAATATTGTTTGGAGGCCAAAAGGGAAAAGAACACCAAATTTTTTTTTTCAAAATGGCGGAAATTTTGGTCATAGCGGAAAAAAAAAATTCTCCGATCCGGATCAAAATCGATATCTGACGGTCCCCAAGGATGCTGATCAACATTCTAAAATCAAATTTTGACATGCGCCATTTTTCAATAGGGTTGCCATACAAAGGTGATTTTAACGAAATATGAACTTTCCTTTTTTACGCCTCCAATATGAATGTAATAGAAAAGTTGTTTCTGGGGATCGAGTAAAGATGTATAAAGGAACAAAACAGAACACAAATGAAATTGATTTTTTCAAGATGGCGGATGGAGACGTATCGACTTATAGAAAAAGTTAACCGATCCGAATGAAAATCGATATCTAAGACTCCCCCTAGATACTTAGCAAGAATATGGGGAAAAAATTTTGATTCCGCCATTTTGAAAAATTTCATTCATTTTACCGAACTTTTTGACATCCACCGTTTTTCAAAATGGCTGCCATACATACTGACAAAACCACCAACGCGACGACGAGCGAAGCGAGGAGGAGCTTCAAACCACCTACCGCGACGACGAGCGAAGCGAGGAGGAGCTTCAAACTACCTATCGCGACGACGAGCGAAGCGAGGAGGAGCTTCAAACTACCTACCGCGACGACGAGCGAAGCGAGGAGGAGCTTCAAACTACCTATCGCGACGACGAGCGAAGCGAGGAGGAGCTTCAAACTACCTACTGCGACGACGAGCGAAGCGAGGAGGAGCTTCAAACTACCCATCGCGACGACGAGCGAAGCGAGGAGGAGCTTCAAACTACCTACCGCGACGACGAGCGAAGCGAGGAGGAGCTTCAAACTACCTACCGCGACGACGAGCGAAGCGAGGAGGAGCTTCAAACTACCCATCGCGACGACGAGCGAAGCGAGGAGGAGCTTCATACTACCTACCGCGACGACGAGCGAAGCGAGGAGGAGCATCAAACTACCTATCGCGACGACGAGCGAAGCGAGGAGGAGCTTCAAACTATCTACCGCGACGACGAGCGAAGCGAGGAGGAGCTTCAAACTACCCATCGCTACATTTACAATGTTTTACTAATGCGACCTTTTTAATTGATTTTAGCTTATCTAACTAACCTGTCTTACCTAAGATCTAAATATTTTCAGGATCCTTGATTCAAATTGACGTATAATTGATAAACAAAACAAAATGACCGCAATACAAAATTAAAACACGCACACAATCGGAACTTATAGAAGCCGACAAGGCGTGTTTGGACTCATAACAAAGGAACAACGGAGGCTTTCTCATAGACTTAAAATAATTCCAAGATGGCAGATTCAAAATGGCGTCCGATTTTATAGTAACTCAGATCCTGATATTTTATATTTGGGGATTTTAAAAGAGGCTGATTTCAAATTTTGACCTTTTACATGACTGACAGCATTTTTCCAGATGGCCGCCATGCAAAAGTCAAATCAATTATCATTTTCTTTGAAAAATACCGCTGTTTTGTACTAATTCTTGCAAAATTACAAGTTTAAACTAAAGTATAACATTTTTATAAATACAACAGCCACGAAAACGTCCTCGCGGGCCGCACGCGGCCCGCGCACGGGGGAAAATACTAGTTATAATATATAAAGTTCGTTACCCACTCACTCACTCACTCACTCATGATTGACATTTTTGTTCCCGAACTCCTGGAAGTGGTGGAGAAAAACCGAGTATGAGGTTGTATAGAGATCGGTCACGTGACAACCAGAAAAATCTGACATCAGCAAAAAATCGTCTCCTTGATGGAACCGGTCAACGGCTCTCGGAAACTACAAGTCGGATGGGTGACCTGTTCTAACTAAAGTTGTAGTAAACCCTGGGACGCTTGGAGAGAAATAAAAAAAAATAGGGGTTGCCATACAAAAAAATAAAAATTCCATACAAAATTGAAACGCTTATAAATCGGAAACGGTAAGAGGTAGGTGGGGTGTGTTCGACCAAATGTCATAGAGGAGGATGGGCGCTTTCGGATGGTCGTCATGAAAATCCAAGATGGCGGATCCAAGATGGCGGCCATTTTGAAAGTTGGTCCGATCGGGCTGATTTTTTGCATCGGGGGTTTTCGGGGTCCCTGATTCGATATTTGAAAAAATATTTTGGATCCAGCCATTTTTAAAGATGGCTGCCATACAAATTTTTTTTTTCATTTTTGGCTCATTGTTTCTCGATACCTATGGAAAATTTTGATCATATTTTTATAAATTTGTATGCAAATGGACAATCGAAATTCAAAACATTTCATGACCTGGTCTTCCGACCTTCCATCATCGTGACCATCAACGGCCTGGCTAAGCTATATGAGATAGGTCATATTCGTTCTCAGGAATGTCATAGCAAACCCTGGGACGATTTTAGAGAAAATAAAAAAAAAACAAAATGGCGGAAAAAAAAATCACCCATACAAATTTAAACCGGAAATGACGCCGAAATCATGATACTTTAGTATAAAGAGCTCGAACTAATATTGTTTGGAGGCCGGAAGGGAAGATATGACAAAATTTTTTTTTTCAAAATGGCGGAAATTTCGGTCATGACGGGAAAAAAAGTTTCTCCGATCCGGATGAAAATCGATATCTGGGGGTCCCCAAGGATGCTGATCAACATTCTAAAATCAAATTTTGACATGCGCCATTTTTCAATAGGGTTGCCATACAAAGGTGATTTTAACAAAATATAAACTTTCCTTTTTTACGCCTCCAATATGAATGTAATAGAAAAGTTGTTTCGGGGGATCGAGTAAAGATGTATAAAGGAACAAAACAAAACACTAATAAAATAGATTTTTTTCAAGATGGCGGATGGAGACGTATCGACTTACAAAAAAAGTTATCCGATCAGGATCAAAATCGATATCTAAGACTCCCCTTAGATACTTAGTAAGAATATGGGGAAAAATTTTTGATTCCGCTATTTTGAAAAATTTCATACTTTTTACTGAACTTTGTTATGGATCTCCAATCCGTATGAAAATTGATATCTGAGTATCCGCAAGGATACTGATTAACATGCTTTAGCTTCTTTTAGACATCCACCGTTTTTCAAAATGGCTGCCATACATTCTGTCAAAATCACCAACGCGACGACGAGCGAAGCGAGGAGGAGCTTCAAACTACCTATCGCGACGACGAGCGAAGCGAGGAGGAGCTTCAAACTACCTACCGCGACGACGAGCGAAGCGAGGAGGAGCTTCAAACTACTTACCGCGACGACGAGCGAAGCGAGGAGGAGCTTCAAACTACTTATCGCGACGACGAGCGAAGCGAGGAGGAGCTTCAAACTATCTAATGCGACGACGAGCGAAGCGAGGAGGAGCTTCAAACTACCTAACGCGACGACGAGCGAAGCGAGGAGGAGCTTCAAACTACCTATTGCGACGACGAGCGAAGCGAGGAGGAGCTTCAAACTACTTACCGCGACGACGAGCGAAGCGAGGAGGAGCTTCAAACTACCTATCGCGACGACGAGCGAAGCGAGGAGGAGCTTCAAACTACCTACCGCGACGACGAGCGAAGCGAGGAGGAGCTTCAAACTACTTACCGCGACGACGAGCGAAGCGAGGAGGAGCTTCAAACTACTTATCGCGACGACGAGCGAAGCGAGGAGGAGCTTCAAACTATCTAATGCGACGACGAGCGAAGCGAGGAGGAGCTTCAAACTACCTAACGCGACGACGAGCGAAGCGAGGAGGAGCTTCAAACTACCTATTGCGACGACGAGCGAAGCGAGGAGGAGCTTCAAACTACTTACCGCGACGACGAGCGAAGCGAGGAGGAGCTTCAAACTACCTATCGCGACGACGAGCGAAGCGAGGAGGAGCTTCAAACTATCGACCGCGACGACGAGCGAAGCGAGGAGGAGCTTCAAACCATCTACCGCGACGACGAGCGAAGCGAGGAGGAGCTTCAAACTACCCATCGCTACATTTACTTTGTTTTACTAATGCGACTTTTTTAATTGATTTTAGCTTATCTAACTAACCTGTCTTACCTAAGATCTAAATATTTTCAGGATCCTTGATTCAAATTGACATATAATTGATAAACAAAACAAAATGACCGCCATACAAAATTAAAACACGCCCACAATCGGAACTTATAGAAGCCGACAAGGCGTGTTTGGTCTCATAACAAAGGAACAACGGAGGCTTTCTCATAGACTTAAAATAATTCCAAGATGGCAGATTCAAAATGGCGTCCGATTTTATAGTAACTCAGATCCGGCTGATATTTTATATTTGGGGATTTTAAAAGAGGCTTATTTCAAATTTTGACCTTTTACATGACTGACAGCATTTTTCAAGATGGCCGCCATGCAAAAGTCAGATCAATTATCATTTTCTTTGAAAAATACCGCTGTTTTGTACTACTTCTTGCAAAATTACAAGTTTAAACTAAAGTATAACATTTTTATAAATACAACAGCCACGAAAACGTCCTCGCGGGCCGCACGCGGCCCGCGCACGGAGGAAAATACTAGTTATAATATATAAAGTTCGTTACCCACTCACTCACTCACTCATGATTGACATTTTTGTTCCCGAACTCCTGGAAGTGGTGGAGAAAAACCGAGTATGAGGTTGTATAGAGATGGGTCACGTGACCACCAGAAAAAGCTGACATCAGCAAAAAGTCGTCTCCTTGATGGAACTGGTCAACGGCTCTCGGAAACTATAAGTCCGATGGGTGACCTGTTCTAACTAAAGTTGTAGTAAACCTTGGGACGCTTGGAGAGAAATAAAAAAAAATGGGGGTTGCCATACAAAAAAATAAAAATTCCATACAAAATTGAAACGCTTATAAATCGGAAACCGTAAGAGGTAGGTGGGGTGTGTTCGACCAAATGTCATAGAGGAGGATAAGCGCTTTCGGATGGTCGTCATGAAAATCCAAGATGGCGGATCCAAGATGGCGGCCATTTTGAAAGTTGGTCCGATCCGGCTGATTTTTTGCATCGGGGGGTTTTTGGGGTCCCTGATTCGATATTTGAAAAAATATTTTGGATTCCGCCATTTTTAAAGATGGCTGCCATACAAATTTTTTTTTTCATTTTTGGCTCATTGTTTCTCGATACCTATGGGAAATTTTGAACTTTTTTTTTTAAATTTGTATGCAAATGGACAATCGAAATTCAAAACATTTCATGACCTGGTCTTCTGACCTTCCATCATCGTGACCACCAACGGCCTGGCTAAACGATATGAGATGGGCCATATGCGTTCTCAGGAATGTCATAGCAAACCCTGGGACGATTTTAGAGAAAATAAAAAAAAAACAAAATGGCGGAAAAAGAAATCGCCCATACAAATTTAAACCGGAAATGACGCCGAAACCATGATACTTTAGTATAAAGAGCTCGAACTAATATTGTTTGTAGGCCGGAAGGGAAGATATAGAAAAAATGTTTTTTTCAAAATGGCGGAAATTTCGGTCATGGCGGAAAAAAAAGTTTCTCCGATCCGGATGAAAATCGATATCTGAGGGTCCCCAAGAATGTTGAACAACATTCTAAAATCAAATTTTGACATGCGCCATTTTTCAATAGGGTTGCCATACAAAGGTGATTTTATCGAAATATGAACTTTCCTTTTTTACGCCTCCAATATGAATGTCATAAAAAAGTTGTTTCTAGGGATAGAGTAACGATGTACAAAGGAACAAAACAGTATACTAATGAAATTGTTTTTTTTGAAGATGGCGGATGTAGACGTATTGACTTACAGAAAAAGTTATCCGATCCGGATGAAAATCGATATCTAAGACTCCCCTTAGATACTCAGTAAGAATATGGGAAAAAATTTTGATTCCGCCATTTTGAAAAATTTCATACATTTTACTGAACTTTTTTATGGATCTCCAATCCGTATGAAAATTGATATCTGAGTGTCCCTAAGGATACTGATTAACATGCTTTAGCTTCTTTTAGACATCCACCGTTTTTCAAAATGGCTGCCATACATACTGACAAAACCACCAACGCGACGACGAGCGAAGCGAGGAGGAGCTTCAAACCACCTACCGCGACGACGAGCGAAGCGAGGAGGAGCTTCAAACTACCTATCGCGACGACGAGCGAAGCGAGGAGGAGCTTCAAACTACCTACCGCGACGACGAGCGAAGCGAGGAGGAGCTTCAAACTACCCATCGCGACGACGAGCGAAGCGAGGAGGAGCTTCAAACTACCTACCGCGACGACGAGCGAAGCGAGGAGGAGCTTCAAACTACCTACCGCGACGACGAGCGAAGCGAGGAGGAGCTTCAAACTACCCATCGCGACGACGAGCGAAGCGAGGAGGAGCTTCATACTACCTACCGCGACGACGAGCGAAGCGAGGAGGAGCATCAAACTACCTATCGCGGCGACGAGCGAAGCGAGGAGGAGCTTCAAACTATCGACCGCGACGACGAGCGAAGCGAGGAGGAGCTTCAAACTATCTACCGCGACGACGAGCGAAGCGAGGAGGAGCTTCAAACTACCCATCGCTACATTTACAATGTCTTACTAATGCGACCTTTTTAATTGATTTTAGCTTATCTAACTAACCTGTCTTACCTAAGATCTAAATATTTTCAGGATCCTTGATTCAAATTGACATATAATTGATAAACAAAACAAAATGACCGCCATACAAAATTAAAACACGCACACAATCGGAACTTATAGAAGCCGACAAGGCGTGTTTGGACTCATAACAAAGGAACAACGGAGGCTTTCTCATAGACTTAAAATAATTCCAAGATGGCAGATTCAAAATGGCGTCCGATTTTATAGTAACTCAGATCCTGATATTTTATATTTGGGGATTTTAAAAGAGGCTGATTTCAAATTTTGACCTTTTACATGACTGACAGCATTTTTCCAGATGGCCGCCATGCAAAAGCCAGATCAATTATCATTTTCTTTGAAAAATACCGCTGTTTTGTACTAATTCTTGCAAAATTACAAGTTTAAACTAAAGTATAACATTTTTATAAATACAACAGCCACGAAAACGTCCTCGCGGGCCGCACGCGGCCCGCGCACGGAGGAAAATACTAGTCTTAATCTTAATCTTAATCTTAATCTTAATCTTAACAGATATATAAAGCTAAAAAACGGTGACAGATCATGTTGACATGAATGTTCCCGAAAACTGGCCCATAGGATGATTTGGAAATGTACTAGAGATATGTACGGAAAAATCCCGAGGCAAAGAATTAAATATGTCAGCATCAGAAAGTGGTACCAGGAAGAAGTTCCAGATGGGATCTCGGAAACGGTAAGAGATAAAAATAAACTAATAGAACAAAAATGTAGTAAACCTTGGGACGATTCTAAATAAACAATAAAAAAAGGTACCTCTCATACAAAAACATATATTTTTCATACAAAAACCGAAAAATACGTACTCAGAAAGTCGTATATTCCTGTCCTGTCATCCAGTAAGAAACTCTATCGAGCCTCGAATAAGGTCGATAATCGTATGAAATAAGATGGCCGCATACGGCTAACTTCTGTTCGGTGCTGGTAAATAATAATGTGGTCTATGGACTATGGTGGATGGAGTGCGACCACTTGGGCAGATTTCTGCCATTTGGGCAGATTTCAAATTTACACTTTAATGATAAATAGTGTAAACGTATTAAAAAATGTGTCTAAATACTTAATAAGATATTTTATGGAAAAAATGATGATCCGCCATTTTGAAAAATGTTATTCATACAACTGAACCGTTATTACGCTGAAACCATTACATAATAATAATTCCTTGATTGAATCTTAGGTCATGATGTTTTTCCTGAATCTTGAATTAATAATGTGTATGGTATTAGTATGTAGTATTATGTATAACTGTAGTTATGTATTATTTTTAGTAGGTAAGAGTATAAATTTTTGTTTTATATTTACGCAATCATGCACTTTTTTAATTCATTGTTGTTCTTGGATGTAATTTGTAACTGTTGCAACACCACCCGTAATTTTTGTTTTAATTCCTGTCCATACAAAAGTAGCCTGGAAGAAATCGCTTAATGCGATAAGGCCGCCGTTCTACCATTCTTTTATAAATTTGTATCTGTGTGCATTCTTGTTTATTGGTGTTCAATAAAGTATTATTGTATTGTATTGTATTGTAATAAAATACCTGTTCTTGAAAAACTTCATGTCATAAAAAGTTTGGCAGATTTAGGCTAATTTGTGGCCTATATTTAAGGTTAGGATTGAGGAGTTTTTGCGGGAACGTGAAAAAGTTCACGTCGTTGCATTGTATTATTTCTCAAAACTTGTGCTTTTTCCAGTGTTAATGTTTAAAATTGGTGGCGTTTTACGCATTAAGTGCTGAATTACGAGCATGAGTGTGGTCAAGTGATATAATGTGGTTTTTTGTGTTGCTTCCAAAATTCCATAGAAGCTTCTTGTAAAGTTGCCACCACTTTACTTTGACTGGACTATGACCCGACTTAGACTGGACTATGACTAAGACTAAGACTTGACTACGTAAAATATTCTAAAACTCGATGAAAATATACAATACTTGACACTGGCTAAATACACTATGTGTGGAGCCAACATATAAAAAAAAAAAAAAAGTTTAGGGCAGAATCTGTAGTTTTTAGATATAGTAATACAGATTTGTTTTGTTTTGTTACATTTGTGCTTTTCTTTTGTTAATTTAAATTATCCATACAGTTTTTAGTATTTAATCCTCTAAGCCTGTCGGAGAAGCATTGTGAATAAAAGCTTAGTAAATTAGTAAGCGATGGAATGTATTATTTTCAAGATTCCATGAAAGTACTATCATTATCAATGTGGAATTTTGACAATAAAAAGGAGCACCACAAACATTGAGATTGGGTGTGTGGTTCCGGTTGTGTGAGAATAGGCCAGCCCATCTCTTCCCATGGGTATCATTTGCATGTAACACGTAAGTCTTTTAAATGACCTACTATTTGAAAATCACCAACTAAGACATAGGTACTACTTTAACTAACATATTGTGAGAAACCGGAGTTACTATAGATACATTTTTTATTATTTAATCTTCTAAGCCTATGGGAAAACTGTGGATAATAGCTTAATAGAGATTTAGAGTGGGTATTTTCACCAATAGTTGAGGTAACCAATGGAAATGGTCAAAATTTGTTAGAGCTATTAACTGTTGGTTACCTTAACTATTAGTGTAGAAACCCACCCTTAGTAAGCTAAAAGTAGCCCAGCAAGCAGAACTAAAATGACCAGTTTAGTACTTAGGTTAGAATTGGCAGGTTGAAATAGCAACGGGCAGGTCATATTGCTTGTACAAATGAAAACTAACGGGGAAGATTATTTTTTATATAAACAAGTTACATACTTGTTTGGAAATAAACATCAAACTTGCAAATGGTATCATGGTATTTTACATAATATATGAATATTCAAAGGCCATTACAATGTTGTCACCAAATTATATTACACAAGAAAGAGATGAACTTAGGTGGACCGACCGGCGACCTGGTCAGAACCGTGGGGAGCTGATGGATGCAAGAGGCAAGCAGCCGCTCAAAGTGGCGCTCTTTGGGGGAGACCTATTTTAAGCAGTGGACGTCTTCAGGCTGATGATGATGATGACACAAGAGAAACCAATCCCAAGATTTAATCCATAAAGCATACATTCTAACAAATACTTACTTCTATTTATTTTCAGGACCTAAAAAAGAGAGATATGGCTAAGCTCAGTGTAGTGTGTGCTACATGTTGAGCTGATGGATGCAGAAAGCAAGCAGCCTCTTAAAGTGGCGCTCTCACGGGAGGCCTGGACGTCTTCAGACTTATGATGAGACAAAAGTTATTATTCGAAGAAAGCGTACAAAATCAATTTAGTTATATAGGTATAAAAAAGTAGTCTGGAAGAGACCGCTTTAGTTTCCCTCAAAGTTGAGTTGAAGTCAAGTGAAGGATTATTGGTGAAATGTTTTGGAATACGGGGGTCAGTTTCAAGCTTGTGTGTATATTGATTATTTTTTTTATAAGTGTGGTGTTTCAATAAAGTGTTTTATCTATCTGTAAAATTATGAGGTGCTACCTACGTCATGTAAAGATAAGTTGCTCTTTTTTGTAAACTGTATCTTACCTGAATAAAGAAATGTATCTATGAGTTTTTTTTGTGTCCCAGTATAAGGTAATGGTGGTGGATCATCAACTGTTATATTATTCAAATTTAAAATCATTAGGGCAGGATTTATATATCTAGCTACCTAGAACTTTATTCATTTTGGTGGATTTTTCATACTATTATCTAAACCTGACTGAAAAAAATAGAGGATTTTTTTTATATCTTATATAGATAGGTAGGTACCTATAACTATTCCCACCATCAATGATACCTACCCAATTCATCAGTTCTGCAGCTATTTATTCTATCAGTTATCTGCTTCCCATACCACAGTGACACTTTTTTAAGAAATTCTTTGTTCTAATTGCTAAATATAACAATTTATTTGTCATCATAGGTGCCTACTTTACAAGCAATTCTTTAAAAAAGGATATATAAAAGTGTTACACACAGTAATGTCAATTATTGTAATAAATCTACCTATTAACTCAATTCTATGGCCGGGGTTTACATCAGCAAGAATCTTTTGCAAGTAGTGTCTCAACTGTAGGTAGTTTACATTGATTAACATTTGCAAGCTACAGTCTGATATATTGTGTTTAGATTCTTCTTGCAGGTGGAAACTCACCCTATGTAGGTAAACTTAACGAAAAAGTATTCTTGTCTTCTCATTCTCGAGGTAATGGTTGTTATTGTATGCAATTCAGTAGATAGGTAGGTATTTAAGGTATTCTTGTCTTACCTCTTACCCCTACCAAATGTATAAGAGCTAACTTTGTTTCAGAAACAGTGTAACCAGTAGCTTTTAGTACATAGTATAGTTTCTATTATTGTAGTAGTTTGAGGAATAAATATAAGAGTTATATTGACATTTAATAAATAGAATACCATTTTTGCTAAGGTTGTATTTGGAACATCTGTGAATAAGTGAATTCTTCTGTGGTAGGAATAATTTTATTAATTGTTAATCCTGTTGCAGCTAAACTCTTTTGTGTTCACATCAGCGCAACAGCAAACAATGGAGGGCTGCAAATAGTCACATAAGTACACTTCACATAGTTTCAATATTGGTAGGTATATAGGATATAATTAGCTATGTTAAAAAGAATCTGTTGACTTGATGTGTATAAGTGACCTATTCAATGAGAATAAGTTTTATTAAGTCATGGCTGATTTCTGAAAGGGTAATTTTTTATTTATAGGTAGGTACTAAATATTGAATAGGTATTTGAAGTAAACCTCTTAGGAATTGGATAATAACTGTGTAATAATGGTTTGCTTGTATGAGTCCAACTTTTATTATTGTATAATATAACTTTTATCAAATCTTCAAATGTATCCAACTTTTTAATGCATGGTTCTTCTGAGTCAGTAAATTGTATACCATCATATTGTTTGTCCTGGTGCTGAATTCTCCACTACAAACTCCAATCAGACTTTTACAGTCATGGCCATAACAGAAATGAACATACAGCATAAATGAAGTCTTCCTCATCTGTAAAAAAATAGGTCTTAATATACTTGACACAGATGACAAGACTGAAGGGATCTAGCTATGAATCAGGACTATTTTACATCTTTCTACTTATTATATATTTTGTTGTCACATAAAATTATAGCACATCAAACCAAGACTTTGAATATAGGTATTCAAACATAATAGCAGCTACATAGGTGAGTAAATTGTGAATGCTGCGTTTTATATTATCTACTAAATCACTTAAACATCCGCAGCTTCCTTATCTCACTGCTGGGTATTTAAATCTCTTGCACTTATGATAAATAAGATTGTACTCAAACATAAACAAGAAAGAAAGCAAAGATAATATCATGGAGCTAATAAAAAAAGAGGAGGGAATTCCGTCTGATCCAAAACTGAAGCACCCATAGGAAGCCGGAACGCTTTGTACGTACGAGCGGGGCACGCACACACTCACATCATATGCAGCCGGTCGCCATACTTTCATCTGACACATCACCCCCGTATTACGAGTCACGCTAAAATCGCTCAAACGCTCCCAGCGCTCACGTTGATTTTTCAGCGTTCCGATTAAGATATTGCGCTCAATGACTTTGACCGCTGTTAAACACTCGGGACAACCAATCACGGACGGCGATATCGCAAGATGGAGTCGATCATGACGTTTGCAAGAGATTTCATTGACGCGCTCACGGCAATTCGGTACGCGTTTTTAGCGCGATAATGTCGATATTATCGATTTTAGCGTGAATCGGAATAGGGCCATGTAATATGTCCGCCATTTTGGGCTTCAGTTCGATGTCAATCAAAACTCAATCCTTCTTTTTTTTATTTCATCCATGGATAATATAATCACTTCGAAGATTTTGACATTTTTGACAATAGGTGTCTTTACTTTCAAACACAGAGGCGTTTTATTTAAAAAAAAAAAAGTTCCGTCACAGATTAGAGAAAAAAAAAATCTACTAGGTTCCGCTCTTTTTTTTTTCTTATATTTTGACTCCACACATAGTGTATTTAGCCAGTGTCAAGTATTGTAATTTTTCATCATGTTAATTGAATAGTCAAGTCATAGTCCAGTCTAAGTCAGGTAAGTGGTGGCAACTTTACTAGAAGCTTCTATGGAATTTTGGAAGCAACACGAAAAATCACGTTTCATCACTTGCCCACACTCATGCTCGTAATTCAGCGCTTAATGCGTAAAACGCCACGAATTTTAAACATTAACACTGGAAAAAGCACAAGATTTGAGAAATAATACAATGCAACGACGTGAACTTTTCCGTGTTCCTATGACATAACTGTACAAATGTATTTTTTTTAAGTTCGACTCATCGTCTAAACGCTACTTAGCCAGAAGGTATCAAGTTAGGTACATTTTAGGGTTCCGTACCCAAAGGGTAAAGCGGCAAAAATAACGGACTAATATTGTTTGAACGGAAGGGAAGACATCACAATTTTTTTTTTCAAAATGGCGGAATTCGGTCATTGCGGAAAAAAAAAATCTCCGATCCGAATGAAAATTGATATCTGGGGGTCCCCAAGAATGTTGATCAACATTCTAAAATCAAATTTTGACATACGCCATTTTTCAATAGGGTTGCCATACAAAGGTTCTTTTATCAAAATATAATCTTTCCTTTATTACGCCCCTAATACGAATGTTATAGAAATGCTGTTTCTGGGGATCGAGTAGAGATGTAGTAATGGACAAAACGAAATATTAATGACATCGATTATTTCAAGATGGCAGATGTAAGCATATAGACATAGAGAAAAAGTGATTCGATCCGGATGAAAATTTATATCTGAGAATCCCCCTAGATACTCAGTAATAATATTGGAAAAAATTTTGATCCCGCCATTTTGAAAAGATTCATACATACAACTGAACTTTTTTATGGATCTCCAATCCGTATGAAAATTGATATCTGAGTGTCCCCAAGGATACTGATTAACATGCTATAGCTTCTTTTAGACATCCACCGTTTTTCATAATGGCTGTCATACATACTGGCAAAGCCACGAACGCGACGACGAGCGAAGCGAGGAGGAGCTTCAAACTACCTACCGCGACGACGAGCGAAGCGAGAAGGAGCTTCAAACTACCTATCGCAATGACGAGCGAAGCGAGGAGGAGCTCCAAACTACCTACCGCGACGACGAGCGAAGCGAGGAGGAGCTTCAAACTACCCATCGCGACGACGAGCGTAGCGAGGAGGAGCTTCAAACTACCTATCGCGACGACGAGCGAAGCGAGGAGGAGCTTCAAATTAGCTAACGCGACGACGAGCGAAGCGAGGAGGAGCTTTAAACTACCTAACGCGACGACGAGCGAAGCGAGGAGGAGCATCAAACTACCTATCGCGACGACGAGCGAAGCAAGGAGGAGCTTCAAACTACCTACCGCGACGACGAGCGAAGCGAGGAGGAGCTTCAAACTACCTCTTTGGAGAAATAAAACAAAATGGCCGCCATGCAAAATTAAAAGGCGCAAACTATCTGAACTAATAGAGGCAAGCATAGCGTGTTTGGACTCATGTTACAGAGAACAACGGAGGCTTTCTTACAGTCTTAACATAATTCAAAGATGGCGGATTCAAAATGGCGCCCGATTTTATAGTAAATTGGATTCGGCTGATATTTTATATTTGGGGGTTTTAAAGGATGCTGATTTCAAATTTTGACCTTTTACTTGACTGACAGCATTTTTCAAGATGGCCGCCATGCAAAAATCAGATCAATTATCATTTTCTTTGAAAAATACCGCTGTTTTGTACTAATTCTTGCAAAATTTAAAGTTTAGCACAAAGTATAAGACCTTTAAAAATACAACAGCCACGAAAACACCCACGCGGGCCGCTCGCGGCCCGCGCACAGAGCAAAATTCTAGTCTTAATCTTAATCTTAATCTTAATCTTAATCTTAATCTTAATCTTAATCTTAACTCTTAACAGATATATAAAGCTAAAATACGGTGACAGATGATTTATTGACATGAATGTTTTCGTAAGAAGGAGCCATCGGACGACCTTACAATCTATGAGAGATATGTACGGAAAAATCCCGAGGCCAAAAATTAAATATGTCAGCATCAGAAAGTGGTACCAGGAAGAAGTTCCAGATGGGATCTCGGAAACGGTAAGAGATAAAGATAAACTTATTGAACAAAAATGTAGTAAATCTTGGGACGATTCTAAATAAACAATAAAAAAAGGTACCTTTCATACAAAAAAACATATTTTTCATACAAAAACCGAAAAATACTTACTCAGAAAGTCATATATTCCTGTCCTGTCATCCAGTAAGAAACTTTATCGACTCTCAAATAAGGTCGTTAATCGTATGAAATAAGATGGCCGCATACGGCTAACTTCAGTTTCATGTTTTGACATTTGACGTATATAGCAAAGTTCTCTGTGCATTTGACTAGATAGATATGGCGGCCACAGAGATGGCGGCGGTTTAATTTTTGTTTGTAATAAGAAAAACAACATTATTTATGTATGTGAGACAAGTAATAAGGGGAATTCTGTGATGTAAGAATAGAACCAGCCTATTTGTTCCCGTGGGTGTCAACAAGTAAGCAACAAGTAAGTCTTATGATAAACGAAATTTACTACTATACAAGATATATAAGCAAGTAAAAGCAGACTCGAAATATACTGCAGAAATGCATAGACTAGGTACTTATTCTAAGCATTAGCATAAAATGATAACAATACCAGGAACAAATTATGCTCTTCACCCAGAACACACTAAAATTCTATGCTTGTTTATTAGTACCTAAAGTATTAATATCCACCTTGTTTTTTATTAACTCAATGCTACCTTGTCTCATTTTCAGAGTTCCAACCTATAAAAGATCCAAAAAACAAGCGCTCAGTGATGGATGTTAATTATGACAGAGGAAAAACAGGAGTTTGGTTTAGCATCAGGTAAATAATTAGGTCACCTATTACTGTAAACCTTCTTGTTAGCCTATATAATATATTAATTCTGTGGCTGTGTGGTATGCTACTACCACACTATAGATACATTTTTTATTATTTAATCTTCTAAGCTTATGGGGAAACTGTGAATAATAGCTTAATATAGATTTAGGGTGGGTATTTTCACCAATAGTTGAGGTAAACAAAGCAATTTTATGAAGTAAGTATGTATATATTTATATGTAGTATGTATAATGGTGTAATTTATGTTATCTTATTTAGAATCAGCAAGTTGAAGTGGCAATGGGCAAGCCACATCACTCGTAGAACTGACAACAGAAGGGAAAAAAGGTGGGCCGCTAACCTGGTGACCATAACCATGGGGAGCCGATGGATGCAGAAAGCAAGCAGTCTCTTAAAGTGGCATTCTTTGGGGGAGGCCTGGTTGTCTTCATGTTGTTGATGATGATACAAATTGGTTTTTATTCAAAGATTCAATATAATAATAATAGTTATGTAGGTGTATAAAATTATATAATGAGGTGCTACTTATGTCATGTAAAGACAGTTTCTCTTTTCTATTGTTATATAAACTATCTTATCAATGTATCTAAGTGTTTTTTTTTTTGGGTCTTGGTATAGAAGTACTATATATTTATTCTGTGGTATAGGTAAGGTAATTGTGTTAAGTCCAGGTAATGAATACATATATTTCTATCTCTTGGTAGTGTGGTACAAACTCAATGGCGGCTATGAAGTGCATTCCAAGCCATCCACATGCTGCACTCATACTTCTCACCGACTTCAAAGCGGACATTGAGTTTGAATCACACTTTATGTATGTAACCGGTATATTCCCAGTTGCCCGTACATTGCCCTGAGGTGGTTTTTGGGAATAATATGCAGGGTTGCAAGTTGGTAATGTTTTTTAAATAATGCTACTTTGGATCTAGAGTTGCAGTGGAATAGTTAGGAAACTGTGGGTTGGATTCCCACCTGGTACCAACATTTGTGTGATGAAAATAGGTATTTGTCCTCTGTCTGGGTATTATATACTGTTAGTTTATCTGAGTATATCAGTTATCTGGTTCCCATAGTACAAGCTATGCTTAATTCTGGGTTAGATGGTGCTGTGTGTAATGTCCACACATTTATTTATTTTCCTCTTCCTTTTTTTCTGTGTTTTTATTATAATCAAATCCTCCTTTCTAATGGGAACGCCTATGTTCAGCTGTGGACATCTGACTGGTGACATGCCTATTCATAACTTATTGGTAGGTCCTAAAATGAATAATACTAATACTACTTTAACACAAACCTCATGAGTAAGGGAGAGAGCTTAGCTCGGTGTTTCCTGTGTGCAGAACTAAAGTTACCAATATGGCTTGTAGAATCATTTCCTACACAAGAGGAATTTAATCCAGGAAAGCATAAAAAGCATAGTAACTACAGTAATCCTTCAGTTTAATAAATTCAAAAATGTACAGTACCTATAACAAATACAACTGTGTAACATTATTATCTTTATCATTTTCAGGTTACAAAAGAAGGGAAAGAGTCAAAAAAACTGCCCAAAACCTAGATTTTTACCACCCTATCTGCCCTTTCAGTCTACCTGTGATCATAAAGCATGTAACTGTGCTGCTGGAACTTAGGAAATGATTCCAATAGTGGTAAAGATCCTAAGAAGAATGTAAATGTAATATCCTGAAGGACTGAAACAGTGTTTGTGAATTAATGTGGTAAAATAATAATTAGAAAATGGTGTCTCAAAGTTTCTTTGGTCCCTTGATTTATTTTTATAACACCGATGTACTATGTTCAAGAGTCCATGAAAGTACTATCACAATATACCAATCATAATAATAGTGTGATCTAAGATTCACAGCGTAGGCAGACCCCCCACTAAGTGGACCGACGACCTGGTGAAAACCGCGGTGAGCCGATGGATGCAGGAGGTGAGCAGCTGCTCAAAGTGGCACTTTCTGGGAGAGGCCTATGTTCAGCAGTGGACGGCTACAGACTGTTGATGATGATGATGGACTATGATGAACCATCAGCTCCTCGCAGTAGGTACTGACCAGATCAACTTAGGTACCAGGTTTAAACATAAATTAAGATATGCCTTGCATGAGACCAGTAGGTAAGTACAATCTATGTATGTATTTTTAGCTAACAGGCAATTTACTAATATTATTTCCCTTCATTTGAAACTGCCTACATACATTGAAAAAAAAGTAAATAAAACACCATTAACTTTGCTAAGGTTGTATTTGGAACATCTGTGAATAAATGGATTCTATAATTAATTGTTCACCCTGTTGCAACTGAAATCATTTGTTTCATGCAGTCATTGCAGTCTGCTGTAATATCTGGTATCCATACATCTGATCAAGTTCTTGGTTACAGCAAAAATAGGGCTGCAAAAGAAAATAATTTAAGGTGAATTTACTATTAATTCCATAAAAGCATTATTATGCATCAACAACCATCAGACATTACAAAATAGCTTTTATTCACTGAATTTTTATACTAATAGTCATTACTACTAACATATTTATTGTTTTGACAGTGTTTGGGCTGTTTTTCGTTTGTACCGGATAAGACCACACGGTATTAGTATCATAAAAAATTACAGTGTCAAATTAAATGTAAAAATTAAATTTAATGTAAAAATTACAGAAATGTTTTGGAATATGGGGGTCAGTTTCAAGCTTGTGTGTATATTCATTATTTTTTTGTAAGTGTGGTGTTTCAATAAAGTGTTTTATCTATCTGTAGAATTATGAGGTGCTACCTACGTCATGTAAAGATAAGTTGCTCTTTCTATGTAAACTGTATCTTACCTAAATAAAGAAATGTATCTATGAGTTTTTTTTGTGTCTCAGTATAAGGTAATGGTGGTGGATCATCAACTGTTATATTATTCAAATTTAAAATTATTAGGGCAGGATTTATATATCTAGCTACCTAGAACTTTATTAATTTTGGTGGATTTTTCATACTATTATCTGAACCCGACTGAAAAAATAGAGGATTTTTTATTTTAATCTTATATAGATAGGTAGGTAGGTACAACCGATGGGGAAAAAAGGTTTTTGAGTGGCGACCACGGACCGAAAGATGCAGCGTAGACTGGCTCCCTACTAAGTGGACCGATGATCTGGTGAAAACCGCAGGGAGCTGACGGATGCAGGAGGCGAGCAGCCGCTCAAGGTGGCGCTCTCTGGGGGAGGCCTATGTTCAGCGGGGTTCAGCAGTGGATGTCTTCAGGCTGTTGATGATACATTATTTATACAGGTGCTTGATGGTCAGGCAGCGTTCCCCTTGATCCGTAGTATACCTAATCAATCTAAAGAAAAAGAACTACATCTCTCTGAACATAAGCTTTTTTTATAGAGTGCCACTTTGACCGGCTACTTGCATCCTACATCCATCAGCTCCTTGCATGTCTGACCAGATCAATTATTACCAATTATAGTTATGCATGTTTGTCCAGCTAACAGGCACTTACCTTGCCCTTTTAGGGCTTTGTTACCTTTATAAAATGAAAAAATAAAAAAAACACCATTTACTATAAAGTTCTTATATTGTGGTATTCAAGCCGTCACCGCCGTATGTTGTGATGCTTTAGGCTTCACATCAACAACCATCAGAGATTCACTGCTGAACATGGGCATCCTCTATAATATGCCACTTTGGACACTTATCATAGGGGGCTATAAACTTTGTAAACAGGGTGAATTCTATGAGGGGCTTGCTTGGTAGGCAGCTTGGAGATGGCAAACATTTCAATACATTTGTATCCATGGATTTTCCCCTTTAGACAGCTCTTACGGGACCAACATAGGCTTATCAGTAAAACAGATAATAACGGCCCAAATATCTTGACTTAGAATTGTGTTATAAAACATTGAGAGCTGTTCAGCAGCTGCATAGTCACATAAGTACACTTCACAGTTTTAATATTTGGAGGTATATAGTATATGGGGTAATAAGATTAGCCATGTTAAATTTCTGAATGAGTAATTTATAGGTAGGTATTAAACATTGAATAGGTATTTGAAGTAAACCTCTTGGGAATTGGGTAATAACTGTGTAATAATGGTTTGTTCGCATGAGTTCAACTTTTATTAATGTATATAACTTTTATCTAATCTTCGCATGTATCTAACTTATTTATGCATGGTTCTTCTGAGTCAGTAAAATTTATAGCATCATATTGTTTGTCCTGGTGCTGAATTGTCCACTACATACACCATTCAGACTTTTACAGTCATGAACATACAGCATAAATGAAGTATTCCTCATCAGTAGGTAATCTGTAAAAAAAATAGGTCTTAATATACTTGACACAGATCTAGCTAAGAATCAGGACATCTAAATGGACTATTTTACATCTTTCTGCTTATTATACTTACCTATATTATAGCATTCAGTTCAGTTCAGCTGTGGAGAGATATTTACATAACCACTATTTTGCTGTCGCACAAAATTATAGCACAACAAACTCTTTTTTTTATTTCATCCATGCATCAAACAAAGACTTTTAATATAGGTATTCAAACATAATTGCAGCTACAGTTGAAAATAATAAGTTTAGGTAGGTACCTAACCTAACTAAACTTATTATTTTCATGTGCGAAGAACATATTCTAAGTGAATGAATGCAGCGTTTTATATTAGGTACCTACCTACTAAATCACGTAAACATCCACAGCTTCCTTATCTTACTACTGGGTATTCAAGTCTCTGCTCTTGTCTTATAAGAAAACTGGAAAAAATGCATTTATTTTAATAAGTTTGTTAAAGACGATTTCTACATCTTTACCAATGTACTCTGTGATTTCTACATTTTCGACAATAGGTGCGTTCCAGTTGCACTTCTTTATTTTAGATCAAAGAGCAGGTGAAAACTCATATGATTTCATAAATCACTCGGGTCCTTTTTGGAACATACTCTGCTACAAATTATCGCAGAATGATTAATCACACTTAAGAATCGGGGCTTCGGATTTTATAATACGAGAGTAGCATCAGCGGTGAATATCGGTTCAGAAAACAAACTAAGACCTGTAAGGTCTTTTCATAAAGTACCTTCAATCGCCATGGATCATAATCTCACTAGGCATTTGAAAAATCCGTCTGTTAAAAATCACAGCCTATGTAAAATAGCAGATGAAATCACGGTCACTGAAAAAAAACATATATGATGAAATGATTATGATTTTAAAGAAGCAATCATTTCCACGCCTACGCAGAACCAGACCTTTAAAATCACTCGTGAATTCACAGAGTAAAAATTGTTTTCAGTGTTCTTAAATAGGCTTGACAATTCAGAAAATAGGTATGTATCACAAAATATAAAACGAAAGGGTTTATAGTCGTCAGCTTAGCTTGAAACACTGACAGTGACAGATAGTGATACACACCTATTTAACGCCATCTATTGGGTCATATTTAAATTACAATTTCTTTGTTTTAATAAAACAGCTCATTAATGTCATCATTGTGAGAGTTTTTGATAGTCAAAATATAAAAAATACCGAAAATGACACCAACTGGAACCCATCCAATGCATCAGCGATTTTTCTCTAATCTGTGAGCGAAACTAGGAACTAAGTGACAGCTGACAGAATGATATCGACAACATGAAAAACCGCCGATGGATGATTTGTATATACTATATCACACCCTGTGTTCGTTTTAGCCCCGGTGGCATTATTGGCATTTGCAAAATTAGCGATGATGTCAAGCGTTCGTTTTGGAAATTTTACCAATAATGCCAATTTTGATATTTTTTCCCAAGAGTGAATATTGGTAGTTCACGATGACAATTTTGAGCTATCCAAACGGTGAACGAAAACAGTTAAAAATGCCAGAAAGTTTTGGTCATGGCGGAAAAAAAAGTTACACCGATCCGGAAGAAAATCTGGGGGTCCCCAAGGATGCTGAACAAAATTTTTAAATCAAGTTTTGCATTCGCCATTTTTCAATAGGGTTGCCATATAAAGGTGCTTTTATCGAAATATGAACTTTCCTTTTTTACGCCTCTAATATGAATGTTATAGAAAAGTTGTTTTTGGGAATCGAGTAGAGTGTAATAAGGGACAAAACGGAATATTAATGAAATCGATTTTTTCAAGATGGCGGATATAGACATATCGACTTAGAGAAAAAGTGATCCTATCCGGATGAAGATCTATCTGAGAATTCCCTTAGATACTTAGTAAGAATATGGGAAACTAAATTTCATTTAAAAATCATAGGGTTGCCATACAAAAGTGATTAACCCCAAGGGATCTCAGAAACGGTAACAGATAAAAAAAAACTAATGGAACAAAAAATGTAGTAAAGCTTGGGACGATTTTAAATCAGTCATAAAAATTGGTACCTCTCATACAAAAAACATGGTTTTCATACAAAGTTGTAATGCACCTATCATTTTTTAACCGAAGCTTATCAGAAAAGAAACTAGATGGCGTTGTACGACTCTAAAACTCGCAAGCGTTTTATACCCGAACTACAGTGGTAGAGAAATGAACAAAAATAAACTGCAAGAATAATTATTGAAATGCTTATTAACGAAAACTGTAAGAGGTAGTTGGGGGGTGCTCGACTAAAATGTTATAGAGGACCATGGCTTTCGGATGGTCACCAAAATTCAAGATGGCGGCCATTTTAAAAGTTGGTCCGATTCGGCTGATTTGATGCATCGGGGAATGTTTGGGGCCCTTGATTCCATAGTTGAAAAAATATTTTGGATTCCGCCATTTATAAAGATGGCTGCCATGCATTTTTTTTTTCATTTCCGGCGCATTGTTTCTTTATACCTATGGGAAATTTTGATCCTTTTTTTTATAAATTTGTATGAAAAAGGACAATCGAAATTCAAAATAATTCATGACCTGGTCTTCCGACCTTCCATCATCGTGACCATCGAAGGCCTGGCTAAGCTATATGAGATAAGTCATATGCGTTCTCAGGAATGTCATAGTAAACCCTGGGACGATTTTAGAGAACACAAAAAAATTCAAAATGGCGGAAAAAAAAAACAGCCATACTAATTTTGACTGGAAATGACGGCGAAACCATGACACTTTAGTAAAAAGAGCTCGAACTAATATTGTTTGGAGGCCGGAAGGGAAGATATTACAATATTTTATTTTTTTCAAAATGGCGGAAATTTCGGTCTTGGCGGAAAAAAAAGTTTCTCCGATCCGGATGAAAATCGATATCTAGGAGTCCCCAAGGATGCTGATCAACATTCTAAAATCAAATTTTGACATGCGCCGTTTTTCAATAGGGTTGCCATACAAAGGTGATTTTATCGAAATATGAACTTTCCTTTTTTACGCCTCCAATATGAATGTAATAGAAAAGTTGTTTCTGGGGATCGAGTAAAGATGTTTAAAGGAACAAAACAGAACATTAACGAAGCGAGAAGGAGCTTCAAACTACCTACCGCGACGACGAGCGAAGCGAGGAGGAGCTTCAAACTACCTAACGCGACGACGAGCGAAGCGAGGAGGAGCTTCAAACTACCTCTTTGGGGAAATAAAACAATATGGCCGCGATGCAAAATTAAAAGGCGCACACTATCTGAACTAATAGAGGCAAGCATAGCGTGTTTGGACTCATGTTACAGAGAACAACGGAAGCTTTCTTACAGTTTTAACATAATTCAAAGATGGCGGATTCAAAATGGCGCCCAATTTTATAGTAACTCGGATTCGGCTGATATTTTATATTTGGGGGTTTTAAAGGATGCTGATTTCAAATTTTGACCTTTTACTTGACTGACAGCATTTTTCAAGATGGCCGCCATGCAAAAGTCAGATCAATTATCATTTTCTTTGAAAAATACCGCTGTTTTGTACTAATTCTTGCAAAATTACAAGTTTAAACACAAGTATAGCGTTTTGAAATAATGATACGCCACGAAAAAACACCCACGCGGCCCGCATGCGGGCCGCGAACAGAGCACCCTAGTCATAATATATAAAGTTCGTTACCCACTCACTCACTCACTCACTGACTGACACTTTTGATCTCAGCTCCTGGAAGTGGTGGAAAAAAACCGAGTATGAGGTTGTATAGAGATGGGTCACGTGACCACCAGAAAAAGCTGACATCAGCAAAAAGTCGTCTCCTTGATGGAACTGGTCAACGGTTCTCGGAAACTATAAGTCGGATGGGTGACCTGTTCTAACTAAAGTTGTAGTAAACCTTGGGACGCTTGGAGAGAAATAAAAAAAAATGGGGGTTGCCATACAAAAAAATAAAAATTCCATACAAAATTGAAACGCTTATAAATCGGAAACGGTAAGAGGTAGGTGGGGTGTGTTCGACCAAATGTCATAGAGGAGGATAGGCGCTTTCGGATGGTCGTCATGAAAATCCAAGATGGCGGATCCAAGATGGCGGCCATTTTGAAAGTTGGTCCGATCCGGCTGATTTTTTGCATCGGGGGGTTTTTGGGGTCCCTGATTCGATATTTGAAAAAATATTTTGGATCCCGCCATTTTTAAAGATGGCTGCCATACAAATTTTTTTTTTTATTTTTGGCTCATTGTTTCTCGATACCTATGAGAAATTTTGATCCGTTTTTTATTGGCTCGTATAAAAATAGACGTTCTTAATTCAAAACATTTGATGACCTGGTCTTCCGACCTTCCATCATCGTGACCATCAACGGCCTGGCTAAACGATGTGAGATGGGTCATATGCGTTCTCAGGAATGTCATAGCAAACCCTGGGACAATTTTAGAGAAAATAAAAAAAATCCAAAATGGCGGAAAAAAAAATCTTCCATACAAATTTAAACCAGAAATGACGTCGAAACCATGATACTTTAGTATAAAGAGCTCGAACTAATATTGTTTGAAGGCCAAAAGGGAAAAGAACAACAAATTTTTTTTTTCAAAATGGCGGAAATTTTGGTCATGGCGGAAAAAAAAAATTCTCCGATCCGGATCAAAATCGATATCTGACGGTCCCCAAGGATGCTGATCAACATTCTAAAATCAAATTTTGACATGCGCCATTTTTCAATAGGGTTGCCATACAAAGGTGATTTTAACGAAATATGAACTTTCCTTTTTTACGCCTCCAATATGGATTTAATAGAAAAGTTGTTTCGGGAGATCGAGTAAAGATGTATAAAGGAACAAAACAAAACACTAATAAAATAGATTTTTTTCAAGATGGCGGATGGAGACGTATCGACTTACAAAAAAAGTTATCCGATCAGGATCAAAATCGATATCTAAGACTCCCCCTAGATACTTAGTAAGAATATGGGGAAAAATTTTTGATTCCGCCATTTTGAAAAATTTCATATTTTTTACTGAATAGTTATGGATCTCCAATCCGTATGAAAATTGATATCTGAGTATCCGCAAGGATACTTATTAACATGCTTTAGCTTCTTTTAGACATCCACCGTTTTTCAAAATGGCTGCCATACATACTGTCAAAATCACCAACGCGACGACGAGCGAAGCGAGGAGGAGCTTCAAACTACCTATCGCGACGACGAGCGAAGCGAGGAGGAGCTTCAAACTACCTACCGCGACGACGAGCGAAGCGAGGAGGAGCTTCAAACTACTTACCGCGACGACGAGCGAAGCGAGGAGGAGCTTCAAACTACCCATCGCGACGACGAGCGAAGCGAGGAGGAGCTTTAAACTATCTAATGCGACGACGAGCGAAGCGAGGAGGAGCTTCAAACTACCTAACGCGACGACGAGCGAAGCGAGGAGGAGCTTCAAACTACCTATTGCGACGACGAGCGAAGCGAGGAGGAGCTTCAAACTACTTACCGCGACGACGAGTGAAGCGAGGAGGAGCTTCAAACTACCTATCGCGACGACGAGCGAAGCGAGGAGGAGCTTCAAACTACCCATCACAACGACAAGCAAAGCGAGGAGGAGCTTCAAACTACCCATCACGACGACAAGCAAAGCGAGGAGGAGCTTCAAACTACCCATTGCTACATTTATAATGTTTACTTATGCGACGTTTTTTAATTGGCTTTAGCTGATCTAACCTAACTTCAAAACTAACCTATTTTTACCTAACAACTGAGTATTTTCGGGAACCTTGAATAAAATAGACACTCTTTGAAGAAACATAACAAAATGGCCGCCATGCAAAATTAAAAGGCGCACACTATCGAAACTAATAGAGGCAAGCATAGCGTGTTTGGACTCATGTTACAGAGAACAACGGAGGCTTTCTTACAGTCTTAAAATAATTCAAAGATGGCGGATTCAAAATGGCGCCCGATTTTATAGTAACTCGGATTCGGCTGATATTTTATATTTGGGGGTTTTAAAGGATGCTGATTTCAAATTTCGACCTTTTACTTGACTGACAGCATTTTTCAAGACGGCCGCCATGCAAAGTCAAGCGCATTATCATTTTCTTTGAAAAATACCGTCGTTTTGTACTTTTACTTGCAAAATTTAAAGTTTAGCACAAAGTATAACATTTTTATAAATACAACAGCCACGAAAACGTCCTCGCGGGCCGCACGCGGCCCGCGCACGGAGGAAAATACTAGTTATTATAATATATAAAGTTCGTTACCCACTCACTCACTCACTCACTCATGATTGACATTTTTGTTCCCGAACTCCTGGAAGTGGTGGAGAAAAACCGAGTATGAGGTTGTATAGAGATCGGTCACGTGACAACCAGAAAAATCTGACATCAGCAAAAAATCGTCTCCTTGATGGAACCGGTCAACGGCTCTCGGAAACTACAAGTCGGATGGGTGACCTGTTCTAACTAAAGTTGTAGTAAACCCTGGGACGCTTGGAGAGAAATAAAAAAAAATAGGGGTTGCCATACAAAAAAATAAAAATTCCATACAAAATTGAAACGCTAATAAATCGGAAACGGTAAGAGGTAGGTGGAGTGTGTTCGACCAAATGTCATAGAGGAGGATGGGCGCTTTCGGATGGTCGTCATGAAAATCCAAGATGGCGGATCCAAGATGGCGGCCATTTTGAAAGTTGGTCCGATCGGGCTGATTTTTTGCATCGGGGGGTTTTTGGGGTCCCTGATTCGATATTTGAAAAAATATTTTGGATCCCGCCATTTTTAAAGATGGCTGCCATACAAATTTTTTTTTTCATTTTTGGCTCATTGTTTCTCGATACCTATGGTAAATTTTGATCCTATTTTTATAAATTTGTATGAAAGTGGACAATCGAAATTCAAAATATTTCATGAACTGGTCTTCCGACCTTCCATCATCGTGACCATCAACGGCCTGGCTAAACGATGTAAGATGGGTCATATGCGTTCTCAGGAATGTCATAGCAAACCCTGGGACGATTTTAGAGAAAATAAAAAAAATCCAAAATGGCGGAAAAAAAAATCTTCCATACAAATTTAAACCGGAAATGACGTCGAAACCATGATACTTTAGTATAAAGAGCTCGAACTAATATTGTTTGGAGGCCAAAAGGGAAAAGAACACCAAATTTTTTTTTTCAAAATGGCGGAAATTTTGGTCATAGCGGAAAAAAAAAATTCTCCGATCCGGATCAAAATCGATATCTGACGGTCCCCAAGGATGCTGATCAACATTCTAAAATCAAATTTTGACATGCGCCATTTTTCAATAGGGTTGCCATACAAAGGTGATTTTAACGAAATATGAACTTTCCTTTTTTACGCCTCCAATATGAATGTAATAGAAAAGTTGTTTCTGGGGATCGAGTAAAGATGTATAAAGGAACAAAACAGAACACAAATGAAATTGATTTTTTCAAGATGGCGGATGGAGACGTATCGACTTATAGAAAAAGTTAACCGATCCGAATGAAAATCGATATCTAAGACTCCCCCTAGATACTTAGCAAGAATATGGGGAAAAAATTTTGATTCCGCCATTTTGAAAAATTTCATTCATTTTACCGAACTTTTTGACATCCACCGTTTTTCAAAATGGCTGCCATACATACTGACAAAACCACCAACGCGACGACGAGCGAAGCGAGGAGGAGCTTCAAACCACCTACCGCGACGACGAGCGAAGCGAGGAGGAGCTTCAAACTACCTATCGCGACGACGAGCGAAGCGAGGAGGAGCTTCAAACTACCTACCGCGACGACGAGCGAAGCGAGGAGGAGCTTCAAACTACCTATCGCGACGACGAGCGAAGCGAGGAGGAGCTTCAAACTACCTACTGCGACGACGAGCGAAGCGAGGAGGAGCTTCAAACTACCCATCGCGACGACGAGCGAAGCGAGGAGGAGCTTCAAACTACCTACCGCGACGACGAGCGAAGCGAGGAGGAGCTTCAAACTACCTACCGCGACGACGAGCGAAGCGAGGAGGAGCTTCAAACTACCCATCGCGACGACGAGCGAAGCGAGGAGGAGCTTCATACTACCTACCGCGACGACGAGCGAAGCGAGGAGGAGCATCAAACTACCTATCGCGACGACGAGCGAAGCGAGGAGGAGCTTCAAACTATCTACCGCGACGACGAGCGAAGCGAGGAGGAGCTTCAAACTACCCATCGCTACATTTACAATGTTTTACTAATGCGACCTTTTTAATTGATTTTAGCTTATCTAACTAACCTGTCTTACCTAAGATCTAAATATTTTCAGGATCCTTGATTCAAATTGACGTATAATTGATAAACAAAACAAAATGACCGCAATACAAAATTAAAACACGCACACAATCGGAACTTATAGAAGCCGACAAGGCGTGTTTGGACTCATAACAAAGGAACAACGGAGGCTTTCTCATAGACTTAAAATAATTCCAAGATGGCAGATTCAAAATGGCGTCCGATTTTATAGTAACTCAGATCCTGATATTTTATATTTGGGGATTTTAAAAGAGGCTGATTTCAAATTTTGACCTTTTACATGACTGACAGCATTTTTCCAGATGGCCGCCATGCAAAAGTCAAATCAATTATCATTTTCTTTGAAAAATACCGCTGTTTTGTACTAATTCTTGCAAAATTACAAGTTTAAACTAAAGTATAACATTTTTATAAATACAACAGCCACGAAAACGTCCTCGCGGGCCGCACGCGGCCCGCGCACGGGGGAAAATACTAGTTATAATATATAAAGTTCGTTACCCACTCACTCACTCACTCACTCATGATTGACATTTTTGTTCCCGAACTCCTGGAAGTGGTGGAGAAAAACCGAGTATGAGGTTGTATAGAGATCGGTCACGTGACAACCAGAAAAATCTGACATCAGCAAAAAATCGTCTCCTTGATGGAACCGGTCAACGGCTCTCGGAAACTACAAGTCGGATGGGTGACCTGTTCTAACTAAAGTTGTAGTAAACCCTGGGACGCTTGGAGAGAAATAAAAAAAAATAGGGGTTGCCATACAAAAAAATAAAAATTCCATACAAAATTGAAACGCTTATAAATCGGAAACGGTAAGAGGTAGGTGGGGTGTGTTCGACCAAATGTCATAGAGGAGGATGGGCGCTTTCGGATGGTCGTCATGAAAATCCAAGATGGCGGATCCAAGATGGCGGCCATTTTGAAAGTTGGTCCGATCGGGCTGATTTTTTGCATCGGGGGTTTTCGGGGTCCCTGATTCGATATTTGAAAAAATATTTTGGATCCAGCCATTTTTAAAGATGGCTGCCATACAAATTTTTTTTTTCATTTTTGGCTCATTGTTTCTCGATACCTATGGAAAATTTTGATCATATTTTTATAAATTTGTATGCAAATGGACAATCGAAATTCAAAACATTTCATGACCTGGTCTTCCGACCTTCCATCATCGTGACCATCAACGGCCTGGCTAAGCTATATGAGATAGGTCATATTCGTTCTCAGGAATGTCATAGCAAACCCTGGGACGATTTTAGAGAAAATAAAAAAAAAACAAAATGGCGGAAAAAAAAATCACCCATACAAATTTAAACCGGAAATGACGCCGAAATCATGATACTTTAGTATAAAGAGCTCGAACTAATATTGTTTGGAGGCCGGAAGGGAAGATATGACAAAATTTTTTTTTTCAAAATGGCGGAAATTTCGGTCATGACGGGAAAAAAAGTTTCTCCGATCCGGATGAAAATCGATATCTGGGGGTCCCCAAGGATGCTGATCAACATTCTAAAATCAAATTTTGACATGCGCCATTTTTCAATAGGGTTGCCATACAAAGGTGATTTTAACAAAATATAAACTTTCCTTTTTTACGCCTCCAATATGAATGTAATAGAAAAGTTGTTTCGGGGGATCGAGTAAAGATGTATAAAGGAACAAAACAAAACACTAATAAAATAGATTTTTTTCAAGATGGCGGATGGAGACGTATCGACTTACAAAAAAAGTTATCCGATCAGGATCAAAATCGATATCTAAGACTCCCCTTAGATACTTAGTAAGAATATGGGGAAAAATTTTTGATTCCGCTATTTTGAAAAATTTCATACTTTTTACTGAACTTTGTTATGGATCTCCAATCCGTATGAAAATTGATATCTGAGTATCCGCAAGGATACTGATTAACATGCTTTAGCTTCTTTTAGACATCCACCGTTTTTCAAAATGGCTGCCATACATTCTGTCAAAATCACCAACGCGACGACGAGCGAAGCGAGGAGGAGCTTCAAACTACCTATCGCGACGACGAGCGAAGCGAGGAGGAGCTTCAAACTACCTACCGCGACGACGAGCGAAGCGAGGAGGAGCTTCAAACTACTTACCGCGACGACGAGCGAAGCGAGGAGGAGCTTCAAACTACTTATCGCGACGACGAGCGAAGCGAGGAGGAGCTTCAAACTATCTAATGCGACGACGAGCGAAGCGAGGAGGAGCTTCAAACTACCTAACGCGACGACGAGCGAAGCGAGGAGGAGCTTCAAACTACCTATTGCGACGACGAGCGAAGCGAGGAGGAGCTTCAAACTACTTACCGCGACGACGAGCGAAGCGAGGAGGAGCTTCAAACTACCTATCGCGACGACGAGCGAAGCGAGGAGGAGCTTCAAACTACCTACCGCGACGACGAGCGAAGCGAGGAGGAGCTTCAAACTACTTACCGCGACGACGAGCGAAGCGAGGAGGAGCTTCAAACTACTTATCGCGACGACGAGCGAAGCGAGGAGGAGCTTCAAACTATCTAATGCGACGACGAGCGAAGCGAGGAGGAGCTTCAAACTACCTAACGCGACGACGAGCGAAGCGAGGAGGAGCTTCAAACTACCTATTGCGACGACGAGCGAAGCGAGGAGGAGCTTCAAACTACTTACCGCGACGACGAGCGAAGCGAGGAGGAGCTTCAAACTACCTATCGCGACGACGAGCGAAGCGAGGAGGAGCTTCAAACTATCGACCGCGACGACGAGCGAAGCGAGGAGGAGCTTCAAACCATCTACCGCGACGACGAGCGAAGCGAGGAGGAGCTTCAAACTACCCATCGCTACATTTACTTTGTTTTACTAATGCGACTTTTTTAATTGATTTTAGCTTATCTAACTAACCTGTCTTACCTAAGATCTAAATATTTTCAGGATCCTTGATTCAAATTGACATATAATTGATAAACAAAACAAAATGACCGCCATACAAAATTAAAACACGCCCACAATCGGAACTTATAGAAGCCGACAAGGCGTGTTTGGTCTCATAACAAAGGAACAACGGAGGCTTTCTCATAGACTTAAAATAATTCCAAGATGGCAGATTCAAAATGGCGTCCGATTTTATAGTAACTCAGATCCGGCTGATATTTTATATTTGGGGATTTTAAAAGAGGCTTATTTCAAATTTTGACCTTTTACATGACTGACAGCATTTTTCAAGATGGCCGCCATGCAAAAGTCAGATCAATTATCATTTTCTTTGAAAAATACCGCTGTTTTGTACTACTTCTTGCAAAATTACAAGTTTAAACTAAAGTATAACATTTTTATAAATACAACAGCCACGAAAACGTCCTCGCGGGCCGCACGCGGCCCGCGCACGGAGGAAAATACTAGTTATTATAATATATAAAGTTCCTCACCCACTCACTGACTGACACTTTTGATCTCAGCTCCTGGAAGTGGTGGAAAAAAACCGAGTATGAGGTTGTATAGAGATGGGTCACGTGACCACCAGAAAAAGCTGACATCAGCAAAAAGTCGTCTCCTTGATGGAACTGGTCAACGGTTCTCGGAAACTACAAGTCGGATGGGTGACCTGTTTTAACTAAAGTTGTAGTAAACCTTGGGACGCTTGGAGAGAAATAAAAAAAAATGGGGGTTGCCATACAAAAAAATAAAAATTCCATACAAAATTGAAACGCTTATAAATCGGAAACGGTAAGAGGTAGGTGGGGTGTGTTCGACCAAATGTCATAGAGGAGGATGGGCGCTTTCGGATGGTCGTCATGAAAATCCAAGATGGCGGATCCAAGATGGCGGCCATTTTGAAAGTTGGTCCGATCCGGTTGATTTTTTGCATCGGGGGGTTTTTGGGGTCCCTGATTCGATATTTGAAAAAATATTTTGGATCCCGCCATTTTTAAAGATGGCTGCCATACAAATTTTTTTTTTCATTTTTGGCTCATTGTTTCTCGATACCTATGAAAAATTTTGATCCTATTTTTATAAATTTGTATGAAAGTGGACAATCAAAATTCAAAACATTTCATGACCTGGTCTTCCGACCTTCCATCATCGTGACTATCAACGGCCTGGCTTAAGGATGTGAGATGGGTCATATGCGTTCTCAGGAATGTCATAGCAAACCCTGGGACGATTTTAGAGAAAATAAAAAAAATCCAAAATGGCGGAAAAAAAAATCTTCCATACAAATTTAAACCAGAATTGACGTCGAAACCATGATACTTTAGTATAAAGAGCTCGAACTAATATTGTTTGGAGGCCAAAAGGGAAAAGAACACCAAATTTTTTTTTTCAAAATGGCGGAAATTTTGGTCATGGCGGAAAAAAAAAATTCTCCGATCCGGATCAAAATCGATATCTGACGGTCCCCAAGGATGCTGATCAACATTCTAAAATCAAATTTTGACATGCGCCATTTTTCAATAGGGTTGCCATACAAAGGTGATTTTAACGAAATATGAACTTTCCTTTTTTACGCCTCCAATATGGATTTAATAGAAAAGTTGTTTCTGGAGATCGAGTAAAGATGTATAAAGGAACAAAACAAAACACTAATAAAATAGATTTTTTTCAAGATGGCGGATGGAGACGTATCGACTTACAAAAAAAGTTATCCGATCAGGATCAAAATCGATATCTAAGACTCCCCCTAGATACTTAGTAAGAATATGGGGAAAAATTTTTGTTTCCGCCATTTTGAAAAATTTCATATTTTTTACTGATTTTTGTTATGGATCTCCAATCCGTATGAAAATTGATATCTGAGTATCCGCAAGGATACTGATTAACATGCTTTAGCTTCTTTTAGACATCCACCGTTTTTCAAAATGGCTGCCATACATACTGTCAAAATCACCAACGCGACGACGAGCGAAGCGAGGAGGAGCTTCAAACTACCTATCGCGACGACGAGCGAAGCGAGGAGGAGCTTCAAACTACCTACCGCGACGACGAGCGAAGCGAGGAGGAGCTTCAAACTACCTATCGCGACGACGAGCGAAGCGAGGAGGAGCTTTAAACTATCTAATGCGACGACGAGCGAAGCGAGGAGGAGCTTCAAACTACCTAACGCGACGACGAGCGAAGCGAGGAGGAGCTTCAAACTACCTATCGCGACGACGAGCGAAGCGAGGAGGAGCTTTAAACTATCTAATGCGACGACGAGCGAAGCGAGGAGGAGCTTCAAACTACCTATCGCGACGACGAGCGAAGCGAGGAGGAGCTTCAAACTACCCATCACAACGACAAGCAAAGCGAGGAGGAGCTTCAAACTACCCATCACGACGACAAGCAAAGCGAGGAGGAGCTTCAAACTACCCATTGCTACATTTATAATGTTTACTTATGCGACGTTTTTTAATTGGCTTTAGCTGATCTAACCTAACTTCAAAACTAACCTATTTTTACCTAACAACTGAATATTTTCGGGACAATATTAAAATTGACAAAATTAAATGGCGCACACTATCGGAACTAATAGAGGCAAGCATAGCGTGTTTGACTCATGTTAAAGAGAACAACGGAGGCTTTCTCATAGACTTAAAATAATTCCAAGATGGCAGATTCAAAATGGCGTCCGATTTTATAGTAACTCAGATCCGGCTGATATTTTATATTTGGGGATTTTAAAAGAGGCTGATTTCAAATTTTGACGTTTTACATGACTGACAGCATTTTTCAAGATGGCCGCCATGCAAAAGTCAGATCAATTATCATTTTCTTTGAAAAATACCGCTGTTTTGTACTAATTCTTGCAAAATTACAAGTTTAAACTAAAGTATAACATTTTTATAAATACAACAGCCACGATAACGTCCTCGCGGGCCGCACGCGGCCCGCGCACGGAGCAAAATACTAGTTATAAATATGTAGTTGGATATAGACCTACGCTATCGAGCACGCAATATTATAAAAGAAGAGGATAGGTAATAATAAATAATTATTATGATGTAATATCATATCATACGGGCCCGATAGCTCAGTTGGTAGTAACCCTGCCTTCTGAACTGAGGGCTGTGGGTTCGATTCCTACCCAGGACAAACATTTGTGTGATGAACATAGATGTTTGTTCTGTCTCTGGGTGTTATATTGTATTATATGGATGTATTTACAAAAACAAAAAGTATCTAAGTATTATATCCGTTATCTGGTTCCCATAGTACAAGCTATGCTTAGTTTGGGGCTAGATGGCGCTGTAACTTTGGATTAGTTTTACTCCAACTGTCGTTTTTTTGTCGTTCGAATATCGAAAAGACAAAAGGTGGTTTAACTAGTCCAAAGCTACCTACTCCTGGCCGCCGATAAAGTGATAACATTAGATACATGATCGAACATCGCATAAAGGCACATTTTTTCCACTAAAAATATCTCTTATTTGATTTACCGGGCAATGTGCCTTTATTACTCAAACCTATACTGTAGGGTCTGTAGGTATTATATTATCTGGGCTCAAACTAACTACTACACTAACTAGAACTACTACTACACTACCTACTACGAATAACATTTGTACTGTAAACTAGCCAGATGGTCTAGCATGCGCACCGCGAGAAAACTTGTCGGCGCTATTAGAGTGAGACGCACTCCGGCGCTACCATAGCCTTGACACGGTCTCTCACGAGAAAAATTGTCGAGAAAATTTTGTCGCGGTGCGCATGCTGATGGTCTAGCATGCGCACCGCGAGAAAACTTGTCGTCGCTATTAGAGTGAGACGCACTCCGGCGCTACCATAGCCTTGACACGGTCTCTCACGAGAAAAATTGTCGAGAAAATTTTGTCGCGGTGCGCATGCTGATGGTCTAGCATGCGCACGGCGAGAAAACTTGTCGTCGCTATTAGAGTGAGACGCACTCCGGCGCTACCATAGCCTTGACACGGTCTCTCACGAGAAAAATTGTCGAGAAAATTTTGTCGCGGTGCGCATGCTGATGGTCTAGCATGCGCACCGCGAGAAAACTTGTCGTCGCTATTAGAGTGAGACGCACTCCGGCGCTACCATAGCCTTGACACGGTCTCTCACGAGAAAAATTGTCGAGAAAATTTTGTCGCGGTGCGCATACTGATGGTCTAGCATGCGCACCGCGAGAAAACTTGTCGTCGCTATTAGAGTGAGACGCACTCCGGCGCTACCATAGCCTTGACACGGTCTCTCACGAGAAAAATTGTCGAGAAAATTTTGTCGCGGTGCGCATGCTGATGGTCTAGCATGCGCACCGCGAGAAAACTTGTCGTCGCTATTAGAGTGAGACGCACTCCGGCGCTACCATAGCCTTGACACGGTCTCTCACGAGAAAAATTGTCGAGAAAATTTTGTCGCGGTGCGCATGCTGATGGTCTAGCATGCGCACCGCGAGAAAACTTGTCGTCGCTATTAGAGTGAGACGCACTCCGGCGCCACCATAGCCTTGACACGGTCTCTCACGAGAAAAATTGTCGAGAAAATTTTGTCGCGGTGCGCATGCTGATGGTCTAGCATGCGCACCGCGAGAAAACTTGTCGTCGCTATTAGAGTGAGACGCACTCCGGCGCTACCATAGCCTTGACACGGTCTCTCACGAGAAAAATTGTCGAGAAAATTTTGTCGCGGTGCGCATGCTAGCCGGGCAGGATGACGTATAGACAGTCCAAATGCTCCACCCCACTACCGGTAGGTAGCGTACCCAACACTTAACAATAATTTAACTTACATTTAAAAAATTAAATAATTCTTGTAGTTATATATAATTTTAGTGCATGCAAAATATTATGTCGTTGCCTGCGAAAATGCTCGAAGGTCACACGATAGCTTTATAAGCACCTGAAAGAAATAGGTCGTAGGTTCATCTTTGCTCGATGTGTTTGAAACTACCTGCCTCCATCATCCAAAAAAAAAAACAATCCATTCCAACATAATCATTCTATTAAGCTTTCTTCTTTCTTCGAAAACAATGATCAGAAACATTAAACAATACAGTACTATCAAATAATGTCCCAAAATTATAGGCAGGGTCATACTTTCTACTGATTTCGGCGTATTATTAGCTTCTATTGAAACTTGAATGGCGTATGGTACGAAAGTCTAACAAGTCACAAGCCACAGTGAATTACATGCTATTACCGCGAATGGAGTGAGAAAGTCATCCTTGTAATCTACGTTTATTATCAGTGCTCTGCTACAAAATTGCTTCTGCAGCCTGATTCACAATGTATCAAAAAGGTTTGATCCAAAATCTTTAACTACTCTCTTAAAATCTGTTCTTCGTTTCATTCATCCTGAATTTAGAGAAGGATTCAAACTCAATGGCGACTGTGAATACAATGCAAGCCGCCCGCACGCTGCGCACACCGCTTACTTCTAATCTCTCGCACACATCTAATTTTTGCTACAGCTTTTCGCGTCGAATTCACAGCCGCCATTGAGTTTGAATCGCACTATACCTATCATAGTATATGATGAAGTACATACGTGCCACACGTCGCACACATCACGCGTTGGTGGTCAAACTTAAATCTATAGCTAACAACTAAAAAAAAACAAAGAAAGAAGGTATTCAGGTACAGTTTGTAAATGGATGTACCAGAGTGTTTTCTTTTTAGGAGAGTACTAAACGCAAGTATAATATAAATCGCTACAGCCATCAGTTTTGTAGAGCAGAACCGGCCGCGGACCGAGAAGCGTTCCCACGCCTTGAACATCGGTCCTCACTAAATATATCTTGTTCATTTTGTTTAACTTCTTAAAGAAGGTACTTACATACTTTTTAATGGTTAAAATCATTGACCTATTCATTCCCACAGCTGGAACACGAGCCTTTATGGTAATAGGACGCTTGCCAAGTGCGGGTTGAATAATATCAAATCTTGGTACATATCTCAATTTATTATTGCATTTTAATTAAGAAAAGAATACACAATTAGAAACATAAGATGGTATTGCGTCACCATAAAGGGATGATACGTAATTATATACCTACTTTCGTAAAATATACATAATTAATGACTAATTAGTGACTGACGCAATTTATTAGCAGACCCGCAGACCCCCCACTGGGTGGACCGACGACCTGGTAAAAAACCGCGGGGAGCCGATGGATGCAGGAGGTGTGCACCGCTCAAAGTGGCGCTCTCCGGGGGAGGCCTATGTCAGCAGTGGACGTCTACAGGCTGTTGGTGATGATGATGATGATCTTCCCTCCTATTACGAAGGAGCTAGCAGCGCTGCTGATCCTTCGTAATAGGGTGGCTGATCAGATTACCATCTTCATCTCATGCCTACTATACTACAGCAATGAACAAACGTACCTATAGTAAGTATTTGTACAACATCCTTCTAAAGCATTCGTCCCACATTTTCTTATAGCAAGTCTCTTTCCACACCCGCCAAAGTAGAAAAACTTGGTGGAAACGTCAGACCGTAAAGCCGTACTTACCTATTAGTATCATTTGCTAGGGCGGATAATACCCAGTTCAGCTATAAAAGTATTAATATGGCTAATGACTATACTATCGAGGATTTAATGAAAGTATTATGTAAAAGCTTTATTCAGACACCATATAGGAAGGTAGGTTTTGGTGATAAGATTCCATCATTAACCCTGGCTCACAGCAACTCGATATCGAACCGGCATGCATTGTTATTCTATTGTTATGTTATGGAAAACGCTGGTATTCCAGATATTAAGGTTTCATCATTCTTCAAGAACCTTGAAATAATATCAACAAATAGCTGAGTCACCCGCCATTATGAACAGCACGTAGAAATTTCTACATAATAACTTTCGTTGCTACCGTTTCGTTGGAGTGTCACGTACAATTTTCTATAACGTATGGTGGTTACATTATATCTGTAATGGTGTCCGGCGGACATGTTGTGAATTGTAAACTGTTGCGTGTTTCTATTGTTGTTCCCACGGGGATCCGGTAAGAATATGAAAGGTGGACAGGTTAGTTTTCTGGCTTATGAATGAACGAATGAACTTTTCCTTTTATTGTGCAAGCGGCTATTACAAACCAGGAGGTATACGTTATACTACCTAGTTTATGACATGTTACGTTCGATGGGGTTATTCATCAGCAATAAATTGTTTCCTATATACTTACATAAATAAATATGGTAGCGTTTTCCAAAATGTTAAGATTTTGATAAAAGATAGATAGAACCTACTTTTAAGATTTTAAATGTTTTATTATTTTGAAGAGGTAATCTTTACCAACATGCTCCCCCACTATACTTATTCTATCCACAGTCATAAATTATTAGGTCACAGAATTAGTTCCATTTACGATAAGTACTAAGTCTATGTATTAGGTACCTACTAAGTAGCATCACGGTGCGCGGAAACATTGAAAAAAAAAAGAAAAAAATAATTTATGTATCTCCTAATACTTCTTCTCGTGTAGGCAGGTGGCTATATATATATAGATTCCCCCATGGGCACTTAGTTGATCAGACGTGCCATATAGGTAGTAATTTGTTGATCCGATTTCACTTGTTGATCCGGGTAGTATTTGTTGATCCAATACCGCATCACCGTCAGTACGTGGCTCCGATTGGAGCCACAAATGCCATCAACAGTAATAATAATAATTACGTGTTTTTTATACAAATCCACCTTTTTTGCGTTTGAGCACTAGTTGATCCGATTCAAATGAGCCAATCAGAGCCCACAAATTGTCACGAGCACAGCAGTTGGTTGCTGGCGCCCTTGGCAGGTATTATATTATTCAAGTACAATTTGTACATGAGGTTTAAAGACGGAGCTAAACTCTGCATTGTTTATGCGGTCAGTGAAAAATTATGTGGCAATTTTTACCAGTACCTTATATGCTTTGATTATTATCAGAGTAGGTAACGGTAAGCTAGTAACGGTAAGTGTAAGTATTTTGATATTTTTACCATCAACAATAGGTTCGAGTAATAACTCTTCTTCAATTTGCATACAATCTGCTAAAATTCATAAAGGTGCTACACCAAACATTTATATTAATTTTATCTATTTTATTTCTTTGCTGATTTTTATAATAATACATTTCTAGCAGATTTGTTTCTAGCGTTAAAAATAATAATAAATAAAATAAATAAATTATTTATTATTAAATTTCCCTATAATAGTACTTCATCATTAGCCTGAAGACGTCCACTGCTGAACTCAGCGGCTGCTTGCCTATTGCATCCATCGGCTCCCCACGGCTCTGACCAGGTCGTCAGGCCACCTAGTGAGGCCCTACGCTGCGTCTTCCAGTTCGTGGTCGCCACTCGAGAACCTTTCTTTTCCATCGTGTACTATTTAGTACCCCACAAATAATTCACTTGTTTCAAAACGTTTGAAACAATTTAAGTAGAGGTTTCAGTTCTGCATTCTATGAATCTCTCGGATAGGTTCTCGAGTGGCTACCACGAACCGGAAGACTTAGCTTAGACCGGCTCCCTAGGTGGACCGATAATCTGGTGAAAATCGCGGGGAGCCGATGGATGCAGGAGGCGAGCTGCCGCTCAAAGTGGCACTCTCTGGGGGAGGCCAATGTTCAGCAGTGGACGTTTATCCACATCCGTTCAGCCGTTTTGGCGTGAAGAGGTAACAACCATACACTCACACAAACTTTCGCAATTAGTTTCTTCTTCGGTTAACGTTGTCCCCGAAATTGCCGCATAAATAACACTAAACTTGATAGTGTTGATGACAACAAAAGATAATATTTGCCTATTTTCTTGTTTAATAATTCTAAATGGCCGTAATATTATTGTTATATTCAGTAATTTAAGGTATGGAACCTTGAATTTTAGACAAAAGTACCTACACGTTTCAAGGTTTCGGGAGATTTATAATCTTTATAGGATTTGTGCATCTTACTCTAAGATTTGGTGCAAAGTAAATATCTAAACTAAAATAAAATTATCTAAGACTTTGTTATTAACATTATTACCTAATAGTAAGCAGTAGTAGTAGAAATTCTTCAAGAATCAATACCGAATGAAAACTCAGAAGCTCTCAGAAAAACTCGTGAATTAATGGCAAACCAGAGCGATGAAACTACAGTCTTCAGTTGATATGTCAGCCTACGGTGAACTCAATAAAAAAATCTGGAGTGGAGTTCACAAAAACTGGAGATAAAACTGAAGATGAGAGTGGTGTCATTTCATTCAAGCCTGAGGTTCTGCGAGAGATCGAGAACTTCTATGGACAGTTATACACCTGGACATGTAAGCCCACTACTAACACAGCTCAGGACACCAGAGCCAAGTTAGTTCGACACTATACCGAAGACATCCCCGACTTCAGGCTGTACAAGATTAAAATGGCTCTCAAGCAGCTTAAAAACCACATGGCGCCAGGTGAGGATGGAATTACGACCAACTTCTGAAAGCGGGTGGTAGACCGGTGCTTATAGTCCTATAGAAGTTATTTAATTCTGTCGTCCTTGAAGGTACAACGCCAGAAGCGTGGCACTAGAGCGTGGTGGTACTCTCTACTCTCGGTGGTATGGTAAAGGCTTTATCATAGACCACATCCATACGTTACGCCAAAATTTATGAAATTAAATGAAATTAGTTTATTTGCAACAACAACAATTAGGCACACAGTAAGCATACATATTGGCAGGTATACTACCTACAACTGTAATCAAAGATAAAAACCATTGTAACAAATCGGTCCCAAACTCAGCATTTTATACAGAAGAACGAAGAATATAATCGGCCGTTATGCCTAGCGTTTGTGGACTATAAGAATATCTAATCAATCGAGACTTGGAGAGTGCTGCAGTCCTTACAGCGATACCAAATTGACTATCGGTATATCGAAGTGTTGAAGTATTTTTTACAGCAAGGCCATAATGTCAGTCCACCTGCAGGACCTGGGGGTTTAGCTAAGATCCCAAATGCTAACGCTATCGCCAAACGCTAGCTCCAAAATGAAATCGCTTGCTTCTCAGCAGCTGATGTCATTTCAATACATTTTTGTAATTAGTTTGGTGTTAGCGTTAGCATTTGGAATCTTTGCTAGACCCCCAGAGTGCGGAGAAAATCCTATTGCAAAGAGGCGTGATACAAGACGTTATTTTTGCAAAACTGTACACAAACACGTTGGAAGACGTTTTCAAGCACTGGAGTGAAAAGGATCTGGCATCGACATAAATGGCGAACACATAACTCAACTTCGTTTTGCCGATGATATTGTAATGGTGGGGTCACTTAAAGACCACAAGTCAGCAGCATGCTCAATGACCTTAGAAGTCTCCCGACAACAGGTTGGTTTTAAGATGAACATGAACAAGACGAAAATCATGTCTAATGCCCATGTTCCACCTGAACCGGTAATATTTGTTGGGAACGATACTCTCGAAGTTGTCGACAAATATGTCTACCTAGGACAGACTGTCTAACTTCGACAAAGAGGTCGCACGAAGAATCCAACTTGCCTGGGCAGCGTTCGAGAAGCTTCGACCGACCAACTTTTTTCTAAAATACCGCAGAGCCTGAAAACAAAAGTTTCCAATCAGTGTGTATTGCCAGTGCTGGGAACTAAGTGAAGATCTCTTATTGATGGCCTCATTTGTAAGCACAAAGCTCGTGCTACGAGCTATGGAGAGAGTTATGCTCGGTGTTTCCCTGCGAATGCGAAATAAGATCCGCAATAAGGAGATCTGCATAAGAACTAAAGTGACCGATTTAGCTCTTAGAATTATCAAACTGAAATGGAGATGGGCAGGCCAAATCGTTCGTAGAACTGACAACCGATGGGAAAGAAAGGTTCTCGAGTGGCGACTATGAATTAGAAGACGCAGCGTAGGCTGGCCCTCCACTAGGTGGACTGGTGATCTGAAAACCGCGGGGAGCAGGTGCCGAGCAGCCGCTCAAGGTGGCTCTTTGTTGGGAGGCCTGTGTTCAGCAGTGGATTTCTTCCGACTGTTGACAATTGTGATGATGATGACCTAATAATAGTAGCCAAAAAATACGTTTTTGTTTTCAGCCAAATAAAAAATTTATGTAAAACAACATGAAAAATTCAAAAATAAGTAAGAACAAAAAGTATTTTTGTGAACAATATTGAGGTAGGACCATTTCAATTGTTTTTTTGCATTTCACAATGTAGATTTTTTTCAGGTGGCATAATTTTTTATTTATTTAGTTGTAATGGTGATTTTTCAGAAACATTATTTCTGTTTATAATAAATAACGGCTGATCGTAAATTACTTAATTTTAATATGGGTTTTTTGCTGGTGCCCCAAATCATACGGTAAAATGATGAAAATTCCCAAAACCGCAAAAAGCAAGTAGGTACTTTAGACTAAAACTCAAGCATGGAACCTTGAAAATTTACTGGATTTAAGAATAATATTACAGCTACTTAATACAAACAGCAGGCAAATATTATATTTTGGTTGTAATCAACAACACCATCAAATGTTATTTTACCCGGCATTTTGTCCAATTTCGTGCGGCAGACTCCGTGTGCCAATAACCAATAAAAGAAGTTAATTGATACATGAAAATCACTTTATGACTATTAGGTCGAAGACGGAAAATTTTCTCAATTTCCAATAAATATGTAAAATACTTAACTCAAAAAGAAAATAAAATTTGCAATATTAACTTAAGAGATAACCCACGGTAGATTAGATACGGTCTTCGAGCCAATCATCCTGTATATTCGGTTCGGAGCCAACAAATAATGAAGCACATTAAAAAATATACCTACGTTACTTAAAATAGTTTCGTTTTGTCGGATCAAATTAAGCTCTAATTTTGATAATATAAATGGAGCCACATTGACGCTGTATCCCGACATGGATCAACATACGACTTTGCATTTGGTATACAAACTGGAGCCAATAAGTGTTTAAGCATATCAGAATTTTGGCCGTTACGGAGTTGATAAAGTTCCAAATTGAAATGAAAAAAATGTCGCGTATATCACTTTCTCAATGAGTATGTTTGGCAACGTCGCCTTCAACTTTGCGACGTTGCCACTCCGGACAGGATATATGCAACCGGAGTCGAATAGTAAGGCGAAAAAGGTGGAGTCAGCAATGCACGGCAGTCAGGCTGGATCAACTTTGGGCCCAAGTTGGTATTTATATATATATATATATATATATATATATATATATATATATAACTGATGGCTTTTATTTAAAGGTGATAGAACATTGCTTAATAAACTGGCATTTATCTTAACTATAGTTTTTCATAGATAACTGATGCAATCGCAATTATAAGCATCTAATATTTTAATGTTATTTATTTACATTCGCGTTTCATCATAATTATTATGGCACACCATAAATATGTTTATGACTATTATGTGACATCATAACATATCATGCTTTATGGGTGTCAGGAGTGAAAGTGACACATTATTCTAACTGTTAGTTACATAAATGTTTGAGTTAATGGTTGTATGATTTTATATTATTTAGAAGATTCATTATTCGACTGCATAATGGGGAGTGCTCCTAAGATCCTTTAGACCTTTTAGACCTGGATCTCTGTTTCCGAATTATTATTTTTATTAACGATAGGCTATCATTTGTCCACGGTCGACGCGGTCAACGATAGAGCATGCTCGCCTAGAATATAACGACAAATTCTACATTTAATTCACATTTTATATAAACGGAAGTTCCAAACTACCTGCTTTATGAGTTTTTTTTTGTACTTATAGGATTAGTAAAATGAGGAACGTCCTGCCATCCTCTAACATAGCTCTGAATACACCATTTGTTATTCAGAATACAGATGTCGAAACGCTATAAAATTAGGTAAGTAACACATTCTTAAATTTTCGCGATCTTCAAAATTAAAGCCAAATCATTAAATTGGTCTATCAATAGTATTATATGATCTAACAGCGTTATCTTTTAAGTAGTAACGGTTTTTCCGCATTGATAGCAATCCGATAGGCTAGGGCTGCACAGTGCACAATGGAAGCGAATCGAGCTTGCTGTGCACATCAGCATGACGTCATGCTTTCGTTGATGGAAATCTCCCGTAGTCATGAAACCTAGAAGTTTGACTAAGCTTGTGACTGTTCATGGCCACGATGAGGGGCTTTAATGGCATGCCTTAGGATGGGGTTTTTGACGATGAGCGTCTAATCTAAATAAATGCAATCTTAGCCTCTACTTATTTTCTATATAAGCCACTCTAAATACTACTCGGCATTTTTACATAAATACTACTCTGTTTTCCTGAAAATATTATTATTTAAGAAACAAAAGCAGTTTTTGTAATACCACGATCGTCATTTATTTAGCCATAGAAAAGAGTTCAACGCGCTCCGTTCACTATTTATTTTATAGTCCTTTCATGCATAGTAAGTAGTACAAACTTACTATAAAATAGTAAGTAAGTAATATCCACAGCAGAATAAATAATAGAGTCTGGCTAAGCTAACTCTGCAGTGACATATTTTGGAAACCCCAAAAACTTTTTCACATAGCAATCAGTTTTTTATGTTATTACCTGCCAATTTCATAACATGTCAGGTTATTAATTTTCTGATTGATTCATCATCATCATCATTAACAGCCTGAAGACGTCCACTGCTGAACATAGGCCTCCCCCAGGGAGCGCCACTTAGAGCGGCTGCTCGCCTCCTGCATCCATCGGCTCCCCGCGGCTTTCACCAGGTCGTCGGTCCACCTAGTGGGAGGCCGGCCTACGCTGCGTCTTCCAGTTCGTGGTCGCCACTCGAGAACCTTTCTTCCCCATCGGTTGTCAGTTCTACGAGCGATGTGGCCTGCCCATTGCCATATCAACTTGCCAATCCTAAGAGCTACATCGGTCACTTTAATTCTCCTGCGGTTTAGTTCTGATTGATTGTGTTTTCGAAAAAAAGTAATGGTTCAACCAATTAATAGCGTTCTAAGTTTTTCGAAGTATGCACTGTGCTACACAAGACATAATACAAGATTTTATATTACACCAATTTTAAATCACTGCAGAGTTACCTTTGCCAGACTATAAGCTACGTTAGTGTACTCGTGACGATGCTATCAACGAATGAATTTAAAACTTAATTTCATTGTAAAGTTTCAGGTTCCTATTTATTTAAACAAATAAATAATAATAGTGACTTTAATAGTGGAATAGTAATTTCAGGGGTTTTCTTTTGTATCATTTTTGCCCATTTGAAACTAGAGAGGTAGAGAGAGACGAAACAATAAATAACCGGCCAAGTGCGAGTCGGTCGCTCACGTAGGGTTCCGTACCGTTATCTATAAAAACGAGCAAAACAATCACGTTTGTTGTATATGTATAGGAGCCCCCTTAAGTTTTATTTTATTCTGTTTTTTAGCATTTGTGTCTCATGAACCATGATAGTTACACAGTTAAAATTTTCACAGATGGTGTATTTCTTTTGCCGCTATAACAACAAATACTAAAACATAGAATAAAATAAATATTTAAGGGTGCTTTCATACATCAAACTTGATTTTTTGCTGGTTTTTACGGAACCCTTCGTTCGCGAGTCCGAGTCGCACTTGGCCGATTATTTTTCATAGATCACAGAAGTGTACTAATAGTTGAACGGTCTTGCCTGTTCGTGCTGCTCCACAGACCGTGGCACGTTTCACTACAGTTATTCGCATCGAGAAAATACTACCAACCACATTTTTATGCTTTTATCTCGCTCGAGAGAGCACACGCAGCTTATGGCAAATAAAAATAAACTCTACTTATCAGAAAATAAGAGTATTTATGTATTGACTCTGTTATCGCATGTATCATGCCAAGTTAAACACGAATTCGATCTATGAATACCAATTTTATGTATCGCTGATTAAGTTGGCGTAGGTCGTTGCCTGAAGAATATTAAAATTAATTATTTTGTTGTCTACATACGCTTGTATTGTGTGATATAAGAAACTAAAACGGGCATTAATTCCATATTTATATTTGATTTCATCATTTCGGGAATGATTTTCATATTTATATTATTATCTAAATTCGGAGTGAAGAGGAATCAGGTACTTATTATGTTAAAATATAGTTTCAGATTTAGATGTCAATTTAAAATTATGAAATTATTTCAACGCTTTGTCTATCTTTAACTATTTTAAATTTTAGCATCTTATTACTAAATATTCTATGGTTCTGTGTTAGATTTTCCCTTGGAAAATTACCAACTTTCGTTTGGACATAAATAGTCTTAAAAAGACTAAAACTGTAATAACACTTAACTTTATTATCGAGTGGAAAATGATCGTAACTGCCACCAATCAGTTCCGGTAAACTCCAGCAAACTTTTCTGTGTTTATTTTTGCTACGGCTTAAATTAAACAATAAACTCGACCGGCCCGATAGCTCAGTTGGTAGTATCCCTGCCTTCTGAACTGAGGGCTGTGGGTTCGATTCCTACCCGAAACAAACATTTGTGTGATGAACATAGATTTTTGTTCCGCGTCTGGGTTTTATATTGTATTCTATGTATGTATTTACAAACAAAAAAGTATATAAGTATTGTATCAGTTATCTGGTTCCCATAGAACAAGCTATGCTTAGTTTGGGGCTAGATGGCGCTGTGTGAAATGTCCACACATATTTATTTATTTATTAACATTTGTAAAGCATTTTGTTTGTATTTAAATAAAAACTTATGTAGTACTTATCTAATGGGTAATAATAATAATAATAATAATAATAATAATTCGGCGAACGGTCTTATAGCGAAGAGCCTCGACCAACATCTCGAGAGCCTCTCCCTGGACGGCTGGATCAAGGGTCAGATTCAGAACTTTCAGAAGTCCTTCTTGACACGGCACGTATTGTCAGGAGGTTCCTGCAGCCCTGACTACTGGTGGCTTGGGCCTTGCCCCGCTGCCGACGGCACTCTAGGTTTAGGTTTTTAAATATTTTTATTAAGTACTTATTTACATTTTGTTTTATAGAAATATTTTAAAAATAAAAAGCATACCTTTACTTAGGAAATGGAAGTAAATGAGTGAATAATAATATAAGTACTGTCTCGGCTTAGTCACTCGAGTTTATACATCTTGGCGTTACAAACAAAAGACTTCAACGCGTTCCCACGTTACAAGTTGACGCCTATTTTGCAATATCATATCATGACACTAGACCATAAATATAATATCTCAAATGCTCCAATAAATACAAATATGGTTATCGACTTATCACGCAACAACTTCTTTCGCCTTTACTGTTTATTGCACAGTTAAACTTTCGTGTTATAAACTCGTAAGAAAAATAAAATTTTAAAATGTTGTTGTGTTTTATCATTACGAATTCACTGCAATACTTTATTCTATAAACCTCAAAACCCAGAAAAATATTGAATGTGTATTAATCTTAATATAATGCTTATATCCGTGTGTTATTTTATTTTGTACCGATTATTATTTGCTCATTGTAAACTTTACATCTTGATTCAAGACATAAGTATACGTAGGTACCTAAGTCACACACTGAGTTTTTCAATCGTCATCTTCTTAAGTTCCCAAAGCTGAGATACGAGCCTTCTCTCACATAGAGAGAGTGTAGGTCATAGTCCAACACGCTGGCCAAGTGCGGGTTGGTAGACAACGCATGTTCTAGAATTTTGTGACTTTTAAAGAAGTCGATTTTCTCAAATTTTCTCCTTCATTACTGTAAGCGCGAGTATGAATTCTGAACATAAGTAACTTGAGTAAAAAAGTCATTGCTGCAGCAGGATTCAAACCAACGTGCGTCGGATTGAAAGTCGAATAGACTGCCGCTGAGCCACAGTCGCTCTGAGTCGTAGTCGCTCAGTTAAATTGTGGTTAAAAAAGTTTAATTAAAATAATTAAACGTAAGGTGTAAGGGTTCTCGAGTGGTGGCAACAAACCAGAAGACGCTAGGCTGGTCCCGCCCTTAGGTGGATTGACGACTAGTCACAAACACGTGATGCCGATGGAAGCAGTCGGTCAACGTGGCGCTTTATGCGTATGTTCAACAGTGGACGACTTCTGTCCGATGACGATGATGATGAATTAAATAATTAAATAAATAAATAAATAATAAATATGTGTGGAAATTTCACACAACGCCATCTAGCCCCAAACTAAGCATAGCTTGTACTATGGGAACCAGATAACTGATACAATACTTATATATTTTTTGTTTGTAAATACATACATAGAATACAATATAACACCCAGACGCAGAGCAAACATCTATGTTCTTCACACAAATGTTTGTCCCGGGTAGGAATCGAACCCCGCAGCCCTCAGTTCAGAAGGCAGGGAGACTACCAACTGAGCTATCGGGCCCGTTTAATTAAATAGTAAGGTGAAAGCGTAATTCTAAAGATGAAGTAATAACATTTTTATATTAATAAGTGGACACAGAAACAACGGAAGAGCGTAATCCTAAACTAACCGAACTACTGAATACAATGAAAAGATCGGGCAGTTTCTCACGCCGATTATACTGACAATCGATTATATTGACATCGACACAATGATTTGACGTTAAATCACTTTCATTACCCGATTTAAAAAAAACAACTCTGGATGAGTTAGCGTTTGTGTGAACCGCTGAGTCCACAGACTATTGTGCGCCTTTGTATAGGTACTTCTTGGGAAAGTAACATTGTATGGGATGATTGGTAATGCAAAAATATTATGCGTTGCCGTAACACTTGCGCAAGAGTTTATGCAAGTGCATAGGTTAATTACTAAGACTCTAAGAAATGGTTGTGATTTTGCACTTGTATTCATTTTGTTAAGTGTTAGCTTTATTCATTTTATTAACTGTTGTTGTCTCTGCCTTGCAAGTCATTGCATGTGCAAGTTATGATTGACAGGTAAAAGTGATTTGTTAACTACTTTGTTTACTTACATAATAGGTACTGTGTATCTGGACTTTAAACGAAGAAGAAGAAGAAGAAGAAGAAGACCTTTAAATTAATAATAATGACCTCTAGTTTTCTAACAACTATGTGTAAGCTTTAGTAAATTTTTTTATATTTCACCTGCTGCCGTAGGTATTCAAAATGCTATTAGTACTACCTCGCACTCGCCTTAGAAGAGAAACCATTTTTTTACGGATGCCGTGACGTTCAATTCTGTGTTGAAGTAACGTACCTAAGCAGATAAAAAAAGACAAAAAGATTATTTATTTGTCCTTGTTTATCATAGAGCAGGGAAAGAAATTACGCCCAAGGACAGCGTAGCGTATTTTCCCCCTGCTCTACAGTTTATAAAACAAGATAACTACCCACTACCCTGCACTAATTTTATTCATTGGATCGCACATAATCGTCACAGTCATGTACATAATCCAAAGCTCGTAATTTATGAATGAATATCTAATCACTGCATTCAGATAAAGCTCTCATAACTCAGTAAGTCGCAACGAATCCGATCATTACCATCCGCCATTGACCTTCCTGGCAACACTGCCAGTGTCAGGTGTCGTCACTGCCACTTTCCATGCCGACGCGGGCGGAATTTTTCGCTCCGTTTACGGATGTATCACTTTCTTTTGTTTTGGCCCAACTGGGAAAAGAATTTGCGAGACTCTTCTACGAATAAGAATTTCCATAGATCATCGCTTCGTGGTATCTTCTAGTTTATTTAGAAGGGCAACAGAAGGGTTTTCTTTACTGTAATGTGTGGTTCCTGTAAGAGTAGTGCCACCCCATCCCTTCTCTTAGTGCTGTTAGAGCTGGATAAGAAATATCCAAGAAATGCACAGAAGATCCTCGATCTGCATTATAATATATTGCGATCATTGCATATTCCAAAACACGTGTAGGTAGTTATGACTTCATGACTATCTATTTATCTAATCTATCAAAATAACAATTTCGGATTATTAAAGGTAGGTAACAATACCAAGCCTCATTTGATAAAAAAAAAATAAGAGTTAAGTCAATGCTTTCTTCTTGTTGTCTACTGTAGCTGTAGGCAAAGTCCGTCTATTTCAAAGTCATTAGTTCGATTGATCGAAATACTGAGATTTTTTTAGTCTCACCAGGTCACTAACTGCTAGAATTTTAAAACGAAATAAAATTTCGAAGAACCCGAAGCCTGTCTTTTGTTAACAACCAAGTCAAAGATAAATGAAAAGCTACTTATAGCAAGAATAAATTAAAAAGTTTATCCAATAACATACCTGCGTACTTTAATTACTGAGGTACCGATAAACCTGTGAGAAATCACACATGAGCTTTTTTATTTGTGCGAGAAGTGATATTATTAGTTTCTAACGAGGTTTAACCACAAGCTGTTTTTACACACTCACGTTCTTATAATACTTAGTTCAATGTACTATAGCTCGTTCGTTACCTACGTAGATCACAGATAATATAATAGACTATGTAGACGATCGATTCATTATATTATCTGATCATATGATTTCTAGGCAAGCATGCCCCATCTTAGACCATGTCCTGTCCTGTCTGACCTGTCTCGCTACAGTGGTCAAATGCTTTCTCTATAACAAAAAAAAAACCGGCTATAAGCCACACAAAAGTAAGCCGCGTATTGATTCCATTTGCAACAATTGCAGCATACCTACACGACGCTTCCCGCGACTCCGTTATTCTTTTTTTTTTTTTTTTTTTTAATTTCTCGTCGGAGGAATAATGGCGTCGCACGACTTGTGCATTTGCCAGTGTCTGTTTCCTGCTGTGTTTTTCTGTGTATTTTCTTCAAGCCAATATTTCTTTTGTCATCGTATCGTAGCTAGGGAGTGGCTCCCTAATTATAGCAAGATCCAAGATGTACCGTTATTCTTATTATATCATAACAAATGATTGGTCAGCAAATCTTCGAACCAGAGTTAGTAAAATTAGAGTTTCAGGAACGCCAGACTGGGTTTATTGACCCCATTCTGGGGTTCATGAAGCCGATAGGTATTATAATTATACACTCTTTGGAGCCGATGACTAGATAATGTCGGCGTTTATTTCCAAATTATTAATTTTCCAAGTACTAGTAAATCCAAGCCAACCAACCAAGCAACCAAGTAGTAGTATAGTAGTAGTAAGTACTAGTAATAGTACTAGTAGTCTATATTATTATTTTTAAAAAATATTATAGATTGAAATGTTTGACTCGTAAATTTTAATGCAATAAATTTTTTTTCAGTATTTAGTGCAAGTCGTATGGGCAACCGTTTAATTATTTTTTAATTATAGTACATAAACAAATAAATCTTTATTTAGCATTACAAAATACCACATTATTAATTTTACAATGTCCAGAGAAGTTAAAGCACCATCAACACTAACTTCTCTGGACTCTCCGGACTTAATGATGTCCGTTATCCTTTTGTATTTGTTACCACATCGTCTAACATAAAGGTATCATTACAAAACAGTAGCCCTAACACTTTCTTCAGTGAAAGTTAATTAGCTACTCAAAAGGAGTCTAAGATATTATCATGATTAGCATCGCGGCTTCACGGCTAAAGTTTTAGATGCGAGGTACACAAAAGAAAGAGTTCAAGTTGATTTTGTGCTGATTGTAGAAAAAAATTGATGTCTTATTACATACTTACCTACTTCCAATATACAATAAAAACAACAACGACATCAACAACAACAACAACGACACCAACAACAACAACAACAATTTTTCTAGAATGAGTGTGGTTCAGTGATGGCCAGCGCGGCTTTCATAACGATGCAGGCCAGTTCGAATCCTGCTTGGCCTGCACCAATGATCTGTTAAGCTCACGTCACCAGATCGTCGGTCCACCTAGTGGGCCTACACTGCGTCTTTCTCTTCGTGGTTGCCACTCGAGAATCTTTCCCCATCGGTTGTCAGCTCTACGAGCGATGTGACCGCCAATACCTACCTAGTAAGTTTAAGCACTAACCTACATTGGCAGGAAGGAAATGATCACACCAAGACCGATCAATGAAGATAGGTAGTTATTTCTGTTAATTATCCTGTAGTTATGTTTAAATGTTTTCTGTTTCAACCTGTGGGCGACCTTCTCTGCGGAAATATTTTATACTAAACCTGTCTATAATTATGTTGGAAAGTCCACTTAAATACCTGTAAACTTCTAGGACGGAAGCCTAAACGAGTTTTGAAATATGCTTATTACTATAATATTTGTAAGTTCAGTTTCAACTTCAACTCTTGGTTAATGGCTATAAGTTCAGTTTAAAATTACAGGTTTGATTTTACAGTCGGTTTTCATTGATCTATTTGCAATGGTTGGAAGGAATGAAGAGTTTTTCTCTAAAAAGTATCCTATGTCTTAATCCCGCGTAAGCCATCTGTACTTCTTGGTTCAGTAGTTATCCCCAGACATAAAGTTAGGCCTCCCCATAGATCACCACTTTGAGCGGCCCTTTGCCTCTTGCATTATCATCGGCTTCCTGCCATAATTATCATTACCTATCTTTTAAACAAAATTATATAAGTAGGCATTTGTCTTTTTGTAGTTTGTGAGTCTACGTCTGGCTTTAACGCCAATTATGGCCTTACCAATTTGGATGAAATTTAGTACACAAAGTGACCATCACCACAGATTTTATAATACCACTACTGAGATCAACATTTCCTGCAATATTATAAATGCGGACGAAAACGTGGAGAGTTTAGACTAGACTTTACTAGATTTTATATGTTTAGCGTGATATTCAAAGCTTAGTCCTCAAAGAATGGATAAAAGTAGCACATTGGTCAAATGTTTTATAAATGCCAACAGTACCTACTACCAACTGTAAAAATTACCAACGTAATGGTGATGACGATAATAAAACACCATGTCACAATAGCCAAACAATAATGGATAGAATTTAATGAGCAGGAGCGTTTTACAGAACAATAAAAGTGAAACTGGATAATCGATCACGATTTGCTTTCTATTTTTTCTTACAAGACGTAAAAGATGTCAGGAAACTAAATTAAGTACTCAATACTCAATACTCAATTATTTATTGCAACATATGTACATATTTTTAATTCAGGTGGTATGTATGTGTGTGCAGGACATATGACCCCATTAGGGTATAGCAACAGTTAGGTCCAGGACCAGGCCGATTCATTAAATAAATCTACAAAAAATCTTTGGGCAATGTTTTTACTAAAATGGCTTACTTTTATCATTCAAGAAATCTGTCAAACTATAGTAGCATTTTTTTAATCAGAAAGTCTTTTAAAACATTATTAAATACGGATTCTTTTTCTTCAGTGAGAATTTCTTTCGAGATTTTATTGTATTTTTTGACTGCCATTATGTTGGAGCCTGAACTATGCATTTTAGCTTAGGGGCTGGTCTACTTCTTTTATAAAAACCTGGGGGAACTTTTTTACAAATTTGCATGCTTCTAGTATATAAATTGACGTTAGTGTTAATAATTTGAAATAAATAAAATGTGGTTTACAACTGGCTGGTTCTTTTATATTAGCGAGGATTCGGAAATCAAAAGGTCATGGGCGTCTACGCTATTTCCCCACAATATAATACCGTACCTAAGCCACGAGTACGCGTAGGCATAGTATGCAGTAACGGCAGTGTTTATGTCGGTTGCTTTTTTTAATTCCCTAAGCGCATACGTAAAGCTCGATAATTTGGCCTTAATTGTTTTATGTGGTTTTTCCAGTTAATGTTTGTGTCTATTTCTAGGCCCAATAATGAACACAAGTTAAGTAAGTACTTAACTTTATTTCGAGATGTATCGGGTGCACTATTTTCATTAAACGTTCCAACCAGTTAAAACTATATAACTAAGTATCCCTCCACAGATGTTTGTTCTGCGTCTGGGTGTTATATTGTATTCTATGTATCTATTTACAAACAAAAAGTATCTAAGTATTATATCCGTTATCTGGTTCCCATAGTACAATCTCATACGACGCGATTTTTGCGCTCGTTTCTTCCACGAACCTGCAAGATGTGGAATGATCTTCCTCCTGAGGTTATTCCGCATAACTACAGTATGGGGAGCTTCAAGAAAAGTGTTAAAAGAGTCCTCTCTAAGGGTAGGCAACGCACCGGCAATGCCCTTGGTGTTGCAGATGTCCATAGGCGGCGGTGACCACTTACCATCAGGTGGGCCGCCTGCTTGTTTGCCACTCATTACATAAAAAAAAAGCTTTGCTTAGTTTGGGGCTAGATGGCGCTGTGTGAAATGTCCACACATATTTATTTATTTATTTATTATTTATTTAATAGGTTTAATAGGTACAGAGCAAAAAAAAAAGCTTCGCCTCCAAAACGTCATTTGTTACAAAGTTCTGTGCCCCTATCTCTAACCCTCAAAGTTTTAATAACAATAAGAATATTCCACCTAATCAGAAATGTACATAAACCATAAACATTAGAGTATAAACACGTCTTTTTCTAAATACTGACTCAATAAGTGCTCACACAAACATGGATTTACGAATATGTGCAGGGTGCAGGATATGCTCTAAAATTCCATGTCTTCCAACAACACCAATCACACCAACACGCCAAACGTTTAACTATAAAGAAACAGTTCTCGATACAATTACCAGTAGAGTATATAATATTATACTGGCTAGCTCACCCGTGCGGCTTCACATAGGTTATCAGTTCTAGATTAAACCGTTCACAGGCACTATTCGGCAAACAAAAAAAAATTCCTCTCCGTTTAGAATGTCAGTGACTATACAAGTATGAAGAGCTATAATCATCATCATCATCATCATCATCCTTAACAGCCCGAAAATATCCACTGCTGAACATAGGCTGCCCCCACACAGCGCCACCTTGAGCGACTGCTCGCTTCCTGCATCCATCGGCTCCCAGTTTTCGCCAGATCGTCGGTCGGGTAGTGGGAGGCCTAATACGATGTGTCTTCCGGTTCATGATTGCCTTTCGAGAACCTTTCTTCCCCTTCGGTTGTCAGTTCTACGACCGAATGTGACCTGTCCGTGCCCATTGCCATCTCAACTTACTAATTCTAAGAGTTAAGTATAATGATTAATAGATATATACCTAATAAGTAGGAAAAGCAGCAGATCATACATACCTATACCGAAAAGTATTATATATTGTGTACTTATGAACCAATCCGATCTACAGTACCTAATAGGCGATACATTTCAGCTTCAATAATCACACGATCAATCAATAAGACCCGGTATCGAGGTCTAGTTAACTGATAATTTATGTCTGGTCTCATTTTTAATGATCAAGTATAGCTACTTTACCCGGAAGACATCGCATCACGGCTCTTTGCATAAAAGCATAAATAGTGTAGGTCGGTACTGTGTTTGGCCTGTATGCCCCTCAAAGCATAAAATAATTTACGTTTTATGTTAAACAATTATGCAAACAAACCGTCACGTTTAGATATGTACCTACCTTATGTGTTTAAAATTCGTAGAAAGTTACATTTTTATTTAAATTCTAATATCACTTTCAATGAAAGTTACGTAATTTTTGAGACCAAAGGTTTCTTGTATCCATCGCCGGTAATAATTGTATAGTCTGAATACTTTGCGTTTTATCCAATTGATATAATTTTCGATTTGGTTAGATATATACGTAAAATACTGCTTTAACCATATCAGATAAAAAAAACTATGGTGCAATATAATATACCAGTTAGTTCTATTTCATGCTAGCATACCTACTTATCCAGAAATATATATTATGAACACTAAACTAAACGCGCCGGTTTCTAATAGGATTCCAATCTTTTTGCCTTTTTATTTCTTAGATAGGTCCTGTAATATCACTAATATGGGAAATCTTACCATTCATTGTCACAGCACAAAAAGTCCTCTTAAGCATAACTCCAAAAATCAACACTGTCTCATCACTGTTACTTCACTAGAGCGAGTCACTCGAAAGCGGTGTCGGCGCTGGTTCGCGGTCGACTGGCTCCAGTCGCTGCCTGCTGCCGACGGGGAGGATGCCAACGGGGAGGCAGTGCTGTCATAACCGTAGGTTACCATAACTTACTCGTGAGGTTTGCAGGGAAAGTTGAATTAGACATAGCTTTGATATTAATTCATAGAAGCATGGTGTTAATTATTCCCTATATTCAACACGCATGTCTTCTGGATTTTAATGGTAAACTACATACTTATGTAAAAATAATAGTGCTTTGTTACACTCACATCACATCAGCAACCTCCGAAAACATCCCTGCCAAACTATATAGGCCACATGAATCTGCATGGAATCCCCCGCATGAGCGCCACTTTGGGCGCTTATAACATAGGGGGGAATTTTCCATAATAACTACGCGTAACAGGAGGCTTGGTCATTGCAGAAGTTTATAATTCACCCAGGAAATACTGCTGCCCAATATATATTCCCTTAGCCGGCACACTCACCATTTAATAAACCAACCAATGAAAGGGTTGGAAATGGAATAAAGTGTAGGTAATAACGTAAACAAAAGAGTCCACTTAGCTGATGAGAGTAAAACAAAGAACAATCTACTATTTTAAACCCATGCCCGGAATAGCCCGACTGGAAACCAGTATGTTCATGAACCACATAATTTGAGATCATTATACCTATAATTAATTAGGTCATCGATCAACCTGCACTTGGTCAGCGTGGTATGAAGATACCTACATTTCTCTATCTGTAAATCAGCAATGGAAACGTGGTGACAAAGCGATGTCAAACAACCCAAATAACATTGACCTATGTACAAATTGAAAAACAGTTCTAGAACCTAGGTCCAATAAAGAAAATACCTACCTAGCAGGTGTGCAAGAGCCCTATACAAAGCTTGCGTGGTTATAGGTTATCTGACCGATTAGTCAGAACTGCACTAGGTACATCAGGAACTAACCGTAAAGGGTCAGCATAACGGGCCCTTGGACCTGACAACTCGTTTGACTACTAGAGGCAAAGAGGCTTTGATGTTTCACGATTGTAGATAATCACCAGAAGCTACTCTACTTTCGTTTAGTAGTAGATATTATAACAGCATACTTATGTACCTACATACTTGGTAGTTAAATTAAGTCAATGGATAATAAACAACGTAAAATATACCTACCTACCCATTCTGTTTTTGTTATGCTTAGGTACATGGTTAGGTCCAACTTGTCCATGGATGGATCAAATTTGACCAAGAAGACTTTATAATTTTATTTGTTTGTTTTTAAACATTACTGTAACATGAATTTATTAAGATCAAACCCGTTTTTTCTAGGTTATTATTTACCATATCCACAGGATATACAAAAAAGTATCATCATCATCATCATCATCATCATCATCATCATCATCATCATTAACAGCCTGAAGACGTCCACTGCTGAACATAGGCCTCCCCCAGGGAGCGCCACTTAGAGCGGCTGCTCGCCTCCTGCATCCATCGGCTCCCCGCGGCTTTCACCAGGTCGTCGGTCCACCTAGTGGGGGGCCGGCCTACGCTGCGTCTTCCAGTTCGTGGTCGCCACTCGAGAACCTTTCTTCCCCATCGGTTGTCAGTTCTACGAGCGATGCGAAAAAGTATCACTTTTACGGAATTCGGATTACGAAACATTGACTAGAAATCTATTATTCATAGAATAGCTAACCCTTGATAAAACCCATACAAAATTGCCTACAGCATATAAATGAGAAAAAGGTGCAATGCTTTGCATCGATAAATAAATTAATATCTCTATCGCTGCTTTCCAGCCTTATTCTTTATTCACGACAAGTGCGCATGCGCATTATGGGCCCGAGCGATATAATTTCTCTCTACCGTCCCATCGAAAGTATGGAAAGTGGTTCCTGAATATTTTCGGGCGATCGATAAAATAGAAAGTTAATTAATTTGTGTTTGTATTACGTATAATATTACATCGGCAATGATTTGTAATAAAATCGGCCTTAAAGGGACGCATTTTTATATAATAAAAAACAATTCTTATTATGCAAGAGAGTATTTATGGGCTACGTAGAAAATTCAATTAAAGCAATTAATAAGATAGAAAAAACCTGTGATAGTAATTTTGCGTATTTTTACTAGGTAACCTTGCAACCCAAAAAAACCCCTATTATGATATGTGAAACATTTTCTGTTAGGTTGGAACTTAAGGTACTTTTCACCCCGGAAAATTGGTAATTTCCACGGGATTGTTGCGGGTGAAACCATGTGGGAGTCTTCTAGTTTTTCATAGATTTAAAAGCAGATATATTTGTAATACTTATACTGTTTTATCTCAAATTTTTCTATACAGGCACATAGGTGCTCTTACAATTTCCGTTGGACACTTTTAAATCGACAATTTAATGTTTATGTTTCAACCAATCAACATTACAACCTAACAGCAGAATCACTAAGAATTTCTTTAACAACAACAGTAATCTTCTGCACCAACTCCTTCTCCTCCTCTTCTTTCATCAAATGCTTCTTCAACACAACCATCGTTCTCATCACCAAACTGTTCTTGCATAGCTGACTTCTGCGCTCTTCTTGGTCCTTCTTCACTGTGATTTTGAGAAGAGTGAGCCAGTTGTGTAGAAATGTTAAGAACTCTATCGTCATGTGCTGGGTTATTTGGAACTGCACCAATGTGAGAGTCCAGGGTTGGGATATGAGGGTTGCGACCAATTTGGTATCGTTTTTGGAAACGATTGCGTGTTTAAAGATGGAGCTTAAAGTTTTCCAACCCGCTGATGATTGATTTTTTGATTCCTGAAAACGTTTAAATCCAATGAGAAAATACAACTTCACTAGATCTATTATTGATCTGGCTCATGGATCTATTGAGTGTGAACCCAATTCTATACCCTATGCGGGATCCAACAATGCGTCTTCCACGAAAATCCTGCGGGTATAACTCTGTCCTGTTCCCCAGGGGATGGACATTTGGACAACGTGCATTGTAACTTTTAATAAATAAATGTGATTTCATTGTATCCAATGCTTCCTGCTGCATTGGATATAATGCGATAGCATTTAATTGTGATTAAACAATTTTAGGGCTTGTAGTTAATGATTAACCAGAAATAATATTGCCAAGTAGATATTAAAATTCACTCAATTACGGCAAAGCCCAAACAGATGATAACAATCCTAGGAACCAGAATTCCCCTTCAACAATATTTTCAGAAAATAATAAAAAATCCAGTGAATCCACTTACTCTGCAACACAGCATCAGTTGTATCCTAAACATGAGACATCTCAGCGCGCTACACTGCCTGTCTACAGCTGGGGAGTCACCGAGATCGTAGGCTAAAGCCAGCGGTGTATTGACTCCAGAGTTTAGCACCATGTACACTAGCTGTAATAGTGAAGCTCCTCGCTCACTGTTGCTGTCTCGACGGAGAGACTGAATGATGAGATGTGTTTGGATTTGGAGGACCGATTTTGGCTGGAAGGAAAGTTGGGAAAATGTTCAGTAGCTTAATTGGATGGAAAACTCTGTGGTTCTAAACAGCGCAAGACAAAATCAGTTAGCACCACTGCTGAACATAGGCCTCCCCCAGGGAGCGCCACTTTGAGAAGCTGTTCGCTTTCTGCATCCATCGGCTCCCCGCGTCTTTTACTAGATCGTCGGTTCAGCTAGTAGGGGCCGATCTCACGCTGGCTGCTGGCAATTAGCATTTTCTCGAGTATAAAATATTATACCTGATAGTTGTTCTTCGTGAAATAATGCACAACATAGGATAACAGTTGCAGGGCAGCGCAAGCTACTCTCTCGTCCAAACTGTTAGCCGCTGACAGAACGCTTGGGAGGAAACCAATCCGGTTAACATACGTTATAAGCACTGGAAAGACAAATAACTGTTTAAAAGGAGAGCAGAAAAATGTGGAACTGAGCTGTGGGTCCAAGTGGAAGAAGCCAAAACTTGTTATACAAGTGGTTGTAGGTTAGAATTGAGAAAAGAAAATGTGAAGAATGTGTGGTGTTATGCGTGTCGGCATTATGAGAATTTGGTGATGTCCCCCACTTTTTGTCCACCCCTGGACAGTGTCATTGTTTAACTAAATTGCGTTATTGACCATGAGCTTTGGACAGCAATACAACAACTTTACGTCGTTCACCACTGGTAGTACCTAGGGCATTCCGCGTAGCGTAAAGTTCCATCCTTGGTATTTGTGTTTTGGTAAAGGTAACGTATTGATAGATCAACCGGAATGCTAATAGACCCACAAAATTCAACAGCATTTGATTAAACCAGATATGCTCAGGAAAGAGATTTGCTGATGATCGTGATGATGATTGCAAAAAACTAAAAAGGTACCACCTACACATGAAGATCAAATAACCTTACTTTTGATGAAAACATGCAATTCTTGAATACATTTAAGAGTGAAATCAGTGAAGAAACAAAACAAACCTCTATTGTCATTTTGGTTGTTAGCAAGCCCCAACAAATACAAGCTTAGCTTCAAGCAAACATACTCAAAGTGGTGTTTAGTTTCATTATTCTCTCCTGTTTCCACGTTCTTTGAGAATATAGCTGTTATAAGCACTGCGGTTTTAAGGCAGAGGGTCATGTCTAACTCGAGAGGTAATAGATTCGTAGCCAAGTCTAACAGGTAGCAGATGTTCGTCGCTGAAATGGAAGTACAAATGTTCTTTGAAATAGGTCTTGCTGATGGTGAAGCGTTGGGTCTAATTTGAGAGCGATCGTGCCAAAATCTAGCAAAGATTTTGGCTTAAGCCGCATTATTTAATGACCATCTATGAAAAATGTGCTAGTTCAAAGGGCTTTCCAGTTTGCGAGTCTCGCCTTAGGCCATTGCCGTTGGAGGAAATATGACAGCCTTCGTGGTATGGTAAGGTAACCAACCGAGCAGGTTGGCTCAAAACCTGGAGGCAACGGGTTCGATTCCCGCGACAAACCTAGTATATATGCACAGATAAAAAAGCCTAAATATTTGCTCTGTGTCTGGGTGTTGTGGGACCATGGTCCTCGTAGTTCCTGGGTCCCTAGATACAGGTAATCCTAGTTAGGGTTCAGGCTCTATGTAAGTGATCGTTAGACGTTTTAAATAAACCAAAAAAAAAAAAAAACAGCCACGAGATGAAATTCATTTTTTTTTCGAGTGGTGCAAAAACCAGTTGAGCTATAGGGCGTAAAATGTTTGGTAATACAAACTATGTCCTATTGCTCAACTGCTCAACTAATTGAGCAGTGGGTAATACCCACTGCTCAACTATCATAGTTGAGCAGTTACCAGTTGAGCTGTCGGTACTACCCACTGCTCAACTTGATGCAGTTGAGCAATTTAGTTGAGCAGTGGGGAAGTAGTGGTGTGACTAGGATCTTAAAGTGAAGACGCAGCGTAGGCTCGCTCGTTAGAAGATGACTACCTAGCAACGATCTGCGTGAAACCATTGAATGTAAGAGGTAAATAAGCGTTTGAAGTTATATTCTATGGAGCAGGGCTGTGTTCACAGTGGATGTCCTTGGGCTTATGGTGAAGATAGTGAAATATACTACTGAAACTCATAAAATTGAATACCCAATCAACAAATTCGTTGAGGATTTATTTCCTACAAGAGAGCAAGATGTAAAAAATAGTTACCCATTTGTACATCATCAATAAGCGCTTTGGACAGTACATTGGGTAACATACACCACACTAACGTCGTGAACTCGTCCCTCACACTATCTTCCCCATTGTCCACGCACACGTGTAAGGATTCCATACAGTTCTCAACGATAGTACCGTCGCCGGATTGGACCAGAATGTTCAGGAGCAGTTCCCATACTGTTGGGTCGGTTGTAAGGTCCGTTGGCAAAGAAGTTTCGAGTTTTAGCCATTGGGACATCTGAAAAGAATTCCTAAATATTCAAATATATCGATACATCCGTGGTTTTGTAAACTGTTTGTGATTTTTTTTGCCAAGTTTCGTCTTGTAAGATGGACAGTATCTTACCACATGGAATTTAACAAAATTAGGGATCCTTTGCGAAGTGAAAGCCCACAGCAGTATTGCTGGGTTATGGGTATAATATATTGAGGGTTCTGGACGCAGCATGCTTACTAGGCGGTCCGTGGCTTTCTCCAGATAAACTCTCTGGTCGAGAGACTCGAACGTGTCATTTGATATTGTTGCCATCTAGAAATTAATCGCAACGTAAACTTAGCTCATCAGAAATGCGAAGAACTCCTTAAAATAGCCTTGAGTTTTTTCTAATAAATTAAATAATAATTAAAATAAATCTGTTCGCTGTTGGTTAATATTGTTATAAATCAAAAATCTTTGAGTATACCATAGGGCATACATTGCCTATCTTGCGAGAACCATAACGCAACTGATTATTATTGTTGATACGTAATTGAAGTAAGTAATAGCCCAGATAATATAATACCTAATGTCTCATCCCATACAACGGAATAACTCGGGCTAATTTATTTCTGCATAACCCAAGATTATCAAGCGACATTTATTGTGTGTTGGCGAAGTATTGGGCCAAATGAATACACTGGATACTAACTGTAACGCTCGCGACACGATCACTACATTTTTTTCACGTTCGGGCTATTTTTCGTTTTTACCGGATGAGACCCCATGGTAAGTAATAGTAAGTAAGTAGGTAAATTGAGTAGTTTCTAATTGAAACACTATACTTGTAATATGCGCTCTAATCTAATACTTATAGCAGAAAAGTGAATAATTTACTGCAAACACAAGCCAAAGAGCTTTGATGATGTATGGAGGAGGTTGGAATGGTTTTGGCAGCCTCAAAATATGTTCCACCAAGAACGGAAGCAGCGGCGCTGTAGCTTCTTCAGGACTGAAAATAACCGTAAAATATGACGTAATACCGAATAATAAGTAGGTATACTAGTTGTTTGTCTACGAAATATGATAATCAGCTTTATGCATAGTTAGTTATGAAGTTACTAAGATGGTAGAAGTTTTCTGGAAGGGTTCGTCTCGGTGGGCACCACCGCATTGCCAGATAATATGCTACCGCCAAGCAGTAGTGAGCAAACACTACTGTGCTCTGTTTGTAAGGTACTGAAACTATAGTGAAGTTACTGGGCAAATGAGAGATCTCACAATCTAGAAATTCAAGTGCCGATGTTTCAGGATAACGTGTGCCCTGTGCAGTGTCAGCGAATTTAAACTTTTAAATAATTTTGAGTTCCGAGTGGCATTCTTAGGTAGGTCATTCAACTTCCTTCAGGTGAAAGACTAGTTCTCATCCTTAGAAATGATCTAAACGGACATCTGGCTTGGGGTTTATTATGTATTTCCCCCTTCCAGCGTCTACCCGAGCCATTTCAACTGCTTGAGGTATAGGAGTGCTCTGGGATGCTGACACAGCTGCTCCATGGAATAATAATGATGAGGCACTAGAGATAAATTATTTGTTTACTTTAATATAAACAGATATAAAAATAAATACTTTTCTGAAGATTGGCAGTAGAAGTAGATGTAGATCAGTAGACTGTAAGGCTGTCCCTTTTGCAGTTGCGTTCCGATAGACTGTGGCTTCTCTATGCCGTATTGCAGCTCGACCAAACCCATCTAAAAACAAAACGTTCATTCTATCGAACACTATTATCATCATCATCATCATCAACAGCCTGAAGACGTCCACTGCTGAACATAGGTCTCCTACAGGGAGCGCCACTATGAGTGGCTGCCCGCCTCCTGCCTGCATCCATCGGCTCCCCGCAGCTTTCACCAGATCGTCGGTTCACCTAGTGCGTGGTCGGCCTACGCTTCGTCTTCCGAACACGACACTCACTGAATCACATGCTGCTAAAAACAACAAAAAAATCAGAGGCCAGTTTCATAAAAATATACATTATCATTAAACATCGACTAGGTATTATTTTTAGGTAGGTTTTTAAACCAAATTTTTTTTATTTGTTGGCAGAGTAGCTACGTAAACATAAGTATTATTAGTGCTTAGTTGATAATGGTATTATTGTATAAAGTCCTGTTTGAAAAAAGTATAAGATTGCTCACATGAATATCTTTTGCACAAGTGTCGTCAGAATCTGTGTCGTTTACATTGAGGTAACTATCTGCTAAAACCTTCAGCAACTCTCCTAGTACTAAGGTGCTTGCTTTGCGCACCGATGCGTCGTTTCTGAAAGAATTACCGTTGAATTTGATTTCTATACAAATACAAAACAGTTGAGCATCGCTCTCGCAGGGGAAGTATGGCTTTGCAAGTTTGCATAATTTTGAACCCAATATGCATCATGGTTCGAGTTCCGCTGGTCCCTTCAATTAATGAAGTGAACCCTCTTACAACAGTGAAGAAAAACATCGCGTTTAAAACAAGAACCACAAATTTCGAGGATCATCTACTATACCTGCACTTGGCTAGTACGGTGGATTATGACCTAAATAAGCTCTCCCTATGAGAGACTGTCTACTCTACTCTATTTCCTTACTGGAAACGTAGATGTCGAAAATACGAATAAATTTTTTTAATGGCCTCGTGTTTGACATATTTCCTAAATAATTTTCTCTGATAACATAAACTAAGTGATAAATAATAATAAATAAATAAATATGTGTGGACATTTCACACAGCGCCATCTGGCCCCAAACAAAAAAGCTTGTACTATGGGAACCAGATAACTGATACAATACTTATATACTTTTTTTTGTTTGTAAATACATACATAGAATACAATATAACGCCCAGACGTAGAACAAACATCTATGTTCATCACACAAATGTTTGTCCCGGGTAGGAATCGAACCCACAGCCCTCAGTTCAGAAGGCAGGGATACTACCAACTGAGCTATCGGGCCCGTCGATGATAGTTGGAGAACAATATTAAGCATGAAAAATTATAATATAGTCATAGATAATATTATAAAGCCTACATATGGTATGATACGTTTAAACCAGGCACTTGACGAAAAGACGTTCGAACGCGTTGAAGTCTTTTGTTAGAAGGAATGTTAGCTTAGAAAACACATCAACGCGTTTGTTTTTACAGAGCGCATTGATTTCTTTTTATGGTTTTTTGTTAGAACAAATACTTGATCTATCTGGTTACTTTGGGACTATCGTCCTCGTAGTTCCTGAGTCGTAATTCCTAGTTAGAGTTGTTATTTATTTATTTACTTTTATTTGATAAGTTATTCAAAACTATATTATAGAAAAGAGAAAAACAAGCCAGTCATTACGGATTTTTAAACTACTTTACATAGTTACCAAGTACTTATTTTTACTTACCTCATAATCTGAACCTGTGGCAGCATAGTAAGGTATCCCCTGGAGAACAGCATATCACAAAAGTCTGGCAACACATCAGTGCTGGCGCGCTCATAGAAAAAGTTTAATAGGAACTTTAGGAACACTCCATACTCTTCAGTTCCTATTTGAGTTTGATGCTCCTGAAAAAAGCTTAAATATCAACAAATAGGTACTGGCCTTTTGATGGTTTTGTTGTTCTAGAAACGTCTATGATAAAGACAGCCTCCGTGGTGTGGCGGTTGAGTAGGTCGGCTCATAACCCGGAGGCGGCGGGTTCGATTCCCGCGCCAGAACAAGTATTTGTGTACAGAAAAAAAGCGTGAATACTGGTTCAGTGTCCAGGATCTATGTATGTGATAATTGAGCGTTAATTTGTGTTGCCAGCACACGTGTAAGTAGGTAGATACCACCGAGTTTGCGTATCTGTTTGTCTGTCTTTGATCGGGATGAAAAATAGTTGGGCTGGTTGTTCAGGAAGATTCATGTGTAGGTAGTTTAGCTCCACCAAAAATCTTAACATTAGTAAAGTATATAAGTATTGTATCAGTTATCTGGTTCACATAGTACAAGCTTTGCTTAGTTTGGGGCTAGATGGCGCTGTGTGAAATGTCCACACATAGTTATAGTTAGTTAGTAGGTAGTTAGTAGCTAGAGCGTGGCAACTGAGTTAGAAATGATATAATACTTAGTATGTACGTATTGATTATTTTCACCCTACTACTGAATATAGATCTAAGTCTCACCTTCGTGAACAGAACCAGATCTGAAATAACTTGTTGAACGAAGCTGCCCATTTTGACAGAGCATTGCTTCAACACATTTACGTCTTGATCATCAGCCAGGATTGCTTGAACAAAGTCCACTTTTTGTTCCGTGTGACTTAGCAATTTTATCAATCTAAAAAATTAAAGAGGCAGATTCAAGACGCATTTCTCTTTTGAGATCTCTATTACGTCGATATATTTATTTATTTATATTTATCTACATCGGCTGCGGGTTAGATACTCCAAGCTCGCTCTTAATCTCTGTAGCTGGTTCCACAATTTCACGCTCCCTTGCAATCTCTACATGAGCTGGTCAACATACTTTACGCTCTCTTACAGTTTCTGCATTAGCTGGTTTAGATATAACACGCTTTCTTTCAATTTCTACATTAGCTGGACTATACAGGTACTCCAACCTCTCTTTCTATCTCTGCATTAGCTGGTTCTAATATGTCACGTTCCCTTTTTATTTATATATTGGCTGGTCTAGATACTTCACTCACGCTTCCTTTCAATCTCTACATTCGTTTGGTTCAGATACTTCAAACTCCCTTTCGATCTCTGCATTACCTAGGTAGTTCTGATATATACCACGCTCTCTTTCGAAATCTATATCCGCTGGTCTAGATACTTCACGCCCTCTTTCGATCTTTGGATTAGCTGGTGCCAATATTTTACGCTCTCTTTCAATCTTAGCATTAGTTGGTTCAGATAGTTCACGCATTCTTTCAACATCTACATCCGCAGATACTTACCTCAACACATCTATCCCAAGTTGGCACGTTACTACATAGAACATCCCAGCCCCATCTCCAACCAACATTGAATGGTTGAGTGCTCCCATCAGCAGTTCCAGCCATTTTCCTACAACTTCTGCTAATGCTTTAGCTGTGCAACCTTTTATGTATAGGCCATCTAGAAAAATGAAATGAAAATGTAGGTAGTTATCACATCCACTTTTAAACAGACTAAATAGGCTAGTAGGCCTAGCACGAATATTTACACGCGCGTAAGTGTAACGTTAACGTAAGCCAGTTGTATGGCATTTGATCAGCGTCCCATACAACTGACTTACGTTAACGTTACACTTACGCGCGCGTATTTGTTCGTGCTAGGCCTACAGAACCTGCTGACTTTATTACTTACCTGGCTGGTACGATATTAGGGCTTCAAGCACCAAAGCGCTGGATAATATCGTGTTGGGATTGGTGTTGATATGCGGGGCTAAGGAATTGAGGCAAGCTAGCAGCTGGACTGCGCTGTAAGCGCTTTGGTGGGATAGAGGCGGAGTAGTCTTGTGAGTGCTAATCCTGTAAGATATGGGAATACATATTATATACCGAGTATTTAAGATGGAAATGACTCAAATACTAATCATTTTCAAATTTATTTCAAATTTATTTATTTGCTATAAGTTTGGGTACATGATTTCTTAAGTAGATTATAATATAGCTTTATATAAAATAAAACATATAATTACCTTCCATAGCTTAATAAATCTGGTTCAACTTATGTAGTAAAGTCCGTGTACCCTGTACTAGTATAAACTGTATTACAATCATGGATCGGTGAGGAAGAAAGGTTCTAGAGTGGTGAACACGAACCGTAAGGCGCAACCAGACCGAGCCCCACTAGGTGGACCGACGATCTGGGGAACACCGCGGGGAGCCGATGGATGCAGGAAGTGAGCAGCTGCTCAAAGTGAACATAGGCATGTTCAGCAGTGGACGTCTTGATGATGATGATGACCGATGATAAAGCTGTTAGATTATCACTCCTATTCTAACCTACATCTGTGATTAGTTCTTGATTCTCACCCATTCAGTAAGTCACAAAGGAAATGCAGGCAGGCATCAAGGGCGGTAGGCGGGCCACTAGCAGCATAGTGAGCGAGTGCCCTAAGAACTGCACTCGACGCGTGCGCTGCATGCTCCTCCGAGAAGAAACGTGGCGAGTGCCAGAGTAGGCGCAGACATGACACTATTGACCTGGGAAGTTACTATGAAGATAAGGGAGGTTCTCAAGTGGCGACCACGAACCGTAAGACGAAATGAAGGCCGGTAGACTGATGATTTGATTTGAGGCGAGCAGCTGTTCAAAGTAGCGTTCTTTGGGGGAAGCCTATGTTCAGCAGTGGACGTCTTCGTGATTGTGAAGTATGGAGTCCATCTTCCAAAGACAAATATCACTATCTCACTCGCAGAGGATCCCTGCTCTCTTTCCTTTCCTTATAAACCTGTTGTCAATACCTAACTTGATAATATTATGGCCCATATCAGTTATGCAGGTACCTACTCTTTGGCCCGTATTACCTACAGCAGTCGATTGATGCACGTAGAGATTTTATTCACTACTAGCTGACCTGCCCTGGCTTCGCATAGGATAATTCGATTTACGCCTTATCCCAGCCTTAAGGAAGAGAGATGGGGGATAAGGATGAATAGATGAAGGTGAAAAGAGGCAGGTGCGCCAGCCTCCATTCACTGACTGATATAGGTATTGCCGTCCCATCCATTCATCCTTTTCGCCTATTTTTTTACCTTTCCCTTCTCTCTTAGCCATAAACAGGGTTAGGATGGAAAATTAATTAACCTGTGCGAAACCGGGGCGGGTGAACTAGTAGAACAATAAAATTAATGTAATATAGATTATGGATGTATGTGCTACCTACCACCTAACACTTAGTAGGAATAGTAGGTAAGTAAGTAGGCACATAATATTATAATTATTAGTAGGTACTTTATTTATCTACAATTAAATCATACCAACTTACCTAAAAAGAGAAAAGTCTAAATTAGACGTTGCTTCGCACAGAAACACAGTAATATCGTTGTCCAACAAATACGCAACCATACGCTCGCCTTCTTCCGAATTTCTTTTGTAACGATTAACTACTTCAATTAAATACCCACAAGCTTTGCTTTGAGTTGCTGTGTCTCGTGACGTCAGTAACCTTTTTATATCGGATAATGCATTTTGCCGACCGCTAGGATTGTAAGTTCTGTTAAAATTAGAGTTTACTAAACTATACATTTCAGAGAAATATTTTATTGGAGTTCTAAAATCGTATTACTAGTTCACGAAAACTCTACCACTTAAACTTATCAATCAAATCAAACCAAACTAAAATCGTACTGTCCGAAATTCAACTTTCCCGCTTTTATATTTGTTGTTTCCTGTTCCGGTTCGTTGTTGCCATGCATGAGAGAGTAGGTACATATTATAACTATTAAATGTAGTTTTTTTTTTCTCTAATCTGGCGGAGTTTTGGCGGGAACGCGGAAATGTTCACGTTGTTGCTTTGTATTATTTCTCAAAACTTGTTCATTTTCCAGTGTTAATGTTTTAAATTGGTGGTGTTTTAAGTGCTAAATTACGAGATGACTTAGACTGAATTATGACTACCTTACTTAGACTGGACTATGAATTAGCGATGGCAAATAATGCTATTTTGCGTAAATTTTATAAACATGCTAATTCACGAGTCTTAGCATGCTAATTACTATTGCTATGCTATTTGCTAAAATTAAATGAAATGGAAATTAAAAATGAAATTAAAATTGAAATTAGAATTGTAATGAAAAAGGAAATGAAAAAATGAAATGAAAAATTATACTGGGTGTAAATAAATTCATCAGCATCCTTTGAAACTAGGTATAGATAGATAAAACTCTTTATTGAAACACCACATTTACAGAAACACTCAATGTACACGCACAAGCTTAAAACTAAGTGTCACAACGGGCGGTCTTATCGCTTAAAGCGATCTCTTCCAGACAACCCAGAAAACAGTGAAAGGAAACGACAATAATAAGGACGGTGGTTTTTAGTACAGGAATAATTATAAAACTTTAGATGAAGTGGGTACTTAACTTCATAAAAAAGGTGGGCAACTAGTCATAAACAAAAGTTCAATAAGTAAGTACAATAATAATAAAATAAATAAAATACATGAATACATAAATATTTATAAATAAATAAACTTGATAATATAATATACATAAATACATACCTATATGAATAAATACATAATACACACAATGACATAAACATACATAAAATTATATTATAAAAGAGAAAGATGCACTAGTTTTGAACAAGTAATATCGCTATTGGGCGAGATAGTGAGCTTTAACTTTATCTTTAAAAATGTTCAGTGATGGTGCACGTTTAATGTCTAAAGGTAGCGCGTTCCACAATCGAACCGCTTCCACAGTGAAAGAGGAATCGTAAAATGATGTTTTATGCACTGGCATTTTTAACATGTAGTACTCTGATGACCGCAAAGAACGAGGATTAGAAACGTGACGAAATTCAAAACGTTCCTGAAGGTAGCGCGGAGAGGAAGGATGAAACAGAACACTGTACAAAAGAGACAATATATGAGCATTCCGACGAAGTCTAATGGGAAGCCACTTGAGCCTAGTACGAAAAGCGGAGACATGGTCAAATTTGCGCAAGCCAAATATGAACCTTATGCAGAAGTTCTGGAGACGCTCAAGTTTGTCTAGCTGGTCCTCCGTAATGTCAAGATAGCAGACGTCAGCATAATCTAGGATAGGGAGCAAAAGAGACTGTGCGAGCGCAATCTTAGTGGTAGTTGGCAGAAAGTTGCGTAACTTACGCAATGAACCCGCGGAAGCAAACATCTTGCGACTAGTGAGAGCTAATTGAGGACCCCAGGTTAGACACTTGTCAATTGTTATACCCAGGTTCTTCACTGTATCACTAAAAGGAATTGTGACTCCGTCAAACACAACTTGGGGTAAACAATTCCAGTCAATCTTGCAGATGGTCCGAGAACTCCCTACAATAATAACTTGCGTTTTGAGCGGATTTACCTGTAGTCCATGAGTTTTGCTCCACATAGATATTATGTCCAAGTCCTTATTTGTAGCTTGTACTGCCTCAGACAGCTGGGCCAGAGGAGCTTGCCGATAGAGTTGTAGGTCGTCTGCATAGAGGTGGTAGGACGATGAAATGTTTTGAGATATAGAATTAATAAATAAAGAAAATAAAAGAGGAGATAAAACGCCACCTTGTGGTACACCAGCTGACGTGTCACACCACGAAGAAAGGGAATCTTCGAGACGAACCCGTTGTCGGCGACCAAACAAGTAATTATGAAACCAGTCAATCACCATTGGAGATATGTTAAGAGAGCGAAGAAGTTCAAGGAGAATATCGAAGTCGACAGTATTAAAAGCGTTACTGAAGTCTAAAAGTGTCAGCACAGTTAACTGACTGTTTTCCATCCCTAGACGTATGTCGTCAGTGATTTTGACAAGTGCAGTCAACGTACTGTGACCTGGTCGGAAGCCAGATTGAAAAGGGTTCAGGAGATTATTGCGAGTAAGGAAGGAGTTCATCTGATTGTGAACCAGACGTTCTAGGACCTTGGACAGGAAGGGAAGAATAGATATAGGACGATACTCAGAAAAGGATTTAGGATTGGCTTTTTTAGGTAGCGGAATGATTTGGGCTTCCTTCCAGATGGAAGGAAACACGCCATTTGAAGTAGAAAAATTAAGTATGAAGCAAAGGATGGGAAGAATGGCATCAAGAATAGGATCTACTAGGTATCTACTCCTGATACCGGTCACGTGGGGACCAAAATTTTTGAATTCTATCACATTGGTTTGGTAATAATAATAACTCAAAAAAAATGGAATAACTTACATAATCAAATGCTACAATACAAAATTTAATTAAAATAATTAAGTACTGTTTTTAATTAGTACATACAAGATATAAAAACGTTTAAATGTATCAAAGTCACCCGTGCCACCGGCGTTAGGCGCCGCGGCAAACTTCTTAATTTTCAATAAAAATTATTTCATTTACACTCTTTACTATTTAATAATCATCTAAAAATGATGTACTATCATGGGCTCAATTTATGCTAATGAATTAAATTACATCCTGTATGACAAATGAAATGAAACATGAAATAAAACTCTATTTTTAAATTAAATTCAAAATGAACTAAATTAATTGATATGAAATTTCATATTTCACAGAATTTCGCAACCACATTTCATTTGCGAAATGCTAATTGAGTTTTAACATGCTAAAAATTAATGCGAATGCTAATTAATCCATCACTACTATGAATATGACTAAGACTTGACTACGTAAAATATTCTAAACTTGGTGAAAATCAGTGAAAATATACATACAATACTTGACACTGGCTAAATACACTATGTGTCATATGTGTGAAGCCAAAATATAATACCTCCATGTATAATAAAGAATAATGTTCCATGATCTAATAATATCCCTCCGTGTCCCTTTTCCTTCCTTCTTCATACCGATCGATTCTTCTATATTCAATATATTATCTGATTTTATTTGTATTAATTTTTTTTTTCCTGTTCCTAGAGTGCCTATAGGATAGGCTCTCTAATAATATTACAATCTAGCCATATCGTTTGGCTAATAAGCAATTTTAATCTAACTTAAACTTCTAAAAAACGTAATTTCCTAAGATTGAGTCCATTAACACTAATCTTATTGTTTCTATTAAGGTGAAGACACTTTGTTCATGTGTTCTTTCTATGTAGCAATTGCACTGCACTGCACTGCACTTGTATCTATTACGTTACACTTATACACTACACTAACTCAAATGGTTTTGTTCTTTTAAGTCTTCTAACTATATCCGTGTGATCGAGGAGCTGGATTGCCTCGACGTTCACGTGATGGTGAAGTCTATGTTGGTGACTTTCGGCATATTTTTTTACAACTTTGTCAACGAGCTCAATATTAAGGTCCCGATGGAGATCGTCATTGCGTATGTACCAAGGTGCGTTAACTATTTCCCTCAGTACCTTGTTTTGGAAGCATTGGATCATATGTGTGTTACTTTTTTTGGTACAGCCCCAGAGCTGTATGCCATAAGTCCATACGGGCATAAGGACTTGCTTGTATAGTAATAGCTTATTATGTACTGACAGCGAGGAGTTTCTTCCAAGCAGCCAGTTCATCTTATGGAATCGAAGTTCTAGCTCTTCCTTTTTTTTCTTGACGTGAGCTTTCCAGCGGAGCTTTGCGTCAAGGGTCATGCCCAGGTATTTAGCTGTATTCTCGTATGGGATTACTTTATTATTAATATAAACCGGAGAATACTGTTGTTTCTTATTACTAAAGTCTATATGAATAGATTTGGATTCATTCAGTTTAATCCTCCATTTTTTGGTCCAATCATACACTTTGTTGACAGCTGTTTGTACCTTTTCTGCCGCTTCTGCATGGGTACTACCTAAAGCCATTATAGCAGTGTCGTCAGCAAAGGTGGCGATGGTATTATCTTCTAATTTTGGGATATCACAGGTGTAAATGAGGTACAGGACCGGACCTAGCACACTACCCTGCGGTACGCCAGCTTTTATTTCTTTAAGCTCTGAGTAGGCATCATCTTGCCTTATTCTAAATACCCTATTAGAAATGTATGACTCTAAGATATCAGCGAACTGTTTAGGTAGCAGCTTTCTTAGCTTATGTATAAGGCCTTCATGCCATACTTTATCGAAAGCTTGTGCTACAACTAAAAATACCGTAGAGCACACTTTTCTCTCTTCCAAAGCTTTCTCTATTACATCTGTTATTCTGTGAACTTGATCTATGGTGGAATGTTTTTCCCGGAAACCAAATTGGTGTTCTGGTACTATATCTAATTGGTCGATTATTGGTTTCAACCGTCTGAGCAACAGCTTCTCCATCAATTTCGACATTATGGGTAGTAGGGAAATCGGCCTGTATGATGCTGCTTCATGTGGTGGTTTCCCTGGTTTTGCAATCATAATAACTTCAGCAACTTTCCATAGGTTAGGTACATATTTAAGTCTTATTACGGCATTAATAAGAGTTGTTAATTTGACTACTGCCTTTCTTGGCAAATTATGGAGTATTTCTCCTGATATTAAATCGTATCCAGGAGATTTGCGCTGGCTTATATTTTGTTTTATTTCACGCACTACTTCTTTTGGTGTGACTAGTTTTATATCGTCATTTTGACATGACCTCAAATTATTACCATCGAAAGACAGTACTTCAATCGTTTCACCCTCGTTGGGCTGAAATATTATTTCTAAGTGTTCTGCGAATCTCTTAGCTTTTTGCTCATTATTAACTGCCCATTTTCCATTCTCATCTTTTAGAGGAGGAATATGAACAATTGGCCTTTTCAGATTCTTAGTGGCTTTCCACAGAGAGTAATCGGTACTTCGGTCACTGGTCAGCTGTTGAAGGTGCTTTTTGTTGGAGTCATCGTTGTAGTTTTGTATGGTCCTCTTTAATTTTTTTGTGATGTTATTTAGCTTTCTTTTGTCTTCTGGGCTTCTTGTTTGATGCCATGTTTTTCGTTGTACTCTCTTTTGATGAACAAGCTGTATTATTTTGTGCGGGTAGGTATGACCCTTAGATTTATTTTTAATATTCGGTGTGTTCTCCCAAGCTGCTTGTTGAACTTGCCTTATGAAATTTTCTATTTCAGTATTTAAGTGTTCCTGAGTTTTAAGTGGAACTTTTAGGTCTATGCTATTATCTAAACTTATTTTAAAGCTATCCCAGTCTGTGTATTTATTCACTAGGGTTGGAGACTTTTCTTTCTGTAAAATTTTTTCACCTATTTCTAGAAATATTGCGGAGTGATCAGAGTTCATATCGTAGCTCTGTTTTGTTTCTAGATAGCTTGACGATAAATTTTTGTAGATGAAGAAATCTATCAGGTCAGGTATCTTATGGGGATCTGTTGGCCAGTACGTCGGTGTTCCTGTAGAAATAACATCACATCTCATTTCTTTTATGGCGTATAATAATTCTTTGCCTTTAGGTGTAGATAGTCTGGAGCCCCAGTAAGTGCTTTTAGCATTAAAATCACCACCTAGGATAAATCTGTCACCAAGGGTCTTAAGAATGTTTATGTATTCCTCTTTTCTGATCATATACCGAGGTGGACTGTATATGGCTGCTACTGTTAGAGGATATCGTTTAGTTTTCAGACATACCGCTACAGCTTGGATATCCCTCTTTTCATGTTTTGTCTCTTCATAGTGTTGCATATTTTCTTTTATAATAATCGCACTGCCACCTCTTGCAGTATTGTCTGGGTGAAGTGCATGGTAAATTTTATAGCCTTTAAACTTAATATGCGTTTGTTTAGTGAAGTGTGTCTCAGAAACGAGACACACATCAACATTTTCTATATCAAGGACTACTTGTAGCTCGTTTTGATGGTTTTGTAGTCCGTTTGAGTTCCATGCCATTATTTTGAGTGTGTTAATCATTTTATAGGTTTAGATTTAGATGTAGCTGTTCTAGCGCTATTTTCTATCTTTTTTAGTCTGTCGTCAAATGGTGTCATCAATTTTAGTATGTCGTCCAATTTTTTGTCTGTAGTTACTAAAGCACGAGGAGCCTGAGATAGCTTTTCAGTACCCATTGCAGTCGCTTGAGCATAAGTAACGTTTTTAGTCGAACTTTTGGCAGCTGTGGTTTTCACGCTTGATTTATTTAAGCTATGGCCATCATTCTTCACATTAGGCATATTGTACTGATGTGTTGCTGTCAGCTTTCTAGAGTTCCTGTTTCGGATCAGCTGAATTTCTTTAGCTATAGCACATCATCCTCTGTAGTTGGCGGGGTGTGGATCCCCACAGTGGATGCACTTAGGCTTCTCTTCTGACGGCTTTTTGCAGTCCTTGGTAAGATGTTTTCCAGTGCATTTAACGCATCTCGGCTCTTTTGAGCAGTATCTTTGCGTGTGTCCATAAGCTTGACACCTCTTGCACTGAGGAACCAGCTTAGTTGTTCTTAGTGACTGTATTTCAACCTGACAGCCTAATACAGTTTTGATGTTAAATATTTTATTTATCTCCTCGTCATTTTCGAATGTCAGCATAAACATATTGAGCGGCTCTTTTGTTCTCCAACTCAATTTGTTTACTGCTTCGATGATTTTGTATCCTTTCTTTTTTAATTCATCTACTATTCTGTCTAGCTTGCAAGTGAAGGGCAATTTTTTCACCATTACTCTTATTGGCCTATCTTGCTTATTTTCATAAGAGTGCCATAGGCAGTTATTACTAGTTAAGGCTTTTGTCAAAGCTCTGTACGTATCGTCATTTGTAGCATTGACTTTGACCGTTTCTCCGTTCATCATTTTAATAGAGAACGTGTCGGCTGCCTGGTACTTTATCAGGAAGTCAAAGAATCCCTGGTAGTCTTCAACCCCATCCACTATGATAGGTGGAGGTAGATGAATTTTTTCATTCTCTCTTTGTGTGTCTCTTTACCAGTTTCGGCTTCTTGAGTGGGCGAGGTGTTCAGTTTTCGTTTCTTCCTAGTCTTCGTTCTTATCCACTCTGTTTCTCTGGCCAGATCTTCTTCATCGGTGCTATATTCAGCGCGCGAAGAAGTCTCCATAGTGCTCGTAGCGGGTTTTGGATTGCTCGTCTCTGCTAGGCAATTTAATTGTTGTTTGAGAATCTCAATTTGACTCTTCAAGTCGCCTACGAGACTCTCTAATTTCTGTCGCGCTGCTTGTTCTTCGGCATAACGCTTGTACAATAAATGCTCGGTCTCCGTTGTTAACCTTATAGTATCAGTTTTGATATATTGATTTTGTTTATTAGGTTCCATTATTCAGGCCTAAAAGATATGATGTGTCGTCGCCTTAACAATATAATATGCCAACCGTCGGTAGCCTTGCGCAATAACTAGGTCATCGCGACGCGGTGGCCGCCGAGCCGGCTTTGTTATGATGTGTTAGCACTTTACTTTCTATATATACCAATGTACTCTGTGGCACTTTACACTGTTGGTACACGCGGTCGCGAGTAACACAACTGTTCTCAACGAAAATAGAACGAACACTGAATTTATATTAATAATTTACACATTTGTATTAATAATATTAAATTGTAAATGTTAATTTGTAAATATGTTAGATTAATTAAAAATTATATGCTTCTGTTTGTGTGTATATTGTTTTGTAATGTCATTTATGTAGGGTAATGTTGTGTGTGTTACTGTCACGAATAAATGTATTTTCTTTCTTTTCTTTCTTTCTTTCTTTCTATATAACTCATTGTTTTCCCCGAATATTTGCTGCTCAACATTCCTTGATCCTTTGCTCTAATGTAAATTTATATTAAATAAAACTATTAATAATAATAATTTAAATCATTAGTCGCGGATACGTTTCCCTACTTTCGCGGAACTTTTAAATAAAGTGATTAAACTACATCGGAAGATCGCAATTAACTTGCAAGAGTTCAAATCGTCAAGCTAAGCGTCAAGCTACAAAATAGATGATATGCAAAAGACGGAAGATTCTAACTAGCTCCAAGAAAAAGCTAATAGTATCACTACTTAATCTGTGGCGAAAATGAATCAAAACTTGACACTGGCGAATGCACAAGACGTGCGAAGCCAAATCCTCACATGAGGAAAAAAAATAAAGAATAACGAAAAAAAGAGTTACAATTCTTCTTCTTGTTTGTTATTCGACAACTAACATCACTTTTTTGCAGAATTATTGCAAACAGCCATTAACCAAGAGTTGAAGTTGAAGTTGTATTATTGCAAACAAGCGATAGAAAGTCATAAAATAAGAAGAATAACTTTTTTGGCAGTTGGAGTTTGGAGTTATGAATGTGTTGACCACAGATTTTTTTTCCCTAATCTGTGGTGTTGACTTGACTAGGCCGTATTCCGAGACACGCTAAAATCGATAATATCGATATTATCGCGCTAAAAACGCGTACCGAATGGCCGTGAGCGCGACAACGAAATCTCTTGTAAACGTCATGACCGACGCCATCTTGCGATATCGCTGTCCGTGATTGGTTGTTCAGAGTCATTGACAGTGCTCAAAGTCGTGAGCGCAATATCTGAATCGGAACGCTGATTAATCAACGTGAGCGTTGTGAGCGATGATAGCGATTACAGCGTGAATCGGAATAGGGGGGTAATCTCAGAATGTAATGAATGTCATTACTTGACATTAACACTAGCTTGACATCTGCCAAGTGTTAATCTGTCAATCTCATCTGGAAATTGGAATGGTTGCTTTGCTACTGCAAGCGAGTTTTATTTTTGTATATTTCTCGTTACTGATATTTTTATCCAATACCTGGTTACTTAAAAAAGGAGCTGGATTGTATCCCAATAGAATAAAAATGGTAAGCTATGTCAGTGCCTTTCACTGTTGGGGCAATAGTGAATGGAAACCATGCTTGTTCCGTGGTAATCATATTGTGAACATTAACATTTTTTCTGCATTTATTTACAGTCGGTTGTAGAATTTCTGAAGGACCTCCCTTCTTACGACGAACATAATTTTACGCTATTTAATACGGACCATGGAATCAGAAACTGTTCGAAGCGGCCGTCGATATACCTACCCACTAAGGAAATACCTTCAGAACAGAGTTGAGTACTTGTTTTATGGCAGTTCATACACGTAAACATTTACATCACAAAGCTGATGAGCTAGCTTAGCTACCCTATTTTAAAAGTATTCAATTCCTGCAGCTTGTAAAATAACTTTCTCATGATTTAAAAAAGTTTACTGATGAATAGTGTTTGTAGTTCTAAATTGAAGCAATCATGATTTTATTTAGATTGGTTATTTATCTAAGTACCATCTAATTCTTTTTTATTTTTCCAACCACAACAGAAGGTTCTGTCTTCTATAGAACATTTACAACATTCAAGCATCTCATGATGCACTACTACTATCCTAAAATTCAGGCTGATATGCCTTTGTGCCTATCTTCTAAACTTGTATAAATTAATTCATCATCATCATCATCATCAACAGCCCAAAGACATCCACTGCTGAATTTAGGCCTCCCCCACAGTGATACTTTGAGTGGCTGCTTGCGATACAGATTGCTTGAGTAAATCATTTAAATTTAGGGCAATTATCAACAATTGGATCAGGTTTAATAATTTGTGAATGAATAATAAATTATATTAATGAAGGTTTGTTAACAATCATAACTTATATGTTTCAGTTATTGTGACAGAAAAGACAAATATATTATTAAGATACCTACATCAGCAATGGGAGAAAAAGGTACTTGAATCAGTTGTTTTTTAATCATAGTAATTTTAAAATGTCCTTTTACATCAAAGTTAGTGCATAGTAGTAAAATGTGTCCAGTGTTTAGGATGGAAAATATGAGAAAGAGAAATTGTTTCAAATAAGTTGTGTATAATATGAATATTATTATTTACACTAAGTATAACTTTAATTTTTTAGAATAATTCCCCAAAAAAACGAGACCAGAGCCACATCGAACAAAATGGAGATGAGAACCGACCGCGCAAGAGGCCCTGTCCCAACTCACCTGTGGTCAGCCAGTTATAGACATTTCAAGTGTTCCTGCATTTTTGTAATCATTATTTATTATTTAGTTACATCAAAATGATTCAAACAATATATAGACACTCATCAAATATATTTACGGTTTTATACAGAAATTCCAATGACACAGAAAGCTAAATCTTATGTATTGGAATTAGCAGTAAAAGAAGAGTAAAAGTAAAAAATAATTTAACAAGTTAAATAGTATACTACTATTATTAGAGTTAAACTTAAATACATGTGTTGATAGTCTAGGCCCAGGTTTAGGCTAACATATCATTCTCAGTCAAAATAGACAAACAAGAACGAACATCAGCGATGTCAAAAAAACTCACTTTGAATTTGGTTAAATGCCTGCAGTCCTTTGACTGATTAAAATATGTGCAGTGTGAGGTAACTTCAGAGTGCCAAAGTAGCTTTGACATCATTGTATGTTTTAATTTGGAATATCCTAAATTATCTTATATTAAATTGATTTCAGTGTTAAAATTTTAATATTTCTTGTAGCAGAAAAACTGAATATCAAAATGTATTCATTCCATTGTGTTAAGTTTTTATGGAATAAACCATATCTCTGTGGAATAAACACCCTTATTGCCAGCAAAAGAAGTCTGCCAATCAAAATAGATTATATAGGTAACTGAGGTACCTACTGAAGTTGTGTAGGCATAGAAGGCTAAGTAATATTAGCCTTGAGTGGAGATTTATTAATATGATTATTTTTTGTTCAATTTGTAAAAAGAAGTTCATTTCACTTTTTTGTCAAAATATCCAAGTTTTTTTTATGTATTTTTATTAAATTACACACTTGATTGTTTATTTTAAAGTAACTCGTATGTTTATACTGCTAGATTAAGAATTAGTGTTATGTGTAAAAGTATATTATGGTTGCATTTTGGTGTACCTATTTCTGCAAGCTTACATTACATCAGATCAAAATGCATGTAGGTATTTGCAGCTGAAAGGAATATTCTTTATACTGTTTGCAAACAGCCAGTAATTTATTGTGATCGTTTCAACAATGGTTACTTCATGCTTGTTGATCCATGTTTTTTAAGCAGGTATTAACAGTGGAATTGTAACCAATATTATTTTGAAGGCTCTTTGTTTGCAATGACATAACTGCTAAAGTTATATTTATTGTTTATTCATTATTATTATATTAGGTGATATCCCATGTGTGGCTTAAAATTAACAATGCAATAAAAACATGTCTTAAAGTAGTAGGCTATAAATCGATTAGTACCGATCAGTCTTATCTTGATTGCCCAATACTTCATCTTGATAAAATCTCTGGTTTATGTTATGCCTATATTATAACTGCTGGCCAGCCTAGTATGTGCACAGCGACAAAATTATCTCGACACATTTTCTCATGAGACTGACAAAGCTGTGGCAGTGAGTGCCTCAGCCTATGTGTAGTCTCACTCTAACAACGACCACAAGTTTTCTCTGGTGTGCATTCTAGGCGGTCTGATTTGTTAGTACATTTTTACCTGAACAAGGCAGGAATCAGACAATAAGAATTTATTAATCTAAGTGGTCTGTGGTCAGTAAGGTCTTGTCTCCAAACTAACTCATTACAGCAATTTAATTTAATGACACCATAATAATGCTGTATCAACCTAGTACAGGAAGAATACAATCACATTGTATTTTATTTTTATATTCCACTAGTTAATTTGCTTACAATTTGTAGAAAGATGTAAATTTTTTTTTTGTTTTGCCCCAAGATAGTTACTGGTGATTAAAAGTAATTTACGAAAAGGTGTTTATTTCTTTATTATTTGTGTGACGATCCTGCAATACAGAGCGTACTTCACATAAACTATCTACTGAATAAGACGGGTGTGCAAAAATACAGCCGACCACCCACACAAAGGCTGTCAAATAACATGTCATGATTATTTTAAACCTTCCTGTGCCTAGATTCTATTTAACCTGTGCACACATAAACTAGTTGTCGCAAGAATTGAACCCGCTACCGCTAGCTTACGAGCCAACGTGCCCAACCACCACACCAGAGGCTGTCAAATAATACAATTCAAAACCAATCCTTCCCGCATCTAGAGATTCCCAGATAATATAATAACTTCAGTATAGAGATTAAAGTTTGGTTTTGTGATTCACTAAACTGCAGATAATAAGATATTTATTATTATACTAAACTTATAACATGACATAAGGGGGGGCCCCTTATGTTCCTAAATTTGTCTGAAGGATTTTGTTGGTAGGGATACATGAGGAAACAAAAATAATGAACAAAGGCATGTGATCAAATAAAACTACCATGTATTGACTGAAAAATAACTTTATTCTAATTATTATACTTAAATTCGCAATTTGTAGAAACATCCACAAGCTGCAAAACAATGTTAGGTTTACAACATGTACCTAATGGAATTTTATTATTCTTACTAGTTAGTTGTCTTAACTAATTATAAACATGAAAGTCACTAGATCCAGTTACCTAGAAGCTTCAAGACAAGAATACACTATGTATCTTTGTAAAAAGCATGATTGAATTGTAATAAATGCGTTTCTCAGAATTATAAATCAAATGCTTGCTGGCATGCTTTTTCCAAATTACTGTGTATTCAAACTGTTAAATTATGTCTGATAAAACCGTAGCAATTTATTATCTTATAAAAATACCAATTGAACTTAACTAGATTTTTGAGGACATAAATCAATGCATCTTCGAAACAAAAGATAGATTTTACAATATATCCAGCTCTTAACATCAATTAAAATATATGATTGTCTCAAAACTTGATTTTGAATTAGTCCTTGGCAGGCACTTCGATGACCCGAGGCTTGTCAATGATGCGAGCAGTGCGGTTGCCCTTCTCAACAATGCCGATGATCCAGGCCTGGTAGCCCTCTTGCTTCTCTATGTCTTTACAGTATGCAGCTGCTTGTTCCCGGGGCAGGCAAATGAGCAGTCCTCCGGATGTCTCTGGAGCATGGCCCTGCAGCAACTGAAACATGTTACCACATGCCTTTGCCACAGCAGCCATCTTAGCAATAACGGGAAGATTGTGAATAACAAATGACACTTCATTCTTTTGGTGGGATGCAAGGTTCTGCGCATGTCCAAGCAACCCAAATCCAGTGACATCAGTTGAACCATGAGCGTTGTATTTATGCATCAGACGAGCAGCAATACGGTTCAGTCTACTCATTGAGTCCATAGCTCGGTGGTACGCTTTGCGGACATCTTCTTCAGACACTACTAGCTTGATGCGGTTCCAGCGCTCAGGTTGGTCAAGCCACTGGTGGGCATTCACTGCTACTTGAGTTCCGAGAGGTTTGGTCAGAACGAGGACATCACCCATGACAGCATTGTCGGGTACTATATATTCATTGGGCTGGCAAATTGTAGTTGCAACCCCCCCAATAGTGCACCAAGGGTTGATAACAGTCTGACCGCCAGTTACAGAGGTACCTGCCTCCAAAGCAGAGTCCTTAAATCCTCTCATGATGAGAGGGATAACGACGTCACGTTCTTTTTCTGTCATTTTAGTCGAGACGCCCAAAAGCATCAGCATATTGTCACATTCCGTAACCCCCATAGCGTATAGGTCGCTAAGTACGTTGGCGCAAGCTATCTTGCCCATCATGTAGGGGTCGTCGACGAGAGGATAAAAAAAGTCAGTTGTTTGCACCAAACACAATCCACCGTGTCTGAGCGGAGTCACCGAACAATCGAGACCGATGCCGATGCGCGGGATCGCCACATGCATGAACTGGTCATCTTGTTGAGAGTAGTCCTGCTGCAGGGATTCCACCAGTTTGCCCAACACATCCTGGGGTACTTTGCAACTCCTTCCTTTTAGATCAGCAAAGCGCGTCAGACGAAAGCTTGCCTCCAAGTCGTGCGCCACCGGGTCGAATGGCCGACGCAGTGCTAATGCGTTAGGGTTACCGGACATTTCTAATTGAGCCGCAGCAAGTGAGTCTTGCGCTACACTGGACTGATACGACATAATCTTCGAAAACAAAACAATACTTTAGTTTGTGGATGTATTTCGGGCCAAAATGCAGAAATCCGACACGCCGCCAAGTGACGCTTGCAAAATGGCGTCTCCTTTACAAAAGAGAAAATGGCAGAAAATATAGTATTTTATTTAAAAGCTCTGATTGGATATTTATTATCAAAACACCTCAATCATGGCTGCTATTGGCTGAAATATAAAATAAGATGAAACATCGATGAAAACATACTAATTTTGGCTTTACTGATTTCGTTCAAAAACAAAAACTTGATGTGGTGACAACCACAGACTACTAAGAGATATACTATGGTGACAACAAAGTATTTGCCATGAAACAGCTACCCACAAGGACTGAACTGCGAACGTCAATAACGGTCCTAGTCCTAGCAAAAGGCACCACACCTAGTTCTTTGTTCTATTCTAATATTGCCATTAAAATGGTCACTCACTGGCAGTATTGCCAACCCTACTGTTTTAGCAGTAGATTTACTGTTTTTTCATTATCAACCCTGTTTTCTGTTTTAGGTACAAATTCTACTGTTTTTCAAATAAAAAAATAATTTTAGTTCCATCTGATACAAATTGCAATAAACATACAAATAGGGTATACAAAAGTTGCAACTACTTAATTACTTACTCTACATTATTATAGGGGAAGATCCTGTAAATCATTATTTTCAATTCTCTGTTTTTGGCAAGTTAAAACAAGATCAATAATTATTTTGTTTATTACGTATTAGGGTCATTATTATACCATACTTAAATATGCTATTATTAACACCTGCATGTAACCAACAATGTTTAAGTATTTGAGTATTTTCCCTAAAGAGAAAAAAACTCCCCAATGAGAAAAAAGTGATTAAATACGAACAAAAGCCCAAAAATCATAAGGTCCAAAACAAAAAGTATTAAGAGAAAGTAAAGTCAAAATGGCTTGCTTTATAGCCGAGCATTTTTTTTAGCATAATTTGGTTTTGAATATCACGGCTAATTTTCGTTAAAAAATTAAAAATATTATAAACTTCTTTGAGCACTTCTTAAATTTTCTTTGGAATATAAATAATGTGTGTACATTAAACACCGTTTCTATGAATTTCGTGTTTTATTCAAACAGTAGATTTATTCTTTCGAAATAACAAGTTTACTGTTTTTTACTGTTTTTTTAGGGTTTCGTACTGTTTTTTAAGCTGTTAGGGTTAGCAACACTGCTCACTGGCCACGAATTCAAATTCTTCTCACTTTTTTATGTGACATAGCCATCAAACATCGAAGTGTATTTAAATAATTTCGATCGAACATTATGCACTTTGAAATTTATTTTTTCAGCTATTTTTAATGTTAGAAACTTCTTTAAATAAATAATAAATAAATAAATAACGCCCAACGATCACATACATAGATCCTGGACCCTAACTAGGATTCCCTGTATCTAGGGACCCAGGAACTACGAGGACCATGGTCCCACAACAATTTTACTTAAATATTGTTTTTGTTCTTCATTGAAAACATTTCTTTTTAACATTGTGGTTAAAACGAAACATTATTTTCTAAAAAGAAATGTACTGCATGAGAAATTACACTTAATTTACGTGCATAATATTAAAAACAATGAGCAATCGAAGCTTAATAAGTGATTGTGATAATTAGGTTTAAAAAACAACATAAATTGTAACATTAGGCTATTAGAAAAGAGTTTTAGTGATGGATGTGTTATATATGCAGATACCTATAATTAATTTGTAGCTCTTCTTGCAGAGGTAGAAAAATAAATATCTTTGCGGACTCGACGGTAACGCTTACCCACTACCAAGGATATGGATTTTAGACTTAACAAAAGTTTTAGCTTTGATGTAAACATTTAGATTTTTTATTGGTTTAATATCGTTGGAATTTTATTAAACAGTTCATCATCATCATCATCATCATTAACAGCCTGAAGACGCCCACTGCTGAACATAGGCCTCCCCCAGGGCTAAGTGGCGCTCCCTGGGTTACAGTCTAAGTCAGGAAGTCATAGTCCAGTCTAAGTCATGCTCCAGCAAAGTGGTGGCAACTTTACTAGAAGCTTCTATGGAGTTTTGGAAGCAACACGAAAAATCACGTTTCACCACATTATATCACTTGCCCTCACTCATGCTCGTAATTCAGCACTTGATGCCTAAAACGCCACCAATTTTAAACATAAACACTGGAAAAAGCATAAGTTTTGAAAATAATACAATGCAACGAAGAGAACTTCTCTGCGTTCCCGCCAAAACTCGGTTTAATTTTATCTCTGGCGCTGCCAGATGCAGAGCTTGGAACCGGTTAATGATATACCGGTATTTTACCGCTAAAACCGGTTAAAGCGATTATTTCGTTCAGAGCTAAAACCGTAAAAAGAACATTATGAAAACCTTTACTAACCGGTTTATTCTGCGAGAGCGAGAGTCGAAAAGAAAAGTTCCCTATGTGCTTAGGCGTTAACCGGTTCGAAAATTAACCCGGTTTCCAAGCCCTAGACAGTTCATGAGTTCAGGCAGTTGCCGTGTCAATGTCATGTCATTCATTATGTCATTGTTCACTCCGACACTGGCAGAAAAAGCCACTAATCGAAGAAGAAGAAGAAGAAAAACAGTGCATTTTTAAAAGTTTTAGTGGCGGTTAGAAATAATATTCTGTTTTATTTTATATTTTGCGTGCGAGTAGGATTTATTCATTGTTATAATATAATACGCATGTATATTGAGTAAAAATATGCAATTAAATTATATAATATGGGGTCGAATAATTGGAACAAAATTGAGAATGAGACAGGATATCCTATGTTTATTGAGTACGACCTTACTTTCTCTTGGAGCATTTTTCTCTTGTGAATTGCGATTGCCGATGGTCCTACTTTTGTAATATTAACTATTCGTTACAGCAGCGCAACTGGAAAACAGCAATACGATCATCCAGAATTTCTCAATATTATAAATTGTATTGGTGAATATGATGGCATAAAGTACAGCGCATACCGCATTGCTTTTAAAATATTTGCTTTGCGAACACATCTCAAAGGTGAGAGAAATGAGATAAAACTGCATTAACCTATTACAGCATAAATTGATACACGGAACTGCAATAAAAATTACAAACAGGCTGTACTATATAATACCTCATAGATCATCATTCAAAGATAATGTATTGTTAAATCACAGACCAAGTAGAGGATACTACACGCTACCTACCTACTGTGTTAGCTATATTGTGCTATTGATTTATTAAAACTGGGTCCTTTTTCCAGTGCCTCCACTGCGTATAAGCTCTGGAGTTTTTGCTCGTCACCAGCTGAGCCTCTCTGAAAGCAGTCTGTCTTTAGACACTGCAGAATTGGAAGCTGTTCTTGGGGATATTTATTTTGCAGCAGAAAAGGAAGAGCACTTTAGTGGAAATGTTGACCTGACTGTAGATTTGCTGATCAATTTGTTACTTAATGTTTATGACAAGTGAGTTGGTTTTACAATGTCTGTGATTTAACTGGTTCGATGGAGAGTGGCTAATATAAGCCAGTACACAATTGAATTAATAGAAATATCCAGAATATCAGGAATTCACCACTTGCTGGTTCAATCACATATCTATTACCAAACTACAATCTAATCCTAATTATAAACACCTGCATGTAACTAATAATGTTTGCAATAAATGATTGAGTATTGAGTATTAAGTATATGGGTCAAAAAAAATTACACTGAAGTAGGCTAGTCTATTTTAATTTTTAAGGTTGCTTATCTTTTACTAACTTCACAGTGAAAGAAAAGAGCCGATTCGAGTCCTAGCAGCTAAGACTCTCTTAATTTGCCTGAGTGATGATCCTGTGTTGGACAAATGGGCCGCCCTAGCAAACTGCTGCGCGGACCATAATGGCTGTGTATCTCCCAAGAGGCTAGCATCTTTGTTGACTCATGTGAATACTTTTACACAGTTCCTAGGAAGCAGCTGTGATATGATGCAAAGAGATGTGGATGCTTGTTTTTCTATGGTAAGATAATAATAATAAACTAATAGCTAATAGCAAAATTGAATAGCTAATTGTTTATTCAATTTTGTAAAATGAAATGAAATGAAATGATCTTTATTCCCGATACACAATATCGCGAAAGGAACAATATAACACGGAACATAATAATGAGAAACTTATATAAATATACTATACTCTTAAGCGATATTGCGCGATGCCAGGAACAGGTTCCGGCTCAGCATACAACTGAGGCTGCAACAACAACCTCAGTTACTTAATTACACAGGTAAAGAAGATTTAATTTGCATAGACATTTATTTCTAGATATGTTAGGATGTACATGATGCTATTTTACGGTACAGCAGTGCAAGCACGGATCTTCGGTTCGACAAATATATCGAGTCGATAAACAGATTTTGTTTATCGTTCTTATCGGTAACATGTAGCATGGATCTAACATCGGTAAATTTTGTCGATGTCTTTCGAGGGCTTTATTTTGTCGACAGCGTATTGATCATTCGTTCTTAACTCTCGCAGAGTAGCACGATATTTCGGAAATTTCCACAGATTAGGAGATAGCCGTTGTCCGATTTTATTTTTTTCACGTAGATTTTATATACTCTTTGTCGGATTTTTTAAGGTTATACGAAGTAAATTACTCTTTGAAAAGGTATATTGATAGTTGGTAGCAAAGAGCATAGAGGAGTTTTGGCGGGAACGCGGAAAAGTTCACGTCGTTGCATTGTATTATTTCTCAAAACTTGTGCTTTATCCAGTGTTAATGATTAAAATTGGTGGCGTTTTACGCATTAACTGCTGAATTACGAGCATCACTCATGGGCAAGTGATATAATGTGGTGAAACGTGATTTTCCGTGTTGCTTCCAAAATTCCATAAAGCTTCTAGTAAAGTTGCCACCACTTTACTGGAGCATGACTTAGACTGGACTATGACTATGACTTGACTTTACGTGAAATATTCTTCTAACATGATGATAAATTACAATACTTGACACTGGCTAAATGCACTATGTGTGGAGCCAAAATATATGAAAGAAAGAGCATAGAGAAAAGTAATATATATGGCAAAGAGTTGATTACTTTTCTCTATGATTCCCTTAAATCAGTCTCAACACCTTGAATTAGGGCGAGGGTAATTTCTTTGTTGATTCTAAAAAGAATCTCGAACTGGTCGTTGGGTAGGTCGAGAGGATCATTGGCGTCTCTTAAACGCCGCCTGTTGATCCTCAAGGCATCCCGCCGCGTTCTTCTTTCGGCTTCCAACGATAAAATATAGCCAAAATCCATTTTACTAATGTTTGGTTAATATTATCGAGCAACTTTAGGAACCCGATAAATATTCGGTACATTCGATAAGATCGACAAGATTAAACCGATCACAGATGTCAAAATTTAGATCCATGCGCGGTTTAATCGATATAGCAGTGCAAGCACCGTTCTTCGGTTCGACAAATATATCGAGTCGATAAACAGATTTTATTTATCGATCTAATCGGTAACTTGTAGCATGGATCTCTAACATCGGTAATTCTTGTCGAAGTCTTTCGAGGGCTTTATTTAGTCGACATCTTATCGATCATTCGTTCGTAATTCTCACAGAGTAACTTTATATCATAGAAAATCCCACAGATTAGGGAAAAAATTGGAGGCTAAAGAAAAGAAGTTAGTCATTCATTCATGAAAAACACCTACTTAAAGGATTTATTCTATTGAAATATTACAGAAAACCATTATTTTCATGTGAAATCCGATTAATTATTGAAGAGGAACGAAATAATAACTATATTGGCCGAAAGCATTTTACCTAATTCATCATCATCATTAACAGCCTGAAGACGCCCACTGCTGAACACAGGCCTCCCCCCGGGAGCGCCACTTAGAGCGGCTGCTCGCCTCCTGCATCCATCGGCTCCCCGCGGCTTTCACCAGGTCGTCGGTCCACCTAGTGGGGCCACGCTGCATCTTCCAGTTCGTGGTCGCCACTCGAGAACCTTTCTTCCCCATCGGTTGTCAGTTCTACGAGCGATGTGGCCTGCCCATTGCCATTTCAACTTGCTAATCCTAAGAGCTACATCGGTCACTTTAGTTCTCCTGCGGATCTCCTCATTTCGGATCTTATCTCGCAGGGAAACACCGAGCATTGCTCTCTCCATAGCTCGTTACCTAATTATTCAGTTGCAAATATTTTATCAACCATATTATTATATTAGATGTAGTGCTTAGTTGATATATAATAGTAAACACATGAAACTTGGAATAGGTGTTTAATACTTTTTCATTTCTTCATGGAAAAACTACTGTATGTATTTGACCACCAGCAACTTCTCTCCTGTCCTCTGCAGTGCTAGGGATCTTGATGCAACCGCTCGTGAGATTTTGAAAAATAATATAATAATAATAAATATGTGTGGACATTTCACACAGCGCCATCTAGCCCCAAACTAAGCATAGCTTGTACTATGGGAACCAGATAACTGATACAATACTTATATACTTTTTGTTTGTAAATACATACATAGAATACAATATAAACACCCAGACGCAGAACAAACATCTATGTTCATCACACAAATGTTTGTTCCGGGTAGGAATCGAACCCACAGCCCTCAGTTCAGAAGGCAGGGATACTACCAACTGAGCTATCGGGCCCGTCAAGAATAACTGCTTGCAACAAATCCTGCACAAGCTTGCTTATAGTACCCGTACACACCTACAACAATAAATTTCCATGTATAAGTAGAATAAAATAACAATAATTAGAATATAATTTAAGCAAATAGTTTCCGCTTTGGGAAGTACTTACTAACTACCATAACATTCACGGGCAGTCCATTTGATCGGCTCCTTATAGATCGCTCTGAACAACTTGAATAACGGCGAGGGCAATTTCTTTATTAATTCTAAACAGAATCTCAACCTGTTCGTTAGGTAGGTCGAGAGAATTATTGGCATCTCTTAGGCACCGCCTATTGATTCTCAAGACATCTCGACGCTTCCATTTTTCGGCTTACAATATTAAAATATAGCCAAAATCCAGTTTGAAAATATTATAAATTGGTTATCGAGCAACTATGGAAACCCGATAAAATTCGATAAGTTTGACAAGATTAAACCGATGACAAATGTCAAAAATTAGATCCATGCATGGTTTAGTCGACATAGAACGACATGATCGTTAAGATTTATCGAATTTATATCGAAGTCGATAAAATACATTCCGTGCTACCGATTACGTTTTATCGAAACTTTATGTCAAATTTGACATGAAAATTCGTTAAATATATCGATCGGAAGATCGGTGCTTGCACTGCTGGTATGGTACAAGTATAAATGCATGTTGTCATGTACCATGACACCATTATACTTTAAAAAAATGTACCATTATTTGCAGTGGCACATTAAATGTTTGCAGCGCCCTAGGCAAGCACCACGTCGCCCCTTGTATTTTTTAAACCCCCCCCTCTCTTGGTGAGCCATGCATATGATTTGTGATGAGTTAATTGAGGTACCGTGGAATTCCCGTTCATCTGCGTGATGTATCATGAAAACGCATGCTAAGCCTGCGCAAATACTTTAGTAGTTCATAATTAGATATAGGGATTCGATAAAAAAGAACGACACAGTCGTGAACGAAGCGTGAACGAAGCGAGTGCCGAAAATTTTCACATTTTTTAGTGAATCTTGATAAAGCATGTTAAACTTTAACTATTTTCAAAATTAGATATCTTTAATGACTGTTAATAAACTAAAGTAGGTAGCTCATAATTAGATGTAAAAATCCGACGACAACGATGGCTACAGTAAAAAATATAGAGCGAGAGAAGACAGCACCAAGTTTTTTTAAAAAACTACAAAGGACAGGACTTTTTTTGTATGGAACTTGGGTGTTTATTCTAATCAGTATACAATGAATGATTAATTATGCAGGATTAATAATATCCTTATAAAAAATTTATTCACTCCTCAGATTTTTTTATATTTGGCGTTAAACTATAATATTTATTGCTTGCAATACTGGAGCTAACAAACTTATTGAATGTTTTATTTTATCTGTACCAACAGTTTTCTTGTGTTTTTATCACAAAGTACCAATTGTTTTTTCTGTAATCTATGGGTTTAATCCACTGATTAGCCAAAAAAGATCGAGATATATCATTTCGTGCCATACTATTATAAAAAAAAAACGGAGGTTTTGAAAAATCCAAATTTATTACGGATTAACTTTATGTGTAACCCTGTATCTTATGCCCCTATTATCAATTTGATTATATTTAACACCCACTTATAAACCTCTCCTTTCATCTATTGTAATTACAACGAGAGCTCCCAATCGTAACGACTCACATGAAAACACATGTGAAGACAGCTAAAAGTAATTCACAATTATGAAATGATGAAAGTCGAAAAGAAAGAATAATAAAGGTGTAAAGAAAGCGCGAGCGAAGCGAGTGCTCAAAATTTTCTCAATTTTTTGTATATCTTGATAATCCCTGTTAAACTTCAACCATTTTCAAAATGACAGCTCGCAATCTTAACAACTGAAAGAAAACTTAAGTAGGTAGTTCACAATTACTCACAATTAGATGTTGGAAGTCGAAAAGAAGGAATAAGACTGGTGTGAACAAAGCGCGAGCGCAGCGAGCGCCGAAAATTTCTCACATTTTAATGTACATTTTGATAAAACACGTTAACTTCAACCATTTTCAAAATTACTGCGCAGACCACGGTTCAGATCTTAATGACTGAAAGAAAACTTAAGTAGGTAGTTCTTAATTACTCACAATTAGATGTTGGAAGTCGAAAAGAAGGAATAAGACTGGTGTGAACAAAGCGCGAGCGAAGCGAGCGCCGAAAATTTCTCTCATTTTAATGTACATTTTGATAAAACACGTTAACTTCAACCATTTTCAAAATTACTGCTCAGACCACGGTTCAGATCTTAATGACTAAAAGAAAACTTAAGTAGGTAGTTCATAATTACCTACACGTAGAAATACGATGACACGGAAGGCTATAGTAGGAAATAAAATGCCGATAAAACACGTAGGTACAGCTATTCCAATTGTAATGAAATTACTGAATATAAGAAACTGTTTGTTTCGCGGTTGGCGGGGAAAAGGTTGATGAGATTGACACACTTTTGCTTTGACTCACGCTCTATTCACTTAATTATTTAGTTCAGCGCCCATACAGGCCGCTTAGCCGCCGCGCTGCGCCCTCCACCCCACAATTACCAACGCACGTCTCCAAAGAATATTTGGCGGCTTTGTTAAGATAGTTAATTTAATAACTTCTGCGTGCGCGCCCCCCCTGGTAACCTGGCGCCCCTAGGTAGTGCCTACTTTGCCTGGGGATAATCCGTGGCAAGACTATGGTAGCCCCTAAGTGCGTCTCACTCTAACAGCAACGACAAGTTAACTCGCGGTGCGCATGTTAGGCCATCTGGTTCGTGGCTTCCACTCAAGAACCTTTCTTCTCCATTACTTATCAGTTTTACCGTTCTATAAAATATTTATTAGTAAAGTAAGCGTGTTGTTTCCAGAGTGCTGGTATGCTCGGTATATCATCCCGAGAGGTTGCCGAATGGGGCGCCGCAGATTGCAAGAGCACTCAGTGGCTTGCTGTGGTTCAAAGAGTGGGTGATAGTAGGCATGACAATAACACAAGAATTACTTGTGCTTGCTGTAATGTAAGACTTGTTCAGGTGAGTACGTCTCATATCTATATTAATATTATGGATAACAGTTTATTAGCACATAACGCCACGGAAATACACTTAACACAGTTTCTTGCGCCCACGCGAGCCGAGGCAGCCTGTGCAGCTTCGAGGCTAGCAGGGGGTCTATCAAAAATACCAACCACTAACGCTAGCGCCTCACGCTAACTCCAAAATGTACTGAAATTACATTTTGGAAATCGCAAACTTTTCCGCAGCGAATGTCATTTCAATACATTGTTGGAGCTAGCGTGAGGCGTTAGCGTTAGTGGGTGGTAACTTTGCTAGACCCCCTTATCTTCGTGCAGCATGTGTAAATAGTTATGCATGGGCAGCAGCAGCCACCGCAGCATCCACCGCAGCAACCACCACACATGAATCTTATGAATCTGGAAGTCTGTCTGTGTGTCTGTCTGTTTGTCTTCATAGCATACATAACTTAGAGCTCAAGGAAGGAATTATCTAGGTGCCTACAATTTTGAGGTGGAGCTATAATATAATTCAGTCAATCTTTTCTACAATTAGTATAATTTATTTATTATTAAAATATAGTCTTTTAGAACTAGAAATCCATATTCTAGCCTATACCACCCGCCCACCCCCCACTTTGTATTCTACTTTGTGCATAATTTCAGGTATTAAAGTTCCAGTGCACAAAATGTAACGAAATGTATTTCTGTGATAAGTGCTACTTGTATGACAAAAATTTGGCGGCTGTAAGCGGACATAAGAAGGGTCACTTGATTCAAGAAGTCATTGATGGACAGGTAAGTGGTTACTGCTGTAATATTTGGTGGGATCACTTGTCATGTCGCTGGGATGCAGAAGGCAAGCAGGGTATATCTCCAGGCTTTTGATGATGATATAATTAATTCGCCAAATTATAATTTTTCTAAAGTAATTATATTCTAATACCTATTACTTCCATACTATAATTTATTGGTCTTGTTGGTCTTTTGATCTGGGCGGTTATTCTCTATGGAAACACAGATTCCACACGATACAAAACCACGTCGTTATCGTGTCTTGTTCAAATCGTGTCACAGCGTCAGATATACCTTCACTTTACACTAAAGTTATCTTTATTTTGAATCATAGTGTAATATCTTTTGATGTGTTGATGTTTCGGAACGCGTCTCGGTAAAACATACGATTTTTGACAGTTCAAATTGCGCCAATTCCAAATTCATTTCGCGCGGTTTTGTTTTCGTTTCATAGAGAATACAGTTTTGCAGATTTCTTATGTAAGACAAGGAATTCGCGTGGTTTCGAAGTAAGGAATCGATACGGAATAATGGCCATGATGTTGTACACACATTGCAACATATATTGCACATTGCTACTTTCATCCCGTAACATTTAGAGACCCGCGAGGAAATGAAAAGTAGTCGTGAAACCGTGGTGTGACTAGTAGTGATGGATTAATTAGCATTCGCATTAATTTTTATCATGTGGAAAACTTAATTAGCATTTAGCAAATGAAATGTAGTTGAGAAATTCTGTGAATAATGAAATTTCATTTCAACTAATTTAGTTAATTTTGAATTTAATTTTTAAAATAAAGTTTCATTTCATGTTTCATTTCATTTCATTTTTCATTTTTATTTCATTTCATTTTTCATTTCCATTTCATTTCAATTTAGCAAATAGCCATTGAGATAGGATACATATACATACATATTATCATATCTCAATGCAAATAGCAGAGCAATAGCAAATAGCATGCTAAGACTCGTGAATTAGCATGTTTATGAAATTTACGCAAAATAGCATTAATTGCCATCGCTAGTGACTAGTATAAATGTACTTATATTATACTAGTATCAAACGCTCAATATTGTTATTTCTGAGTAGCGGTCCGACCCAGCTTTGCGTCGGTATACGCGATGTAAACAAAATCTAGGTAACATTTTTACACCTTTGGTTGGGTTATTGGAGTTTTAGTAAGGATGTTGATGATTTCCAAAAAATTTGTTTTTGGAAATATAATTATAGCCAATGTCACCTGGAGATTGTATAGCTTCCCAACAGTGAATGAATTTTTCAAATCGGTCCAGTACCTAGTTTCGGAGCCTATTCAATGCAAACAAACAAACATACAAACAATAAAATCTTTTCTCGTTATAATATTGTTATAGATAGGAATCTGTTTCCAGCCAAAGCCCCCCGAATGCCTAGGTTTCATAAAAGGCATGAAACGTTTCTTCTTCTGCACGAAAACAAAGAAGCGGAAAACTTCAAGAACTAGTAAAAACCGAGGAGACAAGGACACTGGTACAGTCAGGAGAAGAAAAGACAAGCCCATGATAGCTACGTCAACTGTGGGGAAGGCGGGAAACAAAGATAATAACCCCACTTCGATGCTGCAGGATATTATTGTTCAACTGGAGATGCAGAATAAGTAAGTGTTTTTTTTTTTATATATTTTGGCTCCACACATAGTGTATTTAGCCAGTGTCAAGTATTTTATTTTCATCGTGTTATAAAATATTTCAGGCTTTCAGGCAAAGTCATGTCCTAGTCATAGTCCAGTCTAAGTCAGGTAGTCATAGTCCAGTCTAAGTCATGTTCCAGCAAAGTGGTGGCAACTTTACTAGAAGCTTCTATGGAGGTTTGGAAGCAACACGAAAAGTCACGTTTCACCACATTATATCACTTGCCCTCACTCATGCTCGTAATTCAGCACTTAATGCGTAAAACGCCCCCAATTTTAAACATTAACACTGGAAAAAACAAAAGTTTTGAAAAATAATATAATGCAACGACGTGAACTCTTCCGCGTTCCCGCCAAAACTCCGTAAGTGATGTTTTCCAAGCGCTTTAGGCCATTGTCACTTGGAGCGTTCCAGTTGGTGCTATTTTGATATTTTCGATCATAAAAGGTCGTTCCATTAGCGATGAAAATGAAAGTGATCACTGTCAGAGTCTGACAGTTTTAACCCAACTTCAACTCATGGTTAATGGCCTTTGTGGAGGGGTGACCACAAGTTTGCAAACGTGTGATCGATTTTTTCGTTCTTGGCATTCTTAGCAGCTACTGGACCGCACCCTTGTTTATAGGCTATTATTATTGTATACATAGGCCTCTAAATCAATATTTTAAACAATAGATGGGGTTGTAAAATATGCTTTTGTAATAGATATGGAGATTGGAGATGTTTTAATCTACATAATCTTAAAATCTTATCCTATAAATAAATGTTACAATCTGTAACATAGCTGTATAATTTTGTTTTTTTGGTATTATTAAATTATATTGAACTAACTAAAAAATAAAATAGACTAAAACTAAATTAATCTAAACTAAAATAAACTACTTATCTAAAGTTAAAAACTATATAATAAGTAAACTTAATCTAAAAAGCCACTACCAGTGGGCAAAGTACACAAAATGCTGGCGGCATTGCCCCGTTGTATGGCAAATTTGCGCCAAATATAGATACAATGATATACAATAGATTCCATTATTAAAAAATGAAGACAAACTTTTGGTAACGAGTATTTAACGAACGACGAGACATTTCAAACCAGTCAAATAGTTGACTTGATTACATCAAGCATTTATAAATGGAGGTGGTAGACAAGGCGTACCCCTCTGCCGGTCATATGGGCTACTTGGTCATACACATAATCGTAGTGTGCGTGTGAACATTGCGTAACTACGCTGTGTTATACAACTGTGTGCGTATTTTAAGATGGTGTGCGCCGTGCATTTGCATGCGCCATTTGCGCCGGTGCTAAGCGTGTTTACTTATCAGCAGAAAATAATGTTCGCAGATTAAAACGCTAACATCTCCATTGGTAAATGCTCGAAGATTGATTATGATAACCACAAAATTTACAGCTTACTATACTATTTTTACTTCGCAATACTTTCACCTCAGACCTCCCTTTTCTTCTCGCTATGTTACTCACTTTACTATTTTCACAACTGCATTTCTAAAGAACAATGTTTCATTGCAGAGCTATACAAGAATTGGCGAATCAGATGGAAGAAGGGGCGAAACCAAAAGACGAGGGGTTGAAAGCCAAAGTGGACGCGCACTGGACACAAATATCCACGCAAATAAACAGGCTCAAGTTATTGAAGGTAAATTGTCATCATCATCATCATCATCATCATCATCATCATCATCATCATCATCATCATCACCAGTCTGAAGACGTCCACTGCTGAACATAGGTTTCCTTCTCCCATAGAGTGCCACTTTGAGCGGCTGCTTGCCTCCTGCATCCATCGGCTTTTGACCAGATTGTTGGTCCACCTCCGCTGCGTCTTCGAGCCAACAGCCGCTTGCCTGACATCAAACCTTGAAAATACCAGCCACTAATTTTTTTTTAATGAGACTAATGAGTGACAAACAAGCAGGCGGCCCACCTGATGGTAAGTGGTCACCGCCGCTTATGGACATCTGCAACACCAAGGGCATTGCCTACTCTTAGAGAGGACTCGTTTGACTAAATATTTAATTTTTAGGAAAACCTAACAACAAGCCAAGCAGACTTACCAACGGAAACAGCCAAACCAGACAAACCTGACCGTCCGCAAGCCTTCGACCTCTTCAGCCCCATACCAACACTACAAGAAAAGCAGTCTAAAGTCAACGAAAATAAGAACCAGCCTCGAGTATTGAGTCTAGATTCTGGAAACTTCTCAGTGGTATCCAAGAACGCTAGCCAGAATATGTTGACGGTATCCGGTGATGCTTTGAAGCCAGTAGCTGTCCATGCCACTTCTGACAGCATATCTACTGTCTCGGTTAACGATATCAGCTGTTGGTATCATGGTAAGTATATATAAACAAAAAACGGTAAATTGTACATGCACAGAAAACTTTCACTTATAACATTAGTTTTTAATCTATTCATCAACATCAACAACCTGAACACGTCTACTAGCGATGGCAATTAATGCGATTTTGCGTAAATTTCATAAACATGCTAATGCACGAGTCTTAGCATGCTAATTGCTATTGCTATGCTATTTGCTAAAATGAAATGAAATGGAAAAGAAAATAAAAATGAAAAATTTAATGAAAAAGAAATGAAAAATGAAACGAAACATGAAATGACACTTTATAATCAAAATTAAATTCAAAACGAACTAAATTAATTGAAACTAAATTTCATATTTCACAGAATTTCACAACTACATTTAATTTGCTAATTGAGTTGTACATGCTAAAAATGAATGCGAATGCTAATTAATCCGTCACTAATGTCTACTGCTGAACATGGCCTCACCAGGAAGCGCCACTTTGAGTAGTTGCATGCCTCCTGTATCCATCGGTTTCCCGCGGTTTTCCCCAGATCCTCGGTCCATCTAGTGGGAGGCCTAAGCTGCCTCCATAGAGTAACTTTGGCTGCGTCTTCCGGTTCGTGGTCGCCACTCGACAGCCTTCCCCATCGGTTGTCAGTTCTACGAGCGATGTGGCCTGCCCATTACAATTTCAACTTGCAAGCAATTCTGTATTCCTGTTTGGAGGGCATTGTAGCTATTGAAATTTCTGGGCAAATAAGACTTATTAGCTGATTTCAGTCTAGAAATCTTATAGGACAACGTGCGCAGTGCGCAGTGTCACGCGAAACTTTAATTCTGAGTTCCAAGTGACACCGCAAACTCTTCTAGAAAAAATGTATGGGCGGCCGTGGCGCATAACACCAGGCGAACGGCTAGCTCGTTACGTCATTCGTTGGATGTCTTCCGGCTAAATACGTGATAACAACGAAAAACCAAAAAACAAAACCAACCTAACAACAAATAAAATAAAAACAAAATCACACACAAACAAAATCTTAAAATTTTAGAACCAGCCCCGCTGCCTGCCAACCACACCAACAAGCAATCAGAGCTAACTGTCACCGAGCAAAGGTTTTCCTCAGACATCCGCTCCGTAGAGCTAAGTAACGACAAGATGCGTGGTATTAACGCCGAACTGGACACTGTGGTGGATAGACTGTACCAGTTGCTCGCCAATAACTTTGCTATGGACGGTAAGTTGTAACCATGAAGCAGTAGTAAATACAGTAAAGATGGAAATACTCCTGACTGAATACCGGTTCGTGCAGAATACTAACATGGCTATTTCACTTGGTGGTCCTATTTCCGGAATTGACAAGTTCAAATGACGTGAACGTGTAAGGAATGGCAACGAGGGAATCGCTATTTCCCTTTGATTAGATTTCGGATCGAAAAGGATTTAATTTAATATCAAGGGTTTAACTATGTTAACCCCAGGAATGTCGGATGCACGACACTCGTACGAATTTTAATTGTTAATCTATTGACTAATCTGTAAAGGAAAAATTAGAATCACGAGCGAGTATTGAACTCGCATCCATCCATTCCTCAAGCCGGGATATGCTTTACTTAAGCTACCGTGACAAGTGGAAAAATTCGGACATGAGACCACTTGTCACGGTAGCTTAAGTAAAGCATATCCCGGCTTGAGGGATGGATGGAGGCGGGTTCAATCCCCGCAAATAATTTTTAATTAATTTACGTAATTTTTCCCTTACAGATTAGTCTGTAGATTACGCTGAGCAGGCGATACTGCTATAAAAATCAATAATATTGTTAATCTATTGTTATGCAAAATGTTGGTCGTGTGCTCCCGTGTTTGTCTTCCCATGGGTACCGTAATGGCCAGCAGAATTCTCCTCGGTACTTTAAAATCATCTGCGATCACCAAGCTGCCTGCCAACCGTGGGGATTAGGGAAACCTCCTCTATGATAATGATAAGCGTCTAAATTGGCGTTTTATGGGAGAGGCCTATGTTCAACAGTGGACGTTTTCTAATATCTAATATAATATAACTGAAGAGGACGTCAAGCTATGTCTAATACATATATTGGGATTATTTCATGCGTGTGATAAAAAAATTGCCACAAATTCTTATTTCGAGGGTAGTAAGTACAACAGCTAGCCTGCTAGCTTGTTATTTAAAGTGTGGACTCCATGTCCATACAAGGTGACCTTGAATTGGTATGTTATCCCGAAAGGGGTTAAATCTACACCCCAAGGTAGACAATTTTTCTTTTACGACTTTACTAAATTAATAGTTTTTCATTGAAGAAATGCCATGTAAAGTTTACGTTCGAAAATTGCCTTAGCGCAGCTGGATGGTTGAACTTCGTCCTTGACCGGGTGCACATAAATGAGTTTAACGACCTGTGTTTAGAAATGAATTTATAGTATATTGTTAACTCTCGTAGCGATCGCACGTGCAAATATGCGAGTGGATTTATTTTTTACCATGGAAGTTTGGAAACACAGTTTCAAGTAAGGCTCTGACAACTTGTAGGGTATCATGGTCCCAGTCCCCCCCCCATTTCGGGATACCAATTCAAGGTCACTTTGTAAACTCATGGTTGTAGCTTGCATAAGTGAAGTTAGGCGCAAGATGCAAAAGCAGTATCAAATTTTTCCATTTAATTTCAGATGCATGTTTCGACAACACACAGCTCCGTGAGACAGCAAACGAAATGGAAGGGCTGTTAGGCACTTTGATAAGCGGCGTCGAACAACGTGCCACGCTAAATGCCACTAAAGGACATATTTAGGTATGGAATACAATACATAGTTGTAAATGTTACTGTAAAAGTACGCGCCAAACATCTTGACCGGTGTGAACACGAGGCGAATGAGTAGTATAGTGAATTAGCAGAAAAAAGTTGTATAGTTCATACTATCATAGCCCAGAAATTTGAGATTGATATTAGTTGTTATATAATTGACCAATCAGGCGATTGAGTAGTAGTGAATTGGCTATACTTCCTTGGTCTGAGGAATTGGCAGAAATAGTTTATAGTTCATACTTTTCATATCTACCAATCATAGCCCAGAAATTTGAGATTTATATTAGCTGCTACATAATTTACCAATCACAGCGCAGCGCCGACCAATCAAAACAGTGTTGCGCTGACTGCAGAGGGTTCTGAGGCGTCTGCAAATACTTCAGCGGAGGTCCCTTATGTTACTCTGTGATAATAAACATACTGACTAATAAACTGTTTGAATGTGTAAAAAGCACCGTGCCGCGCAATATCATGCTTCTGTTCTGACTAAGCATCTCTGTTACGGGTGCGAGAGAGATGCTACATTTGCAAAGCAGTTACACAGTAAGTTGATGAATAAATTTATTGAACAAGAATGACAGGTTTCATTCACTCTTTTACATTGTAAACTAATACATGACACACAAATTGTTAATTGTTAAGTGATTTTAAAGCTAGGAACAGTTACTGTTTTATAATAGTTTAATTTTGAACTGATTGGCTTTGACCTTTCGAGTATGTGATTAAAATCTCATGACTATTTCCTAAAAACTAGATATAGGAAACTATATTTTTATTTTTTTATACTTGAAAGACTCGCTGTGTGTTGTGAACTTATTAAGTAAATATAATTAGTTTTAAGTGTATTGCCGTCCATGTTTGGTGCTCAATTTTCTATAAAGTATTGTTTAGATCTGGTTTAATAAAATAAATTTTAGAAAAGTAACATGCCATATATTTTATAAACATTTACATATACACTGTCGTGGTTTAAATATAATGTATAATTATATAAATTAATCATATTGTTAACTTGGTTAATATATTGCCCTAATATAGCAATTATATTATATGTGGATGTTTGTGGATATTATTGTAAAGGCCTAGGCTCACTAGATCAGGTGATCGCCTATTTTCCGTGTTTAATTATCGAATGTTTGTGTATGTTGGTGATCTTCTGAACACGGCCTAATTTGGAATATATTATGTTCTACATAAACTAATTTAAGAGTAAGCGTATTGTGACAGTTATAGTTATTTAGATAAGGTATTAAAATTACTTTCCTATTATTTCGCTATTGCGATCCATCCATGTTGTAGAACGATATGACTTTCCATCCATCCGTGGATGGATCGTCATAAGATGATATTACGTTCCATCCATCCGTCGACGGATCGTCATAGGCTGATATTACGTTCCATTCATCCGTAGATGTTATAGAGTCTACAACATCTACGGATGGATGGATGGTGTAACGTGATATCGGTATTTGTGGATGGATCGCTATAGCCTGATATCACTTTCCATCCATCCGTGGGTGGTCGTTATAGGCCAATATAATGTTACATTGTGTTACATCAATCCGTGGATGGATCGTAATAGGAAAATATTCCGTTAAAATTATATATAAATTGGCCATTCCTTGCATATTTTGAACGATGAAGTTCATACACTTATTCATACTTTATATAAATCTTATTAAAATTACTGTATATTGCATTAATAGAATATATTATTTGGCAATGGTAGCCGTTATAAAAACTTATTACTAAGTGCAAAGATTTATACAAAATTATAAAAATGTATAAAAAAGCAATTAGATTGCCTCGACACAACCTTAGTACTTAAAAATAATATTATAACATATCCAATATCATCGTATTTAGAATCATTTACAACAATTATATAAAAAATGTATAAAATGTTTACATAATTTAATAATAAATCATTTTGCGTTCAATGGACGGATTGTATTTTTATTTAGCTAAGTTAGACTAAGATTAACTATACATTTGGGTAAAATCGCTATCAAAAGATGTTAATATCATAATTTGCAGTAAAGCAACGCAGTCTAGGCCAAGGTGTATTCATATTGGGTTAGAAGGAATGTATGAAACATTTAAAAATCTAACATTATTGTTACTTTGTATCCGTCTGGATCGACCAATGAATGGATTAAAAATAGTGTTGATTTAAACTTTGCAAAATTTTTTTGAAGTCATTGTTTTAATAGTTTTTTTGTTCCTTCATAATAATCACTATAATGGACAGAATATATTACAGTGCAAAATTCAAAAGATTTGCTTTAAATTTTCAATTAAACTGTAATTTGGCCCTTAATCAGCTGATAAAGTCCAAATTTAATTTTCTTCCTTTCTTAATGTTGACACTCCTTTTGTCTCGACAGTGTTATTGAATTTTCAACCTTATGTAGAATATTATAACGACTACATCCCTTATAGCTTTTGTTGCCTTGATAGCTTGCTCTGAATTCCTAGCACTCATTGAATTTAACCTTTAAAATTCAGAAATTAGGGTCAAGTCTAGATTCTTTTGCTTTTTGACAACTTCCAATAGTGTTTAATGTGCACCTTTATAATCTAGGCTATAGAGTTCAATTTATTAATTCCTTTTGCTACTGTTAATGAGATATTTGCAGCAGTGCGTGAGGAGATGTTTTTCTTTCTCCGTTGATCCGTTTTGGTGGATAGCGGTCGGTCCTCCACGCTCTCTAGTATAGATATCTAGACCGTATTGACCTGGAAATAAGGTTTACAATGCAATAACTACAACAAAGATTCATTGATGGGTTCGGAAAGCCCGTCCTACCCTCGTTTAAAGGTTTAAAGTAACACGTCAAAAGAGATAAGAAACATGCCTTAGAAAGAGAAACGACTACTAGAAGGTAGTTGAATAGGTACCTACTTATATTTAGGTCTGAATCGCTTTGCGCACTAAATTGCAGACATGTAATATAAATAGCGACTCTTGCTACAACGAAATAAAGTTCAAATAACTGCAAGTGAAATCCAAAACATCTGCTGTACATAGTCAAATTGCAAAATGACCTATGAAGTCTAACCCAAGTTTTAAAAATGTACATTTCGCATACCTTCTTCAGGAAAAGTGATATAGAAGGAAACGATGTCCTCGGATACGTTTTGCTGAACGAATTTCGATAGTCTTTTCTCGTCGACGCCATTCTTATGCAGTGTGGCCATGAAGTCGGCGAGCGGTCGAGACATACGGAACTGAATCTCGAGTTCTCTACCCGCGAAAACTAAGGCCTCCTGAAAATTGGAAACTTTATGTAAGTATACTTTTTTATTGTTTATTCTTTTTACGTGCTTTGGTGGGCGCGTTAAGCCGTCGTACCTGCGATTGTTGTAACAAGCCACGTCGTTATGCCAAGTCAGAAGCCTTCGGCCTGAAAGTTCAGACACTAGCTGGGTTAGCACAGATGGTAGACAAAATTGTCTTTTCCCGTTTTATGTAACTTTCTTCATACTTGCTTACTTGTCAAGTGGAGTAATATAGGGGGGTGTGTTCGCGAAATGCCCCTTTCTGATTTTGTCCATCCATATAAATTGTAGATCTTTGCCTCCTTTTTGGAATCTACTTTTTATTCGTTCGTTGCCCACTTTTCAAACCTTTGTAATAATTGTTCTAAAAATGACCTCCTTTGGAGTGTTCTATTTTGTCTAACATTCGTGCTAACCCTGCAAGGCTGACCATTTCTCTACACAAAAAAAAGAAGATACAATTTAAATCATTGGCAATGATAACGATGTCAATTTAATTCTGTACCCAAAAGACAAGGTTCTAGTTGAAACATACCTGATGAGTGATGGGCACCAGTCCGAAGAGTCTGGTGGCTTTAGTGGGGCCCCACTCGCCGCTCGCACAATCTGGTAACGGCACCATCACTGTCTGAAGCTCAGCGCAGCAAATCTGAACATTATTGGTGAATACATTCAGTCTAATTTACTATTTAATTTCATTTAGCAGTTGATTTAAGCAAGGCAGTACTGAAAATATCAAGCCTGCAAGGTAAAGTGCTGAGAAGCACCATGCCATGTCGTAATGTTAATGAAACTTGGTGAATGGATTTTGGTGTTATAGTTTAGGTTCTGAAATGATAAATAGTAAGTATATACACTTTATATCCCGGAATTGTATTCATGTAGGAGAAAATGTGAGAAAGCTTACTAAGTAATGGTTACCTTAAACTTGCAAACGCTTTTGAATTTCATAGGCTCCCCAGTGAGGTATTCTCTTGGTGTGACCGCATTCGCGAATATATCCAGTAAGAAGGCGCCGCTGCATGGCGCGTGCACGCGGAATGATACCACGTTGCCGACCACAGACTGAAATAAGATACAATCTTTGAGTAGGTAGTAGTAGTAGTGGTTAGAGGTTGGTAAGAACCGAAGAGCATAAGCAGAGATATTGAAAAAAAAAAGCAAAAGAGTATTCCATACGGCACGGTAGCGGCTGGCTAGCGGTCAAAGTACTGCTCAAAAACTTTGTGCAATACTAAGCTAAAAGTCGGTAGCTTGCCATTTGGGAGGACGAGTGTGGGGAATTTCGATTTACAAACCGACTTGGATGTTGTAATTGGTGATTTCATACCACAGAATAGAGAAAATAAAACTACTATACTACTCTGTGTTTCATACTTTACGTCGAGCCCAAGGAAGTTGGCCGAGCCATAATTGAGAACTTGGATAGATGACAGGTAATTGACTCCTTCCCAAAGAAGTTTCACCTATACTAGAAATACGTACAACTTCCTTGGTCCTTCCTTATTACAATGGTTTTGACCATGGGTTTGTACCTGCATAACAAATCTCTTGAGGCTGACACCGTCGAAGCCGTCGCCTTCAGTGTCGTAGAACTTGAGGTTGTAGTGGAATATAAGAGAGCTCTGCATGTGTGCCGGCATGGCTATACGCATAGTCGCCGCACCTGCAAACGAACAGAACATTAAATGAGTCCCTAATTATAATGATAAAGAATCTTAAAAGCAAAAGATTAGCTTATATAAGTAAAGCTTAGAGAATTCTTCTTATAAATTATTATTTTCAGTAATTATGTTTATTAAATCTGTAGAATACAAAAATACTAAATACATCAAATTTAAATAATTTATCTTCAGTAACAAATGTCAGGTAAAAATCTTCACTTTTAATTATTTTCAATTTCATTCAATATTCAGTCTATATATTCGAAAATTTTTAGAAATTATTGAATTTTGTCATTTTTACCCCGCTATTTTGAAAGGTTTCGAAAAACTTAATCCACAATTAAAATCTATGTAGTTATGGAACCTGTTCACAAAATTTCATGAGAATCGAGACACTGTGTTCCTTCGCTCAAAAAAATGAAAATCTTACCAGTCGAGTCAGTAAACATGACCGCTTTAGTGTTAGGATCGCTGAAGTACAAGCCGTATCTGAAGAACAGCGACCTGACGAAGGGCAGCTCCTCGAAGTCGTGCAAAGTGATGGGCGTCTTCAGGAGCTGCCAGTCCGCCTGGAGAGGGAAGAACTCGTAGATGAACTCGCGAGGGTCTGTCAGGAAGTAGTGGTCGTCGTACTCGTATCTGGATCGTGGGAAAAGTAAAGTCGGTATCACAATAATATCAAGAATGAAGTCAGTATAATTCTAGAAATATTTGGATGATATCGTCATATAATACCTACTTAAAAAACTGGGTTTATACAAGTCAAGAGTGAATCACATCTCATGGGCAAACGTGCTACACCTTTGACTACTACTACTACTACTACTACTAACCTGTAGTTGCTGTCAAACGTATGCCTATTTTAGCATGAAATGTATTCTGGGGATTCCGATAATTTTAGTTTTCCACTCACACTTGTGTCAACAGTAAATGGGAGTGAGAAAACAATAGACGATCAGTTCTATATAGATGTTTTCCTCATGTTTTCTTAGAAGAATGCTTCATATGCAGAAGTTTGGATGAATCATTATTTGATAAGTATTGTTGGCATGAAATATATTAGACTTGACCCGTTTTTATGTTCCAAGTTTCAAAATATGCCTGAAATCTTAAATATTCCAATGATGTACTTTAGATAATAAACCTAAAACTAACTAGGATGGCGCAACGACTCAAAGTTAATTTTGGCTTCTGATAATAAAAGACGCCACTTCGGTCTAACCTGGACCATCTCCTGCCAGCTCTGCACTGGAAGTCCTTCGTAACTTGCTTCGTCAAGCCAGCACAACATTTTAAATAACACGAAATAAAAAATCGCTGATTTGATGTAATTATAGCCTAAGTCCTTTTTTGAAGACACCCGGAGAGGGTAACCACCAATAGGCTTGTGTCGTGCTATTCAAAATTAACAAGTTAATATTATTTTAATAAAGTAGGTTCAGGATTAATGCAATAATTGAAAGATTTAGTAAAATCGGTAAATAAAAAATGGAGTAATAAGCTTTTAAAGTTTCTCGGGTATCGCCTGTTCCTTTCTAGCAGAACAGAGCATGTCAAAGAGATTGTATGTAAATCTACCACAGCTTAGTAATAAGGTACTGTGAAGATGGAAGAAGTGACGTCACTGCGCGTTTGAACTGTGTCTTTCTATTCCTGTATTTTAAAATGCTTGTAACTTTGTCATTTTTTGAGGTATTTAATTTTTGTTTTCACCGTTGTTGATTTTTTGAGCAATATTATTAATTTATGTAATAAAAAAATAGGCAAGACATAAGCCTATTAAGCCACCATAAAAATAAAAGCCAATTGAGATCAAACCATTTAAAAATTTTAATGTTCTTTTATAAGTTATGTTTTCTCTATTCTCACCTCAAGCTATCACTCTTCCCTCTATTCCCAGGCTTAGGAGCGTCCTTAGCGTTGACCAGATGTCGAGCACCCCAGTTGCACTGCACAAATCTCCAGGCACCAGCGACGTAGACCGCGTTCCATGAGTTTCTGAACCGGTTGTCTTCGAACCTCACTCCTGGTTGGTAACCCGCTGACTTGCTGTAACCTTTGATTACTACGCAGTGGAGGCCTGCGTAGCTGGAATGAGGAGAAACGAAAGTTTAATGAAGAGCTATTTTATGTCCAGAACAATGCTAATGTGGAATTCCAGAATATATCGCGAAAAGGTAAGTGGCTGGTAAGAGAAGTAAATATGGTAAGTAACATCTACTACTTTGGTATCTATTTTGTAAGTTTCATTAGTTTCTTTTTCATTTCACCTTCTCGATTTTTGAGTTTATACCTGCGCGCATACGGAAGCTGGCATAGAAGGGTCTGAAGGGTGTGATTAATAAGTATGTTTAATTAAAATCTAATGGCTATATAATTATACTCAGGCTTCCGCATAGTCCATACTATCGTTAAACCAAAGCAATGTCTAGAAATAAGGCAATCTCGTGAATTTTACTTAAAACCCCATTTTTATGCCGGAGAATGAATTAAAAAAATGACTTCCACGGAAAAATGATCACTATAACCTAAACTGTTCTGTCTCGAAATCTGCTGGTAAATCGTGGAGTAAGTGGAAGCTTAAAGAATTGACCCACCTGCATAACCTCTTAAACAGCACATGGTAACTTTCAGTCCCGTGCTTGATGCCTCTCAGCAAGCCGAGTGGCGAGTCTCCCCTCAAGTTGTCGTCAAAGTGTATATTGTTCAGGTTCTTCACTGTAATCCAGCGGAAGATTGTCCTGGCCTTTTCGACGTCGCTTGCGCATCTACCCACTAGTTGTCGGACTAGGTCTGTAAAGGTTTTTTGGTCTTCTTGGGCTACCTGGAATTTGAGAAAGTAAAAGTGGTTAGATGTATTAGTGAAACCGTTGCGAATGACTGTTAATCAATTTTTACAGGTCTACTGAGTCTACTCACTAAAATAGCAATTATATGAACAGCAACGAACTCAGCCTTAATGAATATTTCCGTGGTCTTCTTATAACTTTTACAGGTCTACGTCTGCTCACAGAAATACCAAACTTATCAACAGCAACGATCTCGCCCTTACGACTAATTCCGTGGTCTTCTTATAATGTCTACTGGTATACTCGTCTACTCACCGAAATAGCAATCTTATCAACATCAGTAAACTCTGCCGGGTCGGTATAGATGTGGAACTTGGAGACGAGAGGAGGGTGAGGCGCGGGTGCTCGAGCGGGGTAAGGCGGCGCTTCCTCTCCGTCAACAAATAGTGATGATTCAGCCATGTACTCCGACCTTCGCTCTTGGATCAGCTCCATCATCTCGTGGCTTTGCTTCTCTACTAGCGCTGCTGTTGCTGCCCTGGAGGATAAGTCAACGTTAAACATTTATTGGATCTATAAGAGATGTTTGGATTATTCAAATAGCGTCCATTGTCTATATGAGATACATCTCCACATGGCACGGGAGCCACAGATGCGGTTACACCATCATCATCATCATCATCATCATCATCATCATCATAATGCGCCTGATGATGGCTACTGCTGAACATAGCACCCCCCCATTGAGCGCTACTTTAAACGGCTGCTCGCCTCCTGCATCCATCGGCTCTCCGCGGCTTTGACCAGGTCGCCGGTCCACCTAGTGGGGGCTGGCACTGGCAAATAATAATTTGTGATTACATAGCGTAAGTAATCCGTAGGTAGTTATAGATGTAGTTCACTCTCCTATAAACACCATCAGAAATCCTGTTGATGAGTGTTGCTATGATCTATCACCCACCTTTCGTGCTCCAACATCTTCCTCGTAAGGCTCTCCTTCTTCTTGTCTCTTCTCAGCGTCATATTCTTCTCCAAGTCAGCTCGTTCTTGTTGGTGCCGTAACGTCAGCGCTCCGATCTCGGAGTCAGGTCTCCGCTTTTTAACTTGCATCTCTTGCTGGAATCTGTTCGTGAGTCTTTCGAGCTCGCGTTCCCATTCATCCTGTAAAAAGAACCGTATATTATGATTGTTTACCACTAAATCAATATCACTAAAGAGGTATGAAATAGGAATTACAAACGTATTGTAGGACGCCCTTTGATTATGTGGAGCGTCCATAGCTGTAGAGTGGCCTTTAGCAACTGGATGACATTAATCGAGGCTCGAGCTATGGCGAGAGGCTTATGTTCAGTATTGTAAACAGCACAGCCCAGCAGCACAGTGGCTGGCCAGACCTCCACTAGGTGGACCAACGATCTGGTGAAAGCCGCGGGGAGCGTATGGGTGCAAGAGACGAGCAGCTGCTCTTAGTGGCGCTCTCTGGAGGAGGCTTATGTTCAGCAGTGGTTGTCTTCAGGCTGTTGTTGTTGATGATGATGATGACGAGTCTGTCATTATACTGCAAGATGAAAATTTTTTTAAAAACGTGGCGAATTCAAATAATTGATGAGCCGAGGCGGTTCAGCCAAGCTATTTAATTTAAGACTTTTTCAAAAAGAACTAAAACAAAAACTCAGTTTTGTCATCTATCCGTAGGTAAGTACCTGTATTTCTTCTCGTATTCTTCTGTTCTCTTCTTCACGGTGTTTGGAGAATTTCCTATACAAGTCATCTTCTTCTTGTCGGTGTTTCATTTCCAGTTTTGTCTGTTCATCTCGATCCTAGAACAAAAATTATCAATAAAAGTATAAATAAATTATAGGATGCTTATAGGCGAATAATACCATAGTTTAGTATCTATTTTGTGGTAAATGGAACTTAAATTGTAGGCACGGAATTCACCCTATTTACATAGGTCTTATAGGTATCTTACTGTATAGTATTAGATGTCTGTGCTAGGTATTCGGTAAATCTAAAATCGCGACATAATGATGTACCTACTGTTTATCGCGATATTTGCTAGTTATTTTGCTAACCACTGAATTCTAATATCGCTGTTTCAAGTAACTTATCACTCATTCCTACATTTCAAGTCATTCGTATGTGATTTACGATACGGAATACCTATTTCTTTCAAAATGACGCTGGTCCACTAGGAGGGGAAAGAGAGGAATCTATAGCGATGTCAAAATTTGGATCAAAAGGCACGGTGGCTTATACTATCAATTCGATGTATAGTTAATTGCATGGGTTAATTGGCTATTAATAGGCCATTTAAATGTTAAACCACGCATCTTAGCGAAGAGTTATAATGCTGTTTGACCATGCGTGTGGCAAGTGTTGCCACCTGACGGTGAGCTCTTCCCGAAGTCCGCCGAAGTTGGCCGAAGAAAGTGAAATGGTGTGTCGTTCACCTATAACCGGTCGGCAGCCTTTGCTAGATTGTCATTCGTTTTTTTTTTCATATCAGCAAAATAGGCTTAGATTAAGGCCTATTGTTTTGGTTTTGTTGTTTGGTTTGATCAGATCTTGATCAAAATTGAGCATTTAAAATAGTTATTAAATGAGTAGGTCCTTGTTTATTATATAGATATTTTATTCTAATTTGCAATAAGTTTAATATAAAATATGTAAGTTATTAAAAAGTATGTATTATTTGTTTAAAACCTTATCTATATAAACTCATATTATTATCTATTGCTACTTCTTATGATTATTTTATTTGGGTAATTCTTTTTCTTATTCTTTTTCAACCAGCACTACAACTCGTTCCACACTACACAAAGGTTAACTGGAAGAAAATGCTACTTAGCATTAAGTTCGCCTATGTACTTGATTTACTCTTGTGCAATAAAGCATTTTCTATCTATCTATCTATCTAGATCTTACTGTGCGTGTGCAAAGGTAGTTAGAAATATTATAAATAATCCATCAACCTAACATTTATTAAAAGGCAACTTCTTTTTAAAATTGTAACGAATTTTTTTTGGATTATTTTAAATTATAATATTATGTATGTACAGAATGAAGATACCATACCGAATCATAATGTTCTGTAATGTGTAATACCTGTACATAAGTATATTTTTTTTGCCAAGCAACAAAGGCTTAAACCGGTCATTAACAATAAAATTCTGCATGTTGTTTCAGTTTGTTTTGTAGGTCATGTCATGTCATCACGATAGAATGTCCATTCAAGTACAGACATGAACTCATAGAATACAAAGCAACTTATTCTCTTTAACATTATGCGAAGAGCTCTCGGTCCTTGAATAGAGTCTCGAAACCAATGTGTACGTAAATATTACGCGAGCCAAGCCAATCGTACAATAGAACACAATATTATCATTACATACATAATGCGAGTTTTTATCATGGCGAGGGTCGCCGAGCGAGGAATTTGTTTTTGTATAACTTTATCGCTCAGATAACGGTTTTTCATTATCGTCAGTAGCGCGACTGCGGCCCGCGGACCGGTCGTGTATCGCTTTGCACTCAATACACTCGCACTTGAATCGAACATGCTTAAACTAGTTAGAGGAGCTCGCCGGCTAAGTGCCCAATGCCGGCACAACAGTCAAGCCATCGTCATAGGCTCTGACATCAACCGCGCAGACCCTTATTACCAGGAGAATAAGACCAAAATGGATGAGCTAGTCGAGGAGCTCCGCCAAAAAACAAGTGAGGCCATCAAAGGCGGGTCCGAAGACGCGGTAAAGAGGCATACGGCGAGAGGAAAACTGCTTGTGAGGGACAGGATTAACCGGTTGGTAGACGAAGGTAGCGACGTTTTGGAATTGAGCACGTTGGCCGCTACAGAGCTGTATAAGGGCCAGGTCCCGAGTGCCGGCATCGTCACCGCCATCGGCAAAGTTCACGGTCGCGATTGCATGATCGTCGCTAACGACTCGACTGTTAAAGGCGGAACTTACTTTCCTATTACCGTGAAAAAACATTTGCGAGCGCAAACTATAGCGCAAGAATGCAGATTGCCGTGCATTTACCTCGTGGACTCTGGTGGCGCGCATCTTCCTGATCAAGCCGATGTGTTTCCAGACAGAGAGCATTTCGGAAGAATATTCTACAACCAAGCTAACATGTCAGCGGAAGGCATTCCACAGATATCTCTCGTAATGGGCTCATGCACGGCTGGGGGAGCATATATTCCAAGTATGTCAGATGAAAGTATAATTATAAAGAACCAAGGAACTATCTTTTTGGCTGGGCCACCTCTGCTGAAGGCGGCAACTGGAGAAACTGTATCCGCTGAAGACCTAGGAGGAGCTGATTTGCATTGCCGACAGTCTGGGGTCGCTGATCATTATGCACAAGATGATGAACATGCATTACATCTTGCTAGAAATATTGTGTCTAATCTAAATTGGAACAACGATCAAAGCGCGAGAGTCTATACAAGAAAAGTCGATGAGCCTGTTCATGATGTTAATGATCTCCACGGCATTGTTGGTGCTAATTTGCAAAGACCCTTTGACATTAGAGAAGTCATTGCCAGGATCGTCGATGGAAGCAGATTCCATGAATTCAAACAACTGTACGGTGAATCACTAGTGTGCGGTTTTGCTACCCTTTACGGTCACTCAATTGGCGTAATTGGAAACAATGGTGTTTTACAATCTGAGGGTGCTTTAAAAGGGTCACATTTCATACAACTATGCGCCGCTCGAAAGATTCCCCTATTATTCCTACAAAATATCAGCGGATTTATGGTTGGCCGAGAAGCCGAAGCTGGTGGTATTGCCAAGAACGGTGCTAAAATGGTAACTGCTGTCAGTTGTTTCAAGGGCCCGAAGATCACCATTCTTGTCGGAGGTAGCTTTGGGGCTGGAAACTATGGAATGTGTGGTCGCGCGTATTCTCCTAGTTTTCTATACATGTGGCCTAACGCTAGAATATCAGTTATGGGTGGACCTCAAGCTGCAACAGTTCTATCAGTGGTTGCTCAGGATAAAGCAAAGAGAGAAGGGAGACAATGGACGGCGGAAGATGATAAAAAAGTGAGAGCTCCATTAGAAGAACAGTTTGAAAGAGAAGGCCGACCTTATTACAGTACAGCCAGGTTATGGGATGATGGAATACTGGCCCCGAAAGATACTAGACGAGTGATTGGTCTCAGTCTGTCAGCTGCTTTGAATGCTCCATTCAGAGACAGTAAATTCGGAGTGTTTAGAATGTAAAGTGGTAAGAATTAACAATTATTTGTAAGGACGTTATCTCTAGTCGTTAAGTGTTGAGTGATTTTCAGATTTGTTGTTAAATTATTTGACTTATCAGTGGAGTGATATGCCGTTGCTAGTTGATTGCATTTTATCTTGCGATGAAATCATAATAGGCCCCAAGTGTAATCGTCACTGTTGAACATTTGATATGATTATAATGTAATGTAGGTGACACGTACGTACGTGGTACGTGTGATGCTAATTATACCTTTTTTACTTTGAAAAGTTGTAATTTTTTCACTTTCACAACTTTCGTATAGATATATTTCCCTTTTGTAATATGGAAGACGCCCCTTTTTCCTATCTGTGGTATTGTAGCTTCCAAACAGATGGATTTTTAATGACTACTATAAAGTCCTAGAGTATACTTAGCAGCTGGCAGAAGTTTATGTGATGTTTGTATTTTTTTGCTATTTGATAAAGTACCAAAATATAAAATATTGTTGCCAAATCTACTTTGTGACTAGGCGAGCACAGTTTTAAATAAAACTGGCCCAAACAAAGTATGTGAACCATCCGTCACAATTTGAATGAACACAATGCCGTCATTAACTGTTGGTCTATTAATATGCTAATGCATGCTGGTGACCCGACGGCAAAGTTCAAGTTTAACAAAAGGATCTCTACAACCTACCATTCACTTTTACACTTGACTAAAATTTTTTATATTCCTCAAAAGATAAACATTTGTGAAAACAAAAATTTAATATTTCAAAAAATGACGAAGTTACAAGCATTTTAAAAACCGGAGTAGAAAGAGGTAGTTCAAACGGCCAGTGACGTCAGAGGAAGGTCGTTATAGTACCTCATTACTAAGCTGTGGTAGCTTTTCATACAATCTCTTTGGCATGTGAAGTCATGAGTAGATTTTTCATAGTAACTGTGGGGGCGCTCTGTTTCGCGAGAAAGGGACAGGAGATGCCTCCTGTAGAAACTTTAAAAGCTTATTACTCCGTGATTTATTTACCGATTTGCTTATTTTTTTCAATTATTGCATTCATTTTTAATCTTTATGAAAGTAATATTTACTTGTTCATTTTTAATAGTAGTCATCATGCCTATTGTTATCTTTTGACAGTCTCTTGCGGAGACCGCACCAACTCCTATATGGCACCAATGTTTAATCTCATTGACATTAAAGAAAATTGATTCAATATTTATTGGTGTTGCCTAATTTCAATGCAGTTAGGTAATTTTAAGAGCCAATTTGCAGAAAGTAAATGTCAAGCATCACGTATACCGTCTGATAATTAATCGATTGCTGTCATCTCAACGCAAGCAAATTGGGATCACTTGACATCGTTAGGCAGCTATATTTGCTAAAATAAAGAACTTACTAGATAGGACCTATTGATAAATTGTGCCTCTCGATCTTTCAAAATCGATTCTGTAACATATCTCCGACAAATGTTTCGCTGCCGGATGAGCCGCCGACTGATCTAATAGAAGCCGTGAAGATGCCCGCGGTCCACGTGATGTGGTGCGTAAAAGTATATTGATAAGTAGGTACCTACTTACTTTGCATGAAATGGTAATCTATACTTATCAAAAAATATCTGCAAATGGGCTGTTTGTGTATTGGCTGATCATTTGTGGCTTCATGAAAAAATTCAAAATAAATGTCTGCCACTGCTACCATTTCATTTACGCTTACCTTACCGCAAGCCGCAACGGTCCCGCGCTTGCTTTTTCTAACTAGCAAATTCTACACAAGAAAATTGATCCGCAAACCGACTACGAGTCTATTATCAGAGTTAATTGCCGATCGTAAGCGAGTACGGTGGTGTAGCCGCTTTTCAATGTTATTGTCGTGGCGATGTCCAATGGATAAAATCTTCTCATTAGGTATTTCTCATTTCTCTATATCTATGTATTTATAGGTATATTGTATGTACAATTTTTTTTTTGCTTTAAAGATTCCAATGCTACCTACCTAACAGTACATTAAAGAACACCAAACCATTAATAAATGTTAATTTTGCACTAAATGAGCATACCTAATGATGGAATATATAGAGATCCCTGTACAGAACATGAGATAAGTGCTCTCACTCAGTCGTCGATTAATGCTCAAGTAGAGTAGTGGGTAATGGGTTTCATTCAGAATTTGACCATTATGTTAATGAAATCTCATGCCATATTACTACGAACTACTCTCATTAATACTGGCCTTTGTGTTGTTCGTTGTAGACAAAAACAACAACGTTTAGCTTTGAGAGTCAGGCAAAAGATATGCAGACTGGCATCTTTCATTTTAGACAGTAATGAACTCAACCATTGTGTGTCTGTTACTCGCACGTTAATAATCACATTTAGATGAAGTTCCGAACCGAACTAATTAAAAAATAGTCAGGTACCGCTCATCGCAAACAATGCGTTCTCGTAACCAACTTTTTAATTTATTTTTTAATGGCAATGATGGTGTTTGCGTTCCGACGGCGCGTTCGTTGACTCGAAGATAGAAAGTTGTTAATTATGAGTGCGGGTGCCGGGTGATCTAACGCAACTGATCGTTGGATCGACCATGAGGTTGAGCAGGGCCTTTCCCGAGACTAATAATGGTCTCGGTTATGTGCGAAATTTGCAGTCGGTCTTACAACGGCGTAGGAAAACTTGTTGAGGAATCGCCATGTTCAAAAATCAAGAACGTATATTCCACCAGCCTGGTTGGCCAGCGTGATGGTTTAAGGCCTACACTCTCTCCATATGAGAGAAGGCCCGTATCCCAGCAGTGGGAACTTAGGTACCTATAGGACTGATGGCGATGGCGATGAATCGTCTGGGTATTATAGCACGATGCTTAGGTACCCCTTCTTAGTTTGCATTTTTATGCTAAAGTGGGCATACGTTTGACAACATGGCACCTGATGGTAGGTAAGGGACGAAGTGGTCCAAGTTGTTTCTTCAATATTATCAAGTAACTGGTAGTGCTAAAACTATAATATAATATATAAAAATCACTATCGTTTCAATCAAGTTATAATATTTGCAGAATTATATTAAGTCACAAGTAAATAAATAAATGATGGTATCTCTATCTTTCTAACCGCGGAGTTCGAGTAAATATATAACGAATGTTTCGTATGTAGAACTAAAGTTGGTTCTTAAAACGAATGTTATGTGAGTAAAACTAGAACAAAGAAATCCTGCAATAAGGAAGTCTGCAGGCTGCAAAAACACGGAATTGTGTCGGCAACACTAATTCGCAAGGACGACCGTCATCGCCGTCTATCGTCTAATGTAACGCCTGTCAACGGCAATTGCAATATCACATAGATTCCAATCTAGTCTGTAATTCCGCGTTCCGCAATACGACACCACACCCGACACTTGATTCCCGCATATTATAACGTTTTTAACGAGCTATGGAGAGAGCAATGCTCGGTGTTTCCCTGCGAGATAGGATCCGAAATGAGGAGATCCGCAGGAGAACTAAAGTGACCGATGTAGCTCTTAGGATTGGCAAGATGAAATGGCAATGGGCAGGCCACATCGCTCGTAGAACTGACAACCGATGGGGAAGAAAGGTTCTCGAGTGGCGACCACGAACTGGAAGACGCAGCGTAGGCCGGCCCCCCACTAGGTGGACCGACGACCTGGTGAAAGCCGCGGGGAGCCGATGGATGCAGGAGGCGAGCAGCCGCTCTAAGTGGCGCTCCCTGGGGGAGGCCTATGTTCAGCAGTGGACGTCTTCAGGGTGTTAATGATGATGATGATGATAACGTTTTTATCTTCCCTGACAGATTTCCAGGAGGTCTAGCAAAGATCCCAAACACTAACGCTAGCGCCAAACGCTAACTGCAATAATGTATTGAAATTACATTAACTGCGGAAAAGCAAGCGATTTCCGAAATGTCATTCCAATACCTACATTTTGGAGTTACCGTTTGGCGATAGCGTTAGCGTTTGGGATCTTTGCTAGACCCCCAGATCTACACTACTACCATACATTACGTACATGTGAAGGATTATTTCAGTTAATTGTCGGTATGGTGGAATTCTTTGTCTGGGTTTCCCATCGAGTTCCACTTAATCGAGTTACAGCGTAGAAACAAACCACCAAATAAATATTTGAGATAAATAACCAAACCACAAAATAAATATTTAAAGTGAACGGCCAAACCACGAAATAAATATTTGAAATTTGAAGCTATGATAGCTCAGTTAGCTTGGCATTGGTAATTAGAGACGTCGAATTACAACTAGTAGGTACCTACGTACCTAATTTTGTGAACAGCACCGCGCGAGCACAAACTTTTGCATCAAAATTGTTAGGCTATGTGTTCACTCTTCAGTCTATGGATCAAGTTCAGGCGGTGACTGCTTGAGGATAGTGACAGAGAATGTAATTTGAGCTAACCAAAACAATGTAATATTTCCCAACACAACCCAAAGAAGCGTGATGATCAAATCAAACAACTTTACAACAAAATAGACATGTGTGGGTATTGGCTATACAGTGTTATGGTCAACCTCAAAAATGTACATGTATGGTAGTCCCATAAAACCGAGGACAACCTACTTTTCTATTTTGTGCTCTGGTGTCCGGATTAGGGGCGATCACGTCATCGCTTTTAGGATTTGGTATAGTAGTTGTGTAGAACGAATGGCACTGAGTAAAGGTTGTGTCGCGGTTTTAGACCCACGACTTTGAGTATCTACTATTCGTTTTTAATTTTGCAGCGTTAGCTTTTTGTCAGGAATTGTCATGTTCTTTGTATAAAAGCAGGCTCATTCGAGAGACATTCGCCAGTCCCGTCCTGTGATGCTGCCAAGGTTAGCAAGGACTAACAGCATGATTAGGAATTAGCTTTTTTAACAGGCTATTGTTAAAAAAAAGCCAGTCCCCATTCCAGGCGCAAGCACCTAGTACATACCTACTACAAAAATAGGTACAACTATGGGCATTAGGCACTATCTTCTACCATCGATAAAAGCCTTCGACCCTTCGACCATAGTAATGGTATCGGATTCGCATTAAAGTAGCTATAGAGGCCTACTTACTATTTGTCTATGCAGTGAAATGTGATAGAAAAACTATACCAACAAATGACGGACGCTAGCCTTACACTTTTTAATTACTGTGCAAAACGTCAGCATTCGAACAAGCGAGACGTCATACCGTGCTGATTTAATTATAAACTTTTAAGTATTTTATATAGAAATCTCGTTCTCTCCAGTTGATCCTCAGTCAAATAATCCATTCAACAACAATGAACAAATAGTTCATCATCATCATCAGCTTGAAGACGTCCATTGCTGAACATAGGCCTCCCCCAGAGAGTACCACTTTAAGCGGCTGCATCCATCCTGCATCCATCGGCTCTCTACGACTTTCACCAGATCGTCGGTCCGGATAGTAGGGACCGGACTACGCTGCGTCTTCCGGTTCGTGGTCGCCACTCGAGAACCTTTCTTCCCCATCGGTTGTCAGTTCTACGAGCGATGTGGCCTGCCCATTGAATAAAAAATGAATGAGTGGAAACTATGATCATAGATAGGTACTGCAACCAACGCGCAACGTTGATGCTATGTCCGACGCAACGGTCCCGACATGGTCCGACGGCGCTTCCTACAACATTAGCATGTATGGCCTGCTTTATTGTTCTACTCTATACTTGTATGGTTGTCTTTATTGCACTTTAATTAAAACTAGTTGCTTTCGTACTGTTTTGAATATTTATGCTTACATAAATAATTATGTTCTCTATAAAATCAAATTGGAATCAAAAGACATTGGATATTGAATTGATCAATCTTGTCAATCGGCTAAATAAAAACCTACTCGATAGAACTAATCCAATTTTTTACTCTTTTAGGCACAATATTATGTTGAAATCATTCAATACAGTTTAAAATTTGTTAGTCGGAGAGCTAACAATTACATTTACACTTACAGCCACATAGACTGACCTATGTATACCTACATGGAGCGAATTTTTTGACCAGCCCCTTAATTTTGAAAAGTGCCCCATTTTAAACATCGCATAAGTAGATAATAATTATTTTATGTTTGAACTCCCATTTCTAAAAGCAATTTGGTCGTAAATTGCTTTTAGAAATGGGTATAGTCATCAGCCTACGGGTTATTTAAATTAACATGTGTGGTGGCGCCGGCGTTTTACGTAGGTACTTAAGTAGGCACCTTAGCTACAGCTAACCTACCAGAGTTTCCAACACAGCATTTTCGGTATTTGTCGTGTGTGGGACTCGCGTAGGATACAATTTAGGTAATATGTATACCTACATACGACTTATCAGCTGTATTCGGTTGTAGGGCCGTGTGTGGATTATACAGTGTGTTTCCCTCACCTAGGCATGTCCGAAAGATCAGGAAAATACGAGTTTCGGAGCCGATTTCGATAAATACCAAAACTGCATACTTAGATTTTAAATAAATTAGATTTTAAAATCAGTTTTTTTACCCGGTATTCAAACCCCTCTTGATGTTGAAAAAAACGACTAATTCTTGGAACTAAAGAACCTATGTTATATGGAAAACAACAAGAAAGATCCCTTCATGAGAAAAACTCTTTTCTTTAAAAGGCCTTCCCACAGATAGCATGTGCAAATCTTACACTGACCATAGAGTTGCATATTCTTATAAACACATATATTAGAATATGCATCTCACAAACCAATGAGGCGTTTTATTAAAAAAAACTGTAATTTTATAAAGACCCGATAGATGGCGGTAAAATGGGGGTTTTAAGGTCTGTCATTGTTAAGATAATTATGTATCGAGTTTAATATCCTGTCCTTATTTTATGGAAGACATATACTCTAATGGCTTTCTATCGACAAATCGACAACGTACTCTGTGATTCACTCAACTGAATTTGACATTTCCTTGTACTCTGTGTATTGAAACTACGACCATGTTTGAAATACGTCGTTAGTACGCCATCTAGTGACAGAAGCCGAAACAGGTTGTTTTTTTTTTAAATAAAACTCCTCATTACTTTATTTTAAATCTATTAGTGTTAATGCTGCGCAAATGCAACACGGGCGCGTCATGCCCACTACCAAAATAATCATAAAAGAATGCAAATCAGAAATGGAAAGGTTTTTAATTCATTTTCTCGTCATAAATGTTATCTGTTCGACCCAAAATGTGAATTATTGTGTTAAAATAACTGTACTTTTCACCCAGACGTGGGAATTACTGTTTTCAAAAGAGAAAGGTCATGAGGTCACTTGGTATGAAACGTACCCGCGTGTGGAACGCGCTTATTGCGACGTTTCTTTGGAGTCCAACTGCGTTTTATAAGGCTTCAATTTTATGTTCCAAATCTAATTCCACCTAGCGAAATGACAGCCTCCGTGTGTGTTTAGCAGGTCGGTTCATAACACGGAGGCGACGGATTCGATTCCCACGACAGGACAAGTATATTTGTGCACAAAAAAAGCGCAGTACTTGTAGGACCGTGGTCCTCGTAGTTCCTGGGTCCCTAGATACAGGGAATTCTAGTTAGGGTTCAGGATCTATCGTTGGGCGTTATTTATTTATTTAATTATTACGAGCATAATGTCATACATAACTAAATGAATTATCCAAATAGGGAGAACTGATAGCTCTATCATGTCTGGTTGTACCTCTCATGGTACTTCCCGCCCAAGCCAAAACCTAGCTCAAGAGTAAAGAGTATCGAGGTCAACATTTTATCCCGTCTAATCAAAGTTCTCTAACGCCAACTATTGTATTAGATATACAAGATAACATGCGATGTTAACGCGCGTTTCAGCTAATATACAAGGTGACCTTGAATTGGTGTGTTATCCCGAAACGGGCGGACTGGGAACATGATACCCTACCAGTTATGGGAGTCTTACTTGAAACTGCGTGTTTGCAAACTTCCATGGTAAAAAATAAATCCATTCGCAAAATAGCTCGTGCGATCGCTACGAGAGTTAACAACATACTATAAATTCATTTCTAAGCACAGGTCGTTAAACTCATTTATGTGTACTCGGACAAGGACGAAGTTCAACCACCCAGCTGCGCTAAGGCTATTTTAGAACGTAAACTTTGCATGGCATTTTTTCAATGAAAAACTATTAATTTAGTAAAGTTGTAGAAGAAACATTGTCTATCTTGGGATGTAGATTTACCCCCTTTCGGGATAACATACTAATTCAAAGTCACCTTGTATAATTAGTCGTTCTTTAATTTTGTAATTATGATAATTTTAATGATTGATGCTACACCTGCGTTATCCAAATTAAAATTCCTATATTTTTATTTCATTCTATAACACATTACTAAAATTATATTATTATGTTATTACTCCTCGGCTCCATGCTCGCTTTACTATTCTGCATGGAAACTAAAGACCCAAAAACCTGACCGTCGCTGGACTCAAACCAGCAGGTGTCAGGTTATGAGCCACTAAATATAGGCCTCCCTGTTCTATACTGTTTAACGTTTAGTGACTATGCCAGTTTAAATAAAACTGAAAATATTAGTCATTCTGAATTTAAGTCTTTCTGAGTTTTAGTATGTCCTGCTGCATTTTATTCTCTAGACTAAACTACTTACTAGGTACTACTAGGTTTAGACTTTCTGCTTTTTAGACATTCTGCGTTTTAGGCTTTCTGATTTTTAGTCAATCTGTCATCGTAGGCATTTTGCTTTTCAGGCAACCTGATCATAAATGCTTTTGAGGCATATTAGAACCAAACTCAACCGAACATACGTAACATGTTCTCATATAACCGCACAATACGATCTATTGCTATTGTTACAACTTCCTCATGATAAAATGTCTTCCGGAGTCCGGAGTACCTTTCTCTATCCCACAATCGCATCAGCAATCAGAGAGAAAGAGACGGCGATGGTCCTTATAATGATGCTGCAAAACGGAGGAAAGTAAAAGTTGGTACGGAGTCAGACTGATTTATTATGTGGTGGGTGACGCGATTAGAAGAAACATAAATGGCAGATAAAATGTTTCTAATTTTTATGTAATCGTTACTTAAATCTGTCACATCATACTTGGTATTATGCACGTACCTAATACTTAATTTAAAATAAAAAAAGAATCTAATTGAATAGAGAAAAATATTTATTTTATTCAAGTTCAATCACTAATTCATTGTAAGTCGAAGTATTACTTCTGGCACAGATAACGTCACACTATATTAAGCTTCCGGTGTGGAATCCTAAATTCACGTTAAACGGTAAAGAAAATGAGGAAAATTGTGTAGCAAATAATTAATTTTTCAACCAAATCGGCTAAAACAGGGAAGATTACGCAATCCTGTCCAATTTTTTATTTTTTTTTTATCATCGATAGGCTAACATTTGACCACGGTCTCACCTGATGGTAAGTGATGACGCGAATCCTGTCCAATTAATCTAAAAATTAGGGGTCTCGGAGTTTATGTTTCGGAGAAACGTACATTGTATATTAGGCATATTTTTATCCAGGAAAACAGTGTAGTTCCTGTGGGAAATCCTTACGAAAAATGTATGCTAGTCTGTGGGTTTCACGCCAAAAGGGCTGATCCAATTTGGCTAAAACTTTGCTCAAAGATTGCGGACAACACCAATATCACTTTTTACCCCGGAAACCACCCCGAAGGTCCCGCGGGAAATAGTGGGTGAAACCACAGGCGTCCTAAACCAGTCAACCCGCTATAGAATACATAGATACCGCGGGATACAGCTAGCTACACAAGTAGCAGTACACAAAGCAGTGGCACTGCACTGGAAAGCTTAGCAAAGCACAGTTGTTATGCTAAACGAGGTGGTTACGTACTATACGATACCGTCATTCCGCAATATTAGGTCTTGTATGGTAATGAGATGGCAGACGGCTCAATTTGATACCGAAACATTCTTGGCAATATAAATACTAAATACTTAGTACATCTCATGCTTTCTACTTAGACGTTTTATATACAGGTACCTACTAGATTTGCCAACATGCACCACCAACCTGAATCTTTTGCTCGTGCTTCAAATTTTTCCTTTACACCAAATTTATTTTTAAAAAATTTACATTTCGCAGCATAATAAAACATTCGTTATTTAAGTCATTGCAATTTACTGCAATAGGCTTAAAGGTCAAAATGAAGTCAACAGTAAAGTTGACCTCAGCCACATTGGCCTTACGAGAGAACATGAGTCAGTCAATACAATATTTCTGTTCATGCGCAACCGAAACAATAACATTGGCCATTTACAAAAAAAGTAGATCAAGATGATTACTTACACAAAATAAAATAAAGATTAGGATAGATATATAGGTTTAGGATTAGTATGAGATACCATGAACTTTATATTGGTACCACATATTTATTTATAACCAACCCCGTAAGTTGGTTGTATAAGGTGAAGGAAAACTTCGGACATGAGATCGCTTATTACAGTAGCATATCTCGGCTTGAAGGATGCACCATGCAGGTTCAACCCCCACTCGTGATTCAAGTGATTCCTTTAAAAATTAATTTTTAGGTACCTACACCAAGCCAAGCCCACAGAGACAGTTTTAAACTTTGTTTTGAAATGCCCATAAATAAATTACCATGATTAAAAAAGGAATGTTATAGCATTAAGTCCTCCTTGTACAATGTTTTGTGCTAAAGTATAAATAAATAAATAAATGTTTTCTCCTTTATTATTCCTAGCCAGTCTGCCTGGGTTGCTACTAGCCAGCATCTGGTTTGTGAATGTCATAGATCAAACTTGCTGGACAAGTTGCACAAACTGCAATCTACGTGACTCTTACGGAATGGTCGTATGAATGAACACAACATCACGTAAAGAGAAAGATAAACAGGGGCATAGAATAAATATTACAGTGACTTTGGACATAGGCATAGGCAATCATCTTGGCTCTTGCTTATCGTCCAACGCCTGCATTCTGCTGTCACTAGTCGCACGATCGTCGCTTCATGTTCATGGCAGGATTTAGGTTAGGCCTCTATCACGCACCGCGGATAAAATCCCCTGTCCACTATTATGCATTTTTCTTTGAAACCATACAACATAACAGATAGTAAAAGGGTTTGTCTCCACCCAGTCCATGACAATATAGGTTCCATTCTACGTTTGGTTTTAATACACAAATTGCTGTTCTCCATTCTACCTTACAGAATTACCTAAAAATACAATATATCAAACTGTAATAAGCGAGAGTAACTATTATAATACAGCCCACAGCCTTACATGCATCGGCCAGCAAAACAATGACAGTATCAGGCTTTGAATGGGTCGTCATCCTCAAACTTGCAGGCCGGCGCGCGCGGCCTTGCGCCTGCGCACCACTACCATGTAACCTATTAATGATAGTATTTTTTCAAGCCGTTATTGTACAAATACTTATGTAATTAAATGTACTGTAAAGAACTGTAGACAAGAGTGTGTCGTAGTACGTATAGTGTAAAGTGGAAAATGTGATTTGGTAGATGGAGCCATGTGTTGCTGCCATGGTAGCGTCTCAACCAAAGAGAATATAACCACGGTATCAACTGCTGCTGATGAATAGATTATATATATTAAGATTTAGATACTTGCCAAATATTGCGAAATTGATTGTAATAAGTAATGAAAAACAGTAGAGAATTATATATATTCGTTTTAAAATGTGTAGGTACTACATTAGGTAGGTACCTTAAAACATTTTAAAAGCGAAAGTGAAACCACCGCCTCTTTGGATCGACCAATAGAACAATGACAATGTGAAGTCATGAATGGAAGTCATACAGGTCGTCAAACTTGCAGGACGGGCGGCGGCCTTGCGCCTACGCAGCACGCACCATACTACATGTAACGCGATATTGTAGAGCTAGGCTGCCCTGACATAATGTAGGTATCTACTACACAATGAGTAATTAACTTATAAGTGAAGGTAGCTCCCGAAATGAACCACGATCGTATTACAACCTGCTAGTTGTCTTGGAGCTAACCAGCCAACCGTGGGTCATCCCTGCTGGAAAAGAAACGAGGCTCTGCCGACCGATAGATGGAGATGTATCCATTCTAAATATGCAAGCTAAATGTACAGGCTGCCATATAATATAACAGGCAGATGTGTTACCAAAAAAGCTACGCCTTGACCCGCATTACCAGCGTGCTGATTATGAGCAATACCTCTAATATGATAGGTCACAGCCCCTAGTTCCCTATCGCCCTGCTACCCGACTAATACCGGGATTACATTTGCCCGAATTTAGACAGGCTAAGGCTGAGTTGCACCATAATCACCGTTAAAGTTACCAGTTAAAGTTATGACGTCAATTAACCTTTTTTTTGCCTAACCGGTACTTTAACTGAAATGCCCATGTATGTTATTGCTAAAGTAAGCTGGTGCAACCCACCGGGTTGGGTGGGGTGTCAGGTGGGTTGCACCTACAGTGATTATGGTGCAACTCAGCCTTAGTGATTAATTTGATATAGATACATTGCTGGTTAGAGTAAGGGTGTTGGATGAAAGTAACACGAAGCCAGCAATGTATATTGATTTAACCTGTCTAAATCCACCCAAATGTAGGTGGTGGCGTTAACGGCAGGGCAGGGGTGCTAGGAATCTCTAGACTACAGACGTAGGCACATTAACCTAGTTAGTATAATCACTGCTACTGAATATACTTTCATTTATAAGTAGAAAACAAAATGGCCTGGGGGCTAACTCCATAACTTTCATTACTGCTTGAGCAACTTCAACTTGCCACTACGTCGCCCGCCGTAGTAACTACGGTACGGGCAATTACCGAAGCTGGCGACATCGATCGTTATGAAAGTTTTGATTATCCTAAGTATAGCTGTAGGTCAATCATTCAAGTTCATAAGTTCAAGCCTATTTTAGGCTAGTTAAAGTTATGTTTAGTCTAACACCACACAATATTTTTAGGTAAGTATTTGAATTATCTACCAAAATATTCGGTCAATGAAATTTAATTTTAACGTTTAACTTTTTTTTAATGTAGTAATTCGCACAGATTAGCTGAAAAAAACAGATTGTCATGTCTAGTTTGCGTAGATCCCATCCATGTAGGTATTTTTATTCTTAGCGATGTGTGTTTCTTTTTAACTTTAATCTAAGTGGGTACTTGTATGATTTCACCCAGATATGTATTGAGCAAAAACATACGATATATCGCTCAATCGACACGCAATCGTATTATTAACATTTCAATAGATCACGAATGTTTCTTTAATTAATTAACATTTCAAATGAATGCGCATGCGTAAAGATTTACAAGATTTCTGACCAACTGTTCTACCTTAAAATTCTTACATATTTTAGTTACTTAAGACCATTTCCCCAAAGTTATGGCCTTTTCTCAAATCAGTACGAGCTCACGAAGGTTTAGAAGAGCTCAGATAATTTGATCGGGCATTTTATCTCTAACGCCTGAGACTATTTTAATAATATTACTTTCGTATTAGCCAAACCATCTGAAGGATGAAATTTCCATAATATATAGAAGGTGTTCCACATATTTTTTGAAAGGCCGAATGAAGTTTTGGAGCACCAACCAGTTGAAGAAATAGTGGGTGTATAAGATTACCTATGTTGTACAATATTCCCCTACGAATGGCGGAGACTATTCACCTAAATGAAAGCAAATTAGTCCGAAAATATTCTCGCTTGTTGAGGCTATGGGTCAGGTTTGACATTAAATATAAACGATGGATACGGATTAAAGAAAGTTTATTTGTAAATCGCTCACAACAATGCAGCACAACATTCATGGACGGAGGTCGGATACAGAAGAAGTGTCATCACACAGACCACAGATAAAAGCAAGGAACTCCAGGTCCGCATAGACAATAAAAATAGCTATTCATAGACTTAGTGCCTAAAGAGGGACATTCACACATTTACAACACCCTCCCATGAATGTAACTCATCTTCAAACAAAACGCTAAATTTATCAATTATCAAAAAAAAATCTAAGTTTAATTATATTTGGACTCTACTATGACTTAACTAAAAATCTACCTTCTCTACATTAAGAACGACCTAAAAATAATTGAAGTTAATGACTCTACATTTTTGCTCTACATTAACGTTACAATGTGGTCATACTATACAAAGATTATTACCTATCACAACTTTACATTATAAATGATGAGTCCAATAAAAGTTTGAAGCTAAATTGTTACATTTTCTTATTTACTTATTTGAGACCAAAAAATTCCACACATTTATTATGTTTTTGTTTACACAGTGGTTTAGTTAATATATCAGCTGGCATCTGTTCAGTACATAGATATGAAACTTTCACATTGCTGTTATTAACATGATCTCTTACAAAATGGTGCCTGATATCTATATGCTTAGATCGTTGGCTTGTTACATTATTTTTTGCCAAATCTATAGCCCCTTTGTTATCACAATGAATATTTATTACATTTACATCTTTTTCTGAAACTTCCCGTATTAACTGCCTTATCCATAAGGTTTCCTGTACAGTGAATGACAGAGACATGTACTCGGCTTCGGTTGTACTTAAAGCAATTGTTTTCTGTCGTTTACTGTACCAGGATATTAAACCACCGTTAATTTTTACACAAGAACCTGTCACAGAAAATCTTTGATTGAGTTTCCCACCCCAATCTGCATCACAGTATGCATCTAGTTTACAATCTTTACAAAATTGTAATTTATAATCTAATGTACCTTTTAAATACCTAAATACTCTTTTTACAGCATTCCAATGAATATTGGTGTGGTTATTATTGAACCTACTTAACAAACTGGTTGCATAGGAAATATCAGGTCTGCTTATTTGAGACAAATATAACAAACTACCTATTGCCTCTTGGTAAGGTACATTTTCACATAATTTTTGATCTGAGTTTACACAGAAATCTAATCCTTTCTCTATTGGAGTATCTACTGGTTTGCAATCGCTCATATTAAATCTTGACAATATTTTTTCAGTGTACTCTCTCTGATCTACATAAATTACATTGTTCACATCATCTTTTGTGATGTTCATGCCTAAACATTGTTTAGCCATGCCTAAATCTTTCATTTCAAAATTAGACATTAAATTACATTTCAAATTCTTTCTCAAACTTTTGTTATTTGAAAATATCAGCAAATCATCGACATAGATAGCTAAAATTAATGTACTACTACTGTTCTTGAGAGAAAAAATGCAAGGATCGCTTTTACATTGTGTAAGACCTAAGTTTAAAAGTACATTATTTAGTTTAATATTCCAACATCTACCACTCTGTTTGAGACCGTACACCGCCTTCTTAAGATGCCACACCTTACCCTGCTGCAGCTCTTCGCCTGTGTTGGCTGGGGGTGTCACATAGATGTCCTCTTCGATATCCCCATTCAGGTAGGCAGTCGTGACGTCCATGTGGTCGATCCGCAGGTTGTCTCGGGCAGCTAGAGACAGCAGGTAACGAAGCGATGCATATTTCACCACTGGTGAGAATGTTTCTTGGTAATCTATGCCATGCCGTTGACTGCAGCCTTTGATGACCAGCCTAGCCTTATACCTGGTGACCCCTTCTTTGTCACGCTTCTGCTTGAACACCCATTTTGTTTTCAGAGGCTTCTTTTCAGCAGGTAAGTCCACTACTTCATAGACATTGTTTTTCTTCAGGGCATCAATCTCACTTTTCATTGCAGCTTGCCAGTCTTTGCTTCTGGAACTTGACATAGCCTCCTCGAAAGTAAGTGGTTCTTCCGTGTCTTCATTTTGCAGTGACAAGTAGGTAGGTTGATATCTTACAGTTTGTTTTCTTTCTCTCTTCTGTTTTCCTTGTGCCTGTAATAAATCAGAATTATATTTTATTTTACAAGTATCCTTTTTTTTTTTTCTGTTTTGGGCTTTTTGTTTCTTTCTTTGCATAGACATTTTTATCAATACTCTGTTCATCTTCACTAGTGTCTTGACATAACAAAAAATCATCATTTTCATCATCATCATCAGATTCTTCTGTCTGGAATTCTTTCTCTGATTTTATGTCAACATATGTATCATCTTGCCTCGTTTCAATCAAACAAGGCTTTTGAAACTCTTTCATCTTCTCAAAAAATACTACATCTCTACTAAATATGATGTTTTTAGAGTGAGGATCAATTAATCTGTATGCTTTCTTAGTCTCGGAATAACCCATAAATAATAATTTTTGCGATTTAGGGTCCCACTTCTTTCTCAGGTTTTTCGGTATTTGGGCCATCGCTTCGCAACCAAATATACGAAGGTTAGATAAGTTTGGCTTATTACCTGTATATGCTTCGTATGGTGTTTTATTCCAGAGACGACGGGTCGGAGACCGGTTCAGCAGGTAAGCCGATGTAGCCACCGCTTCTGCCCAGTATTCCTTTCCCAATGCAGCATCCGACAGCAATGTCCTGGCCTTCTCCACTATGGACCTGTTCATGCGCTCTGCGACGCCGTTTTGCTGCGGGCTGTATCTCACTGAAAGCTGATGAATTATACCATTATTTTTGAATATCGTTTTTATCTTGTCATTTACAAATTCTCTTCCATTGTCACTCCTGAACTTCTTTATCTTTTTACCAGTTTGATTTTCAACCAAGTTTTTAAAGTCTTTAAATGTATCATAAACTTGATCTTTACTGTTCAAAATATATACAAACAGGTATCTACTGAAGTCATCGATGAACGTTAAAAAATATTTACCTCCTCCTATGGAATTCTGTTCCATTGGTCCACACAGGTCGGAGTGTATGAGCTCTAGTGGCTCCGATGACTGTCTCTTGCTCACGTTGAAAGGTTCTCTCGCTTGTTTACCTATAACACAATCTTCACAAGCTTCAGTAGTGTTTATATTATTACCCATGCCCACTGACATGTTTTTCAGTAACGATAGTCCCTTTCTATTCAGGTGACCTAGGCGTCTGTGCCATAATATACCCTCTGAGCTGTCAGCTGCAGCATAAGCTAAAGTTTTTGGTTCATCAAGTTTATATATTCCATTTATCTCGGATGCTGTAGCTATTAAATCACCCTCTTCACTATATATTTTTCCACCATCATGCTCAAATATGACCCGGTGACCCTTTCTCACTACTTTACTGACTGAGAGAAGGTTCGCAGTAGCTTCAGGAACGAATAATGTATTTTTCACCTCTATCGCTGTAGACTGCAACCCATTTGTCACTTGAATCTCAGCCGTCCCTGTCGCTTTCGACTTAAAGTTTGTATTATTAGCCGCTGTAATGGTCACATCATCGTTTTGGATTGAATGTTTGAGCAACTTTATATCATTTACTATATGTGCTGATGCATCTGAGTCAACATACCAGTCAGAGTTTAAATTTGTACTCGAGCTAGCCATAAAGGCCCTCTTTGACTGACTTTTATTAGTGGTGGATTCATTATTGTTCTGGGGATTATGTTTATAATTACTATTTTTACGGCACTGTGCTGCTAAATGCCCTATCTTTTGACAGTTAAAGCAACGAGGTTTTTTCTTTTTAAACTTACTTGCTGTCATTGCAGTTTCAGACTCGTTGTTCTTTGCTTCTCCTGACCTCACTTCTTGGAGTATCTTCACCTTAATGGAGTCGCCGGTGATCTTCATGCCAGAGTTTTCCAAGCCCATTATCATAGGCCGATAGTGTTCTGGTAGTCCAGCAAGCAGCAACGTTCCCGTCCAATCCTCTGATATATTAAAATTAATTTCATTTAATTTATGGGCGGTACTGGTGATGGAATCTACATACTCCTCAACATTTTTACAATTTTCAAGTCGAGTGGTTATAAGTTTTCTCAATAACCCCACTCGCCGTGTCAAACCTGAATCTTCAAATGCGTTCTCTAGTGCGTTCCACGCATCTTTGGCAGTTTTTGCATTCTGCACGTGGCAATAATTTATAGTTTCTAAGCTTAATATAATTTTACTTAGCGCTTTCTTGTCCTTGGTTTCGTTCGTGTCGTCGCCGCTGACGGTGTTCCAGAGATCGTCGAGCTGAAGCCACGCCTTCATGGCGAACTTCCAGCTTGTGAAATTTTCTCTGCCGCGTAGTTTTTCCACGCAGATGGTCGTGTTGGATGACATGACGAATAAGATCACGCCTATCACAACGAATGAAACTATTGAAAGGCTTTGGATGCCGCGTTGCCGCCGCGCACACGCACACTTTTCGAGAAATTAGTCTTTGCACTCGCGACGCGAACCTGGGCCCATGACCTGTTGAGGCTATGGGTCAGGTTTGACATTAAATATAAACGATGGATACGGATTAAAGAAAGTTTATTTGTAAATCGCTCACAACAATGCAGCACAACATTCATGGACGGAGGTCGGATACAGAAGAAGTGTCATCACACAGACCACAGATAAAAGCAAGGAACTCCAGGTCCGCATAGACAATAAAAATAGCTATTCATAGACTTAGTGCCTAAAGAGGGACATTCACACATTTACAACATCGCTGCCTGCTATAAATACGACCACTCCCTATCGTCCTCGACCGGCCTGACTTGGGCCATGTTCATGATGTTCATCCACTGGGCATAGTAGGTCATAATCATGTATAATTCAATGCGCGATGCACTCGCGCCGGTCTCTGTGTCTCTATCGGCACCCAAGAATTGATGAAGTTTTGAAACGATGAGTTCAAATCAAAAGCTGTATCTGAGAGTAACTAGCGACTTGGAATAAAACTTATTCTACTTTGGTAAAATCGGGCCTAAGCGTGGTTCTGATGCATAAAGTCAAATCATGATCATCATCACCAGCCTGAAGACTTTCACCGCTGAACATAGGGCCTCCCCAGAGAGCGCCACTGTGAACGGCTACTCGCCGCCTGCATCTATCGGCTCTCCAAAAGAAAAAGGTCAAATAAACTTCATGAACTGTATGTACCTATACAGTTACAACCGCTACATTTTTGCCACAACAAGAACTGGTGCATTCTTCCATAACTGTACAATACGACTGTTACATCATCGCAGAACACTTCGTACACGTGGGAATTCCGGGGAATTCCTGGGAATGGATTCGCACTGAATTTAACTTGTTTGTTAGGTGTAAGTATGTGCTTATTTGCTTGATACATAAACGTACCTACTGTAGGTACCTAGTGTATTTGGAAGGGGACAGGTGTTGGATATTACTACGCAGTCGCTTCATTTTCTAAAGCTATTTTCGAAATCTAAAGTATTTTTCGGGTCGATTATGTAAACGCATAAACAATTTATTTGAGTTTGCATGTTTAAAGAAGGTTAAATGCATTTTAGGTCATCAAATCAAATACATAATCATGTATTGGCATAAAAGGGTTTATACATCTTAATGAGTCCATAGACTCACGAATTACGAGAACACCAAGGGCTCTATCATTTAATCTCATCTTCTGTAATAGAAGCCATTATTATTCAACACCAAAATAATTCAAAAGCGGCATTTTTTTTTAGTTCTGGATGTCAATTTTTCAATATGAATCAATAAGCACGATCTGGATCCCAAGTGCAACTGCGGCATAAGGTGCTCCGAGTCCGGGACGGCTTTATTGACGGCCCCGATAGCTCAGTTGGTAGTATCCCTGCCTTCTGAACTGAAGGCTGTGGGTTCGATTGCTACCCAGGACAAACATTTGTGTGATGAACATAGATGTTTGTTCTGTGTCTGGGTGTTATATTGTATTCTATGTATGTATTTACAAACAAAAAAAAGTATCTAAGTATTGTATCAGTTATCAGGTTCCCATAGTACAAGCTTTGCTTAGTTTGGGGCTAGATGACGTTGTGTGAAATGTCCACAAATATTTATTTATCTATTTATGACGGGTTTCTGGAACTGTCCGATACATGGCAACATGTCCAATGGTTGGGGTGGGTGGTGTCTATCTATATTATCGACCCTTCTGGGATAATTGATCTATCTAAACTATTATTTTGTTCGTTGAGATGAGAGTGATCTTCTGTATGGGTTGGTGTTGTTTATTTTTGACCGAAAAATAACGGGTACTTACCTATATTTTTCTGATACCCCCAATTATAGGTAAATAAGCTTTTGTGGAGCGCCACATAAAGTAATAAGGCAAAGTATTGCTTTCACAGCGCAACACCAACATAACTGTAAATAATTGCAAATACCCATATCAGCTACGTTATATTCACTGGGAACTACTTTTGGATTGTGCCGACTGACTAACAACTGACAACCATACAAGGACCCTGTCCATTGCCTACTCAATTCGCTTTTGGTCATAAACGTCGAGAAATCGCAGAGTTATAGGTGACGTGGCGATAGAAATGTCCGTTTGCTATTGACGGTAAGCTTTATATGGGTGGCAAGGTATTGTAGAATTTCTTACATCATCATTATCTTTGTGGTATCCGGCGCGGAAGACTTATCTTGGTAATACAATCATATCTTGGTTATGATCTTAAGAATTTGGTCAGTTATTTGCACACAGGGAATTCCTTGAAGAAGCTTTATTCGTCAGGTTTCAAGTTAATATTTAATACGTTATATAGTTTACTAGCTAAACCCGCAGCGTCGCTTCCGAAGACTGTGGGAACGTTTGATAGCGATGAAAAGTATCCCATGTCATTTTTGGAGTTCAACCTGGATTTCTACTCTATGTTCCCATTATGGTTCCTGACAGAGCTCCTTTCTACAGTATCTATGGACATACTGTGGTACGTTGTTTGCAGAGATACATAAATAGTTAGGTATTTTAGATCTTCATCATCGTCATTAAAAGTCGGACAACGTCCACTGCTGAACATAGGCCTCCCTCAGGGAGCGCAACTTGGAGCGGATGCTCGCATTTTAGACCTTCTTTTGCCTTATTTTTATTATATTAGAGGTAGGTGGGTTTTCAAATTCCGGTGATGTTGAAACTCTCTGGTATCATAACTTTTACTAATTTCCTCCACATAATCGTAAAAGGCAAATAGATTGCCAGACTGCACCTATAAAAATAGCTGTATTCGGCTCGTCATAATGCCTTAAATAGGCGATTAAGTAAGACAATGATCTCATCATCACAAGCTCCAAGACTTGTTCCGATTATGTATAAGGAAACCTTAACAACCTTAGAACATTAACAGTTTATTAATTTAAAAGCTTAAATATGTAAAGAAAAATAATGAGTACCCTTCGTAGGATTGGAATTAAATTCTTGATGTCATTTGTGTCAACGAAACGTTATAAGATATCTTTATCGTTTTCCGATAACTAACCGTCCACGTAGGTCTATCGCTGAACCATTAGAATAATCAATGATTCTAATTTCTACCTCCATGAACCCGGCACGGTGATCAGTCAAACTGGTTCTTAACATTTGGACAGTGATATTTTATTTCGCTTAAATTTAGATTTTCTCGCTTCGGCCATCCGCTATTGATTTATTTGCTTTAATTATGTTTAATTACGACTTCGGTGGTGATTAGTCTATTTGGTTAAGATTAATTGGAATATGGTGTGAGTTGGAGGCATGGCGGATTAAAATGCCAATATTTTACGAACAGTTGAAGAATGTCAGACTTGATATCATTGGAGGTTTATTAAACCTAATGAAGGTAATTTGAATACTGATAAATATTAGAAGTTAAAATGAATTATTATACCTTCATGTGATATGTTAATGTGATTAAAAGAAGTATATTATTAACGTGGCATTAACTGCGTGTTTTTTGTGTATGTAAAACAAGGCGGCACCTCATGGTCATCAGCAAAGAACAACTAGAAATTAAAATGAAGTCAGAAGTAGTTCATTGCTAATTCAATGCACAAGATGCTCTCGATCTTCCACTGCGCATAGCATAATGTTAGGACTCGGACTTTGCTCCTAATCTGACAATATAATAATAGCTCAGAAAGAAAAATCGAAAGTCGTTCATCGATTTTTGACTTCGATAAATAAGTACATTGAACAAATGAAATTTTCCATAGAAATCATCATCATCATCATTAACAGCCTGAAGACGTCCACTGCTGAACATAGGCCTCCCCCAGGGAGCGCCACTTAGAGCGGCTGCTCGCCTCCTGCATCCATCGGCTCCCCGCGGCTTTCACCAGAAATAATGTGAGACAATTAAACGTAAATTCCAAGCACAGGCTTCGCAGGCTTCGCAGGCGCACTTTATTTTTTTTGTTGCTCTGTGGTTCCAAGTAATAAAGCCACGATAAAGCAGTGGCTTACATGTCACTGGCGGCATATTGGACCCTGAGCGGAGCAAGGAATATTCTAGAGTTCCGAAGTAGAGTCTTGTTTTGACTCAAGACCAATTGGATGGAGCGAGGAGTTTAAGCTGCTCAAGACGACGACGAGCTTTATCCTAGAGGTGAATACTTTACTTTTCATACCTTCTAGGACTCAGTGAAAAGCCTGATTTGTGCAGTACCTACGGGGGTACAGTAACTGCCTTCCTGCATACAGTAGCGTAATTGCCAGTGCTTCAGTTGTACTATTATATTTTGTTTCTAATCCCCCTGTACATAACCGCAGTCACGGCAGATTTCTCGTGCTAAATGATGGATCCCGATCTTGCAGAGTTATTTTTGTGGTTTATGGCAAGAGTGGAAAGCGGGATTAATAAAGGATACTATTTATATACCCATTTATGTTTAATTTCCATCACAAAGTAAAAAACAGAGAATATCCAAGCATTTAGGCAAAATTCTTCAGAGCCGCACTGATGAATGTCTACTTATCAATCAATCAGATAAATTGCTGAAATCGTTTAGCGCACAGACCTAGAATTTTTTCACAACCTTAATTCTAGTTCCCAACCTAAATCTATTGTTTAGTGATTCATCATTTATAGAATGATATATTTGTGACTTACATTTTGCTTGAACTTAGCGGGGTGGGAAACTATTAAAAAACCTTATAGCTAAGGAAATCCATTTTTACGTGGTCTTGCAAATAATAAGAAAAATAAATTGCTACTTAGTTATCTGTGTACACTTTGGACTTTATATCTTGCATTTTTTTTCTCGTCTTCGATCATTTCCATGAAACTTCTGCCATGCACATTGCTAGTCTTTTTCAAAGTTGCGTTTCTTTTATGACTTGCACCATAGCTGCATCGCACATTCCGCGGGCACACGCGATCGGTTCTAGTCCACGACGAAGGAATGCGATAGATTTGCCGATACTGCACAATCTACAACGCTATGCCATCTGCACACAAGCACAGTATGTGTACATAGAAAGATCGTTTCCATTTTATGGAGATATTATTAATTAATGTCAGAACTTATTTTCGTATTTAGTTATTGAAAACAAGTCGCTATCTCTGTTGCTCCACAATAGAGTTAGAGTCAATCTTGACTATGTTGAAATGATAAGTTGAAGGGGTTAAGGGGCTGGATGGGGATGTAAAATGTCCACACATTTATTTATTTGAAGTGAAATAGTTCAAGAAATATCTAAACAAAACCGTTTCATAATTCAGCAACAACTTACGTAGATATTTGTAACACAAAATGACAGAAAAGTGGAAAACCGTGTGTTGAAATTTTATTGAATCTATCATGCGAATCGAATATTTGAAGCGGTTTTTATGCAATCGTTGAGCTATTAGTGCTACGTTTCTCTCAAGTAAGTAAATAAATTCATTATCTACTTAGTGCTCGCATAGCTAGCTAACCTAACCTAAAACCCTCAAGTTAAGGTAGATTCTCCATTATTCGCTAACACGTAACGCGTTAATATCTTCGTCGAATGGTTTTGGCTTAGAATAACTTATTCTATGACTGAACGCTCATTGGTTTTCTGTTGATCATCGGCTGGGTTCAAGCAATGAGCGAATAGGTAATAGTATTTGGCATTATAGTTAATAAAATAAAAAAAACAAAAACAAAACTGTAAAAAGTAGGAAAAAGGCCAAACCAAGACTTTTTTATGAAATGAATGACGAGCTTGTCGTTCACTGCTGCTGTGCTGTTAAACGACTCGGCCGCCGATAACAATTGCAGTGTCACTCGGAACTTTTAAATAATAAAGTTTCGCGTGACACTGCACTGCGCACGTCACCCTGAGACATCACACAGTCTACTAATCTGATTGTCAGACTGTGTAATCAGGCATAAAATCTCATTTGCCCAGTAATTTCACTAGCTACAATGGCCTTCAAACCGGAACACACTATCGGCAAAATAACTAGCAAAGCGGTGGTACCTACCTAGACGAACTTTGCAGAAAAGTCCTACCACCTAGTGTAGACTTACCAAGTAACAGTCAATAGGCTTCTCCCTTGGTCGATGGTACGCCTTCTGCAGCTCGGTCTGCTTGAGCGCATGGGCGATGTGGAGCGCACTCGCGTCGAACCTTCCATACTGGTAGTCAGGGGTGTCCCGGGAGATCTCCCGGGCTGGGGACGCATGCACGCTGCCACCGTTTGTGGTAATCCGCGTTGGGGATACTGGAAAAGATACGGAAATTAGAAAGAAGGAACGTACAGTCTACCTCCTAACTACTTATTTACGTATACTTTACACAGGTTTTTTATAATCTTTAAGTATAGGCAAAGCAATTGACCACTGTCTCATCTGATGGAAAATGACGACGCCGTCTACGATGGTATATAGTATTGAAGATTTCGAAATCATAGTTAGCTGGAAACAAGGAGGGCGGCAAGGTGTTCCACCCATTGGCTGTTCGCACTATGAAGTGCATAGCAAAACACTTAGTGCGGGTTGATAGAATTTCATCCATATAAGGGTGCCGTGTTTTGGTGCGCCTTTATGTCCGATGAAAGAAGGAGAATGGGGGAATGAGATCGTGTGTAATTTGGGTTTGCATTAAAGAGGACCGCGCTCCGGTTTGCGCTCCTGCCGCGCGCGGATCATGGATTATTCGTAACCACAAAGCAAAGATCGTCACCAGCTATACGTTGCAAGTTGCTACAGCTGGCATAGGGACCTTCTTTCCTCAAGGAAAAGAGTTTTTTTTTAATCTTAGATAGGCTTCCATTTTTGACCAGCATAGCGATTCAGGAGACCTCAGCGCTGAGCCTCAGCGCTGAGGCTCAGCGCTGAGGCCTCGATTCAACCAACTTTTATTTGAAAATAGAACGGAAATACCGTCATCGTTTCTGCAAAAAGCATGAGCTAGGGGAGAGCTTTCCGTTCTATTTTCAAATAAAAGTTGGTTGAATCGAGACCTCAGCGCTGAGCCTCAGCGCTGAGGTCTCCTGAATCGCTATGCTGGTGACGGTCTCAACTGATGGTAAAAGACGACGCTTGATCAAGTGTGTTGGTAGATGTCACAAAGTATAGTGACGTGTTATGTTATCATGGGTATAGGTAGGTACTTGACATTTAGTGATTTTGAATGCCGGTGCTCGGTGGACCGACGATCTGGTGAAAACCGCGGGAGCCGATGGATGCAGGAGGCGAGTGGCTGCTCAAGATGGCGCTCTATGGGGGAGGCCTATGTTAAGCAGTGCACGTCTCGGGCTGTTAATGATGATGATGATGATGATGATGATGATGAATAGGTACTTCATTTGCCCAGTAATTTCACTAGCTACAGTGTCCTTCAAACCGGAACACAGCAGTGCTTGCACTGTACTGCTTGACGGCAAAATAACTGGCAAATCTACTTAGGCGAACTTTGCGGAAAAGTCGTAGGTAGGTACTTACCTAGTAATTATAGTGATTTATTTGATTTATTACCAGTATCGTCTGATTAACGTGATCTGTACCCATAGTACGAGTTTCGATAGTTTACTAAAATTTGATTCGTTTACGTTTTCTCCCTTTTCTCCCATACATTTCTCTGCAGCGCCCCAAGCGGACACGTTGATGAACTAAACATGGCAGTACAAATTTTAATTGGATTCGCGCGTATTCACGTATTGGAAAACTCGTACTAGGGGTAAAGGCAAATTAATATTAAAATAAAGGAAAACATTAAATCACGACTTCTACTAGTCAAAGTTTATTTAATGATCCGTTTACAAATCAATTACTTATACCTACATAACAGGTTAATATATCGTAAAATCGTTAAAATCGTCCTATTAAGGCGTGGCCACATCCGCACAGTTGATTTACCTATAGCTTGTTTAATTAATAGTCTATTTCCGGTTTGACGTCCAATAATGGTCGATGATCGATCGATTGTCTGATTCTTTGTCAGTGTAGACCGGTATTTTATTGCTGTTAAAGTAGAGAAAAGCTTTCAGTATCGGGCCTGGTGGCTCAGTTGGTTGATTAGTTGGTTGGTTGGTTGGTTGGTTGGTTGGTTGGTTGGTTGGTTGGTTGGTTGGTTGGTTGGTTGGTTGGTTGGTTGGTTGGTTGGTTGGTTGGTTGGTTGGTAGGTAGGCTAGTAGCCCTGCCTTCAGAACTGAGGGCTGTGGGTTCGATACCTACCCATGACAAACATTTGTGTGATGAACATAGATGGTTGTTCTGTATCTGGGCATTATATTATATTCTATGTATCAGTTATCTGGTTCCATAAGTACAAGCTAATATGCTTTGCTGAGATGATGTCAACAGCCATATACAATTATAATTGCACGCAGATTTCTTGGTTCATTCACAATTAAATCCGCAGTTATATTAATTCAAGGTAAACTGCAGGTTCTTAATCTGGTAATACCGCATTCATTGTATCTTGCCTAGGAAATTAAATTATATACTTCGGTATAATTATGTGGATATATCGATGAATCTTGTAATGATCCAAATAAACTAAGAAGAGCTTCAGACTATCGAAATGTTTTGGAGCGAAAAATGTGTCACAATTTTGCTTGTTACTGATATCTCGTTAAGATAACTTCTATAGAAGAAGCAATACAATAAGAGAATGTAAATTTTACTCTGGCATGTTTTTTGAAGACGGTGGCCATCATAATTAATTAATTATCATAGGCGCACGACGCATCGACTTTGGGAACATGCCCCAGACCAGAAGGTTTATATTTATGGTCATATCCAATCCATAGAAGAATTTATATTTTTTAATATTATGGTCTAAGTCCCCAGTAGGCCCAGCGCAGGTTAAAGAGTGTTAAGTAGTGTTGCCTAGCGTTTGTGGACTATGAGAAAGCCTTCGATTCAATCGAGACTTGGGCGGTGCTGCAGTCCTTACAGCGATGCCAGATTGACTATAGGTATATCGAAGTGTTGAAGTGTTTGTACAGTAAGGCCACTATGTCAGTCCGACTACAGGACCAGAGTACGGAACAGATCCCATTGTAGAGAGGCGTGAGACAGGGAGACGTTATTTCTCCGAAACTGTTCACAAACGCATTGGAGGATGTTTTCAAGCTCTTGGAGTGGAAAAGATTTGGCATCAACATAAATGGCGAGTATATCACTAACCTTCGTTTTGCCGATGATATAGTCATAATGGGGGAGTAGCTCGATGATCTCAGCAACATGCTCAACGACCTCAGTAGAGTCTCCCGACAGGTTGGTCTTAGGATGAACATGGACAAGACGAAAATCATGTCAAATGCCCATGTTCCACCTATACCGGTAATTGTTGGGAACGACACTCTCGAAGTTGTCGACAAATACGTCTATCTAGGGCAGACTGTCCAATTGGGTAGGTCCAACTTCAACAAAGAGGTCGCCCGAAGAATCCAACTCGGCTGGGCAGCGTTCGGGAAGCTTTGAGCTATCTTTTCGTCCAAAATACCACAAAGCCTGAAAACAAAAGTTTTCAATCAATGTGTGTTGCCAGTGATGACTTATGGAACTGAGACGTGGTCTCTAACTGTTGGCCTCATTACTAAGCTCAGAGTCGCGCAACGAGCTATGGAGAGAGCAATGCTCGGTGTTTCCCTGCGAGATGAGATCCGCAGGAGAACTAAAGTGACCGATGTAGCTCTTAGGATTAGCAAGTTGAAATGGCAATGGGCAGGCCACATCATTCGTAGAACTGACAACCGATGGGGAAGAAAGGTTCTCGAGTGGCGACTACGAACTGGAAGACGCAGCGTAGGCCGGCCCCCCACTAGGTGGACCGACGACCTGGTGAAAGCCGCGGGGAGCCGATGGATGCAGGAGGCGAGCAGCCGCTCTAAGTGGCGCTCCCGAGGGGAAGCCTATGTTCAGCAGTGGACGTCTGCAGGCTATTAATGATGATGATGATGTTTTTTGAAGACGGTGGCCATCATAATTAATTAATTATCATAGGCGCACGACGCATCGACTTTGCGTACATGCCCCAGACCAGAAGGTTTGGGAATTTATGGTCATATCCAATCCATTGAAGAATTTATATTTTTTAATATTATGGTCTAAGTCCCCAGTAGGCCCAGCGCAGGTTAAAGAGTGTTAAGTAGTGTTGTGTCGACCATTATCTGTCACAACAAATAACCCACTTCCCACACCCACATTCAACTTAAAATATATAATTTCCACCTTATGATTTCCAACAAATAAATATTAATTAAACGTATTGTTAAACGCCGATTACTCTTATAACAGTTACATCACGATTGATATGCAAATTTACACTTAATTTCGTGGCAATAAAGTCAAAAGTTTCGTAAAGGCCTGCGTGACAAGTTGTAATGGTGTCATCGACCTAGTGGCCAGCCGTAAGTTACATACTATCTCACTAGGTAACCTCGTGCTTGACTAATGTAGGCAAAAGCGTTTTTTGTGCCACTAGAAACAGTTGTCTTGCGAAAGAAGTTATTAAAGCATTTATTTGACTTTCTTTGCGTATCAACCTACTAGAGAAGAGAGAGGTATTACCATAGAATACATAATAGTAGGCAGGTAGATTCTACTAAAAGAAGTCGCAGTTTCGTTATCAATTTGCGTAGCTTATTTCACGCTGAAACAGCTGAAAGTTATTCCTACAGAAACGAGTACCAGTATATCGATACGTACTCGATATCGAGTATTGTTCAATATTTTATACTCACACGAAAACCCAGCATAGTGCCTCACGTACCCACAGTTAGGTACCATTGGTAGGTCGATAACGCACAGAGGTCTAAAGAGAAAGACAAATAATCAGCTAGTATCCATTACGGTATGATACACATTAGTATCTGCTTCGTAGACTAGCGTAGCGTAACTACTCTGCCACAGACTAAAGAATACGTAATAGTACCTACTAGTACTATGTATATTGTACAGTACCTACATTAAGTGACGTTTTGCCGCTCTAGTGGTAGTGCTCCATCCATGGTATCATCATCATCATCATCAACAGCCTGAAGACGTCCACTGCTGAACATAGGCCTCCCCCAGGGAACGCCACTTAGAGCGGCTGCTCGCCTCCTGCATCCATCGGCTCCCCGCGGCTTTCACCAGGACGTCGGTCCACCTTGTGGGGGCCCGACCTACGCTGCGTCTTCCAGTTCGTGGTCGCCACTCGAGAACCTTTCTTCCCCATCGGTTGTCAGTTCTACGAGCGATGTGACCTGCCCATTGCCATTTCAACTTGCTAATCCTAAGAGCTACATCGGTCACTTTAGTTCTCCTGCGGATCTCCTCATTTCGGATCCTATCTCGCAGGGAAACACCGAGCATTGCTATGGTATATAGAGCCGAAACTAACCAATTATTTCTTTTTATGGCCCCGTGTGCTTTATTTAACACCGGTGGCTGTACTTGTTTTGTTATGTTACGGCTGCACTATCGTGTTACTGCCATATTACGGCCTTACGTCGTGGCTATATGTACATTCTGTCTTAAGTATGGCCATAATTATTGCCTATCACTGTAGTGTAGCCCTACCATTATGGTTAATTTACGAGATATGGACCATGAGTATATTTTGCTTATCACGATTTCTACATACGTTGGCTTAAAAATATTTTTAAAATTCAGTCCACCAACCTATTACTTATGAGCTACGTGGGACATACCATGATAAAATATACGCGTACCTGCATAGAAATATGCGAAAGGTATCGAGTAGAAAGTGTATTTCATAAGAATACTAGCTAATATTGTAATACTAGATACGTAATTATGATCTTTATTATCCAGTACGTATATGTTACAGTGTGCCTTAATCGGATCTTGCCAAAGCAGGTCGCAATTTTGCATCTAAATATGGTCAAATAGTTGCGTGTCTTAAACCTGATAAGGAACTGGGGTCTGCTTTACATCCTTTTACTAAAATAACTAGAATATTAGGTAAGACTTGGACATATTACGCGTTGAAACTTGTCAGAAAATATAGGTATATACCTACCTGCTTTCTTATTTTGTACGTATCTACTACCTATTTTTGAAATCGATTTTATTTTTGTTGTAAGTATACTTACTTCAAATACTTAGTACAAAAACTACCCGACTATATTGGATGATATCATAAGGCAGTAGCGGTATTATACTAGGTATACTAGGTACACATCAAAAAGTAAAAATATGTTTTCCGATCAATTTCTATTTTTTCCGCCTGGGGTGTAAGTAAGCACAGAATAGATCACAGTTGGCTTAAGAGCTTTACATTCAGATAAAATAAAGCCTTAATACAGCTATCTAAAAATTCCTAACCTAATAATGCAGTATTATATTATACCTACCTACCTAGTATTATATTATACCTATAAATCCTATAATATATAGAGGCTCACAGGATTTCCGTACTGTAGGATTAGAAGTACATACCTTATTTATATTTAGTCATACCTATGTACATATCGCAGATATACACAATGAGAACTATAGAGGGGTAGAGAGGGTTACCTACGTAGTAAATAGCTGGTAAAGTTATTTCTACATAAATCGAAATAAATTAAACGACAATAAATCAAACAAGTTTTAAATTAAATTACATAATGATTAAGGAAATGTAGTCTAGATTCTATTTAGGCTATAAACTATAAACTAATCTGTATACACGTAGGCATAAATTAATTATTGAAAGGAAAACAGGTATGCTAACTGCATTCCTACGCATGACCTGTTTTTTTACTGTTAATAAAAATTTGCGGTAGGATAGCTGGCTAATAAGATTTTATTATTTATTTATGTAAGAATCATAAGAATGTAATTTTTACGAGCCAGTCGTTTGCCTGATGTCAAGCGCATTACGACTGCTAACAGTTGGCTTGAACGGATCTTGGGGTCTAGCAAAGACTCCTTTTCATTAGCGTTAACGCCAAACGATAGCCCCAAAATGTATGGAGAATGACATTAGCTTTGACATTAGCTTTTCCGCAGGGGCTGTCATTCCCATACATTGTGAGTTATCGTTTGCGTTAACGCTAATGGAGAGGGATCTTTACTAGACCCCCTTAATGGTTACCTATAGAACATACTTAGAATAGGATACGATTTATCCAGAAACGTGGTGCAATTCTTGCGGGGCGCAGGGTGATCAATTTATCATGGGAGTGAAATCGCGGGTCGTAACTAGTCCTCAATAAGTTAATGATTTTTAGCAGTAGGTATCACCTGACTTTTCCTCTGATTTCATCGTAGCCAAGTAAGATAAGTTTTTGCAAGGTCGTATAGAGGTCATATAGGTTAGTCGAACGTTGCTAAGTTATTACGACCTCTAGATGCTCTACCTACATAATTAATTATGTAACAGACCCCCTGGGGGTCTAGCAAAGATCCCAATCGCTAACGCTAACGCCAAACGCTAACTCCAAAATGTACTGAAATGGCATTTATGAAATCGCTTACTTTTCCGCAGCGAATGTCATTTCAATACAGTTTTAGAGTAAGCGTTTGGCATTAGCGTTAGTGGTTGGTATCTTTGCTAGACCCCCAGGTCCAATCACAGGGCCCAATCGTGCCTTTAGGTCAGTGGGCTGTGGAGTGGAGTGCGGGCAGTGGAATGTGACTAGCGAGTAGCGACCGGTTGTTTTGCAACAAGTTCTTCTGTCTCTTTCACACTCGCTACACGTGAACGCCGAGAATGACCGAAGTAGCCGCAGTCGGAGCTTTCGGAACCATAAGTTAAATAATAATTTACCGCACTCTTCGGAAATGTGACTGGATTCCAAGAGGTCTTTTTTACGGCTGGTTAGGGGTTATGATTATGATCCATGTTGCTTACGTATTTTTGATGTACCTAATGGATTTATACGTAAGTATCTAAAGGTATTTCTGTTAAGTATATATCATCATCAATAGCCCGAAGAACACTGCTCAACATAGGCGTCCCCAAGCACCTTGAGCGGCTGCTCGCCTCCTGCATCTATCGTAAACCTATAAACGTTAAATTTTTGTAAAACTTGTTTGTGTTATTTTTTGGATTATTATTAAGGGCAAGAAAAGGTACTACTTTTTGTAAAAATGTTTGTTTTTTTAGGCACCTACTTGTGTAGTAGGTATCTATCTGTTGTGTAATATGTATTTTGCTCTTTTATATCCTATTCTATAATTTACGTAAAGAGCTTTTTCGTTTTATTGAATATAAGCAGGTAAGGTACTACTAGTAGGTACTACTAGGTACTCTTCAAGGTACATTATCTTATCGTAACTATTTCAAAAATGATCATAAGTTTGGGGAAGTGACACTATCTAGAAGTGGGCCTTTTTAGAAACAGTCATTTTTTAAATGATCTTTTCAAAAAATAGTCATTTATATACTTAAATGTAATGAGTGACAAACAAGCAGGCGGCCCACCTGATGGTAAGTGGTCACCGCCGCCTATGGACATCTGCAACACCAAGGGCATTGCCGGTGCGTTGCCACCCTTAGAGAGGACTATTTTAACACTTTTCTTAAAGCTCCCCATACTGTAGTTATGCGAAATAACCTCAGGTGGAAGATCATTCCACATCTTGCGAGTTCATGGAAGAATCGAGCGCAAGAATCGCATCATATGAGATTTCCACGTGTCTACAATATGTGGATGCCCGTAGGTAATCACTTTTAACGGCCTACGTTAAGTCTTCCGGTTAGAACCTTTCATCCTCATCGGTCAAAAATATAATAACACAACCGCACAAAAAATAATTATTATGGAACTATTATTTATTCCAGTAGACCCAGGCCATGAGACAGTAGGTAATAATACCAGTAAAGATAGAGCTTGATATATCATACTCACATTCAGTTTCATGACTGTTCCGCGCCAGTCCTCTGATCTGCTCATTCACGTAGTTATTGCTTTTAGGAACGTTCAGGGCGCTCCGGATGCCAACCGAGGAGTTGTCCAAGTGTCCAGGTCCGATCTTGGGCACGTGACTCGAGCAGTACACCTCTTTGTCTTCCGTCCAGTGCTGGTTGTTGAAGTACGTCTGTGGGAATGGAATTTCGTTCGTTTTGTGTGACTTGTTATTTGTAATTCCAGAGGAATTTCATTAGATGCCAGGGGAATCACCTCTTATATTAATTATCTCCTAATACATATTAAAAGTTGCAATTAGTCCTATTTAAAAATACCCTTTCAAGTTTCACCATTCTTTCCATGTTATTCCCATCCGCAAGTTGTCACGATATCGCAAAGGCACATTTACTATTTAATTCCATTCTTAAAACGTCCCATTTGTAGATCGTCTATAGATTTCAAGTGTTTTTGTTTAATATAGATCTACAGCGTAAATTGAAAAGTAAACTTTATTGCGTTAGTAACCATGTTTATTATTGTCTTTATTAGTACAAAAGCAATAAATTAAAACTATAACATTCACACTTACGCACGTACAGTATTATTTGTACAGTTAATAATGTCATGCATCGTGCATGCAGTAATAAAGACACACATTGAGTTACTGCGCAAACAATGATTCATGGTACCTATGCTGTAATTGCAACCTATTATTTAAATGAATGAAATAAAGCGGTTGTGTCAGTGTTTTTTTTTTTTGTTGTTTTTTTGTTCGTGTAAGTAATTAATTATTTAATTTGAACGGAACCGAAACTCGGCAGTTTGTTAGTCACATCCTAAATGTCATAAAAGCCCCAATACATGACCGACACCGCTATCTGTACTTGAATTAATTTTAATAATAATCTATACATATATACATATAATAAAACTGTAGAGATAAAAAAATCTGTAAATGCAAGATATGGAAAAAAAAATGACACAGGCTGGCTTGAAATTTTTCGCTGATCACGTTAAGCTACTTTTTAAACATTTTGTCTGTTTGTTTGTTTGTTTGTTTGTTTGTTTGTTTGTTTGTTACGGCACAACTCCGAAGATACTGAACGGATTTTCATGCGGTTTTCACTAATAAGCTTAGAAAAACCCGGCGCACAACATAGGATATATTAAATTTTATATTTCGTTAATTTTTTTTTTGGTGAAAATGTGTAAGATTTCATTATGAAACGGAACGGGATTTTAACAAGATGGCCGCTTCAAGGGTTCAAGGTAAACTTTTTTTTCTTACATTTTGGCTCCACACATAGTGTAGGTATTTAGCCAGTGTCAAAAGGTAAGTTTTATTTTGGCTACTAATCATAGATGAGAGAAAAACAATTTTACTCTGTGCTATTGACGGTAATTTTATTTCGGACTTATCTGGAGGCACAGGTTAAAGAAAAAAATTTCTGTTAGTATTATGGTGGTTATGGTGCGGCTTCATATACGCCCGAACCTTCGCTTTTGAGTTGGCGCGCAAAAACATCTCTGTTGACTATCCTCGAAGTTTTTATAGCGCCACAACCCAGACACACAGTGAATTTGTTTGCCTGCTGCGCAACCGACGCTAAATAAAATGGAGGAAGCAGTAGCGTTATATTGCATGTCGGCGAATAAATATGTTTTACAAACTGTGAGAGTATTATTTGCGATTACAAAAATAAATTTTAATAGTTTTAATTTATAATTGCTTATCAATATGAAGTAAAACCAATTTTTTTTTTGATCACTGTTGTTATTTATAGTGGCAACAGAAAAATATCATCCGTGAAAAATTCAACTGTCTAACTATCACGATTCATCCTGGTGACTGATGGATAGACAGACGGACAGCGGAGGTTTAGTAATAAGAATTTACCCATTCAGGACGGAGCGGAACCCCAATTATTTTTATTTCATTCTAAACAATCTCCACTGCACTAAGCAATAAGAAAGTAATTTAATGCATGTTTTTATTTAAAACTTAAAAAAAAACAGTAAATAACAATTGGCGCGCCTGCATTACCGGCAGTGTATCACACTTCGGGCTACGGCGAAATACATCGCGCGATAACTTCGTCTGCGCTCGATGCAATGCAGATTAAAGAAAAACAATCTGTTATTATGTAATTACCTATACCCAAGGAAGTCATAATATGTATTCCTTAAAGATTAGTTTTTTCGTTAATCTGTGGTCCAAACTAAAAAAGAGGACAGGTATAAGAACCTTCTTGAATATGAGCACGACATACACAGAGAACAAGGAATGTCGAAAACTAAAAACTTCTTAGACTTTTTATTATAAGTTTTAAGGCTTCACGCGATATCATATTTAGCCAAAATTGAAACATAACTAAAATTATTATTCATGTTTTAGATTTATTGGGTTCTGGCAAGGACAAAATTCTTTATTGGCGATCTGTTATTATGTATTAGTATTCAAAAATCTACTACGCGTTACCATTCGAAATAAGTATTTAAAATTGTATTTATAGTACCTATAGCTTAACCTAAAGTAGTAACATTCAGTAATCTGTGCCTATAGGTACTTAATTTATTGACCCTTTTTTTTGTTCCTCGCTTGAGGATTGGCGTCGCACGTCTTGTGCATTTGCCAGCTTCATGTTTACTTTTCATCGTCTTCTATTCTGTTGCTTCTGCTTCTTCCCAATATTTTCAGAAGTGAAGATTTTCAGACTCCTCTTTTGAGGAATTTATGTATAAACATGTTTTACAATTGTTTAAAACGGGGAAACCATTTACTACGCATTGTAAAACCTTTTTTATTTTGGCATTAGACAAAACATGTATTTAGCCAAAGATACGAAGTATTTTATGAAAACTGTTTAAACGGGAGATTCTTAGACTTTTTATAATCATTCATAAGGCTTCACGCGATTATCATACTTAGCAAATATTGAAGCTTACTTAATTAAATTTTTTATTGAAGTTTTCGATTTATAGGGTTTTGGCGGGAGCAATGTTCTTTATTGCCGATCTGGTCAAATGCATTATTTACATAAAGTTACTACACGTTACCATTCTAAATATGTAGTTAAAATTATTTTTGCGCTAATGCTACATTCTGTATCGACCCCAAAGAAGTTTTAACGTACCTGTAGTACTTATAGCTACTTAAGTTATAGACCCTTACCATTGCTACACATTTTAAAACCTTTTTTATTTTGGCATTAAAGTAAGCCGGAGCGCGTGCTATTATTTGTATTTAGCCAATGATACGAAATATTTTATGAAAAATGGTTAAAAAGGGTATGTATTTAGATATAATAATATGTAGGTATTCATTATGGCAATTGTATCCTCGAATTAACAACAACATGGCGCGTAAGGTTCGTTTTTGACTGTTTTTGATTTGTTCTTCTTCTTCTTCTTGCATGTTGATAATAGTTAAAATATTTTAGATCTGTAGGCGATTAAAAAACCACGGGTAAAAATGATTAGATTACTCGGTTACTCCAAGAAGGTTAAAGTTTTAGTAAGTAACTATCTTTGGAGTTTTGGCGGGGGTAAGTTTTTAATTATTTATCTTAGTTTCTACAACAAGAAACATAATATAAGCGTATTTATTATTAAAACTAGCTTTTGCCCGCGGCTTCGCACGCTTGTGTTATGTTATTTTTACGTTATAAGTAGTTCAATGATAGATCATTCATTTCGTACCAAACAACAATATGCACTAAATCTTTTCGAAGCTGAGCACAGTAACCTGTATTAGCATAGGTATAGGTATAACGCAAGTATAGCCGTGAGTGGAAGCTATTTAAGCCATTACCTAAAATTAAATGTTTTGAGTCTAATATAGATTTATAGCAGTATAAGAAGTTTCAAAAAAAAAACTACAATTTTATAAGTACCTCTTCATATTACAACAAAAAGAAATCATCATCACTTCACTCAGGTCTTTAACAGAAGTTTCAGTAAGTTTTGTTTAGGTAGTAGTTACCTAAGCAGGCAGGTACAGTTTAGAAAATATGGAAGAATCATACACGATGATGCTGTTTTGCTCAGTTTTACATATTATCCGCGCGCTTTTTATACCATTTACCACATTTTTTTACCTTCTTAAGTTTGGCTCCATACGAATTGAGTACGTACACTTAGCCAGTGTCAATAATAAGTTTATAAATTGCTGGAGATATGCATTTACCTGTACGATGCGTACATAACTAATTTTCTTAATACTAATTAGGAATTACAAATACTAAACCACCACTCCTTAAAGAATCGACAGTTATAGTTATTATTATGTCCACTATTTTCCACGCTGTCTCATTCCCACTGCACTTTCAACATACCTACCTAGTGATGAAAGTGAGGAAATAGGTTAAATCGTCATTACATAATTATTACTTACACCCAAAGATAGTTAATTACCTACTATAACTTTCTTGAAGTAACCGAATAATCAATCATTTTTTGCTCCCGTTGTTTATTTCAAAGCCCACAGATCTAAAATATTTTAACTATTAAAAACATATATCAACATGCAAGAAGAAGAAGAAGAACAAATCAAAAACAGTCAAAAACGAACTTTACTCGCCATGTTGTTTTTAATTCGAAGATACAATTGGCATAATGAATACCTACATATTATTATATCTAAATACATACCCTTTTTAAACATTTTTCATAAAATATTTCGTATCATTGGCTTACAAATAATAGCAAGCACTCCGTCTTACTTTAATGCCAAAATAAAAAAGGTTTTAAAATGCGTAGCAATGGTAAGGGTCTATAACTTAAGTAGCTATAAGTACTACAGGGGGTCTAGCAAAGATACCAACCACTAACGCTAACGCCAAACGCTAACTCCAAAACTGTATTGAAATGACATTAGCTGTGGAAAAGTAAACGATTTCCAAAATGTCATCCTAGTACATTTTGGAGTTAGCGTTAGTGGTTGGTCATCATTAACAGCCTGAAGACGTCCACTGCTGAACATAGGCCTCCCCCCGGGAGCGCCACTCAGAGCGGCTGCTCGCCTCCTGCATCCATCGGCTCCCCGCGGCTTTCACCAGGTCGTCGGTCCACCTAGTGGGGGGCCGGCCTACGCTGCGTCTTCCAGTTCGTGGTCGCCACTCGAGAACCTTTCTTCTCCATCGGTTGTCAGTTCTACGTTCTGTCAGTAGTGGTTGGTATCATTATACAATACCTACCACTAACGCTAACGCCAAACGCTAACTCCAAAATGTACTGCAATGACATTTCTGAAATCGCTTACTTTTCCGCAGCGAATGTCATTTCAATACATTTTTGGAGTTAGCGTGAGGCGTTAGCGTTAGTGGTTAGTGTCTTTGCTAGACCCCCAGGTACCTTAAAACTTCTTTGGGGTTGATCAAGAATTTAGCAGTAGCGCAAAAATAATTTTATCTACCTAATTAGAATGGTAACGTGTAGTAAGTTTATGTAAATAATACATTTAGAATAGAATAGAATAGAATAAACGTTTATTCATGACAAAAAGGCACACAAAAAACAATAACAATCGCAAAAATTAACAATAATACAAAGAAAAAGTGTTGTTTGCCCGTTGCCACGAATCGGTCCCAACTCAGCATATTGCTGGTCATACAACCAGCGCTGGTCTTCCGTTGGGGCCGTTTCGGCGTCGTCACGGCACGGTTTACAATTAGGTACCCAAACTGAGAATAATCTAAATAATCCTATGCTCAGCAATTAATTATAATAAACTTTGTTAAACAACGAACAATAAAAGATAAAACAAATAGGCATTAGACACAAATAAGTACTTAATTAAAACGAGTAAATAAAGAGGAAATGGATAATTCAGTAATTTAGATCAACAACATTTGTAAGTAACCAAAAAAAAATTTACAATATTTAAAATTTAATATATCCTATGTTGTGCGCCGGGTTTTTCTAAGCTTATTAGTGAAAACCGCATGAAAATCCGTTCAGTATTTTCGGATTTGTGCCGTAACAAACAAACAAACAAACAAACAAACAAACAAACAAACAAACAAACAGACAAAATGTCTAAAAAGTAGCTTAACGTGATCAGCAAAAAATTTCAAGCTAACCTGTGTCATTTTTTTTTCGATATCTTGCATTTACAGATTTTTTTATCTCTACAGTTTTATTATATGTATAGATGTATATACATATAACTATGAATCATCATTGTTTATTCAGTTAAAGTATATAAAACCAACAGTGAATGTACCCGTGAACCGTAAAACATATGTTCATAAATGTTTGCTCTAAGAATATATTTGTTGAAAACCGTGAAGAATATTTTTATAATAAACACAAGAAGTAATTATGAAATTAAGGTAATAGTGGATGAGTCTTTTTCACCTTTCGTAGAAGAAAAAATTCAAAATTTCAATAACGCATCAGACAGGTTACTCAAAATTAACGCCCACATAGCTTTTACAATTATTCGCTTTTCTCTATTTGTCCCAAAATTTACTTATATTTTACGATGTTGTCAACTGTGGAAACACAGTGAGCTCCTTATGGGCTTAGACAGCATTGTAAAGAATACTCTGGTTTCGGTTTTGAATGTTAATATGGATGACAGCCGACAGGACGTGGTCGCAAGCCTCTCTACCTGTGCGTTTAAGAGGTCTAGGGATACGCAAAATTTCGAGTGTTGCATTACCGGCATTTTTATCCTCTGTACATGGTACACATAAATTAATAGAAAAATTCTTGCTCCGTCTTTAGGTACTTTTGAAGTAGCTCATTTGTCAGAGGCAAAGAATGCCTGGGGCTTGGCTTGTCCAAATTCTGATCTCCCGGTGGTTCTTTCCTCACAGAGGCTGTGGGACCGACCGCTCTGCGAACTAGCACGGAAAAATCTTTTAGATACGTGTCCTAGCGTCGCAGATCGTGCTCGGCTTCTCGCAGTCTCTGTGTGGGAATCAGGACTTTGGTTACAGGCCATGCTTTCTTTCAACACCGGTAGCCTTTTAGATCCGACTGCTTTTCGCTTAGCTATCAGCTTACGTTTGGGAGCAAGATGCTGTGTAGCCCACCGCTGCCAGTGTGGTACTGCAGTTGATCAGCTCGGTCATCACGGTTTCTCGTGTTCGAAAAGTGCTGGTCGAATTTCGCGCCACGCTAGTCTTAATGACATCATTCGCCGGGCTTTTACCACCGCCAATGTTGCAGCCATTCTCGAACCGAATGGTCTCATGCGTGACGATGGTAAAACACCTGACGGAATGACTTTGGTTCCCTGGAAGATGGGGCGGCCTTTAGTGTGGGACGCTACTTGCGTCGACACTATGGCGCCGTCACACCTTCCCGAGACGCACGTTAGGGCCGGCGCCGCGGCTAATTCGGCTGAGCAGCTAAAGCGGCGCAAATATAGTAACCTCGGTAGCGGTTATAGTATATTTGAGCCGTTTGGCGTTGAGACCCAGGGTCCGTGGGAACCGGGAGCTCACCGCGTTCTCCAAAGTCTATCAGAGCGCCTGGTCGACGCGACGCGTGACCAAAATGCTCGCACTTATTTGGCTCAACGCATCAGCATTGCAATTCAACGAGGCAATGCTGCCAGCATGTTGGGTGCGCTACCTACCGGCAGTGGGCTGGAGCATTTGGACTGTCTATAGGCCATCGCGGTCTATTATACAGTCCATACGTTCTTTGTAGTAGGTATAGTGTAGCTAGTTAGTGTGTAGTGTAGTTAGTTTTAGTTTAGTTTTGATTATTGTAGTAGCTAGCTTGAGTAATAAAGGCATATTGCCCGTTAAAAAAAAAAGAAAAAAAAAGGTAATAATTATAGATTATTCCAATCCTGAATATTTATCCTGAAGCCAGTTTTCATTAAGTTGTTACTGACTACTGGCGAAAGAAAAAGAATTAAGTGTTGGCTATTCAAGTCGTTCACTAAACGCTAATCATTTGTTATACTTATAGATAGATAGATAGATAGATGAACTCTTTATTGAAACACCACATATACAGAAACACTCAATGTACACGCACAAGCTTAAACTTATTTTACTCTTAAATAAAAAATAAATATTTATTTTTCCAATATTTATAAATAAGTAAGTATAACAGGATCTCCAGTTATATTTAAGTAATATGCTGACATTTATAGGTCGGTGCATAATAATATCAGCCCCTCTAATAAAAACGCCCATTACTTATAACTATAGGTGTAGTATACCTATAGGTATCTTTTATATTTACAAGTCGAGGTAGTAGTTTCTGATAAGCTTGTCTAGGTAGGTATTACCGCTTTGCCAGTTACTTACTCTGTTGCCAGTAGTGTGCTAGTGTGCAATAATTGCATACGATAGATACTGTGTTCCCGTTTGAATGGCAATATAGGTAGTGAAATGACTGGGCAAATGAGACTTCGATCTGATTTACAGTCTATTAATATTATTACTAGGCTGTGCTGATGTCTCAGGATGACGTGCGCAGTGCAGTGTCACGTGAAACTTTCGAAAGTTCTGAGTGTCACTGCAAGTACTGCAATTGTTATGGCCGGCCGTTATTGAACGACTAGCTCGTCACATTATTCAATAACATTAAAAAAGTCGTTGAAGCTGACGACTAAAGCTAAGTCGTTTGTAAGTCCGATAAGAAGTAACAAGGTCGCCAAAATGCCAGCAAGTTTCGTGAAGATCCAAGCCAAGGTCGACGGGTCACTCGTCAGCTATTTAGGAAGCGCCGGGTTTTTACTATTGTTACTTTAATAGATTAAACATTTTCTAATGTCAAGAACTAGTTTTTTTTATGAGAATGAATGACGTGACGAGCTCGTCGTTCACCTGGTGTTAAGCGACACGGCTGCCCATAACAGACACAAACAAACAAACAAACAAACAAACAAACAAACAAACAAACAGACAAACAAACAAACAAATAAACAAACAAAACACACAACAAAAACAACCAAACGATTTCGATTTTCTTCAATATTTTTTTATTGTCAGTGGGTTTGCGTTTGGCCACATCTCACCTGATGGTAGCCCCACCAGCAATAAAAAAATCTAAATCCTTAGCGTAGGTACCTATACATAAGCAAGTGCTTATGTTTATTCTAAGTCTAAATCTAAATAATAGTGCATAAAGAAACTCACCTTTAAAGTAAGCTTAGTCCCGCAGACGGCACACTTGAAACACCCACTATGGAAGAAGGTGAAGTCTTTCAGCGGACCCACCCTGTCCACCTGATAAACTATTTCATTGCAACGAAAGCACGTGCTCTCGTAAAAGTTCGGGCGGTACATGGCTCTTACACCTGGCAACTCAAGTCATAAACCTGGCAACCTGGTACTTCGAGTCACGGACCTGGCAAATCAGGTCATAAATCTGGCTACCTGGTACTTCTAGTCGCAGACCTGGCAACTCAGGTCATAAGCCTGGCAACCTAGTACTTTGTGTCACGGATCTGGCAAATCAGGTGATAAACCTGGCAACCAGGGACTGAGTCACAGACTCAAGTCATAATTCACTGCACTGCATTATCACTGTCACTTCACCGTAGAGTTATTGCCACTTGTCACTGCACTTACGAGTTACACTGTCACTCGACTTTTTCACTTGATAATCACGTGAACTTTCACTTACATGAACATGGCTTCTGAAAATTATTTATTAATTACTTTTCTGTTACAGAAAACAAGTTTCAATCGTGTTTCTCTAACTTTTTTCTATTTTTGGGAAGAAGACTGTGTAACTAAGCAGTATTGTGTTCGAAACAAAATAATATGCCTAGAGAACCATCTAAAAAGTTCATTATAAACTATTCACAGACATTTGGTTTTCATGCTATTATCCGCAAACGGTGCGCGTCCCTGCTTGGTCGCTGGCGTGGCAGCTCTAACGGCATCCTGTCCGCGCTCGCCGCTCGTTGGGATAGTCCTATGTTTGCACACTGGATGCGTCTTCACAATGAGCTGTAGATATTGATGGGCAGCTCATTGTGGGAAGGCTGCGGGGTGGTTTGCCCGCACTCAATAGGTTATACTTTTATTTGTTAATGTTTGATGTTCTTACGGTGTTTTAATTTTATTTATATTTTGCAATTTGATTTGATTTTATGTTATTTTATTTGAAGTCTGACTATTTAATTCTGATTTAATTTTTGTGTTGAATTCAAGTTTTAATTTTTATTCTAATTTATTTGGATTCTTATTTAATTTTATTTTTATGATTGATCAATGTGTACCTACTATGGACCCAGTAATGTCTGAAATAAATAAATATTTATTTATATTTATTTATAATTAAGCCAAGGGCCAATGTGTTGCTAAGCCAGACCTTGTGGCCTAAACAAAATTGTTTAGTGCTGGCTATTTGCCCATACAAGACCATTGATCCGATTGGGCGATGTGGTCGCTAAGCGACAAAGCCCTTATTTGATTGTATTCAATAAAATTAAAAAAAAAAAAAGACCATTGTTAAAGAACAATATAAAGTCAGCCTTCAAGTAAGTATGTCACAGAGATGATAGGTTTATCTTACAAAAAAAATACCATACATTATCTATCGACCCTGTTCATAAATTATGGTTGTGTACTTCTGTAGCCTTCATAGATATTTCTATTAAAATCATCATCATCATCATCATCATCATCATCATCAACAGCCTGGGGACGTCCACTGATGAACATAGACCTCGACCATAGAGGGCCATTTAGAGCGGCTGCTTGCCTCCTACATCCATCGACTCCCCGCGGTTTTGACCAGCGCGTCGGTTCATCTAGTGGGGGGCTTAGCCTACACTGCGTCTTCCGGTTCGTGGTCGATGTTGCCTACCCACTGCCACAACTTGCTGATTCTAAAAGCTATATTAATGATTTTAGTTCCTTGCGGATCTCCTCATTTCGGATCTCACAGCGGTCGTAATATATTTGGGGTTAAAATCATAAAAAAAAACCTAAAATCTTGGCGTGTATAATACCAGACGCGGTGGTGATTTACGTAAACGCGGCAGCGTATCGATCCATTCCACCCCTCTGCTGACCAACCCTTGTCGCCTTCCCTTGTGTTTTATTATTCTCGTCTCTTTAAAAGAAATTCAATGTCCATTTAGGATAAGCTTACAACATACAAACATCCTTTCTTCTCTCTCTAATACTTTTTTTTGTCAACATTTGTTTAAGTTCTTTTGTAGGCTTGTACGTTATGGTACTTATTAATTTGACATTAATTTCAAATCCTAATAATTAATATCAGTACACCACAGCCGCAGCATTAGCACAAACTGATTAATGGTGAAAATAGCTTTCAGTTGCGGTAAGTGGGTACTTACAGAATTTGACTGCACATTTAAATTCTAAAATTAACCCTAAATCATAAAAAATTCCAATAACTACTACTTTAGTTCACCTAAAGTTTTGTTTTATTCGTGCGCCACAATTTTTATTCTATCTATCTGAATAAGTTAGTAAACGTACCTACCTATGTAGATTTAAGGCTGCATTCGGTTATACATTAGACCACACATCTAAGAATGCCGCAACTATTGGAACGTGTCAATTTAATAGTCGGTTCTGTTATAACTCACGGTATTTATACAATACATGCTTAGCGCGTTTTCCCGTTTGTATTAAGTACGTACACTTATTTATCATTAAAGTAAAGTAAGGGTCCGCGTTCTACCAACACTGACCACTACCATGAAGCACAGAAAAGATAATAATCAATGTCCAGCAAAGCGAAGGTACAGAACTGCGGAAAAATCCTACTAGGTACCATCCTGCCAATCTCAAGATTCGTTGATTACCTCAGCATGCTTGTGCTCATCCGTATTAACTGCTTTATCATCATAATCACCATCACTGGAACAGTCAGCAAACCAAGGCTGTGCTCCTATATCTCAAGGATTAGAGGTTGGCTAAGGTTGCCGAGTCTGCAGGGAGAAATGCACAAAATACCCCAAACGAGACAGTCATTGCAGGTCTTTATCGCCCCATTTAGAATAATAATAGGAAATCAGCTAAAATCGTAGTAGTACTAGCGATGGCAATTAATGCGATTTTGCGTAAATTTCATAAACATGCTAATTCACGAGTCTTAGCATGCTAATTGCTATTGCTATGCTATTTGTTAAAATGAAAAATGAAATGAAAATTGAAATGAAAAATGAAATGAGACATTATAATAAAAATTAAATTCAAAACGAACTAAATGAATTGAAATAAAATTTTATATTTCACAAAATTTAGCAACTACATTTAATTTGCGATATGCTAATATAGTTTTCATATGCTAAATGTTAATGCGAATGCTAATTAATCCATCACAGTACGTATAGCACCTACAATCTATTCTGTGCTATAAAGCCAAAAAGGCATCACGAATAACGCAATATCCAAAGGTGACAAAAACGTTTCCAACTTAGAATAAGTTGGAAACGTATACCTATATTCTTTCCAATTATAAAACCGGTAGAAATGATTGGGCTCTCATACAGTTCTCTCCGAAATGTAGTAGGAATACATTATGGGCAGTGATGGTCAATGAAATCGGTAATATATGGAGCGCGTGGGCAAGTGTGGGCATTAGTGTGGGCACGCAGGGCTGATTTGTAAAACTACTTTTACTTATTGCTCAATGATCGGATCAATATGGTATTGAAGTAGCTTGACAGACTTGATTATTGTATAAATTAAAACTTAGGCGTGATTTTCCAACGGCTGGATAAAGTTTCATCATCATCATCATCATCATTAACAGCCTGAAGACGTCCATTGCTGTACATAGGCCTCCCCCAGGGAGCGCCACTTAGAACGGCTGCTCGCCTCCTGCATCCATCGGCTCACCGCGGCTTTCACCAGGTCGTCGGTCCACCTAGTGGGGGGCCGGCCTACGCTGCGTCTTCCAGTTCGTGGTCGCCACTCGAGAACCTTTCTTCCCCATCGGTTGTCAGTTCTACGAGCGATGTGGCCTGCCCATTGCCATTTCAACTTGCAAATTTTAAGGGCTATATCGGTCGCTTTAGTCCTTCTGCGGATTTCTTCATTCCGGATCTTATCTCGCAGGGAAACACCGAGCATAGCCCTCTCTATAGTTATTTCACTGTCTTTTGGTTGTCGGTGTTAAATAATATCCAATTAATAACTGTTAATCTTCAAACGTACATAGGTATTTGCCTGTTTGGGAGCGTCCAAAGTTTTTTTTTTTATTATGAGATTGAATGTCGTGGCGAGCTAGTCGTTCACCTGATGTTAAGCAACACGGCTGCCCATAACAGTTGCAGTGTCACTCGGAACTTTAAAATAATAAAGTTTCGCGTGTCACTGCACTGCGCACGTCATCCTGAGACATCACACAGTCTAGTAATCAGATTACCACACTGTGTAACAAGGTCATAAAGTCTCATTTGCCCAGTAATTTCACTAGCTACAGTGCCCTTCAAACCGGAACACAGTAGTGCTTGCACACTACTGCTTGGCGGCAGAATAACTGGCAAAGCGGTGGTACCTACCTAGACGAACTTTGCAGAAAAGTCCTACCACCTAGTATATAAATAGTACCATAAAAGTGGCATTTTATGGGAGAAGTCTACATGCTCAGCAGTGGACACCTTCCAGCTGAAAATGTGTTACTTATTTTGCCACAAAAACATTTACGCTTAAAAATTTATCCGTCTCTCCCCCTTTTTTTTGAGGGTGGGAAATGCCCTTGCACTTCCCTGAGTCTGTCCCTTTACTGTCCCATCTATTCAGGTAATTATAATAGTATAGAAAACTATTATTAATATTTGAACTTTTCATTTTTCATTATAGTTGTGTTCATATCGAGTAGGTTGTTTGCCTGTGTTATTTATTTTTTTAATTAGTATTTTTTTTAAGTAAGCAAGGCAATACAGCCACTTTTGTGAAATCTTAGTAAAAAAAAGTGCGATTTCCAGTACCCATCCTTATCCATCTAGTTTCTACTGACATTTGCGTAGCCAGCTATGCAAGTTTCGCGCGGCATGCTTTTTGCCCACAACGCACTGCGAAGGCAATCAGTGTATTACCATATTCATTAACTGTACCTAGCCCCTACTTGTGGGAATGGAGGTGTGTACAGTGGATTCATCGGGGCGAACAGTGCAGTGTAACTGTACAACGATAAGTGTAGCGATAGATTTAATTAAGCGTAGCTAGCTCATCAGATTCATTGGAGCAATGCTGGCTGTAATGAAGTGTGCTTTTTAATTCTCACTTAGATTTCTAATTCGAGAACGTTTGTAAGCTTGTAGATTTATTTTAGTACGTACATTTTAGTCCAGTAGGGTGTATTAATTAGCGACGATCAACATTTTCCAATTTTTTATCATAAGCTTTCTAAACATGCACCTTATTATCATGTGACAAAAAATGAACGAATTTATTTCATAAGTTGTAAAGCTACTGATACCGGACTATTTCGGTTGTGAGCTCATTGCCTACAATGAAAGATGTCATTGCAGCAAATTGACTAAGAAACAGATTGTCTAACCATCAATGCCTAAACTTTGTATTTGCCTAGATATGGGTTGGTCTACAAATCGAAATTCCTAAACAGTACTTTGACACCGATGCCTAACATTATTTAGGCTCAGTTTATTGGAAACTCTTTGTCTGTCTGTCCATCAGAATCCTCTTTTTATGCTAAAATACGTCATCATCATCATTCAAAGAGCGCCACCTTGAGCGGCTGCTCGCCTCCTGCAACCATCGGCTCCCCGCGGCTTTCACCAGATCGTCGGTCCACCTAGTGGGGGGCCGGCCTACGCTGCGTCTTCCGGTTAGTGGTCGCCACTCGAGAACCTTTTTTCCCCATCGGTTGTCAGTTCTACAAGCGACGTGGCCTGCCCATTGCCAAAAATACATACGTTTGACAAATTTTCACACGCAGTAGTGTCAAGAGTAACCCTGCTGATCATAGGCCTTTTTTTTTTTTTTGAACGGGCTAATGCTGTTGGTCTCTAACGACCTTTACAGCGTCACCGGGCGGGAGGGCAGGCGCTTAAGGCACCCAGCCGACAAAAGTGGGGGGCAACTAGCTCAAGGGCACCCCTGGGGTGCGAGCCTCGGCTTGGGCTGTTGCCGGGATAAGAGGATCGAGAAGGCTACGTCCGCTGGAGGAGTGGACCCTATGGAAAGTCGCGACCGTTCTAACTAACCTACGGGGGGTGCGTCGACCTCGCCGGCGGGGTCGGTGTCTGATTGTGTTACGCTGGTATCCTATACCGGTGCCGAAATCGGTATCTGAGCCAGAAGGGCTAGGCTGGTCCGGTGATCCTAGCGCAGCCGAAACAACGGCTGCTATAGAATCTTCCGGGTCGCTCAAGACGTGTCTTGGGCGGCGACGACGGGGTGTGTCTTGGGCGGCGACGACGCGGGGGTGAATGATCATAGGCCTAGTATATTAGATATCTGTGACGATGCTGTCCAAGGTGGGGCACTAATATTATTATTGTTATTAGAAGCAGTTATTTATTTTATACATTAGGTACAGTTTTTTTTTACGTGAGAATTATTATAGTTTCCGGCACGTTGCTGACGAATCGTGTTCAATAGGCCCTGACATTTTGACGTTAAATCACAATAAAATACGTTCCTTATATTAATAGAATATTTAGACACTTTGTGTCATACAATAAAATAAAGTGGGAGGTTGAATTAATAAGTACATAGATAGGTAGTATGATGAAAACTATTTAATTATTATGTTCTACAATTTGGACAGTTTTAAAATTCATTAGAAAGATAAAATTAGGTATTAAATTTTATTATTTCGTCATGAAACACCTTGTCCAATCAAAGGTTGTCTGGAAGAGATTGCTGTCAGCGATTAGACCGCATTGTAACACTAGTTCATTAAGATTCTTTTGTACTGGCATATTTAATTGGTGGGGCTATAAAGAGTTCTCTCTCTATCAATCCTAACTTAATTGACTCTATATTGAGGTGTTTAAAAATATTAATAATATTTTTTTGGTTTTTGGTTTTGCTTTTGTATAGTATACATATTTTTCAAAAAAGAGAAAATGAACATATAAAAATAATGCGTCTTTCCAACCAAGTCTATTTATTTATATTTTCGTACCTATTTTACTATATAAGTAGGTAGTCAAAGATTTGTGTAAGTATTCGTGTTGCATTGTACGTAAAGGTAAATTCGTTAATAATGTATCTATATTTAGAAGTATTAAAACGAAGTACTTAAAATACCTACTTCGTACCTACTTAAGTATAAATAAGTACTTGAAAGTAGAGAACCTTTAGATAGTTTGCAAGCTTTTGTAACAAGTTACGTCATCCCATGTCTTGACCTTACAAGAATGCGGGTTTTACCCAAAAATGCTACTAGGTTACTACAAACGAGTTTAATATTGTAATCACAATACATCCAGCCAATAGTAAATTATGGAATAAAAATTACAAACTATAAGTATAAATATGTAAAAAATAAATTAACTCTACTTTGTAGATGTGACGACTCTACAATTTATACTTTTCTCTTTAAGTCTACCATAGAGCTAAGAAAGAAGTAGAGACTCAAAACTATATGTTTACCAAAAACGCGGCCAAGTGTAAGTCGGACTCAAGCACCAAGGGTTTCGTATCTTACCATTATAAAGGCCTATAAAAACGAGCAAAATAATCACATTTTTTGTATGGGAGCCCCATTAAATATTTATTTTACTCTGTTTCTGAGTATTCGTTGTTATGGCGGCAACAGAAATACATCATCTGTGAAAATTTTAACTGTCTAAGTATCACGGTTCATGATATACAGCCTGGTGACATACGGACAGACAGAAAAGGACAGTGCAGCGGAGTCTTAGTAATAGGGCCCATTTTACCGTATGAGTACGGAACCCTACAAAAGAATTAAACTCTACTTTGTAGATGTGACTACGATATTTAACTTTTCTCTACCAAGTCTACCATAGAGCTAAGAAAGAAGTAGAGACTCAAAACTGTATACAATATATCCTTATAAATACATATTTTCAACAAAGTTCTATCTTAAAAGTAGCGTTACATCAAACCGTTCTCAGCAAGTAAAAGTCAGATCTACCTGTTCAAATAAAATGTACACAGACTGTGCTACTTAATTCAGTGTAGACAGTCAACTGTTTTAAGCATTCCTATTTCCCAATTCAAAGGCACAACACTGGCACAAAACAAAAAGAAAAAGTTATGACATTGACGCGTGATAAAAAGAAATACTTTTTAAGAAACACGAAAGAAGGTTGTATTCTGTTTGATCACGACACCTGTCAGGTGGTTCTTGTTTCCGACGCGGTCGCCGATCGCGGGGCCCGGGCGAATACTGGCCATGGTTGTTTACGGTGCGAATGGTGAGGCAAAGAAGCGAATGAGAGATTTCTGTAGGATATATTTGCATAGCTGGCAGATGCTTCTGTGAGGAAAATGAGCTCTTAGAAGGAATCATTGATGCAGGAGCATGTGTAACGTGCACAGGTCCCTAAAATAGTATTATGATAGAATGATAATATCTTCCGCACCACTCCATATAGTTATTTGTAAAACGAAAATAAATCCACAAATCTGATATGATAGAGAGTTTTTTTTATTTTAAATTATTGATGTGTGTCACTACTCACATCAATCACTTACAACTTGTAAGTGATGGTGTGAAGTCACCCAGCATCATTTGGAGTTTGTAGTACCATGCACTCAGAACTCTACCTAGATGAACTTTTACAACAAATTACCAATTAGCAAAATCAAAACAGATTATAAAAATTGGAATATAAACTCCTGCGCATATTATTCTTACGCCAAATTATAAAAGTTACAAAGAATACAATTATACATTCGATTAAACCGATGCATGTCACGCGCAGGTAGTTATATCACAAATTGCGCTAACAGGTCATTACCCAATTACCCATGTCTCTCTTATTTGTGTCTCTTTCACTTAAGCACGTATTTAGGTAGTATAGACCGAGGGAGAAAGACGAAATTATTGGCTGTATTTTTTTACATTATATGTACTTACCTGTATTAACCTAATTCTTTTTTGTCTTGATAAATAGGTAAATAAAAGATGGTGCCCCATCTGCACAACATAATCTTTGCCAAGCCGGTGGACGAGGCACCGCGGCCAGTCCGCACGTCGGGCATTCCAAACGAAATCGTCCACCGGGGAAAGTAAACTTTGCATTGCTTTGGCACTGCTTGCGATGTACAATTGTACATGGGTACATGCATGGGTAAGAACTAAGACCAGTATTTTGTAATTTATACTCTATGTTTGTATTAGGGCGTAATGTGAGATGTCTTTAACCCTTAATTTCTAGCGTGGGGCGTTTTATCGACTCTAGTTATTGGAGTGTTGAATTTACAGCGCATTTTTTTTCTAGCTTCCTAAAACGAGCGGATCTTTGTTATTTAATCACAAAAAAGACTGTGTCGTAATGTTGAGGCAGTAGAGTGTGGTTGGGCAAAGCACCCCAGGCGAGCGTTTACGTAGTTCAACTTTTACGTAGATTTGTACTCAGTACATACAAGTACATATTTGTCCATATTTGTCCAAGAACAAAGGACATTTGCAATAGGATAAATGCCATCAATATGTATACAGGGACCATTTTATTCCGACATGTCAGAAATGCAATGAAGAAGTTCAGTTCCTATTCCGAGTTGATTAAAGAAAATGTTTATGGCACTATCTGTGTCTGAAAGTGTTTATCTGGTAATTAATCGCTTATTAGAATGATTAGCAAAAATAAAAGTCTGATCTTGCATTTATTTGGTTGTTTTTTTTTTCAGTTCTAAAACCGGGGTGTTAGGAACCCCACGCGACTTATTCTTACGTAAGTTTTTAGGCGCGAGTAACTAAGGGTTAAAGTAACTAGAATATAGTTATCTGTGGTAAAGAATTTACACGAATTTGGTTTAATATCTACTGTAAACTATTAAAATATGGACATGATATAAATAACAAAAATTTTTACACAGGTAGAGCGCGTGTGACTCAACGATTGCTCGTACGACTTTCAATTAATAAATAAATAAATAAATAAATAAATATTTTCAATTCTACGCACCATACAAATCCCGCTTGACCCCACACTGATAACTTTCCTAGTTATGTCTATTATTAATTATATCTGTGACAAGAACCACAAAATAAATTCGAGGACATGAGTTTCATCCACCAACCCGCACTTAACCAGATTGGTGAATTATGGTCTATGATCTGTGGCTGTGATAAAAGGCGAGTAGGTATTCCAGAAAAGGCAGGTATAAGGACGAAAAAATTCTAAATTGGGGATGATTTAAATTTTATTAATAAGTAGGTTAGGCCAGAGGAAACAATTTTTTTCACCGCAACGTTATTCGATGCTACATAAAATAATTACGTAAATAATAACCTTATTTACGTAACAACATTATTCTAGGTCTGTGGAATTTACTCATTATGTTTCAAAAGACCAATTCATGTGATTGCCTAGAATTACCAACCTAATAATACCAAGTGACTTTTGACAAATTTTCATACAAAACTAAGCAAAACTAAATCAAATACTAATAATACTTACTTAACTAACTACTACTTACAGACACTACCTACTAAAAAAAAATATTTGGACTGTATACTAGCCGTGATGACCTAACTTACACACGTAATTATATTATAGAAAAATATCACAGAGCTTTGAAATATATGACGCTTCGATGAAGCGTTTGTATTTTTTTTCTTGCTCTGTGGAAAAAATGCTCTTGAATCATAGAAATATATATTAAGGACAGGCCTAATGACTAGTCGATTTGTAAAGGAAAAATTAGAATCACGAGTGGGGATTGAACCCGCATCATCAGCAGGCGATACTGCTATAAAAATCATAAATATTGGTTATAGGTCGCTTCAAAGTGGGAGCCAATTTCACAGATTGGCATCCACTAGCGCTCAGTCTGTGATGGAAGTTGAAGGCATCGGTCGAATGTCACAAACAAAATATGCCAAGTTGTATTGTGAAGGGTTGCACAATCTATACATAAAAGTGCAGTAAAAAGAAAGACCAAGTTTCTTACCTCAAGTAATTCAATATTTTCAATATTACACTCTGTTTATATATTTGGAATAATCATTGTAAACATAAACATTGACGGACATAATGGCAGCGATAGGCACCTAATTTTCTCAACTTGTCGTAGTTCACGCGAAATCTAATAGATGACGCTGACTTTTCCCACGCCATTTTGACAAAATAAAATGTTCCTTCGGGCATATCCTGATATATAAATCTATGTCTTCAATCTACTATCATTCATTATGAGGTAGAGCCCTTCGAGCATTTAACCAAATGTGTTTCGAACTCGATATCGAATACTATTTTATCGAAGCCCATTTCCTCAATAACAGGTAGAGTAATAGGTAGAGTAACTAACTAACCTAACACCCCGTTGAATTGTCATAGATTTTCTCTATTTTACGGCGTATATTTAGGTTGATATTTTTTCATTGATCCTAAGTCTAATAATTTACACTTTTAAGTGACCCCAGAGTACAGAGAGTAGGCACAACAACACAATTAAAAAAAAATATGTTATGTTAAAACTTACTCGGTTTTCAATGTAATTTAAAATTATTTAAAATTAAGTTTATGATTTGTTTTTGAAAGAAAAATATTTGAAGCAGCATTAAAAAATAAAAATATTTCGCTTCGCTCTTGAAATTAAAAAACGAAGGAATCGACGAATTATTATTGAACGGCGAACTTAGAATTCTCGGGAAAGGAAGGACGAAAGGAAAATACAAAGTTAACTTAAATAAATAAATCTCAGATTGGCCATAGTTTAAAATTATTTTAATAAGACATATTTATTTTGGTGCAGTAGTTGCGATTCGAAATTCGCAAGAGCCTATATTGCTAACCATGTTTTTTCAGGCGCTTATAATATCGTAGAGAGCCCCTAAACCTCTAATAAGAGTTTATTCTATAGTATATACTATAGTAACTCGATAACAAGCATGATTGAATCATTATAATCAACAGTCTGAAGACATCCACTAAACATAGATCTCCCCCTTAAAGCGCCAATTTGAGCGGCTGCTCGCCTCCTGCATCCATAGGCTCATTGCGGCTTTCACCATATCGTCAGTCCACCTATGACGTCAGTCACCACATAGTAAAACAGTTTTGACAAAATGCTTTGTTATGTAGGCACTTATTAAATGGTAAGTAATAGCATGGGGTCCCATCAGGTAGGTACAAACGAAAAATAGCCCGAACTTGACAAAAATGTAGTAATCGTGTCTAGAGAGTTACTAGTTAGTGTCCAGTGTATTCATTTTGCCCAATACTTCGCCAACACGCATTAAATGTCGCTTGATAATCTTGCGTTATGCAACAATAAAATAATTCGTAAAATAGCCCGCGTTATTTCGTTGTATGAGATGAGGCATCTGTACTTTAGGTATTATATTATCTGGGGTAATAGGTAGTTGGAAGATAAAAATGTGTTAATATTTTAAAAATAATATAATTGGTCAGGCAAACAATAGACTAGCCTAGATACTGACAAGCCGGCTCGACACTACGGTTAATTACTGTTTAGATACCTATTGCATTTATTTTACAAAGATACACAGTTTTTGCTTAGAGGTTATATGTGGTTACATTTTAAGTAGAAACTCTTGTGAATATCGCTCCATTAAACAAAAAGTCAATAATTAAACATCTCCGAAAATGACAAAGATCAAAAGAAACGCTGACATCAAGCATTGATGCCTTTAATAATAATAAATATATAAATAAATAATAATAATAATAGTAATAAATATATAAAAATAAATTAAAATATTTTTCAATTTTATAAAAGCAATAACATAAGAAACAGTGACATACTACTTATAAAAAGTTATTTTTATACTGATTGACACGCTCTTGAAATGAACTAACTATACTCAACAATACTAAATTTTTTTCTGCGTAAATTAATACCTAATATTCCTCAAAAGATAAAAATTTGTGAAAACAAAAATAAAATATCTCAAAAAATGACAAAGTTACAAACATTTTCAAAACCGGAATAGAAAGAGATAGCTAGTGACAGCCAGTGACGTCAGAGCTGGGTCGTTCATAGTACTTTATTACTAAGCTGTGGTAGCTTTATATACAATCTCTTTGGCATGTGATGTCACAAGTGGATATTTCTTTAGTAACCGTGAAGGCGCTCTGTTTCGCGAGAAAGGGACGGGTGATACCCCCTCCAGAAACTTCATAAGCTTATTACTCCGTGATTTATTTAACTATTTTACTTATTTTTCAATTATTGCATTCATTTTTAATCTTCTTTATGACAGTAATATTTATTTTTCATTTTTAATAGTAGTTATCATGCCTATTATTATCAATGAAAATCACAACTTATGATCGAACCTATTACGTGATTCAAAGGGGGTTTAGGTTATTTACATCTTATGTATAAATCTTAAAGATTGCATTTTTAAACAGCTTTTTATAGTATCAGTTTAATAGCGAACTTAGATTCATAATTAAATTTAAAACTAAGTAAATATCCTAATAGGTAACTTAATTCTTCTACACGTTGATACAACGTGTGGGACTAGCGGCCGTGCTCAATGTTGATATTCGAGTGCTCACGTGATCGTTAACTGCGTGTTGGCGAGATTCGTTTCGAACTGCGGGAGAGCTGCGTGATCCTTTTTCCTTTTCACAAAGTCAGTGCCGAAGAACTGGAAGAGAAAGATACTAAATTAGGTTAGACATACATGGTTTATGCGAGAACGAACTCAGCGTAGTCAGGCCCTTTAGTATAGGTGGACTGACGCAAAACCGCAGGGTGCAAGGCGTGCAAGAGCCGCGCTCGAATTGGTGATCTATGGGAGAGCTATGTTCAGCAGTGGACGCTTTCAGACTAATGATAATGATGATGATGATGATGATGATGATGATGATGATGATGATGATGATGATGATAATGATGATAATGATGATGATGATGTGATTTACTACCCGGCTGACAACGTTTGTTCCTTTTCTTTTCATGTTTTCTTTTAGGAATAATGGCATATTACCCACATTTTCTTACGTCAGAATTGTTTCCTAAAACTGCAGCGCCATTGTTCTGATCCGGATCGGCCTAGCAATGACTTTCTAAATATATGCGAAATTTGAACTAAAAAAAATAATAAAAACACAGCTTGGTCAGCAGCCCACACTCTCCTTAAGAGGAAAGGCTCGTGTCCCATCCGTATCTCGACCATAACGGCCGATATGAAAGTTACCTCCATGATTGGACTGATGGCAGGGATAAACCAAATCAGTCAAACATTTGACATGTGTCATCCAGTCAAATTTATACACGTAAGCTACGGGTGATGACGGGTGCTGGTCTTTGCTCAGAGGCCACGGGTAAGCGAGGTGACTATCGCATAATTAGTACTTAATTACTTATCTCTGGAGGTGACGATGTCAGAATTGGTGCGATAACCTATCAATATAATAGTTTTAGAATGGAAAAATTCTTCGTAGGTAAGGTTGGTATAAAATACCTATTTCTTTAGAAAATTTATAGAAGACGAAAGGCCCAGCATAGCGATTCACTGAGGCTCAGCGCCTCGATTCAACCAACTTTTATTTGAAAATAGAACGGAAAGCTCTCCCCTAGCTCATGCCTTTTGCAGAAACGATGACGCTATTTCCGTTCTATTTTCAAATAAAAGTTGGTTGAATCGAGGCCTCAGCGCTGAGCCTCAGCGCTGAGGTCTCCTGAATCGCTATGCTGGAGGCAATGATTTATTTTTTTCTTGATAACTTACTATGCTTGAAAGTTTCTCTAAAAGATCGAATTATTAAGCATAAGGGTATCCAACAGAGAAACAAAATCATAGATTTAAATGGCCCATAAGTCCGAAAGTGGCAGTTCGCTTGCCAGCCATCCACCGACAATCAATCAATCAATCAATCAATCATTTATTTGCGAGAACACAAGCACAATTCACAAGGAAGGTCTTAAAATAACATATGTAGACATATTGCGTTCAACTTGCATGCAAGAGTGCAAATATTAAAAAGTATTTTTGTTACAGTACATTTGAAATTCCTTAACACTATAAAATGTGTGTTGTAATAACCAGTCATACAAAGATTTCTTGAATAAATTGCCTGTTAACATTTTTAAATCATTAGGTATACAGTTATATATTGATATGCACATATTGTAGACATTTTTCTTATATATATCTTTACGACAAGGAGGTTGATGCAGTAGGTTAACAAATTTGGCTCTTTTCTGTCGTTTAATAATTTCACTGCGTTTATGGAAAAAAAGTGAATTAGCTTTAACGAAAATACAAATTTCTTTGATGTAGATGCATGGCAGAGGAAGGATGTTACATTTTTTAAATAGTGGTTTGCAGCTATCCTGAAACCAGGCCTTGTTCATCACACGAATACATCGTTTTTGAATTTTAAATACTCTATCAATATCGACTGAATTTCCCCACATTATAATTCCATAGCTCAGAATAGACGACACGTAGCCATGGTAAGCTGTTAATGCAGCTTCCATAGATACAGTCTGTCTCAGTTTTTTTAGGGCAAAAACGTACCGATCAAGTCTTTGACATACGAAATCGACATGCATTTTCCAATTTAAATTTTTGTCAATATTAATCCCTAAAAATTTAATTGTGTCAACTACATCAACTTTTTCATTATTAAAATAAATGTCAAGAGGTAATAGATTTGAATTATAAGATTGAAATTGTATTAATTTAGTTTTATTTATATTTATGGTTAAATCATTATTTTTCATCCAATGGATAACGTCTACCAGGGCTTTGTTTACCATTGTCTGCGAATCTACATTCTTGTCACACTTTACAACTACTGTGGTGTCGTCCGCAAATAATATACATTTATGTTGAGTAGCTTCCGGAAGATCATTTATATACACCAAAAATAGCAGTGGGCCAAGAATACTGCCTTGCGGAACACCACTACCATTTAAAAGTGGGTCGGACCTAAATTTTTCTCTTGACAGGACATTTTTTGAATTGGTATTTAATCTCGTTATTTCAGTATACTGTTGCCTATTTTTCAAATAACTTGCTATCCATTCCAGTGCCTTTCCCCTAACGCCGTAAAATTCTAATTTGTATAAAAGGTTTGCATGATTCACAAAATCGAAAGCCTTGCTCATGTCTAAAAATAAAGAAGTTATTGGAGTACCATTATTTAAGCTTTCTGTGACAGTCTTAATTAAACTAAAGCAAGCCATCGAAGTTGAACTTCCTTTACGAAAACCGTACTGTTCTTCTCGTAAGACTCCATACTTCGTAAAAAAACTGCTTAGCCTAACCAGCATAGCCTTCTCCAATATCTTAGACATAATAGGAACTATCGTTATTGGTCTGTAATTGTTAGGGTCCAACTTATTTCCCTTCTTAAATAATGGTTTGACAATCGCCAGTTTCAGTGTTCACAACCTTTGATGTAGACTTTAGTAGCGACCGCGTTTCGTATTTAATATATTCAAATACATATAGTACCTAATCGTATAATAATCGTATACCTATATCTGATTGTTTGTAAAATAATCATAGATAAACGATATTCCCGGGAAGGCGTTTTGCTGTAGAATGGAGACCCCCAACTTCCAGACTTTTACGACTTCTTCATTTTGATAAAGAGCATCAGGCATATCGAAGGCGTTAATAAGATGTTCATAATAGTATAAACAATGAAAGTGCAATAATGTATTAATATCTACGCAAAAATGCAATAACCTCAAACGAATCGTAACATTTAAAAATATTCCTAATTATAAAATAGTTTACATAGATAACACTATCGCTGTTTTTCAGTCATACTTTTAATGTAAACAACTGATTTTACGTATAAATATAGAAAAATAATTTCATTCACAACTATGATATAGGGTTGTAAACCCTGTTGACCTCTCTGATGATATAAATGCCTGTATTTAATACTTGCATTTGCCCATGCATCATCCACCTATCCCTTTCCAATAAGTGTGATCGTATATCCATGTCTCATCGGTGCTAGTAACTTTTATTTTAAAGGCGGCAACCCTATTCCTCGTTAATAAATGGAATAACTGTTCCGATCCAATCCACGGCAATGTACTTGCTGTATCACATTAACAGCCGGAAAACGTTGACTATTACCCTTTCACCTTCAGGGGTATCAGGGTCCCAGTCTCCTTCGGAATAACATACCAATTCAAGTTCATGTTGTATAGGTAGGCTAGAATAATATACCAACCATAAGCACAGCCACAGTGAGCCCCAGCGCGTATCCAGCCAGCACATCACTCCAGTGATGCTTGTAGTCTGAGATCCTCGACAATGTAGTGTACCAGCTCAGCATCACGACAGAAAACTGCAGAAAGTGACGCAGGATCCGGGAGCCGTTCCATACCATACGCCTTTCTAGGTACAACTGGAAGATAAGTTTTAACGTTAGATTTTGATAAAATTATGTCTTGGTGAGACTGAAATTTTGAGGTACAGTCGTAAAGACCACGGGTGGCTAAGTCACAGGACACGTGGCAGGTTCTGATGTTCTGATGTGAGATCAAAGTTGTTAAAAATGTAGATCTTACGTATACAAACTCCTTACTCCTTATTTTCACTGATATGAAAGTGTGAATAGGCTTGTGTCCTGCTATTAAAAATTAACAAGTTAATATTATTTACATAAAGTAGGCTAAAAATTAATGCAATAATGAAAAGAATTAGAAATATCTGTAACTAAATCACGGAGTAATATGCTTTTAAAGTTTCATCGCCTGTCCCTTTTTCGCAGAACTGGGGCCGTACTGTGAGCTTTAGTGCGATTCAAAACAGAGCCTGTATTGGATTGCTTCGTTTTTTTTTGTATGAAGATTTTGACAAGCGATCCAATATTGGCTCAATTTTGAATCGCGCTAAGAGCTCACAGTACGGACCCAGACCAACCCCTTACTGTTACTACGTAACTGTGGGATATGACGTCACCTGCCAAAGAGATTGTATGTAAATCTACCACAGCTTAGTAATGAGGTACTATGAAAGTGGAAGAAGTGACGTCACTGCGCGTTTGAACTGTCTCTTTCTATTCCTGTATTTTAAAATGCTTGTAACTTTGTCATTTTTTGAGATATTTAATTTTTGTTTTCACGACTGTTTATGTTTTAAGGAATATTATTAATTCGTGCTATAAAAAAATAGCACGACACAAGCCTTTACTAATCTGAGGTTAATATAAGTAGGACATATTATGTATAAAAATCTGGGAAGCGCCGGAACTACTATGAAGGACAATGACAATGACAAAATGAGGAACTACCAAAACCCATGCAGTGTTTTTGACATTATCCAGTATCAATTTTTTAGGACGATGATGTCTTTGATGGACCACTGGTGAAATACCAAATAGAGAAAGAACAGGTGCTATTATATCCTGAATATATTGAGTTAATTTCAGAATCCTCCTTAGATATTATCACCTCTAAATTAATTATGAGATTTTTATTTTCAATTTCTCTTTTCAGCTAATGCTCAGTAGTAACTTCCATCATTCAAGAGACACTATGGAAATCAGAAACGTTATTCAAGGTCTACTTACTGCCAAATAGATCATAGTATAAGCAGCCCAAGAAGAATGTCCGCTCACGAAGGACTTCTTCATGTTGGCGATTTTGGCGAGCTGGTCTCCTAAGCAGGTGTAGTCTTGGGACTGGATGTAGCGCCCCTGCCACTCAGATAGACTGCAGTTTATTGAAGGCTTGCATAGCTGGAAAGATGCATAGGTAGGTTTAGTAAGATAATCAGGTAAATGTTAGTTGGACTCGCGCACGAAGGGTTCCGTACATTTAACTATAAAAACGAGCAAAAAAAAACACCTTTATTGTATGTTAGCCCCTTTGAATATTTATTGCATTCTGGTTTTATTTGTTGTTATAGCGGCAACAGAAATACATCATCTGTGAAAATTTCAGCTTTCTAAATCACGGTTAATGAGATACAGCCTGGTGACAGACGGACTAACGGACAGACAGACCGTAGCGGACAGTAGCGGAGCCTCAGTAATAGGGTTTGCTATACTCTTTGGGTGCGGAACCCTAAAAATATGGCTCTTTTAACTAGGGTTGCCAACTTGGCAACTTCAACTTTAACCCTTGGTCAATGGCCTCTGTGGTGTTGGTGTTGACCAACTGATCAGATAGAAAGATTAAAAAGAAATCAGCTGATAACTTTTTGATAATTGCTATTTTGCAAATGGTTTAACCCACTTCTTAATGGCAGAGGTTCTCAATTCGTCCAATTTTTTTATCATTTCTTTTGTCAGTGACCGCATAATCTCCGTCACCTGTGACATTTTGATAACTTTTTTCACTAGACGAGCGTCGTGCGTTTGTCATGTGAATCATGCCATACTCCGGTGCCGATGACTTAACTACCATCTATTTATAGAAATCAACTGTTTATATAAACGACTTTGCATACCTAAAGAATTAAAAATACGCCTTGACAATGCCTCTATTATATAGTGTTACAAACGTCTATAATATTATTTAGGCAAGCGTTTAGGCTGGCACCACCATCATAAAAAGGGATAAAAGAGGATATAAAAAAAAACCCAATAGATGAACTGACACTGGCATGTCTAAAAAAATGTAAGATAAATGCGTGGTCTCAAAAATTTTGGGCTATCCCATGCCTACAAAAAGGGAGGAGCAAGAATCGCATTAGCATTAGCTAACCCTGCATGATGTACCGTAGTTACCATGTTATACCTATATTGTTTTGTGAAATAGAAATAGAGCGTAAAAAAGTACAATGACTCCGGCTCCGGATTATATTTATCGGGTATTTTCAATAGCCTATTTAATTCGAATGTATGAGTCATATAGTGACTTTTTTTAGGTAAAGGACTTTGAGCAAGTTGTTATCTTCGGCTGGTTTTAATCATGTCGGGTGCAGTTTTCGTTCATAAATCAAAAGCAGCCACAGAATAGATTACATAATCTTAGTACCTCCGTACTCCAGCGCGTCAACACTCCACAGGTTAATCAGTTTTTTTTTTATAAAAATCAAAAGTATTTTATCCACAAATTCTACAATATAGTGCTTATCTATAAGGAAAATAAAGTTCACAATTCTAAACAAGTCAATTTTATTTATCTAAAAATACTGCAGATTACCGATTCTGAGTGTAAGTAATTAATATAGGGTTTTCAATATATAGTTTATTTTATCTATCTATCTACTTGATACAATATTGCGATAAAAAGAAAAGGAATTTATCAAATCTGTTATCTAGAGCTGAGTTATCACCAGAGCAGTCATATTATATTTCCGTAAATAATTCTATAAATATTAATAGGAAATGAGCTTCTGTCGTCAACTTTTCTTCTTCCTGTTTGTCTTTTATCGATTTTGTTGGTTATTCTATTTCCAACACGTCTTTTATTATAAATTACTTTTATAATTATAATAATAATAATAAATAAATATGAGTGGACAATTCACACAGCGCCATCTAGCCCCAAACTAAACATAGCTTGTACTATGGGAACCAGATGACTGATACATTGCTTATATACTTTTTGTTTGTAAATATATACATAGAATACAATATAACACCCAGACCCAGAACAAACATCTATGTTCATCACACAAATGTTTTGTCCCGGGTAGGAATCGAACCCACAGCCCTCAGTTCAGAATGCAGGGATACTACCAACTGAGGTATCGGGCCCGTCATTATTATGGCGTCTTGTATATATCATTAATATTTACACCGCTCGCGTAACTTGCTTGCTTGTATTATGTGGATTGATTTGATGCTTTGAATTAGTGTTGCTGAGTTATCCACGAACAAACTATCCATGGTTAATCTTGAAAACGATTCAGGATATCGATACCTAGTATCACCACGTGTCAATACTATCTTTACTACCGATAGTAATTTTGGAGTGATTGCTCAGAAAAGCCTCTTTATCTATGAACTAAAATACGAAAACCTACTTCAAATATATCTGTCGTCCAAATTCGATAAGGTTTTTTTAGTTCGGTAAAACATGACGAAAGAACATGTGGAATTTTATCATTCTGTCTTGAATTGAAATTGGATGGCATATTAAAAATAATTAAACGAATATAATTTGTCTCACAGTAACTCTCGATTAGTCTACCTACCTACATAATATGAACGAAACTTTTCCGCTTTGTAAGTATATAGGAACTTTTCTTAGTCCAATAAAATGCATCCTTATCTTATCAGTCTAATTTCAAATGAGTAAAACCCCAGATAATATAATACCTACAGTACAGATGCCTCATCCCATAGAACGGTATAACGCGGGCTATTTTACAAATTATTTTATTTCTGCAAAACGCAAGATTATCAAGCGACATTTATTGCGTGTTGGCGAAGTATTGGGCCAAATGAATACACTGGACACTAAATAGTAACTCTCTAGACACGATTACTTCATTTTTTTCAAGTTCGGGCTATTTTTTGTTTGTACCTGATGGGACCCCATGGTAAAACGTAAACTAAAACTACATTGTCTAACCAAAAAGTTAGCTACCGCCAATGAAAATAAACATGATATAACTTACATCAAAGAAGTGAGGCCGGTTTCTTCCAATCGTATTCTTCGCAATTTCCGTGGCCATCTCACAGAAACACGCTCCGATTCCAAAGGAAATGCCAGCACAGTACGCGCCGTTCACCCACGCAGGAATGGGAATGCCGAAGCAGTGCTGATCGCTGCGCTCTTTGCGGAGGAGTAGCCATTCGCATATAAGAAACTGTAATAAAGAAACGACTTTATAGGTTAAATAGGATCGATATTAGACATCCGTGGTGTTGTGTTTGAGCACGTCGGCTCAGAACCCGGAGGTGGCGGATTCGATTCCTGCGATAGGACAAGTATTTGTGTAATTAAAAAAAGGGCAAATTCTTGTTCTGTGTCTGGGTGTTGTGGGACCATGGTCCTCATAGTTCCTGGGTCCCTAGTTAGGGTTCAGGATCTATGTATGAGATCGTTGGGCGTTATTTATTTATCTGGACTGGGACCTCTCCCGACTTACAAAGACAGGACGTCATTCTTTAAAAACATACATACATACATACTTACATGACCATACAATGTATAATTGATTGAATCAGGCGTGACCTCGCGGAAATTCATCTTAAATACAAAATGAAACAAGAATATCTAGTGTAATTCCGCTAAAATAAAACTATAAGATTATCTATATTGGGAAAGCTGCAAGGGATTATTGCTGGTAAATGTACCAGCAACAACCCCCAACACCAACAAACCCTTACAGCTATCCCAATATAGATAATCTTATAGTTTTATTTTAGCGGAATTACACTAGATATTCTTGTTTAATTTTGCATATATGTATGTCATACACACCATACACACACCAATTTATTGCACAAACATTATTTTGTCATGCTGCGGAGTCGATATGCGTAATAATTATAATTATATTTATAGATGTCTGATGAAATAGGTACCTAACTAAGAACAATCGCCTACTATGGATTTCCAATTCAGAGATAAACAAAAAAGTTTCCAGCATTAAACATAACCCTTTCATTGATAAAGCAGCTGACCTATCTATGTATGTCAACAATGTCAAAAACCTCTGTCCATCCTTATCACGGTGCATTTGCGTGACAATGACCTCTCCCAGCTAGATTTCAATAGCAGCGGATATGAATTTAATTCGAAGAGATAAACTCACAAAAGGGCGGATATTTCATCCTGTTAAAGGTCGACCCATTCAATTCATAAATTGGATGACATGCGGTGATGGGAAAAATATTTAAATTATATGTGAGAACTAATGTGGGTGGTGGCAAATGTAATTACATTATAATATCTCATCGTCAACAGCCTAAGACGTCCACTGCTGAACAAAACACAAAACTTGACATTGAGTGGCTGCTTGCCCCTTGCATCCATCGGCTCCCCGCGGTTTTAACCAGATCATCGGTCGGTAGAGTTAATACCTGACAGGACCCAATGCGAGCACGTTTATTACAGCAAACTTGAAACTTATTTTGTACCTTATGGGTCGCTTTCTGCATAGCAAAAATATGGCGATTACGTTGCGTTGCACTTCGACGTTTCCATTTTTCGGTACAAATAATTAGTTATAAAAGAAATGCTTATTGTTATAAAAAAAATAAGCTTATAAACGGATGCATTGAAACATTGCTTATCACTGTGATTTATTTCAATGGGGTGTCTTATTATAATGTAACATTTTAGGACCTTTGAATGATTTTTAGAGGTCATTACACGATTTTTTCCTATCGAGAAATCTTTTCGTAAACGTGTTTCGGTTTCGGCAGATGGAAAGAAGATATGACCAGTATTAACGTGCATTTTTTTCAATCGTGTAAATGGTATACGTTTTGAGATAATCACGTTCTATATGGTCGATTTGGGAGCATTCCGCGCCTTAATAAATAAACGTTATTAGGTTATTGCACCGGTGGTCCCATATATACATATAGGTAGAATAGGATCTCTCCCCGGGCTGCCATAAAAAACGGCTAAGATAATATCCATGGATAAAACAGATCCTTTGTTATAATCTATTGCAAAACTGCGATCACCATTCATGGCAATCCCTATCCAATGTAACAGGGATAGGCCTATGTTCAGCAGTAGACGACTTTCGATTGAAGATGTTATGTGAGGGAGATATTCGCATGAACTTATCAACGGCACGGTTTTATTATGAGTGAACAATAGCTTTGTTCCTCTACAGAGTCACGCAAGGCGTTTCTGGATTTGGCAACTAATAGTATGGATTTAAAACGTTGCCGTGCCACAATAGATGCTACCAAAAGTCACGTTCGCACTGTTCACGTAGACATACAGTCATTGTCACGGCTACAATTATATTAATGACAGGAAAGCTTAAATTGCACTGCCGCTGAGTAAACTGCCGTAAATTGCGACTTGTTCTTGTGAGATGATACCGGATAGGTACTAAGCAATTGAAAAGAATCCGAAAGAGTCTACGAAGTAGAGTTAAGAGTTAGTATAGATGTTATTAAGGAATGGTCTACATCAATTTTACTCAGTGGACTGTATGAATGGCAAGATTACACCTAAATCTTGATCGATTTTGGTGTAGAGACAATTTGAACATTATAGGACATAGATTACTTTTTTTACGCGAGATACAGTAGGCCTAGCACGAATATTTACGCGCGCGTAAGTGTAACGTTAACGTAAGGCAGTTGTATGGCATTTGATCAGCGCCCCATACAACTGCCTTACGTTAACGTTACACTTACGCGCGCGTAAATATTCGTGCGCAGCAGCTGCTATTAATCATTCATATTTCAATGTCAGTCTGCATTAAACATAATAGAATTACTGGACCTACCTTTCCCTTGTTACTAACAAAACTATAACAGTACCCAGCCGTTAGTGCCTAATAATTATACTGTGTTTTCTTTTGTCTTCTTTGTACTTTACTATTTCAAACTTGATAGAAAGAAACAAAACAAGAAAACAACTATTCTTCCGATACACAAAGATATTGAATTTATGTAAGAAGATAATTGCTATATCTACGATTTAGCACCCTGTTGACTGAGTGTTTTTTGTTATCGAATCAATTATGCGGATTTTGAAAGTCGTACGAACATTAAACATCCGTTCGGTATAAATACAAATCTTCATCATAACTCTTTAATGAGAATTTTTGAATAAATATTCCACTGATCTGGGATTTAATTATAGTTCATATAGTGCACGTTTGATTTTGAAATACCATAGACTAAATACTTTTATGTAATGACGACCCAGTTAATAGTAATTTAATATTTCAATCTCAAAGCCATTAACAGGAAAACTTTTGATTACAGTTTATTTATGCCATGTATGTCTGTGTTTAAAGGAAACAAGGCCTTTGTTTGTATTAGAAAGCAAAACAGCAAACAAGTTGATTGTGTGGATTCATTATCCTTCTCTAGGTTTTAGGACCACCCCATCTCTTCCCGTAAGAGCTCGCTAAGGGAATATCCATGGAATAGGCATCAGCAATTCAGCATCCTTGGTACATAAAAATCTTCTGAGATCACAAAGCTGCCTGTCAAGCCTGGTTATTATGGCAAACCTCCTACTAATAAGCGTCTAGTGTCTAAAGTGGCTATACTTATATTATAAAATGAGTTTATAAATAAATACTTACAGCTAACAGAGGCAATGCAATGCCGACTGCTCTCAGCACGGGCACTGTGATCGTATCATCTTTGTATGGAAACATGAGACTCTCGTCTCCACAGAAGAATCCTCGCTGGAAGGGCTCCCATAAGAAATTGATCGCCGTTAGGCAGAGACCCACTGGAAGAAGCAATAGTAGTGAGAACTTTACTAAGTGTCGTTTTTGTCTGCTCTCGTTTTCTGCAATTTTTCACCATCATCATCAACTGGAGACGTCCACTGCTGAACATAGGCCTCCCCTAATGAGCGCCACTTTGAGCGGCTGCTTGTCTCTTGCATCCATCGGCTCCCCACGGTTCTGACCTCCACCTAGTGGGGGGCCGGCTTACAATGCGTCTTCCAGTTCATGGTCGCCATAATTACATATCGAAAAAATCTAATGTGTCCTAACATTGTATCATTTTGTGACATTTTAACACAGTAACAGCATGGAAAATAAGCTCACGTTTATGTAGAGGTGCTTAACACTTTCTATTATTTATGCGCTTGGCGCCTAAGTATTATTATGTTAAGCACGAACTTAAAAACCAACGAATTTATTCTTTTTCGGGCCTCAAGCGTCATTTTGTTACCTACTCTGTAGCTCATTTTGGTAAGTTCTTAAAATTATTTATTCTGCATTAAATCTTCGACAACTCAGCCACTACCATCAAACGAGACGGCGAAGTTTTATAAAGCTAATTTACCATTCGCAAATTATCCTTATTTGCATAGCTGGCTCAACGCAATCTTACAATAACTATTATATGATGAACCCGCGCTTTGAGCGTTGAGCTTGATTGGGAGAGCTCAATAGATTTCAACAATTCTGGTTTAAGAATGCTGATGACGCAGCGCATGATTTTTTTCGTCAAATAAAACTGAAATACGTAACTTCATAGGTATGTTATTAATTCATGTTTACAATGGGTACAAAATTATCTAGTTATTGTAGGTAGTCATTGTTCGTGAATACATACATACCTACTCTATAATAATATACCTAAGTATCATATAAATAAATATGAGGGAGTTGAACAAAGTTCATACAGAAACAGTCATCCATTAATTTAGCGGAAAACATTTAAATAAATATTTTTTCAGGATACACATTTTTTATATTTTTATTTCTGCCGATTATAACCATTGCTTTTTATACCATTAGAATAAATACCTAGTTAGTTATTCGATGTGAAAACCATTCATATTGAAACACGTGCCCAATCAAGCTTACATTACTATTATAGACTGCATAACTCAGAAGCAAGTAACCTATAATAAACATTACAATACAAAGTGTTAAAAAAATTCTAAGGAAAAGGTTGACGTTAGTTGATTTTTTCAATATAACATAATTATTGATGAATACTTATTATATAATTTTTGATGTAGTTTTATTTATTTGAGAACATTAAGTCGTAATTTCATGACTGCTAAATCGTTTTTAGCAACTAATTTATTTCCTAGTTTTGTATTTTTAAGAGACTTCTGGTGTAAAAAATGATACCAACATTTATATTATAGTATTTTTCTATATACTTGCGAGCCAAGTATTGAGACTTTCATGGACCTTTTAGCAATTATTACTGTACGAAAAATTATTATTATATAATTATACCTATTGGAACTGAGACGTGGTCTCTAACTGTTGGCCTCATTACTAAGCTCAAAGTCGCGCAACGAGCTATGGAGAGAGCAATGCTCGGTGTTTCCCTGCGAGATAGGATCCGAAATGAGGAGATCCGCAGGAGAACTAAAGTGACCGATGTAGCTCTTAGGATTAGCAAGTTGAAATGGCAATGGGCAGGTCACATCGCTCGTAGAACTGACAACCGATGGGGAAGAAAGGTTCTCGAGTGGCGACCACGAACTGGAAGACGCAGCGTAGGCCGGCCCCCCACAAGGTGGACCGACGACCTGGTGAAAGCCGCGGGGAGCCGATGGATGCAGGAGGCGAGCAGCCGCTCTAAGTGGCGTTCCCTGGGGGAGGCCTATGTTCAACAGTGGACGTCTTCAGGCTGTTGATGATGATGATGATGATAACTATTGAACTAGTTTAGACTCATTTGGACCCAATTTAAGTCCGTTTAGAAATAAGCGAAAATATTATATTTATTTTTAAAAGCATGACTGTTTGTCCTGTAAGTGTATTTCATAAAAAGAACGTATCTAGTAAAATATTTTCTAAAAGTAATAAATAAAAATTAAAAATGTTTAAGTAAGTACTTACATCCTCCAAGTAAAAGTCCATCGATGACCACTTTCCTTAAAATATGCATCGACACGTCGTCTCTCGACATCCTCACTATTTATTTATTTATTTACTATAAATTAACCAAATAGATAAATTGTTACTAAAACCGTAAATAAATGAAAACGTCGACTAAACGGGTGCTGCGTTTGAGCGGAGCGAGTGTTGTGAGTCACTGGCCGGGGTGACTTGCCTTTATAGTAATAGCGCGAGCTACTATCTCACGATAACACTGATTGTGATGGGCGGGTGGGGCAGCGGGACTTTTACAGCCTGAAGGCAGGGTAACAGGGTAAAATATAGTATCTGTCATGGTGAAACCCCTAAGGCAGCGCCACAGCAGGGTTTGTTTTTTGAGGTGACCTCTAGGAAGTTATGTTTAAAGTACCGTTGAAGATCGCATATCATAATTTGATGTCAAAATGTGTTAATTTGCGGATTTTTGTGGACGTGACATAATTTATGTACATCAAAAATGTTTTTTTATTATTGTATTATATATTTAATTTGGATCACTACCGTTGATCAATTATTTATTAGGGGTCATTTACAATTATTTTTATTTAGGAAAACCAGCTTTATGAAGAATACGAAGAAATTCTGAGTGTTTATAAGTGCGTAAGTTTTGAACCGTAAGCAATACGTACGTACGTACTTGTTATTGTAATGAAGCACATAGAAGAATTTTCCTTCTTGAACCAATGGTATCACGTCTCTCTCAGACTCAACCGATGAAGAATTTATACGTCACTAACTAAATTGAAGTATGCCTTTAATTGCAACACCCTCCAAATCTGTCGGCTTATAATACCACCATACCCTTTGCGCACAGAGCAAAAAAAAAAACGTTCCCTTCTAGGGTATGATTTTAAAGTGTAAGCCACACTTTAGCTATATCTATAAAGCCAATCCACATGCGAAGCCTTTGGCCCACTTGTACAATCAATGGTACAAGTCAATGGTATCTACTATTGTTGACCTTACAACATGCAGGAATATACAGAAGTACCTAAAAACTGCGGTAGTTTCATAGAACCCCATTTTTAGGTGGACTAAGATTCGCACTGCGTTTTAAATCTAACGTCTGCCACTATATAGTAGCGGTGGCAATTAATGCTATTTTGCGTAAATTTCATAAACATGCTAAGTAATTCATGAGTCTTAGCATGCAAATTGCTATTGCTATGCTATTTGCTAAAATGAAATGAAATGTAAATGAAAAATTAAATTATATGAAAAATGAAATGAAATTTGAAATAAGACTTTATTTTTAAAATTAAATTCAAAACGAACTAAATTAATTGAAATGAAATTTCATATTTCACAGAATTTCGCAACCACATTTCATTTGCGGAATGCTAATTGAGTTTTCACATGCTAAAAATTAATGCGAATGCTAATTAATCCATCACTACTATATAGGTAGGTATTATGTAAGTAAGCTGTGCGCTCCTGACATAGACCAAGACCGGCTAAAGAATATTCAGGGAATGAGCAGCAGAATTCTTCACTGTCTGCATTATAATATAATTACTGCGACCAGGACGCCGACCATGATTATTGGTGACATTGTCACCGTGACACCGTCTCTCTTAATAGGAGAGGCACAATATTCAACATTGGATGTCTTCCAGCAGAGGATGTGTATAACGTGATGTAGATAAGTATTAGTTATTGCGTAAATAGTAAGTTTAAAGCTTAACTTATTCATCGCAATAAATAAATTAGACTCAATAAAAACAAATACAATACAATACAATACAAAAACTCTTTATTGTATACCACAGAAACAATCAATGATACATAACAGCTTATAGTAGGTATTACAATCGGCGGCCTTATCACTAAAAGCGATCTCTTCCAGGCAACATTTGTGCAAATAATGTGGTTTATTATACAGATCTCTTCTCTCAGTATTCTGCATCATGACTGTGGGTTGTGGAAACCTAGTTTTGATGGTCCCTACATTTGCGGTGACTCCTCTTGGTTCATGCGTGATCATTTCTGTATTGTAGTCTTGTCTCGTACTCATCCAGCGTCGCTAGCGATCGATATCCGATATTTATCTAGCCAATGTAGCTGGTTAGTTTCGTCTGCGAGAGTAGGTTAGTCCCTAGTCTAATAAGTTAATCTAGAGTTTCATGCTTCATCAGATCTTTTAAAAGCTTATCCTGCAGGATAAGTCTGTAGGCTGTTGAAAAATCATACTGAATCATGAAATGTAGATTGTGTTTTAACAACACAGGACGTTGCACAACTTTCCGTGTCGTCTTGTCTTCTGCTGGAAATGGCCCAAGCCGAGGCTCGCATCCCAATCCAAGGCAACTGCTTGCAGGCTAAGACTAACAATATAAGCCTGTTAAAAAACGTGAGCACGGGCCCTTTTCGATCAACCGCTAAGTCACACCACGGCTCCAACTTATGATAGTGGCGGACGCAGATAACTCGTTTAATCCTGGGCCCATGTTCCACTGTCGTGCCGAGTGATAGATATCCAAAGGAGGTTGACAAACAGCGTGCTATGGTATCGAACTCACCTTATAACTTACCGAGTTACGTATTTGAGTGGCGATAAAATATTAGTCTGATGAGTGTGCCTTATTACTTATTTTTATTACTATTGGTATGGTGATACAACGGGTTAAAAGAAGAGATTCGTATAGCTTCAAAAAGTTTTCGATCTCAACTGGTTTCGTACAAGGACTAAAAGGGAAAGGAAAGGGTCTTCGATAGCAATTGTCTATGAAATGAATTTCTGGTTTCGTAGTTTTTGTACATGAAACTTTTTTCTTGCACTGGCTGGTTTTAATCGTGAAATAGATTTGTAAAGTACTTAGTTACCTAAATCTTTGGAGGATTCTGGGTAAATTTACCTACCCAGCTTGAGAAATTACTATGCACATGACATGAGAATTTATGTTCACATTAGGAGTATTATTGATTCTGGATTAATTGCTTGTACTGTAGCTGGTGCAATAGGCATGATGACTACTATTAAAAATGAACAAGTAAATATTACTTTCATAAAGAAGATTAAAAATAAATGCAATAATTGAAAAAATAAGTAAAATTGGTAAATAAATCACGGAGTAATTAGCTTTTAAAGTTTCTACAGCAGGCATCTCCTGTCCCTTTCTCGCGAAACAGAGCGTCCCCACAGTTACTATAAAAAATCCACTCGTGACGTCACATGCCAAAGAGATTGTATGAAAAGCTACCACAGCTTAGTAATGAAGTACTATGAACGACCTTCCTCTGACGTCACTGGCCGTTTGAGCTGTCTCTTTCTATTCCGGTTTTTATTTTTAAAGTGCTTGTAACTTGGTAATTTTTTGAGCTATTTAATTTTTGTTTTCACAAATGTTTATCTTTTGAGGAAAATTTAGACATCATGCCTATTACTGGGGATATGAGACTTTATGCCCACAGCCTTAATCTTTAATAGACTGTATCTCAGGAACAAGTCCGTAGTGCAGTCACGTGAAACTTTATATTCCGCAACAGACTTAGGCAGACTTAGCCCAAAATAAATAAAATACATATAGCAACTGATAGGCATTCAAGGGGTGTGTCCTGATTAGGAAGTAACATTTAGAACTAGCGTGCTGATAGTATAGTAGATACTATCATTTATTCTGTTGGAGATAACGTGAGTCGACCTCGACGACCAGCGGTTAACCGGACTCTATCGATTAGACTTAGGTGGGTAGGAAAAATGTCTGCTTTGATTTTTCTAATACTCTATTCCAGAACGCACGATTAGTTCTAGGCCTCCAAAATTGGATTTCTTCTGGTACAGTCAGGTGTAAGATGTACCACAAAAACAAACCCCTGTTACACGAAGAGGTGGCACGAAGGGAAGGAAAACATACCATTGCTACAGCCAGTTGAAGTAAAGTATATGATCATGGGCAATGATAATCAGTGCGGCAATAAGCAAGTTTTTTAGGGTACCTATACCGTGCGCAAAGGGTAAAGCAAACCCTATTACTAGGGCTCCACAGTTCGTCTGTCTGTCTGTCTGTCTGTCTGTCTGTCTGTCTGTCTGCCTGTCTGTCCGTCTGTCACCATAGGATCCATGTATCATGTATCTCATGACCCGTGATACTTGCTAGATAGCTGAAATTTTCACACATGATGTATTCCTATTGCTGCTATAAAAACAAACACTAAAAACCAGAACAAAAGAGGCCCCATACTCCAAACGTGATTTTTTTGGTTTCTTTTATAGATAATGGTACGGAACCCTTCGTGCGCGAGGCCGACTCGTACTTAGCCCGTTATTTTAATCTAAGTACTTAATTATTATATGTGTTTTATTTTATAAGATTTACAGATTTATTTTGTGCTCAAAATACCCTCTGATAAACTAATAACCATTGTGTAGCGAAAGAATAATTATTTTGTGTTTTGTTTCTCTCTGACCAATTTGAAATAGGCAAAGATGAAACAGGATAAAACAGTATGTAGCCATGACGTACCTACCTACCTAGTCCTTAGTACATATTCCACTATTATACAGTGTTTATGAACTTTAATGCTTTTCTTCCTGTCATGCTCTTAGAGCATCTATAAATGGAGATGTTAACGTTATAATCCGCAAGCGCCATTTTTCTGCCGATTTGTACGGGGGACGAGGTAAACACGTATAGCACACGCGCAAACCGCGCGTTTAAACGCACGCCGCCCACCATCTTAAAACACGCACACTGTTATAAAAACTAGCGTAGTTACGCAGTGTCTACACGCACACTATGACATTGTAGATGACCAAGTAGCGCCATATGACCGGCAGAGGGTGTAGCATGCTCACTTCCACCGCCATTCCAGATACATCATCATCAACCATCCTTCTTTATACTGTCTGTATCTATAATCCATTATAAATTTCCATTCCCAGTTCACATAGATAATATTTTGTGTAAAATAGACCCTACTTCAATAGCTATTTTATCATCTTTTATTATTGAAAATAACATTAAATTGTAATCATATTTTATGTAATTATATTCACTTTAACAACTGTCCTAGTAAGTCATGCCACAATATTCAATTATTGTCTTCATTGTACATTTTGCTCATTTATTGTAATAATGTTGTGTAGTTGGTAGTTATAGGATATTTTTGTTTTGTTTCAGATACCCTAAATTCAAAATTTCGTTTTTATTTCTCTTTTGACATGACACTGGCAAAAATGTGCTAAACAATTACCATAAAAAAAAAAAAAGCTGGTGAAGGTGTTCTGTGGCAGGAAGTGAGCATGCTACATTACCACCACCACTAAGGTAAGGGGACCACCTTGCCTTGCCACCTCCTTTTTTAAATGCTTTAAGTGTCATGGTACATCTTAAGCGTAAAATGTTTATTATGGTGATGGTCAATCGGGATTTCATTTTTATTTATAGGTTTATAAATACCGATACCACGCTTACCTATGCACATTATGCGCAACATTCGTTCATTGCGGCCATCAGAGTACCTAATGTTGAAAATGCCGCTGCATAGAACCACTTTTTACGACTCTTCTTTTACTATAGAAGCAGTACGTTTGTGGAACGCGCTACCCTTGGACGTCAAACGTGCACCGTCTCTGAATATTTTTAAAGACAAAGTTAAAGCTCTCTATCTCGCTAAATAGCTAGTATATACTTTTAGTTATCTACAGTAATTATTTTATGTATCACGTAATAAAATATGTATTTATTTTTATGTATATAGGTATATAGCAAATATATAATATATTTTAATGTATATATACTACATATGAATATAAATACACAACACACACACACATACATACACACCCCTACACACATAATAATAGTAATAATTATATGTACAGTAAAATATTCACATATAGTACACTCTAAGTACACATACTATAATATAATTTATATTACAAGCTAGTAAACACACTTTTTGTTAAATATTAATAGCGGTTAATTTGTGTAATTCTGTTTGGCCTTCTTTTAAGTCTGTAAATTTGTTACTGAATATTGTATTGTTAACGCTGTTGGATTACCTTAATAAATAAATAAATAATAAATAAATAAATAAATTATTATATAGTTTATCATATATTTACTTATTTATTTATTATAATATATTATTAGTATATTAAATTCTTTCGTTGTATAACTTTTGTAAACTGAAAGCCACAGTCCTTGTTGTTGTTCATCATCTCTCTATACTTTTGGGTTGTCTGGAAGAGATCGCTTTAAGCGATAAGACCGCCCATTGTGACACTTAGTTATAAGATTTATTACTGTATTTTCTGTAAAATGGTGTTTTCAATAAAGAGTTTATCTATCTATCTATCTATTATACCTACCTCCCATTGTAAAACTTTGTTTTATGTTTACCGAGAGGTAGGTACCGATTGTTCCTGTAATGAATGAGGTATTTTAGTATGAGGATACCTACAAACGAAAAATTTACGAATAGATAAATTGGTGTTGGAAGATTAGATACCAACCTATCTTTGAATGTGTATTATTGTTGTTGTGTGTGTTATTTATGCTTTGAGCGAGGTTATGGCTCAGCGGTGACCCAATGCGACGTTCAAATCCCGCTTGGACCTGTACCAATGATTTTTCAGATTATGTGAGAAATAAGACTCGCCTTTACAACGCTAACGGAAAACATCGACATGTTCAAGAATTACGATATTCGAGAACATACGTTATTTACCAACTCGCACTTGGCCTTCAGCAGGGTAGATTATAGCTTACACTATCTCCATTTAAAAAGATCCGTTTCCCAGCAATGGGAATGTGTTGGGCTTATGATGACCAATTTCCCATGTTCGCCATAAACAGTTAATTGTATAGTATATATAATTATAAGACAGCCTCCGTGGTGTGGTGGTTGAGCAAGTCGGCTCATAACCCGGAGGCGGCGGGTTCGATTCCCACGACAAGACAAGTAATATGTTCATAGGAAAAAAAGCACAAATACTTATTCTGTGTCTGGGTGTTGTGGGTCCATGGTCCTCGTAGTTCCTGAGTCCCTAGACACAGGGAATCCTAGTTAAACCCTATTTTCTAATTAGACGGAGTGAACTGACATTACCTATGTTTTTTTTTTCTTATATTTTGGCTCCACACATAGTGTATTTAGCCAGTGTCAAGTATTATATTTTCATCGTGTTATAAAATATTTCACGCAAAGTCATGTCCTAGTCATAGTCATAAGTCCAGTCTAAGTCAGGTAGTCATAGTCCAGTCTAAGTCATGCTCCAGCAAAGTGGTGGCAACTTTACTAGAAGCTTCTATGGAGTTTTGGAAGCAACACGAAAAGTCACGTTTCACCACATTATATCACTTGCCTCACTCATGCTCGTAATTCAGCACTTAATGCATAAAACGCCACCAATTTTAAACATTAACATTGGAAAAAGCACAAGTTTTGAAAACTAATACAATGCAACGACGTGAACTTTTCCGCGTTCCCGCCAAAACTCCATTACCGATGTTACCACTTTCTCATGTAAAATAAATAGTGATGTGGTAAGAGTGATTCGTTTACTGATCCATTAAGTTTAAAGAGTTGTTTTATGATTTTGTATTTTTCCAACCACAAAAATCGTAATTATTGCGTAATTTGTGATTAAAACATAGACATATATATTAAAGACAGGCCTAATGACAGGTTAAAACGTCGCTTCAAAGAGGGAGCCAATTTCACAGATTGGCATCCACTAGCGCTCAGTCTGTGATGGAAGTTAGAAGGCATCGGTCGAATGTCACAAACAAAATATGCCAAGTTGTATTTGTGAAGGATTGCACAATCTATACTCAAAAGTGCAGTAAAAAGAAAGACCAAGTTTCTTACCTCAAGTAATTCAATATTTTCAATATTACACTATGTTTTGTAACAAAATAATCGAATTTATATTTGGAATAATCATTGTAAACATAAACATTGACGGACATAATGGCAGCGATAGGCACCTACCTATCACGCGAAATCTAATAGATGGCGCTGACTTTTCCCACGCCATTATGACAAAATAAAATGTTCCTTCGGGCATATCCTGATATATAAATCTATGGATTAAAATTAATTGTTTGCCAGTAAAAACTATATATTAAAATTAAGAATAGCGAGAGTAACAGTATATTGTCTCTAACATACGTGTTACGACCACATAGTAGAGCTGAGCAATGTCGATAACATTTTCAAAAACCAGGATGGTCCTCTTAGTAAATCAGTTCACATTTCAATCAACGTTTTCTTTTTATTTTAGTTATTTAATATTTTTTAATATAGTTCCGATCTTTCGAACTTTCAAGAGTTGATCCAGATCCATCACTACGATTTAGAAGCTGGCAGCATTATTTCGACAACTGACATTAGGACCTGTCAGTTTACTCCGTCTAAATAAAAAATATACTGTAGGATCCAGGATCTATGTATGTGGTCGTAAACGTTATTTATTCATTTATTATAAATAGTGTATGTGTATTATAATAATAGTGTGTGTATGTGATCGTTGGGCGTTTTTTTATTTATTATTTGCATTTTCCTTCCTTACCTAATATTGCTATGTTCCTATGGCTTGAATTAGTTCAAACTTTTTTAGGTAGGTACTTCAACATGCAATTTATTAATGCGGTCGGAATATTATTGTGACGTCACAGTCCATTTCTTTGCAATAATATGTGACTGTCACTAAATTCTCTGAAAAAAAATGACGTTTAATTGCAAAGATACCTCAAAATCAAAACGTAATGTTTTGATGACGAATCGAATACCTCTATTACATGTTAAATTGTATTACGAATCGGTATTGGTAAAGGCTACCTTAAAAGTTACGTACAAAACATGCGAAACTAAAATATAACTTATTGAATTAAGTATATACTAACTAGTTCTAAGTATAATCTATGTTTAAAAAAATAAAATTCCACCCTACTTATATTATTAAAAAAAATATCTTTAAATATTAGTGAAAGCTTAAAAAATGGAAAGGATATCATTTATAGAATAGGAAATTAGAAAGGAAAATAATTTGTATATATGTGACAAAAAACATAAACCGAGTATACTAAATATGATAAACAACCAAAAATTACCATTTGCCACAAATCGGTCCTAACTCAGCATAATGCTGGTCGTAAAACCAACACTGGTCTTCCGTTGGGGCCGGTATACAAGGTGACCTTGAATTAGTATGTTATCCCGAAAGGGGGTACACTCCACGGTAGACAATGTTTCTTCTACGACTTTACTAAATTAATGGTTTTATATTGAAAAAATGCCATGTAAAGCTTACGTTCGAAAATAGCCTAAGCGCAGCTGGGTGGTTGAACTTCGTCCTTGACCGAGTGCATATAAATGAGTTTAACGACCTGTGTTTAGAAATGAATTTATAATATCTTGTTAACTCTCATAGCGATCGCACGTGCAATTTTGCAAGTGAATTTATTTTTTATCATGAAAGTTTGGAAACACCCAGTTTCAAGTAAGACTCTCACAACTTGTAGGGTATCATGGTCCCAGTCCCTCATTTCGGGATAACATACCAATTCAAGGTCACCTTGTAGAATAAAGTAAGTACCTAAGTAATTAAAGTCCATATTATCTAGGTGGCGCCACCTTGCCACATACCTATTTATCATCAGGCACAGGAGAAACGTACAAAGCTTTCTGACTTCCTGATATAAAAAACACTACATTTAGGTTTATAACAGTCTGAATAGTTACAAATAACAATGTTGAACAAATGGTTATTTTTTCAACATAATTACAGAAAATTATTTAAATTGCGGAAACTCCGCGGAGCTACAATGAGTACCTAAGTATAAATAATCATTATTGAAAAAGTAATCATAGTTTTTCTGATTTAACTGGTATATACTAGGGTCTGGTATATACTAGGGTCTGGTATAAAATAGTTCTGTTTTGTGCTCTTGCTTTTACGTTAGGTAGTCAATTTAATAATTGCTTTAAGCATTTATTTTTATTGTAAGTACTTATGTTTAGGACATTTTTCAAATATTTTGGTTTCTCCTTCTTTCAAGCAGCAACATTACTATGGATCATCATTCACCATGGTTTTCTTCGGTCCTTACGTAACCACGATTTCGTAACCAGTTACAGAAAATGATTTTTATCCATCTCCTGTGACGTCAAACTGTGACTTTATTCGCAACCATAGTTACAATAGTTTAGAAAATTTAGAGTGTTAGACTTATTTTATACCGGAAAATGTCTACGCAATCAATAAAACAAGTAATTCCTTGGACTGATCATCGATAGGAAATTAGACTGGAAAGCACATACTGAAGATTTAGCTAAAAGGCTCAGTAGCTCGGCGTATGCTCTTCACAAGTTAGCTCCCATTGTCAACACAGACGCACTCATGACTGCATATTACGGGCTAGTGGCTGCAGTTTTAAGATACGGCTTAGTGTTTTGGGGAAACTCTACCCTCTCGAATGTGGTATTTAAAGCACAGAAACGGTGTGTTAGGTCAATGTTTGGATTAAAAACAACTGACAGTTGCAAACCAAAATTTTTTGAACACAAAATTCTGACACTTTCATCGCTTTATATTTTGGAAGTAGCTCTGTTTGTCCGGTCAAATCCACATTTTTTCCACGACTCTGTGAAACAGTCCCGCGTAATAGGCGTGATAAAAACGTACTTCGCTTACATACGGCAAAAAAAGCGCTCATGCGTAATAATATTTTCTGTATGGGCCCTATCATTTACAACAAAATACCCAAATCTATTAGAGAGCTAAACGCTAACATATTTAAAATTAAGCTTAAAACTATTCTAGCAGAAAAATGCTATTACAAAGTAAACGATTTTCTTAAAGATAAACTATTGAAATAATATCCTTGTTCACTTTTTGACTTTTGACTGCCATGTGATGTGCGTTGATTAAATTTTGTTTATGTAAATCATTTATTATATTTTGTTGTGTGCTATTTATTTGAATGTTTTAATACTTGCATGTGACGTTAAATATTTAATTAGTGACTATTTTAAAATTTGGCATCTCTCACCATTTGTACGCCTACTGGGGCAAAACATGTAGAACTTTTTTGTTTTGTAAGATCTGCCTGCATTGTGTATGTAACAAACCACATGTTTATACAAATAAAGAATCTTTATCTTTATCTTATCTTTATCTTTAAGATAAAGGAAGTACCTATAGAAGTAGGATGGAGGTGGCAAGGAAGTAGTAGTAGTAGTTTGGAGGCATCATCATCATCATTAACTTAATTTTAAATTTTGATTATTATTATGACATTTTTATTTTACTGTATCAAACGCATGTATTAATGTAATTGTGATCCTAGTTGGTCTAGCAAATAAATGAATATTAAATGAAATAAATGAATATTAACAGCCTGAAGACGTCCACTGCTGAACATAGGCCTCCCCCAGGGAGCACCACTCTGAGCGGCTGCTCGCCTCCTGCATCCATCGGCTCCCCGCGGCTTTCATCACCAGATCGTTGGTCCACCTATTAAGGAGCCAGCTTACGCGTTTTCCGGTAGTAGTAGTTTAATCTAAACAAGTACCTAATGCTTAACATACAAATAAAATGCCTATGTCCATGTAGGTGCATGAAACTATGAGGAAAGTTAGTATAAACGAGACCAAAATTATAATTTTATGCCACTAACTCATAATATTGTACTTTTCTTTACGGAATAGGTACAACACACCCCTAAAACCCCAAAAGATAACGGAGTGCTGTGATAATAAAATGATAAGAACCACGCCCCCCTCACGCGTGCGGCACTAACCATTGACGCACTTAACTTATCACCACTTAATTTTGTGCTTGAAAACGTTAGGTATTGCGTGATATGATGATATCCCACGTTTTATTTATAGTTTTTTCTTACTTAAAAATAGGATGTTGCTTCCATAGTAGGTATCATATTTTTATATTACTTATAGATAGGTTAGTTCAAGATTAATCATGGTGAAGAGACATCTTTCACATCGCTCGTAGAACACACAACCGATAGGAAAGAACGGTTCTCGAGTGGCGACCACGAACTGGAAGACGCAGCGTAGGCCGGCCCCCCACTAGGTGGACCGACGAGCTGGTCAGAACCGTGGGGAGCCGATGCAAGAGGTAAGCAGGCGCTCTTTGGGGGAGGCCTATGTTCAGCAGTGGACGGCTTCAAGCTGATGATGATGATGTTGATGAGGATGATGATTTTGAATTTATTTTTATCTTTGCTGTATAAATTGTCGTAAGAACATCTGAATAAACCTACATGATTATCGTCGCTGTACATAAGCTGAATATTCATTGTCATCAACAGCCTGAAGAAGCCCTGAGCATAGGCTCCTCCATCAGAGTGCCATTTTGAGCGGCTGCTCGTTGTCATTCGAATATAGAACTTGATCGAAAAAGGCAAAAGGTGGTTTAACTAGTCCAAAGCTACTCCACGCTTATTAGTAAGGCCTATTTATAGAAGTATTATCTTTAACCCGAAGTAGAAACGTGCGAGCGCACATCAAGCCCCTGGGTATACATGACACGATCACTCCTATGGGGTCGAACAATGTTTGATAATCTGATAACCCGTGATGATGAAAGACTGTAGGAAGTGATAATCAAGTCCAATGACGTTATAAATAAGTATAGCTACGTATATCAGTTCTTCATTATCTGTCTATTGTTTTCAAAATACTATTTGTAGGTATTACCGACCTACATATTAATTTAATAGTGACAATCAAATCATGCTCTAAAATAAAATATGTTTTTGTTTAGATACAACAGTTTATCTCTGTGACGTACAGAAATGTTAGGAAAGCGTATGGACTAAACTATAGTGTAATAAATTACACTATGACTAAACTAAGGGTGGGTTTTTTATCAATAATGAAGGTAACCATTAGTTAAAAATGCTAACAAATTCAAATCAATAGCATATGTCTAAACCAATAAGCCAACATTTGACCATGAGTTTTGAGTTCTTAACTAACCATTTATTACGTTAACTATTAGTGAATAAACTCAGTGACGGAAATATTATTATTTTTTTAAACCTTGTATTTTTTGTATTCGAGTCCCCACTAGGTGGACCGACGATCTGGTGAATGGCACGGGGAGCCGATGGATGCAGGAGGGGAGCCAATGGATGCAGGAGACGAGCAGCGCTCAGGCCTAAGTTCAGCAGATGACGTCTTCAGGCAGTTGATGATGGTGATGATGATGATTTTTACCCGACTACCAAAAAGAGGGTTATGAGTTGAGTATGTATGTATGTAATTTTAAATTGTAATTAGTATCAAAATTCATAATCCTACAAGAGATCATCATAAGTTTCATAATAAAAGTGCAATTTTATTTACATTCTAAAAAATATGTATGTATGTATTTATGTATGTATTTTCATATGTTCTCTTGTATCTCCTAAATTACTTATTCTATTTCAAACAGCAAGATGTCAATCGATAGATATTAACACTCTGTGTGTCATAGGCTATATAAAGTTACAATAAATTGAATATGGCGGATTATATTAAAAAAATTCGCAGACAAAAAAAAATTCGATAAACATGTCATGTTTGGTATCAAATGAAAGGTCTTTATGAGTATGTTTAGAATATGTATAATTTGTATATCTATGTATAACTATAAATAAATATAAATAAATAAATATGTGTGTCATTTCACACAACGCCATCTAGCCCCAAACTAAGCATAGCTTGTACTATGGGAACCAGATAACTGATACAATATTGTATACTTTTTGTTTGTAAATACATGTAATACATAGAATATAATATAACACCCAGACGCAGAACAAACATCTATGTTCATCACACAATTGTTTGTCCTGGGTAGGAATCGAACCCACAGCCCTCAGTTCATAAGGCAGGGATACTACCAACTGAGCTATCGGGCCCGTCATGTCAACTATGTATAGCCTACGTATAAAAATAGCCGCCAATTTTCTGGTTCTGTTGTTCCCTGGTTGTGCCTAAACTACTCATCATATTTTATCAAATTTGATACCAATCGATGCGTATAGATACTCTGGGTGACATAGGGTACATTAAATTATACTAAACCCAATATGGCGGATTTGTGATCTATCCATTCCACCACATAATAAGAAAACTCGCTAAACATTAGGTAAACAGCCGAAATCTTTCGTGTAGTCTTTAAAATTGGCACAGTACTGATGAATATACAAAAAATTTCCGAGGGTGAGGGGTAAGTAGAGGGAGGGGGAAGGGCTTGAATATCACTTTTTTCGGATATTTGCTTATGTCTCAGAAGCCTTTAGGATTAGTATTACAATTACTTCTGTGAAATTAAATCATATTACATCCGCCATAAAAAAATTCTATTTATTTTTAAGGTTCAATACTTTAGGAATTAAACGATGTTGGTATTTGAAAAAGTAGCTTCCTCCCACCTCGGATGATAGAAGTAGGTACCTACTTAAAAGTATAATTAAAAAAAATATTAAAATCTCTAGTCATGTAAACACACATTTTTGCAAATAGGTAAGTGTAACCATTAGTTATACAACACAACACCCCTTAATTTGGACGAGGGTAAAAATGCCATCATAAATAATTAGGTATTTGGGTATTAGTTTTTGAACCCATCTTGTCGTACCACCATTACGGTCGCATGTGGAGGTGGGTGTTCTAAATTTATCATTGGCCATTTTTATTATAGGACTTTTTTATTAATGAAAACTTTTATTATCGGAAATTTTTATTATTGGACATTTTTATTTATTATTTATTTATTTATCATTAGTTAGTCACTTTTATTTATGGACATTGAATTTGGGTATTTTTCTTTTTGGAAATTATTCGTTAAATTCTAATACTTTGTTAGCATTCTACCATTCAGCTAAATTCTAACATCTTGATCCGGTGTCAGGCGGTATTGGATTATTGTTTCCACTGCCAAGACCACCGCTAAAATTAATAGATAGGTACCATGGAAAATATTTTTAATGAGTGTTTGTAGTTACACCCTGTATAATACGATGAAATAAGTAGATTGAGCTGCTCTAAATATAGCACCAACGTATAAGATGGACAAACAAATATTTTGATAATGTTATTGCAAGGAACGATAATATTATTCAGTTTTATTTTGTTATGATATGTTTACTTGCGTATGTCGTTGACTGGTCAAAGAACTTGTTTAAACAATAATGTAAGTACATATTATTTTTATTTTGTATTTTTCCAGCGCTTAAAATAGTTTTGATGCAATTTGGTTTGTTTGGAATTCATTATGTATGACACTTCGGAGCACAGACCTAAAGAATTAATTTTTTTCGTTACACTCCAATTCTACTTCAAAGTTCGAAGAAACTTCGTATTTTAAATAAAACGAGTGGTATTTTATGTAAAAAACTATGGGGATCCATAGGTTAGGTTCAATATTTAGTAAATACTACAGTTAACTTGTTTTAAGTTTAAACTCATAATTATCACTAATAACAGCATGCTGTTATGAGTTATATGAGTTTGAACTTAAATATTAAGTAAGTTATAAATTTATAAAACTGCAGTTTTCACACACACAATTTCTTACATTTCTTGTCCCATTCTCAAAATGTAATAGTCAATCTTGTCCATGCTAAATCTATGTATAAATCTATGCTTCGGAGAGTGATGTATAAGCAATTACAGGTACGTTGTTGGTACCTACTATTAAATACCAAACCGATTTAGAAGATGTGTAAAATGATACAAATTTTCGAATTTGAATCGTTTTACACATTTTTTAATTTCAAAATTCAAAAGTACTTCAAATACGTACCTGCATTTCTAATTTTCTTTAAAGTAATTCTATATCCCCCATTAGGTGGTCCGTAGGGGAGCCAAATAGCCAATGGACGCAGGAGGCGAGCAGCCGCTCGAAAGTGCGCTCTCTGGGAAAGGCCTATGTTCAGGCTGTTGATGATGAATTCTATATATTTTAGTGACAGATCTCTAATAGTTCTTATGGAAGATATTAGTACGTTATGTACTAATAATGATAAATGCGTTATTACGTAGGTGTCCATTATTTTATTATTATGAATATCATCTTGGCGACATTGTTTTGTTGTACTTTATTTAACAGAAAATTGTAAACCTCGTCAAGATACCAACGTATAAAAAATTATAATCTTTCTGTAACCCTTTATGTTGAGAAATAAATTTATTCTTATTCTTATTCTTATTGTTTTCTAGATCAACGTCCAAAGACTTTATCGTCATCAGATGTAATCAATCCAAATGTGAAAACAATTTGTTCTAAGCAAATAACAAAAGTAGATACTAAAGATTAAAGGTTAGGAAGAACGTGACAACGTGACAAGATAAATGAGATAAATTAGAACAGGGTTTTATTTAGCCAAACAATTAAAATCCATATCACAAGATCAATTTATAGCCCAGTCAACGAAGACATTTCTTGCGGAAATAATTCGTGTAAAGCTGAATTTTGGCACAGTTATAGAGGAAAGTGTACTGAACAACATGTCAAGAGTCCTGAGGGGTGGGGATGCCGCTAAGTTGTGGAGGGGGATGCAAAAATCAATCTTTCCATATTTTCATAAATAACTCTAAAACTGTGACCTATAGCTAAATTAATCTACACTAAATTGTCTACAAAAAAGGTTCTATACACTTTTTCGCTAGGACCAATACTTATGAAGTTATGGATAATGCAAAATGTACAGTTAAAAAAAATACATTTTCAGTAGCTATCTATATGGCACGTTGCAAGAACATAAAGATTAGGTGGCCAATACCCATTACATTAACATTTTACTTACATTATCGCCTTGCTACTAGTTTAAAATAGCCATTTGATCGGTCATAATAGGGAAAGCCCAAGGTACTAGGTAAAAGTAAGCCAGTTTACACGACAAACTTAGCCTAATTCAACACAAACAGTGCAAACACTAACACCAAATAGTAAACAAAGCTAACTATCAAACCAAATCATTCAAGGGGTTGTCTATAGAATTATGCTCATTTGTGGGAACAACAGGGTACAAACAACTATATAATGGGGTTAATAAGAAGCAGTCGCATCCCATTTCTAAAGAAACCACCCCTACAGTATCCGGACAGTCGTGTGCTAATAAAAAATATACAACTAGAACGGTGCTGCAACTGACGGCTTTACCATTTGGTCTGTCATCAGCTCCAAAGATGTTTGCCACTGTGACAAACTGGATTGCGGAAATCCTAAGAGCCCAAGGTTTCCGGATATTAGTCTACCTACTAAGACAATTACTTTCTAGTCCATCAGGACAGGACAGTTCTTGTTTCTCAGGTTGCGGTAACACTGAGGACACTAAAAACCCTACCTATACCAAACCGACATGTAGGGAACTAGGTAATCATAGACAAAACCTACATAAAATCTGTCAAAACTTGACGATTGCTATGCGATTCATCAAAGGCGATTTAAGGATCCCAGAATTATTATCTTGTAAGCATCTTGTACGTTCCCGTGCAGGTGTGCACATAAACGCACTACTTACTTATATTATTGAAACAGATGGCAAAGATGTGATAGGGTATAGTTTATTTTTTAATTTTCGCAGGAAAAGTTTGAACTGACAGTTTGAGGAGTGTCCAGCACCTCTCGACAACGTTTCGATTCGAAACTTACGCTATCCGTCTCCTTCATCTACATTTAGAATGAAAGAGACGGAGAGTTTTCGAAGCGTTCAGAATAGGGGTGCAGATCTCGTCCAAAAAGTTACGAATCAAAATTTACGCTCTCCGTCTCCTTCGTCTACATTCAGGATAAAGAAGTTAGAGTGATTTCAAATCGAACGAAACTTTTGCGATGTGTTGGGAGTCGTGGTGCGGGCAGGGCTGGATCAACCCAGTCGGGGCCCCTAGGCAATGCAACTGTTGGGCCTCTTTTTCAGCCGTTTTAAAATCATAGATTCTTTTCAAGTTAGTAAATGGGATGTGAGTTCATGTGAGCGAAGATTATAAAGTGACGTAAGTATTAAAAGATTCAGCGCAGGTTTGCCGCGATGTCCTTTTACATATTCATGTTGTTGTGCGTTGTTGTGCTGTTTTGTCATGGATGAAATAAAAAAAAGAAGGATTGAGTTTTGATTGACATCGAACTGAAGCCCAAAATGGCGGACATATTACATATGTGTGTCAGATGAAAGTAGGGCGACCGGCTGTATATGATGTGAGCGTGTGCGTGCCCTGTTCGTACGTACGAAGCGTTCCGGCTTCCTAAGGGTGCTTCAGTTTCGGATCAGACGGGATTCCCTCCTCCGTTTTGTTTATTAGCTCCAGGTGTTTTGTTGATCCAGTCTGACTATGGATCAACAATCCCACCCTGTCAATGATAGTCAAGGTAACCAATGGTTAAAATATCTAACAAATTCTGGTCAATGATCAAGATTAGTTAGTTTTAACCTTTGGTTACCATAACTACAGTTAAAAAAACCTATGTAACTCATATAGGTAGTGTTGCAGGGTCATAGCATTTTATAAGACAGGCTGTCTTGACAGTCTGTCCACGCTATACCAAAATAGGGGGAATTCTGTGGGCATACCTAATCACTGCAGCCCAATACTTTCCCACAGCTGGGAAATGGGATTCCTCTTACATGAAAAACTGTAGGACGTAACCCACTACGGTTGCCAAGTGCGAGTTGGTGAGTGATGAATAAATAAATAATTGGTATCTAAAATATAGATTAAAAAAACAGCGGCCACACATATTGCTTATTTTATTGTGTTGATTAAACTATAAACATGGGCAGGTAATAAATAAATACTTAAATAAGTTTTAGGAATACTTACAGAAAAAATCATAAGAACAGTGCGATTTTTTTCAAGTGTACATTTACTTTCCGTGGTAAAGGCAACCAATGGTTATAAATTCGAACAAATGACCGTGTTGGTTAAGTATAGTTGCCGCTTTATAGGTGCTGGAAGTCTAAAATAAACCAAGTGCGAGTCGGACTCCCGCACGAAGGGTTCCGTCCAATTATCTATGAAACGAGCAAAAGATCACGTTTTATGTATGGCTCCCCTTAAATATTTATTTTGTTCTGTTTTTTAGTTTATTTATTTGTTGTTATCGTGTTAACAGACATACATCATCTGTGAAAATTTCAACCGCCTAACTATCACGGTTCATAAAAGACAACCTGGTGACAGACGGACAGACGACCAGACAGCGGAGCCTTAGTAATAGGGTTCACTTTACTCTTTGGATACGGAAAATAAAAAAGATAAGATCTATTAAAAGATAGCTTCTTCCATTCTTCTTTGTTTGTTTGTTTGATTCCCTCTTGATGTCACAGCGGCTGGACGGATATAAAAAACGTAATAGCTTATACACTGAGCCAACATAATAAGATACTTTTTATACAATGCGCGTGAAACTGCGGGGTCAGATTTTTTCATGAGAATGAATGACGTGACGAGCTCGTTCACCTGATGTTAAGCGACATGGCCGCCCATGACAGTTGCGGTGTCACTGGAAACTTTAAATTGACAAAGTTTTGCGTGACACTACACTGCGCACGCCATCCTGAGACATCACACAGTCTAGCAAACAAATTACTAGACTGTGAAATCAGGTCATAAAGGCATTTGGCCAGTAATTTCACTAGGTACAATGGCCTTCAAAACGAATCACAGTGGTGCTGGCAACAGAATAACTGGCAATGCGGTAAGTTAAAACAACCTAATAAAATGTTTTGTATTGTCCATTCTGTTCGTTGATAGGTTAAACAGTCTTCTGAGTCCCGAGTCCTAGGTGGTCTACGCTACCGCGCCAGCACTGGTCGTGGTAAAACGTTCTGTGGTGCTGGTTCATCCCAAGACAATGGTCCATACTTATTCGGTTTTAGTATGTAGACAAACTGCAAATGACAAAAAATCTTTTAGTTTTAATATCTAGGTACCTTGTACTAACTGTGACAATGGACGGGGAAGAAACGTTCTTGAGTGGCGACCGCGAACCAGAAGACACAGCGTAGGTAACTAGGTGGGCCGACGATCTGGTAAAAACCGCGGGAACCGATAGCTGCAGATGGCGAGAAGCCACTCAAAGTGGCGCTCTCTGGGGAGGCTTATGTTCAGCAGTGGACGTCTTCAGCCACACAGTACATAAACATAAATATACAATAAATACATCACTATACAATAAACATACATGACTCATAATCGTAGCCACTGTGCCAGGCTATATCAGGGTAACAACCTGTAGGATTAAGTATAGAAGTATACACAAAAAACACTCACAAACTGTGCTAACTGCTAGGCTGTACTAGCTTCCAGCATACACAAGAAGTACTAACCACAAGAACCGCGTACGCAGCTCCGATCAGGAAGCCAGCTGTGACGTCACTCCAGTGGTGATAGTTCTCCTGCACCCGAGTGAGTCCCACGTACCAGGCGGCCAGGATCGCAGTGAACTGAATGCTGTGACGGAGAAGCTTTGAACCGCGCCATTTGCCTTTCACTTGTATGTAACACTGAAAAATTACTACGTTGTTAGGGACGTTGTAATTATTTTTATGCTTGCATCATCATACAAGGGAGCGGAACATACAGTCTCCCCTATTTATCGCTACTGTGGGCGCTTATATTGGAAGGTTTGTTATAACGACCACACTTGCCAAGCGGCTTGGTCCGCGGCCTTACCGCGTAAGCCCGGTGGAAATCGTAATCGTGTGGTCTCTTGCTCGCACTCAAGGGCTTGTACATTGGCGCAAGCAGGATGGCAGGCGATGTTCATTACCAGAGTGCTTACGCGGTAGAGCTGGACCAAGGAGAATTCAGTTGCCCGTTCTCTGGATATTCCCTTACATGAGATCTTACGGCACTCGCGGGCAGAAATAGTAAGGTCATATTCTTGCGGCGGAACCACTCAGATATTGTGTATATTTGCTAAAGTGTTAGAAAGAGTGGTCTACAGACAGCTTTATGCCTCTCTTAAGCATACACTTAGCGCGCAGCAGCATGGTTTTCTAAAGGGTAGGTCTACTACATCAAACCTTATCTTGTGCAGTGATTTCTTGTCAGAACATATGTCGGAGCCGTCTCAAGTCGATGCTATCTACACAGATTATAGCAAATGTTTTGATAGAATTGATCATTTACTGTTATTGCGTAAACTTCAGTCAGTAGGCATAAGAGGTAACCTATACAGATGGTTTACCTCTTACGTTCAAAATAGGTGTCAGACGGTGGCACTTAATGGGTTTACATCTTCGACTATGCCTATTCCATCTGGTGTACCCCAAGGATCTTTACTGGGTCCTTTACTCTTTAATATCTTTGTTAATGACGTTATGTCCTGCTTTTTAAATACAAAAATAATTTTGTATGCTGATGATATGAAGATTCTCTGTCCAATAACATCAGTCCAAAGCGCGCAAAGCCTCCAAGATGATCTACAGAGGTTTGAAAACTACTGTTACTTAAATAAATTAGATTTAAATGTTTCAAAGTGCTTTGTGTGCTCTTACACCCGTAAACCAGATCCCATAATTTTTAATTACAAACTTAAGAACTCTGAGATAACGAGGGTAAGTTCTATACGCGACCTAGGCATTACATTTGACAGCAAACTTCTTTATGATGACCATATAAATAATATTGTAAATAAAGCATCTAAAGCACTTGGCTTTATTCTGCGTGTATCGTCTGATTTTAAATCAATAAAAACTTTTAAAATATTATATTGCGCTTTTGTGCGTAGTCACTTAGAATATGCGTCACAAATTTGGAACCCCGCTTATAATGTGTATGTCATGCGGCTCGAGAGGATCCAAAAACGTTTCTTACGTCACTTGCAGTTTCGGATTAAGACATATGTCGCTGACTACGAAAAGAGATGTAAAAAATTTCACATACTTCCACTGTACGAGAGAAGGCGCATGGCGGATTTAGCTTATCTGGTCAACATTGCAAATGGCTCGGTCGACTGTCCTGAGTTGCTGGAAAGCATTGGCCTCAGAGTCCCTTACGCTTCCTATAGGAGACCTTGTTCATTGCGTGTCCCTTGTGCAAAAACTAACTATAGGCAAAACTCTTATTTGATCAGGGTGAGCAGATGTTTCAACGACCTATCGGTGCGGTGTGATGTGGACTTGTTTAACATGTCTGCCCGTCAGCTAAAAAGGTTGATGGGCAACATGTTCTTTAATGGCTAGGTTAGGTGATACATTGATTGTACGTATTAAACTTAAAACTAATTTTTTTTTTCTTTCGTTTGTGTGTGTTCGTCTATTGTGTACCTATATTTGTTACTTAATTTTTATATTTATATGTGGAAACTTTTAATTGGCCTTAAGTATTATATTTCTATATTTTATTCATGTAATTAGCTGTAAGTTTTCCAAAAATTCATAAATAAAATAAAATAAAATAAATATTTTTGTTTTTATGTCTATTGACTCAGAATTCGAGATATTAAATTGTAGAAGTTTTTATATGTACAAAATGATCAGGCGTTTTGTGGAAGCACAGACAATACTGAAAGTAGGTATATAAGCATCATAATTGACTTGAACTACGTGCTTTTGGAATCCTGGAGCTTTCGTGGTGCTAAAGCTGTGGTGGTGGTGCCGTGTTGCGTTTTTGCTTAGATTTTTTTAATGAATCGGCCTGGTCCTGGACCTAACTGTTGCTATACCCTAATAGGGTCATATGTCCACACTCATACATACCACCTGTATTAAAAATATGTACATATGTTGCAATAAATAATTGAGTATTGAGTATTGAGTATTGAAATCATTTTTTTATTATAGCATATATATATTTTGTTGTTATAGCATCCACAGAAATAGATTCATCATCTAACTAACTATCACGATTCATGAGATACAGCCTGGTGACTGACGGACAGCAGAGCCTTAGTGATAAATATGGTCCGTTTTACCTTTTGGGTACGGAACCCTGAAAAGACATAAAAGTTTGACCGAGAATTGTTACTTACAATAAAAAACACAGCTGTGTACATGGCGAAGCTTGAATGAGCACTGGGGAAGGAAAGCCTCATGTTCGTCAGTTTCGAGGTGTTCGTGTTACTGCAGGTAAACGACTCGATGTAGCCCAGGTCGTTCTGAGTTCCTGAGGGGGTGGGACGGCAGAGCTGGAATTGAAAAGGATTAAAATTAACAAAAAAGATTTAGGCAGAACGCAGCTTGTTTAGTATTTTTTTTGTAAAGTTGTCCAAAACGTAACTCAACTTTTGAAGGTTATATAAGATTCTATAGGATTTAGGCAGAATAGACGGATAGATGGACATACGGATGGACATGATGAAGGGCTCCTTATTATATTGGGCAGTATTACGGAACCCTAAAATGCTAGACTCTCAGCACACTTACACTTAGATAGATCAACATAATAAACATTACCCACTACACTAATAACTACACTACGTGACTACACTAAACATAGATAAATAGATATAAAAATATAAGCTTCTCTTGCAATTTATAGAACCATTTTACTGTTCTGCACACACGCATCTTTTACTGAAACTGTTCTCTAATAGTGGTCCTACGAGCTAGATCACCTTTCCATCAATACTCCATAAAAGTGCGTATTAAAGTTCATATGTATTAAAAACTTTTCATACCGACACAAACTACACAAAGCCAATTAATTACTACTAGAACAGTTACGAAACATCTTGACTTACATCATAAAAATGTGGCCGTAACCTTCCAATAATATTTTTAGTGAGCGCTGTGGTGAGCTGCTGGCAGGCGGCACCGAACGTGAACACCCCTATGGCTGTGTAGGACTCCCACAACCACCCTGGTATGAGAGATTGCCCCAGGAACTTCTCCCCCGTATTCTTACCCTTACAGTCCCTTGTGATCTCTGTTATCAGAATCTGTAAGTTTACAAAGATGTATATTGTATACATCGAAATAAATTGTATAGCAGTAGTGTGCAAGCACTAGAAGCACTACCGTGTTCTGATTTTGAGGGATAGGTACTGTAGCTGGCGAAATTAGCCGGAATAATGAGACTGCATGGCCGTGTCTCCTCTGGACAGTTAGGAGATCCGAAGGAGAACTAAAGTGACCGATATATGCTCTTAGAATTCGCAAGTTGAGAGGGCAATGGGCAGGTGGCAGGCCACATCGCTCGTAGAACTGACAACAGGTTCTCGAGTGGCGACCACGAACCGAAAGGCGCAACGTACGCTAGCCTCCCACTAGGTGGACCGACGATCTGGTGAAAGCTGTGGGGAGCCGATGGGTGTAGGAGGTGAGCAGCCGCTCCAAGTAGCGCTCTGTGGGGAGGCTTATGTTCAGCAGTGGAACGTCTTCTTGCTGTTGACGTCCTGTGTGACGTGATAATGAGACTTGTGACCTGACTGACTGACTGTAATTACTGTGACTGTTCTGATGGGTCAGGATGATGTACGGTGTACTGATGGACACAATAGTTTGATAATTTAGAGTTCTGAGTGGAACTATTAGGTACGGGCTTCCGTGATTAATATCAGGGGTAAGCAAGGCTTAAGAACTTACCGCAGCAATCATGAAAGCGAAACCCACACCCCCCAGGACTCCCTCATGGATGCTTTCTTGCTTGAACGGCAGCCGGATAGACATGTCATTCTCGAAGTACCCTCGCTCGAACGGTCTCGCCCATAGCGTTACGAGCAGGAGTGATATGCCCACTGGAATTGAAAGAATAAGAAACAAATGAAATATGTAGGAACTTAACAGTACATTATTTATTCAGTACATCTAATTTTTTTATTAAGTAGTTTACATTTCACACAGCACCATCTAGCCGGGGCTTTATAATCTTTAATCTAACACCAAACTAAGCATACTACGGGAACCAGATAACTTATATAATACTTAGATACTTTTTTGTTTGTAAATACATAGATAGAAAACAATAAAACACCCATACACAGAACAAACATCTATGTTCATCACTCAAATGTTTGTCCTGGGTAGGAATCGAACCCACAGCCCTCAGATCAGAAGGCAGGGCTACTACCAACTGAGCTATCAGGCTCGTCCATACAACGTTACATTCTTCCATAAAACAAGAATAGCCAAAAATAAATTAATATTACAAATTTAATATAACGTGAAGTCATAATAAAAGGTACTGACTCAGCATGTTAAACAGATCCTAAGTATAACTGATTTCCAATCGGATCCGCAATCACGTACTTCAAGGCAATGATAATGTAAGTGAACTACCAAACAAAATTATTCAGTGGAATTCGTAGGAAATGCATCATTGATGCATTTGTAATTGCATCATGATTTATCATGAAAAAAATTCTTGCAAATTTTAAGGGCTATATCGATCGCTTTAGTCCTTCTTCGGATTTCCTCATTCCGGATCTTATCTCGCAGGGAAACACCGCGCATAGCCCTCTATAGCTCGTTGCGCGACTAGTCAGAATAGTCCCATTGAATCCCAATTATAATATTAGGTTGCTAATTATAATCTAACAACCGTGTAAAAATTGCTGGCATATCCATGGAAGCTTTATCAGTGGTATAGGACTATAGGTTATCTTCATTAATCTATAGGCACGATAACGAATTGTACAAACGGTATTGATTGGAAATGTGGGACCTTGATAATTAGAAAAAATATTTTCCATCAAATATTATGTAGATCGGCTAAGGCCCGAACTCACCAAAGTAGAATTAATTTTATTCCAAATTAATTCTACTTTGGTGAAATCGGGCCAGTAACGCTAGGTACTTGTTATTCTCGGATACAGGTAATTGACAAATGAAATGACGAATAAAAGGACGCCATGCTGATTTTATCCCAAGAATAAGCTAACAAGACGTCCTTTTAATCGCAATTTCATTTGTCAATCACCTGTACCTAAGAGTAACAATTAGTGTTATAAGTAGGTAATACTTGGACTACATAGACATATATATATATTACTTCGAATAAAACGTATTCTACTGTGGTAAAATCAGGCCTTAGTCACATAAGTAGCAAGTTTAAGTTCCTATCTATATACCTAAGTATGCCGATTATAAGTTTAAGATAGAACAGTTAGGTATGATATGAAGTCATCAAGACGAAATAGGAAAAAGAAATAGGTAGGTATACCTCGTAAAATATCTAGTCTCTCTTCCGGTTCCTATTTATGAATTTTTTAGGGTTCTTACCTCAGTGTATTACCGTGTAACGAAACAACTGCATAAAAGCAAGCATCCAACTTGGTATGATTTTAATTATAGTTATTACTACACTCTATGTATAATAGATAGGACCTACTGACTGTACGACAACATCAACTTAAAAAGCGACTAAAAAAAAATAATTGGGTCCCACGTCTTCGCCCCCAAGGGTTAGCGATGGCAATTAATGCGATTTTGCGTAAATTTCATAAACATGCTATTTCATTCACGAGACTTAGCATGCTAATTGCTATTGCTATGCTATTTGCTAAAAGTAAATGAAATGGAAATGAAAATGAAATAAAAATTGGAATGAAATGAAAAATTGTATGAAAATTGAAATTAAAAAGAAAATAAAAATGAAACGAAACATGAAATGAAACTTAATATTAAAAATTAAATTCAAAATGAACTAAATTAATTGAAAGGAAATTTCATATTCACAGAATTTAGCAACTACATTTAATTTGCGAAATGCTAGTTGAGTTTTCACATGCTAAAAATGAATGCGAATGCTAATTGCCCCCTTCCGTCCGGACCTCGGTGACGAGCAGACGTGTGTAGGAACCGCGCATAAGTTTTATTTAAATATAAAAACGAAAACACTGACATCTAATATCCAGTGAAATATTAGGAGTGCATACTACGCAAAAAGATGCGCGAGAACAACTACTATCTCAACTAACCGGACACACTAGCGTAAGTCGTTCATTGGCGATACACTGCGTCACCTACGCACGCTCACGCACACCCGCATAGACCACGCGTCACCGAGCTACGCAGCCGCTACCGCTTGAACTCGTATAACAGCCTGGTACATGTAAGCGCAATAGTGGGAACAATCTCACCGCCGCGCCGCCGCTGCATAAGCTTTGCTATCGGAATTTTATAAGGTGAAATTTTTATTATAAATTCTAAGCCTTTTCCTTGTACAAAATGCTCCAAAGTACTGATAAAACAGGATCTGACTCTGATGCTTCGAGAAAAGGAGATCCAGAACTGCGGGCGCAACAAGTAGCTTCAAGAAACAAGCGCCGTCGATCTTCTGACTCAAATATTGATGAAAAGCTTAGGCTATTCGAAGAAAAAATTACTAAGATGCTTTCAACTTGGAAGACTGATATGGACAAAAAATTTGAAAAATTTGATGGTAGGTTAACGGACATTAAAAGTGACATAGAAAAGTCTGTTGACTTTATGGCATCGGAGCATGAAGAAATGAAGTTAAAAGTTGAATGCGTTCAACAGGAATGCAAGGCTAATCAAAACCAGATAGCATCGCTACAAGAAAATATTGAGGACCTACTTCGCAGTGCCCGGAGCTCATCTATTGAGCTACGGAATGTTCCGCACACATTAAATGAAACAAAGGAAGTCCTATCTAGCTACCTAATCCAAATGAGTGAAAAAGTCGACGCGAAAGTATCTTGTAATGAGATTAAAGACATCTTCAGGATCCCCGGTAAGCCCGAGGCGAACAAGCCAATAATTGCCGAGCTTACATCTACACTGCAAAAGAATAAGCTAATCAAAGCGGTTAAGATCTTCAACAGTATAAACCGAAGTAGCAAACTGAATGCATCGCATATAGGCTTGCGTGGGAAGACCTCTCCTGTATTTGTAACCGAACACCTTACAAGTAAAGCCAACCGTCTACACTATTTGGCTAGAGATTTGACAAAAACAGGTCAGTACAAATATTGCTGGACATCTAATGGGAAGGTTTTTCTAAGGAAGACCGACGGGTCTCCAATCGTTCCTATAAATAATGAAGAGCAAATTACAGCGTTGAAAACGAATAAAAATTGACTATTAATAGGCTTACTTATATTTTATAGCTTTGTTTTAAGGCATGCAGTTTGTTACTATAGAAGAGTGAATATATTACTCGCACAATACTTTCACAAAACGATCACACAATCTTATTACAGTAACTACAACACACAAACACCATTCACTCAACCCAAACACTCACACATTATTACACACAAAACAAACCGGGCATATTTCCCTGATATATATTTGGTTCATCCAAGTCGCACTATAGTCATGATATTATGTTCCCTCCACTATGTTACCATTACACAATTTAATAATGGATAGAAGCCCAAATAGTATAATATTTAATGAAGTTGACGATATTAAGGTTGCAGAGTCATTTACGTGCTCTCTCGAAAAATGCTCTGCCATTGTTTCCCAGCCTAACAAAAAGCTCAAAGTTATCACGCAGAATATAAGAAGTGTTTATAAAAATTTCGACATGTTCTGTGCTGTTTTGTCTACTTTACAGTTTGAATGCGATATAATGGTATTAACCGAATGTTGGCTTAACACAAATAAAACACTTCCACAACTTTCTAATTACAATATTGCATCATCTGTTCACTCGTATAACCAAAATGATGGAATTGTTATTTACTATAAAAATTCCATTCCTTGTACAACCCAAGAGCCCTTGTTTTCAGGTGCAAATTGTGTGATTATAAAAATCAAAGAGCATACAGCAATTCTTGCTATTTACCGCCCGCCATCCTTCCGAAACATAGAATCTTTTCTGGAGTCCCTAGAAATTACATTACAGTCCGTTAAAAATTTTAAAAACATAATACTAGTAGGTGATATCAATATTGACATTAAAACAAATAACAATGACCTAAAAAGCGCTGATTATTTGAACCTTACAGCCGAGTTCGGTCTTTTACCGGCACATACCCTTCCAACTAGAGAGGAAAATTGTCTAGATCATGTGTTGCTAAAGTCAAAGGCAGCAGCTTCCACTTTTGTATTACAAACAGCCTTAACCGATCATTTTCCTGTGCTCCTTTGCCTCTCAACTTCCCCAACAAGTAAAAGTCCTGCCTCTAGGTTGACCATTAGGAAAATTGATTACCAAAATGCCCTGACATTCCTGCAGAACTCTAACCTCTCTGCTATTTTGCAAATGACAGACGCTAATGTGGCGGCGAATACTTTAGTCAATACAATAATGGATTCACTGCAGCGACATACAATTTTCCGGCCATTACCGTGCAGACAACGCATATCCAAACCGTGGATAACGCATGGTTTGCTGAGATGTATCCGACATAGAGATAATATGCATCTCAAAACAAAAAAACAGCCAACAAATGAAATACTTATTAAAAGCTATCGACGATATAGGAATTATTGCAACAATCTCCTTAAAAAACTAAAAACGGATTATGAGCGCTCTGAAATTCAGAAGGCTGGTGGAAATCTAAAACAAACTTGGAAGATCATTAAAAGAATAGCCAATGTTGCACAAAACAAACCTCCTCCTACGGAACTCTTAAAATCTGAACCGAACGCCCATTCTGCTGCTAATAGGGTCAATAAATTTTTTGCAAATGTTGGCAAACGACTTGCGGATAATATTGCTGATACTACAAACGTCTCAAACACGAACTGTAATATAACATCCCAAACACACCTCAATTCATTCGTGTTGCTAAATGCGGACGAATTTGAAGTCGAAAAGGTAATTCTGGCATTGAAAAGTGACTGCGCAACCGGATGGGATGGAATTTCATCCTCTTTTCTAAAGCAGGCCAAACATATAATAGTACCACCATTAACTCACATTATTAATTTAAGCTTCACAACCGGCACTTTTCCCATTCCTTTCAAAAGATCTATAATTCATCCAATACATAAGAGCGGACCTAAAGATAACGTGAATAACTATAGGCCAATTTCAATTTTACCAGCATTATCCAAAGTAATTGAAAAGATAATCAACAAAAGATTAATGCAATATCTAGAACAGGAAGAGATACTATCTGACTCTCAATTTGGATTCAGAGCTACTAAATCTACAGAGCAAGCAGTTTCTGGCTTGACTGATTACATTGTCAGTACTCTGGACAAGAAGCGGAAATGTGTCGGGATTTTCCTAGACATGGCAAAAGCCTTTGACACCGTCTCCACACCGCTTCTTCTGAATAAGCTTGAAAGTATTGGTATACGAGGTATTCCATTAAAAGTCTTCCAAGATTATCTTAGCAATAGAACACAACGGGTGAGAATTGACAGTGAGCTTAGTGATGACGAAAATGTGACATTTGGAGTCCCCCAGGGTTCAATCTTGGGCCCAAGTCTTTTCTTAATATTCATAAATGATCTGTGTAGATATAATCCACCTCATGGGAAAATCTTTACATTTGCGGATGATACAGCATTAATATTTGAGGGAGAGACTTGGGATCAAGTACGTGTTTCTGCAGAGAGAGGACTACACAATGTGATCTCGTGGTTACAATGTAACTTACTTACCCTGAACTTTAACAAAAGTAGATATGTAACGTTTGGAATATCTAAGAGGAGCATCCCTCATAATAATTTTTTTAAAGTTCAGGCACATACCTGTGATTTAACTAACAATGGCATCTGCCATTGTACATACCTAGATCAAGTAGAATCCATAAAATATCTTGGCATCATCCTAGATGACCAACTCACTTGGACACCACAAATTAGAGCTGCTTCTAGTCGCGTCAGGAAACTTATTTGGATTTTCAAAAATCTTAGACACGTCATCTTTTCTGGTTTGCTTAAGTCAGTTTATTTTGCAATATGCCAATCAGTTCTTAGCTATTGTGTCTCGGTTTGGGGTGGTGCATGCAAGACGAAACTGATTCAACTGGAAAGAGCACAACGTTCCGTCCTCAAAGTTATGACTTTTAAACCGTTCAGGTATTCTACCCAAAGTTTATACACGGAATGTCAAGTTTTATCAGTGCGCCAACTCTTTATACTAGACCTCACTCTCCTATACCACAAAGCTACACATTTTGATCCTAACCAATCACAATCACGTTCCGCAAAAAGCATAATATTCAAATCCGTCCGGTGCTCCACCTCCTTCGCAAGAAGACACCCATATTTTCTTGGTGGTTTCATTTATAACAAGCTAAATAAAATACTAAAGATTTACCCAATGACCAGACACTCTTGTAAAATTACGATAAAAAAATGGCTACTACAGCAAAACTACCTATCCACAGAATCAATACTGTCCATTCTTTCATAATAATTTAGTTACTATGATGAAAAATAAATAAATACCTACTTGGTCTGGTTGCATTTTGCTCCCTCTCCTATCACACTCACAAGACAATCAAACAAACCCTCCAGAACACACCTTCATACATGACACGCACCCTCATAATATTCATACTCTCACACACACACCTTACACCCAGTTACATGGCCCCCATAATCACTCAGGCATGCATGTGCTCTTTTGGAATAGTTTCTCTTAATTTGCTACACTCGTAAATAATTGCTATTTTTATTTCTATTTTTGTTGTTACTATGTTCATTGTAATAACTCTGTTATTCGCAATTTTACATAAGTATGTAATTGTACAACACATTAATTAATTAATAATAATTAGTAAATGCTTTACTGAAATTGTCATTAATTAGGAAAGATGGTTACTTACACTTTAGTTACTTACACTTTTGTCCGGCGGAGGGCATTGGTATGCCAAAACACAGGTTCTCCTAGTTTGGGTACTAATGTGTTCCAACCAGGATTTAATGATTTTAGATTTACTCATTTAGACTACCTATTTCATGATTAAGTGATGTTTGTAAACATTATAATAAATTTCATTTCAATTTCATTTCATTTCATTTCATTTCAATTAATCCATCACTACCAAGGGCCCAATAAGATTTTCGTCTTGGTACCACCCCCATGCTGGACCAATTCACGGTAATAAATATTTTGGATTTTGGTTAACCGCTAAGCACAAGTTGGATATGCGATAAATGTGTTCGTCTTGGTACAGATACAAAACGTAATATTTATCATAGGTATCTACCTCATCATCATTAACAGCCTGAAGACGTCCACTGCTGAACATAGGCCTCCCCCCGGCTTTGAGCCGTTCACTGTTTCAATGAACCTACCGACCGACACGGCAATAAGTAGGTTGATACTAGAAAGAACTAATAGTGCGAGATCCGACAGCACAAATCCATACAAATACCTACGTCATCGAGTACCTCAATAGGCTATCTTTAGATCGTTAGCTGACACTTAAACATGTAAAAAAAAATCAGGTCTGCGAATTCCGGTCCTGCCGGCTTATGGAAATCCAACTTCAAATGCTTTGAACACTAAGTTCCAGCAAGTTTAGACCTGGCAGAACTTTTAATCTATGATCAGGGACACCTTGGCTATTAATGGGCATAGGTTTCATCGGGGTACTCGTTGAGGTAGGTAAATGGTGTGAAGGGCACTTCGTAAGGGTCTGCCAGGTACTTCCGGCAGGATGTGCGATGGCAGACCAATTTTATTTTACGTAATCAATGGTTAACTGTTGCCAGGATTTTCATTCGGGTACCTTATGACGTAGTTTTTAAAATAAACAAACATCAAAAAATTTCTCGGAGTTCTATGATCCGGCAGGATCGGAATTGCCAGAGCTGCACCCCTACTCCCAACCTATCGGAAACCTTTCGCTTCGAAATCTACATTCTCCATCTTCTTCATCTACATTTAGAATGAAAGAGACGGAGAGTGTAGATTTCGTATCGAAACGTTTCCGATAGGTTGGGAATAGGGGTGCAGGTTTTTTTTACATGTTTATGTGTCGGTTAACGATCTACAGATAGCCTACTGAGGTACTCGATGACGTAGGTATTCCTACTTTGGGATCTCGCACTATAAGGACAGAACAGTTATAATATAGTCACTGCAATTATTACACACATAAACAAGCGACATTGATTGTTGCTCAGCAGAATACTAAGTATATAATATTTATTCTATGCCAGCATGTTATTTGAGGTCATACATTTTCCTTAAGCTACATAATTGACTAAACTTACCACATGCGAGCACTAAAAAATCAAGCACGATTTTCCAAATAATCTTATTTGCCATTTCAACACTATTTCATGACTAATTTATTAAAATTGCCGTAGGTATGCAACACGGCATTCTGCGATAAAGGTGGTCAAATACTGATAAAATGAGCAATCGCGGGTAGATACTAGGTAGGTAGGCGTTTGGTTACGTAGTGTGTTAGTCACTCGATCTTGCTGGGATGTTTCGTTACGATTGAATGAGGTCCTTGCACTTTTTGTTTGGCGACACGTAAAATAATGTTTACAAAACGCGAACTCAGTGAACCTATAGATACCTACTCTACTACCGACTTAATACGCAACGTCTACTGTGATAAAGGCTTCCCAGTCGCCGCTCGGTGGCAACTGGGAATTTAATTCCCGTGCCATCCGGAAGCAATCCATGTGGGGGTAACTGGAATATAATTAGGGATCCAAAAGGACATTACATTATTGTGACATTACGTTACCTGTATTGATTTAAACTTTGTTTTTGAACCGGATTCAAAAGAACAAGGTTCCGAGTCCGGCTGTATTATGTTTATTGTTGTTACCACAGAACTTTGTCATTTATTAACCGATATCGAAATCACAGAATATTAAATTGTAACAGAACCTCGAAATAAAAAAAAAACTTTTGAAATTGTATTTCAGGCTAGTCTCATAGAAATTGCATCAAAATCAGTTCAGTAGTAAATCAATAAATCATATCATCCATTACTGTACGATAAGGTCATAAAATCTCATTTGCCCAGTAATTTCACCAGTACTCTTTAAACCTGCTTAACACTAGCTTTGCGCGCGCACTACTGCTTGGCAGCAAAATTACTGGCAAAGCGGTGCACGGTGGTTCCTTACTACAAGTCCTATGCAAATCTGATTGGCGCTAAAAATTAAATAACCTATTAATGTCTGTGCCAGTTTTGAAAAGGGTAGTATAAATTAAAAGCCAATATAAAATTAAATTATATTTATTATGCTTTCAAAGTTTTAACATTTACAGTAAATAAATAGCTGCCTTATGCCTAAGTATTCTATAACTATAATTAGGCAGTGCATTTTAATCTCCTCACTAATAAACATTGCATAACAGTGAAATAACTAAGTTGTGTCTTCAGAGAGGGACAAACACTAAATAAATATTCCTCCGCTATACAATGTTTAAAGAAGGGGATGAGGTTTTATATCTATACAAATGCGCTGATAAAATCGAGTTTAAAAATATAATTGAGTAGATACTTTTATAACAAACAAATATTTAAATATCGAAATGCTAAATCAGCAACATGGTACAAGCAATGTTGGTTAAAGTTTATAAGAAACTTTGCTTTACTTTTATACAGATAAACATTCATAAAAAGTTAGAATTTATTTGAAACCTTCATTAGAAAAAATGTTTTATGTTTTATTCCGTTTTCGCACGTCAAATGTGTATAAGTGCGACTTCTGACAAAACATTTTAACAACTAAATCAAACTCGATATTATCAGCGTAACTTAATAAAAACATTTCTCCAGCAATTCCGAGTCACGAATTGTGTAAAAACAAATAACTTTACAAATACATTTTTTGTCTAGCACCTAATATAACCATAGCTTAACTAAACTAGGTGTTTATACAGGATGTAATTTAACTCATTCGCATTAATTGAGCCCATGATAGTACATCAGTTATAGATGATTATTAAAGAGTAAAGAGTGTAAATGAAATAATTTTTATTTTGAAAATTATGAAGATTGCCGCGGCGCCTAACGTAGTTGGCACGGATGATATTGATACATTTAAACGTTTTAATACCTTTTATGTACTAATTGAAAACAGTAATTCATTATTTTAATTAAATTTTGTATTGTAGCATTTGATTAAGTAAGTTATTCCATTTTTTGGAGTTATTATTATTACCAAACCAATGTGTTGAAATTCAAAATTTTAGTGCACACGTGACCGGTATCAAGAGTAGGTATATAGTTTCAAAGGATGCTAATGAATTCAATTACACCCAGTAGTATAATCTGCAATGTTTATTTTAAAAATCTATTTATCACAGAATTAAAATACATTCATTCCTCTGAGACCTTCGAGGTGTAAGAGGCACATAAAAAATAAATAGTGGTAGATAACGATTTATTTCCCACGTCAAAGCTTGTAATAAAAAGTTAAAATGTCTTTGATGCCTTTATTATTGCGCTGACAGCACCAAATGCGAGTACGTTTATTACAGCAGTCGAATATAGAACGTAACCTGTATTACATAGGGTAACTTTTTGCATAGCGAAAACATGGCGTTTACGTTGCGTTCCGCGACTTGCGCGTCAACTTTTCCATTTTCCGTGACAAGTAATTAGACAGTTAGTTACAAAAAAAATTATTATTATTATAAAAAAATAAGCTTACAGATGGATGTATTGAAACAACTACTATGATTTATTTCAATACAGTGTCTCATTACAATGTCACATGCATTTAAATAATTTTCAGTTGTCTATTCGATTATTAATATCAATATAATCTATATAATATTGTCTAAGCATTTGTAATCTTTTCATTAACAAAATGGGTGAACCGCTATAAATTTGATATAGTTTTCTCAAGAAAACGACTGAATCGGTTTTTACAAAATTTGGTATAGGATATAGTTAAAACCTAACGTAGTCTTAAATTAAGTTCCAACTTTAAAAAAGTCAATCCTTTTCTCACATATTGTGCAGAACTTAAATACAATTCAACCTAAACTGTCTAAGGTGCACTATGTCGTATATTGTACCGTAATGCAACGTAATATAATTATGTACATTGCTAAAATAATAGGCTGCCGTTTTACATCGAATATAGAGTGAATGTTGCAAATATTAACTACTAAATAAAATTATTCTGTCGCAAAATTTCATAAAATATAGGTATAACAGGTAGTAATATACATAATATAACACCTCTTCAGATTAATGGCTCATTTGACAATTAAAAGATCCAGTCTTAAAAACTTTATTACATACAGGGTTATTTTAAATTCTTCTAAAAAAATTTAGGTCAGGATTATAACTTACACCAACAATTTCGAAACTACAAAGACATGTCGGGTCAGTTTTCTTTCTGAAATTCTTTGAACGACGTTCGCGTTCCACAGTTTCATAAACAAATAAAAAGCCAAATAGACGATCGGGACCAACCCGACCAAGGTGAGACAAATGTGACCTTGGTCGGTGGTTGGTCCCGATCGTCTATTTGGCTTTTAAGTAATGAGCCGTTTAATTTAAAAAAAAAAACTAGTTCCGCTTCTTTTACTAGATGGCGTAGTAACGACGTATTTCAAACATGGTCGTAGTTTCAAACCACGGAGTACCAGAAAAAGTCAAATTCGTTGAGTTGAGTAGATCACAGAGTACGTTGTCGATTTGTCGATAGAAAGCCATAAAATAAGGATAGAATACTAAACTCGTTACACAATTATCTTTACAGAACGTAAAACCCCCATTTTAACGCCATCTTTCGGATCTTTATAAAATTACAGCTTTTTTTTTAATAAAACGCCTCATTCCATTCATTATTTCCAAAATATTCAATTTTCGAAAGAAAAAAAATAAAACCTTGATGTAATAAACGTATTTCCCCCTTATTTTAAATATTGTAAAAATATTGTAACAAAATCCTAATCCTGGTGCTTGGTGTACTGTATCATGTAATATAGTACACCAGGATTAGGTTATTATTTTCGTACGTACATCACAAAAATAATAATCATAATCGGAATAGTGTATTAGAAAAAATGTGTATGAGCAAAAAATTTTTCTTTATAATAATTATGATATTACAGAAAAAAAGGTTTTTGGTAAATTAAAATAAACCCTGTATCGAAACAAAAGCTTTTTAAATGCATACCAGTTGGTCGGGTTAAAACATGCACACCTACTGATTACATTAACATTTAATATATATATAAATAATGTAGTTTTTGTTTATAATATCAATAATAATTGCACATAACTTATTTCACACATTATTAATAATTTTTACTGTAGTACTTAATAACTCCGGATACCAACTACTTATTAGACCTTAATAATATAAATTGTACTAAATATACAACCACTTAAAAGTTGTAAAAACTAAATAGTTGAATATAACTAATAAATAAATAGCTTTAAATTAAAAGAAAACATTAATGAAAATTAAGTAATAGGATTGTAAGCGTAAGTGACAACGGAAAAGGAAATAGCGCAATAATACCTGCACGCGCTTTATAAATAAATACGACTGTAAAAATATGTTTAAAATTCAATAAAAACGTCGTATTGCCAAATAAACACGTTTTATAAATGAGAAATATTGTACTTACAATTTTTATTACACTTCGACATTACGTCTCAAGTTTATTCAAATAATTAACTCTTAGTTGCCTACAGTTGCCGCTAGGGGTCGCTGTTATCGGTTTTATTTACAATTCTACTAAGTAGAAGAAGAGAGAGTAGAATATAAAATAATGTATAAATCTAGGAACATATCAAATAGTATGCAAAGGATTCGAAAGAAAAAAGTATTTAAACGGTCACTTTTAAGGTAATATTTTTTTTTTCTTTGTACTTTTTACAATATACTTTTAACAAGTAATTTTTTTGGGGCAAATAAAAAAAAAACGGGCATAGCGGCGGTATTCTTATCTTTTCTTCTTTTTCTAAATACTGTGGAATATGTACGTAAGCACCAACTTTAATAATGTTTATAGCTTTTTCTTCTTTTTATACAACATGTTATTTATTTATATTTACAACGTCATAGGATAAAACAGCTGTTACGTTATTTTATAATATAATCTAATAAAATCATCGAAAAAAAATCGAATACATCTTCAGAATTACTGCTTCTATTAACTAAATAATTCATTGTTCTTAAAACAGCGAATTATTAGGTAAGATCAAAATAATTCACTGATCTTGCAACAGTGCAATTATTCTGAAAATAATAGAATTCGATGTTGGCAAGCAAGGATCGAACCTGCGATCTTTTACTATCTTTGCTCGGTTTCCATTATAGATAAAGAAAAGTCGATACAAATGTTGTTTATTCTTCTTCTTCGGACTACCACTTGCCTACACGGGAAGAAGAAGAAGTGCTTTATTACAGGGTTGGGTCACCTAGAATCAATAAATGTAACTTCGGTAATTATAAACGCAGTAAAACTATTCTACTGTATATCTGCAAATTACCTTTAAAAAGCACTCCTAAAATTTCACTCAAGTTGTAATCACTATCACTGCTAGCCACTATTCACTCACGTTTCTCTTTCATCCAAGTTCTAATTAATTTGCAATGACAGTGAATCGTGATAACTTCAAACTTATCTAATAAATGTTAGGACACAATTTTATCTGAGTCTCACATGTCTAACACTGGAGTTCATAGTCAAGGTGGGGACTAATCTAGGGGATGATTCAGGCGCTGTGTGGCGAAGTCTAGTTTTATGCATTTCATAAACAAAATTAAGTAGCTCCCAATCTGACAATTCTGACATTGTCAAAGGTATGATGCTATGAAAGTAAAAGAAGAGTGATTCAACATTCAAACTCTATGTGAAAGTTGAATGATATATTTTGGGGCTAGGTTCACCCCTTGACTGTGAAGAATACCACTGTAAGAGTTCAGAAAAAAGCACAAAGAAATACAGTCTTTCAACAAGACAAACTTGCAAAACAAAAAAGGAAAAGAAATGGTATAAACATTTTAACTGTAGTGAAAAATGATATATTAACAGCGTATCCAGTCTTTCAAACAGAAAACTTTCACAACACATAGAAAAGTTAGTAGAAATAGTGCAAACATTTCTTTTATAGTGAAAAATACGTATCTACTTGATATAAACAACAAACTACATGTAAGAGATAAATAACGATCATACCATCGACGTCAATCATCCACCATTTTCACTGTCCGCTCACGGTCATTGTTTCACTGTGACCCCGACTCACGGTCACTGTTTCACTGTGACCCCGACTCACGGTCACTGTTTCACTGTGACTCCGACTCACGGTTACTGTTTCACTGTGACTTCTACTCACGGTAATTTTATCACGGTCACTGTTTCACGGTTACAATTTCACTGTCCGCTTGGTCTATGATATCAGCGTACTCATGCGATATCCATGATATGTTCGGATATCATGTTTCCTCGCCACTCTCACTGCTGGGCGGGGTCGGATGTCAGACTTGCACTCTCGTTGCATGGCTGTTGCCATTGGTAGCGTGCAGTTCTGCATCATGGTGGTTGAGACCTGATCTGCGGGGAGACTTGCGGAGGCCGGAGATGAATGTGAACTGGAAATGAGATGGTATTTTGTGAGTTAGGCTAGATTGAGTAGGGGCCTATGGCACAAAATACTGTGAGGGTCAATTGTAAAAATTGTAAAAATGTTTAGAAGACAACGAAAGTGTTATGGGATCATATAAATATTTCAGCAGATATGCAATAAGTTTTATAACCATTTTATCTGCCATTTCAATGACGGCATAATAATATAATGTGTACCTGATTTAGTGAGTAATCTGCCCATTCATATAAAAGCAACTACTTACTAAATTATATAAAGTTCTTTAGGTTATCTAATGGATCCAAATATCGAGTTTCTTTATTTTTTATTATATATGTGCATTTAATCATTCATTTAGTAATCATCCAGGAACTCTGTAATTTTTCATCACAATAGAATATTCTCTTTTCTATTTTTATAGTGGAGGCCAAGTACCAGGCTATCATAACCAGTAAAAGATATCCAAATCTAGGTTACTTACAATAACAACAGCATACAGCAACCCGATACTGAATCCAGCCAGTACATCGCTCCAGTGATGCTTGTAGTCAGAGACGCGGGTCATGACGGTGTACCAGGCCATCATGATGAGGACGAACTGGATGCCGTGACGGAGCAGCTTGGAACCGCCCCATGAGAAACGTTTGTGAAGGTACATCTGGAATTGGAAACAGGAGAGAATTATGAAAAAGTGATTAAGTTGTTAAGTTTTGGCAAGATAGTGGCGGTGTGTCTTTTCAAAAAGCGAAGCGATCATTGGGGCGACTGATATTGGGGAAAAGACTATCAGCTTTTAAAAACAGGAGCAATGTGGTTAAACGAAGTATACAAAGCCAGGCTTGAAAAACTCTCTGGAAACACTTCACCCACGTAAAGAATATACCTTTATAAATGAAGTTGATAGGAGCAAGAGGTCACTTGCGAAGGTCCTAACCCACACGGAGTACAAAATCTCAGAAGCTGTGCACTTCGCTCTGGCAACGACAAAGTACCCAGCTGGCGAAACGTCATCTCAAGAAAATCAATACCATACCTTATATAGACACAAGCCCTTCCTGATAAAGATGGCAACTCCTACTAACATTTTACCATAGACATATATGTATATTAAGGACAGGCCTAATGACTGGTCGCTTCAAAGTGGGAGCCAATTTCACAGATTGGCATCCACTAGCGCTCAGTCTGTGATGGAAGTTAGACGGCATCGGTCGAATGTCACAAACAAAATATGCCAAGTTGTATTGTGAAGGGTTGCACAATCTATACTCAAAAGTGCAGTAAAAAGAAAGACCAAGTTTCTTACCTCAAGTAATTCAATATTTTCAATATTACACTCTGTTTTGTAACAAATTAATCGAATTTATATTTGGAATAATCATTGTAAACATAAACATTGACGGACATAATGGCAGCGATAGGCACCTAATTTTTTCAACTTGTAGTTCACGCGAAATCTAATAGATGGCGCTGACTTTTCCCACGCCATTTTGACGAAATAAAATGTTCCTTCGGGCATATCCTGATATATAAATCTATGATTTTTACTCAATAAAATCATCAGCCTTTACGTTTTACCCACTGCTGGTACCTACACAGGTTGACTGTCCAAATATTATGTTATCGAATTTTGTGATCCTTGTACTGTACGTCCTTGTTCCTTTACGATGTTTTCCTTCGCCAGTGTAGCGAATACGAATCCTGTATTACATAATTATCTTGAGTGTGTCACTGATCACGCTAAACTCCGCTCATGGTTCGAAAACCATGGTGCTCCTATGGCCGAGCCACACGAGCTTTATTATTGGTACTTACAGCAAAATACAGCATAGTATACGCAGAGAAAGACGAATGCCCGCTGGGGAAGGACAGGCGCATCTCTTTCAGCAGCTTATCGTTAGCTCCGAGGCACTCGAACTTTTCGATGTACCGCCATCGATTTTCGGGGAGAGTGCAGTCGATATTGGGTTTGCAGACCTGAGAACAAAGAAATAATAAGATTAAAATGTGTGCGAGATTTCTGACCTTGCGTTGAAGTATTTGGCATGCAGGATAAGAATAGGACTTCCCAATCTCATCCCAAAATATGATGGTCATTACTGAGATATTATAATTTTAAGGCAGCATTGGGTATTTTCGGTCTACGTTTAAATTTACTGCGATCACCAACACGCTTGCCAATCATGGTGATTATAGCAAACACTGTTTAGGGCGGAAATAACGATGTGTGATGTCTTGAATGTACATATATTTCATTCTATAGAGCTTTGAAAAATGTTGTAGCATTTCCGGGGCTTTACCCCAATGTCTAATATTTTTTCACTTATTAATTTATCCATAAAACCAATTACAATCGTAGAAAAAATAAAGCTTCCGAAGACACCTAGGTATTTTTAGTTCCGTCAGACGGAATCACGGAACTAAGACACCTGCAAGGAACTATATGATGTCATTTTGTTCCATGACCTTTATTGCAGCGTCAATGCTCCAAAATAAAATGATACCTACTGTAGTGGGCAGACTGGTTTCTGCAAGGATTTTTGGGTAAATTTCAATAAAAGTAGTAGGTATCGAATGCGATGTATGCATTATTTCGTAGAACGTAAAGTTGCGTTTAATTATCTTTATTGTATTTGTAACGTCTGACTACAGTCTACAATTTTTTATTTAATCGACACCAAAGTGAAAATAACTATAACTATAACATAATGCAAAGTGTTTAAATATTTTGCTCTAGTATAATATACTTAGCAGACTTAACGCTTATTAGGTACTTTAACTATTTCTCACAGATTAGAGAAAAAGCTATTGCTACGCTTTTTCTAGAATACTATAAGCTACGTCACTATATGAAATTCAAAGTAATAATATCCATGCACTTTTTATGCTATTCCATGCAAAAATCAAAGTCTCAACTAAGAGCTGTTTAATTTATGGCTAAAGTACAGCACAGTCATATTTCAAAAATAAATTAATAATAAAAAAACTGTTAGCTCCAACATGCTAACACGAGGGCCATTTACACCAACCTCGTTTAACTTAAACTTACTCGTGTAAATTATCCTACAATTAATAGCCGTTTACTTTAAAATAATCTCTTGACTGACGGACGTAGCCCCGGGGTTTGACATTTACGGTGCGTGGTTCAAAACGTTTATTTTCCCTTTGAGGCTGATTATTTGCTTCTCGCTTCGGGCATTATTGTGTAGCTTGGAGTACTTTCTTTTGTTTTTGCAATAAGTTTGTTTAGTAGGGACTGTACTACTATCTATTATAGCATAGGTACTCACAAGTTGTTACCTAGGTATAGTTCACGTTAAGAACATTGCTAATTTTATTGAATCAGGCGTTCGTATGAGATCTGTGAAAACTTTTGATGGTGCACGTATTATTGGTGTTTGCTTCTGACCACTGTTCAATTTATACATTGTGTAATGTGACTGCGAGACTGCGACCTATTAATGTAATTTATGTACCTATGTACCTACTAGGTCCTACTACCTTGTACTTACTATTTAGTGCTGTATGCTACTCATCATCATCATCATCATCATTAACAGCCTGAAGACGTCCACTGCTGAACATAGGCCTCCCCCCGGGAGCGCCACTTAGAGCGGCTGCTCGCCTCCTGCATCCATCGGCTCCCCACGGCTTTCACCAGGTCGTCGGTCCACCTAGTAGGGGGTCTGCCTACGCTGCGTCTTCCAGTTCGTGGTCGCCACTCGAGAACCTTTCTTCCCCATCGGCTGTATGCTACTACTGGCACAGATTATTAAATATATGTTACTACTTACCATCGAGGAACTAAACTAACGGGTAGCTCCTAGCTGGTTGCCTATTTACTACGTAACTACTGGAAAAACTTCCTCGTTCCTCATCACGGTCCTTCTCCTTGAGCATTATTAAATTATGGCCACCTGCATATAAATTCCTACTTAATCACCTGCGTAATTCCTAGGCATAAACATTATAAAATGCGATTGAGGTAAATACAAACTCGATAAATAGTTTTTTTTTTTGCATCCAATATTGTTTACCTTATAAACGAGCTGTCACACGTTTATATGGGATAAATGCGCAGGCGCGCCGCACGGCAGCAATTTGCATACATAATTCCGTCAACTGGCAATACATTACCTACGGGCGACCTGCTTACACAATGTTGCCATAACTTGAGACACTATACAATGTGCATGAATGGGGAAAGTTTTGTCATAATGACTGGAAACTTTTTGTCCTCGAACAACTTGGAGTTGACTGATAATCCCGCAAAATAGGTTCAATCTGTCGCAAGTAGGTAGTATTAAAAATACTTGAGTATTAAAATCAGTGTCTGCCTACAGAGGGTTACGGACTGAAAGGTAATTTAGATCAATTCAGAGCAGCTATAGTTCTCAGAGCATAATGTCTGCGAACCAGCAGCCGTGGACCATGCAGGGTAGTACCTACCTTCTTCATAAGAGCAAAATGTCAAAAAAGTTTAAAAAGCTGGTACTGCTTTTAAAATTAAAAACAGTAGGTACCAGCTTTTTAAACTGAAGAAGCAAACAATCACAATATAAAATGGTCACCAGATCAATACGCCAGCATTTTAAAACCAGTGGTTTACCAATAGATACATTAGCTAATAAATTGGTTTGCCGATTTTTAATTCCATTTGTTAATTCTAAAACAAATCATTTATTTAAGTAAAGGGAAGTCTATAAGTTAATGTCTAGCAACACTACAGCTACACTGGTCCCATAAATCCACCACAGATTATAATTTTGTTTACAATCCCGATAACATGCAGTTACGAGGTACGCAGCGTGCATACATTAGCGGCCTTATAAGGTGGTAAGTGGTCACGTCAATCATCCAATCAAACTGCGGCGCCCTCCTTACAGGCAACCTGTTTGCAAGTTGACTTTAGGGTTCTGGGACGAAAGTGAACTTATGGAAATTATGTCTGACGGGCTCGACGTGGGAACATTAGCAGGGGCAAATATGAAAGTCCAGAAGTAGAAACAAAGCGTGCTTAACCGGTGGAGCAACGCATGGATTTTTGAACGAAAACTGTGCACCCAACAGAATACGCTAGAAATTCCTCGAACTCGTACAAAGCGTTTTAATTCCTCGTTTATAATTCGGACAGCGAAGGAATGTAACACCTTACAGCGCCATTGTTTCCTGACAAATATAATCTGGAAGTTTTTAAGGCCAGGGTGCTCCATCTTCTAGGCAAGCATACTCCATCATCGACCGCGTCATCATTTACCAAAATTAAATTTTGGCCTATTGATGACGAAAAAAACAAAGAGGTGTCAAGTTCAATGAATCACATAGGTAGTCGGAAGAAATCCACGGCAATATTATGATATCAAAACGGCAGTAGTCGCTAAAACTACTAAGCCTACATTAAAAACTTACGACGGAACCATACAAACGTAATAAAACGTCAATCGTGATTACTCGCAAATTGTCGGTTGGTTAGGTACGCAACGGGGTAAATATAAATTATTTATTTTTCAAGTTTCACAAGCCGAGGTAATTTAGTGATTATGCCGAAGAGATGATGGACGGGGAAAGCCAAGGGGCGGTAGTTTGGCAAAGAATGAGGAGACAGAAGAGGCAGATTTAAAGGGCATTACAGGAGCAGTACACGCTGGAATGTCTGATTATGATTAGACAGTGTTATTGGTATAGCGCATTGTCTGTCTACGCTGACCACTTTGTATTAAGGTATTCTCACTTTTACATAAACAGATATATTTTTTGCTTCTTATAAGAAACGGTGAATCCTAGTAAAGGGTCGAGTTGTGTATGAGATGCCAAGCGTTATTCTGCTTAGCGTTCTGCAACGTAAAAACTAAATTGAATGGTTACGTTTATTTAACCGTGACTACTTAGCTTTAACCCAAGTATATATTTACGAAAAAATGCTGTGATTTTTTGTGATTTTTCAATCTGAATTGAGCCATCAATTCGTAAAAGTCGAAAGCGAAATCTCCAATTAATTCTCACTGCTATCATCATAATATCACATAATGATACCCAAACTCTCAATGCTGATTATAGTTTAAATGTGCACTCGATATCGACACAAACGATAGAGATATGAAAATGCAAATGTAGTATTAACATCGATACTTTACGCGAAACCGATCATTACATACTTTCGACTTTACGCCGAGAGCACATTGTAGTCGAAGAGACAGTGCCCAAACACACAGAGCATTAACACAGAATAGATAATAGTACTACGTAGAGCTTATTGATCAAAATTAAATGTCACAGAGCTAAAAGCGGAATAATATATGGAACGAACCCGGATTTTTAATCTGATTCTGATAATGATGGCAGGACCTGACCATGACCTTTTCTAATATTTCAACTTTTACGTTATAAAAAAACATATTATAAGCTTAATGTTATAAATAATTTGTTCAAAATGAATAACTTTCTCAGACCTGGGGCCTTACGATTCTAACTCCCATACTTACGATTCTAACCCCCATATTCTAAGACGTTACCTCGAGATTACTCCACTCGACTCAACCTCGAATTAACCTCAGTTTTGTGTTTTGGTATTTTTAGTTGACATTTCTGCGTCAATTTTTCTCAAACGAGAGAAGCGAAGCAACTGTTAAGTAGAAGTCAAGTGAAGGATTTTTGGAGAAATGTTTTGGAATACGGGGGTAAATTTCTTTGCTTTAAAAAATTCATCTTACTTTATTCAAGAGGATAAAAAAATAAGAAATATCATTATTTAATTAAACAGTTCGATGATTAATAATAAGTAGGTACATGACGTATTCATGTAATTATGAAAGTAGCCAGCAGCTCTCATTCTAGGCTGAACAAAAAAATTGGTATCATTATCTGCTTAGCGACTTGTCGAATAAATTAAGGTATAGAAATATACGATAAGATATGTCGAATATTATGAAAGATCGAGACGAAAGAAATTGCTCGATTCACACAGCACCGACAAATGATTTATTGGTCCTTAAAAAAACTAAGCTTCTTTCGAAGCCTCAAATTCCTTGCGCTCATAACTTGACAACTTAATAATACTTAATGACTTCCTTTCGATTTTTAATAAGCAAAAGGCTTCATCTTCCAAATTTTGTTGTGAACGACGATTTGAATATGATTACAGATTTATTGCTTTATCGATTTTGCTATCGCCGTTGGCAATACGACTCTATGATTTAAAGCGTGCGAATAAACCTATTAATCGATTTCACCATAATAAATCGGTATAGTAGCTATTGAGCAATTCGTTCACACCAGCCGATAAATTGGTTATGTTTGTTCCCTTTTGCTTGAAATGAAACTACGTTTTTGATTTTTCCGTTTCCGTGTTTCGTATTGGCCGTTGGTATATAAAATGTGCTCGGTATATACCTGTGAGATAAGATCCGAAATGAAGAGATCCGCAGGAGAACCAAAGTGACCGATATAGTTCTTAGAATTAGCAAGTTGAATGGGCAGGTCACATCGCTCGTAGTACAATCGATGGGGAAGAAAGGTACTTGAATGGCGACCACAATCCGGAAGACACAGCGTAGGCCTAGTGGGCTAGGTGGACCGACGATCTGGTGAAAGCCGCGGGAAGCTGATGGATGCAGGAGGTGAGCTGCTGCTCAAAGTGGCGATCTCTGGGGGAGGCCAATGTTCAGCAGTGGACGTCTTCAGGAGCCCCGACCCCAAATGAACTGGGAACCACAGGGCAGTAAGAAGAAAAAGAAGGTAACTTTTAGAATAATTAACAACTACTGCATTGCTAATTTCATTTGGGACCGTCTGGGTAACAGCATAGAGAAAGACCTGGATGAGCCAAGCATTCAGATTACAAAGCTATGTAATTCTACTCACAAAAAGAGAGAGGTTCAGAGACGTTGTCGAAGGAAAGCACACGGCGAAATATTACGGCATCAAATCTGAGCTTAGCATTGAGATATAAATAATCCAATGGAAAAGAGAAACTAAATCAAGATATAGAACCAATTGCATCAAATGATGTAGACATACCTTTCAACATAACTATAAATGGCGTACATAACTACGTTTAAAAGAAACTCGCAGATGTTATACAAAGAAATGATCGCAAAAAGGACGTCAATGAACGAATGGTCAGTTCCTTAATCTTTATGATATGATACCTTATCGCAATATGGATCTGATAGTTCTACAACCACTCCAAGTAACGTGAAATATTTTTGATTTGAGAAAGTTCTACAATGTTATATAACGGGTATAAGGGGTTTAATTTTGGTACTCTTTCCCAATAAACATTGAGAAATTTGAATACTCGAACTACCAAATCTGTATTGCGCTAGAGTTGTGACTGCTGAATGGGTAATGATACTGATCTCGCTAAACCAGTTCGTACAAAAAAGGTTAAGAAAATCAATTTGTAGAGAAAAACTTAAACATATTGGAACCGTTTAGCATGCATGGCAATTTAAAATCACATGAGATGGATGTTCCAAATCTTTTGTAGTACCAGTCCGTATCATATTAACAAAAGAACACGTTCCTTTTAAACAAAATCTTAACATGACAAGGTATTAAAGTCGGTATTTGAATGGTTGTAGATATACTTATTTTATGTCGTGAGTTGTGGTGAATTGAAGTTGAAATCCAATTTAGTGGCCTGCTGCTTTCGATCTGCCTATGTAAATTCGAAAACACAATTTTATTAATATACAAATCAATAATTTGCATTAAATTTTTGGGTAAAGGTCGATCGACTGCTGCTAAACATGTTAATAGCTGTCTTATGCTATTACTGGCTAACGTGACTTGATTTTTTTATATGTAACGCACTATCTACAAAACTAATAGTTGCGTGAAAGTATCTTTATGTGTTAAGTACTTAACTAAAATATTTAGACAGGAAAGATTAAAATTCGTTTTCCGTTTAGTTTCAGCATCAGGTAGTAAAAAAATATCTGTACACCACACAACCTTTCACACTGTTAAGTACGATAGCAGCACATAGCATCCATTTGCACTAAATCTTACTGATGATGATGATTATGATGATAATGATGATGATGATGATGACAATGATGACGGTTCTTATACATCCGTGGGAAAGTCCACAATGCACCGCTAATTACAAGTATCGAAACACTTAATACTCGCTGCACTAGCAAGTATGAATGATTCATGAGCGCCATGACAGCTCCTTCAGACGGCAGTTGATACGATCAATATACAAATAAAAACAATGCGCATTATGGGTATCGGAAGCTTCATCTGCGGTAAGGAGGTGGTCATTTTGGCGCCAGTGAAGTGGCGTGAAGTTTCGATCACGATAAAAAAGTTGAATGCTACTGAATGTTATCTTTAGAAATAATCTGACGCCTGTTTTTGGAGATGTCGTTTTAAAAAGCGGTTTAGTAGATTACTTAGGTACATAACTACTGGTGATTTGGAATATAACAAAAAAAATCTGCTAAGTGTTAATAGAAGTGCTCTACTGAAGAACAAAATACGAATATCATTTCGTCAAGTGTGCACTAGATACCCCAGCGGGACGTCAGTGCAAGCAAACCTTACCATTCATACATAAATTAATATTAGAACGCGAAATATACACACTACATTCTTATATATGCATGATGAAAATTAGGAAAATCGGGAAAATTATATAAATCTTAAAAAATACGCAAATGAATAGAAGTAATTTATTTTTTCACTTCGTCAGTCGGAAGACGTCCACTGTTGAACATAGGCCTCTCCCATTTTAAATCAGATAACAATAAAAACAAAGATAAAGTAATCAATATTTATGCAAAAAATTAATCAATTAGCTAATTAAAAGATAATCATAAGTTATAAAACGCGCCTTACTTTCATATGATCATTACATTCTTTCCTCGTCAAAAGCTGTCGCAAGCAACGACCAATAAACTAAGTGCGTGCGTCGTGCGATGCATTTCAAGTCTTTTTCCTTATAATTGTAACGTTCATAACATTTATTTGGGTTACAGGGATTCGGTGGGAGAACGAGGAAAAGATTCTCGTTATATTCGTGATATCTTTAGTGATAGCATTAGTTGCTGGCGATGAATTTAAAATATTGTTTAGTTGAAATGTATCAACGCTGTCACAAAGCTTTTTGACACTTAAGTACTTACTTGTAAACGCTGCTTAAATTAACTAACATTCACAGTGTAAGGTAAGAAAGACTTCATTTGAACAACTAACGCCTAATAAGGAAGCCAGGCAGCTATACATATTACAGTATAATAATATTGTTACTAATGTTTGAGTTTATGTGAAATCGGTTGCTTGCCAACAAATAAAAAAAAGAGAAACCAAAGAAACTAAAACGAGTACAGGACGTGATGCATCGAAGTCTAATAGCTCGAAAGTCGAGACAACTGCGATTTTCTGCGCCACATCCCACGATGATGAACTTCAGGTAAGGAAAGTGAACACAAACGGTGCAATTTTAAATACAATAAAGAAAAAAAAAAGAAATAGATGAGTTTGGAATAGACACTTTTTGAAAAAAGGACGTTGCAGGAGTGGACGAAATAGAAGGAACTAAATAAGAAATAGACGAGTGTGGAATGAACACTTTAGAAAGTAGACGAATTAGAATTTGATGTATTACAAGTTAGAAAAAAGATGCTGTAGGAGTGGACAAATGAGGATGATGGTGATTTGTGAAATCGAAAATTAAAGAAGAGCACCAATCCGACCAGAGAGAAGCACACAAATGATCAAACAAAATTATCGAATGTTCGAAGGGTTTTGAGTGGGATAAAGCTATTACAGGACATTAGATTAGAAAATACAGGGACATTTCCCCACTCAAAAGGGATTTTGCAATAATTGGAATTGAAGGAATAAAAAAAACGTATCTTAACGCTCAATTAAAATCCATGCAGGTTCTAAACCTAACGCCCCGTGCTAAATTGATTCGCCTCGTGCCAGCCCGTAGCAAATCTAGATCTAAGATAGGCGGTACACGTAACAGATTATGTCCTATCCAATCTAGTCATGTATGGGGTGGGCGCGTGCTGGACCGTGTTTAATCTATTAGACGCAGTATAGCTGATAGATTTCTGTGAAAGTAAATGGAATTGTTTGAGATTCAGCAAGGAGCTATCTGTAGAATCTAAAAGCAATGCCAGTTTATATAAATCAGAATATAGTCAAAAACAAAATGGTAGTATTTCTTAATAAGAAGCCAATTGTAATTGCAGAAAGAAAGAAAGAAAGAAAAAAACATTTATTTAACACTCACATTAAGAAAAAAAAAAACATTCAAGTGGATACATATCTTATAGCTAAATACACGAATGAGAATATGGGGGTCGCCACCAGATGTTGATGAAAACGTCCCACATATATTATGTTGCAATCGAATGCAGAGATGGACTTCCGGATTATCAGGAATACACTCAATGGCGTTCTATTCACTTTATTTTACTATTTATATAGTTACAGTTTAGCAAATGATGATTTATAATGTTTTTAACACGGGAAGAAAACGATAGTAATTACGACGATTAACAATCAGTGTGAGTGGGTATCTCGTGTTTCTCACTACTGTACTAGCGGCCAGTACTGTAATGACGGTAGGAGCGATCGTTTGTGCAGGCAGCCTATTGTCTTCGTTGACGCGGTAAGCTTACATAGCGCTCGAATAATATTTTTCGCATGTTATATTTTAATTTATTTTTATGTTTTTCTGTTTCAGGTCCTGCAGTGCGGCACGCCACATGACCCCCTTCCAGAGGCCGTCTTACGGACGATAATAATCTGGGAATATGACTCTTCTTCCAGATCGTGTTCTGTATTCCTTTGTTTCAGGTGGTCTTTTCTGGTCAAAGGGAATGTTTCTTGGCGGTATAGCAGAAGGTAAGTTTTTAGGTGGTGGTGTCTTCATTCCAGAGTTTGCTTTTGGAGCGTCATCGAGCATGTATGCTGGTTTTATTCTGTCGACTGATACGGTAAGTGCTTTATCTTTTACCATTATTTTAAAAACTTTCTCGCTTCTTTCTAGAACTCTATGCGGTCCAGAATATGCTGGTTGCAGTGGTCGGCGATAAGCATCTTCTCTAAGGAAAACGTGAGTGGCAGTTTCCAGATCTTTAAATACAAATATGGACTTCTTGCAGTGTCTTGACGCTGGTTGCGGCTGGATGGTGCGTGTATGCTGTCTGAGCCGTGCAGAAAAGTCAGTGACGTCAGTTGTTGTATTCGTACTAGGGCTGAAGATCTCGCCTGGTAGTCTCAAAGTTTCGCCGTATAAGAGTTCAGCGGACGAAGATTGTAGGTCATCTTTGTAAGCGCAGCGTATGCCCAGCAGTACTAAAGGAAGGGTCTCAGTCCAGTTCTCATTTCCGTGGCATGTTATAGCGGCTTTTAACTGGCGGTGAAACCTTTCTACTAACCCGTTGCAGGCTGGATTGTATGCTGTTGTGCTCTTATGTTTAAATCCTGCTATTTCTGACAGGTATTTGAATAGCGCAGATTGAAATTGCGTCCCTCGGTCTGTTACAATTTCTGCGGGGCATCCAAAACGAGCAATCCACCCAGATAATAATGCTTTCGCAACTGTCTCTGCTGTAATGTCAGTGATCGGTATTGCCTCTGGCCACCTTGTGAATCGGTCAACGGCTGTTAGACAATATTTGAATCCGTGAGATATTGGCAAAGGTCCAACGAGATCTATATGCACGTGTAAAAATCTTGCACGTGGTAATCTGTATGTGCCTACAGGTGAAGAGACATGCCTTGTTATCTTTGAGCGTTGGCATGCAGAGCAACTTTTGGCCCACTCTCGGCAATCTTTGCGTATGCTTGGCCATACGTAGCGCTGGCACACCAGTTTTGCAGTAGCATTAGCGCCAGGATGGCTGAGCGAGTGTAGGCTTTCAAACACTCGACGTCGCAACTCTGTGGGTACGTACGGTCGAGGTATGTCTGTAGTTTGGTCGCAAAGCAGTTTGATGTTTGTACCTGGTATCAATGTTTTGGTCAGTTTCAAAGAAGTTCCTCCATTGAGCAGATCAGTGATTTCCGTGTCTGTTCCTTGTGCTTTTGCTAAGGTTGTTAGATCTATGGGTTGAGCTATTTCTTCGATTCTACTCAGTGTATCAGCGACAACGTTCTCTTTTCCTGATATGTGTTGCACATCTGTGGTGAATTGGGAAATATAGTCTAGATGTCTGAATTGTCTAGGGCTACACTTCTCCTTTCTTTGATCAAATGCGAAGCACAGTGGTTTATGATCTGTGAATACAGTGAAATGTCTTGCTTCCAACATATGGCGAAAGTATCGTATGGATTCGTATATAGCCAGTAATTCACGATCATAAGGTGAGTATTTCTGTTGCGTAGGACTGAGTTTTCTGGAGAAGAAAGCAAGTGGTTGCCATGCGCCATCTTTATATTGTTGCAGAGCTGCTCCTAAAGCCGTGTCCGAGGCATCTGTGACTAGTGCTAATCTCGCCTCTAGGTCTGGGAATGCTAGAAGTGCTGCTTGACATAAGCTCTCTTTGCAACTTTCGAACGCTTTCAAAGTGTCTCCAGAGATGTCGACTGGATGTGATCCTTTTACCGATCCGGTCAATAGTGCATGGAGAGGTGCTTGGAACTTTGCTGCATCTGGTATGAATCTTCGGTAAAAGTTGATCATCCCCAGGAAACGCCGCAACTCTCTCACGTTCTTCGGTGGGGGGAAGTTGCGTATAGCTTCTACCTTTGAGGTCAGCGGTTTCACGCCTTCAGCCGAGACTGTATATCCCAGAAAAGTTACTTCTGGTAAGCCGAAAACGCATTTGGAAGTGTTTATTACCATGTTGTATTCTTTCAGTCTGGAGAATAGTTGGCGCAGGTGATCTTCGTGACTTTTTTGATCAGGTGAGTAGATTATAAAGTCATCTAAGTAGGGATAGCAGAAATCGTCGAGACCGCGGGTCATTTCGTCAACGAAACGTTGAAATGTTTGTCCCGCATTTCTAAGTCCAAAGTTCATGAATGGGTATTCGAACAATCCGAAGGGTGTTGCTATGGCCGTCTTGCATATATCCTCTTCTGCAACGTGGATTTGATTATACGCCTTTACTAAATCGATTGTCGAGAATACGCGACAGCCTGCCACGTTGTGAGAAAAGTCGTGAATGTGGCGTATCGGGTATCGATCAGGTATCGTTCGGGCGTTCAGCATACGATAGTCTCCGCATGGTCGCCAACCATTCTCTTTCTTTAGAGCGAGGTGTAGTGGAGACGACCAAGGGCTATCCGAGGGCCTTACTGTTCCGTTCTTGAGCATAGCGTCGAATTCCTGTTTGGCAATCTTCAGCTTGTCAGGTGCGAGCCGTCGTGGATTACAGTGAACTGGAGGTCCTGGTGTCGTTTTGATGTGATGGACTGTATTGTGCTCTGAGACGCGTGTGGTTCCAGATGGACGAGTGATTTCCGGAAATTCTCGCAAAATTTCTAAGTATTTTGATTCCCCTGCCATTGTCTTCACTGAAGAAATTGTGACAGAAGAAGTTACTAATGCTGCTGGCGTTGCAAGTGTAGTGGTGTTGTCTATAAGTCGTTTGTTTCGGATGTCTATCATCAAGTTGTAATATGATAAAAAATCGACGCCGATGATCGGTTTCGTGACATCTGCCACTATAAATCGCCAGGGGAAATCTCGGCGCAATCCCAAATTGAGCACCATGTGCGCGTATCCGTAGGTCGCTATGTTGGTACCATTCGCTGCGAACAATGTGTAGTCCGTTTTAGGTCGACTTCGTCCTAGGGCAGTTTTCGGGAAGACGCAGAGGTCGCTGCCGGTGTCAACGAGGAACTGTGTCTTGGTAGTGCGGTCGGTGACAAAGAGGCGACCTGGTGAATTGGGGCAATCGTCTGTCGCCATCAGCGACCGCCCTGAGAGTTTTCCGCCGTAAAATTGCAGGGTTTGACGCACTTCGTTGCTTTGGATCCAAATTTACTGTGGAACCAGCATGTCGGGAACCGTCTATAATTTGACTGTGATCGGGTCATGCTGCGGTTGCGCTGATTGTCACGAGTGTGTGAACGTAGCCTACGTCCTTGTGTCGAGAGGGCTTCCACTTTTTTGGTCAGCTCTGCGATTTGTTTCGACATTTGGTCCAATACTGAGCCGGGTGAAAATGAGGCAGCAGCCACATGTGGTGTAGATGAGACGATGTCCATTACTGCGTCAGCCAAGTCAGCTAGGCTATTTAAGTCGGAGCGTGGTTGCGATGCGATGGCCGTCTGTACGTGAGTAGGTAGTCGGCTGGTCCAAATCGTCTTTAGAAACTCCTCAGGTACTTCTGAGCCGGCTAAATGACGTAGATGACGTAAAAACTGTGATGGTCGTCTATCTCCTAACTCTTCGTGTGTGAGTAGCTGCTTCACTTCCTTTTCCCTTGATTGTGATAGTCGTTTTATGAGCTCCGTTTTCAGTGTTTCGTAGCTTGAGCCGGTAGGTGGTGCGACTATGATGTCTTTAACTTCTGCTGCATATCGATGGTCAAGTTGTGAAATGACATAATAAAATTTTGTCTTGTCATCTGTGATTCTTGACAGCAAAAAGTGTCCTTCTACCTGGGCAAACCATACCGCGGGCTCGTCTGGCCAAAACGGAGGTAATCGGACCCCAACTCTAAACACGTCGGTTGACTCCATGTAAGCCGACGGTGACTCGTGTTGGGAATTTTCTTCCGGTTTTGACATCAATATTTAATTATTTGGTGTACTTGCGATTGTCAAAGAGCTCCTCTGAAGTGTCCAATATTGAAGGGTCACCAGATATGGGGGTCGCCACCAGATGTTGATGAAAACGTCCCACATATATTATGTTGCAATCGAATGCAGAGATGGACTTCCGGATTATCAGGAATACACTCAATGGCGTTCTATTCACTTTATTTTACTATTTATATAGTTACAGTTTAGCAAATGATGATTTATAATGTTTTTAACACGGGAAGAAAACGATAGTAATTACGACGATTAACAATCAGTGTGAGTGGGTATCTCGTGTTTCTCACTACTGTACTAGCGGCCAGTACTGTAATGACGGTAGGAGCGATCGTTTGTGCAGGCAGCCTATTGTCTTCGTTGACGCGGTAAGCTTACATAGCGCTCGAATAATATTTTTCGCATGTTATATTTTAATTTATTTTTATGTTTTTCTATTTCAGGTCCTGCAGTGCGGCACGCCACAAGAACATAAAATAAAGCTTAAATAAAAAAAAAAAAAAAAAGAAGGAGAAATGAATGTGGTGTTAAAAAGGGCTCAGCTCAGCATTGTGCCGGTGTGCATGACACGCGGCGCTGATTTTCAGAACGAATAAGAATGCCAATTAAAAGCACAAAAATTTGAAACTTTACGATTTTCTCTAAGGCTATTTGAATTAAATTTACTTAGTCCAACATGCCAAAGAGAATTAAAAACATACACAATTAAATTGTAAAAAATCTAATAAATATTGTAATATGTAAAATCTAACTTTAATATTTTTGCAACATGTTTTTAATAAAAAGTTGTTGCAAAAATAGAAGTAAAAACTTTTTATATGTATAGCATTTACTTATTTACTAGCTCGAATTGCCCCACTGCTGGGCAAAGGTCTCCCGACTCTCTCAACAAAATTTATAAAACATTCATACCATTGTATAGATGAGACCAGAAAACAAAACAAACCTCATCTCATTCGCACGAGGCTCTAAAGCATTAATATCGCGGCAGGCAGAATTCCATAGATAAAAGTTAGAGAAAATATTGTGGCAGATGAAATGGCCACGGTTAATAGCAACTTACAAATAACTACAACTTCACGAGATGAGATTTGAAACCGGTTCTATGGTCGTGGAAAAGGATTTATTGAATTTAATCTCGAGAGAGATGAACCGGGACGTAAGATGTGTACATATTTATTATTTACCTATATAGAAAACTCACAAATGCAGAGATTCCTATTAACTTTGACAAATATTGATAGGTTAACTTCATGACCATGCTATTGGAATTACAAAAAAAATACTGCTAAACAAATCAAAATTATTTATATATTTTGAGTTGGTTAACAAATAATGTTTAAATTAGGGGATTCATATACTTTTAAAATAAATCAGAATTGATTTTAATTAACCTCTTCTAGTTCATAAAACATTTAACACTATTAAAATGCAAGTAGCATTATATTGTGTTAGAATTATCACCTATGTATTAGATTATGCGTTAATTTAAATTATAACATCTTTAATCATATCTAATAATAAATAATAATAATAAATCATTTATTGATCGAAAAATACAAGTAGACTTAAAATTATAATTTTTATACTTAATATTTTGTATATTAACATCTGTTAGACAGGTTTATAATAGTTAATAACACTTCTCTACACATAACACAGACAACATACAACATAGAGAATCTACAAAATATCAAATATGGAAATGTTCTTTAACACGAACAAAAAATAATAAAAATCAAATATATGGCATTGGTGACCTTGTTGCTCAGAAATATTAGCTAAAATTAAAACGAAATAGCTACAATATTTCGATTTAATTATACATTATAATTTGTGTGAAACGGCTAGGTCTGTCAAGTTGTCAGTAAAATAGTCGTAAACATTCAAAGACCTCACAGTGCGGGTAGTTTTGTAGACAATGCACCAAGGAATGTAAATCGTCTACTATTTCTATGGTAATTACTCTTGGACGAGTGCAAGGCGTTCGTGAGATGTAAATTTTTCTTAATGACGGTGTAAGTAAATGGTTGGATAGAGAATAGTACTTTTAAAATCTCTTACAGAAAACTTTACCATAAATATGATCGTCTAGCTACTCTAACTGAACTATGGATAAATCGTAATGTGTCTACTGAAGCTAGATGCAAGATGGCCCAGAATGTGGACAGGATTGTCTGTCTCAAACTGGCCTGAAATACAATACAATACAATACAATACAATAACTCTTTATTGACACCAATATCATAAAAACATGTACAAATGAGAATTACATATAAAATCGGTACAATGGGCGGTCTTATCGCTAAGAGCGATCTCTTCCAGACAACCTTTGGATGGACATAGATGACATGAGACAATATGAGCATTGGACGGTGGTGCAAAAATTATGAAATATCGAAAGTTTGAAAACTTTATTGGTGGTACTGGTATACAGACAGTTATTACCTGGGGGAGCGCAAGCGATACTCATCTATTGAATAACAAAGAGTTTTTTTACCTACTGATTCTGTTATATGTATATGCAAATAATAAAGCTACAGAAGTTATTAATTGAAGATTTTGACTTACATATTGTTTTATGTTAATTGGGATTACCTTCTTTTAAGATAAAGATAGAAAGGCCCCTTTTATCGTCAATCGTATGTGTGCCTTGTATTTAGAGTTTGTTTGAGTAAAAATCTCATATTAAAATCGAATTGACTGCGTCATCAATAGTCATTATAAAGCGCACCGAAGGTAAAGATTTGACTTTTAAAGATAAGGTCAACTTAAGGACCGTTTTAACTCCAAAAATCAATTTATTTTTAATGCGCTGTTTATGTTCAAGATTAATTTCGAGATGGTTAACAATAAAAAGGTAATGGCCAAGCATTAACTGAACGACTGCGGCTGACAAGCTTGTTAAGACCATATTTATTTTTAACACTGCTGTAAGAATATATTTTATACTTAACCTCAGTGACTACAATATCTTTAACGGTATGTGTTGGTAACAAAAGGTAGACCTCGAAATAAATGCGTATATTAAAAGTCTCAAATATAATAAAAGAACGGTTGAACTTTATATGAATTCATAAAATACGCTGTTTTATTTTAAACGAGGCTATAAAGTTCCTCCGTAAGCAATACAATACAGAGGTGTAGTCGGTCGTAAGTATGCGAGAGACATAGATACTAATAAAAAATAATGTTGAATGATCATTCCGAATGCAAGCATAAAAAAAGCTAACATCCCTGTGTAGAAAAATTGGACGTCTGCTTACGAACAAACTGCTTGCAAGTCTTCAGTATTATGATATAAGAATATTAGGAATTAGGAATCAGAATAAGTTTATTTTTTACTAGGTTGTAGGACTTTTCTGCAAAGTTCGTCTAGGTAGGTACCACCGCTTTGCCAGTTATTCTGCCGCTAAGCAGTAGTGTGCAAGCACTACTGTGTTCCGGTTTGAAGGGCATTGTAGCTAGTGACATTACTGGGCAAATGAGACTTTATGACCTGATTACACAGTGTAGTAATCTGATTACTACACTGTGTGATGTCTCAGGATGACGTGCGCAGTGCAGTGTCACGCGAAACTTTATTATTTTAAAGGTCCGAGTGACACTGCAACTGTTATGGGCGGCCGTGTCGCTTAACATCAGGTGAACGACTAGCCCGTCACGTCATTCATTCTCATAAAAAAAAACCAGAACAGTTACAGTAGAACATGACGTATTCAGCATATAAGCTAAGTTTCAGATCTTTAGAGCAGGAGAATTTTAAATTATGTATTAGAATAGAAAAGCAGGTAGAGAATTAGAATTAGATATAGGCTGATTTATTATAAATATTAAGATTTATATAGTACTTTTTCATTCCTCTTATATCAAATGTAAGACACAGGAGCAATTTATATCCACGGTCCGGTGGGACCATGGTCCTCGTAGTTCCTGGGTCCCTAGATACAAGGAATCCTAGTTAGGGTCCAGGATCTATGTATGTGATCGTTGGGCGTTATTTATTTATCCCTACATTAATAAATGTGTAATTCTGGCGCGCTATGGAACACACACATAATGATGTCAAATCTAATTTATCCCATAGGTTCTATTGTTCAAAAAATATCGTAACCGCGATGCAGGACTACAAGACTTTTAGCCCTTCTCCATACATTTTCTAATTTATCATATCTAACGCCATCTAGGGACAATAATTTGTAGCTGTTTGTTTGTTTGTTTGTTTGTTATTGAACAAAACCCTAGATACTGAACTGATTTTCATGCGGGTTGTACTAATATGCTTAGAAATAACCGGCGCACAACATAGGATATATTAAAATACAAATATCATTAAAAAAAATTGGTCAAAATTATTAAAATATCATTACGAAACCGGATGGAATTTTATACAACATGGCCGCTTCATGTTGAATTTTTTTGGCTACTGACGGTTAGTTTATGTCACAGTAATTTTTTTATGTTGTATTATGGCTCCACACATAGTGTATTTAGCCAGTGTTAAGTATAGTAATTTTTCGTCGTGTTGTTATTGAATATTTCACATGTTTCACGTAAAGTCCATCTGGAGACACAGATTAAAAAAAAAAAACGTGTGTAAGGCCATGAACAAAGAGTAATAGGAGTTAATTTCGGTAGTAAATATGCATTAAATAGTGGAATGAAATTTTACAATTTATTAGAATTCTTTAACATATATTAGTTTTTCTATTTAAGCCCTTGCAGGTTGTTTGAGGTTTTTGGAGTAAAATAGGTATACCATCAAATAATATGTAAGTAGTATGAATCGATTGCATTCAAGATATAAACATGTTACTTATACTTAAGTGCCCGCAGATTAGAGAAATAAACGGCCAAGTGCGAGTTGGGCTCGCGCATCCGTATCATTATCTATAAAAACTAGCAAAAAAACGTTTGTTGTATGAGAAAGAAAAAATACTAAAATACATAATAAAATAAGTATTTAAGGGGTTAAATACTTATTTTATTCTGTATTTTTTGTAATAGCGGCAACAAAAATTTATTTATCATCTGTGAAGATTTCAGCTGTCTTTCTATCACGGTTCATGAGATACAGCCTGATGGTGACAGACGGACAGACGGACAGCGGAGCCTTAGTAATAGGGTTCCGTACCCAAAACGGACTGACGACGTCTGTCAGGCTGTCTGTCCTTCTGTCCGTCTGTCACCAGGCTGTATTTCATGAACCGTGATAGTTAGAGCTTTACCCTTGGGAGTATAATCTTGACCCTTGCTACGCATTGCTAAACCAATTTTTGGCATTACATGACGTTTATGTTTGGCTAACAGGTCTGAGGGCCAATGCATACTACCATAGGCTAATGCAGTGGACCAATGATACTCTTACGTTACGTAATAAATTATATACTCTTTGAATGATACAGAAGTATAATAATACTCTTTGGAATGATACGAAGTAGATTTTTTTCTCTAATCTGTGTACGAAACATATTATGTAAAATGCCCTGGGGGTCTAGCAAAGATCACAATCACTAACGCTAACGCCTCACGCTAACTCCAAAAATGTATCGAAATGACATTCGCTACGGAAAAGTTAGCGATTTCCGAAACGTCATTTCAGTACATTTTGGAGTTAGCGTTTGGCGTTAGCGTTAGCGATTGGTATCTTTGCTAGACCCCCAGACTTTGCCTTATTGTAAAAATGTTTTGAAAGCCTAGATTTTAATATAATATAGGTTTTAATTAATCATGATACTTATCGAAATATCATCGAAAATTTTTCTATAGTTAAGTAGCCATGAGTGGAGATTTCATCAAAATTGGTCCAGGAATATCAAGGATAATAATTAGCGTACCTACGCTGTTTTGGAAAATATTATAATTAATTATTTCATCCATGATTAAGACATGTCATTTTTACTTCGTGGAAGTGATTATACGAGCAGAAAACTCAGTGTGGCTGATAGAAAATCAGTTTTTAAAAATAAAGCCATAGCCAAACCGAAACCTGAAAAGTAATGTAGTCCACGCACGGCAACGCCGCGGGCAGTAGCTAGTTTACATATAAAAAAAAGGAAAAGAAAACTACATCAAAAACATTATTTACAAAATTTACAGTATAAATACGCCATCCAATTATCCAATTCACCATATCACCACGCGGCAAGGTTCCCGGAATGCTGGCAGCATTACCTCGCTGAATAAGAAGGCTTAGCTTCTGAGCGAAGTATGTGCCAGCTCTGGGATCCCCCGAGGCGAGGACCAATCTGGTAGAAATTTGTTTCTAGAAGTTTTTCGTGTCGGACGACCACGGGCCAAGCGTTTCAACGGCCAGCGCCAGGAATTCATGATTAGCGCTGACCTGTGCATATTTTCACCTTTTTTGGAGTTGCGCTTGTTCAGCCGCGGCCCCAATGCTACGAGCCGTGCTGGAGACATGAGATGGTGCCAGGGTATCTAGACACGTGGCGTCCCAGACAAGGGTGCGTCCGAGACACCATGGTACTAAGGTGGCACCATCCGTTCTCTTGCCGTCGTAAACATTAAGATTGCAAATTATACATATGGTATTTAAGTTGTAGTCTGAATTTCACAAAGAAGTATGGGATGCAACTAGCCGATTTCGTACGACCATCCATTTTATGCTATACTATGGTTAAAGACACTTTTATATTTAATAGTTAATAAATCCTTTCACAACGAGACTGACGCAAATGTAAACAATAGACCCAGTTATGATAATGATGAATATGAATTCAATAGACTATCAAGTCTGCTAAAGGAGGACATTAAAATATCATAAATATTGTTACGAAATACAGGTAAGTACTGATACTGTTTTGAATAGTTGTTTTTGTAGGACTACTTTTGCATTTTGATTCTGCCAAGACAAACATTTTAGCCCCATAATAAAATGCAATTCAACTGTGTCACCGATCCTGCCGCATCAAAGTTAATCAAATATGTTGCCGATTGCTATAATTATATTATCTACTTCCTTCATCTTTTATCCCCAAAGCCGGATGGCACAACTCCATGATTTTTACAAAATAAATGACGCCTAGAATACGTAAGCGTAAGTGCTTCTCTAAAATTTAAAATTTTCGTAGAATGACTCTGCGAAGCGACTTTTCTAAAATGTGCATAATCAAGGCCAACCGCAGCTCTATTTAAAATACCAAAGAACTTCGTGATCACGACCTCAACTCATGCTCAAAAAGTCGTGTCCATTAAGTCGTATCCATAGTTTTTAAATTACTTTAAATCAGATCTTTTTGGTACTTTCTACCATTAGTGTACTTTCTATATACACGTAATATAGCTTTGTTCTCATCTATAGATCTATAGAGTATTCGTATGTGTAGGAAGCACGTACTGTTCCATTTCACGAATTCGTAACCGTTACGTGTAAATATAAGAAACAATAACATTGTGAGCAAGACATGTAGGTATATGCGGGTTTGCTTTTCATTCTTAAGGCTTTCTTTATTGATCTTTGTTTTATGAATAGCCTATTGAATACTAAACGAATGAAAGCTTTGCTTTAAAACTTTCACGTCCATGGTATAATTATATCCGTTATTAAGTATGAAGGCTCCCACAACTTAGATGACTCATGTTTCCAGCGTCTTTATCAAGATCATTAACGTTGGCAGCTGATTTTGCTTTAGTAAACTAAAGCTTAGCTAAAGCTCTCACGCGTGAAAATTATACAACCACTAAGAAAATCAAGGCACAGAAGTAATATAACGAGTTGATATAAGAATGAAATTAGCACAAATCAAAGAAAACATTCTTCCAAGATATATGCTGCATCAATAGTAGACTGCAGGAATCAACAAAATTACGTAGAAAACATTCAACAGGGTCATGTGAAACTAAAGCACCCACTTAGTCGGGGAGTTCTATAGAAACAGTTGAATATTGCCGTTACCTCTACACTGTCCATACAGATGTGGGTAGAACAATCAGGTGAATAGGCAGAGAATAGGTCACGTGGTGTAGGAACGTCTTGTGTGGCTTTATATTTACAGTCTTTAGACATTGCTTTAGCATTGTTAGTATCTGATACTGAACGCTATAATTTTGAATCGTTATTAGTTTTTATCGCAACAATAGCAGAATTATCTAGGGCACCGGATTGTGTTTCTACGCAAGTTTATTTATATGCCTAGTTTGTTTAAGTACCTACTTCGTTTACTAAGTACTACCTATATTGGCCTCTGCAAGAGTTCTGTGATCACCTTTATCTTTATTATCAGGCTCTATTTGAAGCATTTCCTTTTCGTGATCAGAATCAATTTAAAAATTATCATTACTTATTTCATTTCATATATTCAAGATTTTACAACTGTTGATGATCAGCACTTCAATACTCAAAAGACACCGAATTACGAAGTTAATTTACGGTATAATATGTTAAACTCTTAACACCTGATTAAACAGCCGCATAACCGATAAACTGAACGCATGCGACGCATGCGCATAATGTTATGCAAATCATGTTTCTGATTCAGAACGTGATCGGTTATTTCCTGATTGGATATGTTGTGGTGTGTTTATGAACGGTTACTTACCCGGAGAAAGTACGCTAGGGAGTAGGGACTAGGTAGAGTAGAGGTAGCTAGTCAATTTAATATTTAAATCCTTACTAATATTGTAATATTATAAAGTGGCCGATATAGCCCTCAAAATTAACAAGTTGCAATGGGCACTGGCCAGACCACATCGCTCGCAGAACTGACAACATGGGAAAGAAAGGTTGAGTGGCAACCACGAACCGGAAGGCGCAATGTAAGCAGACCCCCCCACTAGGTGGACCGACGATTTGGCGAATACCGCGGGGAGCAGATGGATGCAAGAGGCGAGCAGCCGCTCAATGTGGCGCTCTCTGGGGGAGGCCTATGTTCAGCAGTAGACGTCTTCAGGCTATTGATGACGATTTTTATGAATATTATAAATGCGAAAGTTTGTGTGTGTAAATGAGTGTTATCATTACTCTCCGTAACTACTGCATCGAATTCGATAAAATTTTGAATGTAGATAGCGCATCAGCACATCGGATTCATCGGATACATTTATCCGCAGGTGAAACCGCGGGGCGCAACTATTAGGTAAACAATTTTACAAAAAAAAGGTTGGGACGTTATTTAATCAATTATTAAATGTTGTTTCCATAGGTTCTCCAAATAATCAATATGCATAAGCGTATTTATAATAAAAATAATAATATACATGCAACATGTATGACTATAATTTGTTTTAATAAGGAATCAAAATATTTTTACATCATGCAGCTTTTTGAATGTGCCAACCTACAAACACCAACCAATAAAGTGTAAAAATAACGACTGTAATAGTCAGAGCTTTTTTTATGCAAATACTTTAATTTTATCATCTGTAATCCGGTAATTAACGAATCATCACCATCAACAGCCCGAAGACGTACACTGCTGGCCTCCTGCATCCATCGGCTCCCCGCGGCTTTCAACAGATTGCGGTCCACCTAGTTACGCTGTGTCTTCTGATTCATGGTCGCCACTCGAGAACCTTTCTTCCCCATCGGATTTCTGTCCTACGAGCAATGTGGCCGGCCCATTGCCAATTCAACTTCAATATTTTATATAATTATAATAATCTATTCTAATAAGAAGAGCATTATTTGGCCTGTATAACTCTTTGGTCTAAAGGTCACTACTAAAACAGAATAGCAAGTTCAATATAATAAATAGCAAACGTCACGCAAAGGGAGAGAGCGAAAATTACAACCCATGCTATCTTTAAAGTAATAGACGTAGCTCTAGAGTGAATCAATTACTAAAATTAGTAGGCATTAGGTATTGATGATAGTGTAGCAAATCATGTGAATGAAACGAATCGTGACAGTAAGTCGCTCGATAGTATGATTACTAATCACGAGCGTGCGTATAATGTACGTGCCCTACTTTGGCTTGCTAATTTATATTAGCCATGTGTCATTAGCGTAGTGGGCCCACGGTTTGGGGATTTGTTATTTATAACAATACGTAGAAATGGCATTGCGAACAATACAGTGCGATGTAAATGAAGCGAATTTTTTTAGCAGTAGGTTAATGAACATTTCTAGGTCTATGGTAGGCACTTATAGCTTAATATGAATACGCGGCGCTCTTTACGATATTAATTATTAACTGGATAAAAATACTGTAATAATAAATGTGTTATGCTTATTACTCGCCTTTAAATATAATTTGTGTTGGTATGTTATTTGTAGATATGTACTATCTACTGAATAACTATTTCTTAACGTACCTAGAGAGAGAGAGGTGATTGATTCGCTAACAGAAAGCCTCGTGATGTAAATTGAAATAATTTTTGTGTTTATTATACCAACAGTGTGTTCGTGTACAGTTTGCCAATTTCCGATGAATCTACACATTAATTATAGAATAAGATCCAATAACATTACTGTAAACGAAACATGATATTAGATTGAAAATAGCCGTGTAATAGCAAATTTACATTTTAGAACAGCTCTAAAACACATCTGCGAAAGCTAATCTCAACGTCCGAGGTGAGACAGGGTCAATACAATTTCCTGGGGCGTAAAACATTTTCGCTGTTTTGCTTAGCTCTCACTCAATTAATTATGTTCACTAGAAACGCATAATTTACAAAAGACTAGGTAGTATGTCCGTGTATTTTTTTACTTTGGGAAAATAAATAGTGTTGGTTGTACTGTCTGTGAAGAAACACCTATACAAACGCAAGCGCCAACAACTGAATTTATGGTATTATAACAATCATATGTGTTTTACTGGAGCTTCTAGAAGATACACTCCATGTAATACTAGTTTTAAAACCGTTATATGACGAATTCGCCAGACATCACAGAATTCCTAAGTACGAAACCATACATAAACCTTACTGATGGCTAAACGTTTGCCACAAAGAGGCACAAACTAACCAAAAGCAATGTTGGCATCATTTGCGTTAGACATTGCACTTACAATATGAATGGCTCCATAAATATTAGAAGATAGCAATGTCAATGTTTGCACTAAGGTGCTCAGTTTCGTTCCGGATATGTTTTCTTGTTCTGTAAATGCAATTATGGTATGCAAAGCTGGTATGGTGGTACACATAGACATATATATAAGGACAGGCCTAATGACAGATTAAACCGTCGCTTCAAAGAGGGATTCAAGTTCACAGATTGACCTCCACTAGCGCCCAGTCTGTGTTGGAAGTGAGAAGATATCGGTCGTGTGTCTCAAAGAAAATATGCCAAGTTGTGTTGTGAAGGGTTGCACAAACTACACTCTAAAGTGCAATAAAAAGAAATACAAAGTTTCTTACCACAAGTAAGTCAATATTTTCAATATTACACTCGGTTTTGTACGAAAATAATCGAATTTATATTTGGGATAATCATTGTAAACAAACATTGACGGACATAATGGCAGCGATAGGGCCGTTCTCATCGTAGTTCCTGAGTAATCTAAGAGATGGCACTGACTTTTCCCCACACCATTTTGAGTAAATAAAATGTTCCTTCGGGCATATCCTGATATATAGATCTATGGTGGTACAGCAGAGAATTATGGCTACCTAGAAAATCTGGTAACTGGTTGCTACGAGTGTTCACGAGTTGCTTGGTGATAATTACCTAATAACTCTGGCACGAGAATAGTCCTGTTTTGCAACAGATTTCAATATACTGTACTGTTTTGTGGTGGCTAGCTACATCCCAGAGCAGTTAGATGCAAGAATAGAAATTCAGAACAAGCGTTTTTAATAGTCCTTAAGGGATCTTTACCATGATTAGAAAAAAAGCATGTCTGAGCTACCGATATTTCGGCACAGCTACATGCACCATGTTTACGGGTTGAAACAACTGATGTAAATAACCGTGGATGTTTAAAGCAGTGTTTTAAGTAATAATCAACTTCGTTTTTGAATTGGCTCTATTTTCAATTTCATCAACAACGATATCTATATTAGTTCATCCATAGCTATTGTACTTCACAATCTTCCCATGCAAGATTTAGATTTTTATCACACTGTAAAAGATTTATTAGCCAGATAATATACTTCCTTAATTCTATCACCTTTCTCTATTATTACATCGTTTATTACTTCCTCTGGGTCTAATTGGATATTCTAAAATACCTATGTGGCTAACCGTGGTACTATTTTGGGAACATTAATATCTAGGGCATCCGCGTTGATGTGGTACGGTATTGCCATGATCGCGGATTTCCCGTTGAAATTGGTGGGTTGCATCAGTGGTGGGAATTTTGATGGGACCGAGTAAAATAGTCATGACATGACTATAATTTTATATTACTCTATTCTTATCAGTTTCTCTGTATCTAGTCTAAACAGCTAAGAAAAAAAGGTTTTTACAATAATTGCTGGTGTAATACTCTGTAGATATTTTATGTTAATAATAATTGGCCCACCAATATTTTTAAATGTAACAACAAAGAATAACAACAAAAATGAAAAATTATTATTATATATCTCTATCTATCTTTTAGCTTATTTATTGGTAATATAATATATATAGTAACCCGCATAGGTAATTTGGGTTGAACGCAAATTTGGATCTACTCATCTAGCAACACAGCATGCTGCCATGTTGAATGTTCACACATTGACATATTTCTGGTAGCTACACATATTTGCTATGTTATGTAACGCATTTGCTATGATGTGACAATGTTTGGCGTTTTTTTTTTTGCAGACGGGTGGCATTAATTAGGTTCTGTTGTTGTAGCAAAACACAACACAGCTGTATCAAATTACTCGTTTGCTTTGGTTTGTTGTCACTGCTTATTTTATTTGTCTCTACATTGTCTTGCACATAAACGTTCGCGCACATTTTTTACTCTTTGTGAAAAATATGCGCGATCTACACTTTTTTACTTTCAGCAATGTCAGATGTTTCACCATTAGACATGGTCGAGTAGATTCAATAATTATTGTATTAGAAGAAGTTAATTTTTCTCTACATTCTGGCTTGCATTACATACTTGAGACATGGATAGTTCGCCTAAATAAATAATTTTCTCTTTTTATTTACCCACCCCATTTAATTATCTATGGTCATAGTAGCATTCTTACGTTCCAAAAGATTTGTAAAAATTAACATTTCCAAATATTTTAACATCATTTTCCGAGTGGAAACTTCACAAACATCTTCAACCATCTTGAAACTTAACCTCAAAATTGATCCCAATATTAGTTTCTCTCTGCTTTACAAACACGAGGGAACTTCGTCACACTCAATTAGCACTGGATCTTCAATGATGTTGACACCTTCGTACCTTGACGTTTTACGATTATGTATTTCCAACAGGCTTCTAAATTCGTTTTGTATTGTGTATCTAGACATAGGCACAGATTTCATAATAGTCTAGTCGATTGTCATTTCAATTAGCAACTGCACAAACTCAATGAATCGACAACATAGAACCGTGTGGCTTTACTACCGGCTCCAACTTTCTTCGAGCATTTGAATAACTTTCAATACAGCACTTAAACTGAGACAAAGTCCTACTAGTTGTAATTATGCAGTACAGACCAACACTTAGCGTAAATAGAACGACAACTGTTTGTAATCATTGGTTAGTTAGCTAAACACCGCTGAGCAAATTACATGTGAAACGGTTGAAATAACTATTTTAATTATCGGTATGTTTACGAAAGGATGTGAGTTTTGGATTTCGTATTGCACATGCGTTTCAGTAGGTATGGTATTTTACGCACAGACAGTACAGTTGGGCTTATAGTAGCGAAGAATTGAAAAAGAGAATTTGTAATTCAAATTATTAGAAGAAACTTTTCATAAGCCAAAGCTTGTCTGTTAATTTATTATAGTCTTTACGCCAAAACAACTGAACCAATTTGGCTGAAATTTTGTACACAGATAGCTGACACTTTGGTTTGGACCTACTTCCGGAATCCCAAAGAAACCATAATATCTTTGAATTATCAAAATTGGAGAGCATGAGATGCCTACCAACAGTACCAAGTACCAACCAATAGCACGACGTGGAAGAATTATGGTTCTGCAATAAGATAATACTATTTTACTTACTACTTTATTATGTTTATACTAGACTTGACTTGATGCTCTGACAGTTTCTGTATCATTAATTGACATGTACTATTACATCCCCTTACATACATGGATACAACCTGTGTATAAAACTATGCCACCGTGTTTCTGAGCCGTTGGTCCCGGCTGTTGTCGTAACATTCTGACACCAGCCTGACTAGCCAGCGCACCTTGACAAAATTTTCTCGACAGTTTTTCTCGTGACAGACCATGACAAGACTATGACAGTGCCTAAGTGTGTCTCACTCTAACAGCGACGACTAGTTTTCTTGCGGTGCGCATATGCTAGGCCATCAGCGCTGATCACTTGCCTACACGAGAAGAAGAATACTATGCAAATGGTATCCTACGATTTAGTATGAACAAATAGTTAAAGCAGTGCCACACTGTATAATCCGCACTAATATACCACGTGATAACAAAACTATTTTCCCATTCATTTTCTCTCAGCCCAATTGAACCAAATCCTGTGACCCATTAAGCCTGACAGCCTGACACACTCCCTCCCTCCATCATGTAATCACAACCAATTGGCTTCAATGAAAACGCTGCATCAACAATCGCTCAATCAGACCAGCTGGTGAACGCTTTAGTTTTAATAATTCGTATTTCAGAAGCCATTGTAAATCAATTGAAGAAGTATATCCAGAACTAGTTTAGCGATATGAAGAGAAGAAATGATGATGAATGAAGCCACGTCGACTTTGAATGTGACGATAATGTCTACAGTAGTATAAGCGTTCGGTCACCCGCGATTGCCGAATAGTTGTAATGGATGAAGTGTAGGCACTTGTCTATAATACTATGATTTGATGAAGAAGACCGAAAACCTATAATACAACTAGAGAAAAAAGCTTAAGACGGATGTGAATCTGTCCCACCAATAAATATGGTAGTCATTGTACTAGCAACAATAAAAAACAAGTCTTAAATACAGGTCTGTAAGTTTAACAATGGACAAACCCCGCAATATTTTTTTTAGTTCAACGACACAGGACAATTTTGAAACGATCTCGCTAATTCCATAGGTAACCATGACCGTGACACTACAACACAAAAGGTGCATAAGAGACCGGGCTTCGCATCCATTCATGCAAACAGACTCATTGTGAACGATAAACCAAAAATTGTAGATCCATCTAACTGGAATAAAACTTAAGTGAGAAAAATATACTCCACAGATCTAGATTCAATGGTTGTGGTTGGCAGACCAAAAATACTAGACCTCTAAAATGTGAATAGTCCTGTAGAAGGTATAAAAGCTGTAAAAGGTCGTGATAGCCTGGGCGATGCAGGTTCGACGAGAGAAGTATGCCAACAAATCAACGCATTAAACCGTTCAATGGGACCGCTTTATCATCATAGGGGCAGCGATGGTGCGTCATAACTTTTAATTAAAATGGTACATTAGTTAGGGGCTGCTGACATAAGTTTATGTGAAAGGTGACAACAATTCGAGCAATAAAAAAAGAACCAAGACTAGGTAGGTAGCAGAAGAAGGCAATTTTTTTTTACTAATGAAAGAAAATAGAAGATCACCGAGCAGTGGCCATTGCAGAAAAGGGGGATTTAAGAGACATAAAAAGGGACGTCAGTTAAGTCATTTTTCCACTACCATACAATATATTGGCGTGTAATTGATTGCGTGGCAACGGGATGATAATAAATTATGTTAAATGATAATGTTGCGCGTGGCTTTGAATAGGAAGGCGGCTGTCAGCCTTTGTACTTGTTGTTATAAATCAATAGCAATGTAATAATGTCGATAGTAGTGTTAATGTGAAACAGTAGCAAAATCAAAAGGACAATATTTTGATTTCTATTTCGTTATATATATATTACGATTGATATGACAAACTTTTTCAAATTATAGGTACCTGCTTAGAATTAAGATATATTCAGATTTATAGTCTCACTCATTATGAGTAGCTGTTTACTTCAGCAATACCTATTTAAAACCGACTCAGAAAAGATAAACTTACAAAAAATTACTAAACATTTTAATAGACCAACCATAATTACGAATAGGTTCTTGATAAACGTATTCAATAACAGATTAGTTGTCAAAGATAGTTTTGATTAAAAAACAGTTAGTGCAGTTTTATGTAGGTCGTTCGTAGATACTTATGCAAAGTCCACAGATATCATTACGGTAGGTGGTAAGCCTATTTTACGTAACACTGCATCGCTGGCATAATGTCGGTAAGCCACTAATAAGATTAAATTACATACTCTATGCATATGAAGTAGGCGATAACCGATAACTGCTACCTTCGGACTATATTCATAAAGGCTTAGGCTTAGCACACCTTGTTCCATCGATGAGAGTATAGATTTTTTATTTACAAAGAGGTAAAAAGGAAAGTAGTTCTTTGTTGCTCACATACTATTGATAACTTTCAATCGTATGTTAATAATATGCGAGGATATTGAATAACGTAGCCGTTGACATCTGTGACAATAGTTATACAAATAATAACAATTTGAGATCTTAAATCAATACTCAACTGAAAATACAAAATGATAAATCACAAGATGAAGTTGCCTTTGCGGCTGTTGATCTGGGTTTAAAACGCCTCTAAAACGTTAACAGCTTCCAGGAAATAACGGCCTCATAAAAGCATTAAAATGTAACAACGATAAATTTGAGGTCCATTAAGAAAAATAACGATCAGAGCGACAGTGGTCAGAGAGCTGTTTCTATTAAAAAAACGTTAGAATGTATCTATACTGAGGTAAGCTGACATGGGATAGACAGACATAACCATAGCTATTGAAAAATTAAAAAAAAAAAATACAATAAAATATCAGTATAGCCGCTGGAAACAAAGATATCAGTATTTGGTTTAAAGTAAACTACAAAGATACAGGTATAGTAGAGTGACCTTACTAGAGTCACTTGACCATAATAATAGACACAGCACTTATCGACTAGCAAGTGGAATTACAATTTGTATTTATTTGTTTACTTAATCATAGCACCATTATAGTTTCCCAATGTGATGTTATGACAATTATACTTTTCAAAATTTTAATTACACCTTACAACATTTAAGAAAAATTTTGTTCACTTTAAAACACATAAGGGTGTGAATGATGAAATAATAAAACCAGGAAGCAACATAGATGTAAATAAAAGGAATTGCCCCAAGTCAACGCCAATAAAAGTCTTTACGACGTAGTCACACTGAATGAGACTGTTGACTCGGAAGATGTTAAAAACGACATTATATTAAATCACGATTTTAAAGCATGGGATTAAAAAAAGGAAAATAGATAAGACCGTTAAAGGGAATGAGGCCAAGTCACCGCAAAAGAATTTTAAATCCTAAGTTAACCAAAACTACTTACATGACAGAGAGATTCTTTTGAAATAATAAATCTAGCCTGAGCAATATTTTATGAGGAAATATCTTTAAAAGAGTCAAAACTCAAAAATATTAAGGAAGGGAAATAAGAAAAGTACGAATTTGCGTTACGTTAAGGTATTGAAATTGCTGATAGTTTTGAAGATTAACGCAGTATCAAATACAGTCAATAAACTTGCAATAAATAAAAAGAAACATAACATATCGCAGCTATCTATGGTAATCGCAGCTTTGATAAATAATCGAGTATACACAGGTACCTACTTTTTATTGCCTTTCTATAGCAGTCATCAATTTGTACTCATTAACATAAAACATCTTAACGGTACAGTTCCTATCATTTTCAAAGCCTCATTTTCGTGCTAGAGTACATTTAGTTTTGTTTTTGTTTCTAAATCTGTACATTCTAAACACGTTGTTCAAGCACTTTGTAACACCATACGTTACCAATTCGGTTTCAATTACAAAATCATGTTTCAAAACAAATCCAATTAAGTGAAATGGTTCTTGGTATAAGTTATAAGCCATGTGGTTTGGTTTTAGGTTTTTGTAACTTTTATTGTTTAAAACAAGATCAACATGTAGATAAAAACTAAAAACTAAATTATCTTTAGGTGCTTAATGAGATTTAGTGGGCAAAAATTTCATTTGTAGTGTAGTACACTTCTAAGTAGGTACTGAAAGTATAAGTTGAAAAGTCACCACACCACAGAGCAAAAAAACAACGCTTGCAAAGCGTCATTTGTTTCATAGCTCTGTGCACCACACGGAAATATTTGAATTTCGAATTCGAGAACTTATAGCCTAGTTTAATTATTTATACAGACTTCTATTATTTTGTATTATGTTTGTGCTCTATCTATATCTAGCTAGTACAATCTTTTCTATTGAATTTGAACACCCATGCTTTATTTGCATTTACTGATAGTTATTACTCTTCTACAATTCTACAGAATCTAATATTTTTATCAAAATAACCCGTAAATTTCAGATGAAATCTAATTGAAACCAAGGTTAATACCTACTATCTACACTATACATTGTATAGAAACACCATATCTTAAAACTTAGATCGCCTAGCACAGAGCATGGCGTTCAGATGGCGTCTCATTCGTCGCTGCGCCACGGAGTTACGATAGCGCTAATTGGCAGTTTGAAACGAGCCGCTAATGCGTGTGCGCTATAAATCCGACGGATCGATGGCCCTACCGACACAGATTAACTTACAGTTACTATAGAACCAATAGTACATCGATGGGACCTCATAGATAGCATATACATACAAGATACAGGGTACCTACCTGACGCTGGACTGACGATACTTTACAGATAAGGTTTAAGTCAGCCAACTAATGCTAGAGTGACGGTACATCACAGATTAGTTGAAAAGGACTACGTTGATGGATCTTTACGATTTCCTATTTGGCAGGAACTAAGTGCTAGTTGTACTAAAGAGATTGACTTAAAACGTTTGGTCAATCTATCAGTAAGCTCTGTCTTTTACAACATGCTGTAAATTGTTGTGCTAGGTAGGAAGACTTCGAGATAGTAGATACTATTAAATGATTCATGCATTATATGATTCAAATTAAAGCTACTGTAATAAACGATGCTAAAATACTGATGCACAAAAACCCTGATTCGGAGATCTGAGACTCAAGAGACAATGACACAGAATAAACAAGTAGCTACAACTACAGTAAAAAACCAGTTGAATAAAAATCTGGTCTTATCAGTTTTATTTATAGAGAATATTTCAAAGATGTCTTGATAATAATTATTAAACAGTCGATCAATTAGATGTCAGATAATGGAAAGTATGTACAAGTCGAACAGACAGATCCTAGTGAATCTATAGAGATAAAGCTACAGATGACCAAACTGTTACTACATTAAAGACTGACCTTCTTACTAATAAACATTGTGCAGCGGATGAATAGTTATTAAGCGACTTGTCTTTCTCTGTTGAATTTAAAATGGGTAAAGATAGAGCAAGAAAAAACACTGAGGAGCTATTCCACTGTTATGCAGTGTTTATTGGTAAGGAGGTGGGTGTATAATGAATAATGATTGAGTATATGCAATTTCAAAGAGTTAATAAGACTTTACTTACCGTGGGCGAAGAGAAATGAATGTGGGCGATAAATGATGGATGAGTACCTAGATGAGAATCGTTCTAATATGTTAAATCGGTATCTACTGAAAAAAGGTGTTGATATGAATAATATTAAAACCAAACTTACTTACTAGGAAATTAAAACATTGTATATCTTTTTTTATAAACGAAAAGGTGAAGGTTTTTGCAGAACTAGTCCTTCCGGCCGCCCATAACTCAAATCACGTATATTAAAAGTTCTTCTTCTTCTTCTTTTCGTGTAGGCAAGTGGTCAGCCCTGGTGTCAGAATTTTTAGGCCACCCTAAGGCTTCTGACTTGGCTCAACGACTATTGTCTTACAACAACAGCCGGGACCGACGTGCCCTCCGAAGCACAGTATTAAAAATGGATTGATTGATTTATGTATATTTTCGGTTTATGATGTTATGGCTTTATCATAGTCACATTATGAATTAGTTTTCCCTTGTGTAAATAGTGATTACTTATCTTTTATATTTCAATATTACCGTCAACTAATATATCTTCGGCACATGAAAAATTGATACTGAATATGCTCCATTTCATCATGATTCTTCTTAGCAAATAATCTCGATCTTTAACTTATCGCAAATAACAATATCGCATTAGTAGGTATATCCGAACATGAGTAGCCTAATTTAATTTACAGTGCACTATCGGAATTCAATAACATTACCAAAACAGGCCAAGCATACGTGACATTTGCCGTGTCTCATACACTATCAAAGTTTTATTTTTGATAGCAAAATGAACCAGAGTTCAAGACAAGTCGTAAAATTAACATATCACATAAATAAAATCAGTACCTAATCACGTACGCATCGGCATCGTCTCTACGCACGTATAAACTGGTTAGTATTAGATGTAACCACGGACATCACATCATCAACAGCCTGAAGACGTCCTCTGCTGAATATAAACCTTGCCCACAGAGCGCCTCTTTCACCGGCTGCTCTGATCACCTCCTGCTTTCATCGTCCCCCCGCGGTTTCCACCAGATCGTTGGTCCAGAGGGAGACGCTCGTCTTCCGGGTTATGGTCGCACTCGAGAACCTTTCTTCCTATCGGTTGTCAGTTCTACGAGCGATGTGGCCTACCCATTGCCCATTTAAACTTGCTAATTCTATGAGCATACTTTATAAATATTCATCATGATCATTAACATCCTGAAGACGTCCGCTGCTGAACATAGGCCTCCCCCAGGGAGCGCCACTTAGAGCGGCTGCTTGCCTCCAGCATCTATCGGCTCCCCGCCGTAAATGTTTACTTAGTAGCAATTCTTACATTCCCTTTTCCCATTTCAAAAATTATACACGTCATTTTGCGTCACGCAGTAAAATAGCTATAACAACAAATCAATCAATGTTACTCAAGGAATAGCAACGCCAAACAAAGAACATGACAATGATAATGACGTTGACCGATAAAGACGTAAGTCATAAAATTCGCGTGAAATGGATATCAATAAATCGTGCGAAGGATACAGTGAATAATTATTAATGAACTGTGTTTTTATTTATTAACATCTGTAATTACTAACAAAAAAGCCATTATAGCAAAGTTTGCTAATGGCAACAATCTACAAGGTGACCTTGTATTGGTATGTTATTCCGAAAAGGGGTAAATGTACACCCCAAGGTAGACAATGTTTCTTCTACAACTTTACTAAATTAATAGTTTTTCATTGAAGAAATGCCATATAAAGTTTACGTTCGAAATAGCCTTAGCGCCGCTGGGTGGTTGAACTTCATCCTTGACCAAGTGCACATAAATGAATTTAACGACCTGTGTTTAGAAATGAATTTATAGCATCTTTTTAACTCTCGTAGCGATCGCACGTGCAAATTTGCAAGAAGATTTATTTTTTACCATGGAGGTTTGGAAACACCCACTTTCAAGTAAGGCTCTCACAAATTGTAGGGTATTATGTTCCCAGTCCCCCCATTTCGGGATAACATACTAATTCAAGGTCACCTTGTATAAGAATCTAACTTCAGCTGTTAAATGCAAATATTAATGAATTTGTATATAAATAAGATATGTTTTATACGTTAAGTCTGAATTCCTCTCCGACCATAGTAATGGCAATCATAAAAATAAAAAGTTACCATTATCAATCAACCGTAGAAAGTAATTTGCAAAACAAAGTTCAAATACAACTTGAACAAAAGAAACGAAGCGCATTGTTCTCATGCAAACAAAAGGCAATGCATCTTAAAATTGCTCTGATTAGCAACAATAAAAAAAGTCCGATTTTTAAAGATGTAGCATATTAAATCAAAATAATTATTTCACCATTCAAACTCAATTCTAAGAAACAATATGACACCTATCCTTATTTTTGTATCCTGTCCTGTTACAACTACCAAAATTGATATAGACCAAGTAAATTACTCATTACCAGTAACTCTATACTAAACTATGCCACCCGTATCTGAGATCCTAAAATAAATCTTTTAATTGAAAGAGGACGCCACGAAATCACATGTAAGACGTATGAGGCTGTCTCATTCCTCATTTGTCAAGTGTAAGGAGTCAGTCAAAATAAAATGAATTTTAATGTCTTGATGAGGAAACAAAGTAGTCTTTTTATATCCGCTTTGGGGATAAGTGAAACTGGCGTGTCGAATGGGGCTTCTATATTAGTATCTGAATGTGGTGCTTAAAGAAAACAAAAAGAAGTAGCGTCTCTAAGCTTTGAGAAGCTTTAGAATTCAACGTCTAGTACCCACATTAGATATATCAATAATATCAGACTATTTTTAATGTTATCTGCTGTCCCATTCTCACTCATAATTAAGATGTAGATGAGGAACAAAATCAACCCACCTAAAACGCGATTTCGATCATTCAAACTGATTTTATAAATTTCGTTATCGTTAAGCCCCGTTAAAACACGTTAACTTTTATCAGAATCACCGAATACATTGTGTATTGTGTGTCAAAACTAGCCTATTATCTCATTGCTTAAAATATATATTTACCTTAATTTTTACGTTACGTGAACGTGGTATTATACATTAGTAGTTAATTCCATATGTAGGTAAATATTTTGAACAAGAACACTTTCATTTCAAGAACATGACATGCATGACACTGATACGACACCTTTCAGCACCTAAGCTAAATAAATGTCACAAACGCATTAAAAGTACCAAAATCAAAATGAAAATGAAATTCCTAAGCTTCATCCAGAGAGACAGATGTCTTCCTACACAATAAACGTTTTAGCGAATCACTCTTGTACAAAAATAAGCAAAATAAAAACCGAACAGAGGCGACGAATGACACAACATATTCAATACAAACATTTAAACGTCACGTAAACCCACTTCAAAGCGCTACCAAAATACACTCATTCAATAAAGATGAAAAAGACACTGATATTTTATGTACAAAAAATATCAGAGAAAAGAATATTGAATATAGTATTTATATATTTTCCAATATTCATTTAGATACAGAGGAGATATTTCAAGTGGATGATGCGATTGAGTGTGAGAATAACCCTCATAAGTCTCATAACATTATAATATAGAATGAAACAGTAACTAAACTCAAAAGAATCGAAGTGAAATATGGATAAGATAAGACACAAGTATCAGTCGCGCGTGTACTTTAGTTGCATTATCATTTATGTTCTCTAAAGTAGAGACATTCTATGGTACGTGACATTGTAAGAGAGCATAACGATAAGGGACCGGTATATGAAGTTAAGATTCTGTTTGTACTTACATATTCAGATATTGTGCCCTTTTAGTATTTACGGTTGGTATGTCACAAGGGGACAACGTACGTGACAGAATATTAAAACTTATATCTAAAGAGGAATTTAATAACAATGGCGTTAAACTCGTTTTCGATCACGTTGACAATATTTCTAATTCAAAGGGGGTAAATGATTTCGCGTGACTGATTGCTTTGTAATGAGATTTTGTAGTTTTGTAGATGAAATATCATAAGGACCAAGTTTGGCTGGACTCTAAAGATGAAAAATGTAAATGAGCTGCCTATTATTCCCAATTTTAACTCACTCTCATTTTAAACCCGGGAGGCAAGAGGTTTTCAACAACGATTAAAGTTATAATAGTAATATGTAATATTACAAAGAACAACATGGTCAACAAACTTTAACAAAATTTATTGTTTGCTTAAAAAATGCCAATAAACTAAACCACAATTAGAATACAATGTCAATCTTTGTCAACAATCATGGATAATTTTGCATAATGACGTGCAGGCTTCTCGCATAGCTGGCCAAGCGTATAACTATAGGCTACACGGCTGTAGTAGGTATTATGCAGATGTTTGTAGGAATGCATTGACTCCTTTTAGTATATTAAACCTACGAACTATTTGAGAACATTATGAAATAGGCTTCAAATGTTGTATTTTCTCTTGTAATGGAAATAATGGTGAATAATCGATTACCATAAAAAATTTATGAATACAAAAAATTTTGTAAAACTGTTTCTTGTTACAAATAGCGAAAATAACAGGAGCACAATGCTAATGGTTAAAAATAAACTGTTATATAGAGTCTAGGCAATAAACAACAATTTAAAAATAAACTAACAAACAGTTTTAATGGCTGTAAACAGTTAACTCAAAGTGGATCGTACAGAAATAGACGTTAAATATTGTTTCAAAGTTTTACGGCGCAACGATGACAGTTTAGCGGTTACGAGTAAATCTGATACAGACCAGTATTCCGTTACATAAAGAGCACTAAACTCTTTATTGTTACTAAATTTGTTGCTCCAATAGAAATCTAATTTGAAAACGCGGCAAAAAATACAATACGTACCAACGCATCCATTACTGTAATCGTCATTTAAGAAAAAAATTAGGTCGATTCTTGTGCTGCAATATTTTTTAACATTAATTATTATCTTGTTATATACATCTGTAACCTTGCGGCAGTATCTTTGCTTCTAATGTGTACCAGTTGGCATAATTCAGTTGGCCTGGACATTTATCTAATTGGTGCCACTTGAGTGAGTAGTCTATTGAGGTCTTATGAGGAAGATCGGAGTTCTGCAAATTAAACTACCGAGACAGTACGTTGTCAATAACTATCATAGATGAATATAACATTTTTGCGTAGTCATCTAGTAGTTCAGCTTGCTGATTGGAGCTGTCCCTCCCTGATATAGGTACCAGTGATTTGATCTTTTGTAATAAAGTTTTATGGTTAAAGTATTATCTTGAAGAACTCAAATCTGATAGGATTAACTAAGGTCATAAATATACTGTGTGGAGAGCATTTAAATTCTCGAGAACGAATAACAATTAAAGATAAGAAGAAGCACATGTTAGGATTAAAGCTAAATTAAGTAAAAACTAATAATATAAAATTTAACTATGTAGCTTTAGCTGTAATAGTTATCACTATCATCGTCATCATAGCTTATACTGGTCCACAGAGCTGTCCTCAACCAATGTCTACGACTCGGTTCATGCAGTTGATGCTAACTTGCGTATGCCATGTTTCAATGTTTGTTCGTTCCATCTCGCAGGGGCGTCGTATATACGCCTGCTGATTTGCAGTAGTCCAGAACACCAACAAATTGTACTGATTATCACTTCTAGTTAATTATAGATGCAGACACCGCACCACCCAAGATATCTACAACAACATTACCGCCCTGAGATATTATAGCAGTATCTCACAATAACAGCATAGCGATCTCGCCAGTTAAATCCTGAGAAAACGCATTTAAATCGTACAGCCTCGCCACTCAGACTAAATCGCAGTCTGCAAATCCTATCTATATTTACACGAAGTCCTTAACTTGCAAAGACTATTACCGTCTGCCGTGTCTTTAGTGACGTTTTAGACTTTTAGAGTCTGGGTGGTAAGTCTCTTCAAATCAGACTTGGCGTGAAAACATACGGCCAAGCTGCGTACATAAATATGTCATGATGTCTCATTAACTTTCAGATTAAATTGAGTTATAAGACGGTAGCTTAGCCTGGAAAGGTTAATGCAGCAAATGTTTTTATTTTAGTCTGCATTTGTTTTGATTTATCGGTCGATTAATCATATCAGTACACTATTTTCGATTATCAGCATTTTCACATGATCTGATACCTACTTGAAGACTATGGTTGGCAATACAAGTATCTGCGCTTTGCTAGTATGTTGAAATACTTCGAAGCTTTGAACGTGATCGGAGTAGCTTTGAAATAAGCAATTTGTAAATTGGCCGTTGCGTCTGCATTCCCTAATCGGATCAGTTTAGATCCAAAGATTACATCACCCTTAACGATGAAGACAATATGAAAGCCCTCGTTCTTTATTCAACCCCTTATGTTCTAAGTAGATGCAGCCGGTATAAGTATGAATAATGCACGGCACGGGCGATGCGCCCCGCCGCCCACAGTCTTGTAATTTGGACTTATTGGGACCGTTGTGACTACTTGAGCGTCTTGCAGCTGTTTTGCTTGTTTTGTCCTGTTTGTCTCTTATTAGCTGAAGCTTTCGATCGTTATTTTTGTATCTTTTGATACTGTACTTTTGGCAGCGTCTTGACAAGGCAATTAGTATTCATGTCTACATATAAAATGAATAACGTCCGCTGTTTTGTTTAATGTTGTGTCTTTTTAGCTTCTAATACTTACCATTCACGCATTTTCTTTTGAATATGTAACCATTCACTATGATTGCTTGATTCATGGCTACAATGAGTTTGTATAATGGCTTGGCTATACAATCATTGTCTCACAATTCGATGCTGTCATTGATTAATTTTTATGCAATTATGCACTATTAGGTTTAGCTTTACATATTACAGAACGACGGTCAATCGTGAATGAATGCTAAAACAGGAATTTAATACATAAATTGATCGTTTTATGAATGAAATATTGCTTCAAGCACCCTACGAACTGCGAAGGGCCAAAGTGCAGTGCATTGATCTATTTATTCATGCATGATTTATACGCCTCAATTTTTACTATTATCAATCACATCTAACCTGCCTTAAAATATCAATTACTTTGCGATAGATACCTCACACTCTTATGGTATTACATCTTCTAGAGACATTAGGTACCTATACCTACGTCTCGTCATTGTTTATTCTGATACAGTAGCTTAGTACATTTCCCTGTTACGATAATGCGTTCTTGACAAGACAATGGCTATCGGCTTACAATCTGATCTATGAAGAAATTGTTGTCTATCATTGTGCTTTCCTTTGTTGTTGTTTACTTTTACTTTACTATTATTTATTATGTATTTTGTATCCTAAATATTACTATTTGTTGTCGATGCTTTATGTTTGAATATTGTCTCTCAGCTTCGTTATTAATAATTACTATTATACATTGTGTATTTGATAATGTTTTACTTATGTCTCTATTCATTATTTAATTTATAAGGATTAAAACGGATTAAATATTTATATTTTATTTTTAATAAAATATAAATATTTAATCCGTTTAGGGTTCCGTACCCAAAGGGTAAAACGGACACTATTTCTACTAGACTCCGCTGTCCGTCTATCACCAGGCTGTACTCATAAACCGTGACACGACCGGACCTGGCTCCCAGTGAGTTTTACCATTTTTCGAAACTGAAAAAGGAGATAAGGGGGCGAAGCTTTAGCAAGAAATACATTTCTTACTCTAGAATCCTTAAAAGGTGTATATTTCAAGCTCAAAAAGCAGAGACGCAAAAGTACTTAATTAAATCTAAAAACAAGTGTAAGGCTGTTTGGAATATAATTAAATCGCATGAATCGGCACCACTAAAAGATAATAATATCACAGAAATTGAGCCCAACGGACAATCTTATACGAACCCCTCGACTATTGCAAACATTTTTAACGATTATTTTATTGAATTGACTAATAAATCGAACGTGGGTGTTACACAAAACCCTGTTTTTTGTAGCTGTAATTCTAGTATATTTTTGACGCCTACTACTCCAGAGGAAATAACTAAAATTGTTTTGGCACTTAACAATTCAAAGTCTGTGGGTTATGATGAAGTGCCAACATGGCTGTTAAAAAAAGGAATTACATTATTAGCGCCAGTGTTGAGCCATATCATTAATCTTTCTTTGGCAGAGGGAATATTTCCAGACAAGCTAAAATCGTCAATTGTGAAACCGCTTTATAAGAAAGGTACGAACAAAAGCATGGACAACTACAGGCCTGTTACCCTAATCCCAATTTTGTCTAAAGTGGTAGAAAAAGCTATGCTGAAGAGAGTGCTTGACTTCATAGACAAGTTCAACATTTTGAGACCAGAACAAAATGGATTTAGAAAAAATAAGTCTACGACTCTAGCAATTTATAAACTAGTAAATTCAGTAGTAGAAGGCATTACAAAAGGAGACCATACAGTAGCCTTGTTTTTTGATATGAGCAAGGCTTTTGATTTTGTTCATCACTCAAATTTGCTGTCAAAGCTATATAAATATGGAATACGTGGTTTGGCTTACGATTGGTTTGCCAGTTATTTAGATAATAGACGTCAATGTACAGAGATTTCAACTATGTGTCAGAAATCTAAGAAAGTTTACAGATCGGATTATAGAGTAAATCAATATGGTGTTCCTCAAGGAAGCATACTTGGCCCTGTGCTATTTTTGCTTTATATCAACGATTTGCCGTCGTGTACACAGTACGAATCTATTCTGTTTGCCGACGATACCACTATTATCATAAAATGTAAAGACATGCAAAGACTACAGAAAGAAATCAATTTGACTATAGAAAACGTAATTGGATGACTTGATAAAAATAACTTAAAAGTAAATTTAACTAAAACTAAAATGATGAAATTTCGTACCTATAATTCCAAATCGCATTCATTGTGTATAAAATACAAATCAGACAAAATTGAAGAAGTTGACTCTGCTGGGTTTCTAGGGCTTGAAATCGATCACATGTGCAATTGGAAGAAGCATATTGATAATATTAGTCGGAAGTTAAATAGATTTGTTTTTGCATTAAAAAGGATAAGGCAGGTGGTTTCCAAAGAAGCCGCACTTCAAGCATATCATGGATATGTGGCCTCTATTCTGCAGTATGGATTAATTATTTGGGGTAACTCGACGGATTCTGATAGGGCTTTCATCGCGCAAAAGAAATGTGTTCGTGCTATTTGTGGGTCACATTACCTCGAGCCTTGTCGTCCATTATTTAAAAAACTCAATTTGCTATCTCTCCCATGTCTCTATATAAAGCAAATGGCACTGTTTGTAAAACACAACCCGGATCTGTTTACAAGTCATAAAGACTTACGCCACCGTCGTCTTCGTGAGAGAACAGACAACCTCGTTTATCAACCAGTATGCAAGCTGTCTCTAAAGAAAAACGCCAATGTTATGGCAGCTAAAGTATTTAACAGTCTTCTGGAGGACTTTAAAAAAATGTCGTTATTAGTTTTTAAGCACCAGTTACATAAGTGGTTGTTGGACAAATGCTTTTATTCGGTGAATGAATTTTTAAATTTTAAAATGTGACTAAAATTATGTATTTTATTTTATTTATTTTAAGTAGGTATTGGTGTTTTTATTGTTATTTTTGTAAATATTAATTTTTATTTTAAATGTTCACAATATTGATTAAATTATTCATATGGTTAGCTCAAATATTTGCATGCGTTTTAAGGGACTTATTTTATTTTCGTGATTTGTTTTGTTATTTTGGCTTATTTATTCGAGTTTTATTATTAGTGATGTAGCTTAATTACTGACAACATTGGTCAGTCTAAAATTTGCATGCTGTGATAGCAAAAAACACGTTCGGTACTATTTATATTTATACCATCTTTTAAGCATTTTTTTTACTACCGTGTTTTATACTGCAAATAAACGATTTGGATTTGGATTTGAAGATTATCGGATGACAATGAGATGAAGTCAGCCCTGGAGAGTCATTTTCAAGAGAAATCTTCAGAATATTTTTTCAATGGTTTAAAGGCATTGTATTCACGATGTGAGAAGCGTATTTCACTTGACGGTGATTATATTGAAAAATAAAAATTAAAAAACCAAACTTTTCATTCATTAAGTAACCTAGGCCGCGAACTTATCAGCTACCCTGGTAGTTAGACAGCTGAAAATTTCACAGATGATATATTTCTGTTGCCGCTATAACAACCAATACTAAAAATAAAATCGTTGTTATACAAGACAAGACAAAAGGACAAAGTGTGTTATTGCAAATAGGTTATTCATAGCACATTTACAAGCCAAATTAAATTATTATAATTACTAAGCAGATAAAATCACAATAAGCACAATGTCAATTATTATTACTATAACGGCAAGATATAGATAATGGTACGGAACCCTTCGTGTGCGAGTCCGCCTCACACTTGGCCGGTTATTTAATTAATCTATTGCGTTTGTACGTGAGAATTATATAAATGTAACAATCTCAAATCTTACAAGGTAAAAATAGGTATGTGTAAGTTTGTTTATGAAACCACTTCACGATCGGACGTGATTCTAAGTGTTTTAAACAATATAAAGTCAATATTTGCTTCTGTCCGCAAACATGCTGATATGGTTAATCAACCATAGTAACGTACGATCATTTATGTAAACATTGTATACTAACATACGTGGAAATTGGCACGTTCCATAGAACCGTCGCAGAATATAATTTTTTTTTTCATAATTTTTTTAATATCACATAATAGCACGTAATCCGGCTTACTTTACGTACAAATCACGTCGATTAACTCGACCGGTGTTCGGGCTATTATGAGTTCTACTTACGTTACCTTCTACAATTTTTTTTTTTTGAGATTGTGATTTGTGGAAAATGATTAATACTATTTTATTAGTCTCACTCTTAGAGCATCTATAAATGGAGATGTTAACGTTATAATCCGCAAGCACCATTTTTCTGCCAATTTCTACGGGGGACGAGGTAAACACGTACAGCACACGCGCAAACAGTGCGTGTAAACGAACGCCGCACACCATCTTAAAACACGCACACCGTTATATAAACTAGCGTAGTTACGCAGTGTCGCACATTATGATATTGTATATGACCAAGTAGCGCCATATGACCGGCAGAGGGGAACGCCTTGCCTTGCCACCTCCTTTTCTAAATGCTCTAAGAGTCTCACTAGGTGGTAGGACTGCAAAGTTCGTCTAGGTAACTGGCTAAGCGGTGGTATCCCATCGCTTTGCAAGTTATTCTACTGCCAAGCAGTAGGTATTGTGCAACCGCTACTGTGTTCCGTATTGAAGGGCATTGTAGCTCTAGCTAGTGAAATTAATAGACACATGAGACATTATGACCTGTGGGGTGATTACGTAACTTTGACAGCAATGCAACACGAGGAATTTCATTCCAAATATGAAAATTTTCATAGTAACTATGCACATAAACTAGGTATTGAAACTGTCAAATCCATACATTTTTGTGTTTCTATTGGTTGCAATCAAGTTACATAATCGCCTAGCTGATTACACAGTCTACCGATTACTAGACTGTGTGATGTCTCAGGATGACGTGCGCAGTGCAGTGTCATGCGAAGCTTTATTATTTTAAAATTCCAAGTGACACTGAACTGTTATAGTCATTAAGTGAAAGATTAGCTCGTCTCGTCGTTCATACTCATTAAAAAAAAATAGTTTCCCACGAGCATAGTCAAATTACATGGCAGCCGTGATGTTTTCACCTTGATATGCCATTCTATAACTAACTTGGTTATACCGTGTGGTACGAGCACATGATTGGCTAATGAGGAGTTTGGTTCTCCTCGGTGTAGCGTCTTTACGTCTTGATCAATACATGAAATACTAATTAAATAGGGTAGAGTGTGAATCAAATTCAATGGCGGCTGTGCGCTACAAGCCCTCCGCACGCTGCCCATACCACTTACCTCTTCCCGCGCACATCTAATTTTTGCTACTGCGCGCGCAGCGTTTCGCGCCGTCTAGGTAGGTATACAGCCGCCATTAAATTTGAATCGCAGTCTAACACGAGTGTAGTGAAGACGTAACACCGAGGAAAACCAACTCTACAATAATGTATGACGTAAATATTTTTGCAAATTTTTTGTGCGCTTACGTTCTCCAGTGTTTTATCTATTACGGTAACAGGACCTTGGAAGTAGAAGGGCTAATGATGAAATAACTTACAACGATATGCAAATAGAATCTAATAAATATAACCGTGATTTATAAGTTCGCGATATACAATATCACAAGTTCATTAAACGGCGCTAATAATGATAAGCCATAATATATCATAGGAAATCACAGCAATTTGTCAGTGCTGTCACAGAATAAATATGCTCTGTCATAACTATAACATTTATGTCAGGGTTTAACCAAACAATGTTGTTTATAGCCCAATCTTTGCTGAAGTACCTATTTGTTTATAGACACTGTACAATATGTACATCTAAGCTGCGTTGTACTGCCACATAAAAATTTCTAAGTTACACCCAGGTTAGCTGGAAGATAACGCTCTCTAGCATTAAGTTCGCCTATGTACCTACCTGGAGAACTAAAGTGACCGATGTAGCTCTTAGGATTAGCAAGTTGAAATGGCAATGTGCAGGCCACATCGCTCGTAGAACTGACAACCGATGGGGAAGAAAGGTTCTCGAGTGGCGACCACGAACTGGACGACGCAGCGTAGGCCGGCCCCCCACTAGGTGGACCGACGACCTGGTGAAAGCCGCGGGGAGCCGATGGTTGCAGGAGGCGAGCAGCCGCTCTAAGTGGCGCTCCCTGGGGGAGGCCTATGTTCACCAGTGGACGTCTTCAGGCTGTTAATGATGATGATGATGATGATGATGTACCTACCTAAATTTTTGTTGATTGTGCATTAAAGCACTTTCTATCTATCTATCTACCTATCTAACAGTAATGAAGTGTAGAATCTATTTCGTAAATACCATGTCTACTTGATTTTCTTTATTTTTGGACAGCCTCTGTGGTGCGGTGGATGAGCAGGTTGGCTCATATCCCGGAGGCGGCAGGTTCGATTCTCCCGATAGGATAAGTACTTGCCCACGGATAAAAGCGCAGATACTTGCTCTGTGTCTGGGTGTTGTGGGTCCTCGTAGTTCCTGGGTCCCTAGATACAGGGACTCCTAGTTAGGGTCCAGGATCTATGTATGTGGTTAGTGGGCGTAATTTATTACATTTTTTTTTATATTCCGTAAAAACATTATCCTCATTCGGGAGAGACAGATTTTTTTCAGAAAACTTGGGTAATTCTACCAAAATGATTATGTATATTTTACCACAAAAGTGGTCAGGACAAAATTGATAAGATAATTCATACAAAAATTTAGAACTTAATGTTGATAATGTTAGCAGTAGGTAATACTCGAAAACACTGAAATAAATATGATTATGAAATTTAAGAATAGTAAAGTAATACTCACATCAAAGAAATGCGGCCTCAACCTTCCTATGGTGTATTTGGCGACATCGGTGGTCAGCTGCTGGCAGGCACAGCCGAACAAGAAGACGCCCACCACCCGGTAGGCCTCCCAGACCCAAGCAGGGATCTCTTTGCCTAGGACCATGCGGGAGCGACCGCCTTTATAGTCGCGAAGCCGGAGCCACTCCGTGAGGCACATCTGAGCACAAGAAAAAAAATGTTAAGTACTTACATGAAGTAGTGAGTTTTAGGAAGCAACTCGTCTAGTTCTCTTACTAGACGAGTTGCTTCCTAAAATTCTACCGAAGGCAAAAACGACGAAAAGCTTAGAGGCTTAAGCTGCGCGTCCACTGGGTTGGAATCGGCGCGTACGGAGCGTAAAGAGCGTCGGTATTTACAAAATGAAGCCGCAGTTATCCCGATCCAGTGCACGCAGTCCCATACAAATCAATACAAAGCAACAAATCCGTACGCTCCGTACTCTCCCATGCCGAACCAGTGGACGCGCGGCTTTAGCAGGAAGTAGCAGACGGTTTGGGTTTGTCCCAACTGCAGAAGAACTTGTAATCGCTGGACAAAAACTGGGTCCCGGAGACCATGAGTCGGGTAAACGCGCAAACGGCAAACCAATACGAGACGACGAAATTCATGACCTTGCTAATCTTGCTATGCTGGTGTGACTAAAAAAGAAGAGCCAAACATCAGGGTCACTGACACATCGATGCAATGATGATGATAGTGATAGTGATGATGATAAAAAAGAAGCAGCCTATGAGTTCAGTCATGCATGTGTGCATTTTTCTAACTGCAATGTGACACCAATTTTGCAACTAAGTATTAATACTTCCGAATCATAAATAGTTTTGTTGTGTGTTAAAATAATGTTTGAAGCAGTTAAGGTTATCTGGGATTGAGGTCAGTGAATGTTCACAGGTGTTATTGCATTTAACATTAAGATACTTGCCATTTGAACATTTGAAATGTACACCTTTTATTAGTAAATTAATAGCTGTTTCTGGATAATTTAACTAATGAAATAACTCTGAAAAAGATGTTGTTAAGCTCCTGCACAAACACTTAGGTATGTATGCTAGACATCCTTGATATGTATGACAGAATTATTTAAATTAGCCTTGAGTGAGGCTTATTTTGAAACACTAATGAGTTTTTTTAGATTATATATACATGCAATACCCATTTAACGTTAACTTACTAGTTACTACCCTTAACATTCAACTTAATATTCAACTAGCTTATCGCCTTTGCACGAATGTATAGCAGTTTCATATAATTACATACGTATTCGCAACTCGTGCGACCCGACCGTGTACTATATAATTCAATGCCATGTGAGTTGCAGTGTACTTATACGATTTTATTATCTTTGCCTCTGTGTAATTGGTAAAACATTACGTGGGTTTCGCGTTAAGTGAAATACAAGTATGTTTTATTAAAATTCTAGAACCATGACAATTTTGAAAATCATTCAGCTGGGTCAGGGTCACATTGACATGACCCACTGAGCAATATCGTCATTATAATTTTAGAAGCAAGAGGATCGGAATTCGTACGAGAGGTATTTACTAACAAGTTAAGTCGATTTTTGAAATATATTGAAGCCGTAACGTTAACTCCGATCATCCAACACAACTGCGTACGAATCATATCGATAAACAGGAGAACTGCATTCCTCCACTAAAAACAAAACAACAACAAAAACAAAACACCCAAAAGAAAGAGAATACGATAGTGACTAGGGTGTTAATGGACCCTAACGTCCCTAACGTGGTGCTAATGAGGTTCATGATAACGAACACAAACGAGATTCCACAGTATTTAGCACGTACCAACCACTAACGTAATAACATGATGTAAAGTAGAAAATAAAAATTGTCCAAAAGGAAATCAAATGAAACTTTTAAAGGTTAAAGTACCGTAATTATCTTAAAGTAATACGAACATACTAACTATATCGCTAAATGCGACTACACTACCTACTATAAAACATTCGGATTGTATTGACTACTGACCTAGACATTCCAAATGACCTAGCCCACCACAGTTGAGTAAAAAAAAGCATACAAATAACTGAGATCGTTCATTCAAAAGTTGATTTTATCGTTAATCTTAACTACTTAGATGCAACCATCAGCAACAAAAGTAAACTGAATACGAATCTCAAAGTCCTTCGCCAGAGGTTACTTGTGTTTATCAAGAATGCATGTTTTTCTAACGGACACAATTCTTTCAAGCGCTCTGATAAACATGCATCAATCAAAGAGTTGAATCAGTCTCGGTTCTGTCTTCATTAACTGCATGAATGAAGTCCATTCATAATTTCAAATCAAGCAATTACAATGCATCAAGCACAGTAATTACTGTTTTGAGATTTGAGACACGAGTAACACGTGACAAGTCTTGTCCACTATCTGTCGAGACAAGACTAGAATTAGATGGTCTGGTTTTGTAAATAGAGTAACTTCTAAGTCAAATAGTAAACAGAAATTAGAAAACGTAATGTATTCTAAGCACTGCTTCTATGATTGCATATAATCAAACCTTTTTCAAGGTCTTATATGGCTTTTAAGAGACAGGCTAGAGAACTCTTACAAATTTTTTGTTTCAATTTAAATTGACATAATTATGGAAATAGCAAAGTATTATAGAAATTGTGGGTAATTTTTTTAATTAGGTTCTCTTAAAGCATATTATGTGAAATGTGAATATTATTTTGAAATAAGTACAAAGGAAGTAGTCAAATAGTACTTTTAGTATTGAGATGAATAACAATAAACCAGATTTAATGTAAATCCTGCAAAACCGTCAGTATTCTACCGATTTCAATATACGATACGAACAATGCAATTGCACAAGTGAGCATCATGTGGGAAACACAAATCATTTTTCAATTTACACACCGAAACAAATATATTTATGTTAATTCTCACACCTCATTCACAACTGGTTTGTCTTACACAGCAGCGAGGTATCAAAGATTCAAATTATCTGCATGACTGACCGTGACCTTACCAGCCATGCAAGATCGCGATCACTTCAAACATCTGACACGTAATGGTCAGTCAGTGCCGACTACTGTCAGATGTAAGTAAACAAATATATTGAAGTGAAGAGCATACGTAACTAAAGACAGTAAAGAGATTTTTGATAGTCTGGCAAAGGTAAGTGGTCCAGCGATTTAGCTTCTTAAAAACGTTTTATTGAAACAACAAAAGGCAGAAAAACAGTAAAAGAATAGGGAATCAATAACTTTTTTGAAGACATAAGTAGTAGCAATAAGTTTCAATAACTAAATAAACAAGTAGTTAATGTGGATAGAAACATGGAAAGTCATTAAGAACCGCCAACTATTTTAAATACCCAAAATAATATTGAACTAAATAATTGGTTAGAATGCAAGTTGAATCATCTAAAAATAATATGTTGAAATTGCTTCATTATGACATTGATAATTCATTCAATGGCTGTATTATACGTAATTACTGCAATTAGCCACACAAAGAAAATGTCGTCGACCGAATGTCACAAAAGAAAATTGAAAATAGCACGCAAATCTTTGGCACGACATAGATAGACAACACGCAGCAGACATTGACTTAGTATTCATATGCAAATCATAATAATATGAGAAGGATCAAGTCACCGATGTACCGATTGCTCTTGCAACGAATACCTAGCGATCAATGGAGCAGAGTTAGATGTAGACACGCTTTCTTTGCAACGCGGTTGTATATCATTGTACTCTAGTAACATTAGTAGTTAGTAACGCAGTAGTTGATTTATAGATTCGTATCTGATACTGATATCTGTGTGATAGGGATGACGCATAGAACGATACTGGGCCAATTTTAAAGGCTTTAGTTGACAGATCTAAAGCTCCTAAAACTGTTGCTGTCCTTGTCAAATAGACGGCAATGTAAAAGTCGCATATATTTTTAGCATTTTTAAAACTGTCAACTAAAGCCTTCAAAATTAGGCCTAATGATGATTTTAATAGATGTGAGAATTTAATTCTGGCGATCTAAGAAGATATTAAGTAGGATTTCTTAGAAGTCTTACAAAACAAGTGAATTAATAGTAAACTCAGTTTTTAATATACTAGATTAATTAGTGTACAATGCAAATGATAAGATTATCAAAACAGTACATCTATGTTATGTATATTTAGACATCGTCATCGTTAAACGGAATTTAACAGTGCAAAAACAAGGTTTATGTTTATTGTCAAAAAAGTATTTAAAAAACCATTTGGGACAAAAATAAGTAGGTAATGGGGCATAACAACTCAATAAACAAATGACACTTAAGCTAAAGAATACTTACAGTACTTAAGCCAACACGGTAGAATACAGCAAGTAAAATTTCAGTATAATTATAGATTTTGTGTGACAACCATGTGACAAAATAATTTACAATGCTTCTAGGCCCTATTAAAAGTATACAAAACCAAGTTATGGGCATGGGCTTACAATTTACAAAAATATAAGAAGTGTAGAAAATTTCGATGCTCACTCAGCTGCATTGCAAACTTTACGAGCTTAGTTTATCTTTCCTCGGGAACTCCTAAGGTAAGCTTGAATCCTTTAGGAAATAGAAGTAGATAAAATCTTAAAAGGTGTGTGTTTTACGGCTTGCACGACGCAGGTACGCCTGTGCCTCAAAAACAACAAATGCGATATCTTTCCTCAGAAATTCCTAAACATTGAATTGTTTAAGAAATAGTTAACAATGTTGACATACTAGATAATCATAATCTTAATATGTATAAAATATTGAGTGTTTTACGGTTTGCACATCACAGCGGCGCCTCACATTTGCAATCGAGAATCAATTTGTAGAACCAACTCTTGTCCCGGTAGGTAATAGGTGCTATATAAAGAATTTTGAAAACCGCTTCTCTCTAGCACCAAGCTTACGTAAGTAATCCTTACATCAACTTAACATACCTTGAACATATTAAGCTATTTCAGAACATATTAACATACCGACAAATAAAAGGGGCAGGGTCTTTAGTTGACGACATGAATTATGTATATGTCGACCTGACACTAATCTTGCTGGTATTTCGGGAGTCATAAGAATGAAACGAAATGTCAGACATCCCTTGACATCTAATACGACAGACGTAACGCTTACTAATATCTTTTGTTAGACGCGGAGGCGTATCAATAAGGAAATAGATTAATTAAAAACTCAGAAAGTAAAAGAAAACCGATTGATATTCGCTGTCTTCGTGTATTTATAACGCGAGAAATTGATGAGAAACGTTAGCACGGAAAAGTCAACGACACGATGAGATCATAGCCATGCTAGCTGTATCGGTTGCCATGGACCATTTCCATTTTAAAGACTTGGACATGATGGGAATTTTTCACGGTTCGCAATGCTAGTAAAACGAGCTAGAGATTTATGGTTTAAGTTGTACTAGAATCTCAATTTCTGTGCTAGAATCCAAGAAAACATAATGTGCAATTTACTATTATCGTCATCGTCATTATCAAGAGCTTCTTCAATCTCACTTCGAAATGAATCTAACGCTCTTAAAGAATGCACTAACTCAAACATACCAAATAAAACAAAGTATTACTCAAAACTACAACTTTATGTGTTATCCGTAAGTGAAGTCTCTATTTTTAGTATAATCGATAATAGGGAAATGAATTAAACCAGATGTATCGGCATACCCGCATGCTATATTTGGAATCCAATGCCGTCACATCATGATCGACACAGTTATTTTAACTTCCGAATTCTGTTTTAGTACTTTAGTACCTGTGCCGTATGACGTACAAACGTACTTTTACAGAAATTTGTTTGTTTGCCCATCACCCCTTTTTGTTTTAGTTTTAATTTTTATGAATTATTTATTGAAAATTATGTCGGAAAGTAGGTAAATTATCATTATGCAAAACCCAAAAATTAGAAAGTAACAGTTACTAATACAAACAATAAGATATTTAAACGAGGACAGAGCATACCAGATTTAAACTATGCTAAGTATATTCATAAACAATTTAAATCTATACTTTTCTAAGCTTTTTATTTAACATACTAGTAGGTAAAGTATTGTGAGAAAGTAAAAACATAGAAGTAATACAAAAACAAATATTGCGTTAAAGATATCACTGCGGCATTCAATGTCTACGCGGTATGCTGATACGGGTACCTATACCTACTCACTAAAATATAAAACTGTATCTACATAAAATAAAACCCGAAACGCTAGAAAATATTGTATAAGTACTTAGACCTGAAATCGACAAATTATAGCAAAACTTTTTTAGTGAAAATAATGCAAAAGCTTTTGAGTTATGGTAGCGATTATTTACATAAATTTAAAGATAAATTAGATACCATTACCACAGGACACCAATAGATCACATAAAAAAGGAGAGCCGAGCCCAGCGGTGGGTAAATTGGGGCTATAAGTAAATGATGAATTGGCAAAACCGCTAATCAATTTGGTCGTTAACCTTTGATCCAAACATCCGAGAATAACGATCTAGTGCGCAAACTAGATAATAATAAAACTGCCAAAACATTTACCGTTTTATGTAAACTGTCTAAAGATAAAAAATGTTTGTACAATAGACATTAAAATGTAGTAGGCTCGGGCAAAACAGTCCGAACGCCTGGCAGAATGCCAAGGATACGGCATTTTGACGGTCAAGGGCGGTGATGTGGCGTTAAGAATATTAATATACTTAAAGAACTGTTTGATATGAAATACGTTGCTTTAAAGTTTTGTATTGATACGGCTGTTTTTAATGAGATTGTGAACAGTTCATACTGGAAGGATACATTTTGAATCGTCTGTCAAGTATTTAGAGACAAACTATCTTTAGGTAAAGGGCACAGAGGTCAATAAAAATATCATCATCATCAACAATAGCCTGAAGACATCTACTGCTGAACATAGGCCACCCCCAGGAAGCGGCACTTTAACCACCTCACCTCCTGCATCCATCGAATTCCCGACTTTTACCAGATAGTCAGTCCACAGTGGGCTCTAGGACTACCTACCTACGCTGTGCCTTCCGGTACGTGGTCGCCACTCGAGAACCTTTCTTCCCCATCGATTGTCAGTTCTGCGAGCGATGTGCTCATTTTAAGGGATATATCGGTCACTTTAGTCCTTATGCGGACTTCCTAATTCCGGATCTTATCTCGCAGGGAAGCACCGAGTATAGCTATATTTATTACTGCAAACAAAACTAATTAAAAAATTAAAAATAACTACAACACGTTTCTATAGGAAACGTCAGTGAAGAAAGCGTACAAGTAATTTTCCTGGTGAAATTATGGAGGCTAACATGTCATGATAGAACTAATTAAAAACAATTAAAGTATACAAAGCAAAAATACGGTTAAAGAGAAAGCAGCAGAAGAAACTAGAAACTGTTATTAATATCAAGCAATCAGGGCCAAGATAATTTTGGATAATTTCTGAGGCCACAAAACAAATACTGCTAAGCTCCAAGATATCAATCATGACCAAAATGAATGCGGTCACTCCAATTATCGAGTTCAAAATTGAAGCCCATTCCCATTCTAATGCTAGTGATAGAGTTATTTAGAACTCGTTCGAAACTGGATCAAGTAGGAATAACCAGTTAGATTTTTTGTTGACATTAAGAACAGGCTACTGGTTCAAACAAAAGATCGAATCTCGCTACTGAACTGATAGATAATATTTGATACAGTATGAGCGTTGTAGTTGCAGCATAATGTGGAAGCTCAGCTCGTAGTAGCTTACGCACACTAACACACGTGCTTGTATCTCCATACAATAAAAGGTGACCTTGAATTAGTATGTTATCCCAAAAGGGGGTAAATCTACACCCCAAGGTAGACAATGTTTCTTCTACGACTTTACTAAATTAATAGTTTTTCATTGAAGAAATGCCATGTAAAGTTTACGTTCGAAAATAGCCTAGGTGCAGCTGGTTGAACTTCGTCCTTGACCGAGTGCACATAAATGAGTTTAACGACCTGTGTTTAGAAATTTTATTTTATTTTATTAGGAACAGTAAACAGCTGTATTACAAAAAATATAGTTACAATAATACATACACTTACCAGTAATGCAGCCCACGACACTATTCACAAATTAACATACAAAGTTATATGAATTTATGGTAATCTTGATCGCACGTGCAATTTTGCGAGTGGGTTTATTTTTTTACCATGGAAGTTTGAAAACACGCAGTTTCAAGTAAGGCTCTCACAACTTGTAGAGTATCATGGTCCCAGTCCCCCCCTTTCGGGATATTATACCAATTCAAGGTCACCTTGTATAATATTAAGTAAATAATTGATTTTGATTTAATTAAACTGCCATTGATTTAACGCATGGTTTTTGTAATATCACTTTCATTTTGTTATCGTGAATTTCAGTCAAGGGTCCAATTTTATTGTATGTTCACTCAATTGTCGTCTTCTGACTAATGATGATGAAATTTTAAAATCGTGTAGTTAAATCAGGTCAACGCTTTCAATGATTTGAATTTAAGTCATCGTATTGTCGGAAAAAATATCGATTTATAGCTCCAAGATTACACGTTTGACGTAGACGTTATAAAAAACGAAAATAAAAGTAAAGCAAACACCGGACGTACGGGGTATCGGCTCGTTAATGTATCGATTCACTGTGCAACACCAAACGTGACGGATTGTAAACATAGTTCACTGTAATGAATGACCGACAAATGAATCTAGACGTTACAAATAAGAACAATCTGGATTATATTTATAGATCAATGAGATTACAAGTTGAGGCAACATAGTTACATCTCAGGGTGACGTTTTGCACTGTCTGGAACTATTTCTATTTAGAAAGATCTTAAGATACTAAAGTACCTAGAGACACTCTTGATGCCCAAAGTAACGTAACATGCTGGTTTATTTTCAAAATATTTATGGCAGCGTATTCCAGTAGAAAAATAAAAAGGTTGAAAACACTAAACGGTAAAGTGTGCCGCCCTGCGAAAAGTTGACAGGCGTAGCGAGTTAATAAAAGATTTACCACTATAAAAATACCTACAGAACATTTATTGAACGTGTTTTGTTTTATATTCAACTTCGTTTTAGTAATATCTCTCGGCTCATTTACTACAAATACTTTACTTACCTTTCATAATAATGATTCAGATAATAACATTTTTTACGAGCTAGAAGAGTTAGCGCTATTTGATTCTTGTTAAAGTCATAGAAAGTATTTCGTGAGCCTCTGAAAAGTTCCAATAGTCCTAAAAGAAACCAATACGGTATTACGAATAGAATAGGTACATACACTTCACAAGCACAACCCGATCCCAATAAGCCCACCTTTGAAGAACTCAATAATACTAGTAAAATTGTAAGCACAAACACCGATAACCAAACAGGTACCTTTTAGGTAACAAAATCCAGTGAATGTGTACGAAAGGTGAGCTTGGTCAAACATCTCCTAGATAAGGTATGGAGGTAATAAGTCATTGGTAAACACCTAATCGATGGTCACAACCAGTCAATATTTACCTTCGATATGAAACGTAATACTCTAGGTTTTTTTGAATTTTTCGGCGGGGCATTGACTTGTGAAAGTGGATCAACCAAATATGGTTTGACAAAGGAAAGGTTTCAAAAGGGTGCGATATGCTATTGGAAGCAAATAGATTAATTTTTTGTTAAGAATAGGAGTGACTTATAAAAGTTGTTGTTTAACGATCTTTGAAATTAGTAAATCGAAAAAAGCTAAACTATACACAGACACCACACTACTACTACTACTACTACTACTACACTACTACTATGTACTTGCTTTTAAAACTACTGGATCAATTTTTCTCAATGAGTATATTTGTTCTTGTCTACAATCAAATATTCAACGGAAATATCTTAAGCCCAAAAACCAAACCATTATACTTGGCAATTTACCAAAAATGTGGATTTACTAATTCATACACTTTTTGCTGTCACAAAAATGTAGAATGACAGCTACTGATTTTACTACAATAATATAGCGATGAAGGTTCAATGACGAAAACTAAATAGTAAAGTTCAGTTTATTTATTTATATCTATTTCGCGATGCATCAAACTTTGAGGAATAATAATTTGTGTATTTAACACATTTTTAAGACTGTATCGTTTGAGTGTTTGCACCTGCGATTAGCTAATACTTTGCGAATGGGACGACTCTGTGACCATTTCAATAAACATCATCATATCATCACCATAATCAGTCGGAAGACTGCATAGAGCGCCACTTTGGCCGGTTCCTCGTAGCTTAGGGCTCGAGCGGCCTATTCTTTTAATAAATATAATTACATACTAACCGTAAATACAGGAAGACCAAGACCGATGATATACAGCATGACATTTGTGACAGTGGACTCCTTGAAAGGGTGCTTGAGAGACTCATCGTCGCAAAAGAACCCTCGCTCGTAAGGGCTGCCCCAGAGGAAGAACACGAGGATCAGAAACCCAACTGTAACAAAAACAAAACGCAATTACAAATCGATACTAATGTTGTTGATGAAATGACCGACGTTAAAGGTTGAGTGAGCCCTTTGACTATAGGTACACTTATGTCATAAAATCATCACCTGAAATAGAGCTCAACGATTATGTAAAAGATCTATGACGATGCTCTCTAAATAAGAACTGCCTGCGTTAAAAGTATATTAAAACTAATTTAAGAGAGATAAAAATAAGTAGTGTCGTTTTGCTTTGAAAACTACAAAATTTGAAATCATTATCACATCAGTCAGTACAAACTTACAAAGCAAAATACCTTAGTCCCTAACCAGAACACTGATCCATCAATCATCAAATATACCAGAGGTATAATTATTCCAGACCATTATGCGGCTAACATCTTAAAAGCAGGTGCATATCAAGACAAAAAAGCTATAAACTAAAACACGGTTTAAATTACTGCAGGCGCTATTAACGTTCCAGCAGAGCACAAAAAAATAAAAAAGTCGAAATAGACTGCAACTTGTCAAAATGGAATTTAAATAGCAACTAACCAAACTAACCCCATTATTTTGTGGAACAGAATTAACTATTGTTTCACAGATTGTTTCTTGTCCAAACACAACGAAGGACAGACAAAAAACATCAGGTACTTGAGAAGGGGACGCAGATATAGATCTGTAGAGGTGGCTTGATAGTTATTGTCAAGGACGATAAATATCACATAATAGTAGTTCTACAAATACAAAAGATACGTTATTTCAAATGTAACATCAATTTGGATGAGGTGGGACAAAATGGGTAGGCAAGGTAACTAAAAATTGACAAAACTGAATGAACCCTTACTTGTACTGGTTACCGGATTGGCACAGTTTGTTTAGTACACATTATTAAATTTAAAAGAGTTAAGGTTAAGAAAAAATCTATTGAGAATCCAACTGGTTTTAATTTGAACTTTGAGAAACTTATTTTACCTGATTTCGACCGGTTAGTATGTATTTCATAAAGCGATTGGAAATTCTAAATCACTCTTTCACTCTTTCCTTTATTGTTAGATTCTCTCTAAAGAATGATTTAGAATTTCTACGTGACTACTGACGCTAAACAGTAGTCACTTGATCTCAAAGGCATTTCCAGTAGAATCAAAGCGATGCGATACCAAAAGTAGTTTGTTATCGATCTGAGTAGGAATAACAAACCTCATGATTTATGGCCCCACCATTATCGAGTTTCTGTCGTTCCTACAAACAACAGTGGATTGGACATGGTTCATATCAGCTTTTAGAGAAACTATACGCAAAGAACTATTGCGTTCTAATTCATTTCTCTAAATTAAAGTACTTAAGCATATAGTAAAACAATAGTGAATTAGTTGAATTGAATGCAACAATCAAAAATAATAATGAAAATCGCATAATACTTATACTCGTTCAACAGTGAGTTTATTATTTCAATGTAAATATAAGAAACTATAAGCATAATCAATAACACATACAATCAATAAAATAAGTGGAAATCGATCATTGAGATAAACGATAATGTTATTAAATTGCTAATGAATGCGTGGTATTGCGACTGCGATGGCGATGAATCGGAAGTTTATGTTAATTCCTGTGTTAAAAATGCATTAATAATCGAAGTAACATGCGTAAGAGATAACCGGGAATGTATTACAAAACAAAGCTATTTAACACTGATTATTTCTGTGATGAAATTCTAATAGCTATTAAGAAATACTAAGAATTTCATTTACATTTTTTTAAACTTTTCATGTTACTTAAATTGTTAATTTCGTGATTATCACACTACTCTTGCTCCACGAAATGCTAGATGAATGGCGTCACCCGCACGCATCATTGTAAGGTAATAGACGTTTCGCAAATAGAAATTTTGCAAGTAACCTTTTGTAAAAAGTTTTTTTACGAAAGAGATGACGAGATAGTTTGAGAATGCGACCTAAATGCGTTTAAATCGATGTTACGGTACAGAATATAAATAAAACTGCCAATTTTCAACCACATACCTGTGTTGAAAAAATCATCGCTACATTAAAAATCATGTCCAAATAAACATGACCAAAAGACTGCCTCATAAAACTTATCATAATAACCGTCAAAAGAGATGATCAACCTCCAATGTCAATGCCGTATGGCCATAAAAACTCTATGATCCTTATTCATCTATAAAAAGCACATAACCACAACTATGAATCATCTGACCGAAGCCTGTGAGTTGTCTCTTCAAATTGGGACGATGACCCGTCACTTGCATCAACCCAAGCAGTATTAGATTACGAGTATGCACATGGTAATTTACACCTAGAACGCGGTGGTAAAAGGAATGTTAATGTTCATAAAAGTAAGATAAGAAGATGGAAATCTAAAGAGTACACGAAGTATGTAAACATACACTCAATGTCACAACACAAATCAAGTCAAAATCAGCATTTTTAAATAAGTCACAGGAATTGTATAGGTATTTGTATATATTTTAACATAGTTATTTTCATTTCAGCGAAAACCAAGACCATACGCTGTAAATACAAAGAGGAGACTATTATGAAAAATATGAAACTTGATGGAGTTAGAGAGACTACTAATGGAGCTAGAGTGGGACAGAACGATATTTTGGTAACAGATGAATCGATCGATTATGTGAGTCCCATAGAATCCATAGAAGATGAAAGGATAAAGTAAGGAACCTATTATTGAAATAATGCGTCTCTTATGGAAGGTAAGCAAAATATACTAGCAAAGATTTAAAAGTTCAAAGATACTGTAAGAAGAAAGTTGATCGAAAACCGCTAAAAGGCGATATCATCGAAATCGTCAATGTTAAGATTTGTTAAGTAACACTTTATAATGATGAAAAGAAAGAATAAACTAAACAGGAAACCACTAAAAGTAACTTCAAAGGGTTCTCTCTACTAGTCCATTGATAACGTAAACTAGAGAAGCATAAAATTTAAGAGTATCGATCTATAACAGATAATGGTGGTATGGGAATTGAATTAGAAAGATTTTACGGTCCCCCTAATGAATAATGGAAATTTATCTAATACTTCGATTTTCATGGTAAAGAAACTGATACTTAACTATACTGAACACTGTTCGATTTAATTAAGTATTATGTTACAAAACAAAGGCTTTTGAAAGAATACGTAATCTATTTTATTTTACATTCGAAGTCAGCTCTAATCTTGTATAATTCAATTCAAACGGGTATTTTACATCTACTTTATTGTTATTTAAAAAAAATAAGAAGTTCTAGTTAGCATTGCAGTGTAACCACACAGCTGCGAATACAATTACAGTAATAATCGAAACAATGCGGTTATGTGATCACGCCAATAAGGATTGCGAGCATGAATAACAAATAATATTAAATATACCGCATCCGATCCGATCTTATATGTAATTCTTATTTCTACATGTTTTTATAATATTGGTGTCAATAAAGAGTTATTGTATTGTATTGTATACGCATTATTTGTTAATCTATACAAGTACGTCGTATAGTATTCATATTGTTATCTTTCAGCGTTTATTTTTTAGTTTCACTGATGTGGCTGAAATGACGTTAATATTTTTTTTACTGGTTGCTATCTGAATCTAAAACGCTATTTTATTTCAGATGACGCGGAAAGCTTTCAACTTTACGACTCAAACGGTCGTAAACCTTAACGGTAAGGGGCTAAGGGCAGATCCAGAGTAATCAGATAAGACTAAAAGACCACATCAAACAGGTAAACTGTGTCAGTGCGATGACATCACAACAGATGGTACAGCACGGAAGTTTGATTTTCATGATCTTTAAGTAGGAAGGCATAAGGAACTTAATTCTTTGTATGGTTCTTATCGTAATGTAAATTTGAGTGCTGTAATCTAAAAATTATGGGTTGCCAAAGTCAGGTCGATGACTGCATGGGTGTGGAAATGTCGAGCCTATTCAAAAGCAACCGGCTTGGCGAATGTATAGTCGACCGGTCCGAAGGATGTCTCTGAACCGTAACGTTGGCATTACCAAAGATTTACAATGGCCTGAATGGCTGTGCGGAAAATAAAATGCGGTAAGTACGGTATGTACTCTCAGCTAAAACCACATTATAGTTTTTGCATTTGCATTCATGAAGTAATTTGATTTTCTAAAATATTTCATTTAATGTTATAATTCAAATGTGTAGCCAAAATACCGTCAACTGTGCTCTCGTATTACAGAGCACCACTAGCATGCGAGGGTAATTCTATTGAATATGTTGTGTGTGGTGTTCAAATAAAAACATTGCTGCATGAATGGAGGCACTGTTTCCAACTTCGACTGTAGCAATACGTATAAAAGTTTTAATAGACATGGCAAGTAATTTTACAATTTGTATTGGTATTTTTAAATTAGTCGACTGAATTGACAGCGAAGAAAATAACTTCAAATACGTATTAGGTAATGAATGATAATATTATGGAAACTAACACCGAGGGTGCTAGCCGTTAACTAGTATTGCTACAGTAGTAATTAGGTAATGAATGCTTCAATGTTATTATTATTTGTATGGTAAGAGTGCCAAATTGCCTACTGTTACTTGAGAGTAACAGTAGGCAATTTGGCACTAATTTTTAATTCTTAGTTGGTAATAGCCCAGATTAAAATAACAGTAAGCTATTCTAATCTGGGCTATTGCTCATACAGAATAAAAACAGTGGCAGAATTATCTGTTTTAGGACCCCGGCTTTGGATTTTGTCGTTGTTTTGTGGAAATAATAAATGTGTCGTATAGATTATAACTAAAAGGCTTTCATTGTATTCCACCACAGCATAAACTACTTATTTAATTCATTCATGTAACAGCATAGCTACCCTGACACCTACGCCATAACAATGTTGATATAGTTCGATTGAATTAGAGCTGGTTGAATTAAATTCAATGCCAGTAAATAATAAGCGTAATCAAGAATAATAAATAAAGCTTGCACCTGTGTACATTAAGCTAATTGATTGGCTAACACTACTTTACATAAATATCAGACAGATTTATATATACAAAGAATATAATACACCTTTCAATATACTGAATATTCTAAAAGTTTGTCATTAAGAAACAATCTGATTTGGACCAGTCCACTCGACTTGGGTGGATTTGTTAATAAATAAGCAAAGCTTTAGGCGCAGTGAGTTAGGAATTAAGTTCCTTGTCTTAATCTTAATTAAATTGCATACTGATAAGGTATATGCGAGATCTAAAGCAAAATTACTGACAGAATAGTACCAATCGTAGATAGATATGGGCTAGGAACGGTATTCAGTTAATTTTATGTTGGTAATATTTGAGTGACATTTATAGAATTGAAGACCTTGTTCAAATATTGCTTAGAGATTCAGGGCAAGATAATTACCCTCTCTTCCACACGCACGTACTTTACAAACAAAATGTGCAGTCACCTATCACCACAACATCATCTAAATAGGCAACGTTTCCATCACGAGTATCACGACACGTAATGGGCACGCGTGGTGGTCATTTAATGGAGTCGATCGCTCAATGACCCCGTACGTATGGGCCGGCGAGATGGAAGGAGCAGCAAGTATGTTTTGAGGATCTGATCGGATAATAAATTTATTATTAGCTGAGGAAATCCGCTAACGTGGTTTAGTTCAGCCACGGATTACTTCAGCTCTGTGAAAGTAATTCACAATTTATACTATACATTTTATTGCAATAACCTTTTGCTAAGCCGAAACAAAAAAGAAAATAGAGTTATAAGAGTAATAATAATAGTTGATAGTCATTTCAGCCTTATACAGCGAAAAGCCTGACATCTCGAGAATTTTTGGTTAGGGTTAGGACAGTTGGATCAACGGTCGGATTCAGATGGCAGTAAGTCTTAGTCCTGAACGCGGCACGTATTGTCAAGATGAGAGAGAGATGAAAGATGTAAGAGATGTCTCAATCTACAGGCCTAACAACCTAATAGCTTGGGTCCTGCCCCGCTGCTCACTGCACTATGTTTTTTTATTGTATTGATTAAATTAATGAATAATAATACAACACATTATATGGCAACAGTAAAAGTATTTCTGCTAAAACGCTGAAAGATATAATACTATACTTATCAATCTTATCATTAACTACAATCATAGCAAATATTTGCATTACAGTCAGAATTAGACAACGAAGACATACACACACATGACATGCCGTTGATGACAATAATAATTTAGGTTAACATTAAATTATATAATACATACACAGTAATTTACCAAGACAAAGCGAATTTCTCCAGTGATATATCAAAATCCCTTGGCACCAATTCAGCCCAGGGTTACTGTAGTTGTAACTACTCTACTCAATCTCCCACTGACAGCTTATATCAATCAACCGAAAACGATGCGCTTGCTGTAATGGGTTATGCAAATAATAATACTGACCTCTATAATGTACGGGCTTTTAGTTGAGAAATTACTGAAGAGAAGCTCATACAAAATCTCAATGAGATCACGATATCCTACTTTGATTCCATACAAACATAACCCCACAAGAAGCGACTATTAACACAAAGGTGAAAAAAAATGTGTGTCACTCTTTTACATATATGGGTGCGGTATAAGGAATAGTACTCAAAGGCTAAGGTTAATGATTTGTTGTAAGGATAATCAACAGAAAAACGGTCATTATCATAATGAAGACCTGGTTCTTGAGCTGGCTATGCAAATTGACTAATTTTGTACAGACAACTGTTAAAACATATGTTTTGTTAGCAGCATGACCATTTTAACACGTTCTACTTACTGCTATTGTTACTGTTATCTCATATTTATGTTGCTTAAGATTTGGTTAATAATAAGTAATAACCGATGGGATTTGGTAGCTACTAATTGATTTATGATGGATCTGAAATCAAGTCAGTCACTTTATCGAAATTCTAAAAACAAGGCTTCGTAAGATATTAGATGCATGGTTCACCTCTGTAAATTCACGTTCAATACTACTGACTTTGTTAACTTCCATTTACTTTGAAGTAGATAAAAATAATATCATCAACGGTTACGCTACTGGACTTCTCTTGATATGTCTCGACATTTTATATTCATAAGAAACTGAGGGTGTACCCAAGTCCGCATTGTCATTAAAATTTATGGTAAAATCCTCCATTCATAAACGGATAACAAGTATGTTCACCGCTTCATTTGCAAGTACCGTGTTTGCTTACATCGTTTTTTGCGTCTTGGTTTTCTACGTTCGTGACTATTTCCACTATTGTGGTTTGATCTGATGATGGTTTATCTTTTGCACTTGTTTTGTCATTATGTTTAAGAACACTATCAACTTTACATCTTCTTTAAAAAGAATATATGACTTCTTGGTGTCCTTTGTCTTCCTTCCTATGCTCTATGACATCCGGTCTAGTTTCACCGCTTATCATGTTTGTATCTTTAGCTAGCTAAGATAATTGTGTGGATGTTGAAATACTTGAAATCACAATGAGAGAAATCTCTTGAATGATGCCAATTGTGTCTCGCGGCGCTGTATCGTGTCACGTAATTTTAGACGCGTCTATTTTCAGACGGGTTTGATGACTTGAACCAATTTTATTTATATCTACATTTTAAGGACTTTAAACCAGCTTGCATTCATTGTAGTTAGATGCAGTTGGTGGGTTGAAGCTAGTAAGTGTAAAAAGTACTAACTCTACAACCATCCCTCAACTCAGTGTGAGTTTACCTTCACTTCAACCAATGATGACACTAAGGCCTAATTTAATTTAAGTGTTTAGAGGAAATAGCTTATCTATTTCCATTTTTCCACTAAACACATAAATTAACGAAATTTTTTGAACATTTAATCAAACTATTAAACGATATTCAATAAAATACATCAAATTTTATAATTGGCTTTCACGCCCATAATTTCATTTTAACGTTACATGAACCACCTACTTACCTGATTATTTAGTCTTGTTTAGAGAACCAGTTTAGCTTATTAAACTGCCAATTTGCGCTGTTTAGTATTGCAATATTTTATTCATGGACAGTAATCTTAATAACAGACTCAGTTAATAAAGTAATCAATTTATTACTTGGACTTTTCGTATTACCGTTACCGTCAATCAAAACTTATCAATTCTCTGTATTATATAGTTTAGTCATAAACTTGAGTCAATTAATAAGATAAAGTGGGAGATTTAAATTTGAACGTTGAGGAAATTTAGAATGGACTCATAGCCAATATTTACCAAGAATATGTTTACAATAGTAAATGGATATGATCCACCTAGTGGGGGTCCGGCCTACGCTGCGTCTTCCGGTTAGTTGTCGCCATTCGAGAACCTTTCTTCCCCAACGGTTGTCAGTACGAGCGATGTGGCCTGCCCATTGCCATTTCAGCTTGCTAATCCTAAGAGCTATATCGGTAATTTTAGTTCTCCTGCGGTTCTCTACAGATCGCTACACTATAAATTATAGACTACAACCGCACTACACTATCCTATCGAGAAATACGTCAGCAACATCCTACATACAGGGTACAAGTCTACAAGTACAAGGCATTCGACCTCCCAGCGAAGATTTCAAAGAATAAATTACCAATTAAAACCTAAACGACTTCTAGCAAGAACCCCATAAATTTCTAAGGCTGAGTTGCACCATAATCACGGTTAAAGTTACGGTCAAATTTTGACATTAGCCCGCCCTGCATAGCGTGGAATGGTTATAGTTAGGGTTAAAGTTAGCGTTAAAGTAAGCTGGTGCAACTCAGCCTAAGTAAACAAGAAAAAGATTGTAGGTACGTACATAATTGCACAAAGCATGGACCAAATCTTATTAACAGTGTGGACGCGAATGCTGGCTTACTTAGGATCAAAACAAGATATTATTTTAAATACAACGAGTCTTAGGAAAAGAAATTTAACCATTTTCATAACAAGTCTTGTAAGGTGAAAATATGATTTTGCGGAAGGCAGAATGTGACGAGTGACTGGGGGCAGGTGATGAATTTCAAGCAGAAGATTAAGATTAGCCAAATATTAAAATTTGCAATCCAATACGTTTCATTTTAATTAGGGTACTGATTTCTACTATTAAACCCCTACGCTACGAGTAAAGGCAGACTGACGATGATGATAATGTAAACTCGAAGCATGCATGTTAGTTTTTACTAAGTTATAGGAGTCCATACTACTTGTATTCGCATATCGTGACCATGTCTTGGGTCTTGCCGACATAATTGCTCTATTAAAAGCCGCTATTAATCAAGCTACAGATGCAAGCCAGAGCGACTCGTCAGGCGATTGCATGAAGTGCATTTATCTTCATGAACGTTCACATGAATCCATAGAGTTGTTTTGTTTTGCACTTCTGTTATTACGAGAACGTGTTTGACTGCCTGTCTATCCTAAGAGTGTCTAAGATTATGTTACCTACAACTCCTTAGAACTACAACTTCCTTATTGTTGATAATAACATTGTAGCGTTTATGTGGAGATATGGAAGAAGGTGATGGAGAATGACAAATTCATTTAGAAATAGAAATGAGAAGACCAAGAGTATAAATTAACCCTAACTAATACCTAACCATTACAACTTCAACTACAAAGCGATGAAATAATGATGTTCAAGTTTGACAAGATCTATGACAGATCTTATTAAACTTGAACAACGGAGTTTTGACGAGAACGTGGAAAAGTTCACGTACGCTTGTATCCTATACCGGTACCGAAATCGGTACCTGAGCCAGAAGGGCTAGACTGGTCCGGTGATCCTAGCGCAGCCAAAATAACGGCTGCTATAGGATCTTCCGGGTCGCTCAAGACGTGTCTTGGGCGACAACGACAGGGTGGTGGTTTTTCGTGTTGATTCCAAAATTCCATAGAAGCTTCTTGTAAAGTTGCTACCATTTTACTAGAGCATGACTTAGACTGGGCTATGACTATGACTAAGACTTGACTACGTAAAATATTCTAAAACTCGATGAAAATATACAATACTTAACACTGGCTAATACACTATGTGTGGAGCCAAAATATAAGAAAAAAAAATCACTTGAATAACACATTTATTGTGACTTGTGAGTAAATAGAGCATTGTATGAAGCCGAAAGATTCGTGGAAACGTTAAAGGTACATAATTGAAGACGACCTTCAAGATGATATTAGCAATTTAATGAGTCCTTCAATAGCGAATACAATTGTTCAAGAATTTTAATCAATTGGTAGACGTGATACTACTGCTAATCAAAACTAACAAGTTTAATAAACAGAATTGGAAAGGCTCGCCACTTTGTTAATTATTAACGTCGCGTCGATTAGGCTATATTTAGAAGACGATAGTAAGCGAAGAAAAAATAAAGAAGACATCGGAACAAACGTCTGAGTATTTACTAAGAAAATTACGTACTCATCGGGTTTATGATAATAGAGAAGGGTATCAAAGAAATTATAAAAATTATACGTCCAGAGATATGAAATTATGATGATCATTCGCCTTAGAATATTGACTACATCTACGCAAAGCAACATGGAACCAATTAAATATTCCGATAGGATAGTTAGTAATATTATAATAGTAGCACTAGCATTGTCATGTAGTATTGTGATTTAGTAGTTACTATAAATAAATAGACGTAGTTGACCCAATGCCAGTTGGTTGATGAATCATCACATGACCTCGAATTTTGGGGAATTCCAATTTCCTAACGCGGTTTTTCTCAATCAAAATTCTTCTAAAGTTCACGTTGGTTTGTATTAGGTATGACTGAACATTTCCCCCTGAGTTCCTATGTAAACAAGCTGTTAGTTACAAACGTCATGCTGCCCGGCCATAGATCCCATTTCCATCTTCGCCATTGTAAAACCGTCGTAAATCTTCCACCCACTCTGCTGCTTATGGGGAGTTGTTAAAAGACGACATTAACAGCTGCTAGCTGGGCTACTTTCGGTTCACTTTTTCTAGGGAGAAAGAAACATCAGTGTTTAATTTGGAGATCATTGTTCGATATACTATTAAAAGGCGAGAATGCTAGACAGTGAGGTAACGGCAAAAACCTCAAAACCAGCATATTTTTCCAGGAAGAATGAAGCTAAAATATTAATAATCTTACAGTGGTATTCATAGTCAAAGGGTGAACAAAGCCCCAAAATCTATCATTCAACTTTCACATAGAGGTTTAATGTTGAATCATTCTTCTTTCACTTTCACAGAGCATCCTGCCTTTGTCAATGTCAGAATTTTCAGATTGGGGGCTACTTAATTTTGTTTATGAAATGCATAAAACTAGACTTCGCCATACAGCGCCTGAATCATCCCCTAGAGGAGCCCCCACCTTGACTATGAATTCCAGTGTTAGTATTTTTTTGTTTCATTAGTAAAGTTATGGGTAATTGGACAACCTTTTAATAACTCCTGATGCTAAGATTTCTTAAAATAGCTTTAAGTCAAGTCAAGATGAGATGCTCTCTCTCATGCTGTTAAATAAATAATATAAACCAAAATTTAAAAAATGAGGACCAAAGGAACGGTAAAACACGTTAGAAAGCCGTTGTGACATCCCGATAAAGTCCCTTTATTGCTCATTTAATCATCTGTAAACATAACTCTAATGACTATCCCATTCATTTCGCTCTTCACGCGCATAGTCGCGAATACTATTTTGTGTTTTAATATTGATGCCCATTTGAAAATACGGCACTATAAATGGGGCATTTTTTAATATTCGCAACATAAATAACGAACGCCCCATTATTACGAAAAGTAAAAAAGTATGATAAGAATGTTTAAGCTCATAAAAAACTTATTATGAAAAGGTGCTTTAGTGTTATTGTATTTAGTCACATATTTAGTAAACCTATAGGTGAGTAAACGACATTGACATTGGTCAAAGCTTTAATGACTCATTATGTAATACTACATTGCGTTGCCGATAAACAAGAAGTAACTGTTACACAAGCAATGGTCGTACTTGTTTGTATTATAGTTCGACACAAACATGGGTGATTGCAATTTGCGAAGATAAAATTTATAACACGTGAGGTATTATTAAACTCTATTAATTTCATGTGTGTGTCAACTAAATTCATCACTGTACTTAATTCGTGCGTTGTTTTCATGATATAAGTATAATTTAAAGAACAGATGAAACGTCCGTAATGGAATCAGAAATCCTAGATTGCGTCAAGAAATCAGACTAGATTTATCAAATACTCCTCTACAAAGCCCATTAGTCGTCGCTAAATAGATTAATTGGTTATACTCTTATGATGCAGTGAAGGCCAGGCGTAATAACTGGACAGTATCTATTTCCTAAGGGACGGCTAAGGGAATATCCAGAGAATGGGCAGGGGAGCAACATACTCCGCATTATAATCTGCACCTGCCAAGCGTGGTGATAATGTCAACCCCTATAATAAAAGGTCTATGTTCTGCAGTGGACGCCCAAAAGCTGATGATGATGACTCTTTTGAATGTTATGTGGACTCAAACATACAAGGCTGTCCACTAATTCTTATGAGATTTAATTCATGGCACGAACTTCGGGTATCAAACTGTAGTTCTGAATTTCAAAAGTATTAATCTTATTAAAAGGAGTGGTTACTCGTTTTATATCAGAATTTGCTGTGAATAATAAATTAAAGAAAAACAAAACAAGTAAAGCAATAAAGAATCTTCTACTTTCATTGTTCTAGGAGCTAGATCCCGAAGCTACATTACCACAACATTGAATACCATTAAACACAATGCTATCTGCCACATTGTATCAGAACACAGTACTTTATTTAATCTCAAGTCTTTAAGAGGCAGTAAAGGCTGGGATATTCCATCCCATTCATTAATATCAAAGGCAGATACCATCAGCACAAACTGTTTTATATTGTAATGTTTGTTTTATTCGGTGAGAAGTTAAGTTGGATTGGGGAATTCGGGCCGTATATTACGTGCCAACTTTCAAGACAGCCAAGCACAGCGGTGCTGTGGGCGCGAATCCGATATGTGAGGACATAACACAAGACCATATTTTATTTAAAATCTGGGTTGTGTATTGTAATGTAAAGCCAGCCTTTGTTCTCAAAACAGCTATAGCTACAGCTACAAGTAATATTTGCGACGATAAACATTTTACGTAATTCACGAAGATGCAATATCAGTAGGTATTTTTATTTCACTGCCAACTATTTCTAACAATAGATGGCTATGTAAGAACATCGCCATAAAGTATATCTAATAGACCAGATAACGTTAGTGGGAAAAAATCCCTATCATATGAGTCATACATCAGAGCATCAGTTATCATAAAATAATCCACATTTGCGGCAACATCTGTGAAGCGAGATAATGGTCAAACATGACTCTTTTTCATCTTACGTACTTTAGAATGTCTATCTATTTCATTAGCTAGTAACTTAAGCACTTCTACTTGATTTCAATCACCCAAAATTTCCAACAGATTCTTTAAATTAGTTTTTATTGATACTTAGAGACACGAATCACGATCGAAGATTTTTCCCTATAATTCATAGCCCTTGATGTTGAAAGATGATTACAAACGTTGGGAGAAAGCAGGCTTTACTCATCCAGGGCCCTTATTCCGTATCGATTCCTTACTTCGAAACCACGCGAATTCCTTGTCTTACATAAGAAATCTGCAAAAGTCTATTCTCTATGAAACGAAAACAAAACCGCGCGAAAAGAATTTGGAATTGGCGCGATTTGAACTGTCCAAAATCATATGTTTTACCGAGACGCATTCCGAAACATCAACACATCTAAAGATATGACCACTTATGTCAATATATTTTATTCAAAATAAAGATAACTTTAATGTAAAGCGAAGGTATATCTAACGCTGTGGCACGATTTGTACAAGACACGATAACGACGTGGTTTCGTATCGTGTGGAATCTGTGTTTCCATAGAGAATAACCGCCCAGCACGTTTCTTCGACTCTCATGTGTTTCTTTGGTGACAGTTCACAAATACATACATTCTTATTTCTTACTCCACATTCAGCATCCTTTATTTGGAGATATATGAATAATGTAGTGACAATATTTATTGTATTACTTACAGCTTCTTTGGATTACGCTATTACCTTATCTGTAAGACTTATTTAAGTGTGTGTAGGTTTCATCTATACAAAAACATGAACAAACAACCTAAACCACGTTTAAGTAGCATTTTCAGTTTGGTTTTTGTCTAAAGGTATTCAGCGTGCTTTACAAATAAATATCTCTCTTTTAGTAATTTTTCTGAAATTATTCACGATGAAAACTTAGATTTTTTAATAATACTAGATTTATGCCCATTTTCACCAAATATCCCTAAACTACTCATTAATTAGGCCCCCAAAATTTTGACCCTTATCTAAATTCTTTAAAGCGTTAGGTGTTCCGTTTAAATATATTTATGGATTCCTTAAAATTTAGAGATCTTTGATTAAAACGGGCATAAGATACTCGTAGTTATGATCTTCGTTTTCGATTCGTTTCATTTCATTTCATCATTTAGACTCCACGCTTGTTATTAATGTAGCAATTCAGATTACGCATAATGCACCAGAGTATTATTATATCGGAGCTCACTAACACAAGGTGTAATAATGCTCATACATTTCTCATCCCCGAAGCTATATTTCAAAATGACTTGGATTCAAAGCCGTTAAAGGCAGAAATGTGCAGGGAATTGTGGAATTCTAATGTCTTTAAGATAAAGTTGAATTTGCAGAAAAGACTTTGAGTAAACAACTAAAAACTAAGGTCTAACAGGGTTCGCACACTTGGTAATATTACAGAATAGATATATATTATAGTGGTAATATCATGGAACATAGAGGAATTACGCTCAGAGTGATAGTTTTACCCGAAATTCCGTTTACAGTTGACGCACAAAGCTGTGTCTATGTACGCGTAAGCGGTACATTTATTTTTATTTATTTATATAAAAAAAACATTTATATGCTTAGAAAAATTACCTTGATTATTAAGTATGTAGTTTAAGTTAACTCGTAAAAGTGCTCAAAATATACTATTTGCTATAAAATTCTTTGACTTTGTCTTTAATCATTAAATAGATAAAATGCTATGATTTAATGATATTATCATTAAATTACTCACAAAATTAAAACCGCGGGGAGCTGATAGATGCAGGAGGCGAGCCACCGCCCAAAGTGGCGCAAGTGTACACTATTGCAATTGTTTGCAAACATATAATATGTGCAAATGATATATTTAAACGGGGTAAAATATTTTCGTACGACTAGCAAAATTTCTTACCAAAATGGCGTCCGTGTTGTTTACGATTTATTTTTTGTTTTGATGCATGTTTTAGTCAGAAATACAAGAAACTTAGTAATTCTTACCGGTGAAATGTGATCTTTACGTCCTTTTGACGCTTTTATGATGTGCTGTGACAGATTAAGGCATTTTTCTAAAAAAATCGTGAGTTCTTTTCTGTGTGATACAGTGTTGAGCACTGGCATGCCGTAAGACAATTGGATACTTTTACTCTCCAATGAAAGTTCTTCAAATCGGACGGGTTTACTGCGGTTCTGAGCGTTATTCTTCTATGTCATGGAATACAATACTTCTTCCATGGGAATGCTTTGAATACAACGACGATTGGTGATTATGCGATTTATGCGATAGCATTGATGCAAGACCTGCACAGTGCTGTACAATTATCATCTTTGTTTAGGCTGTTTCTTGAAGGCATTTGAAGATAATTTTAACCCATTTTAGTTTCGTTTTATTCGAATTTATTGCAGAAAATGGCTTTTTTGGTTCCTGACACTAAAAATATAAAGGAATTCGAGTAAACTATTTTTCGTATTTGTGCAAGAATTTTTTAATGAAAAATCATCGACGACGTAGCGCGCTGAAACGAAAAGGTAAGAGTGCGTTCAATTTTATATTAAGCCTTTAATATTATAGGCATGTAATTCAAGAATTCATTACTACTGTTGATAATCACCTTAAACGAGGCACTTCTTACAATCAGATGATAATTCTACATTGTGAAATGTGAGTGTGTTAAGCTTTACAGAATATAAAGCTTAGTCTACGGCAAGGTGTCTGTCGCTTCGTATAAACTACAAAGATAAGTTCAAATAGCGTGGGTGTAGCATTAAGAAGTCATAAATCCTTAGTAAGCATTAATTATTTCCCTGGGAAGATGCAGAGGCGGGGTGTGTGCCAGAGTTTTATTTCATTAGACAGGGAGATAAGACTTGAAGTTGATTTATGAATCCTGATCAACCCTCGGCTGTAAAGACTATGACAATTAAGGCAGACACTTCCTGCTTGGATTGAGTAAGAGTAAAGTGTTTTGTTGTGTTGTTAGGTGGGATGCGTATGGTGTTAATCATTCCTGTCGTGATTGGAATTACTGGAGCTTTGATAGATAATAATGTATTGTTTATGTTAAACTCGGCTAATCGTGTGACTTAAGAGTGTGTAGGTGATGCTAATGATATAACTCCTTAGTGTTATTTTTAATATGTCGAAATAGGTGTAGGTTTGCATACGATTAATCATCTTGTAAACAATTTAGGCCATATCGCTCGTAGAACTGACAACCGATGGGGAAGAAAGGTTCTTGAGTGGCGACCACGAACCTGAAGACGCAGCGTAGGCCTACCCCCCCACTAGGTGGGTCGACGATCTAGTGAAAGCCGAGGAGGTATAATGGATGCAGGAGGCGAGCAGCCATTCAAGGTGGCGCTCTGTGGGGGAGGCTTATGTTCAGTAGTGGACGTCTCCAGGCTGTTGTTGATGATGATTATAGAACAATTTAGGCTTAGATGAACTGTCATGAACTTATATTGAAAGACAAATACAGCCACAACTTCTCAAAATAGTAAAATCTTGTCTGACACATTTTGAACTAGTATACTAATAACACGTAGTAGGCAGGTACTATTATCTATTCTGTACCAATAATACGTGATGAGAATCGTCGTTGCGCCTATGTAACTTACTCCACAGACCCTAATAAGAGGTGGGTAGTCAATTGGCCACATTCCCTGATATTGAACACAATTAGACGAGCAGTACGGATGCAGTAATTTCGTAACATCCTCCCGGCACACCACATTAAGAGCAATCTAGTGCTGTGAATCGGTGTGAAAACTGCACCCACAGAGGCTAAGGTAAGTATGCATCAAGAGATAAGTATGGTTTTGGACGAAGAAAGTATACTTATAGGCGATAACTAGCTAGTTACATGAGGATGTTGAAAGCTAAGGCGTTGAGGTGCACGTTTTGAAAATCGTGAAGGGAAAATAAACCTGAACAGAGCACGAGAATCAAATGATAAGTCACGATGGTTCAATGTGAAAAAATATATGTGCATAATTAATTCAATATCATTTCGTACAGTATGTATGTGGGCGATAACAAAAGCTTGTATAATGAAACAAGTAGTACAATAGAACTAGTTACATCTTGTGTCGTTGTTACGCAATGTGTTACTACGACTGCTCTTATAATATTTTTAATACCAAGTACGATTACCAAAACTTGACCAGTTATGAACAAAATAGACAATCATAATGCTCGGAAACTAACAATTTGGTTTAGGGAGATACATTTTTATATTATCAACAATATAGAAACTCATTCATACCTTACAAGTCCAAATATTTCAACATCACCCATCTCACAGGAAGACAAGACACCATTGAAAATGAAGAGCTAGGGTTGATGTTATTGACCTCAAACATCGAACGAAATCTAATCTAATGTTTATATACGCTACTGACATGATTGCCGAAGCTGATAAAAGCAATTGACAAGATTTATTAACTGATATCATAATGTTAAAATATTTTGGAATACGCGAGGATTTACTGTATCATAAATCAAAATTCACCAAATTAATGTAGAGTAAGTATTCATATCGAGTGGCGACCACGAACTGGAAGACGCAGCGTAGGCCGGCCCCGCACTAGGTGGACCGACGACCTGGTGAAAGCCGCGGGGAGCCGATGGATGCAGGAGGCGAGCAGCCGCTCTAAGTGGCGCTCTCTGGGGGAGGCCTATGTTCAGCAGTAGACGTCTTCAGGCTGTTAATGATGATGATGATGAAGTATTCATATTTGCCATTAAATACTCAACGCCACATCGCTCGCAGAACTGACAACCGATGGGGACGAAAAAACCCTCACCCCCCACTAGGTGGACCGACGACCTGGTGGAAACCGCAGGGAGCTGATGGATGCAGGAGGCGAGCAGCCGCTCAAAGTGGCGCTCTCTGGGGAAGGTTTAAGTTCAGCAGTGGACGTCTACGGGCTGTTGATGATGACTCAACGAGATTTAATTTATTATGATTAGACTGAGATTCAACGTCTTTGTGAAATTATATCAAATTGCTTCACAAGTTTACGAATTGATCCGATATTCTTTGTTATTTGAATGTATAATACAAAATAATTTAGTAAACTAGTTCAATAACACTTGAGTAATGCAAGTGCGCCCGATGCTAAGAACATCGTTTACGCGGTTTACGTGCCTACTAATTAACAGCCTAACACCTTTATTTAACCTTTCTTCTTAACTATCTACTAACAAAGATTTTCTTTTTATTCTCGAGTAGTTTCGAGAGGTTTCTAAGTGTCTTCACACTTACAAACGTCTACTGTTTGTCTGTCTGACACCTTGTGTTTGGTCACTAATAAGTGTCATATTTGTCGGATTGCAGTGTCTGGGATATACAAGGATTCAACTAAACAATCAATACTTATCGATATTTTATTCTAGTTCCTATCTGTGTTGTTTTAATTTGTCATCCAGTCAGATTTGAGACAAGCTCTATTTATTATTATCAAAGTTTATTATTGTTATTTGTACATTTTCTACTGATTTCAAACGAAATGGTATTCTTATTTCCATTCAATACCTAAAAAAAAAACATTATCAACACATTGATTGACTATTTGACTGTTAAGTAGTACATTTTTAGCTTATTTGGAAGACGACCGAAAGAAACATGTATGACAAGTAGTTAGTTTCGACAAGAGTCTCGTTAGTGTCAGCGTAATCTAAAGTTGTGACCGTAAACATTTTCAAAATAGTATTTGATAAAAAATAAACGTCAAATTGACAGTTGTCACCATGTCACCGTCTAGTTAACGACCACTTGATGTCATTGAAGCTGATGCTATCCCGATTCCCAATATACGTTCTACACCATATCATCTTGATATTTGTTAATGGGAACCTTATCATAATCATGAGTTTAACCGGTTGGAAGTTGGTCATTAATAAAAAACAACACTTGATAGAAACGCGTCCTAAAAGTCAATTCACTTAAATATATTACTTTGGGGTCAACTGGCACATAGACAAAGAAGAATAATGTAGCTACTAGGTACACCCTAGCAGTCTTATTAATAAATGCGGAGTAGCTCTGGATTAGTTACTCCCACTTTAATTTTTTTTATCATTCGAATATCGAACTTGATCGAAAAAGGGAAAAGGTGGTTTAATAATAATAACTAGTCTAAAGCTACTCTACACGTTTGTTAATAAGGCCGTAGAAGTCTGCGCATAGACAGTATTGGCACTTAGTAACTAAACTACGAACTGAGGCCCTATGACAATGAATGTAGCAGCGCTGCTGACGCGCGTCTGCCGCTCATCTACTGTCAAAATTGTTTGAACTTTGACAGTAGTTGAGCGGCAGACGCACTACAGCTGCGATGCTAAATTCATCGTAATAGGGAGACTGCACATTGCATTGTTAATTCAGTCCCATTGGCACCGCAATATCCTCATTCCCTATTATCATTTCTATCATATTCGCGATTGTTCTCAATTGGATCGGCAGACAAGTGATGACTTCCCACTTATTAGAAATGTGGGCGAATCAACCCTGGTTAAAATATCATCCATAAACCGTGTGACAACCAGGAAAGTCTGGGCTGAATCAGCAGGAAATGCAACATCCGAAACTTAATTAAAATTAATTTAGAAATATTGCAATTTATCCTGTATCATATTATGCTATTTCGTCGGTTCGGTCGATCTGGTTAAACCGCGGGGAGCCGATGGATGCAGGAGGCAAGCAGCCGCTCAAAGTGGCGCTCCATGGGGGAGGCATATTGTCCCGGAGGGCCCCCCAAAAGCTTCTTCCCGGCAGCTCAGAAGGGGAGGACGCTCACGGGAACACGTAGGTACTAGTGGGAATTCCGGAGCGATTGAAATAAAATGGTAGAAATCTCGATGAACTGAAAGGTTTATTGTGTCGTGTAACTATAATTTATGATGGTTATAGTCCAAAATGCTGAAAAATAATATCACACTTGTTCCCAATTGAACTTTTACGGAACGAGTAGTAGTAACAATATAACTTGAGGTACAAATAGCACTTTAAACTGTTAGTAACAGATAACTTATGAACATTTGTTAAAGCACAAACAAGGACTGTCCGCCTTGGCGGTTGAATGAAGAATGACCAAAATGTATCGAAAATGAAAAGAATGCGAGTAATGTTCTAATTTAGAATTTAAATCTAGATTATGTGAGGCCAATATTTGATGCGAAAACTAAGAAAGCAGGTGAATAGCTGAAATGATGATGAAGGAGGATGACATCGTCACAATACGTTCAGCCGTGAAAGTCTTCAGAGTGATGATATTATACCATTTATTAATCTGGGTCCGTAATTAAGATAGTGCTAAGTGATCATGTATTTAATTGCAACCGCAGTTTTGGCAGTGTACAAGCTATGTATATTTAATTTGTTTTTCAATAAATATAATTTGTCTCTCATCATAAACTCAGTTACAGTACTTAACTAGAATTTTACTCGTATTTTGGTCTTTTTCATTTACCTATTGCGTGCTTGCGTTGTGTGTGTTATTATTGTGTAATTAATTGTGCAATGTGCAGTGCATTCGTTTGGGTTCATTTGCGTAGTTTCTATATTTTATCTTCGTATTCAACATTTACCTTATTACGATTATGTATTAAATTGGCAATTGTTAAACTAACTCTAATTATAATAGGTATATTATGAAACCTTATCAATTCAATGCACTGTTTAACAAAACGTACAGAAGCCATTGTTATGGTTAAGCTAATTAACAACAGCTAAGTGCTTTACTAGTGCGTGATCGTAAAACTGTTTCCAATAAATCGTTAAAGGTTGTGGCACCATTACTTGGAAGTTAGAACGAGAAAGGTATATTTTTGTGATGAAATAGCGATAAACGTAGCGCAGACTTTTTAATAGCGTGTCGGTTTACTTTTGACGAACATTTAAGCACTAACGCATGCGATCGAAAGCTGTGGTGTTGTGGCCAAATATGTTAGTAAACTTAGAAGGATACTGATAACTGAAGTCTAACAGTGGTATTCATAATCAAAGGGTGCACAAACCCCCAAAATCTATCATTCAACTTTCTCATAGAGGTTGAATGTTGAATCATTCTTCTTTAACTTTCATAGCATCCTGCCTTTGACAATGTCAGAATTGTCAGATTGGGGGCTACTTACAGTGGTATTCATAAACAAAGGTTGAACAAACCCCGAAAATCTATCATTCCACTTTTGCCTAGAGATTAAATGCGTAATCATTCTTCTTTCACTTTCATAAAAAATCCCTGGAGAAACCCCTAACGGAACTGCATTTTAATTAAATACTCTACGATTTCAATGAAGCTGTTTATAAAAATTTTGTAGTGTCATATTGACGCGTCAAAAGTCGCGCCAAAATGTCACCCGGGTCACTCACTCAAAAAAAGTTAAGAAATATTATTTTTGTATATTTTGTGTGCCTATTTTGTGTTAAATATATTATTTTAACTGGTAAATGTTGAAGAAACGGTACCGATATACCTTATTCGTATTTTAAATGTCACGACACTTCACAAAACAATAGAATAACACGAAATGAAAGCAAGTGGACCGATTGGTAGACGAAATTCGGACAATCAGCATCCAGCCTCTGATCGAGCCAGATTGGGAGCTGCTTTTGTTTATGAAATGCATAAAGCTAGAATTTGCCGCACAGCGCTTGAATCACCTCTAGAGGAGCCCCCACCTTGACTATGAATTCCAGCGTTAATATTGTTTATGAAATGCATAAAACTAGACATCACCACACAGCACCTGAATCATCTCCTAGAGGAGCCCCCATCTTGACTATGAATTCCAGTGTTAATATTGTTTATGAAATGCATAAAACTAGACATCACCACACAGCACCTGAATCATCTCCTAGAGGAGCCCCCATCTTGACTATGAATTCCAGCGTTAATATTGTTTATGAAATGCATAAAACTAGACATCACCACACAGCACCTGAATCATCTCCTAGAGGAGCCCCCATCTTGACTATGAATTCCAGTGTTAATATTGTTTATGAAATGCATAAAACTAGACATCACCACACAGCACCTGAATCATCTCCTAGAGGAGCCCCCATCTTGACTATGAATTCCAGCGTTAATATTGTTTATGAAATGCATAAAACTAGACATCACCACACAGCACCTGAATCATCTCCTAGAGGAGCCCCCATCTTGACTATGAATTCCAGTGTTAAAGGTGCCAAGGCTAAACCATGATTTTTACTAATCGTTAGCTGCTTATTTCCGTTACTCGTGGTGTTATTTCCAGTCGAGTATAGTCTGTACACTTTTATAGTCAAGATATCAAGATAATGTTTAAGATTAGAACTAATCATGATTTTTTTAACTTTGGCTCGAAAACCACTCTACCTCCAGAATATTGGACAGAATGGGCGATAAGACAACTGTTTTGACTGATGAGGTTGGTGTCTTTAAGTTGTATAAATGAGTTAGTACCGGTCGGTCAACATCAGATACTGTCTGATTCAAAATACACTATAATATCTTCTTCATTTTAAACATAAATGAAAGAGACAGAGAAGATTTTAATATGATAATAAGCTAAGTATAATCTCAAACGCACCTCAAACAACATGTCCTGCATAAATTAAATACAGAGACTGATAAGATAATTAGAAAAGGGAAAAAAATCTATAACACCAATGTAAAAGAATAAAAAAGAACGGAATGGGCTGTTAATTCCAGATTTGGTTGAGGCACATTACGACTCTAAAAACAAAACGGATAAACTACAAAATATGTGAGTAAGTAAGTAGTTACGTTAATAAATAAACTAACAGTTTAATAATAAACACCTGATGACTGACTGTAAACTATGAATCAAATAGTATTGATAAGAAAATAATAGTAAACGCATAGAGAAAATGAGTAAACGCAATACGTGCGTAACTGTAAGAGTGCAATACTAAGCCAAATAGATCACGAGTTCACGAGCAATTAAGTATAAAATTGTATTGCAATTTTTATAAATAACTTTATATGCATCTTGTTTGAAAGTTGGAGAATGTTTTTGCAAGGAACAACAGGCACTCTTGACGTTGAGAGTCATCAGGACAATCTGCTTTGAGATGATGTAAATGACGACTTTTGCTAACATGGAAAAGGACAAGACAAGCACATGCCATTCAAACTTTGTCTTAAAACATAGCTGACCAATTTACCGAAAATCTTAATTTTATTTACGTGCATGTCGCAGTTATGAAATGAAATAATTAATAAACAAGTGTGAAATGATTACTAGAATGAATCTACGTTCAGATGTAATTCTATTAATAAAATTTACTGGAATTTGATGGAGGTAATACGAAGAACCCTAAGATATCTACAGATATCTAAAAGGCCGAAAAATAACAAAATGCTCAAGTAAAAAAATTTTTATCATAAAAAACTGTTGAAATGGAAAAAAGGCTGTTTAAGGAATCAGGCTACTGAACCAATCTCATCTAATCAGAACAATCGACATCACAGGTAGATGAAGCAGATGCCACAAGAGCATCGGATTATCCAAATACAAAGATATTATGGAAGATGCTACAGACATTTGTGGGGTGATTACGTAACTTAGACAGCAATGCAACAGGAGAAATTTCATACCGAATATAACTAGTAACTATGCACATAAACTGCGTATTGGAACTGTCAAATCCATACATTTTTGTGTTTCTATTGGTTGCAATCAAGTTACATAATCGCCTAGCTGATAGCACAGGTAGATGCGTCTGTTGATAAAAGTACGCACGTGGGAATCTTAGTGTAGATGCCGACATTTTCAGTTGGAAACACTTAAGCGGGACAAAGATTAAGAGAGAATTAAGAATGTTTAGAGGTGACAAATGCCGTCGATGATCTTTCGAAGCTTTTATTTTTACAGTTGGTATTATAGATAATTAACATACCTAAAATTAAGGTACCTACTTATGAATACAGATAACAAACATGCTAAATCTTTGGTCTACTTCATTGAGCTACTGTTTATAGAGTTGGCGGGTAAGTAGGTTCAATAAATGGTTTAGAAACATTTTTTAAAATCTTGGTTAAAGTTCAATTTTAAAATAACGTATGCTATGAAAGTCCATAACTAAGTACTTACTTATACCCCAGATAATATAATACCTGAAGTACAGATGCCTCACTCCACACAAAGGAATAACGCGGGCTATTTTACGAATTATTTTATTTCTGCATAACGCATGATTATCGAGCGACATTGTTGGCGAAGTATTGGGCCAAATGAATACACTGGACACTAACTAGTAACTCTCTAGACACGATTACTAAATTTTCTCAAGTTCGGGCTATTTTTCGTTTGTACATGCTTAAACTATTTTAATAATGATTAATTTGACTCTTCTACGACCAGAACTCGTAATTATTATGGTTTTAAATCTTACGGTAAATGTAAGAGGGCGTTTAACTTAATTGGATACATCCATAAAATTAATGCAATTAGTGGGAATTGAAAATAAATTGATTTGGTTACTCATTCTAATAATCACTAATTGGTGAGTGAATGCAAGTTGCCCAAGCGCATAACTTTTATTTTTAGAAGTGAGTAAATTCTGTTGAAGTTACATTAATTAACTAGGTATGTAACAAATTAAAATGGTGTTAAGGTATTAATGCTAATGCCTGCCCGCTCGTGATTCTAATTTTTTTTATTAATTATACTATTTTTTTTATATTAATAGGCATGATGACTACTATTAAAAATGAATAAGTAATTAATATTACTTTCATAAAGAAGATTAAAAATGAATGCAATAAATGAAAAAATAAGCAAAATCGGTAAATAAATCACGGAGTAATAAGCTTTTAGTTTCTACAGGAGGCATCTCCTGTCCCTTTCTCGCGAAACAGAGCGTCCCCACAGTTACTATGAAAAATCTACTCGTGACGTCACATGCTAAAGAGATTGTATGAAAAGCTACCACAGCTTAGTAATGAGGTACTATAACGACCTTCCTCTGACGTCACTGGCCGTTTGAGCTATCTCTTTCTATTTAAAAATTATAAAAAATGCTTGTAACTTGATCATTTTTTGAGATATTTAGTTTTTGTGTTTATCTTTTGAGTAATATAATTAATTTATCCAAAAAAATGTTAGTCATCATGCCTATTGTTACGTTGTGTTACGATACACAAACTATTAGAAGAAGTCTCATGGTCAAAGAGTGGTCTGTTACATCGCTTCGTACAAACAAAGTAGGTAAATAAATATGCACTTGTGTATTTATAGTGCCATTCTGTATCATACCTACTCATAATCTTTGCCACAACGTCGGCTTCGCACTAAAAAATACCTACTTTCCGCTTCCTAATTATAGCGATGCAACATGTTTGCATCGTAAAGATAACTTGCATGTTGGCTTGCAACTTGCAACATCCACTTGAGTTAGGGTTGTCAAATAGTCAAGCTGGAACAATTGGCGCTGAGAATTAAAAAAATCTCAGCGCCAATAACTTCAATAGAACATTGGATAGAGAAAAATGTAACGTTGTGTAATTTTTTTGACATCATGAAATTTTTCTAAACACGCAAAATGTCATGATTACTTACACTTTGTATGTTTGTAAAAACTATAACGCACGTAGAAACTTTGTATATTCAAGCACCCAACTTCTGCACAATAAGTGACCCCAATATTTTTCATTAATAATAAGTCATACTTGGCAACCTAGGTACTTATTCTAAGTGGCAACCCTAACCATAACTTTAGTGATGTTATAACTGCTTAAGTAAGGTACTTAGCGTATAATTGCCTACTTCAATACGGATAATGTGAGCACATTTTGTTAATTGTTTACAGGTGGTTCAGATTTAGATATAGATTAGAATAGATCCCACATGTTGAAAATCTTGTGAGAACCCTACCGACATTCATAAAAAGCCGGTAAAACAGGGGCGATTTTACCAAAGTGGAATAACTTTTATTCCAAGTATGTATAACGCTGATTGTTACTCTCGGATATAGCTGATTGACAAATGAAATGGCGATTAAAAGGACGCCATTCTGATTGTATCCAAGGAATAAGCTTCCAATTGGTGGTATTTCTGTTGCAGTAATAATAACAAATACTAAAATCAGTATAAAAAAAAATATATTTAATAGAGCTCCCATGCAACAAACATTTTTTTTGCTCGTTTTCATGATAATGGGTACGGTCCGTACGGTAATGGTCGGACTCGCGCACAAAGTGGTCCATACCGTACGGAACCCTTTGTGCGCGAGTCCGACTCGCGCTTAGCCGGTTTTTACAGCAGTGGACATCTACAGGCTGTGATGATGATGTAGTGGAATTTAAAATCATATATAGCGTTGCTAATACCCTATACGCTCCAGGTAATCCCGCAGAAATCGCAGGATGCGACCTGCGGGACACCAACTCCGCTAACTCTCCTCCAGTGGACGTAGCCTTCTCGATCCTCTTATCCCGGCAACAGCCCAAGCCGAGGCTCGCACCCCAGGGGTGCCCTTGAGCTAGTTACCTCCTACATGTGTCGGTTGAGTGCCTTAAGCGTCTGCCCTCACGCCCGGTGACTCTGTAAATGTCGGTAGAGACCAACAGCATTAGCCCGTTAAAAAAATACCGACTCCGCTAAACCGTCAGGTACTTAATTGGCGCGCTGTCAAAACATCCGACAGACGGCTACAGCCACAGAATACCTAACAAGTAATACGCAGGAACGTCAGGCCCGCGACTTGTCGGATGAAGTCGGATTAAACCGTATCCGCTAAGGAGCAAAGGATTTAACGGCAAATCCTGCTCGATTTTAAAATTAAACTCACGAGTAGCAAGCGTAAGACATAAGTGGGCAGTTTTTAAAACAGGTTCAGTCATTTGAGTTAAGCGAGGAGAGTGGAATTATATTTGTTTTTAAAGCCTAGATGAATGGTGTGACGAGTTCTCAGAATAAGTAAGTACTAAGTACCTACTATTCTATGAACGAGCTAGTCGTTCGCCTGGAGCCTGGGGTCGTACTGTGAGCTCTTTAGCGCGATTCAAAACAGGCATATATTGTAGCGATTTGTTTTTTTTTTTGAAGATTTTGACAAGCGATCTAATATAGGCTCTGTTTTGAATCGCGCTAAGAGCTCACAATAAGTACTGCCCCTGGTGTTAAAATAAAAATTTAAAGATTTAATAGGCCTAATTTTGTAGGCTTTAGTTGACAGTTTTAAAAATGCTAAAAATATATCCGTCTTTTACATTACCGTCTATTTGACAAGGACAGCAACAGTTTTAGGAGCTTTAGATCTGTCAACTAAAGCCTTTAAAATTGGCCCTAGCTAAATGTAACCAGTAGTACTACTATATAGTAGTGTAATACTACTTACTATATTTTAGGGTTTGGTACCATGGTGCACAAAGGGTAAAACGGACCCCATTACTCATGGCTCCGCTGTTCGTCTGTCTATCTGTCCGTAAGTCCGTCTGTCCCCAGGACTCATGAACCATGATAGTTAGACGTATTTACGTGTCCGCTATAACAACAAATACTAAAAAACAGAATAAAAATATTTAAGGGGCTCCCATACAACAAACGTGATTTATTGCTCGTTTTTACAATGGTACGGAACCCATCGTGTGCGAGGCCGACTCGCACTAAGCCGATTAATTTCAAACTATACTGGGTTAATGCTATTGATTATATTTATTCTTTATTTTTAATGAAATAGGAAAAAAATTAATATAAACACAGAACTTTCTGTTGTATGATAAGAACACTATGGGACTCAGTCATCCTACATGACAATGTAAGGAATCATATCTTTTTATTATTATGATACAAGTAGATACCTAGGTAGTGAAAAATAATAATAGGTATTTGTATCATTTCATGTGTGAAATTTGAAAGTTAGGTACATTATTAGGGAAGATTATTAGTAGGTAGGGTTGGTAGAGAGTCTATTGTATCCATAAACCTACTACCCTATTACTATTAACATTTCTAATACTATTAATATATTTTGTACTGCCGCTTATAATTACTTTTAAAATACTCAGCTCAAAAAGTGTCCGTACAAACCAACATGTTACAAAAATTCAACACCCGTTGTAATGAAACGTTTGGATGGTACAATGCAGCTACTGTCCTCCAAGCCTCTGCATCAAGCAACAGACTGCACTGACATGTGCTAATGTGTATGTGTAAATAAATGATAAGAACTTCTTGTGAATTTGTGTGCGAATGTTTTTACTCAGTTTAGGGTTCCATACCGGACTAAGACTCCACTGACTGTCTGTAGGATTCCGTACCCAAATGGTATAATGGACCCCAGCAATGGCCTAAGACTTGGCTGTCCATCCGTCTGTCGGTCTGTCACCAGGCTGTATCTCAAGAACCCTGATAGACGGTTGAAACTTTCACAGGTGATGCATTTCTGTTGCCGCTATAACAAAAACTAAAAAAAAGCAGAATAAAATAAACTAAAAGTACAAAATTATTATTAACAATAATGAGTGGTTTGGTAAGTTTATCAATAAGAGTTAATAATATTTTATTACTTATATTAATTTAATATGGAGCTGATTTTAAAAACAAAAAATTGTTCAATTTTTGCATAGGTAGTAGGTAATAGATACTATGTAATATGTTTTAAATTTAATGTAGGTAGCTTTAACTCATAATAAAGCAATATCAAAACAACACAGCTGTTTCTTTTATTCATAAGATAAATTGGAGGCCATTTCGAGGCAACTATTATTTACTCTGTGGTAACGGGAAGAAGCTGTAAGGTACCTACCTAAATTAATAACAAACTATGATAAGTGGATTTCGTAGGTAAGTAGTAATGATGAAATTATTTGTAAATTAATTAGGTTTGTACCTATACAAACGAAGATCATAAAAAACTAGATTACCCACCGGCAATTTGACGCCGTTACGTTTTTTCTACAACTTAGATAACATTTTAAAAATGAAAATATGTACTCACTGATAAATAGTATAGTGAAGTCTAATAATATTTTACGCAAAATAAACTTCGACTGGCGGTCCATTGTGATTGTGTGGTTTCTGGCGGTTGTTTTGCGCTCGTTTCTGTCCATTGTTTATAAAATATCGGAACAAAAACGCGAAAAATCACTTTCACTGCGATACCACCGGTTACGAAATGAAATACGTCAAATCAACTGACAGTAACACACGTCAAACGCTTAGCGCATGCGCGCGCAAACTGAAAATGAATTCGTTCGTTTCGTTCGAAAACACCGCCTTCACTCGTCTTCCCGCACGGAGCGCGGCGTTTATTCAATGCTATTCAATGCATTATTATTATTATTATTTACTTGTTAATTTAATTAAGTAGGTACCTTTTACTTATGAGGTAGTTGTGTCTACAAGACATACTATTGATAGTTTGGTACTAGTTTACCGACCGTTAGTATATTTATTATGTCCAAAACTATTCAAATAAGTCAAGGTGCCTGCCTACCTAGTCTACATAACCTTAGAGCATTTACAAAATATACCTCTCTAACGTACTTACTACATACTAGGTAAAATATTAGCTTATATTCATAATATAAATCTATGCTTATATTATTTTCTGTGAAGATGGTTTATAATCAACCAATGCTAAAAATATATCCGTCTTTTACATTGCCGTCTATTTGACAAGGACAGCAACAGTTTTAGGATCATAGAGTAGTATAAGTATCGGGGACGTATATGTTTAGGATTCTATGTTGATGGTTTTAGGAGCTTTAGATCTGTCAACTAAAGCCTTTAAAATTGGCCCCACTAAGTACACTACATATAACATATAAGACAGTTATTACAATAACACTATGCTTTAAGTAAGTCTAAGATTTGGTTTGGACACCTACAAAATAATATTTAGATAAAAAATGAAAAGTTTGTTTATTTATTTTTGATTGTTGCTTTCTTTGATTTTCACAATGAAGTGTTCAATCGATTTGGTTGGTTGCACAGAGCAAAAAAAACGCTTCCCTCTACAAGAAACGTCATTTGTTTCATAGCTCTGTGGTTGGTTGCGTAACGCGTATACAGATTAGGTGCACTGTAAATTATTGATCTCAGTATAAAGTCCTACTTTAAACTGAGATCAATATTATAATTTACAGTGAAAAAAAATATAGCAGTCCATGGAAAAATCTATAACCAAAGACTTTTTATCCAGACCACTAATACGAAATTAAAACAGGGCAAAACCGTACACACCACTTTGGGTGTGATTGATTCTCAGCTGTCAAAATCAAAATCAGTCGTTACTTGGGTGTGCTTTTGAATACATACCAAAAAAATGCCGTCTTGCGTGATAAAACTGTGCCGAAATCACTCCAGGCACGAATCACAGAAGCACACGATCACAATTCACTTGTAAGTGGCCTAAATCATGTATTTTTATAAGATTATTTTAATTATTTCTATTTGTCGAAGAGTATTTCACATTTCACAATAAAAAGTTGACATGTCAAAATCAGTATTGCCACACGACATCTGAAAAATTACCCGATATCTTTTGTATAGATTTCCAACAGATCCACCCATGTCTAGCTGGGCCCTTATTCCGTATCGATTCCTTACTTCGAAACCACGCGAATTCCTTGTCTTACAAAAGAAATCTGCAAAACTCTACTTTCTATGAAACGAAAACAGAACCGCGCTAAATGAATTTGGAATTGGCGCGATTAGAACTGTCAAAAATCATATGTTTTATCGAGACGCGTTCCGAAATATCAACACATAAAAAGATTATGACCACTTATGTCAATATATTTTATTCAAAATAAAGATAACTTTAATGTAAAGCTAAGGTACATCTAACGCTGTGACACGATTTGAACAAGACACGATAACGACGTGGTTCCATATCGTGTGGAATCTATGTTTCCATAGAGAATAACCGCCCTGATCGTTGGATAAAAGTAGTTCGAAAAAGTCGAAATGAAGATTGGTGGAAACCTAATACTCGCTCAACAATATGTTTAGCGCATTTCTATAGTAAAGAACACACAGAACACAGAAGTGCAATTACTGATAATAGTTTTATTGTCAACTATAGGCGTTCCACGCGCCCACTGTTTTCCCATTTTTAAGGTTATTTTTTTTATCTTAAAATATGAAACATTATTTTGGTTGAGGCCCAGGGGGTCTAGCAAAGATCACAATCGCTAACGTTAACGCCACACGCTAACTCCAAAAATGTATCGAAATGACATTCGCTACGGAAAAGTTAGCGATTTCCGAAATGTCATTTCAGTACATTCTGTAGTTAGCGTTTGGCGTTAGCGTTAGTGGTTGGTATCTTTGCTAGACCCCCTGTACCTACATAACTGTTGTTCTTCAATCCTTTTAACTTGGTAATATTGAAAAACTCGTGAGTTATTAAAAGAAATGTTGATTAAACTGCTGGTTATACTTAATTTGAATCCTTTTTATTAAAAGATTGCATGAGCTATCTATAGACCTTTTTCTTGTTTATAGATAGTAGTATGATGGTAATTAATTTTATTATTTTATATTTTTTTAATGTAGGCGTTATATAATTTTTATTGTTTACATTTTACATATTTTATTATTTTATATTTTTTTAATGTAGGCGTTATATAATTTTTATTGTTTACATTTTACATCTAGCTAGATTTTTATTTAGGTACCCGACTAAATCGGGTAATACTATTTATATGGTATGTTGAAAGAGGAACTGACATTAGAAGAAAAAAAAATGTGCTCTATGGTTTGATTCATGTTCAAACAAGGTTAAGTATGGAGACTTCGGTTCTGGACCTATGTAATAGGGAGAATTCTGTGTCTATAACATCATGATCTAAAAGTAAGTAGTGAGTCGGTAAGAATGTGTTACAGAGCCATCTATATCTTAACGGTTGTACCGTTTCAACCCTGCGAGAGATAATTACTATTGGTTTGCCAGTAAGCATAACCGTTAGTTTATTAGTCGTCTTACTGGTACTACTAGTAGGACACAGATGGCGCTATAAAAAATATTTATGTTTTAAGAACAACGCAACAGAGGGCGTTAGGTGCATTTTCTATGACTGGTTTTAGTACAATTTATTTTTAGCCTTTTTGTTGATTTCGTTAGTTGGATGCAGTTATTTACAGAACTAGGAGGTCTGTGGATGTACGTACACTGCTATTAATTATTGCGAATTAAACAGGTCTTTCTTTACAACAGACTCTAAATCGCCCTAAAACATCATTTATTTACCTCGACATTTCAACCAAGCTGCATCATTCAATATTATTTTATTATGTAGAAAACTTGCAGAAAAATACTCTGTATTGCATTGGCAGTGGTCATGAGTATACTCCATCTCCAACCACTACTACTTACCGTCTCGTCCGTCGGCTGTCTAACATGGCCCCTTGGTTGAAACGTTGTCGAGGCTCTATATAACTATAACGTAGGTTTGCTGTCTGTAGAAACAAAAACTACCTAGAAATGCAAGTAGATGCAAGTTGTAATTTCACCTTGAGAAAGCACCACCCACCGTCCCGTTTGGTTTCTTCACGGTAATCCAGCTTAGCCAGGCTCAGCTTGCTTATCTTGTGAAATTGATCTGTTTGCTTCTCTGAGGATTATCTACCGTGTTGGCGGTAGCTATACCTATTGACTTAGAGTACAGTACCTCTAGTACGAGTTTCGATAGTTTACTAAAACTTGATTCGTTTATGTTTTCTCCCTTCTCTCCCATACATTTCTCTGTAGCGCCCCTAGCGGACACGTTGATGAACTAAAAATGGCAGTAGAAATTTAAATAGAAATATAAGTAGGATTCGCGCGTATTCACGTATTGGAAAACTCGTACTAGGGTAGCACGAATATTTACGCGCGCGTAAGTGTAACGTTACCGTAAAACCCCCTATAACGATTGCGTCTGCCGCTTAACTGCTGTCAAAGTTCATACAATTTTGACAGGAGTTGAGCGGCAGACGCGCGTCAGCAGCGCTGCTAGCTCAATCGTGATAGGGGGGCAGATCAAACGCCATACAACTGGCTTACGTTAACGTTACACTTACGCGCGCGTAAATATTCGTGCTAGGCCCACAGAGCTAAGATCGTTACACTATCCGCCTTATAATAAACGTGAAGTAGCTTTCGACTAGTTAAACCGCCTTATTTGTCTTTTTCAATCAAGTTTGGTATTTGAATGACGAAAAAGACAAAACTTGGACTAATCCAAAGCTAGGTAGGTACTCTATGTTTATTAATAAGACCGTATGTGCGTATACTTATGTCAGAGAGTAGGCAATAGGTACCCTACCTCTTAAAGCCGTGATTTTATCGGGGTATTTGTGTGTAAATAAGTACTTACTTTCTGAAATTAGAAAATTCGTAGGACAAAGAGACCGATAGATATTAATCTCTTAGAATAAACAAGATGAAATGGCAATGGGCAGGCCACATCGCTCGTAGAACTGACAACCGATGGGGAAGAAAGGTTCTCGAGTGGCGACCACGAACCGGAAGACGCAGTGTAGGCCGGCCCCCTATAGGTGCAAGCCGCCGGGAGCCGATGGATACAGGAATCGAGCAGCCACTCAAAGTTGCGGTCAGTAGCGAAGTCTTCAGGCTGATGATGACGATGATGATGATTGTAAATTATAATACGGTTAGTCATCTTCATCATTTTCAGCCTATACCTACCAGTTCAATGCTGGACAGAAGGCCAGTACAAGCCAAGTGTGGGTCGGACTGGCGCACAAAAAGTTCTGTACCATTAGGTACCGACCCGTCCTGAACTCAGGACTTAGCACGTTATATTTCGACAACCTCTTGACCGATTTTGCTCATATTCGTTATACTTATTTAGAATTGAATACCCACTATTTCTACCAAATATTATCAAAATCAGTCGGTAAATGGTGCTAAAGCAAACTTCCCCAAATACCCCCAGAATCCAAAATCGCCCACGACTAAAAAAATCCCTGGACCTGTAGAACCTGTGTACCAACTTTCTTCAAGATTAGTTGAAAAATGAGACCTGTACGCGAGTACGTACATCTGGACAGACGAAAGCAATTTTTGGCAAGTTGAAGCATAATAATAATAATAATGAGAACTGGCGCAAACCGGTGGTACTTAGCACCGAAGACCGTAGGGACGTATGGAAAGGCAAGGAGCTGCACGGGCGGTTCTATCGGGCCCTGACAGGGCCCGATGTGGACCTGCATGCGTCAGTGAACTGGCTGCGATTCGGCGACCTCTTTGGGGAAACCGAGGGTTTTGTCTGTGCAATTGCGGACGAAATTATCAAGACGAATAACTACCGGAAATATATAATGAAGGACGGTACGGTCGACATTTGTCGAGCATGCCGCCGTCCCGGGGAATCTCTCCGACATATTATTTCCGGTAGTTCTTCAGTGGCCAGGATCATTCATCTTTCCCTTCAATACGGCCTTGTCGAGTCTGAGGTGCCGTACTACAAGTACACACCGGGGCCGGTTCTTGAAAATGGCCGTGCGTTGCTCTATTGGGACCGCTCTATCATCACGGACAGGACTATTGTAGCCAATAAGCCTGATATCGTGCTGGTAGACCGGTCCCAACGCCGGGCAGTGCTCGTTGACATCACCGTTCTGCATGACGAGAACCTCGTGAAGGCTGAGAAGGACAAACTCAGCAAGTACCTTGACTTGGCTCACGAGGTAACCGCCATGTGGAATGTTGACTCAACAAGCATTGTTCCGATAGTCGTTTCGGCGAACGGTTTTATAGCGAAGAGCCTCGACCAACATCTCGAGAGGCTCTCGCTGGACGGCTGGATCAAGGGTCAGATTCAGAAGGCGGTACTCCTTGACACGGCACGTATTGTCAGGAGGTTCCTCACTCTGCAGCCCTGACCACCGGTAGCTTGGGCCCTGCCCAGCTGCCGGCGGCACTCTAGGTTTAGGTTTTTTAATAGTATTTTTGTAATGTATTTTTATATAAGTATTGTAAAAAAACATAAACTTAAGAAAGCCAAATAAATGAATGAATAATAATAACAACCATTTATTTCAGGCAACAAGCTTATAAAATAAAAAAACATAGGCCCATATTATAAATACCTTAAAGACTAACATACATATTTGATTATACTAAAACTAAATTTCATTGGGCACGTAGAGCATAGACTTTCACTCACTTCGTTCGCTCGGTCAATAAACTGTGAATTTCAGTTTCACGGTTCATGAGATACAGCCTGGAGACAGACGGACATACAGACAGACAGCAGACGGACAGCAGAGCCTTAGTAATAGGGTCCATTTTACCCTTTGGGTACGGAACCCTAATAAAAACTGTGATTACTTATATCACTAAAAAAAATGAAAGCTACGAATTTTCGTAGCACGCAGGTCTGCGATGCACCTGCTACGAGTATGAAATAGAGAATTAAGCTAGAACGTCAGTCAATCAATTAACACTGAATTACTACCTAAAAACAAAAGTCAACTTAAACAAAAGCGGTCTTATCACTAACAGTGATCGCTTTCAGAATGGATTAACAAAAAGATTACCTATAGCTTTTACTTTATTAATATGTGAATCTACATTTGTGTGTTTGAAAATTTCTGACCCTGGTAAGGACCATTAGGTACAAACAGCTAAAATTATTTACTTAGATGACATTTGATCACACAAATTTCTACTAATATTACAAACAACAATACGAATATATTTTACCTGGAAAACTGAGAATTTCCACAGGAAAACGACTAAGTTGTGGGTGAAACAAGGTAGCTGCAGTTGTTGATGATTAAATCAATATTAAAAAAAAAGAAGGTAGTGTAGTTATTAGTTAATGAAAAAACCAATAATTTCATTCAGTCATTAATTTTCAATTTAAAATTAATGACTGAATGAAATGTAATGAATTAAGCCAACTAAAAAAAATAAGTACCTAGGTAAGTACTTACGTTAATTACAAAAATTAAAGTCAAAAAATAAGAAAAAAATTAAGTTTTTATTTTCCCTGTAATTTATTTTATTTATTTTTGTATTATTTATTTATTTATCCAATGAATAACGTTATATCTGGTTACTGAAAAACCGCACCTCATAAATAAATAAATAATTACTTCATCACTAATAATTAAGTTAGTAGGTCCCTTTATGGAAAACTTAACAATCCAAACAACACATTATGCAGCACAATAAACGCACACGAGTGCCCAAATACAAAAAGCGCCGAACTCCAAAACGTCCACAAACAAAATCGCCACAGAATTTCAATATGACAACAAACAAAGTCGAAATTCCTTCATCAGCGATACAAAGCCCACCGCCTACATACAAATATCTAACAGCAAGACTTCAATTTAAATAACAAGCTCGTAAAGCTGAAAAACAAGCTGAAACCGAAGTTGGGAATAAATTAGCAACCCCCTTCTACCCCCTCCTTTACCCCAATGTGTACATTGTGCAAAATATTATTTGCCTTTGCCAGACAATAATAGGATCTAATGCCCCGCCCTGACATGTTAGCTTTACCGGACTCCGCCCCGGTCGATCCCGTTTCTGATTGGCTGGGATCGTCTCCCTTCTCTTTCTTTGCGGTTCTGCATCCCTTTCCATCGTATAGCTTTTCCTTCAACGCCTGGGGGGTAAATGTTATGGTAGGAAACATATACGCGCTTTTCTAGGGATCCGCGAGCATTGTCGTGCTCCGTTTTGGAATATTTTTTGCGCGCGTTTTATTTGAAGATATCCCCACCTGAATGGAGTGCTAGAATTCGCTTTATGAGATTTTTTCAGTGGAAACGTGACGAGTCCTTTAGCTTTGGATTAAGGGATGTTACGTGTCTCTGTAAACAGTTTCCTTTGCGAGAATGTAGAGATTTTTTATTGCTTTTTCTTTGAGTATTTTGCGTTGAGGAAAGCTCGTTTCGGAGTCTTTGGCTGGAGAATGTTCTAGATTGGATTTTACGTTCTATATTTTTTAATTTGTAGTAAAAAGTACAAACATAGGTACTTCACAATGACTTACGCTAATGTAATGTAATGAATCTTTACATATTATTTCGAGGGAGTTCAAAGGTTGGAAGAACAACAACCGGAGCAATTGATTTCTCCTTATTTTGTCTTATTTATTTGTTTTTTTTTTTGCCATTATAGGTAATGAATATCAATATTAATTGCTCGAATACGGGCACGATGAAGTTAAATTGCTAATGTAATTTAAAATAATAATTGAAAATTTCATTCTATACTTATAGGTGTTTAAATAAATTTAACTTTTAAAAAATGTTTTAGGAACGAGTTGAGAAACCCAAATAAAGTACTTTATTAACATAATTTGCAGACAAAGATACAACAAAACTACAAAAACAAAAAACCCAAAGTTGAAAACAAAAACGCGCGATCTATCCAACTCAAAATAAATACCGCAGCAAAGTTGAATCGATGAGCTCCAAGCGGCCTAATAATTATTAGTCGACGGCCTGAAATTCATGCACAAAGCTCCGACCCGCAGTAATAATAACGACAATTGTTGTGTTTACTGGAACGTAAACGCAGCCCCGGGGCGGGCGGGCCGTGGGCGGGGCTCGGCGCAACCCCCGCTCGCGCCGGGGCGAAGCGCCAGTCCGCGTCGCGCCGCGCGCCTCACCGCACCTCTGACATGTGACCGAAAGCATGGAAGATTGTGATCTAGCCCAATACCGCGACATGATCATCGACGGTGACCTACCCCTCGATCTAAGACCGCCGCCAAGGCTCTACTTGCCACACTACCTCCGCAACGATACCGAACCTGAATATCCTCAAGACGACACATACGTTTCCGTCGATGAGGACACGCCAGATTTGCCACCACCTTCCAGTGATTCTGAAAGATACGACGCGTCCAGCCCGACGGACACTAAGCCTTCATCACCGAAGAAACCAAAGTCGAAGTCCTCTTCGCAGCTAATAAAACCGCCTTACTCCTACATAGCACTCATAACAATGGCGATACTCCAGTCTCCACATAAAAAGTTAACCCTGAGCGGTATTTGCGAGTTCATCATGACCAGGTTTCCGTATTACCGAGAGAAGTTCCCAGCGTGGCAGAATTCAATCCGACACAATTTGAGTCTGAACGACTGCTTTATTAAGATCCCGCGGGAGCCAGGGAATCCCGGAAAAGGGAACTACTGGACGTTGGATCCGTTAGCTGAAGATATGTTTGACAATGGAAGCTTTTTGAGGCGTCGGAAGAGGTATAAACGGCCAGCGCCGTCATTGCATCACGCGCATGCAGTTGTCGCAATGTTGGCGCGGGAGGCGTATGCGCCACTGCTTCCTCTACCATGCTACCTGCCGCCTACGCCTTTGTTATCGCTGCCGCGTCCACCGCCTTCAACCTTACGACCAGTTCCATTACCGCCCAGAGTATCAGAGACGACGGAACCTCGATCTAAGAGATCTCGGAACGGGTTTTCGATAGAATCCATTATTGGTTCTCAGGAGTCAGTGGCATCGGAGCCGAGACGGAGCGCGTTCTCGCCTCTCCATCAAGGGAACAGCCCGCCAGATGACTGGGCGAGGTGAATGTACCTCAACGGGTGTGTCTCCTCGCCACCCCCGTTTTGAATCCCGTTGGAACCAGGTCTCGTTGACTGATGTGTTTTACGTAGAGGTGACTTTTGGTGATGTATTAGTGGTATTGAACATTCCAATGAATGTATATAGTCCATGATTATGAAACTGTATGACAAAATCGTAGAGTTACCATTTTTTTCATTGCCTCAGAATAAATGTAAGTATTTCCTACCAATTTCAACTATATTTATATAAATGCATGTTATCTTGAGATTATGTTTGAACTAAAACGTAATAATATATAAAATACGTACATTCATCAGTTATTAATTTTAATCATAAAAATAATGCGTTTTATTTTTACTATTATGAGAATAATTGGCAGGCATAAGAAGAAAAAAATTATATGAAATTTAATAAAAATTTATAACAATATAACATTATTCATTGATTATTCATTGAACTTATTGTATCACTTAATGAATTGTTATTATTGTTTGGTATTTTAATTCATAATTAAATAGACGTGATTGTGGGATTATTACAATAATATGAATAACAACCCGAGCGCTTGTTATGAATAGCACACGCACACGCACACGCACACGCACACGCACACGCACACGCACACGCACACGCACACACACACACACACACACACATAACCCACTTACTCTTAAATTCAGTAATTTCTGGGATTTTGGCGTAAAACATTGTAAATAATTTATAATGCCTGCTAATATTTTATGAATACTAGTCATGCTGTACAAAGTAGAGAGTTGTAAATTATAATGATAATTGTAAATATTATAATTTTTACTGTAATTATAAAGTTAGGAAATATTTAGATGTATGGATGTAAGCAGCTCGTGCAACCTATTTAACATATATATATTTGTAAGTATTAATATAAATGTGAAGGTTTTTTTTATTAATTATTAACGTGCTTTTGAATCTTCTATTTTATTATTTTTAATTGTGTTTATACATTATAATTATACTCATGTACCTTGCTTACACATATTATTTTTAATTATCAAGGTCAATTAATGTCACAATATTTTTTATCTGACCAAATTCCGCGTTAATACGCACTTCGTACCTACTCTACTTTTTAATTACGCTGTTTTTTTTTTATTTCCGGCGTAACTATAATTTAAAATGAATATCTTTTTTATAAAATTATTTTTGTTTCCTTTTTAATATCTACGTAAAAGCCTTGGTAGGAAATAATAAAATTATATTGTTTGAAATGTTTTTTTTCATTAATAAACATCGCCTTGAAAATGTAATTATAGTTTTTTGATAAACGCCTTAATTCAAAAATAAGTAAGTCATTTTTAAGTTATTAAAAATGGCTTACTAAAGATATGTTTTTGTCAGCTGTTGATAGTCAATAGGCATGTAAACGGAGTAACGGAGTAATAAGCTTTTAAAGTTTCTACAGGAGGCATCTCCTGTCCCTTTCTCGCGAATCAGAGCACAGTTACTATGAAAAATCCACTCGTGACGTCACATGCCGAAGAGATTGTATGAAAAGCTACCACAGTTTAGTAATGAGGCACTATCAACGACCTCCCTCTGACGTCACTGGCCGTTTGAGCTATCTCTTTCTATTCCAATTTTTAAAATGCTTGTAAATTGGTCGTTTCTTGAAGTATTTAATTTTTGTTTTCACAAATGTTTATCTTTTGTGGAATAATATTAATTTCTCAAAAAAAAAATTAGTCATCATGCCTATTGTTTTTTCTTTAATCTGACAGCAGCACCGACGCACACTGCCCTGAGTGAAAATTGTAGGTACATTTTAGGATTTTAGGACAATACTTAACTTAAAAATAAATCATAAAGAAATTGAATTGAACCAATCTTATCCTATTATTGGAGTTTTGGCGGGAACGCGTCGTTGCATTGTATTTTTTTTTCAAAACTTGTGCTTTTTCTAGTTTTAGGTAATGTTTAAAACTGGTGGCGTTTTACGCATTAAGTGCTAAATTACAAGCATGAGTGTGGGCAAGTGATTAACATTGGAATTCATAGTCAAGGTGGGGGCTCCTCTAGGGGATGATTCAAGCGCTGTGTAGCGAAGTCTAGTTTTATGCATTTCATAAACAAAATCAAGTAGCTCCCAATCTGACATTGTCAAAGGTGAAAGAAAAATGATTCATCATTTAACCTTTATGTGAAAGTTGAATGATAGATTTTGGGGCTTTGTTCACCCTTTGACTATGAATACCACTGATAATGCGGTGAAACGTGGTATTCCGTGTTGCTTCCAAAATTCCATAAATGCTTTTCTAGTAAAGTTGCCACCACTTTACTGGAGCATTACTTAGACTGGACTATGACTACCTGACTTAGACTGCAGGTATCCTCGTGGCTTTTACTCTCAATCTTATAGATTAAAAAATATTTTAATTGTTATTTTTACATAATGCCTTTGCTCTAAATTAATTCTACTACTTTAATATCATTTATTGCAATTTAATCTAGTATATTTTAGTGTAAGTTATTTTAAAATGAGAAAACAGAGAATTTAATACGCAAAAATAATATATTCATAAGCTTTTAATTTGATGTTGGAAAGGCATTACATTTTGTACAACCTACCTTTACCTTGTGTAGGTTTCTATCGGGCGGTGGGGGGTGGCAGCGGCGGCGGCGGCGGCTGTATGACACCGGATCGTGTCACAGAGTAGATATTGCTTAATCTCTCTAATCTGTAGGAGCGTCTTGAAATCGACAAATAGCAACGAAAATATTAACAAAAAAAATATAGTCAATATATTATTCTAGGCCTATGGTTGAAGTTGAAACCATCTTATGTGAACCACAGATTAGGTAGGTACAGAAAATTATAAACAACTTATATAACATTAATAAGTATAATAAGTTAGTATAGCAACAATATTGTCTCCGAAGGAGATTCCTGTGACCTCACTATACAAATTCTACCTAGTGTGACGCAATAACTCTACACAACCAAATTGTTACTTATACTACAAGTTGATGTACCTCCCTTAAAACCAATGTGTGGACAAAAAAAGTTTATTTATTTATTTTATTTTAACTAAATAGGTAAATTAATAGCATTATTTTATTTATATATGAATATGAATGATTGATATGAATTTATGAAGATTCAAGTTGACTCTTTATGGCAGGTACTTATGAAAAATATTGCGCATGGTATGTGAAACACAGCACTAAATAATTCAATAGCCTTTTTCATTTGATATTAAAATAATTTTAATTTAGTGTGCACAAGTGTATATTATTAATTTAAGCATTAATGAAAAATGACTAATACTTTACACGAAAATATTTGACCGCGCTCACTTAGGCTGAGATGCACCATAATCATGATTAAAATTAAAGCAACATTCTAGATCAAATTTCCTTCCAAACACAAAAAACAACAAAGGTAGTTCATTCATTTGGGAGCTACGATACCACAGACAACTTGTCTAAGACAAGCATACGTTAAACTTATAACACCCCTCTCTGTTTGGTGAAGTTAAAAAGAGAGAAGGTGAGATGAATGAGTATATTCAATTATTTTTCAACTCAGCAGCTCGAACAGGCGAGAAAACAGTGTGCAAAATTGTATTTTGCTCACTGCGTGAGACAAAGAGATTTTTTAATATTATGACTTTGCGGTAAGTATTAGCAAGGTTTAGCTTACATTTATATGGAGTTTTGGAGAGAAACTCTTTCTTTTTTCTTAGTTTCTTAGTAATATTTTTGGCGGGAACGCGAAAGTGTTTCGTTACTGCTAGGTATGTACCTACCTGTAATGATGTTTTAACTTCTGAGGTGAAAAGTTGTATGTGGTACTCGACAGCAAAGTTTTTGCATCGCGTCCCTATTTAATCCCTTGCTCGCTCAGGATTCTTACTTAGAATTCAATACTAGAATCCTTCGCTTGCTCAAGAGCACTCAACACAAATATAAACTTTGCTCTCTTGTTGCACAAATAACTATTTCTCTTGCCTTTGAGTTTGAGCCTTCATATCGCATCAAAAGTAAGTCCCTGCGATTACACGACTTGTGACGTGACAGCTCAAAACGCGAACAGAAAACATTTCAAATAGACTTACTGTTTTTATTACATTTTTAGGTAGTTCATCATCATCATCATCATTAACAGCCTGAAGACGTCCACTGCTGAACATAGGCCTCCCCCAGGGAGCGCCACTTGGAGCGGCTGCTCGCCTCCTGCATCCATCGGCTCCCCGCGGCTTTCACCAGGTCGTCGGTCCACCTAGTGGGGGGCCGGCCTACGCTGCATCTTCCAGATCGTGGTCGCCACTCGAGAACCTTTCTTCCCCATCGGTTGTCAGTTCTACGAGCGATGTGGCCTGCCCATTGCCATTTCAACTTGCTAATCCTAAGAGCTACATCGGCCACTTTAGTTCTCCTGCGGATCTCCTCATTTCGGATCTTATCTCGCAGGAAAACACCGAGCATTGTTCTCTCCATAGCTCGTTGCGCGACTTTGAGCTTACTAATGAGGCCAACAGCAAAAGACCAGTGATTACCTACTTATGGAACTGAGATGTGATTGAATAATAAATATTAAGTATTTCTTAACAGTTGAAGGGCCTTGGATGTTTTTGTGAATCTGCTCTCCGCCACCATTCCGCCAGGACGTCAAGAGTAAAAAAAAATTCAAAGGTCCGTCTAGGTGGACCGACGATCTGGTGAAAACCGCGGGGAGTCAAAGTGGCGCTCTCTGGGGGAGGCCTATGTTTAGCAGTGGACGTTTTCTGATGATGATGATTTTTAGTGAAGGCCTGAAAGGAAAAAATTAAACGTCTTTGTGTCAAGCTTTTTTTAAGTCAATCATTGATTGTACTTTGCCTTAACACACGTTAATATTATTTATATAGTATATCTCCTCATCAATTGATTATTTTGTATTTTTGTCCTTTGCAATTTCTCTGTACACGAAAAGTTGTGTACGTTGCACATAATTTTGGCGGACCACTTTCATCAACCTAGCGTCTTATCTACCCCCGTTTATTTACACATCTCCACACCACTTTGATATGATTGCCTCAGCAACGTGTGAGGTAAGCACGGTCACTGTATCAACATTGAGATCTCTTGGATTACCAAGCTACGTTATCAAGTGTCATGATAAACTGACAGATGCGAATCACCTCGCTGCGGTAACCTGCTTTGGGTGGTCTTGTAGAAAAGGTGCTGGTTGTAGAGTAAATCTAAATTGATTTGGTTACGTTACGCTACGAACTCGTGACCAAAATGCTGGCAATTATTTGGCACCAGCTGACCCGCCCCGGCTTCGCACGGGTTAATTAGTTTTAAGTCCTAACCCTGTTTATGGGTAAAAGAAGGGAAAGGTAAAAATATAGGGGAAAAGGATGAATGGATGGGACAGCAATAGAAGGGAGGCAGGCGCAGCCTTCTTCTTCTATCTTCCCTTCGACAGGGTGAGCATATTTTTTTTAATTGAAATTAATATTGATATCCAAATATGATAATAATATGCGAACAAAAAATCTTGAATAAAAATTACATCCTTATTGCTTGGGTAACACGCACTTGGCCGTTTTAGAAAACAAAAAGTGTCCTAAACGTTATTCTGCATAATTAGCTATAACCATACCAAATTTCAGCAAGTTTCCTTTTTTATACCTATCGATTGAGAAGCATACTGCAGTAAAAATTTTCCAAAAATATTCAATGTACAGATTTAGCCCAGTTGCAGTTTTATTATTTGTATATTGATTGATAACGAATCATTATTGCGATTCAACTGGGCAATGCTGCCAGCATGTTGGGTACGCGCTACACTGCTACACTGGTAGCGCGTTACGTGATGGACGCATGACCAAAATGCTGGCAATTAATGACGTTAGAAATCAGCATTGCAATTCAACCGGGCAATGCTGCCAGAATGTTGGGTACGTACGCCCCATGCACTGGTAGCGCGTTACGTGATGGACGCATGACCGAAATGCTGGCAATTAATGACGTTAGAAATCAGCATTGCAATTCAACCGGGCAATGCTGCCAGCATGTTGGGTACGTACGCCCCATGCACTGGTAGCGCGTTACGTGATGAACGCATGACCGAAATGCTGGCAATTAATGACGTTAGAAATCAGCATTGCAATTCAACCGGGCAATGCTGCCAGCATGTTGGGTACGTACGCCCCATACACTGGTAGCGCAATACGTGATGGACGCGTGACCAAAATGCTGGCACTTATTTTGCGTTACAAATAAATTCCATTGTAGTAGTAATTTACTTATTATATTTATTCAAACGATTGACACTAAATAAGTTGTAATGTTTATATTCAGCTTTCAAATTAAAAATAATTATCCAAATGGTAATACTTAATTTACAATTTCAATGAATTTAATATTAATCATAATCAATAATTATTTATTTGTAGTTTTTAATCAATATACATAGGTAAGTAGCTTATATTTAAAAGTAGGTACCTATATTATAAATGTATTACTTATCAAAAAATACGATGTGAATTTATTAATCATTATTTTATGTAAAACACGTACAATTCTTAAATACTGGAATTTAAATTATCTAAGGATAAACTTTGCATATTTGGTTTTTAAAATAAACACAAAATAAATTAAGTGTATTTTGTACATAAAACATCTGTGTTGATTTTATTAAAACAATACACTTAAAAGAAGCAGTACTAATATCAAAGCCTTGAATCACACTTGTGAAAATAATTTTCTTATATTTTGGTCGCAAAACGCTTGTTTAGTTTAAAATTCCCAACTACTATTGGACACTTGCTGAAACGAGACCGCAGTTCTGTATGCTCTAAGGAACCCTGAAATAAATAAAAATACTGTCTTAGGAACCATTATGTCAAATTAAGGATTATAAAAACTGCAGTTAAACATTTTCATCGAGAATTGAATCCCGATAATTTGTAAAACCCAACCTCAAGTATTTTTTGCGGAAATTAATCGTGTTATTAATAAGTACCTAAATGCATAAATGTTCTGTAACGGAACATTGTGATACAATTTATATGCATAGAAGACTGCACATTTTTACTCTATGTCTGGATTATTTTTCTACATTTTTTATTGAGGTATTCTCCTGTTTTTTTTTTTTTCTTATGTATGTGGCAATGGTACAACTGCAAATACCAAAACTGACCTACAACTACGTATTTGAAAAAAATCGAAGACAAATAAAACCCAAATGCGGCTCCCAACTTGGGAGCCTTATTTGGGTAATAGGTCCATGCTTAGACCTAAGATCTTATATGTCACGTCCTTTATAAGTATCTACATACTTTAAGGTCATATCAGTCCACACCTAAAACTTCAGAATAAATACTTAATAGTCATAAAGCTACGTGCAAATGCGTCGTATCGGCCATCGTCATAATCATCATGAACAGCCTGAAGACGTACGTATGTTCATTAGAACATAGGCCTCCCCAGATAGCGCCACCTTAAGTGGCTGCTCGCTTCCTGCATCCATCAGCTCCCACGGCTTTCATCAGATCCAGCCTACGCTGCGACTTCTGGTTCGTGCTTGCCACTTGAGAACCGCTTATAAATTAATTATTTCGCAATTGAAGAACAAACGTCAAGAGCCATAGAAAACATAATTCTATTAACAACACAGTTTTGTCAAAAAATAAACTGTATCTCGATGTGCTTATGCTGTACAGATGTAGACAAAAGTGTTGATGAAGGGAAATAAATAATCAGGTAAGTAATCGGGGAAGTTATGAGAACTAGTTTTTCTCATAACTTCCTCGTAACCAAAAGTTAGTCAATTGTTTCAGTTACTTAAGTAATAATAATAAAACAGTAAATTTGGAAAAGTCTGTGCATACTTAGATGAAAGAAAAACTTTTTTTTGACATTATTATACACTGTTACATAACATAGTCCTCCTTGTACATTATTTTGTGCTAAAGTATAAATAAATAAATACAGAAACATACATTAAAATCTCGTCGTTCCTACTTCCTAATAAAATATCATCATCATCATCATCATCAACAGCCCGAAGACGTTCACTGCTGAACATAGAGGCTTCCCCCATAGAGCGTCAACTTGCGCGGCTGTTTGCCTCCTGCATCCATCGGCTCTCCGCGGCTTTCATCAGATTGTCGGTCCACTTAGTGGGCGGCTGCCTACGCTGCGCCTTCCGGTTCGTGGTCGCCACTCGAGAACCTTTCTTCTCCATCGGTTGTCAGTTCTACGAGCGACGTGGCCTCATGGCCTGCCCATTGCCATTTCAACTTGCTAATAAAACATATAGATTTTAGATAATAAACAAAATCCATGTGTCAATCTCCCAACGTACGCATCTGTATTTTATTGAACGGGCTAATGCTTTTGGTCTCTACCTTTGTAAGAGGATGTGGCATAAAGCTAACTACACAGAATATGTTATAGTTATGAGGTCAACTTCGTTAAAGAATGGACAAAAATACTCACATTACATTTTAGCCAATACCATTTTGAACGTGCTAAAAAGAGAAGTATTCCGTTTCAACTTTCATTTTTGATAATAATTGGTCTCTGACGTCACTTGAGACCGCCCTGCGGTAAAAAACCCGCCATTTTCTGGTGGTATTTTGAGCTAGTACGTCAGTCGTCAACTAGCGTCAACTGTCAATGGGCAGAAGTGGGGCGGAGTCGGCACCATATTGTGGTGAAAAAGTGCCGTACGTCACGTGACAATGTTCCACATCCTCTTACTTCACTCATCAAAGGTCTCTACCGACTAGTCTTTACAACGTCACTTTACATTAGGCAACCAGCCAGGAGGTCTAGCAGAGATACCAACCACTAACGCTAACGCCAAACGCTAACTCTAAAATGTACTGAAATGACATTTCTGAAATCGCTTACTTTTCTGCAGCGAATGCCATTTCAATACAGTTTTGGAGTTAGCGTTTGGCGTTAGCGTTAGTGGTTGGTATCTTTGTTAGACCCCCAGTTCCAATTTAGTCGGACAGCTTGGATACGGTAACACTTATGAACGTGATTGTACTCGTCTGCGCAATACAAAGTAATTTCGTTGAATAAACTCCTACGACGTGTACTTGCGCTAGTTTTACAAACATTGTGACATTTCAGCATAAATCTCGAGGCGTAATGTGATGATAAAAGATTACAGCAATTTAGGGCTTTATTTATAAGGTCCAAAAAGATTATACATTTACGTAGAAGACCACCGCGTCACTTCATAGTATACCTAATTATCATTTAGTGCTTTGGTGCTCTTAAGTAAAAAAATAAATAAAAAAAAAACAAAATTTATCCAGTGGTGATTTTTGATGAATAAGACAGACAACAATTCTAAGAACGATTATTTGAATTACATACACTACCCATATCTGCGTTTTATTCTTATTAAAAGACTATAGAATGTGAACAATCCAATAAACGTGATAAAATAAGCATTACCTACCCAACATACTGGCGAATCTACATTTAGGTATGTAAGTATAAATTATTTCGTTAATTATGTTTAATTTTTTGTGATCCGTAATCCTAAAGATAGGTACATTTAATTGGAATTGATTTGCGCCATTCAAATTCAAACCTAACTCAGGGCTTTAAAGTCCTTGAGTCAAACTGTGTTACCATTTGTGCAATCCCCATAAAAATAACTAGAACGGCAATTACATATTTGTTTTTCCGAAAGCCGCATCAATCTCGTCACAGTTTATCAGTCGTTGCTCTGAATTACGAAAAAACAAAACAAAACTCTAAACTAACATTGGATTGTGTAAGTTTACATTCTGATTATTATGTTTTGAAACTGTGACATGAAATTTTGTGGAAAGAAAAACATTGAAATTCTGATTTTGGTTTAGATCTAAATCTAATGAGACAGTGATGAAAAGCTATACCTATAAATTATTTTTAAAAAACTTTGATTTAAGGATTACTTTTTTAAGTAGGCAAAGTGCCTTTAATCTTTGTAAAATATCATAGGTACTACAACAATACAAAATTACTACTAAATGGCACTATAGTATAGCTAGCTAGCTCTATGCCTACTAAATCATTATGGGACCATTTTGTACTAATACACTAATACTTAGTTGCTGTGTAATGACGATAATATTGATAGTAGCATGGGGTCCCATCAGGTACAAACGAAAAATAGCCCGAACTTGAATAAAATTGAGTAATCGTGTCTAGAGAGTTACTAGTTACTGTCCAGTAGCGATGGCAATTAATGCTGTTTTGCTTAAATTCCATAAATATGCAAATTCACGAGTCTTAGCATACTAATTAAGCTATGCTATTAATGCTGTTAAGGGTATATGTATCAGAATAATTAGATTAAGATGTATATTCACTATTGATAATATTTAATACATGTACTGTTGGTGTTTCTATATAAATAAATAAATAAATAAATAATTGCTATTGCTATGCTATTTGCTAAAATGAAATGAAATGGAAATTGAAAATAAAATTAAAAATGCAATGAAAATGGAAAATATGAAAAATGAAATGAAACATGAAATGATACTTTATTTTTAAAACTAAATTCAAAGTGAACTAAATTAATTGAAATGAAATTTCATATTTCACAGAATTTCGCAATCACATTTCATTTGCGAAATGCTAATTGAGTTTTCACATGCTAAAAATTAATGCGAATGCTAATTAATCCATCACTAGTATCCAGTGTATTCATTTGGCCCAATAAATGTAGCTTGATAATCTTGCATTAGGCGAAAATAAAAGCATTCGTAAAATAGCCCGCGTTATTCGGTTGTATATAAGTACCTATGGGATGAGGCATCTGTACTGTAGGTATTATATTATCTGGGATAGTAGGTAGGTACAATCAATGCATATTATGTACCTATCTATCTGTAAACATTGTGTGTACATAATGTTAAGTAGGTTATTTGGTCGTGTTCAAATTTTGTATGTCTTTTGTTAACGTTAAGCATTATGCTGAGTTGGGACCGATTTGTGGCAACTGGCAATAGTTGTTTATCTATTTGTTTATAAAAATATTTTACTAGTTTATTAACTGTTTTAGTTGTCATGAATAAACATTTTTTCTTTCTTCCTTTCTTTCTTTCTTTCTTTCTTTAACTTTAAGGTAGTAGTAAAACCAAATAAGATGTATAAAATTGGGCATACGATTGATAACATTTCACCTGATGATAAGTAACGACGTTGTCTAAGGTACTTAGAGCACGTTTGCCCATGAGATGCACTACAATACGTTATGTGCATAACACATAAGGGACCAACCTAATTTATAATGAAAACAGTTGCAGACAAACATCGCTTGACAAGGTGTCTTGTTGCTAAGTGTGTAAACTAAGGCCGCCCACAACAATGTTGCAAATACAGAACATTGTGTCAATGAATAGATAAATATGTCTTCTATTAATGGAGGCTGCAAAATTATGCGTAAGTACCTACCTAGGTAAAATGACAAGACCAGCTAATGACTCAAGATTTCTGTAAGGCTTTGACGTCCTCGCCATACCTACGATGAAAAACGATCAGCAGGAATTACAAAAATAAAAAGTGTAGATTAGACCAGTATTTAATGCAATGAGAGTGAAAAATGTTTGAAGGTGATATAACTTTGCCTATTACGTACGCGTGTCCTATAGGTAGATGGTGAGAGGCTAGTGGTGACCATTAAATAATATTCGCATCAATAGCATATATTTAGTTTATTAAATTTTTGGAATAGATACAATAGTGTACATACAGCGCGCGCGTAAGCTGACGTCTGAGTGTCGTTGATATTATTATACGAATAAATAATACAAATATGGGAAGTGCATTGATAGGCACACAACTTTAGAATATCAGTAGGGTTCAAATCCATCAACAAGTTAACATTACAATTTTGAATAATCCGTTTCTGCATAGTTGATTCTTAAGCTTCCCATAGATTTTTAATTTGTATCTAAGAAAGAATTTCTATTTCTATCTAAGAAAGACGTCAGTTTGGCTAGTGTTGAGTTTTTATCTTTAATAGCACGGGCGACACATAACAGTTGCAGTGCGAAAAAATTTTTGAGCAGGTTCGAAAATTATTAGGAGAATTTTTTCGTTTCAGTTTTTGGAAATTTTCAGAAGAAGACGGGTGCTAGATCTCACAGTTCACAGCGACTAGTAACAATAAGTAAACGTAAATAATTTATAATATCTTTTTATAATAATAGTATATATACTATTTGCGACACTAATATTTGCAAATAATGTTCAAAGACAACGTTGTTATCTGCAACAATGTAACAAAAATAATAATTAAATCTACTCTGTTTGCACAAGCCTGTTTGGTGCGAATGGTTATGATAAATGTGTATTTTAGCTTACACATTTGTGTTGTTCTACGTACTAAGCAGTACAAATTGTGTGTAGCCAGGTACTTAGGTATGTGTATAACATCTCAAAGACTCAAAGATGACAATTACGTCTAGAATTTACAATAACCGCTATTATCTACACCTGTTTGTTGCTGCTCGGTATTTTACGGTCATCTAATCTTTGACAGCTTACAGAACAACATAGTCAAACGAGTTTCTAGTTTGTCTAACTCATGTTAATTTTTAACATATGAAGGTTTACGCGCTCATTGGTTGAAGACAGCCGATGATCAAAACGCATCCAACGAGCGTTCCAGTAGATTCCAGTATTTTTTGTTGAGTTTATCTTTATCATACGTATACGGTATAAGGTATAAGGTATAAGGTACGAGAACGCGTGGGTAAATCTGCCGTAAATGTTATTTTAAAATGTATGGGGTAATTACCAACTGCTAAGTTTTAATTATGCGACCGAGCTAAGGCATCACTGTTCTTGGGTACAAACAACACTTTCCGGGTTTTCGTGTCGTTATAAAATTCAATGTAGGTATAGGATTTCTGTCAAACTGCGTAGAGTTTTCAGTTACGGCGGTTTCAATTACTTTTCCATTTTTTTATGAGAATGAGTGACTTGACAAGCTAGTCGTTCACCTGGTGATAGGTTATAGAAAACAGTTGCAGTGTCACTCGGAACATAAAATAAAGTTTCCAGAAAATCTGTAGGTATATTATCTGGGAAGAAAAACAATTTTACGGCTCGTATTGGCTTTGGAACGAGGAAATCCGCAGAAGGACTAAAGTGACCGATATAGCCCTTAAAATTAGCAAGTTGAAATGGCAATGGGCAGCGAACCGGAAGGCGCAGCGTAGGCAGACCCCCCACTAGATGGACCGACGACCTGGCGAAAACCGCGGGGAGCCGTTGGATGCAGGAGGCGAGCAGCTGCTCAAAGTGGCGCTTTCTGAGGGAGGCCTATGTTCAGCAGTGGACATCTACGGGCTGGTGATGATGATGATGATGATGATTGGCTTTAGAGATCAAAAAGTGTCAAATAAATGCCATACACACTGCTTAAATAGTGTGTAACAGAGGTAAGCGCGGTAAGCCGTGAATTTTTATCTTCAGTTTATTTTCTGTTGGTAAATTATGTGAGTAACTTTTTGTTCGATAACAGTTGCAGTGCGAAATTCAAAATATCTTAACAGTCCAGCGGATCTCTACCAACAGAAATATTTTTTGTTCCTTCGGGTTTAAAATAGACGCTGAATATTGTGTTGAATAATAATTTGTCATCCCAAAATAGTAATTGTATGCATCTATTATGTCATCACATGCACAATTGAGTGAACAACATGCGTTGGTTAGTTTTAACAAAGGCAGTTCACGTTTTGTCGGTCAAAAGATTTGGGGCATAGATTAGAAATGTGCAGAAGGATATTTGCATCGAATGGCATACAGTCTTCAAAGTTTTATGTACCTATTATTGCGTTCTCTACCAAAAATACTTGCTGTCATTGTGAATAATTATTGGCATTATCAACAACGTAAGTACTTATAGCTACATAGGTAATTATATATTATTAAATTTTAAAATAAGTCATACCAAGGTCTACAATCATGTCGTAAACTTTTCCTTTTTGCAGAACATGCCAAGACAATAATAAAAAATGAAAACTGTACAAACTTCAAAACAAGGATCATTCTCTGTAGCTCCATCGTCCAGATCCATAATGGTTCCAGTGAGAATCGTTAGAACCAGTTCTAAAAAACACAAAGTTACTGATACTGCCTTCATATAAGTATGACACGGACATTCATACAGCTATCCTTGAATGCTTACCTACCTTACCTACATATATACGAGTGCACGATTACTAGTCAAATTAAATCCAATTAAATATTTATTTATTTATTTAATAGTTTTACTATTATAGATAAACTTAATGCTAAATAGCATTATCTACCAGTCCTCCAGGTCGTGTAAGATAAATGTGGGTCGTATAATATTTCTATTCCGTTTTATAAATTCGTCTTGCTCTAATGTCTTACCTACATGGAATTATCATTTATACAAAACACAGGTATATTAAAAATAGCGTGTCATTTCTTTTTTAGAGGGCTAGGTCAGTTTTGCCAATAAGTATTCTTTGTCCTCAGAGAGTTTACGCACAATATTACCTACAACCATGTACCATCTACGTTACCTATTCACCATTCTTTCGCCCCTATAACTCCATATCATTCACTCATTCAGCCCAACTGTGAATGGTAACATCAGCGTTATGACGTGTGCATTCATGCTGAGTGGTCGCCACTCGAACACATGGGTCCGGGTTCGATTCCCATTCTGTTCGAGATGTTTTTCTCGTAAGTGGGATTTAATAGCTATTGTTAGTTTGCAAATTGTGTGTTATTGAATATTATTGAGTTAGGGAGCAAGTGCGTTGAGGAGTCTTGAAAGAATGTCACTTTTGTAACGTTAAAAATTAAAATATTACTTAAATTGAATGTAGAATCTTTTTTATAGGTATTTCATCATCATCATAATCATCAGCCTGAAAACGTCCACTGCCGAACATAGGCCTTCCCCAAAGAGCGCCACTTTGAGCGGCTGCTATATCCACAGAGTTATGAAACAAATGACGCTCCGGAAGCGTTTTTTTTTGCTCCGTGGCTATGTCGGTCACTTTAGTTCTCCTTATCTCCTCATTTCGGATCTTATCTCACAGGGAAACACCGAACATAGCTCTCTCGAGAGCTCGTTGCGCGACTTTGAGCTTACTAATGAGGCCAACAGCAATAGACCACATCTCAGTTCCATAAGTAGGTAATCACTGGCAACACATTAGTAAGTGGTAGGACTTTTCTGCAAAGTTCATCTAGGTATAGGTACCACCATTTTGCTAGTTATTCTGCTGCCAAGCAGTAGTGTGTTCCGGTTTGAAGGGCATTGTTGCTAGTGAAATTACTGGGCAAATGAGACTTTATGACCTGATCACACAGTCAAGTAATCTGATTGCTAGACTGTGTGATGTCTCAGGATGACGTGCGCAGTGCAGTGTAAAACGAAACTATTATTTTAAAGTCCGTGTGATACCTTCTGCAACTGTTATAGGCGGCATTTAACATCAGGTGGACGACTGGCTTGTCACGTCATTCAATCTCATAACAAACATACACATGATTGTAAACCTACTTATTACATAGTCTACTAAATATATACACAGCCGTAAACAACAGTTTGGGAGCCTCCGATCAAAATGCCTGGAGAGTTCGGAATGAAATCAAGCCGATCTTGAATTGTTTTGCAAATGTCCACAAGGGATGTTTATTAGATTTGCACAGCGGCCCTTTATCCCTCCCTTTGTTGTGTAGTACCTATAGTAGTATGTAATAGTTGTGTTGTCTTGGATGTGAATAAAATTTATTGAATAGAGGCACTCTTAGTTATAACTTGGAGTATACACAAGCAAGCCTGTTTAAGTAAGTAGATATTTTGTATGTTACATGTATGAATCAGAAATCAAACTTTAGTTGTAGGTTATTTTATAGGTACTGTTTGTACCTAATTGCATTGGATATCATTAAAAGAAGGCATTTTGAATATTTGTATTAAAACACAAATAATTATGTACTTAAGTGCTCATGAAAAACATTTGAAAAAATCTAAACTCATTTGAACATTTTATACAGATAATAATTAATAGAGTACACTGGTTCAGTTATAAAATCTTGTTTTAGAATTTAGATAGGAGTTTATATTATATTTTTAACTAATTAAACCTAGCCATCGAAATTTATAAGTGCTTTTATATAGCCTGAAAACTTACCCTTAATCCTCTTTTAATAACACTTTTACAGAAGCTCTCAAAATTTATTCATGGGACGTTAAAATTTAATTGTCGAAGATTCCACTGAGCCCCACTAATATCACAATATCACCGTCAAAATTAACAGTCCCAGCCACTGTCTAGATGAATTAAATGAATCTTACTTACCCCAAGTTACCCCTATTCATTCTCTATAAACCTCAACTAAAAAACAACTTTAAAAACTTGCTAATAAAGTCGATGTTTGTATAAAATTTTCATTGACAAAAGAACTGCGTTTGATCGCGGTATTATCCACACAATAGTGTTCTACAGAGAAGATTCGTGAACAAATTGTTGGTGAGGTAGTTTGAGTCTTATGGAGTTGGAAATAGGGTTGGTTTTGAGGGTAGTTCGTTTATAATATCACCACAGGGGTTCGGAAAGCCTACCCTCGTAGTGACGCCCCGCGAAGTAAGCTATGATCTGTTTCTGGATTGTCTTGTTGTTGGCGTAGTAGGATATAAGGAACTTGGCTATGTTCCTACACTCTTAAAAGTGGTTTAAACTTACGTACTGTGGCGACTACGAACCGTAGGAAGCAGCGGCCACCCTATTTAGGTGGACTGAAGATCTGATGGTCAAAATCGTGGGGAGCCGATGAATGCAGGAGACAAGCACCCAACCAAAGTGGCGTTCTGTGGCCTATGGGGGCCTATGTTTAGCAGTGGACGTCTTAAGGCTGTTGATGATGCTGAAAAAAAATTAATTGCGTGTACTCACATCAATGTTGTAATGTCATTATTTTATATCCAAAGAATTAGGTTCACTTCTCGAAACCCAGGTTTCTCTTATTTGTCAAACTTTCCTAACACTGTGTTTTTATTGGTTCGTTCTATTTATCGGCTGTCTTCAACCAATGAGCATACATTATTTGGTGTCTTCAGTTGACATGAGTTAGACAAAAGTTTGGGGAACGCTTTCTTTCACTTAAAGGGATGCGCCACAATCCACCACGCTGGCTAAGTGCAGCTTGCTTGTGGTTTCCTTACGATGTTTTCACTAAAAGCGAAAGCAATATCGCAGAAACATTGTTTTTTGGTGCAGGACCAGTTGAAAATTGAACCTGAAATACGTTGATGTGAAAGTTGCAAGAGTACCCTGCCAACCGCTGACTTACACATTTTAAAATTCCATTGTGTCAACTGTTAAAATTCTACAATTCACGCTTGCACCGCAACGCAGATTAGAGCCCATGAATAGGAGTAATGAAATAAATATTTTGCCGGTGGGGCAAATTCGATAACGCCCGGGTGCCCAAACCCCCAATTTGACGCAACCCGACCATTTGGGGAAATGCCTCGATTGTCCGGGGTAAGGACCGTGAACATGCATGTGTGATTGTGTGGAAACTAACTACCGGTTTCTTTTAATGGGAAGCTATTCATTGTTGTATTTGATGATGGTATTTATCTGTGTGAATGTTAAGGCGCTGAATGCTCCCAAATCGACTATTTTGAACGTGATTATCTCAAAACGTATACCACTTACAGGATTTAAAAAAATTGCACGTTAATACTGGTCATATCTTCTTTTCATCTGCCGAATCCGAAACACGTTTACGAAAAGTTTCCTCGATTGAAACAAAACGTGAAGTGACCTTTAAAAAGTCATTCAAACGTCCTAAAATGTTACATTATAATAAGACGACACCCCATTGAAATAAATCATAGTGATAAGCTATGTTTCAATGCATCCATCTATAAGCTTATTTTTTTTTATAACAATAAGCATTTCTTTTATAACTAATTATTTGTACCGAAAAATGGAAAAGTCGAAGTGCAACGCAACGTAATCGCCATAATTTTGCTATGCATAAAGCGACCCTATAAGGTACACAATAAGTTTCAAATTTGTGTGCTGTAATAAACGTGCTCGCATTGGGTCCTGTCAGGACCTTAAGTAAAGAAGATATCTATTCCTATATTTACGGTTTAGTTCTTGACATAAAATCATTTCGGCTATAAAAATTTGATAATTAGAATCAAACAGCAAGGCCGATTAGTCAATATGATGCTGAAAGTAATAAAGAATGTTTATAAAATACGTTAAAGAAGGTTTTGTTCCGCAACATTTTTGTAACCTCTATTTAATTTTACAGTCTGACAATACGCTATTTTAGATACCTTGCTATTTATTTAGGTCTCCATTATAAATATTGGGTTATGAAGCTTTCATTTCATTTAATAGTGATTTATTTTTAACATTCTATAGAAATAAATAAAAAAATATAAATATGTGTGGACATTTCATACAGCGCCATCTAGCCCCAAACTAAGCATAGCTTGTACTATGGGAACCAGAGAACTGATACAATACTTATATACTTTTTTGTTTGTAAATAGGTACATACATAGTATACAATATATCACCCAGACGCAGAACAAACATCTATGTTCATCACACAAATGTTTGTCCTGGGTAGGAATCGAACCCATAGCCCTCAGTTCAGAAGGCAGGGATACTACCAACTGAGCTATCGGGCCCGTCTAAATTACATATCTATTATAGTTTTAATTATTTTACAATGTATTTAAGTTAAATCAAATATTTGTTTTTAGGATAAAACACAGCAAATATAAGGGCGATAGCACACTGTCGTTCTCATTGGCACTGCAATTCCTCAATCTTTATCCGACAAAAATCTGCTAAACTGTTGACTTTGTAAACTAAAAAGAACAAATAAGATTTCAATGAGTGCTCTGGGCCGTCGCCCAGAGGGTTAAGTTTAATATGGGGTAGAATTAGTGGGGTGACAGAACTTAATAAAGTGTTTGGTAATTTTGGGTATTTGTCTGTCCTACTAATTTATTTTTATTTAGTTGCCAAATCAAGCTGTTGTTCCCAATATATATTACACAGTTTCAGTTCAGCCAATCAGTGGTAATTGATAAAACCCTATTTCTCCCGAAGAAATTCCTGAATAACAATTGTATTTTGTCTATCCCACTATGTGACTTTAAAACCTATGGGCGGGCAATGCTTAATGTAAAGTTTTTATGTAATTACAAATACCTACACAATGCAGTGCAATGCAGTAAACATAAAGTTATCGAGCTGTAATGCAAGACTCCACTATGTTGAATTCACATTCACACAGCCAAAATATACGGGTGTATTTAATGCAGTGCTGTCGCCGCGAGCGTGTTTGCCGTTCGCACTGCATTGTCACGTGTTTGTACTTAGCCTTATAATTAGAGTTGTAATTACTCATGGATACAGTTTATGTGGTAAGTATATAATATACATATTGGTAGGTGTTATGCTTATTGTAGAATTGTTTTTGTATTAAATGTAACTATGCCAGTGGCCGTGTGGTGCTGGGCGGTGTGAGAATAGGACTACTGACGAGCCTATGGATGTAGGAGACGAGCAGCCGCTCAAAGTGGCGTTTTCTGGGGGAGATCTATATGGATGTCTTCAGGGTGTTGATGATGATGATGATGATTATGTCTTCTCATGGGTGCCGTAAGAGAATATCCAGGGAATGGGCTGCGATCACTAAGCCATCTGTCATGTGTGTTGGTTATGGCAATCCAACTATGTGATAAACGTCCAAAGTGGCATTTCATGGAGGCCAAGATTAAATCTGATTAAGTCTGGCGAACCTCTTAAAAATTCTAACCCACCTTTACCTTTATATTGATCTCTTATGGCAACTTCTTTTTTACCTACGAACATCAAGTCATTTTTTTCATATAAGAACAAAAAAAAAATGGAGATCAATCAAAAACTTAACAAACTTCTTAAAATACGTTGTATGGAAGAATTACCTAGTAACTTTGGGTGCGTAACTTTTAACGGAAATACTTTGGGTATAACGTCACTGCAATACAACTAATTTGATCGAAATGGCTTGTGATATACCGATCAAGGGATATATCTACTGTTGATATAAGACACAGTAGAACTAAGAAGTAGATGCTATACAATTATTTGATATAGTGCTCTGTAGAAATAATATCGGTTGCAGTAATTTTATGCAAACTTTACGCAGCGCAAAAGCTACGTAGGGCGTAGCTCGCGCGAGTATTTGCAAAGTCAGCGTTACGCCAGTCAGTATATTATGTGCTGGAGCATTGGACTAGCTAGAGTAGCGAAAAGCTAGTATGTCCAATAGGCATGATGACTACATTTTTTTTTGGATAAATTAATTATATTCATCAAAAGATAAACATTTGTGAAAACGAAAATTAAATATCTCAAAAAATGACCGAGTTACAAGCATTTTAAAAAATAGAAAGAGATAGCTCAAACGGCCAGTGACATCAGAGGAAGGTCGTTATAGTACCTCATTACTAAGCTATGGTAGCTTTTCATACAATCTCTTTGGCATGTGACGTCACGAGTAGATTTTTCATAGTAACTGTGGGGGCGCTGTTTCGCGAGAAAGGGACAGGAGATGCCTGCTGTAGAAACTTTAAAAGCTTATTACTCCGTGATTTATTTACCGATTTTGCTTATTTTTTCAATTATTGCATTCATTTTTAATCTTCTTTATGAAAGTAATATTTACTTGTTCATTTTTAATAGTAGTCATCATGCCTATTGTTTTTACTTAGTTAGTGTGTCGCTTGTAGCATTTAGTTGAATTTGTTGGTAGGATTTGTAGCAGCCGGTTTAAGGAATAAAGACATTTTGCTCGATAAAAAAGTTATAAGAAATATAAAGATGCAGAAGATCTTTTTTAAAGCCTATTCTATTAAGTATTTACTATTTTATAATTATTATTTAGTAGTTTCTGTTAAACTTATGCAGTTAATTAAATTGATCTATTGTCATGCTTAAAAAGTGATATTCAGCTTACATTTTAGAACACATTTTACATTTTCAACGCATTTGCTCAATTACATTGTTCGAAAGTTAATTATGATGCACCATACAACGGACCATGCGGACAAATAGGTACTCTCACCTAAGTACCTATTTTACCGCCTCCTCCATGGTATGGCGCCGTGCGATTTCCATGACGGTCACAGATTAAAGAGAAAAAGTAGATTGTTTTTTCTCTAATCTGTGAGAAATCTGAACGGTTTTCTTTTTAATTTCCATAAAAAAAATATAAGAATTCCACCAAAGAGTTTCACATTACGAAAATAAATAAGCTGAATGAACGAAACTCCTTGGAAGCGCATTTGTTGAATAAGTTTGTTTCACTCATAGACATATATATATTAAGGACTGGTTATAGGTCGCTTCAAAGTGGGAGCCAATTTCACAGATTGGCATCCACTAGCGCTCAGTCTGTGATGGAAGTTAGAAGGCATCGGTCGAATGTCACAAACAAAATATGCCAAGTTGTATTGTGAAGGGTTGCACAATCTATTTTCAAAAGTGCAGTAAAAAGAAAGACCAAGTTTCTTACCTCAAGTAATTCAAAATTTTCAATATTACTGTTCTCACTCTGTTTTGTAACAAAATAATCGAATTTATATTTGGAATAATCATTGTAAACATAAACATTGACGGACATAATGGCAGCGATAGGCACCTAATTTTCTCAACTTGTCGTAGTTCACGCGAAATCTAATAGATGGCGCTGACTTTTCCCACGCCATTTTGACAAAATAAAATGTTTCTTCGGGCATATCCTGATATATAAATCTATGGTCTCACTTTAATTCTAAAGCGAAAATGAAACTAATTCTCCATTTTAGACAACTTTTTCTTCTTCTTATGTTATGGCTCCACACATCAGTTTATTTAGCTAGAGTCAAGTATTGCAATACAATTTTTCATCATGTTATAGAATTATACACGTAGTCAAGTCTTAGTCATAGTCATAGTCCAGTCTAAGTTATGCTCTAGTAGAGTGGTGGTAACTGTACCTGAGTACTAGATTTTCACATTAGATTAGAAACGCCAAAGATTGTTTGTTGCTACTTTCCCAATAATAAACAAAGTTTGCTTCAGTACCTGTGGTACTGTTTTCTCGCAAATGTGTTGAAAAACGTTGTATGATACACGGGCAGATATTGGTTTTTACAAACTCATGACTATGGTAAGCTCTCGACTATTGTCTCCTCGTTAATAAAAACTAACTTACCGCCCTAATATCATAAATAACTATTAAAATATTATTATTTATCTAAGTATTTGTTACCGCGGGGAGCTGATGGATGCAGTAGGCAACAGCCACTAAAGGTGGCGCTCTGGGGGCGGCCTATGTCCATGTTCAGTAGAGGACGTCTTTAGGCTGTTGATGATGATGATGAGGAGGTATTTGTTATAAAGTTTTGTGTATCTACCTACAGAAAGAATTATAAGAAAATAATTATCATTGAATCACATATTGTATTCTACCCTCCTAAACACGACAAATTACATACCAATATCAACAAAACACTTCGGAAGCGGCCAAGTGCGAACTGTAATCTAACGCTTTGATGTGCCGGTCACGTGCCACATCATCGACGCCTTTTTATTAGTAGCAAACACTTATTGAAAGCTGCACCGTGTGTGTAGAGCTTAAAGTGGCTGTTATTGGAAAACGAGCTTTATTGCTAGGAGATAGAAGTTGGTTTTAGAAAATACCTGGCTCTAAAATATCTAGAAAATATAATAATTATATTTTTTATTGAATAACGTGACATTATAGCTATATAGTCGTTCACGTTATATTAAGGCTAGCTGGGCTACCACAAACTAATACAAAACCATCATGTTTCATGGTATTATTATTTCAAGGTTAAAATAATATTGCTCGAATATGTACCATGGACTTATAAAGTATTCCTGCGTGTGAGCGAGACGACTACATTTTTATAAGGCGTTATCACTGTCGCACGTCAGTGTCAACATGATGTAAAGGTATGACATGACAGTTGTACTTAATGACAAAATATGACTTTGACCTGACATAACCGTACAAATTTTACTCACTTGACATTGGCAGAATTATTGCAAAAAAGCGATAGAAAGCCATTGAAGAAGAAGAAAGAAAAAGAAAGACGAACTAGTCGTTCACCTGATGTTAAGCGACACGGCCGCCCATAACAGTTGCAGTGTCACTCGGAACTTTAAAATAATAAAGTTTCGCGTGCCACTGCACTGCGCACGCCATCCCGAGACATCACCCAGTCTAGCAATCAGATTACTAGACTGTGTAATCAGGTCATAAAGTCTCATTTGCCCAGTAATTTCACTAGCTACAATGCCCTTCAAACCGGAACACAGTAGTGCTTGCACACTACTGCTTGGCGGCAGAATAACTGGCAAAGCGGTGGTACCTACCTAGATGAACTATTTGAGTGAACGACTTAACATGACGTCATCTAAACTGCTCTGGCTCTGCAACATTAAAGTATTCTTACTTTTATGTCATTTGTCAATGTATGATTGAAGTAATATTGACGTAATAATGCTATAAGACGTTATGGTTGCCCCTCAGGATCTTCGTTTTTTATTAGCTCCATGTACCTACATCTCTACTCTATCTCTTTCACGGATTGCGACATTTTTGAAGATATTAAAGAACTTATTTTATGAAAATTCAAACCATTGGAGAACTTGCAAAATAACAATACAAACAACAAAAACATGACATTAATCCTAACAAGAACTACTACTACACTACCTACTACAAATAACATTTCAAATCAAATCAAATCAAATATATTTATTTCATAAAATAATATTACATACAGAGAGTAGAAGCTAGAACTTTCATGAACTAAAGTATATATAGGTACCTATTCAAATATTTGAACTGTAAACTAGCCAGGATAAACTAAAGACAGTCCTGCCCTCCTATTACGAACGAGCTAGCAGCGCTGCTGACGCCGCTCAACTGCTGTCAATTTTCATACAATTATGACAGCAGTTGAGCGGCAGATTCGCGTCAGCATCGCTGCTAGCTTCTTCGTAAGGGGGGCAGTTCGTTCTAGTTAGTGAAGTAGTTAGTTTTAATAATTAAGACACATTGCCCGTTAAAAAAACCTAATAAGATTTCATACATTAAAACCTGATTAATTTATCTAACTTCCGTACCTACATTAAAACAATACTTAGTAACATTAAGGAAATCTGACTATTGAAAGGAATTTTAGATTGTCTTTTTTTTTCTTTAGTTGGCACTAAGCTACCTATACACACATCTACAACTAAGAGTTAAGCAACCGTAAATTATTGCCAAGTATGAAGTATGATAATGATCGAACCATTCTCTCTCCTACCTACTTATATCACAGAACAGCCTGGCTCTCTAACTATCTACTAAAGCGGATACATATACCTAGTCTGTAGGTGTAGGTCTGAAGGTATTTGTCTAGCACTTTTTCAATACAAGTCATGTCATTAAGCTAAGAACTGCAGTCTGAACTGCAGAAGTGCGTGATTCACGCCCTTTGCAAAGGCTTACACACACTAGTTCTAGATGGAAGCTAGCTTAATCTCACTTGTGCGCAGAGCGCGCTCGAAAACGTGTCATCAGTCTGAAAGGCATCTATTTTCGTACGTTTCCAGACGAGCAATTGTGTTGTTGTTTATACAACATCAATTTATACCTACTTGTTAGTTACAGTTGTGTATTTCTATAAAGTTAGAGCTACACAGCATTTTATTATATCTGTGAAAGTTAAAATATACTGGCGCGGCTTGGTACATTTTCATTGGCCGCTGCATGCGGCGACTTATCATTTATATGTCTACGCACTGGTCTGGTCCAACCTTGAGTATCATTATTAACTCACTTATATTTAACGATTGCATAAAAACGTCATAATAATAGGTAGATTATTATGTACAATGGTAAATAAATAACGTCGAAATCTAACGAAATCCGACCTTTTGACAGTTACATAGATATGCTACCGTTTGACCTAGACGTCGAATCAATTTTGTCATGGATAATTTTTTAGCTCACACAAAACCAATCCCTTTATTTTATCTCTTCCACGTGACAAAAATAGTCGCCAGTCTACAAAACCCAGCCACATCCGCACAAAGCCCGAAAGCTTGCTGAAACCAGTTTATTTGCGCTTATATTGTGTGGACACAATGCTTCAGAGGGATCATGTCGCTCGGCAAGGACGCGCCGTGTGTACAGAGCCTTATACTAAGACTTGTGCAGGACTTAGACAAATATTGTGAAGTTAGCCTTCTGTCTCAGATATACTACACTGTAGCTAACATATGTATGCTTGGCATTTTGAATGGTTTCACAGAAACCGTAGAAAGAAGGTTCATTTAAAAACTCGCAAGTTCGCGCCTTCGTAAGCATTATAGTTGGCGAGATGTTTGATTGACGTATTCAAAAAGCTCATGAAGGGCTTTTTAGTATTTTTGATACGTTTTGGAATAATTGAATAGATTTAGGTATTAAATGAGCATATCTTACTGACATAATAATTAGGCATTGTAACATAATTATGTAAAATATTGACGACGTCAAAAAGGCCCCAACAGATGACCTGCGCTGGCTGTATTATATAGCCAATACTTCCATGCTGAGTTGGGTTGGGACTGATTCGATTGATTTTCTTACAATATTAATTAATACGGAGTAAACCGTAAACCTTATATTGTAAATAATTAGTACTTTCTTTCACTTTATCGTCGCCCGTCGTCGTCGGTCTTTGTCGTCGGCGTTAAGTTGGACCTGGTTATCCGTATATTGTCAAAAGTTTAAATTACCCACTTTATCAAAAGCCGCAACCCACGCTGAATATTTTTAACAAAGAACAACAATAACTTTTCAAACTAATCTTAAAATCATGACAACTAACCGCTCGAGTTTTCAAAGCGCAGTTTTCTAAGCTCACAGGGTGTGTTTGACTATGTGATTTCCACCCCTGAGAGAGGCCAGATGAGTGCGCAGTAAGCTCAATCGCAAACCCTTGGCGCCCTGCTGGGGATAGCTGAGAGGTCTTTAGGAGTTAAATTGATAAACAATTGAGGACTATATTCATATGGAGAGAAAATATATCGCAAATTAACCAGTCAAATTCTGACGTTCTGCAGATTTAAAAATTAAATCACAATAAAAAAGCTTACAGACGCACGCACGTTCAATATTTCTTGGAACTATATCAATTAAAATTTTGTCTGTAAAAAAGTATACATATGTCACCGTCTTTTTCTAAGAACCGTCTGTTTATAACGCGGTTATTAACTGTCGATTGATTGCAAACGGGCAATGTGTCTCACAATAAAACAGTCGACTTTTCGGTTATTTATAATTAATCGGCATCAATTTGTATTAATGTAATTTTGTACTTTTAGTGTGGTCAACACACCTCCTCATTTCGCTCGTCTGTGTAACCTACTGGTTAGCCACTAGTGACTCCAAAAAAAATAAATTACACCCAAAATTGCATTAATACGGGTTTGCTCACAATTAAACGCTACTAAAACCTGTTTTTTATAAACTCACCGCTGGGCACCGACTATTTATAAATAATCGAAAAATCATCCGTTTTATTGTAAGACAATCTGTCAGTTTGCAATAAATCGACCGTTTATAAATTATATTATTAAAACGGTTTTATGTTCGTTTTTTATAAACAAATGGTTTTACAAATAGACGGTGACATAATAATATATATATATAGTTTTGTAATAGAATGTTTTACACAATTTGGCTTGGCGCGCGATCAAGTTGCGTGTCTGACCGCGCCTATAAGTTGATAATCTTTAAATTAAATTCAAGGTTTACGTTATTGACCATGAAAAAACAGTAGTTTCACCCGCTTTCTACTCGGTCTAACATCCACTTCATATATAAATTAACCTACATAACAAAGTTCATCGCTAAATTCCATTAACTCATTCTTCGAGCAAAAACAATAATTGCGTTAGAGGATGGTGTGTTCATAATTCATAGGCGATAATAAAGATTTGAAAGCCTTCGCAATTATAATATCTCAATTAAAAGCAGTCGGGTTCCTGAGTTTCATTTTAATTCTGCGTGTTCCTAGCCTGATACTTAATTTATTATGGTTTTGCTGACTTTGAGGTGACTGAACTTGCGGATTGATACGTACTTCGAAGAACTAATATCACCGAACAAGTTTTCAAAAATTTGCTAGTTCAAATGGCAATCGGCAGGCCTCATCGCTTGGATATACTGGTCGAAACCACGTAAGCAGTTACGTTGAATACATGAGAGGCAAGTAGTCGGTACAAAGAAACGCTCTATGGGGGATGCCTATACAAGGTGACCTTGAATTGGTATGTTATCCTGAAAGGGGGGGACTGGAATCATGATACCCCACAAGTTTTGGGAGCCCTACTTGAAACTGGGTATTTCCAAACCTCCACGATAAAAAATAAATCCACTTGCAAAATTGCACGTGCGCTCACTAGGAGAGTTAACAAGATACCATATATTCATTTCTAAGCACAGGTCATTAAACTCATTTATGTGCACTCGGTCAAGGACGAAGTTCGACCACCCAGCTGCACTAAGGCTATCTTCAAAAGTAAACCTTACATGGCATTTCTTCCATGAAAAACTATTAATTTACAGAAGTCGTAGAAGAAACATTGTCTACCTTCGGGTGTAGATTTACCCCCATTTGGGATAATATATCAATTCAAAATCAGATAGTGAAAATTGACAATACAATTAGTAGTATGTATGTACCTATGCACACATGATTTAGGTGAAATAATTTTGTTTATTCTTATTTGAATTTATACCAAAGGTTGAGTGACATTGGGTATCTCAGTACGAACACGGTTTCAAAGGAGAGGGAGGGATAATATCCATTATTCGGGAGTTAACAGTTATTACTCAGTTATAGTCCGCCGCGGTTGTGCTTAATTTGTCGCCGCTTTAACAATCACATTATAATATTATTGGATTTTGTATGATACTAGAGTTTTAATTTACTTTGCAGAATGGTTTGTATGATACAATAATTAATGGAATACTTATACGATTCTGTGAGAGCTACATGTATTAATGCAAATACAATATAACTACTTATACGCAACAACCCCTCTAGCTTAAAAGTTAAACCAGTAAACTCGTTTCTTGTACCTACAGGGCAATTATGCTGTGGTCAGTAGAGACATATTCCTTTCCCAAAATTTGACAGTGAGTTAATTCGACCTTTTTCATCTAACCTGCTAGCCCAAGTGGCGCACACACAGCGTTGAAACAAATGATGTGAATAGATCAAGAGTGAATAGGAATGTAATAGACGCCACACCTTTCGATTTGACTACATCTTCGCTTCTATGAGATAAAATAGTGGTCAATTTCGAATCTAGCCCACACAATAAAAAAAAGTCGTCAGTATCTACAAGCATTACCAAAATGCTTAAATATGAAAAAAGGAACAATTTTCTTGATGATGACCATACGAAAATCCACGACAAAAACAAAACAAATCGACAACATCCCAAACATTTCCACGTAATCCAGATCCCGCCCCAAACGCTCCAATGTCCAAACAAACACTCGTTTTTAACAGCAAATTGAACACCAATTATCACGACACCATCTCAATATTACATCCACTTTGTGTAGTATGCCACGTGTCTGCAGTACGGCGATATTGCTTTTTTATTTGCCTGTCCGACCCCTTGAAAACTTGTCAACATGTTTCAATACTATTCTACAAACATACTTGTACACCCACAAAAGAATTGGAGCTTCCGACTTCACCTGTATGCCTATCGACATAAGAGTGAGGTTATTTCTCCTGAGTGTAGAAATAAAGTGGTGTGAAGCTGTGTTTTGAGTTTGCTCAATGGATATTAGGACACAGAGTGGATAACTATTTGAGAATGATGTTCGTTCCCATGGAAATCGTATTAGATTTTGCTGTTTTTGAATTTTCCGCTGTTGCGAGTTGTTGAGATTAATCTAAGCTTTGAATGATGAAGAAAACATTGGTCAAAGCAAACATTAAACTTAAGCTATCAAGTAAAAAAGATTTTCACCGATTGAGCAATAAATGTGTGTTGTCAGTGAGGACTTATGGAACTGAGACGTGGTCTCTTACTGTTGGCCTCATTAATAAGCTCAAAGTCCCGCAACGAGCTATGGAGAGAGCTATGCTCGGTGTTTCCCTGTTAGATAAGATCAGAAATGAGGATATCCGCAGGAGAACTAAAGTGACCGATATAGCTCGTAGGATTAGCAAGTTGAAATGGTAATAAGCAGGCCACATCGCTCGTAGAACTGACAACAGATGGGGAAGAAAGGTTTTCGAATGGCGACCACGAACTGGAAGACGCAGCGTAGGCCGGCCCCCCACTAGGTGGACCGGCGACCGTGAAAGCCGTGGGGAGCTGATGGATGCAGGAGGCGAGCAGCCGCTCTAAGTGGCGTTCTCTGGAGGAGGCCTACGTTCAGCAGTGGACGTCTTCAGGCTGCTAATGATGATGACGAGCAATAAATAATATTTGTGACGAAATAAAAAGCTATGACAAGCTATAATAAAATTAAAAGTAATTTAGCATTAAAAAAAAAAATAAAAAAAAATATATGGACATATTTAAATATTTTAATATTTCAATTTAGCATTCTTAGAATAGGAATACATTTCTCCTATTCAGGAATGCCTTTTTATTACTTTTAATTTGACATTAATCAGCCAACTTCCAAAAACTATTCTGAAATAGCATCCAAATAAAAATGCTTTTGGTGCTTTTTTCATCAGTAAGTACCTACTAATTGAGTATTGAGTATTGAGTAAGTATTGAGAAAATATTTACCATGGGACTACTATCCTTGAGGAATCTAAAGAACATTTTTCCACGCCAACAAAAAGCGGGAAAAAGCGAAAGAATTTAAGACAACCGGACTCAAATGGACATTCTTCATTATAAAAGTGAACATTCTTAGAATGTGAGATCTATTCTCCAACTGGCATCGCATGGCTTTGTCTATCAGAACTTAATTAAATACCGAGTCCGCTCTGATGAAGCTCCGGTTCTTTTTTAAGGAAAATATGACGAGACTGCCTTTTAATGCCTTTTTCGTCGCCCTGAGTTTTTAATTTTCATGTCGCTTCATGCATTCTTATAAGGGAAATTTATGTGCTGGAATGGGAGTTACTTATAATAATATTTTTGTATTGTTTTTTTGAAGCTTATGTCTAATTATGTGTAAGAACGTCTACTGCCTTGCCTTCTGCATCCACCTGGTGGGGGCCAGCCTACGCTGCGTCTTCCGGTTCGTGATCACCACTAGAGAACCTTTCTTCCCCATCGGTCAGTTTTACGAGCGATGTGGCCTGCCGCTAATATCGCTCCTTTAAGTCTCCTGCGGCTTTTTTCTCTTTGTTCTTTTCTATTCCCTATTTGTTATTAAATAATGTTCCACTATCCCCACTAAGTACATAAAGTTTATTAAATTATACGGCGGGGATAATGGGAAATCGAATTAAAGTACATCATAATATGAATAGACACAATTGGAAAGAACACGCACAATTTTGTCTATTCCCAACATTCGAACAAGGATAGGGTTAATAACTACACTAAGGCACAGAACAGACAAATACCAAGTGCTTAGTCGGGTCATAGAGATCCTTTGTATAAATCATACCGGTGGAATAAAAAAAAATATATATTTTCAGAAAAAAAAAAATAAACATTCATTAGATCAACAGCCGGAAGAGGTCCACTGCACAGGCCTCCTCCATAAAACGCTACTTTAAATAAATATAAATAATAAATAAATAATACCCAACGATCACATACATAGATCCTGGACCCTAACTAGGATTCCCTGTATCTAGGGACCCAGGAACTACGAGAACCATGCTCCCACAACACCCAGGCACAGAACAAGTATTTGCGCTTTTTTTCCGGGCACAAATACTGGTCCTGTCGCGGGAATCGAACCCGCCACCTCCGGGTTATGAGCCGATTTGCTCAACCACCACACCACGGAGGCTGTCATAGACTTTAGACGCTTATTATCAAACTTATATTGAGTTTAGCCACTATTTCTAAGGGAATATCCATGCAGAAGTAGGCCGCAGCATTCTCTTCGGTAAGTATGTAGGTCTAAAATCTTATGCGATCACAAAGAAAAAGCATTATTATACGCGTGCAGCCTGTGGTTGAACTATACCCAGAGAACATATGCATCTTTAAGAGATCAATTTAATAATGCATTTAGAATGTTGATTGGTCATCCTCGCTTTTGCAGCGCATCATTAATGTTAGCGGAAGCGCGTGTTGATTGTTTTTATGAAACAAAAGCGCAACTCTAGTGCGGCGAGTACGGGCAATGGCATGGTGAGGGTCGTGGCAGACAGGATAGATTGTTGCCCATTGTAGCTTGGAATAAATGAATTTTAATTTTTCATACCAAATATTTCCAACCTATCTATCTACTAACCTATAGCTATACTATACTATACAGTGGGCCCGATTTTGAAGGCTTTATAAAACTTGCTAAACCACTTAAAACTAAATGGTCGCGACACTTAACATCGGGCAAATGACCAGCTCATCACGTCATTCAATAACCAACATGACGAACTGATATAGGTTTCTTGTGTTCACGGAACCCTAAAAACGTGTTTATTCTATATTTTATTTTCTTAAAACATGACCAATTAACAAGTCCAGCTATTTTATTAAGTTAAAGTAACACGTATAACTGTGTTCTGAAAATAAAATAAATAAATACAATTAGAAACGTACAAATCAGAAAATGTTTCATGCACTAGCAACACTACCTATAATTGTTCACTGGTTGCGGTCACAGAATATCCAGAAATTTTAGCAATCACCATAGGTTATAGCGAAAATGTAGTAGTTTTTTTTATCTGTGAATTTAATTTAGGTGTATGAATATAATTCAGGAATCATTCAATTTTTTAGTTAGAGTGTGCCTTCAAAATACCAAATTTTAATACTGTCACTTAAATTTAGATAAATTTAAAATTCCCATAACTAAAACTAAAGCCTTCAAAATCGGGCCCAGTAGGTACCTATAACAATCGCCAGAAGTGGATTCTATATAGAATCGCGCTGCTAAGTGATTTGTCCGTTCCTCTGCATTATTGATGTGCAACGGGCCGGATTCCCGAGCACTGCAAATTGTAATATACGCTGTTTCAATTCTCTTGTCTATATCTAGGTATAGGTAGGTAATTATAGGTAATTGGTAGAAGTGGTAAAAACGTTTAAAATAAGTAATAAATTGTCAAACTTAAACTCAGTTAGTAATGTGGGTACTCGGGAAGCTACGTACTAAGTACATATTTAAGTTTTAAGGAATATCAAACTAGACTGCCTAAGTGCTTACTAACTATGACTGTGTAGGTAGTGATCATTATAATTACTATGTAATAATTAAGGTTAAGCCACTAATGTGGGTATAACTTTTAAATCTTTTTGATGTGAATTATAATAACTATTACGTAGCTACCCTACATCAACATTGTAACATAACTAATTTAAGGTAGGTCAGTGGTGGGTATTTGGGTTTTAAGTCGGCCAGTCTTAATTATTAGAAGATTCTGTTATATAAGTACTTATCTATAGTTTTACTTTTATGTTACCGTTCCTGCTCGCATATAAAAATAATATTTTGTATTTTCACTTGCAAGAGAATATGATTTCTTTAAGTGAAAATAAATATCTTAAACCTAACCTAATTAAGATGAGGGGTGCTTTGATAGGTTGGTTTCAATTAATGAGATGGTAATCTAAATCAATATTTTAATGCTACGTAATTATTTATCACCAATCTATTAGTGAAACAGTTGCTACTTTCGCTTTTTAGGGTTCGTCCGTCTGTCTGTCTGTCTTTCTGTCTGTCTGTGTGTCCCTCTGCTGTAAGATCTCATGAACCATGATAGTTAGACAGTTGAAATTTTCACAGATTTCTGTTATCGCTATAACAACAAATACTAAAAAACAGAATAAAATAAATATTTAAGGAGGTTCCCGTACAACCAACGTGATTGTTTAAAGATAATGGTACGGAAACCTTCGTGCGCGAGTCTGATTCGCACTTGGCCGGTTATTCGTTTTTGTCACCCATCTAGGAGCGAGCATCATCAATTCATCTCCCAACCATCTGTTCATCATTTACAATAAATCTTGAACTCAAGAATAAATAATACAAAAGTAACTATAATAGGTAGAAGATAAGTATGTACAGTCCTACAACATTTATTTACAGTCCTGTCACTTCCCAATGCCACTCGTTGAAAATTCAAGAAGCATTTTCCAATTCAATATCCTTCTGTTTATGACTAAAGCCTTGGGGAAAAGAATGTTAAATGAATTAAGAATCCAGTCACTTTATTTTCATAAAGCAAATTTTTAATAGTGCATGGTAGCGATGGAAACTAATGAGATTTTGCGTAAATTTCATAAACATGCTAATTCACGAGTCTTAGCATGCTAATTGCTATTGCTATGCTATTTGCTAAAATGAAATGAAATGGAAATGAAAATTGAAATGAAAATTGAAACGAAAATTAAAATGAAAAATTATATGAAAAATGAAATAAAAAAGAAATGAAAAATTAAATGAAACTTTATATTAAAAATTAAATTCAAAATGAACTAAATTAATTGAAATAAAATTTCATATTTCACAGATTCGCAACTACATTTCATTTGCGAAATGCTAATTGAGTTTTCACATGCTAAAAATGAACGTGAATTTTTTTTTTTGCTGTTTCTAGAATGCCTATTTAAAAAGACATTCTATTTATATTACAATCTAGTCATCTACTTGACTAATGAGTAATTCTAATTTAACCTAAACTTCTACAATCAAAATATTCTAAGAATGTGTCCAATAACACGTTTCTTATTGTCTCTATTAAGGCGAAGACACATGGTTCTTGTGTTCTTTTTAGGTAGCACTTGTTTGCACTGCACCACACTATACTAACATTTTATACACTATGTCACTACACGTGAATGGTAATTAATCCATCACTAGTGCATGGTAGTTCTATTCCGTACATGTCTTCTTATGGGTAGCATTTTTATCTCGTGTGCATTTAATTAAAAATCTTGTCCTTGGGTTAATTTGGTTGGCACTTAATGTATTCTGTATAATACGTCCATGTAACGAGTTAGTACTAATCGGTCACAGTTCTGATACCTACTAGCGAGAATACTTATAAGTATTTTCCTGATTGCTTCGCTTGCTTGTTTTTAAGAAAACCTTCCTTCCTTTTACCTAAATAACCAATCGAATATTCGGTATATTTCGGTAGCAATACTTTCCTATTTTAAAATTACTATGATACCCTTACCTATTATAATGTAATAACTTTCTCTACTACAAAATATTGTTTAGGAGAAACCCTTCTTCAATCGTCATTACTGCTCCAGGAACCGTTAGAAGAGCAATGAACCGACTGTGACAGCTTCCAAACAGAGAAGACTTTTGAAAGGCCTACATCCTTTCAACGCCCGGGAGTATGTTCGCGCCTCATTGCTCGATATAAAATACTCCTTCTACAATAAAAAGAAGAACGTCAATGAAAAACATAGAATTCAACAAATCTACAAACAATTCCTTTATGGCAAATTTACCTAAAATAAAAATTTCCTAAAACTAAACCAAAACTCATTATTTGTTCCTGTTGAAAGACCTTCCTTTACCTTCCTTAACCAATCAAATATTCGGTATATTTCTGTAGGCCTAGCACGAATATTACGCGCGCGTAAGTGTAACTTTAACGTAAAGCAGTTGCATGGCATTTGATCAGCGCCCCATACCTACAACTGCCTTACGTTAACGTTACACTTACTTACTCGCGCGTAAATATTCGTGCTATGCCTACTGTACCTATTATTATAATATCTGTGCCTATTCTAAGGTAATACAATTCTCCACTACAAAATATTATTATGTTACGAAAGCTGAAAAACAAAATCTCCACTTCCTCGGTTAGAAAAACAACCTCTTATTGATCGTAACACGTAACATCTACCACATTGTCTTCGTACGGAAGCCACGCACGCCCAATTGCGCGCAGTTTGGTGCAATTCCTATTCAATTTGAATCGAGACAAGTGGGGTGGGATGGGGAGGTTTTTGGGGTAGAGTGGGGTGGAATGGGGTGGCTGACTGACGACGCCGCGCTGATGGCTAAATCGTGTTCGATTCGCACCTGCTTGAGAACGGAACGGAAGTGGCTTTGCTTTGAGGCATTATGCGAGTCTAAGCAGGCTGCAGGCCATACCTACCTAAGTGTGATTTTCCTGGACTGACTCTGGTAGAATACAAAGATTGGTCGCCTGAAAAAAAATTGTGAGAAGTAGTTTCTTTTATAGCCTGCTGAGATGAAGATAAGCGTATAAAAGTACATAACAAACTTAAAACACTTAAACCTAAGAACTAAAAGTTAACAATCTATACTTAAAATAATTATGCTTAGACAATAATTGTACTAATAAAAATATATTTATTCATTCTATATTTAACTACCCTATTAGTTTCAGATATTCTTTTATTATCACTCATTATCGATACTTAAACAAAACAATGAATGCTAGAACTATAATATTTAGGAAGTCAGACTAAATCCTCTCTAAAATTACTGAAAAGTTTCAGCATGATTATCTACTATATAGTACATACTATTGTATATGTATAGTTCCTAGAAGTTTAATAAAGATTTAATTGTAAGTACAAGGTCTTAAGAAGTAGAATATTTATCATGTTGCGATTCGTAGTAACCAAAATTTCAAAACCATAACCAGAATTCTAATTTGCTTGAAATGTGAGTAACTAAGTAACTACCAAGGAACTTATACGTATACTATCTAACTACTTTAATTTAATTCAAAATTCAAAATTTTGAAGTAGAGCTACTATTGTATTAAACTAAAAAAGCCGTAGAAGGCAAGACAGTTTCGTGACACCGCAGTATCGTCACTACAAACTGTCGTCTCACGGCGAAGAATCCGCGGCCGCAAGTTTGCCGCGCGCCGACTCTGGCTGGAAGTTGCGAAGCGAATTCGAAAAGAGAAAGAAGTTGGGTCACTGGTTTCATAAGTTGGCGGGAAATGTGCATTTAGTTTATTTTTGGTTTTAGAACGCAAAAGTATGAAGTCTTTTCTGGCATAGAACTTATGGTGCATCCTGCCAGTGTTTGAAAAGTGTTTTAACTTTTGATTATTTTTAGTTAGTTTCGTTTAGCAGACATAGGTATCTAGTTTATAAATTAGTAGATTAAAATTATTAAATTAGTAGGTATAACCTACGTATAGATTACTTTTTTATCTTGGGTAGAAAATATTGTGCTATAGGTACTTAATCGCACAATAATCTGAAGATAGACAAAAATAGTTTTTGGTGCAATTTGTACCTTCTGGCCTACAATACTTAGTTGTTTTGTAGGTGGGCGCCTGTTACAGTGTACATCCTGAAAATTTTATGCAAAAACATTTTTAAATACCGATAAAAGAAATAGGAGCTATAGGCACATTTTGTTCTCCATAAAACCCTATAAATTCATAGGAAACATGAAAACATAATTCACGGGAAATGAAATTTCATTCCCATTATTTTCTCCGCTAAATTCATTATCCATTTACGGTTTCGCAGGCAATTGTTTTAATCCGATACCGACCGTGGCCCGATGTGGAATGAAATAATTTAATAGCCCCCCTGTCCCCCTCCCGGATTCAAGATGGCGGCGGTGGGGCGGAGCGAAGGGTGGGGCCAGCCGCCTCATTTGAATTTCGAACGCGAGCTTTCCGAACGTGTGTTCAAACCGGTTTTCGGCCAATTAATTTTGGTATAATCGGTTTCTGCATTCTGTTTGTATCGGGCTTTATTGTTATCATCGGCAGAATAGGGTTGATAGTGCGCGAATGAGGTTTGTTCAAGGGCGATAATTGAAAGAAAGAAAAAATATACAAATAAAAACCAATCTAATAGGGGTATAGGTAGGCACCTGAATAATTGTTTTCGAAAAAGACAGAATACACCCACCCTATGTACATTTTATCCTGACCATCATTTACATTTTGATTATTTTACACGGATAAAAATACCGATATACTGAAAAGCCAAATAGACGGGTTGGTGTCCACCACCATCCACACGGTCGGATTTTACACCAACCAGACCAAGGTGAGGCAAATATGACCTTGGTCGGTGCTTGGTCCCGATCGTGTATTGTGCATAAGTCGCTACTGAATCGAGGGGCTGCATTAAAGTCGTAAGCTTATTTTTTTAGTATTTTACCCGGGAAAATCCATTTTGAAGTTCACTACCTTCCATTCCACCAAGGTTGGCGGAATTGATAATGGATTTTCCCGGGTAAAAACAAAATGGTAAGTATCCTAAGATTATGTGAGGCTCACCGCTGCTTATGAGGCAGTAGGTACTTATAAACTACTAAACCCAGACCACGACTATACCAGTCGACTATGTGTTAACTCGGGAGTTACTTCCCGGTGATTTATGAAAAAAAAAAAACTGGTCCCAGCATATCTATTTTTACAAGCCAGACATTGAAATATTAATACCATTATACTTACTACAAATATAAACCTATTTATTGATTTTTATTAAAATTGCGATAGTACCAATCGCTCCTAAAATATCTAAGTAAGATATTTTTGGAGAATTACGTTATGAAACATTTTTACTTCTCATATCAACCGCTATTACCTAAAGCATTTTCAATTTTACAACACGTACGATTCTGAAAAAAAGAACCTCAATGAAAAATCCCTAAAACAGACAATAAGTCAACCTCTCCGAAGCCAAAAAAAAAGTAAATCCCACAAAGCTACCAAAGAGGCGTCCGTAGAAAATAATCACCGCTTTCCATCAGCCATTGTGGCAAACATTTCAAATCGTCGCGAGGTCTTCGCGCTTTCAAGAACATAATCCTTCAGGAAGCATTGTTGGCTGCGCGAAGACAGAACATTAATCCTGCCTTTTGAAGACAAGAGATATCCATCAATTGTCAACATTGGACTGGAGGGGCGCATCCCTGTTTTCCGCCTTGCGCCACCCCTGCGCCCCCTCTACTCACACAGAGAAAATTTCGCCAAAGATTAAGGAGGGTAAAGAAGTGCCTGTGTCGTTGTAGCAAAAGTATAGCTGTTGCCTATTATTTTATTTTATTAAAAATTTCATAATTAAATGTTGCTGTATTTTAATAAACCCGCGTCTAAAGCGGAAAATAATATACAGAAAATAATGAACCTAAATTATACGTCTACCTTTTCACCAAACAGCGACCGAGTTTACGCAAAGATTTGAACATGAAAGATGGCAGGTGCTCCGTTTCTTGGCAGAAGAAGGTACAAGTGGAACCAAAAATCATAACAGTCTCAAGAAATCCACTACTGAACATAAACCTCTCCGACAGAGCGCCACTATGAACAAATTTGAACGAAATCGTTTAGAATAAATTGGCAGATTGTCAACTGCAGCAGAACAACTTACTTGTCCCGAACATGTTATTGTGACATTATGAAATTACCAAAAAATACCTAAATAGAATGTCACTTCCGCGTTTTACAACTCGCTACTCTCTGCCACCGAGCTCCATGACTATAGGCGAGTGAGCTAGTGATTGTCAAAATTTGTCGTCCTAGGAACAAAGCGTTATTTACCGAGAGAGAGCCTTTGTGTCGACATTTTACCACTCCACATAATATTGTGAAAGTTCCCAATGCGCTGTTTACTGACGGCTTTATGAGGATTGCGGCTTTTTGTGCTAGGTGAGGATTAGTGATTTTTAGGTTTAAATAAAGCTTATATTGTGTAAGGCTGGTGTGGAAGTTCTGGTGTAATTGATTTGCTAATATGTCAGCAGGTACAGGACGTACAAAATAAAAAAAAATGTTATTATCATATCTTCTCGAGTTGATGATGCTTTATTTAGAGCCATGCTGAAATCTTTATGTCTTCCCTATATAGAAGTACGTATCACATCACTCTATTACAAAGGAACATTTTACCAGTATTAGTTGGTTACAACTTGCAACACTTACAACTAGCTAACAAAAAATAAAAATAATAAATATGAAATAGGAAAAACAAAAGGTACGCTCGCGCCCCCATAGAGACGCTAGCGTGTCAGGTTGTAGAATAGAGCATTTATGTGTGATTTACCTATAATATAGTCAATAGGCTTGTGTCCTGCTATTAAAAATTAACAAATTAATATAATTTTCATAAAGTAGGTTAAAAATTAATGCAATAATTGAAAGAATTAGTAAAATCGGTAAATAAATCACGGAGTAATAAGCTTTTAAAGTTTCATCGCCTGTTTCTTTCTCGCAGAACAGAGCCTTGTAACTGTGGGATATGACGTCACATGCCTAACAGATTGTATGTAAATCTACCACAGCTTAGCAATGAGGTACTATGAAAGTGGAAGAAGTGACGTCACTGCGCGATTGAACTGTCTCTTTCTATTCCTGTATTTTAAAATGTTTGTAACTTTGTCATTTTTTGAGATATTTAATGTTTGCTTTCACGAATGTTTATGTTTTAAGGAATATTATTAATTCGTGCAATAAAAAAAATAACACGACAAAAGCCTATTAATTTTTCCTTGTATTGCTCGTGGTCTACCTTAAAATATCTGGGTGTACCACGGGGATATATTTTTTCCCGTGGTCTACCTTAGCTTATCACCTGGGTGTACCATGGGCAATTTCTTAAATATTAGTTTACCCTCAGAGCAAATTACTAGGTACTTACTTATATAAACTTTGTCATGTGTAAGCGCTCAGCGCCTATTATGTTCGGCACGAATATTGTTATTACTTTCCCCCATTTGTTTTCCTGCTCTGTGCAAAATGTGCTAGCTATAACTATGTTCTAAAGACATCAACTCTAAGATATTTAGTCGACATGGACGAACCCAAATCACATCTTACCCAGATGGGCCAACATTATCGTTGAGATCGTTATTGGTGTTATATGTACAAATACGCTGTCGACGGCACTGTCCCTTGGACGGGACGTTATTGACCTACAAACTATATTTTATTGACTTTGTTAATTTCTCTCTATGTTTTCTCTAAAATATAGATTTACCACTGAGAAAATAAACGCATAAAAAGAAGCTTGTTTGTGCTCTGTGGGGTTTACCCTCAGAGCAAATTACTATGGGCTTTACCTGCGCAAATGTGCTAGACTTCTTATTAAAATGTTTCAATTGTGATAAAATGTGTCAGCGCTCAGCGCCTATTATGTTCGGCACGAATAATTGTATTAGTTTCACCTATCTGTTATCATGCTCCGTGCAAAACTTGCTAGCTATAATTACGTTCTAAAATGCAAAGATAAGATAGTATTTAGACATAAGAACAAACCCAAATCACATCTTATCCGGACGGGCCAACATTATCACTGACATCGTTATTGGTGCTATATGTACAAATATGCTGTCGACGGTATTGTCCCTTGGACGGTACGTTATTGACTCGTCCAATAAACGTGCAGTCCGCGCGAGCCTTTTGTCAGCTACTGGCCTAGAAAATATGGAGATAGACTTTTTGAGAAATTGATAGATAGATAGATTAACTCTTTATTGAAACACACAAATTATAAACAAAGTGTACAAATTTAATGGAAGTGTTACAATGGGCGGCCTTATCGCTCAGAGCGATCTTTTCCAGACAAGTTTGTTTGGAATGGAATAACGCATAAGAAATGTCTTAAGAAACAATCACTTTCATGTTTTGCTAAGGTCGTCCTAGAACATTTTGATAAACAATAACTTAAGTAATTAAATATTATAAGTAAGTCATCAACAACAGCCTTAAGACGTAGGTACTGCTGAACATAAATAGGTAATTAATGAAAAATTTGTACTGTAAGTAATGTCGTTTTCAAATTTTTGAAGGCTTTTCCGTTTGAATTAGCATAAGTACGTGCTTGAGCTTCTTAACCTAACCTTACTTAGGTATAAGCGTTAGTTAAATTGAATCAATAATTAAAATTTCCTCTTGCCAACCTCTCATTCACGAGAAAAATGAGATCGACAGGATTTGTTTTTATTGTAAATTCGTAACGCAGCGTGTCTCAAGCTCTCAAGCTCAACTCTTCAAACAAAATATTCATCCAAGGGCTACACTCATTAAGTCAACGATAACTTCTTTAATGACGGTCATGTAGGTACGTATATCTTTAAGATATTTAATTTGGTGTAGGTAAATTTTATGAGACATAATTGGCAAAATCAAAAAAGCATGCAAGAGCTTTTGCTGGTACATAGTGGCTTCTTTAGTTAAACCAAAAGAGATGCGTGGACCTCGTTTGATTGATCCATCGTTGTAGAGAACGGCAGCCTTCGCGTAGGTAAGTTTACTGGAGATGTTGATCGTGTACCCTCTTGCTCTCACTCGCGGACTTGTAAATTGACGCGTGCAGGATGGCAGGCGAAGTTCTTGTCCAGAACAGTTACACGATATGGATGCCCGTTCCAATTATTCAAAATTTTTAAGGTGCAAAAATGCGCGTCAAAAAGCTTCGACAAATAAATGAAAACAGTCCTTCTCCACACTCTCAAGCCCTAACGGTCGTCTTATCCCCGCAAATTCTTTCGCGTGATTAAATGAGCCGCCGGCCATCGCTATATTGCTGTCCCGCGACTACACGCGCTAATGTACCCCCTAGCCACCCTTCCTACCCCCTTCCACCCTACTTTCTACATAGTGGACATGGATGCCCCAACGTGCCGAGCATCTTGACTGCTTCTTTGTTTTGCTATTGTTTTACTTGTATGATGTTCTTTTGTTCTTGTTCTAGGATGCCAGCTGCTAAGTGGCTGCCTTGGGAACTTTATTTATTCTAACCTGTGACAAAAATGTTGTACCTATTGATGATTTTTCACACATACCTTCGCACTACTCTTACTCTAATCTCTATCTGTATCTAGGACATGTGAGAAGCACACCATGAGTGCAGCTTGAATGGTGATACAAGCCCTTTTGGTCTAACTCACAGAGCATGAAAAACGTATGTGTTTCTAGACGAAACGTATTAATTTTCATGCGCGAAGCATATTTTTTTCGTGCTCTGTAGAAGCGTTTTTTTTTACTTGTGGTCCAATTGGATCTAGAAGATCCAGCAAAAAATATGTGCATATGTGCATGTTGTGCCTGATGTGCACGAACGTGTCGTGCATGAAGATTAGATGATTTATTATTTTAATAATACCAGGGTAGCATAATTTGGTAGAGGCCTAACTTCTGGTACGGCTAAGACAGGCTGACTGTAAAACAGGCTAACAGGCGCAGTGCAGTGTCACGCGAAACTTTATTATTTCAAAGTTCCGAATGACCCTGCAACTGTTATGGAACTAACTAACATACTAACATAACTGAAACTATATATCCTGTCTACCTATTGTAAAAAAAGTCATGGTCAGTACCAGCTCTAACTCTCAAAACCAATCTCCACTGGGGGGTGGTCAATCCCTCCCTAACATTAACCCCCTAAATTCATTACCAACGTCGCGACAGATTGCTCTCGGGAAAAAATATTTCTTTTGGACCGACACAATTGTTAGAGTCTGGAGGACATTTTTTGCGATATATTCGAGGCCGCGGAGCAGAAAATTATTTTAGGAAAATAGTGATGTGAGGTGTGGCAGACGGATTTCTTCCGTTGCGTAGACCTTTCTTGTTTGTCCCCAAGTTTTTATTTGGTAGGAATTTCGGGACAGAGGAATTTTTAATGTTGTTTGTCCCTGGAAGGACTGGATCTGGGGACTGAGACAGGAACTGTGCAGTAGCTTTAGTTCTTCATCTTTTCATTCATTATGTTTTTGAAAGCTTCTGTGTTCGGTGAGGTATAAATAGCGGAAAATTATTATTGTTTTATTTTCAACTTCTATGAATTGAAAAATTTTTATTTAAGTATTTGAAGTCAATTAACAAAAACACCAGCACCACGGCCGACCACGAACCGGAGGCAAGTAGCCACTCAAAGTGGCGCTCAAAGAAGGAGGCCTATGTTCAGCAGTGGACGTCTTCAGGCTGTTAATGATGATTATGAACAAAAAACATTCTTTCAAATTATGTTAGGTACCGTTTCAAAGTATATATAACCGCGTAAAAAACTAGCCCGAGATTCGTCAGTACCTACCTATTTTTTCATCTACCTTTTACACATTTTTTTAAAAACCATTCTACATCTAAGTAGTATCAAGCATAATAATATCAACAAAACCCATGTTAACAAAAATATACCTTTTAACTAAGTAGAACATCCAGTATGCAGAGAGCAAACATTTTAGGACCAAAGTATTACGGCCGCGGCCAACGGAACATTTTTCTGAGTAACAAAGCGAATATTGGAGAGGCTCCACAAAGGCCACGAGCTGGGGCTTTATAGGGATTAGAGATGCAGTAAAGTTTTATCGATAGAGGAATAAAAAATTAGTAACGGACTTTAGTTTCAGCCTTATTTTGAAAAAATAAGTAACCATGCTCTTACTAATAAGTAATCATGAAAATAAGTAAACGTAACACTGCATATCCATTCGTAACTTCTAATTTGGCTGCGATGGAAGTGAGGGAAGTTATGCTTTGATATCCGTATGCTAGTTAACACTTAAATCTATTAACTACAGTGAATAAATAACAATAGCGAATATACTTTGGGTACCTAACCGCTCAGGCGCTTCAACCACATGTGCGGCCGGCATCGCGCAACATGGACCGCTCCCCACCACAATTGTGGCTTACAGCTGATTGCGCTACTAGGGATGGCAATCAATTTTTAGAGGTGTCACTCGTTATAAATCGACTAAAATTGAAACTAGTTGAACATCACTATCGAATAAAGTAAAAGTCTCTATAATTCAGGAGAAAAAAAAAACGCCTCAGTCTAAATTGCATCTCGCGCCGAGCCGGCGCGCGCCGGCGACGGAGTAATTTCCTTTAGATACGGCGGAGCGTCAATTATTATGTATGGTGTTGTTGTGTGTGTTTTTTAAACTGCAACACACGTAAACATGCATTTGTTTAGACAGCCAAGTAATGCTACTTATCAAAACTAGTTTTGAAATTTTAATACACTGCTTAGTTTATTCGTATAAACCGTAAATATGCAAAACCATACCGCGCTATTTGAGGAGCGCTTTGGGACCTACCTACGCCCGCCGCACTGCGCCTGAGTGGCTAAACCATAAACTGTCATAATTTTTTTCTATCTGTGTTGACATATTTTGAAAGGGCCGGTTTCTACAAAGATTATTTAAAGTTGGTAGTTTTATAGACACTGTATAGGCGCTGATCCTGCTATTAAACTAAAACCACTAATCATCACGATAATAATAATTATTAATGTAGGTGTTAGGTATTAACACTAATATCTTTTGGGATAGAGCAATAGACTGCGACTCTACCAAACTCTATAGCTACTAAGTATACCGTTCCTTATTCTGTGCTACTACTAACTTTTCAGTATTTTGATTTTTATTTACAAATATGATTAAAGCAGCTTATTAAAGCAGAATGGCAGACTTCATCATATTATAATACTTAAAATCGCAATACCTTTGGCTTTGCCTGAATCTATTTAATACCAAGTTAAGATTTTTTATACGCAGTTTAAGTATATAAAAATAATCTAAATTTGATTTATTACGTGTTATGCTGTATGTGATCTCGATTACAATTAAATTGCCTTACTGTTAATATAAAAAAGACTGTTAAATAGTTTTATTTCATCGACTTCCTTTTCCCATCTCTAGTTGAAACTGACTCAGCTACGACAAGAGCCTATACATACCTACATGTAATTGTCTGTAAGTACATTTTTCTTTGAGGTTACTCTCTATTAAATGCTCAAGTCAAATAGTAAGTAGGTACCTTGTCAGACCACAAAGGTGTACAACATCAAAGTCGGGTTAATTGTTCCTCAAATTATTATGAATTTGACAAAGTCAAAGGGCAATGGCAGAATTATGCGAGGAGTGTAATTATTGCAGGAAGGTTGGTTGTTTGATGCTTTGAACTTACGTTGGTAGCCGCAGTAGGTCCTAGAACTTTTACTAATAACCAGCCAAGTGCGAGTCGGCCTCGCACACAAAGGGTTCCGTACCATCATTACCTATCTATATAAACGAGGTGTTTCCGCTGAGCTACAACATGGGGCACTTCAAACGACGGGTAAATAGAGTCCTTAAAGTTAGGCAACGCATCGGCAACGCCCCCGGTGTTGCAGGTGTCTATAGGCGACGGTAACTGCTTTCCATCAGGCGGGCCGTCTGCTTGTTTGTCTGTCCATGTTATAAAAAAAAAAAACGAGTAAAAAATCACGTGTTGTATGAGAGTCCCCTTAAATGTTTATTTTATACTGGTTTTTAGTATTTGTTGTTTAGCGGCAACAGAAATACATTATCTGTGAAAATTTCAACTGTCTATCACTGTATTCACTGTTCATGAGATACAGCCCGGTAACAGACGGATGACATCGGAGCCTTAGTAATAGGGTTTGCCTTTGGGTAGCTAGGTACGGTGCATTTTAAAAAAGTTACTAATACAAGTAGTTGAAATAGCTATGGCCAGGCCACGTGCCACAGCTCGTACAACTGAGGAAAAATGAATCCGAGAACCTATTGCAGTAAACAACTCTTATGAAAAAATCATCTCTCTCATCTATATCTATCTATATCTATACATATAATAAAACTGTAGAGATAAAAAAATCTGTAAATGCAAGATATCGAAAGAAAAATTACACAGGTAGGCTTGAAATTTTTCCATGATCACGTTAAGCTACTTTTTAGACATTTTGTCTGTTTGTTTGTTTGTTTGTTTGTTTGTTTGTTATGGCACAGCTCCAAAAATATTGAAAGGATTTTCATGCGGTTTTTACTAATAAGCTTAGAAAAACCCGGCGCAAAACATAGGATATATTAAATTTATATAATATCATTAATTTTTTTTTGAGAAAATGATTAAGATTTCATTATGAAAAACGAAACAAGATTGTAACAAGATGGCCGCTTCAAGCCTTCAAGGTAAGTTTTTTTCTTATGTTTTGGCTCCACTCATAGTGCCTATTTAGCCAGTGTCAAAAGGTAAGTTTTATTTTGGCTACTAATCATAGATGAGGGAAAAAAAATCTCTCTCTCTCTCTGACGGTAATTTTATCTCGGGTTTATCCGGAGGCACAGATTAAAGAAAAAAATATCTGTTACTATTATGGCGCGGCTTCATATACCTTCGCTGTTGAGTTGGCGCGCAATAACATCTCTATTGACTATCCTCGAAGTTTTTGTAGCGCACGAACCCAGACACACAGTCAATTTGTTTGTCTGCTGCGCGACCGACGTGGGCTAAATAAAATGGAGGAAGCAGTAGCGTTATATTGCATGTCGGCGAATAAATATGTTTTACAAACAGTGAGAGTACTATTTGCGATTACAAAAATAAATTTTAATAGTTTTAATTTATAATTCCTTAGTAAGTAAAGCATTTTTTTATTATTTGTATGTTTATCTGTCCCTTTGAATACGGATCACGGTTGTTATAGCGGCAACAGAAATATATCATCTGTGAAAAATTCAACTGTCTAACTATCGCGATTCATGAGTACATCCTGGTGACTGATGGACAGACAGACAGACAGACGGGCAGCGGAGGTTTAGTAATAAGGATTTACCCTATGAGCACGGAACCCCAATCATTTTTATTTCATTCTGAACAATCCCCACTGCACTAAGCAATAAGGAAGTAAATTAATGCATGTTTTTATTTATAACTTAAAAGACAAAAAACAGTAAATATCAATTGGCGCGCCTGCATTACCGGCAGTGTACCGTGCTTTTCGGGCTACGGCGAAATACATCGCGCGATAATTTCGTCTGAGCTCGATGCAATGCAGATTAGAGAAAAACAATGTGTTCATTATGTAAGTAACTATACCCAAGGAAGACATATGTATTACATACAGATAAGTTTTTTCGTTAACCTGTGGTCCAAACTATAAAAGAGGATAGGAAGGTAGAACCTTCTTGAATATGAGCACAACATAGAGAACAACAAATTTCGAAAACTAAAAACTTCTTGGACTTTTTATTATAAGTTTTAAGGCTTCACGCTATATCATATTTAGCCAATATTGAAACATAACTAAAACTATTATTCATGTTTTCGATTTATTGGGTTCTGGCGAGGGCAAAATTCTTTATTAGCGATCTGGTATTATGTGATAGTTTGCAAAACCCTACTACGCGTTACCATTCGAAATAAGTATTTAAAATTGTAATTATAGTACCTATAGCTTAACCTATAGTAGTAACATATTCAGTAATCTGTGCCTATAGGTTCTTAATTTATTGACCCTTGCTTTTGCTACGCACTGTAAAACCTTTTTTTATGGAGGTATACCTTTTTTATTTTGGCATTAGACAAAATTTGTATTTAGCCAATGACAGGAAGTATTTTATGATAACTGTTTAAAAGGGTAGGTTCTTAGACTTTTTATAATCATTCATAAGGCTTCACGCAATTATCATACTTAGCCAATATTGAAGCTTACTTAATTAACATTTTTATTCAAGTTTTCGATTTATAGGGTTTTGGCGGGAGCAATGTTCTTTATTACCGATCTGGTCAAATGTATTATTTACATAAACTTACTACACGTTACCAATCTAATTAGGTAGATAAAATTATTTTTGCGCTACTCCTACATTCTTGATCGACCCCAAGGAAGTTTTAAGGTACCTGGGGGTCTAGCAAAGATACCAACCACTAACGCTAACTCCAAAATGTACTAAGATGACATTTCGGAAATCGCTTACTTTCCCCAGCTAATGTCATTTCAATACAGTTTTGGAGTCAGCGTTTGGCGTTAGCGTTAGTGGTCGGTATCTTTGCTAGACCCCCTGTAGTATTTATAGCTACTTAAGTTATAGACCCTTACTATTGCTACGCATTAAAACCTTTTTTATTTTGGCTTACTTTAATAGCCAGAGGGCGTGCTATTATTTGTATTTAGCCAATGATACGAAATATTTTAGGAAAAATGTTAAAAAGGGTAGACCAGGTACTTAGATATAATAATATGTAGGTATTCATTATGGCAATTGTATCCTCGAATTAACAACCTGGCGCGTGACGTTCGTTTTTGACCTTTTTTTGATTTGTTCTTCTTCTTCTTCTTGCATGTTGAAATAAGTTTTTAATAGTTAAAATATTTTAAATCTGTGGGCTTTTAAATAAACAACGGGAGCAAAAAATGATTGATTTCTCGGTTACTTCAAGAAGGTTATAGTTATAGTAGGTAATTAACTATCTTTTGGGTGTAAGTAATAATTATAATTACGATTTAACCTACTTCCTCACATTCATCACTAGGTAGGTATGTTGAAAGTGCAGTGGGAATGAGACAGCGTGGAAAATAGTGGACATAATAATTATAACTTTGGAGTGATGGTTTAGTATTTGTAATTCCCAATTAATATTAAGAAAATTAATTATGTACGCATCGTACAGGTAAATGCATATGTTCAGCAATTTATAAACTTATTATTGACACTGGCTAAATGTAGGTAAGTACTCAATTCGTATGGAGTCAAACTTAAGCTGGTAAAAAATGGAACAAAAAGCGCGCGGATAATATGTAAAACTGAGCAAAACAGCATCATCGTGTGTGATTCTTCCATATTTTTCTAACTGTACCTGCCTGCTTAGGTAACTACTGCCTAAACAAAATTTACTGAAACTTCTGTTAAAGACCTGAGTGAAGTGATGATGATTTCTTTTTGTTGTAATATGAAGAGGTACTTATAAAATTGTAGTTTTTTGTTTGAAAATTGAAAATTTTAGGTAATGGCTTAAATAGCTTCCACTCACGGCTATGCTTGCGTTATACCTATACCTATGCTAATACAGGTTACTGTGCTCAGCTTCGAAAAGATTTAGTGGATTTTGTTGTTTGGTACGAAATGCATGATCTATTATTAGACTATAACGTAAAAATAACATAATACAAGCGTGCGAAGCCGCGGGCAAAAGCTAGTTTTAAAATATGTTCGAAATACAACCAATATTCAAAAGCAATAATCCTAGAGAATCAGTGCGCACACATGACGTTCAACAAATATTTACGCTAGGCATGCTGTCCGACGGTGGATTATGGGATTTTGTTATGGGAAACTGAGTAATAGAAGCTTACAAATGTGTACAAACAAATCTTTAATAGGCCTTTAAGTTTTATGCTATGTTAATTATTAAAAGTTGTTGTTTTGATTCCTTATTTTTTAATATGGAGAAGTAAGTCTGTACAATATAATAATCATCTTAAACGACAATGAACAATTTGACTAAACTATTAAAATACGCCAAAATTCAAATTGTTTTTTAAATTAGCTTTAGATTGCCCGTTATTCGCCAAAACAGAATCTGTTTGTTATGAAAAATGCACCTGCCCTCCGCGGCCGCGCGGCCGCCGGCGGCGCGCGGCGCGGCGCCGAGGGGCGTGAGTGTAATTTTCATTGTTTGTACTTAGCCATTTATCCAACCAAATAAAAAAAGTATATTATAATCACAGATGGTCAAGTGGTAGAAAAGAAAATGCAGTCTGGTTTTGGCGCCAATACCTACGTATTTTTGGTTTCAAGTACCTACCTAAAGTAAAGCTTTTAAGTTTATTATTTAAAGAAAGAAAGAAAGAAAGAAGGAAAATACATTTATTCGTGACAGTAACACACACAACATTACACTTCATAAATGACATTACAAAACAATATACACACAAACAGAAGCAGTGCCAAGCAGTTTACTTATTATGAACTCTTTCTTTGCCACACATAGGAATTTGGTATTTTTTTATGTAGTTGAATGACGTAACGAGGTGACTGACGAACTATTCGTACTACTGACGGCTTCCCATAACAGATTCACCTGACTGAAAAACCGCTCGTGTGAATGGGGTCTACTGATTTTCCAAATTATAAAGCTTCACGTGCAATGTGCACTGCGCACGCCACCATCCTGAGACCTCACAGCAGCCTAGTATTACTAGACTGATATCAGATCGTAATAAAATCTCATTTGGTCGATAATTTCACTAGCTATGATACGAATGTCCTTAAAACCGGGACACATTGACTAGTATATTAGATATCTGTGGACACAATACCTAATGCATGCACTACTGACTGGTGGCAGCAAAACTGACAAAGTGGGTACACGAAGAATCAAAATCGGAAGCCATATGGCCCAAATATCGATAAGTCCGATGACTTATTTCGATAAAGGATGTGACACAAACTGATCCCGTTATATATGGTTTGCTGTGATATCGCGGTAACGCGCGCCCTAATAATAGCAGTTAAACTGTTAGGGCGTGATATTGCAGAAATTCACGGGATTATTATAATTTAATTTGAACAAATAGATATCGTAACTCATTGCTGATGAATTCTATTGTAGAAGGGTCGGATGATGTTTAAAATAATTATGACCAGGAGATATGTATAGGAACATACTATGTTAATGGCAATGGACAGGCCACATCGCTCGTAGAACAGACAACCGATGGGAAAGAAAGGCTCTCGAGTGGCGACCACGAACCTGAAGACGCAACGTAGGCAGACCCCCCACTAGGTGGACTGATGACCTGGTGAAAGCCGCGCGGAGCCGATGGATGCAGGAGGCGAGCAGCCGCTCTAAGTGGCGCTCCCTGGGGGTGGCCTATGTTAAGCAGTGGTCTTCAGGCTGTTAATGATGATGATGATGATGATGTTAATGCTTGGGGTTTTCTTGTCAGATAAGGAGATCTGCAGGAGAACTAAAGTAGCTGTCGTAAAGTTATCAATTGATCTAACTTTTGAATATTAAAAAGTTCAAAAATGCCATAAAGATAGAAAGAGGCTTTGCAAGCCAGAGGCATGTGTTTCACTTCAACTTATGTCGTGATTTTATCAATTGATAAATTCACGACAGTACCTAGCTGATGTACTTAGCTCTTAGAGTTAGCTTCAATTATAAACAATGGGCAGGTCACGTCGCTCGCAGAACTTACAACCGATGGGAATGAACGGGTCTCGAATAGCGACCATGAACCGGAAGACGCAGCGGTAGGCCCACGGTGGAACGACTGGTTAAAACCACGGGCCGACGATGGATGCAGGAAGCAAGCAGCCGCTCAAAGTGGCGCTCTGTGGGGGAGACGAACGTTTAAGGCGTCTTCAGACTGATAATGATGACGATGACTACCTACTTATTTGTACTTACTACTTTCTATAGAATGCAACATTTACACAGCACATGTGCATAAAGCTAAAACACAGCTGAGTTGTAATTTTAATTACTCTGTGACACAGCTTTTAATTTTTATAGCTTCACCAATCGGTTCATTCAGATTGATATGAATAAACTGATAATCCTATTACGTTTTGTACTGGACACTTGTCTACGCAAGTGTTTAATGAATTGGATTATAGAAGCGATCGGTAGGCTGCGTTTGGTGGGCGCTAAAATGTAGTAAGTGGCTACGAAGTACTACGAACGCTACGCTACGACCGTAGCAAATGATTTTGGTCGTAGTGTTCGTAGTGTCTTCGTAATAAAGTTTTTTGCTGGAGACTTTCTTTTTTTAGTCCGATGAGCAAAAAATCACGTTTGTTGTATGGGAGACTCTTTAAATATTTATTTTATTCTGTTTTTTTTTTTGTATTACCTATGTTGTTGTGCTGCGGCAATCTGTGAAAATTTCAACTGTCCAATTATCACGGTTCATGAGATACAGCCTGGTGACAGACAGACAGACAGACAGACGGACAGCGTGGCCAAAGTAATAAGGTTCGCTTTACCCGTTGGTTACAGAACCCTAAAAACTGTCAAACATTTTCCTATAAAACAAAATTGCCATTTTTGATTAGATTTACATTTTAGTCATGGATTAGTCATAAACTATTATGGTATTACAACTCCTGTGTCTTATTTGACTAACAACAAGGACTTAATATTTTTGTGCTGAAAAGTAATCATATGAACGGCTAGTCGAACTTCGTTACGAGCGCTACATCCCAATAAAAAAAACAAAGGCAATCTACATCTTCTAAAACACCAAGCAACATTTTAGCGGCACGAGTGGTGTCATCGCATCTGGTAATGACCACCCGCGATCATCGCTCACCACCCAGCTTGACTTAAACGCTGTGTCTCCCCAAACATAATTATAATTACAAACCTTATACCAACAAAATAAAGATCAAATTTCATCAACTTTAAAATAAGTTATTTGCTTAGCGAGATCGAAACTTTATCACCGCAGCATTAAAGCTCAATTTCGTATAGTTTACTCGAAGTTAATTTCGCGAAATTTATTTAACTGTGACTCTAAATCCATTGCTATAAAGTTCAATTTGGAATGAGATTAATACTTATATTAGTTTTTTGGTATGGAATATAAAATGTTCTCTTTGGCCGACAGATGGCGCGTGGAGGCTAATACCGCATAATGGTCGAATCGTTATTGGTTATGATGTAAATAAAATCAATGAGTCTTCGGTTTATGGGGATTTATAGTTGAAATATTGTTTATAAGATCATTTTTCAATATGCTGAGTCTATAAGTTAATATATTTGTTACAGTTTACTTACACATTGGATCGTGTGTGAATCTATTTTGTTACTTATGCCTACCTTACACTGACTTCGTGGTCAAACAGTAGGTAGATTTTAGGGTGGGTTGCACCAGCTTACTTTAGCTGCTAACTGTAACCGTCCACGCTTCGCCGGGCGGGCCGGGTGGGCTAATGTCAAAATCTGACAGTAACTTTAACTGTCATTATGGTGCAACTCAGCCCTAATGTAGGTATGTATCCCACTATCATTTTTTGCAGTGTAGATACCTATTCAACCGGATTTGATGAAGAATCCGGTTTTTTTTTTCATAAATGAACTCATCAGCTTATTAACATACCCGGTAGGTACACTTACCTACTTAGGCCTAGTTAGATGCAGCTAACGAGTAATTCACTTGACCCTCTAGTTTATCAAATGATATCGTTTTTTTTTTTTTTTTTTATGGCAATTGTTTAGCACATTTTTGCCAGTGTCATGTCAAATGATATCGATCTACTAAAGTTTGGTAGGTAGGTACCTACTCTGGGTACCTATTCTTGCCGAATCGAATTCTCGGAATCATGCATGCATTCGTCGCACTGTCATTTCCATTGGCGTAACTAGAAATATTTTCCAGGGGGGGGGGGGGGGTGTCCCTAAATGAGGTTCACCTAACAATCACTAATTATAATAATGTATATTTAATGCCCTTTTGTAGTATCATTTTGTTTTAATTTTCTTTTTGATCTGATAATGAACATCTTACCTACGGGGAGAATAACAATGCGCGAGCGCAGCGAGCGCGAAATTTCACCAAATTAGCGCTATAGGACTATATTAATAATATTTAGAAATAAACTCCACCGCGTCACAAGGCACGAACTAATTTAAAAAGCGCGAGGAGAGCGAGCGCGAAATTTCCCGTCATCCCTGGCAGATTTTATTAACCTAACCAAGGTGAGACAAATGTGACCTTGGTTGGTGGTTGGTCCCGATCGTCTATTTTGCTTTTAAGCCTCCTGAATCCACTACTTCTCAGAAACGGTATAAGTTTACTTACAAAGCGCGAGTGTAGCGAGCGCGAAAATTTCTCTAAGATTTTGGCAAAAAATGATTTTAGGAAGAGTCTGAGATGCTTTTCGCTCGAACTTGAGCACCTTAGCCGCCAGAATCCACAACTGCTCAGAAATGACAAAAATCATTTAAAAAGAGCGAGTGGGGCGAGCGCGAAAGTTTTTCCATCATATACTCATATCATGACAGTTTATGGCTAAATAATTTTAGGAAGCTGCCCATCATCAGCTTGAGCCTCTTAACCCCTTGAATCTACCACTGCTCAGATATTAGTGTTTGAAAACAATTCAGGAACTTTTTTTCCCGTAATGTTACGTTTATATTAATTAACCTTAGAGCTTCAATGGTAAATCCATTCATGTTTTTTGAACGTAAGTAGTATAGAAGGAGTTTCATTTTTAGTTCGTAACAATTATAGGATTTATAGGTAGGTATGGACAGTATGGGTAACCTACCGAATTAATTTAGGCCCAAAAACATAATATGTACTAGGTCCATCCATAGGTACTAGGTAGACTAGGTAGTCCATTAATCAAGGCAAGAGTATATTAGAGGCTTGCAATAATAGAATATGAAATCTATGAAGTTTTGAAAATAGGTGTTCACCCTTTTTTTGTAAAAAATAAAGTCATAATGAAATTTAGATTTTAGCTTACACAACATCAAGTCAAGTAAGTATGTTGATTCCTCGGCTGTATGACGTTTTTAATGATTTGAAATTGATTTTGTGTAAAGTCAGGTATGTATTGTGTTCTGCTAAGTACCTATAAAATTATGGGTTTGTACACGACTACATGTACATGTACATCCTGGGATTCCTGGGCACCAGGCACATCTGGGGTGGGCACGCTCCAGTAAAGTGGTGCCAACTTTACTAGAAGCTTCTATGGAATCTTGGAAGCAACACGAAAAACCACGTTTCACCACATTATATCACTTGCCCACACCCATGCGTAATTCAGCACTAAATGCGTAAAACACCACCACTTCAAACATTAACACTGGAAAAAGCACAAGTTTTGAGAAATAATACAATACAAAGCAACGACGACGTGAACTTTTCCACGTTCCCGCCAAAAACCCAGACTCCTTCTTTTTTTTTCTTAGATTTTGGCTCCACACATAGTGTATTTAGCCAGTGCCAAGTATTGTAATTTTTCATCATGTTAAAGAATATTTCACGTAAAGTTAAGTCTTAGTCATAGTCATAGCCCAGTCTATGTCAGGTAGTCATATTCCAGTCTAAGTCATGCTCCAGTAAAGTGGTGGCAACTTTACTAGAAGCTTCTATGGGATTTTGGAAGCAACACGAAAAATCACGTTTATCACATTATATCACTTGCCCTCACTCATGCTCGTAATTCAGCACTTAATGCGTAAATCGCCACCAATTTTAAACATTAACACTGGAAAAAGCAAAAGTTTTGAAAAATAATACAATGCAACGACGTGAACTTTTCCGCGTTCCCGCCAAAAAAAAAACAAGTTTTCTTCTTATTATATAGTTTGGGGTTTGGGGCTGCCATGCTGATATTTTTAAACGGTTTGAGGTTTTTTCGCCTAACCTGTGATCGGAGTTTTGGCGGGAACGTAAAAAGTTCACGTAGTTGCATTGTATTATTTCTCAAAACTTGTGCTTTTTCCAGTGTTAATATTTGAAGTGGTGGTGTTTTACGCATTAAGTGCTGAATTATGAGCATGAGTGTGGTCAAGTGATATAATGTGGTGTAACGTGGTTTTTCGTGTTGCTTCCAAAATTCCATAGAAGCTTCTTGTAAAGTTGCCACCACTTTACTTGAGCATGACTTAGATTGGACTATGACCCGACTTAGACTGGACTATGACTATGACTAAGACTAAGACTTGACTACGTAAAATATTCTAAAACTCGATGTAAATATACAATACTTGACACTGGCTAAATACACTATGTGTGAAGCCAACACATAAATAAAAAAAAAAAAAAAAAACTATGATCACTAAACGTCACAACTGTTTGATAATGACAGTAATATAATTTTGATTTTGATACATCCAAAATTTAGACATTGAATTTGACTCTTGACGTTCCATTCCATTTGTTGATTGTGTGTAGTAGTGGTTACCACACCAATTTTTCTTTCAATTTTTTATAATTTCAACTCAGCACCACAGAATTCCCCCTATTACATAGGTCCAGAACCGAAGTCTCCATACTTAACCTTGTTTGAACATGAATCAAACCATAGAGCACATTTTTTTTTCTTCTAATGTCAGTTCCTCTTTCAACATACCATATAAATAGTATTACCCGATTTAGTCGGGTACCTAAATAAAAATCTAGCTAGATGTAAAATGTAAATAATAAAAATTATATAACGCCTACATTAAAAAAATATAAAATAATAAAATTAATTACCATCATACTACTATCTATAGACAAGAAAAGGTCTATAGATAGCTCATGCAATCTTTAAATAAAAAGGATTCAAATTAAGTATAACCAGCAGTTTATTCAACATTTCTTTTAATAACTCACGAGTTTTTCAATATTACTAAGTTAAAGGAATTAAAGAACAACAGTTATGTAGGTACAGGGGGTCTAGCAAAGATACCAACCACTAACGCTAACGCCAAACGCCAACTCCAAAATGTACTGAAATGACATTTCGGAAATCGCTAACTTTTACGTAGCGAATGTCATTTCGATACATTTTTGGAGTTAGCGTGAGGCGTTAGCGTTAGCGATTGTGATCTTTGCTAGACCCCCTGGGCCTCAACCAAAATAATGTTTCATATTTTAGGATAAAAAAATAACCTTAAAAATGGGAAAACAGTGGGTGAATGGAACGTTTATAGTTGACAATAAAACTATTATCAGTAATTGCACTTCTGTTTTCTGTGTGTTCTTTACTATAGAAATGCGCTGAACATATTGTTGAGCGAGTATTAGGTTTCCACCAATCTTCATTTCGACTTTTTCGTTCTTCATTTACTTTTATCCAACGATCAGCTAGACATGGATCTGTTGGAAATCTATACAAAAGAAATCGGGTAATTATTCAGATGTCGTGTGGCAATACTGATTATGACATGTCAACTTTTTATTGTGAAATGGATCTAACTCTTCGTCAAATAGAAATAATTAAAATAATCTTATAAAAATACATGATTAAGGCCACTTACAAGTGAAATGTGATCGTGTGCTTCTATGATTCGTGCCTCGAGTGATTTCGGCACAGTTTTATCACGCAAGACGGCATTTTTTTGGTATGTATTCAAAAGCACACCCAAGTAACGACTGATTTTGATTTTGACAGCTGAGAATCAATCACACCCAAAGTGGTGTGTACGGTTTTGCCCTGCTTTAATTTCGTATTAGTGGTCTGGATAAAAAGTCTTTGCTCAGCACTCTCAGCAGCTCAGGCCAAAGAGGATATAATCACTTCGTTTAGGGCTCAGGCAAAATACAAAAATGATATGTAGACTGAACCTTTAACTGAGATAAGTTATATTTAATTGAAATATGTGGCAATTACTAGTACAGACACAGGCACAGTCATGCCATATATTGCGGCAAAGGTAACTTACCAAGTTCTTGACCTCGCCAATTTCTCTAGATTACTCCTAATTTCTGAATTAAAATGTCGTTTGTAACTACTTTACAGGTTGCTGTGTTCAAAAACAAACGCTTACTTTACAAACTTGATCAAAAACAAGCCTTCTAACGTGGTGAAAAGGTACTTTAGTGAAGTGAAGACATCGTCAGAAAAAAGTGCAAAGTCCGGCTTTTTATTAGTTTGTAGCCCGTGGAAATTATGTACGGGAGTTAGTTTAGGGCTAGCTGCTCGTCTGTTGTACAATAATGGCCCGGCGTACTGTAGAGCGGTTCAGCATTCAAGGATTATTCAACGGAGGCCAAACCTTCATGATGACAGTGCTAAGTTCGATTGGAAGCGGCTATATGATTACTTGAAACCTCACAAGTGGTTGCTTGTCGCTGCCGTGGCTGTGAGTATGCTAAAACTAAAGGAATTGATAAAATTATTCAATCTGACTAATCTTTTAAGTATGGAAGTTTGTACCTATAGGTTATTATGTGTGTGTTTATGTATCATTTAACAGTTCTGTTAGGTCTGGTCAAAATTACGGTTACTCCAGGAATATGGGGTAAATGGTAGCGTGAGGGTGGTAGAGCATTTGTAGATAGATAGATAGATAGATGAACTCTTACATCAAGATCACAAAACAACAATAGAGGAAACAACTAATAGTACCTGTAGGCTAGCTGCCACCCTCAATTAAGAGCCTGGCAAAGCAGTGAATGGAATGTTCCAGCAGACTCACTTGAGAGTTAGTTCCCAATCTAGTCATCAAGCAGACTGGTTCAATCCAGTGTACCGTAAAATTACAGAGTGCAGTTAATAAAATTCACACATTATTTTTAATACAGTTCAAACAAAATGAATGTTTTTAACCCCAACTAGGCTGGCCCCCCACTAGGTGAACGATGATCTGGTGAAAGCCGCGGAGAACCGATGGATGAAGGAGGCGAGGAGCCGCTCAAGGAGGCGCTCTATGGGGAAGGCCTATGTAGTGGACTACTTTGGGCTGTTAATGATGATCAATGTTTTTAATTATTATTTAACTTTTCAGTCAGCATTAGCTGTAGCATTCTTAAATGTGTACATACCAGCCATGTTGGGAGTCGTAGTAAATATCCTGGCAAGTCTCAAGAACAATCCCGGAGGCGACTTTATCGAAGAAATCAAGGGTCCAGCAATGAAACTGGTGTCTTTGTATATTGGACAGGTAAAACATCATGAAATTTTATTATTAGATCTTTTTTTATTTTAAGATCAACAAACAGTAGGCCTAGCACGAACATTTACGCGCGCGTAAGTGTAACGTTAACGTAAGCTAGTTGTATGGGGCGCTGATCAAATGCCATACAACTGACGTACGCTAACGTTACACTTACGCGCGCGTAAATGTTCGTGCTAGGCCTACAGTATACAACAAAAATAATCTTAAAATAATATGGGCCAAAAATTTAAGTGGTTGATGCACCAAAATCGTTGACCACAGATTGAAAAATCGGTGGTCAACGATGAAAACATTAAATTCTTGGTGTATTGTGCATTTCCCCCTCCAGCATCTACCCAAGCTAGCCCAGCTCCTTGAAGTAACGGAGTGCAGCTGTGGGGTGCTGGCACAACTGCTCCAGTGTTGGTATCGCAGATAGTGACGATGATGAGTGGTTACAAGGTTTATACGCTTGTTCACACACGGAAACATTATTTTAGGTCTCCTCTTTTACTGAGTTCTCTTAATAATGAATGCTTACATACACTTTCAGGCCGCATTCACATTCTTATACATCCATCTACTATCACAAGTGGGTGAGCGGGTTGCCTCACAGATGAAACAAGACCTGTTTGAGTCTATCATGAAGCAAGATATGGCCTTCTTTGATCAGGAGAGGACCGGAGAGCTTGTAAACAGGTTGGTGTTTCTGGCAAAGGTTGCCATTTTTTCTTACAATGAGCAAGTTTTTGTTGAAAGCAGGTGTGGTGCCATTTGCCAGTGCCAATGAAAGACCACAGCTTTTACTTAATTTTACTTAACACTACTATCATCATCATCATAAACAGCCTGAAGAGTTCCACTGCTGAACATAGGCCTTCCCCAGAGAGCGTCACTTTGAGTGGCTGCTCGCCTACTGCATCCATCGGCTTCCCGCGGTTTCACCAGATATTCGGTCCACCTAGTGGAGGTCAGCCTCACTGCAGTTTGTGGTTGCCACTTGTGAACCTTTATTTATTTATTTATTTATTTATTTATTTATTTATTTATATCAATTACACAAAAAGCTTACAGTACAAGAACCAAACGCTTCAGGGTCATAACACCGGAGTGATGATTTTGATCCTCATCGGTTGTCAGTTCTGCAAGCATAAACATAAACATAATTTATTCACAAAAATATACAATACAATGCAATGTGGCTTGCCCATTGCATAACTCTACTATAACATATTGAAAATAATGTCAACAATATTCTTCCAGGTTAACAGTAGATGTTCAAGACTTCAAAAGTTCCTTCAAGCAGACCATTTCCGGTGGCCTCCGAGCCATCACTCAAATCATTGGCTCTGCAGTCAGTTTGCTGGTCATATCTCCGCATCTGACCGGGTTGACCATGATCTGCATCCCTTCTGTGGTCATCGGAGGGATTTTCATTGGATCTTTGTTGAGGAAACTGTCTAGGGAAGCACAGACTCAGGTTAGTTTACCAAAGTCTAGAAAAAAGATAGATGAATGAAAAATTCCTAAAAATTTTCGCAGTCAATGGAATTGTAACCATAGCTCAGTTGGCAGAGCGTCCATTCCGGTGAGTTGGAGGAGGCGGTTTCTCATCCAGGTGGTTGCTATAATATCTTTATAAAAAAGAAAGAGTCCTTATGAAGTAGATATTTCGTCATCTAGCGTCAAACGAAGCAGAGCTTGTAGTACAAGCTTTGCTTGGTTTGACGCTAGATGGCGATGTATATGCGAACATTGGGAACTGGATACCTGATAAAAAAATCGCAGGAAACCTTCCAATCCAAAAATATAATTGAAACTCACTGATTACTGAATGTTTTTCTTATGTGAACTCAAACCATAATTGGTTTGGACAGGACACACTATCATCATCATCATCATCATCATGATCAACAGCGTGAAGACGTCCACTGAAAGAAAGAAAAGAAAGAAAGAAAAATTATTTATTTGCAACAGAGAAAAAAAACACAAAAGGCACAAAAGAAATACACTTTAAATAATCTGTCACAAATCGGCCCCAACTCAGCATGATGCTAGTTCTTACGAACCGGCGCTGGTCTTCCGTTGGGACCGCTTAGTGAAGTCACGGAGTAGACATACACTGATAGCCCACAAAAACAGAAACATAATACAAAAAAAATGGCAATTATAAAAGTAGCAGCAAATGAGAAACAAATTAAAAAAATAAAAATAAAACGAGTAACAAAAAAAACCAATAAAGGAAACTATTTAAGTAGATGAAATATAATATAAATCGCTATAGTTTAACCCGTGTAATTAAATTAAATACCTACAGCAAGTGATGGAAGCTGAAAGTTATATGCTATACCTGAATTTAGAGGCACTGCACTGTACGTGTAGGTACACAACAGGTGGTAAGTACTGCTGAATATAGGCCTCCCCTAAAAAGTGCCACCTTGAGCTGTTGCTCGCTCCTGCGTCCATCGCCTCCCCGCGGCGTTCACCAGATCGTCGGTCCACCTAGTGGGGTCCGGCCTTCACTGTGTCTTCCGGTTCGTGGTCGCCACTCGAGAACCTTACAAACTACAAACAACCTATACAACGGAAGACCAGCGCCGGTTCGTAAGAACTAGCATCATGCTGAGTTGGGGCCGATTTGTGACAGATTATTTAAAGTGTATTTCTTTTGTGCCTTTTGTGTTTTTTTTTTTCTCTGTTGCAAATAAATAATTTTTCTTTCTTTCTTTCTTTTCTTTCTATATGTGTAATCATTATCATCATCATCGTTAACAGCCTGAAGACGTCCACTGCTGAACATAGGCCTCCCCCAAGGAGCGCCACTTAGAGCGGCTGCTCGCCTCCTGCATTCATCGGATCCCCATCATACATAATTGGCATCGGATATGTGTAATACTTAATATCAACAATCTTCCTGACTACTTACTTGATATGTTTCAGATAGAAAAAGCAACCCTACTAGCGGAAGAAGCGATATCGAACATGCGCACAGTGCGAGCGTTCGCCGGCGAGGAGAACGAAGCGCGAATGTTCCGGGAGGAGTGTAACGCGGCTGCAGAACTTGGCATGGAGCTAGGCTTAGGTGTGGGCTTGTTTCAAGCTGGAACTAATCTCTTTTTGAATGGGTACGTAAGTGTAAATCTGTGTCGAAAACAGACTTTTATACACTAAGCAATTATAATTGTTTTATTGTAGTAGGTTCCAGTTGATCTAAATAAGCGTCATTTTCCAAAATTTCGTTCACAAAAGTCGCGCAACAAGTGCAATGCAAGTGTGAGCGGTTTTGAGAATTTTTTCCCACGTTTCAGTCGAAGTAAAAATGCTAAAAATGCCACATAATGACTACAATTTTGTTTTTGCATAAATTAATAATATTCCTCAAAAGATAAACATTCGTGAAAACAAAAATTTCTCACGAAAATGACAAAGTTACGAGCATTTTGAAAATCGGAATAGGAAGAGATAGCTCAAACGGCCAGTGACGTCAGAGCTGGGTCGTTCATAGTACCTCATTACTAAACTGTGGTAGCTTCTACAATCTCTGGCATGTGACGTCACGAGTGGATTTTTCATAGTAACTACGGAGGCGCTCTGTTTCGCGAGAAAGGGACAGGTGACGCCCCCTCCAGAAACTTTAAAAGCTTCTTAATCCGTGATTTATTTACCGATTTTACTTAATTTTTCAATTATTGTATTCGTTTTTAATAGTAGTCATCGTAGCTATTATTCCACTTTAACCCAGACAAGGCGATAGGTCAAAATGATCGTTCCACTCACATTGTGGGCGAATATTTCGAAATATTCGTTTACTTTTGAATGGAACAGGAATATGTGGAAAAAATAGTTTATGACGTTCTTGGCGTTTTTAGCAGACTGGAACCCACCCTTAGATAAAAAATAACTTCAATTATTAATTTTTAGCAGCCCGATTTTGACTTGTAATTATTGTAAATATATGCTAAATTATAGATTATATGCCTTCGAACCGGGATCACGAACCGGAAGACGCAGCGTAGGCCGGCCCCCCACTAGGTGGACCGACGATCTGGTGAAAGCCGCGGGAAGACGATGGATGCAAGAGGCGAGGAGCCGCTCAAGGAGGCGCTCTATGGGGAAGGCCTATGTTCAGTAGTGGACGTCTTCGGGCTATTATTGACGATTATGACGATGATATGATTTCGACTTAGGGGTAGGCTTGTGTGAGTTGAACTGCACTTTTTGCGTTACAGCAAGAGTCGCTAGAATAGAATAGAATAGAAATCTTTATTGGCCATATTATAACATTGCATGCTATCATTGGCAGGTCCGATTACAATTTCACTTATCATAATATTGTGTTTTAAGTAATTAATTGAATATGATTAATATAAATACAAATACTACCTACCATTTACATTCATATATAATTATCGTATTATTAATATATATAATGAATATAAGTTTTATATTATACTTAACACATACCTACAATAATTAAATTCTCCAATACAATAATAATTCTACCGTCTTAGATTTTTGTAGTCTACCAATAATTATAACTATTGCAATATTATACATTTTACACAAGTGGATAACACAGTCACAGAAATAAGAACGTTACTATATATTATATTACTTTTCTCTCAATCGTCATATATCGCAAATGATGATTCTGTTAGATGCATACTCATAAACTCATTAAGTGAGTAAAATGGATGTAACTGGAAGTAGCATTTTATTATTCGTTGAAACTCTGTTAAATGCAGATTTAACCGATTAAATGCAGCTATTGATTTAAGTGTTCTCACAGAGTAAAGTCTCTGTATGTATTTTAAAGTGTTCTGTGATCACTTGTTTTTCTTCCCATCATTTCAGAATGGTGTTAGCAACAATGTTCATGGGCGGCCACCTAATGTCATCCGGTCAGATGTCAGCTGGTGACGTCATGGCTTTCCTAGTCAACGCGCAGACAGTTCAGCGATCTGTGGCGCAACTGTCGTTGCTTTTTGGGTCTGTGGTCAAAGGAATTAGTGCGGGTGGAAGGGTGTTTGAAGTGAGTTGTTTGTGCCTATTTTATTATTATCAGTTAGTGGTTGTCCTGATGTTAAGCATCACGGTCGCCCATAGCAGGTGCCCATTTGGAACTCTAATATATTCAGTTTCGCATTACACTGCACTGCGCCTGCGCACGCCATACTGAGTTATCAGCGCTGCTTGGTAATGGATTACTAGGTTGTAAGTTCAGGTCGTTCAATGTCTAATTTTACTAGCTACAGTGTTGTTTAAACCAGAATTTAGTAGTGCTGGCACACTACTGCTTGACGGCAGGATAACTGGCAAAGTGGTTGCCTACCTAGATAAGTAAACTCTGCACAAAGTCCTACCACCTTGTTAAAGTAGCTGTCACAGCCTTAAAGACTTAACTTAACTTTAATCAATGCTTAAAATGTCCATCATCTAGCCGTCCTGAAGACATCCACTGTTGAACACAGGCCTTCGCAGAGGACGCCACTTTGAGCAGCTGCTCGCCTCCTACATCCATCAGCTCTCTGCGGCTTTCACCAGGGCTTTCAAAACAGATTCCACACGATACGAAACCACGTCGTTATCGTGTCTTGTTCAAATCGTGTCTCAGCGTTAGATATACCTCATTAAAGTTATCTTTATTTTGAATAAAACATATTGACATAAGTGGTAATTTCTTTTGATGTTTTGATGTTTCGGATCGCGTCTCGGTAAAACATGTGATTTTTGACAGTTCAAATCGCGCCAATTCCAAATTCATTTCGCGCAGTTTTGTTTTTGTTTCAAAGAGAAATAGACTTTGCAGATTTCTTTTGTAAGATAAGGAATTCGCGTGGTTTCGAAGTAAGGAACTGATAGAGAATAAAGGCCCAGATCGTCGGTCCACGGTTTTATTAACTAGATTTTTTAAGTAAGCTTGTTTTGTGCTTCGTAAGTAAGTAAGTAATTAGTAAAAGAGTTTCATCTTGCTAAGGTAGTAATGTAATTTTTTTCAGTACATAAACAAAGAGCCTAAAATGAATACGTCAGGCACTAAAGTGATAAAGTACCACGAGTTCCACGGAGACATCGAGTTCAGTGACGTCACTTTTGCGTACCCCACCAGACCGGAGGCGGTGAGTATTTACCCTTATATATTTAGGGTTCAAGCGAACCCTATTGCTAAGGCTCCGCTGTTAGTCCGTCTGTCCGTCTGAAGATTTGTTTGTACACAGTTAAGCTTCTATTACCCAGTTTCCCATAACAAAATCCCATTATCCACCGTCGGACAGCATGCCTAGCGTAAATATATGTTGAACGTCATGTGTGCGCACTGATTCTCTAGGATTATTGCTTTTGAATATTGGTTGTAGTGGCCTTTCGAACATATTTCAAAATGAGAGAGATGATTTTTTCATCAGAGTTGTTTACTGCAATAGGTTCTCGGATTCATTTTTCCTCAGTTATACGAGCTGTGGCACGTGGCCTGGCCATAGCTATTTCAACTACTTGTGTTGGTAACTTTTTAAAAATGCACCGTACCTAGCTACCCAAAGGCAAACCCTATTACCCCAGATAATACAATACCTACAGTACAGATGCCTCATCTCATACAACGGAATAACGCGGGCTATTTTACGAATTATTTTATTTCTGCATAACGCAAGATTATCAAGCGACATTTATTGCGTGTTGGCGAAGTATTGGGCCATATGAATACACTGGACACTAACTAGTAACTCTCTAGACACGATTACTACATTTTTTTCAAGTTCGGGCTATTTTTCGTTTGTACCTGATGGGACCCCATGCTATTACTAAGGCTCCGATGTCATCCGTCTGTTACCAGGCTGTATCTCATGAACAGTGAATACAGTGATAGACAGTTGAAATTTACACAGATGATGTATTGTTGCTGCTATAACAACAAATACTAAAAACGGAATAAGATGAAAGGGTGCTCCCGTACAACAAACGTGATATTTTTCTCGTTTTTGTAGAAAATGGTATGTAACTTTTCATGCGTGAGACCGACTCGCACTTGGCTAGTTATTATTACAAACTCACTGGACAGATGCCCTGTTCAAATGTCCAGTACAAAAATGTCTTACTACTTCTGCATTCTTTAGTTCTAATTTAATGAATAAATAAATAATGATTATAATAGGCATGATAACTAAATTTTTTTTTGATTAAATTATTTACATTTGTGAAAACAAAAATTAAAAAAATCTCAATAAATGACCGAGTTACAAGCATTTTAAAACCCGGAATAGAAAGAGATAGCTCAAACGGCCAGTGACGTCAGAGGAAGGTCGTTATTAGTACCTCGTTACTAAGCTGTGGTAGCTTTTCATACAATCTCTTTGGCATGTGACGTCACGAGTAGATTTTTCATAGTAACTGTGGGGGCGCTCTGTTTCGCGAGAAAGGACAGGAGATTCCTCCTGTAGAAACTTTCACAGCTTATTACTCCGTGATTTATTTATTGAATTGGCTTATTTTTTCAATTATTTCATTCATTTTTAATCTTCTTTATGAAAGTAATATTTACTTGTTTATTTTGAATAGTAGTCATCATGCCTATTGGTCGCAAACAGGTAGGCTATTTTAATATCAAAATTATAACACTTATAAAATATTATAACATTTTCAAAATACTTTATAATGAAAAAGGATTCTATGTCATCACAGAGCTATGAAACAAATGACGCTTGGCCTATGGAAGCTTTTTTTTTGCTCTGTGTGTGTCATAGTATACTTACTGTAAGCTTGTAAGCCTATAATAAAATTAGTTATATTTTATCGCTATCTCACTCCCAATGCAGTTACGACATTGGTGTAAGTGGGAAAACAATATTTTCTTGCTTTCGTCAGAATAATTGAATTTTATGCAATTATATCTTCTTTGTTTCAGATAATCCTAAAGAACTTCAACTTGAAAATACCAGCGGGGAAAACGATAGCTATAGTAGGCACATCTGGCAACGGAAAATCTACCATAGCTGCCTTATTAGAAAGGTGATTTATTTGACGGGCCCGATAGCTCAGTTGGTAGTAGCCCTGCCTTCTGAACTGAGGGCTGTGGGTTCGATTCCTACCCGGGACAAACATTTGTGTGATGAACATAGATGTTTGTTCTGCGTCTGGATGTTATATTGTATTCTATGTATGTATTTACAAACGAAAATGTATATAAGTAGTGTATCAGTTATCTGGTTACCATAGTACAAGCTATGCTTAGTTAGGGGCTAGATGGCGCTGTGTGACATGTCCACACTTATTTATTATTTATTATTATTTATTTATTTATTTTAATATTTCAATAAAAATATCCCATTTTATGTATGATAGGACGGCGAAGGGAGGCGGCTGCCCTTTCAGATTAACGCTTGTAATGATATATCACTGAACTGTAAATGTTTAATCGAGTCATGGATGACATAGAACTGAGACGTGGTTTATTACCGTTGGCCTCATTAGTAAGTTCAAAGTCGCGCAACGAGCTATAGAGAGCGTAATGCTTGCTGTTTCCCTGCGAGATAAGATCCGGAATGAGGAGATCCGCAGGATAACTAAGGTCACCGATGTAGCTCTTAGGATTAGCAAGTTGAAATGGCAATGGGCGGACCACATCGCTCGTAAAACTGACAACCGATGCATGGTGACAAAAGGAGTGGCGACCACGAACCGGAAGATGCAGCGGAAGATTATATGTTTAATCACTCAAAATGTATTAGTATCATCATGGGGTCCCATCAGGCACAAACAAAAAATAGCCCGAACTTGAAAAAATGTAGTAATCGTGCCTAGAGAGTTACTAGTTAGTGTCCAGTGTATTAATTTGGCCCAATACTTCGCCAACACGCAATAAATGTCGCTTGATAATCTTGCGTTATGCAGAAATAAAATAATTCGTAAAATAGCCCGCGTTATTCCGTTGTATGGGATGAGGCATCTGTACTGTAGGTATTATATTATCTGGGGTATCATGCTAATTACTAGTATGAGGCTAACGATAACAGTTTATTTAATGTCCAATGATCATTATTTATTTTCACGTTGTTTGTTGCCCAATTCAAAGTAATCATACAAACACGAGATGAGATGATGTCTTATGTTGGGACCACAAGGCACCTAAGGGAGGCCTATGTTCAGCAGTAGACGCAAAAATTTGATGTCTTGATAGATGTTTTACCAAATGAATTACGTTTGTCCGATTAGGGTGAATCATTCTTTTTTTTCTTATATATTGGCTCCACACATAGTGTATTTAGCCAGTGTCAAGTATTACAATTTTTCAGTGTTATGAATATTTCACGTTAAGTCAAGTCTAAGTCATAGTCCAGTCTAAGTCATGCTCCAGTAAAGTGGTGCCAACTTTGCTAGAAGCTTCTATGGAATCTTGGAAGCAACACGAAAAACCACGTTTCACCACATTGTATCACTTGCCCACACTCATGCTCGTAATTCAGCACTAAATGCGTAAAACACCACCACTTCAAACATTAACACTGGAAAAAGCACAAGTTTTGAGAAATAATACAATGCAACTTTTCCGCGTTCCCGCCAAAACTCAGCGTGAATCCTAACAAATTTCCAGATTCTACGACGTGAACTCTGGTAAAGTGACGATAGATGGCGTTGATATAAAGGAAATGGACCCTAAATGGTTGCGAGGAAGGGCCATAGGACTTATTAGCCAGGAACCGGTGCTTTTCGCTTCCACTGTGAAGGAAAATATACGATACGCTCGCCCTGAAGCGACCGATGCAGAGGTAATAAATAATTTCTACCACAGATAACATAACACTATTCTAGTAATTTCTACGAATATAATAACAAAACCCCTTTTAAATAAGTGAAGGAAATCATTACAAGAATTTAAACAATACATAAGTTATGCGTATTAAAAGTTACGTAGAGTATCAAAACAAGAAAAAAATTGCGTTTTCAAAAATTTTTGGGCACTGACCGCGGTTAGTATTTTTATTAATCTTTTCTTTGTTGATTTAGTTCCTTCAGTTGACACCGGCAGCAGCGTTCTCCGCGGTACATTAAAATCTGCGATCACCAAGCCGCCTGCCAAGGGTTGTTTTTTTATGTTAATAAATGACGTGCCGAGCTAGTCGATCACCTGATGTTAAGCGATTTATGCGCACGCCCATAACAGTCGCAGTGTCACATGCAACTTTAAAACTTTAAGTTTCGCATGACACGCTGGGGCGTCACGCGAAACTATAATTTTAGAATTGCTAGTGACACTGCACTGCGCTCGTCATCCTGAGACATCACACAGTCTACAAAGGTTACTGGACTGTGAGATCAGGTCATAAGTCTCAATTGCCCAGTAATTTCACTAGCTACAGTGCCGTTCAAACCGGAACACAGTAGTGCTTCCACACTACCTACTGTTCGGCGCCAGAATAACTGGCAAAGCGGTACCCACCTACACGAACTCTGCAGAAAAGTTATTGATAATGAGAAACCAATCAAAAACGTCCAAAGTGGCGTTTTATCGGAGAGGCCTATGTCCAGCAGTGGACGTAAACTGATGACTATCAAACCCATCATCATCATCATCACCGATATGATAGCCGGGCCCGATAGCTCAGTTGGTAGTATCCCTGCCTTCTGAACTGAGGGCTGTGGGTTCGATTCCTACCCAGGACAAACATTTGTGTGATGAACATAGATGTTTGTTCTGTGTCTTGGTGTTATATTGTATTCTATGTATGTATTTACAAACAAAAAAGTATATAAGTATTGTATCAGTTATCTGGTTCCCATAGTACAAGCTATGCTTAGTTTGGGGCTAGATGGCGCTGTGTGAAATGTCCACATGAATTTATTTATTTATCATCACCATAAATATCAAACCCGTTTCTAGGTGATACAAGCGGCTGTTACCGCGAATGCAGACGACTTTGTCCGCGGATTCCCGGAAGGTTATGATACATTGGTCGGGGAAAGAGGAATGGCGTTGAGCGGTGGACAGAAGCAAAGAATCGCCATCGCTAGAGCTGTGCTGAAGAATCCACCTGTCATGATACTTGATGAAGCTACCAGGTTAGTCAAATAAGGCAAATAGGTTTTTAGGTGAAAGCCGCGGGGAGCCGATGGATGCAGGAGGCGAGCAGCGCTCAAAGTGGCGCTTTTTGGGGGAGGCCTATACAGGATGTAATTTAATTCATTAGCATAAATTGAGCCCATGATAGTACATCATTTATAGTTGATTATTAAAGAGTAAAGAGTGTAAGTGAAATAATTTTTATTGAAAATTATGAAGATTTCCGCGGCGCCTAACGCAGTTGGCGCGGATGATTTTGACACATTTAAACGTTTTGTATACCTTGTATGTACTTATTAATAACTGTAATTCATTATTTTAATTAAATTTTGTATTGTAGCATTTGATTAAGTAAGTTATTCCATTTTTTGGTGTTATTATTATTACCAAACCAATGTGTTAGAATTCAAAAATTTTGGTCCACACGTGACCGGTATCAGGAGTAGGTACCTAGTTTCAAAGGATGCTAATGAATTCAATTACACCCGGTATAATTATGTTCAGCAGTGAACGTCTTCAGGTTTATTTTTAATAAATAAATAAATATGTGCGGACATTTCACACAGCGCCATCTAGCCCCAAACTAAGCATAGCTTGTACTATGGGAACCAGATAACTAATATAATACTTTTTTGTTTGTAAATACATACATAGAATACAATATAACACCCAGACGCGGAACAAACATCTATGTTCATCACACAAATGTTTGTCCTGCGTGGGTATCGAACCCACAGCCCTCAGTTCAGAAGGCAGGGTTACTACCAACTGAGCTATCGGGCCTGTCAATAAAAATAATTTATAGGCATTTGACCACTGCCTCATCTGAAGGTAAAGAATGATGTGGCCTACAAGTGGTGCATGCTTGCCTAGATGATGATTAAGTTAGTACATATATTTAAAAAAACTCGTGATTTTAACACATGTTAGGTAGCATATGGGCAAACATTTGTGTGATGAACAAGGGTGTTAGTTCTTTGTCTGGGTGTTATATTGTTTCTTCGCCGAGCTTAGCGTATCCTTCAATAGATTGGAATTTTTCAACCCTGAGTAAAACCAACCCCTCTACCCATTTAAATGTATTTAATATAATTTATACAGGGTGTAATTGAATTCATTAGCATCCTTTGAAACTAGATACCTACTCCTGATACCGGTCATGGGTGGACCGAAATTTTTGAATTCAAACACATTGGTTTGGTGATAATAATAACTCCAAAAATGGAATAACTTACTTTATCAAATGCTACCATACAAAATTTAATTAAAATAATGAGTTACTGTTTTTAATTAGTACATACAAGGTATAAAAACGTTTAAATGTATCAAAATCATCCGTGCCAACCGCGTTAGGCGCCGCGGCAATCTTCATAATTTTCAATAAAAATTGTTTCATTTACACTCTTTACTCTTTAATAATCATCTATAAATGATGTACTATCATGTGCTCAATTTATGCTAATGAATTAAATTACATCCTGTAAAGCTATTTTGAATCTTCCTGAAAACTACAAAAGTTACCTATTTCATAATTATTAGGAACCAAAAAAACTTCTTCATGTATAATAATAACGCCCAACGATCACATACATAGATCCTGGACTCTAACTAAGATTCCCGTAGCTTGGCACCCAGGACCTACGAGGACCATGAACCCACAACACCCAGACACAGGACAAGTATTTGCGCATTCTTTGTGCACAAATACTTGTCCTAGTGCGGGAATCGAGCCCGCCGCCTCTGGGTTATGAGCCGACCTACTCAACCACCACACTATCGAGACTGTCAAATATTATGACACTTAGATATTTTTACACTTAGAAATATTCATTCGAGTTTTTGGCGGGAACGCGGAAAAGTTCACGTCGTTGCATCGTATTATTTTTAAAAACTTTTGCTTTTTCCAATGTTAATGTTTAAAATTGGTGGCGTTTTACGCATTAAGTGCTGAATTACGACCATGAGTGAGGGCAAGTGATATAATGTGGTGAAACGTGATTTTTCGTGTTGCTTCCAAAACTCCATAGAAGCTTCTAGTAAAGTTGCCACCACTTGCTGGAGCATGACTTAGACTGGACTATGACTACCTGACTTAGACTGGACTATGACTAGGACATGAATTTGCGTGAAATATTTTATAACACGATGAAAATATAATACTTGACACTGGCTAAATACACTATGTGTGGAGCCAAAATATAAGAAAAAAAAATATTCATTCCATAATTCTTTCCGATTCCAGTGCCTTAGATTCAGCGAGCGAGAGCGTGGTCCAGACAGCATTAGAAACAGCTGCCAAAGGGCGCACGGTGCTCGTCATAGCCCACAGACTATCCACGGTCAAAAACGCAGACCTTATCGTCGTGCTAAACAAGGGGAAAATTGTCGAGGTACGTCACGAACTTTTTCAGCAACGAGATATTTAAAAAAAATCATTTATTTCGAGTTAGTTTCGGCTCATATTTTAGTAGTCTCGTTTAGGGTAGGCTTGTGTTGTGCGAGTTGAACTACACTTTATTGCGTTGTACCAAGAGTCGCTTTTAATTTCCGTGACTGCAGGGTGCATCTTCGGTGTCTGTACTATTAAATATTCTGTGGTATCGCCTGAATAGCACCACACACACAGACACACAGATTAATTTAGGCAAAGTATTATTTGACTCACGAACGTTCATGATTCCATTTTTACCTTTACATAAAATCTTTTTTATTAACTCGATGCTTTGAAATTCATTTTTTCAGCTAGTTGGTTGGTTCATAACATGGCAGCTGTAGGTTCGATTCCCGCAATAGCATTAAGAACAAGTTTTGTGCACTAAAAAGCGAAAATACTTGTTCTGCCTTACAGAGTAACATAGTGGTGTCATTGAACTTTTTTTTTACAGTATAGGCCCGCATTTTAACCTGGGCGGTTATTCTCTATGGAAACACAGATTCCACACCATTCGAAACCACGTCGTTATCGTGTCTTGGTCAAATCGTGTCACAGCGTTAGAAATACCTTCACTCATTTATATTATCTTTATTTTGAATTAAATATATTGACATAAGTGGTTATATCTTTAGACGTGTTCATGTTTCGGAACGCGTCTCAGTAGAACATATGATTTTTGGGCAGATCCCGCCAATTCCAAATTCATTTTGCGCGGTTTCATTTTCATTTCATAGAGACTTTTGGGAATTCGCGTGGTTTCGAAGTAAGGAATCGATACGGAATAAGGGCCCTGATGGAAAGTGACGACGCGCTCTACGCTTCAACATGCTTGCCTAGAAGATACCTACATTATTTTTTTCTATGATTTTTTGTATAAACTCAAATCCTTAACTCGTAGGGACAGGTTCGAATATCTGCTACTATTTAGACAATAAAATCAAAAATAGGTCTTTTCAAAATCAAATTGGTTTCTTTTCTCGTTCAGATGGGAACCCACGACCAGCTGAAGAAACAGAAAGGATTCTATTGGAATTTGATCAAACAGCAAGACCAAGATGGCGGCAATGACACTGGATCTTTATGAAAATAGGTGTAGGTGTAAATGCTTAGTACAATTTATTTATTTATTTGTAGGATTTCTTTATTTATTTTGGGCCGGATCTATCTCATAGCTTTCCTAAGAAAACTCGTTATATTTTTGGGAATTGTTTCCTCATCATCATCATCATCAGCCTGAAGACTGCCACTGCTGAACATAGGCCTCCCCAGAAAGCGCCACTTTAGGAGCGGCTGCTCGCCTCCTGCCTGTTTATTCTAAAATTGCCGTAAATCATGGGCAAACGTGCTCCGCCTTAAACAGCTTCGTCACCATAAGGAGAGTTGTTGTCAATTTATGCTCATTTTAGCATATAAAAAGATATTACGAGTTATTCTTAATAATAAACTTCTGTTTATTATGCCACTGAACTATTTTTGCTTTTATCTTATTATTCTTTGACGTTTTTAATAATTCAATCAGCATTTTGTATACTTGATACATAAAATCGTAAGACGCATTTTTTTTTACAATTTACCCTCAAAAATGTCTACGTAATTACGTTTATAAACAGTACTTTAGTGTCAATTCTGTGTCGCATGTTCTAAAGCTAACCTATCTAAATTAAACTTAAAGTATAGCGATACTCTTCTGATAAAATGAAAAAGAAAAAGACGGTGATGTTTTAATTTCGCTTCTCTTTAGACACTCGATTCAAATGAAGACCTAAAGTGTATTGGTATACAAGGTGACCTTGAATTGGTATGTTATCCCGAAATAGGGGGACTGGGACCATGATACCCTACAAGTTGTGAGAGCCTTACTTGAAACTGGATGTTTCCAAACCTCCATGGTAAATAATAAATCCACTTGTAAAATTGCACGTGCGATCACTACGAGAGTTAACAAGATACTATACAAAGGTCGTTAACCTCATTTATGTGCACTCGTCAAGGACGAAGTTCAACCACCCAGCTGCGCTAAGGCTTTTTTCGAAAGTAAACTTTACAAGGCATTTCTGCAATGAAAAACTATTAATTTAGTAAAGTCGTAGAAGAAACATTGTCTACCTTGGGGTGTAGATTTACCTCCTTTCGGGATAATATACCAATACAAGGTCACCTTGTATAGTACAAACTGTATTGCAGCGATTAATTGGTAAATGGTAAAGACCTCAGTAGGATTGTAAATTAAATTATCTATTTACTTGTCCCTTATACATGTATTCCGGATAAATTGCATTTCTCCACACTCTATCCTTTTCTATCGCTCAGGATCGCCACCTCCTAGAGCGAGAAAGTGCTATCTAGAAGTAATTTGCGCGTGCCCCTTTTAGATAGCAATAGTTTTACAAAAATTCTATTCAGCAACTGACATTTATAACAATTCACGTACTTTTTGTCACAAACATGTCTTTATGACACACCAAATGGGTTACGCGTAAGCGATGTAAGATCAATATGCCCTGTCCCGTTCTAACTCAGCCTAAAATGTATATCGCTAGCTCTTACTTTTTGTAGTGACGTCATCGATGTTCCTTTAAGAACATAAACGATAGACAAGGATAGAGCACGATAAAATACCATACACTCGTTTATATCAATGTTTTCGAAGCTCGTGATTAGTTAGTAAGTAACAATTATTTATAATAATTACAGCATTTTTGTGAATAAACCGTATCGTTATTGTTTTTGTAAACGTTTCAATACTGTTTATTGGGAAGCGACACTGCTTATTCGTTCCGTTTGTTGGTGCATGTTCTTTGGTTATATTACTTTGTCTATGGGTACTTCCATACAATAGGGGCAAAGAAATCTGTCATATTTTGGATGTAATTTTAATTTTGAAATGGCAACACCACCAGCTACGGTGGCGCCGCGCCGCACCGTCTAAATAGCTTTGCTTCCATACGAAAATTTATAAAAATTGTCATTCAATGTAGGTTGGTGTTTAACAAGGCAATACCAAGTGTGATAATGGCTCCTGCTTATACTTCGATTCAAAAATGTATAAAAACAATCTGTATAATTTTGGTTGCAATTTAGACTGAAATGGTATCACTAAGCTAATATTAGATGGCACCGCCATCGCTGGTGGTTTTAGTTTGTCTGTGACTTTTCAATGCATAAAATGATAACGTGGGCGTGGCTTCATAAGCACTGCGAATTGACTAGGTTAAATTTTTTCCGATGATAGTTTCCGACAGCTACACAATGATCTTAAATCATGGATAAAGCTAAAGGGAGATAATCGACTAGTTTCGGTATCGTAGAGCATCGTCTCCGTCACACGAGCAGTAGAGCGACAAAACGTCACATGATTTACTGTGTGAATGAGACGATGCTCTACGAAATCGACACTAGCCTACTCCCTCTTTAGCTTAATGTAGATACCATAGAATGGCGGTTCCCTCTCACACACACCAACCTTTAAGATCATCTCATCATCATCAGCCCGTAGATGTCCACTGCTGAACATAGGCCTCCCCCAGGGAGCGCCACTTAGAGCGGCTGCTCGCCTCCTGCATCCATCGGCTCCCCGCGGCTTTCACCAGGTCGTCGGTCCACCTAGTGGGGGGTCTGCCTACGCTGCGCCTTCCGGTTCGTGGTCGCCACTCGAGAACCTTTCTTCCCCATCGGTTGTCAGTTCTGCGAGCGATGTGGCCTGCCCATTGCCATTTCAACTTGCTAACTTTGCCTTTAAGATTACCAGTGACTATATTATAATAATATAGGTCCTACGTAAGCAATCATTTTTGACTTTATATGTACATACGTACATTTTTTATTTGTTAGTCTATATTTTTTGTAATGGGAAATAAATTACAATGTGTAATTTTAAGGACACATTAAATTCAAAAACACGCTTTTAGTTTACACCTTAGTGATTATTATTTTAGAAAATTGAGGTTTTATTGAAAATAAAATGATTGATTGTTACCGAAATTATCTTGTATATTATTTATTAATGCTTAGGCCCTCCTAAGTCTCCCTAGACCACATCCAATGAGAAGGAAGATCTAAAAGTATAATTATAACAACTAATATGTACAATAAGTAATAATGTTGAACGAATACCACCAATGAGACGTTTTATTAAAAAAAAAACTAGTTCCGCTTCTGTTACTAGATGGCGTAGTAACGACGTATTTCAAACATAGTCGTAGTTTTAAACCACAATGTACAAGGAAAAGTCAAATTCAGTTGAGTGGATCACAGAGTACGTTGTCGATTTGTCGATAGAAAGCCATTAAGAGTATATGCCTTCCATAAAAAAAGGATAGAATACTAAACTCGATACATAATTAACAATGACAGAACGTAAAACCCACATTTTAACGCCATCTATCGAATCTTTATAAAATCGCTGCTTTTTTTAATAAAACGCCTCATTTATAACGTTCACAAATGCTCTAAGTAACCAATGTGTAACTTGACAAGCAGCCACTCAAAGTGGCGCTCCTATGTTCAGCTGTAGACGTCTAGGCTGTTGATGAAAAATATAATGTTTCTCTATCCTTGTATTAAGATTGACAAACATGTCTAACTACTAGAAAATTAGGCCCTTGAAACATGGATGAATTAAAAAAAGAAGGATTGAGTTTTGATTGACATCAAACTGAAGCCCAAAATGGCGGACATATTACATATGTGTGTCAGATGAAAGTATGGTGACCGGCTGCATATGATGTGAGCGTGTGCGTGTTCCGCTCGTACGTACGAAGCGTTCCGGCTTCCTAAGGGTGCTTCAGTTTCGGATCAGACTGGATTCCCTCATTCTTTTTTTAATAGCTTTATGCCTTGAAATCAAAGAAAAATCAAGGAAAATGATTTATTGCATACATGATCACCGAAATTGTATTTACAATTGAAACCTCAATAACACTGAAGAAGTATTTACAGTTATATTTATGTCTATCTACCATAATCTTTATAATCTCATATTTTATTTACAAAAAAATAACATGATAAACAAAATAAATTTAGAAATAAAATACAGTCTAACTAATAAACATTGTGTAGCAAAGGAATAGTTATTTTCTGTTTTGTTCCTGTCTATCGAGTTACAAATAGGCAAGACGAAACAAGAGAAAACACTGAAGCTATTCCACTGTTATGCAGTGTTTATTAATTAGAGGATTTTTAATGTTTAAAGTAGGTACGAACCTGAATATCATTAACACAATATCAATATCTATATTAAGATTAAATAATACGTAAGATATTACTCCTTGTCACAAATCCATCTAAAATCATAAAAAAAATACAGAACATTCCGGAAAATGATTAGTTAGTTACATTGTGTAGGCTAGATGGAGCTGTGTGAAATGCCCACAATATAATTTATTTATTTGTCTAAGGGTGGGTTGCACCAGCTTACCTTAACTGCTAACTGTAACCGTCCACGCTTCGCCGGGCGGGCTATATCAAATATCTGTTTACGTAACTTTAACTGTGATTATGGTGCAACCCAGCCTAAGTATTTATTATCCTGGACGAACCCGTCCGTCCAAGATATAGCATGATAACCTATAAGAAAAAAATTTAGAGACTGCAAAATAGAGGTCCTAAATATATAATATATATTTAGGACCTCTATTTTGAATCATATTATGATTTTTATAGCAGTGCCGCCTGCTCAGCATAATCTTACAGATTAATTTTTCCTTTACAAATTAATCTTTAGGGGTCCTAAAATGTGAAAGAAGGTAGGTACTGTTTGAAACAAACACTAGCCACTGTCTACGCTTTTTACTTTCATATAAAACTTTATGGAATTTCACCCAGTTTAATAAAACCAAGGAACATTATTATTTGTCCTTGATAAAACTAATAACAAGAGTACCTAACACCCATTTCATTTTATGCATAGGCAGGTGTAGGTAAAATTGAAGGGCCCAGGCATATAAAATGTAACAGATCGGCAGTCATGATTACTTAGGCAGGTATCTAATAAATTAATCGTCAATTCCATATTCCAGCACTAAGTTTAGTAAAAAACATAGGTAGGTAAGTACTTAGAATATAATTATATTTAAAAATATTATAGTGCGCGTAGGTAAACGTAAACTTTATCTTACACGATGATCGTATACTTATAAAAAATGAATCGCTTTATGTATAGGCTGGGCCACCGCCCATTATATACCTTTTTTATTCTGATTTGTGAACCCAAAGATCTAATATAAACTAAACCTTCGTTTTAAATACCGCAACATCATTGATTTACAAATTGCAAAATTTCTAGTTTTATTATAATTTAGTAATAATATTTGAAAAACTAATAAGAACGTTCTTAACTAAATAAAACCCTACTTTTATAACAGGTACCTTAAGGCTACATAAGGTACTTTTTAATGAGTGTTTGCTATTTTTCGTTTCTAATAGAAACTTTCTATAATAATTTCTTGCTGAACCTATATTTCATCATAATATTTTATGGATGAACTACATCCAATATTAAAATCGTATAACTGTACATATGTGCTTTCTATAATTACAATATTTTACTGTAATTTTTAACTACCTATTATGTAATATTACGTCATTTTTAATTTGTAATCCTTTCCTATTATTATACTTAACTTAAAATATAATCTTATTATAAATAATTCAATGAGTATCTTAGATAGTATGACTGATTTACTTTATAATTTATTTTGGAATGATTATTTTATTTAATACATTAATGGAAGTTAGGATATTTTATCCCAAAAAAGATAAAGTTATAATTATTGTTGTTAAATTCTTGACTAGCATATAGTAAAAACAAAAGAAAAACATGACTTAATAGTATAAAAAAAACTATGTAGGTATTACTGGTCCATGACGAATAGTTATTGGCGTTTTTAATTTTATTACTATCAGGCCCGATCTTTCAATTGCAAGAATTACTTTAACGGTTAGTTTATCCTCTTAATAAAAACTCTTTAACCTTAGACTACCTACACTATCTGACTCTTGAAAGATGGACCCTTTTAATGATTAGAACAAATAGGTAAAATTAAATATCGAAAATCGGTGACAAAATGACATATGGCATGAGCTTAAACTGGGTTTTATTGTTTATTGATTTAAATGTTACGATACGTCGGTCACGACTACGTATAGTAAGAACTTACTTAGGTAAGTACTGTTAATAAATTTCGCTAACAATTCTATTTATATTTTGAAACAAGCTTGAGACTAGTCCCAGTGGTCCAAACAAACCGAACCAAAACTGTCAAAAGACCGAGTTCTTTATTTTTTTACAGTAAACTAGGTTTGAAACAAACTACCAAAAATATTAATGCTTTAATCAAGGCAAAATTTTCGTATTAAATATGTTACCTACTCACAATTATTTCAGTTTGGTTGTTACTGATCTAAAGAGTTGTGTTTTATTGAATACCTAAGGTAATTAACGCGGTTAATGGTTAGGCAAATTGCAAAATGAATATTGCAATTTTCTTTATTATTTTGAGCACGATATATAAAAGGTACCTAGGTACTTTATTCAAACAAAACCTGTCAAAAATATACCACACTATGCATAACTTAGCTGAAGTTAGTTTTTTGTAAGGACTACATATTTTTGACAGTTCAGTCGCCAGACCAGGGGGATTATCAAACTTATTTATTATTCTCAAGAGTCCTGTCATCGCAGGCCGAAGTGCACCATCACAGATGCGAGGAGCAACAAACAGGTGACGCTTGAAGTGATCCCATGGATGGCGCTCGTGTTCCTACGCAGGATCGCCGCCATCTTGTTACCTGCAATGAGATTAATCATCATCAGTATATAGTAATTATTTTTGTTCTTAGGACTGATCTGATCTGATCTGTCAATTGCAGGATAAAATTTTAACGGATAGGTAAGTATTCTCTAGGAATATTAATAAAACCTTTCACTTTAAAGTTAGAACATTAACTGTGGTTTGAGAAGCCGGCCCAGTAAATATTATTTTTGATAGCTGTGAAAGCCGACTGCTTCAGCTAGGCTTTCTTCCCCATCGGTTGTCAGTACTACGAGCGATTTCGATGAGTTTTGAATTGTGGCCAGTGGAAAACGTGTGGACCTGGCATAAAAACAAGTAGATAAACTTACTGCCTTCAGAAACGAAGACGTGTATAGAAGCAGGCTCAGTGTTGCTAGCACTGCACGTGTAATTCCCCGAGTCCTTGAGCGTGGCCCCTCGCACGGTGAGCCTCGACTGCGTCCGCGCCCCCGGCTCCGTCTCGACTGTGATACCCCCTCTTGTGGCGTCGTAATTTATCATCCTGTCGTTGTGGTACCAGAATACGTACTGTGGTGGAGTTGGACTCTGGAATAATAAAATGGGCGTCAATTAATTTTTGGACGGCCTTTGATAACCAGTTCTAGATTATGTCTAGGGCTCATTACAAAAGATACAATAGACCACACTAGGTATGACTTTTTTGGAAGGTTCCGAAATTCATAAGAAAATTCGAGTTTATGCTCGGTAGTAAGTAGTAGCAGTTAGTTACTGAGCGCAGTACAAAATGTCAGATTTTTATATTCAGTAGGTATCTAAGTATTTTACAAGTTATCCGTTAGAAAAGTGAGGCTAAATAGGTAATAATGTGTGCCAATAACTGCCAAGAAACTATGTACCTAGTAAGTATTCGTTTCTTTGTATTGTGCTTCAAAAAGCTGAAATTTACACATTTTACCTATCGCAAAGAAATGGAAAATACGAGTCTGTTAGTTTTTTTTTATTTTTAACATATTTAAATTAAACTAATAAAAAAAGGGGTCAATATGGCTGGCTAGCTAACAGCATGTTTTCCGAACACTACAAAAAAACTAAATACTAACAAAAAAAAAACAAAAAAACAACAACAAAAAAAACAACGAAGTAAATACTTATGTACATTTCAGCATTTTAACTAAAAATAAGCAGTTTGAAAAATCAATATAATTAATAGGACTGTCTATAGGCCATCGCGATCTATTATACAGTCCATATGTTCTTTGTAGTAGGTATAGTGTAGCTAGTTAGTGTGTAGTGTAGTTAGTTTTAGTTTAGTTTAGTTTTTATTATTGAAGTAGTTAGCTTGATTAATAAAGGCATATGGCCCATTAAAAAAAAATTAATAGATAATGTCGAATACTTAGATCAATCGCCAAGTCAATTAATCTACTATTTATATTAAACACGGAATCTGAAAGAAACACCGGCTGAAGGAAACTGGCGACAACTTTCCAAACAAAATGCAAATTCATGTTTATTTACTTCATAAATTGAATAAGTTCCGGCCCAAGCGGGTCCCTTTTGGACCCCTGTCGCATCTTAATTAATATCTTGATAGGAAAGGAAAATATGTAAATAGCTATTCAACCAATTTTGATGCAATAAGAGTTCTAATTACACCTACATGTACTGATTTATTGAAAAAATTGGCACAAAGATAAGCATAGTGGTGCATGGGACAATGCTGCCAGCATGTTGGGTAAGTAAGCTACCTACTGGACTGCTGGAAGTAAATTAGGCCTAATTTTGAAGGCTTTAGTTGCAGTTTTAAAAATGCTAAAAATATATCCTTATATGCTAATTATATGTCTTTTACATTACCGTCTATTTGACAAGGACAGCAACAGTTTTAGGAGCTTTAGATCTGTCAACTAAAGCCTTTAAAATTGGCCCCATTAGGTACTTACCTACTTACTACGGGACCAAATGTATTTATTGAATACGTAGTGTAGCGACAGCGAGTACTTTATCATCATCATCAACAGCCTGAAGACGTCCACTACTGAGCATAGGCCTCCCAAAGAGCGCCACTTTGACTGGCTGCTCGGGTCCTGCATCCACCGCCTCCCCCTGGTTTTCACCAGATTGTCGGCCTACGCTGGTCGCCACTCAAGAACCTTTTTTTCGGTCTTTTGAAACTTTATTTGAAGAGTTGCTTGGAGCAATTAAAAAAAAACTTCAGTGTCATTACACGGCAAGTTTTCTTTTTCATTAAGTTCTCAACACGTTAAAGAGAAGCCGAGAAAATCGTAACAACGCCATTCAACTTTGTCTAGATACTGTCATTCAAATCGTAAAGTGTGTTCAGTGGAACGAATCAGCGGGCAGTAAACCCAGCAAACCCAGGGCTTCCAGTAGCCTACCAGGAGTAACAGTAACATAAAATTACAGGAACGTACCTTAATAAAACAAGCGGTTCTTTACGATTATTATCCGTGATCGTAAAAATGTCGCACGCTAATAAAAACTTCATACATTTTTAGGCAAAGTAGGTGAAGCGTAGAAACAAATACGCGCGTTGTCTGGACGTTTTATGGTGTGCTTATATTTTATTGAGAAAGGATTTGTTTTGGGAAGCTATTGAAATAAGACAATAGCGCTGTTTTATTGGCATTGGTATGATTACATTTTAATAATTAAGTTTTTATTAACGTAGCTACCTATAAAGGTAGGTGCTTTGATACCTCATATAAGTAGGAAAAAACAAGTTCCTAAACGTACTTGTTTAAACCATTTCGTTTTTAGAGATAGTCGTCAAACTTTTTCATTCTGGCTTCTACAGCTAAAATTATTCTATTATCTAGCCACACAAATAAAAACCTCTTTCAAGCGAAAAAAATACTTTTGTATTTTATTTATTTTTACTATTCCCTAAATAACTTTTAAACTGGGGGGGGTCAAAAATTTGAATCGGTCTCTATTGTAACGTCGTAACTTCATGGTACCCACCTAAACTATCCAAGAGTGAGTAAGACTTGCGATCTTCTCACAAATCTGTAATTATAAGTAATGGGTACGGAACTCTCGACTAGCACTTGGCCGATTTGTTTATTATTACCTTCTCCACAATACATATGAGATGTATGACGCTCCCGAGGTCCACGTGATGCTCCCCTGACCCCAGGATGAAGGCTTCCGGCACCACGATCTGCAGCCGGACATAGTGCGACACGATACCCGTCCGGGTTGACACCTGAAAACAAAAACAGAGAAACTCGATAGGTCCAGGGCTTGACTATGAATCCAGTTAATTGTTACCTACAACTTGCCCTCATACGAAAATTAGTGGTGTATTTCAACCGCTAATCCTTTGCGAAGATGTATTTTTTTGTTCTATCATGCTCTGTTCTTTGTAATTTCGTATGACATTGTCCCGTTTTGTTACTTCGCTCCCTGCCCGTGCAAGTGAGTCGTGTTTGTAGGAGAAATCATGTTCACGAGCTATCAACGGGCTTTATAAACTTTATTTCAGGGGCATATAATGTTTTTGTATATGAATGAATGACCTGAGAGCTAGTGCTTGCCTCACCTAAAACCAATTGGCACTTGACATATAAAGTTTTGGGTGACACTGCACTACGTTCTTCATCGTCAGTCTATATGCTAGTAATAAGATTTCTAAATTCAGGTCATAAAATCTCATTTGCCCAGTAACTTTATTAGCTCTAGTGCCCTTAATTCAATCTGCAACACATGGCTTACATTTCTGTTTAGCGGCAGAACATTGACAAAGCGGAGGTATCCTATCCCCTAATAAATAAATAAATAAATAACGAACAACGATCACATACATAGATCCTGAACCCTAACTAGGATTCCCTGTATCTAGGGACCCAGGAACTACGGGGACCATGGTCCCACAACACCCAGGCACAGAATAAGTATTTGCGTTTTTTTTTCGGGCACAAATACTTGTCTTGTCGCAGGAATCGAACCCGCCACCTCCGGGTTATGAGCCGACCTGCTCAACCACCACACCACGGAGGCTGTCATTGTAACACCCGCAAAAAGTCCTACACTCTATATAGTAAAAGTAGATACCTACCTAGCGTGCATACCTGATGTAAAACCAGCTTGAACTTCCGGTTAGAGTTGCACATAAAATAAATTAAAAGTAGGAACGTAAAAAAGGAAGGAAGGTAGCTCAAAAGTGAAACGTGGATATTTAATCTAAACAAACAAAATGTACAACGCAATCAAATAACGTTAACTAATTAACTTTTATAATTTAGGGACCTATTATAGTACCTACTGTGTAGGTAAGTACCCACTCTACTTTAAAGTACAGAGTTCTAGGTACAAGTCAAGTACCTAGAACTCAACCTACTATCTAAGTACCTACTATAAAATATAGGTACACAAGAAGGTACCGCAGGAATAAGGAAAATATTTTCATTTGCTTCTTTTACACCGTATTTATGTTGCTGTCGATAAAAATAACCTACTTGTACCTACCTATATTAAATAGCCGAGCCAACTCAATAATTCAAACCCTTTCAAGATATTTATTTGTTCCAATTAACCCTTGAATCCAGGTTAAAATAACACCTAACTTAATTTCCAGCTCTTCCAGCAACTCCGTTTTAAGCAAAAAGGTTAAAAAGCAGGTCCTATGTCAACAGAAATCGTTGCTTTTTCAACCGAACTCAGCGCTAAGAGCTGGCCTTAATTTACTTGAATGTTTCAGAGTTTTGGACCTTAATGGTTAAATAAGTAGAGCCGTTTTAGTACTTACGTTTTTTGTTAAAAAGCACGGTAGTGCTGGGCATTTTTAAATGTAACTAAGGTTGTGAAAAATACTTACAATAGAAAAATTTTATATTTTCAAGACCTATGATCGTAGATACTTACAGGTAAGTATCATAATTGTATAATGTACAAGATAGAGTTCAAAAACTAAAACCCGAATACCTAATTGTTTATGATGGCATTTTTACCCTCGCCCAAATGAAGGGGTGTTGTATTGTTTATCTATTGGTTACACTTACCTATGTGCAAACATGTTTTTACATGTAGAGATTGTAATTTTTTTGTTATTACTTATACTTTTAAGTAGGTATCTACTTCTATCATCTATGCTACAACTTTACAAGCGCCATGCAGTGCGCGTTAAACTGAGGTGGGAGGAAGCTATTTTTTCAAATTCCAACATCGTTTAATTCCTAAAGTATTGATCCTACAGTTAAAATGAATAGGATCTTTTTTCTGACGAATGTAATATAATTTAATTTCACAGAAGTAATTGTAATACTAATCCTAAAAGTTTCTGAGATATAAGCAAATATCCGAAAAAAGTGATATTCAAACCCTTCTCCCTCCCCTACTACTTACTACTTACCCCCCAACCTCGGACATTTTTAGTATATATATTCATCAGTACACTTTAAAGTATAACTGTGCCAATTTTTAAGACTACACGAATGATTTCGGCTGTTTGCCTGATGTTTAGCGAATTTTCTTACAATGATGTGGAATGGATAGGTCATTAACTCCGCTGTATTGGGTTTAGTATAATTTAATGGTCCTTATGTCACCCAGAGTATCAATACGCATCAATTGGTATCAAATTTGATAAAATGTGATGATTAGTTTAGGCACAACCAGGGAACAACAAAAACAGAAAATTCGCGCCTATTTTCATACGTAGGCTTTACATAGCTATACATAGATATAAAAAATATACATATTCGAAACGTACTCATAAAGATCTTTCATTTGATACCAAACATGACATGTTTATCGAAAAAATATTTTTTTTTGTCCGCGTTTTTTTGAAATTTAATCCGCCATATTAAATATAATGTAACTTTATATAACCCATGACACGCAGAGTGTTAAGATCTATCGATTGACACCTTGTTGTTTGAAATAGGATAAGTAATTTAGGAGATACAAGGGAACATATGAACATACATACATACATACATAGATACATAGACAGTCAATCTCATAACCCTCCTTTTTGGTAGTCGGGTAAAAAGGGAGAAAGTAGCACTGTAACTCAAAAGTTGTCTGGTTCAATTAGGTGCAACGCACACAAATTTCGTGCGGAGGAATGAAAAACTATCAATTTTAAGTACCTATGTATAGTAAGTGCAGGGGTTGTTTAGGCCACTCTCCGCTGCGCTTACACGGCCCCACACGTCTGGTGGGTAACTGAGGTGGAAGGTTACCCACCCACTGGCGCAGAGGCCCGAAAGGGCCTACCGCTGGGGCGAGATAGTGAATGCCAGCGCGACCCTATCTCGCCCCGTCCCGGCGGCGGACGAATCACGGGGGGGTTTTAGTGGGTTCGAGTCCCACATACGCCCTGCCATCACCCCCGTGTTGGCAGGGAAGTGCGAGGGCATTTCCCCCACTCAAAAAAAAAAGTGGTTGTTTAGGCCTATGGATATTGGACATTAATTATTTTATATTTACAAGTATTCGTGAGTATTAAAAAACAAAAAGTTTTAAAACACCCTAAAGTGTTTAAATATACCAAGTATCAATTAACCCAAACAAACGGCAACGAAATTATGGTATCTCCATTGAAAACAGCCTCGCGAGCAACTATCCCTATTAAAGGCATTAGAGAGGTACAGATAATGTTTCCGAAAAGTGCTTCACTGTACCCAAATATCGGCTATTGACTCCGAAATTACGCACACAATCAACTGTGCATTACTCCATTAGCCATTTAAGCATGGTTATATTGACAGCATGGACAGTGGACACATCCAAATAGAGTTAAAAAATATTAGGGTTTTGACATTACCTAATGGTCAATATTATTATTAATTCGCGGGGTGAGGAGCCAATGGATGCCAGAGGCAAGCAGCTGCTCAAAGTGGCGTTCTTTGGGGGAGGCCTATGTTCAGCAGTGGACGTCTGATGATGATGATGATGATGATGATGATGATGATGATATTATTAATTAAGTAGACTAACACCCAGTTGCTCAACTCTTCATTATCACTTCATTACCTACACAACGCATCATTAGTAGCGCAACGAGCTATGGAGAGAGCAATGTTTCCCTGCGAGATATGAGGAGATACGCAGGAGATCTAAAGTGACCGATATAGCTCTTAGGATTAGCAAGTTGAAATGGCAATGGGCAGGCCACATAGCTCGTAGACCTGACAACCGATGGGAAAGAAAGGTTTTAAGGTGACGACCGTGAACCGGAAGCCACAGCGTAGGCCGGTCCCCCACTACTTGCCTCCTGCCGCCAACCTGCGCGATGGAGGCAGGAGGCAAGCAGCCGGTCAAGGTGGCGCTCTGTGGGAGAGGCTTATGTTCAGTAGTGGACGTCTTCAGGCTGTTGAAGGCGATGATTATTATTAATATTTGCCCCAGATTTAGTTTTTTTTTTAAATTTGACTATGCCAGATCTTTAGAAATGCCCCTACTGTTTATAAAGCGCACTTTTAGTATGGCGTCGTTCCCTCCGAGGCCTTCTAAACGACCTCCCGATACAGAAAATCATTTTCCTTATGTAAATAAGGTAATACAATCTACATACAACATTGCCTTTTGTTTTTAAAAGATTCAGCCGTGAGAGATGAGACTTCTACACGTTCCAGCTATTTTTATTGTTACAACGTTATAACGTTATTGGAAAATAGCTTTACCGTTATGCGCTATCGATGCCAGAATCTGGGGGAATGTTTTCGGGTAATGTAATTACGTTGTCATTTTAGTTGCGATACTGTTGTTGTTTATACATCGTGATATCGTTGTGGATTTTTGACATGGGTTGGTATTAGCATAAAGTTTCACAAAATATTGTAACATGTAATAAACATTGCCAATATTTGAGAAACTAACACCCATATTCCGTATTATTTATTATACCGATCTTATTTTGGAAATTATAGGTAAATAATACAATATTATAAAATTTAATAGGCATGTACATCTAGGTATGTATAATATACCGTTTATACCAAGTCAATTGGGTGGGTGAGCGCTACAAAAAGCGGCGATGGCAGTGGTACAGCACTCCTCTAGCATCACCCGTAATTAATTATTACTAAAACGATTTTAGTATTAGTGCGCGGCATACTAAGTAATTGTAGCTAGTAGCATTTACTACTTCGCATGATTGTAAATTAGGTACAAAAGAATAAGCACTTAGTTTAAAAATAAATAAGCAATTATTATTTCGTGTTTTAAGAATAGCCAGTTTTAGAATAGGTAACGCTTTATTAACGACACAATTACCTAAATAAATGAATAAAGCTCTAGAGAATCTAGAGAGACGGAAATTAGGCTGATTGCTAATTATTCCAAAAAGCCTTACTATATATATTAATATAGATGCTTTGTAGGTAATTTAAGATTAAACAGTTTTTGTTGAAAAAACGTTATTTATAGTCTAAATTAGAAAATCATTTTCTTGTTTTAGGTCCAATTAGAATAACTTTTTTATACTTCGTAGATAGGTAAAGTGTACTTAGAAGTAAATATAACAAGTTAAGAACAATATCCTCAGAAAGCTCTCAAGAATATTTACCTAGGGCTTCGAGTAATACAGCAAGTAAAAAAAAGTATCTGATATAAACATTAATCCCAAGACAAGCCTATGAAATGATGTTTTTATAGGTTATTTTTTTGCATCGTGTTTTCTTTTTATTCTGCATGGATGTGTTGAGTACCAGATACTGCTGATTTTTTTTTCTGGTAATTAAAATTTAGTGGTGAATACTAATGTCGTCTCATCATCTCATGTCATCAGTGGCGGATTTACACATTTGCCACTAACAACTATAACCTCTGCAATAATTCAATAAATACCCAAGATAGCAATCGTATTATTTACATTTTCTTTGTGAATAGCATCAAAGAGTGCTACGTGTATTGTCATGTAGCCGAAAGTCGAAGAGAATAGAATAATGAAGAAGTAGGTCATTCTATGAGAGATCACGACAACCAGCATTGGGTAATTGACTCAAGTAGGAGGATACGTGTCGTAGCTACCTATAAGTAGGTAATAGGTACCTCAATGAAATAAAAATAGATTTTGGCGTAATCTTCAATTACGTAACCCCTAAGTATTTGGCTGAATAGGTATATAGCTAGCTCAAAATAATCTGACAGATACGCGTGCCTGTTCGCGTATCGATCCTATAAGCACTTACCTAACAGGCTCAGAGAGCTTTCCTTTTGACTTCATACTCCGGTGTTAGGATCCAAAATGAGATCTTGGGGGGCTCGACATTTTTTCCGATGATACGAAAGAAAGGTACAGGGTAGGTAAATTTTGTATGTAAATTTTAGAACGAAACTCAGCCTTGATGTATACACCTACTCGAGCGTAAAGAAAAAGCAAAAAGTTCTGTTATCTACAAGGTACTTTTTGTAAAGTAGGTTTGCCTAAACATGAAATTCTGATGGAACCACAAAAATGATACAGTTACTAATGACACAGTATACAATTACTGTTTCACTTCACTACTAATAAAATATACTTTGTTTTATAATTTACTTTGCTCTGTAATCTCTAAATATATAAATAATAAAAAATCCTGTCTCGCCTCTAAAAATGTGGCCATTCTAGTAGGTAGGAATTAGGAAATTTAAGTAGGTAACCTAAGAAAGTACCTTCCTAAAAATTATTTACTTTAAATAATTTTTAGGAAGGTACTTTGGCTGGGTAGGCACCTAAGTAGGTTCTTCCTCCAGGTAAAGCAAAGTAAAGTAAGAGTAGGTAAGTAAGTAAAAAGTTAAACTAGTGTTTGGTAAAGTTTCTCTATACTTAGAACGAGCTCGTAGAACTGACTTCTTCTTAAAACTGACAACCGTTAGGGAAGAAAGGTTGGAAAGGAACTGGAAGACGCAGTGTAAGCTCCCCACTAGGTGGGCCAACGATCTAGGGTCAACCGCGGGGAGCCAAAGGATGCAGGAAACAAGCAGCGGCTCAAAATGGCACTCTATAGGGGTGGCCTATGTTTAGCAGTGAACGTCTTCAAACTGTTGATGATGACGGTGATTATCTACTATGGGTAGAGTTTTATAGTTTTTAAGTTTGCTTCTCGTCTAGTGTTTAGATTTTTAGTATCACTTATTTACGATATAACTGGTAGGAAAATCATGTTCAAATTGCGTGCAAGTTTAATAAATAAAATAATAAATGAAATCTTTATTCAACACATCTTATAAAAACATTTAGGTGAAACCCAGGCTTCCAAAAGTAGTAGTAAACTGTGCTATGGAAGTCAGTGCCCTCCCTTACATTGTGGTTGAAAATATACAACATTAAGATAATGTTCTAGATACAATTACAATATACAATAGTAGAGAATACATCTATTCTGTGATAGTAGGCTCTCTCCAGAACTTTCGGCTCGCCCCTCCCGCCCTCGACCTTTAGTCCCCTTCGGAGGTCACGTGGAACCTAGGTTCCAACTAAATAACTTGGTTTGAATATTTCGCTTCAGGCTAAACGTTAAATGACTTCTTTGTTATAACGAAATGGAAAACCTTTTCATGCTTCGTCTAGCTCACTGATGCTCAAAGTGGGATCTTGGGGGCCCCCGAAATTAATTACTTAGTTCTCTTTCAAGATAAAAAAATCTTTTTATTATACCTAATGAATTATAAAGTCCGCTTTGTTTTTTCGGTCTAGTGCATGTTATCAAGTTAACTTCCTATTTCTTATCTTCCAAGTTCCAACTTATCCCTGTATGACGTACTATCTGCTGTAACGCATTTGGATACATCCTGTTTAAGCACTGTCGTACTTTAGGGCAGACGGGCATCATAAGTCTGAATGTTTTATAAAACCTACTTAGTCTATGTGTCACGCACAAAACCTCAATTCACTTTTCATTAGTTTTAGTCATGGATAAAAAATACTGAAAACTTTGAATGAGAAAGCAATTCCCATCTAGCAAAAATAATTAACGAACTTAACAATCAATCCTTAAACCCAGCCCCCTTGTGGTCATTATCATCATCATCATCATCATCATCACCATAAGCCTCAAGACGTCTGCATTGCTGAACATATTTCTCCACTGAGCGCTGCTTTCCGCCTGCAATCCTGCATCCACCGGCTCCCTGCGGTTTAAACCAGATCGTCGGTCCACCCAGATAAGTCGCTGCGTCTTCTAGTTCGTGGTCGCCACTCGAGAACCTTTGTTCCTCTTCATTGTAGAAGCTTGCAATTGTAAAGTTTGGGAAAAGCTGGCCATGCTAAACAGAGATTTCGTAATTTTTTAATAATATTATCATTATATTATGTACATTGCCTATAGCACAAAAACATGTTTGTAATAAGCTTCGCTAGAATAATTTTCTAGAGCATCTTGTTATATCTACATCTGCCAGGAAAATGGGATTATAAATAGGTAGGTAATATTATTATTATCTTTCTAAATAAACACTCCTGGGGGTTGTAAAGGTGCTGAATTTTCTCAAAATGTATATCATTTACGGAATTTAAAAAAACTTGTTATTACTGGTCGTATGATATTTCGAACTAATGAAATCAAAACACGTTAACCAAACGTTTCCTTGATGAAAAAAATCTTGGAGTGACCTCTAAAAAATTATCGAGATAAACGACGCACGAATCACAGATAATATAATACCAGCGGGCCTTAATTAATAATTATAGCAGTAACCCTTATTTTATAATTAAGTACAGCATTGACAAAGTGTATTTAAAATTAAAAGTATCATTTTTGTAAATTTGACATCTCAATTTTTTTTAATTTTACTGTGGCTTAAAGGTATTGTTTTTGAGAAGAGTTGCCAGCTTTTAAAATTTTTACAGTGGCCTGATTAGGAGAAAGTGAGAGTGTAGAGGTGGTTACATCGTATTCGATGAATTAAATGAAAGAGATAACTTACCTGGCATTCATACGTGCCGTTGTCTCTTTTCTGTACGAACTTAATTTGTAACGTCCAGTCTTCAGACCCTTCTCCGTGTAGGACCTGTAATGTTAAAAAACTAGAATTATTTATTTCATTATCATCAATAACTTGCTTCTCTAATGATGAATGCAAAAACCTAAGTGTCTTCTCTTAGACACTCTATTTAAAATTGGGGCCCAGTGGAATTCAAACCATGAATTGGATGTCACACAAGTAGGAACTGAGCCGCCATGAAAAATGAAATTAAACATGAAATAAAAATGAAATGAAACTTTATATTAAAAATTAAATTAAAAATTAAATTAAAAATGAACTAAATGAATTGAAATGAAATTTCATATTTCACAGAATTTCGCAATCACATTTCATTTCCGAAATGCTAATTAATTTTTATTGCTATTTGCTACAATGAAATGAAATAGAAATGAAAATTGAAATGAAAAGAAAATAAAAATTAAAATGAAAAAGGAAATGAAAAATGAAATTAAACAAACAAAAATGAAATGAAACTATATATTTAAAATTAAATTCAAAAAAACCTAATTGAACGGAAATGAAATTTCATATTTCACAGAATTTCACAACCACATTTCATTTGCGAAATGCTAATTAAAATTTCACATGCTAAAAATCAATGCGAATGCTAATAATTAATCCATCACTATAAATCAGGTACCTAATAGCTGTGAAAACAGAAACTAAAAAAAAATTTGTAACTTATTTAAATATACACGAAAAGATTTTCAGCAGCAGACTTTCTTTTGTTGTCTCACTCTTACGAGATTTTCTACATAATAGTGGAACTAGGAAAACAGTATTCATTACTTTTCGTCAGAATCGGTTTTCTAATGGCACATATGCGTATAATTAATTGCTAGGTATTTTTTCCTGCCACAAATTAATTGTCTATCTAATATTTTTTATACCAAACCCGTATAAGTAGTAAGAGATATTATAATCATGCTGAAACACGACATAATAGCACACTTCATATGTTTAACGTCCTTGTTACTTGATACTCTAACAAGCTATGATAGCCTAAAATCGAATTCCGGAACGGTGAAACTCGAATGATCGTATTGTTAATTTCGCATATAACTCTAAATAAACCGCATTTTGCGTTGTGTACACTACCTACGCACTATAAGTGAATAATAACAGTAGTGTATCTCTACACAAAATTATCAAACTTTTGACTACTTACACTTTAGAGCGTAAAATAACTATAAGAACTGTTTTTGAATACATTTTTGAGGCTTGATAAACGTACGACAATGAAAAGCCATGGCAATAAAATAATCACAATGATACGTAATTCCATATCCATAATTCCGTAATTTTATTCCCGTAAAGTAAAAAGTAAAGAAACAAATACCGCACCGCACCATTCAAACTCTCTATTAAAAATTATCAAACGCATAGCGTTGAGAGCATGCTTTTGCGTTTCTACAACTACTTAAAACTTGCAAACTGCTATAATTTACTATAGTTAGCTTTAACTTGAATGTAGGTATGTAAAGTAAATCATAGTAAGTTATTTTATTTATTAGGAGCTATCATTAGAACAACAAAACAGACATAGAGAGCCAATAAAAAGCCTCCACAACTAGTTATAAAAATATAGGTTCATGCAATAGCCTAACATAAAATTAAACTAACTTAAATAACTTACTTATAACATTTACAAAACGAGGTGCGGTTGCGGTGCGACACATTCACACAGTCTATGGTTAAAAACTCAGATTTCATGAGCTTGTTGAAGGAAGTACAAGATCACAAAAGGTTAAATAATTATCTTTTTTCAGTAGATATTTCTCTATCACTCTGTCTTAGTACAAATACGGACTGCCCTTTGAACACGACGAACGTGGTCCGACGTGTTTTCTCATATCAGCAGTCTAGCTAGATAATAAAGCTTACGTACTGCCACCACGTACAGCGTGTCGGATCACATTCGTTAGCATTTGGAGGGGGTTTAATTCTGTGGCTGACCAAACACAGCCCAATTTACGGAGAACGACCCACTATGCATTATAATAAGCTTATTGTATAGCTAGGTCTGGTAGATGTAGGTAGAAGTTTTGGGTGACTAAACTAATTTATATCAATCAGATTATTGTTTTGTAATAGGACTTTACGGCAAATTGAATCAGAAATGAAGTTTGAAAGAATAACCCATTGTAATAATTTTTAATGAAATGGTACCCAAGTGTTTTTGTATCAGTGAAAAAATCGACCGTATAATCATCATCATCATCATCATCACTATCATCACCACCACCACCATCATCATCATCATTAGTCTACTGCTGGATATAGACCTCCTATACCAAAGGTGCACCAATAAGTTTGGTCTTCCGTATACCTATTCTTTTAAATACTAGCAAGCCAGCCACTCGGCGCAAATCATTGCAGGGACTAGGCTTTTTGGTTGGCTAATTTCCTGTCTTAACAACCATCTTACCTGAAACCTTTCATCGTTTGTGTACGTAAACTTTCCAGAGCTCAGGATATGCCAGTCGCGTTTTCTGATCCACGACACTTGCTGCAACCAATGAATAACAAGTTAGACCAAAAATTAAAGTCCATTTAAAAAAATCTTCTTAATCAACTATTTTGCGTGGCTCAGCAATCAATTATTGATGGCTGGCGATTGCAGAGCGATGTAAAAGAGATTTATCCAGTTGAGCGGTGCAAAGTAACCATAACACAATAAAATTCTATTGTGTGTACGAACCTGCCGCTCAATAGATGTAAAATAGGGGGTCAGGAAACTTACATTTTAACTTCATCAACCCTTATGAACGACTACATCTGCCGTATATCTAGTTCTACCCTACTTTCCTTTTGTATTCGATGCAGTGTTTGCTATTTCCCCGTAAGTGTGTCAGGTAAAACAATTAGAGCGGATTAATGTGGGTTCTAGAGTTTCCTTATGCTGCTTTGCGGTACTTGTGTTAGTTTGCTTTTAATTATGGTTTTTGTGTACTCCTCATCATAAACAGCCTTAAGACGTCCACTGCTGAACATACGCCTCCACCAGAAAGTGCCACCTTGGGCGGCTGCTCGCTTCCTACATTCATCAGCTACCCGCAGTTTTTACCAGATGGCGGATCGCGGTTTTTGTATACATATCCCTTCAATACAAAGCTATACAGTATAGCTTGAATGTACTTATGCGGTGTAAGAAAGGCTTCTTTTTGGTGTTCTTTAAAAATCTCTCGTCAGAGTTCTGCCCGTCGCATGCGCGGTAGACTAAATTACTTACTGTTTTACTCCGTTTTAATTATTCTATCGAGTAAAATAGTGGACGAAGAATTTCTGGAACAGGAGTCTTGTTGATCGCAGTAGATTAAGACTGCTGCTGCCCATTTCTTGGATATTTCCTAAGCTAACTCTTGTGGCACTCATGGGAAGATGGAATGGTCTAATTCTTACACTGGCACACCATACATTTTGTTTACTAAGTATTGAATAAAACTTCGTAATACATACTCCTCTTTCACTAAGATGGCCAACCAAGCAGTGCAGGTAGGCAGTTCCCCCCAACTGTGCAGTGATATTGCTGACAGAGTTGTTGGCTGTGACGTCAGATGCTGGTTGCACGCCGCCGCGCCAGCCGCGGGCTCTTGACGTGCCATGGTGACCTGGTGAAGAAAAACTAGTGGGGAAACCTGGTATTTTATTTAGTTAGCCAGTTAAGTTTCAGATTTTGAAGCCTGGTAATCATGTGGCCATCATTTTGGCGTTTATAGCTGCATGCTATTTGTCAGTATTGCTGTTCTACGAAATATCCTTCTAAAAAGAGGTTAAATTTAATTACTGAGTAAACTTCAGATGATAATGAATCTTACCCGTGGAATACTTACTTGGTTTATCTAGATTTTCTATTTTTGTATCAATAAGTGAACCATGGGTAAATCAGACCAATGTATTGCCCATGTACCTACACCCAACAGGTGACCAAACATTTTATTTCAGTTATGTTGATTTATTAAATACCAATTCACTAAAATAGATTTTGATCTAACTTCTAATGAACTGACCTACTTAGGTCCTTTTATTTTGTTTCCAGCTATAGCTTGAAACAAAAAAATAATTTTCTAGCTCAGTTCATAAATTATGGAGTATTGAGGTAACAGAGAAACATTTAAAATAGAGACCATCATTATTTAACAGTCAGTTGATAATAGGATTGGCAACGTTTTGACCTCCATTCATGACAATCATCAACCGACATGGCATAGATACCACCAATGTTCTATAAGATTCCGTTCTATTCTCTAACAAATCTAAGTGACCTAAATAGGGCACAATAATACCTTATTCCATATCTATACCTCTAAAATTGAGTCCATATTCGGATGTTCGCCGAATAATAGAGAATAGTTTTGGTGTGGATTCGGTGTCGCCTTGCCAAATATAGAATTGAATTCTTCCGATAAGATAGTGGTTTAGGTCGTGCGACGTGAATTATTGGAAGTGGTTACCTATCTATATCAACCTAGCACGACCACAGCCTCTAGGTATTTTGGGAAATTACGATACGCTGTGTCGATTCTGGATTTATCATTATACGTAGATATATACAGGTAAGTAGGTACCTATGCCTATAATACTATATGATCTAGTGAGAATAAAATACAACTTGACTGTAGAAAGTTAATAATGACCTTTGGATATTGAAAAAAAATTATTTCAATTTTTATGATTGATTCATTAAAATTGAAATAATTAAATCATCTATTTTTCTAATTGATTCAGGAGTATAAAAAACCTAGTATTGATCTTGTTTACTAAAAATGTATAGGCGCAGACTGTCTTATATTGCAATTGTAAAGTCTGTGGAGTACCTACTATATAATATATTCAGCCTAAAATCTGTATATGACTAAAATGTCACCAAAGTCCATATAAGTTTTGCCTTTACTTTTGCTTTTGAACCACTGAATATCGCTAAACAGTGGGGTTAAATCAATAGTTCCTGGAGTTCCCCACCTCTCAGTCACCAATGATCCACCCCTCATGTAACACCGTTTAGCAGCATTAAAAAAACATAAAGTGGCTGGTAGTGTTCTGTAGAAGAGTCCTGAAGACCAACGAAGAGGTGTGTATATCTTACGAGAGGTCTATGTTCTGCAGTGGTAGGCCGATGTCGGCTATAGGTAATGATGAAAATGATGCTGATGCGCACATCATCATCATCAGCCCGTAGATGTCCACTGCTGAACATGGCCTCCCCCAGAGAACGCCACTTTCGCTTAAAGTGGATACAGGAGTATCCATCGGCTCTCCGCGGTCCACCTAGTGGGAGGTCTGCCTACGCTTCGCCTTCCGGTTCGTGGTCGCCACTCGAGAATGCTCATATATTTAGCAATTATAACTTACGTATGTCTCCAGTAGAGGAGGTGAATAGCGGCAGCATGCAGAACACAGCTGCGGCCAGCTGTATGCCCATCCCGCCAGCCACTCGCCATCTCATCTGTAACAAGGAGATAATACGTAAATAAACATTCACCTTCTTTGTCCTTCTGTCTTGTCCTCTAAATACTGTTATAAGTCACACACGTTTGATGAAAAAGAATAAATAAATAAATAAATAAATATGTGTGGACCTTTTACACAGCGCCATCTAGCCCCAAACTAAGCATAGGTTGTACTATGGGAACCAGATAACTGATACAATACTCATATACTTTTTTGTTTGTAAATAAATAGGTACATAGAATACAATATAACACCCAGACGCAGAACAAACATCTATGTTCACCACACAAATGTTTGTCCTGGGTAGGAATCGAACCCACAGCCCTCAGATCAGAAGGCAGGGATACTACCAACTGAGCTATCGGGCCCGTCGAATCGAGGAAACCACAGCATATCATTAGAGTTTTGTGTATGTACTGGCTTTATATAAGTACACACAAACCAAGAGGCAATGCTGCCAGCATGTTGGGTACGCTATCTAGGTACCGGTAGAGCGCTGGAGCTGGAATGACTATAGGCCATCGTAGATAATAATACACAAACAAACAAAAAGACAAACTGTGGCTGTATAAACATTCCCAATGTTCTTTGTAGTAGGTAGTGTAGCTAGTGGTTTTACTAGGTACATAGTTCAGTTTTTCATTGCAAAGTATGTAGTTATAAGAAATAAAGTCCCATCGCCCAATTTTCTAAAAAAAAGACAATAACGAGTGGCCAACGTGCTTCAGCAGGTTAAATCTCTTTAGAGCCAGTTTTCAACACACTATCAGATTTTTAGACTCTTTCTACACTCAGATGTAAAGTTGGTGTTGGCGAATGAAAATGCTGACCTATTAGGTACTTGAAATTCAAACTGAAAATAAGCAAGCAGTTGAAATTCCAGAACCATAGGCGATTTGCAACAATAAATTACACCGTAAGCACCACTGCCTGCCGGCTGAAAACCTGTAATTTATTTCAATGATTTTCTATTTTATGCCCGTGTTTCGTGTGATTTAGATGCGGCACTTACTTATTTTGAAATATTTTCGCGGCCTAGTTATTGCTATTCGCGAAATATTTGCAATAAAAGGTTCTATCAGATTCAACTGTATTCTCGAAACTCTAGATAGATTTTTTGTTTCCCGCAGACATTTACTAAATAGCTATAAACTAAAATTGTGGTGTCACACTTGCTCCAAATATTATTATAATTAGTGAAACACTTTGATTTGGTAAACGTCTGATTGTATTTGAAAAAGCAGTAAGTACCTACTTATATAAATAAATTGGTTGATGTCAAAATCTTTTATCAATATCGTCTAAACATAAGCTCTATGGGGGAGCCATAGAGCGCCAATTTGGGTGTCTGCTTGCCTCCTGCATCCATCGGCTCCTTGGGGTTTTCACCAGATCCTCGGTCCCTAGTGGAGGGCCTACTTCTGCGTCTTCCAATTCGTAGTTGCCATCACTCAAGAACCTTTCCCCAACGGTTCTCACCAGTGTACATATGTATTGTGTGTGATATCTTGAAATAAATGTACTTTCTTTGTTTCTTTTAAAAGATTTAACCACTAAGAATGGTGCTTGAATGTGGGCCTATCATAGTACAGACATCATTTTACGTGTACGTTTCACACTGCATAAACTAACAGCTTACTAGGCACCTTGTTAGGTAGGTACCTATTTTAAATGAATGGTTTATCACGGCCGACCGCAGCTGAGTGATCAAAGGCTGGTTAATCGCTCGTTCAGTTGGGACGGGTCAGTCTTTACTAGGCATGTCTGTGGTTTTTCTGCTGTGGTTGGTTTTGGTTTTATTGTCTCACGAATAATAAAACCATTGATCATCATCATCATTAACATCCTGAATACGTCCACTGCTGAGCATAGGCTTCCCCAGGGAACGCAACTTTCAGCGGCTGCTCGCCTCCTGCTCCATCGGCTTCCCGCGGCTTTTACCAGATCGTCGGTCCACCTATAGGGGGCTGGGCTACGCTGCGTCTTCCGGTTCGTGGTCCACTCGAGAAATTTTCTTCCCCATCGGTTGTCAGTTCTACGAGCGATAAAACCATTATTTTGTTAGAATAGTGATCATTCAAACTGATGGCAGTTTTGATACCAGAAGCCATACTGAAAGGCTAATTAATCACTTGGGGTAGGAGTTGGTTGGTAACTAATGGTTAAAACTAACAAATTCTAACCAATACTCTACCTTAACTAGAGATCAAAAAACTACTTCCTACTTCATAACCGGTAATGTGCCTTACAAGAATTTTTCTTCCCAGTAGGCAACTAGTTATCAATCTTGGTACTCTAACGGGAATAAACCCCCTTTTTTGACTATAGTTTGTAGTAGAATAAGTACCTAGTACCTAATTGTTTTATAGTGGATAATTATACCTAAGGCCATCAACTAACCTATTCACCCTAGCCTTGAAGGTGCCTAGGTTATAATTTTCTTTTTTAACAATGTTCATAGGATGTAAAACTCCTCTATACTACTTGTAATTGTTGCTCTACCCGCATTTAATAAAATGGCTACAACCTCTGTATACGGTAAAGAAAAAGAAAAGCAAAAAGAGAATTGAATCTTGGCCCGTCCGATGCGGGATCGAAGCATCGTCCAATCGAGTTTTACCACTTTATTTCTGCTTCCGACTCAAAGATACAGGATCAATGTAATTCTACGTGACTTGACCTCTTTTGCTTGTATGTTATTGTAATAAAGTAAAATTAGGCTGCATCTGGAATCCCGAATATAGAGGCATGAAAGTAATTTTGTAGGATTGTTTGTGTGACTTTAATTTTCGGCTGCACCAACATATTTCTATTTCTATAATAAAAGCAAGGTCCCAGTTTACGAATAGGAACGCCCCATCTCTTCCCGTGGGTGCCGTCATCATCATCATCATCATCATTAACAGCCCGAAGACGTCCACTGCTGAACATAGGCCCCATAGAGCGCCACCTTGAGCGGTCGCTTGAGTCTTCCAATTTGTGATCGCTACAAATTTCTTCCCCATCGGTTGACAGTTCTACGAGCGATGTGGCCTGCCCATTGCCATTTCAACTTGTTAATCCTAAGAGCTATATCGGTCACTTTAGTGACAGTAGTTTAGTTAGTGTACCTTAACTTAAAATGCAATAAATATCCTCTGTAATAATTAGTACATAAATATATCTTAGAATTGTATATTTTTGGGTAACGTAAGAGCCGGCAAAGGGAATATCCAGTCCAAAATTTTCTGAGATCACTAAGCCACTTGTCAAACGTGGTGATAATGGCAAATCCCCCCTGTGATGTATAAAAGCGTCCAAAATAGCAATAAACATTCTTAATTTTTTCATTACTGGTTACTTAGGTACATAAAACATGTAGGTACAACATCCTACATCCTAAATAATGGTAAATATACAAACACAAAGAGTTACCATTAAACGTGGTTAGAATTAATTCTCCTCCAATAAGGATCAGTCACGGAAAATGTCTCGGAGTCAAAGAAGTAAATAGACTGAGGTCTCAGAGTAAATAACATTACATACTCAGACGAGAAAATGAAGCAGAAAAAACGCATACGGATGTGAATTCCAAACATCAAATTATCCTATCAAAATTATTTTTGAATGGGATGGAGGCACCCTTTTAAAAGTGCTATAAAGCCTCATCATCAACAGCCTGAAGACTTCCACTGCTGAACACAGGCCTTTCCCAGAGACCGCAAGTTGAGTGGCCTAAAAAGCATAATTTGCATTAAAATCTTTTGACTTTGACTTTAGGCTCGAAAATCCATCTAGCCACGAATTCCAAAATGACTTGCTCTTAAAATAATTAATACGTTTACAGGCAACAGGCCAGTGTGTTCCAGTTTGCTCTATTAAAAACACTCGGGGGTCTTGGTGTTTTATAAATATAATATTTAATTTTTATTCCGGTTTATCCACCGTAAGGACAGTTACAAAATTGAAAATTATATTTTATTATTTTTATTCTGGTTGGATACTATGTAACTTTTTAATAATTGTTCAGAATAAAATAGAATCGCGATTCGTACAAAATATTTAATTTAGTATTCTTTTTTTTGCTTCTATTTCAAGTTCAGAGCGCTGAGTTTATATCATTGTTGTAGTCTAAGGCATCGTCTTGGAGTCAAAGAAATAAATAAGGCCGGGGTAAGCACGTACAAGCGATTTAAAGGCTCTGTCTGATAGATAACTGAATGAGCTTATGTGCTTGTTATCCTGTGACAAAGTTTGAGGAAACTTTCAGGAAACTATGCCGTATTGTTCTATTTATATAACCTTTTATCGCCTCCTCTTTTTGACATAGCAATAATAATTATTATAGGTACTAATAATATGGAACAAGCGTTGTTTGTCTACCAATCTTTTTAGTGACCTTTGCATACCAAGCCATAATTATGGAAGGCAACAAACACACAAGCATCCTTGGTCAGAGGTTGGAACCTTAGGCTGCCCAGGGATGCCTGTGTAAATTATCGTTAGCATAAGACATGTAATTCTAACCACCGATATTATATAGTTACCTACTAATTCTAACTAAGAGTTCTTGTATGTATGTAGAGAATTTTTTTTTCAGTATGGACAATTATAGGGAGAAGGCGATTGAAAAGACTACGCCAACGGAAGAGTGGAGGCAATGGACAGTCGTGATTCCACTTTTGTTTTAGTAGGGATTGGAAATTTTCCTAGATTTTTATAGACTAACGTCTGTATTGCTTAAACACTAACGTCTGTATAATTTTCAACGGCGCAATACAATGGTCAGACTAATAAATCAAAAACTGATTAACAGTGGTATTTATAAACCAAGGTTGAACAAACCCCCAAAATCTATCATTCCACTTTTACTTAGAGGTGAAATGCTGAATCATTCTTCTTTCACTTTCATAAACAAACGCTGGAGAAACCCCTAACGGAAAAGCATTTTAATTAAATACTCTACGTTTTCAATCAAATTGTCTTTGAAAATTCTGTCGTGTGTCATTTTGACACGACTTTCGAACTATCAAAAGTCGCGCCAAAATGTCCTACCTCATTCGTCTTCTTTCTTTTCTTTATTCGTATTTTAAATGTCACGAGACATAATAAAATAATAAAATAACACGATTTGAAAGCAAGGAGACCGTTTGGTTGACAAAATTCGGACGATCAGCGTTTAGCCTCTGTTCATGCCAGATTGGGGGCTGCTTTTGTTTATGAAATGCATAAAGCTAGAATTTGCCGCACAGCGCCTGATTCATCCTCTAGAGGAGCCCCCGCCTCGACTATGAATTCCAGTATTAAACAAAAAAAGGTTTTCAGCATTCGATTAAGGCACAAACTTAATTTTTATATAAATAATTTTGTTCTAAAACACTGCCTAATTATATTTCAACCCTGCTTGATTATGTGATTTAGGTCAAGCCGGTTTATTCCTGCCCCATAAACATTTTATCATGATTATGTGATTTAGATTTGAGTTTTGTTTTATTAAAGTGTATCAAGTAAAGGGATATTACCTGTGATAAACGTAAACAAGAAATGAAATAGATATCAACCATGAGATCTTTAGTAAGTTCCAAAAAGACAGGCAGGCGCCAACCGATCGCTTTGCTTCCTCTACGTTCCAAACCCATTTCCAAATGCGAAGTAATCACTCCGCCCGTCCCTAACTAGACAAAAAAACCAAAGGCAATCGATCTAAATGGCAAAACACATTTGTTCCGTCTTTACAAACCCGAAGATTTACTGTATTTACGAATGTTGCACGCAACTATATTATTTCCAATTGAGCATGGAAGAAATATTGGGGCTCTAGCTTGATTTACTATTGGAAAACTTCACGGATAGAAACAGTATTAGCTATGTGAATTACTAGTTTTAAATATATTGAGGTTCTGGTGACTTGTAATACAGGTTTTTAACCTAAATCGAGCAGCTTCTCACAACTCTAATTTATAGCGCCTAACTAACAATGTTAATTTATAGTGCCTAAGATTAACAAATCATTTTTCACCTCGAAATGGCACCCTTTGCTGCGAGAAAACAGTGTGCAAAATCGTATTATGCTCACTGCGTGAGACATAGTAATTTTTTAATATTATGAATTTGCGGTAAGTGTATTTAGCCAGCTTTAGGTTACATTTATATGGACTTTTGAAGAGAACATGTTTTTTTTTTCTTTTTTTTCTTTGTCATGCTTTTGGCGGGAATGCGACAGTGTTTCGTTACTAGGTAAATAAGTACCTACCTGTAATGATTCGCACTGCTAAGGTGAAAAGTTGTATGTGCTACTCGAGAGCAAAGTTTTTGCATCTCGTGCCTTTGAATCCCTCGCTCGCTCAGGATTCTAACTTAGAATCACTTGCTACACTCGTGATTCAATACTAGAATCGTTTGCTTGCTCGGGATTCAACATTAGCACTCGACTCAAAAATCAACTTTGCTCTCTTGTTGCACAAATAACTAACTATTTATCTCTAGTGTTAACTTGTCGTTGTATTTTTAATTATTATTATACTCGCACTTTTTTAATTTTATTTATCATCAAAAGCCTGAAGACGTCCACTGCTGAACACAAGCTCCCCCACAGAACACCTTGTTGAACGACTACTTTCCCCCTGCATCCATCGGCTCACCGTGGTTTTTAACCAGATAGTCGGCCCACCTAGTGGAGGGGCTACCGCTGTGTCTATCAGTTCGTGGTAGCAACTCGAGAACTATTCTTCCCCATCGTTGTCAGTTGTCGGTCCTACAAGCGTGAGGCCAGGGTTACTCTTGACACTCGATTTCAATCGTAATTCAGGATTTGGAACGAAATCGTGGCATTTCGCACTTTTAAATCCGATACTAGCGCACGATTGGAATTTTTGTCTATAGAGTTATATGGAACTAAATGTAATCGACTCATTTCTACACCATCCGCATTTTTACCAAATTATTTATCATTGGAATTTGGGATTGATTCGGATTAGAATTTGAGTGAAATTGGGATTTGATTCAAGAGTAACCCTACTGCTCATTGTCATTTCAACTTGTTGATTTTAAGATATTTGTGTCTTTACTTCTCTGCGGATTTCTTTATTTCAAATCTTATCTCTCTTTAATTTCTTATTAACCACTCAGGCGCGGTGCGGTGGGCGTAGATAGGTCCCAAAACGCTCCTCAAATAGCGTGGTATGGTTTTGCATATTTACGGTTTATACGAATAAACTAAGCAGTGTTTTAAAATTTCAAAACTAGTTTTGATAAGTAGCATTACTTGGCTTTCTAAACTGCATTTTTACGTGTGTTGTAGTATAAAAAACACACACAATAACACTACACATAATAATTGACGCTCCGCCGTACCTAAAGGAAATTACTCCGTCACCGGCGCGCGCCGGCTCGGCGCGAGATGCAATTTAGACTGAGGCGTTTTTTTTTCTCCTGAACTATAGATACTTTTACTTTATTCGATAGTGACGTTCAACTAGTTTCAATTTTAGTAGATTTATAACGAGTGACATCTCTAAAAATTGATTGCCATCCCTAGTAGCGCAATCAGCTGTAAGCCACAAATGTGGTGGGGAGCGGTTCACGTGGCGCGATGCCGGCCGCACATGTGGTTGAAGCGCCTGAGCGGTTAACTGTCGTAACTATGTCTGACTTTTGTTGCACAGAACACGCACCTACCTATTCTTTATAAATTTACACTTGTGTACATTAGTTACAGGTTTAATTTTCACTTCCTGTCGAAGTATTCAGCGACGATGTGCTTACTAAAAATAGCTAGGTATAATAAAATCGTTCTCAAAGCACTCTGATAGGCAATCGCGACAACAAAGGTGAGCAGGTCTTTGATCATCGAAGGCAGCGATCGAATGCCTATTATGACGGAGCTACGAAGCTCGGGGTAAGTAATTAAATTTTTTATTACCGCCTTGTGGTTGTGAACGTATTTATTACAGTAATAAAAGGGTGCGTGCAAATAGGGATGTTTTTGTTGGTGCTTTTATTGGTTTTTGATCGGATTTTTGGGGTAGTGTGAAGTGTTATATTATTTTGATTTGCTGAAAAAGTTAGTTAAAAGTTTTTATATTTTGATTTGTCAAAGTATAACATAATTTTATATCCCCTTACAAACATCAAAAATAAATAGCGTACTGTATTATGATTAAACTAAAGCTCTATTTAAAAAAAACATTTATTGTTAACATATCACATACATCAATGATTACCGATTATGTGGGCTTAACCGTAATTCTGTAGAATTACGGTTAAGCTCACAGTCCGAAAACAGCTGCAAAACAATTATCTACTGGTATTTCCGATATGTTAAATATCCAACCAATTAAATTTTACGACTATCCAATAACCGGGTATTTACTTCCGATAGTAATGGAATAAAATCGCCAGAGCTCAATTCGTGGTGGATGATGTGAAAGTAATATTAGGTATTATTTATTATCTGGGGTAAAATATAGTTAATTTGATATTATTGGAATTTTCCGAAGGCTTGTTAGTTATAGTGAATAAAATGAAGAAAATTAATATTATTACTTACTTTTATTAAATGTTACGTTCTGACCGTTTACTGCCCGTTACAGGCTGCATGTATTTTTTTTTGTCATGGCATCTGTTGATCTGTCGGGTATGAGTCTCAAAAACTGTGTCTTTAAATCAAACTGCATTAATACTACGATCTCTGATTAAAATCTAAAACATGAGCTTAAAAGAATTGAATTCATTAAAAATAGAGTCCAATGCATCTGGCTTTAAAAGTTCAAACTCTACTATAACACAGATATTATAGACTATACGAAGTATTTATCCCCAATGACTTATTCCCCACCCGAATTTAGACACATACCAATTTAACTTTTCAAAAGCCGCCGAGTTCGCTGAAATCCCGATCAGATTTGCTTTGTTTAAACAGACTCGGAAAAGGCGGTTCCTTTTGATACGCAATTTTTATTTGGATACACGCGGATTTCCTCTTTTGTTTGGGAAAAATTGCCTAAGTATTATTGCCTAGATGAATTATAATGAAATGGAAAATAAACCTTGAAAAGACGATACATTCTATAGACTAGAATCAAAACGCTTAAGATAAGTATATTTTTGATATCAAGATAAACAGATAGACAGCCTACAAAGTGATCCTATAACAGCTCCGTTTTTCAAGCGATTACTGAACCACAAAATAAAAGGACAGTGTTCATTCTTGGAACAGGATGCTCATAAAAATTCGATATTGCCAACAACTTAATTATTTCGATCATGTCGTACCTACATGTAGTATATACAGCGTGTTCAATTTAATTTTAGATGTAGGAAAACATTCTGATACAAAGTTATCATAATATTCTGCTAATAATAAGTAACTTTTTTTACTTCATTTAACGTGATATTGTAGTTTTTATTGTTATTGGCTTTTTTAAGTCCCTTAATAAAATCAGCTTTATGTAGATCTCAAAAATTTCGAGGTGATATTACTTGACCAACCTCGAGTTACCTACCTTCGAACACCCCGAGGTTTCTGAAGTCTAAAGCTTATTTTTGTTTTATGCATTTAAAATTGATTTAAAACAAAAACCTCGAGATAGATGTGGTATATCTGCTTTTGTTTCATTTTAAAAAGTTTGTCTCAGCATTTGAAACAACCTATAGTTGCCCTATTTTCTTTTTCACCTACCTACTTCCTGTTTTTCCGGCTACTACAAAAACAAGGGGGGCCACGACCGAGTTTGCTCGGTGTATTGTAATCCATATTGTTAAAATTTTCACGGGTGAACTGGTTCTGTTAGAATAAGGGTATTTCCCATATGATTGTAAGGCAAAGATTAGATCGACCGGGAAGATAGGCCCTTTAATATTTTATGAAGAAATATTGTGCCGTAACTTGATATGGCCTAAGTTGGGAAATGTTAGCGACAAAACCATTAATTTTATTTTAACGTAAAAGAAAAATATTTATAGATAAAAACACAACATAAAAACACACAGAAGTATGTTTGTATGTATGTTTGTGGGCTTAGATTTGCGTAGCGTTTTCTTGCCAGCGTTTGTGTTTATGTAAGTCGACTAGGTATTATAGTTCGAATGATACTCAAGAATCTCTCAATAGATGATGATCGGACTGCCTAAAGATTCAATTTGAGCATGAGATCGCTAATAATCACAGTAGGTAGCTTATTCGTAAATACTAGAAATATGTATAAGTATTTCACCTCATCGAGCAGAATTTGATATAATTACCTACGTTTAACCGACGCTAGTGAAATTACTGGGCAAACGAGACTTTATGACCTGATCTCACAGTCAAGTAATCTGATTACTAGACTGCGTGATGTCTCAGGATGACGTGCGCAGTGCAGTGTCACGTAAAACTTTTTTTTTAAAGTTCCGAGTGACGCTGCGCTGCAACTGTTATGGGCGGCAGTGTCGCTTAACATCAGGTAAAAAAAAATAACATAAAAACCATACTATTTGGAGGGGGTAGGGAGTGTGGTATTTTTTAATGCTGACTTATGTTTGTCGTTTTAGGCTTTTCAACTTGTGTTAAAATGCTAAGATCCGATAGATACAACGGCAGAGGTATGCAAATACCAAATATTAATTACCCGCTATCATAATAATATTATTTTAACCCGCTACCGCCGCTGACTTACTCCACAGCGGTCCCGTCACGCCCGAGCGATGTCCACTGATTGAACTTAATAAATGGATATCGAGAAAGCTAACAGGAACAGATAGATCGTGTTCAAGAGAAAAGCCGCAGTAGTATCACAGATTAAGTGTACCAGTAGGTACTGATTTATAAGAGATTAAATATCAGTATTCGTGTATTATAAAATAAGAGTGATTTTAATAAAGCGTTAGAATCGCATGAGTTTTAAAACCGTTTTAATAATAATAAAACAGTTTTATTATTGTTAATAGTTCACTTGCCTCAGCATTTCACGGGTCAATTTAGGTTTTCCTATACACCCTACCTTTGCTCATGAGAAGAGGGAAGCGAAAAGGAAAAATATAATAACGTAGGTTCTGGGGGCCTACCACAATCTCTTATAGCATTATTACTTCAATCATACCTACTTATAAAAGTAAGAATACTATAATGCTGTTGAAGCAGAGCCGTTTTAATGAAGTCACGTTAAATAGTTCACTCAAAAACATGATGTTGACACTGACGTGCGACAGTGATAACGCTATATAAAAATGTAGACGTCACGCAGGAATACTTTATAAGTTCATGGTACGAATTTGAACAACATTATTATAACATGATGTAAAGATTGTAAAAGTATGACATGACAGTTGTATTTGGGTGAACGATTTAACGTGACGTCATCAAAACTGCTCTGACTCTGCAACATTACAGTATTCTTACTTTTGACATTTGTCAATGTATGATTGAAGTAATAAGACGTTGTGGTTGCCCCCCTTGTTCCCATCGTAAGCTATGCTTAGTTTGAGGCTAGATGGCGCTGTGTGAAATGTCCACACATATTTATTTATTTTTATTTGTTGAGTTATTGAATGCAGTTTGGTATTTTTACTATTTTTATATTATTATTACTGTAGTAATACAGATAAATATTATAATTTGAATTGGTTCGAATCATTCTCCACACTCATCTAAGAGCAAGCATGTAATAAATGAGCTTGAAACTTTGAAACCAAAAGATTCTCTTCAATCCAGCACACCAACATAATGTTTATGAAAGTATGGAAATAAATAAGTAGGCATAGCATAAGTACCTCTTCTCTGTTCTTCAACTCGGTAATGCTACGGAATTAATAAAGATTTACCTCTTACCAAATGGAAACTTGGATTACTTTTCTTTGGGAGAAAGTTGTTTTTGGCTTTCACTTGTCAATACAAGAAAAAGTTTTAGTATGTTTTCACATTATCTTGAAGGTCACTGAACTCTGAATGGTTTTTTTTTATCTGTACAAAGAGGCCAACATTTGACATCAACTCACCTGATGTTAAGCGAGGAAGGAGTACCACGTTGGCCCATGAGGAGCCTATTCACACTAGTCTTAAAGAGACCCAAATTGTACGTTGATTTGAGACGAGTTAACTAGTTAGTTTGGCAAAAAATAATAAAAAACATGTTAGTAGTTAGTTCGGCACTGTTGTTGATCATAAATCCATTGATATGCAGTGCGCTGACGTTTTACCGGTTAGCTAGGGTCGCAATCACAAACCATGTCCATTTTTGGTATAACCTGGGGTATAACTAAACTAAAATCCGCTATAGCACTACTGCAGACTGCAGTACTAGCACGTAGTCGAGCTTCGTATGAGCGTGAAGATGCTGGCCAGCTTATATGAAGTGGTGGACAGTGCAAGTAAGATATGTGCCGTCTAGTGTAACATAGAAGTCTTTGTTTCACCTACAGTTACTCTGTTTTTCCGAGGTATTTTGTGTTACAAAAAAAAAAGGTTTTTCAGATTCAGATTCAGATTTTTATTGCTTCCATAGTATACATACAATAGGAGGAATATAAAATTAAGTCTAGTTTCATATGGACCCCGTCGGGCGCAGCAAATTAGGAGAGAGGAGGGCTTTTTATGTTTTGCTGTGTCGTTTTGTAAATGTAGAGAAGGAACGAATTCACTCACACTTGTCAGTTCTTTTCACTTACCTTTGACAATTTTATTTTGATCAGAATCATTCTATTCATAAACTACGGATTCGGTTTCTGTGATATATTTTCTCTTGTTATTTGTTGTATTCTTGATATTATTTCAGGAATCCATCCAAAGACATGATTGCAGGTAACGTAACCAAAAAAATATGTAGGCTTCTTTATATTTACCACAGACAGTAGATGCCTACGGTCTGTGGGGACCTGAACGGGCTACTTTCGATAGTGTTCCACTTATATTTATGTATATACAATTTAAAATGGTGTTGAGACCCTGGATCCGTGGGGACCGGGAGCTCACCGCGTTCTCAAAAGTCTATCAGAGCGCTTAGTCGATGCAACGCGTGACCAAAATGCCAGCATTTTGGTCAGGCGTCGCACTAATTTGGCTCAACGCATCAGCATTGCAATTCAACGAGGCAACGCTGCCAGCATGTTGGGTACGCTACCTACCGGCAGTGAGCTGGAGCATTTGGACTGTCTATAGGCCATCGCAGCTATTATACAGTCCATTTATGTTCTTTGTAGTAGGTAGTGTAGCTAGTTTAGTTTTAGTTTAGTTTAGTGTTTATTATTTTACTGGTTAACTTGAGTAATAAAGTCATATTGCCCGTAAAAGAATTAGAATGTTTTGATAATATTTTGACTGATGTTAGGTCACAACGTGATCGACGATGTACCTAATCTAGAAAAAACCTGGTGAAATTAATATTATAAAATTACTTTTCCAATTTCTAATGCTCTAATTACGTGATAATTATACGGTTATGACTATGGCTTAGATACGTAGAAAATACTGTATTGCCCAAACAACAACTGTTGGTTCATAGGCGAACTTAACATATAATAATAAATTCACTATCCTCCAGTTAACCTGGGTGTGGTGTGCGGCAACGCAACGTACTTACCTAACCTTAAACTCATCATTCCTTTTTCTAATGAAGTACCTACCTGGGTAGCATTAATTAAAAAGAACAGGCTCCATTACACAAATCTCAATTTATTAGCCTATGATTAACATTTTAAATAACACAATTAGGTAGTTGTGTTAAAGGGTCAATTTTCTTAAACTATTGCTATGTGTTACTTGGTCTACGAGATGAAATTAGTATTCTCGCAAATAAATAAATATTTTGAATTGAACAACGAACGACACTAATTCCGAAACATAATTCGCAATCGTTTATTTACACTACTAAGACAATAAATGTCATCGGTTCTGAGAATAAACGTAATGGTCCCAATTCCGTCCCTTTCAACAAAATTAATGGTACATTTTGCTTTTACGGAAAAACGCCGCAGAACTGTATACTTATTTATGAGAATCGAACGTTACGTGACAGATATTAATTGTCGTTTTATAGGTTACTAGTGGCAGGACTTTTTTGCAATAGTTCATCTATAAAGCAGCCTCTTTGCCAGAATTTTTTCCGCCAAGCAGTGGTCTGCAAACACTAGGTAGGTACTAAGTATATTTCGGTTGGAAAGGCATTGTAGCTAATGAAGTTACTGGGCAAATGAGGCTTTATGAACTGATCCCACAGTCTAATAACATATTATGTCCCTGAATGTCTTGTTTCAGGATGACGAGCGACGTTACTAGCCTATTCTGATAGCTGATGTCTCGAAGTGCATGCAATGCCATGCAAGACTTTGTAGTTTAGAATTTGAGTAGCATTGCAACCGTTATGGATAACTGGTACTCCTTTTATCAGTAACTATCACCTCATATAATAGTATATATCACCTCAGTCAGAAGACCACCAGTCCATTGCTGAACAATACAATACAATACAAAAATACTTTATTGAACACAAAAAAAAACAACAACAATGCATATGATACAACATAAAGGATGGTAGAACAACGGGCGGCCTTATCGCATTAAGCGATTTCTTCTAGGCTACCTTAAAACTTAAAATTCTCCCTCATAAAACAGCACTTTTGAAGCTGACCAAATATAGGTAGGGTTTACCATGATCACCACGCTTAAAGAGGCATCTTGATGATGGCAGAATATTTTAATGTACCGAAGAGAGTACTGCTACTCGATCCCTGGATATTGTCTTGCCTTAGCCAGCTCTTACGAGAAGAAATGAAGTGTTTTTATTCTCACCCCACCGAAAACACACAGCGGTATAACTAATTCAAAATTCATCCAAGTAAATAAAATATTTCGATGATTGAAGCCCGAGTCAGAATCAGAAGCGCAAAAGCAAGCGACAGTTTCCGGGCTTTTGAAGTTAAAGCCGAAGCTTTCGTACCAACCCTAGCTCTAGCTTTTACCGTTTCACGTTGCTAAGCCAAGCTCCACGAGAGCTTATTCCAAGGATGAATTTAGTCGTTTTTAAACGGAGATTATCCGACTAATATCATGGAAGTGTAACGTAATCCCCGCGAATTCTGCTAAGTACGCTTTTACGCTCTACTTCCAGTTATTTTTAATTTGGTAGGATTATCGAAGGCGGAGCTGGAGTGATGATTAAGATGCAGAGTATTTTGTTCTACGTCTCTAAATTGTTCTGAATAATTGTGTCTGTTCATTGTTTCATCAAAAGTCTATGCTTAGATGAGGAGAAGGAATAAAATTAAATACTTACCTGGCTTAGTTTGTGATTTTTATAACAGGACAATGTGATCGCTAAGACACAAGGTTCTCCAAATGAATAAAAAAAAACAAAATTGATTGTTTATTCAAAGATATTCAACTTTTTGGTATGTATTTTTGTGCAGGTTAGTCATGCAGTAGTAGGTACCTGTAAACTATTTGTGTAAAAAACTTCATCTAAATCAATTCAGCTGTTTTGGCGTGCCACAGAAATAAACAGGCAACTATGACCGATCGACCTCTATATCCCTCCAATAATCTTTTCCATTCTAAGGCGGACTGGAAGAGATCGCTTTTAGCGATAAGTCCATCTATTGTACTATATACCTCCATACTAAAAGGTAAGCCAGAAATCGGAATTTAGCTGTGTTAGATATACTATAAGTACTAATATGTTTTAGTAAAGTCGTCAAAGGTACCAAAATCCTGTAATCAATCAATTTATCGCATTCATTCTAACGTAAATCTACCCAAACAGCTTTAATCCCATTCCCAATAAATATATTCAAAGGCAAAAGGGACCGCAAAGTCAATGTGTCCCAATTTTGGGGATCAGCAAGGCATTTTTAATAATCCCTCGCTTTCATACGCCGTAACTTTGTACGGGACCCGTGATTGATGACACAGTTACGTTTTTATTACGTCATGCTCGCGTGTGATAATGATCGCATCTTTTTGGGGGTTTTGGAAAGCAGACGGGTAATGAAGAAGGCCTTATCTTTTTTTTATGCGAATGAATGACGTGACGAGCTAGTCGTTCACCTGATGTTAAGCGACACGGCCGCCTATAACAGTTGCAATGTGACTCGGAACTTTAAAATAATAAAGTTTCGCGTGACACTGCACTGCGCACGTCATCCTGAGACATCACACAGTCGAGTAATACAGATTACTACACTGTGTAATCAGGTCATAAAGTCTCATTTGACCAGTAATTTCACTAGCTACAATGCCCTTCAAACCGGAACACAGTAGTGCTTGTACACTATTGCTTGGCGGCAGAATTACTGGCAAAGAATAACCTAGACAAACTTTGCAGAAAAGTCCTACCACCTAGTGGAAATGTATTCGGATTTGACACGTACAAAATGTACAACGGTTGCTAAATAATATTTAGTTCATGGACTGCTGCTCATGGGCTACTTTTGCTCGCACCCCAGGTGTGCCCTTGATCTAGTTGCCCCCCACTTTTGTCGGCTGGGCGCCTTAAGCGCCTGCCCTCCGCGGTGACGCTGTAAAAGACGGTAGAGATAAAAAAAAGGTACTAGGGCTAAGCTTTACCTGTCTGTAAATATTTTTTGCAAGTGTATCGTGTGATATCCGAACGCATAATAAATAAGCTATCTTCATTCGAATCTGCGGCGTGAAGAGTGATATCGCAATTCATTCATTCGCAATTATTAAATTGAATTAAATTGTGTTTATTGTAACATGAACGGCATATTTACCAATAATACATATTACACATTATTATTATCATCCAATTAGGTAAATTTATTTATAAGAAATTAAAACAATGTCATAAAATTAAATTATCATTATAATACTTGTTAGTATTGTGATGATGTGATACTTACAATGCTTTGACCCTCGCTGTGTCAGGAGTACCAACAGTTTTCACTCGTAAACCTATGTAATGCCCTCCAACACTGAAGTGTCATAATATATTAAATCAATATTCCCTTAAAAATTAATTAAATTTTGACGAGTAAATTGCGATTTCATTGAAACGGAAAAGTAACCAAATAATGCCACTGGAATGAAAGATCCCGTCGCTATTGTTATTTCATGGACCGGAAAATGCTATTAAAACACGATTTCATTTATTTCTGCTTTTATAATTTCATTTTAAATATTATGCCTTCATTTTAATGGGCTGGAAGTGGGGAAAGTCCGAATAGGGTAATATTAAATAGCGTAACATCCGACAACCGATGGGGAAGAAAGGTTCTCGAGTGGCGACCACGAACTGGAAGACGCAGCGTAGGCCGGCCCCCCACTAGGTGGACCGACGACCTGGTTAAAGCCGCCGGGAGCCGATGAATGCAGGAGGCGAGCAGCCGCTCTAAGTGGCGCTCCCTGGGGGAGGCCTATGTTCAGCAGTGGACGTCTTCAGGCTGTTAATGATGATGATGATGATGAAATAGCGTAAAGACCAGTTTCTATGTATTTGTTGTTGTCTGCATTTTGACAACTAAGTAAGGCAAAACTCTATTACGAGGTCAAAGCCGCGACTGAAAAGCTAGTACCTATATTCCATATCAGTTACCTTCGATAGAGTGGAAGATATTTCCGGGTAGTTCTTTTACTGGCTCGGATCTTGAGATATTTGCTTTCCCTTTTCCACAAGCCCCAAACCAGATTTGTCGTCTCATCTATACGAAATGAACTTCAATAACACGTCACGTTTCATATCTCAAGATCTGAAATCGAAAAATTTTCTTGGTTTCTCGGTTTGCGGTTCACATGGAGTTTCACGTTTTTAAGTAATTTATTTACCAATTTTTCCGCAGAAATGTTGAAGTTAATATAAGCCTTCTGAATGCATTTCATCTTTTCTATTAGGTTTTTTTTTGGTTTTTTTTTTATTGTTGATGGGTTTGCGTTTGGCCAGGTAAACCTTTTTGCGTGATAAAGAAATAAACACACGAACAAAGTTTTGAGAGGTAAATTCTGTGCATTGGTAACTACATTAATTAATTGTTATTAATATTGTATTTGCATGAGTATTAATTAAGTCTTTTTTTTGTATTTACCTCTGTACTTATGTATTTAACACTAAACAAATAAAAAAATTAAATAATTATCACTATAGTACGTATAATAATTGTAAAATTAGACGAACTTACCTTAAGTGAAGTCTGATTCTAATTTTATTTTACGATGATCTGAAATATAATTATTTACATACAGTGTAGTATCTCCTTCGATACTAACGAATAGCGAAGGAGACAAATGTAAACAATTATATTTCAGTTCATCGTGAAATAAAATTAGGATTAACTTGCACCACCCGATTAAACGGTAGCTATTTTATTTATTAGAGCTTTGATTACTTGCGTTCTTTTAGTGATTTCGACTCATTTTTCTCGCAATTCTTTTTGCACTATTTGACGCTATGCAGTCAGTGAAACGGGATATTTTATGAGATTGAAACATATCAAATTTTGAATATCCTCATTCTTCTATTACACTTTTGTACGTTAAACAAATGCTAGTTTTTCCGTTTACGTATAAGTTCCTTGGTTTGCCATTGATGTCAATCATTATGGCCAGTATTTATAGTTACTCGAAACTCAAAATAGGCATGATGACTACTATTAAAAATGAACAAGTAAATATTACTTTCATAAAGAAGATTAAAAACGAATGCAATAATTGAAAAAATAAGCAAAATCAGGAAAAAATAAGCAAAAGGAGTCATAAGCTTTTAAAGTTTCTACAGGAGGCATCTCCTGTCCCTTTCTCGCGAAACAGAGCGCCCCCACAGTTACTATGAAAAATCTACTCGTGACGTCACATGCCAAAGAGATTGTATGAAAAGCTACCACAGCTTAGTAATGAGGTATTATAACGACCTTCCTCTGACGTCACTGGCCGTTTGAGCTATCTCTTTCTATTCCGGTTTTTAAAATGCTTGTAACTTGGTAATTTTTTGAGATATTTAATTTTTGTTTTCACAAATGTTTTAAGTCAGGCGCCGTGTGGCGAGGCGCGCGGGGAGTGGGCGTAATGACATGACGTCTTCCTTTCGTAGACAACACAGCTCACATCTCCTCTCCGTTTCACTCTGGTGGAAATAAGCTACCATCAGCTTAGCAGCACATCTCGTCTCATCTCCTCTCCTCTCCGCTTTGGTGGAAACCGGGCCTTATAGTAGTTTGTCAATAAACAGGAGTTACGTAACTTCAATAACAAGATCTACTGAAGAAAAGACAACAGGAAATTCGAGACGCCAAAACAAGTTAGAGTTTACTACTAGTGTTCGCATCCCGATTCGGTTCCCCACAAACATCACCGAAATTAGGCTATGAATAGAGAGCAGTAACTGTCATTTTATTGTCATCCTGTTTTATTGTCTTTTTATTGTATTTTAGGTAGATTTCTTTTAATCAAGTGGATGGCCTGGTTGCTTGTTTTATTCTACGCCTAAATTACATTATAGTAAGTAACCCATTTATCATCCAGATTAGGTGCCGAGTGGTTCCGGACTTCCAGAGTAAGAAAGAGGGCCAACTCATGTCATTCTGTGAGTGCCGTAAGAGTCTGCTAAGGGAATATCCAGGGAATGGATGGCAGCATTCTCCAAGGTATATTAAAATTAAGCCGCCAAGCGTGGTTAGTTTTACAAACTCCAAAGGGATAAGACTCCAAAATGGTATTTTATGGGGGAGGCCTATGTTCAGCAGTGGACGTCTTTTAGATGAAAATTACAAGTTTTCTCAGAAAAACAGTTAATGCAAAGAATATTCATCATCATCATCAGCCTGAAGACGTCCACTGCTGAACGTAGGCCTCCTGCATCCATCGGCATCGTGGTTCTAACCAGGTCGTCGGCTTTCCCATAGTTCACAAAAGCTAGGCATCACGGTCAATTATACTCATCTACAGAAGACCGAAAAAGGATATACAGGATGTCATTTAATTCATTAGCATAAATTGAGCCCATGATACATATTAGATCATTTATAGATGATTATTAAAGAGTAAAGAGTGAAAATGAAAATATGTTTATTAACAATTACGAAGATTGCCGCGGCGCCTAAAGCAGTTGGCACGGATGATTTTGATACATTTAAACGTTTTTATATCTTGTCTGTACTAATTAAAAACAGTACTGAAGTAAAACACAGAGAACCTTTTCATTTCAATTCTTGTATATTCTTTCTTCTATAAATATTCAGTACACACTCAGTACACAATAAACGAACAGGAGCAATAATACGTCTTGACCCTTCGGCTGCTTAACCAGAATTGACTGCTTTTTGGACCTTGTCGTCCCTCCAAAACTTCCCTCCTAAACCTCAATATTATTTTACCGGAACTACCAAGGCAGCCATCGTAATTGGCTGATGGTTCAGCGGACGCTCCTTCCGCCAGTGTGGCCAACCAAAATGGTATTTTTAAACAGTCTACCAACCTCTTAATATTAAAAAGTGAGAATAAATTATAAAATTCACGACAGTACTTCATTATTTTAAATAAATCTTGTATTGTAGCATTGAATTAAGTAAGTTATTCCATTTTTTGAAGTTATTATTATTGCCAGCCAATGTGTTAGAATTCAAAAATTTTGATCCACACGTGGCCGGTTTCCGGAGTAGGTACCTAGTTTCAAAGGATGCTAATGAATTCAATACACCCTGTATAAGATAATCCAAAAAATGACACACGAATAAACTATATACAGCAGCTTTTATAATAAGCATAATGACAATTTTTTTTTGCATAAATTAAAATTATTCCTCAAAAGATAAACATTTGTGGAAACAAAAATTAAATATCTCACAAAACGACAAAGTTACAAGCATTTTAAAAACCGGATTAGAAAGAGATAGCTCAAACGGCCAGTGACGTCAGAGCAATGTCGTCATAGTACCTCATTACTAAGCTGTGGTAGCTTTACATACAATATCTTTGGCATGTGACGTCACAGGTGGATGTTTCATAGTAACTGTGGAGGCGCTCTGTTTTGCGAGAAAGGGACAGGAGTTGCCTGCTATAGAAACTTTAAAAGCTTATTACTCCGTGACTTATTTACCGATTTTACGTATTTTTTCAATTATTGCATTCATTTTTAATCTTCTTTATGAAAGTATTATTTACTTGTTCATTTTTAATAGTAGTCATCATGCTTATTATACTCATCGACAGAAGACTCAAAAAGGATATATAATTGAGTTTTGGCGGGAACGCGGAAAAGTTCACGTCGTTGCATTGTATTATTTTTCAAAACTTTTGCTTTATCCGGTGTTAATGTTTAAAATTGGTGGCGTTTTATGCATTAAGTGCTAAATTAATATTATTAATGAGTGATATAATGTGGTGAAACGTGATTTTTCGTGTTGCTTCCAAAACTTCATAGAAGCTTCTAGTAAAGTTGCCACCACTTTGCTGGAGCATGACTTTGACTGGACTATGACTATGACTAGGACATGACTGCGAAAAATATTTTATAACACGACGAAAATATAATACTTGACACTGGCTAAATACACTATGTGTGGTGCCAGAATATAAAAGAAAAAAAAGGATATATAAGATTAATCCAAAGAATGACAGACGAATAAACTATATACAGCAGCGTTTATAATTGTAAGGCGAAATGTCAGAATTAAATTAGCGACTAAAACCGTAACGTATTTATTGTTTATAGTACTTTTATACAAGCGCGATAATAAATCGCGTGTTTCGTGTACTTTATTGTGAAATCTACCGCTCCGTTCGCAAGTGACATCGACGATTTTACTGTATTTTTACGACGTAGACCCAGGTCAGGCCGTCAGGTCATGACTCGTGACGCTTCAGTATGCGAATAAATTGCAGAACTTTACCGTCAATGGCCACCTCTTATTCAATCGGTGTTTTTTCGCCAGTTTTATTAAGTTTGGCAACATTGGAACTATTCGTTCTCTCTCATTTAAGTCTATAAGAAAAGGATAGAAATAAGTGCTCTCTAGATTGTGTTTCAGAATCGGTTCTTTAGTTTATTTTATTTCTTCAACTTTGTATGTATTAGCTTTAGGCTTTTCTGTTTTCTCTCTTTTTATACCACAATTAACTTATTAAGAGAATTAATTTTATTGACTAAACGAGCGAAGCGAGCTAAGTATTTGCTTCAACTGGCATTTGCTTTCATCTGTCCCGATTTATGTTGGTTATTCGTATTCGTGGTCGTATTTTTGAATGAATCTTGACGAAACTTGGCATACAGGTTGTACAATTTCCTAGTTTTTGGCGATTTTTGCTTGCAAAATTATTTCCTCCAAAAAGGGGGAAGGTTTGTTGTGGTGGCATTTACCGGAATGATTTCGATAGGTTGTTGTATGTTCGCCACAAAGTAAATTCGTTACATTTTTAAACTCCATACATTGAAAGTAAATTCGTCACATGCATTAAAAATATGTGTAAATTCGTCACAGGTAAATGATACCTACATAATTTGGCAGAAATATTAGATAAAGTTTGAGAGGTTGTTATGGCGAAGTCCGTAAGATCTAAATTCGGGAAGGTCTCGTACCTACTATATACCATAATTAACACAATTTTAATTTTTTACTGCAATATGATTGTTCCAAAAAAATTTCATGCTCGTGGTAATAATTATCTTCTATTGTTTGTAGTGCTCTAATTTTATTAATCTCGACACTCCACACATCTATTTAAATCTCATTTTGACATCCAAATAAAATATAACTCTTCATGGATTGGCTAAGCGTGTGACCGCGAGCTTACACGGGAAGTGACCCGGTAAATAGCTACATCAATCTTTATTTGCAAACGGTATACTCAAATCATGATTGAATACCTATTTGTTAAAAAACAAACGATGTCCCTCTCCCTTATCCCTACGAAAATTTATTGCAATATTTGTAAAGTTTCCTGTTTACTTATTTTATTTCACGTTAAAATAACAATCAAGTTTATGATAAATAGAGGTATTTTATGTATCGTCTACTATCGGGATATAAAAAATAAATAAATAAAGAAAAAGACAAACTGACAAAAAAAATCTTTAGCTCGGCGTGGTGCTAGTCCTTTATACGAACCGGCGCTATGGCTCCTCATAGGTTAACAAGGTACACTTTTGTCTGCATCGACTGCATCTTCGCTTAATATTAAGTAAGTTGTCTCAAACGCTGGCCTATTCGTATATAAAAATTTAAAAGATCTCTAGCATGCGCACCGCAGGTAACCTGTCGACGGCGTCGTTCTTAACCGTAGACTTTTCAAGGACTTTCACGAGAATAAGTGTCGAGAATACTTTTTCGCGGTGCGCATGCAGAAAGCAACTTTTGTCACTGACTGACCCTAAAAGGTATGGTAGCCTAAAGTAATGCTCGTATTGTATACTCGTTTTTATACAGTGTCGAATCAGCTGAAAATTTCCTAATTATGCCGAAAGATCAATAAACCCTGATTGGGTAGGGACTTCAAATTTATGTCGCTGTAATTGTGAAAAGTGGGTCGGATTGATTTGGAAATGTTTCTGGAAAATTCATGTTTGTTTATTAATTTAGCTTGTGACAGACAATTTAGGTAGGTTGTTTTTCGACGTATGTTTTACGAAGCTTTTCATAATTGTACAAAGTAACAGAAATTTAAATTTATTAGATCTCTTCTTCTTCAGTAGCGCTCATAGCGAAGCACGACTAGCCGTTCTTAACCGATCGGTAAAGTTAAGCAACGTTCGCTACGGTTACTAAGTACTATGGGTGACCGCTATAACAAAAAGTTGGTATTTAGAACTGAGCGCTACCGTGCTTCGGAGGGCACGTTAAGCCGTCGGTCCCGGCTGTTGTCTGGGCGGCCTAAAAATTCTGACACTAGGGCTGACCACTTGCCTACACGAGAACAAGAAGATTTATTAGATGTCGCCCAAATATCCCATACATAGATACTGGACTCTAACTAGGATACTCGGATTCCCTGTATCTCGGGATCTGGGAACTATGAGAACCATTGGTCCCACATCACCCATACAGCACAGAACAAGTATTTAAGCTTTTTAGGGTTCCGTTGCCAAAGGGTTAAACGGGCCCTATATTACTAAGGCTCCGCTGTCCGCCTGTCACCAGGCTGTATCTCATGAACCATAATAGATAAACAGTTGACATTTTCAGAGACGTACTTCTGTTTCCGCTATAACAGCCAATACCTACTAATATACAGACTAGAAAGATATTTAAGGGGCTCCCATACAGCAAACGTAATTTTTGCTCATTTTTATAGATAGGTACGGAATCATTCGTGCGCGAGTCCGACTCGCACTTAGCCGGTACTCCTTTGCCAAATACTCGTCCTCGGGAACTGAGTCCACCGCTTCCGGGGTATATGTATATGAGCCGTCGCATAAGCTTAAGTACTAGGTCCTAACCACAGACCTAGAGTATTATCGTCAGGAACTCGAAAACTCAAAAACTGCCACTGTATGGGTAATTTTAAGATTACAACCCCCCATCGCTTCATACCCAAGAACACCGTATTCATTTTATTCTCTCCCAAAAATCCACTACATAATTCCTTATAGCAAAACACGAGAGTGCCCTACAGGGGACGTGAAGAGACCCTCAGTATAAAAGAGGCGATCCCTCACCCGAGAAATTACTGCAGTGATGTTGTGCTATAAACTCAGACTAAAATATATGTAGACTTAGCGCTCAGAGCGGCCGTGAAGCAAAAGAGTAATACGAAATTTTTAGGAGCAATGTTTAATGCTAATCTGGAGACACTACACTATTAACCATTATTCAATTAAATTCAAAAGCATTTCCTTATTCATGTAGGGACACATTATGTAATTTATGTGACATATTTACTGATATTATACTCAAAAGATTACAAACTAAGGCGGAGAAAATCCTAAGTATATGGCTACAACAGTCAGTTACATTTATCCTATAATAATAATCATTTAGTAATTTATTATGTACCTCGTAGGTAGAATACAATTTCTATTTATTTTATAACACAATTTTTAATTTAATATTACAATCAGAATAAAATAAAACTATAGACCATTTTCCATGATTTTTAGTCGACAAGATATTTGTAAATTATAATAAGTTTAGACGTACACATGCTCCCAATCGTATGTCAACTGGTCAAGAATAATCCTTTCGGAATGCTGTGATTTTGGGCTAGGTATATTTTCTAGTTCTGGGCGCTGCGTCTATATTGTTCTTCAGGCTTTCTAAGGCTATAAAATACAAACTTCACGCTTAGCAGGATTTACACGCAAAATGTTGTTAGACTTTTTTATGCGAAATTGTTGTTACCTGCTTGTCTCCCTATCCAACGTAGGAGACAAGCAGAAATACTCCATTAAGTCAATAATCTGAGCGGTTTTACACAAATTTTTATAAACTCCACGGATTTTTTTTAAATAAGGTTTTATTATATCTCTTTATGTCCAATCCAAGTTGTATTTTGTACAGGTCTTATTTGATCCAATAGTAGTAGGTAGTAGGTACGCATTATATTCAATTCTTATTAGGTCCAATCTAAGTCTTATTCCGAATTGTAAGCATTTTACTCGTTATAGAAATCTATGGCGTTTAGTCATTTTGCTTTTGGACATTTTAAAAAATAGACTTTGTAATCTTAATGCATTTTTTTGCCAGGCCCTGTTTTTGTCAGTCTGATATGTCCAAATCTTATTTTGGTGAGTCTCGTTATGTCTAAGTTAAATACCTATATAACTTCACACTTTAAGTAAAATAACTTTGAAGCAGCGTAAAGCGTATAATAAAGTAACTGAGTGTCACAGGAGAAAAAAGGCAAGTAAGGGTGTGTTCATAAAGTTAAGGTGCGCGCCCATAACTCTTGGACTCCACACGAGGGGTGTAAAAATTTGATAACATTGCCGTACTGGTGACGTCATAAAGCAAGGGTAAACTAGACATGATAAGAGTTTATACTTATTGGTGACGCAATGAGTTTTTTCTTTATGGTGATTGTAGAGGCAAGAAGGAAATTACAACTTTAAAAATATTGGGACTGCAGTTGTGTTACAAGTAGGTATCTCCTACTTCTGGTCAGGCTCCACATTCGTTTTAGATGCATAATGACCAAAATGTATTGAGGAAAATAACGAAAGTGTCGCGAAATGACTAATACCAATCCGCAAACCGACCATTACAATTACCAATTTTAATTAAAAGAAATCGTTGAACGTTTTCCTGCTTTTAGCTGGTTTTAAAGATAAAGTACTGTTGACAATAACATTTAAGTGGTTCTAATAAAACAATTTAATGGAATGTCTACAATTTTGCGTCTAAAATAATCTTTACAATAAGTAGGTAGAAGATTGAAAGCAATAAATTTAGATCAAACCGGGATAAATCATTTGTACCTCCTAATATTTTAAAAAGGTTATATATGGAACTGGTTTAATTATCATTTTTGTTTGTGTTTAAGTGGCATCTACGCGGTACTTAGGAAAAATTTAAAATAAAGTAAAAAAAAAAGGCAATCGAATTGGTAAATGATTTTTTTAATCTCGCTAGACTCTTTCGGTTCAGATTCACTCTGGTCGCGATGGTGAGTCCAGCGCCCCAAGACCCCAAGACCAAACACGTGTGTAGGCAACTTAAAACTAACTAAATTAACTGTCTGCTTAAGCTTTTAATGATCCATCAGACAACCAGATTTACAAAAAAATACCACCGTTACATGGTTAATATCCCACACGTGCGAACAAAGCGTTTTGCTTCCACGTTTATCATGCGAACAGCCAAAGAGTGGAACGCTTTGCCGGCGTCAATATTTCCCGAAAACTATAACCTGGGGGTCTTCAAATCGAGAGTGAACAGGTATCTTCTAGGCAAGCGTGTTACATCCTAGACCGCATCGTCACTTCCCATCAGGGCCATTATTCTCTATGGGAACACAGATTCCACACGATACGAAACCACGTCGTTATCGTGTCTTGTTCAAATCGTGTCACAGCGTTAGGAATACCTTCACTTTACATTAAGTTATTTTTATATTGACATAAGTGCTGGTAACTTTACCAGTGTTGATGTTTCAGAATGCATCTCGGTAAAACATGTGATTTTTGACAGTTCAAATCGCGCCAATTCCAAATTCATTTCGCGCGGTCTTTTCTTCAAAGTTCGCCTAGGTAGGTACCACCGCTTTGCCAGTTATTCTGCCGCCAAGCAGTAGAGTGCAAGCACTACTGTGTTCCAGTTTGGAGGGCATTGTGTAATACTAGTGTAATTACTGGGCAAATGAGACTTAAGACCTGATCACACAGTGTGGTAATCTGATTACTAGGCTGTGTGATGTCTCAGAATGACGTGCGCAGTGCAGTGTCACGCAAAACTTTATTATTTTAAAGTTCCGAGTAACACTGCAACTGTTATGGGCGGCCGTATTGCTTAACATCAGGTGAACGACAAGCTCACCACATCATTTATTCTCATAAAAAAAAAGTTGTGCTATATATTGTACTGTTTGTTTCTCTTAAACATTAATAAAATATAATAAAATAAAATAAAAACATCAAATTTAATCCATGCATAAATTTGTTTTTTATCTGTTATCTTTTTCTATCTCAGGAACCCATCATGGGTTTTTCCTCAATTTATTACGGGGTGCTATGGGGTTAACTCAATAACTCACTTGACACTCTTTTAGGTAAAAATTTATAGGATTTTAACAGCCTCTGTAGTGTTGTGGTTGCACAGGTCGGGTCATATAATACTTATTTGATAAAGGCGCAATACTTGTTCTGTGTTTGGGTGTTATGGAGTCATGGTCCTCGTAGTACCAGGGTCCGATACAGATGACTCTTGCTCGGGGCCAGGATCTATGTACGTGATCGTTAGGCGTTGTTTATAGGTAGGTATGATTTTATTGCAAGAGAGCAATGCTCGGTGTTTCCTTGCGAGATAAGATCCGAAATGAGGAGATCCGCAGGAGAACTAAAGTAACCGATGTAGCTCTTAGGATTAGCAAATTGAAATGGCAATGGGCAGGTCACATCGCTCGTAGAACTGACAACCGATGGGGAAGAAAGGTTTTCGAGTGGCGACCACGATCTGGAAGACGCAGCGTAGGCCGGACCCCCACTAGGTGGACCGACGACCTGGTAAAAGCCGCGGGGAGCCGATGGATGCAGGAGGCGAGCAGCCGCTCTAAGTGGCGCTCCCTGGGGGAGGCCTATGTTCAGCAGTGGACGTCTTCAGGCTGTTAATGATGGTGATGGATGATGATGATTTTATTTATACTAAAACAAAATGATGCTACAAATTCTCAGTCCACATTAATTTATTGTTATCCCAAAAGTACTTAGTATTATTTTCGAATACAAACTTAAAACACAGCAAACCTAAAACCTAGCTTTAGGCTTGACAAAGCCCGCCTCCCCAAGCTCACGTAGCTTCTCTCTGCTGACTTAAATTCTTTAAGCCAAGGATTATTCTGTCGTCGTCGGCTCGTTCACTACAAATTATTTTACTGTACCTTTTTCTTCCGAAACATTACTTAAGCCTAGCGATATTCTTGGTTGCTCACTCTTAAATAATAGGCTGGGAGGCAGGTGACTATTTTGTCTATGGTATTTTGTAGTGGCTGTTATTGTTTTTGTAAAAATAATCTATTAATACTTGTAATTACTTGTTAATAAAGGCAAACCGAAAAAGGTTTCGTAAGCTAGCCAAAATATAATCGATATAGTATGATAGTATGCTATTAGATGTTGACACAGCTTAATATTTTGTATGTAAAGTTTACAGTTTACACGATATCGCAACTGCAACTGTTATGAGCGGCCGTGTCGCTAAACATCAGGTGAACGACTAGCTCATAAAGTCATTCACTCTTATAAAATATATATATCGACCGTTGACTAGCTATTTAGTCACCCAATTAAAACACCCTAAAAGAATGAACAGCAGCTCCTAGCGTAAGGCGTTAATATTGCTGCTCTCGTCGTGTCTAAAATTAATTTTAATGAGGAAAAGTTGGAGAGCTTAACAAAAAACGGCGGATTATGCATTTCGTAAAGTAAAAAGTTTGATGGTAGATTTCGTAAAATTTGTGTCACATCACGCAGCATTATACAGAGTGGAAATCTTACGAGTAAAAAGCTTAGTATATTATTTTTCGAATCGGCTTTTAGATCCCTTAATATTGTTGTTTAGTATCGTTTATCAAATTGCACTAGAATTAAACATTTCTAGGCATAATTGATTGAATCAGGCGTGACCTCGCGGAAATTCATCTTAAATACAAAATGAAACAAGAACACTTAGTCACTTTCGCACGAGCCTTCGTCGAGTCAACATCGTTCCTGAGGATGCCTCGTGGAGAGGCGAAACTCGTATCGGTGAGGGTCATCTGTATTAGGTTAGTGTAGGCGATTGTTGTTAAAAAAATAAAAAATCGATTTATTGCCACTACTACCAAAAAAAACATAATGAACTTAAAACTACCAATTATAAAAGTACCTAAAAAATACACTTATAGGGCAATAGGAGTGACTTCAACATGTGCTGTATTCACATAATTGCAAACACAGCGCTGTTTTTCAAATTACCCCTGTGCTTGGACAGATGAAATGAAAAAAATGAAATGAAAATTTATTAGGCATAAAAATAGGTGAACAAGTTAAAGTGATGGAGCACCTGTTTCCCATACTAGGCTCAAGACCCGTGACATAGGACTCATGACTCTTTCGTTGGAGACGTAATTATATAAAAGTGTAACATTGTTAGATTATCGCCAAGAGGAAAAAAAAACGTAATAGGCGGCTTTGTTAATAAATAAATAATTTGTGTGGACATTTCACATACCACAGAACACAGACAGAACTCCTACAGAAACACCCCACCCCACCCTCACCTTTCATACAGAATTCCTATGACAAATAATAATAATATATAAAATCAACATAAACAATTACCGAGAACAGAAAATCTTCCAACCTTCCAACAACAGCTGTAATACTTTAAAGTACTATGCATGCTCATACTAGTCTATGAGGGTGTGTGCTTGTAGGTATATAATAACGTATGTGTGTGTGTGTGTGTGTGTGTGTGTGTGTGTGTGTGTGTATTTTAATTTTATAAGAATACCGATTTGTTTTTGGTCTGATTAGGTTTTAGTCTGGGTTTTTTTAATCCTGTACAACAAATGTTGGACCAATTTTAGCCTTCCCAGATTGTTCCAATAAAACTTTTTCTTAACAAATATTTTTCTTATTCTTTGTTACATACATTTATATACATAAATAAATAAATAATAATAAATAATAAGATAATCTTACAGTTTCATTTTAGCGGAATTACACTAGATATTCTTCTTTCATTTTGCATTTCTAGGTATAGCTAGGCATAGCTTAAATTAGGGTTAATGTAACTAAAACAACTTACTTGAATTAATAAAATATGCTCAGTCATATAAATTATAATTTTATTAGTATTTTTACCAATAAAAAAGTGAAAGAAGAAAGAAAAAAAAAGAAAGAAAAGAAAAAAAGAGTGAAGTGTGTGTAGTTTATGCTTTTTTTCTTTTGGTGGTTTTTTCTACTTCTTTTTCAAAGGCATTCAGCTAGAATATCGAAAATCTACCAAAACGACCGGCTCTACCACTGGGCATTTTACGTTCCTGGCACGTCGCGGTAAAGTTGAAAAATATTTTGTTTATTAATGGAGCAAACATCGTAAGGTAATTGAGAGTTATGGGAGTTGCTCATTTTTTACCGCATACCTCTACCACTCGTATGCTGCGGTCGTTTTGGGAAAATTACACAGTCCAAAACCCAGAAGAGCGAAAAAATTGATAAAATTACTGTAGTACGTAATCTTTTTTTTTTATTTTTTTTCTTTATTCTTCAAATAAAGTTAACCAATCACTGTCGAGAAGCTTTCGTGTAGGTTTTCTCACAGGTTTTTTTAGACGACTGTGATATATGTTCGAGGAGAAACATCAGGAGAAAGGTAAACAAAAAAAGCTATAACACAACTTTACATAGTGTTTTTTTGTTGTACGTTATCTTATGATATCTCCATCAATTCTGAAAAAAATAGGCTTAGTACTTCGTAGAGTATAATAATATAGGTACTTCCAGGGTGATCCCATATTTTGGTAAGGAATTGGTGGAGTATTTATGAGATAATAAGCATCGGGAATTCGTTCTAATATTGGGAATTGTTAGAAAATCAAAATTACGGTCAATTGGCCTAATCAATGTTCTTTTTAGATATACTACTTGATTTTGAATTGGTATATTATCCCGAAAGAGGGTAAATCTACACGCCAAGGTAGCCAATGTTTCTTCTACAACTTTTATAAATGAATAGTTTTTCATTGAAGAAATGCCATGTAAAGTTTACGTTTGAAGATAGCCTTAGCGCAGCTGGGTGGTTGAACTTCGTCCTTGACCGAGTGCACATAAATGAGTTAAACGACCTGTGTTTAGAAATGAATTTATAGTCTTTTGTTAACTCTTGTAGCGATCGCACGTGCAATTTTGTAAGTGGATGTATTTTTTACCATGGAGGTTTGGAAACATCCGGCTTCAAGTAAAGCTCTCACAACTTGTGGGCTATCATGGTACCAGGCTCCCCCTTGCGGGATAACATACCAATTCGAGGTCACCTTGTATAAGTTTTAATCTTTTTGTTAAAAAGGAGAATTATGGTAGGTATGATATAGGTACTAATACCAAAGCGTACAACTAACCCACATGTTTTAATATAAACATTATGAAAGATTTAGAGTTCCTCCATTATAGTATTTACTTTTACCTACCATAACATTTACACACCTATTACATTAAGAACTAGAAGCCATAATAAACTTATTTATACGAAGTAGCAAAAGTTATTAGCTGTTATAAAAACTAAATTTAGATCGTAATCAGTGAACATTAAATATTTTATGTGACATTAAATTTTGTATAATAACTTTGTTACATAATAAAATTACAGTGACATACTCCTTTAAGGAAGTTCACGAACTTTAAAGCAGTTAATACCTTATATTATTATTTTTGCAGTATTACTCCGTGAAAAAGCTCATCCACACATTATTGAGTCGTGGAAGTCGCATACGACTCGGTTTATGCACACTTTCTTACCGTACACCTGTAAGATGTGGAATGAGCTTCCACCAGCGGTCTTTCCCCAGAGTTACAACATGCAGCAGTTTAAAAGGAGGGTCAAAAGAGTATTATCACAGGGTAAGCAACGTATCAGTGGCACGTCTAGTGTTACAGATGTCCATAGGCTACGGTGACCTCTTCCCATCAGGAGAGCCGTTTGCTTGTTTGCTATCTATAACATAAAAAAAATAATATGATGACGTCAAAAATGTCTAAATACGTATAACAAAATAGTTATCTCGACTAGACTGAATAAAGCCGGATCAATACGCCAAGTAATTTGATCAACACAAGATATCGAGTGAAGAACATTTGTACTAGGTACTATAGGGTAGGGTATTATAATATGTATAGCTAGTACTTATAACACCTATACCTACGTATTGGTATTAATGGTACGGATGGATGACGCATAGATATTCCAGCGTACCCAAAATGTTAATTTACATCACAGAGCAAAAAAAACGCTTCCTCTACATGCGAAGCGATTTCATAGGTCTGTGATTTACATGGTCAAAAATTATGAAGAATATCTAATGTCTATATTCTAAAGAAATTAAAGAATGAAGCTATGAAACAAAATAGCCGTCAGTACAAAATATTACAGCAATGAATTAACATTAACCTTTAAACGTTCTTTGTTTCGATAAAAAATACAGGAAAAGTTCAAAATAACAAATTCCTTCAGTAAATCCTTCATTCAGAAAGAACAAAGAAACCGGACCGAATTCAAAGCGTTTGTAATATTTTTCATCGTATCCTGTACGCAAGGAAAAATTTCAAAGAGGGGGGATAAAGCGGGATAAAGCTTAAAGCGATTTTAGTAAACAAGTTTTTCAATACAAACGTGAGTATGGAGTCTGTCTGATTGGTGATTAGGTAATCACCGATAACCTGTAGGGTTACTCTTGAATCCAATCCCAATTTCACTAAAATTCTAATCCGAATCAATCTCAATTCCAATGTTAAATAATTTGGTACCCTTGAACAAAATCGAGCTGGAAATTGAAATCGCATATGCGATCGACTTAACATTGTGACTCACAAAATAACAACACTATGTAAGTGCTGCCATACTCAACATAATAGAAAATACTAATACCAAAATTGGTTGAAAAAATTTCATTTATTTATTTATTTATTTATTTATTTATTTATTTATTTATTTATTTATTTATTTATTTATTTATTTATTTATTTATTTATTTATTTATTTATTTATTTATTTATTTATTTATTTATTTATTTATTTATTTATTTATTTATTTATTTATTTATTTATTTATTTATTTATTTATTTATTTATTTATTTATTTATTTATTTATTTATTTATTTATTTATTTATTTATTTATTTATTTATTTATTTACTTATTTACTTAAATTTAAAATACTTTACCAAAAACCATCACTTTTGATGATATTTAGTCACTTTCAAGAAAATAAAAGCGCATAGGAATGATTTTTGAAGGGTAAACCACACTTTAGGTATATCTATAAAGATATTATAGTCCTCAAAATTTTAGCAACCAGCGGGATTTGAACCCGCGCCCTCCAACTCTCTAGTTAGTAGAACGTCCAATCCGGTGAGTTGGAGGGCACGGGTTCAAATCCCGCTGGTTGCTAAAATTTTGAGGACTATAATATCTTTAGGCCAACCTACCAACAGCTGAAGGATCTAGCGGATTTTTTACAAGATAATCCAGGGATAGCAAAAGGTTGTTGCGCCCCGCCCATGGGAATTATCATGTGTTTGTGTTTGTGTCATCAACAAGACTGAGTGTATATTTTGTGTATAAATTTGTCCAAAATATTAAAAATAAGAGACAAACGTGCCATTTTACTTCCGAACACAACACTCTCGAACGCAAAAAAGTTAACTTTTGAAAACTGTAAAAATTCTATCGCAAACTCGACTTCAAGCTCAATTTGTCAACGTCAAATCGCGTCAAGAGTACCGAAAAAACGTATGGTATAAAAATGAGTCGATTCCATTTAGTTTCATAAAATTCCACGGACAAAGATTCCAATCGTGCGCTAGTATCGGATTCAAGAGTACCAAATACCACGATTTCGTTCCAAATCCCAAATTACGATTGAAATCGAGTGTCAAGAGTAACCCTGCTTGACTTTAGGTAATAATGAATAAATAGAAGTCTATTCCTTTATTATTCTTAATTAGGTAACAAGTTTCGGTTTTAAGCGCATTGCTTAAAATTAAAGATGCTACTTACTGCAGCATTTCGCCTATAACGCAAATTGACTAAGAAGCAGAACTTGTAATTGCCTAAAACATGTGATTTCACTAATGCTTTGTGACAATTTGACTTCGCCATTTACCTCTCCATAGGATCTTTTCATGGCAGTAATTTCTTTCTTCGCTGTGAGTTATGGCTTCTGTAGGAGCCTCGTAAAGTTCCATTTTTGTGGGCCTAATGAGAATGTCACTTTTTATGTTTGTTTTATTGATGGCAATTAAATTCCTTTTAATAAGGCAAGGAAAGCTGTGAAATTAGGCCGGAGTTCTAACAAGGGCAGTTTTTGCCACCATTTAATGCCAACAGACTTAGGTACCCCCGGTTTCTGGTACGTCTGTTAAAGTGGCTACTAAAGTGACTAGGTGGTAGGACTTTTCTGCAAAGTTCGTCTAGGTAGGTACCACCGCTCTGCCAGTTATTCTGCCACCAAGCAGTAGTGTGCAAGCACTACTGTGTTCTGGTTTGAAGGGCATTGTAGCTAGTGAAATTACTGGGCAAATGAGACTTTATGACCTGATTACACAGTGTAGTAATCTGATTACTAGACTGTTTGATGTCTCAGGATGACGTGCGCAGTGCAGTGTCCCGCAAAACTTTATTATTTTAAAGTTCCGAGTGACACTGCAACTGTTATGGGCAGCCGTGTTGCTTAACATCAGGTGAACGACTAGCTCGTCACGTCATTCATTCACATAAAAAAAAAAGAAAAAAAAGTTAAACTCTTTTCAACTTTGAAATACTGAACGCTCCTTTGATGAGGGATAGTAAGGAACGCTCGTTGGTTGCCGGTCTGTCATCGGCTTTTTTCAACCAATAAGCGTTCAGTATTTCAAAACTGACAAAAGTTAAACTTTTACAAACGTATCAGAAACCGGGGGTTAGGCCAACAGAGAAGTGTTTTTGAATATAGCCAGTTGACCTAAGTGGCATTATTTTGAATTGGACTTTCTCCTCTATTTGATTTGTTAGCAAATGTCATTTAAACTTTTATAAGTGTATCTTGGGGCCGCTTGGGGAAGTATTTGGAATCAGATCAAATTGAACACTATTTATTTTATGTATTGGTGTTACCATCCGAAAAAAAAGAAAGTCTCGTTATTTCTATCAATTTAACTAGACAAAACTAAGCTATTGGTAATAATAATTTTCATTCACTTTGTGGAGACTTCCTTACTTTGTTTTCATAAAGCAAGTTTTCTTCCCATAAGAGCACCAGTTCGTTTTTTTTGGTTCTTTTGGGAATTATAACTCATTCATTCGTGCTCAAATTGCCATTGCTGTTTTAGAACTCGATATTTTACAATGTATTGTACATAATCATGTCGAACCTCCACTTTTTTAAGTTCGTTAAACGTAGAATCCCTTGCTTGTATAACCCTGAGAAAATTCATAGAACCTCTATCGTTTCTTAAAGTTGTTCAAAATAGAGAGACTCTTCTCTAGCCCTGAATACTCGAATAAATAGATCAAAGACAATAGACGATTGACTTGAACAGTCTAACCATATTATAGCACAGTCATTCGAGACTAACACTGAACAAACATAGTCTGATTCGATAGAGATAGCAAACAAAGGCACTACTCTTGTTACTTATCTGAAATTTAAATTAGTGAGTTATGAGTGAGTTCGGAACATAGATGGATTTTCATGTGGCTTTTTAAATGTAATGAACAATGCGGTACCTATAATTACTAGGCATAATATATTTTACTAGGTGGTAGGACTTTTCTGCAAAGTTCGTCTAGGTAGGTACCACCGCTCTTCCAGTTATTCTGCCGCCAAGCAGTAGTGTGCAAGCACCACTGTGTTCTGGTTTGAAGGGCATTGTAGCTAGTGAAATTACTGGGCAAATGAGACTTTATGACCTGATTACACAGTGTAGTAAATTAGTAATCTGATTACTAGACTGTGTGATGTCTCAGGATGACGTGCGCAGTGCACGTCACGCAAAACTTTATTATTTTAAAGTTCCGGTTGACACTGCAACTGTTATGGGCAGCAGTGTTGCTTAACATCAGGTGAACGACTAGCTCGTCACGTAATTCATTTACATTAAAAAAAAAAATGATTTTGGAAATGGACAATTTAAGTAGTGGACCAAACTGAACGGAAGGAAAAATAATTATGGTTCCCAAAATGTTTAGTGACATAGATAAAAGTTTTTCTACCGACTAAGCAGTCGTGGGTCATTACTAAAATTTTAAGCCTAAATATATCTTGATGATTGATTGATATTAAGGTAGTTTGTTGTAGTATTACGCATTGAAACGGTGATCCTAATTTTGATATGTAAGTAGGTATTATCTATATAACACTGTTAAATATCGCTATTTGTAATATTTCGTTGAAGAAAGTATTGTGTTGATTCCCTAAACTCTAGAAGTACGATAAAACATTCATTAAAACAGAGCTGAAAACTGAAGAAACTAAATTGCTCATAAATTATTTCAATTAAATGTTCAAAGTGGTAGATAATCTAGAAATCTGAGAAATATTTAAAAGGTTAAGAAGCTGACTTTTGATATTTTATTAGTAATCCCCACTAATATAAAAAATATAAGGGGTTTGTCTGTGTGATGTTGAGAAGGTTAAGCTACTAAGTACTTTTTTTACAATTTATAGGCATAGCATTTGACCACTGTCTCACCTGATGGTAAGTGACCACGCGGCCTACGGTGGTGCATGCTTGCCTAGAAGATACCTGTTCACCCTTGACTTACGGGATATTTACCGTGATTAGAATCATACGTGGTAAACAACCGTGAAAGTTTAAAACAGTGTTTTGGGATACTTTTCCCGTGGAAAAACGGGTAAATCGCGTCTAAACTGCCTCAAAATGAGAACGAATGTCATGACATTTTAATGTATTTCACTAAACAGATTTAGCGCAGTTTGCTAGTGCAAAGTGCGCCAAGTACCAGCCTCGAATTATGCACGATGCGTCAGAAGAGCACAGCTATAGTTTTAGAGAGACAGGCACCTGCTTATTCTGTGGTAGACTTGTACCGCTGTGTGCGAGCTGAACACAGAATAAATATATTACGAAGTGTACCTATCTGTACCGGTCTTCTGCGTCATAACGTGAGTAACAGGTGAGTTCAATTAGTAGGTAGTAGTAATTTAATACCGCTGAAAGATGGTTCGTATGATTGGGCAAGATACCTTACAGATAAACGATATGACCTTATCAGTTCGTGGTATAATAATATTAGAAAATCTTTTATGTAGGAGAGAGAGAAGATAATTCTTATTATAATTACAGCGTTTATTTATTTAGATGGTATATTTATTTACCAATTCAAATTACGGTTTAAGAACTTATTTTTGAGTCGAAAGTAAAAAAATCTGTAGGTCCGGATCCGGAAGTTTCATGTAGGGCAAAACAGTGTGTCGAGTAGACGGAAATTGAAGGAATAATGTCAATGGCACGTATCTTTCGCTGCCTAAGTGCCTACCTATCTACTACGTTTAAGTATTAAGGTGAGAAAAATGAGCAGTGAACCAATAAAACGGTAATAAATTACAGAATTTCTCGACCGGGCAACATTTTGTATGGGACAAATAAAAGACAAATCTAGAAAGAGGGCAAGCGGCGTACAGTTGTACCTAACCATGATACCAATGCTTGATTACACTATCTAGTGTTACATTATGGAACGCAATTTGTATTTGTAACCTAGCATGCGCGCGAGAAAACTTGTCATCGCTGTGAGAGTGAGACACACAGGCGCTACCAGTCTTGTGAAAAAGTGTCGACAAAATTTTGTCGCGGTGCGCGTGCTTTGCTTTGGTACTGATACTTGGCGTTCCTAGTTATTGGTAAGTTAAGTACCAATAACTAGGAACATAAGAAACGGTCATTGTTCAAGAACTACATTTTTTTTTATGAGAATGAATGACGTGACTAGCTTGTCATTCACCTGATGTTAAGCAATAGCGCCGCTCATAACTGTTACCGTAACATATACCTTTTTCTATCATAATCCCATTTGAAAATATATAATATACTTAGTAGTTGAACAAGTTCTACAGCCGGTTGCAACTTGCACCCACTAACACAACGGGCCGCGTACAAATGGCACAACTTTGCCAAAGCGGACTAACTTATTTGGATAGCGTTGGCACCGGTTACATGCACTACGTTTACGTACTGGCAGCCTTAAAAACCAAAAAAGTCCGGCCAAGTTGCAAATCCAGACGCCGATAAAGTAGCCTGTCTAATTCGCTGGCGATCCGCCTAGTATTATTTTTGTTTGATTGTAGTCATGAGGTATTATGTCAATGGTGCGTAGTAGCCATTTATAGACCACCGATACGTAGAGGAGTTATAAGTAGATAACTATTTATGCCTAAAATTTTTAGCACCCAGCTAAATTTGAACGGCGGATTCAATTAAATCATCTGTCACGGTGGCGACTTTTGATTCGCGTTGATAGTTGTGTACATGCTGCACTGTTTTTGAACATTTTGGACAAAATGTAACATGGTCTAAAAGTTATAGCAATTCTTCTAGTAGTTCTGATCCATCTACAACCAACAACACCACCACCACCACTAAAATTAAAAAAATTAAAACAGTTAATTTTGGGCTATTATAATATTCTTTAAATAGCGGTTGGCCACAATCTCACCTGTTATTTATATCCCATCAGGGCGGTTATTCTCTATGGAAACACAGATTCAAGACAAGAAATTCGCGTGGTTTCGAAGTAAGGAATCGATACAGAATAACCGTCCAGGGCCATTATTCCGTATCGATTCCTTACTTCGAAACAACGCGAATTCCTTGTCTTACATAAGAAATCTGCAAAACTGTATTCTCCATGAAACGAAAACAAAACCGCGTGAAATTAATTCGGAATTGGCGCGATTTGAACTGACCGAAATCGTATATTTATCTGAGACGCGTTCCGAAACATCAACACATAAAAAGATATGACCACTTATGTCAATATATTTTATTCAAAATAAAGATAACTTTAATGTAAAGTGAAGGTATATCTGACGCTGTGACACGATTTGAACAAGTAAAGACACGATAACGACGTGGTTTCGTATCGTTTGGAATCTGTGTTTCCATAGAGAATAACCGCCCTGATGGGAAGCGACGATGCGGTCGAAGGTGTAGCACCCTGGTTTAGTAAATAAATTGTTAAGAATGTCAAAGACATTATAACTTGGTATTGCTCGTCGCCAAAATGATAAGTTATGAAAACGATACAAATATAAATGATTAAATACGAGTTTCCTTAAACGCCTTCCAGTAAGTAAATCACCGACCCGTGCCTCTCTCCCCGGTTGCTAACAATAATTGTTATTTCTTTCCCCGAAAGCAGATGGTATCTTCCATCAATTTCCTCTCTACCATATTTATGTTTCGCAAAGCGTCTTTATGTCCCTGCCCAAACGAGCAAAACAAGCCATTGTCGAGCCAATTCCACGTATAATTTATTTAGTTAAAGCAAAATCAATACTTACCTAAATTTTAACCGCAGTACCAATATATTCAGTATGGGCATAAACTAGTCGAGGGAGCTTTTAGGCAAGCATATGACCAACGGAGGCCACGTCATCACTTACCATCAGGTGGAGATAGTGGGCAAATGATAAGCTTTTAAATTATAAAAAAAGGCGTGTTAAAAAGTGCTCTTGGTTAGATTGTATTCTAAGGCTCTTTGAGTAGGCAACACAACGGTATATAATGCCTTCGGTGTTGCGGATGTTTATAGGTTTACTAGGTGGTAGGACTTTTCTGCAAAGTTCGTCTAGGTAGGTACCACCGCTTTGCCAGTTATTCTGCCGCTAAGCAGCAGTGTGCAAGCACTACACACACAGCACTGTGTTCCGGTTTGAAGGGCATTGTAGCTAGCTACAATGCCCTTCAAACCGGAAATTACTGGACAAATGAGACTTTATGACCTGATTACACATGTAGTAATCTGATTATTAGACTGTGTGATGTCTCAGGATGACGTGCGCAGTGCAGTGTCACGCGAAACTTTACCTATTATTTTAAAGTTCCGAGTGACACTGCAACTGTTTTGGGCGGCCGTATTGCTTAACGTCAGGTGAACGACTAGCTTGTCACGTTATTCATTCCCATAAAAAAAATAGGCGCTGACCACTTACCATCAGTTGAGCCATTTGCCTGTCGCTTGATTGAATTTCTTCGTGTCAATGGCGTGAACGTCCTTACTGCATTTTATCAAATGCTCACCTCAATTCTACCGCCCTTGGGGTGGATATCCATAAATATGTAAATTATCAGCCTGATATTGTTTCGAAGGTAATAAAATTATACGTAGATAATAATGATCATTTTATAATGGGGCGCAACCGGAAAAATTGGCTCTTTTTAATAGCAGTGACTTTAGGCAAAGAATACATCAGTGCTTACTATTATAATAATAATAATAATGTATAATTTTATTAGAGGCATTTTTAAGGAAAGCAGAGAGGCTTTCTTTCAGCGGTGGTGAGCACTAAGCTAATAGTGATGATGATGATGATGATGATGATGATGATGATGATGATGATGATGATGATGATAATAATTAGAAAGAAAGGGGCACTGCTATATACTTCTACCCATTGTTCGTGTACTCTTTAATTTCTAATTATTAATTTTTATTTAATTTAGTTAGCGCTCTAATTATAAAACTTTAACTAAAATACTTTAATAATTTGGAATGGTCCAATTATATTTTACAATTCTGTTAACTATTTCATACATTGTTTTTAGAATGCGGTTCAATTTTTTTATTTATCCATTGTTTTATTAAAGGATTCCTAGTTATTTTGGCTTGTGTTAATAAATTACGTCATACCTATACAGGTATTTTTATACTTTGACCAAATATTCTATTCTGTACAAACATTCAAAGAACTAATTAACTAACGAATTGATCAAACAGAACCAATTAAAGCAAACTACAAACAATAACCAACTACAAACAAAACTCGGTTTAAGCTTTCCTTCTACCATTATATTTCTATTATACGCTGGCCATAGAAACACAAAATAAACTAGAAGAAATAAACTTGAGACAAAGTGAAGCCACCAAAATTACCCTGAAAGAGAATGGCTTCACGTTTCGATAGTTAGTCGCTTTACAGATTTCTCAGATAGATAATTATGATTGTAAGATAGTAATTGAGTTATTCCTAAAATAGCACCAATTTTAAGATCCGCGCGTTTTTTTTTTTTGGCTTGGGCTTGGGAAAAAATTAAGCATATTTTACGCAGTCAATACAAGATATTCCAACAAATCAAGTTAATAACCACACCGTTATAATTGTACAAACTCAAGTACAAGTGAAATAATTAACAAATATAAATTGCATGAAATTGCGTTCCTGTGTATGTGTAATTAGAGTGAATACTATATGTGAATATTTTATTGTGCATATAATTATTATGTGTGTAGGGGTGTTTATGTGTGTGTGTTGTGTAGGTATGTTTGTATGGGGCATGTGCAATTGTGCAATTAGCCAGGCATTGAACGCATTTCCCGATAGCATCAAATCACAAAGAGAAATTAATGTTTTTGTGAGAAACTTTGAGGGTCTTGCTAAGCTGGTCTCTCTCTATAGGGACGAGAGGTCATGAAGTGGCTTTCCGGGAGAACGTAGGCGTGGGTTTGGAATCCATTAGCAGCCTTTGGTCATCAGGACGCGAACCTAGATCAAATTAATGAGACTTGGAAATTAAAATTTTAAAACGAATATTTTGGCATGACTACTTAAAAAGGTAATAATTGTGGTACCTTATAGTTTGAATTGATGGGATCTGGGGGTCTAGCAAAGATACCAACCACTAACGCTAATGTCAAACGCTAACTCCAAAACGTACTGAAATACATTTCTGATTTGGCCATTTGGCTTACTTTTCCGCAGCGAATGTCATTTCAATACAGTTTTAGCATTTGGCATTAGCGTTAGTGGTTGGTATCTTTGTTAAATCCCCTGGAAACAGAGCAAAAAAAATAATCGCTTCGAAGTGCAAAACATCATTTGTTTCAATGCTCTGTGGATCTGGAAATACATGATTATATTCTCTTCGCCCCCGTGGACTATCCCTCAGAAACCGTTTATTTTATCCCTTTAGGGTATGAAAGCCAAAAATTATCGAGACCCATAAAACCAATTTTTAAGTGCTTTATACGTTCCAAACATTCCAAAGTTCATCTGATAATGTGATAATGAGTATAGTGCATAATAGGTTCTTTGTTTTAGTGTTGATGTTGACAAGCTGTTTGTAGGTATCCTGCGTGTATTAAGATAACCCGGCCGACTTTGAATTTCATCCAATAAAAGTAACAATAATATAGATAAGTATTACTCATTTATTTAATAATAAATTGGGTATAACTAAGTTAATCGTCTACGCGTGTATCTTTATATATTAGACAGGTACAGCATCACGCCATCCATACCTATATGGTTGCCATGCCTCCTATCCGTAAAGCGTTTTGATTTGTTATTCATAATGCGAACGACTAAGTGAAACTCTCTGTTCAGTATAAGGACAGAGCGTGCGGGACAAGTGAAACGATCGCTAGTTGACTTCACACTGATTTATTATACGATGCACCTGTCGGGGTGGGCGCAGCCACACACACATACATAACATCCCTCTCCCTAGTAAAATAATCTAAATTAACCTATTGAATAACAATTTTATTTAAAGTACTTTTTGTAAGACACCTCGGGACGCCGGCGTAACAATCTCTTTGGTACAATGGCGGCAGCGCCTTGTATGTCGCTCTGATCCTCGACCTCGGGTTCCGCTTCATGGAACTCATCGTCGGAGTCCGACTGGCCCTCTGCAGTTTCCTCAGCTGAGTCTTTGGAAGCAGCTAGCACGTCATCATGTGTCTGTTGAGCTTCGCTTCCATTTCCACTCCCCCTTGTCGATGCGAAATCACCTGTCATGTACGCTTCAGTTCTCCTATTTCTGGTCGAGAGTGACACGGTGTTCGGTGATGAAAGTTCATGCTGGGGTCCTGGTGACCCGGAAGCGCCTTGTGGCGGCGATGACGGTGCTGATAGCGGCGGCAGCGGTAGCGGCGACGGCGACGGCGGCAGCGGTGACGGCGACGGCGACGACGACGACATCGACGACGGCGACAACGACGGCGGCAGCGGCAGCGGCGATGGCGGCGGCAACGGTGGACTCGGTAAGTTTGCGTTTGAATTTTGTACCATATTATCCCAATGATTGTTACTTGTCCCTTTATACAACTTTAATTGATTTAAGTGTCTCTTATGGATTTCTGAACTATTAATATCTTTTACTAAATATAATACTCTTCCTAATCTCCCCTGTATAACTCCTTTACACCATGTATAATTTGTTTTAGTAATAAACTTTTTAAACAATACAATATCGTTTTTCTTTAAATATTTAGTTTTATTTTTCCCTTCCTTATTCTGTGTACACTGTTGATTATTAACATGATCATTAGTTGATGGAGGCGGTGACGAGGGTGTGGATGAGTTCGGTTCGATCAAATCTAATCTACACCTTAACTTGTGACCGAATACCATTTGAGCAGGGGACAGCCCCGTGGTAGTGTGAACTGAGTTACGGTAATCCATCAGGTATCTCAGTAATTTTACCGACGTATCCCTTACGGTGAAACATGACATAAGACATGACTTAATTCCCCTTTTTACTATTTTAACGGTACTCTCAGCTTGGCCGTTGCTGGGCGGGTGATATACCGGTGACGTCAGGTGCGAAATTCCGTTTTTCGTGCAAAATGATTCAAATTCGCGCGAACAAAAAGCTGTGCCATTATCGCTGACTATAGTTTTAGGAACCCCAAACCTTGACATGAATTCACATAAATTCACAATTACTGCAGCTGATGACGTAGAAGTTTTCATGTTGTATACTTCTACCCACTTTGTATGCGCGTCTACAGCTACCAAATACACACAACCCTTAATCGGACCGAGGAAATCTATATGTATTCTCTCGAAAGCACAAGCTGGGTACTGCCACGGCACCGGCGGGGCGCGGGCGGGTGAGGGCCGCAGCTGGATGCACACATCACATGAACCTATCATGGTCTCCACCGCCTGGTCGATTCCTGGAAACCAGAACCTCGAACGTGCTTCGGCCTTCGTTTTGACAATACCTAAATGCGAGGAATGCAATTCTTTTAACAACGTCTGGTGTAAATTCACAGGAATGACGACCTTATGACCTCTCATGACGCACCCATTCTCATACGATAGTTGAGATCTACACAAGTGATACGGTTTTAGCCGAATATCATCCATTTTAGGCGGCCAACCGTTCATGATATAATTAATCACAAGTCGCAAAACGCCGTCACTTTTCGTCTCCTCGCGTAATTTTTCTAAAGTGACAGGCATGCTTTCATCCACTACAAAACAAACATACGTCGCTCGATCATACGCTACCTCGCAGTCGCAGCACTTACATTGTTCGGTGCACGCACACTCATGCACATCTCTCGGCAGGCTCGCGCGCGATAGGTAGTCCGCGCTGTTATCTGTGCTACGCACGTATTCTATTATGTAGTTATAGCTACTCAAGAACAACGCGTACCGCTGTAACCTATTCGCAGACATCTCTGGAATACCTTTATGCGGTCCGAAAATAGATAATAGTGGCTTGTGGTCTGTTCGCAAAATAAAAGGATCGCTTCTGCCATACAAAAACTGATGGAACCGTCGCACGCCATAAATAATGGCAGTTGCTTCCTTTTGTATCTGAGCATATCGCTTTTCCGCGGCATTTAACGTACGTGATGCAAACGACACGGGCCGTTCCACGCCGTCTGCACCTACTTGAGAGAGAATAGCCCCTAACCCCCTAGGAGAAGCGTCGACGGTTAAAATTATCTTTGCGCTTGGATCGAAATGAGCAAGTACCTGTGGCGATGTCATTACCGTTTTAATTGCTTGAAATGCCGCGTCATGAACCTCAGTCCATTCCCACTTACAACCTTGTTTTAGTAATTCATATAAAGGACTGAGGATTGCGGATGCATCTTGTACGAAATTTCTATAATAGTTAATGAGCCCTAGGAAAGACTGTAACTCATTTATATTTTTAGGGACCAGTGCTTCAACCATGGCTTTAATTTTTTCCGGCGATTTCTTTAAACCCTGTTTCGTGATGACGTACCCGAGATAATGGACTTCGTCTTGAAAAAAACTGCATTTTTCTTTTTGCAACGTTAGCCCTGCATCTTGCAACCGTTTGAGGACAGCATTTAGCTTTTCTAAATGCTCCTTTGTGTCCTTCCCTGTCACTAAAATGTCGTCCAACAGGCACAAGACTCCATCTATGCCTGACAGCACGCCCTCAATGGCGCGCTGAAAAATTGATGGTGCGCTGGCTAGCCCAAACACTAAACGCGTGAACCTATAAATACCGCGATTAGTATTTATGCTCGTGAGATTTTTCGACTCGTCATCTAGAACAAATTGGTTATAGGCCATAGACAAATCTAGCTTACTAAACTGTTGGCCCCCATGAAGTTTTGAAAACAGTTCACTAGTCGTGGGCAGTGGATATTGTTCCACCAGTAGCTGTTTGTTTATAGTTCCAGAGTAATCGGCGCACAACCTGACTGAGCCGTTCTTTTTTAGAACCGGAACTATCGGCGAAGCGTACTCTGAGTACTCGATGGGCTCAATAATACCTAACTCGACCAACCTGTCGATTTCTTTATCAACGTTATCACGTAGCGCAAATGCTACGGGGCGCGCTTAAAGGTATTCCAGAGATGTCTCTCTGGAATACCTTTATGCGGTCCGAAAATAGATAATAGTGGCTTGTGGTCTGTTCGCAAAATAAAAGGATCGCTTCTGCCATACAAAAACTGATGGAACCGTCGCACGCCATAAATAATGGCAGTTGCTTCCTTTTGTATCTGAGCATATCGCTTTTCCGCGGCATTTAACGTACGTGATGCAAACGACACGGGCCGTTCCACGCCGTCTGCACCTACTTGAGAGAGAATAGCCCCTAACCCCCTAGGAGAAGCGTCGACGGTTAAAATTATCTTTGCGCTTGGATCGAAATGAGCAAGTACCTGTGGCGATGTCATTACCGTTTTAATTGCTTGAAATGCCGCGTCATGAACCTCAGTCCATTCCCACTTACAACCTTGTTTTAGTAATTCATATAAAGGACTGAGGATTGCGGATGCATCTTGTACGAAATTTCTATAATAGTTAATGAGCCCTAGGAAAGACTGTAACTCATTTATATTTTTAGGGACCAGTGCTTCAACCATGGCTTTAATTTTTTCCGGCGATTTCTTTAAACCCTGTTTCGTGATGACGTACCCGAGATAATGGACTTCGTCTTGAAAAAAACTGCATTTTTCTTTTTGCAACGTTAGCCCTGCATCTTGCAACCGTTTGAGGACAGCATTTAGCTTTTCTAAATGCTCCTTTGTGTCCTTCCCTGTCACTAAAATGTCGTCCAACAGGCACAAGACTCCATCTATGCCTGACAGCACGCCCTCAATGGCGCGCTGAAAAATTGATGGTGCGCTGGCTAGCCCAAACACTAAACGCGTGAACCTATAAATACCGCGATTAGTATTTATGCTCGTGAGATTTTTCGACTCGTCATCTAGAACAAATTGGTTATAGGCCATAGACAAATCTAGCTTACTAAACTGTTGGCCCCCATGAAGTTTTGAAAACAGTTCACTAGTCGTGGGCAGTGGATATTGTTCCACCAGTAGCTGTTTGTTTATAGTTCCAGAGTAATCGGCGCACAACCTGACTGAGCCGTTCTTTTTTAGAACCGGAACTATCGGCGAAGCGTACTCTGAGTACTCGATGGGCTCAATAATACCTAACTCGACCAACCTGTCGATTTCTTTATCAACGTTATCACGTAGCGCAAATGCTACGGGGCGCGCTTTGCAAAAAACCGGTTTAGAGCCGTCCTTTAACAATAGTTTAATTTTATATTTATTAAATGTTCCTAACTTATCTGAAAACAGCTCAGCGTATTGTTGTTGTAAACTTCTGACGCAAGATTCAGACTCAACGCAGTAATTTACAGGTACCAATTGTAATTTAAAAACTGATATAAAATCCCTCCCTAAAAGGGGTGGGCCTCCATCGCGCACTACATGAAAAACAATAACGTGATTTTGACCAGCGTAGCTTATCGGTACACGAAACGTACCTACGCATTCAATTTTTTTACCATTATATGTCATCAGCTGTTTGTTGGTACTAGATAATGGCACATCTTTAAAGTTCTTTTTATAAAAGCCCTCTGAGACTACCGTTACCGTCGATCCACTGTCTATTTCGAATTGAAACGGTACATCTTTAATTAAAACAGTTTCTACCATGGGTTCGCCCCTAAACGAACGGATATAAAAAAACTTACCGTCATCACCTTCATCATCCTCACCCTTGTCACCGCAATCCACCGCTACGTAATTCACTTTTGGACACATCTTACGCAAATGGCCTTTTACGTGACACTTTTTGCAAACATAATTAGCAAATCTACACTCTGATGATTTGTGATTCGTAAAACCGCAAACATTGCACTTCACTTTGCCTACACCGCCGCGATTCCCGTTATTCGCGATCTTGAATAGCTGCTGATCGTCGGCCGCGCCCGCGTGGCCGGCGGCGGCCGAGCGGGCCGCCGCGGCGCTCCGTGCTCGGCTGTGGTTCTCCGCCATCTCAACGACCTTGGCCAACGTGAGCTCGGAGAGATCCTTCGCGTATAGCTCCTCTTTCTCTCGTCCTGGCATCATACCCATTATGAACCTGTCGCGTAGTGCCTCTTCGACGTTGAGAAATCCACACTTTGCCGTCAGTCCTCGTAAACGCGCCGCCCACTGTGAATGGGTTTCGCCGGCTTGCTGAGTGGCAGCATAGAAACTGTGGCGCTCCCCGAAGCCGATACTCTTCGGGGTGAAATGAGTATCTAAAAGATTTAACAAATCTTCGTAAGGCACATCTTCGATTTCCTTGGGCAACGCTAAGTCCGTTGCCAGCTTGTAGGTACCCTCCGTGAGTGCGCTGAGTAGGATCGCCTTCCTTCTCTTGCCCGCCGGGTCAGACGTTTCGTTGAAACCATTTGCAACAAAATATTGCCCAATACGTCCTTTATACGTTTTCCATGTCTGTATATTGTGATCGAAACTATTTAAAATTCCAAATTGAGCACTAATATTAGACATTTTGCACGCGTTTTTTTTTTATTTGCGGGTGTCTCGTCGCCACTGTTCAGTATAAGGACAGAGCGTGCGGGACAAGTGAAACGATCGCTAGTTGACTTCACACTGATTTATTATACGATGCACCTGTCGGGGTGGGCGCAGCCACACACACATACATAACACTCTCTATACCAGCATCTGTGTTTAAAATCTGTATGTTTTCAAGAGGAGACGAGAGCGTACAAGCTTTTTCTAGGCCAGCGTGCTACGTCATTGATAGCATTCTTATTTAGCATCAGAGAAACCACGAGATGCCGATGAGATGATGATCAGAAGAAATGTTGTGGATACATAACATTATTTAAAAAAACACTGGCTCTTTGTAGAATAAGTACCTATAGAAGATAAGTTTCTCAACGCCTTCTCAGAACTTAAGCTATACTTTATTTTGGTATTTTAGACGATTTAAGCAAGAAAATTAATAGCTTACTAATGGAAAGCCACACCTGAACCACTTGTGCTGCTTTTCTCTATCTATGGGTTGTGGCACAATTTCCAAGTGCACTTGTTATTCAAAATAATTCTCTGGGAGCTCTTCACACAGATATGACCACGCGAATGTCCGTAAGGTACTAAACATGGCAGCAATTAAACGGATTAAATTGGGTTTCTATAGGTACTCTTTCTAAGCTCTGTCCTATTTTCGTTGACGTTTTTCATGACAACAGGTAAACCGATGTCGATGATATATGGTCACCGTCATTCAAACTCCAAAAAAAAAAACAAAGAAATCTATAAACACTTTTTCTTCAAAAATAAATCAAATTCAGTATAAAATTATCGTTAAACCAGTTAATTAACTAAAATGGTTTTTATTTACACAAAGTCTTCAAATGAAATGATTATACCCCTGTGAACATAAGTCTGTGTTGCTTTAACTACAGGGTATATTTACCCCTATTTCACCCTGAAGACCAATTTCGTGTAGAACTAGGTTTGGCTTAGTTTGGCTGAGGCAAACAATGAGTTATGAATATAGGCTGCAATGCATGGAGAAGACAACCTGGAAAATTAACAACAATATTATGACCATGTCAAACTCTTGAGTTGTGTGGATTATAGTAGTATAGTCTCTCTTTTCTAATGAGAGAAGGTATCGTAGCTGTGGGAAAGTGTGAGCTAATATAATTCATCATCATCACCATCATCATCTGTTGATGAAGAGAACCCCAGAGAGCGCCACTTTGAGCTGCTTGCCTCCTGCGTCCATCGGCTCCCCACTGCTTTGACCAGATCGAACCACCTGGTGGGGATTGGCCTACGCTGCATCTTCCGGTTCGTGATAGCCACTCGGATGTTTGAGACAGTTAATTAAGAATAAAATTATTTCCAATTGTAGGTATAGACTTGACTGGAATTACTTACATAACAGATATTTCAAAAACTTAAATAACACTCTTCGGCGGCTGCTGCGGAGGACGCTGCTGGTAGAAAGCGTTCAATGTATGTGGCATTGGAGGCACGATATATTTTCGTGCCCATCGCCGTAGAGACCATGGGTTGTTGGGGCACTGAGGCCAAGAGTCTGGTGATGGAGATAGGGCGTAGAATAAGGGAAAAAACCGGTGAGTCTCGCTCCGGCTTGTACCTGGTGCAAAGGTTGGCCATAGCCATACAGCACGGCAATGCAGCCAGTGTGATGGGCACCTTTGCACCTGGTACAGTTAGGGGTGGGTTATTCGAATAGGTGTTTTTTTTAATGTTTATTATTAGTATAATTTGACATGTAAATACAAATTTATAAGTTATTTTTAAAGTTATTTAAGTTGTTTAGATTATTGTATTTATACCATGTCATAATAGATTAATACAGATCAATACAATAAGTTTATCGAAACGATGAACTTTGCCCTTCTACATGAACAGTTCTCTATGTTTGTCAAAGGATGTGTTCATCATAGCATTGCATTGATAACACGGTTTCCGGAGAACAGAACATGGTTGGAAACGACGTTTATAGAAATATTGGTTTCGTTTAGGATTCCGTATATCAAATTATGGCCGACCCCTTATTGGGCCCGACGATCTGGTGAACACCGCGGGGAGCTGATGGATGCAGGAGGCGAGCAGCCCTCTGGAAGAGGCTTATGTTCATAAGTAAACGTCTTCAGACTGTTGATGATGATATCAGTTTAAAAACTAATCGCCAAAGCTCTCTAAAGTTAACAGATTAAATAAGTACATACAACTTACATTATTTAAAAAAAAAAAACTGTTGGAGTACTACTAATTTAGAAATATTTATCGAGTAAGGCCGCGTGGTAACTTATTATAATTATAATATAATGAAAATAATGTTATGATATAAAAAGTTATATAACTATTGATAGGTAGTAAAATAGTAAAAAAATTAAAAAAAGTTAATGTACAATAATTTATCAAAATTGTGGTGAAATATCACATTCTATGTAGTGTATAACTTATTAGGTGTTTGTTACTGGAATAAAGAGGCTTTTTATTTTTTTTAATTTTTTTTATTAAGGCCGCGGGGACCGCGGGTAGCCGATGGATGCAGGAGGCAAGCGGCCGCTCAAGGTGGCGCTCTTTGGGGACGCCTATGTTCAACAGTGGTCGTCTTCGGACTGCTAATGATGCTCGAGTAAGGCTATATAAAAAAAAAAACACTGTATTGCGGAAGCATAGTTATTTACGTTTTGTTTTTCCCAATCAAGTTTAAAATAAGCAAAAATAAAAAAAGCAGCTATTCCACTGTTATGCACTGTGGGTTAAGGAGATAAATGTTTCAGAACAATGGAATCCTTAGGGTTTAGCGAGCTTAGGGCCAAAAATGTGACGTACTTAATGGTTTCTTTTAATTAATTTTTGATTTTAAGAACGTCCTATTGTGTTTAGAAATTGGCTTACAACTTCATTTTGCGACTGTGTTTAATAAAATTATAATGAATTTTCACTACAACGGTGTACCTATTTTGTTAAATATCCAAATAAATTGTTGGAACGTGAAAGGCAAGGAATATAATAATTATGTATATTAAATTAATGAGTAAAAGCAATATTGTAGTATGTCAGATGTCTGTGACATGTGTCATCATCACCAGGCTTATCAATAGTGTTTATGCTTTTATTTTTTAAATTTTTCTGAATAAAGTACTGACAAATATTTTTTATACTATTTACAAAACTTTTAGCATGAATGTAGTCTCTAAGTGTTTATTGTTCGTAATTCAAACAAAACTTTTGCACTTAATTATTATCCGCTGTCAGTGTGCGGCGCTAGTAGCTGTTTCTTTGTCTCTAGTAATTAAAATAAACATAATTTTATTATTAGTTATGTGATATTGTTTATCGAAAAAATAAATGGTGTGCACTACAACATGGCGTTTGACAAAGTTTTAGGTAATGTAGTTTTTATTGTTTAAAAACGATGTTATTGTTTTATGTTGTTTATTTTGTTGAAAAGGAGACCAACATTCTCAGTTATAAGGACAGCAGCCCCCGACGAGGGTGCTATGAGTTCTGTGTGTACCTTTGTGGCTCTCAAATGATTATGGATGACCTGGATTTAGTTATGAATTTTTCTTGTTTTAAAGGTGATTTGCTTAAGAATATCAATTATAGCTAAGATGCGGTTCAGTAGTTTGAAGATCATCAGTTCTTTTCTAGATGATAATGAAATAAAAATGCTGTGATGTTTAAAATATTGAATATTAATAGTATGAGCGTAAACAGTGCTCAAGTATCACTCGAACATCATACACCCTAACTAATATTCCCTATATCTATATCTAGGAACCCAGGAACTCAAGAACAAAGATGAAAATTGTTTATACATTACAACTATCAGGCATGTAATAAGTTTTGAATCTTTCAACTGATAAAAATACGAATATTAGTAATTAGTACTTTTAGAAAGGGCAATGACCAGACCAGTCATTTGATAGATAGACAGCCCACGTGAAATATAAACAAAACAACGATAACAACTTAACTGACCAGCCACTGGTTATTAAATAATTTCATGTTTTAATAGAAGATTTTTGCTATTCCAGCCATCACATTCTTCATCACCATAATCACCAAATCGTCAGCCACAACCAGCTGCGAAGTTGAAGGGGAAAGTTGCACATATAAAGTCACTTGTAGATACCACCCGGGCACTGCTTCTAATCCTACATGCAGTAATGAACCTAATGTCACATTCGTCATTGCGATGTCCAGTGCCAACATTATCACGACCAGCTTCTTCGGAGCAACCAACTTCGACTCTCGCGTCAGGTTCATCAAAGCTGTTAACAACACCTGGATCTCTCTTGGCACCTTAGCCTTCAGATACTACTCCAAAGTAAAAAGCATCGATCTGGCTGGAAACTTCATCACTTTAATACAAGAGGAGACCTTCAGGACCTTGGCTTTGCTTAACTATTTAAACATCTCGAATAATTTAATTACGGAGCTCTATCCCAAAACTTTTCTTATAATGGAATCAAAGAACAATAATTTGGAAACGCTAGATATATCCAATAACAGAATATCTTACCTCTCTGATGAGATGCTGTCATACTTACCGAGTTTAATAACTTTACACTTACAAGGAAATAAACTAAAAAGCCTTGCTGATAACTGTTTTGGATATCAGAAATATTTGTCATCTTTATATTTACAACATAATAATATAGAAACACTGAATATGTCGCTTATCAATTTGAAGAATTTAAAATATCTCGATCTGTCCTTTAACTATCTAAAGAAAATATCTGGCTATGAAACTAATAGACTGCAAGCTCTAGAAAATGTTAATATGTCCAACAACGCTTTGCAATGTGTTGAGAGCAACTGCTTTGTGCAATCTATTAATCTTACAGTCATAGATTTGAGTAATAATGTGCTAAGCATGGCTATCGAAAATGTCATGTTCGCTGGCAATATTAAACTAGATTACTTAAATTTGCACAATAACCGCATCACCGGCATAGAAGGAAATAGCTTTAAACATACCATATTAACTTATCTTAATTTAAAAAACAACCAAATAACCGGCGATTTAAAAGACAACACTTTTGCTGGTTTAGGGAATATTACAATGCTAGATCTTTCGAGACAAAATGTAATGACATTGAGAAATAATGCCTTTGCAGATATGAAAAAATTACGTTCCTTAAACTTGAGTAGAAATCACATCAATAAAATTGAAAACTCGTCTTTTGCTTACTCTCCACTCAATGTGGTAGATCTTTCATATAACAATATATCAAAATTAGATTTTCTGAGCAACGCTCTCACTAACTTAACGGAGTTATACATAAATAACAATAATTTAACGGTTTTATACAAATTAGCATTCCAAAAACAAGTGCATATGAAAAAATTAGATTTATCAGAAAACAAAATAATATTTATGGAAGAAAATTCGCTACCCCTACAAAACTTACAATATCTAAGCTTATTAAATATTCACCTGACCGGTGTTTTAAAAAGTAATACGGTGAGCCCAGCGAAGTACTTGCGATTTTTAGATTTGAGCCATTTTAATATAAGCAAAGTGAGCAACTCCACGTTTGTAGATATGCCAGTACTAGCGCGCCTTAATTTATCGCACAACAGCATTGAAAAAATTGAACCAGACAATTTTAGAGGCATGGACAACTTGTACGGCATAGACATTTCATATAACAAGTTAACAGATTTGCAGATCAATAACAGTTTACTAACAAACTTAAAAGCAGCATATCTGAACAACAATAAATTGACAAATATATCTAGAATATTCCCAAAAACGTCTAACTTAATGTACCTTGACATATCTTACAACAATTTCACAGATATTTCCAATGTTGATTCCGAATTATTTCCCGAACTCCAGACCTTACATCTTTCAAATAACAATATTGAGAACTTTAACAATCCTCACACTAATACACTTTCGCACTTATTAGACTTAGGATTGTCCTCCAATAAAATATCTGATATCAATTTAAGCTACTACACAGAACTCATGGTCGTAGATTTGAGCAACAATTTTCTACGTGTCATTAATAATACCTTTTTCAAAAACATGAACTTCGTTCAATCCATGGACCTAAGCCGGAACAATATAAGTGATTTGCCCCCGGGAACTTTCCAAAATATGATCAGTCTGAAACTGTTAAATTTATCGTCAAATTACATATCAAAATTTCGATACGGCAGCCTCAAAGGACTTCACAAAACGGAATTATTGGACGTATCGTATAACAAGATTGATTCACTGGACGTCCACGTTTTCCACGAGTGTACGGAGCTCAAAACTTTGATAATTGATTACAATCGAATAAAGACCCTTGATATCGAGAGGTTGGTACTTCTGACACAAAGGAAGTTGAAGACTCTGAGTCTCGGAGGCAATCCGATTTCATGTCAAGAGATTATTCGGAATGCTACACTTAAGGACCGTTCGTTTTATGGAATTAATCAAATTGAAGTAACGTCGATACATAAAGTTTACCATGAGGATAACGTCCATGGTATCAAGTGTGGTGACGACGACTTGACGACGACAGTTAAACTTGAGGCCCAGGTTCTTACTGCGGGGAACAATAACTCTTCATCTATGGTTGCAATAGTGTGGTGCACTATTTTAACACTCATTTTAGTAGCCTTAGGTATCACAGCATACGTAAAAATGAGGAAGAATAGAAATGAGCTGGTGTTTTATAGAAATTCAAGAGTGCATTTGACGAATACCTTAGAGTCGGACGTTTCAGAGTTTAGTAATGTTTTGAATTAGAATTTAAATGTTTTCTTTATACAATGCAGACCTTTGCTGTGTAATCTGTACCTAAATGTTTATTTAGTAATACAACATCTACTTAGTTCCATTTAGTAATATACATATTTAACAACAAAACATTACCTTTATCATTACGTTTTACTAGGCTTGATTTGCTGAAAAACGTAAACCTAAATACGACTGTGATTATAATTTTTTTTACGTAGAATAAAATGATTTTAATACAAAAATTGATTCTTATTCAATCACAAAGCTTACCTATTCCTATATTATTAGGTATATCGACTCAATTTTTAAGAAAATGCACTGTTTCATTTGCTTTTCGTATTTTATAATAAGGTACACTCAAAGAATATTAAACGTACGACACTCGAACGCTTTTGATTATTGTTCACCTGTTGTTATGAGCAACGTCAGCCAACATCCGTCAGGTTTTGCCATTGACTTATAATCCTTGGGTTTTGCTATCTAACGCTGTCATATTATAATACATAAATACAATATAGGTACCTACTCTGTGGCCATATCAACCGAAATCCTGACCACTCCACTGAATTTGTTAAGCTTTTTGGAATATCCGTTTAATAATCTCTACATAATAGATAATGGTTATGTTGGATCAAGGTTCAGTAACCCACAATGATAATTTTGAAGGAAATTATTGTAGTAGCGTATTTTTGTATGAGTCAAGTAGATAGTTCTTTGTTTTAAATATGCCTTAGTCTTTTTGTATTTAAACCACAACTACAGTGATTCATTTATATTCGTAGTAATATTAATCTCCATTTGAATAAAACAGTGATTGACTTGTTGTTGAAATGGTGTTGAAGTACTTACTATTATTCATTGATTCTGTCTTGGAGACTTGACATCTCCTTTTATGGCGCAGAAACCTATACTAAAAAAAGTGGTACTTTCTCAGCCGCTAACTTTGCAGCGCACTTCACAGCCGCCACAGAGCAATGATACAAATGATGCTTCGTGAGTGGAAACGTTTTGTTTTTATTTTGCCCTGTGACAGCCGCCATTGAGTTCGTTTCACACTCTACAATCAAGGAAAGAGATTTTGACATAATTTCATACTACATACCACCTGTAAACTTGCCATTCTGATGCATTAAATATAATTTGTTTTATATTAATGACGTGACAGTAAACAACCTCTCGAAATCGAAAAATAACTTTTTTTTAAATTCCCACTGGTTCACCTTCTTGGCACGATGCCCGTGCTAATTAATACAGCCGTATATCTAAAAGTTTAAGGTCAGCATGGATTTATTGTTTAGTTCATCAGCACACTCGATTTAACCGATGAATATCGAGTGATTTATGTGACTGGCGAACTTCGGCTATTTTCGGCTGGCTTCGGTTATGTTCGGTCAGTAGAATCCACTCACGTGGAAGCTCATCTTTATGGTTATGTTTTACATAAACTTAAGGGGACATACGAAGGACCACAGACCAGTGTTGCCAACCCTACCAGCTTAAAAAAACAGTACGACAGCTTAAAAAAAAACAGTAAAAAACAGTAAACTTGTTATTTCGAAACAATAAATCTACTGTTTGAATAAAACACGTTAAAATTCATAGAAACGGTGTTTAATGTACACACATTATTTACATTCCAAAGAAAATTTAGAAGTGCTCAAAGAAGTTTATAATATTTTTAATTTTCTAACGAAAATTAGCCGTGATATTCAAAACCCGATTTTGCTAAAAAAAATAAAATAAAATAAAAATGCTTGGCTATAAAGCAAGCAATTTTGACTTCACTTTCTCTATATACTTTTTGTTTTGAATCTTAAGATTTTTGGGCTTTTGTTCGTTCTTAATCACTTTTTTTTTGGGGACTTTGTTCACAAGATAAATCAGTACTCATTGTTTAAAATTACCACTTTCGGAAAATACTCAAATACTCATACATTATTGGTTACATACAGGTGTTAATAATAGCATATGTAAGTATGGTATATAATGACCCAAATACGTAATAAACAAAATAATTATTGATCTTGTTTCAACTTGCCGAAAACAGAGAATTGAAAATAATGATTTACAGGATCTTCTCCTATAATAATGTAAAGTAAGTAATTAAGTAGTTGCAACTTTTTTATACCTTATGTCGTATGTTTATTGCAATTTGTATCAGATGGCTCTAAAATTATAGAAAAACAGTAGAATTTGTACCTAAAACAGAAAACAGGGTTGATAATGAAAAAACAGCAAATCTACTGTTAAAACAGTAGGGCTGGCAGCACTGCCACAGACCATGAAACACAAATACGCTTTGCCCCCAGCGTCATTTTTTTAATGCTCTTTTTTGGGATCATTCGGCACCTTATTGAAATTTATTGGTAACCATTAGCATAGGTACCTACGCTGCCGTGTTTACGATAACCGCATTAACTAGGTTTTGGCATTTTTCGAGAAAAACGCGTTTAAAGTTTTTATTTCTATTTTTGTTGTATCTCCGGAACTACTTGAGATATCGACATGGAAGCGGTACCAAAACAAAGATAAAAGTGTCAAGAATATAATAAGTACAAACAGACATACATACACAGCATACTTTACTATATTATTTGTAAAAAGCACTTATCGCTAGCTGCCTCCAATAACTGTTGCCCATGATAACTAGTCATAAGCACACCAACTGGCATACTTGATGCGCTTATGTTATGTCTATCAATATAATACATTGGGGTGTTTCCCCAATTCTTCAATAATAATACATTTGGGAAATGTGCAACTATTTCATAAATATTTTATAATGCACATAAAGTTAAAGACAATGGTTAAATTTTAAAAGAGATACAAATATATCAATGTGTGTTGCCAGTGATGACTTATGGAACTGAGACGTGGTCTCTAACTGTTGGCCTCATTACTAAGCTCAAAGTCGCGCAACGAGCTATGGAGAGAGCAATACCCGATGTTTCCCTGCGAGATAGGATCCAAAATGAGGAGATCCGCAGGAGAACTAAAGTGATCGATGTAGCTATTAGGATTAGCAAGTTGAAATGGCAATGGGCAGGTCACATCGCTCGTAGAACTGACAACCGATGGGGAAGAAAGGTTCTCGAGTGGCGACCACGAACTGGAAGACGCAGCGAAGGCCGGCCCCCCACAAGGTGGACCGACGACCTGGTGAAAGCCGCGGGGAGCCGATGGATGCAGGAGGCGAGCAGCCGCTCTAAGTGGCGTTCCCTGGGGGAGGCCTATGTTCAACAGTGGACGTCTTCAGGCTGTTGATGATGATGATGATGACAAATATTTCCAGTTTGTACAATAGTTTGATATACGCAATCACCTAATCAGGGATTTATATTTCTGTAAGACTTTGGATTGAAATTCATGCATCCCGTTCGTGAATCATATTTATCCTTTACAGACTAATCTGAAGTTTTCATACTTAAGCAAAGTACCATCTGGCAAAAACATCTGGTGCTTAAGAAATTGAACGAAGTCAAAAATAAACTAAAGCTTCAAAATAGTAATTAAAATTAGTAGAAAGTTAATACAAATATTTTAATGTAAGATTTTGAAATTTGAAATAAATCAAAGTATGTATTTTACACTAAATAAGTGAAAAATTTCCAATAATATGGTGTCGGAGATAAACTTATATACTATTTATCACAATAAAAATCGAAAAATACTAAGTTTAAAGAGCTATAAAATCAAATACATACATTATTACAGGCCTTTAGAATCACCACAGTTACGGATATCAAGCAATCCAAAATTATCTTAATGTGACTTATTAATTTTCAGTAGTAGGTTGCTGCAGTTCTATGAGATTTTTTGTTGGACACCTCAGTTGCAATAAGGCATCCAAATTTTGCATATTGCTACATGACTTTTGTCTACTTCAGTGAAAAGAATTACATAGTACATTGGAAATTGTCAACGTTTAAATTCTTTAACCCCTATTTTTATTAGTTTTATTATATTTATAACAAGTATTTTTTATTTTGTTTCTCATGCATTATTTTAATCTAAATGAAGAGCACAGCAGGAATCCGGGGATGCCAGAAGAAAAAAAAAATTGTTTCGATTTTTTTTTGGTAGCCATTGATACAAAATGGGTTCCGCACGTTAATTATCATTTAGAGTCCCTTTGTTTTTTAACAATAACTTGACAAAATATACTAAATATAAAATCTCATGTTTTTGTATGATAATCACAAAATAGATGTTAAATTTCGGTACTTACCTTCAGAAAAATGAAATTATAGCAATTCAGTATACTAGAGTTAGCTTGAAGATAATTTTACGATTGTTCAATATCCGTAACTGATGATTTTAAGTGCCTAAAAATATATTATTTAAACTTATTTTTATTAATAAATTCCCGCTCGGTGATGGCGCCATTACCGCGAAACACAAAATAGGAACTCCCACTGTGCCCGGGTTCAGTACCACCACTTTACTTAACATAAATGTACTATCTTATACATTTTCCGCGAACTAGTCTGTAAAGCAATATTTAACGTGCTATGCTTTCCTTTTAATAAACGCATAATCTCTTAGTTGATGCTACTAATTTAAGCACGCTGCCAATGATGAATATAGAGATTGCTAGCAATAAAAGCACTGACTCAAACATAGTGCGCTTATGATAAGTAACACTGCAAAAAAATCTTAGTTGATGCATTTATGAAAACAAAAAAACCTTTTAAATGGAGGAATTTGTGAAATGTTACTTTGAGAAAGTTGTAGATCTTGTTTTTCTGATACCAGATCTCGTATTAACTCAATTTCGCCAAAAACCTTAGTTGATGCGCTTATCGTAAGCGCGGCAGTACGGTAGTCATTTGGCAACATAACGGAGAGCTGATGGATGCAGCAGGTAAGCAGCTGCTCAAAGTGGCACTCTATGGAGGAAGCTTATTCCAGCAGTGGACGTCTCAGACTGAAATATCATTTTTTTTATTTTAAATGTTAGGTTTATTACAGTGCATAAGTAAATAATGTTTTAGATTGTTATAAAGATGTCTGTGTATATGGATGGATCTTTTTATCATTAGGTATACTGTTATTAAGCTTATTATCTAGTCTACGGTATAACAAAAAGGCATGACAAAATCAAATAATGTGTTTAATATCCCGACGCACGCGACGGAAATGATTATTGTACACTACCTACCAGAAGGGAGATAGTAGATTGGTTACAATGTCAAACACGATTGCTTAGTTTGCACAAAATATAGTCGTAAAGATTTTAGCAGCCACTGGGCATGTGACCATAGCTTACTTGGTTTCATCCGGTGAGTCGTAAAGCGCGAGTAACTTTTAAGAAACAATTTGTTTAAATAAAAAATTCTCCAAAAAAAATTTAACTAAAAAAATTCAAACCTAATCTCTCTTAAAAAAAGCCAAATACTTAGGTAAGTACAAATTTAATTTCTTTTAATCAATTGGTAGTATCCCTGCCTTCTGAACTGGGGGCTGTGGGTTCGATTCCTACCCGGATCAAACATTTGTGTGATGAACATAGATGTTTGTTCTGCGTCTGGGTGTTATATTGTAATGTATGTATTTACAAAAAAAAAGTATATAAGTATTATATCAGTTATCTGGTTCCCATAGTACATGCTATGCTTAGTTTGGGGCTAGAAATGTCCACACATATTTATGTATAAAAAAAAAAGCTTTTTCTATTTTTAAAGGTTCTAAAATTTGTAGTAGGTGTCGCTGCCTAGTTTATATACACGTGGGATTGAAATCTTTCCTAGGACATAGAATCAAATGTTCCTATAGGAAGTGTGTCCACAAACGATCTTTGTAGCTTACCTATAACAAAAAATATAGCAACCCGGGCGCGCCAAATCGCATGCTTCCAGAATCGACCAAACAATCTCCAAAAGCACATCAAATTTTCACGGTTCTAACTCAAAGACCATAAGTTAGCTAAAAGGGGCAAGTAACTTTGCTATCACGAGCTTAGGCCGCGTTTACACATGCAAGAAACTCGCGGAAGTGTCGCGATTTCACCAATATCTTCGACAATCGGTCGCGAGTCCACTTGCTACGTTGTTTACACATGTAAGGGCCCTTATTCTGTACCGATTCCTTACTTCAAAACCACACTAATTCCTTGTCTTACATAAGAAATCTGCAAAAATCTATTCTTGATGAATTTGGAATTGGCGCGATGTGTCGATTTGAACTGTCAAAAATGATATGTTTTACCGAGACGCGTTCCAAAACATCAACAGATCAAAAGTTATTACCACAGTGGTAATAACTTTGAGTGGTAATACTACTTATGTCAATATATTTTATTCAAAATAAAGATAACTGTAATGTAAAGTAAAGGCAATTCTAACGCTGTGACACGATTTGAACAAGACACGTTAACGGACGTGGTTTCGTATCGTGTGGAATTTATATTTTCATATAGAATAACCCCTGCCCCTACCCTGCTGCCTGATAGAGAGAGTCTGACACTCTGACGCAAATGTTTTCTTGCATGTGTAAACGCTGCCTTAGTGTGCGTTTGTCTTTGGTCGGGTTCGCTCAAAGCGTATAACTAACTTAGCACAGTTGGATAATTCCGAAGTATCTTTGTGCATCTACAGCGATGATGGATAGTTGTTTGGGTGCTTGACTTTGCTTATTGTTGTACTAAATAGTACAGTTATATTGCAGAGTTGATATGGTGCAGTTCACAGAGCAGTTTGCTTATGGTAGTAATCTATTATAAAGATAAAGTACAGTTCACTTATTGTTGTACTATATCAACACAATAGCAGTTCAGTTTTATTGCAGTGTTGATAGTGCGTTTCACAGAGCAGGGAAAAATTACACTCGCGCCCAAACAGAAGCTTTCCTCACCACTTTTATATAATTCAGGCATATCAATTTAGAAGTAAAGTAGAGTAAAACACAATTATTTTCCTACCTCCGCAGCTGACATAATTTTAATGTGTCTTGACATTTAGTGTAAGTGCTGTGTTGAAATTAAACAAATACATTGTCGTACTTCTTCTCGTTTTGTTTCTAGATTTGCAGGTTCATTATTACAGTTTTTAAATGTGATACATGAGTTTCTTAATTTAAACAGCGTCTGGCCATTTCGGTCATTTTTACAAAGAGAACGTCAAAAAGTCTGTGAGAGCTGTCAGTGTCAAAAATACAGACCTTACAAAAATATTTATGCTATCCACTGATTAAAGATAAAACCCAAAACATCTCAATCCATGACAAGCGCTTGAAGCCATATTTATGTGTTCGGCACGAAATTCGATACGTCGTATTTCGTCACTTTCGGGGCATAGGTAAGTGACTACTATATTGTAAAAATTTTCTAAATTTTATTCTATTTTTATTTTGATATTTTACTATGACGATATAATATTATCAGTATATCTTTGACTATCATGTCTAAACCTCTATTACCTATATATAAAAAAACGAAACAACTTTTATCTAGCTTATAGGGAAAACAGACTGGCGAAAAACATCTTAGTTTTATACAGGAAAGCGGAGAAGTGCCTACCTACTGGGAATATAGGAAAAATTACCTCTTTCATATCGATTTACCATACGAGACGAACACGCGAAAGGGAACCAAACAAAAATATATGATACGATAACGCACAACCAAATTGTAATATATCAACCGGCAAATACATATTTATACGCCTTTCAAGCTTTACGTATACGGCAAAGTTGCGTCACAATAAGGCACGTCGCATACTGGAGCGTTGCGAGAAATAAACACCGAAATCGAACTTCGGTATTCTTTATTTTGGCAGGAACTTTTGCACAAAATGTTAGCACAAAATGTTATATAATATTAACATTTATTTCCAAATCGATTGAGTATGTGATGAGCCTAATGTTTTTATGAAAATACGTATAAATTGTATTTGGCATTTTCCTGCTTCTTATCCTGGACTATCCAAACATAATATGTCAGCGTGGCGTGTACACTCTAGGAATCATTGTGGACTCGTTTGTTCCGCGGATGATTGATGACTTACGAAACGTTTAGGTTAAGAGCTAGTGGCGTTTTAGTTTTAATCATTTTGTAGTTGAATTGTAAACGCTTACATAGCATTGAATTCTACAACGAACTTAACGTATAATCTTCTATTATGTGCTAGTAGAATGTAAATGATATTACTAATTCCTTGTATAATGATGATCTTACAACACCTAGATACAGACATAAAAAACACTCGTTTTTTGTGCACATATACTTTTCTTGTGACGGGAATCAAACCCGCAGCTTGCGAGTTATGAGCCGATGTACCTCCTTGACCACCACACCACAAAGGCTGAAGGTTTGGTTTTGCTAAGCTTCAACTAATGTCAAATAATGTTATATACAAAACTTTCAATTCTTATTCATAGGTCTCAATCACGTTGGAATACGTGATTATTAAAAAAAATCTTGTGCGGTTAACTGATAGGATATCAGTGAAGTTGTATGTACAAGGCATAGCCTTTTCACTGCTCTTTCAAGTAACTTGATTTAAAACGACATTAGCTCTTGGCCTATTTTCCCTGACGGTACCGCGTTTTTCACGAGATAGCTTCATATCACAGCGAGCGTCTGCTATTTTTTTGCGGCGAGTACTTAAATGAGATTTTATTTTTGTGTTTTGACACCAGATTTTACTCCCTATTTCTTTTTATTATCTTTGTCACTTATTGCCCCTACTTTAGGTAGATTTTTTATTCATGATTTATTTGACAGTTTTACACTGTGCTATTATTATTGTAAGTAAAATTTTATCAATTTTAGGGTTCGGTATCCGAACCAAAAAGTTACTTTGGTATCTGTCTCTCTGTATGTCTGACCTATATGAATAAATCACTATATTATTATCTCTTAAAGCGTATATAGCCAGTTGTAATATTTATTTCAGGATAAATGTGTTTTAGACAAGTGAAGCTAAATAGAGGCTTTAAAACCTGAAAAAATTAAGGTGGGTTATTAAGGTTAATAACCCTATCTAAGTATTGTATCAGTTATCTGGTTCTGGTTCTGGAACAAGCTATGCTTAGTTTGGGGCTAGATGGCGCTGTGTGAAATGTCCACACATATTTTTTTTATCATATCTCAAAAACTTCACGCAAATCTTAAACTTGATATGATTATAGTGCAATACGATCTCTCCTGCCTGATGGTAATCGATGAACCATGCTTGTCGTCTAGAAGATATCACAATCAGAGTTCACTCGTTAAAAGCTCTCAGATTATATTTTTAGAAAACAATGACAGACATCAGACATCATCATCATCAGACTGAAGATGTCCACAGCCAAATATAGGCCTCCCCCAGAGAGCGCCACTTTGAGCGGCTAGTCTCCCGCATTCATCGGCGCCCCGCGGTGACTCTGCCAAGGTGTTCCATTCCTTTGTTGATTGGGCTGGTATGGCTGGCATTATGGTGCTAGGTAACTTAAGTCTTACGTCTCATCCCTAAATGCACAGGTGCAATTTAATATACTCTGACTTAGCTGCACGCATAGGCGTGCAGCTAAGAATTTTTGATAAAACACAAAGAAAAGATAAAACCATCGCATCCCATTTCCCCCGCTACAAAATCACTTGGCGTATTTCGAAATTACCCCACTTGGAAGCACGCGTTCAGAAATGATACTTATATTATGCTAATTTAACATATTACGTCTGCAAAAGGAATTATTTACCGGCTTCGCTTTGAATCTACGCGCTTCTGCGTCGTTTAGGCTTGAGCAGAGATGCTTACTCGTTTATGTACGTGGCTTCAGTTATGAACTCAAACTAAAATGGTGGAATACACTTTGTAGCTAAATCTATGGTGAATAAACGTAGCTTATATTGTGTACTTTTATAGTGGTTATCGTCTTGAGTGGCGACCACGAACCGGAAGTGTAGTTAGTGTAGTACCTACCTAGTGTAGTTAATAATTGCGAAATTGTCTGTGATAAACAGGCGGCCATCTCTTCTTGGAAATTTGGCCTAACAATTGGCAGTCATCATCATCAAAAGCCTGAAGAAGCGCCACTTTGCTTCCATCCCATCGGCTCCCCGCGCTCCACCTAGTGGGGGCCGGCCTACGCTGCGCCTTTCCGTTCGTGGACACTCGAGGACCTTTCTTCCCAATATTGTCAGTTCTACGAGGGATGTGGCCTGGGCAGGCAACATCCCATTTGCACTTCCAACTTGCTAATCATAATTCTAAGAGCCATACCGGTCACTTTAGTCCTCCTGCGGATATCCTCATTTCCGATCTTATCTCGCAGGGAAACATCGAGCACAACAACACAATTGGCTATGGGATGAGATAATTATAATCAAAAGGAATTCCATGTGTATTAAACATCGCCTCATCTGCGACAGACCCTCGTCTTGTTACAGAATGCCTCAGGGAAAGATATTATGTCAGATGTTTGCTCATGTATTATTTCCGTTCGTATTATGATAATTTATGTTATAGAAAAATAAGCTTTATTGATTTGCATTCAACAGTCATTATTTTATTGCTTGAAAACGTTATAGTTGACTTGCAGTTATTTCATCAGAGAAAGAAAAAAATCATGTAACTGTTCATGAGTAAGCAGAGTTTGATGTTCCTCCGATGTGTACAAACCAGTTCGATTCAGCATCTATAATCCGAGCAGCAAAGGAATAAAACACCTTATCAGCGTCTTTGTTTCTCAATAAGTACAATCTGGAGGTCTTGAAGTCGCGAGTGAATGGGTATCTTCTAGGCAAGCACGTACCACTGCATCGTTATTTTTCATCAGGTGAGATTGCGGTCAGATGCACGCCTATTCAGTTTTAAAAAAAGATTTGATTTTCATAGCGATGCATTCATCATGCAGTTCAGAAGGCAGAGAAATGTGGGCTTGTTTTGGGTGTCATAAGAATTTGGCTTTATGGACAATCACCCTTACATTCAAACAAAGTGACTGAACTCTATGATACATTTAACTCCCTTGACTCTCTGTTACTCCACCTTTACGATAAAAACTCAGTGACAAAGATATTTGGCAAAATATGCGGCTAACACATACAGACCCAATAAAAAATGAAAAATGACATTCTATTTGCGTACAAACCCAATGTAACCCCGCTCCGTCCAAGCGTTAGCAACTACAAATTAAGATGGGACCAACTTTACGAATTCCCGTATTGTCCTGTCCCCTGTCCGTCCCACGTCTTGCCGCAGCCCATGTTAAATAATTCTTATTTGGGGTTCCTCGGTCGATTACGAATGAAAAACCTGAATTGTTGTCTTTGAAATTATTTATCGATATTGTATTATTTTCCACTCATTTATGATTTTTATTTTTTAAGCTGTTTCTTACAATATTTATAAAAAAATGTAATACAAAATCCTATATAAATAGTCTAAGACTATAGTATCACCAGCAGCACGGCAAGCCTGTGAGGAACCTCCTGACAATTATGATGCCGTGTCGAAGGGTACGTGCCTTCTGAATCTGCCCCCTAATCCAACCGTCTCATTATTTTTATATTATTCCAACGAGACGAGGTAACTTTATTTTTTTATTTATTTTTAATATCTAATATTAAATTTGGATATTAAAACAAGTTTTTAACGTAATTTTTCAATGCATGCCTATCTATATCTATAGTTTGTATTGTATTTTTATATTATTTGAATAGTAATAACAACGTTTATTTAATTTTATTATCTAAGCTAACTACTGTAAAAAATCATATTTATATTGCTATTGCTAGCTGCAACTACCTACACAATCAAAAAAAATAAATTGTGTATAATGTCTACGCCGGCAAATATAGATTGCAAATGCGTATATAGACAAGAAATGTTTGTCTTCCGACTCGTATTCCTGTGATATTATACTGTCACCAAAGATAACAACTCCAAGGCTATATAGAATACATCAAACTCATCAAAGAGAAATCATGTCAAGGTATTTTTTCTCCAATAATTGGGTTACAGGATATTTTTCCTTACCTTTAACAAGCAGTAAAATTAAAGATTACCTTGGCAGCGTCTTTGTTTTCCCATAACAGTATCAAGCAAAGAGCTTGCATGCTTGCCAGAAGATAACATGTAATAACGAGAACCCTATCAATATCCTACAGAACCCAATCTCGAGCGGTCCAACTCAACTTGATAGCTCTTTTATTACCATCGGACCAAACTTAATACAATTTGCTTCAACTGCAAATACAGAATTCTTTATAAGTTTAGGGATCCCCAATGCGTGGAAGTTTGTTCGGATGGGCTCCTTTGATCTTATATTTATGTCTTGAGGAGTTTTTATGAAGTTGCCTCTTTTTATTTTAGTTCATGTCTTTATTAAATGAACCGTGGTATTAATCTTGGGATAGGTTTGAGAATTTTATTTGAGTTATTTTAGTGACCTACGTTGTACCTATTCAGAAACTTTATCAGAGAAGTAAGAAGTTTGAAAGATGTGACATCATCATCAAAAGTCTAATCTTGTGCACTGCTCGACATGGCTTTGACAGCCTCTGTAGTGTGGCGGTTGAGCAGGTGAAATACCTTATTCTGTGTCTGGGTGTTGTGGGACCACGGTCCTCGTAATTCCTGGTTCCGTGGATACAGGGGAATCTAATAAGCTCTTCGTTTTTTAAGGTGCAATATGCCTTTATTGATGGCTCCTAAGTAGACGTATGATCAAAATGGCGATTTTAATGTTTTGAGGGATTTTTAAATAATATTATAGAACCCCCTATTCTAATAAGCTATTCTTTTTTTTAAAGGCCAATATGTCTCTATAATATTACATGATCTACGTATGTGATCGTGAGGTGTTATTTATTTATTTATAGGCCAGTCCATTAATACGGCACTGGGCTCATCTCGAATCTCTGCTGTATCCACCAATCGCTTTCCGCAAGCACTCCACCTGGCCGTAGGGCGTCCTAGCATTTTAGACTTTCTGCTTTTTAGTCACACTGCATTTTGACTTTCTACTTTTTAGTCAATCTACCCTCGTAGGCAATTTGCTTTTTAGGCAGTTTCATCATAAAGTTCCTACTTATACTACGTTTAGATTTGAAAGATGTGTAAGAAGAGTCATTTTAATGTATTTTTATATTATTATAGTTATACAAGAAATACACAGTCATACGTGGTGGGAAAAAAGTCCGTAGTCATGGAAAGAAAAAAATTAAATCACGTACGGGTTTTACCTGGATCCATTCATCCCTTTAGCGGGGACATATTTTTCTTAAGCTATCGTGACGAGTGATCTCGTGTCCGAATTTATCCATCACTGAAGGTTGGTTAGTGTAATAGGAAGAGTGAAAATGTAAATAGTTACTTAGGGGCACATTTTTGAAAATAGTTTTTTATGCATATAGAATTGTAGGTGTTTTAAGTTTTATGCATTTTGATCGTCAGGCCGTTTTGCTTTTTAGATATTTTACAAATTATGCTTTCTGATTAGGATACTCTTTGACGGCCTTGGGATTTGTCTGAATACCCAGAAATTTTTTGATGATAGTTTAACAAACAGTTTTACAGAATTTTTGAAATTTCATTCCTTATTAGACCATTTTATGATACTGTTGTAAGCAAATCTATTATTGGAGCTGAGTATTTAGGCTTAGCATTTCATAAATAAATCTTATAACTTGTAACCATAAGTGTAACTATATTGTACTAAAGAAGAAGAAGAATAAGGATTTGACAATTACCCATAACTAAATACGCACACACAAGTTATATGGAATTTACTGGATAAAAGTTTTGGGTGTTGGGGCAGAACTACACAAAAATCAGTCGAGTGTGCCTCGAACTTCGGCACAAGATTTTATTTTTGTGGTTGTACACGACACTGTTTTGCAATAACCAGATAAAATTTATTCCTATAGTTCCTTTCCTACCATACAGTACAGTAAAGATAGTTTCTGCCGCTAAAAACTTTTTTCATAGGTACTTATAGGAATTTATTTAATAATTATGTAGGTACAACACAACTAAAGGATATAATTATTTTTTAAAAACATATTTTAAAAAGATAAGTATATTTTCTGACTACTGCCATCTTCAGATTAATTTGTAAAGGAACAATTAGAATCACAAGCGGACATGAGACCACTTGTATCCCGGCTTGAAGGGTGGATGGATGCGGGTTCAATTCCCGCTCGTGCTTTTAATTCTTCCTTTACAAGTTAATCTGTGAATTACGCTGAGCAGTCGATACTGCTATTTAAATCATAAATATTGCCATCTTTCTCTTTCAGTGTTCAGATGAAACTTTTTAAATCTAGGAATCTGAAATTATCGTATGCCTCAATCGCTAAGGAAAATAAAAATTATATTTTTTTTGTTGTTATTGAAATTTTAGCAACCAGCGGGGTATGAAACCGCGCCCTTTAAGGATTATAATGTCTTTGTAATTATAGCCTTTAAAACCTCGCTCCGTTACCTTAGCATAAAAAAGGTATTTAATAATTCTCTAGCTACTTAAGTTTATGATCCTGTCGAATTAAGGTCATCCTTTATAACGACCCTTAACATTATTAATCATTATAAAGTAGGTCATAAAAATCGTAAAATCTATTAAATTATATAACACGCTTCATCGTTGGTTTGATAATTATAAGAACTTTTGGTCTAATTTCACTTTTAATTTGGACTATTGGGATAAAAAGGGTTACCTGTCCAATCATTGCTCAATTAGATGGTCAATCTGACCACCGATGGGGAAGAAAGGTTCTCGAGTGGCGTTCTTTCTTTTATCTTTCATCTCCTTTCGTTCTTCTTTCTTCTTTCTTCTTTCTTCTTTCTTCTTTCTTCGTGGTAGTAGGCTAAAGCATTTGGACTGTCTATAGGTCAGCATAACTAGTACCTACAGTCCAGAAGAGCTAGTACCATTGGTCAAAGCTGTTTTTGTTGTTATTGTAGCTAGTAGTGTCCCAGAGGTCCCCCCAAAGCTTCTTCCCGGTAGCTCAGAGAGGGGAGGAACACTCACGGGAACACGTAGGTACTAGTGGGAAATCAGGAGCTAATGGAATGAAACTGTAGATCTCGGTGAACTGGGTTTATTGTAGCGTATAACAATAATTTAAGGTGGTTATGGTCCAAAATGCTGAAAATAAGATCACAACTTGTTCCCAATTGAACTTTTACGGAACAACTAGTAGTAACAATATAACTTGAGGTACAAATAGCACTTTAAACTGTTAGTAACAGATATCTTATGAAAATTGGTTAAGCACAAACGAGGACTGTCTGCCTCGGCGGTTGAATGAAGAATGACCAAAATGTATGGAAAATGAAAAGAATGCGACTAATGTTCTAATTTAAAATTTAAATCTAGATTATGTGAGGCCAATATTTGATGCGAAAACTAAGAAAGCAGGTGAATAGCTGAAATGATGATGAAGGAGGATGACATCGTCACAGTAGCATTAGTATGTAGCGTAGGACAGCCCCCCACTAGGTGGAACAACGATCTGGTGAAAACCGCAAGGAGCCCATGGATGCTGAAGGCGAGCAGCTGCTTAAAGCGGCGGACTCTAGAGGAGGCCTATATTCAGCAGTCAACGTCTTCAGGCTGTTGATGAAGATGATAAAGAGCATAGTAAAGTCAGTATTCATAGTTAGTCATTAGTTTAACGAATAATAGCAAATTTCCCGTCATATAAAGAATAAAGAAGATGGTATTTTAAAAACACCATCTTCTTTATTCAAGTATTTTCTTAAGAAAACTTGACATGTTTACTCTGCTATCTCCACTCCACCTCGAACGGCGAAGTGGATAAACAGCTTTCCGAGTCAAAACACAAACCGTTTAACGGAACAACGTTGTGAAGCCACACATGATTGATCGCTCCATGGCTTGAAAGACTGCGGGAAGATGTCTCTGTCAAGCTGATTTTTAACGCTGGAATATTTGAATGGGGCTCGAGTTTTTACATTAGCGATCAAAATACTTGTGAAATGTTTTTAGAATAATATCCTAAATGTTCGAAAAAATGGCATGACAGCTGATGAGGATACGAAGCTATCCATTTATTTGTACCTCTATTTGCTTACTACATTTTTTACTAAGACTTAATCAGTTAATTAAGCTAAATATTGTACTGTTTGTTTCTCTTAAACATTAATAAAATAAAATAAAATAAAATAAAAGACATTGTTTATTAACGGGATGTTTACCATGTAATTTATTTGTGTCGAGTTGCTGATATTTCGGTACTGTTGCAAGCACATGATCATGGACGAACTGAAGATCTTGCGGATAGATGATAATAACTTAGTCAGGGTCAGTCTTCAGTTCGTCCGTGATCATGATCACCATGGTGCTTGCAATAGTACCGAAATATCGGCAATTCGAAACAAATAAATTACGTGGTAAATATCCCGTTAATAAACAATAATATGTTAGTAATGTTGGTGACCACGGAAGTTAAAAATCTTATATTCGTTTTTTTTAATGGCATGGCATAGTACCTTTATTTTTTAAATTAACTACTACAATAATATCACTACGAAATACTGCTAGAGCTACTAGCTACATCCACACATTAGGTAGGTACTACAAAAAACATTTGGACAGGATATCGAAAAGTATTTTGAATGATACAATCAGTAATACAGGTAAAAGGAAATTTAATCAGACCAATATTATAAGGTGAAGTTTGTGTGTGTCTCCCTTTTCACTTCGCAACGACTTGAGATAGTTTATACCACAGATAATATAATACCTGCTTATACGCTGGATTAAAGCATTAGACACTTTTTATAATATGTATAAATGAAACCGCGGGGCGTTGCTAGTTCACGCATAAATAGAGATGCTCCACCCACGCACTTTTGTTTGGTGTAGCGCGTAGTACTTTTTTTTCTCTAATCTGTGGTAGTACCTAAGTGCGTTTCTCTAGAATAGTGTGGGGTACAACAGGTTCTATAAAACTACCAATTTGTACAAAAAATAACGGGAAAGGATTGTTTATATTCAATGAAATCATCAAACAACTGTTGCATGATTGAAGACGTAACTAACAAATCCGACCCCGCGCCCAAAACCCCACCGAATTTTCCCATCGTTCTTAGCTTCTCCCATCGGGTAGGCGACTTCACCTATCAGGTAGGTGAACTCACCCATCGGTTGCGCTTTACAAAATGTTGACCCAAATAGTTAATTTATTATTGAAGTGTAAAAAGGGTGGTCGAAGCCTGCCTGTTGAATAAATGATTTGTTTGACTAAATTATTGAGTACGGTTTACGATGTACTTAAAAAGAATTTAGTGGAAAGGTTTTAAATGTTACTTAAATCCCATGGATCAAATATAATGTGATCGCTGTGTTTAAGTCGAGACTATTGACCAAGTCCCAAACAGTTTTAAAATTAATGTAGGTAGGCCCTTGTTATTTAATCACCGTCCTTGTGAAGTCGAAATTTTGAAGTGGTGTTGATTGTTGCCGTGCTGTGGAGAGCCTATTGATCCGGTAATCATAAGTTCTGCGTACTATAACTGTAAAAATACCTACAACATTGATTTTTATTTGAACGTCTTATCTTTATACAGACCTTGCTTTCCTCTCATCTAAGCAAGCGGTGAGGCCTGGTAAATACACATCTACACCATTTTGAAATTATAAGTTATACCATATTATGTAGGAAAGAGAAGGGGATAAGAACCACTGAATAAATAAGACATTTATTTTCACATTTCTTTGGAGAGTGGATACAATGGTCTCTACCTTTACTGCAGGTACCTTTAGTTTTTGGGTTTCACTTACGATAGTCTTCGATCTAGTCTCGATTATTTGACTATCAATCTAAACTAACATTTCTTGAATGGTTTGAATTATAATTAATTATTTTTTACTCGTATATATCAAATATTTTAATGCTATATGCTAATTAGGTAATATGCGTTTACCTTACATTTTGACACTTTTTTTTATTTAGTGCTTTGACGATATCAAGAGAATAGAAGCAGCCAGTGTAAACTAGCCAGGATGACCTATAGACAGTCCAAATAATGCAGCCCACTACCGGTAGGCAGCGTACCCAACATGCTGGCAGCATTTTGGAAATTTTTCTTTTTGGACATAGTTCGTGTAAATTGAGAATTTACCCACCATAGCCGATATTTAAAGTTTTAGTAGCACCAGTTTATTTCTCAAGTTGAATAGTTAAATTGTTTCGGTTGGCCATTTCGTCGGAATGATTGATGAAGCTGGGTGCAATAATTTATACGATCAATATTCACTGCTTCAGTGAAGTTTGCCCATATCGAATTAGCTTTATGAAATCCTAAAGATTATACCAGTCCTTTTGCAAATTCAATGTGCTTTCTATTGCTTACTGTATTTACAGTTTTGGTATGTATATAGCTCTTAGAGTTAGCAAGTGTAAATGGTAATGGACAGGCTACATCGCTCGTAGCTCATAGTTCGACCACGAAAGAAGTAAGGTTCTCAAGTGGCGATCACGAATCAGAAGACGCAGCGTAGACCGTGCGGGCCGGTCCGTGTTCGTCCGTAAAATCACGCACCGTGGGAAGCGGGCATTTGTATGCCGACCAGATAATATTATATAACATACAGTACAGATGCCTCATCCCATACAACGGAATAACACGGGCTATTTTACATATTATTTTATTTCTGCATAACGCAAGATTATCAAGCGACATTTACTGCGTGATGGCGAAGTATTGGGCCAAATGTATACTCTGGACACTAACTGGTAATGTTCACAACACGATCACTACGTTTTTTTCACGTTCAGACCACAGAATACTATTACTCCTAGCGGAGAAGAATGGCATCTTCATACAAAAAAAGTGGTTATGAAATACAGTACTAGCGCCTTTAGTGGGACCTTTTGGAAACTTAAAAAGGCGAAAAAGTCAAATGTTCTATACGTATAGATTTGAATTGATAAAAAGGGCTGTTCCAAAATTAATTACTATTGACAATAATTTATTAATGCCAATAGTAATTAATTGTAGAGCAGCCCCATTGTATTATCAAACTATCTTATAATAGGGACAAAAATCAATTCGCAAAAATAAAAGCATAGGATTTTATAATTTTTTATATTTATTGCATACATGACATTGTGAATAATAAATCGAGAGTGATAATATTTAAAAAAAACATAATACAATAATACAAAATACATAATACAAAACTTTGCCCATGATAGCATTCTGCAAAACATAATTAACATGTTTAATTCCAAATCCACAATGAACTCAATAATAAGTACATAACCTCAAATTATATTGTATGAGTATTGTGTAATTTACCGTTGAACATTGGTAGGGCTTGGTTTTGGAAATCGATGCATCACCAGATTCGGCTCTTTCGCTGATGATGCATTGCATTTAGCACATTTACGGCTATTGTCCTTCATTGTTTTTAACACGACATCACAATACACAAACACAAAAAGAGTCTCTAGGCTAAATAAAGAAGCACTGAAAATTCTCGAAAAGAAAACGACACGAGACCGGTGGCAATTATAACCTCAAAATCATTTTGTTGCCATAACTAAAATAAATAAAAAATATTTTTTGTTATACTGGGATCCCTATAGCATGCCCACCTACTATTACCATCCAATAAATGACGAGTTGAATAGGCCTGGTTCAGGCTATTTTTTATTTGTACCTGATGGGACCCCGTAATATGTACAACTCTTATTGCCCCGTATAGCTTATTATTAGCAATTCATAATTTGTAAAACAAAAGCACTAATTCTAGGTAACACAGCTATAAAGTAGCTTTAGGTTTATCAGAGAACGAAGTAACTTTAATTTGTGCTAAGCTATACCGCTTGCAGTTAAACTTTAATTAAGTGGGCAATGGGACCGAGGAAATTATAGAGGTCAGAGTTATAAACCCCATACCTACTTTTACATAATGGTTTTTAACTAGGTTAAATTTAAAAGGGAAATACATTGACAATTGACATAAAAGTAGGAATACATGCAGAGTCAGAGCAGTTTTGATGACGTCACGTTAAATCGTTCACTCAAATACAACTGTCATGTCATACCTTTACATCATGTTGACACTGACGTGCGACAGTGATAACGCCATATAAAAATGTAGACGTCTCGTTCTCGCGCAGGAATACTTTATAAGTTCATGGTACGAATTCGAACAATATTATTGTAACCTTGAAGCATTACTGTCACGAATCAGGATGGTTTGTGTATACTTTGTGGTAGGGCAGCAGAGCGATTGTAAGAGAAAGGAAAGATTACAGAATCATCTGGGTTACCACAGATGGTACACAAAATTGTCTTGTCCCAATTTATGTAACTTTCTTCATACTTGCTTACTTGTCAAGTAGAGTAAAACAGCAGGCTAACTACAAACTAATACAAAACCATCATGTTTCATGGCTTTCGAGATAACATACCAATTCAAGGTCACCTTGTATATCTCCTGCGATCACCAAGCCGCCTACCAAAGCGTGGTGTTTATGGAAAATCCCCGTATGATAAGCGTCCAAGCCGGCGTTTTATAGGGGCGGCCTGTGTTCATCAGTGATGCAGCCCTACCACGAACTAATACAAAACAATCATGGTTCGTGACAGTAATGCTTCAAGGTTACAATAATATTGTTCGGATTCGTACCAACGATTCGAACTTATAAAATATTCCGGCGCGAGAACGAGACGTCTACATTTTTATATAGCGTTATCACTGTCGCACGTCGGTGTCAACATGATTAACTGTATGACATGACAGTTGTATTTGAGTGAACGATTTAACGTGAAGTCATCAAAACTGCTCTGCGTCAACAACATTACAATATTATTACTTTTATGTCATTTTTCAAAGTATGATTGATGTAATAATGCTATAAGACGTTGTGGTGACTCCCCTGGTTGATGACTCTATGGTTTGAAATACTGGCTGATTATCCAGAGGCTGTTGGATTTTCAAACCTTTAAGATTTGAATGGTTTAATTTTTTATTTGTTTTTCATTTGTTATATTATTTGGCGTCACGACGCGGTAGACTAAAGGGTCAAGCGTCCTTTTCACCATGTCATTCTTTCTTTTCATGGCACATCCTTGAGGTTACGTACCTACCTTAACCACTCAGGGGCGGTGCGGCGGGCGTAGGTATGGTTTTGCATATTTACGGTTTATACGAATAAACTAAGCAGTGTTTTAAAATTTTAAAACTAGTTTTGATAAGTAGCATTACTTGGCTATCTAAACAAATGCATTTTTACGTGTTGCAGTATAAAAAACACACACAACAACACTACGCATAATAGTTGACGCTCCGCCGTACCTAAAGGAAATAACTCCGTCGCCGGCGCGCGCCGACTCGGCGCGAGATGCAATTTAGACTGAGGCGTTTTATTTTCTCCTGAACCATAGAGACTTACTTTATTCGATAATGATGTTCAACTAGTTTCAATTTTAATCGATTTATAACGAGTGACACCTCTAAAAATTGATTGCCATCCCTAGTAGCGCAATCACCTGTAAACCACAATTGTGGTGGGGAGCGGTCTACGTTGCGCGATGCCGGCCGCACATGTGGTTGAAGCGCCTGAGCGGATAATATACCATATTCATTATAGACCTACAATACTGTACGTACTACCCACTAATTTCAAAAGGTAGTACATTGTATTCGCATTAGCTTCGTGTCGCAATAGTGTTTTGCACCTAGCGCAATTTGTTATACCAGAGCGATGGATACCTGTCATATCAGCCTTTTTCTATGTAATTATACCTAAATGATAAATAAATAATGATACAAACACGTAGTATTTTCTTTAAATCGCATTTTCTATGATCACTTTTACGTATCTCTTGTTAACCAACTGGAAGGGTTATGTAACCGCTAGCCAGGGCCTGCCTAATTGCTAGTAACTTGGTTCCGCTAATCATACCTTGTTACGTAACTCTTTGGGATATGTTACGTAAAGTTTCAAGATACATATTTGCGAGAGTTCATAGGCAACATGGTTTCAGTGGCTGTTAGCTAAATTTTAATTAACTAATATTATATGGTAACCATTATAAACATTGTTAGGTACATGTTAATTTTTGTTGAAAAGTTTTTGAGTAGATTAAGTACTAGAATTTATTATAATAGATTTAATAGAACTTCTACAATAGGTAGTTCACGCGAAACTCTTATTATTTTAGAGTACCAAGTAACACGTAACAACGTTATGGGCGGCCGTATCGTATTAACACCAGGTGAACGAATAGCTCACATAATAAATTAGAATAAAAAAAGGATAAAAAAGTATTTGTCCCTGCTTTGCCAGTTAATCTGCCGTTAAGCAGTAGCGTGCAAGCACTACTGTGTTCTGGTTTGAAGGCAATGTAGCTAGTAAAATTACTGGGTAAATGAGACTTTAATGACCTGATCTCATAGTCTAATAATCTTATTACTAGACTGTGCTGATGTCTCAGGATGATGTGCGTAGTGCAGTGTCACACGAACTGATAGGCACTGCAACTGTTATAGGCAGCCGTGACACTGAACATCAGGTGAACGACTAGCTTTGACATCACGTTTACATTTAAAAAGACTTTGAAAATACAGCTTCATAATGAATAGCCAAAACGTAGAATAGAGAATTTTTTATTTTCCTCTCAAAATCTGAATTTCAACCTAGTATCATTCACGACATTAATTTTAGTAGGCTTGCCTTTCGGTCTTACAAAAATAGAGCCTTAAAAAATTATAAATCTACGGCGTAGGCTAAAGGCCGACCTTTTATTTGATAAATGCTCGCTCTCGTGCCCTTTGGAGGTTGACGCCGTGTTAGATCATGGTCTCAACTAGCTGCGACCTGCGGCGTCACTCGTGTTAATAAAGGTGAATTATTGACCCTCTATCTATTTCTCTGTCAAGAGCTTTTTTCTCAGGAACGGCTGAAGATATTGTAAAAATTGATTTTAAATACTAACTACTAACCCCCTTACTGCAAGAGATAGTTTACAGTAGTATTCATAAACAAAGGTTGAACAAACCCCCAAAATCTATCATTCCACTTTTACCTAGAGGTGAAATGCTGAATCATTCTTCTTTCCCTTTCATAAACAATCACTGGAGAAACCCCTAACTGAAAAGCATTTTAATTAAACACTCTACGATTTCAATCAAGTTTTCTTTGAAAATTCTGTCGAGTGTCATTTTGACGCGACTTTTGAACTATCGAAAGTCGCACACAAAAATTTAAAAGAAATATTATTTTTGTATAATTTCTGTGCCTATTTTGTGTTAAATATATTATTTTAACTGGTAAACGTTAAAGAAACGGTACCGATATACTTTATTCGTATTTTAAGTATCACAACACTTCATAAAATAATAAAATAACACGATTTGAAAGCAAGGAGACCGTTTGGTTGACGAAATTCGAACGATCAGCATCCAGCCTCTGATCATGGCAGATTGGGGGCTGCTTTTGTTTATGAAATGCATAAAGCTAGAATTTGCCGCACAGCGCCTGATTCATCCTCTAGAGGAGCCGCCCCGCCTTGACTATGAATTCCAGTGTAAGTGTTTTGTTTCTCTCTAATGAGTTTGAAATGACCTAAGATAAGACAAGAAAAAACATTCAATAGCTTTTTTACTGTTATGCAGTGCTTATTAGAAAGGAGTTTACAATTCGCCCGTTAAATAAACGCAGTTGACTATATCAATTTTAAAAAGCTGAATTTACACATTTTATTAAAAAGTTAGAACAGCGCTCATAGCGAAAGTAAAGTTAAAGGCGTAGGTAAAGTAAAGCAACGTTCACAGCGGTCATCAGTTGGATGGATGACCGCTGACAAAAATACTGTTTTAAACTTTCACGGTTGTTCACTACGTTTTTAATAGTACTTACGGGGGGTTATCCCGTAAGTACTATTCAAAACGTGCTGACGAAAATGGTATTTACAAAATAGAACGTTACTGTATTTCAGAACGAACAATAAGCTGAAGCTTTTAATTCCTAATCTTTTCTGTTTTCTTATCTTTATTTGACTGCTCTCTGTGGTTTTTCAAACTTAACTACTGTTGGTGCAAGTTACTAAACAATTCAAATAAACCATGTATTCAAATTAAGTAACACAAGACTTAACGGAGCGATTCAAATGCAGCGACGCGTTCCAACCGCATTCTGACATTCAGATAGCTAGCGAAAAGGTTGTTTCCGGTTTGAAGTTACCGGTACAGTACCGGTATTGTACCAGTATTTTTTCATTATAATATATTAATAGAAAACTAACACTAACTTGTGACAGTATTTACTATTAAAAAATCGTATTGTATGTTTGTGTATCATTTATAAACTATTCTGATTTGTTTTTTAATAAATAACTATTTTTTTATGATTAATTACACTGTGGCGTAATGCCGTATGAAAAAGGAAAATACATAAGACAAGCCACTTTAAAAAAAAATCATGAACCTTATTTGTCATAATTATCTTTTAAAATAAAAAGTAGTACAAAATAAATACTTATTTAGGCTAGAAAATGAGAATTGGGTGTCTGTGTAAAATTAGCAAAATGCCTAGTTAAATAACATAATTATAGTTACCTACTTACTAAATAGCTCGTAGAACTGACAACCGATGGGGAAGAAAGGTTTTCGAGTGGCGACCACGAACTGGAAGACGCAGTGTAGGCCGGCGCCCCACTAGGTGGACCGATGACCTGGTGAAAGCCGCGGGGAGCCGATGGATGCAGGAGGCGAGCAGCCGCTCTAAGTGGCGCTCCCGGGGGCGGCCTATGTTCAGCAGTGGATGTCTTCAGTCAGATGATGACTTACTAAATTAAACTAGAATCAAAAACATTAAAACTAAAAGTTTATACGTAAATTTTAAAATAAACCATTAGTGGAGGGGACAGTGCTTTATTTTATTAATAAGTAACCCATCGCAAGTTAAAAGCGTAAGGTTTAAAACTATTTCACTATACTTTATAATAAATTTTAACTTAGCCATCATACCGCTTTTTAAGTATACCGTTAAATAAAGATTATTCAGTCCTTCCTTCACACCACGTCCCTCTACACTACAAAGTGCAGCGCTAAATCAGCAGTACTGCGTACCATCGCTCGTTTGAAACGCGTTCATGTCACAAGAGACTATGTAAACGGCAGTAGATACGCACGATTCTCGTCATTCTCATAGATACTCGAAATTTTCATTGTTACGAGAAATTCTCGCTAAAACGCAATACAAGAGCAATCATCGGTCCTCGCCACGTTGGCGTTACTGTAAAAGAAATTAGAGAGAAATAGCGCTGTACTGGTGAACTCGAATAACTTATTTGAGACAGTAGCTTTTGAAACATCGTCATAATCATCATCACCACCGTCATCATCATCATCATCATTATCGCCATCGGCCTAAGCACAAGAAACGATTAGGAATGTGAAATATGATTTCGTGACGTTATATGCTAATACTAAACTGTTATCCATCAAAATCAGCCTGAAGACGTGCCCTACTGAACATTGGCCTCCCCCACACAGTGCCACTTTTGATGGCTGCTTGCCTCTTGCATCCATCGCCTTGCCACTATGGCTTCGACTAGTTCCACCTAGTTAACATTGAACAACTCGTCAAAAGATATTAAAACTACCCTCTTAGTTGTTCATGTTTTAAAGGAAACACTAAAACGGTTTAAACAACGAATCCGCTCTCTTACTTACTCTACCTAAACATTTACAAACTTCAGGCATATTATTACCGGTTGTCTACTTACCAACACCTAGCCTACCCCTTATCGTACCTTCCGCACCGGGGCCTAATAGTTTCATATTAGCATGTAGAGCATTGTAGAGCAAGGTAGTTAGTATACAATGCACTGCTTAGTACAATTTGGATAAATCAGTAAGATGTGAAAATAAAGTTAAGGTATCGTAGAGCATACCAAGTATAACTAAATAGAACACGTAAGTATTATAGAGCACTGTAAGAATATGATAGAGTTTTTTAAGAGAAAATTCGTAGAGACTGATAGAAGATATTGAAATAAAGCAACGAATAAGCATACACTGCGAATAAGCGTGCAATGTAGGTATGTGAATGCTAGAGAGTATGTACCTACATTTTAAGTTTGTGCAATAAAGCATTTTCTATCTATCTTATAAGCGATAAATGCGACGGAGAGTTTGGTAGAGTAGAAAACAGTAATAAAATTCATAAACGTTGCTAGAGTACAGAGCTAAAACATGCAATTTTTAAAAGAAGAGTCAATAGAGTATTATTCCTGAACAAGCAATGCATAGTGGCAGATCTAATGTACATAAAGCAAAAAAAAATGGAGAGCTAATTAGAAAATGAAGAACTTAGTCAAAGTGTACATCTAAATTTGTAGAGTATGACAGATTTGTTAAAAACAGTTATTGCAAAAGGTAGAATACAAAAATATACCTACATTAAATATTTATAGAATACTAATACTAACCACTAGAACTAATAGTAATAAACTTACGGTAGTTAATACCAGTATTCTTATAACAAAACGGTAGCTAAGTAAAGTTTGGTAGAGTTCACAGCAAACCGAGTCTGACCTTAATCCCTGAACAATATCCCTAGCGAGTTGCAAGAAATCTCAAATTCAAGCGGTTTACCAATATTAACTGGAGAATGAAATTGGATATTATAATGATCTGCGGACCAGAAGGTAGAGTTTGAATAACATAGTCATATAATGATGGGTTTGAAATCTAAATAATAAGCAAGATAATTACCAAGATAATTCAAAGTTAAGGTAAAGTTAAGCCAATTCAGTAAAATCTGAAATGTGGAGATCCGCAAGAGATCTGAAGTAACCGATATATCTCTTAGAATTAGTAAGTAGAAGTGGCAGGGGGCAGGCCACACCGCTCATAAAACTGACAACCGATGAGGAAGAAAGGTTCTCGAGTGGCAACCATGAATTGGAAGACGCAGCGTACCTTAGGTGGACCGACAACCTGGTAAGAATCGTGGGGAGTTGATGGATACAGGTGGCAAGCAGCCGCTCAAAGTGGCGCTCTTTGAGAGAGGCTGCCATTGGATGTCTTCAGGCTGATGATAAAGATGATGATGCTTTAAACAGTAATAAAAATTAAAAAGTAAACCGTGCCAAGAGCCATCAAAACAACCCACCCAACTCCCTAATTCACTGAAACTAGCAACTTCCAACCAGTTGGATGCAATTTGAATTTCAAATATCCAATAAGGTGCCGTTCTCACGATCAAACTCTTCGCGGATTCATCATTTTGTATTCTGACAGGAACTTCGTGCAAATAGAGAGCTTTACTGCCTGTAAAAGAGAGTTCCTACTCCATTCTTCATTTTATTACTACATCCGCTTAGACTTTTTTTAAATGCAGTATGAACTTGCGTTTAGTTCACTTTATTACTCTTAGTAATGATGCACCTGAAGGTGTACATTGAAGTTCATAGCATGCGCAGAGCGATCAATTTTTCCAAAAAATTACTTTAACTCAATATTGGTAACTAGAAAAATCACACGACGTCAATAATTGCGTACCGTACATTTTTATCTCATGCATAAATTAAATCACATAATAAGCTCTATAATGCAACATATTATGTACCTGGTGAATGCACCATAATACGACCAAATCCATTCCCAACCAGTTCTAACTCGACGAATCTTGCATGTACCATCAATGTTTAAGATACGTTTACGAGAATACACTCTCGTAAAATTCTCGTAAACCTATCTCCTTGTAAACCCGATATTTACTCACACGGAATCCTCACACCAACCTCATTCTGCATCCGATTCATTAGCAATCCGACCCCATTCCCGCCCAGCTATTTCTTAAATCAGAGCTCGAGCCAACTTCTTGCATATTAAGCAACTTGAGCGGTACTGGATTAAACTTAAAGAATTTATAATAGCAATAAGCTGAAGCGACAGCTTGTGGTTATATTATGAGAAGATGCATGGACCCATCTTGCATTAGTTCAGCTTGGTCGCAATGCAGTATTCGTATACATCCTATATTGTATGTACGTGTAGTCGTGTATACTGCACGGGTTATGTATGAGGCTTGAGAATTAGCGCCGGGAAGGTTCTAATGTCTTAGTAAGGGGAAGATATTTCTACCTTTACCATCTAGTTTATGGTAATAGTTAGCAGTCGTGGTAAATATATAATAATAAGGTTCTTTTACGAGGAGTCTTCGCTGGTTAGTAAAGTGATTATTTAGTGAGGTATTCTTATGGGCGCACTGAAAAAAGGCCTTACGTGCTTTTAAAATATTTAATTCCAATTTATGAGCACCTGGTGGAACCAGGTGCTCATAAATTGGAATTAAATAAAACTTTTAAATGTTTCCCCAAAAGAACCTACGCGATTAATTGTTACAGGGTATAATTTGGTAACAAAGTACTAGGGTAGAATTTATTAAGAAGAGATCTTTACATCCAGGCACCATCCAGTACACACCTACAGTAGAAAGGAGTGGTCACCTTAATAAATATTTATATTTTTGACTTAGTGCTTGACTGCTTGCCTGGTGTAAGTGCCTGCTTTTTTACTTACAAAAGTTTTAAATTGATGTTCATTAATAAAAAAAGGCCTCTATAATATTAAGTTCATATTAGCTTCCATTACTTCCACGAACATACCAAAAAGGCTTGGCCCTCTCGGGTATACTCTACCGGAAAAATCCTGCATGACAATTGCCTCATACATTACAGTCATAGACACTCTTCATCCCATTATGTTTCAACGCCACGAAAAACTTCAAAAAATGCCTCCTAAAATCCTCGGCCCACATTGGTTTCTCATGAGGATACAATTTCACGGATGGCAAGCTCAGTCCCCCAGTCATCATAAAATCTCATCACGTCATATCCACAAGCCCCAAAATTCAAATAAGCCCAGGTCCCATAAATAGGCATACTCATTTTACTCATACCCTAATTAAATACCTCAACGGACCTTCTTAAATTACTTAAAGCTCTCGACCGTACTCCATTGCGTCGAACCCTTTATCTTACACTTTTGTATCTCAATTTCCGCTTTTTTTGGTAGACGTAACTTTTGGGAACATCGAATTTATATAGCTATAGACTGAGTTGGTATAGCTACGGCATTAAATCTAGCAACTCTTAGCAATGCTTATTGATTTGAAAGATAGTAACTAGGATGTGGACGTCATTTTGCAAGGATTAATCAAGTCTAATTTGTAGGGTCCTGTTAAAAGGCATCAAAAAATGAGATTTATTCATAATCTATTGGGTCCAAAAACTAAGAAAACCATGGTGCCATAACACCCAGATGCCAAATAGCAGAAATACAGATGGTTCTATTGCACAAGCCAAAACCGCACCCACAAAGACATATTTTTCAGTAATAAGAAATCTTACACTGGAATTCATAGTCGAGGCGGGGGCTCCTCTAGAGGATGAATCAGGCGCTGTGCGGCAAATTCTAGCTTTATGCATTTCATAAACAAAAGCAGCCCCGAATCTGGCATGATGAGTGACGTTTTGGCGCGACTTTTGATAGTTCAAAAGTCGCGTCAAAATGACACTCGACAGAATTTTCAAAGACAACTTGATTGAAATCGTTGAGTGTTTAATTAAAATGCTTTTCAGTTAGGGGTTTCTCCAGCGATTGTTTATGAAAGTGAAAGAAGAATGATTCAGCATTTCACCTCTACGTAAAAGTGGAATGATAGATTTGTAACTGTAAACCATGTCAGTCGCGTAGTGTAACATTTCCACTAGTAGATGACTCTTTTTTTTCTTTTTTTTTTATGAGAATGAATGACGTGACGAGCTAGTCGTTCAGTAATTTCACTAGCTACAATGCCCTTCAAACCGGAACGCAGTAGTGCTTGCACACTACTGCTTAGCGGCAGAATAACTGGCAAAGCGGTGGTATCTACCTAGACGAACTTTGCAGAAAAGTCCTACCACCTAGTTAAACCTACCTAGTAAGTCCTACCACTTAGCCACTCCAATATTTGGATGGAACCTTTACTAACCTTTGCGAAAGCTCGTCCGTCTGACTATTATACACAGTTGATATTCTGACGAATGTTTTTTTTGCTCTGTGGTTAACTTGAATGATGATGAAATTTGTCTTTGGCTTCAAGAAATTGCTTTTTTATATTTCAATTTCAATCTAGCTTTGAGAGCATATTTATTCTTTTTATTTAAACTTTGATGTATTGTTGATATAACTCATTACTTCTATGGCGGTTATTCTCTATGGAAACACAGATTCCACACAATACAAAACCACGTCGTTATCGTGTCTTGTTCAAATCGTGTCGCAGCGTTAGATATACCTTCACTTTACATTAAAGTTATCTTTATTTTGAACAAAATATATTGACATAAGTGATCATCTTTTGATGTGTTGATGTTTCGAAACGCGTCTCGGTGAAACATATGATTTTTGATAGTTCAAATCGCGCCAATTCCAAATTCATTTCGCGCGGTTTTGTTTTCATTTTGACTTATATTTTCATAGTTTATAGGTATTTGTTAAAAGAATTGAACCATTACAGATCCATTGATGCGTAAGTACAGCTCACTCTTCGCCGATCCCATTTTTGGGGAGCTAGCGATATCAATCTGGGACGTATGTAGGGTTAATGGGACATGTTTGATCTCGTAACTCTATTGAGGATATTCAGTATATTCTGAACGCGTTTCAGATTGGGATGTTTTCGGGGTTGTTCGAAATAAACTGGGATGTTGATTTACATTGAGTGGAAATTTTCGGGACACATTTACTTTTAGTATTATTTAGACGACGACAGCTCGAAACTCTTGTAATCAGATTTTACTTTACATAAATAGACGAAAAATAAATAAATATTATGTAAGTTTTCTATGAAACAAATTTTATCTTCTACAACGTCAAGACCGTCCTAATCTAAAAAAACAAAAATTTGCAAATTGATGTAGACAATTCGAAGTTACTGATTTTAATACCGACAGTTATTTATTTAGAAGAAGTTCAACGTTTATCAATGTTATTCGTGCGACAGTCATACACTTTTAAAATGTTCTTCTACTGCTATTCAAATTAAAGCCACCTGAAATTTCCGGAAGTACCAATCTAATCAACTACCAATCAATCACAATAAATTAGTGTTAGTAATTTTGCTTAGGTAGTAAAAACTTCTTTGACTACGTATAATAGCTATTGAATAGAAAAAAAAAATAAGCGTGAGTATTTAACAATGATATAAGTTAGTTGAAATGGCAATGGGTAGGCCACACCGCTCGTAGAACTGACAACCGATGGGGATGAAAGGTTCTCGAGTGGCGACCACGCGCTCAAAAAGGCACTCGTTGGGGGGGGGGGGGGGGGGCAATATTCATCAGTAGACGTCTTCAGACTGTTGGTGATAATGAAAATTTAATAATAATAATGCACAAATAGAAATTAATTATGTATTTAATTAACAAGTCATAAAACTATTTTGGAAACCAAAATAAAAATATTATACTCAATTCCCAACTTATTCAAAAAACACAATCGATAAACTTTTCGACTCCAAGCATTCGACTTAAGAAGTATTACTTTCATACACTACAAGAACTTGTTCGCCATAAGTCAGCCAACAAATCCATGGACGACTCGTGATATTCTATTGATGCGAAAAGTTGAAAAGTTTTTATATTATTTGGCAGCTGCGAGGTCTGACTGTGAATGGGGATACATCGGTATGGTGGAATCGTTGGGAAAAACCTTAAATATTAATTGAAATGGTATTTATTCACTCAAATATTGTTGCAGTATTTAAACTGTAACCATTCTGTAAAGCTGTAAAATGTAGTAAGTATTTAATTTGTGGGTAGTGAATTAGATTTTAAATAGACCATTATTAGATAAGGCTGAAACGCTCGTTTTACAAGGAAACACATATCAGAACGATCGAAGTTAATCGCTTGAGATCCGAAGCTACCCGTAACTATCTCAGCGGATTATCAGAATCGATAACCATACTATCATTGGTTACTATAGTAGCAGACACAGGATATGTTACAAATATACCCAAATATACCACCACAACTATAATAACCCGTTCAAAAAATGCGTCTAACTAAAGCTTAATAAGCCTTGCGAAAAGCTTTTATTCATTATATAATATTATTGATGCCAGTAATAAATTAATTTGTTGATTAGCATGAATTGACGTGGGAGTAAAAATCAACATGCTATGATAGAATACATAAACGTAAGCCTTCTCCATATTATACGCATTTTGTGTTTTTGGGAACAAAGCCGCGTGGTACAAAGCTAACTAAACATGGAGTGCAGCAATAACAGTACATTAGAAATCAAGCTGTAATGTTGGCATTCATGTTATGCTACATTAATATAAATGTTGTTCTAGAGATTGTACTATTTCGGTACTATTTATATTCGGTTTCGGTATATATTAGTGGATGGAAAAGAGAAAAAGCTTATAAACATTTTTGATAAAGTACGTACTGATTCAGACTTTTCATAACATAATATTGTAAGTAGTATAATTTTGCGTAATAATGTGATATTTTGTAAGTAGGTAGTCCATTTAATTTACGTCAAAAATTGTTTGCTTGCGTTACTACAAACAACTAATAAAAAACATAGGTAATCGAAGTCTTTTATTTTCGCGTGTGATATATTAAGTTTGGATACACCGAATTGGATGATAATACATAGGTACATAAGAACCAGCTCAGAATTCCAAGAAATATAATTAACAACAAACTGCATTAATCCAGTAATCTTTGCGTCTTCATCGTTTATGGAGAAAGACGGACCAAATTTCTAAAAAAAATATGTATAAAAAATATATATGTATGTCTTTTGGATTATTGCTTACACCAAAAAAAGGTTATTTTAACTAACTGCTATGTATTTAAGATTTTACCGTGGTTACCCTTTTGCAAACTACCTTGTTCTGCTAATTGCCTAAGTAAGCCAAGCCTCTATATGGGTAAACATTACGCCGAATGAATCATGGAGTAATAGCGTTCTATTACCCCGCGCTAAGAACACCTGGGTTCTAGGGAACATGTTCTATGCAACATCATTCGCTGGTTTATTGCGTTGTGTGCTATTCGGATAATTGCGTTAGCTAAATACGTCATTACATTTTTATTTTCTTTTCGTTTCCTGTTTTTGACAATGGTAGCTCCGTTATCGCTTTTTTGTTCATCAGCCGTTTAACAGATATCTTTAGTTTATTTTTTTATGAGAATGAATGAGGTTACGTGCTGGTCGTTCACCTGGTGTTAAGCGATACGTCTGCCCATAACAGTTGCAGTGTCACGCGAAACTTTATTATTTTAAGAGTTCCAAGTGACACTGCAACTGTTATGGGCGGCGGCATCGCTTAACGTCAGGTGAACGACTAGCTCATCACGTCATTCATTCTCATAAAGAAAAAAGTTATCTGAATATCAACAGATAGCTTCTACCCTGCGGCTTCGCCCGCGTGGACTGTCCCTTAGGAACCGTTCGTTTTTACCCCCATGAAATTTGGAAATTCCCGAGACTCGTATCTATTTATTTTTTATGTTCTGTACACATTCCAAATTTCAGTATGATACGGTAATTTATTTCGATAATTACAAGTTTAACAATTTTTTCATCCCCTAAGTGCTTAATTTCAAAAAATAAAAGGTACCATTTCTTATATTCTTATACTTGTTTGTATGTGTTACGTTTCAAAACGATACGTTACGAAATGGAGGTTTTTCATACAAACATTTTTCACCTTTTTCACCCGATTTGGGGGTGAATTTTCAAAATTCCTTTCTTAGTATGCGCTTACGTCATAAAAGAAAGCCTCATTCCGAATTTCAAGTTACGTTCAGTGGTTTGGGCAGTGTGTTGTCTGTTAGTAAGTCAGGACAAAGTCTTTTATAATAATAGAAGAAGATGACGAAGATTATTTCATAACATTACAACGGTTGCTACCGTGAACGGAAGCAAACTAATTTCATTATCTGTTGACAACAATGATTAATTAAGCAATTACATATATATCGCAAACATATAAAGGTCTTTAATTCAACGCTATTTTATATTGAAAGAGAGTTAATGTTACACTGGATGAAGTCAAACCCTATAATAGGCACTATCTTTATTATGACACGATTCTAAAGATAATATTCATCTGGCATAAATAAATAGTTACAATTCAGTTTATGTTGTAAATTCCTAAACGGACGACTTGCAACTGTGTTGTAATTTTTATATAGTGTTTTAATAATGGTTGGAGTAAATTTTCCATCATATGGTACAAGTAAGTGACCCGTATGATTATAAATGATAAATTAACAATTGAGGTATAAAAAAATCTGTTAAAATTGCGCAATTCTGACGTATCTATGTAGTCTTGGGACAAATATAGTGTTTAGTGACGTCATAGAAGATAGAAATCACACGAAAGTTAACAACGCACATCTATCGACGTCATTCGTAGGATTTAGATTTCTATTACGAAATTGCGCATGATGATGATGATAATGATGATGATGATGATGATGATGATGATGATGATGATGATGATGATGATGATGATGATGATGATGATGATGATGATGATGATGATGATGACATTAATAATAATGACGCAGGTGGTAAAGATGATGATGGTGAAAATTACAATAACTTCACTTATTTATGTTTTTGATTGACTGCCCATAGAAAATCGATGGACTCCTTTGAATTTCATCTGATAGTAAATTTACCAGCATAGGACAATCTTTTTCAGATAATAGCCAAGTCAAAATTCCCACTCCCATGCAAGAGATTGACGAAGCCTATAAAGTATGTGGTTTCGGGAGGTTTCATATCAAACTGATCTGCGTAGCGTTTCTAGGCAGCATAGGCGGGGTCCTAGTGACAAATACTACATCGTACCTACTTCCTGCTGCAGAATGTGACTTAGACATGGACTTGGTGCAGAAGGGGCTGCTGAATGCTGCACCGTTTTTGGGTATGTCTATTTTTTAATATAGGTTTTATCTTTGACTGCTTTGTGACATTTACCATTCGGTGCAGGTTAACTAGACTGTGCTGATATCTTGGGATGATAAGCGCAGTATAGTGGCACGAAACTTTATATTTCAAAGGCAAAGTGACATAGTACGACTAGCTTTTTACGCCATTCAACTACATAAAAACACACTAACGTTTAACCGAATGGTCAAACTACTTATTTAAATACATACCAACATCTATCACGTCTGCCTAATATTATGTGCCCATTCGTTTTTTTTATCTTTATTTTTTAGAAAGGGGTTTTATTGTCACCCCAATGTCTAATGCCCATTCGTATGATTCTTTTTAAATCACGAGAGGAAGCTGTAGATTACTTTCGTCCCATAAAATTAATATTGTGTTATTTGTAGAAACTTCTGCTACAAAGTAAATAATAAATCAACCTGTCTTGAATTCACAATTTATCACCATGAAACGAGAAACTTAAAAGTAACGCTCAATTCCCTTCTACCCCGGAATATTACGCTCGGCATCACAAGAACAAGCTCTAGATTATCTCACGTTGAATTCCGTGCTATATAGCTGAGGGTTGGGATGAAAGGTTAGACAACTGACGACGGTACAGCTCTGGCTCAGAAATATGCCCCAGAATAGACCACACAACCGCAAGATCCCTACCGTGGGGACTGAAATTTGTAGAAGTTTACGTATTTAAGCGGTACGTTCATTTCGTTATTTCTTGGCTACCTTTGATGTTATTAGCTAAGTATCCAATGTTTCTGCTATTAAATCTTTGGTTTAATGATCCTTAGTTATCTTAAAATGATTGGTACAGGTTAAAACAATAATAAAAGTCATTGAAAAGTGCTGTTACATGCATGTCTAGTTAGTTTCTGATATTATTCATTGGAATTTGGTTACAAATTATTAGGAAATTTAATTATGCACATCATTTTTATGATTCATGCATCGTTATTCAAGATAAGCATCTACAGTGCTACCAATTTGTCAGTTTCTATTTTTAGTTATATATTAAGCTTGTGGCTCTGTATAGGTACAAGTAGTACCACACTTAAACAAAAAGTTACTTGTGGACTGTAACTACTAACTTTATTTAAAAATTTATACCCATTTACCTATACCGTAATATTCAGGTTATTCCGTCCGTCGTCATAAGACGTGTCCCATACATAATATATCAAATATTCCTGTAACAGAACATCAAATACACCCTTCAATCTCAATTTAGGGACCCGTCAATTTATTCAAAAATATGCCGCCAGCTCAGGCCGCCAAGGTTAAGCATATTCCAATGGCACCCGCGACCGAAACAAATATGCCATAAGTGGACCCCCAGCATTCAATACCCGCTCATCTACTGCGATTGATGCCCGCTTTTTGCGAAGGATCGTATGAATATTCAGGCGGGATGATAAATGGCAGTACCTTGGGTCGTGTGACTGCGCAGTTAGGTGCTGAAATATGACTTGTGGTTTGTGAGGGTCGCGTTTTACTAACTGTTTTGATTCAAAAACTAAAAATTGTAACGTTTTTAATCATAAATATTCCTTCTTTTGTTTGCTTTTTTTGTACTACTGTAGGTATTATATAATCTGGGGTTTGTACCTACAATCATTATTAATTACCTATGTTATTGCATGTCTTATAAATTTAGCAAAAACCATAATACTCCATAATGATAGATTTTTAAAAGTCTTAGTTATAGTCTGAATAATAAAAACGTTTATGTTTAGTTCAGAATTAAACGTTTCCCTAATAATTAATTAATTTTTGATGGAATGTTTTTGGTACATTTTGTATTATACGATACAAAACGGCTATCAATAAAATGTTAATCCTAGATCTTTTGTTGCACTTGGCCCAAATACCTACTTTAACTCGCAAAAGACTACTTTTCTCAAAGTCGAGATACTGTTTCACTACAACGCTTTAGCGGTCCCTATTTCAAACGCCGGAAACTGTCCAAAGTTACATCACGGGAATGTGATACGGTATTCAAAAGCCCTGTTTTAGCACCAAAGCCAGCAGTTTCGTGAATATTCGCGAACAAAAAGAAAGCCTTCATGTATGTTCCACCAATGTTTGCTTTGCGAATACCGCTTTTGTACACTTTTTGTTTTAAGTCCCACTAAATCCGGTCCCTGTTGTTATTTTAAATATGTTTTGTAAACAAAGAGGTTTAAAGACTTAAAATTGAGTTCGCAGTGCCCATTGCCCTAGGGTATTTGATTGGCTGGTTTTGGGTACTATGATGATTTATGTCTATACGATGACGAAGAACTTTATTATGAGTAGGTACCTACTGGTTTTTTTTCAGTACACTTCAGTAAAAAACTGTACGTGTCTATAGAGGCTCCGCAAGTAAACTGAGGGTGTTTAACTAGGTTTGTCCAAAACTACACCGTTCATGACCTGTTTTAACAAAATGTGACTCGTTTTCATACGTTATGTGAAAACGGGTTACAAGCGGTGCAGTTTTGGACAATACTAAAAGCAAACTTTGATTTTGCCGCCTTTTGTATTAAAATTACATTTAATATGAAATAAACCTAGTTTTTCTATTCTTGCCCGCCGTATAATATAAAGTCACAAGGTCAGTTTTACATTGGTCCTTTCGGCCACACACCTGCAAGCTTGAAATGAACTTAAAGTCGAGGTCTTTCCGTTGAGTTGCTACATGGGGCACTTCACAAAACAAATCCTGTGACGTATATCGTCTACCGTTTAAAGATTAAACGTTTATTATTGATCGCTGGAACGCAATTTTTTGCTGTTTAGTACTACTTTCTGTCTTCTACTGTCTGTTGAATTTTTTCGAGGTCTAGGATATAAATAAGAAACATTTTGAAAGGATGTAACACAACCACTTTATTTGATAACGAATGCTCGATAGATGACTGATTGATCTTCTCTCTCTTTCTTCTTGTTTGCAGGTGTAAAAGGACTATTATAATAGAGATGGAAAGGTTAAGGTTAAGGTTAGGTACGTGGTAATTAGTAAAATATCTGTTTTTAAATTATATCGCAATTATTGATACATTTGATTACGTTCAAAAACAAATACTTGATAAATCTGGCAAGGAAAATTAAGGTAGGAATGTTTTGATCTTATAAATATCAAAACTAAAGGGACCTTGATAAAATCACAAAGACGACATTTAAAATTTTTTAAACTAAATTCAAACTGAAAAATCATACTTCATATACCTATAGTAGTATACTATACAAAGCCATTTTTATATTAGAAGAAAGAAATACTATTAAATTGTTCTGATAAAACTGATGAAGTACCATTAATAAGATAAAATAATACACATAAACGACACTCAAATGTATACCTAGAAAAACATTTAGTTATCCGGCAAAAACTATCGACAACGTCTCTATTTCAATTTCGAAAAGTAACGTTCCCTCTGAGAGAAGTTAGGCTGATATTCTAACAGTGTACTCACCTTCTCAGGCATGTCAGTCACGTCACTGATCGCCGGGTTCCTGACGGATAATTTCGGGAGGAAGTTGTTTTTGAAAGTTGGCTTTGGGGGCCAGTTTATTTTCAGCGTCGTGGCCGGCTCGAGCCAGACGTATGAAGTCCTGGTGTCGGCGAAGTTCTTTGAAGGAATGTTGTGAGTAGAAACTTTTTGTAAGATTAACAGATGCTATTTTAGGTCTAAGCAGAAATTATTTTCAAATTTGCTTGGTTTAAGACTTTTCACGGTTTGGCGGTATGGTACTGGCGATGTGAGAATTCGACCATTCAGTCTCTTTCCTTGTATAAGAGCCGGTTATAGAAATCCAGAGAATGGGCATTAGTAGCATTATGGGCCTGCCAAGCGTGATGATTATGTGGGAATCCTCCCTATACAAGGTGACCTTGAATTGGTATGTTATCCCGAAAGGGGGTAAATCTACACCCCAAGGTAGACGATGATTCTTCTACAACTTTACTAAATTCATAGTCAGATTCATAGAAGAAATGACATGTAAAGTTTACGTTCGAAAATAGCCTTAGCGCAGCCGGGTGGTTACACTTCGTCTTTGGCCGATTGCACATAAATGAGTTTAATAACCTGTGCTTAGAAATGAGTTTATGGTATCTTATTAGCTCTCGTAGCGAACGCACGTGCAATATTTCGAGTGGATTTATTTTTTACCATGGAGGTTTGGAAATACCCAGTTTCAAGTAAGGCTCTCACAACTTGTAGGATATCATGGTCCAAGTCCCCTCATTTTGGGATAAAATACTAATTCAAGGTCACCTTGTATAATAAGTGTTCAAAGTGGCGTTTTATGAAGGAAGCCAGTGTGCAGCAGTGGACGTGTTTCAGCTGTTGATGTGAAAAGTTTTAAACTTGCATGCTTTCGCTCGATGATCTCAGCACCATGCTCAACGACCTCAGTAGAGTCTCCCGACAGGTTGGTCTTAAGATGAACATAGACAAGACGAAAATCATGTCAAATGCCCATGTTCCACCTATACCGGTAATTGTTGGGAACGACACTCTCGAAGTTGTCGACAAATACGTCTATCTAGGGCAGACTGTCCAATTGGGTAGGGCCAACTTCGACAAAGAGGTCGCACGAAGAATCTAACTCGGCTGGGGAGCGTTCGGGAAACTTCAACCTATCTTTTCGTCCAAAATACCACAAAGCCTGAAAACAAAACTTTTCAATCAATGTGTGTTGCCAGTGATGACTTATGGAACTGATACGTGGTCTCTAACTGTTGGCCTCATTACTAAGCTCAAAGTCGCGCAACGAGCTATGGAGAGAGCAATGCTCGGTGTTTCCCTGCGAGATAAGATCCGAAATGAGGAGATCCGCAGGAGAAGTAAAGTGACCGATGTAGCTCTTAGGATTAGCAAGTTGAAATGGCAATGGGCAGGCCACATCGCTCGTAGAACTGACAACCGATGGGGAAGAAAGGTTCTCGAGTGGCGACCACGAACTGGAAGACGCAGCGTAGGCCGGCCCCCCACTAGGTGGACCGACGACCTGGTGAAAGCCGCGGGGAGCCGATGGATGCAGGAGGCGAGCAGCCGCTCTAAGTGGCACTCCCGGGGGGAGGCCTATGTTCAGCAGTGAACGTCTTCAGGCTGTTAATGATGATGATGATGATGATGATGATTATGCTTTCGCTAATGCTTTAAATACCCACATAGGGTGGGCTTTCAATAAAATTTAAGGTAACCAATGGTCAAAAACTTTATAAATGTTGACCATTGGTTAGAGTTTACAGTTTTTAACCGTTGGTCAATGCAAGTCAATGCATTTAATCGCAAACAATTGACTGTCTACGTAAAATGATTTTTTATTACCTAGTTGTATATTTTATTGGTGACTTACCACCTTCTGGTTACAGATTAATTTGTAAAGGAAAAATTAGAATCACGAGCGGGGATTGAATTGATTGAGGGATGGATGGATGCAGGCATCCATCCCTCAATCAATTCAGTGACAACACGTGGTCTCATGTCTGAATTTTTCCTTCACCTTTTACAACCAACTTACTTACCTTCTGGTTGTAAACTAGTAACGCACAGCTTTCTTAATACTAGCCTTCATTCTAATTATTATTTTCAGTTTTGCCACCTCTATAAGTGCCCACGTGACCTACTTATCAGAATTCTGCTACAAAGACATTAGGGATCGAATGCTTCTCTGTCAGTCTTCCTTTATAGCCATAGCACAGATTATATCTCCAGCTATGGCCATGGGGATCCTCACTCAAGACTGGACGTGGTCGGCATTTGACGGCTACATTGGTAAGTGCATTCCACTATTTCCACTACATTTTTATGGTTGGAGAAAAATTCATATTTCGAGAGCTTTTTAATTGAGTACAGAATGAGCTCAATTTTTGAAGTGAATCTCTGAATTGGACACATGACCCAACTCACTAAAATCTCGATGATGATGATGTCAAAATATTTCCAGTTATGTTTTTTTACCCGTATTGTACATACTTCAAAATGTGTCATTGTGTTCATTTTTACAAATTAAATTATGTGAGGGTGTGAGTTTTTTAAATAAATAAATAATGCGACTTTAGTGCAAAAATGGTATCTTTACGAATATCTTTATTCTCAGTCTGTAATTTTGTTAACGATTCATGACCAGTTTTGGAAACATTACATTTCCAGCCTAACCGCTGCTATTAACTCGCGACCCGCAACTGTATTACGTAAAAATCGCAACATCAGTAGCAAAGCAACAGCAGTGAGCAATGCGACAGCGAATACTTAGCAATCGGTCGCAAGATGTCCGCCTGTCGCTCGCCTGTCGCTGAATGCCCTTTGGCCTTTGATACTAGCGCCACTAGCAACAGAACAGCAATAGATGGAAACAAAAGAATGAACTTTTAAGTTCATCGATTGCTGTCAAACGTCACTTTTTTCGTAAGTCATGTTTGACAGCAATGATTGCGCAATTTGCACCTGTTTTTTTTTATATGTTGGCTCCACACATAGTGTATTTAGCCAGTGTCAAGTATTGTATATTTTCATCGAGTTTTAGAATATTTTACGTAGTCAAGTCTTAGTCATAGTCATAGTCCAGTCTAAGTCATGCTCAAGTAAAGTGGTGGCAACTTTATAAGAAGCTTCTATGGAATTTTGGAAGCAACACGAAAAACCACGTTACACCACATTATATCACTTGACCACACTCATGCTCGTAATTCAGCACTTAATGCATAAAACGCCACCAATTTTAAACATTAACACTGAAAAAAGCACAAGTTTTGAGAAATAATACAATGCAGTTCGTGGAGTTCGTGGAGTTCCACAGGGAAGTATTCTGGGTCCTCTACTTTTCCTATTGTACATCAATGACCTCCCTGACATGACTAACCACAATTGTGTTTTATATGCTGATGATACTACAATCCTTGTAGAAGGAACTGATAAAGACAAATTCGAGCTCGACATTAATGATGCTTTAGATTCTACAATTCAATGGCTTAAATGTAATGATCTTCAAATAAATTTTAATAAGACTAAAGTGATACAATTTCAAACGTATAATAGTAAGCCTGTTTCATTAAATATCGCCTATGATCATAATGCCGTAGAACAAGTTAATTCGACTACATTTCTTGGACTGGTTATTGATAAACACTGCAATTGGAAAGAACACATTCAGAAACTATGTTCCAAACTAGATCGGTATGTATACGTATTGAATAGACTCAGACGGGTTGCTACATGGCAGGCTGCACTCAGCGCTTATCACGGCTATGTATCATCACTGTTGAGATATGGTCTTGTTATATGGGGTAACTCAGTTGACTCTCTAAGAGCATTTACAAAAAAATGTATTAGGTCCCTGTGCAATGCTGATTTTTTAGATAGTTGTAAGCCACTATTTAAAAAACATAATATTTTGCCTTTGCCTTGCCTATACATATTTGAAATTTGTTTATTTGTAAATCAACATCCCAATCTATTTGAACTACACAATGTTGTGGTTGGGAAAAAACATTGTCGTAGAAAACATCTATTGTATGTTCCTAAGCAACGGATACAGTTATACAGTAATAGTGCATACTGTATGGCTATTCGTATTTATAATAAATTACCAGAGGGCTATAAAGAATTATGTTGCAATAAATTGAAGACAAAATTATTTAAATTATTAATTGACAAATGCTATTATTCAGTGCAGGATTTTTTGAATGATAAGTTGAATTGATAACATTAAATTTATTATTAAGTACTTATATAATTATATTTGACCGTCTTACACGATTTTTTTTACTTCGAAAAACTACACTTCACTACACTACACTTTACTTCTGACATGCTACTTTTCATACAGATATTTTATTTTTGAACTATTTTTATTAATGTGATTGCTTTATGAAATATTTTAATTGGATTTCTAGAATGTTATAAAGGATGAAATGATATTCAAGTATATTGTAAAAGTAAAATTTATCCACATCAACAATATCTGTACACCGGAAACGGTAGAATATTTGGAACAAAAATCAATGTATTTTCTTAAGCACAATATTCTAACAAATATATGATTTTATATTTGTATTTGTATTTGCAACGACGTGAACTTTTTCACGTTCCCGCCAAAACCTTTGCGCCTGATTGCGAGTTACGTAATAACCCCGCCGATACCGTACTCGCATGCATTGTCATTCAATTGTCATTTCAATGCTGGGATTCCAGGGGAATATGCAACATAGTTCTGGCTTTTGACTATAAATCATTAAGAATCAAAAATTGGTATAATATTTTATTGATTTATGCAACGTTTTTAATAATTTATTTACAGTGCTTCATACGTGGAATTTTTATTTGTTCGCGATGTCTCTCTGGTCACTTTCCGCCTGCATTTTCTACTCTACGTTGCCAGAAAGTCCAAAATATCTGGTTGTAAAGCTAAAATACGACAAAGCGAGGGACATTTTGAAAAAAATGTATAAGGAAAATACGGGAAAGCCAGCTGAGAGTAATCCAGTAAGCCATTCCAAGTTATTCTAGATATTTAAGCTGTGTTCTGTAAAAAGCAGTTAATTCTTTTACTGTAAAGTATATTTAAAAATTTAACTTGGTATTCTGTTTATAGTTACTGGGTTGTTTTATAAAATTCTTCTATTAACTGTTGAAAAACTGCTCTGCGGTCACTATGATGGCGCGATCACTACGAATAGCGCTATTTACAGGTATGCTTTAGAGGTTATTTTAAGCCGTCGGTGCTGGCTGTTGTCGTAAATCATTAAACTAAATCAGAAACATTTGAGCGGCATGTTAAGTGGTCTTACAAAGAGACCACTTGCGTGCCTGAAAAAAGAAGACTGTGTACCACCTATACTTTGTTTCCAGTACATAAACATTTGGAAAAACATACAAAGCCAAGACACACCAGAGCAGAAAAACATAGGATTTAAACATCAGATCGTTGTAGGACTACGAAACACAAAGCCAATGTTACATAAACCATTGATTGTATATGTAACTGTTCTTGGATCCACGTCTTGTTTTTTACTAGCAATGTGAGTATAACATCTACCTGTAAGTGAACAAAACTATTTAAAAACACCTACATAATAGTTTATTCGGTAGTTAGTACGATAGAGAAAAAAAATTTTTTCTCGAGGTACGGTTAAGTCTATGTCAAAATAGGTAAAGTACAGATTGTAAAGAAAGTACAGATTGTAAAGATGTTCGTATTGTAGGTGGATATTGTAAGTCAAAGTTGCTTAATATATAGCAAAGCTGTTTTCGATACAAAATCAAATTAAAAATAATATAATACGTTAACTTACATTTATTTAAAATGAATAATAATATGCTAAGAGAATGAGTAGTACTTAATATAAATAATGTACCTTTATGTACAGTGTACACTATTCGTGCAAATACTGAAAACATTTATTATTATAGTGCTTGAAAACCCGACTTATTAAAAGCTAAAAAAGAAGTATGTACCGACGACCTGGTGAAAGCTGCGGGGAGCCGATGGAGGCAGGAAGCGAGCAGCCGCTCTAAGTGGCGCTCCGTGGGGGAGGCGTATGTTCAGCAGTGGACGTCTTCAGGCTATTAATGATGACCAAGCAACATTTTCACTAGCTCCAGCTTTTGTAACTTTAAGAAACAAACGCCAATCTATCTACTACTATTTATTTACCATCCCGATCGTTTTTTTGTTTTAGATACAATATCATGCGTCTCTGGTTCCCTCAACTATCAACCATCGTGGAACACTACCAAATAGACGCAGATAATGATTTGTGTGTAATGCTAGACAGCTATACCAGCGACTTGAAAACTAGGAGCAACTCGACCGCCTCAGATGTCTGCGTCCCAGTAGGTTTGGATAGTTTCTGAGCAAGCTTGGACTAGAGATCAACTTGTGTTGTGTAGCGCAGTAGTCAAGGTTTTCAAACGAGTAATAAAAACTCAAGAACCGGAGTGTGGCTCAACAATAACCCATGCGAGTTCAAACTGACGCAACCAGGTTCAAATCATACTCAACTCTGCGACTTTGGAAGTTAACTGCAAAATTTGTACTCGAGCTTATAACGGTGAAGGAAAACATCACAAAATTTAAGATCGTGTGTCCTCCATTAACCAGCACTTGGCCAGAGTGAAGAAAGGACTTATTATTTTATATATAACACTTGAAAGTGGCATGACTTTTTAATTTTAGTCTGGCTTAAGTTTGATCACATTTTGACATGTTAAATGAAAATGCGGTCATACAACTTGTACTAGACCTACAATACAATTCCTACAAAACAATTTACTTAGCACCATAGTATAATAACGTCCAAGAATGAGAGGACAACGGACAGGTCAACGGCTCATATTCAAGTGGTCAAACTCAATCTAAATAAATATTGTTCAAACCAAATATATCTGACCATCAAGTACTGTCTTGACCGTACACTGTGCTCGTGAGACGTAGGTCTCTAATCAAATAAGGGGTTGTTGTCAAATACAGCTCGAAGCACAGGAATGTCACTAACGAAGTGGAATGGGACCATGACTGGCAGTTAAATCTGCCGACTGAGCCAAACTGCTTGGTAGTTTCTGTCCTGCGGTGTTTACTTTCGTAATAATTCGGTAGCAATAGCTTTTTTCTACCAAATTTCCAATGGATGTAACACTACAAAATCACGTAGGTACAGAATATAGTAGGACTCCTCCAGTAGGAAAGTACATTATAACATAGAAGACTTAAAACACTTTTTTATACTTTCACGCTACGTTTTTAATAGTACTAACGGGTTATTTACCGTGATTAGAATCAACTTTGAGTTTTCGATATTTTAGCACAGTTATATGCACCATTTTCACGGGTAGATTGAAGATGCGGGTGGATGTCTGGATGATAAAAAGTTCGAAATGTTAGAAGCAGACCTAACGGTCTATATACCCGAGAAATTTTGCATGTAACTGTGCCGAAATATCGGGATCTCAAAAATGATTCTAATCACGGTAAATATCCCGTAAGTACTATTAAAAACATGAAGACTTAGTAGGTACAGAAGCGTCACTCCGCGAAGTTTCAGCTCGCACAGTGTTACAAGCAAAGACCTAGAGTATTTCCTCAAAACACTCGTGAAGCGTGGAACGAGAGGTACAAATCAAGTACACGCTGTCCTATTTTGGGCGAGTATCAGCATATATCACCACAAATAGTTTCACGACGAAGAGCATTTTGTAATCATGTATCGTAATCTCGTTATCAATCCTGTCTATGGTTACAAGCCTACTCTAAACAGTTGCCTCTTTCTATCACTATAGCTATGCTCTTCTGACGTGTTACGAGTGTAATTTTTTATAGTGTTGTGAAGCTGTATATAAGAATCGCATACTGGGCAGCTTCAACACCAGGCGCCTTGCCGACACTACATGCATTGAGTTAGCTCTTTCTTTCATTATTTAGCTCTTGTCTATGTATTTGACACTAAACTCCTGATCCCAATAAAGTAAATCGGCATGGTAAGGCAGGAACATTTTAAGTTATGTTTTTCTTAATTGTTTTAGAATAAAAGTGGTGTGGAACCTACGTGAACAGTATGATCATTGGCCTGGTATGCCTAGTACCATACTTTATAACTGGAGCCCTTGTCAATACAGTGGGGAAGAAGGGGCTGCAGGTGACAGCTGGAGTCATAGGTTTGTTGATATACTTTTATAATGAAACAACAAAAAAGACAGTGTTGTATCAGATCACATACCAACAGGTACATTCATCTATGGTTTTGCAGGTGTTGGAGCCACATTGGGCCTGAAATGGGCCAACTCTAAAGTGGCCATGGTGACTTTATTTGCAGTAAACACAGCCATTCTGCAGGTGATGAAAAGCTTAAACCAAGCTACCGTTATAGAGTATTTTCCGACTACTTTAAGGTAAGTTTTGAAGGATAATTGAGTACAATAAAGAATTTACCTACTTAAAATTCTGCCATCAAAAGTCAACTTTGAGATTTATTATCGAAAAATTGTAAGACTTGCGTGTATTTCGTTCTGAACATCAAGAGATAAAATATCATTCTTCGTGTTTGTACTTCTGGATTTTGCATCATATTTCGCGCTGTAAGTGCGAAGCTAATAAGCACCATGTCCCAATATTTGGGGCTGGTCCAGACCGGTTCATTAAGCGTAATTCCTCAGAAAAGAAGAGCTATAGCGATTTGTAGAGAAGGACCTGTTCAAACTGTTCATGGTCAGCTCGCAGCACTATATGCTTTATTGCTTTGTAGCAAGAGTCGCTATTTCCTTAAGTGACTTTGCGGAGTGTAGCTTCTGTATCTGTACTATTTTAGTTTGTGACACGACTAAATTTGTCTTATCTTTTCAGGTCTTTTGCCTTAGCTTGTATAATGATGATAGGACGTATTGGGACGTTGGCCGGTAACATAGGGTTTCCCATACTATTGGACTACGGATGCGTCGTGCCGTTCTTCACTATGGCTGGAATGTTAATAGGTATTATTTATAATCTTTAACAAGAATATAATCTTCTAATGTTATTGTTTTCTTGGCGTATTGCATTTGCAAACTTGCAGTTCTTTCAACCTTCATACCATTCAACCATGAGAGATCACTGCACAAGTACACAAGGCCACTGAATATTAGAAGGGTATAAACATAACCTATTTAAATATAGCGATTTTTAAAAGGCTCCCAAAAAAAAGGGTAATGCTATCTCAGAAAAAAAAACGGTTCCTGAGGGATAGTCCGCGCGGGCAAAGCCGCGGGCATAAGCTAGTAGCTTATTATGCCCCTCCAAGTCGATCGAAAACCTGATCAAATCATGAAACCCCGTTTTGCCTTGAGGCATTCTGCGAGAGGTCAGCGTTCAGCAGAGGATCTCTTCAAGCTTATGATGTTAATTTTTGAGGTGCGATATCTGCAAGTTAAAATATTTTTAGTTTAATTTCAGCCATCACCATAATGTCTATATTTATGCCGGAGAAGAAGCAAATACATTAGGATCAGAATCACTAAAAGACATGGAGCTATGGTATAAATAGCTCGGCCCCCTATTAGAATCGCAAGAGGCAAGCAGCCACTCAAAGTAATGCTCTGTGGAGGAGGCCTATGTTGAGCGGTGCACGTCTTTAGGCTGATCATCGTGCGCAACTTGCTGACACACCTAATTTCAGAGCAGCAATGTTTCGTTGACATGATTACCTATTAGGCATTGTTTGGTTATGTTTGTATCATAATAATTTGTTTGTATAAGTAAGTAACTGTAACTGAAATGAAATGGTTATCAAATGGGTACAAAACACAGCTAGCATGAATTGCAAATCTCACTGATGAATTTTATTGAACCAAATCGACGTGTTGTATAATAATTGTAGATAGCATAATTGAAACCACATTGTGAATTGTCAGAATAAATGTTACGTAGATACGTTAATGCTTGTTTTATTTTAATCACATGCCTCTTCCGGAATTCCGATTGTATCACAGAATAAACAAATTGCACAACGTTGCTAGAAATTTTTGTGTCACTACATATTTTAATGGTGGCAGTTTTTAGGATATTATCACCATCATTAACAGCCTGAAGACGTCCATTGCTGAACATAGGCTTCGCCAGCGCCACTTTGAGCGGCTGCTCGTTTCGTGCATCTATCGGCTCCCCGCGGTTTTTACCTGATCGTCGGTCCACCTAGTGGGGGGCCAACCTACACTTCATCTCTCTGGTTATCCATTTCATTTTAGGTCCTTTATAGGTTAAATAAACTATTTAATGTATATAGTTACACAAAATCAGTTAGTGATCAGAATTTGATAGATTGATGGATAGAGAATACCTTGTTGCGCAAGAGTAAAACTATTTCATAATTATGATTGATAATTATAGGCAGTATTATTTAAATGTATGTTAGCCATAGAGGAAACTGATCACCATTGATAAACGACCTATCTTATGTTTACCGTGATTTAAAAACAACCACTATAACCAGACCTCCCTAAATATTTATCAACGCGCAAATATTTTACAAGATTGTAGTTCAACGTATACTGGCATTGTAGCTCGCTCTAGATAAATTAGTTTTATCATAATTATATAGGCAGATGAGATGTAATACGTTTTATAATTGAGAAACAGCTGATAATGTCGAGTTGTGCCGATTTGTGCAGAGCGAAATTATTTTTGGATATCATTTTTATGTACTGTTATAAGTGAAAATGAGTGAAATTAGCTTGCCTGCTTTAGCCGAACCGGGTATGTATTTTGTTTATTAGCTGTAACGATAAACTTATTGATTCCTTATTAATAAAATTGTTTGGATTTGTAATAAATAAGTTTTAATGTTAGGCCTAGAGGTTTTTGATTGGCGCGAATACGAACCAAATTAACGTGGTGAATCTCGAAGAGAACTAGCTCCCACAGGCTCAGGGTATCCTACCACGGGAGCTAGTCACTCATAACTTATTGCCATTTGTTTGAAGAAAAAAATCTAACTTAGCCAATTACCTCAAATAGGTTAACCAAAGACCACGGTCAAAACCGCGAGGAGCCATTTGATGTTAGAGGCCGTTTAAAATAGAGCTTTACGGAAGTCGTCTATGTTCAGCAATGAACATGTTCAGGCTGATGATGATGATGATGATGATGATGATGATGTTGTTGATGATGATAACATAGGGGTTCATAGATTGGGTACGTACGAATGTTTTCCAACCATAGGCGTCATGGGCGATAGTTCGTCATCACGCACGATGATATGAGCGTAAATCTGAAATGACATAACATAGCTGCGACCGTGATGCTTGCGTCATAGACATAATTATAGCTTTGTAATTAGGGCGAATTCCATAGCCGTCGTGTATTTCTAATACGACAATGTTAAATTACTAAATGATATGAGACGCACCACATCGTTCTCACGTCTGCTTCTGTTGTTTGCAAGTGGTGTAGGTAGTTTGAGTTATAAATAAACAAACATTTGCAAACATCACACACAGCTCCCTAACTAAGCAATGTTTATGGATAACAGAACCAGAAAATCTGCAATTATTTTTATAATTTATGAGTACTAAACTTAGGCATAGCATTTGACCACTGTTTCACCTAATGGTTTTGAAGACACTCAATAGTTAGCTAGAAACAAAGATGTTTGGTATTTTGTTTGTTGTCACTTTTCTTTGTTAGTTATTCTTTTCCCAGATCCAATTGCAGATCCGTATCGGCTGTTGACGTGCTTGGTTCATCAGAATAGTCTAATTTACGTAGATTGGGCTGATGATGATGAGAGTTAAATATCTGTGTGCTGATCACGCTGAAAAGGCTGGTAGAGTCACTACGTAGCAACACGAGTCAACTAATACAAGTCAACAGAAAAACAACGGTGTTTTATCAAAGAAATAATTATGTATTGTCTGTACGTCTTACTCCCACATATTCTATGTATATCACGTAGCTGTTTTACATAATACCTACGACAATACTCATACTGAGGGTACATTCTGCGATACGAGTCTAAATTGCTTTCTCTTGTAGCAGTGTTAGAGAATTAAATTAGATAGTATTTTTAATTAAATGTTGGAACTACCAACTTTGTTTCTTATGTGAGAGCTTCTTATAATATAGGTTTGTATTTGTAACTTGTAATAATAAAAGACGTCAAAATGAAGGTAGTTTAGGTTTATTAGAATATGTTAAAGACGTTGGCAAAGAGAGAGGGCGTTTTCATGTAGGTAGTACTGACTTCATCGTTAAATCGTACTTTAGGGACATTTATAGAAATATAAGACGTTGAAGTGTTTTTTATTCGAAAACAATAGCGACGATTCTTGGTAAAACTCTCATCTCTCATTCCAGTACATTTAACTTAACTTAGATGTTTTTTTTTATTGTTATTTGTATTCTCTTTAACCCAAGCACCTAACATAAAGTTGTTCGGACCAACCCTCACACAGAGAACAGCACTCAAAACAAAAATCAACTTTGCTCTCTTGTTGCACAAATAACTATTGTCTTGTAATAGCATAGTTTTAAATTCTCAGCAGTCTATCAACACAACACAATTTAATTATTTAATACATTTTTTTCTTAAGTAGTTCTTAACATAAATTATCTCAAGAAACCTTGGTGTATGAGAAAATGATAACAGAAGAGAAACATTTATCCTTCCAGTTTTAATCTTAGAAATCTACAGAGGAAATCACTCAGACATCCTTCAGTGGCTCCCAAAATTAATCAGAAATGGCTTCAATATATTTCATAATAATTAGCGTTGGATTGAAATTTCAAATACTTATTTGCGAGATGAATAATTTTCAAACAGCTCTACGATGGCTCTACTATTAGCAAAATATTAATATAGCATGCAAAATTCGGCGTCTTATTCACATGTTTTAAGTTTTTAATTGAGCAAAGAGAGTTTATTGCTTGTAATTGATTTATTTGTTGCAAATTATTTAGAAAAAATTTAATAGTTACCGACGTTCATGTTATGAAAAAAATACTTATATACCATAAAAATTAAATTGTAAACAACTGAAGCACATACCTTTTTTCTTCCACTTTTGTAGAAAAGCTTTAAATTGGCGTGCAAGTGCTTACCTGTAAAATAAACAAAAATATAATTAATACATGAAATAATTTTCAAGGATATGAATTATGAAACATACCGGCGGCGGTGTGAGGCCTGCACTGCACGGAATTATAGCATGCGCACCGCGACAAAATTATCGCGACACTTTTTCTCGTGAGAAACCGTGACAAAGCTATGGTAGAGCCGAAGTGCGTCTCACTCTATCAGTGATGACAAGTTTTCTCGCCGCGGTGTACGTGCTAGGCCATCTATATTTTAGGCGCTGCCCGCGACGCGGCGACCTGTCATTTACATAACGCGCTGGTCTGTTCTAACCTTTATAGTGCGGAAATTGGAAAGCATATAAACTGCCTTAATATTAGAATGCTTTATTGCACAAGAGTAAATCAAGTACATAGGCGAACTTAATGCTATGTAGCATTTTCTTCCAGTTAACCTTTGTGTAGTGTGGAACGAGTTGTAGTGCTGGTTGAAAAGGAATAAGAAAAAGAATTACCCAAATAAAATAATCTATAAGAAGTAGCAATGGATAATAATATGAGTTTAGATAGATAAGATTTTAAACGAATAATACATATTTATATCTTACATATTTTATATTAAACTTATTGCAAATTAGAATTAAATACTTATATAATACACAAGGACCTACTCATTTAATAACTATTTTAAGTGCTCAATTTTTCTGACTGTTTTGAATGGATATGAAGTGTTGATACAATTTGGATTTGAAGATTCCCATTGATGAGGCTTTCCGGATTTCCTCTGGTAGTGAGTTAATATTAGACGGATTTCAGATTGTTGACTTTTATTTCTCTTATGAAAACATATCATTAAATATGAAAAATTACAAAGTACTTACACATGAAATATAATAATCATTTGCTCATCACCCAACTACTTAATTCGTGATCTGAAACACGGCAATTGAAGATAGTACATTAACAGTGGTATTCATAAACAAAGGTTGAACAAACCCCCAAAATCAATCATTCCACTTTTACCTAGAGGTTAAATGCTAAATCATTATTCTTTCACTTTCATAAACAATCGCTGGAGAAACCCCTAACTGAACCGCATGTTAATTAATTACTCTACGATTTATATCACGTTGTTTATGAAAATTCTGTCGAGTGTCATTTTGACGCGACTTTTGATCCGTCACTCACTCACAAAAATGTTAAAAGAAATATTATTTTTGTATATTTTGTATGCCTATTTTGTGTTAAATATATTATTTTAGCTGGTAAATGTTGAAGAAACGGTGCCGATATACCTTATTCCTATTTTAAATATCACGACACTTCACAAAATGATAAAATAACACGAAATGAAAGCAAGGGGACCGTTTGGTTGACGAAATTCGGACAATCAGCATCCAGCCTCGGATCATGCCACATTGGGGGCTGCTTTTGTTTATGAAATGCATAAAGCTAGAATTTGCCGCACAACGCCTGAATCATCCTCTAAAGGAGCCCCCCACCTTGACTATGAATTCCATTGTTAGCCAATTAGTCTCCTTTCGTTACATTAAAATCTTCTGCGATCACTAAAACGCTGCCAAGCATGCAAATTATAGCAACCTCCCATGGTGAATGGAACACATTACCAGCGTCATTGTTTCTTGACAAATATATGGCGCTGTGTGAAATGACCGCACATATTTATTTTAATTTTTATATTTTTATGATCTGGGAGTTTTAAGGCTAGCGTGAACCGCTATCTTTTAGGGAAGCATGCTTCATCGTCGACCGCGTCATCACTTACCATCAGGTGAGACTGTGGTCAAAACTTCCTATCGTTGATGGAAAAAAATGAGCATCAGTGGTTTATGTGGAAACCTAGGCAGTCCGGTAGCGTACGTCATGCTACTGTCGTTTTGTATGTGACATTCAAAGCAAAGCAGCTAAAGATACATTTCCTTTTAATTCCATTCCAGGCCGAGAAGCCCCGGTCAAGTCAAGATTACCGATGCAAGAGATCAACTCGGCATACAAAGCGACGAAATTTGGCCTGTTCCACATCAAACTCCTTACTGTATCCTTCACAGGATTCATAGCAGGAGTCCTCGTCAGCAACACGACATCGTATCTGCTGCCGATGGCAGAATGTGACTTGAACATGAGTCTCTTGCAGAAAGGACTGTTGAATGCCATTCCTTATTTGGGTGAGTGAACTGCTTAACTAATACTATGGGTAAGTAGAAATAAAATAAAATAAGTGAGTGATGAGGTCACATTTGGCCTTTAGGTATGATCAGACTGCCTATAAAGCCAAATGCCTTATGGCGTAATAATAATATGGTTTAGGGCCAATTTCATATCACAAAACAAGTTCAAAAAATAAGTTCTGAGTAAGTGGGTTTAAGGTTGAATTTCACCGTTACAATAAAGTCAAATGCGGTCAATTCAACCATAGTGCAGACCTATTAGAACGATCAGATAATAAGCTATATCAAAGACATACAACACAATTAACACATTAGATCGCGACAGCTATCTTTGATTGCTTCCAATGCGGATTAACAAAGCTCATTATGGTAGGATTATTACAGACAATGCGACAAGACCCAGGACTTGTTTGGGGGATTTTCTTGTCATCGTCGGGTTGTTTATAAGCTTAGACTTTGAAGGAAAACAACGGGTTGTTATCAGAACTCCATGGTCCATTGTTTTCAATAAATAAAGTTTCGAATTCATTATTAGTTACATTTTTAACGACATTTTTATACCGTGATTAGAATTATGTCTGAGTTCACGATATTTCGGCATTTTGTGTTTCTAAATATCAATCTACCAGCAGACTAGACATACCGAGGAGGTTAGAGTTATAAGAAGTTAAGTAAAATACCTACATATACCTAACTAAATATATTAGGTTGTTGCACGCAGAGCGCCGATAGAAATCTGTTTGAAATTCAAAGCAATTCTACGAATTTAATTCACTGAATTATCATCATAATCAGTGGAAAATGTCCACTGCTGATTATACGCCTCCTTCATAGAGCGTCACTTTGACCGGCTACTTGCCATTTGCATCCACGGCTCAACGTCGTCGTTGGTCCGGTGTGGAATCTACGCTGCGTCTTCCGGTTCAGAGTCACCACTCGAGAACCTTTCTTCTCCATTGGTTGAAATGGAATAAGTACTTTTTTTTTTGCCTGCGTTTGACTACATCTCACCTGGTGGAAAGCGACGATGTAGCCGAAGGTGTAGCACGCAGACTCATGAGGTACCTATTCACTCTTGTATTAAAAAGACCCAGATTATATTTGTTAGGAAACAAGACCGACGGGAGCAAATTCCATTCCTTAGCAGTCCGCATAATGAAGGACTCAGCGAAACGCTTGGTGGCATGTTGGCAAATCTACTACATGGGGATGAAACGACTCTCCGAGCCTCGTAGTTCTGTGGCGGAATGGAGATGGTGGGATTAGCTCGTGCAGCTCTTGTGCGCACTCCCCGTGGTACAACCGGTAGAAAATTGAAAGACATCCCACCCTCCGTCGGTGCTCTAGGCTCTGCAGTTTACCCATAACCAGCACCTCGTCATTGATGAGTCTTTTGGCGCGACGTTCTATGGAGTCCAGCGCAGCAAGCTGGTATTTGGCGGAACCATCCCATATGTGGCTACAATACTCCATACAGGCTCTTATCTGAGCTTGGTACAGCCGTAGTAGCAGGGACTACTTTATTGTAGATCAAAATTCATTGAAAAGTGATCAATTGGCAGAGATAAATTGATCAATTTATTTAAATAAGAGTCAATCAATACAATGGATGTCGCACAGTTAGATGCGACATGTCGTATAGTATGTAGTATCATTGCATTGCATTTGATTGATAATCTGTATTATATTGATTTAGTATTTGATGAAGCTTGCAGCGGTGAAGTGTTTGGTTACATAATTGCAATTAATTGATTAAATATTAGCTACATGATCAATCATGATAAGCACTTTTATTAGTGTGGTTTAATACCAAAGTACGGTCATTCTAATTAAGAACTAAACTAAACAAAGTTCATCATAAACACAATTTTTTTAAACTACTTTACACATATTTTAAGAAAAAAAAAATACAAAAGGACAAGATGAGAAACGACACTTTAGGTGATTAAAAACTGAAGCAAAAGAAAAAATTATTCTGCGATTAACACTGGCAAAAAAAAAAACGTTCATACCCTTTCACGAAAAAATACTCTAACAAAATCAAATTTAGACTTACATACGCCATCATAATACCAAAATTCACTCCAGACTGAAAACAAAATGCCTTTATAGGCGGCTGCCCGTTTCTTCTTAAAAAATAAATTGGGAATGCAAACAGACCAAACCACAAATCTCCGTGGCACGTCATGTCAGCTGCACTCTGGAAATGCTCTTTTATTTCACTTTGTGAACGGTTTGGATGCTTTAAAAGTACTTGGAAATGCATGGAACCATTTGAAAAGCCTAGTTTTTAGTTTGAATTTGGCGACACGCGTGCGGTCCGAGTCGGATCATCTAGTGTGGACACGATATTTGAACACAATAACCTAGTAGTTCTGTGCACGGTAGACCTCACAAGCACACAGCAGTTTTGGAACCACTACTGTACCTACTTAGTTATTAGTACGTCCGTCCCGAACTCAAACCTCACGGTCTTATATTTTAACAACCTAATGACCAATTATGAAAGCATATACCCGATGTTACTGCCAAATACTGCTAAAATTGGATGATAGATGGCGCTACAGCCAATTTCACCCTTTTCAGGGGAATTAATTCCCTCCAATTCCAATCAACGATGTCAAAAAATTCCCTGGACTGTTAAACCTGAGTACCAAGTGACATCAAGATTCCTTGAAAAATACAACCTGTACGTGAGTACGTACACATCAGGACAGACGAAAGCAAGAAAGGCGAGTTGAGGCAAAGACTTTTGGTTGTTACTTTAACAAAACATGCAGAAAATTCCTTAAATTTGGGTCCCAAAACCACGACACCAAACTAATAGCAACCGTAGACCGCGGTCGTTGATTTTCAAGGCCCATAACATACGCGAGCACAGCAAAAACTAATTATGACACAGAAGGCCGTGAACTAAATGAGCGTGTAATATCTGCTAACGTGGCTGCCTGTTAATAGTTTAATTACTTAATTGGATAAAACGTTCACTTTGAAGAGTTTAATATATTCAGAACAAAATTAGTTTAAGATTATTGTGCTGTTTACCAATTTTAAGACAATGAAATTTACTAGAAGTATTTAAATAATTGTAACTTTAAATTCACTGTAGCGCCCAGTTGTAGCCAACATAACAGCTAGGCCATAACTCACTTGTACTAATAAAATTATAAATTGTTATTCGTATTAGTTGGCTATAATAATAACTGACTAGTCTATGAGAAGCATAATATAAGATTTTAAACTTCCATAGTCACATTACTCACGAGAAGCATATAGCTTATAGCTCATATAGCATAGAAGCATAGTCTAGGTATAACAATGAGCAAAGCGAGAAATGATGTTACTGGTATTTGTTCTGTGTTGATGACTACATACCACCACGGCCACGTTATGAGTATTAACAGCTGCATTATGAGCGCTGATAATAGGTATGATCGCTATGGTTATACACCATGGATGATAATGCTATAGGCGCTACAGCTATGCTATGAAAATTACAAGGTGCTACAGCTACGCTATTAGAGCTACAAGGTGCTACAGCTACGCTATTAGTGCTACAAGGTGCTACAGCTACGCTATTAGTGCTACAAGGTGCTACAGCTACGCTATTAGAGCTACAAGGTGCTACAGCTACGCTATTAGTGCTACAAGGTGCTACAGCTACGCTATTAGTGCTACAAGGTGCTACAGCTACGCTATTAGTGCTACAAGGTGCTACAGCTACGCTATTAGTGCTACAAGGTGCTACAGCTACGCTATTAGTGCTACAAGGTGCTACAGCTACGCTATTAGTGCTACAAGGTGCTACAGCTACGCTATTAGTGCTACAAGGTGCTACAGCTACGCTATTAGGGCTACAAGGTGCTACAGCTACGCTATTAGTGCTACAAGGTGCTACAGCTACGCTATTAGTGCTACAAGGTGCTACAGTTACGCTATTAGTGCTACAAGGTGCTACAGCTACGCTATTAGTGCTACAAGGTGCTACAGCTACGCTATTAGTGCTAAAAGGTGCTACAGCTACGCTATTAGTGCTACAAGGTGCTACAGCTACGCTATTAGTGCTACAAGGTGCTACAGCTACGCTATTAGTGCTACAAGGTGCTACAGCTATCTATGAGCGTTACACTCGTAACGTAGCTGTAGCAATCATACCGTAGCTGTAGCACCTTATAGGCAAACTTAACGTAGCTGTAGCACTCTGTAGCATTCATAGCATAGCTGTAGTACCTTTTAGCACTTACAGCGTAACTGTAGCAACTTATAGCATTCATAGCGTAGCTGTAGCACCTTATAGCATTCATAGCGTAGCTGTAGTGGCTTGTAGCATTCATAGCCTAGCTGTAGTACCTTTTAGCACTTACAGCGTAACTGTAGCACCTTATAGCATTCATAGCGTAACTGTAGCACCTTATAGCATTCATAGCGTAGCTGTAGTGGCTTGTAGCATTTATAGCATAGTTGTAGTACCTTTTAGCACTTACAGCGTAACTGTAGCACCTTATAGCATTCATAGCGTAACTGTAGCACCTTATAGCATTCATAGCGTAGCTGTAGTGGCTTGTAGCATTTATAGCATAGTTGTAGTACCTTTTAGCACTTACAGCGTAACTGTAGCACCTTATAGCATTCATAGCGTAACTGTAGCACCTTATAGCATTCATAGCGTAGCTGTAGTGGCTTGTAGCATTTATAGCATAGTTGTAGTACCTTTTAGCACTTACAGCGTAACTGTAGCACCTTATAGCATTCATAGCGTAACTGTAGCACCTTATAGCATTCATAGCGTAGCTGTAGTGGCTTGTAGCATTCATAGCATAGCTGTAGTACCTTTTAGCACTTACAGCGTAACTGTAGCACCTTATAGCATTCATAGCGTAACTGTATCACCTTATAGCATTCATAGCGTAGCTGTAGTGGCTTGTAGCATTCATAGCCTAGCTGTAGTACCTTTTAGCTCTTACAGCGTAACTGTAGCACCTTATAGCATTCATAGCGTAACTGTAGCACCTTATAGCATTCATAGCGTAGCTGTAGTGGCTTGTAGCATTTATAGCATAGTTGTAGTACCTTTTAGCACTTACAGCGTAACTGTAGCACTTTATAGCATTCATAGCGTAACTGTAGCACCTTATAGCATTCATAGCGTAGCTGTAGTGGCTTGTAGCATTCATAGCATAGTTGTAGCTGAGGTGATGCAGCTACGCTATGAGCGCTTGAAAGTGCTACAGCTGTAATATGAGCACTGTGGTAATACTATGAGCGCTAACTTACACTAGTAAACAAGCTTCTTTTTTCAGGTATGCTGTTATCTTCAGTGGTGGCTGGTTTTCTTACTGACGCGTTTGGAAGAAAGATATTTGTAGTTGTCGGCTACGGTGGAATATGCTTCTTCAGTCTTATTGCTGGCACCAGCCAGACTTACAAGGTGCTAATCACTGCTAAATTTTTTGAAGGACTTTTGTAAGTATGCTAAGTAGTCTGCATTAGTTTATTAAACTTGACTTCGTCAGCAGGTATATGTATAGGTCACTAAGCCCATACAACACTCAGTTGCGAATTGGTTCTCAAATCAATTGGTGCTATGTGCTATCCATTTATGGTCGATATTCCTTTGATTCATACGGAGCAGTTCAACTCGACATTAATAATATAAGCAACAAAGAAATGGGATAATTTACAATCGTCATTGCTTCCTGATAAGCCCAATCTGGGGTTCTTCTAGTCGCGAGTGAATAAGTATCTCCTAGGCAAGCATGATTAATACCATCGTAGACCTCGTCGTCCTTTCCGTCAGCCGAGACAGCGGCTAATGCTGGTCTAATCATTTAAAAAAAGTTTTGCTACGATTAGGGATAATCTTAACATTATCACTGTTTCATACCTACCGTAATCTTCTTCTTCTTCTCGTGTAGGCAAGTGGTCAGCCCTGGTTCCAGAATTTTTAAGCCGCCCGAAGGCTTCTGACTTGGCTTAACGACTATTGTCTTACGACAACAGCCAGAACCGACGGCTTAACGTGCACGGTAGCGCTCATAATATAACTTTTAGAGCAAAGCAGATGTCAAAATTCTGCAAATTATTCAAAACTTTACCTTTTACATAATTATTTGAAGCGTACAACACGAGTACATTGTCAGTTCAGTGGTTAAGTGGTCGTTAAACTCCTCAAAATGTACGAAACCATCATTATTACGTTTTACGACTCAAACAATACGGTCTATCATAATCATAACATTTGTTTACGTTGTACAAAGAGATAAGGAAGTTGTAAAACCGTTTTCATTTGTAGGAAAATACAATGGTAACTATAACTACCGAGCTATAATGACTTGGTGTTTTTGTTTAAGGCATAGCTTCACTAGATTGACCTACCCCAATATGAGATACATTTTTTTTATTCATCCAAATTATAATTTGCGATGTTGTTTTCTTTTAAATGAACGTGACAGTATAGGTATCGAGCCAAGGTCCACTTCTTCAGAGCCCGTGAGACCTTCCCAAGGTGGATTGGTTTGGTGAAAGCCGCTGGGAGCTGATGGATGCAGGAAATGAGCAGCTGCTCAAAGTGGCGCTCTGTGGTAGAGCTATGTTCAGCAGGACGTCTTCAGGCTACTGATGATGATAATAGTTTCACTATGTAGACTGATCAGGCTAGTAATGACTTTAAATGAAATGCTGACATGTATAGGTAATCATAGACATTAATTGTGTGCATATCACATTTTGTACATAGAAAATAAGTTTCAATAAAAAAGTATCTAAGTACAAGCTTTGCTTAGTTTGGGCCTAGATGCGTTATGTGAATCGTCCGCACTTATTTATTTACTTCAAAATTTCATTTCAATCTCGTGTTACAAAGGGTTGCTCTTTTATCACATCACTAACAGCCTGAAGACGTCCACTGCTGAACATAGGCCTCCCCCAGGGAGAGCCACTTACACAGCGGCTCCCCGCGGCTTTCACCAGGTCGTTGGTCCACCTATAGTGGGGGGCTGGCCTACGCTACGCGCTCGCTACTCGAGAACCTTTCTTCCCCATCGGTTGTCAGTGCTCTTGTATACTCATGATTAAATAAATGGCTACGTAATTATGTCCATGCCTTAAAACGTGTAAAGTTACAGTTAATTTTGTAAATAGGGTTGACGTTGCAATGATACGAATTTATTTTTGTTGATCATGGACCCACAATTTGTATTCGTTTTACCCTTTGTTGATGAAGTTTGTTTACGTTTTGTCGTCTGTCGTAGGTACCCCCCACCCTTATTGAATTGACAACGCTGTTTAGGCAGGTACTATGTTTGTTGCAAAAAATATTAGATGGGATTCGTTTGGTGGGATTCTTTGGGATCTACCTCCCTCCACTTTTGTATTGTAACGAATGACAGAGCTAGTTGTTCTATTGATGTTAAGCGTCACATCTGAACGTAACAGTTGCAGTACCACTCGTATAGGCAATTCGCATGTTAGATATCATTTTTAGGCAATATGTTTTTAGGCTTTTTACTATATTGGCAGTCTGACTATAAAGGATTATCTATAATCCTGTTGACACTCTTTGTGATCAGCCTATTTACGTTCCCACTACTGAGACTCAAGTTTTCTATCACTGGGAGATAGTGTAGGCAATAGTCTATCAATCTGCCAAGTGTTGCTGGGCTACCACAAGCTAATACAAAACCATCATGTGTTCATGGCATTATTATTTCAAGGTTAAAATAATATTGTTCGAATTCGTACCATGAACTTATAAAGTATTCCTGCGTGTGAACGAGACGTCTACATTTTTATATGGCGTTATCACTGTCGCACGTCAGTGTCAACATGTTGTAAAGGTATGATGACATGACAGTTGTATTTGAGTGAACGATTTAACGTGACGTCATCAAAACTGCTCTGGCTCTGCAACATTACAGTATCGTGAACATGTTGGTTTCCTCACTATGATTTCTTGCACGGTTGTAAAAGCGAGTGCATTTTATGTACATAAATAGAAAAGATTTGCAGTTTCGCGTGAAATTTGAACCTGGGTGCGTTTGAAAGTTTTTTTATGCTAATGAATGATGTGAAGATCTAGTCGTTTGCCTAATGTTAAGCGACACGGTCACCCATAACATAGCAGCGCACACGCTTTCCGTGTTGCAGTTAGACGTGCTAGCGCTAGCCATTCTAGCCAAGCCACACCCATGGCGTGAGTTTAGCCATTTTATAAATTTGTTTCCAGGTTTGCCACAGCCTTCAGCGCAGTAGTGACGCTAACATCAGAGTTCTGTCACGACGGCATTAGAGATAGAGTGATGCTCTGTCAGTCATCCTTCGCCGCTATAGCTCAGATTGTTGTCCCGGCCATGTCTTGGGGAATGCTGACCAATGATTGGAAATACAGTATGTTCGGTGGACGAATAGGTGAGGTACAATTTTGTTTTTAAATGATCGTTTTAACTAGGTAGTGGTTAGAACCGCGGGAGGCCGATGGATGCAAGAGGCAAGCAGCCGCTTAAAGTGGTAGTCTTTGTGAGAGGCCTATGTTCAGTGGACGTCTTCAGGATGATGAGGTTATACAGATTAATTTTTAGGACCTCCCAAAGTGTTTTTATTGATTGCAATCAAGTGATCACCTAAGGAGGTCATAAAATCCTATAGTCCTAGTAATTATTCTAGCTGGATAAGAAAAGAAAGAAAAAAATGACTAGTTGGAGTCTTTCAATTATTTTCGCAGTTTTAAACACCTGGAACTTCTACCTGCTGGCGATGTCATTCTGGTCACTCCTATCCTGTTTGCTTTACTGTTTCCTCATCCCGGAAAGCCCCAAGTTTCTGATCACGAAGAACAGGTACGATGAAGCCAGAGACATCCTCACCAGGATGTACCGAGAGAATACTTGGAAACCTGCAAATACTTATGCGGTACCTACATTTCATTTAAACTAACATCCATTAATTTTTTTTGTAGCTTACATAAAGCGTTACTTTTGACACTTACCTATCATAGGGGGGATTTCCTTTAATCAACGCGCTTAACAGGTGACTTGGTAATCGTGGAAGATTTTATTGTAGAAGAAAGTACTGCCGCCCATGCCCTGAAATATTCCCTTAACCAGCTCTTACGCCAACACACAATAAAGGGTGGTCTTATTCGCAAACTGGGACTGCACGGCCACCGGCCGGATAGCATTACCGCTACAGATTAAGGCGCTGAATGCTCCCAAATCGACTATTTTGAACGTGATTATCTCAAAACGTATACCATTTACAGGATTGAAAAAAATTCACGTTAATACTAGTCATATCTTCTTTCCATCGGCCGAAACCGAAATACGTTTAAAAGTTTTCTCGATAGAAAAAAAAACGTGAAGTGATCTCTAAAAAATCATTCAAACGTCCTAAAATGTTACATTATAATAAGACACCCCATTGAAATAAATCATAGTGATAATTTATGTTTCAATGCATCCGTATATAAGCTTATTTTTTAAAAACAATAAGTATTTCTTTTATAACTAATTATTTGTACCGAAAAATGGAAAAGTCAAATGCAACGCCACGTAATCGCCATATTTTTGCTATGCATAAAGCGACCCTATAACGTTCACAATAAGTTTCAAGTTCGTCTGCTGTAATAAACGTGCTCGCATTGGGTCCTGTCAGCACCTTAATAACAAAAATTCAGGAATCAAAAACTTTCGAAAAAAATTGCTACATTATTACTTTTTTGTGGTTGTGTGTGTTTTTGTGTTTTTTTTTGTGTTGTGTAGTACGAATCTAATTAACCTAACCATACCAAACTAGGTGTTGTAGCAACCGTATAGAGTGGTAGCCTCTGCTGTTATTTAAGCACTAGCTGACCCGCCCCGGCTTCGCACTGGATTGTTAATTTTACGCCTTATCTCAGTCTAAAGGAAGAGACATACATAACGTACTTGCTGTCAAATGCAGGCCTATTCAGTTATAAAAAAGAGGTAGGAGGAAGAAGGCCTTCGTTCAGAAGAGCACTACAAAAAAAAAATTCAATGTACAGAATTAGACTTGTTACAGTTTTTATAAGTACCTACAGATTTTATTAATGTGCTTAAGGCCCTCTTGCACGTTCTCGGTTTAAAATTATAACTGAATACCTAACCCAGAGCTAGTAATTCGAGTTAAGTTGGTAAACAGAAATATCCAGACATTTTCTCTTGCACGTTCGGAATATTGACAGGGGTTAAGCCCGTCACACACGTAGCAATAATATATATTAATATTTGACTAATTTAAATGACTTGTACCTGAGGTAGTATAAAAAGTGACCAGTCGCCAATCAGACTATTACATCGCCGATGCCTAGTCCCGAGTAGACTAAATGGCGATATATCGCCTAAATTGACCACACTGGTCGGGCGGAGGCGGCCCAGGGGGTCTAGCTAAGATTCCAAACGCTAACGCTATCGCCAAATTTTGCTTTTGGGATCGTTCGGGATCCCAAAAGCTTCGAGCTAACTCCAAAATGTACTGGAATGACATTTCGGAAATCGCTTACTTTTGTGGAAAAGTAAGCGATTAATGTCATTTCAATACATTTTTGGAGATAGCGTTAGCATTTGGGATCTTTGCTAGACCCCCAGGCAAAGCGGCAGGAATGGTAAGAGGGGAGAAGCGTCCGAGGAGCGCGTCGGATATGTTGAAACATGCTGTACATTCAAAATATGTCTCGCTATACCATAATATATATTACGGTATAGGTTGGTCACAGAAATATATATTATAGCTGCGTGTGCGGTCCCTCGAGAATTTGTATAGAAAACATAAGGTAATATGTCTAGCTATAAATATATTAATATATATTATAGCTACGTGTGTGACGGGCTTTAAGTTGGTAAACCTCCGGCTCAATGCACAGAGTAAAACAAAATTACACCTGACTTATGTATTTGAAGTTGAAAGGTACAAGGTATACATATTCTATACTAACTGGAATAAGCTCATAGCATCGTAAATTATACAAAACTAAACTTTAATTTTAATGCCGTAAAATTTACATTAGACTATCCTGTTTGGAGAGAAACGTGGTCTGAGGAATATAGTACGTTGTGTACCCATGGAGTAGTCTGTTTTTTTCTTATGCCTTATTATCGGAGGTAGTTAACCTGTTTTCATGGGAATACATGTAGGATTGAAAATCTGATAAAGTTTATGACGGACAATCTAAATGTAAAAAAGGTGTGAGAGTTTATGAACGAAGGAAGAAAGAGAGACATGCAAGATGTGAATGGAAGACGTGAGAGTTTTTTTCGAAAAATAGTTTTGTTGGAAAATATAGAAGACTTTGCTGCCTCAAGCCCCCCATCGTTTCATTTTCACGAGCACCAACCAGATTCTACATGTATAATAAACTCAACTTCGTAAATTCTCGATGAATGTAAAATAATGAAATTAGGTAAAATTGACTTACCTACTTACTTTTACTAAAACTGTACTAAAAAACATTACAGTAGTCAATCGCACAGAAATCATACTTTCTATGGGATAGCATAATACCGTTACTTCGTAAATTAATCAACTAAATTTTATCAGATTTAGTAAAATTAGAAGCTGTAGCATGCATGTACTAAACTGGGGGCGATCCATGTGGGGGCAACTGGGAATATACCACCTACCGGAGGAAGAGCTAGGCATGCCTTTAGCAGTCTATGTATGTAATGTACCTTTGTTGTTTGTATTCATAGCACATGCTGTTTAAGCATCCTATGCTACACACGGTTCTTATGTGATTGAAGAGATGAAACTGCGGGCCTACTACTTTATTTTAAACTCATTCACAACTCGAGACACAAAAAAAAACTTCTCGAAAAACTTATCGTTTCTGTTCGAAGTGCTTGTTCCAGTTAGTATGGAATATAAGTACTATTATAGAACTTCTTAGAGAGGTATCAATAGAACATTTTCAGCCAGTGTCAATTTAAAACTTATAAAACGTACATACCTAAAGCCGCCTCTACATGCTTGATGTTTGCCACAAACACCTAGTACCCCAAACACCGACCACAAATTACTCAACACATACACTGCATCCACAGGATAGTCAAAAGTGCTAGGTATGGATGGGCAAAAATGGCAGGCGACGAGCGTGTTAGGGCTGCCAACATTTTTTTTCGGAGAAATATATAGCATCTTTTTAATATAATAAAAAAACAAAAGAAAAACAAATATATTATTTATTAAATATTCATTTTTATAAACACTATCTAATGTCTTTTTTTAAATTAAAAGTATCATAAAATATGCATTAAGTAAAATCAAAAGGGATTTTTATTACTATCTGTTTCTTTGTTCTCCGCGATTTTAAATTCATATCGGAATTTCCTTCGTGTGAATATGGCGGGAATAGAAAGCAGGAACGACATTACTTTAAGGGTACCTTACTTATAAATGCCGCTTAAAGTTAGTCAGTGTTTTCCCACGTGACATTTCAAATCAGTCAAAAGTTGACAGAAGGTTTTAAGCAATGGCTAACTTTAAGCGGCGTTTATAAGTGAGGCCCTAAATGAAGAAGGTTATATTGGCATAGCTACTGACCGCATGTTGAAACTTGGCAACAGGCAACTTGAAAGTGACGATGCGATCGAAGGAGTAGCATGCTAGCTATAGCTTATATTTTATGCTGGATACTGGAACACATAGGATACTGATTACCTCTTTTATTTAAGCCGCAGCGAATAATCTCAATTATTCGCGGGCAGTATTTGAAGAGATATATAGAACCTACTAGTTGCGCACAGCGTTTAGCACACAGCCTTGAAATATAGTGCAGTTCTATATATTAATGTATGGTTAGCAACCCTACGCGCGTACTACTGTCAAACGTTTGAATACATCACAAACAGCTTTGTCGTTCGACAAACGTATTTGTCAAATCCTTAGAACTATGCACAATTCCGACACTGATACCGATCAATGGTGTTTGCCAGTGATACATGTGTGTTTGCAAACAGGCAAACACCAAAATAAAAATACACACACCCATCCTCAAGTTCGTGTTTGCTATTTGATGTTCGCTGTTTGCCAAGTATGTGAAAGCCGCTTAAGGATCAACATGTCAAATTACCCCCGGGTTAAATATATAACGGGATAAGTGGTCAATTTTCTAACGTGCAAGATAAAATACAGAAATAATCCGAGTTAGGCATTTATTCAGGTAACACGAGGTTAGAGTGAACGCGCAAGTCGGCCTAAGTGTTTTCGCAATAATGAGTATAAGTTACGGTTCTTAAAACAAAACTCACGTCTCTGTTTCGTGAATACTTCAACTGTTCTCGACGTTTTTTAATAAAAAACCAAATTTAATCTCACCAGTCCTTTCCAAAAGACCGTTGTACCAAAACAACTTACAAGTAAATTGGAATTTTATGCAAATCTCAAATTTCACAGTAAACGGAATCAATATTACTTACTCAAAGAGCTCAGATTAATAAATTGGTTATTAAAATAAGTAACTCGATATTTCATCGGCAAAATTGATTTTACAGAACATTACAGTCTGTATAATAAATCTTCGGTAGGGAGGTGGTAAATGAATTATTATCAAGGGTTAACAAAGTAAAATACAAACAATAATTGAGAGAAAAATATCTAAAGATTCACGAGTTGTAGCAGTATTGCTTGATTATCTCAAAAGAATCCTTTACAAAAAAATTCAAAATGCATTTTTTTATGTAATCACATCCACACACAGGATCCGAAATGAGGAGATCCGCAAGGGAATAAAAGTCACCGATATAGCTTTCAGAATTAGCAAGTTGAAGTGGCAGTGGGCGGGCCACATCGCTCGTAGAACTGACAACCGTTGGGGAAGAAAGGTTCTCGAGTGGCGACCACGAACTGGAAGACGCAGTGTAGGCCGGCCCCCCACTACGTGGACCGACGACCTGGTCAGAAGCGTGGGGAGCCGATGGATGCAAGAGGCAAGCAGCTGCTCAAAGTGGCGCTCTTTGGTTCTTTCAGGCTGATGATGATGATGATAAATCACATAACATCCATTAAAAAAATTGTTAACATGCCTTCCATCGCTTTGACTTGGTCAGCTGACTACTGGCAGGTCTCCAGATAGTTTAATCTCTAACGATTCCTAACATAAGCGCATGCGATGCATTTGTTGTTTGTTCATTGAGGAGTTTCCAGCTTTTATCTTGAAAAACATACACTCGAATAGAACTGACTCCTGCTTTAAAGTCGCGTTAAAGTTCATCACGAAGGGCACTTGAGATAAAATAGATAATAACTGGGCCTAAATATATCATCAGTATTTTGTTGTTATGTATATAGGCGCAATAGTACCGGGGTCAATACTTGTAATGCGTTTTTGTTTATTTGGATTATATATACATTGGATCATCGAAATAACACCCATAGAAAAATAACTCTAATCAAGATCGCCCAGTTTTGTGACCAAACGAACGTTGTACTATATTTATGGGTATTATTTCGATGCATTGGATAGCATTCGGCCCCTCGGGCCCAAAATCCATATTACGACCATACCTAACAGGAAAAGTTATTAATAGGAAAAGAAATAATGGGATGTTTAAATAATGTTTTTTTTAAATTTCTTACAAATTTTATAAAAAACGAAAGCAAGCTCGTCTTTAGAGCTTCCAAAAGCATAGTGTTTGCTTTGCTCTCCCGCGAGATACACATTTAAACTTTGACTTTATAAATAACTCTAAAAGCTGTAATCCTATCTAAAAGGCTGAAATGCTGGTAGCAAGTTGCTAATTGCATTTTGTAAGAGCAAAATAACACGACTCCTAGTTTATTAGTTTACTGCAGAAGCTGTTTAATATTTGCGTCCATTTTGATGAGATTGTGGACGCGTCGCCTTCCGGGCTCGTTCAAAATGTAGATAAGTTTCACCGTGTTCAGAAATTGTTGGAGATTTATGTAGCGTTATTAAGTTGAACCGAAACTTTGGCCATTAAGGGAAAAAAGTAGAATGTAGGTACTAATAAAATAGTATTAGTATCAGGAGACAAGATAGGTAGGTATACTTGAGTACTTAGATGGGGCTTTTTTACGGGTTAAACTTCCGTTACGTCCACACATTAGCAATGTCAAAACAAACCGATATACGAACTAGCTGTTTGATAGTAATATGTGGTTTTATTTGATTAATTACGAGTCACATAATAGTTCTCGAGAAGTAATTACAAACCGGAAGACGCAGCGTAGGCCGGCCCCCTATCTAGGTAGACTGATGACTTGGTCAAAACTACGGGGAGTCGATAGAGCTATGCATCTGCTCAAAGTTGCACTCATGGGAGGCCTAATAGGCATGATGACAAAAAAATTCTTTTTGCATAAATTAATAATATTCCTCAAAAGATAAACATTTATGAAAACAAAAATAAAATATCTGTAAAAATGACAAAGTTACAAGCATTTAAAAATATCGTAATTGGCACAGATTACAGATTACATTATTAGAGATACAGTTGAAACTAGTTCGGAGGGTAGGGTAAATTATCAGTGGGCAAGCCTTATTCTACTATTTTACGTAATTAAATGCAAGTGTTTTGGGTATGTATACCTACCTACTATGAGCGGATTTTTAGTAAAGTTTTGTTTTTATTATTGGGTAGGTACTTATTATTAATTTAGAGTAATTGTAAAATAGTGTATTAGGCTAAGTTTTTGCAAATAAACTCATTCATTCATTATCAAACCGATAAACAAACACATTGCGTAATTTCATATCGAAAGAACCGGCTAAGGGAATATCCAGAGAATGGGCAGCACCATTCTCCTAGGCACAATAAAAACTCCTACGACCACCTATATGCCTGCCGAGTCTCGTGATTATAGCAAACCCTGAGTAATTGCATAAGCGTTCAGAGTGACGTTTTATGAAGCAGCTTTTATGTTTAGCAGTGCAAGTCTTTCGGTTGATGATAAATATGTGCTGTCTCATCATTATCATCATCATTATCATAATCATCATTATCATCATCGTCATCATCATTATCATTATCATCATCATTATCATCATCATCATCATCATCATCATCAATAGCCTAAAGACGTCCACTGATGAACATAGGCCATGCGTATGAGCTGTCTGATATGGGCATAATCCTTGGATCTCTGGATCGTAGTGAGTTGGGACGTAGCTTTATGAATGCTTACACCTTCTTTCATCTGTTACAGTATGCAAACATATGGAAAGATAAAGTGAAAGAGACCCTAACTGCTGTAGAAGAAGAGAAGGAGCACAGGTTTTGCCATCAAATAGTCATAGGTCTGCAGAATGTGAAGCCAATGTTCATGAAACCATATGTCGGAAATCTAGTACTGATTTGCTGTCTCAACTTCTTTATCATGGCTTTGTAAGTATTGTAAAATAACCGGCCAAGTGCGAATCAGACTTATGCATGAAGGGTTCCGTACCATTATTCCGAGCAAAAATCACATTTGTTGTAGGGAGCCCCTTTAATATTAATTATTTCTGTTTATTAGTATTTTTTGTTATAGCGTCAACCGAAATACATCATCTGTGAAAATTTCAACTAACTATCACGGTTCATGAGATACAGCCTGGTGACAAACGGACAGACAGACAGACAGCGGAGCCATAGTAATAGGGTTCGCTTTGCCCTTTGGGTACGAAACCCTAACAACCAAGAGCACCTCGAAAAATCAATGCCTTGAAGGTTACTAGTTCTAAGGATATTTACCTCGACGGATTTTTGCCTCTAAAGTTTTTTTATCGGTTTCCTTCCTACATCGAAAGATCTATAATACTAATAGACTAGGACTGGGAGGCCTATACCCATTGTGATTCGTTTTTAACTATTTGGGCGGCGTTCAGGCCATTTAAGTCATCACAATTGAATTGTTAGAAATCTATGGATTTAAGGTAACGCTCTCATGGATGTAACTGGCAAAGATGCCTTTATTATCTAATTCTAGACTAACTTTTTTAGGATCCCAAAGGGCAAAGCAAACGCTATTACTAAGGCTCCGCTGTCATGTTTATCTGTCTGTCCGTCTGTCTGTCTGTCCGTCTGTCACCAGCTGTATCTCATGAACCGTGATAGTGAAACAGTTGAAATTTTCATAGATGATGTGTTTCTGTTGCCGCTATAACAATAAATACTAAAAAACAGTATAAAATAAATATTTAAGGGGCTCCTCTACAGCAAACGTGGTATTATTGCTCGATTTATAGATATAAGTAGGGAACCTTTCGTGCGCGAGTCTAACTCGCACTTGGCTGGCTATTTATTATTCAATACAGGGTTAAGTTTGATCATGTCATCCGTCCGATAGCTACCATTCTTACTATCTTATAATTACAAGATAGATATTTTAAGTGCATGTTAATTTCAATTACAATTGTGTTGAGTATGTCAGAGGTCATGTTAACATTTCCAATTAAATCTAATGCAAGATAATTAATTAACTAACTAAACGTGGCTTAATTAAATGCCTGCTTGTTCAATGACCCGTTGTAATACAATACAGATCGCTAATTAGTACTATGTTTATTTTGTAGGGTTAAAAACAAATGCTGATTGAGATGCTTGTTTTTTATTATTTAAATAAGCTTTTGGCTCGTGAAATAGGCATGATGACTAAACTTTTTTTTTTTTTTGGATAAATTAATTATATTCCTCAAAAGATAAACATTTATGAAAACAAAAATTAAATATCTCAAAAGATGACCAAGTTACAAGCATTTTAAAAACCGGAGTAGAAAGAGATAGCTCAAACGGCCAGTGACGTCAGAGGAAGGTCGTTATAGTACCTCATTACTAAGCTGTGGTAGTTTTACATACAATCTCTTTTGCATGTGACGTCACAAGTAGCATTTTCATAGTAACTGTGGGGGCGCGGGGCGCTCTGTATCGCGAGAAAGGGACAGGAGATGCCTCCTGTAGAAACTTTAACAGCTTATTACTCCGTGGTTTATTTACCGATTTTGCTTATTTTCTCAATTATTGCATTAATTTTTATTCTTCTTTATGAAAGTAATATTTACTTGTTCATTTTTAATAGTAGTCATCATGCCTATTTATTAGTTGTTTTAAATTACTTAAGTATATGTTTACTAAGGTGACTATTGCTCTTAGAATTAGCAAAATGAAATGGAAATGGGCAGGCCACATCGCTTGTAGAACTGACCACGGATGGGGGAAAAAGGTTCTCGAGTGGCAACCACAAACCGGAAGACGCAGCGTGGACCGGACCGGTCATTTGAATTTTAGTCATTATGCATTTCAGTCTTCTCGTGTTTAGCATTTCTGAAGGTTAATCTTTGTGAGTTTTAGTTTATTTTTGGTCTTGCTGCATTTTGGTCGTTTTGCATTTTGTACTTTCTATTTTTTGACATTCTGCATTTTAGACTTTCTGATTTTTGGGCAATCTGCCTTTGTAGGCTTTTGCTTTTTAGGCACTCTAATCATGAAGGATTCAATCGACCAGGGCCATTATTCCGTATCAATTCCTTGCTTCGAAATCACGCGAATTTCTTGTCTTACATAAGAAATCTGCAAAACTCTATTCTCTATGAAACAAAAATAAAACCGCGCGAAATGAATTTGGAATTGGCGCGATTTGAACTGTCAAAAATCACAGGTTTTACAGAGATACGTTCCAAAACCTCAACCACATCAAAAGCTACCACCACTTATGTCAATATAATTTATTCAAAATAAAAATAACTTTATGTAAAGTAAAGGTACTCCTAACGCTGTAACACGATTTGAACAAGACACGATAACGACGTGGTTTCGTATCGTGTGGAATCTGTGTTTCCATAGAGAATAACCGCCCTGGTGTGACTTTGTGAAACAGCAGAGTAGCACTAGAGATAAAACAGTGTTTTAGCACTAGAGATGTCTATATCGTTTTGTAGTGAAGCAAATGTCTTATTTTAGATACAATATTGTTAGACTATGGTTCCCACAATTATCAACGATCGTGGAGCACTACAAGGTAGACGATAGCCAAGATTTATGTGAAATGCTGGACACATACACCAACGACCTGAGGGTACACGCCCGAAATGCTTCAGCCTCTGATGTTTGTGTGCCAGTAAGTAAGAACAAGTTTTTTTTTTTAAATAATGGTGTTTTCAGATGGTAGTCAAAGATCCGAATTCATTAAAGCTGTCTCTTTAATTGGATTTTGCCATCTCATCATCACCATTATCATCATCATCATCATCATCATCATCATCACCACCACCACCACCACCACCACCACCATCATCATCATCATCATCATCATCATCATCATCATCATCATCATCATCATCAACAGCCTGAAGAAGTCCACTGAACATAGACGTCCTCCACAGAGCGCCACCTTGAGCAGCTGGTGGCCTCCTGCATCCATCGGCTCCTCGCGGTTTTTACCAGATCGCCAGTCTACCTAGTGAGGGGGCCGTCATGAAGAGTATGGGGGAATGTCATCTTATCCTTTTTAAAATAATTTGGGTCATCCTGCCATCGATTCTGGGGCCAACCTCGGCATGTTCAACTGTCGCAAAACATTTAACCATTGGTGATATTTGTCCGCCTGTCCCAATGCATTTGGGTCACGTCACCCGCCCAATTCCATTAAAACCTAGTCACACCTTTATGGAATATAATAATATTACACCTAATACCATATAAATATTTCTTATTTTATAGTCATCGGATATCTATTATGTCCATGTGAAACTTAATCCATGTGAAAAACAATGTCATGATTTTTGTCTTAGGGTTGAGCTACATCGCTGTCAGCATAGAAACGTGAGTGCTATCTTTCTCGCTCTAGTAAACGATGATCCTGAGCGATAGAAAAGGATAGAGCACGAAAAAATATGATTCTGTGCTGACGGTTGTGGCTCAACCCTTATCTCCTTACTTCAGATAAATCTTCGTGGTTTTATCCCTAACTCGTTATTTCGGAATTAGCGAAATAGAGACAGTGTAAAATTGACCTCTATTCACTTAGATGTAAAACACAAACGTGATTATTCTACGTCGTTCCCGAGAGCCCTGAAACACAGATGAGAAGAATTGTAGTACCTACCTACATGTCCCAGAATTGATTGTAAAATATTATTTATAAATCCAATGGCATTATTAGAATGTCACTGCAGTATGAATACCATACATGAAAGAGTTTTAGTTATTATAAAATCCATTAAATTAATTCATTCAGCATCACTATGGACGGTAGTTAACGATAGTGCCTAAACAACGTTAAGGTTTTTCCTCGCCTTTTCCTCAACCTCGCCATACATTACCTCAAGCCCGTCATTTAGAAGCCAAGATAGCCTTCCTTTTCTAAGCCACAGAACCCTCCTTCTAAGCCAGTCTTTGCATTTCAGACAAAAAGTGGAGCTGAGACGTACATCAACAGCATTATTCTGGGATGCGTGTGCATATTACCTTACTTCGTGACCGGGGTTTTAGTTAACCGGGTCGGAAAGAAGTTTCTTTTTATAGGTAAGTTATGGCTGAATTTTGCAGGAAAAAATATGTTTTACTTTGTGCACAAGGATTCCTTGCTCTTCTAAGATCAATATTTGGTGTTTCACATCGGAAATCTCAAACATCCATATGATCAAACGGAAAAAGAGGTATAAGTTGCTACCTGAAAAACCAAAGTTATATTCAACTGGTAGTTATAAATAGGTAGGGAACGCCATTATCAGCTTAAAGACTCTGCTGAATATTAAGCCTCCATAGAGCCCCACTTTGAACGCTTGCTTGCCTCTTGCATCCACCGAGTGGAGGCTGGGCTTCTGCTTCTTCAAGTTCAACCCCAGAATCTTTACTCCCCATTGATTTTTGATTCTGGGAGCGATGTAGCTTGTTTATTATAATTTAAACTAGCCAATCAGATATTTATTCTTTTGCCGATATTTGGGATCATTAATTTTTGGGGGAAAGAAGCCCCTAGCATAGCTCATTTCATAATTCGTTGCGTGACTTTGTGCTTATTATTGAAGCCAATAAGTAAGAGAACGACTCAGTGCCAATAAATGCAGGTAATAAAACCCTTATAGTGTTGGTTTTTTACAGCTGCTGGCTTAATATGCGTTGGCGCAATCTGCGGGATCCGATGGGCGAACACCAAGGCAGCTATTGTAGCCCTTTTTTCTATTATCACAGCTGTCGCTCAAGTAACAATGAGTCTGAACCAAGCGATCACAGTTGAGTTCTTTCCAACCACTACAAGGTAAGATAACTTATAATCAGTAAGATGTTTTTATAATACTATAATATCACTATTCATAAAAACCTAAATAGTTTCATTACGTGTTTTTTAGTTTTTGTTCTGGCTCTCCGTGGCTTTGTCAGCGTGAACTAAATTTTATTTGTGATATAAGGATATCTGGTCTCATTCCCTAGGGATTAATCTATCTCCAATCTCCATATAGCATTTAGTCCAGATTGGTTCAAAGGTAACCAACTGACAGAAAAACCGAGCTGTATGTATGGTATGAATACACCCAACCATACATTTGAAAACTCAAATGTATGGCTGTACACTTTGTGATTCTATCTGCTTAGTAATTATAATAATTTAATTTAATTATTAAATTATTGTAATTTGACTTGGAAAAGTGCTATGAATTATAGCCTATTTGCAAGAAAACACTTTGTCTTTTATGGTTGGATGTTATCATACCAACCTTCTGTCTTAATTTAGTTACTTACATTCATCATCATCATCATCATCATCAGCCTCAAGATGTCCACTTGTGAATAGAGAGGGAGGGACACCATTTCGAAATTAGACTTTCTGATAAAGACACACATGGCTGTACAGATTTGTTTGAACACAAGGATGTCTTTGTATTAGGCACATTATTATATAACTCTTTGGTTTGTTTTTTTTTTTTTTTTTATAAAATACCGAACACCAAACTATAGCTGCGCCTTTAATATCTTTCTTTATTCACAAAACAAAACTCCACCAAATTTCTTTTATATTTTCACAATAAAAAGCCTTCCAATAAAAGTCACAGCTTATGAAACCCGCAGCTGTTCTCATAAAACAGTCATTCAAACTCAAAAAGTATTAACCGCTACATAATTCAGCACTTAGCCAAAATAGAAGCATTATTTAATTTGATTAATTAACGAATCAGTAAGCGTTCAGAATCTTGCACGAAATGAGCAAAATGGCGAAAGCGGCAACTTAATTGTTTCATTTCAATTGAAACCAAGATTCTAGTAACAATGGTATAGACATTAATATAAGCCGTTTGAGTATTTAGAGCAATTTACATTCATTGAATGAAGATAATCATCTCGGCCAGTGGTTCTAAATATTGTGATTAGGACACCCTTTGCCCGTTGGGGCTCTGTTAACAAACAATTGTGACCTTTTGCAACAAATTTAATTATAAAGGGTTATGGGATTGCAGAATGGTAGTAAAATTATTAATACTTTTTACGAGTATTTTTATGAGGGTAGATACAAAATTTGGTTTATTGATATTTATGTCGCAGGCGGATTTTGTAATCTGCCGCATTACATTTCAGCTAGCTGACTGTATGAAAATTAGTGCTGTTTTGTATTACGGATGGGTCAATGTTGATTAGACAGCATACGGTTGAATGAAAGTTCACTATAAAATATCTAACTAAGCTTAGGTACTTATATGCCGTCTATAAACACAGCTAGCCGTAATATTTGGGCGGTTAGATACTTTTTAAACTCTATTAAGTACCAAAAAATACCCACTACTTACTAACTGCCTTAGTATTAGTTAATTACAATGTTACCTTACCTATTATTTGGGCCTATACCTATCTTTTGACTAATCAAAATTTTGTTTTCAATAAAGCATTATTTTTTTGCTGTAAGGCCTGTAACTTACACAAACGTGGGCCGCAATAATGTTTTGTACAATTAGAAAATACAATTCGGCTTTGATTAGAGCCAACATAGATCAAAATATCTTACTGTGCTGAACAGTGAAACCATGCGACCCCTTACTATGTATTTCATTTAGTGTATGTACGTTGTACAATATTAGAAATTTAATATTATCTTTGTACTAAATAAATAAATTTCTATTTCTATTTCTATAACTCAAAACAGCACTGCTTTTTTAAACTGCTAGCTGGAATTTGATGGGGTGGATTAGTTTGGGGCTGTGTGTGTCTAAAAATATTTATTTATTTGTAATATGTTGCGAAATAAACTTGGTGACCGTCGTAAAAAGTTTAGCAACCACAGTCTCAGCGATTTGTATCAGAACTGACAGAGGCATGGTCCATAGAATAGTCTACACAAAATAAACGTCGAGATAGATTTACCTACAGATATCGTATAATCTATTCATTGAATGGGGCGGCCTTTGGATACCAACTAAGGTACTTCAAGCCCATTGTGTAGGTTTCTATTTTGAGCCTAAAACTAATCAAGGTAACCTTGAATTCGGTAACTTTTCATGGGAACGTCAAGGTCCAATATGGTCTGGCTTGCTTAGCAATGGGCTACAGACAAATTGATTTAAAAAACAATCGAAAAATACGTTAAGTACATCAAAGACGGAAAAAAATATTCCGTTGTCGAATTATTCAATAGTTATTTTTGAACGACTGGATAAAGGTAATCCGACATAAAAATTACTAACAAACTAGATCAAAAAGTCCCTATTTTTAGCTGCTTCGATTTACAAATTTAACTTTTTAATTCGTCTGTGTTTTGTTTGAGGCAAAGAAAAACTTTTGCCTGATTATTGAAACATCACAATAGACCCTGTGCCAGTCTGATCAATAGTGTATTGCACCTCATTTTATTTATATTTACAGAACTCTGGCGATTTCCCTAATGATGTTAAACGGTCGTATCGGTACTTTGGTTGGAAACATAATGTTTCCAATTCTATTGGACATGGGATGTGTGATACCGTTCTACACGATGACTGGAATGATGACATGTGAGTATATAGTATCAACACATATGTCCACACTTGTCTACACATACTATTACTATACTACCAGGGTGGTGTTAATAGGCATGATGACTAAAATTTTTTTTTGGATAAATTAATTGTATTCCGCAAATGATAAGCATTTGTGAAAACAAAAATTAAATATCTCAAAAAATTACCAAGTTACAAGCATTTTAAAAACCGGAATAGAAAGAGATAGGTCAAACGGCCAGTGAAGTCAGAGGAATGTCGTTATAGTACCTCATTACTAAGCTGTGGTAGCTTTTCATACAATCTCTTTGGCATGTGACGTCACGAGTAGATTTTTCATAGTAACTGGGGGCGCTCTGTTTCGCAAGAAAGGACAGGAGATGCCTGCTGTAGAAACTTTAAAAGCTTATTACTCCGTGATTTATTTGCCGATTTTGCTTATTTTTTTCAATTATTGCATTCATTTTTCATCTTTATAAAAGTTGTATTTACTTGTTGATTTTTAATAGTGGTCATCATGCCTATTATGTGTGGTTCTCTAGCTAAACTAAACTGAAAGTTTCATCATCATCATCATCATCAGCCTGAAGACGTCCACTGTTGAACATAGGCCTCCCCAAAAAGCGCCACTTTGAGCGGCTGCTTGCCTCTTGCATCCATCGGCTCCCTACGGTTCTGAACTGAAAGTATATGGTGGTACATTTCCGATAAGGGTTAAATGAAAAAGACGGCAAACCAACCGACAAAGAAGCAAATTTCACCACCGCCTACTTTTTTTTAATCTTTTGTCTTTATTGTGATTATGCTGTTTTGCCTATGCTCTGCAGTGGACGTATTTAGTTCATTGATGAGGATTTTATTGTTTTTAGTATCAATTGGCTTTTACAGAATGTAATGTAACGCAATTGAAAGAAATCAATCAACAAACAACACTTCTAGGCAAACACGCTCTATCGTCGACCGCGTCATCACTAACCTTCAGGTGAAACCGTGATCACATGTTAGCCTATCGATGAAAATAAAAAAACAATATGAAGACGCCCATCTGTTGAACATGTTAGGCCGCTCTCATTAAACGCTACTTTGAGCAGCTGCTTTCTTCCTGCATCCATCGGCTTGCCGCGGTTTTGAAATTGTTACCATGGTAGTTATCAATTTATACAAGGTGACCTTGAGTTGATATGTTATCCCGAAAGGGGGTAAATCTACACCCCAAGATAGACAATGTTTCTTCAACGACTTTACTAAATTAATAGTTTTTCATATCAGAAATGCCATGTAAAGTTTACGTTCGAAAATAGCCTTAGCCCAGCTGGGTGGCTGAACTTCGTCCTTGACCGAGTACACATAAATGAGTCTAACGACCTATGTTTAGAAATGAATTTATAGTATCTTGTTAACTCTCGTAGCGATCGCACGTGCAATTTTGCGAGTGGATTTATTTTTTACCATGGAAGTTTGGAAACACCCAGTTTCAAGTAAGACTCTCACAACTTGAAGGGTGTCATGGTCCCAGTCCCCCCCCTTCGGGATAACATACCAATTCAAGGTCACCTTGTATTAACTTGTTGTGTTATTTTCAGGTGTAACGTTCATGTCACTATTTCTACCGACAAAGAAGCAATAATTTAATACAGTACCTAAAGAAATATCATAAATTCATCAATCAAATCAATTTAAAGTATATCTCAAAACAGCAGCAATTTTTTATCGTTGTCGAATGCCTACCTCCGGTTCACTCTCATAGTGTATAAATACTACAGACTTAATTTTTTTACATTGTCCTATAACCCCACTACTTTAATTTTGAATTTAATTAATAGCTATAAGTTAGTGTCTATCGTTTTGTAAAAAAAGAAAAATTTAGGTATTAATAAAACTTTAATAAAATAGGATGTTTTTTTCCAAAAGTATTGTCTCTTTTTCAAATAAGTAGTAGTTTAAAATTAATAATGCTTAATAATATTAACGGAATTTGATCACATAAATTAGATCTTGGACCTTAATTAGGTTTTTTGTATCTTGTGACCCAGGAACTACGAGGACTATGGTCCCACAACACCCGAGCCCTAAACAAGTATTTGCATTTTTTTTATGCTATAGGTAGCAAAAAAGCATACGGCCCTCCTGATGGGAAGAGGTCACCGTAGCCTATGGACATCTGTAGCACTAGACGTGCCACCGATGCGTTGCTTACCCTGTGATAATACTCTTTTGACCCTCCTTTTAAATTGCTGCATGTTGTAACTCTGGGGAAAGACCGCTGGTGGAAGCTCATTTCACATCTTACAGGTGTACGGTAAGAAAGTGTGCATAAACCGAGTCGTATGCGACTTCCACGACTCAATAATGTGTGGATGAACTTTTTCACTATTTTCACTCTTTTGTATCATTCGAATAATTCTTCAGAGCATTACCCATTGTAAATACGGTAAAATATACAAAGAGATCCAATATCTCTGCGTATTTAGAGAGGCTCCAGGTGTTCGGTAAGCTTAGGATTGCCGACGATTTTGACAGTTCGACGTAGTATCTAGTCAAGAGGCTGAACTTGATACTTGGGTGCTCCGTTCCAAAGGTGAGAGCAGTACTCCACGTGAGGTCGGACTTGCGCTTTGTAAAGCAAAAGGCTTTGTCCTTTCACAATAAATATCTACTTTACCTGATGTTGCAGGAATCCATTGACTGTAAATCCAGTTGAGCAATTATGCAACTTCCCTTCATACGAATCTGCACGGAACAAGTGGGAGTAAAAATAATTGAAATTAATTTGTACTTTTTTCCACGGGACTATTGAGAAAAAAGTCTCAACAGTTCCGTTAAGAAACTACTTCCACGGAACACTTGGGAGTAAACGGAAAATTTGTGGTCAATTTCAACCACTAAATGAGCTTTATAATCTTTACAGGAATCGAACAAACTGTTTAATATCACAAACGCAAATCAATAAATTTCAAAATTCTTCGGCCAATGAAATAATTCAAATCAAGAAACTGGCATAGAACTGCCTGAAAATTCTCAAGTCCAAGACAAAGTTTCGACTTTGACTTTAAACAGATTCGTCAACGCTGAAATTCGGTTGTGTCCAAGTTGCCGTTTGCATGGCGAGTGATAAACTTAGTTCTGCGGACTTTGTTAGCTGTGGACACAATGTAACGCCTAAACAGTGATTAAACTTTAGATTGCGGACAGTTTCGACTTCCGAAAAATCAAGCTTAGAGCAAAACGCTGCGCAGAAAGCATTTTTAGGGTTACGTAGCCAAAGCGTAAAGCAAACCCTATTCAAAGCTCCGCTGTCCGTCTGTCTGTCAGTGGTACGGGACCCTTTGTGCGCGAGTCCGACTTGCACTTGGCCGGTTTTTGTAAAAGCTGAGTGATGGAACTATTATATTCAAACACCACATTTGAAAAATATAATCTGGGAGTTTTCAAGAGATACCGGTTCACAATAGTAAAGCGGTATCTTCTAGGTAAGCATGTTCCATGGTCGACCACATCACCACTTACCATTTAGTGAGACAGTGGTCAAAGACAAGCAAGCCTATCAAAGGTTAAAAAAGCATTTGAGCGTACATATATAACATAGAATATTTTTAAATCCCTGGCTATTCCCTTAGCTGATGGCTGCGGAGGCACTCACGGGAAGAGATTGGATGGCCCTATTCGCAAACCGGGACGAAACGGTCATGAAGGGGCTTAAAGCTACTTCGCAATCCAACAAGAAATAATATTTACGATGTTAAAATTTACAAGTTTAAATACTGACTCAAAACTAATAACATTCAAAGTATAGCTGTGAGGTTAACCCAAACGGTTTTCATTAAATCTTGATGCTTTATTGGTACGCCTATGCCCAACGGATTATATTGTCAACTGTTTCGATTATGCGCTACAGATTAGAGAAATAAGACTATGCGCTAAGAAAATTGAAGGGAATAAAAGATCGAGGTTGTGTTACAGAGAAAACGTCTCGAGTATGTTAGTTTACGACTCCACAGAGGCCGTATTTGGAAATAGTCTTAGCAATTTGATGATGTATTTGTTTTTTATATATTTTTGGCTTCATTCACGAGAACGTAAACTTTTGCGTTCCATTACCGGTGCTTGTTTGTTTTACGTTTTTGTTAAAGAAACCTGACTAGCGTAGGCCGGTTCCCATTAGGTGGACCGACGATCTGGTGAAAGCTGCGGGAAGACAATGAATGCAAGAGGTGAGCAGCCACTCAAAGTAGCGGTCTCTGGGGAAGCGCTATGCTCAGCAGTGGACGTCTTCAGATTGTTGATGATACAGACTTTAACAGTCGAACGTCAGTTTTTGCTAGCTCTGTGGTAGTTAATATCATAAGCTACATTAACCAACTTGTTAGGAATAATTTCAAATGAGCGGATTCATTAGCCGGACATTAATGCGTGCGCAGCCGTTCGATTAGCGATAATACCAATAGCGGTAATGTACCGATAGCGGCAACAATGGCTAAATTAAATTCGGTCCGTGTGGCTCGCACAATAAACGTACCCCATTATTTTACGGACGTGGAATGATTTGAAAGTAAGTTAAATGTTTTATGTTTTGATAAAATTTAACTGTAATTTTACTCTAATTTGTATTTTAGTATCTACAAATAAATAAATACATTGACTATTCAATTATTAGAGGTGTTATTCGTTATAAATCGACTAAAATCGAAACTAGTTGAACATCACCATCGAATGAAGTAAAAGTCTCTATGGTCCCTGAGGAAAAAAATGCCTCCTCAGTTTAAATTGCATCTCGCGCCGAGCCGGCGCGTGCCGACAACATAATACGGGCCCGATAGCTCAGTTGGTAGTATCCCTGCTTTCTGAACTGAGGGCTGTGGGTTCGATTCCTACCCAGTACAAACATTTGTGTGATGAACATAGATGTTTGTTCTGCGTCTGGGTGTTATATTGTATTATATGTATGTATTTACAAACAAAAAAGTATCCAAGTATTATATCAGTTATCTGGTTCCCATAGTACAAGCTATGCTTAGTTTGGGGCTAGATGGCGCTGTGTGAAATGTCCACACATATTTATTATTATTATTATTTTATTATAATAGTGTCCTTTAGGTACGGCGGAGCGTCAATCATTATGTGTAGTATAATTGTGTGTGCGTTTTATACTACAACACACGTAAAAATGCATGTGTTTAGAAAGCCAAGTAATGTTACTTATCAAAACTAATTTTGAAATTTTATAACACTGCTTTTTTTCGTAGAAACCGTCAATATACAAAATCATACCGCGCTATTTGAGGTTAGTAAATTCTTATTTACTTTGGATTGCTTTGGGACCTACCTACGCCTGTGTGGTTATGAAAGAAGTAAATAAAATGAGGCTGTAGGCTGAAAGTAGGCTGGCTCCCCACTAGGTGTACCGAGCCGATGGATGCAGGAGGCGAGCTCAAAGTGGTGCTCGGTGGGGGAGGCCTAATGTTCAGCAGTAGATGTCTTCAGGCTAAAACTACAAGGACCAGTCAATGATGACCTACAGTATAGGTCATCATTGACTGGTTATTACCCTTTTTCGTTAGACCATGGTCCTTGTAGTTTCTGGATTCCTATAGGTCCTATAGGAATCCAGAAACTACAAGGACCATGGTCTAACGAAAAAGGGTGATAACCACGCCCACACACAGAACGAGTACTTACATATTTGGGCTTTTTTCCGTGGACAAATACTTACCCTGTCCATGAAATCGGACCCCAGTTTAACACCTTCATTATCCTCTTTGAAGAATAATATGACATTGTAACCAACAATAACAATCGGAGTATCTCAGAACAAGTAGTTAATACTTAATACTTGGTGTCCTCAGTAAACAAATCTAATATTTACCCGCTTCTACTCACAAACTTCTAACAACCTCGAACTCAATTATTAAACTGTAATTCGGTATACAGCTAGACGTCCACCGTCACGTCATTCCTGGAACAAGTTTTAGGGAACAATGACGTCATTCCCGGAACGAGTTTAAGTGAACGTCATTGTAGGAATGAGTTTTAGTAAACAAAGATGTGGAAGTAAGTCAGTCTCGGAAGTCGGGACGGAACAAAGCCTTGCTAATGGGCAGGCTTAGATCGAGCTGTCGACTTGGCCTTGGAACACTGAGGCTTAAAGTTTTAGCAATGCCTTTTAGACTCACTTTTACCTTATTAAACCCTTTCGCAATCATGAGAAAAATGTTTAGATATAATTAACAACATAACTGGGAGTATTATTTTAATTAGCTCGTTATTAGTGTAAGAAGAATAATTACAAAAACAACGCGAAACAAACTAAAGCGCTGCCAAAAAACTCTACATTAAAGCCACTAAAAAGATTGAAATAATTAAACATTTTTTGAATTTTTTGACGTTTGGGTTTATCTATTTTATTTCAGATCTTTTTTATTGGAAAACAATAATTACTTATTCATCATTATAATAATCATCAACAACCCGAAGACGTCCGCTTCTGAACATAGGCTTTGCCCACAGAGTGCCACCTTGAGCGGCTGCTCAAGAGATACAGCCTTCGTGCGCAAGTCCGACTCGCACTTGGCCGGGTTTTAGGTTTATTTTAGTGCATATAGCACCCAACAAAACTGAAAAATGATTTGATCGAATTATTTTATATTTTTATCTCTCTATGTCGTACCTAAATAGCGAAGAGACCACTGCAATTATTTAAGTACGTAACAGAGAGATAAGTTCGAACTTAGGAGCTCTCAAGCGTTAGCACAGACGGGCACATGATATCATTTACTCCTTTTTATCTGACTTTGTTCCTAAAATACTGTGATACCTATAATACCGGTTGCTTTTCCCATCCACCGGAATAAAGTATTGGAGCTAAAAGTGATGCCTCGTTTTAGGCACCGTGCCAACTGGTACGAGGCACTGGTTCACCAACCTTAGATTAATCTATTCGGTGCTGTAAATAACTCTTTGTCTTTATCTGTGCTTGAATAAACGTTGAGTCAGAAATGGAAAAAATAATTGGAGGAAAATAACAGTAATTAGTATTTTATGGTGTATGGTTTACTACGATTTGACAAAAAACACTGTTCTAAAAATACAGTAGGTACCCTTCAACTATATTAGGTATTGCAAATATATAAAAATAGACATCACAGAGCAGGGGCCTTACCACAAACTAATAATAAACCATCATGTTTCGTGACAGTAATGCTTCAAGGTTACAATAATATTGTTTGGATTCGTACCATGAACTTTAAAGTATTCCTGCGTGAGAACGAGACATCTACATTTTTATATAGCGTTATCACTGTCGCACGTCGCGCGTCGGTGTCAACAATCATGATGTATTTGAGTGAACGATTTAACGTGACGCCATCAAAACTGCTCTGCGTCCAACAGCATTACAGTATTCTTACTTTTAAATAATTTTTCAAAGTATGATTGAAGTAATAATGCTATAAGAGGTTGTGGTAGGCCCTCAGAGACATTATGATGCTCGCGCCCCGCCGCGCGCCGACCGAGCTGAAATTTATATGGAGTTCCATTACTAACACAGGCGCTGAACGCTTACACTAACGACAAAACGATACTACTGCATTTTTTGTCCAGGTAAATAACAGAAACTTTTTTTAAACGTGACACGCTTGAGTTTTACGAAAACTGTTGGAGGCACTTTGCCTCCAAAGATTATATTGGACAGCCTCCGTGGTGCGGTGGTTGAGCAAGTCGGCTCATAACCCGGAGGTGGCGGGTTCGATTCCCGCGACAGGACAAGTATTTGTGCCCGAAAAAAAAATGTGCTAATACTTGCTCTGTGTCTGGGTGTTGTGGGGTCATGGTCCTCGTAGTTCCTGGGTCCCTAGATACAGGGAATCCTAGTTAGGGTCCAGGATCTTCGTATGTGATCGTTGGGCGTTATTTATTTATTTATATATAATCTACTAGCGCCTCAATCTGGGTGCGATCGTCGATTTTTCACAGCTTCTAGTACTGACTGAAATTAAAAAAAAAACAAAAGAAAATCGCTTATAAAACAAAAAATTTAAGGTACACCATCAAAGTCAGGCCAGTAAAAGCTACATTTCACGCCATGTAATGGAAGCAGAGGAATTTAACTTTTCTAGAATGTTCTTAGTCAACATAATTAGTGAAAATGGCAACGCTCGAGAACTCAAATTGAAATCTTACTCCGTTTTATCCAGGATTGTTACTGCGTCTGCAAACGTAATTAAGCTTACTTATTCAAGTGGAGAGGTTTTTTGAGGTCAAAATTTAAAGAGACCGACTCGCAGATTACTTGTTTGATAACTCAAAAGGGAATAATCCAGGGAACGGGCAGTATTTCCTCGGTGTAGTGTTTGTTGAGTGTCTCTCCGACACCGGCTCAGAGACGCGGACACGTCCATCCCAGTCGACGGCTCCAGTGAGACTGAGCAGTGACGCGTGCCGCTCGCGCGCTTGAGACGAGTCCCGCTTAGGTCTCTTCGGTACCCAAGCAATACACTCAGTATAATGTAGTCTATCATTGGTCCCATACACTACACTCGGTACATTAAAATCTGTGATCACCAAGCCTCCTGCCAAGAGTGGTGTTAAATGTTAAATTCTTCTATGATGATTGTCTAAAGTGATTTTTATGACGTATTCTGGCTGTTGTTGATGACCAGCCAGCTTTGAAATGGCAACGTTGAAAATTTTGGAGTGTTATCCAGTAAAATGCTGAAGCCGAACGTCTAATTCGACATCTGTTTTGTCACGTCTTAATATGAAATGTATGGTCTATTTTTGAAGAGGTACATGATTAAGAGATTTCTATTGCATTTTATTCTATGAAAGTTTGGTTTAAGGGCTCCTTTTTAGGGGTTTTTAGGGTTCCGTACCCAAAGGGTAATCGAACCCTATTACTAAGGCTCCGATGTCCATCTGTCTGTCCGTCTGTCCAGTTGAAATTTTCACAAATGATGTATTTCTGTGCCGCGATAACAACAAATACTAAAAACCAGAATAACATAAATATTTAAGGGGGCTCCCTTATAACAAACGTGACTACTTTTTTGTTTTTATAAATATTAGTAGGAACTTCGTGCGCGAATCTGACTCGCACTTGGCCGGTTTTTAGATAAACAACCAACTAAAATATAAGAACTAATAATGGTAGCTCGTTTTCGCAAAATTCAAATGTCAGCTTCAAGTGACATCTCAATTGAATTAAGTACACAGGGAGTTTTGGCGGGAACGCGGAAAAGTTCACATCGTTGCATTGTATTATTTTTTAAAACTTGTTCTTTTCCCAGTGTTAATGTTCAAAATTGGTGGCGATTTACGCATTATGTGATGAATTACAAGCATGCGTGTAGGCAAGTGATATAATGTGGTGAAACATGGTTTTTCGTGTTGCTTCCAAAACTCCATAGCATCGTCTAGTAAAGTTGCCACCACTTTGCTGGAGCATGACTTAGACTGGACTATGACTATGACTATTATTATGACTGCGCGAAATATTTTATTAACACGATGAAAATTATAATACTTGACCCTGGCTAAATACACTAAGTGTGGAGCCAAAATATAACAAAAAAAAAATTAAGTACACAGCTCTAGAAAATCATTCGCAGAGCTGCAAATTTTAACTTTACAGCCAATTACAGATGGCAGTTAACCTTGATAGCGATAGGTCTACATTAGGATAAGGGTCACTCACTCTTGAGGATAGGTAATCGATAGCAATAAACCTGTAATAGGTATTAAAATGGGTAGTAAAATCCTCAATCCAAGGGCCTAGTTAAACCTAATGACCGAATTACATTGTGTATCCGAATTCTATTTTGAAATATTTTGTTTCATTTATCAAGATGAAATCTCCATGCGTTCATTATTGCCTAGTACCTTGTAGGTTAAAAATAGCCACATTTAATTCTCATTAGACTTGGAAAAATAATATTTCGATGACACTTGGGCAAATAAGGCTTTGACATAATGACACTTGACCAAATAAGACTTGGACAAATCAAGGGTTTTAGCATTTTTTCGGAGTTTGACAAAATAAGTCTGGCAACATGGTAATCAAGTCATTAAGAATAGGTATGTTGGACCGTGGGGACCCCACTAGATAGACCGATGATCTGGTGAAAGCTGCGGAGAGCCGATAGATGCAAGAGGAAAGCAGCCGCTCACAGTGGCGCTCTTTGGGGAGACCTATGTTCAGCAGTAGGCGTCTTCAGGTTGATAATGATGACGATGATGTTTGTCCTGGTATGAATCGAGCCCATGACCACGCCGTAGAAGATAGAGCTACTACCAACTAAACTGCAGCCAGTCAAAGAAAACCAAAACCTCTTGTTATAACTACATTAAAAATTAATGCTGTGAAGTTAGCGCGAAACGCTGCACAGCACTGAGCGGTCATCGGCATTGCTACAAAGAGAATACACTTATAAAGCCTAATAGATTATAGATACAGATTTACGTTACTTTGTACTTTTATTGTGCATTTTTATTATTTTGTTCGCTGTCTTTTTCAGGAGAAAAACATTTTATTTTCTCTGACACATGATTTTATTCACCAAAGCTTTAAAAGAGTTTTTTAATGTTCTCTTTGTGAATTTTGAAACAGTGTTCTGTAGAATTCTAGAAACAAGCAAAGGTACATATTTCAAAAACAGTCGCTGTAATTACTGAATTTATTTATTTCCGAGAAGCACGTAGACATTGGAAAGTTATTGGTACCATAATGATAACGAAACCTATTAATCTTTCTTTAAAAATATAAATAGGTACTGCGAACTGGTGGGAAGTGAGGGTTAAGTGGTGGAAAGTGAGAGAAAGGCCGAGGTAAGTGGTGAACAAATGACTCTGTGGTGGATGTGGTGGATGTGTTGGATGTGTTGGATGTGTTGTATGTGGTGGATGTGGTGGATGTGGTGGATGTGGTGGATGTGGTGGATGTGGTGGATGTGGTGGATGTGGTGGATGTGGTGGATGTGGTGGATGTGGTGGATGTGGTGGATGTGGTGGATGTGGTGGATGTGGTGGATGTGGTGGATGTGGTGGATGTGGTGGATGTGGTGGATGTGGTGGATGTGGTGGATGTGGTGGATGTGGTGGATGTGGTGGATGTGGGATGTGGTGGATGTAGTGGATGTGGTGAAGAATAAGAGGGGGAATGTACAGCAAAGTGAGAGTAAGTCAATGTAGGGAGTGAATAAGGTGGGGAAGGGAAACTCCTAAATTAAGTTTGGTTAATAGTTAGCACGACATTCATTGGCCTATATAACAGAACCATGGAGCTAATAAAAATAAGAAGGAGGGAATCCCGTCTGATCCGAAACTGAAGCACCCTTAGGAAGCCGGAACGCTTCGTACGTACGAGCGGAACACGCACACACTCACATCATATGCAGCCGGTCGCCCTACTTCCATCTGACACACATATGTAATATGTCCGCCATTTTGGGCTTCAGTTCCATGTCAATCAAAACTCAATTTTTCTTTTTATTATTTCATCCATGCACTATATTATTATGCCCAGTCATCGATTGTTGCTCAAGTAGAGGTCATTATCTCTAGGCAAGCTTGTTAAACCCTAGACCGCATCGTCACTTAGCATCAGATGAGATAGCACAAGCGCAAGCCTATTCCACGATAAAAAAAAAGAAAAAAAGAGGTTTCATTCACTATTTACCTTTTATTCTATTTTTTTTTTGTGACCATTTTGTGAATGCAATGCAGTCGTGAGCTCATGACTGAGCACAATTCAGTAAAACGGACCATTTTACTACAATACAATTGACTACCAACTAGATTTTTAACAAACATAAAGACATTTAACGACGATGAATTTAAAGTAAAAACAACTAATTCGATATTCACACACATATCTACATTCTTATACATACACGAATAATTCAATGTAAGCAACATAATTGTTTGTGAGCCATTAAGGTTGCCACAGGCAGCTATCCACACAGTATCGCGTGTCGATATGGCTTTATAATAGCTTCCTTTGTTTTTAAACGGATGATAAATGGGAAAAAAAAATTAAGTTATTTTAGATGACCTTTATAAAATAAAACGAGTTATTTAACGTGACAGTAAACCATGAAGGTACGTCAATTATCATAAAAATTGTTCAAACAATTTAGCATAGATAACGCGATAAAACGTTATGAATAATTTTATTAATTTATGATATTGATAGTATGCACTTAACTATTTGAATATAGAAATGGTTAAGTTTTGATATTTAAATTTCTTTGGTTAAGAATGAAATAATTATGTTCTGTTGTTGGCTCGGTATTATTGACTTGACCGTGACTGGACTTTAGGCTTAGATGTGACTTTGACTTGACTCTGAATACATAAATGTAAATAACTGAAAGCTACTAGTTAAAATAAAAATAAAGTCCTTGTTAGACATGTCAGAAGGTACCTAATACCTATGGTTTTTAGTATAAAATGAAAAATTGCGCAAAACAATTGTTAAAATTCTTAAATAGGGTAATTACCCTAATAAATACAACATACCTTATGAATATTCTAAGTATGTAAACATTACATTTTCCCTGACAGAAACTTTAAAACCTAGACGTCTAGACTTGCGTGATCCATCAGCAGATCGTCACAATACGTGTGAATTGACAACCTTTCTAGTTAAGAAGGCAGTCGTATTTATATGAAAAGTTTTAAAATCATGCCAGAGGGTTATTCACAAAGGTACTCATGACATAAAACGTTTTACATTTCAGGAGCTTCGAGATTTTATCAGAAATTTAAAAGCGGTGAGGTGTAAAAATTGTGTGGACATTTGACGCTACGAGCGTCGAATGTGTTATGATTATCATCATTTAAAGGTTTCATTCACACGGGACACAAAATATCGACTACTTTACAAAATAGTTTTGTGCATGCAGTCTGTAGTTTGTATTTTAAGTGGGTATAATATACGTAATTACGTAGAGTGTAGTTTATAATCCCAAATAGAATAACGCGTGGAGAAGTATGATGTGAGAAAAACTGAACTTCTCTACGATTTTGGATCATTTAGATTCACTATCATAGTGATCCATAATCGTACACAATTTAAGTTTTTGATGAAGTAGGCATCGTTCAATGGCTTTTGTCAAAAGTGGCACTATAAAGTAAAATAAAATAACTTGATTCTCTAATATATATATAATAATCTCTGAAAACTAAGCCTGCTTACATCGTCCCCAGTCGTGATTGGTGTATGGTGGATGCGTTGTTTAAAAGGTAAAAATTACTTTTATTTACTCCGTGGCCGATCGACCATGTGCGATTGCATTTAGTTATCGCTTGCGCGGACAAAAAAATCATACGTCACCAACTTGAAAATGACTGCTACTTATCAAAAGTACGCCACACCAGCACAAATTCCTTTTTTTACATTGCCTTTTCATTTTCTTAAGCGACTGACACATAAATATCTACACATTCTTTCACACCTGCCAACACAGCTTTCTTCTCAACTAAACTTGCTACTCTCCATTGACAACTTTTTTGTTGTTCTATTCTCATAAGAAAGTCGCTCGTGTAGATGAAACCTTCTTATAAATTATCGTCATAATCATTATGCACGAGTGCTTTAGGGTGCGGCGTTGATGGCCAGATAAACATAACGGAACGTAATGCTGTGAAGTGCATTATGAGCTGTATTTTCACGGAATTTACGTAAAAAGGAGCGATAAAGCTTTATTCTGAATTCTGAGGATTGTGCATTAATTCTGCAATGTATACAGGTTAGAGGTAATTTAGTGTTATGCAGTAAAGTGCACTTAGAGAAGTGGTTTTTGATATGTTTATTTACTTGTTTAAGGTAATATTTTAGGTGGTGCTTTTTTTGTTATATTTTGGCTCCACACAAAGTGTATTTAGCCAGTGTCAAGTATTATAATTTTCATCGTGTCATTAAATATTTCACGCAAAGTCATGTCCTAGTCATAGTCATAGGTCCAGTCTAAGTCAGGTAGTCATAGTCCAGACTACCTAGAAGTCATGCTCCAGCAAAGTGGTGGCAACTTTACTAAAGCTTCTATGGAATTTTGGAAGCAACACGAGAAATCACGTTTCACCACATCATATAACTTGCCCTCGCTCATGCTCGTAATTCAGCACTTAATGCGTAAAACGCCACCAATTTTAAACATTAACACTGGAAAAAAACACAAGTTTTGAAAAATAATACAATGCAACGACGTGAAGTTTTCCGTGTTCCCGCCAAAAACCCAGGTGGTGCTTTTACTTATTACACCGATATTTGATTCTGTTGTTTTGTTTTAAATGCCATATTTGTACGTCATCGCGTTTTCGGTCTTCCATTTGCTGTCTGAAGAGTTTGTATGTTATACTCACGACTTACTTTAGTTGCGTGATTTCTTATCAGCAAACATACCTGTAGACAAAAACGTATAATCAATAAACTTATTGAAGTGATATGAAATAATTGAACTATCAAAACATGGGTACAGATAAAGGTGGTATAGAATGTCATTCGATTCCTCTTGTTCTACCTTAAGAAGGCATACAATTATTTTAGATTACAATTACAATTACAAACATATTGATACAATCGCATTATATAAAATTAATATTAAGGTGCCCAATTAAAATTTACATTTGTATACAGCAGATAATAATGATAATGAAACATAATAAATAATTATTATACAAATTTTAAAAATAAGTCCTTGGTTACCACGGCTGTAATAGTCCAAATTGGGTTGTTATGTGTACTTAGTGCTTGCACACTACTGCTTGGCGGCAGAATAACTAGCAAAGAGGTGGTACCTATCTAGACGAACTTTTCAGAAAAGTCCTACCACCTAAAAGTAGGTTATAGATTTATTTAGTTTTCAAGTGAAAAAACAAAAAAGCATCTGCACGTATTCTCATAAATCTTTTCGAAAACCCACAGTAAATCACACGGGCGAACCTTTTAATGGATTTTCAATCAAGAAAGCAAAACGAATTAAACTCCGTTATCCCATCTGTATTTTCTGCGACAAATCCGGAAAGGTTCTACTTACGGTCGGCTGAACGTTAGAAATGGGTAGTGCCAACCTTAGAGGCATAGAAAAAGTAGGTATTATAGCCTAGCAGTCTCAGCAGTGGTTTTGGACGTCTGATGAGCTATAGCCCTAGTACGTATACATTTTTTCTAATGTAGCTAGGTTTTTTGCAAACCGGAAATAGTTCGTTTACATGAAAATCAAGGATTTCTGACAACTTGCAACATGAGTGATTCGAAAATCAAATACAATCGTAATGTTAATCGTTTGGCGGGAATAGGCTTGTTAAATTCTTACCTCGGTTCGAACTAGGGCCGCTCTATATTGCTGTACCTACTCGATAATATTATCGATAAATATTTATGTAGGAGGTAATAAGCAGTTTTATGTAATTTTAACTTTATTGATCTCTCGCTAGATTGCATTGGCGACAGTTCTGAAAACATTAGATTATGTTAATATATGTGGTTTATATCCTCTTGCGTTCATGATAAAAAAAAAGATCATCAGGGTCATATCTTAATGATGAAGGAACAAAACTGACAATGCCGAAAAGAAAATCTATTATAAAAAGCTACTATAGCAGCTTGAAGACTTTTCTTCAAAACTTACCAACTGATCTATCAGGCCAGTCAAAGATTGTTTTGTTATTTTGCTTAGAGTGAATTCAACAACAAGCTTCAAATAAATATCTGAAATCGTGTGAGATAAAACATTCAAAAGTAAAAGAAATGAACATAGGAATTTTTAATTTACGAAAAGACTTCCTCTGATTTTACAAGACATTCCGACATTCTTTGTCGAACCAAATCTCTACAGCAAGAATTTGTCTTATGATATTCAATCTAATGAGGATCCTCTACCTATATTCCTTACTTGCGAGATAAAATCCGAAATGAGGAGATCAAAAGAACTAATGTCACCGATATAGCTCTTAGAGTTACCAGGTTGAAGTGGAAGTGGGTAGGCCACATCGCTCGTAGAACTGACAACTGATGGGGAAAAAAGGTTCTCGAGTGGTAATTACTAACTGGAAGACGTGGCGTGCTGGCCCCTTGGACCAACTACCTGGTAAAACCGCGGGGAGCCGATGGCAGGAGGCAAATAGCTGCTCAAAGTGGTGCTCTACGGGGGAGGTCTACATTTCAGGAGTGGATATTTTTGGGCTGATGATGACGATGATTATGATTCTCTATAAGTGTAGAAAATGCATCATTGGGCTCATCTTGCATACATCAGTATTATACAAACAGCTTCAACAGTTGCAAAGATAATCAAATCAAATCCTACATAGCATACTCAATGTTATTTAATAAAAAAAGGACGATCGTCACCAGCGTGTACAACAAAACAGTTTTTATGAAAATCGTGTCGCGAAAATCCCGAGCCCAAACAAACAAAGACTATGTCGTAATTTTCATATTCCATTAGCATAAACACGCAATATTTGTGCATTTTAATATTTCAAAGTGCATTAGCGCATGCTACAGTGAAAAAATCCTAACCCAGATTTTAAAAAGTCTTCAACATTAGTAATTTAATTAATTTAACTCCCTGAAAGGGTGAGAAGTGTGACTTTTAACTTTCTTCTATCACGCAAAATACAAATTATTCTGTACATATTTTACTAAGTGGTAGGACTTTTCTGCAAAGTTCATCTAGTGTTATTCTGCCGCCAAGCAGCAGTGTGCAAGCACTACTGTGTTCCGGGTTGAAGGTTATTACTGGGCAAATGAGACTTGATGACCTGATCTCATAGACTAGTAATCTGATTACTTGACTGTGTGATGTCTCTGGATGACGTGCGCAGTGCAGTGTCACGCGAAACGTTTATTTTAAATTTCCGAGTGACACTGTAACTGTTTTAGCAGCCGTGTCGCTTAACACCAGGCGAACGACTAGCTTGTCACGTCATTCATTTTCTGAGAATAATCCACTGAGCCTAATTCCAGTAGAGGCTGGCTTAATACTGCCTAAAGATTCACGATGTCTTACGTGACAGCTCTAGAAAGGACTAACCCAAGGAACTTCTATACTAAGAATAGCATACCTTTATTTATAATAGAAGTTCCTTGTTACCACCTTATTATAATGTTAAGTGCACACCAACCCTTATAATCTTAGGTACTTGTGTTCAATCGTTTTGTTCAATACAGTCAGAGAAGTAACAATCGACGCCAGAGTAAAATTGCTATATTTCTCTAATCTGTGACCCACGGCCAAACTTATAAAAGTATAGATACTCATCAAAACTTGAAAGAATTGATAACCATCAATAAAATTTCTCCTCTCGCTTCTATAAAAAAAAAACCCAGTTTTATTTTGGATGAAATCAATAAATCATCTCAAGGATAAAACTTTTATGTTTTGCTAACTCGTAAAGATTTTACTCGTGGTCGACACTTAATGTAAAACTATTTAATAGTTTCTTTACACAAATCCTATTTCTTGGTTTATTAAAAATATTACAACAACAAATAATATTTCTTCGTGGTGAAGGTTTCATTGCGTACTTGCTAAACTTTAAATTGTCATCAATGTATTGTATATTTTCCCAGTGATTCTGATGGTGAATGGTGGTAAAATAATACTTAAAACAAAAGCTGTGCGCATCCCTTACTGTTATCAGTTTTTGTTGTCAACAGTTAGGTGACAATATAATATTCAGATATTATTTATATACCATAATATTCATATAAACTATTACTATTTTTAGAGAAATGAATACGCTAGTTTTCTTCCATATTTCACCTTTGCCTTTCTCATTTCAGCGAATACGTTATTCTCGCGTAGCCTATGAAAAACGTAGGCAAATATTTCTTCGTGTAAATTTCTCACTACAAAGACCGAGAGATGATACATAAGTACCTATACACCTAGCCTGCTCCAGAGCTGTGATACAAACGTATACACCTAGCCTGCCCCACTTTCTGCTTATACATCATAGTCATATCTGTGAACAGTAACTCACCTCTCCCCACTCTCCCCTGCTTTTCAGTTTGCTCGCTTTTGAGTCATTATAACAGAGTAGGGGCAGATAATATTATAAGTAGGTTATCTAGTGCACCATTGGTGCTGGTTTTAGATTTTTAGTACAAAATGAAAGTTTTCCCTGAAATTAGAAAAGTACTAAAAAGGAATCGATACCCATCACGTTTTAAAAATGTCGTGGTTCATCACTAAATAAAATCAAATAAAATAAAATGGCCTTTTATTATTCCTCTTCCTTTTTACAGTTTTTGCTTGTTGTTTTTGTTGCTTTCCTTACTTACTATTTATTATAGGCACCTTAATTTAATACATTTTTTTCATCACTAAGATTCCAATAAATATGTAGTAACTAGTGAAGCTCATGAGAACTCTTAGTTCTGAAATAAAAAAAAAAAGCACAGCACCCTGTTAGCCAATCCAACCCTTCGAAATCATTTCGATTCGCAATCTACCTCTCCGTCTCCTTCATCCTGAATGTAGATGACGGAGACGGAAAACGTAAATTTTGAATTAAAAACTCTTTCGATGGGTCTTTGATGCATTTTTGTTAGTATGCTGTTTTGGGAATTATTTACGTGCTCCTCAAATAGCAATCGAGCAATAGCTCTACAGTGCATTTTGGAAGTTCCTTGTAGTTAAAAGTTCTCAAAAAGAATCACCGCGCTATGTGATAAATTTTTACAATATTTTGAGACAAATAAATGTTTACTAAAGTTCTCTAAAAGATTGGTAGAATCGGGTTTTAGTGGGACCTGTAGTACACGTCGTGTACAGGTACACGTTTCACTAAAACCATCCAAAGGGTAACAAGAATGGCCTGTATTTATTTGTGCTTACCCTAAATGTTTTTTTTTTAAGATAAGGAATGTCGTGGCGAGCTAGTCGTTCACCTGATGTTAAGCAACACGGCTACCAATAACAGTTGCAGTGCCACTCGGAACTTTAAAATAATAAAGTTTTGCGTGTCACTGCACTGCGCACGTCATCCTGAGACATCACACAGTCTAGTAATCAGATTACCACACTGTGTAATCAGGTCATAAAGTCTCATTTGCCCAGTAATTTCACTAGCTACAATGCCCTTCAAACCGGAACACAGTGGAGCTTACACACTACTGCTTGGCGGCAGAATACCTAGACGAACTTTGCAGAAAAGTCCTACCACCTAGTAAAATGTGGTTGCATTAGTGTGCGTGTCTCAAGCCGCCATTATGATTGTTTTGTGTGAAATTCCCACACTGTTTACCTAAATTGTATCGTAGTTGTTCTACGTACTGGAAGGGGTGTGTTGCTGAATATATTTTGGACTTCATAAGCAGGCTGTACCTTTGCTGTTAACTATTTGTAAACTTAATGTAGCCGTGAATCTTTGTCTTCAAAGATAACTATAATATTGTATCAACGAGTATAAGGACAACACTACACCTTGTAGCTCTGTGATTTTATATCTTCAATAATTTTAAATGTGCAAGTGGGACAACGAATAGAGGGCTATAATCCTCTTAAGCGGATCACTTTCGAAAAACTTTGTAGGCACCAATCTTTTCTCTTTTCAACCATTTTCAAAAAAGAGGCGTCAATTTTTGTATGTTTTATGTAGAACGCTGTAGAACGTAACATTAAAACGATTCAGTGGCTGATTAAACATTTTTTTTTTCAGATTTGTCTCATGGAAGATTACAATACAACACAATACAAAAATACTTTATTGAACACCAAAAAACACAATAATGCATATTATGATACAACACGAAGAATGGCAGAACAACCGGCCTTATCGCATAAAAAGATCCATCATAATCATAATCGGTGCAGTAGTTTGGTTTTTAAATCAAATCAACTAAAAAAATGAAATTCAATTAATTTTTCAATTGAGTTGTGTTTTTTCAATTAAACTGTGTTCGTAACCTTTGCTTCGAATTTAAGACGATAGACAATATTATCCAAGTAGTTTTTAGTATGAAGTTGAGGTGATTGAAGTCAATTCAACCCCCTTTTTTACTGGGATTGTTTTTTTCTTAATATAATCACTTGACTCAAGGCAGCTTTTTTTATAACGCACAAGAGGCGTTAAGCACCTTCCAACTTTGTCAGACTGAAGAATACGACTAGCATTTTCATTCAAAGCTGCACTATTCCACAAATTGAAACCCTTCAGGCATTTTACTTTATCTGGAATACCAAGTTCTTAGTGAAGTCCTCCAGCGTCAGTGGCCGAAGAACGTTCGTAGGCACTTGTTACTAATTAAGTGCCTATCTGAGTCGGTGCTCTTTGGTATTAGCTATTTTAGTCAATTTTGGCCTCGTAATGCCACACTTTATTTTGGCCTAGTGTTTTCTGTAATGGGAAAATCATGCAAATGGCAAATGACAGTCTTAGTAGTTGAAAGGTTGAGCACCTCGGCTTATAACCTGGAGGCGAAAGGTTCGATTCTCACGACAGGACAAGTATTTTGTGAATAGAAAAAAGGGCTATTAAGTACTTGTTCCGAGTCTGGATGATGTCCTCGCAGTTCCTGGGTTCTTAGATACTATCTAGGCGATCCTGTAACTTGATTGCATAGAAGTAAAAATGAGGAGATTTTCAAATTTAGAATGAAACTTTTTTTTATAGTTGATCGAAAGTTTTTTAAATGTGAGTTATAGCGTATATCGGTTAGAATTTAGGCCAAAAAATGTGTGGTAAATATCCCTGCGTCTCGTTCTACTGGTGCGTTAGACGCGCTCTCTACTTTTGAGAATCTATTATTATATTGCCTAATCTTTTCTCTGTCATTTTCATTATGAAGTCTAGCAAATATTTTTATTTTATTGATTACTTTATTAATGATCTTGATAAACAAAACCTTATCAAACTTTAATCAAAACATTGTAGATCCACTGTCATTAAAACTCCGTTCAACAGAATTTTAAAGACCAGTACTTTCCATAAGTTCAATGACCTCCTCGACACTACATAGAAATCGTTTCACTAACAATAAACTTAAACATTCTGGCTCAAAGCACTACAGAAGGGCTTGAAAGTGTTAGAACAGTTTCGTTTTACGACGTCAATGTCCAAGGAAACGTCGCCCGTAGGTACTTAATACTAATTGAGTGTCTATCTATACGAGTCGCTGCTCTTTGGAACGGGCTAATTTCGCGCTAAGGGGTTCGCAAAGTTGGTTATTACTGTTTTTAGTGATATTACAGGAGTTTTGAGTAGGTAAGATGACGTCTTAGAATATTTAAAATAGTTGGGTGTTTTCAAAGATTTCGTATTTTTTTAATTAATTCGGTTTGTTATAAGGCTTCCTTATTTGAAAATCTTTAGCTTGAAATACAAAAATTCTATGCTTTTTGGAAAATCTGCATGCATAATAAATATTTTATATTAACGCAGCGTATAGATCGGCCCCTACTAACCACCAATAAACTGGTTAAAACCGCGAGGAGCCGATGGATGCGGGGGGGATGCAGCCGCTCGAAGTGGCGCTCTATGGGCAAGGCTCATGTTTAGCAGTAGACGTCTTCGGGCTGATGATAATGATGATAATAAAAAATCCTTTTCAAATACTTTAGTGTACTTAACCAAAAAAAAGCTTCACTTCATTCACCACAGCCCACAAAATCTTCTGTCAAAATCGGCCCCACATTTTTTAAATATTATCATGTGACCCAATGACCGCGTGCATCAAGCCACTGTATCACACAGGGTCCTGATATATCTTTAATAAGGGTCCTTTAGTCCCTACATATTTCCCGCTTATCCATGTCGTATCTGAGCAATAATCTATGTTACGTAATACTGTAATACCCAGGGGTCCCGAAAATATTTAACATCGGAGGAAATTGCGGGGATCGGCTCACAGTTTCGTTATTTTTTCATTATTTGATAGGTAGATAGATATTGTAGGTTATCCGTTAGGTTGGGATAGAATATAGTACCAATATCTGAAATTCTCACCATTTGACTGTGTTGCCATATATACTGATTTATCTGTACTAGTACAGATTTTACGGTACCAATACAGATGACAGATTTAACCCTACTTTTATACAGATTTTTTGATTTGAATATTTTTAAACATTTCGAATATTAATTGATTGAATTAGGCGTGACCTCACGGAAGTTCATCTAAAATACAAAATGAAACAAGAATATCTAGCAACAATCCCTTTCACAATATAGATAATCTTATAGTTTTATTTTAGCAAATTACACTAGATATTCTTGTTTCATTTTGTATTTCGAATATTTCTCTTATTTTTAAACTAAGTAAGTAGGTACTCGTTTTAGTTTTGCATGCATTTTTTCATGTTTTGTTTTATCAAGTACTCTATCATCTGAATATGAGATCCGCCTAGCAGTTGACAGAATAGAAAAAAAAATTTCAAAAAACGTTGCTTAAAACTATGCAATGGACAAGATTTCATACGGATTTTGGTTTGTTGATCTCGTACAGATTTATACAGATTTCTAGACTTTTCAGTACAGATTCTTAAATTTGGGAGGTAGCAACACTGCCATTTGAACACACATATTTGTTGTATTTGTTTGTTTACACAGGACTTATGCCTATCTGCACTAAACTTTGACGGCTCCTAAGTTTGCACTTATTCTTTACCATGAACCACCAACTTAGCAGCTGATTTTTGTGACTCGAAAAAGGACGTGTGTGCACGTTGACGCGTTTTTGTGCACTAACGAAGTGCGATTTCTTGGTAGGTTCACGAGCCATTAGGCATCGAACATTGAAGGCCAAGTTACAACATTCTATATGCCCATTTCATTGTAGGTGGCTCCTAGTTTCTTCATCAGTGCGTGTCGTGACGTGTCGCTACATCAATGAAAAATCAACTGGCAGGCGTAACGCTGTTTGGTGCTTGACGCCGCTGAAATTCTGAAATTCGTCGATCTATGCAGTGGTGCGCGTAGTCCAAGTAGAACTGTTGCTACCTCTATTACCCAAGTGGTGCTTGCTCCACGTACCATTAGTGCGGCCTTCAATGTTCGATGCCAGCGCTATAGTTGCCCATTTGATTGTTGGGTAGCTTCTAGTTTCTTTATCGGTGCGCGGACGTATCACTACCGCAATGAAGACATCGCTGGCAGGCGTAACGCTGATCCATAGGTGCATGACGATGACGCTGGGCTGAAATTCGTATCTTTTGTCCAAGTAGTGCTAGCTCAACGAGCGATTAGTGCGGCTTTCAATGTTTTTTTTTTTTTTTTTTTTTTTTTTTTTTTTTTTTTTTTTTTTTTTTTTAATCAGCTTTACCACAGACACCGTGGGTCCGTGCTCTTTGTTAGTTTATCACTTATTGTTATATTTTTATTTTATTTTATTGAACAAAATATTTTACTAGAGAGGACAATTAAGTACTTAACCTATTTTTTTTTTTTTTTTTTTTTTTTTCGTTTTGTTTTTTTTTCGATTTGTGCATACACCGCGAGCAGACCAGCTCCCGCAAGCAGCGCCCGTTCACGAGCTTGACGCATGCGCCAGCCATCGCCCTCCTCAACCATTTTTGAGGGAAGAGGACGACCCGACGCACGACGCCGCCGCAAGAAGAAGCTTTTTAGTGAGCGTGAGTGCTCCCGGTGTACACACAATAATCATTTACATTCTAGTACTATTTTCTTCATACGAGCGGGATAATTGACAGGCTCCTTTCAATGTTCGATGCCAGTGTTTTATCTACGCGTGGCTCCTAGTTTCTTCATCAGTGAGTGGACGTGTCACTATAATAGCGTCATAACATAGGCGATATGGGTCAAACTCAAACACAAGCATAGTATAAAAAAGTCACTGAGCCCGATCGGGTTTTCATCCTGCCGCTGTCAGCTACTTTGAGCAGCGCATATCGTCGTACCATCTTGCCGGAGGGCGTCCTACATTAAGTTAGGTTCTTGCATGGTATTGATTTAGATTGAAGTCGATTACAAAGCTTGGGTTCAGATTCCCTTTATTAAGAGGATTAATTACTTTGGAGTGTTGAAACAAAATGAAATAAATACAGCTTACAGTGATGGTTGTCGAAATCAAAGAGTATTGCTGTTATACGGGCCCGATAGCTCAGTTGGTAGTATCCCTGCCTTCTGAACTGAGGGCTGTGGGTTCGATTCCTACCCAGGACAAACATTTTGTGTGATGAACATCGATGTTTGTTCTGCGTCTGGGTGTTATATTGTATTCTATGTATGTATTTACAAACAAAAAAGTATCTAAGTATTGTATCAGTTATCTGGTACCCATAGTACGAGCTATGCTTAGTTTGGGGCTAGATGGCGCTGTGTGACATGTCCACATATATTATTATAATAAGCAGTTACGCGCTTAACCTGTATAGTACTCGTTGACAAGCTCGAATACGAACCATTCGCATTCCATGGCTTGCCCACTGTTGGGACCCGTGCTTTCTGGGATGAGATTGAAGGCCACAATGCCCAACGCTGGCGAAGCGCGAGTTGTTAAATTTATCAGTGATGATATTTACATAAATAGTTCCTGAAAACTTAAGCATCAGAGGGATTTGAATTCGTTTCGTCCAATACACTAGGTACAGAGTATAGTGCTGATTGGAAGACCCATAATCAGTCGGAAGTTGTCCACTGCTGAACATAGACCACTTTGAACGCTTGATCATAGGGGGGATTTGCTACAATCACCACGCTTGGAAGGCGGCTTGGATGATCGCAGACGGTTTTAATGTACCGAAGAAAGTGCTGCTGCTTGTCCCTGGATATCCTCTTAGCTGGCTCTTACGGTACCCACGTAAAGAAACGGGGACCTGTTGGAAGACGCAGGTTTAAATCCCGATGGTTGCTGGGTAAATATCTTTATAACTATTCATTCGCTTACATCCGTTCCGAGTTGTTCTTTGGTAATCGAAACTTACATCAGCGTTGGGTCGGTTCGATAAATTGCAACGCTCATATTTTGTTGGATCAGTTGCTAGAAATATTATATGGAATTAATTTCGTGGGATTCGGGAGCTACCCCTATTTCAGTAGGTTATACCTCAAGGAAGTTTATACTTAAAACTTCCTTGGTATACCTACCTAACTAACTGGTGCTCTTTGTTCCGTTGAATACAATCTAGTTAATATCCAGCTTAGCCATTACGTAAACGCGATGACGTAAGTGTTGTTAGAGCTCTTGGAACAAGGTAACTACTTCAAAACTCTGTAAGCTGGCTAAGGCGGTTATGTCGAGAAATTAGAAAATTATCCTTTGCCGAGATATTAGTCCACGCTAAGTCAATATGTGAATGAATTGCTGTCAAAGTGATCCAGGAAAAACAAATTCAAATACCTCAATATCAGGCTAAAAACTCTGGTTTTTGGTCTGGTTTCCAAGTAAATAGTTGAACATAAATAATTCTAGAAAAATAAACTCCTAAGGAGCGGTGATCTTTAGTAATGTTTACAGAATATTTTATCGTACCAAAGGGAAGGTTAAAAGGTTTCTCTAATAAAAATTTAGCGTAACAAGCGATTTTCTTTGAAGGCATCGTCGGGGGAGATTACTGGTCAATACAGTTTGACTACCTTGGTTCGCGACGAGATTTATGGGGTATCACGCAAACATGACATAATATAGAAAATATTTATTTTATTTTATATATTTCGAGAATCCAACAGCGTTACATAAAATATACGGATAGAAGTTTTAGGTTACAATAAGGCCAGAAGAGGATTATACAAGTAACATGAAAATAAACGACCCTATTCCAATGTATAACAATCTTATCTTTCAAAAAGTTTTTAAGAGACTTTTTAAATGTTTTAATAATTATAAAACTTTAGTGATAAAATATAGATATTATATAGATAAATAAGTAAAAAATGATAACAAACTATAACATTCAGTAATTAAATCAAGAACCTAAATGAATATTTGTTATTCATTTTTAATAACTATGTATTTAAATTTACTTTAAACATATAAATGCACATTGTTATTATAATTAAAATGTGTAAACAATGGAACAAAATGTAATCCGTTGTAAAAAAGAAAACAAAACCCTAAATCCGTTTTGAGGTAACCTTATTATGTAAATGGATACGGAGAAGAGTCAATAACAAGTTGTTTTTCATACAGAAAACTACTCAACCTGATCAAACTATTTACACAATCTCTGATAGTTGGGAATGGATTTAATAAGATGTAAGATAGTGAATTATTCACCGGATAAAATATATTTTTCCGGAAAAACATCTAATTGTGAATCTGTACAGGAAGACTACTTCCTGTACAGATTCAGATTCAGATTGCTTCTCAGTAGACTACTACTGAGAAGCAATTAATTGTGGATTACCTGTATTTTTTTCGAACCAAAACAAAGCCGGAAATATAATAATACCCGTATAACACAAAATTAAAATGGAGTAGTATTAATAAAAGAGGCTATAATTTTTATCATCAAGCCGTTGCCTATATCCTAACTCGGCACGATCCGTTTTTGGCACAGAAACAAAACAAATGAACAAAATGTATCTAGAGCACAGATAAGAGAAAAAATCTCTGTGATCTAGACACTGACCTCTATTATTTTATTGATCCAGATCAGTGGATCTAGAGTAAGTTCAAGAGTAAGGTCGTTATTGTACCTCATTACTAAGCTGTGGTAGCTTTTCATACAATCTCTTTGGCCTGTGACGTCACGACTAGATTTTTCATAGTAACCGTGGGGGCACTCTGTTTCGCGAGAAAGGGACAGGAGCCTCCTGTATAAACTTTATTATAAAAGCTTATTACTCCGTGATTTATTTACCGATTTTGCTTATTTTTCAATTATTGCATTAATTTTTAATCTTCTTTATGAAAATAATAATTACTTGTTCATTTTTAATAGTAGTCATCATGCCTATTGTCCGTTAGTCGGTGATCTAGCGCTCGATCATTTTCTGCTCTGTCGAAATGACGTTTGACAGGCACGTTTGCGAAATTTACTGTGTACTTGTTGGAAAGAGTTCCATAATAAGCCAGCCGTTTTGATCCTTTTGACCATTTTAAAATTTCCAATGGAAAGGTGGCAGGAATGGGATGTCATTTACAAATTGCATAGTTAATTAACTTTCTGGCCACGATAGCTCTCTAAACTCTGTGGTGTATAGTTTTTACGACGATTGAGATTTTTATGATAAACAAACTGCAAATCAGCGCTACCTAAAATTTTGTATCCACAGCAAAGATCCCATACTTCCTGCGTGTTTGTGTATTCAAAGCATTGGCGTAAGGTAAAGAGTGTATGTATCTTGTAGGCTCAGATTAAAAAATCGACTATAGACGTTAGAAACTAGAACTTTTAAAAAGTGATGCCAAGTAATATCAAATAGAAAGGAAAACAAAATAAAATATAATGCAACATTCAGTGAATTGAAAACTCAGCATTAGTATTATCTTACCTATTTTTTTTAATTTCTGGTTTTTATTGCTACAGTCATTGTGAGTCTTATAATAATTTTATTGTAAACATTCCCTAGTGAACTATATAAAAAGAGGACATGTTTATGGTCCATTTTCATGAAAATAAATGATGTGTATATATAACAGTTGCTGTGATAATGACGATATTAATTAATGACAATAATTTTGAAAAATTAAATATATAAGTAATACGGTATGTAGTAGTAAGGTATGTCTTTAATTCTTGTTTCTCACTTTTTAAAGCCGTTTCATGAAGAGTACAGAACGTCGTACGAGTATGGTATGCTGCTTGAAAACATTATTCTAGTAAGCCTTTGTAATTTGGTATTACTTAGCTGAATTTGAAGAGTTACGAATGCTATCTACATTTTTTAGTCTGAGCTTTCTCTGTATTCCGTACATACAGCATCTACAGTACTGAATGCGTAATACCATCTCAGCGTGAAAAAGTACATATCACGACACGAATGTGTTAGAAAATTACTCTTCGAAACAAGGTACTTTTGCTCCAAGCTTTGATTCGCGGAAAAAATACACGTTTCCACAGAAAGATCGAGAACAATTTTATTTCATTTTCCACATTCACTTTTTTGTGTGACGTAATGAAATCTGGGTGGAAGATTAATCGATGGATGTGTAAGAAATTCCGAGGAATGTAAAGAGTGTAACAAAAGGATTTTTGTTAACCTACTTTATGAAATTGTGCTCATGCACGCTTTAAGGTTTTAGAGAAAAAAACAGCTATATGACGTGGATTTTGAATTCATATTCGTTTGAATAACCAGAGAAGGGTTGAGGGTTTTAAACATTACTTATTTCATAGCTTGTGTTTTAGCTAGCAGACAAGCATACGGGTCTCGTGATGGGAAAAGGTCATTGTAGGCTATATCATCGATATCTGTAGCCACTAATACAACACTAAGCTTTTTTTTATAATTTCCTAACAAAAAGATCTCAGGAAACTATCTTGTTTTTAATAATCAATCAATATCAATCAATCAATATGTATTTATTTCAGACAAACATTATCCATTTTCGTTAGTATAGCAGACTTAACCTATTATTAGTACTTGTTGGCGTTCATTTATTTAAGTTACTTTATGATATATTACATTTCATTGGCAATTAATTCAGAAATATATTACCTTATCTTGGTGTTATAGCACAAATTCATTAATTAATCAAATTACGGTATGTCAAAAAAAAAAAAAAAAAATAAATAAGATTAGATACATTACACACAGACTTAAAATTAGTAGAAATTAATTAGGTAATACAAAGTACAATCTTGGTCAAAAATAAAATAATTAAGTAAATGTCAAAAAATATACAAATAACTCAATACATCAAATAAGAACGTGTATGTATAATTTCATTAATCTATAAACCCTATCTAATACTGTTCAAGACCTAAGTTGCCTCACCATGCATTCCATATAATGCCGCATAAAGGGTGTGTTGATCCGGCCCGCTATAGTGTTCAGTAATTATGTATCTTTTATCTTTTTTCTCGGTAGCATCTGCGGTCACCAATCCGCCTGCCAAGCATTGTGGGTATGGCGAATCCCTTCCTATGATGTATATTGATGTATATGTTCAACGTAGACGGACATCTACCAGCTGTTGATGTGATTTGTTTTTAACAACCATTAAACAATAAAAAATTAATCATCGGATACTACAGTTTGTTTTATCCGATGATTAAATTCGCTTCATAATTATATAGATGCTAATATTATAATTGTGATAAGGTAAAATTACCTGAAGATAATGATAATTAAACACATAGATCAACCAATCTCATGTGGTTGGAGAGGCAATTAAAATTACGTGGCACCTATTTCACGATTAATTTAAGTTTAATTACATCTCACAGTATAAATATCCATCGAGTCACAACTATAAGTAGTTATTAGTTATATTACAGCCTCCGTGGTATGATAGTTGAGCATGTCAGCTCATAACCCGGAGGTGGCGGGTTCGATTCCCGCGACAGGACATGTATTCGTGCCAGAAAAAAAAAAATCTGTGTCTGGGTGTTATGGGACCATGGTCCTCGTAGTTCCTAGGTCCGTAGATACAGGGAATCCTAGTTAGGGTCCAGGATCTATGTATGTGATCGTTGTGAATGAATGACGTGACGAGCTAGTCGTTCGCCAGATGTTAAGCGACACGGCTGCCCATAAAGTTGCAGTGTCACTCGGAACTTTAAAATAATAAAATTTCGCGTGACACTGCACTGCGCACGTCATCCTGAGACAAGTATAGATAGAGTAATCAGATTACTACACTGTCTCATTTGCCCAGTAATTTCACTAGCTACAATGCCCTTCAAACCGGAACACAGTAGTGCTTGCACACTTGCTTGGCAGCAGAATAACTGGCAGAGCGGTGGTACCTACCTAGACGAACTTTGCAGAAAAGTCCTACCACCTAGTTATATACGTAAACAAATATTTATCTTTACGTAGTTGCGGCAGTATTGTCTAATTGTAAAAACATGAGTGACCAATGGAGCTATACAGGTAATCCCGACAGTAGCGACAGTGAATAATTTTGGTTATTAATTTTTCTTGGATGATGAACTTTTTATTTTATTTGATATTATTGTATTAACCTATTGTACTTACTTATATATTTTTAATTTTATTTTTATTCTACAACCTTGACATGTTTAGGCTACTGTATGAAATATTTTGTGGTAATTGTAATTGATTTTGTCGTTTTTATCACAATAAATAAATAAATAAATAAATAAATAAAAATAAATAAAATATAATAAATCTTTTCAAAATAAATAAAATCTACGAGTTTTCTTGCAGATACACAGTTAGTCTTATAACATCAGTTTGGTCAGGGGTTAAAATGACAAGCTTCTATAAAAATAAACGACGAATATATTATTCGTAAAACATTGTATAAAAATGCTAACACCGACCCTACGGACCACCACTTGGGCCGCACGATAGAAGTTCACCCTTTCCCTTTAATAGAACCCAAAAAATTCCAAAAGTATTTCAATGAAATGTTGGTGAAAGTTTGAAAGGGAAACGAGTGAATAGTCGCTTTCATGGGCAACCGACCACGTTATCTCAGCTGTGGAGCGTATAGAACGAAGTAACATATTACAATCTGTGGTATAGAGGCCTTACGTAGGCATGAACATGCTTATATACTTTCTATACAGCATGTAGGAAAATTCTGGGCCCGGCAAAAATTTTGTTGGACCTGCTGCCCTACCACAAAGTATAGACAAACCATCATGGTTTGTGACAGTAATGCTACAAGGTTACAATAATATTGTTCGAGTTCGTACCATGAACTTATAAAGTATTCTTGCGCGGGAACGAGAAGTCTACATTTTTATATAGCGTTATCACTGTCGCACGTTGCTGTCAACATGATTAACGGTATGACATGACAGTTGTATTTGAATGAAAGATTTAATGTGACGTCATCAAAACTGCTCTGCGTCAACAACATTACAATATTGTTACATTTATGTCATTTTTCAAAGTATGATTGATGCTATAAGACCTTGTGGCGACCCCTGTAAAGATTTCTCGTTATGTTAAGTATGATATATAGTTATTATAAAGCTGCGTGCCTAGCTAAAATTTCTGAATCCATAAAAAAGGCCTTAGTTGTGATGACTTATTTAAGTTTCTATATTATACTTTCTATACTATAATACATCATGAGTCAATAATCTGGTTGGACCCGTAAAAGTTGACCATGAATATGAAGTAAACGTAGGTAAGTAGGTACCTAATTATTCTAAAATATTTTTGCTTTACATGTTAGGCCTAAGAATAATTATATTGTAATGTCATAATTATGTTTCTTTAAACAGCATGCATCTGTCTGTTGGACTCGTAAAGGTTCATTGAAGTATAATCATGAATATTTGTTTAGAAATTTAGTAATTTTTTTGTGCCTTTAATTCTTAAACTACAATAATTATAATGAAAATTACTAAAAGCCATAAGCTACTACAAACACAATCCAAATGTTTTTTTACTAATAACTTAAAATTTTCTTTTAATAAATAATTACTTTCAATTTAAAAATGTAATTGTGTTTTTATAACTCGTCATAATTTACAGTCTTTACTGCATTGTAACTTATCCAAGAAATAACAAGTGATTCTTTAAAAAAATCTAAAAAAAGCTCTGAATGAACGGTGGTATAGATCCCGTAAGTTGTTTTAAAAGGTAAAGGATAAATTCGGGCTTGAGATCACTTGTCACAGTAGCTTAAGAAAAGCATATCCCGGTTTTAGGGAGGGATGAAAAAGGGTTCAAACCCCTCTGGTGATTCAAGATTTTCCTTTACAATAATATTAATTTAGGGTTTTTTTTTATTTCTTTTTATCTTAAGTTTTTTGATATTATAATACAAACAAAAATTATACTAACATGGGTTGTTGTACATTCGTCACAAAGTAAATTCATCACATTTTTTAGACTTCATACATTGAAAGTAAATTCGTCTAATACCTAAATCTGTTATTAATTATTATGTTGTTTTCACAGTCTATGCTGTTTTGTTATGACAAATGAAATGTGTGAAACAAATTCTACTGCTTGGTGGTAGGACTTTTCTGCAAAGTTCGTCTAGGTAGGTACCACCGCTTTGCCAGTTATTTTGCCGCCAAGCAGTAGTGTGCAAGCACTACTGTGTTCCGGGTTGAACGGCATTATAGCTAGTGAAATTACTAGGCAAATGATACTTTAAGACCTGATTACACAGTGTACTAATCTGATTACTAGACTGTGATATCTCAGGATGTCGTGCGCAGTGCAGTGTCACGCGAAACTTTATTATTTTAAAGTTCCGAGTGACACTGCAACTGTTATGGGCGGCCGTATTGCTTAACATCAGGTGAACGATGAGCTCGTCACGTCATTCATTCCCATAAAACAAAAATCAATGGCGGCTGTGAAGCTACCTCTTCTCTCGCACCTCTAATTTTTACTCTGCGCAACGATTTGCGCCGACTTAACAGTCGCCATTGAGTTTGAATTGCACTCTACCTACTCAAACTCTGCAGAATAAACCGAAAATGCATCCTCCTAGTGAAAAATGAATGCCCTAACTTTCTCAGTGTTTAATAAATAACCGGCTAAATGCGAGTCGGACTCGTGCACGCAGGGTTCTATACCATTCTCTACAAAAATGAGGGGAAAAATGTAGTTTTTTGTATGGGAACCCCCTTATTTTATTCTGATTTTGCTGTTATAGCGGCAATCGTTATATCATCAACTGCCTATAACTGGTCTTGGGATACAGCGTGGTGACAGATGGACAGACAGATAAATAGGCAGACAGACAGACAGGCAGACAGCGGAGCCATAGTAATAGGCTTCACTTTACCCTTTGGGTACGGGACCCTAAAAATGAGCACTATTAAGTTAATTTATTGGACAAAAGACAGTTTGACCGTTACTCCCTTTTACTTGAGAAAATGTACGAAGACAATTAATAAATAACTAAAAAATAAACTTAAAATAAGGCTCTAGCGAACTAAGCAGCCCGTAATGGACACAATGATTGAATTATTTTGTTCATAGTATTTATTCTAAATAGTTTATTTGAGAGTATTCTAGTGATAACGTAAAGTGCTTCTAGTTTTTACTAGAACAATACCAGTCTTGAATTGATTAATGTTATCTGCCATGAATAAAAGATATAAAACTGCGAAAATAACATATTACTTACTACCACTACTAAGTAGGTTTAAGAAAGACTACGCACACTATTTCAAAACTCATGCTTGTTTGCACTAAAGTTTGCCAGTTTCAAAATTCTCACTTAACTGTCTAGGTCGTACTTAATATAATACTAGAGAGGTACTTAGGTGCTAATATTTAGTGCAGTCGGGCATAAGTTATCAATAGGTCAAGTATTTAAGGTCCAGTTTCACTGTCTACAGTTAATTTTAAACTATTATAGTTAAATCTTCAGTTAAAACTTTAGGTAAAGTTTTGAACCGTTGAAAAAAAAGTCGTCGGCTCGCTTGGCTTGTTGGTTGTCTTGAGTGTTATAATGTGGTTAAAAATCTGTTGAACATTAATGATAATATAGAGCATTTAACTGATATAAGAACTATCATGTAATGATGGACTTATGATGATATTAGACAGTCTGTATTATTTAAAAATTCGATCTCATCATGGAACACATTTTGTGATTATTTATAAATCAACATAATCTAGTTCAACGTTTTTACATTATGATCTGAATCATAGACTGGCCCATGTAGTTACGTAAATAGGGCAATCCTGTGGTGACAATAATTTATGAAAGTAAATAAATAGATAATATTGTGATCAACCATCCATCATTTTCTGTCACACACTTGAGGGAAACTCCATTTGACATTTTAGTGAACCAAAAGGCCGTAAGATATACCTACCATTCTGTGATATTTTTCCGTTTTAAGGACATTTCTCAAGATTACTGTGTCGCGACACATCACCTCGCATCCAGCCGTCACGCCCGGCTAGCATGCGCAATGGCGCACGGCGATTATTTTTATTTTAACATAAAAAATGACGCATTCCAAAGCATTTTTTTTCGTGCTCTGTATATTAATATTGTTGTGAACTATATTATTCAAATGAATTCTTTAAAAAAATCAAATCACGGAATTTTATTGCAAATAGGCTATCCTTAGCACTTTTACATGTCAAATGGGTTTGTGTGCTTAAACATAATTTTTAAAGATGTAACCATTCAAGTTTATGACATTAGTTGTGGGTGGATGGCAATATAAAGTTGGCAGCCAATTTACTAAAGTGATGTCTCTTAATTTTGAAACGTCAACTTTCTGAATAATAAAAGCAAATCTGTTTCATTAGAATACTTGAGGAATAAAATATTTTTCTTAGGGGAGAGTTTTGTCAAGATTTTCATGTCGCAACGTGAAATCTCGCTGGAATATGACAAGTGTCTTTTAGGCACATTTTTTTTATTTTACCTTCAAGTTACGTCCCTGCGGAGATGTAGGGGTGTAGAGGCAAAATTTATAGCTTGACTGAAGAAATATTTTGTAGAGTGAAGCTTTTATAGGTGTTTTAGTGTTGGGTAGGGGAGGAATTGTTGTTTATGGATATCATCGCGCTGCATCGATATCGGGGTGGCTTGTAAATTTTTGATTATGGCAAGATTTTTAGCTGAGAAATTTTCTACTTGGAGTAGAAGCTTGGGATTTCATTTCTGAAAATTGTGTTTGATAAGAGTCTGTAAAGTATATACCTAAGTATGCGCAATATTTTTGTGTAAATATATTCAACTAACTTAACTTGTGTGAAGGATATATCGGTAGTCTAATAGAAAAAGTATATTCCTGATTCATAACCAGTAATAAAACAGGAATTTTTCTTCTCAGTAGATAACTAGTTATCCAACTTGGTATTATAACAGGAATTAACGGTTACTGTATCTGTGTGTTATATTGTGTTAGCTGGGTGCTATGTATGTATTTACAAAACGTATATAATAGTGTTGTATCAGTTATCTGGTTCCCATAGTTTCGGGCTAGATATAGTGCTGTATGAAATGTCCGCGCATACATTATAATGTACTTATTTCTCTCTATTGTTCAATATATTGTTTTCTAATTGTCTCAATGTTTGAAAGAGTGAATAACCAAAAATAGCTGTTCTTAACAATAGTTTTATTGTTTTGGAGTCTTTTTTTCTACCACACCACAGTTTGTGCCCCGTATACAATTGAAAATAGTTATTAATTCAACAAACCGCGATTAAATCAGATAGATAGCACTACGTTTGTACTGTCGTGATTGTACGTTTGTGTACAATTTGTTTGATGGTTTATCAAGGACGGGAGCGATCGTTGCTGTAATTTCGTGGAAAGGCCATTGGTGATTGTGATCTTTCTTTACTCAGTAATCAGGATTTTCTAATAATCTGTTTTTTCCTGATGCGTCAAATTTTTAAAAATATTCATTAAAATACCAGCCGAAACTAGAAACTAGATTCCTAATTGGGTTAAGGGCCAAAGAAAACAGTTTACTAAGTCAAAGTGAATAAAATAATGAGGACAGCTTTTGAACCATGAACAAGGACGAAGGCGACAGCTATTAAACTATTCTAACATATCAATAACATTCCGGGAAAATGTCCGAAAAGCCTGACTAATAAAAATAAAAGCTAAAAAATTCAGGGGGGCAACCACAACGTCTTATAGCATTATTACTTGAAGATTACTTCAATCATACATTGACAAATTACATAAAAGTAAGAATACCTTAATGTTGCAGAGCCAGAGCAGTTTTGATGACGTCACGTTAAATCGTTCACTCAAATACAACTGTCATGTCATACCTTTACATCATGTTGACACTGACTTGCGACAGTGATAACGCCATATAAAAATGTAGAGGTCTCGTTCACACGCAGGAATACTTTATAAGTTCATGGTACGAATTCGAACAATATTATTGTAACCTTGAAATAATAATGCCATGAAACATGATGGTTTTGTATTAGCTTGTGGTGGCCCAGCAGGTGTAAGTTATTTATTTGACGTTGATTAATTGCTCACCGTAAAATAATGTTTTCATAGCTTTACTTTTACCGTAAAAGTCTATGAAAATGTAAAATCACCTCTTCAAATGACAGGCTTCTTAGAAAGAAAATTTTTGGCAAGTTTCTATGAAAAGACTCTTATTTTTGAAAAAAATTACTTTCAAAGGTTTACGGCTTAATTAGCAGAAGTCATATAAGTTCGACTACTTATAGGCAGCCCTAAAAAAATTGTAAACAGTATAAACTCATTTTTGATACAGTGTAATTTTTTTTGTATGGCTTTCGTACTGCTTACCTCTGAGCGATGTGGCCGCTCTGCGACAAAGCCCTTTAAATTAAATAAAAAAAACTTGCTTACCTACACACTTTAAATTCCATTACTTAAACTCAGATTATAAATGTTGAAATAGGCCTATTCTGTACACAAGTTCAACAATTTTTTTGTACTTAGTTCCATAGAGGAATTCCGCTCATTATTTGGGGCAAGTAGGCATTATTTTGTATACGTCTTTTTTGGCCTACCCTGAAAACCTTAAAAAGGAGGAAAATGTATTTCTTCCCATCATCTATCTCCAATAATCTTCTTATCGGTAAAAAATCTCGAACAGTCAAGGAACGTTCAATCAATCAAAATCTGTACGTTTGTTCGTCTGTACTGCAGAGCATTATTGGGTTCATCCATCACACACAAATCCCGGAACTCAGCTAAAAAAAATCTTTATAATATAGGTAGGTACTTAGCCATTTCCTTTCTAGACAGAACTTTGCTATATCTACCACGGCACGCACCTGATTTTGACCACAGCAAGCAAAAATTACAAGCGAGCATTAATTTTTGACCCTGCTCTTTTTTGTGTGTAAATTTGAATGTGGCCATTTCGTACACTTGGCTAAATGAAATTTGGTCGAACTGACCACTATCAACTTTTATTTTACAGTGAAACATCTTGAATTTTCGTTCATGGATAAAACCGTGGGGCTAAGCTAGTATATAGATAAAACTGAAAAGTTATCTTTCGGTTTGTTTGTGTAGCTTTTACGCCTAAAATTGCTTAACCAATTTGAATGAAACTGTGATAATTCAATGCTACAGGATTTTATATAATTCTCTTTCCCACTCACTTTGCCAGATAAGAATTCTTCGATTCATTGAGTTTAAAGATATAAAGGGCTAACCAGTATGGGTGTGGTGTAGCTCCCTATGTATTATTATTAGAAGGAGGTCCATAGGTTGGAAGTAAATAAAGATAATAATTAACCTCACGATGCGATGTATAATTGAATTTACAAGTATTTACAATATAAAAAGCAAGTAAAATTTTCACTCTATATCGGCTAAGACGTAGATTGACATCTGTACCGAATCAACAAGATTCGGTTGCCCCTAGCAACCAAGAGCTAAGTTTTTCTATGAGCTGCATGAAAACTCTTTGCACGCCACATCACCCCCCTCCAGAGACCGTCCTACGGGCGATAATATCTATCAGGAAAGCGGACTGTTCGTCCTGATCGAGTGGTGGTCACTGGAGTGTCTCGGGTCTCAGGTTCAGGTGCTGCCACGGCTGGTGAAAGGTTCGACTCTCGTAGGATGTAGGCAGGTTTAATGCGGTCTACCGATACAGTGACTTCTTTGCCTTTTATGCGGAGCTTGAAAACCTTATCCCCTCGTTTTATCACCTCATGCGGGCCTGTGTAAGCTGCTTGGAATGATGGGTGAGAAGTGTCATCTCGAAGAAAAACGTGGGATGCTGTTGCCAAATCTTTGAAGATGAAGATGGATCGGTTATTCCCATGGCGTGATGCTGGTGATGGCAACAAATTCTTAGTGAATGTGCGCAGTCTGTCAGTGTATACTGTCAAGTCCTCTGTGCCATCAGCCGGTTGACAAAAAATGTCACCTGGGAGTCGTAGCGTTTCTCCGTATACGAGCTCAGCTGGAGTGGCTTGTAGGTCTTCCTTAAACGCCGCCCGGATACCCAGTAGTACGAGTGGAAGTGTTTCTAGCCAGCTGCTGGTCGCATGGCATGTAATGGCGGCTTTGAGCTGTCTGTGGAATCTTTCTACGAGACCATTGCACGCCGGATGATAGGCTGTAGTTCGTCTGCGTTGAAATCCGATAATGTGGGACAGATGCTTGAAAAGTTCTGATTCAAACTGTCGACCACGATCAGTGACAATGTCTTCAGGGCAGCCGAATCTGGATATCCATCCGTGTACTAAAGCTTTTGCCACTGTTTCAGCTGTTATCTCCTGTAATGGTATAGCCTCGGGCCATCGTGTAAAGCGATCAACACATGTGAGACAGTAGCGGTACCCTTGTGAGATAGGCAAAGGTCCGATCAAATCTATGTGGATTTTCATGAATCTGGCTCGAGGTAAGTTGAATGAAGCTAATGGAGATGAGACATGACGTGTAATTTTCGATCGTTGGCATGCTAGGCAGGAACGAGTCCACTCTCTGCAGTCTTTGCGCATACTAGGCCATACGTAGCGTTCCGATATTAACTTCGTCGTCGCATTTGTGCCGGGGTGACTGAAAGAATGCAAGTTTTCGAACACTTGCCGTCGCATGTCTTTGGTCACGTATGGTCTGGCCACATTGCTGCTTTTGTCACAGTAAATTTCAGTGTGAGATCCAGGCAGTTTGATTTTAGTCAAGCGCAGTGAAGTATTGCTCTCCAAAAGTTGTTGTAACTCAGGATCTGTGCTTTGTGCTTGAGCAAGGTTGGATAAATCGATGGGCTGAGTAATCTCTTCGATGCGTGATAAACTATCAGCCACAACGTTGTCCTTTCCTGATATATGCCTGATGTCTGTCGAAAATTGTGAAATGAAATCCAGATGTCTAAACTGTCTTGGTGAGCAATTTTCTTTTCGTGAATGAAATGCGAAAGTAATGGGCTTGTGATCCGTGTATATGATGAAATCTCTCGCTTCTACCATGTGACGAAAGTATTTTATAGCTTCGTAGATAGCGAGAAGTTCTCTGTCATATGGCGAGTATTTCTGCTGGCATGGCGAAAGCTTCCGAGAGAAAAATGCCATAGGTTCCCACTGGCCGTCTCTATGCTGCTGTAAAGCTGCGCCCATTGCTGTGTCTGAAGCATCGGTGACTATGGCGAGCTTCGCTTGGCAGTCTGGATGAGCGAGTAGTGCTGCTTGGCAGAGACTTTCTTTGCAGTCGGTGAATGCTTTCGTAGCTTCTTCAGATAAATGCACGGGGTGTGAACCTTTAACTGATCCCGTGAGCAATGCATTCAGAGGAGCTTGGTACCGCGCTGCGTCCGGAATAAACCTTCTGTAAAAATTCACCATTCCTAGGAATCTTCGCAGTTCTCTGACAGTTTTTGGTGGTGGAAAGTTCGCAACTGCTTCTACCTTTGATGGTAATGGTTTAGTGCCAGCTGCTGAGATGCTGTGTCCTAAAAACGTTACCTCTGGTACACCGAATATGCACTTGTTAGTGTTGATAACCATGCCGTATTCCTTGAGTCTGTTGAAGAGCAGATGAAGGTGCTTCTTGTGTGACTCCTTATCAGGTGAAAAAATCAGGAAATCGTCAAGAAATGGAAAACAGAACTCCTCAAGGCCCCTGAGCATCTCGTCCACAAATCGTTGAAACGTCTGTCCGGCGTTACGTAGTCCGAACGTCATGAACGGAAATTCGTATAAGCCGAACGGCGTTGTGATTGCGGTCTTTGGAATATCCTCAGGGCAGACTGGAATTTGGTTGTAAGCTTTGACAAGATCAATGACAGAGTATACCTGACAGCCGGAGAGACAATGCGCGAAGTCATGAATGTGTCGAATGGGATAGCGGTCGGGTACGGTTCTAGCGTTGAGCATTCTGTAGTCACCGCACGGACGCCACCCATTATCTTTCTTAGGCGCAAGATGAAGTGGTGATGACCAAGGTGATTTGGAAGGTCTGGCTGTTCCGTTCCTCAGCATGTCTGCAAACTCGTCTTTTGCTATCTTTAACTTATCCGGTGCTAGTCTCCGCGGTGTGCTGCTTATTGGCGGCCCTGCAGTAGTCTGTATGTGATGCATGGTGTTATGCTTCGGAACACGATGGACACCGGAAGGTCGAGTAATCTCAGGGTATTCACTTAGTATGTTATGATATACGGAATCTCCAGAAATGACTTTCACTGATGAAATGTTCCCAGTTGACTGCGCAGGTGAAGCTGGGGACGTAAGGCTTGTAGTGTTGTCAATCAGGCGTTGGTTTCGACAGTCCACGATGAGGTTGTAGAATGATAAAAAATCCACGCCTATGATCGCCTTCGTAACGTCCGCTACTATGAATCGCCAAGTAAAGTCGCGGCGCAAGCCTAGATTCAGCACTAAATGAGCGTAGCCGTAAGTAGAGATGGGTGTGCCGTTTGCTGCACACAGCTCATAATTTGTTTTCTCACGACGTTCTTTAAGTGCTGATCGGGGTAAGACACATACGTCACTGCCAGTATCGATGAGAAACTGCATCTTCGACGCGCCGTCCGTGACAAATAGGCGACCGGAAGTTTGGCAATCGGTCGTCGCCATTACCGACTGCTGGTCGCGTTTCCCGCATGGTAGTCGCATGGTTTTACGCACTTACTTGCTTCATCGCCGAACTTGCTATGATACCAGCACACAGGAAATTTTCTATAGTTCGACTGTGATCGTGTAGAGCTCGAACGACCGCGCGTTTTCCTGTTTGAACGATTCGGTGCACGTGAATGCCGGTTCACCTGCGCGGTTAGAGCTTGCACTTGCTTGGTAAGTTCAGCGATCTGTTGGTTCATGGCGTCTAGGGAGCTTCCAGGTACGGCACCTGATGTTGATGCTACATGCGCCGTAGGCGTAACAACGTCATGGATGCGGTCAGCGAGGTCTGCGAGCACTTCCAGTGAAGACGTCATCTGTGAAGCGATTATCGTCTGCGTGCTGCTTGGTAGGCGACTCGTCCAGATGGTACGTAGAAAATCCTCGGGAACTCCAGGTCCGGCCAAGTGTTGCAAGTGCCTTAGGAACTGAGATGGCTTACGGTCTCCAAGTTCCGCGTGCATAAGTAGTTGCTTGACCTTCTTTTCTCGTGACGCGGACAGTCGCTTGATAAGCTCAGACTTCAACTTCTCATACCTATTAGTGTCGGGCGGGTTGATGATGATATCTTCCACCTCTGTAGCATACTGCGGGTCTAGTTGGCCGATGACGTAGAAGAACTTCGTGTTGTCCGCGGTGATGTTCGATATCGCGAACTGACCCTCGATCTGCGCGAACCAAATGGCCGGCTTTTCAGGCCAAAACGGCGGAATTCGCACGCCGACACGACACACTTCTTCGTTCTTATCGGTTGAAAGCGACATCCTGATGTAGATCAGTATCAGAATTATCACAATGAGCAACAATATTAAAATCACGAACATTTACTCCAACATGGACTTTCGGTTCAAAAAGGTCACCAGTAAAGGGCTAACCAGTATGGGTGTGGTGTAGCTCCCTATGTATTATTATTAGAAGGAGGTCCATAGGTTGGAAGTAAATAAAGATAATAATTAACCTCACGATGCGATGTATAATTGAATTTACAAGTATTTACAATATAAAAAGCAAGTAAAATTTTCACTCTATATCGGCTAAGACGTAGATTGACATCTGTACCGAATCAACAAGATTCGGTTGCCCCTAGCAACCAAGAGCTAAGTTTTTCTATGAGCTGCATGAAAACTCTTTGCACGCCACAGATACATCATTATCATACAATAATTATACACGGCTGTCCCCCATAAGTACGAAAAATGTATAGAGAAAACTTTCTACCCGTTCTCCTAATTGAATAGAGCCGCAGTATTATAGCCGTACATAGACATAGAACTAAGACCATAGATGCAGTAATGATTACATTTTGGGTCTGTGACCGTGAATATTCCCGAGTGACAATAAGCCATTGTTGTTTCTATCTCGTTTATCGAACACTGTACGTTATTTATTCTGTGATCGAGATTCACAGCTTCCTTGAACGCCTTTTACTTTGAGTTATTTTCTAATAATATGACAATAAGCGCTTTAGAAAACGGCTTTTTTCTTTGCCGTTTTGTTGAATTACCGTCACGGAAAATGCGTAGCGACGTTTTTATTGGGAGACGAATAATTTAAGTAAAAAGGTATTGACCAAACATTGCTTATTGATTTAATTGAAATAACCGATCCTTAGTGTTAATATCACTCTAAAGTTTTCGTTTTTCGGAACTTCAACCGCTGGCGCTTTGGTGATTTTTAATTCATGCACCTATAAACAATTGAATAAATTTTACAATATTGAATGGAATTTAATCTGCGGCTGCAATCCGACTTCTTACATCTATAGAGCTGACTTTTGTATGGGAACATGTGAAGTTAAACTTAGCCGAGTAGTAATCTGAACTACCATGGCAAATATTCTAAATTTAATTTTAAATTTTCTCTGAAATCAACATGATGGTAACCTTGTTGGAATTGTCACAGATAACTTAATACCGTACATTGTACTATTATTATTTAGGTGGGAATAGGCAGAGAAACACCATGCGTCAACGCATGGTGTTTCCCTGATGGTGATTAACAGCATCATGCCCGCCTACGTCTGCCGGAACTCGGCTATTCAAATATTATTACTCATCATCACCATCATCACTCTTCTATAGAGTTCCACTTAGGGCGTCTGCTTGCCTCTTGCATCCATTGGCTCACCGTGTTTTGACCTGAACGTCGATCCAAAATACCAAAATCACTCATCATCAGTGACGATAATTTATAATGGACATAGTTTAATGTTTCCACTACTACTGCTTACTGTATAACATTGTGGCGTTCTCTTCAAAAACAAACGTCAATGAAATCATCGTGACACGCGCCATTTTAACAGCGTTAACATATTATTCGGGTTCCAACTGGACTGTGCTGATGGGAATCTGTACCCGGGGGATTTGGTTTACATATTGAATTTGTTTCGATGCTTCCATGGAGTTTTTGTTTCGTTATTTTCTGTCTGTTGAGCTATAAATTACTTTTGTTTATCATATATATTGCGCATTATTCGTAAGCTAGCTTTTTATCTTTTGCACGGTTTTTGGTAAACTATAAAACTCATTTTACGCTTGAATATTCTGAATTTTATTCCTTATCATTGGAGCGCGAATTGAGTCTGTAGAGGCTTTGGTGAATCAAATATACTTGGCATTGCCGACCAATTCTTGGAGTGTCCGGGACTCCGGGTGGCTCGATGCCAATCTTGTCAAGTTCAATGTTTTTAAAATGCAGGCATGTCTCTCCTTTACTAAGAGGAGTCCATTTTAATCTGACCACTGCTTTCCAAAATGTATCTTTAACAATTTCAGGCAATTTTCTCACAATATTATAAATTAGGTCCTTTGACTGGAGCCAAATTAAGGCAAACTAGCTGCTAATAAATTAGGCATATAGTCAGAGGTAAAAAAGTTTTTTTAATTTTTGTCAAGCTTATGTTTGGACGTAGGTGGAGAACGGTTCTCATTATGTGAGACGGTTTAGCTTAGTATCACCTCAAGGTGTTGGAAACCTAGGAAGGCATGCTTAAATTGCTTATAAGCTCATTAGTTAAAGCGAGCATTCGTTGTTTAAACAGAGCATACATTGGCTAAAGCGAGTATACATCGGAAAGCGAGCATTCACTGTTAGAGCAAGCATTCATTGGTTAAAGCGAGCATACATTGATTAATGCGAGCATACATTGGTTAAAGCGAGCATACACTGGTTAAAGTGAGCATACATTGGTTAAAGCGAGCATTTGTTGGTTAAAGCGAGCATTATTTGGTTAAAGCGAACATTTGATGGTTAAAGCGAGCATTGATTGGTTGAAGCGATACTGCAAACACCTTGACAATTCGATTGGAGTCACAGGCAAACGGCTAATAATATTGTTCAACGTTCCAGTGACGAAAATTCGAATAAGTCCGTTAATTCAAATCCCTGTCTTTATTCAATAAAATACATTTCCCAACTAAATTAGCATTATTCTGAACATTTTATCGGCACCATTGTTTACTTTCCAAGTTATAAATCCGAATTTCCATACAGATAAGCGGAACTGCAGGATAATCTTATTAATTGAATAGGAATAATTCCAGTCGCTCCAGTTAACTTTCCCGGAGATTAAAACTTGGTTGTATTTACCCGGGTTCAGCTAATTTCCAAATCTATGGATCATGGGAAAAGGTTACGAAGTTTCACTTGGCCCAAAATTGCCTGTATTACTCAAGCTAACTACTACAATGATAAAAACTAAACCAAACTAAAACTAACTACACTACACACTAAATAGCTACACTATACCTACTACAAAGAACGTATGGACTGTATAATAGACCGCGATGGCCTATAGACAGTCCAAATGCTCCAGCTCACTGCCGGTAGATAGCGTACCCAACATGCTGGTAGCATTGCCTCGTTGAATTGCAATGCTGATGCGTTGAGCCAAATAAGTGCCAGCATTTTGGTCACGCGTCGCATCGACCAGGCGCTCTGATAGACGTTAGAAAACGCGGTGAGCTCCCGGTCCCCACGGACCCAGGGTCTCAAAGCCAAACGGCTCAAATATATAACCGCTACCGAGGTTATATATTTGCGCCGCTTTAGCTGCTCAGCCGAATTAGCCGCGGCGCCGCGCGCCGGCCCTAACGTGCGTCTCGGGAAGGTGTAACGGCGCCATAGTGTCGACGCAAGTAGCGTCCCACACTAAAGGCTGCCCCATCTTCCAGGGAACCAAAGTCATTCCGTCAGGTCTTTTACCATTGTCACGCATGAGACCATTCGGTTCGAGAATGGCTGCAACATTGGCGGTGGTAAAAGCCCGGCGAATGATGTCATTAAGACTAGCGTGGCGTGAAATTCGATCAGCACTATTCGAACACGAGAGACCACGATGACCGAGCTGATCAACTGCAGCACCGCACTGGCAGCGATGGGCTACACAGCATCTTGCTCCAAAATTTTAAGTGAAATTTCGTAATTTATTTTTTGTTTGGGCCTTTGGGTTTAGTATGTCGATTATTTTCTCTAATTTTAGTTTTCTCTGATTATTTTGGATTGTCTTCTTTGTGTCTATGCTGTAAAGCCTCAACTGATTATTTTTTCCACCGAGGTTGGGAAATAATCCTCATGGATCCTGGCTCGTTCTTGATACAGTTGACCAACTGGTGAGCAGTCCCGTCGATTAATATGACTCTATTTACGAACTGAAATGAAATGATGTATTATATAGTTTATGTGTTTATTAGTAAAGAACTTTTTTGTATGCAATGAAATTTGTACCTAAATGGACAAGGAAAATAAAATTTCATTTCTTATTGTTATTTACAAACTAGCTTTGAAAGTGTCTTACTTTAAGTAGCACTTACTTGTTTTAAGTTCATACTTATCTCTTTATAGGACGTACCCAAATGCATTGCAGTAAGGTACGTCGTAGAAGGACAAGCGCGAATTTATAAACTGTCAAACTTTGAGTTCCGGGTTGTATAAGTATGAACTTAAGAGCTGACAAACTTTAGTGCAGACGGGCATAAGTGTACATTATGTTGTAAGTATATTACCTTAGTTTTGAAGTAGTATTTGGACTTAGTCTGTAAGTTACATTATGGAAAATGGATAATAAACGTAAAATATTCATTTATTCACAAACGCATAGTTTTCCGTGTAAATTGTAATTTTCTTTATTTTTCAATTTTGTATCTGATTATTTTTTTTAATATGTTTTTATGTTTTGTTTCATGAGTACATGTGGCCAAAGCTATGCACGCCGTACTTGTCACATATATCAGTCCTATTTGTATTAATTTTGTATGTGTAGTTTTAAGTTAATATATGTGATGTGGCTGTGCTATTTATAAATAAATAAATAAATAAATAATAAATGACAGTTTTAATTACAGTAAATTAGTAGTTAAAAAAAAAAGAAAAGTTACTAAGTAGTGATTCCGCCTATTTAGATAGTATGCTAACCTCTGAAATTACTATTTTACTAATACATTCTATATTAGAGCATAGAGCTACATTACCCCTTAAGTTTTATGCTGATGCAAGTTTTCTTCCGTGGCTACGATGGCTTGAAACTAATAAATCCGCGTGCAGAGCTGGGTAAGTCCGCATTAGCTGGGATAACGGTACAGGTCCAGTTCACCAACTTATTACAAAAAATGTTAAAAAAGAAAACAGAATACGTAAATAGCGGCCTCACAATTAATTACTCTAAAATGCTGTGAGCACTCCATTAAATAATTAGAAAAAACGCCCTTTTCCCTTAAAAGAAATCTCTACACCTTCAAAGGGAAGATTATTCTCATCCCCTCTATGAGAAACGAGAAAACAATAAAAGCAAATCGAGGTCGAGGGTCAAATAGAATTGGCCGTAAAAAGACCCTGAACTCTAACCGTTATTGCTTGAGCTCCAAGAATTGTCGATGGACCGTTTCTTAAGAAATAAATTCCTTTGATTCTAAAGGAATCTTTTCAGTTGGAAATTAATTTCGTATTTTTAATTAATTTATTGAAATCCGGAGTATTTGAGACCATTGGTGGTAAGTAAGGGTAAGTAAGCCACATTGCAGCAAAGTAAGCGAACCGAATTCGAAACCTTGCTAAGGTACTGCTATTATCTGCTTCGCTCTGTTTTTTTTTGTGTGACGTCAAGTTTCCGTGATAGCATATTTTTAAGAGAAAGAATGAGTGATCATCTAGTCGTACACCTGTGATTCTTTTTTTTTATACAAAAATATTGTAGGTGTATATTTTAGATTATTTTGGGGTGATTTTAGGAAATTCGCCCAAAACCAATTAATACTGCTTAAGTGTTGACAGTACACCAAATTAAAATTAATGATAATTAAAATATAAAGATTTGTGGACATTCCAGACAACGCTATCTATTTCCTAACCAAGGAAACCTTGTAACTACTATGGACTATGGGGACTGGATAACTGCAGATAATTATAATAGTTTTGTACCTATAGTTACTTTTTGTTTTATAAACTTTACGATAGCAACGATACTTAAGGTCACAGCTCATTAGAACCACCCGGCACCCACTCGCCTCCTGCGGCTAGTATTCTTTATATGGACAGGTATGGATATGTGCTCACTATATCAAGGGCTTACGACCGACGCGATCCGTTGACGCTACGGAGTTGATATAGTGAGCGCATATCCATACAAGTCCATATTTTATAAAGAATACTAGGCGAGGCGGTGCGTAGTGGGTGGTTCTAATGAGTTGTGACCTTTAGTTCAATATTCAACCTGAAACTCTTTTATATCACCAACTTTACTCGAATTGTTACCGAAATAACCCTAAACACATTCGCTATTTTTGCTCAGGCCAAATTTGATATTCAAATACAGATAAAACCCATCTTTGATGTTAACCTCTTTAGCATTACAAAAATACTCAAATTCATAAAAAAAGACATCAAAGGGGTTTTACCTATATGAGGGAGGTCAAACTCTTCTAGATCATGTGAAATAATAAATACCTAACGTCTTTTTATTTAATTTAATATTTCAGACCTCAAAACTAGTGGATACATTAATAATAATTTATTTGAAGTACGACAATAAACTAAAGGAAAATGACTTAACCAAAAGTTTTCTTATCAGCTTTTACCCAATTTTCACATTTTTTCCTTACCGTCACTTGTACTAAGTGAAACTAAGGTCAAACACAATTCGAACAAAACCCAAGCAATTTAGCGACCGGGCAATGCAAAGAACCGCCAAAATCGAGTTAGACTCGCCCGCCCAGCCCTGTAAGGTTACATAATAGGGAATTCCACCATTTTTCATAATTCCACCGTCCGGTGGTCGGGACCCACCATAATTTACTTTTGTTTCAATTGTTACGAGTTTTTGAAGAAAAAAAAAAAGATTTATTTGAAGGTTCCTGCTGGCCTTTGTTGCCGACGGCTGCCACAGTTTGATGAGATTTCTTCCCTTTGTATATCCATCTTGTGTAGGGTGCTTTGAGGAATGGTAACATTAAATTTTTCTACACCCTGTTGACTACGCGTTTTTGTTTATTGGTCTATGTTCAATCAATATTTAAACATTAAAATAGCATATAGTAATAAATAAATATTTAAAATTAGTATAGATTTAAGTAATTTGCAATGGCAACATTTTATGTTTTTTTACCACTGCATTAAGTGGCAACATTGCGTTCTCGCCCTTTTCTTTTTCTCTTTTAGTATTCTTCTGAATCTAGATAGGTGTGAATTTACAATAAATAGTTTTGTGGCCATTATACAGCGCATTTTTGTTGTACAGTCTATATTTTTGTGTACAGGGGCCATACTGTGAGCTCTTCATCATCATCATCATCATCATCATCATCAGCCCGTAGATGTCCACTGCTGAACATAGGCCTCGGTTGTCAGTTCTGCGAGCGATGTGGCCTGCCCATTGCCATTTCAACTTGCTCACTTTAAGGGCTATATCGGTCACTTTAGTCCTTCTGCGGATTTCTTCATTCCGGATCTTATCTCGCAGGGAAACACCAAGCATAGCTCTCTCCATAGCTCGTTGCGCGACTTTGAGCTTACTAATAAGGCCAAGAGTAAGAGACCACGTTTCAGTTCCATATGTCATCACGGGCAACACACTCTGATTGAAAACCTTTGTTTTCAGGCTCTGCGGTATTTTGGACGAAAAAATAGGTCGAAGTTTCCCGAACGCTGCCCAGCCGAGTTGGATTCTTCGTGCGACCTCTTTGTCGAAGTTGGACCTGCCCAATTGGACAGTCTGTCCTAGGTACACATATTTGTCGACAACTTCGAGACTACAGTTCCCAACAATCACCGGTATAGGTGGAACATGGGCATTAGACATGTTCCCTAAAAAAAGGGGGGGAGTTTGTAGCAACGTTATTTACCGCCAAATCAGTAATATTTAGCAGAAGCACTAGGTACACAATTCTAAAAAATCCTTTAAATGTGAGCAGAACCAGTTAAGATGTTGTCTAGATATAAGGGCGTAAGGTCTGAGTTCGAGACGTGCTAAGTGCACCATGATGGCACGTGGTTGCAAAAACGTAAGCTCGTGAAGTCCACCGGTCGCAGAACTACTAGTGCTTAGAACACCGTAATTATAAGGTATATTAGTGATGGTCAGCAACGCAACTTGTCTACCACTAAGCAACTAACAGTAATAAAATTCACTGCCCAATATATCACGAATCTTGTGAACTTGTGCCACTATAAAAACTGCTCCCAGATTCTTAAGATCAATCGCTCCATTCAAGTTGGAATACAATGGGTCGTCATCCCTGTATAATATTATAGATAGCTTTATTTGAAATCAGTCGGTGAAATTGCAAGGAATTCTTTAGATTCTTGCTATAAATAAAATATGAGAGCATAAAATTTGTATATTAAAGTAGAATTTACTACTAAAACCGTTGTCTACGTTTTAGTTGTAAAAAATTCAAATCTTGTAAAATATATTATTTATATAATGAGTAATGCATGAAACATTTTCAGGGGGCAACCACAACGTCTTATAGTATTATTACTACTATTATTATTATTACTTCAATCATACAATGACAAATGGCATAAAAGTAAGTTAAGAATACTATAATATTGCAGAGCCAGAGCTTGATGACGTCACGTTAAATCGTTCACTCAAATACAACTGTCATGTTGACACTGACTTGCGACAGTGATAACGCCATATAAAAATGTAGACGTCTCGTTCACACGCAGGAATACTTTATAAGTTATGAATTCGAACAACCTTGAAATATTAATGCCACGAGACATGATGGTTTAGTATCAGTTTGTGGTAAGCCTGAAGATCGTGATGAAGATGCATTATAATAAGTATTTGCAAGTATTTATTAGTGGTAGATGTTTGTTAGATGTATGCTTAAGTATATTTTTAATAAGTAGCTAGTAGCTTAGGGTCAATAGAAGTTTTAAGCCAAAATACACAAGATCACGCACCCGTTTACTGATACGTGAAATTTCTAGAAAAACTTGGAAAAACATTAGAGAATTTCTATAGTATCAAATACTGATTAAAAACCACTTTAAAGCCACAGAATTTGAAATATATTTATGAACATAAAACTACAAATAAATATAAGTTGGGTGTAGGTGCTTCAACTCGAAAGTTTTCCAAAAAAATAATCTGTCTTCTACAAAATCTTGATTTTTCCTAATCTCACAGAATAACTAATACTAATAACGTACCCATATTAAGTACTAACTAAAACATGAATGTAGTTAGCTACAGAAATAGCCCTAATCCATTGCGTAACGAACCTAACCCAAAGCAGGGTTACGGAGAGAGCTTATAACTTACGCATAAAATATTCAAAAGTATGTAACATCAAACTCGGATTACCCTAAGTACACCCCCATCATATACATGTTGCATGAGAAGGATTATATGCCCGGCTGAAGGTCAACCTTTAAGAGGTCCAGGCAGGCTAGAATGAGTTATGAAAATCGATAAAACTCTTCTCTCTAAAAAGCGTATTAAGCGGTACGACTTTTCCGCATAGTTATCACTGATTTGCCGGTTATTCTGCCGCCTAGCAGTAGTGTGAAAGCGCTATCGTGTTTAGATTTTAAAGAAATCTGTAGCTAGTGAAATTATTGGGCAAATGAGACTTTTCGATCAGATTTCACGGTCTGGAAATCTTATTGCTAGACTGCGCCGATGCCCAGGATGACGTGCAATATTACATCAAACCTTATATTTCAGAAGAGTTCCGAATGAAACTGCATCTTTTATGTGTGGGCGTGTCACTTAACATCAGGTCAAATAGTCATCACATTATTTATTCATAAAAAAGAGTGTTTGACTACTGAAAACGCAATAAAATGTTTATAATTTTATAATACTCGATAGCTTAAGAAAATTTATACCTAATGATTTATTTGTGCTATTCGTTTGCAGCACGCACTTTTCTTATACCATCATTTGTCTGACAAGTGCAGCTATATTTCTCTGTCATCTCAAAATTACTTGAAATGAATCGTGCTGCACGTTCCTCATATTTTTTTGCCCTTTGCCCTTCGTCTAGAGCCCTCAGGGTCATCCACATTAAAATTAGCTCGAAACTTTTTTATGACAAACACAAGTTTGCGGCGCGGGTTCATCATTTCATTTTTGTATTTTTTAATTAAGTTAAGTACCCAATACTATTGTTAGAATGTTTTGATATTGCTGTTGTAGCTTTTACTAGATGCTCTTGTGTTATTTTAGATGACATTTTAAAAATTCAGGTATTTTTGCTGGAAAATGTTGAATTACGACCCGTTTTAAGTGTAATTTTGCGCAGCTAATAAAATGTAAGTAGATTAATCACTGAATAATATTAGCTTTCGTGCCTCGGAATAAACAAAAAAGTAAATGCTATCTTCATAAAATACTACCCTACCTTTTCTACCTAGAAATAAACCAAAGAATATAACTCATAACTGATCATAGGTAACCTTCGTGACTGAAGGCAGTTGCGATACCACAGATTAAATATTATTCACTACATAAGCCATATTTCAATGACATACGATTCATTCGTAAGAATGGAGCCAGGGACTTCTGTGCCTTACCATTCAGAGGAAATAACATGACCGATAGTTCCATCATATTTAAGTACTTTACGTTTCAGAGAAGAGGTGAGTTTTTTTCACTAGCTCCATCACATAATTAGGCAATAAAACAAGTGGATTTTGCTCATGTATCCTTTACTACAAATAAATAAATGTTTTCTGACTTTTTATCATATTCATTAAACATGGAAGGCTACGGTGATAATTTATTTAAAAGTTTTACTGAATTGAAGTGGGACTGGGGTTTACTATTTAGGTATTAATATTATCAGAATAAGTACAACATACATAATGGTAAATACTATTATATACTAGAGAGTTTTGTATTTCAGTTTAACTTGAAGAACAACTAAAATTTTTTTCAGTACTTAGTTCTCTATAGTATACCTACTTAGTAATAAAACATAGGATGTAATATAAAAAGTAATTTTTATGTAATCGAATGACATGGCCAGCTAGTTGCCTGATTAAAAAAAAACACATCATTTACCCATTTAACAAGTTTCATGCAGTCATTAAAACAGAATCAAAAGGTTTTTTCATTTCGTTTTAATTGATGAAAACCTGTTTGGATTATGTCATTTATTTGTTGAACATTTATTATAATTTATGATGTTATTTGTAAGGTTTTACTACGATTAAAGCGAGATAAAGTATGCACGTATATCTTGGCCTTAAGTAATGATGGTTTTGGTCTGTATTCAAGGCTACATAGACAAAAAATCTCATTTGAATTGGTAGCTTTTGTTATGAATTTTAATTCACATCAAAAGTTTCCAATTTAACGTGCTGGTATTTATCTCATCCGACCCAATGCAGTAACCAGAAACCACAAAAATCAAATGTAACGAGCCATCCACTAAACATACTCTAAGATACGCCACAACTCAGCCATCCGATACTCTAATACGCATTGTGTCACACTTTACGTAACTCAGTTTGGGTACCTCTTAACCCAAATATTTTCTAGGCCTCTCCGTGCCCTCCTAACGTCGGAGGGTGGTGATTTATCTACTACTCAAGGTATACTAGCCACAACCGCGTCTTTGCTTGTATCATAACATTTCTTGCAGATATTTTTACATAAAATTATGATAAGAAGAAGCCCCTCTCTGTTTGATTTTTTTAAATTATTTAACTTCAGAACTTATTAAAACCGATTGGGAAAATGCATTTATTGAAAGACGTTCTTTAGACTTTATCGAAATCGTTGCAGTGCTTTGATACTTACAACAATATAACTGGAAAGAAAATACATTTCTCAGTATCAAATTAAGGCAAATTAAGTCAGTTTGGCTTCTTTTTATATGATTTTATTTTTATGGGGCATATTCAAAGAAAGTTGCAATCGATTAAAGATACGTTTGAGAAACTACTTACGAAATTTGTATTCAAAAACCATTTTTATCTCTATTATAAAGGCATGTATGCAAGTTGTGTATTTCAGAATTTACTCAAAGCTTCCTGAAATCGTTCTGAAATCGAGATTAGTGAAATTTTGTATTTAAAAACGAATTTTATCATCATTTTATCCTCCATTTTGTGTCAATCTGTCATCAATCTGTCAAATACTAAACGATATTATAACCTATCAGAGCAAAGTTTGAAACGTCATGTTAAAACGTCCAATCAGAGCGGAGAATCACCGATTTAATAGAAAAAATTGTAATCGAAAACGCTGATTTCGTCACTAAAATCGTGTTTTAAGCTAAAATAGGTAGGAGGGTACTTTAACGGGATCATTGAACATTTTCGTGGGGTATTGTAAAAAGAAATCTGCGATATGATTACTGCAAACGGCTTTGGTATACAATGTGATTGAAATTCTTTCACGAGAAAGGATGAATTTCAAGGATTTGAAGAATTGAAGTCAGCTCTAGTGCTGCTCACAGTAGCTGGGACCAATGGCTTAACGTGCTTTCACCGGAGCATTGTAGAGCTCAGCTGTAAATGATCACTTTTTGTGGCGGTCACCCATCTAAGCAGTGATCATGGCGTCCATTGCTTAGCTTTACCGGCTCGTTCTAAGTAGTTGAGCTTCCCTTAATTACAGTTCAGTGCGAAAGAGAATATTGCTGCCCATTGCTTGCACTTATGGTAGCCATGACAAGATTTGTGGTGGGCCTATATATAGTTATACCTGGACCACACGGTTGAATACAATAGGAAAACATAGGTACTTATCTCGTTTAGCTTTATGTGATTTATTTCATGTAAATATTCACAAACTTCTCATCGACATAAAAAATACCACTCTGAGACTTAGGTCTATCTTACTAGTGCTGTATTACTGAAACTGCAATTTTGTAGTGCCAATTTAATGTTGTTGGTCTCATCTGGCCATATACCCGTATAACGAGCGTATAAATAAGCCCTGTGAGAAAAAGACGCAAGGATCCTGGGGAGATGTTTTTATAGGTGAAGTATAATGCAAAACATGACCTCACAAAGTTTTATTTCAATTTATAAAATAAATACAATTATTCTAAGAAGGTATTAATACATAATGCGACTATAGTACCAAAGACAAATAAGGTACATCTAGCTCAACGGGTGTAAATTGTAGCATTATAAGAGGCGGGTAGTCATGTTTCATGTTTACAAAGTCGTTGCGGAAACTGCATGCGCTTTAACGTAACATCACCAATATTTTATGATCACAATACTGTAAAAAAAGCACAACACAGTAGGTACTGCAGGCTCTCATTTCTGAAACAAAATACGAAATATGTGAAAATGTTAAAAAACACGACCATTGTGGCCATTGTGGTGGCCTGGTAGTACCTAGCTCTACTTTCTCATCATCATCATCATTAGCAGCCCGAAGACGTCCACTACTGAACATAGGCTCTACTTTCTGTGTACTTTAAATTATGGTTGCTGTATACCTACTCGGTACCAAACACAGAAAAGAATTATATTATAAACTCTTTATTGACACTAAGATATAAACGATGAGAACCAAAAAGATTTTCGTGTGGATACCACGGACCGATAAGGCGTAACGTATGAGTAGGTAGATATTAACAAAACCGTCAGGAGCTGTTGGATTCAAGAGGCTAGTTACCCAAGCCAACAGTGGACGTGCTCCCCTTCCGACTGATGATGGTCAATCGTGGTATCATGGAGCTATGCGTGGTAACTTATCGATGAATAGAAGAATCGGTCTGGTAGGTACTACTCACTTTGTCAGATAAGTAGTTTACGTTGCTTTTCCAATTTATTTTAGTAGGTGATTTTTTTATGATTATTAAGTTATTTTTGGTGGATAATTCACCACAATTTGTTGGATTTATTTTTTAAAATACCATGGTCGTACAAAGAAAATACAAACAACAGTCAAAGAGTATATAATTTACACAACAGTGACAGATGTTGTTAATTGATGTCAAGCACATGGAAGTTTAATATGATATTCTATACTAACTGGAATTTGTACATCGGACGGAAACGTGGTTCGAGGGAGATAGTGACTAGGGAGGCGCTTGTCGTTGTCAACTGATAGCCACTTTTTCAATATCAATGTTTCTCTCCAATATTTAGATTAGATGTGGATGTGGCCTGTGTATATTTTAACTAATAAGATAATGACAAAATATATAAAATACCTAAGTAGGTACCTACATCAGTAGGTATCAGAAACATGTTTATTGGTTAACTTTCTTACGGTTTTACTTTCATCATTATCCGGTACCTAAATAGAAAATATACTGGGTGTAATTGAATTAATTAGCACCCTTTGAAACTAAGTACCTACTCCTGATACTGGTTACGTCTGGACCAAAATTTTTGAATTCTAACACATTGGTTTAGTAATAATTATAACTCCAAAAAATGGAATAACTTACTTAATCAAATGCTACAATACAAAATTTAATTAAAATAATGTAGTACTGTTTTTAATTAGTATACAAGGTATAAAAACGTTTAAATATATCAAAATCATCCGTGCCAACTGCGTTAGGTGCCGCGGCAATCTTCATAATTTTCAATAAAAATATTTTCATTTACACACTTTTACTATTTAATAATCATCTATAAATGATGTAGTATCATGGGTTCAATTTATGCTTATGAATTTAATTACATCCTGTAGAAAATCTTGTTTTTTTATATTCGATGTAGGTACATCTACGTATCCTACCTGCACATAAATTTCTAAAAGTTATATTAACACTAATTCAATTCCTAGTAAAGTTGAATTGTCCGACCGCGTCACGCGGTTGGCGGCAACAGCGCTGATTTAAGGCTTTTCGACAATCCATCTGACGGTAGGTAGTTAGCGCGCGCAAGTACATCGAGTGACGGAGGCCTTACGTATATAGTAACATTATATAGCAGTATCTCTGGTATACCACATATTGTTGAATATGTTCACCCTTAGGATGAAACTAAAATAAAAGGTTATTCGAGACATTGTTCTTATTTCATGTTTCTTATTTAAAATTAAAATTTTATTTTCATAATAGCGCTTGTAGGCTCAAATTAAATGAAAAAATTAGTAAAATCTGTAAATAAATCTCGGAGTAATAATCTTTTAAAGTTTCTAGAGGAGATATTGGCTGTCCCTTTCTTGCAAAACAGAGATTCCCCACAGTGACTTTGAAAACGCACGTTTATGACTTCATGTGATTTTTTTTATGCTATAGGTAGCAAACAAGCATACGGCCCTCCTGATGGGAAGAGGTCACAGTAGCCTAAGACGTGCCATTGATGCGTTGCTTACTCTGTGATAATACTCTATTGTATGTAAAGCTACCACAGCTAAATAATGAAGCACTATGAATGAGCAAGAACTGACGTCACAGAATGTTAGACCTGTCTCTCTCTATTCCTTTATTTTAAAATAGCTTGTAGCTTTCACAACTGCTTCATTATCATCATCATCTATAGCTTCTAGACATTAGATAGGACTCCCCCAGAAAGCGCCACTTTGAGCGGCTCTTCGCCTCCTGCGTCCATCGGCTCTCAATGATTTTCAGCAGGTCGTCGGTTCATCCAGTGAGGCCTCTGCCTACGCTACGCCTTCCGGTTCGTGATCGCCACTCGAGAACCTTTCACGACTGTGTATTCTTTGGGAAATATTTGACAAAGCGAACGAAGTGAGTACGCAAGTACGATGTCGTACTTGCGTACAGGTCGCATTATTCAACCAATCTTGCCGTATCTTGGTAGGTTCGTGAGGAACGTCGTCGTTCCAGTTAGGTATGAGCATATGAATTCCTTGGTTTTTTAAGTTATAAAAATTACTATAGATAAGAATAAGCATTTTGATAAAAAACTGAACAATGTGACCGAATTCCGTGTAAAATAATTTTAATGCTACTGGAAACGTCATATTACTAAAACCACAGAGTAACAATAGTTTTTTCTGTTATCTGTGACTAGAACAGGTTTGATGATCGTTTTTGAATACCACTGCATTTGACAGCTCTATAAGAGTTGTAGAACATTTTAGTTAAAAAACTTTCTACGTAAAATGGCATTTACTGCGCATGCTTGTGTATGAAGATCTCGTCGTCATTGGCCAAATGGAATCTTTCTTTTAACCAATCACTATTTTAGAGAAAGGTTGCCTTAGTCGTACCACAGTCTAATCCCCGTCTGCACTAAAGTTTGACAGCTCCTAGGTTTGCTTTTATTTCTCTAGGATTTACTAAACGATAAAAATTCGGTGCACTAAACTCAGTCAGTTGCATAAATGCCTAAGACAATAATAGGCATAATGACTAGTATTAAAAATTAACAAGTAAATACTTTACTTTCATAAAGAAGATTAAAAATGAATGCAATAATTAAAAAAATAAGTAAAATCGGTATAGAAAGGAGAGGCCATCTTCTGTCCCTTTCTCGCGAAACAGAGCACCTCCACAGTTACTATGAAAAGTCCACTTGTGACGTCACATGCCAAAGAGATTGTTTGTAAAGCTACCACAGCCTAGTACTATGAACGACCTTGCTCTGACATCACTGGCCGTTTGAGCTATCTCTTTCTAATCCTGTTTTTAAAATGCTTACTTGTAACTTTGTAATTTTTTGTGATATTTTATTTTTGTTTTCACTAAAGTTTATCTTTTGAGTAATATTATTAATTTATGCATAAAAAAATATTTAATAATGCCTTGGAAACAAGTCACGGAAGATGATAGTTTAGTAATATCTAGTAGATACATACACCAACAATAAATTAGTTCAACCAATTTCACCAATTGTCATAATGGATACTATTTTCTTATTCCATACAACAAATGTGATTTTTTGGTCATTTTATAGTTAATGGTACGGAGGCCTTAGTGCGCGAGTTTGACTTGCTCTTGGCTGGTTATTTTGTAAGTTTGTACCCAAAGTATTTTTTAGAAACACATTGAAATATGTAGGTATAATATCTATTAGCACCATGCTCAACGATCTCAATAGTCTCCCAACACGTTGGTCTAAGATGAACATGGACAAGACGAAAATCATGTCTAATGCCCATGTTCCACCTGTACCGGTAATTGATGGGAACGATACTTTCAATGTCGTAAACAAAAATATGCCTACCTAGGATAGATCCAAATGGGTAGGTCCAACTTTGACAAAGAGGTCGCACGGAGAATCCAACTCGGCTGGGCAGCGTTCGAGAAACTTCGACCTATCTTTTCGTCTAAAATACCTCAAAGCCTGAAAATGAAAGTTTTCAAACAGTGTGTGTTGCCAGTGATGACTTACGGCACTGAAACCTGGTTTCTTACTGTTGGCCTAATGAGTAAGCTCAAAGAGAGCTATGCTCGGTGTTTCCTTGCGAGACAAGATCTGAAATGAGGTGCAAGAGAATTAAAGTCACCGGTATACCTTTCAGAATTACCAAGTGACGTGGCAGTGGGCGGGTCACATCGTTCGTAAAACTGACAACCGATGGGGAAGAAAGGTTCTCGAGTGGTGACCACGAACTAGTAGATGCAGTGTAGACCGGCAACTCACTAGATTAGGTGGACCGTGGAAGCAACCACTCAAAGTGGCGCTCTTTGGGGGAGGCCTATGCTCAGCAGTGGACGTCTTCTGGCCGATGATGATGAATATCTGTTTTAAAAAAATTTAAATTACTTAAATTAAATTAAATATCATTTATTTCAGACATTGGCCCTATAAAACATAATACAAATGAATCAATAATTAAGTAAGTAGGTAGGTATAAAAATAAATTAGAATAAAAATTAAAATCATGTAAATTAAATTCTGAAAGATTTTAATAATATTTTGATTTAGCGTAATAACTAAAGAATCAATGTAGGTACTACGCAAGAATTTTGATTTAATTTATAATACATAGACAGACATTTTTTACCAGTTTTTTATTCAGGGGGTACGACCGGACCCACCTTACCCTGTAACTATCAGTACAAAAAAAACAGCTCATTCATTGGATGTTCAGATTTTACAATCAGCCAATGAACTTGGCCAAGTCATATGTGCCTAGCTTTAAAATCGTTTATTATTTACAAGATAAAGTACTTATTAACCAATAACGATCCACTGGAGGGAATAGACCCACCCATTTTTTCTATAACCCCGCCCATAAAATCGCAGCCCGTAAATGGTTCACGCCTTCATAGATATGAGCACTGATGACCAATTTTACGGCGGCGGCGTGTACTAAAAGTCTTCACGGCGGCGGCGGCGGCGGCTCGCCGTCGCGGCGACCTTGGTTTGAGATTTTTTCCTGCGTACAATTTCTTTAAAAAAACTTACAGAAAGTCATATTGCTACGGGGCCACACGGTCGGTCGACCTTGCCGGCGAGATCGTCTGTTGTCATTGTCACGTTACGTCGATTTTTATACCAGTGACGAAAACGAGGGTTGAACGACATTGGTCAAGTTAGATATAAATATAAAATATAAATATGTGTGGACATTTCACACAGCGCCATCTAGCCCCAAACTAAGCATAGCTTGTACTATGGGAACCAGATGACTGATACAATACTTATATAGTATTTTATCAGTCATCAGTCATCATATATTCGTCAAATCGGTAATTTGTCAAATTGGATATTGGTCAAATCGGTAGTTCGTCAAATTGTCTTTTTGTCCAATCATGAAATTTGCCAAATACGCTATATGTCAAGTAATTTAAGTACAATCAAGTGTAAAACTGAAAGATAATATGGTTCACTTAGGTCAGATTCCGCTTTACTATCCTAGCGCAATCGATATGACGGCTGTGTGTAATAGGGTGTTCTGAGTCACCCAAGATATTTCTAGGGTGACGACGATGCGGAGATGAGTCTGTCATGTCTGTAGAGTACGTTAGCGCTTGGACTACAAAAATATTGCGATTATGTGGTGTTACATCAAAATAGCGTTATGATGCATTCTTCAGAAACTGTCGGATCGGTCAGTACTCATTAGTAAGAGCGAGAAAGCAAGCCACGACGGCACGCCGCCGTGTTGTGCTCAGCGCCGTCATGAATTTACGGTGACGGCGGCGCGCTAACGCGGCGCTCATATCTACTTCATATTTAGTTCCATTTTGTCCCAAATCAAGTTTGAAATCACAGAGTACATTGGTAAGTCAGACACCACCACAGAGTACATTGGTAAAGACAACACCACGGAATACCAAATTTGTGCAATTTTGGGAGGATATCCGATGAGATCCGAAATGAGCAGATCCGTAGAACTAAAGCGGCTGATATTTATTTACACAAGTGGATTGAAATGGCAATGGGCTGGGCAGGCCACGTCGCACATTACTAACTATAGAACTGAAACCGATGGGGAAGAAAAGTTCTTGAGTGGCGACTACGAGCTGGAACATGCAGCGTAGGGTGGCCTCCCAAAACCTAGATGGACCGATGATCTGGTTAAAACCGCAGAGCAGCCGATTGATACAAGTGGCAACCAGCCGCTCAAAGTGGTGTTGAATGGTTTAGTGGTTGTTAGATGGTTGGCGCTTTGGTGGACACCTAACAGGTGTATCAGTCAGGCAGGTTATGTTTCTTGCAGAGTATTTAGGTAAACAAACTCAAAACAGTGCTTGAGTATACCTACTTAAATAAAGCCACTGTTTAGTCTATCTTTAGTAGGTAAGGTAAGTAAGTGAACTGTGAAAGCTGAATGCAAATGGTAGATTTATTTCATAGTGGTGATTTTTTTTCATAATAAACACTACAAAATCGTCTCGGAAAACACATGCAGTGGTCGTGGAATACACCTAACATATTCCTCCAGGTCCTCCTTTCCGCAACGCTATATCGTCGAATCTACGTCTGGTCACTTCCTCTGTGAGCTTTTAAATACACGGCCATATATCCTGATATATGCCTGCATTAGGTCAGGATTATTACGTGTTGAAATAGCTATCGTATATTCTTATCTCCTTATCTCATGTATTTTCATACATGAGGGCGAATTCTCCGATATTATAAACAAGCTTTTCTACTGCAGTATGGAGATTCATATAATTATAGCGGTTCGCTTTGTCGTCAATTGGTTGTTTTATTTTTCCCGTTTGTCTATCGTTCGTGATTTTGAAGCCACATAATAATTTCAATAAATTATTTTCAACAATTTTGTATCACAGCTATCTATTATATTAGTGAAGACAGATAGGACTTTCAATCTTTACCAATGTACTCTGTGGATAGGAGAGCTCTATGGTTGACAGTTAGTTACAGTGTCTCCACCAAGCGCTTGTGTCACCATAGTGGTGCACCTAGTTCCATGTTCAAATATCGATATCGATAGCACAGTATATACGCGCCGTGGCAAAAAAAAAACGACATGGGAGTAACTTAGAAAGTTATTGGTGTTGTAATACAACTTTTTAAACCTCATAATACATTTTATTAAATACTACAGGAGCATGATACATTCCTGCAGTAACTAATGAAATGTATGAGTTTATATTCTAGAAAGGATTAAATGAAACAAATTTTCTGATTTATATAGCTTTTATTTCTTCTTAGATTTATTGTAGGCTATTTTTGGGGGTGAAACCACTCAACTGTCTATCTATCACGGTTCATGAGATATGGCTTGGTGACAGACGGGCAAACGAATAGTCAGACGGACAGCGAAGTCTTTAGTAATAGGATCCATTTTACCCTTTGTGTATGGAACCCTAAAAAAGCGCAAATACTTGTTCTGTGTCTGGGTGTTGTACGTCCAAGCAACGACTGATTTTGAGTTTGACAGCTGAGATCCAATCACACCCAAAGTGGTGTGTACGGTTTTGCCTTACTTTTTTTTTCGTTACTGGATAAAAGTGTTTGCTTTTAACCACTCAGGCGCGGCGCGCCGGGCGTAGGTAGGTCCCAAAGCGATCCAAAGTAAATTAGAATTTACTAACCTCAACGATGGATGTAGTAACCGAGCAACCGCTCAAAGTGGTGCTCTCTGGGGAAGGCCTATATTCAGCAGTGGATTAGGGAGTGGAGTAGGCTAATGTTGATGATTAAATTCAGGTGACAATATACGTAAACACGATGCAATGCAAATAGTTCGATATCTGATGATTTTTTTTTTCTTATATTTTGGCTCCACACATAGTGTATTTAGCCAGTGTCAAGTATTATATTTTCATCGTGTTATAAAATATTTCACGCAAAGTCATGTCCTAGTCATAGTCATAGTCCAGTTTAAGTCAGGTAGTCATAGTCCAGTCTAAGTCATGCTCCAGCAAAGTGGTGGCAACTTTAGTAGAAGCTTCTATGGAGTTTTGAAAGCAACACGAAAAATCACGTTTCACCACATTATATCACTTGCCCTCACTCATGCTCGTAATTCAGCACTTAATGCGTAAAACGCCACCAATTTTAAACATTAACACTGGAAAAAGCAAAAGTTTTGAATAATAATACAATGCAATGACGTGAATTTTTCCGCGTTCCCGCCAAAACTCTATCTGATGACTTGTGTAAAGAAAATGTGGATTGTGGATTTCGAGAAACAAACGAATTCTCATTTGTCATCACAGATAACTATTATACACAGAGTACATTGGTAAAAACTGCTATTAGTCATAATTTGTCATATCGTATAAAAAACAAAGTGATCAAAAATACAGATTAAACTATTTTCGAATGAAAGATCGAACGAAATCCACTGGTTCCGTGTAAAACCAAAATAATGCCATTCTAACTAAAATAGGCAAATGAAAACATACTTTGAGCTGTCTGAGCGTAAAATTGTATCACCTAGAACACATTTCAGGAACCATTTAAAATTGGTTTTTGAATATGGGCCATAAAGTTTCACAATCAAAAACGTGAAAGTCTACACATAAAATTAACGAAATCAATCAATCCTTTTGCGACTTGAGGTACAAACAAACGCACACACATTATTATTTTCTAAACACATAATATCATAAGAACACAGGTGTACTAGTTCGAATAATCTGATATGTGATGAAATTCATAGGTTTTTTGGTGGAAAATGAGATTTCCGTAATGGATAAGCTGAGTGACTTGAACCTTTATTGTTGTAGTTTTTTAGATTGATGATCGAATTAGGTAGAGCTTTTATTGTTAGCGCTGTCAAGAAGTGCTAGATATTTTCTATGATACAGTTTTCTGATTCATAAAATACGTATATCGAGTTTCTGCTTAGATACAACACATTTTTGAAAGAAAAACACCATTTTAGTTTTTATCGCGTAAACACATTACAAAGTTATAGTTATATATATAAATAATAATAAAGGATTTTTGGAGTAATGTTTTGGAATACGGGGGGTCCTGTTTAGTGTCTATTGAAATAAGTTATATATATATATATATATATAAAAATCCTTTACTTAACTTCTACTTAACTTTGAGGGAAACTCCAAATACATCGCGACGTACCTTGAGTTGACAGTTGCTTCGCTTCTCTCGTTTGAGAAAAATTGACGCAGAAATGTCAAGTTGATTATTTATTGTCAACCAAAAATACCAAAACACAAAAATGAGGTTCATTCGAGGTTGAGTCGAGTGGAGTAATCTCGAGGTAACGTCTTAGAATATGGGGGTAAGAAGAAATAAAGGAAAATTTTGGACATGAGATGATTGTCATTAACTTAAGTAAGCATGTTCAGATTTCATGGATGAATGCGGGATGAAGTCCCGTACCTAATGCAAATTTTACTTTAAATTAAAATAAATCAGTTTAGCCATTTAATGAGATAGAGTGACCTTTTCAAGTAAATATTTTCTGATAGTTTTTTCATTGTATGTGTATCGACACAAAATTTTGATTGCTCGTTAAAATACGTTATTAATATGAAAAACCACAAATAGCACAATCAATATAATAAAAATATTGTAAAATATAGAAAAAATATAGTCATTTTTGTGACGGCTAAAGGAGCAAGATTCAAATAAAACTGCAGATGATGGCATCAAAGTGGCCTACATGTTTTTAATTTGGGATAACTAGCAACAAACTTTTTAATGAACAAAAAATGTGTCAATATGGCAAGTGCAATGTGGGAGTATTTTCATTAAAAGTTTTGTGGCTGGCTTTTTATAGTGACATTTGTCAAATCAAATTGCAATGATACCCTAGTTAAGGCATTTTTAGTGTTCATTTCAAGTTAACTACTGGAACTGAAAACCGTATGCGAAGTCAAGAGTTAAGCCACCATGGTCTGTATAAATCATCATCATCATCATCATCATCATCATCATCATCATCATCATACGTCTGATTACGGCCACTGCTGGTGGTGCTGGACATAGGCTTCCCCTACAGAGTGCCACTTTGAGCGGCTGCTCGCCTCTTGAATCTATCGGCTCCCTGCAGTTCTGACCAGGGGCCTACCACAACCTCTTATAGCATTATTGCGTCGTCAACGAAACAAATATATCCAGAAGTCTGACCAGTTTCGACTCATCTTGTAATTAAATCTGAGCAGTAGCTTCTCCTAGCTATAATAAAACATATTTTCCTGTTATACAGCCAATTGAAAACAAAAATACAGCCGCAGACTATCACTGTTCAGTAAAAGAATAATGTTTGACAATATTACCTTTTTACTGTTATTGCCATATACTCGTCCTATGATACCATGGAACGTTTATGGTCCAACTTTTATTGTTTTATGTGTAGTGGATTTCACAAATATGTCGGTAATTTGGCGGTTTATTACAATACTGTTGTGGAATATGAAATTATAACTTTTCATAACATGATGAGAACTGTAACCAAGAGTTTTATGTTTATTACGTTCTCTCTATCTTGATTGCATATACAAAAGTTCATTAATAATTATTCTCAACGATCACATACATACATCCTGGACCCTATTTAGGGTTCCCTAGAACTACGAAGACCATGGTCTCATACCACCCAACAAGACACAGAACAAGTATAGAAGCTGTTTTTCCTGTGCAGAAATAGTTGTCTTGTTACGGGAATCGAACCCGCCGCCAGGTTATGAACCGACATGCTCAACCATCACTCAACAAAGGTTATCCTGTGGGATCATAATCGTTATTTTATTCATAACTTCGATAAAGCAGCTAAAAAATAGTTATATAACTGTCGTATAAAAACGTGGGGTTTCCAAAAATAAATCGTTCTCATGTACATTCATATAATTTAATAGTAATTTGTCATTTACACCAAACAATTCATTTATATCAGAACGAAGATCTATATAGTAATTAAATAAATAATCTTGTTAGTCTAAGCTTAACGGGTAGTTTAACTGGTTTTCACGTTTTTAATAGTACTTACGGGATATTTACCGTGATTAGAATCATTTTTGAGTTCCATACTTTTTATCATCCACCTGCATCTTCAGTCTACCCGTGAAAATGGTGCATGTAACTGTGCCGAAATATCGGGAGCTCTAAAATGATTCCAATCACGGTAAATATCCCGTAAGTACTATTAAAAACGTAGTAAACAACCGTGGAAGTCTGAAACAGCGTTTTACTAGATTTCATTTTGCAAAATGTTAAAAAAACGGAAAAAATGGGAAATTTATGATCTACAAAAAACAAACGTTACAATTAGTTTAAAAGACGAGTAAAATTGTCGTGTTCAGATTTCATTGTTACAATTTATTCACTAATAATATAAAACTGTAGTAAATATTAATCGCTTTAGGCAGAGGCATCAGGACCGGCACATAAAAAATCGAAACCCAATTTATTTTATCATATTCCGTAGTAAAACGATTTAACGAACCAAAATCCGTTATAAAATGTATTTTTATATCAATAAATAATATTTTATAGCAGCTAGTTTTAAAGTGAAGCGGTAACACATTGATTTTATTCCTTTTTTTAATACGTTCAGCCTCTCGGTCCATCCCAAAACGATAAAGTGTGATAGATAGTGACGTCATAGGTTTATAACGTACAATAACTGTTACCCAAACATATGAGAATTTCAAAGCCTTGTTGGACAGTTCGTCTATGAAATCTATAAATACATTTATAACTTCACGGCCTGTATAAAATAGGAGCAACAAATACTTTTTTTAGGGAAGATAGCTACTCTTTTACCCAGAAATCACGTTATACCGCGGAAACTTTAAAAAATTACATTTTTCTTAAATATACTAAAATTCTTGTGGAAAATCGGGTTGATACGAAAAAACATAAAAAAACGCATTCATTGTTCGACTTTTTTATTTTAACGTGAGTAGTTTTTGATTACAATACAAAAGGAATGGATGCAGGTGGCGAGCAGCCACTCGAAGTGGCGCTCTCTGGAGGAGGCCTATGTTCAGCAGTGGACGTCTTCAGGCTGTCAATGATGAATAATGATGATAAAAGGAATAATGTCTACTCAAATTAGACTCAAGCCAAACAAAGGTAAAATAAATACAAAACAGTTTTGTACACATAATTATTTAAAAAAAATAATTTAAAATTTACTTTAAATTACACACCTTCCACTAGGTGGACCGACGACCTGGTGAAAACCGCGGGGAGCCGATGGATGCAGTAGGCGAGCATGCGCTCAAAGTGGCGCTCTCTGGGGGAGGCCTATGTTCAGCAGTGGACATCTACGGGCTGATGATGATGATGATGATGATGATGATGATGATGATGATGATGATGATGATACAATTACATTATTAATTATTTAAACTATCTTCTCATGTAGACTAAATTACAAAATCGTACGTGCCAAATCGAACCCCAATCTCATTCGTAGAAGCCGTAGGACATTGTCTACGGTTCGTAGACTCGTAGCAATTTGTAGCCGATGACGTCACTCTGCTTCGTTCATAATCTTGTGGACTAATAAAAAAACGGGTCACTTCAGTATGTGTGGGTGTAATAATAAGCTCTGGGGAATATTGGACAATCTCTAGTTTTATGTCCTTGGTTATGGAGTAATTACCATACTTCGTACAAGGTTGCCTTTTAATTAACTCGAGATGGATTTTATTCTTTAGTGCTATTTTATTCCGTGGATTTTGTAAGAAGTGAAATCTGAAATGAGACCGAAATTTACCGAAAACGGTTCTAATTTTAATTTTATTCTTATCATTGACCCGCGCTACAAAAAATCGTAGACATAAGCTACGCCGTAGAAGCACTACGAAATTGCTACAATCATTTTTACAAGGGTTATTTTCATTTTATTTACTTTTTTCTTTTGTAGACGGTAGCTGTCTCTACATTACACCCTATTCTTCGATAACTTAACATTGACGTCCTATTCACGCTATGCGCATGCTATTCGATGTCGAAGAAACTCGAAAGTTATTCCGATTTTTAGTGACTATCGGGAACAAGTTTTTAAGTGAAAAAGTCGAGGCACACTGTCAAGTGCTTAGTAATTCTTAGATAAGCACTAGAAAATGCACTAACATAAAAGTGTCACCTACCAAGTATCTTCGAACGTTGAATCGATCAACTATAAACAGACACACACTGCAAATTTAATTAATTAATGTAGAAACACTGACTTCAACACGGAACCTTGTTACGTACAAGCCCGCAAGCTTAGACTAGAAGAACTATAAATAGACAGCGCGCTCAGAACTAGAACATGAAGACAAAACATGAAAGTGGCTCAAAAGTACGGTTGGAATTTGAATTGCTCTCTTTTGAATTTCATAACGGGGGGTCACCACAACGTCTTATAGCATTATTACTTCAATCATACATTGAAAAATGACATAAAAGTAAGAATATTGTAATATTGTTGACGCAATTTTGTTGAGCAGTTTTGATGACGTCACGTTAAATCGTTCACTCAAATACAACTGCCATGTCATACGGTTAATCATGTCGACACCGACGCGCGACAGTGATAATGCTATATAAAAATGAAGGCGTCTCGTTCTCGCGCCGGAATACTTTTATTGTAAACTTGAAGCATTACTGTCACGAACCATGATGGTTTTTGCATTAGTTTGTGGTAGGGCTGCAGTACTTGTAGTTGAAGAGAACGCTCTACCACCTACTATGCTACCTATCAAAGTACCTTATTTTTCATTGTTTTGTGTAAGTATAACCGAATTTTAGTGCTCGTAGTATAGAAACAGTTTCCTAACACTTGTGTCATGTCATTTAATTTTTGGATTGATATTTGTATGGACAGAACCTAATCACGATAGAACACAAACACTTTGGTAAGTAAGCGCTATTAAAAATGACATAAACAAAACCCATAAGTAGCAGTAATGGAACTGGTAACCGCTCAGGCGCTTCTACCACATGTGCGGCTGGCATCGCGCAACGTGGACCGCTCCCCACCACAATTGTGGCTTACAGCTGATTGCGCTACTAGGGATGGCAATCAATTTTTAGAGATGTCACTCGTTATAAATCGTTTAAAATTGAAACTAGTTGAACATCACTATCGAATAAAGTAAAAGTCTCTATAGTTCAGGAGAAAAAAAAACGCCTCAGTCTAAATTGCATCTCGCGCCGAGTCGGCGCGCGCCGGCGACGGAGTAATTTCCTTTAGGTACGGCGGAGCGTCAATTATTATGTGTAGTGTTGTTGTGTGTGTTTTTATACTGCAACACGTAAAAATGCATTTGTTTAGATAGCCAAGTAATGCTACTTATCAAAACTAGTTTTTAAATTTTAAAACACTGCTTAGTTTATTCGTATAAACCGTAAATATGCAACACCATACCACGCTATTTGAGGAGCGCTTTGGGACCTACCTACGCCCGCCGCACCGCACCTGAGTGGCTACTACGAATAAAACTTCGTTTTATTCGTTTTCAAACTTCGAAAGCTTTGCTTTAGCGTTATTTTTAGGTTCACTTTTTGTTTAGCGCGCGCCGTCTACGTTATCCTTCCAGTCTAAGCCTCTAAACCCCCAACTCCCTCCACTAATTATCGTTTCATTATTTAAAGAGCGCGTCGATACGGTATCGAATTACGGCGTGTCACGAACAAGGCGCGAACTCAATGGACATGTAGTAAACTACCTGTCATTTGTGGTCACCAATAGGAAAGACATTGTATAATAGTTATTTGTGCAACAAGAGAGCAACATTGATTTTTGTGTCGAGTGCTAATGTTGAATCCCTAGCAAGCGATGGATTCTAGTATTGAATCATTGCGTAGCGAGTGATTCTTAGTTAGAATCCTGAGTGAGCGAGGGATTCAAAGGCACGAGATGCGAAAACTTTGCTTTCGAGTAGCACATACAACTTTTCACCTCAGCAGTGAGAACATCATTACAAGTAGGTACTAGGTAAGTACCTAGTAACGAAACATTTTCGCGTTCCCGCCAAAAGTAAGACTAAGAAAAGAAAAGAAAAAGAACTTCAGGTTCTCTCCAAAACTCCATATAAATGTACCCTAAAGCTGGCTAAATATACTTATCGCAAAATCATAATATTAAAAAATCACTTTGTCTCACGTGAGCAAAATATGATTTTGCACACTGTTTTCTCGCAGCCAAGGGCGCCTGTTCAAGCTGTTGAGGTGAAATAGTGCATTTCTGGTAAGTTCTGTAATGGGTGCGTTGTTGGCCGCGATGAATGATGGCTGAGAGCACAGCATAGCACTGCCCTACATTTGGAGTTACCGTTTTTGGCGTTTTTAACCCTAAAGGGATCTTTTCTAGACCCCGGGCCATCACAGCGCGGTCAGCCTTGCAGCCAAGCTTGATGGATAAGCTAGAAAGGTCAAGGCCAAAGGATTTATGTACCTAACAGAGCGCTACTTACAGATATAGCACTACTAAGGATACAACAATAATCCTTCGATAATAAAAGAACTCCCGACAATGGAATTAATCCTGAGCTTTTAATTAGCCCCATTCTGTTAAAAGGAATATAAAAACCTATAATTAAAGAACGCTTAATCCCGCAGCGATCGATCAATCGTATAAACAATACTATTTGATTAGTTTAGTTACCGATAAGTGCCTACGCTGACATGCTTAATGTTAAAGTTAGAAATAAATACTGAATACTTATAAGAAAGTAGTTGACTCGCCCCGGCTTCGCACGTGTTAATTAGTTTTACAAATACAAATTCATTTAATGACATAATTTAATACAAAATAATGATGAATCCATAGACTCCCGAACTAGCTGGAACTGTGTTTCAGGAATCAGTGGCTTCTCCCACTATTCATTTAACTTAAGTTATGCCATACTGATTAGGTTAGAAAGCTACAAAAAAAAACAAAATGATTTACGTTCTAATCATGTTCATTTATTTATTTAATTAATTAATTAACACGGCAAATACATACCATTTACAATAATTAATCACAACCTTTCAACATCTCGCCAAAAATGTAAGACAATAAAATTACTCAATAGGTTACAAACTTATGCTAATGTCATTAATCTAAGAAGCTAAGTACAATTAGGACATCATAATAAATAGCACATACTTTAAAAATTGAACATTGGCTTATCTAAGTAATACACAATAATAATAATAATTAACATGAAATAAAATATTACATTTTTGTAGTCATATAAATTAATAATCTAAATTTAAATTAACCACTGACAACCAATTCATGCATCCCGCTCGCAAAACGCCCGGTACCCTGTCAAAATTTCCTTCCATCCATCTGCGAATAGATCAGCCTCCGGATTGGCTTCAAGAAGAGCATTGAGCGCGGAGAGGGTGCGCGGCAATGGCGAGTTCGCACGCGCGACTGTGCGGCTGAAAGGCACTGCGAATAGTTTTTGCCTCCTCATGCGGAAGTAATTTTTAGGGGCATTGAGACGACACAGCTCGCCACTCAACTCTAGAACATCAATTCCACCGCGGAGGATCTTACAGGCCGCCAGAATCTGGTGATACGCTCGACGCACCGCAAGTGAGTTGAGTTCATGAGAAGAGAAAGGCGAGAAGCAAATCAGGCCTGGTCAGCTAGTGCAACTTGTATTTTCATATTTTGACTCTTGCCGAAACAAAAATCCTTTCAAATCAGATACAAAGAAAATAACCACTAATTGTTTTATATATTATAGCTAACTTATCTTGAAACCAGATAAGAGATGATAATGGGTGATCAAGATGGTGGTGTGGTGGTTGAGCAGGTCGGCTCGTAACCCGGAGGCGGCGGGTTCGATTCCCGCGACAGGACAAGTATTTGTGCACAGAAAAAAAGCGCATGTTGTTGTTGTTGTTGTTGTTAATAGTAACTATGTACCATGAAAAGCTTAAGTACAATCTGTTTCTTGTGACAAAATTATTTACGAATTACTATTATCCATCAAAACAATGTTAAATTACTGTTCAAATTTTCTCGCTTGGAATAATTACGTAATAGTCTATTATAGAATAATTAAAATAAAGGTTACCGAGGCTCTCAATGTGGTGATCTGACAGTAAACAAAGGTCACTGACCGCTCACTGAATATGAAAACTGAAGTGGCAAAGACATTGAGCAAAGACCTCATGTATACTAAACAGCACATCTGTAACTGGCACTGTCCACATCAATGCCAGCTAGCATCATAGATTTAGCTTTTACTGCCAGATATATATATTTAATAATAGCAAGTACTAAATTATATTGTACCGCTAGACGTAATAGATTATAAGTGACTTGTAATTTACGGTCATAAAGCTTATAGCTTTGTAACCGACACTTCGGCTAATTTTGCATCATCCTGAAGACGTCCACTGCTGAGGATAAGCTTCCCCCATCATCCATCGGTTCCCTGCGGTGTGAGGTCGTCAGTCCCGGCCTACGCTACGTCTTCCGGTTTGAAGTCGCCACTCGAATGTTGTGGTTAGGTACTTTTGATACGGTAATAAGAATAATGATAATTATTCATCATCATCATCATCAGCCCTTAGATGTCCACTGCTGAACATATTTCTCCTCCAGAGAGCGCCACTTTGAGCGGCTGCTCGCCTCCTCCAGCCATCGGCTCCCCGCGGTTTTCACCAGGTCGTCGGTCCACCTAGTGGGGGGACTGCCTACGCTGCGCCTTCCGTTTTGTGGTCGCCACTCGAGAACCTTTCTTCCCTATCGGTTGTCAGTTCTGCGAGCGATGCGATGCGATGTGGCATTCCAACTTAATTATTAAGTTCGATAAATTTGACCACAGACCTAGGATATTTTCGATACTCTCACAGATTAGGTCTATGGTATTAACGGTTTATAAAAGTTTTACCACGTGTTAGTATGCTGTCTCTTCTTTGATCTCTTAGCTTTCTTTTATACATTTTGAAAATAGTGCTTACTGTTCCAAGGTAAAAGTGGTTGACCTCTAGTGTGTCTCTCTGAATATTTTTCGTTCACATTTACTAGACTTGACAAATTTGCTGCGAATAAAGAAGCTAAAGAATTGAATTAAGAGAAGCAATTGGAATATTTTATTGCATTTTCTCTTAAGAAGTGTCTTTATAAGGTTAGTAAGAATTTAACTGAGTATTTGCTTAGAATTCTTAAGTTGATTTTTTTTTACTTTGTCTTTATTTAGGGTCTATAATTTGTTCTCATGAAAGTTGATTTTTTATAACAACGAAAGTAGAATTGTAATAACAAGTAAAAGTAAATGAAATAAATTTTAATTTATTTCTCCGAAGTAATTTTTTTTTTATTTATTTATTTATTATTACTGCATTCATGTAAATCATTAAAATAGGTAACATACAATAACAAGTATTATATAAACACAAGATCTTAAATAATTAGGTTGGTAGGTTGACATGAGCCCTGGAAGGGCGTTTGCAAGTAAGTACCTATGTGTGAGTCAAACCAAAACAATATTATTATACATCAGTCAATTCTATGGTACATACATTATTCTATGGTAGTCTATATAATAGATAGGAAATTAAATTAAATAGGTATTGTCAGTGTCTTACAAAGAAAAAATGCTGCCATCATGCTGGGCAGTTGCGGACAAGTAACCACCGTAAAGGAGTGCACACACCAAGGCGGTATCCTCTACCGCCCGCGGTAGCGTTATCCGAGTGGGTACGCGTTATTCCGCCTGTTCACACACACGCGGATAACGCCTTGGGTAGCGAAACCCGGGCGGAACTTTTACAGGGTTATTCCTGTTGACCCCACGTTTTCGCCCCCATGGGACCTAATGGGTTTTTTTTCCTCTTGGGCCCCACTTATATAATAGTTATATTAAAAATTATAATACCCCGGTCATTATAATTTTTTTTCTCGAGAAGTTCGACATAATATCGAACTCAATATTATACTTTTACGAATATAATATCGTGTTCGATATTACATTCGATATCATAATGGCATAATAATTATCAAATCCTATATCTATAAAAAAATATCGACCGCGATAATAATTCCTGTTTAGCTCCATGTTCTCAGAATACCAAACGTAAACGTTGTTAACGTAAAGCCATTATCAATAAAAAAAAAAAAAATACTCGATACTCAACATGAATCTAAAACAGAACCCATACGTATTTAAATTATAATACTACATATATTATTTAAAATAGTATACAAATAATAGGTACTACTACCAAAACTCATGTACTTAAACAAAACCTGATTCACCTAGCCGCTAGGCAACGTGGCCAAGATGCTGGCACAGCTTTCCTAAATATTGATACGAAGTTATTTTAACACTAGCTGAAGCTGACCCGCCTTGCCATCGCACGGGTTTATTAGTTGTACACCGTAAACCTGTTCATGAGAAGAGGCAAGTGAAAGGGAAAAAAATAGGGGAAAAGAATGAATGGATAGGCTTCGACAGGATGATGACTTCCAAACTCTGTGCGACTTGGCTATCTTTTACTCAAGCTGCTTTCTACTTTTGATATTTCTTGGCTCTGTAAGAGCAAAGCTGATTTTTGCTGATGTTGAATCCCGAGCAAGCGAAGGATTCTCAGGGGCGGCTCTACCTTAAGTGCAGGGTGTGAGGTGCATACGGGCACCGGGTCCTAGGGGTCCTCGGCGCCCCATAGGATCCGGCGCCCGGGTCCAAGGGGGCGCCGCGGGCCCTCTAGGACCCGGCACTTTCAACGACCCACGAAGGCCCGGATCTAGGGGAGAGCAAAACAGGGGCACGCCCCCGGGCGGAAACTTTAGAGGGCGCCAAATTCATGTGTATGGAATAAAGTAAAAAATTTAATGTAGGTCCCGTCCGCGTCATTCTCGCGTTTTCTTAGCACCGGTCCTAGGGTATAGAATATACAGAATCTGTAGATGAAGGAACGATCGTGCGAAATACTTATAGCGAAAGACGCTAGAGGCGACAAGGAACGAGATAAAGTTGGAATGGTCAAGTTTGAGGGGCGCTAGTCTGGCGGAGCATACTTTTTGTTGTTTGGTCAACAGACATCAGAATGGTCGTTCTTTTGTTTTTAGCACGATTTTTGGTGATTTCTAGGTATTCATAGGGTTTTTCATACTGCTGATGTTTTGCTACCGCGGGCGGTAGAGAAATACCGCGCGTATTTGAACAGGGCTTAGAAACCTAAGCGAGCTAGGGATTCAAAGGCACGAGATGAAAAAACTTTACTCTCGAGTGAACATAATTACAGAATACATACCTACCTTCATCTTTTTTTGAACAGGCTAACCGAGTGGAACTTTTTTACCCGTAGCACCTGTGCACAGACATTTAAATAGTATTTGATGTCTGTGTACTTGTGACGTCATTGAACACAGACAGCCGTCATGTCAGTAACGTCACAGAGTACATTGCTATTAAGTAACTTTCAGCGTCATTTCTTTCAAGAGTATCCGACAATGGCGGTTGTATATTTTGAATTTTTTTACCAAAACCTGTGAATTTTTGAATTTAAATGTAATAAGGGTGGATTATTATTAGTTAAGTGTTCGTGACCGTGCACGAGGGTTGGCAAATGGTTCCAAGTTTATAAGACCATGCATTGCCGTTTTCTCTTCAACGGTTTTTTAGAGCCTTCAGTAAAACATCCACCATTTTACTGATGGCGTTTTGACCTGACAAAATATGACTTTGACTTGACATAACCGTACAAATCATTACTCACTTGACATTGGCAGAATTATTGCTAAAAAGCGATAGAAAGCCATTAATGAAGAAGAAGAAGAACTTTCAGCGTACTTTTTGGTTGTACTAGTGATTTTATTTCACTCACAACACAAACAAATTAAGTCGTTTTCATGTTCTCTGCGGATTCTGCCGCCACGCCAGCCCCAACCTGTGTTCTAGGAAGATGCGACGGTGCGAGGGTGTCCACGCAGGTTACGTTCTAAACCAAAGGCCACCCCACCTTCCATGGAATCAAGGTCATCTCGTCAGCTCTTTTGAGCTCTTTTGCCATCGTCACGTACGAGGCCATTGGGTTCCAGAATGGCCTTGGTTCTTTCAATCTTTACAAAATAGCTGACCAATAACGTTAGTTACTTAGTACGTAGTCCAAAAATTCACACCAAGACGCCCAAGTACGGCGTAAGTATCAATTTGATCTGAGCGCACTATACCAGAGTATCAACAAAACAAAATGCAACAGCCACTTCATAGTGACAACCATGTGTCAACAGTCGCCTAAGATATAAACAATCACTATTTTCTTTTATTTCAATAAAAAGTACCGTACTTACGTGAAAATGAAACTTTTTTCTTGTCTCTTGCAGTGGTTTAGATATAATAGTATCTAACTCAAGACACAGGAAGGCATTTTATCACCATGTTTTTATGAAATTAGCAGAGATGAATTACTGGACACTCGCGGAGTGCAAGACTGGTAGTGGTCGCGGCACGTAAGCCAGAGTAGCTTAAACTCTCCCTGTTTGTTTTGGCGGGAGTACAACATAATCTGTTGGGTACGATCGCCTAAGAAAAGCCATTCTATGGCCATTCAATCGTATTTTGTTAACAGAATCACCCTCCAGCAGCCGGGCGAACGTACCGCGCGCGACCGCGAAACTTTTCGCTTACCTAGGCGGTAAAAGTTCCGCCCTACCCGGCGAATACCGCGCGGTATCCCGCGCGGAATGTTCCGCTACCGCGGGCGGGAGAGAAATACCGCCTTGGTCTGTGTACTCCTTAACTGTTCAACTTATTTTTGAAATACATTATTTAGTTGCAGGCAGTGATAGTTGAATGTTTGTATTTAGTACCTAGTTCATTAAGGGCTGACTTTTCAATGGCTGGATAAAAGTTACGACTGATAAACTATTAACCGACTAAAACTAAACATCATTAGAGTTGTTCAGTATATCGTTTAAAAAGTTCACATTTCTATTCACTGTATATTGTTTTATTCAATGAATAGCTTTTATCTGACTTTTGAAAAATCGCACCCATGAGAACCAATGACAAAAGAGCTTAATGTGTTAACCTACTGCATCAACCTTCTTGTCGTTAAGATATATATAAGAAAAATGTCTACAAAATGTGCATATCAACATATAACTATATACCTAATGATTTAAAAATGGTAACAGGCAATTTACTCAAGAAATCTTTGTATGACTGGTTATTACAACACACATTTCATAGTGTTAAGGAATTTCAAATGTACTGTAACAAAAATACTTTTTAATATTTGCACACTTGCATGCAAGTTGAACGCAATATGTCTACATATGTAATTTTAAGACCTTCCTTGTGAATTGTGCTTGTGTTCTCGCAAATAAAAGAATGATTGATTGTAGAGTAAGCCACGAACGCATTTATTTCGTTTATAATTTTACATTTAAAAATTTAAGTACTACCTTTCAACAAGGACACTTATCCTGAAAAGTAACTTTAACAAAGGAAAGAAATAAATTACAAAACAGAGTAGTAAAACGCCAACAATTGCGAAAATAACAAAGTACTATCTGCTCGGAACAGATAATACTGCTTGTAACTGAATTTAAAGTTGCCCAAGAGACGGCTCGACAACCGTGAGCCACGCCAATTATAACTGAAAATATAATTACTATGGTAGCTGTCTTATTTACAGTGTACCAAGTAATTAAAGCTGATCAAAGTTAAATGTAAAATATAGACACGGTTGCTACATTATCTTTTTTTACTTTTGTGGATCGGTACAAAGGGTGTCAGCGATAAATTCCATATTTAGGATTTTCCACATTCTGTAACAGATAGACGCAGGAATCGAGCCGCCAGTCAAAGTGGCGCTCTCTGGGGAGGCCTATGTGCAGCAGTGGAGATCTTCAGACTATTGATGATAAGTTACATAATTAATGACGCTAACTACTCTCATCATCAATCTCAAGATAAGGAAAATCAAGCACCTTTGTCTTTTCTCTACCCATAGATTAAGGCTTACAATCAATAATGTACATTGACAACTATGTTTTGGTTTACCCCTAAGGACCTTAGGGTGCACCCGTAAGGGAAGATAAAAGCCTACCAGTGATATAATGGTGGTGGTCGACCCTCATTTATAATCAATACCCTGATTAATTTAGCAAATAACTTGTAAACTTGCGGAACGAGGGTGTTTACGTAGAAGCACAAGGGTGCAAAGGGACAGATTACCTACCCCTTGTTATTAAAGGTGAGGTAAATAAATACGAAGGTGTTTGGTAATATTTTACACTAGCTTTTGCCCGCGGCTTCGCACGCTTGTGTTATGTCATTTTTACGTTATAGTCTAATAATAGATCATGCATTTCGTACCAAACAACAAAATCCAATAAATCTTTTCGAAGCTGAGCACAGTAACCTGTATTAGCATAGGTATAGGTATAACGCAAGCATAGCCGTGAGTGGAAGGTATTTAAGCCATTACCTAAAATTAAATGTTTTGAGTCTAATATAGATTTATAACAGTAAAAGAAGTTTCAAACAAAAAACTACAATTATATAAGTACCTCTTCATATTACAACAAAAAGAAATCATCATCACTTCACTCAGGTCTTTAACAGAAATTTCAGTAAATTTTGTTTAGGTAGTAGTTACCTAAGCAGGCAGGTACAGTTTAGAAAAATATGGAAGAATCACACACGGTGATCCTGTTTTGCTCAGTTTTACATATTATCCGCGCGCTTTTTGTTCCATTTACCACATTTTTTTTACCTTCTTAAATTTGGTTCTATACGAATTGAGTACTTAACTACCTACACATAAGATAGTTACTTACCTACTATAACTATAACCTTCTTGAAGTAACCGAGTAATCAATCATTTTCTGCTCCCGTGGTTTATTTAAAAGCCCACAGATCTATAATATTTTAACTATTAAAAACTTATTTCAACATGCAAGAAGAAGAAGAAGAAGAACAAATCAAAAACAGTCAAAAACGAACGTTACGCGCCATGTTGTTAATTCGAGGATACAATTTTATTGCCATAATGAATACCTACATATTATTATATCTAAGTAGGTACCTACTCTTTTTAAACATTTTTCATCAAATATTTCGTATCATTGGCTAAATACAAATAATAGCACCTCGGGCTTACTTTAATGCCAAAATAAAAAAGGTTTTAAAATGCGTAGCAATGATGGTAAGGGTATATAACTTAAGTAGCTATAAGTACTACAGGGGGTCTAGCAAAGATACCAACCACTAACGCTAACGCCAAACGCTAACTCCAAAACTGTATTGAACAGACATTAGCTGTGGAAAAGGAAGCGATCTCCGAAATTTCATCCTAGTACATTTTGGAGTTAGCGTTTGGCGTTAGCGTTAGTGGTTGGTATCTTTGCTAGACCCCCAGGTACCTTAAAACTTCCTTGGGGTCGATCAAGAATGTAGCAGTAGCGCAAAAATAATTTTATCTACCTAATTAGAATGGTAACGTGTAGTAAGTTCATATAAATAATATATTTTACCAGATCGCCAATAAAGAACATTACTCCCGCCAAAACCCTATGAATCGAAGACTTGAATAAAAATGTAAGCTTCAATATTGGCTAAGTATGATAATCGCGTGAAGCCTTATGAATAATTATAAAAAGTCTAAGTACCTACACCTTTAAACAGTTTTCATAAAATACTTCCTATCATTGGCTAAATACAAATTTTGTCTAATGCCAAAATAAAAAAGGGTTTACAATGCGTAGCAAAAGCAAGGGTCAATGTGCACAGATTACTGAATTTGTTACTACTAAAGGTTAAGCTGTAATGGGTACTATAAATACAATTTTAAATACTTATTTCGAATGGTAACGCGTAGTAGATTTTTGAAAACTAATACATAATACCAGATCGCCAATAAAGAATTTTGCCCTCTCCAGAACCTAATAAATCGAAAACATGAATAATAATTTAGTTATGTTTCAATATTGGCTAAATATGATATCGCGTGAAGCCTTAAAACTTATAAAAAAAGTCTAAGAAGTTTTTAGTTTTCTAAATTTCTTGTTATCTGTGTCGTGCTCATATACAAGAAGGTTCTCATACCTATCCTCTTTTTAGTTTGGACCACAGATTAACGAAAAAACTTATCTATATGTAAATACATATGATTTTTTTGGGTATAGGTACTTACATAATGTACACATTGTTTTTCTCTAATATGCATTGCATCGAGCGCAGACGAAGTTATCGCGCGTTGTATTTCGCCGTAGCCCGAAAAGTGTGATACACCGCCGGTAATGCAGGCGCACCAATTGTTATTTACTGTAGTAAAACATGCATTAAATTACTTCCTTATTGCTTAGTGCAGTGGGGATTGTTCAGAATGAAATACAAAAATATAGGACTTCCGTACTCAAAGAGTAAATCCTTATTACTAAACCTCCGCTGTCCGTCTGTCTGTCGGTCTGTCCACCAGGATGTACTCATGAATCGTGATAGTTAGACAGTTGAATTTTTCACAAATGATATATTTCTGTTGCCACTATAATAATCGTGGTCCGTATTCAAAGGGACAGATAAACAGACAAATAAAAAAAATTGGTTTTACTTCATATTGATAAAAAATTATAAATTAAAACTATTACAATTTATTTTTGTAATCACAAATAATACTCTCACAGTTTGTAAAACATATTTATTCGCCGACATGCAATATAACGCTACACAAACATCGAGGATAGTCAACAGAGATGTTTTTGCGCGCCAACTCAACAGCGAAGGTTCGGGCGTATATGAAGCCGTGCTATAATAATAACAGAGTTTTTTTTTTTTAATCTGTGCATCCGGATAAACCCGAGATAAAATTACCGTCAGTAGCCGTGTAGCAGAGTAACATTTTTTTTCTTTCATCTATGATTAGTAGCCAAAATATAACTTACCTTTTGACACTGGCTAAATACCTACACTATGTGTGGAGCCAAAATATAAGAAAAAAACTTACCTTGAGCGTGAAGCGGCCATCTTGTTAAAATCCCGTTCCGTTTCATAATGAAATCTTAATCATTTTCAACAAAAAAAAATATTAACGATATTTAAAATTTAATATATCCTATGTTTTGCGCCGGGTTTTTCTAAGCTTATTAGTGAAAACCGCATGAAAAACCGTTCAGTATTTTCGGACTTGTGCCGTAACAAACAAACAAACAAACAAACAAACAAACAAACAAACAAACAAACAAACAAACAGACAAAATGTCTAAAAAGTAGCTTAACGTGATCAGCGAAAAATTTCAAGCCAACCTGTGTCATTTTTTTTTCGATATCTTGCATTTACAGATTTTTTTATCTCTACAGTTTTATTATATGTATAGATATAGATAATATACAAACTGTGGTCTTGGTCTGTGTGAACTTTACCGCCCATTTTATATTTGTCTTGTGAATGGGCAAAGAGAGAGATGAGATGAGAGATGTTGTAAAACGTATGCCATTTCAGCATAAAAATAAAAATAAATTAAGTGTATTAATTTAATTAAAGAGGTCGCCCGAAGAATCTACCTCGGCTGGGCAGCGTTCGGGAAGCTACTATCTTTTCGTTCAAAATACCGCAAAGCCTGAAAACAAAAGTTTTCAATCAATGTGTGTTGCCAGTGATGACTTATGGAACTGAGACGTGGTCTCTAACTGTTGGCCTCATTACTAAGCTCAAAGTCGCACAACGAGCTATGGAGAGAGCAATGCTTGGTGTTTCCCTGCGAGAACTAAAGTGACCGATGTAGCTCTTAGGATTAGCAAGTTCAAATGGCAATGGGTAGGCCACATCGCTCGTAGAACTGACAACCGATGGGGAAGAAAGGTTCTCGAGTGGCGACCACGAACCGGAAGACGCAGCGTAGGCCGGCCCCCCACTAGGTAGACCGACGACCTGGTATTAAATTAGTTTTTTTTTCCACTCGTTCATTCTAGGGTACAGTAGGTACTAATTTGTTTCGAAACGCCGTAATAAATCTAGTTTAAATTTCTTAAATCTAGCTAAAATTAAATTTACTCTGTATATAAGCTGGGTTGCACAATTTATAGGTTAACTTTAAACCACAATCAAAATTAAAACACTAGTGAGGCGGAAACATGTTGCAACATTTAACCGTCGCTAAAATGATTTCATATAAATAATCTACCCAATATTGATAGATTAAAGTTAAATTGTTAAGGTATTTAACTATTACATGATTGTAATTAAGCACTATTTTTTGTTCTGCACCATATGCTTGTTAAAATACGAAGCTTAAAGTAATAATAGATTAACTGTAGCATTAACCAAGAGGTTAAAGTTAAAATTAATATAACAGGTGTAGTACACAACTAAAAGTTTTTATATAAAGTTTCGCGTGATACTGCACTGCGCACGTCAGCCTGAGACATCATCAGTAGGTAATTACTATAGACTGAGATTAGGGCATAGTCTTATTTGCCCAGTGATACCACTAGCTACAGTGTCGTTCAAAGCTGAATACTGCAGTGCTTGCACATTACTCCCTTATCGGTTGACGGCAGAGTAACTATGGCATAGTTGTGCCTATTATTATCAAAGCAAGACAAACTTTGCAGAAAAATCCTAGTCATATAACCTAGGTTTAAGTAAACAATAACATCAAACAGGAATATAGTACAACCAAGCCATCAGTTAGTACAATATTAATGATTCCATTAGCCACCATTAATGCTCGTAAGGATAGAGCAAAGTCAACTGAATGTATCTACTACATAATAATATTGTCTTTTATTAAGTTAGAGAAAAGCTGAAGAAAAGAGGAAGCATAATTATTATAGAAAAGGGCACTTAGAATAGGCATGATAACTAAATTTTTTTTTGGATAAATTAATAATATTCCTCAATAGATAAACGTTTGTGAAAACAAAAATTAAATATCTCAGAAAATGACCAAGTTACGAGCATTATAAAAACCGGAATAGAAAGAGATAGCTCAAACGGTCAGTGACATCAGAGGAAGGTCGTTCATAGTACCTCATTACTAAGCTGTGGTAGCTTTTCATACAATCTCTTTGGCATGTGACGTCACGAGTAGATTTTTCATAGTAACTGTGGGGGCGCTCTGTTTTGCGAGAAAGGGACAGGAGATGCCTCCTGTATAAACTTTAAAAGCTTATTACTCCGTGATTTATTTACCGATTTTGCTTATATTTTCAATGATTGCATTTATTTTTAATCTTCTTTATAAAAGTAATATTTACTTGTTCATGTTTACATGCCTATTCAGTTTGCCTGAGAGAAGCACTGGCAATTTTTTTTTACTGTGGTTTGATATCGGTCAGCTCCACAGAGCTAGAATTCGTTGATACATCCTATCTTTATGGTCAGCTTGAATTCTGGAAACTACTGAATTCTTTGAACCCGATTGAATTAGTTATTTTTATTTGTTTTTAATACCAACATACAAACATGGTTGAAACACAAATTCGGTGAAGAGGATGACGCCATTAATTTATTAGTATTTAAATAAAAAAACTTTATGGGTACCGAGTAAAGACTTTTCATTAATGTAATCACCATTAGGGTTGCGTACCTAAAGGGTGAAACGGAGCCTATTCTCTTCGCTTTCCGTTTGCCTGTTTATCTGTCTGTCATCAGGCTCTCATACTGAGATGATGTATTTTTGTTGCCGCTATGACCACAAATACTAACGAGCAGAATAAAATAAATAAATAACAGGGCTCCCATAAAACAAGCGTGATTTTTGTGCTCGTTGTCATAGGTACGGGACCCTTCGTGCGTGAGTCCGACTCGCACTTGGCCGGTTATTATGCTCTATTAAGAACGTGCCAAGTCAAGATCGTATCAAGTTTAGATGTATCCATGCATTAAAGAAACAGAAACATTACTAATTCATCTTAACAAAGAACCAGACTAAAGTACACAACTCGAAAGTTTTCTTACGCTACTCCAGTCTTAATTCTAAAACTTTTTAGGCAAGATTTGAATAATAAATGCCTAAGTACAAAAGCTAGATCTAGAGTTAATAAATTAATTCAATCCATAGTAAAAGCTGTTCTGGGGGCCTCCCACAACCTCTTATAGCATTATTACTTCAATCATACATTGAAAAATGATATAAAAGTAAGAATACTGTAATGTTGCAGAGCCAGAGCAGTTTTGATGACGTCACATTAAATCGATCACTCAAATATAACTGTCATGACTGTCATACCTTTACATCATGTTGACACTGACGTGCGATAGTGATAACGCTATATAAAAATGTAGACGTCTCATGCAGGAATACTTTATAATTTCATGGTCGACAACATTATTGTAACGTTGAACCATCACTGTCATGGAACATTATGGTTTTGTATTAGTTTGTGGTACTCCTCCTGGTTTCCACAGTACAAGCTTTGCTAAGTTTGGAACTAGATGGTTCTGTGTGAAATGTCCATGCATATTTTTTTTTAACAACTATAAGTAAATTTATTAATAAATCACACTTCGGTTTTCGCATATTAATCGCATTTTTTATTATATTTTATTTATTTTATGCACCTAAATTAAAAAAGTCACAAAAGCTACGTAGATACGCTTAACCTTCCGTGATGAATCATTAAAAATGATCTGCAATACTAGACGAAGGTTCAAAAATCTTTTAAAGCAATTTGAAGTCTAAAATTATACGTGTACATTCTATATTGTAATGACAATGAAACGTTATCAAACAAATATAACTTTACGACGAAGCTGTTCTATTAAACTTTACGAATTTAAACACAAAGTAGCAGTGTATAGTTAAAGATAAATTGACATAGATATGACATATTTTATGTTGACTCTGGCTTAGTTATAATGTAATTTTACTGTATACCATTTTGAAACAAAATAATTATATAATATACAGGATGTAGTTTAATTCATTAGCATAAATTGAGCCCATGATAGTACATAATTTAGATGATTATTAAAGAGTAAAGAGAGTAAAAGAAAATATTTTTATTGAAAATTATGAAGATTGCCGCGGCGCCTGACGCAGTTGGCACGGATGATTTTGATATATTTAAACGTTTTTATACCTTGTATGTAACTAATTAAAAACAGTAATTCATTATTTTAATTCAATTTTGTATTGTAGCATTTGATTAAGTAAGTTATTCCATTTTTTTGGAGTTATTATTATTACCAAATCATGTGTTAGAATTCAAAAATTTTGGTCCACACGTGACCGGTATCAGGAGTAGGTACCTAGTTTCAATGGATGCTAATGAATTCAATTACACCCAGTATAAATAAAATAAACCATATTTTAAGCAGGTATAGATAGAGTGCAATGGCAATGGGCAGGCCACATCGCTCGTAGAACTGACAACCGATGGGGAAGAAAGGTTCTCGAGTGGTGACCACGATCCGGAAGACGCAGCGTAGGCCGCCACTAGCTGGACCAACGATCTGGTGAAAGCCGCGGGGATGCAACAGGCGAGCAGTTGCTCATAGTGGCGCTCCTTGGGGGAGGCCTATGTTCAGCAGTGGACGTCTTCGTTAATTATGATGATGAGGTATAGGTAGACTGCAATTCAAATTCAATGGCGGCTGTGAAGTCGGCGCAAAACGCGGTAGCAAGAATTAGGATGTGCGATTGTGCACGGGTAGTGGTAGGTAAACAGTATGCGAAGTGTGCGGGGAACTTGCGGTGCACCACACAGCCGCCATTGACTTTGAATCACACTGTACTTTATCACGAATTGTCTTACAAGAAAAATGTATTATTACTGCACTAGGTACATAAAACCTTAATAATGCAGTAGCAATCGAATGCAAAATTCATGATGTAGGTTTTCCAAACATGTTAACAAAGATTCAGGGATTTTAGGGTAAGCAGCAATGTACGAATGCCAAATAGAAACTAATTAACCAAGAGAGCTTTAACCAAGCCGCTTTAACTGATCCTGGTTTAACCGACGATTTACCGAGACCAATGCTCATTCCAATTACGCATTGGTATTGACAAAGCAGTATGTGTAGGGGTGGATAGATTTAACTAAAATTGTAGGTGCTGTAATGTGCAAGTTCTTAGACATATTCAATCGGTGAAAATACTTTTAAAAACTTACTGTCGAACATAGAACCTTTTCTTTTTTTTGAAGTCGTTAAAAAAGCCAAAATTATAGGAAAAATTGTGTTTCGAATTAATTTTAGAATTTCTATAGCGATCATCGCCACGTGCTGTAGCTTAGAGATAAGATAAGCGATAAGACCGCGCATTGTGACACTTAGGTATAAGATTTATCTCTTTATTTTCTGTAAAATGGTGTTTTCAATAAAGAGTTTATCTATCTATCTATCTAACTTATTGTTCGTAATAACAATAGTCTAGTAGTCAATATTAGTTGTGCAATCTGTATGCGTTACCGATTAGGATCAGCCAGGAGGATTAACTTGTAATATTTTAAGCCTTAGGTATTTTATCGCCTTAAGGCCCTGACATGACCCGATGCGAGCACGTTTATTACAGCAGACAAACTTGAAACTTATTTTGTACCTTATAGGGTCGCTTTATGCATAGCAAAAATATGGCGATTACGTTGCGTTGCACTTCGACTTTTCCATTTTTCGGTACAAATAATTAGTTATAAAAGAAATGCTTATTATTATAAAAAAATAACCTTATAGACGGATGCATTGAACATAGCTTATCACTATGATTCATTTCAATGGAGTGCCTTATTATAATGTAACATTTTAAGACGTTTGATTTTTTAGAGGTCAATTCACGATTTTTTTGTATCTAGAAAACTTTTCGTAAACGTGTTTCGGTTTCGGCAAATGGAAAGTAGATATGACCAGTACTGACGTGCATTTTTTTTCAATCCTGTAAATGGTATACGTTTTGAGATAATCACGTTCAAAATAGTCAATTATGAAGCATTCAGCGCCTTAACTGTCAAAATTATGGACAACATTCATCCAGTGCCAAGTATTGTGATTTTTCTCGTGTTAGAATATTTCACGTTACGTCAAGTCTAAGTCATAGTCAAAGTCCAGTCTAAGTCAGGTAGTCATAGTCCAGTCTAAGTCATGCCCTAGGTGGCTTTACTAGAAGCATCTATGGAATTTTGGAAGCAACACGAAAAACCAGGTTTCACTATATTTTATCACTTGCCCACACTCATGCTCGTAATTCAGCACTGAATGCGTAAAACGCCACCAATTTTAAATATTAATACTGGAAAAAGCACAATTTTTGAGAAATAATACAATGCAACGACGTGAACTTTTCCGCGTTCTTGCCAAAACCTCGCCTATATTTTTGTTTAGACTTTATTACTAACAAGGGCCAACGTTTGACAAGCCCTAAATACTTGTAAGTAACGCACCACACAAAGAACCCGCCCAAAAATAAATCGATAAAATCAAACTTGACATCATAATATTAAGTACCTACATAACTCCGCAGGGTAACGCTATGTTTTCAAGTCGTTAACTCACTAAATGATGTAAGAAAGCGAACACCTAATAGCTCACTTGGAAAAATATGAAACACCTTTGTTTTTTATACTTGTGCTGTTCATTATTCTGTGGTTAAGAGTTCATTGAACTTGTATAATAGGCATTTTTTTATGCTTGGAAATTCGTAGGCATATTTATTGCTTCAGAGTATAAGTCACGTAGCGTTTCATCCTGTAGAGACACCTCCCTAAGGGTGGTTTTCTGTTAATTAAAGTAAACAATGGTTAAAAATCTATTAAATTTAGATCACTGGTTAAAATTGGTTACTTTCTAACCATTGTTTAGCGTAACTACAGTACCCCTAGTACAAGTTTCGATAGTTTACTAAAACTTGATTCGTTTACGTTTTCTCCATTTTCTCCCATACATTTCTCTGCAGCGCCCCTAGCGGACGCGTTGATGAACTAAAAATGGCAGTACAAATTTTAAATGGATTCGCGCGTATTCACGAATTGGAAAACACGTACTAGGGGCACAGATTTAAAAAACCCACCCTTAGACGTATCCACAGAGCACGAAAAACAAATGCGCTTTGCTGGTGTGAAGCGTAATTTTTTAATGGTCTAAGCAGAATAGCAATATAATAAATCATTTCAATTTTGTAACGATCCCTTAGTGGTGGATTAAATCAGAATAAAAAAATAAATTTTATATATTTTTCCCTCTTAAGCTCGTTGCAGGGACTCAAATATATTCTATACTCCGATATGTGTCTGTCACATATTTCCAAGAACCAAGAACTATCTACGCTGGCTGGTAAACTGGTTACATAAAAATTAAGAGCTAATTCAAGATAAATGTCCCTATAAACATACCAAATACCTATGCTACCGCCGAAATATAAATATCCCAACCACGAGCTTGTTACGTCAGCTGATCTACCAATACACAGCCTAATGCTGTGCCTATAACTTTCGTTGGCTATAAATCTCACACCAAACGACGTGGCCTACATACAACGTCTATAAACAACCTCCAGAAAATAACATAAACTTTACGTGGTTTTATAAACGCGCTCTTTCGGGTGGAAAGGTCTAGGCAAAGGTTACGTATTTCATTTCTGTATTGGTCACTAAACTCTAGGTATTAGAGGTAGAGACTTCGGTTAGTATTGCCTACGTGCTAGGGTAGAAGTGGTCGTTCTTTACAGTTAACGGTTCTAGATTTAGATTCCTGGAATGAAGAAAAGAAATGATGTCTGGCGAACCTAACCTAGCTTTAAGGCTTTAAGGCAGAATAAATGAATAAAAACTTGGATATTTCAGACAGCGTCTCTAATTTCAAACTATGCAAAGATTGTACTATGCCACAGTATTAGCCCAGATAATATAAACCTACAGTACAGATGCCTCATCCCATACAACGGAATAACGTGGGCTATTTTACAAATTATTTTATTTCTACATACGCAAGATTATCAAGCGACATTTATTGCGTGTTGGCGAAGTATTGGGCCAAATGAATACACTGGACACTAACTAGTAACTCTCTAGACACGATTACTACATTTTTTCAAGTTCGGGCTATTTTTCGTTTCTACCTGATGGGACCCCATGGTATTAGTAACTATGGAAACGATATATTTTTATTATATTCTTATATTATATCATTATATTATCTGAGCTATGAGGGCAATTTATGTTACCAAAAATAAGCAGTATTTCTTCAAGACACCCCACCCCATAAGCTATGTTTTTTTGACTGTTACTTATAAGGTACATTCTGTTTTTGCTATTATTCTAAACTGCCTAGTGTTAAATTTTTTTCTTAAATGGTATTTTTTAAAGTGGCTTATATTTTGCACATGATATGCTAATACTATCGATCTCCATCATCTTCTATTACGTACTTATCATTATTATTTATTTTATAAATATTATTACGCTTCTATTGAAAAAAAATATCCAAGAAAATTTACTATTTTCTTGAAGAAGCGGGTGTTTTAAGAATAAAACTAATATTAATAATGCTTTGAAGAGGTGCTGCTAGATCGAGTTACAAAAACGTTCAAAAGAAATCAATTTACAAAGTAATTTTGTCTATACGTCTGAAAGAATTAACTATTCAAGCAATATTTCCACTAAGACTAAAATGCAGACGGTATTAAGCTGGAAAGGAGCTCTCAAAGCTATTCTTAGATTAACCAACATAATTTCCACTAATTTTAAAGTTAAACCTTAACATTTGCGGGAGAATTTGTCGAAATAACCCCAAGCAAGAGGGCTCGGTCGTTGTCCTTCACCTGAGGGCTTTGTCACGGTGACGCTGCGCCAATGTTGCGTCACTAAAATTATTGCACGGTATTATGACTAGTGTAACATTACAGGGGGGTCACCACAACGTCTTATAGCATTATTACTTCAATCATACTTTGAAAAATGACATAAAAGTTAAAATATTGTGTTGTTGTTGACGAGAGCAGTTTTGATGACGTCACGTTAAATCGTTTACTCAAATACAACTGTCATTTCATATCGTTAATAATGTTGACACCGACGTGCGACATTGATAACGCTCTATAAAAATTTAGACGTCTCGTTCTCGCGCCGGAAGACTTTATAAGTTAATGGTACGAATTCGAACAATATTATTGTAACCTTGATGCATTACTGTCACGAACCATGATGGTTTTGTATTAGTTTGTGGTAGGGCTGCAGACGTGTATTCCAACCACAGATTAGAGGCCAAGTGCAAGTCGCACTCGCGCACGAAGGGTTCCGTACCGTTACCTATAGAAACGAGCGAAAAGATCATGTTTGTTGTATGAGAACCGTTTCACTATCACAGTTCATTAGATACAGCCTGGCGGCTGATGGAGAGACAGACAGACAGACAGACAGATGGACAGTGGAGCCTTAGTAATAAGGTTCACTTTACCCTTTGTGTACAGAACCCTAAAAGAAATAGGAATCTCCAAAAAGGCAGAAACACGAAAAATAATCCTGGTAACACCACCTAGGTATTTACGGACACATTCCTAGGATACTAAATCTTCGTCAGCGTCGAAATATATGTACCTATACATGAACTCGAGGTCAGGCCAAACGTAGGTACTATCACAGACAAGGATTCTCCTACCTAATAGTAATCAGAGCTGACAGCAAGTGTTCTAGGTCACTACACATCTAGGTGGAAAGTATTAATGCTTCTACCGGATTATATTGATAAAATACTAAATTAAAGCGATGGCAGTAGATTCTATGTTGAGGACCTAGGATTTCCAGTAGGTACGTTCGTTCTTCTATTAAACAACCCAATAAACGACAAGCTAAACCTGTATGAAATAACTCATAGGAAAACGAATTACTCATGTCACTAGACTAGGTATCCTCAAGGGCCCCTAAAATGTTGCTCCTACCTTGTTCCCTATAGTGAAAACGTAATAACTGTCAGGTATAATTTTAAAGTTGATAAATAAATAAATAAATAATGCCCAATGATCACTATACATAGTCCATGGACCCTGACTAGGATTCCCTGTAGACCCAGGAACTACGATGACCATGGTCTCACAACAGCTAGACTTAGAAAAAAAAAAAAAGGTATCATCAGCAATTACGTTACATAGCTAAAATGACAACCAATAAAAGGGGGTCAAAAAATTTGATAGAATTTCTTACGTACGTACCACACAAAGACACCTAACGTCCTACTCACACATGTACAAGGCTAAAATTAAATGCATGAGGAATCATAACCTGACAGAGTCACGTTTACCCTCCGAAAGGGATAGTACGGCCGACACCAAAATTAGGCTTTATTTGATTCCGTGCACGTTATGACACCTCAGTTGCGAGTTCATATGCGCAGCTTGGCAGGACATAAAAGTAATAGAAGAAGTTTTTTCTTTCTGCCTTTTCGCTTGAGATTTGCTAGTGGAGTGTTGTAGTCTGTGATAGTAAGTATAGTGATATAAGAATTGGGTTTCCTGGACGGGGCCTGAATATTGTAGACCCTAAGACCTAAGGAATACGGCGCACAATTTGTAAAACTTTCTTTCTTTTCATGTTGGTGAATGGTAAGTTCTAGTGTGTCTGGGTGTTGTGGGACCATGATTCTCGTGGTTCCTGGGTCCCTAGATACAAGAAATCTTAGTTAGGGTCCAGGAACTATGTATGTGACCATAGGGCGTTAGTGTTAGAGTAACAACGAATATTGGGCAAACGACACTAGTACCCATAGTTTTTTGTTAAACCACTATTTCGCGAAGCGTCAGCTATTAGAGTGGTTCACAGAACACAGAATAGGTATTACCAATTGCTGGTGTCTAACGACGAACTCTTTACAAGTGGTCTGAATCACTTTTGTACTCATTTAATGTACGTAAATACAACTTTTGCAGCGGCTATCCATCCAAGTAGTGACCGCAGCGAGCTTAACTTTACCTATCGGTTAAGATCAGTGCCACTAATTTATATAAAGAAAAGATTTTCAATTTAAAAGTCTGAAATACTACGCCGTTTTTAGGCGCTGTCTAAAAAGTCTCGCCAAGTCTACGTTGTGCTTAGTTAAATTCCTTTTTACCCTTTTCTCGTTTTCCCCCGAAATTAATATGGAACCCAAGTCTTAGCACTTAAGTACTAAGTTTGGAATGTAACCCTCGTACGCTTCAAGTGTGTCACGTGATTGTAGAAATGATAAGTTTTTTCTGAATTCTGCATGCCATTAAGTACCTTTTGTTTTTGGAAGGCGAAAGTGTTACGTGACTAAATTTTTTATGGATTTTAGGCAGAATTTTGGTCGAGGTAGCCAGCACATATTTCAGATAGCTTCAAGCGCTAAGTACATTGACGGGCCTAGAAGTGGCTTATTCTCGCTGAGCGCGTGGGAAGATTAGTAGAGAAAGCTATTACGCAATTGCTTTAAAAAAAATTAAATATTACGAATAATCTGTTAAAGTACGAGTTAAAATAATGTAATTAATCTACCTGTTGTCAACTTGTCCATCGCTATGTATTCTCATTCATTCTCAAATCACGATAAAAAAGTATCCTATGTTCTTCCACAAGGTTCAAAATTACATGATGGACTTATGAAGATCGGTATCAGCATTTTTACTATCAAATAGTCAAATAGACAAAGTAATTTTTGTGTTTATATGCAGGAAACAATGACTTAATTCTGAAATTTTGATAACTATTGAATAAAAGGAATTCATTGTAAATTAAACGTGTAACTGGCTAAATAAGCTAATGGTGTGGAGCCTCAGCCTATTTTAAAAAATGTGTAGACATTTAAAAGGTTAGTACTTATTACCATTTTCACAGAAACTGATAGTCTATGGGGAGTTTACTAACGACTCGGACATGAATAGGTAATGCCCAACACGCTAACTTTAGGGTTCTACTTATAATCAATAATTGGACTAGACCTTGCATATAGAATGTTGAGTTTTAGATTGAAGAAACATCGTGAAAATTTTGTGCAATGCACATAATAATAGGTGGCTGGTTTTAAGAATCCTTTTCCTTTTGACAAAATTTGAATGTGAGAATTTGGTGTGTCGTAGGTAGACCTAAAAGTATTGCACAGATCGGTAATTTTATTAAAAAAAAAAACATTTTTTTCGTGAAACAATAGAGCTCAGAAACAAAATTATTTTTTTAAACCTCCATGAAAATAAACGTTTCAATAGCTTTTTTCACAAAATTGAATTCAGTAATTTTTCAATACCACACCTAAGCTTTTAATAACGGCTATTGTTTCATGCGCAAACCATTACTGCCGCTTTCAAATCATAACAACCAGATCTTGATGTTTTTACGTTTGGGGATAGATACATGCTCGTGACAGTGTGACAATGTGACAATGTGACAGTATGACAGTGTGACAGTGTGACAGTGTGACAGTGTGACAGTGTGACAGTGTGACAGTGTGACAGTGTGACAGCGTGACAGCGTGACAGCATGACAGTGTGACAGTATGACAGAGTGACAGTATGACAGTGTGACAGTGTGACAGTTTGACAGTGTGACAGTGTGATAGTGCGACAGTGTGACAGTGTGACAGTGTGATAGTGTGACAGTGTGTCAGTGTGACAGAGTGACAGTACACTAAAATCATGTAGAATTATCAACGACTTTAGGTTTGGTTTTCACCGTTACAATTAAACGCACAGAGCTAGAATTCGTATTAATCGTGATCAATTCAAGCTAAAATCAGTTCAGGCGTGTAACTGAGTTCAGATCTGCAATTTTCGTTTCACCAACATAAACAGAACGCAGTTAGAACCTAACCGAGATCAAATTCTGAACTGTTTTAATGGTTTCCATGGTTTTAAGCGCCTCAACGCTGTCAAACATTACTAACATGGCATTTGAGTTCAGTTATACACGATAATTCACGTTCTGCGCATAGCTGCAGCCTTAAACTTGGTTTCCACGAACGCTTCAAAATTTTGTTATTGAAATCTGTATCATAGAAATCTAGATCAAAACCCATTTACTTAGAACTTAGTTCTATTGAACACGTGTTGTGAAACGACCGGTGAAACTGGCCCTAGTCATCCAAGCACCTTATACATCATAAGGATACCACTTAAACAAAAACGAGCCCCAAAGCTACTTAAGCATACTTCCAACATATTGAAGCTACGTAAAATCTTTGAAGGACCCGAAGAAAGTTCTCAGAGTGTCGGCATAGTTAAAATATTCCCTTTGAAGTTTATCCATCTTAATGCCCGCCGTAGAACACGCGGCGGCGTTGGATGCTGGGAACTATTCCGAGAAAATTTGAGAATGGTTTATGGAATATTAGTTGGAAGTTACATAAAAATAATTTAAAATATTCCACATACATGTAGGCTTGGATTGATTTGGTTCTGAAAGTAAAAACAGCTAAATATCTTCAATGCTTCGTTTTATTTCTATTTCTAACAACTTATATTTTTAAATAATAATTAACAGCGTATAAAAACACCTTTTCCTCGTAACGTCGTCCATTCGTCTTCTGTCTCACTCGCACATCTACCTCTTTCACTCATTCATTCATTTGGATACAGACCACACTCAAGCTTCCTCGTTCGAATACATTCTACAATCCCACATACATTATGGACACACGTATACGTACGCACATAAATACACTTTTCATACCCGTCTAGCATGCGCACCGCGACAAAATTTTCTCGACACTTTATCTCGTGAGAGACCGTGACAAGGCTATAGTAGCGCCTAAGTGTGTCTCACTCTAGCAGCGACGAAAAGTTTTCTCGCGGTGCGCATGCTAGACCATATAGTCGGGTTAAGTCTTCAGTATTTTGTAAATACCGTCTGCGTTTGTTTTTAGAGTTCCGTACCCAAAGCGTAATTACTAAGGCTCTCCTGTCCGTCTGTCTGTCTGTCTGTCTGTCTGTCTGTATGTCTGTCTGTGTCTGACTCTCCGTCTGTCACCAGGCTGTATCTCATGAACCGTGACAGTTAGACAGTTGAAATGCTCACAGATGAGGTACTTCTGTTGTCACTTTAACAACAAATGCTAAAAAATAGAATATAATAATATTAAAGACCCCATACAACAAATTTTATTCCTCGTTTTTATAGATAATGGTACGGAACCCTTTGTGCGCGATTCCGAGTTGCACTTGGCCGGTTATTATTTAAATAAGAAAGGTACCTACTAATCTACACTGGTAATAGATAATTTTCCAAATCATAAATAAATCTTCTAGGAACAAGTCGGTTGTATTCTTTATTGTCTCACTTACACTACCCTTTCACTAGAATCGAGCAAGTGAGAAAGCTATATTCTTCATTTCGCCATAAACGATTTCTAAATACACACGAAACAGGTGTATGAAAGTGAAGGACATTCTCATACTAAAATAGCACAAAACTGACAAGTAAAATAAAATATTTGTCTGGAAAGCATACTTAAGCTTACTATAATAATGGTGTTCAAAGTTTTCTTTGTTCTCGCGAGTTAGCAAGAGTAATTTGGCTAACTCTACGTACAGTATGGCTTAACGGCATGAAAAGTTAAGCAATTCATAAATTGTTACAATAACAATAAATCTAAAAGTTTTGTCGAAAAATGCGATAATTTTCGTGCGCATTTTGAATTTTGATTCGGTGAAGCTATTTATAACATTTTTATTTTGATTAAACTTTTTCTTTTATTGGATTTCTTCTGATCTATTTGTTTTTAAACTTATACCAAAGTCATGCAAACCAAATGTCATTCAAGTTATAAAAGATCTAAATCTAATTAATAATCTTTTAGTTGAATAATTTTATAAAGTAGATTAGATTAGGTTTACTACTGTAAAAAAAATTACTTCTCAAATTTTTTAAATTCTTTTCCAATATCATAAATAGTGATTATTTTCCAAACCAACCAAAAACTACGAAGCCAGTTTTTCTTCATCAATTTTTTTTTACTCAACCGTCTAACCAGTGCTCTCCTCTAATCACGCGCTAAACTAGTGTTGCCAACCAAAAAGATAAATAACTCAATTTATGTTCAAAACATAGGGTCCAATATATTTTACTACAATATTATTTTCTTTGCAGACAAAAACATATCATATATTCTAATAATATGCTTCACGAGAAATAAAATCACATTAAATTATAGAGATCGATAATGATCAAATTCGTAAGTGAATTAGGTATACATTTTTAATACCAATTAAGGTACGTCACGCTCAGCGCGCCAAATTCAAGCTTTTTTGCGTTTTTTGCTAATTAAAGCTTAATTTGCCAAAGAAGAATGGAACGAAGCATGTTAAACATAAAGAGAATTGACAGAGTTCCTAACTCTATAATTCGCTCAAAAACAGGCATTGCCGATGTCGGTTATAAAACTGCTAAACTGAAATGGGAATGGGCAGGACACATTAGCCGGATGCACCCAGATCGCTGGGCAAAGATCATCACAGAGTGGGTACCTGAAGACGGGCGACGACGACGAGGCAGGCCCCGAAAGAGTTGGCGTGATGACCTCGAAACCTTTCAAGAGCAGTGGTCCGAGGTTGCGGGGGACCGGGATAAGGGGGGAAGACCTATGCCCAGCAGTGGGACAGTATAGGTTAAGGAAAAAAAAAAGCTTAATTACTCCACGCAATTACATGAAAACTAGTTTTCCGCAAATAAATAGAATGTATCAACAAATTAGGATTAAAAGTATCACCTAAATATTATTGGTTTAGCAACAATTGGCAATAGACTGAAAAGCCAAGACAAAATTAGTCTTTTGCGATTTGTTTATATATACTATTTCTTTGCGGGAAACTAGTTTTCATGTATTTGCTTTGAGTAATTAGCAAAAAACGCAAAAAAACTTGAATTTGGCGCGCTGAGCGTGACGTACCACCTTAACGCTATTTTTCTAATAGCAAAGTACCATTTGAATTTGATAATAATCAGTTATAAATTGTAAATTATTCGTTCTATTTAGCTTAATTATTGCTTAGTAGATACGAGTCATTATTTGGTGAAAAGCTAAATAAATAAAGATTAATAAATAAAATTTTCGTGATGTATAAAATCTAGTAATAATATAAGTTTAATTTGGTATGTCAAACAGTTATATTTTAGTTTTTTTTTATGAAATGAGAGGCAATCAAATAGGCAGCCCATCTGAGCGGTTATTCTCTATCGATTCCTTACTTTGAAACCACGCGAATTCTTTGTCTTACATAAAAAATCTGCAAAACTCTATTCTCTATGAGACGAAAACAAAACCGCGCGAAATGAATTAGGAATTGGCCGCCCTGGGCGGTTATTCTCTATAGAAACAGATTCCACACGATACGAAATCACGTCGTTATCGTGTCTTGTTCAAATCGTGTCACAGCGTTAGGAATACCTTCACTTTACATTAAGTTATTTTTATTTTGAATAAAATATATGGACATAAGTGGTGGTAGCTTTTGATGTGGTTGATGTTTCGGAACGTATCTCGGTAAAACATGTGATTTTTGACAGTTAAAATTGCGCCAATTCCAAATTCATTTCGCGCGGTTTTGTTTTCATTTCATAGAGAATACAGTTTAGCAGATTTCTTACGTAAGACAAGGAATTCGCGTGGTTTCGAAATAAGAAATCGATGCAGAATAATGGCCCAGATGGTAAATGGTCACCGCTGACTTCGGACATCTGCAAGGTCAAGCGCTTTGCAAATATTTTTTTACAACAATTTTAAAACATACTTTTTTAGAATTAAACGTGCCATTTATATAAGAAGTAAAAAGTTAAGTACTAGGTGCGTATTTTCAACACACCTACATTGTTAGGGTGGGTGAGAGTAAGCACCCCCTTGTTTCCATTAATACGCTTTCTAAGAAGACATTGCTTGTTGAAATAATGTGTCACGCATAGTTTGAGTTTCAGCCATAATTAACGAGCTCGCGTCGTTCGTAATGAGTAAACTTATTTCATATATCTACTTGTTAAACAGAGTATTAGCTATTTAGAAATATTATATGAGTATTTAATAACCACGCAGACATCTGTTTGTTTTGACGGGCCTAATAGCTCAGTTGGTTGGTTGTACTCCTGCCTTCTGAACTGAGGGCTGTGGGTTCGACTCCTGCCCAGGACAAACATTTGTATGCTGATGTTTGTTCTACGTCTGGGTGTTATATTGTATTCTATGTATGTATTTACAAACAAAAAAGTATCTAAGTATTATATCAGTTATCTGGTTCCCATAGTACAAGCTTTGTTTAGTTTGGGGTTAGATGGCGCTGTGTAAAATGTCCGCACATATTTATTTATTTACTTGTACCACTCTTTTCTCACTGCATTCGCCATATAATTGATTAGTGGCGCGAACATACACCAGAGTTGGTTACGCTGATAAAAGCTGTGTTAACAGAAGCGTACCCTCTCTTGTCCATACAAAATGCCAACGCTTTTTTATCTCGAAATTTTATCTCGATGTTTTTTATTATGATGTCTAACCCAGTAAAAACTATGGTCATACGTCTGCATTTTCGTATTTATAGCCTTCTCAAGCTTCGAATCTTTGGCGTCAAAATAATGACGAAGAAAATAGCTGCAACTAGAGCCATGAAGCATAATGTCAAAAAAATCAGAACAGTTGTACTCTCTTAGATTACCAAATGATGGGATAGATTATAATCAACCGTTGGCATCCGCAAACACCAAAATGTAGGTAAATTCACTCATTGGTTTTAATTGTCTCTATCATACGTGTGGAGAGCAGAGCGACGGCAATGACACTTACCAAATACCAGGCCAGTCCTATTAAGAATTAAGAGGTATTTATTGGTTGAAACACTCGAGCGCACAATATAATTAGGCATACTAGGATTCCATGAACTACAAGGAATATTTTATGGTTCCCAATGGCCAGCCACACCCAAAGTGTTTATTTATGTCAATGGTCTACAAATGACGAATAAAATTAATTTCTTTATTTAAATAAATAAAGAAAAATTGTATCAAATTAAGTTCCGTCGTGGAGATCGAACCTACAAGCCATTTCAGTCTACCATCATAGCCACTACACCACAGAGACAGCGATTGATACTACGAAATTAGGCGTTCTCAAGTCACGTACCGTATACGCCAGCATGTCCCTAATTACATAAGGTCATTGTACAAATACTGTTGTCGCAAACATAAAATAATATTTTATAAGTAAGTTACTTCGAGTCATGCGTACCCGGCCTTTCCCTTTGATCAGCGCCGCTTGTTAGTTTAGGATCTCACAATTACCATTTCTGAGTCAAATTCACAATAAATATTCATTGGATTTTGTAATATTCCCGTTTTCTGTGATAACGGTAACTGGATTTTAGGGTAGTGTTATGCGATGAGGTAGTTTAAATAAAGATTCTTAATTGTAATGTACGCCTATAAATGGTTTAGTTTACAATTATTAGTGTTTCATTAAATTTATCGGTAGGTTTTACATAGTATTACAGTGATATAATGAGGTGTATTATTAGTGTGAATATATAAAATGTATAAAAGTGTACTAGCCATGGAGTAATTTTTATAAAAAAGGATTACCCTACTTAAGGTGTCAGCGCGCCAAATTCAAATTTTCTTGCGTTTTTTGCTAATTACAACTTAATTACTCAACGCAATTACATGAAAACTAGTTTACCGCAAATAAATAGAATGTATCAACTAATTATGATTAAAAGTATCACCTAAATATCATTGGTTTAGCAACAATTGGCAATAGACTAAAAAGCCGAGACAAAATTAGTTTTTTGCCAATTGTTTCTAAATCAATGATATTTAGATAGATAGATAGATAGATAGATAGATAGATAAACACTTTATCATTTTTTGATGTGTGTGCAACATCAAAAAATGATACAATGAAGAAGAATAACAAATTTTACAGTAACGTGTTACAATGCATACCTTAGGTGATACTTTTAATCATAATTAGTTGATACATTCTATTTATTTGCGGCAAACTAGTTTTCATGTAATTGCGTTGAGTAATTAAGCTGTAATTAGCAAAAAACGCAAGAAAAATTGAATTTGGCGCGCTGAGCGTGACGTACCACCTTAAAGAACTTTAAGTAAAATTAAAATTACTTATTGTCGCAATGGATGAAAATAAGCAGTTGCTTACTTGTGATTGGGCAGGTACTTTATGAATAGGAAAAAACATATAAAACGCACTTTTCCATCCCGCAATTTTGTATAGTATAATTATCCTATTCTCACCAATCAAAATTCAGTTTTTATTTTGCAGCTAATATATTGACAAAACACGGCAGTGCGCTAACCAATCAGAGTAGTGCATTTTTCTCTGTCCCGACCTCATTCACTGACAGATATTTCTATGACACCTATTATTTACTTAGCACATAGTCAGGGGGGTCACCACAAGGTCTTATAGCATTATTACTTCAATATTACTTCAATCAAAAATTGACAATGACATAAAAGTAAGAATATGTTGCAGAGCCAAAGCAGTTTTGATGACGTCACGGTAAATCATTCACTCGAATACAACTGTCATGTCATACCTTTACATCATTTTGACACTGACGTGCGACAGTGATAACGCCATATAAAAGTGTAGACGTCTCGTTCAGATGCAGGAATACTTTATAAGTTCATGGTAGAAGTCTTTGAAGAAAATCCGACAATGGCGGTTGTGAATTTTGAATTTATTTTTCAAAACTAGTGTATCTTGAACTTTAATGTGTAATAACAATAAGGGTGGATTATTATCATTTTACTGTTGGCGTTTTGACTGACAAAATATGACTTTGACTTGACATAATCGTACAAATTTTACTCACTTGACATTGGCAGAATTATTGCAAAACAGCGATAGAAAGTCATTAAAGAAGAAGAAGTTCATGGTACGAATTCGAACAATATTATTGTAACCTTGAAATAATAATGCCATGAAACATGATGGTATTGTATTAGTTTGTGGTAGCCCAGCAGGTATGCAGGTATAACCAAGGAAAGAAGACTTAATGCTAAAGCATTACCTACAAGTTCACCAGTTCTCATCGCACCTAATCCATATGTTATAGAATAGATATTAGTTCTTAATTTGAAAGTTTATCTTTACTCTATATTATGCTATCTGTTTGTCAGTTTCTATATTTGTTTATTTATTAGATTCATTACAATCAAAACGCAACCGTTCTATGTAAGGTGGAGATAATTGAAAGCCTATGGGGAAGGCTTATTATTGTAACGGTTAACTACATATTATATTCTACGCATTTAAAGCCGTGAACAGCCACTAGTGTAAAACCCGACGTTATACTCAAACGGCTATTACAGGGAGACTAAAGACTAGTAACAAGTAAACGTTCAAGCAATAAGTCAAATCGCACATATGTTCAGTTCGATAGTCTGTAATTGATGGACGGGCCAGCTCTAACATGATTCGTGTCACAAACGCCTCAAACAGGCTTTGAAAACAGTTTATTTATTCATCTTTAAATTTCCATGCAAAAATTGTTTTTTAATATTTTCTTTTTCGCTCATAGCAAAGCTCGACTAACCGTTCCTAACCGATCGGTGAACTTAAGCAACGTTCGCTGCGGTTACTACTATGATGGATGGGTGACCGCTATATCAAAAGTGGTACTTACAACTGAGTGCTACCGTGTTTCGGAAGGCACGTTAAGCCGTCGGTCCCGACTGTTGTCTTATGACAATAATTGCCAAGTCAAGTCAGAAGCCTTTGGGCAGCCCAAAAATTCTGACAACATGGCTGGCCACTTGCCTAAACGAGAATAAGAGAAGCCTAAATATGAATGAGAAAGTTTCATATCAATATTCAGTAAACAAAGTCATAGAAATCCATAATTTATCTGCCCCAAATGCAGTACCGTGGAAAAGGCCCATAAATTCAAATTATTCGCTTCGAAATCATCCAACAAAGATACCCGTTATTTGCTTTAAATGAATTCTAAGTAGGATTACACGAATTAATCTTTTCGTTCCGACACTTCGTATAAACAGGGTTTAATTTTGATAGTGAAAATTAACGATCGTTTTGTTTATTTTGATTGTAATTTAATGATACCTCTTGAAGAGTTCTCCGGATTTTGCAATCTAGCTCAATTTTTCAACGTTCTTTACGATATTGTACCGGATTAACTTTACAGATAAAGGCTTAGGTCTCACACCATGTCTCATGACATGTCTAAAACAGCACCCGTTGAATTCCATTATGAACAGTTGGTTAAAATTTGTCCATAACCAAACCCCTTAAGTATTTGCAATAACTACTATAGCCACAGATAATATAATACTATCTATAGCTGGTTTCATTAATCCGTGTCATTTTATTGATTAATCGGCGCTATTTATCTGTACCCTTCTATCTGCTAACCTTGTAGCCCTTCTTTCATGCTAAGTGGTTGCGAAAGTAGCTGGTTTTTTAATTACTGTAATCATAATTTCTGCGAAATAATGTAGCTAAGTATTTAAGTATTACATCCCCTTTGGGTTACTATATAATAAAAATGCAGAACAGGTAGAGATTAGAAAATATCTTTACGAATACGTTTATTTATAAAATGTGTCAATATAATCAAACTTAAACGTTATTTAACTCAAACCAATAATGATGACAATAAATATAAACAATAGAAGACAATTTAACAATAGAACAGAGGGAAAGGTTGTCCGTTTATCTGTGTTTGGACAGCCTGTTAAATATTAATGACACAAACGGAATCGACACAGCTTTTGGTAATTAAAACTAAAAGCTGTTGAGGATACGATGTGAATTTTGTGGATGCGTTGTCGAAGAGCCAAAAAGTATTAGAAATGAAATAATTCTATAAATTATTCATATTTTGTTAGCGCTCGTACGTCAATCGAAGCTATTAGGAACTGTTATTATTTTAAGGTGACGTACGGACGCCAAACCTTATATAAAATAATATAATTATATAAAAAGGTATATCACACTTGTATGTAGTGTGGTAAGTAGTCAAAATGTACCTTAGATTAGGTTAGATTTTACCTAATTTTCGCTTGGAAAAAATGTAGCGCAAAAGCTCGCGATTTTAATTAGGATAAAGTTTAGCACAAATAGGCTTCTTTATCTCTATAAATTTGTCCTACGAATCCGCTTTAGACTGTCTAACCCAGAACCAGACAACCGTTCGGATAAAATCCGATAGCGATGATAGCCGTAACATCCATCAGCTAATCGAAATATCACGTAAAAAGGTGCATCATTTACCATTTTTCCGGACCATCAAACGAGCCAGCCGGCCTCCTTCTCACACCAACACCACACTATACACATAACCACGTAGCAGAATCAGCTCGTCTCTCACATGAATAATACACACAAAACACACATACACCGAGTGTTTTTTGACCAGGTTTCACAGAAAAACGGCACGTACGGTTTTCTTTTGAGGCAGTTTCGTTCGTACTGCCGCTACGTCGGTGCGAACTTACCCGAACCTAGTCGGAAAAAGCCGAGGCTGCGCTCAGGGTTCCGCCTGAAATTCGCTCAGTCTTTCATATTTTATATCGGTCGGGATAGAACGGAATTACAGAGTTTGCTCGGGTAGGTTTTTATAGCGGAACGGAACAGTAGCGGGTGGCGGCTATTCTCTTTCGAAGGTATTTTTTTCGAGCGATATACGCGAGAATTTTTTTCATTGTTTGCCGTACACTCAACGCTTAGTTCGTGTGATTTTAATAAGGGCGTCGGAGGAAATAACGCTCGTTGTGAATGTTTTGAAATGAATTGGCGTGTTTAATGCGGTAGCGCTGTGTAGTGAATGATTTCAATTGCTCGTGCCGCGAAATTGGAAACGGATATTTTCGCGGTAAATTTGGGAAAGGAACGTTTGGGAATGACGTGTACGTACGGTTTGTTACGGTGGACTGGCAACATTGAGAGGCTTTTGTTTTCGTTTTCGTGGTAACCGCACGCCGTCGCACGTGTTCCGTGTTAGAACAAGGTTGCTTGGTTCACTGAACAGTGCTTTCGGTTTGAGGGATGTGATATGAAAACTGTATGAAGGTTGATTGGGATGAGATCTTTTGAGTAGTGAGTCTCAAACTCGTGTTTGCAAGTTATTGTTGATCTTATTTCTCGTATGAAATATGATCTGAAATTATTAAACAAAATTCCAATTCTTACAAATTTTAAGCCAAATTATACATGCGTTTATGTAAATATAAACTGATAACAGGCTCTGAAATGCGTTTTTGAGTTTAGATGCTAAGCACTTATATATGCAGATGCCTGTTAATAATTATGGCGGTGCTACTCGGAAACTTTAAAGTATAGGTATTTCCAACCCTTTTGTGTTTTGAAGAATGGCAATTTCCATGTCTTTATACACAGCTTTTGGACGAAGTTACAGTTAATATTCACCAGTCTTCTTTATACTGCACTGCGCACGTCATCCGGAAACAACAGCATAGATGGATTTCTAGACTAGGTCTGGGTCTAATAACTATATTAAGATCTTATGGATATTATACCAATGTTCAAAAGAGGTCTTCAAACAGATGCAGAACAAATTAAAATTGTTTGTGTTCGGTTTTCACGTCAGAACTGCTGCACTGAAAAAAAAGAGGCCGTATTTTTTTTAAATAGGTAATGGGTACTGTATATGACCCTGCGACATATACATTACCCATTACCTATTTGTATCTCACCAGATGGTAAGCGACGATTCAGCCGACCGACAGTGTAACACGCAGATTCGTATTTTTTACATTGCTCAACCGAGATCAATATTCCTAATGAGACGTTTTATTTAAAAAAAAAAAATAGATCCACTCCTGTTACTAGATGGCGTAGTAACGATGTATTTCAAACATGGTCGTATAATTTCAAATCACGGACACACGTACAAGGAAAAGTGAAATTCTGTTGAGTGGATCATGAGTTTGTTGTCGATTTGTCGATAGATCGCCATTGGAGTATAATTATGCCTTCCATAAAATAAGGATAGAATACTAAACTCAATACATAATTATCTTAACAATGACAGAACGTAAAACCCCCATTAACGCCATCTATCGGGTCTTTATAAAATTACAGTTTTTTTTTATAAAACGCCTCATTACAGATTCCGATTCAAATTTTTATTGCTTCCATAGTGTACAACAGGTGGAACATGATGTAAAACACTCATAACATTATAATTAACTATAACAATTTCTTTTTAATTAAATAAGCTTTACTGGGTATAGTTTTCCTAACTTATTATTAGAAACCGACCTAAATATCGAGAAGGTATCTTTTGCTTTGACCTTGGTTGTTGTAAAACCAATCATTTTCGGAATTTTCCCTCAATAACGCCCCCTTCACAAATTTTAATTGCCTTGAATCATTAGTTGGAAACTTCGCCATTGAACGCAAACTCGCAAATTATCGTGTTATGAGTGAAAATTACTGTTGATGACAGTTACAAACCTTACAAAGGACGACCGAAGAAAATATTGTATTAAAATAGATAGATAAATAACGCCCAGCGATCACTTACATAGATCCTGGACCATAGCTAGGATTCCCTGTATCTAGTCTAGGGACCCAGTAACTCCAAGGACCACGGTCCCACAACACCCAGACACAGAACAAGTAACTAGCGTTTCTTTTTTGCGCACAAATTTTTGATCTGTCGCGGGAATCGAACGCGCTGCCTCCAGGTTATAAGTCGACCTGCTCAACCACCACACTACAGAGCCATTTGATTATACTGTTGTAGGCAATGGCATCATTCATTTTCAAGACAGTTTTTTAATGTAAATAAATGACGTGATGACGAGCTGTTCATTCGGCTGATGTTAAACGATTCAGCCGTCATTCTGTTTCCAGTTTCCACTCAATTTGGAATTTATATTCAAGCCGCATATAACCTACACGGCATAAGAATACTTATCAATATAGCCATAATGGTAACATTGTAACAATAGGGATACCATATATCTTCCCGTGGGTGCCGCTAGCACCAGCTGAGCTAATGTCCAAAAAATGGGCAACAGCGTTCTCCTCGGTACATTAAAATCTTATGCGATCACCAAGCTACCTGCCATTTGTGGTGATTATGGCAAACGTCCCAATGATAATGAGGTCCCTATGAGGTGGCATATCTTCATCTCCCAGCTGATGAGCCATGCAAGTACATCTTCTTCTTCTTCTTCTTCTTCTTATTCTTCTTCTTCTCATGTAGGCAAGTGGTCAGCCATGGTGTCAGAAATTTTAAGCCGCCCGAAGGCTTCTGATTTGGCTTAACGACTATTGTCTTACGACAACAGCCGGGACCGACGGCTTAACGTGCCCTCCGAAGCACGGTAGCGCTCTGCATAGCGATTCAGGAGACCTCAGCGCTGAGGCTCAGCGCTGAGGCCTCGATTTAACCAACTTTTATTTGAAAATAGAACGGAAAGCTCTCCCCTAGCTCATGCCTTTTCCGTTCTATTTTCATATTTCCGTTCTATTTTTAAATAAAAGTTGGTTGAATCGAGGCCTCAGCGCTGAGGCTCAGCGCTGAGGCTCAGCGCTGAGCCTCAGCGCTGAGCCTCAGCGCTGAGGTCTCCTGAATCGCTATGCAGTTCTAAATACTAACTTTTTGCTGTAGCGGTCACCCATCATAGTAGTGACCGCAGCTAGTCGTACTTCGCTATGAGCGCTACGTTGCAAGTACATAATACCTGCCAAAACTATATAGACCAGCCGCGTGATGTATCAAAAAAGCAAAGTCTATACTATCACAGACGTTAAAATAGTTATTACAAAATCTGTGACAAAGTCTAAATAAAAGGACAAGATAGAATGAGAGGCAAATGTCGTAGATTAGCTTAAAACCAACATTAATATTTTTAGAAGTATGTTGTTACCTATAATTAGCTACTATTTTTCCTGTACTAGACGTAAATAATTTTGTATGGCCTTTGACTTTCACATAAGTAATGCTTCAAAAAGGGAAAGAGCTAGCCCCCAAGACAGGGGTATTTTAACACAGTTTGGTGTGGTTAGAGCCATTTATATAATAAGTGTAGTACTTTATACGAAATAAACAAATTTGATTTTTTTTTCATATGTATGGTAGAGAAGACTGCTCGAGTTAAAATGCACTCTATTGCATTAAAGCAAGAGTCGCAATTTATTTGAACAACTTGGAGGAGTGAAGCTTCTATATCTGATACAGGCATTCTTATGTTCTGACTTTATATACTGACAAAACAGCTTGCTGAAGAATATGAGAAGATATGATGTCGCAGTCATTATAAGTTTCAAGGGAACTTTTGATATTAATATGAGATTTTGTTTCCTGCTTGATACTACCGAAAATAATTGTTATGTGTGATGGTAAGTTCTTGCTTGGGTCTGTTTTTTACTCTGTATTGTATTATAGAATATCACCCTCATCATTGGCCTGAAAACGTCCACCGCTGAACATAGGCCTCCCCTAAAGAGCGCAACTTTGAATGGCTGCTGCCCTGCGTCCATCGGCTCCCCGCGATTCTGACCATAGTGGGGGGCTCGCGTACGCTGCGCCTTCTGGTTCATAGTCGCCACTCTAACAACTTCAACTTGCTAATTCTAAAAGCTATATCGGACTTTTCTCTTGCGGACCTCCTCATTTCGGATCTTGTTTCGCAAGGAAACACCGATCATAGCTCTCTCCGTAGCTCACGGCGCGACTTTGAAGCTCATCAGACATGAACTATATAGAACACAATTGGTCAAACTAAGTCGTTAACCGATTAATTTTTATGTAGAGGAAAATTTAAATCACGAGTGGTTTTAAGCTGACCAATTTCTATGAAATAGTTCTTTATTTTCTATATATATATCCATGGTTTGTGTCTACTAATTTGTTTCTAAGCCCCATTGCGACGCAATGTCACAATTTCACAAACAACTGAAGTTACTGAACCATTGGATTCGACACTAATTACGTTTTGAGATGCGAAGGACTACACCGAAATAACCACGTTGTGCTATACAGGCAGTATGGATAAGTGTATAAATTGTTGAACGGTAAAAAAAAACTGATCGGCCTTTGCGTAACAATTGTCAATTAGTACGTAATCGTCTTGTTTAGACTAGAGGAAAAATAATATTTATGGATGTGAATCCAGCCAACTGCAACTTCAAAACCATGTACCAGATTTTTTTTGAAAGTTATTTTCTAAATCTGTTCAGTCATCATAATGACTATCATCATCAATAGCCCGAAGACGGCCACTGCTAAACATATGCCTTCCCCACAGAGCACCACCTTGAGCAGCTGCTAGCCTCCTGCATCCATCGGCTCCACGGCGGCCGACCTACGTTGCGTCTTCCGGTTCATGGTCGCTACTCGAAAACCTTCCTTCCTCATCGGTTGTCAGTTCTATGAGCGATATGACCTGCCCATAGCCATTTCAACTTGCTGTCTGTCTGTGTATCTGTGTAGTATACATATAAAATCAATAAAATTACGAAAATTCCATACAGTGACACTGGAGTATTCATAAAAAATGTTTAATTACTTATGTCTAAAAATAGCAGGATTTTTTTTTTGTTCTTTTGTACTTTTATATAATTGAGTTTTGCTTTCATAAAGACTTTGATGGACATAATATCAGGTTTAATGGTGATAATGAACATAAAATAAAAAGATCAAAGGCTGTAATTTAATCTGTAATTAAGAAAAATACTGTCCTTATCTAGTAATTTATTTTTAAAATAGCGTGGTTGTGCCCTGCGATTTGTTTTGTAACTTAGTCCGTTTAGGCGTAGTCCTTGGGAGTCATAACCCCCGACGCAAACAAAGTATATTAAATATAAGTTTTACGTGTGTATTTTGTGGAAGCTACCTATAACCTGAAATCATTGTGTGACTTTTTAAGCCCCAAAGGAATACAGAAAAAAAATTATAGGGCTCTTAAAGAATCGCTTTTTGTGTTAAAGGTTAAAGGATTTTTGTCATTATCTTTTTTTAATTTAGCTTAATATAAGGAAGTTTTCAAAAGATTAAATAACACTTTTCCGTTTCTAATAGACAAAAACAAATTAAATACTTACGCATTAATAAAATGGCACACAAGTAGTATCTGTTGTGGTTGAAGAAAGAAATTAAGAAAGAAAGAAAATGAGTTTATTGGAGCTCATCAATATATTTAAGATGCAAGTAACAGTAAAATTAACAAAAAGGTAAGCAATGTTATCAATATGCTCAAAAGGAGCAAGTTCAGCATAATGCTGGGAATACAAGCTTACAATACAAGTTTTCAACTGACTCTTTTCTTTTTGTTTGCCATATTTACGAACTCCCCATACTGCATAAATATTTCTGCACACTCCACTTGATTCAAAACGTGTTGTTATTTAATTAAGTACTTTACATTAAGCAACATGTTTGATGCTTTTTGTTTATGCTATGCAAAGTGAAAACATACATAATTAACGAACTGTAAATAAAGCGTGAAAATAATTATAACGGCCTTATTCTTCTGACTGTCTGACATCATCATCAACAGCCTGGAGACGTCCACAGCTGACCATAGGCCTCCTCGAGAAAGCGCTGCCTTGAGGCAGCTCGCCTCCAACATCCATCGGCCTCCCGCGGTTTTAAGCACCAGATTGTTGGTCCACCTAGTGGAGGGCCCGTCTACAAACGTAACGAGATGAAATGGGAGTAAAGTCGTCTCCCATCTCATTTCATGGTGGTATTTACCTACTTGGTGAGCCATTACATTATACCAAAGAGAAAGCGAAATCCCTCCGAGCACCAAAATGGTTTGTACAAAACTCAATGCGGTCAGGAGTTGGCCATTGCTCTGTGGAAACGAAAGTATGCCAGTTGTTTGGGTAAAGTTTTAACGAAAAAAAATGAAATATACAGAACGGTGGAACAACTCTCTCACATCAGAAAAGTTTGTTACCGTTGGTGAAATTTTTGACGAAGCAAGTTTGGGCTTTTATTCGCTATATGTATTACATTATTTTGTAGGCGCTTGTTTAGGTTTGAACGTATTATTCAGTAGGCCATATCTTAATATTACACTCACATGCTCTATTTAGGTGGTTTCGTAAATTGAGAGGAAGTTTTTGCCTAAATTTTCTTTCACAATTTTTTTAACTTAATGGAATGGCTTAGGTAAACTTCTCATATTACGAAAGTTCACTTAAGCCACCGGCAAATAAGCTGATCAAATTCCTATCAAAGAAATTTTAACATTAACGTTGCAGACTACATCAATTCAGTCTGTTTGGCGTGGAGACAAAGACGCTCGTAATGACTGATTTTGGCCCCTTCCCTATCTCTATACCCTTCGTCTTACGTATAGCCTGTCCAGTCAATACGAATCCCCGGAGCTGGCAGGCTGTATTTCTACCTTTCTGCAAAGTAAACAAAACATGTAGTTTAGTCCAGAGTTTAACTGTTTTTAACTTTCCCTGAGAAAGTGAACAAGTTACACTGCGTATTAACTTTTGTAAATTTTCTGCTGGAAAAATTCACTTTCGTTCACGAAAAGCGAGCCTCGGATAACCGAGTTTGTCAAAGAAAATTTGAGTTTTTTCTTTTATTTCGCAACTTGTTTGGGAATTTTGATAGGGTTTTTTGTAAAATCATTATAATATAAACGGGATTTTGCTAGGCTTCTTCAGATGGGACGTTATTTGGTAATGGAATTCTTTTGCACTTACGTCTAGCTAATGTTAGACATATTATTAGAGTCTTCGCAAACAAAAATTCTGTGTCAGCATCATTGTCATCACCATCATCATCATCCCAATCACCATCATCATCTTCATCACCATTATCAATATCAACATCATCGTCAGTATCACCATCATCATCATCATCATCATCATTATCATCACCATCATCATCATTATCAGCCCATTCTAAGTCCCGGGTCCGATAACTCAGTTGGTAGTATCCCTGCCTTCTGAACTGAGGGCTGTGGGTTCGATTCCTACCCAGGACAAACATTTGTGTGATGAACATAGATGTTTGTTCTGCGTCTGGGTGTTATATTGTATTCTATGTATGTATTTACAAACAAAAAAAGTATATAAGTATTGTATCAGTTATCTGGTTCCCATAGTACAAGCTATGCTTAGTTTGGGGCTAGATGGCACAGTGTGAAATGTCCACACATATTTATTATTTATTATTAATATTATTATTACTGCTCGACAAAAAGTCCGCCCATTGTACTACCGTTTTGTCAAAAAATTATTTTGTATTATTATCATAATATCTTTGTGGATATTTTGGTGTCCAACAAAGTAAGTATTATTTTTCTATTCTATTCAAGAAAGAGTATGAATAAATACACTCCACAATCAAAAATGATATTAAAAAAGTTTATAAACTATTCATTATATAAAGAGTAATCAACGGTTGAAAGCCTTTAGAAATCCACAAAAAAAACTATTCACTGGGTTTTCATCGGCTTTTTCAGGTCATTGGTTCTGTATGAAACGGTAAACCCCTTATATTGCGGAAAATATCGAGCGTCATATTAAAATATCACGATACGATACTTTGACCTACTATTTTAATATCTGTGCTTTGACTATTTAATAGGCAAAGATACGATATAATAATGTTTTGAGAATAAACTAGAAGAATGAATATAAGACGCTCAAAATCAAAACGTAAAGCCAAAAGTCCTGAAAATTGTTGTGGGGAGATAGGAGTACATAAGGCACTGCTGCGATAGATATGAATGAATGAATGATTTTATTTGCGAAAAACATATTTATGTCACTGCAATGCCGGTTAGATTAAGAGTTTAATTTAAGGTATTATTATTTTTTTCTTTATATTTTTGCGTGTAATTTTGTAATTTAATGTGTAAAATATGGGTGTCATTTGCCTGAAATAAAAACGCATTTATTATCATTTTTTATTATTGAAAATCACAATTTCTGAAATAAGTAAATAAATAACTAACAATGTCAACTAAATTCTGTTCTTCACGATTCAGCGGTAAGGAGCGTACGTGTAAATAAACAAATCAAAGACAGTAAGTTCGTTAGACGTCCCTCCCAATCGCTCAAGAATACGGCTGAAATAATCCTATTATAATTTGAAATCCTTACTTTATCTTATTTGTCTAATATCTATCTAGTTTAGTTTTATTATCTATATTGTACGTACTTCTGGTGTTTAATTTATTAGTATTTATTTATTTATTTTCCACAAGGAAGATGGAGGCCATCCACAATGCTGGCCAAGTGCGGGTTGGTGAATTATATCATTATGTATGTGATCGTTGGGCGTTATTTATTTATTTATTATATCCAAGAATAAAGAAGAATTTTAGAAGAAGAAGATGGAGAGCGCTATGCTCGGTGTTTCCTTGCGAGACAAGATCCGAAATGAGGAGATCCGCAAGAGAACTATAACCGATATAGCTTTCAGAATTACCAAATAGAAGTGGCAGTGGGCGGGCCACATCGCTCGTAAAACTGACACCGATGGGGAAGAAAGGTTCTCGAGTGACCACGAACCGGAAGACACAACTTAAGTGGACCAACGATTTGGTTAAAGTGAACTAACTACAGGCAATACCCGAAACCGTGGGGAGCCGATAGATGCAGGAAGCATGCAGCCATTCCAAGTGGCGTCCTACCCTACCTTTGTTTAAGCTGTTGCTGTTGATGATTTTATTTATCGAGCTTGAATTGTTCGTCATGAATATTAATTGTATCTGCAAAAGTTCTAAAACCTAGGTCCTTGTTTCAGAGTGCCTAATTAAATATTTGTCTCCCACAGTAGAGTTATTTACGGGTACCCAGCTAATGTGCCTCACGGTACTTGTTGATTTATGTTACTTGAAGTTTAGTTGGCATTTGCACAATTAAGTAAGTATATAAACAGTACGACAACTCTATTATACACTTCAGATGGATGTACATTTGAAAAATATTAAAAATAAATGAATAAATAATGAATACCGAGATCTTTAACCGTTGTTTGAAACTAATAAAGTAATTGAACGTATGTAAACGCGGTTTCAAGGATTCTCCGTCACTATTGTGCTATGTAGGTATCTATAATTTATATGTACATGGATCAAATGCTGATTCATTGTTGATATTTCCATGTTACGCCTGGATTAGGAACTAGTCAGCCTCCCCTAATACGGGCGGTAGAGGAAATTTCCTTGCCCTGTTTTATGCTACCTTTTCACACTTGCTTCATTGTCTACTGGGCCCGAAGTCTGTTTTTTCAATTATGTCATAATGATTCATGAATGGTACCACAATGACAGATTTTGACACTAATAGTAGTCTACTTATGGTTTGTAGAGTACCATTAGTGTCAAAATCTGTTATGATGGTACCATTCATGACACAATTAAAATAGCAAACTTCGGGCTCTGGAGTAAAGTAGAGGAAAGACATTGTCTACCATCCGTTTAGGACTGAGGCTACCAACACGGAACACGCTGCTGAAAGTGCTTGACGGCAAATTTACTTGAGGGTTGCTTGGAGCGTCAGTTTTGACGAGCACTAGACAATAATAATATCCCACCAAAAATAAGATAGAATTTCAATACTGCAGCTTTGGTTTCGTCACTATATTTTCCATCTTCTTATGACTTAAAAGGCAACATCATTGAAGCAGTCAGACACATACGTCGACTCCACTGATTGAAAGAGCCTTATTTCTGCTTAATTATTATTGTCCTTACTGTCATCTTTATCTACTAGTGGAACTTGCCTATTTAATGTTAAAATTCATTACTCTGACGATGCCTAGGGCTTTAAGTAAATGGATTCGACATCTGGTACTAATTTACATGAAAGGACGAACGACGCTTCTCGAAAACTACTAGATCTACTAGTGTTAGGGCACTCTATCTATTACCTATCATATTTTTTATTATGTGAGTAGATGACGTGACGAGCCAGTCGTTCACCTGATGTTAAGCGACACGGCCGCCCATAACAGTTGCACAGAGACATCACACAGTCAAGTAATCTGATTACTAGACTGTGTGATGTCTCAGGATTACGTGCGCAGTGCAGTATCACGCGAAACTTTATTATTTAAAATTTCTGACTGACGCTGCAACTGTTATGGGCGGCCATGTCGCTTAACATCAGGTGAACACCTTGCTCATCATGTCATTCATTCTCATAAAAAAATTGCTATAGCACACCTTAAAGACTGTGAGATCAGACCATAAAGTCTCATTTGCCCAGTAATTTCACTTTGTTTGCATTGTAGATTCCCTTCAAACCGGAACACAGTAGTGCTTGCACGCTACTGCTTGGCGGCAGAATAACTGGCAAAGCGGTGGTACCTACCTAGACGAACTTTGCAGAAAAGTCCTACCACCTAGTAAGATATATATATAATTGTTTGTATTGGATATGATCAAGTTATGTTGTAGTAATTTTAAGGGATCCCTAGTTTTTATAGTCTTGGGGTTCCTCCTCCAGTTTTATTTCAGTATTTGATTAACGAAATTCACGTTTGGCTATTGAAACCCTTAGGATAAGTGATTTCAAAAATAGTTAAGGTAAGCAATGGTTCAAATTCTTAACTAATTTAGACTATTGGTTAGAATTTCTTAGAAAGTTTAACCATTCCTTACCTTAACTATTGGTGAAAAAACCCATCCGTAAACCAAACTACACTTTGACTTTAGAGCATCGAACAAAATACCCTTTCTATCAATTCTGTGACTTAATAACCCCCAGCGAAGACTGATGTTGTTTCATTTCTATTCATAGCTTGTTGGTTACAGCCATAATTAGTGGTACTGAAATGTTTAGCTTTGAAATGGTATTCATTGTGGCTTTGGAGAAAGCTGTTTAGAGTTTCTATTAATATGTTTTCAAACTAATTTTCCCACAGTGGAGAAAGTAAGACGTATAAGAGTAATTAACGTAGATTGTCAGAAAACATCATGCCAACCCTGTAAATTGATTGTGAAATTAAGTATGAATTAGAGATTGCCTTTGTCTACCACACCATCACCTGAGTACGAGATGATGGTGCCGAAGTAGCGGTACGGAGCGGTTTATAACATTTATTATGTTAGCTTGTCCACTGCACGCCCATCACAGAGCCTGTGACGGGCATAAAGTGGACAAGCGGCCATGCGGTAAATGTATGTAGAAGAAAAAGTGTCGAGAAAATTTTGTCGTGGTGCGCATGCTAGCTCGCCCGGATGTCACTCGAGAATGAGATGACGGCGTACTAAGCTGTACATACGTCATACTATTATTATGGTAGCTTGTCCACTACACGCCCATTATGGTGACGGTGCAGTGGACAAGAGCCCTTAAAGTCTACATTTGGTCACAGGTAAATCAAATGATGATGGAAAGCGATGGTGCAATGTGAAGTGAAAATATTAATTATTATGTGGATTTATTATAAGCACCTACAATAAAAGTTGCCATCAACTTCACCAAATTACAAAAAATATTCGCACTGGAAGTCAGTGCATAAAACTAGAACTCGATCCCTACAGCGCAAAATGCAGCACAACAACCCTGAAGTATTTTCGCATTTATTTCGCATTCAACCATTCATTCTATAGAAAACATACTGTAACAAAATTACAAACTTTTGAACTCAACTCACGTAGATCCTATTCCTAAAGGCCGAAGTCCGGTTATTCTTTAACGAGATTTTAACTTTAAGGTTGTTACATAAGTAACGAGTCTGTCGAAGTGGCGTTGGGCTTTTGAATGGTGTAGCTCCTATTTTAATAGTAAAGTTTTATCTCTGTTATATATTTTTTAGCTTCGAATTGATTTATATTTTATTGCTTTGTTTATTTATAATGTGATTTTATTCTGGATGGTTTCATAGGTATTTATCATCATTATTAAAACCTGAAAACGTTTACTGCTGAACATAGGCCTCCCCCACTGGGTGCCACCTTGAGCTGCTGCTTTTTGTGTGGTAGAAGTGCAAAAGTGCAAAAAGAAGTGTAAAAATTTAATGCACATTAACTAAAATATTAAATAAAAAAACACGAGCAGGATTTTCTATAATAATTTCCATGCTTTATAGTTCAGTGTCTTAGATACCCTCTGATAAGTAGGTACTATCTGGACCCCAAGTTGAAATTCATTAAGAAATCTTCAAAATTTCTTCATAAAATCAATTTCAATTTAGCGAAAACGTTATGAAGGGCATAAAAGGGACTAATGAAGCCTACCTCTGATTGTTCAAAGGTTTTTTATTGATAGAACCCCGAAGTTGCTAATTCAGTTGCTTGATTGATGTTGGGGTTTTTAAAGAAAACAGGTAAAAACTTTTGAATTACTTTTCTACGTTAATATATTCTTTTATAAATATTATCACCATCATCATCAACAGCCTGTAGACGTCTACTACTGAACATAGGCCTCCCCCAGTTACCGCCACTTTGAGCGGCTGCTCGCCTCCTGCATCTAGCGGCTCCCCGCGGTTTTCACCAGGTCGTCGATCCACCTAGTGGGAGGTCTGCCAACGCTGCGCTTTCCGGTTCTTTATAAATATAATTTAGTGTAATTCCAGCAAGTACTAGGTACTAAGAATAACTTGGGTACTTATTATAAGACTAGGTACTAAAAACAACACAGAAACCAAGTATTTTCGCCTTATTAGAAATAATAAGAAAAGTGTTTTACACATTCTTAGATAATTCTTGCTCACAAATAAGGCTTCTTCTTTTCTCGTATAGGCAAGTGGTCAGTCAGCCCTGGTGTCAGGATTTTTAGGCCACCCAAAGGCTTCTGAGTTGGCGTAACGACTACTGTCTTACGACAACAGCCGAGACTGACGGTTTAACGTGCCCTCCGAAGCACGGTAGCAACCAGTTGTAAAGAGGTACCGTTTTTTATCGGTCACTCATCAAAGTAGTGACCGCATAATTATATAGGACTTGAGCCCACGACCTACCGAGCGCAAGTTGTTTCTCAAAACCTCACAGCAAAACGAAAAAATTAATTTAAAATAAAACATTATTTTATAACTATAGGCATAGCATTTGACCACTCTGTCACCTGATGGTAAGTGTTGACGCGGCATACGATGGTGCTTGCTTGCCTAGAACATACCGGTTCACCCTTACTCTTAATATTCACAAATACAAAAATAGTTTATTGTGTCCACAAAAAAAAAAACGTACCAAAATCCTTAAAAAACCTCCGTTTGTTATTTTACATAATTTCGTTCCACGCTGAATAAGGTTTCTATAAAACTGAATATCAGCCTACCTATTGTAAGAAAGGTATCTTCCCAAAATGCTCTTCCTTTCACATTCGAGAAGGCATACCTGTACTTATATCGTTTGCATATCTTGCTCGTTGTCTCTTCTATTATTTGACAGTGCCCCTTTGAAAGGCTCTCACAGCCCTTTTTGCATATCCCAGCACCCTTCGAACGTTGAAAATGATTGTTTGAACCAACGAATACCTAATGTTAACACTCTGGGGCATTTGCGTTGGCATGATGAAAGGGGTTCTTTTGTAAATAAGAGTTACATACCATGTCGACTCTATTAATATTTCAATACCGAACGGACTTACGTTTAGGAAGTTGTATTTATAGAGAGCTGGGACCATGCCGAGTCAGTCTACATAAATTATGTTATGTCCAGATTTGTACCTTATGTCAAACGTATTAAAGTTTACTTTATTAAGCAATTCTGTTATCTTTTTCTGCAAGGTCTTTGACTACAGTTTATCGCTAAAAGTATTCTATTCCTTTCATATAAGGTTTCAAGTATATTCACCAATATTAGTTATTTTTAGTTTCTTTCTGACTTCAAATTGTGAAAAGATACTGAAATACTGTTTCAGTAGGTACCTATCTTTTCGACATGTTACACATATTTTGCACATGTTACTTTTGAATTCTCAATTTAAGTGACAAGAAAATATGAGAAGCAGTAGAGGGTAGTTAACTACATTGAAAAAATTGTCTTTCAAATAGTAACAACGAGGTTGCCATTTTTATCCCATATTAAAAGTCTTTTTACAAAAACTTAACTCTTTTATTTTGTCAATGTATTTGCTCAAAACGAAATGATAGATACTATCCAATATCCATTTATCTATTATAGCATGTCACTGACTTTTCTCTAACTTTCATTTTACTTACTCCATTCCTGTACCAAATCTCTATAACAAGTTATGTCTCAAACAATTCCGTATTCTCAACACGTGCGCTCGTTCCCAGAAGCACTGAATGTCTTCCAAGCCTGCTTTGTGTATTAGTAAGTATAGTATCTAACTGTATAATATAATGCCTTCTGTATCTACGTATCGCTTAGAAAGTAGCAGAAATATTTCGTTGTAACCTTGTCAATCTTTATTGTTCTTTTTCGGGTATTTTCCCTTTTGAATGAATGGGTTTGTTAAATCAATTTGTTTCGATGTTTCTATCGGGTAACCGTCGAGTCTTCATAAAATATTCAGATCGACTTTTATCGTATTTTAAAATGTAATTCTTTGAATTTCTTGCGTATTTTGCTTAGCTTTTTTATTTATTACTATACTCTACGATTTTATCGATCAACTTTGCATCTGCCTCAAGAGACAAGAGAAAAAGTGTTTTAATGCAAATAGGCTATTCATAGCACTTTTACAAGTCAAATAATCATATGACGTAGTCATCGTATCTCATATGATGCAGTGCGTACTACGGTTTCCGTAATCAATTGCGCTAGACATTATGTAGGTAATTCCAAATCGCGCAGTTGAGCACAATCTTTAGCTCTTCACTTCCAGTCATCATTATCAGCTACCCTACGTTATGCCGTCTACATCTATTGAGTAACAGCATGCTAAGTAGCGTTCACGTATTGGCAGCTCTTTATTCTTATACATTTCATCAGTGTCGGCAGCCTAAAGACGACCACTGTTGAACATAGGCCTGCTCCATAGAGCCATCCATGGGCTCCCGCGGTTTCAGGGGAGGCCTACGCTGCACTTTCCAGTCATACGGCCTACCAAATACAAATTTAAGGTCTGCTATGACAATTGAAGTAATAATGACAGTCTAATAAATTTTTCGTTATAAATGAGTTTCTAAACTTAAAACCACATTCTAAGCAATTCTCGGTGTAATAAAGGGCACGTCTTGATCGAGGTCATTAGATACATAGATCGATGCTTTCAGGAGATTATCTCGCTCCATCACCCGACAGTGTCTACTGACAGACCATCCGTCTGCCAATGTCTTATTTCCAAAGCTTATAAGCTATACGCGCTAAGAACATCTTCGTAAGTGAATGTTATTCATTCTTCCAATTGATATGTCTCACCTATTTTCTATTTATAGTATACAAGTGTCGGCGCCTTTACGTTGATTTTAGCAAGTCACCCTGAGACATGAGTACGGTCTTTATATTATGATTTCTAGACTGTAAAATCCGGGTGCGAATTATTATGGTTGTTGAACATGGTTTATTCAAGGCAAATCCAAATACAGCATATAATTTAAAACGAGATTGGCCCGGGACTAAGCGCGATTGGAACAGGGTTGAAAGTCGCAAACTGACCACTGAGCCACCACGATCTGTGAGTCATCATCATCATCAACAGGCGGAGACGTCTACTGCTGAACATATGCCCCCACCACACCACCACCACCACCACACCACCACCACCACCATCACCACCACCACCACAACTAACCCCGCCACCACCACCACCACCACCACCACCGCCACCACCACTACCATCACCACCACCACGACCACCACTTTGAGTGGCTGCTTGCTTCCTGCATGCATCGGCTTCCCGTAGTTTTGTCCAGATTGTCGGTCTACCTATGGTCTACCTAGTGTGGGGCCTCCTTTAAGGGTTTCCATTTTTTCTCTCTTTTGCTGTCAAACTCTTCTAACTTATTTTATTATCTTAAACTATTTTTATCTTAACTATTATTATTATCTTATCTCCTATAACATTGCTATCGGTAATGTTTATCAAAGAATGTTATTTCATGCCACGAGTCTCAGTCACAAAATGTTTGTACTATATTAAGAAAGAGAGGGGTTTTAGTTTTATGTTGAGCTGATTATTATACTTAAACAAAGGTTTCGTAGTGAAGAGCTTCGATCAACAACTTGAGAGGCTCTCGCTAGACGCTTGTATATCGATAGATCAAAGGTCAGATTCAGAAAGCAGTACTTGACACGACTCGTGTTGTTAAGGGGTTACTCACCCTGTATAAACCACTAACTAGCGATAGTTAAAGCGCTATCTTGTTGCTAGTAGTAAAAGCACTTGGAATGTATTTTTTCCTATAATTTTTGTAATATAATAAATAGAAAACAAAAACACTTTTCATGATGAAATCGAACATAACTTGAATTACAACGATTTTTTTTAATAATAGTATCCTATAGACAGAACGAGCGTGCAGAGTTGAAATGGCAATATACAGACCACATTGCTCGTAGAACTGACAACTGATGGGGAAGAAAGGTTCTCGAGTGGCGATCACGAACCGGAAGACGCAGCGTGGACCGACGATCTGGTTAAAAGCGCGAGGAGCTGGTGGGTGCAGGAGGCGAGAAGCCGCTCAAGGTGGCACTCTCTGGGGGAGGCCTATGTCCAGCAGTGGACATCTTCAGGCTAATAATGATGATGATTGTTGTATATTTACTTAAAATATACCTACCCACGTTTCATATCACCCCGTTCGTTTGCCGAAGGGAATTAGAATGGACACAATTGTTTCATTTTGTATAACATCCGTTACATTTACCTACTTTTGCCTACGGCTTTGATGTGTAGCAGCATTATGGGAGACCTTTTTAGACGCGAATAAATATGTCAATTTAATTTCATGATAGTTTTTCCTATTTCTGTTAAACCTCGACACGATTTATGTCGTGGCTGTAAGACGGCTACTTCTGAGCTTAGACATTCCAGAGGGTTTGCTAATAAACACGCATGTAAAGCGTCTTGGTGATCGCAGTCGATTATAAATCAGACCGTATTAGCCCTTAGCCTTCTCTTTCGACACCCACGAATGGATATAGTGATCTTATATATTTAAGGGGATTATACAAAAATAAATGATCCTTGACTGGCATTAAATGTGGCTTAAATCAAAGATCTTGACCTATAACTTAAAACAACAGCAAAAACGCCAATTACAAATTAATAGTGTACCCTGAATCGGCCATTAACGGCCAACCCCTTGCCCACCCCCGAAATACATTATAGATCAAGCTTCATAAATTTATTGCAATTTGGTACTCAAACCAATGTCAACTCTATTTCGGTAAAGCTGTGGTTGAAAATCGCGTTTTCAATTGTTAAGGGATGCCAATTAAATTGATTAGGCTGTAATTCTAAAACCCAATATGAATAATTCAAGGGCTGGTCGATAATTTTGTTAACAACAGCTTCATTGGCGAATACCTAGGATGTTTTGAAATACCTAGATGACTGATCTAGCAAATAACTCATTGGTTTAAAAATCAAAAGTTGAAAAAATAACACATTTCCCCTTTTAAATACCATAGAAAAATGTAGTTTTACGTTTGACACAGGACTTAATCGCGGTAAAAACATTATTTATTTACCTCGACGTTTCGGCCAAGATTCATTGGCCGTGGTCACGAGAAGACTGGAGAATGTGGGTATCCATGCCAATAGAGCGAGCAGTTTATGCAAAAATACCCACACTTCAACTTTTTCTTACCCCACTATCCAAACTGGCTAGACATTTGAGAATACCGAAGGATGTCATTCCTTTTCAAACACCTGGCGTGTATAAAATCGATTGTAGTTGCGGGAGTTCCTATATCGGACAAACAAAGCGGACCATCGCTGAGAGGGTGAAAGAACATATCGCAGCTGTCAAGAACCGCCAGGTTCATAAATCTGCGATCGCTGAACATTTGCTCGAGTCGGGTCCTAACCATTGGATTGAACTCCATGACCCTAAAATCCTCTCCACAGAACGGCACTACTACTCAAGGATTGTGCGTGAAGCGGTGGAGATTAAGAAGCATAAAAATTTTAACCGGGAGGATGGTTTTATGTTAGCTTCGTCGTGGAACCCAGTGTTAGGCAAGTGTTTGCATCGCAGCTTACGTTCGGACAAGTCTGATACTGTTAGTGTTGTGTGCCGGGACAATTAACCGTATGTTTACACCATCGAAGTTGAAGTGTGGGTAGTTTTGCATAAACTGATCGCTTTATTGGCACGGATACCCACATTCTCCAGTCTTCTCGTGACCACGGTCAATGAAACTTGGCCGAAACGTCGAGATAAATAAATAATGTTTTTAGCGCGATTAAGTCCTGTGTGAAACGTAAAACTATGTGTTCAAATCACAAAAATCCATAGAAAATGTTTTTTTTACTAAACATCTCTTTTTGAAGCACCGATAAAAGAGCACAGAATATTCTCTAAAGTAACACTGGATTTTAGAGCCCTTGATATTCCCGATTTTTCTGCTCTAAAATTAGAGCAGAAAAATAAATAACACAAAATGGCATGGCATTTTAAAGCACTGGGGTAACGTCTCTAAATAGATCCCAAAAAAGAAACAATAATTTTTTTCGGGGTTTTTTGATTACCTATATAGTATCGTTATATTCACCCAATATATTAAGTCAATTATTTTACGTTATTATAATGGAACTGCATAACACTAGATTTTATACTTTGGTCATTTTGCAATAATTCCATCGCTTCAAAATGGGACCACATTTTTACCGCCTGCTACTTGGGAAACTGCGGAGTAAATTACCATCGCTCATCTGAAAACGACCGTAAATTATCGATAATGATACCCAAAACGTAACTCCTTAACCTTTCCGCAACTAAGATCATAAAGAGATAACCAAAATGGAGATTGTGGAAAGTTCCACCATTTGGTTTATAAACAAGATTGATCAGCCAATCGTGCTGGTCACCGGATTCAGACCGATTATCCGGTTATGGAAACTTTGGTAACAAGATTTGGGTGCATCACGTTGATAGCAGTATGACAAGTTCAATTGTTTTGTCGAAATGTACCTATGTTTATTAGCCAGCAAATTCTCATAGTTTTTGTCTACTCAAGACTTAATCACATTTAAAACATTACTTATTAAACGGTGAGAATTTAGGAAATCCTAATGCACACAATTATTTGCCTGCTAAGTTGTTGTAATCTGACAACATACCTAGATGCCTTAATCAAAATTTTTTTTCATAGGGTTAAATTATTGTTTTAGACAACAATAGCACATATTATTATTACTAATTATATCTTATTTTTAACTATAGATAGCTCGTTTGTCATACAATCGTTAACATCCCATTTTTTAAACTTACGTAAATCTGCATTGCCTTTTTTTCATATTTGACGTTATTAAGTGGTCTTCGAAGAAATTTTCACCAGTTTATTGTTTTCAAAAGCTAAAAATTATTAAATTTAGGAACTCTGCAAATCCGTTGCTAATAAATACTTATTATGGTAGTGGGCTGCTATAGAGTAACGGTAGTTATTCTAAGTGGGCTGCCGTATCTGGACATTCCATAGCTCAACACGGCTAGTAGGTACAGTCCAATAATACAAGGTGACCTTGAATTGGTATGTTATCCCGAAATGGGGGGACTGGGACCATGATATCCTACAAGTTGTGAGAGTCTTACTTGAAACTGGGTGTTTCAAAACCTCCATGGTATAAAATAAATCCACTCGCACAATTGCACGTGCGATCGCTATGAAAGTTAATAAGATACTATAAATTTATTTCTAAACACAGGTCGTTAAACTCATTTATGTGCACTCGGTCAAGGACGAAGTTCAACCACCCAGCTGCGCTAAGGCTATTTTCGAATGTAAATTATACATGCCATTTCATCAATGAAAAACTATTAATTTAGTAAAGCCGTAGAAGAAAAATTGTCTACCTTGGGGTGTAGATTTACCCCCTTTTGGGATAACATACCAATTCAAGGTCACCTTGTATAGTACTTCCCTGTCCTGTTCCATTACCAAAAGCTTTGAATTTGTAAATTATTATTATTATATATGTATAAGTAACGCTAATTGTATTAATGGGATTGCCATTTTATAATTATTCTTACTGTAGATGCACCGATTTATTTAGTAATTCAAAGTATGGACTTTGTTGTAACTTGACCTACTGCTTCTTTTGTACTGTTCCATCTGGTTACTCGGGGCTATTATGGGAAATTGCGTTTTGGGTCTGAAGTGTCACATCTCGTCTGTTAGCATAATCTGGACACTACGGGCGCTAGTGTGTGTTTAGACGTATGCATGTTAGAGATGGATTCAATTTATATTAGACGGATTTAAATACTGTGGTGAATTTATTAATCACAATTTAGAAAAGTACTGTGGTGGTGGTGGTGAAATTATTAGTGTTCAAAATTAAGTTGATTCGTTTAAAATTCAATTTGTTAGACATAGTTTTAGGCATTTTGCTATATAGATATTTTGCTTTGGAGGCAGTCTGAAGTTTATTTGTGGCGGGAAACTATGTGTTCAGGCTATGGCTATACTTATTACAAAAAAATAATATTATGCAAATATGTTACTATAATAAAGGATGTTTAAATAAGTCTTAGGGTATTTTTTAAACGTCTTACGAACATTTTTGAACTAATATAGTACCTAAAAGATATCCTAAGACCTGACTAATCACACCCTAAAAGTATATGGTCTACAAACCAATTATTAACCTGTATATTATACCTTTTTAACCTAACAAGCCCGCTTTTATTTTTACGTCGTAGCAGTAAATAAAAAAAATTACTGTAGAACTATTACAGCGTATATTAAATTTTACGACTGTAAATCTTAAATTTACGTTGTCTAATTACGTTTTACAGAAAGATAAGTTTTATTTATAGTAAAGTAACGAAAAGATTTAATTTTCTTGTAAGTTTTTTACGCTCAGTTTTAATCATAATAACTAAATTCAAAACGCTTTATTAAAAACTAGCTGACCCGCCCTGGCTTGGCACGGGTTAATTAGTTTTACGCCCTAATCCTCGGAAGAGAGAAGCGAAAGGGAAAAAGATAGGGGAAAAGGATGAACGAACGGGATGGCAATAGAGAGGTAAGCTAAGCCTGCCTTTCTTTGTGCTTTTCTCTTCTCTCTTCCCTTCGACAAGATAAGTATAATAGCTCCATCTTTCGTTGACGGCTAAGTTTTTTGTAGTGTATGAGTTGAATATGTCGGCGCAACGGAATTAAGCGTTAATAAAAACATTAATGGTTGTGAAACGACTCAAACGGTTACGTCGTTGAGCCCCGCCTCTCCGTGAATCAGGCGGCTAGTGGGAGGAGCGAGAGCGTAATATAAGTGCTCGGCGCGCGGCGTACCGGGCATTCTGCGTTCGGACGTCGAGCGAACCACTAGTCTTAAAAGTGTTTAAGTTCTCGCCTGAATCACAGTAATTGTATATTTAATTAATTCAATTGTAATTTTGCACATCGTTTAAAAGTAAATAATTCTTTAAACATCGAAGAAGTATTTTATTATGGAAAGCAACGAGTTCCAAGAAAGGAGCTCGTCACCAATACTTCAGTCAGTCCCTCCAATTTCTGACATCAGAAGTGGGATGAATCGGTGTCGGCGCCCGGACCATCCGGCGAAAATGGAGAGGACTTAATCATCATTGATGCTTACCATTCAGCATTAAAGAACCTTGGATGGTACAAAGCTCTTGCCAAGATTCGTGATGAAAACTGGTTCCCTGAGATGTCAAGCACTGTGGGGTTATTTATTGGTAACTGTGTGATATGCAAGACGAGCGAAGGATCATCAGGAGCTCGACAAGTACAGCCGTATCCCATAGAAAACGAGCCTATTCAGTTTCACACTGCTTCTCACAACACTGTGGTCTCTTTCAGTCGAGAAATTCATGGTCCAGTCAGGGACTTTGTTGACATGTCTGCTTCCATGTTTTCAGTTGGCTGGTGTTTTGCTCCAAATACTTCATCCTTAATGCGGTCCCTTATGAAATGCATAATTAGGCCTATGTGCTTTGACCTGGTGGAGACTATGGGGTTCTGACATGGCTTTGGTGCTGCCTGATTGTCATTCCAGATGGAGATCTTTCTTTTGTTTATACCCAGGTCTTTGAAAGGTGCTTTTAAATGAATAGCTTCTTTTGCAGCTTCGGTTGTTGCAGTGTATTCAGCCTCTGCCGTTGATGGCGCAGCGCTTCTCTGTTTCCTGGATGCCCAGTTTATAGGAGCACCTGCAAACTTAAAGCGGTGGCCGGAGGGGACTTTACGATAACTGACGACTCTTATTGCGCTTTTGATGCGCATCATCATGGCTGTCATTAAGTTGTGATGGATAGCTTACTGCAAGTGCTATATCTGGTCTGGTGGCTGCGGAGAGTATACATAGGCGTATTGCGTGTAGTCATCAATGAAAGTCGCGTAGTGTTTGGATCCGGCTAGTGATTCGCGTTCGAGTGGGCCACGTGCGACAATGTGAACGATCTGCAGTAGTTCAATTGGTTTTTATTTCGTCATGTTTCGGGAAAGGAAGCATTGCTAATTTTCTTTTTATACAGGTTTCACAATTGTCGAGTTTTTCAAGTCCTTTTCATTTACGTGTCCGAATTTCTGATGCCCTTGCATAGTTTTGTTGTCGGTCCTAGGTGCGTGGTTTGCGGTCTCGTCTGGTGTATCGGGTTTTATATAGTGCAGCCCGTTCTTCCGGTTTACTGTTCGAAGTACTTTGTTGTTATCTCCAAGTATAGGGGCTTGTTTTTCAGGAAATGATTTGTTTTCTATGTTTGTTGTTCTTCCGACTGACAGGGGGTTGGTTGTCAAATCGGGTACGTATAGGATCTCTGTCATATTGAATTGGCGTTAGTCGGCTGCCATGGTGACTTTACCTTTACCTTTTCCTTTAATAGCCATTGTATGGTTTTTGGATGCCAACTTAAGAGTTCCCGTTTCTGAGGTTGTGTTGGTGAGTGGCTTACTGTTTCCACAGATGTGCGACGAGCGGCCGCTGTCGGGACACCATACTTCTTGTTTCGTGTCCAGTTGACTTGTGTTCATACACACATTGGGGTTGCTTGGTTGTTGTTTTTGTTGGTTTTCTTTTGTTTCCCTAGCATGCTTCCGTGCTATGGCCGTTCTTTTCACAATTTTGACAGTGCTTTGTACTCTTCTTCTTCGAGAAAGGTGCACCATCGCTCTTTTCTGGATCATTGTTTTTCCGAGCTTCGCTTTCCTCTGTGATCTTTATTTTCGGTTCTTCGGGTTTGGGTAAACTGTCTCGGGATTCCACTGCGATGTGGACTCGATGATCTTTGTTTTCGGCTCTTCGGGTTTGGGTAAGCTGTCACGGGATTCCACTGCGATGTGGAAATCCTTATGTGCTGCTGGTACTGTACAACATCCTGATGCTCAGCAAGTCTGGATGAAGGTCGGCATCGTGTCGGCGAGTTTGTCCACGATGTCCATAAAATTGTTTAAATGTTCGCGGAAATCATTGTTTTCAACCTGCTTCAGGATTAATTGGTTGAGTATTGCCTTTCGTGCGGGCCTGTGCTTTGATAGATATTTTTTGGTTTGTCCCACAGCTCATACGACGTTTAGCGGTTTTGATCTGACACTTTGATTCAGATGGGGATGTAAGCAGCAGCGGCTCTGACCTCGCTCGCAAATCTTTTTGCGTTTACTTAACTTTTTCGTTTTTCTTTGACGGCGACGTTTCGATGCCACTGGCGACTTCCCACAATTCATTTTTGATCAGGATTGCTTGGGCTTATGCGCTCCGTGTGTCGTGGTTTTCTTTGGTGAGTGCGTCGGTCCGATGCACGTCATTTTTATTTCATGGTCGCACTTCATTGGAAACTATATCTGAAATAAGCGGGGAGCCGTGCTCTGCTACCACTTGTAGGGGTGGTTCTCATGAGGCGTAGCATTGAGCGAACAAAGATTCCAGAAAGAAAGAAAGAAAGGCGAAATGGTAATGTTTAAAATAAACCCAAGAACCCAAATAGGATTAGACCTTGAGTACCCAGGTGCTTATGAAATTTGGAAGTTACTGCCAAATGATCGCTACCTAGTAAAAAAGGGTACTTGGAAGAGGAATACCCAAAAATGTGGCACATGATCAACTCCGACTTGCACCGAAGCCAGGGATTGCAACTCGAACCGTGTCGGCAGTAGAAGATGATGTTTCAGAAAGTAATCAAAACCGTAGTGACAGAGATTTCAATGGTCAATTATTAATCGAAGATTATTTTGGAAAGAGATTGGAGTCATGTTTTGTATAGCTTTCTTACAACTTTTATGTTGTTCAAGTTTGTTGAGGACAGGGGCCTCCAAACTCTGGTACTTAAACCATGTTTGTTGAGGACATGGGCCTCCAAACACTTTTATGTAGTCCATGTTTGTTGAGGACAGGGGCCTCCAAACACTTTTTTGTAGTTCATGTTTGTTGAGGACAGGGGCCTCCAAACACTTTTATGTAGTTCATGTTTGTTGAGGACAGAGGCCTCCAAACACTTTTATGTTGTCTAAGTTTGTTGAGGACAGGGGCCTCCAAACTCTTTTACTTAGTCCATGTTTGTTGAGGACAGGGCCCCAAACACTTTTATGTTGTACAAGTTTGTTGAGGACAGAGGTCTCCAAACTAGTTTTGATAATTATCTTTTTGTCTAGTAATGGGATTCTAATCTAGTTGATATTTTTGATCTGACAACAGTTTAAAAGTGAGAGGTTTTGTCAGAATAGAAGCCGAGCTAGATTAAATTCTAATGCATTGTTTTATGTTCGTTTTCATAAATTCACGTCGAGCGCGACATGCAGCAGAATGGCCGTGTCGGCGCAACGGAATTAAGCGTTAATAAAAACATTAATGGTTGTGAAACGACTCAAACGGTTACGTCGTTGAGCCCCGCCTCTCCGTGAATCAGGCGGCTAGTGGGAGGAGCGAGAGCGTAATATAAGCGCTCGGCGCGCGGCGTACCGGGCATTCTGCGTTCGGACGTCGAGCGAACCACTAGTCTTAAAAGTGTTTAAGTTCTCGCCTGAATCACAGTAATTGTATATTTAATTAATTCAATTGTAATTTTGCACATCGTTTAAAAGTAAATAATTCTTTAAACATCGAAGAAGTGTTTTATTATGGAAAGCAACGAGTTCCAAGAAAGGAGCTCGTCACCAATACTTCAGTCAGTCCCTCCAATTTCTGACAAATATATAGCATTAATTAGAATAAATTGATCCGTTTTCAAGATACTGAAATAATTATTTTACCATCGTTAGTTACCTTTTACTGCTTTTTAAATAATATACAAACGAAAAAGTCTTGCATAAAAATTGCTTCTTTATTGCTTGAAGCAACCCACTCCTGACCATTTTGATAACTAACTTTACGTTATCAAAAACTACGAAATGTTTTTTTGTAAATATTAGCTGTGTGTCCCAACAGCAAAATCCGCTCTGTATATTTTCATCGTGATGCGTGTCAAAGGGACAGAAACCGACAAAAAATTAAGAAGAAATGTTTCTATTTCTATATCTATAAAGAAGTATAATGCAAGAAAAAAAATCAAAAAATATTTAATAATTAGCCTAGTTAAGGTTTTACGATGTAGCTCTTAGGATTAGCAAGTTGAAATAGCAATGGGCAGGCCACATCGCCCGTAGAACTGACAACCGATGGGAAAGAAAGGTTCTCGAGTGGCGACCACGAACTGGAAGACGCAGCGTAGGCCGGCCCCCCACTAGGTGGACCGACGACCTGGTGAAAGCCGCGGGGAGCCGATGGATGCAGGAGGCGAGCAGCCGCTCTAAGTGGCGCTCCCGGGGGGAGGCCTATGTTCAGCAGTGGACGTCTTCAGGCTGTTAATGATGATGATGATGATGATGATGATGATGATGATGATGATTAATTTAATTTAGTTTAAAATTCCAATCTTTTCAATATCTAAGAAAAAATATTTTTTAACGTTTTTGTTTGCGAACATTTTACATTATTTAAAAACGCTATCTAACGCTATATATTGTGTCTAAAAGATACATATAGATTAGTGATGGATTAATTAGCATTCGCATTCATTTTTAGCATGTTAAAACTCAATTAGCATTTCGCAAATTAAATGTAGTTGTGAAATTCTGTGAAATATGAAATTTCATTACAATTAATTTGAAATTTCAAAATGAACTACATTTTGAATTTAATTTTTAATATAAAGTTTCATTTCATGTTTTGTTTCATTTTTCATTTCATTTTTCATTTCATTTTTCATTTCATTTTTCATTTCATTTTTCATTTCATTTTTCATTTCATTTTCATTTCATTTTTCATTTCCATTTCATTTCATTTTAGCAAATAGCATAGCAATTAGCATGCTAAGGCTCGTAAATTAGCATGTTTATGAAATTTACAAAAAATCGTATTAATTGCCATCGTTAATATAGATGTAGATAGAACCAGTTACACATGGTACCTCAGAATCAAAGAGACGTAATTATTATATTTCATAGTATGACAATTCCGTAGAATACAAAATTTTGTTAAGGTCCAGTCAGACAGACTGCGGTAGAACTAGCACGTGCAGTTAAACTGCAGTTTCACCTTCAATAGGCAAACAACTGCAAATTGACGTGATGTACTAACTCATAAATTTACAGTTATGATTGTTTTAGTAAAAATGACCATAATACTATGTAGGTTTAAAGAAATTTCTTTCTAAATTCTCAAATAAGACAATGTCACTTCCATGATAACAAAGTTACACTTAAAATTATTATACATACATACATTCGCCGTCACATAAAATAATGTAGATAGGTAACATTATAAATACGTGCTAAGTAAAATTATATTAGGTACATTTAGCATCGATACTTAATTTAGAATATTTACTTCGGCAGTGGATCCGCCATCATAAGGTATTGAGTCAACTGCCTCTTGAAAACGTTAAATGAACGTAACTTTTTTAATATGTGAGGGTATTTTATTATAAAGTTGTGCTCCTTCAAAAGTAAGTAAGTATATGTAGTTTAACGATCACTAGGTATATTATAAACTTTCAAGAGTTCATCTAGGCTACCTTACTTCTACCACTTTGCCATTTATTCCGCCGCTAGGAGCAATGTGCAAGCATTTCTGTGTTCCAGTTTGAAGTGCCCTCTAGGTATAGCTAGTGAAATTACTGGGCTAATTAAACCTTAAGATAAGATCTTACAGTTTAGAAATCGTAGTTACTAAAATGTGTCTAAACAATAAAAAAGAATTAAATATGTAGAGTAGAAACTTTATTGGTTTAGTGTAAGATTAGTTAACTAAGCTAAATATTGTAGTTTATTTCTCTTAAACTGTAATAATAAAATTAAAATAAGCATATTTTGAACTCATTCGAACTGCGTTTTGCAGTTACATTGCAGTGCGATTTAACGCAATCCTAACTTAACACGTACTGATTCCACTCACGGATCCTTTTTATATCCACCGACTACGAACCGCTACTTCCTACTAGCAAGTAAAACCACATCGGGATATGTAAATTGAAGCGCCGTTTCCACATTCTAGGCGAGAACGCGGAAGTGAACCTGGGTTTGCAAGCAACAATGTTAAGATTTCATAGATCTGGGTAAGTTATATTAGAGTTTACTTGGGTGTCAATGATGAGTTCGGTTTGTTTTGGTCACCTCACTATTTACCTAATGAAGAATTATTTTTAGAAGAAAAATAGACAATATTTTATTAAAAAACATAGGGAAAAACATAGGGAACGGGATGTTTAGGGAAATTGTGTTTTTGGGAAAGTGTCATTTTAGTAAACATATTTTTGGGAAAGCTATATTATGCACGTAAGAGATACGATATCAACGATGGAAATGAAATAGGATTAAACTTTCACAAAACTCTTTGTTTTAGCATAAAACATGTTCTTTCCTTTTCTTTTAGTTTTACGATGATAGTTGCCGTACTTCGACATTAGTGGTATTTAATACCATCCGTTCTTATATTTAAGTTCTTTAGTTTTTGGTTGAACAAAAAACAAAATAAACGTCTATCCTTAGCTGCATACATCACCGCAAAGAACTCAAGAACTCAATTTTGAAGGAAACTTCCAGCGCTGAAGGGAAATGCGACAATTTCAAGAATCCAGGTGAAAATGGCGTGAGCCATTTGAAATATCATTCACGTCGTGTATACCAATCAGCCGCTGTGGCTAGAGGTGGCAATACTCTACGGTGCATCTCTGCCACAGAGAAAAAAAATATAGAAGCACAGCTCTGCCTTTTTCTTTGACTAAAGACCAAATGAGAATAACTTAAGATTTAAACTAGCAGCATTTTCTGCTTAATCCTACGTATAATAAAAGATAAATTTTGGTGAGAAGGAAGAATTTGTCACGAAAATCATTTGAATTAACCATCCATCGCCCTGTTTTTTATCTAAAAAACTTTACAAATTCAGAGTTTTAATGACGCAATTTTTTATAACGATACCGTCTATCTTAAATTTTTATTGCAATTGATTCTCTCGGACCCCGGACTTCATTTATAATCTACTTATGGGAACGAATCACAAGCAAGCAGCAACCAAGCGATCATATAAAGCAAGCAGCCACTCAAAGTGGCTCTATATAATCCCTTATATAGAGACAATTTGTCCACTGGTGTTTAGGCCTGGCCTGAAGATAAATGAAGATCTTCATGGATCCTGCTTGGATTGCCAAAGTGGCAGTGACGGTCAGATATTATGACAAGAAAAATTGAGAATTGTCCACTGTAAAACATTTTCTAACAAGACTTGTTCAACTGGTCGTTTTTAGATACACCTTCACTTTGAGCCAGCGTCCACGTGGTTTTATTGGCTTCCACACAGATGTGATAAATAGCCCGTCCTCCGTTCTATATAATTAACGTCTGCGCTGAATTGATGATCGTTCTCGTTTCAATTGTTTTAGTTTAAACTAGGTACCTTTATACAGTGGTTTCGAAATAGTTACTTTCATTAATTTAGGTGTTTTATCTTTATCATCAGACCGCATATCATTTACAAGCAAATTACTAACGATTGTGATCTAAGTATCGGTCTATTAATTTTTGTGTTGCTGTGTGTGTATTGTACTGACTATCCCTAGATTTCCTATTTAATTTGATGCTGGGGGCAGATGGTAATATATTCCGTATCACTATGGTAGAGTCTCATCAGGTACAAACGAAAAATAGCCCGAACGTGATAAAAATGCACTGATCGTGTCGTGAGCGTTACTAGTTAGTGTTCAGTGTATTCATATTTCATTTAGGCCAATACCTTGTCTAAACATAATGGATACCGATTGCTAATCTCTCGTTATGCAGAAAGTAAGCCCTAAGTAGGCCCATCTGCCACTGCGTGAGGGACGTTTGTGGGGGCAGACGGGAACATACCATGAAGTCCACGCGGCAGTTTTCGCCAGTTCCCACCTTTTGTTTGTAATAAGCAAACTTATCCCTAACTTTCTAATTTTCATTATACAACATTCTGCATCTTAGACTCAAAGTTACAAGGCTACCTAAGCTAGGTTTACGTAATCTAAAGTTTAAGCAACTCACGTTCTCTTCATAGATCTAGACTTACTAACGAGTGGATACGCGAGGTTCAAGCTCTTATGATGTAATACGAGTTTGATAGTGGGGTAAGCTAGACGTGGATCAAGGTGACTTTATTCGGATGCATTTTGCCGCAGCTCTAGATTCAAAATTTTTCTTTGAGTATGTAAGTGTCTGTTTAGTAAACTAGCTTGGGTTTTTATACTATTCACTCGGGCTACGGAGCCTTCCTGTTTAGGCTCAGGCTATGGGCAGAGCAATGCTCAATGTTTCCTTGCAAGACAAGATCTGAAATGAGGAGAACCGCAGAACTAAAGTGATCGATATAGCTCTTAGGATTACCAAGTTGAAATTTCAAGGGTGACATTGCTCGTAGAACTGACAGCCGATGGGGAAGAAAGGTTTTCGAGTGGCAACCACGAACCGGAACAGCTGCTCAGAGTAGCGCTCCATGGGGGAGGCCTATGTTCAGCAGTGGACGTCTTCAAGCTGATGATGATGACTTGGGCTAAGCCGGACTCCTACGAAGTAGACCAATAACCTGAGAAACCACATAATATATTTAATTTATGTAGTGTATTTTTGTTCTACTTCCTAGTAGGTACTATAGCCACGGTCGTGCTCAGATCAACTCTACCACATCTATCAATCGACCCGTACATCAAGCGTGCGACATATGAACAAACATACGATCTGTACGTACATATATAAATCTAACTCTAACTGCGGCTATCGAGATAAACTGCATGTTATTTATAGCACCACTATGTTTTGTAAAGCCACGCTGACTATTTGTGGACAGTTACCTACTTACTTTAATTGTTGCTTTTCAAGATGTTGTAGTATTGGAATGGAAATATTTGAGTTTTGAACTAGGAAACAGCAAAAACTAATAAAAATGATAACATCTCCAGATTTAGACAATAACATAATAATTATTATAAATAGTTACACCTATGTGCAAACCGTCATTTGAACGTTACGATTGGTTACTTATACAGAGAGGTAAACAGTCAGTTGTACGTAAAACATGTAGCAATAATTTTAACCAAAACGCCTCGATAAAATAAACATTTTCAAAAGTAAAATTGTACGATAAATTTTAAGCATCACTAAAGCATTCTTCTTATAAATATTTTTCAACTTTTAACTGCATACACCATCTCCAAAAGATCAGCCACAGACGCCACCAACCTTCCACGCGATTTTCGGAAAACTCTAAACCGGATCAGACCGGATAAAGGTGAATATAACCGGACGCCGCCGGATGGACGGTAAATCGCCCTAGAAGGGGTAATATTTTGAATTTATTTTTGGAAGGCGGACTGTGGTTGCCTTTTTCATTTCGGTTATGGGTGTTAGAGGGTGGACGCGGGTGGATATAATATTTTTTTACTGTATAAAGCTTGTTTGTGGTACTGAAAGGTTGAAATGACCTGTGCGGTTGGCTAAAATATAAGTAAGAGTTTTAAAATGATTTTCGTTGTGTATCTATTAGAATTTTTGAGGATATAATTATGTGATAGAAATAAGTATATGTACCTATTTAGGTATTAATAATATACTCAGGCTAGTTGGCGTTTCTAGATAATTTTGGCGATAATTATAGTATCTCGAAAGGTTCTCGAGTGGCGACCACTAACCGGAAGACGCAGCGTGGGCCGGCCTCCACTATATAGGTAGACCGACAATCTGATGAAAACCATGGGGAGCTGGTGGATGCAGGAGGGGAGTAGCCACTCAAAGTAGCGCTCTCTAGGGGAGACCTACGGTCAGCAGTGGACGTCTTAAGGCTGTTGATGATGATAATATCTCATTTTGAACAGGTATCTATAACATTGTAAAATGTTTTATTTTTTAAACTTCAAATTATTAAATTGTAGTTCAAAGAAGACGGAGAAGAAGAAGAATTCCCATAGCAGCATGCCCTTTTATATATATCAGTAGCGCTCATACTGTTATTACATATTATTATTTGAATTCATGGCTGTATAGATTTCATTTTGTAGTAAATTGGACACATATATTCACAAATCAGTGCCTGTGATCTCCATACAACGCGACGTTGAGCTGTCTGATATTAACATTAAGACAATAGAGGTAGATGTTCAAAGCGAAAATTTACTTTGATACACCTAAATGTAGATTATTTATAATTGGATATTGGGATATGCCTCATTGTGTTAGCAATATATTGAGATTCTATTACTGCTTGAAGGTCGTCATGGGGTTAATCGTGATATATGAATGGTGATAAAGCATTTTCTGGTGCTCATCTGGCTAAGGTACTACTAAAAGTCTTTACCTTCGCTCATAGTGGTAAAATGCTATCCATCCCAGTACTACCAGACAAAAAGAAGCCCAATGATCACATATATATATCCTAGACCCCCAGAGCAAGAAAAAAATACGCTTAGCTGCAAAGCGTTTTCTTTGCTCCATACTGAACCCTAAAACTAAAAACTACGAGGGCCGTGGTCCCACAACACCCAGACGCAAAACATGTGTTTGCACTTTTTTTTTGCTGAGCTCAAATACTTGTTGAGGGAATCGAAGCCGCCACCTCCGGGTTATGAGCCGGATCTGCTCAACCACCACACCACAGGAAGCTGTCATTGTTATATCATGTAGTATCGCTGTTTTTGGCAACAGAGGTCTACCATAATATTATTCCTTCGAGGCAGGACCCACGTCATGACTGTGTCTTAAAACTAGGTGATAAAGTTCAAAGAATAGTCCTCTCAATTAATCAATACCAGGTCTAAACACCTGACATCAACTTTTATTAGTTAAAGGGTTATAAAACCAATTAATTGACATAGAAGAAGAGCCCACTGAACTTTCACTTCACAGCTGACTGACCGATTATTTTACCTCCAGAACCGAACTGAATTCAAACTGTAATTCACAGTAGCTAAAACTATTACCTGCAGTGCATACTGCACAGTCCACAGTGCACAGTCAGAATCGTCCGTGCAGCACTAAATCTGATCATTAGTTATGAAAGTGGAGAGGATAAGCCGGCTCGATTGAGCACCTATTACTACGTAGGTTACTATTACGGCCCGCGGTTTTGCTCATTGCACACACGTTTTTGCGCAATAACATTAAAAAATTTTTAAAAATTATTTTAGGTTCTCGGTAATGCCTAAAATCTGTTTGCAAAATTGCAACCGAATTGCCAGATTTATTTATTTTACTATGATATTATGCTTATTATCTCAAATCGTTCTCTAACTCAGATCTCAGCACGTTATCTTGATAACCTATTGACTAATTTTGCTCATATTTGAAAATCTTGTTTAGAATAGAGTGTCCAATGTGTTTGCCAAAGAATATCAGCCGATAATATGGCACGCAAAGAAGTTTTAATTATACTTGATGGCACCGCATGTTGTATGCGGTGCCATCAACCTATTGATTAACTTTACTCATATTTGAAAATCTTGTTTAGAATAGAGTGTCCAATGTGTTTGCCAAAGAATATCGGCCGATAATATGGCGCCCAAGGAAGTTTTAAGTATACTTGATGGCACCGCATACAACATTTGCGGGGAAAATATAGTTACCTTCAAAGACAACAAAACTCTATAAACTTTTTATCACCTTTCGTCAAAATTCTTTGAAAATATAACCAGGTAGCATGCGCACCGCGAGAAAACTTGTTGTCGCTATAAGAGTGAGACACACTAATCTTGTCACGGTCTCTCACCAGATAAAGTGTCGAGAAATTTTGTCGCGGTGCGCATGCTAGTCGGGTGGTACAACTAGACAGATGGAAGTAAAATTTGCCAGTTGAAGTAGACTTCACTCACTTAATTGATTAATAAAAAAAGCTAAACAAACATTCAATCAACCTATTTGTATCACAGTAGGGATTTAATGCTACGGACACCGTTTTATGCTGAATTTGTGTTGATGTGAAGCTGTAGTACTGTGGTGATAGGTTTCATGAGTAATTTAGTGTTTCGGTGTTCGATGAATTAATAGGCATCTATTGATTTTCCGCTAGTTGTTATTACGAATGGTAGTATTTAATTGGTGGTTTGATTACTGTTTGTTTAGCTAGCACGCAAATGAATTTTCCAGGTTATCTGAATTAATATATCAAATGAATTTGTTATCATCCCACTACTTTCCCACTGCTGGGACTAAGGCTTTCTGTTACAAAGAGAAAGTTTAAAATATAATCCAAACAACTGCCAAAAAACGCGGTAAAATGGGACGCGTTCTTCTTGTCGTTCAAGACGCGTATTTTTATCTCTTTATTTCGTCTATTAAATGGTATGCATCATCATCATCATCATTGTCATCATCATCATCATCATCATCATCATCATAATCATCATCATCATCATCATCATCATCATCATCTTCATCATCTTCATCATCATGATCATCATACGCTTCTGGGGGGCTGGCCTACGCTGCGTCTTCCGGTTCGTGGTCGCCACTAGAGAAGATTTCTTTTCTTTTTCTTTTGCTTTTTGTCTAGAATGCCCACCGTTGTCTCAAAAACTCGATTGGTGAGAAAACTGGACAGAGTTCCAAAAATGCCGATCCTTGGTGGGGATTTATGGAATATACCGAATCAGCGCCAATAAATATAAAAATGTACCTAATTAATCCAGCTACGCCGTGAAAGCTATTGGCGCGATGCCTGCAGCTTCAGTGTGGCCGGACCAAAACCATTCCTAATGTGTTTATTTTCGAATTATGTGCTGCTAATTTTCAAATTCGACAAGGTTTTTAGCAATTTCGCTACGTTTAAGACATTTTTACTTAGCTAGAATTGTATGGTTTCCAGAAAAGAATTACGTCTTGACTAAAGGAGAGCTATTACCTCTATAAAAAAAAATCCAACTGCTATTTTCATAGCATCATCAAGTACCATAGGTTACAAATATAATAACAGTGCTCAAATCAAGCTCGACTAGTCCATCGTAAATTTTTAACTTTCATGTAAATGTTTAACAAAGTTCTCTGCGTTTAACTTGGATGGGTGACTGCAGTAAAAAGTGGTACCTAAAACTGAGCGCTACGGTCCTTTAGCGGGAGGTTAAGTTATGCCTCTGCTGGGCTACCACAACCTTATACAAAACCATCATGTTTAATGGCATTATTATTTCAAGGTTACAATAATATTGTTCGAATTCGTACCATGAACTTATAAAGTATTCCTGCGTGTGAACGAGACGTCTACATTTTTATATGGCGTTGTTACTGACGCACGTCAGTGTCAACATGATGTAAAGGCATGACAGTTGTATGTGAGTGAACGATTTAACGAGACGTCATCAAAACTGTAATAATAAACATAATAATAAAAATAAAGGTCTTAGAAGAAAATCCGACAATGAAGGTCGAGAATTTTGAATTTATTTTTCAAAACTAGTGTATTTTGAACTTTAATGTGTAATAAGGGTGGATTATTATCCGTTAGTGTTGGCAAATGGTTTCAAGATCATAAAACCATGCATTTTCGTTTTTGCTTCAACGGCTTTTTTTAGAGCCTTCAGTAAAATATCCACCTTTTTACTGTTAGCATTTTGACTGACAAAATATGACTTTGACTTGATACAACCGTACAAATTTTACTCACTTGACATTGGCATAATTATTGCAAAAAAGCGATAGAAAGCCATTAAAAAAGAAGAAGAAGAATAAAAATAAAATTAAAATAATTAAAGTAAACAAAGAAAGAAAATAACATTTGTTCAGGACATCACACAACATTATATTATAGAAAACATACACTAAAAATTACACTAGAGAAACAGAAGATAAAAATGTAAGATTGTGTGATATCATGACCCAAGTCCCGACTCAGCATATGATTAAGTATTCTTACTTTTATCTCATTTTTCAATGTATGATTGAAATAATATTGAAGTAATAATGCTATAAGAACTTGTGGTGACCTCCTGGTCCCGGCTTTTATCTTAAGACAATAGTCGGAAAGTCAAGACAGAAACCTTGGGACAACCTAAAAATCAATCATAGGTAGGTGCTAGGTTCAAATTCCAAAGCGAAATCACGATAAAGCTATCACCTGGGCTATCACTAAGGAACTTATTACTTATAACTTTAAGTATAAACTACTTGTTTATTCATTTAAGTTATTTAAGGCAATAAAACATGTTTATTTATCCAGCTCCATTGTGAATGTCTAGCTAGACAGTGAGCGTCTGAAGCGCGTCAATGTAGATCCTTTGCAAACATAATTTTAATTACAAATGGTGACGGGTAGAGAAAATTATTACAGTGTTACAAAGTGAGTGAAGTGACTTGTAAAATTTCTGCATGCTAATTTATGAACTAAGTTATAGAATTATGAAGCCATGGATCTTGATATTTATTTTGAATTACAGCTTACCACTGAGCCGGAAGACGCAGCTAGGACCCCATTAGGTGAACCAATAAAATCGCGGGGAGAGATGAGAATCTTTCCTAGAAAAACCTTCAAAATAAGGTTCAATCTCGGTAGATCCATGAACCAGATCCATCATGGATCTAGTGATTTTTTTTATTTTTATTTTCTCATTTCACAATAATCAATGTTCAATAAAAAATAGGTTTTTTATTTTGTCATATTTGTTTCTGTTTTTAATATGAAAAGTACTTTGTTTAGATAACGTGATTTTTTTGTTGAATATTTGTGATCTTATGTATAAAAACTTTCTATAAACACCTTATTTAATAAAACAATTTAAAAAAAAAATTGTAGTTAATTCTACCATTTAATATTAATCTCGAAAAAGTCATAATGCGCGAGCTAGATAGAAGATGCAAGAATATACGAGCAACCACAGAAATTGACATAAACACATTGCAGACAGTTTTGAGCAACAAAATTAAAATGCATCGCCCATTCTGTCTTGCTTTCATTTTCACTGTATATATTAGTAGTAATTAATCATCTCAAAGTTAATTAAAGCAAGCGCAGCTGCTGGAGGTCTAATAGTTTGTTGAAATACGTAATGAGCGACCCTGTTAATTCATTAAACTGGGTATAAGTGTTTTTGTTAAACGTATAGGAGTTTACGAACTCGAAAAAGTGATTAGGGTAGTGTTTAGGATCGATTGGTTTAGGCAACATTGCTGGCAGTCTGACTTTTCAACCTAAGTCAAAGCTGGCCTCATTATATTTATTGTAAGGTAAAACTAAAAAACCCTTGTCTTTATTTATGTCATTCATTATTTTTTTAGTATCTTTAGCCAACATTTCGATACTTACCGTCGAGGTTTTCTATGGCTGTGAGCTAGAACAGCATGCATAAGATGCAGGAACACCGCAAGGCAACTCTTGTCAAAACGAATCATAAGCCAAAGTACTGTTTTCACCAAAAATTCTGACCTCATCTTGTATTTTTGTGACCATATAATCATCATCATCATCAACAGCCTGAGGACGTCCAATGCTGAACATAAGCCTCCCCTAGAGAGCGGCACTTTGAGCGGCTTCTAGCCTCCTGCGCTCATCGACTCCCCCTCCACCAGATCGTTGGTCCACCTAGTGGGGGGCCGCCCTACGCTGCATCTTCCAATGCGTAATCGCCACTGGAAAATATTTCTTCCCCATCGGTTTTCAGCTCTACGAGCGATGTGGTCTGCCCATTGCCATTTTAAGGAGCTATCTAAGGCTATCTAGGAGCCATAAAATTATTACTAATTCCTAGAAAATATCTTCCTCAGATTAAACCCACCAATCCTTCTATCTATCAGCACAAAAAGCCATTTAGACAAGCGATGCTCTCAAAATCGACGTAAGGCTCCATTTTGCGTAAATTAATTGCAAAGCGCTGCGTACGTGTACACGAGATTGTTCGAGGCGAGAACGCGTTGAGCACATTATGTTTCACACTACATTTAGAGACAGTATGGAGCTTGCTGCAGGAATATTACTGATTAGTTTTCATAAAAAAATAGATTTTTGCATCATGGATAGGGTGTGGTTATCGTTACCGCGTAGATATACTAACCCAATAAAACAACCGTGAAAGTCACACTTCTTTTTAAATAAGAGCCACTTCAATCATATGTCAAGTTGTGGCTAGTTTAGAAATGCGAGGTTTTAATTATTAGTTTGAAATGAGCAAACATAAAACCAGAGAATACCACAAAATAGCTATTAGGTACCTACCTCTACCTCTACCTATCATTAGATTTTTAAATTTATGTATTTTTTTACCATATTAACACCATGGTCCTTTAAGAACACGGATCAAACCAAATCAGAGTTGTTTTCGGTATATAAATCACCTTGGTCTCATTGTTAGTATTCGCTGGTTGCGAATACAAACGCGATATTTATGAGAGGAAGTGACATTAGCCCAATTGCTTTACTGCCTTGATCTGTACGTTGCACCCATTATTTTGTCGCCGCGTGATTACAGAACGTAGAGCCTAATTGATGGGATAAGTGGAAGACGGATTGCTGAGTTGTTGTTTTTATGAGATAAGTGCTTTGTTATGCTTTTGTACTACTCAATTTTAAGCGGTTTACGTGTTTTGATACTTTGTAATTGGTGCATTAACGAGTTAACTGATGCTGTAATTGTTACTGCTAATTGTCTGTCAATTGAACGTTGGCAAGTTGTTTTTTAAAATAACACCACTTAACTTTTTTTAAATTTCATTAATTTGTCTCGTTAAAATTCGACTAATTCTTCCAAAGGTAAAAAGGTTAAAGAAGCAAAGTACCTATAATGAAAAGTGTCAAATATTGCACAACAAATTTCTCTCTTCGTTTCGCCGAAGCTAGGACAGCTATTATAGTCAACATGTCCAACTATTTGATTGGGATCACATGATCAAAAATTATATTTTGTGGTATCAGTTGCAAAAAATATAAGGTGGGATCCGTTGGGACTTATCCTTATTATATTCGATAGAGATGAATCATTATCTAGACACGGATTTCCATCCCAAACCAAATTACCCGGTCGTCCGCCGAGATAGTGGTCAAACGCAAGGTGGTCAGCCCACATTTGCAGCGAGAGCATTCATTAGTCTCTAACGCAGATCGGCTTTCAGCAATTCGTGGTCGATGACAAATTATCATTGGACATTATACCTATAGGTTCTATAATATTATACCGATCGAGCATTGAATCGTATCCACTACCTTACAAACAAAATTAATGTGTGCGAATCTACTCTCACACTACAATCTGTCATCCCATACATTTTGTAGGTGAGGGTGAGATTGATGGAGTCACAGTTCAAAAAATCTTCGTCTAGGTGCGAAGAGTCATTCATTTCAATGCTCTGTGGATATAATAAAGTTCTATATTTTCATATAATACTTCAATTAATCTTCCTTGGATTGACGTTACTTCTGTTCTCTACTCAAAATTTTGTTGTTTCCGTCGGTTTTGACTTGTAAAAGTACCTACTCAAAATTAATCTGTTCACTGTGACCAACGCCGCAGCGGCATAGACTCTTTGCCTACCTATTTTGCATTAAGGCGCTGACAGGACCCAATACGAGTACGTTTATTACAGCAGACGAACTTGAAACTTATTTATTACTTCATAGGGTCGCTTTATGCATAGCAAAAATATGGCGATTACGTTGCGTTGCTCTTCGACTTTTCCATTTTTCGGTACAAAAATTAGTTATAAAAGAAATGCTTATTGTTATAAAAAAAATTAGCTTATAGACGGATGCATTGAAATATAACTCATCACTATGATTTATATCAATGAGGTGTGAATGTAACATTTTAGGACGTTTGAATGATTTTTTAGAGGTCACTTCACGATTTTTTTCTATCGAGAAAACTTTTCGTAAACGTGTTTCGGTTTGGGCAGATGGAAAGAAGATATGACCAGTATTAACGTGCATTTTTTTCAATCCTGTAAATGGTATACGTTTTGAGATAATCACGTTTAAAATAGTCGATTTGGGAGCATTCAGCGCCTTAAGTATATTGTTTACAAACATAAACACAAATTTACAAATTTATTTCGCATTGAATTTAATGGAATTGATATTTAGTTCATTGGTAATACTTAGTTTATTTAATTTACATTTACTGCTATGGATCTTTCTGTCTGATAAATAAACGATTTATTTATTATATTTATTTATATTTATTATTTATAAACAAAATCAACATCAGCCAGCAAAATAGTTCCTCCATTAAAACTAGTGAAAAGCAAGTGAACCGCAAGAAATGCGCAATGAAAGAAAATATATAAATGTACATAATTATATCTGTTACGCGTAAATGAAATATTCTTTCAAAATATTTGCAATTCCGATTCCTAACTCCGTATTGGCTACGGTCTCTAAATTGAAGCTCAGTTCCAAACTGGGCACTAAACCAGCAGTTAACGACGGAGTTGCTGCTTATCTGGCATCTTTAACGACTTCACACATTAACTGCCGATAGCGAGACTATACGATATCTTTACTTCTAACGGTACTGTTTTGCGCTAGTGGGAAAACATTCGTCGATAAAAGAACGTCAGTTTTGGTGCTCCGATAAAGTCATTTTTTTCCATAGAACTGTAACACCAAGAACGTACGAATGAAGCCGTAATGGTCTAATACCATAACACCATGGAAGCGCATATTGAACTTTCTGTTTGCTTATAAAAAAAATCTTCAAATCAATACGTCTTTTCATTAGCAAGCCAAAGTCTACGACTAATCGTTTTTCCTCTTCAAACACTCAAAATTTAAAAACCCTTTTAATAGGAAAAAAAAATTTAAAGATGAAGCTTAAAATAATCATCTCGTCCAATTGTGTGGCAGTCAGTGTTGCGAACCACAAAAAAAAAACAAATTGTAAAATATAAATAAAGTATATCAAAAAAATTCACGACAGACCTTTCTTATAAACTTTAGTTAAATAAATCTATACCATGCAAGAGACGGGCCTATAGCATTGAATAAAATAGATAGAGATTTTTAAATAAAAAACATGCGACTTTTATCATCAAGCTGGCTTGACTCGTTGCTGCTTGTTTACATAAGCTTATTGCTAAGTAAGTTTGTAGACATAAAGGGTAGACATTACAACCCACGCTTATTTTACCCGCTCCATAATAGTTTATAGCGCAACCTACACAAATAGCCTGAAACTATATAATTAAGATGTATTTATCAACATGAATATCATTAAAACAAAAGACAACTTACACATTTCTTGCGAATGATTAACAGTGGTATTCCTATTGACTATTCAAGGGGTGAACAAAGCCCCAAAATCTATCATTCAACTTTCACATAAAGGTTGAATATTGAATCATTCTTTTTTCACTTTTATAGCATCCTACGTTTGACAATGTCAGAATTGTCAGATTTGGGGCTACTTAATTTTGTTTATGAAATGCATAAAACTAGACTTCGCCACACAGCGGCTGAATCATCCCCCAGGGGAGCCCCCACCTTGACTATGAATTCCAGTGTAAGAAACCAAATTCAATTGAGCTTAGTTACTTATTGTTAAAAGATGTGCATTAATGATTTAAAGATCATCACTTGTAATGCTACATGTATGTATATATCATAATATATTACCTGGTTTCTATTATTCATTCACAACTTTCACATCACAGCACTTGACAGTCCTTTTCACAGTACTTTAAGCACAAAAAAACTTGATTTTCTCAAAATTTTACATCACTTTATCGATTTTGCGCGCGGGTCACGGGCCCGATTTCTAGACACGACTGCTCGGATGGCAGTTGTTTTGAAACTGTTTTTTTTGTTTCGAATTTAGTTTCTCTTCAAATTCATATTTTTCTTTTTCTACTGTCAATTTCAGTGAGGTATTTTATAGTTTGGCCATGATTGTATGTATTTTGACTCTAGATTTATTTTTTTTACTATTCTGTATTCAAAATTTTGAAAACTGCAAAAATCTAGAACCTTGGAATGCTAGCGAGGTTTCTTTAGAAAAGCTGTCGCTATGGAATGGCAGTCTCAATTTACTCCTCGAACGAGGAACACTAAATTGATATAAGGCCATTCCCGGGCCAGGCAAGGCCCGGGAACTCAAGAACGCCTTCAAAAACCATCTTTGGCTATCCAACACCAAAATTGTGAAGTGAATCTCCATCTACGTCAATCGCTGCGCCACGACATATCCATTGTCAAATCGCCGATCGCCGAGCTACATCCGCTACAGCCAGTCGCGAAACTACGACGAATCTATCGCCGAGAGCTGATCGCCGAAACTACATCTGTTGTCACCGTCGGCCGCCGTATCTACCACGACGAATCTATCGCCGAGCGTCAACCAGTGAGACGACCGGCTTGCCTTTTTCAAACATTGAGTGGCAATATAACTTCATCACCATGTTCCGGCCCGTCGTCCGTCAAAGCTTTGACGACTAATACCTGCGTGTCTCCTGCTCCTGCATCTTGAATCTGAGCTGCGTAATAATACTTCATCGACGGTGGAAGGACGAGAATCTTCTTTTGGATCCAGAAGCTAATAACTGAATGAGCTAGCCGCTGAACTCTGGAAGTCGGACAAACTAAAGGCAACGAATTCCTCAGTCTCTATAACGACAGTGGGCCTTGTTTGAATAAAGACCCGGAAGTGGGCCTTGTTTGTTTGAAGACCCGGAAGTGGGCCTCGTTGAAGACCGGAAGCGGGCTTTGTTTATCTGAAGGCCCGGAAGTGGGCCTTGTTTGGATCCAATAACATTCTAATTCTACCGTGATAACTTGTAGGCCGTAAACAACTTAAATTTCGCGTTCTTCCGCATCATCTAGAGACTCTTTTTTTTGCTTTCTACAAAGCTTGTAAAATTTACGAAAATAAATATCTGTTACCAATTCCTTTTTTTTCTCTTCAGCTCTTAGGATCCTGTCAACCTAGGCACTGTTTAGGTAGGGGAGGAGCTGCTCATTAACTTGTAGCGTTCCATTCTACCTTTTTCACGAAAGGAACGGATGTAACGTGACAGTTTGGCGCCCAACTAAAATGAACCCTCTAAAACATTCTTCTAAATTCTAAAATAATACTTACTCAAGTAGGCTAAAATTTGATATTGACTTTTGGCTCTAACGTAATATCTTAGGTACTTGCTTAATTTATTTTTATACAGGCAGGACACGCGGAACATCACACTTACATTCTACAACACTCGCATAGTACTTAATACTTAAACGAACTTAAACTTGACTTGATTTTATCCTTGACTATTGACTTCAACTTGTGACTATGGTGAGACCAATTAAATACTCGTTTCTAAACAAACTTGAACTGGAATATGAAGTGACTATCAGAGGTGAAAAACCAGCTGACACTTTGACAACTCTTAAGGAGCAGCTGGCAAAATTGAGTCACATTCAACCTGAGGACATAAAATCTTCTCCAATACCTCTCAAACATGACCTCTCCCAAGCAGAGATCACGTTTAATTACGTCGAGGGTAAAATCTCGCACCTCGAAGCCACGGATGATAAAAGTAACCTGAGGAAAGTTGAATCTTTCGTAAATCATCTTCATTATCGCCTCGAACGCTTTAACGCCGTTCCACCATTTGTTGAGTCATGCTCAAACATACGATCTCGCTTCTTCACGCTCCAAAAACGGTTTGAAGTCTTAACTTCAGATTATTCAGGATCTTCTGTGTAATGCTACATGTATGTATATATCATAATATATTACCTGGTTTCTATTATTCATTCACAACTTTCACATCACAGCACTTGACAGTCCTTTTCACAGTACTTTAAGCACAAAAAAACTTGATTTTCTCAAAATTTTACATCACTTTATCGATTTTGCGCGCGGGTCACGGGCCCGATTTCTAGACACGACTGCTCGGATGGCAGTTGTTTTGAAACTGTTTTTTTTGTTTCGAATTTAGTTTCTCTTCAAATTCATATTTTTCTTTTTCTACTGTCAATTTCAGTGAGGTATTTTATAGTTTGGCCATGATTGTATGTATTTTGACTCTAGATTTATTTTTTTTACTATTCTGTATTCAAAATTTTGAAAACTGCAAAAATCTAGAACCTTGGAATGCTAGCGAGGTTTCTTTAGAAAAGCTGTCGCTATGGAATGGCAGTCTCAATTTACTCCTCGAACGAGGAACACTAAATTGATATAAGGCCATTCCCGGGCCAGGCAAGGCCCGGGAACTCAAGAACGCCTTCAAAAACCATCTTTGGCTATCCAACACCAAAATTGTGAAGTGAATCTCCATCTACGTCAATCGCTGCGCCACGACATATCCATTGTCAAATCGCCGATCGCCGAGCTACATCCGCTACAGCCAGTCGCGAAACTACGACGAATCTATCGCCGAGAGCTGATCGCCGAAACTACATCTGTTGTCACCGTCGGCCGCCGTATCTACCACGACGAATCTATCGCCGAGCGTCAACCAGTGAGACGACCGGCTTGCCTTTTTCAAACATTGAGTGGCAATATAACTTCATCACCATGTTCCGGCCCGTCGTCCGTCAAAGCTTTGACGACTAATACCTGCGTGTCTCCTGCTCCTGCATCTTGAATCTGAGCTGCGTAATAATACTTCATCGACGGTGGAAGGACGAGAATCTTCTTTTGGATCCAGAAGCTAATAACTGAATGAGCTAGCCGCTGAACTCTGGAAGTCGGACAAACTAAAGGCAACGAATTCCTCAGTCTCTATAACGACAGTGGGCCTTGTTTGAATAAAGACCCGGAAGTGGGCCTTGTTTGTTTGAAGACCCGGAAGTGGGCCTCGTTGAAGACCGGAAGCGGGCTTTGTTTATCTGAAGGCCCGGAAGTGGGCCTTGTTTGGATCCAATAACATTCTAATTCTACCGTGATAACTTGTAGGCCGTAAACAACTTAAATTTCGCGTTCTTCCGCATCATCTAGAGACTCTTTTTTTTGCTTTCTACAAAGCTTGTAAAATTTACGAAAATAAATATCTGTTACCAATTCCTTTTTTTTCTCTTCAGCTCTTAGGATCCTGTCAACCTAGGCACTGTTTAGGTAGGGGAGGAGCTGCTCATTAACTTGTAGCGTTCCATTCTACCTTTTTCACGAAAGGAACGGATGTAACGTGACACACTTGAACATTTTTAGATCATCAGTTTTGTAGTTCACAAATTAAACATGTTGCAGCGACATAATATATAATATTGCTCATGCATTGATTTCTGCTGACTCCAGCGATCGCAATGCATGACGTGATTAGAGTACTTACATCAGTCGTCACCCCTCCGGCACGCTAGGTAGTCGTAGGTTGTTAACGTAGATTTGTAATATCAAACAGAAAATAGAAATAATTCCATCGTAACTATCTGGTGCTTTGATTTGCTCCCATCGGTTAGGCATCAGGTAGTCAATTATTATACTTACGGTAAAATTTAACCGTCAGTCATCATCAACATCATCAACAGCCTGAAGTCGTTCATTGCTGGACATAGGCCTTCCACACAGAGCGCCACTTTGAGCGGCTGCTCACTTCCTGCATCGGTTGTCAGTTCTAGGAGCAATGTGACCTGCCCATTGCTACTTGCTAATTTTAAGAGCTATATCGGTCACTTTAGTTCTGCAGATCTCATTGCGGATCTTATCTCGCAGGGAAATACCGATCATCCGTTCCTCTTTTTCTCCTATCTTTTCTCTTTCCTTCTCTCTTTCCTTTAGGGCGTAAAAATAAACTAACCCGTGCCAAGCCAGAGCGGGTCTGCTAGTTTATAAACGCGTGATGTAAAATTGGTAGACCCAAAATTGTCCGTACCAAAACACAAGCGAATCTAAATTCAAAATGAACTGATTCAAGAGAAATGGCCGAGCAACCTTGCGACCGGCCCGTAGCATTCCCATGAATAGACGATAAGCGGTATAATGATGCTTATTTCCTCACTTTCTCTTCCGCCTTTTTCCCAGAGTGGCAAGATGCCAGCCACTGTCAATTTGAAAAACGATTATGTGTTGAGCGGCACCAATTTTGTAATTTCTCGCCTTCGTTAGAGCATTCACGGTCTATTGTAAATTGACCCAATTTTCGTGTTGGAATGTTCTGAGTTGGCAGTTTTTTTGTCATTTGTGACATGTACTGTGTGAGATTGGATGTTGGGGGAGAAATGAAATATAAATGGTAACAAAACTTTTTATAGTTGTGTAGTGACACCATTGTTAGGTCAACTTGGAAGCATTTAAGCCAACCCCTTAAGTTGGTTGTAAAATGAGAAAAAATTTGGACATGAGACCACTTCGTAATGTCGATACTTTATAATTATGTTTTTCGATGCTTTAAACCCTTCAATAAAGTGTCATTCGCATTTTGGCACCATGCAATACACTCCTAGTCACGTACAACCATCGAAATAATACCCATAGAAAAATAACTCTAAGCAAGATCGCCCAGTTTTGTAACCAAACGAACGTTGTACTATATTTATTTTTATTTATATCTACTGACGTCTACACACCAATGTAAAAATGACCTTACTCCATTGAGATTAGGTGCATTTCAACCCACAAAGTCAATCACATAAGACTTTACTCTAACCAATACCGCCAGTATAGTGGTCGTTCCCTGATTGGCTGATCAGTGACTTTTTTTGACGCTCGACAGGAGGGAGCTATGTAGATGCATAGTTGCGTCTCTCTCTACATATCGGTATTATAGTTGTGGAGCTAACTGGTTTTGATATAAGATTTCTTCATGTTTAGAAACACCGATACGGATGCGGATAGTTCAGATCAGCACAAATCGATTTGGTTCGGTCAACTATGAGCGCTCTTGCATTTCAACCGTTATTATTACATTAAATGGTCAATTTTGGCAGTCTCATTCTGAGAAACTGAAAAACTTCGACAACTTACCTCTTCCCATGAACAAGGTAAGGACATAAAACTAATATATCCGTGCAAATTTCAAGGTGGGTCAGGTCAGTTAGTATTCAATACAATATTCGATTAGTTTGTTAAATAAAATTTTGTTTATAAGCAGCTAAACTTACGTACAAACATGAGAAATCAGTTGTACCTAGAGTACGAACCTATAAGAATTTCGAAGTCGCGTTCGGAGTGAATACTATTATCACAGTCTACCATAACAATAAATAATAACAATGGTAATAATAATTATGGTTGAATGAGATAATAGTGTGATGTGATGTCTGCCATATAAAGAAATCGCAAAAAAAATACACCTAGCTCTCTAACTATGACCACAGTGACTGGTAATTTTGGATGGTGTTATGCATTAAAACTACGAGTATAGAAAACATGTATAATATGAAATAGAAAAATTACTTAGAACGAATTTTTGTAATCATATCACACTACAGACCTACAATTTCAATAGTAATAAATACGAATGTTTATACGTCTGTATGTTCAGGTATAATTATTTCAATAAGTAGGTTTGTTAACCCATCAACCAACAAACTACGTCACGGCAAAATGGATTTGCGTGAAATTCGGTTACAATACTTGTTAATTCATCATTTATCTGTTTGTTGTTTTTTATCGCTTATTTAGGGTTCCGTATGCAAGGGTAAAACAAACCCTATTACTAAGGCTCCGCTGTCCGTCTGTCACCACACACCAGGCTTGTATCTCATGAACCGTGATAGTTATTGAACATTTTACAGACGATGTATTTATGCTGCCTCTATAACAACAAATACTAAAAAGCAATACAAAATTAAAATTATACCACAGAAAAAACCTTATAGGTAAAAATTACACTAAAAATCCAATATAATATAAATCACAGCAAGTAAAACAAATTTTAAAAGTTTGAAACTCATTTTCACCAAAACGTCGCTTGTGCCATTATTTCATAACACAGTCCAAGTAAGACTACTTCTCAGCGTGGCGGTCGCGATGCGAATGGCGCCACGCGCGGTTGCAAAATTGAGCCCCACCCACAGCGGTTGCATTTGCGTTTGGCCATTTCGGACCTCGTATTATACTTCTATGGGTATTATTTCGATGCGTACAACTTTAGGAAGTAAAATAATATGTCTCGGCTTTAGGGACGGATGGATGCGGGATCAAATTCCGTTCGTGAATCAAATTTTTTTCTTTACATATTAATCTGTAATGATGGTAGCAGGTGATACTAAAATAAGAAATCATATTAAGTTACCTCAATTCTCTAACTTATAATAACTTATTTAGTGTTTATGCCCAACCTGAATAGGATAGGTAGGCACTACTAATAAAACTTACACTTACACTTACTTACACTTACTTACACAGAATATAAAACAGTACCTTGATTTTATAGTGCATAAAAACGGGCTCAACACTATCCAAAGTATTAAACTTCCAAAACATTAAATATTTTTTCAGAACGAGTATAAAAGTAACGTTTAAAATATTTTCATTTCATATAATCGAGTGCGCATCTCGTTTAAATTTATTCGCCGAACTTCAACCTTTGCAAGACTTCCAAAAATTCAGTACAAACTCTCCATAAATAGAAAATGGTTTAACTTGGTTTAAACGAGTTTCATCATAAATGTATGATGTATTAAAGCCCGCACAAGCTGCTATTCATCTTGACAAACGCTTCTTCAATAATTTATGGGCGTGTCTCCAAAACCTCTCTCGGTTTATTCGAAGACAAAAAATAAAATCTCAACTTTAAATAACACAAATAAACGCGACTTGACAACGACACCCTAACCATGAAGATGTCAGTTCAGTGGAGTCAGGACTCTCAATAGGTACCTATATAAGTACCTACCCTAATTCCAATATCGCAATTTTTCTCGGTGCTCTTCACCTCCCCTCACCTCTCTCTTCTCTTTCTACATGATCTACGATAGAAAATGATGACATTTCAGATGATTTCAAAATGTTTCAGGTAAAAAAAACAAAAGTGGTCAACATCCAGTGAAATAGCGATAGTAGAATTTCGATGAAATATGTTTTTGAAGTTTTTATTTATGTAAACGAATGACCTGACGAACAATTCATTTGTCTGATAGGTATTTAACAGCCATCCACAATCAAAACTCTAAAATGTAAAGTTTCTTCAAAGAGTTTAACGAGACACTCATTTTAGTGTGGACTCCACCTTATACGTCTTCATGCCTGTGACACCCGTCCGTACCCCTCTACCCCGTTTCACCTTAAGGAAAATCCACCAGTAGGTAAATAGGCCCCCAAAGTATGCAAAGGTACCAACTGTCTGAATAATAGACTTCGCAGATAGGACAGTTCAGGGCGATGTTGGAGAATTTTGCCTATTTCACTTCGCAAATGAGCTTTACTTCTCGGACAGAACTTTGTCGATTTTGACTTTGTCCAATTGTGTTTAGTTAAAACGGCCAACTTTTGACTTCGGTCTAAAATTGGCTTCCGTGAAAGGGAATGTTAATACTGGGAAGTAATCCAGAACATTCTTTTGTCATTTTTGTATTGTAATAATAATGTAAGAGTGGCAAAAATTATCTAGGTCTCTAACAAAATCATGAGAAGGCATTTTAGTAGTAAATGTTTTGGGTCCAGAGCCGTCAGTACAAATGCTTGAGGACAAATAAAAAGTGACCGAAAGGTCGGGTGACTCTCGCTCCGTAAGTGGCCATTGATATCTAGCGCGGCAAAGCAGCAAGCGTTCCTGTCGGTGCAAAGGCGCCAGCAGGCAGGGGCAGGTAATAAGGGGTGAGTTATTGGATTAACCTAATAATGTGTGTAGTAAATTATAGTCCCGCCTGGTGACGCTGTAAAGGTCGGAAGAGACCAACAGCAATAGCCCGTTCAAAAAAAAAATAACTATTTGGCTTTTTGACATATAATTAAAATAAAATAGTATTTCCTATATACAAATGTTAGGTACCAGGTAAAGGGCCCAAATAATAGACAAAACTGATAAGTACTGACACAAATAAAATTCATGATAGAGTCTAACACGAAGTCAGCTACGAATCCTGCAATTAACTTCAGCTTGATTATCTAATTGATTTTGATGCTTGGAATGCATAATTATATAGCTTAGGTATACTTATAGGTACGTTGGTTTAACACGATAAACACAGGACAAAATGGTAAAACGATTGTGAGAAAAATTACTTTCTGTACTCAAGTATAAAAGATGTCTAAACCAGATATTTTAAGTAGGCAAATGTGTAAAAATAACTTTGCTTATATACAATCGTGAAATATTCTGTAGGCAAAACATTTTTTGCGTCTTCGATTGTTATGTAGGCGACAGTAAGTGAACAATATTTTAGGCCCACTTTCCGATCAAAGGTCACACCCCACGCACCAAGATCTTTTCTAAGATGGCTTCATACGACAATCCATTATCTATTTACAATAGGTAGAAAAAAATCATTTTGTAATTTGTACGTACGAATTTAAAATCTAAAATGACTAGCTCGTTTAAATATTCTTCTAAATTTTTTTGAATGAGCTTGCTAAAACACTACGTTTATGTATTTAGCGACTGATTGTATAGTTTCTAACCTCGATGTTTTTTCTAAACCGGAAGTTTCAGTTTATTGATTTGAACCCTTGGACTAAGATCGCAAGTCGACTTGTCTAACTACTAAGCCATTATAGCTTTTAAGCCTTTTGAAATGGCCTGAACCCAAAACATTGCGTATGGGCGTCAAATTCTGAGAAGCATAGCACTATAAGACGTATTACATAAATTATTCATAAAAAAATCTTGACTTTGCTTCGTACGTCGCGAGTACACACCGCCACACACTTTCATCATTAATAACAAACCATATACATGGCAATACCTACCTTGTTCCTTTAAGTTAAGGTCGTATATCGCGTGGCAGCGATATGAAAGTTATGAACTTAGTTTTCACACCCGCGAGAGTTGCCGTGTGAATATATGACACACAAAACATAGTCGTAGTGTATGCAGTGGCAAATCTCTGAAGGGGAGTTACGTAGATGGAATGTTCAAGCGAGATTTCTCTGGGTGACGAGTGAATCTATGTGGATGTAATATGTATAATTCAGTGACATCCTGATACCCGACGATGAAAAATGAGGGATGTTATGATTTTGATTTATGGGTCTGTTTCAGTCTATCTCGTAAAGCCAAAATAAAAATGTGGTTAAAGGTGGTCATTTGTGGTGTTTTGTGCGATGAATTGATCGACTCAACTATCGGAGTCGATGGCGCTTTTTGTGTAACGTCGGCTCCAATGAGCGCCATATTTGAAGCTACCAATTCCGATGACACGGTTATTTCCATCGGCCCCAACGGCGATGGGACCAAGTCGTGAAATAAGGACCAAGGTGTTAAAAAAATTGTGGTAATAACTATTAAGTTAGTGGGGTTTACCCCAGATTGTTTTGAAACTAAAAATACATGTACTTTTTTATTATTATTATTATATAGCAAGATGGAAAAGCGTACCTGATTGACGTAATTAGACATGAAGAGCCTTACCACAAACTTATACAAAACCATCATGGTTCGTGACAGTAGTGCTTCAAGGTTACAATAATATTGTTCGAATTCGTACCGTGAACTTATAAAGTATTCAACGAGACATCTACATTTTTATATAGCGTTATCACTGTCGCACGTCGGTGTCTACATGATGTATTTGAGTGAACGATTTAACGTGACGTCATCAAAACTAAACCACATCACAACTACTAATACATTACAGTATTCTTACTTTTATGTCATTTTTCAAAGTATGATTGAAGTAATAATGCTATAAGAGGTTGTGGTAGGCCCCCTGATATCAAAAAGATATTGAAATTTATGATATCCGCCGACCGCAAAATGATATATAGATTCTCCAAATACAGTATTCAAAGCACAAGCTTTGCTCAACTTTGAAATTCACCAAGACACGAAGAGTGAATTGAAATTTTGAACTCTCCCCATTCGAGATTCCGTAAGGCAGAGTGCTACACTCTTTTTGAAGGATGCATTTTGAAGATGATCACGAAGAGAGAAGGGTTTTTTATATTATATTTTTTAAGTATATTTTTTACTTTGGAATACCACTGAATGTTACGTTATTGCTGTAGAACTAGCTCTATTAGCTGAATAGAAAATTTTCTGCAGATAAAATCTGCAAAATTTCACAGAGCAAAATGTACCATCTACAAAATTGTTATAATAGCAAAAAGTCTGATTTAAATAATGCGTTTATTGCCCACCATAATACCCCGTATTTCAAATTATTTTACCATATTATTATTATTATCTCTTCTGCATAAAGAAGTATTTTTAAAAAGGCTCTTCTAAAAATGACCCATTCAAATATACCTACTTGGATGGGTCCTTTTTTGTATTTCGTAATTTTTGTGGTTCCCCAACTAATTTTAAGATAATTATTTGTTCCGTTTGTCACCGCATAATTATTATAAACCTATCATTACATTTTTTTATTTGCAAAATGTCACATTCGCATAACAACCGCACCTTTAGGTTATACTCTAGGTACTGGGTATTGTTGATTTTCTATATATATTATGTGACTCTCTACCTCAATGACAGTCTGACGATATTGCTTTCAAAATGTGTTTTGAAGTCAGATGTGAACTAAAGTTTGTTTTTACACTAGAGTTGGATGGGTATTCTTAAATGAAACTTATTATAAGTAATAATAATTATTTATGTTAGTCTCTAAGGTATTTATAATAAGGGCCTGTGTTTATTTTATAAGCTTAATGTCTGCAAAAATAAATGGTAGATCAGTGTAGTAATATGCAGTTACTAAACGTCAACTTTTTTTTTCCATTACCGATTATTTGACCAAACATTGTCCTATTATTGCGGCATCACTATGCCGGAAAACTGAGCAGCTCTCGCGTGACATCTCACTTTCAACGTTCTCTCCCACGATCTATGACATCTTTACAGTAAAGTGGTTCCCAATACATATTTAATAATAAATAAATTCCTTTATTTCAGGCAACTAGAGGCCCATATTTACATATACCTTACAGACTAACATACATATTTTATAATAAAAACAACTTAAATAAAAGGCGCACAAGTTCAGGAATTTTCTTTTTTCGGTCGCGGCTCCCTGTACCGCCGGAACACAATTCCTTTTGGCCAAAATGCAGGATCCAGAAATATTTCCTTGTACTTAGCTGGAACCCGGAGCAAGAAGGACTTGAAATTTGTCGACCTCGTCGACTCCAGTCTCGACAGCAGCAATTCGGCTTTATTCTGGACCCGACCATGGCACCGCTCGTTGAGATATTTTTTGACTTCTTCTCCCGGCGTGTTCTTTTCGAACCGGGAGAGATATATCGCCGTTATGGGCTCTGCAGCACGTAAAGTTGTAGTCGCAGCTGCAGCGGAAGCGGTGCCGCGATGGTTGCGAGGTGGTCGAGGTCGACGCTTCTTCTTCTCCACAAGGGTGAAGCCTTCATTGTCAACCTTCGTCGGTTTTTCCTTTACGGGTGGTATCGTACGCATAGGCCGAGATGCATGCGCATACGACTTTTTGCGTGGTATTGGGTCAGTGGGCGCAGCAGGAGCAAGCGCAGGCTTTTTGGGTTGAATCGGTAATTTCGCGGAGGTCGCAACCGCGCTAGGAGCGTGGTCATCAACCTGCCGCGCTGCAACGGTGTCGGATGTCGGAGACGCTGACGTGCTGACACATGCATTCCCGCCGCGCCGGCGCACAGTAATATTCTGTTCGGATGATGGCGAAATTGTCGGTGGTGCAGTTTATTTAATGTTTCTGTTAGATGGATCTCGACTATGATATAACGTGTTAGTAACTTATGTTTTATGCAGCATACAATTATGTATTTTAATACATTATTTATCATTATACTTACTTGTTTAAGTATCCACTTATTATATATAAGTAAGTATATGTAGATATAATATGTAAGTATATTATATTTAAGTAGGTATATTACTAAAATTATTTAGTAAGTTTATAAGATATTTTATTTATGTAGTTATGCTTGTGCGCCCCGTCTTTAACCGCTTCGACAAATCCTCTCCATGGAAGCCTGGAAGAGATCGCTTTTAGCGATAAGGTCGCCCATTGTAACACGTTTCTGTAAAATGTGTTATCCTTCTTAATAGTATCATTATTTGATGTGTGTGCTATAAAGTGTTTATCTATCTATCTATCTATCTAACTTTTAAACTTAAGAAGAACGAAACTGCAAAAGTAAGCCCCACCAGCAAAATAAAATTTGGGGCTACTTAAGTTAAGAGTGAATAGATATTCACTAAACAAGTGTGCTACATCTTCGACCATACTGTACTGATCATCACTTTCCATCAGCTGAGTATGTGGTCAAAAGGTTTAAAACATGTTTTTTTTATAAATTTTATCTAGAACTCCAGCTTAACTAAAGAGTCTTTGATTGAATTCGTCAAAACATGGAATCTAAGCCAAACAATTTCCTGAAAAAACTGATTTCCGTGTACAATAGGTAGGTTGTACTTATTGTACGTACCCGTATGTGTGATGCCTGTACGACGCAACTCTGCCAGCGAGGCTGCAGTGGATTATTGTGTGCCCTATCAGGCAACAGAACACATCGCAGACAGAGAGTACAGGCATAAGCTGAAGCGGGGCGATTTTTTTATGTTAAAGAACTTCTCAAAATGGGACAGTAATGTTTTCGAGTGGTGACCATGAACTGGGAGATGCTGCGTAGGTCCACATATATGCCATATATTGATTGTGATGATGTTAAAACCACACTCTCTCCACACACGCGCTTTTACACACCCTCTCTCATCATAGTCATGAGAATTTTCACACTAAAATAAATAGTTATAATATCGATATATCGATAACCGAACATCGATAGTTTCACAACACTATCATAATGAAAATACTTAATAAATTAAATAAGAGCAGTGAATTTGAAACAGAGCACTAAAAAAATCAATTCCATCATTTTAAATGCTGTGTGGAGATCACACCTCGGATGCTATTGAAGCAAATTTGCGATCTAGCCATTCTAATACTAACTCTGTCAAAATACCACAGTTTAGAAGAAAAATAATGATTTACTTACTAGTTACCAACCCCGTTTATTTCTTCCCTCTTTCATCCCCACCACAACCGCACCCTATCGCCAGCTGCGAACGGCAAGTGCCAACGTGTCCCAAATACTAACAGAATGCACTTTTGTTCTTTTGAAATTGACTAAAGAGATATTGCCACTTTAATGCAGCTACTATAAAGCTTTGCTGGTTATGACTCTGCAGGTTTACTATTTATTCGTGGGGAGAATTGAAGGATACCAAATGCTTTTGTTTCTTTTATGTATACGAATGACGTAATGTGCTAGTAGGCATGATGCCGACTATTTTTTTATTCCGCAAATAATAAACAGTTGTGAAAACAAAAATAAAATATCTCAACAAATGACAAAGTTACAAGCATTTTAAAAACTGGAATAGAAATAGACAGCTCAAACACGCAGTGACGTCACAAGTTAGTCCTTCATAGTACCTCATTGCTAAGCTGTGGAAGCTTTACATACAATCGTTTTGGCATGTGACGTAACAAAGCCATGTTTTAATGTTACTGTGGAGATGGTCTGTTAGGCGACAAAGGGAGAGGCGATGGTTCCTCCAGAAACTTTAAAAGCTTATAGCTCTGTGATTAATTTGCCGATTTTACATATTTTTTCAATTATTCCATCAACATTTTAATTTTATTTGCATAGTAATAACGTAAAATTAAAATAAATTAAACAATAAAAATTATATAAAGTTGTAAATCACGTATCAAAAAGACCTTTGATGAAGGGAAAAGTGCCCAGAACGCTGGCTGCATTGCCACGCTATATAGCAATGCTGATTTTTTGGGCAAAATACAAGCCATTCGTCTCCACCAAAAGTTTTGCCAAGTCCCTGTATATTTCCAGAGCACCTGGTCCCCACGGTCCCATAGTTTCAACCCCAAACGGCACAAACATGTATCCTCTGTCAAGGTTTCCACATTTGCGCCGTTTGAGGTTTTCCGCTTTAGCAGCAGCACTGCCAGCCTGATTTTTAGTTTTGGGAAGATGGTGCCACGGTATCTACACAAGTTGCATCCTATACTAATGGCCGTCCCATCTTCCAAGGTACTAACGTCATCCCATCAGGCCTCTTGCCGTCATCGCGCATAAGTCCGTTCGGTTCAAGAACGGACGGTACGCCGGCACTGACAAAAGCCCGACGAATAACGTCATTCAAGCTGGCGTGTAGCAGAATACGTCCTGCACTCCTGCTGCATGCTAAACCGTGGTGACCAAGGCGGTCAACTAATTTGCCACAAAGGCATTGGTGAGGGACTTGTCAAGCGGCTCCTAAGCGCAACGATACGGCTAATCGGAATGTGTTGTTATCTAATAGGTTTCCGATATTTTTTGACGGCAAAACTTGTAACCAAAGACCAGATTGCCATCGCGATGCAGCAAGGAGACGAGCACTCTCTGCGGAACTACCAGACGTATCAAGCAATGTGGTTCGTTCTATCTCACAGAGGGGCCCGTCCCATTGCCTCATTATTCCATTCCTTTTTAATCTACTTTATGAAAATAATATTTGTTTATTTTAAATAATAGTCATAATGCCTCTTATTCATCTGGTTTTAGTGTCATGGCCGCTGATAATAGTTTACATCACATGCTCAGGGGGTCTAAAAGTAACACCGTGTATTCGTGAACCCCCGGGGTCCAAATGTAATAGTGAGTATCCGTGAACCCCCAGGGTTCAAATGTATTAGTGAGTATACATAACCCTCCAGGGTGTTCAAATAAGGGGTTCATGTGGAAAAAACACTTAAAAAGGCGGTTTATTTCGGTTTGATGTAGACAAGTAGGTACTGGAAAGATTATCATCATCATCATCCTCAACAGTCTGGCGAAGTCCACTGCTAGACGTAGTTACCGCCATAGACTACCACTTTGAGTGGCCGCTTGCCTCTTGCATCCGTCGTCGCAGTATTGACTAGAATACTAGATCGTTGGTCGTAGTATTTGTACTGGTAGATAACCATGATTGATAAATCAGTATTTTTAGCCTGATTTGATCTCAGATTTTGTTAATTAATTTAAGTTGTAAAGTTCAGGACATGAAAGCTTAACAATTAAAAGGTTTCTTGTCCTAAACTTACAACAAAGACCTCAAATAGCCTCAAATACCGCCCCAAAATCTAGTACTAATACAAAACTTTGTTCTGCAACTATATTATTCAAATACAAAACTTATGAATTTGGCGAACGCCGTAAAGCATATTCTTGCTTGACAACATCGCTTTACGAGCTAACTTTAACGTGGGAAGAGGATACGTAAACAGACCTAAACGTCGCAGTTTGAAAATTATGAAGTGTATTAACACAGTGTTACCCGACGCGACGAGCTAAAGTAAAAAAGATAGAGCAAATCTTATTTTTGTAAATAGAAACCGGCCAAGTGCGAGTCGGCCTCGTGCACAAAGAGTTCCGTACCATTAACTATTGAAACGAGATAAAAATCACACTTATATGGGTGCAAATATTTATTTTTTTCAGGTTTTTTGTATTTCTTGTTATAGCGGCAACAGAAATACATCATTTGTGAAAATTTCAACTGTCTATCACAGTTCATAAGATACAGCCTGGTGACAGACGGACAGATAGGCAGCCTGACAGATGGATGGACAGCGAAGCCTTAGTAGTAGAGTCCATTCGGTACGGATAGAAATTTTTTTTGTAAACAATACCACTTTGATTCGTCACGTCGGTGCTACGTGCTCACACGCCATGTGCTCCGTGCTCGGTGCCCACATTTCACTTGAAAAATCTTTGGTGATAGACGGGATTTGAACCTGCGCTCGTCGATTTGAAAGTTACACGGGCAGCCACTGAGCCACACTCGCCCTAAATTAAATAAATAAAAATGTAAATATAAATATGTGTGGACAATTCACACATCGCCATCTAGCCCCAAACTAAGCATAGCTTGTACTATGGGAACCAGATAACTGATACAATACTTATATACTTTTTTGTTTGTAAATACATACATAGAATACAATATAACACCCAGACGCAGAACAAACATCTATGTTCATCACACAAATGTTTGTCCTGGGTAGGAATCGAACCCACAGCCCTCAGTTCAGAAGGCAGGGATACTACCAACTGAGCTATCTATTGCCAAGTCCCTGTATATTTCCAGAGCACCTGGTCCCCACGGTCCCATAGTTTCAACCCCAAACGGCACAAACATGTATCCTCTGTCAAGGTTTCCACATTTGCGCCGTTTGAGGTTTTCCGCTTTAGCAGCAGCACTGCCAGCCTGATTTTTAGTTTTGGGAAGATGGTGCCACGGTATCTACACAAGTTGCATCCTATACTAATGGCCGTCCCATCTTCCAAGGTACTAACGTCATCCCATCAGGCCTCTTGCCGTCATCGCGCATAAGTCCGTTCGGTTCAAGAACGGACGGTACGCCGGCACTGACAAAAGCCCGACGAATAACGTCATTCAAGCTGGCGTGTAGCAGAATACGTCCTGCACTCCTGCTGCATGCTAAACCGTGGTGACCAAGGCGGTCAACTAATTTGCCACAAAGGCATTGGTGAGGGACTTGTCAAGCGGCTCCTAAGCGCAACGATACGGCTAATCGGAATGTGTTGTTATCTAATAGGTTTCCGATATTTTTTGACGGCAAAACTTGTAACCAAAGACCAGATTGCCATCGCGATGCAGCAAGGAGACGAGCACTCTCTGCGGAACTACCAGACGTATCAAGCAATGTGGTTCGTTCTATCTCACAGAGGGGCCCGTCCCATTGCCTCATTATTCCATTCCTTTTTAATCTACTTTATGAAAATAATATTTGTTTATTTTAAATAATAGTCATAATGCCTCTTATTCATCTGGTTTTAGTGTCATGGCCGCTGATAATAGTTTACATCACATGCTCAGGGGGTCTAAAAGTAACACCGTGTATTCGTGAACCCCCGGGGTCCAAATGTAATAGTGAGTATCCGTGAACCCCCAGGGTTCAAATGTATTAGTGAGTATACATAACCCTCCAGGGTGTTCAAATAAGGGGTTCATGTGGAAAAAACACTTAAAAAGGCGGTTTATTTCGGTTTGATGTAGACAAGTAGGTACTGGAAAGATTATCATCATCATCATCCTCAACAGTCTGGCGAAGTCCACTGCTAGACGTAGTTACCGCCATAGACTACCACTTTGAGTGGCCGCTTGCCTCTTGCATCCGTCGTCGCAGTATTGACTAGACTAGTCACGTCGGTGCTACGTGCTCACACGCCATGTGCTCCGTGCTCGGTGCCCACATTTCACTTGAAAAATCTTTGGTGATAGACGGGATTTGAACCTGCGCTCGTCGATTTGAAAGTTACACGGGCAGCCACTGAGCCACACTCGCCCTAAATTAAATAAATAAAAATGTAAATATAAATATGTGTGGACAATTCACACATCGCCATCTAGCCCCAAACTAAGCATAGCTTGTACTATGGGAACCAGATAACTGATACAATACTTATATACTTTTTTGTTTGTAAATACATACATAGAATACAATATAACACCCAGACGCAGAACAAACATCTATGTTCATCACACAAATGTTTGTCCTGGGTAGGAATCGAACCCACAGCCCTCAGTTCAGAAGGCAGGGATACTACCAACTGAGCTATCGGGCCCGTCAAATCGCATTAAAAACTTAAAACAATCCTCTTTAGTCATTTTGTCGTGTGAATTCAAACAAGTTTAAATTCAAAATGAGTCTGTACAGACGGCGACGTGGCACGATTTGTAAACTACATAGTTAAACAGCACCTGGCTTGCATCGCAATCTCACACTATCTTTACATTACACTGAAAGTCTATACGTACGTGTTGAAATTAAGTACCTAGTTTAGAACAACAAAGCAAGACCTACAAAGATAGATAGTCCCTAATGATGAATAATTAAACAGGTTCTATAGACGTTGCCAAGACTGCTTAGACGATCTATTACATAAAAGGCTTTGTCCTGACTGACTGACAGATAACGCACACCCCAAACCGCTAGACGTGTAGGTTTTAAAAGGGTGGTCTGCCTTTTATGACGTAAACGCGTAGGAAAGGAAAGGATTTTTGAAAATTCTACCCCGAAGGGTAAAGGGTAAAAAACTACGTTTCGTGACGTATCGTTTTGAAACTTGGCACACAACAATTGTAAAAATAAAAGAAATGCTATTTGTTAGTTTTTCAAAATTCAAATTTTAGGGTAAAAAAAATTTGTCAAAAAAATTTACCGTATCGTACTAAAATTTGGGATGACTGTGTAAAGTACATATAAATAAATACAATGGGTCGCGGCGTTTCTTTATCCCCAGAAAGGATATAAAATAAAATTAAATAAAAAAAGGCTTTGTCCTATTTGGGTGACCGACATTGCACAGTCCAAACTGCAGGATGTAAAGACATAGAAAGAGGAGAGTGGCTTTCTTTAAAAAAAACTGTTCCTGAGGGATCGTCCACGCTGGCGAAACCATGAGGTAGAAGTTAGTATGGAAATATAGATCTAAAAAGTCTCATTGCCATCGGGGGTGAGGGAATGCAAAGTTTTCGTTATAAACCGCGACGTGGTTTTCATTTTTTGGAATTGTAAATTTTTCTTTTTTATTTCACTGATCTATATATTACAGCTCCTCTAAAAAGGTCTTATGTATATCTCACACTTTGAATTCAGTTCCCATGAAATCAAAGCCACCACACCGTCACGCGCGTATGCGTACTGCGTATAGCACCGTCATTTCGGTGAAAGGTCATTGGTTTATGCAACGTACATTATAATATTCATTGTTTACGTGTTAGCATGTTAATGCAACACCGTTTATGTGGTTTACGGTTAACTACTACGTTTAATTAACGCCAAATTGCTACAAAACAGCCTAATTAGGCCCCCGTCTAACCCCCCAAATTCGTATTACTGCACACAGTCTTGGTCCTTATTAATTATGAATTGTAAACGCATTACGTTCAGATTCCTGTGATAATCTTTGGCTGTGGCTAACGAGCAACTCCATTAACGCTTTGTGATATGGTGCAAGACACAAGTACAAGTGGATGCTTGAGATGATTTATGTTGTTATTTATATTTTTTATACTTGATAGGCTCACGTCTGTCAACATCTCATCTGCATAGCGATTCAGGAGATCTCAGCGCTGAGGCTCAGCACTGAGGCTCAGCGCTGAGGCCTCGATTCAACCAACTTTTATTTGAAAATAGAACGGAAGTAGCGTCATCGTTTCTGCAAAAGGCATGAGCTAGGGGAGAGCTTTCCGTTCTATTTTCAAATAAAAGTTGGTTGAATCGAGGCCTCAGCGCTGAGCCTCAGCGCTGAGGTCTCCTGAATCGCTATGCTGATGAAAAGTGATCAAGCGGTCTATGTTGGAGAACGGTTGCCCATGCCTCACTGCTGATTTGGAAAAACCAAGATTGCAACTTGTCGGAAAGCTGTTGTTTAATTACAATAAGAGGGTGCCAAAGTATTGTAACGGGAATTTGTAAATCTATAGATACATAGCGGTTACATATTCAAGCACTGATCGCAGCGAACGTTGCTTAATATTGACTATAAAAAATAACAATCATCTGTAGCCTCCGCTAAATGGGCCAACGATCTAGATCAAACTAAGTACGTGGAGCAGGAGGCGTAGGCGCTCAAAATGGCGCTATGTAGGGGAGGCCAACGCTCAGCAGTGGATGTCTTATGGCTGTTGAATGTTGAATATATTATCTGTTTTGTGAAAGCAATATAATTATTAAAAAAACATCTTCTGGACGAGCAGAAACAGCATGCCGATGTCAATATACACATGTCTTTTATTTAGTTAGCTTATAGTTTAGTCTTCTTGCCTTTACTTTTTTGCTTCTATTCATTGTCATCATTCTTCTCCACATTATTTATTTATGGTTTATTTGATTCATCGCATAGGTAACTATTTAGCTATTCTTTCAAGTGTACGTTTATTATTATTAATTTTTTATTTATTTATGGTATTGTGTGTATTTAATATATATTAATAATTGTATTGTATATTGTGTTGTGTATATATGTATGGGCAGGCCACATCACTCGTAGAACTGACAACCGATGGGGAATAAAGGTTCTCGAGTGGCGACCACGAACTGGAAGACGCAGCGTAGGCCGGCCCCCCACTAGGTGGACCGACGACCTGGTGAAAGCCGCGGGGAGCCGATAGATGCGGGAGGCGAGCAGGCGCTCTAAGTGGCGCTCCCGGGAGGAGGCCTATGTTCAGCAGTGGACGTATTCGGGCTGTTAATGATGATGAAGATGATGATGATATATGTATTATATTTTTATTTTATTAGGTATTTCGTATTTGTTTTTATCATAATCACCTGACAACTAATTGTTACTTACCCGTCAACCAAAGGGTTTAACTGAAAACCAGCGCCAGGTGTTGAGTGCACCGGCATGAATGCTGAGTTAAGCCCTTATCAACACCACTGTACCTATAAATTTATTTATGGTTTATTTATTTATTTATTTTTTACTTCTTCTTTATTACTAGTCCTGTGTAATTTTGTATTCTCGTTGTTATTTGTGAGTGTTGAATAAATGTTTTTTCTGTCGGTCTTTCAATATACTTGTGCCACATCCAGTATTACAGAAAACCTATAAGGTAAGAGGTTTGCTTGTTTCCTACCTATTTATAGCATAAATAAAACCGGAACTGGCTTACTTGTTCCGTACTATTATCTATATAGAAATGAGCAAAAAATCACGTCAGTTGTATGGGAGCCCCTTAAACTTTTATTTTATTCAGCTTTTTAGTACTTGTTGTTATAATCTGTGAAAATTTCAACCTTCTTACTATCACGGTTGATGAGATACAGTCTGGTGACAGACAGACAGATGGAAAGCGGAACCTTAGTAAAAGGGTTCGCTTTACCCTTTAGGAACGGATCCTTAAAAAGTCTTAATAATTACGTTGCGAGTGCTAAAGTACAGCATCGTAGTAGTATTAACCCTTAGGATTAATACTTAATTTCATAAAACGCTATATCTTATTACTTGCATCATATGCAACCCGGTATCGGCCGAAGAGCACTCTTAACGAGTTTTATGAACGCACCGCGATTAGAGCAATTATCCGGAAGAAGTTATTGGGCCCACCGCTGGGCCAAGTTAAAAAGATATTCGACGTGGAATTATTGTACTTGGAAAGTTACTTTTTCATTTCATTTGAAGGAGAAAGTCAGTGGAGTTCTCGAGACTGCGGGGCTTGAGTTTTGTTCTCTAAAATATTATTTTATTAATTTTTAGTCATTTGAATTTCTAGAGTACCTACTAGATGAATCCGTAATAGGATTTATTAAAGGGCAAAGAGATTTGCGTATTTACGATATTAACCGTCATTCGTCATAACATATTGCGTATTTGTTAGTATAAGTGTCGTAATTTGCCCTTATTTTTAAACTATCTTAACTATAATAATACCAAGTACTTATATACTGCTTTGCTTAGTTTAGGGCAAAAGTCACTACGTGAAACATATTTTATAAACCACCATTGACTTGACCCCCCAAATAAAAAAAATATTTGATTTGATTTGATGATTATGATGGTGATGGTGATGACCCAGAAGATACCTACTTATTCGCTCTTGAACATGCCTAGATCATACTATTGATAGTCTAGTCCATTTTTTAGATTTCGTCAATCCACCCTATTGGAAGCTTATTAAATTGATCGTGAAGTCTCATTTTATTAAAAGTACTAAGTAATTTGAACATTTTTATATCTAATTTTATATTAAGCCTAATCATCAGTCTCTAGATAAATTCAACACTACAGGCGTCCCATCTCTTACATTAACAAGTTTTGCGATGTTTGTAAACGTTGCTTGTCTTCTAAAAGGAATTACAAAATAAGCCCTTTGTTCCTTGTCAGTGAATAGTTAATTACGCTGGGCCTCCGCAAAATAACAATGAAGAAAATAACGAACAAACTGATCTCGTAGCTGCTATCTACGACGTAGCTGTAGCTGGAGCTCCATTGAATCACTCGGCGTAGCGGTTACGCCGCACGTAGCGATGCGGCTACGCTACGCCGGAAGTTAGGAGATCGTACCAAGATATATAAATTATTTTGTTACATTTAAATTATGGCCAATTGTAAAACGTCGTATTGTAATAAATAAGCTAGTTGGGGCAAAGCGGTGATATTTTATTCAACTTTAAGGCATTGTTTTGCGTTGTAAGCGCTTTTTGTTTCCAATTCATTCGCGCGCTGGCGGAGTATTTTAACCACGGTTTAATGAATTGTAATTTGAGTTTCTCTTGTAGTTCTTATTCGAGAAGTTGCACGTGCACTTTTTAGTTGCTGTCTAATTATTATGATCAACCAATTCTATTGTTTTATGGTCTTTTTCTGGGTTATTTTGATCTGGGAAATAATAGATAGATAAAACTTTTCATTGAAACACCACATTTACAGAAAGCAATTAATAGATACACAAACTTAAACTAAGTGTCACGATGGGATGTAACTCTTAAAGCGATCTCTTCCAGACAACCCAGAAAACAGTGAAAGGAGCAAAAACAATAAGGACGGAAAATGAAAAAAAAAATGAATAATAATAATAATAATATGTGTGGACATTTCACACAGCGCCATCTAGCCCCAAATTAAGCATAGCTTGTACTATGGGAACCAGATAACGGATACAATACTTATATACTTTTTGTTTGTAAATACATACATAGAACACAATATAACACCCAGACGCAGAACAAACATCTATGTTCATCACACAAATGTTTGTCCTGGGTAGGAATCGAACCCACAGCCCTCAGTTCAGAAGGCAGGGATACTACCAACTGAGCTATCGGGGAATATTTTATTATATTTACTTATATAAAAGTATTCAATAATAATTTGAGTAGTGTAAGCTATTTTTTACAAAATTTCATCCAAATCGGTCTATCCGCGTCAAAAACACAAACAAAAATGAAACAATCATAGGTTTGGCTGGGTCATTTTCAATGTTGTACGAAATTGGACCTGTTACAGTTTTAGTGTAAGTATAGATAATAACTTTTACTTTAAAGCGCTAGGTTTGTTTCACATGTTGGTTAATAAAGAACATAATCAGGCAGATAGGTACAATGACGGCCCCGATAGCTCAGTTGGTAGTATCCCTGCCTTCTGAACTGAGGGCTGTGAGTTCGATTCCTACCCAGGACAAACAATTGTGTGCTGAACATAGAAGTTTGTTCTGCGTCTGAGTGTTATATTGTATTCTATGTATGTATTTACAAACAAAAAAAGTATATAAGTATTGTATCAGTTATCTGATTCCCATATCTGGTTCCCGGAAGCTATGCTTAGTTTGGGGTTAGATGGCGCTGTGTGAAATGTCCACACATATTTTTTTATTTATTTAATGACCTAATTAGTTCTCCGATAAATGTTATACAAATGATGACTAGAAACAATCTCAATCAAACCAGTTTAGATTACCCAAATAAAATCGGCAATTGCAATCCCGCAAGGTAAATAGATAGGCAGGTAATAAAAGAAGTTTTTTACTTAAACAAAAGAGGTCCCCAATTTTAAATTTCCCAACGGAACCCTGAACGGGACCGGATGGATACAACCCGTTCATTCGGCTAAGAACAAAAGAAACGCAAACCATAGAAATGCGGTAGTTACCGAAAGATTCACAGCTTTACAGTCGGTAGGTTTAGGGATTTAGTATCGCATCCGGTCAAAATATGTGTCCGGCTCATTCCGCCCGCCATCTTATTTCTTTGAGGGGGAGGGGATTTCTTCGCACTTCCCTGCCACCACGGGGGTCATGGCAGGTACTCAGAACCCCTAAAACCCCCCGCGATAGAGCAAAATAGGGGTTTTGTGTTTCGGACTTATATTATTTACCCATACTTAATAGGTATACCAAATTGTATGGATGCAATTACTTACCTAAATTATCTCAACACCTTTTCTCGTGAAAGACCATGACAAGACTAAGGTAGTGCCAATGTGTGTCTCACTCTAACAGCTATGATATGTTTTACGTTGCGCATGTTATGGTCTGGAAAACATACTAACACTCTGTTATTTTGTCTGCCCTATTTTTACACAAAGTAGGCCAAGGAATTTGTTTAAAAAAAACATAATTAATATAGGGCCGTAGAATAGGCATGATGACTACTATTAAAAAGGAACACGTGAATATTACTTTCATAAAGAAGATTGAAAATGAATGCAATAATTGAAAAAATAACCAAAATCGGTAATTAAATCACGGAGTAATAAGCTTTTAAAGTTTCTACAGGAGGTATCTCCTATCCCTTTCTCGCGAAACAGAGCGCCCCCACAGTTACTATGGAAAATCTACTCGTGAGGTCACATGCCAAAGAGATTGCATGAAAAGCTACCACAGCTTAGTAATAAGGTACTATAAAGACCTTCCTCTGACGTCACTGGCCGTTTGAGCTATCTCTTTCTATTCCGGTTTTTAAAATGCTTCTAACTTGGTCATTTTTTGAGATATTTAATTTTTGTTTTCACAAATGTTTATCTTTTGAGGAATATAATTAATTTATCAAAAATAAAAATTTTAGTCATCATGCCTATTCTATAGAAACTCCATTTTTTACGTTGGTTAATAGCACTTACCTATTATTATACGACTAAATTACTGTCGTACCGGATGACGGTGAGACGCCCTAAACTCTATTTTTTAGAAAACTGGATGTGGGCTCACGGTTTTCCAACTTAGCCAAGTGGAGTGTTTAGGTGTGCTTTCTATTTCTACCTTAGTAATACTTCACTTATAGTATTTATATATTTTTAGTTTATTATTTTAAGCCTAGGTTTACATGTCTAAAAACTTGGAAGCCTGAAAAAGCTGAGAGCGGGCAGGGTTCCAGTGGCATAGGGATGCAGTATGAGTATATTCCAAATATATTCAGTGGCTTCTTAATATGAAAGTTGTATGGGGGTAATGGGAGGGATTGATATAGTATACGTATAGGTTTTACAGACCAAGTTTTTTTTTAGAAATAATATTCCAATTTTAGTAACAGAATATTAGTTAGTTATAAAAAAAACAATTGTGAGCACGATAAAATGAATCTAGAATCAAACTCCAGGGACACGTATGCCTACAACATGATGTAAAGTCTTGTAAAACCATTAGACGTTACAGGCTATTTGTGTATCTCCTCGGGCTTCTTTAAGCAGAATTTTAACTTTTTTAAGTTGCCTAGCTATTCTCTAAAATCTTAAATTAAGATCCTAGAATTCCAGGAATACGACTTACGCCAAATTACTTGCGCCATTTGACGTAAGCTTACTTCGAGAATTTCGTCAAAAGTAACCAGTCATTACCCTTCTGCCACAGATTAGACAAAAAACAATTGGTGGACTTCAACGAACAAAAGACGATCGCGTCTCTAAAACAAAATAGAAGCTTTTCTATTTGTAGCTTCGTAGCAAAAAGAGGAAAAGTTCTGTAGTTCCATCAAAGTTCATCCTTCCTCAAAGTTAAACAACGATCTTATACAATCCTGTAATTAGTCCGCGGTCATCAGTAACACTTAAAATTCCTAAGTGCTGCTGCACCAAACTTGAAATAAATGTTTCGCTCCGTATTTTCACTGAAAGAATGTTGCCCACATTAATTAAATTCCGAGAATTCTATCCTGCCTTCACTTGTACTGCTTAATTCTACCAGTGTAACTTGAACCTTTACAGCCTTTATATTAGCAGAGTTGAGGTAAACTCGTGAACTTTTATATACAAAGCCAGAGTTCAGCTTAAATTGGCGTTAGTGTGGTTTTCTTTAAAAAATATAAAATTGTTTTCATTTCAATCTCAACAAGAGGATGTTTATAACAAACCTGTTTACACTTTGCAAGCTACTGAATAGTTTTTTACAAGAGAGTTTGTTCGTAAAAGTTGTGTATAAAATGTAACCTGGTTTGAACGAATGTTTAACAAAAACTGCAACATTTTGGTTTATTATAATATTTCCACCTGCTTATTTCTTGCTATTATTGACTGAGCGAACAAAGTAAGCGAAAGTATATGCTTCAACTTGGCAAAATTTGCTTTCGTCTGTCCGGATGTGCGAATTCACATACAGGTCGCACTTTCAACAAATCTTGATGAAACTTGTTAAAAAAAAATACAAGCTGTACAAGGTCCGATTTTTTTTCGTCAGCGATTTGTTTTTGTAACTGGATACACCCGCATTTGACCGCAATCTCACCTGATGGAAAGTGACGATGCGGTCTACGGTGGTACATGCTTGCCTAGAAGATACCTATTCACTCGCGACTTGAAAAGCTCCAGATTGTACTTATCGGGAAACAAAGACGCTGGTAATGTGTTCCATTCTTTCGCTGCTCGGATTATAAAACCTAAAGGCTTCTAACTAATTAAAGTGACTGCTTTACTGAAACAACAGCTGGAACTAACGGCAGCACGTTATAAATATCGCGTTTTGTAGCGGTCACTCATTCAAGAAGTGATCGGGTAGTTTAAGTTTTGCTATAATTAACTGGATAAACCAAAAATACACCTTAAAACCTCTTTTAGAGTTTTTGTTTACTCAAAATTAAGCCAGCTCTCATTATTTTTCTAGCACTAGCTCATGGCGAAACATAACTAGCCATATCCAACCGATTGCTAAAGTTAAGCAACGTTCGCTGCGAACGTTACTACTTTGATGGGTAACTGCTACAGCAAAAAGAGGTATTTACAACTGAGCGCTACAGTGCTTCGGAGGGCACGTTAAACCTTCGGTCCTGGCTGTGTTGTCGTAAGACAAAAGTCGCTAAGCCAAGTCAGTAGCGTTTGAGCGGCTTTGTAAGGTTACCTACCCACAGGCGCAGAGGCCCGAAAGAGCCTACTGCCGGGGCGAGATAGTAAATGCTAGCGCGGCCCTATCTCGCCCCATCCCGGCGGCGGATGGTTCACGAGGGGTTTTAGTGGGTTCGAGTCCCACATACCCTCTACCATCATCCCCGTAGTAGCAGAGAAGGGTGAGGGTATTACCCCCTCATAAAAATATTATTCTATTTAGAAATTACCTTTTATGCGTTGAGTTTATTTCTTGTAAAGTTTCCCGACCATGAATAGGTACGTCAAAATATCAATTATGAAACTGTTTCGGACACAATGCAAAACGTCAGGTCCCTTGATTTCGTGGAACCAATTACCTAACTTGGTCATAGCTTACTTCGCTGTGAATTTTCGGCTGAATCAGAGGTTCTACCATAGAGTGCAGTTTTGGGTTAAGCTTGTAAATGGAGGTTGGTTCGAGTTGATTTTAAAAATTATCATTTGTTTTAAAATAACATGAAATAATAAAACTATTAAAAATATATTATTCCTCGCTATTATATTATCATCATCATAATCATCAACAGCCGAAGATGTCCACTGCTGAACAATAGGCCTCTCTTGTCACTTTGAGCGGCTGCTTGCCTCCTGCATCCAACCGTTACATGGTTAACATCCCACACGTGCAAACAAAGCGTTTTGCTTCCACGTTTATCATGCGAACAGCCAAAGAGTGGAACGCTTTGCCGGCGTTTGTATTTTCAAACTACTGTCTGGGGGGTCTTCAAATCGAGAGGTAACCTAGGCAAGCTTGTAACATCCTACACCGCATCGTCACTTCCCATCAGGTGGGATAGTGGTCCAGCGCAAGGATATCAATCGTAAAATAATTACTTTTGAAACTCCTATATATATTTTACATGTAAGCTTCTATGTTCAATAGTTATACCCCCTGACCACCGCCAGTAGTTGAGCTCAAGTTTAAATTGAAAATATTGATTGATGCACCCGTTCCTACTAACATTAATTAACGGATATTCGGTTCTTTGGTTTTGGAACTGGTCATTATTTTAGCAGCGGTTTTAACGGAATATTGGTTGAGAGTCGAGACAGCAGCGCTGTCAGCCGAATTACAGAATTATTGGATGGAGTGATGCGGTATCAACGAAAAAAACCTGACGACTATATTGTCTTTATTATTGCAGTGAGAAATCACGAAAGAGTTCACATGAACCCAAAACCCACCACCAACTACAACCTCCGCCACAGTGGCTTAAAGTCAACTAAATGCGCATCATGTTTGAAGTTCAACTATTGAGAGTATGTAGTATGATGTATTTTATACTGAAATCTATCCATATTTTATAGGTGATTTTCCTAAAATAATATTTATAAGCTATAGATACGATATACGACTGTTTCAGCAACACAAAACCAACCGACTACGCGACTTTAAAGGAATAGTTTTGGAGTGCACGGTGCACCCTATTATGTGTACAAAGCCTTATTTTCCAAAGTCCTAAAGTAGTTACTGGAAGTGCATGGGTAGCTAAATTAATGTTATACTCAATGTTTTGTCTTGCTCTCCTGCATGATATTTGTCGTTAGCGGGAAGTGGACAAACTTTGAAATTAAATTTTAGGATTGCTTGTGATCGGTGAAATGCTTGAAAAAGAGCTGCCAGTTATTTAACACAACCAATCAGCATTGCAATAGAACGGGAAAATGCTGTCGGCATGTTTGGTACCTACGCTACCTATTATGCTCACTTCCCACGGTCCGTGATTTTACGGATGAACACGGACCAGCCCGCACCGACGCACCGTAGGAGGGGTAGCGTCCGTGCGGGCTCGTGCGAGGTGGTGCGAGGTCGTCCGCAAAAACACAGACAAGCATGCCAAAACTAGTACAGTTTGCTGAGAGCCGTGCTCGCGTACACTCGTGGTGAAATTTTCTCATTTTCTGTTTATTTTGGAATAACAAAATGGTTTCGAATCTCAAGATACACGGACGGGCACGCACCGTTGGAAGAGCCTCGTGCGTGGTGCGCGGCCGTCCGTGTTTGTCCGCCGTGTGTGAAGTCGTCTACAATATCACGGACCGTTGAAAGCCACCTTAATAGATCTTAATAGCTGGATCATTTGGACTGTCTATAAAGTTAAACGAAGCCCGGCTAAAAAAAAACTTTGTAAAATCAAGTATATTAAGTACCTACAATTTTAGTTTCTATTAAAATTAGCCTAGGCCTTGAAAATATTTCGGTTTTTTTCTCATACTTTCTTTAGCTATCCACACCCAGTTGAAAAATCACACTAGAAATTTTTGCTTAAGAATAAATATTTTTCTATAAATGGAAATAGGCAAAGACATTTTTTAATTATTACCTTCGCATCGGCCGCTAATCCATGCTCACATTTTATCCTATCCAGTATCTCTAACTCTACATCGCAAGCCTTTACTTCAATCTGGCGTGAAAATCCCGACTCTTTCTATTCTATACAGGGTGCTCCCTACATCCCACATAAGCTTTTTAGCGGCGCGGGGCACGTACGAGTTTCGTGCTGTAATAAAAGCTTATAAAGGTTGCAGCAAATAGAAAGTAAACTGATTTAGTTAGTTACGTTGTGATGAAATAAGCTGGGGTGTTGTTTTTTGTTACTGTTGCAATGTTGTAATCTGTGACAAGCGACGGTGCAATAAAAGGCCAAAAATAGGTATTCTTTCACTGCAGTAAGTTGGCCATAAAGTACCTACTGCAATGCATTTATTTGGATACGTCCTAGCGAGATAAGTTAAGTCTTAAGTTAGACAGCTCTTAAGTTCGTACTTAAGAGTTGTCTAACTTAAGTGCAGACGGACATAAAGGGCATAAAGAAGGTCGCTCAACAATAAGAATATAGAAGTAATAGAGGACTAAGGAAATACGTAGAGAGAAAAACCATATTAGTTACTATTTTATCACTTTCGCATCAATAGATCAATTTTAATAATAATATACCTATGTAGAGTACCTTTCAAACTCAATGGCGGCTGTGAAGTGTACTACTCCACACGCTTGCGTTTCACCGCTTACCTCTTCCCGCGCACATCTTGCTACTGCACAGCGTTTCGCGCCGACTTCACAGCCGCCATTGAGTTATGTAGGTATACCTAATAGCTGAAGTCACCAAAATGTTTGAGAGTAAAGCCCAAAGCAAAACCTTGTAAAGCCTATTTAACTCGGCGGTTCTAACTGTTAAAAACAGTAATTAATCTACTTCACAATTCTATCACCTCAAAAAGATATACCAGTATCGTTCACCTCGGAAAACGCCCCGTTTACCGCGAAAACTTGGTCGGTAAGTAGGCACAGTATTGAGAAGTTTTAATTGAAACCTCGCCGTCTCCTCGCTGAGTTTACTCCGTTGTTGCCCACCGTTGTATACGACATCTTAGTAACAGTTTTGAATGGAAGTGGATTATACAATTATATTTTATGTATAACTTACTTCAGCAAACAGGTTTTAGCAAACCGAAAGACGCAGCTTAGGTCTGCCTCCCACTAGGTGGCCCAACAACCTGCCTGGCTAGCATGCGCACCGCAACAAAATTTTCTCGACACTCGTGAGAGACCGTGACAAGGCTATGGTGGCGCCTAAGTGTGTCTCACTCTATCAACGACGACAAGCTTTCTCGCGGTGCGCATTCTAGGCCATCTGGTAAGAACCGCGTGGAGCCGTTGGACGCAAGAAGTGCAATAGTTGGCGGTCAAAACGATGTTTTATGGGGGAGGACTACATTCAACCGTGGATGTATGAGCGGGATGATTATAGCAAATCCTTCCTATGGTAAACATCCAAAGCTTTGTTTTATGGGCGAGACGTATGTTCCGCAGCAACCCCTTGGAACCCCTTAATGCATCATCATCAGCCCTAAATACGTCCAATGCTGAACACAGGCCTTCCCCATCAAACGCCACTACGGATGCTTATCATTGGATGGATTTTCCAAACACCACGCTTGGCTTGGTGTTTGCAGATTTTAAATTATCGAGGAGAATGGCGCTGCCCATTTCCTAGATATTCCCTTAGCCGTCTCTTATTGCACATACGGGTAAAAATGGGGTGGTCCTCTTCGAAGCGGGACCAAACTTCCTTAATACATATACGTGCATATATCAGGTTTGGGTGGGTATGATTTTTTCGCACTGAGTTCCCAAATATTAATAAAAAGCGGGAAAAACCGAACGACGTTAAATCTCCTCCTTTAATTATAGCGACAGGCGGACCAAACATTTTGCTTTTGTCATATCAATTTCGAGCTAGGTGACCGTGGAGTTTGGAACAGTTCATTAACTTTGTAAATGTTACTTGTAGAGTCGGAACTAAACTCAATGGCGGCTGTGAAGTCGCGTGAAACGCTGCGTAAGAAGAGGTAAGCGGTGTGCGCAGCGTGCGGGGGCTTGCAGCGCACTACACAGCCGCCATTGAGTTAAGCTCCGACTCTACTATGGTATGGTATGTATCGTAATCTATGTCTCGTCACTATACAGGCTACATGGAAGACTACCTTAGTTTGAAACTTTTAGATAGGGTTACGCAACGTGTCGATAGAGGCACTATTTTTACTGTATTTCTTTGGCTTTTTTTAAATATATAGTAATAAACGCATACGCAGTTGAGGTGCCAGTGGGCAGGCCATATCGCTCGTAGTACTGACAGCCGATGAGGAAGAAAGGTTCTTGAGTGGCGACCACGAACTGGAAGACGCAGCGCAGGCCGACCCCCACTAGGTAGACCGACGACCTGGTAAGAACCGTGGGGAGCCGATGGGTACAGGAGACAAGCAGCTGCTCAAACTGGCGCTCATTGGGGGAGGCCTATGTTCAGCAGTGGACGTCTTCAGGCTGATGATGATGATGATGATGAAACACATACGGTTCTTTTGGTAGAAAGAGATGACCATAGCTTATTGAAATCTGTAAGACTAGATGCTCTTGAATTAAAATATTAGTCTACCTAAACCTATTCAAAGCTAAGATGCAGTTTATTGTATAAGTGCCTACCTATAACTTATTGATTTAAGAGTGACCATATTAGTAATGTTCGCGATTTTTGGCTTATTTGGACACTCTTGAAGCGCTAAATACCCTTGGCTTTAATATATCCTATATTGCTAAAAAAAAGAAATTAATTTTATTTAAGAACATTTTTCATAGCGTACTTTTATAGGGACGGCAGGAACAAATAAATAAGTAACTAAATAGAATTTCAGAAATTTATATTATGATGTCTTTTTGTAAGCAATATTCTTATTGAAGTACACGTTTTTTTTTTTTCTTATATCTTGGCTCCACACATAGTGTATTTAGCCAGTGTCAAGTATTGTAAATTTTTCATCATGTTAATAGACTATTTCACGTGAAGTCAAGTCTTAGACATAGTCAAAGTCCAATCTATGTCAGGTAGTCATATTCTAGTCTCAGTCATGCTCCGGTAAAGTGGTGGCAACTTTACTAGAAGCTTCTATGGAATTTTGGAAGCAACATAGAAAATCACGTTTCACCACATTATATCACTTGCCCACACTCATGCTCGTAATTCAGCACTTAATGCGTAAAACGCCACCAATTTTAAACATTAACACTGGAAAAGCACAAGTTTTGAGGAACAATACAATGCAACGACGTGAACTTTTCCGCGTTCCCGCCAAAACTCCGACACACGTTTTAAAAAACAATTTATATTATCTTGATTAGTTAAAAAAGGTCAAAAGAAGCTTTATGTGAACCTATAAAAGTCTCTACTACAACTTTATTAAAGATTGACTGCTGAAAGCACTTAAAAACATACCAAACTAGCCCCAACTTTTTCATCTCCAAAAATCATTTCACTTCTGTCACTGTCTACATTGACACGATATTAAACCATCCCATTCCTTTCCGACTACCCCCAAATCAAATAAGAGTAAATTGTCCATCGGACGATTGAATTTTTCACCCGCTATCGAGCACGATTCCAATTTCTGGCTACTTGATGACCATTGTCAAATACACTGGGTGGTCTATCCCTTATTTATGCTGTGGTTTGTATGTTTACAGTGTGTTCTGTTGTGTTTGTGGAATTGGTGTTTGGTAATCGTGTTAGAATATTAGTACGTATATATATATTTACATTTTTATATTTTAACAATGAATAATCATCATCATCATCAACAGCCTGAAGACGTCCACTGTTGAACATAGGCCTCCCCCAGGGAACGCCACTTAGAGCGGCTGCTCGCCTCCTGCATCCATCGGCTCCCCGCGGCTTTCACCAGGTCGTCGGTCCACCTTGTGGGGGGCCGGCCTACGCTGCGTCTTCCAGTTCGTGGTCGCCACTCGAGAACCTTTATTCCCCATCGGTTGTCAGTTCTACGAGCGATGTGACCTGCCCATTGCCATTTCAACTTGCTAATCCTAAGAGCTACATCGGTCAATGAATAATAGGCATGACTAATTTCTTTTTGGATAAATTAAAAATATTCCTCAAAAGATAAACATTTGTGAAAACAAAAATTAAATATCTCAAAATGTGATCAAGTTACAAGCATTTTAAAAACCGGAATAGAAAGAGATAGCTCGAACGGCCAGTGACGTCAGAGGAAGGTCGTATCAGTACCTCATTACTAAGCTGTGGTAGCTTTTCATACAATCTCTTTAGCATGTGACGTCACGAGTGAGTTTTTCATAGTAAATGTGGGGGCGCTCTGTTCCGCGAAAAAGGGACAGGCGATGCCTCCTGTATAAACTTTAAAAGCTTATTACTCCGTGATTTATTTACTGATTTTGCTTATTTTTTCTATTATTGCATTAATTTTTAATCTTCTTTATGAAAGTAATATTTACTTGTTCATTTTTAATAGTAGTCATCATGCCTATTGTATTATCATCATCATCATTAGCCTGAAGACGTCCACTGTTGAGCAAAGAGCGTGACTTTGACCAGCTATTCGCCTCCTGCATCCATCGGCTCTCCGCGGTTCTGACCAGATCGTCGGTCTACCTAGTGGGGGCCGGCCTACGCTTCGTCTTCCAGTTCGTAGTCACCACTCAAGAACCTTTCTTCCCCATCGGTTGTCAGTTCTACGAGCGATGTGGCCCGCCCATTGTCACTTCTACTTGCTGGTTCCAAAAGCTATACCGGTCACTTTAGGTGTCTTGCGAATCTCCTCATTTTGAATCTACAACAATTATTAGATAACTATAAATTACTAATAGAAACTAAAAAGTAAAACATGAACTCCTAAATGACTGCAAAAAGCATCTACACACTCCACTAAATCCGGCCGAGATAACAGAGCATAATGGACCGTAAATACCACGGCATCAGACTTTCAATTAAAACTTGAGCTGTCTTCGATAAGTAGAGTAACGGAACGCTGTATAAACAGTAGGCAATGTACGCACAAAACCACGGAGCAGAAAAAATACGCTGATTTTCCGTCTTATAATGCCAATATATAAGAGGTGAAATGTTAAGGTTGTAAAATGACAAGGTTGTACACGACAAGGCTGTAAATGACAAGGTTGCAAAATGACAAGGCTGTGAACGAAAAGGGTGTCAATGACAAGTTTTTAAAATGACAAGGTTGTAAAATGACAAGGTTGTAAAATGACAAGGTTGTAAAACGACAAGGTTGTAAAACGACAAGGTTGTAAAACGACAAAGTTGTAAAATGACAAGGTTGTAATTTGACTGATTTCGGGAAAGTAAGCCCGTGTCCATCGCAGAAATGATACAAGCATTTTCAAGTAAGCTTTTAATTTGCGAGCAGATAGATATTTAACCGTTTGTAAATAATTTACAATTTTACGATACAACAAGATAAGCTACATTCATTCAGTATAACCATAAAAACCCTGTATAGTAAAAAAAAGCATCTTTTTTCTTTTTTGCATTAATTAAAAATATTCCTCAAAAGATAAACATTTGTATAAACCGAAATAAAATATCTCAAAGAACGACAAAGTTACAAGCATTTTAAAAACCGGAATAGAAAGAGATAGCTCAAACGGCCAGTGACGTCAGAGCAATGTCGTCATAGTACCCCATTACTAAGCTGTCATAGCTTTACATACAATATCTTTGGCATGTGACGTCACAGGTGGATTTTTCATAGTTAAAAGCTTAGTACTCCGTGATATATTTCCCGATTTTACCTACTTATTTTCTCAATTATTGCATTCATTTTTAATCTTCTTTATGAAAAAAATATTTACTTTTTAATTATGAATAGTAGTCATCATGCCTATTATTGGCCATTTAGTGAGCGTAAAAAAGTATCTTTTAATTTTTTTATTGTACTGGCTAATGCTGTTGTTCTCTATCGACCTTTACAGCGCCACCAATCAGAAGAGCCTTTTTCTGAAAATTGTAATTTCTAGTGGCTTCTTCTTCTTCTCGCATAGGAAAGTGGTCAGCCCTGGTAACAGAATTTTTAGGGATCTAAAATGAGAGGATGCTTTTCAGAAGTCCAGAGTTAAGCTACTGTATGTATGGTAAAAACAGTTTTCGGCGCGGGAAATCGGGATAGCTATTAATTTTATCGGAGGTCTTCTTTTATGGGGTAGCTTTTGTCTCTACTTTTTAGATACTTCAGTATACTCTATTATTGTTTGCTACTTTCGGGAACTGCTAAGGCTTTTGTTAAGGGCTTCATCTATTAAATAGGTGTTAAGTGAATATTATTACCCTTAGCCTAACTTTGTTATCTTTTCCTAGAATTTTCCTGTAGATTATTACAAGGACTACATCATGGTTAGTTAAGACCTACGAGATACAATTTTTAGTGCGAATTCATAATTTTTCAACCGACTTTAAAAAAAGAGAGTTTCTCGTGATTGTTGTTACCTATGTGTTATGGTCTTATTATCATATAGGTGTCTCTATCGTTTAAAACCGATTTCAAAAGTTCTTTCTTACTTTAAACTGTGTACTTTCTGATTGATCTCGGTTTAGTAATTTGGTCTCTGTTCAGTATATTGGTTTATGGGGAAGGTCTATTTGAGCAGTGGATATCTTCCGGCCGATAAGTACCAGGCTACCCTGGGAGTATATAGGTAGAGATAAAATTAAAACTATTTTTTGTAATACTCAACGGTTAGAGTTGTGTATTTTTGCCAAGCTGTCTAAAGTTTGAACTCTAATTGAACTAAAGTTAGTTATAATTCTTAAAAGTTCTAAAAGTTCAACAATTAATTATAAAATCCTTTGTTTAGTCAACAGATTGAAAGTCGTTAATTGAATATACTTTGCGTTAATTAGTCGTTGCGAACACATTTGATAACAGTATGAACGATTGGTACAAATATTTTTCTTGTAGAATACATGCGGCTGATTGCAGACACAATTTTTAAGTTTTATTTATGCTAAAATGAACATACGTTTGACAACAACTCACCTGAAGGTAAGTGACGAAGTTGTCTAGGGTGGAGCTAGTTTGCCCATGTGATTCCATTCACCTTTGACTTGAAAAGACCCAGGTAATACCCAGGAGGAAATACTGTTCATCATATCATCATCATTAACAGCCTGAAGACGTCCACTGCTGAACATAGGCCTCCCCCAGGGAGCGCAACTTAGAGCAGCTGCTCGCCTCCTGCATCCATCGGCTCCCCGCGGCTTTCACCAGATCGTCGGTCCACCTAGTAGGGGCTAGTACAACTAAATACTGTTACTGGAAGAGTATTCTATTCCTTGGCTGTTCGGACTATGAATGACTCAGAAAAACTCTTAGTGCAGACTGCACTTACAGTATTTTGTAATAGTATCCATACTGGTTATACTGAATGGTTTATTCAAATACCTATACCTATCATAGTTTTGGAATAATAGCTTTATGTTTTCGATATTTCTATTCTACTAAATTCCTAAATGCATAATAATTAATGGCTTCAGACTCCAACATTATTTAGACACTTCTGCTTATAATTTTGTATTAATTATCACAACAGATTATCTTAGAATAATATGGATTAAGCTAATTAATTTAAGGATTTTAAAGAACAATAATTTGTATTCTCTTAAAATTTTAATCAAACTTTTGATAGCAGAATGGAATAGTTTATTCAATACTTATTTAGAAATTAGTGGTTCGTTTGATATTTGTGAATTCAGGTACCAGTACTCATAGAACAGTAATAAAATATAAACTATATTAAATTAACTGGGAAATCCAATTCGGAATTCCTGACCAATGTATCAAAGGATTAATACTGGTTGTTCCTTTGAATAACTAAAATACCATAGACACGTTATAGAGCTAAACGGAAAGATGATAATTATGTTTCTCACTTTGCAGCCCTAACTAACTGTAGCTTACCCCGCCCCACTGCAGCGGTGGGACAATGGTTTAGGATAAAAAGTATTATCGTACCTAAGTTGAATTAAAAAAATTGTATCTAGAACGGGATTTGGACACGTACGCATGCATCGCTAGAGCCGGGACATACATCTCGTTCTTATTTCTTTTTGCAATGCTATTGTGTAAAACGCTGTAACTAAAATAGTCTTAACCAATACCTATATGTAGGTTGATGTCAATCGATTTCTGATGTGACGTCATCCCGTGCATGAGTTATGATAATAATAGGTATAAGTATTTATCATTTGCAGCCTTTGTTGGATACGAGTACCTTTTCATGTGATGAAGTGTTTTCATTCTTATTACTCAGTCCTTAAATATGAAAGTCCGATCCGCACGCCATCTTTAAAAAAACGATTTACTTCTTATTCAATAAAAATATGCAAATGAATAAATACTGTTAGTCTTATTGTAATTATACTATGGAGCTAGCGCATCTTTCATTTAATATATCCAAGGTACATTGGAATAATAATTTTCGAATGATTGGTTATTTACCCAGCTGTGTTTGCTCTGCGATGCGAAATTGATATTTTTAATTACTGCTTGTAATTTTTTCTTCGCTGATTGATTACAAATGGCTATTTTAATTAAGTTGGTTAATAACCAACTGAGCCTAATATGAATTTTTGAAACTTTATGGGAACTTAGGGATGTCAAACTTTAATAATCATCATCATCATCATAACCATCATCATCATCATTAACAGCTTGAAGACAACTACTGCTGAACATAGGCCTCCCTCAGAAAGTGCCACTTTGAGCGTCTGCTCGCCTCCTGCATCCATCGGCTCCCTGCGGCTTTCACCAGATCGTCAGTTCACCTAGTGGGGGGCTGGCCTACGCTGCGTCTTCCTGTTCGTAGTCGCCACTCGGGAACCTTTCTTCCCCATCGGTTGTCAGTTTTGCGAGCGCAAATTTTAATAATTATATAAATAAACTTAATTTTAAAATCTGCATTAAACCAATTTTAATGGGGTGGGTACCTATTTTTAGTGGCTAAATTTTCTAAGCAACGTACAGTCATAATAAATTTGTCGCAACCTAAAAAGAACATCAAAACTCAAAGGTCATAACTAAAAAAAACTCGACAAACTCCCGAACTTGTTATTACAAGAAATTCGTTTTTGATTTCTCTCGGTTACAAACTTCAAACTCACTTAACGAAAAATACTTTGTAAATAGCTAATTATCTATTTTTCAAGTTGGCTATAAGCTAACAGATTGTCTTGGCAAGTTTGGTAAAGTCGAAGTTGAATAAAACTCTTATATTTCAGGTGCTATTTTTAATAAAGAATATTTTATGCTAGATTTGCTCATTTGTCCCAAGAGGTTTTTGGCGAAGCTTAAATTTATTTGAGAGTAAAAATAATTGAAAAAAATATAAAATAACCCTTTTTAGAATATAAACAAATTAATTAAAACTTATATTCCTTGTGGTGTAAACTGTAAACTTTATATTGGGCTTCATTTGCAACTGATTCAGGATTTCATATGGAATGATCATCATTAGTTCAACACTTCTTAAATATAATTTTTTTGTGTATACTTTACTGGGCAATCTTGATAACGAAAAATTTGTTTAGTGGTAATTATATTTAGCTCCGCATACCTACAATGACCTGCATATGTAAAATTAAACTGATTTATAATTAAAAAAACAAAAATTAAAACTTTATTGGCCCATTAATTTTTCTTTTATCACAGAAAAATACTTCCTCTGCATCTTAGACCTTCTGAAATTTTTCCTTATCATAATTTTGACATATATAAAATTCGTTACTATCTACCTATTTATTACAAAAAAGTTATTACAAAAATCAACAAAAAAAAAACCTACGGGCATAGTTCTTCACTGTGTAGACTGTAGACCACATAATCAAAAATCATCGAAATCGGATAACACTGAGGAGTACAAAATCGTTGACACTTTTTGTATGGGCAGTACAAAAAGTACTCTTTAGTACTTTTTTTAAGGGGTCAAATTGTAATCTGAACTCATGAGTATTGTCATTAAAAGCTAGCCTCAAAATTGTCATTAATTGGACAAAGTGTCAAGGTTGTATAAAATATCCATTTAATTAGATCGCATTTTAGCCCTCTTTGTTTTATTTTATAGGCTCTCAGGAGAGCCTCTTTCAGATAGAGTACGTAGGTATATGTCTGTAAATGTACGGTGAGGAAAAGAGAGGCGATTATTACTATAAAATATATAACATTATTCTTAGAATTAGCAAGTTAAAATGGTAATGGGCAGGCCACATTGCTCGTAGAACTGACAACCGATGGCGAAGAAAGGTTCTCAAGTGGCGATCATGAACCGGTAGACGCAGTGTAGGTCCCCCACTAGTGACGACGATCTGGTTAAAACCATGGGAAGCTGATGGATACAGATGGCAAGCAGCCATTCAAAATGGAGGCCTTTGTTCACCAGTAGACGTCTTCAGGCTGTTTGATGATGAAGAGGCTATATAATCACATGCACTTTTAAATAATTATCAAACTGTACAAAAAACGTACGTATGTTTGCACACATTATGCCTAAGGTATCTTGGCTTATTCATGACTATTTATAAAAAAAAAAGAAATCTATCAAGGTGTTTCCATATATAGGTGGTTCCAGTAATAGGTATTCTCATTATGTTCAATACTGCCGGAAACCAATTACATTTCGAGTTTCAGATATGTATTCCAGTGTGAAGAGCTTTTCGTGGAAATGGTTGAATAGATTTTGCATTTGATCAAAGGTTAGAACAGAATTTAATACAAATACATTGCGATTGACTCGACAGGGGATCAATCAAATGTATAATTTTGTAAGGGAAACATATTATCCTTATCCTAATCCTATCCTACTATGATATCATAAATTCGGTGTGTACGAATGTTTGTCACCATAAAATATTCACCATTAAAACATTTTCGCTAATCTACGCATTTAAGTAGGTACCTGTACATTTTACTTAGAAAAATAAGTATAGATAGTTTATTTCGTAACTGTACTTCAAAGCTCCATATTGCGCCGCAGTGTAATAATGAGATAACTTGATAATATTGACACTCGGAATTTTTGTTAGGTACGATATATTTTGGGCCACATTCATTATCATTATACAATCAGTGCAAAGCTGATTGCCATGAGAAAGACCAGTGAGTTGGAAATAGACAGGCTACTTATTTAGTGGCGATCGTTAACCGGAAGGCGCAACGTAGACCGGCCCCCACAAGGTGGACCGGAACCGGAAGACAACGTAGGCTGTCCGTAAGTGGACCGGCGATCTGTCAAAACACCGGGGAGCTGATGGACGCAAAAAGCAAGCAGCCGCTCCGGGGAGCTCTATGGGGGAAGCTGATGATATAAGCAGTCTTCAGACTGATGATGACTATGAGTCAATTATAACACAGACTAAAGTATATATTTACAGAAGCAACTCCTAAAATAACACCACTATTTTTAGCGCGGCAAATTAATCAAGTTTGGTTCCACAAACGAAACTTTGAAATTCCTTTGCCGAGTAAACTAATTACCCGTCGGTGCCGCGGCATGTTCAACCCTGTTTACCTATTAGGTGGGAATTACGTTACGTACTGTAAACGAATTTCCACACGAAAATTAAAAGTAGAGACCTTCTATTTAAAGTCTAGATGCAAGATATACTTACTATAAGTACTTCATCTTTATCATCGTCAGTCTGAAAACGCCCACTACTGAATATAGGCCTCTATACAGCGCTACTTTGAGTGGCTGCTTGCCTCCTGTATCCATCGGCTCCTGCAGTTTTCACCAGATCGTCGGTCCACCTAGTAGGGGGCCGGCCTACGCTGCGTCTTCCGGTTCGTGGTCACCATTCGATATCTTTTCTTCCCCATCGGTTGTCGGACTTTTATTTAAAGTGTAGAATTCTAGATAGAAGATAGACTTACAATAACTGAATAGGGTCGGTTGTTCTTCCAATACGCTGGTTATATTTTTATTATTCTATGTGTAAATAGGTTTTACTGAAGTATTAATAGAAAAAAATTTTGAGCAGCCACTCAAAACGGCACGCAATGGTAGGCTTATTTTCAGCAGTTTGCTTTTCGAACTTTTTTATAATCTAAACAGTTCCAGCTCCATCCATATCAAGCTAATTTATTTTAAAGGAAGAACGAATATAAAGTGCTCCATGCAAAAGCTGACTAAAGCATGTTCAACATTATTGAATTCTAGTATCTAGCCTGTACCGCCTTTCAACATACGAATTTCAACTGACAAGAACTATTGTAATTCAATATTTCAGATAGCACAAAGCCTGCAACCATAAGTTACCTATTGAGACAGCACGAGAAACTAACAAGATGCTAGGCGAATGTAGACTTTAAAGCTTTGACATAAGATTAAAGACGGATCTGTCATGTGAAGGAACGGAGTTTAGTTTAATGGAAGTGACTCGAATTTCAATTCGACATGGCTTTCGGAGTAGACTTGGAACCTGAGAAAACGTACAGAAACTTGGAAGATGAAATTTGTGACGCGTGATTGATTAATTTTAGATCTTTGTTGATATGTTGGTTAAACAGCCGGCTAATTAAATGTCTAGGGAATTGGCACCAACATTCAACTAGGTACTTCTATTCAAGTCACCAAGTTGACTGCCAAGCTTGGATTATTGCAAACCCCCTGATAATAAGCGTAGCACCTATAAATAAGCATCCAGAGTGGTGGTTTTTGGGGAGGCCTGTGTTCAGTCCTGAGGCCGTCTTCTATCTGATTACAGTTTGCGTTTGTGTGTTGGCACTTCTGCTTGCTTATTTGAATAATTACACCTCAAAAACATTTCTAACTATAATTTACTATCAATAATCGGTATTTTTTCAATCAATTTTAATCCATGCTTCTTCAACGAAGTTCTTCTTATCTTATTAGTATAATGAACCACCTACTCACAATGTTAATATCCAAAACGATCAAAATTTGTTGCAGTCCGACCAGACAGACCAGATTTTTTTGATATTATGCACAATACTGGTGTAATGTTTGTTAACTGTCTGTTCGTAACTTAAAGTGAACCTTGGCTTTATTGAAATAAAGTCTCGAATTTAGAATAAAAAAGATCGAATGAACGGGATCGTCCCAGTAACAGGAGATTTTTAGTAGTTTACCAACTTGTATGGCAAGCAGTTTTTTTAAATAGAGTTTAAGACTTTTGGCCTTTTTAGGCACACCTGGACATGCTAGCTCACACATTTCACTCACAAACATATTTTGTTTTTTTTTTTTTTTTAATTTTACAACATCTAATTTACCACCACGCAGAAGGACTAAAGTGATCAATATAGCCTTTAAAGTGAGCAAGTTGAAATGGCAATGGGCAGGCCACATCGCTCGCAGAACTGACAACCGATGGGGACCAAAGGTTCTCGAGCGGCGACCACGAACCGGAAGGCGCAGCGTAGGCCGGCCCCCCACTAGGTGGACCGACGACCTGGTGAAAACCACGAGGAGCCGATTGATGATGATGAATTTACCACCAATACTATTGCATAATTGCAGTCGCAGAACGCAGAACGTAGAATACCTTTCATTACACAGATTTTTTAATGTCCATTTTCTCGACTTTTTTCCATTCTCTAAATCAATTTATACATTCAATTTAAATGATTTTTAAATGTATACCCTAAAAATATTTCATACTGGCTTTTACTGCACTGTGTTATAAAATAATTTGCATGCATCCGATGTAACTGTTATTGCATCCAATTGGACAAAGTGCGAAATGCTCGTAACTTGGAACATGACACATGCTGTTAAAAATTGAAAAGACCTATTTGACTGACGACTCGGTTCATGTTTTCGAATTGACTGAATATTTCAGTTTATGACTCGCGGCATGGAGTCGTAAACGAAGCGATGACCCCATGGCAATTTTGATCTCGTGTTGTAAACAAAGCTCCACGTTGGGCGCCAATATAAACAAGAACAAAGTTGTGTCTCTCCACACATCACATTCTTTTTTATTGAATTTATTACAACATTTTTGTGTTTTATATAGATAGAAAAAACAAAAATGATTTTGCTTACATTGACCACGACCTTGATGGGAAGCATTCGCAAGCTTGTCTAGTAAATACGTATCACTCAGGATGTATTAGTAATATTTTCCTAGAAACAATGACTAGGGCGGTATTTTACACATTTGCAGTTTACATTTCAATAAGTAAAGTTCAAAGATTAATGTATAAAAAGTTTCTCATTTTTATCGAACATTGATAAGTCTGCCCCATTTTGGGCGCCAAATCTTCAAGTAACTCAAACTGTTTTGCTCTAAATAGTCTAAATGATCCAAATAGACGTTTTGTTAACAACAATAACCAGTGAACGGTGATGATTTAATACTAACAAGAGTAGATACGCATATTAACTTAGTTAAGTGATACTGAAGTGTATTAATTTATGCCAAATTCCATCCAATTATTATAATTATTAGATATAAAAAAACATTAGACACAAAAACTAGAGCTTTACAATTGTGTGTACACTCGAGGCTATAAATAAGGCAGTTTGATCTTTATAACTAAAGTTTTAAAGTTGCTATGTAGTTTCTTTTTAATGACTTTCCAATGGCATGCTTGAAATGTTTTACATATCATTTTAGGAGAAAACAGTATCTTGTTAAACGTGGTTAGATGGCGCTCTCATTAGAATAGGTAAATACCGCAGCGCTTCCAAAACTCTCTCCAAATAATCCAAAGGCAAATCACTTGGAATTTCCCTAATCATAACAAAACTCTGTTTGCAGTCTGCCCGACTGAGATAAGACGGAATGTAAACACACGATTTTTTGCGGTCTTTGTTTGTCGAACCAACAATGAAGTCGACCGAATAAAAATAATAATTTGTTTGTACTTTCGCCAGGTCGAGAGTAGGGATAAATATTGCCACAAATTAAAACTTTAAGAGAGTTCACTTTATAATCATCATAATTAGCCTGAAAATATTATTTGCTGTACATAGGTCAGGCCCCACAATGCACTTCTATGAGTGGCTGCATGATCTTTGCATTCAACAACGGCTTCCCGTGGTTTTGACCAGATCGTCAATCCGCCTAGTAGGAGGCCGCCCCGGTCTATAATTATTAGGCACGCTGCATCTTTTGGTTCATAGTCACCACTCAAGAACCTTTCTGCCCCATTGGTTACTATATAGTTCTGCAAACGATGTGGCCTTTCTGACTTTATAATACCTTAACACTTACCCTTAATTTTAATTACTTCTTCACTTCTAATTATAAATTTACGTTTGACATTGAATCGCTTTACCTACCTCACTTGTTTAATCAAAAGCCTTTTTTCGATAATACTGTATATTTTTTGATGGCTGTATATTTTAAACATTGCTTAACTGTTTCATGTCAGTAATACAATAACTAAACGGAAATAATAATTTTGAATAATGTTTCAATTTTTTTAATTTTATTAATTGCATAATTATATGATATAGTCCTATGCGCATTTAAAATTCAAAAATATTCAAAACTAAAATTTAATCATTTATACAATATTGAAATCTAACCAAGACTTACAAACTCCAAGAATATTCAAATTCAGAAACATGAACGCAAGTAACTAAAGCTGAAAGCTGATAATAACTAGATTCATTTTTATAATTGAATTTGCCAAAACGCTTTTCACATATCCATTGTGGAAAACTCCCTAAAATCTAAATACGAAATATAACCAACGACACTATAATCTTTTTGCGATCGCTCTTGCGATTTTATTTTTCGAATATTCGTATGCAGAGCCAGCATGGCGATGATTTAAAAAACGTGGCACACAAACCTAAAGGGAATTGTAAAACCAGTTGAAAAAAAAATGTTGTCAGAAACAAAACCAGGAACTGAAACGTGAACATTACCATTGCGGACGTGTGCGGTTTTCTAAACGTGCACAATATAACTGCGAGCTATTGAACATGTGAAACCACAGAACAGTGCTGAAATAACAATTTTAATGAGAAACACTCGTATATTATCTTCGATGTAACTACGAAAAATCTATTCTGCAGTCTCAATAGACCATAATAATAATTGTTAGGAATAATAATGTCTTGCAAACTTCTACGATCTCAGTATCACTTATCTGGTTCCCATAGTACAACCTTTGCTTAGTTTGAGGGTAAATTGTGTTTTTGTGAAATGTCCATAAACGTGTATATTTTTTATTTAATTAATGTATTTTCTTCGTTAGCTATGTCACAGCAGTTGCAGTGCCACTCTCTACTATAAGAAATTAATTAAAAAATCATAACACAACTGAACTCGATTGACACGCATTACAGTATCAACATCAACTCTTAACATTATCCAATAATCAGTTCGCAAACGGTTAGTCAAACCCAGCATGAGCGGAAAATACGTAAAAAACATATTACAAAAAATAAAAGCAACTGAAGTGTATCTTTCGCAAAACGACAATACATCCTTTTAGAAGTAACTCGAGGCGTAATTACTACAGTGGAAATGGCCACCCGTTTAGACCTAGCCCTTCACAATAGCTTCAGACTTGGCGTTGTAGCCTAGGTACTGTAAGGGTTATGTACACGGTTAATCATTTTTTTATCTGAGTGAATGTTATGATGAGCAGTTCACCTGATTTTAAGTGACACGACCGCCCATGACAGTTTCAGTGTCACTCGGAACTTTTAAACAATACAGTTCTTGACACTGCAGCATTACGCACGTAATCCTGATACATCACACAGTGTAGTAATAATATTACTACTAGACTGTGTTATCAGGTCATTAAAGTCTCATGTGCTCAGTAATTTCACTAGCTAAAATGCCCTTCAAACCAGAACACAGTAGTGGTTGCACACTACTGTGTTCCGGTTATATAACCGGCAAAGCGGTGGTGTGGTACCTAGATGAACTTTGCACAAAATTCCTACCACCTAGATAATAAATAATTGTTCTGTTATGACTTTCATAGAGGACTAATAATTGTTTTATAGTGCCCGGTCATCTTTGCACCCAACTTTCTTTGGGTTATTAACTAGATTCTGTAAGATGTTACAACTGTTCCAGCTAATATTCAAACAAACTACACGAAAAAATAATATTCTCTACAATAACAACAACTGCGTGGATGAACTTAAATAGCCCTATATTGCTAGAAATTTCTTTAAGGATATTACAGTTGCATTTGCTCGTGTGGCCTGCACTTTAGACTAGGTAATCTAGGTATAGCGATAGCCTGGGTGTAGTGGGACCTCGCTCGATGTGAAAAGAATCTCGTACTTTTAAAATGGCTTGTTTCGTTTTATGCGCCTAAAAATTTATTCGAGAGAGAATGTTAAAACGAAATATAAATTTTGTGATGAAGTGTAGTTTGAATAACTTTTCAGACAAAAGTCGCTACCACTTTTTAAGTTTGTTATATTTTATAGAGATGTGGAATAGACTAAAAGGCGATTGCAATAGAGGAAGCGAGAGATAATTTTATGCTCATTATATCAATTTAGTACCTACTCAGATTTTTTTTCAGGCACAAAAAATACATTGTAGGCAGATTTTTCGCTCAACGTAAGCGAAACACATGCAGTCTTAATAACAAATCTAAGGCAACGACATTTCCAAGGTGCCAAGCATTTCCTGTTTCAAAAACACCAGCACTTTTAGAAAACTCCAATTTTGCGAGCCTCGTTTTATCTCTTGTATTTTATTTTTACAACTCTAAATGACCTATACGCCAAAAATGTTCCCTTTAAAATATTCCCTCTAGTCACAAGAACTAAGACTAAAATCAAGTGAGGAGTATATTAAGTTGTGACGTTTAGTGATGGGAGTGTGAGGAGGGGTATAAAGAAACTTTTCACGCATAATTTTTAAGTTTCAAGGTTGAGATATAAGAGATACAATAAGTTAACAGTTGGATTTAAGGTTCTAATGTACAGTGTGAAAGCCTTCGCATTTTCTTATTAGATTCCGCTCGGATCTTTAGTTGTAAGATAAAATGGGGAGAAAAAACTGGGCAAAGAAAACGTTTTTACTGAGATAAGCAATATTATACGATGTTTGTTCTTGCTGTCATAATAATTATAACCATAAAAAATACACAGTTACTAAGCTGCTATAAGTATAAGTGATATCAAAGAGATAGGTACTTAATAAAATAAAAAGGGAGATGGCCTAAATATCGATGCGTGCTAAGCGATAAGGTTTATAGTTCGGTTGATTATATAGCTCGTGTAATTTTTTTTAACATCTATCACTGTCTCTTTACTTCACTGTTATTTTTGGTTATAATTATATAAAGAGCACAATTCGAATGAACTGCAGCCCTACCACAAACTAATACAAAACCATCATGGTTCGTGACAGTAATGCTTCAAAGTTACAATAATATTGATTGAATTCGTACCATGAACTTATAGTATTCCGGCGCGAGAACGAGACGTCTACATTTTTATATGGCGTTATCACTGCCGCATGTCGGTGTCAACATGATTAACGGTATGACATGACAGTTGTATTTGAGTGAACGATTTACCGTGACGTCATCAAAACTGCTCTGCGTCAAAAACATTACAATATTCTTACTTTTATGTCATTTTTCAAAGTTTGATTGAATTAATAATGCTATAAGACGTTGTGGTGACCCCCCTGGTGATAAATCTTACATATTATCGATGAAGATGCGTCAATTCCATGGGTAGTTCCCATCTATTCTACTACTTGTTCTACCAATAGAATAAGCAAGAAAAAACCATCTATATTCTATTATTAGAACAAGTAGGAAAAATAATTCTCGGTTGGACTACTCGAAAGCAAGTGCAGCTGTCGCAGCCTCCAGGCAATATCTTCGGTTATCGTTGCCGTCCTAAAATTGCCAATCGAATGCATTTGAATATTTAATACATACCACCAATATTCCGGTATCTGTCTATACATATTTATGAACTGTATTTAACATATTCAGTAATCTGTGACTGTACTAGCGAAGTAGACGACCTGTAGTCAAATATCAGAAAAAATGAAATAGAATGCGAGTAGTTCAAAATTACCATTTAAGACCATTGATTACTTAACTACGGATCACTTACGTGATCACGTTTTTTGATTGCAACCTATAGAAACCAATAAATATATGGATTTGGTAGTTTCAATGCACAGTTTATATGTTTAGTAATAAAGTGAAAATTTTCAGATTTGGAATGGAATTTCTCCTGTTGCATTGCTGTCTAAGTTACGTAATCACTCCGCAGGTAACTACTAACCAATAGCCAAAATCTATTTTTTTTATAATTCGTTACGAGGATCAAAACCCTCATTCTTATCCCAAAAAGCCTTTAGAGCATTTAGAAAATTTCTAAATTAAAAATTTCTAAATAATATAAAATTCTAAAATTTCTAAATGCTCTAAGCAAAAAGCCATCTTATATACTGAAAAGACGATACAAAGACCACATTACAAAATGAATAAGTTATTGCTATATCACTACTGATGCATTGTATTATGCAGATTGCTATACTGATGCATAAGAGGGCTTAGGCTAAGAATCAAAGAGATGATTGTATGACGGTCGATCGAGAGCCAGCCTTACCAAACTTCATACAAAGCTGATTGATCGTAATCGGTCATGTTCTCAACGTTTACCAATTCTTTTGAAACTTTGTTTTCTAATATAAATTAGATAAAAGAAAAGGATAGCAATACATAAATATATATTACAGTGAGTGAGCCTTATTATCGAATACTGAAAGTTAAGTTTACGGATAAAATTGATGATAAATAACACAATTTTTCTAAGCTAACTAAAATCAATTGTACATTGCTTGGCTAAATACTAAAACGCAGAAGCTATTGTACTGTCTACATTACAATAAGCCATGCATTTTGCCATGACGTACCGTTTTCATTGATTTACATTACTCTTGTGTTTATTTTGAATAATTTTGAATTATTCTTGGCTGCAATGCATAATAGCTTATTTCCGAGTAAAGATTTTTCTGCTAAGTAAGATTTGAATTTACGGAGTTGATAAATTAGACGCCTTCAATATAATTTTGTTTTGCGTCATTTTTATACCATCCATATTTTATGGTGAATGTTTTGAGTTTGTTGTTGTTGTAGTGTTGATAGTTTAATTGTTTTTTTTTTTAAATAATTATATTCTGCATTTGATCAAACAAAATTTCGTATACTGACAACGACTATGGGAATAAACATAAACGATAAAACATTGCAAGCAATTACCACCCAAGTGCAGCAAAGAAACTACTGCAGATACAACCACCAACAGCATAATAAATATAGAAACAAGTAGGGAAAAGGTACCTATAAAAATCACAACGGGTTTCACGTTTCTATTTATTTTATTTTCAATTCCATGAGTTTCCATTCAATCTATTGAACAACGTTTTTAAAAAATCTTCATCCGCATTTTATCTAAAGAAACCAGTAACGTTCCTGTGCCTCATATTGTTCGTAAAACAAAACGATCGGCAGTTGTTTATGCTATTAGATTGCTTTCATTGAAAAAGTTTTACATATTATACAGTTAGTCTATTCTTTCGAATTGTTTTCTGTTCATAAAAAAGTAGTTATATTGAAATCATAAAGTAGGTTACTTTTAAAAGCTCGTGTCGTGGTCAGTTATAGGTTTGACTGGCTTAAGATTATAATAATTAATAATTATAATAATAATAATAATAATTATGAGGAAGGTTCTGGCAACTTGGCAAGTATTAGATAATTTTATTGTGCGATAGAGACTATCGGAATTCGGAAGAGTAAATAGAGTCTGGCAACCCAACTCTGCAGTGACATATTTTGGAACCCCCAAAAACTTTTTCATATAGCAATCAGTTTTTTATGTCATTACCTGTCAATTTCATAACATGTCAGAAGCATGTCAGTGTACAATTTTCTGATTGGGTGTGTTTTCAAAAAGAAGTAATGGTTCAACCAATTAAAAGTGTTTTGAATTTTTTTTTTTGAGTCTAGTCCTTTAGCCATCTCTTATTGAGAAGTTTGAAGTATGCACTGTGCCATATACAAGATTTTATATTTCACCAATTTTAAATCACGGAGTTAGCTTTACCTGTCTATATAGTGTTCTGCTGTGACAATAGCCCGTGAATTTATGACTATAGGGTTTCTTTTTAATAATAGGCATAGAAATTATAATAAGGTTCTTTTTGTTTTCTATTCGAATAAAAGTAGGCTTTTTTTTTCTTTTTAATATTTTGGCTCCACACATAGTGTATTTAGCCAGTGTCAAGTGATTTATATTTTCATCGTGTTATAAAATATTTCACGCAAAGTCATGTCCTAGTCATAGTCATTGTCCAGTCTAAGTCAGGTAGTCATAGTCCAGTCTAAGTCATGCTCCAGCAAAGTGGTGGCAACTTTACTAGAAGCTTCTATGGAGCTTTGGAAGCAACACGAATAATCACGTTCACTACATTATATCACTTGCCCTCACTCATGCTCGTAATTCAGCACTTAATGCGTAAAACGCCACCAATTTTAAACATTAACACTGGAAAAAGCAAAAGTTTTGAAAAATAATACAATGCACAGACGTGAACTCTTCCGCGTTCCCGCTAAAAACCGGCTTTATTTTGTCATAATTGTAAGTTTCGTTCGACTATTAAATTTAGATTATTCTAAAACGTATTTCAAGCTTTAACGCATAAATCAGCGAGCTTGTCAAAAATTAATAAACTATAGAACAAAGTTTGTAGAAAACCTTAGTACCTCTGCAAACTACAAGCTGCAAAACCTCACTATGTCGTGAATGAAGTGTTTGCGTGTGTTAATTTTACTACTAACGCCATCTAGTTTATTTCTCGCGTACTTGTCGGGCCGGCTTTTACCAACTAAATTCTTACTGTCATCGCCGTCCGTGTCTTGAGCGACCCGGATGATCTGATAGCCGTGGTATTGGTTGATTAGCTCTTCAGTTCTAGTCTAGCTCAGGTGCCGCAACTCGGCTGGGCAGCGTTCGGGAACATAGATAGATAGATAGATTAACTCTTTATTGTAATACACCAAATAAACTAACATACAAAAAGAAACAAAACATAATTTACTTATAATGCTAGTACAATGGGCGGTCTTATCGCTTAAAGCGATTTCTTCCAGACAACCTTGGGATGGAGAGTACTTTGAAAAATTAATTTGGGACTACGGTGTACCTACAGCCAAACTTAACAATGATATTACACTCATTTTGCAATTAAAAGAAGATTATAATAAGTAATAATAATAATCATCTACGTGCTATATTTCAATAATAATTATACTAAAGACTTGATTTTATATAAATACAATAAAATAATAACAATACATACATAAATATATACATAGTATATAATTATATTCCATACAATACATATCAATACAATATATATCTATCATGGATACATACATACGTATATATTTATATTTAAACCAATATAATAGGTATATTTACTTATTGGTTAAGAAAATGACATAATTTTTACTCTACTCCGATCTTGGACAAGTACAATTCCCTGACTTTATCTTTAAATATAGGTAGTGACGTCGACTGACGTAATGCCAAAGGTAAATTATTCCAGAGACGAATGGCTTCAACGGTAAAAGATTTGTCGTAAAAAGAAGTTGTATGAATTTTCAACTGTAGTGTATGTGTCGACCTCAACGAACGGGACTGCTGCTGAGAGTGAGCAAACTCAAAGCGTTCTTTAAGATAGCGTGGGAACGAAGGTTCGACCTATGTTTTCGTCTAAAATACCGCAAAGCCCGAAAACAAAAGATTTCAATCACGGTGTGTTGCCAGTGCTGACTTATGGAACTGAGAATGGACTGTCTCTTACTGTTGGCCTCGTTACTAAGCTCAAAGTCGCGCAACAAGCTATGGAGAGCAATAGTTTTCCTGCGAGATAAGATCCGAAATGAGGAGATCCGCAGGAGAACTAAAGTGACCGATATAGCTCTTAGGATTAGCAAGTTTAAATGGCAATGGGCAGGCCACATCGCTCGTAGAACTGACAACCGATGGGGAAGAAAGGTTTTCGAGTGGTGACCACGAACCGAAAGACGCAGCGTAGGGTATGGGGAACGACGATTTGGTGAAAACCACGGGAGCCGATGGATGCAGGAGGTGAGCAGCCGCTCAAATTGGCTTCAAGCTGTTGATGATGAAAAAATTCTTATTTCGGTTTAAAGTCTCCTGCCGCTGAGTCATGTTCGCTCTTCTGAGCCTTAATAATAAATATTATATTTGCAATTTGATCACGCTGGCCCCCCGAGAGATGGCGAGTAATAATAGCACGTATGAAACACGGCTTCTTGATACACTCTGTGAGTTAGAAACTTTTGTATTTATGAATGTATATTTACAACATTTTAATTAACGCATAACAGTACGTTTTTATTTTATAATAATGATTTAAAAATTCTATGGTATTATATACCTACTACCACTGCAACCTGGCGACCTGCTCAGAACAGTGGGGAGCCGATGGAAGCAAGAGGCAAGCAGCCGCTCAAAGTGGCGCTCGTTGGGGGAGGCCTATGTTCAACAGTGGATGTCTTCAGGCTGATGATGATGATGATGATGATGACCACTTTGCAAGTTATTCTGCCAAAAAGCAGTAGTGTGCAAGCAGCACTACTGTATTACGGTTTGAAGGACATTATAATAATAATAATAATAATAAATATTAAATATGTGTGGACATTGTAGCTAGTAAATTTGCTGGGCAAATGAGACTTTATACTAGAGACTGTCGATTAATATGTCTGTAGCCTGTAGTGCAGTGCAGTGTCACGCGGTATTTTTTTAATTTAGTAATCCGAGTGATACTTTAATCTGTTATGGGTAGCCCTGACGCTTAACATCAGGTAAATGACTAGCACTCATTTGTTTGTATAAAAAACTTCCTTTTCGAAGCCGTGTAATTGAAAAGCTTTCCAGCTCATTTCCATCAAGTGTATTTATTTTTTCAAATTTTCTTACTGATTTTTATCACATTTCTCCATCCGTGTAACAGCGTTCCCGCTAGTCCATGTGCATTTACATCACTGTCCTCGAAACGTGCCTCCTTGCATCGTTAATCTTGTTTATTATCCTATTTATTATCCTGTAACGGGCCAGGACTCTCAGAACAAGAGAATTTTATACCACTCTAAAATTTACTATGATTTATTGTGGAGAGTGCACCTGAATAGTTTAGTGTTTTTATTAGGTCAGGTTATTTTGGTTTCTTTTAAAAGGTAGAAAATGGGTTATTCCCAAGAGTACCTAACATAATACTTTAATGGTGATAGCATAAACTATAAGTAACATTTAACCGACTTCAAAAATAGAGGAGATTTAATTTTGGTCATGTTTATTGATATTTTTATGAATCGATGAAAAATTAAAGAAAGCCGATAAAAAAATTAAGTAGTCAAATTTTTATGGAATTGATTTTAAAAGTGTAAACCACACCTAAGGATAATCTATAAAGATACTATTATTATACTTGGTCCTTGAAATTTTAGCAACCAGCGGGATTTGAACCCACGCCCTTGAACTCGACCGGCTTGGACGCCCTATACTTATATTTCTAAATCATCTTTTGTTATTGAACATAGACTAAAGCTACCAGAATGTGTTACAACACTTTTCTTAAAAAATATACTTACAAGAGTACCTACCTATATCTCAACATCAACAGCCTCAAGACGTCCCCTGCTGAACATAGGCCTCCCCCAAAGATCGCCACTTTGAGCGGCTACTTGCCTCCTGCATCCATCGGCTAATCTGCTATACAACGCAGTAATAAACCCGCTTATAACTCTTTTCTAAATATAAGTACCGAGAAGAATATATGCACTTAAAGAAAAACAATCAAAGTCACTGCACCCTAGATTGAAAACAGTTTATAGTATAATAATTTTTGTATCAGCTAATTGATCCTTTCTGTTCAATCGACTGTTCAGCTCTCTTCCCCCAAGGGTCTTCTGAATAATCTTTCCAAGGAAAACTTCGCCTTTGTAAACGTATTTTTAAATGACTGCTCTGTATCAGTTTAGAGCTATGAAACAAATGACACTTCGGAAAGCTTTTTTTTTTTCTCTGTGTAAAAAGTAAACTGTTTGAAAAATATTCACATTGTATAGTTAAGAAGTTATAAATAATGTTCAGATTGTAAGTAATGTAAAAAAATATTTCACAGTTCTGTAATCGCATTCTTCTTCTTAGCGAGTCGATGGCAAATGTTACCTATATAGTTACGGCCCAGAACCTGGCTACGTCAACTGCGTTGCTGGTGGCATCCATAAGGTCCTGCATCGAGCTAATGGCAGGACATACAGGACACGTTGTTAGGTGGATCATGGTTTGAGCCGCTCCGCACAAACATTGATGGTTGGGGTCTGCCGAGAATCCCCATTTAGACATGTTGTCCTTGCTGCGGCCAACCTGAGTCCGAAGTCGGTTTAGAGACTTCCAGGTCGACCACGGTTCCTCATGACCTGGTGGGAGGTTCTCAGCAGGTTCGATGAATGGCTGTGGAAGGGACACTCTCTCACGCCACAGGCTGCATCTGGCTGTTAAGGGATCGGAGGCTAAGGGCTTGACACTTTTGGTGAAGCTGGTGCGACTTTTCAGCCTTTGTGGCACAGGGATGTGATCGTGCAGTGGGTGACGAGTGTCGCGCTCTTTTTTTAACATTTCGTTGGAGCTTGCCACAGCCCTGCGGGCATCTGGAGGTGCTATACCAGATAGTGGACACAGCAGTTTGACAGGTGTTGGTTTTAGACAACCCGTGATGATCCGACAGGTTTCATTTAATGCGGTATCCACTACTGCGCTAGTTTTTTTTTTATTTATAGGCATAGCATTTGACCACTGTCTCTCTCACTTGATGGTTAGCGATGACGCGGCCTTAGTGGTGCATGCTTGCGTGGTGTTGCAGAATGACGTGCGCAGTGTAGTGTTACGATAAACTGAGTAATTCAGGTACAAGACAATAGTCGCCAAGGCAAGTCAGAAGCCTTTGGGCGGCCTAAAAATTCTGACACCAGCAGGGTTAGCACGGACGGTAGACAAAATTGTCTTTTCCTTGTTTTACTCCACTTGACATGTAAATTGTATGAAGAATTTGACATAAAACAGGGAAAGACAATTTTGTCTACCGTCCGTGCTAGCCCGGCTGGGCTGACCACTTGCCTACACGAGAAGAAGAAGATTCAGGTACTGAGTGGAACTGCAACTGTTATGGGCGGCGGTGACGCTTAACATCAGATGATTAACTAGCTCGTCACGTCATTTATCCACATACTTATAAGAACTAAACTTTTACACCCTTTTTGGCCTTATTAATAAACGCGTAATAAAGAAAGTAAGAAAAGAAAAAAAAAACAGCTATTTATTTTTACAACAAACAAATTGGTAACAAATTATAAGTCAATAGTAGCTTTGGATTAGTTACTCAAACTTTTGTCTTGCTTTATCCTTGGAATATCTAACTCGATCGAAAAAGACAAAACATGGTTTAACTAGTCCAAAACTACTCCAAGTTTATTAAAAAGGCCCAAAAAGTAGAGACGATTCGAATAATCATTTTAACTCGAGCATGGAGCATAACAAATGAGTACGATCCGGAGCCGCTGGGACCACAGCGCAGCGAGCGCAGTGCGACCTCGACTGGCATATTTAATTCATACTCCAGTAATTTATTTAGCGGTAACACTATACGCTACGATGGTGATTGTTGCAATTGAATGTACCCTACTGGATAGGACATACTGTGGTAGTTATAATAAATCGCGAGGCTTTTCTTTTAACTTTTAAAGACCTATTGACTGACATTTTTTGTTATGATAGGTAGTCTTGTAAAAATTAACTATTTTCTTGTAAAGCGCTATATGCTAATTGTAGCGTTGAAACAAGAGTTGCTATTTACTTAAGTGACTACCCGGTGTGAAACTGCTTTGCATTGACTATTAAATATGATTTTAATGTAATTAATATTCTCAGACCATTAAGATTAAGATGCAAAAACACAACGTACCTATTATGTTTATTTTTAAAATGTTGATGGTGGTGTCATGGCACATCCATTATTAAATCTATGTGGGGAAATGTATGTCGGGTAGAAATACAAATAAAATTGTTGTAAACATGGGAATCCTGCGAGCGGCTACCGAAAATGTCCTAAAATGTTTAATCTCGTTACATTATTAAGGCGAAGTTTCGTTAACACGTTATTCATTTATTTAGCTTTTTGTTTGAATAAGGTATTATTATGTATTTGTCACCGTATTTTGTAAAAACTGATTATTTATAAAAAACGTAACTAATTGCACGACAGTATATGAGTTTACAATAAATCGCAGTTTATAAATAACCACGTTTTTTTATAACAATCGGTTCTTACAAAATGACAGTGACATATTATTATCTAAACGTAAGCTCTTAGAAACATTATGACGATTTTTTTAATTAATGATTATAATGGTGTTGTTTTTGGCCTAACCATGGAGGACTAAAAAACTCAAAATCTCTTTCAGAGATCCTGAAAATTAACGAAGGACTTCTGTAATGAATGAAATTTATAAAGAATTTTGATACCTAATTGTTATGTCAGCATCTCGAAGTCTTACGACTAGAACATTTAGACCATATTTTATTATTTCATTAGGGTCAGAAATGTTTAAACAACCATATAATTTTTCTAACAAAAGATACCTTTGATTTTTGGCCAACTGAGTCACAGAATAACAGAATAACTACTGGGACATTTTCTTGATCGTTCGTTGTTTCTTTTCAGCTTTTGTCGCACTCAATGAAACCGTGCCTTAACACTTAATTATTTAACAAGGATGATGATGCTGTTCCCAACGGTACCATACAGTTGCAATGTCCGTTTCGTGTCATTTACGAACATTCATTAAATGGATATTACGATTTTCTTTTTAATGCCATGGGATTTTTTTTAATTTTTTGTTTTACAACTATTTATGCGAATGTTGTAAACACCTGTTAAGGGCATATGTATCAGAATAATTAGATTAAGATGTATATTCACTGATAATATTTAATACATGTACTGTTGGTGTTTCTATATAAATAAATAAATAAATAAATAAATAAATTGAAGGGATCCGACCGAAAATTTACGTTTTGGGAAGTAGTGGCTATAGGTCATCTTAAATTCTCAACCTATATTACCAGGATGACGGTATAACCATTTTGGATTTGACATTTGCACCAATACAAAAAATAACAAATAATGCTGTAGACAGGCTAAGGCCGTGTTTCCAACCATTGATAGAAAGATCACTAATGACTTGCTAAAGTTGCAACGGCAGGATCTTAGGCTTATAGTTGGCCTCATCACTGGCCACTGCAATTTAAACTATCATCTGTATAAGACTGGGGCCACGGATAGCCCCCTATGCAGAGGGTGCCTGAAAGAAGACGAGACTGTGGAACACGTACTGAGATACTGCACAGCTACAGAGGAAGCCAGATACACATCAGGAATGTTAACACGAGTAGACACACAACAGTCTACTCAGGACATTACGAATGTCTCACCGTCATTACTCCAACACCCACCATCAGTGCCACTGGAGCAGTTGTGCCAGCAGCCTAGAGCTACACTCCGTTATTTTAAGGAGTTGGGGTGGCTCGGTTAGATGCTGGCAGGGGGAAATGCACAATACACCCCTAGCGGGACGTCAGTGCAGGACTTAGCGCCCCCATATTGAATAAGAATAAGAATAAGAATACAAAAAATAACAAATAATGCTAGTAGGTATGTATATAGGTGCCCAATTTAGTCACTGGATTATAGAGTGCCATAGGAGCTGGCTAAGGGAATATCCAGGGAATAAGCAGCAGCATTCTCCTAACTAAGTGCATTAAAAATCTTATGCAATCCCCCTTTACCAACAAGCGTTCAGAGTGCTGTTTTATAAGGGAGACCTATGAGAGAACTTATCCTTTTTTTTTTCAAACACTTATTGTTTAGGTTTGCTATTACAAGGTGACCTTGAATTGGTATATTATCCCGAAAGGGGGTAAATCTACACCCCAAGGTAGACAATTCTTCTACGACTTTACAAAATTAATAGTTTTTCATTGAAGAAATCCTATGTAAAGTTTACGTTCGAAAATAGTCTTGACGCAGCTGGGTGATTGAACTTCGTCCTTGACTTGAGTGCCCATAAATGAGTTTAACAACCTGTGTTTAGAAATGAATTTATGGTATCTTGTTAACTTTGGTAGCGATCACACGTGCAGTTTTGCGAGTGGATTTATTTTTTACCACGGTGATTTGGATAGACCCAGATTCAAGTAAAGCTCTCACAACTTGTAGGGTATCATGGTCCCTGTCTTCCCATTTTGGGATAACATACCAATTCAAGGTCACCTTATATACACATCAACAAAGTCTTGGGATACGTTATTTCGAAATCAGACATACCTTAATTGTTTACAACCTATATTATTTCCTTAAAAAGTTTATATACAGATTGAAACCTTGTTTATTCCTTTTTCATAAACGATAAAACATTGCAAGCAATAACCACCCACGTGCAGCAAAGAAACTACTGCAGATACAACTACCAGCAGCATAATAAATATGGAAACAGGTAGGGAAAAGGTACCTATAAAAATCACAACGGGGTTCACGTTTCTATTTATTTTATTTTCAATTCCATGAGTTTCCATTCAATCTATTGAATACCATTTTTTAAAAATCGTTTTATCCGCATTTTATCTAAAGAAAAAACCAGTAACGTTCCTGTACCTCATATTGTTCGTAAAACAAAACGATCGGCAGTTGTTTATGCTATTAGATTGCTTTCATTGAAAAAGTTTTACATATTATAAAGTTAGTCTATTCTTTCGAATTGTTTTCTGTTCATAAAAAAGTAGAGTTATATTGAAATCATAAAGTAGGTTACTTTTAAAAGCTCGTGTCGTGGTCAGTTATAAGTTTGACTGGCTTAAGATTATAATAATTAATAATAATAATAATTATGAGGAAGGTTCTGGCAACTTGGCAAGTATTAGATAATTTTATTGTGCGATAGAGACGATCGGAATTCGGAAGAGTAAATAGAGTCTGGCAAAGCCAACTCTGCAGTGACATATTTTGGGACCCCCAAAAACTTTTTCATATAGCAATCAGTTTTTTATGTCATTACCTGTCAATTTCATAACATGTCAGAAGCATGTCAGTGTACAATTTTCTGATTGGGTGTGTTTTCAAAAAGAAGCAATGGTTCAACCTTTAGCCATCTCTTATTGAGAAGTTTGAGAAGTTATTCCTTTTTATTTTCATTTCCATTTCAATCAATTTTAGCAAATAGCAATTAGCATGCTAAGACTCGTGAATTAGCATGTTATGAAATTTACGCAAAATCGCATTAATTGCCATCGCTAATAGGCATAGAAATTATAATGAGGTTCTTTTTGTATTCTATTCGAATTAAAGTAGGCTTTATTTTGTCATAATTGTAAGTTTCGTTCGACTATTAGATTTACATTATTCTAGAACGTAACACGCTTGAATTTTATGTAGTTTTTCATTTGTTTATAATTTTCATTTAGTTTCAAGCTTTAACGCTTATATCAAAAGCGAGCTTGTCAAAAATCAAAACTAAAGTTGTAGGAAACCTTGGTACATCTGTAAACTATAAGCAATACCTCAGTATGTCGCGAATGAAAGGTTTGCGTGTGTTAATTTTACTACTAACGCCATCTAGTTCATTTCTTGCGTACTGATAGTCTAGCTGGTGGCTACTCATATTTTTGTCGGGCCGGCTTTTACCAACTAAATTCTTATTGTCATCACCGTCCGTGTCTTGAGCGACCCGGATGATCTGATAGCCGTGGTATTGGTTGGTTAGCTCTTCAGTTCTAGTCTAGCTCAGGTGCCGCAACTCGGCTGGGCAGCGTTCGGGTAGGTTCGACCTATGTTTTCGTCCAAAATACCGCAAAACCCGAAAACAAAAGATTTCAATCATGGTGTGTTGCCAGTGATGACTTATGGAACTGAGAAGTGGTCTCTTCCTGTTGGCCTCAGTACTAAGCTCAAAGTCGCGCAACGAGCTATGGAGAGAGCAATGCTCGGTGTTTCCCTGCGAGATAAGATCCGAAATAAAGAGATCCGCTGGAGAACTAAAGTGGCCGATGTAGCTCTTAGGATTAGCAACTTGAAATGGCACATCGCTCGTAGAACTGACTACCGATGGGGAAGAAAGGTTCTCGAGTGGTGACCACGAACTGAAAGATACAGCGTAGGCCTCCCTATGGGGAACGACGATTTGGTGAAAACCGCGGGGAGCCGATGGATGCAGGAGGTGAGCAGCCGCTCAAATTGGCGCTCTGTGGGGGCTCATGTTCAGCAGTGGGCATCTTCAAGCTGTTGATGATGAAAAAATTCTTATTTCGGTTAAAATGCTCCTGCCGCTGAGCCATGTTTGCTCTTCTAGAGCCATAATAATAGGTATTATATTTGTAATTTAGTCACGCTGACCCCCCGAGAGATGGCGAGTAATAGTAGCACGTACGAAACACGGCTTCTTGATACACTCTGTGAGTTAGAAACTTTTTGTATTTCTATATGTATTTACAACGTTTTAATTAACGCATAACAGTACGTTTTTAATTTTATGTTAATGATTAAAAAAACTTAAGGTGCTTTTATTAACTACCACTGCAACCTGGCGACCTGGTCAAAATAGTGGGGAGCTGATGGAAGCAAGAAGCAAGCAGCCGCTCAAAGTGGCGCTCTTTGGGGGAGGCCTATGTTCAGCAGTGGACGTCTTCAGGGTGATGATGACGATGATGACCACTTTGCAAGTTATTCAAAAGCAGTAGTGTGCAAGCAGCACTACTGTATTACGGTTTGAGGGACATTGTAGCCATTTCGGGATAACATGCCAATTCAAGGTCACCTTATATAGTAATAATAATTGACATTGTGCACTTTGCGATTTTATCAACTTGGTAATTATAATAATTTAATTTAATTTGATTTGTAAAATGCTATGAATAGCCTATTTGCAATAAAACACTACCTTTTGTCTTTTGTCTCTAATATTCAGCAGTGGACTTCATCTCGTTGATAATGTGATGCACCTACGAATGCGTTCATCTCCATTCTTCTGCAAAATTCTCAACTGCGTATTTTATTTAAAGTTACAACTTAGATACCAAGCTTAACCTCAATGTTCTTGTATAATTTGCATTCTCTCCTTTACATAATTGGCTCGTATATTTGCTACAATCTCAGAGCTTCGCTAAGTTCTACAACTTAGCCTTACAAGAAAAGATTAAGTATCTATTCTTGCATTTATTACGTGCACTTCTCGAACATTTTTGTAACGTGATTTTTTTGCACGTTTTAATAGATACGGAGCCCTTCGTGCGCGAGTCCAACTCGCACTTGGCCGGTTTTTTATGTTTACGGGTTCTATTCGCAAGCAGCGCACATCGAGTGGTTACGGGGGAACAAAATGACTCATAGATGAAAATGAATACCTATATAGATCCTGGACCCTAACTAGGATTTCCTGTACCTATAGGGGCCCAGCAACGACGAGGATCATGGTCCCACAACACCCATACACAGAACCAGTATTTCCGCTTGTCCTGTCGCGGGAATCGAACCAGCCGCCTCCGGGTTATGAGCCGAACCACCACACCACAGAGGCTGTCAAAAGATAGCCATTACGATCAACACAATCCTGTGTAGACGGTTAACCCGTTAATCGAGCACTATTGTTCACAGACCGGCCCGCGGGACGGCGGCGCTTGACAGGTTAATAATACTAAATCAACTATCGAAGCGATGTTTTCATTCGGAGGATAATAACGGCAAAATGAAAGTTTATTGTTGTGGTTCCCACGCTGAAACTTTATTAATGTTTTAATTTCAGTTTTTGACCCCCTACCAAACATAGGGATGTTATAAGTTTAACATATCCCCTAACTAAACATAGGAGTGTTATAAGTTTATCGTGGTGTGTCTTTCTGTGGATGAATCGATTTAGATTGTTTTTTACCGTAGAAAAGGTGACTTTATCGATAATGTTGTATATATTATACCTATTATAATTATGATTTTGATAGGCATTATTACTAAATTTTTTTTTTGGATTTATTATCAATATTCCTCAAAAGATAAACATTTGTGAAAACACAAAATAAATATCCCAAAAAATTACCAAGCTACAAGCATTTTAAAAACCGACATATAAAGAGATAGCTCAAACGGCCAGTGACGTCAGAGGAAGGTCGTTTATAGTACCTCATTACTAAGCTGTGGTAGCTTTTCATACAATCTCATCGGCATGTGACGTCACGAATGGATTTTTTATTCAATTAAATTCAATTTAATTGTTTATGTAAGTAAGTAACTGTGGGGGTGCTCTGTTTCGCGAGAAAGGGACAGGAGATGCCTCCTGTAGAAACTTTAAAAGCTTATTACTCCGTGATTTATTTACCGATTTTACTTATTTTTTCAATTATTGCTTTCATTTTTAATCTTCTTTATGAAAGTAACATTTACTTGATCATTTTTAATAGTCGTCATCATGCCTATTACTATCATTGAGGAAAAGTCTAGCCGTCGGAAGATCATTTGGGTTTAGCTTTTTTTCTGGTTGATAAAAGGAGTATGGAGAGTTTTTTTATATTTTTATGTAAACAACTAAACTTGTTATAGATGTTGGCAATTGTATGCAGTTTTAAACAGGAAAATGATGGTAAAGTACTCGCACCTATCATTCTATATTCTTTTGAGGATATTCTGTTAATATTACATTAAAAATAACTGAAAATAGCCATCGTATTTCAGACACAATCGTTTCAAATCCAAAATCTCATTTCAAAAAGTTCCAATCCCCTTTTTTGAAACTCTCAATATAATTCTCAACGAAATAGCCTGTGGCCGGTCTTTTCCGGCGTTCGGTCCACAGATATATTGGCTAAAGGAACCACTTGATACTTTATGTTCGCCTGGTACTTACGTCTCAATTCTACTAATGTTTTGTGGTAAAATTGGTGGTTAGACATTTTAAACACGAAAAGTAGAACCAACTAAGCAACTTGAAATAAAATGAGTTCCACTAGTTATACATGATTTATATTATATTCTAAACACTACTTAGTAGATATCAACATAATCAGCCCATTCCAGCCCAGGCATGTCAAACTTACGGCCCGCGGGCCGCATGCGACCATCTACGCATTTCTTTGCGGGCTGATCCAATTTTACGAACAGCTTCCATTCAGAAAAAAGAAATGTCCCAATTTCAAATAACAATTATAAGTAAGTATCGGGAAAGTGATGAGAAGATTTTTTTATTGCATAAAAACAGTACCTATTTGAAATGCGTTTTGACGAAACAAGATAATATTTAATCTTATTGATTACGCCGCGCTGCGCCGGGTCTTTTCTCTATCGACATCGAATGAGAGTTGATCGGCTCCCCACGGTTCTGACCAGGTCATCAGTCCACCTAGCAGGGCACAGTACTGGGGGGCCGGCCTACGCTGCGTCTTTCAGTCCGTGGTCGCTACTCTAGAACCTTTCTTCCCCAACGGTTGTCAGTTCTACCCTTTAGATACAAAACCCTAAAAAACGACCTCATTATTATAAACAGAAGTCTACAATGCATAAAAACCCCGACAAGCCAAGAAACTGACCCCACAATAAAACCCCGGTTAACCTCGTACACAAAACGTTAAATGTACCAAAAGATACGCCAAAAAGTACAACAAAACTTGCGACTGTGGTTTTACTTCTCTACTCCCTCGTTGTGGTAAACTCTTTGTTAGGAACAATTCTCTTGAATGCTTTTAAAGAAATTGTGTACATGGCTCGTGAAACCTGACTGGAGACTGTGCATTTTTATTAGTGCAATTTTTACAATATTTTTTATGTATTTATGACGAGCCAGTCGTACGGTTTACCTGATAAGCTGTCCATAACAGTTGCAGTGCCTCAGAACTATAAATTATCGCATGACACTGCACTGCACAGTGCGCAGCTGCTGTCAGGATGACGTGCTGTCAGGAAGACTGAGATTGCTCGTAAAGTCTTATAATTATGCCCAGTAATTTCCATTGTGGGACCATGGTCCTCGTAGTTCTTGGATCCCTAGATACCTACAGGGAATCCTAGATAAGCTCCAAGATCTACATTATATGTGATCGTTGAGTTGGGCGTATAATTTCACTAGCTACGGTGCCCTTCAAACCAGAACACAGTAGTGCGTAACATATTCAGTATACCTGTGCTAGTGCTTCCACAATAATGCTTGGCGGCAAAGTAACTGATAAAGCGGTGATACCTACCTACTCTAGACGACTACTGTAGACGAACTCTGTGGAAAAGTCCTACTTGGCTATTTTATTTTCCTGTATTAATTTTATGACGACGTAGATAGGCGTTGCCTGGGCCATTATTCCGTATCGATTCCTTACTTCTAAACCACGCCAATTCCTTGTCTTACATAAGAAATCTGCGAAACTGTATTCTCTATGAAACGAAAACAAAACCGCGCGAAATGAATTTGGAATTGGCGCGATCTGAACTGTCAAAAATCGTATGTTTTGCCGAGACTCGTTCCAAAACATCAACACTTCAAAAGATATGACCACTTATGTCAATATATTTTATTCAAAATAAAGATAACTTTAATGTAAAGTGAAGGTATATCTGACGCGGTGACACGATTTGAATAAGACACGATAACGACGTGGTTTCGTATCGTGTGGAATCTGTTTCTATAGAGAATAACCGCCCTGATGTCAGATCTGCGCATAACAGTTTCAACTTTTTATCAGGGTTTTTTTGGCGGGAACGCGGAAAAGTTCACGTCGTTGCATTGTATTATTTTTCAAAACTTTTGCTTTTTCCAGTGTTAATGTTTAAAATTGGTGGCGTTTTCCGCATTAAGTGCTGAATTACGAGCATGAGTGAGGGCAAGTGATATAATGTGGTGAAACGGGATTTTTCGTGTTGCTTCCAAAACTCCATAGATGCTTCTAGTAAAGTTGCCACCACTTTGCTGGAGCATGACTTAGACTGGACTATGACTACCTGACTTAGACTGGACTATGACTATGACTAGGACATGACTTTTCGTGAAATATATTATAACACGATGAAAATATAATACTTGACACTGGCTAAATACACTATGTGTGGAGCCAAAATATAAGAAGAAAAAAAAAACTTTTTATCAGTGGTACTCTCTGGGGGAGGGCTGTATTAAGCAGTGGACGTCTTAAGACTGTTGATGTGATGATGATGATGATGACGATGGGTTCAAGTAAAGCTGGAGTAGTGAAATAATTCTAGGTCTGTGAGTAAAGCTATTCCCAATCATAGATAAACGTAACAATAGCCGTTAGGGTCTCAACAAACAGTTGTTCCACTCATTGTTAGAAAGTTTATATTACAGCGCTGTTTGTTTAACTAGGTAGTGTACTACCAACGCTGAATGGTGTATTGTGGTTTCGACGTGAATTTATTGCGATATAAAATGGATCCTTTTTGATTAATTTTGTTTATCAAATGATTAGATGATTGGAATCTTGATTGGATATGACATGAAGTGGGGTTGATTTTAGTAGGTATAGAATATTTACACTGGAATTCATAGTCAAGATGGGGGCTCCTCTAGGGGATGATTCAGGCGCTGTGTGGCAAAGTCTACTTTTTTGCATTTCATAAACAAAATTAAGTAGCGTCCAATCTGACAATTCTGACATTGTCAAAGGCAGGATGCTATGAAAGTGAAAGAAGAATGATTCAACATTCAACCTCTATGTTAAAGTCGAATGTTAGATTTTGGGGATTTGTTCTCCCTTTGTTTATGAATACCACTGTTAAAATATCATCTAGGTATCTTTTAGGCAAGTGATTACAACCTAGACCGCATCGTCACTTCCCATCGGGTGAGATAGTGGTCAAACGCAAGCCTATCAAGTCAACCCAGGAGGAACCATTTAAAGCATTTAAAGTAGTTTTTTTTATGTGAATAGATGACGTGACGAGCCAGTCGTTCACCTGATGTTAAGCGACGCGGCTGCCCATAACAGTTGCAGCGTCACTCGGAGCTTTAAAAAAAGTTTTGCGTGACACTGCACTGCGCACGTCATCTTGAGACATCACACAGTCTAGTAATCAGATTACTAGACTGTGAGATCAGGTCGGTCATAAAGTCTCTTTGCCCAATAATTTCACTAGCTACAATGCCCTTCAAACTGGAACACAGTAGTGCTTGCACACTACTGCTTGGCGGCAGAATAACTGGCAAAGCAGTGGTACCTACCTAGACGAACTTTGCAGAAAAGTCCTACCGTCTAGAAAAATTAAGATTTAAGATAGAGGACCGCGTGGTCTCGTTTTTTTGAGTAGGACCACTCCATCTCTTCCCGTGGGTGCTGAAACAGCCGGCTACTAGAATGCTCAAGATTTTAATGTACCGAGGCTGTGTGTGATGTGTTTAATGCAGCCAAGCGATTGATTAAGTCAAATCCTCCTTAGGATAATCGTCCAAAGTGGCATTAATGGGGAGACCTATGTTCAGTAGTGGGCCTCTTCTGCCTGTTGATGAATCACGTACAATTTTTGTACAAAAGCCTCTGAAATAAATAAGGAATGTATATGATTATGTAGGTTAGGTATTATGTAGGTTATCATATTATCATGTATTTCATGCTTTGCCTTTTAGATGGATAAACAGACGAAGCGACTGGATATTAGACTTTTGTCCTTTTAACGTAAATGAAATAAAATGAGATGAGATGAGGTGAGGTGAGGTGAGGTGACATCTCACCTTTTAACGTAAATGAAATAAAATGAGATGAGATGAGGTGAGGTGAGGTGAGGTGAGATGAGATGAGATGGGATGAGATGAGATGAGATGAGATGAGATGGGATGGGATGGGATAGGATGGGATGGGATGGGATGGGATGGGATGGGATGGGATGGGATGGGATGAGATGAGATGAGATGAGATGAGATGAGATGAGATGAGATGAGATGAGATGAGATGAGATGAGATGAGATGAGACGAGACGAGACGAGACGAGACGAGACGAGACGAGACGAGACGAGACGAGACGAGACGAGACGAGACGAGACGAGACGAGACGAGACGAGACGAGACGAGACGAGACGAGACGAGACGAGACGAGACGAGACGAGACGAGACGAGACGAGACGAGACGAGACGAGACGAGACGAGACGAGACGAGACGAGACGAGGTGAGATGAAATCTTTATTTGCTCGAATATAGGTTACATAGATGGCATGGATAACATACATTATTATCATGATTAATTCGGTTTATGCAATAAGAAATAACAATCGAGAAAAGGTTGGCCAATAGCTTTGGCAAAGATATACAATATTAATTCTGTTTCTAAGCAAACGTAGGTAATGGATTCTGAGAAACAATTACTAGTCATTGTATAGGTAAAGTATGAGATATACGTAGACAACCGTTCAAATATCATTATATTGGGGTCAACGCGCATTTGTGTGCGAACGCAATTAATTCAACCTTTCAAATACTAAGGTTTCGCGTGACACTGCACTGCGCTCGTCATCCTGAGACATCACACAGTCTAGCAATCAGATCACACTGTAATCATATCATAAATTCTCATTTGCCCAGTAATTTTTCTAGCTACAATGCACTTTTAAAACACATACGACATAGTAGTGTAGCATAGTAGTGTTGCACACTACTGCTTGACGGCAGAATAACTGCCAAGCGGATATTAGAGTACCCATGATGAAATAAAAAAAAGAAGGATTGAGTTTTGATTGACATCGAACTGAAGCCCAAAATGGCGGACATATTACTTATGTGTGTCAGATGAAAGTAGGGCGACCGGCTGCATATGATGTGAGTGTGTGCGTGCCCCGCTCGTACGTACGAAGCGTTCCGGCTTCCTAAGGGTGCTTCAGTTTCGGATCAGACGGGATGCCCTCCTTCTTTTTTTATTAGCTCCATGAGAGTACCTATCTTTATTGAATAATTATTGTAATGGTTTTTGATGTCTACTTACATCCTATACCTACCCTGTAATTAGTATTCTATGCCATTGCACAGAACGCAATTTGATTTCAGCTATAAACACACGAAAGTAAAAGGTACTATTCGTGCGTGCTTATGAAAGAATCTACCCTGCGACTTGCACAAATAGATAAGTACATAACATAACGTAATTACATGAGCGTTGTAAAATTTCGAAGACAAACGCAACGGGGATATAGCTCAGTGGTAGAGCAATCGACTGCAGATCGATAGGTCCCCGGTTCAAATCCGGGTGTCCCCTTCTTTCTATTGTCTATTATGCTTTTTAATAATTATTATATCATAAAAACAATACATAGGATGTTTCTGAATAATGTATTTTCTTTCTTTATTTTATTTTTTTTCTAAATCATACTAGTTTCTAAACTAATAAGACAGCCTCCGTGGTGTGGTGATTGAGCAGGTCGGCTAGGGTCCAGGATTTATGTATGTGATCGTTGGGCGTTATTTATAAAAAAAAATTGATACGAAACTAAGTACTTTTATTAACTGATATGCGGTCATAAATACTTAAATAAGTAAAATCATAGAATGCATAACAAAACTAAAAAGACGGGAAGGGATGGGGTGGTCCTATAATCTTACGCCGCCTGAACCACGGCGGCGACGAATATTATATATAGGTTATATATAGGTATATATAGGCTTACCTGCAATTAGCAAATATTTATTTTAATATACTGACTACCAGACATGATTGTTTATTTTATTTAATTGCTTATGTAACAGCATGCTGCACCGTCAGCATTGCTATGCTGATTTGTTTAATCTAAATGTTTTAATTATTGACAATTGGTCAATGCATGCTTTTCTTATATTTTGGCTCCCCACATAGTGTATTTAGTCAGTGTCAAGTATTATAATTTTCGTGTTATTAAAGATTTCACGCAAAGTCATGTCATAGTCCAGTCTAAGTCATGCTCCAGTAAAGTGGTGGCAACTTTACTAGAAGCTTCTATGGAATTTTGGAAGCAACACGAAAAATCACGTTTCACCACATTATATCACTTGCCCACACTCATGCTCGTAATTCAGCACTTGATGCACAAAACGCCACCAATTTTAAACATTAACACTGGAAAAAGAACGAGTTTTGAGAAATAATACAATGCAACGACGTGAACTTTTCCGCGTTCCCGCCAAAACTCCCAATGCATGCTTTATAGGGTTCCGTACCGCCCCAAGGGCTATTACTAAGGCTTCGCTGTCCGCCTGGTTGTCCGTCTGTCTGTCTGTCGGTCCATCTATCACCAGCTTGTATCTCGTAAGCCGTGAAAGTTAGACAGTTGTTTTCACAGATGGTGTATTTCTGTTGCCGCTATAACAACATATACTAATAAACAGAATAAAATAAATAGGTATTTAAGGGAGCTCCCATACAATACACGTGATTTTTGCTCGTTTTTATAAATAACGGTACGAGACCCTTTGTGCGCAAGTCCGACTCGCACTTGAACGGTTTTTTTATTTAATTATATCTATTTATTTATTACAACAAACAGTTCCCGATTGTACTTTAGAAAATGACATAGTTCTGCAACTATGTATAGATACCTATTAAACTATTTATACTCTGTCGTTGAGTGTAAAGCATCAGTATGACCAATAGCCCGTCGGACCCTCGTCAGCGGATCTAATTAACGATCCGGGAGCGACACGACAGCGGGCGACAGCGAATTATTAGCGAAACTATCGATGTCCGGCAATGACCAGAGGAACGAAGTACGGAGTCTGTACCTAATGGTTTGTGATCTAAGCACTAAGAGAGATTTTTTCCTATTCGCTAGAGTACCTACTAAAATAAGAAGGACTCCAGGCGGGCTAATAGCATGCGTACCGCGGCTAAATCTGAACGCTTTTTTCTCGTGAGAGACCGTGACAACGCTATGGTACCGCCTAAGTGCGTCTCACTCTAACAGCGACGACAAGTTTTCTCGCGGTGCGCATGCTAGCTACACAGGTCTCCGCCGTTGGAGTATTTGTGTTGGCACCCCAAAACCCACTGGGTAGATGCTGGCGGGAATATACATTATGCACATACTCCCCAAGTGGGACGTCACGTGGCAGTGTAGGCCTTACCCTCCACTTCAATTAGAATTGAAGCTATCTAGGTACTAGTAGGTATATAATGTTTTTTTTTTACAATTTATAGGCATAGCATTTGACCACTGTCTCACCTGATGGTAAGTGATGACGCGGCCTGCGGTGGTGGATGCTTGTGAAGACACCCAGGTTATAGCTATCTGGAAACAAGGACGACGGCAAGACGTATCTAGCCGTATTTTGGCTAGTAATAGTTATTTGTGCAACAAGAGAGCAAAGTTGATTTTTGCTTCGAGTGCTGATGTAGAATCCCGAGCGAAAATTTGATGCAAAAACTTTGCCTTCGAGTAATACATACAACTTGTCACCTCAGCAGTGAGAACATCATTCATTACAGGTAGGTACTTACTACTTACAAAGTAACGAAACGCTCTCGCATTCCCGCCAAAAGAATGACAAAAAAAAGAAAAAAAAACAGGAAAAAAAAATCATGTGTTCTCCAAAACTCCATATAAATGTAACCTAAAGCTGGCTAAATATACTTACCGCAAAGTAATAATATTAAAAAATCACTTTGTCTCACGCAGTGAGCAAAATTCGATTTTGCACACTGTTTTCTCGCAAAGGGTGCCTGTTCGAGCTGCTGAGGTGAAAATAATTTTTCTTTTCTAACCAAAACTTCTAGAATTTTTCCTTGTTTCACCGCGGTTTTCACCAGATCGCCGATCCACCTAGTGGGGGGCCGGTCTCTGCGTTTTCCGTTTCTTAGTCGCCACTCGAGAACCTTTCTTCCCCATCGTTTGTCAGTTCTACCAGCGATGTGGCCTGCTAATTGCCATTTGAACTTACTACTTCATCTAAAATAGCGTTTCATTAAAAACTCTACTAATCGGTGACAAAATTATTACCAATAATTACCTATCATGAGTGCTGAAAACGAACCTAGCAATTTCTAAAAACTCAATTAAAAAGCTGTACAATAAAAGAGAGCTACGTCAGTCAAAGAAAGGGGTAACAAACAGGGACAAAGAAGGGTAGCGAAGTGTCTTCGACGTAGCTCCTAACACCTTCCAGTACGGTTCAGAGTTTTAAGCCTGTTTTTCATGGGAGCAGGGTTGTCCAAAGTTGGAAAAATATTTTAAAACACGAAAAAAATATTTTTTTTTATTGTGGAACAATGATTTTGGGCTGTTTTCCTTACAAGGTTACGATGGCTCCTAGATAGCTTCCTAAGTCCTAAGTAGCTTTCCTAGTTTTTTTTTATTTGAGTGAATGACGCGACTAGCTAGTTTGCTAGTTTTGCTGATACTACAAATTTTAATATAGATGGAATATTCTGATATGTGCTACCACTTTGTATAACTACTAGTTGCACTCGGTGGTTTCACCCGCGGATAAAAAGCATTCTATCTGTATTCCAAATCACATCAAAATCGGTTGAGTAGTTATGGAAATAGAAGATAACCAACATGCACAATTGCACATAATATACCAAACTTTCGCATTTATAATATTAGTAGGATGACCTAGGTGGGAATCGAACTCACAACCTACAATACAGAAAACAGAGTTATTACCAACTGAGTGTTAAATACTTAAGACCATTCAAATGAAATAACCGGCCAAGTGCGAGACGGACTCGGGCACGAAGGGTTCCGTCCGTACCATTATCTATAAACACGAGCAAAAAATCACGTTTCTTGTATGGCAGCCCTTTAAAAATTTATTTTATTCTGGTCTTTTTAGTATTACTATTGTTACAGCGGCAATAGAAATACATGGTCTATTCAGTGAAAATTTCAACTGTCTAACTGTCACGTTTCATGAGATACAGCTTGGTGACAGACGTCTGTCTGTCTGTATGTCATAAACTGGTTTAGCCCCTAAGTGAACCCTAGTAGGTATTATATTATCTGGACTATTACTAAGAAGTAACAGGGTTTGCTCTACCCTTAACTCTAAAAAAACGATCAGTTGATTAGTAATCCTTCAAATAAGCCAGATATCTACCAGCCCTCCAAAACCACAACACATCGTCTTTCTAAGGTAAATAAAAAATAAATTCATCCCCGTCAACCCTACAAGTACATGTAGGAACGTTAATTAAGGCGCGTTTCATTTCGGCTAAGGCCCCGCGACTCACCCTCGCGTTCAATTACTTTTTAATTAGTAACAAATACGGAAACAGTAACTGCTAATGTACTTTGTTTTAATTTTGGATGCTATTGCGGTTGGGAGTATAATAATTGTTAATGGGCTCCCTGTGCTCATGGTGTTATTTGACAGGGAAATGAGATATGTTGAAATGTCTTTCTGCCTCTAAGTATGTAAAATGATGCTTTTCTTTGATTCTAAGGGAGGGTTTTAGAGTTCCGTACCACAAAGGTAAAGCGAACCCTATTACTAATGCTCCGCTGTCCGTCTGTCTGTTTGTCTGTCACCAGGCTGTATCTCGTGACCCCTGATACTTAGTTGAAATTTTCACAGATGATGTATTTTCGTTGCCGCTATAACAACAAATACTATAGTTAAAATAGAATAAAATTAATATTAAAGGGGGCTCCTAAACAATAAACGTGATGTTTTGCTCGTTTTTATAGATATGGTATGGAACCCTGCAAGCGCAAGTCCAACTCGCACTTGGCAGTTATTTTATTCGTAGTTAAAATCACCAATGAACAAAATTAAAAAAAAAAATTAAACCACCTACTACATTTTTTATTTAGATTGGAGCTGTTTAAAAAGATCAAAACAAAACCTAACGATTTCGACAGACTAGATGAAAGAGACTTGTTTAGTTCCGTCGTGTAGATTCCGTAATCTAGGCAATCTAGCCGTAATAATCCAAGTAGCACTCAGCAAAGCGCTTACTTATTCAGTAGCTCTGCTTCAAGCGCTGTTTGGTTAATATTGCAGTGTAAGTACCTATCTGGTGCGCGGATGTGCAGCGAAGCCTTAACAAAAAAATGGAAGGTTTTTTTATATTTTTATGCCAGATAGAGTTCCCGGTATTTATCCATTTTACCCTTTACTTGTTTTAGGGTTCCGTACTCAAAGGATAAAGCGAACCCTATTACTGAGGTTCCGCTGTCCGTCCGTCACCAGGCTGTAATCTCATGAACCGTGATAGTTAGACAGCTGAAATTTTCCCAGATGATTTATTTCTGTTGCCGCTTTAACAAAAAATACTAAAAAACAGATTAAAATTAATATTTAAGGCGGCTTCCATACAATAAGCGTGAATTTTTTAAAAAGTTATACGGCCCACCTGATGAGAAACAGTCACCGTAGCCTATGGACATCTGAAAAATTATTTATCAATAGAAAAAATACATAACTATGTTGAGATAAGAAATTGTCTACCGCTGCAGCTGAGGTCGCCACTGCACGCCTTTTTAAAAGGTTAATACGGTTACCTAGTGCAATCCCGTTTTTGGAAAAAGTCAAAGGGGAATCATGAAGTATTAAACCCGGTTTAGTTACTCAAACTAGTGTGGGCTATCGATAGTTAAGGGAACACGTACATATATACTTAGTTAAGGAAAAATTATAATCACGAGCGGGAAATGAACCCGCATCCATCCATCCATCCCTCAAAGCGGATTATGATTTGCTTCAGCTACCGTGACAAGTGGTCTCATGTCCGAATTTTTCCTTACAACCAACTTACAGGGTTGGTACTTAGCGCCATCTATTGAGTAATTCTTGAGAATCAACCCAAATGTAATCTGTAGATTACGCCTGGGATTACGCTGATCAGGCGATCTAGGTATATGATGAGCTATAAAAATAATTAGTAAGCACCTAAAATCTAGTAGGGTACCGATTGTTTTTCTGGCAAATACATTTCGATACTAATGAACGTTAACTTATTAACAAATTAGTATTGACTGGTGTAATTAAAACTATATCGATAGTTTTATACAATCGAAAGTCAGTTACTATGACAAAAGCTAGGTATTTCATAACTATCAACAATTTCAAACCGGAACTATAAACCACCATCTTGCAGATACGATTCTATCTCTCAGAATGACCATTATCTGATATAACACTTTATTTCAAGACTCAGCTCTGCGAACAATTTAATATTGTATAAAATATATTTCTAAGGCGAACAGGCAAGCCATTTGTGGTTTATGTTGCAATGGAGTGATAAGCAACGCGATTTTATATATAACCTTTAGGACCTTTTCTAACCTCTACGAAAGATCCCCCCACAAATTAAATAGTGTCCAGCTTTCTTATCATTAGCCTACAGCACTCAAAAATTAGTAAACGCTATTTTATCCTGATCACTTCCAGAATATAACTTTGATTTTCTTGTTGAGGCTAAGGAAAGCTGGAGAACAGCCTGCCCAGGCGATTCTTTGCCGAAAACCTCCGTTTCTCAGAGGCTGTGGGACGGGCCGCTCTGTGCTTTGGAATATAAAATACTCTTAGACATTGCAAGTTCTTCTGCAAAGCGTGCTCGCCTGCTCGCAGTCGCTCGTTGGGAGTCGGGGTTTTTTTTATATTTATGGATATTTTACACAGCGCCATCTAGCCCCAAACTAAGCATAGCTTGTACTATGGGAACCAGATAACTGATACAATACTTAGATACATTTTTTTGTTTGTAAATACATACATAGAATACTATATAACACCCAGACACGGAACAAACATCTATGTTCATCACACAAATGTTTGTCCCGGGTAGGAATCGAACCCACAGCCCTCAGTTCAGAAGGCAGGGCTACTATCATCCATCGGGCCCGTTGGCGGCATGCTTTGCCTTCCCGAAATTTCGGTAACCTTTTAGATAACAATACCTTCCGGTTAGCCGTATCTTTACGAATAGGTGCACCTAGCCAAGTCCCTCATTGCTGTACTTGCGGTAAAATGGTGGACGGGCTCGGCCATCACGGACTGTCCTGTATTAAAAGCACAGGACGAATACCGCGGCACGCCGACTTGAACGATATCATCCGTCATTTAGTTAGTGCCGGTGTCCTATCAGTACTAGAACCTAATGGACTGATGCGAGACGACGGCAAAAGGCCCGACGGGATGACTCTCATCCCCTGAAAGATGGAACGGCTACTAGTGTGGGATGCTACATGCGTTGGCCCCGTCCCATCTTCCTTTAACAACAGTTCAAGCCGGCGCGGCCGCCATCAAGGCCGAAAACCTCAAACGGCACAAGTATGCATTCCTTGATAGGGCCACATGTTTGTGCCGTTTGGGGTGGAGACAATGGGTCCGTGGGGGCCCGCTGCCATGGACACGTACCGGGACTTGGCTAAACGTTTGGTGGAGGCATCAGGTGACCAGAATGCTGGCTTTTATTTTGCTCAAAAGATGAGCATTGCCATTCAACGTGGCAATGCTGCCAGCATTCTGGGCACTTTTCTCTCCACCGACGGTTTATTTTAAGTTTTATATTTTAGTTTTAATGTTTTTAGGTATGGTGTAGATTTTAGGTGTAGTTTAGTTTAGTATATGTATATTTTATGTTATTTAAGTTTTTCCTAATAAAGTTAATATATTAAAAAAATAGTACAAGTCCTAGTGTCTGTACAGCAAATACAAAAAAAGATAAAAAAAAATATCTAACTCCATTAAATATTTTTTTTTATCTCTCCCATACAACAAACGTGATTTTTTGCTCGTTTTTATACAATACAATACAATACAATACAATAATACTTTATTGAACACCAAAAAATCACACAACTATGCACATGATACAACACAAAGAATGGTAGAACAACGGGCGGCCTTATCGCAAAAAGCGATTTCTTCCAGGCTACCTTTGTATGGACAGAAATAAAACAATCTTAAAAAATGCGGTTGGTGCTGTACAATTTAAATTTTTATAGATAATAGTATATACGGAACCCGTGAGTCTGACTCGCACTTGGCCGCTTATTTTATAATGAAGAAGTGTAAGGCATTTTTACTCTTCTGTAGGCCTAGCACGAATATTTACGCGCGTGTAAGTGTAACGTTATAACGTAAGCCAGTTGTATGGCATTTGATCAGCGCCCCATACAACTGCCTTACGTTAACGTTACACTTACGCGCGCGTAAATATTCATGCTAAGCCTACTAAGACAGGCCCGATAGCTTAGTTGGTAGTAGCCCTGCGTTCTGAACTGAAGGCTGTGGGTTCGATTCCTACCCAGGACAAATATTTGTATGATGAACATAGATGTTTGTTCTGCGTGTGGGTGTTATATTGTATTCTATGTATGTATTTACAAAAACAAAAAAGTACCTAAGTATTATATCAGTTATCTGGTTCCCATAGTACAAGCTTTGCTTAGTTTGGGCTAGATGGCGCTGTGTGAAATGTCCACACATATTTATTTATTTATTATTATTTATTTTAAAAAAAATGGTAATAATGAGTTAAGTCCGCTCCGCTTACTGCTATGTGTACAAGCTAACTGAAGACGTAGCGTTAGTACAATATCTACGTTTGGCACATGGAGAGGAACCGTAACTTTCTCACATTTTTCAACAGTTATTCACGTAAATGGGTAATTATTGTTTACAGGTGCTCTCGCAATTTTGCCATTTACTAAGGCTGAGTTGCACCAGCTTACTAGTAACTTTAACCCTAACTATAACCGCTCCACGCTTCGCGGGGCGGGCTAATGTCAAAATTTGACCGTAACTTTAACCGTGATTATGGTGCAACTCAGCCTTAGAGAACATTGGGATTTTCCGGATATGCAGTACTTATTAGGTCAGCTTTTGTAGGGAAAGCCAACTGACGTTGTTCTTCACATTACTTGAGAGCTATTTATTATATCTACTGGTAACTATAAAATAAATAATAAATAAATTGTGTTTATTGTAACATGAACGGTATATTTACCAATTATACATATTACACATTATTGTCATCCAATTAGGTAGCAACAATTATTATTTATAGGAAATTAAAACAATGTCAAAAAATTTGAAACAAGTAATAGTTTCAAATTTACATATTCATGAATTTTATAGCAGAATCGCCTGATCAGCGTAATCTACAGATTCTACTACTGAACTATGATTATTATCTCTGGAATACCGGTATTTGAGATGACAACAGAATAACAATGCATGCGTGATCGATATCGAGTCGCTGGGAGTTAAAATTCATGAAAATGGATAAATTTCAGGTGGATTGAATTGGCTTCCAAAAAACTGAATTTGATAAGATGGAATCAAAGTATGCTTTCTTACCAAGCAGCAAGCTTTCCTATCAGAAACTCGTCACGTCCTAACTCAATCCCTATCTCTATCTTTCGCCCGGAAAATTACATTGCACCACTTGCACCTAATTTAAACGGGTCAATTTCGCGAAGCCTATTGCCATATTCTTTTTCTTACTTTCAACACTAACCCCCATATTCTAAGACGTTACCTCGAGATTACTCCACTCGACTCAACCACGAATTAACCTCATTTTTGGGATTTGGTATTTTTAGTTGAAAATAAATAATCAACTTGACATTTCTGCGTCAAATTTTCTCAAACGAGAGAAGAGAAGCCACTGTCAACTCAAGGTACGGCGCGATGTACTTTGAGTTTCCCTCAAAGTTAACTAGAAGTCAAGTGAAGAATTTTTGGAGAAATGTTTTATAATTCGGGAGTAAGTTTATTAATTTGAAGTGAAGTGTGGGTAATATTTCCCTTTGGCCTTGAATCTATAATTATTTTCTTTCTATATTATCTGTTTTTATAATTTTATACAGTAAAAATGAAACATAACTTGAATTGAAACTATAAAAAGAAGTTTGTAATAAAGTATTTATATTTAATTTTTTTTACATCGCATAATAATTATTTGCTTCTGGTATTCCTTATAGACCGTCCTGTCACTGATTTTCCTATAGTTTTGTATCCATGCATAAAGTCATATTTACACGTAATATCTAGGAAACTTTCCCGGGGGCCTAACACAACCTCTTACAAGCATTATTACTTCAATCATACTTTGAAAAATGTCATAAAAGTAAGAATGTTGTTGACGCAGAGCAGTTTTGATGACGTCACGTTAAATCGTTCACATAATGATGACACCGTCGTGCGACAGTAGTCCTGTGTCGGTCGTTCATTTTCGGTGATCTCGGTCGTTCGTGATTGACTATCCAAGTGACAGAGTCAAAAGATTCGATCAAAATGTCGGTCATCGGTCTCGAGAACCAATGCAATGCGGAAAAGTACTTTATAAGTAAGCACTTAAGGTTGATTTCAGAATAATCGGTATTTAACGGAGTCAAAAGATTCAATCACGTCGATCGGTCATCGGTCTCGAAAACCAACGCAGTGCGGAATAGTACTTTATTTACCAGCGCTTAAGGTTGATTTCACAATAATTGTTATTTAACTTACGTCGTTTCAGTTTGAAGTGATACCGCGCCGCTGTGCCGGTCGTTCGGTCGGTCACGAATCGGTCTCCGTGCAGTCAGTCTCACTCACTCAGTCGGTCCCAAGGACCCGGGTCTTTAATGATTGAACGAATCGGTCAGTCACAAGAAGGCATAATTCGATCCTTTTGATTCGGTCAATCACGATCGACAGAGGACTATGCGACAGTGATAACGCTATATAAAAATGTAGACTTGTCGTTCTCAAGCAGGAATACTTTATAATTTCATGGTACGAATTCAAACACTACTTTTATAACCTTGAAGCATTACTGTCACGAACCATTATGGCTTAGTATTAGTTTGTGGTAAGGTTAGGCCCCTGTGTCAATGAAGAAAACGGTCTAATTTAAACTATCCTTATGCAACGACGGCTGTACTCAGATACACGTTCATCAAAGAACACATATTCTGACCGCGTGCGATTTTGAAGTAACCCTGTTCTCCCCAAGCTTGTCCCCAAGAGTTCTTGATCAACCAGTAATCAACACCGTCCTCTGTAAGTTGGAATACAAGTATATAAAACAGTGAACAAAACCAATAAAAACTCATATCCCTAATATATAAAAGAAAAACGTTGTTAGTTTGTTTGTGTGGCTTTTACGCTTAAATGGCGGAACTGATTCTCATGAAACTTTGAAAAGATTGCTTATACTACCTACCTGAAAATCATAGGTATCTCGGACATTCAGAGTTCCCGCAAAACAATGGGTAAAAGGTACCATCATTTTCATCAGTCTGCAGACGTCCACTGCTGAACATAGAACTACCCCATAGAGCACCACTTTGAGTGTCTGCTTGCTTCTTGCATCCATCGGCTCCCAGCAGTTTTGCCCATGTCTTTGCTCCACCAGGTATAGAACACAGCAATGGCAAGTTGAAATGGCAATGGGCAGGCCACATCGCTCGCAGAACTGACAACCGATGGGGAAGAAAGGTTCTCGCGTAGCAACCATTAGCCGGAAGACGCAGCGTAGGCCAGCCCCCCACTAGGTGGACCGACGACTTGGTGAAAACCACGGGGAGCCGATGGGTGTAGGAGGTGAGTGGCTGCTCAAGGTGGCGCTATATGGGGGAGGCCTATGCTCAGCAGTGGACCTCTACGGGCTGTTGATGATGATGATAGAACCCAGCATACTCTCCCTTCTCCAGTGTAAATCATATATCCTCACCTGTGCCATAGCCAACTAGTAGAACAGCGTGACTGATCTCACCGGGGCAGTCGGTAATAACTCCATCCGTATAATGTTGTAGAGCGTCAGCAGCTAGTGCTGAAACATGTGACTATTTGTACACTTTAGACATATTATATAATGATAAATAAAAAACGCAAAACGATCACATACATAGATCCCAGGATCCAGACGCTTACTAGGATTCCCTGTACCTAGGGAACCCAGAAGCTACGAGGACCATGGTCCCACCACACCCGGAAACAGAACAAGTATTTGTGCTTTTATTTCGGTTTGCTTTTATAAGTATACTGAATCATTTATTGTCGTTATCAACACAAAAAAATACATATCAATAGAACAGCTTAAACCAAGTAGGTAGGTACATTACATTCATGTTATAGGACAATGGGGGTAGCTGCAGCACGTGCTGCGGTCACACTACGGGCGAACACAGCGCTGTTTTTCAAGCTACCCCTACGCTTGGACAGATTTGCGCCAAGTAGTAAGTAATAAAGCGGTTTTAACCATTTCTGTAAAGATATTATACATACGAATAATACCAATAAATAAAAACAACATAAATACTATAACGTGAACAGCAACTTCGAATTAAAAAATAATAACAGAAAAAAAAATTTAAAGGTGAGTGCTCTTATTTTTGTCTATTTAGTGCGTGTGATTGTATAATGTGTTTAAAAGCGTGTAACTATGTGGTGTGTTAGTGTGTATTTTCTACGTGTAATGTAGGGGTGTGTGTGGGTGTGTGCGAGGCGTGCGTTAGAGTTGTGTGTGAGTTGAAAGTTAGGAGGTGCATGTGTGTGATGTGTGAGTTTACGAATGTAACGTTTGTCTGCCCTGTATTTTGAAGGTTGCTTCAAAATTATGTATTGTTTTATGCAAAAGTATGAAGTACCAGGAGACCAGAAATACCGAAGAAGTTGAGGGTCTAAGACTTTAATGCTGCAGCGATGGTAGTGCTATCGTATTTCAGTTTGAAAGTAGCAGTAGATTTACATAGGCTGGTGATGATGCTGCAAGTCAACTTACCAATAGCTATCGGACCGTTACTGTACAAAGTTTCTTTGAGCACGTTTTCATCTTTGAAATCGTAGACAGTACATCCACTCAGCTGAACGAGCGCCAAGGGTTTTTGGAATTTACATTGTTGATTACGGACGTGTACATACGGATAGTCTGATTCTCCTTCGATACCACCTGCTTCAATGATTTCCCTACGAATAATTAATCATATTAGTTTGAGTTATTGTGAAACCGAATGCTAAAAAGAAATTAAAATCGGTTCTGTAATCGAATATGGCCTGCCATTTCAACTCGTTCATTCTAAGAGCTTGTTGGTTTCTATATCAGTCACTTAAGTATTCCTGCGGATTGCCTCATTTCGGATCTTATCTTGCAAGGAAACCTTGAGCTCTTCATGCTTAAACATACTTACTTCATACACTGAGCCATGACTCCTCCTTCGCATCCGAAATTCTGTGTAGAACAATCCACCAGCTGCTGTTCGGATAGGTCTAGAATTTGTCCGCCGTATTTGATAGCATACAAGCTCTCTATGTTACCTGGAAAAAGAACATTCAAGTACCTGCCTAGTCTATGCCTTATGTATTTTTGTCAAGTTGCAAACATAGTGAATTCTAGTAGAGGATAAAAGGATGAACGGGTGGCGAAGGGAAAGTCTCTCTTCGAGGTCCGGTTGCCTATCCTTCCATGTAACCTTTTCCCCTATCTTTTTCCACGACCCTCTCTCTTCTCTTCAACAAAAACAGGCATAGGAACCCTAATATAAGAACTTGCTACACTTGATGGTAGTCTTATTAAGACTAATAAAAATACTACATACACCCCAAAAACTACTCTGTTCAGTTTAATTTATTGCCATCTCTTTCTATGAATGACTGCAAGACTTTATTAGAAACAAGAAAAATTTTAAGGTACCGAAAACGGAATGGATTTTACAGTATAAACAACGCTTAACAAAATTTGCAACCAGCTCTTGCAAAATTTTTAAGAACTATTAATAATTTTGTAGTTACTCACCGATAGTGGAGAAAGCATAGCATGATCCACACTGGTCCTGGTCTTTAACTGGGGTGACTACGTTTCGAGTCCTCCAGTCAAATTCTGCCGGAGCTGCCCCAGTAACTATGTCTTTGTCTGTGGCGTAGGTACAGAACGATGTTTGGTTGAGCTTATCGGGAACAAAACCCGTGTATTTTCTCAAAAATTCTTTTTTTGACAGGTCGGAAAATTTATTCATTGCTGAAATTAAAAAAAAAAATATTTTATTCCTATGGTTATTAGCATAAATTAAAACGTTACTGAAATGTTTAACTGCGCTTGTACTTCTTTAAGGGAAAAATGCTTTAGATTTTTTTTTTAATTAACGATGTATTATAATACCAACGACTACTAAAAGCAGTAGCATGCACACTGCAAAAATTTAATTGGACCATGTACTACCCGTGTTGAACTATATAATATGCCCACTACCAGTAGTTAACGCAAACTGCTGCATTATTCCGCTGAATTTTAATACTGATTCGTTGTGCCACACAAGTGCCTAACTTCTTGTATAATTTCTGGAAAAGTCCTGTGTATTCATAACACTTTCAGAAACAATAAAATGGTATTAACCTTATTTAAATCTTACCATACACAGCGCCACCTTTTGCGTTCATTACATTAATCTTCTTCAAATTATCCGTGAAAATTTTTAACCGATTTTGTTTTTCAGTTTCTGTGTCGTACTGTTTGTTGTATGTTTTGATGAAATCATCGAAATATTTGGGGGCTTGCTCTATATCATACACTGGTCTATCCTGTTCCACAGAATATGCATACACACATGGAATAAATAGTAAAAATATGCATAGCATGATTAGTTTTAAGCTGTAACTTATTATTATTTTAATATTTAAAGTTTGCACTTTCGTTTACAAAGAATGAACCACTATGAGGTTAAAAACTCTGGAATTATAATTATATAGGTATATTTTACGTAATTAGATATTAAAACAATGTAGGTACCTACTTACATCTTTTTGTTATCGATAAAGGTATTTTCTATAACATTTTTTCACTAAGAAATACGTAGAGTATTTATGTTATGTCCAATAAATATCCTTACAAATATTTATTTGAATTCTATTACACTTTATATGTGTAAAGAATTTAAACATTTAAGTTTAGGTATTTATAAATCAGATTTTAAATTAAAATTGTTCTTCAAATACGGCGCTTGAAAATAAAATGTATTTCTTATTTTTTATACTTTTGATTGAGGCTATTTTTACCCAATCAATAGGGAGCAATATACCAGTGATTTATGATATAGAAAACGTTGAAGTACTATTTGAAAAATTCATAATAACGTATAATAAAACTTACTCAAGTGAATCTGAGAAAAAAATGAGACTGGAAATATTTGAAGCGACGCTAACAACTTTAAATGTTATAAATTCGGCTGATACTGCAACATTTAGTAAGATTTTTTTTTATCCACAGAGCATTAATAAAGATGAAGATTCAAGGAGATTTTTTGTGCTGCGTGGTCTAAAATTTTTTGTAGTTGTAGGGCACAGATATTTAATGAGCAGTAACAATAACAACCATCTTTCACGAGCTTCAAAGAACGGCAGCACTAATTTATAAAAATACTTTTCAGCTATCAACCAATTTGCTGATTTAACGGAAGACGAGGTCTTCCAACATCACATTACGGAAGACAATCAGAAGCTATTCCGGTGCGGGTGTTCAAAAACCACTGATGAAGACATTGAGACCCGTGATGCTCCATCATCATTGGACTGGAGGGACTCTGGAGCTGTGTCGAGAGTGAAGAATGAGGGGGATTGTCGGGCACACTGGGCTTTTGCTATCGTAGGTGAGTACTTGATTTTGAAAATTACAAGAAAACTTCATGGTCTTATCATGAATGTTTTGGTCATTATTTCTTTATCATCATTAACAACTGGCTTTCAAATTCAACTTGCTGACGTTTGATGACATCTATTAAGAATCACGAACCAGTAAACGAAGTGTACAGCTAGCTCCCACTAGGAGCTTATAACCTGGGGTGGGCGAATCGGGAAACCTGTAATCACCCTATAAGTATGTTTCAAAAATAAACAAATAATCTTTTAATTATGCTAAGTAGGCGAGCAGGTGGACCGACGATCTGGTTAAAACTGAGCAGTCACTCAAGGTGGCGCTCTCTAGGGGAGGCATATTATGATTAGCAGTGGTCTTCAGGCTGTTGTTGATGATGATGATGATGATGATGATGATTATGATGATCACCATAATTTTCTTTACCAAAATCACTTTTTTCAGGCAACATTGAAGGGCAGTACGCTAAAGCCAAAGGAGAGGTATTGGAATTCTCTGTGCAAGAGCTGATAGATTGCCTAAGTGATTGCGACGGTTGTGGTGGCTGCAGCTCCAGTATAGCTTGCTTTGTTCTGAATGGATTGCCTTTTATTTAGCAACGTGTTTTTGATATCGGACATAAAATAGATTAACACCGTTTGTCGATATCGGCTATAATAATTATGATACATTTCTTATAGATGCCTACTAGCCTACCGCTTAGTGAATTGAAAAGGGCACTGATGCATATCATCAGTCTACTGATCGGGACATGGGAAACTACTGTCTGTTCCCTTTTACACTTATCAGCATTGATTATTGTGATTATAATGGTGAATATGATGATGATAATGGTGATGATTATGATGATGACGATGATAATGGGTATGGTGGTGATGATTATGATGTTGTGTATGTTGATTGGCTTGTTGTTGCCTTGGCATGGCTGTAAGCACAATAAGCATTTGAAATAAAATAAAATGACTGTGATGATGACGGTGGTGGTGACAAGTATAATATTTTATAAGTTAATGGGCTATCTTGGTTGAGTATTTTTTTCTTTCTTCATTAGACTAGCATTTTACTAGCGACCTGATGGCCTCCTAATGCGATTGAAGATAAAGCATTGTAAAATGTTAATTTACGGTGGGATTTTTCTCCAATAGTTAGGGTAACCAATGGTCAAACACTCTTACAAATTTTTACTATTGATGAAAATAGTAGCGATTCAGTCTAGGTTTTCAATAGATTCGCGCTTAAAGATGAGAGTAAGGGCCTAGAGCCTAGACGATATGTTCGCAGTTCCTTGGTAGACCTTGGCGGGTTTCAGCTGGATTCTGACTATCCTTACGTGACTAAACAGCAAAGAGCCTGCAAATATAAGCCAGCCCTCGCAAAGGTGGAAGTTACTGGATGCATCAACTACAATCTGTATGACGAAGACAATCTCAAGGAAGTTCTGGCTAAAAGAGGACCTCTGTACATCGGTAGGAACTGATTCATACTTCCGAAAAATGAAATAGCAGTTGAAATCATGTATCAATTAATTGCGCCGTGTGGTCTTGGCGTAAGAATATAAATTGATCACCCCATGGGTGCCATAAGATCCAGCTAAATTAATATCCTGGGAATGGACAGCAGCAATATTCTCGGCAGCATAGGCTGACCCCTCACTAGATAAACTGAAGATCTGGTTAAACCACCGAGAGCTGATGGAAGCAGGAGGAAAGTAGCTGCGGCGCTCTATGGGAAAGGCCTGTTGAGTTAGTAGTCTTCAGCAGTGGCAGGTTGTTGATTGATGATGATTCTCCACTGTCTGCATTGTATTCTAAACCCATCACCAAAACGCATTATTTTTCTTTTCAGCTATTAATGGTACACCTCTCAAAAATTACTACAATGGGATTCTGTCGAACTGCCCAGCTGGAGACTTGAATCACGCTGCTTTACTCGTTGGATATGGCACAGGTCTGGTATATTATTTGCCTACTAACTTAGTTCTACTAGCTTGATTAGCAGTTCTCTGGCTTTTGGTGAGATGCTGGATGACACTTCATGGTATGGAATTTTGTAATTCTTGAACATGCTGGTTTCCTCATGATATTTTTTTCACCGTTGTAATAGCCGTCACACACTTGAAATGACATAAGTGGCTTGACCGACGATCTGGTTACAACAGCGGGGCGCCGATCGATGCAGGAAAGAAGCGGCTGCTCAAAGTGATCATCCTTCCTTCCTCTGTGGGGGGAGCCTATTTTCAGCGATAGACGTCTTTAGGCTGTTGATCATGACATCTACATCTTTACGTTATAATAGTGTTTAGTGTCAATTTGGATTATATAAAATGTTTAAGTAATGTTTGTGTATTTTTCAGAAAACAACACAGACTATTGGTTGATCAAGAACTCTTGGGGTCCCAAGTGGGGCCTAAAGGGATTTGCCAAGATTCGCCGTGGGGTTAACGCTTGCGGTCTTATGAACCCTCATACTGCATCTGCTGTAATTGAATGATTTTGGATCATTTCCTTGAAACTTGAACTTGATTATAGATAGTTTTTGTTAAACAAAAAATTTAAGCGGCAAATCTGAATTTGAGGTTACTGTAGCTTGATTTATGCAACAGTTCAGCTGGGCTACCACAAGCTAATACAAAACCATCATGTTTCATGGCATTATCATTTCAAGGTTACAATAATATTGTTCGAATTCGTACCATGAACTTATAAAGTATTCCTGCGTCTGAACGAGACGTCTACATTTTTATATGGCGTTATCACTGTCGCACGTCAGTGTCAACATGATGTAAAGGTATGACATGACAGTTGTATTTGAGTAAACCTTTGACGATAGAACTAAGAGGACTTGGCATAAAACTAACTACACAGAATATGTTATAGTTATGAGGTCAACTTCGTTAAAGAATGAACAAAAATAGACGCATTTCATTTTAGCAAATACCATTTTGAACGTGCTAAAAAGAGACAAGCATACCGTTTCAACTTTATTTTTTGATAATAATTTGTTGCTGACGTCACTTGAGACCGCCCTGCGGCAAAAAAGTCCGCCATGTTCTGGTGGTATTTTGAGCTAGTACGTCAGTAGTCACCTAGCGTCAACTGTCAAACGCAGTAAAAAAATGGGGCGGAGTGGGGCGGAGTCGGCACCATATTGTGGTGAAAAAGAAAGAAAAGAAAGAAAATACATTTATTTCAGGACATCACACAACATTACATTCTAACATACAACATAAATAATATAACAATAGAAAACATAATGCTACCTATAAAATGTAATGCTGCGTGACGTCATGATAAAGGTCCCGACTCAGCATGTAATCAAGGTCCTAAGACCCCAATAACTGATTTTCAGTCGGAACCCATCACCATGACATCACGAACTCCAGGACAAACAAAATAATATTTAAACGAAATAAAATTATAATACATATACAAGAAAAATAAAATACACAGAAAAACAATATTTATACGCTGTGCCTTTTTTAGTAGACCACGGAAGAGCTGGTAACTTTGTCGCACTCACTGTCAATGTCATGATAATAGATGCAATGACAGTGACACACACATTACGCTGCCATTATTCTGCCCGTGCCACGTACACCAAGACATATTTTGTCCATATTTCAATATTCGCTGTGAATATTCGTGATATAATTAAGCGTGAATTACTCATTATAACAGCTCATAACACGTAATTCATAAAATTCCTTCAATTGAGTGCCCGTGGTTCACGCATACAGACTTAAAACTTCCGGATCTACAAAACGAATTAAATACTACATTTCAACAATACGAACAGTGATAATACTTACCTTATTAGAGATGGTGATACATAAAATAGAACGGTGTTATTATCAGTTTCTATTATACTATAGTTTACATGATTTACTAGAGACTACACAATTATGTTGACGTGACAAGAGGAAATAGAAGAAGCTTGAAGCACACTTATACAGCTAAAACAATGGCCACAATCTAAGTGTTGAAGTGAAATGCAATTGAAAAATGGATAGGAATTCTAAGTTAAAAGAAACCACGCAGTAACCAGAGGGAGCCTACCACTTACCTATGCCTTGTCTAAAAGGTCCGGCAGTGAACGAACTTCCACCCAATCAAGCGGAGCATAACTTGAACGTAGGTAAACCAAACTACAAATACATAATACCCTACCCTACTGAGCCCATTTCATATATAAGTAACTCCCGATGAACACCATGAAAGCCGACCCATAATTACTTATTCATATTTAAAGAAAGTTTTACCATTATTACCTTATTCATACATTTACTCTTATAGTTAAATTAAAGAAATAATAGTTAATTATTCCTTATTCATATTATTATTATTATATTTTTTTTTATGCCATTTGGTCAAACATCAGGTACCACTTTAAACGCCTACTAAATGCTTGCACTGTTTTCAGGCTTCGCAATGGTGGTGGAATTACGTTCCATACCCGGCTAGCAGCAAGCCTGAAACTTCCCCGAAAGGATGCTGTCCTGTGGCGAGGCGTCCGGAGGACAAATACTGATGACCTGGCTTCATACCTACGATGTTCCTGTGCCCAAATTAGTTTTTTGAACAAATACTCTGGCTGTTGGTTTTTTATGACACCGAAAAGTAAAGTTGCAAAGTGTAGCTGCCTGCGAGCATTCATTTTCATTAAATTTGCCTGATTAAGGAATGGAGTCACATGTGCCCGAGCAGGAACCTTGAAACAAAAACGGGCACAGGCATGAAAAAGTGCCGCACGTCACGTGTCCGATCCTCTTACATCCCTCATCAAAGGAGTGAACGATTTAACGTAACGTCATCATCAAAACTGCTCTGGCTCTGCAACATTAAATTATTCTTACTTTTATGTATTTTGTCAATGTATGATTGAAATGATATTGAAGTAGTAATGTTATAAGACCTTGTGGTGACCCCTTTAGTACAGACAAAGTGGTCACGGAACATTTTTGTTGAATTTAGAGCTTTTCAGCTGAAGTCTTTGTTATTATAATTCTGAGATCCGACTATTCCCGGGCACGTTTCTAAGAATAAATTGAACATTATTAGTGCGAGAGCCAACGTGCTAAATTGTAACGAATGCAGGTAAGTAAATATTATTGAAATTTTATATAAGCAAATGCTTGTCTCGAAGATCTGGCCACAAAATTCAAAATATCAACGATTAATTCAATTTTCAACTACTTTAAAAAAGGCATAGTTCAATTCTGTTTTTTTTTATGTTGTTACTCACAACTCCGTCATTTACAAACCAATTTGGTCAATTGTTTTTTATTGAATCGATTAATACTTTCTTTCTGAGACCCATAGAAATTTCATCAAAATAGTTTTAGTAGTTTGGTTTTAAAAGTAATTAACCAGTTGGTTACCAACCAAGTAATCTCAGTATGAAATAAAGGCGATATAAGTCGGCTCTTTTTAAAAGAACATTACTTTAGAAATTTAGACAGCCTCCACGGTGTGGTGGTTGAGCAGGTCGGCTCATAGCCCGGAGGTGGCGGGTTCGATTCCCGCAACAGGACAAGTATTTGTGCCCGAAAAATAAAGCGCAAATACTTGTTCTGTGTCTGGGTGTTGTGGGACCATGGTCCTCGTAGTTCCTGGGTCCCTAGATACAGGGAATTCTACTTAGGGTCCAGGATCTATGTATGTGATCGTTGGGCGTTATTTATTTATTTATTATTATTTATTAGTTTTTCTCACCTTGTATACTTTTTTACATTCAATGTGTATCCATATATTTGTATTTGATGAAATCGATGGTAAGTGATGAACGAGGTTGACTGTAAATCCATTATTTACCCATATTCAAAGCAAACCTCGTTAAAAATCTCGTAACTTAATTTACCACATGCTCCCCTACTATGATGTATTCACGAAGCATTCCCAGAGGCAGGCCGGGAGTTCTACGGGCACGTAAGAAACATACCTAATTTATTTCCATGACGTGCTAACTTTTCTAGAAATCTTTTTACTCCATAGACTTGCTTATTAGGTCAGTACCTATAGTCCTATCAGCTCCTACAAGTTATAACGTTTAATTGACTTAAAATGTAAGTTAATTAAGTCACTGCATTTTAACTACCTGTTTTATGTTAGTGAATGTCATGATGAGCTATTTGTTTGCCGCATGCAGCCCTCTACGCATTTATTTTTGGCCCGATTCAATTCGAGAACAGGTTCTTCCTTTCAGGATAATACAAAAGGGAAAATTTCAACAATTTCAACAAATAAGAAATATACCAAGAAAATAAGAACACTTCATGATAAAAATTTGCAATGAATTATTTGTTAGAAAAATAATCATCGTGGAGCTTATATATTTCAATAATTCCAAGATGATAATTTTTCGTTATTTACAGGTATTTTCTCTATAGACATTGATTGAGTTCCCATCCCTAGTTCCAGTTTAGTTAATTTTATGTCCATCTGCAAGTGAATGGGACTTTCCACTCACTTGCAGATGGATATAAAATTCAAAATGAAAAAAAAAATATTAGGTGGGTTTTTGTAGCCTATACTAATTATACAGTCCTTGTACATTTGATCCACAGATAAACCAAGGATATTTTATGTCTATGATTTGGCTCACCAATTACTTTCAGTTTGATATGCGTGTTAATGCGTTGTATTTTATCTAACTTCTAAGTTTCATAAGTATGAGAGGGCTTAACCTAAAAATACATAACACAGGCACTTATCCCTCCTTTCACGGTATAACGAGCTACTTTTCCCCGTTTACAAAAACTTACACGGTACATGGGCACAAAAGCATACTCTACTTCTCTCCAACACCGGGTTTTACACCGTCCAATGAGGTTGGACCCCCCACGGCTAAGATATACAGGGGTTGTTAATGAGCGTGAAAGCTCACTAGCGTTGGTCATAGAATTACGTTAGTTGACATGGGTTTATTTAATCTAAGGCTATGCGACGGGTTTACAAAAAATTGAAACGCGTTAGGCGTAATAGTTTAGGTGAAGGTTGCAGTTATTGCTCTAGCTAGGTTGCAGTTCCATGGTTTCAATAAAAAAAAAACAGACATTTATATTGTTGACTCACTCGTACTTGACGTAGGTAATGGTGGGAGTGGAGAATTAATAGATCTATTATTATGTTCCTGATCGTTTCACAACAGCTATTGAAATAAAAAAGCTATGTCGTTTGATTAGCTTAATCAACAGCTTATTTTAATAAACTGTAAAGGATAAAAGGAAGGTGTAGTATTTGTTGAGTGTCTCTCCGACACCGGCTCAGAGACGCGGACACGTCCACCCCGGCTGATGGCTCCAGTGAGACTCACAGGTGAGACTGAGCAGTGAGCACTGAGCAGTGACGCGTGACGCTCGCGCGTTTGAGCCGAGTCCCGCTTAGGTATCTTCGGTACCCAAGCAATACACTCAGTATAATGTAGTCTATCATTAGTCCCATACCCTACAGAAGGAATAAGGAAAGGATAAAGGACATGAGGTCACTTGACATTATGTCCTGGCTTTATGGATAGACCGGATGTGGTGCAAATTATGTAGTTCAAACTTTCCATTAAAAATAAAATTCAAAATATATAATTATGTATAATGAATGAACCTTATGTAAAAAAGAATATTTTATGGACGTAATACTAAGCCTTGAGGGTATAAAACCTATGAATTTTTCACCAAAATTCTAAAGTTTACACTGAACGTTTCACAAAAACCTACATCAACACAGTTTCATTAAAATCAGGCAATTCTAGTCCTTAATCCCTTTACTTATCGCCCAAAGGTAATGAAGCATTAACTTTTCTGCAAAAAAAAAAAACAATGCACATTTACGCACGCTTCAAGCGATTTTAATCTTAATACGGTCACCATACGGACCATTGTAAGTGGTTTGTGTAAAACATATTTTTGCGTCGAATAAGCAAATAAAACCACGAAAGCTGGGCGGCAAACATGTTGATAATTTTAATCTACCCACCTTTACAAAGGGGCTGTTTGCTGAGAGGGCGCTAAAAGGGTTGCCAGGTTGAATTAAGGGCTCTTTTATTTTGGGCATTAGGGTCATTACACGGTAAATAAAGGTAAGCGTCTTGGGCATAGAAATATTAGGTTGGGAATGTTGCTGCTCTTAAGAAGGAAATAGGTACTTACGGTTGCTTCAATATTATACCAAGAGTTCTGCAAAGTTTTGTGTGATTTTATGAATAGTTCACCATTATTTTAGGGGAAAATAAATATTAATTACTGAATAATAGGACTTATATAATAAAATATGAGTTGCGTGTGTATCTTTATACTAGTTGTGGTTTTAAAAAGGTTCAATCAATAAAGACGCTCATATAAATACTTTTCATACTAAATTAAAAAAAATCATAATTTAAAAATTATTCATACGTTAAACCAACTGCAAGTAATACGTCAATTCTGCTAGCTCAAGATGGCGCCACTTGAGCACAGCATTATAATATTTCTGAACTTCCGGCTAGTCCAAGAAAATCAGGGCCAATCGCAGCCAAGGAAAATGGAAACCAAGAAAATGGCGCGAAAGGCAGCACCTGACCACGTTTTCCAGAGTTCTTCGTTCAGTTCATCGTCAGAATTCAAACCGTCGAGATCTCTACTTACCTAAGCTAGATCAGCATAGTCATCGGCATAGTTATTTTAGTGTATTTTAATGAATATTTCTTGGACTATATACAGCTACTTAGCTGTATATTCCATTATTCTGTTAAATGGCTATACTACGATTCAATGTGACTTCTGTGCCTTATTTAACTTGTGGTTTACTATTTGATTCTATTTCTATTTAAAATCGGTTATTGTAATGGTTTGTCTATTTCAAAAGAGATATGCCTATGAGTTTCTTGCCCATTCTTCTCATAAGGCTTTAGTAAAACTTTCGAATGGGTTTAAATATGTTTTTTTTTTTTTTATAATATGGATAGACAAATGTTTGTGTCTGGGTGTTATATGGTATTCTATGTATGTATTTACAAAACAAATGTTTCTAAGTATTATATCCGTTATCTGGTTCCCGTAGTCGCTATGCTTACTTTGGCGCTAGATGGCGCTGTGTGAAATGTCCACAAATATTTATTTATTTATTAAATATACAAATAACATTGCGGGTGAAAGCCGCGGGGAGCCGATGGATGCAGGAGGTGAGCAGCCGCTCTAAGTGGCGTGGTGATTTTCGGTGTACCAGTTACCACCTACGCCGTGCAACTTTAAGTATAACCATGGGGTCCCATCAGTACAAACGAAAAATAGCCCAAACTTGAAAAAATGTAGTAATAGTGTCTAGAGAGTTACTAGTTAGTGTCCAGGGTATTCATTTGGCCCAATACTTCGCCAACACGCAAGAAATGTCGTTTGATAATCTTGCGTTATGCACAAATAAAATAATTCGTAAAATAGCCCGCGTTATTCCGTTGTATGGGATGAGGCATCTGTACTGTAGGTATCATATATCTGGGGTATAACCTAGCGGTGCCGCTAGTGAATACAACCCATTCATTGCTTTAGTTAATTCTGAAAATAGGGGCGTATAAGTTTTACATCGAAAATCAATACATAATTATTCCACTACTATTAACTCTTGATTGATTTGTATGGGTCAGCAACTGTCCCCACTAAAACTTACAACATGATATTATTTAAAAGTATCCTTGTTTTCATAACTGCCAAATAATTTTGAAAAATACAATTTATTTAAAATATAACAAAAAAGCGCAAATATACTTTTTTGTGTCTGGGTGTTGAGGGACCATGGTCCTTGTAGTTGCCGGGCCCCTATAGATAGGGTCCAGGATCTATCGATTGATCGTTGGCGCGTGCTTTATTTATTCGTTTACAGTTTACACAATAAAAGTAAATCAGTCCCATTAAAACGCGAGTCCAATCTCCCTGTCCTCACCCGAACGCATGATTTTATTTCCACACCGTTCGAGGCTTTACGTCAGCAATTATCATGATTAGTAGGCAAGTCCGCGACTAATAAAATATATCCAGGGAAGCGATTTAAGAGGTAATTAAAACGGAAATGTAGGTATTTAAGCTTGTTTAATTGGAGCAGTTGCGGGGATGTTTATTTCCGGGAGGGAATGTCAACGTTCGCCAAACCGTCGCTCTTGTGAACGTATGCGTACCTACGGCAGGTTAGTTAACTTTCCCTTTTTGTAGAAAATACCAACAATCGCCGACAACTAAAATAAAACTATAAATTCAATTTTCCTCTTTTGTAGAAAATACCAACAATAGCCGAGAACTAAAATAAATCTATAAATTTAATTTTCCCCTTTTGTAGAAAATACCAACAATCGCCGGTAACTAAAAAAAAACTGAATTATTATAGAATATGTGTGGTCCCGTGTGTGAATAGGACGTCCCCATCACGACAGGGAATGGGCAGCAGTATTTTATTCAGTCCCCACATGCGCATTTCTTTTTTATTACCGCGGGGAGCTAATGGATGTAGGAGGCGATCAGCCGCTCAAGGTGGCGCTTTATGTGAAAGTCTTTGGGCTGTTAATGATGATTCTCCTCGATCGTCCTTAATAATAATTTAAGATCACTAAGCCACCTGCAAGTGTGGTGATTATGGCAAATCCACCCCATGATAAGCATTTTGAGTAGGATCAGGCCTATGTTCAGCAGTGGAAGTCTTTCAGGTGGTACTTACGTCACGCTCAGCGCGCCAAACTCAAATTTTCTTGTGTTATTTGCTGATTACAGCTTAACTACTCAACGCAATTACATGAATTCTAGTTTCCCGCAAATAAATAGAATGTATTAACAAATTAGGATTAAAAGTATCACCTAAATATCAACAATTGGTAATAGACTGAAAAGCCAGAGACAAAATTAGTTTTTTGCGAATTGTTGCTAAACCAATTATATTTAGGTGATACTTTAAATTCTAATTTGTTGACACATTCTATTTATTTGCGGTAAACTAGTTTTCATGTAATTGCGTTGTGTAATTAAGCTATAATTAGCTAAACAAGCAAGAAAATTTGAATTTGGCGCGCTAAGCGTGACGTACCACCTTCAGATGTTGATGTGATACCTCCTTGTTATGATACGTTTAAAAGGTGGAACTGTAACTTACATACGCCCGGATAGATGAAAGCAAAAGCGAGTGATGCGGAAACTTTGATCGCTGCGCTCGCTCCGTCAATACATCTTTAAGTTTCTTGGCGATAAGAAAAAAATGATGACGATACAAATTATAAGTTTGTATACTCATTCGCAAAAAACACTAACTCCAAAGCATGGGTGAAATAAAAAAAATGATTAAGTTTTGATTGAATTCGAAGAAGCCCAAAATGGCGAACATATGACATATGTGTGTCAGATGAAAGTAGGGCGACCGAATGCATATGATGTGAGCATGGAGCTATTAAAAAAAGGAGGGAATTCCGTCTGATCCGAAACTGAAGCACCCTTAGGAAGCCGGAACGCTTCGTACGTACGAGCGGGGCACGCACACACTCACATCATATGCAGCCGGTCGCCCTACTTTCATCTTACACACATATGTAATATGTCCGCCATTTTGGGCTTCAGTTCGATGTCAATCAAAACTCAATCCTTCTATTTTTATTTCATCCATGGATGTGAGTGTGTGCGTGCCGCGCTCGTATGTACGAAGCGTTCCAGCTTCCTAAGGGTGCTTCAGTTTTGGATCAGACGGAATTCCCTCCTTCTTTTTTTATTAGCTCCATGCTCCAAAGATCATGATTAATGCCTAAATGCGTTGATTAAACAATGCCGCGTTTAATATCGGTGATAAATTACAGTTTTCAGTAAATAGCTGGGCCGTTCCAGGAGACAGGGATGGCGGGAGGGCGGGGTAATAATGACGTCAGCCAAAAAGTAATTTTCGCAGTGACTGGCGCGGGCCGTTTCCAACAGTCACTGCGTTGACGCGCCTGATAATTAACTATTTTGCTCTGTTTTGACCTGTGATAAGCGGATAAGAAGAGGGATTTTAATCTTTTATAATGTTACAGCATCACACCGAAGTCCAGCCACGGTACGTTTCGATTCAATTGCATTTTAAGCTACATGCCAGGCCATGCTAGTGTGTTATAACCTGTTCCATCAACATAGAATCATATGGACGGCGGACATTTACAAAATGCCTGTCCATTTTCTGTTGGTGTGAGTATTTAAATATGCATTAGTATGCGTGAGTAGGGAAGTGACCCCTATTACACAATATATCGATATATAATAAACCTAACCAAACAGTGCTGCAGAATTTCGATACTTTTTAGTTTTAATACAATAAAGAAAATTAGACATTCGTAGAACCAGAAGACGCAGCTTAGGCCGGCCCCCACTTGGTGGACCGACGATCTGGTGAAAACCACGGGGAGCTGATGGATGCAGGAGGTGAGTGGCCGCTCAAGGCGGCACTCAATGGGGAAGGCCTATGTTCAGCAGTTGACGTCTTCGGGCTGTTAATGATGATGATGATGATGATGATGACCCATCCTAGTAAAAGTATATTGAAACACATTATATGAAATAACGTTTGTAAGTAACATTTTTATATGTGTGTTGCCAGTGATGACTTATGGAACTGAGACGTGGTCTCTAACTGTTGGCCTCATTACTAAGCTCAAAGTCGCGCAACGAGCTATGGAGAGAGCAATGCTCGGTGTTTCCCTGCGAGATAAGATCCGAAATGAGGAGATCCACAGGAGAACTAAAGTGACCGATGTAGCTCTTAGGATTAACAAGTTGAAATGGCAATGGGCAGGCCACATCGCTAGTAGAACTGACAACCAATGGGGAAGAAAGGTTCTCGAGTGGCGACCACGAACTAGAAGACGCAGCGTAGGCCGGCCCCCCACTAAGTGGACCGACGACCTGGTGAAAGCCGCGGGGAGCCGATGGATGCAGGAGGCGAGCAACCGCTCTAAGTGGCGCTCCCTGGGGGAGGGGCCTATGATCAGCAGTGGACGTCTTCAGGCTGTTCAAATAACATTGTTCCATAATAGTTAGTTTTTATTTTACATTCGCCTTTTCTTATTCTATTCATTAAAATGATGGTTAAAATTGTAAAAAGTGTTCCGTACCATTATCTAGAAAAACGAGCAAAAAATCACGTTTTTGTATTGAAGCTCCTATATTTATTTTAGGGAAAAATATAGGGGAAAAGGATGAATGGATGGGACGGCTGCGCCTGTCTCCCTTCGCCGTCCCATCTATTCATCCATTTCCCCTATATTTTTCACTTTTGCTTCTCTCTTACCCATAAACACGGTAAGGGCATAAAACTAATAAACCCGTGCGAAACCGGGGCGGGTCAGCTAGTTTATTATAAATTTCATAACTCATATTGAAGCCAGACGACACTGGCCTACCTACTGTATTTTATAAAAGTAGGTTAGGTGCCTATTTTTAAATTGCCAGATCTGCACCTACTTTTTCATTCTGTTTGCACTTTGATCTAAATCCATTCAGCCACTTTTAGGGAAAGAGATTTTCTACTTTTTAATCTCCCCAAAACCAAAGTAATTTTGTGCAAATGTATGAAGATTTACGAATATCGACAAAATGTAATGGACAGTGTAGGTACATCACTATTCGAGAGGCGTAAAATCGCGCATCCCAAAAATATCAATTAAAGCATTAAATCTTTCAGTAATTGCAATGACATGGTAATTATACGGTGGAAAAACGTATATTCTTAATGTGAAATGCATATTTACTTCGAAACTTCGATGTTTAACATAAAAATAGCCAGTAAACTTTAACGTATAAAATGATGAGAATCATCATTTTTTCATGTTTTCCTTCGACTCCTCGGGTTACTCTTGATGCACAAAACACAGCATAACACGACACAATGTCACTATTGACACAATATTTAACCCTAATAACAATATAATCACTAAATTTTCAAGTTTTATGCTCTCGCATTTAATTTCTTGACACACCAAACTGTCAGAACAAAACATGCGGTGCGAGGTAAGGCGACGTTGCCGTACCGACAGTCGCTTTCTCGCACACTCTATGCGACGATTCGTGTATTAGACAGAGATACAAGATAGTATGTTTACACGAAGGATGCGGAGCGGCAACGCCGCATTGGCAGATTTTGGCTCTCTCCATAGACCTCCATGACCTGCTCAATAAAAATCGTTCTTTGACTTATGAATCAAACGGTTAGTAAGTATACTAGGAACTATGGATCAATCGTAATCGCATGCATGCCGTTGTAAAAAATGGTAATAAACAATGTCACATTTCATAAATAAAGGCATTAATAGGCCTTTCAAATAAAAAAAAATAACGTTGGTATCTCACACACCCTTTATTTTTTAGGCTTTTAGGCTTTATTCAATTATAACATCGGCCCATCCTTGTTGAAAGATCCTTTAAAACAATTTTTTTTCTGTTATGAAAAGTGTACATGTGATTTTAAAAATTGTTGATCATTATTCTCTCAGATACCACCTTATAATAATAATGATTTCTTGGACCACGTCTTCTAAATTCTCTAGTAGGTATATACAAAACTCTTATTATAATCCCTTCCCAGTGAAAAATATCATTTTTTTTACGAGAATTAATGACGTGTTGAGCTTGTCGTTGACCTGATGTTAAGCGACACGGCCTCCCATAACAGTTGCAGTGTCACTCGGAACTAAAATAATAAAGTTCCGCGTGATACTGCACTGCGCACGTCATCCTGAGACATCACACAGCCTAGTAATCAGATTACTACACAGTGTAATCAGGTCATGAAGTCTCATTTACCCAGTAATTTTGCTAGCTACAATGCCCTTCTAACCGGAACACAGTAGTGCTTGCACACTACTGCTTGGCGGCAGAATTACTGGCAAACTGGTGGTACCTACCTAGACGAACTTTGCAGAAAAGTCCTACCACCTAGTAAAATTACGTCCCTATTATGCCCGGATAGAGGCATGCTAATCCCAAAGAGCGGGCATAAAATATTCACCGAGTAATAAGCATCGAAAAGAGAATGCATTATTAAACGACCACTTGACCTGTTTTCTGGAGCTTCCGGAACTCGACCGTATTTATTATGAAACTATAAGCTAAAACTTAGTAATAGCTGACTAAAGAATGGTGCAGGCAGTTTTTTTCATCGGAGATTTTATAATATTATACTCGTCTAATAAAGAAGAGATGAAAGAGACAAAGCATATTTACTGAGTACTCCTCAAGGAACTTATACGTATACCATATTCCTACAGAATTTACACTTAAGTTATCTGTACGACTCACGTCAAAGTCCGGTTATTGAATTGATATTCGCCGCATGACTAAATGAACATGACAATTGAGTTGGCAATGCGCCTACTTTGCCAAGATGCCTCTAACTACATAATAAATACACTTAACAATGAATACAACAAAAGATCCGGAATGAGGATATCCGCAGAAGGATTAAAATGACTGATATAGCTCTTAGAATAAGCAAGTTGAGATGGTAATAGCCAGGCCACATCGCTCGCAGAACTTGCAACCGATGGGGAAGAAAGGTTCATGAGAGGCGACTACGAATCGGAACACGCAGCGTAGGCCGGCCTCCCACTAGGTGGACCTACGGTTAAAACCGCGGGGAGCCGATGGATGCAGGAGGCAAGCAGCCGCTCGAAGTGACGCTCTCTGGGGGAAGCCTATGTTCAGCAGCGGACATCATCAGGCTGTTAAGCCTTTTGTGACTGACATGATATACGTTTTTGAAGGCATTGTAGGTACATCATTTATTGCATTTGACAAGGTGTTTGATTTAATCAGTCAAAGGATCCACCTTAATATATTTAGACAGTGACGCAACGCTGCCAGCATTGTTGCTAGGTTTTAAGGATTGCTACTTAACTATCAATTAATTTAGTTTTCTTATTTATTTGAGTAAGTAACTAAATTATACTTTTTTTTTATGATAATGAATGACTTGATGAGCTAATCGTTCACCTGGTGTTAACCGACACGGCCACCCATGACAGTTGCAGTGTCACTCGGATATCTTCTATCTATCTATCTATCTATACATATAATAAAACTGTAGAGATAAAAAAATCTGTAAATGCAAGATATCGAAAAAAAAATGACACAGGTTGGCTTGAAATTTTTCGCTGATCACGTTAAGCTACTTTTTAGACATTTTGTCTGTTTGTTTGTTTGTTTGTTTGTTTGTTTGTTTATTTGTTTGTTTGTTTGTTTGTTTGTTTGTTACGGCACAACTCCGAAAATACTGAACGGATTTTCATGCGGTTTTCACTAATAAGCTTAGAAAAACCCGGCGCACAACATAGGATATATTAAATTATGAATAATGTAATTATTTTTTGGTGAAAATGATTAAGATTTTATTATGAAACGGAACGGAATTTTAACAAGATGGCCGCTTCAAGGCTTCAAGGTAAGTTTTTTTTTTCTTATATTTTGGTCCACACATAGTGTAGGTATTTAGCCAGTGTCAAAAGGTAAGTTTTATTTTAGCTACTAATCATAGATGAGAGAAAAAAATGTGCTCTGTGCTACTGACGGTGATATTATCTCGTGTTTATCCGGATGCACAGATTAAAGAAACAAAACTCTGTTACTATTATGGCGCGGCTTCATATACGCCCGAACCTTCGCTGTTGAGTTGGCGCTCAAAAACATCTCTGTTGACTATTCTCGATGTTTTTGTAGCGCCCCAACCCGGACACACAGTCAATTTGTTTGCCTGCTGCGCGACCGACGTGGGCTAAATAAAATGGAGGAAGCAGTAGCGTTATATTGCATGTCGGCGAATAAATATGTTTTACTTACTGTAAGAATATTATTTGCAATTACAAAAATAAATTTTAATAGTTTTAATTTGTAATTCCTTATCAATATGAAGTAAAACCAATTTTTTTTTTATTTATCTGTTCATCTGTCCCTTTGAATACGGATCACGGTTGTTATAGTGGCAACAGAAATATATCATCTGTGAAAAATTCAACTGTCTAACTATCACGATTCATGAGTACATCCTGGTGTCTGATGGACAGACAGACAGACAGACAGACGGACAGCGGAGGTTTAGTAATAAGGATTTACCCTTTGAGTACGAAACCCCAATCATTTTTATTTCATTCTGAACAATCCCCACTGCACTAAGCAATAAGGAAGTAATGTAATGCATGTTTGTATTTATAACATAAAAAACAAAAAACAGTAAATAACAATTGGCGCGTCTGCATTACCGGCAGTGTATCATGAGTGCATCACACTTTTCGGGCTACGGCGAAATAAATCGCGCGTTAACTTCGGCTGCGCTCAATGCAATGCAGATTAGAGAAAAACAATGTGTTCATTATGTAAGTACCTCCCAAAGAAGTCATATGTATTGCATATAGATAAGTTTTTTATCTGTGGTCCAAACTAAAAAAGAGGATAGGTATGAGAACCTTCTTAAATATGAGCACGACACAGAGAACAAGGAATTTCGAAAACTAAAAACTTCTTAGACTTTTTATTATAAGTTATAAGGCTTCACGTGATATCATATTTAGCCACTATTGAAACATAACTAAAATTATTTAAAAAAAAAATATTCATGTTTTCGATTTAACGGGTTCTGGTGAGGGCAAAATTCTTTATTGGCGATCTGGTATTATGTATTAGTTTTCAAAAATCTACTACGCGTTACCATTCGAAATAAGTATTTAAAATTGTATTGTATGGTACCTATAGCTTAACCTATAGTAGTACCATATTCAGTAATCTGTGCCTATAGGTTCTTCATTTATTGACCCTAGCTTTTGCTACGCATTGTATAACCTTTTTTATTTTGGCATTAGACAAAATTTGTATTTAGCCAATGATAAGAAGTTTTTTATGAAAACTGTTTAAAAGGGTAGGTTCTTAGACTTTTCATAATCATTCATAAGGCTTCACGTGATTATCATACTTAGCCAATATTGAAGCTTACTTAATTAATATTTTTATTCAAGTTTTCGATTTATAAGGCTTTGGCGGGAGTAATGTTCTTTATTGGCGATCTGGTCAAATGTATTATTTACATAAACTTACTACACGTTACCATTCTAAATAGGTAGATAAAATTATTATTGCGCTACTGCTATATTCTTGATCGACCCCAAGGAAGTTTTAAGGTACCAGGGATCTAGCAAAGATACCAACCACTAACGTTAACGCAAAACGCTAACTCCAAAATGTACTGCGATGACATTTCGGAAATCGCTTACTTTTCCACAGCTAATGTCATTTCAATACAGTTTTGGAGTTAGCGTTAGGCATTAGCGTTAGTGGTTGGTATCTTAGCTAGACCCCCTGTAGTACTTATAGCTACTTAAGTTATAGACCCTTACCATTGCTACGCATTTTAAAACCTTTTTTATTTTACATATAAGTAAGCCGGAGTGCGATATTTGTATTTAGCCAATGATACAAAATATTTTATGAAAAATGTTTATGGGTAGGTACTTAGATATAATAATATGTAGGTATTCATTATGGCAATTGTATCCTCGAATTAACAACAAAATGGCGCGTAACGTTCGTTTTTAACTGTTTTTTTATTTGTTCTTCTTCTTCTTCTTCTTGCATGTTGAAATAAGTTTTTAATAGTTAGTATATTTTAGATCTGTGGGCTTTTAAATACACCACGGGAGCAAAGAATGATTGGTGCGACGCCATCCATCCTCGACTGAGGAAAGAAGAAAAAAAAAAAAAAAAAAGAATGATTGATTACTCGGTTACTTCAAGAAAGTTATAGTTATAGTAGGTAAGTAACTATCTTTGTAATGACGATTTTACCTACTTCCTCACTTTCATCACTAGGTAGGTACGTTGAAAGTGCAGTGGGAATGGGACAGCGTGGAAAATAGTAAACATAATAATAATTATAACTGTCGATTCTTTAAGGAGTGGTGGTTTAGTATTAGTAATTCCTAATTAGTATTAAGAAAATTAATTACGTACGCATCGTACAGGTAAATGCATATCTCCAGCAATTTATAAACTTATTATGGACACTGGCTAAGTGTAGGTACTCAATTCGTATGGAGCCAAACTTAAGAATCATCGTGTGTGATTCTTCCATATTTTTCTAAACCGTACCTGACTGCTTAGGTAACCACTACCTAAACAAAATTTACTGAAACTTCTGTTAAAGACCTGAGTGAAGTGATGATGATTTCTTTTTGTTGTAATATGAAGAGGTACTTATAAAATTGTAGTTTTTTGTTTGAAACTTCTTTTACTGTTATAAATCTATATTAGACTCAAAATATTTAAATTTAGGTAATGGCTTAAATAGCGTCCACTCACGGCTATGCTTGCGTTATACCTATACCTATGCTAATACAGGTTACTGTGCTCAGCTTGGAAAAGATTTAGTGGATTTTTTGTTTGGTATGAAATGCATTATCTATTATTAGACTATAACGTAAAAATAACATAACACAAGCGTGCGAAGCCGCGGGCAAAAGCTAGTTTAAAATAAACTCTAGTTTCGTATGACACTGCTCTGCGCACGTCATCCTGAAACATCACACAGTCTAGTAATCAGATTACTAGACTATAAGATCGGGTCATAATCACATTTGCCCAGTAATTTCACTAGCTACAATGCCTTTCAACCAGGAACACAATAGTGCTTGCACACTACTGCTTGGCGGCAGAGTAACTGGCAACGCGGTGGTACCTACCTAGACGAACTTTGCAGAAAAGTCCTACCACCTAGTAAGTAATAATTGTATTTATACAAATTATTGTGATTATACAAAGGTTGTAATTATACACATTATTATATGACTGTAAAAAATTCTTCAGTTTCTGCTTCAGCAATCTAAGGTAAAGCTCCGGTTACGGAACGCTGGGAAACTTTCGAACCACATGGCGTCTGACGAACTAACCCCAACTTTTCTGTTTAGAAGTTGTTTCTTTGACTGTATATTTTGGAGTTTTGAAATTGCTGTTTGCTTCTTCTTTGAGTAATGGTAGGTATTAACAAGGTGTGAAACTCGTTTTACGTGACTTTTTGCTAGAGCGGTTCTTTCGCTTCTATTACAAGTAAATTATTAAGGCTGCTATATACGCGGAACCATTCCCTCGCTCACGCATAGTGACATTTTTGAAGATATAAAACGAAAAATTTGGCTGAACTATGTTATCATGAATAATATCACAAAATATGTTCAGCAAAATAAGAAAAAAGAATCTTGCTAATAATGTTCTAGCACTACATACCTAGGCTTAATAATAGATCAGCATCTGCGCTGGGATGAACATTTGACAGGTCTATCAGCGAAGGTGAGGAGACTGGGATATGTATATGGGGAATTAAGAAATATTGTTGACGATAACCTGCTAATGAAAATTTATTTTGCTCTAACACAGTTCTTTTAATGTATGGAATAATAGGCTGGGGCTCATGTTTCAACTATATAATTGACAAATTAGAAAAGGCTCAAAAACTTAACATAAAAATAATAAAAAGAAAGCCAATGAGATTTCCAACCGAGACACTTTTTAGTCTGTGTAAGGTACTAACTATTAGAAAGTTATATGTTAAACAAGCAATCATACACAACATGACAAAACGCTTAAAAGAAATGCCTTTGGCAATTTTGGATAGGCCCAGATGGAAATAGTTGCTCAAATGGTATTTCAGGTTCCTTATAAAAGTTCAGTTTTCACGCGCAAACATTTTACTGCACTTGCTCCTAGAATATTTAACTCTTTACCAGAAGACTTTGTTGAATTTATATTATCACTAGCTTTTGCCCGCGGCTTCGCACGCTTGTGTAATGTTATTTTTACGTTATAGTCTAATAATAGATCATGCATTTCGTACCAAACAACAAAATCCACTAAATCTTTTCTAAGCTGAGCACAGTAACCTGTATTAGCATAGGTATAGGTATAACGCAAGTATAGCCGTGAGTGGAAGCTATTTAAGCCATTACTTAAAATTAAATGTTTTGAGTCTAATACAGATTTATAACAGTAAAGTTTCAAACAAAAAACTAGAATTTTATAAGTACCTCTTAATATTACAACAAATAGAAATCATCATCACTTCACTCAGGTCTTTAACAGAAGTTTCAGTAAGTTTTGTTTAGGTAGTAGTTACCTAAGCAGGCAGGTACAGTTTAAAAAATATGGAAGAATCTCACACGATGATGCTGTTTTGCTCAGTTTTACATATTATCCGCGCGTTTTTTGTTCCACTTACCACATATTTTACCTTCTTAAGTTTGGCTCCATACGAATTGAGTACCTACACATAGACAGTGTCAATAATAAGTTTATAAATTGCTGGAGATATGCATTTACCTGTACGATGCGTACATAATTAATTTTCTTAATAATAATTAGGAATTACAAATACTAAACCACCACTCCTTAAAGAATCGACAGTTATAATTATTACTATATATATTATAGATTATGTCCACTATTTTCCACGCTGTCTCATTCCCACTACATTTTCGACATACCAACCTGTAGTGATGAAAGTGAGGAAGTAGGTTAAATCGTCATTACATAATTATTACTTACACCCAAAGATAGTTAATTACCTACTATAACTATAACCTTCTTGAAGTAACCGAGTAATCAATCATTTTGTGCTCCTGTGGTTTATTTAAAAGCCCACAGATCTAAAATATTTTAACTATTAAAAATTTATATCAACATGCAAGAAGAAGAAGAACAAATCAAAAACAGTCAAAACGAACTTTACGCGCCATGTTGTTGTTAGTTCGAGGATACAATTGCCATAATGAATACCTACATATTATTATATCTAAGTACGTACCCTTTTTAAACATTTTTCATAAAATATTTCGTATCATTGGCTTACAAATAATAGCAAGCACTCCGTCTTACTTTAATGCCAAAATAAAAAAGGTTTTAAAATTCGTAGCAATGGTAAGGGTCTATAACTTAAGTAGCTATAAGTACTACAGGGGGTCTAGCAAAGATACCAACCACTAACGCTAACGCCAAACGCTAACATCAAAATGTACTTAAAAGACATTTCTGAAATCGCTTACTTTTCCGCAGCGAATGTCATTTCAATACATTTTTGGAGTTAGCGTGAGGCGTTAGCGTTAGTGGTTAGTATCTTTGCTAGACCCCCAGGTACCTTAAAACTTCTTTGGGGTTGATCAAGAATTTAGCAGTGGCGCAAAAATAATTTTATCTACCTAATTATAATGGTAACGTGTAGTAAGTTTATGTAAATAATACATTTGACCAGATCGCCAATAAAGAACATTTCTCCCACCAAAACCCTATAAATTAAAAACTTAAATAAAAATGTTAATTAAGTAAGCTTCAATATTGGCTAAGTATGATAATCACGTGAAGCCTTATGAATGATTATAAAAAGTCTTAGAACCTACCCTTTTAAACAGTTTTCATAAAATACTTCCTATCATTGGCTAAATACAAATTTTGTCTAATGCCATAATAAAAAAGATTATACAATGCGTAGCAAAAGCAAGGGTCAATAAATTAAGTACCTATAGGCACAGTTTACTGAATAAGTTACTACTATAGGTTAAGCTATAGGTACTATAAATACAATTTAAATACTTATTTCGAATGGTAACGCGTAGTAGATTTTTGAAAACTAATACATAATACCAGATTGCCAATAAAGAATTTTGCCCTCGCCAGAACCCAATAAATCGAAAACATGAATAATAATTTTATTTATGTTTCAATATTGGCTAAATATGATATCGCGTGAAGCCTTAAAACGTATAATAAAAAGTCTAAGAAGTTCTTAGTTTTCGAAATTCCTTGTTCTCTTTGTCGTGCTCATATTCAAGAAGGTTCTCATACCTATCCTCTTTTTTAGTTTGGACCACAGATTAACGAAAAAACTTATCTTTAATAATACCACAGATTAGAGAAAAAAATACATATGATTTCCTTGATTGTTTTTCTCTAATCTGCACTGCATCGAGTAATCGCGCGATGTATTTCGCCGTAGCCCGAAAAGTGTGATACGCTGCCGGTAATGCAGGCGCGCCAATTGTTATTTACTGTTTTTTGTCTTTTAAGTTATGAATAAAAACATGCATTAAATTACTTCCTTATTGCTTAGTGCAGTAGGGATTGTTCAGAATGAAATAAAAATGATTGGGGTTCCGTACTCAAAGGGTAAATCCTTATTACTAAACCTCCGCTCTCCGCCTGTCTGTCTGTCCATCAGACACCAGGATGTACTCATGAATCGTGATAGTTCGACAGTTGAATTTTTCACAGATGATATATTTCTGTTGCCACTATAACAACCGTGATCCGTATTCAAAGGGACAGATAAACAGACAAATAAAAAAATGTTTTTACTTCATATTGATAAGGAATTATAAATTAAAACTATTAAAATTTATTTTTGTATTCGCAAATAATACTCTCACAGTTTGTAAAACATATTTATTCGCCGACATGCAATATAACGCTACTGCTTCCTCCATTTTATTTAGCCCACGACGGTCGCGAAGCAGGCAAACAAATTGACTATATGTCCGGGTTGGGGCGCTACAAAAACATCGAGGATAGTCAACAGAGATGTTTTTGCGCGCCAACTCAACAGCGAAGGTTCGGGCGTATATGAAGCCGCGCCATAATAGTAACAGAGTTTTTTTCTTCAATATGTGCATCCGGATAAACCCGAGATAATATTACCATCAGTAGCACAGAGCACATTTTTTTTTTCTCATCTATGATTAGTAGCCAAAACAAAACTTACTTTTTGACACTGGCTAAATACCTACACTATGTGTGGACCAAAATATAAGAAAAAAAACTTACCTTGAAGCCTTGAAGCGGCCATTTTGTGAAAATCCCGTTCCGTTTCATAATGAAATCTTAATAATTTTCACCAAAAAAAAAAATTACAATATTTAAAATTTAATATATCCTATGTTGTGCGCCGGGTTTTTCTAAGCTTATTGGTAAAAACCGCATGAAAATCCGTTCAGTATTTTCGGAGTTGTGCCGTAACAAACAAACAAACAAACAAACAGACAAAATGTCTAAAAAGTAGCTTAACGTGATCAGCAAAAAATTTCAAGCTAACCTGTGTCATTTTTTTTTTTCGATATCTTGCATTTACAGATTTTTTTATCTCTACAGTTTTATTATATGTATAGATATAGATTAAAAAACCTAGATTGTCTTGTTGTAATGCATCTCAAACAAAAAACCAACAAGTTTCTAAGCGAAATAATCAATTATGGCAAAAATGGATCGGCGACAGTAAGCTAAGCTAATTTAGTTGAAATTATTAAATAATTGAAGGTATTATTTTTTATTACTATTCTTATATAAGTATTCTTTTATTTTGCTATTATTTTAATATTAATATAACTCATTTTGATTATTATATGAGTAGTTAGGATATTTTATGTTCTATATTTTTTTCTATATTATTTTTTTTCTAAATATTCTGATATATGTTATATATTATGTTGTTATAGCTGTTATTATCATATTTATGATAATTATATGCATAGTTACACAATTTAAAACCTTATTAACAATAGGAATAGAAAAAACCCTGCATGTTACTACTAAAACGTAATACTTAACCTTTTAATTTCATTGTTTTGAGCAAAACTTCATAATTTAAGTCCATTCAGTACCTACGTCACCGCTGTTTTATAACAATATAAATAGTTCGATAAACACTGTTGCTCACCCAAGCACAGGTTTTGACCTATTTGGGTGGCTATTATGTCATTACACCAAAATAACTACCTATGTTTTTCTTCAACATGTCAGTCCTAGACGCATGCATGGCATCCACAATGTGCAACTAAGGTGCTCAATAGTCACTAACTGTTTTTGAACTAAATAAATAAATGTGACAGACGAATTTAAACCGAGTATCTTTACCACAATTTTCCTTCAGGGCTTCTTTATTTAAATTATAAGGAAAGGAGAATGAATGGTCATTAAATTTATGGTATGGGCGTAGGTATATATTTTTTAGGTTTCCGTACCCAAAGGGTCATTCATCTTCATCATCATCAACAGCCCACAGACGTCCACTGCTGAACATAGGCTTCCCCCAGAGAGCGCCACTGCGTACATTGGCTCCCCACAGTCCAAAGGTTAAAGTGACTATTACTGAGGCTCCGCTGTCCGTCTGTCTGTCTATCCGTCTGTACGTCTGTCACCAGGCTGTATCTCATGAACCGTGATAGTTAGACAGTTGAAATCTTCACCAATAATGTATTTTTAGGGTCACTATAACAACAAATACAAAAAAACAGAATAAAAAGGGTTCCATACAACAGAAGTGACTTTTTTTTGGTTGTTTTCATAGATAATGGTACGGAACCCTTCATGCGCGAGTCCGACTCGCATTTGACTGGTTATTATAAGATGATACCTATCAAAATAAGGAATGTGGGTCGTTATTTCGTGAAGGGTAGACTAGACGGTGACCTGACACGACCTTTTTTTTATCCCAGACATACTCTTATATTCAAGAATGCAGTACAGTTATGAACAGAATTATTAAACACTCATTTATTCATCATTCTTGGGTTTAAGTTTTATTACAATATTGATATAAAATACATTACAAGAATACTATAAAAAAACCTAAACCATGGGGTCCTATCAAAAAAAATAGCCCGAACTTTAAAAAAATGTAGTGATCGTGTCTCGAGAGTTACTAGTTAGTGTCCAGTGTATTCATTTGGCCCAACTTCGCCAACACGCAATAAATGTCGCTTGATAATCTTGCGTTATGCAGAAATAAAATAATTTTTACAATAGCCCGCGTTATTTCGAGGCATCTGTACTGTAGAAATTATATTATCTGAGCCTAAACCTAGAGTGCTGAGCCGGCGGCGGCAGCGGGGCAAGGCCTAAGCTACCGGTGGTCAGGGCTGCTGAGTGAGGAACCTCCTGACAATACGTGCCGTGTCAAGGAGTACTGCCTTCTGAATCTGACCCTTTCTCCAGACGTCCACCGAGAGCCTCGCGAGATGTTGGTAAATTATTAATATTATTTTTTTTATTGCGAGTTTGTTTTGCGTGATAATTTATTACGGTTTAGAACATCAATTCATCAACGATTAAGAGTATGTGCAAGTGCATACCTACCCGTTTTTAATACCGGCTTTTTTAAAATAAGAAAAACGAACGTAAAAGTAGAGCTTCCCCTGCACGCTGCCCTCACTGCACTACCTCCATCGTTGAATGTATGGACAAGTATAGCCGGTCAAAGTGGTACTCTATAGAGGAGGCATTATGTTCAGCAATGGACGTTTTCAGTGAGAAAATGATGATGGTGATGATGATGATAATCCACGCGAATGAAACGGTGGATTATGGTTAAAATAAAATTAACTCAATACAAGTATACTTCCGCTATATTATTTATTTTGTATTATATTTATAATTCACATTTTACGAAATAAAATACTTCTATACCTACATAAAATAAATTATATAAGTATTACTTACATAATTTATTTTAGTTTTTTAGGATATTGTGTGTGTGTATTTGGAATAAATGTTTTTTCTTTCTCTCTTTCTTTCTTTCTTTCTTTCTTTCTTTCTTTCTTTCTTTCTTTCTTTCTTTCTTTCTTTCTTTCTTTCTTTCTTTCTTTCTTTCTTTCTTTCTTTCTTTCTTTCTTTACATCTAGTATATAAATATTTTAAATACTTTCGTATTACTTACTTTAAGTTTTAATAGGAACCACACCGCTATAAAAAACACGCTCTATTTAGAATTAGATGACAGTAGATGAATAGGTTCTTCCCGATGGGGAAGAAAGATCCTCGAGTGGCGACCACGAACTGGAAGACGCAGCGTAGGCCGGCCCCCCACTAGGTGGACCGACGACTTGGTGAAAGCCGCGGGGAGCCGATGGATGCAGGAGGCGAGCAGCCGCTCTAAGTGGCGCTCCCGGGGGGAGGCCTATGTTCAGCAGTGGACGTCTTCATGCTGTTAATGATGATGATGATGATGATGAGTAGGTACTTAAGCTATAGAAAGACAGAAAATATTATTTCACTTCAAATAATTTAGTTCATGACACTTTTGTGAGCGATTGTTGTTTCGTCTCATATCTTCTACTTGGGAAAACTTGTCTTTATTCTGGAGAACTTATTCAAATTTTATAACTTATTTTATGTGTTTTTATATAGAACTTATTTAAATATAAACGTGACGAATCGTTGATGGCATTTGGCTTATTATGAAAAATACTCTAACAAAATGTTGAAATTTACATGAAAAAATTAATAAAAGTACTTTGGCGAATTATTTTTAATTAAGTAAGTGTTTCTTTTATTATTTACCTACACACTTGTACACTTAGAATATCCAGCATAATTTACTACACTGTTCTCTGTCATCTAATTTCGTGCCCATGTCAACCAATTTTAGTTTGTAGTAACAGGGTATCTAGGTAAGTATTAGCCCAGGTAATATAATACCTACAGGTATTAGCAAAGGAGCGGACTGAAAAAGTTTTTTTTTTTTATTTAAAAAAAGAGAATTTTATTCATAGCTAATTCCATTTGGTGCGGCTTGGTTTTTGTTGGGTTGGTTGAAATTCGTTTATTTTTATTTTATTATACTTATTTATTAAATTTTGGTTTATTTTATTAGATTTTCTAGACTAAGTCAAAACGCATAAACCTATCCAACCTACCCTTAATACAGCCCTTGTATTACCAACACATGTCTTTGATAAGCAGTCTAAAAGGGTCAGACAACTATGTTAGACACCGCTGTTTCATAATAAGCTGACTCATAGCCATTTTCATTTTAATTTGTGGTCCACTAATTATAATTACTTAATATGTTGATTGCTAACACAGATATTTGGGTCACGGGGTCCCATCAGGTACAAACTGTCCCGGAGGTCCCCCCAAAGCTTCTTCCCGGTAGCTCAGAAAGGGGAGGACACTCATCGGGAACACGTAGGTACTAGTGGAAAATCCGGAGCTATTGGAATGAAACTGTAGATCTCGGTGAACTAGGTTTATTTTCAAATGTAACAGCAATTAAGAACTTTAAACAGCCTGAAAGGTAAAATAACCGAACTTGTTCCAAATGGGACGTTACGGAACGATAAGAAGATATAACTGAAGGTAGAAATAACACTTTAAGCTGTTAATAACAGATAACTTATAAAAATTTGTTAAAGCACAAACGAGGACTGTCCGCCTCGGCGGTTGGACGAAGAATGACGAAAATGTATGGAAAATGAAAAGAATGCGACCAATGTTCTAATTTAGAATTTAAATCTAGATTATGAGTGGCCAATATTTGATGCGAAAACTAAGAAAGCAGGTGAATAGCCGATGTGATGATAAAGGAGGATGACATCGTCACAAAACTAACCATTTTTAGGGTTCCACACCCAAAGGGTAAACGAACCCTATCACTATTGGCCGATTATTTGGAGTATCTGCCTAGTTTTAAAAGATGCTAATAAATTCAATTAATCCCAGTATACCTACTGAGTAATAATCCAAAAAAAAGTTTAAGATAGATTTATGACCGGATAAAAGTAGAAAAAAAAAAACAAAATATATATATATACAGGATTCAGGCTTCTTTTTACTTTTTATTGGGAGTTGCTCTAAAAATGCCGCAACTCCATACTTCATCACGCTTAAATTGAACGGCTAGTACATCCATCTCACCCCTTTTACAGATCCTTCCTAACTTTTTTTGATCCATTTTTTTTTTCTCCTTTTTTTCTCCTTTTCCTTTTCCCTTTTATTTTATTATTTTTAACTTTACGCTAAAGACATCAAGTGAAAAAGTAGGATGTCGTAAACTTAGGATGCAGGCTTCTTTTTACTTTTTATTGGGAGTTGCTCTATAAATGCTGCAACTCCATACTTCATCACGTTTAAATTGAACGGCTAGTACATCCATCTCACCCTTTTACAGATCCTTCCTTCCTTTTTTTGATCCATTTTTTTCCTTATTTTCTCCTTTTTTCTTCTTTTCCTTTTCCCTTTTTTTTAGCTTTACGCTAAACACAGCAAGTGAAAAAGAAGGATGTCGTAAACTTTACTCTTAAGTGGTAAACGCTCTTAAATTATTAAAGAAAGGTTTCCGAAAGTTGCGTACAGTTTTTATTAATGCTATCGCCAATCACTTCCGGATTTTATCTTTTAAGTTGAGGGAATCGATAGCTTTTACATTCTACTTTCGGAAACCGAAGGATTTTTATCCGTTACGGATTCTAGACAACGCCTTTCGTGACTTGACTTGTATATAAGGTGTGTTTCTTAATACAATTGCAACCATCTCAAATAATTAGGAGTAGTTTAGTACCAACTGGATTTTTCTGCAGAGTTTGTTTATTAGGTAGGTAAAAAAGTTATTCTGCTATATATTCTGCGGCAAGCAGTAGTGTCCAAATTTTAGTAGTTGTGTTCCACTTTGATTGGCACTGTAGCTAGCAAAATTACTAATGGGCAAATGAGACTTTACGACCTGATCTCACAGTCTAGTAATCTTTTTCAAAGAGCTATAATGTAGGTACATCTTTTTACTAGACATTTTAGATTTCCCTATTAGGTACTGCAAACTGTTAGGCGAATGACTAACACATCACGCAATTCTTTTTCTTTAGAAAATACGTTGGTGTTAACTCTAAGCATGGATGAAGATGACACATCCATGGCTTTAAGCTTAGCGATAGGATTTCTCTTGTACCGTATCTTATAAATGAATGTGTTTTTTGATGTACAATGTAATGTTTTGTACAGTATTGCATTTTATTTTATCATTGTAAGTCTGTGACGCTTTTTTGACGACCAAGAGTAAGATTAAAAACAGTACAGCACCCCAGAGGCCAGTGAACCATTAAATGTACGCATGAGGTATTTTATGGGCCATAACCGAGATCGTCGCAGATCTTTCTGGACAAGCCTTTTGGGGGCCCTTCACTACCCGTTACGGTGCAAGAAAATGGGGGTTCAATTCAATATTGTCTATTTATTACATAGACAAATAGAATTTAATATTGTTTTAGTAGCGCCCATAGCGAAAGCGAGATAAGAGCGAATGCGCCTCGATGGTAGCCATTGTGACTTTCCACCGACATACTCAGGTTCATATCCCGTTTAGCCTATACCTATACCTATATACTGTAGGTATTATTATATTTGACGGGCCCTATAGCTCTGTTGGTAGTAACCCTGCCTTCTGAACTGAGGGCTGTGGGTTCGATGCCTACCCAGGACAAACATTTGTGTGATGAACATAGATGGTTATTCTGTGTCTGGGTGTTATATTTTATTCTATATATGTATTTACAAACAAAAAAGTATATAAGTATTGTATCAGTTATCTGGTTCCCATTGTACAAGTGGCGCTGTGTGAAAAGTCCACACATATTTTAATTTTTATTATCTATGGAGCTATGGAGAGAGCTACGCTCGGTGTTTCCTTTCGAGACAAGATCTGAAATGAGGAGATCCACAAGACAACTACCGACCACTGCCATCAAAAGCAAGCAAACAAGTTGAAGTGGCAGTGGGCGGGCGACATCGCTCGTAAAACTGACAACCGTTGGGGAAGAAAGGTTCTCGAGTGGCGACCACGAACCGCAGCGTAGGCCGGCCCCCCACTAGGTGGACCGACGACCTGGTCAGAACCGTGGGGAGCCGATGGATGCAAGAGGCAAGCAGTCGCTCAAACTGGCGCTCATTGGGGGAGGCCTATGTTCAGCAGAGGACGTCTTCGGGCTGTTATGATGATACAGAATCAGAGAATTCGAGAACATGTGTCATCTAGTAGATTTGTGAACAGTTTACTGGGACGGAAGAAGCGAAGTTGACACTTAACACCATTTCGTTCAGTTTTTTACAGAGAAACTAGTTATTAAAAGAACTACGTAATTACTGCCAGAGAGTCAAGTGAACGCTATGAATTACACTGCTCTGTAACTGAGTTGAAAGCGGATGCAGAGATACTGTGTTTTAGAAACTTCAGCTTGCGATGCGAACGAAGGAAAAAGATTCAAAATGAATGGGCCCAATTAGCAACGCGCACTTTTTGTGACAGCCTTCGAGTCTAAACTAGGCTCCAGGCACCCAGTTTGCATCAGCAGCTATATAGACCTAAATAGAATAGGTACAATAAATGCATAGCTTCTCTTAGTTGGTCCGCTTGCATTAGCTGCCATACACACAATTTGCTACGAAAAAAAACTGATAGCAATACCCGTCCAAAAAAATAACAATGCATTAGTTCAATGAACGAAGAAAATTAAATGATCGAATATTTATTTCTACAAAATTGTTAATACAATTGTTAACTTCAATATTTCGAGTCTGAAGACGCAACATAGGCCAGCCTTTCACTAGATGGGCTGACGATCTGGTCGGAGCCGATGGATGCAAAAGGCAAGCAGGCGCTCTACAAGAGAGGCGAACGCCTGCCCCGCTTTGTAATTTTCTATAATCACCACCCTTGATAAGCATCTTGCTGACCCTTAGAAGATTTTAATATACCGAGAAGAATTGTTGCTCCCTATTCCCTGATTATGCCCTTAGCTGACTCTACAGCACCCGCAGTAAGAGATGGTGTGTGGATTCCCAATTGCCAAAAGGTATGTAGAAAAGATAGGTACTTAAATAAAAATAAACGCTTTAACTCTTTACCCACAACATTTAGCTTAGGGTTAATGTTTACATTGTACCCTTGTAACTAGCTTGATATTCCAACCCTACTCTGAAAATTATAACGACCCTTCACTACTTTCCTAAACCTTAAACTTTCACATGGCTGTATCTTTTCATTCGTTGCACATTGCTTGCTACGTTACGCGTTTAACTCTTCACTTTTTGGTAAGAGCGTTGATGTATATTGCTAAAGGATTTAGTGATTAAAATTCGCTGATGTAGTTAAACTACTGGTCAAAAGTCGTATTACCTGGCAAATAGTTGTCAGCTATATAGGATGGTTATAGACGATTTTCCCCAGTATCACAGAATTAAGGCCTGTAAATACGAGACGGTTTCAATACGGGCTGGTTTCTATCCGATATGTCCGCATAGGAACCGCGCGCGCGATCCACTGCACAGTAATGCACGCTAAGCGTTAGCCACGGCTACAGTGTCAGCAATAAATTCCTTATTGAAGATTTTCCATATTCTATATTTCTTAGCATAATACGCAATCCTATTAGTCCAAAATCTTAATTTTACTAATTCTGATATTTCCGCATTCTATATTTTCCAAACATTAGCGACTGCCATCTATGATCTTTCCTAGCGCCGGCTATATACATATTATACCTGTAGAATTGTATTGGCATTATAAATAGTGATATGTCACCGTCTTATTGTAAAAACCGTTAGTTTATAAATAAATGCGGTTATTAATAAACTGTCTATTTATTGCAAACGGGCAATGAGTCTCACAATAAAACGGTCGATATTTCGGTTGTTTATAATTAATCGGCATCACTTCGTTTTTTCGTAATTGTGTACTTCTAGTGTGGTCAAAACTAACCTAACACTCCTCCTCGCTTCGCTCGTCGTCGTAACCTACTGGTTGGCCACTAGTGACTCTAAAAAAACAATAAAATACAGCAAAAATTGGTGCATTAAAACGGGTTTGTTCACAATTAAACGCTACTAAACCCCGTTTTTTTATAAACTCACCGCTAGGCATCGACTGTTTATAATCAAAATATCATCCGTGTTATTGTAAGACAGATCGTCAGTTTGCAATAAATCGACAGTTTATAAATAACCGGTTTTAAATTCGTTTTTTATAAACAAACGGTTTTTACAACAAGCCGGTGACATATACAAGACTGGTGAGTCGATAAAAGTCGTTTCATTTGTTAGGAATCCGCCCGTGCCTGCACTGCATACGATACGATTTCTACAGGGCCATTATGCCGTATCGATTCCTTACTTCGAAACCACGCGAGTTCCTTGTCTTACATAAGAAATCTGCAAAACTGTATTCTCTATGAAACGAAAACAAAACCGCGCGAAATGAATTTGGAATTGGCTCGATTTGAACTGTCAAAAATCGTATGTTTTGCCGAGACACGTTCCGAAACATAAACACATCAAAAGATTTGACCACTTATGTCAATATATTTTATTCAAAATAAAGATAACTTTAATATAAAGTGAAGTGAAGTGAAGGTATAGGTACTTTTATGGGCAGCCGTGTTGCTTAACATCAGGTGAACGACTAGCTCGTCACGTCATTCATTCATATAAAAAAAAAAAAGGTATATCTGACACTGTGACACGATTTGAACAAGACACGATAACGACGTGGTTTCGTATCGTGTGGAATCTGTGTTTCCATAGAGAATAACCGCCCAGGTTTCAAAAACACGGTGGGCGGCGCACGCGCCGAGCGTAGACACCGCTGAGTGCGCTATCATGGCAGGCTAGCGATGGCCGTCGCGTCATCTGGGATCTTACCACAAACGAATACAAAACCATCATGGTTCGTGACAATAATGCTTCAAGGTTACAATAATATTGTTCGAATTCGTACCATTAACTTATAAAGTATTCCTACCTGAGAACGAGACGTCTTCATTTTTAGATAGCGTTAATTTGAGTGAACGATTTAACATGACGTCATCAAAGCTGCTCTGCCCCTTCAACATAAAGTATTCTTACTTTTATGTCATTTTTCAATGTATGGTTGAAGTAATAATGCTATAAGAGGTTGTGGTAAGCCCCTTGTACTGTAGGTGCTAGTTATACAAGAAATTGGCGGGATAGAAACCGAACCGGGTTAAAATTAAAACCGTCTCGTGTGAATAGACCCTTATCGCCATAAATGAAACGGTAATGCAGGTAAACAGGGAAGGGAAAACACTAATGACACGTTTTGCTGACTGATAATGGTAATGAGATGTACCTAATGTTAGATATTCTTTACTTCAAAATTGGAGTTAATTGTTTTAAAACTAGCTGGTTTCATTAACGTCGTCAACGGCCTGAAGACGTCCATTGCTGAACATAGGCCTCCCCGAAAGAGCGCCACCTCGAGCGGCTGCTCGCCTCCTGCATCCATCGGCTCCCCGGCTCCTGGGGTACATTAGCTTGCCTCGGGTTAATTGGTGACTAATAGTTTAATATGTGATTTAACTTTAATACAATTTGTTTAGTACGAGCGTGAGCTCCGCGAGGCGACTGCTGTGCAAGACGCAGCGTAGGCTGGCCCCCCACAAGGTGAACCGACGCGACGATTTGGTGAAAGCCGCGGTGAGCCGGTGGATGCAGGAGGCGAGCAGCCCCTCAAATTGGCGGTTCCTGGGGGAGGCCTATGTTCAGCAGTGGACGTCTTCGGGTTGAAGACGGGTGTGAATCAAATATTATAGGCATATACTGTAGGTGAATTTCCAACATATTTCAATAATAGTAGGTAACAAACATTGGAAACTCCAAACAAATATGACATCAATATGTCACTGAAGCACATTTTTTATTAAAATGTCCATTTGGAAACCCTTTTCACATCAGCAAAGCTATTGGGTACGATCCTCCGGGTTTCAATCAAGTTAGAATGGTCGTTAAATATTATACTTAGAAATCAGTACTTTGCGTGTCATTTTGCTCCTTATAAAATTCTAATTCGTCGTCATTAGTAAAAAAAAGCTAAGCTCAAAGTCGCGCAACGAGCTATGGAGAGAGCAATGTTCGGTGTTTCCCTGCGAGATAAGATCCGAAATGAGGAGATCCGCAGGAGAACTAAAGTGACCGATGTAGCTCTTAGGATTAGCAAGTTGAAATGGCAATGGTCAGGCCACATCGCTCGTAGAACTGACAACCGATGGGGAAGAAAGGTTCTCGAGTGGCGACCACGAACTGGAAGACGAAGCGTAGGCCGGCCCCCCTCTAGGTGAACCGACGACCTGGTAAAAGCCACCGGGAGCCGATGGATGCAGGAGGCGAGCAGCCGCTCTAAGTGGCGCTCCCTGGGGGAGGCCTATGTTCAGCAGTGGACGTCTTCAGGCTGTTAATGATGATGATGAGTAAAAAAAATTGCAGAATAAGTATATTGGCATTGCATTATTCGTGCATTCTGCCAGTGTCGATTATTCTCATTTTTCAATCTTTATTTTCACTTAATTTTGACATTTTGAATAGATACAACTTATTACCCCCTCTGACAGCCTCCGTGGTGTGGTGGTTGAGCAGGTCAGCATAACCCGGAGGCGGCAGGTTCGGATCCCGCGACAGGACGAGTAGGTATTTGCGCACAGGAAAAAAGCACAAATACTTGTTCTGTGTTTGGGAGTTGTGGGAGCATGGTCCTCGTAGTTCCTTATTATAGATAGATACAGGGAATCCTAGTTAGGGTCCACGATCTATGTTATATAATCATTGAGAAAAAACCACATGTGAGTCTTCTTAAAGAATGAACCTACTTCACGTTTTTGAAAAAATCCGAACCGCAGTCTTGGTCTAAATTGAAAATTTTCTATTTTAAGTACCCGCACACTGCGTAAAACTGAACAACATATTTAATATCAAGATTCGATATTTCCAAAAAATGCCCTTCTATGTTTTCCATCACGTGACTATGGCCGTCCCTTTGTTGTCGTAACATAATTAACAGTGTAGAGAGCATTGTTTCGACCTCGCAGAATGATAAACGATGTTTTTGTTCCAATAAAAAGTAATGTTTTTGCAAAAGACACGTCACTGTTTGTTCGTCCCTTTGATATATATGCATAGTCTAATCTTGTAGCGCTTTTTAAATTAAAAAATAATCACTATGTTCTTCCAAAGGTTCTCGAGTGACGATCATGAACCGGAAGACGCAGCATAGGCCGGCCCTCTACTTGGTGGACCGATGATCAGCTGGGCTACCACAAGCTAATACAAAACTATAACGTTTCATTGCATTATTATTTTATGGTTACAATAATATTGTTCGAATCCGTACCATGAACTTATAAAGTATTCCTACGTCTGAACGAGACGTCTACATTTTTATATGGCGTTATCACTGTCGCGTGACATGACAGTTTTAACGTGACGTCATCAAAACTGCTCTGGCTCTGCCACATTAAAGTATTCTTACTTTTATATCATTTGCCAATGATTGAAGTAATATTGAAGTAATAGTGCTATAAGACCTTGTGGTGACCCCCCTGGTTTAAAACCGCGGAGAGCCGATGGATGCAGGAAGCGAACAGCTGCTTAAGGTAAGTAGCGCTCTATGGGGGAGGTCTAATTAGTTTAGCAGTGGACGTCTTCGGGCTGTTTATGATTATGTTCATACAATAGATTGTTGACTTATGGACACTGCACAATCTTTACAAATAGTAGGTAAGGTAAGGTCTGCCCCAAACTTAATGCCGGCTGTGAAGTCAGCGTGAAACACTGCGCAGAAGTAAAAGTAAGATGTGCGCAGCGTGCTGGGGACTTGCAGCGCACTTCACAGCCGCCATTGAGTTTGGTGCAAACTCTATCTCACGATGAACTCCTGTGTAAACAACCAACTAGGTACATCTCAGTGAAACGACATGTTAAAACATTAAAATTAAAATTCTGCTAAATAATAGCACGAATACCATTCAACGAGCCGCCATTAAAATTTATGTTAATTTATATTTTTCTTTAATTAAATAAGACGCGGGGATGTAGTCGGAACGTGACCCGAGGTGCGGCGCGGAACCATTAGATATAAAGGTCATGCAATAGTGCTAGCGGGAAGCGGAGAGCGTTATTTATTTTTTACATCATACTGCTGAACATAGGCCTCCAGAAAGAGCCACTTTGAGTGTCTGCTCGCATTCTGCATCCATTGGCTTACCGCGGCTCTCGCCAGATCGTTGGTTCACCTAGTGGGAGGCTGCTGCGCTGAACGTGCACGAGTGTTGGCAAATGGATTGAAGTTCATAAAACCACGCATTTAGAAAGACAGAAAGCAACAAAGAAAGAAATAAGGAAAGAAATTATTTATTCATGACAAAAGATACACATAAAATGAAAAAATATGAAAATAGGCTTTTTAGAACCTTCAGTAAAATATCCACAAATCCACCATTTTTGACTAACAAAATAGGACTTTGACTTGATATACCCGTACAAATTTTTACGCACTTAAGGCCCTGACAGGACCCAATGCGAGCACGTTTATTACAGCAGACAAACATGAAACTTATTTTGTACCTGATAGGGTCGCTTTATGCATAGAAAAAATATGGCGATTACGATCCGTTGCACTTCGACTTTTCCATTTTTCGGTACAAATAATTAGTTATAAAAGAAATGCTTATTGTTATAAAAAAAATAAGCTAATAGATGGACGCATTGAAACATAGCTTATCACTATGATTTATTTCAATGGGGTGTCTTATTATAATGTCACATTTTAGGACGTTTGAATGATTTTTTAGAGGTCACTTCACGATTTTTTTCCATCAAGAAAACTTTTCGTAAACGTGTTTCGGTTTCGGCAGATGGAAAGAAGATATGACCAGTATTAACGTTCATTTTTTTCAATCCTGTTAATGGTATACGTTTTGAGATAATCACGTTAAAAATAGTCGATTTGGGACCTTCAGCACCTTAACATTGGCAGTATTATCGCTAAAAAGCGATAGAAAGCCATTAAGGAAGAATAAAAAAATATTTTGACTAGTGAACCAATTAATTGCACCCTGATTTGGACCCTAAATTGTACTATTTTTGGAATGGGTGTAGATGTAGGTAACCTAATACCCCGCAGTCCCGCTTGAATAACCACCACACCTTTATCGGCATCAAAAGCGGGGGGCGAAAGAAGTAAAGTGCTTCAAAATAACGCTGTAGATACTTAAGTGTAAATATTAGGTGTCGTCTTCAATTTCCTTGAAAAAACCTTTGCTTTTTTCTGCCTCTCAGCAAAGTGAGGCAGGGATTTGATTTAATCAACATTGCAAAATAAATTAGTACTGCGTTAGAGATAAGTCGGTGATTCGCCTTATTTTATCTGTAATGATAACTTTTATTTACACACTATATTTTTCAAATAGGCAACATCATGAAAGGAACACCACAGCTCAATTGATATTTTTGATCAAAAACTAGTGAAATTTAAATGAGACGTTTTAGCTATTATTTCGGAGCTTTGAATGATTATTTTTATTATGCATTTAAAATTCAAAATGTTACTATAAGAAATACATTGTATTCAATATTTTTACTAATGTATTCTTACAGTATTGTTAATTGTTAATCATGTTGTGTACACATGTTTTGGGGTATAATCTGGCTCAAAATGTATGTAATTTTTTTATCTTGTTCTTGTATTTGGTTATATTCTGTTTTGTGTGCCAAATAAAATAAAAAAATAAAAAAAAAAAATTTTTATTAAAAGCACAAAATAATTGACATAATAAAATAAATATTTTGAACAATCTTATGTAGTCTGTGGATTGCCATTGAATCCTGAAGTCAATATGTTTTAGGAGTCAGTTAATGGATACTACTTGCAGTTATTGCACTTGGACTAATTTGCAGTTAGATATGATCACCATCATCATTTTTTTTATCATCATCATTAACAGCCAGAAGACCACTGCTGAACATAGGCCTCCCCCATAGAGCGCTACCTTGAGCGGCCACTTGCCTCCTGCATTCATCGGCATCGGCAGTTTTTTTTTTATATGAATGAATGACGTGACGAGCTAGTCGTTCACCTGATGTTAAGCAACACGGCTGCCCATAACAGTTGCAGTGTCACTCGGAACTTTAAAATGATAAAGTTTCGCGTGACACTGCACTGCGCATGTCATCCTGAGACTTCACACAGTATAGTAATCAGATTACTACACTGTGTGATCAGGTCATAAAGTCTCATTTGCCCAGTCATTTCACTAGCTACAATGCCCTTCAAACCGGAACACAGTAGTGCTTGCACACTACTGCTTGGCGGCAGAATAACTGGCAGAGCGGTGGTACCTAGTGTAGTGTATGCAGGTAGATGTAAATATGTTTACGTATTAATAAGTGGACTATGTGGGTAGGGGATACTTTGTCAGTCGGAAAAATTGGTGAATTTGACGTGAAAAGCGGGACATGGTCGTCGTACGTGGATCGCCTTGAAATGTATTTCAAGGTCAACGGCGTTAAGGAGGACTTAAAACTACCAACTCTAATCTCTCTCATGGGGGATGAGGCGTATGAGCTGTTGGTGAACTTGGCTAGTCCTAGGAAACCAGCCGAGTTAACATATTCCGAGGCGAGTGACGTATTGCGTCATAATTTGCAACCGGCGCCTTCGATGCTTGCGGAAAGGTATCGTTTCCGACAACGAAGGCAGCGAGCGGGAGAAAATATAAGCGAATATGTGGCAGAGTTAAAGAAGATGGCACGGAATTGTAAATTTAATGAAGGGCTAAATGAGAATCTGCGGGATCAGTTTGTGTGCGGCGTTGGCAGTGACGTCATCCGCCAACGGCTGTTTGCGGAGGATGACAGTCTAAACTTTACAAACGCGGTAAAGATTGCGAGTTCGCTGGAGGCGGCGGAGCGTGACGCGGCTGCGGTGGAGGCGCGGGAGCCGCCGGAGGCAGCGGCGAGCGATGCCATGCATGCGGTGCATGCGGGCGGGCGCGCGGAGTATGCGCGGAGGGCTCGCGGAAATGGCAGCCGGCAACCAGGGCCGGCGGGACAGGTGCGGGCGGTGTCGTCCAGCTGCAGGAGCTGCGGAGCCACGGGCCACGACTACGGTAGTTGTAGGTTCCGGGACTACGTGTGCAGCCGGTGTAAGCGCCCAGGCCATTTGCGGCGAGTGTGCTCGGCATGGGGTGCCGTCATGGAAGCCAGGGTTAGGCCAAGCGGAAGACGCGGAGGCACTGGTGGACTTCATTTCGGAGATACAGACCCAGAGGAACAGGGTCCGAACCTAGCAGAAGACAGCCTAGATTTGCACCAGCTGAACTTGAAGGACTATAAGGCGGTGAGTCTTCCAATATCTATCAATGATCAGGAAATAGTAATGGAGATAGACACCGGAACCGCCATATCTTGCATAAGTGAAGCTACCTATATGAAGTATTTCAAAGAAATAAACATCACTCCATATGATTTGTGCTTAAAATTCTATGATGGTTCGAACATCCGACCGCTAGGGATCATAAAACCTAGGGTGAAATATCAAGACTGTACCAAACAGTTAGAATTATTTATTATTAAAGGAGGGACTACGTCATTGTTAGGTCGCCAGTGGCTTAGTGAGTTAGGAATTCAGGTTCCTAAGTTAATTTGTAATAACCTAAGTAGCGACAAGAATGACGAAATAAATAATGATATAAACAATTTGTTACACAGATATAAGGAGCTGTTTGACGGGAGTCTGGGAAGGTTCACGGGGGGCAAGGCGACGCTCCGGGTGCGCGAGGGAGCGATGCCCGTGTACCACCGCGCGCGGCCGATGGCGTTCGCGCTGCGCGAGCGGGTCGACGCCGAGCTGGACGCGATGCTGGCGGCCGGGGTAATCGAGCCGGTCGACAGCTCCGACTGGGCTTCCCCGCTGGTTCCCGTAAACAAGCCGGACGGCGCGCTCAGGGTTTGTGTGGACTACAAGGTGACCTTGAATCCCGTTTTACTGATCGACCGTTATCCTTTGCCTAGAATTGACGAGGTACTTGTTGCGTTGAACGGGGCTCAGTTTTATAGTAAAATTGATTTATCGCAATCCTATAATCAAATCCTACCTACGATCCTACCTTCGCTATTCCTAGTAACTAGACGTGTTATTCATCGCTCTAAAAATTAATTGCAAAAATCAAGTTGAAACCGTTTCCACGGCGAAGAATTTTCGCTTGTGTGTTGACGTCGAAGTGGTTTGCTGGTGAGCGTATAATTACGCCGACACATCGGCATTTCAAGGGTGAAATTCGTCTCTGAAACTTTCACTTGACACTGTGAGTCGCATAAATTTCTAAGTATACCGTCTATAAATTAAACAAAATTATCACAGCACTGTGATCAAAACAAAGAGGCAGGCAACCTCATATTTGGTAGATGTCATTGGGCCTTCCCTTCTGTCAGTGTCAGCGTCAGTCAGCGTCAGCGCAGCGAGCGAGTTGCGTTTACGAAGATAGTTGTTCCTATAGTGAGTTTACGAAGACATTCCATTCGGCTTTAAGAAATCCATTTATTAGCCGAGACAAACTCACTGCTAAGAATGAGTAAATGCGATGCTTGCGATTGCTTGATAAGCCCGAACGAGTTAAAAACTTGTAAATTTTGCCGCCTAGACTATCACTTCCAATGTCTTGGGATTACTAGTGAGAATTATCACAAGGAGTCAAAGCAAGCTAAATCTTGCTGGAAATGCCCCAAATGTAAAAACAAAGAGAAAAAAGGTGATAATTCCAACACCCCCGTTAGATCTCAACAGCCGCCGGAAATGCCGGCACCAAAGACTTCTATGCTGGAACCCGCGATCGGAGAATCATCCAGGGTGGTAGTTGAGTTGAAGGCTTATTTCGACATGAAATTTTTAGAAGCAAGTACTAAAATTTCTAAAGATATTCAGGCGAAAATAACAAATGAAAGTAGAGCTACTATTTCTAAAATCAATAGCCTGACAGAGGGGGTGGAGTTTATGACCAGCGAGTTCAATGAACTTAAAAAGCATTATGAGGCACAGAACAGGGAGATTTTGTCGCTTAAGGAAGAGAACTACAACTTGAAACTCCACATGAAAGATGTGAGCGCCCGTTTTACCCAGATGGAGCAGCAAGCACGCGAATGTAATTTAGAAATACAATGCGTTCCTGAAGATAAAACGGAAAATTTGCTTGATACAGTTAAGCAGATTAGCCAAGCTGTATCATTCGATCTGGGACACAATGATGTTATGACGGTACACAGAGTCGCTAAGCTCCAAAACGACTCACCTAGACCTCGCTCTATTATTGTCCGACTGGCAACTCCTCGTATTAGGGACAGTTTCCTTGGTTCCGTGAAGATATTTAACAGGGCTAATACACAGGATAAGCTTAACACGTCCCACCTCAAGGTTACTGGTGAGAAGCGCCCAATTTATGTAGCAGAACACTTGTCACCGGCCAATAAACAGCTCCATGCAGCCACTAGGACCGCTGCGGCTGCGAAAGGCTATCAATTTGTATGGGTCAGAAGCGGCCGGGTATTCGTCCGTAAAGATATCAAGTCTAAGTCTATTCTCGTGAAGGATATGGATTTTGTTCATTCTTTATGAGACTAGACGGGCGCAATGGTCAGATTAAGGATATCCTACCAAAATGTGAGAGGTTTACGAACTAAGACAAATGATTTATTAATGAGTGCTTTAGCAGATGATTACGATATTTTATTATTCACAGAGACTTGGTTGAATGATTCCGTGTTTGATAGGGAACTCATAGATGGTCGATATGATGTATATAGACGGGATCGTCAATTTTCAAGTTCAAGTAAAAAAGATGGTGGAGGCGTTATGATTGCAATTTTATCGAAATATAAAGCGTTACGTAAATTACAATGGGAAACTTCTAGCGAAGATCTCTGGGTTACTCTTAAAATGGGATCAGGTCCGTCAGCATATGATGTCAACATTTGTATCGCCTACCTTCCCCCACCTACTAATCTGGACTCTCTTGAAGCTTTTTTGGATAATGTTTCTAATGTCATTAATAATGAAGCCTCTCCTAATTCTCAGACAATCATAATAGGCGATTTTAATCTTCCTAATATTACTTGGAGTTATGATGCGCATGTTCAACTCTATGTACCCTGCCATAGTTATGGAGCTCTGGAGGTTCTATTTGCTGATAACTTAGCCTTTAATGACCTTGCGCAGTACAGTGGAGTACTCAACAGTAGTAGTCGTACGCTCGATCTGGTACTTGGTACTAAAAGTAGTAATAGTGTCATATCTGTGCGTGAAAATTCCAAGCCCTTAATCAAGCCTGACCCCTATCATCCTGCTTTATATATAACTTTAGATACTAAAACAGTCAAATCTCTCAAAAAGAAGGATACTAATTATTACAATTTTTATAAATCGAATTACAATGCTATAAATGAGAAGTTGTCGGACATTGACTGGCACAATGAATTTAGTGGTGTTGGCCAGGTTGATGAAATGGTGGACAGTTTTTATAATGTATTTATGCCTATTCTTTTGGAATATAGCCCGTCACGCCTTCCAGGAAACACACGCTATCCGGCTTGGTTTTCTAATCCTTTAATAAAGTCTCTTAAAGAGAAGGATAAATTACATTACAAGTTTAAAAAATACAAGAATCTGCGGGATAAGTTAGCCTTTATTGATGCACGAAAGAGATCCGATAAGCTTTTATTAGAATGTTTCACTAAATTTAGAGATAACAGTTCGATAACATTAAAGAAAAACCCAAAGTACATATGGCGGTACGTTAATAGTTTGAAATCAAATAATAGTTCCTTACCTGAGTCTATGTATTTGGGTACTAAAACAGCAGTAGGTGGACAGGAAATTTGTAATTTGTTTTTGGAGCAATTTAATTCGGTTTACAATTTAATTTGTCCAAGCACACTCAACATAACTAGTCGTGAGAGTCGCGACCTTCATAGTTTCCCGCCATTATGTCAGATAGTTATCTGTGAAAGCGATGTCCGCAAAGCACTTAGTAGACTGCCAATCAAGGGGGCTGGACCAGACACACTTCCTTCAATTGTTTTGTCTAAGTGTGCGGCTTCACTATCAACTCCACTAACTAAAATTTTTCAACTATCATTGAGTACCGGCATCTTTCCTACTCGGTGGAAAGTAGCATTCATCACGCCCATTCACAAAACAGGCGATCTCGCTTGTGTTGAAAATTATAGGCCTGTGTCTATTCTGTCAGGGCTGGGTAAGCTTCTCGAGTCATTAGTTGTTAAGAAAATTCACTGGCATGTCTCACAGCTTCTTAATGTTAATCAACACGGTTTCTTACCAAAGAGATCTACTTCCACTAATCTGTTAGGTTATGTAACTGACATTCTGGAGGTCCTTGATAAAGGCGGTGAAGCACATGCCATTTACACCGACTTTAGTAAAGCTTTTGACTTGGTCAATCACGATATGCTATTAGTCAAGCTTCAAGGTCTTGGTATTCATGGATCTCTTCTAAGGTGGTTGAGGTCATATTTACTTAATCGGTCTCAATTAGTAGTTGCTAAAGGTTTCAGATCTATGGCAGCAGCGGTTCCTTCGGGTGTTCCCCAAGGATCTCACCTCGGCCCTCTGTTGTTCCTCACCTATATTAACGACTTACCTGGTTTAGTAAAATCTAAAGTGAAGCTATTCGCTGACGACTTGAAACTGTACAGGACCGTTTGTAGTGATAAGGATGTGGAGGAACTTCAAGCAGATATTGACGCTGTGAGTCAATGGTGCAGCCATAATCATATGAAACTAAATGCATCTAAATGTTTTTTCATTAAATTTTCACGTAAGCACGCTCCATTTGCAGGTAGTTATGTCATTGATGGCGTATCTTTGATGGAAGTTTCATCGATCCGTGATTTAGGAGTAGTTATTGATAATAAGTTACATTTCCGCGACCATGTGGATTGTATTGTTAAGAAATCTCTGAGAATTGGGGGGTTTGTTACCAGACAGTCTAAAGTGTTCCGTAACTCAAGCTTATCCATTCAGCTCTTTTTTAGCTTAGTTCGCAGTATTTTGGAGTATGGTAGTGTAGTTTGGAATCCCGTTTATCGAGTTCATTCTGATAGATTGGAGAGGGTCCAGAAGAAGTTTTTGTATCATATAACTTACATGGATAATATGTGCAAATCATTACGGTCTTATAGGTCTAGATTGAATCACTATAAGATATCGCCTTTGGAAATTCGTCGGACGGCTTTTGACATTATAATGTTATACAAATTAATTATGGGTTTGGTTGAGTGTCCTGATATGTTGCATAAAATATATTTTCGAGTACCTCGTCCAGGTAATCGTCTCTTGTCCAATAAGCATGTATTTGCTCTTCCCATTTGCAAAACTAATATGTTAAAGCACTCATCACTTTACCGAATGTGTGACTCTTATGATAGAATAAAATTTGATTTTGACATTTTTGATAATAGTTCGCTAACCTCAGTTAGGCGACGTATTACTGAGATATTGTCACGTCGTAATCTGTAACAATTAGTATTAGTTTCTCCTTCTTTGTTATTGGGTACATTCATTTCATTACGTTTGTCATTATTTAGTTACACTTTATTTAGCAACTTTCGTTACTTAGGTATTTATATTTATTTGTGTTAAAAATTAATTATATTGGTCGTGTTTAGCACTCTAGCACCTAGAGATAGCGTCATTTTGTTAGCTATATTAACGCATGTTAGGTTTACATCTAGAAGGGAATATGTCCACCGCATGATTTTAGTACATATTGTTATTTTTTAAGTAGTATATAATGCATATTTCCAGTTTTGTAAACTTTCAATAAAAAAAAAAAAAAAAAAAAAAAAAAAAAAAAAAAAAAAAAATAGAGCTGGATGACTCGAATAAATATACTGTTATAAATACACACCGTGGCCTATTCCGTTATAACCGTTTGGTATACGGATTATCGTCAAGTCCGGGAATTTTCCAACGATTAATGACTAATTTATTGAAAAACATACCGAACGTTAGCGTCTTCATCGATGACGTCATAATTGGGGGCAAAAATAAGCGGGAACATTTAGAAGCGCTGGAGGCGGTGTTTGAACGATTATTGAGTAATGGGTTACGATTAAAGAAAAGTAAATGTGTCTTTTTAGCACAGGAAGTCACGTACTTGGGTTACATTCTGTCAAAAGAGGGTATAAAAGTTGACCCGGCAAAGGTAGAAGCCATAAAAAAAATTCCCAGGCCGCAGAATGTTCCGGAACTAAGGTCGTTTCTAGGCTTAGCTAACTTTTTCACGAAGTTCGTTAGGAATTTTAGTCTCCGACTAGTGCCACTTTTCAATTTGCTCAAAAAGAGTGTAGAATGGGAGTGGACGAAGGAATGCGAAAATGCGTTCAAAGATATAAAAGCTGTTTTAATGAGCTCACAAGTGTTAGCGCATTACGATCAAAACAAAGAGCTTATTGTAACTTGCGACGCGAGCGGGGCGGGGATAGGCGGCGTGCTGTCTCAGCCGGACGGCGCGGGCGGGGAACGGCCGGTCGCCTTCGTCTCGCGCACGCTTACTCCCGCGGACAAAAATTACTCTCAAATTCACAGGGAGGCTTTAGCTATAATATTTTGTATGAAAAAATTCCATCAGTATGTGTATGGTAGGCGTTTCACTCTGCGTACGGATCACAAACCTCTCGTCTCGATATTCGGTCCGAATAACAACATTCCAATAATGTCGGCTAGTAGAATGGCAAGATGGGCAGTGATATTGTCGGCTTACACGTATGATATCGAGTACGTGCGTACCGACAGTAACAGTGCGGATGGGCTCTCACGGTTACCGTTGCCTTGTGAAGAACCGGTTCTGCCCCAGTTGCCGGAGCAAACTTATTTGCATTTCGCACAGGAGGCATTATTATTAGATTATAACGAAGTAAAACAATGTACGGCGCGTGACCCCATGTTAAGCCGCATTACAAGCTTCATCCGGGACGGTTGGCCATCGGAATGCGAAGTGGTGGGTATGCAGCCATATTTTAACAGGCGGACAGAGCTGTATGAAGAGCTGGGCTGTCTCATGTGGGGGCATAGGGTGGTCATACCGGAAAAGTGTAGGGATAGGGTACTGAATGTGTTGCATGAGCCTCATATGGGAATAGTAAAATCGAAGTCTCTAGCCCGTAGCTACGTTTGGTGGCCCGGGATAGATGAAGCAATCGAGGCGATGTGTCACGGGAGGTGTGCGCGGCGCAGGCGGACGCGCCGGCGCGGCAGGCCCCGCGCGCGTGGCCCTGGCCGGCCCGCCCGTGGTCACGGCTTCACCTTGACTTTATGGGGCCAATCTTTGGTAAAACATATCTAGTGGTCGTGGACGCCATGTCTAAGTGGTTAGAAGTATTCGCCGTCCCGAGTACAGCAGCTAACTGGACAATAGATCGGTTAACAGAATTATTTGCGCGATGGGGTTTCCCACGACAAATTGTGAGCGACAACGGCCCACCCTTTACGAGTAGTGAGTTTGCGCTCTTCAATAAAAGTAGGGGCATCGAGCATATATTTACCGCGCCGTATCATCCGTCATCTAACGGCGCTGCGGAGAATGCGGTCAAAACACTAAAAAGGGTAATTAAAAAAGCAGTGTTTGAAAAAACCGAGGTCAATCGGGCGTTACAAACATTCCTTTTATATTATAGGAACACGGAACACGCCTCAACAGGAGAAAGCCCAGCTGTGCTAATGTTAGGTAGGAGACTTCGAACTCGGTTAGACGCATTAAAACCTGACCGGGAATCGCGCGTGAGTCGCGCGCAGCAGCGGCAGGTAGAAACCTCGGGGGGAGCTCAGAGGGTCCTTGACCCAGGGGACGAGGTTTGGTATCGTCAATTTTTAAAAGGGGAAAAGTGGATACCGGGTAAGATCGAAAGTAGATTAGGGCCGTCGAATTTCAAGGTTATAGGTCAGAGGGGAGAACAAGTGCACCGTCATGTCGATCAGATAAAACGTAGGAGTAGAAGTTCCTTGGTCTGCCCAAACACTGAGCGTATACTTGATGAGCGCGGTAATTCTGAGAGACGAGAACAAATTCCTCTCTCTGTAACCTTGGAAGATAGCCAGTCGGAGTTGGCGGCGTCACCGTCGCCGTCGGCGTCACCACCAGCGTCTTTCCATACACCCACCTCGCAGCATCCTTCGCCTGAACCCCGTGAACCTTCTCCAGAGGACCGACCGGTCACACAGACACCAAGGCGTAGGCCGATAAGGAAGTGTACCTTAAAAATACCTACTTTTAAATATTAATCTTGTTTATTATTTGTTTATTGTTTATTGTGATAAGAACTTGTATCCTTTCATTATCATAAATTCCATGTTATGATTTAACCAATAATTTCCTAGTATGTAAGTATGTTAATGTTTCGGTTGATTATTATTAGTGTTCATATTAATAAAGTCCTAGCTCTTAAATAAGTGTAGAGGAGTGTAGTGTATGCAGGTAGATGTAAATATGTTTACGTATTAATAAGTGGACTATGTGGGTAGGGGATACTTTGTCAGTCGGAATACATCTGTGCTATCGAACGCTTGCTATTTACTTTCCCCGATCCTAGTTCACGACTTTCTACCTACCTAGACGAATTTTGCAGAAAAGTCCTACCACCTAGTAAAATATAATTAGTTAGATATAATTTATGTTAAACCGCTCAAAAAGTGCTCTATATGGGGAAGACGTCCACTACTGAAAATAATTATGCCTCCCCAAAGAGTGCCCACTTTGACCAGCTGGTTGCCTCTTGCATCCTACGACTCACACAGTTCTGTGGTCCACCTAATCGAACGGGCCTATACGCTGGCCTATATGTCTTCCGGTTCATGGTTACCACTCGAGAACCTTCCTCTCTCGTCCTGCCTGCCCACTGCCATTTAAAGTTGATATCTATGAAGATATTGAAGGCTTTGTCGGTGACTTTGTTCTCCTGCAGACCTCTTTTTTTTAGATTCTATCGCGTAAAGAAACTCCGAGCATAATAATATACCTAGCCGTCTCAATAGCCGTGTCCAACTATAATCTTATATTACTATAAATACTTGATCAGTATCAGTATCTTAGTTTATCTATCTATCTATCTTAATTATTTTTTCTGGCAATACTTTTGTGGGTAAATCCCCTAATATAAACATATTTTGCCTATCAAACATTGTAATGACAATGCTGGGTCTACACTTACTTTCATGGAACTTGCAGAATTAAAAAAAAAATTTTTTTATTGTTTGATGAGAATTGACGAATATTTTTCCTCGCTTCACCACTATTACGATGTGGGAACAAGACAACAATAAAGTTGCATCCTTTTAGAACTATTCTAATGATTCGGGTACTTACCTTTTTTGAAAATAATGGTGTAGAGGAAATAGAGAAAGAAAGCCAAAGACTTGAGTGATCCTTTTACATCGTCTAAACTTGCGTCTCCACTTAGGTAAAGGAAAGGTAAGTAAGGTAAGTGTTATTCTTAATTTCTCAAAAACATTTTAGGGTAGAGTAGAGTCGAATCTGATATGTAATACCTACACTACAGAAATAAGTATGCTATTTCTTATTACCTTCTGTAAATAACGATGAAAGAGTCCAAGTTCCTGTAGCACGGGTTTGACGTTTAGTATTTCAATCATCACCTTAATGTATTTTTAGCTTTAGCCAATCAATGTTTGTTTTTTTAGGAAATTTTACAGTTGTTTTGTTGATAGACCAACATTTGCGCAAATGGTGGGCCAATTAAAAAAAACACAATTAGGTTTTGGTAAATTTTTTTACGTTACATAGTCGACGGAAACAGTAGACCTAACAAGTAAGGTTTTGAAAATGATTTGCTGGTTTTGATACCGAAAATTTTCAGGCATTTTAAATAAATAATTTTTTTACAATAGTTGTAGCCTCAGCATAAAAATAGCATTCACCGTAGTCCTGATAGTAATGAATAATGACAACGTTTGCATCCGCTCCGATAACATAATACGAAGAACAGCGAGTACATGATTTACTAAGATCATTATAAACATACCTACATGTTCATGTCCCAAATTTATTGTACCTACTTTTTTATCATCATCATCATTAACAGCCCGTAGACGTCCACTGCTGATCTTAGGCATCCCCCAGAGAGCGCCACTTTGAGCGGCTGCCCGCCTCCTGCATCCATCGGCTCCCCGCGGATTTCACCAGGTCGTCGGTCCACCTAGTGAGGGGTCTGTCTACGCTGCGCCTTTCGGTTCATGGTCGTCACTCGAGAATCTTTCTTTCCCATCGGTTGACAGTTTTGCGAGCGATGTGGCCTGCCTATTTCCATTTCAACTTGCTAATTTTAAGGGCAATATCGGTCACTTTACCCTGCGGCGGATTTCCTCGTTCCGGATCTTATCTCGCAGGGAAACACCAAGCATAGCTCTCTCCGTAGCTCGTTGCGCGACTTTGAGCTTACTAATGAGACCTACCGTAAGAGACCACGTTTTAGTTCCATATGTCATCACTGGCAACACACACTAATTGAAAACCTTTGTTTTCAGGCTCTGGTCAGCGTGAATCATTTATAGAGATGAGTTAATAAACTGGGTAGGTATTAAAAAAACATTTATGCTGAGATTTCAATAATATTTTATTACGGAAATAGAAAAAATACAAATTCTATGAAAATAAAGATACACAATGTGAATTGGCTGAATATTTGATATTTGTTTACTGTCAAGAGAAAGACAGTAAACAAATATCAAATATTCAGCCAATTTTTGTAACCTTTACCTGAATCATGTAGAACAAAAGCTGATTGTTTCAGTGCCGTGAGTTATGGCCTAAATGGTTTTAGGTGAATTTGTAATAACCCTGTATAAAGTAAACTTACATGGGACTGGCAGTAACTTTGACTAAAAGCCCCGTAAATAGACAGGATAAAAAAATACAAGTCTCTTACTAAATATGTCCAAAATTTAATCATGATTTTTAAATCAAATCATAACTGCAGAAGGCAGTTATCATTTAAATTAAATATTATATTTGAATTATTATTTAAGTAAATTATGTTAATATTCAAGTCGATCTCTACTGAACTCACGATCGAACTACGATCATTATAACAAACTACAAAGCTGACTCCATGGCTCCTGGCAGTTCTCGAGTGCTAATAGATAAACGTCGTCTTGCAAATATTCCAGACTTATATACCATAAATAACACAAAACAAACTAATATTATCAATATGAGAGCAACACATGTTTCTGTAAACACAGATTTATCGGTATTAACTGATGAGCTTAGGTTCTCATGCTTTGGTACTTCTGGCGAAGGCGTTGCGTTTATAAGATTAGCATTAGAGTTTATTGCCGAAATTTTTGTATCTACTTCATTAAGCAAACTACTTCTATCCAAATTCATAGTCTCTTCTAGATCTTGTTTTACTCTGTTAATATATGAAAGCAAATTTTCGTATGTAGCATTGTCTTTTGAAACCTGAACTGGAGGAGCTTTGGTGGCAGAATTTAATGTTAACACTCTCAAAATTTTATTTAATAGCACATTTGAGGAGTTCCAAAAATTTGCCATTTTCATACTTATGTCTGAACTAGAGGTTTTCATCTGATTCGTGATATTTGCCAAGTACTTTTCGCCAATACCTGTTGCTGGCGTATCAGCTTGATGGTTATTGAAACGATCCATAAGAATATCTCTAATATTAAGTAGTACTTTTGCATTATCACCTGTAGGGTTACCAACTATTGTATTTATATCAAACGTATGTAATTTTTTGTTACATGTTACACCGAATACATTTTCATCATTATTTTCATCTACTCTACTAGATGTTATTTTAAAATGAACACTTCGCTTTAAGTTCACCAGCACATCACATGGTATAGGATTCTCACCTATGCTAAGCTGAGTAAGCTTTGTTCCCAAAAATTCGTCAGCGGTAATTGATTCTATTTTGTTGTGATCTGCTATAAGTATGCTCAAACTTGTCACTTCATAAAACCTTTCGTTTTGTAAATCTTTTATATTGTTAAAGGAAATATCTAGAGTATGTAAGTCCGTCAAACCACGAAAAATTCCATACGAAACAACGGTCAAAAAGTTATGAGATATATTCAGTAAATGAATCATATTGTTATCTTTGAAAACACCGGGTTGAATAAAAGTTATTTTATTATGACTCATATCGAGAATCTTAAGACTGCTTACGTTATTAAAACTGCCAGTTTCTAATTTAGCTATATCGTTGTGGCTCAGACTCAGTTTATCCAAATGCCGCAGTTCATTGATCCGTAAAGTTTTTACATCCGATACACTTGAATTAGATATCATCAGCTGCGATAACGTTACATCTTTTACACTACCAAATGATATGGCCGTTTTGATTCCCGACAAATTAAGAACATTCGCATTTTTAATTTCATTCAGCAATGATGAAGTAAATTTAAAATTTGTATTAAACGAAATGTCCAGTTTGCGTAAATACTTTTTATTTTTTAGTGTATTTTCATTTATACTTTGTATCATGTTAAATGACAAAGTTAATGTTGATAGTTGAGATAAACTTTGAAATGTGGAAGAATCTAATATTTTAATAAGATTATTGTTTAAGTACAGTGTTTCTAGCCTTGGAAGTTCGGTACTATTTATGTGAAACTCTTTCAGTTCATTAAAGGATAGATCTAGCGTTTCAATAGCGCCAGTATTGACGAACATATTATATTCAAGGGTGTTTATTTTGCTGTGTGATACGTTTAATTTTTTTAATTGAATCATTCCTATGAATGAACCATTCTGAACTGCAGAAAGAGAAGTACAAGATATGTCAAGACTTGGAAGAGAATTAAGTCCATCAAAAGTGCGTTCTTCTAAAGTGCCACTCAGAGGATTATTTGATATTTCAAAATTAATCAATTCATTCAATGACTTAAATGAATTTGTTTCAACTTGCGCAATGTGATTGTCTGAAAGATCTAAGAATTGTAAAGAGCTCAAACCGTGAAATGTTTCATTTCTTACTACTGTCAAATGGTTATTCCGTAAAGACAATGAAAACAACTTAAACAAGTCATCTTTTTCAAATTCAATACTTTGTATTTTATTATTTGTTAAATCTAGCCACTTTAATGTTTGCAATGCCCTAAAACATTTTGGTGTTAAATCTTGTATATTATTATCATTTATTAGAAGTTCCTCAAGATTATTAAGACCTAAAAAGCCAAAATCTTCAATTGAATTTATATGCTGACTGCTCAAATCCAATTTTCTCACAAAATTTAAGCCTTCAAAAGTACCTTTAACAATGGAACCATCCAGTTGGTTTCCTTTGACTGAAAATTCATAAATATTTTTATTTTTGAATAAGCTTTTTGGCAGGCTTACAAAATGATTGTCAGACATATCTATATTTATCAAAATAGTCACATCAGTAAACGTTTCTTTATCGATATTTTCCAACCTGTTATTACTCAAGTAAAGACTGCTTAACACAGGCATATTTTGAAAAGAATCTTTTTCTATAACTGTTAGAAAATTGGAATTCAAATCAAGAGTTTCCAAGCTTTCCAATTTATTAAAATCGCTAAATTTAATTGATTCAATTTTGTTATAGCTTAAATCAAGTAGCTTAAGTGCATTAAATCGGAATAAAGAGGAGTTTATATCAGTGATTAAGTTATAGGAGATATTTAAATATAAGATTTGATGTGCACCCTCGAATGTACCTTGACTTAGTGCATCAATATAATTATGTGACAAGTCTAATGTTTCTAACACATCAAAATGATAAAACGTCATATCGGGGATCTCATTAATATAGTTATATGACAAATTTATTCGTTTCAAGTTCCTATATCTATTGCTTGATTCTGATTGTATACTTGTGATAAAATTGTGTGATAAATCTATTTCAGTAAGCGATGGAAGCTCGATATCGTTAAAAAGTGAGGCAACTGACAATGCATTATAAGAAAGATTAAGAATAGCCAGATCGCTCATTCTATTCAAAACTGGTGTGATTTCATAATTATTGTTACTTAAATCTAATGACGATATTATACCAAGAAAATGACTTGATTCTTCATTTCGTGTTGAAGGTACACGCTTATCATGAGACGTTGTTATATGTTTCATGGTGTTAGAATCTTTGTATACTACATGCATTGGGTGACAGTTAAGAGAGCCATAATAGTTGTTGTGAGTAGTAATTGCTTTACAATTATCATTATTTATATCAATTCCTTTTTGGCTAGGGTTATATAGAAAGTGTTCTAGATTTGTGTCAAAATTTAATTCTCCTTGGCAATATACGTCATATACACACAGCATTATATTAAAACTATCGTTGCAACGACTGTGTACGTTATGAATCGCGGTGACCATGACGATGTCTGAAACAAAACAATAAAGTTTAGAGTTCCTTAGAAGAAAGCTTACACTTGCTTTGGCAAAAGGCTCACGCCCAGATAGGGGTGCCCTACTCAATATTTTTTTATGTAATACAAGTGATAGCGAGCGATGGACTGTATACGAGCGAAATGAGCGTACGACGGTGTTAAACGGTTAAAAATGATATATTTACAAGATAATCAAAGAAAAATAAAATAAACACTATAAAAACGACTGCGCGTAACCACAACTAAAACAATACTGCCAATCTGACACAGAATACAAACGTAAAAAGAAAACCATTTAAAATATAAAAAAGAAACGCCTGTATTCGGCCAGTCGCCAACAACAAGTATGGCAAGTTTTAGAATAGAACCTCTATTAGATATTTACCTGTGCCGATGAGATACAGTTACAGATCTAGAATGTTTTCGTTACTCTCAAAAGACTCGCAAAGTGTGGGAACAATAAGTAGGTACAATAATTAATCAAGTACACACTGCCCGAGAGGAAAAGAGATAGGGAAGGTAATATGGATTGTCATTATATTAGCCAAAGATATTATCACCACAATCTGTTCCACGACGAAGAGTATTTTGTGACCATGTTCCAAGATCCCGTTATCAAAGTTCAAAACCCCCGCAAATACAAAAAATACCGCAAAACCCCGCAAGCTTTCCAAAAAATATTTATATATAATATATAAATAACAGGAGAAATTCATTTGCAGATTAGGTACTCTATAGAGCCTATAACGATACTGCTATACCTACTTGTTAATTTATATGAGGCAAGAGCGTAAGGATAAGAGAGAGGGAAAGAGGTGGCAATGTTTTACAAAAGGTGGGTTTTTTATTGTTAGTAGTTAACTAATGGTTAAAAATTCAGTGAATTTGTTAGAATTTTTAACCCATCTACGGAACAATAATCTACCTTCAACTAAAGGGTAATTTTTAAGCACAATTAACCTTAAAAGTAAAAGCATACTTATATAACACTAATCCAATTTAAATTCCATCAAATTTTAAAGGGGGAATACTTACAAAAAATTAAGTTAAACATCTTCATGTTTTTTATATTCTGTATACTTCACCATTACCGATATCTCCTTCTCAGACTCGGAGGACATGCGTTTCTATAAGCCTGCGAATATAATGAAATCAGGTTAAACAAATATGTGATACCTACCACTTAGAAGGTCGAAACATTATAAATTAATATAATATATCCGACTTCTATTAGGTATAAGTACCTTTGGCTGAATAATAAATTATATCCTAAATTTAGTTCAAATTGTGTAATATTCATTTATTGTTTTAAAATGCAAGCAGATTATTTCATCGCTGTTCACTGTAAATTGCTGACTTTTTTAGTCTGCGTTCAGCATTCACTAGTTATTGCTGCTCATAAACAAAATTCGAGCTTTAGGTTTCATGTGTCAACTCCGACAGCCTAACATAAACATGCATTCCCAACGTGTATCCGCTCAGTAGCCACAGTCTTCTAAAACATGCCAGAGTAACATTTACATCCACTGATAAGGTTCATCATCATCATCATCATCATTAACAGTCTGAAGACGTCCACTGCTGAACATAGGCCTCCCCCAGGGAGCGTCACTTAGAGCGGCTGCTCGCCTCCTGCATCCATCGGCTCCCCGCGGCTTTCACCAGGTCGTCGTTCCACCTAGTGGGGGGCCGGCCTACGCTGCGTCCTACAGTTCATGGTCGCCACTCGAAAACCTTTCTTCCCCATCAGTTGTCAGTTCTACGAGCGATGTGGCCTGCCCATTGCCATTTCAACTTGCTAATCCTAAGAGCTACATTGGTCACTTTAGTTCTCCTGCGGATCTCCTCATTTCAGATCTTATCTCGCAGGGAAACACCGAGCATTGCTCTCTCCATAGCTCGTTGCGCGACTCTGAGCTTAGTAATGAGGCCAACAGTTAGAGACCACGTCTCAGTTCCATAAGTCATCACTGGCAACACACATTGATTGAAAACTTTTGTTTTCAGGCTTTGTGGTATTTTGAACGAAAAGATAGGTCGAAGCTTCCCGAACGCTGCCCAGCCGAGTTGGATTTTTCGGACGACCTCTTTGTCGAAGTTGGACCTACCCAATTGGACAGTCTGCCCTAGATAGACTTATAAGGTTGCTTCTTCTATATTAGTTATCTTAACATAATGTTAATAACATATCCCCTCTCACCTCCCTCCCCCTCCCTCCATTCCCACCTTCCCTTCACTCCCACTCCCTACCGCCTTCCACGCGGTGGGGGAAAGAAGTAAGTACAATAGCATCGAACCCCCACACTAAGCATTAGCGATGGAAATTAATGCAATTTTGCGTAAATTTCATAAAAATGCTAATTCAAGAGTCTTAGCATGCTAATTGATACTGCTACGCTATTAGCTAAAATGAAAAATGAAATGAAAAATTTAATAAAAATTGAAATAAAACATATGAAAAATGAAATGAAAAATAAATTAAACATGAAATATAAATGTAATTAAACTTTATATTAAAAATTAAATTCAAAATGAACTAAATGATTTGAAATGAAATTTCATATTTCACAGAATTTCGCAACTACATTTCATTTGCAAAATGCTAATTGTGTATTCGCATGCTAAAAATGAATGCGAATGCTAATTAATCCATCACTACTAACTCCTATCCCTCCCAAAAAAAAAACATAAAAATTTTACAAAAAATCAATGCTTGAAATTAATGTTATCAACTTCTCACTGATGCAAGGTTGAAGCTTTGATTAAATTTACAATTAGAAACGTTCGCATATATATAATTTTATATATTTCATAATGCAAAAATTTATTATTTGTGTCATCTCCAACAACCTATAATAAAAATTTAATCAACGCTCGAAATGTTCCCTCAACTTCTTGCTGATTATTTTAAGCCTTGATTTAATTTAGCTAAAGTTCATGAGAGTAAATCATTTAGCAATGATTAAATTGACAATTACCTTAACGTTCGCATTTATAATTTTAAATATTTCATAATGAAATAATAATATTATTATTTTACACCGATAACCTATACTAAAATTGTTACCAATAATTTAATCAATGCTCAAAATGGTGTCTCAATTTCTCGCCGATGTTTAAGAAGAATAAGAAAATTAAATTAAATTGAAAATCGGCCAAATAAACGTTCACGTTTATATTTTTAAACATTTCATAATAAATACAAAAATCATCAAATATATAATTAATAAATAATTCATTCATTTATTTGTCTTTTTAAGTTTATATATTTTTACAAAACTTATATAAAATTACATTACAAAAATAATAATTATTAATATTTTTTTTTCAATTATATATTTGAATGAATAAGTGATGAAATTATTAATTATTAATGCTATGTTTCTACTCGGACAACCTTTTATTAAATACAATGTGATTTATTCCAAAAACTTAATTAACATAAAATATATAGTAAACTAGAACTAGACCTAAAATATACCTTAAAATTAAAATAAACCGTTGGTGGAGGGAAAAGTGCCCAGAATGCTGGCAACATTGCCACGTTGAATGGCAATGCTTATCCTCTGCACAAAATAAAAGCCAGCATTCTGGTCACCTGATGCCTCCACCAAACGTTTGGCCAAGTCCCCGTACATTTCCATGGCAGCGAGTCCCCACGGACCCACGGCCTTTTATTAAGATGTTATTTAATGAAATTATAAATTGTATTGTATACTTATTTTAAATCAATTAAATTAAATTACTTACATAAAATGATGAGACTAACGAGACAGCCCTGAAAAAAAATGTTTAATATAGCTTATTATAGAACGTATTTTATACTTGACTGTGTCAACTGTGTGTTGTTTACACAAATTCCGAAAGCAAAGTGATGCCTGAAACTAGCCTCAAATTTAAGTGAAGCGCAGCGAAAACGTAATACAATTATTAATAGTTAACAATAAAACGGCCAAGTGCGAGTATCTAAAACTTGATGTCGAGGGTTCCGACTTGAGACATTGGATTTATATTTAATGAGAAGCTTTTTTGAAGGCAATTAATATTTATTTATTCGTTTTAAGATCATGTTCATCATCATCATTAACAGCCCGAAGACGTCCACTGCTGAACATAGGCCTCCCCCATAGCCACCTTGAGCAGCCTCTCGCCTCCTGCCGATGGATGGCTCCCTGCACTTTTCACCAGATTGTCGGCCACCTAGTGGGGGGCCAGCCTACGTTGCGTCTTCCGGTTCATAGTCGCCACTCGAGAACCTTTCTTCCCCATTGGTTGTCAGTTCTACGAGCGATGTGGACTGCCCATCGCCATTTCAACTTGCTAATGAGAGCTATACCGGTCACTTTAGTTCTCCTGCGGAACTCCTCATTGCGGTTTTTTTATTTTATTTTTTTATGAGAATGAATGACATGACGAGCTGGTCGTTCACCTGATGTTAAGCAATACGGCCGCCCATAACAGTTGCAGTGTCACTCGGAACTTTAAAATAATAAAGTTGCGCGTGACGCTGCACTGCGCATGTCATCCTGAGACATCACACAGTCTAGTAATCAGATTACTACACTGTGTAATCAGGTCATAAAGTCTCATTTGCCCAGTAATTTCACTAGCTACAATGCCCTTCAAACCAGAACACAGTAGTGCTTCCACACTACTGCTTGGCGGCAGAATAACTGGCAAAGCGGTGGTACCTACCTAGACGAACTTTGCAGAAAAGTCCTACCACCTAGTGATTTATATAATGTTACAGTTAGTTAAATACTAAATTAAAAAGAATATTCATCACGCCTTAGCGAATGGCTAAGGAGTGAAAATCTCCAACATTGTTACATGTCTAATCCTGTTTTTTACGTGTCCAATTGTCCACCGAGACGCGTATTGACTAGTTGGCTATGATAATATTATCAGACCAGGCTAGCCCTTCCTATGATCTGGTGAAAACCGCTAGGAGGAGGAGGCGAGCAGCTGCACAAAGTGACGCTCTCTGGGGGAAGCCTATGTCAAGTAGTCGACGTTTTCAGGCTGTTGGTGATAAGTCCAGCCCTTTTGCTACATGTACCAAGTAGGTTTATCTATGCATAAAATAAAACTTGAACCGGGCGATATTTTGAAAATTTGAATTGTGGTAGGTAGGTATTCTTCTTCATCTAAATATAAAAAAGTGAAAACTTTTTTCTAGCTGTCTTGGTGAATTCACGTCAAAAATGATGAGATGGTGAACGGAGGCAGCCGGAGTTAGGGTATAAGAAGCCAGGGTTAGCTCAGCTAGTAAAAAATAAAATCATAGTAATATTAGCAGGTTTTTTATTTATAAGTGTTATAACCTACCTCGGAGTATGAGGTCAAATCATAACAAGTTTCATAAAATCCAACCAGTAGTTTTGGCGTGATGCTTAGCCAAGATACTGCAGACAAAAATGGGAAAAACATTGGCATCGATAATAAAAAAGCCCCCAAATAAAATTCAAAATATTTTCAATGTCACATACCTAAGTATAAATAGCAGATTTTAAAAGGAACCTTGGTACCTATTACTGTAGTGTTATTATAAATTCTCTTATTATTAGTGGCTCTGTTATCTGTCTGTATTTTGTAAGACAGTTATTTTTTGTTTTCACCGCCTTTACCTCCGCCATCTTGAAACATTTCCAAACCCGAAACAAACGAGACGTCTGTATCCATCGCCTCCCCGCGGTTAAACCAGATCGTCGGTCCACCTAGTGGGGAGCCGGCCTACGCTGCGTTACGTAGTATCTATTCTGTGGCTGCGTCTACCGGTTCGTGGTCGCCACTCGAGAATTTTCCTTCCCCATCGGTTGTCAGTTCTACGAGCAATATGACCTGCCTATTGCCATTTCAACTTGCTGATTCTAAGAGCTATATCGACCACTTCAGTTATCCTGCGGATCTCCTCATCTCGGATTGGAAAATGCTAGCAAAGAACGAACTTATATTAATTTATTGACTAATTCTATTGAATTAACTTATATTGATTTATAAGCAAGCAGAGTAAAATTGAAATTATTCGTCATGACACTCGTCACTTACTGTTGCGTTTTCTTTATCGCATTTATTTAAGGTTGAACATAACATAAGCCTCCTCCATAGTCAAATCGCTACTTTGATCAGCTGCTTATCTCCTGCAACCAACGGCTACTCATGGTTTTGGGCATCAGGTCGTCAACCTGCCTAGGTATATCTAAGGTAAGAAATAAATACTAACCGTAACCAATAGTTAAATACGATAATGATCAAACGCTGGCGCTCAGTGGTTACCATTTTTTTTTTTTTTTTATAACATGGACAGACAAACAAGCAGACGGCCCGCCTGATGGAAAGCAGTTACCGTCGCCTATAGACACCTGCATCAACCGGGGGCGTTGCCGATGCGTTGCCTACCTTTAAGGACTCTATTTACCCGTCGTTTGAAGTGCCCCATGGTTACCATTTAATGGACATTTCGTATAGGTAGAGTCTGCCCCAAACTCAATGGCGGCTGTGAAGTCAGCTTGAAACGCTGCGCAGTAAGCAACAAAAATTAGATGCGCGGGCAGAGGTAAGTGGTCTGCGTAGCGTGGGGAGGCTTGGAAGCGCACTTCACAGCCGCCATTGAATTTGAGGCAGACTCTTCATTCAGTCCTTCCATCAGATTCGTTTCTTTACTCAGGTGAGGCAGCTGCAATGTTCTAAATGTCTTCAATAATAAAATTAAACTTAATGATATTTGAAATAACGATACTGCGAGTACAATAATATTTTATTATAGAAAAAACTAAATATAATTATGTAAATAACAGTAAACTTAATAATACTCTCTTCACAAAACATTTTATTATAAAATTATCAGCCTGTTTTTGGAACAATTACTTAACTACGTATTAATTTGTAAAAGATAAATTTTCAGGGAAGTGGGAATTTTTCCTTTACAAATTATTCTGTAGATTACCCTAAGAAGCTGATAATGCTAAAACTCTTATAAAACTCTCACAAAAACATCACTATATGAACGAAATCTTGACGTGAGCAGCGATTTAGCTACTACGCTTGATAATCTTGCGTTATGCAGAAATAAAATAATTTGTAAAATAGCCCGCGTTATTCCGTTGTATGGAATGAGGCATCTGTACTGTATGTATTATATTATCTGGGGTACTACTGAGCTTTGTTCTGTAATACGAACCTAACCGGAACTAGAACTGGTTGCTCTTACGTTTGTTATCTCATGTCATCTTAAAAATCTGATCGCTCATTGGTTATAAACAGGTGATCAACAGGCAATCAATGGGCATTCCGTATTTTTAAGTAGACATTTTGGTGAGTTTAATTTTATCAAACGTACAAGAAACTGGGAAGAGTCCCATATATTCGGTTATTTAATTTCGCAGTTCTTTTCGATAACAATAATTTTTGAAATGAATATGACCATGTTATTATATCTAATGATATATAGTGACAAGTCTGCCTAGGGAATCGATCGGTGAGGCACAGAATTGTGGAAGATAATTACTTAACTACTATTAAAGAATGTTATACAAGTTGACGACAACGCTATCAAGTATAATACGCCTACGTGGAGGTTTTTAATGGGCTCTCTATGATTGTTTTGATGTTAATTTGTTATGTTAGCTGTAAGCCCCCCTAATAAACATAAGTAATATTCAAATTATAAATTATCGTAATATTCAAAACGATCTCTACTTTTAATTTACTCAACATTAATTATACCTAAATAACACGACAAAACCAAAATTTGTTCCCAAAAATTCGTCAGCGGTAATTGATTCTATTTTGTTGTGATCTGCTATAAGTATGCTCAAACTTTTCACTTCATAAAACCTTTCGTTTTGTAAATCTTTTATATTGTTAAAGGAAATATCTAGAGTATGTAAGTCCGTCAAACCACGAAAAATTCCATACGAAACAACGGTCAAAAAGTTATGAGATATATTCAGTAAATGAATCATATTGTTATCTTTGAAAACACCGGGTTGAATAAAAGTTATTTTATTATGACTCATATCGAGAATCTTAAGACTGCTTACGTTATTAAAACTGCCAGTTTCTAATTTAGCTATATCGTTGTGGCTTAGGCTCAGCGTATCCAAATGCCGCAGTTCATTGATCTGTAAAGTTTTTACATCCGATACACTTGTATTAGATATCATCAGCTGCGATAACGTTACATCTTTCACACTCCCAAATGATATGGCCGTTTTGATTCCAGATAAATTAAGAACATTCACATTTTTAATTTCATTCAGCAATGATAAAGTAAATTTAAAATTTGAATTAAACGAAATGTCCAGTTCACGTAAATACTTTTTATTTTTTAGTGTTTTTTCATTTATGCTTTGTATCATGTTAAATGACAAAGTTAATGTTGACAGTTGAGATAAACTTTGAAATGTGGCAGAATCTAATATTTTAATAAGATTATTGTTTAAGTACAGTATTTCTAGCCTTGGAAGTTCGGTACTATTTATGTAAAACTCTTTTAGTTCATTAAAGGATAGATCTAGCGTTTCAATAGCGCCAGTATTGACGAACATATTATATTCAAGGGTGTTTATTTTGCTGTGTGATACGTTTAATTTTTTTAATTGTATCATTCCTATGAACGATCCATTCTGAACTGCAGATAGTGATGTACAAGATATGTCAAGACTTGGAAGGGAATTAAGTCCATCAAAAGTGCGTTCTTTTAAAGTGCCACTCAGAGGATTATTTGATATTTCAAAATTAATCAATTCATTCAATGACTTAAATGAATTGGTTTCAACTTGCGCAATGTGATTGTCTGAAAGATCTAAGAATTGTAAAGAGCTCAAACCGTGGAATGTTTCATTTCTCACGACTGTCAAATGGTTATTACGTAACGACAATGAAAATAACTTAAACAAGTCATCTTTTTCAAATTTAATGCTTTTTATTTTATTATTTGTTAAATCTAACTGTTTTAAGGTTTGCAGTGCTCTGAAACATTTCGTGGATAAGTCTTGGATATTATTATCATTTAACAGCAGTTCCTCAAGATTATTAAGACCTAAAAAACCAAAATCTTCAATTGAATTTATATGCTGACTACTCAAATCTAATATTTTCACAAAAGTTAAGCCTTCAAAAGTACCTTTAACAATAGAACCATCTAGTTTATTGCCTGTGATTTTAAATTCATGAAGATTTTTATTTTTAAATGAGCCCTTTGGTAACTTTAGAATATTATTGTTAGACATTTCTACATTTACCAAATTAGTAACATTAGTAAATGTATCTTTATCAATATTTTCCAACCTGTTGTTATTCAAGTAAAGACTACTTAATAAAGGCATATTCTGAAAATAATCTTTTTCTACAGCTGTTAGAAAATTTGAACTTAAATCGAGGGTTTCTAAGGCTGTTAATTTATTAAAATCATTAGCCTTAATTGAAACAATTTTGTTATTGCTTAAATCAAGTAGTTTTAGACCATTAAATCGGAATAACGAAGAGTTAATATCAGTAATGTGGTTAAAAGATAAATTTAGGTATACCAATTGCTTAGTGCCCTCGAATGTGCTTGGACCTAGTGTATCAATGTAATTATGTGACACGTCTAATGTTTCTAACTCATCAAAATTATCAAACGTCGTTTCAGGTATTTCAGTAAGATAGTTATACGATAAATTAATTCTTTTTAAACTTCTGTACTTGTAGTTTGAGTCCCATTGTATATCTTTGATAACATTGTGTGAAAAATCTATTTCAGTAAGCGCTGGAAGTTCGATTACATTGAAAAGTGTCGCAACCGTTAATGCATTATTGGAGAGATTAAGAAAAGCTAGATTGCTCATATCATCCAAATTAGGCATCACGTAATAATTGTTGTTACTTAAATCTAATGATGTAACTATGCCAAGTAAGTAAAGGTCAATGCCAGTTTGTGTTGCAGGTATACGCCCATCGCGGGACGTTGTTGAATACTTCAAGACATTAGAATCTCTATACACTAAATGCATTGGATGACAGTGTCGACCACGATAACCGTAGTTTGATGGAGCTGTAACAGCCTTACAGATACCATATATTCCATCCATTCCGTTTCGACTAGGGTCGAATTGAAAGTAATCCGGATGTGTATCAAGGTTGATTTCTCCTTGGCAGTATACGTCATACACACACAGCATTGTATTAAAACTTTGGTTGCACTGGCTGTGTACTTTATGAATCGCAACGATGATCATATCTGAAACAAAATAAGCCATTTTAAGGACATCTTATACAAAATATTTTTTGCAGGCTTTGCACTAAGTATATACTTCAATAGTTTACTGTGATTAAACGTTTTCTAAGTTCTTTCTTCAAGTTTTAACTGGCTTCATTTACCTAACTTTCAATAAAATGAAATTAAAATGTCTATATAGATCACTCAAATTAAAGCGGCATGTGTGTTGGAGTTTGGTTTATGCTTAGGCTTTAAGAGTTAGAATTATAATTTGATTAACGTCTATGAAACGAAAACTTTCTGCAATCATAAAACTGGACCTGAGATGATTTATTTTAGGTTAGTTTTAAAAAACGTTCAGAACCTTTACAGCTGAACAGGGCAGGGCATTATCCTTGTTAAACATTTTTGCAAAAAGTTATAACAAAACTTATGAGGTGGTGTGGAATACTTACAAGAAATTAAGATATATGAAAACATTTTTCCCTCTTAAATAACTTCACCATGCAACACCACGACGACTCCGTTGATTAAAATGCTGTTTTTATGTACCTGAAGGCAATTTTTATTTTTATTTTAATAATGGCATAGTTGAAAGCACTTGCTCTTAAGAAAGTAGAATAAAACAAACACCATGAGAAAATAAGAATAACTCAAATAAAAAAAAATTTAAGATAATTCTTTTTGTCATCCACCAACCAGCCAGCACATTGTATTATGGCCTAAGTATACACTTAATTGATTCCTTGTAAATGAAAATCTGTGTCCATGTAGATAGGTAGTATTAAACTGCGCGAACCAATCACAGAGCATTAAAAAAGTGATGCTTCGCGAATAGAGAGATTTTTTCGAAAGAGATTTTTTTCGTGCTCAGTGTGTAGTGTTTGTTCAGAAATATCTACATTAATAACTATGCTATTGAAAAGCTTGTGATCTATTCTAACTCAAACACAAACTGTAGATTATACAAACAAAGCTTAAAGTAATACAATTTAATTAACACAACATCACAAACAAATTTTGTGTCTTACACATTTTTGTCCATAACTCAAAATCGGGTTTGCTATCTATTTGCACACTTAACGGCTTTCAGCAATCATTACAAAACAACACTGAATTAATTGTATAATCTATTTAATAATGAAGCGTGCTAATTCATTTACTAAAATAAAAAATAACCACAAAAAAAGTATAAACAAAACAAAAAACCAAAAAAAATAATAACAAAACATTATATTATGCTTTATAAACAAAATATTATACTTTACAAGCACTGCAGTGATGCTTGAACTAGCCACATTGTGTAGAAGCTGTGACTTATAAATAATAATTGGGTACTGTTAACAAAAGGAAGGGTACCTACAGATACCAATAGTTTTGACTAAATTTTATTGACTTTGTTATAAAAGTCTATTGAGTGTATTTTACAGATTAATATGTTTAATTAACTGCGTTGTTTATTAATATAATTTAAGATGTTTGAGAAAAAAACGTCTCGAAAGTCAAAATTAAAAAAAAAATTGTTTTAAAAAATTTTGAAAAATTGTTATTACAAACTTTTTTATTTTGCTTTTTGTGATTTAAATGTGTTTTAATTTTAGTGGTATTTATTACGATTATAATGATGTTATCATAATTAAGCCAAGTGAGATTAGACTTTACGATTACATACCAATTTAATTATTTAACATAAAGTATTTTTGTAAGGAACCCTATAGTTATGGCATGTTCACTTTTGTTTTATCAGAATGCTGACAGGACGCTTACTCAGATAACATAGTACCAAATATTAAACATACCTCCTACACAGGGACAAAATAGCATATTATTACGCATACTTATACCTAATAATTACTAATATATCACGGAATAGATATTATACAAGGTGACCTTGAATTGGTATGGTATCCCGAAATGGAGGAACTGGGACTATGATACCCTACAAGTTGTGAGAGTCTTACTTGAAACAGGGTGTTTCTAAACCTCTATGGTAAAAAATAAATGCACTCGCAATATTGCACGTACGATCGCTACAAGAGCTATAGAGATACCATAAATTCATTTTTAAACACAGGTCGTTAAACTCATTTATGTGCACTCGGTTAAGGACGAATTTCAACCACCCAGCTGCGCTAAGGCTATTTTCGAACGTAAACTTTACATGGCATTTCTTCAATGAAAAACTATTAATTTAATAAAGTCGTAGAAGAAACATTGTCTACCTTGGGGTGTAGATTTACCTCCTTTTGGGATAACATACTAATTCAAGGTCACCTTGTATAGTACTACGTCCTAATCATGGGGTCCCATCAGGTACAAACGAAAAATAGCCCGAACTTGAACAAAATGTAGTAATCGTGTCTAGAGAGTCACTAGTTAGTGTCCAGTGTATTCATTTGACCCAATACTTCTCCAACACGCAATAAGTGTCGCTTGATAATCTTGCGTTATGCAGAAATAAAATAGTTCGTAAAATAGCCCGCGTTATTCCGTTGTATGGGATGAGGCATCTGTACTGTAGGTATTATATTATCTGGGGTCCTAATATACAAGTTATTAAATACATGCCCATTGTTTCTATGCATCGTTTTCATTTTTTTGAGAGTCTAAATAAATGACAATCAATCAATCATTCATGTCAATGTTAAATGATGGAGGCTGTTTCTATGTAGCTTGCGTATTACATTTTTTTATAGTTAAGTACCTACCTAATTATATTTTTGATTAACTTATATAATGTTCTACATCAACAGCCTGAAGACGTCTACTGCTAAACACAGGCCTCCCTCGTTGAGCAACACTTTGATCGGCTGCTTGCGTCCTGCGTCCATCGGCATCCATGAATTTTCACCATCGGTCCACCTAATAAGGGGTTTGTAATGTTATTCTCAGTCACTGTTATGCTAAAATCTTTGTAAGTACATTCATGCATTTTATATCTTTAATCATGAAATACACAAGTGAAATAGAGGTGGTAGGTCTTTTACTAGGTGGTAGGACTTTTATGAAAAGTTCGTCTAGGTAGGTACCACCGCTTTGCCAGTTATTCTGTCGCCAAGCAGTAGTGTGCAAGCACTACTGTGTTCCGGTCTGAAGGGCATTGTAGCTAGTGAAATTACTGGGCAAATGAGACTTTATGACCTGATTACACAGTGTAGTAATCTGATTACTAGACTGTATGATGTCTCAGGATGACGTGCGCAGTGCAGTGTCACGCGAAACTTTATTATTTTAAAGTTCCGAGTGACACTGCAACTTTTATGGGCGGCCGTATTGCTTAACATCAGGTGAACGACTAGCTCGCCACGTCATTCATTCTCATAAAAAAAGAGGCAGGTGGAGAGTGATTCAAACATAGTGGCGGCTGGGAAGGCAAGCGCTCACAGCTTACATCTGCCCAAGCGCATCAAATTTTTGCTACTGCGCAGCTTTTCGACTTTTACATCTCGATATTATTTAAAAGGCTTTTTTTCTGACTTACTGACTGATGGGTAGCGAAAAATATTTTAGGTTTGTGGTTTTGATAGACAACGTAGTAACAGCCCAAATCACTGGTTTTTGGAGGGTGTCCTTTCACAGCGTTGGCTTGAATTAATAAAAATTTTGAGAAAAGCAATTCATCATTATCATCATCTTCTGCCTGAAGAATTTCCCTGCTGTACATAGGCTTCCCTCATGGAGCGCCACTTGGAGCGACTGCTTGACTCTTCAGGCCATTCATCGGCTCCCCACGGTTTTGACCAGGTCGCGGGCCCCTTAGTAAGTGACTGCCTCTTAAATTAAATAGATTATCAAAGACTGTATCAAAAAAACACTGTTATTATGCACTGCTTCTAGTGGATAATAAAATCAATAAAATATTAAAAACAATATTTTTTTACCATATTACTATAATTATCTAAAATATGTACAGGATTGATATACCTTCCTATTATAGTCTAAAGTTAAATTACTCAATACAACTTACTACTACTTAGTACTAAGTACAGTAATATCTAGGCTTCGATATTACTTAGAGCAACACTATCTTTCTAAATGCTATTTGGTTATGTATTACTTGTTTGTTTGACGGGCCCGATAGCTCAGTTGGTAGTACCCCTACCTTCTGAACTGAGGGCTGTGGGTTCGATTCCTACTCAGGTCCAACATTTGTGTGATGAACATAGATGTTTGTTCTGTGTCTGGGTGTTATATTGTATTCTATGTATGTATTTACAAACAAAACAGTATATAAGTATTGTATCAGTTATCTGGTTCCCATAGTACAAGCTATGCTTAGTTTGGGGCTAGATGGCGCTGTGTGAAAATGTCCACACATATTTATTTATTTATTACTACGAAATAATCATAGTTTCAAGAGTGGACAGTTAAATAAAAAATGACACCAACTTTCGAACAAAATTACCCAAGCCCCTTTTTAGGTTTAAATGCTAAATCACCGGTTTTGATGAAAGGTGAACATACCCACTCAAACAACTGTGACGTAAAATTAAGATTTATAGTTCTACTTTTTTAGATGGCAATATTTAATTAATTTTAAAAAGAATTTTACTGTCACTGCATTGCTAAAGCATGAATATGTCTTACAAAATCATAACAATTTGATATCAATTTCAACTCAACCGTTCCTAAAAAAACGGATTTTGTTAGGCAGAGAAACAGATACCCATCATTGATGCTAAAATTATTTTGACTTCCAAAGCGAATGCAGGACCATTTGTTATAAATTCAATTCAATCCATAGTGCTTAAAGACAAACTCCGTCGTCTTGCAAATATTCCAGACTACTACTTACTACTACTACTACTTTACTTAGGTACTTATAAATAACACAAAACAAAAACTATCAATATCAAAGCACCACATGTTTCTTCTTCTGTAAATATACAGCTAGCAGAATTAATTGATGGACTTAGTTTCTCATTTATTGGTTTTTCTCGTACAGATTTTACATTCGTGGCATCCGATTTTATTTCCGAAATTTCTGTATCTACCCGATCAAGTATTCTAGTCTTGTTTAACTTCATAGCCTCTTCTAGGCCTTGTTTTACTCTGTTCATGTACGAAACTACGTTTTCGTACGTAGTATTATCTTTTGACACCTGAACTGGAGGATCTTCGGTATTGGCTAAAACTGTTAAAATTTTATCCAATAAAATGTTCGTTTCATTCTTTTTCGTCATAAGCTGCATTGTGAAATTCAAAAACTTTGTCATTTTCATACTTAGGTCTGAACTAGATGTTTGAATCTGACTCGTGATACTTGCCAAATACTTTTCATCAACTCTTTCTGGTGGTGTACTTGTTTGATTGCTATTTAAATTATCTTCTAGAATATCTCTAATATTAAAAAGGACTTTTGCGTTATCATCTGTGAAGCTACTTACGTTTTTAATTATATCAAACTCCTGCAATTTTTTGTTACAAGTTACACCGAAAACATTTTCATTTTGATTTTCATCTAATGTATTAGTTGTAATTTGGAAATGAACACTTCGTTTTAATTTTACTAAAACATCGCATGGTATAAGATTCTCACCTATACTGAGCTGCGTCAGCTTAGTTCCCGAAAATTCTGCAGCTGTTACTGATTCTATTTTGTTGTGATCTGCTATAAGTATACTCAAACTTTTCAGTTCATAAAACCTTTCGTTTTGTAAATCTTTTATATTGTTAAAGGAAATATCTAAAGTGTGTAAGTCTGTCAAACCACGAAAAATTCCATACGAAACAACGGTCAAAAAGTTATGAGACATATTCAGTAAATAAATCATATTGTTATCTTTGAAAACACCAGGTTGAACAAAAGTTATTTTATTGTGACTCATGTCGAGAATCTTAAGACTGTTTATACTATTAAAACTGCCAGTTTCTAATTTCGATATATTATTGTAACTAAGATTTAATGAATCTAGATGACGTAGTTTATTCATTTGTAAAGTTTTCACGTCTGATACATTTGAGTTAGTAATAACCAGGTGCGACAGCGCCACGTCTTTTATATTCCCAAATGATATGGCCGTTTTGATTCCAGATAAATTAAGAACATTTAGTTTTTTATTTTCATTCAACAATATTGACAAGGTTAAATTAAAATCTGAATTAAACGAAACATCTAGTGAACGTAAATACTTTTTACTTTTTAATATATTTTCATTAATAATTTTTAACATGTTAAATGATAAAGTTAACGTTACCAGAAGAGATAAGCTTTGAAATGAGGCAGAGTCTAATGTTTTAATAGCATTATTGTTTAAGTACAATGTTTCTAGTCTTGAAAGTTCGGTACTATTTATATGGAACTCTTTCAGTTCGTTAAATGATAGATCTATAGTTTCAATAGCACCAGTATGCGCGAACATATTATATTGAAGTGTGTTTATTTTGCTGTGAGATACGTTTAAATTTATTAATTTATTCATTCCGAATAAAGAATTATTCTGAACTGCTGATTGTAACGTACCAGATATGTCAAGATTTGATAGAGAATTAAGCCCATCAAATGTTTTTTTTTCTATGGTGCCACTCAGAGGATTATTTGATATTTCAAAGTTTATCAATTTTTGTAAAAACATAAAAGAATTTATTTCAATTAATGTTATCTTATTGTCTGATAGATTTAAGAACTGTAAAGAGTTTAAATCACGAAATGTTTCATTTTTTACGACTTCCAAGTGATTGTTTCTTAGTGAAAGCGAAGACAAATTTATCAAGTCGTCTTTTTCAAATGCTATGTTTCTTATGTTGTTACTTGATAAATCTAAACGTTTTAGAGCTTGCAACGTCTTGAAACACTGTGGAGACAAAACATGAATGGAATTATCATTCAATAAAAGCTCTTCAAGATTATTAAGACCATAAAAACCAAAATCTTCAATTGTATGTATATGCTGTTGGCTCAAGTCCAATTTGGTCACAAAAGTTAGACCATCAAAAGTATCTTTGACTATAGAACCTTTTAGCTTGTTGTCTTTAATTGAAAATCCATGAATATTTTGATTTTTAAATACGCTTTTTGGTAAAGTTACCAAACCGTTAACAGATATATCTATATTTACTAAATTAGTAACGTTAGTAAATATTTCTTTATCTATATTTTCTAACTTATTATTATTCAGGTAAAGGTTTCTCAACAAAGGCATATTTTGAAAAGAATAATTGTCTATAACTGATATAAAATTAGAATTCAAATCAAGATATTCCAAGTTTGCTAAGTTTTCTAAATCGTGAGCTTTGATTGCTTTGAGTTTGTTATTGCTTAAATCAAGTAGCTTAAGTTCATTAAATCTAAATACAGAGGAGTTAATGTGAGAAACAAGATTAAAAGAAATGTTTAAATGTAACAGTTTATTTGCGCCCATAAAAGTGCTTGGACTTAATGTATCGATGTAGTTATATGACACATCTAATGTTTCTAACTCATCAAAATTATCAAACATCTCGTCAGGAATCGCACTAAGATAGTTATACGATAAGTTAATACGTTTTAATATTTTGTATTTATAGTCTGATTCCCATTGTATATCTTTGACAACGTTGTGTGAAAAATCTATATCAGTAAGCGATGGAAGATCAAGTATATTAGAAAGTTTGGCAACCGATAACGCGTTATTAGAAATATTTAGATTAGCTAGATTACTCATCATGTCCAAATTGGGTATGAAGTCATATTCATTATTACTTAAATCTAATGACGTGAATAAATCAAAGAAATTATAATTGATTTCGTTTTCTAAAATTGCATCTGTAGGGATGTACCTATCGTGGTTTGTTATTATTGGTAAGTAATTTATGTTATTAGACTCTTTATAAATTATGTGGATAGGATGACATTCACTACTGCTTAAACCGCTATATTCTTGAGTAGTAACAGATTTACAAACACTGTTGTTTTCATTCATTCCCTTTTGGATGGGATCATATTGAAAGTAATAATTTGGATCGGTGCCCGTGGTGTAGGTAAGACTAACTTTGTCTTGGCAATACATATCAAATACACACAGCTGTGTATTGAAACTTTCATTGCAGTGACCGTCTACGCTATGAATAGCAATGATAGTCATGTCTGAAACAAAGAATTTTCTTGGGTGTTCTGGACTAATAAAAAGCAAACAGTTTTTTTCTCTCTTAGCTATGTTACTTGGTAATCAAAATAAATCACAAAAAACAATATACAATTATTACGATCATAGTTTGTCATTATATAAAAAAAATGTTTAAAGTTAATGAATGTATATTTTAAATATTTTTCCAATATCGAATTCATAAAATAATATGAGCTAGGTATCTTGCTCAAGAAATAGTAAATGGCGTGATTTTTTAAAAAACTGCGCACGAGTCGATTTCGAAGTGCATACGGTAGGTACTGACAGCGATCACATAGTAATCTTTATATGAAACAAAAAGAAAATATATAAAAGTAAAAAGAAACTGAAACTATTAAGTTAGTAATTTCAGTTAGAAAAAAGAAGAAGAAGAATAGAGATCGGGGTAGAGAAGTTAGGTAGGTACATGAATTAAGAAGTTTCAGTTATATGTTGATAATTTATTACTGAAAATCTTCATACGTAGGTATAGTATATTACTGCAGCGGCCAGCAACAGAGGCATTGATGGACGAACGTGTAAATGTGGGCCGAGGCGAAACCGAGGCACACATACGCAAGTCCATCAATGCCTAGTTGTGGCCAAGGCTTGAATAGTACTTTTCTCAAATAATGCGCGGAAATTAAATCTATGCAAATCTTTAATTGAAAAATAATTTTTTCACGCGATTGCGTTAATTTTTTTATTCAATTAACAGGGTATATTTATGAAGATAAACCTAGTTCATAATATTTTTGCAGTCAGCGGGTTTTGAACCCGCGACCTCCTACCAGCAGGGTTGGGCGCTCTATCAACTGGGCTATGGTCACACGAGCACTAGTTGCGAAAATATTTAGTACTTATGTTTCACCATCCCGATGAAACACAAGTAGGTACTAAAGATTTTCGCGGCAATTGGTCGTGTGTCCATAGCCTAGTGGATAAAGCTTCCAACCCTGAGAGAGGGGGCGCAGGTTCAAATCCCAATGGTTGATAAAAATTTTGTATAACATTCTGATTTACTTTAAAAATCAATTCCATGAGGTTTTTCTTTGCAAACCAACACGACAGATATGAGTTTACTATGTAATTTATCTGGCCGCTACACCACGACAGATACGGATGTTCATACAAACATTTCCGGCCGCTACTCGCCAGTACAGCAAGTTCGATTTATCTCGAAGAAGGTTGACAAAATAATGCCCAAATTTCCAAGCATGTTTGAGAAAAATAGTTTTTATACATATTTTAACAAAGCTATTATATCATGCATACCAAAGTTTAATAATGGTGAAAAAATACTTACAAAAAATAAAGTTAGCTTTATAATACGACTTCATTTTCATATTTTATTACTTATTATTTTAATTCCTTGACCATACCGACGACTCCGTAAAAGTTTTCATATACCTGAGGGAAAAAAGGTACGTAGGTCAAAATTCGATGAACTTTGTGCACAGATTAGAGAAAAAATCTACTATACTCTGTGACTTTATGACATTTTATAGGGCCCGTTAGTCTGTGTGTCTGTCAACACCCTTTTTCTCAAAATGACTAAGAACAAATACCTATAAATATCTCTATGCCAATACGGTGTTAATTTTAAATTTTGGTTTTATCACTTTGTACCTAAATAGTTATTTAATATTTTATTGTTTTTTGAGGGTTAAGTTGAAATTAATATCAAATACGGCCTAGTTTCTATATCAATCAATACTGCATATTACTGCATTAAAAGAATTCAGTGCTTTTCAGTGCTTTCTCTAATTTTGTCCTTACTATTTAAAACTAGACAGAAAATAACTATATTCTGCTATAAAGTGTTCATTTTGTTATCATAGAATTCACCCTATTTAGTGTTTGTAATATGTTAAAAGTATAGTAAAGAATGATCGGAAAAAATTGTATACCTAATAGCCATGGAGCTAATAAAAAAAGAAGGAAGGAATCCCGTCTGATCCAAAACTGAAGCACCCTTAGGACGCCGAAACGCTTCGTACGTACGAGCGGGGCACGCACACACTCACATCATATGCAGCCGGTCGCCATACTTTCATCTGACACACATATGTAATATGTCCGCCATTTTGGGCTTCAGTTAGATGTCAATCAAAACTCAATCCTTGTTTTTTTATTTCATCCATGCTAATAGCTTGACATATTTGTCTACTCTAGTAAGAAAAGGGAAAGGCGGAGTTTTGGCGGGAACGTGAAAAAGTTAACGTCGTTGCATTGTATTATTTCTCAAAACTTGTGCTTTTTCCAGTGTTAATGTTTAAAATTGGTGGCGTTTTACGCATTAAGTACTGAATTACGAACATGAGTGTGGTTAAGTGATATAATGTGGTGAAACGTGATTTTTCGTGTTGCTTCCAAAACTCCATAGAGGCTTCTAGTAAAGTTGCCACCACTTTACTAGAGCATGACTTACACTGAACTATGACCTGACTTAGACTGGACTATGACTACTTCTTGACTACGTAAAATATTCTAAAACTCGATGAAAATATACAATACTTGACACTGGCTAAATACACTATGTGTGGAGCCAAAATATAAGACAAAAAAAAGGGAAAGGCAAAGTATCCAAAGCTGAAAGCCATATACCAAAACAATTTTAAACTCTAAGTAGAAATAATTGGAACCAGCCTATAGATCGAACGTGGATCACACTATTCTATGAAAAATTTTGGAGTAAACTAGATAAAGCCAAAATAGTGACGATTCATCAACTATCAAATAGTGAGTTAAGCTCGATAGTTGTAATTATCATTCGGTTGCTCATTTTTGTCCTTTGTCCATTTTTAGGGTTCCGTACCAAAAAGGTAAAGCAAACCCTATTATTGTGGCTCTACTGTCCGTCTGTGTCTGTCTGTCTATCACCAGGCTGTAATCTCATGAACTGCAATACTTAGACAGTTGAAATTTTCACAGATGATATATTTATGTTGCCGCTATAGCAACAAATACTATAAAATAGTATAAAATAAATATTTAAGGAGACTCCCATACAACATAAGTGAATTTTACTGGTTACTATAGATAATAGAACCCTTCGTTCGCGACTCCGACTCGCACTTTGCCGATTTTTTTAAATACCATTTACTACTACTTACACAATGTTTATTAAGTAGTAAGAGGGCTAGGGTAAGTATTACGTATACCACATGAGGTTGCTCAATGGAAATACTCAACTGTATTAGGTATTTCATAGACCACTTCCCACATAAAAATGTGCAGTCTCCTTTAACATTTAAGTATAAACATAAAAAATTACAATTCGCCAAATCAGTTTTACAGGTTCATGAAGTATAATAAGTAGGTATTTATTTATTTATTTTTATTTCTATGAGAAACGCAAGGCTTCGTTTGACTCAAAAATGTAATATTTTAAATTGTAATACTTACGTATGATTACGCGTAGAGAAGTCAGCTCTGAAGGAATATTACAATTATTTTTATAGGAGCATAATATATTTCAACTAATTGAATAAGTACCTACTTCATTATTAATATTAAAATATTTACACAAGCTCCAATATTTTGGTGGTACTAGAAACTAGCCGCAAATGTAAGTGTAACGTTAAGCTGCGACTCGGATATTAACAATACGTTTATTATTTAGTAAATTATAAAAAAATAGGGTACCGTTAAGAAAAAGTGCTAGTTGATATTTATTTGTCACAGGAGTATGGAAGCGTTTTGCGGGAGGGTATGGACATAATTACTGTTGGCGCTAGCAGCGCTAGTATAAAAGGCCAAAGTGCATTCAGCGACAGGCGGGCGACTTACGATTTCCAGCGACATCTTGCGACAGATTAAACACTAAAACATTTCAAGATGAGTTCCCTCTCGGATCGAAGACTTCTGCTCGATCTCTCGTTTCTTCACAAGCTTGCTAATATTGATGACGCAAGTCTACCTGTCACTGCTCAGTTTTTCTGCACCTTCAAGATTGCCCAGAGCATCTAGATTTAACTTATTAAAAGATAGCTTCAGCAAATCCAATCTTGGTCAGAACGCGCCTATCAACAGGATAGTTCAAGAGTACAACAGAATCTCGAAAAACTATGGTGTAGACTTATTCGAAGGAAGCATAAGCAAGTTTAAGTCCACTATTAAAGCTCTTTAAATTCATCATTCATCATCATCATTTTATAGTTTGAGAATTTCTATATTGTTTAGGTACATTTTGGGCATTTTTTGGCATTATTATTTTTAATTTAAATATTCAATTCACATATAATTTTTATCCTTATATTTTAACTATGCATAATTTACAAAATTCTACAAAATTAATTTACAATTATTTACTTACACATTTGTTTACTTGCTTAATCTACTCGCATGCAGTCTTCGCCAATAATTGTAATGACACTTAGCCCTTATAAAATAATATTTTTATATATTGTAACAGTGTACATTATGCTGGTGTTCAATAAATAAATAAATAAATAAATAAATAAATAAATAAATAAATAAATAAATAAATAAATAAATAAATAAATAAATAAATAAAAAAATAAATAAATAAATAAATAAATAAATAAATAAATAGATTGCAAAGTGTTTGGTGTCGCTTTGCTACTGCTATTGCTGCTGTAATTATTACATAATATGGCTGCGGTATTCGTAAGCTCTAGTGTCACGTAGGTAGTAGGTTGGTAGCTAGCAAAGATATAAAGGCCGTTGATAGCTCGTAAACATTATTTCTCGTACAAACACTACTCACCTGGGCCGGCAGGGGGCGCAGTAACAAAACGAGACAAAGTCATGCGAAGTTACAAAGAACAGCATAGCGATTAAGGAGACCTCAGCAATGAGGCTCAGCGCTGAGGCTCAGAGTCCAACCTCGATTCAACCAACTTTTATTTGAAAATAGAACGGAAAGCTGGTTAAATGTTGGCAATAAAAGTTGGTTGAATCGAGGTTGGACGATGTTGGACGCTGAGCCTCAGCGCTGAAGTCTCCTGAATCGCTATGCAGAGCAGGATGAAACAAAAGACATCAACGGGTTCCCGTTTCCTCGCAAAGGTGAGTGGTTGAAATACACCACTCATTTTTGTACTATGGTTGTATGATAAAGCGTCAACTGGATTTTATAGTCAATGGTAGCTTGGTATCTACATAATACTTTATGATAAAGATAAGTAACTGTATCATCATCATCTGTCTTCTCTAACAGGGTAGTACATCGTGCCTTACCAGTCCAACGCTGACTTTTTGCAATATTTGCAATTCATTTATTATCAAAATTTGTACCTATAAAAGCAATCGTACGTCTTGCACCTCTTGAATTTATGCTCATGCTACTGACTATTAATCAATCTGTGTCTGTTTCTAACCCTAAAAATCATAATACTCTCAAGCAAAATAATTGCAGGTCTGTGGTTCTATCTATTGAAATGTGATGGAGTCAAGTAGATGCTCTGTAAAACATACTTAGGCACAGACATACAAGGTGACCTTGAATTAGTATGTTATCCCGAAATGGGGGGACTGGGACCATGATATCCTACATGTTGTGAGAGCCTTACATGAAACTGGGTGTATCCGAACCGCCATGGTGAAAAATAAATCCACTCGCAAAATTGCACGTGCGATCGTTACGAGAGTTAATAAGATACCATAAATTCATTTCTAAAGACAGCTCGTTAAACTTATTTATGTGCATTCGGTCAAGGACGAAGTTCAACCACCCAGCTGCGTCAAGGCTATTTTCGAACGTAAACTTTACATGGATTTCTGCAATGAAAATCTATTAATTTATTTATTTATACTTTAGCACAAAACAATGCACAAGGAGGACTTAATGCTATGAAAAATTATCTATCTATATTTAGTAAAATCGTGGAAGAAACATTGTCTACCTTGGGTGTAGATAGACGCAATAGATAGTCGCAATAAACATGTGAATTTGAATTTAGATTTACCCCCTTTCGGGATAATATACTAATTCAAGGTCACCTTGTATATACGTCATATTAAGATAACTCTAGGTACTTACATAATTATTTTTTAAATAATTATACTATTAATGCTAAAATAAAATTATTGTAAACTACTTTTCACTTATTTTTATTAATAGTTTTGTAAGGAACCCTTGTAGCTATTAGCGAGTTCCATTTTGTTTTATCAGTTTCACTGACAGGAAGCTCCTTCTGATAGCACTCACTGTATTTAGCGCCATTGGTTATCAATTCGCACTTTCAACTATTTGAATTCGGATTCAACCCACAATAAATGCCTTATTTAGCTAATGAAATAATTCTTATACACATTGCCGAGGGTAGAATATTACGAAAAAAGAGAAGAGTTAAGGAAACTTAATAAGAATTCATTATAATACTTAATTATGTAAATTATACTGAACTCTAATAAAAGAAAGTCCTACCTAGAAACTACAACCTTGGGGTCTTCAAATCGAGAGTGAACAGGTACCTTCTAGGCAGGCGTGTTCCATCTTAGACCGCATCGTCACATCCCATTAGGTGAAAAAGTGGTCAAAACAAGCGTAAAAAAGTCCTACTAGTCCTATTGACCCCCCTATTAATCAGCTATAAATGAAACAATTATTTAAATCATTTTAATTATTTATATTTTATCTATTACTCAATAATAACACTAAACACAAAGTAACTCACTAACTAAGTAGGTATAATAGATTTTATGTTAGAGTAGATGTAAAGTTTTTAAAATAGATTAGACACCTTACCAATTAATATCAAAAACAACAAAGTCAACCGGATTTATCAGATAATGTAAAATCAACTGTCCAAATTATATTAAAACCTAAATTAAAATCACTGAGATAAAAATAAACAAAATTAACATAATATAATACCAAATACTAATCTACTAACCAAATGCCTACCTAAGAAAATGATTTAACCTTTTCGGCATTTTCCTGAATGGATATCCAAATATATTTCTTCAGGTAATAGGTCTGTTCCTTCACTGCTTCTAGAATCTTCTGGGTTGTTAACAAAAGTCTCTCGTCTGCCATCACCGCTGAGTTTTGCATTTTCAATTTTGCAAGTTGGCTTCCTTCTGGAGTACATGGAATACCTTCAAGGGTATGGCCTGAAATGGTGCCCTTTAATACCGTTGGCTGCATTTTGGTGTACCCATTGTAATGGTTCTTCAACGCACCTGCTAGCCACTCACAGGTTATGTTATTACCATCCAAATAAACCTTCAAATTTTGTTTGTGCCCAAACCAGCCCTCATCATTTAACACCCTAAGCCCGTTAAAACTCAGAGAAAGAGTCGATAAAGACTTCAAATCCATCAGTAACCTCGAATCCAGCATACCTATTTTATTGGATGACAGATCTAAGTTCATAAGTAAAGGTAAGCCTTGGAAGGTGCCGTACTCAATAGCTTTAATCTTATTGTGAGCTAAGCGGAGGGTTTTCAAATGCCAAATTCGCAAGAATGTAGAAGGGGCTATTTTCTCAATTTGGTTGCAACTCAAATCTAAATAGAACAAGCTGATCGGTAGATGCAAAGAATTTTCGTGCAGCTCCCTAATTTGGTTGCGACTCATATCCAAACTCTTTAAATCAGTCTGATACCATAGATCAATCGAAGATGGGTCTGTAATATCGTTAGAATGAAGAATCAAGTATTTCAGACGTAAGCCTTCTCCGTGTGGGATCTTCAGAGTTGACAAGCCGTTATTGGAAAGATCGAGAATGCCTCCATCGAGATGGAACATATTTATATGTAAGACATCGAGCTCTCCGATAGCGTTATGAGTCATGTTCACGTGTCTTAGATTAGTATTAGTCAGGAAGGTCTTATCAGGAATAAATTCCAATCTATTGTAAGACAAGTCAAGGTTCTGTAAGCTTTTCATTCCCGAGAAGGTCTTAAAATACAAATTGGTGATGTAATTGCCACTGAGATTTAGAAATCTTACGGAAGCAACATCGTCAGCATTCACTAGGAATGCTGTCAGTTTATTATTGGAAAGATTTAATCTAGTCAGTTCGATGAGAGACTGGAATGCGTTGTATTCTATATTTGATATGTTGTTATTAGATAAATCTAGCTCTGTGAACACGGCGCCATTACCTCGTACCACATGTCTGACATATCTCGTTGTTATCTCTTTCGCGGTCGCATTGGGAACAGAAGTGATATGATTACCGGAAAGTATTATTTTGCAAGTCGCGTGATTATCCAAATGCTTCCAGTGCCTCGAAAACATGACAGAACTAATCTTCTCCAAATGATTGGATGACACGTCAAACGTTTCTAAATGCTTGATGACATCCAGCGATTTATCGTCAACGTTCTGGATCATATTGCCTTTCAAATATAAATGTTTCAAATTGTACAAGTTGTTAACAGCACCGTTGAGGTTAATTATGTTATTGTGATCCAGTCTAAGAGTTTCAAGACTTGTCAAATTTGAGAATGGTTCCATGGTAAGGTTTGAAATTAAATTGTATGATAGATCGAGTTCGGATAAAGATGTCAGCTCAGCAAAAGCACGTACCGTTATATTTTGAATTTTATTATGGCCAAGGTACAGTGCTCTAAGTTTGTTCGGTTGCAGCTCAAATTGGAAAAGATGATCGATGTGGGACAGCTTATTGTAAGACAAATCTAGAACGTCAAGACTGTTGAGGTAGAAGAATGGATTGCCACTGATACTTTCGATTTGGTTCTCGATGAGGTAGAGGTTTTCGAGACGCGTGGTGTATTTGAGCAATGAGAGTTTGGTTTGGGGCCAATTTCCAGAAATTCTGAGAGTGGTGATACTGGAGAGGAATTCTTTGTCGATGTGATCGTTTAATCGCTCGGCAGGGTCAGTCAGGGTGAGGTCGACGATGACAGGATCATTGGAAGACCCCATACAGTGGTTGGCGAGCCGGACCCCGCGGATGTTGCTAAAACAGTGGATGCGGTACGAGCAGTTCCCTGTGCTGTGAATCTTCTCATACGGGCAATAGCAAGAGACGACCGACGCCATGGCCACGATCAAGGTAACGTGTTTTACTGCAAAGATAATAAAAGTAGAGTCAAAACAACATTAAAAATACGTATATAAAAAAGTATCAGCGAATTCGGCCATCTAATATTATATATTAATATTATAATTACGGCAATTTTTGGAGCTGCTACATCAATGATCGAGCCACCTTAAATATTTATTTCATTCCAGTCTTTAGTATTTTAAGTTATAGCGGCAACAGAAATACATCATCTGTGAAAATTTCAGCCGGCTATCACGGTTTACTTGATACAGCCTAGTGACAGATAGGCAGACAGACAGACAGACCGACGGACAGCGGTACCTTAGTAATAATTCAGATAGTTCAGATTTAAATAAATTGATAAAAAAATAGGGTTCGGAACCCTAAAAACAAATCTCTAATAAAAAAATAAAAAAATGAATAACTGAATAATATAGTGTACTTACAAGTCATCTTGATTGCACCACTGTGATTCAGGAACTTATCTTCAATTTGTTGTAGGTAATTTTTCTGAAAACGAATATAATATTTTAACAGTGTAAAAATAACTATAGAAATCATCAATCATCAATACTAATAATAAAACTGTAACTCGGCTAAACCTGTACATTGATTATTTTTTGAAAATTATGACTGCTTTACACTTCTAAGCCGATAAAAATTTAAACAATTTCTTTGAATTTTTTTCTGTCTGTCTGTCTGTCCCTTTGAACACGCGCCTGCTATTGCCGAATAGATGGGACCATTTATCCTTTTCCCCTATTTTTTTACCTTTCCTTTTTCTCTTACCAATAAACAGAGTTAAGACTTAAAACAAATTAACCCGTGCGAAGCTGCGACCAGCTAGTTCATAAATATTAATTAAACAGAATAATTACACAATCGAAAAAAAAATGTTTTATAAATACGACCACAAAAATGCTGTGACAATACTGACTTTCACATGCATTTTACCCGTTCTTCTAATAACTCCCAAATGATCCCACAAAACGGAACTGCATTTTTCAAATAATGTATATTTATTCACCCCCTAAAATATAAAAAACAAACTGCATTCAAAATGTTTTAATGTAAAGTCGCCTCCTGCATAAAGATTCATGATAGTTGTAATCTAAATTTAAAAAAAAAATGAATAATTCACTTATGAATTTCCAGAATTTTTGTCCACCGTACAAGTAGAAAACCATAGAAAAAAGCAGAAAAAGAAATGGTAATTAAATAAAATTGATCGTATTCGTGGTCCTCCGGGGCGGGGGCTTCGGTGGTCGGAATATTCGAGAAGCAACTCCAAGGTGCGTGCCATAAAAGCTGGTGATTTTTAAGTTTTATCTTTGTATAATTCATTTTATTATCATCAGCCTGAAGACGTCCACTGCTGAACATAGGCCTCCCCCAGGGAGCGCCACTTAGCGGCTGCTTGCCTCCTGCATCCACACCTGGTGAAAACCGCGGGGAGCAATGAATGCAGGAGGCGAGCGGCCGTTCAAGGTGGCGCTCTATGGGGTAGGCCTATGTTCAGCAGTGGACGTCTTCGGGCTGATAATGATGATGATGATGAATTCATTTAAAGTTCCGAGAGACAAAACTAATGAGCGGATATAAATAAATAACGCCCAACGATCACATATATACATAGATCCTGGACCCTAACTAGGATTCCCTGTATCTAGGGACCCAGGAACTAAGAGGACCATGGTCCCACAACACCCAGACACAGAACAAGTATTTGCGCTTTTTTTTCGGCCACAAATACTTGTCCTGTCGAATCGAACCCGCCACCTCCGGGTTATGAACCGACCTGCTTAACCACCACACCGCGGAGGCTGTCAAATATATGACGCTTAACATAAGACAAACAGGTTTTAACGTCATACATTTACATTTTAAAAATCAAATTTCGTTAAGCCACGTTAACGTAAAAACACTAACAAATACAATCTTGAATCTTATAAGAGAGTTAAAATGATATTTATTATAGGGACAAGAATGGTATATTATTATTGTGGATATTTGTATATAAAAAATTCATTTACCTTTATCCAGCCATGTGAAATGTTGATTTTGTACGACGCAATATCACAAGAATCAAAGTCCAAATGACTCAAAGTACAAAACAAATGAAGGCTTGGAATTTTTGCTGAGCCCCTGAAACTGGAACTACGATGCCATCCAGGTAGTTTTGACAACGTACTAGCAGTATGAGCACTGCCTATTTTTAGGGTTCCGTGCCCAAAAGGTAAAGTGACCTTATTATTAATGCCCCGTTGTCCGTCTGTCTGTCCGTCTGTCACCAGGCTGTATTTCATAAACCATGATAATTAGAAAGTTTAAATTTTCATAGATGATGGTATTTCTGTTGCCGCTATAACAACAAGTACTAAAACCAGCCAAACGCGAGTCGGACTCGCGCAGAAAAGGTTCCGTACCATTATCTATAAAAACGAGCTATTATTATATATTATTTATAAAATCACGTTTATTGTATGGGAGCCTCCTTAAAAATTGCATAAATAAAGTGCTAATTTGTCACAAGATAAAATGTACTTTACTGGAAATCTTATAAACCCTCGAAAACGGATTAAAATCAAAATTAAGTCTGCGACTTATTTAAGCCGATTCTTTTTTTATATGAATTAATTTCTCATGAAGTACTAGAGAGAACCTGCTATTTAATTATGGTTTCGACTGTGTCCTGTATTTATTACATTATTTATCCTGGAACTTAGACGTTTTCCAGTGGTTTCACAATATACCGGACCACCTGCTTACGTCGAAACGCCTCACAATAATACAGCATATTTGGGTTTCGGCGGGAACGCGGAAAAATTCACGTCGTTGCATTGTATTATTCAACAAAACTTGTGTTTTTTCCAGTGTTAATGTTTAAATTTTTTTGTGTTTTACGTATTAATAATACAGCAATTATGAACATGAGTGTGGGCAAGTGATATAATGTTGCGAAACGTGGTTTTTCGAGCTTCTTTCGAAATCCCATAGAAGCTTCCAGTAAAGTTGCCACCACTACTAGAGCATGACTTAGACTGGACTACGACTTTGACTAAGACTTGACTTTATGTGAAATATTTTATAACACGATGAAAAATTACACTGGCTAAATACACTATATGGAGCCAAAATAAAAAAAAATATAGCACATTTACATGCGTTATGTGAAGCTCATACTGCTGAATCTTTATACTGTGTGCGTATGATACTACAATGGAGGCAAGCTTAGCCACATAATAATTATGGTTTGATGATGGTGTATTGTCAATTCTATAATTTATATTACTATTCCTAAGTACATACCTACATCAATGGAGTTTCATTTTTAACCAACTTCGATACAGCAACAAGTTTTCAACATATCGGTTTCTCTTGACCTAAAACAAATAATGAAACGGAATGAATTCAGAACTAGGCTTTTAATCCGTTAGTTTTGAGTAGGTATGGCTAAGCGGTGGCCAGTGCGACTTCTGAAGCAACGCATCCTGGTTCAAACCTTGTTTGGCCCTGCACTGACTATTCGTACACACGCACGTAACCGGTATATCGGATTGCGCTACTGACTCTACCTTTACCGCAGCTATTATGTACATCACCTAATAATTTTATTATGTAATAGGTACGAAGTACATAATATCTCGATGTTATCATGTGCTGTTTAAGTTTCTCTTCTAGTTGATAAATGTAAAAAAGAACTAAGGTCACCTATTGATCTTTTAGAATAAGCAAGATGAAGTCACAGATATACTACTATGTATAATCGTATATACTGTACACTATATTGTACTAGTCTAAAGAGTTGAAGTAGCAGTGGGTGGGCCACATTGCTCGCAGAACTGACATCGGATTGGGAAGACAGGCTCTCGAGTGGCGACCACGTACCGGAAAACACAGCGTAGGCCCCCCACCCCGCAACGAACATACCGTGTCTTCAGTAAAGTCTCCGTATTCATCAGGTTATTCTTGAATAAAATCTTCAAATTCATTATATTCATCAGCATAGTCGAGAGGGAACATGCGAGCACATTCGTCCTCTCCTTTCATCGGATCCCGACTCACGTGCAATGGGTACAAATCCATCAGATCGAGCAGAGCGAAATCAGTTCGGACAGACAGCATAAATGCTAAAGTTATTTCTTGTCTGAAAGAGAAATTTTTTGCGGTTCTCAAAGTAATATGATGAATGATTAAGGTTTTTTGGGAGGTATAGGAGAATGCTTGCAGTGGGGGTCCGATGCTAATGTACTTATACTTCTTTTCCCCACTGCATGGAAGGTGGATGGGAGTGAAGGAAAGGTGGGATTGAAGGAAAGGGGATAAGTTATTTAAATCTCGTTAAGATAACTTTTATAGGCAATCTAATAAGAGGATCTAAATTTGACTCTAGTAGGTTTTTGTAGTAGAATTAGCAAATTGAAGTGGCAGTGGGCTGGTCACATTTGCCGCAGAACCGACGACCGCTGGGGTAAACGTATTCTTGAGTGGAGACCGCGACTCGGCAAACGTAGTGTAGGACGCCCTCCGGTAGGGGAGCGACGATATACGCAGAGTGGCTAGCGGCAGCTGGATGAGATTAGCGGAGGATCGGGCTAAGTGGCATTAGGAGAGGCCTATGTCCAGCAGTGGACTGATACGGGCTGATGATGATGATGATGATGATGTTTTTAGACGGTGGCTACTTAGCGCATCGACTTTGGGAACATGCCCACAGAGAAATGGGCAGCAGACACGTAGGATCTGTGGCAGCAGCATTCCACATATTACATATGGTACATTTAAATCTTCTGCCTGCCAAGCGTTGCGATTATGGCAAATCCCTAAGTGATCAGCGTCCATTCTGGCGTTTTATGATGGAGGCCTATGTTCAGCAGTAGATGTCTTCGATCTGTTGATGAGCCAGTCACAATCATCTATTCTGCAGGTCTGCAAATAGCCTCTAAATGAGGCCTTAATTTTAGTTATCTATTGAACATTCATCTACATTATGCCGCCAGGGTATATGTGACTCCAAAACCGCCGACCGATACTACCTAATTAATCTATGTATAGTATATATTATAATATCTAATTAGTCTTGCGTTTGTTATGCTGTAGTCTACAAAATTAGCATAGCAAGCATTTTGATAGCAACAATGTAGGTATACTAACGGATTCAGAGAAACGTCCAAGGTGTCATATTGCTTGACGGTGTATGCTAAATGGACGATAAAAGTATCTTGCGGCGAGACTGCCTTAAATATTCCTATCTGAAATTGTTTATTTGATTAGCTAGTTATTTTTCTATCGTCACAGTTTTTTTTTTGTGGGAGGCGTATAAGAGCCAGCTAAGGAAACATACCCAGGCCCAGGCCTAATACCTAGGTATCTGTAATTGTTAGGAATGATACTCTCGAAGTTGTCGTCGACAGTTGTCTACCTAGGACTTATTGTCCTAGGACTCTCCCACGGAGCGCCACTTTGAGTGACTGTGTCTCTGCATCCATCGGCTCTCCGCGGCTTTCACCATATCGTCGGTCCGCCTCACAGACCTAATAGAAATTATTTGCGCCCTTGTGGACGTTAAAATATCTCGATTAAAAAAAGATTAAAAATTAATGCATGATTAATTTCAACAATATAAATTATTCGAAATCGGGTTATTAAATCAAGATAATAAGTATGTATGAAAAATAAACATTAAAAAAAATAGAAAGCCTACTGAGGATAACCTCCTTCTTTTTTGAAGTCAATTGAAGATAATAATATCTTACATGTATAATATCAGATTTGCGCTTCGCAATAGTTTCAATAGCTTTGTGCCGCTTCCATATTTGCAGCATCACGAGAACATGAGGGGGCAGGAACTCTGGTGCAGGGGTCACGTAATCAGCTACTATCTAAAAATAAATTGAATGCCTTCATCATCAACGGCCTGCAGACGTCCACTGCTTGGCATAGGCCTCGTTAAATTCCATACAGAACTATATACAGGATGTAATTTAATTCATTAGCATAAATTGAGCCCATGTTAGTACATCATTTATAGATGATTATTAAAGAGTAAAGAGTGTAAATTAAAATATTTTTATTGAAAATTATGAAAATTGCCGCGGCGCCTAACGCAGTTGCCACGGATGATTTTCATACATTTAAAAGTTTTTGTACCTTGTCTGTACTAATTAAAAACAGTACTTCATTATTTTATTTAAGTTTTGTATTGTAGCATTTGGTTAAGTAAGTTATTCCATTTTTTGGAGTTATTATTATTACCAAACCGATGTGTTAGAATTCATAAATTTTGGTCCACACGTGACCGGTATCTGGAGTAGGTATCTAGTTTCAAAGGATGCTAATGAATTCAATTACACCCAGTATAATGAATGCACAGAGCAAAAAAAAAACGCTTATATAGGCGAAACGTTTTTTTCATAGCTCTGTGAATGAATGGAAATAAAGGTAACTTCATAAAATAATTGTTTCACACAATCTGCACAACAAAATAAACGGGCATTTGTTTTTCTTCATATTGTTCATTTGTTTCCTATTTCATATGTTTCAAATTCTACTGCAGAATTTTATTGAAACATACGGAAACATACGAAATGGAGTTTTGGCGGCAACGCGGAAATGTTCACGTCGTTGCATTGTATTATTTTTCGAAACTTGTGCTTTTTCCAGTATTAGTGTTTAGCGATGGCAATTGATGCGATTTTGCGTAAATTTCATAAACATGGTAATTCACGGGTCTTAGCATGATAATTGCTATTGCTATGCTAATTGCTAAAATAAAATGAAATGGAAAATAAAAATGAAATGAAATGAAAAATGAAATGAAAATTGAAATAAAAAATTAAATGAAAAAGAAATGAAACATGAAATGAAACTTTATATAAAAAGTTAAATTCAAAATGAACTAAATAAATTTCATATTTCACAGAATTTCACAACACAATTTCATTTGCGAAATGCTAATTGAGTTTTCACATGCTAAAAATGAATATGAATGCTAATTAATCCATCACTATTAGTGTTTAAAATTAGTGGCGTTTTACGCATTAAGTGCTGAATTACGAGCATGAGTGTGGGCAAGTGATGTAATGTGGCGAAACGTGAGTTTTCGTGTTGCTTCCAAAATTCTATAGAAGCTTGACATGACTTAGACTGGACTACCTGACTTAGACTGGACTATGACTATGACTAGGATATGACTTTGAGTGAAATATTTTATAGCACAATGAAAATATAATACTTGACACTGGCTAAATACACTACGTGTGGAGCCAAAATATAAGAAAATAAATAAAAAAACATATGAAATAGACAAATATTAGTCGTTAATATTTTTGTCATGTTATTAGATTCATGTTTAGAATATACTTCATACCTAAGAATAAGGCTACATATGTTTTTGAGTAAGCATGTCACACCTGCACGTGCCATCAGCTGAGACCCTGCAACCTTTCAACAGCAAAATAACACCGGATCCCACTGGGTACCAGTTGTAAGTACTTGACCATTACTAACTTTAGGGAACAGTACGGCCAACCCATTTGCCTTGGCAATATCGTTGTTCGGTGCATAAAACCCTGGTATGAGCAGACCAGCTGGTGGCAGGTATTCATTCTCGTCTTCTTCTTCACTTTCTTCTTCTACGAACTCGTCTGGAAGTTCCTTGAGGAGAAGATAGCAGGTTGGTACTTAAAAGAAGAGGGATATGCTCGGGGTTTCCTTGGGAGATAAGATCCGAAAAAGCCTACGAAAGCTCTAAGTAAGTTGAAATAGCAATAGGCTTGCACAACTAGAACAACTGCTGGAAAAGAAAGGTTCTCCAGTGGTGACCACGAACCGAAAGATGCAATCAGCCCTCTACTAAGTGGACCGACGATCTGGTCAAAACAGCGGGGAGACGTTGGATGCAAGCGACAAGCACCCACTCAAAGTGGTGCTCTACGGGGAAGGCAAATATTCGGCAGTGAACGTCTTTAGGCTCGAGTGATCAGTTTATCTGTAGGAAACTTTGCGTAGATATACAAAATAGAAAGTCCCTCATTGCTTTCCTAAACTACCTAGTTACCAAGAAAAATTCGTCATAACTTTTTTACCTCTGGTATTTCAATATTAATTTCTTCACTAGATTCTTGATCAAGTTGCGCTAATTTCTGAAATAGAATAAAAAATGTCTTAGGTGTGTACTATAATATACATTTTATATACCTACCCATATTTAACTGGCTCTAGATTTCTACGTAGGCAGACAGGACGCGGGCTTGGTTCGAGTTTGGAATTTCATCCCATCAGCAGCGGGAGCTTATTTAGACTCAAAGATACTATACATATGGGTATTACAAGCTCTCATGGCTAGGATGAAACTCAAGATTTTTCTATCAATCATGATAGATTGTTGACTTGAAACTTTTAATATGGTTGATTTCTTCTTATACTGCACGTCTTGCTAAATACGAGTTTCGTATAAAGGACTCGGGCATAAATGAGAGACTCACCCCCGTATTCTAAGACATTTCACCAAAAATTCTTCACTTGACTTCCACTTAACTTTGAGGGAAACTCAAGGTACATCGCGACGTATCTTGAGATGACAGTTGCTTTGCTTCCCTCGTTTAAGAAAAATTGACTCGGGTCGTTGAAGAAAATCCGAACATGGCGGTTGTGAATTTAGAATTTATTTTTCAAAACTAGTGTATCTTGAACTTTAATGTGTAATAAGGGTGGATTATTTTCCGTTAAGTGTTCGTGAATGTGCACGAGTGTTGGCAAATAGTTTCAATATCATAACACCATTCATTTTCGTTTTTGCTTCAACGGCCTTTTTTAGAGCCATCAGTAAAATATCCACCATTTTACTGTTGGCGTTTTGACTGACAAAATATGACTTTGACTTGACATAACCGTACAAATCTTTACTCACTTGACATTGGCAGAATTATTGCTAAACAGCGATAGAAAGCCATTAACGAAGAAGAAGAAGAAGAAGAAAAATTGACTCAGAAATGTCAAGTTGATTATATAATTGTCAATTAAAAATACCAAAACACAAAAATGAGGCTAATTCAAGGTTAAGTCGAGTGGAGTAATCTCATGGTAACAACTTAGAATATGGGGGTTAGGCAAGCACATCAAGCATTTAATATCGAATAAAACAGTTCTTAGGTGTGTTAGATAATTAAATTCCTAAAAATGGAGGTACCTAGGTAACAAATTGGAAAAAGATAAGGCTGTCTACAATGTTGTCTAAAATGTCTGTTTAACCATCCACCGGGACTTCAATCGAGATTATGGCAGGAATCGCTATGATATATATTTTGGTATATTTTTGCTTAAATAATGTAGAGGACGGCAAAGCGCAGCGCACATGTGGCCCGCCCGAGCGAGAGGTCCAATGTCCAGAACGGGACGAGAGATGACGCTGCCATTGTTTGTGCGCGGGCGCGAGCGTGGGCGTAGTGACCAATGCACGTGTTGGGGGCTGCGGATCCCGTTAGGTTTAAGCTTTGTTGTATGTGATGTAGAAATAAGGAATTTTAGTTTAGTTAAGAACAATAAATCACACGAGCAAGTCGTCTGACGAACGTTACGAACCGAACAGAACGTGTATTATTTTACAGTCCACTATTAGAACCATTCGTAGGACCTAGATGATCGTTTGCATCTGACCTTTGCATTTGATCTTTTATATCTGGTCCTTTGCAAGCCGGATCCCTGAACCATTGAACTGATCGTCATGGTATCGACAAGGAACCGGAAGAACGAGAGCCAAGGTGACGCAGTGGAACGAGACGAGCAAGAACTGCATCGCGTGGAACAGGACCGAAGACAACGACTGCCAGAGGAGCCACTGGTTTCGCCTGTCATGATCGGGGGCGAAGGTACGGTGGCCGGAACGTCACGTGGTATTTTGGATACCGCCACTACACAAGAACGAGCAGAACTGCGAGCACGATTGCCTCCACAGTCGCAACGAACAACTAATTCCACACTACAGCTGCGGCTAGCGGAATTAGAAGCGGCGGAGAAACTCGCGGCAATCAAGCGGCAAGAACTTGCCATGGAAGCAGACCTCGTCCGGAAACGATTGGCCGCTCAAGTAGCCACGATCGAGGACAATCAAAGTCTGCGCGAGGAGCCAATCGCCGATGAACTCCAAAAAGTCGACGCTTGGCTTAAGAACACGTCCATAGAACGGGGGGAGCGTGATGAACGACCGCGCTCCACGAACCAAGGAGAACGGAGAGCGTACTTTGAACGACGGGAACGATCTCTAACTCCAGACAGATCCAGAGACACGCACCAACTGCGTGAGGCGTTGGAGAAAATGGCACGACCACATTTTCGATACAACTGTGATCTGCCTATCTTCAGCGGATCGCCTAATGAGTGGCTTCCCTTCAAAGCTGCTGTGCGGGACTCTACGAGCATTTACAAAATCCCGCCGACGGAGAACCTACTACGCTTGAGAAATTGCCTGAAAGGTGAAGCGCGTGATACCGTGGCCGCTCTACTACACTCGGCCACCGATCCAGACGTCATCATGCGCACGCTAGAACAAAGCTTCGGAAGGCCAGAGGTGATTATCGATCGAGTGTTAGAAGATCTGAAGAAGATGCCGAAGCCCGGTCTGTCAGCCACAGATCTCAATAGCTTCGCGGTAAAAGTGCAGAACGTGGTGTGTGTGCTGCAGAACATAGATCAACGTGGATATCTGCATACTCCACAGTTGGCATGAGAAGTCCTAGAAAAACTTAGCCCGCATATCAAGACCAAGTGGTGTGAATACGCGTACGAGCATTTTACGAAGAACGAACCCGAGATAGTGATGCTGTCTCGCTTCCTCATGCGCGAGGCAGACATCGCATTACGATTTACGTACGCACCAATAACTAGCGTAACGGTATCTCGAGAAACAAAGAACGCGCCTGCAACACAAAAGAAAAGGGGCGCAGTTTACAACACGGACGGAGCGGAGGGAACGGACCGATGCCCGAGCTGTAACGACACGCACGTGTTATTTATGTGCCCTAGTTACCGAGCGATGAGCGTGGACCAAAGATGGAACGTGGTTCGCGATAAGGGCCTATGTTTCAAGTGCGTGGAGAAGAAGCATCGCCGTTTCCAATGTAAGGCGAAACTGTGCGGCATGAACAGATGTCGTCGACCTCACCATTCGTCACTACACGAAGACCAAAATGAGCAAAGCGCTACTGAACCAGCGAAAGAACAAGAGGAGCCAAACACGGGCCACGATGCGGTCGTGCTATCTGTAGCATCTCACAACGCTACAGGCAGTCGCGAGATCATGTTGAAAGTGTGCCCTGTCGTCGTATCCGGGCCCCGAGGAGAGGTAGCGACATACGCGTTGCTTGATGAAGGCGCAACGGTTACCCTAATCGACGAAGATTTGGCGCAAAGCATCGGCGCAGATGGCCACACTCAACCTCTATACATGAGTGGCGTCAACATGTCCCAGGAAGAGGTGACCAGCAGACTCGTCAAGGTTGGCGTACGAGGAATGAAAGAGAGCACGATGTATGAGCTAAAAGCGCGCACCATACGCGACCTGAGACTGCGAGAACAGTCGGTGTCGCAATCACTATTACAACACCGACATCTACGAGATCTACTAGAGAGCGAGGTGTGCTACGATCCGGCACGCCCACTCATTCTAGTGGGTACTGACCATTGGGAGATGATCGTTACCCGAGAGCTACGCATCGGCGGCGCCGAGCATCCGGCCGCCTCAAGAACACAACTCATGGTGCATGGAACCGCACCGCGCAGCGCGATTTACAATAGCGAGAGCGTGCTGCACGTGTACGTTCCCGATCAACGTGTGTGCGAGAGCGAGATGCACGATCTACGCCTACATGATCTAGTCGAAGCGCATTTTCGACTAGACGCACTGGGTGTCACGCTCAAGCCACGTGTGAGCGACGCCGATGAACGAGCTAAGAAAATGTTTGAGATATCGATTAAGAAGATCGACGGCGGCTATGAAGTTGGCCTGCCATGGCGACACGATGACATCACCATGCCGCCGAGCTACGCTGGAGCCGCGAACCGGCTCAAGAACACTGAGAAAAAGATGGACGCCTGCCCCGAGTTCGCCAGCGAGTATTCGGCTCAGATCGAGAACTTACTCGCTAAGGGCTATGCGTCACCGTGTGACGGCACAGAAATACAAAGTGCCGTTAGTTGGTACCTGCCACACTTCGCGGTCGAAAACCCGAACAAGCCCGGCAAGAAGCGGCTGGTTTTCGATGCGGCCTATAAAAGTTGTGGAGTTAGCCTCAACGACCGTTTGCTAGACGGACCCGATCTCCTGTTATCGCTACAAGGAATAATTTTCCGGTTTCGAGAGAAAGCGATTGCAGTCACGGCGGATATCCAGGAAATGTTTTTAAGGATCAAAATCCGCACTGAAGACCAGCCAGCGCAACAATTCCTGTGGCGAGGAGAAGATCGCGTGAATCTGCCACGTCTATACAAAATGACGAGTATGATCTTTGGCGCGGCGAGTTCACCCTTTCTAGCGCATAGTGTGCGCAATCACAACGCGCACGCACACGCGCTCACACATCCGCGCGCACTCGTGGCGATCACACAGAGCCACTACATGGACGACTTGGTGGACAGCTACAGCGACGAAGATGAAGCCCGTCGCACAATACAAGAACTACAGGAAGTCCACAAAGTTGCCAGCTTCACGTTACGCGGTTGGAGCTCGAACGAGCCGAACGTGTTGAGCGACGTGCAGAGTAACCTGCGAGCGAACGAGCCCACTCAACTGGGGGGAGCAGACCCAGAAAGCAAAATACTCGGGCTCTACTGGAACGCTAAAGAAGACGAATTGGGTTTCAACACGACAATGCACCGCGTACCGAGCGACGTGCGCAACCATAGACGAGCGCCCACGAAACGAGAAGCGCTAAGTGCGGTCATGTCCATTTATGATCCGATCGGCGTCCTAAGTTTGTACACGATCCGCGCGAAAATCATCCTGCAGAGCTTATGGCGCCTACAAATATCGTGGGATGAACCGATTCCCGAAGAAGAGGCAGAGCACTTTACCGCGTGGTTGATGCAACTTAGCGAGATTACAAGCCTACGTCTACAACGGTGCTACGAGCTGGAACAAAACAAAGGCGTAGAACTTCACGTCTTATGCGATGCAAGCGAGCAGGCGTACGCGACCGTAGCCTACTGGCGGACCACGCATCCCGATGAACGAGTGACCGTCACTTTAGTCACTGCTAAAGCGAAAGTAGCGCCAAGACGTGCGCAGAGCATCCCGCGCCTTGAACTACAGGCAGCGGTGATTGGAGCGAGACTCGCGGACACTATAAAGAGGGAGCATCGCATCGAAGTGGCGAGAACGATCTATTGGACCGACTCAGCGACCGTCGTCCATTGGATCAAAAATGATGCGCGGCGGTATACGCCATTCGTCGCGCATCGACTTGGTGAGATTGCGGAGCTCACTTATAGAAATGAGTGGCGGTGGCTACCTACGGAACACAACGTAGCCGACGACGCGACGAGACTTAGCCGCACGCCAATCACAGCCAACGACCGATGGTTCCGTGGTCCCAGCTTCTTACTGAATCCCGAAGAAAAATGGCCGTCACAAAAAGTGCACACCGAAGAACACGAAGTGCTGCATACGAACGAGCGTGGCGAGCCAAGGCGCCAATGGATACCCGATCCGACCCGCTTCTCGACATTTGAGAGGTTGGTTCGAGCGACTGCGCGTGTGCTGGCGTTCGTTGACATATGCCGGCATCGAGCGACACGCATGGAACTGGAGCACATCGAGCGCGCAGAAAAAGCGATAATACAGCGCGCTCAAGAAGATAGTTTCGGCACCGAGCTTCGAAAGATCGAGACCGCTCGCTCTATACCCAAGGCGAGCCGTCTATACAACCTTGATCCGGTGCTTGAAGATGGACTACTACGAGTACGAGGACGCATAGAAGCATCGAGCGCACCGACCGAGATGAAGCGGCCAGCGATCCTAGATGGACGTCATCCCGTGACCAAGCTCATTGTGCTGAGGGAACACTGCGCCGCCGGTCACGCGAATCGAGAGCGCGTGACGAACGATCTGCGCCAGCGATACTGGGTTATTCACCTACGGCCCACGGTACGTGCAGTGGAACATCGATGCGCTCTATGTAGAGTACGAAAGGCGAGACCGAGTGTACCATCGACGGGGGATCTGCCGCGAGCGCGCCTAGACCCATTTCTTCGGCCGTTTACGAACTGCGGTCATGATTACTTCGGACCAATGATGGTAAAATTGGGCCGCCGCCACGAGAAGAGATGGGGAGCGCTATACACCTGTCTCACCACGCGCGCGGTACATTTAGAGCTGGTGGCATCATTATCGACTGACTCGGCTTTGATGGCACTGCGACGGATGGCGGCGCGTCGAGGCTGGCCACGGCATATGTACTCGGACAACGCAACAGCATTCCGAGGAGCAGATCAAGAACTGAAGAAGGCCTACAGCGAATGGGAACCGGCCTTGCGGGACGAAGGATTGCGACATCGCATGAAGTGGCATTTCATACCACCAGGGGCACCTAACCAAGGAGGAGCATGGGAGCGCTTGGTTCGCTCCGTCAAGACTGCGCTGAAAGCCACTCTACGAGAAAAGGCATCGCCCGAAGAGGTCCTACTCACTCTCCTGATCGAGGCCGAGCATTCGATCAACGCTCGGCCTTTGACGCATGTTAGCGTGGACGTCCGTGATCCAGAGGCGCTCACTCCGAACCATTTTTTGCTCGGGTCGTCGACGGGCCTACCTAGTACGGGCCCTTGCAATGAAGCTGACCGGCGTGCGTGGCGGGCGAGTCAGGCGCTCGCGGATTCCTTTTGGAAGCGATGGGTGCGCGAGTATTTGCCCACGCTAACACCCAGAGGAGAGCCGACCAACCACGGAAGAGGACTGCGGATCGGCGACGTCGTAGTCGTGGTCGAAAATACGCTACCACGAAACGTCTGGCCAGTAGGAGTGATCGAGCGAACCTATCCCGGCCCAGACGGCGGCGTGCGAGTCATCGACGTGAGAACCAGAACGGGCACCTTCCGGCGGCCCACCAGTAAGCTGGCCGTCCTAGTGAAGGAAGAGGCTGCGCAAGCTACGCCGGGGGGAGAGCTGTAGAGGACGGCAAAGCGCAGCGCACATGTGGCCCGCCCGAGCGAGAGGTCCAATGTCCAGAACGGGACGAGAGATGACGCTGCCATTGTTTGTGCGCGGGCGCGAGCGTGGGCGTAGTGACCAATGCACGTGTTGGGGGCTGCGGATCCCGTTAGGTTTAAGCTTTGTTGTATGTGATGTAGAAATAAGGAATTTTAGTTTAGTTAAGAACAATAAATCACACGAGCAAGTCGTCTGACGAACGTTACGAACCGAACAGAACGTGTATTATTTTACAGTCCACTATTAGAACCATTCGTAGGACCTAGATGATCGTTTGCATCTGACCTTTGCATTTGATCTTTTAGAAATAACATTTCCTGAGGTTTTTTTATCAACGATAGTCTAACATTTGACCACGGTCTCACCTGATGGTAAGTGACGACGCGGTCGACGATGAAGCATGCTTGCCTTGAAAATACCGGTTCACTCTGGCCTTAAAAACTCCCAGATTATATTTGTCGGGAAACAATGACGCTGGTAAGGTCTTCCATTCCTTAGCTGCCTGAATTATACACGAGGAATCCAAACGCTTTGTACGTACAGGTATGTATAGGTTTACAGAAAAACTAACACCAGACTTTAGCAGTTCCATCCTTCGGGTTTCCTTCTGAATTTTCTTGGTTTCTATGGCCTCTCCTATCGCTTGCCACGCTAACCTCTGCATCTCTGATAGGCGTCTCTTTCTATCCTCAATTTGGTCCTCCTGTGGTAATATTCTATCATCAAACTCAGTCATTAAGTTGAAAGCTCTATACATTTTACTTCGTCGTTATCGACGAGCTTCTTAAGTCCAGTTGACAGCTTTTGGAGTATGGAGAACTCCTTTCTCCACTTCTTAGTATGAGATGTGTATTTTTTGAAACTCAATAGAATATAGGTCTATTTTTTAATATTGTACTAATAATTATGTACTTTATTTCTAATTTTACCCCTTTTTCAAAATTACTTGAGTTCAGATTTCAGGCCTACCCTTCGTTTAGCCCTGTCTTCCCGTCGCTTACGCCGCACTTCCTCACGGCTCGGGCTGAACGTCTTGTAGTAATCAAATGCTGTTATTCTTGGCAGCTGCTGGTCTGCTGGCTTGTTCTCATCATAGACTGGAAGGTGTTCGTACAGGATTTTTCGGACAAGTTCTGCAAAACATTGTTTATCAAAGTTATGTATACTCTTCTTTTTTCTTGAAATATAATTTTGGCTAACTGAGACTACCCGACTTAGCCTGAGTTCAGATATTCAAGTCAGGCAAGTTTAAAAGGAGTAAATAAATATCAAAATAGGTGAACCGACGGTCTGGTGAAAACCGCGGGGAGCCGATGAATGTAGGAGGCGAGCAGCCGCTCAAGGTGGCGCTCTCTGGGGGAGGCCTATGTTCAGCAGTGGACGTCTTCAGGGTGTTGATGATGATAACGATGATGATAAAGAAAGGATAATCGTCTCATTTCCCACTGCTGGGGCACTGGCTTTATTTCACAGAAAGGGAGTGTAGGCTGTAATCTTATCACGCGGACCAAGTACAGGTTAAGTAGATGACACAATATTATATTCTAAAATCATATAACTCTTGAAAACATGAAACTCTTCATCGTTGTAAAAGCAAGTTCAATTTTCGCCACAATTATACATGAGAACTCATTGGTGCAGAATCGAGTGGATTCAAACCTGGGTACGTTGGCATAAAAGCCGCCTGGGCTACCGCTAGGCCATCTTCACTCCCAAAGGAAGCTTTGTAGGAAAAATACTAACTGACAAAATGCGGTCCGTCATCCAACAACCTGAAACAAATGGCTAAAGCTGGTCCAGAAAGCAGCTTCTGGATCGAAGCCTCGTTGAGAGGTGCGTCGCCAGCGTAAAGGATATCTCGGGCCTTATCTTCCGTCAGCTGTAGAACCTCACGTGCCACCATTATGATGTCTACAGAAAGAAGAAGGTGTAGGAATGTGAAGTCTTCAACTATTGGAGTGAGTCTTTTTGTAGATTAATTTGTAAAAGAAAAATTCGACTCGAACCCGCATCCATCCAACCTTCAAGCCGGAATAGCTACCGTGACAAGTGGTCTCATGTCTGAATTTTTCCTTCACCTTTATAACCTCCTTACGGGGGCGGGGGTTGGTTGCTTCAAATTTTTCCTTAACAAATTAATCTGTAGATTATGCTGAGCAGGTGATACTGATAAAAAAGTCTTAATATTGAGCCTTTTTGTGTTTGTGGGAGTATGTCGAGACCATAGAGATAGGATGACGAAATTCTAAATCTGTGGTTGAGACTCCAAGTTTTACTCTACAAGACATCCAGTTTAAGGTAATTATGGTTTAATAGCAGTATCAAGTAGTCAGGTTTTTTTTTGTGCTATAGGCATACGTTAAACAGTCAATTAAATTAGGTAGGTAATGGAAACAAAATAACCCAACTACTTAATTAATAAAGTCAAACAAAAATACTCTACCTATAGCAAGTACTTATGTAAAAAATGTATTCCAAGAAATTATACCAAAAAGAAAACACATGGGAATTATTTTTGAAAGAATGAGTAAACCACACATAAGACGGTGGACGGTCCTAACCTAACCTAACCCGCTACCGGGTTAGGTTTTCGGGTTAGGTTAGGAATAAACCCATTTTAAGGACCATAATATCTTTACAAAAAGATGGATTTTTTATAATAATGTAAACCCATTTCTATCAGATACTAAACTGTTGGCATCCCATCGCTCGTACAGCTCAGGATGTGCATGGAAACAATGCGGCCAGAACAGCACAAAGTTAAAGATCTGAAGGTGCGGCACCATCAGCTCAGCTCGGTGCCGCTTCCTCATCGCCTGCCGCTCAGTCCGGACCGCTTCTCTGCAGAACACCTCTCGATTTCTCTCAAGAGAACGGTGGTGTATCCACTCCTGGGCAGAGACTATTTATGTAATAAATGTAGACTAATTTTAATGTATAGGTATTTAAAGGAATTAGAATAAAGAAAGACATCCATCCGTCCCTAAGGGTGCGTTTCCACCAGCGATGTGCAAGGATGTGTAGTAGCGTAGCGAGGGATATGTTTGTTATGAACCAACACAATTGCGCAAAAGAAAAGAACTGCTTATCGTTTGTGTATCTACAGAAGGATTGAAAAAAACTCTTTCTTAAAATATGACTGCAAAGTAGGACCACGAAAACATGCATATCCCTGTGGTCCTACTAGTAGGACAAAATAGTAGGTCCACGCGCCGGTTTAATTGCGTGATTCTATTGGTTCTTAACAAACAGATCCCTCGCTACTCGCTAGCTCGCTACACAACACAAATCCTCGCTCATCTCTGATGGATGGAAACGCACCCTAACGGTAATATTTAACAAGTACATGATCTCATGTCCTTGCTTTTTGCAATGGAAGACCTCAAATATCTCATCATCATCATCATCGTCGTCAGCCTGAAGACGTCCACTGCTGAACATAGGCCTCCCCCAAAGTGCAACACTGAACGGCTGCTTGCCTCTTGCATCCATCGGCTTCCCACGGTTTTGAACAGGTCGTCGGTCCACCTAGCGTTTACCTAACGTAAAATAATTAATGATTAAAAGTCAGATCACAGGTCAGGTACCTACCTGGTTAGGTGGCTGACCTGACTTTTGAATCCAAAGCAATTCTCGTAACCTAAAATAGGCATCCAAACCAAATGTAAACGCAAAACGTAGACAGAAAAAGAAATGTAGGTATAGTACCTATCTTGTTACCTACTAAAGCACCGTAATATAAAACCGGAGTGTTTACAATAATTTATTGTTTGTCTTCCAATTTGGGTAAGGTAGGTTATGTCTGTAGGTGTTGCAGAAGCAAGCCTACTTAGTTTACTAGGTGGTAGGACTTTTCTGCAAAGTTCGTCTAGGTATATAGGTACCACCGCTTTGCCAGTTATTCTGCCGCCAAGCAGTAGTGTGCAAGCACTACTGTGTTCCGGTTTGAAGGGCATTGTAGCTAGTGAAATTACTGGGCAAATGAGACTTTATGACCTGATTACACAGTGTAGTAATCTGATTACTATAGACTGTGATGTGTGTGTGTGATGTCTCAGGATGACGTGCGCAGTGCAGTGTCACGCGAAACTTTATTTTAAAGCTCCAAGTGACGCTGCAACTGTTATGGGCGGCCGTATTGCTTAACATCAGGTGAACGACTAGCTCGTCACGTCATTCATTCTCATAAAAAAAAAGCATTCGCTCAAAGTGACGCTCTGTGCGGGAGGCCTATGTTCAGCAGTGGTCTTCAGGTAGTTGGTGATGATAATGACGATGAGGTTGTCTCCGTCTCTTTCACCGATCATTTATAATAATAATAACGCGCAACGATTACATACATAGATCCTGGACCTTAACTCCCTGATTCCCTATAGGTATCTACGAACCCAGGACCTACAAGAACCATGGTCCCACACCCAGACTCAGAACAAAGTACCTACTCCTGCGCCCTAACTAGGATTCCCTGTATCTAGGGACCCAGGAACTACAAGGACCATGATCCCACAACACCCACACACAGAACAAGTACTTGCGATTTTTTCCTATGTACAATGTACTGCCTTGTCACGGAAATCGCCCCCAATAATTACATGGGTAAGTAGACCGTACCTACCCTACCCAATTAGCCTGAGTAGGTACCGATTTATTATAAGTAGTCTTATATTAGTAGGTGATGAACGTGTGCAACTGGTCAGAGGGCACGAATCCATGAACCAGTGTGGCTTAGCAGTTATAGCCCTTGTCATTTTCAAACCGGTGCATCCTGGTTCGAATTATGCTCGGCTCTGCATTAATGACTATTCCAATACTTAATTGCGGTATTGCACTCGCGTTACAATGGCGATGGAAAACATTGTGAGAAAATCGGTGTGTTACTTACACCGATTTTCAGTCCCACGAATAACAAGATTCGAACATGATAATTATTATGTCATCCACCAACTCGCACTTGACTATCATTGTGGATAATGACCTATGAAAAAAGGCCCGTCGTAATAAATATAAATAAATAATAGTCAAATAATCTAATAATTGAGACTTTACTTATATACTGCTATTCTGCCTTAAAACCACAAAGAAATTTCGTTATAGCACAGATATTATAATAGTATGTTATAGGTATCTTGGTATCTACCATTTCATCCGGAGTGGCCTCATTCAGCTCGTACATAGGTCGGTCAAAGACAACGCCTTCAGCTTCCTTCTTCCAAAAGAATAACTCGTTCTTCGCTATTACCCCTAACTTCAGGCTGTGTACGCCGCGGAACACTTTCGAAACTTTTCCTTTCTGAAATAAGTATTTAGTAAGTACCTTGTATGGAGTCATAACAAAGTAGGTACCTATACGGTGTAAAGTGAAAAGCTTAAAACGGGCTCACAAACCAGCAGCATATAAAAACTTCGCAAAGCTTTAAATCCGTGCCTGTAGTTCGTGCGTGCATCCCGCGGGGTATAAGCCAGAGCGAAAAAATAATTATATTGGACTGTATTGGACTGTATTGGACGCATTGGACGGCTATGGATGGGTATAAAAAATTCAAAAATGGTCAATACCTTGCCAATTTGCCAATACTAAGGAAATTGTACTTCTAATTGGCCAATACTCATTAGGTATAATTTTATATTATCTGTGTGTGCCAATACATACAGACTTCCGTTTTGTTTGTCCCCAGGTTTGTCATTCACGTTTCAAAAATAGATTAAAGCGTCGTCTATGGAAGATCTTAAGAACTACGACTGAGATTATATACCTACCTAAACTACGAGCTTTTTACAATCTTTGGGTATGCAAGATATTGTAATAGTTAAATATCATACAGATAGATGGCGTTGAAATCAAACCAGACCCAGGGGTGGCATGTCTTTTTTTTTGTACGTGTTTTTTTTGTAACTTTTTTGGTGTGTTGGTCTCAAGGAATTTAAACGGTTGATTTCTACCGACCTTTACAGCGTCAACGGGTGGGAAGGGAGGCGCTTAAGGCCTTTCATCATCATCATTAACAGCCTGAAGACGTCCACTGCTGAACATAGGCCTCCCCCCGGGAGCGCCACTCAGAGCGGCTGCTCGCCTCCTGCATCCATCGGCTCCCCGCGGCTTTCACCAGGTCGTCGGTCCACCTAAGACCTTAACCCTTAAGGCCTTTACCCAGCCGAAAAAAGTGGGGGCAACTAGCTTAAGGGCATGTGCTTCGTCGAACTTAGGTTTTTGCACAGATTAGAGAAATTTGGTCACTCGAACTTTTTTTTTCTTATATCTTGGTTCCATACATAGTGTATTTAGCCAGTGTCAAGTATTGTAATTTTTCATCATGTTAATATAAATATTTCACGTAAAGTCAAGTCTTAGTCATAGTCCAGTCTAAGCCAGGTAGTCATATTCCAGTCTAAGTCATGCTCCAGTAAAGTCGTGGCAACTTTACTAGAAGCTTCTATGGAATTTTGGAAGCAACACGGAAAATCACGTTTTACCACATTATATCACTTGCCCACCCTCATGCTCGTAATTCAGCACTTAATGCGTAAAACGCCACCAATTTTAAACATTGGAAAAAGCACAAGTTTTGGAAAATAGTACAATGCAACGACGACGTGAACATTTCCGCGATCCCGCCAAAACTCCGCACTCGAACTTTAAAATAATAAAGTTCCGCGTGGCACTGCACTGTCCTGGCTAAGTAGTTGAGTACCCACAGAGAAAATCTAATAATAGAATAAATTCTGTGTGAGTACCTGAATGACATTATGACATCGCGGAAAGGAGATATTTTTCCACAGAATTTTTCACTCGCTTTAACCAACTTATAAAAACATAAAACATTGAACCATGTTTTATAATAATTACTAAAAGCCAAATAGACGATCGGCGAAAATCCGACCGTGTCGATAGTGGTTGGCGACCGAATGAAGGCACCAACCACCATCCACACGGTCGGATTTTCAACGGACCAACCCAACCAAGATGAGACAAATATGACCTTGGTCGGTGGTAGGTCACGATCGTGTATTTTGCGCTATTATGTTTAAGAAAAAAGCTCCATACCAATATGAACATAAAAACTGGTTCACTTTGGTCCCTGAATCTTTCCAAAGCTTTAATTTCATCGGCCGGTACCTGAAATTGAAATCTGAGATTAATTTTCTCGAGTAGGTATTACTTAGTTCTGGTCTGGCTACCTACCTAAATTATCGGGCGAATATTTTTTGTGGTGCGATGGTGCACAAGAACATCTTTGTTGACTACGCGATGTATTGCGACCATGGTATCATAATAATAATGTAATAATACCATTAAGAACACTATAAGTAATATTACAACATTGAAGAGTTATTAAAAAAAATATTCATCACCTATATGTTGTAATATTAGGTAAGGGGGGAAATTATCTAGTAACTGAAGCCTTTTATTACGTTTTATCAATGGACTATATGGTAGGTTACCCTAAGCATGATCATCTTGCCGTCGCTCCAGTCAAGTTTGATTGTAGTGTGCAGTTTATCCAAAGCAGTGCAATGACCAGCAAAATTGGAAAATATTTCAGCCACTGGAAAGTCGATATTTTGAGGTAAATGTATTTCTTGTGAAAACCACGGGCGGCCGAAGGATGCAAGAGGCGAGCTCAAACTGGCGCTTTCTGGGGGACGCGGAACGCTTATGTTCAGCGGACTTCTTCAGGCTGTTGATAATGCTACTTATTTAAAATACCTACCTATAAAATCAATATTTCCCTATGTTTTTTTTTGGTATTCAATGTAGGTATCATTATCATCATCATTAACAGCCTGAAGACGTCCACTGCTGAACATAGGCCTCCCCCAGGAAGCGCCACTCAGAGCGTCTGCTCGCCTCCTGCATCCATCGGCTCCCCGCGGCTTTCACCAGGTCGTCGGTCCACCTAGTGGGGGGCCGGCCTACGCTGCGTCTTCCATATCGTGGTCGCCACTCGATAACCTTTCTTCCCCATCGGTTGTCAGTTCTACGAGCGATGTGGCCTGCCCATTGCCATTTCAACTTGCTAATCCTAAGAGCTACATCAGTCACTTTAGTTCTCCTGCGGATCTCCTCATTTCGGATCTTATCTCGCAAGGAAACATCGAGCATTGCTCTCTCCATAGCTCGTTGCTCGACTTTGAGCTTAGTAATGAGGCCAACAATTAGAGACCACGTCTCAGTTCCATAAGTCATCACTGGCAACACACAAGGTAGGTATACGTTCTGGTAATTATTAAGTAGATAGGTGTAATGTTGGTAGGTAATAGTTTAGACAAACTAACTATGTGGCTCGTTACTGTCTGTATTTTTAAGTATTTTGTTCTAGGTATAATCTAACACTGCCATGCTATCCACTACAATGATATGCCAATAACAAAAATGCCCGTAAATTGTAGATACCTTCTACCCACACGTAAATTTTTTCGATGGTCATAATTACTGTCATATCACGGTAGTGTCGCCCCAGCGTAAAAGCAAAAAAGAATATAGAATCTTCTGAAATCTAATATAGAATCTCTTATTTATTATTATTATTTATTTATTAATCTACCTAGTATCTGCAAATATTTTATAATAACCACCGGTAGCTAGAGGGGTAGGATCTATTGAAGTGTAAGTAGGTGCTTATAGGTAGTTATGTATAGGTAGATATCGTTTATTACTATTTATTATGGCTGGGATGGGTAGGTACTTACTAATAAGAGTATTTGCGTTATTTTTAAGCATGTGCTCTAGCTCTTTTTCATTGTGAATTTCATCAAAGATTTCTATTTTGCGCTTTGCTGCCATAGTAGTAAAATTATTGATTTTATATAGCGTACGTAGGTATTTATTGATAGCAAACAATGGAAAACAAAGTTAAATTCTACATGGCTATGGCTGAGCTTATTTTATTGAGTCGTAATGTTATGGAACTTATGGATAACACAGTAGCGAGAAGCAATAGCAATGAATCGGTAGGTAGGTGTAGGTAGGTATAAGTCTAGTAATTAGTACCTATACGAGTTCCTGCAGTATAGGTATAGGTAGGTAGAGGTACATACAACAATGCCTTTAAATATTGATAATCTAGCTAGGTATATAAACTTACGTTACGTACCTTCGTACCTTATTGTAGATAACTAACTACCTACACGAAATTAGGTAAGCGGGTATGCAGAATTGCAATATCTATAGCTAAGGAGGTAATGGTGAGTAGATGTGGTGGTGAGTCCTCTAGCCTTCATTTGACCATGTGATTTGACTATAAAAAAGTAGAATTTATTTATTATAAAGCACAATAACATGGCTAAACTAAGCTACAATCCAAAAGCCATAATATATTTTAAAAATTCAGTTTTTTTTTTCTTATATTTTGGCTCCACACATAGTGTATTTAGCCAGTGTCAAGTATTGTATATTTTCATCGAGTTTTAGAATATTACGTAAACAAGTCTTAGTCATAGTCATAGTCCAGTCTAAGTCGGGTCATGGTCCAGTCTAAGTCATGCTCTAGTTAAGTGGTGGCAACTTTACTAGAAGCTTCTATGGAATTTTGGAAGCAACACGAAAAACCACGTTTCATCACATTATATTACTTGATCACACTCAGGCTCGTAATTCAGCACTTAATGCGTAAAACGCCACCAATTTTAAACATTAACACTGAAAAAAGCATAAGTTTTGAGAAATAATACAATGCAGCGACGTGAACTTTTTCACGTTCCCGCGAAAACCCTTAAAAAAATCTTCTTCGTATTGATTTTTGACAACTGACAGTGACAAATAATAGGTTGTCAGCTCTGTCCAGTTGTAGAAATGCGGTGAAAGTTAAAAATAACATCGATAAATCGAAATCGGTTTTTGGCCCGAGTCAAAGGATTTGAGGAGCTCTGAAGTTGTACGCGGAGCGTTTCACTAAAGCGCTCAGCTGACTTCACTTTAGTGGGTATAGTGAAGTATAGTGGACCTTTAAAATGTTGATGTCCTTTCCTTAATAAAATAATTATACCCTGTTCCTTAATCTTAGATATTTTATGTAAACCCCAGATAATATAATACCTACAGTACAGATGCATCATCCCATACAACGGAATAACGCAGGCTATTTTACAAATTATTATTTTTCTACATAACGCTTGATTATCAAGCGACGTTTGCGTGGGCGAAGTACTGGGCCAAATGAATACACTGGACACTAATTAGTTATGCTCGCGACACGATCACTACATTTTTTTCACTTTCGAGCTATTTTCGTTTGTACCAGATGAGACCCCACGATGTAAACAAAGAAATGTCACGAAAAGGCACTGTAAAATTAACATAATTATCAGTTGAACAAAACATTTCTCGCTTATGAAAAATAACTTGATTTTTATTTTTAAATTTAAATCCAACATTAAAACTGCTTTGTTTGCACAATTTGTTAGTTGCCGATATTGTGCCACTTTAGTTAGTCTTTTTTTTGTACACGTTCATTACCACGAGATTTTCTGTGGCACTCGATGATTTTTTCGGTCGCATTTTAACTGGCGACAGATTTTTCGTGCTTGACAAGGTCATTGAGGTAGAGGGCCGAGCCTCCAATTTCTGGAAAAAATAGATCAAACCTAACAAAAATTGGAACAAAAGAAAAATATAAATTAATAACAAGAATATATGGTGCGCGAGTCCGACTCGCATTTAGCTGGTTATTTATTATTATTATTTTTTCGATGTTTTTATTCCCTGTGCAACATAAATAAATAATAACTTGTCATCAATTTTACCGTGATGTATCGATTTACAAATGTCGGCTTAATCGATTGAATTAGTTTGTCTTATCGATATACTATTTTGTTTAATCCACCTCCCTAACCAGCGGCCATATTGAATTTTAGTGATTCGGAAATTATCATCTGCAATGGAGTCAAATTTTTGCATTTCAAAATATAACAATTTCGTTGGGAAATCGCCAAAATTATGTCATTTGTCTATCGTTTCTCAATCAGGTCGTGTGCATTGCAGAAAAAGCTCGATCGTTTGACGATATTCGCCTGAGGAATATTGTTGTTGTTTTCTCCGACGACCCCGGAGACATCTTGTGAAAGCCATTCTCGCAGCGACTTGATCGCTGTCTGATTTTGTATTCACGTGAAACGGTAACAAAATTAGATTGGTGCTATTAAAAGTCCGTAAACATGGAAGTGTCGTGGGGTAAGTCTAGTTTTCTTAGCCGGAAATGTATTTCGTTGTAAATACGGTATTGCAATATCATTGCGGGGATTTTTTCAGACGCAGATAACTTTGAGCCTAAACTACCGACCACGTTGACTAGTTCTAATAAATGGGAAGGTGAAGACGAGGAAGAGATAGTCAAGGTAATGTTATGTTTTGCCAAAGTGTTTTAATTTTCGTCATTTGATTGCTATGAAATCATTATTTCCTTGTTAGTCGAGATTTTAGTACATAACCTCAATGTCGTGGCATATTGTTGACGTCAGACGTTTTGCACTTTTTGCAGGACAGTTGGGAAGACGAAGAAGAGGAGAAAAAGGATGAGGAAAAGACAGAGGTCGCGCCTCCCCCTCCAAAACCTAAAAAGAAAATTCATGACAAAATTGCAGAAAAAGAGGTAAGTAACTGAATTCTGATGATTCTAGTATACTTAGTTATTGCCAAACTGATTCTTGCATAGAGAGTTCATTTTATGAGTGAATGGGAACCATCAAAACTAGGAATTTGCAGTTTTAATTTCGAAAAATAAACATTGGTTGGGCCATATTGAAACAGCTGTTTCCCAAGGATACCTACATACTGTTAAAAATGTAAATTATTAATAACATCACCTGACCATCATTAACTCCTACATTAGAAAGTGGCCAGGACACTCATCAAATATTTAACGATTGACAGATTATGCCTAAACAAACCACAATTACTTACTGTCTTTACCTATCAAAGAATAATGATATTATAACTATTATAACATCATTAATATGAAAGGTCCAAACAAGTGTACTAGATAGAGAATATTGTTAATGCTAGAGACCTTGTCAATTGCAAATACTGTTATAAATTAGTTCATACATAAACTGGTTTGGCAAGATGAACACAAATAACCAGCTCTAGTTTACTTTTAGTCATATGGTATTCTTTTGCAACTGAGAATTTAATAGTAAATAAAATGTCTTATTTGATTATTTATTTGCTATTTCTAGAATGCCTGTTTAAATAGACATTCTATTTATATTACAATCTAGTCATCTACTCGACTAATGAGTAATTCGAATTTAACCTAAACTTCTACAATCAAAATATTCTAAGAATGTGTAATAACACGTTTTTTATTGTCTCTATTAAGGCGAAGACACATGGGTCTTGTGTTCTTTTTAGGTAGCACTTGTTTGCACTGCACCATACTATACTAACATTTTATACACTATGTCACTACACTAACTCAAATGGTTTTGTTCTTTTTAATCTTCTAACTATATCAGTGTGGTCGTTTTATTTGATTGATCTTACTTGATTTCTTTTTAGCAGTTCAGAGAGGCTCAAACAATGATGTAAAGAATTTTAATGAAATGTTAATGAGTCCTATAGATCTAGATAAAGAGAAAATAGATGGCACATAGTAGACATACCAAGAGGTCAATCATCTATTTTCATCCACACTGAATAAGAAGTGTTAGAGTGTATAATTTTCTTTCATGGAGCTAATAACAAAAGAAGGAGGGAATTCCATCTGATCCAAAACTGAAGCACCCTTAGGAAGCCGGAACGCTTCGTACATACAAGCGGGGCACGCACACACTCACATCATATGCAGCTGCTGGGCTAGCACGGACGGTAGACACATTGTCTTTCCCCGTTTTATGTCACTTTCTTCATACAATTTACTTGTCAAATGAGTAAAACTGGGGAAAGACAATTTTGTCTACCATCCTTGCTAACCCTGCTGGTCACCATGCTTTCATCTGGCACACATATGTAATATGTCAGCCTTTTTGGGCTTCAGTTCAATGTCAATCAAAACTCAATTCTTTTTTTATTTCATCTATGTTTTCTTTCATCAGATTTTAATTTGTATATTGTATGTTTTCATAATGTATGAGTTCCAAATTAAATGAAATGCTATTCAATAAAATGCAATTTGTGGTTATCTGTATACCGGTCAGAGGATATAACTGAGCAAGAAAAAAATATGGTTCTCACCTGAGCATATTTTTTGTCTTGCTCTGTGGTGAAAATGGAAAGCCCATTTTCACAGCAGAATGAAAAATAATCTTTTAATAATTAGTTTGTTGAATAATTGCTCCCTTGAATGAGTATCACATTGAAGAAGAAGAAGTATCACATCATCTGCTTTTTGCATCCATTGCTGGCTAGGCCTCCCGCATTGAATGTATGCCATGATCACACACACAATTTTTTGAGATATTTTATTTTTGTTGTCACTAGTGTTTATCTTTTGAGGAATGTTATTACTTTAAGTTAAAAAAAATTGTAGTCATCATGCCTATTCTATTTGATCTTTAGTCTTTAGTCTCTATCTATATCATTAGTCTCATAGTCTTATTTATAGGTGCAGTAAACAAGTCATACTTTTTCTGATATTAACTTATTTACTATATCATGGGTCTGAGTCATCATATTGTTGCAAATGGAGTTGATAATAATGACATCACACCTATATGTGTGGATGGACATTTCACACAGCCCTGTCTAGCTCCAAACTAAGCACAGCTTGTACTATGGGAACCAGATAATGGATAATTATACAGGGTTACAGGAAAAATTGTGCTAGATCCGTTAAGGGCGTGGAGTACCCATCATTTCTGACTTATTTCACTATGAAACACCCTAGCCTAAACTTGACCCTTTTCGAGATATTCGACTTTTAATATTTTTAATGAAAATTGCCAATTTTTAGGCTACAAAATTTAATTTTGTTTATTTGTGTGTCTTATTATTATTATTATTGCATTTTTACGTGTGTAATAAGATGCTTTAGGACGTCAATCATTAAAATAGTACATAAGTTAACTGAATAGACCGTAGTAGACAAGTGAAAGTTAAGAATTAAAAATAAATATTAGAAACTGTATTTTTCTCTAAGGGATATCTAAAAAAAATATTATGGCAGTTGTTCGGCAGATGTGTTTTAAAATATCGACGTTTCATTAGCTATCTAACGAGGTATAATAATCTAGGATTTTATTCAAATGCATTGAAAATAATTTAGTTTCATAGGCGACAGTGGAGAAGAAAATGTATACTTAGCCCTATAAAGCAAAATAAAACAATAGGTAAGCATGCAATGTCATTTTTTAAAGGTTTTCACAAAACTTTTTCTTATTCTACAGTTCATGTTCAACATGGCCGCCTCTATTTCTGATACATTGTCGCATTCTTCTACGGAGACCAGTCTTCACTACTCCAGTGGTCAACGTGGTCCTCATTTTATTTGCTGCATTCACAATCCTTTCTCTTAAGTCTTCCACAGACGAAACTGGATTTGGCTCGCTGTACACTAAGACTTTTCATGAGCCCCCACACATGAAAATCCATGGGGGTTAGGTCCGGACTCCTTGCTGGCCATGGCAACGGCCCACTTCGTCCTATCCATTTGTTTTGGTAATTTGTGTCCAGCCAGTCTCTGACACTTCTTCTGAAATGGGCAGGGCAGCCATCGTGTTGGAACCACATGTCCCTGATCAGGTTGAGTGGCAGATCATCCAGCATACCACTCAAATCTGCTCTCAGGAAATTTTCGTAGCTTTCCCCATTTAGATTATCCGGGAGAAAGTAAGGTCCAATTCACATTCACGCTGAATCTTCGTTGGGTTCCATCTTTCACTCTTTTCTTATTGGGATTCCTTAGTTCTTTTGGGGCCCAGTAATGGGCGTTGTGATAGTTGGTTATGCCATCTTTATCAAATTTGGACTCATCCGTCCACAAGATATTTCTTAGGAAATCTGGGTCTTCTACGTCAGCATTTAGCATAAATCTGCAAAAGTCCAGTCTTCTCGCAGGGTCTCCTTCTTCAATAACGTGTACCGGCGTGTAATGGTACGGGTATAGGCCAGCAGTATGCACTGTAAACCACACTCTCCATTGCGAAAGTCCCAGATCACGGGCAACAATATTAGTGGAAGTAGTCGGATCCGTTCGAAAGCGTTGCACCATCTCATTGTCCTATTCTTCGTCGTCAATTCGTGGTCTTCCCATGTCTGTATTTCGTCTCAAAACAGAGCCAGTTTCTCGAAGTCTTCGATAAGCTCTGTCAAAAACGGCCACATCCGGCACTCGACGACCGGGGTAGCGAGTTATGTATTCGTTGCGAGCTTGCGCAGACACACAATTGCAGTATCCGTAACAAATAAGCATATTATCAGCATATTCCTCAGGTGTGTAGGACGTCATCTTCAACAATTCCGTATCACAGGTACAAATCAAAGTCCGGTTAACAAGCACAGTAATCACAACAATCAGAAGAAAAAGTCCAGAATCACAGCCAAGTCGAGAAATAAAGCAAAACGATAACACATCTACTATGTACGAAGCACAAAAGCAGACTGACAACCAAAACAATACCCCCTGTTGCATTCCCAGCCCTAACCAGTCTCTACACATTTTTTCTTTCATTCGCACCTACATAAAACGTCACTTGTCTCGCTCGCACGGTGCGTCTTAACTTGAAGGACAATAGGCGCGAGACCATTAGAACTGCTACCTGGAGCGTCCCAACTATTTTTTTTCCATGAAATGTAATACAAACCCTAGATTATTGTACCTCGTTAGATAGCTGATGAAACGTAGATATTTTAAAACACATCTGCCGAACAACTGCCATAATATTTTTTTTAGATATCCCTCAGAGAAAATTACAGTTTCTAATATTTTTTTTAGTTCTTAACTTTCACTTGTCTACTACGGTCTATTCAGTTAACTTTTGTACTATTTTAATGATTGACGTCCTAAAGCATCTTATTACACATGTAAAAATGCAATAATAATAATAATAAGACACACAAAATACACAAAATTAAATTTTGTAGCCTAAAAATCGGCAATTTTCAATAAAAATATTAAAAGTCGAATATCTCGAAAAGGGTTAAGTTTAGGCTAGGGTGTTTCATAGTGAAATAAATCAGAAATGATGGGTACTCCACGCCCTTAACGGATCTAGCACAATTTTTCCTGTAACCCTGTATAATACTTAGATACTTTTTGTTTTGTAAATACATGTTACATAGAATGCCATATAACACCCAGACACAGAACAAACATCTATGTTCATCACACAACTGTTTGTCCTGGGTAGGAATCAAACCCACAGCCCTCAGTTCTGAAGGCAGGGATACTACCGATTAAGCTATCAGGCCCGTCGATATGAAAGCAATGCCTTCCTAATTAAGAAGTTTTAAGCATTCAATTTATACTTATTAGGAACACGGCATGGCTTTCCTGGGAAATTGCTGAATTTGATGATGATGATGATGAATAAACATGTAGAAATGATAGAATGAAGAGAAGAACTAAAACTAAGTGAACAAACTTAACCTAATTGTGACTATGGGTGGTATTATCGCTCAGAGCAATCTCTTCCAGACAACCTTGCGAGATGTTAGTTTGTACATAAGTACCAATAGGATATTTTTATGACAAGATTTGTAAATTAAGCCTTATTTTAACAGCAAGTAATAATTATCAGCTTACTGCCTAACTTCGTTTTTACATTTTTACCTTTTAGCAAGTTTCCGGAAAATTCAATTTTAGTACCCTGCAGACAGTGGAGCCTTAGCAACAGGGTTCCCTTTATTCTTTGGGTATGAACCCTAATTACGGTGATTGAAGTCAGACTACCGCTTCTTTAAAAGAAAATTATTTTGTTGAAGCGCTTGGAACGAGAGAAGGCAGAGAAGGCCGAGGCTGAAATGACCCCGGAACAGAGGGTGGCTGAGAAGCTTCGCCAGCAGAAACTCCAGGAGGAGTCTGACCTTCTGGTTGCTATGGAGACTTTTGGTAGGCAAATGATCTAAGCACCATTATTTGGAATAAAAAATTCATCATCATAATCCTGAAGATGTCCACTGCTGAACATAGGCCTCCCCCAGATAGCGCCACTTTAAGCGGCTGCTGGCCTCCTGCACCTAGTGGGGGGGGCTGACCTATGCTGCGTCGTCCGGTTCGCGGTCGCCACTCGAAAACCTTTCTTCCCCATCGGTTGTCAATTCTACGAGCGATTTGGCCTGCCCATTGCTGCTTCAATTTGCTAATTCTACAAGCTGTATTGTCACTAAAGTGATGTGTTTTATTGGGTAGTATAATAGATTTCATGCTCATCTTCCAGGTATCACATCTGAGAACGTTGGCAAACTGGACAGCTTCCAGCCGACCACCAAAGAGGAGTTCACGGAGTTTGCTGACCTCCTCAGCAAAAAGATCAACCAGTTTAAAACCAGGGAGGAGTTTCCTGGATTTGTTGATGATCTGGTCAGGAATATCATTGTTCAAAGTAGGTTGATAACTACTAGTAGCATGTTTTAGAATAGAATAGAAAGATATTTTGTTCAATATTTCCTAGAAATACCCTACGCTGCGTCTTCCAGTTCGTGGTCACTCGAGAACCTTTCTTCCCCATCGGTTGTCAGTTCTACGAGCGATGTGGCCTGCCCATTGCCATTTCAACTTGCTAATCCTAAGAGCTAGATCGGTCACTTTAGTTCTCCTGCGGATCTCCTCATTTTGAATCTTATTTCGCAGGGAAACACCGAGCACTGCTCTATCCATAGCTCGTTGCGGGAACTACAGTGCAATTCAAGAAAGAAAAAATTGAAGCTTATCAATAGAATTATCCATTATACCCTTAACCCCCAGTTCCTTGTGTTTGTCAAACTCATGTTAATACAAGATGCTCATTGGTTGAAAACAGCTGATGATCAACAGGCAACCAATGAATGTCCAGTATTTGTCAGTTTACAAACTTACCAGAAACCGGGGTAAGAGTGGCTTATCATAGGGGCCATAAGCTATAATCACACTTGGCAGGCATCCTGTTGATTCCAGAAAATTTTAATGTAGTACTGACATGTGCTGCTACCCTGTCTCTGGCTATTCCTAATCTTAATTTACTAATACATTTTGTATAATAAATAATACTCTGAGACTTACAATATAAATTGCTCAGAATAACCCTAAATCGACAGGTATATAATTCAATTTGCATTTGTCTTTTCCAGTGCACTCTGGAGATATGAAAAGGATAAAAATGACAGTGGACAACCTCTACATAGAGAAGCAGAAAGCTGAAAAGAATGATAAAGGCAAGAAGTCCACTAAAGCTAAAGGGAAGGCCAAGTTAAAAGTGGAGGGAGAGCAAGTGAGTACATTTAGTTATTTATTTTGTACACCTAACGGGCAATATGCCTTTATTATTCAAACTACTACAATAATAAAAACTAAGATCAACTATCTACACTACCTACTACAAAGAACATATGGACTGTATAGTGGCCTTTATTAAAGTTTCTCTTGAATAAGTCTATGTAATATAATCATCAGCTGGAAGACATCCGCTACTGAACATCCTCCCCCATTGAGTGCCACTTTGAATGGCTACTTGCTTCTTGCATCCCTCAGCTCCCTGACCAACTTTCTATTGACCATCGTATGAAATCTATAATGTAAATTTGATTTAACTAAGTATAGTGGTCGGGTTGGCCTATGCTGGGTCTTTGGTCTATGGTATAGCCACTGAAGAACCGTTCTTCCCCATTATAAAAGATAATATAGATACCTACTGTGTTGCTTCAAGTTGAAGAAATATATGAGTACTTATTTCTTATTCTACATATTTCATTGAACAGTCCATTTTATCATGGTTTTGATTGCAAGAGCAATTTATGTGCTTTATCTATTGGTGTTTATCCCGAGTATGATTAACTTTTTTAGAGTTAAGTAACTTTTATTTTGTAAATGATAAAGTTTATAATTTACGGGCCTAACTTGATCTCAAAGTGGTCATTGGTGATTATTACACTAAAGATTGGTGCTCTGTGGTGCTCTGGGACCTTACCATCACCACTTAGGGCAATTCTATTGAATTGATGACTAAAGTGAGTCACTACAATACGATTTCTCATCATCATCATCATCATCAATAGCATGAAGACGTCCACTGCTGAACATAAGCCTCCTCCAAAGAGCACCACTTTGAGTGGCTACTCGCCACCTGCATCCATCGGCTCGCCGCGGTTTTCACTGTCTACCTAATGGGGGCCGGCCTACGCTGCGTCTTCTGGTTCGTGGTCGCCACTCGAGAACCATTCTTCCCCATCGATTGTCTTTTCTACGAGCGATGTGGCTGTCCATTGCCATTAAATACAATTTCTACAACACTAACCTATATTTGACAGCCTCCGTGGTATGGTGGTTGAGCAGGTCGGCTCATAACCCGGAGGTGGCGGGTTCGATTCCCGCGACAGGACAAGTATTTGTGCCCGAAAAAAAGGCGCAAATACTTGTTCTGTGCCTGGGTGTTGTGGGACCATGGTCCTCGTGGTTCCTGGATCCCTAGATACAGGGAATCCTAGTTAGGGTCCAGGATCTATGTATGTGATCGTTGGGCGTTATTATTTATTTATTTAACCTAAATTTTATTTTTTCCAGAATCATCTCACGAACTACGATACATACGGCAATTTTGACGACGATTACGATGATTTCATGTAAACCGTCTCGCAATGATTATTATATGCCTGGTGTCTACACTACACTACTACTAGAGTAGAGGCGCACGCGCATTAGACGGCCTGGTTATTAAATTGGCCAGTTTCGCTACTATTTGTGAATATGGATAGTAGGTACTATTAATTTCTGGTTCCATGAAATAAGTCCTGGCGCCGTGTTTTGAAAGCTTTGTTTTCACTTACCAAACTTAAATTTTTGGAAGCGTAAATACTTAAATAGTATTTTTAAACTGATATCAGATTTGGCTATTGTGATGTTAAATGAAAATGCTAGAAGCTAAAACTTTTCTTGATGGTGGTTATGGTTTTTTGAATTTTGGTACCTTCCAAAAATGCAATGTCCATTGAGTTCAGTTTCTAAATGCGAGCCCTATAGCGAGATATGACCACGCCGCCTAATGCGCGTGACCTCTATTCTTATTGTACGAGTGATCGAATTATGAAAACGATGTATTATTTTCAAACGAGTTTTGTAAAAAACGGTGTGGCATGTTATTTTTGAAAGAAAAGTTTTAAACACTTAAACCTTTTTTAAATTGGTTAACCCGTTTCAAACATAACTATTCCACTTGCGCAAGAGGATCGTTTTGGAGAGTTAATTTTAGCGCCATCTATATTTCAAGATGTGCACTAAAGATGTAGATTTTTTGTGCCAATATCTAAACGTATTTGATAAATCGTTATGTATTGTTTGTCTTATATGTGTTATGCATAGACATATATATAAGGACAGGCCTAATAACAGATTAAACCGTCGCTTCAAAGAGGGTGTCAATTTCACAGATTGACATCCACTAGCGCCCAGTCTGTGTTGGAAGTGAGAAGATATCGGTCGTGTGTCTCAAAGAAAATATGCCAAGTTGTGTTGTGAAGGGTTGCACAAACTACACTCTAAAGTGCAATAAAAAGAAATACAAAGTTTCTTACCACAAGTAAGTCAATATTTTCAATATTACACTCCGTTTTGTACGAAAATAATCGAATTTATATTTGGGATAATCATTGTAAACATAAACATTGACGGACATAATGGCAGCAATAGGGCCGTTCTCATCGTAGTTCCTGAGTAATCTAAGAGATGGCGCTGACTTTTCCCCACACCATTTTGAGTAAATAAAATGTTCCTTCGGGCATATCCTGATATATAGATCTATGGTGTTATGTTACTGTTTTGTTTTTTACTTATAGTTAGACATATTTTGATAAAATAAAACAGGATTAAATACATTTTCCAAACAATTAACTTATTTTATGTTTTTATTGTTTTTAATCGCTGTTAGATAGACACCAGGTTGTTAGGTACATGGTAAATCTTAAAAGATTCGCCATCGTTGCAATATAGGCTGCGTATATCCATAAAAGTCAGCTAACTGCAAATATTCACAATTTATTTATATTTTTAGAACTTAGTGAAGATCTAGGTTTGTCTAAGACTTGCGTTTTCCCCTTACATAGTAGCAGTATATAAAAATATCTCTTTGCACCTATAAATACTTAGAGCCAATCTTATTGGTAACTTCACAAAATTCTATCAAGCCAAGTAAAAAAAATATCTATATAACTTGAAAATTTCTATATATTTTGGAAAATGCGATCGCCATGTATAGCTATATACTAATATACATAATGTAATATAAAATTCACCCTACGGTTATGGCCCGATGTTATGTTATATAGATAATAAATTTTTTATTGTGATAATATTGTTGTTTTTTTTTTTCACATGCATCTCATTAACTTCTGTAAGAGACATCAACAGGTTTAGGTACTGTTTTACCTATATGGTGCAACTTAACATTGTAAATTATTCCGTCCTAGATGGGGACAAGGAAAACCACAAAAGCTTTTAATTTTTTGAGGTGCATGAATTATTCCTCTGTGCGTCTAAGGCATCACATCCTTAAATCCTTGAGATTAAAAAGCCAGATTTTGTAAGTGCTTACTTACTCTACAGCCAAGGGGTTATTTGGGGTTATCTGTGTCTACACCTCAAGGAAATTTCAAAGTATCAGCCGAGTTGTCTGCATAGAGTTCAGAGTTGCCTGCACCTACTGGTTCGAATAGTTTTGGCAAAACACTTCATTTCCAAGAACATGTGTGACTTACGGCTTGTGGGCGTTCCATGTAGGTTAACGATTATCAGGTCAAGTATAAAGATAAGAAAGAAGACAGGTGAAACAATAGCAGGCTGGGAACTAGCGCGTGTTGCAAAAACACGTAGCACAGGTCTGTCCACAAAGATACCCAAGTTTGGTCAGAGCCATAAGTTACGTAGACGTAGGTAAATCTAGAGTTTTTAAATGGTTTACCTAATAACGAGCGCTTAATTAAATGGGATATACCTACTTACACTGATCACATACATACAGGGCTCCTTTCGTAGTAGTCTGCCAATGTTAGTAAATCATACTTAAAAGATGATTAGGTACTATTTATCTCCATATTACCCCAGCCAGACAATATAATACCTAATCACGGTAAATATCACGTAAGTACTATTAAAAACGGAATATAATACCTACTTTTTTTCTTATATTTTGACTCCACATATAGTGTATTACGAGCAATGTGGCCTGCCCATTGCCATTTCAACTTGCCAATCCTAAGAGCTACATCGGTCACTTTAGTTCTCCTGCGGATCTCCTCATTTCGGATCCTATCTCGCAGGGAAACACCGAGCATTGCTCTCTCCATAGCTCGATGCATCGATGGATGCAGGAGGCGAGCAGCCGCTCTAAGTGGCGCTCCCTGGGGGAGGCCTATGTTCAGCAGTAGACGTCTTCAGGCTGTTAATGATGATGATAATGATGATGATATAGTGTATTTAGCCAGTGTCAAGTATTGTACATTTTCATCATGTTGATAGAATATTTCACGTAAAGTCAAGTCAAGTCATAGTCCAGTCTAAATCATTCTCCAGTAAAGTGGTGGCAACTTTACTAGAAGCTTCTATGGAATTTTGGAAGCAACACGAAAAATCACGTTTCACCACATTATATCACTTGCCTACACTCATGCTCGTAATACAACACTTAATGCGTAAAACGCCACTAATTTTAAACATTAACACTGGAAAAAGCACAAGTTTTGAGAAATAATACAATTTAACGACGTGAACTTTTCCACGTTCCTGCCAAAAAAAAAAGATATACCTACTTATGTACAAACCAACTATAATATCTACGGTAAAAACAGGTAGGTACCGAAGTAGTGAGAGTAGCTCAGCGGTAACTTTGCTGTGGCTTTCAATTTTACGTATTTCTTATGGTTCGAATCTTGCTCGGCCCCGCGCGCTATATCTATATCGTGCGGAATTTACACTTGCACTTACGACAACAGTGATAGAAAACAGAGAAGAAAATTCGCATTCTCCTAACACAGAATTCCCCCCATTAGATAGAAAGTCTTTGCCTCCTAAATCGGAAAATTCGAGGACTAGAAATCGATGAATGCAGGCAGGGGCTGTTAAAGACAAAGTTGAGTGACACGAACAAAACACTTGCGGGGTCGATTGTTCGCCAATTCGACTTTACTGCAGTCCTCAAGACAAAAGACTTGTCATAATGACGACAGTATAATTACTGCCCCAGGTGTAGCTAAGCAGTCATAAAAATCTAGACCAGAGATTAAACAAAACCAGTTGTAAAGAAATGTATTAATTAAAGAGAGACCGGAAGACCGGACACAATACAATGGGGACCGGCAGCGGCGGCGGCAGACGATTCCGGCGCTGTTACATAACAGCTTTATTTTGTTTGGTCGTTTGTTTAGCTTCCTAGATCGTTATCACAGCTGGTAGGTGGCAGTTTGAACAATTTGCTGTAGATACTTTTACTTCTTTGTGCTTAAAGGCAAAGAAGTACAAGCAAATATTGTACCTGTATAAGTAGGTAAGTATCTAATGTTCTAATGTCTTGAACAAATGGTCCATTTACTAACCTAATGCTATTTTTGTACCAAAATTATTTGATGTCATAATAGTTAGGTACTACTGTTAAAACATTTGGTTAGGTAATTTACATAGTTATAGGTATACCTATATACATACCACCTACTGACAGAAAGGTGAGAATGAACGCACAAAAATCTGCCAAATTCGTAGGTAAGTACCTAAACTTATTTTGCCTTACTAAGATAGGCACCTAGTAGGTAGGTGACGAAGAATAGAATACCTAAGTAGAGTTAAATACCTACTTAATAGATGGCGAAATAGATAGGTCTACACTTCGCTTGGCAAACAGTTCTTACCTAGATGGATAATACCTAGGTAAGGTATTAAATTACTTCACCTAGATATTTATCCAACTAGGTATGTTTATATGGAACTGAGATAGGCAATGATGTTAATTGAATTCTCATGCTTAGTACTTAAATCACGCTTAAGATGCTTGTTTTTTTATAGATAGGTACGATTAGATTACCTAAGTATACCAACGATAATGTTTTAAACATAATTATGCAGTTTTACATTAGGGGGCTTACCTAAACTTAAATCAATAGATAAGTTTAAGCTGTTTAAGTATCCATCCATTGAGTTAAGTATACTTTGGTAACTTACTAAGTACTAGTTAACAATTTTAACATGCCTACTTAATTTCATTAACTACCTACCAATTACAAAACACTCGTTGGCAATGCTTTTCAGTTAGTATCTTTGTACTAATCACTCATTCGTGGAACGTTTATTTTTCAAAAGGTTCGTCTATATTGCTAAGCCAAAACTATTAGCACCAATTAGCTAATAGCAATTAGTAATAAGTGAGTACAAAGGGTCAAGACCCTTTGTACTCATTTATTACTAAAATAATATACAAAGGGTTGACGTAGCAATAATATTATTGCTACGTCAACCCTTTGAATATTATTTATGTTTGGGAAATCCAAAGGTAAACACCGATTGATGCTTCCTATTTTTCTTATGTAGGAGAGAGCGGGGCTGGTTATAAATTTTGCAGGATTTTGGCTTATATTTTCTAAAAATCGCGGATTTTCCACATTGTTTTTGATTCAGATCAGTACCAATTTCAGCTTCAGTTCAGATAGCTACATACCTTTTCAGCTGTTATTACTACCTACAAAAAAGAGGCAAATAATAACAAGGCATTTTTTTACTATCATAAACAACACAACATTTCTAAATTAAAATGTCTTCATCAACTTCAGTTCAATAAATAAAACGAATTTTCTGTGACTAAATCTAAATATCTATTATTATCTATATATATTATACTAACCTATTCCTAGTAATCACAATGTAGAGGTACCTAATATCGATTACCTGCTTTGTGTCTGCTAGTTCTAGGATTAGTATTAATAATATAGCTATGTCAGAAGGATGATAAAATAGAAGCCGACAATCGGTTTCTCAACGTTTCAAATCAGTTTTGTTTTAACAAGAACCTAGTTTCACTAGGTAGTATATTATCACAGAAAACAATACACAGTTTGGCAACTGCTGATTCTACAATGCCTATGATTAATGTGGTAAAAAGAAGCCAATTGTAAAGATTTGAAAGGCATTGCTAATAGTGTTTTGACGATGATCGTGGGGTTGAGTTTCTGGTGGCATGTGTGTGTGGGTAGAAGGTATCTAGTACTTACTATATTTTGTGGTGTGGGTTCGATTCTCGGAGGACAACTTTTGTGCACTGAAAAAAGTAACTTTAGAAAAAAATTGCTTTTGCCTTTGAAAAATCTGCTTGTTTCTAATTCCGCTATAATTTATTTTTTTACGTAATTGAAAGTCATGACGATCTCTGCCTGATACTAAGCGTCACGGCCACCCATAAAAGCACTGCAATGTGGAACTTTATAATTTAGAGCTCTGTCTGACACTGCGCACGTCTCCTGAGTCCTGAAACATCAGCAACCGTCTACTAATAACCTCTCCACCATAATTCGTCCAATAATTTCTGCCAGTAATTGTTTAACTATAATAGTATCTGGAATACATTACATCACTTCCTTCTGCCTTTTTCTTACTTTCGCCTCCGTTACGCTGCAGTTATACTTTACGTGCTGCAGAGGCGATGACCGCGCTATACCTATATACTTCTCCAGATTTAATAACAGCACACCGGGGGCAGACATCATCCAACATATCAAAGAAAAATACAAGCTGCTTGGCAACCTGTTGAGCCTGGAGCCAACGGGGACGGCGAACTTCAAGTCTTTTGTTTTCCGGTTTCTAGCTAAACAGAGAAAATTGTAGAGAAACATTCCTGGATCCTGGCTTTTGGTATACAGGCAATGTGCTCTGATGGTTCAGGTAGCCGCGTTCGAAACAAGGTGTACGAGTAACAAATAAGAGAGTTTAGTATAAAATATACAGTAAGTATAATAAATTGAAATTAAAATTAATTTATTTCGTGTAACGATAGACTCATATTTGGTATATTAGTCAGTAAGGTATTTAATATTTATGTATGGGCCTATTTATTTTTAAGCCCCAGATAAAATAATACCCACAGGTTTTTATTTATTTATTTTTACTTCCGGAGTGGCAGATCTATTAGGTAATTTACTTTACTGGTACGTAGGTAGGTACTACCAACATTTTAAATTAGAGCCATAGTGTAATAATAGGCATGATGCCAAAAATTTTATGCCTAAATAAAAATTATTCCTAAAAAGATAAACATTTGTGAAAACAAAAATAAAATATCTCAATAAACGACAAAGTTACAAGCATTTTAAAAACCGGAATAGAAAGAGATAGATCAAACGGCCAGTGACGTCAGAGCAATGTCGTCACAGTACCTCATTACTAAACTGTGGTAGCTTTACATACAATATCTTTGGCATGTGACGTCACAGGTGGATTTTCCATAGTAACTGTGGAGGCGCTCTGTTTCGCGAGAAAGGGACAGGAGATGCCTCCTATAGAAACTTTAAAAGCTTATTACTCCGTGATTTATTTACCGATTTTACTTATTTTTTCAATTATTGCATTCATTTTTAATCTTCTTTATGAAAGTATTATTTCCTTGTTCATTTTTAATAGTAGTCATCATGCCTATTATTACACTATGCTAGAGCACAGGTTTTATAATAGTACAAGTAGGTATTGGTAGGCACAAATAACTAGAGTAAAGGTAAAGGTAAGTAAACAAGTCTGTAAGTAAATCAGTACACTATCACTTTACACATAATATCAGTCACAGCAATTACTCAACCAATAATTATGTAAGCGAGTAATGGATAATCGATAATGAGACTGAGACCGGTCGATCGAATTGCTGGTTGGAGTGGGCTGTATCGATTTCTTCTGGCTTCTGGACCATCACTCACCATGTAAGTACCTACCTAAATAAGTAGGTAAGTACCTACCTAACTGATAGACTGCAGATGTATCATCTAGCTGAATTAACTATCATAATCCTCATCATCATTATTGGCCTGCCCTATAGAGAGTCACTTTGACCGGCTGCCCGTCTCCTCCATCCATCGGCTCTGCGCGGTTTTCACCAGATCGTCGATCCACCTAGTGGAGGGCAGGCCTACGCTGAGTCTTCCGGTTCGTGGTCGCTAATCGAGAACGTTTCTTCCCCATTGGTTCCCCATCACTCAGCATGTATACCTAAATAGGAAACTGTTGCAGATATGTCGTGTCATCCATCTATAGCTTAATATACATAGCTTCGAAAATGCTGCCCAGTCGAGATGGATTCTTCGCGGACGCGCGAAGAATCCATCTCAACTGGGCAGCGTTCGGGAAGCTACGACCTATCTTTTCGTACAAAATACTGCAAGGCTTGAAAACAAAGGTTTTTAATCTGTGTGTGTTTCCAGTGATGACTTGTGGAACTGAAACGTGGTCTCTACTGTTAGCCTCATTAGTAAGCTCAATCGATCATCGAGCAAAATCTAGTAGAGCATCACACAGATATTTGTCATGGTTGTGAGGGAATCGAATTATGCAATACCTACCTATAGGGAAATATCTATATAGGCAGTCTTCCTAGATCAGTATATACCTATGGCTATGGCAGACCTACTATCAACTGAGTTAGGTAGGTATACTTGAATTAGAACTAATAATGTAGGCAGATCCACGTTTTAAATACTTGTCTTTATTAATAAGTGGATCTACTTATACTTCCCTTATCTAAGACCTACATCTTTGGTGATTTGCAAGAACTTACGATACCGAAACATTTGCAAGTATTACCTATATACTCTCAGTATTTAATTATGCTTAATTAAAATGAAACATTTAAATATAGGTCAAGCTTTTACGAGTTATTTTCGTAAAACATTTAAAAACATTTTGTAACAATTAACTTAAACAAAAGTTGTTGAAAATTCAAGATAACCACTTCACAGCGTATCTTTTGCTGCGGCCTTGCCACATGCGTCGGTAAACACCTTTTACTTGGAGAATGTGGTATTTCTTAAATTTTGTGGTGATGTGATGTGCAATGGCAGACGTTTTGTGGTCACTCGCTGTTAACAGGGTTTGGTACCACGTTATATAGGTAGGTGCATTATCACATTAAGTACCACCTGCCGCTGCCTGCCTTGAAACCCTGTTAAATACAGGTACTTATCAGCTTATCACATACTTTTAACCTGCCGCATGCCTTGAAGAAATGAATAAAGCAAGCAGAAAGGGGGCTTGTAAACGATATTAGAATATTATGAAAAATATTGGTGAAAGGTTCCTAAATATTGAATTTAGGTAGCAAATAAACCTTACTAAGGGCCTTACTTATATACGCCGCTTAAAGTTAGTCAGTGTTTTAAATGTTCCGTCTCGTTTTCGCGCGTGACATTTCAAAACAGTTCAAAGTTGACAGAAGGTTTTAGGCATTGGCTAACTTTAAGCAGCGTTTATAAGTAAGGCGATAAGTATAAAAAGAATATTCACAGTAAAAATGTTGGGTTTTTGTAATTTTAGATTTAGCATGATAAATAAATTGAGTTGATCTAGTACTTATCCTAAATAATTCATATTTGTGTCTACGGTGGCTCCGCCTGCAAGAACGTTCGGTAACAAGAACCCAAGAACTGTAACTCTAGGTAGGTATACCTTATACATACGAGTACCTACCTACTTGTTACATCGATTCCGGTACCTTTTCACCTTCTTTAATAAATAAATTATGTTGTGGACATTACACACAAACACATTTTGCTCCAAAAATCCCAAAATAAGAACCAGATAACCGATAGAATACTTATAATTATACTTTTTTGCTTGTAAATACATACATAATGTTATAAAACGTTTTTGAATGATAATAAACATTTCTCAATACTTACAGCTTTCCTATCCTAATTGTATGGTATGTAAAATATGATAGCCCTGTGTCTGTGCCAAGTTTTACCGATGTTTTGAAAGTAGCCTTAACAAATCGTTCTGAGCGATAAGTGCCTCGCAGCATGGTCGGGTTGCGTAACTCCTTTCACGACTGGTCAAAACGGTATACACTAATTCTTATCCTTAGGTCACGATGTGGGCTAGCTATAGGCTGACCAGCATGTTCTGAAACTAGAACACCTTCTTAGAAAAGGCCGATAGGCTAGATAGCTATTACGCAAAATGTGTCTTTCAATACCTAAGTACTATACTTAGTGAGTATTGATAATTTGTCTTACTAATACTAGATACCACAGAGTACATTGTTATATTTAGAAACTAGATACCTACCTACTAATGTCAAACAATGGTCTTACAAAATCGCAGATGATTTGATTGGCCTGATAGCTCAGTTGGTAGGTAGTAGGTAGTAACTCTGCCTTCTGACCTCGACCTTCGGTCTCGGCCTTTATTCCAGTTTATTCATCAAGGGCTGCAATGCTGACCGCGCTGTAATGGCCTGGCCTAGACCGCTACGCCTCGCTCTCAGGCATCATTCATCGCGGCCAGCAACTGTTTACACTTGTTTAAGGGTCCTAATATGTATTTTTTTTTAACGGGCTAATGCTGTTGGTCTCTACCGACCTTTACAGCGTCACCGGGCGGGAGGGCAGGCGCTTAAGGCACCCAGCCGACAAAAGTGGGGGCAACTAGCTCAAAGGCACCCCTGGGGTGCGAGCCTTGGCTTGTCCTAGTGCAGCCGAAACAACGGCTGCTATAGGATCTTCCGGGTCGCTCAAGGTGTGTCTTGGGCGGCGGCGACGGGCCCTAATATGTAATATATCAAGCAGTAGGTAATGGTTAATGTTTAACCAGGAAGCGTGCGCGATACAAGGACATGCGCTTTCACCGATGCCCCTTTCTATTCTGCGCGTGTCGCCGGCACTGCAGAGCGTGGACTGACACACTGCTGCGAAAGGTGAGTGAACATGTTGGGCTCGTCCGTTGTTAGCCATTTTTATAGTTATTGGCAAAAACTGCTAACACATTAATTACCTAATATTCATATTATTATTTACAAATTATCTTCATAATTTTCGTCACTTATGCACAAGCTAGTTTGGGTAGTATGGGTAGGCCACAGCCACATCGCTTGTAGAACTGACTGGGGAAGAAAGGTTGTCGTAAACGGACCCTCCACTAGGCGGGCCCGATCTGGTTGAAACCGCGGGAGCCGATGGCTGCAGGAGACGGGCAGCCGGTCAAAAAGGCGCTCTAACGAGGCCTATGTTCAGCAATGGACATCTTCAGGCTGTTGATGATGATGAAGCATCTAGCTTAGAATCCGATTATGTAATTCAATTAGAGAGGCTTATACTATTTATGTAAATATAGAATTATGTTAGGGCTTATAGCTATTATCGTAAGTCAGCGGAAAACAATTTAGGGAAAAACCAGGATTCTTTTATAATACAAGCGTTTGCTCAAAATTCTTAAACACCGTGTGTCACTCTGATTTGTGCAAACAAGTCAGTGTAATGCGCGGTCAGTATTACAATAATATGCCTGCCTAAATATAATAATAGTAGAACTTGAATAATAATTTTTCTGTAATAAACGCGTGAAACAAATAAATTATTCCAAGCGTAAGTTCCTTGCTACTAAAATTGCAAGACGGTCCTGTTTAGCTAATTAAAATTACTCAGATAGTTACGTAGTTATTATGAAAAACAAAAAGTAGGTAGGTACCATAGATCTATATATCAGGATATGCCCGAAGGAACATTTTATTTACTCAAAATGGTGTGGGGAAAAGTCAGCGCCATCTCTTAGATTACTCAGGAACTACGATGAGAACGGCCCTATCGCTGCCATTATGTCCGTCAATGTTTATGTTTACAATGATTATCCCAAATATAAATTCGATTATTTTCGTACAAAACGGAGTGTAATATTGAAAATATTGACTTACTTGTGGTAAGAAACTTTGTATTTCTTTTTATTGCACTTTAGAGTGTAGTTTGTGCAACCCTTCACAACACAACTTGGCATATTTTCTTTGAGACACACGACCGATATCTTCTCACTTCCAACACAGACTGGGCGCTAGTGGATGTCAATCTGTGAAATTGACACCTTCTTTGAAGCGACGGTTTAATCTGTCATTAGGCCTGTTCTTATATATATGTCTATGGTAGGTACCTACTCCCCTAATCTGTGCTTTCGTCTACACAACAATTTACAAAACTTTATCATCGTTTAGTAATTTGTTATGTTATCAATAAAACATAGTAACCTACTGAAGTGAAACGTATAGAGAACCTCTTCAATTCCTGTATATTCTTGTTTCTTCTACAATCTACAATTACACAATCAACTATCACGAATGATATGTCTTGATGCTTCTGCTGCTCACTCAACCAGAATTGATTGACTGCTTTTTGGACCTTGTCGTCTCTCCAAAACTCCCCCCTAAAATGCAATATTATTTTACCGGAACTACCAAGGCAGCCATCATGATTGGCTGATGGTTCAGCTGACGCCCCTTCCACCAGTGTGGCCAACCAAACTGGTATTTTTGAACAGTCTACCAACCTCATAATATTAAAAAGAGAATAAATTATGAAAAACACGACACTACTATATTTATTTATTCTGTGATATAACCATGTGTTTATTACACATATGATAATATAACTGAGGGTTGATAATCTTTAGTAGAAACTTACACAAAAATCAGACTTAACCAAAATCAAAAAATAATGTTTTTTAAATAATGTTGCCCAATTTAATAACTTTTTGAAAAGTTGAGGTAACTTTTAATAGGTAAGTAATATTTCTATATAGAACAAAGTTAGGTTTTATAATTAACATACTTAGACTTGCCCAATAACTAAATCATAAATTCTAAAACAATCACTAAAAAGGCATTCAAGTTCCATTCCATTCTTTAGCCCAATTATTTCACATTATTACTCTTCCCATAACGTAACTCATTGTATTGATTGACCCTTACACAATCGGAAATTGTCGACAGTATATCGTATCAATCAAATTGTGGCTTTTGTATGGTGTTATTATGCCACAAAAGGCTTCTATAAGGAGGTGTCATTCTCACAGTCTGTAACAATAGAGATGCTCCTAGTCAATGCGAATCATCGATAGATTCGGGTGACATAAACGAATTAATCGGTTATAAAAAATGGCATGAGAAAGACCTAACTTTTAGAATGTCTTAAGTTTAACGCATTGGTTTCGTTCCGGTTATGTGGCAAGCATTTCCTGATGAGGAGTCTATAGAATACCTACAATGGCTATTTGTTTAGTATCTATATATCTGCATAACATAGTTTAAAAAAGTTGATAATTGGCTAGAAACTTTATCATCACCAGCCTGAAGACATCCATTGCTAAACATAGGCTAGAAACTTACAGACCTTTTAGGATGCGTTTCCACCAGATATGTGCAAGGATGTGCAGCGAGAGATTTGTTTGTTTACAACCAATATAATCGCTTAAAAAAAATAGCTTTTCGTATTTTTTTTGCGCTATTCTGTTTGCTTTCATCAAACACATCCCTCGCAAACAAATCCTCGCGCATATCTGGGGAAACGCATCCTTATACCCTTTAGCTTTTTCTCTTCAAACGAGTAGGTAACGGCGAAATCGCTTTTATATACTTATTATCTGAAATCTCTATCGACATTGTCTTATACAAAATTAGCCAGACTGGACATCACTAATCTTTATCACAGTAAAGATATCTATCAACACTATGTTGAAGTACACGAGAATAAAAAATGTAATAAGTTCCTTTTGTATTAAATAGAGTGTGACGGTTTGTAATATCGGGTGCCCTTTCATTCACTGTCTGTGTCTCATTGTTAAGGTGAAGCTACTGCTATATTTTGTTCCTATGTCGATTTATTCGATAATAGGATAAGAAAGGAAAGGGGAAATTCAAAAACTTATTATTATAATTAACTGCAAACGTGATCAGTTTTCGCAAAGCCTTACTCGAAGTACAACAATATTTTAAGGCTTGTAGTTTAAAACGCTTTGTATATTAATTTCTTTTATACAAAATATTAGATTATCGATATTATATTAGAACGTGATTCTGATTTCTGATTACTTACTACATCGATAATAAACCAGACTCGTCCGGTGAAACAATGCAAGCTTTATTAATTCACGCTTAAGTTAATAGTATATAGGTACCTACTATTGTATTCTATTGATCTTATTTATTTTTTGACAGCCTCCGTGGTGTGGTGGTTTAGCTGGTCGGCTCTTAACAGGAGGACGTGGGTTCGATTCCCCTGACACGACAAGTGCTTGTGTACAGCAAAAAAGTTAAAACACTTGTTCTGTGACTGTGTATTGTTGGACAACGGTCCTCGTAGTTCCTGGGTCCCTAGTACAAGGAATCCTAGTTGGGTCCAGGATCTATGTATAATTATGTGATCATTGGGCGTTATTTATTTACTTATTTATTATTTACTTAGCTTATATTTGTATGCATTGTAACCTTATCTGTGTCTGTCTATCTATACATCTAGGTATACCTAAACCTAGTCTACGTTAGTCAAGCTCATTAGGTTACCTAACACTATAACTAAGTAATATAACATCAAACGGTCATTAATGTCTTTTGTACACGATTTAATGCATTATAAACTCTCTAAGAAAACCTTAAATAGTTCAATTAAGTTTAGTACAACTAGCATTCATCAGCCAATAGGGTAATTATTTGAATTTTGGTTGCGCGGGAGTTTTTTCGCAAGCTCGTGCCGGCTCATTCAATTTTTAATGTCAAAGAGGTCGTATATGTGTATTAAATGTTGAATGAATAGACCTAACCGAATTCTACTTTCTATTTATTTTTTGTTTTCGACCAGTCGCGGCTAGGAGCCTTAAACAAAAAGCGTGTCGTAGTGTGAAGCTCCGTTGCGTAATATTAATTTGAGCGTCGGAATGCCGCTCGCCATCTGCCTCTAACATCTGTGAAGATCCGCATTTTTTAGAATGGTTGCCGGTGGATAGTTCGTCCGAATTCGGTGGTTGGATTAGTGTTGGTCACGGTCAGGTATCTCTAAAGAAAATGGCTTAGTAATTATGTTTGGTAGTTAGGTAAAATAATTTCCATAGTTAGGTATTTTTGCGTATGACGTCTGCCCAATATTCATTTCATCGCAAGGCTAATAAAATTTATCCTGAATTTAAAATAAAGGAGAATAGACTACAGAATGTAGATTTCGAAGTAAAACTTCGATGGTGATCATCGACGTGATTTTATGCATCTAGAGAGCACGAAACATAAGTAAATAATAGTAGGTACCACCGCAATAGTAGCCACAGATAAAGTCTCAGCGGGGATCGGAAATAAATTGCACTGTAGTTCCTTTGAAGGCGAAGTACACACAGCAAAAAAAATACATCGCCTCTAGGCGCGAAGCGTCATTCGTTTCAAGTCTTTCACTTATTTAGCTAATTTTTATCCCGAAAAACTGCGCCCATGCAGAAGAAAACCCACGGACAGGGTAGCTATTATTGCTCACACAAAAGCTCGCCAATATTTTTGTACCTTTACCATTATTTATTTCACACGATTTCGTTGATTTTTCGTACATAGTGTAAATAAATATATGCTCGTAGGTAGGTACCGTCTTTTTTGCAATTTTGTACCTAATAACTGTTTGTTGTTATATCCACCTAATGTGATGAGTTTTCCGTCAAAACTATGCCGCGAGCCTTAAGCGGTATGTATCTGTAAAATGCAGTAGGTAAGTGTAGAGCTCTAGAAGGTAGGTTGAGAAGTGTGACCTACACTGCGGCGGCTACAGTGAAAGGATGCGAGCGTGTTGCCCAATAACTTAGTTTTACGACATTACGTACTTACTGTTATCGCACTTGGAGACTGTGGCTTGTGCTGAGGCTACACTTACGTTTTACTGAAAAACGTTTACCGTGACTGTAACTCTTAAACTGCCTACCACTCGATATCGAACACGCATGCATTGTTATTCTATTGTCATCTCAAATGCTGCTATACGACACGAGGAGAGGATAATTTCAATTTTTTTAAATATTGTTCACTAGCGGCTTCAAAAAAGGATAAGGGAAAATCGTGAATGGATGAATCGGTGAATGTCGAATGGTGCGCCAGCACCTGCCTCCTTTCAACTTCATCCATTCATCCCTTTCTCTTATTTATCTTTGCCCTCCCTTCTCTTTCTCATAGTAAAAAGAGGTCATAATCAATATCAAAAATTATTTAGATTAGATTAATAATTAGGTAATTAGCTTTACTCTAAGTTGATTTAATGCAAAGCAGTAAAGTTATTATCGGATATAATAATTAGATTAAGTACATGAGAAAAAAACAATAATTTTCATCATTGCAACGCAACGATGTAAATAAAACGAAGCTCATTTTCTACAGTTACTTACCTAATTAATAATTTTCATAAATTAATTAATTAACGTTTCAAGTAACGTGATTGCAAGTGTGGCCTCAGCAATAAGCTTGCAGGTTCTGATGCTTATAATTTGCAATGTAGGAAGCTTGTGCACGCCAGATTAGTGCCTATCTTTATCTAGACGTGACTGAGCTTTGATCATTACATTAATTAGGGTAGAATTATGAATTTGGGACAGCAAACTCTAACGAAATACTGGACTAGCTGTTAGAAAAAAGTGACAAAATTCGTTTTTCTGTTGTTATGTGAGTGCATCTATCACAGAGTTAAACAGACATATTGCATATATTGCCTGCCTAACTCTAAACTTAAGTATAGGTATTATAAACTTTCGTTTTTGGTCGTTACCATTAAGGGATTAAGACAGAGGATGCACGAATATCCTGGCCTGGTCAAAATGTCGCGCATTGCGACTTGAATTGAGTTTTGAAGTTATTAAATGGTAGAATTTCCTTACAAAAAATCGATCGGTAGAAAAACCTTAAAAATAACATCACAAATGTTTAAAAAAAATCACATTAATCCAAACAAGTTTTGATACATAAAAAACAGAAGGATAAAAGCTTTTGATTCCGTTTTAATGTATGAATACTTGCGGAAGTAGCAGGCCTTCTGTACTTAACGCTACACAAATTAAATAAAAGAGAAAAAAGGAGTGAGAGGAAAACGTGTACAAGGGTGCGTTTTTCCAAATCCCCATGGTCAATATTATTTTTATTTTCATAGTTTTTAAAGTTGTGATGCTCGTGCACTGGCTAAGCGTTAGGTCATGTCAACTTTTAGTTGATAGCGTTGACATAACAACCAACGCCAACGTCATGACATCTATTGTTAAATTGTTACTGACATCTCAATAGGCGACTCAAAGTCACGTTGACATGACAAAAGCTACCTGATGACGTGACTTTTAAATTTAAAGGTATTGAGAGCTTTTACGAAGTTTATGTGATTTATGTAAGTTAAAACCGCGGGGACCAGATGAAACAGACAAGGCAGCTGCTCAGTGTCACTCTACGGGCGAGGCCTATGTATTCACTATAGTCTTACGCCTTACAATTGGCCCGTTCAGAAAAAATTACATAAAATTCGTTAAGAAACAAACAACTCAATGACAAAAGCTTGTCGATTATTAATAAAATTGTATCACTGTTATTATCCATGAACGTACCAAATACCTTTGAAAAAAAAAACATGAAACATGTGTGGAGATGCTTAAGTTAGTCACAGGTCCATAAAAACTAAGCCCCCTCGGTCACACATGCCACGACCAAACTTAAAGTAGGTATACCGACCGCCAGTCTACCACCAAATTAGGTACCTACTTATACGTTCGCAAAGCTAGGCTTGGCCCACTAAGCTCAGTAGTTCGTAGGTGTAGCCAAGTACCATCATATCGAAAACAACGTGGTCCGCGTAGTGGTTGCGTAAAGATGCGTAAAGCACGGTCATCACGGTCAGACGTCATTAGGCGGTATGCAGAAATAAAAGTAAGGACGCTTATTTTACGAATAAAATCTCCAACAACATTTTGAGAGGCTATGACGTCATCATCAGCCTGAAGATCCACGGCTGAATATAGGCTTGAAGGTTAGCAGGCTGTAGCTGCTTAACTTTAATTTTCCTAAGTGGTTATTCATCATCATCAACAGCCCGAAGACGTCTACTGCTATGTTCAGCAGTAGTCGCCTCCCCCACAGAGCGCCACTTTGAGTGGCTGCTCGCCTCCTGCATCCATCGGCTCCCTGTGCAAGTGTTTATTCCCTATATAAAATCCTGATATTTTTTTATGATAATGAATGACGTGACGGCGTTATTTGCAGGTTTAATGCTACAACAACATCATTAACGTCTCCACCTAAAGCTCAAGCTCTTTGCAGGATTCGAACCTACGACTACGTTAGTCGACGTCACTGATGCCAAGTCACAGGGGCTTTTCATCATCATCATTAACAGCCTGAAGACGTCCACTGCTGAACATAGGCCTCCCCCGGGAGCGCCACTTAGAGCGGCTGCTCGCCTCCTGCATCCATCGGCTCCCCGCGGCTTTCACCAGGTCGTCGGTCCACCTAGTGGGGAGCCGGCCTTCGCTGCGTCTTCCAGGGGGCTTTAATTTACTTTATTTACCGCCTCCTAATCTTGCGACCGTAAGTACAGTAAAGATCAAAAGCCCATACTGTTGTTATTTTCTCGTTGATTGCGGATCATTACCTAACTATTATGTTAGTTCCATTTGCCATCTCTTTTGAATACGTTTCCATCTGTAATAACAGGGCGTAGGCTAAGTACCTTGTTTTACCCGACGTTTCTAATAAGTATAGTTTATTTTTGTTTTGCCTTCGGTTGGTCGGCAGTGACACAGCTTTCCCTGCTCGTTATGCTCCAATGATTATTGAATCAATCGGATTCATTCGACAGTGCATACCACCTCTTTTCAGGTGTAAACTCATTGCTTTACTAGCCATACCTAATAGTGATGGATTAATTAACATTCACATTAATATTGAGCATGTGAAAACTCAATTACCATTTCGCAAATTAAATGTAGTTGTTAAATTCTTGCCAGTGATGACTTATGGAACTGAGACGTGGTCTCTAACTGTTGGCCTCATTACTAAGCTCAAAGTCGCGCAACGAGCTATGGAGAGAGCAATGCTCGGTGTTTCCCTGCGAGATAGGATCCGAAATGAGGAGATCCGCAGGAGAACTAAAGTGACCGATGTAGCTCTTAGGATTGGCAAGTTGAAATGGCAATGGGCAGGCCACATCGCTCGTAGAACTGACAACCGATGGGGAAGAAAGGTTCTCGAGTGGCGACCACGAACTGGAAGACGCAGCGTAGGCCGGCCCCCCACTAGGTGGACCGACGACCTGGTGAAAGCCGCGGGGAGCCGATGGATGCAGGAGGCGAGCAGCCGCTCTAAGTGGCGCTCCCTGGGGGAGGCCTATGTTCAGCAGTGGACGTCTTCAGGCTGTTAATGATGATGATGATGATGAATCTTGCGACCGTAAGTACAGTAAAGATCAAAAGCCCATACTGTTGTTATTTTCTCGTTGATTGCGGATCATTACCTAACTATTATGTTAGTTCCATTTGCCATCTCTTTTGAATACGTTTCCATCTGTAATAACAGGGCGTAGGCTAAGTACCTTGTTTTACCCGACGTTTCTAATAAGTATAGTTTATTTTTGTTTTGCCTTCGGTTGGTCGGCAGTGACACAGCTTTCCCTGCTCGTTATGCTCCAATGATTATTGAATCAATCGGATTCATTCGACAGTGCATACCACCTCTTTTCAGGTGTAAACTCATTGCTTTACTAGCCATACCTAATAGTGATGGATTAATTAACATTCACATTAATATTGAGCATGTGAAAACTCAATTACCATTTCGCAAATTAAATGTAGTTGTTAAATTCTGTGAAATATGAAATTGTATTTCAATTCATTTAGTTCATTTTGAACTTAATTTTTAATATAAAGTTTCATTTCATGTTTCATTTAATTTTTTATATAATTTTTCATTTCATTTTTTGTTTCCATTTCTTTTCATTTTAGCAAATAGCATAGCAATAGCAATTAGCATGCTAAGACTCGTGAACTGCTATGTTTATGAAATTTACCCAAAATCGCATTAATTGCCATCGCTAATACCTAATATTACTAGCTTCCTGGATAACATTTCTCAGAAAGGAAATATTGAAAAGCTAGATAGAACCCCCTCAAAGACATCAAGTTAAGTATAAGCCTTTTTTGTGTCCACCATAAATACGTAATGAATAGGACTCCTCGATCAGGTTTGCCATAATCACCACGCTTCACAGGCGGCTTGGTGATAAAAATAAAAATAAATAAATAAATATCTGTGGACATTTCACACAGCGCCATCTAGCCCCAAACTAAGCATAGCTTGTACTATGGGAACTAGATAACTGATACAATACTTATAACAAAAAAAAATAAAATTATAATTATAATACAGATCGAGAAGAATGCTGCCCAGTGGCCATTCCCTGGATATTCCTTTAGCCGGTTCTTACGGCAACCGTATATAATCACTTCGTTCTGGTTCTTACGCCGCCAGGACCACACATCACAGTTGTATATAATCATTTCTCAAACATGCTTGGAAATTTGAGCATTATTTTGACAACCTTCTTCGAGATAAATCGAACTTGCTGTACTGGCGAGCAGCGGCCGGCAGAGTTTGTGTGAAAATCCTTATCTGTCGTGGTTTAGCGGCCAGATAAATTACATACGCAAAAATCTTTAGTACTATGTGTCGCCAACTAAGCACGTTGAATCACATAGCTCTAAAGATTTTCGCAGGTAGTGCTCGTGTGACCATAGCCTAGTTGATAGAGCGTCCAATCCTGTGAGAAGGAGGGCGCGGGTTCAAATACCGATGGTTGATAAAATTCAAGAAAGAATATTTTTGTTTAAAAGTTCTACATACACCTACTTAGTTTTAATTTCCGCGCATTATTTGCACTATACAAGCCTTGGCCACAACTAGGCATTGATGGACTTACGTACGTGTGGCTCGGCTTCGCCTCGGCCCACATTTACACGTTTGTCCATCAATGCCTCTGTTGCTGGCCGCTGCAGTAATGTACTAATTTTTATTTCAGTTCTTAATTATTCAAAACCGTCGTCAAGATAACTTTCTTACTTCTCAGCTTTAGGGCCAATTGCACCGTAACAATTAAACGCGATCAGTTCAAGCTAAAGTCAGTTTAAAAGAGTAGCTGAGTTAATGCTACAATTTGCGTCACCAACTTAAACTGAACGAAGTTAGAGCCTGTGTATGAATTGCTCTACGTACGTTATACAGTAGTTATTGCCAGTGTGCCGCGGTAATTATAATGATTGATATACGCATGAAATTATTATTTGAATACGTTTGGCGTGTAGGTCAATCGTTAATTGGTGAACGTGCAGTTGAAAGGAATGATAGTTTGTTGCAAACTTTGTGCTTTTGACCTTTATGGTTGGAGAAAATTAAATATAAGTAGCAGTGATAAATAGTTTTCTGCTAATTGTTTTACTTTTAAAACACAAATAACCATTAACACATGAAGAAACTATAGGTATAGCCTTCTACAAGCGCAAAGTTGTTAAATTACCTAATGCAGCGGTTATTATACTTTTGGTGTTAACTTCTGTAAATTCTTCAGTACCGATCATAAAGTCAATATCCAAATCAGGGTAGTAGTAACTCCACGGTACCTAGTACCAAGCAAATTCTAAACTAAAGCCCAGATTTCATAATAGTACCTACTAACTAAAGTTAATTTGAGATAGGTAATAACATTATTGCGGGGATTGAACCCGCATCCATCGATCCCTCAAGCCGGGATATGCTTTACTTAAGCTACCGTGACAAGTGATCTCATGTCCGAATTTTTCCTTCACCTTTATAACCAACTTACGGGGTTGGTAGCGCCATCTATTGATTCTAATTTTTCCTTGACAAATTAATCTGGAGATTACGCTGAGCAGGCGATACTGCTTTAAAAATCATAAAGAGGAAATATTTTTAAAACTCCCTAAAAGATATTACATACAATTTATTATTATCCTAGAATTCGCCCTATATCTAATAACACTTGTTCTGTCACAGGTGCGAACCCGTTACCTCCAGATTGCCTATGAGCCGACCTGCTCAAGTGCTCAACCAACACACCAACATCCAAAGAAGGGTGCCACAGTTAAATATAAATATATTTAACACTCTTATTTGTGAATCAACTTTCTATCAAGTCGCAGAGTAGGTAATTAAGTTACAATGCCAAAATGTATGCTCTACTTACGTCTATTTATGAGTAATTAATAATGCTGTTTACTTCCGATAAAGTCAATCTATGAAATTACATAAAAGCACGTCGACCTAAAACTTGCATAGGTTGTAGGTTCTGTGTGCTCTACTTTTCTGCACACAAGGTACAAATGACACTTTTTCATTTATTTGTGTTTTATGGAGATGTTATTTATAAACTGGCATTTATTCATTTAAATTTTCATAACTCGTAAATAGATAAAAATTGCCGAATGCTTAAGATAGCCTAAAACTTGCTTAAATAAGTACACCCTGAAAAGATACGGTCTATGAACCAATCAGCCTGTATATAAAGACTGATTTTTTTTTGATAGGTACACCACGAATTTAAACCACGACGTGAAGCAAATTTTTTATAAATTATATTTGGATTGCAACAATTTTATTTCTTACCTATACCTTTGTATTCTTGCCTAAATTCTTCCGCATGCCTAAATAACTGTGACATACATTCAATATTCATATTTTGTTATATCATAGATAGTAATATGAATATATTAAACGTAGGTAGGCAAGGTATCAACGTACAGTTCGTACACGTAGGTCGCGCAAGGTCGATTGGCCAACAGCGATGCAACTTTTGACCATTTGAATATTACGGTGAGTCAAAGAATATAATAAACACATCGTTCATAGAACTGCCAACCGATGGGGAAGGAAGGCTCTCGAGTGACGACCACGAACCGGAAGACGCAGCGTAGGCTCTACTAGGTGGACCGTCGATCTGGTGAAAACCGCAGGGAGTCGAAGGATGCAGGAGGCGAGCTCCACTCAAATTGGCGCGCTGCTTGTGGGAGGCCTAGGTTCAGTTGTGGATGATGATGATGATGACGATGATGATGATGATGATGATGATGATGATGACGATGATGATGACAATGATGATGATGATGATGATGATGATGAAAGAATATTTATGGGAATAATTATTTAAATGTCTGGTCGTCATAATTTACTTTCCCACTGCTGAGAAACGAGCCTTCTCTCACAGGGAGAGTGTAAATAGGGCATCATTTTTTTTTTACTTTGTTACTGTGCGTTTCACAGTACAAAGTAAAAAAAATTATAACTTTGATGTTTGAAATCTCCAAATTAGAAAATACCGGTCATCCACCAACCCGCACTTGACTAGTGTGTTGGATTATATTGGAGGTAGTATTCCACATCCCTAAAGGTCCAATTAGCAAAATGACCGCATTCCTGCCTCATCCCGAAAAGTACAAATCGTAAAATGACTACGCAGCATAAAGGGCCCGTGTCAAATCAGTGGAATGCTTATACGAATGTCATATCCATGAGAGTCACTTCTACGCGTTTGTTAATCTATGTCCAATAAAATCTAGTTAATTATGGCATTAATTATATTATGCCATTTACGCATGGCCCTTCTCCAATACACTACTGAACTCGATTGAGGTTACAGATCTTAGCTTAGGCTGAGGCCACCTTTTAACTTGTTAACCTTTGACATATTTATCCTTCGCTACGAAAGATTATAAAGCCGGAGTCAATTCTCGCTGCCGTGCAATCTTTCGTAGTTTATTTTTCTTTCCACGTACGTTTATTGGTGCGTTCCAGTTCACGTTATATTTGCCATTTTCGTTATTTTCGATCACAAAAGTCATTCCACTAGGAATAAAAGTGATCACTCTGGGAGTCTGTGACAGTTTGAATGTAATCGTTGTTGGTGTTCTTGGCATTCTTAGCGTGTACTGGAACACACCCTATAAGGGTCAACTGCATCTGGTAGACTTATTTACGAGGCAGATTGGTAATAATTTTCAAATAAATACACAACACACAATACAGATTAATTTGTAAAGGAAAAATTAGAATCACGAGCGGGGATTGAACCCGCATCCATCCATCCCTCAAGCCGGGATAGCTTTACTTAAGCTACCGTGACAAGTAGCGTGACAGACGATACTGCTATAAAAATCATAAAAAAAGATTATAATCCTTACAATTTTAGCAACCAGCGGGATTTGAACCCGCGCCCTCCAACTCACCGGATTGGACGCTCTACCAACTAAGTTACCTGACCTATAATATATCGGACTATAATAAAAAGCCGAGCCGAGCCGATGGATGCAGGAGGCAGGCAGCCGTTCAAAGTGGCGCTCCGTGGGTGGAGGCCTAAGTTCAGCAGTACCTAAAAGTCTTTAGGTTGATGATGACTATTATTTATTCTATGGTTTTAGGCACAAACAAACCGGATTTCACTTATATTAGTAAGTAGGGATATTCTCACGTAATAGAAAGTTCTTTGCGTTGCTTAATAAGAAAAATGTCTTAATTAACTCATTACAGTGATTAAATACTTGCATTAGTTCTTCCTTAATAACTGTGTCCGATAAATAAATTAAAATGTACCTATTGAAAACTTTTATCCGTTCTAGATGTTAATGATAAGAAGATTAATTTGGTTTATTTACATATTTATTTTACTAGGTGGTAGGACTTTTCTGCAAAGTTTGTCTAGGTAGGTACCACCGCTTTGCCAGTTATTCTGCCGCCAAGCAGTAGTGTGCAAGCACTACTATGTTCCGGTTTGAAGGGCATTGTAGCTAGTGAAATTACTGGGCAAATGAGACTTTATGACCTGATTACACAGTGTAGTAATCTGATTACTAGACTGTGTGATGTCTCAGGATGACGTGCGCAGTGCAGTGTCACGCGATACTTTATTATTTTAAAATTTCGAGTGACAGTGCAACTGTTATGGGCGGCCGTATTGCTTAAAATCAGGTGATTAGTGGGTAGTCCCACAAACCCCCCGCCATCACCCCCGTGGTGGCAGGGAAATGCGAGGGCATTTCTCCCCTCAAAAAAATAAAGAGGTATATGTGACAGATAATAAATATTACTATAATAGTAGTGATTATCGCAAATCCTCCCTATGATGGCGTCCAAAATTATGTTTCAGGAGAAGCATATGTGATTTATTATTAAGTTAATTTAATACCTACCAAGGCACCTTTATTAAAATAATTTTGAACCGTGTAGGTACCTATAAAAATTTTTACCATCTTATAGACTCGGTCTCACGAAAGATGTCCCGGCAGTAAGTGGAACTAATTTTAAGAAAGTAATGTACGTCAATACATAATATAAAATTTATTTATTTATTTATTTATTTATTTATTTATTTATTTATGGACCTTCAACAGTTCTACATGTTTTTGAAATTAATAGTGGCAGCTTACATGAATTACATGACAAGTTTTGAATTACATGTAGCCCTAATTACACACACATCACACACACACACACACACACACACACACACACACACACACACACACACACACACACACACACACACACACACACACGCACACACACACGCGCACACACACACACACACACAACACCATCATGCCTTAAAAAGTAAATCTGTATAATACCTATACCGTGCTTTATTTACTAAATAAAATCGATAATCACAAATTATTTTATAGGGAGTCTAAAATATAAAGGTCAGCAACATTCCGTAGCGCGAAAGTGGCGACGCGGCGGCGGTACTTCTTTCGTGAGACGGAGTTTAAGTACTACCTTCCCAGACTTGCCAACTTGCCAGACTGCATCAATTGCCATATTTAGTTTTGGGCCCCAAAAATGCAATTCTGAAGCCCTTTATGTGTACTTACATAGTTATGTGTGTATTGAATTGAAATACAACAATCAATGGCAATGTTTACTATTCCATTTATTTATACGCATAAAAGAATAACGCTTGTTTATACGGATAAATAGCATGAATAATAATTTATTATCTATCGAGTGTTTCGCTACCGAAAAGTACCACGCGAGAGACCGTGACAAAAAGTTCAAAATAACCAATTATTAGCAAATATCGAGCTTTTTAACGACCTTATATTATACGTACTAACTACCATTTTCTTTCACGTTTCGCTTTTAATATGTTACTAATTAAATAGTAATCATTAAATAATTGTTATTTGAACGAAGGTCGAATGAAATCGTGTACTACAAATTACTGCAAATATCGTCAGTATTATTGGATGATCCACCAACCTCCTAATAAAGCTTAATTATTAACCTTCGCATTATTTCGTCATGTAATTTAATAATAATAATACCATTTGAGAGAGTAAAAATTTCGAAATTGGTCTTTGAATTTGTTTTAGATGATGACTTATTGTATATTAATTAAAGTTAATTTATTTTATATAAATGTGATATTATTTCAAAAGTTACAAATTTGTAATAGAAGACGGATCAGATAATTATTATTGTGTGTCGGTAAATAATGCAACTACTATATTTCAATTATAATAATACGTGTGTGTGAAGCCTAAATGCTAAACAGGGTAGAAATCAGTATTTTTAATTGAAATATTCTTGCAACTAAATAAATAGATGTTCCCCCGTCTCTTTGGATTATTACAAAAGTGTAAATCGGTCTTTGTGTAAAATGGTATTAACCCAATTTAGCTGTACAATAAAATTGTACTTACTAAAATTAAAACGGTTTTGTAATTGCAGCACTAACTCATTAGTTTATAACAAAATAGACGTCCTTAATATATTATTTCGGTTATCTTAGAGTCGTTTCATACAAAGCATTCAAGCAAAATATATTCGTTATAATATATCATTAAAAATGTCCATCTTAGTAAAGAGGTTACCAAACTCAACCCAAAATTACTATTATTTTGACATATTTTATTACAAGCCAAAAAGATAATAACTATAACCATAGAGCAAAAAAAACGCTTCCCCTCTACAGAAGCGTCATTTCTTTCATAGCTCTGTGACTATAACTAACCAAATTCAAAACAGCCAGTATAATAATTTGAAATCCATTTCAATATTTAATAGAGCCATTACAATCATTTCATACACGTTATCGAATCGAAGGGAAACTAAAGAGCCAAAGTGATATCTATATTTCATACCGCAATTAACCTTTGCCATCCAGTCCATCATTATTGTTATAGATCAAATTGCGTTTATTTCACGTGGCCCATTATGTTCATAATGCACTTGTGCTTTTTCCACTTTACATAATATCCGAATGTGAAGGTAGCTCAGGGAGGCTGTTCGCTGTCCGATCGCTGCCTCAGTCGTGAAAGACGCGCGCTCGTACGCGCAAGTGCAGTGCCTGGTTGATTTTTTAATTTATATTTTTTAAAGTGCCTGTGTTCGGATACAATGAGGCTAATTTTTTGGGTGAGTAACCTTTTTTCTATATTTTTTTAATTTTAAATAGGTTAGTGTTTTGGTCTTTTTTTTTTGGCGCGCCCTGACCGCGGCTACTTTCTTTAGTGAAAGTCTTGGCATCATCGATTCATCATCGGAAGAGGACCAGTTTTTTTTAATCGGTTTTAGTAGAGTGTGGCTTCGAATTATTATTATATCGGAAGCGTTGGTGCCATGTTGATTCTACGCTGGATTGTTATGGATGATTATCAGTTAATTAGTGAAATGAGGAAACCGCTTATTAATTTAATCTATCTAATGTAATATCTAGAAAGCTTCTGTGGAATAAATTATTACTTCTTCTTGCCTAAAATGATATTATGTAAAATCCTACAGGAAAACTACTAACTCATTATAAGAATTAAAATGTGTAGAATTCAACAAGTATACATAAAATCAATGTAATTAAAAATATATATATGTGCAGTGTGTGTGTTGTATTGTTTTTGAATTTAAAAATAATTTTTGTACATTAGAATTTTCGTGGATATCAGAAGTGTTTTTAATTTATTATCACATATTTATATAGAGCAAGTTTGATTACTTCAGTCTCATCGTATTCTAAGTTATTGATTGTAAGTCTACCTAAACAAAAAGAGGCTTTCAAAAAGTTTTGAAACAAAGGAAATAAAAACTGCAAGTACCTAATTAACATACAACAATGCAACCTAATTGACCCACGAGCACAATGCATCACACGTAACTGCATCGAAATTACAGATTACTCAATAACTCGGCGTCCTCTCTAAATATATTATTGCGTAAATATATAAAAAATGTACATGGAAGTGTGTCAGCGACCGGAGATTCGCAAGGCGGAACTGTGGTGCAAAAGACTTCAACGCGCGCGCGATGCGAGCGTTTTCTCTTATTTACTTTGTTTGATATAATTATGAATTCGAGGAGCGGCTTTTTTTTTCCAAAATTCAAACCAAAATAATTAAAGTTAAAAATATACTTGAAGAATTTATGACCAAATAATACATACGTTTTTCCATAATAAACTTTGTTGGGTAGTCGTGCTCTACCTTCGACCTCATCATCACTTACCATCTGGTTCGATGTAAGCAAATGCAAACCTATTGTAAGTATAAAACACTATAATGATAATATAATAAAGTATATATGGTAATATGCATTGTGTATCATATTTTAATGGTAACACGGCAACTTTCATATACCTAGCATAATTGCGACAAAGTAAAAAACTCATAAAAAACAGTGTTGTGTAAACATAATTTTATCCATATTACCGTAATAATATTATAACGTTAATAATTTTGTAACAATTCATAAATAAGTAGGTCAAATTAAATGAAGCATTGATGGTGACGATGATGATGATGCATCAGCTGTGACTCAGAACAAAATTACAAATATTTTTTTTTTCTAAAGTTCAAGGCAATGTGAGAAATGTATTGCACCCATGGTTGCTCTTTTTATGTTCCAAAAAAGATTAATATGATGATATGTCATTTTAAGTGATTGCTTGTAAAATACTTACCATAAAAATAGAACAGGAGTTTTGGCGGGAACGCGGAAAAGTTCACGTCGTTGCATTTTATTATTTTTCAAAACTTGTGCTTTTTCCAGTGTTAATGTTTAAAATTCGTGGCGTTTTACGCATTAAGTGCTGAATTACGAGCATGAGCGAGGGCAAGTGAAGCTCCATAGAAGCTTTAGTAAAGTTGCCACCACTTTGCTAGTGCATGACTTAGACTGGACTATGACTATGACTAGGACATGACTTTGCGTGAAATATTTAATGACACGATGAAAAGTATAATACTTGACACTGGCTAAATACACTATGTGTGGAGCCAAAATAGAACAAAAAAAAGTATGGTAATAAAAAAGTTAATGCAGTAATAATAAAACATTGTTCCTAATTCAGGGGTCAAATAAAAGTAGGTCAACTACCTGTGTCATTGAAATCATTTTCACATAAAAATAATGTAACAAGTTGTTACACAGTACACAGAAGTAAAACATAGTCGGCGGGTGAACGTTTGACATGACTTCCGGTTTTATGCAACGTTGATGTTAATTTAATGTTACCATTTGCATAAATAAATTATATTTAATAGTCTGTACTGTTTCATAATAGTTAGTTTGCGGTCGGAATTACTGTTTGTGCAGTTTGAATGTTGCAGTTTGGGTGGTTGTTCTTTTATTATTTCTGCCGATATTGTGTAATCCAATCATCAGATGTAATCTGTACATGATTATATCATACATACTCTTAACTTAAAAATCAATTTATTGTTTTTATTTTGATACTATTACTTTCTCATTATTTATTCAATAACAGTTCAAAATGGGGTCGTGTTGTATTTATCAATATTTTCCAAGTCGTTGCAATAAATTAGACATACTTACACTTCAATTATTATAATTAAGTACGTATATGATAATTTGTATTACACTTAATCCTAATTCAAAATGTTGGACATAACACAAAAAAAATGCAAAATTACAAAGATTGTTCACAAATATACATCTAAAATGGGCGGTTAACAAACATCTACTTATGGTAAAGTAAAGCGCATGAACCCGTTATCTCAAGCAAAACAACAAACATTGCTTATTTATAAATGGGCATATTTTTGGCATGCTGTAACGATGTAGCAATGGTCTAGTAATAATAGTAGGCATGCACGTTAAATATGCATGTCCCAGTAACGATATTACTGTGATTATCCAATAAGTGGGACACATTTTAGCTACTATTTTAAATGTGGGACACATTTTATGATTTTTTCTTAACTTTACATATTGTATGTACCTACCAAAAAGACATTGTTGATGATTTCTTGTATGCTCAATAATACATTTAAATGTTATATTAATAAAATCGCAAAAAAAATCGGCCACAGATTTCCAATTAAGGAATAAATTTAAAAATCATAAAGTCGTCACAAGTAAAATATGTGTACTATTTATGTATAGATTGTAAGCATATAATAGAATATATTTTTTTTTATTTGACATAATAATGTAGGTGATAATTTAATAAGTGCTCAAAGCTATGTAATGTGCTGAGTTTTAGTTTTTGGTTTGTTGTTTAAATTTAAGTTACCTACTTAACACGTGCTGTATATATTATATGTAATCATTTTTGCATGCCATTCCGGTAGAATGTGGAGAGCTTTTATTATCATTATGTTATTCATCTTTGTATGTAACCCATGTTCACACAAATAAAAAAATTGAATTGAATTGAAGCCATTTCGATCTTAGTTGAAAGATGTTCATCATGAGATATAAATTTTATTAATCGAACTAAACCTATGATATCATGATTCCTATCTAAACAATGAAATATATATAGTATAGTAAACTTTTACTAGAGCCTCTACGTAATATTAATCACTAATGAAAAATATCAATCCGTAATCTCAAAATTAATTAACATCGATAAACTGTTACTGAATGTTTTTAAGTTTTTCGACATTGAGTGGGTATGTCAACATGGAGTTTTACAGCGAAAGTAGGCACCAATTAATTTTATAACCATGGTTTTATGTAATAACGCCAAAAGTAGGCGGTATTATAATTGTTATGTATTCTTGAATAATTTAATTGTATTGAAGTATTTTTATTTCTATTATTTAGTTTTATGACTTTACGCGTTCGGTCATTAAACGTTTTGCTATGATTGGTCCAAGTGGGACAAATTTTTTGTTCACGAAACATCTCTATTTCTTAACTCAGAATGAATCTTTAAAATTTAATGATTTAACGAAATTTATTATCACAATGATTTTAATAATACAAAATGCGGATATAAAGATAGGGTTGCCCGTTGTAACTACCGAAATATCCCCTCTATACTTATAAAGCATAGAAGCAGAGCAAAGTGATAATAATAAGTATTTGTAGATGAGAAGTAAATTTAAAAATGTTACATTTTGCTCATCCAACACACTAATTTAATATGTTTTTGGAATAAACTAAATAGGTAATCCTTATTCATGATTTGTAGCAGTAGGTAAGGTACCTATTATATCGCCTACTTAGTGTACCTAATTAACAAAGGTTAATGTTCTCCATAATATTCAAACTAATCTAAAAACTAGATTTAGGAAATGGAATTTGAAATTATAGGTGCATAATCTATCGGTCACAGATAAAAAATTACAAGCTCGTAGGTAAGGTAAAAGTACCTGAGGTATTTGCTAAGACTAAAACACTTTAATATAGACAGAAGACAGATAATCATAGGTATTCTGGGTATACGTCGTATTATACACAAGCTGGATTCGAAGTTTAAAAAACTAGAGACACGCCACAGATTAACAATAGTTATTAAGAAAGCTAAGTGACGCCTCTACCTGCGGCAGGAAGTGACAGCAGTGCGTGATCCGAGTTCGAAACCGCCTTGATTCGGTTAATCGCATGAAAGTCGCGGTCACTTGGCCTTTAGCCCAGTTTGTTGACTTTGGTCTCCTTATTTTTTATATCATTAAACATTTGAGGTTAAAAGTATAAAATATTTGACATTGACTCCACACAAATCATGTAATAAACGAGAATTATTTTACTTCTAGTGAGAATCCAAAGAAAAAAATAGGTAACATGGATTTCTACCATACCTATCCTTTCAAAAAAAGAGTTAAATTATTGCCGTTAAAGTCGAACGGCAATAATTTCATACTGTAAACATACTTGGATGATTATTTCTTTACAAAACAAACATATTCCACAGCAGTAAAAAAAATATAAATGGCAATTTTGACGATTTGTTAATGCAATTGTAATACTAGACTTTACTCGTATCCTTTTTCTAACAATTCATACAGTGTCTGCTTCCTCCTGCATTCTATCTACCATAAAATAGTCTATTCCAGTTTGAGACCCTGAAACAATCCATTGAGGGACCAAAAATATTTAATAATTAATTTTTATTCCGGGTCCACCAATATTATTACAAAATTCGAACATTTTACTGTTCTGGTTGGATTCCTTCAGAATTTTTGTTTTTGACGTTTCTTTGCGTGTTACCCTGTGCTATTAATTATTCTGTGGTCGTACTACGACTGACTACAAGAATGGGAGAAATTCATTGATTTACAACGGATAGCAACACTGATAGTAACAAGGTTAAGCCGTGGCAAGACTCGCGAATGCCGCCCCAGATACCTAAAATGTGTGTCACTGAGGTATTGGAGCACCAGTAGAGTAATGCGAAGAGTAGAGAAATTTGTTTTGCAGTTTATTCTGTCATCCCACAGATATTGAATATTATTATAAAATAGCCCAAAACTTATTCCCGAAAAAATCTCCTAGAATAATTTTATTCTTAAGCCTCTTATGTCTTAGGCATAGAACCGCAAATTTTTTAGCTGTTAAATAAAGTTTTAAAACCTGATAAAGATGACCGTGTTAGTTTGTGTTAGCTCATTCTAACACCAAAAACATATCTATGACCATTTACAATGCCTTTCCATAAATAACAAAAGATCATTGACATAACATGACTGTATCGTTTGAAAGCAACAGTCGTGCGTAACCGACACACTCCGCTAGCCCTCTTACTAACTGCTGGTTAATCTATGTTAACTCCAATACTAACTATAGTCTAATCTGGGGTCGGTTCCATAGTAATTGTGGCCTATTCTGTGTACAGCCTTGACATTGCACTGCAAGTGGGTTGTAACGAATGCACTTCCCAAAAATAACTGTCATTGGACTCATTGGTTATAGATTATACAAGATACCATTAATTATGACCCTTAGACTCAGCCCTAGCTATATTCAGCAGCAGACGTCTTCAGGCCGATGACGAAAATAACACAAACATTGGTGAAGATATTAGGTATAGTCCTTAAAATTTTAGCAACCTGCAATGCACTGGATGTATTGTTATTGGTTTTTAAGGACTAATATACCTTTATAGATGAAATGAAAATGAAAAAAAATGAAAATGAAAAATACATTTATTTGGATAAGGCATAAGTAGGTAACATATACATTAATTAGAACACCTGGATCCCGCACTCAGGGCCCGTATTATGAGATCCAGGCCTCTTTCGCCAGCAACAAAAGGATAAAGCCTTAGGTAGGTAGGTTACAACCGATTATTTAACTGAAATGTAATCTAGGTCTACATTAACAATTAAGTATTGAATTTTAACAACGCCAAACATAAATTTTCAATTAATATTTGCATGCTAGTACCTATTTTAATCCTAACAGTAACATAGATTGTGAAACAAAAATGACGTGTAAGGGTGTGTAGGTACATGAGTGTTTGCGAGTTATGTATGTTATTGTTAAGGCCCTGACAGGACCCAATGCGAGCTCGTTTATTACAGGAGACAAACTTGAAACTTAATTTGTATCTTATAGGGTCGCTTTATGCATAGCAAAAATATGGCGATTACGTTACGTTGCGTTTCGACTTTTCCATTTTTCGGTACAAATAATTAGTTATAAAAGAAATGCTTATTGTTATAAAAAAATACGCTTATAGACGGATGCATTGATACATAGCTTATCACTATGATTTATTTCAATGGGGTGTCTTATTATAATGTAACATTTTAGGACGTTTGAATGATTATTTAAAGGTCACTTCACGATTATTTCTATCGATAAAACTTTTCGTAAAAGTGTTTCGGTTTCAGCAGATGGAATGAAGACACGACCAGTATTAACTAGCATTTTTTTTCAATCCTGTAAATGGTATACGTTTTGAGATAATCACGTTCAAAATAGTCGATTTAGGAGCATTCAGCGCCTTAATGTATATTATATGCATATTATGATTAGTGTTCCATATGTATAAATTATCTATATATAACATAACTAATTACTAAATCATTAGTAAATTAGATATACCTTAAGTGTGGATAATACTTTAAAGTCATTCCCACAAGTATTAGAGTTGTATCTAAATTACTTACATATTATTTACGCGACGATCACATCACTATAGTATATAAACTCATGCGTTTTCAATTGCGTAGAAAATTATCTAAAAGGTTACAAGTGAAGATTCTATTGATGTTATGTTAATGGCAACACATCTGTGATATTATGCTAAGTTTGTTTACATATTGGTCCTTTCACTTTGTTGCATATCTTTTATCAAACATCAATGTAATAAGACAAATTACAGTAATAATTAAAGGTTAACTACAGTAAATTTACAATAACAGTTAATATTGCAAAGGAAATACCAAGAGAAAATGGCTATAGATAATAAAATAATACATGGGTAAAATATGTGATAGGTAACTTTAGTAGATAATACTGTCAATAGAAATAAACAAATAAAAAATGGATTAAACTGACTTGTATCGCCTAATTTCATACTGAGAAGTACAATAGTAGAGGGTTGTGGATGAGGTTTCCCCAGTCAAGATTTTAAGTCAAATTACATAGCTGATTTTGATGAAATTTCTATGGAGCCTATCTGAAAGTATGTCCTTTTAAATGAAAAAGATTTATTTCGGCAAATAAAGACTGAGATCTACAAACATTATTCCAAAACAAGCGGAAGTCTTTAAATTGTAAATATAAAATAAAAGTGAGTTTAATTATCTAAACACACAAAGTGATCACAATACGGCAAATTGTTTGTCGACAGATTGTTTTTATTGTACAATCTACTATTATGCTCTAATCACCGTTCAATTCATGACTATGGAACAGAGAAATAATGCAGCCGCTTAGTCATTAAATAATTTGTGCAGCTTTATTTTATTACGGTTCTTTACGTCATGTAAGTGTTAACTATTTGGCTGGCTAATCGCACGAATGTATCTTGTTGAAACTTAAAAATGTGAAAAGTGTTTCACCAATGTTGTTCACCACCACTTTTCATCAGGTGCGATGATGGCAAAGGTGAGCGCATTCAAGCTTTAAAAACATTATGTAAGTGTAAACCTTTTCAAATCTGCATAAGTAATAAACGCACAAATATAAATTTTCACACGAATCTAACTAAAAGCTTACTTTAACATCGATGCATATATTATTATGTAATTATTTATTTAATCAAAACTTGATTAAAGTTGGTTAATTAACATAATCGTAACAAATTAATAATTTTAGTTACAACATCCTCTCTGACTGTGTTCCACGCGACCTTCCTAGAAAGTTCATAGTCACACAGAAAGAAGCGACAAACGTAATCTCAATTTGAGCTGCTATGCCAAGTTTAACACTCAAGCCAATTCCAACTTTAACTCGTTAACGATAAGGTTGAAATCAGCTTGTCGTCATATAACTTTTACTTTTTTACAAGTTGCTAACAACCATCGCAAACACAGAAATGTTAAGATTCACTTTCGTACGGTTTTTGATTTGGTTGTGAACTGTGAAGAGTTTAATAGTATTATGGCACTTATAATATAATCGTAGAGGAAAAAATAATTGTTGTCTATTTTTTTAATATTATTATGATTTGACGATGGATATCTCCAAAACATGGAATAAAATTGGTTTAAGTGCCTATTATTGTTACATTAAATCAAATACACAATAATTAGTTAATTACTAATGTGATTTCTTTACTTCTTATTGCATTTGCATCACCTCTACCTAGTAGGCCGGTGTAACATGATGTATCTTTATCAACTCTGCTCTGACTGTGAAGGATAAATTAAAAATTACTTTTCGTCTACCTAAGCAAGCGTGTAGAGCTGTATAGGGTTTGTGCTGTTTCCCCAAACAGCATTGAACATTGACTACTTTCATCCCCAGAAAAATCCTTTCTCGCTAAAGAATTTATATGCACAGATAGAGTCACATGTCATAACTACATGGCTCAATATAATAACAAATATCAAAGCTACGTTTTTATGTTACATCATTTCATGGGACGGTTCTCATTATGTTAACGACTGTCCAAATGGGGGAAAGCAGTAAGATACGGCGTATGGTCGGCCCTTTACGCAATATATGAACATCGGTTAACCACGGGTTAAACGTTGACAAATGATTATAATTTGGATTTACATTTCTTGTACCTAGTAGATTTAACTTTGGGACAGCTTTAACTGTCAACTGTAACTGTAGGTAAAATATTGAAAAATTACAATATAAGAAGATTCATCATCATCTCATCATCAGCCTGAAGACGTCCACCGCTGAACATAGGCCGCCCCAAAGAGCGTCACTTTGAGAGGCTGCTTGCCTCTTGCATCCATCGGCTCCCCGCGGTTCTGGCCAGGTCATTGGTTCACCTAGTGAGGGGCCTACGCTGCATCTTCCAGTTCATGATCGCAACTCGAGAACCTTTCTTCCCCATCGGTTGTCAGTTCTAAGAGCAATGTGGCCTGCCCACTGCCACTTCGACTTGCTAATTCTGAAAGCTATATCGGTCCTTTTAGTTCTCTTGCGGATCTCCGCAGCGGAGCCTCAAAACTGTGTTCCAATAATTTTCTTTCAAACTCATCGTAAGAATGAATGACCAAAAAAAAAAATAACTTGCACTAAAAACAAATGGTATCTACAAAAAATCAGCATACTCGGGGTGCCTCTCTCTCATGTAAGTTCCGCGAGATCTGTCTATAGAGACGATTTATTATAAAATCACGATACTGAGGCAATTAGTAAAAACAACCATAGCGAGTTTAAAAATCAATTACCATTACAAAAGCCATTTCACAAACGAATTCTCTATAATACGTACTCAACTCATATATTATTATTAGTATAAACTCATCATCGTCATTTATATTTCTATGATCGTCATTACAAAATAGGCAAATGTAATACTAGTCTTCCTGGCATTACGTACTATCACTAATGATGATTGATCCAATATTCTGAGATCTTTTATTACGGTCATTATTATAGATAGAGTTATGATTATTAACTGTCATTCACTATTATGAAATATTAGAATGCAATTCGTGGAGTTATTTTAAGTTATTCGATGCTTATCGCCGGCTTTTGTTGATTTTGTGATAGTACTTTAGCTTATTTTGTTTTTTTTTTACGGGCAATATGCCTTTATTTCTCAAGCTAACTACTACAATAGTAAAAACTAAACTAAACTAAAACTAACTACACTACACACTAACTAGCTACACTATACCTACTACAAAGAACATATGGACTGTATAATAGACTGCGATGGCCTATAGACAGTCCAAATGCTCCAGCCCACTGCCGGCAGGTAGCGTACCCAACATGCTGGCAGCGTTGCCTCGTTGAATTGCAATGCTGATGCGTTGAGCCAAATAAATGCCAGCATTTTGGTCACGCGTCGCATCGACCAGGCGCTCTGATAGACTTTGGAAAACGCTTATTTTGTTACACGCACAGAATTCCCCCTATTACATAGGTCCAGAACCGAAATCTCCATACTTAACCTTATATGAACATGAATCAAACCATAGAGCACATTGTTTTTTTCTTCTAATGTCAGTTCCTCTTTCAACATACCATATAAATAGTATTACCCGATTTAGTCGGGTACCTAAATAAAAATCTAGCTAGATGTAAAATGTAAATAATAAAAATTATACAATGCCTACATTAAAAAAATATAAAATAATTAAATTAATTACCATCATAATACTATCTGTAGACAAGAAAAAGGTCTATAGGATATGCAATCTTTTAATAAAAAGGATTCAAATTAAGTATAACCAGCAGTTTATTCAACATTTCTTTTAATAACTCACGAGTTTTTCAATATTACCAAGTTAAAGGGATTAAAGAACAACAGTTATGTAGGTACAGGGGGTCTAGCAAAGATACCAACCACTAACGCTAACGCCAAACGCTAACTCCAAAATGTACTGAAATGACATTTCGGAAATCGCTAACTTTTCCGTAACGAATGTCATTTCGATACATTTTTGGAGTTAGCGTGAGGCGTTAGCGTTAGCGATTGTGATCTTTGCTAGACCCCCTGGGCCTCAACCAGAATAATGTTTCATATTTTAGGATTAAAAAAAATAACCTTAAAAATGGGAAAACAGTGGGCGCGTGGAACGTTTATGGTTGACAATAAAACTATTATCAGTAATTGCACTTCTGTGTTCTGTGTGTTCTTTACTATAGAAATGCGCTGAACATAATAATTGATGAACGAGTATTAGGTTTCCACCAACGTTCATTTAGACTTTTTCGAACTACTTTTATCCAACGATCAGCTAGACATGGATCTGTTGGAAATCTATACAAAAGAAATCGGGTAATTATTCAGATGTCGTGTGGCAATACTGATTTTGACATGTCAACTTTTTATTGTGAAATGGTTCTAACTCTTCGTCAAATAGAAATAATTAAAATAATCTTATAAAAATACATGATTAAGGCCACTTACAAGTGAAATGTGATCGTGTGCTTCTGTGATTTGTGTCTCGAGTGATTTCGGCATAGTTTTATCACGCGAGACGGCATTTTTTTGGTATGTATTCAATAGCACACCCAAGTAACGACTGATTTTGATTTTGACAGCTGAGAATCAATCACACCCAAAGTGGTGTGTACGGTTTTGCCCTGCTTTAATTTCGTATTAGTGGTCTGGATAAAAAGTCTTTGGTTACACGTTACTAAAGACACGTTTCCAGTTTTAAACTGAGACTGTGTAAAAGTTTAGTAATCACACAATGTAAGCTCAATTAAGCAGTGCTGATTAAGGGTGGGTATCTTGATCCGTAGAGGTATCAAACTACTGGTTTTAACACTAACATAGAATTTTTTACAATTTTTGGTTTTAATTCTTCCGATCGTCGCTTGTCTGTATAACTCTTTTGTTTTCTTCTACTTATTTATTATCTTTGGTCCAGTTGTGAGTAGATATCCTCTAGCTTACTCTATCACAGATAACATAACACTGTGGGTAAGTAGGTCTAGCCCCTATGTAGGTGATCGATCTAGTACTTGTACCACTACTCCACATTTCCAGCGTCCACATCAAGTAGGTACATAGTTAATTATAGACTGCACCATAAGCGACAGTTAGCAACCGGTCAATTTCACATAAGTTTTCACTCATGGGAAATTCTCTCGGTCAATATAGTGATGGGGTAGTTTATCGATGTTTTAATTTTTCAATCGATTATGTAGGAGTGAGGTATAAAACAAAAGTAGTTGCTTGACTATATCACAAGTTTTGTGTTAATTGATTCTAAATCACTCGATGAAAAGATATAAATGATTTTAAACTTCCATGGTCACTAACATTACTCACATATTGGTTTCCTTAGTCACTCCGTTTATAGAAAACCTACTCACACAAACCGATACCTGCAGGCTAACTCCCATCATCACCCACGTCAGTTGAACTCTGTAGTGACGTCGTTGACCAACCGCGCATACGACTTATGTGACGAGGAGCATTTACAGGAAGAAATACAACACCTGAGTGGCGTCCTACAGAGAAACTGAGATAAACGACACAAAATGCTGCCGCGACGTACAGGAAAACAACTCCAGTATAGGGTTGAACGACATCCCGCATATCTTCCTTACGTTAAAGGGGTAACAGATAAGATCGGTAATATTTTGAACAAGTATTCCGTAAAAACTATCTTTACTCCATATACGAAGATTGCTCAATACTTGCGTTCGCCAAAAGATTGTTTTCCTTTGGAAAAACCGGGTGTCTACAAAGTCGACTGCAGCTGTGGGAGCTCTTACATTGGTCAAACCAAGCGCACAGTGTCGTGCCGGATCAAGGAGCATATCAGGGCGGTCAAAAACAATGACTCAGAGAAATCTGCCATTGCTTAACATCTTCTGGAGTCGGGTACGAATCACTGTATTGAGTTACACAACCCTCAGATACTTGCGGCAGAGCGTCACTACATACCGAGAATGGTTAGGGAAGCGATTGAAATTACAAAGTTCACAAATTTCAATCGCGAGGATGGGTTTAAGCTTTCGAGTATCTGGAATCCAGTGGTACGGTTGTGTAAACACCGAAATATTTCGGCTCCAAGTACAAACTGTAACATTGTAAGTGTTGTGTGTCGAGATCGAGTGGACAGTGAGAATAGGGACAATAGTACTGGTGCGACGCGTAGTAAACGAGTGCGGAGGAGGGTAGACCGCTACGGTTGCCCATAACTTATTATCATCAGCAAGATCTTCAGTTCGTCCGTGACTATGGTGCTTGCAACAGTACCGAAATATCGGCAACTCGAAACAAATAAATTACATGGTAAATATCCCGTTAATAAACAATATGTGAGATATAAATGAAGCAATTTTGTAGGTGTCGTATAGGCACATATACTTAGTATTTCAATAGTATTAAAATACTATACTGGGTGTAATTGAATTCATTAGCATCCTTTGAAACTAGATACCTACTCCTGACACCGGAAAATTTTTGAATTCTAACACATTAGTTTGGTAATAATAATAATTCCAAAAAATGGAATATCTTACTTAATCAAGTGCTACAATACAAAATTTAATTTAAATAATGAAGTACTAATTTTAATTAGTACATACAAGGTATAAAAACGTTTAAATGTATCAAAATCATTCGTGCCAAGCGCGTTAGGCGCCGCGGCAATCTACATAATTTTCATTTAAAAGTATTTTCATTTACACTCTTTACTCTTTAATAATCATCTATAAATGATGTACTATCATGGGCTCAATTTATGCTAATGAATTAAAATTACATCCTGTAAGTGCCGACTTAATTTTGAATCAAACCAAAGTCACCTCCAGGGCACTTCGAGGGCGGCTGGTGCAGCGGCGGAAGTGGCGGAAAACCTCAAACGGACGAAATATGAATCTCTCGGCGAGGGATACATATTTCTTCCGTTTGGGGTAGAAACCATAGGACCGTGGGGTCCGTCCGCTCGTGGTTTCGTAAAGGAGCTGTCCAGACGCCTAACAGAAACTACTGGTGACCAAACAGCTGGCTCTTACCTCGGTCAAAGACTAAGTTTGGCCATACAACTAGGTAATGTCGCCAGCTTTTTGGGCAGTTTACCCGCAGACAGCGACTTAAACGCAGTTTTTTATTTATAAGTGTATATTATAAGTTTAGATAGTTTTAGTTTTAGATAAGTACTTAGTTTAGATTTAATTTAGTTTTTAGTAATTGTATTGTATTTTAAGTACAGATGTTATAAATGAAGTATTAAAATTATAATAACATTGTACCATCAAGACAATAAATTAACATTGAATCAATACTGCATTGATTTCATTAAAATAGGTAAGTAGGTACATCATAAATCGATACTAGTGGATTTTTTTATTTTTATTTTTATTTTTATGTGACAGAATGACGTGACGAGCTAGTCGTTCACCTGATGTTAAGCGACGCGGCTGCCCATAACAGTTGCAGTGTCACTCGGAACTTTAAAATAATAAAGTTTTGCGGGGCATTGCACTGCGCACGTCATCCTGAGACATCACACAGTCTTGTAATCAGATTACTACACTGTGTAATCAGGTCATAAAGTCTCAATTGCCCAGTAATTTCACTAGCTACAATGCCCTTCAAACCGGAACACAGTAGTGTATGCACACTACTGCTTGGCGGCAGAATAACTGGCAAAGCGGTGGTACGTACCTAGACGAACTTTGCAGAAAAGTCATACCACCTAGTAAAATTGATTACTTAGTAAAATCGATACTTTCTACAGCTATTTTCCCGCTCAATCATCGTACCCTTTGGCGAAGGATGTGATCTGGGTCTACTAATTTCATAATTGCGATTGGCACGGCTAAGAACTGGTTATCAGCTGAGCAGTTAGGTCCAGTGATTGGCCGGAAACTGCGATTGGCCGTGACTAATCAGTTTATTACAATTTAATTGTCGCCAACCAATATTGTTTATGATGGGTTCTTACTATATTGCAACTGGAAAGAAAGTCTTTCTAGTTCATGCAACCATTTAAACGTTCTTTCTAGGTGTACTTAATCATTACCTCTATCTACCAACGAAAAAACATGACATATGTGTATTTAACGTCACGTTTTATGACAAGACCACAGAATTCGCCCTATCACCTATTATAAAACAAACTCCTATATTTCTTATATTTTTCCTTCTATGTCTTCATTTATCAGTTCTAACTATGGCAGTAAGTACCTAATTGTTAACAAAAAAATACAAAGTACAAATCGATTTAAGAAATTATCGATAAAAATCATGACAGCGTTCTAAAAAAGTGTTCGCTGTTTTAGATAACATTATAATATGTTTTTTTTTTTCGGACGGCTGTTACGTTATAAGTTAAACAAACCTTCGTCTCATCTCGCGATAACATCGCTTTGCTTTGCTTATAATCGATTCCCTTCCGACACTTTTGTAAAAAAGTAGGCTCGCGTAATCACATCATGATCGTTCATCAGCCCACTTTAGTCCACTGTTGGGTTAGCCTCGCTAGGGACACCGGACGCTGCAGAATATTTAGCTCTTTAGTTAGCCACCCCTTATTTGTATCACACGTTACACGCAAGGTAAGTAATTGGTAACATAAATAAAACCTTAATACCTAATTATCGTTAGCTGATTTCATTTCAATGCTGTAAATAACCACACACAACTTAGGGGTTTTTAATATTTATTACTTTTATTGAATCAAAAATTACTGGACACTTTTTTTTATCATTATTATTATCATTTATGATTTTTATTTTCGCCTGTTCAGCGTAATCTACGGATTAATTTATTTAAAGGAAAAATATGAGTCACGAAAGGAATTAAACCTCTCAATTTTCCTGTACTTTAAAAATATAATCTGTATTATCTGTTTCCTTCTCATTAGCTTTCCCCATACATACATCCCCTATCCCCATCTCCTTCCATTTTATTTTTATGCCATTCATAATTCTTCTCTTCTACCACTTTCAAATAAATCTGCATTTGCGTATATGTACCTACCTCATTAGCATTACATACATAATATACTTACAAATAGACCAGGTTGCCAATTTACAACATTGTGTAAAATTAGTCCATTGAAAAGTTACATTTGGGGTTGCGTTTCTTAGAGGACGCAATTTTATTTTTTTGATATGTAGGGGGGGTAAGTGTAAAGCTAAAATAAAGTTTGTGGGGTCGCCACCCTTGTCCCACGGCGGCCATCTTGAAAATAGGGGTTGAAACAGTTTTTACGATATATCTCTTAAACTATTTATCTTATAAAAATAAATTGTTAACATTTTTTGTTGCAAATTAAATTCTCTATAACTTTGGTCCAGTAACTTTTTGTCGTAGAACTATAAATAAAAAAGTTATAAGTGAAAATGTTCAGAAATTCGAGAAAAAATTTATATTTTTCGGTATAACTTCTTTTTTTATCATTTTACGTAAAAATAATTTCAGACTATTTTTGTAGATCGTTTTATAAGGAACAACTTTTATAAGCAACATTTTTTCATTAAGTCAATAGCTAAGGTTTTACAGCGCTCCGAAGTAAGTACTATTTTTCAGTACTCTTAACTACATACAATACATATATTATACGTGGGTACTAGTAATGCCGTGTGGTCCCGGTTATGAATAGGACCACCCCATCTCTTCCCGTGGGTGCCGTAAAAGTCGGCTAAGGGTATATCCAGGGAATGGGCTGCAGCATTCTCTTTGGTCTCCACCATCATAATCTATTGCGATCACCAAGCCGCCTGCCAAGCGTGGTTATTATGGCAACCCCTCCCCCTAATGACAAGCACAAATAAAAACGGCCTCCAGTCCCCGGCGGCTCTGCTATCCCGTGGCTCCGGTAGCGGTCACGGTAACGGCAGGGCAGGGGGTGCGAAGAATGACCGGCAGACGCCCGGCTACCAACCCCACCAAACACGACCCCTGGCCCTGGCAACATATAACGTGCGCACATTGAGGGCTGAAGAAAGGATGGTCGAATTGGAGGAGGAGATGAGTAAGTTACGCTGGGATGTAATGGGATTGTCAGAAGTCCGAAGACAGGTACAGGACACGATAATCCTGAATTCCGGTTATTCTTCTACCGGGAGGGAGACCAACTTTCCCAAGGTGGTGTCGGGTTCCTCGTCCGCAAGTCTCTCGTCAACCACGTGATCAAAGTCGACAGTGTGTCGACCAGGGTAGCGTACCTGATACTCAGAATAACCGAACGGTATTCGTTAAAGGTCATCCAGGTATACGCACCGACCTCGGCACACTCCGACGATGAAGTAGAAGCTATGTATGAGGATATATCCGAAGCCATGCATACTTCCGAAACATACTTCACCGTTGTGATGGGAGACTTCAATGCGAAGTTGGGTGCAAGGAATGGCGATGAGCTGAGAGTGGGGCCATTTGGGTACGGGCAGCGGAACCCTCGGGGACAAAGGCTGGCTGACTTCATGGAGAAGGAGGGCCTCTTTATGATGAACTCCTTCTAGAAGAAGCGGCCATCCAGGAAGTGGACGTGGATAAGCCCCGACGGTTCCACGAAAAATGCGATAGACTTCATGATGACGACAAAGAAGCGCATATTCGATGATGTCTCTGTGATCAGCAAGGTGAAAACCGGTAGCGATCACCGTATTGTAAGAGGCACATTGAATATCAATGTTAAGCTTGAAAGGTCGCGTCTGGTGAAGTCTACGCTCCGTCCAAATCCTGTCCAAATCCAAAACCCCGAAGGCTTTCAGCTGGAACTCCAAAATCGCTTCCAGTGCCTTGCCGATTGCAACACAGTGGACGAGTTGAACAACTGGTTGGTGGAAACTGTCCAAGCTGTTGGAGCTGAGTTCTTCAAGACCCAACGCCGTAAGAGGACTCAGAAACTCTCAGGAAACACTCTTAAATTAATGGCAGACCGGAGCGAAATGAAACTACAGTCTTCAGTTGATATGTCAGCCTACAGTGAACTCAATAGACGTATCTGGAGTTCCATGCGACACGACTTGCGTCCTTTTAGTACTTCACGTATTGAGGCCGCAATTGAGCGGAACCAAGACTCTAAGGTGTTCGCAAAAGATTCGCCTATTGGGCAATGCCAAATGACAAAACTGAAGACCGAGAATGGTAGTGTCATTTCATCCAAGCCTGAGATTCTGAGAGAGATTGAGAACTTCTATGGACAGTTATACACCTCGACACGTGAGCCCGCTATTAACACAGCTCAGGACACCAGAGCCAAGTTAGTCCGACACTATACCGAAGATATCCCGGACGTCAGCCTGTACGAGATTAGAATGGCCCTCAAATAGCTTAAAAACAACAAGGCGCCAGGTGAGGATGGAATTACGACCGAACTTCTGAGAGCGGGTGGTAGACCGATACTTATAGTCCTCCAGAAGTTATTCAATTCTATCATCCTTGAAGGTACAACGCCGGAGGCGTGGCACAAGAGCGTGGTGGTGCTGTTCTTCAAAAAAGGTGATAACACCTTATTGAAGAACTATAGGCCCATCTCGCTCTTGAGTCATGTGTATAAGCTGTTTTCGAGGGTCATTACGAATCGTCTCGCACGCAGGTTTAATGAATTCCAGCCTCCCTAACAAGCCGGTTTCCGAAAAGGCTTTAGCACCATAGACCACATCCATACGCTACGCCAGATTATACAGAAGACCGAAGAGTATAATCGGCCGCTATGCCTAGCGTTTGTGGACTATGAGAAAGCCTTCGGTTCAATCGAGACTTGGGCGGTGCTGCAGTCCTTACAGCGATGCCAAATTGATTATAGGTATATCGAAGTGTTGAAGTGTTTGTACAGTAAGGCCACTATGTCAGTCCGACTACAGGACCAGAGTACGGAACAGATCCCATTGCAGAGAGGCGTGAGACAGGGAGACGTTATTTCTCCGAAACTGTTCACAAACGCATTGGAGGATGTGTTCAAGCTCTTGGAGTGGAAAAGATTTGGCATCAACATAAATGGCGAGTATATCACTAACCTTCGTTTTGCCGATGATATAGTCATAATGGCGGAGTCGCTTGATGATCTCAGCACCATGCTCAGCGACCTCAGTAGAGTCTCCCGACAGGTTGGTCTTAAGATGAACATGGATAAGGCGAAAATCATGTCAAATGCCCATGTTCCACCTATACCGGTAATTGTTGGGAACGATACTCTCGAAGTTGTCGACAAATACGTCTATCTGGGGCAGACTGTCCAATTGGGTAGGTCCAACTTCGACAAAGAGGTCGTCCGAAGAATCCAACTCGGCTGGGCAGCGTTCGGGAAGCTTCGACCTATCTTTTCGTCCAAAATACCACAAAGCCTGAAAACAAAAGTTTTCAATCAATGTGTGTTGCCAGTGATGACTTATGGAACTGAGACGTGGTCTCTAACTGTTGGCCTCATTACTAAGCTCAGAGTCGCGCAACGAGCTATGGAGAGAGCAATGCTCGGTGTTTCCCTGCGAGATAAGATCCGAAATGAGGAGATCCGCAGGAGAACTAAAGTGACCGATGTAGCTCTTAGGATTAGCAAGTTGAAATGGCAATGGGCAGGCCACATCGCTCGTAGAACTGACAACCGATGGGGAAGAAAGGTTCTCGAGTGGCGACCACGAACTGGAAGACGCAGTGTAGGCCGGCCCCCCACTAGGTGGACCGACGACCTGGTGAAAGCCGCGGGGAGCCGATGGATGCAGGAGGCGAGCAGCCGCTCTAAGTGGCGCTCCCTGTGGGAGGCCTATGTTCAGCAGTGGACGCTTTCAGGCTGTTAATGATGATGATGATGATGATGATGACTAGTAATGTGTCATCAGTTTTTTTTTTTTTGTTATTATAATTCTTTTAATAAGTAATTTTGCAATATTATTAATAAGTAATTATAGACTCTTTTCTCAGAGGTAAGAAATAATAATAATAATAGCAGGCAGCTGTTCTTTTGTCCCTAATGGTCGCTTGGGTGTTTTCTACCTGGACAGCATTCTCGGTAGCGGCCGTCAGATTTAAAATTATTTTAAAAATCAATAATTGTAAAATTCTGTAATGGAGTGGAAAAGAGTCAATAATTAATTATTAATAATATTGCAAAATTACTAATTAAAAGAATTATATCAACAAAAAAAAAATTAAAAATAACTGATGACACATTATTATTCATCATCATCATCATCATTAACAGCCTGAAGACGTCCACTGCTGAACATAGGCCTCCCCCAGGGAGCGCCACTTAGAGCGGCTGCTCGCCTCCTGCATCCATCGGCTCCCCGCGGCTTTCACCAGGTCGTCGGTCCACCTAGTGGGGGGCCGGCCTACGCTGCGTCTTCCAGTACATTATTATTACCCACGTATAATATATGTATAGTTAAGAGTACTGAAAAATAGTACTCACTTCGGAGCGCTGTAAAACCTTAGCTATTGACTTAATGAAAAAATGTTGCTTATAAAAGTTGTTCCTTAAAAAACGATCTACAAAAATAGTCTGAAATCATTTTTACGTAATATGATAAAAAAAGAAGTTATATCGAAAAATATAAAATTTTTCTCGAATTTCTGAACATTTTCACTTATAACTTTTTTATTTATAGTTCTACGACAAAAAGTTACTAGACCAAAGTTATAGACAATTTAATTTTCAACAAAAAATGGTAACAATTTATTTTTATCAGATAAATAGTTTAAGAGATATATCGTAAAAACCGTTTCAACCCCTATTTTTAAGATAGCGGCCGTGGGACAAGGGTGGCGACCCAACAAACTTGATTTTAGCATTACACTGACCCCCCCTACACATTAAAAAAATAAAATTGCGTCCTCTAAAAAACGCAAGGTAAGGCCTAAAAAATGTAACATTTCAATGGACTAAATGGAAATTATTCTACAACTGTAGGTACTCAATGGAATTTTAATTAATTGAAGGCCTAACTAATGAAAGGAATTTGATCTCTGAACAGAGATTTCACTGTCGATGTCGAAAGTTACCTACTACTTACGAATGTACAAGGTACCAATACCAAAGCACAAGTCCTAGATACGAAGATACCGCCTACTTATACTGCTTTCGCAGTTGATATCTGGCATTATGCCATTTGCTAGCAATAGGACAATGTGATCGTTTTGCTAGCTAGGAAATCCCTAACTACTTACCTATGTAAAGTTACTGGCAGTTGTGATAGTGGCGAAAGTTTGGCACGAATGATGTAGTGACGTGAATTCATTGGTGCAATGCTTGCTGCAGATTGCACGTTACACATTAGAGATGATTTATGGTAGACCGTGGTGGGCGCGAGCCGTACCGCCGCGTACTATTATAGTATTGGCGGCATAGCTTCTCTGGGCAAATGCAGGCCTACCCTGGGAAAAAGGACCTGCAATGCCGAAGGGTTGTGTGGGAATAAAGGAAGGGAGAAAATCATTCCACATCTTGCAGGTTCATGGGGGAACCGAGCGCATGAATCGCGTTGAATCAGATCCTTCCTTCATAATTTTAACCTTTCGCCCGTGCAACGTATAAAAGCGATTTTTCTCGCTCTAAAGTCTTTTTAACTTGTTTTTCTCACCAGTTACTTATATACTTATCATAAACCAGTAGTCATCCAATGACTATTGTATGTGACGTCACTCGCAAATTTCCTTTGCTCATCACGCGCCCAGCGCCTCCGAATCGATGCGCGCGCGCAGCTTTCTCGACATTCCGGACCGACCTGTCTGAGCTCTCCAACTTGTAGGTATAGCTTATAGACAGACAGTCTAGTAATATCTTCGTTAGATAATAGTTTTTGTGAGAAATGCGGAATGAAATTAGTAATTGTTAATTTGATAACCTTTCGAAATATCTTTCCTAAATATTGTTATACTGTATTTATTTTTATTTCTTTCGTGAATAGTGGCTTATGCCCTTGCCATGTCTATGTACCTATAGTGTATCTATAACCCTCCCGATGGTCGTTAGAAAGGCTTCAATCATTCTGATCACGAAAGCCCATATCTTTGCATTCACTCCGAATGGTGAGAGCCAATGACGATGGGTCATAAGCATCGTGTAAACGTGTAGAAAACGGAGAAAAAGACATAGTAACCTATCGCTTTGTATGCATTTGAATACATTTCCCTGACAACTATAAGGTATCTAAGTACGTGATAGTACGTGATTGATTTAATCAAGACCGCGTTTGGAGATTTTCTCACATGTGCATCGTCGAGATGCTGCTAGCATGTTCGGCTAGCTGCCTAGTGCCTACTGGTAGTGGGCTACTACCTGCCGAACATGCTGTTTTTGGACTGTTTAAGATTAGGTTAGCAAGGTATACAGTCCAAGGCCTTACTTATAAACGCTGCTTAAAGTTAGTCAATGCTTAAAATCTTCTGTCAACTTTTGGCTGACTTGAAATGTCACGCGGCAACGCACGTTTATAACGCAGTGTTTATAAGTAACGCCCCAAGTGTTTTGTACTTAGTAGTTTATTTAGCAGTTTTATTTAGTGGTTGTTATAGTGCCTATGATTGTAGTAGTTTAGATAATATGCTGCAGTAGTTACCAGCCCAGCAGTTGGATGCAAGAAGCAAGTAGCAGCTGAAAATGGCGTTTCATTGGGAAGCATTTACTTATTTCTATGTTTAATACTGCACGCCTTCAGGCTGAGTGGAGATGAAACATGAGATGAGACTTTGTGACTTGATTACACAGTATAGTATAGTAATCTGAGGATGACGTGCGCAGTGCAGTGTCATGTAAAACTTTATTATTTTAATGTTCCTAGTGACACTGCAACTGTTAGTCGGCCGTGCTGCTTAACATCAGGTGAACGACAAGCTAGCCACGTCATTCATTCCTATAACAAACAAAGAACAGTTTTGGTATGTAGATACCAGATTAAAAGACCCTGTAGAATTTAAAAAAATGTTTCGTGACCTTAATTTCGGTTACCTTTCATTTGTCAAATCAAAAATATTTGCCACAGGATATTATGTTACTTGCTCCAACTAAAACGAAGGTCACGGATATAAATCCGAGGAGGTCAAATTACGGTTTTTTATTTATGATATCTGTCTACTTTTAAATAAATTGTCAAGAGCATGTAGGGCCACGCTTTAGTAGGGTTCCGTAGACGCGCAGAAAAATAAGTATTGTTTGTATTAGACATCCCCAAGTAAGTTTTAGTTTAAGTTTTCCACTTGCTTATCTCAAAAACATCGCACGATGCTGTCACCAATTTTTAATAATATTTTTACTAAGGTCTATCAACGTGTACCTAACATGACAAACATAATAATATCATATTGAAATAACCGGCCAAGTACGAGTCGGACTCGCGCACAAAAAATGAGCAAAAAATCGCGTCGGTTGGGGAGCGGCCTTTTATTCTGGTTTTCAGTATTTGTTGTTATAGCGGCAACAAAAATACAAATCATCTGTGCAAATTCTAACTGTCTAACTATTCATGAGATACAGCCTGGTGACAGACGGATAGATAGATAGACAGACAGACGGACAGCGGAGCCTTAGTAATAGCAAGCTTTGGCTAAGGAACCTTAAAAACCTTAGAGGATTTCTAAATGCTCTAAGTTAAAAACAGCATAACGCTGTCCTGTCACTAGAAAGCAAGACAGTTTTAATCTCACTAAACTAATAAAAACAAAAGACGAGTGCTTAGTGTTTACAAACAAAAGTATTGTTACCAGCCACCACGCTTCACTACACTTTTAAAGACGGTCACTGTCAAACTGTGAAATTGCGACCACTGACCATGAAATCACGCCGTCTGTTTACGTTCAGTTCACCTGAATGAATGAACTATTGTGGTTGTGGATTGAATGAACACGGTGATTTGCATTATTTGTTTAAATATTTTAGTCTATTCATTTGGTAGACGAGGCGACGTTCGTTACTGGGAGATGGAGAGAACATAGGTAATGGTATAATTACTTACTTACGTATAGTGGTGTAAAAGTTACGCAATTTTTTTGAGTGGTGCTTTCTGGGGGATTTATCACCTAATTAAAATTTATCAACTAAGTACAAGGTACAATACCTACTTCTTAAAACAGAATAAAAACTATTGAAATAATAATAATAATACTTATAACGCAGGGGCGGCTTTGTGGCGAGCCGTCGGTGAGTGGCGACACCACGTACCCTGATTCCAAGGGGCTAAGTGTGACCTCTGCCCCCCGGCTTGCCTTAACCGGCTGTCTGGAGGTGGAAGTCGCAAGAGCTAAAAACCTAAGCTCCAGGGTGGAAGTGTTAAAGGGCATAACGCCGTGAGTAGCGTTCAGTGAAAGTGCAGCACACCTCTCGACACCCTAAGCCACCCATACCAATGTTGCTTCCTCGGCACCAATATGCGGTAGCCACAACAGGAGGCCCTTTTAGTGGGTGGCAAGCCATCACCTGCCTCAAACATTTTGATATGAGACAAAATTGGCAGGTGCCGTTCTCTCATTCCATAACCCAATGTCACCATCCATCCAAAAGTTCACCATAACAGCCCAGATTTATTTTATACCTATTCGAAAAATAAGTCTATGATAATGCCATAATACCTTGCCTTGTCTGTTGTAATAATTAATCATGTATTCAAAAGGGCCTCTTGGTGTTAGCTTCGGCCCCACAAATGCCTTCCAAATGTCCGGGCTAGACCCGAGAGTCTAAAGACATAAAAGATATAATACTTACACATTCATTCTCAAATGATTCTAAATCAAAATCCATTCATGAAAAGATAATAAAACTATTGAGTGATCACAATAAAACCATAATTCAGCGTGACGTCTAAATTGCCCAAATAAAGCAATAACAATCGAGTTTAGTGATCGCAGTCTATCTATCTCTATCAACTATCTAATAATATAGAAATAAAACGCTGTCTTGTCTGTTTGTATTATATGTTTGCGTAACGTTTAGCTAAATCGATTTGAAAGTTTGAAAATGCGCACTAAATTGCTTGCTCATTTACATTTTGATACCGGAAAATTATGAGCCTAAATTAAGTACAACTTAGGTACAACTAGCTGCCTCTCTATTCATCATCATCATCATCATCATCATTTTTATCGTCAACAGCCTGGAGACGTCCACTGCTGAACATTAGGCACTCCGAGCGCGCCAATTTGAGTGGCTGCAGTGCGTGCTTTCGTAGCATAATATGTGTAAATACCGTAGGCGAGGGAGTAATTAATGTAACGTCAACGTAAGTCAGTTGTATGGGGCGCTGCACGCTGATCAAACGCCATACAATAAACTGTCGTACTTACGCTAACGTTTCACTTACTCCCGCGTTAATGTTCGTGCTAGGCCTATACAGATCGTCAGTCCACCTCGTGAGGGGTCTGTTTCTAATGAAGCCGTGATCTGCTTCTAGTCCTATAATAAAACCACATTTCACAATGTAATTGCTATACTACGCTAGGAGGTACTATTAGTTATTCTGTGGTACGCATTGCGGTTGCATGGTGCGGTTGCGTGTGGTAAGTCTTTGATCAACACAATTGATCAACATTGTGTTAATTTGTTCTTCCAATAGACCTCACTAACACATAACTTATGGCGTAATGTAACATCCAGGTTCAAACCGGTTTGACAATATGCATGACCATCGAGATTGATTGACACCATGAGAAGTTAATTGCTATGATAGCATGGCTTTTCAGTCATGGTGATGTAATGGGGATGTTTTATTGCCACCATTGTGACGGATGGCTGCGATTACAAATTGTTGCGTTCATATTATAGATTAAATAGAGCTCTACAGGAAACGACTTTTCGTCTATGCATGTTACGGTAGTATACGCTGAGAGCCGAACGCGAGCGGTCTCAAATGAAATCTAGGTGCGCTCCAGATGAAAACAGCTACAAGTTTTTCTAAAACTATACCTCATCATCATCATCATTAACAGCCTGAAGACGTCCACTGCTGAACATAGGCCTCCCCCAGGGAGCGCCACTTAGAGCGGCTGCTCGCCTCCTGCATCCATCGGCTCCCCGCGGCTTTCACCAGGTCGTCGGTCCACCTAGTGGGGGGCCGGCCTACGCTGCGTCTTCCAGTTCGTGGTCGCCACTCGAGAACCTTTCTTCCCCATCGGTTGTCAGTTCTACGAGCGATGTGGCCTGCCCATTGCCATTTCAACTTGCCAATCCTAAGAGCTACATCGGTCACTTTAGTTCTCCTGCGGATCTCCTCATTTCGGATCCTATCTCGCAGGGAAACACCGAGCATTGCTCTCTCCATAGCTCGTTGCGCGACTTTGAGCTTAGTAATGAGGCCAACAGTTAGAGACCACGTCTCAGTTCCATAAGTCATCACTGGCAACACACATTGATTGAAAACTTTTGTTTTCAGGCTTTGTGGTATTTTGGACGAAAAGATAGGTCGAAGCTTCCCGAACGCTGCCCAGCCGAGTTGGATTCTTCGGGCGACCTCTTTGTCGAAGTTGGACCTACCCAATTGGACAGTCTGCCCTAGATAGACGTATTTGTCGACAACTTCGAGAGTATCGTTCCCGACAATTACCGGTATAGGTGGAACATGGGCATTTGACATGATCTTCGTCTTGTCCATGTTCATCTTAAGACCAACCTGTCGGGAGACTCTACTGAGGTCGTTGAGCATGGTGCTGAGAGCATCGAGCGACTCCGCCATTATGACTATATCATCGGCAAAACGAAGGTTAGTGATATACTCGCCATTTATGTTGATGCCACATCTTTTCCACTCCAAGAGCTTGAAAACATCCTCCAATGCGTTTGTGAACAGTTTCGGAGAAATAACGTCTCCCTGTCTCACGCCTCTCTGCAATGGGATCTGTTCCGTACTCTGGTCTTGTAGTCGGACTGACATAGTGGCCTACTATACCTACCTATGTTTAATTATAGGAATCTACACCATAAACAAATAACGAATTGGTGCTATTATATAGAAATGAAAAAGAATACGCAAATTCATTCGTAAAATATTTATCTGTACGATTATGAAAACTTAGCCCTTTGATTAAAGATATATATACCACTGTTTTAATTCGTCTTGGAATAGGTGTTATTGATAATACCTAAATCAACCTGCACATCATTATAAAAATCGAAGCTCTCATTATACAAACGTCAGGGTCATCAGCATTGTAATGCGACGACCTGTGACTTTATGAGTACGATAATTTGCATAACACCTATAAAGAGAAATGCTATTTAGCATATCATTCTCCCTTAACTGCTGTTGCTAAACCAGGGCAAACTGAACTCTATTGTCATATGTATAAAGGTGAATCAAATTAAACCAACGTCAAAGTTATGGTAATAACAATTCGGTGTTATTGTTTTTTATTCTCACGCTGAAGAAAAATCAGTTCTGCTTGAATCTCAATTTGAAAGCTTTTTGAAGCCGTGAGAAAAAAGATAGGTCATCATCAAAGTGCAAATTCACTTTCAAAAATACTATGAGATTAGTAAGTAGGTACTTGGTATATTATAAACAACATCTATCTTCCAAATAAAGAAGCGTCATTAGCATTAACAGCTTTTGATGAATTTGATGTGACCTTTGCACTGTGGTCTGTGCACCTGCAGTGGCGCAAATCTAGTCATCTCTCGTTGTAGACGGTGAGACAGCAAGGTCACGAGTAACATTCATTTGGTCATATAAAGAACCTGTAACTCTTGAAATAATGAGCTATACAAACATACGTGTGGGCTGCTATTTCAAAGCAATTACTCACACTACTTATTTAACAAAATAAAAACCAATGTTTATAAAAGCCCATGTCAATACTAATATTTTAGAATTCAATTAGCTAACCACTATTTTTTTTTACTATAGAATGAAAGCATTACCTATGACCCTCCTGAAGAGGTCTCCAGCCTCCAGCAGGCTGTTAAGGCTTTCTGTAGGGTAATGGGGCGTTTCACACCACAAGTGGTTCGCACCGCGGTGTGAATCGCCCAAGTGCCCTAAATGAATTAACCCTAGACGTGCCACTAATTGCCTCCCCTGCAATGAATAGATAGATAGATAGATAGATAGATAGATAGATAGATAGATAGATAGATAGATAGATAGAAAATTCTTTATTGCACAAACAATAACAGTAGGTGAACTTAATGATGAAATGAATACTGAAATGAATACTTCTATTCTTTGAAAAAAAAAAAAAAGGCTACACGGTGGTGCATTATGATATCATTAAAATGTTATTTATTTTCATCTCATAGGTACCTACATTAATTTAATATACTTCATTTAATTATTTCTACTTACCTACTAATCCACGGCCAGTCAGCCACGCTCCATATGACAACGCGTGAACATGAAGTGACTCAGTTTTGCTCCGGGTTGCTCTCGGCCTAACATTTGCGTAACTTCACACAATATATTTGACCGTTCTCTCAGACAGTTTAAGCAATATAGAGGATGTTACGTAATCGAGTATTATTTTACGTTTCCCATATATAGGAGACTATTCTGACCTACTCTGGTAATGGGCCATTGTGAATTGTGCCACAGATAAACTAAGGTATTTTATTATGCCGAGTTTAAACCCATGGACAATTTCGTTTTTTGCAAGATCTTTGCTAAAGACCTCGTAGAGCTTTGCCGTTGTCAATTTTTATATTTATAACCTCATCACTTTTACCAGAATAATTTGAAAAACAAAATGGTGTGCCGTAGGCCCAGCACAAATATTTATGCGCGCGTAAGCAGTTGTATGGACTTTGATTTGACCCCTATTACGATTGAGCTAGCAGCGATGCTGACGCGCGTATGCCGCTCAACTGCTGTCAAAATTGTATTTACTAAATATTCGTGCTAGGCCACAGTTGTGTGGGGCGCTGATCAAATGCCATACAACTGGCTTACGTTAACGTTAAACTTATTCCTGCGTAAATGTTCGTGCTAGGCCTACCGGTGATGACTTATATTTCGGTACTGAGACGTGGTCTCTTACTGTTGGCCTTAGGAGTAACCTCAAAGTCGCGCAATCGGAGTTTCCTTGCGAGATAAGATCCGAGATGAGGAGATCCGTAGGAGAACTTAAGTCACCGATAATTAGCAAGTTGAAGTGGCAGTGGGCAGGCCACATCGCTCGTAGAACTGACAACCGATGAAAAAGAAGATTCTCGAGTGGTGGCCACGAACCTGAAGACGCAGCGCGTATTTAGTTCAAAGAATAAAGGAATATTGCAGTTAAAAAAAATATGAAAAATCAGACTTGAAGCCATGTAGGAGTTATAATTGCTCAGTTGGTTGTAAGATTAACTTGCAATCTATAGATGACGGGTTCGAACCCTGCAATGGCTTGATTCGAGTATTTGGTGACAGAGAACATCGTGATGAAACCAAGTGGTCTCTAGATATTTGCTCACCTTTACTATCTAACATAGTAAATAATTATAATTATTTTAATTGTGGTGCCCACTTGCAGTGCTCACAGTGCCGCGAAGTGAATGCATTGGTGCAGTTGCATCAATCCCTTTATTATTATTATTATGTTTGCGTTGGGAAATGATGTGTACTTATCGAAAGAGAAATGAATGTTTTGTGGTAGGCATAATGTTATGATCTAGGAATAAGGAATTGCTTTTAAGTAGTTCTAGATTTATATTCGTGTTATGTTAATCCTATTAGGTAAGGCTTACTCGTGGTGAAATGATAAAGTCTTACATGAGTCTTACTATTTCCAAGAGTTTATTTCATAGGAATGTTACCATAGTGACGATAAGCTTAATTTTTCTAACAACATTTTAAAACTTAAACTTATTTCAAAACTATGCGTAAAATACATCTAATTATATACCATACTACTTAGGTGTCGATTTATGCAAACTGAAAGTATAAATGTATGCACATTCGTCTTAAAAAAAAAACAAAATAAATTGAGTAAAGTTAAAAGAGTTTAAACACTCACTTATTATTGAAAAAATAAGCAAATAAAACCTCATTTATTTGCTAAACCCAGTGTAAGGTAAGTTGCAACGCGGTTTTAAAAAGTTTCAAAATCGTTTATCTATATGCAAGATACTTTTATAAGTAAGTAGGTATAGTGAATTTTGTAACGCGTTGCTAAGTATATTAAATTTGCAAAACATAAGAAAGTTGCATCCTCCAGCCAAGGATTTGTTGTGAATGGACTATTGACTATTTATTTTATTCTTACTTATTTTTATTGATAAACATGCATTCGTGGTTTTCATAATATGCATTTAAAAAATACAATGCATAAGTTACTACTAAAACGGTAAATAATTAGGTGAGTACCTATACATATACGTAATCGTAACAATAATTACTCCCGCCCAGTGACGCTGTAAAGGTCGGTAGAAACCAACAGCTTTAGTCCGTAAAAAAAATTTGGTGTGAGTAGTTTTTGACCAGTAATAGTGATTTCGTTTTAGAATATGTTTAGTTTTATAAGGATTTCGTGTTGTTTTTATACCGATATTTGAACCTACACTACTGTAGGGTAAGTTGAATCCCGGTCTACCTAAAGTATAGGGACAATTTTTTCCACCAAACGGTACGGTACTTATTCTAAGACGGGACATTTTTAACTTGAGCTTGTAAAACTTAGATCGGATTCTTTTTATCCTTCATGAGACCACAGATCGTACAAAAAATATAGGTAGGATCTGTGCATGAGACTAGCTTTCAATGAAAGAGCTATGATAAAATTCAAAAACTCTCATAGCTAACCAAGTAACCACACTATGAGTCAACATAAATACTTAACCACAATCAAAAAGATAACTTATCCTATCTCTGCTATTACCAGCTTACCATCCATTCCACCGCATTACCAACATACCACGTTACGTTGCTGGTTCATGTGGCTATTAGTGGTTATTTGTACCAGGCCGTGGGAAACTGGCGAAGTGTGAGGTGTAGACCGAGCGGAGAGTCCCGGAGGTTTACTGAAAGCATTTTCCATTGAGCGGAAAAAAGTTTCTTGTTTCGTTTCAGGACCTTGTTGCTGAAACACTTTTCACTTCATAAACAACGTTTTATCAATCTTTTTGTCCAGTTTTTTTTTATAAGTATTATCTGTGTATTGTAATGTTGTAGGTACTATGTAAAGTCTTGAATGAAAGTTTATTTATTACCTCTTTGACAAGTACCTATAATTACTTACTTACTTACTAAGTTGCGCCCCGCGGTTTCACCCACGTACAATAGAATGCTATGTATTATGCTATGATCCAACGTATACCTGAACTATCTGTACTCATTACAAATGTTAATCAAAGCCCAACCGTGGTGGTAAAAACATTCATTCACAAACTTTTGCATTTATAATATTATTAGGATTAATATTTAGTAGGTACCTACCAAGGGTAATAGCCAGTACCCCTAGTACGAGTTTCAATTGTTTACTAAAACTTGATCCGTTTACGTTTTCTCCCTTTTCTTCCATACATTTATGTGAAGCGCCCCTAGCGAACACGTTGATGAACTAAAAATTTCAGTACAAATTATAAATGGATTCGCGCGTATTCACGTATTGGAAAACTCGTACTAGGTGTAATCAGGGTATTAGGAAAATCACTGTAATTTTTACCTAAGTTGTAATTTTTATTGTGGTTTACAATTCTACGGAACCCTAACGGCTGAACCAAAAGCGTGGGGAAGAGTCGGCAACACTTGATTGCGGCTCTACACCTTGTACGGTCCGTAAACATTGTTGACATTTCCTCAGTAAATTATAGAGAAGTCGATAAAACGATTGGATGGTTGGACCTACTCATCATAATTAATGACCTTACCTACTAATTTAACACTAAGTATGTATAAAAGAGATTAGTAAAGTTGATAGGTAGTTGAATTCTCTATTAGTAACTAGGCAATGTCGAAACAGAGCATACATCCATGGATGAGGAATAAATAAAAAACTAAATTAGTCTTACGATGCCATTTTTTTATCTGTACACAGATTAGAAAAAAATATGAGTTGGTTGATTAGAGGGGTATTTTCTCTTGGACAGAACCGGAAGCAGTCGATATTATAAAAGATAAAAAAATGGTACCATCTGCCGCTACCATCAACTTTGATTTATGTACCTAGGCCCTGGTTAGTGAATATTTATTTATAGTGGTATAGTATTTATAACCTAAGTATAGGACCCAGTTATAAAAAACAAGAAACTCGAAGCTCTACTGAGCTTCTTTTTTTGTTATGAGAATGAATGATTTGACGAGCTAGTCGTTCACCAGTTGATGTTAAGCAATACGGGCGCCCATAACAGTTGCAGTGTCACTCTGAACTTATGATTCTATGTTGATGTTTAAAATAATAAAGTTTCGCGTGACACTGCACTGCGCACGTCATCCTGAGACATCATACATCACACAGTCTAGTAATCAGATTACTAGACTGTGTTTTAAAAAAAATGTAAAAAAAATGTCGTCGTTTAAAATAATTTCTGTATGTAATCACAAAAGAGTTATTTCAATTTCACAAAACAAACTGCGTTGTACGAAAAATCAACAAAAATCTAAAAGTTAACGACAATTTGATACAGCTACTTCACAATAACCTTTAACTCAAAATCCCTTTACAAGTGAGTAAATGATATTCAATTTATAATAATACCGTTTTTGGCACAGCCAGCTCACTCATACGCCTGCGGCCTTTAAAATGGTACAACGGTACTTTTACTTTCAGTTTGGCAACACCCACTGTTGTTACGAAATGTTATAACAAAATTTAGAGTAGGTACAATATCTTATTCTTTAAAAAAGGTGTTAACTTGTGCATTATATTTTGAAAGTGATGTGTTGAACTGTTGTCATATTATATTCCATTCTGAAGCGAGACCATCTTTTGCGAATGTCAGGCAGGTATACCAATATACCATACTTATACCTGAAGTATCGTACATATACATTGCATATGTACCTAAACTAAAAAGTTTTGAAAATGTGTTTAATTACGATTTTGCAATAGAAAAAAGATAACATAGTAATGAGTACCTGTAGTTAGGTAATTAAATAATTACTATTCAAATAATCATCATCATCATCATCAACAGCTTGAAGGCGTCAACTGCTGAACATAGGCCTCCCCCAAAAAGCGCCACTTTGAGCTGCTGCTCGCCGCCTGCATCCATCCGATGAAAATAAAATGTGAAAATAATCAGTGTAGCAGTAAAGTACCTGTAGGTATGATCACTTAATATTCATATCTTAGAAAATACAGAGTCTTCAAAACTTCCCATCGAGAAAGCAAATTTATGCCTAAAGCATTTCACGCCTCACAATATAAATAAATCGCTCTTCATTTCGTTAAAGTTACACATGATATAATATTATACACTCAAAACTTCACTTCGAGCGTCAAGCGGCCGGATGCCATCACGTAATGTCAAAAGTTTACTCTTATTTTTAAAGGAATGTCGCTTGACCGGATGACCGGTAACTTTAAAAAATGAAATTTCCTGGATGCCGGCAGGTGGTCCGTGGTCGTAGTGACGAGCGATAGCGGATTGCTTAGGTCATCAGCTCAATACGTTTCCGGAGTTTTGGCGGGAACGCGGAAATGTTCACGTCGTTGCATTGTATTATTTCTCAAAACTTGTGCTTTATCCAGTATTAATGTTTAAAATTGGTGGCGTTTTACGCATTAAGTGCTGAATTACGGGCATGAGTGTGGGCAAGTGATATGATGTGGTGAAACGTGAGCTTTCGTGTTGCTTCCAAAATTACATAGAAGCTTCTAGTAAAGTTGCCACCACTTTACTGGAGCATGACTTAGACTGGACTACGACTACCTGACTTAGACTGGACTATGACTATGACCAACACTTGACTTTACGTGATAATATTCTTTAACGATGAAAAATTACAATACTTGACACTGGCTAAATACACGATGTGTGGAGCCAAAATAAAAGAAAAAAAAATACGTTTCTACTGTTGCGACTTGCGACACGGGTCTTCTCTTCATGGAGATAGTTTAGGCCATCCATGACACTGGCCAAGTGCGGGTCAGGAATATTAAAATCCTATGCTGTAACGAACAAATTCTGATACAATTTGGTGTGTTGGTACTTGGTTGGTACTTAGATACTTATTTTAAGGTCCTGGAAAACCCATAGGATAGGATACTTAAACCCATGAGCGTTTGGCCCAGGGAGTCTAGCATAGACCCTTTCCATCAGCGTTAACGCCAAACGATAACCGAAAATGTATGAGAATGACATTACTGCGGGACGTCCCTCAGGCCCTCAGGGGTGTAACCGCGAAATGTCAATGAATAGATAATAGAGAAACAAGGAAAAGAAACCAGTACCTAGTGGCACGGCTGCAGCTGCTGCCTGCAGTCAGCTACGGATTTTTTATTTACATATTATGCCTAATAAATAATTTATTTTAAGTACCTCGGATAATGATGGCTCAAAGTTATAATTAAAAAATTAAAAACTTCTGCACTCATTGTCGTCAGCATCGCGTGTCGCGCTGCCTGTCGAGCGTCGCGTGACTTTTAGTGTTCGATGGTATTTTATTTTAAGTCATATTAATTTTATTGCGATTGTTTTATTAATTGAGCAACATTTTATTAACTGAGATCTTATTAATGGATGGACTCTATCAGATTATTAAAGAAATCAATTAAATTATTATCATGCGCTGCTTATGCTATGGTAGGTATATGTATAGTAATTGTTACATAGGAATTAGCTTACACAAACCTTACAGTAGGTACTTACCTAATTGTTGTAGAACAGTATAAGTAGTACATACCTACTGTAATACTGTTAATAAAAATATAAAAATCTTTCCACAGTTCTATAATATAGCATGGGGGCTAAAAAAGTTCGGGCTATTTTTCGCTTGTACTTAATGGGAATTAAGTACAAGCGAAAAATAGCCCGAACTTTTTTTGAAAAATTTAGTAATCGTGTTTAGAGAGTTACTAGTTAGGGTCCAGTGTATTAATTTGGCCCAATACTTCGCCAACACGCAGTAAATGTCGCTTGATAATCTTCCGTTAGGCAGAAATAAAATAATTCGTAAAATAGCCCGCGTTATTCCGTTGTATGAGATGAGGCATCTGTACTGTAGGTATTATATTATCTGGGAATATAGGTACCTAAAACAAGAAGTTAGGTACTTTCCTACATCATAGGACCCCTACCTCCAGGTGGGTTGAGTAGGTAGGTATTATGTATCAAAGAGCATAATATTATTATTTATATGCTATATTCTATATTATTATTAATTCTATTCTGTGAACTAGCTTGAGGTCTTACCCCTAGCCCTATGTATATTGTAGCCCGTAGGTTTGTTTCCTTGTTTCGGCACTTTACTATAGTCCTGACGAAATAAATCCTAGCACAACTAGTTCGTAATAGGTAATCATAATCACTAATAAGTGATTAGTAATTACCAATTTAGTAGAGCTAATTATTTTGAATTTTCCGCCTATCTTATGATGTATTGTAAAGCCATGTCAAGGAAAAAAACCAATTAACATTCAAGTTGCCAGTATACAAAACAATTCATCATTCTGAATCGATTAAAACTTAATTTTAAATATAATTATTATGAATAAACATTAAAATTTAAAAAAAACTAGTGATTTTGTATTATAGGAAAAATTTGCTCGTGAATTAGATTTTTCAGTTTATTTTTTATATTTATTATTATTGAATGCTAGTATATACAGGGTTACAGGAAAAATCGTGCTAGATCTGTTAAGAGCGTGGAGTACCCATCACTTCTGACTTATTTCACTATGAAACACCCTAGGCTAAACTTTACCCTTTTCGAGATATTCAATTTTTAATTTTTTTATTGAAATATTTTGTGTCTTCTTATTATTATTATTATTGCATTTTTACATGTGTAATAAGATGCTTTAGGACGTCAATCATTAAAATAGTACATAAGTTAATTGAATAGACCGTAGTAGACAAGTGAAAGTTAAGATATAAAAAAAATATTAGAAACTGTATTGTTTTCTAAGGGATATCTACAAAAATATTATTAGTTTAGCCTAGGGTGTTTCATAGTGAAATAAGTCAGAAATGATGGGTACTCCACGCCCTTAACGGATCTAGCACAATTTTTCCTGTAACCCTGTATATTGAATGTAGTTTTTTTAATAAATAAACTAAATCAAAATTCTAAGATCAGAAAGTCTGATAAAATCATCCAGCATGGCATGGTCGGGAAAGTCTACACCTGTTACGTTACCTACAGACTTACTCCTTGATGAAGTGTCAGCCCTAACGTAAACTATTTTTCATCTTACACCGCCAAAAGATTTTGTTCTATGGATAAAGTAAAATGAACTTAAATTTAAATTCTGTTTGTTTCAGGTGACAGCCTTGGCTGTGCTCAGCATAGCATGGGCAAAAAATTCGACAGCAAAAACGAAACCGAAACGACAGTTAGATAACATACGAACGCCACAAAACTTGCAGTACTCGCTAGTCCTTCCGCATTCAAGGGTGCAGCATTTTCGATCACTAAGCAACAGCAATGTCAGAAAAATCTCTCATGGAACCGCGAGAGGAGGAAAATTACCGCCGTATGCGGTTCAGATGGAACCCGTAGTGCAATACTCGCAGAAAGATCCCCTGTATGATCCCAAGCAGGATAATCTGGAGGATTCAGTTGTAAACAAAAACGAGATTTACGCCCAACCCAAAATATTAAACGTTCATGATTCTGAAGAAAGTTTTGGCCCACCTTACGGGTCTTTACCAACTGCGCCACTTTATAGTCATGAACCACATCCCCAATACTACGATGCTCCTGAGCCCATAATAGAAATCATTATTAAGGAATCAAACGAATCTCTACCAGCGCCACCACCACCACCAGTACAGAAAAAGAAAAAAGAACCCGTTCATGTCTTCTATGTTAAATATAGCAAGGATCCACATTCAAAGGATAAAGTTATTTATGAAAAACCAATTCCTGCCGTTACTCCTTCAACTAACGAAGAGGACCACGAAGAACATCATCATGAGGAATATATCACTGTTACACCAGAACCTTATATTCCTGTCAAAACGACCACTTTGAGAGCTATTATTAAACCTGAGTCTGAAGTATATCACAGCGATAGTAGCGTGAAAGTTACTTTTGGCAATGAAGGGCGTCATTATGGTGACAGACGAGAAGGAAGTTCTCACAATGAAGAAAGAGAGGAAACGGCTCCTAGACCTGCAATAGCTTTCCCAAATCAGCCACTCACTCAAAATCACCCGTCTCTAGAAAGCCACTCTCCACGGTCTGTTTCTTCACAACCCCAATTCAGTCATGGAACAGAAACAAAGTCTACAGTTTACCACCCTAATGTGCATAGTTACAGAACAAACGCACAGCATGCACAAAGCCGTATTCAATTCCAGCCTCAACCTTTTCCTACTGAACAACAATTACCTAGCCAAAACCCAACATCAATTCCTTTTAGATCACAGTCTCACGCTCCACGAAATCCATTTGGATCGCCTTCTTCTTTGATTCCCAATCCTGCCTTTGCAAATGGACCTCCTGGAATTATTGAACATTTTGGGGGCCCTACTACTGCTACACCACTAGGCCCGGTTTTCCCAACAGCTTTCCCTAGAACAAACAACGGGCTTTCATTGCATTCTCGTCCCAGCAATCCACCTTCGTTTGGTTCACGTCCTTTCAATGGTCCACCCAGAGCAAGTTTTCACTCTGGACCACAAAGGCCTTTCCACCAACAACAACAACAACAACAGCAAAAGCAATATTTTGATGAAACAAAGTATTTACAAGAAAATTATCATACCATAACTACCGAACAAGTTGACCCACCTAAAGAGCAATTGTTACCAAGTCGTCAAACTCCCACATTTAGTCGAGTCCCTCAAGCTAGTCCAAGCCCTACACCTATTCCGTTCCAAGGTCATTTTAATCGACCTCAAATCTCCCATAGCCAACAACTGCCTCAACAAAGACCACAACAACATTTTATTGATTCAACTCACAGTAAACCTTCTCTAACAGTTAGCCCTAGTAGCTCTCCGTTTTTCAACTTAAAGCCATCACCACCACATATTGAAAACAATCGTTCTCCTTTTCAACAAGCTTCTCCACAATTTAGTTTCCATCAAGGTCCGTCAGCCATACCTCCTCAACATACTCAGAATTCTTTTTCAAGTTCCGTTACGGTATCACCTTCTCCTATTTCTCACAATCAGTTCCTTCCTCAGCCTTCTTCTCCTACTTTGTACAATTTCCAACCCTCGCCCTCACCATCGTCAGACCCAGTGTATTTTCATCGTCAAAATTCTCCTTCCGAAAGACCACATTTCCAGTCACATCAAAGTCCAACAGAGCGACCACTATTCCAATCACACCAAAATCCTTCAGAGCGACCACAATTTCAATCACACCAGAGTCCTTCAGATCGACCACAGTTCCAGCAATCTCATGGACCTTCGGAGCGGCCACAGTACCAACAAGCTCATGGGCCATCAGAACGTCCTTTCCAACAAAACAAACAAACGTTTGTTCAACAAAGCCACTTCCATGATCAATCAAACTTCAACCATCAGGAACATGTTAGCCAGTTTGTTCCTAATGGCGGTGAACTGATTCCAGCTATATCAAAGTATGAACAGCATATAACTGTTAACGGTCCTACAGCTGAACCAAATTACAGTGGGCTAAGTGAATCCAGCCAACCATCATCAGCTCCCTCGCTTAATGAGCAGCACTATCATCAACAGCAACAAAGAGAGCATGAGCGCCAGCAGCAACATCAACACCAGCAGAAAAATCAACAGCGACAACAACAACTGCAACAGCAACATCAACAGCAACAACAACAGCATCAGCAGCAGCAGCAGCAGCAACAACAACAACAACAGCAACAACAACAAAAACAGCAACAGCAACAACAACAGCAACAACAGCAACAACAACAGCAATATGAAGCCGAACAAGAGCAAGTAAGACAACAGTTGGCACATAATGTTAGAAAACAACAAGAGGAGATTGAACGTCTACAAGCTCAACTCTTGCACTCGCAACAGCAACAGCACCAAGCCGAACAATATAACCAACACATTGAAAGTACCTCTCCAAGATCTCAATATATTCAAGAAAGGTCACGACCGCAACCCAGCACGTCATCTCCGGCATATTACCAATCAACGTCTAGAACCGTTGAAATAAGACCTACTACACAAAAATACGTCTCTTCTACTGCAAACTCTATTAGCAGTACCGCTGAAACTAAGAAACAAGAAAAGAAAAAGAAACCTGCGTTTGAACTCCCTGATGAAGTCCCCGATGACCTCCGTGAGCAGTTGTTGTCTTCTGGTATTTTAGACAATGCTGACATTAGTGTATTAGACTACGATAAGGTTGGAGATACTTCATTAGATTCGCTTCCACCAGATCAATTAGCAAACTTCTTCAGTGCAGGGGGAGGTCAGCAAATAGCATCAAGTGAAAATCGACCAATTTATATAAAACCTAACGGAGATGGAGTTGAGTCCAGAATTGTTGATGATATGGAAGAAGATCAGGACATTGCCGCATCGGAAAATATCCCAAGTTATGTTGTCCCACCTGCTTCGAACAATCAAGCTGTAGAAATGAAAGTTGTTCATTTTGATCCTAATACAGCAGAAGGACAACAAATTGCAAATGAATACGTACAAGAAAATGCAACAAGAGTAGAGCCTGTCGCGCTAAATGATAAGAAATACAACAGATACTTGCCGTTGAAAGTAAGCGGCAACCAGTTTCCTTTGCCAGACATTCTAAAAGGCAGAAAAGTAACCTCAGTTGTTGTATTGGCTCCAGTTGAAACTGAAGCTTTAAACAGTGAACATTCGAGAAAAGAACGATCAACAAACAGCCTAAAAGGTATCAAATTTATTGCTGGAGATAGTTTACAAGATTTGTTGAAGAAACCAACAACAGATAACTTCAAAAAATGGTTAGAAGTTGAAAAGAAAACAGCTACAGATCTGCAATCTATTATATTATTAGTGACTGGGTAATTATTGCACATTAATCACACAAATATTTTAAATGCCTTCATCTTCACGATCACCATCATCATCAGCCTAAATAATATGTCCATTATTGAACATAAGACTCCACCATAAAGCGTTACTTTGAGTAGCTTGCCGCTAGCATCCATAGGCTCCCCGATCCAGTGGCTTCGTTGGTCCACCTAGTAGAGAGGTGGCCTACGCTACGTATTTTCTAGTGTATGATCTCCACTCGAGAACATTCTTCCCCATCGGTGGTCGGTTTTGCGAGCGATGTGGCCTGCCCACTGCCACTTCAACATGCTAACTCTGAGAGCTATATTATGTGACTTCAACTCTCCTGCAGATCTACTCATTCCGCTTTATATCTTTTAAAATAAATTGATGTTGTTAATGAAGCCCTACTATCTTTTTCAGAAATGAAAAACCGGAAGAAGAAAGAGAAATCTTCATGTACGACATTACATCAGGAAATGTTAACAAGCTCAGTGGTGAACTATCAAATGCATTCGTGGAAGCTGCTGAAAACAATTCCCTGAGCAAAGATATTGAAAAATTAGCTATTGAAGGAGAAGGAACACCTGAAAACTTTAATAAGGACAATGATGATGTTATAGCAGAAGGTTCCGAAAATGTGCCATTATTCGTAGACTTATCGGATGTTAGACTAGATGCAGATAACAGCAATTACGTTTCAATATCATCAGGTTACAGTAAAACAAAACTTGGCAGATCACTAAGAAGACTTTCATAAAATAACAACGCTTTATGGCGTCTGATCCTTGTAAATAGTATAGTTTTAGTATTACTAAATTAAATTGGCGCATTAATGCGTATAGTCGTATTTTTATACAAAAGTGATAATGGTTGTACAATATAAAATAACTGCCCTCTAAACTACTTGTCCACCTTATTTATTTACCTTTAAAAAATAGATAACAAGGGTACCTATACCTACGTAGGTAAGATCCTAATAGACAACATCAATCAATCTATTTTATCCACCAAACGTCGAAGTTAAAAATAGTAGAATGAATGAATAAATGAGCGTTCGTTTATAAGAATATTGTAACAGATGAAATGCATTTATAAATTCAAACTATACCTACATAGCCATCATCATAAGCCTATTCTCGTCCACTGCTGGACATAGGCCTCTCCAATAGCACGCCACTGAGCTCGGTCTTCAGCTCTCTGCATCCAGTCTCTACCAGCCGCTTTCCGCAAGTCGTCACTCCACCTAGCCGCAGGGCACCCTACACCCTTTGCCTAAACGTGGTCTCCAATCAAGAAACCGGTTATCAGTTCTTCGAGAATACACACTATACTACATAGCCATAGTGAAATGGATTATGGGAGTACTATTACTTGCGTCGATCGATACTGGGGTGCCATCACACCTTCCGCAGACACACGTTAGGGCTGGCGCCGCCGTGGCTAACGTGGCTCAGCAGCTAAAACGGTGAAAATATAGTAATCTCAGTAGCGCGAGCGGTCACACATTTGAGCCGTTTGGTGTTGAAATCTGGGTCCGTGGGGACCGGGAGCTCATCGAGTTTAAAAAGTATATCATCGCCTGGTTGGTGCGTCGCGTGACCATTATGCTGGCACTTATTTGACTCAATGAATCAGTATTGCAATGGCAATTCAACAACGCAATGCTGCCAGCATGTTGGGTACCTACTGGTAGTAGGCTAATTAGCATTGAGGCTGTATATTATTTTAAGCAGTCGTGGCTAGGTAGTATACAATACAAATGTTCATTGGTAGTGTATCTATTTATAGCAGATTTTAGTGCCTAATGTTTATTATTGTAGTAGTTAGTTTGAGGAATGAAGTATTCTAACATATTAAAAAAGTCAACCATGATCTGAAATAGTGGTTGAAAATCTTGGCCTTGCACAACACGCACGTGGCTAGTTTTTACTAAATTATATTTACTGTTATACTACGGATACGAAGCACTTATGCACTATTATCATACCTAGTATTCTTGCACGACGTGTGAGGTTAAAACGAGTAGTTAAAATAATAGATTTGTAAGTAATGTTCACAGAATTCCCCCTATTACATAGGTCAGTCTTTGGTAATGTCGATGCAATCTCACAGAGCATAAAAAAAACGCTTCGTCTAGGTGCGAAAGCGTCATCTTTTTCAAAGCTCTGTGATGAAATCTCGATATAAGGAAGCGATACGGCAGGGCTAATCGCTAATCGGATTTAGACTAGTATAATCGATTTTGTTTTCGATTTTGTAATTTGTGAGCTAGCAACACAGAATCCGTCAAAATTGTCAGATGCTAACTGTGACTGTCAGTGTCATTGCCATCAGTCAAGTATATGGATTATTTTATTTTGTGGAAGGTTTGTACCGCAGCGTAAAATTCGCAGTATTTTGATTTTTTCATGAGTTTTTCGTAACAATAAACGGATTTATAATGATGGAGGGTTCACTAAGCAAATGGACAAATGTGATGAAGGGGTGGCAGTACCGCTGGTTCGTGCTGGATGAGAACGCTGGGCTTCTATCCTACTACACGGTAAGTGACGTATCAGATCATAACTTGACGAAATTATCACCGACCAGTGTTTTTATACGACTTTCTACCCAGCCTATTTTCTTATCAATAACAGATTGTGCTATTTGTGCTCAGGTTTCTTTTGTTTGTGTTATGAATTTGGTTTTATATTTTACCATACAAAAATTAAGAACAACCTCATTCAGATCTTCAAAGGTTTCTGCGTTATATTTTTAATAAACCGAATGCATAGGCAGTACTAAATTATAATATAATTACACCGCTGTAGTGTCAAGGCCACGGTTATCTATAGAATCTTCAGATATTTACACAATACTCGGGATAGGTTCAAGTCTAATGAATCGGGTTGTGTTGTAGTACTAGACAAATACAACATGCTTCATGCATGTTAAATAGACCATTGTATTGTTAGCAAATGATGCAAGATATTTACTTAGATTAGTATTCACGTTCAGCTGTCAATAGCTTACCTATCATTTACTTATGTGGTTATGGTTTATTTGAATCCACTAATTTTGCAGATTACAGCTTACAACTTTTTTTATATATAGAAATAAGTCCTGTTGTTAATAAATACAAACACACTAAGACAACTTGTATTTTTCTGGTATTTATATTGTAGATGTCTAATTATTATTTATTTTTAACAATATTACCACTTTTACTATGTTTTCGAATATAGTTCTTTTTGAAAAAATCATAAAACATATAATATACAAATATTACGTTAGGAAAATACATTGTAGCAACACCATACGGTGCAGGACAGCTCGGCAGGAACACTTGGCATGAGTAGATCAACATTACCGTAAACTGGACCTGGAAAGTATTCGAAACGTAAATGATTAACCCCTGGTTCCTAATGTGTTTGTTAAACTCATGTTATTAAAAATACAGAATGCTCATTGGATGCCTGTTCTTCTTCTTATGCTGGCATCTCCTACCGGAGGTCGGCTATCATTAGGGAAATATTTAATTTGGAACCTGCTGCGCAGAACATTCATTCATTCATTTCTCATGCTAATCTTAAACCACATGCGAAGATTTTTGAGCTATGAGGAACATCTTGTTCCAGGTTGCCTTTTGATCATTGGCTATTGTCAAACAATGAGTGTATAGTATTTAGTAGGTTAAGTTAAAATGAGTTTGATAAAGGTACGGGGAACTGTTTCTATTTTTGTCTATTTTTGAGTTGTGTCTATTTTTGTGTAGGTGAAAAGTAGCCTATACACATGTCTCAGTAATAATAATATACTATCTACACTACAGGCCACATCGCTCGTAGAACAGACAATCGATGGGGAAGAAAGGTTCTCGAGTGGCGACCACGAACTGGAGACGCAGTGTAGGCCGGCCTCTCACTAGGTGGACCGACAACCTGGTGAAAGCCGCGGGGAGCCGATGGATGCAGGAGGCAAGCAGCCGCTCTAAGTGGCGCTCCCGGGGGAGGCCTATGTTCAGCAGTGGACGTCTTCAGGCTGTTAAATGATGATGATCTACACTACACACATTATTTTCTTTGCAAATTGGTGTGCCTTATTTTGCAAACCACACCAACATCCAAATGAACAGGTTTTTTTATACCTTATATTATGTGACCTTTATAATTATGAGGCACTTTTTAATTGTTCCCTCAATGCTGAGGATTGAGCCCTAAATCCAATAACATTTTGCTATATATAAATTTAACTATGTCGCTACCAATGGTACATTGCCATGCTCTGGCACATTCATTTATGCACCACCTGCTTTGGCATCATCTTCATCATCATTATCACTGGAACAGCTGTGCCAGCGACCCAAGGCCGTTCTCCGCTACTTCAAGGAGTTGGGATGGCTAGGGGGATAGGCTGGCGGGGGGTAAATGCACAAAACACCCCATGCGGGACGTCAGTGCAGGCCTTTATCGCCCCCACTTAGAATAAGAATAAGATTAAGAGGGACCAAATTCTGACATCACTGCATGTTTGAGTGTTCTCTTTCTATTCCTGTTTTTAAAATGCTTGTAACTTTGTATTTTTTGAAATATTTTATTTTGGTTTGCACAACTGCTTTATTTTTTGAATATGTTAATTTATGCAATAAAATATATTAGTCATCACGATTATTATCGTTAGATACATACCATCTGTAACACAGTTAGCCACAGCTTGTACTTAGCGAGAAAGGCCTTGGTCCTCGGGCCTCCTTCAGCTGACAGCAAATAATAGCTGTACATGATCACATGGACACCATTGTTCAGCATCGGAGAGAATGACGCTATTCCACCTGAAATTAATAATAATAAATAAATTAGAAATAATACCCAACCCAACAATCACTTCCATAGATACTGGACTAGCTAACTAGGATTTCCTGTACCCAGGAACTACGAGGACCATGGTCCCACAACACCCAGACACAGAACGAGTATCTGCGCTTTTTTTGTACATGTGCACGAGTACTTTTCGTATGGGAATCGAACTCCGGTTTTTGAGCCAACCTACTCAACCACCACACCACAGAGGCTGTCAACTTTACACAGCTGTCAAAATTTTCGGTTTGTATTAGTATTAGTAGGGATATGGACACGTGGGGATTACTGTTGAGATGATGAGGTGGTCCTACTCTTACGGCGGGCGGAGGGCCTTGTCATGTTTCTTGCTTGATGAAATTCAAAGAATAATGATCACAAATATCAAATTTCTTCCTGCGGTGCTTCCCTATTCTTCGAAGCTATTCTTACGCATTACGGTCGAACTTAATATTCTTTTCTGTAGGTAGATAGACTTAGGCAAAAAGGCCGAAGTCTGTAGTCTGTAGTTTACTATTTACGTAGAAAGTTATTTTGTACCTTATAGGGTCGCTTTATGCATAGCAAAAATATGGCGATTACGTTGCGTTTTTTCATTACTTTTCCATTGTCGGTACAAATAATTAGTTATAAAAGAAATGCTTATTGTTATAAAAAAATAAGCTTATAGACGGATGCACTGAAACATAGCTTATCACTATGATTTATTTCAATGGGGTGTCTTATTATAATGTAACATTTTAGGACGTTTGAATGATTTTTTAGAGGTCACTTCACGATTTTTTTCTATCGATAAAACTTTTCGTAAACGTGTTTCGGTTTCGGCAGATGGAAAGAAGACATGACCAGTATTAACGTGCATTTTTTTCAATCCTGTAAATGGTATACGTTTTGAGATAATCACATTTTAACTTAGAATTAGCCGAAGCAACCGCAAACAGTATAGCTGATATTTTAGCTTAGCATTTATCCACAATGTTGATCGTAGCATTCACAAATCGGTTTGTTTGGTTATGTCAGATATTGAGACCAACATTAAGGGTTTTATCAGTGAGTGGGTGCTGGAGTGGACAGTTGGACACCCACTGTTGGATCTCAAGTGGATCAATCTTAACTGTGTAAGTACCTATCCTGTTATGTGGAAGTTGGGTAACATAGAGCGATGGTCAGCATGCCTAAAGGTAACCGCTTGAGGAGGCCTTAGTGTGACCTCTTAGCGTGATTCGACTGAAGATGAATGAGTGAATAGGTATCTTCTGGGTAAGCGTGTCCCACCTTAGGCTTTATCTATACTTACCACCAGGGCGGTTATTCTCTATGGAAGCACAGATTCCACACGATACGAAACCACGTCGTTATCGTGTCTTGTTCAAATCGTATCACAGCGTTGGGAATACCTTCACTTTACATTAAGTTATTTTTATTTTGAATAAAATATATCGATATACATATGTAGTGGTAAATTTAGATGTATTGATGTTTCGGAACGCATCTCGGTAAAACATGTGATTTTAGACAGTTCAAATCGCGCCAATTCAAAATTCTTTTCGCGCGGTTTTGTTTTCGTTTCATAGAGAATAGTTTTGCTGATTTCTCATGTAAGACTAGGAATTCGCGTGATTTTGAAGTAAGCAATCGATACGGAATAAGGGCCCTGGGGGTCTAGCAAAGATACCAACCACTAACGCTAACGACTCACGCTAACTCCTAAGTGTATTGGAATGACATTTCAGAAATCGCTAACATTTCCGCAGCGAATGTCATTTCAATACATTTTTGGAGTTAGCGTGAGGCGTTGTTAGCGTTAGTGGTTGGTATCTTTGCTAGACCCCCTGATGTGATGTGGCCAAACGAAAACCGATGAACAATAAAAAAATAAAAAACCTTAAGAGAATCATAAGTGAAATACAATTTGGTCTGTAGCGATTCAATTTAGATCCTCATTTGAATCGCGCTAAGAGGTAACAGTACGGCCTCAGCTCTTTAGCTCCAGCTTCCGTTTAGATGACAGCTGCGGTCCCGTTGCATAAACTCTTCAATCCTTAACTCGTGCTTGAAATGTCATGGCATGGTGAGAATATTTATGGCGAGGACAGATTACAAAACCTGGGACGTTTTCTCTCGCCCATTCTATTTAAATCCACTTACTTAATTCATTTTCCAAAACCAATTTGGACGTAAAATAAATGGCAAAAATGGCGAATTGAAAGTGGAGCATAGGGTCGAAAAAATCGAGTCAATAATCTCGAGTGAAAACCATACATTTTGTAAAAGCGTCATTCGATATTGAACGCAACGTTATAAGCTAGAATTTTTTGCAGGAATCGACCCTCCTGTGCTGTAAAAAATAAGAAATATAACTAAATTGAAAAGTACGTTAGCAGGAAACCTATTCTAAGCTTCAGTTCGAATTCCTTCTTCACTCTAATGAGCTCGCATTCCAACCTGTAATTTCCTTTTCCTCTCCAGTTCCAATTTCGTTTTCTCACTACAATTAACCCAAAAGAGAGCAAACGCCACCGGATCTCTAAGCATTTCCTTGTACTAATATTTACTCTATGGTATTTCTGAAAAGAACGAGCGACGAACACCCCAGCTCTCTCACTGAAGAAAACAATAGAAATTTTTAATTGCCAAGGCTCTATTTTTAGAAGCGAGGTGCCGGGCTTTCGAGCTTTTATTTGTACACGTTTATTTTAAACCTTAGCTTCCAGTACTAGCTAAGTTAATGAAGAAAGAACTAAGCTTAAGTTAGCTCTTATAGCAATGGATCTTTATTGAAAAAATAATTGTCTCAATATCTCCTCCTAATAGTTTCCTGTGTATACGCAGGTTCTTACTGCGAAAAGAACTTTAGGAATTTATGAGAGACTCAAAATCTTGAACTTACGTAAAGTCAAAACTAAAATATTTACTGTATTAATTTTAGCCTTGTTAATGAACTGATGAATATTACTCGTACTTTTCGCTACTCGTTCTATACCTGCTTGAAACAAAAGAACGCTAAGCAAGAAATATCAGTCATTGAAAGAGCTTTGCTTTTCTTAGTGGAGATTAACCTTAACGGTTGTTGACTCGAAAACGGTTTCGTATTCATCTGATTTCCCATGTATTTGTGCCGCTGGCGACTGTACAATGGAAATGGAAGTCAAATGGCTAATTTGGTTAAATGATATCAAAAGGTCAGACGCTTGGAGATCCTTTAAATCTAGTGATAATATCTTTACCATAAGTTAACTGTGGTCAATTCACTTTTATTTAGAAACTAGGCAACCTGCCCCGGCTCCGCACGGGCTATCTGACTATCCATGATTCGAACGCATACACAAAATTTCATTAAAATTTTAGCCAAGTCGGACTGTCAAACAAGACCCGTGTTAAAACTCGACTATTCATTTACTATTTTTTTTCTGTGCTATTAGTGCTTATGCGTATAATAACGTGATGAGTCGCGCAAATAATAATGTATGAGGCAAATATCTTTCAAACAATAATGCCAATGGGCTGAGAGTGCAACTTCTGACTGAGACCATCTAGCGTTCAGTTCCGGAATTCGCGTCAAACTATTTCCTAAAATAATTTAGACCATTGGCTATGGTTATAGGTAGTCATAGTATTAGAACAAACCTACGCCATAAAAGGAAAATACGCTCCACTTATCAAGTCTTTAGGTCGCTAAAGCGTTGTGGACTCTTCGATTTCTGCCAGTTCAGTCAGAGCGCCATTTAATAGAGTTTGAGAAAGCCACAAACGTGTAAATTATTATTATTTAGTCAGTTTATTTCGTTTAGTGCGTTTAGTGGTTTTATTATTAAAGAAATTCTGTGACAGTGACCCCAAAATCAACATACAAATGACAGCGTAAAAATTTAAAATAATATATGATGAATAAATAGATTTGTATAATGTAAACGTAATAAATGATAGAACAGATGGCAAACAATTCAATGAATTTTCTAAAAAAAAGTATAAGTAATTTAAATGGGTATTGTTAGAAACAAAATCGGTTTAAGTATAATAAACTCAAAGTCTAAACTAAGTGATTTTAATATAATTACAAAGGTTTATTCCCTTCGTGCCCATTCTGAATTAATTCAGCATTCAAAAGCCTTTCAATTTTCCCGTTCGATTTAACGCCCTCGGGGAACCTTTCCCCGTTTCCAAATATAGAAAGGCAAAGAGGCGAGTTAATTCCCTGTTAATAATATATTAAGGTTTAGTATAATTTATACATGCAGTATGAGCAGTGGACGTCTTCAGGCTGATAAAAAAAAATTTGTATGTTAGGTACCTACATCAAAAATAACCTTGAGACGTACGAAGATATATGGATAATTGGATATGGCACTACGAGTCTCCACCTATAGACATCTCAAAAGTCACAACAAACACCTCAAAACTGTAGTACGTGATAGATCTAAAAAATAAGACGACAATCGGTTTATTTTTTAGATCTATCTTAAAAAAGTACCTACCTCATGAAAAAGTAACGGTTAAAATAACGTGTAACTACAAAAACTGTGTTTTTAATGTATATAGCATCTATAAGCGTACATTCACAGCTCAAATTGAAACAATCAGACAAGCTATAACAAACCAATAAATTAAATAACGCTCACGAAAAACAAAGCGATTCAAAGACTCAGCTCATCTAAAGTGCGTTTCAGCTAAATGAGGCATATTGTGAACAGGTCCTTTTACGACGATAGGTCATTTGAAAATATAGGTCCAATGTCGACTAAACCCTAACTTCCAGCTCTAGACAGCTCTAGCATCTAAAAAGCAAGAAAGCTTGCATAAAAATTGTCACATGTCTAGCTTCAGTATAACGTTTCGAGTCACGGATAGTGGTCGGAGATTTTTCGGCTATACGTACCTAATACCGGTATTTAGACCGTGAATGATATAAACATTTCGTGGAAATAGCAAGGCTGTAAATTATACCTAAATGCTACTGAAAATGTCAAGAAAAGTTGGTATGTTTTGTTGTGACGAGTTTTATACAACGTGACTACTTGAGCACGTGCATGTCGTAGGCAGTCTTTGGCTCGTAACGTATTCTTTCAGAGTTCGCCTTTAACATTTTTTAAGAGAATTTGCATGAAACTGACAGCCCAGTTGCTCTGAGAGATTTGGTTTTACGTATTGTTTCAACTTCAAATTCTTATTATGGTTTCTGCGATGTTATGTATCGGTTACCTACTACTTTCACACTGAAGCACAATCTTAATGGATTAATATACTTGACAGCAGAAAAATCAGTACTAAAGTACTTAATCCGCAGAGGCAACCTAAAACCTATTAGTTTGTACACTTGTAGTATAATTCTTCTGTGATAGAGTCAATCAAGCAGTCTGTTTATCTTCGATTCGAATAAATACATTGCCGTGGTCCACCGTGTACTATATCGTACGGACGTATTATTGAGATCATGAAGAAGGTATTGATGGAGACTATGGTCCCATCTCATTACACCGCCCCGGCACCCGATCAGCAACGCCTGTTCGCTCGGCGTTGACACGTAGTCCACGGGTGGACGACGCGTTACTTGTGAACGTTGCGTGATTAAAGCGAATTGTCACCGAGTGGTCCACTCGCCGTCCGCGCATCTTGCGAGTGAGATGATCCGGTACCGATACGGAGTATATGTAATAAGCGCATGCCATAGAAGTTCATATAAAGAATACTAACCGCTCGAGGATAAGCGCATGCCATAGAAGTTCATATAAAGAATACTAACCGCTCGAGGCGAGGCGGTGCGGGTCGGGTGCTAGGTTGGTGCGATGAGCTGTGACCTTCATAAAGTCCTGCACTGTCTACCTCAAAGAGCTTTGAGCCTGAATGTTTTTCGTACTTTACCTATAAAATATATATACCACTTAATACAATCACTCACGCACATTTGACGCAATACTCAAATATAGTTAATACCATCACACACACACACACACACACCCACACACTACGTTTATCGATACAATGGTGATACCATTGGTTAAGCGCTAAGGCTTTCAAAGACAATATTTATTATATTTAGTTATTAATCTTAATTCTCCATTTATTCTCTAATGAATGGTATTTATTTCTGATACTTATTAGTTTAATTTCTTTGATGAACGAACTAAGATTAATATTGAAATGTCGCGCCCATTATCCGATACCATCGAGTTGCTCATCTGGACGACATAGATGGCGTTAGCAGTACCGCTAACTTGCAATTAGCAAGAAACCTCTGATTGGTCCATGAGGCTGCCCTAATGTCAATTTGGATAATGGCGTTCTTCTCGTTCCAAATCACGCGAAATCAAGACGCTGTTTTATGTGAAAAACTGTTTTTGTGACGTAGAATCTGAGATTAATGATAAAATTATGGTGATCTAGGTACTAGACCATACTGCAGTGTTTGTGTATGCGCAGTGACCATTGAACTCTCAGGATAACCAGGATTAATTCGGATAGCCAAAAAACGCCGGCCGGCGTCTCCGCGAGTTCGGGCTCTGGACGGTGTTCTGCTGTAAATTCGCATCTGCTGGTTCCCTGGTGAGGGCTGGTTGGTCAAGGTACGTGGAATGCTTCATTTTTGATGTTAATTTTAGTCGTTCATCGAAACTTTCACGTCTCCTGATTTTCGCCGTTTAGTGCTCGGCCATATTTAATTTTTATCATAGGCTGACACTGATTTTGGAATTTGAGGCGAAGTGGGCTATTTACACGCCTCTTCATAAAATATGGTCCTTTGAGTCACGGATCCTTCCAGTGATATTTATAGATTTTACGTAATTTTTTGGTAAAATTCTTCCGCAATTTAATTTTAGGTTATAGATTTTACGTAAACTTTGGTAAAATTCTAATACCTATTCTTAATAAAGTCGTATTATTTGATATAGATTTACGTAATAATTGGTAATATCTCGTTCAAATAAAGTTGTACATGAAACGCTAATAAGTTGTAATTATACCGCTATTTTTATTCCATAGCCGCGAACTTAGTTTCTTACCGCTATTTGTGAATACCTACTTTCAATAGTAATCTCTTTTGTGTTCTAAGTACCTATAGTTTGTCACTATGACTCAAGTTCAAACTAGTGAGGAAACTTTGTTGGCTCTTTTGGAGCAGAAGAGAGAATTGCTTTTTAAACGAATGAATCGTGTTTATAATGTCGCTAAAACTATAACATCGTTCGACTCGACTTCTAGGTCTAATGAAAACTTCATGACTGAGTCGGAAACGGTAGACGAAGTACATAATAAGTTTGAGTTAATTATCGACCAAATAAATCAAAAGAAGCTGCAGTTGAATCCCGAAGCACGCGTTGATTACGCTTGTTTAGATGCCTTCGAGGATTTGTATAATAAAGTAAAACGCATTCGTAATAAAATAATTAATTCCGCTATTTTACCATCTCCTAGTGACAGAGAACCGAAGGCCGTGAATTCGCACATTAATTTACCCCCAATAAACTTATTAAGTTTTGATGGTCGCTCGGAAAATTGGCCTGCTTTTTATGAATCGTTTAGAACAAATGTTCATAACAATAGTCAGCTGTCTGATTCCCAGCGTGTGCATTACTTGGTTGGTAAATTAACTCATAACGCATTAAAGTTGACCGCCGGAATTGTTCCGACGGGCGATACCTATAAAATAATTTGGGATAATTTGATTAAAAAATACCAAGATAAGCGCGCTTTAGGTACACACTATTTGAATAATATCCTGGATATAAAAGGATGTTCGCACAGCGCTAATAGCTTAGAGACATTTATAGAAAAATATTCCGCCTCTATGTACGCTTTAAAACAATTAGCTATACCGGATCTTACTGATTTTATTTTTTTGCACTGTGCATTAAGAAAGGTAGATATGCAAACGGTTCAGAGTTTCGAGTTATCAGTTCGTGACGTTGAAATACCTACCACTAACCAGCTGATATCTTTTGTTCAGGATCAGGCTAAGATTTTAGAGCGTTCGAATCCGTCTTCGTCGTGCGTGAGCCAGCGAAACATAAACAATAACAAGTCGCCGGCCGCTAGTACGTCACGTGAACCTCGGACGGGCTCGCATACCTACAAAGCTTTTGTTGCTAGCGACTCACAAGTACCTACTGCAGCTGACACGCGCTGTGTATTTTGCAATGATAGCAGCCACACTCAACTGTATAACTGCCCTCAGTTTAAGACATCGCGTGATGCAAAATCGAGATACGATTTTATTAAATCGAAGCGTGGATGTGTGAATTGTTTAAGTGTACTACATAACTTAACGACTTGTAATTCATCATCAGTGTGTGAGTTGTGTAAAAAACGGCACCATACCTTGTTGCACTTTGATAATAAAATTAACAGGAACACTTCCCGCGCACATTTCACCTCGATTGAGGGCGAAGTACCTATGTTGCCGCTGTGCACATCCCCTACTATGTGTTCGTCCCCTACGATCTCCGCATACTCCGCTCCACTCGTTCCCCATACGGCAGATGTCCCCAATAATAAAGGTTTGTCCCCTACAACGCTCGCTTCCTCGAATACGCTAGCCCCCCCTACCGTGGGTGGGTCCCCGAATGCGTATATGTCGCAGATAGCGCTGACCCCCTCTTCTACGCTTGTCCCCATTACTTATGGGCCCCCTGATGTTTACAGACACGCTATGACGCTCGCTCCCCCTTTAACGATGATCCCCCCAAGTGTGGATGAATCCCCAAACACGCTTATGAGTTCTAATACTCCTGTCGCTACTGCTCCACTAAGGTCCCCCGCTACGATCGCGCCTTGCACTTCTGTTGCACCCCCCTCGCATAATCCTGCGGTTTTACTTTCGGCCCAAATAAAACCGAGGTCAACCGTATTATTATCGACCGCGCAAGTGTACGCGCGACCTAATGGTAGCATGGGCCAGAAATCTGTGGTTAGATGCCTTATTGATAACGGCTCGCAAAATAATCTAATTACCACAGATTGTTGTCGCAAATTAAACTTACCTATAATACCTTTGAGTAATTCCTTTGTTAAAGGTGTTGGTTCAACTTCACGCCCAATCATTGGTTACGTTCATTTGGATATTGAATCCCGCGTATACCCCGACCAGAAATACAACATACACGCACTAGTCGTGGAGTGTATTACTGATCAACTACCGTCACAATTTATTGAGTGTAACATGAATATAGATTTTCATAACTTACCTCTCGCTGACTTGAACTGGAATATCCCCGGAGACATTGATGTGGTATTAGGCGCTCAACTTTTCCCGTATATTTACCTGGGAAATAAATTAGAGCTGGGTGGCCATGCCCCACCTGCACTCTTGACCACGTTCGGATATGTTCTGATGGGTGATTTTCCGCGTAATGACGCGCTAATACCTACCGCCTCTTTTACTGCTTTAGCTCTGAATGAACTAGTGCAAAGGTTTTGGGAGCTTGAGGAAGTTCCTAAAATACGATTATTATCACCGGAGGAGACGGAATGCGAAAACATTTTCACGTCGTCAGTTACCCGCGACGATGATGGTCGGTATACTGTGGCGTTGCCATTTAAAAAAGATCCATCGGAACTTGGCAACACACACGCTGTTGCTTACCGCCGTTTCATCTCGCTAGAAAGAAAATTTCGCCATTCACAAAACTTAAGGGAAAATTACAGTAAAGTTATTCAAGATTACATTGATAACGGTTACCTTAGTTTAGTTGATATTTCCGAAACGTCAGACTCCGGCTATTACATTCCGCACCATGCTGTTGTTCGAGCTGATAAGCCGATGCCGCGAATAGTTTTGGATGCAAACGCTCGTTCACATACTGGCCTCTCTTTGAATGACGTCATTCATATTGGTCCGAATTTGCAAAGCGACCTGTTTCTATTGCTGTTGCAGTTTCGGTTGTTTCCGGTAGCCATGAACGCCGATATAAAGCAAATGTACTTACGAATTGGTGTACCTGTTGACCAGCGAAAGTACTTGCGCATCTTGTTTCGATTCAATGAGAACGAACCAGTGCGCACATACGCTTTCAACCGCTTACCTTTCGGTCTTAAGTCGAGCCCCTATATAGCCATGCGTACTGTGCGCCAGCTGGCATCCGACATGAGTCCACTGTTCCCTGACGCAGCTAAGACCGCAGAAACTTGTCTTTACATGGACGATCTAGTTTATTCTGCTCATAATGAAGACACTGCTATGCAGTTGGCACGCGATCTCATTAAGATGTTCCAATCAGGCGATTTTGAGCTGGTAAAGTGGTGCAGTAATTCTCCCGCGCTTTTAAGTAGCCTGCCTGATTCGCACCGCAAATCCCTTGAATTCGATGCTGAGAGTAACGCTTCTAAGGTCTTAGGTCTGTCGTGGGACTCTATTGAAGATAATTTTTTCTTCACTTCCGCTCCCGTTACCGACAAATGTACGAAACGAAACATATTGTCGATCGTTGCTCGTCTGTTCGACGTTCTCGGCGTGGTTGCACCCGTAATTCTTTACGCCAAGCTGCTCATTAAAGAATTGTGGCTGAGCAACTGTGGATGGGATGATCCCGCTCCCGAGAGCGTCGTGATTCGCTTCGCCGCTTTAGTACAGGAATTTCCTCTACTTAATACCGTGCGCATCCCACGTCATGTAGGCGTCTACATTAACTGTATGTTACACCTAGTCGCATTCTGCGACGCCAGTATGAATGGGTATGGCTGTGTAGTCTATGTACACTGTTCTCACTCCTCTGGCACCAGCGTTCGCTTACTTTGTGCGAAATCAAAGGTTTCGCCAACCAAGGTGACCACTCTCGCCCGCCTTGAGTTATGCGCTGCAGTGCTCATGTCCAAACTGGTCAAAACTGTTCACGATGCGTACGCTACTCGTGTTCCTATTGCAGGAATTTACGCCTTTTCAGATTCCACCATAGCCTTATCGTGGATACATTCTTCTCCGCATCGGTGGTCTGTTTTTGTCAGTAACCGCGTCGCTCAGTGTCAGGAGAATCTGGCCGCAAAAAATTTCTACCACGTTGCCGGTGTAGAGAATCCGATCGATTGCCTTTCTCGTGGCATGCTCCCTTCCCGACTAGTCTCGCATGACCTATGGTGGAATGGACCGCGTTGGATGCACGGAGCTCCCGAGGAATGGCCTGTCAAGCCTTTCTCTCCAAGCAATTGTGGTGATCTACCTGAACACAAGACGAATGTCATGACAGTGACATCTCAGTTAGAACAACCGCTCTTATGCGAGTTGGCTCTACGCATCTCTTCATGGGAAAAGTTACTTCGCATAATTTCCTACATTTTAAAATTCGCACTACCGAAAAATAACATTGTACCGCGGTCTGTTCAGGGATTGATAGCTGCGGAACGATCTATGGTTCGCGCTATTCAGTCTGTGCATTTCGCTGATGATATTAAACGCCTCAAATCTGACAAGCTTCCGTCAAAGAAACTGCTGAGTTTGGCCGTTTTTCTAGATGAAGAAGGCATTCTACGGGTTGGCGGAAGGCTTTCTAAATCGAATCTGCCATTTGATGCTAAACATCCCGCGCTTCTCCCCAAACGCGACCATGTTGTTGATCTAATCATACAACATTATCATGTGGTCAACTGTCATACCGGACCTGGACTTCTCATGTCTATTCTACGACAGCGTTTCTGGATCCTAGATGCCAGAACGGTCATTAGGTCCAAGTTGCGAAAATGCAACGTTTGTTTTAAGGTAAACCCGTCGCACCCGTCTCCAAAGATGGCAGATCTGCCCGCATGCCGCGTGTCGGAAGCGAAGGCATTTGTCCACACGGGAGTTGACTATGCTGGCCCAATCCGCATAACGCTCACCCGCCGCAGAGGTCAACACGCACAGAAGGCGTACATATGCCTGTTCGTGTGCCTCGTAACTAAGGCTATTCATATCGAACTTGTGTCCGATCTGACGTCTGACTGTTTTCTGGCCGCGTTCAAGCGTTTCATCTCCCGGCGTGGCCCAGTCTCTTGTTTATATTCAGACAACGCAACAAATTTCATTGGTGCCAAGGCCCAATTGGATCAGCTATATAGCTTCTTGGAAAGCTCCAGCTTTAACACTTTACTCTCATATGAGCTAAACACCTGCCGAATAGAGTGGAAAATGATTCCACCTAGAGCTCCCCATTTTGGAGGTATGTGGGAGAGTAACATTCGCAGCCTAAAAACAAATCTCTACCGTTCTATAGGCAGTCAGCTTTTGACATACGAAGAGTTACAGACTGTACTCACTCAAATCGAGTGCATCTTGAACTCTCGCCCTCTTTGTGTTGTATCCTCCGATCCACACCCTGAAATTGTAACCCCCGCGCATTTCTTAATGTCCACTCCACTGCAATACTTACCCGCCACCGACTTGTCTAATCAACGCGTCAACTTAGTACAGCGCAAACAGTTGCTGGACAGCATGGTCCAATCTTTTTGGAAGAAGTGGCGGCTTGAGTACTTGCACACGCTGCAGGTAAGACAGAAGTGGACTACTCCTGACAGACAGATAGAAATCGGAACCGTCGTTTTAGTAGGACAAGATGATTTAGCTCCTTTGCACTGGCCTTTAGGAGTCATAACTGAAGTCTTTAAGGGTTCAGATAATACGGTTCGTGTCGCTATGGTGAGGACAAAATTCGGTAGCTTCAAACGCGCTGTTACCAAACTAAATCCGATTCCGACACAATAAAATATTGCCAAACTTAGTTTATAATTTACTAATATTCAATTGTCGTATTTATGTGGTTCGTTTCCGTCTCTTATCAGTCATGAGTCTTTATGAAGACATTTAACTTTCCGTTTATAACGAGACTTGTATAACTTAACGCAAACTAATGTATAACTTTATTTAATTTCTTTTGAAAGATCTTCCGACCTTCCAAGGCGGGGTGCTGGTTAAGCGCTAAGGCTTTCAAAGACAATATTTATTATATTTAGTTATTAATATTAATTCTCCATTTATTCTCTAATGAATGGTATTTATTTCTGATACTTATTAGTTTAATTTCTTTGATGAACGAACTAAGATTAATATTGAAATGTCGCGCCCATTATCCGATACCATCGAGTTGCTCATCTGGACGACATAGATGGCGTTAGCAGTACCGCTAACTTGCAATTAGCAAGAAACCTCTGATTGGTCCATGAGGCTGCCCTAATGTCAATTTGGATAATGGCGTTCTTCTCGTTCCAAATCACGCGAAATCAAGACGCTGTTTTATGTGAAAAACTGTTTTTGTGACGTAGAATCTGAGATTAATGATAAAATTATGGTGATCTAGGTACTAGACCATACTGCAGTGTTTGTGTATGCGCAGTGACCATTGAACTCTCAGGATAACCAGGATTAATTCGGATAGCCAAAAAACGCCGGCCGGCGTCTCCGCGAGTTCGGGCTCTGGACGGTGTTCTGCTGTAAATTCGCATCTGCTGGTTCCCTGGTGAGGGCTGGTTGGTCAAGGTACGTGGAATGCTTCATTTTTGATGTTAATTTTAGTCGTTCATCGAAACTTTCACGTCTCTTGATTTTCGCCGTTTAGTGCTCGGCCATATTTAATTTTTATCATAGGCTGACACTGATTTTGGAATTTGAGGCGAAGTGGGCTATTTACACGCCTCTTCAACCATTAAATGCTTAATATGGTATTTATGGCCTATAACATGGTATCTCTGTGCGAGTCTCTGCGATTGCGAAAATAACGACACCATAAACGGTTTAGTATTCGTGTTCAATACGCTATTATTTGTACTTAAGAATATTTGGGTAATCTGTAGATGGTGTAATCAGACTTTTACAAGTATCAAAATATTTTTTCTGCTAGGTTAAAAGTTGAAATTTAATATCGTCTCTCTCAGATAAGTAGGTAAGTAAGACGTTCTATTTTACTAGATTTACTGCAAGTATCATGGGCAGCCGTGTTGTTTAACATCAGGTGAACGACTAGCTCATCACTTTATTCAACAACATAACAAAGATGCCTGTTTTGGTTTAATTAGGCTCTAACAGTGGTATTCATAAACAAAGGTTGTACAAACCCCGAAAATCTATCATTCCACTTTTACCTAGAGACTAAATGCGTAATCATTCTTCTTTCACTTTCATAAACAATCACTGGAGAAACCCCTAACGAAACTGCATTTTAATTAAATACTCCACGATTTAAATCGAGTTGTCTATGAAAATTCTGTCGAGTGTCATTTTGACGCGACTTTTGAACTCTCAAAAGTCGCGCCAAAATGTCACCCGTCACTCACAAAACAATTAAAAGAAATATTATTTTTGAATATTTTGTGTGCCTATTTTGTGTTAAATATATTATTTTAACTGGTAAATGTGGAAGAAACGGTACCGATATACCTTATTCGTATTATAAATATCACGACACTTCACAAAATAATAAAATAACACGATATGAAAGCAAGTGGATCGATTGGTTGACGAAATTCGGACAATCAGCATTCAGCTTCGGCCACATTAGGGGCTGCTTTTGTTTATGAAATGCATAAAGCTAGAATTTGCCGCACAGCGCCTGATTCATTCTCTAGAGGAGCCCCCACCTTGACTATGAAAGAGGGTTTATTCCGTATTCTAAGCTAGATTTAATCTGAAAATGTGAAGCTGAATCTCTAGGCTGCCGTAATAATGATCAATGTCTAATGACCTCCCCTCATGTCACATAAGTCTTATTTATCCGAGCAATTTCATTCTTATTAAGTAGCCCAGGCTAGTTTTTAGGGTTTCGTACCCAAAGGGTAAAATGGACCCCATTACTAAAGCTTCGCTGTCCGTCCGTCAGTCTGTCACCAGGCTGTATTTCACAAACCGTGATAGTTAGACAGTTGAAATTTTCACAGATGATGTATTTCTGTTACCGCTATAACAATACTAAAAAAAAAAACGAAAAAAAAAATTAAAAAATCGTTATATATATTATTGTGCATAACGGAACCGTTCGTGCGCGAGTCCAACTTGCACTTGGCTGGTTTTTCTCGATATACGACTCGCCGTTTTACCTTCTCGTTTTTCATTACAGCCCCTAAGAAAACTAATTCTGACTTCGGTATAATTAATTGTGCAGCGTTTTGTTACCAAAGGAAGGACCCTCGAAACTCTCGCCTGACAGTTGTAATTGTTTAGCCGTACCCCTTACGTTCATCTTTGGGTATCTGCGAGCGCTAGCATAACTTTAACTTCTGAGGAGTTTCAGAGGAAATTAAACTTGGGATACATAATTACAAAAGGTATTTGGAAAGTTCCTTTAGGTTACGACTGTGTAGGCTTGTAGCCTTGGAGCAGTTCACTTCCGAACTGCTTGCGGCAGATAAAAAGATGAGTTTTATCATTTTGCTAGGGCACAGAATAAATAATACATTGTTTAGCCGAATCCCGTCGAAGTAAAGTCGTGAATTTAGTAGTTTGTACAGAAAAGTCTTGATGACTTCCGATTTTCTAGGAAGTTTAATTGCTTATGCAAATCTGTGATTAAGAATTCTCTGAAGTAGCTACGAAAAGCTGAACGCACAAGGGAAATTAAATTCACTATAATCACAGATTAAAGAATAGTTTTTTTTAAGCATAGCATTTGACCACTGTCTCACCTGATGGTAAGTGGTGACGCGGCATACGGTGCACGGTGGTGCATGCTTGTCTATAAGATACCTGGGGGGCAACCACAACGTCTTATTACAACCATTATTACTTCAATATTGACAATATTACTTCAATCATACATTGACAAATTACATAAAAGTAAGAATACTTTAATGTTGCAGAGCCAGATCAGTTTTGATGACGTCACATTAAATCGTTCACTCAAATACAACTGGCATGTCATACCTTTACATCATGTTCACACTGACGTGCGACAGTGATAACGCCATATAAAAGTGTAGACGTCTCGTTCACACGCAGGAATACTTTATAAGTTCATGGTACGAATTCGAACAATAATTGTAACCTTGAAATAATAATGCCATGAGACATGATGGTTTTGTATTAGCTTGTGGTAGCCCAGCAGTTCACTCTTGCCTTGAAGACACCCAGATTATAGTTAATAGCAAAGATGAAATAAAAAAAAGGAGGATTGAGTTTTGATTGACATCGAACTGAAGCCCAAAATGGCGGACTTATTTCATATGTGTGTCACATGAAAGTAGGGCGACCGGCTGCATATGATGTGAGTGTGTGCGTGCCCCGCTCGTACGTACGAAGCGTTCCGGCTTCTTAAGGGTGCTTCAGTTTCGGATCAGACGGGATTCCCCCCTTCTTTTTTTATTAGCTCCATGGTTAATAGTATAAGAATATAAGTAGTCGTAATATTCAGTGACAGTGCGCCAGTTTATACTTAATATGTCGTATATAAACGAGGATTCTGGTATCTCAATGATTCTAATTAATGACTACAATTATTAAACGTGTTCATCATCATCATCATCATCATCATCATCATCGTCGTCAACAGCCTGAAGACCTCGACTGCTGAACATAGGCCTCCCCCAGAGAGCACAACCTTAGTAGCTGCTCGCCTCCTGCATCCATCAGCGGCCCGCGGCCTTCATCATTTACATAGGTACTAGAAAATAGGTTAGCGAGTTCTTCTTCTTCTCGTGTAGGCACTAGGCAAGTGGTCAGCCATGGTGTCAGAAATTTTAAGCCGCCCGAAGGCTTCTGACTTGGCTTAACGACTATTGTCTTACGACAACATCCGGGACCGACGGCTTAACGTGCCGTCCGAAGCACGGTAGCGCTCAGTTCTAAATACCAACATTTTGCTGTAGCGGTCACCCATCATAGTAGTGACCGCAGCGAACGTTGCTTAACTTTACCGATCGGTTAGGAACGGCTAGTCGTGCTTCGCTATGAGCGCTACGGTTAGTGAGTTACAATTGCAACATGAAATGCAATTCTAGGCTTGCTAATGGTAAGTCATATTTGATGATTTTTATGTAACAATCTGTCTAACTTTGCAAACTCGTCATCCAAATTACCATTTCTAACAAACTGACGATACGGTTATATAAACTAATTATCATTAGGTATATTTTACAATAGAGGTAGGTTCTCAGCAAAGATTTAGAGAATTGTGATGATATAGTATCGCCTGCTTAGCGTTAATCAACTGATTAAATTTTATCAAAGGAAACATTTTATTCACTACCGGGTTTGAGTCCACAATCCGCATCCATCCGTCCCCAATATAAAGCGGTGGCAATTAGTGATCTCATGTCCAAAATTCTGTCCTTTTTGGCAGCGTCAGCTATTGAGAATCACTCCAACGGATGGTCAGTTACATCAACACAAATGCTGAAAATTATAAAAGAACATTTTATAATTTTCTTTACATTTAAATTCTTACCGATTTGGGTTGAAGATAATTGCTATACGTCTCAAAATAGAAGTTCTATTTATGTACCATAGGTGACAGTACCTACGCTCCATCGTTTCCAGGAACTGAAGTCCGAACTCCACGCCCATGTCATGCTATACAGTCATTATACAGTCCTCATGGCTCTGTTTGCTTGGGTGTGCCACAATGGACTATTGTGTGGTGACTGATCGTTTTGTTTTGAACAGGTTGCGTTTTGTATTGTTGTTTATATACCTACCTACGGTGAAAAAGGCGCGATGAATACACAATATTTAATTTTTTTAATTCAATTGTTTGATCTATAAAAGCGTTCCATAAAGGGTAGTGTAGACCTTCCCATTTTCAATACGTATATTGTACGGTAAGTATATGAATTTTATGGTTTGATGGCTACCTGACAATCTGGTTGGATGCAAAAGGATAGAATAATTTAAACATCTTCTGGCTGATGAACATAACAATGTTCATGATACGCCTTTTAGAAGAACACTTCAAAGAATATTGAATTATTTTCAGTCTCTTTACCATAGACATATATATTAAAGACAGGCCTAATGACAGGTTAAAACGTCGCTTCAAAGTGGGAGCCAATTTCACAGATTGGCATCCACTAACGCTTAGTCTGTGATGGAAGTTAGAAGGCATCGGTCGAATGTCACAAACAAAATATGCCAAGTTGTATTGTGAAGGGTTGCACAATCTATACTCAAAAGTGCAGTGGAAAGAAAGTCCAAGTTTCTTTCCTCAAGTAATTCAATATTTTCAATATTACACTCTGTTTTGTAACAAAATAATTGAATTTATATTAGGAATAATCATTGTAAACATAAACATTGACGGACATAATGGCAGCGATAGGCACTTAATTTTCTCAACTTGTCGTAGTTCACGCGAAATCTAATAGATGGCGCTGATTTTTCCCACGCCATTTTGACAAAATAAAATGTTCCTTCGGGCATATCCTGATATATAAATCTATGCTCTTTACAGATAATTAGTACGGAGTAAAGGTTAAGTAATGAAAAGCGCAGCCTTGAAATTAAAATAGTGGATTGGTTGACGACTTGTCGATGTACCAAATCCACTGGTGAAATTGGCAGATAGGTTGGTCAGTTGTAAGACGACGGCTGTATGCATGAAATATTCTGGTCTGCATGCAGTAAGTGGAAAATTATACTAATAACTACCTTTTTTGTGGTAACTGTTTTCGTAACAATCTTTCAAAAACATATATTTAGGTTAAATTACAAAAACTTCGTCACACACTGATTCTTTTGTCTAAAGTTGATTTATTTTAAAGAAGACCCATTAAGTTACTTACCTACTAACTAATCAACTATTCCAATTTCCAATACATTAATTCAATAGGCTTCAGTTCCCTATTGTACCCTTATCGTAGAGATCTAGACGGTATTATCTAGTCTCAGCTGCCATGCTTATTGTGAATGCGTCCCGTTGTGTAAGCCGCTGGCTGATGGCTATTTTGGCCGGATACTGGTTGTGCCGTTTACCGGCAAAAGTTGGAATTTATCAGGACAAACAGAACCATAAATATATATATATATATGTAGTAAATGTTACGTCACCACAAGCAAGTTAATTTTGTTCTGTTTCTTGTTAAATTATAATAATTACGGTAATTTATGTATTTCTTCAGCTACACCGCGCTATATTTCATTACTTCAATTCAAGCTCCATAATTCCACTCTCTATACATTCCTTTTCATATTACGCCGGATGTACTACAAGCTGGTTTTTAGCCGAATGGCGCATTCATCCCTATTTCTAAAGCTTAGATAATAACGTTTTGCTTGAGCTTACCGGGTTAGGATCTAATAGTGCTTATTGTTGAGTCGTTGCGTAAGTTCTCAAATCTTTACTGGTTCGATATTTGAGAATTAACTAGCGGCTTCAATAAATACTTTACTGAGTTCTGTTTTATCTAAGAGTTTACGATCGCTTACAATTTATTGTAGGTTACTAAACATAGCAAACTACTATTAAAATATGTTTTTACATAATTTATTCTAACTATTTCACGCCTTACGATATTTTTTATGATCATTATGCGATTGAGTAAAATAACCACTAACAAAGTACTGCCGTCTCAATTTGCACTATTGTCGTTACGAAACTGTTGTGATGCAACTTTACAGTATTTACTATTAAAATTAATATATTTCACTTAGAATTGGCCCCCCACGATTGCTCTATAGAAGTTATGGCAACAATCACGACAAATTGCCTAACAAGTAGAATCAATTGACCCAGTGAATGTATCGAATAATTTGTAACGTTTTTTTAATAATGTAACTCGAGTCTGTATTATATTTTTTATTACGTATTTCTTTAAAGAGTCTTTATGCATTTGGAGTTGCGTTTTGTGCGTTATGATTGTATTGCTGTGTGATCTTAATCAGGGATATGCATGTGTGAACTAACTAGTGCATATTTCTTCTTTTTCTCTAGGCGAGTATTGAACCCTGATGAACACCACTGAAGGACTAATTTGCTTTATGGTTTTACAACGATCTGGGCTGAACGGCCGCTCGTTTGCAAATATACTACTTGTTGGTAGCAATCCGATAATCCAAGTGATAACCGCAACGCATGTTGCAAGAAAGGAAGAATGTGAGGAAGATTCGATCCGATTCGGTCGATTTAAAATGATTAGTAATCTTGTGAAGCTTTGTAATGAGATAATGAGCGTTTTTCTTGAGTTAGAACTTCCTAAGAGAATTTAGCTGTACTAGTTCTTGTTAGTACTTAGCCGGTTATTAAGGAAACTGTAAACATATTTTCGTAATATCACGAGTCACGTCACGACGAAACATACATTTCTTCTAAGGTCGGATAGGTCGGACCAACATTAAAACTTTATCATTTTATTACAAGTAAATAATAAATATTACGAATCTTTACAAAAATTAAGTTAGTTTACTCCACCTGGTGCATACTTAACCTGGTATTACAAACCCGGCCGAAAGGTCTCCCTACCACATTTTTCATTCGTGCGCTATAATGACCAAAGCCCCAAAGCCGATGCAAGCATGTCCATGAATACCTCTGTGAAGTGACCATAATGTTGTGAACTGAATGCAGACATTTCTGCAGATTTTAAATTATGTATGCATTTATCATCATCATCAGCTGTTAGATAATGTCTCTTCTAAGGCACGCCACTAAGCAAAATGGCGATCGTGCTTAGTGGCGTGCCTTAGACGTTGACCCAGTTTGATGTAAAAAAAGTGTAATTCTAATATTTTCAGACGTAACGAAAACCTAGCCTATTAGTATTTTAGCATGTAAGCAAATGGACTCTCCGTTTTTAGTCAAGTGGTGTAGAAATCTGGTGATAGTCCCGAGAATATACTTAGTAAGTTAGTATCTCATGGAAACTCTACTCGCATGCTAATATAGGCACAGCTTAGATGAGAATTCGTGAAAACAGACGAACATGATGGCCCAGTATAAAATAGACTCAGTGCACGCGATTCGCGAATAAAAACCTTAGTTTGAATGTGGTGGTAACCCGTTCGTTCTAAATGGCGATCTTTACCTATATTTATGATTTTTAAAGCAGTATCGCCTGCTCAGCTTAATCTACAGATTAATTTGTAAAGGAAAAATTAGAATCACGAGCGGGGATTGAACCCGCATCCATCCATCCCTCAAGCCGGGATATGCTTTACTTAAGCTACCGTGACAAGAGGTGTCGTGTCCGAATTTTTCCTTCACCTTTATAACCAACTTACGGGGTTGGTAGCGCCATCTATTGAGTGATTTAAGAATCATCCCAACCAGCATGGTCAAGTTACATCAACACAAATGCTGTACAGATAACGCCTCCCAAATCAATATTTATGATTTTTAAAGCAGTATCGCCTGCTCAGCGTATCTACAGATTAATTTGTAAAGGAAAAATTTTAATCACGAGCGGGGATTGAACCCGCATCCATTCATCCCTCAAGCCGGGATATGCTTTACTTAAGCTACCGTGACAAGTGGTCTCGTGTCTGAATTTTTCCTTCACCTTTATAACCAACTTACGGGGTTGGTAGCGCCATCTATTGAGTGATTTAAGAATCATCCCAACCAGCATGGTCAAGTTACAGCTCCCGGCTTGAGGGATGGATGGATGCGGGTTCAATCCCCGCTCGTGATTCTATTTTTTCCTTTACAAATTAATCTGTAGATTACGCTGAGCAGGCGATACTGCTTTAAAAATCATAAATATTGATTTGGGAGGCGTTATCTGTACAGCATTTGTGTTGATGTAACTCGACCATGCTGGTTGGGATGATTCTTAAATCACTCAATAGATGGCGCTACCAACCCCGTAAGTTGGTTATAAAGGTGAAGGAAAATTCGGACACGAGACCACTTGTCACGGTAGCTTAAGTAAAGCATATCCCGGCTTGAGAGATGGATGGATGCGGGTTCAATCCCCGCTCGTGATTCTAATTTTTCCTTTACAAATTAATCTTTAGATTACGCTGAGCAGGCGATACTGCTTTAAAAATCATAAATATTGATTTGGGAGGCGTTATTTGTACAGCATTTGTGTTGATGTAACTTGACCATGCTGGTTGGGATGATTCTTAAATCACTCAATAGATGGCGCTATCAACCCCGTAAGTTGGTTATAAAGGTGAAGGAAAAATTCGGACACGAGACCACTTGTCACGGTAGCTTAAGTAAAGCATATCCCGGCTTGAGGGATCGATGGATGCGGGTTCAATCCCCGCTCGTGATTCTAATTTTTCCTTTACAAATTAATCCGTAGATCTTTACCTAACTCGTTATGAGACTGACTATTGCCTCATTTGTTTAAGGTTAGTTACAAACTTTTCTACATACAAGATTTATTCATTACATTTATACCCAACTGCCGTTGGTCCCGGCTGTTCAGACAACCAGTCGTTAAGGAAAGTCCGAAGCCTTCAGGCGGTTAAAAGTTCTGACACTGTTGATTTACCACTTACCTACACAGGGGAAAGATTACAGACATACTGTTATGATTCCTAACTGAAATCATCCTCTCAAAACATGACACGTAATAGAAAGAGTGTTTGACTTGTGAGAACGAGAAAGAGATGAGAAGAATTCATTTTGTTATCCTTCAGCGAGGACCATTATTACATTTGCAACGAAAGGCCCAGTCTTTGAGCTAACTTACGCAATAAATACTGTAGAAAATGTTACGTACCTCCAACATACTTGACTCCTGACCAAATCATTATCAACACGCTGGTGTGATGCCACACGTGCAGGAAAGAGACCTGCCGCTTCCTCTTTCTCAGCACATAGAAGATAGTCTCGATCAGTTCTAGCAACTTCAAGACTATGGTCCACCAAAGGAACCTTAGCATTCGCAACGCTTCAGGGTTCATGGAGTAGTCTGGTAGTACGCATCCAAAGTGATACGTGGTCGTCCAGCCTGATGTCATAATCTGGAACAATTTGGAATAGTTCATCCATGGTTGGGTAGAAGGTAGGTCCAAAAAGACGATTATGAGAGGAAAGTAAAATATACAAGCCTTTTATTATGGTACGATTAAGAAATGTACTACCGGTCTGTGACGGATTATTTTGAGCTAGCTCTTGGCTTATGTTGACTATAGTTGATAATGCGTCATACATAATTTGTACAAATGTAAGTATAAATAAATATATCGTATCTGAATGATCTGGTTACCAGCCTGGACTATGTCTCAGCCACAGTTCTGTTAAACCTTCACGATTTTTCTGTTCCTTTACATGTATTACAAAGCCTGTTATGGATTAACCACAGTTGTGTTAATGCTACAAACCTGGCATTAAAACCATCCCAATTTATTATCAGGTTATCACGCCTTCTAATTCTGCAAATAGGAGCAGCTTTCCCTAATGCAAGTCCCGACGTACAACCAACTAATTAAGCAAATTTTCTGTGAAGGGTTTACGGCGCGTTAGTTACACGATTATGAAATCGTTCGAGTGTAAATTACAAACCCAGATCCCGGAAGTGCTCGAATTTGGTTCCACTACCAATATTAAGATTAAAGTTTTGGAATGTTGTGGGTATGTGTTTCACTATAGTGAAGTGAAGGCTAAGAAAATTAATTTCAAATGTATTGATCGCAACAATCCAAAGGTTTTCAATTTCAATTACCAAGTGTTCCAATAGAATTGCTCAGTGCGTTTTGGCTGGTTCAAATTACAAATACTTTGCTGTGAAAAAAATCGCAAGTCTCCTCTTCTCAAGATATGTAGATATTCGTGAAACAACGGATCCACTGAGCAAAGACAAAAAGGTCAAGGTTTCGAAGGAAGAGAGGTTGTATGTTGTTTATGCATGCGGCCAATTCAAAGTATTTTTTATATACGGCAAAAAAAATATAGGTTGAAGTCCCGTCTTCTGGACACTGGAAGTATTCATGTCAAGGTTGCGTCATATCTAACATAAAATCTTTTATTACTCTGGGCCCGTTTCTGTTTTGCGATGTACAAGACAGTATTTTTAAATATTTATTTTCAGTTTGTTTTTTCTTTGAAGTTCACAGTGTTTTTTCCAAATCTCAGTCTATCAAACATAATTATGGGATACAATTGGTCTTTAACCTTTTCAAATTCTTACAGCCTACAACAGCTTTATCCAATTCGTAAAGTATTACCAGCATTACAATGCTACAGCAAGTCTTCCATGCATCTCTGTATATTCAGCCTGAACCCTACCTTTAACTATTTCATGTTATCGTGACTATATTTTATCCGCTCCAGATATTTTTTAGCCAAATTTAACTTTGCAGCAAGCCTTGAATCAGGATTCAGGTTATTTCCAACCGATGGCAGCCGTTGACGGTCGAGCAGGGTTCGTACTGTGAGCTCTTAGCGTAATTCTAAGCGGACCCTATATTAGATCGCTTTGTTTTTAACAAGCGATCCAATATCTAGTCTGCTTTGAATCGCGCTAAGAGCTCACAGGTCGGACCCTGCTCTCTTCTCAGCAGTGCAAGCACGGATCTTTGGTTCGACAAATATATCAAGTCGATAAATAGATTTTATTTATCGATCTAATCGGTAACTCGTAGCATGGATCTAACATCGGTAATTCTTGTCGTCGTCTTTCGAAGGCTTTATTTAGTCGACATATTATCGATCATTCGTTCATAATTCTCACAGAGTAACTTTATATTACGGAAAATTTCACAGATTAGGCAAAAAATTGGAGGTTAAAGAAAATAGGTTAGACATTCATTCGTGAAAAACACCTACTTGAACAATTTATTCTAATAGGTACCTTTACATTTTTATGAAATATTACAGAAAATCCATTATTTTCATGTGAAATCCGATTAATTATTTAAGAGGAACGACATAATAATAATATTGGCCGAAAGAACTTTACCTAATTATTCAGTTGCAAATATTTTACAACCGTATTATTATATTAGATACGTAGGTAGTGCTTAGTTGATAATATGATAGTAAACACATATGAAACTTGGAATAGGTGTTTAATACTCTTTCATTTATTCATGCAAAAACTACTTTATGGATTTGGCCAACAGTAACTTCTCTCCTATCCCTTGCAGTGCTAGGGACCATGATGTAACTGCTCGTGAGATTTTGAACAACTGCTTGCATCAAATTCTGCACAAGCTTGCTTGTAGTCCTTTGACCAGTGCAAAGTTGTGTTCTTGACCCATACACCTTTGGTAACTGGCAACGACGCGAGCGTAAAAGCGTACCGTACACCCATACAGACCTACAACAATGAATTTCCATGTTTAAGTAGGATAAAATAACAATAATTAGAATAAGTATAATTTTAGCAAATAGTTTCCGGTTTGGGAAGTACTTACTAATTACTATAACATTCACGGGCAGTCCATTTGATCGGCTGCTTATAGATCGCTCTGAACAACTTGAATAACGGCGAGGGCAATTTCTTTATGAATTCTAAACAGAATCTCAAACTGTTCGTTAGGTAGGTCGAGAGAATTATTGGCATCTCTTAGGCACCGCCTATTGATTCTCAAGACATCTCGACGCTTCCATTTTTCGGCTTACAATATTAAAATATAGCCAAAATCCAGTTTGAAAATATTATAAATTGGTTATCGAGCAACTATGGAAACCCGATAAAATTCGATAAGTTTGACAAGATTAAACCGATGACAAATGTCAAAAATTAGATCCATGCGTGGTTTAGTCGACAGAACGACATGATCGTTAAGATTTATCGAATTTATATCGAAGTCGATAAAATACATTCCGTGCTACCGATTACGTTTTATCGAAACTTTATGTCAAATTTGACATGTAAATTGGTTAAATATATCGATCGGAAGATCGGTGCTTGCACTGCAGAAAAGCTGTATAATGATAAGCTTTGTTCAGTGATGATGTAAAAAGCCATTCCAATGTCGCCAATCAAGTAAAGTGAATCAGATCAAGTGCAACCACAGTTCCGTCTGCAAGCGCTTTGTGACTCATGGGACTGACTCAATCTTTTACAAACTACGGAAGTAGCTTTTACATTTGTCGAATGAAAGTGTTAGGTGTGGTCGTCATACTAATTTTCTTAGCTTTATGCACGTTTCAAGTGGACTAACATAGAGTTTTAATGATGTTTTGCGATTGTAACACTACTGTGGAACCAATTAGTAAAACAGCTATTGTAATCACTATGTGAACAATTTCACTTTGGTTTTATTTGTGCGTGTATGAAGTATCGCAATTGAAATACTGAATGTCCTTTCATCACCTACGAGTATTCTCCTACCTTTATGATATATGTGAAGAATAAATGTGTAGAAAACACGAATACATTTCTCACCTTTGAAGCGTATAATTTTATGGTGATCATATTAGTATAATCGTATATGAATTTTTATCGACCTCTAAATATGTGGTACGTACGGATGACATTTGAATTAATTAGAAATTTAGTTATTTAATTTAAATAATTTGGAATCTGTTATGGAAATATGTAATAGTTTCCTTCTACAGAAACTGTGTGACGTAATTTGTACAATGGGATACTATCAAATGTATTTTGGATTCAATATGTTTTATGTAACTTATTGGAAGTCTAGGCTTTCTTATAATCTTTTAATCTCTTAATAGATCCAATATCCAAACTTAGCCTAGAACAGAATAGTCTTGAACAATAAGTCATTGTTAGTTTATCAATACTACTCACTCCCCAAGTGACAACAGCATTTGCGATTATCTGCATCACGTTATACCACTTGATGACTGCCCTCAGCTTGCACGGTTCCCGGCCCTTCATATAAGCAGGCAGGACCAGTTTGATGAGGGTTAAATATACTGCTAGTATGCAGGCGATCGGCCACGGTGACGTCATGAATAGCCAGTCCTTGACACGGTGATCTGGGAAGATAACATTATCATTTACTTAAAGAAAATGGTTTAGTGTTGGGTGGAATGAGGCGTATTGGATTGGATTAGTCCATTATCCATAAGAATAGTGACGCACAAACACACTCGAGATGTTTTGGTTATCTAAAAAACGGCTGCAATTACTGCCCATAAGGCTTGTTATATGTTGGGAGTATTGAAAGAACGCACCCGAATATTTATCATCACATTTGTTGTAGAAGAAAGGTGACGTAGTTGAAACATCGCGTCTTAAAATGAATCCTTAGAAATGCTTATTTCATTATCAATCACTGTCTTACACGTAGCACGTTTCATACTTTCATTTAGTATAATAAAGAAGGTATTAATAGGTAATAGTTCCCTGGGAGCTGATATAGAGCCTTGATAATGTCAAATTAGCGGCATCCAAGGTTCCAGCGTTCATGTTTTTTTCCATTACGGTAATCAAATCTTAACATCGTGGCTTTCTCGTGTTATGTATCGTGAAGGTTATCCAGAACAATTGTATTAAATACCGAACAAGATGACTACCACATTCGCGATATGTAGGCCACATTTCGCAATTGTAGATTACACGAATTGCATTACAATTATTTGATGCAGAAATGATTGGCGGTAACTATTGTTTGGCACTTTAGCACTGGGTGTTGCGGAATTTGTTTTCAGGTGATGAAGAAAATTATATAATCGTGTTGAGACGTTTCTATAACTATTTTAAAGGACAATTCTTGAATTAAGTGTTAATGGTATTGTTGAAATCTCAGGGTTCAAACTTTAAATTGCAAGAGCTTGTAATTATTGCTTTTAGAGATGTACGATTAACCTTTAGCTTATTCGCACAATCTTGTTTTATTGTATGCGCTTTTGGCAGTCTAGTGTAAACTGTACATTGTAAGCAAATACCAAAAAGTTTACACAACAAGCTAAGATATTCTACAGGATCTGAACCCATTCTGATTTTTTGTTAACTGACTACTAACACTGATGGTGGTGGCAATGGGTCCTCAAATTACAATTAAAATATTGATTCAGTTGGCATTTTTGTTCAATATTCAAGGATATACTAGGTTACTAGTTACTAGGTTACAAGGTTGGTTTACTAGGTGGTAGGACTTTTCTGCAAAGTTCGCCTAGGTAGGTACCACCGCTTTGCCAGTTATTCTGCCGCCAAGCAGTAGTGTGCAAGCACTACTGTGTTCCGGTTTGAAAGGCATTGTAGCTAGTGACTTTATGACCTGATTACACAGTGTAGTAATCTGATTACTAGACTTTGTGATGTCTTAGGATGACGTGCGCAGTGCAGTGTCACGCGAAACTTTATTATTTTAAAATTCCGAGTGACACTGCAACTGTTATGGGCGGCCGTCAGGTGAACGACAGGCTCGCCACGTCATTCATTCTCATAAAAAAAATATAATACCTGAATTATGACTTGTGTTGTGGCTAATGTTTCAAACCTCTAGGGTAGATTAATGTGGCGTAAGTTAATCTAGCCTAGCTAACGTACATGTATCATTAACGTCCATCGTCCCTCACTTCTCCACAAACTGTCTGAGAACTAGCCTTTTATTAGAATGATGATGAAACTTGTTAATATGTAACTCACGTTATTTTTATCTTACGCAGTTCGACCATAACAAGTTGAATTGGTTAATCTCAATTCTTGCGTACGTATAATTTCCATTTGTATGTTCACTTCACTTATAACTGTGCGTCTCTATCTATTTCCATCGATTTGAGTTTCCTCGTTTCGTTCGTTCGTTTTTTCCTATAGTAGCGTAAGTCATAATGATACTTTATTTTGAAATGCATTCTGATGCAGCTCAGCAAGTAAATCCTACACGAATACTGTTAACACATTTGTATCGATATAATTAAGACCATATCAACCTATATCAGATGCATCTTATCTTGTGCATCAGAAGCGAACAAAGAGACATAAAATTCCGGCCGTCAGCGTTTTGCAACGGTTAGCCAATGTAGGTGAAAGGATTAATATATAGATTGGCGGACGCCACATCATAGGCTGCCTTCACACTATGCTGTTTGCGATGTGATTAGTTGATTACTTGATTACTTATTTCAGATCGTGAAGCATACGGAATATGTCTGATTGACTCTTCTTCTGTCCGGCCAAAATTATGTTGCTGGGCCGGACCGAGGGCTTGTTAGTCTTTTACGCTTCTTTCCCTTCGACTAATAACAGACGTGCCTGGGTTTTTTAATTATTCTAAAACTGATTCTCACGAAAAGATAGGTTTGCAAATTATTCTTCCGCCAAGCAGAAATTAAGAAATTACTGGGCACTTTGACACATGAGACTTTATGACCCGATTTCATAGTTTAGTAATCTGATTACTAGAATGTGTGATGTCTCAGGATGACGTGCGGAGTGCAGTGTCACGCGAAACTTTACTACATCTGTTATGGGTGGCCATGTTGCTTAACATCAAGTGAACGACTACCTCCACGTCATAAGAATTTTCATAAAAAAAATAAAAAAAACATTTGTGTCAGAGATAGGATAGGTATGTTTTGTTTTTAAGAAAGCCAGTTTGTTATCTTTCAATGAAATTGACTTCAGTATTCACGAGTGATAGCTTAACTCAGTGCATTGGTATCCTACATGTGCTGGCAAAGTAGAGCGATTCTCTGGTAATGAACATACTAACGAGTATTGTGGCCTTTGCGAATCAGCAGTATTCTCCTACGAAAACTCAATATTCAACTTGTATCAATAACAAATCTTTCAAAGAATACGATGTCGACAGATTCACATAAAATCCCAGCTTCTTGACCTAAAGGAGTGCTCTACCTGCTGGCATATTGATGATGGGTGGAATGAATCGGAATGATAATGATGAGGCATTTAAGATTTCTAGTCAAACCTACTTATAATAAGCTTATATCTGACCTCTGCATTAGAAGGTACCGTAGCTGTCATCATCAATAGCCTGAAGACATCCATTGCCAAACATAGGCCTTCCCCAGAGAGCACCACTTTGACCGGCTGCTCGTCTCCTGCATCCATCGGCTGCCCGTAGTTTTCAGATCGTCGGTCCACCTAGTGGGGGGCCGGCCGCCTTCCGGTTCATCATACCTCTTTCCTAATCTCAAGTTAATGCAATTGCAAACCTTAAAACTTCGCACTTTTATTATAAAAGGAACCCTTTAATAATTCACACAGTTATAAATAATACAGTTATAAATAAATATTTAAATAATAAATAAAAAGTTAAGTTAGTCTTCTTGACCGCGTCTATAGATTTACATATAATATGTAATCCGTGCCGTCGATCAACGTCGATGAATACAAGATGTGTTGCAAGTTCATGCTAATCTTTGTGTTTACCGCCCATCTAATCAAATACCCGAGCTCATTATAGTCAATCATTCTGCCATACTTTACACTCACGTTATTGGCAACATCTTTAACAACTTGCCGAGACTCGTGAGACCTAGCCAGGGTTGTCAACAAGACTGTAGCTGCAGCTAAACAAACAATTTTGTACCTTATTGTAAACCGAATCGTGAAAAAGACCCATTAAATAAATGTTGGCATTTCACAATAATATTGAAACTGTGTGATGAATAGAGTAAGAGATGACAGCAATATTGCATGGTATTAAAAATTTTGTGCAAGTACTTCTAGGCTGTAACATAAGTTAAAATATTACTTCTTTTTAGCCTTTGAAGATTAAGCTATCAGCTATTTAAAGTTTTGAGACGTTTATCATATAGGTGCCCTTCAAAACTGTCATATAAAGCGTAATACGCCAGCCACGTGCGTTTGAGCGCTTCAGACACGCAACGCGCACGTCAAATGGTTCAGCCAGCAGCAGCGCTACACTATTGCGCGAATCCAAGGCCTCCACATTGTAGAGCCACATACCTAAGTCAATGTCTAGACTCTAGACTGAAATTGTACTGAATGTAATATTCGCTACTCGAAAGCTATCCCTAAATAAAGCACGAGATGCTTAGCTAGGAAGTTTATGCTCCATCCAACGTATAGGCCTCTATATCTGTATGTATGAAAGCGGTACTTTGTTTAGTTTTAGATCAATATACACTGAGTAGAGTTCATATTTGTAAAGACCGAACAATAGAGAAACCACAAGTACCTACTTAATACTTCGTTATGGTCTTGTCTGATGTGACAGAACGTTGGCTTCTACAGCTGTATGACACTGACCACGATTTTCTACTAAAGAGCCTTGCAAAGATAGTGACTGCCAAAACAAACTCCCATCAAAAGGGCTAACGTTTTGGGGACGCACCCAGGTTTAAATTCCATTCAGCACTGCACCAATGACTCAAGCTATAAAAATATAGTCCTCAAAATTTTAGCAACCAGCGGGATTTGAACTCGCGCCCTCCAACTTACCGGATTGGACGCTCTACCACTGAGCTATGGACACCCGACCACTAGCTGCGAAAATCTTAAGGACTATGTGTTTACCGACTAAGCCGTCGTTGCGACACCTATAGTACCTATATTAGACGGGCTTTATTATTATTTTTTTTTGTTTTTTTTTTTTTTGCTAAAATTTTGAGGACTATAATATCTTTATAGATATACCTTAAGTGTGGTTTACACTTTAAAATCATTCCCATGACTCAAGCTATGCCCGCGGCACGCACTCGATCCTCGCTCTTACAATGTATCAAGGAAAGGAAATATCGCGAGGAAACCAAATGACATATTCAACAATCGCGAGATTCGAAAACATGACATGAAACAAAACACGTGCCCAACCCGCGTGGTGGATTATGGCTTGTACTCTCTTCATGTGAAAGGAGGCCCGTTTCCCAACAGTTGGAACGTATTGGGCGTTTGACGATGAGGTTACCGTTTGATCATACCTATAACTTCATGGTAATATTACTGATAGTGGTGATCAAGAACTGGCTTTTGAATGAGGCTGCTATGGGATTGTAGATTTACATCGTAGAAGGCAGCCCTGCGTGTACTATAATGGTGCTATTGGTGCCGTTTTGACAGATGCCACAACTGGTGTGCTCAGATGGTCGTGTTACAGTTATTACGGGAAATGGCGGTGGTCACGCGAGGCTGTGCAAGGCACGACGCGATAGTATCTTCGGTTTAATGCATCACGTAACAAAAGGGAGATAGCTGGTGGCCACCAGTGTGTTATATACTAATATTTATTTATTTATTTATTTATTTACCAACCAAAATACATATCATACTTATACCTATTTACTATGATCTAATCTAGGAATATACTCCAAAATCTACCATAGTTACAATTAACTTAACGTATTATTATAATATAATCTTAGATAAGAATACAATATAACAATATCAAAACTAAGTAAGTAGGTATAAATCATGAAGGGACATTAGCAGCCGTGCTAGGTCGTACCTGTGTTACAGCTGCCAATATCTTCCTCCTGTGTAGTAACAGAACAGTAAAAATAAAAAATAAACAGAATTTCAAACATTTTAGCCCCTACACAAAAACATTATCCAAGGCAATAAAAAAGTTATAATAAGAGAAAAATAAACCTGACCTAAGTACTTTAGCACAACATCCCATGAACATCGTGTAAATATTGACCTAAATTAATATACAGCTGTTGGCGCAATAGATTCTAAGATATTTTCATTAAAAAAAAAAACAACATACATAGTATACATAGAATTTTCGTCGCGGTCTTCGATAGAACTGGAATCCCGTTTATTTGCACGATGGCGTTGTGAAGTCTGTGAATCATAAAATGAATATTTCCTATTGAGAAATTCACTACGACTGAGAATTTCACCAAGTTCACAACCATTTTACGACAGAACATAAAGAATCTATGAATGCGTATTGAGCATCGTAAGGTACGTACATGATGAAAGAAAGTGTTTCCAATAGAACTTAACGCTTCTGATTTATTAACTCTCCCTACTCTGTATTTTCCAATGAATTCACTAAAAGTATACTGGTTTTTCCAAGTACGGAAACCCTGGGTCATTTCATTACCTAGGGTAGGGTTAGACTAGTTATAAATAGAGCTGGAATAAGGATTCAATAACAAGTTTGGTTCCATTTTTTGGATATATACTGTAAGTACATATAACGAAAAACTCAAAGTACATTTTTAGCAGCTTTGGCAGTACGCACGACAAACGTAACTAAGCTTTCGTGCGTAGAACAAAACGCTTCGTGCGCGGTGTAATCGATAGGCATCGCCATAAATCTGTTCGTCCAATGAATTTCCAATGCACACTCGCTAAAATCAGGTAGATTACCCACAGAGAATTTCGTAGACGTTCAAGCAAGATTAAAATCTGCGCGGGTGAATTCTCGGTCAATGCCTTTCTAAGAGAAGAGATTAATGGAAAAATGTTGGGATGACCATTGATAGGTGGGATTGAAGAAAAATATTTTATACTACCCCAATTTCGTGTCGTGTGTCCGGCCATATCATCGATTCGCATTACAACATGGCCAAGCTCTGAACCGTAACCTCTTAATATTGTTGCCAGCTATACGCCATGAAGAAAAGTTACTTTATTTATTTATTTATTTATTTATTTATTTATTTATTTATTTATTTATTTATTTATTTATTTATTTATGGACCTTCAACAGTTCTACATTTTCAGTCAATTTATAGCACACATACTATTTATACACCACCATATACCACCACACCATACCACCATATTCATTTAACATGTTTAAAGCACATGGTGCTCATATTTTGGACCAATTTCAGCTGGTATGAAGTACAGCATAAAAAAAACAATTTCTTACCTGCTTTCTCGTAAAATACATGGTTGTATGTTTTCACTACCAAGTCCATGTTCTGGTCGGTGTATTGTCCACACTGAGGATCAGCGAGTAATGGACTGGATTTTGAACTCTAAAACGAATGCAAATCCATTCAGCTTTATAATAATGGATAGGAATTTATATAATTTAATTCAAATTACATATGAATGAGCACTAAATGAAAAGGAATAAATACCTAGTCTGAAGTTTAACCGGTTTTGTCGTCGAAATGGTTATGTAAACAGACCGAAGAAAATGTACACAAATTGCGCAAATTCCGAAAGTGACAGAGCCTCCTTTAAACAGTGTAGTATGAAATTGTTGATTCAACAACTTAGTTAATCGATTGGGCTTTTGATGCGTGTGGTCCAATCCAGAAAATAATACAATTGAATTTCTCGAAACCTACAGTATTATAAGTCAAAAGTCAAAGAGTTTTATTGCAAATAGGCTACTCATAACACTTTTACAAGTCAAATTAATATATTATAATTACTTACAAATCACAAAGTGCACAATGTCAATAATAATTATTATTATTATTATTACTTACTATATAATTGCTAGCCTATTACAATGAGTGTTTGACAAAAAAAGAAGTTCTCTCTTCCACGACAGGTGCAAGCAATCTGGCATAATCCATGCATGCATATAGAAAAGGATCCCGCACTGAATCTAGTAACTGGTAATATCTAGTAAAATAAATTCATGCGACGTTTTTGTCTCTTCCAGAGCAAAGAGAAAATGACACGAGGGGTGCGCCGCGGCTGCGTCAGACTGAGGGCGGCGGTGATCGGCATCGATGATGAAGACGATTCTACCTTCACCATCACCGTGGACCACAAGACGTTTCACTTTCAGGTACGGTGTGTACATTTTCAATTACTTATTCGGGACTTGGGACATGTTTATCAAAGCAGTTCTCCTGTCAAAACATCATATGACTTAGATGATAGTTTTTCGCCGACTTCGTCAATTAAACACTTATACCCGATTATTAATAAACAATTAAACAATGTGTAACGGAAAAATAGCGCGGTTTGCCTGCCTCCTCCATCCATCGGCTCTCCGCGGTTTTCACCATATCGCCAGTCCACCATAGGCGTTTTCCGGTGCATGATCGCCACTCGAGAACCTTTCTTCCCCGTCGGTCGTCAAGTCAATTCTACGAGCGATGCCGCCCCTCTTGTTTTACCTTTGCCTGTTTCAAACTTGATGAAAACATGAAGTGCTCTATGGGAGAGGCCTATGTTCAGCAGTGGACGTCTTCACGCTGTCGGTGATGAATCAGAATCAGAATCAGAATGATGATGATAAAAACAAAAGGAAACAATCAAGTAGCTATTCCACTGTTACACAGTGTATATTAGTAAGGCAGTTAAAGCGTAACGATCACCTGTTTAGACCTTTAGACCATTACTCTATCAAAGAAGAACGACTTTGCAGTTGACCACTATCTTACCTGGTGAGTATTGACTGACAATGCAGGGGGTCTAGCAAAGATACCAACCACTAACGCTAACGCCAAACGCTAACTCCGAAACTGTATTGAAATGACATTCGCTGTGGAAAAGTTAGCGATTTCCGAAATGTCATCCTAGTACATTTTGGAGTTAGCGTTAGTGGTTGGTTTCTTTGCTAGACCCCCAGTTCTCTCTGTAACACGATTCTAGATATTTACGTTTATCCTTGGGCTCGGAGGTATTATCATTATTCATTCTTATCCTTTCATTATTTGTCTCGGGAATTAGGCTTTGTTACGTTGCTTGCAGCTTCGACGTAAACTATTATTAAATTATTCATTACTGCCTCTTGATGCGTAACGAAGTAGATAATCCCTCAGTGCTAAGCAGATTATACTACTTTGTGTTTGTGCCGCAGAACTACCTCTGCGTGATTGTCAAGCAAGACAAGACGCCCCCAGGTGTTTGCTGCGCGGGCTTTGCTCACATGTCATGCATAATGGTCCGACGGCAAGGGCTGTAGTTTTGTTTTAACTAGCTTCTACCCCTTTCTACCCTTTTCATCCACTATAGAGTAGAATTTTCAAAAATCCTCAGCACACGAGGATGATCTGTCTTCCTTTTATGACGTTACCTCATAAAAGCCACCCTTTAAGTATTTAAGTTTTGTGGTTTGGGCTGTGCATGGTCCGTCAGTCAGTCAGGACAAAGCCTTTTATATAATAGATTTTCAAGTTTCTCAATCAATTTTCCAGGCGAGAGATGGCCCGGAAAGGGAGCGGTGGGTGCGAGCGTTAGAAGACACAATATCGCGGCACGGTCGCAGGGAACGGTGGTCGCGGTCCATGCCAGCGCCGCGGCACCGGCACGGCGACCTCGAGCGACGCATCTCCGAAGCCGATGCTTACTTGCAGATCATGATCGACCTGTTCGCGGTAAGTAACATTTAACTGACAATTTGTACGCTTCTGTAGAAAGTTTCAGTTATGTGGTTTGTACCTTATATCCTGCAGTTTGAACTTTGTAGCTCATTTGTGCCCGCGTTTCGATAGCGGCACGGCGATCTCGAGCGACTTTCTGAGAACGATTCTGACTTGACCATGATTGAGCTTGACTCTTTAAGCTTAACTGACACTTTATACTAGTGCGTCTACTCTTCGCTGCGGTATGTTTGAGGTTCATTTGAAAACGAACGCTAAGGACTCTTTATATAAAGACGATAGAGCGGCACGGTCGATGCCTGCACTGTGATATTGACACGTTGATCTCGAGCGACTCTGACACCGTCGTTTGCATATAAATCATGATCGAGCTAGTCTTGGTAAGTGACACATTACTGATATTTTGCACACTAGTGTAGAAAGTGTCTTTGTACACTGCAGTTTGAACTTTGTGACTCATTTGACAATGAACTCTAAGTACTTTGATATAAGGAGGCGGCATGGTCGATGCCTGCACTGTAATATCGTCACGGCCCGTTTTCTCGCGATGTAATATGCTACTAGGGCTGTACCCAACATAATAGTTATGATGACTACTATTAAAAATGAACAAGTAGGTAAATATTACTTTCATAAAGAAGATTAAAAATGAATGCAATAATTGAAATAATAAGTAAAATCGAAAAATAAATCACGGAGTGATAAAAAAAAACTTAAATAAGCTTTTAAAGTTTCTGTAGGGGGCATCTCCTGTCCCTTTCTCGCGAAACAGAGCGCCTCCACAGTTACTATGAAAAATCCACTCGTGACGTCACATGCCAAAGAGATTGTATTTAAAGCTACCACAGCTTAGTAATGAGGTACTATAAACGACCTTGCTCTGACGTTACTGGCCGTTTGAGCTATCTCTTTCTATTCCGGTTTTTAAAATCCTTATAACTTTGTCATTTTAAGAAATATTTTATTTTTGTTCACAAATGTTTATCTTTTGAGGCATATTATTAATTTATGCAATTAAAATTTTAGTCATCATGTCTATTATGTACACACCACATTATTCATCTCAACGTCATTTCACCAAAGCCCATCTTCTCCGCTGACTAGTACCAAAAATACATAAACTAACGTATTATTAGTAGAATTAACGTATTTTTTTTTCTTTTTTTACAGAAATTAAGCACAAGAGTGACAGAATTAAGTGATCCGCTGGAAAGGCATAAGGGCCAAGTTATATTAGACTATTCCAACGTAAGTAATGTATAGAGCATCTTTGTTTACAAATAATATCAAAACCAACCCATTTTTAAATAGTGTTAATCAACAAATGAAGCCGATTTTCTTATATTGATGTGTCTACCTAATATTATGCAGTATCTTTGAATATCGCATTTCCGTTCATCTCACCGTCGTCACACCAATAAACCTATCAAGAATTAAAAAAAAAACTTGTTAGTACAACAAAACAATAATAGTGGGATGAACGGGAAGCTTTTGTAGTTCCCGTAAGATTTGATTGTTAAATATTATTGAACAGATTGTCTTATTAGATAGAAATCATGGTAGAAAGTGGACAAAACGTACTGGCAATACCGTTGACCACTTTTTTCCATCACCCCAAGTACCTACTTTTTGGGTTAGACAAAGAGAAAAACTGGCTACTTTATTACCCTATCAAAAGCTTAAAGTATATCACCAATTACGTAACGGCTTTTGATACATGTTTTTATTTAATTATGTATTTTAACTGTAATTATTATCATTTTCTTACTTAATCCCGCTTTTGCGCATAATAATTATAGTGTCTGGCAAGCAAGTTGACCCGTGCCCGAGTCACCTTTTGAAAAACAAAACTAATATAAGATAATTATTTCTAAAATATTATTACAATGTAATTTATTAGTTCCAAGTTTCTGATATTTCGATGCTGTTGCAGAACCAAGATCACGGTCAAACTGAAGAACTTGCACGGATGACCTGTTAATATTAACACAATATTTTAGAAATTCTAATAACTATGACAGCTTACAATCTTCGGTATTTATTTATTTAAAATGGTTGCGCAGTTCCCATAATATCAATGCAACATCGTACGCGTGTACTGCGCAAGTCAAGTGGGTTCCTCATAATGGGTCAATTTTTTGCAAGACACTGTAAAGCATTTTTGACTGTACAAAGTTAAAGTTGTTCATTTCATTTATTTTGCAGGCTATGTTGGACAACATAAAACATTCCATAGTGCTTCTACAAATAGCTAAGGTACTACTTATTGTGTGTTTTATTTCTGAAATGCTTGTCTTTTGACCCTTATACCATCTGAGTTTGAATTGGTATATTATCCCGAAAGGGGGTAAATCTACTTCCCACGGTAGACAATGTTTCTTCCATGAGTTTTCTAAATTAATAGTTGTTCATTGAAGAAATGCCTTGTAAAGTTTACGTTTGAAGATAGTCGTAGCGCAGCTGGATGGTTGAACTTTGTTCTTCACACAATGCACATAAATGAGTTTAACGACCTGCGTTTAGAAATGAATTTATAGTATCTTGTTAACTCTCGTAGGTATCGCACGTGCGATTTTGTGAGCGGATTTATTTTTTACCATGGCGGTTTGGAAACACGCAGTTTCAAGTAAGGCTCTCACAACTTGTGGGTTATCATCGTCCCAGTCCCCCCCTTTCGGGATAACATACCAATTCAATTTCACCATGTATAAATAAACGCTGTAATTCAGTATAATTATCTAAACGACGAGATGTTAGACAACAGACTGCGTCAGAAAGAGAAGAAAACAACAACAGTGAAACAGCTGTAGTGATCACAAATTCGCATTTATTTCCGGGATTACATAAAAATTACTAGGATTATACCAATATTACTGTTGTATTCTATGTATGTATTAACAAGCAAAAAGTATTTAAGTGTTGTATAAGTTATCAGCTAGGCGATTATGTAACTTGATTGCAACCAATAGAAACACAAAAATGTATGGATTTGACAGTTTCAATACGCAGTTTATGTGCATAGTTACTATGAAAATTTTCATATTCATTAAAATTTTAAATTTCTCCTGTTGCATTGCTGTCAAAGTTACGTAATCACCCGACTGGTTCCCATAGTACAAGCTTTGCTTAGTTTAGGGCTAGATGGCGCTGTGTGAATAGGCATGATGACTACTATTAAAAATGACCAAAAAAAATATTACTTTCATAAAGACGATTAAAAATGAATGCAATAATTGAAAAAATAAGTAAAATCGGTAAATAAATCACGGAGTAATCAGCTTTTAAAGTTTCTGGAGTGGGCATCACATGTCCCTATCTCGCGAAACAGAGCGCCTCCACAGTTACTATGAACCCAGATAATATAATACCTACCATGAAAAATCCACCTGTGACGTCAAATGCCAAAGAGATTGTATGTAAAGCTACCATAGCTTAGTAATGAGGTACTATGAACGACCCAGCTCTGACGTCACTGGCCGTTTGAGCTATCTCATTCTATTCCGGCTTTTAAAATGCTTGTAACTTTGTCATTTTTTAAGATATTTTAGTTTTGTTTTCACGAATGTTTATCTATTAAGTAATATTAATAATTTACGCAAAAAAAAATTTAATCATCATGCCTATTTCATTGGTATTTGAAGTGCACACTCGACTTACACTTTCAACTTCATGGTACCTTCTATGATAAAGGGTATACTTAAAAATGTCAAATAACTTGGGTTTTTTTTTCAGAACACAGTCAATCCTGTTAATGGAATCTATACAGGACCCTTAAACCCGTCACAGGGGCTTAGTAAACAAGGTATGTACTGAAATTAAAAACAATAATAGGTAACACTCGTCCCATCAAAAAAGATCTGAAAAGGAAAGGACCACCCATTCGTTGTTTCACTCGCAATAAACCTTTGCCGTGGTGGGAGCGAGATAACACTATTCTGTAGCATTCGTCAAACACACCTCGCTCACAAAGGGTTCCGATCAAAGGTTATAAAGCCCGTTGATAGCTCGTGAACATAATTTCTCCTACAGACACGACTCACTTGCGCGGACAGGGGGCAAATTAACAAAGCGAGACAAAAACATACAAAATTACAAAGATGAAACAGAAGACACGTTGGGTGTCTCGGTTCCTCTCAAAGGATTAGGGGTTGAAATACACAACTAATTTTCGTAAGAGGGGAAGTTGTATCATTGGTCAACTGGATTTATAGTCAATGGTTCCGATCGTTAAGTATAGTTTATTTAGTTGACAATTTCTAGTCTTCTATTTCGTTAATCCGCCGACGATCTGGTGACAGCCGCGGGGAGCCGATGGATGTAGGAGGCGAGCAGTCGCTCAAAGTGGCGCTCCCTGGGGAAGACCTATGTTCAGCAGTGTACATCTTCTTTAATGATGAAATGAAAATGAAATGAAAATTTATGAGGCATAAAAATAGGTGAACAAGTTAAAGTGATGGAGCACCTGTTTCCCATACTAGGCTCAAGACCCGTGACATAGGACTCAGGACTCTTTCGTCGGAGACATAATTATATAAAAGTGTAACATTGTTAATAAATTACAAGGTGATTACATGCGATTTTGCCTATTTAAGGGTGAGTTGCACCATAATCACACTTAAAGTCACTGTGACAGATATTTGACATACCCCGTCCGGCGAAGCATGGGCAGTTACAGTTAGCAGTTAAGGAAGCTGGTGCAACCCACCCTTAATCTATGTGATAACAGAATTTAAACTACTTAAGTATTTACATTTATAAAATTATAGGTTTTTATGATTGAGTGTGAGATAATTGTGTAAGTGCAGTGTGGCGGTGCGTGAAGTGTGAGTGTGTATGGTGTGTGTGTGTGTGTGTGTGTGTGTGTGTGTGTGTGTGTGAGTGTGTGTGTGTGTGTGTGAGTGTGTGTGGGAGGGAGTGTATATGAAAGTAGACTAGAGAGTTGCACTTGTTTATTCAGATCCATATCCGTATAGTTATGTAATTTGCGTTAATATGGTTTCTGTTTCTAGGTAATTTAACTTTGATAACTTATCAAAGAGTTTCTTTTTGCACTCATTGGATGTAAGTGCGAGAATTTGGATGGTTACACTAATTTTGTTGTATACAAAAGGTCCTAAAAATTTGGAAATTTTGCAGCAAAAGCTGTTTTTGTTTTTGGGACAACACAAACATAATACTTAGCTCGCTTACTGGCCAGGGTATTAGGAACCAGCATTGTCAGTGAATGTTGGTAAAGCACCAATTGCTGAATATACAATTGCCTTACCGTTAAGACCTGGCATTCTTTATAAAGCTCAATTGTGGGATACCTATATGGTCTATTCGTGCTACACTTGAGTATGCCTCTCTGGGCTCTTTCGAGCGGAAGGAGATGTGTTTTATTCGTGCCTCCCCAAGAAGTAATACAGTAGGTGATCAGTGATTGGCAAAGCGAAAAGTACAGCATTTTAATGACACTAGGATCCGCGCAGTCTCTAATGTTTTTAAAGACAGCAGTGAGCCTTCTAATCCTCTGCGTCAGTAATTTTATATATGGAGCAAATGTCAGTCGCTGATCAATCGTGATTCCCAGGTATTTTATTGATTCTACTTTCTGAATGGAATTGCAATTACAAGTGCTGATTAAGTTATTTTGACATACTCCGGTTTTATGCCCAAAAAGAGAAAACACATCGAAAGAGTTCGTATTTTTAATGGAGAACGCTACATATTTTGTTTTATCTACATTTAAAGTTAACATATTATTTCTCAACCAAGAGGAGATTATGTCAAAAATGGCTTGGCCAGCTTGATACACCACATGCCAGCTCTCTGCCTGGACCACAACGGCTGTGTCATCAGCATAAGTTAATATACTACCATTTTTGATTGGCATTGAACACAGCTCGTTAATGTAGACCAGGAAAAGAGTAGGCCCGAGTATGCTACCCTGGGGCACGCCACAGTTTACAGACATAGGACTACTTATGTTGTCACCTATTCTGACACTTTGTGTTCTTCCGCTTAGATAGTCTTCAAAGAGTTTGAGTTGTACTCCTCGAATACCAACTTTCTCAAGCTTAAGTAAAAGTAGTGGAATTGACACCGTGTCGAAAGCCTTTGCAAGGTCTAGGAAGATGGCTAGACACTTCATTTTAGTATCCAAAGCACTAGCTATAAATTGGCTTAATTTTTGTACCGCTTCAGAAGTTGACTTACCTCTTCGAAAGCCGAAATCTCCCCCTTTATGGATTGGTACTATGAGAGCATGCTTGAGAACTGTAAGGAAGACTCCAGTTTGCAAAGATAGATTGATTAAATAGACAAGAATAGGAGCTAAAAACTCTTTATTTTGGATAAGTACATTTGAAGATACATCATCCCATCCCACTGAGCAGTTAGGCTTTAATGAACCAATTAAAGATAAAATTTCATTTTCGTCCGTATCCATCATAACCATGGAGTTTAAGGGTGAAGAGAACAGAAGTTATTTGTAGAATTTATATCTGGTACTATACTGCTAGCCAAGACGGTTCCCACACTGGCAAAATAACTGTTAACGGCATCTACCGCTTCTGCAGGAGATTTGCGGCACTCAAGAAGATCCAGAGACAGTTGTGGGGTAGTTTTATAGTTAGTTATTTCATTTATTACCTTCCAGGTTTTTTTAACGTTCTTACTCCTACTAGCTTCCTCCAATCTATCCCTATCAAATTTACACTTCGCTTTTTTTATTAAGGTTTTACAGTAGTTTCTGTAACGTTTATAAGTGAACAGAAGTATCTTATTATTGGGCTGATTACGGAGCTTTAAGTGCATGCGATCTCTATTTCTCATGCATCTCAACATGCCTACAGTAATCCACGGCTTTCTAGTAGCCATTCTACGAGGTACTAATGAATGAATAGTATTTTTGAAAATTAATTGCGATAAAATTCCTATAAAAAGTTTCGTTGCTAGATTACAGTCAGTGGTGTTGTAAATAATTGAGAAATTTTTATTTTGTAGGGTATTTGATATATTTATGTAGTTAATTTTAGAGACTGATTTTATAGAATTTAATTTAATTTGTTTGTTGTCCATGATTAAAAGTATAGTGCGGTGGTCCATAAGGGTGTTTTCTATTATTAGTGTCTGACATTCATAAGTAGAGCGCAGCATAAAATGGTCAAGGCAGTTATTGTTTCTTGTCGGAAATGTGTGTGCCGGTAGAATACCATGTACAGCCAGCAGATCAAGATACTGAGAAGCATTGGCATCAGTTACGTCAGACAAAATATTTATGTTTAAGTCACCAGTGATAATGACGTTCTTATATGTTTTTAGGTTATGAGTAGACTCTCTAGGGACTTTAAAAAGTTTTCAAGGTTTTGAATGGATGGCGAGCGATATATAGAAATTAATATTGTGCTATAATTAATTTTCGTAACTAAGCATAAGGCGTCACTAAGGTTGGGTTCAACTGTTTCGCATTATAAGCCGTTCTTATAATAACCTATAATTCCATCGTTTTGATTTTTTAGATGCTTAGTGTAGTGTGAAGTATATCTATTAATTTGCGGTATATAATTATTTGATGCCAACCAGCATTCTGTCAAAACGATGACGACAGGGCACACTTCTATTCTTGATAAAAGCACTAAAAAACCCGTGAAATTGCAAGATACACTTCTTATGTTCTGTGTCAGGATTTTTAGTTTATTAGTAGGAGATTTTATCAAAGTGTTACAGTCCTCTGGATTACACAACTGTGAAGTGGACGGAGTTATGTTGTCAACATTATTAATAATAGTTGTGATACTATCCATTGAGTAAGAATATAAAAAATAAGTTGAAACAAAAGCAAGTTACGCAACCAGAAGGTCTATACGCTACGTTTATAATAACAAAATAATATTTTACATAAACATACCAGCTCTCATGAGCCATTCCTAGTATATATTTCATCAATAACTGTCGTTTTTTAATGTGTGCGTAATTAAAACGCTTTAACAAAGTAAATTTAATAGTTGAACATCGGTTATTGTGTTTTATAACACGTATTAAGTAATAAGTACAGTTTATGTAACAGTAATCGACGAGTTCAAGTTCAAGTTCATATTGAATGGGGAACAATGATATCTTTGTTCCTGTATGATTGAGCATGTAAAAAGGGCTAGTGCCAGTATTTACCTGTCTGCAGAGCAAATCGGACGTAGAATGTATTTTATGCATGTATAGTTTCTGTGCAATAATATGAATTGTGCAAAAACCAATTTTTGTGTGTTTTTGTGATGATAGTGTTGTGTGTGCAAAAAATAAAAAACCTAACATAATTAAGATTAAGCTTCTTTCGGAGACACCAAGATTATACAGGTAACATAGTCATTTAGTAACGTTTTGCGTTCTAAGTGAGTGCAAGTGTTCTTCACTTCTAACAGCTATGAACGGCAAGCCGTCCTGTTTACGTAGGAAAACTTTTCCATTTGTGACCCAGCAATGCGCATACCCTTCGGTCTTCGCCAATTCCCTAGACAAAAAGTGGAGTCTTTTGGCTTTCGCTGTCAATCTTTCTGAGATATATATCGGTGTAGGTTTTCCTTCGAAACCCAGATTCTTAGAACTCAACTGATCAGATTTAGATTTCTTGTATTTTTTGGCAGCTGCTATGAAACCATTTCTTGACCAAGTATTAGTAAACTCGACAATAATGACAGAGGTAGGGGAATCAGGTTTCGCAGGCAGCCGAAACATGTCTTTCAGCTCATTTTTATCGAAAGGAGTATCAAGGGTTTTCGACAAACATTGAAAGGTCTGTAAAAGACCTTCCTTAGACTCTTTAAGTTTTTTTGGAACATTTCGAATTTCTAAAGATGTTTTTAATGAAAACCGCTCCATATTTTCCAGCTTCTCACTAAAAAGCGCGGCTTGGCTAGCAAGATGTTCACGTTCCGAGTCTAAGGCTGTAAACTTTTCCTTGAAGGTAATAATGTGATCAGATAAAAAACCTACGGTTTTTTCCAGATCCTTTGTAGATTGGTCAACTTGAGCCTTCATTTCCTTCACATGGACTTCTACCTGAGCTACCATGGACGCCACATGACCCTCTATTTTGTCAAGCCTTCCGTTCTGGGAGCTTTCCAAATCTTTCATCATTTTTCTCATTTCAAGCTTAAAAGCAGCAAAGTCGCATTTTTCCTCGCTTGCTATTGCAGCTGTACGTTTCCGAGTCATTGGGCGATTTTGGACCTGAGCTGTCTCTTGGTTATCATCTGTAGAACATGTTGCACTTCCAGACTCAGTCAACGGGCGAGTAGGAGTAGTTGATTTTGACGGGGGAGAATGTTTCAATTTTGCGATCATTTTGCCGACGGCTCGTAATGCGTAGCGTAGGCCTATTTCGCTAGTAGGTTCTGCGTATGTGTGCGTCTGCGCAGCCTGCGTCACAGCAGTGGGCGGTGCCAACTTGCACACAACCAGGAACGCGGAAATGCAGTTAATATTCGCGTCTCACTCCAGCTCGTACCGTTTCTGAATGGAGGGTGTGTCCACACGACGTTTGAAAGGGAAAGAAGTAATACTGTTCCACTCACCACTCCGTGTAACTTCTTGTATTGCCTGGCTTACCAAGATCATCGTTCGGTGTTCGTTACTAAACCGGTTTGTTCAAAATTTATTTACGGAGCATGCGCAGACGACCGCTGCGGGTGGCGGTCCCGACGAAAGAGGATGATGATGATGATTTTGCTAATAAGTAATTTTAATTTAGCCTAAACTTGTAATACAAAAAGACAACAATTTACTTATATGATGTTGTTACAGAATTATCACCGGCTGTAGAGTTGGGCGCGGAATGTCGAGAGCTGACGGTCTCTTCGCTGGCGATTAGACCCATCGAAGACTTGGACTCCCCCAGTTGGTTCATTTATACTCTATTCTATTCATCATCATCATCATCATCATTAACAGCCTGAAGACGTCCACTGCTGAACATAGCCTCCCGCAGAGAGCGCTACCTTGAGCGGCTGCTCGCCTCCTACATCCATCGTACCCCCCGTAGGTTAGTTAGAATGGTCGCGACTTTCCATAGGGCCCACTCCTCCAGCGGACGTAGCCTTCTCGATCCTCTTATCCCGGCAACAGCCCAAGCCGAGGCCCGCACCCCAGGGGTACCCTTGAGCTAGTTACCCCCCACTTGTCGGCTGGGTGCCTTAAGCGCCTGCACGGTGTCGCTGTCAAAAATGTCAAATGTCGGTAGCACCAACAGCATTAGCCCGTTCAAAAAAAAAAAAAGAAGAGAAGAAAGTCTCCTGCATCCATTCGGTTACCCGCGGTTTTCCCCAGATCGTCGGTCCTTATAGTAGGGGGTCTACGCTGCTTAACAGTGCATAAATTAATTATACCCACAAGTAGTACACAAAATTTTCTCTCATAACCCGGGCACTATATCATAACTTACGAATAGCCATACAATATTGTTGATATCACAGATAAGACAAAGTAATATGCTAGTCAATGTAAAGCAAGAAAATAATTTTTTTTAATAAATTATTTCGTACAGGACAAGCGATGTCGCTCCTAGTTCCGGACACGTCGTACTCATCATCGGAAGGCGAGGAAGATTTCTACGACGCAGAGTACGAGCCCAACGATTCAGCTATCCCAGGAACCAGGTTAGTGGTGATGATAGCCAATGAGCCGCTTTATTAAAAGAAAGAAATGGTAATTTAAATATGACCCAATAGATGGCGTTAAATAGCTAAGTACCACTATCTGTCACAGTCACTCGCAGGCGCAAAAAACACGCTGCTTACCTCTTCCCGCGCACTACTAATTTTTGCTACTGCGTAGCGTTTTGCGCCGACTTCACAGCCGCCATTAAGTTTGGCGCAGAGCCGACTACAACGGCGTCCTTTTTGGTGGATGCAGACTTTCTGACCATTGCTCACATAAACGTAAGGTGGTATGTTTGCTGGTCTTACAGATTACGAGAGATTACGTAACAGGTCAACTAGTCTCTTATAATCTATAATTAATTTTAAATGCGTGGCTACGCACGAATGGATGCTTGTATCACAATACAACATAGCCTGTGTCAGTCAAGGATTGCGTACCTGTCTATCAGTGAAAGATTTTTTGCAATCGGATCAAATGTGTTTTGTTAATATCACCCCAGATAATATAATACCTACAGTACAGATGCCTCATCCCATACAACGGAACAACGCGGGCTATTTCACGAATTATTTTATTCCTGCATAACGCAAGATTATCAAGCGACATTTATTGTGTGTTGGCGAAGTATTGGGCCAAATGAATACACTGGACACTAACTAGTAACTCTCTAGATACGATTACTACATTTTTTTCAAGTTCGGGCTATTTTTCGTTTGTACCTGATAGGACAAACGAATATCAGTAATGTATAGTATAAATAATACACTATGGGATAGACTGTGGTATAGATTATATCATGGTGAATTTACACAAGAACTGCATGACCATTACTACTCTACTACCAGACAATCATAGGCTGGGATAAGCCCAATCAGCCCAAGTTTCAGTTTATTTACACAGCAACATCGATGTAAACGTATCTACCTTATCAGTGACGATTATAAATGACCGAAACAAAAGGTCAGCGGTTCTGTGACCTATAAACCACCATTAGCATACCTGAGAAACAAATATTTCAATTAATTCCTAACAATGTGAATAAAACAATTCGTTGAAATAAAGGCATTTTCATATAAAAATACGTAAATTACCTATTTATAAGAATTAAAAATCTTGCATACATACCCCGCGTTTCTCGTAAGTTTGTCAAACTCATGTCAACTTAACAAACCAAAGACTGAACGGTCATAGATTGCCTGCTGATCATCAGCTGTCGTCAACCAGTGAGCGTACAGTATTTGGTATGTTATGTTATATGAGTTTGACAAATGTACCAGAAATTGAGGTTTAGTTTTACAAACACGCCAATTATAAGTCTTCTTGGGTAAGAATATAGCCAAAATCACCATTCTTCACCATTATCATTGGCAGTAAGCTCAAATTCGCGCAACGAGCTATGGAGAGAGCTATGCTTAGTGTTTCTCGGCGGGATAAGTTCCGCAATGAGGAGATCCGCAGGAGACCTAAAGTGACCGAATAACTCTTAGAATTAGCATGTTGAAATGGCAATGGATAGGCCACATCACTCGTAGAACTGACAACCGATGGGGAAGAAAGGTTCTCGTGTGCAGACGAGTGAAAACGGGGAGCCGATGGATGCAGGAGGCAAGCAGCTCTACGGGAGAGGCCTATGTTCAGCAGTGGACGTCGGGCTGTTGAGGATGATGATAATGATCATTGGCAGTTTTCAATCTGTACAAGTAGCCTTTGTTCAGAAGCATAATTGATTCCTTTGGATGCCTATCAGAATGACCTATGCGCTGAAAGACTATTAACGTTAGATGACATAAAAGCAGATTATCCAGTCAGCAGCGGGTCAACTCAGCTGGCCGAGCTGTCATTGTCACCTTAACTGTTACAATGCCTCATCTCTACCGTGCCAGCTGGTAGACATTCGGGTCACTGGTTTCATCTCGCGAGGCCAGTGACCGGTGCGAACTGGGTCAAATGTCGTCGGCACCAAGATTATGCAGGTCACGAACTTGTGAGCTGCATTACTCAAGTGCAAACAAACTGGCATGTTTCGGATGAAATTGGGGAGGTCAAATCGTAATTTTCTTTTTTTTAACGCTTATGCATAAAGTTACTCTCGCTCAGTTATAAATACAAAGTCAAATGATTCGTTGCAAACAATTAGCATTTTTACTACTTCCTAAAGAATAATTCAAATATCTTAAGCAAATTCCTTTGCATTAAAATTAGTCTATACAGATTAATTTGTAAACGAAAAATTAGAATCACGAGCGGGAATTGAAACCCGCATCCATCAACCCCTCAAGCCGGGATATGCTTTACTTAAGCTACCGTGACACCTTATGGGACACCTTATGGTAACCAACTTATGGGGTTGGTAGCTTAAGTAAACACTATATCCCATATCCCGGCTTGAGGGATGGATCGATGCTGGTTCAATTCCTGCTCGTGATTTAAACTTTTCGTTTACAAATTAATCTATAAATTACGCTGAGCAGGCGATACTGCTATAAAAATCATAAATATAATCTTACACCCGGTTTCTGGTACGTTTGTTAAAGTTAAACTCTTATCAACTTTGAAATACTGAACGCTCATTGGTTTAAGAGAGTTTAACTTTAACAAACGTACCAGAAACCGGGGGTAAGATTATATGTATTTATGATAACCATGACTGGAAAAATGAAGTGCTTCCCTTTTCCATTTGACATATGCTATTATCGTGTAGCAAGGGTCAAAGCAATTCGGCACAACACAGAAAAGTCCACTTGAGTCGGGACTCTTTTAACTCCCGCTCCCTTACATCCAGGTTACGAATAATTTCGATAATAAAGCTTCTAGGTCGATGGTTGTAGTGCTGTTCCTGAAACGGAAGGTCGGTCGTTGAACTCTGAACCCGATGCGGTGATGTAACTGCACCACTTTAGGCTTCCCTTAGGATTAGACTTCGGTTACAGGCTACGCAAGTCACTATGTACGGTTTTGCATTCGGGTAATGAACTACTTGTACGTATTTGAATTTTTTATACTGTAAGTTTCCTGGGGACTAGGGATACATGCAATACGTCTGTATAAGGCCGCGTTTACACATGATTGTTAGAAAATTTCTGCAATAAGTGTCGGACTCTATCAGACAGCAGCATGCATGTGTAAACAACGTAGCAAGTGCACTCGCGACAGATTGTCGAAGATGGTGACTGGTGATCGTCGAAATCGCGCACGACTCCGCGAGGTTTCTTGCGTGTGTAAACGCGGCCTAACAATAATTGAAGTTTCATACATAACATTACAAACTATCTGCCTACAACTTGGATTTATGTATGGATATTGTCTCACAAAGCCGGTGGGCTCGGGTGGTAAAATAAAAAGTCCTCTTGCCATTTTTATTTCTCTGGGCCTTTGTATAATACCAGGCACCAGTGCTGACCGCTTATATGGAAGGAAGGATTGTTAACCTTGACATTGTGACCTAACCCAGTTAGGATAGACTAGTATTGTATGGTCTAAAGTTAGTTATATTCTTATCTAGACCTTGACATGATCGAAAATTGGTAGAAAAGTAATTTGTAGGCACAGTATTAATTAAGCCTTCTGGCGTGTTTGAGGCTGTAATTAACATAATTTAACCTTTATGCCATTAAAAATGTGTAACATTACTAATTTTAAGATAAAACTAAAACGGCTGTTAGTCGATAAATGTTATTACAGTATTACAAAATTTTTATATGACTCCGAATTGGCTATGCCATAATGACTGTGCTGTGTTTAGCCTTGTAAGTTACTTACCTACTTGATATTGTTTTAAAATTATGACTAAAATATTTGCATGCCTACCTGGTGAGAATGTATAAGGGACATTAGTAATAAATATTATCATTTTCTGTAATAAGTACCTACATTCTAACAAATAAATTGATTTGAATTTGAATTTGACTAAAGTACTGAACAGATTTTGATAAATCCCAAATCGGGGTCCCATCAGGTACAAATAAAAATAGCCCGAACATGAAAAAAACGTAGTGGTCGTGTCGTGAGCGTTACTAGTTAGTGTCCAGTGTATTCACTTGGCCCAATACTACGCCAACACGCAATAAATGTCGCTTGATGATCTTGCGTTATGCAGAAAAATAATAATTTGTAAAATAGCCAGAGTTATTCCGTTGTATAGGATGACGTTATAATTCGGACAGCTAAGGAATGGAACACCTTACCAGCGTCATTGTTTCCTGACAAATATAATCTGGGAATTTTTAAGGCCAGAGTGAACCGGTATTTTCTAGGAAAGCATGCTCCATCGTCGACCGCGTCATCACTTACCATCAGGTGGTCAAATGTTAGCATACCGTTGAAAAAAAAAGTCGCTTATCATAGGAGGGTTTTCCATAATCACCACCGTTGGCAGGTGGCTTGGTTTTTTTTTATGAGATATAATAACGTGACGAGCTAGTCGTTCACATGATGTTAAGCGACACGGCCGCCCATAACAGTTGCAGTGTCACTCGGAACTTTAAAATAATAAAGTATCGCGAGACACTGCACTGCGCACGTCATCCTGAGACATCACACATTAATTTCACTAGCTACAATGCCCTTCAAACCGGAACACAGTAGTGCTTGCACACTACTGCATGCGGCAGAATAACTGGCAATTCGGTGGTTAGACGAACTTTGCAGAAAAGTCCTACCACCTAGCTTGGTGATCGCAGAAGATTTGAATGTACTTACCAAGGAGATGCTGATGCCCATTCTCTGGTTATTCTCTTTTAGATGCTTCTTAAGGCATCCACAGAAAGAGATTGGAAGGTCCTATTCTCATGCGGCCTATTTATTTCGCTCTAATTCGAAAATATCTTCTCTGGTTGTTTCCCTGCTGCTAATTGTTTGTTCACTGTGACATACAGAACACAGTCCCACAATATTTACTGCATGAAACACAAACACGGTCGAGATCCATTGAATAATGTATGTATAGGGAATCCGTATCCCAACGACCGCGGGCTGACAGCTGGTGGCCTATGTAAATCTGAAGGAGGCTACATCCTAAACAAACAGATTCGGTTAAATATGTTTAGTTCGGCTGAAAGAGGCATTTTAAATATGTCACAGAATTTGTTGAAAATGGTGTGTACGTATTGATCGGGATTAAAGTACTCTACAACTACCTACACGCCATACATTTCACGATTGCTCAATTCAATCAGGCAAGTCGCATCGTGCGTAGGCGTTTTGCGCTCGACCATCCGGCGAATTGCGTCGTATGGAGGCCGTGTTGCGGCTCCCATCCAGCAGATTGAGGCGACAGATTGAGTGCCGGATTGCGGCTATAAAGTGGTTAGAATCCATGATTTTGTGACGATATCCGCCTATTGGTAGTACATCCTGAGTGGCAATTTTGGTAATTTGAATTCAATATGATCATAACCTGATCGCTTTTCAGTCACAATATCAATTTTTTTTTTGTCGTTGTCTCTTTCGATATGCCAGTGGTACCGTTCTAAAACGGGTACCGGCTCTGACCTCTATATACCTACAAATCACACTATAAACGACTTACGGTTTCGTACGGTTGCTAAAGTTAAACTCCTGGCAACTTAAAAATACTGAACGTTGATGGGTTGCCTGTTGATCATCGGCTGTCTTCAACCAATGACAGTTCAGTATTTTTAAATAGACAAGAATTTAACTTCAAACGTACGAGAAACCATGAGTTAGTAGGTACCTTACTTATCATCATCAACACATCAACAGCCCGAAGACGTCTACTCTCCCTGGGTTATACTCACTCACAAAAACTTGCAACAATTCGGTAATATCAAGAAATTTCATAAATAACCCGTTCGATAACTTGTTTATGCCTGGGGTAGTTTAAAAATTCATAAACCTGTCCATGCACTTCCGCCGCTTGTTAACAATGTATTGATAAAACATCTGGAATTTATTTCTCGACTAGAAGTGGAGCGCAGTTTCGCCTGCGATTTTCTCATTATCAAGCTGACAAAATTTTCGGATTAAAAAAAATAAGCCCAAACTGAGAACGGAGCTTTTTCGGTTGAAATCTACACTTGGGTGCAAAAAATTCGCACATGTATAAATTTTCATCAAATTTTCAAAAATAAAAAAAAACATGTTTGTTTTTATTTTTTTGGTATCTAATATTAAAGTCTATTTCAAAACCTATCCAGCAGTACCTTTTTTGTCCTTATACCACGTCTACTTAGTGAGTTTTGGGTAAATGTCTGAAGTACCTGTTTTTTGTGTATTTATAACATAAAAGTTAGGGGTTGAAATTAAATTAAAAACATGAAAATCAGCATAAAAACTTTTTTATTAATAAGGGATGTTCCCTCCCCTAGCCCGAATGACTGCTTCCATGCGTTTTTCATTGACTGAACTAAAGTTTTTATAAAATCTTGCGGTATGGCCTCCCATTCTTCTTCAATCGCATGTTGCAGCTCCTGGAGACTCGTTGGGGCAGTGTCTCTGGCCCGAACTCGTTTTTTTAGCTCGTCCCATAAATGTTCAATCGGATTGAGGTCCGGGCTGCGAGCTGGCCACTCCATGACAGGCACCGCAACCTCTTCAAGGTACTGGTACACAATACGAGCCGTATGCGGTCTTGCATTATCTTGCATGAAGATGAAGTGTTCTCCAATATATCCCGCAAATGGTACAACGTGGTCCTGGAGTACTTCCTCAATGTACCTTTGAGAAGTGAATCCCCTTGATCGGCGGCCAGGATTCGCTCCGGAGATGAAAATAAGTTCAGTCTTTGCCTCCAGTGATATGCCTCCCCAGAACATGCATGATCCACCGCCGTAAGAGACTCGTTCTTCGATGTAGCATTGTTGAAATCGCTCACCTGGCCTTCGGTGGACTCTTCCTCTTCCATCGTTGCCATGTAGGCACATCCTGCACTCGTCAGAGAACAGAACTGCGCTCCATTGGTCTTCAGTCCATTCCAAATGCTCTCGAGCGAATTGAAGGCGGGTTTGTCGGTGGGCTGGGGTCAGTTTCGGTCCATTTGCTGGTCTGTGCGCAGTCAGATTCCCTTCCCGTAGTCGTCTTCTAACTGTCCATCGGCTGACATCGACTTCCCGTGTTTCTTGGAGACGCTGTCCCAATTGAACTGCATTCAAACGCCAATTGCGCAATGCAGTCGTCACAATAAAGCGGTCGTCACGCCTTGTTGTGGCACGGGGTCGGCCAGATCCTTGGCGCCGTTTGAAGCCGCCAGTCTCTTGATACCTCTGCCATACTCGACGGACAGAGAACCGGCTTAGATTCAGTTGTCTTGCCACTTCAATTTGGTTTTTCCCTGCTTGAAGTAGGGCCACCACTTGAGCGGCTATTTCTGGTGTGGTACTCATTTTTTAATTTTGGGTTACGATGTTATCAATTGACGACTGTTCAAAGAAAAGGTTGATGTGCGAATGAGGTCACTACCCTTAAAGTGCACCATTTTATACCTGTGACAAGTAGTGCGAGCCTCTCTACCTGTAACGAGCGATTTCGGGTTATGCTATTGTATTGTTGTTATTGTATTGTTTATAGAGGTTGATGGTCATTCGTTGTGTCACTCAAAAGCCTACGTGTGCATTTTATTTTAATGGTAGTAACATATTGCAGTACCGTTAAAATCGCAAAAATAAAAATGCAGCGAAAGTCAAAATGTTGCATACGTGCGAATTTTTTGCACCCAAGTGTAGTTAAAATGTACTTTACGTTAGTATCGTTAAGGGAATATCTTACCTTTCCTTTCTGGGTTAAAAATTTTCTCCGAATCGGTATAGCCGATTTAGCATGATAAACCCATACAAACAAACATGCAGTAATAAAACTTTTATATAGTTTATAAATATACTTATTCGATATATCGGAACGGCCAGCTACATAAATCTGAACCGGAATGATATCTATTTAAGTTCCATCTCGGCCCCCGTATTGATTTATCATCGGGTGGAGCTATTCTAAGCTAAAACTGTAACCAACTTTTACATATTAGATTCTAATCCCAGAGTTTTTTTTTATAATAGGCTCCACCACAGAGTATATCACCCCGGTCACGACGCCATGCGCCACTTTCTTGCGGGGTTCAGGCGAAAGTGCGCGTTCCATATAACTCGTACGTCACTTTAGACGCTTATCGTGGAGGGGGAGGGGGGTATCCCACAATTACCACACGTTTTGACATAGATCTATATATCAGGATATGCCCGAAGGAACATTTTATTTACTCAAAATGGTGTGGGGAAAAGTCAGCGCCATCTCTTAGATTACTCAGGAACTACGATGAGAACGGCCCTATCGCTGCCATTATGTCCGTCAATGTTTATGTTTACAATGATTATCCCAAATATAAATTCGATTATTTTCGTACAAAACGGAGTGTAATATTGAAAATATTGACTTACTTGTGGTAAGAAACTTTGTATTTCTTTTTATTGCACTTTAGAGTGTAGTTTGTGCAACCCTTCACAACACAACTTGGCATATTTTCTTTGAGACACACGACCGATATCTTCTCACTTCCAACACAGACTGGGCGCTAGTGGATGTCAATCTGTGAAATTGACACCCTCTTTGAAGCGACGGTTTAATCTGTCATTAGGCCTGTCCTTATATATATGTCTATGCGTTTTGAACTGTTCATCGCAGAAGGATCCCATTCCCCGGATATTCCCTTAGCTGACTTACAAGTACGGCACTTGCAGGGCCTTTATTCCGTATCGATTCCTTACTTCGAAACCACGCGAATTCCTTGTCTTACATAAGAGATCTGCAAAAGTCTATTCTCTGTGAAACGAAAAGAAAACCGCGCGAAGTGAATTTGTAATTGGCGCGATTTGAACTGTCAAAAATCATGTTTTACCGAGACGCGTTCCGAAACATCAACACATCAAAAGATATGACCACTTATGTCAATATATTTTATTCAAAATAAAGATAACTTTAATGTAGAGTGAAGGTATATCTAACGCTGTAACACGATTTGAACAAGACACGATATAACGACGTGGTTTCGTAACGTGTGGTATCTGTGTTTTAAGAAGAGGAATTAAAGAAGCACAGAGCAATAAAACATCGAACAGCCATGGAGAAAGAATTTAGATTGCGAAAGGATACGTTATATCTACGTATCGTAAAAATTAAAATTCTCAGACGTTGAAAAAACGTTATGCCAACTGAAAGTTTCAGCGCAAAAAATGACCTCAATAGTCGAAAATACATTTAATAAGTTTAGACTACTCATTCGTATTGCTACAACCAGCCGTAGAACTACATACTACAATCATATCCCAGATAATATAAATACCTACAGTACAGATGCCTCATCCTATACAACGGAATAACGCTACGTTTTACGAATTATGTTATTTCTGCAAAACGTAAGATTATCAAGGGACATTTATTGCGTGTTGGCGAAGTATTGGGCCAAATGAATACACTGGACACTAACTAGTAACTCTCTAGGTACGATTACTACTTTTTTTTCAAGTTCGGGCTATTTTTCGTTTGTACTCGATGAACTACATACATACTACACTAATTAAAACATAGGTAAGCTCTAGCGTGGCGTAGGCTCTGCTAAACTAAACGACTTTTATCCATAAATGCTCTATAAACTATTGTATGTATGTCATACATAGAATGATTTGTCAACTTTTTTACGAACGGGAAAAGTTACGTAAACGTATAGTTACGAAAAGTAAGTAAAAGCAGGACAAAGTTTATTAAAAAATTTCCTAATAGTAAAGACGCGTAGTGCGTATTACAACACGAATTTTTCATCATAAATGTTTGCGATAAACTGCATGTTTAACTGAAACGAATCAATTTTAATAACACTAGCTCTATACAAGGGTTCTTCAGCGAGAGATATTGCGTTTTCCATTACATTAAAATAAAGGTGTTTTATACTAATATAATATCATTATGCAAAACGTTTTTAAGAAACCAACTATTAAATCTCCCTTATAACTATACTATCGGTATCTATTAAATATTCTGTGGTTCTAGTTATACAGAAGGGTTCGTTCAGGAAGAGATAAAGCGTTTTCCATTACAGGAAAAAAATAAGCTGTATTCCATTATACTACACGTTTCTAAGGGAGAGTAGTTCTACGTTATACCAGCTATAAAAATATTCTGTGGTTCTGGTTACACCGGGTGTTTATGAATAATAGCTTGGTGTCCGTCGATCCTGACTCCTGACGCAGCGTGCGCCGACGCGATGCGGTGCGATGGCCCGGCAAAGAGTAGAAATAGTGCAGAGGAGATTTTCCATTGTGTTATTACGCGTTTCAATAAAGGAACTATCTGGAAGGAGCAGATATTTCTCTTACGGTCTTATTCCCACTGTACTTAGACCATATGTTGAAAGTGGGATAACAATACACAAACTTATCACTACCAGCTCAAAATAGAGAAATAAAATCAGTGTAAAGTTTTTTCTTGGGTTTTCTGTACATGCGTAATTGAAATTCTGGACCAGAGTTTGCTGAATTGTGCCGGATTGCTTGAACTGCGGGAAACTTAGAGCATCTATAAATGGAGATGTTAACGTTATTATCCATTTTTCAAGAACCATTTTTCTGCCATTTTCTACGGGGGACGAAGTAGACACGTACAGCACACCGTTATATAAACTAATAGCGTAGTCACGCAGTGTCTACCCGCCCATTATGATATTGTAGATGACCAAGTAGCGCCATATGACCGGCAGAGGGGAACGCCTTGCCTTGCCACCTCTTTTCTTAAATGCTCTAAGGCGGGAAATGTGCGGCAGCCTGCTAATTCTTTCTTAATTACCAAGAAGGTATAATTTTCAATTTATAGCGCAATGTGAGCGCAAGCTAGAAAATTAGTCAGTAAGTTTTAACACCTGCTATTAGCTCATACACTGCCGAAACTGCTTTTTATTACTAGGTCATGTTATTATTGCTGGTAGTAGACCGCTGGGATTCTGTTGAGTTATAAATGTAAACCACATAGGTACTTAAAAGTTTGCCCACCCCCCTGTTATAACATTATGTTGACAGAAGCATTATTGTTTTAGTTAGAGAATTAAATAATCAGCTGAAACTGGAAACTTCGAAGCTGAAGACAGTTAGTAGATAAAACTTTACTCATTGGCGGACATCAAACTACATTCATTAGAGTGGAAATGTTTAAGTATAAACTTGTACAGAGTTTCAAATAGTTCCCTAAAGTTTTCTATGAGTGTTACGCAACGTTTTGTCCTTTCTGTGTTGCCATAGCTACTCTTTGCACATCTTCACAATTTTCAACGCTTTTGGCTCAGTGCATGACGGTCCGCGGCCGGAGCGACACGTCTCTGCGACTTGAGCCGCTCCACAGCGATCGATACTGACAATAACCACAAACTGTGCAATCACAATACAAGAAATAACCATTTCTTACGCGCGACTCGTACACCGCCAAAATAACGTACGTGACGTGTTGTTACTTTTATGTGTGCCGTCGATTGTTTTCGATTTATTTTCGGAATGCATGCACCCGGCTTGCGTAGTGTTTTGTTTATTTAAATTGAATTTATAGTTTGTGACTAATTGGAACGTGGCGCGATTGTGTTTTGTTTTTTACCGATACTTTACAATTAATTGTGACAGCTGCAAAATGAACGAAATCCTCTGATACTTCAAAACTAACTTTTGTAGAAACACTGCAACATTTTCTACTTGGGTTACATGAAATACCAGCTGATTGTATCAACACCAATGACCAATTTCCGGTCTCCAGTGACTTGGTACAGACTTGAGCTTAATGTATACATACATACAGTTCAGTATATTGGTTTTATATACCTGTGCCGGTATTTCATAAGACAAAGAAAACAGGTACATTTTCCAATCGGATCTTGCCGACGACTGCCAAAGCAATGGAGCGTAACGTCTAACAATAGGTTACCTAAGTACTTAGCTAAGTAGGTACTAACTAATCTACTTACAATGAAAAAAAGTCACTATTATGCTAGTCGTAGTGTGATCTAGCGTCGTAGCTTGCTTTGTAATTTTCATCTTGGCATTTCATGTTGTTTTTCATGATGCATTTAACTTATTAACCTCTTAACAACCATGGATGAAATAAAAAAGAAGGATTGAGTTTTGATTGATGTCGAACTGAAGCCCAAAATGGCGGACATATTACATATGTGTGTCAGATGAAAGTATGGTGACCGGCTGCATATGATGTGAGTGTGTGCGTGCCCCGCTCGTACGAAGCGTTTCGGCTCCCTAAGGGTGCTTCAGTTTTGGATCAGACGGGATTCCCTCCTTCTTTTTTTTTATTAGCTCCATGATTTCAACCCGAAAAACTTTCATCTACGCGTCTACGACAGGAATTCTGTAGACCCTTCGCGCTTATTTTCAGACTAGTACCTATTTTCAGCCACATGATTATCGGTTGCTTATGCAAACGAATGACGTGACGAGCTTGTCGTTCGCCTGGTATTAAGCGCCATGGCTACCCATAACAGATCCTGTATTAGCTCTACATAATTATTGATTTTACATATAAACTGGGACCTTTTCATTGTTTATAAAGCGGGTTTGTTTATCTCTCTTGATAACAAGGGACTATGATAAACGGTGATGGCTGATAACACGATGGGCAGTTGCAATTTGCAATATACGAAAGCTATAGGTTAAGTTGCAAATGATTGGGCAAATGCCGGTTTGCATTTGCACTAAAAATTTACAGCGTATTCTAGGAGGTACGCATTTGCGTTGCAGTATCTACGGTCTACCTACGCCATAGCCATAAGTGCGAACTTGGCAGTCAAATTTTAGTGCAGAGGGGTAGTTAAAATAAGGAAGCTCAAGCTCGCAATTATTAATTATTAATTATTTATTTTATCAAAGTATCTAGTAATATTTTTTTTCTAATTATTTGCCATCCTTTTCTTTAGGTGGTGTCACACAAATCCGTCACCTTACAAGTCGTGTTACTTTCATACAATGATTGGTCATACGCTGATAAAATATTTCAATGAATTGGGTTATTTAACAGTTCAATCTTTATCTTTTTCATTTGGATTTATTACGCAATGCGCAAATTGCACAAGCACATGTTACATTACATTACATGCGGCATGTACGTAACTTTATGAAATATAAATAATAATTTATGTTCAATGCTTTTCAGAACTTTAAAACAGAATTGAATTGCCTTTATGAGTTTTGGGGTTCCGCACCCAAAGGGTAACGAACTCTATTACTAAGGCTCCGCTGGCCGTCTGTCTGTCTGTCTGTCTGTCTGTCTCTCCGTCTGTCCGTCTGTCACCAGGCTGTATCTCATGAACCGTGATGGTTAGAAAGCTGAAATCTTCACAGATGATGTATTTCTGTTGCCGCTATAACAACAAATCTAAAAACCAGAATAAAATAAATTTTAATCCCATACATGATACAACAAACTTGATTCGTTCGATCGTTTTCATAGTTAATGGTACAGAACCCTTCGTGCGGGTCCGACTCGTATTTTGCTGGCAATTTACACATTTCTAGTTTATTTTCAAAGACGTATTTATAATAGATCGTATAAATAAGTAAGGAACTTGAGTAGGCTAACGGCTATTACGGTCCAGTCGTTTTTCCTGCTCGAGTAGGCCACTGTTTACTCCACTAAGCTATCATGTATCTTGATTGCTACCGATTGAAACACAATTTATGAATTTATCATTTCAATACGAAGTTTATGTGTACCTAATAGTTACTACGATAACATATTTTAAATTAAGAACTAAAGTCCTGTGGCATTGCATTGAATGTTCCATGTTCACAGGTGTCATTTTAAGCCGTGAATTTAGTGACCCGCATTGCAGGCAAGCATAGTGTGTTCACACTTATATTTTTTTTTGGAGAATGAACTGTGTTTCGAGCTGTTCGTTCGCCTGGTAGTGATGCCTAGCATGCGCTGTTTCTCGTGAGAGACCGTGACAAGACTATACGGTACCTAGCGCCTAAGTGTGTCTCACTCAACGACAAGTTTTTTCGCGGTGTGCATGCTAGGCACACTGATGTTTAGCAACACGGCCCCCCATACCAGTTGCAGTGTCACTCGGAACTTTAAAATAAGGTTTCACGTGACACTGCACTGCGCATGCCATCCTATCAACATCACCGTCTAGTAATCAGATTACTACACTGTGTAATCAGGTCATAAAGTCTCATTTGCCCAGTAAATTCACTAGCTACAATGCCCTTCAAACCGGAACACAGGGTAGTGGTTGCACACTACCGCTTGGCTGCAGAATAACAGGCAAAGCGGTGGTACCTACCTAGACGAACTTTGCAGAAAAGTCCTTCCACCTAGTAAATTACTTGCTACAAAATGACACCTTATTGTCTTTTACGCTCATACTGTTTACATAAGGGGAAGCGACATCCGTTCGAACTTCAAATACAATGTGATATTTACTCCGGAAGGTGTTTATTTTTAGATGAAAGACTAAAAGATGGCTTTTTGCGGTTGGCGGTGGATTCCGGAATCGTTGGGAGGTCGGGTTTTGTTTCGTTATCCTTTTATTACTTTTTAAAAGGCTCTTGAAACCCGTGGGATTGTTGTGTAATAATATAACCGGTTAATCTCTATTTTGTAATTATATAGGGTGCAAGTAAATAATACATCTGGTAACATAGCGGTGGCATTATTTTACTATTATTACTGAGGATGGGGAGAAGGCATAACGTCGATGAGTTTTTTTTTAGTGATAGTGGTAATAACATTTAAATTTACTTTTCATAAGTTTCATTATGTTGTTTCATCGACCAACAGCTATTATATTGGATGATGAGTGATGACGATGATTGATGTTTTCTTCAAGAAAAAATATATAGGCGCGGATTCCTAGAACTTACCCGTTTATTCTTATCAAAGAACTAGAGCACCATGCTCAGTTGGGGCCGATTTGTGGCGGATTAATTAATAGTGTCCTTCTTTTGTGCCATGTATAATTTTGTCTGTTGCAAATAAATAATTTTTCTTTCTTTCTTTCTATTCGCGGGGAATTTTCGTTATTGTTTTATTGACTATTAACTTTCAGGATAACAAGTAGAGTGCTCTATGTTGAGCTCGTTAACGTATAAGCACGGGGTCCCATCAGGTACAAACGAAAAATAGCCCGAACTTGAAAAAAATGTAGTAATCGTGTCTAGAGAGTTAATAGTTAAGTGTATCGTTTGGCTCAATACTTCGCCAACACGCAATAAATGTCACTTGATAATCTTGCGTTATACCGAAATAAATTAATTCGTAAAATAGCCCGCGTTATTCCGTTGTATAGGATGAGGCATCTGTACTCTAGGTATTATATTATCTCACTTGCATCGCTATCAGCCTGATACGTTCCCACTGCTGGCACTGGGCCTTCTTGTACAAAAACTTGTGCCTTGTTATTTGTTGTGTGTGAAGGTGTAGACCATAATCCACCCGATGGCCAAGTGCGGGTTGGAGCATGCCACACGCTACGTCCTCAAATTGCGGTTCTTGGACATCCCAGTTTCCTAACGATGTTTTTCTTTCACCTTCGTAATGTAATATATTGAGGGTATTCATAAAACATATTGTCAATTTGGGATGCCTACCTACATAAGGTTAATATAAATCAGTCTGAGTTTACCGCTAAAAAAAAAAAAATTTGTGAGCGATTGTGAATAACGCATACTACGTGAAGAGTATTATGTGTTGCAAGGCAAAGCGGAATCGGAACCAGTATGCGTTAGTTTGAAAGTCGACCGGACTACCGCTGTGCCATATTCTCAAATTCTTTATCCTTCACTTTATTCGAATAGATTTACTTTGCCTTTAGTGAACGGCATTGAACTCGGCACTGAGGCTCGGTTCTAGACTAGACGTACGATTGCCCTGATAAGATAATACTCGACTATTACTCTACTGTTGACCCCCTACTAGGCCCTAACCTAGCCTATAACGAACCCTAATTGTCACGATCAAGATCTTTGTATTGCGTGCTATATTATATTATTTGTCTTCCGATTTTAGAAATGAAGGATTTTCTCAATTCACACTATTCTGTTTTTACAAATATACCTTTTGGGACACACATATACACACACACACACACACACACACACACACACACACACACACACACACACACACACACACACACACTCACACACTCACACACACACACACACACACACACAGAGAGAGAGAGAGAGAGAGAGAGAGAGAGAGACATTTCAGACCACACTCCTCGCAAAAGGTTAATTCTCCGTATCAAAACAAAAGCGCGTTGGTATTTTTATGGGCAATCATTTTTATAACCAACTCCTTATTACACAGTATAACGAATAGTACAAGTGCCGCTCGTTGGTGCCATAAAAATAAACAAATGAAAGTCTTAATTAAATAAAATCCAGTCATTGTAGGCCAAAAATTTGCATCAACAATGTTATCACATTATTAACCCGCGCAAATGCGATTAGTTAACGCTTAGTTACCGTATTAATTATTTTAGTTAGGCAGGCTTTTCGACTAACCATAGTCTATTCCGTAACATGATGTTATTTATATATATTTAGTATTCAAACTTTTTCGCTTACTGAACGCTAGACATGAGACATGACCCTGGTCGAATAATCTATTATAGTTTCATATTAGGTTTTAGGCATTTCCTACGTTATTTATGGTCGCTCTGACCTACAGATTTTGGCAGTGACCCTGACATGATCTGATCGCACTAACTTTACGAATACCATTGTTGAATGCTATATTTTATCGCACGACAACTTCTACTACATGTGCTAATATTAATTATTATTGTGCTTAAGTATAATGAAAAGAAATTAGGAAATTAGGTGGCCGAAAATGAGAGCCCAGAATATCAGATTTCGTCCACTGTCAATAGATTACAATGCATGCTTGAGACATAATATTAGTCTTTTTGCCATACATTAGTAATTATTTCAAGTAGATATTTTATAAATTCTCTATGTCTTTTTCATACCATTAATATATAATAAGTAGTGTTTAAGTCTGCTTGTGTTTAGTTTATTTGCTTGGTGTCGCAATTCTCCAAACTCTGTACTGGTCTCTCCGAATATCTGCAATGCGTTACTCCCAAATCCCTCACAACAGACAAACCCTATTGATCCCGTCTAATATCACTATAGAACAAATAACATCCGAAAATCCACACTGCAATACAATTACATGAGACCGCTCCTTGCACCATATACTTCACCAGATTCGAAAATAACAAAAGTTACTAATACCACATCCAGTGCCTAAACATTTGTGATACAATGACATAAACTCAGTGAGACAAACTGTACAAACAAAAATGTCTCAAAAGTGTAACAGTTGAATTTTCTTGTTAATTACTTTGTAGTGAAGTGTAAAATGTTCCGCGCTCTGACTTCTAGAAGGTGGTCGCTACGACGAGACAGTGAGAGGTGAGAGTTTGTTGTATTCGCACTTTAGATGGTATGGTCGCCACAGAGGCAGCAGCGTGCAGTGGCGATAGTACTGGCACAGAATATATAATATAAGTACTGGTACAGAATCTATAACAGTACTCCTACTCAGTACTATAATTTTGGTAATGGTACTGGACCGTATTGGCCGTTGCGTTCTTGCCCGTTTCAGTTAGGCCACCGTATGCTAGTTTGCACTTACGCTACCAACTGTTCAACGATTACTATGCATATATTATCACCATGTCAAAGCTTACAATAGTCATAAGGACACCAGTCTCACACACTCATACCATTACATGTTTCACACTAACACAGCCATCGTCATTTACAACAATACCTAATCTATGTATATTTTCCAAACACATACCTATTTTTTACATGCAATAATATTTCACGTTTTCACATTTTACATTTAGCTACTCCTGGTGAAAGATCTCGACTGAGTACTCTTAACATTCACTTTGAGACACCGTTCCCTTTGAAATGTTGTACATGATAATGTCAGAGGTCAATACTTCTGGTTTTTGACCCCATTTTTGACCGGAGAAAGAATATATTTATAGTTTAATCTTTTTTGGCTCGTAGATTTAGCTTCTTTTTGTGTATGTTGGAATGCTCAAATACTTAGTTGAAATGTATGTAAGTATATAATTTTGTTACATTTTGTGTTTATTGATCATCTATTTATGATATGAATTAAACGGTGTCTTGAGTGATTGAGTCGCAGACAGAATGGCGACATCGAAACCCTAAACCGCTGGACGTTATAAGCTTTATGATTACGTACTTACTAAGAAAGCGTATTTGAAAATTTAACCCAAAAGGGTGCTAATGATTTTCTAATTACGTATTAATGTATTTGAATTACCAAGTAATTATTTTTTAGGACTTAAATGTTATTCGTACGACAGTAGTATATATATAAATAAATAAATATGTCCCACAGCCCTTAGTTCAGAAGACAGGGCTACTACCAACTGAGCTATCGGGTCCGTCTGCTTTTATTATTCTAATAATATGTAAATTAACGATATCCGGCGTATTAATTGTGTACTTAAATATTTAGCAGTTTTTCTCAAATGCTCATGAATCATAATAATATGGGACCCCACATTAGATTAAATACTTTTATTTACCCCTTACTTCTGAAATTGTTAGTACCCACTAACAATCTCAGAAGTAACATAATAACATTTACATACATACTGTTTGTATATTATAACACCAAGAGCACCTATTAAGCTTCTAATTACCAAAACAAGTATTTATAAGGTTCTTTACAACAAAAAACAAAATATAATTTAAACATTTCATCGAAGAAATTATAAGTCCCTTCATTTAATTTCCATTTTGTCAATATTTTCTTTCAGTCCTTTCCTTTGTCAAGTCACAGTGACGATAATGTCAAAGGTGAGCCCTGTTAATGTTGACCTTTCGAGTAATTGGTGACGCTATGCGACATCTACTGAGTTTGCTATTTATTTTTACTAAGAAAAATTAATATATAAAAGAACGATGTAAATTAAGGAAAAATAGAAATGGGGATAAGTTCTTTATACAGAACGTGGATGTATTTCTCAGCGCGTTTACTGTTCAGGTGCATAGTGAATATTTAGATAAAATTATACATATTGGTCGGTTCGTCCCGGATTAAAGATAGAAACACCCCATTTCTTCCCGCGGGTTCCGTAAGAGATGGCTCACTAAATCCAGGGAATGGGCAGCAGAATTCTGGGTCTTTTTAAGTCAAGAGTGAATGGGCGTGGGCATGGGCAACTTATGGGCAAGCGTGCTTCACGTTTAGACAGTGTTGTCAAACGTATGCTCATTTTACCATTAAAAGTCTCCTGGCGATCACTAAAGACGTACCGTTTGTACCCAAATAATTAATTGTAGGTACTTTAATAATAAATAAATAAATATGTGTGGACATTTCACACAGCGCCATCTAGCCCCAAACTAAGCATAGCTTGTACTATAGGAATCAGATAACTGATATAATACTTAGATACTTTTTTGTTTGTAAATACATACATAGAATACAATATAACACCCAGACACAGAACAAACATCTATGTTCATCACACAAATGTTTGTCCTGGGTAGGAATCGAACCCACAGCCCTCAGTTCAGAAAGCAGGGATACTACCAACTGAGCTATCGGGCCCGTCAAGCCCGTCACTTTGTTTTTGTATTTGCTACAATTCATCTGAAAAAGCATTTGAAGTTTATGTATTTGGAAAAAAAAAACATTTCATTGGCACTATGTGCTCTCAGATGTCTAATTGCCTAGTCAGAAGTCGTTATGCCTCTTCTCACTAATAATATTGAATAATTTTCATACCCTTACACTTTGTTCGAAAATGTTCTCTTCATTACAGCCCTGGGAGACGCTTGGCTAATAACTAATTAGAAGCATCTCTGTGTTTTGCTACTAAATATAATTTGCTTCATTAGCGCGGGCATTAACAGTAACTAACGATTTAAAGTCGCTCCATTGTAGACGAAAACAGCAAAAGACCAAACATCCCTGAAATGTTTACCTTTGGGATGTTTAATGAGATATTATTAGACAAAGAACAAATTGTAGTATACAAGTTATGGGAAATAAGGAAGTAAGGTAGGAAAAATGCAGCGTAGGCCGGCTTCCACTATGTGATGGTGACTGGTCAGAACCGCGGGAGCCGTTGCAAGAAGCAAATAGCTGCTCAAACTGGTGCTCTATGGGAAAACCCTATGTTCAGCAGTGGACGTTTTCCGGCTTATGATGATGGTAAAGAGTAATTTCATCTAATTTAAATAGAAAAAGGATTACTGATGGTGTGATGTTACTGTTACGGCTAAGGGAATTTGATCTAAAAATTATTGGGGGTATTTTTGTGTGCAATGTATTTTATATTCCTATTGAGAGTGTATACCCCGCATCGTATTCGAGTCAACTTACAAGCTCTTTTAGAGGCTTATCCCAGGTACATTCGGAGAAAAGCCTAAAAGAATTTCAGTGAATCAAAAAGTTGCAAAATACCGTCTCAAACGCTCGTTAGCCCGTGAAATATAAGGCCACTGTCGGAAACTTGCCGCACAAATATTTTCAGAAAACGACAATATCTTTTCAAAACCGCTCTTCGAACTTTCCACCGGCTCCCAAGTGTCTGAAAGATGGCCATATTGCGTCACGCAGATACAGTTCAATAAGCAGTAAGTGTTATTTGCATACAATTAATTTGGTTTGGTTATAAAACCAAATAATAATTGCTTACCACTGCGAAAACCGGTGGTTTACTTATGTAAAGCACAGCAGTGATACGCAAACATTTCCGTTTAGGTTTTCACTGAATAGTTTCCATAGTTTCCATTTGAATAGTTTTGAATACTATCCCCATTCCAAATTTCATTTAGCTTGTTCTTTGCTGTTTAGTGTTAAACAATAATTAACAAACAGCAGAGAGACAGATAAGATTTTAAATTATGTGGGTAATGGGGCGTTTCATACCACGAGTGGTTTGAACCGCGATGTGAATCGCCCAAGTGCCCTAAATGAATAGGCATTAGGAAGACTCAGGTGAGTCAAAGGAAAAGCGTAAAATTAAAATGTAACACTGGCTGGCACTGGTTACTCGTAGTCCATGTCCGCTTAGAATAAAAATTACAAATTAAACACCGTAGAGTCCTTACTGTTATGCGACTTCACTTTCCCTAGTACTAACTAATACTCATTCTGTGGTAGCTCATTAACAGGGCACTGGCATTCAAATCCGCCCTTGAAATGAAAACTCCTATAAAAGTCGCGTCAGTTCGCTTTCACAAGCCACAATGAGGGTAACAATCATTAAAAAGTAAAAGTGTTTTATTGTTCAAGTAAACATTTCAGTTTAATCTTGACGATTTAAATGTTTCTCTCTTCTTTCCTCTATATTGAAACGGAAGAGACAAAGTGTTCACATAATCAATGGCCGTGATTTAAGCTAGCTCTTAAACGTCTATCTTTTACTCATTTGCATAGCCGTAAAGGGTAAACTTTTAGGGCCTGGTTGAAGTTCTTTGTTCTTTCAGTAATAAATAAATTTTGGTTGACCTTTAACTTTTTATAGTGACATGATTTACATCGTTTTTTCAAGCGTTTTCTAAAAGGAACCTTAAGCTATTGCGAAATTTCTGATAATTGGTAGATGTGAATGCTAAACCTAAAAGTGATGAAATAGTAGACCGGGATGCGGCTTTAGATAGACAATGTGAAACTTGGTAATAAGAATTAGGCAAAATGAGACTTATAGACTTAATAAAACTTGGACAAAATGAAACTTGTTCCCAAATAAGATTTGGACACAACCTACTTGGACCGCCTACATTTTTTCAGAGTTGACATAATGACAGTTTTGTCCATAATTCTAGAAAAAAGTATATAAGTATTGTATCAGTTATCTGGTTCCCATAGTACAAGCTATGCTTAGTTTGGGGCTAGATGGCGCTGTGTGAAATGTCCACACATAAAAAAAAAAATTACTAGAATCTAGAAGTTCGTAAAAAGCAGTAACCTAAAAGATCACGAACCGTGGTATTACACCGTTATGATGACCCGTTGCGGTGGCTGCCGTGTTTGTGTTGCGTGTTCATTATGATACGATGCCTATCTCTATATATTGCCTGGAAGAGTTGGTTTTTGCGATAAGGTCGCCCATTGTAACACGTTTCTGTAATAATTGGTTATCCTACAAAAATTGTATTATTATTTGGTGTGTGCAATAAACTGTTTATCTATCTATCTAACACAAAGAATTAGCATCGTACTTCTATCTATAGGTATAATTTGTTAAAACGCATTTGAAGTAGATGCACTTTCTTTTGGCCATTGATAATTTGATTCTATTTCGTGTATAACATGTGGTTACCCTGATCATCATCATCATCATCATCATCATCATCATCATTATCATGAGAGTCCTTTCATATCTTGAGAATTGAAACTTGGGCCGATATCTCAGGTGGCAAAAAAATATTTTCTGATTTTTTGGAAGCCTGGGACACTCAAAACCTGACGTTTCCCAGCGACTCGATATTGAACACGCATACATTGTTATTATTCCATTGTTATCTCAAATGCTGGCGTTCCAGAGGTTCATATATTTTGGGATATGAATACATCCCAAAGAAGAATATCATTATTTTAAAGAGAAACCAGTAATAAAACGACTAAGCCTTGAGATAAAGACCAGTTTGGTCATAAAAGTACTCGAGCGTGAAAACCTCTCACTTAGAAGTCTTTATCACATTCTCAGGAATGAGTCAGATAGGATTTACTGTCTCTCGCTACTTTAGCTACAATTTGCAAGCAAAATTAATTATATATTTTATATTCATGTTATGTTGTGGTGGTATAATAATCTTCTGCTAAGTTCGTTTCATGATAATAAACATGATCAGTTAAAGAGGGCACCCAGTTTTATTAGGGACTATACAGCTTAAGTACTCGCTCGTACTGACAACCGATGGGAAAGAAAGGTTCTGAGTGGCGACCGAGAACCGGAAGATGCAGCGAAGCGTAGCCCCCTCAGTTAAGTGGACCGACGGTCTCGTGAAAGCCGCGGGGACCCGATGGATGCAGGAGGCGAGCAGCCGCTCTCTGGGGGAGGCCTGTATATGTTCATCAGTGGACGTCTTCAGGCTGTTGGTGATGATGATAGCTAAAGTAGCAGCTTAAAAGCTTTGCTTTATATTGTTGCATCATTAAACAGTGCTGATGAATCGAGAAAACTATAAAAAAAAAGAAATTGCTAGAAGAATACGTATAATTATTGTACAACGTAGATGCGCTTCAATTTTCATGGAATCCCGTGGGAACTCGTCGTTTTCTAAGATAAAAATGTATTATCTTCTATTTGGCAAGCCCACGAGACAGTCTGTCTTGAGCGTTACAAGAACGAAACGCAATTGGCACGTGGAATCCTTATGCTACGTGGGTTGGATTAATTTACTTGAATGGATGTGATAATGGAAATTCCGTTTTCTTGGTTGTTATGGTTGTTTAACGCTGCTTTGCTACAGTATGCGTTCATTCTACTGCTAAATACTCTGTCCACGGTACGTGGAACCGAACGTAAAGTTTACCTACTCAATGCCTACTCCAGAAAATAAAGGATTTTTTTTATTAGAATGAATGACGTGACGAGCTAGTCGTTCACCTGATGTTAAGCGACACGGCTGCCCATAACAGTTGCAGTGTCACTCGGAACTTTAAAATAATAAAATTTCGCATGACACTGCACTGCGCACGTCATCCCGAGACATCACCCATAATCGCGTAAACATAACATAATCGCGTAGTCGCGTAATCGTGTGTAATCGCTCATAGTATGTAGAAGTCGTGGAACGTACTATTAATGTATTCTGTGCTCATAGCGTAACTTGTCTAGTTCGATCTCAGCCGATCGGTAAAATTAAGCAACGATCGCTGCGGTTCTCACCTGTATGGGTGACCACTACAAAAAATGGTGTTTACAACTTAGTGCTACCGTGCTTTAAAGGGCACGTTATGCCACTAGCCCCTGCTGGGTTAGCACGGATGGTAAACAAAATTGTCTATTCTCGTTTTATGTAACTTTCTTCATTTGCTCACTTATCAAAACAGGGAAAGACAATTTTGTCCATCATCCGTGCTAACCCAGCGGAGCCCTTATTCCGTATGACCATTCACGCACGTAACGCGGCGCGTTACGATATCTTCGTGGAATGGTTTTGGGTTTAAAATGCTATTCTGTATGCCGTTGTCAAATTTGACAAACACGACAACACACGTTACACGCACGTCAAAAACCAGAAAACACTGGACACAAACAATCTAAACGCGTGGCATACAGAATACAATTTTTTGATTCCATGTTATATCCTTGTCGTGGCGCGTTAAAGCCCGCATTTACGTTTGGAACATGTTACACGTCACGCGTTATTGGCAAGGAATCTCATGTGTCATAGCGAATAACCCCTCAAGTTACATAAAAATCAGCCACCACTACTAGCCTGCGTGAAGGGAACCTATAAGATAGAGGAATAGGCAAATTATACTTATCACATTTTCCGTAACGAAAGTAAACGCTACCAATTGGCGGAATTCCCTAAGATTGTACTCTACCTATGATGTCATCCTATCCTGAATCCGAATTTATCGTCTGCGATTTGGCAATCCGACGAGACAGTGTTTGTCTTGGGCGGAACAAGCGTAGAATGAAACGTAATTTGGCACTTAAACAAATGTGCCGATTGGAATTGGAACCCTTTTTTTCATTTTGCCCACTTATTACATTTTTGTCTGATATGTGAAAATAAATATCATACGTTGTAATTCTATTACATGGACAAATAATCGTCTACTCGTCTTCGGGTAGTTACGTATTCTTAAACTAAAAACATCTTTACTCAGATAAACCTACATATAATATACGTTACCTTATTATTATTGAAATCAGAGGTATTCGTTGCTTATCATCATCATCATCATCATTAACAGCCTGAAGACGTCCACTGCTGAACATAGGCCTCCCCCAGGGAGCGCCACTTAGAGCGGCTGCTCGCCTCCTGCATCCATCGGCTCCCCGCGGCTTTCACCAGGTCGTCGGTCCACCTAGTGGGGGGCCGGCCTACGCTGCGTCTTCCAGTTCGTGGTCGCCACTCGAGAACCTTTCTTCCCCATCGGTTGTCAGTTCTACGAGCGATGTGGCCTGCCCATTGCCATTTCAACTTGCCAATCCTAATTCGTTGCTTATGCTTTATTATAATTTTTTAAACAATTTTGGCACTACATTCCCAATCGCCACAGTCATATTCGATGCGCGAAATAATAATCAAACATCTACGTATGTAGCGCCATACAAACAAAACCTTTTTAAGCCCTTCGTGCCAAGTTAACAACTCTACAAACATTGGTCAAACAACAAACACAACTTACATTGCCTAGAACTTCAACTACATCCAGACAAAAGGCTGAAGGACATTCCTGTCTAGAACCTGCACAATCGATACGCTGAACTTGACTCACGTTCTATACAACCGTTAACCATAAATTATATGATGTAAGGTGCATTTTTGAATGTTAATATTCAATCATGTTGCTGGCCAGTATGACCATCGCAAGAACCTTGGCCATGTGATCAGGTTCCCATGACTTAATTGTATGGCAACATTTTTGAAAAGGTGGTAGTTAGAAGCTACTTATAGCCAGTACTATAATTTAATGGTGTATTTATAGTATAAATCTTTTTAAGCAAACGATCAAGTCGCCCGCCTAATGGTAAGCGTTAAGGTAGCGCTCAGTTTCAAATAACTTAGTTAGTTTACTTTTACTCCATTGAAGGCTTGTCCTGAAATACCCTTCCTGAATTAGCAGAGGTTCGTCCTTTACCACAGAACAAATAATAGTACTTTTGCGTATATTTTTATGTTCAGTATCATAGTCTTTAAAATCTTTATAAACGATTCATATCATAAGGATGAACAATTGAACATGGATGGATAAATATGGAGCAAATGTTTCAAAACCGCAAAGATTTAAAGAATAACGTTTGTTTATGTATTTATTTATAGGTTTGTCAAAACAAAAGACAGCGCACAAATAAAAGTTAGATCAGACAGACTAGTCTGTCCGATTTTCCTTTTATTGCTTGTCTATACTTACAAATCAGTGTCATTCACCACCTCTGCATCATAGTATAAACAGTAAAAAGAACATTTATCAATTACTCTGCATTACCGCATCCCTCAGAGGATTTGTTCACTGTATCCGGTCCGCACACCAGTGCGCGGTGTCTTGACCACAGACCTAGTTTACCCCCTGATGCCTGATGGCCTGATGGCCAACGCTAAAATGTTTCCTCCACCGGGCCTCTGTGAGTCCGCGGTCAATGCCAGGTTGCCGGGGACAGCGTAGGGTTAACGGTTAAGCTATCGATTCTATATCGCCAGACATTTCTACTCAGGCCAAATGTCACCGCTTAGTGGTTTGTTTGATCTACAAAAAGCGAAGGCTTTTGTTTATCAGTTTCGTGAATCCGTTGAGCTTTTCCACAAACGCGGTCACTTTCCAGTGTCTGTGGATTTTGTGATTTTCGTATTATAGAAACTAATAGTCAGTAAGTCGGCAATGACTGATTTAAAAAATGAGAGTTTGTCCTTTTTTTACTTTATCTTTAGGTAGGTGAAACATGCGGCAGTTCGTCGACCTTTCGGTTGTCCCAACACCATCCCATCACCTATGATTGTCTTTTGCCATTAGTTAGGCATTTTGACGGTTTTCGACGTGGCTTTTAAGTTGTAACCGTGGACCTTTAGGTATTTCCAAGTTCTCGGTGAAAAGTGATGACTAAATTTTTAATGGCTTAATTACTTGCGTCCTTAATTTGTAAAATTGTTAATGTTGTTTTTTTTCTTTTAGTTCGATATCATCAAACATATTAAAGAATTTTCTGGTCCAGATTTCATACATCCTAACTAGGCAAACCTATTCGGTTATACAAAAATCCTAGCTTAAATAATAATATAATATAATATAATAATAAATATGTGTGGACATTTCACACAGCGCCATCTAGCCCCAAACTAAGCATAGCTTGTACTATGGGAACCAGATAACTGATATAATACTTATATACTTTTTTTTGAAATAACATACATAGAATACAATATAACACCCAGACGCAGAACAAACATCTATGTTCATCACACAATAGTTTGTCTCGGGTAGGAAACGAACCAACGGCCCTCAGTTCAGAAGGCAGGGATACTACCAACTGAGCTATCGAGCCCGTCAAAATACTGGTTTAATTAGCACACAATCTAATTATACAATAAGTTTCCGTATTAGATATACGATATAACACAACAGGCAAAAAAGGCTGTCTAAAGTAGATGGTAACAATTTAATTAGAGTGTGGTTCGGAAACTTTCTGTAAAATTAAATATAATTTCGCTATAATCTGTTTCTTTGAAATATTTTAATCTGTATCTAGTAATTAGAGTTCGAGGAAAAAAAACGTGTAATAAAGTTAAGAAAAGAAGAAGAATTGTATTCCTTCTACATCGGACACACCATCACTTACCATCAGCCTAGTTGTTGGTTAAAACGAAGATCTAGAGCTAATATCAAAAATATAAATTGAAATCATAAGCTGTCAGAATCAGCAGTCAGCACGTGAGACCTAGATTTTCTCAACCTTGAGAGTTCTTGCAATCATTTGAGTTTGTACTTACTTTTTCCTTAACCAAGGTTGTAACTGAAAACGAAAAAAATACAGAAGATAAATATCAGCTGGTTCAAGATTTTTCAATTGGGGTTTCTCTAACTCTGTTTACTTATATATTTCGGGTTCCCTACATAGGCTTGATGACGGCATCAAGTCTATTGTTTGTAATCTAATATATTCTTAACGTAACGTGGTAAGAAATGAGAGAGAGGTTTGTATTGGCGTGGAGGTTCGTGTTAGCGTCCGTCTCGTTTCTTAAATAATTCAGCTTACTAAGTTTGGCAGGCAGCCACGGAGCCAATGAGTATGTATGAAGACCCTTGGGCCCTTAGGTCAGGGTTTCGGCAATACGGTTCGTTACATGTCCAAAAGAAATCATTTCAAGACATAACTACCTACATTTCGGTAAACTTATAGAAGACGAAAGCCTCATGATCTTGAAATGCCAAGAGTAAAAGGAACGTTTTACTCCCAAAGTAAATAATTATAAAAGGTCTTAACACCGCATTAGGGTTTCGTTATTCAATAAGATTATTGACACTTAGTTATAAGATTTATTACTGTATTTTCTGTAAAATGGTGTTTTCAATAAAGAGTTTATCTATCTATCTATCTATCTATCTATTATTGAATTGCATAAGGTCCGAAAACGATGCGAGGTCGATATCCGCCATCATAACAAAAAGAATACTTGGGAATTAACGAACTGGCTGCTTATTAAATGTTATACGAGTCTCTGAGGGAGACCTATGTTCAGCAGTGGACGTCTTCAGGCTGACGTTTTCTTTCTTCTTTCTGTCTTTCTTTATATAAGTAATCTTTTTTTTTATTTCACAGGCTGGTCTTAGCTTTTAAGCTACTCTGCGTCATCAGTAATCATGCTTTGTCTGTAAAAAAAAATACAAGCATATATAGGTAGTCCTCCACACCCACACAAATCAGAGAAAAAAAACGATTGTATCCCAACCAGGAGTATGCGTGACTCATTGGCCAATAATGGATTGGGCACCGATCGAAAAAGGTATCAAATAACCAAAAAAACGTTCATTTCTGGCCGATGAACCCAAATCGTCGTATTCCCCGAAATGACACCAAAAAGTTTCACACACAAAGTAATATCCGCTCGCGAACCCTTCGCCACCCGCTGTTATTGTGATCATATGAAGCATGAAAACTGTACCACTCCCCTTACATTTTATATTAGAGAAATAAATCACACGTTTGACCTGAAGCCAGACTAATGCTGAATGTCAGGGCTGAAGCCTTGGCACGTTAATTTAGATATTATGTCGGTGGAAAAAGAAATGAGGATAAAAACAGTCGTATAATAAAATAATAAAACATAACGCCCAACGATCACATACATAGGTCCTGGGCCCTAACTAGGATTCCCTGTATCTAGGGACTCAGGAACCACGAGGACCATGGTCCCACAACACCCAGACACACAATAAGCATTTGCGCTTTTTTCTGTGCACAAATACTTATCCTGCCGTGGAAATCGAACCCGCCGCCTCCGGGTTGTGAGCCGACCTGCTCAACCACCACACCACAGAGGCTGTCGTGTTAGTGAATTCGGTAACTGCGTTGTCTCGTACAGAATTTGATTTGAAACTCTCAATATTAATATAAGCAAATTATAAAGCAGTATTATAAGGTCACACCAATAAATAAATAACTTATCCGGATTGAACCGGTATTTGAGCATAGCAAATGTGTTAATTAATATTTATTTTATAAAACAAGAAGATGTTTTACACGCGTCAAATGAATAAAAAGAAGTAATTTATTATAAAAAAAAATATGTGCGGACATTTCACACAGCGCCATCTAGCCCCAAACCAAGCATATAGCTTTACTATGGGAACTAGATAACTTATTTATTCCCATCTGTTTGAAAAGAGGCGAGGGAATCCTCCATTAATGCGCCTAAAATGGGTCATTTCGGCTCACTTAATAACAAACACACGTGACAAAATGATGACTTTTCTCATAGACAGGGATGAGCGCAGAGTATGCCACACAGTGTGACGTGATTCAATAAAGAACTGCCCCCCTATTACGAAGGCGTTAGCAGCGCTGCTGACGCGCGTCTGCCGCTCAACTGCTGTCACTTTTCATACAATTTTGACAGCAGTGGAGCGGCAGACGCGCGGGGGCTGAACTGAAAAAAGCATCATTTCTATTGCTGTCTCACTCTCTCTTCACTTAAATACATTATTTTGGTCCCTTATAGCACAATCTCTTCGATACTCGTACCATAATACCATTAGGTCTGATGATGGAGAATGAATATAAAAGGATAAAAATTGATAAAAATACCATATGAGGTACTAACAAAAAACGTCGCCAGTCCATGTTACTGCGAGAGTGAGCTGTTACCGAATATTGACCCCTTATAACCAGTTCGATTTGTTTTTAGTTTCAAAAATTCTCGTTCCAAAACAAAAACTAAATGCCAAAATCTGCATTTTTCCGGTTCATCTATAAGTCAAGATGAAAAAAACTGACCGGTATTAAATTGCGATGTTATTTTAACAAGGAAATTTTGCCTAAAGTTGTGTCTTGTACGTTGAAAATTACGAGTAAGTCCATATTATACAGACAGAGTTTCCAATATGTTTACGAAAATTTTAGTTAGTTTAAAATAAAAAATAAAATAAAAAAAAATAAAAAAATAAAAAAAAAATAGGGCGCATTCTTTAGTTTTTCCAGCAAGAATAGAAAAGAATCAAAGTGCGTTTTGTTTGATTACGTTCTTACAAGCGTAATGTCTTAACTAGGTTGTAACTACAGGCGGTGGTTTAAAGACAAATGTAGAGAGTGCAACCTTAAGAGTTACGTTACTAATTTAAAAATCGATTAGAATATAGTCAATATAGAATTTGTATTACAGAGATTCAGCAAAAATACAGTGCAATAACACACATACAATCGATTTTCTCATCCGCTTTTTTATGCGTGTTATGTACCTACCATTGAAGAAGTTGCTCATAAACTCCAAGTGACGGAATCCATTTGACGGGCCCGATAGCTCAGTTGGTAGTATCCCTGCCTACTGAACTGAGGGCTGTGGGTTCGATTCCTACCCAGGACAATCATATTTTGTGTGATGAACATAGATGTTTGTTCTGCGTCTGGGTGTTATATTGTATTCTATGTATGTATTTACAAACAAAAAAGTATATAAGTATTGTATCAGTTATCTGGTTCCCATAGTACAAGCTATGCTTAGTTTGGGGCTAGATGGCGCTGTGTGAAATGTCCACACATATTTATTTATTTAATTTTACGGATTACAAACACAGCTAACCGTTTTCATAAACAAGCTTGATACATTCAGAATGTTATCTCTAGATTTGTACATGTTCCGACCGCCTTATTGTTGCGTTGTGATGTACGATCCTAGATTTCCTTGGAGACCGTCATATTTCACTGCCTGTAAGAAAACATTTCCCTATTTCGCTAGTTTTACTTTTATCTTTGGAGCTCTGGGCTTTACAAGGCTTATGTATGCCCGACATTGAATAAAAATTTCGATCTATGAGTACTAGAAAGGTCGATTCTATCTACTTTTAAGTCGATGTTGAATAAATGATTTCTTGCCCATTCTATCTATTTATAAGTGCTTCATTATATATTTTATTAACGTTTTGGTGTTTGTATTGTTTTAGTGCAAGTCGAAACTGCGGCGCGGAAGGCGCGGTCGAACATGACCCGACGCAGCCCGCCGTCGACCTTCCACGCACTAGAGATGGCGAGATCGACTACGATGGTTAGTGCTTAGCAGCTATTTCTTTTACGCTATAGGTAGCAAATAAGCATACGGCCCTCCTGAGGGGTTGGAGGGCAATAGGGTCGCTATTTATTTAAGTGACTTCGCGGAGTGGGATCTCTATGTGCTGTATCTGTAAGCCAAGATGTCTTTCAATGATCTTGCCGTAACTATTCGCTGCTCTTTCTGTCCCTTACTTTAGGTAGCAAAAGACCACTTGCCGAAATGCCAGCTCTTTATATACCCACGTCCATAATTGTCAATTTCCTAAATTATTATTTGTTACTCAAAATCTCGTTTCTCACCAACAATATGCTGGTTGAATTTAGAGTGAAGAGAAGCCTTTAATAATTTCTTGAATGGTCTTAGCTCCGAACAAGGGCTTTAACACTCATCATTAGCAGAAATTCTCCTTGCATAATATCACATCATCATCATCATCATCATCATCATCAACAGCCTAAAGACGTCCACTGCTGAACATAGGCTTCCCCCCGGGAGCGCCATTCAGAGCGGCTGCTCGCCTCCTGCATCCATCGGCTCCCCGCGGCTTTCACCAGGTCGTCGGTCCACCTAGTGGGGGGCCGGCCTACGCTGCGTCTTCCAGTTCTAATATCACATAGTTAGATGAGAAAAACCCCTTCTAGTTCCCGGTCGCAATGGCGCAGTAGAAAGGGACAGAGCTAGGCGTAATTAACGGCGAAGGGCGCTTCGGAACTATTTCATCTTAATGGGTACGGTGCCCATTTGTTCACAACGCCAAAATGTTCATTTCTATGAACAATAGAGCCTATTATAAATGCCATTAGAGTTATTAATTACTCACGCGTTCCGTTTACCTACGTCTGAAAGATTAATTATTGAACTAAAATATTTCTACAGCAGATAACATTGGTTTCGTTCACACCGGCGCACAGTGGTTCCATTCTGGAAAAAGGTAAACAGGAATAAAAGTTCGAAATTCACTTTATTTTTTTTTTATTCAAAGACGTCAGTTAAGCGTCAATATCGGTAATTTGACTGACATCGTTGCAGTCAGCGATGGGTACCGAATACCGAACGTGAGCCCATTTAAGCATAAAAAAAAAATTCGCAGACCGGTGGAGACGAAGCTTAAATGTTGGTAGTTCTAAATAAAATATCCAATTTATATCTACTTCACCACTACCATTTTTCTTGCACATGCAGATTGATTGGTAGGTCCTTTCTGCCTTATCGTGTAGGTATAGGTTAGTGGTCCCCCCTGGGCGGTTATTCTCTATGGAAACAAAGATTCCACACGATACGAAGCCACGTCGTTATCGTGTCTTGTTCAAATCGTGTCAAAGCGTCAGATATACCTTCACTTTACATTAAGGTTATCTTTATTTTGAATAAAATATATTGACATTAGTGGTCATATCTTTTGATGTGTTGATGTTTCGGAACGCGTCTCGGTAAAACATACGATTTTTGACAGCTCAAATCGCGCCAGTTCCAAATTCATTTCGCGCGGTTTTGTTTTCGTTTCATAGAGAATATAGTTTCGCAGATTTCTTATGTAAGACAAGGAATTCGCGTGGTTTCGAAGTAAGGAATCGATACGGAATAATAGCCCTGATGGGTTAGCACGGGCGGTAGACAAAATGGTGTTCCCCGTTTTATGTCATTTCTTCATACTTAAAACTGGGGAAATATGAGGCTAAATAAAGCAGAGGAAAGACAGCTGGCAGCTCATTCCACATTCGTGACAGCATTCCCTTCTTTTTCCAAACACCAGATTCCCGTCACGTTGGCACTAACATTCGGCGTGCCCATGACGTGAGTCACTGTGTTTGTGGTGATAAATTCTATTAGCATACAATACAATACAGGGCTTTGGTCCTTAGTCTGTCAACACGACGCGGCACTATAACAATAGGCGTGCGTATTATGGGATTATATGGGGATAGCGGACATTATGGATAGTTTCATATAGATATATATATAGGTTAGGTAGGTAGAACATTTTTGGACTATGAAACGAAAAATTTTAGTTGACCAACTGATTCGATCTGTTTAGGAAGGTGTAACAGTTTTCCATTTCGAAATTGGTATTCATTCATCATCTTTAACCTAACATCGTGCTCTGACTCAAGCTTGTAAAAATAATGAAAATACATTATATTATTCAAGGCATTCGCACAACATTGCGTGGGATATTTTTCAAGCATGCAGCCCATTTAACGGGATCCTGACAGCTATATAACACTGAAGTGAATGGAAGTGAAGGTGTCGCTAATGCGTGGCTTATACCCTCCACACTTTCTCTCTCCCTCCCTCTCACTCTCTTTTTCACTCTCTCTCTCTTTCTCTCTTTTAACCTATATAGTGCTCCATGTTGAAATACCCCGAAAAAATAGCTGGAATGAGTTCATTCCGGGCTGGCGGGCTTGGCGGGTTGTACGGCAAGAGAACGACTGAATTGAGTCGTGTGTGAGTGTGTGTGTGTGTGTGTGTGTGTGACCTGATGTTTTTTTTGCGGTAGCAAGAGGTGCGATGCTTTAACACAATACCGGTATCAGGTTGCTCCTCTCATAACACTTCCCGTTGTAAAGGGTATAGAATATCGGTACAAACACAAATATTTCTGCGAATAATTGTAGGTTTTAGTCATTCGGTAAGATTGGGTCTGTGAAAAAATTTGGTAGCTCTACGCTGTATAGAATCAAGTCAAGAGGCTAGAGGCAGAATGTAGAAGATTATGGAGACATTACAGAAAAAAGATAATTATACTTAGGGGGCGTCCATAAATTACGTGAGGTGTTTTTTTAAATTTTCTGTCTCTCCCTCCCCCGTTGGTGAGATGTCGTGAGATTTTGTTCAACCCCCTTCCCCATCCCCCAACCTCACGTGAGATTTTTCAGAATGTGGGTTTCTTACGTAAACGCGTTGGGTTGTTATTGTAGAAAGAAAAAAAACAATTTACTTCGTGCTTTTATTTACGACTAGTTAAGACTAGTAATCAATATTGCCGAGAGTTATAAATGTAATAAAAATTTAACAATAAAATACGCACGTACATACAATTTGGATTGAATGGACCAAAATAGTATAATTATTTTTGTCTCAATCAGAACAAAAATTGCGTTATATTTGTCGAGACCCTCCCTCTCCCTAACGTGAGATTATATGAGATTTGACTCGACCCCCTCCCCCCCTAAATTATCTCACGTAATTTATGGACGCCCCCTTAAAAGAAATAAATTTTCGAACTAGACACAACATTACATACGCAATTTTATGTCCAACCAAACCAATGTTTAAATTAGCCGACGCGGGATATTGGTAAAGGCACAGATATTAAAAAAGTATTACTACTGTATAGTACAGGCATTAAATATACCGGTTCTGCATAGATTATTATCTATGCTAAAACGTACATAGTTCACTTTGCAATTTCTCGATTCGACCAGCGATGCTAATGTTTGTCGGATAATGAAAGTTTCTAGATGTTTCGATGTAACTTTCCAATATAATTTACTTCTAGTTACTGGTTCTGAACATGCCCTAAACATTCTGCAGAAAGCTCTCACTGTGATATTGTTACAGTATTGTATTGTAAGTATATTTATTAGAAGTGCGAACTGTATAATTTTACAGTTTAAATTTAAGGAAAAAACGAAAGACTTTCTATCCAGACCCCCAATACGAAATTAAAACAGGGCAAAACCGTACACACCACTTTGGGTGTGATTGATTCTCAGCTGTCAAAATCAAAATCAGTCGTTACTTGGGTGTGCTTATGAATACATACCAAAAAAATGCCGTCTTGCGTGATAAAACTGTGCCGAAATCACTCGAGGCACGAATCACAGAAGCACACGATCACATTCCACTTGTAAGTGGCCTTAATCATGTATTTTTATAAGATTATTTTAATTATTTCTATTTGACGAAGAGTTAGAACCATTTCACAATAAAAAGTTGACATGTCAAAATCAGTATTGCCACACGACATCTGAATAATTACCCGATTTCTTTTGTATAGATTTCCAACAGATCCATGTCTAGCTGAACATAATTATAGGTACCCACATATTTAGTAAGTTACATACTAGCTAAATGTGTATATTATTAAGAATAATGTGACTGAAGACAATTATTATCGTTCTTTCTTGTCAGTCCATGTGTCATAAACACATTTCCTCACACCTATGTATGATAAGAAATAAATCTCATGTAGGTATACCTACATACATACCTACTACCATAGTTGAGTTGCAAATTATATTATATTAGTTTTATTTTTATTATCCTAAAATATGAAACATTATTTTGGTTGAGGCCCTGTACCTACATAACTGTATCCTACATCTTTAATCCCTATAACTTGGTAATATTGAAAAACTCGTGAGTTATTAAAAGAAATGTTGAACAAACTGCTGCTTATACTTAATTTGAATCCTTTTTATTAAAAGATTGCACGAGACCTTTTTCTTGTCTATAGATAGTATTATGATGGTAATTAATTTTATTATTTTATATTTTTTTAATTTGGGCGTTATATAATTTTTATTATTTACATATTACATCTAGCTAGATTTTTATTTAGATACCCGACTAAATCGGGTAATACTATTTATATGGTATGTTGAAAGAGGAACTGACATTAGAAGAAAAAAAAATGTGCTCTATGGTTTGATTCATGTTCAAACAAGGTTAAGTATGGAGACTTCGGTTCTGGACCTATGTAATAGGGGGAATTCTGTGGAAAAACTAAAGGAAGAATGGATTCAAATCCACTTCCATCTGTCCTTAAAGCCAAGACATGCTGTTCTTAAGTTACTGTGAGAACTAAAAAGTGATCTCATGTACAAATTTATGTGATCTCATGTACAAATTTATCCTTCACCATTTACAACCAAATTACGGTGTTGGCAGGCGAAATAGCTATTCTTAAATAATAAATCTACCCAAACCCATAATATGTATGGTTCTGGCATCGCAGTTTTATTATCAAGAGTCCAAATGATAAATATGTGTGGACATTTCACACGGCGCCATCTAGCCCCAAACTAAGCATAGCTTGTACTATGGGGACCAGATTGCTGATACAATACTTATATACTGTTTTGTTTGTAAATACATACATAGAATACAATATAACACCCAGACGCAGAACAAACATCTATGTTCATCACACAAATGTTTGTCCTGGGTAGGAATCGAACCTACAGGCCTCAGTTCAGAAGGCAGGGATACTACCAACTGAGCTATCGGGCCCGTCCACACAATACTACTATATATTATCAATTTTTATTTGCTTTAGCTTTCAAGTCACTCTAGTTTCATATTATTTGTTACAGCGCTATACGAGGATGAGTCGGACAGCGACCTCGGTTCGATGGAGAACCATGGCTCAGTCGTCACCCACCTGCTCTCACAAGTCAAGATTGGAATGGATCTCACTAAGGTAAATATACTGGCAATTATGTTGGCGGTTTTCGGCGGAATCGCGGACAAGTTCACGTCGTTGCATTGTAATATTTCTCAAAACTTGCGCTTTTTCTAGTGGTAATGTTTAAAATTGGTGGCGTTTTACGCATTAAGTGTTGAATTACGAGCATGACCACACGGTCAAGTGAAATAATGTGATGTAACGTGGTTTTTCGTGTTGCTTCCAAAATTCCATAGAAGCTTCTAGTAAAGTTGCCACCACCTTACTACAGCATGACTTAGACTGGACTATGACTATGACTTGTATGTAAAATAATCTAATATACAATACTGGCTGGCTAAATACACCATGGGTGTAGCAAAAAATAAAAGAAATTATGTATTGTTAACTTGAGCTATTATGCACCCAAGATACAGGCGTTGCCTAGTTTTGGGCCAGTTGTAAATGTATGTTAAAGCGAAATATGACATGTTCTACTAATAAATGTCTTAAACCGTAAACCGTTCTACTGTACTGTAAACTAATTGTTCTGGAAATAACCCTACTTATTCTTATTAATTTCCAGGTTGTGCTACCCACATTCATCCTGGAGCGGCGGTCGCTTCTCGAGATGTACGCAGACTCTTTCGCACACCCCGATCAGTTTGTTAAGTGAGTATCTCACTAAAGGAAAGATCTGATAAATGCAAACAATTTTACTGTTGTCTCACTCTCACTATACTTCCCTATATAGTAAAAGTAGGAAAACAATACCGTTCGTCAGAACCGCACCCGTGTAACTGTTTTATTTGATTACTAGTGTATCATTATTATTGTTTGGGATATAAAGTATCCTAAAATTAAATAGTCTATTTACACACCGAACTCCATCAAAATTCGTTTAGCCGCTTCAGTTTTGAGTGGTACCAAAAACGCGTACAGGTTATTAAATCATTTAAGAAGTATAGAAATATCCTCATATAAAATGCATTACCTACTTACACACCAACTTTGCATTTAACAGGCAGTTAATTAAAGTGTGTCAACGGATACCAGGTGGCCTCAGCCTCAATACCTATCGATATAACCTTAATGTTACCTGATTTCCTTCATAGTTTGGCAGCTACGGGCCGATTTTAGATTAATAAACTTGCCTAAAAATCTTGCATACACTATATAATTATTGCCCACGTGAAAAAATTGAACTAAGTATTGCCACAATTTTCAATATACACAGTATACATAGTATAGTGCAGGAAGACATCTTATAAAAACCGGCATTTTCAAGAATCACAATCTGCGAACGCGTTATAATTATGTGTCATCCACCGACCCGCACTTGCCCAGTGTATTGGACTATGGCTTACACTTTCTCCTTACGAGAGTACAGAAGGGAGAACGTATGGACTAATAATATTATTATAATTTGTTCAAACATTTCACTTTCCAAACAGTGACAAAATATGTAATGAACTACATAAATAATACCGGCCAAATGTGAGTCGGACTCGGGCACGAGATTCCGTACCATAAAAACAAGTAGTAAAAAATCACGTTTGTTGTATGAGGGTCCCTTAAATATTTATTTTATTCAGTTTTTAAGTATATTTGTTGCAAATATTATAAGTTTTAACAATTTATGCCTAATAATAATAGTTAAATATTCATTTTTCTTGTTAGTAATAATCTTATTACAATTATTAAACACACGTCACAAAATGAAATTTGTCAAAAATTTAAAACTTAAAACTAAAGATCCCCCGCGCACTGAACTGGGCCAAAAGTACCCAATACACTGGCGGCGTTGCCCCGCTGGATCGCCAGGGAAATTTGTTGGATTAGGTACCAACCCGACCGGGGATCGCGCCCTTTCTCCCGCAGACGGCTCCCCAGGTCCTGAACAAACTTGATTGCTTCAGACCCCCACGGGCCAGCCGTCTCGACAGCAAAGGGCACGAAATCGTACGCCGACTCCAGGCAAGCGTACTTAGTATGCTTCACTTTAGCAGCAGCCTCAGCACCGGCACCGGCACACTGCTGGGTAGCAGGGAGGTGGCAAGATGCGTATGTGCTAACACACGTTGCATCCCATATGAGACACCTCCCTCTCCGCCAGGGAACCAGTGTTAATCCATCCGGCCGTTTGCCGTCTGAGCGGGACAGACCGGGGGGCTCCAAAACACACGGGACTTCGGCTGAAACAAGGGCACGCCTGATGACTTTTAGTATATTTGTTGTTATAGCGGCAACAGAAATACATCATCTGTGAAAATTTCAACTGTCTAACTATCATGGCTCATGATATATGTATACTCTGGTGACAGACATACAGACGGACAGCAGAGCCTTAGTAATAGGGTCCGGTTTACCTTTTGGGAATGGAATCCTAAAAATAAGCTAGAACAATCAATAAATCTTCTAAAAACTCCAGTTGGTTTGTTGTTTCCACAATTCCAGGATCGTGGACCAACCCACGCCCCGCGACAGAATGGTGCAAGTTGTCAGATGGTACCTCAGTTCGTACCACGCGGGACGCAAGTCTCAAGTAGCTAAGAAACCTTACAACCCCATACTAGGAGAGCTATTCCGTTGTTACTGGGAGATGGAAGACGCTTCTCAACATGGCGACAAGGTATGTTGTTATTTAATCTGTGGATGTTGTACCTTTTTAGGCTGTGGCTCTGTTAGGATATTACTCAAGCTATGGTGTACTCTGTTAAACCGTGATGTAGTGTGTTAGGCTGTGATATAGTCTGTTAGACGGTGATGTAGTCTGTAAGGCTGTGATGTAGTCTGTTTGGCTGTATCATAGTCTGTTAGGCTGTGACATAGTCTGTTAGACGGTGATGTAGTCTGTAAGGCTGTGACATATTCTGTTAGACGGTGATGTAGTCTGTTAGGCTGTGATGTAGTCTGTTAGGCTGTATCATAGTCTGTTAGGCTGTGACATAGTCTGTTAGACGGTGATGTAGTCTGTAAGGCTGTGACATACTCTGTTAGACGGTGATGTAGTCTGTTAGGCTTTGATGTAGTCTGTTAGGCTGTATCATAGTCTGTTAGGCTGTGACATAGTCTGTTAGACGGCGATATAGTTTGTAAGGCTGTGATGTAGTCTGTTAGGCTGTATCATAGTCTGTTAGGCTGTGACATAGTCTGTTAGACGGCGATATAGTCTGTAAGGCTGTGATGTAGTCTGTTAGGCTGTATCATAGTCTGTTAGGCTGTGACATAATCTGTTAGACGGTGATGTAGTCTGTAAGGCTGTGATGTTGTCTGTTAGGCTGTATCATAGTCTGTTAGATGGTGATGTAGTCTGTAAGACTGTGATGTAGTCTGTAAGACTGTGATGTAGTCTGTAAGACTGTGATGTAGTCTGTTAGGCTGTGACATAGTCTGTTAGACCGTGATGTAGTCTGTTAGGCTTTGATGTAGTCTTTTAGGCTGTATCATAGTCTGTTAGGCTGTGACATAGTTTGTTAGACGGTGATTTTGTCTGATAGGCTGTGATGTGTTCTGTTAAACTAATGTGAACCTATTTTGTTACGTTGTGATCTACTTTGTTAGACTGTGATGGATTTAGATTGTGATGGGTCTATTATTCTTAACTGTGTTGTAGCCTGTCGAATTCTGTTGTAGTAGTATAATCTGTAGGACGTTTATGAAATTGAAATTATATCTGTTAGGCTGTGATTGTCTTTACGTAGAACGTGACGCAGTATTTTAAACTGTTATGTTATATTCTATTATGTCTATTAGATGCGATTATGACTGTAATATATGTAGTTTGTTTGTTTATGGTATTCTCTGTTTAATTGTGGTGTAGTTCATTAAGGTCTGGGGTAGTTTGTTAGACTGTGCTGTAGTTTGTTATGCTGCAAATGGTTTGTCTGTGGCATAGTCTATTACACTATGTAGTTAGACTGCGTATCTGATAGATTGTGATGTAGCTTGTTATACTATGGTGCACTTTGTTAGACTATGATGAAACCTACCAGGCTTTGATGCAATTTGTTAGACTGTTTTAGTCTTCAAGTTTTTTACATCACTGATATTGTGGCATTTGTCTGTTATAGGTACTAATAGAAAATGAAGATCGGATAGAAAAAGTACGTTTTATTGTTTACAGTGACCTACGTTATTTGTTACACTTTAAACTTTATTACACTGCCACAATTATAATATAGTCTGTCATATACAAGGTGACCTTGAATTGGTATGTTATCCCGAAATGGGGGGACTGGGACCATGATACCTTACAAGTTGTGAGAGCCTTACTTGAAACTGGGTGTTTCTAAACCTCCATGGTAAAAAATAAATCCACTCGCAAAATTGCACGTGCAATCGCTACGAGAGTTAACAACATACCATAAATTAATTTCTAAACACAGGTCGTTAAACTCATTGATGTGCACTCGGTCAAAGACGAAGTTCAACAACCCAGCTGCGCTAAGGCTATTTTCGAACGTAAACTTACATGGCATTTCTTCAATAAAAAACTACTAATTTAGTAAAGTCGTGGAAGAAACATTGTCTACCTTGGGGTGTAGATTTACCCCCTTTCGGGATAACATACCAATTCAAGGTCACCTTGTATACTACTTGTAGTCTTTTATAGTGTTGTGATATATTATATAGATTATAACGTAATACACTAGGCCTGATTTTGAAGGCTTTAGATGACGGTACTTAAAACACTAAAAATATATCCATCTCTTACATTGCCGTCTATTTGACAAGAACAGCAACAATTTTAGGAGTTTTAGATCTGTCAACTAAATGCCTCTAAAATAAACCTAAAACTGTTTGGTTTAATAATACAACATGGTTTATATTACACGTAAATGTCGAAAATAATCCATCATAAGAGAAGGTTGTTCACCAACAGACAAACAGCGTACATTCGGTTTTTAGATAGAACCAATAATAATAATAATAATTTAAGGTCAATTTGTAATGTCTATTCTCATACAGACTCGACATGATTGAACACTCAACTATCCACAATCATCTCCTTTCTCCATCACCAATTTCCATCACCTCCACAGACGGAAGTCGGTGAAGGCCCAGTACCGTGGTGCTCACCAGACCAGCTATCCTTCGTGGCGGAACAGGTGTCCCATCACCCGCCCATATCGGCGTTCTACGCGGAGCACGTCAACAAACGGATCCAGTTCGACGCTTGGCTTTGGACCAAGAGCAAGTTCCTCGGGTTGTCTATAGGCGTCCATAATATTGGAAAGGGGACTGTCACGCTGTTAGATGTTGGGGAGGAGTATACGCTGACCTTTCCTAATGGATATGGCAGGTTAGTGCAGAAAACTACTGCGTATTGGACTTAATCATGCTAAAAACGTTATTTATTTATTTACCTTGACGTTTCGACCTAGTTGCTTTGTCCGTGGTCACGAGTAGACTGGAGAATGCGGCTATCCGTGCCAGATAGAACGAGTAGTGTGTGATGCGTAAAACAATGTATTCAAATCGCGAGAATCTAAGAAATACTGCTGGGTACTGATTCTGTGTCTGGGTGTTGATCAAATAAAACTCATTTATTATAAAAGGCTTGCTAGATTGGACATCTAGCTCTACACACAAGACACTAGACGTCTACTGCTGAAAATGCCTATGTTCCCCCACAACACACTGCTGCCACAACACACACTGCTTGCCTCCTTCATACATCGGCTCCCCACGGTTTTGACCAGATATTTGGTCCACCTAGTGGGGGGCCAGCCAACACTACGTCTTCCGGTTCATAGTCGCCACTCGAAAACCTTTCTTTCCCATCGGTTGTCAGTTCTACAGGAAATGTGGCTTGTCCACTTCAACTTGCTAATTCTAAGGGCTATATCGGTGACTTTGAATATGTTAACTTTGACGGGCCCGATAGCTCAGTTGGTAGTATCCCTGCCTTCTGAACTGAGGGCTGTGGGTTCGATTCCTACCCAGGACAAACATTTTGTGTGATGAACATAGATGTTTGTTCTGTGTCTGGGTGTTATATTGTATTCTATGAATGTATTTACAAACAAAAAAGTATATAAGTATTGTATCAGTTATCTGGTTCCCATAGTACAAGCTATGCTTAGTTTGGGGCTAAATGGCGCTGTGTGAAATGTCCACACATATTATTATTATTATTATTATTATATTATATTATTAAGATACATTAGAAGCTTACAATAAGCCAGTGTCTTCTTCCAGATCAATATTAACAGTCCCCTGGATTGAACTAGGCGGTTCGGTTTGCATAGAGTGCATACAATCGGGTCACAAAGCCAACATCGAGTTTCTAACCAAACCGTTCTATGGAGGGAAGAAACATCGCGTCACTTGCGAGATATTTGCCGGGAGCGATAAGAAAGCTTATTACACAGCTCAAGGGGAGTGGAATACCAGGGTTGATGGGCGGTGGACGGAATCTGGGGTGAGCTGTCATGTCTTCTAAATAAAAAAATAGGTCGACGTTGGCACATCCTTGCCTTGAAAACTTCCAGTTTTTCTTTTTCAGGTGGTGGTAGAATTTACAAAAATTTCATTCAATTAAAACTGCACAAAGACCAATAGGCATAATGACTACTATTAAAAATGAACAAGTAAATATTGCCTTCATAAAGAAGCTTAAAAATGAATGCAATCTTTGAAAAAATAAGTAAAATAGGTATATAAATCATGGAGTAATAAGCTTTTAAAGTTTCTGTAGGATGATATCGGGGGCATCTCCTGTCTCTTTCTCGCAAAACAGAGCGTCTCCACAGTTACTATGAAAAATCCACTTGTGACGTCGCATGCCAAAGAGATTGTATGTAAAGCTACCACAGCTTAGTAATGAGGTACTATGAACGACCTTGCTCTGATGTCACTGGCCGTTTGAGCTATCTCTTTCTATTCCGGTTTTTAAAATGCTTGTAACTTGGTTATTTTAACTTTTATTTTATGAGATATTTTATATTTGGTTACACAAATGATTATCTTTTGAGGAATATTATTAGTTTATGAAAAAAATAAATGTTAGTCATCATGCCTATTACTATAATCAAATATAAAAAACAGACAAATGAATGCTTGGTAGAATTATAAAAATATCCTCTTCATATCTTCCCTAGCGTTCGGAAGTCCTGTTCGAAGTATCGAACATGAAGCCGCGGCGCAAGCGCGTGCTGCCCGTGAGTCGGCAGGCGGGCAACGAGTCGCGGCGCGTGTGGCGTCACGTGACCTGCGCCCTGCGCGCCGCCGACTGCGACGGGGCCACCGCCGCCAAGCGGGCCGTCGAGCAGGCGCAGCGGGACGAGGCCAAGCTGCGGCTCGCCAGCGGGGAGCGGTGGAACACGCAGGTACTGGCGGCGGGGGTGGCACGCGCCGGTGACTAGTGGCGGCCGGCGGAACATGGAGGTAACTGGTGGCGAGCGGTGGAACATGGAGGTAACTAGTGGCGGCCGGTGGAATTTGGAGGTAACTGGTGGCGGGGGGTGGAACATGGAGGTAACTAGTGGCGGGTGGTGGAACATGGAGGTAACTAGTGTTGGGTGGTGGAACATGGAGGTAACTGGCGGCGGGGGGTGGCACACGCAGGTAATCATGAGTCCGAAGTTCGCACTCGCACTGCGAATTCAAAAGCTGCAAAACTTTAGTGCAGACAAGCGTTTATCTCTCAAAACTCCTCAGTTGACGGTAATATAAAACGGACTTTACAACTAGTTAACAAAAGAAGCATCATACGTTCTGTGAACGATAATAATTTACAACAGCTATCTCTCTCTTTCCAGCTGTTTAGCCCCAAAGGCGAGGACGCGTGGGAGTTCAACCAACCACTCAAGAGACGCGCCGAAGCAACCAAAACCACTCCGCTCCACAAACCCGCGCCAGACGTCGCGGAGAACACAAGATAATCCACGAATTTACACCCTAACACTCACTAATTAAGGTAGAAAATCTTATGACACGACCCCCTAGGCCTCGTGAACTCATTCTTTATCAGTGATAATTCTATATAAGCCCTAAAATCGATAGCGTAAGGTAGAAAATTCGACATCACTAAATTATTAAAAACGTGGATTACAATAATGGACTCTAAGCTCACAGTTGTAAGGTAGAAATTCAAATGGACCCTCTAGTTTAGAAAACGTTGTGACGCACCATTTGTTAAACGCTTCAAAATTGGGAAGTTAGAAGTATTCGCCAATTGATTATAGTGTGAACGAGGAAGATTGTGTGAAACTTTACTATTCGTGATCTGAAGAATATTCATTCTATAGCGCTTTTTTAGGGTTCCGTACCCAAGGGGTAAAAGCGAACCCTATTACTGAGGCTCCGCTGTCTGTCTATCACCAGGCTGTATCCCTTGAACCGCGACAGTTAGACAGTTGATATTTTCACAGATGTTTTTTTGCTCGTTTATGAGATAATGTTACGGAACCCTTTATACGCGAGTCCGACACGCGTTTGCCCGGTTTATCTGTAGTTTTTCTATTTGCCTACATTTTGTCGAACTATATACCTTTTTTAGATATTTATTTTTGATTTCAGATCACGAACAGTTTAGTGAATATGGCTAAAATAGCAGCTAAGCAGGCATCAGGTAGGCTGTTATAACGTTTGTTACGAGATCTCTGTAAGATTATAATGATGATTATAATATTTTTATGAATTTCTCATACTATGGCCTATAAAGGAAAGTCAGCAATAATTAAGTAAATAATAATGTTACACGGCCGAAAAGCATCGGACTTACAAGATAGTACAAAAACCGGAATTACTATCATCAAGAATTTGTGGGTAAATATAAATAAAAAAAAATAAAAAAAAATAACGCCCAACGATCACATACATAGATCCTGGACCCTAACTAGGATTCCCTGTATCTAGGGACCCGGGGACTACGAGGACCATGGCCCCACAACACCCAGACACAGAACAAGTATTGGCGCTTTTATTTCGGGCACAAATACTTGTCCTGTCGCGGGAATCGAACCCGCCACCTCCGGGTTATGAGCCGACCTGCTCAATCACCACACCACGGAGGCTGTCAAATAGTAAATATAAAATAAATATAAATTCAGTCTGTACTTCAGCGCGGCGCTTACGGCAAAGACAACGCACGCAATGACCGATTTTGACAAATTTTGTATTTTTTCCAACCTCCCCTTCGAAGTCGAAAACGAATCGGTTTTTCTCTAATGCTTTTAAAAAGTTAGGTCTCGAATTGCACGAAAATATTACATTTAAATGAATGAAACATGAAATAAAAATATTTATAAACGTATGTATGGGATGGAATACAGTATTATGAAATTGCAGCTTATCATGCTAATTATCATCTCATCGGAATCAAGAATAATTCATAACTTCGAGAAGATTTTTGGGGTTATCGCGCATTTGCAGCCCAAAACTTGTAAATTGTAATTGTTACAACGTGTAACATGTTGTAAACTTTTTTGTTGACACATGTTTGTGAAGATGACCTCTTTTATAAATATTAAGAGGCAAATATATCATTGTACAATCCTGCTCCCCTATTACGAACGAGCTAGCTACGCTGCCGCTCGACTGCTGTCAATTTTCATACAATTTTGACAGCAGTCGAGCGGCAGACGCGAGTCAGCAGCGCTGCTAGCTCCTTTGTAATAGGGGGGCTGGTCTGCATGCGCCAATATGTTTTAATGTTTCAATATCAACTAGTGCCTCATTCCGTTGTTACTAAATTAATAAGTATCTAGTAATTATGCGGTGACATACTTTCATTCGATAATACACTCTAGCTTGTTGAAATACAGTTCTTGTTCTGCGGTTTGTCTAAACTTAGTGGATTGATTATATATAAAAATGTATGGACGTGTTAAGAATTGATATCTTTTGGTTATGGGATGCTGCAAATGTTTGATGTTCGGCTTTATCAAACTGAAGCGACGCTGTGCTGTGGAATTTCTATCAAGACTTCCACATTGTTGAAAAATAAAAATGGGTATGTTTAGGGACATGTTTCATTCTAAATACCTACTTAAATTAGTTCAGCCCTTGTTTAATACAAATAGTCGTTCAGATAACACCTAATGCATATTTCCAAATAATTTTTTCAAGTCCGGTACGAAAAAATAATGCTTAGTGAAAAGACTGAGAACAAATTGTGAACGAAATGAAATAACGACTGCAATCAACGGTGACGCGTGCAAAAATTATTATTAATTCTACCACATAGACTTATTTAATTACATAGTTAATACTATCATGTTGTATATTTAAATAAAAAACTTTAATCATAATATCTTCTTTTATTTCGTTTTGTATAAAAATACAAACCATTATATTTGTAGAAGTTAAGGGTTTATCAGCCATAAAATTAAATGACAGTTAAATGTAGTAGGGATCGCTACAATATTTTTACAAAAGGTAATCACTCACTATCCTTTTACGATTTCGGTGAACGATGCCTACTATTGTTCTTACAAGCCAAATCGCTTTTATTTTAGTACCTAGTTTGGTGGCTACTAAATTACGTAATTTTGCGATCTTGATACTTATTGGTTTGAAGTTGTCTTCGAAAAATCGGTTATTATTGCGATGGTTTTGATCCACTTTGTTCATCTTTTTTTTGTTGTTTATTTTTCTTATTGGTCTTACTGCTCACATTACTGGCTTTACTGCTTCTGCTACTGTCTGATTTAGGCCGTTTCATGGCGCTAAATGCTCTGGAAAGTGCCGATTGCCTCTCGCAAGTCGTTCCTTTGACCATGTCAGCTGTCGGTGCCGTCAACACTCTGAAGTTCACTTGATTATAATCCATGGTTCCGTAGAGGAAACGAGATTGGCGGTTGCTTAGCATCCATAGGTTATTTTCGCGGTCAACCTATGAAGAATGAAGATATTATTGATTTTATAATAAAATATAACAAGGGCATCCAATCTGCTTTGGTAACCAATATTTTGGCAAAGGTATAGTTACGCCAAACTAAAAAAATATTTAATCATCATCATCAACAACAGCCTGAAGACGTCCACTGCTGAACATAGAGAGCGCCACCTTGAGCGGCTGCTTACCTCCTGCATCCATCGGCTCTCTGCGGCTTTCACCTGTTCGTCGGTCCACCTAGTGGGGCCGGCCTACGCAGCGTGTTCCGGTTCGTGGTCGCCGCTCGAAAACATCTTCCCCATAAGTTGTCAGTTCTACGAGCGATGTGGCCCGCCCACTGCCATTTCAACTTGCTTGTAATCGTATGTAAATGTATCGTCGCCCTCTAAATCCAGGTTTAATTCAATTTACCTTGATATCACTCGGGAACTCCATCATATTACAGTCACTTAAGATCACAGGATTGTTCTGTTCGTTGAACGGTTTTTCTATGTTCCAACAACCCACGCCGTTTTTACTCACCTGCTCAAAAAAAAAATGTTAGTATACTGTAACGGCTAATGACGCTAAAAATTAAACTTGTCAAGCGTAGGCCAATAGCTAAATTGTAATAGCATACGGTATAAGCGCAATGGTTATAGGGTTTTCCCGGGATGCGGACGCTGCGAAATGTACGAATGTGTATGATGATGTCCTAGCCGATTTCGGCCACGGCGACTGCTTTCATCTCCTTTGACTTTTTTTTTTTCTGTCGTGTGCTCTCATGTGGCTGATATAGCCATTCTTTCTTGAGAAGACCCTTGCACATTCAGGGCACGTGAGCACACCGTTCACATAATGATAATTGATAGCCACAGGTGGTCGGGCTTTTAATTCATCGCGCTTAGCGTCCAGCTCAGCGCGACGTAGTGTTTCATAATCAGAGACTCTGGTTTTAACGAGATTTCTCCACTCTGTCCGTTTACCCGCATGTCGCTCCCACTGCGAGGGCTCTATGGAGCATTTCTTCATGTGTCTTTTAAGCACATCTTTATACCTAAGGAGTTGGCCACCATGCTTACGCTTACCCTCCTCAAGCTCCGCATAAAAGATGCGCTTTGCTACTCGCTGATCTGCCATGCGTGAAACATGGCCGCACCAACGAAGTTGTCGTCGCATTAGGTAGGCCTCAATACCATTCACGTTGGCTCTTCGCAGCACTTCAGTGTTCCGCACGCGGTCTGACCATCGGATGTTAAGGATCTTTCGTAGACACCGGAGGTGGAAACGATCTAGCATGCGGATATGTCGGCGATACACGGTCCATGTTTCGGCAGAATATAAGATATTTGGCAACACGATTGCCATGTATATCGATATCTTACGAATGTGTATATACATATAACGAAATGTTTTTGTATTTTATTTAAGTATTTTTTTTTTGTTTTATATACAGCTTTATTAACCAATATTATCTATTTGTAATTAGATACTGAATACGTAGACCAGGGGGTCTAGCAAAGATACCAACCACTAACGCTAACGCCTCACTCCAAAAATGTATCGAAATGACATTCGGTGCGGAAAAGTTAGCGATTTCCGAAATGTCATTTCAGTACATTTCGGAGTTAGCGTGAGGCGTTAGCGTTAGTGGTTGGTATCTTTGCTAGACCCCCAGCATTGTTTTTTGGCTTACCTGTGTATAAAACAAGACATTGTTTTGTGAATCGAAATCACAGGCTGTCGATTGCGACAATGGTCCTTTATCCCCCACAATCTAAAAAGAAGTGATTCAAATATATTATTATATATATTATATGAGGTCTTGACACATTTGAAGTATATTTCGTTTTATAAATAAGTAAAAGTTACCTCGACTCCATTGAAGATGTCTTCGTTGGGCGTTTCTCTGTTTCGGAGCAGTTTTGTCGACATTTTAAACTGCTTTGTACTTGATGTAGGATGGAAGTATATGTCTCGATACCTAAAAGCAATCCGTAAGAACCAGACATCTCATTGATCTCACATTCATTAGTACCTACTACTCAACGTGGTTATTTCGGGAAATGATTTCTGCGAGAGGATACCGTAACATGTCCCACACAGAGGGATAGAATAGAATAGAAAAACTCTTTATTGCACATACCAACATAAAAGAAATAGATACAGGTAACACGATAGTAACAGGTTCATAACAATGAAGCTTTAAATAGCTGGATGGAAGGACGTTATTATTATAAATAGTAGGTTAACCTACGTAAAACTACTGTGTAGGCCTAGCACGAATATTTACGCGCGCGTAAGTGTAACGTTAACGTAAAACCACCCTATTACGATTGCGTCTGCCGCTCAACGGCTGTCAAAGTTCATACAATTTTGACAGCAGTTGAGCGGCAGACGCGCGTCAGCAGCGCTGCTAGCTCAATCGTAATAGGGGGGGAAATCAAATGCTACAACTGCCTTACGTTAACGTTACACTTACGCGCGCGTAAATACTCGTGCTAGGCCTACTGGTGCCCGTGTGTATTTACCTACTAAAGTTAACGGCCTCTAAGTACACTCTTATCTCTATAAGAAGACGTAACATGATAGAAATATACTGGAAGACACCTAAATGCGAAGCTTTAGTCCAGAAGAGCGGTCTTGTGCTATTAAGCTACTTCTACGCAACCTTAAAATATCATTCTAACCCACTCGACAGCTGCTTCGACAAAGCAGCACTAGAAATTCCATCGCTCCAGTAGAAGTCTATCCCGCCTACTTTATACGTCCCAGCGTGAGGGTCAAAATGGAAATAGGGGTTCTCCACTCTCCACGCTTGCCTCTCTTTCAGGCTGAAGACAACGATGGCGTTGGAACCCATGTCGGTAATGTAAGCAAACGCATCAGAACAGTCCATTTTTTTTCCGTGTACTCTTTCAACCACCTGTAATGCTTTTGATATGGTAACTCGGAAAAATGGCTTAAATCCAAAACTAAGTAAGCGTTTTTTCTCTCTAGTTTTATTAATTGATGATCTATTAAGAATTGTTATTTGATATGGAAAAATGAGTAGGAAAATGGCGTAAACCAGAAATTAAGTATATTAAGCTATTTTTCTCTGTTTTTATCTGTATTGTTACAGTAATTTTAAAAAAATAATTTATAAACTAGTTTGGTACCATTTCATTCAAAATTAAGTCATCATCATCATCAACAACAGTCTGAAGACGTCCAGTGCTGAACTTAGGCCTTCCCCAGGGAGTGCCACTTTGAGCGGCTGCCTACATCTATCGGTTCCCTACGACATTCACCTTCCTTATCGTCGATCCACCTAGGTAATAGTGGTGGGCTGGCTTGCGCTGCGTCTTCAAAGTACTTACTAGGTAGTCTAGGTACTAATTACAGGTGTAGGAGTAATGAAAAGAGTTATATGGGAGGTACTAACTAGGCTTGTAAAAATGGAAGTGTCCTTGAGCACGTCATCTCCCAAAACGTGTCTATGGATAAGTTTGTTAGTATTAAGATCGAAGATCACTATGGCTGGCTCGGTTATCTGTTTCACTCGACCTAAAATGGTGAATAACGTAAAACCTTATGTAGATACGCGTCGTCCTTTAGATGACAAAAGTACTAATTAGCGTTGATGTCGTGTTGTAAAGTAAAAACCACATCAAAGGCGCCGGAAGACGTCCACAACTGAACATAGGCCTCCCTTTAAAACGCCACATTGGACGCGTATTATAGGGGTGGCCAATGGTCATTAATCGCCATGTTTGGCAGGCGGCTTGGTATACCTATCCTATTATATTTAGATAGATGGTAGATAGGTGAAGGCCGAGGACAATGCTGCTACCTATTGAATATCCCCTTATAGCTTACGTTTACGCAATACGCACAGACGTAAAGTGGTGAGAAGGGTCCTATATTGGCACAAGATTTAGTTTGCACGGTAAAGTAAAATCAAGGTTTATACCCGTAATATCAGAAACACCATTATCCAAAACCCACAGCCTATCGCAGCTGTCGACGTGCGGCTTGAAGGCGCACACCACAGTATTGTCGCTTGGAGCGCCGCGCGCCGCGCGGGGTACGAACGCATCATGCCAAGACGGATACGGACGCAAGGGTTGGTCTTGTGGACCATTTACGTAAACGTAGTTTAATGAGCAGGGAACACCTGGAAGTCAAACGCAGACCCATCAACAATAAAAGTTTTTAATAGTCAAATATCTGATGTAAAATTGCTATAATATTGCCGCAATAAATGCAAAAAGTAATAAGTACTGTATATTGTGTGTTGTGTCCAGATCAAGTGTATAGTGAGAGTAGGGACAATAATAGGTACTGCTCAGAGTACTTATATCTGTGAGGTACTGCACTAGTGCAACGCGTTATAGACATGTGCGAAGGAGGGTAGACCGCTACGTTTGCCCATAACTTATTATCATCTACCCGCAAGTCTGATAGATAATGGAACACTTCTTGCAGGTGGAAACCCGGCCATATAGTCAGCTGGGGCATTGCTGGGAGAAGATTATGCCTACCTGAGCCTAAAGGGCTAGCTAGACTGGGTTACGACTTACTGGTCAAGTCTACTCTATAGTAAATAGTTAAGTAGGTACATATAAATAGTCCAATCAGTACCTACCTTCCTTCAATCGAGGAATGGTGATAAACAGTTTATCCCTCCACCTCGCTATCCCAGTGGGCATATTGTTTTCGGGAATATAATCTCGTCTTGAGATTGCGGCGGCCCGCGATTGGTTGGCTTCCCATACGAAGTCGATAATTTTCCATTGAAACTTTGGCGGTAACAGACATAGTGACTGTTGAGCTAGTAAAAGCAATAATATGAGCAGGCAAAGTGCCATTTTGTTAGTTTTGTTTTCTATATACAATTCATTGTAAATTATTGTATTATTATCACAGAGAACTTTGCTATATACTGAAATAATAATTTCATAATTTGTGCAACATGAAAGAAACCAAAGAGTCAACAACACATAGAACTTTGCTATGTCAACAAAAAATTCAGTTCATATATAGCAGAGGTCTTTGAGTCATCCATTTTTTTTATATATATGGTGCATATTTACAATACTTAGTATAAATATAGAGAAACTTGTAAATGTTATTTTACCAATAAATTATCTTTAGTAATTTAGCCAGTGTCAAGTATTATATTTTCATCGTGTTATAAAATATTTCACGCAGTCATGTCCTAGTCATAGACATAGTCCAGTCTAAGCAAAGACTTTTTATCCAGACTACTAATACGAAATTAAAGCAGGGCAAAACCGTACACACCACTTTGGGTGTGATTGATTCTCAGCTGTCAAAATCAAAATCAGTCGTTACTTGGGTGTGCTTTTGAATACATACCAAAAAAATGCCGTCTTGCGTGATAAAACTGTGCCGAAATCACTTGAGGCACGAATCACAGAAGCACACGATCACATTTCACTTGTAAGTGGCCTTAATCATGTAGTTTTATAAGATTATTTTAATTATTTCTATTTGACGAAGAGTTAGAACCATTTTACAATAAAAAGTTGACATGTCAAAATCAGTATTGCCACACGACATCTGAATAATTACCCGATTTCTTTTGTATGTATTTCCAACAGATCCATGTCTAGCTGATCGTTGGATAAAAGTAGTTCGAAAAAGTCGAAATGAAGATTGGTGGAAACCTAATACTCGCTCAACAATATGTTCAGCGCATTTCTATAGTAAAGAACACACAGAACACAGAAGTGCAATTACTGATAATAGTTTTATTGTCAACTATAAACGTTCCACGCGCCCACTGTTTTTCCATTTTTAAGGTTATTTTTTTTATCCTAAAATATGAAACATTATTTTGGTTGAGGCCCAGGGGGTCTAGCAAAGATCACAATCGCTAACGCTAACGCCTCACGCTAACTCCAAAAATGTATCGAAATGACATTCGCTACGGAAAAGTTAGCGATTTCCGAAATGTCATTTCAGTACATTTTGGAGTTAGCGTTTGGCGTTAGCGTTAGTGGTTGGTATCTTTGCTGGACCCCCTGTACCTACATAACTGTTGTTCTTTAATCCCTTTAACTTGGTAATATAGAAAAACTCGTGAGTTATTAAAAGAAATTTTGGATAAACTGCTGGTTTTACTTAATTTGAATCCTTTTTATTAAAAGATTGCATGAGGTATCTATAGACCTTTTTCTTGTCTATAGATAGTAGTATGATGGTAATTAATTTTATTATTTTATATTTTTTTAATGTAGGCGTTATTTAATTTTTATTATTTACATTTTACATCTAGCTAGATTTTTATTTAGATACCCGACTAAATCGGCCAATACTATTTATATGGTATGTTGAAAGAGGAACTGACGTTAGAAGAAAAAAAAAATGTGCTCTATGGTTTGATTCATGTTCAAACAAGGTTAAGTATAGAGATTTCTGTTCTGGACCTATGTAATAGGGGGAATTCTGTGAGTCTAAGTCAGGTAGTCATAGTTCAGTCTAAGTCATGCTCCAGCAAAGTGGTAGCAACTTTACTAGAAGCTTCTATGGAGTTTTGGAAGCAACACGAAAAATCACGTTTCACCACATTATAACACTTGCCCTCACTCCTGCTCGTAATTCAGCACTTAAAAAGGTAGGCAACGCCCCTGGTGTTGCAAGTGTCTATAGGCGACGGTAACTGCGTTCCAAAAGGATGGCCGTCTGCTTGTGTCTGTTATAAAAAAAAAACTTAATGCGTAAAACGCCACCAATTTTAAACACTAACACTGGAAAAAACAAAGGTTTTGAAAAATAATACAATGCAACGACGTGAACTTTTCCGCGGTCCCGCCAAAACTCGTTTCAGTTTTTACCACAGGTACTCTACAGGTACACCAATGTACTCTGTACCGAAGAGTATCATTAATTATTATCGTAATTATATTATAATAAAATGAACTTGATCTTGGCTAAATACGCTAATTGCATAAAGCCAAATTTAAAACCTTTGGACGTCAGTAATTGACAGTTACTATTGTCAGTGTCACTGTCAAAAGTCATAGAATATTCTCCAGTGCTGCCAAGTTAAACGATTTTTCACCTTTTAGGCTACCCGAGGGGTGCTGGGGTGATTGAAATTGCAATCAGGCGTTTTATTTTATTTTTTTAATTAATCCACAACACAACAAACGCGTCGGATCTTGCCACCAATATTTTCGCTCACGTTGATCGTTTGGCTATGACGTCATATGCGAATGGCACTAGGCTTGGGCAAACTCGTTCACTTTGGCGATCTCGTTCTTCAAATCTCGTTCCGGACAAGGAACTCGTTCTTCTAACTCGTTCAGTAACTCCTTTCGTTCTGTGAATCCGAACAAACAAGACGATGTGCGAGTCTCTGCAACTCGTTCGGATTCACTGAACTGCTGAACTGCGGAACGATTTTGTTGCAAGAAGTTAGAAGTTCCCGTAACTCCTTTCTTTCAGTAACTCCGTCGGAACGAGACGATGTGCGAGTCTCTGCGACTCGTTTGGATTCACAGAACTGTGGAACGATTTTTTTGCAAGGAGTTAGGAGTTGATTATAAATTATAATGTACGTGACGTGCTAATCACATCTTTTAACTATACTTAGATACTGTAGCAGTTATGAAAAAATAAATATTCTTATTTTGTATTACAATTTATGTATAGGTAATAACGTAGTTTCAACTTTAAAATAATGCCCGTAGTATACATTTAACAACGTTAGTTACTATACTACTATATATTTTTTAACAATAGATGTAAATGAACTTACTCCTTTATGGAATAGACCATAAAATTGACTGATATGTCAAGAATGACGACTCGTTCAGAGAGTAAGCTATTTACGACCGGAAATACGCATGTGTGTGAGTAAAATATCGAATTCAATCTCATCCATTCCCAATCCGCTGCAAAGAGGCTTCAAGGTTCAAAGTTCTCAATACTGTGAACGAAATCACTCCTGGGACTGGGAGTTACTTGTGGGCGGAGGCAACTCCCAGTCCCGGCGCTCGCTTGAGTTCACCGAGTTGGAACTGGGAACTGGGAACGACTGAACGAAAACAGTCCGTGGAGGCGAAAGAGTTCCTTTCGTTCACCACAACGGAGCAGTTCCTAGGAACGACTCGTTCCGGGGTTACACAAGTCTAAATGGTACGCACCATTCGCTGGCCCGCCCACTTTCTGTCTTGTCGCAACTTGTATTACATCCGCATCAGCATGAACATCCGCCAATTATTAATGCGGATGCGGATGTGTATGCATATGTCCAAATCTATGCGGAATCTCTGCATTTGTGGATGCGGATATACGCAACATCCCCGATCTCAAATATAAAACGAAAAGAGTTAAAGAGTTGCCAGCTTAGCTTGAAACAGTGACAGTGACAGAAATTGTAGGAAAACTTTTTAACGCCATCTATTATGTCATACTTAAATTACATTTTTTTTCCGCTATAACGCCTCATTGATATTCAGACTTTGGTATGTTAATGTTTAAAGAAAAAAAAATTAACCTACTTTAAACCTAAAGACGACTTCTTTTAAGCGGCCTAATATTGCCAAATTTAAAGGTAACCTAAAAAGCTATATTTATAATGTTATAATCATATTATACTAGCTGACCCACCCTGGCTTTGCACGGGTTAATTAGTTTTAAGTCCCAACCCTGTTTATGGGTAGGAGAGAAGCAAAAGGGAAAAAGGATGAATGGATGGGATGGCAAAGGAAGCCAGGCTGCGCCTGCCTCCCTTCTTTTGCCACCCCACCCATTCTTTTTTGCACTGGGCCATTTTAGGAAAAAAGTATCTTAAATGTTTTTTTTTTAAATATTACCATACCAAATTTCAGAAAATACCGGTCAGTAATTCCAGCACATGCGTGTTTAAAGAGACAGACAGACAGAAAAAAATTGTTTCCGTTTTTGATATCGATGTAGTTGCGTAAGGCAGTCTACATTTTCAAAATATTCTATTTACAGATTTAGTTACTATTTTATTATAAAATTGATGATTGATTATGTTATAATTTATAACCTAAGCCTAAATCAAGTGGCATCACGTGGCATTGAATATTTGGTGACTCGGCTCTGTTTTGACTTGGCAACACTGCTCTTCTCTCTCATGTCAACTCAAAAAAATAGTAAAATAAAATCTTAAAAAATCTGCACCGCCTGCTGCTGCATCTACATACTTAGGCTAGATAAAATATAAAACATCTCCGTTATTATTTTTCTAATCTTCAGAAAATTCCCGGCACAGGACTGCCGATTGACCTGACCATATAAAAACAGAGTAGTGTTGTTATTGATTGTGCATTTGTTGATTGAGGTCACATAAAATGTCGCAGGAAGCGAGTAATAGTGATCCCACAGCGGAAAGTGAAACAAACGTTGAAAAACGGATTGGTTGCGCTCATTACAAGCGGAGATCTAAGTTTGTGGTAAGTTAAAGTCAATATTCAATCTAGGACAAAGAAAAAAGGCCTGGAAGGTGATTACAAGTGAGGCATCATTTGGGTTCAAAACACTCAAGCTAAAAATATACATAAAACGTAGAAACCTCGAGATGATGATCAGATCTTTATTTGAAAACAAAGAAAAGCCAACGAACTTGTAGCAAGTTGCATTTCACGGCGCGTGTTCTGCGTTGTTGCAGTGAAACTTATATTTCAACTACATTCAGTATGTAAACATTACTCTGTCTCGTCTAATGGTTTGTTAGTATCACTAATCAGCTTCTGAGACTGCAAGTGGTTCAATACAAATTGATGTATAAATTCCATTATGTTCAATGAATCAGCAAAAATAAGTTTACGTTGTAAAAACATGCTGTGCATTGTGGAATATTATTGAACATAGAATGAGAATCTTGTATGGCTGCAGCACACTGTTTCCTACTCTTTGTAGGTATATTATAAAATGTACCGCATATTCCATTGACGTTTGCAAGGTGCCTTATTATCTGGCTACCAAGTCTTACTATTTCAGTGGACTATGCATCACTTGACAATTGAAAGTTTCTAACAGATTTACAGTGTAAAATATATCTAAAAAAAAGTTGATTGCCGAGTGATGCATATATAGTGTATTAAAGTAGCCGAGTGAACTTGGCACCCGACTTTGGAAAAACAATTCTTTTTGTGTTTTACTACAGATTTCGGTAGATAGTGGATAGCGGCTTATTAAAGCTAATAACATTTAGCAGTAGAAAGTATAATTATAGTAGTTTATCTAGATTTTTACATATTAAAAAAAGCACAATTGTTACTCAATCCAATATATTTTGCTATTTTTTTTTATTTAATAGAGGAAGGATTTTGACTGTTGCATATCTATAAAAGTTACAAGGCAACCACTAGGTTAATGCAACCCTATCCAATATAAAAATATATAGTCTTATAAAAAAGCTTTTTAAGTTAATAGTATTTGATGAATCAAGTATTCTAAAAGCTCTCTCTGCAATAATTTCCAGACACCATGCTGTAACAAAGTGTACATCTGTCGGTACTGCCACGATGAGAATGAACAGCACTACTTGAACCGGAAGCTGGTGACGGAGCTGATCTGCACAGAATGCGACACAAGGCAGAAGGTGCAGGAGGAATGTGAGAACTGCCGGGTTCGGTTTGGGAAGGTAAGTGCAAATACCTACATAAAAACACTTAAAGAAGTATACCCATAATACAAATTACAAATACACAAATACCATACCCTACCTACTAAAAAATATTATAATAATAGATTCATTAAAAACTGTTCGGTAAGAAAATACATACTATTTGGTAAAAAGAGAATAGTCAGTGAATGGCTATTTTTACTTATTTATTTATGTTCTACACTTGGCTTTGCATGATTATGCAAGTTGCACCAATCATAATGCAGGTTTTGTCACAAACACATGTACTATTGATTAATTTGTAAAGGAATTTGAATCACGAGTGGGACTTGAACTTTTTCTTCTTTAATTTTTTCCTTTACAAATTAATATACAGGCGATACTGCTCATAAACATCTAGTGTTGCTATAACATAATAGTTCAAAGTGGACCATAATTATTATATCTCAGAATTTAAAGTGTGTAGTAATAATATAACACAACAACTTTTGTTAACATGTTAACGAGTCATTAAAACCTTTGTCGTCTTGTTCACTATTAATTCATCATATAAATGTTTCTATTCCATTGTACCAGTACACATGCCTGATATGCAACCTGTTTGATGACGACGATAAGAAGCAGTACCACTGCGACGGGTGCGGCATCTGTCGCGTCGGCGGCCGCGACCGGTTCTTCCATTGCGAGCGGTGCAATATGTGTCTGCCTACACAGCTGCAGACTGCTGGCCATAGGGTGAGAAATAAAAATATTGTAAATTATATGGCGATGTGTTAAATATTGCTTGTCCGTGCAGTTCCGTGCTTCAATAAAATGTTAGCATAAGCGTAAATAAATGACACAAGTTTGTGTCTAGTGCGTAGAGAATGTGTCCCGGTCAAACTGCCCGGTGTGCTTGGAAGACATCCACACGTCGCGCATCCCGTGTCACATCCCGGACTGCGGCCACCTGCTGCACCGGCCGTGCTTCGACCAGCTGCTGCACTCGGGACATTACGCCTGTCCCACTTGTCAAACCAGCATGATTGACATGTCTAGCGTGAGTGGAGATAAATAATAACACTAAACACGCGCTCCAAACACAAAATCTCTCTCCACACACAAAATTACACACATTAAATCACCTTTCCCTACAAAAAACTCATTTCCACACATTTTAACACATTCTCCACACATAAAATTTCACATATTAAACCACCCTACAAAAAATAATTTCCCTACATGTTAACACATTCTCCAACTCCATACATAAAATCATATTTCTTATATGATACTAAGACACCTTGTCTGAACAAAATTATGATTTTCCACAAATTAATACACTCTCTATAATAATGTGAAAAAACTCACGCAGAAAACACCCCTACAAAACACAAACTTTACACATGAAATGACTACACACATTATACCACCACACAAAACCATCTCATTCCACGTACATATATTCCAAGAACATACTTACTTACTCCATACACAAAATCATTCTTTCCACACATTAAAACAATAAACTCATTTTACATAATGAAAAACTTCTTCATCTCCTTACAGTAAAACTTAAAAATTAATTTACCATTTCAGTTATGGAGCTACCTAGATTCAGAAGTGGCTGCGACGCCGATGCCACCAGAGTATGCCAACTACAAGGCGACCATACTGTGCAAAGATTGTCACAAGGTACATTACACTATACCAATACCACAAAGACTATTTACTATAAATATACTAATGAACTACCTGATGCCGAATCGATGAGGAGCAAATCAAAGCATCAGATAGTTGCTATGGTATTTTATATGATGTACTCTACCCGCGACATTGCGTTTGCTAGAGTCGGCAGAAATCAATGCATGTGCAATATATGTTGCTACAACTACTTTATGCAAATTCTATAAAAGTTAGGTACAAAGAATTTTTCCACAGTTTCTATAAATGTTACACTCTTTTACTGATTCTATAAGACTTAGAAAGCCGTTCGGGCAGATTTTATAACAATTTACAGATTTTAATGTTCTGCAAACCTTTTTCCCTGATGCGTCCTACATTGACCAATTGATTAAAAAGTAACGTTTATAAATAACTAAGGCTGCTATAATGTTGTTTGTTGTAGTTGTCAACGGTAACATTCCATGTGGTGGGTCTTAAGTGTCAACATTGTGGAGCGTACAACACATGTCAAACTAATGGGTTTCACAAGTAAGTTTCAATCCCCACCTCATACTTTACTAGCATCATTTCAATAACTGGCCAAGTGCGAGTCGGACTCGTGCACGAAGGTTTCGTACCATTATCTATAAAAACGGGCAAATAAATCATGTTTGTTGTATGGGAGCCCCTCAACCTCATGTATTTATTTTATTCTGTTTTTTAGTATTTGTTGTTATAGCGGCAACAGATATACATCACCTGTGAAATTTTTAACCGTCTCATGGTTCATGAGATACAGCCTGGCGACAGACGGACAGACAAACAGAAAGCGGAGCCTTAGTAATAGGGTTAGCTTATCTATTTTTCGCTGACAATAATAATAATTAATATAAAGCGAACACGAGACGGCATTTAAGCGTTAATTAATTTAACTAACATATTAAATGAGACCCTATTACCTTACATTTTTATCTTTTGTTTCTCTAGTGTAAATTTTAGTGTATGTTTCCTATAATGTAATGTTGTGTGATGTCCTGAATAAATGTTATTTTCTTTCTTTCTTATTTTATATCTAGAGACGCAAACGGCCCCGAAGTTGAGTCGGCCGCGTCATCATCATCGTCGTCATCATCATCATCAGCGCCGGCGCACTTTGAGCCGAGAGAGGAGAGTCCTCAGGATGACTTGCCTCAGCCGAATCCATTGGACGAGCCGCCCCAAGCCTAGCATTTACACCGCTCACCGGCCTTACTGTGAATAGTTCATCTTCATCTCTTGGTTAATGGCCTTTGTGGTGCAGCCAGTGAATGGTTTGCTGCTCTGTGTGAACGATACGTCTTAGTTTGACGTGAGTGAGTGACTTTATACATATAGAAGGGTCAATATTTACAACCATAGAACAATGATCAAGAATGGAGAAGCTCCACGTGTATAATGGAAAAGACGGGTAATATGTATCTACAATATCAAATATAGCATACAAAAATACGAGTAATTTCAATACTGCATACATATACTGCACATGCAGTAAGGGACAAACAAATATTATTTTTGACTCATTCCCTTCAAGGTATCGGTGTATAAGTTTACCTCGCTTGTATTATAAAAACTTCTCTATTCTTGATCCTCTTTCTAGAGTTACAACTTTCGAAGCTCCTTAAAACCTCATAAGCCATAAAGATGTCAGCAGTAAAGGAATAGACGTTTAAATTTTTTTTTTGGTTGGGAACAAACTAATATAGCCATTTCATCTCATTTTCTCTTTTTCCACGTTTGGCATTGATAAAAACAACTTAATTGCAGCTCAAAATCATTTTGCTAGCTTTATTATTAAAAATTCCAAGTTAAATTAATTATTTTACTAACCGTTATTGCACTGTAATGTAATTAAGTAGGTATACTCTAGAAAAGTATATAGCTTTGATTTAGTAATGTTTATTATATGCGCATAGTTTAATAGCAACAATGCGCGTCAAGTGTCACACACAGTATCGCAGACAAAGTTCGGCCATTGTGATTTGGTACTACTAATTGTAATTTGATTCGTTTAATTGTAATCTGGTATGACTTATTGTGATCTGATTCAACCAATTGTAATTTGGTTCAACTAATTGTAATTTGGTTCAACTAATTGTAATTTGGTTGGACTAACTGTAATTTGGTTTGACTATCATTTGGTTGGGATAAATGTTATTTTGTTGGCCTAGCATGTGGCCGGCGATGCCTGCTTTAAAGCTAAGACATCTGTGATGTGACCATGATCTCCAAAACACAGATAATATTTAACATGTTGAAATAAGTTGAGATTGATGGAAAATAATGATGACTATGCCAACGTGTAGTCCTGACTATGACCATCTCAATAGTTCAGAATACAACTACAAATAGTGACTATGACTATACAAAGATGTCATGAGTATGATATGTGGATACTTTCAAGTGTGACTATGCTTATAATGATTATAACTGACTATATAAGTAGTCCTAAGTATGAAAATGTCATGATTATGATAGACTGTTATGACTATGACTGCAAATATAGGGGTAGTCGTAATCATGACTAATGCCATGCAATGCCATGCCGCAACCCTTGATTAATAAAGATTGCCTTAGTTTCATACACATGGGATCATACAAAATAGATATTTAAAGCAATAAATAAAGCAATTATAAATCATGTTAGCTTTTGTATAAATAAATTATATTATTTAATTTTATTTGTAAAATATAAAACGCTAGGTAATTTTGAATGTTAGAGTTTAAAATGTTAGTAATATCAATTATACATAGTGAAATTATTATCAATAATAAGCTCCTATTTTCTACTCCTGCTAATTCAGAACCATGCTTATTTTTGAAAATCGGTTGTGTGTATTTTATTAATGCATTTTTTTGTTCTGATTGTATTTTCGGTCCGTTTTATAGCGCTTGGATTAATAAAACTAGATGGCGTTTCCATTTTGTGAAGTAACCGGATTTTTTCGGTATAAATCGCTTTTAAATTTAGTATGAAATGTTCTGAAGTACCTACTTTACATAAGTTACCATAAGTGTGGTTGTATAAAATTCTGTTAGTAGATTCTGACTTAAAATAGTGGAGTATTTTATTTCATTATCATATTATTAAACTCCTTTATTCATAAAGGCTCAATTAACTACAATGTGGTGTACCAAAATATAGTATTTGATTTAGAATGCTTATATAATGAAGAATCGGGTAAGTGTATTATAGTAATGATGTACAGGGTGTTGTGTAATTGGCGTCCATCCTGTGAAGGGAATAAAGATATCACAAAAAGTTTGACCAGAATTGCACACCATCCTGTTTTCTATTATAAAATCGATCGTACCTAATTCATGCTTCAGAATAATATTTTAAAATGGTTTTTTATTCTTGATTTATTCACTCATAGAAATCTCTGAATAAGACTAGCGTAGCATATTTATGTTTTCTCTTAGGGCAGATCCCCAATACCTCAATATTGGAACTCGATATATTATCATTATCTGATATTTTACACCCTGAAGGCCTGAACAAACATTATGTGGACTCTCCATGTTGTTTATTGTTTATTCATCGACCTGTGAGATTATTATTAATCACCTTTTTTTATTTTACAGTTTGTTGATTTATGTATATCATGCATGTGATACATACTCTTTATTTGTTAATTTTATGATCATCGAATAAATGAATTGTTAAGATACTTTCTTATATTGTGTTTTTCTTTATGTATGTTGATGTTGTAAGGGACGGAAGACTGGAATATGTTGGTAAGGGCAGATCACAGATACACCAATTGGGGCAGATAAATTAATATCATGAAAAATTCTTCTTTAATCAAACTGACGGCTAACAGAGGAGAGTGAAAGAAAAAAACTGGGCTACCCCAATTTATTATTTTATTTGTTTAATTTATTATAGTGTTGACCTTTACTCATGAAACGGGAACACCACACTAGGTATACTTGCGAGTGAAAATTAATGTATCTTTAGATCAGCGCGGATTGGAATGCAATCAGCAGGTGGACCACTGGCATTGGTCATTTTTTTTCATATCGCCCTTGCTAGCTCTAAGAAAATAGGTTACTTGTAAAGTAATCTAAACTATCAAGTCCGTCCGTCATCAGCGCAATACGTTCCCACTTCCCAGTGTCTACACACACCACTACTTCCCCACTGCATCGAGTTGAGCAGTGGGTAATACCGACACCTCAACTGGTAATTGCTCAACCAATTGTTACCCACTGCTCAATTAGTTGACACACCCCTTATTATGCGGTTTATACACTATCGCGCGACTATTAGACGTATTGCGTTGTGGCAACCCTAATATTTATCACCGAAGTCTGATAGTCTAGTTAGTCACAGCAATCCAACGGAGGATCCTTCTTGCCACAGATTAGAGAACAGTCATGCTCAAATCCAGCGCGCTGGCAGTGTGAACTAGCGAACGACACGTTCTTGAGTTTTGTGATTAATTATTGATTTTATGTCGGTTTCCTCACGATGTATTCCTTCACAGTTGTGCTAGAGCTGCTGCTTATTGGATTGGGTCTTGTCAAAATATAAAATAAAAGAAACTTTAAATAGGTACGCAACATTTATTTGCAAATTGCATCGTATAAATATACAAGATAGGAATGTAATTTTAAAGCGTATAGCAAACTGTAGAGTACAAGGTTTCGATGTACCGACGCTAGCGACATGCTTGGAACCTGTAATCTTCACAATTTTACACTCATCAGGGCGGTTATTCTCTATGGAAACACAGATTCCACACGATACGAAACCACGTCGTTATCGTGTTTTGTTCAAATCGTGTCACAGCGTTAGATATACCTACTTTACATTAAAGTTATCTTTATTTTGAATAAAATATATTGACATAAGTGGTCATATCTTTTGATGTATTGATGTTTCGGAACGCATCTCGGTAAAACATGTGATTTTTGACAGTTCAAATCGCGCCAATTCCAAATTCATGTCGCGTGGTTTAATTTCTTTTCATAGAGAATACACTTTTGCAGATTTTTTCTGTAAGACAACGAATTCGCGTGGTTTCGATGTATGGAATCGAAAGAGAATAAAGACCCTGTTTCGAAACTACTGAACGCATTTTTCCGCTATACATATAGAAAGCGAATACGACAGCCGCACAGATACACTTAAACACCCCTCTGTCTGGTCGGGGGTTAAAACGGCTTGTATACGAGCACTTGAAATATTAATTATTATTGTACTTATTTATACAGCTTTCTTCACATGTCGCCAGTATTGTAGAAAAATACCTTCGTTCATCTTTTATGTACATATAAATTGTAGTAAATTAATATATTACACTATGATTCTTTATATATTATTTATAGTCATAACAATTAAATTATAAATTGCACTTACATAAAAAAATTTCATTGACTTATGCGATGATCTCACGAAAGTTCATCTCTGCTAAATACAATATGTTTCATTTTGTATATTAAATTATTATAATACAAATGATTATAATAATAAAAATTCTTATAAGGCAAGCTGAATATTTTTATTAACAATAAATTGGTTATTTATTTTTCTGTTTAAAAATAATATTCTAAAAAAAAAGATACTACATATTTATTTTGTTGTGAAGATAACAAAGTATAACAACACCACGGAGAATACTTTTACTTATACATGGTAAAGAGACTTCAGTAAGTAAATAATTAAATTAACATAAAGGGTGTATAATTATATATGCGTTCTTTAGATAAAATAAATTAAACAGCCTTCCCCATTTTAAAAGTGCTGCACGTTATAACATAAATTACAGGGATTATTTAAAACCCCCCTTTTGGCAGAAATTACAAAATTGTTAAGCTTAGTGTTGATAAGATGTAGCCAGTATAAGAATAACTGGAAGAAGTTTACTGCTGAAAATATGCTTCACCGATGTCATCACAGTAGATTTTACTCGACATTTGAGTCATTTTTTGCCATGTTGAGTACCGAGTGATACAGCAATCTGTTATGGGCAGCAGTGACACTTAACATCAAGCGAATGACTAGCTCGTCACATCATTCGTTTACATTAAAAAACACTTTATCTTTACCGAATCGACCCCTCGTGCTACAATACGCCACGATCTTCACCATCACATCAGCTTTTAAATAATTACATATTTTAATTATAAAACATACAGAAATATCTAAAAAACTTTACAAATAAGTATGCGCTGGGCCAATATTATAGACACACTACTAAAAATTAATATACTGGTATGATAATAATAATTACGGTCACAGCATATAGATCATATCATAGACAATAGGATCAAAACTTAATATAAAACAGTGATTTATATATAAATATTACTGTTATACTAAGTAGAAAACATAGAGCATATTAAACCGACACCTAAAAAGCAAAATAGACGATCGGGACCAACCACCGACCAAGGTAGTCTAGCAAAGATCCCTTCCATTAGCGTTAACGCCAAATGATTACTCAAAATGTATGGGACTGACAGTCCCTGCGGAAAACTGTTCCGCAGCTAATGTCAAAGCTAATGTCATTCTCCATACATTTAGGGGCTATCGTTTGGCGTTAACGCTAATGGTTGGTTGGGTTGGTGTAAAATCCGACCGTGTGGATGATGGTTGGTCTCTTCATTCGGTCACCAACCACCATCCACTCGGTAGGATTTTACACCAACCTGACCAAGGTGATACAAATGTGACCCTGGTCGGTGGTTGGTCCCGATCGTGTATTTTGCTTATAAGTTATCAAAAAAAGTAAGGTCATTTTAGCATTAAATAAACATTGGCGTTTAGCGAACCCGCGTTCACTAAATCCATCATCTGAGTCATTTATTTAGACTAGGTAATTAGGTCATTAACGGTCAACTGTAGTTTATAAATCAAATAATAATAATTATTTTAACAGAAAACTCGTCGATTATGGTCATGTTCTATGTATTAACACAAAAATCTTAAAATACTTATATTACAGCATTTATTATCTATTAATCTAATGGCAACACTCGCTATTTATATTAACAGTAACGATATAAAAGCTACATTATAAACAAGACATGAGCAAAAGTTACCATTGAGCTCATATTTTCAATTATTTCATTGGCAATGGCAATTTTTTTAATTCTTATAAGTGTAAAATTAGCGCTTGTTTTTTTACGTATCTATAAAATATTATGAAGGGTTATTATTGATAGTTTAAAAATTATTAACTATTTTACATATTAGGGTTCCGTACCGAAAGGGTAAGCGAACCCTATTACTAAGGCTCCGCTCTCCGTCTGTCACCAGGCTTTATCTCATGAACCGTGATAGTTATATAGCTGAAATTTTCACAGATGTACTTCTGTTGCCGCTATAACAACAAATACTAAAAAACAGAATAAAAAAACTGCATAATCTTGTCATATACGACGTTATTTTTTTGCTCCATTTATATAATGGTACGGAACCCTTCGTGCGCAAGTCCGACTCGCATTTGGTCGGTTTGTTTATATCTAGTTATTAAAACACGCTTCTTTGGAAACATGAGATCGCATCGTAGCCAAATATTTTGTTAGTTAAGTAGCTCATTACGCCAAGGCAAGCCTCTTATAAGCCTACTTTTAATGACTATGATTAGACCTTGATCCTATTTAAATGACTTAAGCGAAATCAGACTTTGTCTGCAAATAGGTGCAAAGGTTTTATCCATTGATATAGCTAAATAGACCCGTCCTAAAATGTCCGAATTTAAAGAAAGAGTTATACAAAACCCAAACTGAGGGATGCTAGTGCTAAAGTAGCCCAATCAGCGATAGTTTATTAAAAGTAAATTATTTCTGAACTATTTATTTGAGTACTCATGGCCACTTTAGAAACTTTTAAAGTAATTTTTCTATTTAGTATTAAAGAAACATTACCTAAGATTGTTGTTTATCATTACTAATCATTGTGACGTCACAATCATAGCATTACTTTATCGTTATCAGAACGAATATGATAAAACTAACATTATTCAATTTTTATAACAAATAAACTTTGATAGCCGTCTTGTAAGCTGATAAGTTTTGGAATGACGCCGCGAGTTTGCTGCATTTTACATATCTTAATTGCAATTAAATTTATTAAAGGACAAAACCTACTTACTGTTTAAAAAATATAGGTAAACGTCTGTGGACATTCTGACGATGAACTAATTGGTCTTAATTGGAAGATCAAGAAAATTATGTTATTAGAGATGTAATGGGCAACTCTACAACACAATGAAGACTAATTCACACTCTAATACTCCGTATCTTTCATTTTATTCAGAATATAGCAGGTGAAAAGCAGAAAGAAAAGAATAAAATGGTAGAAACAGAGAAATTGACCTGCACATAAACTTTGTACTTATCTCTTTAGCAAAATTAGATATTTAAAAATTACGTACATTAGTTAAAAGAATAGCTACATTTCAAATAACAACGAATGACATTCAAATAATAAAAATAATAATAATATTTTTGACGGGCCCGATAGCTCAGTTGGTAGTATCCCTGCCTTCTGAACTGAGGGCTGTGGGTTCGATTCCTACCCAGGACAAACATTTGTGTGATGAACATAGATGTTTGTTCTGCGTCTGGGTGTTGCATTCTATGTATGTATTTACAAACAAAAAAGTATATAAGTATTATATCAGTTATCTGGTTCCCATAGTACAAGCTATGCTTAGTTTGGGACTAGATGGCGCTGTGTGAAATGTCCACACATATTTATTTATTTTATTCTAGTTATTAATAGATTTGTTAATGGTTTCCAAAATTGGAACACATGATAATAGAGCACCTTACACACATATTTCTTTCATTTTCTTATAAGGCATAGCAATTAGCTTCTATAATTCATTATTTTATTTTTATATGAGGTTATTATTTATTAAGTCAATGCATTATTTATTCCTATTAAAAAAAACCTTTTTGACTTGTGTAATTTCACGTGTTCCTAGCTTAAAAATTTTAGAACAATTTTGGAATTCATAAATGTTCTTATTATTGTACAGACAAAAGATAAACATAATCCACCTACATATTACGACGACATGTTTAATGACGTCATAGTTCATGTGTTAAGACATCTACATTTTATATTCATTTTATGAACATGTTTTTAATCTTAATTTTAGTTTGTCCTTAGCGCTAATTTTAAGATGTTTCTTTTCACTGTAATAACACTCATAACGTGCTTTTAACCTTACCTTACATTAAACACTGTAGTCCATTTATTTGTTTAAGTGCGAAGAAGCACTTAATCACGTGTTCAGCTTCGTACGTAAGATGTTCTTGACACTAGTTTTAAAGTGTTCTTAAGGTGCTCTTAATCTTTAGGTGGTCTTAATGGTGATGGTGATCATAAGAAGTTCTTGAACCCATGTTCGAGAACTTCTTATGATCACCCTCAATGAGACCCAACGGTCCATACCTATACATGTTTTAACATTGATCTCACGATGTTGTTATTATTGATCTAATATTGATCTTAAGATATTCATGATATTGATCTGATGTTCTTAATATTGATCTAAAATTGATCTTAAAATATTTTTGAGGTTGGTCTTAAGATGTTGTTATTCTTTATCTAATATCGATCTTAAGATATTCTTGATATTGATGTAAATATTTTAACATTGATCTTAAAATATTCTTGATGTTGATTTTAAGATGTTAACTGGTCTAATATTGATCTTAAATATTCTTGATGGTGATCTTAAAATGTTCTTAATACTGATTCAACATTGATCTTAAGATATTCTTGACATCTAAAAAATGATCTTAATATTGATTGATCTCAAGATGTTTTTAACACTGAATTGTAACAATTGCTAGGGCAGTTCGTGGAACTCAAACTCAGTATACAGTTGCTGCACCCTATTGTAGACTTGGTCGCAGTAGTGCAGCGTTTGTGGTAGGATCTCTAACGCCGCCGCCAAACTTTCCTCAGTCCCGAAAATCTGGTAAGTAATTAGAAAAAGGAAAAATTAAAGATTAAAAGATAGGTACATTATTTTATAGAGTGGACGTACGCTACGTATTTGGAGGTCCCTTGGACGCACGCATGCGATTTAAGGCGATACGTCACGTAATTTTCTTGCTTGTTTTGCTAATTATAGCTTAATTACTCAACGCAATTACATGAAAACTAGTTTTACGCAAATAAATAGAATTTATCAACACGTTATGATTAAAAGTATCACCTACATATCATTGGTTTAGCAACAATTGGCAAGACCGAAAAGCCAAGACAAAATTAGTTTTTTGCCAATTGTTATTATACCAATGATATTTAGGTGATATTTTATATCATAATTTGTTGATACATTCTATTTATTTGCGGAAAACTAGTTTTCATGTAATTGCATGGAGTAATTAAGCTGTAATTGGCAAAAAACGCAAGAAAATTTGAACTTGGCGCGTTGAGCGTGACGTACCACCTTAAATGAAAACCTTACGCAAAATAAAGGGATAACAGAAAAATTAAATTGACTGAAAGAATTTAATTATATTTTTTTTCTAAGCGTTAAAACAAGACTGTTCTACACTAGATAATAGTTATTAACTATGCTGTAACATTTTTGGCTCTCGTCAATGCTCTGATATCCTCGAAAGCGTAAACCAGCCGTGAAATTCTAATTGGAATTATTCAGGCGAGACAGTGGTCAAATGCTATGCCTATAAATTATAAAAAATAAAAAACTCGGTTGCGTGAAATAACGCCAGCAACTACAAGTGCCGCAAGTGCGGAACCCTCACGATACACGTTATCATAGTACTAAATAATCAAAATTGAGGTACATGAATGGTAAAGAAAGGTACTGTCAGCTAAAATTGTACAACTTCGCGAAATAATGTAATCCGGATTGTCTAACCAGCAGCACGATTAGGGCGGGTGGTAGACAAGAATGTCTTTCCTGTTAGTTACTTCTCTTGAAAGTGGAAATAATCCAACATTCCAATGCAGCAATCAACGAAGAATTATCAATACCAGTAAAATAATAAATATTTACGATGCTATACTGTTAGATCAAACCAAAAATATATATATTTTTGAGCCACCAGTGGATCGTTACAGTAGGTCACACCGGAAGAAATAAACCCCTTCTATTTCAATTTTCATTTCTTTTTACCTTTTGTTTTTTTTTCGCCGACTATAGCGAAGCAAAATGAAGGTGGACGATAGAAGAATATTTCTTTGTCATTTTATTAAAAATTATTATAAGAATATATTATAGATTACTAACATTAGAAGTAAACCTCACTAACCAATGGATTTATTTGTCCAATAATAAAAAAATGTTTTGTTTTTGTTTTGTTTTGTCGTCGCTATAAATCTTTGAATTTAAACGCGAGCCTATGGCTTTTATATCAAACGGTTAACGAAAAATTTACGGACGCATTTCACCTGCACTACCGTTCTTGAAGACCATCAACGCGCTATTTATATCCAGAAAATAATGCTTCCTAGAAAAAATTGGTTAACTCTGAGATTCCTGCGTCTACTTGTATACAGGGTTACAGGAAAAATTGTGCTAGATCCGTTAAGAGCTTGGAGTACCCATCATTTCTGACTTATTTCACTATGAAACACCCTAGGCTAAACTAATAATATTTTTGTAGATATCCCTTAGAAAACAATACAGTTTCTAATATTTTTTTTATATCTTAACTTTCACTTGTCTACTACGGTCTATTCAATTAACTTATGTACTATTTTAATGATTGACGTCCTAAAGCATCTTATTACACATGTAAAAATGCAATAATAATAATAATAAGAAGACACAAAATATTTCAATGAAAAAATTAAAAATTGAATATCTCGAAAAGGTAAAGTTTAGCCTAGGGTGTTTCATAGTGAAATAAGTCAGAAGTGATGGGTACTCCACGCTCTTAACGGATCTAGCACGATTTTTCCTGTAACCCTGTATATTATCTATTGTCTTACGTAATGCTGGTGCAGTATCCTAACTACCGCGATTGTGATCAACCTTGAGTGGCGCAAACTACGTCACTCATCACCGCCTATTTACATAATTATCAAGCTCTGATATACATCGTGAAACACCTGAAATTAATCAATATAATGTACTTAATAAACTATACTTACTATTTTATATGTATAGGATACATCTATAACGCATATGCTTTTATTAACACGATACATGGAAATAATCAATTGATATCAATCTGCACGAGACGTCGATTGGGTGCTAGTAAAATGTATTTGTCTTGTATTGCACATTTCCTATCAGCGGGTTTGACTTCAAAAATAGCTGTATATAGTAACTGAATAAATATTTTCTGAAAAATTTGCCGGTCAGCACTTATGGTTGTTGCAGATTTTTGCGATTTTGCGTACGTAATTCTAATTGACATCATTAAGCACTATCGGTGATTTGATGCCTATTATAATAGCCTATGGTTATAGATGAATACACGATGCTTGATTGTTTTTAATTACAAGATGACACCTCAGTTATTTCACTAGCTACAATACCTTTCAAAATAGAGCACAAACCACATTAATGTTTGCCCACTACTGCTTACAGAATCACCATCTAAACAATTTCTTATAGTTTCTCGGCAAATATGTTAGCGTGTACTTTATAATATAATCTTTATAATATGTATAGTACATCTACGATACTCTCGAAGTTGTAGACAAATATGTCTACATAGGACAGATTATCCAATTGGGTAGGTCCAACTCGGATGTGCAGCGTTCGGGAAACTTTGACCTATGTTTTCGTCTTAAATACCGCAAAGCCTGAAAACGAATGTTTTCAACCAGTGTGTGTTGCCAGTGATGACTTATGGCACCGAGACGTGGTCCCTTACTGTTGGCCTGATGAGTAAGCTCAAAGTCGCATAGCGAGCTATGGAGAGAGCTATGCTCGGTGTTTCCTTGCGAGACAAGATCCGCAAGAGAACTAAAGTAACCGATATAGCTTTCAGAATCAGCAAGTTGTAGTGGCAGTGGGCGGGCCACATCGCTCGTAGAACTGACAACCGTTGGGGAAGAAAGGTTCTCGAGTGGCGACCACGAACTGGAAAACGCAGCGTAGGCCGGCCCCCTACTAGGTGTACCGACGACCTAGTCAGAACCGTGGGGAGCCGATGGATGCAAGAGGCAAGCAGCCGCTCAAACTGGCGCTCTTTGGGGGAGGCCTATGTTCAGCAGTGGACGTCTTCAGGCTGATGATGATGACATCTACGATAACTACACATTGCACTATAAGCTTAGTAATGTCTTTATTGTTATTTTCTTTTGTTTTAATTTGGTGTGCACAGTGCCATAAACAGTTATTATATTGTATATCACATACACATAGGTAATATGTTTTAACACAGTATGTTAGCTAATGGTATACTTTATTTATGGCACTATAAAAGTAATTTTATTTCCACTATCATCAGCTTATGTTTATACACCTGATAATGAAATATCCACTTAGGAATTTATTTACTTACAACAAATTATTTACTTTCACCATTAATTTTGTGGTGATAACTACATAATAAATAGATACACTATTATATGTATGTACATTAGAATAAGACTACAATTTTTGTATCACCCACTTGGAAAGGAAAAAACGTATTTTTTTAAAAACCTACAATCAATCCCATGGTCATTCCAATTTCAATACATACCTATTAGTTCTGTTTTTTTTGGCTCAAGTTTTAATTATTTTTTCCTTATGTCAGTTATTGCATATTATGTATGACAAATCCAACATGTTATCAACACCTACATGTGTATTAAAAATAAATTAATTTTTCTTCCTCCTGCATTTAACATGCGTAGCAAGAAATTAAATATTATCACTGCTGGAAACAAATTCATGTTTTTGATGGTCTTTCATAATTTTTATATCATGGAGCTAATTAAAAAAGAAGGAGGGAATTCCGTCTGATCCAAAACTGAAGCACCCTTAGGAAGCCGGAACGCTTCGTACGTATAAGCGGGGCACGCACACACTCACATCATATGCAGCCGGTCGCCCTACTTTTATCTGACACACATATGTAATATGTCCGCCATTTTGGGCTTCAGTTCGATGTCAATCAAAACTCAATCCTTCTTTTTTTATTTCATCCATGTTTCATATATATACAAAAATGGCAAATTTGTGGTCTAACTGTACACACCCACAACAAATAATAGTTGAAGGTATGTTTTTTATGGTATTATCACAGATATTAAAATAGTAGGTATTGGTTGATAGACGAGCAGCATAACTGCTGATGTGATCCACAGTGTCGGATTCACTTCTAAAGTTCATTTTACATATTGATTGTATGAAAATACTTACATGTCAGAACGATGGAACTAGAGATACAAATACAATGTTACTTTTAAGACCACAAATTATTGTTCACCTATGTTGGCAAGTAAATAGAATGAATTGAATTTTATCTCCGTAACTACTGAACCCATTTTGGTGGAATTTGAAATTCAGATAGCTTATATGCTGGATAAATATAGGATTCCTTTTAACCTGCGGATGAAACTGTAGGGTGTGACTAGTTTAGAAATAAAACCAAACTCACCTTTTTTAACAAATCAGGCCGGGTTGGCAAGGCATGCATCGCCAGCGTGGCAGCTTTCCTAATATACCATGGGTGGAACTCCGCAAGTGTCTCATTGTAGGAGCCCTGACATGTGGTGCAGGTGTTCATAGCTTCATCCGACTCGCTCAGACGTTTTAGAAATAACCGGATGAAATCTGATGATTGATAGAAAGGTAGCAATTTATTTTTCCATTGTTAATAACATTAATCACAATTATTCATAGGACAACCATTTCCGAAAATTACTAAAGGTAAATAGCAAGAACGAGTTGTTTATAATGAATGGGTATTTTGACCCATACTATTATTATATTATTTGGTTTATTAAATAAATGCATTGCCTTCCCATACATTTATCCTTTTCCCCTATTTTTTTACCTTTCTTTTCTCTCTTACCCATAAACAGAGTGAAGACTTATAACTAATTAACCCGTGCAAATCCGGGGCGGGTCAGCTAGTAATACATATTTTGAAAATTGTGAAATTTATTACTCTTGTTAGTATTTTAGCGAGTGTTATGTGACTGTACATTACATACAATTAACTTTTTAATAATGGACTTACCCAATCCTCGATGCAAACGCAGCATTGTCCTCGAACCTGACACAAAGCCATTCTTGTCTATCAGGCTTGTCTCCTTCTCATAGTTCATCATTTTTTTGAACGAGTCGTAATAAATTGCGTTATCTCCCTCACGCAACTTCTCCATTATTTTGATTTTGCTCTTCACATCGCTGCTTACGAATGAAAACACCGACCCGATGAGATTTAGGAACCTAAAACATTTGGGTTTTATTTACCATATGGACACTAGATGGAAATGAATAATAAAACAAACGCTTACTTTACGAGTTCATTATATCCGTCAATATAAGCCTCTACAACAACGTCGTCTTCTTCTTTGAGGCTCCGTTGGAAGCATTGTTGCACATGGTGTAAATCTAAACCACTTTCATTGGACATTTCTTTTAATTGATCTAAGAAATAATTCGAAAATATATCGTGAAATAAAAACACACAACATGCACTTCTCTGCACTTTTGCTGACTTTTGCCAAAGAGTATTCAAAATTCAAAGCACAGAACACTTTGAATTCAAAGAGAATATAATCACTTCGTTTAGCACAGACTGCAAAGCTCTGGGGGTCTAGCAAAGATTCCAACCGCTAACGCTATCGCCAAACGCTAACTCCAAAAACGTACTGAAATGACATTTCGAAAATCGCTAACTTTTCCGCAGTTAATGTCATTTCAATACAATGTTGGAGTTAGCGTGAGGCCATAGTTTTAGCGATTGTGATCTTTGCTAGACCCCCTGTTCGTTCCCCAGTGTGCCAACTAATGATGATACCATATTAATGTGTAAAATAGGCCAAGAAGCGTGAATGGGATGCTTTAATTTCCTACTGCTTTGTTTGTGGATCTAGAAAAGGCTATACCGCTATACCCTGTTCATAAGTCTTAGATATTTTTAGCGATGGACGTTATAACGAATCCGTTCTAAAAAGCCGTCGAAAAAAATAAACATAACAGCTGGCTTATTTTGAAAAGCCAATAACGCTATCAGGTTTTCGTTGTGAGGAACAAAACGTTGAGTCGTCGCGACTAGCCGAGTAGCCGCGGCTTGCTGCGTTGAATGGAACGCTGCCGAGCTGAAATAAATATTCACACCATCTACCGGAATATTGGGCCCGATAGCTCAGTTGGTAGTATCCCTGCCTTCTGAACTGAGGGCTGTGGGTTCGATTCCTACCCAGGGCAAACATTTGTGTGATGAACATAGATGTTTGTTCTGCGTCTGGGTGTTATATTGTATTCTATGTATGTATTTACAAACAAAAAAAAAAGTATATAAGTATTGTATCAGTTATCTGGTTCCCATAGTACAAGCTATGCTTAGTTTGGGGCTAGATGGCGCTGTGTGTAATGTCCACACATATTTATTTATTTATTATTATTATACCATAGCAGCGTAACGAATCACAGTCTAACTAACAAGCTTCTCATTCATACCGTAAAACGAGTAACGACTCGCAGCGAAAAATAGCCGATAGCGAAAAGCTTTTAAAATAGCCGACTTTTTTCAAATCGCACAACGAAATAGTTTGTTGTCAATAATAAGCCGTTGTTTCCAAGTCTACATATTTTATGTAAACAAAAGGGATAACGGCGCACAATTTTTTTTTTTTTTTTTTTTTATATGTGTGGACATTTCACACAGCGCCTTCTAGCCCCAAACTAAGCATAGCTTGTACTATGGGAACCAGATAACTGATACAATACTTACATACTTTTTTGTTTGTAAATACATACATAGAATACAATATAACACCCAGACGCAGAACAAACATCTATGTTCATCACACAAATGATTGTCCTGGATAGGAATCGAACCCACAGCCCTCAGTTCAGAAGGCAGGGATACTACCAACTGAGCTATCGGGCCCGTCAATCACAAAATATCAAAATATCAATCACAAAATATCTTTTATATTGGTAGTTTACTATATTAGACGAAAACAATATTCAATTATTTTTTCCTGGTAGTAAACTGATCAATTATAAAATAAACTTCACTTTGTACTATTCATTTTGACGAAATATCTATTCTATAAAATTTTATGATAAAATCAACAATTTTTGGTAGAAAATATTTTATTAGACTGGTATTACTGTAGAGGTTCTAAACATTTTCAAGATGACATAGTCTGCTGCCATCATTTCCCGTTTCATTCGTTTTTGTTTTCTCGAATGCAATGTTCTTATTCCGGCGTTTGTGCAATTTTATTGTGATTTTTTTGTCTGTCTTTTGGTAAGTTTGATAAATTTGATCCAGAAGTTTGTTCGCAAAATGGATCCTTAGCTGGGTCTATCGATCTCAAGGACCTTGTCAAGAACAGAAAATCTATCGCCAGTCAAAAACCCACCCCGGAAAATCTTTGAATGTCACGGAAAACTCGTGGTGATGAATGTGTACAACTATTTATACACATTCATCACCACGAGTGTTCTGTCATCACTTCTTGTTTAAGTCTTTACTTAAACAAGAAGTAGCCTGCGAGCAAATGTTGATCACTAACAGACTATACAAACAAAACAGCTAAATTTTTAAGAATCAAAATAAACAAATAATATTTTTCTTAAGGTAAAATAATGGCTTGGCGTGTCACTTTGACAGTGACTTTTCGTGACGTTACTTTGTTTACATAAAATATCTAAAATTTATGAACATGGATAGTTGAGTGCATGGGATTTGTATTTTCATAGACTATTATACGGAGTTTTGGCGGGAACGCGGAAAAGTTCACGTCGTTGCATTGTATTATTTTTGAAAACTTTTGCTTTTTCCAGTGTTAATGTTTAAATTGGTGGCGTTTTACGCATTAAGTCCTGAATTACGAGCATGAGTGAGGGCAAGTGATATAATGTGGTGAAACGTGATTTTTTGTGTTGCTTCCAAAACTCCATAGAAGCTTCTAGTAAAGTTGCCACCACTTTGCTGGAGCATGACTTAGACTGGACTATGATTACCTGACTTGGACTGGACTATGACTATGACTGAGACAGGACTTTGCGTTAACACGATGAAGATATTATACTTGACACTGGCTAAATACACTATGTGTGGAGCCAAAATATAAGGAAAAAAAAAAGACTATCTCCGTAAAATCACATCGTTCGCGTAAGACCTAGTATCCACAGAATACTATTACTCCTAGCGGAGAAGAATGGCATCTTCATACCAAAAAAGTGGTTATGAAATTCAGTGTTAGCGCCTTTAGTGGGACCCTTTGGAAACTTAAAAAAGGCGGAAAATTCAAATGTTCTATTCGTATAGATTTGAATTGATAAAAGTGGCTGCTCTACAATTAATTACTATTGACACCAATAGTAATTAATAAATTAATGTCAATAGTAATTAATTGTAGAGCAGCCCCATTGTATTATCAGATAAACTATCTTATAATAGGGACAAAACTACATCAATTCGCAAAAATGAAAGCATAGGATTTTATAATTTTTATATATATTGCATACATGACATTGTGAATAATAAATCGATAGCGATTTTATTTAAAAAAAAAACATAATACAATAATACAAAATACATAATACAAAACTTTGCCCAGTTTTGCAAAACATAATTTACATGTTTAATTCCAAATCCTATAACCTCAAATTATATTGTATGAGTTTTGTGTAATTTACCGTTGAACAGACTCGGCTTTTTCGCTGATGATGCATTGCATTTAGCACATTTACGGCTATTGTCCTTCATTGTTTTTAACACGACATCACAATACACAAACACAAAAAGAGTCTCTAGGCTAAATAAAGGAGCACAGAAAATTCACTAAAAGAAAACAACACAAGACCGGTGGCAATTATAACCTCAAAATCATTTTGTTGCCATATCTAAAATAAAATAAAAAAATATTTTTGTTATACTGGGTTCCCTATAGCATGCCCACCTACTATTACCATCCAATGTATGACGAGTTGAATGGTCCTGCTTGTATCTCTTAGTAGTCTGTGGTAAGACCATCGTGCGTGGGACATTTCTGATAGGTATTGTGATTGTGATCGGCCTTGTTGTAAGGTATTTTGAAGACAGACAACAACATTACTGCGATCGGCACGGTAAGTCCGATACGCGAGCTATAATACTCTATTCTATATGATTTTTAGTTTGGATTTCTATTTCATTTGAATTTCGGTTTACTCAGAGTAGGCATAAGGAGTATATTTTATCTATTTACATTCAATGACAAATCTGGGGTTGTACCACTTAGGTTTTCACCCATTAATTATGACGAAATAAATATTGTGAGAGAAAATATAATGCATATGTTCCCACTGGGTGCCATTAAGACATGCCATTGTTTCATAAGACACAAATCACTGGTTTATTAATTTAATACCATCCATAAATAAGTACCTATTCTAAGTTACCATCACTTATTATGACAAATTTGGATTACTATCAGAAATTATTAGCATAGAAATGTCTTGGGAAAGTAAGTTTCAACAATGCCTGCTCTAAATGCATGCTACAAATTTGCTTTGTGCGCTGTGCTTGCCTCATCACACACACACAGACACAAACAATAATTTGGGATCACTACTTTGGTAGACCATTAAGCATGAAAATTAATAGCTTACTAGGGAATGTCACACAGAACTCTTATGCTGGTTTTCTGGTGTATTGTGGCACAATCACACGGTGCAGATTCTCAATTTAAACAATTTTCAGGGAGCTCATTACTTTATGAAATAGGGCCCTGATAGGAAACAGGAAAACTAAATTATGAAATCAGAGATATAGCCCATATTAGTCTCGCTGGAGTAGAGGATAGGAGCAATATCTAACCTACTTGCCAAGAGCAGAAACATAAGAATGATACCTCTGCACCCCTAGCATGGGTGGTAAATAATGTTACCTTTCACTTATGGCAACTAACGCTGGGATTAAAACAGAAAAAGACAATTTTGTCAACTCCGTTCAACAACTAGGGTGGTTGCTTATTGCATTGAAGCATCAAGCTGAATGGCTGAAATAAAAAAATTGTATTGTTTCAGATTAATGCCTTGAAATGTCGGAGCAGCTGGAAAATCTAGACGAGGAATCATTTATCATCCTTGGAACTTCCCCCGGCACCAGCCTGGATATAAAGTGCAACGGAGATGTAAATGAAGATGTCAAGTGTGATATTAATGGCCCCGTTAAGTATAATGGGATTGAACACAATGTTATTTTAGACAAGGCTCAGATTGAAGATGCCATGAAAGACTTGTCCTTGGAAGGTAGCATGGCATTGAAGGCCAGCTTCAAACTCAGCGATTCTGTAAGTATATTTTTCATAAATTTAAATGAAAATGACTTACTTAGTGGTACAATCTTGTATGAAAATGACTCATTTCATTAAGAAACAGTTTCCTGGAATTTGTTTTGTCTTTACTTTTACTATAGGTTATGGGTGTGGGGTGTTTTACCGATTTTAGCTACACTTCTCAACCAATTATACAGGTGGTGCCATAGCATTATCTGTTCTTCTTCTTCTTCTCGAGTAGGCAAGTGGTCAGCATTATCTGTTAAGTATAATATAGAGGACTTCAAGTCAATATAAGTAGATCTTCTAGGCAGGCGTCTACCATCATAGATTGCATCATAATTTTTCATCAGATGTGCCTAATTTTGTAAAGTGCTGGAGTATGTGTAAATTAAAAAGTACTCTTGTTATTCTCAGGAGCTCGCAAGTCATGGTTGTTGTTCTTGTTCATTTAGCAGATGGGTCATTTGTTTTGTCTCTTCTGTTGCAGTGCAGTACAACAGCACTTTTTTCAGTCTCGTTTTACTGCATTGACATAGAGGGTTATTATTCTGTGGCTCCTATACTTATCATAATCCATCTCCACCTATCCCATTAGATTCTAGTGACTAGATTATGTTGAAATGAAAAAGAAAAGAGAAGAGATATTTATTAAGAACAATGTTGCTGTATTTATTCTCAAGTCAAGTATACTTGCGCCCATAGACATATATATTAAGGACAGGCCTAATGACTGGTTATAGGTCGCTTCAAAGTGGGAGCCAATTTCACAGATTGGCATCCACTGGCGCTCAGTCTGTGATGGAAGTTAGACGGCATCGGTCGAATGTCACAAACAAAATATGCCAAGTTGTATTGTGAAGGGTTGCACAATCTATACTCAAAAGTGCAGTAAAAAGAAAGACCAAGTTTCTTACCTCAAGTAATTCAATATTTTCAATATTACACTCTGTTTTGTACCAAAATAATCGAATTTATATTTGGAATAATCATTGTAAACATAAACATTGACGGACATAATGGCAGCGATAGGCACCTAATTTTCTCAACTTGTAGTTCACGCGAAATCTAATAGATGGCGCTGACTTTTCCCATGCCATTATGACAAAATAAAATGTTCCTTCCGGCATATCCTGATATATAAATCTATGCTTGCGCCAGTTACAACCATAACCTATTGAACCTTCTATTTGTGTGTTATCGTTTATTCAAAAATTCCTATTCATTCAGTGAATCATAATTATTATTGTTAAACTAACAATGAGTGGGAAGAGATGAAAAAAAAGGTCAAGTTTATAAAATAACATCAAAACAGAAGTAGGTACTAGTGTGATAACAAGAATTTAGCAACAAATGAGTAACCAAACATTTTCTCTTATCTTAGCACCCTGATAACGCGGGTTGAATGTATATATTTTGGTCCATGAGTTTTCGTAATAAAGAAATGGTGAATCGGTAATAAAAAATAATGATACAGATTAATTTGTAAAGGAAAAATTAGAATCACGAGCGGGGATTGAACCCGCATCCATCCATCCCTCAAGCCGGGATATGCTTTACTTAAGGTACTCATGTCCAACACAAATGCAAACAACATCAACACAAATGCTGTAAAGATAACGCCTCCCAAATCAATATTTATGATTTTGTTTTTTTTTTTGTTTTTTTTTCCTTTACAAATTAATCTGTAAATTATGCTGAGCAGGCGATACTGCTATCAAAATCATAAATAATAAAAATAATGAAGACAAGAAGTTTTACAATTTTTAGTCCTGTTTGATTACAAAACTTACAAGATTTTGCTATATGTCATGGCAACTTTATTTATTTCAAATTTCAATAAAGCCTTTAAATCGTGTCATTTTATAAATTAAATCTTAGTTTGAGTATTGATTCACAAGATCATCATCATCATCATCATCATCATCAACATCATCATTAACATCATCATTAACAACCTGAAGACGTCTACTGCTGAACATCGGCATAGGCTGGGCCTTCCCCAAGGAGCGCCACTTTGAGCGGCTGCTCACCTCCTGCATCCACTCCACCGGCTCCCCGAGATTTTCGCCAGATCGTCGGTGCATCTAGGTGGGCTGACCTACGCTGCGTGCGCTTTCACGGGTGCGCCGTTCAATAATTGTACCTAATATGGAATAAGCAGTGTGTTTCACACTCATAAGTAAAATGGATCACTAAGTATAAGTACATGTAAATTGTATTTTTATGTACTTTTTTCTCCGTATTTATTTATTCTGTTTAACTTCACCAGAGTCCCAAGACACAGGCCTCGTGCTTAGTTTGGGGCTCATAGTCTAGTTTGATCTGAAAGAAATGTATATTCTTGCATTGTATATTATGAAACAAAACTGTAACATTTCATTTTGGCAATAAAAAATATCTTAGCTTATCTTATCTTATCTTATCTTATCTTATCTTATCTTATCTTATCTTATCTTATCTTATCTTATCTTATCTTATCTTATCTTATCGTATCTTATCTTATCTTATCTTATCTTATGTAGGTATGTCTTTAGTTAGAAGAAAACTAAAGATATAAAAGTATATACATATACATGTGAGAATAAGAGACAGCCCCACTCTTTTCCCACACAAGTGGTGGGTAAGAGAATATCCAGGGAACAATGCTCTCAGTATATTAAAATCTGCAATCACCAAGCCTGTCAAGCTTGGTGATTATGGCAAGCCCTATGATAAACGTTCAAAGTGTCATTTTATGGACGCCTGTGTTTAGCAGAGGAAGTCTTCTAGCTGTCGATGTGAAAGATTTACCACCTTACTACAAAGATTGTGCAGTGAAGTAATTCTTTCCTATACGAGTAGAAAAAGTGGAAGAATAGCATAGACATATATATTAGATATATATCTTTTTTTTTATGGGAATGTGTGACGTGACGAGCTGGTCGTTCACCTGATGTTAAGCAACACGGCCGCCCATAACAGTTGCAGTGTCACTCGAAACTTTAAAATAATAAAGTTTCGCGTGGCACTGCACTGCGCACGCCATCCCGAGACATCACCCAGTCTAGCAATCAGATTACTAGACTGTGTAATCAGGTCATAGTCTCATTTGCCCAGTAATTTCACTAGCTACAATGCCCTTCAAACCGGAACACAGTAGTGCTTGCACACTACTGCTTGGCGGCAGAATAACTGGCAAAGCGGTGGTACCTACCTAGACGAACTTTGCAGAAAAGTCCTACCACCTAGTATAATGAAGAATAGTTTTTTTTTCTTAGATTTTGGCTCCACACGTCGTGTATTTAGCCAGTGTTAAGTATTGTAATTTTTCATCGTTAAAGAATATATCACGTAAAGTCAAGTCTTAGTCATAGTCATAGTCGAGTCTAAGTCAGGTAGTCGTAGTCCAGTCTCTCCAGTAAAGTGGTGACAACTTTACTAGAAGCTTCTATGGAATTTTGGAAGCAACACGAAAACTCACGTTTCATATACTTATCACTTGCCCACATTCATGCTCGTAATTTAGCACTTAATGCGTAAAACGCCACCAATTTAAAACATTAATACTGGAAAAAGCACAAGTTTTGAGAAATAATACAATGCAACGACGTGAACATTTCCGCGTTCCCGCCAAAACTCCTGAATAATAGTTACTTTATTTCAAGGTGCTCATATTATAATGCTACTCATCAAGAATCATGTTCATGTTGTGATGTAACTGTGTAGAGATAATCTGACACAATGCCTATCTATTAAAAGTGAAATGTTCTCATCAAATTTTTCGCACATATCACTTCAAACATTACCTACATCATACGGTAAACAATAAATTGCAGTGCGGATAATAATATTTTACTATTGTTCAGTAGCAAAGACTATGATTGAAATGTCGTCCTCAGTGACGTGAAACCGCACAAAATTGCACTCCTAAAATAAATAGGTACCTATTTAACCTAGGTACCTACTTATTCAAAGATTGCACTAGTTTTAGAACCTTAACAACTGTCAAATTAAGTTTATTGTTTCTATCTCTCTCATAATTGAGGAAATGACAAGGACTAACGGGCAGATGCCAATAAATAAATTTCATCTTGATTTTTCAGGCTGTAGCCATTTGTTGCTGAACTAGTGATATCTAGGCGATACTTTCAATCCTAATTTGTTGATACATTCTATTTACCTGCGCAAAATCAGTTTTCATATGTAATCTCGTTGAGTAATTAAGCTATAATTGGCAAAAAAACGTTAGAAAATATGAATATGCCGCGCTGGATAAAACGTACCCCCTTCAATTAAGTTTATGGTGTTTTACAAAAGATTAAATACCATTTGACACTAAACTAAACTCTAAAACCAAAGGTTTTAATATTATTCATAATATTCAAAATAAATTACTCTTCACTAAGAAAGCTATTTTTAACATGATATCTGGTTTACTTTTTGCCAACTTTAGTAGGGAAAGTCCTTGACAATCTTATCTAATATCGATTGTGTATATTAAAGTCACGACAGCTCTGTCCACAATCCACAATCAGTATAACGCTACCTTTTGCTATACCATAGATAAATATAGTTGTTCAAGTGTCTATCTCTAATCTATCCGAACGGGCCTTAAGATAATTTTATTTGATAATCTGTGACTTCGTACTGTCAATGTCTTAGGTTAGCGTTTTTTACTCTGCGTATGTCACTGTCATATCAAGAAGAAAATATATTCGAACAATTTTATCTACTGGGAAAACACCGCATTTTTCTTTAATTTTCCAAAATAATCGTCACTACCTCATCGAAGCAATATTCGTTATATTCGTAAACATTAATAAAAAGTGAGCATCAGTCTCAACATGGTCCTGTGCACGCCGGATGAGAAGAAGAACGAAACATAAAAATAGCTCGACCAACCTCGTCGTGTTGAGCAGAAGACAAGAGAACAAAAGCTACGGGTCAGCTGCAGTGAGAAAACGGTGTGATCGGGTTCCTCTCCACTTCATCTCCCTAATTCCTTGCAGTGTGCGTTGATACCGTGCTGATATTCGTACAGTGGTCGCCGAGTCGACACTGTGTATTCGTTTTGTATTCGTACCCTATTCGTAACGCATCTATTGCCGGCACGATTGTCGGTGAATGGGAAGCAACCGTAAGTACTTACTCTTGCCTTTTATAACCTGCCAAGATGAATGAAGATGAGGTGATTCAATCTTCTGAAACATCCAAGAACATGGATAAATCTGGTACCAAACATATGCAAATTCGTCTTCCTGAGCTGAAGAAACAGCGAGGTATCCTCAAAGGTAGGCTCACATTATTTGACAAATACTTATCAAAATTCAGCGACTTAGAGTTCAAGTTAAACCATAAAATTGAGTTAGAGTTGCGCATTCAATCCAATGATTCCTTATTCCAAAGTTTTAACAATGTTCAAAGTCAAATTGAACAGTTAGTGGATGAATCAGACTTGTTTTCCCATCTAGAGTACAGAGAAGCATTTGAGACACAATATTATTCTCTCATGGCTGCTGCGAAGTGCATAATAAATGAAAGTAGTGTTAGTCCATCCTCTGGAGCTACAGCTAGTCCTGTGTCAATCAGATTGCCTGAAATTAAACTTCCTAGCTTTGATGGTACATGTGATCAGTGGCTAGAGTACCGAAACTCATATATGACCATGATACATAATCGACAAGACTTAAATGCTATACAAAAGTTTCATTACTTGAAATCATCACTAAGTGGACCTGCCCTCCAGGTTGTTAGCGCACTAGAATTCACTGCTCCTAACTACATTCATGCTTGGGAACTGATTGAGAACCGATATCATAATAATAGGATATTAATACAAAATCATATAAAATCACTCTTTGCAACACAGTCTATAAACAATGATTGTCCCGGTCAAATCAGAAAACTTATTGATACCACACTGCGTAACCTACGTGCATTGAAATCATTAAATGAGCCGACAGAGTCATGGGACACTTTGATTGTGTACCTACTCACAACAAAACTTGACTGTAACATGCGGCGGGAATGGGAGTCCCACAGGGGTTCGCTTATTTCTGGATTTCAAGGGGATGCACAAAATGTGAGTTTGCAGGATATACTTACATTTTTGAAAAATAGGGCTGATATGTTGGATTTAATCAAATCAAATAATAATAATAAGAGCACATCATATTACAAACCAAACAATGATTCAAGGCAGTTCAACAATAATTCATACCAAAGCAAGAAGCCATACAATTTAAATTCACCACCTCATACACAGACTTACATGTCTACACAAGGTACCCAGAAAAATAAACAACGACGTGGGTGTGTAATGTGCACTGCTGATCACCCACTTTATGCATGTGCAAAGTTTTTGAACTCACCTGTACAAGATAGAATAAAACTTGTGAGTGACAAAAAACTTTGTCCTAATTGTTTGCGTACAGATGGTCACACTGCAAATGACTGCTCATTTGGAGCATGCAAATTATGTAAACAAAAGCACAACACATTACTGCATAGTGAGGTACCTACACAAGTTTTGAACACAACTGCTGCACTGGTAGACAATGACAGAAAGGTACTCACCAGTAACACTGCCAAACCGCTGCAGCCCGTTCTACTTTCTACTGCATTGGTAGACATAACCGACTCACAAAACAATGTCCATACAGTTAGGGCACTTCTAGACAATGGAAGCCAGAACTGTTTCATAACTGAAAAGCTATGTAATCGTTTAAACATACCTATTATACAGTCCACCATTCGTATCTCTGGTGTGGGCCAACTCGTATCTCAGGCTACACACACATGCAAAATTAATATGCGGTCAAAGGTAAACAGTTATGATACTGATTTACACTGCCTGGTGTTACCGAACATTACATCAGAGCTACCTTCAATAAATCTGAATATTAACTCGTTGTGCATACCTGATCACATTCAACTTGCCGATCCCACATTCAACATTCCATCTGAAATCTACATTTTAATAGGTGCAGATGTTTTTTGGGACTTGTTAAATGAAAATAAGATAAAGCTTAGTTCTGGACCCTACTTACAGGATTCGAAAGTAGGTTGGATAATATCTGGGCCAATTCATAACAGGCATGTGAAATCTTACCAAAGTAAAAAAGTTCACTGCAACTTTGTACAGATTGACACTCAGCTGAGAAAGTTCTGGGAGTTAGAAGAAATGTCTGACTTACCTTGTGCAATTTCTGATGAGGAACGTTTTTGTGAAACTCTGTTTTCAGAAACTACTGAACGCGATGAGAATGGTCGATTCTCTGTTCGGATACCACTCAAGGAATCACCTGCTACTTTGGGTGACTCATACACTATGGCTGAAAAACGTTTTTTAGCCTTGGAACGTAAGTTAGACCTCACTCCAAATTATAAAAAAATGTATGGTGATTTCATGAGTGAATATGAGTCGTTAGGTCATATGACCTGCATGCAAGAAGTTGATGTCAGCAAATTAAATTCTCCTTATTATGTATTACCGCATCATGGAGTATATCGTGAGAACAGCCAGACTTCACGCTTAAGAGTCGTCTATGATGGAAGTGCAGCCACAACTAGCAAAAAATCATTAAATGATATTCAATGTGTAGGTCCGCCACTTCAAAACGAAATCTTCTCAATTTTGATCCAGTTTAGGCAGGGTCAATACGTAGCCTGCGCTGACATAGAAAAAATGTTCAGACAGATACTAATTCAACCTGATCAGCGTAACTTGCAGTTAATTTTGTGGAGGGCAAACCGTGATTTACCTCTACAACTGTACCGTTTGAATACCGTGACTTACGGTACGGCATCAGCGCCGTACCTTAGCATGCGCTGTCTTAAACAGTTGGCATTAGAGTGCAATGACGAACAGGTAGCTAGTGCCATCTTAGGTCATTTCTACGTTGATGATTTAATCTATTCTCATGATAACCAAGAGACTTTACTAGACGTTTGTAATAAAATACACAAAGTTTTATTAAGTGGCGGTTTCCCATTGCGTAAATGGACGTTTAATTTTAATGTGAGTAGTGAACATACAACTGACCTAAATATGGGCGAACATTCTCAATCAAAGACACTAGGTTTGGGGTGGTCTAACGAAAGTGATGAACTGCATTTCACTTCAAAGCTGGCGATTTGCGATGCCGTGATTACTAAGCGGACAATGATATCCGTAATCTCTCAGGTGTATGACCCATTAGGTCTCTTGGCTCCTACAATAATTATGGCGAAGGTTTTGCTACAAAGGCTGTGGCTCAGTAAATTAGGCTGGGACGATGAAGTTCCCCTTGACGTCGCATCAACTTGGCGGAACTTTATTGCTAGTTTGCAATGTTTGCACGAAATTCGGGTCCCTCGTCACGTGACTAGGGCTAATGTGCAGCATAGAGAAATTCACATATTCGTTGATGCATCCCAGATCGCTTATGGAACATCAGCCTATATTCGTTCACATGATAACGATGATAACACACCGGTGATGGTGAGATTGCTGTGTGCTAAAAGTAAGGTTGCACCTATTAAGCCTGTTAGCATTCCTAGGCTAGAGCTGTGCGGAGCCTTACTTGGTGCAAAATTATACGATAAAATAAAGAAGTCACTGCCAATTCCTTTTGACAATGTATATTTCTGGACCGATTCAACTATAGTTCAAGCATGGCTTCGTACACCTCCACATTCGCTTAAGACGTTTGTACAGAATCGGGTTGTACAAATAAATGAATTGACTGACAGCGCCGGTTGGCGACACGTTAGAAGCAAAGACAACCCTGCTGACCTAATTACTAGAGGAGCAAATCTAGAAACGCTTAAGTACGGTAATAGCAGTCAGTGGTGGTGCGGACCTAAGTTTCTCTTAGAACCAAGTCATACGTGGCCAAGTGGCACGTCCAGTACAATTCCTACTAGTGAATTACCGGAAGTTAAGACTCAAACTGTAAATTTACTTGCGGTTGATTCATGCGAGTTATTCGACTTCGAAAGATTCTCATCTTTCAGTCGTTTGGTAAGAGCTGGAGCATATTTATTACGATTTGTACATAATGCGCAAGCGCCCTCTAGCGGATTTGATGTGAAAACCGGTCCATTGTCTTCGGATGAACTTAATTCGTCTCTGACATTATTGTCACGTATATCACAAAAACAATCATTTCCTATCGAATATCATAACCTTGATAATAATTTACCAGTCACTCTTAAAAATGAAAAGGGCGTAAATAAAATATCAGGCCTAAATATTTTCTTAGATGACAAGAAAATTATACGTGTAGGTGGTAGACTTGGTAATTCAACGAACTTTTCTTATGACAAAAAGCATCCAGTGTTACTGTCGAGCAAGCATCGCTTTTCAATGCTTTTGTGTACACACGAGCATAAGCAGTTATTACATGCGGGACCTCAAGTTCTATTGTATACTATGCGTGAGAGCTGGTGGGTTCTGGGCGCTAGGAACTTGGCTAGGCAAATCGTTCATAATTGCGTCACATGTACACGTATGAAGGGACAAACATTAACACCAATAATGGGCAACTTGCCTTCAGAGCGTCTAGAATCAAGTTTTCCCTTCATGTGCTGTGGTGTTGACTACGCGGGCCCTCTGTTCATGTTAGACCGCAAAGGCAGAGGTGCAAAACTAATTAAATGCTATATTTGTTTGTTTGTATGCTTTACAACCAGAGCAATACATTTAGAGTTGGTGGGTGGTCTTTCGACACAGGACTACCTGCTAGCATTAAAACGATTTATATCACGTCGTGGCAAGCCAAAACAGATATTTTCCGATAATGGCAAAAACTTCGTAGGAGCTGAAAAAGAAATTTCAGTAATCTTTCAAAATACAAAAGAAATCTATGATTTGGCTGCTAACAACGGAATTCAGTTTAGTTTCATTCCGCCGTATTCTCCTCATTTTGGCGGGTTGTGGGAGGCGGGGGTACGGTCTTGTAAGTATCACCTCCGACGAGTTCTTGGAAACGCACACTTAACATACGAAGAATTCAGCACGGTGTTAACGCAGATTGAAGCCGTCCTGAATTCGCGTCCCATATCACCACTGTCCTCTGATCCGTCTGATTACCTTCCCCTCACACCCGCACATTTCTTAATCGGCCGACCATTAACCGCACCGCCAACCGAAGACCTGACAACAGCGACACCGACTCGTTTGGCGCGCTATGACCGCGTGGAGCAACTGCGGCAGCATTTCTGGCAGCGTTGGTCGAAAGAATACGTCTCAGAGCTACAGCGCCGAACAAAGTGGAAGGTCGACAGCGAAGACATCGCCCAAGACAGCTTAGTTTTGGTCAAAGAAGATAATCTTCCACGTCTTAAATGGAGGATGGGCAGAGTTATTCGGCTGTTCCCGGGCAAAGACGGCGTAGCAAGAGTTGCTGAGCTTCGTACAGCGGACGGCATCATCAAGCGGGCCTGTTCCAAAATCTGCCCGCTCCATGAACCATCATCGGCTAGATGAACAGCTCCATTAGTCGACTGACTTTGTTGGAAGCCTGGTACTTCCAAGGCGGCCGGCATGTTCAAGTGTCTATCTCTAATCTATCCGAACGGGCCTTAAGATAATTTTATTTGATAATCTGTGACTTCGTACTGTCAATGTCTTAGGTTAGCGTTTTTTACTCTGCGTATGTCACTGTCATATCAAGAAGAAAATATATTCGAACAATTTTATCTACTGGGAAAACACCGCATTTTTCTTTAATTTTCCAAAATAATCGTCACTACCTCATCGAAGCAATATTCGTTATATTCGTAAACATTAATAAAAAGTGAGCATCAGTCTCAACAATAGTACTTTCGTACTTAGCTACCGCTAAGAAGAGCGTAGATAAAAGCGTATAGGTACTGTAACATAATAAAAGTTTTGATTAAGAACCTTATGTTCTATACAAAAAGCGTCAACCTTTAAATAGGTATCTGATATTTTTATAATTTATCCTATAGAATAGTTTTGTGAATAATTTTATTAAATTCAATTGCTATTCGACAACTGTCTAGTTAAAACCTATACAAGGTGACCTTGAATTGGTATGTTATCCCGAAATGGGGGGACTGGGACCATGATACCCTTCAAGTTGTGAGAGCCTTATTTGAAACTGGGTGTTTCAAAACCTCCATGGTAAAAAATAAATCCACTCGCAAAATTGCACTTGCGATCGCTACGAGAGTTAAAAAGATACTATAAATTCATTTATAAACACAGGTCGTTAAACTCATTTATGTGCACTCGGTCAAGGACGAAGTTCACCCACCCAACTGCCCTAAGGCTATTTTCGAACGTAAACTTCACATGGCATTTCTTCAATGAAAAACTACTAATTTAGTAAAGTCGTAGAAGAGACATTGTCTACCTTGGGGTGTAGATTAACCCCCCTTTCCGGATAACATACTAGTTCAAGGTCACCTTGTATAGCCATATACGTTTTCTTTATATTTTCATAATTCGTCACCATTTCGCCTATGTCGTTTAGGTAGGCGTGCCGGGCTAGCATGCACACCAAAATTATCTCGACACTTTTTCTCGTGAGAGACCGTGACAAGGCTATGGTAGCGTCTAAGTGTCTCACTCTAACGGCGACGACAAGTTTTCTTGCGGTGCGCATGATAAACCATCAGAAAACGCAGCGTAGGCTAAGCCCAATAAGATTATGTGCCCCACTAGATGGTCCGACGTCGACGATTTGGTCAAACAGCGGGGAGCGGATGGTTGCAGGAGGCCAGCAGCCGCTCAAGGTGGCGCTTTGTGAGGGCCAATGTTCAGCAGTGGATGTCTCCAGGCTGTTGATGATGATGATGAAGCCTATATTAAATTCCGGCCGTGAAATAAAAGAGCATACTTAGTAGATAATGGCATAAAATAATATAATAAGTAACGTGCTAGGTAATAGTCGGAGATAAAGTACAGAATGTTATCAATCGACACAGCGAGCCTTAGGGAATTCCCGTGCCATACCTATTTGTAGATATTCTATACAGGAGTTATAGGTACATGTCATGCGTGCATCGCGTATGCTTTTATTTGCGGCAAGAGTATATCGAACGCATTTGGAGACGAGACTTAGCAGACCACAAGAGTGAGTTTTTTAATAGTATACCCACTACAAAGCCTTATAAGCCTTTAAGTCAAAACGTGATACAAGTTACCTATACATAAGTAGAAAGTGCCATATTATATCAAAGAACGGATTAATTCCCTTTGCTAATAATTAATTAGTGTCAATAGAGGAATTATTAAAAGTTTGTATATATTATAGCTTACAACGTCTTGCGGAGAGTTCAAGTTTGTCTATTTCTAGCTGCGGTCCGTGGTTCCAATTGTGTTATTAGTTTTCCGTTTAAAAAGTGTTATTTCAAAACTTAAAGTATGCCCAGACTGTGACAAAAGTAACATTCTGTACAAGGCTTATAGCCTTTAAGTCAAAACGTGATACAAGTTACCTATACATAAGTAGAAAGTGCCATATTATATCAAAGAACGGATTAATTCCCTTTGCTAATAATTAATTAGTGTCAATAGAGGAATTATTAAAAGTTTGTATATATTATAGCTTACAACGTCTTGCGGAGAGTTCAAGTTTGTCTATTTCTAGCTGCGGTCCGTGGTTCCAATTGTGTTATTAGTTTTCCGTTTAAAAAGTGTTATTTCAAAACTTAAAGTATGCCCAGACTGTGACAAAAGTAACATTCTGTACAGACAACCGTTTGCTTTTTATCATATGAATAAAAACCTATAAAACGCTGAACTGTAAACAGTAGGTACCCACTTGTAATTCAAATAGCCTCTGAGAACACTGAAGAAAAGCAAAGGAAAAAATAGGAATATAAAACGACTATACATAATGGAGACAACCTTCCGACAGAACAGATTCCATCTCAGAAATTATGCGCATACAAATCCATCCATTTCAATGCGACGGCCAATAGATCATCATAGATCATGGGTCGTATAGTCCTACCTACCTAGTGTTGATCGATAATGGATGAGAATTAAGAGTTCAATGGCCAACGTCAGAAATCGGAGTCGGTTTTTGTGACACGGTCAGTCTAGTCTAGGGGAATAAAGACACTCATATAAAGGACCACATTAAAAAGCATTGGGCTCCATGTGAATATTTGTTGTCAAATATTGGCTTTTCCAACATGTAGGTTACCTTGGAGCCAAGGTTTGACCAAAAACTACGGACTTTTCTGCAAGTGTTCCTCTTGGTTTCTGGTGGACTAGCTTATCGAGTCATTTGCAAGTGGCAATAAGTCGATCGCATGTTGCCGAGGCTAATGCAAGTGCAAGAAAATAATGTATACACATGGATCATACTTTCTCGATTTTTGTATGAATAATATAACAAATATTAGTGATTTTCGCATTTAGCATTGTAGTAAATGGTGCTAAAAGACTTTCCTTAATGTCAAACAAGGTTGTGCCTATGTCAACGCGTACGGGAACTACCCTACCGGTTGGAAAGTTTTGATGAGTCAGTATGTAAGTGAGATGAAGGACTTAATTTGAGTAATTTTATTGTATTGTGTAAGAAATATCCATTTTGTATAAGACTACAAAGTCGTGAGGTTTAAAAAAAAAATGTTGAACTTTCGGAGAGGGCGTGGATAAGGCCAAATCCAAAACATTATCATCATAATCGGCTGACTTCTATAAGCATTCTTCAACGTTCCTCAAGTTTCGAAGTTTCCGATTTCACAAACCATGCTTACTTAAACGTTACACCCTATTATAGTAACTACTTACTTCCTTACTTTATCAACAGGTTCTGAGAAAATTGACTCTTCTGAACTATGATCGTGAAGACATAAAAAGCCCGATGAGCAGTTGGCTAGCAATGAAGTAGTCCAAATGATTTTACGTTTTGAACACAGCTTGTCTTCCTAGTTTGTCCCATTTATTGGAGGCGTTCCTTGTCCTTTGCCTCTACAATCTCGACATCCCATGGTTTTGGGCAGCGTTTGCGTCGAGCTTTGATAGCTTAAGATCTTTTCCGACCATCGTCACCTAAGTGGCGGGCGGTCTTCTACGACGTTTCATCACTGGCAAAATATTTTGGGTGCGGGCAAGCTTCACTATGTGATCACCAATTCACCAGGGCGTCTCTAGACATGTCCATATCACGTTTTCGAACACAGCGTAAACTATTAAATTTTTCTGTTGTTCCAGCCATCGCCAGCCAGTCTCATGGTAGCGAGCACCATAATAACCGACGATAAATCGACGGAAGAGTTACAGAAGCATTTCGGCGAAATACTAGATGAAAACCTGGTCCTTAAAGAAACTTTGAAGCAGAACAACGACTCCATGAAGGAGCAGTTCCTTCTCATCGCGTCCTGTCAGGAGGACATGATGAAAACGCATACTCTGCATAAGGAGAAGTTTGAGGAGACCAGAGAGTTAGTGGAACGGGTGAGTTCAAGTACTATCGCTGTCATTAACATCACATCAACAGTCAGAAAGCGTCTGCTTCTGAACACAGCAGGACTTCTTATAAAACGCCAGGCTTGGCAGGTGACTTGTTGATCGTAGAAGAGTTTGTACCGAGGAGAATACTCTAGCCCATTCCCTGGGTATTCCCTTAGCCGGCTCTTATGGCAGACACGGGAAGAGATGGAGGTCATTAACATAATTAGTTTTTACTTGCCCACTGCTGGACATAGACAGCGGTTTGTTTTTCCCGTTGTTCCGTTCTCCCGATCTCGCCATTAGGATTAAATATAAAATATGTACCTCAACAATCGTCTGGCTTTATCTTTGACCTAATTGACATATTTTTCGGTTCAGAAATAAGCTTAGATTGTAAGAAATAGAGTCACCGGTGAATCATCATTGATATATTTTTTTAATTTTCAATGTATGATGTGACTTGCTTGTCGTTCACCTGATTCAAAACAGAGCCTATATTGGAACGCTTGTCAATATCTTCATACAATAAAAGCAAAGCGATCCAATGAAGGCTCTATTATCGCGCTCAGAGCTCACAGTACGGCACCTGCAAAACTAGACGTGCCATTAAAACTTTAAAATTTTCAGCTCCGCCAAGAAAACAAAAAGCTGAAGCAGGACATTGCTTCGCTAGTGGACTCTGCAAACACAGTGAACGTAGAAACCGGCGAGGCCAAGTCCGGTCCGCCTTCCGGCAAGTCTGGTCCTTCCAGCGCTTTAGAGTTCGTCACGTCGCCCGATGACGAGACCATAGACAGGCTGACAGCGCAGCTAGATTTGGTGGAGAAGCAAAGGAGGCAGGTACGTTGGAAACAACCTTATTTATTTAGGACATAAAGCTGACTTTATTAGATTCTCTTGTAACTTGGTCCTTCGAGCGTTTTAGCTTTTGCCAATTTTATGAGATAAAGTTAGATATAAAAGTGTTATGCCGTTATAATAAGATATATAACACTTTCATATCTAACTTTTATAAATTGGTCCTTCGAGCCTTTTCGAAATGCAAATAAAGCAGTGGCCGCCCGACATGAAATTTCTGTTTTTTTTTTTAATTTTAAGCACTGTCTCTCCTGATTGTAAGTGATGACATAGCCTACGACGGTGCATGCTTGCTTCAATACCTTTTCACTTTTGACTTGAAGACACCCAGGTTATAGTTAGGTTCGCGCGCGTGCAATAAGGTTTAATATGGCCAACTATATCCGTTAGAGATATTTGGATAGTCAAAACGTAAAGTAAAAATAACCGCGCTTTTATATCAAAGGAATAAAGTTTATTTTTGTCTAATATTTTATGATAATTGCAGGTGATCACAGATAACGAAAAACTAACGTGGCAGAAGGAATCACTGGAACACATTGTCGACGCGACGTCAAAAGAAAGAGACGACCTCAAGGAGAAACTTAAGGATGTTGAGGTATTTTCTTAACTGTAGAGCCCGGCAGCTAAGTGTAGGTTTTTAGATCCTTGGTTTACGTAACCAGTGGTTAAAAATTCTAACAAATTCGAACCAATGGGTGTTTGGAGTATCTGGTATTAAATAAATCACAGTAAGAATTAATTATTGCTTTTTATTCCACGCCATTTTATCAACAAAGCTTGTCAAGGACAATCTCTATAAAAAGCTAAATTTGAAATGCAAAGAGTTTCTCATACACCACATTCCCTTCCTTCTTATTTTTTTAACTTAACCAATTCAATCATTTAATTATTGTACAACTTCAGGGTCCATCAATTTGCAATTAACATTTTCAAATTGTTAACAACTAAACATTTCCTTCCTTCTTATAAAAAAAATAAATAAATTAAATTAAAAAACACATTACATATTCAATATTAATAAAACACTATTCTTTATAATTAATAACACAACGTGGTCTCAAATTATAAGAATGTTGTTGCGGTCGCAATTGCGTTTGAGATGTGTCTAACGGTGGCGGGTCAGGTTCTGGAGCAACCACTTCAGATACTGGCGGAGGTGCCGGTGGGAACACATTCAAATTTGGAAAGCTAGCCTGCCTATCCACATCCGTTGCTATATCCATATCCGTTGACACTGACGTACGTGCCCCACTAGGGGCGCTACCTGTGTAACGCAACATTTGATCCACGTGACGTTTACAAATAACACTATGTGCCTCCACGTGCACAAAATACAGTCTGTTACCAATTTTTTCAGTTACCGTGCCTAGTACCCATGTAGATTTTCTAGCTATGAACCATCTCACCCATACTTTTTCACCTACGTTGAATTCTCTACACTTATGAACTGGCGGTGGCGTTAGTGAACAAGATGTAGATTTATCTGATGGTTGCAATACATCTAATCTCGATCGCAATTTTCTACCTAACATCAACTGTGCCGGTGATGAACCTGTTGAGCAGTGAGGGGTGTTTCGATACTCGAACAAAAAACCAAGCAAACGCTCATTGACACAGTTGCCCGATGTGGTCTGTGTTAAAATACATTTTAGCATCTTTTTGCAACATTTCACCGAGTTTTCGGCTTGCCCGTTGCTGGCCGGATGATAAATTGGTGAAGTAAGATGCTGTATTCCCGCATGACGACAAAACTCTGCGAATTGTTCCGTTTTAATTTTCACATCATTGTCAGAAACTATAACCTTAGGTATGCCAAATCTTGAGAACAGCAACTTCAACTGTGCGATGAGGGCGCTTGAAGTCGTACCCGCACGCATTTCTGAACATTCTAACCACTTACTAAATGCGTCTATTACGACCAAATATGTTCTTTGCGCTATTGACATGTAATCGATATGAATTCGGTCCCACGGTGAGTCTGGACGCGGCCAAGGGGCTGGCGTGGCTTGCGGAGGTGCCGCTCGCTGTGCGCTGCATAAACTACAAGCCCCCACTGTGCGTTCAATATCCTTATCAATACCTGGCCACCACATTCTTTCACGAGCTATACTTTTAGTCTTTACTATGCCGAAATGACCCTTATGTAACTCTTGCAGAAGACTATCTCTATAAGACTGGGGAATCACAACCCTGTGACCCCGTAGAATAACTCCGTCTTGAATCTCGAAATCTGCTTTGCATCTGAAAAATGGTTGTATTAAGGCACAATCTATTTTTCGTGGCCAGCCCTTCTGAATGTATTTCATAACTGTCTGCAAAGTTCGATCACACGCTGTTGCTTTTTTAACATCGCTAAACGATACTGGAACAGATTTTTCATCTAGAAACAGCAACACACTCACACTGTCATTATCATCCCCTACATGATGTGTGCGACTTTGCGGCGTTCTCGAAAAAAAATCAGCCACTACATTATTTTCACTTGTAATGTAGTTAATAACGAAATTGTATGCCGATAAGAATACAGCGTATCTTTGCAATCTCGAAGCTGCTGTCACAGAAATGCCATTTTTCTTTCCAAATATTGCTAAAAGAGGTTTGTGATCCGTTTTAATCACAAACGGCTTATCTCGCCCATATAGATATTGGTGGTAATGTTTTACACCAAAAATGATTGCAGTGGCCTCTTTTTGAATCTGGCTATAGTTCCTTTCGCTAGCTGAAAGCGTACGAGATGCAAATGATATAGGTCGTTCCTTGCCATCTTCGCCTTGCATTAAAACCGCACCGAGGCCTCCTGGACCAGCATCAACACAAAGTACAAGCCTTGCATTTGGGTCAAAATGTGCTAACACACGTTCCGACGAGAGTTCATTTTTTACCTCTTCAAATGCTCGTTGTTGTTCAACTCCCCATTTCCAATAAACATCAGACCGGAGCAAATCATTAAGAGGAGCCAACCGAGAGGATGCATTAGGAACAAACCTTCTGTAATAATTAATTGTCCCCAAAAAACGCTTTAACTCTTGTACATTTGTCGGTGGCGGTATTGTGACAATAGCTTCCACTTTTTTTGGATTGGAACGGAGCCCGTTTTTGTCTATTAAATAGCCTAAATAGGTTATACTTTTTTCAAAAAAACCTACATTTCGCTCTTTGTAGTCTCAGCCCAGCATCTTGCAAACGTCGCAGAACTTCCTCTAGTCGCTCCAAATGAATTTCTGTTGTTGGTCCAGTCACACAGACGTCATCGAGAAAACAGACCACTCCGTCAATGCCAGCCATCAAGGACTCCATCATTCTCTGAAAAACCGCGGGTGCATTAGCTAAACCAAAAACTAACCTCGTATGTTTGAAAAGTCCTTTAGTGGTATTGATGGTTGTTAGCTCCTGAGACTCTTCTGACAGCTCCAATTGGTTATACGCCATTTTTAAATCAAGCTTCGTATAGTGTTCCCCATTGCGTAACTTATCAAAAACATCCTCAATGAGTGGCAAAGGATATTTGTCAACTTCTATTGACTGATTCACTGTTACAGAATAATCTCCACAAATCCTAACTGACCCATCAGGCTTCATCACCGGTACGATTGGAGTAGCGAATTTCGAATAACTTACCGGTACTAAAATTCCCATTTTCACTAGTCTACATAGTTCTGACTCGACTTTATCTTTTATAGCAAAAGGTAATGGCCTAGATTTGCAAAATTTTGGTTTAGCTTCAGGTTTCAAATGCAACGTGACTTTATACTTATTGAATAAGCCCAGCTCGTCCTTCCAAACATCAGAGTACTTATCTAGTAACCGAGTCACATCACTATTACTTGAAATTAAGTGCATTTTACATATACTCAAGTTGAACGATACCATGAAATCTCGTCCTAGTAGAGGTGGACCTCCATTTTCTACTACATGCAATTTAATCCGTTTCTTGACACCCTCATATTCTATATCTGCAAGAAAATACCCTAAAGGATAAGCTTTCAACCCCGTATAATAGCATAGTTTGAGATTACACTCAGTAAGTGTACATGTTGGAAAAAATTGTAACCAATCACGTTTTGACAAGAAAGAATAGCCTGCCCCTGAATCAATTTCCATTTTAATTTTACAATTATTAACCGTTACGACTACCGTATACGGAGCTCGAGATGGATACCTCATATTACATAAGCGGCATTCCTCACATTCCTCTTGTCCACTTGCAGTGCTTTCATTTACGCTATTCACCGGTACGTCCACCTTTTTCTTGCAGGTTTTCTTCAGATGTCCTTTTTCGCCACACAATCGGCACTTATAGTTCTTAAACCAGCATCTATTCGGGGAATGACCCTTCATACCACAAACCGTACACATTTGTTCCGACAGCTGCTGTTTTTGGGTCTGTGCTTGTTTCGATTGCAACTTTTGCTCATCATTATCTCTATTTATGCGAAACATCGCTTCTTCAGTCGCGAGCTGCCCTGAAGCGCCAACAGACTTAGCTATCTTTGCGCAGTTTACCTGTTGGGCTACTTGCAATGCTTTAGCAAGCGTCAAACTAGACTCTTCCAACTCAAAAAGACGGTCGCGCTCGGGGCTTAATCCGAGACCCAATATGAATCGGTCTCGCAGAACTACCTCCAACGCGGAGCCAAAATTACAAAACGCTGCCAGTCCTCGCAACCGTGCCAGCCAACCCTCGAGACTTTCGCTCGGTTGTTTTGTTGCCGCATAAAATGTAGCTCGATCCGCGAATGTCGAGCGTTTGGGAGTAAAATGGCCATTTAATACCATAATTAGCTCTTCATACTCCAATGATTGAACTTCTTTCGGATGTACCAAATTTCGCAGTAAACGGTACGTATCTTCAGAAATATGAGTCAGCAGAATACCACTTTTTTTATCTCTCTTCACTTCGTTTACCTTAAAATATTGGTCGAGACGACATTGGAAAATATTCCATTCATGGATTTTATAATCGAACTCACTTAAAATTCCTATGTACGCCGTCGTCGTCATCTTAGTGGGTTCTTTTGCACTCGTCGCCAAAAATAATGGAGTATCTGGTATTAAATAAATCACAGTAAGAATTAATTATTGCTTTTTATTCCACGCCATTTTATCAACAAAGCTTGTCAAGGACAATCTCTATAAAAAGCTAAATTTGAAATGCAAAGAGTTTCTCATACACCACAGTGTTCTATTGTATTCTATGTATGTATTTACAAACAAAAAAGTATATAAGTATTGTATCAGTTATCTGGTTCCCATAGTACAAGCTATGCTTAGTTTGGCGCTGTGTGAAATGTCCACACATATTTATTTATTTATTATTTAATGGTCATAATTGGCTAATCTTATTAACTTAATGGGTATTTTTTATTTTCAGATCCATTTTTCAACGAAAATGACTGAAACTGTGATGGAATTGAACAATATGATAAATGCAAGGGATGATTTGGAGAAACAATTGAAAAATGTAAGCGTCTATAATGTCTATGTATTTTTTTTTTGCAATAAGCTATTTCTTATAGTCTGTCTTTTAAGCCGCGCTGTTTATCACAGTTTTTAAGTCGCCATATTGGCTATAGCGTCAGAATTATAGACCGGTGTGGGGCACTGAAAATGTTGTCAAATGCATGCCCATTTCAGCATAGAAAGCTTATTTTCTTCCTACATCTCTACTCTACCATAATATAGTCGTTTCGACGAAAAAATAACTTTTTAACGCAACCGGGGTGTGTATTTTTGTCAAGAAAATCGTGGCAATGATGATGCTAAATGATGGCGCTGCCTTATCTAGTAGGTCTCTATGCGGTATGTCTGTTCTAACAAAAAAGTTGGTTAAAGGCTGCCATGAGATATCGGGGAGTGCCCCGATCGCCGCCATGAAAACGGCCCCACAAAACAAGGCATATTATGCCCTGTTTCTGCTCTCGGTCGCGTATGACCGCGCTTAATGAAAGTAATGTAACTCACATATTTATTGTTTTACAACGCTGTTACAGGGTGCGATCGTACATTATTGGAAAGAATCGACCGCTTGTGTACTATTTTATATTAGCTGGAGAGGTATATTTTTATTTTTATAAGTAAGCCCAGGCGCGGTTCGATTTCCATAGATACTGTGTGTGTATCTATATAGTGTATTTATTTGATTTAATATTAAAGGTAATAAATTGTTGTAGATGAATAACGGCCCAGAGATACAGAAGCGAGACGCATACATTCAACAGAGCAACGAGAAAATATCCAAATTACATATCGATTTGAAAAACGCAAACCTAAAGATATTGGAATTGGAAAATGTAAAGGTATGTTTTTTTTTATAATTTATAGACAAGTATTTTACCCACAGAGCTTTGAAACAAATGACGCTTGCACCTAAACGAAGTCTTTTTATTTTGCACTGTGATTTGACCACTGTCTCACCTGGGCCATTATTCCGTATAAATTCCTTACTTCGAAACCACGCGAATTCCTTGTCTTAGTCTAAGAATTTTGAAGATTTCTTATCTAAGACTCTTAGATAAGAAATCTTCAAAATTCTTCAAAATGAATTTGCGATTCGCGGGATTTGAAATGCCAAAAATCATATGTTTTACTGAGACGCGTTCCGAAACGACAACACGTCTAAAGAAGTAAAGATATGACCACTTATGTCAATATATTTTATTCAAAATAAAGATTAATTTTAAAATATTATAATGTAAACTGAAGGTATTTTTAACGCTGTGACACGATTTGAACAAGACACGATAACGACGTGGTTTCGAATCGTGTGGAATTTGTGTTTCCATAGAGAATAACCGCCCTGATGGTAAGTGATGACGCGGCCTACGATGGTGCATGCTAGCCTAGAATATACCTGTGATCAATGTTTTGTAATTATTCTTGATAAGTCAGTTAACATCATATTAATTTGCTTTCACTATTTCTCAGTTGGATTTCTCAAAGTACAAATCGGAAATGTCAGATATTGTGAAGGGTCACCGAGAGAACATCCATCAACTCGGCCACAGATTGAAGGAAGCTACTACGGCCACAGTAAGTATTTATTCTGCATTATCAGCCCACTGACAACCGATGGGGAAGAAAGGTTCTAGAGTGGCGACCACGAACCGGTAGACGCAGCATAGGCCGGCCACTGGGTGGACCGATGATCTGGTGAAAGCCACGAGGAGCCGATGGATGCAGGAGGCGAGCAGCCGCTCAAAGTGGTGCTCTCTGGGGAGGGCTAGGTTCAGCAATGGACGCTTTCAGGCTGTTGATTATGATGATGATAATCTATGCATGTGATTGTGTTATTTATACTATTATTTGTTATTTTTTGGTGATTTGAAGGATTTTATATTTTTTAGGTATTCCAGCCGGTTAGGTTTTCAGTGAGTCCGGAAGCGGAAACGTCTTCAGAATTCAGTAATTGGTCATCGCAAGTGAAACTCTACGACAGAACGCTCAAACATTTGGCGGTCCTACTGAATAAAGTCTCAGCTGGGTGAGTTGTACTAACTAATATTACCCGCGCTAATATAAAAGCGATCTCAGAATTTGAAATATTGTATAGTATATATTAGGTTATAGTATCGGGAATGAGCAGCATTATCTTCAGTACATTGAAATCTGCGATCACCTAGTCGCCTGAGAAGCGTGGTGGCAACTCCTCCCTATGATAACCGTCCAAAATGGTCTTTTACGGGGAGGCATATGTTTAGCAATGGACGGAGCGGTAGCGATTAGAGGCACGGCCCATAACTTGTTCAGGTCCTACCTAAAGGACCGTAAACAATTCGTGCAGGTAGATTACTATAGCGAAGAGAACAATTCAGTCTGCGAAATAGAATCAGACGTTAAAACGGTTAATAATTCCATCCCCCAGGGTAGTGTACTGGGGTGTATCCTATTTTTAATTTACATTAACGATTTGCCAAAACATATTCAAGTACCAAGCGACTTGTTTGCAGATGATGTGTCCCTGCTATTTAAAAGCACCTCGGACCCTAGTTCAACTTCTTACAAACCTTTTACTGACACACAAAAATGGCTACAAAATAATAACTTGGAAATAAACTTAAAAAAGACAAAATTGCTACAATTTAGAACGCGCCAGCGTAAACCTTTAGATTTGATTGCATTATGCAAAACCTTAAAAATTCAAGAAACTAACGATTTTACACTTTTAGGTATTACATTGGACACTAACCTAGATTGGAAAAAACACATAGAAAATACAAAGGCAAAGTTATCAAGATTTACCTACGCTTTGAGTGTAATAAAGTCCAACACTAATTACGAAACAGCGTTGTCCGCCTACTATGCCTATGCATACGCATGGTTAAATTACGGAATAATTCTTTGGGGTGAAAGTACGCATTTTAATGATCTTTTTACTATGCAAAAGAAATGTATTCGCATCCTTGTCAATATAAAACAACGAGAAAGTTGCAAACCGCACTTTATTGCAAAGGGAATACTTAGTCTACCATGTATGTATATTTTGCAAATATGTCTATTCGTTATGAAATATCAAACCTTTTTTAAATCATATGGTGAAATACACGACAACTATAACAGACGTAACAAAAACAGACTTGTATTACCGGCAACAAGACTACACATATTCGGGAAAAGCCCAAACTATAGATTAATATCAATTTATAACAGTATTCCTGAGTATTTGAAAAGCGAACAAAGTACCTCCCGTTTCAATAAAAATTTAAAGACTTATCTTCTTAAAAAATGTTATTACACAATAGAAGAGTTTAAAGCTGACAAACATTTGGACAAATGATTCAATCTCTTAATTATATACATAAATAACCTAAGCAAGCTATATACACACACGATTGCATATTTTTATAATTTATTTTAATTAATTGTTTAACTGTTATAAATGTATATTAGAAGAATAATATTAACACCACTAAAGTTATAAGACAATTATATATAATGGATTAATTGAAGTTGACTACGAAAATTAAATTAATAGCAATGCCAGATTAAAAGAAAAACAATAGGCATAAATGTTATAGACTACCATAGAATAATGCTACTACCATAGAATTGACTGATGTATAATAATAATATTGTTGTGGTTTGACTCACACATACTTACTTGCAAACGCCCTTCCAGGGCTCATGTCAACCTACCAACCTAGTTATTTAAGATCTTGTGTATTATATAATACTTGTTATTGTATGTTACCTATTCTAATGATGTACATGAATGCAGTAATAATAAATAAATACCCTACTTAATTCAGACTGAAGAAGGTGATGATGATGTTTTTTTTTATCATCAATAGGCTAACATTTGACCACGGTCTCACCTGATGGTAAGTGACGACGCGGTCGACGATGGAGCATGCTTGCCTAGAAGATACCGGTTCACTCTGGCCTTAAAAACTCCCAGATTATATTTGTCAGGAAACAATGACGCTGGTAAGGTGTTCCATTCCTTCGCTGTCCGAATTATAAACGAGGAATCAAAACGCTTTGTACGTATTCGAGGAATTTCTACCATATACGGATGCCGTGTTTCCGTGCGTCTTGATGTCCGGTGGTAAAATGGGGATGGGGGAATTATGTTGTGCAATTCCATCGCACACTCTCCGAAGTGCAGCTTGTAAAATACCGAGCGAGAGGCTGGCAACCTTTCGTCGATGTTCAAGGCTTTGGAGTTTAGCCTTTACTAATTTATCGTCGCCAATGAGCTTTATAGCCCGTTTCTGTGTGATGATGATGATGATGATGATGATGATGATAGTTTTACGTTTGACCAGTTGGTAGCCTGATGGTAAGAGACGGCGTGGCAGAAGATGTAACATGTAAATCTAGAAGGTATTACGAGCGAGCTAGCAGGGCTGCTGACGCGCGTCTGCCGCTCGACTGCTGTCAATTTTCATACAATTTTGACAGCAGTCGAGCGGCAGACGCGCGTCAGCATCGCTGCTAGCTCCTTTGTAATAGGGGGGCAGGACTCTGGCCGTTAAAGAGGCACCCATGATAACTAAAAATAGACCTATTTTACGAGTTTATAAACTGGAGTGGATGAATTAGGAAACTGTAATGCCCAGACATCATCATTATCAACGGCCTGAAAACTTTCACTGCTGGACATGGGCCTCACCCACAAAGCGCCACTTTGAGCGCCTGCTCCCCTCCTGCATCCATCGGCTCCCCGCGGCTTTCGTCAGATCGTCGGTGTACCTAGTGAGGAGCCGGCCTACGCTGCGTCTTCCAGTTTGTGGTCGCCACACGGGAATCTTTCTTCCCCATCGGTGGTCAGTTGCTAGCGATGTGGCCTGCCCATTGCCATTTTAACTTACTAATTCTAAGAGCTATTCAGCTATTATTATAAGAGATATTCATTACGGATCTTATCTCGCAGGGAAACACCGAGCATAGCTCTCCTCTCTCCATAGCACGTCACTCTAGAATATGGCACTATAAATAAATGAATAAAACTTCCAGATACATCATGTCAAAATTACCTTTTAATTAAAAATTTTGTATTCAAAGTTTTTTTTTTTTTCAGTCTATCAGACAATCTAGTTGAATCGATAGCTTTGATACTGAGCCTGAACGACTTGGCGGTAGACCGCACCACAGTAGACAACTTTAGAGGCGGCCTTGAAATGGTGAAGCAACACATGGAGTCACAACAGAACGACGCCATGGCTAACATGTGAGTATAATCGAAGCTACGGATCGGAGGTTTCTGCGTTGTTCCGTACCAGAAGTGCAAAAGAGAATTTTCTTTGGTAGCGTTCCGGACCCAAAGGGTAAAGCGAACCCTATTACTATTAGGCTCTGCTGTCTGTTTGTCTGTATTGGTTGCGAACAACAGCATTGGCTCATTGAAAACAGGGAGGTTTTTTTACACCTTCTTATTTCAGCGACGTTTAAGCCTAAGGCGTCGACTGAAGTAATTAAAGCTGATTTTTTTTTTCTTGTATACTGTATTTTTTTAAACTTTTAGCTTTTCCGTAAAGTGCGAAACGCGAAGTAGCAGTGGCATGAAGTATAGGTTGTTTGATCATAAGTGTATTTTATTCCAGTGCTCAAATCAAAGGAGTGTTATCGATATTTGAGGGAATTTTCAATGACTACAAGGAAGCCGTTAAGAAATTATCCACCGCTAAACAGGAAGCGGTAAGTTTGGACAGAATCAAGATAATATAAGGTGACCTTCGAATTGGTATGTTATCCCGCAAGGGGGGAACTGGGGCCATGATGATGGGACAAGTTGTGAGAGCCTTACTTGGAACTGGGTGTTTCCAAACCTCCATGGTAAATAATAAATCCATTCGCAAAATTGCACGTGCGATCTCTACGAGAGATAACAAGGTACTATAAATAAATTTCTAAGACACAGGTCGTTAAACTCGGTCAAGGACGAAGTTCGACCACCCAGCTGTGCTAAGGCTATCTTCGAACGTAAACTTCACATGGCATTTCTTCAATGAAAAACTACTAATTTAGTAAAGTCGTAGAAGAAACATTGTCTACCTTGGGGTGTAGATTTACCCCCTTTCGGGATAATATACCATTTTAAAATCAGATAGTATCAGGTACTTGCGTTTTTTTTGTTCCGAGTTTCCCATATTTCGATGCTTGCAACTGTCATGATCATGGTTGAACTGAAGATCTTGCGGGTAGGTGACACTTACTATAAAACAGAATAAAATGAATATTTAAGGGGGTTCCCATCCAACAAACGTGATTTGTTGCTCATTTTTATATATTGGTACGGAACCCTTCGTGCGCGAGTCCCGCTCGCACTTGGCCGGTTACTTAGTATTTGTTGTTATAGCGGCAACAGAAATACATCATGTGATAATTTCAACTGTCTATCCCGGTTCATGAGATACATCCTGGTGACGGACAGACAGACAGCAGAGCCTTAGTAACAGGGTCCTTTTACCCTTTGGCTACTCAAAAACACATGATCTTTCTTTAGAAGCCGTCAGCGAATGTTGAACAGCTATCTGCAGCGCTAGTGGCGCGCGGCCAGGAGTTGCAGATGATGGAGGAAGAGATCACGAAGCTGAAGAACCACCGAGAAGATATTGAATTATTGAAGGCACAGCTTGATCTTTACAAGTTAGTATTACTCCTTTGACGCATGGCTTTGTAAACTCAAATCAAGTTTATAACTAAAACTATTTTATTTATTTCGATTATAGACTGGCCTAATAGCTCAGTTGGTTGTAGCCCTGCCTTCTGAATTGTATGTAGGCTGTGGGTTTGATTCCCACGCGGGGCAAACATTTGTGAGATGGACATGGGTCTGGGTGTCATATTATATTCATTATATTCGGTTTTTTTTTATGAGAATGAATGACGTTGCGAGCTTGTCGTTCACCTGATGTTAAGCAATATGTATGTATTTTCAAACAAAAAAGGTTATAAGTATTGTATCAGTTATCTGGTTCCGATAGTACAAGCTATGCTTAGTTTGGGGCTAGATGGCGCTGTGTGAAATGTCCACACATATTTATTTATTTGTGAAACCATACTGTGCCAATAATTATCTCGATTTATCTATTATTGACCGTGTATTGTGGTATCAGATATAGGACCACCCCATCTCTTCCCGTCGTCGCCATAAAAGCCGAAGAGGGAATGGGCAGCACCATTCCCTCGGTGTATTAAAATCTACTGAAGCTTTATGAAGGAGGCCTTTAATAAATAAATAACGCCCAACGATTACATACATAGATCCTGGACCCTAACTAGGATCCCCTGTATCTAGGGACCCAGGACCTACGAGGACCATGGTCCCACAACACCCAGATACAGAACAAGTATTTGCGCTTTTTTTTTTCGGTACAAATACTTGTCCTGTGTCGGGAATCGAACCCGCCACCTCCGGGTTATGAGCCGACCTGCTCAACCACCACACCACGGACGCTGTCAGCTTTGTTCAACAGTAGACGTTATCGGACTGATATTTATCATTTTCGAGAACAGTTGGTGGATTTTTTACGTGTAGTGAGACTAACAAATGTATAGAAATTGTTGTGACTAACAAAAGATTTTGGTGTGATGGCTTAATAGCCAGCGAGATAAGCCAAAAGCTGTGCTTCGGTGAACTTTTAAATAGCACACCCGTTATTACCGTTTTTTTTGTTGTACAAAGTGACTAGTATTCACAATTACAATTTTGTTGTTTGTGTTGTTCTAAGGAGCGACTTTGAAGCGGAAAGAGACGCCCGTTCCAAGATGGCGAGCGAAAAGGATTCCATCGCAACCGATTTAAGAAAAGCAAAGAAGTTGAACGATGAGCTGAAACAGCAGGTATCAATAGCTTTCTTTTTCTTAAGTCTATCACACCCTTTGCAAACTTTCTTGGGTCGCATTCGTCAAGTTATAGTAAAAAGTAAAAACCGCCTTAAATTATTATTTTTGTTCCATTTTTGCAATTGTGTAAAAAACATTTGACGAAATGGAACAAAGCTTTTTTTCACCTCAGCAGCTCGAAATGGCACCCTTGACTGCGAGACTGCGTGAGACAAAGTAATATATTATGACTTTGCGGTAAGTGTATTTAGCCAGCTTTAGGTTACATTTATATTCCCGTGAGTGCCGTAAAAGTCGGCTAAGGGAACATCCAGGGAATGGGCTGCAGCATTCTCCTTGGTCTCCACCATCATAATCTACTGCGATCACCAAGCCGCCTGCCAAGCGTGGTGATTATGGCAAACCCCCCCCCCCCCCTTGAGGCGCCACTTAGAGCAGCCGCTCTAAGTGGCGCTCCCTGGGGGAGGCCTATGTTCAGCAGTGGTCTTCAGGCTGTTAATGATGATGATGATGAGGTTACATTTATATGGAGTTTTAGAGAGAACATGAATTATTTTTTCTTTTGTGTTTTTTGTCATGCTTTTGGCGGGAATGCGATAGTGTTCCTTACTAGGTAATAAGTACCTACCTGTAATGATGTTCTCACTGCTGAGGTGAAAAGTTGTATGTGCTATTCGAGAGCAAAGTTTTTACATCTCGTGCCTTTGAATCCCTTCCTCGCTCAGGATTCTAACTTAGAATCATTCGCTACGCTCGTGATTCAATGCTAGAATCCTTCGCTTGCTCGGGATTCAACATTAGTACTTGACACAAAAATCAACTTTGCTCTCTTGTTGCACAAGTAACTATTAAACTTTCACGATTGTTTACTACGTTTTTAATAGTACTTACGGGATATTTACCGTGATTAGAATCATTTTGGAGTTCCCGATATTTCGGAGTGAAGTTTATTTGTATTTTGTATTAATTGTACTATTAAAAACGAAAGCTTTTTTTTTTTTTGTAAAAACAACGCAATGTTTTCATATATAGGTACTGATGAACTGGGCTTTACTACGACAACCAGCTATTTTATGCAAACTCTATCTTATAAAGTGCGCGCACTGCACTGCGCACGTTATCTTGTGATAGTCAGCACAGTCTAGTTATAGAATTTCTCGACTAGTAATAAGTCTCATTTGGCCAGTAATTTCACTATTTACATCGCCCTTCAAACCAAAACTTTGTAGTGGTGGTATAGGTACCTCTACCTAGACAAACAGGTGAGATAGTGGTTAAGCGCAAGCCTAACAAAAAATAAAAAATAAAAATTTGCAGCAACTACCATCTAGTTACGACCATGAACTAGATTGTGAAAAAAAACCTGTAATATGATTAAATTGTAATGAAATTAGCTGAGTCAAGTGTATTTGAAAATTACAAAAAAAAATGATTGAATTACGTTCGTCGATTGCCCAACGCCACCCAGGATGATGACGATGGTGATGATATCCGTTTTAAAATTCGAGCTGTGGTTTTTGGTTAATGTAAAATATAAAAGTAATGAACAATTAAATATATTTTTCATAAATTAATTAAAAATTAAAGCATTAATTGAAAAAATAAGTAAAATCGGTAAATAAACTTTTACCGTTTCTGGACAGGGCCTGTCTCTTTCTCGCTAAACAGAGCGCCTCCGCATTTACTATGAAAAATCCACCTGTGACGTCACATGCCAAAGAGATTGTATGTATTCATATTCATTTATTCATTTATTGTGCACATATAATACAGACTATATATTTAACAGTAGCTTGTCTTAAGGATCAATATATGTGCCCTGGAAGGGCGCTGCACATTTTAGTACATTTTGAGTGGTTTCTAAAATAATAAAAGTTATGTTGTTACATGTCAATAATCCTATTCCTATTTAATTCTAATTGTATTATTTACGTTAAATCTAATTACTATTGTTATTATTATCATTAAATTAATAATAGTCAGGAGCTTACAACATTTAAAAAGATTATTATTAATATATACTATCTACACTTCACATCCTATTCCTTCATGCGCAGGCAATTAGATTCATGTAAAGCTACCACAGCTTAGTAATGAGGTACTATGAAGAACCCAGCTCTGATGTCACTGCCTGTTTGAGTTGTGTCTCTATTCCTGTTTTTAAAATGGCAGTCAAATTGTCATTTTTTGAAATCTTTTATGTTTTCACTACTTTTCATTTTTTGAGGAATATTATTTATTTATGCAATAAAAAATAGTACTTAGTCATCATGCCTATTCCCCCCTTCCCAGCTGGAAGAGGTCCGGCGTATAAACCCGGTAGTACACCGGAGCGCGACCAGCAAGCGTCCCGCGCAGCCGGCGCCCGCCAGGCCCGCGCCGCCCGGCCCCGCCGCTACCGGGAATACGGTCAGTATTACTTGTGGGGTATTACCTGGGACTTGTTGGGTATTACCTGGGACTTGTTGGGTGTTACGTGGGACTGGTGGGATGTTACGTGGGACTTGTTGGGTATTACCTGGGACTTGTCGGGTATGACCTGGGATTTTTTGGTTATTTACCTGGGATTTGTTAGTTATTTATTTATTCATTACAAAAACACAACATTCGAACCTGGAATTTATTGGGTATTTAATTGAGATTGTTGGTTATTTTATTATCTAAAAATTCGACGCTCAAGGAGTTCTTTTTTTTGTACCAAATAAATATATAAATAAATAACCGCAAAGTCCAAACTTATCAGTTACCCAGGAAATTTTGTTGGGTATTCACTGGGACTTATTAGGGTTTTATCTGGGATTTGTTAGTTACCTATGAGTTCGTGGTTATTTCAGACTAATTGATTAATACCTGGGATTTGTTAGCTGGGACTTGTTGGGTATTACTTAAGATTTGTTGGGTATTGTTTGAAACTTGTTGGTTATTTTATTACATGTTCATTTAATTTACAAGCATCCAAAACTGCCATGTTTTCATAAATTGTATGTACTTAACATATTTATTTACTATGCCCTAATATTCCATACTTATAATACGCTACTTATACATAAGGTTGTCAAAAAGAAGCCTGCAAATAAGGGTGAAGACACACCGAGGGAGAAAACGCCGCCACCTCTTCGTTTCGACTGCCCAGTGTGCGACCAGCCTTTCAAAACCCTTGTCTTACTCCAGCACCATATAGACACATGCATTGCTAATAGCAACAGTTAATATAGACTATATTATATGTAAATTCAATATAAATAATATAATTACAAAGATTTTATAATAATTAATGCATTTAACAGAACTTGCAATTCATTTTATGCATTTTAACTTTGAGCTACATCAATTTACTGTTAGTCTTTTTTTATTGTGCTGTTATATGTTTTTAAGTATTTTGGTTTAATTAGAATAAATGGTTTAATTGGTTTTAAATAATTTTATTTTATTATTATTATTTCTGCATTTTCTTTAAAAATATACAAATCAACGGGTAAGACGGTTGGCAGTGTCGTTTGAGTGTTGTATATGTGGTTTGCACTGTTTTACTAATATTTAATCGAATTGGATCGAAATTAATTAAAAATTGTGCATCACAGTTTTTGCATGAATGAGTTAGACTGTTATGTTGTCGTGTATACTATTTTTTAAAGCTATATGGTTATTGTTTGCTAGATTCCGAATTAGGCTTGAATGTCATGCGTGTGCGCAGAAGTAAGCGGTCCGGCGTAGTAATGTATTCTAGTATTTATCATCATCATCAACAACCTGAAGACGTCCACTGCTGAACATATACCCCGCAGAGCGCCACTTTGACCGGCTGCTCGCTCCTGCATGTTTTCACCAGATCGTCGGTCCACCTAGTAGGGGGCCTGCCGACGCTGCGTCTTCCGGTTCGTAGTCTCCACTCGAGAACCTTTCCTCCCCATCGGTTGTCAGTTCTACGAGCGATGTGGCCTGCTCATTGCCACTTCATCTAGCCAATACTAAGAGCTATATCGGAAGCACTTTAGTTCTTCTGCGGATCTCCTCATTCCGGATCTTATCTCGCAGGGAAACACTGAGCATAGCTAGTATTTATAGTGAGCGCAAAAAGCTATTTGTATAGCTCAAAAAGCCATTTTTTTTTATAGGTTCACAAAGTCATTTAGCCCCAAAATAGGCATTTAGCGGTGCATTTTGGGATATTTTTCTCTTTCACAACTAAACATTGCGTTTCGGTATCATATTCATATTTGAAAATGTTTAATATATAGTAATGAAATCTCCACTTGAAGATTTTAAAATCCCTCATAATATAATGCTGTTATTTAGGCTACCACAGTTTAAAATTGTATACTATACAGGATGTTATTTAATTCATTAGCATAAATTGAGCGCATGATAGTACGTTATTTATAGATGATTATTAAAGAGTAAAGAGCGTAAATGAAAATGCTATTATTCAAAATTATGAAGATTGCCGCGCTGCCTGATGCAGTAGGCACGGATGGTTTTGATACCTTTAAACGTTTTTTTACCTTTTAAGTACTGCATTATTTTAATTAAATTTAATATTGTAGCATTTGATTAAGTAAGTTATTTCATTTTTTGGGGTTATTATTATTAACAAACCGATGTGTTAGATTTCAAAAATTTTGGTCCTATTGTACCTAGTTTCAAAGGATGCTAATGAATTCAATTACACCCAATATATAAAATTTTATTTCTTAATAGCGGGCGTTTAGATTATTATAATTTTATTTCGTCTGTGCCAAATTTATATAATTAAGATATTTTATTTTAATTTATTGTATTGTTTGAATAATTGGATGTGTATCTGATAATAAAATAATTTCAGTTCATAAAATATAACGACATAAATCATACGTTTTTCTCACTCGCACGTATGCGTTTTGTGCATATCCCACATAACATCATTATGCCCATCTCGTGCATCTTTCAGTATTTCCTAGCTTTCCGTTAAAGAAGCATAACTCGGCTTAGAGGCGTATCTGACTGTTAGATGTTTTTTTGTTCCATCGCTAACCTTAATTATAACCCGCTCCAATAAAAGATAACATCTGAAAATGAAGCCTTATTTTTTACTCAGTTGCATCCCAATCGACAACAACAAACACAACTCCCTTTTTTACTCATTTAAAATAGATATCTCGATAGACTAAAATTCTAAAACGAGTAAAAAAATGGATGTTTATGTTCCGATGTTAACCTATATTATAACCCGCTCCAACAAAGATAACATGAAAAAGACGTCTAATTTTTTTACTCATTTGTATCCACTAGATATCTATTCTAAAATGAATAAAAAAGAGGAGTATAGAACGGAAGGTCTTTTTCGATGTAATTTTTGTTGGCACCCGTAATAATATATTGAAATACGTCATAATGAACACAAAATCATTATTTCCAGGTGTACACTTGCCCTAAATGCATGAGGTTCTCGTGCGAGCAGTACAAAGTGATGGAGGACCATTTCGACTTCTGCCTCGACGATTTCTAACCATTTGGTATGCTAAAATGAACTTTATTACCTAAGTAATAAGGAAACGGCAAGTGGTTTATTTTAATACTTTTTATGAGATTTATTGACGGATAATGTATATTTGTCTTTTTCTTACGTGTGATTTAACTGGATTTAATGTATTTCCATTCTGTTCTGTATGTAAAAATTTTAGAAATACGTTTATTTTATTGGTGTTTATAATTGAACTTCTAACTTGTGCTATGCTTGTAAAACGTGTAAATTCGTGGTTTTAATCTGTACTGATAATTAATTGACAAAGCTTATTTGGCTGCTAAGAAATTATGTTTTTATTAATTTAGGTAACAAATTATTTACCTAATGTTGTTGCATGGCATTAGAATTTGTATGGAACTAAAACAACCACTTGCTGTATTCCATAGAAGAAGTTGGCCTAGAAACCTTCAAAATAGCAAAATGCTGTGAAAACTGGATTTTAACCGTAAAAATCTTATTTCACCATCTGCGCCACTTTTAATCTTTCTCCAGAAAAATGAGTACGATTACTCTAAATCTTGGAAGCAATATGAGTATTACAGCGTATCTGTTAAATAATTATAACCTGTGCCAATAAACGGTTTGTAAATGGCGATTTCACATAAGTCATAAGTAGGACATTCTAACTATTGAAATTACTGAGACTTTATGATCTGATCTTACAGTCTACGTATTACAGATTTACGCTCAGTCGTGAATTTGTGCTCAAGTCAGGATAACGTGTGCACTTGTGCAGTGCACGCGAAACTTTATAATTTAGAGCTCCGAGTGATACAGCAATCTGGTATGGGCTGCCGTGACGCTTACCATCAGGCGAACGGCTAGCTTGTCACGCCATTCGTTTACATCTTAGAGCATGTACTAAAGCATAGAGAGATCATCAAATGATATTATATTTGTACTGCTCACACGTCTCGCTACGTCAATGGCGAAGGAAAGAAACAAACATATAATTATAGTGATTAGCTAAGCTTGCGATAAAGACTGTACCATTTTTTCGAATCGAGTCAACTGTTTTTTCTATACAAATCGGTCAGACTTATTATTACCCGCCGAAATTACATGGTGCATGCAACAACCAAGTTTTGGCCTGCCTGCCAAGTTTTGGTTTTGGAATGGGTATTCCGCCTGATATAAAACAATTTAAGTTGGTAGGACAGATCACCAATAATGGTACGCTATAAATCCAAGTTCTCTCTTTAATTATACAAAAATAAGGCCCACCCATCCCGCCTGACATTTTAAATTGGTAAGATTAAAACAGTACAAAGTGTCTATAAAAGTGGTACACATGCAACATAATCATATCAATCAATCAATCAATCAAATATTTATTGACATAGTTTAAGTACAAACATTTTTATACGAAGCCTCCGGTCCCCGAACTTGTTGAAAACTGTGTTTCGGGGTCCGGCGTCTTCTCCCATAATGAGGCACAATCCAAGTTCTCTATGCTTTATTTAGTAGGTTAGGTACATACTCTACGGTTTACATGCACAAAAGTGATGCCACCTTACGCCTATATTGGGAACTTTTGGTGGGCGTAAAAAGAATATGACCGTCGTATTACGACGTCATTTTCAAACCGTTCCGTTACTGGCTTTTTATAATAATATTTTTAATACTAGTCCCTTAGTACCAATGAAATTGAAGTGTCGAATTTCAAATCTCTTTCGAGATACTATCGTCCGTCGTTTGATCTAGATTTATTAATATTTTTTTATTATACCTTCTAATTTAAAAATTTAATGTAGAAATTGTGATATATAAATTTAGCAAGTAATACGTAAATGTACCTTTTCTCTTTTTCTAAACCTATTTGATCAAGAGTAAACTTAAATCTTAATTAGTTATTAGTTTTGAGAATGAAAGTATTTGTTAATTAAAATGAACTACGTTATAAAAAAGGTGTTATAAATAAAATGAATTTTAATTAAATTGTTTTTTAAATTATACATTGTCAGCATTTTGGTATCAATAACAATAACTTTTATTCTGTCTTGGGGTCTTATCAAGAATAGTCTTATACCTAGATGTTGGAACGAAATATCTCGTCTTGTAAAACCACACCTCGCCACAGACCACAAATAATTAAATATGCCACTACACTCTTAGAGCATTTAAAAAAGGAGGTGGCAAGGCAAGGCGTTCCTTTCTGTCGGTCATATGGCGCTACTTGGTCATCTACAATATCCTAATGTGCGTGTAGAAACTGCGTAACTACGCTAGTTTATATAACGGTGTGCGTGTTTTAAGATGGTTGCCGGCGTGCGTTTACACGCACCGTTTGCGCGTGTGCTATGCGTGTCTACCTAGTCCCCCGTAGAAATTGGCAGAAAATGGTGCTTGCTGATTATAACGTTAACATCTCCAGTTATAGATGCTCTAAGTACTACACTACTACGGAACGGAAAATCACTGGAAAGAACGCGAGACGCAGGACCAAACACCGTTGTCTGGTCGAAACTTTTACGGGGAAATTACCGTGCTTATAATATCAGCGCTGTATTATAATTAGATACCTCATTTGCATTTGACGTCATTAGAGACTTGATGACGTAAAGACACGGGCTTGTGGCTAAATTAATAAAAAACAAAATATTTGCGATAAATATTGTGCAGGAAAGAAATTCCCAAACACGTTATAAACAATTAAATGCAAATGAGATTCGACAGCGTGTGGAAAATATTGACCGAGATTGCTGTAAAGCTCAGTTTACATCGACGGATCTCTACAAAACATAGTGAACTTTACATCAATTGTGTAACGTACAAAGTAAAAGAATAAAGAAATCCCGAGAATGCGGGAGAATTCTCTGGAAGATTTATAAGCTGTAGTAGTTTGTACGTTATGCAATTGATATACAGTTCATTATGCTATGTATGTACATTTTAAATATAATGTGTGGACATTTCACACAGCGCCACCTAGCCCCAAACTAAACATAGCTTCTACTATAGGAACCATATAACTGAAACAATATACTTTTTGTTTGTAAATACATACATAGAATACAATACAACACCCAAAACCCACAGAACAAACACCTATGTTCACCACGCAAATGTTTGTCCCGCGTGGGAATTGAACCCACAGCCTACAGATCGGAAGGCAGAGTTACTACCAACAGCGATCAGGCCAGTCGTTGGCCAGTCATTGTACAGTTTCGTTCGCTCCCGTTCTATTCCGCGGGCATTGTATTATGTTTGTTGTTTATGTATGTATGTAATTATGTATGGGTAACCGTTTTTTCCTATGTTATCATCAAAATGTTGCCTATGTTATCAGGTAAAAAATCTATTTTATCATCAAAATAAATACATATTTAAATATTTGTGGAATATTTTTCAGTTTATAATTCATATACGTTACTTATATAAGCGATTTGACCGTTTGTTTTTGTTAAAGTCGTTTTTAGGGTTCCGCACCCAAAGGGCAATAATCGAACCCTAATAATAAGCTTCCGGTTTCGGTCTGTCGACTTATAAACGGCTAGATACTTATATCTTTATAGGTAGCGGGCTGAAGTCTATAGATTAAACGTAGGTACAGTGTACACCCTACTTGCCATCATGTTCTACTCTCCTAGAGAACGTCTTCTATCCTCTTCTCCTGACAACAGCCCAAGCTAAGGCTCGCTTTATGTGACGTGACGCTATAAAGGTCGTTAGATACCAACATTAGCATGTTCAAAAGAAAAGAAAACAGTGGGGAAAAGTGTTTATCATCTATCGTGTTGCCATGGAAAGTTAGTAAATGAGTATATTGTACTAAATTGTTTAGTATAAAACAAGAAATTCTGTCTAGGACGTTATAAAAATTTAAAAGTTAGTATTTCTCATATACTTATAGGTATACGTAGTAGGTATAATAATATGTTGATTGTTAAAAGACTGCAATATTTTTTCCTATTTTATTATAATACTTTTTGTGTTATCATAATTTTTTTCCTATTTTATTACAATAAATTTTCCATATTTGAGGAATATTTTAATTGTAAAATACTTTGTATGTTTAATTTAAGTCGCCATGATGACATTTTACCGTTTAATATATTTTAAATATTTTTTTGTGAATTTTACTAATTAAGGCCCTTAGCACAATGTGTGTAAATAAATATTATGCCATAACGTTAATTATGTGATATTAACATGTCTAATAAATGAGAGTAAAAATGTAAAATTGGTTATCAATATATTTTATTTATCATTGATTCAAACGTTCAATCCATAAACAAGGCAATAAGGTACTTGACTGATTTATTTCTACTTTCTAAGTTACACTGCCTACATTTGTACACACGATCTGTTTTGCTAGAAAGGGACTGGGGACGTCCACTACTGAAACTTTACAAGCGTACTTACTACCCTTTCCCATTCTGTATATATAATCTTAAACTATGAATAAATTAAATAAAATTAAATACCTATGTGTGAACTTGACATGATGACTGTACTCTTCTGATTAAGAAGAAATTAAAAAGACAGGGTCTTTCTATTTCGATTACAGACACCAAGATGGTAGATTGGCAATCGCTTGGCAATAGGTATTTCCTAAGTAGAGTATATAAATGTCTTGTCATTTCTTTATTTACAGCGCCACCTGTATTTCACTGACGTAGGTATATCAATAGCGTATTTCCTCAGGTTTTTTGGAAGGGGTTGTAAGGGGTTTCAATGATAATTCAAAATAGATTTTGAAATGAAATATATTTCATGTAACCCGTAGCGTTTCTTAGCTGATTTTTTACTTATAAAATGTATACAAATTACATTAATATTTTCCTAATATTCAATTTTGATACAAATATATTTTTTCGTGTGCTACAAACTTTATAAATAATACGTACATAATTACAATTAGCTAATTTAATTTCTAGTGTCTTGTGGACATAATCTTGGCACCTTTAGTTTCTACTTGTGATGTTTAGAAACGCTAATAGAAAACTAATAAAAGATGAGATTCGAACACAGAGAAGAAAATGGCGGAGCTAAACTTTAAAATAAGTATATAAACCGCAACTTAAGAGTTAATTGAAGTTAAACGAGTAAGCAAACACACGGGGATTTTACCACTGGTAAGTGATACATTTTTAAGGTGTTCGCTTACCATACCGGCCTTGCACCATCAAGGCATCTCCAAGGAAAAAGATCCGGAGCGATGGCAGTCTCTGATATGTGAGCGACGACCTTTAAAGATTTTTATGTGATGTTGCCCTTTTATTTGTTACCAAAAATCTGTAATATTTTACAACGGTAATGTATTCCAGCTGTCAACTTTAGGAAGTGAAGTTAGAACAAAAACTTTTCGTTACTGGTAGCAATTTGAGTAGATAAAGTTAATTACCAGTGTGCTTAATTATATTGTATTCAACACTAAAGCACTGGTATCTTAAACAATGCACTATTAAAATAGAAAAATTAATAAATAAACCGTAAAACAAATAATAAATAGGTCGGAAGTAATATAAAAATAATCTTTCGTTTAAATACTTAGGGCTAAAATTAAAATTAATAAAATCAATGATTCGTCTGGTATTAATCAAAAACTGGATGAAAAGGGTTTGACATGTGATATTTGGGAATAAAGAATTGTATTCTATGTATTGTATTTGTGTCTTTCTATTTAAATGAGACGTAAAATAAATGTTATCCTCTAAAGTTCGAATTGGTAACTTACGTTTGAAAAATAATTGCAAAATCGAAGTTCGTTCTAAATACAAAATATTTTTGTAAGCTGATATTTTTTATGTTGTTTCATTTCCAAAATTAAAGGTCTCATTTACAATAATATTTATAGTAATATATTTACAGTTATTATGTATGTATTTATAACATAGTGTTTATAATGTAAATGTAATAAATATTTGCAATTTTTAATAACTAGTCTAGTATGAAATAAAATGCTGGAGAAATAATACAAGATAAATTAGGCCTTTTGAGTTATTTATATCTACAATTTGATACTAAGTAAGGCTAATTTTAGGCTATTTATTTATACAATACCTATACCGTAAATAATACAAACAGAAATTAAAAAGCGTACGTAAGTATTCAACGAAATACTGCGAATGGAATGCGCCACAATTAAAATTAATAAAAAAGATAATCTCAGTCGGATTTTCAAGAGACAGATAAGAAAAATAAGATGACCAGCATCGACACAAGAATTGGCCTCTCTCTAATATTTGAATGTTTTTATACCTAAGAGGTGACTTACAGAAACAAATCATTAATGTACTTTACACTCCTGTACGAAGCCTACAACACATAGTAACACAAATATCGTAATATACATTGTAATACATGTCCTTATCATTACCTTAATTAAAACTATAATTAGTTGCGAACATAAAATAAATTTACGTCGCGGTTAGACTAGAATACGTTGAGGATAGATAGCAGACGTCAAAATGGAGGAACTTTTTGTCTCTGCTTATATTTTTGTGTAATGTTGGCAAAGCGGTGGATTTATATTGGCCTTTAGTTTATTCTATTTTTTAATAGATGGCGCTTTAGACTTGGGTTTTTCAAGATGGCGTCTCGTATGTTTTGTCGCTGAGTATTGCGCTGTTAGCGTTTGCCGACGTAGTCGATCATCTGATCTATTTGTTCTTTCTCGTCGTAGAGGTACAAAGACTCCATACATCCCTTGAAGTAGGGCGTGGTGAAGCATTTCGACCTGCAAACCAAAAATAACCTTATTAAAATCTTTTTATTTATTCAGAAGAATAGAAAAGAGTGAGAAAATAAAGGTGATTGGAGAAATTTTAATTGCCATCTTTCGTAATGAAACATTCGTTGACTTCTATCTACATGAAGTAGGTACAGATGAGCACACACGCATATACCGTGTTTCCAATTCGTGATCAGTATCACGATTTTCTACAAAATTATAGTTAAAATGTTCTACAAATAAGTACACGACGATACCTAATGTCTGCGCAATGCTAATGTGTACCTATGAAAAATTATGTGATTGTTGATCACATTAAATAGAACGCATTGAACGTTAAAAAGAGACTTCGTTATTTTTATGTAATTATTTAATCAGTACAATTATTATTTTTTGCTTAAACTCGAAAACCTTTTCACAAAGGACTAAAAGTTTTCAGATAGTAAAATGAAAACCTTAACACATAAAATGTGAAAATAAATCAATTTCATTTTAAAGCGCTATGTAAAATGATCAACTTGTGAAATAGCATAAATTATTTGATAAGAATAAGTGAAGAGTTTATAGCATATAAGTTTTAATAGCTTAATACTAAACATGCGTATAAAATAAGAAAAGATGTAGGTAGTCTAATGCTGAAAAGAAGAGGCTCATGTTAAAGAAAGATTTAAAAAAACCCATAGCACCTAAGTATTAAAACCTTTATCAGATTTTTCAAATTATATTAAAAATACGTGCAGAAGGAACAGCATGCTGTTATTGATCCTAATAAAATTAAGCTTTGTTAGAAGGAGCAGTAGAGTTTAGTCAAGAGACAGCGAGATAAAACCAACTGGTACCTAAATCTCTGGGATGGCCCCGTGTATTTGTATTATATATTGCTTGAAAAGTTCTAACTTGTCGTCCTCTCGTAGCACTTCCACGCAACCCTTGAAGTAGTCTGTCGAGAAACAGTCTTTCCTGTGCCCCAACAAGGAATAATACATTTAATTACATGTTTATATTTTATACAATATTACAACAGTGATGGTCCTGAATGAAAATATATTTTATTATAAAATTAAGATTTTCTTTTAGTTGTAGGTAATAATTTAATACAATATAATAAAATTGACATCGATAACAACATCAAAAAAGGAAAGTTCACGATAAATAAACAAAATTGATAAACTTTACAACAACGCCATCTGTTGCTGAAATACGTCACAATATTCGAACAAAATATCGAATTACCTGCATAGGGTGAACAGCTGAGGTTCGCGGAAGAGGTTGTAGCAGTCATCGCAGATCCTGTCGAGTCTTGCAAATATGGCGGCGTCGTAGACTCCTTTGCATTCTAGCGAGAAGAAGGACCGTCTCGCGACGTGGTGTGGTGCGTTTGAAGGGGGCGCCGCAGCGGCTCCCAGCGTCACCGCTAGCACTGCAGCGCACGCGAATTGGACTAAGCTTAGATGCATCTGGAACAAGGAACGACGATTGTAGTCTTGTTTCAAGGCAACTTGTCTTCGAGTTAACTACTGGGAATTCTAGCTCTCAATATCTTAATAGATTTGGCCCTGTTAATTTATGAATAGGGAACATAATATCTAGGATCTTGATAATTGATTACTTGATTAACTCTGATGACGCTCTCTATAAATATATCCTAAAAATATAGCGGTGCTTTTCTGACAACGAGGAAATGAAACGTCAGATATATTTTAATGTGTTTCTGATAAATATTTTTAATAAGAATTAGCTAAGTATGCATATACCTAATTAGGTACGCACCAAAAAGTGAAGGGTACCCACTTTATTATTTACCAATTAGCAATGCAATGTTCAAACTTTCAAAGGAAGTGAACGTAATTAATCTGAAATGTATGCGTAAATTGTCGTTGCTTTTAGTCGGTCGGTAAACTACATCCGTTAGAGCTGCAACATAAATCTTGTATTTAGCAACATGATCATCAATTTTCATCACCGAGATAGATGGACTGGTGTTGCGAGATGTGTAAATGCTGGTTACAAGAAGCGAGACGCAGACTAATTGAGGTGTTTTTTTACTTGTACAAAATTATCATCATCATCATCATCATCATCATCATCATCATCATCAATCATCTAAAGACGTCCACTGCTGAAAATAGGCCTCCCCCAGAGAGGGCCACTTTTAGCGGCTGCTCGCCTCGTGCATCCATTGGCTCCCCGCGCTTTTAACCAGATCGTCGGTCCTAGTGAACAAAGTTATATGCGGATTCCAAATGACATGCATCACCAATGGCATATTTGGCAAAGCTCATTATGACCATAGCTTAAAAGTTTTATATAGATATAAACTTGCAAGACGTGGTTCGCGTATGCTAAGTAGCATAATTTTCTGGTTTCTAAAGAATTACGCAAAACGTTGGATACGAGACCGCAGGGGGTTCAACTTAGTACCTAGTACCTTCTGGAATACCTACTTAGTACCTAACGAGATTACAGTAACCGAGGTGAGGGCAGCCGGACCGGCTCCAACCCGTAATGCGTAAAGTGAGTAGTGATAACTCTACGGGCCTGCGACCACACACGGTCAAAAGCCAACACCTTACCGCAAAGAATCAAGGTCTAAACTCCAATATCAAAGTTATAAATAAAACATAAAATAAGGACCACCTCAGCCTTACCTGCTGAGGTTATTGGACAATTATCGATGGTTCGAATTAACTTGTAATGGTTTTAGTAACAACCATCGCTGTTGGTTATAGAAAATAACGTTCCATTTTTAAGGGAAAGGAAAAAAGCCGAAAATTGATTAGGTACCTAAGCTTGACTGGGAGGAACGGCTCACCCACGCCCACATTTTATGTTAATAGCTATTGATTGATTGTCACCACAAATAGTTTTGCTAAACATTTAGGTTTCATCACAATAAGTTATGTATTACACCCGAAATGGCAGGCGGCATTCCATTCATCAAAGTTAAATAATTTATTGTAAATCGGCTATTTTTAGCACGTTTCTTCAAAAAAGATATTAAACGTATTGCCTTGTCGGAACGTTTCCTCGTTCGAACGGGAACCGGTTACCGTAACCACCGGGTTGTCTCCACCGGCCGTAATGTAAGGCTTTCAGCCCGTTTGCGATAACGAGGCGGACGTACAAGGGAGGCCCTACGACTGATTCATGAAGGGACATCAACACACGCCGACGATATAATAAACTCACGAACGTGCAGTGGCAAGTCATTGTAGAGCTTAGACTTATTCTAAGTTGTAGAGCTTTGATCTAACGCGGTGACAGGGAAAGTGGTACCTACAAAACTAAGGAGGCTAACTAAGGCGCAGTTCATACATTATACATTAAGATTCCATAGTTTCTAAGTGGATGAGGAGTGAACGCACTGCCTATCGCCTCACACATCTGCAGCAAATTGCCGTCCACGCACTCATGCGCACACCGGGTGCATAGTAATTACGGTCGCCGAGCTAGACTGCTCGGCTACCACCCAAGGCGTAGATAAAACTCCGCACAGCCTTCTTAGAAAAAAGTATAATTGGTCCTTCGAGCCGGTACTTCAAACTAGTTTTAGTGGAGTTGCATCATTTTGAAACTAGTGTAGGTACTACCTACTACTTAATCAAAGGCGGTTCAGTAAATTATATATCGGAAAATAAATTGCCTCCCATTTCAACAGCAGTTAACTATCGCAGAGGCTTAATTTATATTGCGCATACGCAGCTTAGTCTCGCCAGTTTGCTTCTACTTCGGTCATGCCCTAAAATGTAGTGGTGGCTGCATCAGACGGTATGGCACCTTTCGTCGCGCAGTCGTGTCGCAATGCAACTGTGAAATACTAAAACAGGTCTTGAGTGGGGTCTTGAAGCTACGTACTTTGCACCAACTCTGTAGGTAAATATCATTTAAGTAGGCACCTAATAAGTAGTATTTTAGCGTAGATCTTAAGAATTAATGACGAATAATTTGTCGTATTATATATGAGACTAAATTGATAACTACAAAGTAAAACTACATTTAGCAATATTAAATGATAATGGGTGAGGCACATGACACATCAGTCTCAAAACATACAACCGATGGGGAGGAAAGGTTTTCGAGTGGTGACTACGAACCGGAAGACATAGCGTACACCGGCCCTCCGAAAGATGGACCGATGAACTCTCAGAGACGTTGACTGCATGAGACACAAGTTCGTATGCACTTCTCCCGGTTGATGATGATAGGTACTTTTTAACTAAAAAACTATTAGGTACACCTACCTATTTTGATGTAACGCAATTTTCGCCCTAAGCATTCATCTGATACGGTTCGATTGACTCACCAACTCACCACTCGCAAACTTCTATCGGATATGCAAATACGGCGTGAACATTGGACGTAACGTAATCCAAACAATGCGACAGGCTGTGGCTGGTACCTACTAGTTATCTTCGCAAACGATCTGTCTGTAATTATGTAGACTTGCATTGTGGTTGCGAGCGCCAACCTTCGCGCCGACCTCTGCCCGTGGCCTTTGCAAATTCACGCATGGGCTCTTACACTATTTGAATTGGCTAAGACTAAGAATCAATTTTTTTGATTGAAGTATTCTTCTTACTACCTGACCCGCCCCGGCTCCGCACGGGTTATTTGGTCCACCCACCCGAACGCACACACAATTTAATTTAAATTCCAGCCAATTCGGACTGTCAAAGTCCGCACGCTTGGGCTATAAATTAAATCGAAAGTTGCTATAAGGTCCTACTTACTGCCGTAATGATTAAAATGTGGGTACCTAAACTATTAGTTCCTTATAAGTAGGTATATAGTATGAGGCGTTTTATATAAGACCGGCAGGTAACTCTTAACAGTCCCCGCTTATTATCTATTATAGCATTTTAAGCGTCGCCAATGGTACGCTATGCAGTGCATTGTAATGCCATTATTGCCGGCAATACGCAATTTATTGCCTTGACGAGCTGGTTGCACGTTGCAACCCCTGAATTAGTTTTCTTAGGCTTCGCAACCTAACCTCTTGCTGAAGCATTTTCTTCTGTGGAACAGAGGCAGGCAAACCGTTTCCCATTTACTGAGGCACAATGATGCCCTCTCTGGAAGAGAGTTAGGCGATCCACCGCGCTGGCGAAGTGCGTGTTAGTAGATTAATAAGTGCTTAGGTAGGTAGGTACAATTACATGTTCTAGGATTTTGTCATTCTTAAACATGCTAGATTAATCACAACTCCTTTACCGTTATATGAGCGAGTGCAAATTCCGCACATAACGTTAAAAGTCATTGGTGCAAGGACGAACGGTATTCGAACCAGGGTTTAACATAATTATTAAGTGCAAAAGAGGTAGGCAACGAGAAACGAAAAATTTAATATTTTCTTACCTATCCTTCATTAGCAGATAGAGTTCACCTAGATCGAAAGCACATCAATTGGCCCGCCTGCTCCTTCGCTTGCTTTTCAATCAATCAAACTTTGCAATTAGCGGCCTAGGTCGACATCGCGTGACGTTCGCGTCAGCACCGATGACCAACAGCTGACAATTAGCCACGTGCGCCCGCGCAATGTAGGTCATCGAAGCTGTGACGTAGGTACCGTATAGGTACAGACATTATGTGACAATTGGGTAACAGTGGTTAGGGAATAAGAAAGAAGTGAGGTAGTGCCATCTAGTTTTGAGTAAGAATAACTTGGCTTCTGAAGGTAGAAGAAATTGTAGAGCGAATAATTTTTTTTTGATTTATATCAATATTGCCGGCGTCGATGACGAATAGGTGCGGAATCGAATCCTATGCATGCTTAAATTTTTTCCTTTACATTTAACTAATATGTTTTAGATCCGTTGATAGGTACAGTTGAAATTCTTTTTCTAATGACTGTTTGGTAGAGTTCGATGAAATTCATTGTGATCATTGAGGTACCTATGTGTGATAGCATGTTTTATTGTCCATGAGCTATCCATAAACTGTATGTTTTATTCGAACATTAAACTCAGTTATTTCACTAAGTATTGAGAATGCGTACGCGCCTCGCTGTCTGCAAGAGACTCACGTCCGCACGCACACACTCACAGCTGTGGCCTACGCTTATCTGTATGCATGAACTAGATGCCTCTAGGCATTCGACGTGGAAATTACGTGAATTTTCCTTTTTCGCCATCACCGCCCGACACTAATTATCTACATTTAAGTAGTAGGTGGTGGTGGTGGCAGGACTTAAAAGGAAGCTTGTTACATTTTTTTCCAGATCGAGACTTCTGAGGTATTATTGGTCTGCCACAGAATAAATAATAGGTATTATTGAGTCGTTGGAGGTAAAATGAGATTAATAAAAAATATCTAAGGCCAAGGGTTCTGAAGCCCGAAGCTGAATCTGTAGCATTTTGTGAGCCACCATTTTGTGTTTGTTGGAGAAATAATTTACTTGAACCAATTTTAAGTGTTAAAAACAGACAGTAAAGCCTTTAAATGAAGGCTTAATGATGATGTCGACGCCCTGGCAGATGTAGTCTATCCCTGTGCCAAGTCCGTGCGTTGAATAGATATCTGCTTGCAAATTGTCTTCGATTACTTACTCAGTACAATTGCATCTTGCATGCTATGTCATTATACAAACAGTTTTCGATTATTTTTAGTAAGACTCTACTTTTACATTTAGCAATTTTAACATTAGTAATAGTAGGTATTATATTATCTGGGGTAATATAGAGACATCAATAAGATATATTCAAGGAGGTTGAATTGAATGTATTTCTATTGGATACTTCATTCTAACAAGTTATGTTCATTCTAGTCAAATAACGCACTCAAAACATGGAATAGTCCGTGCTGTTAGTGCGTCATTTGACTTTTTCATTCACTTGATTGATTTGATTTGATTTGACTCAAATTTTCTGATATAAGTACAAAGCAAAAGGCTTGAGGATCAAAATACAATACAAGAAACAAGTCACATGAAAATTAAAATAAAATTGGATTTTCTATGCACCAACATCGTCGGGAATATCTTCGAGAAAAAATATTGTAAGAAAATTAAAAAAAAAATCTATAATCAGTACCTACTTACCTACGTAACGTTTTTTGATAATCTGGTGGGCGTACTTATATAACAACCTAAGCGCATAGGTATTAATAGTAGGCCCACGCAAGATTTAGTCACATATTCATCACAATCACAAAGGTTGCGAATGAAATTGAGAGCTGAGACAAGGTCACTATTAACTCCATTATTCTGGTAACCTACATCTTTTGTGATGAATTTCTCCACTTTCATTTTCGTAAATGATAAATGAATCCTGTTCATTAAGGACTGAAGCTTTCGCAATTGTAGAGACTTTATAGAGCCATCGGTGTTGAATGACTGGCAGGCGATGGAACATCTATGGGACATGCACTACACAATAAATAAATATATATGTGTGGGACATTTCACACAGCACCATCTAGCCCCAAACTAAGCATAGCTTGTACTAGGACAGATAACTGATAAAATACTTAGATACATTTTTGTTTTGTAAATACATACGTAGAATACGATATAGCACCCAGACACAAAACAAACACCTATGTTCATCACACAAATGTTTCTTCCTGGTGGGAATCGAACCCACAGCATATAGTTCAGAAGGCAGGGCTACTACCAACTTACCAACTGAGCTATCAGGCCTGTCATAATACCCACACATTGAAACAATAATAAAAGGTAGGTAAACTTGAGATAAAATAAAATAATTTGCTGGGCATTGATTTTTTCTGCTTCAGGAAAGTTAGATTTTCATTTCATTTCATTTGTTAAAAAAATATTATTCAGCAAATTTTATCCAGTTTTCGCAGCACTTAAAAGTGTGTTGGTGATACAAAGTAGGTAACTAACTACTTACTCACAAAGGCATTTACTTTCAAGTAGAATATAATTACTTACCTAGCTAAAGCCACACTGAGCCGCGTAATAACGTACCAGACTAGATCAAGTTTATTTGTGTAAAACTAGATCGCAGTACCAGTTGAACGGCTTTATAAAGCGTTTGCGTTGCGGCTACTTATTGGAAAATGGTCGCCGCTTTAGTGCGCAGGCATCAAGTAGGAAAGCCGCGGAATGTTCGAGAAACGACATTCATGTAAGCGCGACATAATTAACAAGAGCACGGCAGCTACGATCCCTTCTCCATAAATAAAATGAAGAAAAATGAGATAATGTAGAATATATATTTGAAATTCTCGCTGTCCTAATAAATGTTCGTTCAATTTTGATCGAGGGTTCATTCTTAAATGATCGTTCTTTTTAATGTAGGTACTTTATGTTCCGAGTTGCCAGCATTAAGGTTATAAGTGAAATAAAAACAATTGCATTAAATAAAAAAGTCGTGTTGTTAATTTTATTTCAGTTTATTAGGCTATAAACGGATAAACATCGAAAAACAATTTTTATGTACCGGTTTTGGATCAGTTTTGCCTGAAGTAAGAGTAAAGAGCACATTTAAATGAAGCCATAAACAAGATTATCAAGCAAATTCAATTCATTTGTCATTATTCAGATCTTATAAGTACAGTTAAAATTAGGTAGGTATGTATTCATATGAAAGTATATCTTAAGATCCATACTGAAATCAATTCAGCGCTAGAGCTCATGAACTGTACTTATTGTACTTAACTATTAATTTATGAATATGAAGGTACCTACAGAGTAGATAACAAAAGCTATTTATGTACCTAATTCAAATTAAAAAAATACTATATGATGCAAAGACGAGAGAGTGGTGAGTTAATGTTGAGTAATGATGTAGATAGGTGACTCTTAGTACAGGCGCTCCGCAGGCTTTGTACTACAGGCCACCCTGAAAAGACCGAATGAAAAAAAAACAAACAATAACGACCACATCTACATCCGCGGGCACTGGCATTAATCGCGAACGTCCAGACCGAGATACAGTTTAAAAAATAAATAAATAAATGGCGCTTTGGCGGCAAAACTCGTATCTGCTCATTAGGAAATGACAACATAGTTATTACCTGAACAATAAGGTCGAAAATCGTTTGACTATCTGTTTGACAGGTGTAAAGTAGTGCGGGCTGGTTAACCAGACGAACTGGTTAGCTAGTGCCGTTGAACCGCACAGGTGGGCCTTGGATTACTAGAGATAAATTTAATACGGCATAATAATAGAGTGTCCGATTGACTTGCCATAGTCCGACAGCCGCCGATCGTGGCCGCGCGGCTGAAACCGAGAGTCATGCGTTATTAGTGGAAAGGGAAAGACACCGGCTGGTAACGTTCTAATTTTGAAAAATACTAGACATTTAACTTCGTTCATTGCGTATAATACTTTTCAAAAAGGGAAACCGACTTCCATCACCTTAACTTCACACTGAGAAATAAATGCTTGAAGGTACCCAAGGTTTATAATATTTTTCCAGTAATTTTGATTTATAAACCAAACTACTGGACCGTTTTTGATAGAATTTCAACCAACATGAAAGTATGTCATTCAATAAAAAAATATTCCAGTTTAGTTTATAAAATTAAGGCGCTTATGAGCAAACATAAGTAAAGAAATCAAGTCGGCTGAGAACACGGATAGAAAAAACGAATATTAAATTACTTGCAAACCATGCAATATTATAGAAAATGTTAGATATGACAATAATCCAATAGCTTTTTATATAAATCGTAATAAATAGTAATATACGATATACCGGAACTGTGAAGTAGGAAGCGGAAGTCGCGTGTTATACTTAATAACATTAATAACAATTAGCTCAGTAATTGACTAGTCCATCTAGACTAGACTCTAGTAGACGTAGTATGAAGACTTTTTCGATCTACAAATGATTTATGTGAGCGTACAATGGTATTTTATTATTTATTCTTACTTATGTTCATTCTTAATAATTCTTAAATTCATAAAGGTTCGTTCCCCTTAAAACGTGGTAGTTTAAAACAGATACTGGTGTCAATCTTTTATGTAGCAAATATTATTTATTTTTCTATACGCGATCTGGTACAATTTTTTTAAACTATTTTACCATTGATTTGAGACCAGTGTGAGATGAGTTGAGGACGATAAAATATTTGTTTTAATTTAAATATTACATACTTATTTTATTTTTTCGTTATCATAAAAGGACGAGCATCTGCAATTTTTTAGGTAAGACATAGTAATTTTGTTATTATTCACATTTGATTGTGTCATTTCACTACTTAAGCGTAGGCACATAAACCGCATGATTATTTTAGCTTGCGTTATCTCTTAAAGTCAAAAAGAAGGCATCTATTTAACGTTTGATTTGCCAAAATACTCAAATAGAAAAACAAGTAATGCTCTTTTTTAGCGCCCATGCATTGTCAGTGGGTCATCATACCGACTTTTTTAAAGACTCATTCATAATTCATTCATTCATTTATCTAATCATCTGTTACTGTTATTAGCATCTCATCTGATTCCATCTGCTATTCGTTCGCCCTATGTTTCACACAGGAACTTACGTACAACAATATTTCTTATTCAGAAATTGTGAGAGTATTATCTTTTAAAAATAACACAATCTGTTTAAAAAACTGTGAACACAAAGTATAAAACAGTCAACGGTTGCTAGCTGCGCAGTTTGGCCAAAATTAGGTATACAACCAATTATTATAATGTGTATTGTAAATTATAACACAGTTTATTTTATTTATCGCTTGGAATTATAGTGGTTTGCTTTGATGTTCGAAATGTCTTTCTAGAACCATCGCTGTAATGATATCGTCGTTAATACTGACGTACGATATTAACATTTATGATACTTAGCTTAAAATGTAATAAGTTATTCGTATCCCAGCATGATGTTATAGTGTTAGTACCAATACTATAACAACATGAAAATATGTTAGTAAGATAAAGTAAGTCATATAATTTACTTAAAATAAATAAGTTCTTACATAGGTATTTCCCAAGAAGTTGCTAAGAATTTTTCATCTGAATATGTTGCAGGAAATGTCAACTTAAAAAAAGATAAATATTGACGCTGACAAATAATTTTCATGCACCTGTGACATTTTATCAAATTATCTTTTATCTTGATTTTTATCTCAACATTATACCCACTTTTACAGTACCTACTTACATATTTTGCAATTAAATAGAATGTGATGATAGTGTTATTTATTAAGTAAATTATAGGTAGTGCCTACACTTTCTACCTATTGTATAGTAGGTACTTAATGTAAATAATCATAAATTATACATTTATCATTTGTCTTTTTTTGTACATGAGAATATAAAATGTGTAGAATGATACCTAATCAAAATCTAGTTTAGAGTCCAATGACACAGATTTGATGATGCAAACTTGCAAGTAGGAAGCAATCCATGCTATTTTAAGATAGTATTTTGTAACTTAATAACACTTATTAGCAGATCTAGTTTTGTGCCGTGGCCTAGTTCAGATTAATTGCTTTTATTTTAATTGATTATTATTATTATAATACTATACACCTATTACTGTTCTCAAATAGAAATTCTCGATAAGATGTAAAAAAAACCATCCCATCTCTACATTTCTTTTAAAACAATAAAATTGCATGATTTACCTATTTGCCTGCAAAATGACTATCTTATTAACGGAATACTTAGGTATAATTATCAAATATAATGAAGTACCTATCTAATAGATAAAAACCCCAAGGTGTGACAAGACGTGATGAGATGTGACGTTTATTTACCAATCATCTAATTTTTTTTGGAATCTTTTTTTATTAAGCTCGTGTTTCAAAATAAAATAGTACCTAGTAAGTAGGAATAACTATCTATGCTACTTGAGTCGGGAATGTGACATGTGACATATCAGATAGTTTTGTGAATGAACGTTTTCTTTTGTCGACCGCTTATTGGCTGGGTCATCAATGGGTACTTAAATTCGTTCATTCATTAAAAGTGGTATATCCCCCGGTTTCGCCCTCTAATAATGCAGCTTTTGAAATCCGTGGAACAGTTGCGGTGCCGCGGTGTGAAGAGTACCAATTTACGCATTTATAATTATAATTGAGTGTGATTAGTTAATAGTTAGTTTTGACGGGAAAATAGGTACCTACTCCATGTAGCTAGACGACTACTTATTTTTAAATATTCTGGCTAACCGTCACAAAGCATAATTTTGTCACATAATAACATAAACACTGAAGACTGATCTCAGTGTAAAACACGCAATACATCAACAAATAATAAAAACGACGGCAAAAAAATCCCCGTCTGTGTTCGCCGGTTTTTATCATACTGTCTGGCCGAGTAAAGTTGTCAACGCCGCCGTCTGGTCATCATACATTAACTTTGTTTATTAACACCACGAATATACTGTCAGTACATTGGACGGCTTCCAAGGCGTCTTATCATCGTATCGGAAGGAGACATTATCCATCTGTTAACTTTTCATTCACGCGTGTGCCGCGTGGGAAGTCCATTCAGAAAGTCTGTGTATTATTTTTAAAAATCGAAGTTCAAAGAGTGAAGCTGAAAAGTTTTTGGTCGCTCCTGATGAGTAATGCTAGTCTATATTTTATGCTAATGGACAGGGATTGAGTTGTAACGGCGCGGTCGCGCCGCGCGACGCACAGTGAGTCAAACAGTTTATGCTGTGTATAAGGGTAAAAATAAAGTAAGTTATAATAATTACCTTCTAAATTACCGGTAGAATTAGGTAATAAGTATGGAGGGTAGCAATGAGTTTTGATTAAGTGCCCAGTTGCAAGTGCAAGGAGTTTAAGAGAAAAAGTTTGTAAACATTGTTGTTTATCGGAATTTGGCTTCGCACGTTTGTGCATTAGTACGCAGGACCTCCCATCTCGACGGGAATCGATTAAATAAAGTATTTGTGTAAATGATTTCAGAATGGTAGGACGATTCCCGAGACGGTGGCGTAGGACGGATCGATGCAGAGACGAAATCAGGAAAGTATTTTCAGGGCCGTCACATTTTAGATATACCTACTTAAGAGTTCTGTAGTGTAGTAGGTACCTATACTTATATTGGAGTCTGTATGGTGTGTATTAACCAGTTTAAAATGACTATTTTAAACCCTAAAATACACAGACCATAATAGGTTTATGTAGATGAGTAAACTGAGTCCATATTTTATTCGACCACAAGAATAATACAGAACGCGGCCTTTGCGGTTTCATGTTACTTTGGAGATATAGCTGGCGCGTGCTGCCGGCGTGCTTTCAAAATGTATATTTACATTTATATTACTTATAACTGCATGATCAATTCAATAATTTATTTATTTATTTATTTTTTTATTAAGGTAATCCTATTAGTTCTATCTAGGCTTTGCACAGCTTACTCCAGGTATGTTTTTTCGGCTTCTAATCAATAGGATTAGGTATCATTGCACCAGTGCAGTGGGATCAATAGATTTCTATGTGTACAGTTGAGTGGTAAAGTATAAAGAAGTAACAGACAGATGGACAAAACTAAAAGGAATAAGATGGCAGTTGAGTAGAGAGATGAATTTTCAACTCTACTAAAAAAAGCAAAATATACAAATTGAAATGGTTTTTCCGCTTGTTATTAATATTTTTTTATGAAATTAAGTATTTGTCTTATTCTTCTGGTACCTTTTAAATCAACAGTTACCAAAAAAATAGATGACACAATAATAAACTTTTTTTTCAAACTGGCTTCAGCAATAGAGGTCACATTAAAACGACCTAAATTCGGTGCTCTTCTACTTACGAATATCTGTGGCAGAAGTATCAACTACCAAGTCTCCTCGGGCGCTTGTAAATCGTAACTCGATACGAGCTAAATATAGAACGAAACTTATCGATATTATGTTACTTTATGTGCAGATAATGCTAACTTTAGGATATTTTGAATTTAGAACTGGATAATGCTGCTTTGTCTATGACCGTTTTTTAATTCCCTGTGTTTTTAGTTTGGATACCTGCCCTCAGTTTTTTAATTGATATATTCAGACTTATTCTTCTATTGGTCTGTTCCATAGAGCTAGAATTCGTTACTCTCAGTCTGTACCCATAAAAAAGGTAACGTTATGCGGTTCTTTTTATCTAAATTCAAACTATAGGATTATTTTTATTTTTGAATTTAGAATAGGCACATATTAATGAGAACTGAATGAGTACCTTCTTTACCTAACTCATAGATTTGACGTATAGTAAACCGACGTCAAAACCAACCCAACTCTACCATCTGCGTCGGTCGTCAAAGAGTATATAAACCCAGTATAAAAAGTTACTCTATGATATAAACGCTACGCTATCGTGCTGCGCTACGCGGTAGTCGGACAGACGCACAAACACAGAGTACATTGGTAAAGACTGAAACGCACAAACAAACAGGATAATTTCTATTGACTTCACTATTGTTACGTAAATTTAAATAATTTACGGTTATTCCGCAATTAATTCTCTACTAGTTTTCCTCGAGGATATTCTCACCGTGTTTTATTGTGCAATTATTACCTACTTTCTTTTACTTTTTACTTATAAATCTTATTATAGATACGATAGACAGACAGGTATAATATAGTATTATTTAGGAACAATCATCGTAGACTCACTCGACACTAAACATACGTGATCGTTAGAATACTTCACAAGCGTACTTATTCATAATATTCATAATCATATAGGTCTTAGAATACTTTTACTAGGTGGTAGGACTTTTCTGCAAAGTTCGTCTAGGTAGGTACCACCGCTTTGCCAGTTATTCTGCCGCGAAGCAGTAGTGTGCAAGCACTACTGTGTTCCGGTTTGAAGGGCATTGTAGCTAGTGAAATTACTGGGCAAATGAGACTTTATGACCTGATTACACAGTGTAGTAATTTGATTACTAGACTGTGTAATGTCTCAGGATGACGTGCACAGTGCAGTGTCAGCGACACTATTATTTTAAAGTTCCGAGTGACACTGCAACTGTTTATGGGCGGCCGTGTCGCTTAACAGCAGGTGAACGACTAGCTCGTCACGTCATTCATTCGCATAAAAAAGTACCTATAAATACTATATAGGTATTATCTGTAGTAGAGCAAACGAGGAGCTTTTAACTGCTAAAATCATACGTATTTAATGTTTTTCAAAGAAATAAAGGTAAGAATTGAACATCAAAGCTTACTAAATGAAACATTTTCGTGACGATTTTGTGGACTCGTAAAACACTCGCTAGAAGCCATTGAGTGTCTTAAAAATTATGACACTACAGGCTAGAGCTTACCACTTGCATACGCGAGAAGTAAAAAGCAGCATGCATGAGAGCCAAGCTGTAGAACCAAATTTTGTCTCACAGGTGAAATAATAATTCTTTTCAAAAAATAAAAACGGTAACAACTGGCAGCAGAGTGTGTGCCAAGTTTAGTCTGCGCACTTCGTTTTGTTAAACACGTTGTAAATATGGCTCAAAAGATTCAGACTGTGGCCAGACGAATATATTACATGAGTGTATTGCAGACACTTGGCTTTTGAGACGGATGAAAATAATGTGAGTAGCAAACCAATTGGGAGTAAACAAACCCTATTAGTAGGCAGGAATAACCCCCATATTCTTAGTCGTTACAACAAGATTACTCCATTCGACTCAACCTCGAATTAACCTCATTTTCGTTTTTGGTATTTTTAATTGAGAACTCAGGGTACGTCGCGGTGTACCTACCTTGAGTTTCCCTCAAAATTTAGTGGAAGTCAAGTGAAGGATTTTTGGTGAAATGTTTTGAAATACGGGGGCAAGTGTTTCTAACTCTCTGACTCTTCTCATCTTAAGTGCATGCAAGTTTACCTCATTTCGAATATTATCTATGTACTTAACAAAAATTTCAAAAGTTATACAATCCACTATGTTATTAAAAAAAGCACGAGATTTGGCTTTCTAGAGGTCAGTTTTCCGTTTTGTGAAGCCTCATTTGTTTCAGTTACAGGGACCGAAATAACGTTAATATTATATAACGTTATTATTATGTTCGATAACGTTATTAAAACATTCAATAAACTCATTACTTTGTCCTGAGTTTGTCTTCAATCGGTGCCAGCCAGTCTGCTTTGGTTGCCTTCATGCCTTGTCATAGATTGCGAGTTCGTTGTGACTTGTGTTTCAAGTTCCAAGTGATTTTAGTCATAAAACAGATGTTTGAGCTAATTTTACTCTAATTTATTTTATGTTCAATTTCATTAAAGATTGTAAAAGCTTTTAAAAGTAAGTACCTACATGCAGTATGTACATAGTTACTTACTTTTAAAAGCTTTTACAAGTGATAGTTTGTTGAAGAGTCAGTTACTTTGTAAAATAGGCGAAGCAAAGTTAATTTTAGCGTTGTTTGCGTTTTGTGAGTCACAAGGTATCCTCGTGAGTTAAACAATGGTTGGAGTTATTACGTCAAAACTTCATTCGTACTTATGAATTAATATGTAATGTTACTTATTATTATTTTGTTACCACAAGTTTTTGTCTGTTGGTTTGTGTGATGCTTTCTTGCTAGAATGTCTGAATTGATGTAGGTGAAATGAGCAGAGATTGCTTGCGTACCTACAAACTAATAAAAAGGGGCACTTACCTAATTTATATATAAAAAAGGGAAAATCTGCGTGTGAATTGCCTGTGGTTAACGATTATCCAAATGAAAAAAGAAAATGAATTACGAAACGACATCGAAAATAATGAGTTGCGAATCGCGCGTTTGCCAACCACTAGATATAGTTGCGTCCAATAAAGAGGTCCAGTGAAAGGCGTCTGTATCATTAATTAAATCTGGATTTCCTTGAGTCTCGATTAATTTTGCGCCGCCAAGATCTCGATCTGGTTGATATATTAATATAATATCTAACAAACCGAGCTGCGACCGTTTCTATAAACTACGTCATTATGGAAATAACCTTTTTTACTATATATCCAAAGAGATATTACTTACCATGTTACGGTTTTTGAGAGAGCTCATTAGAATCTAGTTGTGTTTTGGTTTAATCGAAAAAGAAAGATGTCCCCGATAAATCCAATATGGCTGACAGTGGCCGCCATTTTTATTTATTTATATAACAAGTTACCTAATTTAAGTACCAATAATGGCTAGGTATTACTCCAATATCCTTCATTCATTTTATCTATGCTTGAGCAACTACCTATACAGGCTGCACAGAATTCCCCCTATTACATAGGTCCAGAACCGAAGTCTCCATACTTAACCTTGTTTGAACATGAATCAAACCATAGAGCACATTTTTTTTTCTTCTAATGTCAGTTCCTCTTTCAACATACCACATAAATAGTATTACCCGATTTAGTCGGGTACCTAAATAAAAATCTAGATAGATGTAAAATGTAAATAATAAAAAGTATATAACGCCTACATTAAAAAAATATAAAATAATAAAACTAGTTACCATCATACTACTATCTATAGATAAGAAAAAGGTCTATAGATAGCTCATGCAATCTTTTAATAAAAAGGATTCAAATTAATTATAACCAGCAGTTTATATAACAATTCTTTTAATAACTCACGAGTTTTTCAATATTACCAAGTTAAAGGGATTAAAGAACAACAGTTATGTAGGCCAAACGCTAACTCCAAAATGCACTAAAACGACATTTCGGAAATCGCTAAAAAGTTAGCGATTTCCGAAATGTCCGAAAAGTCCGTAGCGAATGTCATTTCGATACATTTTTGGAATTAGCGTGAGGCGTTAGCGTTAGCGATTGTGATCTTTGCTAGACCCCCTGGGCCTCAACCAAAATAATGTTTCATATTTTAGGATTAAAAAAATAACCTTAAAAATGGGAAAACAGTGGGCGCGTGGAACGTTTATAGTTGACAATAAAACTATTTTCAGTAATAATAATTGCACTTCTGTGTTCTGTGTGTTCTTTACTATAGAAATGCGCCGAACACATTGTTGAGCGAGTATTAGGTTTCCAGCTAAACATCTTCATTTCGACTTTTTCGAACTACTTTTATCCAACGATCCGCTAGACATGGATTTGTTGGATATCTATACAAAAGAAATCGGGTAATTATTCAGATGTCGTGTGGCAATACTGATTTTGACATGTCAACTTTTTATTGTGAAATGTTTCTAACTCTTCGTCAAATAGAAATAATTAAAATAATCTTATAAAAATACATGACTAAGGCCACTTACAAGTGAAATGTGATCGTGTACTTCTGTGATTCGTTCCTCGAGTGATTTCGGCACAGTTTTATCACGCAAGACGGCATTTTTTTGGTATGTATTCAAAAGCACACCCAAGTTACGACTGATTTTGATTTTGACAGCTGAGAATCAATCACACCCAAAGTGGTGTGTACGGTTTTGCCCTGCTTTAATTTCGTATTAGTGGTCTGGATAAAAAGTCTTTGACAGGCTGTTTAAGAAAACGCCGCATAACCGGATATTCATATACTAGGTACCTAATTATAATCACAAAGTGGATGAAAAAAAAATGTGTAGACGCACTTGTGACGCTTTTTTAATAACGGGTTTTAAAACCAGTGACGTGAGCAAGCCGCAAATGGTAAATACTACACTAAGCCACAGCATATAAATATAGCCGTAACGTAACAAATTCTAGCTCTGTGGCCGTAACTCATTTTATAGAAATTTTTTGTTAGAGTTTTATTATTTGTAGGTGTATGAAGAACGATATATTATATACCTCTACTGGTTTATATAATAAAAATGCATAGACAATGAGTGATGCTTCGCTTCTGGGAACTCCATAATTAAATCAAATACCTAACCTATTTATAAATGGAGAGCGATACCTAAGGACAATTCATTCATAACGATGTGTAGGTAATGTTATATGGATGGATGAATAAACAATTACTTACGTATTTTGTCATGTAGCGATGTGACTAATTAGATTTTATTAGCTCAATACAAGTAATTAGCAATACATAGTACTTATACTGAGTGGAATTGAATTCATTAGCATCCTTTGAAACTAGATAGCTACTCCTGATACAGGTCACGTGTGGACCAATATTTTTGAATTCTAACACATAGGTTTGGTAATAATAATAACTCCAAAATATGGAATAACTTACTTAATCAAATGGTACAATACAAATTTAATTAAAATGACGAATACTATTTTAATTAGTACGTACAAGGTAAAAAAACGTTTAAATGTATCAAAATCATCCGTGCCAACTGCGTTAGGCGCCGCGGCAACCTTCATAATTTTCAATAAAAATTATTTCATTTACACTCTTTACTCTTTAATAATCATCTATAAATGATGTACTATCATGGGCTCAATTTATGCTAATGAATTAAATTACATCCTGTATATATCGTCTGTACTTATGTAGTAGCAATATTATAAATACCAATTTCCGTCCAGCATAATACATAACGTTGTCTGTGTGTTTGAATGCTAGTTTGTTTGTATAACCTTCAACAAGGATGAAGCACATAGAATGTTTGTACTACTAAAAATCACATAAGATCATAATATACTTCTTATCCTGGAAAAATTAAGTGTTCTTGTGAGAAAAAATATAGCGACGGGAAGTTAGCTAGTATTAAAAATAAATAAATAAACACCTTGTTAGTAATATACGGTAAAATATAATTAAACAGTATGGAATGTATCGAGCAGGTTACGTAGCTGAGTTGAACCGATTTTCCCTTGGTGCGTATGTGTGCGTGGATCGAGTTTCACGAGAGGCCGTGGCTGTGTGCGTGCGCCGTAGCAGACATGGTGGCTGCGTGCGCGGGCGCAAAGGCGTGGGTATATTGGGCATTTTGATACTACTTTTACTATACTAAAAGTTTGGACGGAAAATCCTTAACCATCATTGATTGTCAAACAGGTCAACATCATCATCAACAGCATGAAGTCGTCCACTGCTGAACATAGTCGTCGGTCTACCTACTGAGGGGCCAGCGCTGTGTTTTCCGGTTTGTGGTCACCACAAACAGGTGGCTGATGTCTAATTACCATATTATTGGATACTATAGCTAGCGAACATTAGCTTTATCGCCCAAATTTCCGGCTTAACGACTGTTGCTATACGACCAAATCTGGATGAATAAAGCATAGTATGTACTGATAGGAAGAAACCTAGTAAGTACCCTACAATATAAGTACCTTTCCAACACGCACGAGTAGCCTTCCGAATGAGCAGTCATTCTGAGGAAAATTGTTTGCAAAAAGGATAATAATAGTAGCAAACAACGTAATTTCAAATTGGACAAAACTCGATGAGTCGTTTTTGAAATATCCAGCTCATGGTCTAATACGCTCCATTCACTGATTCCACAATAAATATTTTAGGTACCTTTTAGGTACTTACTAAACAATAACCTGAATTATACAGTCACTAAATTTTCTAAGACTAAAAAGCAACTGAAAGTAAAATCATAATTTAATCATTAGGTAAAACTTAAAACCAATATTAACAAAAAATGGATATTTACCAAATTTTGTCGAAAACAAAAAACCACCGCTTAGAATAAGTAGGTACCTAGTATATAGGTAGTAACTCTACAAACCACCGTTAAGATATCATGATAATCATAATCAACATCAAAACTAGAACCAGAATGTCATCAGTTAGTTTTTAAAATACCATAGAAATCCCATAGCATAAACATAACAGCCATAAGATACAAAACGTCCTTGCGAAAACTCAGCTGGATTAGACAATTACAAATCGTACTATATCAATTTCAGAATGAGCCCAAGAACTGTGATGAAGTGATTCAAGGCAATGGGGTGTCATGTTCTCAAATAAGGCCATATTATTATGAAAATGCCTTATCCCTGTCACTGTGGGAGTGTGGGTAAGGACATACGCTGAGACGAGGCGTCGCCTTTGCATAACTGCAATGTCTACATTGCACGCTATGCCAAGTAGTTATACAGCCTATATATGTACAGCTATAAAGTTGTATAGTGCTTATCCAGCTAGTAGCTATCTAGTGTGGTAATATGACATTGCAATATTTGCAATGATGTTGCAAATTGCAGCAACGTCAATAGAAATTTAAAGGAGAAAAGGCCACTATTTTGAGTTGGAACTGGGCGGGCCACATCTGCCGAATGTCAGATGACTTGGGTGCTAACACTACAACAATGTGGATACTGCAGACTATCAGACGATGCTGCGGAAAACCCAAAAGGAGGTGGCGCTGGCGGGACGAGCTTGGCTCTCACTGCAAAGATCAGACCAAACTCTCAATCGTGAGGACTGGGAGGAAGGAAAGGAGGCCTATGCCCAGCAATGGGTAGATCACGCACGGTCCGTATTAATGCTTAATGAATAATGATTGAAATTACTATTGTTTTTATCGCGGTTGTCAGATCACCTGGATGCGACTTCGTTAATGTTAGTATTTCTTTGGCAAAACAAAACGAATCAGTTATAGTAGATACTTATGCAGGAAAAGAAAGAAGAGGTAGATTTTTCATGATAAAATTAATCAAGGTGTACCCAGAGTTGTAAATGGGTGAGTAACTAGCAGAAGATGTATTTGAAAATGTTACATTTGACGTAGGGCATTGATCCTAAGTCCAAAAGTGAAAGATTAAACCATAAAAATACCTATGACCTAAACTATGCGCGCGATTTATTGACGGTGGATACTGGATACAGGCCCAAGAAAAATAATCGGTAACTATGAATGAACGAACAGTAGGTATAGGTAGGTGGTAGACAGTAAACATACAGTGTAAGCCAACTCCACGAATACTTGGAAACGCAAGGTATGCCGCGGCCGTCACCATCCGTCGGTGACACTTGACCTACCTAAGGCGAGACTGCAAACACCACGACCAATGGACTCATTTTGTGATCCGGAAATGTAAGAATATTCTGTATAGTTCAACCATTAAGTAAAACATTATCAATAAGTCTTATTAAAGACAGTAGTTATATTGAGAAAAAATCTCAAATGTCTCATTGAACCAATATGCGGTGAGCGTGAACAATTCCAGTGCCCAGTGCAAGTTAAAAAAGACGTATCACTAAACCGACTTGGGGAGAATAGCATAATTTTTTAAGTTTCATTGAAGTGTTGTTTACTTAGCAATAATAAATCTAATAGAATTGCTTGCAAAATACGGATAAAAACATTGTGGTCTTGTTCCAATATCTATATTTATAAAGTGTCGCTGTTTCCGTCTTTAACACATGCGTTTGGTTTTCCAATACTAGGTGCAATAATTTAGATTGTTGATTCAATAATTTTCAACTGTCCATGTCACTAAATACCAATCAAAACAGTGATAAGTATTACATCAATTTCATTTATTTCAAGGCTGACCAAGGACATTAGAAGAAAAAGACAGGCACGTAGGGTAGTAGGTACCTATTTAATGTGCTGATCAAACCTTAGGACAGGCTCAGATTTGTTGATGATGAAGAGTTTAAAATAATAAGACCTCCCTAACTATCATTAATCAACTAATACTACTAAAATAAATATACCAACCAATCTAACGCAAGGAACCTGATGTACATAATTGTTTCTCATTTAAAAAAATCTCGGAGTTAACACAACTAAATCAAGATGACCCATCAAGTAGGTAGAGCTTAGCAACAAAAAAATCATTCAGTGCACTTCAATCGTAAAATAAATATTACCGTTGTAAAATCACCAGAATAAATGGAGCAAACTGAAGAACAAAATTAACTGTATCTCGTCGCTTTACTTCAAAAGTAAATGATTTAATAACATAGGCTCTGTCATGAATAATGATGTATATCTGACACTATGATGTCGACAAAGAATCGCCTCTATAAATAATACCTATATTCTCCTATATTATATTTAGAATGTATTAGACAGAATAGCATTGTCATTTACGGCTTTACAAGAGGGCATAAAGTGTTGCTATTATTTAAACTAACAACTACAAAATAGCTCCGTTGAATTCAAATTCTATTTCGTTGTGCTTGTGCCGTAAGTGCCGTGTGTAAGTGTATGCCATTTTTGCTGTAAATGCGATTGAATATAATTTAAGTTACGTAACGTTCATGAAAAAGTTAATTTTAATCAACGCTTAAAACATAACATAGAAACTAACGCAAGTAGTATTCATAACTAATAATTCAGTAAATGGTTCACAAGATTCAGCCGAAAAACTCGACCGGTGTTCGGGTAGTTATATAAACACAATACAAAGATGTATGATTGTATACATATGACCATCTCGTTGCGCCAAAAGCTCTAAGCAGCTCTATCTAGCTTTCGTTTGTGAATTTCCACATCAGTGAGAACTTGACAGGACAATTTAAACATTGATTAAATTAAATAACGTTTATATTAAAGCTCTTAATTATAAGTGACGGCTACTATAACTGCAATAGGATTAGAAATCTCAAATGACCGGAATACAATATTAAGATCCTCTAATAGCGAGAGATTTCCCTGCGAGATAAGATCCGCAGGAGAGCTAAAGTAACCGATATAGCTCTTAGAATAGGCATAATGACAAACATTTTTTTCGGATAAATTAATAATATTCCTCAAAAGATAAACATTTATGAAAACAAAAATTAAATATCTCAAAAACCGACCAAGTTACAAGCATTTTAAAAACCCGAATAGAAAGAGATAGCTCAAACGGCCAGTGACGTCAGAAGAAGGTCGTTCATAGTACCTCATTTCTAAGCTGTGGTAGCTTTTCATAATCTCTTTGGCATGTGACGTCACGAGTGGATTTTTAATAGTAACTGTGGGGACGCTGTTTCGCGAGAAAGGGACAGGAGATGCCTCCTGTAGAAACTTTAAAAACTTATATCTCCGTGATTTATTTACCGATTTTACTTATTTTTTCAATTATTGCATTCATTTTTAATCTTCTTTATGAAAGTAATATTTACTTGTTCATTTTTAATAGTAGTCAGTCATCATGCGTATTAGCTAGTTGAAATGGCTATGGGCAGGCCACATCGCTCGTAGAACTGACAACCCATGGGGAAGAAAGGTTCTCGAGTTGCGGCCACGAACCGGAAGACGCAGCATAGGCCGGCCCCCCCGACGGATGCAGGAGGCGAGCAGCCCCTCAAGGTAGCGCTCTATGGGGGGAGGCCTATGTTCAGCAGCGGACGTCTTCAGGCTGTTAATGATGATGATGAATGATCAATGGTGATAGTCTCCAAACTTAAAACCGTTGTAAGGGCGAATGAAAATTCAGCACATAAATTAATAACTATATTTATTGTGGTATACCTAGTGGTATACCTATAGTGATCGTGAATGAGAAATAAAACTAAAATTAGGTAATATCAAACTGTTCTCGTTATAAAATGAAACGAGACAGCCTCTGTCTGCTATACTGTGATATAAGTAAAGATAATGAGATAAGTCGTGTTTATATATTACAACAAAATGTCTAAAAAGTAGCTTAATGTGATCAGCTAGAAATTTCAAGCCAACCTGTGTCATTTTTTTTTCGATATCTTGCATTTACAGTTTTTTTTATCTCTACAGTTTTATTATATGTAAGTATAGATTATTTACCTAAATGTCAGATTGAATATACAATCGTAATTTGACTCCGTCTGAGGGTCGATTACAACTCGATTATGATAATTTGGATTTGATTTGTGAGGAACTGATTTTCGCCGTATCGTGTTTCGACCAGGTGTGCTCCTCCAATAACACTAATTTATAATATTTTTTGTAATTTTAATTATAAGCATGACTTTTATGAATTTTTAAATGCCGTTATTTATGTTTAATGTCTATTTTAACGTTCCTAAATGTTTTTATTAGTTTTGACCCCGAATTCGATAGGTTTAGGTAAAAAAAGCTTATACGATTTTACACTCATTATGTCACTTAATACATATTATATTTTTACGTTTGTAAGAAAAGTCACTTTATTTATTAATTTACGGCTCTAGAGATTCTTAACTTTATTCGATGTTAATTAATTATTTTCATTAATTTGGTTTCTTAATTAACGCACGTTGGACACCTGTGTGTGAATGGTATAAAATTACATAGAAATCATGTGATTTAAAATATTTAAGTTGTGAAAAAGGTAACTTATTGTCTAATTAGGCACCTAACGAATTTAATATGATTTACACAGGTGTCCATATTGTGCAATTAAATTTATTATTAGTATAATCAATTTAAATAAATTAGGTACACATGAAGGTGTGTTTTTTCTAGTCTTTTTAGGACATTGCTCAATCTTTATAAACGATAAATAAGTTTAATTTTTAAGTTTATGTTAAGTTTAATTATATCTAGGTGTCGCTTAATTAACTAAAGTAAAATTTATTTAATTTTGTATTATTTTACATTACTTGTAGGACAGGTAGAACTTTTCATTTTTTTTAATTTCTTTACATTTCAAACATGCTCGGTCACAGAGTAAACAATAGTATACCACTAAACTATTTCCACGAAACCTGATACTTGCACAAAAATCAAAACTAAAGAAAGTGGATCTTCAAAAAATCGTTTACAAAAATGTGATTATTTCTGTCGAACAAAAGACTTCAACGCACGACTCCCGGACCCCAAAGTCTCAAAACCGACCTTCCGAGAATCGAGAGTCGTCCCGAATTGCATCCGATACGGGACATTCTCTTCGATTGTGACGTCAATGGGACAGTGAATGGCTTGTATAACATTATTGTTGCCAATCCTGAACAAGAAAAATTAAACTTCGTTACTCTTTTATTGCAAATCTAAGTACATTTAAGATTTCAATGAGTTTTTGCCTTTTGTTGGCTTTTCAGGGAATAGAATGAAGAATAATGTAACGTTGTGAATTCTCTATTATGATGAACGGAAAGCTGTTTTTTTGGATTTACACGATAAAACAAAGTCTTCTCACTTTGTCCGCTTTAATTACGTTTTTCAACTCTGAATGCACTTGAAATTTAAAATGACCACTCCATTTTAAATTGAGGTGATGTTGGTATTTTCAATTTTGCGACCGTTACAGCGATTCTTTTGTTATACGATGAACAGTACTTATTGTTAAAGACAAGTCATAACTGTAATAAAGTTTATAATATAGTCTCAAAAAATGATTAGATACTAAAATAAGTATACTTTTCCGTGTGTGGCATGACTCACACTAATTTGACCACCAGACTTAAATAAAGCGAATAAGCATTAATTTCTTCGAATAAAATTATGGCACCTCTCGTTTTGCATGCACCAATTTTGAGTAATAAAACGATTTGATTATCTAATTGCAATAAATCTTAAAGGAATACTAACATCTGCCCTGGCTTCGAAGATGTGGGTTGAATAAAACTCATTCACAAGGGTTCAAACTATTGTAAGTATATTTCCATCGATCTTTTAACGACATCGGTTCAACCTTGACTAGTATATTAAATATCTGTGGTTCAACAGTTTAGTAGAGAAAAATATAACAATTAAACAGACAGAGTTACGTGTGGATGCAAAAAATTACCAATAAATCACAGACATTAATTACTATACCTACTATACTATACTATACAGTAGGTAAGTGCATTGAATATCTGTGCAATAAATAAATTGTAAGCATGTTACTTTTTATGTTTATGTGTTAGTTATTTGTTAACCAATTAATACAGTTTTACTAAGATTCGTATAATAATTATTATGTGGCTGACGTGTTAATTTTATATATTGACTTGGACCTCTCAAAATCTGATAAGATCCGGAATTGTGTAACCTTATGAGTAATATACAAATATTGACGATATAAGATTATATTTTAAGGTATAAAAGTGGTATAGAAAAACTAGTTTCAAAAACGTAATGTGAATTTAGTGTGTACATGCTAAAGCGTTGTCAGAAGATACAGATTGTAAAGTGTATCGGCATTTACAATTCGTTCAAAATATACAATTAAAAATAAGGCTTAACTGTATAATAAATGGTATGTAGGTTTATTAAAGGTAGCTCGTGATTTCACCCGCGTCTCAACAATCCTTGAGTCATATGAACCTTTAGGGGTGAAGTTTTTAAAAATTTAATTAGTATTTACTATCTACCTACACACTGTCAGTCAGTCAATGTATATATAGCATTATAGGGTTTCTGAGAAAAAAGGAAGAAATAATGAGTAAAACTGTGTGAGGCCTATAGTTTTTAACTCATTCCCCTGAAAGCTTTCTTAACGATTTAACTGTGACAGATAGGCCATTACTTCCTCGTTGGTTAAAAAACATAAAAATCAATAGTAGTGTCCTATCAACGTCTGGCCCACATGAAATATCAATAGCGAAAGTAAGACGGAGCATTCTTCATTGATAAGATTTAAGTCTGTAAATATTTTCCGTTCTCATTTCATCTTCGATATCTATTTGTGTTTTCTATTTAAAAATACACGGTGGTTATGGCAACCTTATTTTGTCATTTATCTTTACTTTTAACTTTTACATGGAATTTTCTGTTTGACACCATTCTATCAACGGTATCGAACGTCACGTAAATTACGTAAACTAACGTAATGCTTACGTAGGATTTCACGTAATTATGCATTTGTTCATCATGTGCTATCATCGTTACATATTGAAGAATGGATGAAAATGAGCCATGAACGTCCTAGGTTACTTTAAAGTCTACTCATATGATTCCACCTATAATAATCGTTCAAAGTAGTGTTTTATGGGGATGGACGTCTTCTCGCCAATCAAACCAATCACTAGCTACAATGCCCTTCAATCCGGAACACAGTAGTGCTTGCTAACGGTGGTACCTACCTAGACGAACTTTGCAAAAAAGTCCTACCACCTAGTAAACCTATGGTATGTACCTACCTATACAATCTGATATCTGAGTATGTGATACACATACTCGGTCTATCGGTTGTAGCACGAAAACAGCCGATTTTGAATGAATGTAGGTATTATAATACAAATAGTTTACTTTGAGACACAGAATAGAACAATGAACTCAGATCATTTAATAATTTGTAATTATGACAGTTCCTACAATGTTTGAGCTCAACAGTGCTCTACAAGAAATGGATAGCTCTCCAAATATAATATATAACGTTAAAATCTATGAAAAGCCAAGGAATGTAATGCTCTTCCAGCAGTATTTCCTCCTGGGTATAACCTGGGTCTTTACAAGTCTAGAGTGAATGGGCATCTCATGGGAGTCATGGGCAAACGTGCTCCACCTTAGACAACTTTGTCACTTACCATCATATTGTTGTCAAACGGATGCTCATTTTAGCATAAAAATAAGGCCTGCAGTATTCACTTAATTAAATATGTATACTTATGTTTTCTTATTAGCTTTTTTTTGTGCGAATGAATGACGTGACGAGCTAGTCGTTCGCCTTGTGATAAGCGACACGGCCGCCCATAACAGTTGCAGTGTCACTCGGAAATTTAAAATAAAAGTTTCGGTTGACACTGCTCTGCGCACGTCATCCTGAGACATCACACAGTCTAGTAATCAGATAATCAGATTACTAGACTAAGAGATCAGGTCGTAAAGTCTCATTTGCCCAGTAATTTCACTAGCTACAATGCCCTACGAACCGAAACACAGTAGTGCTTGCACACTACTGCTTGGCGGCAGAATAACTGGCAAGGCGGTGGTATCTACCTAGACGAACTTTGCAGATAAGTATAAGTAGGGCTACTATGAAATAAAGTATAAAATAACGTTGAAGGAAGTGAAGCGATAAAAATCACCCCTGCCGAGCGTGTTGACAGGTGACGTATGAACTGGGCTTGAGCCTCGCTTGCATTGCTCCAGTGAATCAATCAAGTTTGCTTTAATCTTAAAGATTTATATTAGTGAAGCTTAGATTCATGTATTGGAATATTATGTTAAGATTATCGCAAAAGTTTTAAATACAAAATGCAGTTTTCGTGTAACAATGATCTTCATAATCAAAACGAGATAATTTACTTGACTTTATTATCTTATTTGTGACACGACTTTTGAACGACTGATAAATTGATAATGATAAGTCATAACAATGAGATATAGATGGGGATTTATCAATGATTTAGTAGTATTTGATGACCGGAGATAGTATCGTAAGTAGGTATATTTGATATTTTGTTGTATAACTTATGTCATAAATTATGTCACTTTTCTAAAGTTCAAATTATAAAATACAAAAAAACATAACCTTTTGAAATGATCCTTGCAGTATGGACTAAATTAAAGTTAATATTAATTTAAATAACAATAATAAATCCGGCCAACCACAAGTCTGCCAAGTATGACAACAAACACAAGCGCCCAGTCGGAACCAAACAAGCACAACAAAATGACAGCTCACTTGCACACGAATCGAACTAATCCAGTAATCATTCCAAAAACACGCACGTTTATTAAAAGCATGGATTACTCACTCTTTTATCCGTCAAAAAAAGGGTGGGTTCACACTGACACTTTCGCGCGATAGCAACGGACGGAGCGACTTGACCGCGGTGGTTACGTGCGTTCTAAGCAGCGTGCACTGTAAGTTTGTGGTGGCTGGTGCCCGGTTGACGTATATAACACGACCGTCGACAGTGCCGCTGATTGGCTGGCTAGCGGCGCGCCCGCTCGCTACGTCACGCAATAAAAGAAAGCCTGACTTTAAACTTTTTCATCATTTTAAAAGTTACCTGTGACACCTTTTTGTCTTGTCTTATCGCGCTTAGATAAGTCGCGCTGTTGCAGTTAGGCGACGGATTTATCAACGGGTCACGTTAAGGCACCTTAGTTTTTTATTTCGACTGTAAATTGCATAGCGTAAATTATGGACGTGCGCAGTTATGCCCGTATAGTGAAATAGAAATGTAAATGGTACATTTTAAAATATTTTCATGATTTGTTACAGAGCGCACGCTGGTAGAGGTAAAAATGATGGATAATCCATTGATATGTGATTATATGAATTATGATACACTACACATCTCAATGGGGTAATCGTAGTGATGTAGTTAAGGTCTCCACCAGAGAGAGCTAACTTTTTTTAAAATAAAAATACTGGCGCTCTTGGTAGGCCTAATATATTATTATGTTCAGCAGTGGGTGTCTTCAGGTTGTTAATGATGATGATGATGATGATATAAAATAAAAACCAATCGACAATGTCCCTTTACATCCATCAATGATATCTTTAATTTATGCAGTATCTATTCCACAAGTTAAATTGTTTTGAATGGGAAAACACTGCGCCCGCGCTGACAGCCCGTATAAGGTATAATTTTCTATAAATGCTCCATTGGTTATTTCCACTAAAGGGATCCTTGATCATGTTTCTAGTAAACCTTTTAACACCTAATTACTTTAATACGATCTATTTATTAATTAATTTATTAAAACTGCTTTATATTTTCCGGCGTCATGAGAGAAAACATCTTGTATGAAGAAAACCTGTCTAAGTATGTCGTCATATCTTTCCGATAAAACGCTACACTAATTATAGCTATTCGTATTTATAGATTTAATTGTAGTGATTAAAATGCAGATTGCGTTTTGGTTCGTTGATTTAATCATTTACTATTTATTTATACTATAGGTAAGGATAATGTTACATTTTATATTTCCATAGCTAGGTTAGTATTTACTGTGCTACCTCAACATTCATTATTATACCCCGTGTTCCGATGTAACGTGGATTTAAGGGCATCACATGACAAGGGCATATTATATTAGTATAATGGTAATGATGCAAGCCATTATGTTCATGATGCAAGCACATATATTCTATCAAAAATGACACATCAGTCAAATCACCTGTCAAAAATTTGACGTAAATAAAAATGACATTTGTTAAAAATGAAACAATTGTCAAAAATTCTTATAATCTGTGATCTGAAAGAGATTGTTATCACTATCGGATAAGAATCGTTACGTTAAATAACTCCAACATAATATTATGATACCAAAAGATTATAAGATTTTTTTATCATTGCGATGTCGGCGCAATGACGTACATACAGATCATGGAGGTAATAAGTACAGATGTAGACATTACAAATGTTACATTTGGAAATGTAAATAGTTTTAAACTGATTCAGACCATTGTAAGTTTGTACAGTCGCCTGCACTAATAAGCATACATTTCATAATTTTAAAAATTAGTTAAATTCATATTTTTAGTATGGATAATATATTTTGCAAAAATAACATACCTACCTAGTTATATTTTTGCAATGAATTCTACGTAGTGATAATTTCGTAGAGATGTAATAAGAATCACTGTCATGGTAAGTGATGATTCAATGACACGCTTACAGAATTCATTCAGAGGCTACGGGTCTCTTAACATTTGAAGGGCCGTAAGTTAGCTTGCATAAAAAAAGATTTGAAATTCATAATCCGTCATTAAAAAGTAGTTATTAAATATCAGAATCTGAACTATCACACAAGAGATAACGACCTACACTCTATTTAAATAGAGCCATAGCAGACTTCGTAGTGCAGGGTAGAGTTAGGTCAGGTTTCCAGTTTTCCAGCAAGAAAACTTCTGCAAGAAGTGCAGCCGTCTATCAGACTAGCTTGGAAGCAAGCCTAAACTAGACACTGATGATGATGATGATGGTGGTGGTGGTGATGATGGTGATGATGATGACGACGGTGATGATAATGATGATGAACTGTACACTATTGTAAACTTAATTAGAAGGTACAATAGTTATCTGTTGTGTAAACGTACAATCTTGTATGAGTGAAGTGTGGAAATCCGGCCTTACAATCGTGCGATCGAAGCTTGACAATCGTCTTAAGAAGCTCCTGATAACGTCAACACAAAAAATTAGTAAGACATTTTATGCTCTTCAGTCGACTAGGTTATATAAAAATAACATTTAACTATTATTTATTCTGTGGTCAAAGTACATATAACATATGGACCTATTTCAGATTTTATTAATATTTTTTATGTAAAAGGATAACGTGACGAGCAGGTCGTTCGTCTGATGACAAGCTACTGCTTGCCTGTAAAATACCTGGCAAAGCGGTGATACAGTTACCTACACACTACACACTATATAAGTAGGTACAGGAATATCCCAAAATGAATATAGATTCAAACAATATGTATTAACCTACTCATCAAAAACATACGCAATCAACATTAAATAACTATTTTATTACGCATTTAACAAATCAAATTGAGAACGTAAGTTCCATTATGCTTTCTCAGAATTAAAAAACCTACCGGTGTATTACGTATTACCTACTTGTTATTGTGTATCAAATATCAAAATCAAAGTTATTGTACCTACTAGGTACCTATACCTACCTACTAGGTAACTATTTGGACAGCATAAGTATATGATTTTGTTAGCCGATTAAAATATGATAGATAGTTTATACTAGGAAATGGTTTTTGAAAAATCAAATCAAACCCAAAATGGGTTACAGGGGAGTAAAAAAATTTAAGAAATATGAGGGATACCGTGGTCTGCTTCTAGTATCAAATTATAATAAAAAATACATACTTACTTGGTCTTCAATTTTTTTATGGTAATGAATAGCGTGACTTTTGATGTTAAGCACGGCTGCCCATAACAGTCGCAGTACTCGCAGTGTCACTCGGAGCACTTACCTAAATGTAAACTGTAATGTTTCGAATGACACTGCACTGCGCACTTCATCCTGAGACATCCCACCGTCTAGTAATCAGATTATTATACCTAAAGTCTCATTTACCCAGTAATTTCACCAGGTACAGTGTCTTTCAAACCGGAGCACAAAAGTGCACGCAAATTACTGCTTGGCGGCAGAATAACTGACATAGTGCTACCTAAACTTTGCAGAAAAGTCTTAGCACCTAGTATAATAGTTGACGAGCCCGATAGCTCAGTTGGTAGTAACCCTGCCTTCTGAACTAAGGGCTGTGGGTTCGATTCCTACCCAGGACAAACATTTGTGTGATGAACATAGATGATTGTTCTGTGGTCTGGGTGTTATATTGTATTCTATGTATGTATTTACAAACAAAAAGTATCTAAGTATTATATCCGTAATCTGGTTCCCATAGTACAAGCTATGCTTAGTTTGGGGCTAGATGGCGCTGTGTGAAATGTCCGCACATTTATTATTATTATTATTATTATAGTACCGTCTCCTTTTTGTAGGTCTAATTATTTGATATATTTATCAGCTTATATACGGAGCTTAGTCGTGTACCTAACCTACCTTAAAAGTGATAATATCTTGTTCATTAACAAAAAATGCTGATACAAATCCACTTAATGTTTCAGTATCACCATGACAAATCTAAAAAAAAAACGAAAAAATTAGAGTTACCCAAAATCATTAATGACTAACAAGGAAACGAACTATCCGCATAGGAACTATCATTATCTCGACTACATTTAATCTGCTCAAAGACAAAAACTCTATTTTCCGGAAAATCCACGCAAGAAATGGAATATTCCTTTCTGAAACTATCTATTGAGGATGTCACCTTGGCAAGGGATGACACGTTATTTCTAAACATTACAATGTCTTTGAATATTTACAACAACAGCTATTATTTAATTTGTAATTTTTTCACGTTATCTGTTGCTGTAATGCTTGTAAACAGAAATAGCCTTGGATGTAAGTTGTATAAACGTCATATTATAATTTTATAATACTGTGAAGAAATATTTAGTATCGTTTTCAGAGAGTACTTTGTTTTATTATGTTGTGTTTTTATGTGATTCAGTCAACACTACATTGGCGTAATGTCTTTCGCAATTTCTATATTTGTTTCGCTGAACTTGAATTATAAACCGACTTCGAAAATAGTGGAATGATGACTGGACCAATATATAAAGTATTAGTACCTACTTATATTCTATTTAATTCTTATTACAGGTAGCGTGTATTGCACAGAGCATTGAAACAAATAAGCATTTGTTTGCTCTGTGGTGTATTGTTTTGCAGTGTCTATTTTATGCTTAGAAAAGGGAATAGAGGATATGAAACATGTCACGTGACTTGTGGCTTGCGGCACTTTAAATGCACAAAATGGCGCCGATCGCATACAAACGTCATCTTGAAAACGCTAAACAACGAGAACGTCCTATATTCCCTTAACTCCGTCTCACGTAAGATTCCCGCGGCCGCGTCGCCACATTCGCGCTACGGAATCTTGTTGACCTCTATATTTTAGACTCCCCAAAATTTCAATAGAAAGTAGTATGTGAATAATTGAATATCGATTTCATTTAGTAAATAAAGCACTGTACCTATAGGTATTGTATTCTATGTATGTATTTACAAACAAAAAGTATATAAGTATTGTATCAGTTATCTGGTTCCCATAGTACAAGCTATGCTTAGTTTGGGGCTAGATGGCGCTGTGTGAATTGTCCCCATATATTATATTATTACATATATTATTACATATTATTATTACATATTACATATTATATTATATGATTACATATTACATTATTACATATTATTACATATTACATATATTAAGTGTTGATGTGAATTTTTATTTTGTATTCTTGTTGTTATTTGTGAGTGTTGAATAAATATTTGTTCTTTCTTTTCTTTCTTTCTATTTAAATTACTGACTTTCAAAATTAGTTCCATTTTTTGCCGCGGGACAACTTACGTGAAACGGAGTCTATCTATAAGATTTTACGGCGTTGCGAATGTCTGGAACGCCATGATAGGTATCAAAATATTTTCATAAAGAAAAGAAAATAAACTTTTTAAAATTAAATTTTAGTAAACTGTAAGTAAATAATTTATTTAAGTTAGTACTTATCATCTTCGGCAACAAATTGCTTTAAAAATCCTGTGACGCACTTATTGGTGACATAACTTCCGTGACGTAAAGTAACGTAATTGCAATTTGCAACTGAAATAATCGCAACTCAGCTCCAATTGTGTGCATTCCAGTAATTCGATTCCAGTGACTGACTTCGTGTAAACAAAACCTTGTATTTTACGTGTTACGGCGTATTTAGGGGCAACGATTTGTAAATTTACCTACTTACTTATGTAATTATAGGTTTATTTTGTTTAAAATGTTTTTATAATAGGTACCTGTAGGTCGAATTGTGACTTGGACTGCGATTCTTAATTATTTTTGTGCTGGAGGAAATGAGCCTATAGCGAAATGGTACCAACCAAGCGAAACAGCTCGACAATCTGCGCGAGCACTATTTAAATTTGGCAATGAAATTAAACCGAATAAACATGTGACTGCATAATTCGAGTACATTTTCGTATTTTCCGTGAAAAGCTCTCGGCAGCTTTTGGAGGAAAATGTAATTCTTAAGGATATAAACATTCGATGTTTGAGACGAAACAGACGTAGCTGAAACCTATATCCCTATCTCTCTCCAAACTCTTAGCTCAAGTTTTAACCATGTTTAAATTATTAATGCAATTGCTATTTTTTTAGATTTTTATTAATTTTACGCCTAAACGGCTGAAATGATTTTGATAATGTTTTGCACCCATCTTGTTCTTCAACAATACGGCAAGTACTTATGGCTAAACAATGAAACGGCAAAAAAGAAAGGTAAATAAATTATATTTTTAACGTTCCTTCATTGAGGGGAATTGGCTTACCTTGGCATTTTTCTGCGAGTTTGTAAGTGAGCGGCGTGCGTATGTTTCTGATGCAATATCCCCACCTGTTGCCGTGTCTATGAGCTTCAAATTAACGACTACGTGACGACCAAGATCTAATACTGATTAAATAGAGGTAACCGTTCACTCTTAATTTTCTTATTTTCTCGTGACAATCTTTCCTGCATAATATATACTTGGATGAAGGTCCGAGAAACAAGGATCTAGAATGGATTCAAGCTATATAGGCACAACACCCGTGGCCAGCTAAGCGTGGTGAAGCCAGGAGCAAAGCACTGACTGAGTGGTGGCGAAGACAAGTTAAGCGCAATGTAGGTCGTTTGGCAGCAAGATTGGCTGGTTAGGCAGTGGTCAAATGCTATATAAAAAAAGATTGGTCGACAACATAGTTTACTTTTTCTTTTATTTTCTTAACCGTTTGTGTCCCACTGCTGGGCAAAGGTCTCCCCCATTTCCTTCCACGCGTCCCTATCTAGAGCCAGATTTGCCCAGTCGGCCTGATGTGCACATAAGTCATCCCGCCACGTTTTTCGGGGGCGCCCACGCTGTCGCCGTCCATCTGTAGGCACCCATTGAGTGACAATGTGAGCCCACCTTTCAGGATGTATTCGAGCAACGTGCCCCGCCCAGTCCCATTTTAGTTTACTTATAGCTTAAAAAAAGATAGCCCAAGACTAATCACCTTGTATTACCTAGGCATTCTCACGAAACTTGTAGGTATGTAATTTTACCTAAAACCTAGTGCAGTAAACTATATAGTATAGTTTTTTTTACTTAATTATAGGCAACGTCGCGGGTGGAACCTGGTTCCTGAACTATATTGACATAGGCCCGAAGCGAAAGGCAAAAGTACATAACAGTATACAAGAGAGGCCTAAGTATACCCAGCAATGAGATGTAAAAGGTTGTGTATAATGATGACGATGATGATTGACCAACTGAAACAACATAAGAAACTCTTTATTCCGGAAAATTTAGTGTAGAGAAAGGAAAAATCAAAAAAGTAATTACAACCTATAGAAAAACCAAAACGTATTTTCGAAAATTAAAGAAATAAGGTTCCCATTGTTAAGTCGGATGAAATAAGCCTATATTGTTTTATGCTAAAAGCGAATGGGTTTAACCCATATTGTAGGTAATTTATAATCTAGATAATATCACAATGATGCGCATTTTTCACGGAAAAGTTCTACATTGTGTTGTGCGTATTATAATGAAGTCATTTTACTTATAGTGTAATTTTTCCACTAGCGGAAGTTTCCCTGAAATTATTTTTGTATAATCTATTTTTGAACACTATAATGGTTAGTTCCTCGAATATAATAGGTAGGTAATTATTGGAAGGATGTAAATGGAAGCTGTCAATGACCTAAACTTTTGGGAAATTTACCTTTTGACCGTTTGGTCAGTATGAATCAGTCAATACTTGGAAATGGACTTCCTGATACTGAATCGAACTGAACCGGTTGAGATTGAAACTGTGGTGTTTGTTTAGTGGCAAGACTGGTGAGTAGACAGTGTTTGCTGCGAAATTAGAATAAATCAATATTTAACTACCCGTTGGTTGGCCTATGATCTTTTTTCCTTTGGTTGGTTGGTACGTGAAAACCTTTAACTTCAGTAGATTGACTTGGATAGCCAAAGGTGATAGGTGAAAACTCATGAACTTCAAAATGAATGATAAGAAAATGAGTATATTTGTAGAAATACAATGAAAATACTTTTTTTTAGTCACAGAAAATAACTCTTCGCCTCCTGCGAAGCATTTTTTTTCTTGATCTGTAGTTTTAGTAAAGCCTCTGTTAATTCAGAGGCCTCTATTCTAGAATATATTCTAGTTTCTTCTTAAACCACTCTTAAGTTATAAGTTTGTATGGGTTTTCTAAGTTTTCTCTGTTTATACCAGCCATTAGGTATAGGTATGTGCTTTGTTTTTGTAACGTGCTCTACTACGAATTCTACTATGACGTCATAAAAAGTCACAAAATCATATGACTGCGCAATGCCGCAGCCGTCACGTGTTTAGAGATTTATTTGTGAAAATAGTAATTATCATATCATGAAATGAGCCCGTGCTTGTGGCCGAAACAAGGCAATGTTTGAGATGGAGATCGTTTCTTTTCAAGATCTTTTAAGCTCTTTTCTAATAACATTTCGTTACGTTCACACAACGCCGCTCTTGATCCACCCTCATATTTTTCTATCTTCACTCTGCTCCCATTCGTTTCATATTGAGCAGTTCACTCACAGAAGCTGGCAGCCGTACCTATGTACTCTCGGCGCGCACTGTATTACAGAATTTTACTTTATGCCCTTCTGACACTACCTACTTTATCGAGTACCCCGATGAAACCGACGTCCAATAATAGCTAAGATGCCCCTGATGTTAGATTAAAAGATATGCCAGATCTAAACTTGCCAGAACTTAGTCCCATATTCTTAGTCGTTACCACGAGATTGACATAAGTGGTCATATCTTTTCATGTGTTGATGTTTCGGAACGCGTCTCGGTAAAACATACGATTTTTGACAGTTCAAATCGCGCCAATTCCAAATTCATTTCGCGCGGTTTTGTTTTTGTTTCATAGAGAATACGGTTTCGCAGATTTCTTATGTAAGACAAGGAATTCGAATTCACGTGGTTTCGAAGTAAGGAATCGATACGGAATAATGGCCCAGGCGAGCGGTCAGCTAGTCTTGGTTCAGATAAATTTGCTTATCATAGACTAACGGCTACTGTAATCCCACTACAGAAAGTGACTGTAATGCTCGCTTTGTAACATTTCAAATTATACACCTGAATGAAACGCATGAGTCATGGCATGACTTTCAGATTTAAGAGCATCGAATTCTTAGATAATCATATTTCTTTGAATTCTGCGTAACGAATCGATTTTGCATATCTAAAACTAAAAGGTACTGATAGAAATTTACTCTCCTACACTGATAAAAAATTGCCAAAAAATTATCTACAGATGTGTGAAATATTTTATCTCGGTGTCACTGCCACCATCTGCGGGAGACATTATATAATGCAAGAATTTAGCATATTGGAATAGCAATGGGCAGGCTACATGCCTACATGGCTCGTAGAACTGACAACCAATAGGAAAGAGAGGTTCTCGAGTGGCGACCACGAACCTGGCGCACAGCCGCAGCGTAGGCGCGCCTTCCACGTGGACCAACAACATGGTCAGGGGGTCTAGCAAAGATCCCAAACGCTAACGCTACCGCCAAACGCTAACTCCAAAATGTATTGAAATGACAGTTCGGAAATCGCTTACTTTTCCCCCTTTACCGCAGCTAATGTCAATTTCAGTACAATTTTGGAGTTAACGCCAATGGAAAGTGTTCTTTGCTAGACCCCCAGGACCTCGAGGACCCGATGGGTGCAGTAGGAAAGCAGCTGCTCAAACTGGTGCTCTATGGGGCAAGCCCATGTCCAGCAGTGGACGTCATCAGGCTGGTGATGATGATGATGATGTATTAAAAATTATTCCTCTTGTCCTCATTGCCGTCTTCAGGAACGTAGAAGCAGGAACATTTCACAAGTTGCGTCGAAATAAAGTTACCCCAGCTGATAGTTGAAAAGAAAAAAAATATCACGAGAATGTTAGTTATGTCTGTTTCAAACATGACTCATCACAATTAACATGAATTTATCACCAGTGAATCTTCAAGATTTTAATGATGCATTCCGGAATGTGAGATGCATTTTTGCTTTTTTTCGTTTTCATCAGGTACATTAGACCTTCGCGAATCCATAACCCTAATGGTTAATGAATTGAGCTCTCTATTAAACATAGTAAAAGTACCTACCTATAAATAAAGACTTATAAATATAATTAGCGGTGGGCGATTATGAATGATTTGTATTTATTTATTTATTTATTTATTTATTTATTTATTTATTTATTTATTTATTTTATAGGTGCATATAACAGATAATGGAACATACAATTACAAAACAACATGATTTAAACAGTAAATAAAATCAATCCCATAATCCAATAACACATGCACTCTGCCTGGTACAAACAGTGATAATTACATACCTATCATAAAAAATAATCGTGTATAATCGAATGATCCTTTATTACTAATCTTGATCATCGATTATGAGATTAGTAACTACTTTATTTTCATAATCGAATGATGTTACTATTTTTTACTACTAATTCTCAAAGACTAATTCTGAATGAAAGGATGGAAAAGCCGAGAGATGACTTTTGGCTCGTCTTCTTCGCAAGTAGCGCCAACTACTGAGAATTTGCCCGTAACGATATCCCATTCCACAATTGTGTCATGTCATATGTCATGACAAACAACATGACATATGACATGACATGACAAACAACATGGCATATGTATGACATGACAAACAACATGACATATGACATGACAGACAACATGACATGACATGACAGACAACATGACATGACATGGCATGGCATGGCATCATGTCATCATGACATGATGGCATGGCATGGCTTGACATACCATGACATGACATGATGACATATGACATGACATGGCATGGCATGGCATAGCATGACATGACATAACATAATGATGATGACTTGCTCTGTTCGACATCGACTCGCGATCACGATTGCTAAATTAGTAATACATAGATTAGTATTACTAACCTGTTAGTATATCTCAAAACGGCCGCTCGATCACGATTCCTAAATTAGTAAATACAGAGATTAGTAATACTAACCTGTTAGTATATCTCATAATCGTCCAACGTTAGTAGACCGCGCGACCGCTATTACTAGATTAGTAATACAGAGATTAGTAACTAACGATCTCTTATAATCGAGATATCTCGAGACATCTTCATAATCGAATGATTTCATTAGTATATCTCATAATCGCCCACCGCTAAATATAATATACCTACCTAATAGGTCCATATCATAAAGGCAAACGACGTTCACTGCTGAACATAGGCCTCCAAAAAAACGTAATTTTTTCAAATATTGCAAAGTTAATCGTTGGTATAAAACCTCATTTCCAAAACGTGACAGTTTAGGCTACTACATTATATTATTACATTTTGACAGCAATACAGTAATGAAGGGGTTCCTGCGGTCACTACTTCGACGGGTGACCGCAATCTAAAGTGGTATTTACAACTGGGCGCTACCGTTCTTCGGAGCGGAGGGCACGCCTAGGCAGCCTATAAAAATCCTGCCACCAGCAGTTGCCTATAAGACAAGAAGAAGGAGCAGGGTCCAGGGGGTATGTGATCGTTGTACGCTATTTCTTTATTTATTTACACAAAAAGTATCTAAGTATTCTATCAGCTATCTGTTTCCAAAAGTACCTACAAGCTATGCTTAGTTTGGGACTAGATTATGCGTGAAATTTCCACACTCCACATATTTTATTTTATTATTTTTATTTTCATAGAGACTGAAAATACCTACAAGACACCAAGCATAATAAATTGTCGGCGCTGAGCTTTTTAAAATTACCTACCGTAACCGCAAACATTATGCGTCCGCTACATTACCTTTTTAACTTAACGAAACCTGTCTAACTACCCTTTTAAAAATATATCTATGACGTCATAGGGATATACGCTGAATAATGGAAATTTATTTGTTATGGCGATGGTCTAATTAGGTAGTTAGTTTGTTATTTTATGTTAAATCCATTTTTAACAGTGGCATTTTTTTTCTTTTTATCTGGTTCATTGTAGGTAAGATTTTTATACGGTAAGAAAAACCATAATAGACTTAGACCCCGTTTAGACACCCAAGAAAACTCCTGCGTTAAGTGTCGGACTCTCTATGAGACAGCAGTAGGCCTAATACGAATATTTACGCGCAAGTAAGTGTAACGTTAACTTATGGCAGTTAGTTGTATGGGGCGCGCTGATCAAATGCCTTATGACTTTAGGAGAGCGTATTAATTTATGGAAGCTATACAAAACTATATGAGCTACGGCTATTTTTTGGTGGACCGATCATCTGGTCAAAATCTTTCGGATGATGAAGATAATTCAAATTAAGGAAGTTATATTATTTTCCTTTTTGGAGACGTCAATGGGTCAGTCCCGTTATTTTATCCTAATAATTAATCAATGGCTGCACAGTTTTGTTGTGTTTAAATTACTCCAAAGCCATTTAGAATTATTATGGTAAAGAACTATAGGCGATGAGGCTACTATACACAAAAAAAATGAATGAACGAGGTTGTATTTTTGTTTTTGTTTTAGTTTCGGGGCCCAGCCGGGGTATAAGGTACTATTATTTACCTTCATCATAATTATGTAATTCATTACTGTACTTAAAGTCACCAGCCCCCTTATTACGAAGGAGCTAGCAGCGATGCTGACGCGCGTCTGCCGCTCAACTGCTGTCAAAATTGTATGAAAATTGACAGCAGTTGAGCGACGCGCTGCTAACTCCTTCGTAATAAGGGGGCTGGTGACTTTAAGTACAGTAATGAATTACATAATTATGATGAAGGTAAATAATAGTACCTTATACCTACTTAGTATTTACTCTGTGCATAAACAATAAAGAGTTATCTATCTATCTATCTATCTATCTATCTGTGCCGTTAGCTTTTAGCTCAATAAACTGTGCTGTGAAGTATGAATCATTATTGTTAAATCTGCTAGGTATAGGCCCGAGATTTCCTTATACGTAGCTGCCTGCAATAATTTAACTTTACCTAATTTAACTAATTTTATTTTACTAGGTGGTAGGACTTTTCTGCAAAGTTCGTCTAGGTAGGTACCACCGCTTTGCCAGTTATTCTGCCGCCAAGCAGTAGTGTGCAAGCACTACTGTGTTCCGGTTTGAAGGGAATTGTAGCTAGTGAAATTACTGGGCAAATGAGACTATGACCTGATTACACAGTCTAGTAATCTGATTGCTAGACTGGGTGATGTCTCGGGATGGCGTGCGCAGTGCAGTGTCACGCGAAACTTTATTATTTTAAAGTTTCGAGTGACACTGCAACTGTTATGGGCGGCCGTGTTGCTTAACATCAGGTGAACGACGAGCTCGTCACGTCACGTAAAAAGAAAAAAAAAACTATAAGATATTTTTGATTTAGGAATTTAGGATGTACTAGCTAACCGAAGTGTGGAGAATGGCATTGCGGGAAACCCCAACAAAAGGTACCTACCTACTACGTCATATTAAGATGAAACGCTTTAGATTGGACACAATAATATTTAGATTCGACAATGTGTAATCTATTTTAGACTGATATAAATCATCATCTGTGGAAATTTCAACGAACTATCTACGTCACGGTACATATAGTACATACAGCCTGGTGACAGACGGATAGACGAACAGACGGACTGCGGAGCCTTAGTAATAGGGTTCGCTTTACCTACCTATTAGATACGGAACCGTGAAAAAGGCATTTTAAAAGTGTCAGCGAAATTATCTACACAACCCGTAGCTATTTCTTTAAAATCCGGCATTTCTCTGACTGTCTCACAATGCATTGTATGACGCAATGGCATTCAATCAAAAATCAGTCGGTACTCGGTCTGTTCTTTGTTGGCAGTGTTCGAATACCTCTCTATAACAACAGTATGGGCGTTGACGCGGGATTTCAGTTAGGTACTTAAAATGTCTACGTATAAAGTTAAACTAGCTATTTAGTACGTACCTACCATTAGCTGTTCCATGTGTAATAATTATGCAACTCTTACCTGTTGGAACTATTTGTTTTTATACAACCTTCTTCGTATATTTTGATGTGATGCTCCTTCACTCTGTTTTACGTTCTAGTTATGGGCTTATGAGCACTCAGCTTATTTTAGCAGTATTAACCATGGAGATATCAACTCTCAATCCCTCTTCTTCTCGTGGATTATCTATATATTTTTTATTTTGTTTTCTTTTTTTTTTGGCACTTGCCGTTCGGATGCTAACACATGCTATTAGCTACTGTTATAGTAATATACCGCAGATACTTGTTGCCCGCGAAATTGTTTAATTTTACTATTTCTTGGATTCTCGCGATTTATTTTTGTAAAGTTTTATTATTTTTGATCTGTATAATATAGAGTTTGTTTCGCTCCCATTAATACTTGATCATATTCTAATTTCAAATTATTAGTAAGCCAAAGTCACCATACCATAAACAATGTAGATCACAGACAGAAATAATTTGATTGAAACTTGCATGTTTTAGTTAGCGCCGAATACATTAAATACGTGGTATATTTTAGTTCTAAAATGTGATTCATACGTAGACGACGACACCAACGACGACGACGACGACGTATTCGTGTCGTGTCGTGACGTAGTACATTAGCTACAATGACGCTGGTCTCGAGTTCCCTTACTGTTTTACAGCCATATAGGCACTTACGCAAGTAGACAATAAGGTCATGATCAACGCGCAGCCAAGAATCTGATGTAAGATGGTCATGCGCTTGCAGACGAAGGCGTGGCCCAGCAGGGGGGTGTGAGAGGTCAACCACCTCGGCTGGGGAGGGGTCTAGGTTAGTACTAAAACTTGGCCAGGCGCTTAACATCAGGCACATGAACAGCTCGTCACGTCATACGTTTACATAAAAATCTACTATGCTTAGGCTAGTACTGAAACTGTTGGCCGTAGCGCTTAACATCAGGCACATGACCAGATAGTCACGTCATCTGTTTGCATAAAATCGCCTTGTTTAGGCTACAATCATCAAGTAATGTTTATGCGCGAACAAATTAATTAGGTAAAGGGTTCCGTAGAGCCACAGAATACGTAAATTGTAATTCGTAGAGCCTTATTGTAATAAAAATAGTTCTTCGTTTTTTCTACATGACCGTCATGTCCGAGATGCCATTAACTATTTGCATGAGATGATAAAAAGCGCACGAGTGTCGTACGAATAACTGAAACAGAAAACAATAATTTAAAGCCAATAAACTATCATTCAAGTCTTGATACGCGTGTAATTTAAGAACTTGTAGCTTTTAGTAGAACTGACAACCGATGGGGCAGAAAGGTTCTCGAGTGACGACCACGAACCGGAAGGCGCAGCGTAGGCCGGCTCCACTACTAGGTGGACCGACCGGTCAGAACCTCGGGAAGCCAATGGATGCAAGAGGAAATAAGCAGCCGCTCAAAGTGGCACTCGTTGGGGAAGGCCTTTGTTCAGCAGCTGTAGTGATGATGATGAGATTTTGAAGCGTGTATCTTTATCATCACGCCCACAGCAATACTAATACATTTCGTACATTAAAGTTGCGGAAATCCGGCAGCTTTTCTGCAAAACGTAACCGGATTTCCTGACCTTAGTCTAAAATAGCAACGGCTTATTCTCTACCATTGATAAAGCACCACGACGCCCACGACCTAATATTTTTTTCACATCGCGCCCAATTCATTGGCCTGAAAGCGGACCGGTTCTTTCATGACTTCATTACGCAGGCCTCCGAATCATCTCGACCTGTCAATTCACATACGGCGACCACACGTACCAGACGGCTCTACCAGCACTGTCACTTCAATTCGCCACTATTAACGTTATTATAAAGAGGGTAGGTTGAAATTTGCCTGATTATAAGTATAGCAGGCGAAGGTTTAAGTTGGTCTAAAGCGGTGATCACTCAAAAACTGTTACATGGTTTGCGTTTTTTGTTTTCTGCAAGTGCTTTGCGTCATCGTCTGGGCTCGTGGATGCTGGATCATATCCGATACTCAGATTGTATCTGTTATGAATGGTTGATGTCGGATAACAGAGCTTTTTGCGCTTTGGACTGACAAAAATGTGGATCAGTCAGACCCTTGTTTTTGTAAATATGGCCCATAATTACAACACCTCAATAAGGAATTGATGTGGGACGGAGCACGTTTGCCCACTAGATGCCCAGTCTGATTATGGACTCTTGGACCAGGGCCAATCGAAAAATGTACCTTCGGCCTCGGTAGCCTCAACAAATGCTCAATGGGGCCGATGGCACGAAAAAGTGTTATCTTGGAGTCGACCCGACTGAGGTAAGAACTGCAATGAAAAAATGGATAGTCAAAAGTAATATGACTACTAAAAATCAGAGAAAAGCGAACAATATAAAAAAATAAGTATAGGACAATCCTAATCGAAAATTGTGCATAATATTCTATCGTAAAATTGTACCTATTTGTCAATTAGAAAGATGTACATAGCCTTAACGTCAGATGGCTAAGCTGTTGTTAATCCGGGGATTTTGTAACATTCTTCCCTTGTTTTACGTAAATTAATAATTCACGTTTATCTTTAACAAACACAAGTTAAAATTTATGGCTTGTACTTGAAATTTTACCGGTTATTCGGCGGCTCTTTGCTCTTTGAATTTATAATTAAGTCTTCTGAGAAAATTGGATTGTTGAGCTAATCAGCCGTGTGTGTTTTATGTACAAACTGAAATAAGTACCTGGTATAGGTATTATTTTTATCTAATAGGCAAGAAACCGATATAAGAGGCTCGGTCAGTCCATAAAGTAATAAATACATTAGACTATCAAACCGGAAACGAATAAGTAGATCCGATTCAGATCTGTAGGTCACCGACCGACATAAGATTGCTTCGTTTTAACAAATTACAATATACGGTACGTAAATATTATAGTTAAAATTCTTTTATGGCGAGCAAGCGAAAAGAAAGCTAATTGTGTTTTAATGAGTACATTTGACGACGAGCTGTCTGGCTTACACGCATTAACGTGCATAGACATGTGGAATGTAGATCCCTTAATTTAGGGTACAATGACCCTTCAACTCTGCCTCTACCTACTCTACGTACACAATCACATATTCTCAAAATGGGGAAGTTTTTAGATCATCTTATTAGTTGCTGAACAAAAACAATATGTACCTACCTACCACATACCAAATGTTATTCACAAATGCACGGTTTTATATTAATAGCAACATGCCAATCATCATCATCATCATCATCATCAGCCCGTAGACGTCCACTGCTGAACATAGGCCTCCCCCAGAGAGCGCCACTTGAGTGGCTGCTCGCCTCCAGCATCCATCGGCTCCCCGCGGTTTTCACCAGGTCGTCATCGGTCCACCTAGTGGGGGGTAACCTACTCTGCGCCTTCCGGTTCGCCGCCACTCGAGAACCTTTCTGCTCCATCGGTTGTCAGCATGCCAATACCTACCAATCATTAATAAAACAGCGGTTAATAAAATAATATTATATGATAATAATTAACCAATTAATGTACCTAATAAGTAATAATTTTATAGTTGACTATGAATAAACATCTCTTCGACAATAATAAAAAATCAGCGGTTCAAAAACGTCTATCATTTGAAGTTTATTTACTTACTTACTACTTATATGAAATTGTAAAGATCATCGAATAAAAAATAAACATAGACTGACATCGTTTTTGTCAAACCGAGTGTAAAGCTAATATTTATCGACAATCTAGTTTTTTGTATGATAAATCTAACAAGATGTTAAACAAAATGTTGGCGCCATGCCACTTTACAGCGGAAGTGGTCGACCTTCAACTTTTGACTAAACGATTGTAAAAACTTTGTAAAATGTAAAATCGAGCGAATTATTTGAGAAGATGAGTAATCTTTACTTATAACAAAACTGTAACAGGTCCAATTCTGTACATTGAAGATATCTTGAAAATTTTTCTGGAGGGCTTTACCTATTATTGATGCTGAAACCAAAACTATAGTTCTTTTCTTTTTGGTGTTGAAAGAGAGAAGAGTCAAGGAAAAAGAAAAGGGAACATGATGAATGGATGAATACTGCTTCCATTCGCTGATTCATCCATTCTTTTCCCTCTTCCTTCTTTCTTCTTTAAGACTGTGATAAAGCGTAAAACTAATAAACCGTTGCTTAGCAGGGGCGGGTCACTATAAGTACCGACCTTTAAAATAATTATCCTCCACTTTCGAATATAATTAAAATAGCTAGTGTTGCTGACTGTACTTACCTTTTCTCATTTTTGGTACTTATGGAAAAGTGTGACCGATCGGTATACGATTTTTAAAAATATATTAATTTTTAGGAATGTGTGACCGAACGGCCCCAGTTTTTTATGGATGACCGATCAGAACTGGGACCGATCGGGACTAACTCAATTATTCATCAACATCCATCATTAACAGCCCGAAGACGTCCATTGCTGAACATAGGCCTCTCCCATAGAGCGCCACCTTGAGCAGGCAGGGGCCTATGCTGCGTGTTCCGGTTCGCGGTCGCCACTCGAGAACCTTTCTTCCCCATCGGTTGTCAGTTAATAATAATCATAATATAATTATTATTGTTCAAACAAATTTATATATCGATGGAGTGCGTATGAGATAATATTAGTACCAAATAGTACAAATATACTCAAATACTCAACCCATAATAATAACCCATAGTTTTTATTTACCTTCGGCGCCGATGATTAACTTGTACAAATATTTGGTTTTAATCGTTTTCTTTTTTTAGTATAAACCAGTTTTACATTGAATTAACATAGTTAGTTGTCAAAAGTTAAAACTTAACACTGCAAAATAGTTAATACTGCATATCGGGATGGTCGAAAAGTTTTTAGGGTGGTAATATTTACGAGGGTTGATGGCTAAACTCTAGTTACAGTAGTTAAATTATTCGGTCGGTTACCTAGCTTCTCCTAATTGGCTGTAAAATAATTATGTTCAAAATAGTGTAGATTTGATTTCGATTAAGTTCAACATAGCATGTAACTGTATTACAGTGGAAATTGGAAATAGAAATGAATCTTAGAAAAATTAATAAACGCTTTTATTAATGGACTGTTTCTTGTATCAGTATGACAATGCGGTTCAGAAGTTCGGAGTTGATGAAAAACGTTTCTTTGCGATTGTTTTGCGTTTCTTTCTAATACCTAGTGGGTACCCTATGGTATGACGGCACTGCATGTAGTACTAGTAGACTCCGTCTCACGTAAGTTGTCCCGCGGCCGCGTCGCCACTATCGCGCTACGGAAATTTGCTGACCTCTATGTATATTTTAGACTGCCCAAAATTTCAATATAAAATAATTTGTGAAAATCGATTTTATTTTGTAAAAAAAAAACACTGTATAGGTAGGTACGTATATAATGTAGTGACGTAAATTACTTACTTTCAAAATTAGTTCCACTTATTGCTGCGGGACAACTTATGTGAGACAGAGTTTATCTATTCTGTGCCTCAGAGGATTGTCATACAACTAGATAGTCTAAAATGTATATATTTTTTGAAATACCTGTATATATATATGTATGTTTATACATATGTACTTATGTTTTCTTTACGCGATGTCAGTATATATACTTACTACAGTTACACTATTTTATTGGGTGTAGGTATAATTAAGTAGGCGATTTACTTACTTATAACAAAAAATCTCAAAATACCCAAAATTCAAGATCATACATCCATCTTCAAGAGCAATCAGCTATAAAAAATTGACAGTCTAGTCACCATTATGGGCTCCTTTAGATCTATTACCTCGGTCCACGAGGCTTTACACGTGCTGACTACAGACTATTTTTACGCTATGATTCACTGGTTAAAAAACCAAGTGAATAGGTGTCTACGTACGGCCTTGTGGGTGAAAATGTCTGAAAATGTGTGTCTAGAATTTAATGCACAATTTAATACAAATGAGCTGCGTAGTGGTCACCTGCCTGCCTAGTGTTTTCCGGCGTAAAAAAATTAAATTTTCCAGTGCCTAAACATTTAAATATCTTCATTCAATCAAATGCTTTTTTTAAATTACTACAGGCATCAATATCTACGTATATACCTACATAAATTGTTTTTTTTTTATAATATTACTACACGCACCCCTCGGTTTCTGTAAGCAATCTTTCACGCCGTATTTTATATTTATTTTTCATTTTATTGCAGTTCGACATAATAGGGGTCGATTATTCAAAAACGCTCTCTTTTACGTCATATAGAAGATAAAGTTCTTAGATTCAGCTGTTAGTGTACATTATCACTCAGGATTAAAGCCTTATTAAAGATCGAGAAAGTGACAACTTGTACCTACACCTACCACACAAAAATTTTCAAATATTGTACCATCAATAGTAGGTATCAGGTACTTCTCAGTGGTACAAGGGACGGTGCGGTGCGTGGCGGTCCAGTCAAATTGAGTATAATTTGTGACTTGGACTAACTATTCATGTTTATTTTATACTTTTGAAAGTAAAGCTCCATACGTATGAGCAAGTCCCGTTCCTAATCCCGTAATGAAGTTATCACTATAATGTAGGTAACTAATAACATCATATTGGATCCTAACAGTTGCAATCTGGTCCATTTGCTCACAAAAAACGACACAAAACCAGACCAAAGTAAGCCAGTCCAGTGAAATATTATGTGCGAACGCGTTGAGATTTATGTTGCGAGTAGTTTGTTTCAGAGACTGCGGGTATTGAACACGCATCCTTTTTTTCCAATTTATTTAATTGAAAAAAAATTTACCTAAACAAAAATTTAAACTTTGCAGAGATTACTCACATAATGTGGTACCTACTTATAGAAGGTTCAATTGTAATGTAACTCTTGCTTTAGCCACAGGATCAAATAATATATATTGATATAATACACAAGCAATGACCATAAGCAACGTTTTCAATTGCAGGAATTGGAATTGCAGGATAGGCATGATGACTACTATTAAAAATGAACAAGTAAATATTATTTTCATAAAGAAGATTAAAAATGAATGCAATAATTTAAAAAATAAGTAAAATCGGTAAATAAATCACGGAGTAATAAGCTTTTAAAGTTTCTACAGAAGGCACCTCCTGTCCCTTTCTAGCGAAACAGAGCACCCCTAAAGTTACCATGAAAAATCAACTCGTGACGTCACATGCCGAAGAGATTGTATGAAAAGCTACCACAGCTTAGTAATGAGGTACTATTAACGACCTCCCTCTGACGTCACTGGCCGTTTGAGCTATCTCTTTCAATTCCGGTTTTTAAAATGCTTGTAACTTGGTCATTTTATGAGATATTTAATTTTTTTTTTCACAAATGTTTATTTTTTAAGGAGTATTATTTATTTATGCAAAAAAAATTTTAGTCATGATGCCTATTGTCCGACCGTCTATGAGAATGTAGCTTGCAAATGTAAACTAGTGTAAACCCCAATACTCCAATCCCTTTCAAACTACAGTCTTATACTTAGGTTGTACACTTATTGCAGGTAAATAAACCACCCGTACTTAAAATAGAAACTTTTATTTACGTGTTGACGAAATTTATTCTCTCAAACTGTACACTACTCTACCAACAATGATTGACAGGTTAACGGACAAACTTATGCTTATGTTAATGTATTATAATCGAGTGTTCTGTCTATGTATGATAAATAGTTCGTCTTTAACTAGATTTATGTGTATTTAATTGGACGTTTTGTATACCAACACTTGATAAAACAAACCTTTATCATCGACGTGAATTATTACGGGAGCAATATTTTTAGGTTCTTTAAACCCTAGTCTATTTAATGCCAAATATATAGTTATGTAAGTAGGTACCTATATTATATTAGTTTGCATAAAATTACAAAATCTTTCAGTACATTGGTATTACTTTTGTAATAATAATATCCGTGCTTTAACGCCAGTGCAAGGCATGGGCACTGCAGTTCGGATGCGAATCTTCCCTCTTATGCCATTTATCGCTTACTTCGCTGATTCGGGACATTCCTGGAAGGCATTTGATATCATCGCCCCCATCCCATCTGGTTCACCTTCTACGAATAACACGTTACTACATTCCCGAAATGAAGGCCGAAATTCTATTCACAAAACTAGAGTTCTAATAATTTTGCCTTTACCTGTAATGTTTTAGACGTGTAGGTGATTGATTGTAGTGTTGGCCAGTAACAATCAATTTCTAAGGCAATACTGCCGGCATGTTGGGTACGCTACCTACCGGCAGTGGGCTGGAGCATTTGGACTGTCTATAGGCCATCGCGGTCTATTACAGTCCATATGTTCTTTGTAGTAGGTATAGTGTAGCTAGTTAGTGTGTAGTGTAGTTAGTTTTAGTTTAGTTTTTATTATTGTAGTCGTTAGCTTGAGTAATAAAGGCATATTGCCCGTAAAAAAAAAGAGAAATAGGTAGGTCTGTATAAAAAAAAAAACTAAGAATATCGCTTTAGAATGGTATAATCTTAACGTTTGACATGCCCGAAAATTACTCACGTAGTTCCTAGTATACATAGTATGTTTAGATCGATATTTTATCTATAAGACATCAGTTTTCTCGGAAAACTGTTACAGATCGCTCAACATCATAAGTACCTTATACCTATACTTACCTATACCTAACACTAGTTTTCCAGCACCCACATAATTTCTTTCAGATCCACTGTAATTTTCCGCACACAATAATTAACACTTACAACAGCTGTTAATCATTAGGTTTGTATTTAATAATAAATAATAATAAATTCATTTATTTCAAGTAACTTAGACTCATACAATATTACACATTCATTGAAAGGGACAGTCACATTAATTTAGATTGAGTACATAGTTAATGTGGGTTCTTCCATGTTCCATCATAAAATACCTACTGAAAATCAGCCGTGGTAGCAATAAGAATTTTCCTTTCAATTATTCAACTAACACAATAGTTGGCAGTTGGCACGTATTAGTTAAAATTACCAATTTGTTTCAATCTCCAGATTCTAAAAAGACCGCTGGGCAATAACCAGGTACGAGTGTCAGAATGGCCATAATTGACCGACCTTATACGTACGTAAGTATATGTAGTACTGTACATATCACTTTTTTGGTCATCTGCGAGTTTGGATTTTGTTTGGAGCAAAAAAAAAACGCTTGAACGTCATTTGTTTCATAGCTCTGTGGAGGTAAGTATGTGTCCCCGAAAAAGACCTACTGTGTATAACCCAGGTCGACTCTGATATTACTGAAAACAGGCCGAAAACTGCGTAACATCATAAAAATGTTGGAAATTAAAACACGTTCGTAATAACAATTATAACAGCTGTTGATTGCTTCCATTTTTATTGAAATTGATGAATCCTTTCGATAACTGGTGACATTTGCAATTTTCAATTAAGATTTTATTTGATGATGGAAATAGTGAGAACACTCGTTTACCTCGAATTGGGCAATGAAGCCTTTTTACAGGTCACACGGCATACTGCTTAGGTCACATGCCACATGCAATAACTAATTAGGTATCCACCTACTTAGTACCCTTAGGGCCCTTAGGGCCCTCTTTGAGCGGCTGCTTGCCTCTTGCATCCATCGGCTCCCCACGTTTCTGACCAGTCCACCTTAGAAGTAGGTACCTACTTACTCGTCGTCATTTAGTAGAAATATAAACTCTATATAGGGGTAAGTGGCATTATGGCATAGTCCATAAAGTACTGACGTATCTGAATCGGGTCCTTCATATAAATATTAAACAGGTGAATCACGTGGGGGCTTGACACAAAGTTTTAATGGAATTAATTTTCTTTTTAAAACTCATCGCCTTTCTGTTTTATCACCTGCCCAAGTACCTACATCACTTTTATATTTGAAGCATGAAATGAAATACCTAGATGTTTTTAATTTTTTTTTCAGCAAGTAAGTAGGTAGGTTCTCGGTAAGTACCTGCGTATACAAGCTACCGTTGTAGGAGTGACGAGCATAATTATATAAGTAGATTAATATTTTTTATTAGAAGTAGGTATAGGTACCTACGTAGGTACTTCAAGTACCTACTAAATAAATTGTGTGTAGAGCTTGAGTCCAATAGAAAAGTCTATATTGGGAAATTCATTTTAATAAATTTATTTAAGCGCCATCTATTGTACCCAGTGATAATCTCGTTAAAATTGGAACGACATACATGCAATTTTCCTAATTATGAATAACGCCACAAGATATCGCTGTTTTCAATTATTATTACTAAACTAAATTGTTTACTTATTAAATAAATTACAATTTTCTGCTTACGTCTAAACAGCTGATAACGAATATGACTTCGAAAATAAAGTGTCTAATAGAATATTGATCGTTGCAGAAGCAATATCATTGTGTAATGATGTTATAGAAGAATAAAGTGTGTCAGTGAAGTGGAATTTTATGTGGTGTAAATCTTTGGTGTAGATTGTTCATAAGTTTGGCGAGACAAACAATAAACATAACCTCAAACTACTAGTATATTACCTAGGTATTATATTCCATGCAAAAACGTAAACCAAGGTTCAACTAAGGTTTGTATTAATACTAATAAAATAAGTCAAGTTTGAATTACGGTTTCTCCCTAGCCTCCCTACTGACTTTAATAGTAAGCACCTAGTGTCGCATATACCTTACGTTACGTTAGACATGGTAGGGCACCTATGTCCTATATGGGTACATAGTATTACATTTATTTATTACTACTTATCAGGTCAAGTACAAAAACACCGAAACGTAAACAAATGACTTACCTTTACAACACAATGATAATAAAATATGTAAGTGATTAAGTTGAAAACGGTAAAAATTAGAAACATTTCTGTGAATAGATAAAACTTGTAAACCGAAACACCTGTTCGCTGCAACTAAGCTAAGTGCCCATAAATCTGAGGATACAGCACTTACGCTAATGAGTTTTAAAACGGACTCACCTAAAACGTTATCGCATCAAGTATATGGAACTGTTCGGTTGACTCAACAGAGTCGTCAAAAGTGACTTCTTTTTTTTCACGCTGGATGCCAGACGTCGAAACACAGGCATGTCCGTCACAAATCACAGCAAGGGGAACCTGTCTTCAAAACACACTATTCATATCCTCAACACTGCATTCCACGCGACAGATTTCCGATAAACTGCCAGGCAGATAGTTCGAAAATTGAAAGTTTTCGTTATCGTTTTCGAAACTGCGTCAAGCGCATCGTTCTTAACCGACGGTGGTCGTCGATTGGTGCTACTGCTAATGTGACCGGACCAGAGTGACGACAAAAACCCACGCGAGGAAGTTCACAATAACATGAAATTTGATCGCAGACACGATTAAAGTAACGGCGAAGCTTGAGTTTAAGTTTCTGAAAGAGATTCACTGAGCAAAGGGGAGCGAGAGTATCGAGCTCTTAGCATTGACTGGACTGCGCTTGGCCCGCGCAGGATGTGCACCATTAGGCAAAAGAGCGTCCATTATTGTATTGTCGTGGGCTCATCGTAACTCCAGTGTCTCCTCGAATTGCCTGCTGGGAGCCACCGTGCGATCCACTCATCATTTTGAGAACGCTATGTCGTTCACACTTAGACAGAGTGAAAAGCGTACCTAGCTTAGAAAAGCACCTGTTTAGTAGCCGTTATCAATTCGACAGGAAATTGTAAATTATTGTTATAATCATTGCCTAAGGTGCTTAATTCAGTTGTTTAATGTAAAGATGTAATGCTGCCATTCCAACTACCTAATTTGTCATTAAGAGGCCATGTCGAAGGGAAGTCACGGGACCGGATTTAGGGTTACTCACGCTCATTTGTTCAATTGGACAGTTAAGTACCAGCTCAAGACTCTAAGCAGACCGCATCCGTTCATATTATTTCACATAGGAACAAATACATTTTCGTAAACTGCAGTTAGAGAATTGTAGAATCATGCAGCATTTGAGTTCATATTAGATTTTTTACATCCCATTTTCTAAATATCATTATGAAACAATAATATGTTGATGCATAAATAGGTTAAAGACTGAAGCTCTGTCATCTTTTGGAAGATAATTCAAAATGCGAGTAAGTTTTTCCCATTGTGAACAGCAAAGTCTCCACTATCTCAAGACAACATTCATGGTCTATTTGTATGCCCGGGCCTACTCCTGAAACTGAATATGGAACAAGGAACAATGACGCTGCATAATTCTATCAATCGAGTAGCAAAATATAAGGAGGTGTCGTCGCCCGTATGAGAGTTGAGTCAAGACTTCCTTTGCGTGAGTTCGGATTGGTTCATTGAGATCAAATTCTGCCAAGGATAAATGTAATGGGCCCACAACCCACAACTCCACAAGGTTAGGCAATTGGTTCATTTGGCTGGGTATCCATTAATTGAAAACAGATTTACTGACTGACTGATTTACTCCAGAGGAACAACATCAGTCATGATCGAAACTTAGTCGAGCACTTGATACACTATTGATAACAGGCAGTAATTTAATCATCTTATATTTAAGTACTGACATCACAGAATAATTTGAACAAGTAGTTAGTTCTAGAAACATAGTAACTATCTAGGAGCAGGGTGTGGTCATGTGGTGCGTCCGACGCGCTGATGTGGGTGTGAGTAGGCCAAAATAACAAAATGATGTCAATGTTATAGTCATGTACACTAGAATATCAGCTAATTATAGAATATAGAATAATTGACAGCTATAAAACGCCGTGCAGTCAAATAACTCCAATAGGCTATGATGACATAGATACCTTTACAGAATCAGAGAGGTAAATGACTCATGATAATAGAACGTTACTTAATTCCTGCAGGAAGAAAAATTTATTTTATCGTTTTGGTGAGCTAAGACTACACAGATCCTATCTGAGTAAGACTAGTAGTCGAGGTATTTGCCACAAATATATGGTGTATATAGAGGCTATAGTAGTAATATTGCGACCAAATACCTAATAGCGGTCACACCACCTGTCTCCACCAATCAGAGAGCACGATTTAAAACGAGCCTAAGACCTTACTAGGTGCTATGTGTTTTCGAAAGGGCATGATAACATTTTGATAATATACCTATTGCGTGTGATTTAATCCAAATGCGGGATTAATGAGTCTAATTCAGATTCCGATGTAGCATTAGTAATCCAGATATAACCAGTTTGCGTTTGCCCATCACTACTTCCCCACTGCTCAACTAAATTGCTCAACTGCATCAAGTTGAGCAGTGGGTAATACCGATAGCTCAACTGGTAACTGCTCAACTATCATAGTTAAAATTCTTACCCACTGCTCAATTAGTTAAGCAGTTGAGCAATAGGACATAGTTTATTACCAAACATTTTAATATGCGAAGGCTTGTAATTTAAACTGTGGTGGAGTTTTCTTAATCCACCTGGGCTGATTTAACTAGATCTGCTAGGTATTTGTATACTTACCGAGTGCACTTCAATTTAAAAAAAATCACAATCCATATTTGCACAATGGCAGTGGTGACGAAAATTAAAGTTTAATAGATTCTGAAAAGGCTTTTCTATTGAAAATATTAGTAAAATATACAACTATGTGTACTTAGGCCGTATATAGGTAATTTAGTAATTATACGTTTTTTACACGAGCTAGCTATTAATTGAAGAAATGGTTTCTTTCTAATCGTCAGTCACCTATTAGTTAGATGAGTTTTGAGAAAATATTTTCCATCTCAGTGAGAGAAATACCCACAGCCATTACGTAAAATCAATTAATTGTTCGAACATTACGTACCTAACTCCCCGAGTCAATATTTTTAGTCAGCCGCATAATTAAACCATTACCATTATGCTTTATAAAGGCTCAAAAAATTAGTTTTCCTAAAATAATACAAGCTGAAACTATCTTTAGGTATATTGCATAGTCTGCATATCAATTTACACTGTGTAGCTAAGTGCCTTCAATTTTTAAATAAACTATAGCAAAACCTAGCAAAACTGACATAGTATCAATATTTAAAAATGAATTATAAATTCAGACAAACTTTCAAAGTGGTGATAGTTCGCTTAGATAACATCCCACAATCAGCTAATACCTAAGTCAAAGCTGCGTCAATGCATTCAGATGATTAAGATCACACCTACATTCCATAGCTACTGGAAAATAAACTTACGAAAGAAAGCTTAGGCAAGGCAACCTTGCAAGTCTTTGAACCACACATCATCGGTTCACAAATGTATGAAACTGCGAGATCGTGCATAATTGCATATTTATTTTATGCATCGTTATTAGTCTAATGACTAATTAGTTGTAAGAAGGACTTGAGATATCAAATTATAACCTACAGTGCCCTACTACGACACAGTCATACTGCACAATTGCACCTTCTTTAACTACAATGTTTTTATAATCGCACGTGTGCAATCTGACTTTAATACACAGTTGCATGTTGCCATGCATGTTTGATGATTAAAAAGTTACTAATGACCAATACCAGTTAGAACTTCTTCATAATTCATTCAATTGTTCAGTGATAAATAATGAGTAATGAGTAATTACTCATTATTTATCACTGAGCAGTTGAATGAATTTTATTAAACAGCAAGCAAACGTATTCCTGCGTCTTAACGCATGTAAGTAGTAAGTATCAATTTTTCGTCATGCTAATGCAAGCGCAAAGTAAGCGCGTTAGATAGTGTAGTAGGTACATATTATCTGAAATTTAAGTTTTTAGGTCAATGAATGGCTGTTAATTGATCGGGACAGAAACCAAGTTGGGTTTGGTCTGCATGGCATAAAAGGGTTGGCCTGATTGTATTGTGTAACAAATATGCTTATTATTAAAGCTGTTATTAATGAAAACATATTTTCTTAAAAAGTCCTTTTTTCTTGCAGTTAGTTAAATTAGTGTAATGACACGCCTGAATTAAATAAACTATAAATATAACACTGATTATGAAAATCTAATAAACATATTTTTGTAGATAAGATAACATTAAACATGCAATATGTAAACAGTCTCAACTTTGTTTTCTGAAATTATTGATGCCCTAATTCATTTTGGTATTTTTTTTAATGTAGGTATAGCAATGTGTAATTTTGCCAGTTCTTGTACCCCTTCGATAGCTCAGTTGGTAGAGCGGTGGACTGTAGTTGGCAATGTTTAATAGTGATCCATAGGTCGCTGGTTCAAATCCGGCTCGAAGGAATAGTAGATCCATTATTTTTTGCTACAACCACCGCACAGCACACCTTTGGCACCCAAGAATCAGATTATAATATTTTAGAACTTAAAATAAATACATATATTTTATAAGTTTTAAAACAAAATAAATACATTTTTTTCCTAATCTGTGATCATAGACATAATTATTACTTCGTATATTATATCGTATCGATATATAAATCTATGTCTGTGATAATAAGTTAATCATGACGGAGACACAATTCCGTTACGAAAATAAAATTGATTTTTGTAACATAATTATTATTAAAGCCAAATGAAAAAAAAAAACGTTTTATTTCACCAAAATCAAAAATCCAATGTTTCCGCCCGGGATCGAACCGGGGGCCTTGTGCGTGTGAAGCACACGTGATAACCGCTACACTACGGAAACGATAATGGCATGTACGAAATTACAGAACTACTCAAGAAAAAACTTGACCCATGATAATAACAAAATTATGAAAAAAAAGTCTTCTTCCAAGGCAGAAAATGCCTTGATAGTGGTTACCATAGGGACTTTGAAAAAATATTAGATTTCCGTGTTTATAGTTTCCACTTTCGTTTAGCTACTCTCCTTGTACGATAAGCTAGAGGTACCTATGTTTGTATGACTTTCCGTCGTGGGTCTAGCCAGGGTTAAACCAAATCCCTGCAGTAGACCGAATAATAGATCAACCCACTGGGTTTTCACGGGTAGGTAAAGCAGATAGATGTAGGTAGGTACAAATACGTATGCCTACTTATTGTGTGACATAAGTATTTTAAAACTATTTTGAAATTATAGATAATAACTTACCTTGCTGCACTAGTAGGTAATAGCACTTAAAATAAAATAAACTGGTAGATCAAGCAGGCGCCTTTTCCAAAGGCGTTTAGGAAGCTGATGCCAGGGAAAATGAAAGAAATTTCCTTTTATACCAACGCAAATTGGAATAGTATAGACCACCCGCTGAATAGGGCTCATTATAGTAATATTTGCGCCATGGGTGTAACTCATGTCCACATATTTGTAATTTGTTCGCACCCTGTATTCATGTGATCTATGGCCTGTAACTAGAGCTATCCACCCGCGTACTCCAGCGATACTTTACGCACTTTCATCACCATCGCTCGCTTAACACCTACTTTAGTTCGTTAAGCTGTGCACAATCAGCAATGGTTTCAAACATTTGTCGATTTTTATGTGTCGTAAAGGTAGGTCATAGATAGGTACAGGTTCCAAGGAGATATCCTACGTAAAGATCAAAGAAATTACGGTATTTTTCGTTCCTACGATTGAACATAAAAATACAAACAAAAGATTGCAATCACGGAAACTGATGCCACGTGGGATCCACCTACGCTTATTCTTATCAACTATCAACTTTACGACCTGCGAGTTATTTCAACAATTCTAGTTGAGTCTAGTTAACTTCTAAAAATAGCACAGCCGTGTTAAGATTGTCTAGATTTGGTACTAATAGTCTATTATACAAGGTGACCTTCAATTGGTATTTTATCCCAAAAGGGGGTAAAGCTACACCCCAAGGTAGACAATGTTTCTTCTACGTCTTTACAAAATTAATAGTTTTTCATTGAAGAAATGCCACGTAAAGTTTACGTTCGAAAATAGCCTTAGCGCAGCTGTGTGGTTGAACTTCGTCCTTGACCGAGTGCACATAAGTGATATTAACGACCTGTGTTTAGAAATGAATTTATAGTATCTTGTTAACTCTCGTAGCGATCGCACGTGCAATTTTGCGAGTGGATTTAGAACCATGGAAGTTTGGAAACACCCATATTCAAGTAAGGCTCTCAAAACTTGTAGGGTATCATTGTCCCAGTCCCCCCATTTCGGGATAACATACCAATTCAAGGTCACCTTGTAGATAATGTAAACGCATTAGTTTTGCGAAAAAAAACTGTCCGAAACCACTTTTTATTCGGCAAATGACCATAACTAGGTGGACCGACGACCTGATGAAAACCTCGGGGAGCCGATGGATGCAGGAGGCGAGCAGCCGCTCAAAGTGGCGCTCACTAGAGGAGGCCTATGTTCAGCAGTGGACGTTTACAGGTTGTAGTAGATGATGATGATGATGATGACCATAACTAAAGACCATTGTAGACGAAAAAATTAATGATGAATTACGTCAATAAATTTATAGATAAGTGCTGTCAAAAAGATCTTTGGTCGAGGAGAAAGTGCCAAGAACGCAAATAAATTGTTACACTACACACAAAATATGTAAAAGAGAAGAGAAAAATAAAAGAGAGAAGGCACTCAATGTTTGATAGTGATCCTCGTAAATAAGGTGCCACGAACACAAATTGCCATGACAAAGAAATAATATTAATACGCGTCTTCATTGACTTTTCCTGAGTGCAATACGCACTCACACTTTCAGTAAACTGTGGTTGTGTTTTTGTTGTGTTTTGTTTGTGTTTTTGTGTTTCCCTGCTTTTCTAAGCAATTATTTGTTTTCCAGGGTCAAAATGGCGGTAGAAGGTGTGATGGTGTCTTACAACTACTCGGATGACGGCGAGCTGGCCAACATCCTGACGGTGTCTGCTTCAGGCATCCGGTTTTCCAACCGCTGGGTCCTCACACACGGCTCTATACTGTCTCCTCTGAAGGAGGCTAAGGTATTGTAATATCAACCGAAACCATATTTAAATACCCACAAATAATGCATTCACATCAGATGCGGCTGCATCTCTTGGAAAGGCCCGGTACCTAAGTATAAGTACTTACCTCTTTTTGATTGGACCCATAGTCATCAACTACTAAGTTTGCTTTTTAAATCAAAACAGTTGTTTTTCCCCGCTATTTTGATCCAAGTATCTACTTTTATAAAACTAAGTCAATGTTAAAAAAAATATTATATATATTATAATTATAGATCATCCAAAACTCGCGAGGGAAATCCTTCCTAAACGAGGGGTTCTACGGGAACCTTCCAGAGGTACATGTAACTTGTGAAAAGAAGAAATCCAAGGTGCCGACTGTGTATGACAGCGTGGAGAGGCTGAGTAGAGACCGAGACCTCAGCATCGGGGAGTTGGAGCATAGCAGCTATCAGATCAGAGTGCTGACGGGAAGGTAAGTGATCATAGTTACTAGATCAGGGTAATGATTGGCGGGTACCACAGTAAATAGGACAGCATGGAGAAACTAATTCGATACCCAGACCTCAGTGTCGGGGAGTTGGAGCATAGCAGCTATCAGATCAGAGTGTTGACAGGAAGGTGAGTGATCATAGTTACTAGATCAGGGTACTGATTGGGGGGTACCACAGTAAATAGGACAGTATGGAGAATCTAATTCGATACCCAGACCTCAGCGTCGGGGAGTTGGAGCATAGCAGCTATCAGATCAGGGTGTTGACAGGAAGGTGAGTGATCATAGTTACTAGATCAGGGTACTGATCGGGGTGTATCACATTATAATCAACCATCATCATGGCATACACTGTGGATGAAATCTGTGTCCTCTTTGCCAACTACCTACCTTAGATTGCTTTATAAAACTTATAGCCCGCAACATGCAATAACTTTAGTTCCGAAAATTTTACAGTTCTCTAGTAAAACCGGATAACTTGCGAGAGAAATCACTGGTCGCTTCCAATTTTAATTTTTCCTTCGTTTTGTTTAGGCAAGTGGTCATCCCTGGCCTCAGAACAACCAAGCAGCCGAAAGACTTCTACCTTGGCTAAGTATTTAACAAATATGTCCTTTTTCAGGATAGTTCACGTCTGGCAATGTCCTATCCTGGACAGATGTGTGGATGACATCCTGTACAGCTGGACCATAGGCCATCGTGATGGCGATGTGGAGAAGCAGACCCAACTTGGAAAAGCTTTGCTTTCCGTCTTCGTGCTGGTTGATTTGGAGAGTGATGACAGAGGTACGTATTTGGCTATTAGACAGAACAGCTGCCTAGACTCTAGGTAGCTGTTTTGTCTAGGTCCTAGAGGAATGGTGATTCGCGTTTGCAATAAAAATCTTTCTAGGCGTTCGGGCACCATTGGATGGTCGTGGCTCATTGAGCCTTATGGTGCATTGATGTGGTAAGCCTTGGAAGTAACTATATCGTCGTTCTAATACACTTTCGAGGTGACCAGGGGGTCTAGCAAAGATACCAACCACTAACGCTAACGCCAAACGCTAACTCTAAAATGTACTGAAATGACATTTCGGAAATCGCTTCGTAGCGAATGTCATTTCAATACATTTTCGGAGTTAGCGTGAGGCGTTAGCGTTGAGTGGTTGGTATCTTTGCTAGACCCCCTGTTCTAATAGGGATGAGTTCATATTTTAGCGAATAAATTAAAATTAAAAAAACTTCTCTAAATTTACTCAAAAATGTTTACTGCTAGAATTTATATGTAAACCAATGGTCTTTTATTTCTGCTGTGCTTTATTCTCTGCCACAAGTGTGTTGTTGTACTGGAAAAAGGGAAAGTCTGAACTAAAAGGGAACAATCAATTCAACATTAAACTTATAGAGCTTGAATTGAAACCAATAAGGCTCTAGCATATATAGCTGTGCAAGTGTTTCGATGCAGATTTAGTGTTTACCATCACATTAAAACGCCATGCACGTCTCGTTACTTCAAAGAACTTACAATCCCTCGGATCCTGGGCTAATGTGTAATCTCGTCTCCATCCATTGATGGTGTTGAAGTGGTCCGGAAAGTTCGGGAAGAACGTAAAGCCGTGGTCTACTGCGTCCTTCTTGATGTAACCAATGGCTCCCATCACAAGACCCCCGGCCACTATGGCGTGCTTGGACCGTAGGAACCATGCAGCTGGAGGGCCGCACGCTACGCCACCTGGACGAATGCACTCTTACATGACCGCCAGAAGCATCTGGTAGTCACTAAGTATGCCTTTTCGAAACACGTTTCTTTTTTATATACATTTCACCTTAATTTGAATAATAGGTACTTCTTTTGAGGAAATTATATTACACCTGGGCCGTGTAATCTCGGTTTGCGAATAGAACCATCTTTTCCCGTGGGTGCCTTACGGTACCGGCTGCTGGCTAAAGAAATGTCCAATAAAAGGGCAGCAGCCTATATAGATATATTAAACTTTTCTATGATCACCAAGGCTTATTGCAAATCGTTTAACTAACCCAAGAAGTAGTTTAAACCATCGTCTTGATCTCTTAGCTTCTGGGCTCCATTAGCTACCACGGCGAAAGTAGCCCCCATCAGGCCCAACGGTACCACATATCTTGCATACCTTAAAATAATAATTGAAGTACTAGTATAGTATGATATGTATTATCTATGGTACATAAATCAGTATCAGACAACCATCGATGGACTGCAAGTGCAGCGACGGCAACAAAAATGTTACCACTCTAAAGTTGGTTATTGTGGCTGCACACCTATTATATCTATAGCACTCATAGCGAAGCCCAAAAGTCAGACGGCTGGAATTCCTATAAAGGCCTGAAAAGCCAGGGTAGAAGTGATGATTAATTGAATAATAAGTAATACTAATATTACCGCTGCAAAATGGGGCCCAATCCAACAGCATGTGAGTACATTAGTACGTCATAAGTACCCAGTATCAGACCTGCGATGACGCCGTAGCGGGTGGTCACCATCACCTAAAGCATCAGAAAAACTAACTAAACAGATCTATCCATTTCCCCTGCCCTGTAATATAAAATTTCCCAAAATTATAAGTAAGTACTTCAATGTACGTCGGAAATCACAGAAAAAAATACATATAAAGACGAAACTCTAAAGTGGTGTGTACCTATTGGTAATGCGCGATGGCGATGGCACTAAGATGTGAGCGTTTTAGCTATTGCCTTCTAAAATGTTAATTCTAAAATGTTACAGAAATAGATATCTTGGAATTTTCTTTAGTTGCTATAGAATTTAAAACGAGTTAAGCAGAAGAACAAAAACTACAAACCAAAGAGTATATAATTTACTACTACAAACTACAAACATAATGCTAATAACAGTATCAGCTAGGTAAGTATATCATAATTTAGCTCTCAGAACAGAACCAACCTGAAGAAGCGTGGGCAAAGCACGAGCGAGGGCAAAGTTCGAGAGAACTCGATAGCATTAGGGAAGAAAGGTTGGGGAGTACCCTTGGGCTGGAACATACGACTCTGGGAAGGCACATTACCTGATGGACTTCTAAATTATAGGTACAATAAGCTCGTGGGGGCTTTCAATTACCGAGGCCTATTCAGTAATATATCAGCAATCTTCTAGCTGTAGATGATAAGGAATTAATTATTAATACTAAGGACCTTTTTCTCTATGTCACATCCATCTGGAGTATCGTAATATCTGTAGTAATTTCTTGAATATTTTTCATTACATTCACAAGCCATGACGAGATAAGGCGATAATATTTTGACTTTTTGAAGTCAACTGATTGAAAGCTTCAAACTAAAGCCAACGTCGTCGTTTTGACTGCTGTAAATTTTCAATGTACAAAAATATACTAAAAAGTTGGAAACAAGGAAGTTGTACGTTTTTCTAATAAATTTTTTAATAAAAAATTCTATGGACACTAACATAAGCTGGCCGAAAAAACTTTAACACACTATTTTAATTTGGAGTCTAAAGTAGAATATAATTATGTACCTATATCAACTAAATCGCATCACCACCATCTTTGGTTAATGATGGAGTTTTACATAGCTATAGACTTGACCTATGTAAATAGTGTAGTGTATGAACACCGACCTACATAGTTTACCCGACGTAGCATTAAGTTAGTAATAAGTTAAGAGTATCGTAAGGTAGTCATGTAGAAGCCATAGAATACACTCGTGCACGCAACGCCATCTTTCATTGCCATCATGGCCTACCATCAACCACAGGGGTTTCCCAGCACCACCAGAACCTGCACCTTCAATAGCGAACCTACTACATATACATCTATATTACCTGGCAACCTACCAGAAGATCACACCTTACAATAGTTTAGGGCAAACTCTGCTACAGCATACACCAGTGGTTATATTTGTTTTAGGTGGCATTTGCACGAACTACATCTTGGTGCTGGGTAGATGATAAGAATTCATTCTGTAGACTAAGTAACCATAAGTATCTAAATTCTCCAATTTATAATCATAATCATAATCATAATCATTTTATTGGTAAAAAAATAATTTACATGTCAGGCTTGCGAAATTAGTAATAAATTAACATTACAAAACTATTAATAAATTTTAATAAATAGTATGTCAATCATTAATAATAATAAATCATACAAATTAAACATGTCTTAACAAATATAAAACTAGTCAATAATAAAAACATGTTCATAATAATCATAATCATAATCATTTATTTCTCTCATACACCAAATACATGATGTCAAAGATAAAATTATTTATGTAAATGAATAACAATTACATATACAACATCATATTTTATATACTACAAATTCTTCAAAGCTGTAGAACGTTTGCTCGACAAGCCAGCGTTTAACCCGTGCCTTAAAGCAGCTCATACTAGATGAAGAGGTGATCTGCTCTGGGAGCTTGTTGTACACCGTCGGGCCCATAACATGCGTCGTTTTGGAAGATTTTGTAAGAGTTCGAAGTACTGCTCTGAGTTGGTCTCTATACCGCGTGTGATAGGCGTGCACACTGCTGTGCTTTGTGTAAGAGGCTTGGTTTAGTCTTTCATAGACAGCTACCTGATAAATGACCAAAGCTGGTAATGTCAAGATTCCAAAGTGCGGCCGTGCGGAAATGTCTTGGGGGATTTTTGCAATTGCACGGTATATGATCTCAAGAAAACGTGATGATAGCTCTGCTGCAAGTCCACCCTACTGAAAGGTGACGTCGCCTTGTTGATTTCACGCCAGATTACACATTCATCAGATCTTACGGCAATAAGCTAGGAGCTTTCAGTCAGGTTCCTGGTTTGTGATCTCGCTAGCTACTACTGCCATCATGTTCAGAATCTCATTCTTCCCTCAATAGTGTGAAGATTTGGCACCAACTTCAGCTATGCAGTTACGTTGTTAGGGTTCCGTACCAAAAAATAACAGCAAGTACTAAGAAACAGAATAAAAAGTTTAAGGGGGCTCCCATACAATAAATGTGACTTTTGGCTTATTTTTATAGATGACGGTACGAAACCCTTCGTGCGCGAGTCCGACTCGCACTTGACCGGCTATTACTTAACAATGATATAAAGATCTCGTCTGATCAAATAACCGGCTGAGAGACGGACACACAGACAGACAGACGGACAGCGGAGCCTATAGAGTTCGCTTTATTCTTTAGGTACGGAACCCTACAACGCATAGTACCTCAATAGGCACATGAGTACCTCTGAATCAAGGGTTTTAAAACCATGAACACTTGATCTGCAATTTTTCAGCACTGACAATTCTGCGGCCCCTATCATCTCTGCTGGATATGGTGCGACCACCTCCTGGTAGGGGAGCTACTGTTGAAGTGCATTCCACGCCGTTTGGCTGTGAGGTTAGTAGGTCCCTAAGTATTTATGACAACGCAGCGTATACAGCCCTCCTAGGTAGGTACTAGGTGGATCGACCATCTGATGAAGACCACAGGGAGCCGATGGATGCAGGAGGCGAGCAACCACTTGAGCTGGCGCTCTTTGGTGGAGGCCTAATATGTTCAGCAGTGGACGTCTTCAGGCTGATGACGATGATGATGAGGTATCTACTGCGTGGCGTAAGGAGCGCCACTTTGAGCGGCTGCTTGCCTCTTGCATCCATCGGCTCGCTTTGGTTCTGACTAGGTCGGTGGTCCACCTGTTGGCGGGTCAGCCTACGCTGCCTTCCAGTTCATGGTCGCCACTCAAGAACCTTTCTTCACCATTGGTTGTTAGTTCTACGAGCGATGTGGCCCGCCCACTGCCACTTCGACTTTCTAAATCTAAAAGCTATTTGGTGGTGGTGGTGATACCTCCTGGAAAGCGCCTAACTAGATACTCCTGCAGACTCCCTTTATACAAGGACCAATAATATAATGGCCGTATCTCCCATATTCGACCTATCTTCTGTCCAGGTGTTTTTGAACGCGGTAACACGAGGTTCCATCTGCGGCGTGGTGGGGAAGCGGCCTTCGCTGCTGCTCACCGATGCTGCTACAGCCCTGGGTTCTGAAGGTGGACCGGTCTTCACTGAGGGACCTACGTTAGTAAGCTTTGATCTTTGCACCAAAAATCATAACAGAATACCGGAGGCATCTTCATTCGAAGAAACACGTAGTACACTACACCAATTGAGATTGGTGGCTTTTCCAAAGTAACTATATCGTAAAGTTTACGATATATACCTACATCCCTTGATCCTTATACCTATTTCATTCTCGTCACCCAGCCATGCAAGCAAGCCATCGTTATCATTATTAGCCGATAGACGTTCACTGTTGAGCATAGGCTTCCCTATTAATTGCCACTTTGAGTGGCTGCCTACTTGTCTCGTGCATCGAACGGCTCCCGGGGATTGTCCGAGACCAGTCACTACACAAGTCCGAGGTAATTTGTTATTTCTTACACAGATTTATCTGTGTTTCCTACCCAGTTCGTGCAATGGGTAAACTCAATTAGTACAAAAAAGGTTCATGGATCCTCTTTAGTTCAATGTTATATTCATCATCATCAACAGCGTGAAGACGTCCATTGTTGTACATAGGTCTCTCCCAAAGAGCACCGCCTTGAGCGGCTGTTTCTCCTGCATCCATCGGCTCCCCACGGATTTCACCTGATCGTCGGTCCACCTAGTAAGGGGCCTACGCCAGTTCGTGTTCGCCCGAGAACTTTTCTTCCCCATAGGTTGTCAGTTCAGCTAGCGATGTGGCCCGCCAATTGCCATTTTAACTTGCCAATTCTACGAGGTATATCGGCCACTTTAGTCCTCCTACGGATCTCTTATATACCAATACTGTATCCATATCCTAGTAAAATGTAGCTTTTATGTCCTTATTACAAAGCGCTCGAAAGTGGCACTCTCTGGGGGAGGCCTATGTTCAGCAGTGGCCGTCTTCGGGCTATTGATCATGATAATGATGATGATGATGATGGTGTGTCCTTATGATTCCAGCAAAGAACTGATAGGTATAGTGGTATGCAGCGTATCGTGGTGGCGCGGCGAGTGGGTAGGGCTCACACTGTCGGCGCCGCTGGTCTCCGTGCTGGCTGCCAAGCTGCGAGTCGCGCAGAAACCAGCCAGGTCACTTACTCTTGATCCGCACCAGGACATATTGGGTGAGTTTCTCCCAATATGACCCTATAACATTTCAGGCTTTGTCTTGTCCTAAAAACCTTTGAGTTTTCAATCCTACCTTTATTAGAAGATCGCTGAATTTTTGTAAGGAAAAACATTTGTTATTCACCCCAGATAGCGCAAGATGCATTTCCACAGGAAGGGTTTGGCTTTAACTTTTAGCGAAATTTCAAGCGAGGTAAGGTCTCTTAATAACTGAATACTAAAGTCCTAGTAGGTAGAGAATAGAAAAGGCCACAGTTTACATTTGTGCAAAAAGGCACAAAATAATAAGTAATGGTGTGATATTGAGAGTATTAAAAATGTTGTAATGTTGTGTAATCCCAGACCGTATCGACCGAAGCACCGCGATGGTCCGGTGCGGGGCCGCGTGGGGCGCCGGCGTCTACCTCGGCGGCGGGTACGTCGTCACGTGTGCGCACGTCGTTAAACATGTAACTTACATTTCTTTTACATCAAACTTGGCGGGACAGCCAGCTACCCCTAGTACGAGTTTTCCAATACGTGAATACGCGCGAATCCATTTAAAATTTGTACTGACATTTTTAGTTCATCAATGTGTCCGCTAGGGGCGATGCAGAGAAATGTATGGGAGAAAAGGGAGAAACCGTAAACGAATCAAGTTCTAGTAAACTATCGAAAGTCGTACTAGGGGTATAGTTGGTAGTAACCCTTCGTCTTCTGAACTGGGGGCTATGGGTTTGATTCCTACCCAGGACAGACCTTTGTGTAATGAAAATAGACGTTTGTTCTGTGTCTGGGTATGATATTGTATTCTATGTATGTATTTACAAACAAAAAAGTATCTAAGTTCCGTTATCTGGTTCCCAAAGTACAATTAAGCTATGCTTAGTTTGGGGCTAGATGGCGCTGTGTGAAATGTCCGCACATATTTATTATTAAAAAAAAACTTATCTAGCATTTGCCCACCGTCGATGTGATGATGATGATGTAAATGGTGGTCATTTACATCATCATCACCATCACATCGACTGCTTGCATTGAATATCAATCCAGTTGACCAATGATACAACTTCCCCTCATATGAAAATTAGTTGTGTATTACATTCGCTAAACCTTCGTGAGGAAACAGAACACCCAATGTGTCTTTTATTTAGCACGGCTAATAAAAACAAATTACAAAATAATTAAATATAAACTAAAATAATAAAGTTTTTAACTTAGCAGAGGCAGCGTTCCAATCGATCGGTTAAGAATATTGAACTCAAGCTTTGCTATAGATAGATAGTTAGATAGATAAACTCTTTATTGAAACACACAAATTATAAACAAAAGTACAAATTTAACGGAAGTGTTACAATTGGCGGTCTTACGGCTATACCCAAACGCCTGCCAAGCATGCTGGATTCATAGTCAATGATGCCCTTCTATAATAAGCATCCAAAGATACGTGGAGACCTATGTTCAACAGTGGATTTCTTAAGGCTGATGAAGTGATTTGAAGCTTCTTTAAGCGCTAACAGCATATCTATTAATAAGCATGATGACTAAATTTTTTTGCATAAATTAAAAATATTCCTCAAAAGATAAACATTTGTGAAAACAAAAATAAAATATCTCAAAAAACGACAAAGTTACAAGCATTTTAAAAACCCATTAAAAACCGGAATAGAAAGAGATAGCTCAAACGGCCAGTGACGTCAGAGGAAGGTCGTTATAGTACCTCGTTACTAAGCTGTGGTAGCTTTTCATCTTTGGCATTTGACGTCACGAGTAGATTTTCCATAGTAACTGTGGGGACGCTCTGTTTCACGAGAAAGGGACAGGAGATGCCTCCTGTAGAAACTTTAAAAGCTTATTACTCCGTGATTTATTTAACTATTTTGCTTATTTTTTCAATTATTGCATTAATTTTTAATCTTCTTTATGAAAGTATTATTTACTTGTTCATTTTTAATAGTAGTCATCATGATGATGAAAAGCCTCTTCATTTCAGTACAACCATTCCAAAGTGTCACTCTACTGCCAAGGAGTGAAAGAGACCGCCATAGTCCGGTACAAGACAGCAGATGATAAGGCATATGACTTGGCTCTATTATACACCAATCCACATCATTGGGGACACTTGACTCCTGCTGTATTTGCTGATGGAATTGCTGATAAAGGTACATTATCCTGAATAAAAAATAATTTGACTTGACACAAATTCTGACCTCAAGCGAAAAATACAATCTTAAGGTCAGTTCAAACCGGCGCGTTATTCGCTACCGTCTGCATTAAGTTCCGCAAAGTTTCGCTCTAGCCGCAGAACTGAAATACCGCGCGGAGCCCCGTGCGCGCTACCCACAGCGGGTAGCGATTAAAGTGCTGGTTTAATAGGTCTTTAATTTAAACGTGTTCGCAGTTAAGTTACTATATTGCGATTAAAACTCATTAGCGCGAAATACGCGTTGCAAATATTAGATGTGTGCTGGCGGGCAGAGTTGAGAGCAACGTGCAGGCTTCCAGCGCACTTCACAGCCGCCATTGATTTTTGATCACATTGAATCATATTGAAACCTAATTGAAACTGTCAAATCCGTCCAAAATGTTTCTATCAGTTTTAATCAAGTGGCGTGCCTAGCTGATGTTAATGTCCTATGCCAGGAGAATCAGTGCTGGCAGCAGGGTACCCTTACTTCAACGAGAACTTGGAAGACCTGCGACCGACGGTCACCACCGGTCACATCAACAACGTCTCTCCTTCCATGATACAGACTTCTTGCTGCGTACAGTCCGGGTTTAGGTAAGTATTTGTAATATTAGGGATTTAAAATAATCAGTTTTTTTCTAACTAATTTAAGTGATGCGTACGGCTGTAGTATCAGCCATAACACGTCCACTGCTGCTGAAATTAGGCTTCAATAAAATTGCCACTTTGGGCGCTTATCATTGGGGAGTTTGCCATAATATGTATGTTTAACATGTGCCTAATTGTCGTTGTTGCAAATAAACTAATTTCAATTTCAATCACTATGCCTTAGTGATCGCATTTCTTGAATAGATTCCCTTAATTAACCAACTCTTCCTGCACGCACGGCACTGTTTGATCGTCTCTACGACCCGAGGATATTAGACAGTTTGTTCACAGGCACGCCGCTGATAGATCTTCATCATAATCATCATCATCAATAGCCTGAAGACGTCCACTACTGAACATACGCCTTCACCACATTGCGCTACTGAGTGGTTGCTCACCTCCTACATCCATCGTCTTCTCGCAGTTTTCACCGGATCATCGGTCCACCTTGTATACGGGGCGTCCTACGTCTACGTCTTCCGGTTCCAATAATTAGATACTTTTTTAGCATAATTTATAGGCAAAGCATTTGACCACTGTCTCACCTGATGTTAAGTGATGACGCGGCCTACGGTGGCGCATGCTTGCCTAGAAGATACCTGTCCTTTGACTTGAAGACCCAGATTATAGTTGGCTGGTAACAAGGACGACGGCAAGGTATTCCATTCATCAAGGATATTCATCATAAAATAAGAGTAAGTAGGTATGCATTCTATTTTAATATTTATTGCATGTGTTATTCAGTGTTTTCATTAACAAATGGGGTTGACTTTGAAGGCTTTAGATGACAGTCTTATATCTTCCTCAATATCTTATGTTTATTAGCCGAGGGATGCCCAATTATCCAGTTACACTAAGTAATGTACTACGGCTATCTCACGAAACAGAACCCTGGGCCATTAGGCGGCTCTGCTTTGATTCCCCGCCGGTTCATCCGACACGTGTGCTCCTCAATACGACGACGGGCCTCGTCGCTGACCGGGTTAGTCTCCTTGTAGTCCAAACCAGTCCACAGGCGCTCTGCTATAGCGCTGGTGCGAGGCCAAACTCTGCAAAAACACTGATAATGGCAGTTTTTCTATGAGAATGAATGACGTGATGAGCTAGTCGTTCATCTGATGTTAAGCCACGGCCGCCCATAACAGTTGCAGTGTCTGTCGGAACTTTAAAATAATAATAAAGTTTCGCGTAACACTGCACTGCCCACCTGAGACATCACACAGGTTACTAGGCTGAGGGACCAGTAAAGTCTCATTTGAAAATTGGATATGAACGAAAGTAGGTACAGGGTCAGAATAGTTATTTATGATATTAGGGCGGACAGTTGGTTTTTACTAACGAGTAGACAAATGTAAGTAGTAGTCACGAGTTTGTAAAAACCAATATCCGCCCGAGTATCATACAACGTTTTTCAACACTTTGCGAGAAAACAGTACCACAGGTACTGAAACAAACTTTGTTTATTAGTGGGAAAGTAGCAACAAACAATCTTTGACGTTTCTAATCTAATGTGAAAATCTAGTAGGTACAGTTACCACCACTCTACTAGAGCATAACTTAGACTGGACTATGACTATGACTAAGACTTGATTACGTGTATAACACGATGCAAAATTGAATTCAATACTTGACTCTAGCTAAATACACTGATGTACATAACATAAGAAGAAGAAAAGTGGTCTAAAATGGCGCGCATTTACAATGCAAATCGATGGTACCAACTGCGTGTGGTGAAAATTATAACTAATTAGAATTAGTTTCATTTTCGCAGTGAGACAAACTTATTCAGCAAATGCGTTTTCAAGGAGTTACGTTCATTCAGCTTATTTATTTTCGTAATGTGAAACTTCTTGGTGGAATTCTTTTTTTTTTTTATATGTTGGCTCCACACATAGTGTATTTAGCCAGTGTCAAGTATTGTATATTTTCATCGAGTTTTAGAATATTTTACGTAGTCAAGTCTTAGTAATAGTCATAGTCCAGTCTAAGTCGGGTCATAGTCCAGTCTAAGTCATGCTCAAGTAAAGTGGTGGCAACTTTACAAGAAGCTTCTATGGAATTTTGGAAGCAACACGAAAAACCGCGTTACACCACATTATATCACTTGACCACACTTATGCTCGTAATTCAGCACTTAATGCGTAAAACGCCACCAATTTTAAACATTAACACTGGAAAAAGCACAAGTTTTGAGAAATAATACAATGCAACGACGTGAACTTTTTCACATTCCCGCCAAAAAAAAAAACGGTCGAATTCTTATATATTTTTTATGGAAATTAAAAAGAAAACCGTACAGATTTTTCACAGATTAGAGATAAATAAATCTACATTTTCTCTTTAATCTGTGACTGTAATGGAAATCGCACGGCGCTGTCTCACGGAGGAGCCGGTAAAATAGGTACTTAGGTGAGAGTACCTATTCGTCCGCACGGTCCGTTGTATGGTGCGTCATAATTAACTTTCGAACAATGTATACAGGCTTCGTAAATGCATTTTTTGAGCAAATGTGTTGAAAATAAATAAATTCAATATCTGTTGCCGTGCACGGGCCAAATTAAACACTTATTTAACGGCATCTCATCTGGCAAACCTGTGTTTAAGACCAACCTGTATCGTATTTGTTAATAAAATAATAAAGATCTGAAATCTGACCTGGCAATAATGTTGTTATCGTCCGCCATCTCCCCCCACATGCAAGCCTCGCCACCAACGATTTCATTGAGACCCGTATCGTTTTTCCTCAATTTGTACACCATTTGGCGAGGGTCTGCGTTGTAGAACATCTCCCAGCCCTGGTCCAAGTAGTCCAGGTACCAGGACGACGAGAACACGACCCGCTGTCCCGCCTTGAGTACCTGTCATTTCAAATTTACAATTAATAATCAATCAAACCACACATCACAATAGCTGGAAGATGTCCACTGCTAAACACAGGCGTCCCCCATAAACCTCACTAACCCCTGTTTTTCAAACATTTACGTTAAGGTAGGGGAAAGCGGGGGTTAGGGGGGTTTGCCGTAAACATCATGCTTGGCAGGCGGCCGAGGATGTTGCGGCCCATTCTCTGCATATTCCCTAAACCGGCTCAGTTATAATAGATGAGATTTTACCAAACTGTTTTGTATATAAAAACGTGATTGTTTCGTGGACGGTTCTTCCTGTCTTCTCAGGGTATGTTTAAAAAAGCTCCGCGCTAAGTTGCTGGTGCATCGGTCTTTCTATAGTAAGTTACATTTCGGTGAGTGGCAATGGAATTACAAAACTTGATTTCCCCATCCCCATTCCACCATTAGACGACCAGACAAAGGCATTTCGTCATCCACACCCTCCACCACCACCATCCTTCCTATCCGTACAACATAAAAAACGGTTTGATTCAAACCTTTACAACGCAAACGCGGAACGGCTTACTAAGTATATCGAATCTGTGCTTAGGAGTGGACTGTGGAACCCTTTAGGTAAGTATACCAATATGAATCAGCGTCTGCGTATCCGAACTGAATAGCTATTAACTAGATTTTAAGGAGGGTAAACAGTCTTTAAACTCACCGAGTCCATTTCTCTGATCCATTTATACTTCCAAACGTGAACAAGGGGTTTGTTGTGCAAAGGTACACCTGTGTCGAACACTTCCTAAAAATTGCAGATGAAAATACATCATTAAGTACTTAAATTATTAATATTTCACGACTTCGTTTATAGGTCTGACAATGATGGGATGATTACCCAGACCTATTGTAATGCTACCGCGCAAAGTGTCTGCATTCCGCCTCGCGCAACAGAACTAAAGTGATTTACATAGCTTTTAAAATTCGCAAGTAGAAGCGGCAATAGGCAGCCCACATTGCTCGTAGAACTGACAACTGATGGGAAAGAAAGGTTCTTGGGTGGCGACCACGAACCGGACGATGCAGCGTAGGCCTACTAGGTGGACCGACGACCTGCTCAGAACTGCTGGGAGCCGTAGGATACAAGAGGCAAGTAGTCACTTAAAGTGGTGCTCTTTGGGGAAGCCTATGTTCAGCAGGGGACGTCTTCAGGCTGTTGATGATGATGATGAAGAATTTTATAGGTGCTCGTACTAACTTGCCATATCTGAGTTTTAGTTTGCGGCGGCAACAGCGCAATTGCTTTACGCATAAACTCAGCATGGAGACCATGTTCCGTCAGCTTATGCTTCTTCATGTACCATTTAACTTCAGGGTTCGATAACCTGAAACGTAAAAAAGGCATAGAACGGGCTTGCGTCACTGGCACAGCTGTTTCAATGATGTTTATGCTAAAAGTACCTACCTAAGTGATGCAAAAATGAATGTGCGAGAGCACGTTATTGACGGTTATAATAATGATGATAGGTGATCATTGTGATCTGATGTCTAGTTGTATTCCGGACGTAAGGGGACCCCGTCTGCAAAAAATATCTGGTAATACAGGCTCTAATCACACGTGAGATATTTTGCTTGGCTAGCAGGCAAAAAAACAGGCAGGTAAACAACCGAAGGGCTAACCACGGTAAATATTATTGTGTAAAAGTTAGCCACATTTTAGTGGAGATAACATAGTTTTTCCCACGTTTTCTCGCAATTTTATACGGTTTCGTGTGTTTCTAAAACTAAGGGTCGAACTAAATCTCACGACATCTAACCAAAGGTCTAAAACCGTCAAAAATTAATAGACGCCCCTATCCTGTAGTTTTAAGCAATACGTAAGCTATAAGGGCGATACTCATCCTCGCACATATCTGGTGGAAACGCACCTTAAACATTCTGCAGAGACGTGGACAATAAACCTAACAAACCTCACCAGCAGCTTAAGTCCACTTCATCGCCTCCAAGATGTATATAATCGTCGGGAAACCACTCCCTAACTTCTTGGAATAATTTCTGTAGAAACGTGAAGGTCGAATTAATGATTGGATTCATGGGACCCAGGCCGATCTGCTTATCATTCTTGTAGCACTTCGTCAAAATGTCCGGGTACGCCATGCCCCACGAACGGGTATGACCTGTGTGAAGAATAATTATTATAATACGAGGTTGCTTTTGGGAAAAATTTGAAACAACAGTTTGAAATTTTCAAAATATTCAAATATAAGTACAAGGACTGGACAGGAAAACTTTTGGTGGAGACGTCTAGTGATCTATCTGCCTAAAAGGATAAATTTATTTTTATAATTATTGCACTCCTATTTACCAGGAACATCAAATTCAGGAATCACTCTGATCCCTACTGATCTTGCGGCTTCGATAATCTGTTGTATATCCGCTTTAGTGTACACCATCGTTGGGTGAAACGCTCCTTTCTCGCTGAAACGTTAAAAAATAAATGCTGGACCTTATTTTTCTCTACACTTAGTACCTATAGTATAACGAAAGTATCAGTCATTGATGACAATCGTCAGCACAATCCTCAGCATAATCATCTGTACAATCCTCAGCAAAATCGTCAGTATAATCCTCAGCACAATCGTCAGATCACTCCTCATCACAATCGTCAGTACAATCCTCGGCACAATCGTCAGTACAATCCTTCGCACAATCGTCATTACACTCCTCATCACAATCGTCACTACAATCGTTAGTGCAATCCTCAGCACAATCGCCAGTACAATCCTCATCACAATCGTCAGTGCAATCCTCAGCACAATCGTCAGATCACTCCTCATCACAATCGTTAGTACAATCCTCTGCACAATCGTCAGTACAATCCTCAGCACAATCGTCAGAACACTCCTCATCACAATCGTCAGTACAATCCTCTGCACAATCGTCACTACAATCGTTAGTGCAATCCTCAGCACAATCGTCAGTACAGTCCTCAGCACAATCGTCAGAACACTCCTCATCACAATCGTCAGTACAATCCTCTGCACAATCGTCAGTACAATCCTCCGCACAATCGTCATTACACTCCTCTTCACAATCGTCACTACAACCGTTAGTGCAATGCTCATCACAATCGTCAGTACAATCTTTAGTGCAATCGTCAGTACAATCTTCAGCACAATCGTCATTACCTACGATCCTCAGAAAGATCGTCAGTACAATCCTCAGTACAATCCTTAGTTACAATCCTCAGTACAAAAATCATTTATTGTATAAGCAAAAGGGGTATGGTAAAAATGGCGTCATTTTGGCAGCCACTCTGAAATTAGTTTATTATGCAATAAACCTGAGACTCCGCTTTAGGGATCTATAGATACGGATTCAAATCCCGTTCGTGCCTTTAAAATGCCCTTATATTCAAAATAAACCGCGGTGCAGTGTCACGCATTTAGCGCTCCGAGTAACACTGTTACTTTTATGAGCTGCCGTGTCGCTTAACATCACGTGAACCATTAGCTCCTCACGTCATTCACTAACATTCAAAAATTTACTTAATTATTTCCATTTACCTCAACATAGGATATACTTCGCTCTGATATGGAAAGCTTTGGTCATCTACGATATGCCAATGTAGCGCGTTCAGTTTGTTCATGGCCATTGATTTGATTATGACCTTTATTGTGTCGACACTAAGGTAGTGGCGGCCTGTGTCTATGAGCAGGCCTCTGTACTTGTATGCGGGGTAGTCTTCTATGCGTGTGGTGTTGATACGAATTTCCTGGAGACATTAATTGATAACGTTTTATCTATCTAATTTATTTCTATATACGTTGCATGTAAAATCTAACCTATAGCTCAGATAATAATTATAATACCTACCGTACCTATAACCAGCTATATTATTTAAAGTATTTTTTGAAATATCATAACTGTGATTGACTCGACTTTGAGAGCTTCCTGAACTCAAAGTTATTGTAGAATTTTAATTGTATGCGGGAAATCAATCTAAACTGTGTTTTAAATCTAAAATTTCATGTATTCCATATAATTATAAACAATAATCAATAGTATGTATAGCTTACACTGTTATCATCCGAGAGATAAAGCAGATGGGTAAACGTTTCCAATCCGCGGAGTATGCCCCAAATAGAACGGCTAGCGAGCACAATTTGGTTATCAGCGTCACCAACATTCAGAAAGTCTGAAATTTAAAAATAATAATTTAACTTCTAAAAGAATAGATAGATAAACTCTCTAAACAAAATATTAAAAGTTTAAACAAAAATAATTTGCAAAAAGTATAACAACCTTATCGCGATCTGTTCCAAGCAACCTGCGGATGGAGAGGAGGAATACAGGTTAAGTTACTAGGTAGTAGAACCGTAATTCTGCTTGCAAAGCACTACCTACTGTGTTTCAGTTTGAAAGGTACAGAGCACTGTGGCTAATGAAATTACTGAGCTCACGGGCCTGCGAGTATCGAGTACCTACTTATTTTATGAGTTAAATCTGGACTTAAGTCTTGAGCAGTGAGCAGTTGAGCACTGATTCACTCGCACAACTCTGCGTGTCGTTGTAGATTCAGGGCTGAACATCACGCGAACTTCTTAATTGTAGAGTAAAACACGCGAAGATGTTGGGCCTACGCGTCGGCGCCGCCAGTTGTACCTAGTGCTACGATTGCTAAGATACATAGCTGCTTATACTATTATTTTATTCTGTGACATAGGATGCGAATTATGCAATTTACCCATTTTATCCCTGATTAAGGTGATATGATTATAGCCTTCTGGGTTCGCACGGACGGTAAAAAAAATGTTTTTCTACCGTCCGTGCGAACCCAGTTTACTTTTTTACTCCACTTAACAAGTAAGCAAGTATGAAGAAAGTTACTTTAAATATTTTGTCTACCGCCCGTGCTAGGAGCTAACCCAGCATAGCAGTTCGCCATCTCGCTTATCTTCTTATAAAATTATTTAGTGTGAATTTTGAAAGTTAAATATTATTTTTAATTAAATAAAATGACTATAAAATCACTGTTAATAGACAACAAATGGTGAGGTGAAAGTGGACAAAGCCAAAGCGAATGAAAAACTTCATCTACATAAGTATGATTGTTTTTATCATATTAAGAAATATTTCATATGCCGTGTGTTTTCAAAATTCCAACTTACAGCTTTCATCCATATCAAAGTGAGGGTATTCTTCACACGGATTGTACAACTTTATTTTGAATTCGGTACTTTTGCCAAACATCCCGGCGAATAGCGGGTCCTTGGCTGGAGTGGTCTTCTTTGAGACCCCCGCGTTGGTGGAGACAAGAGATTTCATAGCCAACGTATTATTCAATAGATTTACTACTGCATCCTCCAAGATTTTACAAGTGTGTATCGGTGTCTGTAAAAATTAAGCTCTTAGAAAATTACCGCCTAACTAATTATGACTAAGGGCGGGTTTGTTGATCGGAAGTTTAGGTATGGATAAAAATTAAAACAAATGAACATTGGTTACCTTAACTAACGATCAAAAAATCCATCCTTAAAAAGTCGAACCTTCAACAGCCTGAAGACGTCCACTGCTGAATATAAGTCTCCTTCATATAACGCCACATGAGCAGCTGCTAGATTATTGCATCCAATGGCTCTGCGTAATTTTTACCAGTCGTTGGTTCACCAAGTCCCCACTCGGTCCCATTACTTAGCAATTATAATTATTACATCATATTTTTTCAAAAAAACACCAACGTTGTCTTTTTTACATAAGATAGGCTTGCATTTGACCATTGTCTCGTCTGATGGTAAGTGACGACGTGGTCGTGGTCGTAGAATATCACAGTCTGGATACACCGACTACAAACAAGTCAATACTCATAAAATTAGAACATTTTCACGTGTAGGCTGAGTTTGCATTGCAGTCAACACGAAACGCTAACGTACCTAATTAAATTATGATAGAAGATACCTACCATGGGTTCGCAGTTCACCCGAGCTCATACAATTAACCACCTAAACGACTACCTACTTATTATGTCGCCGACCACCGTACATCTATTCTGACCTTTAATTTTATGTCCGTGACGGAATCTATTCTTGGCACCATAGTACGTACGTAGTGGTATTATTATTTACTACCTACAATAATAGATGAGTGGAGTAGTCAAATCAATAGTTACGCGACTACGTAGACAGCTTGGCGAAAAGTTTACTGTTCTATCATCATCACCCTTTGATGGTTGCTGGACATAGGCTTGTACATTACACCACGAGCTTGGTCTTGTGTTCTCTGAATCCAGTCACTAACAACCGCTTTCTGCAAGTCGTCACTCCACCTAGCAAGGCACTATTTGCCTAATCGTGGACTCCATCAGACTTCTAGTGTCTGCGTAGTACATTAACCTCTTTGGTCTCCACTCAAAAACTCGTCTACACATAGGATTCAAAGGATTATCGGTTCTTCGCCCACTGCCACCTTTATCTTACTAATCGCTGATGCTGTGTAGTGAAACTAGTGAAGTTGAGGATATCTATACATTTTATTACTTACCTCTACTTTATATTTTGTGAACACGCTAAGTGCTACATAAATTAAACGTCCAAGGGCACTAATGGAAAATCAATTTGCCAAAAGCATACCGATATACAGGGTACAGGGTAGTTTTATGACATTAGGACATGTCACGGCATCCTTGACTGTTGTGTAATAGCTACAGATAAACATTCCCTGAGCCTGTGCGAAAACTGATATATCACAACCTGTGTTTCTTACATTTTCAATATCAATTATTTCTTTTTAAAAGAAAATAATCTCAGCTTCGATAACTTGTACATTGAGGAACTAACTCCTCGATGTATTTAAGTATAAATTAATGTACGTAGGTACTATATGATGGGGTGGGTATTACTAAACTCGCTGCCCCCATTATTGAAACGAATGGGACAAAGGGTCATAGTTCCATTAACGGGTCAAGGAAGTGGGGAAAACGAGAAAAATAAACACCTTTGTTTTGTTGCCCCCATCAATGGGAGAGGACATCACAAATGATTAAGTAATTAATACTTATAGAAAAAATCAGTATACCCACAAAATTAATTTTTATTTCCACTTTTCGTCCTACTTTGTAAGGTCGGTCATGAGTCAAGGTCACCGCCTGGGGTGCGGTCCTGCAAGTTTTAATACATGTGTATTAAGGCCCAGGCACGTATCCAGGAAGGGGATAGTTAGAATCCTCCTGTCTGTCTGTCTACCAGCTGTGTATCTCATGAACCGTGGTAGAAGACAGTTGAAATTTTCACAGATGTATTTCTATTGCCGCTATAACAAGAAAATTACTAAAAAACCAAATATTTACTTACAAAAAATGTAATTTTTTTACCTCGTTTTATATAATTGTTCAGAACCCGTTCGTGCGCGAGTCCGTCTCGCACTTGGCCGGTTATTTATATTTTGTTTCATTTACCTTATTTTGCAATACACAATTATGCTATATCTTAGGTACATCTTTATATAGATATACCTTAAGCGTGGTTTGCACTTTGAATATCATTCCCATGGAATCCTAACATCCGGATCCATGCCTGCCAGAACCCAATAACATGCTTTTGTTTAAAAAAATTCAAAAAACCTACCGTAAAGTTGAATAACTGTCCACTCTCGAGTACATAATAAGTGTTACTCTTGGTTTGTATCTGTGGCTTCGGCCAGACCTCTCCCTTGGTCGGTATCTGCCCCTTGGGACCTGTATGCTTAGGGATCATATAAGTCACCCATATAATCGACACGACTGCTGTTATAAATAATAGGTGCGGCCACATATCGCCGAGTGTTCGGCTCCACGGCTAGTCTAAAACTGAAGAACTCCGGCACCAAGGGGACGGCCAAGGCTGACGCGACGGGCGTCAACTCGGCGCCATCGCCAGCCGCACCCGCCTCGATACACAGATTTAAGGGATGTTACGTATTCCGCCAAGACGAAAATATGAAGGCAGAATGAAAGGATAGTGCATAGACATACAATTAATGATAGTCTAATGTACCTTGTTTTATACTGCTTCTCATATGGTATACAAAATAAAGGGAGTCCTAACAAGAGTACACATTTTAAAATTGACAGCATTTCATTTGTTTTGATTGGGAATATTTGCCGAGTTGTGTCTGCATAATTTTGTCAATGTTTATAGGGTAGGTAGTCCCGTCATAATCGACTATTATTCACTATCTATATAAAACATAGTATGACTGGTATGACTAATATCATAGTTTTGTTTCCGCTGATAAGAAGTGGAATACGAGACTTATATCTGCGTAATAAAATCCGCTTTCCCAATATTTAAATACACCCATACAAACTAAACACTATTTCAATTTTAAATTAAACTGTTGAGTTTTTCTGACATTATCTTTGATCCGGATTTGGTTGGACCTTCTAAAAACCAAAGACTACCCAAAATCAATATAGCACAAAAATATGGTACCTACGTATTATTACAAAAAACATCTGCCGCGTTGAGGATCTTGAACTTTCCGTCAGTAACAATAAAGCTTTCCTGTTGTAATAATTTAAAAGCACGTACCGTAACGTTAAATTGACCACTTTGAAGTCTGTAGTAAGTGTTATTCTTGATTAGCTGCTGCGGCTTCGGCCAGACCTCGCCCTTGGTCGGCGGGTACTTGGGCCCCGGTAATATAGTCCAAACACAACTCACTAATGAAGTCAATGCGAGCGCAAAGAAATATATGAATGGTGACCACATCTTGGCGAGTGCAGTGTTCGCAGCTCCACCGCCAGCCCACTACTGAACCAGCTTTCAGCTTATTATGTTCTTTGATAAGGGAATTATGTTAGGTTGCTATGTTCATTTGTGTATTGTTCATGCAATAAAGATAACGTCATCAGCATTTTGTAACCGATTACAATGATTGACCGGGCGTCGTTCGCTTTTTGTTGTCAGCCATGTCAGCGATGTTTGATTGGAGGGGCATAGAGGAACCGGCATTCTTCTATGTGGAGGGGTATTTTCCCCTAAAAGAGGGCTCCGCTACGGTGCCATTTACTGGCCAATTTTGTTATTTGACAGAAGTATTAGGTACTCAATTCTAAACAAGTATTTAAAAGATGAGCAAAATCGGTTAAGAGGTTGAAGACACTCATGGCGCGTGGTTGCAAAAACGATTGTGCTCGCGAGGTCTACACCGTTCTCAAATGTACTAGTAAAACTATCTATAGACCTTTTACAGTCTATAGATAGTTCAAGTATTCTTTAGACATTTATTTTTATTTTTAAGTAGATATAATATATAATAGTAGTAGTTAGTAGGTAGTTTTTTGTTTTGTGTTATATAGGTTTATTTTCGATAAAATAGATAGGTTTTAACTAGTAGAATAATTTATTTATTTGAAATACGCATCTAGGGTGGGCATTACAGGTAGCCTAATTCACTCACCCCAGATTAAATAAATTTACAAACTAGCATAAGTACTTATAACTAACACTATTTAACACTATGTCTTCTCGTGACCACGGCCAATGAAACTTGGCCGAAACGTCGAGGTAAATAAATAATGTTTTTAGCGCGATTAAGTCCTGTGTAAAACGTAAAACTATGTGTTCAAATCGCGAAAATCTAAGAAATACTACTAACACTATTTATTTATACCTATTACTAGGTTCCGAAAAACACATAAAAAACAGGATAAATTATAATAAATTCAAGTTACATTTAACTTTATCGGGCCAGCTTCGGATTAGCCACAACTAAATCCATAGTCACCCTATGAAATTCATTAAAAACTAACTCAAATACGTCTATCTATATTTTGATTCCGGCTAAGTACAACGTTGAGCAGGCGCAAATTGTGTAGGTATTAGTGCGGTAGGATGCCTTATGACGCACTTAAGTTAGCTAGCGTGGTCTATACACTATCTTCTTGTGAGAGAAGGCCCGTGTCGTATAGGTATAGGTAGGCACTAGGATAATGGTGATGAGCTGATGAGTGATGACGATATCTAAATGAAATTAACACAACCCCCATGCGTCATGTTCTTCATGCAATAATTTTCTCTCAAACATAGATGTTTTGGCTCGAAATTCTATTCAGATTGTTGCCCTGCTTGACAGAACTGTGCTATTTGAGGTCATTGACATATGAACTTAAATTTCTAACCTACTTGTATTTGGGGCGTTTATGAGGTCAATGCCCCATTTCGGGTTGGCGGCATTATTAAGGAGTGGAACGGTTGGAAGTGTGTGTCCTGTGCGGATTGTACATTAAATATAGGTCGTATGGTCCTGGTTTGCGAATAGGACCATCCTATCTCTTCCCGTGGGTGCCCGGCTAAGGGAATATCCAGTCCTGCAGCATTCTCTTCGTTACATCTTTGATCACAAATAAGCCGCTAATGCTAGATATTATATTAAATTGCAACTATCAAGACCGGTCATCGGCTACAATACAACAGCTGTGTTCTTTATTTTTTATAGTCTAAATCTGCTTGTTGATTGTCTCCAGCGGTGGCCCAATATTCCGAATAACAAAGTCCCGAAGTGTCGAGGTGGCCGCTATAATCGTCAGCAATGCCAAGACCGAGACGGGCGCTTGCTACCCCTACATCAACATGGCAGTGCCGGTTCAAGTGTTCCAGCAGTCTATCCGGGGATTTATTGCGGACAAAGGTATCTGTAAACTATCGTCACCATACATATTTGGCTGGCGTCTTGATCGCATTAAATTACTAAATACATAAAAGAATGATGATTAAGAATGCAGCTGCTCATTCGCTGAATATTTTATAACTCCCTTAGCCGTCTCTTACGGGAAGAGTTGGTTTTTTTTATGCGAATGAATGACGTGACGAGCCAGTCGTTCACCTGATGTTAAGTGATACGGCCGCCCATAACAGATGCAGTGTCACTCGGAACTTTAAAATATAAAATTTTCGCGTGACTCTGCACTGCGCATGTCATCCTTAGACATCACACAGTCTAGTAAGCAGATTACTAGACTGTGTAATCAGATCACGAAGTCTAATTTGCCCAGTAATTTCACTAGCTACAGTGCCCTTCAAACCGGAACACAACAGTGCTTGCATACTACTGCTTGACGGCAGAATAACTAGCAAAGCGGTGGTACCTACCTAGAGAAAAGTCGTACCACCTAGTAAAATTCCTACCACCTAGTAAAAGGTTGGTGTGCCATTCTTACATCGAGGTAACTATTGCAAACATCTACAAAATGACTAGGTACTTTATACTAATTTAACTTCTCCTTTTTTCAGATGAATCAAAGTTAAACACGATAGAGAACAAACAAGAAATGATCCAGTCCCAATGGAGGCTTCTACCATACAGATCGAAAATATGAGGGTTATTTGGCTTAGGATATTGAAATATATAGGATCATACTTGTATAAAATGGTGGCCAATTTAAGACTGAGGTTGTATCGTGCTAACTTTGCGTGGAGGTAAATAAAATATGGTTTGGTGTGTGTGTTATATTTTGTTTCATTACTAAACGATGAACGTTAAGGGTACCCACAGAGCAAAAAAAAAAAAAACGCTTCCCTCTACATAGAGGCGCCTTTTCGACACTTCTCATACAATTCAAGCGTGTCAGGTATTACAATGAAACCTCTATGGTTTACCTGCGCAGATGACATATATAGCAATTGTCTTGTCATTAGTGCCACTGCTGTCAGCAAAACGTGCTGTGGGTTGAGTCGATATATTTTTATCGATAGTTTGATATGAGTTAAGTACGCGGTAAGGTACCTCTTACCTGATTGTATCATTAGGTACACTTTAGTACCTACCTATATCTTTTGTGCCTTTTGTGCGTATTTCTATGTGTAATAGTGTTATTTTATTCTATTATACTTTATTCCGCGTCGACAATGGCCAGCCGATAAACATACCGGTATAAATCTAAAATAAATAAAATTGAATGTATTGGTATTGGTAGGTACGTCATGTTTGCGTCACGGATATACAGTCCACCTCACCTATTTTATGGCAAATGTAATGTGTGTAAGTATAGAGGTAGTTTATCGTCAGTTTATGGTTATAAAGATTAAGTTTATAAGCAAATCCGATAGGCGTCCAAAGTGAGGTTTTATGGGGGAGGCAATGTTTAGCAGTAGACGTCTGCCGGCTGATGATGTGTGATAGTATTATTATATCTATAAACTAAAGTTTGAAATAGAAGAAACATAACAAGTTATAAAACGAAATAATATATTAAAACTCCAAATACATAGGTAACATGTTTTGCTGATGATTCATCAGTATTGTTGCGTCATGTTTCTTTTTGATAGAATTCATCTGAAAATACAATTTTCAGATGAATTTTTAGGAAAAATAATAATAATATTGAGTATCATTGAGGTGTTGTAGGTAAACACTTATTTAATAGAAGGAGGTCCTTAGTTTGGCAGTAAATAAAGGTAATTTTTCAGCTCACCATGCGATGTATATTTTAATTTACAGCTGTTTACAAAACAAAAAGCAAGTGAATTTTTTCATTCAATATCGACTAAGACGTAGATTCTTCCGTAGAATCAACGAGATCAGTTGTCTTTAGCAACCAAGAGCAATGGTTTTCTATGAGGCTACCATGGATGAAATAAAAAAAAGAAGGATTGAGTTTTGATTGACATCGAACTGAAGCCCAAAATGGCGGACATATTACATATGTGTGTCAGCTGAAAGTAGGGCGACCGGCTTCCTAAGGGAGCTTCAGTTTCGGATCAGACGGGATTCCCTCCTTCTTTTTTTAATAGCTCCATGGAGGCTACATGAAAACTCTTTCATGGGCGAGCACGCCACATCATTATAATATATGTCCTCATCAAATAATAAATGCGTATAAGAGAAATTATAGTCATCATCATCAGCCCGTAGATGTCCACAGCTGAACATAAGCCTCCCCCAGAAAGCGCCACTTTGAACGGCTGCTCGCCTCCTGCATCCACCGGCTCCCCGTGGTTTTCACCAGGTCATCGGTCCACCTAGTACCTCGTTAAAAATAGGATAGAGTTTCAATGTGGGAATAGCGTCAAAATATAAACGTATATGGTTAGACATTTTCATAAAACATTCAGCTTCAAAATGCTGAGAGCAAACCGTATCATGTTTTTGAGGAAACCAATTGCACTGTCCAGTTGCGAATATCTATTTATCTTTTATATTAGGATCTGTAGGAAACCTAATAAACATAAAAGATATTAAAAGTTTAATTAGTAGAAGTCAATCTAACCACAAAATAAACTGAAAACATTTAAAACTTATTGTAACAAATTTCCGGATGGCATAATAGAAACTATCGATGTGTCGATAATTATAGGTAAACCAACGCATTACATCACTATCGGTACTTCTGCCATAGGGTAAGTTCGCCGGTTTTGCGACCACTTCCTATATCCGACCGTTTAATGTACATTTGATGAAAAAATACAAAAAATAAAAAGCTTGCGGTGAACACATCTTATGTCCAAATAGGTTCAGTTTTGTAACAAATATTATACGAGAAATCCCCAATTCTATTTTAAAGCTTTGAAACTTAAAAGCACATACTTTTTAACTGCCAGTTTTCGACCACGTTTATCCACCATCTGGTTTAAAAACTACAGATACCCAAAATCGCTCGTGGTCGAAAACTAATCCAGCTGCAGAAAAATGCTATTCGACCGCAAAAGCAAACTATATCAAAAATATTATAAATACGTATTTATTTACATATAAATGTACATAAATAGTCGATTACTTTGTAAGTTTAACTAATTAGACCAGACACAATTTAAAAAAAACGATTTATGCTGGTGGTCGCAAAATAGGCGTGACCAACTGATCGAACCATCATTGAATATTTCTCGCCCAGGGTCTAATGTGGGCTGGCTTTATTACAAAAAAAGTAGCGTATTTAGCTTGTAAACATAACTATGTTTATAAACTACGTTAGCCAATTTTTTTTTGTTATAGCTGATATTTTAGCCATATCCTTAAATAATTTTTGGCGGTCTCAGTAAGAAAAAAGATCATGCTTTTTTATATGAGTAAGTGCCTCAAAGCTGGAGAAATCATGAAAATACAAGACAGAGGATCTAAAGAAGCCTTTCTGATCATTGTTTCTATCATTTATTTACCACAAGCAGTCAGGCACCTACGTCTTTCAATTTATAGTGGTAGGAAAATAGCGAAAAAGTGGTCGTAAACATAATTTAGTGATCGAAAACTAGCAAAATAGTTACTATTAGCCTTTGGTTTAGATATTTATAAAAGGGTCGGTTATTATAAAAAATGATTGATAATCTGATAAAAATATAGAGTATAATATTTGAAACGTAGCTTAGTAGCATCAAGTCAAAAAATGATACTGGTACATTTTATTATGCAACCTAAACTTGACAACTCCACTAAGTGGTCGGAAACTAGCGAAATTACCCTATAATATCAAACTGACACAGAAGAGTACCCCGTACCGAAGTTTGGCAGCAATAATATGATTAATTTCGTCTCTATCTATAGGCGAAGCATCATTTGTTTCATAGCTCTGTGAGGGTACCTATACTTTCTAGCTCTACTTAGTAAGTAAAGGCTACAAGGGGTCTTTGAAGAAAATCCGACAATGGCGTTTGTGAATTTTGAATTTATTTTTCAAACTTGTGTCTTCTGGATTTTAATGTGTAATAAGGGTGGATTATTATCTGTTAAGTGTTCGTGAATGTGCACGAGTGTTGAAAAATGGTTTCAAGATCATAAAACCATGCATTTTCGTTTTTGCTTCAACGGCCTTTTTTAGAGCCTTCATATGATTCCATGTCGATGCTTCAGTAAAATATCCACCATTTTACTGTTGGCGTTTTGACTGACAAAATATGACTTTGACTTGACATAATCGTACAATTTTTACGCACTTGACATTGGCAGAATTATTGCAAAAAAGCGATAGAAAGCCATTAAAGAAGAAGAAATGAGGATACAAGATTGTCATAAGAAATATTATGCTTCACCACCACGTTTTTACCAATGTACTCTGTGACCACCACAGAGTACATTGGTAAAAACCATCAACATAGAATCATAGTAAAAACCATTAAAAACTGATTCACTTATGCTTGTTGGTTTTTGTAAAAATTTTAAGATTGTACTTAATCTAGTTTGTAGATTGTATCAAGAGGATTTGAGTTGAGATTTTTCTTTAGAAATAAGCAGGAACTTTGTATTAAATGGCCCGTAAAGGACAGGTCTCCATTCAGGATAGTGTCGACAATAATGAGGAATTTGAAGCTTATTTGGAGACTCATGCAAATCAGCTTATTTGTTAGTAATTTGCTATTATTCTATGAGGGCAATTTTATCACCATCAGGTATTGACTATAAATCCAGCTTTGCTCATGGCTAACATGCATCCATCGGCTCCCCACGGTTTTCACCAGAATGTCGGTCCACCTAGTGGGGGCTCGGCTTGCCCCGCCCCTTCTAGTTCTCAGGGTTATATCCAGCAACACTAGGTAGAATCGGCTAGTAATAGGTAATAATAGGTTTATTTTCAAGTCCTTTAGTAAAGTTGATTTTTAGGAATCATAAAGTAGCATTTTTTGTTATGATCATCATCAAAACGGACACTGGACTTCTACGTGATGGACCCGATATATTACTAGTCATGGGTAGGTATATATATAGGTAGTTCCTGCGTAGTAATATTTATCTATTCTGTGCCCTAGCGCAATGGTATTTTTCAGTAAACTACCAACAAATATTTTTTCGTAACTCTTTGTTAGTTTTCAATGGCCATCCACATCCACACCCTCTTGACAAAATCCCACAGAAGGTGTAATCCAGTGGGTGTCAAGTTGGCATTTACAAGCTTCTAAGTACTGATGAAAATATGACTCACAAACAATAATAAAATCCATTGTTAGGTTAACCGATGGCAGGTAGGTACATAAGGTGCTACGATAATCGAGACAATCAGGTAATTATGTATACGGGGCACGGGTACCAGGAACCCATACGTCCATCATATATATAGGTATATAGGATGGACGTATGGGTTCTTGGATTCTTAGGATACCCTGTATAGGTACTATTACATGAGGGTCACTCGGATGTCCTAGAGGCGGCGCTTCTACGCTGTTTTCCACTTGACAAATTATTCCTGGAATACGGTTCTCTACAAGCCCCGTTTTTCTGATCCTTACTAATAACAATATTTATTCCTAAATAAATGTGCATTACGCATTCCATTTTCTACCCAAGTTGAACCGTTGGGGTGCAACGTGTACGAATAAGGCATTAAGTCTTTTTTATGATATCGACCCATGTGTTTCATAGCATCTCTTTGTCCAGGTATGGAAGTATATTCGGAGTTTTGTGGCAATTGCCTAGCCACCGGTAACGCTGTTCGAAAGGGGAAACTGGAAATCGGACAAGACAAAATAGCTATGGCTAAGGTGATTCAAATTAATACCTGGCATTCTTTTATCTGAGGACTTTCGTTTTTTATCCTAGAACTTACGTCTTTTGTAAAATACAATGCCATATAGTAACTTATCCTTTGTTCCCAGCACGTCATTTCCCAATTGGCATCGTTTTCACTCGTTGTGGCAAAATATCGTTGTTCTTCGTCATCTAGCGTCCGTATAGTCATTCAACTTTTAGGCCAATTTAGTGCAAAAATGTCATCAGGAGAAGCTGTCTTCTCCATCCAACCATTCATGTAGTTGTCATGGCGAAGCTCCACTATGTTCTTAACCAATTACTTAGCTGCAGTCACTACTTGGATGGGTGACTGCCACAAAATAAAGTGTTTACAAATGAGCACTACTGTTGATACCGTGCTACGGAGGGCGCTTGGTCCTTCGGGCGGCTTGAAAATTCTTACACCAGGGCTGATCACTGGCCTAGGTGCTCGAGAAGGATGGAAATATCCGGGCTCTTATCTTTTTATATTTCTTTCAGGCGTTATCAGATAATATCGATGCCATCTCAAGATTCAAGGATAAAAGTGAACCTGTTTTTCTTTTCATATCGGTAATTTATTTTTTATTGTTTCGAAAACGAATTGATATGTATGTATGTATGTATGTGTGTATGTATGCATGTAAGTATGTATGTATGTATGTATGTATGTTTTGTCATATGTTCACTCGTATCTCCTAAATTACTTATCCTATTTCAAACAGCAAGGTGTCAATCGATAGATCTTAACACTCTGCGTGTCATATCATATCATCACTTCACTTCACTCTTATATAAAATTAAATACCCAGGAGATAGTGACTGACTGACTGATGATGACTGACATAATTGTTCCCGGCCCTGTGGAGGTGGTCTGTCAAAAGTGAGTACGAGGCTGTATAGAGATCGGTCACGTGACCCCGGGAAAAATCTGACATTACCAGAAAGTCGTCTCCGAGATGGAACAGGTCAACGGTTCTCGGAAACTATGGGTCGGATGGGTGTCCCGTCTTAACTAAAGTTGGAGTAGACCCTGGGATGTTTACAGAGAAATAAAAAAAAATGGGGTTGCCATACAAAAAAATAAAAATCTCATACAAAATGGAAACGCTTATAAATCGAAAACGGTAAGAGGTAGGTGGGGTGTGCTCAGCCAAATGTCATAGGGAATGACGGGGGCTGTCAGTTGGTTGTCATGAAAATCCAAGATGGCGGATTCAAAATGGCGGCCATTTTGAAAGTTGGTCCGATCGGGGTGATTTTTTGCAAAGGGGGGTTTTCAGGGCCTTAGATTCGATATTTGAAAAAATATTTTGGATTCCGCCATTTTTAAAGATGGCTGCTATACAATTTTTTTTTTCCATTTTTGACGGATAGTTTCTCGATGCCTATGGAAAATTTTGACCACTTTTATGGACTTTCGTGTCAAGGTGTACCAGGTGTTTTTAGAAATTGTCACGACTTGGTCTTTTGACCTTCCGTCGTTGAGACGGTCAACGTCCTGGCTAAACGATACGAGATGGGTCATGTGCGTTTTAAGGAATGTCATAGCAAACCCTGGGACGATTTTAGAGCTGTCAAAAAAAAAATCAAAATGGCGGAAAAAAAAATCCGTCATACAAATTTTAACCGCAAATGACGGCGAAACTACGTCACTTTAGTATAAAGAGCTCAAACTAATATTGTTTCGAGGCCGGCGGGAAAGATCGGCAAAAAATTTTTTTTTCAAAATGGCGGAAATTTCGGTCATTGCTGAAAAAAAAGTTTATCCGATCCGGATGAAAATCGATATCTGGGGGTCCCCGGGGATGCTGATCAACATTCTGTAATCAAATTTTGACATTTGTCATTTTTCAATGGTGCTGCCATACAAAGGTACTTTTATCGAAATACCAACTTTGCTTTTTTGCGCCTCCGTTACGAGAGCTTTAGAAATGTCGGTCCTGGGGATCCAGTATAGATGTTGTAAGGGTCAAAATGCAATAACAGCGAAATTGATGTTTTTCAAGATGGCGGCTGTAGACGTACCGACCCATGGTAAAAGTTATCCGATCCGAATGAAAATCGATATCTGAAAATCCCCCGGTATACTTGGTAGGAATGTCTCAAAATTTTTTTGATACCGCCATTTTGAAAAATTGCATACATTCAATTTGACTTTTTTAGAATTTTTAATTAGCAATTATCGCTGAAACTGTGAGACTTTTGTAAGGGCGATTTGTTCTCATATTGTACGGTACTGAGAGGAGCAAACGGTGATCAAACATTTTTTTCAAAATGGCGGTCTATCAGTGCGTTCCGAAAAAAAAGGTGCTCCGATCGGAATAAAAATCGATATCTGGAGGTCCCAAAGGATGCTGATCAGCATGGGTTGGTAGAATTTGGACATCTGTCATTTTTCAATATTGCCGTCATGCATATTGGTGTCTTCCGTTCATCACCTACACCATAAGGCCAAGATATTGACAGATGCCAATTTGACAGATGTCAGATTGACAAATGACAAATGTCAAAATTTTTGACAGGTGTCAAATGTCAATTTTTTTTTGACAGATTTTTCAACCTACAAAATGTGACGACTGGCTTAGCGAATTGTCACTGGTATAAGTGGTCGGTCACGATCAACACTTTCAACCTGCACACGGTTCTAACACCACTGTCAAAATTAGACAGATGTCAGATGTCAAATGTCAAGATTCTGACAGATATCAAATGTCAAGTTTTGACAGATGTCAAATGTCAAATTTTTGACAGACGTCAAATTTTTGTTACATGTCAAATGTCAAATTTTTTTTTCAACCTACAAAATGAGATGACGTGCTTAGCGAATTGTCGTTGTCAAGATAAGACAGATGTCAGATGTCAAATGTTAAGTTTTTGACAGATGTCAAATGTCAAATTTTTGACAGATGTCAATTCTAAAATTTTTGACAGATGTCAAATTTTTGACACATGTCAAATGTCAATTTTTTTTCTACCTACAAAATGTGACGACGTTCTTAGCGAATTGTCGTTGGTATAAGTGGTCGGTCACGATCAACACTTGCAACTGCACACTTGTACAAGTGTGCCACTTTCAACCTGCACCCGGTTTTTAACACCGCTGTCAAGATTAGACAGATGTCAGATGTCAAATGTCAAGTTTTGACAGGTGTCAAATGTCAAATTTTTTGACAGATGTCAAATGTCAAATTTTTAACAGACGTCAAATTTTTGTTATATGTCAAATGTCAAATTTTTTTTTCAACCTACAAAATGAGATGACGTGCTTAGCGAATTGTCGTTGTCAAGATATGGCAGTTGTCAGATGTCAAATGTTAAGTTTTAGACAGATGTCAAATGTCAAATTTTAGACAGATGTCAAATGTCAAATTTTTGACACATGTCAAATGTCAATTTTTTTTCTACCTACAAAATGTGACGACGTTCTTAGCGAATTGTCGTTGGTATAAGTGTCGGTCACGATCAACACTTGCAACTGTACACTTGTACAAGTGTGCCACTTTCAACCTGCACCCGGTTTTTAACACCGCTGTCAAGATTAGACAGATGTCAGATGTAAATGTCAAGTTTTTGAAAGATGTCAAATGTCAAATTTTCGACATATGTCAAATGTCAAATTTTCGACAGATGTCAAATGTCAAATTTTTGACAGATGTCAAATGTCAGATTTTTGATAGATGTCAAATGTCAAAGTTTTAACAAATGTCAAATGTCAACTTTTTTGACAGATGTCAAATGTCAAATTTTTTTCAACCTACAATATGTGACGACGGGCTTAGCGAACTGTCATTGGTATGAGTGGTCGGTCACGATCAACACTTTCAACTGCACACGGTTTTAACACCACTGTCGAGATAAGACAGATGTCAAATGTCACATATTTGACAGCTGTCAAATGTCAAAAATATTTTCTATCGTCAAATTTTAGTTAGATGTCAAATGTTAAATTTTTGACAGATGTCAAATGTCAAATTTTTTACAGATATCAAATTTTTGACGGCCCGCGCACGGTGCAAGTGTGCCACTTTCAACCTGCACCCGGTTCTTAACACCGCTGTCAAGATTAGACAGATGTCAGATGTAAATGTCAAGTTTTTGAAAGATGTCAAATGTCAAATGTCAAATTTTCGACATATGTCAAATGTCAAATTTTTTTCAACCTTCAAAATGTGATGTCATTCGAACCGAATTGTCATTGGTAGTTGTCGGTCATGATCAACACTTGCAACTGCACACTTGTACCGTGTGCGGGCCGCTTGCGGCCCACGCACGGTGCAAGTGTGCCACTTTCATCCTGCGCACGGTGCAAATGATACTGTCAAGTCGAAGAAGATGGCCGCCATGCTAAAGTCAGTTCTATTATCATTTTCTATGAAAAATACCGCCGTTTTGTACTTGTACTTGCAAAATTTAAAGTTTAGCACAAAGTATAAGACTTTTATAAATACAAAACAGCCACGAAAACACCCACGCGGGCCGCTCGCGGCCCGCGCACAGAGCAAAATACTAGTAGGCTATATAAAGTTACATTCAATTCAATATGGCGGATTATATTAAAAAAAATCGCGACCAAAAAAAAAATTTTTTTTTTTAAATATTTTTTTATGCTATAGGTAGCAAACAAGTATACGGCCCTCCTGATCACAGAATAATATTACTCCTAGCGGAAAAGAATGGCATCTTCATACAAAGTGGTTATGAAATTCAGTACTAGCGCTTTTAGTGGGACCCTTTGGAAACTTAAAAAAGGCGGAAAATTCAAATGTTCTATTCGTATAGATTTGAATTGATAAAAGGGGCTGTTCCAAAAGTAATTACTATTGACATTTATTTATTAATGCCAATAGTAATTTATTGTAGAGCAGCCCCGTTGTATTATCAGATAAACTATCTTATAATAGGGACAAAACTATATCAATTCGCAAAAATAAAAGCATAGGATTTTATAATTTTTTTATATTTATTGCATATAATTAATCGAGAGCGATTTTATTTAAAAAAAAACATAATATAAAATACATAATACAAAACTTTGCCCATGATAGCATTCTGCAAAACATAATTAACATGTTTAATTCCAAATCCACAATGAACTCAATAATAAGTACATAACCTCAAATTATATTGTATGAGTTTTGTGTAATTTACCGTTGCACATTGGTAGGGCTTGGTTTTGGAAATCGATGCAACACCAGACTCGGCGTCCTTCATTGTTTTTAACACGACATCACAATACACAAACACAAAAAGAGTCTCTAGGCTAAATAAAGAAGCACTGAAAATTCACGAAAAGAAAACAACACGAGACCGGTGGCAATTATAACCTCAAAATCATTTTGTTGCCATATCTAAAATAAAATAAAAAATATTTTTGTTATACTGGGATCCCTATAGCATGCCCACCTACTATTACCATCTAATGTATGACGAGTTGAATGGGCCTGCTCCTGATGGGAAGAGGTCACCGTAGCCTATGGACATCTGTAGCACTAGACGTGCCACTGATGCATTGCTTACCCTGTGATAATACTCTTTTGACCCTCCTTTTAAATTGCTGTATGTTGTAGCTCTGGGGAAAGACCGCTGGTGGAAGCTCATTCCACAAAATTCATTCATTCATTTCTCATTATTTTTTCGATAAACATGTCATGTTTGGTATCAAATGAAAGGGTTTTATGAGTACGTTTCGAATATGTATAATTTTTGTATCTATGTATAACTATGTATAGCATACGTATGAAAATAGGCGCGATTTTTGTGTTTTTGTTGTTCCCTGGTTGTGCCTACTACTCATCAAATTTGATACCAATCTATGCGTATTGATATTCTCGGTGACATAGGGTAACATTAAATTATACAAAACCCAATATGATGGATTTTATAACCTATCCATTCCACTAGAAAATTCGCTAAACATTAGGCAAACAGCCGAAATCATTCGTGTAGTCCATAGACATATATATATATAAATCTATGGTGTAGTCATAAAAATGGGCACAGTTATACTTTGAAGTGTACTGATGAATATACTAAAAATGTCCGAGGGTGGGGGGTAAGTAAGGGGAGGGGGAAGGGTTTGAATATCACTTTTTTCGGATATTTGCTTATATCTCAGACCTACCTCTTTACCTTTAGAATTAGTATTACAATTACTTCTGTGAAATTAAATTATATTACATCCGCCACAAAAAACGATTCATGTTTACTGTAAGATCAATATTTTAGGAATTAAACGATGTTGGAATTTGACAAAATAGCTTCCTCCTACCTCTGTTTAACGCGCAACTGCATAGCGCTTGTAAAGTTGAAGCATAGATGATAAAAGTAGGTACCTACTTAAAAGTATAATTAACAAAAAAATTAAAATCTCTATATATAAACACACGTTTTTGCACATAGGTAAGTGTAGCCATTAGTTATACAATACAACACCCCTTCATTTGGGCGAGGGTAAAAATGCCATCATAAATGGTGCCAGCTATGGATTAAATATACTCGAAAAGCTTACCACACCATAAGGGTGCAATACAATGATGCTTTTCGCACCCTTATGCGTAAACCAAGGTACTGCAGCGCGTCGGGCATGTTCGCCGATGCAAGGGTTCCGGACTTTTTTGCCGTCACTAGATCTAGAGTTGCCGCCTTCTGGGATGGGCTGAGGAATTCGACGAACGGTATACTTAAGGGGCTGGGGGAATACCTCCACAGCCCGATTATCAGGCACTGGCTGACGATGCAACAGAGTGCGAACCGAAAATATTTTTTTAGGATCAATCGTAAGACTGATCGATATGTTTTCATATCGATTTTAATCTGTGGGTAATAGTGTTTATTTTATTTTTAGTAATATTTTATCTTATATATATCTTTTTGTATTTTTGTATTTTAACATATGGGTTTTTTGCTTGAAATAAAAACATTTTATTTTATTTTATTTATTTATTTAAATAATTAGGTAATCGGGTTTTAGTTTTGAACTCTATCTTGTTTATATACTCTTTGGTACCATCCGTGGACTAAAGTCTATATATTGTCCAAAGAATGTATATGTAATAGGGGGAATTCTGTGATATTGTCATTAATCAGCGTTTTACAGTCCGCTATCCAATCACATCCAGATAGGAGCCTAAACAACGATGAATAATAAATGTAGAGTTTAGTGAAATGCTTGTTCTGGGTATCTTTAGAGTTTTGGTTCTTTGAGCTTGATTTCTGGCTCAGTACCTATGAGAATTGTTTAACAACAGAAAGGAATGCTGACCCGAGCGATGTTTGGGGCAAATGGTATCGAGCTGTGTCGCATCATCGAAGAGGAGCTGACATTCTTGCAGGAGGAGGAAGAAACAGGGATAGAGCGGCCGAAGAGAAACATTGATGAAATGCTACCGGAAGAAGCTGTATGTTCTCATAATATGTAATATGTCCTAGCCTAGTAAAAGTGTGGATCACCTCACCAACAAGGCGACCATGAATCGGAATACTCAGCGTAGGTCGGCTCCCCACTAGGTGGACCGACAATCTGATTAAAACCACAGGGAGTCAATGGAAAGCAACCGGTTGCTCAAAGTAGAGGCATATGATCAGCAGTTGACGTCTTCGGGATGATGACAATTTAAGTGTACATGTAGAGCGTGGAGAGTAACACTCAAAACTCAAAACCCTATAGCAAAAAATAGAAGATGATCTGAAAATCGAGGAAGAGTACCGAGAAGCGTCCGAGCGTCTGCGAGTCTTGACGTTGGCGGCTCGCAAGCGGAGGGTGTGCGATCGTCTGTCGAAGCACGTGAAGAGGCTCAACTACATCATGTTCTGGCCGCACTGTCACCACGCACATTACGACTTGTACGAGAAATGGGACTTGGTCAGTAAGTATCTTGTAAGTGTATTGTATTTTATCTGTAAAGAACGTACATCTCATGTCAAGGTTTCATTCCAAATGATTTATATCCGAATCACATGAACCTCGTACTTAGTTCCTGGGTTATGGATACAGGTCATACAGGGAATGAATCCAAGCTAGGATCCAGGTTCCATGTATGTAATCGTTGGGCGTTATTTCGCCGTTATTATTCTAATATCGTCCGCGTCGACTACCTATATCGTCATCGTCACTATATTTTTGGTGTGATCTACATCTATACTTTTTACTTCTATAAAACTGGTATTTCGCCACCATCACTTTAGAAAAAATAGTAGGTTTGCAGCATAGTTATTGGGGTATGGTCCCAAACTCGATGAATGTGGGTGTACTCTTCGCATCCTATGGAAGACCTGTTGGAATACATATAATAATACCCTGCAACCCTGCCTGATACAAAAAATATGTGTCCTATATTTATCAGATATCACCGTCGGTGCTAAAGAGCTCATCAGGCTCGATGAGAAGAGCGCTAAAGAAGCCCTGTACATGAGTGACGTGGACCCCAACGAGGCCTGCCTCTACGCGTTACTGAACGGAGAAGTGCTGGTTGTGCTGTTCAAGATGTTCGAGACCGATAGCAGGGACTTTGTCAGTGAGTAAAAACGTTTACTATTCTACAGGATACAATTCAATTCATTAGCGTAAATTGAGTTAGTACGTAGTCGTAGGTACACCATTTTCAGGTGGTTTTAAGAAGAAAAGAGAATTAATGAAATATGCTATGAAATATAATTACTATCAAAACAGTGCGGCGGCGCCGGCAGTGGCGTGCAAACACGAAATACAATGATAAGCATAGAAACAGCATAATAATCTCTAGCTCCTAATGTGGGACGGATGTGGGTCGGAATTGGCGTGGCTAAAAAAATAGATACCTACGTAAAAGTTACACTTTTGTGGTGACCGGGACCAAACCGGTAGGTACAAGTTTCCAGGCGACTTGCAACTAAAATAGATCTTGGTACTCGATAGATAATTTCTGCTCTGTCAACTACTTACATACTATAAAACCTATTGTTACTACTTAAACTAATATTTAACATTACAGAAGTTCTGCGCCAAGTTCTTTATGAAGAAATTCCAGTTCCCAAAGATGACGTGCCTCCAGAGAAGCAACTACCGCCAGTGCCGGCTTACGAACGGTACGCAAGTATCAGCAAGACTGCCCGAGAGGTCCGCAGAGAGAGATACGAAGCTAAACTCGCGAAACTAGTAAGGACCTTGTAAAGAACTTCTGCCTGGATCACTATGCCCTATCTAAAGTGATACTTATTGATCCAAAAGTAAAATTATCCCGTTCTCTGTCTGCTACATACTTTGCTACCTTTTGACGACTACACGACCAATAAAACCAATCTTGACGAAATTCGGTATTGAGAAAGCTTGAACCCAGTAATGACTGGGAAAAAAAGACCTATGGGAAATAGCGAGCAGCAGTTAATATTTCTGAAATGCTCTTACCTTGCAGAATGGTGAAAATGAATAGGTTATTATGTAGATAGCCTCAAATCCCCATCAAAAAAGATCAATTTAATAACAAAAATATTGTAATCTAGCGTGAAGAAAAAGAAGAACGCGACCGTTTGGCCGCAGAACAAGCCCGTATCGCGCGTGAGGCAGAAGAAGAGAGACTGATGCAAGAGAAGCAGCGCCAGGAAGAGGAGCGGATGCGAAGGATACAAGCTGGGGTGAGTGCTAAGTCCAAGCTTATTATAATTATAATTTAAGGGAATCATACATTGAGATTGAGGACCTCACTGGAATCATACCATTAATCCTCAATATCAATAGGTACATAGCTGAAGAATTTGGTAATTTAATTAAACTCGTACCTGGTCAGCTCCCACCAGAACCAGAACCACAAAAGGTTGAATCCGACGAGTTGGAAGCAGGTGGCGAGCAAGTGGAGGGAGAAGAGAAGACCGAAACAGAAGTAACTGAAGATGCTCCAGTAAGTTTCTTATAACTAGTGTAGAGAGCGACTGAACTGAAGGTACCTATGCTTTTCCTCTAGTAGGTAGGTACTCTTTGCTATCCTACCTTTCTGGGCCAAATTGCTACAGCTAATTGTCTAATTGTTGCCTGAGACTATGTTTATCTCACAATGTATGTACCTGCAAATAAATACAGATAGCCTGAATACTTTTTTAAGCAGATTATTCTTCTCACATCTTCAGAAATAAACTTCCTTCTACAATACCTATACGCTAATCATTATTATTCTAAGCGATTTCATCGACAATTTCATCGTCGTTATTACACATAAATTAAATAAGCCCTCTCCCAGTCCCAGTTCTTTCAAATTTATTGCATTTCTTGAGTCAGTTAAAGTTACAATATTACCTTACATGGTGAAAAAGGGACTATTAAAATAAGATTTATGGTCTTAAACACCCAGGTGTCCATAACACTTGCATTTCATTATAGTTGACAGAAATAGGAACAGAAGCAGATGCAATAGCAGAAGAAGATCTAGGAGAAGGGGATGTAGCAGATGAAGAGCGTGTAGAGGCTGAGGAAGAATTCCACTCAGATATAGAAGTCGAGGATGAAGACTACATCCCACCTGGAGGTCTCTTTGTTCCGGGGCTGTATGCGCCGCCCAATGAACTGGCTAAGGCAAATGGATTGGCGTTCTTTTATCCAAAGGTGCTGGCTGCTGGTTAATGCTTCACCTTCTCAAGTTTGCCCGTAACATTTAACATTTAATACACCACCACAATAGAAGTATTTCGGCCATATTTTTAACAATAACTGTTCTAAGCCCTAAGCGACTTTCGTATACTTAGTAACGCTACTTTTGACCACAAATTACAACACCAAAATACATATCAACTATATCATCTCTTAACGTCAGAGTGATTTAACAACAACGGCTGGATTTCAGATCGTTGCAAATATGGCTACCATAGAGTCAGAGTACCTGCCTCCGCACGTACTGGTTATATTCACCATCGAAAAGAGGCATGATGTTCAGGAGATCGTCAAACAATATGCCGATGAAATACTAGCTGTAAGTGGAGTATCTTCTATGTTTATTTGTATTTCTATAGAGTGGGAATATTGAGATGGAAGGTTTTAGGGTCGTCCAATATTAATTGCGTAAAAACTAACTTCGCAAAACCAAAGCATAGTTTTACAGATTTTTGTGCACATTACCTAATCCTAAAGTAGCGGCACCTAAATTCAGAATGTATACTTACGACTTCAATAACTGTATTACAACTCAAGGTCTAAATCCAATCATTCATATTGCACTGGGTCAATGACCGTAGGAGTCATTGACCGGAGAACGATGTGCCGCGAGCATTTTCCGTTTCACCATGGTATTTTATATGTAGTATTTTATCTCATCTTTTATGTGAGTATTTTTATAATGTTGCCAGTTGGGCGTATTCGTGGGAGAAGATCCGTTTACCGCAGAGCACGTTGCTTACAGCATCAAGCAATACGACAAGATGGAGAGGATCAGAAAACAGTGAGTGTCATCATTTTAATTCATCGTAAAAATTAAAACTGTACGAACCTTCCCATTTTTATCAATCATTATTGTCTATTGTCTCTACCTATATGTACACTAACAAATTAAACAATTTTTTTTCACCTCCACGGTCCACGAGCATCTTGGCTTGGTGATCCCAGTAGATCGAGACGAATGCTGGTGTCTATTTCCTGGATATTCTCTTAGCTCTTACTAACCCTTGGGAAGAGATGAGGTGATGATTCTTACGCCAGATTAACACGGCACAATTTGCACCAAAAAATCTTATATCATTGTGTTTTCTCCACCTACATAGCAAAGACCGGCTAGCCCTAATGGTGTCGCGCAAGCGCAGTTTACCCCTGCTCCAGCTGGCCGGCCTCAACCCCTGTTACATCAGCTCTGACATCAACTCTGGGGAGAGGGACTGCCTCCAGCTGTTCCCTGTAGGCTACGGAGATGAATTCGAAGAGGAGCTGAGCGTTGTGGAAGAAGAAATAATGGTAAATGCATTCAATAAAAATCGCTCACAAACATCGTTCTGCCAACGCTTATCCCTCTTTTTTATAACTGAATACTTGAATAGTCGAGTTGTTCCTGTTTGTGTCGAGGGGACAGATAAGAATACAAATGAAAAATAATTCCCGGCTGTCCTCGAATTGTCACCGAATTCATCCCGCATTTAACCTCTAACGGTAAACGGAAATAAGCCATTGCTTTGATTAGTACCTACTGGTTATACATAGATTAAAATTTGTCTATGGATTGTAAAATAAATTAGCTACCTACACTACAGCTTAAGTCAAAACTAATACATTAAAACATGTATTAGTTTTGACTTAAGTTTCTATACAAAATTGGCGTTTCGAAAACTAGCATGATCGGGATCGGTACAGCATCAGCATTCCCTGTCAGTCATCTGATTATTGGTACCTACACAGCATTACAGACATCAACTGCCGGAAGATGCCCATTGCATTGAACATAGGCCTCCCCCTTACGTATTAGTTACTTTCATCCAACCACTCAATCAATATTAATTTGCAGGAGGTGGCACTAGAACCGGAGCCAGAACCAGAGGTAACTACCTAGCTATACCTACCGTGTAACCTGAAATCAATGTGCTTTAAGAAAGCGAGTGGCTCAGCAGTAACCCGAGCGACTTTCAAACCGATGCGTCCAAGTTCAAATCCCATTTGGCTTTGCATCAACTTTCAAGCTATGTGTGGATTTAACACTCGCTCTCACAACGGTGAACGAAAACATCGTGAGGAAACCGGCATGTTCTAAATCTAAATCAAAAAATAAGAAATGTGTCGTCCACCAATCCCAATCATGGCTGTGGGTTATGGCCTAGACTCCCTCGTGAGTGAGAAGGCCGGGTCCCAGCTGTGGAAATGTATTGGACTGATGATGGTGATTTAAGTAACTACCGCCAAATGACGCAAATCATTTATTTCCTTTTTTGACCCGGCAAAAACTCTATCCTGGCCCCAAACCTACTCAATAGTTTGAGGCTATATGGAACAATGGTCACAACGGCTGAATTATCAGGTGTTTAGTGTCTCACTTTCGTTGTCCATGCATTTCGTCTATCTATCTATTTCTCAAGACAATTTTTCTCACCTATGGCCAATGTACCTAATGGAGCTAAATATAAGGTCCACGGTCGTACAAATATTCAGGCTATTCTAATTCAGTCCAATCCCTAACTCTACTTGCAAGGTAGGTACCAATCCTAGAAACGTTAATATTCGGATAAAAATATGGTTCTAAATATATGGTTCTTTTTCTAGCCTGAAGTAGTGGATGAGCAAAAAGAAGAAGATGAAGATGAAGATGATGAAGAAGACTGAGGCCTAAGACATAAGTTAACTTATATGATACATGCTGAAATACTACTTAATTATGTTTTAATAAAGAGTCAATTTTAATTTCCTTTTTTACTCAAAGTACCTACGAGACGATATTATGAACTAGGTACCTACTATAAGTATATAGCTACCTACCTACCGATGTGTATAGTTTAGTTTGCCGTAGTTACAGTACCTACAGTCACGCACGATCACGTTACTCGTACCTCTATCTACCCATGTCACCCACGATGTCACATGGCATGGGCCATGTGGTTCTTATAACAGCAGGCGTAAGGTAAATTCAAATAATTGTACCGCCAGAAACCCACCAGAACTGCAAAATTAAAAAATCTGCTCAATCTAATTAACAGAAACAAATGCGTACCAATTAAAAATGTTAATTAAGATCGAATTAAAGAACACTGATCGCAATACTTTTGTACGGTCAGCAACGAAACTTTGTAAGAAATAAATATATAGAGAATAACCTCAGAGATAGGATGATTCTAGCTGTCGTCCAACCACAGATTTTCCACCAGCCGATGGATGCAGGAGGCGAGCAGCCGCTCAAGGTGCCCCTCTGTGGGGGAGGCCTATGTTCAGCAGTGGACGTCTTCGGGCTGTTAATGTTTAGAATGATGATGAACCATAATCACTGGCGGTGTCGATTTTATTTGCATCAATATAGTTATTACCACACACTAGATTGATACCTATTTCAATCAAAACAGCAGGTTTTTATAGGTTTTGTTTGTAATGGTCGAAAAACAAGAAACTCCTCAAAATAAATGTACCCGTTTGCGCGTTCTCGGGTTAAAATTACTAATAAGTATACTTTTTGTTCGTAGTTCATCATAAGAATATTCAATACAACTAGGTATAAAAACTATAATTACTAAAAACTAAATTAAAACTAAATACTTATCTAAAACGAAAACTATCTAAACCTACCTAAATTAATAAGTAATTTCTTATTTATTACGGGCGTGGCTAATGTAAAACCAACTTTCAAATGAAATAGTTATGAATAGTTATGGAGCGTTGCTTAATGTAGAATGTAGAAGCTATGTTTTTTAAAAGTAAGGACTTTATATTATGTAGATCTACTACAGCTGACAGTATCTACGGCCTAGTACTTATAGGTATAGAGGTAGGTATATTCTGTGCCACGACTTTCAAATTACTACTTTGAACGGCACACTTGTAATGTCGTTTAGGTGCGCTGTACTATTGATCCTGACGTATCAGGGCTTGACCAGAGCTTGTCAAGGAGGAGGTGGTGGTGGAGGTGGTGGGTATGACGAGTATAATGACGAGGACGAGAACAAAACCGACGCTGATGCTGCTGCGAAGAAGAAAAAAATTGACGCTTCTGACAGGTTTTATATTCCTACTTCACTACCTATCACTTCCTATATGCATACCTACCTATATAGCTCGCTACGCTCGCGGTTCAACCCAAGGATCCTTCGCTTGCTCAGGTTTCAATTCAAGTACTCGAGCCAAATACGAACTTTGCAGCCTTGTATAACAAATAACTATCATTTTCGTGCCAGGAACGCGCTGGGCGCCTGGGGTGGTTTCCAGGTTCCTGACGAGATGAAAGCTAAATGGAAATCCTGGCTGAGCGACTACAAACGGAATCGTAAACTGGAGGCTCAGGGAAACAGCTCCTTGTATGAACAAGAGCGAGGCCCGGACAGCGGTTGGCCGACTAATTGGCATGGTAAATCACTTCTAAAGTAGGCTACACCTACCTACAAGTATGAAGATTCAGGCTGTGGCCTATAGGTTTATCTACCCATCACTTCCAACATAATGTCTAAAGTGTAGTAAGAGTGGCTTATTCCATAAATCCCCTTCGGTATTCCCCAGCGAAGGGGATTGTTGGGGACTTTTTGGTCCAGAAATCCCCCTTGCGTCTTCTTTGCATCTCATCATCATCATCATCATTAACAGCCCATAGATGTCCAGTGCTGCACACAGGCCTCCCCGAGAGAGCGTCACTTTGAGCGGCTGCTCGCCTCCTGCATCCATCGGTTCCCCGCAGTTTTGTATCTGCTCTACAGTAAACATATTCAGTAATCTGTGGTAAAAGTAGGTACCAAGGTATAGTAAAGCGTTTTATTCGATTGTTCAGGTATAGGAGGTGGGTACAGGGGCTCCCCTCCTGATGAGCCTCCTCCGTGGGCCTATAAGCCGTTCAACATCGGGCTCCCGGCGTACTGCTACGAAGCCCCAATAAAAGGAACTTGCAATGAATCTCTGCCTAGGTAAATATTATACTTGCCTGTATACAAGGTGACCTTGAATTAGTATGTTATCCCGAAAGAGGGTTAATCTAACCCCAAGGTAGACAATGTTTCTTCTACGACTTTACTAAATTAATAGTAATTGAAAAAATGCCATGTGAAGTTTACGTTCGAAAATAGCCTTAGCGCAGCTGGGTGGTCGAACTTCGTCCTTGACCGAGTGCACATAAATGAGTTTAACGACCTGTGTTTAGAAATTAGAAATGAATTTGTAAATTCTCTTAGCTCATCTTGTTAATTCTCGTAGCGATCGCACGTGCAATTTTGCGAGTGGATTTATTTTTTACCATGGAGGTTTGGAAACACCCAGTTTCAAGTAAGGCTCTCACAACTTGAAGGGTATCATGGTCCCAGTTCGGGATAACATACCAATTTAATGTCACCTTGTACAAATACTTGTTCAAATTCTACATAACCACCAGTTAAGTAGGTAGGTATTTTGTTCTTATTTAGCTAAGAATATTGTTTTTTTTCTGCTCAGCAGTACAGAAAAAAATACACGCTGTTTCCTCGTGGTCCTACATAGCCCATAGTATAAATATGTTTCATTTATTTATCGTCGCTATACCTACCTTAAATTAGTGTTTTTTAAGTAATTTGTAGGCACCTATTAGCATTTTACCACTTACTCTATCTTATCTGATGGCAATGAATATATACCTAATAAGTAATTATGTACCTACCCCTACACAACTTGATGGTAAACAGAACAGCCTATATACGATGGTGCATGCTTGCATTTCCGTGGCTGTGTCGCGTTCTATTCCGTCTTCTTCATTTCCCTTTAGAAGAAGAGTGCAGCTGTGAGATTACCTACAGCTGTATCGGAAAGCATCCAAGATATCTGTAAAATGTTGAGTTGGTAGGTGTAATTAGTTTTGTAGTGAAAGTTTTAATAAATAAGTAGGTTCAGAATATTCAAAACATCATGACTTTTATCTTAGTTTGAATTTTATTTCGTTATTTTTTTTTTTAAAGTTGGGCATTCAATCCCTACTTAGACGTCTGCCAGGAGTTTACGTATAGCGGGTGTGGTGGCAATCGGAATAACTTCAAAACTCAGCTGAAGTGTACAGAGCAATGCATGAAGACCCCCTCCAGTGGATGTGACGAACAGACCGACATAAAGGTCGACGATTATTTTATCGACGAGAATCGACGCAAGCTTTCGAGGACATGTGGATATTCATACGAAGATAAATAAAGATTATTATTATATTTTATAAGTTGATTATTAATTTTTATTCTGTGACACCAACCAACTTCAATAATATAACCAATATATAATAACAGGTAGGTTTAGCATGCCTACTACAGTAGAACTTCCTAGACAGCAACTCTGCCGAGCTTGCCTATTTGCCTAATGAAAACTATGCCAAAGATACCTACTTATTACTTATACCTGCCTAGTTGACTTTATGTGAAATACAAATATTCCATAATAGAAAAGGCAGGTACTGAAGAGGTAGGTACTTCATCATCATCATCATCAGCCTGAAGATGTCCACAGCTGAACATAGGCCTCCTTCCAAAGAGCGCCACTTTGAGCGGCTGCTTGCCTTCGTCTGTCATGAGGGGAGGGGTCCACGCTTGGTATGCTACCTGGCTTAGTGATCGCAGAACATTTTAACGTACCGAAGAGAATGCTGTAGCCCATTCCCTGGATATTCCCTTAGCCGACATCTACGTTACCCACGGGAAGAAATGGCGTGGTCCTATTCTACGGCTCGGGACTACACAGACAATACTTGACACTGGCTAAATATACACTATGTCTAGAGCCAATATAAAAAAAAATGAAGAGAATTTGATAACGTATAGATATTGGTGGTAAATCTCTGCGATGTAGTGTTTTCATATGACAGACATCACCTACAACAGGGGTGGCCAAACCTTTGAAGTATGCGGTCTACTTTATGATTCAAAACAGCCCAGCGGTCTACCGATACCTCCCCAGCTCCAGCAAATGATTTTTCATAAAGATTTTAATAGCGGTAGGCGCTGTTTCTACTGATGTAAGGAGTAAAACTATTTTACACTATATTTTTTCTGCTTGTCTGACTGTCTGTCCCTTCGAACACGCATCACTCAACGGCGGATCCAGGATTTCATTTTGTAGCGGCACTTTGACAAGATTCGGGGGTAGTTCATACTTGCGTATATTTGCGAGCAAAACTCAATCGAAAACATTAAAGGCTGTATTACCAAAGCGCGGTGACCGCGTCGACCGGGGTCGCACAGTCGACGCATTGGCCACCACTGACCTACAACAACAGCTAAACACCGATAGTACAATAGTCCCTAAATAAAACATTCTGAAATAATCATAATTTTATTTTGATAGCGGTATAAATGCTTACTTATACAGATTGTGAAAATAAAATTAGGTACTTAATATCATACGTGCTTTTTAATGCTAGTTTTTATTATCTTCTATAGAGTGTGAAACAAACTCAATGATGGCTGTGAAATGCACTGCTAGACGAGTGTGGGAAGTTAGCCCCCAACTTTTTGAAATCAGGATTTTTTTTTGTTGTGCTGAATTGTTCTCGGTTTGTTCTATATTGTTCCAAAATAAAAAAAATCTAGGGTGAAAATTGTAGAAGAAAAACAAAAAAAACAATTTTTCACCGTAGCCCCCATATTTTGAAAAATCCAATTTTTCTTTTTTGTTCTGGATTGTTCTAAGTTTGTTCTCAATTGTTCCAAAATATAACGATCCTAGCATAAAAACTGAAGCCAGAAAATAAAAAAAACTTTATTGTCGTAGCCCCCCTTTTTTGGAAAATCCAAAATTTTAATTTTGTTCTAGATTGTTCTAGATTTGTTCTACATTGTTCCAAAATAAAAAACTTCTAGAGCCATAATTGAGGCCAAAAATTAATAAAAACCTTTTCATGGTAGCCCCTCATTCTTGGATATTCATTATTTTTTTTTATTGTGCTGGGTTGTTCTAGGTCTATTCTACATTGTTCCAGAACATGGTTCGTCTAGAACGAAAGCTGCGGCCAGAAAATGAGAATAAGTAAATTGAGGACCAGCATGACGTCGTCTAGATAAACAAAGCAAAAAGTTAGCCCCCAATTTTTTAAATTTCTTAAATTTCTCTTTTGTGCTGGACTATGATAGGCCCATGTTACATTGTTCCAGAATATGAGACTTCTAAAGCAAGTATTGGTGTCAGAACACAAACAATAAATTTCCATAATAATTTGACGGTAGGCATAATTTTATGGCGTAGGTAGATAATCTTTATTTTTTTTATTGTGCTGGATTGTTCTAGGTCTATTCTACATTGTTCCAGAACATGGGTCGTCTAGAACGAAAGCTGCGGCCAGAAAATGATAATAAGTAAATTGAGAACCAGCATGACGTCGTCTAGATAAACAAAGCAAAAAGTTAGCCCCCAATTTTTTTAATTTCTTAAATTTCTCTTTTGTGCTGGACTATGATAGGCTCATGTTACATTGTTCCAGAGTATGAGACTTCTAAAGCAAGTATTGGTGTCAGAACACAAACAATAAATTTCCATAATAATTTGACGGTAGGCATAATTTTAAAGCGTAGGTAAATAATCTTTATTTTTTTTATTGTGCTGGGTTGTTCTAGGTCTATTCTACATTGTTCCAGAACATGGGTCGTCTAGAACGAAAGCTGCGGTCAGAAAATGAGAATTAGTAAATTGAGAACCAGCATGACGTCGTCTAGATAAACCAAGCAAAAAGTTAGCCCCCATTTTTTTAATTTCTTAAATTTCTCTTTTGTGCTGGACTATGATAGGCTCATGTTACATTGTTCCAGAGTATGAGACTTCTAAAGCAAGTATTGGTGTCAGAACACAAACAATAAATTTCTATAATAATTTGACGTAGGCATAATTTTATGGCGTAGGTAGATAATCTTTATTTTTTTTTATTGTGCTGGATTGTTCTAGGTCTATTCTACATTGTTCCAGAACATGGGTCGTCTAGAACGAAAGCTGCGGCCAGAAAATGAGAATAAGTACATTAATAACCAGCATGACGTCGTCTAGATAAACAAAGCAAAAAGTTAGCCCCCACTTTTTTAAATTTCTTAAATTTCTCTTTTGTGCTGGACTATGATAGGCCCATGTTACATTGTTCCAGAATATGAGACTTCTAAAGCAAGTATTGGTGTCAGAACACAAACAATAAATTTCCATAATAATTTGACGGTAGGCATAATTTTATGGCGTAGGTAGATAATCTTTATTTTTTTTATTGTGCTGGATTGTTCTAGGTCTATTCTACATTGTTCCAGAACATGGGTCGTCTAGAACGAAAGCTGCGGCCAGAAAATGAGAATTAGTAAATTGAGAACCAGCATGACGTCGTCTAGATAAACCAAGCAAAAAGTTAGCCCCCAATTTTTTTAATTTCTTAAATTTCTCTTTTGTGCTGGACTATGATAGGCTCATGTTACATTGTTCCAGAGTATGAGACTTCTAAAGCAAGTATTGGTGTCAGAACACAAACAATAAATTTCCATAATAATTTGACGGTAGGCATAATTTTAAAGCGTAGGTAAATAATCTTTATTTTTTTTATTGTGCTGGGTTGTTCTAGGTCTATTCTACATTGTTCCAGAACATGGGTCGTCTAGAACGAAAGCTGCGGCCAGAAAATGAGAATTAGTAAATTGAGAACCAGCATGACGTCGTCTAGATAAACCAAGCAAAAAGTTAGCCCCCATTTTTTTAATTTCTTAAATTTCTCTTTTGTGCTGGACTATGATAGGCTCATGTTACATTGTTCCAGAGTATGAGACTTCTAAAGCAAGTATTGGTGTCAGAACACAAACAATAAATTTCCATAATAATTTGACGGTAGGCATAATTTTATGGCGTAGGTAGATAATCTTTATTTTTTTTTATTGTGCTGGATTTTTCTAGGTCTATTCTACATTGTTCCAGAACATGGGTCGTCTAGAACGAAAGCTGCGGCCAGAAAATGAGAATAAGTACATTAATAACCAGCATGACGTCGTCTAGATAAACAAAGCAAAAAGTTAGCCCCCACTTTTTTAAATTTCTTAAATTTCTCTTTTGTGCTGGACTATGATAGGCCCATGTTACATTGTTCCAGAATATGAGACTTCTAAAGCCAATATTGGTGACAGAACACAAAAAAACAAATTTCCATAATAATTTGACGGTAGGCATAATTTTATGGCGTAGGTAGATAATCTTTATTTTTTTTATTGTGCTGGATTGTTCTAGGTCTATTCTACATTGTTCCAGAACATGGGTCGTCTAGAACGAAAGCTGCGGCCAGAAAATGATAATAAGTAAATTGAGAACCAGCATGACGTCGTCTAGATAAACAAAGCAAAAAGTTAGCCCCCAATTTTTTTAATTTCTTAAATTTCTCTTTTGTGCTGGACTATGATAGGCTCATGTTACATTGTTCCAGAGTATGAGACTTCTAAAGCAAGTATTGGTGTCAGAACACAAACAATAAATTTCCATAATAATTTGACGGTAGCTATAATTTTAAAGCGTAGGTAAATAATCTTTATTTTTTTTATTGTGCTGGGTTGTTCTAGGTCTATTCTACATTGTTCCAGAACATGGGTCGTCTAGAACGAAAGCTGCGGCCAGAAAATGAGAATTAGTAAATTGAGAACCAGCATGACGTCGTCTAGATAAACCAAGCAAAAAGTTAGCCCCCATTTTTTTAATTTCTTAAATTTCTCTTTTGTGCTGGACTATGATAGGCTCATGTTACATTGTTCCAGAGTATGAGACTTCTAAAGCAAGTATTGGTGTCAGAACACAAACAATAAATTTCTATAATAATTTGACGGTAGGCATAATTTTATGGCGTAGGTAGATAATCTTTATTTTTTTTATTGTGCTGGATTGTTCTAGGTCTATTCTACATTGTTCCAGAACATGGGTCGTCTAGAACGAAAGCTGCGGCCAGAAAATGAGAATAAGTAAATTAATAACCAGCATGACGTCGTCTAGATAAACAAAGCAAAAAGTTAGCCCCCACTTTTTTAAATTTCTTAAATTTCTCTTTTGTGCTGGACTATGATAGGCTCATGTTACATTGTTCCAGAATATGAGACTTCTAAAGAAAATATTGGTGTCAGAACACAAAAAATAAATTTCCATAATAATTTGACGGTAAGCATAATTTTAAGGCGTGGGTAGATAATCTTTATTTTTTTTATTGTGCTGGATTGTTCTAGGTCTATTCTACATTGTTCCAGAACATGGGTCGTCTAGAACGAAAGCTGCGGCCAGAAAATGAGAATAAGTAAATTGAGAACCAGCATGACGTCGTCTAGATAAACAAAGCAAAAAGTTAGCCCCCACTTTTTTAAATTTCTTAAATTTCTCTTTTGTGGTGGACTATGATAGGCCCATGTTACATTGTTCCAGAATATGAGACTTCTAAAGCCAATATTGGTGACAGAACACAAAAAACAAATTTCCATAATAATTTGACGGTAGGCATAATTTTAAGGCGTGGGTAGATAATCTTTATTTTTTTTATTGTGCTGGATTGTTCTAGGTCTATTCTACATTGTTCCAGAACATGGGTCGTCTAGAACGAAAGCTGCGGCCAGAAAATGAGAATAAGTAAATTAATAACCAGCATGACGTCGTCTAGATAAACAAAGCAAAAAGTTAGCCCCCACTTTTTTAAATTTCTTAAATTTCTCTTTTGTGCTGGACTATGATAGGCCCATGTTACATTGTTCCAGAATATGAGACTTCTAAAGCCAATATTGGTGACAGAACACAAAAAAACAAATTTCCATAATAATTTGACGGTAGGCATAATTTTATGGCGTAGGTAGATAATCTTTATTTTTTTTATTGTGCTGGATTGTTCTAGGTCTATTCTACATTGTTCCAGAACATGGGTCGTCTAGGACGAAAGCTGCGGCCAGAAAATGAGAATAAGTAAATTGAGAACCAGCATGACGTCGTCTAGATAAACAAAGCAAAAAGTTAGCCCCCAATTTCTTAAATTTCTTAAATTTCTCTTTTGTGCTGGTCTATGATAGGCCCATGTTACATTGTTCCAGAATATGAGACTTCTAAAGCCAAAATTGGTGTCAGAACACAAAAAATAAATTTCCATAATAATTTGACGGTAGGCATAATTTTATGGCGTAGGTAGATAATCTTTATTTTTTTTATTGTGCTGGTTTGTTCTAGGTCTATTCTACATTGTTCCAGAACATGGGTCGTCTAGAACGAAAGCTGCGGCCAGAAAATGAGAATAAGTAAATTGAGAACCAGCATGACGTCGTCTAGATAAACCAAGCAAAAAGTTAGCCCCCAATTTTTTAATTTCTTAAATTTCTCTTTTGTGCTGGACTATGATAGGCCCATGTTACATTGTTCCAGAATATGAGACTTCTAAAGCCAATATTGGTGTCAGAACACAAAAAACAAATTTCCATAATAATTTGACGGTAGGCATAATTTTAAGGCGTAGGTAGATAATCTTTATTTTTTTTATTGTGCTGGATTGTTCTAGGTCTATTCTACATTGTTCCAGAACATGGGTCTTCTAGAACGAAACCTGCGGCCAGAAAATGAGAATAAGTAAATTGAGAACCAGCATGACGAGCAGCCGCTAGTAAGGTGATTATTGGGCTTTTCAAAACAGATTTTTAACCAATTTGGTATAATTGTACAACCACAAATTTAAAAACTAACTATTCATTTCAAAACACTTTTACTAATAATGAGCTCCCTTCGTGTTCACTCAGCTCGTTCATTATTATTACACCGATATGTATGGAAAATCTGTTTTGAAATGCCCATTGGTTTTTGATGTGTGTTTTGAAATGCCCAATTTGTTTTAAAATTTCTGTTTTAACAGTGACACCGATATGTATGGAAAATCTGTTTTGAAATGCCCATTGGTTTTTGATGTGTGTTTTGAAATGCCCAATAATCACCTACTGCCGCTCTAAGTGGCGCTCCCTGGGGGAGGCCTATGTTCACCAGTGGACGTCTTCAGGTTGTTAATGATGATGATGATGATCTCAAAACGTATACCATTTACAGGATTGAAATAAATGCACGTTAATACTGGTTATATATCTTCTTTCCATATGCCGAAACCGAAACACGTTTACGAAAAATTTCTCAATAGAAAAAAATCGTGAAGTGACCTCGAAAAAATCATTCAGACGTTCTAAAATGTTACATTATAATAAGACACCCCATTGAAATAAATCATAGTGATAAACTATGTTTCAATGCATCCGTCTATAAGCTTATTTTTTTTATAACAATAAGCATTTCTTTTAAAACTCATTATTTGTACCGATAAATGGAAAAGTCGAAGTGCAACGCAACGTAATCGCCATATTTTTGCTATGCATAAAGCGACCCTATTAGGTACACAATAAGTTTCAAGTTTGTCTGCTATAATAAACGTGCTCGCATTGGGTCCTGTCAGGGCCTTAAGTATTACTAATAAGTACTAAGTATTAATAATAGCTATGTTTTTTGCACATGTACTTACCAATTTTGTGACAGCTCAAAAAAATAAAGATTATCTACCTACGCCATAAAATTATGCCTACCGTCAAATTATTATGGAAATTTGTTTTTGTGTTCTGACACCAATATTGGCTTTAGAAGTCTCATATTCTGGAACAATGTTACATGGGCCTATCATAGTCCAGCACAAAAGAGAAATTTAAGAAATTAAAAAAATTGGGGGCTAACTTTTTGCTTGGTTTATCTAGACGACGTCATGCTGGTTCTCAATTTACTTATTCTCATTTTCTGGCCGCAGCTTTCGTTCTAGACGACCCATGTTCTGGAACAATGTAGAATAGACCTAGAACAATCCAGCACAATAAAAAAAATAAAGATTATCTACCTACGCCATAAAATTATGCCTACCGTCAAATTATTATGGAAATTTATTTTTTGTGTTCTGACACCAATATTGGCTTTAGAAGTCTCATATTCTGGAACAATGTAACATGGGCCTATCATAGACCAGCACAAAAGAGAAATTTAAGAAATTTAAAAAATTGGGGGCTAACTTTTTGCTTTGTTTATCTAGACGACGTCATGCTGGTTCTCAATTTACTTATTCTCATTTTCTGGCCGCAGCTTTCGTTCTAGACGACCCATGTTCTGGAACAATGTAGAATAGACCTAGAACAATCCAGCACAATAAAAAAAATAAAGATTATCTACCCACGCCATAAAATTATGCCTACCGTCAAATTATTATGGAAATTTATTTTTTGTGTTCTGACACCAATATTGGCTTTAGAAGTCTCATATTCTGGAACAATTTAACATGGGCCTATCATAGACCAGCACAAAAGAGAAATTTAAGAAATTTAAAAAATTGGGGGCTAACTTTTTGCTTGGTTTATCTAGACGACGTCATGCTGGTTCTCAATTTACTAATTATCATTTTCTGGCCGCAGCTTTCGTTCTAGACGACCCATGTTCTGGAACAATGTAGAATAGACCTAGAACAATCCAGCACAATAAAAAAAATAAAGATTATCTACCTACGCCATAAAATTATGCCTACCGTCAAATTATTATGGAAATTTATTGTTTGTGTTCTGACACCAATACTTGCTTTAGAAGTCTCATATTCTGGAACAATGTAACATGGGCCTATCATAGTCCAGCACAAAAGAGAAATTTAAGAAATTTAAAAAATTGGGGGCTAACTTTTTGCTTTGTTTATCTAGACGACGTCATGCTGGTCCTCAATTTACTTATTCTCATTTTCTGGCCGCAGCTTTCGTTCTAGACGACCCATGTTCTGGAACAATGTAGAATAGACCTAGAACAATCCAGCACAATAAAAAAAATAAAGATTATCTACCTACGCCATAAAATTATGCCTACCGTCAAATTATTATGGAAATTTATTGTTTGTGTTCTGACACCAATACTTGCTTTAGAAGTCTCATATTCTGGAACAATGTAACATGGGCCTATCATAGTCCAGCACAAAAGAGAAATTTAAGAAATTTAAAAAATTGGGGGCTAACTTTTTGCTTTGTTTATCTAGACGACGTCATGCTGGTCCTCAATTTACTTATTCTCATTTTCTGGCCGCAGCTTTCGTTCTAGACGAACCATGTTCTGGAACAATGTAGAATAGACCTAGAACAATCCAGCACAATAAAAAAAATAAAGATTATCTACCCACGCCTTAAAATTATGCCTACCGTCAAATTATTATGGAAATTTATTTTTTGTGTTCTGACACCAATATTTTCTTTAGAAGTCTCATATTCTGGAACAATGTAACATGAGCCTATCATAGTCCAGCACAAAAGAGAAATTTAAGAAATTAAAAAAATTGGGGGCTAACTTTTTGCTTGGTTTATCTAGACGACGTCATGCTGGTTCTCAATTTACTAATTATCATTTTCTGGCCGCAGCTTTCGTTCTAGACGACCCATGTTCTGGAACAATGTAGAATAGACCTAGAACAATCCAGCACAATAAAAAAAATAAAGATTATCTACCTACGCCATAAAATTATGCCTACCGTCAAATTATTATGGAAATTTATTGTTTGTGTTCTGACACCAATACTTGCTTTAGAAGTCTCATACTCTGGAACAATGTAACATGAGCCTATCATAGTCCAGCACAAAAGAGAAATTTAAGAAATTAAAAAAATTGGGGGCTAACTTTTTGCTTGGTTTATCTAGACGACGTCATGCTGGTTCTCAATTTACTTATTATCATTTTCTGGCCGCAGCTTTCGTTCTAGACGACCCATGTTCTGGAACAATGTAGAATAGACCTAGAACAATCCAGCACAATAAAAAAAATAAAGATTATCTACCTACGCCATAAAATTATGCCTACCGTCAAATTATTATGGAAATTTATTGTTTGTGTTCTGACACCAATACTTGCTTTAGAAGTCTCATATTCTGGAACAATGTAACATGGGCCTATCATAGTCCAGCACAAAAGAGAAATTTAAGAAATTTAAAAAATTGGGGGCTAACTTTTTGCTTTGTTTATCTAGACGACGTCATGCTGGTCCTCAATTTACTAATTCTCATTTTCTGGCCGCAGCTTTCGTTCTAGACGACCCATGTTCTGGAACAATGTAGAATAGACCTAGAACAACCCAGCACAATAAAAAAAATAAAGATTATTTACCTACGCTTTAAAATTATGCCTACCGTCAAATTATTATGGAAATTTATTGTTTGTGTTCTGACACCAATACTTGCTTTAGAAGTCTCATATTCTGGAACAATGTAACATGGGCCTATCATAGTCCAGCACAAAAGAGAAATTTAAGAAATTTAAAAAATTGGGGGCTAACTTTTTGCTTTGTTTATCTAGACGACGTCATGCTGGTCCTCAATTTACTTATTCTCATTTTCTGGCCGCAGCTTTCGTTCTAGACGACCCATGTTCTGGAACAATGTAGAATAGACCTAGAACAATCCAGCACAATAAAAAAAATAAAGATTATCTACCTACGCCATAAAATTATGCCTACCGTCAAATTATTATGGAAATTTATTGTTTGTGTTCTGACACCAATACTTGCTTTAGAAGTCTCATATTCTGGAACAATGTAACATGGGCCTATCATAGTCCAGCACAAAAGAGAAATTTAAGAAATTTAAAAAATTGGGGGCTAACTTTTTGCTTTGTTTATCTAGACGACGTCATGCTGGTTCTCAATTTACTTATTCTCATTTTCTGGCCGCAGCTTTCGTTCTAGACGACCCATGTTCTGGAACAATGTAGAATAGACCTAGAACAATCCAGCACAATAAAAAAAATAAAGATTATCTACCCACGCCATAAAATTATGCCTACCGTCAAATTATTATGGAAATTTATTTTTTGTGTTCTGACACCAATATTGGCTTTAGAAGTCTCATATTCTGGAACAATGTAACATGGGCCTATCATAGACCAGCACAAAAGAGAAATTTAAGAAATTTAAAAAATTGGGGGTTAACTTTTTGCTTTGTTTATCTAGACGACGTCATGCTGGTTCTCAATTTACTTATTCTCATTTTCTGGCCGCAGCTTTCGTTCTAGACGACCCATGTTCTGGAACAATGTAGAATAGACCTAGAACAATCCAGCACAATAAAAAAAATAAAGATTATCTACCCACGCCTTAAAATTATAACTACCGTCAAATTATTATGGAAATTTATTTTTTGTGTTTTGACACCAATATTGGCTTTAGAAGTCTCATAATTCTGGAACAATGTAACATGGGCCTATCATAGACCAGCACAAAAGAGAAATTTAAGAAATTTAAAAAATTGGGGGCTAACTTTTTGCTTTGTTTATCTAGACGACGTCATGCTGGTTCTCAATTTACTTATTCTCATTTTCTGGCCGCAGCTTTCGTTCTAGACGACCCATGTTCTGGAACAATGTAGAATAGACCTAGAACAATCCAGCACAATAAAAAAAATAAAGATTATCTACCCACACCTTAAAATTATGCCTACCGTCAAATTATTATGGAAATTTATTTTTTGTGTTCTGACACCAATATTTTCTTTAGAAGTCTCATATTCTGGAACAATGTAACATGAGCCTATCATAGTCCAGCACAAAAGAGAAATTTAAGAAATTAAAAAAATTGGGGGCTAACTTTTTGCTTGGTTTATCTAGACGACGTCATGCTGGTTCTCAATTTACTTATTCTCATTTTCTGGCCGCAGCTTTCGTTCTAGACGACCCATGTTCTGGAACAATGTAGAATAGACCTAGAACAACCCAACACAATAAAAAAAATAAAGATTATTTACCTACGCTTTAAATTTATGCCTACCGTCAAATTATTATGGAAATTTATTGTTTGTGTTCTGACACCAATACTTGCTTTAGAAGTCTCATACTCTGGAACAATGTAACATGGGCCTATCATAGTCCAGCACAAAAGAGAAATTTAAGAAATTTAAAAAATTGGGGGCTAACTTTTTGCTTTGTTTATCTAGACGACATCATGCTGGTCCTCAATTTACTAATTCTCATTTTCTGGCCGCAGCTTTCGTTCTAGACGACCCATGTTCTGGAACAATGTAGAATAGACCTAGAACAACCCAGCACAATAAAAAAAATAAAGATTATTTACCTACGCTTTAAAATTATGCCTACCGTCAAATTATTATGGAAATTTATTGTTTGTGTTCTGACACCAATACTTGCTTTAGAAGTCTCATACTCTGGAACAATGTAACATGAGCCTATCATAGTCCAGCACAAAAGAGAAATTTAAGAAATTAAAAAAATTGGGGGCTAACTTTATGCTTGGTTTATCTAGACGACGTCATGCTGGTTCTCAATTTACTTATTATCATTTTCTGGCCGCAGCTTTCGTTCTAGACGACCCATGTTCTGGAACAATGTAGAATAGACCTAGAACAATCCAGCACAATAAAAAAAATAAAGATTATCTACCTACGCCATAAAATTATGCCTACCGTCAAATTATTATGGAAATTTATTGTTTGTGTTCTGACACCAATACTTGCTTTAGAAGTCTCATATTCTGGAACAATGTAACATGGGCCTATCATAGTCCAGCACAAAAGAGAAATTTAAGAAATTTAAAAAATTGGGGGCTAACTTTTTGCTTTGTTTATCTAGACGACGTCATGCTGGTCCTCAATTTACTAATTCTCATTTTCTGGCCGCAGCTTTCGTTCTAGACGACCCATGTTCTGGAACAATGTAGAATAGACCTAGAACAACCCAGCACAATAAAAAAAATAAAGATTATTTACCTACGCTTTAAAATTATGCCTACCGTCAAATTATTATGGAAATTTATTGTTTGTGTTCTGACACCAATACTTGCTTTAGAAGTCTCATATTCTGGAACAATGTAACATGGGCCTATCATAGTCCAGCACAAAAGAGAAATTTAAGAAATTTAAAAAATTGGGGGCTAACTTTTTGCTTTGTTTATCTAGATGACGTCATGCTGGTCCTCAATTTACTTATTCTCATTTTCTGGCCGCAGCTTTCGTTCTAGACGACCCATGTTCTGGAACAATGTAGAATAGACCTAGAACAATCCAGCACAATAAAAAAAATAAAGATTATCTACCTACGCCATAAAATTATGCCTACCGTCAAATTATTATGGAAATTTATTGTTTGTGTTCTGACACCAATACTTGCTTTAGAAGTCTCATATTCTGGAACAATGTAACATGGGCCTATCATAGTCCAGCACAAAAGAGAAATTTAAGAAATTTAAAAAATTGGGGGCTAACTTTTTGCTTTGTTTATCTAGACGACGTCATGCTGGTCCTCAATTTACTTATTCTCATTTTCTGGCCGCAGCTTTCGTTCTAGACGAACCATGTTCTGGAACAATGTAGAATAGACCTAGAACAATCCAGCACAATAAAAAAAATAAAGATTATCTACCCACGCCTTAAAATTATGCCTACCGTCAAATTATTATGGAAATTTATTTTTTGTGTTCTGACACCAATATTTTCTTTAGAAGTCTCATATTCTGGAACAATGTAACATGAGCCTATCATAGTCCAGCACAAAAGAGAAATTTAAGAAATTAAAAAAATTGGGGGCTAACTTTTTGCTTGGTTTATCTAGACGACGTCATGCTGGTTCTCAATTTACTAATTATCATTTTCTGGCCGCAGCTTTCGTTCTAGACGACCCATGTTCTGGAACAATGTAGAATAGACCTAGAACAATCCAGCACAATAAAAAAAATAAAGATTATCTACCTACGCCATAAAATTATGCCTACCGTCAAATTATTATGGAAATTTATTGTTTGTGTTCTGACACCAATACTTGCTTTAGAAGTCTCATATTCTGGAACAATGTAACATGGGCCTATCATAGTCCAGCACAAAAGAGAAATTTAAGAAATTTAAAAAATTGGGGGCTAACTTTTTGCTTTGTTTATCTAGATGACGTCATGCTGGTCCTCAATTTACTTATTCTCATTTTCTGGCCGCAGCTTTCGTTCTAGACGAACCATGTTCTGGAACAATGTAGAATAGACCTAGAACAATCCAGCACAATAAAAAAAATAAAGATTATCTACCCACGCCTTAAAATTATGCCTACCGTCAAATTATTATGGAAATTTATTTTTTGTGTTCTGACACCAATATTTTCTTTAGAAGTCTCATATTCTGGAACAATGTAACATGAGCCTATCATAGTCCAGCACAAAAGAGAAATTTAAGAAATTAAAAAAATTGGGGGCTAACTTTTTGCTTGGTTTATCTAGACGACGTCATGCTGGTTCTCAATTTACTTATTCTCATTTTCTGGCCGCAGCTTTCGTTCTAGACGACCCATGTTCTGGAACAATGTAGAATAGACCTAGAACAATCCAGCACAATAAAAAAAATAAAGATTATCTACCCACGCCATAAAATTATGCCTACCGTCAAATTATTATGGAAATTTATTTTTTGTGTTCTGACACCAATATTGGCTTTAGAAGTCTCATATTCTGGAACAATGTAACATGGGCCTATCATAGACCAGCACAAAAGAGAAATTTAAGAAATTTAAAAAATTGGGGGTTAACTTTTTGCTTTGTTTATCTAGACGACGTCATGCTGGTTCTCAATTTACTTATTCTCATTTTCTGGCCGCAGCTTTCGTTCTAGACGACCCATGTTCTGGAACAATGTAGAATAGACCTAGAACAATCCAGCACAATAAAAAAAATAAAGATTATCTACCCACGCCTTAAAATTATAACTACCGTCAAATTATTATGGAAATTTATTTTTTGTGTTCTGACACCAATATTTTCTTTAGAAGTCTCATATTCTGGAACAATGTAACATGAGCCTATCATAGTCCAGCACAAAAGAGAAATTTAAGAAATTAAAAAAATTGGGGGCTAACTTTTTGCTTGGTTTATCTAGACGACGTCATGCTGGTTCTCAATTTACTTATTCTCATTTTCTGGCCGCAGCTTTCGTTCTAGACGACCCATGTTCTGGAACAATGTAGAATAGACCTAGAACAATCCAGCACAATAAAAAAAATAAAGATTATCTACCTACGCCATAAAATTATGCCTACCGTCAAATTATTATGGAAATTTATTTTTTGTGTTTTGACACCAATATTGGCTTTAGAAGTCTCATAATTCTGGAACAATGTAACATGGGCCTATCATAGACCAGCACAAAAGAGAAATTTAAGAAATTTAAAAAATTGGGGGCTAACTTTTTGCTTTGTTTATCTAGACGACGTCATGCTGGTTCTCAATTTACTTATTCTCATTTTCTGGCCGCAGCTTTCGTTCTAGACGACCCATGTTCTGGAACAATGTAGAATAGACCTAGAACAATCCAGCACAATAAAAAAAATAAAGATTATCTACCCACGCCTTAAAATTATGCCTACCGTCAAATTATTATGGAAATTTATTTTTTGTGTTCTGACACCAATATTTTCTTTAGAAGTCTCATATTCTGGAACAATGTAACATGAGCCTATCATAGTCCAGCACAAAAGAGAAATTTAAGAAATTAAAAAAATTGGGGGCTAACTTTTTGCTTGGTTTATCTAGACGACGTCATGCTGGTTCTCAATTTACTTATTCTCATTTTCTGGCCGCAGCTTTCGTTCTAGACGACCCATGTTCTGGAACAATGTAGAATAGACCTAGAACAACCCAGCACAATAAAAAAAATAAAGATTATTTACCTACGCTTTAAAATTATGCCTACCGTCAAATTATTATGGAAATTTATTGTTTGTGTTCTGACACCAATACTTGCTTTAGAAGTCTCATACTCTGGAACAATGTAACATGGGCCTATCATAGTCCAGCACAAAAGAGAAATTTAAGAAATTTAAAAAATTGGGGGCTAACTTTTTGCTTTGTTTATCTAGACGACATCATGCTGGTCCTCAATTTACTAATTCTCATTTTCTGGCCGCAGCTTTCGTTCTAGACGACCCATGTTCTGGAACAATGTAGAATAGACCTAGAACAACCCAGCACAATAAAAAAAATAAAGATTATTTACCTACGCTTTAAAATTATGCCTACCGTCAAATTATTATGGAAATTTATTGTTTGTGTTCTGACACCAATACTTGCTTTAGAAGTCTCATATTCTGGAACAATGTAACATGGGCCTATCATAGTCCAGCACAAAAGAGAAATTTAAGAAATTTAAAAAATTGGGGGCTAACTTTTTGCTTTGTTTATCTAGACGACGTCATGCTGGTCCTCAATTTACTAATTCTCATTTTCTGGCCGCAGCTTTCGTTCTAGACGACCCATGTTCTGGAACAATGTAGAATAGACCTAGAACAACCCAGCACAATAAAAAAAATAAAGATTATTTACCTACGCTTTAAAATTATGCCTACCGTCAAATTATTATGGAAATTTATTGTTTGTGTTCTGACACCAATACTTGCTTTAGAAGTCTCATACTCTGGAACAATGTAACATGAGCCTATCATAGTCCAGCACAAAAGAGAAATTTAAGAAATTAAAAAAATTGGGGGCTAACTTTTTGCTTGGTTTATCTAGACGACGTCATGCTGGTTCTCAATTTACTTATTATCATTTTCTGGCCGCAGCTTTCGTTCTAGACGACCCATGTTCTGGAACAATGTAGAATAGACCTAGAACAATCCAGCACAATAAAAAAAATAAAGATTATCTACCTACGCCATAAAATTATGCCTACCGTCAAATTATTATGGAAATTTATTGTTTGTGTTCTGACACCAATACTTGCTTTAGAAGTCTCATATTCTGGAACAATGTAACATGGGCCTATCATAGTCCAGCACAAAAGAGAAATTTAAGAAATTTAAAAAGTTGGGGGCTAACTTTTTGCTTTGTTTATCTAGACGACGTCATGCTGGTCCTCAATTTACTTATTCTCATTTTCTGGCCGCAGCTTTCGTTCTAGACGAACCATGTTCTGGAACAATGTAGAATAGACCTAGAACAACCCAGCACAATAAAAAAAATAATGAATATCCAAGAATGAGGGGCTACCATGAAAAGGTTTTTATTAATTTTTGGCCTCAATTATGGCTCTAGAAGTTTTTTATTTTGGAACAATGTAGAACAAATCTAGAACAATCTAGAACAAAATTAAAATTTTGGATTTTCCAAAAAAGGGGGGCTACGACAAAAAAGTTTTTTTTATTTTCTGGCTTCAGTTTTTATGCTAGGATCGTTATATTTTGGAACAATTGATAACAAACCTAGAACAATCCAGAACAAAAAAGAAAAATTGGATTTTTCAAAATATGGGGGCTACGGTGAAAAATTGTTTTTTTTGTTTTTCTTCTACAATTTTCACCCTAGATTTTTTTTATTTTGGAACAATATAGAACAAACCGAGAACAATTCAGCACAACAAAAAAAATCCTGATTTCAAAAAGTTGGGGGCTAACTTCCCACACTCCTGCTAGACCCAGCACGCTGCGCATCTTTTCGCGCTTAGACCATAGAGTAACTTTTTAGACTTTTGGTTTGCGTTGCGTCATTGCGAAGTATCTCTTAATCCTTATTTTTTTTTTTTTTTTTTATATGTTGGCTCCACACATAGTGTATTTAGCCACCAGTGTCAAGTATTGTATATTTTCATCGAGTTTTAGAATATTTTACGTAGTCAAGTCTTAGTCATAGTCATAGTCCAGTCTAAGTCGGGTCATAGTCCAGTCTAAGTCATGCTCAAGTAAAGTGGTGGCAACTTTACAAGAAGCTTCTATGGAATTTTGGAAGCAACACGAAAAACCACGTTACACCACATTATATCACTTGACCACACTCATGCTCGTAATTCAGCACTTAATGCGTAAAACGCCACCAATTTTAAACATTAACACTGAAAAAAGCACACGTTTTGAGAAATAATACAATGCAACGACGTGAACTTTTTCACGTTCCCGCCAAAACTCCCCTCTTAATCCTAGTGGAGTGTAGACTGTTATTTTTTCTTCTATTTTAGCTCCACACATCGTGTATTTAGCCAGTATCGAGTATTAATTTTTCATCATTTTATGGTATATGTCACAGTCACTATCTGGGTCAATCTAAACTCAACTAAATGAGTCTGGTCTAACTTAGACTAGTAACTAGACAAAGTTGCCACCACTTCACTAGGGCATAACTTACACTGTCTAAGTTATGCCCTAGTGAAGTGGTGGCAACTTTACTAAAAGCTTCAATAGAATTCTGGAAGCAACACGTTCAACATGACTCAATAATGTTAGGCTATACCTACTATGTTTCTTTAAAGAAAAAACAACGAAATAACGCTGCTCTGCGTTGAATTTTTTGTGATTTTATACTATTTTGATTAAGCAGTATTGATTCGCTTTCTTTCCGATACCAAGCACAGATTAGTAGTATGTAGCAAGATACCAAGTAAGTATCGAAAGAATAATTAAATGCTAAAACGTACTTGGTATCGAAAGAAAAGTATCGAGTACTTAATCATACTTACTAGTATCAGAAGTTCAGAAGTATTAATACTACCTAGTCTGTGTATCTGAACATCCCAAGCCAGGCGCGGGCAACTATTAAGGTTGGAGTTGAGAATGACACAGGGGCCACAGCTGTATGAAATAGTAATCCGTAGTAGAGAATATTGATACGATAAAAAATAATGTGATAAACTTTTTTATTTATTTTAAGTTAAAGTTATTTTTATTGAGTATATATTTTGTCTGAATATAGAATTAATATTAATCTAGTTTATGACATAACGGTTCAAAAAGAAAACTTGTGCTTGTGTGACGTTGATTGACATTTTGTGATATGGTAACACAAGAAAAAAAGTCACAAGAAAAATGTCTGCCGTGCTTTTTGCTCACGCATTTCATCTTGTACCAGTTTTATTGCTAATTGTGACTAAACTTTGGATTTTTGTATATTTTCTGTTGCTTAATTATATGTAGTTCGAGTTGCGCATCGTATTAGTGGTTAGTGGTGAACAAAAGTTTGTGAAATAGTGATAAAACGAGATAGTGACCCTGAATTTGTTTTTCATCATGGAAGAAAACCATAGAAAGTGCCTAAAATGAGGAGTTCACCGGTCGTTTTTTGCGTTGTTGGTTGATTCGATTTACAATAATTGAGTTTTTTGAAAATAAATATCCTATGATAAACTATTTGTTTGTTTTTCTTATGAATAAAATAGGTAGGTACGATAGGTAGGCACCTATAATATAGGTACCTATATGTATAGTAGGTACATTTGAAGTTCCCGCCATATTAAAACTGTCCAAGCGGGGCCACGCAGAGATGGCGCTCTCCTTTTTGATCTCATTTTTTTACTATGGAATCGTTATTCTTCTCGGGAGGCAGTGTTGCCAACCCTACTGTTTTAACAGTAGATTTGCTGTTTTTTCATTATCCACCCTGTTTTCTGTTTTAGGTACAAATTCTACTGTTTTTCTATATTTTTAGAGCCATCTGATACAAATTACAATAAATATGCAATATAGGACATACAAAAGTTGCTACTACATTATTATTGAGGAAGATCCTGTAAATCATTATTTTCATTTCTCTGTATCCGGCAAACAAGATCAATTATTATTTTGTTTATTACGTGTTCTTGAAAGTGGTAATTTAATAAAAATTAGTACTGATTTATCTTGTGAACAAACTCCCTAAAAAAAAATAAGTGATTAAATACCAACAAAAGCCCAAAAATCATAAGATCCAAAACCAACAAAAGTGAAATCAAAATGGCTTGCTTTATAGCTCAGCATAATCTGTTTTTGAATATCACTGCTAATTTTCGTTAGAAAATTAAAAATATCTTATTAACTTTTTTAGCACTTCTTAAATTATCTTTGGAATATAAATAATGTGTGTACACTGAACACCGTGTCTATGAATTTTAACGTGTTTTATTCAAACAGTAGATTTATTGTTTTGAAATAACAAGTTTACTGTTTTTACGGTTTTTTTTAGGCTGTCATACTGTTTTTTAAGCTGTTGGGGTTGGCAACACTGTCGGGAGGAGACAGGAGAAGTAATAGTATTCTGTGATCCCAAGTTTCAGCGGATATTTATTTTCCAGTTCATTTTTTTCCAGGAATTTTATCGCAATGCTAAGCAATAAACTAAATCCTGAATGTTTGTGATCTAGCAACTATTATGTCACGTTTCTGTACCTCGCGCTATACGCTAAACTGTAGTAGGTAGTGGTGTGTTTGGTAGTGGTAGTGTTCTGATTCTCTTGGGGTAGTTCCTGCAGTGTTATGTAGTGCTACAGTGCTACGTAAATAATCGACTCTGCCCCGTGAGTAATAATATTGTTTTGTGCTGTACTGTAAGCGGACGGCCTAACAGTTTTAAGGTGCGTGAAGTGACTATTGCAAAGCAAGATGCAAGGCAGACGGCTCGCAGTGCTAATGTGGAAGCACTTTACGGTGCGGAAGAGGCGGTTTATTCATACGCCGATTGAGATTCTTTCGCCGATAGTGTTTTTTGTGATATTATTCTGTCTAAAAGACAAAATCAATCCGGTCCGTACTTCATCATCAAAACATGGACAAGAGATCAGAAATACAGTAAGTATCGATTTTGGCAATATGTAACCATAAAACTCATTTTTAAATGAAATGCCTCACCATAAAAATATTACCAGAAACAACTCATCACAATCGGATAACCAAAATTTAGATTTTAGGAGTTGCATAGGAAAAATTAGCGCTTTAGCCCAAAATATTATTTTACTTCATTCTGATTATTATTGCTACTACCCATATGACTGAAGGTACCTACATAATCAACCACATTGTCACTTAACATCAGAGGAAATGTGGTCAAATGCAAGACAACCCAGTAAGAATATTATTTTAAAAAATACCACTGTTAGTATGGATGTAGTATGTACCTATATATATGTATAGGTAAATCACAGGATTTGCCCTATACATATACTAAATCTATGAAATAAATGTTTAATTATTTAACTGTAGTAGGTACATTTTTTGTTTAAATTAAAAATGTACTAAATGGAGCTTCACTACCTTATTATAAAACCTTTGCACTATAATACTAGCCCCTCTGACATATTTGTATACCTATTGTATACTGTTATACCTATTTAGAACTTTTATAAAGTTACAACAATACACTGTCATTCATAATTGGTTCCACTATTGTTTATCACAGTATTGGCTCTATTGACCCTGAAGGTTATTGGCAAATAGTGAAATCTGATAAAATTGTGGTAGCTTACAAAATTTGGTTTGATGGTGTTTCATGCATGAGACATCCATTCCTGTCAGATAAACCTAATAAAAGAATGTTGTAAATTGTTAATTTGCTAACCAACTTCAATAAATATGAGAAATTCAATTCAATTGTATTTAAAAAAATTTATTAATTATACAGATGCGGATGTCACTCGCACTGTTGTAGGTAGGCAAAGGGCCACAGCTTATGAGAAATCTGTATTATTATATTGGGGTATGTCCATAAATTCTCGCCCTTCATTTTTATTCTAGTTTATGAAAATATAGCACTAACTAAGAAACAATTCATTATTTTTTTGTTAAGTTCATTGTACCTAGTTATTTTATAATTAGCCATATTATAATTAAACACTGGACTTTAACTTGGTTTAAGGTAGGTAGGGTACATCCTTCTGTCCTATATCCTTTGACCCTATAATATACTCTGAGGAAACTATGATGTGTAGAGCTTTGTTTGACTCTATGGCTTGTATTACAGAATGGCATCTTTAATCATTGCTCAAGTCAAGATTGCATTCACAAAATGGTTAATTTGTGAATAAAGTCTTGACATGAGCACTGACTGATGATGATGACTGAGCACCGTTGTGTAATATAATACTGGGCTACATTTGTAGGGGCTAACTTCCGAGTTCTGATACTACTAAACTGATTCTATAAATTGTATTACTGATAGAAAGCTACTTTACATTACTCCCAATTGTTATGTATTTCTATGTTTTCGAAGGTTTTGTTTGGTAAATACACTTATACAGGCTGTCCTGGAACTCAACGTCAAGCTGGCATGGGACGGGATTCACATTAATCCTAGTATAATAAACCCCGAACTCAGATCTCAAACCTTATTATCCTTCTTGACAAACTCTTGATTGATTTGGCTTAAATATTCCAAATATTAATCAAAATCTTCAAACTATTGTTAGTACTATATCTACCTTCCACGCTTTTTGGAGAAAATACCCAATACTAAAATTTAGTGAGAGATGCAGCGATGGCGGGCCGCCCACTAGGTGGACTGACGATCTTTAAAGATTTAAAATTCCGTCCCATCCATTGGTTGGTTCCTTGAAGCATCCATTCGTGCGTGCGAAGTTGCAGCGGCAGTTACCGAGTAGCCAAGTATTGTTTCCTTTTCTACGGTAGGGATGTCAAAGCCTACCTGCCTATTTGGCACATCACCAACACACAGCAACGTTCAAGATAATGAAAATCAATAAAATCAGGGTCATAGATAGGTCAACCACAGCACCGAATCGCCGCGCGTTTTGCGTGTACATTAATTTTGTGTGGCGAAGGCAGACAGGCGCCCGTGATCATTCCTAGGATGACAAACTTTATTTATTGTCAAACTAAGTTCTGGGTCATTGTTTATTACCTACCCTATAATTAGGTTTTCATGACACGTGAAATACCTTGGTAAGTATTTCCTACTAATAAATTGGTCTGAAAGTGAACATTTTACAAGAATTACACATTATTGTATTACTTTACATTTTCCTGTCACCTACCTACATTACTAGGCTCTAGTAGTAGGTACTACTACTACTATTTTATTATCTGTGGTTCTAGGTAATAATTAGGCATCTATGCGCGCAAACTAATGTGGTATATTAAAGTGTTTATTATTCAAAGGCAAGGCTCGCATTCTTTATGCTATCTAGTCAGGCTTCTATCTGTTCGTTTTCGACACAACGTATTTTTTGTGTCTTTTACAATGAAAGGAAATGACGACGACGACCCATTTAAAAAGTTTTTCGCAACAACTCACAACAACGCATATTTGCATTTAATTAATGTTTATTTGCTTTACTTACTATAAAAGAAATGTCCTCTAAACACAGGAGGTTTTACAATTTCCGTCGATAAAAGTGCGTAAATAAAGTGAAGCTTATCAACTAGTCAAGTGACGATTTAACAGTCGGTAATTCAAAGTATCTTAGCAGACCCCCCACTAGGTGAACCGATGACCTGGTGGAAACCGCGGGGAGCCGATGGATGCTGGAAACGAGCAGCCGCTCAAAGTGGCGCTCTCTGGGGGAGACCTATGTTCAGCAGTGGACATCTACGGGCTGTTGATGATGATGATGAAACTTGTACACTACAATATACTCACCAAATGATTCATCACATTAACATGGTAGATTAGTATGATTCCTATAATACCACATATAATATAAATAAATAATAAATAATAATATATAACGCCCAACGATCACATACATAGATCCTGGACCCTAACTAGGATTCCCTGTATCTAGGGACCCAGGAACTACGAGGACCATGGTCCCACAACACCCAGACACAGAACAAGTATTTGCGCTTTTTTTTTCGGGCACAAATACTTGTCTTGTCGCGGGAATCGAACCCGCCACCTCCGGGTTATGAGCCGACCTGCTCAACAACCACACCACGGACGCTGTCAAGTATAATACCTACAGTACTATTTTTCCTGGAAAACCTAATTTAGTTTAGGTGGTTTAGTTTAGTTTAGTTTAGGTAGCCCAAACATATAATTTTTATTATGTATTTGGTTAATACGCTATTTCCTTCTAGGAACATAATTTTTACTGAACTAATTATAGGCATGTTTATAAAAAAAGTGAAAACTTTTTTGTGGTTTCATGCCGATCACACGAGCGAGATTAACCGCTCGAGTGCTAACGTTTTGCATAACGATTCATTACAGACATTTCTTGGAATATTATTATTGGATATGCAATGCCTGGAAAATCACGAGTTCCCTTGAAAAATAAGCGGAACCGCTGGACACTTCTAGTGTCATGCCTGGCGGTGTCGGCGGCGGGCGGTGCACTCTGATCTGCACTAACTTGCTATATCCAAGCTATACTGATAAAACTTAAAAACGAAAGGTCACGTACGTTGCGCAGGGTAGGCTTGTAGTTTTAACGCTGCGTTTTGTGTGTTGTGGTTAGAGTCGCTATTTACTTTAGTGACTTTGCGGAATGATGCTTCTGTACCTGAGACCTGTAATTCTAGGAGAGCTAGCTCATCACATCATCACCTAAAATGTGGCCAAACGCATGACCAAAAAGTTTTTTTCCAGGATATTCTCCGCCTTTCTGACTTGTCGTCGCCTCGGTTGGTACTGTTCACCCCTGACACACCCCTTACCAACGAGTTGATGGACGAGGTCGGGAAACGGTTGATTGACAGCGTTAGAAAACGGAAGGGATTGCAGAGACTCGATGCTGTGCCAAGTTCGTATTGCTAATATAATATCTATTCTATGGTATTATTATTGCGACGTTTATTACTAAGTTTATACTAGTAGCCATTTGTCTCGCGCAATCGTATTATACTCGGACGACTTGATAAAAATGTGTCAAAAATTTCTGCATTAAAATACAATAATATGACCAATTGGCCATAGAATTTACGTGCTTATTCTAAGGAAAGGGTCTCGAGTGGTCCACGAACCGGAAGACGCAGCGTAGGCCGCCCCCCCACTAGGTGGACCGACGACCTGGTCAGAACCGTGGGGAGCCGATGGATGTAAGAGGCAAGCAGCCGCTCAAAGTGGCGCTTATTGGGGGAGGCCTATGTTCAGCAGTGGACGTCCTCAGGCTGATGATGATGATGATTCTGAGAACATGGCAGAATTTTATTTTTCGTTTGGCTCCGGTGGTCCTGGTTTTCCACCCCATGGTGAAAGAAGAAAGAAGAAAGAAAATACATTTATTCAGGACATCACACAACACTACATCACAATACACAATAAAAATAACATAAGTACATAGAAAAATTAACATAGAATATTTGCACCTATGATGCAATATTGTGTGATGTCATGACCAGGTCCCGACTCAGCATGCAATTAAGGCCAGAGTATGACCCTAATAATTGATTTTCAGTCGGAACCTACTTCATGACATCACGAACCCCTGAGACAAAGACTTAACATCGTACATAATTAACTAAATAAATTTCACAATAAAACAACCAATTTAAAGGAAAAACAAAAAGTAAATATTATCCAACAGCAAAAACACGGATACAAAGAGACAAAGACAACAACGCAATTATATCTAAAAATGCCCAAAAACTGCCACTGGCTAGATACCACCGACGTATGGTGGTCGTCCTATTGTCCCCAATCCCCATCTGTTCCCGTGGGCATCGTAAGAGGCGGTTAAGGGAACATCCAGGGTATCGCCAGCAGCATTTTTCTCAGTTCATTAAAGTTGCGATCACCAAGCCAGCCAAGCGTGGTGATTATGGTAAATCCCACCTATGATAAACGTCCAAAGTGGCGTTTTATGGGAGCGGCCTGTGTTCAGCAGTGGACGCCTTCCGGCTGATGATGTGTGAAAGTAGAATTCTATTTTATTACTGTTTTTATAGATGCTGTTATGTTATCAAATATTTTGTTAACGTCAATTGTGGGTTTTTTTTTCTATATATATCTTGACGGGCCCCGATAGCTCAGTTGATAGTAGCCCTGCCTTCTGAACTGAGGGCTGTGGGTTCGATTCCTACCCAGGACAAACATTCGTGTGATGAACATAGATGTTTGTTCTGTGTCTGGGTGTTATAATGTATTCTATGTATGTATTCACAAAGAAAAAGTATCTAAGTATTATATCAGTTATCTGGTTCCCATACTATGCTTAGTTTGGGACTATAAGGCGCTGTGTGAAATATCCAAACATATTTATTTTTTAATATTTTTTATTTATATAATATGTCAGAATCTTTAGAGTTAACACTTACCGACCGACCATGGATGTTCCGTCATCTCTTTCTAATAAAGCAGTGGACGAGATCATCAGAAAGAGAGGAAACTGAACTCCATAGAAGTTGGTGGCACATTGAGTACATTTACTAAAGTGTGTTTATGAATTTATTTCCAGAAAGGGAAGACCACGAAATCGGATACTGCCCGTTCTCAAACTTTTCCGAGATAAGTGAATATACAAGCGAAATGTATGACACTGATGCCATCATAACGTTTGATGTGAGTACCTATACAAATACTTTCAACTCTTCCATCTAATGGCGAATGCCATTTACCAGGCTGTTAGAGAATATTGGTATAAACCCTGGTTTAAAATTTTTTGAGCTATACCAGCCCAAATGTGTGATGGGGCTCTCCTGCACTAATATATATTTTTGCCACATTTTTCAATTATTTGCTTAATAAACAGAAAATGCAAGTTCAACTCAATTTCTATCTCTGTATAAAGAAGTACTTAGAAACCAAAAGCCACCATCCAAAGGTTGTCAGGAGGAGATCTCTCTTAGCGATATGGCCACCCATTGTACTCAACTTATTATGTGATTTTCATTTCTACATGTTTTTATTATGTTGGTGGCATTAATGAGTTTTGTATTGTAGAACATAATAAATGTAACATACTGCAAACCTCGCCATTGTGTTTATAAGTATATGCCAGCCATACACCGTTTGTGGGAGTTCATTCGGCGATGTTATATTTGACCGTAAATGTTAGTATAACATAATGCTTAAGAATCCCTGTTTATAAACTTTGCAAATTCAAGTCATGCTTTGGTAACTTTTTTTTCTTATATTTTGGCTCCACACATAGTGTATTTAGCCAGTATCAAGTATTGTAAATTTTCATCATGTTGATAGAATATTTCACATAAAGTCAAGTCTTAGTCATAGTCCAGTCTAAGTCATGCTCCAGTAAAGTGGTGGCAACTTTACTAGAAGCTTTTATGGAATTTTGGAAGCAACACGAAAAATCACATTTCACCACATTATATCACTTGGCCACACTCATGCTCGTAATTCAGCACTTATTGCGTAAACGCCACCAATTTTAAACATTAACACTGGAAAAAGCACAAGTTTTGAGAAATAATACAATGCAACGACGTGAAATTTTCTGCGTTCCTTAGTAGCGTTCATAATGATGGTTCAATTAATTGTACTATGTATTCTGTGGATTATTCATGGATAACGCAGAGCGATAGAGCAGATTTACTAAGTCGCGGGTTTAAATCCTTCTCGTCATTAACTATATACGTTCTCACTAGTGGGATATAAGCGTTTTCTCACAAGGACAGTGTAGGCGTAGTGTCCTCGACTACGCAATATGTTGAGAGCTAAACAAAGAAAAAATACTGTACCTTGAAACCTTTTTTTCTATGTTAATATGTTACAGAATATGAAAGACAGAGACAGTTTGCCCGATCGGCTCTCATACACGATCCGTTTGAGGGGTACATTCGTCACTAACACGTATGAACCGCAGGATGGGCGGGTGATCACACCGCACAGCCAGTATGGTAAGGATTTACACACACATATACACCCTCCAAACACAGAATAGCAATGGGCAGGCCACATCGCTCGTAGAACTGACAACCGATGGGGAAGAAAGGTTCTCGGGCGACCACGAACCGGAAGACGCAGCGTAGGCCCTCACTAGGTGGACCGATGATCTGATTATAACCGTCAGAAGGCAATGGATGCAGGAGCTGAGCAGCCGCTCTAAAAGGCGCTCTGTAGGGGCCCATGTTCAGCAGTGACGTTTCAGGCTGTGTGTCTCACTCTAACAGCGACGACAAGTTTTCTCGCGGTGCGTATGCTAGGCTTAGAGCATCTAACCAATGGAGATGTTAATGTTATAATCCGCAAGCATTATTTTCTGCCGGTTTTTACGGGGGACGAGGTAAACACGCATAGCGCACGCGCAAACCGAGCCTGTAAATGCACGTCGTCATATTATCTAGCGTAGTTGCGGACACTATATGACCGCCAGAGGGGTACGCCTTGCCTTAGCCATTTATAAATGCTCTAAGATCTAGGTCATCTGGCAGGCCTAACTAGCGATCGTCCATTGCTTGTAACCTCTGGAAACGCGCCTACTCTGTACTCTATAGTTGGATTGTCTACTAATAATTCCATTCCTCCATTTCCAGGTATGATGTACGATAGATTTATGAATATTCAATGGGCCATAGACACTAGCTTTATTAAACTGTTGACTGGGAACGACGTAACTCAGGTTAGTATAATTTAGTTAGTAACTTAGTACGTGTTAGAATAGTATTCATTTTTGGGTGTGAAACTTAAAATTTTTGTGTTATTACAGAATCTGACGATACAAGAGTTCCCGTCGGTCACCCGGACCAACAGCGATATAGTGGCAGCGATATGTTCTGCAATCATCGTTATATGCTGGCTTTCTCTCTTCTTGGTGTTCGTGTTCCTCATGTCTCGGCTTTTGGAGGAGCGCTCTACGGGAATACAGGTGAGCTCTTTCGGTGTTTATGATAAACAGCTTATTTTATCTCATTGGTGATTGGTGAATAGAGGCGTTCGCCAAGTGAAGTGACTTGCTAAGCAGGTAGACACTTTTGCAATGATTTTGTACACTGTATATTTTTTGATTTTGCTTCCTAACTCCTTTAGATTGTTCAGAATTAACTATTAATCCGTGTTACATAAAAAAACAGCAGTGGCAGTGGGCAGGTCACATCGCTCGTAGAACTGACAACCGAAGAAAGATTCTCGAGTGGCGACCACTAGCCCTAGGACCACTAGGTGGACCAACGACCTGGTCAGAATCGTGGGGAGCCGATGGATGCAAGAGGAAAGCAGCCGCTCAAAGTGGCGCTCTTTGGGGGAGGCCTATGTTCAGCAGTGGACGTCTTCAGGCTGATGATGAAGACATAAAAAAATTGGCAGTGCGGAAAAGTACCGAAGAACCGGGAATTCCCGGTTCCGCTGAAAGCCAGTACTAAAAATCCTGGTTCTCGAAATCAGTACCGGTTCCGGAAACTACGTCATAAATGTATCCTCGCCCGCACCGCTCCATCGCCACAGAAACCTATTCAGTTAAACGCTGTGCCAGTAAATAACTTGAAAATAACTGAATTTATTTACGAAAAATTTGGCTAAACTATGTTGAAATGAATAAAATTACAAAGGCTGTACAAAAAATCATATTAATCTAACGGCCCGATAGCTCAGTTGGTAGTAGCCCTGCCTTCTGAACTGAGGGCTGTGGGTTCGATTCCCACCCAGGGTGGTTATTCTCTATGGAAACACAGATTCCACACGATACGAAACCACGTCGTTATCGTGTCTTGTTCAAATCGTGTCACAGATATACCTTCACTTTACATTAAAGAAATCTTTGTTTTGCATAAAATATATTGACATAAGTGGTCATATCTTTTGATGTGTTGATGTTTCGGAACGCATCTCGGTAAAACATACGATTTTTGACAGTTCAATTCGCGCCAATTCCAAATTCATTTTGCGCGGTTTTGTTTTCGTTTCATAGAGAATACAGTTTCGCAGATTTCTTATGTAAGACAAGGAATTCGCGTGGTTTCGAAGTAAGGAATCGATACGGAATAATGACCCAGGACAAACATTTGTGCGATGAACATAGATGTTTGTTCTGTGTCTGGGTGTTATATTGTATTCTATGTATGTATTTACAAACAAAAAGTATCTAAGTATTATAAGTATTATCTTGTTCCCATAGTACAAGCTATGCTTAGTTTGGGGCTAAATGGCGCTGTGTGAAATGTCCACACATATTTTTTATTTAATCTAAGCATGATTTTAGAAATACAACGAGTTTAAAGATTTTTTTTTCTTTCCTTCCTGTTTTTTATATGAAAAAGTGTTAGGATTAATATGATATTTATGGTGAACATTCGTAATGTTATTCATCAAACATAGTTTAACCGTTACACAGATGTTTCGTAAATAAATTCAGCTATTTAATACCTTGAAAAATGTCACAATGCGCGAGCGAGATAGTGGTTCCGCGTATACAGCAGCCGTAAACAATTTTTTGTTCACAGGAACTAATAAAAATGGTGGGCGTGTCGACGAACCTGTTTGGCGTCTCGCATTTTTTAAACACAGTACCAGCCGGCATTGCTTTCTGCGTGGTCGGTACGGCCCTCTTGAAATCGGGGATAAACGCGGTGCTGCCGAACTCCAACGGCTTCCTTATATTCGTGATGCTGGCTCTGCAGTTCGTTTCTGTTGTCGCCATGGCCTTCGCTTGCAGCTACTTCACTAAACACAGTAAGTCCTGATCTTAAACTATAAATCCAGTTGACGAATGATACAACTTACCCTCATTCGAAAATTAGTGGTGTACTTCAACCGCTAATTCTATGAGAAGAAACGGAACACCCGATGTGTTTTTTGGTCCATCCCGGTCTGTTCTTTGTAATTTCTTATGACTTTGTCTCGCTTTGTTACTTCGCCCCTTGCCCGCGCGCAAGTGAGTCGTATTTGTAGGAGAAATGATTTTCACGAGCGATAGCGTTTAGCGTTGATAAACGAGCTTTATGACTTTTTAATTTTTTACTTATATGATCTTTGGTCCTGACTATCTTTACTTCCATCATATAACTACGTCTCATTGGTCTTCTATGCACTGATCAAGATAAATATTACGTTCGTGTCACGATATGGAGTGCGCTTTTTTGACACCTTTCATATAATACAAGCCTGTTACCGTTTAGAATAAAAAAATATGTTTACCTGCGCAGAAATATTACTAGTTACTAATATTACTATTAGTTTTATCATTACTGTTTCGCGGCACCTTTTTCTTCATTCTGCAATATGTATCGTAGCTTTGTACTAGAAAATCAAAGACAAAAAAACCACCAAAAGGTGGATAGTTTTTCATCGAGTTTTTCTTACTCAGTCTGACAGGCTCCTGTAGTGCCTTTTCTGGTTGGCAACATAGTCCAGAAAACATAATATCGAAAAACGAACAACATTTATCACCACTGTAGTGTAAGGGAGTGGCAGTACTTAGCGCGTTTTAGATTAAATATAATTATATGGTACTAGCTCAAATATCATAATCTTCAAACCGTCCGAAGACTTTTATCTTAGTAAAGACTGTTGTATTATGACCACAATGTCGGGTTACCGTGCCCTCCGAAATAAATTAAATAAATGACTGGCGAAAAATCTGTCAACCAAAACCTAAAACAGAATCAAAGTTTATTTTCGTTGTATCCTATTTATTCTAATCAGGCTCATTCCGTATTTTTTCTTTTATCCATCATCAGTAAGTTGTAAGGACGTATACGTTTGCGCGTGCCCTATGTACTATTCTAAGTTTATTTGTGTATTTCCAGTTTTGTGAACCTGCAATAAAAAAAATCAGGAGTATTAGAGTGAGAATGAAATGGTTATGTCCCTTTCCAGCTCAGTACACGGTATCGCTATCTGTGCTAGCGTACGTAGCGCTGTGGATGCCGGCCAGTGTCCTTAGAGCCCGCAACGTCAGCGGGCTGATGTTGCTGACGGGACTGTTGCCACATGTGCCGCTTCAGTGGTTCTTCATGGAGGTCGCCGCTCGCGAACAATTCGGTATGTCAGTCTATTCTAGGAGCAGAAATGGAACACCATGGGACACCATGGATGGAATAGAATGGAACAGCGTCTCTGCTTCCTGAAAAATATAATCTGGGAGTTTTTACGTCAAGAGTTTACCGGTATCTTCTAGGTAATTATGTTCCGACGTCGACCGCGTCATCATTGACCATCAGTTGAGACCGTGGTCAAATGTTGGCCTATCGAAGAAACAATTAGAAGCTCCAGCAAGGAGTCCTTATTTCACCTTATTGGTAGGTTGTCTATTAGATTAGATGAAGGCAATGGAACACAAAATGTGGATGGGCACTCTGGGGGAGACCTATGTTTAGCATTGGACATGTTCAGGCTGTTGATGATGATGATGATGAATGGAACACACAAAATAAACAAACAATCCTTAAACATGCGACAGTATTACAAGAGCCTACTGTTTTAAATGGAATCACATACAATAATTAAGATTAGTATCAATCGACAATACTGTCATTAAAATGCCACTGTTATGCAAAGCCAGGGAATACGCAACAGCATTGTCTTCGGTACATTGAATTCTCCGATCACCAAGCAGCCTGCCAAGTGCATATATGCACGCCATTACCTATATATGCAGAATTTTGTTGGAAATATGTGCTGATGCACCTTTGCAATATTGTAAATCAAAGTTCTCACAAATAAGTTATTTCATTTCAAGCGTGGTGGTTATGGCACATTCCGTTTACGACAACCGCTCAGCAGTTTCGTTTTATGGGAGAGGCATGTGTTCAGCAGTGGATGTTGTCTAAGGTGGAGCACGCTTGCCCATGAGATGCCCATTCACTGTTGACTTGAAAAGACCCAGGTTATACCCAGGAGGAAATACTGCTGGAAGAGCATTCCATGCACCAATGTTCAGAAATGTGAACCCATGTAAAGTGTTAAGGTTCCGAGTGGCACTGCAGCTGTTATGGGCAGCCGTTTCGCTTAACACCAGGTGAACCATAAAAAAAAAGTATAATTTGTCCATTCTCCAGACGAAGGCCTCACCATATCGGACGTGATGACCTCCCACTCGGCCACCTCTGGGCCTGTGTTCCTTGCCATGGTGTTTCTGCTACTGCAGGTGGCTTACTTCTTCTTGTTTTCGTGGTACCTCTCACTGGTGCGACCTGGGAACTTTGGAACTGCGCTACCGTGGAACTTCTTCATTCAGGTAATTCTTCTAGGTGATGAGTAAATGGGCTCATGGAATATACAAGGTTATTAAATAATGCTAAATTTTTTTTTTTTTTATTAATGGATAGGCTTGCACTTGACCACTATCTCACCTGATGGTAAGTGAAGATGCGGTCTAGGATGTAACGCGCTTGCCTAGAAGATACCTATTCACTCTCGATTTGAAGACTCCAAGATTGTAATTTTCGGGAAATACAAACGCTGGCAAGGCATTCCACTCTTTGGCTGTTCGCATGATAAAAGTGGAAGCAAATCGCTTTGTTCGCACATGCGGGATGTTAACCATGTAGCGATGGCGTTTTTTCGTGCATCTGGTTGTCCGATGGTGGAACGGTGATGGCGGAATCAAGTTATGCAACTCCAGTGCGCACTCTCCAAAATGTACTCGATAAAAGACCGATAAACTGGCAACTTTGCGTCTATGGTCGAGGCTCTGTAGCCGAGTCTCAAACAATTCATTGCCTATGGAACAAAACAATATTTGGTTATGGCCACAAAGTGGCTTTGCGTATCGGTGCTAATGTGGCGTAATACCCAGTATCCTGGCTTGCGTTACAGGATTACTGATAATTCCACTACCAACCTTTTAAAGGGAATAAATAATAGTCGTGCCTGCCCGATCTCGCTAGCATATTTGAACCTTTCTTTAATTTCAGAGGAAATTTATCAATATTATAAACATCAATCATCATCATCATTAACAGCCTGAAGACGTCCACTGCTGAATATAGGCCTCCCCCAGGGAGCCCCACTTAGAGCGGCTGCTTGCCTCCTGCATCCATCGACTCCCCGCGTTTTTCACCAGGTAGTCGGTCCACCGAGTGGGGGGCCGGCCTACGCTGCGTCTTCCGGTTCGTGGTCGCCACTCGAAAACCTTTCTTCCCCATCGGTTGTCAGTTCTACGAGCGATGTGGCCATTTCAACTTGCTAATCCTAAGAGCTACATCGGTCACTTTAGTTCTCCTGCGGATCTCCTCATTTCGGATCTTATCTCGCAGGGAAACATCGAGCATTGCTCTCTCTACAGCTCGTTGCGCGACTTTGAGCTTGGTATTGACGCCAACAGTTAGAGACCACGTGAACATAAATTGCCACCTTTACGAACATTTTTTTATGTAAGGCATTAATAAAAAACGTTTTTGAAGCTTTTGTTATACTATTTGCTAAGTCGCACTGTGAATCGAACACAATTTTCACAGAAACAATATTGGAGCAAAAACGAGGTGTTGCCAGAATCAGATGCAGACGAAGAGGTACCCATCGCAAGAGAAGCCAAGTACTTCGAGGAGCCACCTAAAGAATTGGAAACTGGAATCAAGATAGAAAACGTTTCTAAAGTAAGAAGTTAATGTACCTAATAATTGGTTCTGCTTGGCTAGAAAAATGTTTCGAGATGAAGCTTGAGCTCTGATTGGCTAGAAAAATGTTTCGAGACGATGTTTGAGCTCTGATTGGCTTGTCATCGTAGCTTATTATTTCCAGGTGTTTCCGAAACATGTAGCCCTTAACAACGTATCGCTGGACGTGTATAAAGGCGAGATCACGGTGCTATTGGGGCACAACGGCGCGGGGAAGACTACTCTCATGTCTATTATTACTGGTAAGGGATATTTTTAACCTCTCACGTTGAAATGGGGGTTGGAAATGCGGGCTATTATACTAAGTTCGAAGCATCGTCTGTCTGTTTGTCAGGCTGATTTCAATAAGGTATTTATGTAATTAGAATACTTATGTATATATGGCTACGGAACAACGGCTTGTTGAAAGTACGTCTTATTTTACAAGTTTTTTAACCTGGGCGATATCAAGAGAAGTACGAACAGGTTTTGTCTCAATGCCATAGATCTATAAGCTTTTTAGTCTGTATTATTGCCAACCATGCAAAAAATAAGAAATCACTTTTAAGCGAAGTTTTATCGGAGAAAAAAATGAAGATTAGAAAAAACCAAGAACAAATGGCGTGCGTTATGGCTTAAATGGTATTAGGTGCATTAAAAAAAATTACCCTGTATGACATCAGGGCCATTATTCCGTATCGATTCCTTACTACGAAACCACGCTAATTCCTTGTCTTACATAAGAAATCTGCAAAACTCTATTCTCTATGAAACGAAAACAAAACCGCGCGAAATGAATTTGGAATTGGCGCGATTTGAACTGTCAAAAATCATAAATTTTACCGAAATCTATTCAGAAACATCAACACATCTAAAATTACCCCCACTTATGTCAATATATTATATTTAAAAAAAAATAAGGTAATGTAAAGTGTAGGTATTCCTAACGTTGTGATACGTTTTGAACAATACACGATACGACGTGGTTTCGTATCGTGTGGAATCTGTGTTTTCATAGAGAATAATGGCCCAGGCGAAGTGACCGCAAACGTAAGCCCATTTAATATGTAAAAAAAGCAATTCCTCTCATTATCTATCATCCTTCCTTCATCGATAACACTATATTGTTCCAGGCATGATGAGTGCATCCGAAGGCCGCGTGCTAGTGAACGGCCTGGACACGCGCGGCGCCGGCTCGGCCGTACGGTCTCAGCTCGGCTTGTGTCCGCAACATAACCTGTTCTTCCCCGACCTTACAGTATTGGAACATGCCATGTTCTTCGCTCTGGTGAGTCTATAGATCTCGTCTAGGAGCTAATGAATGGTTTGGTGAACTCATCGGTTCACTCGCAACTCAGTCTGTGGCTGAAACATACCCCCATATTCTAAGTCGTTACCACGAGATTACTCCACTCGACTCAACCTCGAATTAACCTCATTTTTGTGTTTTGGTATTTTTAGTTGACAATATATAATCAACTTGACATTTCTGCGTAAATCTTTCTTAAACGAGAGAAGTGAAGCAACTGTCAACTCAAGGTACGTCGCGATGTATTTTGAGTTTCCCTCAAAGTTAAGTAGAAGTCAAGTGAAGGATTTTTGGTGAAATGTTTTAGAATACGGGGGATAGCCTGTTCTCCTCGGGAAGGATAGGTTTGTTACAGTTTAGAAACATGCCATGTTCTTGGCGCTGGTGAGTGTATAGATCTCAACTTCTGAAACCCGTATGTTAGTGAACCGTTGGACGACTCATCAGTCCGTTTGCAGCTCAGTCTGTGCCTGAAACCCAACTGGTTTTTCCTGAATCTTATATTTTTGGAACATGCCATGTTCTTCGCTTTGGTGAGTGTATAGATCTAGTTTAGGCCCGTGTACTAGTGAATAGTTGGGCGTATGTCATGTAGACTCGTCGGATCTCGTTTAGCTCATCAGTTCTCTAGTGCATCAGTGTTCCTGACACAAGCTCACTCAAGAGGGGATGTGATCACTCAAAATTCAAAATTGTTCTGAACTTACTGCCAATTCCTAAATGGGTTTTTTTCCAGGCTATGCTTAGAACTATACACTTTTTATACTATTATTTATCAACCCTTATCCTCTAAAAAGTGGGGCCGGTGCAGTATGTTTTAGTACTCTGATATTTCTCTTATTAATATTTACTCCCTTTATTCATAATAACAACACAAAATTCTATTCTTACAGCTAAAAGGCGGATCATTTAGGGACGCACGGTCTGAATCCTTAAACCTCCTACAAAAGCTGGGTCTCAGGGAAAAAGCGCACGTTCTAAGTGCAACACTATCTGGCGGCATGAAGAGACGGTTACAGCTGGCTTGTGCACTCTCGGGAGGCGCTTCTGTACTGGTGCTGGATGAACCCACCTCGGGACTCGATGTGGAGACCAGACGGGAGCTGTGGGACTTGTTGTTGGTAAGTACACCTTCGTCATCATCATCCACTGCTGAACATAGGCCTCCCACAATGAGCGCCACTTTAAGCTTCTGCTCGCCTCTGCATCCATCGGCTCCGCGTGATTTTCACCAGGTCGTCGGTCCACCAAGTGTGCCTACGCTGCGCCTTCCGGTTCGTGTTGGCGCAGATAATATTATAATACATACAGTACAGATGCCTCATCCCATACAACGGAACAACGCGCGCTATTTTACGAATTATTTTATTTTTGCATAACGCAAGATTATCAAGCGACATTTATTGCGTGTTGGCGAAGTATTGGGCCAAATGAATACACTGGACACTAACTAGTAACTCGCTAGACACAATTACTGCATTTTTTCAAGTTCGGGCTATTTTTCGTTTGTACCTGATGGGACCCCATGGTGTTGGTAAGTAGACCTTATTTACAGGGGATAAAGTCCATTATCAAATAAATGAGTGAAGATGAAGTGGATGGAGATTAGTCTTGATATAGATAAGTTTAATTGTGTATAAGTTTAAAGTTAATTTGCTCATATGCAAATTATTAAATGGTATAAAATAAACTGATCGAAGATCTGAGGCGTCAGTGGTGGGATTTACTATCGGTAAATGTTGCTTATGTAATCAATAAAGTTTAGTTAGGAAACTTATGTCCCATTCCCACAATGTCTCATCCCCAAAATGTGTTCCCTGCTGGGTTAGCACAGATGGAGACAATATGTCTTTCTCGTTTTATGTCACTCTCTTTATACTTACTTGTCAAGTGGATTAAAACAGGGGAAAGGCAATCCATAGTATCCCCCTCCGTCCTCCAGCTCCATAATTTATCTACGAAAATATGTCACCCAGTTCCATAATTTTTGCCTAAAATCAATATTCTCTATAATATTCCCTATCCGTCTCCTATAATGTCTCTGTCCCATAATCTCTCGTCCCAAAGCATCCGCGCAAGGCATCTTAAATGATTTTCCTATTCGATACCTTTCCAAACGAATGTAATACAACTGCAGTCCCTCCGCGGCGATCGCACCGTCCTGCTGACGACGCACTTCATGGAGGAAGCGGATGCGCTCGGCGACCGCGTGGCGGCGCTGCATCTCGGCCGACTGCGCTGCCACGCCACCACCATGCATCTCAAGCGGGCTGTCGGTGAGTCACTACCCGGATCATTGCCCATTACTCCAAAATAAATCATCACACTTTTGTAACTTTTGCGGCTTCTAGCGTGACTTTTATATAACACATAATCAGTCTGGACACGTGCACTGCTGAACACAGACCTCCCCCATAGAGCGCAACTTTGATTGCCGCGTTGGATGCAAGATCATTTCTGCGGTTTGACCAGGTTGTCGATCCATTGGAGAGAGACACCAGAGGCCAGACTACGCTTCGTCTCCATGAAAAAAGATTCGTTGCTAAGGCTGCTGTCATCAGCAACAAATAATACCATGGGGCAAGGGCCTTCTTATACATGGAGAGAGTGTAGGCAAAGATGCCACTTTGGATGCTTTCCTTTTTTAAGATCAACAGCTGCAACTTATAGTTATTCTAATTACAAAAAACTAACCCAATAGGAACTTTTTACAACCAACCTACATGGTATCCTTAGGTACTGGCTACCGTCTCACATTCACCACAAACGGTACGCCCCGTGACGCCGCCGTAACGGAAGCTGTGACGTCAAAGGTCCCTGATGCCTCTCTCAAGGAGAAGACCATGAACAGTCTCTCTTACAACCTACCAGCTGCCTCCAGCTTGCGCTTTCCACAACTATTCTCTTCCCTGGAAGAGAGAAGGAGTGAGCTCGGTATTGAGTCGATTGGAGTTGGAGTTTCTACGCTTGAAGAAGTGTTTTTGAAGTAAGCCTATTTTGAACGTTCTTAATAAATTTATGATTTTTTATACTGTACTCTAAATAAGGGGTCAACTACCAAAACTATTATCTGTTGGTCGTTCATTCAAGTAAACCATGTGCACTTTTGAGTCTGCGTCACGTTTCTTCTAATATAAAATACACGTGAATTACGTTATTGGAATATTTTTAATAAATATTTCTACCCCTTTGAAGAACAGATGGAAATAAAATGTTCTGTCTATCTCTTAATCTGATTTTTACGGCAGGACAGAAATCTAATAGTACGAAAAAGTTCTATCATTCCCAATGTCAGTTACCATGAAGATAATACTTTTAGAAATTACCGTTTGTCCCACTGAGAATAGTGATGAAACAGGAACATTCCGTTTTTCAACAGTGATTGAATAGAACAAGGTGTTGTTCTGCTTCAAGTAGTACACATGTATCAGCATTAACATCCTGAAGACGTCCACAGCTAAACATAGGCCTCCCCAACAGAGCGCCGTTTTAAGCGAATGCTTGCCTCCTGCTTCCATCGGCTCACTTCTGTATTGAACAACAATTGTTTTTGTTTGTTTTGTGTTTAAAATAACCTGACAAGCGGCACCTAATCAGGTATGCATTAGGTTACAGTCGTCACTGTTTCAACGTTTCAGATTGTGCAGCGATACAGACACAACGACGTTCAGCGATGATGAAATCGATGCGGACAGAACAGGTGAATGAATACAAAATTAATACCTAATTTTTTAGAACAATTAGAATTTCTTTAAATTTTAATGAATTTCCAGCATTTCATTAGCGTTTTCACTGATTTTATAAAAAATGAGTCAAGGTGAAAGTTAGTCATTGCGTTCGTGGCTATACCAGTAGCAATGAGCCGTCGAAATCGACATAATACAATCATCTTAAATCATCATCATTAACAACCTGAAGTCGTCCACTGCTGAACATAGGCCTCCCTCAGGAAGCGCCACTTTGAGCGGCTGCTTGCCTCCTGCGTCCATCGGCTCCCCGCGGTTTTTACCAGATCGACGGTCCACCTAGTGGGGGGCCTACGCTGCGTCTTCCGGTTCTTGGTCGCCACTCGAGAACCTTCCCCATCGATTGTCAGTTCTGCGAGCGATGTGGACCGCCCATTGCCAATTCAATTTGCTTATTTTTAGACCTACATCAGTTAGTTAAGTCCTCCTGCGTATCTCCGTTGCAATGATTTGAGTGATTTCAGAACCTACGTATAACAAAGTTACGGGGCCGATACTGTACTGCCGACAATTCATCCTACTTTTTAAGAGGCAGTTCAAATATGTTATGCACAAACGATGGGCTTTCCTTGCATTGGTAAGTTTTTTTAAGATGCTTCGCGCCAAAAATGAGAAGGGTGACATTTCTAATCTCTACTCACTCAAATTACCATTACCTTGGGATTATGATGTTTTTTTTATCTTTTATGGTTCTGGTGTTTTGTTTAAAAACTATGTAATGAAGTTTTTATTTTTATGTTGTATGACGTGACGAGCTAGTCGTTCGTCTGGTGTTAAGCTTCACGACCGCCCGTAACAGATGCAGCGTCACTCGGAACTGTAAATCAAGTTTAGCGTGACACTGCACTGCGCACGTCATCTTGAGACATCACACTGTCTTGTAGTAAGATTTCTAGACTGCGAGATCAGATCATAAAGACTTTATGATCTGATCTCGCAGTCATTTGCCTACTCATTTCACTAGCTACAAAGCTCTTCAATCCGAAACAGTAGTGCTTGCACACTACTGCTTGGCGGCAGAATAACTGGCAAAGCGGTGTGGTACCTACCTAGACGAACTTTGCGGAAATGTCCTCCCACCTATCCTATACAAGGTGACCTTGAATTAGTATGTTATCCCGAAACCCCGAGTTAATCTACAACTTACGTTCGAAAATAGCCTTAGCGCAGCTGGGTGGTTGAACTTCGTCCTTGACCGAGTGCACATAAATGAGTTTAACGACCTGTGTTTAGAAATGAATTTATAGTATCTTGTTAACTCTCGTAGCGATCGCACGTGTAATTTTGCGAGTTGATTTATTTTTTACCATGGAGGTTTTGAAACACCCAGTTTCAAGTAAGGCTCTCACAACTTGTAGGGTATTATGGTCCCAGTCCCCCCCATTTCGGGATAACATACTAATTCAAGGTCACCTTGTATAGTAATATAATGTAGGTATGTCACAAATAAATGTATTTTCTTTATTTTCGTTCTTTATAATATTTTTACGTATATATTATTATACTTATGACGGGCCCGATAGCTCAGTTGGTAGTATCCCTGCCTTCTACACTGAGGGCTGTGGGTTCGATTCCTACCCAGGACAAACATTTGTGTGATGAACATAGATGTTTGTTCTGCGTCTGGGTGTTATTCTATGTATGTATTTACAAATAAAAAGTATATAAGTATTGTATCAGTTACCTGGTTCCCATAGTACAAGCTATGCTTAGTTTGGGGCTAGATGGAGCTGTGTGAAATGTCCACACATATTTATTTATTTATTATTTACTTCTATCTTCTTCCAGCAAGTGATAATACCTATGTTAATACTCTGCGTATTCACGAAGACGTGCAACAACGGCCAATCTGACGTGCAGACCAACGACAGGGTTGCTCTAGATCTGGACATGTACGCATCGATGCCACAGAAAAAGGTTCTATTCGATATCAATGCCACCGGAATTTCAATGAGACCCCTTAATGACCTCTACCCTAAGGTCGATTTCGTGGAGGCTAGAAATGTTAGCGATGGTAATTATCACGTATTTTATTTAACAAACTATTTTTCACAAAGTTATAAAAGTCTGGTTTTTCCTCGCAATTGTGATGAAAAATATCCTAGGAGACGCGTGTGCATTGATCGTTACATTTTTATCATAATGTACTATTCAATTAAGGTATATAATTATATTTCAGTGGTACTACGAATCAGTATGAAGGATGTCACCGAATTCGGCAAATACTTGGTTGGGATAGAAATCAACGACACCGATGTCAAGGTAAAGTAATCACTATAGACCCGTGATGCGTTATGTTTGTTAACAATAATGTCTCAAAAGTGACTACATTCAGTTCCTTGGACCTAAAAGCATAATTTAAAACTAAATATATGCAAAATTTGTGGATAAATTATTTAGCTAACATTTGCCCACGGACTCACCTGATGGTAAGCGATGACGCGGTCGACGATGGGGGATATAAATAAATAATAAATAAATAATATAACCGGATTATAACAGCATATCCAGTGACAAACTTGTCTTGTGTAACCCAAGACCTTGGAGAATAAATAAACTAGCTTGCTTCAAATCGTCATCAAAGCCGGAAGATGTCCACTGCTGAACATAAACCTCCTCCTCAGAGCGCTTCCGTGATCGGCTGCCTTCCTCCTGCATCCATCGGCTCCCCGCGGTCTTAACCAGTTCTCATCCATTTAGTGCCTGCGCTGCGTCTTCCGATTCGTGGTCGCCCGAGAACCTTTCTTCCCCATCGGTTGTCAGTTCCACGAGCGATGCGGCCTGTCCAAGTGTCCATTGAAGAAAGAAAGAAAGAAAATACATTTATTCAGGACATCACACAACACTACATTACAATACACAATAAAAATAACATAAGTACATAGAAAAATTAACATACGATATTTGCACTTATTGGTATGATGATGCAATAATGTGTGATGTCATAACCAGGTCCCGACTCAGCATGCAATTAAGGTCAGAGTATGACCCTAATAACTCATTTTCAGTCGGAATCTACTTCATGACATGACGAACCCCTGAGATAAAGACAAACTTAACACCTTACATAATTTAAAAAATTAAGTACCTATAACTAAATTTCCATTACAACTTGCTAATTCTTTTCGAATGGATATGTTAAAGCCAATGTTTCCATATAATCCAGATACTGTACACAACGTCAGTCCGTCACGCGGCGCCGATAGCTCTGTCCGTCCTGTCGAACGCATTAGCCTCCCGGGACCGGCCGCAAGCGGACGGACGGACACTGTCCCCACACATACACCCGGTGGAGGCCGGCCGGCCGCTCTGGGTCGACGAGATGCTGGTCCAACCCAAGTCTATAGACTTGGCTATCATGTGGAGTGTGCTTGTTGTGTTTGGTAAGTTGATAACACACGTTATTTTTACCCATCATCATCAACAGCCTGTTGACGTTCACTGCTGAACATAGGCCTCCCCCAGAAAGCGCCACTTTGAGCGGCTGCTCGACCCTTGCCTCCATCGACTCTCCGCGGTTTTCACCAGATCGTCTGTCCATCTAGTGGGGGGCTGGCCTACGCCAATAATGTATAATTCTTGTAAAATCTTGACTTTCAGACGAATTTATTAGTTACAAACAAACTTATTAGTTTTAGTTTTAAACAAAATATGTTTGACTTATGTTTTTATATGTATCTATGTTTTTATTTTGTTCGTTTCATAAAGTAAAGATCTGATGAAGATCTTCGAAGATGAACAATCGAACTCGTCGACTGTTAAATTATGGCGATTGAAATAGGGTCTTATTATTTTTAGAAAAATGATTTTTATATATCACACAAGCGTACATCAACAAGCCGAAGATTTCCACAGCTGAGCACAGGCATAAGTGGGGTTCGCATCAAACACCACGTTTGGCAGGCATCTGGTGGACTTGCGTTTTTTTTCTGTGATCAAAAACTTGTCCTTTCGCGGGTATCGAACCGTCGCCTCCGGGTTATGAGCCGACCTGCTCAACCACCACACACCTGCAATGTGGCGTAAGAGCTATATCGGCGATGCCTCCGTGATTGTGTGTCTGTTATTTGATGCAAGCTACCGTTCCCCAGTGATCCTATCATCGAACATAAACTCGGTGTCGCTGCCGGTGAAGGAGCGCGTGTCCGGCACGCGACACATCCACCTGATGTCGGGCTGCCCGGCCGCGCTGCACTGGGCCGCCACCTGCGCCTTCCATCTCGCCGTCTGCTTCCTCTTCCTCGTCGTCACGGTTGCCGTCGCCGCGGCTACGCTGGACTCCGACCGGACCATCGACAAACCTGACGTTATATGTGAGTATAGACTCCGACCGGACCGTTGACAAACCTGACGTTATACAGGGTGTAATTGAATTCATTAGCATCCTTTGAAACAAGATACCTACTCCTGATACCGGTCACGTGTGGACCAAAATTTTTGACTTCTAACACATTGGTTTGGTAATAATAATAACTCCAAAAAATGGAATAACTTACTTAATCAAATGCTACAATACAAAATTTAATTAAAATAATGAATTCCTTTTTTTAATAAGTACATACAAGGTCTAAAAACGTTTAAATGTATCAAAATCATCCGTGCCACCTGCGTTAGGCGCCGCGGCAATCTTCATAATTTTCAATAAATATTATTTTATTTAGACTCTTTAGTCTTTAATAATCATCTATAAATGATGTACTATCGTGGGCTCAATTTATGCTAATGAATTAATCCTGTATGTGATTATAGGCACCGACCGGACCATCGACAAACCTGACGTTATATGCAAGTGTAGACATCTACAAACCCGACGTTTTCTAAACATGTTGCATTAGCAATTTCTACTACCCTGCTTTAGTATTGTTCATTATGATCAAGTAAACTAAAAGTTTTACGTAATCATCAGCCTGAAGATGTCCACTGCTGAACACAGGTCTCCCCCAAAGAGCACCACTTTGAGCGGCTGCTTGCCTCTTGCATCCATCGGCTACGTAGTGTACGTGGGACGACCTAAGGCCCAGTTGACCGTTCTTGGTATAGCTGGGGTGATGAAGTGGATAAGGACCTGCGTTAACTCCGGGCCTAAAACTAGCAGGAGCTAGTTCAGGATAGATCGAAATGGCGGCTCTTACTAATACATTAAAAACCAACTAAATATATTTTTTTCCGTATTCTGATTTCACAAAATTCACTTTTTATTGACATCGTATTGCCCGGCTTATAACTTTTATTTTAATGATTGAAAACCGTCTTTTAAATAAACGTATCTCCATTCCAGTCTCCATTATTCTGGTTCTAACTCTGGGTGCGCTGGCATTCTTCGCGTTCATGTACTTCGTGAGTTTCTTCTTCGAAGAGCGCGGCGCCAGTATTCTGCTTGTTGCTACACTGGTTATATTCGGTAAGTACATATATAATAAGGTGTAAGTGGGACGAGACTTATGCCCTGCATTAGGTATAATGAGCAGCAACACCACGGACCAATGTATGGAAATAACAATATCTGTGGTACCATACATTTTGACGTTAACGCTAATGGAAAGGGGTCTGTTCACGAAGGATTTTCACCCTCTAAGTAAAACTATCTAATACATATTTTTGATTTTGTTGTCAATCGTTTGGATAGATCTATGCTTGTACATCTCGATTTTATTGATCTCGATACTTTACTTCTAGATAATTTTGTCGCCAAATATTCGTAAGTTTGGCTATAAATACGAATACATATTGTGTAAATTTAAAAAAAGAAGACGTAAAACCATAGTGTTTTACTAAGAAGACAATGTATAAAAAAATCATCAAAATCGGATAACATTTACAGGTGGAGAACGTTGACACTTTTTTGTATGGACAAGAGGACAATACGCTTCTCGTAACATGTGACCGACTAGCTTGTCACATCATTTAAACAATGTTTTCTTGGCAGGTCTCATAACGACATCCATACAGACTGCCAGGAAGTTTTACAACTCGGAGTCTACATCCGTATACGACGTATTGCTATCTATAGCGGGGTACACCATGCCGCCGCACGCCACCACGATGGCCTTCGCCAAGTGTGTCTACGTCGCGAGGCTCAACGCTTACTGTCACCTGAATAAGGACCGGTGTCCGATGCTGGAGGTTTACGAAGCTGGGTTTGACAAGGACAAATGTTGCGGTGAGTCTAAAACAATATGGATGTTGTGGGACCATGGTCCTCGTAGTTCCTGGGTTCCTAGATACAGGAAGACCTAATTTAGGGTTAGGGATCTATGTATGTGCTCGTTGGGCGTTATATTCCCCTTACTAATAAACATTGTGTAGCGGATGAATACTTATTCAGGGTCTTATCTTTCTCTGTTAAGTTAGAAATGGGCAAAGATAAAACAAGATAAAAAACTGAGTACCTATTCCACTGTTATGCAGTGTTTATTGGTAAGGGCCCAGATAATATATAATACCTACAGTACAGATGCCTCATCCCATACAACGGAATAACGCGGGCTATTTTACGAAATAATTTATTTCTGCATAACGCAAGATTATCAAGCGACATTTCGGGCTATTTTTCGTTTGTACCTGATGGGTCCCCATGGTAAGGGGGTTTGTGAGAACTACATGTTAATAGAAGTTAAGGGATTTTTACCGTTATTAGATTCAGATTCATATGGTGATGATTATTTGTTACTTAATTTTTATATTTATACGTGGAAACTTTTAATTGGCCTTAAGTACTATATTTGTATATTTTATTCATGTAATTAGCTGTAAGTTTTCCAAAAATTCATAAATAAAATAAAATAAAATTAGAATCATTTCTAATAAATGGTTTATAGTGAACAACCGTGAAAGTTTAAAACAATATGTGTGGACACTTACAGCGCCATCCAGCCCCAAATTAACCCCCTGTTTCTTGTACGTTTGTTAAAGTTAAAAGTCATGTCAACTTCAAAATACGGAATGCTCATTGGTTGCCTGTTGATCATAGGCTGTCTTCAACCAATGAGGGTTTAGTATTATTAAGTTTTAATGTAACAAAAGTGCGAGAAACCGGGGGTAAGTGTGAACATTTCACTTCGCCATCTAGCCCTAAACTAAGCCAAGTGTGGTGATTATGATTAGTTGAGCCAGTTTTTCATACATGTGCGATTGTGCGTCCACCTTAAACCATGCTATATGTATGAAACACTGGCTCAACTATCTATGTAGCTGGCGGTGGGCGGTCGGCTTTGGCTAAACCTAAAATGAGGGAGGCCTATGTTCAGCAGTCGACGCAGAAATGGTCATGGTGATGGAAAATGCCGTTTTGTTGAAAACACCAAACTTGAGGCGCCAATTATTGGCCAACATGACACTTGTAAAATCTCAAATGTAATTTCCGAGTTATCAGAAATATCTACGAGCAGTAATGTGTATAGCTTTTGACGAGAGTTATAATGGTTTTAAAAGATTCGTGGCAACTGTCAGTCGTGTATTTGTTAATTACAAAAATATTCTATTAATTTTATTTGATGTTGTCATAAATAAAACATTCTTTCTTACTTTCTTTCTTTAAGTGGGTTCATTAACGGGATTATTAATAAACGCATAGTAGTTATGGATTAGTTACTCCAACTTTTGTCCTTTTGATATTTAAATATCGAACTGGATCGACAGACAAAAGGTGGTTTATAACTAATCCAAAACTCCACGTTTATTAACTAGGCGTATGTTTGTCCACAGCTGGCGAGAATCCGAGATGTTTCATGTGCATAGATAAGTACGCGCCGGGCGAAGAGATGATTGTCCTAACTCTGCAATTCCTCGTCTACATGGTATGATTTTTGTTTACTTACCTATTTGTGATATTCCAATTTGGAATGGGGCGGTAAGACCTGCACTGACGTCCCGCTTGGGGTGTATTGTGCATTTCCCCCTCCAGCATCTACCCAAGCCAGCCCTATTATATATATATATAGCTATTTTTGATATTGAAATTGCAAGTTTTATTACAGTATAATATGTGACGAATATCACAAAGGTGTTGATTATGTTGTGCAAGATTTTAAACAAAATCTCAGTCCCTAGATACAGGGAATCCTAGTTAAGGTCCAGAATCTTGGTATGTGATCCTTGGGCGTTATTAATAAAAAACAAAACAAAACATTAAGACATTGGTGTGGCTGCGTGGAATATTCTGTTTTTCATGAATTTTTTTATTTCGCTATTTCACATTATAATTGTGATTCTTAAACTTGCCGGTTTTTTTTATTTTTTTATTGTAGGATAGGCTTGCGCTTGGTACTATCTCACCTGATGGTAGGTGACGATGCGGTCTAGGATGTAGCGCGCTTGCCTCTAGATTGAATAGCTTCCTCACGATGTTTCCATCACAAAAAAAAACCCGTCTTTTCTCAGTTGATGTGGTCTAGAATAACTTACTTTTTCAGACGTTGGTGATTCTGGTGCAGCGCGGCACATTGAACTATCTGCACGACCGGATATTCAATGGGCGCTACCGCAACTCTGCGCCTAAGGTACAGAGCAAATACTTAATACTTCCTACAGATACAAAAGCTTCACTCCTCGAAGTCATTTTAGACCAGGATTGTCTTGCATCCTCTATCTCGCTCGCGCATTGCAACGTTTTTGATGGCATTAAATGGCAGAACTTACTTATGAATATTCCAACCGTTGAAAACCCTCCAAAATCTTGGTTTGTTGGTTGGTTGGTTGTTGTTGTTATTGTTGTTGTCTGTTATGGGCGGCCGTGTCGCTTAACATCAGGTGAACGACTGGCTCGTCGCGTCAACTATTCACATCCAAAAAAGAAATATAAAAATTTTCAACAAAAAAATCGCATAATTCAAACAAGTTTTCATAAATTAATACAGGAAAAAAATCATCTGTTAATTGAGTTTTAGCGTATGAAATGTTGTTTGGATTAATGTGATTTTATTGTTGAACATTTGTGACGTTATTTTGCAGGTTTTACAATGCGCGAACGAGATAGAGGATGCCCAAAGATCCTGGCGTTAAATAAATATCGACTCTTGCTGCAAAGCTATAAAGTGTAGTTCAGTGCTACAAGTCTACCCTAGACGGTTGCCTTTCTATCACTGTAGCGGTAATTTTTTAACGCGTAATGGACCGACCAGGGCCGTTATTCCGATTCCTCACTTCGAAACCACGCGACTTCCTTGTCTTACATAAGAAATCTGCAAAAGTCTATTCTCTATGAAACGAAAACAAAACCGCGCGAAATGAATTTGGAATCAGCGCGATTTGAACTGTCAAAAATCATATGTTTTACCCACAGAGCAAAAAAAAAAACGCTTCCCCTCTACATAGAGGCGCCTTTTCGACACTTCTCATACAATTCAAGCGTGTCAGGTATTACAATGAAACCTCTATGGTTTACCTGCGCAGATGACATATATAGCAATTGTCTTGTCATTAGTGCCACTGCTGTCAGCAAAACGTGCTGTGGGTTGAGTCGATATATTTTTATCGATAGTTTGATATGAGTTAAGTACGCGGTAAGGTACCTCTTACCTGATTGTATCATTAGGTACCTACCTATATCTTTTGTGCCTTTTGTGCGTATTTCTATGTGTAATAGTGTTATTTTATTCTATTATACTCTATTCTGGGTCGACAATGGCCAGCCAATAAACATACCGGTATAAATCTAAATTAAATAAAATTGAATGTATTGGTATTGGTAGGTACGTCATGTTCGCGTCACGGCTATACAGTCCACCTCACCTATTTTATGGCAAATGTAATGTGTGTAAGTAAGGTGGTTTATCGTCAGTTTATGGTTATAAAAATTAAGTTTATAAGCAAATCCGATAGGCGTCCAAAGTGAGGTTTTATGGGGGAGGCAGTGTTTAGCAGTGGACGTCTGCCGGCTGATGATGTGTGATAGTATAATTATATCTATAAACTAAAGTTTGAAATAGAACAAACATAACAAGTTATAAAACGAAAAAATATATTAAAACTCCAAATATATAGGTGACACGTTTTGCTGATGATTCATCAGTATTGTTGCGTCATGTTTCTTTTTGATAGAATTCAAACTCAAAACTCATCTGAAAATTGTATTTTCAGATGAGTTTTTAGGAAAAATAATAATAATATTGAGTATCATTGAGGTGTTGTAGGTAAACACTTATTTATTAGAAGGAGGTCCTTAGTTTGGCAGTAAATAAAGGTAATTTTTCAGATCACCATGCGATGTATATTTTAATTTACAGCTATTTACAAAATAAAAAGCAAGTGAATTTTTTCATTCAATATCGACTAAGACGTAGATTCTTACGTAGAATCAACGAGATCAGTTGTCCTTAGCAACCAAGAGCAATGGTTTTCTATGAGGCTACCATGGATGAAATAAAAAAAAGAAGGATTGAGTTTTGATCGACTTCGAACTGAAGCCCAAAATGGCGGACATATTACACATGTGTGTCAGCTGAAAGTAGGGCGACCGGCTGCATATGATGTGTGAGCGTGTGCGTGTTCCGCTCGTACGTACGAAGCGTTCCGGCTTCCTAAGAGAGCTTCAGTTTCGGATCAGACGGGATTCCCTCCTTCTTTTTTTAATAGCTCCATGGAGGCTACATGAAAACTTTCATGGGCGAGCACGCCACATCATTATAATGTCCTCATAAAATAATAAATGCGGATAAGAGAAATTATAGTCATCATCATCAGCCTGTAGATGTCCACAGCTGAACATAAGCCTCCCCCAGAAAGCGCCACTTTGAACGGCTGCTCGCCTCCTGCGTCCATCGGCTCCCCGCGGTTTTCACCAGGTCATCGGTCCACCTAGTGGGGGGAAATTATAGTACCTCGTTAAAAATAGGATAGAGTTTCAATGGGACTAGCGTCAAAATATAAACGTATATGGTTAGACATTTTCATAAAATATTCAGCTTCAAAATGCTGAGAGCAAACCGTATCATGTTTTTGAGGAAACCAATTGCACTGTCCAGTTGCGAATATCTATTTATCTTTTATATTAGGATCTGTAGGAAACCTAATAAACATAAAAGATATTAAAAGTTTAATTAGTAGAAGTCAATTTAACCACAAAATTGTAACAAATTTCCGGATGTCATAATAGAAACTATCGATGTATCGATAATTATAAGGTTAACCAACGCATTACATCACTATCGGTACTTCTGCCATAGGGTAAGTTCGCCGGTTTTGCGACCACTTCCTATATCCGACCGTTTAATGTACATTTAATGAAAAAATACAAAAAATAAAAAGCTTGCGGTGAACACATCTCTAAAATATATTATGCCTACACAATTATGTCCAAATAGGTTCAGTTTTGTAACAAATATTATACGAGAAATCCCCAATTCTATTTTAAAGCTTTGAAGCTTAAAAGCACATACATTTTAACTGCCAGTTTTCGACCACGTTTATCCACCATCTGGTATAAAAACTACAGATACCCAAAATCGCTTATTTACATATAAAAGTACATAAATAGTCGTTTACTTTGTAAGTTTAACTAATTAAACCAGACACGATTAAAAAAAACGATTAATGCTGGTGGTCGCAAAATAGGCGTGACCAACTGATCGAACCATCATTGAATATTTCTCGCCCAGGGTGTAATGTGGGCTGCCTTTATTACAAAAAAAAGTAGTGTATTTAGTTTGTAAACATAACTATGTTTATAAACTACGTTAGCCAATATTTTTTTTGTTATAGCTGAATTTTTCAGCCATATCCTTAAATAATTTTTGGCGGTCTCAGTAAGAAAAAAGGTCATGCTTTTTTTATATGAGTAAGTGCCTCAAAGCTGGAGAAATCATGAAAATACAAGACAGAGGATCTAAAGAAGCCTTTCTGATCATTGTTTCTATCATTTATTTACCACAGGCAGTCAGGCACCTACGTCTTTCAATTTATAGTGGTAGGAAACTAGCGAAAGAGTGGTCGTAAACATAATTTAGTGATCGAAAACTAGCAAAATAGTTACTATTAGCCTTTGGTTGAGATATTTATAAAAAGGTGGGTTATTTTAAAAAATTATTGATAATCTGATAAAAATATAGAGTATAATATTTGAAACGTAGCTTAGTAGCATCTGGTCAAAAAATGATACTGGTACATTTTATTATGCATCCTAAACTTGACAACTCCACTAAGTCGGAAACTAGCGAAATTACCCTATAATGTCAAACTGACACAGAGGAGTACCCCGTACCGAAGTTCGGCAGCAATAATATGATTGATTTCGTCTCTATATATAGGCGAAGCTTCATTTGTTTCATAGCTCTGTGAATATAAATAACGCTGTGACATGATTTGAACAAGACACGATAATGATGTGGTTTCATGTCGTGTGGAATCTGTGAATAAGGCCCCCGATAAGACGGGCTGGATCCATGTACTTATAGCGTCATACCATTGTAAAATTGTTCTCTGTAGTTGCCTCAAATATTTTTTTTATTATGCTCCGAATATGATTTTGTGGTTATAGGTGGAGCCATCGGATGATATTGTTCGAGCGGAGGCGGTGTACGTCAACAAACAGATATCACTACGTAAGGAAAACTTTTAATATGCATATATTGGACACGAATTCATGACAGGCTATTAAAATTTGACTACTATTCAAAATGAATGGGTACAATCGGTATATAAATCTCGGAGTAATAAAGAGTTTCTGGGGCATCTCCTGTCCCTTTTTAACAAAACAGAGATCGCATGATACCTCACAGTTGCAATGAAGGCATATTTATGACGTCACTGCGTTTTCGCGTTGTCTCGTATTGAAATGTAACTTAGTTATTTATTGAGATGTTTCAAATCCACGCTTGCTTATTTTTCAATGAATATAATTTATCTATGAAATAAAAATATTATATCAGTCAAATACCCTGAGAATTAAAGTGTATACAAACTGTCGTGAACTTATGTTATTTTATTCAGTTATTTTTTGCAGCGAAGCAGAAAATCATAGAGTCCGACCAAGCGATGCTGGCGAGCGACTTACACAAAAACTACCACCGCATTTTCGGCAAGTCTTGTAATGCGGTCAAAGGCGTCAGCTTTTCCGTCAAGAAAGGTGAGTGAAAAGACGATCAAGGAGTCTGTTGGCTGGTCGTTGTCGTGAGGAACAAGGGGGTGAAATAAAACTATAAAATATTATAAAAACGTAGGAAAATGTACAAGTCGTCGTCTTTTCGTCTAAAGTCCTTTCTGTCCATCAAATGTCTCGTCTGGTTCCGTCAGTCGTTGTCAGTGGTCATCTTGAAAGAGGTCGAACGCCACGACAGTGAGCAAGTCATTCCTTATCTATTTTTTTATAATTCTTTACTTACTTAGTTATTTATTTCGATTCTGAAACATATCTCCTACAAATGTTTCTCTTCCGGATGAGCCGCCGGCAGAATATTTCGTTTATGGGTAGTTCACCGACAGAACTTTTCAACTACGAACGATTCGCCGACAGAACGATTTTTCACCGAGGAATTCCGTTCTAATCATAGAAAAATAACCGGGAAAAATCACGTTTCTATGCGAGCCCCCTTAAATATTTATTTTTTTCTGTTTTTTAGTATTCGATGTTATAGAACAGCAGCGGCAACAGAAATACTTCATCTGTGAAAATTTCATCTGTCTAACTATCACGGTCTATGAGATAAAGCCTGGTGACAGATGGACAGCGGAGCCTTATTAATAGGGTCTGTTTTACCCTTTGGTTATGGAAAACTAAAAATAATATTTTTTCTTGTTATGGGAATGATAGTATAAACCAAACTTAAGGTAAAATAAAAAATAAAGAAATTGACCAAAAAATAATTTAAAAGACTATAATATCTTCTCTTCTGATGATGATTACGGATTGTATAATGTGTAGGGGAGTGTTTCGGCCTGCTTGGAGTGAACGGCGCCGGCAAATCGACGACGTTCAAGATGTTAACCGCCGAAGAATGTCCCACCAAAGGCGATATCTTCGCTAACGGACACTTCCTCGGGGAAAGGGGACCGGTAAGTGAAATAAACAAGATGGCCAGTTCAAGACCTTAATAGATATTACTTATAGAATAACTGTGATACTTCATTTATTATTGTAAAATCTTATACAGCAATAGTTGCGTAATTTTGTTTGACATTGAAAGCTGGTAAAACTTCTCTACAATTTTGATTCGATACATGTTTTACCGTTTTTCCGCTGAGGTATTCTTGCACTCTCATAAAAAATAACACAAGAGAAAATGGAAACTTGTGCTTTTTGAGATGGAATGGAGTGAAACAGATGGAGATCTCTGGTAATAACTATCAGTAGAGTGTGTAATGACAGCTGTGAAGTGCGCTACAAGCCCCCGGCACACTGCGCACACCGCTTACTTCCCGCGAATATCTCATTATTGCTACTGCACAGCGTTTTGCGCCTACTTCACAGCCGCCATTGAGTTTCGATCGCACTCTACGAGCGTTTTCTCCAGTCGGTATCCAAAGTCAAACTAGATATTTGCTCCCCTGCAACAACTGCTATGATGGCGAGCAGTGATAATTCACTTGAATCTCCACCTTAGAATGCTCCACACTTTTTTACGTTAATAACGTGACGTGCTAGCCGCCTGTAAGCGACATGGCCGCCCATAATAGTTGCAGTGTCATTCCAAGCTAAAATGTAAAGTTTTCCTTAAGACGATTGAAGTTGGTCTAATCTTTTTTTAAAGGATATATTAACAACTCTATACTGTTAATAGGCCTAATTTTGAAGGCTTTAGTTGACAGTTCTTAAAATACTAAAAATATATCTGTCTCTTACATTCCCGTCTGTTTGACAAGAACAGCAACAGTTTTAGAACTTTTAGATCTGTCAAGTAAAGCCTTCAAAATTTGCCTGACATATCATTCTAAAATGTAAAAATGTATTCCTCCTGGGTATAATTTGGGCCTTTACAAGTCTAGAGGGAATGGGCGTCTCATGGGCAAACGTGCTCCACCTTAGACAACTTCGTCACTTACCATCATATTATTGTCAAACGGATGCCCATTATAGCATAAAAAATGAGATTGTTATGTGTTGTCCGTCAGTACCTTCGCTCGCTGGGCTACTGCCCGCAGTTCTTCGGTTTGGACGAGTTCCAAACTGGCCGCGAGAACCTCACGCTCCTGCTTACTCTACGTGGACTCTCTTACGAAGAACTTGAGACCGAGGTCAAATCGTGGATTGAGGTTGTTGGTGAGTTGAACGTATGATGCTTCAGTTGTTGTTGGGGGTATTTTCCTGCAAGATGAGATCCGAAATGAGGAGATCCGCAGGAGAACTATAACCTGGGAGTCTTCAAGTCAAGAGTGAACAGGTTCTAAGCAGGCATGTACAGTAGTGATGGATTAATTAGTATTCGCATTAATTTTTAGCATGTGAAAACTCAATTAGCATTTCGCAAATGAGTTGTGAAATTCTGTGAAATATGAAAATTAATTTTAATTAATTTAGTTCATTTTGAATTTAATTTTAAAAATAAAGTTTTATTTCATTTTTCATATAATATTCCATTTCATTTTTTCATTTGCATTTTCAGATCCATTTTTATATCAATTTTAATTTCATTTTTCATTTCCATTTAATTTCATTTTAGCAAATAGCATAGCAATAGCAATTAGCATGCTAAGACTCGTGAATTAGCATGTTTAGGAAATTTACGCAAAATAGCATTAATTGCCATCGTTAAGTGGTGCATGTACAGTGGTAGGCTATGTCATCACTTATCATCAGGTCAGACAGTGGTTAAATGCTTTGCCTATAAATTATAAAAAAAAAGAACTAGTGGTCGATATATCTCTTAGAATTAGCAAGTTGAAATGGTAATAGGCAGGCTCGAGAATCGACAACCGATGGGGAAAAAAGGATTTCGAGCGGCGCGTGCAAGATGAACTTTATGAATTTGATATAGTTATATACGTATTTAGGAAGCTTAGACTGTTCTGTGTATTAGCATGTCTTCATTAACAGCCTGAAGACGTCCACTGGTGAACATAGGTTTCCTCCAAAGAGCGTCATTTTGAACGGCTGCTTGTCATCCATTGCTTCCCTGTTAGTGGTGTGTTTCAACCCCTTATCATTGGAGCGGAACCGGAACACCTAATGTGTCTTTAGTTTCATCTTGATCTCACGAGAAAAGTGTCGAGTTGCTCATGGCGCGTGGCATTTCAAGGGACATATTTCCGAATTCAGGGAATAAGTGTCTAGTGTCGCGTTGGTTATGCTAGCCGGGCTGAAGTGGCGTCCACGTCCGTGCAGGGCTGCAGAAGTACAGCGAGCGCGCCGTGTCGGGGTACAGCGGCGGGTGCGCGCGGCGGCTGGCGGCGGCGGCCAGCCTGTGCACCGGCGCGCCCGTCGCCGCGCTCGACGAGCCCACCTGCGGCGTCGACGTCAGCGCGCGCCGCCGCGTGTGGCGCGCGCTCGCTCGCTCGCTCCGCCTCGGGCGCGCCGTGCTCATCTCCTCGCACAGGTACCGCGCGTGTGGCGCGCGCTCGCTCGCTCGCTCCGCCTCGGGCGCGCCGTGCTCATCTCCTCGCACAGGTACCGCGCGTGTGGCGCGCGCTCGCTCGCTCGCTCCGCCTCGGGCGCGCCGTGCTCATCTCCTCGCACAGGTACCGCGCGTGTGGCGCGCGCTCGCTCGCTCGCTCCGCCTCGGGCGCGCCGTGCTCATCTCCTCGCACAGGTACCGCGCGTGTGGCGCGCGCTCGCTCGCTCGCTCCGCCTCGGGCGCGCCGTGCTCATCTCCTCGCACAGGTACCGCGCGTGTGGCGCGCGCTCGCTCGCTCGCTCCGCCTCGGGCGCGCCGTGCTCATCTCCTCGCACAGGTACCGCGCGTGTGGCGCGCGCTCGCTCGCTCGCTCCGCCTCGGGCGCGCCGTGCTCATCTCCTCGCACAGGTACCGCGCGTGTGGCGCGCGCTCGCTCGCTCGCTCCGCCTCGGGCGCGCCGTGCTCATCTCCTCGCACAGGTACCGCGCGTGTGGCGCGCGCTCGCTCGCTCGCTCCGCCTCGGGCGCGCCGTGCTCATCTCCTCGCACAGGTACCGCGCGTGTGGCGCGCGCTCGCTCGCTCGCTCCGCCTCGGGCGCGCCGTGCTCATCTCCTCGCACAGGTACCGCGCGTGTGGCGCGCGCTCGCTCGCTCGCTCCGCCTCGGGCGCGCCGTGCTCATCTCCTCGCACAGGTACCGCGCGTGTGGCGCGCGCTCGCTCGCTCGCTCCGCCTCGGGCGCGCCGTGCTCATCTCCTCGCACAGGTACCGCGCGTGTGGCGCGCGCTCGCTCGCTCGCTCCGCCTCGGGCGCGCCGTGCTCATCTCCTCGCACAGGTACCGCGCGTGTGGCGCGCGCTCGCTCGCTCGCTCCGCCTCGGGCGCGCCGTGCTCATCTCCTCGCACAGGTACCGCGCGTGTGGCGCGCGCTCGCTCGCAGAAAAAAACGATGACATTCAAACTGTCAAAAACTCTTACAGAGATCACTTTTATTGATGGTGGGACGACTTTATGAATTTTGATCGAAAATAAACTCAATTAGAACCCACCCATAATGAAAACTTGACGCTTGAAGAATATTTGAAGTATCATCAATACTGCAGATGTATATGTGCTGTAACGTTGTCAGCATGGACGAGATGGAGGCGCTGTGCTCCCGGATCGCGATAATGTCGGGCGGCGCGGTGCGCGCGGTGGGCACGCCGGGCGAGCTGCGCGCGCGGCACGCCGCCGGGCACGCCGTCATCATCAAGGTGCACCGTGCCTCACATGCTGACGGTACCTACGCAGGGACTCTCCACCTACACAACAGAATAACGTTTAATCTTCCTAGTTGCCGTACAAACTATGTTCAACACTCGCCCTTGTATAAAATGTGTTCATCTTATAAAAAATCTGTCAAAATGTTGATATCTTCGACGCAACAGTCTCTACAATTAAGAGACATCTAACATCTTAATTTTCTAATAAATTGTTCCTATTTTTTTTTATCATCTTTCAAGAGTACGCGTTATTATTTGTGTTCACAATTAGAAGGACGTACACGTTAACGCGTGCCCTATGTATTATTCTGTTTGTTTGTGTATTTCCAGTTTTGTGAACCTACATTAAAAATAAAAAAACACAGCCTGAAGTCGTCCACTGCTGAACATACCTTCCCCAAAGAGCGCCACTTTCCAACTTTTGTTGGTTCTGAAGTACGTTTTCAATTGTAAGAATATATTATCAGAGATAGAAACTGTGAATAAACTTGGTTCATTCAATTTTAAGAAGATTGAGTTTTTTCTGTCGAGTCAATTTCGTTTATCGTGAATCCGCGAACGTCACAAAAGACTTCATTACATGTTAAATTCAAAGCCACATTATTTTAAACAAATTCCATAAATTGTCACAATTTTAAATAAATTCCACAAATTGACACAAAGTCCAATGCTTTAATTTAGCCAGAAATCGTGCCAAAAGACACATTGTTTGCCCTACCCTTCGCCTTAACTAAAAGACTTTGTATTTGCTACAGAGGTAGACGGCGGTAAGTCGGACCTGGAACGTCTCAAGAGCAGCTTGCATCACAAGTTCAACTGCACGTTGAAGGATGAACACAAGGTACGATCATCATTTTATTTCTATAAATTGTACACAGATTATTCTTGTGAGAAATTGAACTAGAATGTTCTAGTCTCTTATGCCTGTCTACACCAAAGACACCCGTCTCTCTAGGCCCAGGTTTCAACTCGTGTCAACTCAACACCAAATACTGCACGCTCATTGGTTGAAGACAGCAGACGATCAACAGGCAACTGGCAACCAATGAGCATTCAGTATTTGGTGTGCATTGGCGTGAAAAAGTAAGAAAAAAATCCGGAAATCGGTAAATAAATCACGGAGCTTTTAGAGTTCTTTTCTCGCAAATCAAAGATTGTGTGGACCTAAACTTTTGTAAACTTGTTAACAAACGCACGAGATCCCGGGGAAAGTGTTGCTCCATCATCATCATCATTAACAGCCTGAAGACGTCCACTGCTGAACATAGGCCTCCCCCAGGGAGCGCCACTTAGAGCGGCTGCTCGCCTCCTGCATCCATCGGCTCCCCGCGGCTTTCACCAGGTCGTCGGTCCACCTAGTGGGGGGCCTACGCTGCGTCTTCCAGTTTGTGGTCGCCACTCGAGAACCTTTCTTCGCCATCGGTTGTCAGTTCTACGAGCGATGTGCGAGCGAAGTGTTGCTTAGCTAATTGTATTTTAATTTATTTAGTGCAGACAGGCTCTTGCCAATATCGTAATTGAACCAGAGTGTGAACATTGCTAACGGAACAAAGACAAACGAAATAACTGAGGAGGTACTACGTTATTCCTTTCGAAGAAAACAGGTAGTTTTAAGTATTAATTGTAAAGATTCGGTTTCGCATTGGCAAAATACTAAATTAAAATATCTCCGTCTTTATCGAAGAGTACCCGCCATCTTTAGAGAATGTGTCTCTATTATACATGATTATTCTAATATACCACCTTTTCCTTCCAGACGATGCTCCACTACCACATAAACGAAACGTTACGGTATTCGAACCTGTTCAACGCATTGGAAGAGCTGAAAACGACCTACCCAGCCTTAGTGGAAGACTACTCGGTCACTGAGACAACGCTTGAAGAAGTGTTCCTTTCTTTTGCGAAGGAACAACGAGAAGCAGCCACGCAACAGACCAGAAATCATGTTGTGTAATGATGAGGGGAGAGTGGGAGAAGATGAGGGAAGTGGGAGAAGGTAAGAGGATAAGATAAGGGAATTGGGAGAAGATGAGGCAAGGTCGGAGAAGATAGGGAAAAAAGGAGAAAATAAGAAAGTTGGGAGAAGATGAGGGAAGGTGGAAGAATGTGAGGGAAAGTGAGAGAAGATAGTGGAAGTTGGGAGAAGATGAAGGAAAGTGGGAGAAGATTAGGGAAATGGGGAAGGTGCTAGAAGTCGAGGGGAGATGAGGGGTCAGAATTTATTTTCTACATGTGGTTACCGAAGGTAACATGTTCATTTTTATTAAGAAATTATTGTAAGTTAAGTGATTTAATTTAATATTCATTAGTTTTGTGCACAGTGCACACTTTCATGCTTCTTGTTTTAATCAACACTGATTCACCCATCACATTATTTGTTTGTTCTGTATAAGTAAATCCTGAGCGGGACTAAAAGTATCTTAGATATTTTCGAACAGGTAAAAATTGTCACAAAAATATTACAATCTAAAATATTATATTAGCATTAGGACATAGGTAAAAAAATAACAAAAATATGTTTGCAGTATATTTGGAATAATTAACCAGTGCCATTCTAAATGATATAACAGATGTCCAAAAAAGACAGGCCAAAGATTTTCACTCTATTATGGACATCCATCACTAAAGTTCTTTCTTCAGATCTCTATGGACCGAAAATTATACCTAAACCATTATTCTTATATATTTAATGCTAAATATTAAAATCGGACTGATTATAGAGCCTTATTATTGAAGCGATAAGCACAATTTACACTTTGAAATAAATCTTCGAATTTTTCCAGTTTCCAGTTTCCAGTAGGGTGTAATTGGGTCGTAACCTATAAAATAATTACCCCCGTATTCCAAAACATTTCTCCAAAAATCCTTCACTTGACTTCTACTTAACTTTGAGGGAAACTCAAAATACATCGCGACGTACCTTGAGTTGACAGTTGCTTCGCTTCTCTCGTTTGAGAAAAATTGACGCAGAAATGTCAAGTTGATTATATTGTCAACTAAAAATACCAAAACACAAAAATGAGGTTAATTCGAGGTTGAGTCGAGTGGAGTAATCTCGAGGTAACGTCTTAGAATATGGGGGTTAAAGTCGTTCATTTTTTCTCAGTCGATTATTTTGCTTGCTTCTGTTGAAAATACAAAGTCGAATTTTATTAATGATAATGTTAAAGATAGGTTTGATGCAAATTGATACATAGCTGAGTTACAAAAAATAACCAGCTTCAAGTATGTAGAAATGTAGAAGAACGGTTTATAGTAAACCATATGCTTATATACGCTTATAAAACGTATTTAATGTGAATGCATAGCTTTTAATATGTTATATGATAGCGTAACAAGCGTATTTTTTCATAAAAAACTTACTAGTAAATATTGTGTAACAGAGGAATATAGACTTGTTGTTTTGTTTTTTGTCTCTCTCTATTGCGTTTGATGTAGACAAAGATGAAACAAGACAAACACATTATGTAGTTATTCCATTGTTATTTACAGTATTTATTAGTTTGATTACTTATTAGTGTTTTGAAACTAAATATAAATTATATTTATAAAATACTATAAAGCTTTTAAAGGACTGGTTGGTTAAATATAAATTAGTCACAGACTAACAAAGCTAACCTGCCAATTAATCATTTCTATCCCATTTATTAGATAGGTTGTACAGTCCATTCTCAGCTATTTGACACACCAAACTTGATTGTACATGAACAATCAAGATCTACCCTCGGTTTCTCATAGGTACATTTGGTAAACTCTTGTTAACTTAACACACCGAATACTATACGCTCATTGGTTGACCACAGCCGATGATCAACAGGCAACCAATCAGCGTTCAGTATTTTTAGTCAGTATTTGTAACTTTTAACTAACGTACCAGAAACCGGGATCAATGTAACTCTGATAACAGAGGGCTACAGGTACTACGATTATAATTTGAGAGCTCTCTAGTATTCTACAAACGACTATATACCGGTAAATAGTGAGAATAATATTTATACACAAGTATTTTTATAGTCAAATAATATTTAATAGACCTCGTGAACCAAAATAACTGTAACGTTCCATAGTGTTATAACTAGTTTATAGTTATAAATATGATCTGTTCCTCTAGTATTGGAATGTATTACTGTTCTCGTTATCGACTATCGTAAACTATTTGTATGAAACCTTATGGGGCGCTTACACGGGCAATTTTTAAAAAGTAATTAATCCATCATCTGGATCAATTAATGAAACGGCAAATGTTTCTGAAATATTTTTTCTAACTGCTCCACACATCCAATTTAGTTCAATGTCAGCGACACAAATTGCCGGATATCGGTGGGTATAGTAAATAAGTCGACCACAAAGAGTTACAAACCGCTGCTGCTAGTATTAATACATCGTCCAAAGCGATAACGATAATTTTAAACTACTTGCTCGTGTACATGATATTATTGCCTGGTTTCTTGGAATTTCTTCATATCAATATTGTGGTTGCTGCAAAACATTATACCAAATTTTCCGGTTGCCGTAAATTGCTTGTTATATTTTGGTCATCCCAGGTATTATATACTCTTTGATCCCAACCGACCGGAATTGAGCAATTTTAATTGTTGTTCGTGTCAGCGTGCCTTTCTTTATAGTAGTCGTGTTAGATTTCATATAAATATTTTGTGTGGGTACATTCAAAAAATCTCGTAGGTACTAGGTTAGGGGGTAATGTAGCACGTAAATGAATGTATAAGTCGAATTTTCTATTAGACCTTTTTTGCAAACCAAAACCATTCTCTAAGACGTTCCAACTTTTTTCATTATCTAGTAATGTTTTTTTTTATTTTTACTAATGTTGGTACTATTAAAGTTCATGATTTATTTATTTGGTTTCATACACAAGAAAGGTAACAAGTTATATTGTTTGCTGTCATCCCAGTCCGCAAAAAGTTCTCTAAATAAAAATTTGACTATATGCAGTATTATTGTCTACATAATTATAATCTATGATATACTTCATACTGCCTGCCTTAAGTTAACGAGATGTAATCTCTCTAATTTGTAACTGCAAATAGCTAATTAATAATCGGAAATGATTCCGATTTGTTTGTGTCATACGGATGGTTAATTTTAAGTGATAAAGCTAATGAGGCCTTTGAAAGTACAGAATAACGTTGGGTGCTTACTCCTTTCCCTTTTAAATATAAGTTTGTACTTACAATTGAAAATAGATGTAACTAAATAGGAGATGAGATATAGCTAACCTCCTAAAACAGGCCTAGCGTCAAACTAATTTCCGTTCACAATATCACTGTCTTTCGACGTACAGTAAATTATGTGCGTTGCCCATGATTAAAGCGGAACATTTTCGATAATCTAGTGTCTCATCTTTCCTCATTACATACAGATGTAAATAATCAAATAATGATAAAAATAATGATATTTCGTAGTGTATCGGAGGTCCGAGGTAAATATTTAACTAAAAAAAACCCATATTCGATAATGGCATTATTTACTCCGGTACCTGTAGATTAACTTTCATTTTGTGAAATAATACATCAACTACATTGATCATTTTTGATGCTAGAAGGTTAAATAAACTATTTCCGCCACGAAACCGTACCTCTTTTTCTGGTAGAAACTGCTGTTGATCCACAATAAAGGCGGTGTTTGGCATGAGCATTCGCTTTAAGTGAATATTCGCATATTATTATGTTCGTTGTGAGCATTGGCCCGCTATGAACTCACCATCACGGTGCTCTGCTTGCTGTACTGGCATGCTGAATCATTGTAACGTTACTCACATCCCCATGCTCATGTCAGTTTTAAACTATCTGGTACCCAACTACTGTCCAATAAGTTTAGCATTTGTGTAGTTTCAAGTGCCTAAATGTGCTTTCATGTATACTTGTGTTTAATGTAAAGATGTTTATCCCCTAGCTTTAATAGTAAATGTAACAGGTAAAACTATATTTTATTGCGGCCAACCTGTGCAACTTATTTAGTTTTTTTAATATAAAAACTACAAATATTATTAAAATATTGAAAACACAAACTTTATTTATGATTGTATGATTACTAATCTTTGGAAAGCAGATTTTTCTTCAATAGCTGTACTAGTTTATTAATTAATAATTAACATTTTTGTACTTAATGCACATAAAATAATTATGTTTGTTTGTAAAAGACTGCATTTACATAAATGTTTCTATAGAAATAAAATATGCAAAATGCTGTGATGTGACTATGTGTTTCATTTGCCAAATTCCCTAAAATTATTCTAGGCAAAACTATTTAAAGTTGTGATTTTGCCGTGTCCTAGCCTTGTAAATAAAACAATACCTAACATTTAACTTTTCCTTTATTTTACATTCTAGTACTGAACACCCTAGAACTACAGAATAGATAGATGATAGTGTAACCATGAATAATTAACAAAATTGTGTGGCAGTGAGTCTGCCACCATTATGAACAATTGGTGTGACAAGGGTGTGACGGTGAGTCTACCCCCAATATGAACACTTAGAAAGCTTAAGATTATTTAATGGTGGTGGCACAGTAGAGCAGACAAATATTATATTTCACAGTAATTCATCTAGGAGTAAGTGGGTTGTTCCCCCTTCTCATCTTCGCCCCTATGGTGCAAACTTCCACAGTGTAACAATGCATTGTGCAGAGGTTTGCGAGTTTACTTCTATATGCATTACTGCACCAGTTTCTGCAGTGAGCTGTTTGTGCCCTTGCACATGAGGATGATAGAAAAGTACTTAAAAGACTAGATAATCACTGGTATTTAAAATAAATAATGATTATTTAGTAACAGATTTGCCACATTATCTTTATTATGAGATGTGATAGCATGTAGTAAAGTATAAACATAAAATACTTCACAATATCACCTTCACAAGTAAACATTACTAATAGATATTGCTTGGGATATTGCCAAAATAATGAAAACAAGACAAAATTTGATTTATGTGAGTAAAACTTACAACAACTAGTCTAGAATGTGAAACTATTACTAAAATAGTTGCTACAAATGTGACAGATAAATGATTGCCTAGCATTATTAATATTACCTGTATATTTAAGTTTGCACATTCATATTTACATCATTTGTTTTCCTATCCATACCATACTGGCCAATATCTGTAGCAACTACATCACTTTGTTAAAATACTACATGATAATAAAGATGATATAAATTAGGTAATTCACACTATTATGGCTACGTAATCAACAGTTTTTCATGTTTAATACTTATAATATCTGTTTGTCTTACTTTGTGTAACTGTAATGAATAAACATACACAAAATTAGGAATTCATTGCAACTATCAATTTGTTTTCAATGCCTAGTAAGTAATCACTATCAGCATATTATCATACTAATAGCTTGTAATAACTTTAGTCAGCTTTTTGCTACACAATGAAATTGTGATATTTGATGAAATTACCTTTTGTCTAAGCATAAACGCTAATCATACTGATACATTGAAGGTTGCATTATACATTTTATGGATTATATTATATGTTCGAAAAACTGGCTACACCAAATTATAGTTTTCATGATATGGTAACAAATACAATAACAGCCACTAGGTTACCAATTTATTATTTCATAAATTAAAATAATCTAAATGGTGGCAAAAAAACATTATGAATGATAAGCGTGATTGGATTGGTTTACTTATAAATTAATTTCAATCTACTATCCTCTGCAATCCATTCTTATTGAATACGCTTTTTACGCTATCAAATACATTATCAGGCGCGACTTCAGCGTTGATTCTCTGCACCATGCCCTGCTGGTCATAATGTTCAATGATTGGCATAGTGTCGTTCAGATATGTGTTGAATCTTTTCTGCAGACTTTCTAGGTTGTCATCGGAGCGGCCGCTACCAGCCGCTCCGCGGCCCAGACAGCGCTCCGTGCAAATATCGCGAGAACACTCAAAAAAGAGCACGAACAGAAGTTTGGTTTTGTCGGACATGACGCGCTCCCAACCGTCTAAGTTGTCCTTGTTCCGCGGGAAGCCATCGATGAGGAAGCGCGACTTGCCAGACTTCTGCATGGCCTTGTGTAACAGCGAGCACGTCACCTCTACCGGCACGATCTGTCCGTTGCGTATCTTTTCTTCAATCATTTCACCGTACTCGGAGCCTGGCCGCTGGCGCTCCTCGCGCAGCAAGTCACCTGCAGAGAGGTGCACGAACCCAAATTCATTGGAAATGAAAGAGCACTGGGTGCCTTTCCCAGCACCGGGCGCTCCTAAAACGAACACTACTTCTGGCACCATTTTGTTCAGGGTTCGAAAACACTGTCGCAACACGCCACTAAGCATGAACTTGCAAGACGAGGACGGACGAGTCGGACGACTAATTTATTTAGTTGAATTCCAATTAATTTAAATAAAAATTGCGCACGTCGATGGCCTTGGCGCTTGGCGCCTTGGATCTTTTTTCCTTCATGTTTTGGTTTGACGTTGACGTTTGCAATCTTGACGTTGTTGACAATAACAACTACATTGGTTTCGACGCACTGATTTAAAATATTTCCATTTGATCCACAGGTTATAAGAAAAACCAATCCCTGTTGGTGGGTTAGGTCGGAGCGTAGTCTAGCAGCTAGACTGCTAGGCCTTCGCCTTACTATATCGGCACCGGTAACCAGAGTATATAATACCTATCCGGTACCATAAGTATCAACCACAGAATTCCCCCTATTACATAGGTCCAGAATCGAAGTCTCCATACTTAACCTTGTTTGAACATGAATCAAACCATAGAGCACATTTTTTTTTTCTTCTAATGTCAGTTCCTCTTTCAACATACCATATAAATAGTATTACCCGATTTAGTCGGGTACCTAAATACAAATCTAGCTAGATGTAAAATGTAAATAATAAAACTTATGTAACGCCTACATTAAAAAAATATAAAATAATAAAATTAATTACCATCATACTACTATCTATAGACAAGAAAAAGGTCTATAAATAGCTCATGCAATCTTTTAATAAAATGGATTCAAATTAAGTATAACCAGCAGTTTATTCAACATTTCTTTTAATAACTCACGAGTTATTCAATATTACCAAGTTAAAGGGATTAAAGAACAACAGTTATGTAGGTACAGGCGGTCTAGCAAAGATACCAACCACTAACGCTAACTCCAAAATGTACTGAAATGACATTTCGGAAATCGCCAACTTTTCCGTAGCGAATGTCATTTCGATACATTTTTGGAGTTAGCGTGTGGCGTTAGCGTTAGCGATCGTGATCTTTGCTAGACCCCCTGGGGGTCTACACACGCTCGTTTTCCGCACACGCTACGGAAATAGCCGTAGCGTGACCAAAATGGTAGCAAAATGGCATAGGTCACACCAGACGCCTAATCCGCAGCGCCGTACGGAAAACGCTCGATTGTCTATGGACTGAGCGTGAGGTCTAAATAAAAAAGTAAAAACTGAACAACAATGGCGGTGATAATTTAAAATAGGGAGAATTCTGTGTGATTTGATATAATATAGCTCCAAAAGTTGAATGGTATAATAAAAAACTTTTTTATTATTTTCATAATATTGTTCTAAATGCTGATTGCAAGCAAAGTTGTAAAATGGAAATAAGAAGTTTTATATGATATTACGGATATCACACATGGATCTATTAAAAAATTTCATCCATGATACCTATTTATTGTTACGAAAGTAAAGTAAACTTGGTAGAATAACTTTTATTTTATTGTATTTTAGATGGATAGACCACGTGCACACGTGTCCCACAACAATTTGATGAGAAGGGGATTCTCATTTTTACCACTGATAGAGTGGCACAGGGGGTCTAGCAAAGATACACACGCTCGTTTTTCCGCACACGCTACGGAAATAGCCGTAGCGTGACCAAAATGGTAGCAAAATGGCATAGGTCACGCCAGACGTCTAATCCGCAGCGCCGTACGGAAAACGCTCGATTGTCTATGGACTGAGCGTGAGCTCTAAATAAAAAAGTAAAAACTGAACAACAATGGCGGCGATAATTGAAAATAGGGAGAATTCTGTGTGATTTGATATAATATAGCTCCAAAACTTGAATGGTATAATAAAAAAACTGCTTTTTTATTATTTTCATAATATTGTTCTAAATGCTGATTGCAAGCAAAGTTGTAAAATGGAAATAAGAAGTTTTATATGATATTACGGATATCACACAGTAGTATAATGAATAGGTATCATGGATGAAATTTTTTAATAAGTCCATTTATTAAAAAATTTCATCCATGATACCTATTCATTATACTACTCTATGTACCTATTTATTGATACGAAAGTAAAGCAAACTTGGTAGAATAACTTTTATTTTATTGTATTTTAGATGGATAGACCACGTGCACACGTGTCCCACAACAATCTGATGAGAAGGAGATTCTCATTTTTACCACTGATAGAGTGGCACAGGCCCACAACCAGAGCATAATAACATTAATAACTTAAATAGAAAATAGCCCGAACGTGAAATAATTGTAGTGGTCATGTCGTTACTAGTTACTATCCAGTGTATTCATTTGGCCCAATACTTCGCCAACACGTAATAAATGTCGCATATTGCGTTATGCAGAAATAAAATAATTCGTAAAATAGCCCGCGTTATTCCGTTGTATGGGATGAGGCATCTGTACTGTAGGTATTATATTATCTGGGGCAATAGCCAGATTTTACCTTATCTCAACAACTTTAACACAAAATTGATGTAGATTTGCTTCACGAAATCACGAAATCCAACAAGTTATCGATCGACAGGTTCGAGTAGCGAACGTTAACATGACATGCATGAGTTCGGGCGTACGCGCAGGGAGCGTGAACGACTACGACAAAATTAGCGATAGCGTTTGTCAAAAGCTAAACTTAGGCCTCAACACATCACGCTACCGCCGTGGGCGTTATCCACGATGATGTTTGCGACCGAGTTAGCGTGACCCGATGTCGCTTATCCGCAGGGACTGTCATCTCCATACATTTTGGCGTTAGCGTTTAGCATTAACGCCAATGGAAAGGGATCTTTGCTAGACCCCCTGGATAATCAAGGATTTAAAATCACAGACCTTGAGGTAAGCACATATCTATAGGTATGTAGGTATGGATATAGAATACATATATATACCCAACTACAGTATAGATAGGTATATAGGTGTTTGATAGTTCCACGGATCTTCTAACAGAGGGCATTACAAACGAGTTTTTTTTTGGGTGACAAAAATCTCAAGAGGGCTCTCTATTCCCCGATACTTATACTACTCTATGCAATAATCATAGACTACTCTTACAGTTGGGTAGGGTGGTAGGTAGGTTATAAAATTGCGCTTCTTACCCACTGCTCAACTAAATTGCTCAACTGCATTAAGTTGAGCAGTGGGTAATACCAATGGCTCAACTGGTAATTCTCAGCAGTGAATAATAGCTAGGGTTAGGTCATATCATCTGGGTTGTAAAATGTCTGTCTCCAAAATAACGTAGTTTCAGAATCACTATTTAGCCAAAATTGTAAAATGACTTCTTCTTTATTGGCTTTCTATCGCTTTTTTGCAATAATTCTGCCAATGTCAAGTGAGTAAAATTTGTACGGTTATGTCAAGTCAGTCATAATTTGTCAGTCAAAACGCAAACAGTAAAAATCATGGAGGTAAAAATGGAGGATATTTTACTGAAGGCTCTAAAAAAGGCCGTTGAAGCAAAAACGAAAATGTATGGTTTTATGATCTTGGAACCATTTGCCAACACTCGTGCACATTCACGAACACTTAACGGATAATAATCCCCCTTATTACACATTAAAGTTCAAGATACACTAGTTTTGAAAAATAAATTCAAAATTCACAACCGCCATTGTCGGATTTTCTTCAAAGACCGTTAAATGACTTATGCCATTGACAGAAGTCATTTTGACAGACGTCATTTTTGAGTTTCTCTTCTTCTTTAATATGTTCTATCTTAGTCCTGGCAAAATTGTGGTCACCTCTCCACAAAGGCCATTAATCAAGAGTTGAAGTTGAAGTTCTTCTCTAGTGCTTTTTATATTTACTCGTTATTTTTGACAGATGTCATTTTTGAGTTTTTATTTTGACTAGTGTTATTTTTTGCAGATGTCATTGTTGATGTAGTTTGACATCTGTATGTCATATTTGACAGGTGTTATTGGACAGATTTTTCATTTTTGAGTTTTTTTTTGGGTCTTTGAAGAAAATCACGTGCAATTTTGCGAATGGATTTATTTTTTACCATGGATGTTTTGAAACACCCAGTTTCAAGTAAGGCTCTCACAACTTGTAGGGTATCATGGTCCCAGACCCCCTATTTCGGGATAACATACCAATTCAGGGTCACCTTGTATAAACTTATCTAAAACAAAAGCCGAGCCCGTACCACACACGCCTGGATTCAATTATCCTGGACTTAAATACTAATTTTATTTGCTGTTCCATATGTTATGATGTGCCAAATTACATCAAAATTTGTTCAGCCGATATCAAATACATATTTGGTTATTTATTATGTTCTTGTCGCCATCAGTAGGGTTTATAAACTGTAATCAATAACTTTTAATTTTGTTACTTATGGATGTATTACATTAACTTCTAATTATTTTACTATATTGCATGGTGAATTTAAATAACTTAATATCCGCACTCTTACAGCTGAATAACCATTCGTACATAAAATAATTATTATACCTACTGCAAAACTTCGTCTGTTCCCATTTATGCTAAGCGCCTATCCACTTTATGTAACTTTCTATTGTACTCAAAGACTTTCTAATAGGGGGAATTCTGTGATTGTACTATATTAGTTTTAAGTACCCACCTTCATAATATAAGAACTTGTTTAATGCATAACACATGGAGCTATTAAAAAAAGAAGGAGGGAATCCAGTCTGATCCGAAACTGAAGCACCCTTAGGAAGCCGGAACGCTTCGTACGTACGAGCGAAACACTCGCACACTCACATCAGCAGCCGATCGCCCTACTTTCATCTGACACACGTATGTAATATGTCCGCCATTTTGGCCTTCAGTTCGGTGTCAATCAAAATTCAATCCTTCTTTTTCTTATTTCATCCATGGCATAACATGTATTTCTGATATAGTGAATTGTATTCTTTTTGAGAAATAAATATCTTAAACCACAAATCCGATAATGGCGGTAGTGAATTACAGTTTATCAAAAATAAGAAGTGCAGTATGAAGTTGACATGATTAGTGATTGACACTGTCAGATTAACTGGTCTAGGGATGTGAACGAAATAATCGCTATCGGATAAACCAGATTTTAATGAGAAATCGCTACTGATTCTACATATTTATTTAGTAATCGTTTCGTTTTTTCATATGACCTCAGTAAGAGAACGAATGATTGTAATACTTATAATGAATTATATCAGCATGAAATGTATGCATCGATAATATAGATAATAATATATAAATATTAAATAACTAATAAAATACTACTACTACTACTGGTTCTGTACTGGGTGGGTCATTTAAATTTAAATAGGCTTTTCTTTTCTTCTCATGAGATGATTAATTTTATAGGGCGAAGATATATTAAATATTAAATAAAAAGGTTTTTGTTCCGCGGCATAGAACACAATCTTCGCAAAAATTATCAGTTGTTTTATAGAAAAATTACCGTTTATCTTGATGAAATGTATGGAAATGCTGATATTTTTCTAATGTTTTTTTAACTACATCTAAAACGCAAATGTAGGTTATCAACAGACATTTTTTATGCTGCCACCATTAAAAATACCGAAATATATGAATTTACTTACTCCCGGTGTCTCCCTTGGTTCAAAAGTATTCTGTGTTAATCCAGTGTACCTACAAGATATCTGTATTCCAAACATCCAAATTCGTAGCGTGAATAGGGCACAAACAAGCACACACAACTTTCGCATTTATAATATTAGTGTGATAGTATGATTCTTTTTTAGTATAGGAAATTCATCCTGACTTCTCCACCTAAAACACCCTCAAAAATATTAATCCCCTAAGAACCCCCATTCCCCTTTTACCACAAAATTTAGGGAAAAAATCTCTAGCTTGGTATACCTCGAAATGTCAAAGTGTACCTATTAGATTTGATCAACTGTAAATAAATGATAAATAAATCACACATCAGAGCCAAGGGAATATTTTATTCTCGTTGGTTCCTAATATCGTGGTTGTGGCTTAGAGCATCTATAAAGATTGTAGTGATATTTCAATCGACACCAGCATCTATTGAAACAATTTGTATTATAATTTAATAGGTTTATTTTTAAAATATACATGGTACATTAAAAACTGAAAATCATTATAAAAATACCAAATACTTAATCTAGTCTAGAAAACATGTGGTATGTACTGTCTGGGGTACTGGTGTGCATTGATGCTGCAAGTTGCACAGCTTCCTGAAATCAAGAAATAAATTAAATTATAATTTCTTTCACTTTATGTAAATAAATACTATTTAATCACAATTATTCAGAAAATGTATAAGTGTGTCCTCAAAATAATTCAGAACAGGTCTGTGATATAATCATCATTACATAGAACTTCACTATAATAAAAATATAAATTTGCACATCGATTTTTAATTCTTGTTCCATGGTACTAATGGTACTACCAAAGATTACATAAAAAATAAAAATTCGTAACATCAAGTTTGTTTAAATTAATGAACAGCTAAGATTTGAATGAAAGGTAGTTTTGTGTTATTTGGTGGTTTGCCTTGTTTTAGCATAATATCCATATTTATATAATATAATTACATAACTTGTAGATAATAATAGGTGCTTACCATAGAACCAGCCATAGAGTTACATCCATTCTGGACCAGCCCAAATGTTAAACTTGCAGTCCCACTGCACACTGAAGAATCTAGAAAATAAAGCACCAAATGTTAATAAAAATGGTTAAAAAACAATTTATGTTTGCACATTTTTAATATTTTCAGTCCTGTTGAGCTTGTATAAACCGTCATTATGGCATCTGGGCGGATTTTATCATCAGTGTTGTTTTATTAATCTACAATAATCCATACAAAAGGCAATATACAACATATATTGAATAAGTAATTTCTTACCATTAACAAATTCAAGTACCACTTTCATTTTCCATTGCCACATAGAAGTCATCTGTAAAAAAATGGCACTTTAATACCTGTCTAACATTTAAAATACAATATTATCGTTAGAAATCATTCAGTCCTGTTGAGCTTGTATAAACCGTCATTATGGCATCTGGGCGGATTTTATCATCAGTGTAGTTTCATTCATCCAGACAAGAGGCTGTGGTTGTGGGTGTATAGATGTATACCCGCTACCTACCTATAATACTACCTAAAGCGTTATTTATATACATACTAAATAATATCCAGGCCCGATAGCTCAGTTGGTAGTAGCCCTGCCTTCTGAACTGAGGGCTGTGGGTTCGATTCCTACCGAGGACAAACATTTGTGTGATGAACATAGATGTTTGTTCTGCGTCTGGGTGTTATATTGTATTCTATGTATGTATTTACAAACAAGGAAAAAAGTATCTAAGTATTATATCAGTTATCAGGTTCCCATTGTACAAGCTTTGCATAGTTTGGGCTAGATGGCGCTGTGTGTAATGTCCACACATATTTATTATTTATTTTTTATTTAATATATACTCAATAATACTTGCTTATAAGAACATTAATAGACAGTAATAGACTAACTAGGGCGTAGAAAAGTAGTTTCCTTTAAATACCCGTAACACGGATATCAAAATGCAATAATATAAGTAATAATAATAAATTTATGTTTCTTACCATTGGCAACTCCAAGCAACTTTCATTTTCCATTGCCGCACAGAAGTCACCTGTAAAAGAAATGGAACTTTCAACACCTGTCTAATATTAAAACTACGATAGTTTCATCCGTCATCCTTCAGTCCTGTTGAGCTTGTATAAACCGTCATGGTTGCATCAGGGGAAGTTTTATCATCATTTGGAGTTTGTTCATGTGCAAATGTGGCAGGTTGATGCTAGGCCTTAATATCAATTTACTAATTATTGTAGTGCCATTTTGAATAAGTACTTTATCTACAAATTATAAAGGTAAAACACAAACCTGCAATAATGCTGGATAATCATGCCAGTCAGTGTGCATCTGAGAAGAAAAATAAATATATTAGCTTGTTATTATTACACTGTAAATAATTGTCCATATTGTGTGTAAATCAGGGTAAACTTGGGTTTGTCCTCATTACTTCAGAACAGGTCTGTATTTGTCATCATTTCAACATTTTAATTTTCTTAACAAACTACAAGAAAGTGATTTAAAATGTCTAATTATTTGACTTTGTTTACAGTACAACTCACCTCTATACAATTCCAGACTATTACAATGCCAGCTCAGCTATTCTGGAAATAATACACAATATATTTATTTCATAGTTTTGGTTTTTATTCAAGTAAGGCACACTGAGACCAACTTCTGCTGTTATTGTTAACGTTACAAATTAATCTCAATGCCAAAGTAATAAAATAAACTCACCATAGTAGCCACCTTTCATGTAATTAAAATTAAACAATACCTTTTATAATAGAAAAATTATAATTTAAAAATAATTACAAGTATAATTAAAGAGCTCCCTTCTCCATTCTAATTGTTAGTGATAACAATTCTTACCAAGGAAAAGATGTAATTCCAATATTTATCATAGATATATTTAATTGTCGCGTGACGCTACAATAACAGCCTTGAATTACCCAAAATGGCGTACAATATAACAATGCAATGCATATTATACGTGTATATCGACCAGCAATATTACTCAGTTATAAATACATCACTCTCTAGCACTCAAACTGAATAAGGCGAAATAAGGATGGTCAAATAAAATTAACGTATGTTCAATTGAGAAATAAACAATCGAATAAGTGCGTGAGGCGCGCTCGATAATGTTACATATATTACAAATACGGATTGCTTTAGCTACGACGTTTACAACTTGTCCAAGTATTGAGTTACGTCGGGAAGTCCCTCCTTCAGTCCTTTCCGTTTCCTTGTCTCCTGCAAAAGGAAAATACATGGGGTTGTACTAATGCTCATGAACCATTGGCGCTATCTATACTAGCATCATTATGAAATGTATCGCTTGTCGCTAGCATGCGGTCCTGGGACATAAGGATAGCGGTCCTGCGCAGCGTGAGGCGAGGCGCGAGCTACGTTCTACGTCGCGGCGCGCCGCACTGTCACCGGCGAGCGAGCGGCGCTTGCCACTCGCCCGCCTACAGCGAGGCACGGGGCCGCGAAGGTATTCGTGAGCATCGTTCTAACTTATACAACATGAACTTCAATTGGTATGTCATACTTAAGGGACCCTGATAGGACGACGAACTCGTTTAAGGAATTCGGTCAAGGATGAAGTTCAACTACACCCAGCACGCTGGGCTGTCTTCGTCGCGTCGGTAATATTATAACGTAAACTTTATATGGAATTTTGTTCAATGATGAACTATTAATTTAGAAAGTCGTCTAAAAAATGTGGTCTATCTTGGAGAATAGAATTACTTAAAGCCTTTCAGGATATAATATACCAGTTCAAACATACCTGTACAACAGCGTAGGGCTTGCTGCCCGCCTCGCAGGGGTCTCCGGGCAGGATCTGCCAGTGATCGAACACGCACTGCGGGAAGGCTTGCCCGCCGGTGTTGGAGCGCAGGTCGGCCGTGAAGCCGAACGACTCGTTGACGGGGAGGTACGCCTTCACCACGAACATGGGCGTGCCGGCCACCTGCGACTCCTCGAACACGTGCCCGCGCCGACGGTTCAGGACGCCGTAGATACCGCCCACTGCTACCTCGGGACACTATGGAGATACGGTGTTGGAGGAAAATAGTGGCGGACAATTGCACTATGACCTAAGTTTGCACTTGTACCCAGATGACAAGCACAATATAGGTGCGAACTTAAGAGCTGTCCAACTTTAGAAAGTTACGTTTCATGTGATTATTAAAACACTTTTTGTAATACTTAATTGGTAGTTAATTTTATGAAAAGTTTTACATCAAATAAAACAGCTTTTTGTATTGATACTCTATTTGCATTATTTATATTTATTACAATAAACTATGCTTCAACTTCCATCTAACATGATTCAAAACATAGCTTTCATTTGTATGCAGTTCGGATATCATCCAAAATCAAGGATATGCCAATAATAGTGAAGTTGTTAAAATTTCATTTAGAATGTTAGAACCCCTATTCAGGCAAGGAGTTTGTGAGGTTTCCATGCCCAAAACAAAGAACTGTTTGCTCTGCCACGTCTCGGAAAGGCGGAGCTATCTAGTGCGAGCTAGTCCGCTCAGGATAGACGTGGGGAAGGAGCATGCACAATACAAGGTATGAAAAAGTTTATACTAAAATAGGCTAAAAAGTAGAAACCAAATACATTTTGGCGTTAGGCGACGAAAGTTCCTATAGCATCATTTGGGCCATAGACATAGAATGTCTTGTATCTACATACTTCAAATGGTTTCAACAAAGTATGAGGTAATCAACTAAGCTGTAACAGGAAAAAAAATGTGTTTTATCCTGTTTTTTTCTAAACTTTATCAAACTCTGTTTATGCATGCTATAGCAATAGGTGTAACAACATGATACATATCTTGTCAAATCTTTATTTTTTTACTAACAGGATATGGTAATACATCACACAAAATTGGTTCAAGGATGGTGGAAGGGAGGTACTAACCTGAATCTCGCAAAGATACACCGGCTCCATGAGCCTGGGCTGCGCTGTCAATAGACACGCGTACAACACTCTCCTGGTTGTTGGAATGATTTGACCGCCACCTCTGCAATCATGATAAAATGGTTAGGATGACAAGCTCAAAGATTTACAAGTTTTGGATTAGAGAAAATTTGCCAAGACCGCTTTTTGCAAACGTAGTATATGGCGCCATCAGACTTGGCGGAGCGATATCGCTCTATTTTGTTGGCTAACCTTGATGGAATTTGTGCGGAAACAGCGAATAGAATGTTATCGCAAACGAAGCAGACGGCGTCACTTATACCTAAGAAGACAAATAGTAAAAACCAATAGCAAACCTGTGGATAGCGTCCGTGTGCAGGGTAACATCATAGATGTTAAACCGGACCCCTCTCAAGTTCTCCTCAGCCATGACGCCCTCCTTGGCGGCCCATTGGAAGCCGGCCACCACGGAGTCCTTGATCTCGTTAAGGTACTGCACTCCCTTGGTGCAGTCCACCAGTAGGTTGGGCCCGGTGCCCTCTGGACCGAAGCACCAGATTTTACGCGCTTCCGTCACGTCGTACTCGTACTTGTCGGTCAGGTAACGGGCGCGGGTCTTGAAGTCGTCGCGGGGGTTCACTTTGCCCTGTGGGGGTGAGGAATAAAATAAAAAAAACTGCAAATGCCCAATGTTCTGTTACAAGTATATGCTCTAGTGTGTAATTAAGTATAGACAAGAGTCTAGTCTATACTAATTACTCACCAAAGCAAAAACGATCAGATGAAGACTAAATAATTTGTGGTAAAAAAAATCCTAATAAAATAAAACTTTAATCTTCAAGTTTTTAATTTAATGACACAATCCTTGTAAAGTAAACCAAAATAGCTTAATCTTAGATATTACCCTACTTTGCTTCCAATTTAAAAAACAAATCCCTTGTTCCCTAGATACTGAGAATCTTAGTAAGGGTCTAGGATCTATGGTATGTGATTATTGGGCTTTATTTAATTATTTAAAGTACTCACGTCATCGATATCCTCAGCGAGACCGTCGGGCATGGGCTGCGCCCTCATGAAGAGACGGTTGTGCTTGTTGGGAGACTTGGAGAGGCACATCTGGTCAGACTCCTCAGCCACAGTCTCTCGGTATGACACCACGGGGTCAGACTTCTTGATGGGGATGCAAGCGTGGTCTTCTTCCAAGTCCTAGCATGGAATGGAAAAATTGTTAAAGCGCTAGTCAAAAGACAGGTGTAGAAAATATATTGGAAAATTCAAAAAAAATTTTGCAAAAATCGGTAATTTCCTGCAAGCATCTATCAAAGCCAACTATCAAAGTGGGATTGGGTGGCTGGCAGTTGTTCCAATGGCAAAGCCACCTACTGCACGGAATGCAGGCCAGTTACAGTACCATTCTGCCAATGATAGCGGAAAGGTGGGACTGCCTCCAACTCAGCATTACTGCAACCAACAAGTTGTCGCAGCACTAATGGGTAGGTTTTAATTTCGATTTTTTCTGTATGATTATGGGTGTAAACAGGCTGAAATAAATGTTTTTTTTTTCTGCAAACAATAAAATTACAAGAATTGCTGATATCAGTCCAAATATCAAATACAAAACCATATATTTGTAGTGAATCCATAAACATCTGAGCTAGTGTTCCGTTTCAGGAATTGGTTGCTTCACCTATTATTAACAGCTAAATGTAATTTATTTCTTTATTTTTTTAAGTGTGAACCTGAAACTATACCTTGAGACAGATTTCCAAATGCAATTCTCCGGCGCCGGCGACGATATGCTCTCCAGACTCCTCGTTGATGCATTGCACCATGGGGTCGGACTTGGCGAGACGCTTGAGGCCCTCCACCAGCTTCGGGAGGTCAGCCGGGTTCTTGGGCTCCACGGCCACGCGGACCACAGGGGATACGGAGAACTTCATCACCTGAGGGGAGGACAATGGCTGGACTTACATTTTTACTTTACTATGCATGTCTGACTAGCTAACTGCTAGTTACTATTACAATTCAAGGAACCTGTACACAGTATGTTGCAAAAATATTACATATTATTGGTTGAGTGGCGACCACGAACCGGAAGACGCAGCGTAGGCCGGCCCCCCCACTAGGTGGACCAACGACCTGGTGAAAGCCGCGGGGAGCCGATGGATGCACGAGGCGAGCAGCCGCTCTAAGTGGCGCTCCCTGGGGAAGCCTATGTTCAGCAGTGGACGTCTTCAGGCTGTTAATGATGATGATGAAAGAACATTTTACAACAACTAGCTTTCATTTAAACTCACCTTCATGTTGTGTGCGTTCTTGAAAGTAGTAATGGTACCGGTTTTGACAAGGAACTGGTCAACTCCGACAAGACCGCAGATGTTACCAGAGGGCACATCCTCAATGGCCTCCACATAACGACCCATCATCAAGATGGTACGTTGGATGGTCTTCTCATACAGATCCTGGTGATGATAAATAGAAAGTTTTGTAAGTTCAAAAATCTCTTGAACAAATGTTCTTTTATGGAAATAATTAGGACTAAGCAATGATCATACAAGTACTAAGTAGGGCAAATGTTTTAGACAACTGACTACGGAAAAAATGTATCGCTTGTCGCTAGCATGCGGTCCTGGGACATAAGGATAGCGGTCCTGCGCAGCGTGAGGCGAGGCGCGAGCTACGTTCTACGTCGCGGCGCGCCGCACTGTCACCGGCGAGCGAGCGGCGCTTGCCACTCGCCCGCCTACAGCGAGGCACGGGGCCGCGAAGGTCCATTACAAATTACAAATTTCATAGAACATAAAAGCATATAAAATCTTGAAATCAGTATCGACAGTCATGTAAAGATAGCAGGAAAAAAGCAGGTGCAAATCAGAAAATTCAGACTGAATATTAACATTTTAAATCCTCTAGTGACTATTATTACCTCCTTCTTGCCAGGTTGGTAGTTGGGTCCCATAATGCGAGCCTTCTGTCCGGTGATGACCTTGCCGGAGAACACTCGACCGAAAGCATAGAAACGTCCCTTGTCCGATGTCGGCACCATTTTGCTCACGTACATCATCAGTGGTGCCTCAGGGTCACAGGTCTAAAAAACAGTTTGTTATGTAGCTTCCTCTGGCGTTATTTCTTTGTCTTATCTTACTTTGGCTCATCACAACTCACATATTGTCATTACCAAAAAATATACATAACCCCAAAGAACGTAAACTAGAATTCGTCCAGCAACTTCAAATTCCATGGAACTAATAGAACAGGTACATACTAAACATATCAACTCGATTCAAAACTCATGGTCAAATTAAATCTACTCTCAGTTTCTCACCAAATCTATGGCCATGGTAAGTCAATCAACACCTCACTTTTTATAAGGGTTGATTTTCAAAGCTAAAATAGATTAGGTTATACATACAGCATACTAACTTCATATATCATATTCATTATATTTATTTTTTTTAAATGATCTCATAACTTATCTAACTCAAATAAATTCGTTTGTATATCAAAATAGTTCCTTACAAACAAAATGAAAATAACATTAATCTGTTATACATCTACTCATCTGAGTGTAAAAATTTACATTATACAAGTTTATGTTTTGCGTTAATGATTAAAAACGGAAGATACTTGAACAGGAAGTATGTAAACAATAATCACCTTGATACCAAGAGCGGCCTCGTCGTCATGGGGTCCTTCATACAACATCTCCATACGGTATTTCTGTGCGACGACGGGTGATGGCAGGTGGATAGCTATCATCTGAAGCAGAGCCTCGCCGGCCGGCAGCCAGCTACGCATCACAACCTGGACGACAAACATTCTATATTAATACTTTGTTATTTGTTACTTCAAGCATATAAAAAAACCTATAAAATACAAAATAAATAGGAAATAAAATTTTTAAGTAACATTATGTTGTTCTACAATAACAGCCATTTTTTGTTAACAATGGATTTACACAATAAAGCAGTGTAATTTATTATTTACTGGTGCAAAGTTCACCTATAATTATGTCGACGCTGAGCGATTATTATAATTGAATTACTCAGACTAAAATAATTGGAGTTTGCTATGTTGCTGCTGAAACAAGTCTATAAATAAAAAGACTATGCCAATACAATTCTGAAACCTTTATACTTCCGATTGAAGACAGCTGCAAACTACTGCTATTTTGGTTTCTTTAACATTTAGTATTCCATGAAGGAATAAATGTATTAAATGAAGGAATAAATGTATCTATCATTTATGGGGTCATATACTATGAGAGTGTACAACCAATTCCAGAAAGAAGTATAATGTAAAGTCCCCATTGACACCTAGAGGCCTATGTTAAAGCAACTAGCAACATTAGGGACTATCCCATATAAATTAAAAACTATAAAAGAAAATGTACTTGGGTTACTCTTATACAATAATTAAATAATTTTCATTTCATTTTCATTTCTATGAAGCATTTTCTATCTATTTTAATTATTATGCAAGACTAACTATCGCAGGCCATGCAAATCTTTCCGTGTCATGTTCTTGACCTCGCAAACAAGATAACAAGTGTATGATGTTGATGACCCCGTTTTGAACAATTATTACAAAATAGTATACAAGAAATGCAAATTTGAATTATAGCAAAATGATAACTTCAAACAAAAGGAATAGTATTACGATAATTTATTCGATAAGTTTGTCAACTCATGGAAATTTTATAAAGTGAATAATATATGCTCATTGGCTGAATACATCCAATATTCAACCAGCAACCAATGAGTGCTCAGCATTTACAAGTTGACACAAGCATAACTTTAACAAGTGTATGAGACACCGAGGGTTAGTGAAGCTCCTATTGAAAACTTGTTATAGTACTTCAGCTGCTAACCTTGAGAAGAGCTTTGCCATCCTTGTCAGAATCCTCGTGCTTAAGGGTGACTCCAATCTTCTTAAGAAGACCATCAATCTCCTCCTTCTTGAAGTTCATGATGGCATCGAACACCTTGTAGATGGGGTCCAGCACATACATACAGAAGGAACGCTTGTTCTCGTTATCCCTTTGCTTGGCCCACTTCTTGGTCTTGGCGTTGAAGAAGTTCTCTCCCCACAACCTGATGGAAACGAGGATTTGATCAAATTCAAGACCTATTGACCAGAATGCCAATAGAGAATGAACCTTAAGATTTAAAACTGAAGACATAATATTAATATAGTATAATAAATAATAATAATGGTTTCCTTTGTATCTTAACATGTGTTATGAATGTCCACATAAGACAACTCATCAATCCACGCTAAGAAATCAATGTTCGTCCCGGTCTGCCGCTGATTTAGAGTACCAAGAGCTCTAACCAGTATCAATGGGACGAATAACATGAAAATTTAGGATCACTACTACGAAAATGTATACTTTTAGTTTGGAAACTTGGTGTAAAAGTGGTTGTGGTCCAATATAGAGTAACATAAATAAGACAGAAACATTTAAAACCATTCTACTTCTCTTCAATGTTTCACAATTCAAGTTAAAAATAGTCAACTGAACCTTCCAACCCCCAATGTCAGTCAATCCAAGAATCTTAACAAGTTACTATTGCCCTCCCACAGCAAAGTTATAAGGGCGTAGGTCGGAGCTTTCGTAAGGTCAAATTTTATGCAGCTTTGACGTCACTGCGTCGGCGTTCTAGTAATCAAGTTAGGTTAGTTAGCAAAGTATACTTCAGGTGACCTACTAACTATAAAACGTCGTTATGTACAACTTGAGCTATTCTATATGAAGGCTCTGTTTGATCAAATGGTTCACACTCAAATGGGTGAGTTGGGAAGGGTTGTTGTACATTCATCACAAAGTAAAAACCAGTTTAATTCAGTTGTGGCGCCGCTTTTGGTCTGTACCTTCATAATTGATTGATGGTGCTTTCACTACCTCAATACTATAGGTAAAGTGTGAAGAACAATCAACACCCTACACTGTCTTATGTAAAAATATCACCTTAATTAAATACTGCTTGCTTCTGAATTTTTATGTAAAGATTCTAATTTACAGATAAGTTGTTACGATAAAAAGGTGAATACCACGATGATTACCTGTTCATGAGCTTGACAAGGTCGATCTTGAACTTGTCAGCATACATCTCGGAGAACTGCTTGAGTGTGAAGGCCCAGCCGTGGAGACCGGAGCCAAAACCGACTGAACCCTTGCTGGGGTCAACACGGACCTCACCTATCAACAAGAAAACCATGTTTTAATATAAACAATAAGTTTAGGAAACCCCATTTCTACCAGGTTTGTAAAAGCAAACTAGCTTACTAGTAACTGGTTATAAAACTGTGACTGATCTGCCTTTCATTTGACAATGATGCACAGTTGTGAATCAAAACCCTCAAGACTTCGTAATTATTATTGTGTAACCAATGGACCTGGCATGGCAATGTAGGCTAAGTCTACAAAAATTAAGAAAAAAAATTTTTTTTCACAATTATTATTGGTTCACTGGTGCATCTACAGTAGTTGAATATAAAAATATAACTTAGCGTGCAGTGTAAATTGCACTCTATTGCTCTGTAGCATCACTGCATAGTTAAATGTATTTACAGATCTTCTGTACCTGTACTATTAAGTATTCTGTGCAACTACCAGCTTCAAGGTGAGTATTTCCCCAACTGACCTCCACAGCTGTCCCTACTCCCTACCATTTGAACCAGGCAATGATACAGCTATAACATAAAAGTGCTCATTTTTAATATGTAATAGAATGTATCTATCATTAATGGGGTCAAATACTATGAGAGTATGCAACCAATTCCAGATAGAACTTCAATGTATAGTCCACTTTGACACCCAGAAGCCCATGTTGAAGCAACTGGCAACACTTGGGACTCAACTCTTACTAAAATATTTACAAAATTACCTACTTCTGGTAGAATAAGAATTTTATTGTAACTGACTAAGCGAATAATAAAAGTCAATAAAACATTAAGCTTTCTAGATTTAAAAAAATTAAGTAAGTAACAGGAAAGGTAAGTGAATCTCCTTCATAATTACTTAATTAGGTTGCTGCGGCCCAGGTAAAAACCCATCAGAATAGCTTTAATTCTGAATCTATCCTCTTCATCTGACAAAAGAGAGGTACTGATCCTGACCTCAAATGCTTTTTCATCAATCCAACCAAAGATAACTTAGATAACCTGAAGTGCACTAAATATGACATTCTAGCAGAAGCCAAGCAACTTCCCAGCTATGCCTTAGAACACTTAATAGTACAGGGGCTTACTGCAGCATCAGTTTATTAACCGTAGTAATTTTATCGATACCACACAAAACAAAAGTTTCATGTTTTTGTTTGATAAAGTTGATTAAATTGTGCTTAGCTGTATGATTCAATTAATGATAATTTAGATAACAAAGTAATCTGCATGCATGTAATCAATTATTTAAGTACTAATTTTATAAAACCGCTTCATTATAGATTATAAGGAAAGACAGAATGATGAATAACACAGTGCAGGACTTTATATAATTTAAAGATGGGCATCCATGCATGACGCTTAACATCAGATAGACGACCAGCTCTTCACATTATTTTAAATTCTTTTTTAATAATAAACGGTGGTTTCATATCCATTGTGCAACAATTTGCCATTGCACAACTACTTTCACTTTCAATACTCAGAATGAAAGTATCTTACGACCGCCATTTCAACGAACATAGGGCAGAATGTGGCGACAGAATGGCGTGCCACAGTGCCAAAATAATTTGGGTCAAAAAGCAACAGCTCTTATATTACAGTCACTCCTTCACTCAATTATTCTCTTCAGCTTGAAAAATAAACTGTTAAAAATAGATCTGTTTTGTTTTTTAATAACTTTGATCCATTTGTACAGCGCCATCGCTTACAATATTGTCACTTATCATCAAATATCACCACTAAACTGCCAGCTATAAGTAATTAATGATCATACTTGCCAAATTCTCATAAAAAAAAAGAAAAAAATAGTCACATAATGATACATAAATGTCTTACATACCCATAGGGCCACCATCATCGTTGTAGGTGGCGATGATAACGTTGACATTCTCAACAATACGCTGGAATGTCTGGTAAAGCTCCTCCGCCTCCAACTGGAGCTCAAGGAGTGCACGGTCCATCTTGTTCATGAACAGGATTGGCTTGATACGCTCAGCAATGGCTTGACGGAGCACCGTCTCGGTCTGTACACAGACACCTGAGGGATACAGATAATCTGTGTGATGTGTATCAATCTTGTGCAATAATATTTGCACTTTCATTTGTTGTAAATGTAAATGAATGGATATGGTAATAACTAGCTAGTGCACCAATAGCACATAAAAAAATATTTTGTATGAATAAAATATTGTTTAAGTAGGTTGTACAGTTTTTCTGTAAAATTCTCTTCGCATACTCATGTTTATACAAAGCTTTCCTGTATTTCTTCTCTTTGTTTAGCCATTAGCTTATTCCTATTACACAAAACTTCAATGTAAGAATGAACATCATCCCAATAATCATATTTCTACATAATGTCGAAAAATCACAGACAATTAACTTTTAATTCCTAAAAGCACTAAATATTAGAAAACAATATTTGATATTTTGATGAGAATATGTATAGTATACAAGCAAAAATCAATAAAAAGGAAATATTGCATACCAGAGACACAGTCAACAACAACAAGGGCTCCATCAGTAACTCGGAGGGCTGCTGTCACCTCTGATGAGAAGTCAACGTGCCCGGGAGAGTCGATCAAGTTGATCAAGAAACCCTTTTCACTCTTCTCACGCTGGTCAGGGTTTGTGATGAAGACCAAGTCCTTCTCGTCAAGCTCGAAGTACATGGATATGGCACTGACAACAAATTATTCTGGTTAGCCATTGCTGTGGGACATTTTTAGGGATTGTTAGTAGTTAAGTTTTCATCAGATGGCCGTTCTTAAAAATCGTCATTGATATTCAGATTTAAAAGGTATAGAACATTCATCATATAAATGTATTAATATTAAACTTAATTTTGATTATAGCTAAGTCAAAACTATACTTGCATTTCATGCGAGTAATACTTATAAGAATTCAGTTGTTCCAACGAATTAGCAATTTGTGTACTTTTTGATATTAGTGTGTAGTGTTAACTTGCATCACTATTTTTGTTTTTAGGTAACTTAGTATGTCAACAATATGCAATATGAAATTCGTTCAATTTACATATTGTAGTGATTTAATGTTGCATAAATTTTTTCAGCGGTGGGTCAAGTTCAATGACCTACAAATTGGCCGCTGGCGAAGGTCATAATAACGCAGCGAGTAACAAAGGTTATTTCACCATGTGGTGAACACGGGAGTACTCACGTAGACTTGATGGTGATGCATCTGTCTTGCTCGTCCTTGCGTGTATCGGTGAATCTGGTCTCACCCGCACGGGCACCGGCAATGATACCGGCTTTGGAGACCAGGGAGTCCGTTAGCGTAGACTTTCCATGATCGACGTGAGCGATGACGGACATGTTTCTGATATTTCTCTTCTTGTCCATCATCCCACGGATCTCGTCTACGGTGAAATTCACCTGCAGAAACCAGAAAACAGTCCATGAACATGACGCACAACACAACACAGATGGTAGACCACTTTGACTTCTCATACACACGTCGCATTTCAAAGATTTATTTATATTGTTCTCCTATGAATATAAATGGGCCGATTTGACTATTTGCAATTCACAAAGACACTGTTCAAATCACTGATACACTATGAGAACGTCATCGACAGACTAAAACCGTCACGAAGAAAGTGTTTATCTTCGGGCTTCTAGACACGATAATTCAAAAATATAAACGCGAATCATTAGCACAAACACAATTCAGCACTTTTCGGTTCACTTTTAAGCAATTGGATACTCACCATTTTGGATGGTTTTTGATTTTTCGCTCACTAAATAAAACCACCATACGCCAGCAATGGCGTACGCTTGAAAAAGGACCCGTTCGGGCGAGTGCCGGATATGCCAGCCAGCTGTCATTATTCTATCCATAGACAAAAAAAGTTGCCAGTGCTAAAATATAGGCAGGAAAGAACATCCATGGAACATAAATCTTGGGTTTTCTCTCAGATTATAGAAAAAGTTACTGTCAACAGGTAAAGAAAAAAATTTAATCTGTGGTTTCATCTCATTCTAGTTTTGCTACTCAGCAATAGATGGCATTAGTAGTGGCTCTGGCTACGGAATAAGACGAATAAACTTCATAAGATAATGAAGTTTTGGCGGGAATATGAACGTATATATGGGTAGTAAGCATACGTAGGTACTATCTGAAAGGAATATTTCTCTTTATGATTATCAGAAAGTTTCGCGATACCTACCTACCTATAGGTTCTAGTTTAGTTGAGCTTTGGTGATAATGCGAGATTAGAAGCGAAACCTTAGCTAGGTAGCCTTAGCCACAGATTAGGTAGTGTCTTAGGTTCGACACAGTATAGATACCTAATACCTATATAGCTTAGATAGGTAGGTAGTTAGGGAGGTATATATATATAAGTATCCAAATTGTTTTCGTTTCTTAAAACAATAAAAATATAAAATGCTAATTTCCTTGGTTACGTTTTTAAATTATACCTACGTACCTATGTTCGGATTCGACGCACCACTTACGACTCGCATTGGTATTCTTTTATTTTTATCAAACGAAATAGGTCGAAAGTCACGTCTGAAACCAATCCAGATAACATAATATTTATTATAAACAAAGCATCTTTGCCAATGTTGAATGAGTCAATGCAGATAGCAACAAGAAGCTACAATCTTTAAAAATAAGGATGGACAAGTGTGTTTAGCACTTGCGCCTTGAAGGTTCTGTTTATCCACAAAGGTCTACAAACCTTACCTTAATTTTACCATTTTTACAAACGAGTTTGTTGTGGCACCGATTATTTACGAAGGTAGGTCCTGTACTACCTATGTTAAGGGTGATAGGCACAGAGCAAAAAAAAAAAAACGCTTCGAAGTGTCATTTGTTTCATAGCTCTGTGGTGACAGGGCAAGATTTTGGGCTAGATCACAGAAGCACTTACTCAGTCCTGGATAGCGCTGTGTAAAATGTCCAAAATACCGGGTTACAGTAACCCGGTGTTTTAAGGACGAGGAGTCGAGGAGTAAGTTAACCCGGTTACTCCATCCCCGAGAACCCCGTCCCGGAGAACCACGAATACGATTTTGATTACATTTCTTTTTGCTTACTTTTTCTATGGTTTTCAAATTGTAAGGTGGACACAAAAAGTGCTTAAATTGTATGAATTAGATTTTTTCTACCTATTTAATATTTATATTATTCTGACTTACCAACAGAAGAAACCAAAGAAACCGCTATACGGACCCTTAAAAAAAGTCAAAATACTGCTGTATAATTGGATAGATCCTGGAATATCGCCAAAAGGTGACACAGCAGCGGACGTAAATACTGAATTTACTTCCTATCCGTGGAAGTGGTAATGTGTGCTATATATTATATCTATCTATTCTGTGGTAACGTTGCGATATCCTCAGGCTGAAATATGCTGGTATTTGCCACACGTGATGTTCTGTAGTGATAATAGATAAACTTTTAAGGGAATATCCAGGGAATGCTGGTCTGCCTTATGGTCTACTACGATCACCAAGGCGCTTTAGCGCCTGCGCAGTGGTGATTATGCGCTCGCTATGGGGAAGGTCTCTCTATTATCATCAGCAGTCTGTGGAGTGGATGGTGATTTATCTAAGTATCTACACGTTATTTCTATAGCTTCAAGTTATCTGTGCCGGGCCAAACGGGATTCGAACCATAAAGTTGCGTCGGTTTTAAAGTCATACGGCTGCCACACGTTCGCTACAAGTAGAATAATATTTATTTATACTTAGGTATAGGTAACTATTTATTATGTTACGGATTATCTTATTTTTAAAAGCTTTCCGAGAAAATAAAATGGGTAATGCAGCAGCCTCCGATTTTCTGCTGGCATCTTGACAGAAGTCAAGACCTTGATATTTTATGGAACTCTTTTTTTAACTATTTATGAATCATTAAAATTGAGTTATCGATTATTGACTGGCCTGACAGCTCAGTTCGTGGTAGCCCTGCCTTTTGAACTATTGGTTGTGGGTTCGATCCTACTCAGGACAAACATTTTTGTGATGAACATAAGCTTTGGTAGCTATGATGATGAGGACGAAGATGTTGTCCTGGTGCTCCTTCGTGACGTGTCCACCTATGGATGGCGAGCCTTCGTAGTTTCACTGGTGTGCGTGAAAATGGCTAAGCCAAAGATCTTATTGCATTAGTGGAACTAGTGGCTACGATAAGTATTTACCAATGACCATTGATTATGCATACCATTATATTACGGTTGTTCGGGAGCATCACTAGTCGCCAGATACGATCCGGCGCCACCTCGCGGCTCGCCGCGACAACCTTCTTCTCATCGAATACAGGCAAGCAACCGCCATCGCGTGCGCATTTATAATTTTTATTTTTATTATTACGGCCGCGGATTTCATAGGGAAAGTACGAAACAAACAAAATTTGGAGTCAGATATGCTATATTTAACACCGCGTCGGAACATGGTGACCCCGACGTGATATAAAATTCGAAAATATTCTAAACCGCGGACACGCCATTTTGTAAGAACCAAGAACATCGTGTTGTGAAAACGTAAAAACGAACTTTGAAAACAACTGTGGAAGCAAGTGCAAGTGCTACAAATTGTGCTCCATTTTACTATCTTCGTTTTCATCGAGTTGGAAGACAGCCAGCCTTTGCTTCAAGCCAGCCGGACATCGGACAGCCAACAGCACCGCGTGCCGCAGCTAACGCTTAGCAAGGGAAGTGCCTCATCCTTATTTCCCCACATCTTTGCCTATTTTCCTCTTCATTTGTCTGGGTGGAACGAGTCAGTTCTTCATCTGTGCATATGTGCATTTCAATTGCATCATTGTCCAACATTTGTCGGTTTGCTAAACCCGCGCAGCCATTATCTGTCATTGCCACGCCCGCACGCTGCACGTTGTTTTATGCATTTTTGGTTTGCATTTTGCACTGCAGCATAATTATTGCAGCCTACTTTGCACATATTAGCTATACAGCATTGGGAAATAAGCCCTACAATCCACTGAATGTGCTAAAGTTAGTTATTTTCGCAACTACAGTGCAACTAACCTACTCACTTGCAGACAATATACAATTACACTGTCATTGTGCAGTAAATACAAAGATATTCAATACCTTGCATCTGCTAATCATCCAATCCATTAAAATACAATTTAAATCAAGTCTAATACTTCTCCTATCTCCGCATTTCAGCCATTCAAGTGACAACTGGGTGCGCACATCACACTGCAGCTACTGCACAATCATCTACTGTTCTCGCCGGACAGAACCAGCTGATCACCTGCCAACTTTCAACTTGTGGAGCATAGGCCGGATCCAATTTACGTATCGTTTCATATCATTAATTTAATTTCATTTAATAATCTACATTTTACTGTTTTTTCATCATGTCTCAAACAAAAGATGCACCACCAAAGTCACCCTTGGAATTTGGTGGCAACTTAACTGTTCCATCACTGAGTGCCATCAGCTTAAAGGACCTCATCACTAAAAGAAGTTCCATCAAAGGTCGTATCACAAAGTATAAAAAGTATTTAAACACTTTCACTAGTGCAGCATCGGTAACAGCAACCGATATTTGTGCTCTAACCCAGCGTTATGAAAGGTTTCGAGACTTGTCTTTTACTTATGAAGATTTACAGTCACAAATAGAGTTACAGAATTCTGATTATTTAGACAATGAACTTGATATTCGTGAAGAGTTTGAGTTAGATTTCACCTCACTCATAGCTCGAACTCAAATGTTTATCGAAAAACACAAGCCTCAATCTCAAAATGAAGATTGCAACTCAACCTCAAAATCTGGTTGCAGTCATCCTTGTAGTCATAACAATAAAGCAAACTTCAAGCTACCAGTTATTAAAATTTCTAACTTTGATGGTACCTATTTTAAATGGTTGGAATTTAGAGACACGTTTACATCACTCATTCACAACAATAGCAACATTCAATCCATACATAAGTTTCATTATCTAAACTCTTACCTTGAGGGGGAGGCTTCACATGTCATCAGCAATTTAGAAGTGAGTAGTGTGAACTATGTTGAAGCATGGCGGCTTCTCTGTGAGAGATACAACAATGACAAACAACTTGTTAACAATCACCTGAACTCATTGCTTGGTATGCAGCCTATACCTCGAGACTCAGCAAGGGATATTCGCTTTCTTATTGATCATATCTCAAAGAACTTGCGGGCTTTGAACACTCTTGGTGAACCAACTAACCATTGGGACACTCTTATAGTGCATCTTGCTTCTGCAAAGCTCGACAGCAGCACAAGTTTCAAATGGGAAGAGCATAAGAATACTTTCTAAAAGAGTCCCTCTCTAAAAGATTTCTTTGATTTCCTGCGGTCTCGAGCAGACATTATAGAATCAGTGCGTAATAAAAAGTTGGACAAACAACCCACTTATAGCCACCCACAACAACAAAGATCTGAGAAGTTAAACACAAAATCATTTGCAATTTCAGCTGCTCCTGGCGCTTCCACTGCCTCATGTGTTCTGTGCAAGGGCAGTCATCGCTTGTACGATTGTGCATCGTTCTTGGGAAAAACGGTGCAGGAGCGAGCTTCGGAGGTCATGCGCCTGAGGCTGTGCATGAATTGCTTGCGTAAGGGCCATTCTTCGCATCAATGCAGGTTGGGCCCTTGTTCTAAATGCAAAGGCAGGCACAATACTTTGTTGCATAGGGATTCTTCTCAGGCTGTAAACATATCCAATGTGCAAACAATTACTGGTCATGATAGTGATCATGATAGTGATCAGGTGTTCCATGATAATGACAACATAGTCAGTATGTCCGTGACTGCCACCAGCAGTGTACTACTTTCAACTGCTATGGTTGATGTTCCGACGCGGTGTTAAATATAGCATATCTGACTCCAAATTTTGTTTGTTTCGTACTTTCCCTATGAAATCCGCGGCCGTAATAATAAAAATAAAAATTATAAATGCGCACGCGATGGCGGTTGCTTGCCTGTATTCGATGAGAAGAAGGTTGTCGCGGCGAGCCGCGAGGTGGCGCCGGATCGTATCTGGCGACTAGTGATGCTCCCGAACATCCTCGGGGGCCTTGGAAGCCTTGGCTTCCAAAGTGGTGTCGTCTGCTGGTTCCAGCAGAGGACAGAGATATCGCATGCCTCTTCGAAATGTGCCTGTAGGAGTTCGCACATCAGCTACTCGGACGATATCATCCTTTCCTGGAAAGAAGGCTGTAATTCTTCCCAGTTTCCAGTTTAAAGGTGGAGAATTTTCTTCCTTCAGCAGGACCAAATCTCCAATCTGTAGCGGCTTGCTGTGAGCACGCCACTTGTGTTTCTGTTGCAGCTCAGCTATATACTCTGCCTGCCAACGATTCCAAAAATGTTGTCGCAAGTGCTCTATACGTTGGAAGCGATTCAGCCTTTGAATATTTTTTGATTGTATATCAGATGATGGCAGCGAGGTAAGTGGCCTTCCAATGAGGAAGTGCCCTGGAGTGAGGGAATTGTAGTCATTGGGGGAAGAGGACAAAGGACAAAGTGGCCTACTATTCAGGATGGCTTCAATCTGGCTGAATAGAGTTGCCAGCTCTTCAAAAGTTAAGTGTGCATTGCCTAGAAGTCTTTTTAAGAAAAATTTCGCGGACTTAACAGCCGACTCTACCAGTCCGCCAAAATGTGGAGCATATGCCGGCTGAAAATGAAACTTTATTCCCTCCCCCGAAGTGAAGGATACAATGTCATTAGTGTGTGAAGTGAGAAATTCCGATAATTCTCTAGCTGTAGCGACAAAATTGCGACCGTTGTCGCTAAAGATCTCATTCGGCTTTCCTCTGCGAGAGATAAAACGACGAAGAGACAAGACAAATGCGTCTTTCGATAATTCACTGACAGCTTCTAAGTGAACGCACTTGTATCTGAAACATACGAATATGCACAGATAGCATTTGGTAATTTTGCAGCCTCTACCTTTCCTATCAGTGATAAGATAGGGTCCAGCAAAGTCGACCGAACATGTCTCAAATGGGAAGCCAGGGTTGACTCGCTGATCAGGCAACATACCCATTATAGGAGAAGGAGCTTGCCCACTGGCCCTTCTACACACCACGCATTGCCTCGCAGTGGTGCGAGCCAGATCACGACCAGCTATCGGCCAAACAGAGTCTCTAACTGACGACAATAATAGCTGTGGACCAGCGTGAAGAAGACGAATATGTTCCTGTTGGAACAACAATTTAGTAAGCTTATGTTTTGCATGTAATAGCATTGGATGACGTTTTTCATATGGGTAATAAGAATTGCCTAAACGTCCTCCAACCCTGATTATACCATTGTCTAAGAATGGGGTCAAAGAATTTAAAACATTTTTCGAGCTGAGCATTTTGTTTGTAGTAAGAATGGCCAATTCCTTCGGAAACGATTCCCTTTGCGATAGTTTTACCAAACATTTGAAAGAAGCATTAAGTTCTTCAGGCTGTAAAATATCAATGTGTTTATTTGATCGAGCTTTACAATTGTAAATGAATCTAAGAACATATGCAAACGAGCGTTGTAAAAATCTTAATTTTGAATATCTATCAAAATCGATTAATGATTGTCTTGTGGTTTCCTCACATGTAATTGTGTTTATCTTGATTTCAGGTAAATCACCAATTTGAATAGAGTGTATATTGGGTCTAGATGGTGGCCATGACGTCTCTGATTGTAATAAGAATGTAGGTCCGTTCCACCACAAATCGCAATTTTTGATTTTATTGCCATCTACACCGCGTGTCGCTAAGTCGGCGGGATTGAGGTCAGTGGGGACATGACGCCATTGAGATTGGTCCGTCTGTTCCAAGATGGCACCTACTCTATTCGCTACATAGGTTTTTAGTTTGTCATATCTCATACCTAGCCAGGATAGAGCGATGGACGAGTCTGTCCAAAATATGCTGCGTGAAACGACACATCGCAGAGCGCGACACACGGCGCCCGCGAGCTGAACGCCGAGTAAGCACGCGCACAACTCGAGCCGAGGGATAGTTGTCGGCTTAACGGGGGCCACTCGAGCCTTAGCGCATAGAAGACGAACGGTGACGTCACCTTGCTGGTTTGTAGATTTAAGATAAACTGTAGATGCAAAACAATTTTTAGAGGCGTCGCAAAATGTATGTGTCTCTATGTGTGTAGGTGATTTACATAAAACATGTCTAGGTATTTGTAGTGTATGCAAATATTTTAAGTTATTTATGAATGAGTTCCACTCTTGACAAATACTTTCAGGCACTGGTTCGTCCCAGTCAGTTTTTTCTACCCATAGTTTTTGAATTATGATTTTAGGAACAATACTTAAAATACTGAGAACACCAAGAGGGTCAAAAATTTTACAGGAGTCTGAAAGTATTGAACGTTTGGTGGGAAATTCAGTTTTACTTTCATAAGTGCATGGGAAGTGAATTATGTCTTCATTGGGATTCCACCCTACACCCAATGTATGAGACGAAGAGCTAATAGTTAAATTGCCTTGATTATTCTGTGCTTCAGCTAGCACATACTGTGAATTTGAACGATATTTGCGCAAGTTTAAGCAGCTTGTTTTTAATTCTGATTCTACTGACCTTTTTATGTACAATAGCTCATTAATATCATCACTTCCGGTCAGGAGATCGTCGACTACAAAGTCTTTCTGTATGATTTCTTTTATGTTAGGGTCATCACATTCTTCACCTACCTGCCATAGACAGCGTGTGCTTAGAAAGCTTGAGCTAGCATAACCATAAGTGACAGTATTTAAACGAAGTAGTTTTAATGGATCAGTGGCATTATCTCGCCATAAAATTACCTGTAGGTCGCGATGACACTCTTGCAACTCTATCTGCCTATACATTTTTTCTATGTCACCGGACAACACGTAGGTATGCTGCCGAAATCTAAGTAGTATATTGAATAAGCTGTCTTGTATTTGGGGGCCTACCATTAGTATGTCATTAATGGAAAAGGAAGAGTTTGTTTTGGCGCTACCATTGAATACAACCCTTATGGCAGATGACTCACTTGATGGTTTCCATACTGCATGGTGAGGGATAATAAATGACTGGTCTGAGACTGAGGTAACTTCTGATAGATGCCCTAGATCTGAATACTCATGAATGAAGTTGGAGTATAATTTTTTAAATTCAGGATTTTTTTCAAATCTTTTTTCTAATGCTAGAAATTGCCTCTTGGCCTGTTTTCTAGAGTCGCCTAAACAGTCTGGTTCAGTTAGAAGGGGTAGCTGTACACAGAACCTGCCTTCATTATTGCGGTAGGTATGTTGAGCAAAGTGAGCTTCACATTGTATTTCCTCATCGGTTTGTTGATGGGCCGGCTGAGGAATCTGTTCTGTTTCCCAGAATTTAGTAAGATTATTATTTAAAGTTTCATTGGAAATATAGTCACTACTGGACTGGATAGCAACATGATTACATCTTATAGATTTCTTGTTTGAGGTATCATTTGTAAACAACGAGCCTGCCAAAATCCAACCCAGCTTTGACTTACGCATAATTGGTTGGTTGGGGCCAAGATGAATTTGCTCTGATTCAATTAAATACCAAAACATGTCTGCACCTAGCAACATGTCTACAGGTGCAGACTGGTGAAATGATGGATCTGCTAGTTTGATATTCAAAGGTATTTTCATGTGTGAAATATCTATGGATTTGTTTGGTAAATTGCCAGATATCTGTGGCAGCACTAGACACGACAGCTCAGATTCGAACGAGCTGGTCTTTGATTTTAGTTTTACAACACAACGTTCTATAGCATTGGATGAATGGATATTGCCTACACCTACAATATCGACCTGAGTTGGCTGAGGAGTCAGCTGTAGTTTAGTTTTCAATCTATTTGTAATTAGAGAAGACTGGCTCCCGCTATCTAATAAGGCACGAATGGTTAGGTGTTTATTTGTATGTGGATTGTATATTTCAACCATAGCAGTTGAAAGTAGTACACTGCTGGTGGCAGTCACGGACATACTGACTATGTTGTCATTATCATGGAACACCTGATCACTATCATGATCACTATCATGACCAGTAATTGTTTGCACATTGGATATGTTTACAGCCTGAGAAGAATCCCTATGCAACAAAGTATTGTGCCTGCCTTTGCATTTAGAACAAGGGCCCAACCTGCATTGATGCGAAGAATGGCCCTTATGCAAGCAATTCATGCACAGCCTCAGGCGCATGACCTCCGAAGCTCGCTCCTGCACCGTTTTTCCCAAGAACGATGCACAATCGTACAAGCGATGACTGCCCTTGCACAGAACACATGAGGCAGTGGAAGCGCCAGGAGCAGCTGAAATTGCAAATGATTTTGTGTTTAACTTCTCAGATCTTTGTTGTTGTGGGTGGCTATAAGTGGGTTGTTTGTCCAACTTTTTATTACGCACTGATTCTATAATGTCTGCTCGAGACCGCAGGAAATCAAAGAAATCTTTTAGAGAGGGACTCTTTTGGAAAGTATTCTTATGCTCTTCCCATTTGAAACTTGTGCTGCTGTCGAGCTTTGCAGAAGCAAGATGCACTATAAGAGTGTCCCAATGGTTAGTTGGTTCACCAAGAGTGTTCAAAGCCCGCAAGTTCTTTGAGATATGATCAATAAGAAAGCGAATATCCCTTGCTGAGTCTCGAGGTATAGGCTGCATACCAAGCAATGAGTTCAGGTGATTGTTAACAAGTTGTTTGTCATTGTTGTATCTCTCACAGAGAAGCCGCCATGCTTCAACATAGTTCACACTACTCACTTCTAAATTGCTGATGACATGTGAAGCCTCCCCCTCAAGGTAAGAGTTTAGATAATGAAACTTATGTATGGATTGAATGTTGCTATTGTTGTGAATGAGTGATGTAAACGTGTCTCTAAATTCCAACCATTTAAAATAGGTACCATCAAAGTTAGAAATTTTAATAACTGGTAGCTTGAAGTTTGCTTTATTGTTATGACTACAAGGATGACTGCAACCAGATTTTGAGGTTGAGTTGCAATCTTCATTTTGAGATTGAGGCTTGTGTTTTTCGATAAACATTTGAGTTCGAGCTATGAGTGAGGTGAAATCTAACTCAAACTCTTCACGAATATCAAGTTCATTGTCTAAATGATCAGAATTCTGTAACTCTATTTGTGACTGTAAATCTTCATAAGTAAAAGACAAGTCTCGAAACCTTTCATAACGCTGGGTTAGAGCACAAATATCGGTTGCTGTTACCGATGCTGCACTAGTGAAAGTGTTTAAATACTTTTTATACTTTGTGATACGACCTTTGATGGAACTTCTTTTAATGATGAGGTCCTTTAAGCTGATGGCACTCAGTGATGGAACAGTTAAGTTGCCACCAAATTCCAAGGGTGACTTTGGTGGTGCATCTTTTGTTTGAGACATGATGAAAAAACAGTAAAATGTAGATTATTAAATGAAATAAAATTAATGATATGAAACGATACGTAAATTGGATCCGGCCTATGCTCCACAAGTTGAAAGTTGGCAGGTGATCAGCTGGTTCTGTCCGGCGAGAACAGTAGATGATTGTGCAGTAGCTGCAGTGTGATGTGCGCACCCAGTTGTCACTTGAATGGCTGAAATGCGGAGATAGGAGAAGTATTAGACTTGATTTAAATTGTATTTTAATGGATTGGATGATTAGCAGATGCAAGGTATTGAATATCTTTGTATTTACTGCACAATGACAGTGTAATTGTATATTGTCTGCAAGTGAGTAGGTTAGTTGCACTGTAGTTGCGAAAATAACTAACTTTAGCACATTCAGTGGATTGTAGGGCTTATTTCCCAATGCTGTATAGCTAATATGTGCAAAGTAGGCTGCAATAATTATGCTGCAGTGCAAAATGCAAACCAAAAATGCATAAAACAACGTGCAGCGTGCGGGCGTGGCAATGACAGATAATGGCTGCGCGGGTTTAGCAAACCGACAAATGTTGGACAATGATGCAATTGAAATGCACATATGCACAGATGAAGAACTGACTCGTTCCACCCAGACAAATGAAGAGGAAAATAGGCAAAGATGTGGGGAAATAAGGATGAGGCACTTCCCTTGCTAAGCGTTAGCTGCGGCACGCGGTGCTGTTGGCTGTCCGATGTCCGGCTGGCTTGAAGCAAAGGCTGGCTGTCTTCCAACTCGATGAAAACGAAGATAGTAAAATGGAGCACAATTTGTAGCACTTGCACTTGCTTCCACAGTTGTTTTCAAAGTTCGTTTTTACGTTTTCACAACACGATGTTCTTGGTTCTTACAAAATGGCGTGTCCGCGGTTTAGAATATTTTCGAATTTTATATCACGTCGGGGTCACCATGTTCCGACGCGGTGTTAAATATAGCATATCTGACTCCAAATTTTGTTTGTTTCGTACTTTCCCTATGAAATCCGCGGCCGTAATAATAAAAATAAAAATTATAAATGCGCACGCGATGGCGGTTGCTTGCCTGTATTCGATGAGAAGAAGGTTGTCGCGGCGAGCCGCGAGGTGGCGCCGGATCGTATCTGGCGACTAGTGATGCTCCCGAACATTGAAATATACAATCCACATACAAATAAACACCTAACCATTCGTGCCTTATTAGATAGCGGGAGCCAGTCTTCTCTAATTACAAATAGATTGAAAACTAAACTACAGCTGACTCCTCAGCCAACTCAGGTCGATATTGTAGGTGTAGGCAATATCCATTCATCCAATGCTATAGAACGTTGTGTTGTAAAACTAAAATCAAAGACCAGCTCGTTCGAATCTGAGCTGTCGTGTCTAGTGCTGCCACAGATATCTGGCAATTTACCAAACAAATCCATAGATATTTCACACATGAAAATACCTTTGAATATCAAACTAGCAGATCCATCATTTCACCAGTCTGCACCTGTAGACATGTTGCTAGGTGCAGACATGTTTTGGTATTTAATTGAATCAGAGCAAATTCATCTTGGCCCCAACCAACCAATTATGCGTAAGTCAAAGCTGGGTTGGATTTTGGCAGGCTCGTTGTTTACAAATGATACCTCAAACAAGAAATCTATAAGATGTAATCATGTTGCTATCCAGTCCAGTAGTGACTATATTTCCAATGAAACTTTAAATAATAATCTTACTAAATTCTGGGAAACAGAACAGATTCCTCAGCCGGCCCATCAACAAACCGATGAGGAAATACAATGTGAAGCTCACTTTGCTCAACATACCTACCGCAATAATGAAGGCAGGTTCTGTGTACAGCTACCCCTTCTAACTGAACCAGACTGTTTAGGCGACTCTAGAAAACAGGCCAAGAGGCAATTTCTAGCATTAGAAAAAAGATTTGAAAAAATCCTGAATTTAAAAAATTATACTCCAACTTCATTCATGAGTATTCAGATCTAGGGCATCTATCAGAAGTTACCTCAGTCTCAGACCAGTCATTTATTATCCCTCACCATGCAGTATGGAAACCATCAAGTGAGTCATCTGCCATAAGGGTTGTATTCAATGGTAGCGCCAAAACAAACTCTTCCTTTTCCATTAATGACATACTAATGGTAGGCCCCCAAATACAAGACAGCTTATTCAATATACTACTTAGATTTCGGCAGCATACCTACGTGTTGTCCGGTGACATAGAAAAAATGTATAGGCAGATAGAGTTGCAAGAGTGTCATCGCGACCTACAGGTAATTTTATGGCGAGATAATGCCACTGATCCATTAAAACTACTTCGTTTAAATACTGTCACTTATGGTTATGCTAGCTCAAGCTTTCTAAGCACACGCTGTCTATGGCAGGTAGGTGAAGAATGTGATGACCCTAACATAAAAGAAATCATACAGAAAGACTTTGTAGTCGACGATCTCCTGACCGGAAGTGATGATATTAATGAGCTATTGTACATAAAAAGGTCAGTAGAATCAGAATTAAAAACAAGCTGCTTAAACTTGCGCAAATATCGTTCAAATTCACAGTATGTGCTAGCTGAAGCACAGAATAATCAAGGCAATTTAACTATTAGCTCTTCGTCTCATACATTGGGTGTAGGGTGGAATCCCAATGAAGACATAATTCACTTCCCATGCACTTATGAAAGTAAAACTGAATTTCCCACCAAACGTTCAATACTTTCAGACTCCTGTAAAATTTTTGACCCTCTTGGTGTTCTCAGTATTTTAAGTATTGTTCCTAAAATCATAATTCAAAAACTATGGGTAGAAAAAACTGACTGGGACGAACCAGTGCCTGAAAGTATTTGTCAAGAGTGGAACTCATTCATAAATAACTTAAAATATTTGCATACACTACAAATACCTAGACATGTTTTATGTAAATCACCTACACACATAGAGACACATACATTTTGCGACGCCTCTAAAAATTGTTTTGCATCTACAGTTTATCTTAAATCTACAAACCAGCAAGGTGACGTCACCGTTCGTCTTCTATGCGCTAAGGCTCGAGTGGCCCCCGTTAAGCCGACAACTATCCCTCGGCTCGAGTTGTGCGCGTGCTTACTCGGCGTTCAGCTCGCGGGCGCCGTGTGTCGCGCTCTGCGATGTGTCGTTTCACGCAGCATATTTTGGACAGACTCGTCCATCGCTCTATCCTGGCTAGGTATGAGATATGACAAACTAAAAACCTATGTAGCGAATAGAGTAGGTGCCATCTTGGAACAGACGGACCAATCTCAATGGCGTCATGTCCCCACTGACCTCAATCCCGCCGACTTAGCGACACGCGGTGTAGATGGCAATAAAATCAAAAATTGCGATTTGTGGTGGAACGGACCTACATTCTTATTACAATCAGAGACGTCATGGCCACCATCTAGACCCAATATACACTCTATTCAAATTGGTGATTTACCTGAAATCAAGATAAACACAATTACATGTGAGGAAACCACAAGACAATCATTAATCGATTTTGATAGATATTTAAAATTAAGATTTTTACAACGCTCGTTTGCATATGTTCTTAGATTCATTTACAATTGTAAAGCTCGATCAAATAAACACATTGATATTTTACAGCCTGAAGAACTTAATGCTTCTTTCAAATGTTTGGTAAAACTATCGCAAAGGGAATCGTTTCCGAAGGAATTGGCCATTCTTACTACAAACAAAATGCTCAGCTCGAAAAATGTTTTAAATTCTTTGACCCCATTCTTAGACAATGGTATAATCAGGGTTGGAGGACGTTTAGGCAATTCTTATTACCCATATGAAAAACGTCATCCAATGCTATTACATGCAAAACATAAGCTTACTAAATTGTTGTTCCAACAGGAACATATTCGTCTTCTTCACGCTGGTCCACAGCTATTATTGTCGTCAGTTAGAGACTCTGTTTGGCCGATAGCTGGTCGTGATCTGGCTCGCACCACTGCGAGGCAATGCGTGGTGTGTAGAAGGGCCAGTGGGCAAGCTCCTTCTCCTATAATGGGTATGTTGCCTGATCAGCGAGTCAACCCTGGCTTCCCATTTGAGACATGTTCGGTCGACTTTGCTGGACCCTATCTTATCACTGATAGGAAAGGTAGAGGCTGCAAAATTACCAAATGCTATCTGTGCATATTCGTATGTTTCAGATACAAGTGCGTTCACTTAGAAGCTGTCAGTGAATTATCGAAAGACGCATTTGTCTTGTCTCTTCGTCGTTTTATCTCTCGCAGAGGAAAGCCGAATGAGATCTTTAGCGACAACGGTCGCAATTTTGTCGCTACAGCTAGAGAATTATCGGAATTTCTCACTTCACACACTAATGACATTGTATCCTTCACTTCGGGGGAGGGAATAAAGTTTCATTTTCAGCCGGCATATGCTCCACATTTTGGCGGACTGGTAGAGTCGGCTGTTAAGTCCGCGAAATTTTTCTTAAAAAGACTTCTAGGCAATGCACACTTAACTTTTGAAGAGCTGGCAACTCTATTCAGCCAGATTGAAGCCATCCTGAATAGTAGGCCACTTTGTCCTTTGTCCTCTTCCCCCAATGACTACAATTCCCTCACTCCAGGGCACTTCCTCATTGGAAGGCCACTTACCTCGCTGCCATCATCTGATATACAATCAAAAAATATTCAAAGGCTGAATCGCTTCCAACGTATAGAGCACTTGCGACAACATTTTTGGAATCGTTGGCAGGCAGAGTATATAGCTGAGCTGCAACAGAAACACAAGTGGCGTGCTCACAGCAAGCCGCTACAGATTGGAGATTTGGTCCTGCTGAAGGAAGAAAATTCTCCACCTTTAAACTGGAAACTGGGAAGAATTACAGCCTTCTTTCCAGGAAAGGATGATATCGTCCGAGTAGCTGATGTGCGAACTCCTACAGGCACATTTCGAAGAGGCATGCGATATCTCTGTCCTCTGCTGGAACCAGCAGACGACACCACTTTGGAAGCCAAGGCTTCCAAGGCCCCCGAGGATGTTCGGGAGCATCACTAGTCGCCAGATACGATCCGGCGCCACCTCGCGGCTCGCCGCGACAACCTTCTTCTCATCGAATACAGGCAAGCAACCGCCATCGCGTGCGCATTTATAATTTTTATTTTTATTATTACGGCCGCGGATTTCATAGGGAAAGTACGAAACAAACAAAATTTGGAGTCAGATATGCTATATTTAACACCGCGTCGGAACAACGGTACTTACCTATAAAATACCTACCTAACTTCTGACAGGAAGTATAGGGAAGTAATCAAGACAAGTAAAAGATCAAGCAGTGTCTAGGGGTTAGCACGGAAGGTGGATATAATTTTGTCTTTCCCCGTTTTTTGGTTTTATGTCACTTTATTCATACTTGCTTACTTGTCAAGTGGAGTAAAACAAGGCGAAAGACAATTTTGTCTACCGTCCGTGCCAACCCAGCAGTGGGGAGTTAGGACACACTTAACATTAACAACCATCATGACCAACCTATATTTAGACAGTAACCATAAAAACTTAAATAACTAAAGCACAGTGTGCGCTGTATTACGTCGTTGTACGGCCATCTAGGAACTCCTCGATGTGTACGGCTAACGTACGTATGGTCCTTGAAGGCTCATCAACCGACAACCTGTTTTTGTCACAAACAAAACTTAGCTACCTTCTTTCTACCTGCAGATTATGGCTACCTGGCCATCATTATCCCACCCACCACGACGTTCCTATTCTACCAGGTAAATGTCATTTATCATTGTGATGCTCCCTACAGTTCTCCATCACAATTGACAGCAGCAATTTTTAACATGAACTCTCAATGCAGCGAGTGATGAATGAAGACCTTCACGGAGATGACTTCCCAGGAGTTCCTAGTATTGTTGCGTAAAATCCGAATTGTCACTACCACCTATATTTTATTACCACACGATCTTCAACTGTTTGTGTTTATCATAAAGTGTAATTTTATGTAACAGTGTGATAGCAGCTGGGATAATTTCTAGTGAGCTGGCACAGTTTATTTATTAGTTCCTATTGGGAGTGGTGCCAGTGCTTCGGCAACGGAGGGAAATATTGGTAAGTAAATAAATGTGATGCAACAAGACGAACGTTCTCGATGCTCGTGGTTTCTCCGAATTTTTTCTGTTGAGTTCAAGAAAATATAAATTGGGTGATATTTATTAAAGTTCTTAAAAGCTGTTGAAATACAACAATTCATGGAAATCATAAAATAAATAAATAATAAATTCCTCGATCGAAGAAACTTTAAAAAAACCTAAGCTGGGGTCCCGGGGATACTTAATCGGTAAATATTTATTAGTAGTAGGAATAGGTAGGGTAATAACTGTAATAAGCCTCATTTTGAAGGCTTTATATGTGATGACAGTATATTTATAAAAATATATCCGTCTCTTACATCGCCGTCTATTTGACAAGAACAGCAACAGTTTTAGGAGTTTTAAATTTGTCAACTAAAGCTTTTAAAATTGGCCCGAGTAGGTACAAAGATTATAAGTAGAGTAGCTACAGTAGAATTTGTTTGTACCTATAAAGTATGTAATGTATCAACTAAGTAGGTAATCAACCAATTCCGCTAGTCTATGCGCCTTGACCTTCTCAGATGTTCCAATCAACTTAGAACATGGTGGCCTCTCTGATTCCGATAATAAAGACGATTTTAATACATAAACACAAAAGCTACACAAACCTCAAGAAGACCTACTTTATTATTACTTTTAGGTAGGTACAGCTTTAATTCTCGTAACGTAATATGGACATCAGTCCAAACTCCAAAGCTAAGATAAACTAAAGAAGTGGCTAATTTCTGTACAAAAAGGTGAACGTGAACGGCAAATTAATTTACTAGTTATTAACTACTATTTACGGTGTTTGTGTGGACCCAGTTGGTGGATAGGACTACCCCAGACTACCCCATCACTTGCCGTTGGTGCGGGTAAGAGCTGTCTAAGGGAATATCTATTATCTTCTCCGATCATCAAAGCCTGCCTATACCGTGGTGATTATGGCGAAGCCCCTCTACGATAGTAGTCCAAGGTCGCATTCTATGGAGAAGGCCTGTGTTCAACAGTGGACGTCTTCCAATTAGCGATGTAGGTTTTACCTTACCTAATACCTACCTATAATACTGTATACGTGACCCGAGCATGTCAAATATTCCTGTGGACTCATGGACAGAGGTGACACAGCGCTGACGTGGACTGCGGTCGAGGGTCGGGTTTTAAAGGCATTGTTGTTGACAGGTCTAAAGGTAGGTATATCATAATAGATCATCAAAGACTATAAAGCCCGAGATACACTAAATAGTCCCTAATACTTATAATATACGTAACTTAATAAAAAAGTACATAATAGGAGTAGCCAAGGTACACGTGTAGCTTCCAACTCCTTTCTTTTTGAATCATCCTTAGCCTTCTTTTTCTTTTCATCACGTGGACTTCATCAGGCAGGACAGCCCACAACAAAATTTATAAAAAGAAGCAAATAATCGTGAGCGTACGCTAGAGGCGCGCCATCGCGCCAGCGCCGGTAGGGGCTACATCTGGCGTCAGGACTTGTTTTCTACTTATTCCTTGTTTATTTTAAGATACGTTTGGTTGCTACGGTGTCATCCTTGCGTATCGCAGACCATTGCGAGTTTAGACTCGGCGACTTCAAAATTTCAAGGTACTAGGTATTATAATAATTGCCTTTATTCTTACACTAACTAGATACAACAATAATATAGACTAAGTAAATGCTACTAGCTAGCTAGACAAGAAACGTTTGGTTGGACTATTGCATGCAGGGTAGGTAAGTAAGTACTTAATTTATAATCATCTAGAAAAAACATTGGTTTGAAAAAGCTGTCTTACATAATTATGTAAGACATGTTTTTCGATTCTACATCATTATGTATAAACGTAGAATTTAAAAAAAACAATATGGAGTTAAGTTCATGTACCTAATAACTACTTATGGTAAACTCGGTCGGGCTTATTCCATAAATCCAACATTCCCCTGTGAAGGGGTTTTTGGGACTTTTTTTCATTCAGTTGTCCCCTTTGGTCGAATGACTGACGAACTTATAAAAAACAAAGACTGAATCATGATGTTTACCCCAAAGGCATTGATTGCCTTATAAATTAGCGTGCCCTATCTTTAGATGTCCCGCTCCCGACACCTGCCAATTATTATTTTGGTGATTTCACCCAGCCCTTAAAAAAGATAGATCGTATTACTTAATTTAAGTAGGCAAGTATAAGTCGGTAGGTACCTATAATAGTCTGGCAAAACTATAACTAGTAGCTAATTTAGGTTATCTTGTATAATAATTATTATCCGAGTTTTTTTTTTATCAATAGCAAAGATTGAGTCAGTTTAAAGTGAGTTTAAGTGTGTTTCTTTAGCAAGTCAGTTATAATTATAACCACAGTTTTAGAATATTTTACTAGGTCTATGATATGATAACCTACCTATAACTTAACGTTGGGTTATTTTAGTAGCCCTGTCTAAACTTTAGATATACTACACTCTTTAACAGCTAGTAATTACAAAGTTTATTATTGGGTGATCCTGGATAAGTATCTTTAGTTTCGCAAGTGTCCGCAATAAATATCATGGCGCCACAGCCGCGTGAGTCAGCGTCGTACTCGACGCGGCGGCGCAGGCGCAGCGTTTCAGTTTTTTTCAGTATGTAGGAACCTATTGATAGTCCCGTCTATTTCCAGATATGAAGATGCGAGTCTATGCCTGAAATCCCTACTTATGAAGTGGTAGTACCAGAACATCCTAAATACAACGTATTGTAAGAGTAGGTACAAACCCCAAACACTCAGGGCCTGAAGTCTGCTATTTCAATTGTGTCATAATGGTCCATGATTCGTACCATAATGACAGATTTTGACACTAATGGTAGTCTAAAAACCATAACTAGACTACCAATAGTGGCAAAATATGTCGTCATGATAGATTTTGACACTAATGTAGTCTACAAACCATAAGTAGACTACCATTAGTGTCAAAATCTGTCTTTATAGGGTACCATTCATGAACCATTATGATAATTGAAATAGCAGACTTTGAGCCCAGTTCATACTGTTAATTATGGTCGTGGTAATTTTAACTATGTACCTAACTTCTTGTTCTGCGTCTGGGTGTTATATTGTATTCTATGTATGTATTTACAAACAAAAAAATATTATAAGTATTGTATCAGTTATCTGGTTCCCATAGTACAAGCTATGCTTAGTTTGGGGCTAGATGGCGATGTGTGAATTGTCACACATATTTATTATTATTATATTTATTAACTACCTACCCTACGACTACGTAGGAAAATATAGGCATGGTTGGTAGTCTACAGATTAATTTGTAAAGGAAAAATTTGAATCACGATCGGGACTTGAACCCGTATCCATCCATCCCTCAAGCCGGAATATGCTTTACGCTACCGTGACACTGACAAGACAAGTGGTCTTATGTCCGATTTTTCCCTGTTATAATAAATAAAAATCCTAAATAATGGATATGGTAGTACCAAGGGAGTCCTATGTAGTTGCGAAGAACGGTGCGACGCACGCTGAAGGTATGGAAATATGGATAGAGTATGTTATCTTCTACTTCGTATATATAATTATATTTGTAAGTAGGTATACCAAAATACAAGGACTACATAACGTAGGTACGAGGGTAGCATTGGCTTCATTATTCAGAATTAAACATAGGAATTAAAATTGATAGTGAAAATAATTATAATGTTATTTGTCCTGTTTTGACCATTTAGAATCCTGTTCTATAATATACTTAGGTAAGGAAAATTGGCTGCTAATTGCTGTCGTACGTAGTATGTATGTATAATCATGAAGTAAAAATTCTATCTTTGCTTTGTATGTTGCAATGTTAGCACCTCTCTCGGTGTATTGGATTTTCATACCTTCATCTTTCTTAGAGTGGTAGTTAGTGGTCTATTCCGGTTTGATCGCCTGACACAATCCTTTTAGGGTTCAAAAATATTTAATAGTAATTCATTTTTATTCCGGCTCAATCCACCAGTAAAGGACCGGTAATTGAAACATTATTAGGAAATGACCCTGCTCCAATTGCCAGTGATCTCGCACTTGCAGTATAGACTAGTTGTAGTCATGAATGGTGGACGTCACGCACGACCCTCAGACTTGAGGAGGGAGGAGGGATGGATCGTGCGGTTGGCATCACCGGATGAATACAAGGTGACCTTGAATTGGTATGTTATCCCGAAAGGGGGTAGAAGAAATATTGTCTACCTTGGGGTGTAGATTCCAAGGTAGACAATGTTTCTTCTACGACTTTACTAAATTAATAGTTTTTCATTGAAGAAATTTCATGTAAAGTTTATGTTCGAAAATAGCCTTAGCACCGCTGGGTGGTTGAACTTCGTTCTTGATCGAGTGCACATAAATGAGTTAAACGACCCGTGTTTAGAAATGAATTTATAATATCTTGTTAAGGTGGCTCATTGATAAACTATTATTTCAAAACTCGAATACTACACCCCCCCGTCACCCTGGGCCATTATTCCGTATCGATTCCTTACTTCGAAATCACGCGAATTTCTTGTCTTACATAAGAAATCTGCGCAACTGTATTCTCTATGAAACGAAAACAAAACGAAATGAATTTGGAATTGGCGCGATTTGAACTGTCAAAAGTCATATGTTTTACCGAGAAGCGTTCCGAAACATCAACACATCAAAAGATATGACACTTATGTCAATATATTTTATTCAAAATAAAGATAACTTTAATGTAAAGTGAAGGTATATCTGACGCTGTGACACGATTTGAACAAGACACGATAACGACGTGGTTTCGTATCGTATGGGATCTGTGTTTCCATAGAGAATAACCACCCTGGGCGGTTATTGTCAGATCAATGTTACGCGTTCGCGCGCGACCGGACCGTGCCACCGAACGGGCGGCAGCGACTCGTGGCGCCACGGACAGATGGCAAGTCGACGTCGAACAGAGCAAGACATCATCATAGGGATTAAAAAAGGTCTGGGCTGGGATGTTAAAAAATCTTAAAATTTATTAATTATTCATAATTCATGATACTTAATCGATTAGTTTTGATCGATTATTAAATAATCAATTTTGTTATTTCTTTTTCGATTTTTATCTACCGGTATTAAATAGTAAGGCCAATCAAAATCGATTAAAATAAATATCGTTTTTCGTTGAGAACGAACGGTCGAGACATTTTACAAAAATATTTTTCGTTAATTGTAGTTATCAGTTGAGTGACGATGTCGTTTCCTGGAGAAGGAAATATGTTTGAAGCTTTTTAACAAAACATGCCACAATAAGGATGGCGTGAAACGCGGGTCGCTCACTGATGGCTCAGCTTCTTTGTTTAAGCTTGGCCCCTGCGGTGCCGCTGGCCCAAACGGCTATACCGACCCGGAACTCATCATTTCACGTTCAAAGTTGCACATGTGGCATGTAGGGTCGAATATTCGAATGTCAGGATTTTAGTATCCGAATAATCAGGTTAATTTATTATTCGAATAATTCGAATATTCGAATGCAAGCCCTAGTTACGTATCGCAAGGAGCAGGTAATGCTTGCATTTAGTCTTACCATATGTAGACTCTATTCTTAGATTGTTAGAAGAGTGCACCTTCTTATTGCATTTATTTTATATGGTAAGTTTACTTTATAATTATTGTCTTTGTGTTTTACCTACTTTTACTTACTTCGATAAAATTATGAAAATAATTGTTGAACTTATCCAAACGTTCTATAATTTATTTTAGTGTTATTTTACGTTTCCGTAAAAACACAAGGAATTATAAAAATAATTTGAAAAGAAATTGTTGGCTGTCGTCGCGCAGAGCGGCCGGTACACATCCGTTCACTGCGAGCGCGGCTCGCTGACTGAGTTCCACGCGGCATTTCATTATAAATCCAATTTTCGTCTAGGTTTTATTTAATTACTCGTAATATAAACATAAAATAAAATATCTTCTCGGTCTAAAAAATAAAATAGCAGTCTGGCTATTTTATTCGTAAAAAATAATGGGGTGTTGTCGCTGATAATTCTGAGCATTTGAATTTTTTAGGTGTGAATTTTGTACATGTTTTTTTAAATGAGTCCTACTATTTTTCAATAATGTGTCCGGTTTAAAAAATTGTAAAGGTTTTAGTCTTACCAAAGATATTTTTAAAATTTGAATCATATCATTCGTTACTCCATACTACGCGTTAAAAGTACGCGTTTTCGTATTTATTAGTCCAATGCGTCATCTTAACTCTCGCAGCGATCGCACGTGCAATTTTGCAAGAGGATTTATTTTTTACCATGGAGGTTTGGAAACACCCAGTTTCAAGTAAGGCTCTCACAACTTGTAGGGTATCATGGTCCCAGTCCCCCCATTTTGGGATAACATACTAATTCAAGGTCACCTTGTATACGTAGAAAGATAGATAAAACCAGGGCATGTTCTTCCGCTGTGGCACCCATCGTTCATTATCGCCATAACGATTCACACATTACATTATTGATATTGATTGGTCTGGACTCTCTGGACCAGACTTTAAATCAAATTACATAATAATAATAATTATACCTATTGTTTTTTTTTTAACGGGCAATATGCCTTTATTACTCAAGCTAACTACTACAATAATAAAAACTAAACTAAAACTAACTACACTACACTACACTACACACTAACTAGCTACACTATACCTACATATTACTATGATTGATTGACCGACCACCAATATATAACTCACTGTTGACCACCACTGTAATAAATAAACTAACTAACTAGGATGGCGCAGTGACCCAAAATGAGTCTTGGCCTCCGATAATAAGAGCCGCCACTTCGATCTATCCTGAGCTAGCTCCTGCCAGTTTTCTGCCTGGAGTTCGCGCAGGTCCTTGTCCACTTCATCACTCCAGCGATATCTAATAAAGCAAGGTCATCCGCGTAGCCGACCACCCTATGCTGCCCATTTAGTTGAACTCCGCCGTCGAGTATTAGCACTTGTCTTATTACATGCTCGAGTGCCAAATTGAACAACATTGGTGACAGCGCGTCACCCTGCTTTAGTCCTGTAACCACCTCAAATTCTTTCGTTAATTCTGTCCCGATTCGGACTACCGCTCTGCTTTCCCGTGTTGCTACTTTAATCATCCTAGTTAGTTTGTTGGGTACTCTAAAATTTCCTAGAATTGTGTACAGGGCATCGCGATCTACACTATCATATGCTTTGGCAAAGTCCACAAACAGCGAATGAATGCTCTGCGCATACTCCCATTTCTTTTCCATTAGTTGTCTAAGGAGGAATATTTGATCAACTGTGCTACGGTTGCGTCTGAAACCTCACTGGTAATCACCTATTATGGCCTCAGCATATGGTTCCAGTCTCTTCAGCAACACGTAGGATAAAATCTTGTATGCAGTTGGTAGCCAGGGAATGGGCTGCAGCATTCTCCTTGGTCTTCACCATCATAATCTACTGCGATCACCAAGCCGCCTGCCAAGCGTGGTGATTATGGCAAACCCCCCCCCCTAATGACAAGCACAAATAGAGACGGCCCCCAGTCCCCGGCGGCTCTGCTATTCCGTGGCTCCGGTAGCGGTCACGGTAACGGCAGGGCAGGGGGTGCGAAGAATCCCCGGCAGACGCCCGGCTACCAACCCCACCAAACACGACCCCTGGCCCTGGCAACATATAACGTGCGCACATTGAGGGCTGACGAAAGGATGGTCGAATTGGAGGAGGAGATGAGTAGGTTACGCTGGGATGTAATGGGATTGTCAGAAGTCCGAAGACAGGGACAGGACACGATAATCCTAAATTCCGGTAACTTACTCTTCTACCGGGAGGGAGACCAACTGTCCCAAGGTGGTGTCGGGTTCCTCGTCCGCAAGTCTCTCGTCAACAACGTGGTCAAAGTCGACAGTGTGTCGACCAGGGTAGCGTACCTGATACTCAGAATAACCAAACGCTATTCGTTGAAGGTCATCCAGGTATACGCACCGACCTCGGCACACTCCGACGATGAAGTAGAAGCTATGTATGAGGATATATCCAAAGCCATGCATACTTCCGAAACATACTTCACCGTTGTGATGGGAGACTTTAATGCGAAGTTCGGCACAAGGAATGGCGATGAGCTGAGAGTGGGGCCATTTGGATACGGGCAGCGGAACCCTCGGGGACAAAGACTGGCTGACTTCATGGAGAAGGAGGGCCTCTTTATGATGAACTCCTTCTACAAGAAGCGGCCATCCAGGAAGTGGACGTGGATAAGCCCCGACGGTTCCACGAAAAATGAGATTGACTTCATGATGACGACCAAGAAGCGAATATTCGATGATGTCTCAGTGATCAGCAAGGTGAAAACCGGTAGCGATCACCGTATTGTAAGAGGCCCATTGAATATCAATGTCAAGCTTGAAAGGTCGCGTCTGGTGAGGTCTACGCTCCGTCCAAATCCTGTCCAAATCCAAAACCCCGAAGGCTTTTAGCTGGAACTCGAAAATCGATTCGAAAGCCGATTGCAACACAGTGGACGAGTTGAACAACGGGTTGGTGGAAACTGTCCAAGCTGTTGGAGCTAAGTTCTTCAAGACCCAACGCCGAAAGAGGACTCAGAAACTCTCAGGAAACACTCTTAAATTAATGGCAGACCGGAACGAAATGAAACTACAGTCTTCAGTTGATATGTCAGCCTACGGTGAACTCAATAGACGTATCTGGAGTTCCATGCGACACGACTTGCGTGCTTTTAGTACTTCACGTATTGAGGCCGCAATTGAGCGGAACCAAGGCTCAAAGGTGTTCGCAAAAGATTCGTCTATTGGGCAAAGCCAAATGACAAAACTGAAGACCGAGAATGGTAGTGTCATTTCATCCAAGCCTGAGATTCTGAGAGAGATTGAGAACTTCTATGGACAGTTATACACCTCGACACGTGAGCCCGCTACTAACACAGCTCAGGACACCAGAGCCAAGTTAGTCCGACACTATACCGAAGATATCCCGGACGTCAGCCTGTACGAGATTAGAATGGCCCTCAAACAGCTTAAAAACAACAAGGCGCCAGGTGAGGATGGAATTACGACCGAACTTCTGAGAGCGGGTGGTAGACCGGTACTTATAGTCCTCCAGAAGTTATTTAATTCTGTCATCCTTGAAGGTACAACGCCGGAGGCGTGGCACAAGAGCGTGGTGGTGCTCTTCTTCAAAAAAGGTGATATCACCTTATTGAAGAACTATAGGCCCATCTCGCTCTTGAGTCATGTGTATAAGCTGTTTTCGAGGGTCATTACGAATCGTCTCGCACGCAGGTTTGATGAATTCCAGCCTCCCGAACAAGCCGGTTTCCGAAAAGGCTTTAGCACCATAGACCACATCCATACGCTACGCCAGATTAGACAGAAGACCGAAGAGTATAATCGGCCGCTATGCCTGGCGTTTGTGGATTATGAAAAAGCCTTCGATTCAATCGAGACTTGGGCGGTGCTGCAGTCCTTACAGCGATGCCAAATTGACTATAGGTATATCGAAGTGTTGAAGTGTTTGTACAGTAAGGCCACTATGTCAGTCCGACTGCAGGACCAGAGTACGGAACAGATCCCATTGCAGAGAGGCGTGAGACAGGGAGACGTTATTTCTCCGAAACTGTTCACGAACGCATTGGAGGATGTTTTCAAGCTCTTGGAGTGGAAAAGATTTGGCATCAACATAAATGGCGAGTATATCACTAACCTTCGTTTTGCCGATGATATAGTCATAATGGCGGAGTCGCTCGATGATCTCAGCACCATGCTCAACGACCTCAGTAGAGTCTCCCGACAGGTTGGTCTTAAGATGAACATGGACAAGACGAAAATCATGTCAAATGCCCATGTTCCACCTATACCGGTAATTGTTGGGAACGATACTCTCGAAGTTGTCGACAAATACGTCTATCTAGGGCAGACTGTCCAATTGGGTAGGTCCAACTTCGACAAAGAGGTCGCCCGAAGAATCCAACTCGGCTGGGCAGCGTTCGGGAAGCTTCGACCTATCTTTTCGTCCAAAATACCACAAAGCCTGAAAACAAAAGTTTTCAATCAATGTGTGTTGCCAGTGATGACTTATGGAACTGAGACGTGGTCTCTAACTGTTGGCCTCATTACTAAGCTCAAAGTCGCGCAACGAGCTATGGAGAGAGCAATGCTCGGTGTTTCCCTGCGAGATAGGATCCGAAATGAGGAGATCCGCAGGAGAACTAAAGTGACCGATGTAGCTCTTAGGATTAGCAAGTTGAAATGGCAATGGGCAGGTCACATCGCTCGTAGAACTGACAACCGATGGGGAAGAAAGGTTCTCGAGTGGCGACCACGAACTGGAAGACGCAGCGTAGGCCAGCCCCCCACAAGGTGGACCGACGACCTGGTGAAAGCCGCGGGGAGCCGATGGATGCAGGAGGCGAGCAGCCGCTCTAAGTGGCGTTCCCTGGGGGAGGCCTATGTTCAACAGTGGACGTCTTCAGGCTGTTGATGATGATGATGATGAGTTGGTAGCAGAGCAATCCCTCGGTAGTTTGAGCACTTTTTTCTTGGCCCTTTTTTGTGTATTGGGCATTGACTCCTACGTTCCACTGTTTTGGTATGAGTTCATTGTTCCAGATATTAGAAATTAACTCGTACAACTTTGACTGAATTATACCTCCACCGTACTTCCAAAGTTCACTAGGTAAGTTGTCTATTCCAGGTGACTTGTTGTTTTTCAGCCTCATTATTGCTGTTCGCACTTCTTCAAAAGTAAGTGTTGGTATTTCCTCAGTGTTTTCATCTGTAATCGGTTCTACTGTACTAAGCGGTGGTGAACAATTTAAAAGTTTTTGAAAGTAATCTCGCCACATATCTTTTATTCTTGTTTGGTCTGTAACTAGATCTCCGTTGCTATCTTCTAATAAATGTAAGGTGGGCTGGTATCCTTTTTTAATGTTTCTGATTTCTTGATAGAATTTCCTACTTTCGTTTCCTCGAATGAGCTCTTCTATGTTACGTACTATAGATTCCATTTGTTTTCTTTTAGCTGATTTTATTGCTTTCTTTGTTTGTGCCTGTACCTCTTCATACTTTTCTTTCCACTTTTCATCTTGTTCAGCTTGCAGTTTAAGCTGTCTTCTTTTCTCTATAATACTTTCGCACTGGTGTTATCCATTTTTTACGTTTCTTGCGCTTCTTTTTTCCTAGAGTTTTTAGGCCAATTCCCTTAACTACTTCTTTGATTGTATTCCATGTTTCTTCTACATTGTCTGATATTTCTAGACACTCAAATGAATTTTTTAACTGTAACTGAAATTGCTTTATTACTTTTTGATCTTTAAGAGCCTCTACGTTAATGTTGTCTTCAAGTGCTGTGGGTCTTTTCCTAACTACTCTAATTTTTGCCCTCAATTTAATGCCAATCATGTAGTGATCACTGTCACAGTCAGCTCCTCTAAATGCTCGTATGTCTTCTATGGTAGCTTTGTGTCTATTGTCGATAAGGACGTGGTCTATCTGGTTTACTGTTGTGCCATCAGGAGACTTCCATGTTCCTTTGTAAGGAAACATTGTACTACGGACTACCATTGATTTAGATGATGCAAAGCTTATAAGTCTTAACCCGTTGTCATTAGATTTTTCGTGCTTGCTGTGCTTTCCAATGGTGGGCACGAATATATCTTCTCTTCCTATTTTGGCATTTAAGTCTCCTAACAAGATTTTAACATCGTATTAGGCAATGTTATTGTAAACGTTTTCTAGTTCTTCGTAGAAAGTGTCTTTAGTTTCTTCATCAGCTACTTCAGTCGGAGCATATGCGTTTACGAGGGTGATGTTAGTAAACTTCCCTTTGATACGAAGTACGCATATCCTATCTGAGACTGCGGTGAACAGTGTCACGCTTGGGAGTAGTTTCTTATCGACTATAAAGCCTGTTCCGTTGACGTGTTTACCGTTGTCGGTCCCACTATAAAATAATGTTTCGCCACTATCTAGTAAACACTCCCCATTGCCAGGCCACCTCACTTCCTGCAGGGCAGCTACGCCCATTTTGTATCTCTGCAGTTCTTTAGTGACCTGGTATATAGTGCCCGGTCTATACAAGCTTCTTACATTCCACGAGGCTAATCGTATATCCATTAATCCTTGCCGTTTGTCGTTGTTATTGGGATCAGATCGTTTTTCTCTTATTATCGGTCTCGTAACGTTGTATTTTTTACGTGGGAGGGGTGTTAACCCGCCGCACAACCCCCATAATGCTGGAGGACCACATCCTACGTTGGTCAGCGAGTCCATCGGACCTAGCCGGTAGTTAGCCAGGCTGTACTACCGACCGTTCCCCCATCCGCCACCCGGGGGACGCTCCCCTACGCTGTGAGGCCCAGCGCGGGAACTGTTATTAATACTAAATAATATCTTGATACTAACATAGACATATATATAAGGACAGGCCTAATGACAGATTAAACCGTCGCTTCAAAGAGGGTGTCAATTTCACAGATTGACATCCACTAGCGCCCAGTCTGTGTTGGAAGTGAGAAGATATAGGTCGTGTGTCTCAAAGAAAATATGCCAAGTTGTGTTGTGAAAGGTTGCACAAACTACACTCTAAAGTGCAATAAAAAGAAATACAAAGTTTCTTACCACAAGTAAGTCAATATTTTCAATATTACACTCCGTTTTGTACGAAAATAATCGAATTTATATTTGGGATAATCATTGTAAACATAAACATTGACGGACATAATGGCAGCGATAAGGCCGTTCTCATCGTAGTTCCTGAGTAATCTAAGAGATGGCGCTGACTTTTCCCCACACCATTTTGAGTAAATAAAATGTTCCTTCGGGCATATCCTGATATATAGATCTATGGATACTAACTAAAACTATATTCTATGTTAGCCAAAAAGGTCTTACCATAACAACAAAGTCATACATTAAAGTTTAAAGCTAGTACTTCCACCTACCATCCACCCTTCCTGTTCGCGCCCCCGCGGAGCCGGGCCGGCTGGCGCGCCGGTGTGGCGCCCGTCGCGTCAGTCCGGCGCCCCCGATGGACCGCATGCCACCTCGACTCCTGTGTTTATTGTTTTGTCGCCAGGGGACTGATTTAATTGTGATTGATTCATTAGGGGAAACAACTTCATGCAAAGCTGTCACAGGACAGGCTAATATTGCATTTTTGCGCAGGTTGCTTTTGTGTTACCTAACAGCTAACAGCAACTGTTTGTAACAAACATAGATCTCATACAAAATGGGTCTTTATAGGATCCACCTTTCTTTATATGTGGATCTAATAGGATATAAACTTGATATAACACATCAGAAAAATTAGAACGGAATAAATTAGGGCTGTGTTATATCTACCTACCTATTACACAAGTGCTTCTAAACCATAATGATCCTAGATCTTTATTATTAGACAATCACAAAACATTTTTATAACTTTAATAACAATTCTACTCCACTACTAACTAATGTCCCTTAATTTCTAATTATTAAATTCTATTATTCAGTTATTTTACACAATTTGTGGATATTACCGCAGAGATTAGTTTGTCGATTAAATTATTCGTCTCATTTGCATGGTCTTACGATATTTACATTTACATCACTATTATTAGCTATAGGTCTGAACATTAACCGTCAAAAATAAGGCTCAATCCTAGCCACGTCTAATCGCACGAACTTTAGTCCACTTTGAATAAATATGAGGTTTTCCATTCCAACTCATCGACAATTTATATAACTACGACACGTCTAGACAGTTCAGTTTCGCAAGGCTGGTTAAAATTCATTGACAACCTATGCAGTTTCCAAACGCGCCTTTTTTGTATGAGCCATGCCTCCTGTCGGCTGCCTTTGTGGACACAATCAACTCAATCAACATCAACAGTACTTGACACGCACTGTCCGAGTAGTTAGCTATAGCTGTGGCATCGACGATAAATCCGAGATAGAAGCGCCGTGGAGGTCGCTGTAAGTGTAAGGTACCAGACTGTACCAAATATTGTAACTACTAGTGTACTAGTTGGTAGTAGTTCTTGTGTGATGAACATCATAGAATAGAGATTGAACTGATGAACATAGTAATTTTGTTCTGTATCCTGGTTAAAAGTAGGTGATTTAATTAGTTTGCATAGAATTACTAGTTTGTATTTCTACCAACAAAGAGATGGTAAAAACTATTATCTCAGTTTTCTGGTTTCCTTCCATATCATAGGTACAACTACAAGCAAGGGTATTTTTGCTTAGTTGGCGGCTAGATGGCACTGTGTCCTCAATCTTTTATTTTATTTTCCTCCTAGACCACATCACAACATATTTCAATGAGATAGAGGTAAACGCTAATCTATTGTACAATAAAAAAAACAGATCATTAAAAATATTTTTTTCTTTTATAGGTAATTTCAAGGCTAACCATTCTACGAACAGGATAACAGTTAATATCTGTTTGTTTGTGGTTACACTACATAGCACCAACATCATTCATCGCACCATAGGAATAGGATAGGTAACATAAACCCAGTGGTACGTGCGACTCATCACGTCCGTCTGACCGCAATACCTTACGATAAAAACAAGGTAGGTAAGCGTAAGTTAGATACCTATTTAATAAATAACAATATAATTTTATTGTACTTACCTTAAACATTATTAAAACTTAGATTACTTCCAAGCTCCAATGCATGTTGGAAGTAGGTATAATTTCCTGGTCTTGTTGACCAATAATCCCTTTGCAAAGATAATGCAAAGAAGACCCAAAGGAGATTTCGGGATGAAAGTCCAAAAATCCCCTCGGCAGGGGAATCTTGGAGGGGATTTATGGAATAAGCCCTACCTACAGTATTAAGCTCTGTAAACATTTCTGATTGAAGTTTATTGTTATGAACAATGAAGTTTATTAGATTTTTTTGTTATAGCGGCAACAGAAATACCACATCTCTGAAAATACACCATCTCGGAAAAACATGAAATCAATTCCGGAGTCCCACAGGGATCACATTTGGGACCTGTTTTATTTAACATTTTTATTAACGACGTGGTCATGTGCTTTAAAAATTCCTCTCCATTACTCTATGCTGATGATCTCAAATTCTCCAGAATTATTGAAACTGAAGCGGATGTTGCCTTGCTCCAAATCGACCTTGATTGCCTTGCTCAATGGTGCAAAACCAATGTAGATAGATAGATAGATAAACTCTGTATTGAAACACACAAATTATAAACAAAAGTACAAATTTAACGGAAGTGTTACAATTGGCGGTCTTATCGCTTAAAGCGATCTCTTCCAGACAACCATGCATGGAAAGGAATAACGCAAAAATATATGGACGGTGGTTTCCCCAAAAAGCTGTTCATAAACGTACATACTATACAATAATATGATGTAATGTCTCTTAACTCAAAAAAATGCTATCATATCAAGTTTTCAAGAAAATCTAAGCGTTCTGGGAACATTCCCCTCCACCAAGGGTCTTTTTGATAATCTGTGATTTTTATTTATTATAATGTTTTAATTTTAGGTTTAGTTTTTAGGTTTAGTATATTTAGTTTTTAGTGTAGTTTAATTTAATATTAATTTTATAAGTTAATAAAGAAATCGATATTTTGTGCAAAAGCAGATACTCTCTCGCTATAATATTGAAAATGATCAAATTCAGGAAGTAAGTAACATTCGAGACCTGGGTGTTATTTTTGATCAAAAGTTAACCTTTATTCCTCAAGTAGACTCTGTTGTTAAGAAGGCGTCCCGCATGCTTGGCTTTGTTATTAGAAACAGTAGGGCGTTTAAAAATCACTCAACCAAAATTCTTCTTTTTAACTCGTTGGTAAGGAGTGTGCTAGAATATGATAGCGTTGTTTGGCGCCCTCATTATTCCAATCATAGCTTAAGGATAGAGAGAGAGTGCAAAAAAGGTTCATGTGGCATTTATGTCGACGCACACATCTGGCTCGTAGATCAATCTCGTACCGAGACAGGCTATGTTCTGAATTAAAAATAAATAAATATGACGTAGTCAGATTGACACATGTGAAACGAAAGTGGTCTGCAGTTTTATTTTAAATTCTTTTATAAATAATATTTATCGAGTGGTTTTCTAATATTTTATGATCTTAACGATACGCCGGCTTTCTTTCTTTCTTTCTTTTACATCTGGCGACCGTGACAGTGGAAACTTTGAACCTGAAAATTATTTTGAAAAATTATTGGAAAAAAGATGGAGGTTGAATAAAAGTTTTGTAGATCCGATGAATCCGAGGAAGCCTTAAGCCGACACGCTGCCTATAAAATAGAAGATAGACCGTACCTACTACCTATATTTTTTGATGGATTTACGACATACTAAAATATTAGAGACCACAGATGCGAAAACCGATAAAAAAGAAGATGATGACTGCTGCTGCATGACCTATTATGACTGAAATGAAATGAAGAAAGAAGTGATGATAAAAGACCCAAGGCTAAGATACGACTTACGGAATGGTTCAGATGAAATGAGAAAAGTAGCCTTCCGATCCTACTTATACGTCATAGCCATGATTCTGGTCGATGTTCACTGATATAAAAAAATGCGATATTATAATATTAAAAGATGAAAAGACTGAAAATTGCAAATAAATGAATAATGCAGGCGGATAAAAGACCTAGGCTATGGTGCGACTTACACGGAATGGCTTAGATTAGATGAGATGAATGGCCTTCCGATCCTTTACATCATAGCCATGATTCTGGTCATGATTTACTGCAGAAAGTTGTATTAATCTAGTGTGACCTCTGCAATTAGACAAGATTTGGATACCTACCTGGATTGCTGTTTTGGTATTATTAAGACTGACTTTGCCGAAGATTTTCTTCGAATCAGTAAGTACAGGGAACATAATAAGAATAGAAGAATCTAAATGCAAGTCCGACAAGGGTATTCTATTGACTGATTATATACCTCACTGGATTGCTGGTTGAATTTATAGGAAACAAGATTTGGTATAATTTTTCTGACTTTGCCTAAAGCTTTCCTTCAACTAAATTACAGCTTTACATAGATGAGATGGAGTCAGACAGTATCGTAACTCCTATTAAGAGAAGATTAGTCATTACTGAAGAGTATAGAGAATAGAAGAAGAAGACATAGAGTCGATCTCATGACGAATAATTTTGATCTAATTTATTTTTTATTAATATGTGACATTCTTTTGATGTGATTTTGTATGTTTTATACTTATTGATTGTTCTCCTTTCTTTTCGGCTTAGGAGGGACTAGACTATAGTAGGTACTAACTAAAAATTGAAGCATGACTGTACTAGATTTAATTTTAAACTTTTTAACGATTGCAAATTTTAAATTGTTTCTGCTGCCAGTAATTTCTATTGAGAAAATGAATGTATAACTTGTAAATTAGCAGCTAGGTTTATATTTGTAACATCGGAAGTGTATATTCTTTCTATTTTGAAATGTTAGGTTGTGACCACACCAGCTGAGATGAGGAGCATCTTGCGTTTTCTCTTTCTGTGTTTGGAGGATGTTCTGAATTAAAAAGAAATAAATATGACGTAGTCAGATTGACACATGTGAAACGAAAATGGTCTGCAGTTTTATTTTAATTTCTTTTGTAAATAATATATTTAGCTAGTGGTCTTCTGGTATTTTGGAATCGCAATAGCGCACGGTCGGCTCGCGCTGCTTTCTTTTTTTACATCCTAAGTAATTTTAATATACTATCACTAGAGAAAAGAAGAGATCTCTTGGATTCGCAGTTCATATACAAAATTCTTAGAAATCAAATTGATTGTACACTGCTAGTCGAAAAGGTCAAGCTGAGGGTGCCGTCTAGATATCCTCGTAGTAAAATAAAATTGTTCTCTGCACCTTTTAGAAAAACAGTTCTAGGTAGTAACTCCACCATCCCGCGTTTAATCAAGCTTGTAAATCTTCACGATAAAATTGATATATTCTGTGACAGCTTGGCACAATTGCGTTCTGAGGTCGCGGGTTTTTAGTAGTATATTAGAATGCAGGCACTTTGAAACTCCCCCTAAGTAGGAATAACTCGAGGTCTTTCAGACTGCTGTGTTACATGTTATATTGTTACATAATTGTAAGTAGGTAGGTATTTTGTTGTTAGTTGCTTGTAAAGTGCGAAGGATAAAGGACATGAGATCGCTTGTCAGAAGTTTGAACAAATCATGTTCTGCCATAGGGCCGTGCATGAAGGCGGGCTCAAGCTCTGCTTGTGATTCGTGTTTTTTCCTTTGCATTAAAATTCTATTTGTTAAAATATTACGTTTCAGTTTCTTTTCACCTTTAGTGTTTAACTATACGTAGTGCAGTATTATTACACACTTTACACAAGTTATATTATAGGTGCATGCGGTGTCTGCTTGTAATTGGTTAAGATTGTAGTTTAGATATCTTAAGTGACTTTCATTAGCATAAGTTCATGTTTTAACTGTTGGCGGACCTAAATAAATAAATAAATAAATAAATCTCTGAAAATTTCAACTAACTATCATCATCATCATCATCATTAACAGCCTGAAGACGTCCACTGCTGAACATAGGCCTCCCCCAGGGAGCGCCACTTAGAGCGGCTGCTCGCCTCCTGCATCCATCGGCTCCCCGCGGCTTTCACCAGGTCGTCGGTCCACCTAGTGGGAGGCCGGCCTACGCTGCGTCTTCCAGTTCGTGGTCGCCACTCGAGAACCTTTCTTCCCCATCGGTTGTCAGTTCTACGAGCGATGTGGCCTGCCCATTGCCATTTCAACTTGCCAATCCTAAGAGCTACGTCGGTCACTTTAGTTCTCCTGCGGATCTCCTCATTTCGGATCCTATCTCGCAGGGAAACACCGAGCATTGCTCTCTCCATAGCTCGTTGCGCGACTTTGAGCTTAGTAATGAGGCCAATAGTTAGAGACCACGTCTCAGTTCCATAAGTCATCACTGGCAACACACATTGATTGAAAACTTTTGTTTTCAGGCTTTGTGGTATTTTGGACGAAAAGATAGGTCGAAGCTTCCCGAACGCTGCCCAGCCGAGTTGGATTCTTCGGGCGACCTCTTTGTCGAAGTTGGACCTACCCAATTGGACAGTCTGCCCTAGATAGACGTATTTGTCGACAACTTCGAGAGTATCGTTCCCGACAATTACCGGTATAGGTGGAACATGGGCATTTGACATGATTTTCGTCTTGTCCATGTTCATCTTAAGACCAACCTGTCGGGAGACTCTACTGAGGTCTTTGAGCATGGTGCTGAGATCATCGAGCGACTCCGCCATTATGACTATATCATCGGCAAAACGAAGGTTAGTGATATACTCGCCATTTATGTTGATGCCACATCTTTTCCACTCCAAGAGCTTGAAAACATCCTCCAATGCGTTTGTGAACAGTTTCGGAGAAATAACGTCTCCCTGTCTCACGCCTCTCTGCAATGGGATCTGTTCCGTACTCTGGTCTTGTAGTCGGACTGACATAGTGGCCTTACTGTACAAACACTTCAACACTTCGATATACCTATAGTCAATTTGGCATCGCTGTAAGGACTGCAGCACCGCCCAAGTCTCGATTGAATCGAAGGCTTTCTCATAGTCCACAAACGCTAGGCATAGCGGCCGATTATACTCTTCGGTCTTCTGTATAATCTGGCGTAGCGTATGGATGTGGTCTATGGTGCTAAAGCCTTTTCGGAAACCGGCTTGTTCGGGAGGCTGGAATTCATCAAACCTGCGTGCGAGACGATTCGTAATGACCCTCGAAAACAGCTTATACACATGACTCAAGAGCGAGATAGGCCTATAGTTCTTCAATAAGGTGTTATCACCTTTTTTGAAGAAGAGCACCACCACGCTCTTGTGCCATGCCTCCGGCGTTGTACCTTCAAGGATGACAGAATTGAATAACTTCTGGAGGACTATAAGTACCGGTCTACCACCCGCTCTCAGAAGTTCGGTCGTAATTCCATCCTCACCTGGCGCCTTGTTGTTTTTAAGCTGTTTGAGGGCCATTCTAATCTCGTACAGGCTGACGTCCGGGATATCTTCGGTATAGTGTCGGACTAACTTGGCTCTGGTGTCCTTAGCTGTGTTAGTAGCGGGCTCACGTGTCGAGGTGTATAACTGTCCATAGAAGTTCTCAATCTCTCTCAGGATCTCAGGCTTGGATGAAATGACACTACCATTCTCGGTCTTCAGTTTTGTCATTTGGCTTTGCCCAATAGACGAATCTTTTGCGAACACCTTAGAGCCTTGGTTCCGCTCAATTGCGGCCTCAATACGTGAAGTACTAAAAGCACGCAAGTCGTGTCGCATGGAACTCCAGATACGTCTATTGAGTTCACCGTAGGCTGACATATCAACTGAAGACTGTAGTTTCATTTCGCTCCGGTCTGCCATTAATTTAAGAGTGTTTCCTGAGAGTTTCTGAGTCCTCTTTCGGCGTTGGGTCTTGAAGAACTCAGCTCCAACAGCTTGGACAGTTTCCACCAACCCGTTGTTCAACTCGTCCACTGTGTTGCAATCGGCAAGGCACTGGAAGCGATTTTGGAGTTCCAGCTGAAAGCCTTCGGGGTTTTGGATTTGGACAGGGTTTGGACGGAGCGTAGACCTCACCAGACGCGACCTTTCAAGCTTGACATTGATATTCAATGTGCCTCTTACAATACGGTGATCGCTACCGGTTTTCACCTTGCTGATCACAGAGACATCATCGAATATTCGCTTCTTGGTCGTCATCATGAAGTCTATCTCATTTTTCGTGGAACCGTCGGGGCTTATCCACGTCCACTTCCTGGATGGCCGCTTCTTGTAGAAGGAGTTCATCATAAAGAGGCCCTCCTTCTCCATGAAGTCAGCCAGCCTTTGTCCCCGAGGGTTCCGCTGCCCGTATCCAAATGGCCCCACTCTCAGCTCATCGCCATTCCTTGTGCCCAACTTCGCATTAAAGTCTCCCATCACAACGGTGAAGTATGTTTCGGAAGTATGCATGGCTTCGGATATATCCTCATACATAGCTTCTACTTCATCGTCGGAGTGTGCCGAGGTCGGTGCGTATACCTGGATGACCTTCAACGAATACCGTTTGGTTATTCTGAGTATCAGGTACGCTACCCTGGTCGACACACTGTCGACTTTGATCACGTTGTTGACGAGAGACTTGCGGACGAGGAACCCGACACCACCTTGGGAAAGTTGGTCTCCCTCCCGGTAGAAGAATAAGTTACCGGAATTTAGGATTATCGTGTCCTGTCCCTGTCTTCGGACTTCTGACAATCCCATTACATCCCAGCGTAACTTACTCATCTCCTCCTCCAATTCGACCATCCTTTCGTCAGCCCTCAACGTGCGCACGTTATAAGTTGCCAGGGCCAGGGGTCGTGTTTGGTGGGGTTGGTAGCCGGGCGTCTTCCGGTGATTCTTCGCACCCCCTGCCCTGCCGTTACCGTGACCGCTACCGGAGCCACGGGATAGCAGAGCCGCCGGGGACTGGGGGCCGTTATTGTTTGTGCTTGTCATTGGGGGGGGGGGGGTTTGCCATAATCACCACGCTTGGCAGGCGGCTTGGTGATCGCAGTGGATTATGATGGTGGAGACCAAGGAGAATGCTGCAGCCCATTCCCTGGATGTTCCCTTAGCCGACTTTTACGGCACCCACGGGAAGAGATGGGGTGGTCCTATTCGTAACCGGGACCACACGGCATGGTCCATAATAATTCATAAGATACATACACTGATGAAAGACAGACTGCGGAGCCTTAGTAATACGGTTTGCTAATCGCTTTACCCTTTGGGTATGGAACCCTAAAAAGTAATGGAACTAGAGCCTACTGCAAAAATGCCTACCTCATTATATGCATAGCTCATTTCTTTTCTATTTTGTGTCATAGGGCTCGTAGCCTCGTAGGCTTGTGTAAGTCGTACCTAATGTTATGGTTGTTTGGTTGTGGTTCGGTACTACCCACAGATTAGAGAAAAAAAAATCTATTATACAAAACTTATGACAGGTAGGCACACCGATCCTGTGTGTCCTGTGTACCGCAGGAAAATATAAATAGCGAGTGAAACTCTTCCATCCACTTTATCTAATTCATAATTTAAGTTTATTATTATTAAATTAAGTAAGTATAACTTAATTCGTGAGTGCAACATGTTTTGTTTATTTACGTGGGTTAATTATTGACATTCTAGCAAAAACAAAATAACCGCAGTTTTGACCACATAGTACGTGTAAATAGGTAGAGAAAAGCATGTACCTACCTACCTCCCTACTCGTTGAAGGTACGTAAATAGGTACTATTATCTATTCTGTGGTACTTAAAACCACAAAGACTCAAATGATATTATTTTTCCTACTATTTTCCTCGTCGAGAACTTTTGATTGACATAATGACATTATGGTTCATTCTCAGTAGATTCATGGGCCAGACCCATGGTGGCTCTAGTGAGAATTTATTTTCTTATTTGATTTTTATTTCATATGCGAACGTAGGCGTCGTTGGTCGTAGGTAGGTCTCAGAAAAAGTTATCTTTGGTCTCATACATAGAATGAGTACAACCTACATAACAGTAGGCCTAGCACGACTATTTACGCGCGCGTAAATGTAACGTTAACGTAAGCCAGTTCTATGGCATTTGATCAGCGCCCCATACAACTGGCTTACGTTAACGTTACACTTGCGCGCGCGTAAATATTGTGCTAGGCCTACTGGCATAGACATATATATATTAAGGACAGGCCTAATGACTGGTTATAGGTCTCTTCAAAGTGGGAGCCAATTTCACAGATTGGCATCCACTAGCGCTCAGTCTGTGATGGAAGTTAGAAGGCATCGGTCGAATGTCACAAACAAAATATGCCAAGTTGTATTGTGAAGGGTTGTACAATCTATACTCAAAAATGCAGTAAAAAGAAAGACCAAGTTTCTTACCTCAAGTAATTCAATATTTTCAATATTACACTCTGTTTTGTAACAAAATTATCGAATTTATATTTGGAATAATCATTGTAAACATAAACATTGACGGACATAATGGCAGCGATAGGGCCGTTCTCATCGTAGTTCCTGAGTAATCTAAGAGATGGCGCTGACTTTTCCCCACACCATTTTGAGTAAATAAAATGTTCCTTCGGGCATATCCTGATATATAGATCTATGCCTACTGGTCTCAGAGCATTGCATAGAAATTTTGGGAATCTGCTAAATCATGGAGCATTATCTCGATATATCAATATATGTTGTCTGTATAACTGTTGCAAACTCTTTGGATTTTATACTGAAACTGTAATAATCTACTTTATTCAAAATTTCATAACAATACATTTTTGATTTCCCATTTGCCCATAGATAATTACGTCTATTATTGTCCATATGATACCTAAAACATGTACAAGATAAGATTCAATATTGAACTGAATAACACGAACACCTTTTCATAAGACATGACAGTGGAAGTCAGGGAAGAAGCACTAAACAGTCAATTTTATTGGCAGTTGTAAATAATATGTGCACTGTCCTGTCCAACCCCTCCGGTCGGTTTGTCTACTTCTCAAATTATCCGTTTCCAAAATGTGACGATTCTTTAAAATATTAAGGAATGCACGTAATTTTTCTCTGGCTAAATAAAAAAATTATTATTATTATTATTATGTCTTTAGACTCTCGGGTCTAGCCCGGACATTTGGAAGGCATTGGTGGGGCCGAAGCTAACACCAAGAGGCCCTTTTGAATACATGATTAATGATTACAACAGACAAGGCATGGTTTGGCATTATTATAGACTATTTTTCGTATAGGTATAAGGTGAATCGGGGCTATTATGGTGAACTTTTGGATGGATGGTGACATTGGGTTATGGAATGAGAGAACGGCACCTGCCAATTTTGTCTCATATCAAAATGTTTGAGGCAGGTGATGACTTGCCACCCACTAAATGGGCCTCCTGTAGTGGCTACCGCATATGTGGCTTAGGGTATCGAGAGGTGTGCTGCACTTTCACTGAACTCGCGGCGTTAACACTTCCACCCTGGAGCTTAGGTTTTTAGCTCTTGCGACTTCCACCCCCAGACAGCCGGTTAAGGCAAGCCGGGCGGCCAGGGGTCTCACTTAGCCCCTTGGAATCAGGGTACGCGGTGTCGCCACTCACCGACGGCTCGCCACAAAGCCGCCCCTGCGTTATTATTGTTATTATTATTATTATAAATTAATAAATTCAAGACAGTACAGTACAGTAATACACAGAGTTAATAACAGATTGAGAGGGCCTCAAGCGTCAAGCTGGCTGGTCAAGGCGAGCCTGCTGCCTCACCTCACACGATTGGTTAAAATAAACAATTATAGTAACCTCTATCTTTTGAGCTTTTGACATAAAGTGCGCAGAAAATACGTGGAGCCCTGGGTGATGTGACAACATTATCACCTGTAGTATCAAAAATAATTAGAGCTACAAAATCGTACGGTTGCAAGTGACGTGGTGTCACCAAAAATTTCGGGGTCCTCCGGGACGGGGACCTCGGGGATCGGGGCACTTAGGATTTAGGAAGTAACCAAGCCTTATTTGATAGGTAGGAATTTAAACAAGTATGACGTATACGTAGGGATAGGGATGCGCCGAATATTCGGTATAATATTCGGCATGTTTTTCCATGTTCGGTATTCAGCCGAATACCGAACATTGTATACCTATTCTGTTAAGTGCCGAATAATTACTGAATATTCCCCATTCCACATTAGCACTTTGTAATCGTTTTCCTAGAATTCTAGATACTGATAACGCCCAAACTAAGCATAGGAACCAGATAACTGATATAATACTTATATACTTTTTTTTTGTAAATACATACATAGAATACAATATAACACCCAGACGCAGAACAAACAGGTGTAGGTTAGGTAACTACACTAAACAATGGTAAAATTACATATAGTATACGGAGAAACCGGAAAAATCATCTAAGTGCGTAAGTACTACTATTTACACAAACGAATAGAATAAGTAGGTACTTACCTAAACAGGAAAAGATTTAAAAAAATTGTGGTAGCCTGGGGTTATTTTGTAATACAGTAATATTTCATAAATGCCTTTAATAAATTATAAATTGTATAACATTATGAGGCGGAAGCAGTGATATTTTACCTGGGCGGAAGACTACTTATCCACTGCGTAGCATTTAAACGTCAAAACGGCAAAGCATTCTCGTTTTCTCGTTATCATAAACAATGATAAATCACATTACGATGGAATGCTCCAAATGCACCAGTTTTTTTGTGGAGTGATATACGAGCCGGGTAAGGAATGGAATGCATTCAGCCAAACTCTGGAATGCGCCATGAGTTCAAGCCGAAACGTATTCTGTTGCATTTGTAACGAGAGTTGAGTTGAGACTGCTGTATTTCGTTTTATTACATTTTAAAACTTTTTAACAGCATCTGTATTTTGTTTTCTTTGTTTCCTTTATTACATGATCCCTAAATTATGATATTAACAATTTTTTCTGTCGAGTTTTATTGGCTTGCTGTTCCCAGACATAGAACAAACATCGATGTTCATCAGTCATGACACATATTTAATCCTGCGTGGGAATTGAACCCGCAACCTACATTTCAGAAGGCTGGATCGACTACCAACTTATAGCTACCGGGCCATAATTATTTATGATTATACTTTTATAATTATTATGTGCAATCACGTGAAGCGGCGTAGTAACCTAGATCTGTTATCAGAAGCGCTAAATGTACTGCAGGCTTAAAGGCCTATTACACTACACGGTATTCAGGGCCCGGTAGTTAGGGAGGGCGTGGCCCCTTGCAAGGGCGTCGATACTACACTACACTGAACACCGGCTCCCTAAGTCTTATTACACCACCCTAGTTAGGGTAAGGGTCCCTAAAAATTGGGTAGTGTAATAGGCCTTTTAGGCATGATTAATGCATGAAGTAAACGTCTGTGAAGTGTTAGTTATTATTATTACTATAGAACGGTTATTATGTTTTAAAAGCAAACAATGCTAGTTGAAACTGTTGGTTGACTCATAATAATAATTATCATATGCATCGGCGTTATTGTTATTTTATTGTGTCCATTTTAGTTGTATTATTATTTTAAGAATTTGGTACATCTACCTGTAGTAGGTACGTAAACATTTATTGTATGTATTCTGTTGTCTCTCTGTGCCTAAGCTATGTATTTATGAAACAGATAAAAAGTTCTTGAATTTCTCACTTGAGAGTAGGTTTTAAAGCAGAGAAGTACTTAGCTAAAACTCCTTTATGGTCAGATTGTCTAAAAGCAAATTGCCTACGAGGATGTATTGAATAAAATGCAGAAAGTCTAAAACGCAGATTGACTAAAAAGCGGAAAGTCTAAAACGCAGATTGACTAAAAAGCGCAGAGTCTAAAACGCAAATTGACTCAAAAGCGCAGAGTCTAAAACGCAGATTGACTCAAAAGTGCAGAGTCTAAAACGCAGATTGACTAAAAAGCAGGAAGTCTGAAACGCAGCAAGATAACAATCAGGAAGACTAAAAAGCAGACAGACACTAAAACGGAGAAAGACTAAAACTTAAGTATAGGAAATATTATATAAATAGGTGCATACATTTGAGGTGCATTAGGTTTGTGCCTATTGCCGATGTAGAAGTCACGATTTGATATAGACAGCGCGCTGTTTTGACCTCGTATTACAGAATAAATAATGCTTACCTACTTGCGTTCAATGCCAGACGATTTTAAGATAATAGTACTTAGGTTTACACATAACTTAGGTCTACCTATACCTATAGGCATGACGTATAATTTGTACAGAATTATCAAAAATTGTAATCTGTTTATCTATAAGTACTTAACTTACCTGCCTAAATAAAAATAGTGCAGGAAAGTGTTTCGTCAAGAAAATCGAATTGTTGTGAGATGCCTGACAGCAAGCAATTCGATTCGATTCGATTTCCTAGGTAGGTATTAAGCTAATAGAGTCTTTATTATTTAGATTGGTTCTGGTAGAATAATGGATATTTGTGTACTTAGGTACCTACCTTCGGCTAAGTGCTATTAATTATCTTTCGAGACTACCTACCACCTCCTATTTACATATCGATGAGCCTAAAAATCCCAATTTCCCCCTTTGATTCCCATTTGACCCCATTGATAAAATTATGAAAATAATATTAAAACTATTACGTAAATTCATGGTATTATAACACTATAAAGTCAAAAGTACTATTTGTTAATGTAATTAGTTAATAACAAACACGCAAAGTGCCAGGTAGAGGCGTGGCGCGAACATCCTTGGAATTCAGGCGCACCTAGACGGCAAAATACTTCCTATAATTTTTTTTTTTTAGTTTGTATCGTAACATATCAACAATAATAATAAGTCAGGTATAGTAACGTAAATTAAATATTCAAATAATAATTAAGTATAAAAGTATTTAATATTTCTTTTGCTGTAACGCTAAATCTTAACAAAATCTTGAAACCATGCATAAAATCACAAAATGCTTCATGGCATAAAATATAAGCTTCCAACTTGTTATTGAGAATTGTCGTCCTATCTGAGGCATTTATCTTATTGTGCTTATAACTAAAGGCCGTTGTCCACGTTTCATACAGTTTTGATCCTTAACTAAAAATGCCGACCACAAAAGTGCGATGTACCACATAGTCCATAACATAACACAGTAAAGTCAAGTCAGTTGAGTGCACCTACTAAATAACGTAATCAGAGGAATTACACTTATCTTATCTGACAGTGCGATGCGATGGCTGCCTTCTAGGAAAACATTCTTTGCTAAAGTGAGCGAAAGTAAATAGCCTGAAGGTTGGCAGTGTGCGTGTAGTACCTAAGTACTTGGTACCTACTTAGCTTTCTTAATAACCTACAATAATATTTCACTCGTGTCAATTTGGTACCAATATTACAAAAATGTTACAGTCACAGAGCATTGAACAAAAGGCTGTAAAGAGAGCAAACACCCAGAACATTCGTGAAATAATTGTTATCCAAGCGAAAATACTTTCAGAATTAATAACAAAATCCTCCTTTCAATCTATTTGAAAAGAGGCGAAGGGTTCTTCGATAAGTGCGCCTAAAATTAGTCATTTAGGCGCGATTATTAACAGTGACAAAATGACATTTCTCATAGAGGGAAGAAAAGCATAGTGTGCCACACGGACACCAAATGTACCAACATTGTTTAACCTCGAGCGACGTAATTTGTTTCCAAATCCAAACAAAGTTTAGAAAGTAGTCATTTGGGGAAATTATTAAAAAAAACCTAACCAATACCACAGAATAGCAACAACAACATGTAAAACATTTGATAAGAAATCCTAGCTTAGAACAATCAGGCTATTTCTTTGGACTTACTACCTTACCTATAAAGATAATTATAATTGTAGATATCAGTACTTATCTCGTAATTTCTAGCAAATGGAAATGAGGTTTTTATTAATCGTCACACATAATAATATGACGTGATATTCCTTCACCGGCATTGGCTAAATAATATGGAATAAAAAGAATTTTCAACTACCTGATAGCGCAGATAAAAATCTTAATAGTCTGTTAATTTTTGCTTATCAAATATTTAACCAGACCATCTATTTGTTTATCAGACCCAGTAATACCTAAGTTATTATAAAAATAACTATATTTGCAGTAGGTACCTAGTACCTACTAATATCTCTACTGATCATACTCGTCATTTCTCCCGTAGAATTTTATTGATCGTATTTTATGATTATGGTTTATCTCATTTACAAAATTACAATTGAGTGAGAAAAGTTAAAAAAAAAGTGAACGTTTCAATTATTACAAAAAGATTCATCATTGTGATGTGAGATGCAATTTTTTCACTGTAGATTTACCAGGTTAGGTGCGTAATATTATTATTTCTGTTCTATAATGGAGTTTTACTTTACATGCCTCAAAAACTGGGCATAATAAAATACTTGTTATTGTCCTTTAGTTGCATTGCAATATCCCCAGGCCACCCACCCTATCTATAGGTTTCTTTAGAAAACAAAAAAAGAATACCTGAGAACAATCAAGTTTAGATATAATAATTAAACTATACTTACTACAACACCATTGCAATCAATTGCATCATAAAACGCAATACGCACGTGCAACAGTCCATAGGTCCATACAGCCATTTTATATGGTAGGTACTTAATAAATTAATAATACCTACAACCATAGAATGAATAGCAATTTAGCAATACTGCTATTGTAAATGGTGAGATGCCCAGAGAAGGTAACCCGCCCCCGGATGTAAAACGTGCAGGCGTTTAGAAAATGTATCATTGTGTTCTTCTGAGAACGCGTTATTTTTATTTATAAGTGGTTATTATAACGTTGTATGCCTAACATACCTAATTACCATCATTCAATAAAGAAAATAGACGATCGGGACCAACCACCGACCAGGGTCACATTTGTCTCACCTTGGTCGGGTTGGTGTAAAATCCGACCGTGTGGATGGTCGTTGGTGTTTTCATTCGGTCGCCAACCACCGACTAAGGTGAAAAATATGTGACCTTGGTCGGTGGTTGGTCCCGATCGTGTATTTTGCTCATAAGAAGTATGTAGATTGTAGAGTCTACATACTTCTTAATGTCTACATTGTGGTCCTACCTACCTACATTTTATATGTACTTATACCTAGATTCTTGTATAATAAGTACTTATAACTTATTGTGTAGGGTAGCTTTTGTACTATAGGTAGGCAGATAGAGTTTGCTCCAAACTTAACATACCTAGACCATAGAAGAATAAAGCTAGCGTAATTCCTCTATGACCTAGACCTACTAAAAGTTTATAAGTTTATCAATTTATTATTGTATTAATTTTGTTACTTGTTACAGTGACCTCTATTCAATCTTTTAAAATGTACAGTCAGGGGAAAAAGTTCTATCACAGTAATCAAAATAAATTAGCATTACATTGTAAAAAATATGTATTGTAGTAGTAGCTATGTGATCCCAGCATGAAGCTAAACGGCACAATCATCATTATTATAATAGAAAAAAGGGCTTTTATATTAATATTTTTCGGTTCACGTTCGTTATCGTGCGAACTTATATGCAGCCGTCCAGGTATATATTACATTATCTATTGTATGTATGTATACTATTTTCACCAGCTGGTTTTAGCAATATCCGATGTGGAAGCAATTGATAGGCGCGTGTAGTTGGTTCATGTTATCGAGTGCCAGGCTGCCAGGTATGACAATGTGATCGTTGCCTTGCAAAACAAGTTATTACACCAATTCATATAATTTTATTTCATTCATTGAGCAAACAACCTGTTATATACGGTAATATACCTACCCCGACCGGATGTGGAAATGAGAGTGAATTCTTGTCGAGTGTGAGTTCTAGGAAGATGACTCATTGTTTGTAGTACTTGTCCGCAGGCCAGAGTGGCACCACAGAATCAATAATAGTACTAGATGGCACGATGTAAGTACGTGTACCACAGAAAAGATATTATATACCTATCGACGCACGGCTACTAAGTAGTAGGTATAGGTCATATCATTTTACTCTGTATGTGTTGGCAACCCCTGCGTTTGGAAAAATCTGGGGGTTGTGTTCTAATTTTTCATTTCATTAAAACCTAATTCGGATATTAAAATAATAGCGAATAGCGAAGTGACGCGCTTACTAACGAACACTGTTTCAATTCTATCTGTATGGATATAAATATAAATATAATAAGTTTTGATATTCCGCTTCAAGGAGTCAACGGCAGCAAAAGCTTAGTTTGGGTGGTTTGGGACTATATGGCGTTGTGTAAAATGTTCATACTTCGCACGTATTAAAAAAAATATTCAGACTTTACAAAACAGAATCAGTAAAAACCCAAGTCTTGTAAACACGATCACAATCCTTACTACTTCGCTCCGTATGAACAACGTCGGTTCATAAAGTCAAGGTAAAGTTTACATAGTGAAACAGTTTGGCCGTTTGGCAAAGTGCCCGATTATGCGCAAACAGTTTTTCGGCATTGAGTTAACTCAAAACAAATTATTAGTATCAGCTATCCGACAATGAAAGAATTGCACAAAATGGCATAGGGAAGCACAAGAGACCTTACTATTCTCTACATAGTCCCCATAGAGCGCTTCTTTGAGTTGCTGCTCACTTTCTGCAACCATAGATGGGCTCCTCGTGTTTTTGTTACATTGAAACTAATACCTTTGAGTTTTGGCGGGAACGCGGAAAAGTTCACGTGGTTGCATTATTTTATTTTTCAAAACTTTTGCTTTTTCCAGTGTTAATGTTTAAAATTGGTGGCATTTTACGCATTAAGTGCTGAATTACGAGCATGAGTGAGGGCAAGTGATATAATGTGGTGAAACGTGATTTTTCGTGCTGCTTCCAAAACTCCATAGAAGTTTCTAGTAAAGTTGCCACCACTTTGCTGGAGCATGACTTACCCCTGTATTCTAAAACATTTCACCATAAATCCTTCACTCGAATTCCACTTAACTTTGAGGGAAACTCACCCCCGTATTCTAAAAGATTTCACCAAAAATCCTTCACTTGACTTCTACTTAACTTTGAGGGAAACTCAAAATACATCGCGACGTACCTTGAGTTGACAGTTGCTTCGCATCTCTCGTTTAAGAAAAATTGACGCAGAAATGTCAAGTTGATTATATATTGTCAACTAAAAATACCAAAACACAAAAATGAGGTTAATTCGAGGTTGAGTCGAGTGGAGTAATCTCGTGGTAACGACTTAGAATATGGGGGTCAAAGTACATCTCGACGTACCTTGAGTTGACAGTTGTTTCGCTTCTCTCGTTTAAGAAAAATTTACGCAGAAATGTCAAGTTGATTATATATGGTCAATTAAAAATACCAACACACACAAAAATGAGGTTAAGTCGAGATTGAGTTGAGTGGAGTAAATTCGTGGTAACAACTTAGAATATGGAGGTGAGACTGGACCATGGAGGTCTATGGAGAGAGCCAAAATCTGCCAATGCGGCGTTGCCGCTCCGCATCCTTCGTGTCAACATACTGTCTTGTATCTCTGTCTAATACACGAATCGTCGCATAGAGTATGCGATAAAGCGAATGTCGGTACGGCAACGTCGCCTTACCGACACCGCGTGTCATGTTCTGACAGTTTGGTGTGTCATGAAATTAAATGCGAGAGCATAAAACGTGAAAATTTAGTGATTATATTGTTATTAGGGCTAAATATTGTATCAATAGAGAAATTGTGTCGTGTTGTGCTGTGTTTTGTGCATCAAGAGAAACCCGAGGAGTCAAAGGAAAACCAGAATCATCATTTTATACGTTAAAGTTTACTGACTATTTTTATGTTAAACATCGAAGTTTCGAAGTAAATATGCATTTCATATTAAGAATATACGTTTTTTCCACCATGCGATTGCAATTACTGAAAGATTTAATGCTTTAATTGATATTTTTGGGATGGGCGATTTTACGCCTCTTGAATAGTGATGTACCTACACTGTCCATTACATTTTGTCGATATTCGTAAATCTTCATACATTTGCAGAAAATTACTTTGGTTTTGGGGAGATTAAAAAGTAGAAAATCTCTTTCCTTAAAAGTGGCTGAATGGATTTAGATCAAAGTGCAAACAGAATCAAAAAGTAGGTGTAAATCTGGCAATTTAAAAATAGGCACTACTACTTTTATAAAATACAATAGGTAGGCCAGTGTCGTCTGGCTTCAATATGAGTTATGAAATTAATAATAAACTAACCCTGCCCCGGTTTCGCACGGGTTTATTAGTTTTATGCCTTACCCTGTTTATGGGTAAGAGAGAAGCAAAAGTGAAAAATATAGGGGAAAAGGATGAATAGATGGGACGGCGAAGGGAGACAGGCGCACCCGTCCCATCCATTCATCCTTTTCCCCTATATTTTTCCCTAAAATAAATATAGGGGCTTCAATACAACAAACGTGATTTTTTGCTCGTTTTTATAGATAATGGTACGGAACCCTTTTTACAAATTTAACCATCATTTTAATGAATAGAATAAGAAAACGCGAATGTAAAATAAAAACTAACTATTATGGAACTATGTTATTTGAACAGCCTGAAGACGTCCACTGCTGATCATAGGCCTCCCCCAGGGAGCGCCACTTAGAGCGGCTGCTCGCCTCCTGCATCCATCGGCTCCCCTCGGCTTTCACCAGGTCGTCGGTCCACCTAGTGGGGGGCCGGCCTACGCTGCGTCTTTCAGTTCGTCACTCGAAAACCTTTCTTCCCATCGGTTGTCAGCTCTACGAGCGATGTGGCCTGCCCATTGCCATTTCAACTTGTTAATCCTAAGAGCCACATCGGTCACTTTAGTTCTTCTGCGGATCTCCTCATTTCGGATCTTATCTCGCAGGGAAACACCGAGCATTGCTCTCTCTATAGCTCGTTGCGCGACTTTGAGCTTAGTAATGAGGCCAACAGTTAGAGACCACGTCTCAGTTCCATAAGTCATCACTGGCAACACACATATAAAAATGTCACTTACAAACATTATTTCATATAACGTTTCAATATACTTTTACTAGGGTCATCATCATCATTATCATCATTAACAGCCCGAAGACGTCAACTGCTGAACATAGGCCTTCCCCATAGAGTGCCACCTTGAGCGGCCACTCGCCTCCTGCATCAATCAGCTCCCCGTAGTTTTCACCAGATCGTCGGTCCACCAAGTGGGGGCCGGCCTAAGCTGCGGCTTCAGGTTCTACGAATATCTAATTTTCTTTATTGTATTAAAACTAAAAAGTATCGAAATTCTGCAGCACTGTTTGGTTAGGTTTATTATATATCGATATATTGTGTAATAGGGGTCACTTCCCTACTCACGCATACTAATGCATATTTAAATACTCACACCAACAGAAAATGGACAGGCGTTTTGTGAATGTCCGCCGTCGATATGATTCTAGATTGGTTTATAGAACGCAGAAATGTAGACTTATATTTAAACATATTCTTAAAGTATTTATCTCAAATAAATTTCTCTGCAGTGTTTGCTTATGATGATCCAAATAAAGCATACACAGAATTCATTGAACTATACAATTTAATATTTACTTTAAGTATTCCTCTCGAAAAAGTAAAAATAACTTTCAAAAAAAGACCAAACTGGAAAACTAAAGGCATTAAAATAGCTAGCAAAAACAAACGTAAAATCTATCTACAAACTCAAAAAGAGAAACAAATAAACCAAAAAAAACATGGTGAATATAAAAAATATTGTAAAACCTTTAAAAAGGTGATATGCACATCACGAAGGATTTCTAATATTAGGTATATAAACAAAAGCACTAATAAAAATAAAGCTACATGGGGAATTATAAAACAACATACATCACAATATAATAAAATAAAAACTACAGTAGAGTCTATAAATTTTAATAATGAAAATATTACGGAACCCTCATCCATAGCGTCAATCATGAATAAGTATTTTGTAGAGCTTAACAAAATAAATAAGAATGATAACGATATATCCCAAAAAAATGTTGCAAACCAAAACTGTAAGACTATATTCATGAGCCCCTTAACTACCCAGGAAGTTAAGAATATTGTTAGACAATTGAAAAACAAGAAAAGTACCGGTCATGATGACATATCTATGCAAGTAATTAAAAGCAGCATAGATTACATTGTAGAACCTCTTGTACATATCATAAACTTGACGATTGAAACAGGATTTTTTCCAAATGATCTTAAAAAAGCATTAGTTAAACCACTATATAAAAAAGGTTGTAAAAAAGATATAGGAAACTACAGGCCAATAGCAATCTTACCAAGTATTTCAAAAATATTTGAAAAAGCCATATACAATAGAATTATTTCATTTTTAGATTCCAGCAACTCACTAAATGCCAATCAATTCGGCTTTCGTAATAGTAAAAATACATCCCTAGCAATATTTAAAATGCTAAAACACGTTTGGGAAGAAATCAATAACAAAATAACTGGTGTTGCTCTATTTCTTGACCTCTCAAAAGCGTTCGACTGCGTAGTCCACAAAATTTTATTGAACAAATTAGAAGCCGTTGGAATACGTGGAACAGCGCTAACTTTAATAGAATCATATCTTACTATTGGAGTCAATCAATACAGCTAGAAGTTTACAATAGATGCTCAAAAAATGTAGAACAAGTAAAATCCGAGTTTCAAAACATAACAGGAGTCCCTCAAGGCAGTATTCTTGGTCCACTCCTGTTCCTCATTTACATCAATGATCTGCCACACACCACGAAACACCTCTGCGTAATGTTTGCAGATGATGCTACTATTTTCATTCCACAAGAAAACAATGAGCGCAACCTTGAAATAGAAATAAATAGTACCTTGGAAACTGTTACAAGTTGCCTAAAACAAATTAATCTTAAAGTTAACATTGAAAAAACTAAACTGATGCAATTCAAAAATTATAAAATGTCAACATTACAGCTAAATATCAATAATAAAGGTACCCCGGTTAATAAAATAAATGAAATAAATTTTTTAGGTGTGACACTCGATTCACATTTAAATTGGAAGGCCCATGTCAGCAAAATCAACAATAAAATATCCAAGTATTGTTATGCCTTGTCGATACTGAGCCGTGTGTCATCTAAAAATATCGCTATAAACGCTTATTATGGGTATGTTTATCCTCAGTTAAGTTATGGCATAATTTTTTGGGGAAATTCTGTCAACGTTCAGTCATCATTCATAATGCAAAAGCGTTGCTTGCGAAATATTTTTAATTTAGAAAACACAGATTCTCTCCGGAATATATTTAAAGAAAATCGGTTACTTACCCTTACAGGAATTTATATACTAGAAATTAGTACCTTTGTCAAAAATAATGCCGAATTTTTCTTCGCCATACAGTCGAGTCGCACAGGTAATCTTCGAAATAAACATAAATTTAACATATGTATTCCCCAAAGTAATAACACCATGTTTTACAAAAGCTCTTTCGCCTGTGCAGTAAGAATTTATAATCATTTATCTCCACATTTCAAATCTCTCAATGGTAACCAATTTAAACATAATCTCAAAGAGTGGTTGATAGGTAAGGCTCACTACAATGTAAATGAATTCTTTGATGATGAACAATAAAAGACAATCATATTATGTAGGGACGAAAATTTTCCCATGCCTATTGTACGTCCGGAATGGATAATACTGTTGTGACAAATTTTATAGTTTAAGACCTTTGTATGTACACAGTTTTTATACAATAAAGTTTATTCTATTCTATTCTATTCTATTCTATTCTATTCTATGTTGATGGACTGGACTATGACCACCTGACTTAGACTGTTACTATGACTATGACTAGGACATGACATTGCGTGAAATATTTTATAACACGATGAAAATATAATACTTGACACAGGCTAAATACACTATGTGTGGAGCCAAAATATAAGAAGAAAAAAAAACTAATACCTGACGGTATTACAAAGTTTATGTGAACACCTACATTACAATGGATTGGAATGGCATAGATTCAGACGACAGAGATCTCTCTCCTGATCCTTGTTAGGACTTAGGACACTGGTGTGGGTGCCGCGGCTGAACTCTTGCTTGTTTGTAGGCGTCCGTTGTCTGTTCTGTGATAGACAGCGTTTACTCAGTTAACCGTTTACCCGACGGATGTGTTTGAACCTTCGAGTCAAGTAAGTATAGGTATCTAGACTATCTAGTACCTAAATAAGCAAGCTAGCTAGCTTACCTATGTATACTCAAAGGATTGAACAATTAGCACGAGTTTCAAAACCCGCCAAGTTGAAGCCGAGCTCGCGCGGTGGGCACCCATTGTAATAGTCTGATTTTGCACTAGATATTTATTATGGTGTCAATATACTTGGCTATAGAAACGATTGTTTCGCAAATTTCAGGTTTACAGATGTTGTTCTTGTTTTGAGAAAGGCAATAACTATAACTAGACGCAGATTATTATAATAATACTAAACTAGATCTAAAAGAAAACAAGGTAGGATTAAGAAGTTTACATTGGTCGTTAGTTCTGAATTCTTTATATCCCCGCTCCAGTTTTTGAAACGTGTGTGGTGTGTGCGTATTAGTCCGAGAAAGATGGCAACTCCATACAAAAAATATGGTTGTGAAATTCACCACTTACTAGAGTTACTAGCGCCTCTCTCATAAAAGGCAGATATGGCCATTCGTATGATGGTACGTAGCGTAGCGATAGCGATACATCCATCAACATATACCTCCATGGATACATCAATGAAGAGGCTGTTCCAAAATATGTATTATGTAAAAAACCCTAAGGACAAGACTTGCACTTGGCCGGTTATTTTATTTTCTATGATGAATACCTATAACGAATATTTTTAATATCGCTTTGAATTTAATAATTCAGCTTGCGTCGAACGACGGCGACGACCTCACTTTTCAATTACCTGTAGGTAAATAGGTAAACACTGCTTGTGCCAAAAAAACAAAAACATTGTTTTTCACAGTCATGCCGAACTACGGAAGTTAGCCCGTCCATTAGCACGTCAAATTAATGTACAATGAGCGTCTAAAGTTTAAAACACAAAAAATTCAATAAACAAGTATATTTATTTTGAAAGTGTAACCGATTGGGATTCGTTGTATGGGTTTCCAAAAGTATGAGCTAACGGACCTGTGACCGAAAGGTACTAACTCCGTGAATTATGCCATTGGCAGAACTACTAGCATAGGTAGGTATAGGTAGGCAACTAGGCACGACCTAAACAAATATAATGGTGTTTTTAGACAAGTTTCTTCAGCGCCACGGCTCCAAATCAACTATAGAGTTGATTTGGGAACTACTTTCACGTTTGGAAAACCCTGAATTCATTTTGATAGGTACCTAAGTAGGTAAGTAATTACATACGTAAAATCTGACCATTAAACTCTTATCGGTGTTTATGAATACAAAATGTTCAACAAAAATGCCATGTTATTAATCGAGACCAGTTTTTATGATGAGAACAAAGAATAAAAACTTTTATTATGTTTCCAATATCTTAACTATCAAAACTTGTGTGGATTAATAAAATGCATGGCATGAACAAATCAATGATATTTTTATAAGCTTTTGTTTCTGATTATACCGTGCCTACGTGCCACACACTTTATTTTGTGTACTACCTAAATACATAGTACAAAAGTTAGCATAGTAGGTAGAATAAGTATGGTTCTATGGTAAGTAATATTAGGTGTAGGTACTTAAGTAAGTATAAAACTGTACCTACTCGCTTTAGTAGGTACTAGTACTAGGTGGTAGGACTTTTCTACAAAGTTCGTCTAGGTAGGTACCACCGCTTTGCCAGTTATTCTGCCGCCAAGCAGTACTGTGCAAGCACTACTGTGTTCCGGTTTGAAGGGTATAGTAGCCAGCGAAATTACAGGACAAATGAGACTATGACCTGATTACATAGTGTAGTAATCTGATTACTAGACTTTGTGATGTCTCAGGATGACGTGCGCAGTGGTGTCACGCGGAACTTGTTTAGATTACTTTAGTTCCGAGTGAAACTGCAACTGTTATGGGCGGCCATGCCGCTTAACATCAGACGAACGTCTAGCTATTTATTTATTTATTATTCATTTATTTCATACAAAGTTTTACATGGGATTACATACTAGGGCCGGTAAACCTCGCAAAGGTTTGTCTTGGCACTAGGGGCTCGTCATGTCATTCATTCTAATAAGCAAAAAGTATTCTTTGAAGAAGAATCACAACAAAGCAATACATTATACAAGGTTACATAGAGCCTTATTTAATAGTAAGTACTTCCTAATCTATGGCGTAGATCAAAATAGATGACGGCATACATACAGCCTCCTCGCCTTGGAGGCAAATGTAAACATTATTATTTATTCTATTTTTATCGTCTGTGATTAATGGGATGTGGCACTACCGTAATATTAGTAATCTATTCACTGTATAAATAGGTATGGCACGTTTGCATACATAATATACATATTCATGTTGTTTTAATTTAATATAAGTATGCAACTATACAGTATACTTATATTTATATTATAAGTAAGTAAGTATACTGGGGCCAATTTTAAAGGCTTTAGTTGACAAATCTAAAACTACTAAAACTGTTGCTGTTCTTGTCAAACAGACGGAAATGTAAGAGATGGATATATTTTTAGTATTTTAAATACTGTCCACTAAAGCCTTCAATACTGTATATCTACTTATAATAACTTATTAAAAAACATAAGACCTACCTACTGTGTGACTTTTTTTAATTCAAGAAACTTTATACCTCGTTGAGGCTCTTTAATAAAAAACGAGCTGCAGTGAGCCCAAGTGAGCCTAAGATTATTGTTCGGCTTAGGTAGTATTATTTATGCTGTGCCTAGACTGAGACCTCACATAAATGATAACTGACCTATAATTTTATAGTTATTCGCAAAGTAAAGGATTTAACAAGTGTCTTATAAAAATACGCACTCAGAAGTGTGTGAAAGCCAAAGCGAACAAAGATAAAAATGGCACGAGATAAATATCTTCGTAGAGAATTACGAAATGAAAGGATGAATGATATATTATAAGTTTATAAGTAATGTGATGTGTATTTATCAAGTTAAGAGGTGAAAGTGACCTTCTTTGTAATCGATAGCCATTGAGGTAATTAATGTATTTACCCACGATTGATAGCATGGTAATGAGTTAATGCTAGTAGGTATATATTTTTCATTATTGTATTGCAGCCTGCAAGTTGCTCAGTTTCTCAGTGATGTCTTCAAATATATATTGATGTCAGCGGTGCGGCGAGGCCTATGGTAAAATGCTCAGACGTAACATAATATAATTACCTATGTTGATCCGAACCTCAGTGTGTCACACAACCTTAAGCGTGAGAAGAATAATACTACCAAACCCCACTCAAAATGCTTCTTGGTTTTTTCACCCCTACTCAGTTTATTGTATTTTATGTAAGTAGGTAAGTACCTACTTACTCGGTTTTTTTTTATTTGTAAAGTGTTCTGATATGGTCTTATTTGCAATAAATTATGTTCAGTAAGGTTCAGTAGAAAATAAAACATTTGGTCAAACAACATGATTAACTTATACTTGATTAGGTATTTTGGAGATAGGAGAACAGTGTAAAGTGGGTTATTTCATCATCATCGAACATCATAGAGAATTAGAGATACTATTACCATTGGACTATTGGACACATGCCTACTGAATACGGAATGAATCCAAAATTTGGACAAAACGAATCAGACAAAGCAAAAGAAATTCAAGTTATATCAGACAGTAAAAAATAAAATAACATAATCTACCATAGCAGTGGCCAAGCCAAGCGGTCGCAGACTGGCAGTGCGCCTTGACCCACTTTGCAGACAGGACAATGTGGAGCCATTCGCGTTATAACTACTTTATTTGCTAGTTTTGTTCGTATTCCAAGAAGTTGGAAAAGGAAAAAATAAATGTTTCGATTCGAGTGTTAAGTAGGCACACCGATCGAGATATTATTTTTTAAAAATATTATTTTGTTATGTGTGTCCGAACGGCCCTAGTTTTTTATGGATGACCGATTGGGACTGTGACCGATCGGCACTAAAACCTATATTATTTTGGTCCAACCAAGCCGCCTCTATAAAGGAACTATTATTTATATACTTAGTGTATAATTTCTGTAGGATATAATTATCATACATAGCTACCACCTGCAGCTTCGCACATGTAGGTATTTATCAGAATAGAAATCATCCTATGAGTCCCCAGTTGTGGTCCCGGTTAGGAACAGCACCACCCTATCTCTTCGCATGGGTGCCGTTGAAGTTGGCCAAGGGAATATCCAGGGAATGGGCTGCAGCATTCTCCTCGGTCTTCATCATTATAATCTACTGCGATCACCAACCCGCTTGCCAAGCGTGTTGAATACGGCAAACGCCTCTAATGGAGGCAAGCAGCCGCTCAAAGTGGTGCTCGACGTCTTCAGGCTGTTGATGATGATGATATTACTACGAGGGCTCAACAAACTGTATTATACCATTATACCTTTCATCTCGATCAGCTAATCTATTTGGTCGTATAAAGATAACAAACGGAGAGTAACACACACACACCCCTCGTCATACAGTATGGAATTACCTTGGTACATCCTTGGTATATTAAAATCTAACTAGTGAATAGGTAGGTAGGTACCTAACCTAGTATTAATATGTGTGCAATAAATGATCTGCCTCGCTGCATGCCTCCTAAATACATTGATATGATAACTTAAATAAAATACTAACTTATACCAACATTACCAACACTACGCGCTACCGGTCGTAACGGCATATTGTATGTTTGAAAATAATAATATCATTTTACTTAACATATTGAATTTCGATGTATGTTTACTTTAGGAGACTGTAGACAGGGAGGCTGCGTTCTAAAATTATTATCATGTTCTATACTTCTATAACTTGCATCTAATTCTTGTCGCGGCGTCCGACCAAATACCATTAAAGAATAATAATACCATTTATTATGTGTGCTTCTGCTTCTACATTTTTTGAGAATCATGCATGATTCACCTTTATCAAATAAAATAAACTAATGTCAATACTAACCCTATAAAAAATAGGCAAATCCAATATTCTCCACGGCATGCACGGAGTAGGTAAAGTAGACGTAGTATTCTTCAATAAAATTATCCTCATATCGAAGGACTAGGTACTCCCTCAGTCAGTGGTTCCAGGAAAGTTTTGTGGGCTACCTAATCTACCTACTTTTGTTATGAATTTATAACACAATTTCATGACAATTTCTTTGAATTCTTTATACACTCGATGTTTTAACTCAACGTATTACACTTTATCAGTAAAGCTATTGCTCCTTTCCAGTAGGTACCTATTCCATACCATACGATTGTTTGTACCTACGGTAGATTATTCTGGGTATACCTACCTACTTATTCATTATCTTCCCCAGAATTATCCAAAAGCAAAAGAACCCAGTAAGTAGTCTACTTACAGAGTTCTTTTGCACTTATACTAATTATTTTGCTTTGCAGTATAGGTACCTATTCTAAATTAATGCTTTAAATATTATAAGTAGGTAAGTACTTAATGGACAAAACTTCAGTAGTTGAGTATGCAGTGATTTGGTAATATGCATAAGTGCTACCTACCTATGACATTTTGCCGTCGGTTCATTTGGACAACCTGACTTTTATCGACCTTGTGAGATTTTGAAGCCAGGTTTTAAGGTCATCGCTCACTTCATAGGTAGATCTATAGAAGAAGGTAGACCAAAACCCAATGATGAGTAGGTATACCTAAATAGGGTAGGAATAATGACCGTTGTTTTATTTTTTTAATGAGAATGAATGACGTGACGAGCTCGTCGTTCACCTGATGTTAATCGACACGGCCGCCCATAACAGTTTATAGTAAATTAGTATGAATAGATATTTTGAATTGACATGAAACATTCATGTGGTATGAGATTTTTGAGTGAAACTTTTTTCACATGATTGCAACGGAAATCTTAGAAAGAAGATTAATTCATAACTTTCATAAGACTATTAAGTATAATCCCGACTGTCTCTTCTCATCATTGCGGATTATGGGATTATTTACTGGGCACTGCGCTGCGATCAGTAGGTATAAGATAATCTATACAACATTTTTTTTAATGAGAATGAATGACGTGGCGACTTGGCGAGCTAGTCGTTCGCCTGTTTGAACATCAGCTCAGTTTGAACTTGAAGATGTAGGGGTGTCTACATTACAAAAGTATTTCAAAATCTTAAATCATAATAAAAAAATAAATAGATTAGTTTTCTATTGTTGTGCATTCACAATCACAAATTGTCTGAGGAAAGCGGTAAATTGTTGTAAAATATAGCTAATGGCAGCCGCAAAAGGTGCAGACACGGATCTGCAGGAGAAAGCCGCCACAAAAACAACGTTCTTAGCAAGTTTCCTTGTGCGGCCCACGCCCACGCCCCGTGCAAGCTGAATTGATACTTTGTTGTATTGTGCATTTTACAATCTGCTAAATATAGGTGTCTACCTTCACGTGGTGTAGATGTAGATTACTAACCCCGACCCAAAGATCCCCGACCACATTCACTTGACCAAAAATCATAGAAAAATGTCATGATTTTGTTTGACGTTTACGAATACTTTGCATAAAGTAGTGACGACTAGAGTCGTAGGTCCTAGAGCAAAAAAAAATGGGATAACTAGATTCCCTTGATTTAGTTGCATAGAATGGCGATTAAAATAATGTCTAAGACTATCATTAATATTTTATGATGATTGCCAATCTCGATTTTACTAGCAATCTAAGAAAATTACTCAGGTAAGTTCCTAACTTCCTACCTATCCAATAAATTTAAAGCTGATTTGTCAATTAACTAGGTAGGTATGTAATGTACTTACATAAAATTACTTATTGCCTGCAGAAGTAATAAAAACTAAGACAATGTACCTATAGAAACTATGACCTAGACCCGATAATCTAAATAATTAGGATGATAATGATTAAGTAATAAATACTTGAAATAATTTCCGGTTTTTAATTTCATAAATTTTTTAATAGGTACTTAAGTAACATCTATATGTATTTCATTATCACTGCCATGTAGATTATTTTGTAATCTTTGTCTATTATATAAATAAGTAAGTACTTACTTGTTATAAACCCTTACTTCGTTAAAAAACATTAAACAAATGTTTTTTTTTTTAAGTATGACCGATCGGGATTCGATGTATCTTGTAATAATGGGTTTACAAAACTGTGACTGAACAGACTTGTGACCGAATGCTACTAGGTATTATAAATTATAACTCGCAGTCTTAAACACACGTGGAACATAATCTACTTATCTAAATCTAACAACTATAAAAAATTATTATAAGGTAGGTAGGTACGTAGGTAGGTACCTATAGTAAATTGATTAATTAGGTATCTAGCTGGTTGTCTCCAACTGATGATCCAGTGCAGAATGTGAAACATAAAACAAATACAATAAAATGAAGGCGATGAAAATGAAGTGAATTATGATGATGGATGATGTAAAAAATAATATAAATTGAAATTTTCTGAAAATAAAACCATTATCTCTAAGTAGGCACAATATAATCGTGCGGAACAGAAAAACCGCTCTAGATAAGAGCGTGCAAAGCTGGAGGGTAGGTACATACACTTGTTTACATGGGTATCTTATCGTTATCATCGGCTATAGTGTTAGTTTCTCAGCAAACATGCCACGTAGGTACATTGGACGGATTAATATTATTCGCAAACTGCAAAGACTTAGGTATAAATAAAACGTTATCAAAAGCAATTTCATTTTTAGATAGTACTACCAGTAAACCGAACTTCCATTTTTATTTTATGAAGCAATCATTACTTTGGTTGGTATTACGATCTACTAACATTTGATCAGGATTAAAAAATTCACTAAGGAATATTAATTTATATTAGCTCCAACTCTCCAAGCTCCAACAAACGTGACATTTATTAATTCTATTTTCTATTCGTGCTATTATACTTTGAGCGTTTTACAATAACATTGCTCGTATCGCAACCAAGTTAACAAAATAAGAAACAATAAAAGTGTTCTCTGAAACTGTAAACCTGAACAAATAGATTACAAGTTCCCATGGTGCCCTCGCTGCGTTCTCGGCCTCGCCCAGCCCGTATGACCTCATTACCGATAGCTCTTTACGGCCCCATATACTTGGAATGGGAATACAAGCTTTATTGTCCGAATTACCAGTCATTACACCGTAAAATCTTCAAGCATGTAAAAGGGAAATGACATCCGTATCACAGAGGGGTAAGGTTCACATTTTATGTGCAGTCTTGGTAGAGGGTACGTTTGGGTGTAACGAACTGTCGTCGGTCATCACACTTGTTGCTTTTGGATCAACGTACGTGATAATAATGATTATCGTATTATTATGTTTAGTTAGTCGATTTGTTCTGATGTCCTATACACTTGGAACTCTCATATTTTGTTTCACGTCTAACGCATGAGCGCATTTTATCGGCATAAACTCTGTAGTCTGTAGTTCAAAACGTTTAAAATTTTTTTTATAGGATTCGAATGTTATCAAGCAATAACATTGATAACGTCTCGGCTTCACGTTATGAAACTATATTATGAACATGGGCGAAGCAAGGCCATACTTAGATGGGCATATTCGTTAGTATGGTATGGACTATGGTAGATAAACAGTTGATAGCAAAATTACAGTGCCAATGCAAGTTAGTTTTCGATGTATTTGATGTACTATTAGAACCTGTTTCTCCTGTTCACAATGATCGAGCATTTGTCAGAGCGCGCAACTATAAGTAGTGAATGCAACCAAACACTTTTATAATCTATCAAAATGTTTTATTAAATCAGCAATCATAATCAGTCACCATAATAAAAACCACACATCTGTCTGTAGGCGTGTCGTTCGTAGATTACATTTCGTGTTACTCCCCTGACAATGAAATATAACATCCATTCTTTCGTCCGTACAGTTTTAGGCACGAGTCGTTGACTTTCCGCCGCCATTTTTCTTTGTCTAACGTTAACACAAAGAAGTTTTCCATGCTGCTGCGAATTGGAAGGATATTTTAAAATTGGAGGCTAAGTTTTTTTATATTAGCTAATGCGTTTTACATTTAAAATTCAAGTCCATTTTTAACTTCTATCTTCTGTATATTAAATAGGTACATAAGTGGCACATATTAGGTGACTTGTCTTCAGTCTTCTGCGGAGGCATTGAATTTGGAATAGTAATACGAGACTGCAATATAAATTGACCTGATTGTGCTTTCTGATTGTTAATTGATGCTAAAAAGGTATACCTTAATAGCTGTATTACAATACTACCAACTCCTAATTGCCTACCTGTTGTTCTCTAGCCATAGCTGTACCCACCTTTATAGGATCATCGGGTAGACACAAAATAATAAATGCCTTAACTAAGCATATACACATCTACACTACCTAGTACCTACACTATTTAGCTACCCATATTTTAATTTAATAGTGGGTCTTTGAACAGCTAAGTAGTATTATATAGCACCTATTGTAAATATCTGAATCTGAACCTAATATTATTTGAAATTCACTTCTATAGTTAATGCTAAGGATATAAATATCTAACGTAGATACTTACCCAACAAAATCATTATTGTACTAAGTATACTTAGGTATTGTATATCACGTCGTCACGTTTTCAGATTAGATAATAGTTTGATTGTAGTATACTAGTATAGGTAGGTATCTGTAGGAAGGTGCCATAGAATTACAGTCAACAAAGAATAGATTTCTATCACGCCCACCTACTATTGTTGGATTGGAGTCGGAATTAATGCTAGCAGTTTGTTAGCCGCTCTATGCTAACGTTTTCAATTACATTTCGGCATTGAAACTCGGCAACCGCGGGTATAATTAGACAAGTAATGTATGGGTGCAAATAACGCCGCGTATAAATAGATTCATTAGCACGTATTTTTTTGATATGTTGTGAAAAACAAACCAGTAAGAAATTTATATAAATATAATACTTATGTTAAGTATGTATTAGTAGTAGGTATAAGTATAGTTAAAGCCAATGGTGCAGACTAGAATAGAAGAGCCCTGCTGTGGAGAGCAATACCTATTAGTGATGGATTAATTAGCATTCACATTCATTTTTAGCATGTTAAAACTCAATTAGCAAATTCGCAAATGAAATGTAGTTGCGAAATTCTGTGAAATATGAAATTTTATTTCAATTAATTTAGTTCATTTTGAATTTAAATTTTAATATAAAGTTTCATTTCATTTTTCATATAATTTTTCACTTTAATTTTCGTTTCAATTTTCATTTCCATTTCATTTCATTTTAGCAAATAGCATAGCAATAGCATATAGCATGCTAAGACTCGTGAATTAGCATGTTTATGAAATTCACGCAAAATCGCTTTAATTTCCATCGCTAATACCTATGTAGTACCTAAACCATGTTTCCCACGAATGATCGGTAACAAATTGGTACACCCGACGCAACGTAAGCGTAGGTATAAATATACGAGTTAGTACTGTTCGGTAGAGACCCGTTCTGTCACAGTTTTGCTAACCCATACAACGAGTCCCGACCGGTCACACTTTCAATATAAATATAAACCTACAATAGCTATTAAGTACCAGGTACCATAATAGTGCTAGGCAGTCACAGTCTCACGTGTAAAGTGACGTGATACATACAGGATGCGTTACAGATATCTTTGATCAGGATAAATGTGTACGTGGACGTGAAAACACGTGAAAACCACGGGCATAGGCGGCAATCCGGCAATAGGTGCACCGTGCAGACATCGCACTGTGAAACAGCTCCTTTGTCTCAAATAACAAAACCGATATTTCTCTGCGCAGTTGTACATTGTTTATACTATTGAGTATTCTATGATATACGATAATTGCGCATGTTTGATTGTGATCCAAACCGCACTTTCAGGGCCGCTTTACCCGGGGGTTCTAGGGGTGCGAGGCACCCGGGCGCAGAGTCCTAGGGGGCCAGACGCAAGCCGACCCGACCGCCATACATTTTGATAGGCCGAGCCGCGGGCACAGCTAGTTCAGACGCCGCATGCCACTATCGGCACGTCATCGTCATGTCATACCGTTTGCGTAGTGCAAGTTAATTTCACACTTATTACTACAGTAAGAATTATTTATATTCATTCACCACGTATGTGGTAAAATATCCAGTTCAAAGAGCGCGGTGTGCCTTTTGACATAGCACTTGAACTTGAAGAAAGATCTTATGGCGGATGGGGCGCCTAGTGAATATCGGTCACTGACAGGGGCGTATTTACCCTAGGCCTAGGGCCAAAAGCACCATAGTCTGAGGCGGCAGACAACGAGGGGCGGCGCAAGCCGCAATTCAGCTTTGAGCGCCAAAGGGTGGCAGAATTTCGCTTGATGGGTAGATTATACGCTAGATATAATATATAAACGTAAAAATTTTGGCACTCGCTTCACTCGCGCTGTTTGTTATTTCCTATATTTTTCGTTGTTATTGGGTTTCTGCTTAAATATTAACTACTGAAGTTTTTGCGCAGGCTTCGCATGCGCTTTGATACATCATCATGCGTTTCGATTCCTCGTTTATAATTCGGACAGCTAAGGAATGGAACACCTTACTAGCGTCATTGTTTCCTGACAAATATAATCTGGGAGTTTTTAAGGGTATTTTCTAGGCAAGCATGCTTCATCGTCGAACACGTCGTCACTTACCATCAGGTGAGACCATGGTACAATATTAGCCTATCGTTGATAAAGAAAGACGTGTTTTATCCAGATTTATACTATAATAAAAAATAGGTAAACGTAAAAATTTTGCCACTCACTTCACTCGCGGTATAGGTACTTATTGCTTAACTACTGCATCGTGCGTTGTCATCGGATTCCTGCTTCAATTATGAATAACGGATGTTTTTGAAAATCTCATGAAAATTTGAATTTGACGCGCTGAGTAAAACATCATCAATCATCAGCCTGAAGACGTCCACTGCTGAGGATAGCCCAAGAGCGCCACTTTGAGCGGCTGCTTGCCTCCTGCATCCATCGACTCCCCACGGTTCTAACCAAGTCGTCGTCCACCTGGTGTAGCCCGGCCGGCCTACACTGCCAGTCCAGTAAGTGGTCGCCACTCGAGAATCTTTCTTACCCTCGGTTGTTATCCCTACGACCGATGTGGCCCGCCCACTGCTACTTCAACTGAGTGAAACGTTTCACCTTAATTAATACTACTAATGTTCATTCATAAAAATGTTAATAATTACTTTGTCGTTGTTTGAAATCTTCATTTATATACTATATTTAGATAAGATCAAAATTATCCGCATCCGCTTCCGCGGATGTGAGTCTTCAAAAATCCGCATCCGCATCCGCGTCCGCGGATGTGAAAAAATCAGCATCCGCAACATCCCTGAATCCTACTTAACATAACACAGAGTAGAGAAAACCAAAAATAGAATATTTGGGAGATTTCAAACAGCGCCATCAAGCCCCAAACTTACTAATAAAATCTCAATAAAATACATACGAGAAAAAAGTTTAAAATTGTAGGTCTGTGGTACAAGTAGAGATTGTAGCTAGATTGGGGTTGTTCCTGTTTGTCTTCGCGTTTTGTCCCCGAGAGGGGGCAGACGAGAATATGAATGAAAAATAATTCCTGTCTGTCCCCGAATTGTCACCGAATTCAAAATCGGGGACAAACAAGAAAAATAATTCCTGTCTGTCCCCGAAATGAAATTCTTTTAGGGGGTTTTCTTCTTATTTTTTGTCTATTATTATTCTAGGCCCTAGCTAGACTGGTAATCGACATAAAATAAGAAGATAACCTAACCGCCTAGAATCTAGGTGGATCACATTAATAAAAAAACTTTTTATTGTTGTACCACTTTGCACCATAGGCTAAGTTTAGAGGGATAGAGAGAGATAGATCATGGTTATGGCACAAGGCTCAATGGAGCCGTCGGCGTCGCGTCGATGTAGCGGGTATTTGCGGCAACCAGATTTAAGAAATGCTCAGTTTCCAGAATCAAAATATTATAGATAGTAAGTAAATATATTTATTTATTGGTACATGAAATTACTAACCGCAATTCACCAAGAGACTACCTACCTAACTAAGTAGGTACCTACCTACAGTAGGTACCTAGTTACCTACTACCAAATGGTTAGGTTCATTAAATATTTTTTCAAAAGAAGCTAATGACTGCTAATCAGTTTATCATAATGACTCTAATGGGAGTTCTCCGAAAGCAAACTAATAGGAATTGAATGATAAATGGAAATTAACAATAAGTAACTATTGATACTTACCTGCTGGTATAAAGTATTAAAGTATAGTCAGGTAGGTGCTTAGTTTAATCACTTAGTTTACCTAGTTACCTACAAAGAAAGTTGTTACAAAAGCGCAAATAGTTCCAAGTAAAACAAGTAGATACTACTTAGGTATGTCTTGATTTCGCTGTTCCTTTCATTAGTTGATTTTTCTAAGTAGAGAATAATTATGACTGTTATAATGTTGGTTCCACGATGCTGACGACCGCACACCACGTTTTCTTTGGACTAGTTCCAAATTGAAAGGCTGTCTCTCAATATACATCAAAAATATTGATCCAAAAGAACACACAGCTTGAAGTATTATTGGGTAGGTATATTATCATGTCAGCAAATGAATGGTCCAAGGCATGTCAATAAGCGATTCGTATGAAACATCAAACGTAAGCATAATGTGGTGTTTATATAACGAATGCACTGTAATAAACATGGTTGTTAGTAAATAGAGAAATGTTTTGATAGAAATTTATTGTTTTGAACAACGCGTAGACTCGGTCGAATGTTGACGTTGATAGAGCGCGGCAGTGACATGTTGACCCACTTGCATTGTTTTTGTCCAAAATTCAGCTAATTCTTTAAGCTAATAATTTTATCTCGTACAAGTATCGACATGTCTGTAGCTGAGTTGACCTTCATGCTTAGTACCTAACTATTATGAAGATTATTTTTATAGTATAAGTAGGTGTAAGCACAGACTTGCATCAGCAATGTTTTGAAAATATATTCAACTAAAACTCTAGGCCAGAGAGTAAATAGCAACTATTATTATTGCTGTGGCCGCAGTCAGGCAGGGCGTGTCATGATATGTGGCGCGTTTGATAACTTTACCACAGAACTTGTTTACAATTTGCTGGTAGGAAAGTTACATAACTGTGGTCATTTTGTGTTCATTGGTTAAATTTTTATGCGTTGTTAGTTATAGTTAATAAAATTACATAGCAGTAGTAGATTAGATACTATAATAATTTATCATGATAACTGGTCTGTATACGTATTATGACTGTGTTATGGAGTGAGGTCAATATCATCTAATCAGGTTGGAGATGTATGTAATTGTTTAGCTAGGTAGTTGTTATGCAATGCAATGCCACCATGAAATTTTTCTCGATTATACAATACTGTTACGTCAACGCAGGTACTTTATCCAAAAAGTTCTATGTGTATACACCTTTTATACCTTTAAAACTCGTTCTTATAATTAATTTTTCATCAACCCTGGTTTATATAATATGTATCGTATGTAGTCGTAAGATATTCTTCAAATTATATGAATAAGGACTACTAAAAACCATAATAATAAATTTGAAGGACCATAGGGAGAGTAGGAAATGAAAGTAAATATTTAATGATATAATAATCCTCATAATTTATTTCTCTTTCTTTTATCATACAATATGTATTTCGTATAAAACAATATTTTTTGTTAAATTCATAGAAATATATTATTTTAGTAGTATAAATGTTCTTTATCTTTCATAAACTTACAAATTACTGTTAACATTCTGACGAATTTTCATATAAAAATAATACAAAAAGAAAACCAGTCGCGTCTACTTTCGGGAAATAACTTAAGTTTTCTTCAAAATGCGTTCAGTTTAACGCGGCCGATTTCCTTCATAATAATATAGTCTATAACAATTCAACTTGTTAATTGGTATTTTAATTAATTACAATACTATAAACCTATAGAAGACAATGGTACAGAACTATTTTACTGTAGCATATTATGGTAACAAAAACAATTAAAAATAGGTATAATATAGGCTTTAGTTTACAAAGCGTAGGCACTCGAGATTGCTACTTCACCTATAAGATAATCATTCTCACTAATAAATACTTCTCTCTCTCATTCATTCTTTCGTCATCTTTTTTACGTACAGTCGCGTTTTTACCACTCGTACAGTTTTATAGGACGGCCTTACATTACAAAAGTCACGTCCACTTATACTAAAGAGCACCGGGTCAGTTCTGAGAAATAATTCTTTCGATTTGGGAAAATACTATATGCGTAATGCACGCTCACTTTCATACAAGGCACGTAAAATCCACATACAGTCGTCTTACACACATAGCTTTTCAATATGTTTTGAAACAAGCAAACAAATACCTTCCGGTTTATGATGGCTTCAAAAACCCACCGAAAAGCGTTAACCTTGTGCAACAAAACATGATTCGGAACGTCCGACCATCGAACACATGGCCGCCATTCCGCGAGGGCGGCGCAGGCGGAATTTTAATTAGCAGAACATCCGCTCGTGACTTGGTACGATGCGCCGTTGCCAGCTTTACAATATCCTATCTCTTTCATTCGTATACCGCGCTGTTTTGTCAATCCATGCTTATACAGATACGAACCATACATTTTGTCTTGATAAACTTGTTAGCAGAGCACTAAATATTTGCAATAATAACAATATGCTAATAATCCTCATAAAACAATGACCAATGGAAATATACTATACGTCGATGTAAGTGTGGCAACACCGCTGAAACGGGAAATTCGCTGTACATACAACTGGCAACGTCGCTTCAACCTCGTTCAGTCAGACTGCAAAACGAATGACGTTGCACGATTATCCTTTCTATTTTCTACACTACACTAAAATGAGACAACGCAATACTGATACAGGGAAAACAAATTGTTTCTACAACTTACAATGGAAGCTAAGGCTTACTAAGTTGTGACTCGTGCCAAGTACATCCCTATGTAGTGGTTCACAATCAACAACCGTCCCGGACAGCCCGTGGAGCGGAGGTTCTGCCTCCTTTACATTCACTGGCAACCTAATCTTTCAAACTTAACGATTAATCCACGGATTTATCGCCAAAGCGACTTTATAACTCCTTATGCACTAATTTATACGAACTAATATTTTACACGGTAAAATTAAGATCACAAATTGCTTTGTATGCTGCGTCCTAGCGGGCGCGACTAGCATGGAATGTGGAGGAGCGGCGACGGGCGGCGACGCGATCAGAAGTGTGACTCGATGTGGCAGCCGCCGTTCGCGTGCTCCAAGACTTGCTCCTTTAGTCGACTCACGTGATCCTTGAGTTTAACCACCATCTGTGCTAGCTCCACGTTTTCACCTTTCAAGATCTTCACCTTATCTTCCAACTTAGAGATCCGTTCGAGCTTGCGCCGTCTGCATTTGGACGCTGCTACTCGATTCCTTTGCCTCTTTCGTTCCAACTTAATTCTTTCCTGAGTATCCATATCGATAGGGGAGAGAGGTGGTGAGCTGGATGCACTAGGGACTGTTTGGGGCTCATCTTTGACCAAAGGAGTGGGGTATCGCTCCAGAGGCTGGTCCAAGTCTGCGTAGACGCGGCGGCTGATGGGCGCCGGATCGCCGTAGCCGTGATGCAACTTGTCTAGCGCCTCAACGAAAGGGCGCGCGTACTGCTCCTGCTCCTCCGTTGGCTGCACCACCGCTGCTGGGAACAGCACTGGCCCACCAGGAGTGGGGGTTGCTGTCGTGATCATTCCGTTTTGGATTATGAGCTTCTCGAGTTCCGGAGATCCGAGTTTCAGCATTTGAAGGTCAGGAGAGGAGAGAACTGGGGCGGAGAACCGCGCCCGCTTCAGGCCTCCTCGCCCTACGTCCAAGGTGAGGGGCCTCTTGAGGTTTTCCACTGGGCCGCTCAGGGGATATTGATCGTCATAGAATGTAGTCTCCATGCCGTGGCCGGAATGGCGAACCATGTGTTTGCACCGAAAGCTTCGGTATCACTGAACTCACTGCGCGAATTTAAAAACTTTCACATGCGGTGCGGCGGCGCGGCACACGTCCGATACCTTTGACGATCCGCTTGTTTCTAAACAGTGTCAAGAAACAAGCACTGCTTTTATGCCGTGACTCAGATAAGCTATTTTTAGCAATGGCGTGATGGAAACACACGCTGATTGGTTGGGAATGACGTGATACGCTTGGACAAATCATTGTGATTGGTTGTTAGAATCGTAGCGTAGCCGTAGCGCGAGGCCGCAGTCGGCTGTTTACGACTTGCGATTACCGAGAATCTACGATACGTTTTCCATTGTACGAACGATAAAATCCGTGCCTCACGCAATTATTTTCGTTGATTTTTTTGTACAATGTAAGATTTATTGTCTTAAATAAATTTAATTATATCCGACTGTTACTCATTTATAGTGTGTTAATTTATATTTATTTAAAATGAAATACATTCATGAGAATTTTAATACTATTACGGTAAATGTCATTGATGACTGATTGTTTTAACTATGTAAAACACAACTACAGTGCTACTGTGCTACCTGTAGAGTAGCTATCTTAAGACTTTAAATCTTAAAATAGCTACACTACACTGAGTATACACACAGTGAGTAAAAACAATCGCGAAATTGCATTTAGCAGTGGTTCTGGTTAGCATGGGTGCCTATACGTATAGTCTGCCAAAGCTAACTTTGCAGTGATTTAAAATTGGTAAAATTAATTAAATTGTGTATATGGTAGCACAGTGCATACTTCAAAAAACTTTTAACTTTTTTAATTGGTTGAACCATTACTTCTTTTCAAAAACACAGCCAATAAGAAAATTCAAATGGCTTAATACACTGACATGTTATGAAACTGACAGTTAATGAATGACATAAAAAACTGATTGCTATTGTAAAAGTTAATGGGGGTTCCAAAATACTCCACTCAAGGAACTTAACGTATAAGTTTCTTGACTCCACTGCTGAACTTTGCCAGACTATTATAAATGTTTTATATTGAAATGTCAAATGACTATATTGTAGATTTTTTACCTTACCAAGCAATGCATACTTTTTATAATGTAACTTAGGTATACTAACAAGGGAGGTACTTTCTAAATGGATTTATGCCAGTGACAAAACACAAAAGAGCAGAATAGTTTTTTTCTAATTAATCGTTAAACAACGGAAACAAGCAACGGGCGCGGCGCGGAGGCGGGGTAGCCGAGCAGGGCAATACAAGAAAATATTATGCGGGTGGCGTGCGGCGTGCGGGGGACGCCGTCTAGAGCGAGACAGCACTCATCAACATACTGCCCTCTCGCTTGCACGACGATAACCAAGGAAAATAAAATGCAACAAATATTCCGATTATTATTGGATTTGTATTGTTCGTTTTTTGTTGACGTGGGGGTGACCTTGGTTTTTAGGGGCCCGAAATGTAAGCATAATATAGGTTGGTTTGATGGGCTCGTTAACCGCATACGACCATCAAGGGTTTTCGCAGAGATCTTGTTTTGTTATGAGAATGCTTATCAGTATAGACAGTTCGGTATTGTATGGTATTATCTATTAATTTATTACCTACTTCTGGTTACCCTACGTACCTAGCTACTCTATGGGTCTACCTACCACTCCTGGCAGAAGCTGCTGGTAGGTTAGGTAGGTACACTACTATTTTGCAATAAAATAGATTGAAATAAAACTGACCTACGCTATGTTTACGCATAAGATCTTACACAAATGACAGACTCCTACTTAAACATGTACAAGCAAAAATCAATAAATGGTACATACCTAGTTAGGTACTACGTAAGGTACTAAGTATGTACTAAGTAGTACTAAGTACCTAGTACGTACTTCATTTGGTAGCTAGCAGGAACACTACCAGAAAAACTTATCCATTTATTGCTTCATATTAATCTACCTACGTAATATGCCTATTATAAGTGGGAAGCTGCGTTATTATTAGGTATCTAATTATTAGGTAATTGGTCAAGTCGAGATCGACTTAATAGATATCTGGGTCCTGGTACCTGGTACCTACCTGGGTCTACTGACTGGTTTACTTTGTTCGTCAACTAAAAGCGGGAAAGAAAGCGCAGACTTGTTATAGGTATTAGGCACATAGGGAACAACTAATATTTCACGCCTTAAAAAAATATAGGCCCAGTAGCCTATACCTACTTATTAATAGTACTGCTGCGTAAGTGCGTGCCTATAACTTAGGTACTTAAACCATCTGTGGTCGTAGCAAGGAAGTATATGGCATAGTAGGTATATTGATATAGTTTGTTTACTCTGAAGCGGAAAACTCCATTTTATTTATTTATATTGCTGAATTTTCCGCTTTGGAGTGGTTTTATTTATGTCATAAGCTGCCATCTGCTGTAGAGTAGTAAATAAATGTTTAAAAAAAGGTTTGCTACTCGTTGACAGATGGCGCAAAAACCAAAATATAAGCACCACAGACTCGAGTGATTGTGATATCAAGCCACAGATTAAAGAAAAAAATCTACCAAATACGAATTTTATCTTTTATCTATGGGTGTAGTTTTGGAGCCTATTGAATATTTCTTTGTTTGGAGGTTTGAAGCCAAGGTTTATGTTTTTTCTCTAATTTGTGGGCTCTGTTTTATAATATCATCGACTCCTTTTTGTCCCTTATACGCACATTCGAGGCATTCTACTAATATCATAATAATATGGTATATGTACCTACATATAGCAGTCTCGGTGCAGTACCCAAAGAGTATGTATGGTAGTCATATGGCAGTACCTAGTTTTTGAAGCAATACTCAATGATATCGTTACCATAAAAACGGGGAAGGCTCCGCTAGGAGTAATAATAAGTGATCAAACTACTTACCTGACGTTCGATCATTATTGTACGAAGTGCTTCGTTCGAAGACATAGAACTTTTAACATGCAGCAGTCCCATTTGCTGGCAACATAAACGCAACTTTAGAGCCTCCAAAGAGCCCTAAAACAAAAAACTAAACACACCCTAGTCTATGTCACGCGTCCTGTCAAAGTCACTTTCTTCAGAGCTTGTACTCAACTTTACCCATGGGTAGGGTGGGAAGGGTGTGTATGTCTTCGAACGAAGCACTTCGTACAATAATGATCGAACGTCAGGTAAGTAGTTTGATCACTTATTGTACATCGTGCATTCGTTCGAAGACATAGAACTTTTAACATGCAGATGTTCAGAGGCAATTAATGGTAAAGTTGAGATAAGAATTAAGTATTAAAATGTTTGTTGTAATAAAAACAGTTGTTTCATTTTAATCGCCTTAATAAATGTAATTATTGTAATCCAGTAGTGATAGGTTGGTACCTTCGTAATTAGTTACCATTAAATAATTATTTCTTAATTCTGTAGGTAGTGATTTCCATAAAATCCATTCACTCCAGTATATATTGGCTGCGTGGCCAGTCACACTCAAGTTATCAAGGATTTCTAAACTGGTATTTTTACTTTAAACAATAAAATCAGTCTAATCAATTATTGATAATGAATGAATCGCCTAAGTAAAAATTATTAATAATCAGTGGAGTGTAGTTTGGCACACACATAAAATTGGCAACAACGTAATATAAATTACACTACTTATTATAATTATGTAGTGTAATTCTTGTACCTAGGGCTACAAGCTTAAAATTTTGTAGTATTATAATTATGTTTTGTCATTGATCATAGCATTGGAAAATTGTCCCGGAGCATTAGCTATGGGTCTGCTATAAAATTTTGTAAATGTTGACGAGCTATTAGTCCAACCCGCTGTTCGTCTTATTATCTCCAAGAAACACATCTTTTAATTTAAAGTTGACAAAAGTAATTTTTTTTTTTTTTTAACGTGTTTTTGAGTACGACCGGTAGTATCCCCTACCTAGTCTGTGACATGATGTCAGTTTCTTTAACGCATCTATTAATTGTTGTTCAATGACAATATCAAATGATTTATTTATATTGTTTGAAATATTTTATGAGGCATAATATTCAAGGTACTTTTTTGCTGGGCAGATTTTATTATTCAGATAATTGCAAGTATAAGATAGGCTTGACTTACCCTGGAGCAGACTAAGATTTATGACATGAACCCCTTCATTATGAAATGAAGTGTTAGAGTTTTATTAATGACAAGGTTTGTGCTCCCTATGCTGTACCTACTCAATGCTAGTAGTATTACAGGTTAAACTTGGTGACTGATTGTGTGTCCAGGTCTGTAAGACACAGAACTATTATAGAACCCCGTGGTTTGGTATTTTGCCAAAAGTGGATTTTTAAATTCATAGGATCCTTCATAATCTCTTTTAAATGGTCATCATCCCCAATTTTAGAGTTGTTAATTTGTGATATTGCTGATTTACAGAGCTATAAGCCTCTCCGGATTTAAATAATTTTGTTAGAAATTAAATAACATTCGGTACTGAAGGTATAAATGGATCTATATTTCTCTCTTGGCTAAATATCTGCCCCAGATCCTACATCATATTGTTTTAACATGTTCCATGTAAGAAAGCATAGCATGTTGGTGGAATGGTCTGTCTCAATCTCAACCATGCTTGCTTGATAGAACTCCTGCAATCAGTGTAAGCTATTTGTGCAGGGGAGGGATGTCTCTGAAAGAAGAGTGCAATCAATCTTTTTCAGTTTGAAAACATCATTAAGTCTGAATATGGCATGGTTTGTATAACTAGCCAACCTGGCTGAGACGACCAATATGGAACTATAATTATTTTTGTAGTTGTAAAGTTTCTAATTTTTGTATATATTTTAATATTAAACTTAAGTGGGGTAAAAGCATAAAAGAAATATTGGAACTGGTTTACAGTAAAGGCATCACATTTACTTGGTATCTGGATCTGGGTCGCCAAGGTATATAAGTGACATTTAGCTTCAACCCTAGATGCAAACAAATTTGTGTTGGGTTAATAGTTTTCTGTGACTATTTATCGGCATCTGTTATCTGATGATTTTGACGGGCCTGATAGCTCAGTTGGTAGTATCCCTGCTTTCTGAACTGAGGGCTGTGGGATCGATTCCTACCCAGGGCAAACATTTGTGTGATGAACATAGATGTTTGTTCTGTGTCTGGGTGTTATATTGTATTCTATGTATGTATTTACAAACAAAAAGTATATAAATATTGTATCAGTTATCTGATTCCCATAGTACAAGCTATGCTTAGTATGGGGCTAGATGGCACTGTGAAATATCCACACATATTTATTTATTTATTATTTACTCATACTAAAATGTGGATATATTTAATGTTTCATAAAGAATTTTAAACTGAGAAATATTGTTAATAATTCCAAAAATTAAAATTATGTGATAAGCTTCGCAAAATGTGTGTTTTGTGTGTGCTTCTTGTTTCCACATTCCATTTATTTTTCGACTATAGTCACGTGTACATCCTGTTCTATTTGCATCAATAATGATTTCATCATCATATATTATTTATCAATTTATTTATTATATTTTTAATACTGTTGGCCCACCAAGACAGATCAAGTTTACCCCTTAGGGAATATCATAGCATAGGTCCCTCCCTTGACTTAGCTTTGTGGTGCTTTAGGAGTGCAGAGCACACTGCAATCAAAGTACCTATAATCTTGGCAAGATCTCATGTGCAACATCCATTTAGTGAAGGTGTCTTTGTATTGAGTTATTTTTGATATTCTTTTGTGCCTAGGTAACTGTACTGGCATAGTTCTCTGGTGTCAAATATAAAACCCCAAAATTGACAACTTTCTATGGGTTAAATAATGTTTTCATAAAAGTTTTATAACTAACCCAAGGCAAGTATAACAACCATTACTTGTTTCATAATTTGGACTGATTTGTATACTAGTCTATAACTTATATGTACTAGTCCACACCATTATCATTACTTTTGTAATTATACATTGGGTAATGGGTGCTATATAAATTATAGCAGAGCATTAAATGAATAAATCCATTTTAATATGAGCTGTGGTCGGATATTTTGATTAACAAGATAGATAGATTGCATCCTAAGATTGCACCCATATTTTAGCGTATTATACAAAATATACTAATATGTTAGACATATTAGTATAAATTGAGGTCAAGCCCCGTTTGTGATTCAACTTTTTCTTATACTAATTAATCTGTGAATTATGGTGAGTAGGCAATACTGCCATAAAAATCATAAGTATTTTATTGGCATTGCATAACTTTTGAAGTTGAATTAAGAAAGAAATTATCTGAAATCACATACCCATACCATACGGGTTAAAATAAAATGTACAGTCTTTGCACTTTTCTCCAACAGTTCAGATATTGGGACAATCATTGGTATGACTCACCTCTATGGACAAGCAGTTGTCTTGGCCTGAGTTGGTTTCAGTCGCTTTCACTCCACTGGTAGGGTGGCTTGTAATAGCTGGTAATAGCATTTTTTGGCTGGAGTTGTAATGTTTTTCAAGAAATTGAAGGCTAGGTTTTCTTATGTCTATACCTGCGTCAACCTTTGGTGGTAGCCAGGCCCACCATTTGTGTTTTCTTTATGGCCTTTTTTATAATATTAAGCAGTGTGCCTTTGAGGTTTTAATTTTTCCAATTAGATTATTTATCCTCTTTTTTAATTAAGAGTAATGTGGTATTTCCTAATATAGATAGGCCAATAGCCGGCTGTGTTGATTCCGATTCGAATTTGTTGTCTCAATTAGTTACAGAATCAGTTAGAGAACTGTTTATTTCAAGATTCACCTTTATTGCCTGCATTAGGGTACAGTTTTGTGGTATCAGTTGATTCATTAATTTTTGTTTATTTTTCTTTTGTAATAAAGACTTAAGAACTGCGGTCAGTCCAGATGTGGTCTTTCTTTCATTTATTGGTGGTCCATATTTAGGCTGCTTTAGGCGTTAGGTCTCCTAATGCCAATAGTATGTCTTGACTGGTAGATGGTAAACTTCCACCTCAATTTCAATGCTCAAGGCTGTCGGTTGTCGCTGCGGTGATTTGTTGTTTTATTTCTCTTTTCGTTCTTTATATATTAATTCAAGGGAATTATTAATTTTACATTATTCCTTCTGCGCTACTGCCTGAAACTCTGGAACTCTAGATCATTTACAATACAGTACCCTGTGGGGCCATAAGATCATGATGGTAATAATGAGCTATTAATACTAGGCCCAAAGTGAAAGACTCATTGCCACATTGTGTGACTGCAGCCAATTAGGTAACATGAGCCATTGAAACTTAGACCAGGTACAAGCCGACAGTGGTAAAGCTTTGAAAGCTACTTTTACATAATAGATCTCTTGTCTTCATGTCGCATATGAAATCCAAGTCATACCTACGTTGACACATCTGGCGTGCCACCTGTGTCTTCGGTTTTTAAACTAGATATAGGCAGATAGTGGTAGAGCTTTGAAAGCTACCTTTACATCATAGATTTCTTGTCTTCATGTCGCGTATGAAACCCAAGAGTCTCAACCACGTCGACACATCTCGTGTGCCGCCCGTGTCTTCAGTTTTTTCACCAGGTATGAGCAGACAGTGGTAGGTAAAGCTTTGAATAACTACCTTTACGTCATAGATCTCTTGTCCTCATATCGCGTATGAAACCCAAGAGTCACAACCACGTCGACACATCTCGTGTGCCACCCGTGTCTTCGGTTTTTTCACCAGGTATGAGCAGACAGTGGTAGGTAAGGCTTTGAAAAACTATCTTTACGTCATAGATCTCTTGTCTTCATATCGCGTATGAAACCCAAGAGTCACAACCACGTCGACACATCTCGTGTGCCACCCGTGTCTTCGGTTTTTACACCAAGCATAACCTCGACGTGTGCCACCCATTTTGAGGTTATGAAGAAACCGGCTGTCTTCCTCTTTTTATTTGCATCTCCGAATCTGATTTCAGTTCCTGATCATTCTTTACCTGGGATACTGGCTCGATATAAAATATCGTAGTCTTACCATTGTAGTATTGTTTGGTGTTAAGTCTTTGGTGTTAAGTTATTATTTTCTTTAGGTAATATTTCACATATTCCGTCCCTTAGGACGCTTTGGCTGAAAAATAATATCCCTGAACTCGTTTTCTTAATAATTTTAGTAGAAAAATACAAAGTTAAAGAAAATTAAAGTTAAAAACATTGCGTGTTTTGCCACGCAAAAAAGGACAAGTGACTTTGACAGGACGCGTGACATAGACTAGGGTGTGTTTAGTTTTTTGTTTTAGGGCTCTTTGGAGGCTCTAAAGTTGCGTTTATGTTGCCAGCAAATGGGACTGCTGCATGTTAAAAGTTCTATGTCTTCGAACGAATGCACGATGTACAATATTCTGTGGGGGAAGGTGTGGCGAGGTATAACCTGTGGCAATCAATGATATTGTTGAGTTTTTGGCGGGAACGCGGAAAAGTTCACGTCGTTGCATTATATTATTTCTCAAAACTTGTTATTTTCCATATTCCAATTTTCATGTTTAAAATTGGTGGCATTTTACGCATTGTTTTTTTATGAGAATGAATGACGTGATGAGCTAGTCGTTCGTTCACCAACAACAAGCGACACGGCCGCCCATAACAGTTGCAGTCATAGAGTAGTATAAGTATCGGGGAAGTTGCAGTGCACGGACGTCTATATCTAATGGTCAAAGAGGATATAATCACTTCGTTTAGGCACAGAGTACATTGGTATATATAGAAATAGAGGCCAATCTTCGGTCTCTAAATGGGTAACATCGTTGGTCTGTGGGTATACGTAGCGCCACCTGGTGCCGAAAGTATGCAACGTATTATGAATATATATAATTTCATCTATAGCTATACTTGCCTACATATATAGGTACTAGTTAGTACTTTAAAAATAAAAAACATGTATTTAATCTATTTTCATTTATTTATTACCGAATAAAAAGTAATACAATAAAGTGTTTGTGTAACACTAAGTAATGATTATGAATGAAGTAATTACATTTATAGATTTAATCAAGATTCAACTTAACTAGACATGGATGTTACATATACATGATATCAAATTAAATTCATACCTTGTAGAACTATTTCTATTCTTTATGATCTCTGCCATCTAGTACCGCAAGTTAAAAAAACTAGCAAGATTAACACTGCAAAATTAAAGCTCATTAGGTATATTCTATAGTGCTTTAACCCAATGTGCTTTTCAATTTATTCGTGTTGTATACTTCGAGTTACTCGGTCCGTAGAACTAAGATTGACGTGCCTGCGTTTAGGCTAATGGTATTAGGATTAGCCTAGGTATAGACGACTGCATATTAGGCTAATACCCTATTGCTAATACCCAGTTACTCGGAACATTTTTTTGTCCGTTTTAGCTCCACACATAGTGTATTTAGCCAGTGTCAAGTATTATAGTTTTCATAGTTTTATAAAATATTTCACGCAGTCATGTCCTAGTCCAGTCTAACCCGCATATTCTAAGACGTTACCTCGAGATTACTCCACTCGACTCAACCTCGAATTAACCTCATTTTGTGTTTTGGTATTTTTAGTTGACAATAAATAATCAACTTGACATTTATGCGTCAATTTATCTCAAACGAGAGAAGCTAAGCAACTGTCAACTCAAGGTAAGTCGCGAACGCGATGTATTTTGAGTTTCCCTCAAAGTTAAGTAGAAGTCAAGTGAAGGATTTTTGGAGAAATGTTTTGGAATACGGGGGTGAGTCACGCTCCAGCTAAGTGGTGGCAACTTCACTAGAAGCTTCTATGGAGTTTTGGAAGCAACTCGAAAAATCACGTTTCAGGGTTTCACCACATTATATCACTTGCCCTCACTCATGCTCGTAATTCAGCATGTTTTTATTGCTCTTTTCTCTATACGATAGGAATATATTGATATGAATAGTTTGATGAATTATTGGGCATTGACAGCTTTAGAAATAAAAAAACATTCTGTTTAGAATCACTTTTATATTCAAGGGCTCATATATTCAGCTCATAAAAATATTTCATGGTTTGTCGTTTTATAATAAAGGTAGATTGATAGATAAACTCTTTATTGCACACACCAAATAATAAATTTTTACAAGGAATTCAAGATTTACAACCGTGTTACAATAGGCGACCTTATCGCTAAAAGCGATCTCTTCCAGGCAACCTTTGGATGGCGAGGATTTCTCGAATAGGTAAAAAGACGGGGTGCATGAGCATAACTATATAATATGTCTAATACATAATTAAACAAATGGAACAGTAATTATTTTATGTAATATGTAAGACGTGACAAGCTAGTCGTTTCACAGGCGTCGATAACAGTGCTACTGACCGAGTCAACACAATGTTATTAGTTAGAATCTTTTGCTTTCATCACTTCATCATCATTATCAAAAGCCTGTACACGTCCACTGCTGAACATAGGCCTCCACCAAAGAGCGCCACTTTGAGCGGCTGCTCGCCTCCTGCATTCATCGGCTCCTTGCGGTTTTCACCAGGTCGTCGGTCCACCTAGTGGGGGTCTGCCTACGCTGCGCCTTCTGGTTCACGGTCGCCACTCTAAAACCTTTCTTCCCCATCGGTTGTCAGTTCTGCGAGCGATGTGGCCTGCCATGCCCATTGCCATTTCAACTTGCTAATTTTAAGGGCTGTATCGGTCACTTTACTTTCATCACTTGATCATAGATAATATAGATATTAAATTTAAGCCCCCTAGACTAGGTAGGTACTTATAACTTTATTGTATGGGTGTAATGAGTCAAAGAATTATATTCGATCCAGATTTAGGCATATTTTATTTAAATCCTGTAACTGAAGGGAAAAGGGAGTGATAACTCTTTTGTACATAATTTTGTTTATAACTTCATAAGGAAAAATACAAAACGCCACAATGCAGTGACCAAAATAGAAATTTCACAATGTTCAATTGTTCTGAAGAAGTTGGATTCTATAAACTTAATATTACATATCCAGTGTGTGGTCGCTCATAGATAGATAGATAGGCGAACTTAATGCTAAGTAGCATTTTCTTCCAGTTAACCTTTGTGTAGTGTGGAACGAGTTGTAGTGCTAGTTGAAAAGGAACAAGAAAAGAATTACCCAAATAAAATAATCATAAGAGGTAGCTATAGATAATAATATGAGTTTAGATAGATAAGGTTTTAAACAAATAATACATATTAATATCTTACATATTTTATATTAAACCTATTGCAAATTGAAATAAAATACTTATATAATAAACAAGAAACTACTCATTATTTAATCATATTATAATGTAGAATGATAAATGTGTGGCCATGTCACGCAGCGCCATCTAGCCTCAAACTAAGCGTAGCTTGTACTATGGCAACCAGATATAATTGATATAAACTTAGAAGTAACCCACTAACCCGTAGTGTCTTGTTAATTTCAGGGTCACAGCAAATAAAATCAACAAAAATGGTTGCTCACGCATCGAAGACAAGTGGGGTGACCAACACGGTCTGAATCTGAACGTGGATGTAAAAAGCTTTTGCAAAAGGCTCCAAGCTCAGTACCTGCCGCGATCAAAATAAAAAGCAGGAAATCGAAATTAAGACGTTGCAGAAATTAACTACAAATTCAGTCTTTATGAAAACACTGGATAACTTATAAACCGGCATAACAACTGGCATAACGGTTGCAGGATATAAAAGCGCCAAACTGAATTGGGACTGGGCGGGGCACGTTGCTTGAATACATCCTGAAAGGTGGGCTCACACTGTCACTCAATCAGTGCCTACAGATGGACGGCGACAGCGTGGGCGCCCCCGAAAAAGGTGGCGGGATGACTTATGTGCACATCAGGCCGACTGGGCAAATCTGGCTCTAGATAGGGACGCGTGGAAGGAAATGGGGAAGACCTTTGCCCGGCAGTGGGACACAAACGGTTAAGAAAAAAAACTTATCTAGTGCTGCAAAACTTTTGACTCTAATGCAGTTCCGGGAATCTAAAAAGAAAATGAAAGGCAGCAGATTTAGGACAGAAGAAAAAATGTTGGCAATGCTGAAGCAGAACCCAAACCGTTTTTCCAGGAAAATATATCATCTTCCCAGCACCCCCAACTCTAATCAAATCAATAACCAAAGCAGCCATCAAGATTTAAAACAAAAACCGCTGGAAAATAAAAGTAGAAGGCCGATTAGATATGTGGTTTTATTTGTCGAGACGTCACTCAAGCCTTGCTTAAGCTGAATGTGACCTATACAGGGTTACAGGAAAAATCGTGCTAGATCCGTTAAGGGCGTGGAGTACCCATCACTTCTGACTTATTTCACTATGAAACACCCTAGGCTAAACTTTACCCTTTTCGAGATATTCAATTTTTAATTTTTTCATTGAAATATTTTGTGTCTTCTTATTATTATTATTATTGCATTTTTACATGTGTAATAAGATGCTTTAGGACGTCAATCATTAAAATAGTACATAAGTTAATTGAATAGACCGTAGTAGACAAGTGAAAGTTAAGATATAAAAAAAATATTAGAAACTGTATTGTTTTCTAAGGGATATCTACAAAAATATTATTAGTTTAGCCTAGGGTGTTTCATAGTGAAATAAGTCAGAAATCATGGGTACTCCACGCTCTTAACGGATCTAGCACAATTTTTCCTGTAACCCTGTATATAATGAAACGAAAGATACGAGTGAGCAGTTTTAGTAACGAATGGTCAAGCCATTCACCCTGAACTTGCAGTCCATGCTCAAATCTTCATTATGCGAGGACTCATTAGAAATTATAAATAGCCCGTGGCTTACACATTTTCCCAAGAAGCAACCTAAGGACCAGGAGCTCTAGTAAAGAACCCTTTCCATCACGCCAAATGAGAACTCTTAAACTGTATGGTAATGGCATTACCTGTGGATGTCGCTTCCACATTCCAGTACATTTTGGAGTTATCGTTTGGCATTAATTAACGCTAATGGCCCTTCCATTGCTAGAGCTCCAGAACATGCCAATCATTTGAAAATGATCATCTCGGAACTACAAGCAGCCGGTTGAAATGTGGTCGCAAGTGTGTGGTCAAGGAACCAATAATGTGCAATGCATAAAACGTGCTAACCAAGAAACATGAGGCGTTTTTTGCGACAGAGTCAAATATGTTCATAATCATCTAGCAAAAATGATCTTATATCGCCCCCACAGTTAAAGGGTAGGAGGAACAATTTTCAGGCAAAATTTCAAAATATACAAATAACAAAGGGAAAACAGCAAAATGAGAAAGAAAATCCTGGAAATAAAGGTATCCGCTTGGTACAAAAATTGACAAACAGGAGACAGTCAAGTGGCACCAAGTAAAATTTCAAATATGAAAGTAAAATTCGCAACCCAAGTATTCAGCTAAACAGTACTCACTCTAAATTATGAAGTTAATTTAGATTTCCTGCGGGAAAACACGCAAGATGCGAAGAAACTGCAAGTTTTTTGATAGACTAGGTATTTCATTCAGTGAACGGCAGCTATGAGAAGAGAACTCGACACGTAAACCAGCTACGTTCAATTCTCTACAGTCCACACCATCCTGTATTTGTATAATCAAAGAACAAACACAAAATATGTTTGTAAACTGTGTTACCGGACTGGGTGAAAATGTTCAGACTTTAAAAAACTGGGTATGGACACTAGAATGCAATGAAGCATTACTATAAAATATGTAAAGGACTATGGTGTCACATCGGTCTGGTTGCGTCAATTAAATCAAGATGGAAAACTTTCTGTTAGAAGTGATGTGTTCCTTAAGGCAGTATACCATAAAGGTTCGAATCAACATTTACAGCATTGCTAGTAAATAGTTTGTCTGGAAGAGATCGCTCTGAGCGATAACTACCCCCAGGTTACACTTTTGTTAAGTTTTTAATATTGGCTATTGTGAGGAAAAATAAAAACTAGCAGAAAGCCAGAACAGAAAAAATAACGCCTTTCTTTCAGATGGTCCTACCAATACTGCAAAAAAACAGCGCCTGGAGGGTTTGCCTGACAGTAATTAATCTTGTTTTCCTCTAAATTTCAGCCCGTGCTGGTCTAGATTACTTATTTTTTATTTCAATTAAAAATAGCTAAAACACTGTATTTTGCTTACTGAAAGATATTCTGTATTTCGTATTTTAATTACTTGGGATACAGTATTTTTTAATTTGTATTTCAAATAAGGCAAACATGTATTTTACGGCATTGCTGCGACAGACGTGTCACTGCTATGCCCGTTAGATTGTAAGTTTAATTGAGGCCATTATTGATTTTTTTTGTATGTAGTTTTACATAATGTGTAATATGGGTGAAACTTGCCTGAAATAAATGTCTTATTTTAAATATTTTTTTTTATTTCCGAGTATAACACGGTACTGTGTGACCTCAACCGAGGCAATGATTCACCCCAGCTTTGATGCTTAATTCGACCGTTAATAAATTACTTATTTCTATTTGACAGTAACGGATATGACCCGGACGTCGTCGTAAGGCTTGTCGGTCTTGGGGTTGGTCTTCACTCCGCCGATGTTTTGTACCACCTCCATCCCCTTTACCACCCGCCCGAACACTGTGTGTTTGTTGTCCAACCATGGCTGGAATCAAAATTATTTACTTTTATTTATTGAAAAACCAACAATAATAACGTACTTCTTAGTTTCATACCCGTAAGGTAAAAACGGGGCCCTATTACTACGCCTCCGATGTCTGTCTGACTTTTAAATTACTCTCTTGAACTGTTATAGGTCATTAACAGCAGGAAGACATCCACTACTGTACATATACACATCATCAGCAGGAAGACGTCCACTACTGGACATACACACATCATCAGCAGGAAGACGTCCACTACTGGACATACACACATCATCAGCAGGAAGACGTCCACTACTGTACATACACACATCATCAGCAGGAAGACGTCCACTACTGTACATACACACATCATCAGCAGGAAGACGTCCACTACTGGACATACACACATCATCAGCAGGAAGACGTCCACTACTGGACATACACACATCATCAGCAGGAAGACGTCCACTACTGTACATACACACATCATCAGCAGGAAGACGTCCACTACTGGACATACACACATCATCAGCAGGAAGACGTCCACCACTGGACATACACACATCATCAGCAGGAAGACGTCCACCACTGGACATACACACATCATCAGCAGGAAGACGTCCACTACTGGACATACACACATCATCAGCAGGAAGACGTCCACTACTGGACATACACACAGCATCAGGAAGCCAGCGTTGGCCATGCTTCAGGTGGAGTGGGAACTATTGTATAGTACGTACAGTGGGCGCCAGCGTGATGAAGAACTGGCTGCCGTTGGTGTTGGGGCCAGCGTTGGCCATGCTGACGGTGTATGGCCGGTCGTGCTTCAGGTGCGGCCGGAACTCGTCCGCGAACTCTCCGCCCCAGATACTCTCGCCGCCGGTGCCTGTGCCTGCGATGCAATACCACATTTAATCATGGTGCACTCCGAATAGAGTCTAAAACCAGGTGGTACGACTTTTCTGCAAAGTTCGTCTTGGTAGGTACCACCGCTTTGCCAGTTCTTCTGCCGCCAAGTAGTAGAGTGCAAGCATTATTGTGTTCCGGCTTTATGATCTGATCTCACAGTCTAGAAATGTTATTGTGTGATGTCTCAGGATGATGGGCGAAATGCAGTGTCGGGCGAAACTTACATTTCGAGTACCGGGTGACACTGCAATTAGTTATTGGCGGCCGTAAGGTTTAACACCAGGCGACTAGTATTCCGATTCACGCTGTAATAGCTATAATCACTCCCAGCACTCACGTTGATTATTCAGCGTTCCGATTCAGATATTGCGCTCACGACTTTGAGCGCTGTCAATGACTCGGAACAACCAATCACGGACGGCGATATCGCAAGATGGCGTCGGTCATGACGTCTACAAGAGATTTCGTTGTCGCGCTCACGGCCATTCGGTACGCGTTTTTAGCGCAATAATATCGATATTATCGATTTTAGCGTGAATCGGAATACGGCCTAGAACACGCCATTCGTTTACATAAATAAAATATGATCACTATAAAAATTATAAAATATTATCATAAACAGCAGTAGTAATCAATTCAATAAATTACCAGTAGGGTCTCCAGTCTGTATCATGAATCCCTTGATAACTCTATGGAAGATATGCCCGTTAAAGTATCCGTTCCGGGCGTGAACGCTGAAGTTCTCCGCCGTCCGCGGTGCGTCCTTCCCGAATATCCGGAGGTGGATGTCGCCCAGGGACGTGTGTAGGATGGCTTGCTCGTATACACGCTGGACTCCTGGGGAACGAAACGAGGTTTATCAACGCAACAAATGGTAATATGTAGTAAAAGTTATTTAATCAACTTTGCTGGCCCAACAAGAGAGCAAAGTTGATTCAACAACTACTCTTTCGGGGTAGTCTTAACCAGTCAACAAAAACATTTTTTTTTTAATTATTTGGTTCGGCAATAGGAGAGCGAAAGCGATGGGCGCTTTCCTTGGCCGGCCTATCCATTTACTCTTTCCCCCATCTTTTTCCCTTTCGCTTCCCTCTTATCTATAAATAGGGTTAGGTTAGTAATATCACAGGGTCTCATCAGGTACAAACGAAAAATAGCCCGAACGCGAAATAAATGTAGTGATCGTGTCGTGAGCGTTACTAGTTAGTTTCCAGTGTATTCATTTGACCGAAAACTTCGCCAACACGCAATAAATATCGCTTGATAATCTTGCGTTAAGCAGAAAAAATAATAATTTGTAAAATAGCCCGAGTTATTCCGTAGTATGGGATGAGGCATCTGTACTGTAGGTATTATAATTATCTGGGGTAATATGCAATATTCCATTGCAGAGAGGCGTGAGACGGAGACGCTATTTCTCCGAAACTGTTCACAAACGCATTGGAGGATGTTTTCAAGCTCTTGGAAAGTGTCTCGCATCAACATAGATCGGATCTTATTTCGTAACACCGAGCATAGCTCTCTTCATAGCTCGTGCGCGACTTTGAGTTTATTAATGAGGCCAACAGTAAGAGACCACGTCTCAGTTCCAAAAGTCATCACTGGCAACACACATTGACTGAAAACTTTTGTTTTCAGACTGAGGTATTTTGGACGAAAAGAGGAGTGGAGGCTACCGCAATAGTAGTTTCTCAAGGTACAAAATAAATAATAAAATACCATATTTTGTTAAACATCTAATTTCTTACCTTGCCCTTCAGTTGCGGAAATAATATCTTCTTTGGAAGGTTTCTCGTTGAAGATGTCTCGGTCCGCGTCCGGACTCTTGATGTCGTCTGGGCTTCGGCGGGAGAACATGTAGAACCTGATCAAATGTAACATAACCTTTGAAAAGTTGCCGAGAACATTTTTGATTAGGGATATTTGAACATCCTCATTTCTGTGGTGGTTATCTGAAAGAGATCGCTCTAAGCGATAAGACCGACCTTTTCGTCGAATATAGTACGTGTAGTGCGAGTTAGGTTGATGTGCAATAAAGCATTCTTATGTTCTATTTTCTTTGTGAGGTTTTTATTGTATTCTTCATCATACAATACAAAAATCTATATTGTATAATAATTTCCCAAAAAACATGAGCTGGTATTACACCGGGTGGCCTTATCCCTAAAAGCATGGGGTCCCATCAGGTACAAATGAAAAATAGCCCGAACGTGAAAAATATGTAGTAATCGTATCGTGAACGTTACTAGTTAGTGTCCAGTGTATTCATTGGGCCCAATACTTCACTATCACGCAATAAATGTCGCTTGATAATCTCGCGTTATGCAGAAATAATTCGTAAAATAGCCCGCGTTATTCCGTTGTATGGGATGAGGCATCTGTACTGTAGGTATTATATTATCTGGGCTAAAAGTAATCTCTTCCACCTTTGGATGGATAGTATTGGATAGCAGGAGTAGACGGTGCGCAATATGTAATAAAAACACGTAAGTACATAATCTCACAATAAAAAGTAAAAAAATAGACGGGCCTGATAGCTCAGTTGGTAGTAGCCCTGCCTTCTGAACCGAGGGCTGTGGGTTCGATTCCTACCCAGGACAAACATTTGTGTGATGAACATAGATGTTTGTTCTGCGTCTGGGTGTTATATTGTATTCTATGTATGTATTTACAAACAAAAAAAAGTATATAAGTATTGTATCAGTTATCTGGTTCCCATAGTACAAGCTTTGCTTAGTTTTGGGCTAGATGGCGCTGTGTGAATTGTCCACACATATTAAATTAATAATCCAGTAGAAGAAAGACAGAAAGCCTTAGTTGTATAACGATGATGATGTAAACCTGTTCTTCTTGTAAGCCGTGCAGAACAGCGTGGGATCAGTTTTCACGTTCAGTAGCGTTGGGTTCTCCGATCCTTCCATCTCTATGGTCGTCGCCACTTTCGACGCGTTTGTGCGGCCCTGAAACAACATATTTGTTGGATCCCGCGCCCGACCATGCGGGGGGGGGGGGGCAGTCACTCCACTCGGTTCGGGTAGAGCGGCGGCCGCACCGCGCGGGTACCTTTTGGTGATAGTTTTTTTGGGAGCAATTTGGGTAGAAAAGGCGTGTGTGAGCGCCTGTAGTAGAGTGGGGCTCTTTTGTGCCTCGTGTGGGAATTTTGCGGGACTTGGCTGTGTGTTTTTTGTGTTGGTGCGCGTTTGTGAATTCGGCCGCGCATAGGCTGAATTCCGCGAGTGATTAGCTGCGTGTATAACAGCTGTAAAGGTCTCTGCTGCGTGCCCTTGACGGACACCAACTTGCTAAGGCGGACCACTAGGAAGGGGATTGACCGAAGCTTAGAGGTAACCTAAGAACGTTAATATAGTTTTAACGTTGCGTATCGCGGTAGTTCATTGTGGATCTCATTCGAACTTCCATTTTGAACAATATTCAATGGCCACTTTAGCTTAGTTCCCGCGGGCGAGCGTGGCTTAGTAGCATGACTTGCTGGTTTGAATCCTGCTAGCATGAGCTAAGTGGGCCATGGTTTGAACCGCTCCAAAAAGTAATAACATTATTCAAACTTTTTACTAATACTGACATAATTATGTCGTTATCATCATTATCGTCAACAGCCCGTAGATGCCCATTGCTGAACATAGGCTCCCCCAGAGAGCATCACTTTAAGCGGCTGCTCGCCTTCTGCATCCATCGGCTCCCCGCGGTTTTCACCAGGTCGTCAGTCCACCTAGTGGAGGGTCTGCCTACGCCGCGCCTTCCGGTTCGTGGTCGCCACTCGAGAACCTTTCTTCCTCATATGGGCAGAATTTTGTTGGAAGAATTATGTGCTGGTCCATCTTTGCAATATTGTAACCTAAAATTCTCACAAAGAAAATTATTTCATTCATTCCTTCATTCATTCAAATATATTATATCGGAAAAAGATTGGGGTTTGCCGAGAAACCCCACTTGGACGTGTTGACCTTAAAGTAAACAACCGGCACGGCTTGATCCCATCCTCCCCGGTAGCCGAAGGGTTCTGTACCATTATCAATAAAAACGAGCATAAAAATCACGTTCGTTGTATGAGAGCCTCCTAAAATATTGATATATATCATTCTGTTTATAAGTATTTGTTGTTATAGCGGCAACAGAAATAGATCATCTGTGAAAATTTCAACTAACTATCACGGTTCATGCGATACAGATACAGCCTGGTGACAAACAGACAGACAAACAGTAACAGCTTCAGTAACAGGGTTCGGTTTTACCCTTTGGGTACGGATCTCCAATAACAATTGTAAATAGATACCTGAAAGAGAGCGAGTTGAAGGGGCCTCAAGTTTTCAGGTTTGGCCAACATGGCGGCCACACGGTTGGTGGCCAGGTTGACCACCTTGACGCCGAGCATGGTGGAGTAGAGCAGGAAGTGGCCGCTCGCGTCGAACACTATGTTGGCCAGGTTGGCCCACTCCGACTTGTCCAGGTCGCGCTCTGCGGCCATCCTGCGAGTGTTTTAACCATTACCCTGGTATAGCGCGGGCCATATAAGTTGAGCCTTACGGTTGTACGAAAACCAATGTTTTATTTCAATTATTATTAGGTCACACACACACAGACATTCATCACAGATCAGGATATATGTAATGATTTATGACTTGATATTTTTTGTTTAACATAAATAAATAAATATAAAAAGTAGACAAAAGTAATGAACAAAAGTGTAAAGATTCCTACAAGTCATTGATTATAAGACAACCCGGGGTTGTTCAAGCCAAGAGTGGATAGGTATGTACTAGACCAGCGTGTTACACCTTAGACCATATCTGTTCCCATCAGGTGAGATCGTGGTCAAACGCTGGCCTAGACATTGATAACAAGATAGAGTTCAAAAACTAATACCCGACTACCTAATTATAATGCGTTACAAACGAGGTGGGTGGAAGCTACTTTTTCAAATTCCAACATCGTTTAATTCCTAACTAAAGTATTGAACCTGTAGTAAAAATGAATAGAATCTTTTTTATGGCGGATGTAATATAATTTAATTTCACAGAAGTCATTGTAATACTAATCCTAAAGGTTTCTGAGATATAAGCAAATATCCGAAAAAAGTGATATTCAAACCCTTCCCCCTCCCCTTACTTACCCCCCCACCCTCGGACATTTTTAGTATATTCATCAGTACACTTCAAAGTATAACTGCGCCAATTTTTAAAACTACACGAATGATTTCGGCTGTTTGGCTAAATGGATTGGTCATAAAATCCGCCATATTGGGTTTAGTATAATTTAATGTACACTATGTCACCCAGCGTGTCAATACGCATCGATTGGTATCAAACTTGATAAAATATGATGAGTAGTTTAGGCACAACCAGAGAACAACAAATCCAGAAAATTGGCGCCTATTTTTATACGTAGGCTACACATAGTTATACATACATATACAAAAATTATACATATTCTAAACGTACTCACAAAGACCTTTGATATCAAACATCACATGTTTATCGAAAAAAAATATTTATTTGTCCGTGAATTTTTTAAATATAATCCGCCATATTGAATTTAATGTTACTTTATATAGCCTATGACACGCAGAGTGTTAAGATCTATCGATTGACACCTTGCTGTTTGAAATAGGATAAGTAATTTAGGGGATATGAGGGAACATATGAACATACATACATACATACATAGACAGTCAAACTCATAACCCTCTTTTTTGGTAGTTGGGTAAAAAAGACAGAAAACATGGAAGCAAGTTTCGGACAAATTGTAAAAAAAACACAAAACTGTAAGTTTGTCAGGTCATTACTCAAATCTTTGGATAGTTAACACTGTAATAGACAATGCAAGTAAATGTTTTTATTAACCTATTACTTGACTATCATGTGGAAAATCAAATTTAAAGGCACTGTTCTTACCATCACTTGGGTGTCTGACGACCTGATCAAAACCGCAGGGAGCTGATTAATGTAAGAGGCAAGCAGCCGGCCAAAGTGGCACTCTGTGGGAGAGGCATAATGTTCAGCAGTGGGCGCCTTCCTAATGGTCCGATTTACAGTGAATAATAAGCCATTCCCATAGAAATATATAGCAAAGCCATTCCCCTATCACCAGGGCACCATGAGCGCAACTATTCAGACCTCCTGCCGAACTCCATGTTGGGCAGCTGCTGCGTGTGATGATGCAACTCCTGGTACCGAGCCAGGCTCTCGTCCAGCACCTTATGCAGTCGGCCCTCCAGGAAACGGAAGACACGGACCTGACACAACATAATTATTGATGTGTGAACCAAATGTATGAAATATAATGCGATCGATTTAGTATTGACATTGACAACAAGATAATAAAATGGGATAACTTAGGGTGAGTTTATCATTTATTTATTAGGTATACAAAAAGAACTGCAAAAATTTGTTAGGATTTTTTAACCAATGGTTACCTTAACTTGTGATGACAAAACCCACCTTTAATAAACTGCTACTGTACAAAATTACAGTAAAATAATGAAGTACTGTTTTTATCATTACACAGTACACATTACATTACACTACAGATGGTCTGTAAATGGAACAAATATTTTTGTTTACTTATATTATATTGACTCATTTTCAAGGATGGGACAAGAATAACAATTAGGTGGAAATTAACTTTTTACTGTATTGCTTAAATTACTTTCTCCTAATGATATCCAAATTACCCAAAACCATGTATCACCTCAAACATTCGATTTCATATGTGGGTGAATCTCCCAAAAATGGACAAAATCGGCATGAAAAAAATTATTGAAAAATCTGTTGCATAATTGGTAAAATTATTGTGGAACAGCATATTTACTACAAGCGGCTACTGTTAAACCCCTTGGCCAGATAATTTAACCATTTTCCTAGTACCCAGCCATTTGCCTCTCACTCGATTTCACAGGTTAATGACGGCAGGATAATGACGATTTCGTAATAAAACACTTTATAAAAATACAAAGAAAACCCATAGGTATAAGAGATATATATTATTGAACTTACATATTGTTGTATATTTACTGCACAGACTATCACTAGTTAATTATCACGCATTCGGTAAATAAATGTAGCCAGACTATATGATAATTTCTCTGGACCAGACACACCCTCCAGCTCTATACAAGACTGTACGGACAATTGAGAGAATGGAGTGTGGAATTGAATGGATCATAGAAAAGAGCGTGAAACGGCCGCTTTATAGACAAATACTTGAGACTCAATGCATAACGCGTTCCCGCCTTTTTTTTGAGTTTAATGTTTTGGCGGGGTTATGGTTGCGAAGTCCATTACACATAAAGTTGCGACATTTTCACAAAATCTATAAGTTATAGTAGTGCTCTATTAAAAATATTTAGTCATGTAATGTTTACACTATCAATTAAAACAATAAAACTAACAGTATTACCAATTTTAAGTAATCTTCTTAGAGTAAACAGTTGCAACATGGGGGCATTACATGTCAGGAATATGATTTTCAAGGTCAAATATTGCGAAAATAGTTTATTTCGGTTAATTCTATGCTGCGTGTGAGTTAGGATTATAAAAGTAGAGTATTTTTAGATGTATGAAGGTAATAAATTCTGATATATTATAATTCTTATTTGGACAAAATTTGTCAATACGTGAATTTGTCCATTTTTCTGAGATTGACCCATTTATACATACAAAAATATGAAAAGCGTTTTCTGCCCAACCTATTATTATTTTACTTTTTTTATAATTAAGTAGGTACTTACAGCTATGACAACAACGCTACGACACCCAGACGCAGAACAGAAAACTGTGTTCAACACACAAATCACTGCTGTGGGAATCGATAATTACCTTTCGGTCTAAGCTGATGGTCGCCATTTTCTTCCCATCTGGTGAGAACGCTAGTGCAGTGGGATAAGTCTTACTCTTCACAAAATCAAACAAGTCGGTGTCCAGTTTGGAAACAAACTTCACGCATTTGGGGTACTCAAATTCGTGTTTTGGTCCTGTCCAGTACTCTATGATACCTAGAAGAGAAATATTGTGTAATTTTTTATACAGGGTGGTCCAAGAGGTGACATCAACCTGAAAAACTTGCATCCCTCGTACCAAGGGCTTCAAGAAAATACCCTTGGGGCCCTTTTCGCGGAGGGATGCGAATTTTTCGGGATAACTTCACCTTCTGGACCACCTGTATAAATCTTGTTACCATCAATCGATAGAGAAAATTAAAATTAGCGCATTACCAATGTGAAATGTGAATTATATTTCTGTGGTGTTATGTGCTAATAAACATTGTTAAAAAACTAGTGTTAAAGGGTAAGTGTTTTATAAGGAGTATAACATATTTTGCATACCAACCGGCTTTATCAACGGAAACGGCGACTTCGTAAACTGGATTGTACTGTATAGTGGCCACCACACTCTGGTGCAGCGTGTGGAATGTGTGCAGCGGAGTGCCCGAGCTCTGTGTGCCGTCGAACACGTGGATCTTGTTGGAATTTCTTTCTGAACTGTTCAAACATAATTAAAGAAAAAAGAAACAAAGAAAAAACATTTATTCAACACTTACATTAAAAATAGCAAGTTATGTAGTTAAAAGTAATTTATCTTATTCTATCTTCTTATGACATTGTGGTAACTGGTATTGGAGGGTCAGCTTCGCACAGATTCATTAATTTTACGCCTTAACCTTGGACGGTGGAATAGGGCAGCTGGTACCTAAATAAATGCTCTAATGACATGGACCCGATATTATCTTTAGTTTTTGGCTCCGTGATAGCAATTTTATTTTGCTTATTGCACAAAAAATACACAACATGGTATCATATTTTTCCTAAATTTTTTGCAATTCCTGAGGTGTAAACTAATTAAATCCAAATTCCCGAGAATTAAAATGCCTCTTGGGAGAAATGTGTCAAGAAAGTTTCATAGAGCACCATCCTACTCTGCCTCGTTTTTTTATCGTACTCAATATCATTATAATAGGTATACATTAATTTAATTAATGTGTTGTTTAATTAGGTAATTTATATTATGCATTTATCTAACACTAGACTTACATGGCTAATGCAGATATAGGATCTCCAGCTGAATGTACCCACTCTGTACAATATGGTTCAAATTCTATTGTTATCATATTGATCATGTCTGAAAATAAAATTCAATAGTTTATGAATAATATCGTGGCGAAAAGGGCAGAGTACATAAGGAACTAACCCCTACTTACAGGTATATAATAGATATGGGCAAAAGTTATCATGAATATTTTGGCACATCTTAAGGTAAAGTAAATGTTTATTTAGCCAGAGAAATTACATGCATTCCTTATTCCATGACCCAGCAGGATCGGCACTGGAATGTTTTATATGTTTGTTGTGTGTTGTTTTTGTGTTGTGTTGGTTAACAATCTAAAGATACCCTATTGAAGTTCTCCATGACATAGGTATTTGTGCAGTGGGCTCTCGCATTATTTGAGTTATTTTTTGCACACAAATTCTACACTTCCAAGATGCACATAAAAATCTATTAATCCAGACAAATTAATGCACAACTGCCCTAAAGATTGACAGCTCCTAAGACTTATCCCTCTCTGAAGTACCTACCACAATGTATTTTAGTGTGTACTAGAAAAATAAGTATAAACTTAAGAGCCATCAAATTTATGTGCAGAAGAGCACAAGTCCCATGTGTAATAAAGTTGCAGATGGCTGGACCTATAATAAGGTATAAATAAATCAAATTTTCTCACCAAAATTTACAACATCAAATATTTTGACAGTCTTCTCAGAAGATGCGGTGCACAGTAACGTGCCAGTGCTGTTGGTTGCTATGTGGCTGATTGGTGCAAGGTGGCACCGGAAATGTTTCACAAACTCTATTCCTTCCTCCTGGAAATCGTCTTTTATTAGTTTGGCTATCGAGTTTGGGGCAGTCTCTATGTATAGGTTATGTACTAACCAACTAACACAACCACAATTATAATTTTTTCCCCAACTTCTGCACCCTATATTCAAGTTCCTTTTTTATGGATGTGATATTTGACGAGGTTGCAGCAAAATTTACCTGTTTCTTCCAGAATTTTAAGTGACCATCCTGACTAGCAGTGATCACAAAGTCAGTTTTTGTTACTACGATATGAGTAACTATATCTCGGTGCATATAACTGAACTCGTATGTTTCTGATGATGGCAAATTCTCGAGATATAACGCTTCAAACTCCAACACTGAAACATGATTTCCCATGATCCACTGTAAGTTAATGGATGATACTTATTATTTTATACCTTCAACACAATGAGTAGGACAACTAAATACGTAAGAAAATGCACCTTTGCGTTTCTTTGCCTTGGGTTTTGCCGCCTCAGACTGCATGGGTCCTATCCACTCATCGTCACCTTCATGGCCTTCCTCTGTTTTATCCATGTCTTTAGTTCTTTTCTCAGTGGACATTATGTTTTTATTAACTCAACAAAATAACAAAAATGCTATTGTAACTTCAGAAAAATAACGAAAATAATTGCAAAGTAGAGGATACAAAAAATAATACAGAAAACCGAAAACAAAACACAACGGTGGGCCTGCACGAATATTTACGCGCGCGTAAGTGTAACGTTAACGTAAGCCAGTTGTATGGCATTTGATCTGCCCCCCTATTACCATTAAGCTAGCAGCGCTGCTGAAGCGCGTGTGCCGCTCAACTGCTGTCAAAACTGTATGAGCTTTGACAGCAGTTGAGCGGCAGATGCAGTCATAATAGGGGGGTTTTACGTTAACGTTACACTTACGCTCGCGTAAATATTCGTGCTAGGCCTACGGAGCGAACGAGCACACGCAGAAAATTTCTGACAGTTTTTTTTTTCTCAACGACAAATGAAAGACAATGACAGTAAAAAAAACAAAGTAATCGCAAAACTCCTTAGAGTATATAACCTTCACGCAAAACCGCAAGCTCGCCACAGATAATAAAGAAAAACCAATCGACGATATTAGTGCTGTCCATTGAAACCGGTAAAATCGAATAAGAAAATCCCTAATATGGCAGTATTAAAAAAAACGGCTCTGCTGTGGTATTGGTCAAAATTTTAACATACGATTTGATTGGTTAGAGGATGGCTCTTATTGGTTCGTTTGAACATAAACATAGACAATATCAACTTGCTGTCGTTATCGTGTATACAAAACTTAATAATTATTTCAAATAAAATAAATATTAGAACCCATTACTGCATTTATTAATCAATTAAATTTGAATAAAAATTTAAGAATAATCTTGAAATGCAAATATTTTATTGAAATTACTAATTTAAACGTTGTTGAGTCACGTTGCAGCATTTACAACTTTTTAATTTGTTTTGTTGTCTATGCCCAAAATCTCTTTTACGAATTCCTAGTGATGGTGGCTGGCTTCCTTACTCACGAAGCGTCCTAAATTACAATTAATTTGTAAATCTTATGTTATTTTAGATCGTACAACGATCATAATAATAGTGACCTAAGTGCTCAAGAAGTTTCATAACCGATCGGTAAGTGCAAAGTGCAACATTGACTGTGAAACCGCGCGCTACCGGTACCTCTACACGTGGTTTAGGTTGTCTAAGTTAAACGGGTGTTACGACTGCATTTTCTTGACTTTGTCATGTACTACCGCATCCAAGTACATTGTCCCTGAATTTCCCAGTTGCATAAAGTACCACACCAGTCATTGTACTAAGATTAGGTTGTTTATTGAACGTGGTCGCCTTGACAAGCAGTTGAGTCTCTGACACACATTAGTTCTTGAGGTAAATTCTGTGAAATATGTTTTCCATAGTGCGTTTTTACTCGAGAGTTCATTACCATTGCTAACGTAAGCTTAGTTCTACTGTTTGTGTTGGGTTAAGTGTTCTGTTATCATTGTTATTCTTTACTAACATTCGTCTGCAGTATTTCTCTTATTTCTTCAAGTAAGTATAGCCAATGACGCATCTGCCTACAAACCCGAGAACTCTGGCTTGTCGATTCATTTTGTGGCAATACTTAACATTTATTTTATCCCAGCTTGAACAATGACAGGTTATAAAATATCTTTACAACCTGTCATCTCCAAACTCCAAACCATACATTATTGTAATGCCTGATATCTCTATAATGTTTAGATGGTTGCTAGAATCTTGAACACACATCTAAAATCCACCTTTCAGATCACAAATGATCACAGCAGCTGTAATGGTTAGTCAAATGTGGCTATATATGACACAGCCTTATATGCTGTGCAAAATGATGAGTAAAGCATGATCTATACATATAACTTGACCAAAACTAGCTGTAGTGTAATATGTGGCTATAACCTCAAGTTGCCTGTTCCTACTCAACACATGGTATTTAAACACATGTATTTATCCTGTGGTATTTACTGTTATATTCAAAGCATGGTAATTCAGTTATTGAGCATGTTGGATGGTCCCTATCTTAATCTATATTGAGAAGAAAATTCTTATAAAGTAACCAAATTAGAATGTATGGCACTGTAAAATGTCTTATTCTTAGAAAATAATTCTCATAATAATTGAAATTGTTCAAACATCATATCAATTACATAATAAAATGTGACACTACCTTATTTTATATGACGACAATCATTTATTTGTCTGTTAACGAACTATTCTTCTTATAATAATAGATTAAATTTAAAATAATCTTTGTTTTCAATGTGTATTGTTTCAGTCATATTAAACCTTTTATTAGTGAACAAACAATAGGTACTACTACATAATGAAATTCAAATGTGTAAAAATTAGGTTGGAATATCATAGCCTTCTTGATTTTGAAACGTTTGTTGCTTTTCTTGCAATTTTGTAGAGAATTATATTTTCATAGTGGTTTTGTGTATTGAGTTTAAATAATTAAATTATTTTGAATTTTTACTAGCTGATTCTTTTTTAGTATTCAGTGTTTTACTCTGAGGTAAGTAGTTAAGAAGCCAGTCATGGTTGTGATGTCACTGGTATTCGTTGTCAATTGATGCTCAAGTTGAGATTTCATTCACAAAAACATCAGTTCATGAGTTGTTCTGTAACATGAGCCTCACATTTAGTCATGAAACAGCATACATTTATTTTTCTAATCAATCCTTACTTTTGCCAACTTGTGCCGGGCATATCTGTAATTTGCCATTCAAACTTAAGATATTATTACACTATTCAGGCTTTTAAGCTAGGCTAGGTGGACAATCTGGTGGAATCTGCAAGAAACCAATGGATGCAGGAGGCGAGCAGCTGCTCAAGGTGGGGCACTCTTTGGGGGAGGCCTATGTTCAGCAGTGGGCATCTTCAGGTTGTTGATGATTATTATGATGCTTTTACAGTAACATACATTTTACAGTTGGTTAATTGAATAAAATTACCAAATAATCATTTCAATTACCATAATAACTCAGTGGTAATCACATTCACATTTGCTTTCACTTATACCTGCTTTGAATCTATTCTGTAACACCATTTTTGTTGGTTTTTCAAATGTAAACTGTGAAATACTTAAAAAGTTCACTATACAGACACTAAAACTTGGTGTATGTATACATAATATAAAACCAGTGACAATGTTATCAATTTTGTATTGGCAAACACTGTAAATATAAATAGTGTCCCAGATTTGAGTCAACAACAGTTATGTGTAAATATATTATATTTAATATATAGTTGGTATTTGGTGTTCATGATTCCGTCCACATGCTCTTATTATCTCTATATCAAAACTGATTGCTTCATAGCATTGTTTTTTTTTTGTTTCTTGTACTTATAGGTTTTTTGGTGTTTTTTGAGAATTTAATTATAATATGGTATTAATTAATGTTATTTCTAATTCAGTTAAATATGACAGATCTTTTTGTGTTATTCTTTTATAAAACTTTTTCTATTCAACCAAAAATATTTCTTTTAGTATAACTTTGGTCATTGACTAAATGTCCAAAATTAATATTAAACTATTAAGGGACAAATGGTTTAAAATCTACTGGTGGGCGAAGTTCAAAGCCCTGCATTTTTCCATCTATCTAAATGTAAAAAAGCGTTTTGACCCAAATAGCACATGGAAAGTCACTACTAAAAGGCATAAAAGACGGCCGCGCTGATCGTGCTACCAAGATAGTGCTATACACTACGAAGCTTCAGCAGCATACTGCGTACTTTTTAGATGAAGTAATAATTCGTTGTCAGACCAATATATTCATTCCCACTGCTGGATACTTCTATCACATGTAGAGAGTGTAGGTACTGTATTTTTTATGATAATGAATGAGCTAGTCGTTCACTTGATGTTAAGCGACACGGCCGCCCATAACAGTTGCAGTGTCACTCGGAACTTTAAAATAATAAAGTTTCGCGTGACACTGCACTGTGCACGCCATCCTGTATGACATAATCCATTGCACTGACCTAGTGACCCTAGTGTAGAATAGTGGGTGACAAATGTTTTAGTCTAGGATTTCGTGATTCTTGAATATGCCGGTTTCTTCACGATGTTTTCATTCGGTATAAGAGTGAGTACAAATTCCATTGTAAAAATTATTGAGCTGAATAAAATACTTGGTTCCCGCATTTGTTTTACCTATAATAGGAAAGCTTATTACGACCCCTATTTTCGCTTTTTTCTGTCGTGTTTGAACGGCTAGAACGGATCTCATCTATTTCTTCTAGTGATATAGAGAAAGAGATCCGTTCTAGCCATTACTCCAAATGTTATCATGTTCAGTATGCTAAGGCAACCTTTGCTTTCGAATGACATTAGGCGAATTAGCGCGGTCTAGGGCCATCCTCTTCCAAGTGAAAGAAACTATTGACAAGTACCTATAGTTGCATGCCTTTATCAAAGGGACATAATATGCATTAGTAATGCCCGTATATTCGTCAGTTGGCCATTGCCGCAATTACCCAGCAATTGACTTGCCAATCAATAGTTTAGAGGCCGCAGTAGGTGTCGCCGTAGTTTCGAGGACGTCAACGAGTCCAACGACGATTAAGCCGTTTGACTGTGCTTATCGCTCCTCATCCGAAACCACGTTGCGTAAATAGCCATACTGCTAGTTCTACGGCCTCACTTTTCATTAAAAATTGTTTCTTTTTCTTGAGATTTTATATTTGGACTTTCACTTCAAACGTAAAGTTTATAAGTTAAGGCGCTGAATGCTCCCAAATCGACTATTTTGAACGTGATTATCTCAAAACGTATACCATTTACAGGATAAAAAATTTGCACGTTAATACTGGTCATAGCTTCTTTCCATCTGCCGAAACCGAAACACGTTTACGAAAAGTTTTCTAGATAGAAAAAAATCGTGAAGTGTTCTCTAAAAAATCACTCACACGTCCTAAAATGTTACATTATAATAAGACACCCCATTGAAATAAATCGTGGTGATAAGCTATGTTTCAATGCATCCGTCTATAAGCTTATATTTTTTATAACAATAAGGATTTCTTTTATAACTAATTATTTGTACCGAAAAATGGAAAAGTCAAAGTGCAACGCAACGTAATCGCCATATTTTTGCTATGCATAAAGCGTACAAAATAAGGATTTACCCTTTCGCCCTATTAGGTACAAAATAAGTTTCAAGTTTGTCTGCTGTAATAAACGTGCTCCCATTGGGTCCTGTCAGGGCCTTAAGCTGTAATTGTAAATCTGCTTAACGTAACTCAGATTTAATCTAATGTCAGTTAACCATTTTCTGAGCAGTATTATACCTTCGGCGAATATGTTATGATTTTTATTATAAGGCGTCTATTGGTTTTTTACTTCGTGGAGGACGGCCTAGCCTCGTATACCTATTAACTCGTGTCTGGGCCAACAGTGGATGCTGAATCCTGCTATGGTTTCTATAGGTAAAGTGGAAACTTTAAAAGTGCTTAATTGATTAATCAATTTTTTTAATGAAGATTTGTACTTAATTGGCTTTTATGTGGTGGCGATGAGGTTTTATGTTGGGTCGTCTAATGCCTAGGGATCTGTGTTGAAACGAAGTCATGATTATGTCTTTCTAACCACAGCTACAAAATATGTTTGTTATAGATCCTAGGTCGATCTAACTTACGTACAAAAGTAAGAAGTCAATCTTTAAATAAATATTTGTTTTGTTTCACCTACCAAATATATAACTACTCACCAACCAAATCTGATCTCGAATTACAGTAAACAGGATGCTGAATTTTATACCTATGCATACACATTGCGTAGTCATCATTATCAGTCATTAACATAATATCTTTATTCACGTAATTCCCTGATCTTGAAATGTAATTTAATCTAATCCATGGTTAATTATCTACATGGTTGTTTAGTTAAGCTTCTATGTCAGTTCACTAGGACATTACTACCTGAATCTCAAAATTAGTATTTAGTACGTTCTAATTCTTTTCGCGGTGAATAGGTCCAACTCATTTTATACTTTTGAATCTGAGATTCCATTCAATACATTAGCATCATTACACATCCTGCAAATAGAATGTGTTGTGACACTCGTCAAGTGGACACAATAGGCGACAATCGTGCGCAATTTGCCGCGATCTCGCGACCGAACGCGTTATCTACGACCAACCTACGTCATTCGACTTGATCTATCTACTATAAACAATCATAAGCTTTATCACAAAATGTTTTCTTGGAATATTTAATTAGAGCAATTAAATTAACACGTAGCTATGACTGAGGTTGGGTAATAGCATTTCGCGTTTATTGGTCGCTGTCCATTGTAATCGAGCTCTAGATGTAGATAATATAACTATAGGTCAAATGGAAATTTGAATATTAGCCATATATACACGTTGTTTAATAGCACTAACCAACTCTGTTAACTTTTCTCAGGCAGTTTCAGTTCAGGCAGCTAATTCTGCTTGACTGTCTTGAAATTGGCGGGCTCCATGCGTGGATACGATACGCGTGATATATCTAGGTTATATGGTTACGTTATACAAATCGATAAGATATCTCTGTTACACATATTCAATGAGGTATTGGTGCGAAAGAGATAGTGCAGGCAGGGGAATGACCGCCCGCCCGGTTCTTAGTATCAACGTATCAAGGTCAAGGGTAATACTACGCGGATTTCGTCGTAGGTGTCTGTCACTCACTAGCTGTTGTCAGTGGTCAGCGATCCAGCCTGTTAATGTTTCATGATTCGTGTTTTGTTCAATAGAAAACACGTGTTTGAGAAAGTCGTTTTTCTTGAATTGCCGAGCGTTGCGTGTTTAGATTGGTGTTTAGTTTACATTTCTATAGAGAATATTGATGCAGTTATTATGATTTCTATTGGATATTGGATTAGTGTCTACATTCACACAAATGGGTCTTTGGGAGAGAACATTACCATCAGTATTTTACACACTTTTATCATAGGACAAATATAGATAGATAGATAGAAAATGCTTTATTGCACAATCAACAAAAATGTAGGTACATAGGCGAACTTAATGCTAGTGAGCATTATCTTCCAGTTAACCTGGGTGTAACTTAAAAAATTTAAATATAGTGGAAATTGGAATAACAATGAATGAACATATTACTACGAATTCATCATCATCATCAACAGCCTGAAGATGTTCACTGCTGAATATAAGCCTCCCCCAGGGAGCCCCACTTAGAGCGGCTGCTCGCCTCATGCATCCATCGGCTCCCCGCGGCTTTCACCAGATCGAACATATTATTTCGAATTAATCCAATGTAAATTGCATCATCTATTTCATAATAATAGGTAATTAATTCTTTATGCCCAGTCGCAATAATTCCTACAAGATTCATTCAGACCCTTTTCTATTTTGCACCACACCTCATTCCAAGATAAACGTAACTCCAAGTTGTGAAGAATGAATCTCATGCTCCGTTTGTTTGTTCCAGCAATGAGTTCAAGCGTATGCTACAAGTGCAACCGGACGGGGCATTTCGCCCGCGAGTGTACGCAGGGCGGAGCGCCCCGCGACTCCGGCTTCAGCCGCCAGCGGGAAAAGTGCTTCAAATGCAACCGCACCGGACACTTCGCGAGGGATTGCAAGGAGGAGGCTGACCGTTGCTACAGGTAACACCATAACCTCCTTCTTATCTACAGGAGCCCTCCGGTTTCAGTTATTTTCGGGGCTAAAATGTATTCTATGTGATCAAAAAAAAAACAAACAAATCGCAATCATCTCGAAATGTAAAGATACTTCTGTCGGGTACTTCTCTCTAGAAGCCCATTTAAGTGGAGTGGAAAGATTGTACAATGTTCCTCACTTTCTATTGACCCTTCCCACTTGTTTGCCCAGAGGGTGTGCAAAGCAAATAAACCAAACTGGTTTCCTGCCGCGGTGCAGTCCGGCACGAAAGGTTGCAAGAGCAGGTGGAAACGACTGAACCTAGTTATTTACTTGCGTTTATTCATCTTTGTGCCGAACCCCTTCGCTTCCATTCACGGTCAATTGCTCTCTAATGATCTCGTTTCATCTGTGCCGTTACTTTCGTTGCCCTTTTCACTTCACGGTCTATCGCTTTGGAAAACTGCAGGTTTCGTTTTGACCTTTCACTTTCAACAATACAACCCATTGTTGACTCACTCCTGAAAATTTAGATCGCAATCGCGATAAACTTTCTCTTGTTGCTATGCAATATCAAATGAATTGAAATGTATAACTTTATTATTTTGGATTATGGGTATTAAGTATGTGGTGACCTTACGCAGGTGTTCTGTTCAACGTTGAATTCAAGGTTATCTGAAACTGTGACTATCAAGCGCTGATGTCATAGAACTAGCCTTTTCGACCTTACATAGTTTGTTGTAGCCTTAAATGAAACTTCTGATCTGAATAATGAAGTGATACAATTTCCCACGTAAATGCAGCGGTATAGTACAGAGGTTGGTTATGTGTTCCAGATGTAACGGCACGGGACACATAGCGCGCGAGTGCGCGCAGAGTCCGGACGAGCCGTCGTGCTACAATTGCAACAAGACCGGGCACATCGCGCGGAACTGCCCGGAGGGCGGGCGCGACAACTCCAACCAGACCTGCTACAACTGCAACAAGTCCGGGCACATCTCGCGCAACTGCCCCGACGGCACCAAGACGTGCTACGTGTGCGGCAAGCCGGGGCACATCTCGCGCGACTGCGAGGAGGAGCGGAACTAGCGCCCCGCCCTCCGCACCGGCCCACCACACGCATATATCTTATAATAAATATACTATGATGCCACGCACGGACGATAAGCAAAGGACGCGATATGCGACTAGATCGTAAGACCACACGGATATTTGATGCAAAGGAATTACAAATTAGAAGCAGTGAAGCAGGAACGAAGCAGTGAGACGAGTGACGATGGAGAGGAGGAGGTTTAGTGTTGACTTGTATATAGGTCTCCAGCGCGCGGCGCGCGCTCGCTCGGATATAGTTTAATGTTTGTTCTAGCACATGAAGTGAAGGGTTATTGTGTTTTAAATCATTTAATAATCGTGATCGCTGTTGTTGAGGTAGCGAACGTACATATTAATTAGCATTTTCAAAATAATAATGTATTTAATATATTTTGTACAGATGTTTTTGTCAAGAGATAAATTGGATGCTGGCGTACAATGAGTTTTCAATGAAGAGTGGAGGCCCCGGGACCCGATCCTTGTTGCGAAGTTGATTATAGTATTGTTATCGTCGAACTGCGGTCCGGCGACCCATGTTATATTACTCACACTTCTGGTGATTATTTTATTAGATCAATTCCTTTGTTTATGAGATCCTGCAACCTTTTGGAGATTCCAGTGGTTTTTTAGAATTTCATCAATCAGAACATTTTTAATTTTGTTATCCTTGTCGATGTGCCTCTGTAATACTTAATTATAATTAAAGTTATTCAGCCTTCAGTGGGAGATGATTAATAAAAATCTTGCCTTATTATTGAACTTTTCCATCCTTATGTACCACATATTATTTCCATTTATTTTTACTAGGTAGTAGGACTTTATGCAAAGTTCGTCTAAGTACCCCACCGCTGCCACATACTCTGCCAAGCCATAGTGTGCAAGCACTACTATGTTCCGGTTTGAAGGGCATTGTAGATAACTGGGCAAATGCGACTGATCTGATTTTACAGTCTAACCGCTAGTTATGGGCAGCCGTGACGCTTAACATCAGACCAACGGTCGTCACGTAATTCGTTTCTTTTACATAAAACCTAGGATAGCATCCCCGTTGCCGTCGGGATTTAATTCCCGATTGCCGCTAGTAAATTATATAATCTGGCACCCGAGGGTGATCCATGTAAATGGGAATATATTCCTCTCATAGACATATATATTAAGGACAGGCCTAATGACTGGTTATAGGTCGCTTCAAAGTGGGAGCCAATTTCACAGATTGGCATCCACTAGCGCTCAGTCTGTGATGGAAGTTAGAAGTTTCTATATATACCAATGTACTCTGTGGTTAGAAGGCATCGGTCGAATGTCACAAACATAATATGCCAAGTTGTATTGTGAAGGGTTGCACAATCTATACTCAAAAGTGCAGTAAAAAGAAAGACCAACCCCCATATTCTAAGTCGTTACCATGAGATTACTCCACTCGACTTAACCTTCAATTAACCTCATTTTTGTGTTTTGGTATTTTTAATTGACAATATATAATCAACTTGACATTTCTGAGTCAATTTTTCTCAAACGAGGGAAGCAAAGCAACAGTCATCTCAAGGTATGTCGCGATGTACCTTGAGTTTCCCTCAAAGTTAAGTGGAAGTCAAGAGAAGAATTTTTGGTGAAATGTTTTAGAATACGGGGGTAAGTTTCTTACCTCAAGTAATTCAATATTTTCAATATTACACTGTTTTGTAACAAAATAATCGAATTTATATTTGGAATAATCATTGTAAACATTGACGGACATAATGGCAGCGATAGGCACCTAATGTTCTCAACTTGTCGTAGTTCACGCGAAATCTAATAGATGGCGCTGACTTTTCCCACGCCATTTTGCCAAATAAAATGTTCCTTCGGGCATATCCTGATATATAAATCTATGATTCCCCCGGAACATTTTTTCCCAAAGTGTATAACTTGCAAACTTAGATAATCTAAGTTTTTTATGTAAAAGGGGGAATTTGTTATCGCATGATTTGCCTACCGCATAGGTACTTTTTAGGGCTCCGTAACCAAAGGTCAAGGTAAAGCGAACCCTATTACTATGCCTCCGCTGTCCATGTGTCACCAGGCTGTATCTCGTGAACCGTGATAGCACAAATAGCTAGACAGTTGAAATTTTCACAGATGATGTATTTCTGTTTCCGCTATAGCAACAAATACTAAAAAAATAGAATAATAGAAATATTTAATATTGTCATCCAACAAACGTGATTCTTAGAGTACGTACATTGCTTGCTATATATTTTAATCTCGTGATGATGAGTCATAGATGGCGCTGCTTTTAATAGTATTGCTACTCAACCATAAATTTATATATCAGGATATGCCCGAAGGAACATTTTATTTTGTCAAAATAGCGTGGGAAAAGTCAGCGCCATCTATTAGATTTCGCGTGAACTACGAAAAGTTGAGAACATTAGGTGCCTATCGCTGCCATTATGTCCGTCAATGTTAATGTTTACAATGATTATTCCAAATATAAATTCGATTATTTTGTTACAAAACAGAGTGTAATATTGAAAATATTGAATTACTTGAGGTAAGAAACTTGGTCTTTCTTTTTACTGCACTTTTGAGTATAGATTGTGCAACCCTTCACAATACAACTTGGCATATTTAGTTTGTGACATTCGACCGAAGCCCTAAGCACAAATTAAAGGAAAAATACTAGCCAATAGTGAAGTTCCGAGCGAGCAATCTATTATAATCACAATCATTATTTTATCGCTGTATGTTTTATACCGCGATAAATGGCCTGCATTTAACGATTGTAGCGTTAATTTGTGTCGAAGTTTACCGGTTTTGTACCACACTAGCCGGGCGTGGTGGAGTGCGGTTGCGCGACATTCGCAGATTTCCGAATGAAGTGAGTAATTGGCCGTTGTTAACGTACTTGTTTGTTTATTTCAAATTAATTCTTTACAATGAATTTTACTCACTATCAATAAGATAACGCCATGTGTGAATGTGCTGTTTAATCCCTTGATGCTAGCAGCAAGCTTTGTGTGTGAGTTTACAAGAAAAACAAGCATTTCCATGGGCATTAACTTCAGGTTAAGTGAATTGTTAAGTTATTATTAAATTAAAGTTAGAGTTAATACCAGCTTAGACATATATTTTAATCCTGAGAGTACTCATTTTTGAACGCATTTACACAGTTTTCACATAAATTACGATCATACTGACAGAGTTAGCTGCAGTCGATAGTATGCTCACTGGCTGGCTGGCAGTAAACAACTTTATTTTCAAAGTTAAAATTAGATGCTACTGACCTATATTTGTTCTTATATCATGTGCCTTGATTATGCGATAGCCTTATCTAACTCACAGTTACCTTATTGCAGGCATTTATCACAAAAGACTGAAAAATGAATCTCATGTTGTTACTGCACGTACTAACGGCGTCAGTATTACACCTGTGTTCAGGCCAGGATTACGCGCCTCCTACTTACAACCCTGATCCGAAGCAACCTAGTCCAACCAATGATTATTATAACCCTAACGACCCTAGATATGATAATCCATATGATCCCAGAAGAAGGAACAAAGATCTGAACCAATATGATCTGAAAAAGAATCCATATGATGATCAGAGGTATAACCAGTATGACCCAACATACCAAAATCGAAATGATCCACTATATCAAAATCGTAATGATCCCTTGTATCAGAACAGGAATGATCCTACATATCAAAGTCCATACAACAGTATAGATAATACACAAAAACCGACATGGGAAACTGGCCGTACCTATACCTCATCATACACTGGTGCAGCATTGGAGCAGGACAGTGTCATTATAAATGAAGCGTAAGTTTTATATAGCTTTTTTGCCTTTTTTTATCATAGTTTAATATTTGACCACTATCCCACCTGATGGTAAGTGACGATGGCGCATGCTTGCCCACACAATACTGGTTCATCAGCCTTAAAAACTCTCAGATTATATTTTTTAGGAAACAATGACTCTGGTAAAGTGTTCCATTCCTTTGCTGTACAAATTATAAACAAAAAATCAAAACATTTTGAATACATCTGTAGTTGTATGAAATGAGGATAGGGGAAATAAGTTGTGCAATTCCATTGCACACTCCCTGTAGTGCAGCTTATAAAACATTGATAGGCTGGCAGCCTTACATTTGTGTTCAAGGTTTTGCAGTTAAGCCATAACTAAGTCATTGCTAATGATATTTATGGCTATACTAAATTCTCATCATGATCACTTTTCTCCAGGACATACTTCATAGTAGCATCCCGCATGGTTCGTCCTGGACAGATCTACAAGATCTCAGCCAACATTCTCCGAGCTCGGCTGCAGATGACCATCAGAGCTTCTATATCTTGCAATGGAGTTGAGATTACTGATGTCATGCAGAGGGTTAGACAAGGTGTGCCAGAGATTTTAAATATGAGGGTAAGTTTTGCCGAATAGCTTGTTTATTAATTTCATTGTGATAGGCAGTGACGCACATAACTTTGTACTCTCCCAATGCCCAACCCTATTACACAGGGTGTTATTTTTTTTAATGTTTTTTTTTTGTTAAAATGGGCATACGTTTGTCAACAACTCACCAGGGTGGTTATTCTCTATGGAAACACAGATTCCACACGATACGAAACCACGTCGTTATCGTGTCTTGTTCAAATCGTGTTACAGCGTCAGATACACCTTCGATTTACATTAAAGTTATCTTTATTTTGAATAAAATATATTGACATAAGTGTTCAAATCTTTTGATGTATTGATGTTTCGGAACGCGTCTCGGTAAAACATATGATTTTTGACAGTTCAAATCGCGCCAATTCCAAATTCATTTCGCGCGGTTATGTTTTCGTTTCATAGAGAATACAGTTTCGCAGATTTCTTATGTAAGACAAGGAACTCGCGTGGTTTCTAAGTAAGGAATCGATACGGAATAATGGCCTTGATGGTTAGTGACAAAGTTGTCTAAGGTGGACCATGTTTGCCAATGAGATGCTCATTCACTCTTGATTTGAAAAGACCCAAGTATACTGAGACCCATGTATTGAACTTAGCCACATTTTTCCTACTAATAGTAAAAAAGTAATAAATGAAATTTGCTTTTTATAAGTATTTCCTGTGGCCTGTGGGATAGTATTATCAGTGTCCATGCAAGTGAAACCACAGTGCACAGCTAACACTATAATGTGATATTCCCATATCTCAGGTACCACCAACAACAGTGCCTGGAGAGTACAAGCTCCGTCTAGAAGGCCTCTACCTCGACACTCCTTTTGGTGGCCGAGCATTTTCCAATGAAACAAATCTCACCTTCTCAAAGAGGTTCATGACTATATTCATACAGTTGGACAAACCAGTTTACATGCAAGGACAGATGGGTGAGTCTTATGTTAATGGATGAAAAAACGTTTCACACACATATTAAAAAAAGTATTTTGTAGGTTTAAGCTGTTTTTAGCTGGCCTTTAATGACCTCTATAGCATCACTGTGTGACAGAATGGCCGCATAAAAAAAAAAGGCACCCCAGGGTGTAAGCCTCAACACGACAAACTACATCAGCCAACCTGCATAACATGCACATTACAAAAAAATCTCAACAGCTTTTCTCGTGAGAGACCCTGACAAGACTATTGGTAGCACCTAAGTATGTCTCACTCTAACAGCGATGACAAGTTTTCTTGCGGTGCGCATGCTAGCTGATCTGAGGATTGGACCCTATGGAAAGTTGCGACCGTTCTAGCTAATCCACGGGGTCCGGCGAGGTCAACATACTCTGTATGCTGGTCTGATTGTTAGTTTTTGTTCATACTAACAAGTGGAAAGTGATCCCATAGTCTTGTTTGTCTTACTGGATAAATAAAACAAATGCACATGATGGCATGATGATATTTTATGGTATTGGTCATTTCGTGTGGTCATTTCGCTTTGTTGATCATTTCACGTAACCATCATTAGTCATGTCAATGTGCGTATTAATCTAATACTTTATGACTTTACAATGTTCTCAACTCTTCATGACAAAGTTCCAAGAACGGCTTGTTTTCGATATGATTGACTGAGCCACAGAGCAAGAAAAATAATACGCATTGCTCTGTGAACTGAGGCATGGTGTTTTGCTTGGCCAGAATCAGGAATAGATTACAGAACCATATAATATACAAATACAATACAATACAAAAATACTTTATTGAACACCAAAAAAACACAACAATACACATGATACAACATAAAGAATGGTAGAACAACGGGCGGCCTTATCGCATAAAGCGATTTCTTCCAGGCTACCTCTGTATGGACAGGAATAAGACAATCTTAAAAATGCGAAATAATATAAACCCTGAATTGATCTTATTAATGACTGATACTGAGCTTTTGTTAAAATTTTACTTGCAATACGCTATAATTATCTTTTGTTATAGCCGTGTCTTAAGCCAAAAGCTAACTAGGGCTTAAATAATATCCATACTGCATAAACAACTTTCACATTATCAAATAATAATATAATTTATTTCGACTACACAATTCTTACCTATATCAAATCATTTATGTAACTCAGATCAAAATCCGTATTATTGTTTAAATTCAGTTTGTAAAATTGTATAATGTTTTCCCTTAGTAATTCTATGGTATTTTCCATAAATTTCATAGTGAAACGCATACATATCAAGCATAATAATTTATCATGCCCTAGACACAACTAATAGGTTAGTAACAGTTTACTTGTAATCCTCATCTGCTCTCCTCATTTCCCCAGTACGGTTCCGCGTGATTCCGATCAACACCGAGCTGAAGGCGTTCGGCCGAGCGATAGACGTCTTCATATTGGACCCAAACCGACGCATCATGAAGAGGTGGCTTTCCAGACAGGTCAGTGCTACACCTCGTTGTACAAACTGATTAGGTACTTATTTCGAGTATGGCTGGTGTGATTCTTCCAATTTCTGTAGGCACAAATCTATAAATCGATTTTAGTTCTGAGATGGGTCCTAGCATTCAACATGTTCTGACTAAAATTCTATAGCTTAAATTCTTCTAACTACTTATTTATTTAAGAGAAGATCAACAGCTAATACATTCGTTATACAAGGTGACCTTGAACTGGGTGGTTGAACTTCGTCCTTGAACGAGTGCACATAAATGAGTTTAACGACCTGTGTTCAGAAATGTACTTACAGTATCTTGTTAACTCTCGTAGCGATCGCATGTGCAATTTATTTTTTAACATGGAGGTTTTGAAACACCTAGTTTCAAGTAAGGCTCTCTCAACTTGTTGGGTATCATGGTCCTACTTCTAGTCCCCCCATTTCGGGATAACATACCAATTCAAGGTCACCTTGTATTATACACGAGTAAAATTGCAAAAAAAAATTAAATTATGTCAAGTAGTACCAAAAAATTCTGATGGATCCAATTGAAATAGTAAAATAATAAAATATATCAAGTTTGTAATGATGTAACGATGACTGGTGGATCAAACTGGATTAAAAAAATTATGATTAAATATTTTTGATCCCTTAAGGGATCATTTCAAGGGCTCAAACCAGAGTAGACCAATTTTTTTTAGATATTATTTATATTTAATTAAAAAGTTGCGAACACACTTTTTAAATTTTCTCAACTTGTTAAGGTAAACCCGGTCTCCCAACGCACAAAAGCTTACAAAATTTTTTTTGTTTAAACTGTGCGAGAAGAGACTTACTAACTTTACAAACTTTATAATACAAGTAACAAAAGTGTAAAAAGTGCCAATTCATTTTTGTTTTTATGACTACCTGTGTTATGAATTCAGTCCAAATACCCTTTTGCATGTGGCTCTGTCAGATAAGTCCTAGCCTAGTATGCACCTAGAGTAGATAATGAACACCTGCACCAAAGACCAAAGACATGTTACCATACTATTCCGTAACATGGGTAACAAAAGGCGAGATCCCATCACGGCTCCCGTAACCTATTGTGCCACATGACCCCGGCTGCCTAAACAAAGCTATTCTGTACATGGATGGGGTATTGTCTTCACTAACTGAATGAAACTAATGCAATTAGATACGGAATTAAAACGTACCTATAGTAGTATTGTGGTGAGTAAAAATAAATCTATTATAATCACTAAATAAATGACATGAAATATATATAAATGACATGACTGTAAGTAGGTATTTATATCTACCTACTTACTTCAAAATAAAGAAGTTGTGACATCGTCAATTTTAATAAAAGCACAGAGGAAATAATGTATAATTAGGTAACATTGTAATATGCTGTTGTTGGCTAATCAATATTTATGTATCCTCCTCTCTTCTAATTTGTGCGTGCCCAACAGGGCCCATGATGTACTGGTATATCTAAACTATAATCTTAAAACAACATTGTGGAATGCAAATAAATAATTGAATTGAATTGAGCAAAATACAATAAAAAGAAGACTTAAAAATGCATCATCATTTCTAAGTCTTCTTTTTATATAACTTGCGTCTTGTAAACTGAGCTCAAAATGCAGCGAAAGGATTGATTATGAAATAATACTTGAAATTCCAAACTGTAAACGATTTAAAAAAAAATCTAAAACTGTAAGAAATCCGTTTGCGTATGGGCCTGGTGTAAGAATGGTACCTCCCATCTCTTCCCGTTTGAGCCGGCGGGTATATATCCAGGGAATCACATCATCAGCCGAGAGACGTCAACTTAATGCTTCATACTATAATAGGAGAAGATTTGTTTATTAATGTGTACCTCGTTATGTTGCGAGCTAAACCTATATACTACATTTATTTTAACTTATTTAATCTGTAATATTTTTGAAGTACATTGTTTCACACACTTAATATAAAGTCATAAGTTTAAATCTTTATTGCCTTCCACTAGTAATGACACTCAAATTCATATCAGCATGCGACCCTAATACATTCCATAGTTTTTGCGTCTCTCGCCTAACCTTTTTTTTCGTCAATTTCTATTTTTTATTTTGTGTTCATTTCTTTGAGTAACGTGTTAGTAAGTTAGTATTAAGCTAGCCTTCTAGGCGATTACGTCTTAAAAGGAAAATCATTTTTCTTTTCCAACACCCCGCTCCAGCCGCCTTATAGATGCTGGCGCAACTTTTCTACCTACTGTTTATTATTCCGCCGTAGTTATCTGTACTGTGGCCGTAGGCCGTGGTGTTTATATTTTAATTAATTAGCCACAGTGGTATTTTGATTGAGATTCACAGCATGTCTGTATACGTAGGAACATGCTAGGATCATGTCTATATTTAACTCGCCTTCTGCAGAACATCAGTTAAATGCTTTACATGCAATCATTCTAATCGATGTTATTTATAGAAATGCATTTTTGTAAGTAGGCTATTTCAACTATGGTAGGTACTTAATCGTCTATATGTTTTAGAATCGAATGTCTGTACCTATTAACTAATCTGTGATACGTACTTTTATAGCACTACGTCCATGTTTATTCACTTATCTCTGTTTCTAAAGGTTGTCTGGATGAGATCGATGTGGTAGCGATAAGACTGCCCATTGTAACCTACTCATAAGTGGTTTTCCTGTTTTGTGTCTGATATATCGTCAGTAGAAAGTTACGTAGGTAGTACGTACACATCGTAGTATCATAGATTAGTTAATTTATATAGAAATTGAACCCTTAAAGTATTGTAGTATTAGTAAAAGATCAGCCCTCAGAGATATCTAATATATAATATATAATTTTAAGCTATGGTACTGAATAAATAATGAAACACAGGCCTTACCATACCATACCATATACCATAGTCTCTATAGGCATTTAGCCAGTAGAGTATGAAACAAATACAATGGTGGCGTTAAAGTGCGCTGCAAGCCCCACGCACGCTGCGCACACCGTTTATTTCTTAGCACATCTAATTTTTGTTTGATGAATGAGTTTGAATCGCACTCTAGCTGCTGTGGTCATATTTCATCGCATGACGTATTATCGTCTTCCACAGAGTAACTTCGGCACAGTGAGCCTTCAGTACCCGATGTCGGACCAGCCGCTGTTCGGCGAGTGGACCATCAGAGTGGAGGCTTTGGGACAGGTGGAGGAAACGCAGTTCCTGGTTGAGGAGTACTATCAGACGAGATACGAGGTGAGTCCTATCGACCTGTATTGTAGTACATATTCGAAATTCTGTTTTATGTCTATCAGTTTAGGTTTCAGTATAATGCATATCTATTGTGTGAGTGAGACTGTACATGGCTTGCGGAATGGTATGGAGCTAAAGGAATTGTGCATAGCAAAGTGAACTTTAAATAGGCATGATGACTAAAATTTTTTTTTGCGTAAATTAAAAATATTGTTAAAGATGTATCAGTTATTAACAAAATAAAATTCGGTTCAGACCACAGACCCATCAGAACAAAAATCAAATTTAATCTTCGAATTCAACGTCTTAAACAATTCTCTAAACACATAAAAAATCACTCAAAAAGCACTTTGTTCAACAACGCCGAACAATTCAAAATAGAACTTTCTAACAACTTTAGTATTCTCTCAATAGACGAAGACACAGAAAACGCAGGGAAACAGTACAATAATATAGTGAGTATTATACATAACTCAAGTAAGAAAATTAAAAATGTAAAAATCCGTAAGCAAAAATTATCTGAACCTACTGTAAAGCTAATAGAAAAACGAATCAATTTAGAAATCTACACAGAAGAACACCGACAAATAGATAGACAGGTTAAACGTAGCATTAGACAAGACATAAGAAATGCCAACTGCCACTTAGTCAAAATAGCACTACAAAACCAAACCTCACTTGTTTTGCTATTCTATAGCAAAACATGGGGTTACTAAAGGAAAAACCTGGATCAACACTCTCCAAGATGAACATGGTATAAAGTTCAATAACCGAGATAAACTAATAGAAATCTGTACAAATTTTTATAAAACCCTTTATTCAGATAACACAAAGACCAATTCGCAAATAATATACGCTCGTTCCGATAATGTTCCTTTCATATCAGGTCTAGAAGTACACAAAGCCATTAAACGTTTAAAATACGATAAAAGCCCAGGAGAAGACGGAATCTCTACTGAGGTGTTAAAAATCGGGGAACTTCTACTACTACCTCATATAACTAACTTGTTTAATACAATACTATCAACTGGACAGGTGCCGCCCACAATGTGTCGCTCAAATATAATTTTACTCCACAAAAAAGGGGATAAGAGCAATATCGCCAACTATAGACCCATAAGCTTAGTTTCACATATATATAAAATTTTCATTAAAGTTATTCAAAATAGAATTAGCGGAGAATTGGACGGCCACCAGCCACCTGAGCAGGCTGGTTTCCGTCCAAGTTTTTCAACGACCGACCACCTCCATACTTTAAACCAAATTATTGAAAAATTTAATGAATTTCATAAGCCTCTCTATCTCGCCTTTGTAGATTATACTAAAGCCTTCGATTCTATAAAGCACGCAGCTATTTTCGCAGCACTCGAAAATCAAAACATAGACAAAACTTATATAGACCTCCTTAAAATCATTTATAATAACAGTACCGCCGCAATAAAGCTCAATTCTTCTAGTGCAGGACCATCATTTAAAGTAGATAGAGGAGTGAAGCAGGGAGACCCGCTCTCACCTAAATTATTCACAAGCACACTGGAGGAAGTATTCAGAAGCCTTGTTGTCCCATGGCAAAACAAAGGGATCGACATTGGCGAGCAAAGGCTCACAAATCTTCGTTTTGCCGACGATATTGTGCTGTTTGCCTCGTCGAACGCTGAGCTCCAACAAATGCTCCAAGTCCTGAGCACGGCAAGCCTTGAGATTGGATTGATGATGAATCGTTCCAAACCACAAATCATGACTAACAGCACAAAACGTAGGGTCGAGGTTGATGGGCAGGTAATACAATATGTCGATGAGTACATCTACTTGGGCCAGCTAGTTTCCTTCCAAAATAGGCAAGACAAGGAAATTGGACGTCGCGTCGAGAACGCCTGGAAAAGCTACTGGTCCATGAAAGAACTGATGAAAGGTGATCTCCCACTATCGCTAAAACGCCGACTCGTCGATATGTGTATCTTGCCTGTCCTAACCTACGGTGCTCAGTCATGGTCACTGACAGAGTCTCAGAAGTCCAAACTCAAGGTTTGTCAAAGAGCCATAGAACGGAGCATTCTAGGCGTCAGACGAATTGACCGCGTTCGGAACACTACATTGCGCTCGAGAACGGGAATTATCGACGTGGGCAGTAAGACAGCCAAACTGAAGTGGAACTAGGCCGGGCACGTAATCCGCATGCACCCAGCAAGGTGGGCAAAAATCGCTACTTATTGGGAGCCTACAGACGGCCAGCGACGTCGTGGCCGGCCTCGAAAGAGGTGGCGCGATGACATAAGCTCCTTTGAAGCCAACTGGGTCCACATTGCAGAAAACAGGGACACGTGGAAAGAATTGGGGGAGACCTTTGCCCTGCAGTGGGACACAACAGGTTGACAAAAAAAAAAAATCTTTAAAAGATACATCTTTGTGAAAACAAAAATAAAATATCTCAAAAAACGACAAAGATACAAGCATTTTAAAAACCGGAATAGAAAGAGATAGCTCAAACGGCCAGTGACGTCAGAGCAATGTCGTCATAGTACCTCATTACTAAGCTGTGGTAGCTTTACATACAATATCTTTGGCATGTGACGTCACAGGTGGATTTTTCATAGAAACTGTGGAGGCGCTCTGTTTCGATGCCTCCTATAGAAACTTTAAAAGCTTATTACTCCGTGATTTATTTACCGATTTTACTTATTTTTTCACTTATTGCCTTCATTTTTAATCTTCTTTATGAAAGTATTATTTGCTTGTTCATTTTTAACAGTAGTCATCATGCCTATTCAAGGGTATAAAGTAAACGGAGAATGCCCTGAAATACATGCTATCTATTTTTTAACTTTTACTAAGTTACAAAATAAATGTGTATGGACGTACTGTTGTTCAATTGTTCATGCATACAATTTATTTTGCTATGTACAATACAGTTTCTTTACAATGTGTTTGAAAATGTTCAAGTTACTATAATATCACACAGATGGCGAACTGAGGGTCTAGCAAAGATCCCAAACGCACATTTCGAAAATCGCTTACTTCTCTGTAGCTAATGTCATTTCAATACATTTTGGAGTTAGCGTTTGGCGTTAGCGTTTGGGATCTTTGCTAGACCCCCTGAACTCGTTCACCAACAAGTAAGTAGTGTTTTCGTCCAGCAGTTAACAATTCGAAGCCTCCAACTCGAACCAGATTAAATTCGCCATCACGTCTCGTAGACTTGCAGCCTAGTGTTTGCAGCCGATTACACGCCAGTGTTGCCATATAGAAAATCCAATTCACCCAACTTTTGGAAAATAGGAACATTATAAATTCGCGACAGTATTTACTTGTGGTTTTGCATTGCAGGTGAACGTGACGATGCCGGCGTTCTTCTTCAACACGGAGCCGTACATCCACGGGCGGATAATGGCGAACTATACCTCGGGCGCTCCCGTACAAGGCAACCTCACGCTACGGGCTACCGTGCGCCCCATACCGCAGTACCGCCCGCGGTACTACCAGGAGGTAACTTATACACGCCCGCTGGAAACGTCTGTACACACCAACACCATTAAGTCCCAGATTAATTTGTAAAGGAAGAATTTGAATCCGCAGAGCCCGCAGATTCAAATTTTTTCTTTAGCAATTAATATGTAAATTACACTGAGCAGGCGATACTGCTAAAAAATCATAACCATTAAGCCCCTTCAAAAAGCCCCGAATCATGGGGTCCCATCAGGTACAAACGAAAAATAGCCCAAACTTGAAAAAATGTAGTAATCGTGTCTAGAGAGTTACTAGTTAGTGTCCAGTGTATTCATTTGGCCCAATACTTGGCCAACACGCAATAAATGTCGCTTGATAGTCTTGTGATAAGCAGAAATAAAATAATTCGTAAAATAGCCCGCGTTATTCCGTTGTATGGGATGAGGCATCAGTACTGCAGGTATTATATTATCTGGGCCCGAATCTTATTTATCTTGGATCACAATACAAGAGGAATTTCATTTTGGAGATTAGTTTGCAGAGTAGCTAAAAAAATGTTTCTTAGATACTATACATTGACGCAGAATAAAATGTTTGCAATTAATATTTACACTTTTCCAGTGCCACACTGTATGTGTTTTTCCCATTTGAAAATAGCTGTTGCCAATGTTTTATCATCACAGACAAGCAGGTCACTCAAGATCCAGTTTATTTTTAGTTTATGTTGTAGTAAGTAACCTAACCATTTTTCCAGGGACAGTATAATAACAGAGGTCAATTCGGTGCCGTTGGCTACGGAAACAATCAATACACGAGAGGTAAGTACGTGAAATGCAGGAAGAGGATTTTGTTACACGAAACGTAGGTATGGCGTATTCGATTGACATTAGGCTAGCTAGATCCCTGCTATTAAAAATGAACAAGTAAATATTATTTTCATAAAGTAGGTTAATAACGAATGCAATAATTGAATCCTCATGCCTATTTTGTCTACCGTCCGTGTTAGGGCAGCTAGTACTAATTCCTTACCCATGTGTCCCGCAGTCCGTCCGAACTTCAACCCGTACATCTACAACGAGTCGGGCTCCCGCGCCGAGTCCGGCGAGCAGGGGGCGCCGCGCGCGCGGCCCGGCCAGCCGAGCCAGCTCGACCAGCCGGACTGGTGGTACGACACGCAGAAGGTCGTCACTAGGATGTTCAACTTTGTGAGTAACTAATCACAACTATAAAAGACTACAAGTAGTATACAAGGTGAATTGGTATGTTATCCCGAAATGGGGTCAATCTACACCCCAAAGTAGACAATGTTTCTTCTACGATTTTCCTAAATTAATAGTTTATCATTGAAGAATGCCATGTAAAGTTTACGTTCGAAAATGCCTTAGCGAAGCTGGGTGGTTGAACTTCGTCCTTGACCGAGTGCACATAAATTAGTTTTACGACTTGTGCTTAGAAATGAATTTATGGTATCTTGTTAACTCTCGTAGCGATCGCGGGTGCTGCAATATTGCGAGTGGATTTGTTTTTACCATGGAGGTTTGGAAACACCCAGTTTCAAGTAAGGCTCTCACAACTTGTAGGGTATCATGGTCCCAGTCCCCCCATTTCGGGATAACATACCAATTCAAGGTCACCTTGTATACCCAGAGTCCTATCTAAGGGTAGGCAACGCACTGAAAATGCCCTTGGTGTTGCAGATGTCCATAGGCGGCGGTGACCACTTACCATCAGGTGGGCCGTCTACTAGTTTTATGTAATTACAAAAAAAATATATGTGAGCTTGATGCGTTAAGGCGCGTTAGTTCTACTATTCTTTTTCTTCATCATCATCATTAACAGCCTGAAGACGTCCACTGCTGAACATAGGCATCAGGGAGTGCCACTTGGAGTAACTGCTCGACTCCTGCATCTACCGGCTCCCCGTTTTCGCCAGATCGTCGGTTCACCTAGTGGGAGGCCACAGAGTACATTGGTAAAGACGGAAATGGGAGGCCTGCGCTGCGTCTTCCGGTTCGTGGTCGCCACAGAGAACCTTTCTTCCCCATCGGTTGTCAGTTCTACGAGCGATGTGGCCTGCTGTGTAATTCTTTTTCTTAGTCATGTGCTTTTACAACTTACTTACCAAACATCTGTTAGTTCCACCAGTGGTTTTTACCCAGAGCTATATAAAAGAAATGAGTATTATCAGGCTAATCATTTAAGCAACGAATTACTGTCACGTCTAGATGTCCATAGGCTATGATGACCTCAGGCCCCTTCAGGGGCTTGTTTGCTATAATATTTTTTGTCAACCTGTACTGTCCCACTGCAGGGCAAAGGTCTCCCCCAATTCTGTCCACGTGTCCCTATTTTCTGCAATGTGGCTTCAAAGGAGTTTATGTCATCGCGCCGCCTCTTTCGAGGTCACGACGTCGCTGGCCGTCTGTAGGCTCCCAATAAGTGGCGATTTTTGCCCACCTTGCTGGGTGCATGCGGATTACGGGCCCGGCCCCGTGCCACTTCAGTTTGGCTGTCTTAGTGCCCACGTTCTTAATTCCCGTTCTACCATATAGCGTTTAAAAAAAATGTACATTCCTGTACTTCGGTGTTCAATAAAGTGCGCTTTTGCGCACACTAAAACTTAACGAATCAGCTTTTTGCTACAACTCGATAAAATGTATAGTTCAGTTCACACTGGGTTTTACAAGCAATTTGAAACAACTAGCTATTGCCACTGGCCATGCCACTGTAGAGCTCAGTACCCCTAGTACGAGTTTCGATATTTCACTAAAACTTAATGCGTTTACGTTTTCTCCCTTTTCTCCCATACATTTCTCTGCAGCGGACAAGCTGACGAATTAAAAATATCAGTACAAGTTTTAAATGAATTCTCGCGTAGTCACGTATTGGAAAACTCGTATTAGGGGTACAGTTGTTAGAATGTCATGTCTTGTTGCTAAAAGATAGGAGCTGTTATACCTTGTAGTTTTGTATAGCCAGTAATGTTCTGTAGGATGAGAAGTACCCGTTCTGGATGCCGAAGCCGGACCCCACGGAGTTCGAGCTGGACAACGCGAACCAGAACTCTCCGAGCTACAACACGTACACCACGAGCGCCACGTACTACAACACGCACAACTATTACGATCAGAAGCTGCCTTACCTCAGATTTGTAAGTTAAATACTTGACACAAGTTGCATTGATTGTCCTATACGTAATCCCCGAAGCCAACGCCATGTGCATGTGGGACAGAATATTATGTAGGACCACTTATATTTTATGCGTAAACAATATACAGTGGGTTTATAAGTGATAATGATAATGTTCATCCTCATCATCACCATGCATCATTATCACTTATAAACTCGCTGTTTAGTGTTACGTGCAAGTGATAATAATGATTAAACTGTACATTTTTTTACATGTAAGTTAAAAATGACCATTACACAATATTTCCATGAATTGTTGTTAAAAAATTCTTTTATCATCGATAGGCTAATATTTAACCACGATTCAAATGGATGATAAGTGACGGTGCGGTGATGATCATTGTAGTTTGAAATGTCAAAGACATACTTTTCCTGATGAATAAAAAATGCAAGGAAATTTTAATTTGTATTGTGTGAATTTATTATTTATTTACTATCAAACCTACAGATTAACCCTACCCACCTATTCAGAAACTTTTTGCTGTTTCTTTTGTCAGAATCAACATAAAGGTAGAAATTAATATTTATTATTCCATCATTTAGCGGCGGTCACGAAATCAATATTTTCCTTGCATTACAGTTCAACGGTACATACGACTTCAAGTACCCAATGTCTGAGCTAGCCCAGCTGGTGCCGACCCTCGACGGAGTGGAGGTCATCATCACGGCCTCGGTGGGAGACCCGTTCCTCGATGACGTCATCGAGGGGTTCAGTATCGCGAGGATATTCAACTCTTCGCTCTCTGTCACGTTCCTCGGTGGCTCGCCGCAGGTCTTCAAGCCTTCGATGCCGTTTGATGTTTATGTGAGTATTTACGTCTACTACACTGAGTTACAATGGACTACAAACTTGGAGTCTTCAAATCGAGAGTGAATAGGTATCTTCTAGGCAAGTGCGTTAAATCCTAGACCGCATCGTCACTTACCATCAGGTGGGATAGTGGTCAAGCGTAAGCCTATCCAACAAAAAAAACGAAAAAAAAAGTTTTTCTTGAAGGTAGTGAATTTGGTTGGTGCTTAGATGCTGTGGGTTGGTGCCTTCTTGATGTATACATTACATACATTCTATGCAATTTGAAACTCTTTTTTTTTTCTTTGTGGTTCTTTTGAAATATTTTGTGTTAAGTATTTAACATTTCCTTTACTTATTTTGAGAAGCTATTTATCACACAGTAGTTGCAGCAATTTTAAAGGACAGTGTTTAGTAAGGTGTATTAACATGGAAGTCTCATATACATGTATGGGAGCTATCTTTATAATACAAGAAATATACCATAAATTATCCCTATTTCGTCCCGTGGATACCGTAAAAATCTGGTTAAGGTAATATCTAGGGAATGGCGCTGCTCTTCTCACCCGTTGCGCGTAATGGTCTGACCCGGTAGATACTTGTAGCTGCCCGTACGTATAGCGTGGAGTGCGGTGCCTGAAGGTGGGTTCCAACGGTGTGTGATACTGCAGACGACTTCACGTATAGCGGACGGCCACGCATAAACCCGGACCATGTCAAAACCAGTACATTTTCCACACGGACTGCAGTTTGTTGATACGTTCTCTTTCACTATTCATTTTGGAATACCAAAATGGCTTCGAATCTCAAGACACGGACGGGCACGCACCATTGGAGGAGCCTCGTGCGCGGCGCGCGGCCGTCCGTCGCCTGCAATATCACGCACCGTTGGAAGCCACCTTCACGAACCTTGGGAAGTGGGCATTACATGTGTGGTATGACAGATGGTGGTATCGTACCACGACGGGTCCCCGCTACCCGCGTGGCAGGCGGCGGGCGTGGAGCTGCAGGTGGCAGTGACGGTGGAAGGTCGCGGCGCGGCGGTAGAGCCGCAGGTGCCTGCACTAGTGCCGGGACACCGAGCCGTCTGGCATCTCAAGCTGGACCTCTACAAGCTGCTCAGTAAGTGCTCACACTACTTCAAACTCTACTATTGTTTCAGGTGACATTTCATTTTTTGGTAGGTACCGAAATTATTTCGAGATTTGACTCGTATAAAAATATCAAATTTTTATGATTATGTCATCTTTGCCGCCTCCGGCTACGGCGACATACTTCTGCATCAGTCCAGATTGGCTAATGTATCGGGTTTTGGAATTTTTATTCAATATTTCTCAAGTTATTGTTAAATACATAAAACTTATAAGTTAAGTATAAACTCTTATATAAAGAAATGTTTATTTATGGCCTTCTAAATGTAATCTATATTAGAGCAAATAAAAATGTAATTCGTTCAATAGGAGATTATAATACTCAAAAGCTTGCCGTAGGTGTCGTTACTTGCATAATCAATTTACAAAAGTTTTGATTTATTTAATCTTGATTATTTAAGTAATTTCGTGTATTACTTTTAATTTAATTAGTTATCGAATGACTCTAATGAATACTCATCATTTTGTACCTATTATTCGTTCTATCACACTCCAAACAAAAGCAAAACAACTGTTTAAATGATATGACCATAAAACATATCCAACTATTCCAGAGCTACAAAACGAGCCGAACTACCGCGACGTACTGAACTCCATAACGGGCGTCCGCCTGACGGCGCAGCTGGCGGACGCGGTGGGGAGCCACGCCAGCGCGGAGGTTCGCTTCGCGCCGCACTACAGCGCCAGTCGGCAACACATCCGGATATCGACCAGCACCACGCATCCTAGGGTAAGCAGACTCTAACTACAGTGACACTCACTAACCTTTACAGTTAGATTTATGGCACTTTTTGGTAGTCATGTTACCATCGCCAGCCTGAAAACGTCCATTGCTGAACATGGGCTCCCCGCATAGAGCGCCACCTGGAGTTAGTTGTTGCTAACTAACAAAAAACTAACTTCGTTAAGTTTGTCTAGACATGTTTCTATTGTGTGTATTTTATCCTTTGCAATGTAATGATTGCAGCCGCTCAAATTGGCGCTCCCTGGGGGAGACCTATGTTCTGCAGTGGACGTCTTCAGGCTGTTAATGATGATGATGATGATGAATGTAATGAATCCTAATTTTTTGCATTATTCGAAAGGCATCAGAAGATTTACATGGAGGTGGAAATGCCTTTTTTGTACTACTATTTTTACATTTTGGTAGGAATGGCAAAACAATATTCAACAGATTTAAAAGATTTTTTTTAATAACGACGCAAGAAGTACATTTATATTTATAGGTATGTAAACATCCATCTGCTAATATTAAGAAATGACGTTATTCTAAATTGAGCTCAGTAGCACCATGTCATCAGCATAACTTGCAATTATTTTTTGTGATAACCTAAATACATTGTGGGCCACACAATCCCAAAATCTCTAATCACCATTGTTTGTCATGAATATGAACGTGTTTGTCTATAGGTCGGCGAATATATAATATTCCACGTGCAGAGCAACTTCCACCTGGAGTCGTTCAACTACGTTGTCATGTCTAAGGGCATCATACTGACTAGCTCTCAGGAAATTATGCAGGTATACTATACACATTTTTACATGCTTTATAGCATTAAGTTTGCTTATATTCCTACTATTGTTGTTTGTGCAATAAAAAATTTTCTATCTATGTATCTATTTTTCTTACAGATACTTAAATCATTTTTTTTACATTCAGTTTTCTTCACCGCGAGCCAGTTTCAGCTAGTGATGAAGATGCAATAAAGATTTATAAAGCTTGCCAAAAAGTATGCGTTTTGCTTGGCATGTTTTTAGGGATCCGTATCCAAAGGGTAAAGCACACCCTATTACTAAGGCTCCGCTTTCTGTTTGTCTGTTACCAGGCTGTATCTCATGAACCATGGTAGTTAGACAGTTGTCCTATTTCTGTTGCCGCTATAACAACAAAATACTAAGAAACAGAATAAAATAAATATTTAAGGGGGCTTCTAACTTCCAAACAACAATCGTGATTTTTGCTCGTTTTTATTGATAACGGTACGGAATCCTTCGTGCGCGAGCCTGAATTGCACTACGCCAGTTTTGTTTTTCACAATTCATACAACTTGTAATGTGTCTCAGATGTTTGCGGTCAGTGAAAATTGTATTTAGTTCTAATTTTCGTTTTACTTGCTATTTTATTTACACCTGTACTTCTGCCGAATAGCGAATCCGTCCAATCCAAGAATCTGCCCAATCTACGAATCTGCCGAATTTCGAATCTGTCCAAACAGAATGACCCGAGACCCCGTACAATTTTATTTATTTTTTTAGTCCCATTGTGATCTAGAGTGCGAGCCAAATTAATGGCGGCTGTGAAGTAGGCGCGCGACGTTGCGCAGTAGTATAAATGAGATGTTCGCGTGAAGAGGTAAGCGGGTGTGCGCAGCGTGCGGGTGGCTAGCAGCGCACTTGACAGCCGCCGTTGAGTTAGCCGCACACTGTAGCTCGTGTAATGCGCGCAGGAGGGAGTGCGCACGTTCGCGGTGACGGTGTCGGCGGAGATGTCCCCGGTGGCCACCGTGCTGGCGTGGAGCGCCGCGCGCGGGCTCGTGCTCGCCGACTCGCTCACCTTCCCCGTCAACGGCATCTCCAGGAACAACGTGCGTATATCACATCTGCCTTCTTGGGTCCACTGCTTAACATACGCCTCCAAAATTATAGGGCATCTTTTCTATACATACATATAATAAAACTGTAACATGAATAAATCTGAACATAGAATATTTTATGGACATTGCACTATCGTTTTTGGCCTGAATTACTGTCCGCCGTTTAAAAATAAATAAGATTTCATGACCACTGATGATATCTATAGGAAAAAATATGAAGTATAAATAAATGTTTACTTTCTGATATAATAATATCTGAGTTAGATTTTTTCTTCATACTTAACCATAATACATTTGTAATGCAACTGTAGAGTGGTGAAGCCTAAAATAGTAATCATCATCAACAGACTGAAGACATCACTGCTGAACATAGGCCTTGCACATATAGCACCACTTTGAACAGCTGCTTGCCTCCTGTATCCATCGGCTCCCCGCGGTTTTGACCATGTAGACGGTGCCCTTAGTAGGACACCGGCCTACGAAGACCACCACTCGAAAATCATGCCGGCTTTGTGGTCACAGAAAATGTTAAAATGACCAAGTATGTGTACAGTTCACGGTGATGATCAACAACCGCAAGCATCGCACCGGGCAGCGCGTGGAGGTGGCCATCTACGGCGAGCCGGGGGCCTACGTCGGCCTCTCCGGGATCGACAACGCATTCTACACCATGCAGGCCGGGAACGAACTCACATACGCCAAGGTATGCACTTACGGCTCCACACTCGACCCATCTATTGACTTGTTCATTGGATATCCTCTAGTGTGTCTTGTTCAATCATATCATATGTGACGTAACAGCGGTCGATCAAGATGATTCCATTCCAAGAATACCTCATTTGTCAAACTTTTTTTATGCTAAAAATTGAGATACGTTTGACAACAACTCACTTGTACCCCTAGTACGAGTTTCGATAGTTTACTAAAACTTGATTCGTTTACGTTTTCTCCCTTTTTTCCCATACACTTCTGTGCAGCGCCCCTAACGAACACGTTGATGAACTAAAAATGGCAGTCCAAATTTTAAATGGATAAGCGCGTATTCACGTATTGGAAAACTCGTACTAGGGGTACTGATGGTAAGTAACGAAGTTGTCTATGGTTGAGCATGTTTGCCTTATTATATTGTTAGTAGCTTGCAAGCTTACAGTGCACAAAAATAGATCCTAGACCCAAACTAGGGTTCCCTGTATCTAGGGACCACGGAACTACGAGGACCATGGCCTCACCCACAACGCCCAGACAAAGAAGGAGTATTGGCGCGGGAATCGAGCCCGCCGCCTTCGGCTTATGAGCCGACCTGCTCAGCCACCATACCACAGAGGCTGTCAATGCAAAATCATGATCCTTTTGCTTTTCGCAGTAGTCGGGAAAATATTTACCGACTGGTTCTCGTTTGTTCGCCAGGTGATATCAAAGATGTCGCACTTCGACGAGTCTACGAACGGTACGTTTGCGTACACGTGGCGCTCGCACTTCGGGGACGCGGACGATCTCGTCTACTTCCCTTCCTCCACATTCGGGATCGACGCCAACCGGACCTTCGAGTGAGTATACCAAACAATGCTATAACCACATCTTACTGCTTTTTTATCAAATCAAATCGTTTATCTGTCACACTAAAAATGTAAAGTCTAGATTTTAAAATTTAAATTGTTATTTAGGTGGTATAAGAAGTTGTTTGTTTTTTAGAAATTAATACATCGCGCAAAAACTCAACGTAGCCGTAGCCCATATTACTATTTGATTGTTGGATTTATGGAAATTAGTAAATAGAACGCGTGATACCACTGTTACACCATTGTATGAATTTGAGAACTAGGGACGCCATGGGTTCAAATCCATTTCTGGTACAACTAAAAGAAAAGAAAAAGAAAGAAAATACATTTATTCGAGACAGTAACACACAACATTACACTAACTACAAGGCATTACAAAACAATATACACACAAACAACAGCTTGTGGTCAATATCATTACCCTGTTTGACAATGTAGCCCCAGATACCAGGGCAGGGCAGGTTAATGAATGGCCAGTGCTGGTGCCATTAATTAACCTGCCCTAATGTACAGATACGCCGGGCTGGTAGTGTTCAGCGACGTGCCAGTAACGCGGCGCCCCTCGCTGTGTAACCACTCGCTGGGGATGGCCGAGTGTCTCGAGGGGGGATGCTACCCCTACACTAAACGTTGTGACGGGGTGCCCGACTGTTCGGATCACACGGATGAGTCCAACTGTGAGTTTGTATATGGTAACATTACATGTATTAGATAATTACAATTCACTTTGTGTTCATGTAACCAATTTATATTCGTATCAATTCATCGTCAACAGTATGGAGACATTCATTGCTGCCTGAACATAGGCTTCCTTCTTCCCAGGCCAACTTTAATATATCCAGGGTGAATAAGTTTTTAATGAAAAAAGATATTATATTTCTCTATTGAAATTTTTTGTTTGTTTTATTTACCAACTTATAAAAAAGGTATTTTAGCTATTTGTTCCATATTTTTTCTTTTTATGTATACTGATAATATTTTTATCCTAGCTTCAATTTGCGTGCTTTTTCATCTGAAGAATCGTACGTTTTGACCTATTTATAAATGTCATTAATTACTGAATTAATAACATTTATAATTAGATCACAGATTTATAAATAAGCCAATGTAAGCGCCATTATACGCATTTCAATTCAATTTTAAAATATCTTTATTTAGCATAAAAGAATTAATTTTTATAGGTAATAACTAGAAAACTAGCATCTTAACTGTCAGATGCTAGTTTCTACTTATCACCGTCCACAACGTTTGCGTCCCACTCGCAGGCGAGCACGAGACATCGTTCGAGTTGTCCCACTTCCGGAAGTTCCGGTTCAACCGCGTGCAGCGGCAGTACGACAACGTGTGGCTCTGGCGGGACGTCAACATCGGCCCGCACGGACGGTTCGTCTTCACTGTCGATGTGCCGCAGGTAACCGCAGTTTACTTAGCTCATTGTTCACTCGATACTTTACTTCTGTAACCTACCGTGCCGTACTTCTGTGCCTGATAACTTAGTAGTAGCTCTGCCTTCTGCAGTTTTTGGGTTCGATTCCCACCCGGGACAAACATTTGTGTTCTGTATCTGGGTGATATATTGTATTCAATGTATGTATTTAAAAATAGTGTCGTAAGTGTTCTGTCAGTCATCTGGTCCCCATAGTACAAATGCTCAGTTTGGAACTGAATGGCTCTGTGTGAAATATCCACACATAATATTTGTTATTATTTATTATGAAATTTACATATTCTTTCACCAGACTCAATGAATATTTTTTTCTTAACTTACATAATTATCGTTTATTGTTGTTGTTAGTATAAAATGCGTGTTTGTTGTACAGGTGCCGGCGCATTGGACCGTATCAGCATTTAGCATGTCGGCGTCTCTCGGGCTTGGCATGGTCACGGAACCTATACGGGTAAGTGCTAAAAATAGCCTATTTGCAATTTAAAAAAATACTTTGACTTTTTTAAGACTCTCGCAAAAAGCCACTTCCACCGCCCCCTGTGTGTGGTCAAACCAGTCTTTCTTTTCTTGTGTAGTCTAGAGCCTCGAATTTTTTACTTCTGACTTCTATATTGTCTTAAGATAACAACCGGAGGCTAACGCCATACATGCCTTATGAATACGGTACTGCTCAGTGTTAAATTCTACCTTTTATTAGCAGTCGACATTCCAAGTAACTCATGCTGCAATGGTGGATGTTGCAATTTTAACCAAACTTCGTTGTTCCAGTACGTAGGAATCCTCCCGTTCTTCATCAAAGTGGAAGGTCCAGATCAGTGTCGTCAAGGCGAGCAGGTCGGCCTGCGAGTGGTTGTGTTCAACTACACGCCGCAGAACATCGAGGCTGTCGTCGTGTTGGAAGCCTCGCCTGATTACAAGTTCGTGCATGTCGAGGCTAACGGAATCGTGAGTACCTTAATAACATAATAACTGTATTATAGTCTCTCGTTCCCACAGATATGTTAATGTTTGGATGAGGGAGAAAGTAATGTAAGTGTTGATATTTTCACGCGTCAAATTCCAATAATGCATTCTGTCTTTAAAAATTGACGCAATTAGTTGATGGATCGTAAGGTGCGAGCTTCGGTTCGAGTTGGTGCCGTGACACCAGGATTGAGAGTATTTACTTTTAGTACTATTTGGAGTGGAGCTATCGTGACAGTCCACGGGCTCCAAAACACCCACCACCTAATGCAACATCACCGGAAAAGTTATGCCAGCAATCCAAGCCAGTACTTTGCTATATAAAAGAGCTGCTAATGATGCACAATACACCCCTAGCGGGACGTCAGTGCAGGACTTTGCGTCCCCATGTAGAGTAAGAATTAGAAGAGCTGCTAACAGCCAAGGAGTGGAACACCTTGCCCGCCTACTTGTTTCCAGCTAACTATGTAGTTTTCAAGTCTAGAGTGAACTGAAGGTGTCTTCTAGGCAAGCATGCACCAACGTAGACTGCCTCATCATTTTTCATCACGTGAAACAGTAGTCGAATGCTTTGGCAAAGCATAAAGAATTAAAAAAAAACCTGAGCTGGCTTGGGTAAAAGAACAATAAATTACACCCCATGCGGGACGTCAGTACAGGCCTTACCGCCTTGGTTGTACCTCGCTAGGTCCGGTCCTACAACCCGCGCACATCGTTCGGTGAGCACCAGTTCTTCGTGTACATAGTGGCGGGCGGCGCCGGCACCGTGCACGTGCCCGTCGTGCCCGCGCGCCTCGGCACCGCGCGCGTGCGTCTACACGCCGCCACGCTCATGGGCCGCGCGCACTACACGCACACGCTGCGGGTCGAGGTATGTACCCACACTGCACGCCGCCACGCTCATGGGCCGCGCGCACTACACGCACACGCTGCGGGTCGAGGTATGTACCCACACTGCACGCCGCCACGCTCATGGGCCGCGCGCACTACACGCACACGCTGCGGGTCGAGGTATGTACCCACACTGCACGCCGCCACGCTCATGGGCCGCGCGCACTACACGCACACGCTGCGGGTCGAGGTATGTACCCACGAATCGCAGCTTGAACCTCGCCTCGTGCTTTGCTCGAAATATCGCCTCGCGCCTTGCGTATACGAGGGAAAGTTACTGCTCGCACTTTCTTGTGCGGCGCGAGGCAATGGACTCGTGACCAAATAAACCGCTTCTGACAGAACGATGCAAGTGACGAGGCGAGGCGCACTTGCATCTCGCGCGTATGTTTAAATGAGCTATAACAGTTTTTTTTACACAGCCGGACGGCCTCCCCCAATACCGTCACCAGTCAGTTCTGCTGGACCTGTCGAACCGTGCATACGTGTTCCAATACATGCACGTGAACGTGACGGAGACGCCGATCATTCCGTACGAGGTGGACCGGTACTACGTGTTCGGGTCCAACAAGGCGCGGGTGTCCGTCGTCGGCGACGTCGTGGGCCCGCTGTTCCCCACCATGCCGGTCAACGCTACCAGCTTGTTGGACCTTCCTATGGTGAGTATGTCACGTCACACACAGCTCGCGTGTTCCCCACTGGACCTTCCTAATCCTATGGTATGTGACGTCACACATTGAAAGGTGATCGCAAATATTCGAATGGAGATAAAAGTATTCTTGGATCCACATATGGAGCAGAGTGAGGGAGCCCCCACATCCCCATATTTCGGTACAGTTTAATGCACCGGGTAGACTTAAGATGATAAAAAAACGCTTAACTTTTATTACTTTCGTCGATATATTAACATTGAATTTGCGCAATTTTCAATACAAAGTGCGAAAACGACATAAATGCGACGTTTATCGAAGACCAGGATAGTGGCTTCTGAACCAGTCGTTCCTATAATAATGATGTTCTCAAATTTAGGGTAGAATCTATCTAGCATTAAAACTAGTCTTCATTTTAAAACTCTTTCATATACAGCTATATCAAACGTGTCTCTAACCTACAACAACCATCATAATCCCCAGGACTCGGCCGAACAGAACATGTTCAGTTTCGCGGCGAACATGTACCTGACGCTGTACATGCGCCTGATCAACCAGCGCAACCGAACGTTGGAGCGCGGCGCCTTCCATCACATGAACATACTGTACCAGCGGCAACTCTCATACATGAAGCCGGACGGATCCTTCAGCCTGTTTCGGAGCGACTGGTAACATTACCACAGATAAAATAATACTAATTTATTATCCTACCCATCATCAGCCAAACTTCCACCGCTGAACACAGGGCTCTCCCATAAAACGTAGTGTACAAATTCGGACTTGCATCGCTAAATCACATGAATACCAGTAACATGTGTCCAAACTACTTGTAAGTACGATGCAGCAGTATAAGCTCACGCCTTCCACAATGTAGACGCCTCAAATATACTCCAGTACACCACAGAACACCTACTTTCAATCATCACCACATCAGAACCTGGACCACCTTAAGGGCTCTTAAAGCCCAGCTCACCAGACAGAGATAGCAATACCACCAGCGCTATCGTGTCATTACATGGCGACACTGCCAGTGGAACCTTCTCCCATTACATGGCGACCATGCCAGTGGAACCTTCTCCCATTACATGGCGACCATGCCAGTTGCTGCTGATTAAACCTTTGCTTACCATAGAAGGGATTTGCCATAATCACACATGACAGGTGGCTGGGATTACATAATATTTTAATACGTTTTTGATTTATTTAATGTTTTATTTCTCTCTATTGAGTTTATAATGAGCACTTTTTTTACACCAGACTTTATCATTTGACTACGTTGTGTATTAGTAAGGGGTTTGGTTTTCCTGAATTCGGGATTATATTTGATAAAAGAAAAGAAGTAATTTCTCATTTCATGAGGTCACTAATCCCGTTTGTTATCAGCAGGCCTAGCACGAACATTTACGCGCGCGTAAGTGTAACGTTAACGTAAGCCAGTTGTATGGGGCGCTGATCAAATGCCATACAACAGACGTACGCTAACGTTACACTTACGCGCGCGTAAATGTTCGTGCTAGGCCTACAGGAGTTTCTTTGGTAGTTTGTAGAGGAACTAGTGAGCACTTTAAATCTTTTGCTACAATAGGTGCTAAACGTATTTGTGTTTGCCAGGAACCAATCAGCGTCGAGCGTGTGGCTGACGTCATTCTGCGCTAAGATCTTCCAAGATGCGTCTTTCAACGAGTGGGAGAACTTCATCTATATCGATCCAGATGTAAGTCGATCAGTTCTAAATCAAACATTGAGAAGCCAATTCTTCGATAAAATAAAATGAACGTAGGTGATAAGCCTCTGTTCGTTGTTTCATCCATTCATCCTGTTCCTTTATTTTGTTCCCTCTTCGCTCTTTCTTTAGGCCGCGATAAGGCGTAAAACTAATAAACTCACGATAAATTAGAACCTTATATTATATTCCAATAATTTTGTAAATATTTATGTGATCTAGATAAGATACATTCAATAACCAAGATTTATGTAGTGCTGATGAATGACGTAACGATATTTATAAACATGATTTAAAAATCAATGCTAATAATTCCCTGTCTTATTTTCGCTCGTGATATTTAACGTCAGTGAGCTTGACTGGACATTTTTATACATAGAATTTAATCCACGTTTCTAAGTAATTCATTCATATCCAGGTGATATCAATGGCGGTATCCTGGGTGCTAGAGCATCAGACTCCGGACGGTGCGTTTTGGGAAGTGACCTGGTTGCCGGATCGGAATGAGAACTCCACCATCGTAGTTCCCAAGAACAGCTCCCTCTACCAAGACACGATGCGACATGACCCTAACAAACGGATAGGGTTGAACGACCCTAGCTCTACTGTGGTGAGTGTTGTCTAAAGCCGGTCAAGAAATGGCTCTTATTATCAAGGACCATGGCTCATTTTCGGATCATTGTGCCATAATCTTACGCCAATTCTAATAATCTAATAGGCTCGGCATTTTTTGAAAATGTAGATAAATAAATAACGCCCAACAATCACATACATAGATCCTGGACTCGTAAGTAGGATTGCCTGTATCTAGGGACCCAGAAACTGTGAGGACCATGGTAGATAGATAAAATGTAGATGTCTTAATAAAATAATCAATTAAGTTGGCTTACTTTTGTAATATCGAAGTTTGTATATAAAGATATTTCATACATTTTCGCCTACAACGCCATAAAACGATTTAATTACCATGTTAACTTGTTAAGGATAAAATTTATAAAAACAAAACGAATCTCGAGATATTTCTTTTGAGTTGTCACTGAATAATTCCGAAATACGTCCTTCCCATACAAAACGATCTGAAGATGTTTTATTGATATCTGTCATTACATTGTACATATTGTATATTACAGAAAAGCTCGAAATAAACATCTAAATCTCATAATATACTCTTGTTTTAGACAAACGACTCTATAATAATGCAGCGGAACATCACACTGACAGCCCAGGTGGTGATCACACTGGAGACCGTCAAGAACCTCAAGGATATCGGCGTCAGGGAGGTAACCGATCTCATGCTATAAGGTTTCATCAGCCTCTATAAATGGGGCACCAATGCTCATACATCTATGGAAGTTGGGCTGACTTTGCGTCAACACTGAATACTAATGATGGAAACGCGTTTCTATAAAAAAAAAACGGGATCAAAAATCGGTATAGGAATAAAAAAAGTTTAAAATATATAAACAGTATAAAATCAGTAAAAGCCGCGGGGAACCGATGGATGCAGGAGGCGAGCAGCCGCTCAAAGTGACGCTCCGTGGAGGAGGCTTTTGTTCAGCAGTAGCGTCTTCAGGCTGTTGACGATGATGATGATGATGATAAAAAGCAGGAGCAATTGACGTCATTCAGACCGCTGTTACATAGAATTAAGTTTCTGGCGCGGCATTCATGATTCACACCAACAAACCCAACAATTTTGCACATGATTAGGGAAGACGGTTTAATTATCTGCCTATATAAGCATATTCCTTTGAAAACCTATATGTTTTGCCCAAAAAACAACTCTTTCCTAATAAAATATTATACTTTGTTACTTTATCTCAGGGTCTGAGCGCAAGAGTAGTCCAAGCGCAACAGCGCGGCATCGCGTGGCTCGAGCGACATCTCAAGCTGCTGGAAGACTTCGGCGATCCCTACGCGTTGGCGGTCGTCGCCTTCGCGCTTACCTTTGCTAAGGCGCCCAGCTCCGAGCATGCGTATAGACTGCTGCTGAGGCGGCAACGGAACGAAGGTCAGTTTGTTTGTGATCTACATCATGGTCATCATTATCATTATTTGTTTTTGCTAGTTTATATAATAATTATCCCAAATAATCTACTGCCTCATGTCCTCCACTGAAACACTCCTCAAGTACGTATACAACTATCTGTAGTCGTATTATAAAGAAACTAACTTCGTCTATTTTCACTACAAAACGGCTGAATTGAACTTGATGCGTGATAGATGGGATCAGTCTACATTGAGTAATTTTGATTCTTAGATGATGATATTCCTAGATGTCATTCATCATCATCATAAACAGCTTGAAGATTTCCATTACTGAACTATTGAATGACTATAGAGCATCACTTTGAGTGGCTCTTGCATTATCTGTTTGCGGTATTGACCAGCGGGCTTACCGCGGAAGGATTCCGATCTTCATCGTACTGAAGTTCATTGCCGGCCAGCCAATCACAAGCGATGAGTCGGCTTCAGCGTACCGGCTATGATTTCCACCGATCGGCATCGAACTCCATTCAGAGTGAGTGAACAAAAGCAGTGTTTTTGACAGATATTCGTACCGTCTAAGTCCAATGACAGTACTCAATCGGAATCAATCTGTCAAATGAAACTGGCAGGTATTTCGGTATGGGCTTCAAGTATTATTATATGTTTTCGCGGTTATATCTCCACTTTTTATTCATTTGACGAGTGTAGATTTAGGTCTAAGTTTGATTAGATTTATTGTGATATTTTAAGCATCTCGACATTGATACATGGAAAAAGTGAAAACACCGAACTAAAATGGACGTTGGTACCTACCTATTCCAATGAATACAAACAAACAATGAATAAGTGCTACAAATTATCCATTTAAGTATGTCTACCACCCTACATACCTATCCCACAGAATTACAGAAACTTATGGTGGAATTTACAGCTGCATGAATAAAATGTCAATAACAGTTGCAGAAGTCTTCTAATGTCCTTGGACTTTTTAACATCGATGCTCTATCGAGGGCTCTATACGTATATATGGTGAATTCTGTGGCTCTACGACGATATATTTTCTTGCCTGAAACGAAGTTTGTGGGTTCATCATGAAAATCGCAGTTATAAGTGTCCAAGGACTTTAAACACTGATGAAAAATAGCAATTAACTTGTTGAAAAAACCACAGTTGCTGGTAGGTATACTATGTAAACTTTGCTCAAGCAAGACCTTGCAGTACTTGCAGGCATGGTAATATTATAAAAAAAGTACCTAGTCTTTATTTCTACGCCAACCTCCTTCTATAGGTAAACATTGCATAAAATTGGAATAGTTAATACATGCTTTCTTTGGGGTTTTGGTTAACTACTTATTCCTCTGATACTACTAATTATACCTAAGGGGATTAATCTATACGTACCTACTTATTATATACACAGGTAAGTATACCAACTTCAACAAACTGTTATAATGTTAAGCTTATTCAAAGATGGGTAGATAGCGTGTATCTGTGTGGGAGCAACTGGGTAGATTTCTATCAGTGAATTTTTTCCAAAGTATTAATAGTCAGTGGAACTAAAACATTCAGTTTAAAAAATCCTATGTGTTAGCTTAAAATCTTTAGTTAACATACCAAACTGTTAAACCATCAAATATACTGTATACAGTTTACCCGCACAAGCTTTCACATTTTCATAATCATCATGCAGGATAATATAATTCATTCATTTTATAATATGTATAATTCAGGTAAAAAATTATTGATATATTTATGTTTTTTACCTACATTACCAGTACCTATACTAAAAGCAGAGAGGTAGTGTAATGTAAGTAGCCAATCTATAAGAGGTTGGCTTTAAAACATCTCAGTAGTTCAATCAATTGAATTGTTAAAAGGACTACTGAGAATAGACAAGCTATGTATACTACTTCTTTGAATACTAGTAGGTACTACACCTATTTATTTTTTAAATGTTATTATGAGTGGTAAAGGGGCAGACAGGCAGCCCACATGGTAGATAGTAAGTGGAAGTAGGATACTAACCCTACAAATACCTAATCATTTATTTATTAGAATACATATTGCAAACCTGTGTAAGATGCCTGATGTAGGCATAAACAGTCTGTATCACAGGTTGCCAGGCCCCACTTCCCAGACAATAATCATATCTATTATGTGTTGACAACCCTTTTTGACTGAATATTGCAAAAATAATATAACAATTGTTAATATACTTATATTTCAGGCATCACACACACACCTCTACTATCTTGTCTACAGTGCTGGCACTGCTGTTGTTGAAGACTGATGCGACTAAGCCAAAACTATACAGCCATAAAATTAAAAGTACTTAGGTTAACTGCCTACATCAAATTTGCCTTGCCTATTTTATGAACCAGGGACATGTTAAAAAGATAAAGAATTAATAGGTATGTAAGTAAAACAAATCAAATTTTTCATAATATATTAATAATTGTGTAATCAATAAAGTAATAATCCAAAAATAAAATTATGAACATAACTAGCTCCCACGTTTGGTACCTACTTAGAAGAAATGCAAGAAATAAAAGGCTTTTTTTATGTTATTTTTATTATTTTTTTAAAGTAAAACAATATACTTTTTGTTTCCATAAACCATTTATTTTAGGTTTAATTAAATAAAGTAAATTTGGTTACTTAATAATATCATTTATCGTTTTAGTTATCCTTGTAGGTAAGTTACAATATCAATTTGTACTCTAGACTTAAATACTAGAATGAAATTGTTAAGATACTTAGAATGCACCATTTCTAGATTTTCATGACTGCAATGCACTGACAGGGATATGGAGGTGCTCTCTGTATTTCCAAAATCTTCCTTCAGCACAGCACAGTAACTTCCTGATTGAACGCATTGTGTGTCTATAATAATTAATTAGGCAGCATATAGGATTACAGATGCAGTCATACTAATCCATAGTCGAACATCTATAATTATAGTATTTTTTCAGATACCTGTAACAAAATATAGCTTATTGAGGTACCTACATATTCATAGAATAGGAGTACCTATCTATGTAATGAAGATTTGAAGGTAGGTATGAGATGCACTATGTATTTCCTAAATCCCCCTGCCAGTGCAGCACACCAACTTTCTAGTTGAACGCTTTGTGCAGCTGTAATTATTACACAGAATATAGAAATGCAGGTGCAGTCACACTAATCCATACCTATAACAAAATAGGGCCTTATAAACACCACTTAAAGTTAGTCTGTTTTAAATGTTCCGCCTCGTTTTCCCGCTTGAATTGTCTTGTGGCTATAGAAAACACCCGTGTGGTGCTGCCAGTATTTTACTACAAGTGCAAGACTTGCAGCTTTATAAAACGCAGAATGCAATGTATAGTTCTCTGGCTTATGGGTGCCTACCTTGAACTGAAGGCTATAGCCTTTTATCATTCGGAAGGGCTCCTTTTATCGTTACAACCTCTGAGCGAATCAGCACTGCAAGTGCGTCGTCACAGCCATGTCACAGTATAATTAGTTGCGATGTGAAAAAAGGGCGAATCATGTTGAATCGGAAGCCTGCCTCGTCATAGAAGAATAACGCCGCCCAGTGATATTGAACGCCATCAGCATTTGAATGCTTCACGCTTCACTTAAATCACATATCGTATTTTCATAAAAGCTGAAAGAGAATACCTAATTACCTACACTAACCCAATTATTTAACTAGATGTAAGAGTTTTAATAGAAAAATTCGAAAATATCATTTTGCAAACAATTCTTGCTATTGCCTAATTTGTTAGTGTTGCCAAGTCAACAAAACAATAGAATAGCTAAGTAATTGTGTAAAACGGCCAAATGCGTGTTACGGTGCGTTGCAGTGAAGCAAGATTTCGTTGAGAACAAGTCTAGGGATATTAAAAATAATCGATTTTTAATGGTCAATTATTATTTATTAAAAAGTGGATTACTATTTAAAATCGATTTTTATTGGTCTATTAATTTATCAAAAAATCGATTATTTTAAAATAGATTTTACTATTCTGGTTTAAATTTTTTCTACTGGGATAATATTATAATAAGGCAACATCACTGCCATATTCAATCAAAACAAACGTTTTGGTTTTGATTGAATATGGTAGTGGAGCAGTGAATGGAGCAGACATCGCGAATATGGAACCAAAGGTGTGAAACTGAAAATAATTTACTTAGTACTCAAAGTTTTTTTTTTATATACTTATCGATCTTTTTTAAATGACTATATAGTTCTATAAATAATCGAATATTACATACAATATTACATTACAAGAAAACCGATATTTGTATCGACTTTTTATATCGATTTTAGGATAATCGATTTATTTCTCTTTAAAATCATTTTTGGAATAGTCGTTTTTTTTTAGTCAAGATATAATCGATGGTTAAAAAGTCGATTTTTCCTCCCCAATCAATGATCATCATGTCATCAATAGCAACATATTAATAAAAAAAAAACTAAAACAAATAAATATCTTTTTTTTTTCTTTCTTTCTAAATTAAGTAAAGTTCGTATTAAATAAATCCGCCAAAACAGCGTCACGGCTTTCACTACCACTAGAATAAAACAAAACATACGACGTTGTTCTGTGAAAAGCAACTGTCGTACCTATCGATCTCTCGACGTATTAAAACAGAATTAGTAGTACAAATAGGTAACGTAATTCGATTATGAATGTGAATTAGTTGCTAATTTCATAATCGATTACAAACATTAGTAATAGCAAATAAATCGATTATACGAATGATTCATATTCACCCACGACTAGTGTAAAGCCGGGCCTGGGGCTACTTAGTTAATTAATAATAATAAATTAATCAAAAGCACAAACTTTTTCAACCACAAAATATCTGTTATTGATATATAAAAATAATGTGAATTTTATAGCTTCGGCCACATTTTTCGATTTAGGTAAAGAAAGTACATAAATATAATAATATTAATAAAGTTATTTACTTTCAAATTATAGCTAAAAATGGCCTTTTGAGCTATATTATTCATTTACTGGCAGCATACGCATATCGCATAATACAAAAATAAAAAAAGAAGATTGACAACAACAGTAGGTCACTTTTGACACTGACAGTCGGGACAGAAAAAGCGTTTCGATATTACTATAATTTCGGGATAAAAATTTAAAGCGCATTACATGGCAAATGTAGACATATTAACATACTTTAGCTCATCTTACAGCTTAATAAACATTGTTACTAATATTACAACTCTCTGTTCCACATCTTTCGACATTATTTTAATGCCCCCATGTCAAGCCCCACGTGCCCCTTAATTTTTTATTTGCTGAAACGAAACGCAAATCGGGGGCGAATTGGGTTCATTCTGTGTTCAATTCTGGTAGTTCATTTCATGTCCATTACGATCCAAGCTCATAGACAATCCCCTTTAATCGGCATCAAATAATCGTAATGAAGATCATTGAAACGTGGTGAAGTTCGATGGATGAAGACGACCGGTACTAGACAATAGGCCCACAGATCGTCAGCTCGAGCGTGTTTCCCTGCGAGATAAGATTCGCAAAGCAAAAGCGACCGATATAGCTCTTGGAATTAGCAAGTTGACATGGCAATGGCCAGGCCACAGCGCTCCTAGAACTGACAACCGGTGGGGAACAAAGATTCTCAAGTGGCGACCGTGAACCGGAAGACGCAGCGGTTTTGACGATCTGGTCAAAATGGTGAAGAGCCGATGAAGGTAGAGGAGCACAGATATTAAAATAGTAGTAGGCGGCAAGCAGCCGCTCAAAATAGCGCTCTATGGGAGAGGCCTTTGCAACAGGGCGGTTATTCTCTATGGAAACACAGATTCCACACGATTCGAAACCACGTCGTTATCATATCTTGTTCAAATCGTGTCACAGCGTTAGATATACCTTCACTTAAATTAAAGTTATCTTTATTTTGAAAAAAATATATTGACATAAGTGGTCATATTTTTTGATGTGTTGATGTTTCGGAACGCGTCTCGGTACAACATGATTTTTGACAGTTCAAATCGCGCCAATTCCAAGTTCAGAATTTGGAATTGGTTATCGTTTCATAGAGAATAGACTTTTGCAGATTTCTTATGTAAGACAAGGAATTCGCGTGGTTTCGAAATAAGGATAAATAAATATATAAATATGTGTGGACATTTCACACAGCGCCATCTAGACCCAAACTAAGCATAGCTTGTACTATGGGGACCAGATAACTGATATAATACTTAGATACTTTTTTGTTTGTAAATACATACATAGTATACAATATAACACCCAGACGCAGAACAAACATCTACGTTCATCACACAAATGTTTGTCCTGGGTAGGGATCGAACCCACAGCCCTCAGTTCAGAAGGCAGGGCTACTACCAACTGAGCTATCGGGCCCGTCGCTTAGGAATCGATAATCGATAGAGAATAACCGCCCTGGCTGGTTATGATGATTATTAGTCAGTTCTTCACATAGTGTATCTGATTCAGGCGGGCTCGTGTACTGGGGCCGCGAGCGCGTGCCGGCGCCGCCCACGAAGACGGAGAACCAGAAGCCGTTCCTGCTGCCGCGGCTGCCGTACAAGTACGACACCAACAACGTGGCCGCCACCGCGTATGCCTTGCTGGCCTGCATGGACCACCAGGACAACAACGAGCCCATCGTCGCCTGGATCAACTCGCAGCGGCTCCGGGACGGCGGCTGGGGATCCACGCAGGTAACCCATCCTCCATTAATAAGTGAGGATCGAAAGGGAGGAAATTCGGACAAAATCATGAAACATTACTAGGGAAGGGGTGTAGTGAAATATCACGTCCATTTAATCTTTCCGTGAACGTGCGATTGCTAATCAAAAGTTGCTCGTGATTTAGCTCGACGTAGCCAAACAGCTAAATTAATAAAAAATTTAAATGAAAACCATATCTATGTACCAATAAATTACACGTGATTATCGATAGAAGGGGGGGTTAGTTCAAACCTCACCGTGTATTACCAAAGGGGTGGGGAGCGGTTAAGAAGTAGTTTAAAAAACGTTTAAAAATGCATAAGTTTCTCTAAGGTTTGATGTGTGAGATACATAGAGTTAGAATAGACTTTTGCAGATTTCTTATGTAAGACAAGAAATTCGCGTGGTTTCGAAGTAAGGAATCGATAGAGAATAAACGCCCTGATGATAAGTCTAATTAATGGTCGAAAATACGGGTACTGGCCGCTAACCTCATTTTCAAGTCAAGAATTAACAGCATCTTCTCTGCAAGCATGCGCCATCGTAGACCTCGTCACCAGCTTTGCCTACTAAACCCCGTTTGTTTCCACAGGACACATACATAGCGCTGCGAGCATTGATCGAGTATACCAACCGCAAGCGTCTGCGTGACGTGAGTTCGCTGACTGTGACCGTGGACGCTGTGGCCCTCGCCGGCCCCACGCGGACTCTGCACGTGGATAACCACAACCTCGCCGTCATGCAGTACATCGACGTGAGTCCGACATTCTAATACTGACTGCTTTAAACTTTTACAGCTCCTAAGTTCGCATTTAGAGCTGAAATACTTCTGTCGCGAGCAGCCGCTCGAGGTGGCACTCTCTCATCATCATAAGCCTGAAGACGTCCACTACTGAATATAGCCGTTCCCCAAGGAGCGCCACTTTGTGCGGCTGCATGTCTCTTGCATCAGCTCCCCGGTCAGGTCGTTGGTCAACCTATTTCCTTCGATTCAAGGTTAAAAGCACAGAGCTATGAAACAAATGACGCTTTGCCTATGTTTTTTTGTTTTCTGTGTGGATAAAAATGGGTATTTTGTAATTCTCTCTTCCCTTACCTGTAATCTTATTTTGATTTTTGATTAATATGAAAAATGTAGAGGATAAAACTCTTTACAAGTTTTGTCTGAACCATTTTTTTTTTACACAGAACCGTTTTTAACCAAAAAGGAGGTTTACAAACATTCAGATTTTTTCGTAACATGGTTCACCTAAAGCGACCGGACTAATATATTGATTCCTTCCCCAGATCCCAGAAGCGTGGGGCACAGTGAAGGTGACGGCGAAGGGAGCCGGATACGCGATCCTACAGATGTCGGTGCAGTACAACGTGGACATCCCGCGGTTCCAGACCGAGCCTCCCGTGCGAGCCTTCTCGCTGCACTCGGCGCAGTACTACCGCGGCCGGAACCAGTCCCACATCGACTTCCAGGGGTGTGCCGCGTGAGTATACACACCGACTCCCGGGCGAGCCTTCTCGCTGCACTCGGCGCAGTACTACCGCGGCCGGAACCAGTCCCACATCGACTTCCAGGGGTGTGCCGCGTGAGTATACACACCGACTCCCGGGCGAGCCTTCTCGCTGCACTCGGCGCAGTACTACCGCGGCCGGAACCAGTCCCACATCGACTTCCAGGGGTGTGCCGCGTGAGTATACACACCGACTCCCGGGCGAGCCTTCTCGCTGCACTCGGCGCAGTACTACCGCGGCCGGAACCAGTCCCACATCGACTTCCAGGGGTGTGCCGCGTGAGTATACACACCGACTCCCGGGCGAGCCTTCTCGCTGCACTCGGCGCAGTACTACCGCGGCCGGAACCAGTCCCACATCGACTTCCAGGGGTGTGCCGCGTGAGTATACACACCGACTCCCGGGCGAGCCTTCTCGCTGCACTCGGCGCAGTACTACCGCGGCCGGAACCAGTCCCACATCGACTTCCAGGGGTGTGCCGCGTGAGTATACACACCGACTCCCGGGCGAGCCTTCTCGCTGCACTCGGCGCAGTACTACCGCGGCCGGAACCAGTCCCACATCGACTTCCAGGGGTGTGCCGCGTGAGTATACACACCGACTCCCGGGCGAGCCTTCTCGCTGCACTCGGCGCAGTACTACCGCGGCCGGAACCAGTCCCACATCGACTTCCAGGGGTGTGCCGCGTGAGTATACACACCGACTCCCGGGCGAGCCTTCTCGCTGCACTCGGCGCAGTACTACCGCGGCCGGAACCAGTCCCACATCGACTTCCAGGGGTGTGCCGCGTGAGTATACACACCGACTCCCGGGCGAGCCTTCTCGCTGCACTCGGCGCAGTACTACCGCGGCCGGAACCAGTCCCACATCGACTTCCAGGGGTGTGCCGCGTGAGTATACACACCGACTCCCGGGCGAGCCTTCTCGCTGCACTCGGCGCAGTACTACCGCGACCGGAACCAGTCCCACATCGACTTCCAGGGGTGTGCCGCGTGAGTATACACACCGACTCCCGGGCGAGCCTTCTCGCTGCACTCGGCGCAGTACTACCGCGGCCGGAACCAGTCCCACATCGACTTCCAGGGGTGTGCCGCGTGAGTATACACAGTTCTATCTCGCCACTGCTGTCAAATATCACTTTGTTATTATGTATTAGCTGACAGCTGATCAGTAAGCGACCAAGTGTTAGTTCACCCCCCTGTCGTACAATTAGGGGAAAAAAGTGCATTCAAGACCTATTATAATATTTCGAGGAATCTTTAGATTTGCGGGTAGCTGTTCAAATAAGTGGAAATTCACGAATGTTTCTGATGGGGGTAGTTCGTCGCATCATTGTAGAGGATAAATACATGGGGAATGTTTCTGGTTGGGTTAGCTGGTCGCATCATTAGAGAGGACAATACGTGTAGAATGTTTCTGATGAGAGTACTTAAATGCTTCGCAGAGGTCTTGCTATTTTGTCCTTCTGTAGAGGACAAAATAGCAAGGAATGTTTCAGCAGGGTTAGCATGAATTATCAATATCGACATATCTGCGTGCCAAAATCTGTATTAACTGCGTCAAGGTCGTCAGTAGTAGAGCGGCAGACGCTTGTGATGGCCCCTGCAGGGTGATTATGTAACTTTTATTCCAATCAGTTTCATTAAGAAATATGTATTTATTATAGTTTTGCGATTATGTACGACATTCTGTATAAATTAAAGTCAATAAAAGTTCGATTGAAACAGAAAAGGCTTTGACGTAAAAAAAATTTCATCGATATGAACATTTGCGATCACGTACATAGATATATTTTTTTTATGAGAATTAATGACATGACGTGTGACCCATAACAGCCGAAATGACGGCAGAAATTACATTCTCCATAGAAACAGGCTAGAGGTTGTATCTTGCGAAATTTTATTGTTGTGTCACGTTACGGCTCCGCCCCGGGTCTTAGGATGCCTGACTAGGTCTTAATCCTACCTAATCAGACCCTGGAGGGAGACGGCGGCATGAGGTAGGTATATAGGAGAGTAGAGTAGGACTGAAAGAAAGAGCACGTTAGAGTAAACAGTAACATATAATAAATATAAAAAGATACGGAAGAATAGTTTAAAGTCTCTAATGGCTAGAATGCACAGGTATGGTATGTTAGTTGAACACCAGGGAGGGAGGAAGTAGGTAGACAAGGGATAGGTTACGTAACCGGTGGAGTGAAGACAAGCGGAAAGGCCGGTTTCTCGTCTAGGTCTTGAGCTGGTATGATGGGCTCTACGACCTCTACGTCAGAGGGAGCGGCTAGATCCAGGTAGCACAGCTTCAGTCTCTCAATATGAGGTAGGTGCGAAGGTGGTGCTTGATCCACTTTATGATGGAGCAGGATATGCCTCCGAGTGAAGATCGAAGTCTTCAGACTGCCAACAGGACACCTTCTCTCGCTTTTTCTCCAGATCTCTGCCTCGTCCAAGCTCTGATTTTTTTCGTCCCCCAGCTGTCAACCGCCAGTCTTTCTCTTTTTTCTTTTTTATCTAGGTACGTAGCTGTAAAGGAGGTAACAAATACAAACATTATAAAGAAGGATAGTTGATGATGATGATTATTTGGAATGGCGGTGGAAGTGAGCATGCTACAGTTGTTTTTCTTCACATTGAGCATCTTCAAGCAATATAAACGCATAAGTAGTAAATCATAAAATACTTACTTACTATATCCAGTGTGACCATCTAAATTGCAGATTCTGCCCTAAATAGGCTAGAAATCTTCTTCTACAAAGAAATATGCCTCAAGTCTTTTATAATATACTAGCTTTTGCCCGCGGCTTCGCACGCTTGTGTTATGTTATTTTTACGTTATAGTCTAATAATAGATCATGCATTTCGTACCAAACAACAAAATCCACTAAATCTATTCGAAGCTGAGCGCAGTAACCTGTATTAGCATAGGTATAGGTATAACGCAAGTATAGCCGTGAGTGGAAGCTATTTAGCTTTAACAGAAGTTTCAGTAAATTATGTTTAGGCAGTAGTTACCTAAGCAGGCAGGTACAGTTAGAAAAATATGGAAGAATTACACACGATGATGCTGTTTTACATATTATCCGCGCGCTTTTTGTTCCATTTTTTTACCTTCTTAAGTTTGACTCCATACGAATTGTGTACTTACCTACATTTAGCCAGTGTCAATAATAAGTTTATAAATTGCTGAACATATGCATTTACCTGTACGATGCGTACATAATTAATTTTCTTAATATTAATTAAGAATTACAAATACTAAACCACCACTCCTTAAAGAATCGAAAGTTATAATTATTATTATGTCCACTATTTTCCACGCTGTCTCATTACCACTGCACATTCAACATACCTACCTAGTGATGAAAGTGAGGAAGTAGGTTAAATCGTCATTACATAATTATTACTTACACCCAAAGATAGAACCCACAGATTTAAAATATTTTAACTATTAAAAACTTATTTCAACATGCAAGAAGAAGAAGAACAAATCATAAAAAGGTCAAAAACGAACGTTACGCGCCATGTTGTTGTTAATTCGAGGATACAATTGCCATAATGAATACCTACATATTATTATATCTAAGTACCTACCCTTTTTTAACATTTTTCCTAAAATATTGCGTATCATTGGCTAAATACAAATAATAGCACGCCCTCTGGCTATTAAAGTAAGCCAAAATAAAAAAGGTTTTAATGCGTAGCAATGGTAAGGGTCTATAACTTAAGTAGCTATAAATACTACAGGGGGTTTAGCAAAGATACCAACTACTAACGCTAACGCCTCACGCTAACTCCAAAAATGTATTGAAATGACATTCGCTGCGGAAAAGTTAGCGATTTCCGAAACGTCATTCCAATACATTTTGGAGTTAGCGTGAGGCATTAGCGTTAGCGATTGGGATCATTGCTAGACCCCCAGGTACGTTAAAACTTCCTTGGGGTCGATCAAGAATGTAGCAATAGCGCAAAAATAATTTTATCTACTTAATTAGAATGGTAACGTGTAGTAAGGTCATGTAAATAATACATTTTACCAGATCGCCAATAAAGAACATTGCTCCCGCTAAAACCCTATAAATCGAAAACTTGAATAAAAATGTAAGCTTCAATATTGGCTAAGTATGATAATCGCGTGAAGCCTTATGAATAATTATAAAAAGTCTAAGTACCTACCCTTTTAAACAGTTTTCATAAAATACTTCCTATCATTGGCTAAATACAAATTTTGTCTAATGCCAAAATAAAAAAGAGTTTACAATGCGTAGCAAAAGCAAGAGTCAATAGGCACAGATTACTGAATATGTTACTACAAAAAAAATAAGCTATAGGTACTATAAATACAATTTTAAATACTTATTTGAATGCTAATGGTAGTAAATTTTTGAAAACTAATACATAATACCAGATCGCCAATAAAGAATTTTGCCCTTGCCAGAACTCAATAAATCAAAAACATTAATAATAATTTAGTTATATTTCAATATTGGCTAAATATGATAACGCGTGAAGCCTTAAAACTTATAAAAAAAGTCTAAGAAGTTTTTAATTTTCTAGATTCCTTGTTCTCTGTGTCGTGCCCATATTCAAGAAGGTTCGCATACCTATCCTCTTTTTTAGGTTGGACCACAGATTAACGGAAAAATTTATTTATATGTAAATACATATGACATACTTGGGTATAGTTACTTACATAATGAACACATTGTTTTTCTCTAATCTGCATTGCATCGAGCTCAGACGAAGTTATCGCGCGATGTATTTCGCCGTAGCCCGAAAAGCACTGTACACTGCCGGTAATGCAGGCGTGCCAATTGCTATTTACTGTTTTTTGTCTTTTAATTTATAATTAAAAACATGCATTAATTTACTTCCTTATTGCTTAGTGCAGTGGGGATTGTTCAGATTAAAATAAAAATGATTGGGGTTCCGTGCTCAAAGGGTAAATCCTTATTACTAAACCTCCGCTGTCCGTCTGTCTGTCTGTCTGTCCAGGATTTACTCAGTCACCAGGATTTACTCATGAATCGCGATAGTTAGACAGTTGAATTTTTCACAGATGACATATTTCTGTTGCCGCTATAACAACCGTGATCCGTATTCAAAGGGACAGATAAACATACAAATAATAAAAAAAATGCTTTACTTCATATTGATAAGGAATTATAAATTAAAACTATTAAAATTTATTTTTGTAATCGCAAATAATACTCTCACTGTTTGTAAAACATATTTATTCGCCGACATGCAATATAACGCTACTGCTTCCTCCATTTTATTTAGCCCACGTCGGTCGCGCAGCAGACAAACAAATTGACTGTGTGTCCGGGTTCGTTCGCTACAAAAACCTCGAGGATAGTCAATAGAGATGTTATTGCGCGCCAACTCAACAGCGAAGGTATATGAAGCCGCGCCATAATAGTAACAGATATTTTTTTCTTTAATCTGTGTCTCCGGATATACCAGAGATAAAATAACCATCAGAGAGAGAGAATTTTTTTTCCCTCATCTATGATTAGTAGCCAAAATAAAACTTACCTTTTGACACTGGCTAAATAGGCACTATGTGTGGAGCCAAAACATAAGAAAAAAAAACTTAACTTGAACCTTTGAAGCGGCCATCTTGTTAAAATCCCGTTCCGTTTCATAGTGAAATCTTACACATTTTCACCAAAAAAAAAATTAACTATATTAAAATTTAATATATCCTATGTTGTGCGCCGGGGTTTTCTAAGCTTATTAGTGAAAACCGCATGAAAATCCGTTCAGTATCTTCGGAGTTGTGCCGTAACAAACAAACAAACAAACAAACAAACAAACAAACAAACAAACAAACAAACAGACAAAATGTTTAAAAAGTAGCTTAACGTGATCACCGAAAAATTTCAAGCCAACCTGTGTCATTTTTTTTTCGATATCTTGCATTTACAGATTTTTTTATCTCTACAGTTTTATTATATGTATAGATGTATAGATTGCTAGTTGACCCAATCCGGCTCGCGCGGGTTAATAATTTTTACGTCTTACCTACCTACCTACCTGTTTATGGGTAATAGAGCGGCTTCAATATTGATCGATTATTCATGTTACGTTGGCGCGCAAAAACGTCGTTGGTTGTACGCGATGATCAATAGTTATGTATCCTCCTCTCTTCTAATTTTTGCGTGCCCGACAGGGCCCATGACGTTTATGTTTTCAAGAACGTCCCTTTGGGGGCTGACCAATGAATAAAAAAGTAATCATATGCAATTTTTATTTATATCTTAAAACACAAATAACAGTATAAAATCAATTAGCGCGCCAGTTTACGGCAGTAGGTATATGGATATTGATCGGATGAAAACTATCTTATTTACATGGTTGCTAGTGCGGCGCTCCCTCTAGTCTGCACGGCAGGTGTGGTATTTAGTTTCTTCTAGTTTCAGTGAGGAAGTCTGATGAATGAATTACAAATTAATATTATTAAGTTATTAAAACTAATAAAGAGCTGCAGCTATCAGACCTCCGATTTTTACTTAAAAATATCAATAACCCCCATATCTGCCGAAAGATGCCACGTTTTTAAAACAGTAAACTTGAGAGTTAGTTCTGCCACAAATGGTCACTATTATTATAACTCTATTTTTTCATTGACAATGACAATGACATTTCCTGTTTCAACAAAAACATAGGCCAAAGAACCGTATAATGTAGCCATATAAAAATGATTAGTCATTTCAACACGTTTTCTATATAAACCTTGCTTTTTAAATTGGTCGGGTTTGCTGCAACTTCACTTTGGTTGTTATCGATAAAAACCGATTGAAATAGAAATAAAAACCCTTACGTAATCGCAAATTATCGATTCACACATGTAGCTATTTCAAATGTGTTTCGATCAACCCAGTGTTTGTAACAGCTTTACATAATCGGTCTGCTGGTCCCCTCAGATGGACGCTGGTGTCGGAGTCCCCGCGCTCGGGGCTGGCGGTGCTGGAGGTGGGCGTGCCGACGGGGTACATGGTGCAGCAGCAGGCGCTCGACGCCTACGTGCTGTCGCGCCGCGTGCCGCGCCTGCAGCGCGCCAAGTACCATGTCACCAAGATGCTCTTCTACTTCGACTACGTCAGTATACTGCACGATACCTATGGCCTGTGCGGGGAGCCGATCGGTGCAGGAGGCGAATGGCCGCTCAAGGTGGCGCTCTTTGGGGGAGGCCTATGTTCAGCAGTGGACGTCTTTGAGCTGTTAATGATGATGATGATGGATGCAAGAGGCGAGTAGCTGTTCAAGGTGGCCTCTGGGGGAGGCCTATTTTCAGCAGTAAACGTCTTCAAACTGTTGATAATGATGATGATAACAATACCTATATTGCACGACACTTTACTGCATGATACCTATACCATATGATACTTGAATGTACGATACCTATATTGCACGATATTTTATACTGCACGTAACTTTACTGCAAGATATTTTGCTTCACGATACTTTACTACACGACAACTATACTGCACAATACCTATACTCAACGATACTTTATATTGCGTTTATTTTTCTACTTTATACTAATAAACTCTGGGAGGCAAAAATTTGAAATGTAGGCCATTGTATTTCCCCAAAACATAAGCATAAGCAATCGTGAAACATTAACGGTGCGGTGGACCAAACCTATATGATTCAAGTAAATAGATATGTAATCGTAATGTCGTACCGACAGCTATGGGAGGAGCCGACATGCGTGAACTTCACGATCGAGCGTTGGTTCCCGGTGGCCAACATGTCACGGTACTTGCCGGTCCGTGTCTACGACTACTACGCACCTGGTGAGTACTACCTATACTTATACTATTTTACTAGGTGATAACTTTTCTGCAAAGTTCGTCTAGGTAGGTAGTGGTTCCTACTGGCAAAGCGGTGGCGCTTTGCCAGTTATTCTGCCGCCAAGCAGTACTGTGTTACAGTTTGAAGGGCACTATAGCTAGTGAAATTACTGGGCAAATGAGACTGTGATTATTATACACTCACAGTGTAGTAATCTGATTACTAGACTGTGTGATGTTTCAGGATGACGTGTGCAGTGCAGTGTCCTGCGAAACTATTATAATGTATAATGTTCCGAGTGACACTGTAACCGTTATGGGCGGCCGTGTCGCTTAACATCAGGTGAACGACTAGCTCCTCACGTCATTCATTCTCATTAAAAAAATATCATCAGCTCTACCATAGTCTTGTCACGATCTCTGACGAGAAAAAGGGTCGAGGAATGTTGTCGCGATGCGCATGGCTAGGCGGCTAGATCTTTCATTTATTGGTACACGTATTTATTTGTTTATTTGCCCAAACGAACAGGTCGTTTGGGCAAATAAACAAATAAATACGTGTGGACATTTCACACAACTATAAATGGATTAACTAAATCGTTCCAGAACGCTTCAACGAGACGATATTCGACGCGTTACCGACATACCTGCTGAACATCTGCGAAGTGTGCGGCTCGTCGCAGTGCCCATACTGCGCTATATACAACGCGGGCGTGGCTCTCGCCGCCGCGCCCGCGCTGCTGCTTGCTGTAGGGCTGCTACTGGCCGCGTGGGGCCGGCACATGTAACGTCAAATGTAATCGAATAACCCTTCTACTAATAAACATTGTTCAACGGAAGAATAAGAATTGTGACAAGATGAAACAAGAGAAAACATTGAGTACCTATTCTTCGGTGCAGTGTTTATTAGCCCTCTGGTTGGCTTGGGCCACTTCTAAATTTAATCATATCCATAATGGTCCTCTTCCTAATTTGTACACTCCTGCAACGTATTTTATATCATCCTTCATATTCTAAGATAACAAATTAGGAAGTGCACAAAATGGATAATTGAAGTGGCCCAAACCGACCCGTGGGTTTATTAGTAACGGCATATAAATGTTTAGCGAAACACAAGGTTAACAGATACTACTTGCTTAGTGGTAAGTTTTAAACGTCTTGCAAATCTCTAATACATTTTGGGTGTCTAGATCTTTTTTCTTATCTTTTTTCTTATCCCTTTTTGCTCCTACAATTCTTGTACAGGTCTCATTGTTTTTTTTTATTCTTATTGATTTTTAAAAAAAGAATAATCTCTTTTTTTTTTAGATTATCCTCATACATTTATTACGCTCCCGCATATTTGTTTCAGCCAAAGATGAAAAGAAGCAAACAAGTATAAAATATTATGGTATTTACCGCAAAGGGAGCGATGGTTATCGATAATAAGTAGTATGTAATGAAGTGTTTTAGCCTTGATTTTCATATGTTGTCATATGCGTCATATTGTATCAACAAAATTAATGTAGATTTAAAAGACGTTTTAAAATTTTACGAATAAACGGATGAGAGCAACTTTATCCACGTTTACCCATGTTAAATAACTAGTATCTCGATCAAAAATGTTGGATATGATATAACCAGTGTTGTAGAAATGGAAAAGTTATTGTCAGTGAAAATCACTAAAATACCAGTAGAATATTAGCAATACGGCAGAGAAAAACTTTTTATTGTTGTCCACATATAGAACATAATGCAGCTAATTTTTTCAGCTTGCTAGGTTAGTAGATTATGAAGGGTTTGTCAAAAAAAAAATTGATAACATGATAAGTTGGTTTGAATTTTGTAAAATAGGCTAATCCGATTAGTTTCTACGGTTTTTGTACCTATAGAATCGGTGAATGGTTAATTACATCAAAAGAAATATAATACTTATTTGCTGTAACTAACAAAACCTTATACTTAGCATTTAATTTTCCGGTATATCTTAAGACCATTGACTCACCAAGACCGGTGAAAAATGTCTTGAATAATTTGTAAGTAAAAATAAACTTTCGAAACCATTAGTTAGTGTATTCCTCACAACCGTGTGTACTGCTTGCGAATGTTGCAATGGTTGTGAATTGAGATGATTCTATCATGGTTCGTGAAGTGTTGGTATTTTAAGAAACGATTTATTTGCCGAGCCGAGCAACTTATTATCACAGCTAATAGCTAAACCAATGTAGCATTACATATTACAAGTAATGCGACAACGACGAATTGTTATATACCTATACTGTGCCTATAACATATATTGAGTTTATCATCACAATCTTCTTCTCGTGTAGGCAAGTCTTCACACACTTAACCAAATCAAATACTAAATATCAATATATATCACTATTTGGGTATGTTATACCTTAAAAATAGTACTTATTAGCAACTGTACATATTTAAGAAAAACATTTGTAGTAATTCAAATTTTAAAAAGGCATTCACAAATTATTATAATGATGAAGTATAACAAATTATTAGAAATTTCTAAGAAATTTCGTTTTTTTATTGAGAAATTGTAATAAATACAGGCTATAATTTTGTATTTCAGGCAAACTCGCTGAGTAGTGCCACATGGCACGCTTACCAGCTCTATTAAGTGCTAAGATTCTGTATCAGCAATAGAATAATGTTACTACATAACATAATAATTCACAATCATGCTGGACAAAGGTATGAATCTGTAAAAAATTACAGAATATAACATTTATAGTAAAACGGTTTTAGACATTGGTTCAGGTTTTGGAATAATACTTACTGAAATTTATTTGCAAACTAAAATTAGGTGCCAGAGCAATGATACTTTATTATAACCACCGTTAGGATTTAGACTTTATTTTCATGTAACTAACTGCCTACCTTCTCTTATTTTTTACCTCATTCTTTCATTCCAAGGTTTTTTGTATCTATTTATGATGGCATGTGGTAAATATGACTGTATTGATTATTAATTTAGTATTCTTGTTCCATTCCACATTAGGTACAAAGTAGGGAAGTGTTCAATTTTAGTTTAGGATCCACAATTCCGCAGCCTCTTATATTGTAAACTTATTTACTTATAAATAAAAATAAGATTTTGTAATTAATTACATATACGCGTTTGATGTTGTCTAAAGCCATTGATTGCATCGTAGTTTTATAAAAAATATTTTAATATGAGATATTGTATTAAAGTCATACTTTAATTATGAGCCAAAATGACACCAATCCTCAAAAACTCAACTTAGTCAGATATAAACTGTTTTTATTTTTTAGTGTGCATTTATAGAATCTCACAATTTTTTATATGCTCTTGGTGCTCTAAGTGTCATCTACTATTTTGCTGGCTAGTTCATATTTATCATATCATCTTGTATTGGAATGTTTTCTTGTCTCAAGTATAAACTGAAGATATGTAATTCACTAATCCGCGCCCCGTTTTAATAATACATGCATATCAAATCAAAATAAAGACACGTTTGAGGGACAAGTATGAGATAAATTTTACTAGGTTATATGAACATATTAGAGTTTTAGCATATAATGCATACTTGCCTTAAATTGACAATTATTCAGGTAAAATGGCGCAATACACATAGTAACAAAAGTTACTACTTATATTTAGGTATGCAAATGTAAATAAAACAAAAATATATATCTACCACAAGAAAAGATTCATCTTGCAATAAGATGTCAAAAGTAATAATATGGTCAAAAAATCTTTAATACATACCTATTTATGTATGTTATTATGTTTAGGTTAAGACTATATATAAAAAACATTTAAAAAAAATAACAGATTTTAGATTTTATATTTATACTTGTGTATGATTTGTCATAGAACATTGCAATTTTGTATTAATATATGTTTACTGATTTGTAAGAATTTGAATTTGTGCATAGGTAGTTGTCGGTACAAAAACACCCATCCAGAATATACCTCTATTTCAGTAGTTAAAAATTAATAATTATTAATTATGCACCAAAAATGAATCTCAAAGTTTGCCATCTAAGTATGTTACTTAATTAGTTTCCGTCCAAATTACTAATGACTGATTTTTTATTATTTTTACATATGATTTCATGAGTATTTAGTATTTACCTATGTATTTCATGTGTCTAATATTTGTCATAAGTTGTTAAAAACTTGTCTATAAGTAGTAGGTATGAGAGTGGAATTTTGATTATTGATAGATTTATTTCCAAATAAAAACCTTTACACAAAATACTTATGCTTTTTGTTGTTTTTGTTCCTGCAGTATATTGTAGTGTGCTAAGTATATACTTAGCTTACCTTGTAGGTATATCTGTTCATGGCATGAATGTACAATTGTACATATCCTAGGGAGTGGATCTCAAAATCTCTAGAATGAAGTAATTATATACTGTTTTATCTCTTCGATCAAAATGTACATGATTAGAGATTAGAATTGTAACTAACATCCCTCCATGGATGCTATATTTCGACAATACATATGTATATGGCTGTGGTCATACTAAATTATGGGTGTCCAAGAATCAATAAACATTATGGAAAAATTAAGAGTATAAAAATGAGAAAGAAATCAAGCTTTTATTAAAGATGTATTTCCTAAGGTTCATATAAATACATAACAATAAATAGTTACTTAATATAAATTACTGCCTTTTCTTGACTTGCTTTGCTTTAGGATTAGTAGGCTTTGCTGTGCTTCCCCGACTCAAGTAGCTAGTTATCATCTCAGACATTTCTGGCATCTCTGTCATCTTTGTCAGGTTACTAATCTGCTTCAAGTCTTCTTTGGTCTCGGGATCATTCATCATCTTGGGCAGAACCATAATCAGAAGCAATGGTAATACCATCATGATTACCATTGGGTTGAACAAGAAGTCCGTCAGCCTCCACTGCTCACGGACTTGGAAATATCTGAACTTTGACAACGCCTTCATCCGAAGTGGATAAGGGACTTGAATCACTTGCGACGTTTGGATATAGTTCACTTTCCTAGCTCTATATTTGCCTTTAGAGTTGATTTCCACTCGAACTGGCTCGTACATATAATCTGGGTGAACGACTTCTACAACATAGGACCCTGACGGCACATTGTGGACGACAAACGAGCCATCCTCGCGTACAAAACCGATAAATTCTCCGCCATTGACATGTACACGCATCTCGACCTGCCACGGACTTGAGTCATGTTCTTCTGGAGGATAGACTTTTCCTTCAATAACATATCGACCGATACCAACATCCTCTTCGGAATTTGTTGCGAAAACAGTCTGGATAGCAAACAGGGCCATCATCCCAAACATAAGCAAGTTCATAGTGATGACTTGATCAGTGATACTCCTTTTGTTGGACCACAGGATGATTTCGATCCAGGGATCAGCTGATTTGTTTTAGACTGTTTATCTTACAAATTACAGTTGTTATTTAACTCAATTTCGGCTTTGCTTTGCTGCTGTTTTTTGATTTTCAATTGAATTCAATTTGAAAATAAATAAAGCAAAACGTGACATGCGTGACGGGTTTTGGTTTTTTTTTTTAGAATGAAAAACGAAGGCCCTATTCCGATTCACGCTAAAATCGATAATATCGACATTATCGCGCTATAAACGCGTACCGAATTGCCGTGATCGCGACAACTAAATCTCTTGTAAACGTCATGACCGACGCCATCTTGCGATATCGCCTTCCGTGATTGGTTGTCCCGAGTCACTGACAGCGGTTAAAGTCATTGAGCGCAATATCTGAATCGGAACGCTGAAAAATCAACGTGAGCGCTGGGAGCGCTATGAGCGATTTTAGCGTGTCTCGGAATACGGGGGAAGTTATTATATTATATTATATTATCTTTGGAATGAAAGGCGTTGTTTGTATCCCACAGAGTAACGATTTTTTTCTCTAATCTGTGTTGTATTCTCTACTTAGTTTGTGGAAAGACGTGCAGCCTGTATTTCCAACGAGGACGGGATGAGGACGGGACTAATGTCGCCATTTTTCCCACCGGAAGTAGTCTAAAGTAGCCGAATTTCAGGTTCCGTCGCCTAAATGAGTAGCCGAGTTTTGGCGGGAACGCGGAAGAGTTCACGTCGTTGCATTGTATTATTTTTCAAAACTATTGCTTTTTCCAGTGTTAATGTTTAAAATTGGTGGCGTTTTACGCATTAAGTGCTGAATTACGAGCAGGAGTGAGGGCAAGTGATATAATGTGGTGAAACGTGACTTTTCGTGTTGCTTCCAAAACTCCATAGAAGCTTCTAGTAAAGTTGCCACCACTTTGCTGGAGCATGACTTAGACTGGACTATGACTACCTGACTTAGACTGGACTATGACTATGATATGACTTTACGTGAAATATTTTATAACACGATGAAAATATAATACTTGACACTGGCTAAATACACTATGTGTGGAGCCAAAATAAAAGAAAAAAAAAAAAAAAATGAGTAGCCTAAGCCTCAAATGTCAAAATTTCGTATAATAAAATAGTAGATTTTGACGAACTTTACTGTTTAATAGCCCACCCCGTCTTCTCACGGGTTTATTAGTTTTACGCCTTATCTCAGTATAAAGAAAGAGAGAAGGAAAAGGGAAAAGGATGAATCGATGATCGGCGAAAGGAGGCCTCCCTTCAGCTTCGCCCATTTGTCCTATTCCCATATCTATTCCCTCCCTTCTCTCTCAAACGCTTTTTTTCTTCTGCGTGTATTTGTACAATTTTATTGTGAATTTAAATCCGTTTTTTGTTAAGTTTATAGTAGTTTATTGTACATCGTGCATTCGTTCGAAGACATAGAACTTTTAACATGCAGCAGTCCCATTTGCTGGCAACATAAACGCAACTTTAGAGCCTCCAAAGAGCCCTAAAACAAAAAACTAAACACACCCTAGTCTATGTCACGCGTCCTGTCAAAGTCACTTGTCCTTTTTTGCGTGGCAAAACACGCAATGTTTTTAACTTTAATTTTCTTTAACTTTGTATTTTTCTACTAAAATTATTAAGAAAACGAGTTCAGGGATATTATTTTTCAGCCAAAGCGTCCTAAGGGACGGAATATGTGAAATATTACCTAAAGAAAATAATAACTTAACACCAAAGACTTAACACCAAACAATACTACAATGGTAAGACTACGATATTTTATATCCGTAGGAAGCCAGTATCCCAGGTAAAGAATGATCAGGAACTGAAATCAGATTCGGAGATGCAAATAAAAAGAGGAAGACAGCCGGTTTCTTCATAACCTCAAAATGGGTGGCACACGTCGAGGTTATGCTTGGTGTAAAAACCGAAGACACGGGTGGCACACGAGATGTGTCGACGTGGTTGTGACTCTTGGGTTTCATACGCGATATGAAGACAAGAGATCTATGACGTAAAGATAGTTTTTCAAAGCCTTACCTACCACTGTCTGCTCATACCTGGTGAAAAAACCGAAGACACGGGTGGCACACGAGATGTGTCGACGTGGTTGTGACTCTTGGGTTTCATACGCGATATGAGGACAAGAGATCTATGACGTAAAGGTAGTTATTCAAAGCTTTACCTACCACTGTCTGCTCATACCTGGTGAAAAAACTGAAGACACGGGCGGCACACGAGATGTGTCGACGTGGTTGAGACTCTTGGGTTTCATACGCGACATGAAGACAAGAAATCTATGATGTAAAGGTAGCTTTCAAAGCTCTACCACTATCTGCCTATATCTAGTTTAAAAACCGAAGACACAGGTGGCACGCCAGATGTGTCAACGTAGGTATGACTGTTGGATTTCATATGCGACATGAAGACAAGAGATCTATTATGTAAAAGTAGCTTTCAAAGCTTTACCACTGTCGGCTTGTACCTGGTCTAAGTTTCAATGGCTCATGTTACCTAATTGGCTGCAGTCACACAATGTGGCAATGAGTCTTTCACTTTGGGCCTAGTATTAATAGCTCATTATTACCATCATGATCTTATGGCCCCACAGGGTACTGTATTGTAAATGATCTAGAGTTCCAGAGTTTCAGGCAGTAGCGCAGAAGGAATAATGTAAAATTAATAATTCCCTTGAATTAATATATAAAGAACGAAAAGAGAAATAAAACAACAAATCACCGCAGCGACAACCGACAGCCTTGAGCATTGAAATTGAGGTGGAAGTTTACCATCTACCAGTCAAGACATACTATTGGCATTAGGAGACCTAACGCCTAAAGCAGCCTAAATATGGACCACCAATAAATGAAAGAAAGACCACATCTGGACTGACCGCAGTTCTTAAGTCTTTATTACAAAAGAAAAATAAACAAAAATTAATGAATCAACTGATACCACAAAACTGTACCCTAATGCAGGCAATAAAGGTGAATCTTGAAATAAACAGTTCTCTAACTGATTCTGTAACTAATTGAGACAACAAATTCGAATCGGAATCAACACAGCCGGCTATTGGCCTATCTATATTAGGAAATACCACATTACTCTTAATTAAAAAAGAGGATAAATAATCTAATTGGAAAAATTAAAACCTCAAAGGCACACTGCTTAATATTATAAAAAAGGCCATAAAGAAAACACAAATGGTGGGCCTGGCTACCACCAAAGGTTGACGCAGGTATAGACATAAGAAAACCTAGCCTTCAATTTCTTGAAAAACATTACAACTCCAGCCAAAAAGTGCTATTACCAGCTATTACAAGCCACCCTACCAGTGGAGTGAAAGCGACTGAAACCAACTCAGGCCAAGACAACTGCTTGTCCATAGAGGTGAGTCATACCAATGATTGTCCCAATATCTGAACTGTTGGAGAAAAGTGCAAAGACTGTACATTTTATTTTAACCCGTATGGTATGGGTATGTGATTTCAGATAATTTCTTTCTTAATTCAACTTCAAAAGTTATGCAATGCCAATAAAATACTTATGATTTTTATGGCAGTATTGCCTACTCACCATAATTCACAGATTAATTAGTATAAGAAAAAGTTGAATCACAAACGGGGCTTGACCTCAATTTATACTAATATGTCTAACATATTAGTATATTTTGTATAATACGCTAAAATATGGGTGCAATCTTAGGATGCAATCTATCTATCTTGTTAATCAAAATATCCGACCACAGCTCATATTAAAATGGATTTATTCATTTAACGCTCTGCTATAATTTATATAGCACCCATTACCCAATGTATAATTACAAAAGTAATGATAATGGTGTGGACTAGTACATATAAGTTATAGACTAGTATACAAATCAGTCCAAATTATGAAACAAGTAATGGTTGTTATACTTGCCTTGGGTTAGTTATAAAACTTTTATGAAAACATTATTTAACCCATAGAAAGTTGTCAATTTTGGGGTTTTATATTTGACACCAGAGAACTATGCCAGTACAGTTACCTAGGCACAAAAGAATATCAAAAATAACTCAATACAAAGACACCTTCACTAAATGGATGTTGCACATGAGATCTTGCCAAGATTATAGGTACTTTGATTGCAGTGTGCTCTGCACTCCTAAAGCACCACAAAGCTAAGTCAAGGGAGGGACCTATGCTATGATATTCCCTAAGGGGTAAACTTGATCTGTCTTGGTGGGCCAACAGTATTAAAAATATAATAAATAAATTGATAAATAATATATGATGATGAAATCATTATTGATGCAAATAGAACAGGATGTACACGTGACTATAGTCGAAAAATAAATGGAATGTGGAAACAAGAAGCACACACAAAACACACATTTTGCGAAGCTTATCACATAATTTTAATTTTTGGAATTATTAACAATATTTCTCAGTTTAAAATCCTTTATGAAACATTAAATATATCCACATTTTAGTATGAGTAAATAATAAATAAATAAATATGTGTGGATATTTCACAGTGCCATCTAGCCCCATACTAAGCATAGCTTGTACTATGGGAATCAGATAACTGATACAATATTTATATACTTTTTGTTTGTAAATACATACATAGAATACAATATAACACCCAGACACAGAACAAACATCTATGTTCATCACACAAATGTTTGTCCTGGGTAGGAATCGATCCCACAGCCCTCAGTTCAGAAAGCAGGGATACTACCAACTGAGTTATCAGGCCCGTCGAAATCATCAGATAACAGATGCCGATAAATAGTCACAGAAAACTATTAACCCAACACAAATTTGTTTGCATCTAGGGTTGAAGCTAAATGTCACTTATATACCTTGGCGACCCAGATCCAGATACCAAGTAAATGTGATGCCTTTACTGTAAACCAGTTCCAATATTTCTTTTATGCTTTTACCCCACTTAAGTTTAATATTAAAATATATACAAAAATTAGAAACTTTACAACTACAAAAATAATTATAGTTCCATATTGGTCGTCTCAGCCAGGTTGGCTAGTTATACAAACCATGCCATATTCAGACTTAATGATGTTTTCAAACTGAAAAAGATTGATTGCACTCTTCTTTCAGAGACATCCCTCCCCTGCACAAATAGCTTACACTGATTGCAGGAGTTCTATCAAGCAAGCATGGTTGAGATTGAGACAGACCATTCCACCAACATGCTATGCTTTCTTACATGGAACATGTTAAAACAATATGATGTAGGATCTGGGGCAGATATTTAGCCAAGAGAGAAATATAGATCCATTTATACCTTCAGTACCGAATGTTATTTAATTTCTAACAAAATTATTTAAATCCGGAGAGGCGTATAGCTCTGTAAATCAGCAATATCACAAATTAACAACTCTAAAATTGGGGATGATGACCATTTAAAAGAGATTATGAAGGATCCTATAAATTTAAAAATCCACTTTTGGCAAAATACCAAACCACGGGGTTCTATAATAGTTCTGTGTCTTACAGACCTGGACACAAAATCAGTCACCAAGTTTAACCTGTAATACTACTAGCATTGAGTAGGTACAGCATAGGGAGCACAAACCTTGTCATTAATAAAACTCTAACACTTCATTTCATAATGAAGGGGTTCATGTCATAAATCTTAGTCTGCTCCAGGGTAAGTCAAGCCTATCTTATACTTGCAATTATCTGAATAATAAAATCTGCCCAGCAAAAAAGTACCTTGAATATTATGCCTCATAAAATATTTCAAACAATATAAATAAATCATTTGATATTGTCATTGAACAACAATTAATAGATGCGTTAAAGAAACTGACATCTTGTCACAGACTAGGTAGGGGATACTACCGGTCGTACTCAAAAACACGTTAAAAAAAAAAAAAAAAAATTACTTTTGTCAACTTTAAATTAAAAGATGTGTTTCTTGGAGATAATAAGACGAACAGCGGGTTGGACTAATAGCTCGTCAATATTTACAAAATTTTATAGCAGACCCATAGCTAATGCTCCGGGACAATTTTCCAATGCTATGATCAATGACAAAACATAATTATAATACTACAAAATTTTAAGCTTGTAGCCCTAGGTACAAGAATTACACTACATAATTATAATAAGTAGTGTAATTTATATTACGTTGTTGCCAATTTTATGTGTGTGCCAAACTACACTCCACTGATTATTAATAATTTTTACTTAGGCGATTCATTCATTATCAATAATTGATTAGACTGATTTTATTGTTTAAAGTAAAAATACCAGTTTAGAAATCCTTGATAACTTGAGTGTGACTGGCCACGCAGCCAATATATACTGGAGTGAATGGATTTTATGGAAATCACTACCTACAGAATTAAGAAATAATTATTTAATGGTAACTAATTACGAAGGTACCAACCTATCACTACTGGATTACAATAATTACATTTATTAAGGCGATTAAAATGAAACAACTGTTTTTATTACAACAAACATTTTAATACTTAATTCTTATCTCAACTTTACCATTAATTGTCTCTGAACATCTGCATGTTAAAAGTTCTATGTCTTCGAACGAATGCACGATGTACAATAAGTGATCAAACTACTTACCTGACGTTCGATCATTATTGTACGAAGTGCTTCGTTCGAAGACATACACACCCTTCCCACCCTACCCATGGGTAAAGTTGAGTACAAGCTCTGAAGAAAGTGACTTTGACAGGACGAGTGACATAGACTAGGGTGTGTTTAGTTTTTTGTTTTAGGGCTCTTTGGAGGCTCTAAAGTTGCGTTTATGTTGCCAGCAAATGGGACTGCTGCATGTTAAAAGTTCTATGTCTTCGAACGAAGCACTTCGTACAATAATGATCGAACGTCAGGTAAGTAGTTTGATCACTTAATATTCATCAGGAAATTAGTTTGCAAAATGGATCCTCACCCTCAGCCAGGGGGTTTAGCAAAGATATAAAATTGTATAAATACGATCTTAATCTTACAGCGGCAGCACTAAGCAAATTCTGGCATAAAAGACAAGACAGATTTAGAGTTTTTGGCGGGAACGCGGAAGAGTTCACGTCGTTGCATTGTAAAATTTTTCAAAACTTTTGCTTTTTCCAGTGTTAATGTTTAAAATTGGTGGCGTTTTACGCATTAAGTGCTGAATTACGAGCAGGAGTGAGGGCAAGTGATATAATGTGGTGAAACGTGACTTTTCGTGTTGCTTCCAAAACTCCATAGAAGCTTCTAGTAAAGTTGCCACCACTTTGCTGGAGCACGACTTAGACTGGACTATGACTATCTGACTTAGACAGGACTATGACTATGACTAGGACATGACTTTACGTGAAATATTTTATAACACGATGAAAATATAATACTTGACACTGGCTAAATACACTATGTGTGGAGCCAAAAAAAAAGAAAAAAAAAAAAAGACAGATTTAAAAGAGGGCCTATCAGAATGACCACATTTTTTTTCTCTAATCTGTGAGAATGACCAAATGACCTTTGCGCTGAAAGACAATTTAAGTTGGATGACATGAAAGCAGCTTTTTTTTTCTTATATTTTGGCTCCACACATAGTGTATTTAGCCAAATATTATATTTTCATCGTGTTATAATATATTTCACGCAAAGTCATGTCTTAGTCATAGTCATAGTCCAATCTAAGTCAGGTAGTCATAGTCCAGTCTAAGTCATGCTCCAGCAAAGTGGTGGCAACTTTACTAGAAGCTACTATGGAGTTTTGGAAGCAACACGAAAAATCACGTTTCACCACATTATATCACTTGCCCTCACTTATGCTCGTAATTCAGTACTTAATGCGTAAATCACCACCAATTTTAAACATTAACATTGGAAAAAGCAAAAGTTTTGAAAAATAATACAATGCAACGACGACGTGAACTTTTCAGCGTTCCCGCCAAAGCTCTGTGGGGTGATTACGTAACTTTGACAGCAATGCAACAGGAGTAATTTCATTCCGAATATGAAAATTTTCATAGTAACTATGCACATAAACTGCGTATTGTAACTGTCAAATCCATACATTTTTGTGTTTCTATTGGTTGCAATCAAGTTACATAACTGACAGCAATGCAACAGGAGAAATTTCATTCCGAATATGAAAATTTTCATAGTAACTATGCACATAAACTGTGTACCAGATGTACATTAACTATTGCTGGGTTGGAGGGGCAGGAGCTCTTGAAGCAGGAAGAAAATACTGTTGCTGGTGTACTGGTAACTTTTTATTCTTGGAGCTGTTTACTATTTGGAGGCTGGAACGATACATGCCAGTAGCTTTTTTTTTTTTTTTTTTTTTTTTTTTTGAACGGTCTAATGCTGTTGGTCTCTAACGACCTTTACAGCGTCACCGGGCGGGAGGGCAGGCGCTTAAGGCACCCAGCCGACAAAAGTGGGGGGCAACTAGCTCAAGGGCACCCCTGGGGTGCGAGCCTCGGCTTGGGCTGTTGCCGGGATAAGAGGATCGAGAAGGCTACGTCCGCTGGAGGAGTGGACCCTATGGAAAGTCGCGACCGTTCTAACTAACCTACGGGGGGTACGTCGACCTCGCCGGCGGGGTCGGTGTCTGATTGTGTTACGCTGGTATCCTATACCGGTGCCGAAATCGGTACCTGAGCCAGAAGGGCTAGACTGGTCCGGTGATCCTAGCGCAGCCGAAACAACGGCTGCTATAGGATCTTCCGGGTCGCTCAAGACGTGTCTTGGGCGTCGACGACGGGGTGGTGGGTCTGTCATGTCTGTAGAGTAGCTTGATGCTTGGACTACGAGAGGGTTGGGGTGATGGGGGGCCGCGTCAAAATAGCGGCGGGATGCATCCTTCATAAACTGACGGATGGATGGGAGTTCGAGATCGCAATGGAGGTCGGCGTTTCGCTGGTACCAGCGAGCCCCGACCACCTTGCGGATGAACCGGTTTTGGATCACCTGAAGTCGATCCAGGTGGACTGGGTGTGTATGAGCAAACGCGACAGATGCGTATGTCATAATGGGGCGAACGCAAGTTTTGTAAAGTGTCACCTTATTTCTAAGGGACATCTTACTACCCTTGCTCAGGAGAGGGTGGAGGCGGCCTAGGACGAAGGCAGCCCTATCGCGCACTCGCTTAATATGGTCAATGAAGCTGAGCCTGGAGTCGAGGGTAACCCCCAGGTATTTAGCAGACGGAACCCAAGGAACGGGCTTGTCGAACAAAGAGAGTGGTCTCGATGGCGGATCACGCTTATAGTCAGAAAAGTACATCGCTGCACTTTTGTCTGGGTTAACCGTGATCCGCCATTTCCTGAACCATGCACCGATCTCGGTGAGGGCTCGTTGGAGGCGACCGCGCATATGGACTCTCTGCCATCCGGAGCAGTAGATGGCGGTGTCATCCGCAAAGAGTGCAAGCTGCACACTTGGATGGAATGACCGCGGAATGTCGCTGGTGAACAGCGAGAATAGCAAAGGGGAGAGCGCGGAGCCCTGGGGTACTCCGGCTCTGATGGGATGGGGAGAGGATCGCTCCCCCTCAACGCGGTAGCGAAAGCTTCGATCCCTGAGGAAGTCTTGTATGATGTGCACAAGACGATCCGGCACGCCGATGTGGTACAGCTTGAATATCAAGCCGTCGTGCCAGACTTTATCGAAGGCTTTCGCTACGTCTAAGAAGACTGCAAGAGTCCCTTTGGGTTTCGGCTTCGAGTTGAAACCATCGAGAATGTGCTCCGTGATGCGGTGCACCTGTTGGACGCAAGAGTGTCTGGCTCTAAAGCCAAACTGCTCGTCGGGAAGGAGTTTATGTTCGTGGACATGGGACCAGAGACGCCTCCGAATGAGACGCTCGTAGATCTTCCCCAGAGTACTGAGGAGACTAATGGGGCGGTAGCTAGAGGGCTCGGTAGCCTTCTTGCCTGGCTTGTGGATGCCGATGACGTCGGCGGACTTCCACGCAGCGGGAAAAGAGCAATTACTCATAGCCGCATTGAAGATGCTAACCAGGAGATAGATCAAGGGGACCGAAAAGTGTTTGACCACTTTGTTGCTGATACCATCAGCGCCGGGAGCTTTACGGGTGACGAGATCCCTGATGACAGACTCGACTTCAGCGGCCTTAATAAGCTCAAGAGGGGGGTCGGAGGGTGTTAGGGAGCTGCGACGTTCAACTTCGCTGACCACCGTATGGAGGTGGACAGGGTCAACGTGATCAGGGGAAAGGTTACACTGGGCCTCGAGGCTCTCAGCCAAACACTCAGCTTTTTCCTCGTCATCGAACGCAGGGACTTGGTTCGGCCTATCAAGAGGAGGCATCGTTCTAAGTGTGTCACTTTTCAAGGTTCGAGCCAACCTCCAGTATGCCTGGTGGGTTGGCTCGAGCCCTGAAAGTAGGTCTGTCCAGTTCTGAGCGCGAAGATCACCTATGCGTTTCTTAACAGCACGCTGGAAGAAATTCAAGGTGGATTTGTTATCATGGGTGGGGGCCGCGTCGTATGCCCTAGTGGCTGCGTTCTTTTCTGTCAGCAGTCTCCTCGCATCCTCGGGCAGATCCCAGCGGTGGTCCACCACTGGAACCTGCTTCGAGGACTCACCCACTACGGTGCGGAGGTGGCTGGTGAGAGCGTCGATCGCGGAGGAAACGTCATCTAGTGTCTGTATGTCATCGGGTATCTTATCTAAGTCGGGTGAACTGATAGCTTTCAGGGATTCCCCCAATCGCTTCCAGTCCACCACTGTTTTGGTCTGGGGTGGAAGTTCAGTAAAATCCGAGCCTAGTCTCATGAGAACGGGCCGGTGGTCAGAGTCAAGTTCGTGAAGCACTTCTATCGAGCGTAACCTGAGTATTACGCCTTTTAAAAGAGCTATGTCGAGTATGTCTGGTCGATGGTCGAGGTTCCCAGGGAACCTGGTTGGAGTCATGGGTGCGATGATGTCAAAGGTGTGGTGGTCTGCGTCTGGTCGTGGGTCAGTTAATTGTTCGAGTATCCTACCGTTGGTATTGGAAGTGTGGCAGTTCCACATGGTGTGTTTGCTGTTGAAGTCTCCCGCCAGAATGACGGAGCTTCCCAGAGAGAGCAGTGCGTTGATATCACTACTGAGCAAACGTTTGTCGGGGGGGAGGTAACAAGACGCTAGTATGATCGACTGATGGCCGTTCATAGCTAGGCGGCAGCAAGAGGCTTCTAAGTTGACTAAGGACGTAGGAGTATCAATTGGAATGCAGTGAAGAGACCTTCGGTAATAGATAAGCGTACCGCCTCCGGCATTGGTAAGCCTATCATTACGAACCACAATGTAATTGGCGATCCTAGGATCCCGTTTACTGGGTTTCAGGAGGGTCTCTTGCACAAGCATTACATCGACCTGATGGGTCTTACAAAAGTCGTGAACCAAGTCGCGTTGACGAGCGAGACCGTTTGCGTTGAAGAACGCTAACGCTACGGAGCGAGGTTTAACCTTTTTTGGTGTACTATCCATATTAGATACTACTAAAAGAAGGTAAGGGACAGCGCATGATAGCGTCGAGGATGTTGTCGTGCTGGACCAGGGCACAGAAGCGGTCCTCGGGAGTCACGGCTGAACGAAGTTTGTGTGCTAGCGCACGCACTTCCTTCAGGTCGATGGCTGTCAGGCTCTGCTTGATCAGAGCTAGATCTTCCATCAGAGAAGTCGAAGCAGCTTGGCCAGAGAGGCCAGGCTTGGAGGCGGGGGGGCTAATGCAACCTAGAGGCAGCTCTTCAGCAATGACCGGAGTACTGCGAAAAGCCGCTGGCGCAGCCTGCGCCCGAACCATGCTCGGGGGCTTGACCCAGGCGCTGACTGCGGGAGGCGGTGCCTGTGAGAGCTGTGTCCTCGCGGGGACAAGGGATAGCTTAGAGCTAATCCCTTGGGAGCGAGTGGCCGGGGGATTGGGGCGAGATGGTACGCGCCTACTAGGCCTCTGCGTGCTACGCGGTGCCTTAGGGCAACCACGATAGTTCGCGGTATGCCCCGAGGCCTCGCATAGAACGCAGCTTGGCGGGTCTGGGCTGTCCCGAGTACGGAGACAGTCCGCGGTGCCGTGATCTCCAAGGCACTTCACGCAGCGGGGCCTGGCGAAACAGAACCGCGCCGCGTGCCCATAGAGCTGGCAGCGGTGGCACTGGGACGGAGAACCGTTCCGGTATGGGGCCTCGACCGTGAGCCCTGAAAGAGTGTTGACCTCCTTCAGGTTGAAGATGGCCTTTCCTCTTTCAGAGCGGTCGAGGACAACCAAAACAAGATCGAAAGCGATCTTGTCATGTCCACTGTAAAGCCGATGGACTTCCCGGACTGGGTAACCTTGGGCTTTAAGGTCGGTGAGGATTACTTTCTCCTTCACCTCTTTAGGTACTCCACGTATGACTACGCGGAGTACTTTCTCCTCCTCGAGAGCATAGGTGTGAAAACCTATTTTCTCTTGGCGGAGAATGCGGGTGAGCAGACGATGGTCGTCTGAGGAAGGTACCTGGACCTTAATGCCCGAACCGGTTAGTCTGGCGGAGGTGTAATTCACCTTGCGCGACTTCAGGAGAGAGGAGACGTTACTCCACTTCTCCTTCTCCTGGACGAATAGAGGGGGAGGAGGTCGCTCCGCTCTGGCGGTTGATGGCCCCGAGGAGGGCACATCAACCTCAAAGGCGGATGAGCCTTTACGGTCGGATGGACCAGCTACTGCCCCGGAAGGGCAAGCAGCCTTAGGCGGCGGGGGAGGAGAGGAAGCAGCCGCGGGGCGTTTCCTTCCTTTCGTGACCGTGATGAAGCCATCAGCATCAACAGGGTCAGGAGAGGCGGGGGTATCATACTCCATCAGAGAGGAAATTACTTCCTGTGATGGAGGGGAAAAGACAGGCGAGCGCGAGCGCGTGCGCGAGCGCGGTCGCTCATGCGCGACAACTTCGCGGCTTCGCGGCGTAGGAGCGGGGGAGGGTCCGCGGGGGGCGGGAGAGCGGGAGCTGTTGCGGGAAGCAACTTTCTCCGGTTTGCGTGCACGGGCGACGCTGACAGAGGTGGATGGCGGTGGGGGCATCACCGGTGATGCGGGCTCACTGGCTAGTGCGGTTGGGGTTGATGCTGAAACGTATTCTGACCAAAGGTTCTTTAGATTCGGGTTGGCTTGAATGGCCCAATTAAAGAATTCGAATATTTGCCTCGCGGCAACATCCGATGGGATAGGCTCCATCCTGGGCGTGCCCCGGGATGGAGCGGGGAGTGAATAAGCACGCCCTGCCTATAAGGCAGAGCGGTGTGTGCCTAGGATGTAGCCCTAATAATCGTACCGTCTGCAAAGCAGCGCGGGTGGATACCTGACACGCGGATCCCTATGTCTTCTGCAGCTCCTGCTGCGACGACGAGTGTACCCGAACGCGGCGGCAGCCAGTCACGCGCACGAGCGCGGAGGCTACGCGGCGACGGCGACAACGCACTCGGGCCGCGGCACACGCTCGTGCGTGGCAACGGCGAACACGCACAACACTCACGGCACTGGTTACAATGCGAAATTAATATTAACGGTGGACGCTTCGCCCGTCGGCTTGGGCGCTATACTATCGCAAGTAAGTAGTGACGGAATCGAACGACCGATATCGTATGCATCGCGTTCACTCATACCGGCAGAGAAAAGGTATTCGCAGATACAAAAAGAAGCAACTGCCATAATATACGGGGTGAGAAAATTCCATCAATATCTGTATGGACGGTCTGAGCCATTCATACTACGCACCGATCATAAACCACTGACAACAATATTCGGTAAACATCGTGGCATTCCGGAAGTATCGGCAAACCGTTTACAGCGATATGCTATTTTTTTAAGTGCCTACAACTATTCAATTGAGTATATAAATAGCGCCTCAAACACAGCTGATTTCTTATCGCGCGCAATACCAGTTTCGAACGATTCAGGATGCAGCAGTGACCGCTCCGCCGCGTCTCACATCAGTTATGATCTGGCTCAGGACGAAGTAGCAGCATACGTTAATTTTGCAGTGGAAGGGAACTTACCCGTCACCATGCCGGAATTGCAAAATGAAACTGCTTGTGATACTGTTTTAAAAAAAATTTCCAATTATGTGTTAGATGGTTGGCCTCGTAAAATCACTGATCCCGTGATTAGGCCGTACTTTTTGTGTAGATTACAAATTTCTTTTGAGAACGGTATATTGATGAGGGGTCATAAAGTAATAGTTCCGGAGAAACTACGTGACAAAATTTTGAGTGAACTGCATAGCTCACATTTCGGAATTGTTATGGTTGTAATGCCAGTAGCGGCTACGCGCTCTATATTTATACAATATTTCCTTAACGAAAAGCTGCGTTCTTATTCGCTGGCCAATTACAGACGTTCTCTTTAAACCAATTCGGAGACTTTGTGGAATTTTCCATTACATTTTCTGTCCCCGTCTTTCTTTTTATGGAAACTTCCGTATGCAATGACCAATCAGAGCTCGCTACATTTTTCTATACAAATTTACTATTTAACCTCGTTTCCTTACCTTTTAGAGAGCACTCTACTATTCTAACATGGATCTTTACTTAAAAGAGAACACTATTCTAACATGTAATTATAAACTATGATTAACTACATGTTACTATTTTGGTACTGATATAACCGACCTACTATTTACCTATCTACCTATGTACCTATGTACCTATGTACCTACGTACCTATTTACCTACACACCTACCTATGTACCTATGCACTGTCTGTTCATCCCAATCATTATTGCTTTATTTACCCATCGAGACTTAATCTATTTTACATAGGTAGCTTATGTATAACAGTATAACATAATTATTCATATAGCAAACCATAAAGAGATGTTGCCAAACCGTGCCTCTCGCGGCCGTATCCCCGCTCGTTTCTTAGTTTAAAATGATCATGCGTTAGCGCCTACAAGCATCCCGCTCGCACTCGTGCGCGCCCGCGATTTATATCCCTCTCTTCGATGCGCTGTTGCCATCGCGTGCACGCCTGCGCCCCGCGATTTTACGAGTTTTCGGACCACTCCACGAGTCAGTCTGCCGCCAATACTCGCCCACGAGCGACGCTGGTTTTGTACGCGCGCGCGCTTTCGAACCTACTACTTGTTTTAGCATATAAAGTGACGTTTTGTGCTAGAATAAACTTTCTTTTCCCTGTGAACCTTCTCGTGTTTTCTTTTTATGAGGCACACACCTCATAAATGGCGCCCAATCTCTAAAAGTGCCCGCGTTCATCCGCGTCAGAATCATAACGGCTAACGTGTGTGCCCCAGTTTGGCCCCATTTATGAGGTGTGTGCCTCATAAAAAGAAAACACGAGAAGGTTCACAGGGAAAAGAAAGTTTATTCTAGCACAAAACGTCACTTTATATGCTAAAACAAGTAGTAGGTTCGAAAGCGCGCGCGCGTACAAAACCAGCGTCGCTCGTGGGCGAGTATTGGCGGCAGACTGACTCGTGGAGTGGTCCGAAAACTCGTAAAATCGCGGGGCGCAGGCGTGCACGCGATGGCAACAGCGCATCGAAGAGAGGGATATAAATCGCGGGCGCGCACGAGTGCGAGCGGGATGCTTGTAGGCGCTAACGCATGATCATTTTAAACTAAGAAACGAGCGGGGATACGGCCGCGAGAGGCACGGTTTGGCAACATCTCTTTATGGTTTGCTATATTCATTAAATAGATGTTTCGACGACGTTGTCCTGCACAAACTGCGTATTGTAACTGTCAAATCCATACATTTTTGTGTTTCTATTGGTTGCAATCAAGTTACATAATCGCCTAGCTGAAAGAACAACATAGAACATAGAATTCCTAATTTCCTAGAATGGCTGGAACCACAGATAAAAATGATATAAACCATAGAATAAACTGCGCAAAAGGCAATAAACCCATCAACATAGAATCAGAATATATACCTCCATGTGTATTTTTGTTAACGATTTTTGAACGCTAACCGACACTGTAGTTTGTCTATGGTTACTTCTAGGGATGTAGATTTCCGTGATTTTGTTGATAAATATGAATCGGATTGTTGCACATTTGATTGATTCAAAGTAAGTACAAAAGAACGATCCACAAAATCGTATAACATTCATCCGATTAAAGATATAATTATGTTAGCAAATGTTGTACGGGCCAACCCGTAACATTTAATTCTCACATCATAATAGCAATATCATTGTCATATTACCTTAAGTACATCAGTGTCAATAAAGCATCCAACCGGAACGCACGCCTATCATTTCCCGGTTGCATTGATACTCAATATCAATCAACTATCAATTATCAATCTATGTAGGGCTCCGCACTAGACCCTACATAGTGGTCCTTCGACGGTACAGGACCTCGCGGTTTCGTTTTTTTTGGTCTCACGGCGGGAAGACCTCGTGGAAGTGACTTTTCGCGTGTGAACAAAACTGTAATACGAGACTGGTGGTTCTGTGTGAACAAAGCGAACACTTGGTAACAACAAGTCCACATCATTATCAAGGGTTTATTGGATTATCATAATCATCATCATCATCAACTAAGGTCAGATCTTTCCTTTATTTTGAAATCATTACAATGGAAGACTTACTGACTAATCAACAGTTATTGCATGAATCTATTGAGTTACTTTTACGCAATTTCAAAAAAGATGGACAGGATAGGAAGACCCCCGACCTCATCAGGAGAAAGATGGAAACTCTTGACCGTTATTGGCAAGAATTTCAGGTCAATCATAGCAATTTGTCTGAGTTCGGTGATCGTACCAGCTCATATTTCATCACTAATCAATATGATAAGACAAAATCACTTTATGAGAACGTCCGTTTATATTTGGTGTCGTATTCGGCAGAATTTGATCGGCCAACTACTCCCGTATTAAAACCTGCGACATTGCAACCCAGCACCTCTGCAGGCGCAGGTACCCCAAAAACATCAATTGTTGAGAGCGAGATAAGGTCACAAGGCACGTCTAGTAAGCTCGACGAGTTACTGCGTAAGCAATCAAGCCATTTTAAGGCTTTATCACATACTTTATCAACCATCGATCTCGATAGCATCATAGAGAAATGGGAGATACAAGATACACTTAAAAATCTAGAGTCTCGCTGGTCAGTCATTGATATATTACATTGGGAATTGGACAGCATGTTGGACGGTAGCAACAAACATTACGAGAAAACGTTCTCAGAATACGAAAAGATCTTCTATGAAATGAAGAAGTCTTTAAATCAAAAACTGTGGTCTATGGCTCATAGGGAAAAGACAACACCAACCGTGGAAGTCCCAGTCTTCCACGGAAATTATCATCAGTGGGTTTCGTTTAAAGACCTATTTACCGAAACCATCCATAATAATAGCTTCCTATCAAATGCACAAAAGATGCAGTTCCTTAAGTCCAAGGTCAAAGGAGAAGCAGAACGTCTTATCCAACACCTCAATATCAGTTCTGACAATTATTTAATTTGCTGGGACATTCTCAATCATCGGTATAATAACAAGAAATTAATCTTTTCCTCGCATGCTAACATCTTGATGAACCTGCCAGTCATGCAGCAGGCATCCATCAACCTGATCAAACGCATGCATGACACCACACAAGAAACATTGAACGCTATCAAAAACCTAGGAGTTGATGTATCGTCATGGGATCCACTTCTAGTACATATTCTGTGTCAAAAGTTAGACAGTGATACGCACAATGAATATGTATCATCAGTTAAAGAGCCTAGAGAATTACCCACTTTATCAGAGTTTTTGCTCTTCTTAGAGGGCAAATTTACAAGCATGGAATCTAGCAGGAGAAAGCCTGAAACCAATAACAATCAAAATAGTAAAAAATCAGCCTATTTTAAACAGTCATATACCAGCAAAAACGATATTTCGAAATCCGGTTCAAACAATAAATTCCACAATAGTTGCCCCGTTTGCAAAAGTGAACATGGTATATTCCACTGCAAGCAGTTCTTAGAAATGTCGCCCGCAAGTAAGAAACATTGCATTTCAAAGTATAATTTATGCCAAAACTGTCTTTACGATCATAAAGGTAAAGCCTGCTTTTCAACTAAGCGATGCAGAGAATGCGAAGGGTGTCATAATACAATCATACATGAAGCGTACCATCAAAGCGCATCTTTTAATCAAAGTCATAAAGCAGATAATTTAAAGCAGCAGCAGAATGCCAAGACACACGTGGCGCAACAGCATGAGATTCCCGAAATTTTATTATCAACAGCAATGATCAAGATACAAAAAGCAGATGGAAGTTATCAAATCATGAGAGCTTTGATCGATCAGGGTTCACAGACTTCTCTGATCACGGAGAATGCAGCACAGCAGTTAGCGCTATCTCGACGAAAGTGTAAGGGTGTGATCAGTGGGATAGGAGCAAAAGATAACAGCTGCAAAGGAGTTATCAATATCAACTGTTCATCAATGAACAATAACTATCAAATTAGGACAGATGCTTATATCATGAAGAGCCTTACTAAGCATTTGCCGACTGCGACATTCCCTAAGCCATCATGGGATTATTTAGATAATATTCAGCTGGCAGATCCAGACTTCAACATCAGTCGTCCCATCGATGTTCTGCTAGGTGCTGACATTTATCCTAATATCATTTTAGAGGGTATATGCCGATCTGACAACACATCATTGATCGCACAGCAGACCAGATTAGGTTGGATTCTGTGTGGAAGCATCAAAACTTTGCAATGTAACGTCGTGCAAATCAATATCGACGAAATTCAAAAGTTCTGGGAATTAGAAGACGTCAGCGAAGAGTCATCTCATTCATCAGAGGACTTAGAATGTCTTCGTTTTTATCAAGCAACTACGGAACGGGTGGAGGACGGAAGATATCAAGTTCGGCTCCCACTCAAACCTAATTTCGAAGAAGAACTAGGTCAAACCAAATCAAAAGCTATCGCGCAGTTTGTCCAGCTAGAGCGAAAACTATCAAAAAATCAAAAGATATCAACAGATTATAAAGCATTTATCAACGAATATCAAGCATTGGGACATATGCAATTATCAGAATGGACACCGGCAGGTAACCAGACACTGGAATGTCACCTACCTCACCATTGTGTACTACGTGAAGAAGCGAGTACATCATTGCGAGTCGTTTTTAACGCTTCAGCAGTATCATCAAGCGGTAAAAGCTTAAATGACCTTATGCATAAAGGGCCAAACTTACAGCAAGACCTTCAAACGCTGATCTTAAAATTTAGACAGTACAAGATTGCTTTAACCGCGGACATTGAAAAAATGTTTCGCCAAATTTGGGTTCATCCAGACGATCAAATGCTCCAAAAAATAATATGGAGGGACAACCCTAATCAGATGCTGCAAGAACATCGGCTAACCACCGTCACCTATGGCACTAAAGCAGCGCCTTTTCTCGCCATGATGACATTGAAGCAAATAGCTAATGATGAACGTGAAAATTACCCAGAAGCATCCCAGAAGGTCTTTGACCCATTAGGCTGGATAACGCCGATCACATCAAAACTTAAGCTCTTATTTCAAGAAGTTTGGATGTCTAACCTACAATGGGATGATGAAGTTCCTGAAAAGATTTATATAGGATGGATGAAAATCAAGGTTGAGCTGGAAGACATCAATCAATTTACCATACCTAGATGGCTAGGTACAACGAAATCATGCAGCGTCGAGTTACATGGATTTTGTGACTCATCAGCAAAAATTTACGCCGCCGTTATATACTGCAAAATAAATAATGGCGCGAATCAATCAAACGTCAGTCTCGTCGCAGCAAAGTCAAGACTAGTACCATCCAGTAAAAATATATCAATACCTCGACTAGAGCTGTGTGGCGCTCTTTTATTATCAAAAATCATGGCCAAAGTCGTTGGGTGTCTAGCAGGATACAATATCCAAGTCTATGGATGGTGTGATTCCACTGCAGTGCTGGGTTGGCTGCAAGGAGACCCCGATCGGTGGAAGACATTCGTGGCAAACAGAACACGCCAGATCACTGAAATAATGCCTGCTAGCTGTTGGAATTTCATAAAATCGCAGGAGAACCCAGCAGATAGCGCGAGTAGAGGCTTATCAGTGGCTCAGTTGAAAAATCATTCATTGTGGTGGGCAGGACCATCGTGGTTATCCAACTACCACCCTGATAAAAAGAAAACAGAAGTTTATGTGACAGAAAAGGAAATGAAAAAGCAAGCAAATGTCGTGATTAAGCAAGAAGAAACCATTATCAGCGAATTGCTAAACAAGCACAGTTCAATGTCCAAGGTCACGCGGATACTTGCACTGGTTTACCGGTTCATATCAAGAAAAAAGCAAAGAGGTGTTTTAACACTAAAAGAAATAAGCAAAGCAAAGCAAAAAATAATTAAGCATGAGCAAGAGCAGCAATTTGCAGAAGAGATAAGCAGTTTGAAGCAAGAAAGCAAAGTCAAAACAAAAAGCAAGATTTTAAACTTGAACCCATACCTAGACCAAGACGGTTTACTAAGAGTTGGGGGAAGATTAGAAAAAGCCAACATCAATCAAAACATGATCCATCCAATCATATTACCTCATGGTGGACGCTTAACCGACCTAATAATAGATCAAGCCCACCAGCTTACATTGCATGGTGGGGCTCGGGTTACATTAGCCACCATTCGTCAAAGGTACTGGATCATTGGCGGCAACAGAGCTGTAAAAAAGCGTTTACGTACCTGTGTGACGTGCCGCAAGCAGAAACCTGAAAAGATGACGCAATTGATGGGAGACTTGCCCAAAGAAAGATGCAATGAAGCAAAACCCTTTCATAACACAGGGGTTGATTTTACCGGGCATGTTAAGGTAAAGGCCAACAAGGGTCGTGGTATCAAGACCACAAAGGGTTATATAGCAGTCTTCGTGTGCCTCGCAACAAAAATGGTACACTTAGAATTAGTATCAGACCTCACAACATCCGCATTCATAGCAGCGTTGCGTAGAATGGCGGCAAGGAAAGGAACACCCAGACACATTTTTTGTGATAATGGGACAGATTTCCAAGGAGCAAGCAATATCATAGCACAAGAATATCAAAATATATTACAGACATTTGATCAAGATTTCATCCAAGAAATTACCAACTTGGAGATTGAGTGGCACTTCAATGCGCCCTCATGGCCATCAGCAGGCGGCATTTGGGAAAGCGCCGTCCGCTGTATGAAACATCATGTAAAAAGAGTTATCGGAGAGCAGCGGCTGACCTTTGAGGAGTATTCAACGGTCCTGGCACAGGTGGAAGCCATCCTGAATTCAAGACCATTGTGTCCCTTGTCAGAAGATGTTGAGGACTTACAGTTCCTCACGCCATCAAGCTTTATCAACATAAATCAAAGTATGAACGTTTTAGAGACTGAATCAGATATGCGAACAAGATGGTATCTTACGCAAAAGATAGTGCAGGATATTTGGAAACGATGGCGTACTGAATATCTTAGCCAGCTGACATCGAGAAGTAAATGGAGAAATGAGCAACACAATATCAAAATCAATGATGTAGTTACGATCAACGATGCAAACCTTCCTCCAGGAAAATGGGCGTAAGGACGCGTCGTCGAGTTGCACAAAGGTGCTGATGGTTACGTCAGGGTAGTCACGCTAAAGACAAAAAATGGGTTATTAAAACGTCCCATTGTCAAGCTATCCCTACTACCAGTTCACGATCTAACGAAACGAAGCGATCAGCACTCAATCCCGGAAGCAAAACAAACGTCATCAAAGCCAGCATTATCAAGCCTCCGACCCCGTATCAAGTTATCAACAATGTTCGCCGCTATCATTTTATTCCTGAATCTTATAACAACATCCCAATGTGCCATGAACATAACTAACTTCAGAGAAAACCAACATCTTTATTTTGACAAAATATCAAACATGAACATCATACGCGACGAATGGAAGTTAGTCGTTTACTATCAAATGCAACCATACTGGGAAGGAGTTATGGCACTCAACAAATCTACTTCTATATTAGAGCGGGCCTGTAAGACAATGCAAAACAATACCTACAGTAACATGATACTGCTACAATTACGGCACGAGCTAAATGAATTAGATTATAATAATCAACTGCTCCTGAATCAGCAAAGCGGCAAAATATCATTGAGAGAGCGCCGGCGCCGCCGCGGTCTTATCGACGGTGTCGGATATCTGGCAAATACTCTGTTCGGCGTACTCGATAGTAAATTCGCAGAACGGTACGAGAAGGATATTACGCTCCTACGAGATAATCAACAACACCTATCAGCACTCTGGAAGAATCAAACATCAATAATAGAGGTTGAGTTCAATGTTCTTAAGCGAGTAGAAAATACAATGTCCCAGCAACATAAAATCATTCATCAGAAAATATCAGAAGTAGAAAACTCTATGGAGCTATTGAAGACCGATCTACAGTTAGCAAGTGATTTTACGATGGGAGCACTAATAACCAGCAACTTACTACAGAATTTAAAGCATCTACAAAGAATATTACTGGACACTACTACTGACATATACCACGGTCGATTTAATCCATATTTAATAACTTCCGAGCAACTACAAGATCAGCTGAGCATCATATCGAGTCATCTTTCAAGTGACGTCACGCTTCCTATAGAAAACATTCACATCGACATAGCAAGAATATACAAGCTTATAAGTAGTAAAGCGAGAATGACATCATTCTACCTTATATTTGAATTGCGAATCCCATTAATCAGTCGAGACTCATTTGAGATATTTAAAATGATACCTATCCCTTTAGCAAAGCAAGCGAAGATGATAAATATCATACCTATATCAGACTACGTAGCGATCAACCTGAAAAAGGATAGTTTCCTGACTCTATCGGAAAACGGGATCAGATCATGTTTAGTAGCCGATACGTATCTGTGTCATATCAGTAAACCTATATACCATATGAACGGAGATAAAGATTTCTGTCAAATGGAGGAAACAGCATGCGGAACAATCATCAGTCCATGCAAGAATAGATGGCTAGAAACAAATGCACTAAACAATATTTACTTTTGTTGTGATCAATGTCAACTGCGAGCGATATGCGGGGATCAAGTTACCGCTCATACGCTTACTCGCTCGGGCTTAGTAACAGTAAACAATGGCTGCATAATTAAATCTGATATCTTTGACGTATCTGCGCATCACGATCAGCTGTCAAGTGAGATAAGTATCAAGTCGAACCTCTACGGCCCAGTGATAGCGCCCATCAACCATATCATCAACATCTCCATCCCTGAGAAGGTTATTCAGCAAGTGAACCTGGAACAAGATCAGAAGGATCTTGAAGTAATAGGAGATAAAATCAAAACTATGAGAGATAATGAATCATCGATATCAAGTATATCGTATCATGATGTGCATCACTACACGTTGATCTACGTCATCATCGTGGTGGTAGCGTCGGGAGGAGCAGCTTGGTGCTGGCTCCGGTCCCGCGGCGCGTGGTCGCTCCAAGCGGCCGCGCCCGCACCAGCAGAGTCGGGCCCCGCCCCCGCGCCCGCGCTGGGACGCGTGGCTGCGCCGGGGCCCTCGCCTCGGCAACAGTGTTTTAGTGATAGTGATAGTGTTACGTATCAATGTGTTAGTGCGCGTGATAAAGCAACGTCTCCGATTATAACGCGTGCGGACCCCTTTAAGTAAAGCAATAAGCTGGAACATTAATAATTATCATTTTTTTTAAATTCTTATTTGTGCATTTTTATAATGTTTTATCATTTAATAATTTTAGCATTTTTGCATTTTTAGCATTCGAAACTATTGTGTTTTTTATTCCATTATTGTTTACATGTTTACATTTTTTCTATACACGCATTTTTGCATTCTTTTGTAACTTTTATATCATTGAGCATTTTAGCAGAGTATTTTATCATGTTTCTATTTTTGATGTGTTATGTTTATATTTTAATTTGTTTTTCTTCTCCCGTGGGGAGCATGTACGGGCCAACCCGTAACATTTAATTCTCACATCATAATAGCAATAGCAATATCATTGTCATATTACCTTAAGTACATCAGTGTCAATAAAGCATCCAACCGGAACGCACGCCTATCATTTCCCGGTTGCATTATTGATACTCAATATCAATCAACTATCAATTATCAATCTATGTAGGGCTCCGCACTAGACCCTACAAATGTTAACTTAACGATGATAAAAAATAATATATAGTCGTTTAAAAAATTTAAAAAATATTTGTTTGAATATCCATTCCATGATCCATTCGACCAATTGGGTGTATCATAATATTTTTAAATAATTAATTTTAATTACAATGCTTGCACTCATTTGGCTCAACGCATCAGTGTGCTGGACCATTTGGAATATTGCCCGTTAAAAAAATAAAGGGTTGGGTGGTTAACTTAACCCTAAAATACAACCGAGATTGTATTTACTTAAAAAGACTAATCAATAGTTAGATTAAAACCTACAATATTAGCAGGTATTACTAGTATAGGTATCATGGGTATTAAATTACCGACGTTTTGTTCACATATTTAATCCCATAAACATAAAAAAGTTCATACTTTGATTGATGGCGCAATAATAACATACCTAAATAACCTAAATTATATTGTATTCAATCCACAATTTTTGGACCCCGATCCGATATTTTTGGAGTTGAATCCGAAAATCGAACGGATCGTATACGAACCGATCTTCGAAAACATTGAATCGGATTTTATCGGATCGAGGCATCACTAATTCATACAAAGAGGATATAACTATAATTCAATACCATTTCTTGTTTTCTTTGGTTTTCTTTTTCATCTTTTTGAATTTTGATATTTCTCGTGTTTTGTTGTTACATTGCGAAGTTACAAACATGCTGTTATAATTTTGGGCGAGGCATGTCAGAGGCATGTTACTTGTTTTGTAAAAACAGGGAAACTTATTTGCAATGTCCGGATACTTAGAAGTGAAGTACCCGTACAAGTCAAATCTCGGTCTGAATCCATTCAAGGTAAGATTTTTCAATAAGACTTCATGATTGCTCTTTCAAGTTGTTAATTAATTTTTTTGTTTTAGTCGTGGAAGAGGCAGTGGTGCATACTTCGACCGAGCCCAACGTTTAGCGGAGGTATTTTGGCGGTATATTGTAGCGAGGCAGGAGCGGCCGCAGGTACCATCGAACTACCGTCGGGCTTCGTGGTACGAAGAGCAAAGTCACGCACGCGACCGCATGCCTTCGCGGTGTTCCCGACCGATGAACCGCGCAAGCCACGGGTGCTGCTCGCAGCAAGCACGACACATGATGCTCAAATGTGGATAGAGAAATTCAAAGTATTAATCAATGGGAATAAATTATTAGGTATTTATCTACCTTCATTATACATATCTCCTGGATTGTAGACTAGTGTGCTTTCTAAATAAATTACTTTTTATTAAAGTTTCTAATATTTTGTATTTCTAATACCACGCAGAACTTTTCTACTGAACTCTTTATCTTGGGGTAATAATATAATAATTAGTGGTTGTTTTCCGAATATCTAAGCTCTTATAATTCATTATTCATTCACCCTCGCTATATGCATGCTGGTTGAGTATCATTTGAATCCATTTACATTAGAAGGTTGTTGGTTACCCATTGTCCTCCTCTATTGGGAGCACTGACATCACTGTATTCAATGCTAATAACTTCAGTCTTAATTGTTATTGTCAATAAGTAAAGGTCTAAGGGCTTTATGGTATACAGCTTGTAGTCATAGTTGTCAAAGGCATGTACCAAGATATTAAGTGAAGTTGAATGTGATGATGCCTTCTTCTCAAACCAAAAACAGGTAGTTTCAAGCACTCTGTCTAGATGGGTTATAATCTTATTTCATTGCATTCCTCTATATTCATTTAACATTTTGCTTTAGTTTTGAGGGTGGTTTTGTATTATCTTTTATTGCTTATTTTATGTATTTAGTTTTGTATCAATTTTTGTACATAATTTTAATAATTACATTTGTATTTAACTAATTATTTGGTTGTTGAATTATATGTTTACTACTAGCAAACACAATAAATAAATACCTATTAATTGTCTTTGCTAAAAGTATTTACCTATGCATTGGCCAATATGACTGTATGTTAATATGAAATGACCCTTGAATCATGCATCACCATCATCTTTCCAGACTCAGAAAGCTCCCTCAAAAATTCATTCTCGGTAACCGTTACGGGCACTGAGCTCTCACGTAAGTGTGGGCTCAATGGTACCGATAGCACAGTCTCCGTGACCTCTGACGGAGTCCTAGTGTCCCACTCGCAGAGACCAGGCATCTTCGTGCAATGGAAATACATCAGTGATGCATCACTGACCACTGAGAATGGTGGTAGAAGTGGAACATGCATTCTAACTGTTGATAGGTTAGTTGTTGCATCGCTTGACTTTCTTGTTATATATTGAAGAGACTACATTGCAATTTAAAAATGCAGACATCCTGGTTTTTCTTGTTTGTTTGTTATTACAATAATATAACAGTTATTCTAACTATACTAGTACTCTAAAAGAGTAGTAGTAGTTTTTATTATTGTTTACAGGTTAAAAAGAAAAACACAAGTTTTCTTGTTTATTATTAGAAAGTAGAATAACATTTGCTCACATTGTAAATTCAATGGAATTCTGATAATTTTGTTTATGAATGAAAATGATTCATTTCAATACATTAACAAGTGTTAGAAATGTGTACTAACTTAATGACATCATTACTAATATTCTTGCATATACATTTGCTTGCGTAATCTATGTATTTCATAATCATTTATAATTGCTTGTGGTTTAAGCAAATATATACCAGGTAGTGTTTGGTAAGTTAAGCAGTAGTTTATTAGCTGATAAATTAACATAGTATTGTTTTAACATGGAGTCTCATCTGGTACAAACTAAAAATAGCCTGAACATGAAAAAATGTAGTGATCGTGTCGCGAGCGTTACTAGTTAGTGTCCAGTGTATTCATTTGGCCCAATACTTCGCCAACACGCCAAAAATGTCGCTTGATAATCTTGCGTTATGGAGGAAAAAATAATTTGTAAATAAAATAGCCAGTCATTCCGTTGTATGGGATGAGGTATCTGTACTGTAGGTAAGATATTATCTAGGGTTTTAAAAAAAAATAACATGATAATATAATGGTCATCATTAAACAGGTTACATTAGTAATATTAGACAAGTAACAAAGGTTTAGGTTGTCTATCAAACTTGGAAACACAGACGTAATGCAGCACAACATAACAAGCGGCGCTTGAATTCAACATTCTGGGTACAATTTCCTACATTTGGATAGCATTAGGCATGTTGGTCATGTCAGCTACCAAGCATCCGTTCGATCAGCACTCACAGTGACATCAAAATGCTGAGATAGTTTCTATAAAGAGTATAAATTCGCTACAAAAATGCTACTTTGTAGGTCTGAGATATTTTATACTGTATGTGTAGTACATAAACACGGGCGAAGCTGCAGGCAAACTATAGTAGCCAGCAAAAGTACAAGTATTTTTTCCAAATAAGATGTTTTTGGTACTTTTACATAATTATATGTCAACATTAGAATACTATATCCTTACTAAAAAAGGGGTGAAACTCAATTCAATCGAATTTTCATAATTTAATAGTTCTGTGGTCTATTTCAGAAGCTTCATCAACATGGCACCACCATGCAAAGTTTTCCATTAAAATAACACGCGAATCGGTATAGAAATCTGCTAGGATTTGGTGAACTTACAGCTGAATGTAGAACCTCCTTTTTTGAAGTTGGTTATAGTAATCTAAACGGATTCCCGATGTATCACTAGTTCCCCGTATGATTCCAGCGGGTTTACCCACGGGTCGGGCGCCCTGCACTTCGACTCTCCGCTGGCATCCTCCTTAACGCGCGCCCTGCGGCGCTCGCTCGGGGCCGCAGGCCTGGGCCCTCGCGCTCTCAGCAAGAGCGACGGAGAACTCAACAAGAGCACGTGCAGCGATATCCAATTGGGTAAGTAATGAATACAAATAAATGTTCATTGAAGCAACCTTTTGCGTACTAGCTAATGCCCGCGACTCTAGGGCGTAGCGCGGGAAGAGGGAAGCGGGAGTGCAGCCTGCGATTGCAGTGCACTTCCAGCCGTCATTTAGTTTGTATCACACTCTACCCAAATGCGTTGCATTAGATACCTACGTAAATTGTCAAACTTTAGTGCCTAATGCTCTAGTAGTCCATATACCCAACATGCAGTGTTATTAGTGTAACTTCTATTCCTTCATTATTTTCATTACTTACACATTTGTGTTAGTCATGAGAATGAGTGTACCTTCATCATAGTTTCTATTTTGATTTCAAGCCAGAGTGGTTGTATTAGCTTTGTGTGTTTTGTTGTATCTAAAGCACAGAATAAAAGTACTACAAGAATCTCGTGCAGTTTACAAATAATGTATTAAAAACAAAGTGCATGATAGTATTGTATTTTAAAGATTTTGCATCTTTTTGCAGAGAGCAACAGGAAGTTCCTTGTGGTTATGAGCAATGCATGTCCTTTTGCCATGAATTTACGTCACATAGTCTTATTAAAAACAAAGTTTAACGTTAATGTGGTTCCATTGTTGACATTCGTTTGTTATTGTTTTCTTTTTCCTTATTATTGCGACTTGTGTTTTAGGCGAGGCCTGCCGCAGCAGCTCGTATAGCGGTCCCTCCGAGGTCTCACTTGACGACCTCGATCTAGTCATGTCAAAGGTAAATACAATGTAATAATCATGAGTTAAATCAATTCTCACGGTCTAATTTGTTTGGGCCAAGTTAACATCGTAAATCGCACCACATCGCAAAGAATTTGAGATGAGATATAATTTACTACCATAATTAACTAATTAAAATGCAATTTTCGTGTGAATATTAATACTTTAATACTGTCTTATAAAACGCATAATCAACTTGGGGATTATTATTTGAATACAATGGAATATGCATGTCTGCATTTTTTATTTTATTTGTTCAATGACAAGTGCAAATTTTGGAACATAACTTGAGGAAAATTGTGTTCCGAAAGCACTCGTTCTTACAATGGTAAAGGTTACATCGTGAGGAAACAGTGTTCAAGACTTGTCGATTCATAAAATTCGAGGACATGACTGTCACATGTGAGATCCACCAACGCACATTAGCTTGGTGTATTATGGCGTGATTATGGCCTACAGTCTCTCATCAACATCAACAATGGCCCAATAGACTATTAGGCCTAATTTTGAATGCTTTTGTTGACGGTCTTTGGGGTGTTCCAGACTGGTGTAATTTTTGTTATTTTCGTTATATTCCATCACAAAAGTTGTTCCACTAGCAATAAAAGTGATCACTCGGAGTCTGACAGATTGAATGTGATCGTTTTTGGCGTTCTTGGCATTCTTAACAGCTACTGGAACGGGATTTTAAGGGAAAACACTAAAAATATATTTGTCTCATACATTACCGTGTAATTGACAAGGACAGCAACAGTTAAACAGTTTTAGATCGGTCAACTAAAACCTTTAAAACTGAGTATATATTTTGTTGATGTAAAGTAATGGCTAAGAGGTGCGCGTGATTACGGCAGGAGCGGGCGGGGGCGCGAGCGCTGTGGCGGCGTGCGGCGCGAGCGGCGAGGGACACGCTTCATTCGGATCACAGGTAACTCGTTTTTTTTGTAATTGGCTCCACATTTATTACTCATTTAGCCGTTGTGATGTTCATATTTTATTATTATTGTTTATTAAATATAAATACACTAGCATCTTTGTAGCTGAATATATTATGAAGTGTGTATCAGATCAAGCACTGACTTCATTATAAAATGGAACTATTTGAGTTTTATACAAAAAACCCACAAAGAATCTCAAGAAGAATTATCGATTTATTTAATTTAACTGTTAAAATTAACCAAATAAAATTAATTGTTTTATTTAGTTTTCCCTGTTTGACAAAAAATTATGTTAATATGAATCAAATCTGAATTTGTTTTCAATATTATAGATAGGATATCATGAATAAAATAAAAACAATTTATTTAAAATAATGGTTTGTTCCTGTTTGTGACCTTGACAGATAAAATTACCGAAACTGTTACATAAACCATTCCTAACGTTTGCATGCACACACAACACTTGACAATACCCAAACTGCAACAGCATGTCGGACCGACGATCTCTGGCTTCTGTGGCGTCCGGCATCTATGAAGAAATACCTGACTTGCCGACTGGGACCGTCGGGGCTACTGAGACTACGGGGGCTACTCGAACAACTGGGACCGGACCTGAACCTACGCCTGAAGACAGCGTCTACTGCAAGATGACTCGCGACCGACCTCCTGGGATGATGACGGTAATTACTAACAGCAACTCTAGGTGTTTCTCCAACTACTGTGGAGGATTGCATGGTGGAGAATTTTTCCCTGAATCTTTCTCTGAGTCTCTTCTACCGTTACTGTCATGGGGAATGCTCTGAAGAAATATTTAACCTCATCCCGCCTTCCCGATTTTATTATCGATCTTCTCGGCAGCGTGAAAAAGCGCATCCACATGTTGTAGACACATGGAAATCTCATACGACGCGATTCTTGCGGTCGATTCTTCCACGAACCTGCAAGATGTGGAATGATTTTCCTCCTGAGGTTATTCCGCATAACTACAGTATGGGGAGCTTCAAGAAAAGTGTTAAACGAGTCCTCTCTAAGGGCAGGCAACGCACCGACAATGCCCTTGGTGTTGCAGATGTCCATAGGCGGCGGTGACCACTTACCATCAGGTGGGCCGCCTGCTTGTTTGTCACTCATTACATAAAAAAATATGCCTTATTGTTATTATTTTATAATAACAAAAGAAAACTCTGCCTAATTGGCTTGGTCTTATAAAATGAGGATCCGTAACGTTTTTGTTGTCAATGCAGATATACAGAGCTAAGAAACCCTTAACATACAGTCCGGAAATTTTTGTTCTACTACAAAAACTGTCGAAGTTATGAAATTACTAGCGAAGTTCAGTGAGTGGCCGTGACGTCATTGTGACGGTCGCTGCCAGTTAGCCGTAGTCAGCGATAAAGCGCCATGTTTGGTTTGGTTCGGTACCGTCCCTCACAGTGACGTCACACGCATGATTTTATCGGTAAGAACGGTAAATTAATGTTTATTACTTAATATCTTCGTAAGTAATGGTCCGATTTGGATAATTCAAAGAGATATATCATTATTATGTCCAAAGAATAACGTGGATCTAGTTGTATTGAATTTGCTATAACTGTACTGATCCTGATAATGTTTGTGTCAGCTCCCGCGCCGGGTGCCGGAGCCGATGTACGAGTGTGTGCAGGAGTGTGTGCACGCCACACTGCGCCGCGCGCGCCGCCCGCCGCCGCTCCCGCCGCGACCCGAGCCGCAGTATGTACCGCACACGTCGCGCCTGTCGCTTCTTTGTCTCCCACTGTCGTCCTCTCCCTCACACTGTCGCCCCCTCCCACTGTCGCCTTCTTCCACTCAATGTCGCCCACTCCCACTGTCGCCCCTCCCGTCCCACAGTCGCTCTCTCTCTCTCACTGTCGCCCCCTCCCACTGTCGCCTTCTCCCACTCAGTGTCGCTCTCTCCCACTGTCGCCCCTCCCGTCCCACTGTCGCCCTCTCCCTTTCACTGTCGCCCCCTTACTCTCACTGACGCCCCCTCCCACTGTCGCCCTCTCACTGTCGCGCCCTCACTGTGGCATTCTCCCACTCAATGTCGCCCTCTCCCACTGTCGCCCCTCTCATCCCACAGTCGCCCTCTCCCTCTCTCTGTCGCCCCCTTCTCTCACTGTCGCCTTCTCCCACTCAATGTCGCTCTCTCCCACTGTCGCCCCTCCCGTCCCACTGTCGCCCTCTCTTTTCATTGTCGCCCCCTTACTCTCACTGTTGCCCCCTCCCACTGTCGCCCCCTTCATCTCACTGTCGCGCCCTCCCACTGTCGCCTTCTCCCACTCAATGTCGCCCTCTCCCACTGTCGCCGTCTCCCTCTCACTGTCGCCCCCTTCCTTTCACTGCCGCCCCCTTCCTTTCGCTGTCGCCCCCTCCCACTGTCGCCTTCTCCCTCCCACTGTCGCCCCCTCCCTTTCTGTCGCCCCCTCCCCTCCTACTGTCTCCCACCCACTGTCGTCCCACCCCTCCCACTGTCTCCCTCTCACTGTCACCCCCTCCCACTGTCGCATCCGACATCCGCTTTCACACGTTGACTGCTGCCCGGCCGCTGCCGCGGTAAGCATAACATATGGCAACTACGATTTTATTACTCGCGTACTGTTCCGTACGCAGAGCATACGATACACAACGCTCTATCTCTAAGTAGGAATAAGAAAGAAAAAAGAAAAGGAAAGAAAGAAAAATTATTTATTTGCAACAGAGAAAAAATAAAACGCACGTAAGAAATACACTATGAATAATCGGCCCCAACTCAGCACGATGCTAGTTCTTAGTATAAGCGGCGCGATGTACAAAGCGCCAAGTGAGAGCCGCGTAAGCGCGTGTGTAAAATAAGCGTGCCCGCTGTTGGCGGTATAGCGGTTGTTGAGGCATCACTGGTAGAGGTGGTCGTTGCGCAACATAGATAGTTATAGAAACTATCTATCGCTAAAATAACAGATAGATAGTTTCACCGTGCTGCTATAACCTGCTACCATCTATTGCACGAATCACGTCGCGTACACAACAACGATCAGTTATTCAGCTATTGGCGCGCGGGAGACTGTACGCGCTACTCTAGCTGCTAGCTAGTTAGTAGTAGTACCAAACATGCTTTTGTCTCTTTCATACTCGCACACGCTTGCTTTGCGTTTGACCTTTGACTTAGCCCATAGAGTCCTTGAAATAGATGCGCTTTATCTTTAATTTGTTATTATTATATGAATGTGACTATTTTGTTGAAAATTACGTTGAGTGCGGCTGCGGATTATGTCCTTGACCCAGTTTAAATTCACTTGTTTAGTGATAAACGCGCGTCGCGTGATTTCGAGTCTGTTATATATTTTGAATTTGTAGTTTAAAGTTGTATATACAAATTAGGTATAGTTTTTGTATAATAGTATTATAATTATTGAAGTGTTAGTGAATAGTTTAAATTAGAGTACCTACCTACCTAATATAGGTACCTATTATAAATGAAAATTTGTTGCAATGTCTCGTAGCAATGTGAGTTTGCTCTGGAACTATTTCAAAAAGGAGCCGTTAACGAAAAAAGCGAAGTGTACACTGTGTGGTGATTTATACAGTTACAAAAGTACTACGGGAGATTTGAAAATTCACCTACGTAAGCGACATTTAGACGCGTATGAAAGGGTGGCCTCGTTTCAAACTTAACGTTACGTGAACTAATACAATCATCCCCACCAACGCCTGCGCCACTGCAACCTTCAACATCAGTGCCAAGTGGTTCACAAACTGATGAACAGCTAACAATCAATGCTACAGGCCCATCGGCAATCCCCCAACCTGGACAATCTATACTGGTACCACGAGATGCACCGCAACAACAACCAATTGAAAAGTATGGTGCAGCAAAAAAAATTTCAATAAAAAAATGATTGACAGACATTTGTTGGACTTATTTATAGAGGGATATCAACCATTCTCTTTGGTAGAAGAAAGGGCGTTCAAAAAGTTCGCAAGTTGGATACCAGGCTACTCATTACCAAGCCGCAAAACAATTTCCAACGTATTGATTCCAGCTCTATATGAGAACACCAAAGAAAAAATAACAGAAGAACTAAATGTCTTAAAGTCGAACAATCACGTAAAAATTTGTCTAACCACCGACTTGTGGACTTCACGAGCAAACGAAAGTTACATAGCGGTAACGGGGCATTTTATAACAGAGCAGTATGAGTTTAAATCCCTGTTAATACAATGCTCCATCTTTGAAGACACACATAGTAGCGCGAACATCCAAATAAAGCTATTAGAAATTGTCGATGAATGGGACCTTCGCCATAAAATCAACTTTGTCATTTCTGATAATGCCGCTAACATACAAAAAGCTGTATCGGAAATCGGTTGGAAGCATTATGGTTGTTATGGGCACACATTAAACCTCATTGTGTAGGACGCTCTCAAAAAGGTCTCTGTTAATTAAGAGAAAGTAAAAAAATTGTGCGGCACTTTAAAACCAGCACCAGCGCCCTAGAAAAGCTTTTGAAGGCGCAAACATTGTAAAATCCTAATGCTATTCCAAAAAGGCTTATACAAGAAGTACCTACGAGGTGGAGTTCTACGTACTACATGATAGAACGATTTATTGAACTTCAAGAGTTTATTAGAGGCACTGTTGCTGTTCTGAATAGAAATCTACCGACGATTACGGTAGAAGAATGGTAACTGCTTGAAGAGCTTAAAAAAATTCTCAAGCCCTTTGACGATGCCACAAGGTCTATGAGCGGAGAAAAATATGTGACCGGCAGCTCTGTCATAGTCATGACACGATGCCTTTTGACGGCTTGTGGTAGATTATCGGAAGAACTTTTATGTCCAGTTGCTCGAACCGTCATTCAAGATTTAAAGGAAGGATTAGAAACTCGATTTGCAGCCGTGGAAAGAAGCCGTACGTTTGCAGTGTCGCTCGTAGAACTGACAACCGATGGGGAAGAAAGGTTCTCGAGTGGCGACCACGAACTGGAAGACGCAGCGTAGGCCGGCCCCCCACTAGGTGGACCGACGACCTGGTGAAAGCCGCGGGGAGCCGATGGATGCAGGAGGCGAGCAGCCGCTCTAAGTGGCGTTCCCTGGGGGAGGCCTATGTTCAGCAGTGGAAGTCTTCAGGCTGTTGATGATGATGATGATGATGATGATAATGATGATGACTTATAAGTACTATTTATGCTGTAAAAAGAAATAAAAAAAATATGAAATTTATTGAATTGTTTTATATAATCATAACCCGGTTAAATATCATTCACTATAGCGAGTTACTACGCTTATTGTTTTATTCGATCGCACCTTTCAAGGTGCTACATATTCGTATTAATAGCCTAAAGCACGTTACGTCCAAACCCGCGATCGGCCGTTACTATAATAGCGCGTTTTAAAAACCGCTAGTGATATTCGATAGATAGTTTCGTTTCGCTAACCAAGAAAGCCGCTACTTCCTACCGCTAATCACTGGCACTCCTGCGGCAGGTCGGCGGGCCGCGCGCCGCGCGCCGGCTCGCTGGGCGGCCCGCCCGCGCCCGCGCCGCGCGCGCCGCCCCGCTGGGACCGGCACAAGCACGCCTTCACTGCCTTCAGGTCCGTACTCTGTACTGTTGTGTGTGTGTGTATTCTCTATCGATTCCTTACTTCGAAACCACGCGAATGCCTTGTCTTACATAACAAATCTGCAAAACTCTATTCTCTATGAAACGAAAACAAAACCACGCGAAATCAATTTGGAATTGGCGCGATTTGAACTGTCAAAAATCACATGTTTTACCGAGATGCGTTCCGAAACATCAACACATCAAAAGTTACCACTTATGTCAATATATTTTATTCAAAATAAAATTAACTTTAATGTCAGGTGAAGGTATTTCTAACGCTGTGATACGATTTAAACAGATAACGACGTGATTTCGTATCGTGTGGAATTTGTGTTTTCATAGAGAATAATGACCCCGCATGAGTAGTGTGTCGGTGGCGTTTGACCAGTGAACGATCCCGCGGTTCACGACATAAACTATTTGTTGTGTTTTTTTTTCTTATATTTTGGCTCTACACATAGTGTGTTCAACCAGTGTCGAGTATTGTAATTTTTCATCGTTTTAGAATATTTACGTAAGGTCCAGTCTTAGTCATAGTCCAGTCTATGTCAAATAGTCAAAGTCCAGTCTAAGTCAAATAGTCAAAGTCCAGTCAAGTCATGCTCTAGTAAAGTGGTGGCAACTTTACTAGAAGCTTCTATGGAATTTTGGAAGCAACACGAAAAACCATGTTTCATCACATTATATTACTTGCCCACACTCATGCTCGTAATTCAGCACTTAATGCGTAAAACGCCACCAATTTTAAAAAGCACAAGTTTTGAGAAATAATACAATGCAACGACGTGAACTTTTCCGCGTTCCCGCCAAAACTCCTGTCGTGTTTTCATTGGTCTAATCTAAACGCTTTCTCATAAAAAGAGGTATACCGATTTCTACAACCCTTGCTACCTGTTTTGGTTCATTCCGCGCTTTAGGTAACGAAGCTACAAATACAGAGGAGCAGCGATAAAACGCAACTGTTTAGGGTAGGCTTGTAGCGCTGTGCGAGATGAACTACACTTTGTTACGTTGTACCGAGGCAACAGTTGCTATTTATTTAACTGACTTTGTGGAGCGAATCTTCTGTACCTGTACTATTAAGTATTCTGTGGTAATAAAGACCGGTTATAATTATCTCAAAGAACTACCTATCACTTTTCTAAAAAAAATTACGTAACATTACTAGCCAGATGCAAATTGTGAATTTCGTGACAAGTGACCAGTAACAATTAAACATTATTCCGTTCACAGAAAAAGACTAAAGAGCGACTCCCGCTCCGTCACCTCACCAAAATCCGAAACGCCCAAGGAAAAAGACGTCGAGAACAAAAAGAAGAAGTTCGAGTTCACTCCCTCGCGGGACCTCTTCAAGAGTTTCAAAGTTAGCCGCAAGAATAAAAACCTCAAAGCTGCTGGTACTCTCACCAAAGGCGAGACGAAAAGCTGTGAATTTCTGGATGACACCGAACTGGTGAAACCCAACCGCTGTTCCAAATCCGTTGAAACATTGGAAGGAAGCAATGAATTTTTGAATGAATTTGACGCGGATTTGTCTATTGAGTTCGATGAGAATACGGTAGCAGCTCTGTCCTTACCACAAGAGATAGTAAAACTAATACTGAAAGGTCACGAGTTGAACCAGTTGTGCGTGAAGGATGAATCGGAAGGTGAGTATATGCCGATGTCGCCGGTAGTGCCGCCTCCTATGGAACATCACTATATCGTGATGTCGCCGAGGACCAACATGGCCCGACTCTAGTCGATAGAGATAAGGTTGCTTTAAAGAATTATTGGGTATCTCGGTTTTGGATATACCAATTTTCGGATTGCAATTGTGTACAACTGTGTGTAAATCTTTGAATATTTTGTTGAACTTGCTGTCCGCCATCTTGTTTTCTCTTCAAAATGGCGGCCACTCATATAATGATATAACTTTGAAAGCATATATCTTGGAAACGTGACGATGGAGAAATTTTTATCTGATACAAACCGTCTTTGTATTAGTGTCAGTGCAGTTAATATACGTTTCTGAGTGGCCGCTATTTTGAAGAATAAACTATATGGCGGAAAATATGTAAACCAAGCTTCATACAAAAATATTCAAGGCCCTTTGCTGAACGTTTCCCAAACTGTCGCATAATAATTTCCTTTATTATGTAGGTAGTTATGGTTCAGCAACTTTGACTGATATCACTCTTATTGAGATGTAAACATTATTAGAATGGTATTTATATTTCAAATAGATATCTCATGGTAGGTCTGTCAGTTCTCTCTATAAATGTATGTTCGATGTGTTCACTGCTAAATAGCTATAGTTGTCTCACATTTAAAACAGACATATTGCACCAACACTAGTTTTAAATATTCAACCCTAGTATAATGGCAATTGAATCGAGTATTGCAGCTATTGAAGATAATATTAACTTCCATTGGAACTTGTAAACCGCAAACATCGAAAAGATATAACATAGTAAACGCGTGTGAATCTCCGGCGCATTCACATTGCTGTCAAAATGGAGCTTTACTCCTATGACATAAAGTTGACGCTAAAGAGCTAAAACGTGTTGGCTTTTTATATGAAATATTCTAAGAAATTGTAGATGACAGAGTGCAGTGTAGCTTGTGAATTTAATGATTAAACGAACTTCAAGTTTGATCATATCTTTATAAGAGTATTTCCGGAAGAGATCAGTTTACTATTTAGATATAGGTATATCTTCTGTCTAGGCAAATTACCACATTGAAAAACCCATCTAAACTAAAAAATATATATAATGAGGAATTTGACCCTGTGTCACATCTGTTGCAAAGGGAATTTTGTGCCCCATAATCCACTAGTATTTTTGGATCATAGGTAATCTTTTGCCAATAAGTCTTAAAATATTGAACTAGACCTCTGTGAACTAAGCTTAACTTGCTATGTACCTGATTTGTTAATATTTTCTCCTCAAAGGATACTGGTTTGGCCTTATTCTTTCTCCCTGCTTCTCGTGAAGTGTTCTTTGGTTTGGAGGTCGATGCCTGTGGCTGTGCTTGGTCTTGAAACTTGTATCGCGGCCCGTTTATATTGGTTGCACGTCGTGGTACATGGTCACTTTTTAAGATTTACCGACGGCCTTGAGTTTTTTTAATTGTCTGTTTTATGTTTTGAGCAGATAGATCTCCCTACATTCTTCTTATATTTAAGGTTTTCACCGGTCTTTTTCAAAGAGATATTGATCTATTTTAAGATCCGCTACGAGATCCTTTATGCCCTTATTTTAACATGACAATATTAAGTATCTCCTGTTATCGGAGCTCTTAAAGTAAAGATTGCATAGCATTCTCCCCACGAATAGGCATGATGACTAAAATTTTTTTTTTGCATAATTAAAAAATATTCCTCAAAAGATAAAAATTTGTGAAAACAAAAATAAAATATCTCAAAAAACGACAAAGTTACAAGCATTTTAAAAACCGGAATAGGAAGAGATAGCTCAAACGGCCAGTGACGTCAGAGCAATGTCGTCATAGTACCTCATTACTAAGCTGTGGTAGCTTTACATACATTTCTTTGGCATGTGACGTCACGAGGGGATTTTTCATAGTAAATGTGGAGGCGCTCTGTTTCGCGAGAAAGGGACAGGAGATGCCTCCTATAGAAACTTTAAAAGCTTATTACTCCGTGATTTATTTACCGATTTTACTTATTCAATTATTGCATTCATTTTTAATCTTCTTTATGAAAGTATTATTTACTTGTTCATTTTTAATAGTAGTCATCATGCCTATTGCTTCTATCGTCTCCTTGTCGCCTTTGTTTTTAATTTGATCAGTAAGGACCATGCTGACAGGACAGCTGCTATAGTGCAACTGGGTTTTTGTCGCGAATTCTGATAGTTTCTGGTATTGCAGCGGCAACTTCACTGTTAAGTTTTGTTGCATTGACTGATAGTAGGTTACTTAGCTATGAGGTCCTTTATGCCCTTATTTAACATTGCCAATATTAAGGATCTCCTGACATCGGAGCTCTTATAGTGAAGATCGCATAGCATTCTCCCCACGTCACTTATTGCCTCTATCGTCTTGTCGCCTTTGTTTTTATTTTGATCAGTAAGGACCATGCTGAGACCTGCTATAGTGCAACTGGGTTGTTGTTGCCTCGCAACTTACTTTTTGCCGCGATTCCTGATAGTCTCCGGTATTGCAGCGGCAACTTCACTGAAGTTTTGGGGCATTAACTGATAAAAGGTTTTCAGGGGTAGGGTATCTACTTTTTCAATAGTTCTTAATTTCTATTTTAAGCCACGGTGCAGTACGTACATTTTCCCATTTTCTGGCCATGTCTTTATGGACTGGTGGACCGAGAACGGATGTAGCGGGTTCTTCGTCGTTCATTTTTTTCCATTTCATCGTCAATGTCGTACCCACAACTTTTAACGTCAGCAAAGAGACCAAAGCAATGGTCTGCTTTGTTATTTGTTTGATGAAATTTCTTTTTTAGTTTTAAATACTGTACTGTGGTAATTTGCCTACCCATAAGATATTATAATAACTTAATAGTAAACTGATCTCGAGGAAACTACTCGAAATAAAATACGTATATTTTCTAGTGAGCATATTGATGGAAACATATTAAGACTCAAAGTAAGGTAAGGTTCACAGTTTCGTATTGTACGCACTATACAAATGGATTAGTTAGTATTGGTGCTTTTGTATTTGCAGTAATCCGATTTCCGACGCGGCGTTTATTAATGGTATACACTGTATAAATAAAATAAATAAATAACGCCCAACGATCACTTACGTAGATCCTGTACCCTATCTAGGATCCTTGTATCTAGGGACCTTGGAAGACCATGGTCCCACAACACCCACACAATATGTACAGTTATTGTACATCTTAATTAAAGATTGACTTGAAGATTTATTGAAATTAATATCAAGCGACATCTTCAGCCCGCAATTTATGTATAACCAAAGCCAATGTGTAGAAGAGTTTGCTAGTATGCTTAAAAGTATATGTTTTAATGTAATATATATGATGGGCCTGTATCATATCATCGGCATCACTGAACGCTGTGGGTCTGCAGGTGCACTGGTTCCGCTTTTTCTAAACAGGTTCTCAAATCCGTTAAGGCGATTCGTTCAGTGCCTGCGATGCGGAACTGTGGACGTTTACCTTTATCTAAAGATGAGAAAATGCCGAAACTTACACTTTCCAAATTTTATCGATGATCTTATTTAGCAAACTTGTATGCTTTATATTTTCAGTATTATCTCTTGCTCCTCGATTATTATTGTAAGTATTTTATTTGCAGCAAATTTAGTAATCGAAATTTTGATTTAGATGATAAATGACGTAATAGGGTAGGTTATTTTGTTCCGTCCCTGTGTTTGTTTGCAATGGTTTGCAACTATCGTTGTTTCTTTGTTAAAGTTTAACCATAGCAACAACCCTTTAGAGATTTTTTTAATTTCCTGTAGTTTTGTTTGTATTGCAATCACACGAGATGAAATTACATACATAAAGCAATATTTTTGATAACTATTTATGAAAAAAAAAAATTATATTATCTAAAACTTTGTCCATGTCATAATAGATTTCTTAATCAAATTATTCCAAAGTTTATTCTTTGGCATTTAAGAAAAATCAGTAACTATTGGTGTTAAACTAGAAATAACTGCAAACAATTTTATTTAGTTATAATATTCATTACAGGATTTTATTGTATAAGTACTGTTATTGGAATATTTTTACGAATAAGGAACTATCTTTCCACGAGGCCTCATCACTATTTTTATAGTGCATAACGTGCTCTATATTTGGACCAGGGCCTACACAGATGATTTTGAGGCAGGCTATTTACTGTCTCTTAATATAATATACCGACATAGATAATGCTATTTTTATTCTTTATTGTTATCATGGATAGTTAGATGTGTCTGAAAAGGTCTGAGGATAGCGTAATTGTAGCGAATATATAGCGAGGTGTTTGTATATGTTGAAAGTAACGGTAAACTGCCAAAAACGTAGTTTTAAGAACTTAGAGTAGGTAGTCGGCGTAAACAGCCGACGAGACTGAAAGAAAAGACTAGAATTTTCTCGTGAGGTTTTATTGTCCAGTCTAACTTGACTGACTTATGATTGTATTGATCTGTGGTTTGGGTAAAATCTTAAAAATCTGTGCCAGTTTGGATTCCAAGTCTAAACAGCTTTTTGCTTTGATGCTGAAAGACTGGTTTCGTTTGTGTCCTTCATTGGCCTTGACATTGTTTGTCTATTGTGCCAGTTGGAATGGTTCTTTCACATCAGGGACGATAAGCATAATATGTGCTGTGATGTGCTTGTGAAATGGGGATATCCGTACATTGACCGTTAAAAAGTGAATGTATGAAAAACTGATCACAGTAGTTCTAAACCACATACATAGTGTCTTATCTGTTTGACTCGAATGCAACAATATCAAATAGGTACTTCAATTTTTCAAGTCATCGTCATTAATTAAATGTGTGAGTTACAAGCTTAACTAGCTAATTAATATTATTTTTAGGGAATAAAGTGAGGAATTCATTTTAACATTGATATCCAATTATCCACCTTATTAAGATTAATACCCATGAAGGTGGATAATTGTATATCGACTATGGTTCAACTTTACACACTAAATACTAAACACTCATTGGCTGACGATAGCCGATGATCAACAGCCAGCCAATGAGCGTTCAGTATTTTTAAGCTGTCACGAGTTTAACTTTAGATAACGTACCAGAAACCGGCTGTAACAGTCTTACATGTTATATGAATATCTTGCTTGAAATTCGGCGCGTATACGGCTTACTTTGAGCTAAATGTGTTGTGATATTTTATTGATACTAAAAATAATGGTTAACTTAAAAAATGTATAAGCTTGAAGGCTTTTGTTGATTTTGTCGACTTCTATTTATCGCGTTGGATTCTACTTGTAATATAGTTGCGTTTATAGAATAAAATAGATTTTCTATCGGATTAATTGTTTGTTATTTATTCGTTTGATAACTTGATGACTTGTGTGTTTTTGAACATACTTCTTTTTTATTTAGTGGACGCAACTGTATTCATTCCAAAATGTTTGTGTGTTTAGCTGATTTACAAACTATGTAGCTTAAATTGTAGCTTTTGTAGGTAATTATTCATATCAATCATAATGTTAAGCTTCTGCCAAGAAAGTGCTTTGATAATTAAGTATTACGGCCTAAATTACGACATTCAAATTCGTGCAGGTCCTTAAAGTAATATCACAAAACAGATCTGTTTACAGAACGCATAACATATACACAGATATGCGTAGAACTTTATCTTCAGCTTCGTTTTGGGTGATATGAAATGCCTTAGTCTAATTATTGTAGTGTTAAAACTAAACATATCGAGTGCATACTTTTGCCAATCGACCAATTTGTCTAGTGCAGGTACTTATTTTTCTTTCGAAACTTTTTGTCTCTGCAAAAATGTATCAGTTTTGGTTCACTTGTGTTTATTTTATGATTAGTATAATATCATATCTGCAACTTTACAAAACCGGTGAGGGGCGAAGTTAATCTATGGCGAGGCACAACTAACACAACTTAGCTTGGGTTGTTAATTGATTTATATATATATATGCATCTTTGCTATTACGTAGGTTAAGATACGCCCCGGGACGTTGTATAGCAAAACAATTGTAGATTCGTTTTTGATACATCACTTAAATGTAATGCGATACCTTCCACAGCATGTGTTCGATACGACATCTATGTGTCATAAATAAAATAAGTATTTCAAGACTGGTGTTTTGTTTTGGGTATTTTTTTTCTCATAGGAACTGTATTTTTTTGAACTGAAAATCAGGTGGTATGTCCGCTGGGTGGATGGCCATCTTTGTGAGATTTTTGTTGGTATTAGGGAAAACCTATATATTAAATTATTATTGTTTTTTTTTTCTAATTAATGCTGTAAAAGAAATACCTGCTTTGTGTTATGCAAATAAAAGTTAGTATGCGCATAAAAATGATTTTGATTTTTATCAACACCAGCCTGCCTAGCATGCGCACCGCGAGAAATCATGTCGTCGCTGTTAGAGTGAGAGACACTTAGGCGTTACCATAGTATTGTCACGGTTTCTCACAAGGAAAAGTGTCGAGAAAATTTTGTCGCGGTACGCATGCTAGGTGGGGCTGGTTTATTGATTTTTGTTGTGTTAGTAATACATAGAACTTCCTTGTTTAATTGGTACTTCGAGAACTCATCGGTCCGACAGTCAATCTGTCGTACTGAGCATGATAGTGAGCCAGCCATCAGACAGGCACTTTAGTAAGTTTGCTACTACTGCCATCCTATTATTTCATCGGTTTTGGTTAGTTTAGACGTAGGTAATATTATAATATACATACATACAGTATATAGTGTTAAAAAATCAAACAACATGTTCTTATATAATGTTTACTGCATAGCCAAAATATTAAAACTTACAATACTCACAAAATAATATCACAAGTTCTTGATTAATTGCAACATTCAATACATACATCGTAATAGCACATTGTAACAAAACAAAAATAGTTTGAAAATTGAGAAATTGACCAATTTATGTTCATAGAAACTGAACTGGGATAAAGTTAATGAACTGATATCGATTAAGGTGGAACGTCACGCTCAGCGCGCCAAATTCAAATTTTCTTGCGTTTTTTGCTAATTACAGCTTAATTACTCAACGCAATTACATGAAAACTAGTTTGCCGCAAATAAATAGAATGTATCAATAAATTATGATTAAAAGTATCACCTAAATATCATTGGTTTAGCAACAATTGGCAAAAAACTAATTTTGTCTTGGCTTTTCAGTCTATTGCCAAATTGCGTTGAGTAATTAAGCTGTAATTAGCAAAAAACGCAAGAAAATTTGAATTTGGCGCGCTGAGCGTGACGTTCCACCTTAAGAACTGGGGCCGTACTGTGAGCTCTTAGCGCAATTCACAATTGAACCAATATTGGATCACTTGTCAAAATCTTCATACAAAAAAAGCGAAGCGATCCAATACAGGCTCTGTTTTGAATCGCACTAAAGCTCACAGTACGGCTACGGACCCTGGTATGTTACAAGACTGGAAAACACTAGGTCTATGGATAATTCTAATTTCCGGATATTAGTAAAATAAGGTTTGTTGAACTATTATGGGCACGTAAGTATTACTACGGACGTAATGTACGTTACGTAGCATTGTATAAATATTACAAATGATGCTAATATTCGTTTATTGGAAACGACAGTACCAGCGGCTCCATCATTAGTGTCGTTTACATGATAAATAATACTAATTTCATTTACTGCTGCTTTCCACATACAAATAAGTAATTCAATAAAAAAATATCACATTTACAATAAATAAATAGTAAAATTAATAAACCCCGTACCGTGGAATAATGTTATTTGATTTGTCAAACTTAAAAAAACAACTACTTATAATTTTTAATAAATTTATTCTAAACCGAATTACCGACCCGCGTCCGGTTGTTATGTGTGAAAATGTGCGAAGAGATCGATACATTAAAATTTATGGTAATTTTATTTATTTATTTCATGGAAAACAAACAGCTTAAAAACATATACTATAGTTCAAAACATGTTACCAAACTAGCCTTTAACAGTTTTCACTGTTTCATAATTCATAGTTCATTATTAATTCGACCGTAATATAACTACAGTAATTGTGTATATGTATAATCTTATTAATACATCATGAAGACTAGTACCCGAACGAGCATTTCATAAATATAAAAATATAACACATAATTTCAGATCAGCAAAAAATCATAAGATAAATTTGGGCTAAATTTTGAAATTTATATTTATTCTAAAACTAGCTTTTAATTAAAGCAATAGCATCTGATAAACTATTTGTGATGTAATTTAACTTGCCATTTGGATTAACTTACAACAAATAACATTATTAGAGAGTAGCTTTAATTTGCTTGAATTAATATATTATACAGCTTTTGCTTGTTATTCTACGATAAGACTATTATTAGTTTATAAGGCCCGTATCCTAGACTGATGCTCTATCGCGGATCGGAGCAATTCTATTCAAATGATCAATTCGTTATAATTATGAAATGAAATTTTGACTTCAGCACCGATTGAAAACATCGTCCTTCTATTAAGATACAGGCCATTAAGTCTTATCATTGCAGTAGTGAACTTTGTAATACAATCATAGCATTTGGTTGGTGGATAGTAATAATTCATACAATAGTCGTGATAAAGTGCGATTCAAATTCAATGGCGGCTTTGAAGTCGGCGTGCAACGTTTCTCAGTAGCAATAACAGGCAAGTGCGAGTCAGACTCGCGCACGAAAGGTTCCGTACCATTATCTATAAAAACGAGCAAAACAACCACGTTTATTGTGTGGGAGGGGGGGGGGGGGGGCAGCGCACTTCACAGTCGCCATTGAGTTTGTTTCACACTACATACGCAGCACGATAAAATATCAGGTTTGTCCAGATGACAGACAAGGTTTATTCTGTGCTAACAGTACCTACTTGGCTGTTACACCATAAAATCATAGATAAATGCATTCATAGTATAGGCGACTGCGACCAGTCATTATTTAACTTTTGTTTGTATTTTGCAGTAATACTGGTTACAAACCAAATATGACTACGGACGGGACTCGAACCTGTCGGCCCTGTGATCAATATTCTACCAGATATGGTACTGTTTGAGCTGCCGTGCTGCACCTATCTTACTGTCTTGTAGGTGCTCTACTCGGGTCATTCACCACCATGCCCCACTGGTGGGACAGATCTGGTGGGGAGAAAAAGTAAAGTTAAATGTAAATGCCTCTTCTCCCCACTGAGAAACATAAAATTTGCCAGTGGGGCAAAAAAGGAATAGTCAAAAAATTCACTTGTAACCTATTTTTTTAAATTAGGTAATATTTTAGTTGTAGTTACAACTATTCGGTTATAAATTGAGTACTCATAATAAGCAACACATAAATGGATATGCCTATTCACAGCTTTATGCAACAGTACCAGGACCTCATTAAACACTTTTTAGGGGGCTCTTAAAAATAAGCATTAAAAATAAGTGTTAATGTACTGGATAATAATTTAACTGTTTATGTACACCAGCGCCACAATATTAACATCAGCTAGGCGATTATGTAACTTGATTGCAACCAATAGAAACACAAAGATGTATGGATTTAACAGTTTCAATACGCAGTTTATGTGCAGTTACTATGAAAATTTTCATATTCGGAATGAAATTTCTCCTGTTGCATTGCTGTCAAAGTTATGTAATCACCCCACAGTTTTATATACATTGAACACGCCTTCGTTATAATATCTTAATATAAACTAGCTAGGATACAGCAGGTGATTATAAACCTTCTATGATAAGGCAAACTTTAACCTATGTAATAGTCTGGCAAACATAACTCTGCAGTGGAATGTTTTGGAACCCCCAAAAACTTTTTCATATAGCGATCAGTTTTTAATGTCATTACCTATCAATTTCATAACATGTCACCGTATTAAACAATCTGAGTTTTCTGTTTGGTTGTATTTTCGAGCACCAGTAATGGTTCAACCAATTAAAAGTGTTAAAAGTTTTTTGAAGTAAGCACTGACCATATACAAGATTTTATATTTTCACCAATTTGAAGGCACTGCAGAGTTGGCTTTGCCAGACTATATTATGACACCCGCCCTTAGCTAACGTGCGTGCGCTACGCATTTTTAATCATAATTATTGTGATGTTTGCATAAATCTTTTCCTTATATTACTTTTAATACTTATTTATAAAGTAAGTATGAAATGTAAGGACTTATACTTTAACATAAGATGTAATTCATGAGCTGTTTAAGTCCACTAAAATGTAGGACTGCCGCGACGCCCCGTTCTGTCCGATTAAGTGACTTTAAAATACCTTTTATATCTTAAACTTAGAATCCTTATCTATCACACTATCTCCCATTCGCTATCTAGATTCTCATCAGGAGATAGCACGCTTTCCTTGCAACCGTTCGCTTTGAGATCTAATCTCAATTCCATGTTTTCCAAATTCCACGTGTTAGGAAGCTTTACTACTCTTGGTATCAGATCTATGGGGTTGGGCTCTTTGATTTTTGATACCGGTTTGTGAATTCCGTTTTGTGTGTTAGTTTTTGGTTGTGTGTGATTTGGTTGTTGTGTGTGAGTTTCCCCGTTAATTTTGTCGTGTGTGTAATTTTTTTCTGGTGTGTCAGTTTTCTCTTCTGGTTCTATGTGTTTGTATGTGGGGGTACTGTCAGGGGTGTCGATTGCTTGAGGGTTGGAGGTAGGTTTGGTGGGGATGCCCAGAGACTCGAGATTGAGCATCTTGGCGAGTATCTTCTCTTTCTCTTCGATTTGCTTCTCGAGAAGTTCGTCGGTCGGTTGCGGTTGTGGTATATTGCTGGAAATGTTGATAAAATTCAAATTAATATGTTGATACTCTTATTTCCAAACAACAATCTTATTAAAAGACTCGGGCGTGAAACTCGTGGTAGTTGAACTATAACTGATACAGGTGCATGCACATGCACTTCACCTATCTATTTTGTAAAAGGTTTATATCGATATTAGATATTTTAGTATCATTTTATAAATAATTTATAGGAATCATAGTTTTATAATTGTAATTAATTATCGGATAAGCTAGACAAGAGGGACACATTCGGTATCAAATTCACTGCTGAAGCAACACTACACGTAAACTCTTCAAGTCAAGAGTGAACAGGTATCTTCTAGGCAAGCATGTGCCACCGTAGGCCGCGTCATAACTTACCATCAGGTGAGATAGTGGTCAAATGCTATGCATAGAAATTATTAAAAAAACACTACTGACCACAAAGAACCACCATCAGCCCACAGCTGGACATAAATCACACCAAACAGAAACATTTCACACTACAAAATTAAGACTCACCCAAAAACGCTGTCACTCATGACACACGGGGTGGTATACACTCCATCCACCTTCCTAACGGGAGTGGCGACCCGCGGCGTACTCCCACCGGACCCAGTCTCTCTCCGTCGACTCCTCCGGCTGCTGTGTATCAACTCCTCGTCGTACTTCTTCTCCATTATACTATTATACAGCTTCAACTTCTGCAACTCTTCACTTTTCTCACGGCGAAACTCTTCCGCGTCACTCGAAACATCTTTAAACTCGTTTATGATCGATTCTAAAACATTGCCCGATAGGTCTCGCGGTAGATTCTGTATGGGCGGTAGCTCGAAGCATTCCTCTGCGCTCGCGACGGTCGTGTCTATGTACTCGTTCTTTGTGAACATGGCGATGGGTTGTTCTAACACGCTGGTGATGTAGGGCACGGTTTGGTCGATGTGCGTGAGGTCGCGGACCGTGTTCACGGCTTGTTGGATGGAGTTGGTTAGAGATTTGCTCATCAGGTTGTGCAGTTCCTCTGTTTGGGAAGTGAATGGTTAGTTACCTATGGTTTGAAACTGAACACTGTTTAAAAATAGGCAAGTTTTTAGGTGCTATTGTTGTTTAGGCGCCACGAGAACTTATGGCATCATCATCCATTGCTGGGTATAGACCTCTTCCGAGCGAATGTCAACAATAATACCTACCTATAAATACTTTATTGAACACATATATAACATAACAATGCACAATTTTTTTTACAAAGATTTGAAGAACATCGTTCGGTCTTTCTCCAGGCTATATACGTTTGGATGGACAGGAATAGAACAAGTGGCGGTAAAAAATGTATGTCGTCGATTCATCGAGCCAGCAGGACGTCCTATACTAAGTTTGCCGATTCGCTGTCTCCAGGATAAGTCACGTCTGTTCCTCTAATTTTTAGTTCTGACTTCTGCGGCTGATATGCCTACTGCCACTTCAGCCGGCTAATCAGTTGCGCTATGTTAGTGACTATAGTTATATTGTACTATGGCAAGCAGTCAAAATTGAACACCAGAGAAATTTTTTATCTTATTTCTGAAAAAACTGTCTAACGCACTTGATAGGATCATGGGGTCTCATCCGGTACAAAAGAAAAATAGACCGAACGTGAAAAAAATGTAGTGATCATGTCGCGAGCGTTACTAGTTAGTGTCCAGTGTATTCATTTGGCCCAATACTTCGCCAACACGCAATAAATGTCGCTTGATAATCTTGCGTTATGCACAAAAAAAAAGTTTGTGAAATAGCCCGAGTTATTCCGTTGTACGCTGCGTCTTCCAGTTCGTGGTCGCCACTCTAGAACCTTTCTTCCCCATCGGTTGTCAGTTCTACGACCCCCCACTAGGTGGACCGACGACCTGGTGAAAGCCGCGGGGAGCCGATGGATGCAGGAGGCGAGCAGCCGCTCTAAGTGGCGCTCCCGGGGGGAGGCCTATGTTCAGCAGTGGACGTCTTCAGGCTGTTAATGATGATGATGTATGGGATGTATTTATTCCGTAGTATGGGATGCGGCATCTGTACTGTAGGTATTATATTATCTGGGATAGAATGGAATGTTGTTCCTACAGGACTTCAAAATCCAATATTTATCTATCTTTCATAATTTCTACTGGAGGATCATACTAATATCTAAAATCTAACTAGGTACTTCTAGAATAAAACTAAAAGCTGTAACAGAGCCATTGCTCAATACAAATATACGAAGCGCAACTCAAATTTTAAAGGTGTGTAATGGAAAACAAATAAAAATGCGAAAATAATTGGTCAAAACGTATATTCATATAAGTACAATGGCCATGCTGGTACAACACTCACACACATAAAAACACATAGCATACACTTGCTTGCAAAATAAAGTAAAAAATACAGTTAAAAATAATTGCAAGAAAAAAAAATAGTATCGTTGGAAGCAAATAATTTGTTCAGTCTAAATGTATGTTGAACAAATAAATGAATGAATGTAAAAAATATGAATGAACAAGTACATTCATTTAGTTCAGACGATATTGAAACAACAAGCCGTTGGATGAACGTGATGAACAGCAACCTATATACTTTAGCAGAAACAATGTGAGCAGTTTTATTGCAAGCGAGTGTAATAATATAACTACTTCCCCGTCTGCACTCTTACAAAATATCAACTTTTTATAGCAAATAGACAATTTTTAGCTCGTTTACAAGCCATAATAGGCATGATGACTGCTATTAAAAATGAACAAGTAAATATTACTATCATAAAGATGATTAAAAATGAATGCAATAATTGAAAAAATAAGCAAAAGCGGTAAATAAATCACGGAGTAATAAGCTTTTAAAGTTTCTACAGGAGGCATCTCCTGTCCCTTTCTCGCGAAACAGAGCGCCCCCACAGTTACTATGGAAAATCTACTCGTGACGTCACATGCCAAAGAGATTGCATGAAAAGCTACCACAGGTATAAGGTACTATAACGACCTTCCTCTGACGTCACTGGCCGTTTGAACTATCACTTTCTATTCCGGTTTTTAAAATTCTTGTAACTTGGTCATTTTTTGAAATATTTAATTTTTCTTTTTACAAACGTTTATCTTTTGAGGAATATAATTAATTTATCCAATAAAAAAATTTTAGTCATCATGCCTATTAGACTAGGTATTTTAGGTTAGGTTAGTAAAAGTTTGAATGCTCCTATGTTCGCATTTATTTGTAGGTACTACAACACATTAAGGTACGACCTAGTGAGATAAATACGAACTTAAAAACTGTTTAACTTAAGTGCAGCGGGGCATTAGGAGTCACCCAACAGTACGTGTGACGCTACCCTGTCAAGTTCCATATATTATTTTAGACTAAGACTAAATTGGTCGCGGCGTTGGGTGTCCCTATACTTTCGTAACTATACTGTGGTTGTTTATTGTTACTGGTATTACAATAATATCTAATAGCACCAAAAAGATATGACTACAGTATGGTCCAACGACAAAAGTTAGTAAACAGTTCCAAACTATTTATATCAACTTTTGTCGAATGTATCAGCACTAGCACACTATTGGAACATACCACTACATACATAAAAAGTTAAAACGTCTTATATTAACCTACGATATCTGAATAAACCAGCTTGTCGCATTTTACTCATACGGTTATTTGCCAAAAACAAATGTTAAAAATTATATATTTATCAGAAGTTACAACTTACCCTACAGAGCAGCATTTAAGCGAAAAATATCTTTAAGAAAATAAAAGGAATTTTTAACTTATTATTAGCAAAAAAGGTAATACAAATCACAATATATTTATATCTAGCCAATACTTAAGTTAAAATTATTTTCAGTCATCTAAATTTTGTCTACATATTTTTCATTGGAATGCATAAGAAAGCCAATTTTAAGTACGTTAATTTTGAAAACCTTAATCACAAAAATGTTATGTAAACAAGTATTTACGTAAGTACAAATATATAGTTACTTAACTGGTATAAAAGAAAAAAAAAAGGAATTATTTTTTTTGCATATAGAATATACTTTTTACACTAATGTTAATGCATTGGTCCTAATTTGGTATTAGTATAAGGCACATTGACCAATAATATTTCAAACTTACATTAAAAAAAAAACAAAACATAAATTATAAATGGAATAATCTCACTCTCTCTATGTACCTATGTGCGATTTAGCAGGAAACAACAACTAAACTTATGTGGTGTGATGGCACATAGAACAAATTGTAAAACACACAAAATGTTTTTTCAGAGGTAAAATAGAATTTTTATTTGGCCTCATCCGGTTGAATGGCAATAAGCACCTCAATAATACTATGGTTCAAAAAAATCACAAACAAGTGCTTAGTAAATAATATGTACATAAAGTACTGTGTAAAAATAGGACGGACACAAGGTAGAATATAATAAACACATTTTTTAGATCTAAATATTTATCCCTACTTTAAACTTTTTAGTTTAAAATAACAACCATACGCGTCGATTGACGTGTATAGTTCGATCGAGTGAATGTGGTGCCATTTTTTATCGAAAAACGACTTTAACAAGTGATCTTAAATCCTAAAGCATCCCTGTTGTCAAGTTAAAATACTTCATAATACTTATTTTTTACAAAATTGAATACTGTATAATGATGTTTTAAACTTTCACGGTTGTTTACCACGTTTTTAATAGTACTTACGGGATATTTACCGTGATTAGAATCATTTTTGACCCCACGTCGAGAGTCACACGGCGGACAGTCCAATTGGTGAAAGAATGTCATGATGTCTTCTCAGATGATATGTTAAAAAAGCTATTAAGGCCACGAATATCGCAGCCACCTAAGATGTACGGGTTGCCTAAAATTCACAAAAAAGAAGTGCCTCTTCGCCCAATAGTTAGCCAAATTGATTCCCCAACATGTGACCTGGCGCGCGAAGTCTCACGTATTCTCCAGGGATTAGTAGGTCAGACGTCATCATTTGTGAAAGACTCGAGACATCTGGTGAGCCTCGTGGGGCAGACCAGGGTCGAAGATGATGAGATAATGGTCAGTTTTGACGTTGAATCTCTGTTCACGAAGGTACCGGTACTGGAATGCTTGGAGGTAATAAAGAAGAAGCTGTCTGACAACAACATTCCTCTGGAGTATGCCACACTGCTGGAGCATTGCTTATCTTCCAGCTACTTCTTATATAGAGGCCAATTTTACCTACAGATTGACGGAGTAGCCATGGGTAGTCCGGTGGCTCCTGTAGTTGCCAATCTGTGGATGGAATATTTTGAAGATCTGGCTTTGTCCACATGCCCCGTTGAAATTAAGTATTGGAAGAGATATGTAGATGACATATTCTGTATACTTAAGGGTGGTGAAGCAGAAGTAAGCAAGTGCTTGGAGTTTTTGAACAGTGTTTACCACGCTATGCGGTTCACAGTGGAAGTTGAAAAAGACCGGGCGTTGCCATTCCTGGATGTCCTGATAGCAGCAAGGGAGGATGGGACCCTGAGCCACACAGTCTACAGAAAACCGACACATACTGAACTTTACTTGCATGCCACCTCACACCATCACCCCTGTCACCTCAACTCGGTGGTTAGTTCGCTGACAAATCGTGCCTTTGACCTGTGCGATACGGAACACCTCGCTGAGGAACTATCCCACGTACAAAGAGTGCTACACAGGAACGGGTATAAGGTTAAGGTCGGTGGAACAAAACCACAGAAAAGACGGAAGAAACCAAAGGTGGAACGTCAGCCCACTTTTTTGCCATACCTGAAGGGAGTCACAGACAAAATAGGTCGAATTCTCAACAAACTGTCAATAAAGACCATATTTACTCCTCATAAAGATTGCGCAAAGTCTACGTTCTCCTAAAGACAAGATTCCCTTTGAACATCCTGGGGTATATAAAATCAGCTGCAGTTGCGGAAGTTCGTATATAGGTCAGACTAAGCGAACTGTCACATGCCGCATTAAGGAACACATAAAAGCAGTAAAAAATAACGAAAGACACAAATCTGCCATAGCGGAACATCTGCTGGACTCGGGGCCTAATCACTGGATTGAACTTCACAAGCCACAAATTTTATCTACGGAGCGCCACTATATACCTAGGCTGGTAAAGGAAGTCATTGAGATCTCGAAATATAAAAATTTCAATCGAGGTGATGGTTTCCAACTTGCTAGTGCGTGGAGTCCAGTATTAGGTTGCATTAAAAATAATACGCGTCCAAAATGTGATAAGATCATATGCAGTGATACAGTGAGTGTTTATTGTCGCGAGTTACGATCGAGTACGAATGCCAATGGTACCCGCAGTAAAAGACTAAGAAAAAGGGTAGACCGTTATGTCTGCTCCTAACATTTCGAACTTTTTATCATCCACCCGCATTTTCAGTCTACCCGTGAAAATGGTGCATGTGACTGTGCCGAAATATCGGGAACTCAAAAATTATTCTAATCACGGTAAATATCCCGTAAGTACTATTATAAACGTGTATAATGATGGTCGGACTTTTGAAGGAATCGAATTATTATTATTAAATGCCAGCTGACTTTTCAATAATAGGTTTATTTATTTTTCCACAACATATTTGAGATCTATCGTGTTAGTCCAGTCAAATAAGGCGAAAAATGGTCTTGCCTTGACATTTTATAAGTTATCGCGAGAGTCACATAGAATTTAGTAAATGAGAATCAACCGTTTTTTGAGAGTCCCTGGAATTCTGTTGAAAGCTTATTTGACTATAATTATATTCAACGATTCAGTCTTGAATTTAGATTTAGATTAGACGGTTCATTTTGATGTTTTGTATACTTCCACGCTTTATATGAATACCTTAGGTTAAACGGGGGAAAGTAACGTATAATGGGGCGTATTATTAAAAAATAAACCAGTTCCGCTTTTGCTACTAGATGGCGGAAAGCCATAAGCCAGAAACTGTCAAACCACTCAAGTGAACCCAACTGAGTTACAATATTTTGTTTTAAGTGAATTTACTTTCTTCTTTTGCTTTTCTAAAATAGGCTTAGACAACGAAAATAAAACGAAAGAGTTTAAGAGCTTTCAGCTTAGCTTGAAACAGTGACAGTGATAGTAGGCAGACTATTCACGCCATCTATTGGGTCATACTTATATTACAATTTATTTTTTTCATAATACGCCTCATTGGCGTAAATAGGGGAAGGTAACATATAGTTGGCGTAAATTGGAGAAGGTAACATAATTGGCATAAATGAGAGAAACTAACATATGATTGGCGTAAATGTGGGAAGGTAACATTTAGTTGGCGTAAATGAGGGAAGGTAACAATAATTGGCGTAAATGAGGGAAGGTGACATGAAGTTGGCGCAAATGAGGGAAGGTGACATGAAGTTGGCGTAAATGGGAGAAGAAAACATATAAGGCCCGTTCGGATAGCCACAGATGGCAAAATTAACAGGATCATTTTTGGTCATAAAATGATCATTCCACATTCAGCGTGCGCTTTGGAAATGTGTGAGCAAAAGTTGCATTTTTAACTGGTTTCGTTCACCGCTCGGATAGCTCAAAAACAGTAAAAAACGACATCGTAAACTGCCAAAAATATCAAAATTGGCATTATTGGTAAAATTTCCAAAACGAACACTTTACATCAGCGCTAATTTTGCAAATGCCAAAATGCTACCGGTTTTAGAGCGAGCGCAAGGATATAGTTGGCGTGAATGGAAGAAGGTAAGTGAATGCTAGGGCCCCCTAGCGAACAGACCTGGCGCGGCGGGCTCGGGCGCGGGCGCGGGCGCGAGGCGCACCAGCGAGCGCGGGCCCTCCAGCACGAAGATCTCGTCCTTGCCCACCGACACCGACAGTATCCTGCGGGAGACACACCTATAATACTCATCATTAAAATATGACGCTATTTCTTTTCTTGCGCTGCGAGGGGAGTTTCGGAGAAACTCGAATAAGTGAAAATGTGCCATTTTTTGATGTTACTTACCAAAAATGGTATTTCTTCGAGTTAATATGTAATAATAGTTTATCGATATCGGAAATCTTAAGGACTATGTCTTTTACCGACTAAGCCGTCCTGGCGACACCTATAGTACCTATATTAGACAGGTAACTACTCATTAATAGTAATTACGATACTACATTACTAAACTTCGAGGACTATAATATCTTTATAGGTATAAGTCTCATTTATTTGCATATAATTTTTTTTAAGGCAAAGGGTGGGGTAAATATGTTGTTTTTTGGCACGTTTCCTGACAAAATTAGAGCATGTGGAGCTATGAATTTAATATATAATTCGTTTCATTAACCTGTATGTGATGATCGCAAGTACATAATAAATAGTTTCACCTTTATAGAAAAAAAAAACGCAAGCATACCTCAGAAAGTTTGGTTGTACCCATTTTATACAGTTTCTATCGAATATAATTTTATAAAAAAAAAAAATAATAGTGTATGCTCAACAAACATTCACAAAATGAGATGACTTCTTAATTTTGAAAATTCGATTCTTTCTTTTCTTCATTCGAGTCGATGTTTGTTTGAACATCGATCTGTTTATCTGGCTTTACCCTTCGTCTTAAGCGAACATCAGTACACTTCTAATTGTGAAGATTGTACCACTGCGGTTCGTATAACCGTCGATGGTTAACAATATATAAGGAAGCGTATCGTTGTGTCCGTACCTCCGCAGTTGGTCGACGCAGGCGGCGGCCTGCAGCGAGCGCGGGTCGAGGATGTAGAGGAAGCGGTGGTTGTGCGCGACGAGGAAGTGTTCCCGGAACACGTGCAGCGGCCCGAGCTGCTCCTCGCACTCCGAGTGGCTGTGGCGCCGGCTCGCAGGGTTCAGCAGCTCTGCCACCGTCAGCGGGTTCGATATCGCTTCCTGACACAACCGATATAAGATGTTCACATTATTGTTTTTTTACTAGGTGGTAGGACTTTTCTGCAAAGTTCGTCTCGGTAGGTACCACCGCTTTGCCAGTTATTCTGCCGCCAAGCAGTAGTGTGTAAGCACTGCTGTGTTCCGGTTTGAAGAGCATTGTAGCTAGTGAAATTACTGGGCAAATGAGACTGTAACTTGATTATACAGTGTAGTAATGTGATTACTAGACTGTGATGTCTCAGGATGACGTGCGCAATGCAGTGTCACGCGAGACTTTATTTTAAAGTTCCGAGTGACGCTGCAACTGTTGTGATGGGCGGCCCTGTCGCTTAACATCAGGTGAACGACTAGCTCGTCATGTCATTCAGTCTCATAAAAAATAAAATCGCAAAAATAAATAGTCATCATCAATAGCCTGAAGACATCCGCTGCTAAACATAGGCCCAAAGAGCGCCATATTGAGCGGCTGCTCGCTTCACTGGATTAGTGCGGAAATGTCGAACTTCGTGATTCTTTAACGTACCCGTTCCCTTACGATGTTTTTCTTCACCATTGTAAGGTCGAGTTTCCACTTGCAAGAAGTATCAGATTATAAGCTTGCAAATGTAAACCACAATACTTTTCAACTTTTAAGCTACAGTCTGATAGACGGTCGGACACTTATTGCAAAAGTTTTCTACTAAATTCTGCTTAGCATTTGGAAAATTGGCTGAAAACTGATTGTACTTTCACACAGTGACTGATGGTAGATGGTTCTATAACAGTAATTGAGTTTTGAGGGAAATTATAGCACGAAAAAGTCGAAAAATAGAATGGAGTTATATACTTTAGCTACTTAGTACTTTGGAATAAGCAAGAATTAGAAACTGCTCAGTGCCCAACACCCTTATTACGATGAATCTAGCTGCGCTACTGCCACGCGTGTGTCGCTCAACTGCTGTCAAAGTTCAAAGAATCTTGACAGCAATAACTTTGAGTGGTAGACGCGCGTCAGCAGCACTGCTAGGTCCATCGTAATAGGGGGGCAGGTCAACGGCCGCCGAAATTAACGAACTATATCTGTAACAACATTGTGGGTGGTCCGTGGCTCGCACTAACCTTGAAGAGTAGAGTCTGCAGCACGTCCCCGGCAGTGTCGGCGCGCCACAGCCGCAGGCCGGGCCGCGCGCAGTACAGGCGCGGCGCGCCGCCGCTAGAATACGAGTACTGGAATACTGCGCCCAGCGCGCACAGGCTGCGAAGGATAGTTCATCGTCATCAGACGAAACAAAGATAATACATTTACCCAACACTTCACAGCACATTACATTTTTACAACCACGCACATACAAGACAAATCACACGACAAAACCGAGTATTAGCTATAAAAAACAAGCAAAAATCACGTTTGTTGTACGGGTGCCCCCTTAAATATTTATTTAATCTGGTTTTTAGTATTTGTTGATATAGCGGCAACTGAAATATATCATCTGTGAAAATTGCAACTATCTAACTAACACAGTTCACGAGCCTGGTGACGGACGGACAGCGGAGCTTTAGTAATAGGGTTCACTTTACCCTTTGGGTACGGAACCCTACTACTCTAAAAAGAGCCACTAAAAATATAATGTTGCATGACGTCATGATGAAGGTCCTGACCTCCCGACTCAGCATGCAATTTAAGACGTCCACTGCTGAACATAGCCCGTCCCCATAGTGACACTTTGACCGGCTGCTTGCCTCTTGCATCCAACGGATCCCCGCGGTTTCACCTCATCATCGGTGCCAGGTCTGCGACAGACTGAGCTTGCTGACCCCCATTCCCCTTGCCTGCCACCCCCCCTCCAGTTTTTAGATCATCATGAACTTTTATTTCCATGAGAATGAATGACGTAACGAGCCAGTCTTTCACCTGATGTTAAGCGACACAGCCGCCCATAACAGTTGCAGTGTCACTCGGAACTTTAAAATAAAGTTTCGCGTGACACTGCACTGCGCACGTCATCCTGAGATACCACACAGTCTAGTAATCAGATTACTACACTGTGTAATCAGGTCATAAAGTCTCAGTTGCCCAGTAATTTCACTAGCTGCAATGCCCTTCAAACCGGAACACATTAGTGCTTGCACACTAATGCATGGCGGCAGAATAATTGGCAGTGGTGGTACCTACCTAGACGAACTTTCCAGAAAAGTCCTACCACCTAGTGACATTAACCGTAGGGTTAGTTTACAAGCGCCACATAATGATTTATACTTTATAGCAACATCGCCTGCTTAGCATAATCAACTGATTAATAATTGTAACAAACAAAAAATTTTAATCTTGAATCCACATATCCTTAATCTTTTACAACCAACGACGGTCTGGATTTTTTCCCTTACATTAAAAGTAACCTATACTATTCTAATTTTTTTAAATAAACTCTGGGTTCCCTTTGGATCCTTACCTCTTCCTCTCTCGCTTCCCCAGCTGGTTAACTAGCCACTTTCCGTCGCGCCGCTCGCACACAATGCTGCGGTACAGACTAGACACAAGCAGCATGTTCTGGTAATAGCTCAGCTGGACTATCTCGTGCTCTTCGTTCACTATCTCCATAGACTTGCACAGGTGCTGCCGAACAAATAAACACTCTTTGAGTTTTCACCAACCAAACCGTTATGCAACTGTTATGGGCGGCCGTGTCGCTTAACATCAGGTTAACGACTGGCTCGTCACGTAATTAATTCTCATTAAAAAAAAAACAAAAAAAAATGTATGATGCGTGCCACGAAGGATGAGACTGCGTCAGGTAGGACCCTGTACATCGTGTACGAAATAGTTATCCATTGGGCCGTGTGAACTTGGCACCCGACTTTGGAAAAACAATTTTTTTTTTGTGTTTGCTATAGATTTCGGTAGGTAGTGGATAGTAGTAAAATTATTTTCGTTTGTAGTAATTCCAAAAATAAATTAAAAATAAAATAAAAAATAGTGTCCCCCGACTTTGGAAAAACTATTTCATTTTCTGTTTAACGACAGATTTCGGTAGGTAGTGGATAGTAGTAAAACTATTTTCGATTGTAGTAATTCCAAAAAAAATAAAAAAAAAAATAAAAAAATATAAAAAGTGACACCCGACTTTGGAAAAACTATTCAATTTTCTGTATAACGACAGATTTCGGTAGGTAGTGGATAGTAGTAAAACTATTTTCGTTTGTAATAATTCCAAAAATGAATAAAAAAATAATATAAAAAATATGTCCCCGACTTTGAAAAAACTATTTAATTTTCTGTTTTCCGACAGATTTCGATAGGTAGTAGATAGTAAGATAACTATTTGTGTTAGTAGTAATTCAATTAACTAATTTAAACAATGTCCCGCAAACTTTAGAAAAACTTTCATTTTCGGTTTCACGACAGATTTCGGTGAGTCTAACGCTTAAATTTAACTAGTTACATTTCCCAGTCAAATTTAAGTAGAGGTTTCTGGGAAATGTTAGTAACGGTTTGTAGTGGACGAATGATTGATTGTAGTAAAAAAATTAGATTAAATCCATCAAGTTAAAAAAAAAATCATGTTCAATACGATTTACGATTACTACAAACGCTAAAATTGACGGGTAATGTTAGTAAAGGTTTGTAGTGACGATTGTAGTAAAAAAAAAAAAAATTAAAATCTATCAAGTTAAAAAAAATCATGTTCAAATTTATGTTCGATTACTACAAACGCTGAAATTGACGAAGAAATGTTAGTAGAGGTTTGTAGTGGACGAGCTATTGATTGTAGTTAAAAAATTATGATTAAACCTATCAAAATAAGAAAACTTTGTTCGGTCGTAATTTTTAATGAATATCTCTTGTTTAAAAAGATCTACGTTTACTATAAACGCTGAAATTGACGAAGAAATGTTAGTAGAGGTTTGTAGTGGACGAATTATTGCTTGTAGTAAAAAAAAATAGATTAAAATCTATCAAGTTAAAAAAAAATCATATTCAAATTTATGTTCGATTACTACAAACGCTAAAATTGACGGGGAAATGTTAGTAGAGGTTTGTAGTGGACGAATTATTGATTGTAGTTAATAAAATTATGATTAAAACCTATCAAAATAAGAAAACTTTGTTCGGTCGTCATTTGTACTGAATATCTCTTGTTTAAAAAGATCTACGATTACTACAAACGCTGAAATTGACGAAGGACTGTTAGAAGAGGTTTGTAGTGGACGAATTATTGATTGTAGTTAAAAAAATTATGATTAAAACCTATCAAAATAAGAAAACTTTGTTCGGTCGTCATTTGTACTGAATATCTCTTGTTTAAAAAGATCTACGATTACTACAAACGCTGAAATTGACGAAGAAATGTTAGTAGAGGTTTGTAGTGGACGAATTATTGATTGTAGTTAAAAAATTATGATTAAACCTATCAAAATAAGAAAACTTTGTTCGGTCGTAATTTTTAATGAATATCTCTTGTTTAAAAAGATCTACGTTTACTATAAACGCTGAAATTGACGAAGAAATGTTAGTAGAGGTTTGTAGTGGACGAATTATTGCTTGTAGTAAAAAAAAATAGATTAAAATCTATCAAGTTAAAAAAAAATCATATTCAAATTTATGTTCGATTACTACAAACGCTAAAATTGACGGGGAAATGTTAGTAGAGGTTTGTAGTGGACGAATTATTGATTGTAGTTAATAAAATTATGATTAAAACCTATCAAAATAAGAAAACTTTGTTCGGTCGTCATTTGTACTGAATATCTCTTGTTTAAAAAGATCTACGATTACTACAAACGCTGAAATTGACGAAGGACTGTTAGAAGAGGTTTGTAGTGGACGAATTATTGATTGTAGTTAAAAAAATTATGATTAAAACCTATCAAAATAAGAAAACTTTGTTCGGTCGTCATTTGTACTGAATATCTCTTGTTTAAAAAGATCTACGATTACTACAAACGCTGAAATTGACGAAGAAATGTTAGTAGAGGTTTGTAGTGGACGAATTATTGATTGTAGTTAAAAAAATTATGATTAAAACCTATCAAAATAAGAAAACTTTGTTCGGTCGTCATTTGTACTGAATATCTCTTGTTTAAAAAGATCTACGATTACTACAAACGCTGAAATTGACGAAGGAATGTTAGAAGAGGTTTGTAGTGGACGAATTATTGATTGTAGTTGAAAAAATTATGATTAAAACCTATGAAAATTAGAAAACTTTGTTCGGTCGTCATTTTTACTGAATATCTCTTGTTTAAAAAGATCTACGATTACTACAAACGCTGAAATTGACGAAGGAATGTTAGAAGAGGTTTTTAGTGGACCAATTATTGATTGTAGTAAAAAAAATTATGACTAAAACCTATCAAAATAAGAAAACTTTGTTCGGTCGTCATTTTTACTCAATATCTCTTGTTTAAGAAGATCTACGATTACTACAAACGCTGAAATTGACGAAGAAATGTTAGTAGAGGTTTGTAGAGGACGAATTATTGATTGAAGTTAAAAAAATTATGATTAAAACCTATCAAATTAAGAAAACTTTGTTCGGTCGTCATTTTTACTGAATATCTCTTGTTTAAAAAGATCTACGATTACTACAAACGCTGAAATTGACGAAGAAATGTTAGCAGAGGTTTGTAGTGGAAGAATTATTGATTGTAGTTAAAAAAATTATGATTTGTAATAAGTTTGTAGTAATCGTAGAACTTCTTAAACATGAGATATTCAGTAAAAATGACGACCGAACAAATTTTTTTGTTTTGATAGGTTTTAATCATAATTTTTTTAACTACAATCAATAATTCGTCCACTACAAACCTCTACTAACATTTCCCCTTCAATTTTAGCGTTTGTAGTAATCGAACATAAATTTGAACATGATTTTTTTTAACTTGATAGATTTTAATCTACTTTTTTTTACTACAATCAATAATTCGTCCACTACAAACCTCTTCTAACATTCCTTCGTCAATTTCAGCGTTTGTAGTAATCGTAGATCTTTTTAAACAAGAGATATTCAGTACAAATGACGACCGAACAAAGTTTTCTTATTTTGATAGGTTTTAATCTAATTTTTTTTTACTACAATCAATAATTCGTCCACTACAAACCTTTACTAACATTTCTTCGTCAATTTCAGCGTTTGTAGTAAACTTAGATCTTTTAAAACAAGAGATATTCAGTAAAAATGACGACCGAACAAAGTTTTCTAATTTTGATAAATTTTAATCTAATTTTTTTTTACTACAATCAATAATTTGTCCACTACAAACCTCTACTAACATTTCTTCGTCAATTTCAGCGTTTGTAGTAATCGTAGATCTTTTTAAACAAGAGATATTCAGTACAAATGACGACCGAACAAAGTTTTCTTATTTTGATAGGTTTTGATCATAATTTTTTTAACTACAATCAATAATTCGTCCACTATAAACCTCTTCTAACATTCCTTCGTCAATTTCAGCGTTTGTAGTAATCGTAGATCTTTTTAAACAAGAGATATTCAGTAAAAATGACGACCGAACAAAGTTTTCTGATTTTCATAGGTTTTAATCATAATTTTTTTAACTACAATCAATAATTCGTCCACTACAAACCTCTACTAACATTTCCCCGTCAATTTTAGCGTTTGTAGTAATCGAACATAAATTTGAACATGATTTTTTTTAATTTGATAGATTTTAATCTATTTTTTTTTTACTACAATCAATAATTCGTCCACTACAAACCTCTACTAACATTTCTTCGTCAATTTCAGCGTTTGTAGTAAACTTTTTAAACAAAAGATATTCAGTAAATATGACGACCGAACAAAGTTTTCTAATTTTGATAGATTTTAATCTAATTTTTTTTACTACAATCAATAATTCGTCCACTACAAACCTCTACTAACATTTCTTCGTCAATTTCAGCGTTTGTAGTAATCGTAGATCTTTTTAAACAAGAGATATTCAGTAAAAATGACGACCGAACAAAGTTTTCTAATTTTGATAGATTTTAATCTAATTTTTTTAACTACAATCAATAATTCGTCCACTACAAACCTCTACTAACATTTCCCCGTCAATTTTAGCGTTTGTAGTAATCGAACATAGTATTGAACATGATTTTTTTTAACTTGATAGATTTTAATCTAATTTTTTTTACTACAATCAATAATTCGTCCACTACAAACCTCTACTAACATTTCTTCGTCAATTTCAGCGTTTGTAGTAAACGTAGATCTTTTTAAACAAGAGATATTCAGTAAAAATGACGACCGAACAAAGTTTTCTAATTTTGATAGGTTTTACAATCAATAATTCGTCCACTACAAACCTCTACTAACATTTCCCCGTCAATTTTAGCGTTTGTAGTAATCGAACATAAATTTGAACATAATTTTTTTTTTAACTTGATAGATTTTAATCTATTTTTTTTTTACTACAATCAATAATTCGTCCACTACAAACCTCTTCTAACATTCCTTCGTCAATTTCAGCGTTTGTAGTAATCGTAGATCTTTTTAAACAAGAGATATTCAGTACAAATGACGACCGAACAAAGTTTTCTTATTTTGATAGGTTTTAATCATAATTTTTTTAACTGCAATCAATAATTCGTCCACTACAAACCTCTACTAACATTTCAATTTTAGCGTTTGTAGTAATCGAACATAAATTTGAACATGATTTTTTTTAACTTGATAGATTTTAATCTAATTTTTTTACTTCAATCAATAATTCGTCTACTACATACCTCTACTAACATTTCTTCGCCAATTTCAGCGTTTGTAGTAAACGTAGATCTTTTTAAACAAGAGATATTCAGTACAAATGACGACCGAACAAAGTTTTCTTATTTTGATAGGTTTTAATCATAATTTTTTTAACTACAATCAATAATTCGTCTACTACATACCTCTATTAACATTTCTTCGTCAATTTCAGCGTTTGTAGTAATCATAGATCTTCTTAAACAAGAGATATTCAGTAAAAATGACGACCGAACAAAGTTTTCTTATTTTGATAGGTTTAATCATAATTTTTTAACTACAATCAATAATTCGTCCACTACAAACCTCTACTAACATTTTTTCGTCAATTTCAGCGTTTGTAGTAATCGTAAATCGTATTGAACATGATTTTTTTTTAACTTGATGGATTTAATCTAATTTTTTTACTACAATCAATCATTCGTCCACTACAAACCGTTACTAACATTTCCCAGAAACCTCTACTTAAATTTGACTGGGAAATGTAACTAGTTAAATTTAAGCGTTAGACTCACCGAAATCTGTCGTGAAACCGAAAATGAAATAGTTTTTCTAAAGTTTGCGGGACATTGTTTAAATTAGTTAATTGAATTACTACTAACACAAATAGTTATCTTACTATCTACTACCTATCGAAATCTGTCGGAAAACCGAAAATTAAATAGTTTTTTCAAAGTCGGGGACATATTTTTTATATTATTTTTTTATTCATTAGGGAATTATTACAAACGAAAATAGTTTTACTACTATCCACTACCTACCGAAATCTGTCGTTATACAGAAAATTGAATAGTTTTTCCAAAGTCGGGTGTCACTTTTTATATTTTTATATTTTTTTATTTTTTTTTTGGAATTACTACAATCGAAAATAGTTTTACTACTATCCACTACCTACCGAAATCTGTCGTTAAACAGAAAATGAAATAGTTTTTCCAAAGTCGGGGGACACTATTTTTTATTTTATTTTTTATTTATTTTTGGAATTACTACAAACGAAAATAATTTTACTACTATCCACTACCTACCGAAATCTATAGCAAAACACAAAAAAAAATTTGTTTTTCCAAAGTCGGGTGCCAAGTTCACACGGCCTATCCATTGTATATCAATAGGCTAGTTAGCTGCTGTTAAAAATTAACTTGTTGATACTGTTTTCATAAGGTAGGTTAAAACTGAATGCAATAATTGAAAAAATAATAGTAAAATCGTTTAATAAATCACCGAGTAATAAGCTTTTAAAGTTTCTAAAGTTCACCGCCTGTCCCTTTCTCGCAAAACAGAGCTCCCATCAGTGTTACTATGAAAACGCACGTTGTGACGTCAAATTCCAAAGAGATTGTATGTAAAGCTACCACAGCTTAGTATTGAGGTACTATGAAGGACTATCATTCTATTCCTGTATTTTCAGTAAAAATTGCACAGTGCTTTATTTTGATGCCGTGTCTATAATAAACTTTGTAACTCGTGCTTTCCAATAAAAAACACCGTCAGATGTAAGTAGCAAATGGTACGTGACATTGTTAAAAATAAACAATACGAAGGTCTTTGGGTTTTGCTTTGGTCATGCACCCCGATGACAAAGTAACTACTAGTGCGTTTTATCTTACTGTAATTATGAAATTGTTTATTTTCATATCTTTATGATTACTAATGAGTCAATGCATACCTACTTAGAGTACTTGCATACCTCTATACTCACCATATAAAAGTCAATTTCAGTCATAATAATAACCCCGTTTTTGTCGCCGGAAAACAGTCTCATGCCGTTTTTGGACCATTCTATAGCTGTGATTTTACTTTTGTGGAGCTCGCCAATGGTATACCTGCAATTAACACGTCAATTACTGTAATGCATGCTTGTCTAGAAGATACCTGGGGCCGTACTGTAAGCTCTTAGCGCGATTCAAATCAGAGCGTATATTGGATCGCAATGTTTTTTTTGTATGAATATTTTGACACGCAACCCAAAATAAGCTCTCTTTTGAATCGCACTTAGAGCTCACAGTACGGCCACTGTTCACCCTTGACATGAAGGGTGTCTTCAAGATAAGAGTGGACAGGTATCTTCTAGCTAGGCTATAGGCAAGGTATTCCACTCATTGATGCGAATCGCTTAGTGTGGGCTCATGGGCTGTAGGAATAAAAGGATAATAATATAAGGATGCCGAGTTTCTGGGGGTCTAGCAAAGATACCAACCACTAACGCTAACGCCACACGCTAACTCCAAAAATGTATTGAAATTACATTCGCTGCGGAAAAGTTAGCGATTTCCGAAATGTCATCCTAGTACATTTTAGAGTTAGCGTGAGGCGTTAGCGTTAGCGATTGGGATCATTGCTAGACCCCTGTTCGACTTGTAGGTGACTAATCTATGGAGACCACTCTTTTTATTTTATTTTTTCGTTTATAGTATAATTATACGGGGAGCCGATGGATGCAGGAGGCGAGCAGCCGCTCACAGTGGCGCTCTATGGGGGAGGCCTATGTTCCGCAGTGGACGTTTTCAGGCTGTGGATGATGAGGATCACGATGCTGATAATTATTAGCGTAAAAAAAAATTGACGTCAAATATCTGACCTTTCGACTTTAGGCTCGACCTTCGGCTTGAAGTTATCAGGTATGTTCTCGGGGTGTTCCTTGGGTATCTGGAAGACGGTGACCTGCCCAGCGGCGTTGCCGGCGCCCACCATGTAGTCCACTGTACTTACGATCTTCACGAATGTGATCGGAGAGTTCGAAGCCTGGACAACATAAGAAAAACAATAAAAGATATTATTACTATGGGGTCCCATCAGGTACAAACGAAAAATAGCCCAAACTTGAAAAAAATGTAGTATTCGTGTCTAGAGAGTTGCTAGTTAGTTTCCAGTGTATTCATTAGGTCCAATACTTCGCCAACCCGCAATAAATGTCGCTTGTTAATCTTGCGTTATGCAGAAATAAATAATTCGTAAAATAGCCCGCGTTATTTCGTTGTATGGGATGAGGCATCAGTACTGTAGGTATTATATTATCTGGGTTAATACCTACTTAAATAAGGAGTGAGGGAAAAAAGCTAGTGAGGAAAAGGGAACACACCAAATAATACTATCATGTCATCGGCCCAATATATTCCCACTGCTGGGGCATGATTTTCTCTCCCACACAAAGCGTGTAACCAATGGTCCACTACGCTGGCCAAGTGCGGGTTGGTGGATGACACTTGTCCTCGAATTATGTGGTTCTTAAACATGGCGATTTCCTCGCGATGTTTTCCTTGATACCTTCACCGTTGTAAGATTGAGTGTAAATTCTGTACTTGAAAGTCATTGGTGCAAGGCTGAGCGGTATTTGAACCTGGGTGCGTCTTTTTAAAATCGCACGGGTCACCGCTGAGCCACACTCGCTCTAATGTGTATTAGTAAGGGGCAAGCAAGTTGAGCCTTGGCAAAGAATATAATAATTATACCTTGTCTAACGCGAAAAGAACCGACACTCATGCATGTGTGCTCGTTAAAGCGCTGTGTGCGCGCCGAAGCGGTCGCTCTGGCACGCACCTCACGTGTGGCCTTGGTGTAGCGAGGCATTGTGCGATTTTACTACAACGCAGGACACATTGTGCCTCATTCTTTTTGGCACTTCAAAGATTTGAGGATGGACTTTGATTAGGCAAGTATAAAAATGAAATTAATCACAATTTTCCTTTATTACAAATAGCTACAAGTTCAAAGTAATCTTACCGACGGACCGATAGCTCAGTTGGTAGTGGCCCTGCCTTCTGAACTGAGTGTGGGTTCGATTCCTACGCAGGACCAACATTTGTGTGATGAACATAGATGTTTGTTCTGTGTCTGGGTGTTATATTGTGTTCTATGTATGTATGTACTAATGTATTTACAAACTAAAAAGTATTTAAGTATTATAACAGTTATCTAATTCCCATGGTACAAGCTTTGCTTAGTTTGGGCTAGATGGCGCTGTGTGAAATGTCCACACGTATTTATTTTATATTTTAATTTACAAAATAATAAGTTTTTTATGTAAACAAATTGCCGTGACGAGCTACTCGTCAGACTGGTGTTAAGCGTCACGGTCGCCCATAACTGTTTACAGTGCCACTCAGAACTCATTTTAAAAATTAAAGTTTTAGTTCAGTTTTATAATCTTTACGATTCATGAAAAGTTGATGAAGTTCATTGTACAAAGTTCATCCCTATCAGTTCAGCCATCAAACTAACTGATAATATTTCAATTTAATAATGAAATCAAATCCAGAGACATCTAATACAACAGTGACAAAACTTTTTATCACAACACGTTAATAATACTTTTATTAAATATTTAAAATAACAGAACCATACATTTTGAGATAACAAAGTACTTTTAGGTAGCACATAATATATTACAAACAGACATGTTACATTTCCAGTTCCAGTGTAAATGAGCAAATAAGTATCCAGCCATTAGCATATTCACAATATGCCTTGTTATCAGCTGCTTATCACAAGATGAGCATGAAATGAAATGTGGAAATGTCCTTTTAAAAACAACCAAGAGTGGCCTGTGTCACATTTCCATGATAGATAACATAAGAGGCTTCCTACAGTTACATCCACAGTTTATCTCTTTATGTGCACATACTCCTAGTTTACAGGGATATAAGTAATCCTACATTGATCTTGATAGAGTTAGCAATCTGCATGCAAAATTTCATGAGTTGTGAAAGGCAAAACAAACACACAACCACATTGTATATTGCACATCAATTATAAATAAATGTAATATCTTAAGCACAATATTCTGACAGATAAATTAATATTAGTTTTATCATGGGGTCCCATCAGGTACAAATGAAAAATAGCCCGAATGTGAAAAATATATAGTGATTGGTCGTGAGCTATACTAGTCAGTGTCCAGTGTATTCATTGGGCCCAATACTTCACTATAACGCAATAAATGTTGCTTGATAATCTCGCGTTATGCAGAAATAAAATAATTCGTGAAATAGCCCGAGTTATTCTGTTGTATGGGATGAGGCATCTGTACTGTAGGTATTATATTATCTGGGCTTTTATTTGTTTTAATTTTAAAATAGGAATAAATGTAATGCATTTAACATATTCTCATTTCAATATTTAATTAATTATTATATTTTTATTTATTTAAGACCCAACCTCTAAAAAATGACCCAACTCAGTTGTCCCACCTAGATGGACTATTTCAAGCTGGACTGTAAAATAAAACCTAATATGAAAGTAAGAATATGAGCCAAAATTAAACTTTAAATAATTATGCTGATGATGATAATTAATAAAAATAGCTTAAATTTAAAAAAAAAATAAGTTGTAAGTAGTTTATTTTCCATACTAGCCTAATCACTATCAGCTGTAGTCTACTTTATACTATTTTATTTATTTATTATGCAAAAATTACAATCTCAGTTAAAATTAACTGCGCTATAAGCCTTGCAGGTTGGTATACCCAACCCAATGATATTTAACACATGGAAATCTTTTATTTTATGGAATATGAATAATCAATCTTTACTCAACACTGTAACAAAAATGTTCAGATGCTCACTGAATAAATTAAAAAAACCTTATTACACATCAGCTCAAGAAAAATATTGACTCAACTGTTCAATTCAAATCATTACAAGGTCAAAGAAACTGGACAGTACCCATTATGCTATAGGTGCAGGCATACAGTGTTATGTATGTAGGTTTCTACAGAATGCCAAGTTGTGGCATAGCAGCCTACTTATTATATAACTGTGGACCATTGATTGTGGGTTGAATACAACATATACATATCTATCTATCCATATGTTAAATATTGCAAAGGTACTTTCATTCAAAAGAACTAAATGTTTTTTATAAACACAGGTACAGTAACATTAGGACGTAGTTTAAGGGCTGAACTGTTAGAATAAAGATAGTTATAATAGGAAACGAGATACCTACCACAATATAAGTTTAAAATGCTTATGAATAAGGTGTAATGATAAAGTTTAATTTTATAAAATAGTAGTAACCAAATTATTGATCAACCAGTTTGCAAAAGTTTATGCAATTTCAGTTCCCCGATATATCGCTCTATACCTATAGGTACATTTATTAATCCAGGGGAAAACCCTCAGAAGCGCAATGACTTACCTCACATCTTAGCCTCTGGATATTGCCCTTTTTCCTATCGTACCAGTAAACCAGGCCGACGTTAGTGCCCAGTGCGATGTATTCGCTTACCGCATCCACGCAAGTCAAGCACAATTCACTGGAAAATATCCCAGTTTGTATTCGTGGTGGAATTAAGTTCAAAACATGCGAACATGGGGTCCATTCACGGACGAAACCCTCTTCTGAACCACCTGATACCTCCATTTAAATTTCACGTTAATTTATCAGTTTCTAAGAGACTACTAAGTTTTATATGACATAGCCGCGCGAGCTTGTATTGTAACAATAAATTAATTAATATTATGAAATATTTACGCGAAAAAAACACTGACGTAAAAAAAAACTGACGAACAGTCGCAACCCAATTTTTGACATTGACATATTTTTTATTATAGACAGCTAGATAACTTGCAGCTTGAAAACTAGCAGTCTAGCAGTACAGTAAATCGATCGATTTTGCGGAAATTACCGTTTTCTCAAACGTTTCAAGCACTATTGTTGCCAACATAACCATAACATTGACATTTTGGTTTTTTGGCGGGAATGCGGAAATGTTCACGTCGTTGCATTGTATTATTTCTCAAAACTTGTGCTTTTTCCAGTATTAATGTTTAAAATTGGTGGCGTTTTACGCATTAAGTGCTGAATTACGAGCATGAGTGTGGGTAAGTGATATAATGTGGTGAAACATGAGTTTTCGTGTTGCTTCCAAAATTCCATAGAAGCTTCTAGTAAAGTTGCCACCACTTTACTGGAGCATGACTTAGACTGGACTACGACTACCTGACTTAGACTGGACTATGACTATGACTAAGACTTGACTTTACGTGATATATTCTTTAACGATGAAAAATTACAATACTTGACACTGGCTAAATACACGAGGTGTGGAGCCAAAATCTAAGAAAAAAAAAAAAAAAAAAAACATTGACATTTGACACTTTTGATAGCCAGCCAAGTTGTACATTTGTCATAGAGGTGGGTCGTACTAGGTAAATCGAGATACTAGGTGACTCGGTGACTGTGACTTGGAAATACTAGGTTCAAATACCTGTGAAAAAATACTAGCAAGTATTTTTTACTTGTATTGAATCTACGGCTGCGGTGACAAAGTCACTGTGCGTTATGGTTTGCATCGTATTGGTGTGACGTGCGTGACTGTGTATTTCTCCGCCGCGCCGTCGTACATAAATCATTAAAAAGAGATGGGCAAGGATAATTTGTGTTGTTTCAACTTACAACTGAAAACTTTCCTTCATGCTCACAACAGGCTTAGGACTGTCAGTTTAGTACTAAAATATAATATATAGCACGTTAAAACTGGCGCATTTCAAAGTTTTCAATTCATCATTATTTACATATTTTTTTATAAATTAAGTAGCTGTATTTTTTTGTATATTCTTATTTTTCTATTTTTTTTTTATTTTTTTTTATATATTTTTTTGATTTTGCACATTATACAGTTCTTTTTATTTTATATTCTAGTATATACATTATAGTTCTTTTTATTTTACATTCTACTATATACATTAAAGTTTTTTTTATTTATATATTTACAAAAATTACATCGAGTTTTGGTGCAAAAACAATAATTGCTGTACTTTTCTGCAGCCAAGGCGCGTTCGCCTTTCGTTCAAAATATTGCCAGCGGCAGAAAAAATGCGTTCACATGGCACGGATGATGCCATGGCATTCAGTTTTTTGACAACGATTTTGAAAATTGTTGGATACATTGTCTTGTGCTCTTTCCACCATTTTAAGGGACATCCATACCTATCCAGCACAGGTTCATCAAGATATCTCTGAATTTCGACGAGGGCGCGCGAGTGAGCTGTGCCTTCGGGTTGGTGGTTGGCCATTTTTTCTTGATAATCACGCCATATTGATTTGACTGTCGGAGTTGGAACCGGAGCATCTGTTTCTGATGTTGTCGGTTGTGTCTGAGAAATATTAGCTTGCTGTTCAGATGTGACTAATCCTATTATGCGCCTCTTAGTTTCATCGGCTGTTGAAACATCTTCGAAGTATAACTTGAACCTCGGATCTAGAAATGTGCAGTTTCCGTAAGTTTTGCTTCTGTCCAAGTTTGGAAATCTGTTTTGCAGGCCTCCTAATAAGTCTTGGAGCACCATCTCCACAACGGGATAAAATATGTCACCAGGCGTTTGTACATTTTCTAGAGCCTTTCGCAGCCCTGTGGTTATAGGTATAACCAGGCTTCCCGTAACATATTTTTCACCGCTGATTTCACGGGTGACCTCTTCACATGGTTCCAAAACTTTGCATAGCTGCCGGCAAACGTCCCATTCGTAAGCCGTAATTAATTCCATCCCGAGATTGGCCATAGCACTATTTAAGGCTTCTTTTATTTCTACGACCCGCTTCAGCATGTAAAAAGTCGAGTTCCATCTTGTGCTGACTTCTTGAATAGGACGCTTGGCAGAGTGCCCTGCTTGTTCTTGAAATTTTTTTAATTGTTCCCATGCTATATTACTTTTTTTGAAGTGTCTGACTATATTTTTTAATTTTTCTAATAAGCTTTTGATTTCCTGAGCTTTCAGCGCATCCTGTACCACTAGATTTAGAGTGTGGCTGTAGCAAGGAAAATGCTTCCAGCCTAATTCCTTCTCTATGGCGCTTTTTATGTTGCGTCCATTGTCAGATATGGCAATCAACACCTTATTCGTAATTTGCCATTCATCGCAGATCTTTTTAATATCGCGTGCTAAGTTCTGACTCGTGTGGCTTCCCTCAATCGGTGTGCAGTCTAACAAAATCGACTTTATACTACATTGGGTCTCTTCAATGTAATGACCTGTGACACCCAAGTAAGAGTCATTCGTAGAAGACGACCAAATATCTACTGTGATACATATTGACTTCACTTCGCGAAGTACTTGATCTTTTTTTTCTTTCTTCATTTTTTCGTATTCAGCAGGAAGCATACTATTAGCAAAATATTTTCTGCTGGGTATAGTATACCCAGGGAAAGCAAACTGTATAAGTTCCCTGAAACCACGCAATTCTACAGTTTGAAAGGGTTGCATATCGTAACTTATTAAGTTCATGATTTTTTTGTCGATTTCTTTCTTATCCTGTGCAGTTCTCTTTTTTGGCATATATTCAGTAATGGCCTGGTAGGTTCGCCTCACTACCCTTGGAGGTACAGATTGTGGAAGTTGACAAATACCAGTATCGGGTACCCTCGCAGTCTCATCTCTTTGATGAGACAAACCTGCCTGAGGCTCTTCCAAGTTGATTTGCTGTGCCTGGAACTGGACCTGGGGAACTTGCGCTACAATTTGAATGGTAGGATGCTTTCGACCTAAATGCTTCCTTAAATTAGAGACGGATGTCTTAAATGATAACTGCGTTTTACAAATGTTACACGACGCTAAAGAACCACCAACGTCCTGGAAATGGTCCCAAACCACACTCATTTTCCTATTCACCATTTTTTCCCGTCAAAAGTACAATTCAAATTAAAACTTTCACGCTACAATCCTTGAAAACATTTAAAAAGTTTTCTTCACTTCACAAAATTTAACAACACAAAAACAATAATACCAACAATAGAAAAAACCGTTTGTTTACTAAAAGTTGCACAATCGAAAATGAACGATATGCTTATACTACGCAATGCATTATAACTCCTAACACTACTTACTAAAGCACACTTTTGCTTAACATTATTATCCTGTAGGATTTTAATCTTCTATCTGCTTACGACGCATGCGCGACTTTATTACCCAGCCACGATAGATGTTCAAACGGTTTTCTAATGTTTTTCTACGTTCTGAATTTAGCCGTATTCTACTACACTCCGGTATCTTCAGAGCTGCCAGAAAGTTACGAAGACTACGAAGTTAGTAACTTTTGAGTTCGTTAATGTTTTTAATAATTAGGTATAATTTAATGTGGTTTTTAGTCTCATTAACTAATAATAAAAAACATGATATTTCTATTATTTAAGTATGTTATGTTATAACTTTAACATTTATTTTTAATTTTTTGTCTGTCTGTCCCATTGAACACGCATCACGCTGGAACTACTGAACGGATTTGGCTGGATTTGGTATGGTTATAGCTGATTATGCAGAATAATATTTACTAGCACTTATTAGCACTTTTTGTTTTCTAATTCGGCCAAGTGCGGGTTGCCCAAGCAATGATGAGCAAAATACACGATTGGGACCAACCACCGACCAAGGTCACATATGTCTCACCTTGGTCAGGTTGGTGTGAAATCCGACTGAATTAAGACACCAACCACCATCCACACGATCGGTTTTATACCAACCCGACCAAGGTGAGATAAATGTGACCTTGGTTGGTGGTTGGTCCCAATAGTCTATTTTGCTTTTAAGGATGTAATTTTTATTCAAGATTTTTTGTTAATATATTATAATTATATTATTATTACTTATCAATTTTAACTTTTATAAAAAAAAATTGAATAAAAATACCGAAGAAGTCGAAGGGAAGATAGAAGAGAAAGGTAAGGCTGTGCCTCTATTGCCGTCCCGCCCGTCAGCTCAGCGGGTCAGCTAGTTTTTATGAATATAAATGTTACGAAGTAGTTGGATTTATTTCTGTTACGTTTTATTTTATTTGGTAATTACACACCCTGATAAATATTGTATGTTATTTTATTTATTAAGAATACAATACTTACACACATCTAATATAATACATCTTACGTATTTTACGGCACCTTCTGGAAGAGATGAGGCAAACCAGGACCACACGGACAATTCGTTATCGATGATTGTATCTAAAATGTGCGGTGTAAAAAATAAACAAAGAACATAATGAGAAATGCTTAATTCCTAATATTAATTATTGTGTATTTTTTATTTTTATAGCAGTATTGCCTGCTCAGCGTAATCTACAGATTAATTTGAAAAGGAAAAATTAGACTCACGAGCGGGTATTGAACCCGCATCCATCCATCCCTCAAGCCGGGATATGTTTACTTAAGCTACCGTGACATGTGGTCTCATGTACCCAAAATGTTGTGTATACCTTAAAAATGTTATTCGATGTTATTATTACATAACGTATTAAAGTAATGTCTCATTAGAATTTCTATGCGTATAATTTTTTTCGGGAATTATTAGCAAATCGCGATCTTTTTTAGTCAAAGTTACGATCCCCTAAAAAATGAAGTTGGCAGCACTGCACGCACACAATGACACTGTCACAGTTCCTGGAAAAATACTAGGTGTGTCTCTCTCTGGAACGCTACCGACGCCTACGAGAAAAAAGGAAGCACCTATTACTTTTGCATACTCTCACACTCTCACAGCACAGTCTCGAGCGGAGTACATTGCTGAATGGTGAATGAATGCAAAGTCACAGTGTCGCTGTGCCTTGTGGTATTTTGTCGCTGTGCCTGGTGGTATTTTGTCGCTGTGCCTGGTGGTATTTTGTCGCTGTGCCTGGTGGTATTTTGTCGCTGTGACTGACTGTGACTTTCTTTTATCAGTGACTTTTACCTGTGACGATAAATACGCCTCACGCCTAATTTGTCAATTTCTTGTCAATTTGTGTGTGGAACAGGCTGGAGGGCTTTTATTACTTATTTTGGTGATTATCTCGTTGAAATGGCTGAAACAGCTACGGAAATCCCTATAACTATCGAGGAGACTGTAAGGGAATCTTTAAAAAATGTGACGGATAAACCACCAAATAGTATTGAAGGCATTGCTATCGCCTACTTGAGTTTAGTGATTATGGCCATATTACCGATATTTTTCGGGTCTTTTCGATCAGTGAAGTACCTGAAAGAACAAAAGGTGAGTGGGTCGTCATATGTGTAATCCTAGAATGTCATTTTATCTCATGTTTTTGTTGTTTGGTTACCGCCAATAAGAAGGCGGCACGATAAGTCTCCGTGGCATATTGTCGCGCCACACGCCATTCATTGCAGCTGATGTTGGATCAATAATAACCACCGAGACACTTTAACATGTGTCCCTGCGGGGACTTGTTGCATGTTGTCCTTCTGCACCTGCTTGATACCATATTTTTCATATCTTGAATTTTATTGTGATCAAAGAACTTATGGTTATTTATATGATAGTAAGTTCAGAGTCATCATCATCATTAACAGCCTGAAGACGCCCACTGCTGAACATAGGCTTCCCCCAAAGAGCGCCGCCTTGAGCGGCCACTCGCCTCCTGCATCCATCGGCTCCCCGCGGTTTTCCAGATTGTCGGTCCACCGAGTGGGGGGCCGGTCTACGCTGCGTCTTCCGGTTCGTGGTCGCCACTTGAGAACCATTCTTCCCCATTGGTCGTCAGTTCTGCAAGCGATGTGGCCAGCCCACTGCCATTTCAACTGCCATATCGGTCACTTTAGTTCTCCTGCAGATCTCCTCATTGCGGATCTTATCCCGCAGGGAAACACCTAGCATAGCTCTCCCCATAGCTCAGAAGCTTAGCTTAAGTTTAGAGTATGAATGAAAAACTTGAGAATGTATTGAGTACTAAGGTTATGAAAAATTAGTTTTAAAAAAGTGCTCTTTCCTACTACTTGTGCAAGCAATCTGGCACAGAGCAGAAAAGAAAACTCACATGCAACTTTGATTACATCTGTAATGATGAAGCATAAAGAATCTTTACTTTGATTAGATGTAATTTCTCATTCTTGAATAGCAAAACATTTTTGACTTCATCCTCATGCATTAATTTTTGCTTTTGATTTCCCTTAGGATGCAGGGGAGCGTACAGAAACGATGTCAAAACGTGATGCATTAATGTTCCCCGTGATAGCATCCTGTGCCCTCTTCGGCCTGTATGTCTTCTTCCAGTTTTTCTCCAAAGAGTACATCAACCTGCTGCTCACGGGGTATTTCTTCTTCCTTGGAGTGCTGGCACTGAGTCATCTGCTCAGGTATGTGCAGTTTATTACCTAGAATAATGTATTAGATGTCCCCATGGGTTCTTTTTTCCCATGGGAATTTTTACTTTATTTGCATAAAAAGTATCCTGGTAGTTTTAGCCATCTCTGCATCATCCAAATAAGTTCCACACAATGAAATAAACTTTTATTTTTTTCCTTTACTTACTTAAAAATACTAATGCTTATGACTTGATCAGCATTTTCTAAAATGGTTAAGAGACAACAATTATTATGTTTGAATATTATTATTAATTACATTGGAAAGTTTTACACAGAGCAAATGCTTTTTAAATTACATCAACATTGCCATGAAAAGGAAATGTAATAAAATTACTTGCTAATCTAGCTCTACTGTTCTGTTACATAAATAGGCTGTGAAATTGCATTAGCCATTGTGCAACTTTCCACATAAACTATTATGTATTGGTATTGCAGTACTTACCAATAACTGTTTAAATATACATCTTTTAAAATTTGTTAGACAACGATAATTTTGATAAAGCCTAAATAAAATTAAATACTTTTAGTAAATGCAAGTGATCTAGTTGTGACTTGCTCACCTGGATATATTATAATTTTAACTAAGTTAATAACTTGCTTAAAATAACGAATGCTGAATAATGTTTAATTATATTATTATTAACTACAACCAATAACAGGAAAACTATGAAGCAGGTTCTTTGCAATTTGTTTTTTTTTAATTCTCTGTTAGCTAGAGATAAGGAAGAATATGTAAATTCCAATATTAGGCATAACTGTGTCTTAGTAGCGACATACATTGTAGAAGGTCAAGTCTCCAAACGCAACTAATTGATAATATTATTTCCTTAACTGTGAAGTGATAGTAATGTTCATCTGACTTTGTAAAATAATACATTTGTTGTTACATTTACATTTTGGTGTTGTTACATTTCAATATATTTAAAAGTAATATCTTGTCTGTTTGTTTGTGTGGCAAAAAGGCTGAAACACTGTTTAACTGTTTATAAAGATATTGTTGGTTAAAAATCTTAGTCTTGATAAATAAATACAAAAAAAAAACGAAATCGACATGACCCATAAAAAATTCGACATTTCTCTCGAGAAAGCGTCTGATAAACGATCACAAGGATCACATTATATAAAATTCTCTTCCATATTCATTGGTGTAATACTTTCTCCAGAGAAGAGATGTTTTATCGATTTGTATAGCTCATGCTATCCGTGGTGGAAAAGGGTATAGGATATGTTTTATCGCGATAAACTATTCCATGTGTGCGAAGCCTCGGGCAGCATTTAGTTTAAATCATATACCGATAAAAAGTTAGTTTGCAATGTAATGCCACTGATAATGTTAATTATGAATTATACAACACTGCACAGAGCACGTCATTGTCTTGACATATCAATACACACCTACACAGTCTAGCAAAACGATGTCTCAGTCATTTCATTATCTACAGCGGTAAAGTACGTAGTCTAATGATAAGCTTCAGCCCCACCGGCGCATCTGCAAAGCGGCAGCTATTTGCTATCCATCGCTGCCCGCGGCGATCGCGGCGCGGACTGTCTACAAATACGGGCAGCGATGGATGCCGAATGGCCGATTTTGATGCTTTACTGACTCCACTTCACCCTGTGTGACCACAGAGCAAAAAAAAAAACGGTTCCCCTCTACAGCAAAGCGTAATTTGTTTCATAGCTCTGTGTGTGTGACTGAAGCTTAGGCATGGTCTTTTGATTTGATGGACAATAGGCCTCCTAATAATATCCTGCTATTTTTTTATCACACAAATTAATAATATTCCCCAAAAAATAAACAGTCGTGAAAACAAAAATGAATATTGCAAAAATATCAAAGTTACAAGCATTTTAAAATACAGTAATAGAAAGAGACAGTTCAAACGTGTAGCTCCTTCATACCTCATTTCTAAGATGTGGTAGCTTACATACAATCTCTGGCATGTGACGTCACAACGTGCCTTTTTATGTAACTGGGATAGCTCTGTTTTGCGAGAAAGGCACAGGCGATGACTCCAGAGACTTTAAAACCTTATTACTCCATAATTTATTTACCACTTTTATTATTTTTCTTCAATTATTGCATTAATTTTTAACCTACTCTATGGACATATTATTAAGTAGTTAATTTTGAATAGCAGGACACTTGTGTATATATTTGTTCCCCGCAGCCCAATAATCTCAATAATGGTCCCCGCGTCGGTGCCCAACACTCCGTACCACATCCACTTCACGAGCGGCGCGGGCGACGCGCGCGATGACATCATCAACTACAAGTTCACCTCGTATGACGTCATCTGCGTCATCATCTCCCTCTGTCTCGGGGCTTGGTACCTCATAAAGAAGGTAAGATACAAGTGGAGGAGTGTGAAACTGTGGAGAATGTGGTGCTGCACTGTGTGGTCGCGGAAAATATAAGAATTTATATGGGCCCACGCGTTGGTTTCATACTGCGACGGCTTTGAAGATCGCTCATCATCATCACCATTATCATGCTCTGGAACAATCGCTATCAGTGCACCCGCATTGTCATTGCCATCACTACCAACGCTGGAGCTGCTTTGCCAGCGACCCAAGCCTGTGCCGCTATTTTAAGGAGTGGGATGGCTAGGGTAGATAGGCTGACAGGGGGAATGCACAAATCACCCTATGCGGGACGTCATATCGCCCCCATTTAGAAGTAGAACTGTAGCAGTTTGACTGCCGAAGGTAGAGTGTGAAAAAAAACTGAATGGCGGCTGTGAAGTACGCTGCAAGCTCCCCGCACGCTGCGCAAACCACTTACCTCTTCTCGCGCACATCTAATTTTTGCTACTGCGCAGCGTATCGCGCCGACTTCACAGCCGCTATCGCACTCTACTTAATACACTGCGAAAGTGCGAACGTATTCAGCCGAACGTTCGGTGACGGCTGGTGTGGTGTGGCCGCTGTCCATAGTTGCAAATACTGTCATAATCTAGATGGCTAAATAATTTGCATATTTCATCATTCAACATAATTAGTACCTTGCTAAAACAAATGATATCATCAGAAATATACATGTTTGTTTTGACATTACTTCTCATCCTGCGGCCTTGCCAACTTAACATGACAATAGCTACTGAATGCGGAGATAATTTTCCTTGCGATCAATGGGTCCGTGTCGCCGACGCGTATTATCATCGCATAATTATGACACGCGCGCTCGATTTTAGTGATATGGCACGTCCCGGGTATTATCCCATCATAAACGTACGCACATCAGTTCACAGTCATCATAATTAAAATATCTATTCTGTGACTAGTCTGAAACTAGAAATAGATCATAGAAATTTCATCACAATCGGTTCAGCAGTTTCATTAGATAAATCGAAGTAACCGGGACAAAAATCTACTTCATAAAATTATTCAAGTATTTTTTCTCAGCATAAAATCAAGGCGATTGAAGTTGGTTTCATTTTCTTTTTTTAAAGAACCTTTTACAAATAACAAGATGTAAGAGTATTTTTAGTAAGTTAAGGAAAGCCAACTAAAGCCTTGTGAATATGGCGTATAATATTGTTACAAACAGCACTGGATCGCCAACAACCTGTTCGGCATCGCGTTCGCCATCAACGGCGTGGAGCTGCTGCACCTGAACAACGTGGTCACCGGGTGCATCCTGCTCTGTGGACTCTTCCTCTACGATATCTTCTGGGTGTTCGGGACCAATGTCATGGTCACCGTCGCCAAGTCATTCGAGGCTCCCATCAAACGTGAGTACAATTATTGAAGCTAGCTAAAGTTCATTAAGAGAAATTTGCAACTATAACTTGCATCTGGATTAAAACATGGTAATTTTTTTAGTACTTAATGGGGGAACATATTAATGGGCTGTTCTGCTCCTGTCTGTCTCCACTTGGGGACAAACGAGGATATAAATTCTTTTGTCCCCCTGAATTGAAATTTACTACAAACAAGAATAAATATTTCCCTGACTGTCCCTGACTGTTTTGTTGAACATCTGTTAACACAATTTAATTTTTAATTAGACAAGAAGTCTTTATTTTCGTAATAAAATTTCGGTATTGATATATCTTCAAAAATGTCGCGATACTCGCAATGCGCAAGCGAGATATGGAACCACTTTTGAAACAATTTTTTTAACCACATCCCATGTTCCATGTATATTGTTTGATTGTGTTATCATCGTAGACTGCGTCATCGCTTTCCATCAGGCGAGACAGTCGTCAAATGCTTTGCCTATAATGAATAAAAAATTGTTTCCAGTGGTGTTCCCACAAGACCTGCTAGTGAACGGGCTGAACGCGAGCAACTTCGCCATGCTCGGTCTCGGCGACATCGTGGTTCCCGGCATCTTCATAGCGCTACTGCTGCGCTTCGACAAGAGTCTGCAACGGAACAGCGAGTTCTACTTCAGGTAATATCATGGATTTATTACATATTTAGCCATATTTACAATCGCAGTAATATTTATGTTGGTTGATGGTCCGTCATTTATAAACCGATCTAGATAACTAGTGTTCCGGTATGCCACTAGTATAGCCTTAGAGCATTTATAATCTAGGCAAGGCGTACCCCTCTGCCGGTCATATAGCGCTATTTGGTCATACACATTATCATAGTGTGCGTGTAAACACTGCGTCACTACGCTGAATTATATAATTGTGTGCGGCGTGCGTCTACTCGCGCGGTTTGCGCGTGTGTTATACGTGTTTACCTCGTCCCCGTAAAAATCGGCAGCAAATCTTGCGGATTTTAACGTCAACATCTCCATTCTTAGAGCATTTAAAAAAGGAGGTGGCAAGGCAAGGCGTTCCCCTCTGCCGGTCATATGGCGCTACTTGGTCGTCTACAATATCATAATGTGCGTGTAGACACTGCGTCACTACGCTAGTTTATGTAACGGTGTGCGTGTTTTAAGATCCCGGGGGTCTAGCAAAGATACCAACCACTAACGCTAACGCCAAACGCTAACTCTAAAACTGAATTGAAATGACATTCGCTGCGGGAAAGTAAGCGATTTCAGAAAATGTCATTTCAGTACATTTTGGAGTTAGCGTTTGGCGTTAGCGTTAGTGGTTGGTATCTTTGCTAGACCCCCGGGATCTTAAAACACGCACAAGAAATGGTGCTTGCGGATTATAATAATAATAATCATTTATATAACGTTGACATATCCATTGGTTGGTCTAAGTGTAAGAGTATATGCATAGTGTCAGCGGGCCCGATAGCTCAGGTGGTAGTATCCCTGCCTTCTGAACTGAGGGCTGTGGGTTCGATTTCTACTCAGGACAAAAATTTGTTTGATGAACATAGATGTTTGTTCTGCGTCTGGGTGTTATATTGTATTCTATGTATGTATTTACAAACAAAAAAGTATATAAGTATTGCATCAGTTATCCGGTTCCCATAGTACAAGCTATGCTTAGTTTGGGGCTAGATGGCGCTGTGTGAAATGTCCACAGATATTTACTTTATTTACATACGCGGCGGGTTCCAGGGCGACGTTCGTGGCGTACATCGCGGGCCTGCTGGCCACGATCCTCGTGATGCACGTGTTCCGGCACGCGCAGCCCGCGCTGCTGTACCTGGTGCCCGCCTGCATCGCCACTCCCCTCTCGCTCGCACTCCTGCGCGGGGATATCTCGGCGCTCTTCACGTGAGTATCGCAACAGTACTGCGGCCACTGCTCTACATACGGCGGATATGCCCAAAGCTGGCTCTTGCGGCACCCAGGGGAAGATGTATAGGTTCCATAGGTTAGTTCATGTCATGTCTGTAGGTTACACCTGATTGGTTCATGTAGCCAGTGTCAAGTTTGTAAGTTCCACCTGATTAGTTCATTTAGCCAGTGTCAAGTTTGTAAGTTCCACCTGATTAGTTCATGTAGCCAGTTTCAAATTTGTAAGTTCCACCTGATTAGTTCATGTAGCCAGTGTCAAGTTAGTGAAATCCACCTGATTATTTCATTCCAGGGTCAAATTTATAGGTTCTACGCGATAAATGTACGTAGTCAGAGTCAAATTTATAGACTCTGTTATTAGGCCCTTTGATGATAACAATTCCGTGCTCATAAAAATAATGTATTTTGCAGATACGAAGACCAGCCCGCGCTCCCTCCTACGGCTGACACAGACAAAGCCAAGAAGACTGAGTAGACGCACAAACATACTTACTGTAAGCTCACTGCCCGTCCACAGTCTCCGCCACGCCACCCATGACAAACATTCAGAATTCAACGTTACAATGGGCCTATTGCAAGTTTCAAATAGAACGCGTTAACGCGACAACCGCGTTGGCTGAGTAAAAACAATAAGTGTTCATGAACGCGCCTATACGAGCGCTGTACGTGTCTCCATAAGAACTGAGCGTAAAACGCACACGGTTTACGCGTTCACATGTAGCAAAAATTACAACCAGGGCTCAGCTTTTAACAGAAAACTAATATTATAATCACATTGACATCTTGAGCCCAACTTCCAAATGTGAGCTTTCCTGCACTGTTACGATGCAAAGGTCTTGTCTTTTGGACTCGTCAATGTATCAGTTGCCATGGTCCTTTGGGCTACTCATCAGTCACAAATATGAAAATTATAATTATTTACATTCAGCCCCTTTACCATAGACCGGTGGAAAAATTTACTATTTCTTGAAATTGAGTTAAATAGGAGATACGTTTTTGTCGCTGGTCTGTACTAAAGGCGATATATTTTGAGTTAACATTCAGTGGGCGGGCCATTCCATGTAAATGTATTTTTTTTTATCAATTAATAAGGTGAGGGACCATGGCTTGTGACAAACGAAAGCCATCGTTTTTAGTTTTGACTAGAATTTATGGGCGTAAACTTAATACTTTTACGGTATTTACTTCAATGTTGTATCTTCCATGGGAATATTAGTACTAGATTATAAAAATTAGTAAATCCGCCAATATTAATCTGCGGACCTGTAAGGTTTGTAGAATCTGTCTACTTATGGCAACACAACGATCCGTATTATTCCATGGTTGTTTTATTGCGTATAAATAAAAAGCATTAGACCTAAATTTTGCTTGCGGCAACACAAGATATTTCCGTATTATTTCATGGTTGTTGTATTGTACAAAATAAATTACTTTTTAAAAGCATATTAAATATTTTTATTACTATTATTTATAAAATTAAGCTTTTTTTTTATATAAAAATCGCTGTAGGTATATACTTGTTTCGTTCCAATAATGCAATCTATTTAGATTAAGTTTATTTTTGTTGAAATTATAAACCTTTCTCATAATAACTGTATTTTTCCTAGTTACCAGCGCCGAATGGTATTTCAATGTTGTGAAATTGTAACCATTAAAAATATCTAAGTACAATAAAGTATACATTCGGTGGATATATACAGCTCTTTCTTTTTCTAGTTCTCACGAAAATTATTGATGATCCTACAAGTCCCACCGCGTTGTCCATTCGGGGCAACCCCGGAATATATAGGTTACGAGTATAACAAACTTACGAGAAACTAGTATTGATTGCGAACTTAGCTTACCGATCACTTTGCCTAACCTGCGAACTAAATTACAGAAATAAAATTAAATCAAATTAATGAAACACATTTTAATTTAGTATTACATTTTAGTTTAATTAAATGCTTTGTTTGTATATACATTTTAAATTATTTTACATTTAATTTAAATAAATAAACAGGAAATCTTTATTAGGTTACAATGGGTAGTCTTATAGCTAAAAATATATCTTCCAGACAACCTCAGATACGGTGTTGAACTGAGTGAAAACTAAACCTGTACTAGACTGTGAGAATCGTCATGTAATAAATAACAACAAAAAAACATAACTTACAACTTTTCACTTTGTCGCAAGCCGATAAAACTCCACACCCCACCGCGGTTGCACGAAAGAGATGGAGATATATAAATATACTTTGAATAAAAAAGGGGACTTCCCGCATCCATCCATTCCTAAAATCGGGACATGCTTTACTACCGTTTGTGATCTATTTTTCCTTTACAAATTAATCTGTAGATTTCGTAAAGCAGGCGAAATACTGCTATAAAAATCAAAGTATAGGAGTATTCTGCAATAAATATCAGTATACAGCCCGACCGATGACCAACATAGCCCTTATAACTAACAAATTGAAATGGCAATGGGCAGGCCACGTCACTCGCAGAACTGACAACTGATGGGGAAGAAAGGTTCTCGAGTGGCGACCACGAGGAGACCGATGATCTAGTGAAAACCGTGAGGAGTCGATGGATGCAGGAGGCGATCAGCCGCTCAAAGTGACGTTCTCTGGGGGAAGCCTATGTTCAGCAATGGACGTCTTCAGGCTGACTCTGTGCTCTCGACTTGCTTCTATTATATTCTTTAAAATTATGTTAGCGAGATCTGTGCTCATAGTTCATAACCTTTTAGAGATAACAGGTTTATTACTTCAGTCGACATGTTGAAATGTTTATATGCAATTCCAACATCAATTATTCTTTATCTACTTAAGATAATAACCAACTACGCAGGCACGCTATCGTTGGTAACTCCCAGGCCATTGCATTCTATCAGGTTCTGACTGCCAGCTGCCACTATCCTGAACTTCGTCTGGAAATTAATTAAATAAACTAAAACACTATTCCAATTATTAAAATTTATAAAATGACATACTTAAATGTAAAGCCCAAGTGAAAACACATGACTTGGTAAAGTCTATAATATAAAATAAATTCAAATGTCAAGTAAAACTGTAAGTAAAAACCACTAGGCGTTATTATGAATTTACGTAGAAACAAAAAACACTATAGGCATGATGACTACTATTAAAAATGAACAAGTAAATATTACTTTCATAAAGAAGATTAAAAATGAATGCAATAATTGAAAAAATAAGTAAAATCGGTAAATAAATAACGGAGTAATAAGCTTTTAAAGTTTCTATAGGAGGCATCTCCTGTCCCATTCTCGCGAAACAGAGCGCCCCCCACAGTTACTATGAAAAATCCCCCTGTGACGTCACATGCCAAAGATATTGTATGAAAAGCTACTACAGCTTAGTAATGAGGTACTATGACGACATTGCTCTGACGTCACTGGCCGTTTGAGCTATCTCTTTCTATTCCGGTTTTTAAAATGCTTGTAGCTTTATCGTTTTTTGAGATATTATATTTTTGTTTTCACAAATGTTTATCTTTTGAGGAATATTTTTAAATTATGCAAAAAAAAATTATAGTCATCATGCCTATTGCAGCCCCATTACCAAAAAGGGCAACGGAACCGTTGGGATTAATGTTCCCAATGTTCCCATTGGTGGGGAAACTAATGGAGCTGTTGAGAACATTTATGTATACCTAGAATATTATAACGGTGATTCCATATTTTCTTTTAATTAATAATGCCTAAACGACCACGTACAGATCCTAACTCTAACTAGGATTCCCTGTATGTAGGGACCCAGGAACTACGAGGACCATGCTCCCACAACATCCAGGCACAGAACAAGTATCTGCACTTTTTTTCCTGTGCACAAATACTTGTCCTAGGAATTGAACCCACGGCCTCCTGGTTGAGCTGACATGGGAGTCTAGCAAAGATCCCTTTTCATTAGCGTTAACGCCAAGCGATAACTCAAAATGTATACCCATACAATAATTATACATATTCTGTTATTATTACTAGGTAGGTATAGTATAGACCTGAAATTCTATACACTCGTTTGATCTCATTTATTATGCAATAATAAAATAACATAGATACTAATAGACCAGAATCATATAAATGTATGGGAATGGAAGCCCCTGCATACATTTTGGGGCTATCGTTTGGCGTTAACGCTAATGGAAAGGACTAGACCACCAGACGGTTCAGCAAAGATCACAAACGCTGACGCTATCGCCAAACGCTAACTCCAAAAACGTATTGAAATTACATTCGCTGCGGAAAAATTAGCGATTTCCGAAATGTCATTTCAGTACATTTTGGAGTTTGCGTTTGGCGTTAGCAGTTGGTATCTTTGCTAGACCCCCTGCTCAACCACCTGAGGCTGTTAATGAAATATAACTTAATTAATTAATTGAAGCTTGGTTAGTGATTGATTGATTGTTATTACCTTAGCCATTAACTCGGCGACATGTATGGCTGTCCTTGTATGTAATGTGACCTCTCCCACGCGCACCACAGATTTCCCCGCAGCTAGCGCCATGTAGATTATCACTTGGTCCTGAAATATGTTCCCAATGGAGAAAACATCAATATTACTCATCCTCATCATCACCAACAGCTCGTAGACGTCCACTGCTGAACATAGGCCTCCCCCAGAGAGCGCCACTTTGAGCGGCTGCTCGCCTCCTGCATTTATCGGCTCCCCGCGGTTTTCACCAGGTCGTCGGTCCATCTAATGAGGCCTACGCTGCACCTTCCGGGTGGTCGCCACTCGAGAACCTTTCTTCCCCATCGGTTGTCAGTTCTGCGAGCCACGTGGCCTGCCCATTGCCATTTCAACTTGCTAATTTTAAGGGCAATATTACTACCAAGAATTATTTCCGTACATGTGCTATTGAGTATTTATATGGTAGGTTAGTTAGGCATTGTGGTCCCAGTTTGCGAATAGGACCACCCCGTAAAAGTCAGCTAAGGGAATATCCAGGGAATGGGCTGCAGCATTCTCCTCGGTACATTAAAATCGATCACCAATCCGCCTGCCAAGCGCGCTGATTATGGCAAATACCCCGTATAATAAGCGTCCAGTGTTGTTTTATGGGGGAAACTTGTGTGCAGCTGTGGACGTCTACCGACTGCTGATGGTAGATTGGTAGTTCCAAAATGTTAAAACGCTGACAGGACCCAATGCGAGCACATTAGTTATAGCAGTCAAACATGAATCGTATAGGGTATCTATATGCGTAGAAAACATATAGCGATGCGCTTCGATTTCTCCATTTTGCGGTGCAAATAATGTCAGTTATAAAAGAAATGCTTATTGTTATAAAAAAAGCTTACAGACGAATGCATTGAAACATAACTTATTATCTATGATTTATTTCAATGGGGTGTCTTATTTATAATGTAACATTTAGGGCGTTTGAATGATTTTTAGTGGTCACTTCACGATTTTTTTCCATAGAGAAAACTTTTCGTAAACGTGTTTTGCTTTCTGCAAACGGAAAGAAGATATAACCAGAAGATATACAAGGTGACCTTGAATTGGTATGTTATCCCGAAATGGGGGGACCGGGACCATGATACCCTACAAATTGTGAGAGCCTTACTTGAAACTGGGTGTTTCCAAACTGCCATGGTAAAAAATAAATCCACTCGCAAAATTGCACATGCGATCGCTACGAGAGTTAACAAGATACTATAAATTCATTTTTAAACACAGCTCGTTAAACTCATTTATGTGCACTCGGTCAAAGACGAAGTTCAACCACCTAAGGCTTTTTTCGAACGTAAACTTTACAAGGCATTTCTTCAATGAAAAACTATTAATTTAGTAAGTCATAGAAAAAATATTATCTACCTTTGGGTGTACCTTTACCCCCATTCGGGATAACATACCAATTCAAGGTCACCTTGTATATTAAGATGCATTTTTTTCATTTCTGGGAATGTTATACATTTTGAGAAAATTACGTTCAAAACAGTCAATTTGGGAGCGTACAACACTTGGACACACCTGCGCATGAGTGTCGAGACAGCCCCCGGCGCGCAGGGCGGCGCGCAGCGCGGCGCCTGCGCGGCCGCCCGCCGCCGGCGTCCCCGCCCCGCGCCGGCCCAGCGCGTCCCCGCCCAGCGCGCACCCACCCGACGTCTCGCACACTACACTACACACACAAACACTCAATTATATATACATACATAAATCACTTGTTTTTTGTATATATTGGCTCCACACATAGTGTATTTAGCCAGTGCCAAGTATTGTAATGTTTCATAGTGTTATGAATATTTCACGTTAAGTCAAGTCTTAGTCAATCATAATCCAGCCTAAGTCATGTTCCAGTAAATTGGTGGCAACTTGACTAGAAGCGTCTATGGAGTTTTGGAAGCAACACGAAAAACCACGTTCCACCACATTATATCACTTGCCCACACTCATGCTCGTAATTCAGCACTTAATGAGTACAACGCCACCAATTTTAAACATAAACACTGGCTCCCCTGGCGTTCCCGCCAAAACTCAATCACATTGTTAAGGCAGAGTCTGATCGATCATTAAGGCCTGCTGCACACTCTCGGATTCGGAATTCAGATTCTGAATTCCGTGGGACGTATGTGGCTGGCCGGAAAGCGTATGTCAGTGTCATTCCGAACGGGAAAAAATCTAACATTAGGTTTCTGGCCGGCCGCATACATACGTCGCACGGAATTCCGAATCTGAATTTCTAATCAGCATGCTGCCTACCGCTAGTGGGCTGGAGCATTTGGACTGTCTATAGGCCATCCTGGCTAGATGACAGTTCAAATTTTATTTGTAGCAGATAGTGTAGTAGTAGTTCTAGTTAGTATAGTAGTTAGTTTGAGTAATTAAGGCACATTGCCCGTTTTAAATAAAACATTAGAATAAATTTCTGATCCGGAAACCTAATCAGGATGCGGCAGCACTAAAAGCACCATATTTGAAAACCTAGTGAGACGACGAAACAAAATAGTTAGACGAAAATCATAGTGTGAATACTGAATAGGATACAGAACAGAAAAACGGAGACTGAATACAATGCCCCCAAAATCTATCTATCTAGCTCCAAATCATAGTGGATCTGAATTTTGATTAATTAAACTGATTTTGGCGAATTAAATAACAAGAATGGTGTTTTAAACATCATTATCACCTACTAGCTAAGTAGCTAAACCACCCCGGCTTCCCACGGGTTAACACCTAGGCATTTCATAAAAAGACAAATCATAATAACCCTAAAAACTTAAACTGAAAGTGACTTTAGTCTTAAATGAGTACTTCAATCAGATTACCGTCACCATCAGCCTGATTATGTCCACTGCTCAACATAAGCCTCGTCTAGAAAGCGCCACTTTGTGCGGCTGCATCTATCGGCTCCACGCTGATTATATTGCATGCATAATTTTGGCAAAATAAGTGATTCATTAAATGATTAGTGTGACCATACGTACATGATTCCACTAGCGCTGTCCCGCGCCATTTCCCGCTCCTCTTTATAACATTCGATGCTAACGTTATCGTGTGCGCCGCGCAACTCCGCCTTCGCGTCGTCCGCCATTTCATACGCATTCTAAAAGGTTATTTCAACTGTGACTAGGTGGATTTTTTACATCTTTAACTAAAACTAACAAAGTTATAGAGCAAAATACGTATTTCCGCAAGTTTTCCGACTAGGCAACCGGCTCATACAGCGCAAGATTATCAAGCGACATTTATTGCGTGTTGGCGAACTATTGGGTCTACTGAATACACTGGAAACTAACTAGTAATACTCACGACACAATCACTACATTTTTTTTCAAGTTTGGGCTATTTTTCGTTTGTACCTGATGGGACCCCATGCTGAGACCTTTTAAAAAGATGTTTTTACCTTTACACTCAGCTGGCCGGATACAAAACTCCATCCTAGTATGCTGGTGATAGTCCCTCTCTCCGTGATGTCCACACTTTTGAGCTGCCTCACCGGGTTGATGCTCACTTTCACGTGACCTCCGCCCCTCGGGAAGTATCTGACACGTAAATTCAAGAGTTACTTTGTAGCTTTGTATGATTAAAAGTACCTACATAATTATTTATCATGCATATTATATGAATATGACAGTTGTAAGAAATAATGTGAGCTGAACAGTATAAAAATTCCACGACTCCATTCGATATTTTTCGATTCTATTTTATTTTCGGTATAAATTCCTTGACTCGTTGAATTTATAAAACTTTTGAATAGCTCTCGAAGACCTGCAAATGGGTAAGCTGAATATTTGTGACTGCACAAGGGTTTTCATGTACACACACATAAAATAATACAACGCACACGCTATAAAATAAACCACATACTTTTACACATTAATGAAAATAAATAATAATACTGTGTCGACTGAACAGAAACAAATCATACCCTCGCTTTAGTATATTCAAATAAAACTCCGCACCAAACTTCTTGAGTGTGTGCAGGAAGACCATAGTCATGTAGTCTATCTGTGGCGCCATATCCGCGTTAGTGCCGCCTCGGAGGTCCAACGTCACAGGACCGTCCGCCAGCAACGCACAAGGCAAAGCAACTTGCACCAGGAGGCTTATAGACCTGAGAAGCACCAGATGTTAAAAAACATATCCCAATTGTACCATAAAACTCACTTTAATCCCCTATTGGACAACCACCCCTATTTTATAAAGCGGCAAATTAAACTACAACTGTCAGTCAATATAACTGACAATCATTAGTTTGTTCACCGTAAGTGGTCCCCTCAAGTACTTATATTATTTAAAAATGGTACATACAAGTTTAGATAGTGCTTACATAATATTACTTAACGTAATGCTTACATATTACTTTGTATTTACGATAATACTTCCATATTTTTAAATAATATAATACATCAGGGGACAACTTCGCTGAACATCCTTGATTGTTTGTTATATGAAGCATAGGTTTGGTGTATCCTACTGATACTTGTAGTTTTGTTACTTTATCAAAATGTACCAGCCTTTTTTTTAAGTAGGACCTAGACTCATACATAGTACATTATATACTCTTCTTTGGCCTATACTAGAGGTACTATCATCACATCATCCATACATGAACTCACTACCAGCATGTTTTTTTGAATAGCTATAATCTAGAAGTTTCAAGAGCAGAGGACTGCAATACACAAAAAAACACTGGGGTGCGCTTTCAGGTTATGACACACACTAGTTTATAGTGGTATTCTACATACCTCCATATTTGGAATTAGAAATACAATGTGTAATTATTTTTATAATTTTTCTTACCCTGCAGTTTGAGTATCGGCACTATAATGACCACCCTTCAGCTTGCCCGGCCAGAACTCTATTTCAGTAGAACCAATTCTACCTCCATTCAAGGTCCCCTGGCACATTTCAGCTACAAGTTGCAGCCCTGCAAGTTCAAGCAGCACTTGTCATTGTCTCATGAGGTTAGCACCCTAATTCAAACCCAATTAAAAAAGTTCCTATTGGAAATCTACACTTGCTGTCTCATTCACTACATTCACAATGAAGGAGCTGGAATTGTATTCATGATTTTTATAGCAGTATCACCTGCTCAGCGTGCTCATGATTCTAATTTAGGTAAGTTTGGTAACACAATTTAATAAAAAGCAGATTTTGGTGCAAGGTTGCTGTGTTAGTAAATATCATATACACAACAATAAAGGGTGAATTATCAAGTAAATAAAATATATGAGATATTTGAAAATTTTAGTACTTGCTTCTTTCGATGCTGTAAATGATGTCTTTTACCTATTATTCGTTTTGAGTGGTCCTCCAGGATGGGGTCCTCGGGAAGTGACCCGTTTCGATATAGTCTGCAATATTACCAAATTAATTACCTTCCCAATACCCATGATTGTTTTTGTCTTACCTTTGAGGTGCTGAGCTGCCAGGCCCGGTTTGGAACGACCGGCTCGTATCTTTGTTACCCGCACTGGTATCCCAAGGATAGCGCTTAAAGAGATGGAAATTCTTAGAATTTGGCCCCCCTAAAACAAACGATACAAAATCAGGTTTTCAAATTATTGGATAGCTTCCACACTTGTAGAACTCTAGCAAGCAATACTTTACCCCTTCCAAAACGCTGCCATCAATCTCCAAAAGCTCTGACATTATCGTAGCTTAGCTTCTCTATCTTTTATTTAATAAAATTTGTAAATATATAAATTATATATGTACAAATTTAGTTATGATTTAAAAATTTAAATCACAACTACGAGAACAACAAAACAAACAAAACAAAGACTTTTTATCCAGACCACTAATACGAAATTAAAGCAGGGCAAAACCGTACACACCACTTTGGGTGTGATTGATTCTCAGCTGTCAAAATCAAAGTCGTTACTTGGGTGTGCTTTTGAATACATACCAAAAAATGCCGTCTTGCGTGATAAAACTGTGCCGAAATCACTCGAGACACGAATCACAGAAGCACACGATCACATTTCACTTGTAAGTTGCCTTAATTCAGGGCTTAGGCACTTGGTGGACCGACGATCTGGTGAATACCACGGGGAGCTGATGGATGCAGGAGGCAAGTGGCCGCTCAAGGTGGCACTCTATGGGGAAGGCCTATGTTCAGCAGTTGACGTCTTCAGGCTGTTAATGATGATGATGATGATGATGATGATGACCCATCCTAGTAAAAGTATATTGAAACACATCATATGAAATAACGTTTGTAAGTAACATTTTTATATGTGTGTTGCCAGTGATGACTTATGGAACTGAGACATGGTCTCTAACTGTTGGCCTCATTACTAAGCTCAGAGCCGCGCAACGAGCTATGGAGAGAGCAATGCTCGGTGTCTCCCTGCGAGATAAGATCCGAAATGAGGAGATCCGCAGGAGAACTAAAGTGACCGATGTAGCTCTTAGGATTAACAAGTTGAAATGGCAATGGGCAGGCCACATCGCTCGTAGAACTGACAACCGATGGGGAAGAAAGGTTCTCGAGTGGCGACCACGAACTGGAAGACGCAGCGTAGGCCGGCCCCCCACTAGGTGGACCGATGACCTGGTGAAGCCGTGGGGAGCCGATGGATGCAGGAGGCGAGCAGCCGCTCTAAGTGGCGCTCCCGGGGGGAGGCCATGATCAGCAGTGGACGTCTTCAGGCTGTTCAAATAACATTGTTCCATAATAGTTAGTTTTTATTTTACATTCGCCTTTTCTTATTCTATTCATTAAAATGATGGTTAAATTTGTAAAAAGTGTTCCGTACCATTATCTATAAAAATGAGCAAAAAATCACGTTTGAAGCCCGTATATTTATTTTAGGGAAAAATATAGGAGAAAAGGATGAATGGATGAGACAGCTGCGCCTGTCTCCCTTCGCCGTCCCATCTATTCATCCTTTTCCCCTATATTTTTCACTTTTGCTTCTCTCTTACCCATAAACAGGGTAAGGGCATAAAACTAATAAACTCGTGCAAAACCGGGGCGGGTCAGCTAGTTAATTATAAATTTCATAACTCATATTGAAGCCAGACGAGACTGGCCTACCTACTGTATTTTATAAAAGTAGGTTAGGTGCCTATTTTTAGATTGCCAGATTTGCACCTACTTTTTCATTCTGTTTGCACTTTGATCTAAATACAATCAGACACTTTTAGGGAAAGAAATTTTCTACTTTTTAATCTCCCCAAAACCAAAGTAATTTTGTGCAAATGTATGAAGATTTACGAATATCGACAAAATGTAATGGACAGTGAAGGTACATCACTATTCGAGAGGCGTAAAATCGCCCATCCCAAAAATATCAATTAATGCATTAAATCTTTCAGTAATTGCAATCGCATGGTAATTATACGATGGCAAAAACGTATATTCTTAATGTGAAATGCATATTTACTTCGAAACTTCGATGTTTAACATAAAAATAGCCAGTAAACTTTAACGTATAAAATGATGACTCTGGTTTTCCTTCGACTCCTCGGGTTACTCTTGATGCACAAAACACAGCACAACACGACACACTTTCACTATTGACAAAATATTTAGCCCTAATAACAATATAACCACTATATTTTCGCGTTTTATGCTCTCGCATTTAATTTCTTGACACACCAAACTGTCAAGACATGACACGCGGTGGAAGGTAAGGCGAGGTTGCCGTACCTACAGTCGCTTTCTCGCATACTCTATGTGACGATTCGTGTATTAGACAGAGATACAAGATAGTATATTTACACGAAGGATGCGGAGCGGCAACGCTGCATTGGCAGATTTTGGCTCTCTCCTTATACCTCCATGACAGTCTTTCCCAGTTCCCAGTTCCAACTCAGTGAACTCGAGCGAGCGCCGGGACTGGGAGCGAAGTATCTCTAACTAGTTTGTGACTGGGAGTGGCGTTCGCCCGCAAGTAACTCCCAGTCCCAGGAGTGATTTCGTTCACAGTATTGAGAACTTTGAACCTTGAAGCCTCTTTGCAGCGGATTGAGAATGGATGAGATTAATTTCGATATTTTACTCACTTATATACGTATTTCCGGCCATAAATAGCTTACTCTATAAACGAGTCGTCATTCTTGACACATTAGTCAATTTTATGGTCTATTCCATAACGGAGTAAGTTGAAGTTCATTTACATCTATTATTAAAAAACGTAGTAACTAACGTTGTTAAATGTGTACTACGGGCATTTTTTTAAAGTCGAAACTAATTTATTCATTATCATTATCATCGTTAACAGCCTGAAGACGTCCACTGCTGAACATAGGCCACCCCCAAGGAGCGCCACTTAGAGCGGCTGCTCGCCTCCTGCATCCATCGGCTCCCCGCGGCTTCCACCAGGTCATCGGTCCACCTAGTGAGGGGCCGGCCCACGCTGCGTCTTCCAGATCGTGGTTGCCACTCGAGAACCTTTCTTCCCCATCGGTTGTCAGTTCTACGAGCTTGTCGGTTTTTTTAATTAAAATACGTACCTACTCATTTTTTGCGTTTCGTGTGGAATTCTCATTCATCATTATGAAATGTGGCCGGAGTCTGGTAACCAGAATTCCAGAAAATTGCTCAATGTGTGTATCTAAATGCTAAAATAGCCTTTGCCCGTTATAAAACAAATATAATAATTATGAAATGCCAAATGTGAAATATTGTGGTTTTCGAGGTTACACAACTCAAAAGTTTACTTTAGGTGATTTTTTGGAATGTGAAAGTTTAATTTTTAGTTTGATAAATGAAACCAAATTCACACACAAAAAGGTGTAGCGCCTGCGTCGCACCACAGTACCTTCATACTTACCAGTTACCTGATGCACACACATACCTCAACACCGTTACCAAGATTACCACCATTACCACCAATACCAGAAACACCAGGATTACCAGGATTAGAAAGGAAACAAGACACAATCAACTCATCATTTATTGGAGCTCGAATCTATTTGTTTCTTGCCACTATGAAACAATGAAGATTATTATCACTGAAACTAAGACATGAAACTAAGATGTCGTCCTGAAAAGGACGGTCCCAAAGGAACAAACACTCGCTCTGAAAAGAGCGATTTCATCACCAGCACTTCACCACAGAACCGAGCACCATCACCGGTATCAGCACAGCATCCAGCATCACTGATCACCAGCACGGAGACGTCCGCACACTTCAATACTTCCGGCGTTATGAAAGAGCAAGCACGATGTCACCTATATTTAAGAGAAATGGCGCGCAATACTTACCTGCCCTAGGAGTGAACAAGACAGCAAGACCGACGGGATAAACAACACCAAAGCATCGTGCGCAGAAAAACGTTCTGTAATTGGCTATCTAATCACGCAAATTTATTGGTCTAATTTACTAATTATAAGTTCTTATTTTATTCCTATTGGACAATCATAGATATTAAGTTTGTATAAATATAGGCAATTTTCTGTAATAAAGATATTCGCATATTCACATACGCTAACTCTACTACTCCGCACTAAATAGCGTTTCATTTATCCAACCATCGGCGACCTCCACATACTCACCGCCAGGTCGCCAAACTGGTGACCCTCTCTCCAGCCTTACTACAAGGAAGAAAGAACACGTCAAGATGCAAGCTCCGCACTAAATAGCGTTTCATTTATCCAACCATCGGCGACCTCCACATACTCACCGCCAGGTCGCCAAGCTGGTGACCCTCTCTCCAGCCTTACTACAAGGAAGAAAGAACACGTCAAGATGCAAGATTCCACGTCTACGAACATCTCTACTGCTTCTACGTCTACAGCTAAACCTAATCCTTCTACCAAGAGCTCGCAGCAAGAACTCGCCGGTATTGCGCTGTCCATGCGCATACCACCTTTCTGGCGCGACAAGCCGCGCTTATGGTTCATCAGCTTTGAAGCCGCCACAAGCGACCAGAAGAGGAGTCAGGCTCAGCTGGCTCAAATGGTGATAGCACAGCTCGACAAAACCGACGTGGAACAAGTCAGCGATCTACTGTACAACCCGCCAGAGACTGACATGTACAAAACACTAAAACAACGTCTGATCACCGTATATGAAGAGTCAGACAACCGCCAGTTTCAGAAGCTACTGTCAGAGATGGAACTCGGCGATCAGAAACCATCGCAGCTACTCCGACGGATGCGTAGCCTGGCACGCGATAAAGTACCAGACTCAACCCTACGGTTGATGTGGACGAACCACCTACCAGCCCACATCCGTTCTGTTCTCGCCGTTAGAGAGACATTCAAAACGCAGACTGCACTGGACGAGCTAGCACTTCTGGCTGACAAGATGCTGGAGACCAGCAGCTCTGAAATCTCTGCTGTTTCAACAACGTCACGTCCTATTCAACAACCACAACATTCCGAGACACAGTTCCTCGCAGAAGAAATCAGGCGTTTATCACTTGAAATCGCTGCTCTGAAGACGTCACATCAATACAGACAACCACAATACCAGCATCAACCGTATCAACAACAGCCATATAACAATCAACAACAGCAGCGACCATTCTTTAGAAGAAACCGTTCGTCAAGCCGAAACGCAGACAATAACGATCGATCACGCAGCCAAACGCCATCGCCATACTGCTATTATCATCGTCGATTTGGTGCTGAAGCTATTCACTGCACGACGCCATGCTCATACAATAATGAAAACTTGAATAAGAAGTCGGAAAACTGAAAATTACGCTGGCCGCGGCGGAGTCTGGCGTAAACGAACAATCTTACCGCCTATTTGTCACAGACAAGAAATCCAAGCTAACTTTTCTCATCGACACCGGCGCCAACATATCCGTCCTACCAAAGAAGAAAGGCGACTCGCCGAAACCACTCAACTTTCAACTCTACGCCGCTAACAACACAATCATCCCTACCTACGGTGAAAAAACAATGGAGCTTGACCTTAACCTCCGTCGATCATTCAAGTGGAAATTTATCGTTGCGGAAGTCAGCAAACCAATAATCGGGGCAGATTTTCTCAAACACCACCAGCTGATAGTCGACATCAAGAACAGAAGACTAATCGACGGAGTCACAAAACTAACTTCAACTTCATTCGTTCAAGCCACGAACATACCTACAATCCGCAGTACCGACGTCGACAAATCATATCACGACATCCTAGCGGAATTTCCCGGAACTACTCGACTAACTGCGATGCAATTGAGCCCGAAACACAACGTCGAACATTTTATCGAGACAACTGGACAACCACTGCACTGCCGCGCTCGACCAATAGCGCCACACCGATACGAAATCGTAAAAAAGGAATTTGAAAATATGATCGAACAGGGTCTCTGCCGTCCAAGCAAAAGTCCCTGGTCGTCTCCTCTGCACGTCGTACCAAAGAAAAACGGAGATCTACGAGTATGCGGTGACTACAGACGACTTAACGCCGTCACGAAACCTGATCGCTATCCCATACCGCGAATCAAGGATTTCACGTTCCAGTTATCAGACAAGACTATCTACTCTACAATCGATCTCAACCGAGCTTACCAACAACTGAAGATCCGAGAAGAAGACATAGAGAAGACTGCAATCATAACACCCATGGGACTATTCGAATTTCCACGAATGTGCCCAGGACTGATGAACGCGGGACAAACATTCCAACGCTTTATCCATGAAGTACTGCGTGGCCTTGATTACGCCTACGCATTCATAGATGACATTTTAATTGCAAGCCCGTGCGAATCTTCTCACAGAAGCCATCTACGCGAAGTACTAAGACGACTAGAAGAAAATGGCATCACTATCAACCCAGCCAAATGCGTCTTCGGCCAACCGGAAGTGAAGTTTCTCGGCTATACCGTCAGCAAAGATGGAATCAAGCCGCCTACAGAAAAAGTCACTGCAATCCAAAATTTTCCGAAGCCTACGACAATTGAAGAATTAAGGCGTTTTCTCGGTATGATCAATTTCTACCGTGATCACCTACCGAAAGCAGCCGAAATTCAAGCGCCACTCCATGCATTTCTCCACAACACAAAGAAAAAAGATAAAACAATAATCCAGTGGAACGACGAAGCACTCGAAGCATTTGAAGCTTGTAAAGTTGCGATCCAAAATGCAGCTTTGCTCGCTCATCCTGTACACGACGCAGCCCTCGCAGTTTTCACCGATGCATCAGACCGATGCGCTGGAGCCGTCCTACAACAATTCATCGATGGAAAATGGCAACCACTTGGCTATTTTTCAAAGAAATTTTCCGACGCTCAATGCAACTACAGTACTTTCGACAGAGAGCTACTTGCAATCTACATGGCAATAAAGTACTTCCGGAAAACATTTGAAGGACGCCACCTCATCGTTTTCACCGACCACAAGCCGCTAACCTATGTGCTGCAAAAGCCACCGTCAGCGACTGAAACACCTCGCCGTGCAAGACAACTCATCTTCATCAGCGAATTCACAACAGATATTCGTCACATCGCTGGGGATCAAAATCAAGTCGCCGACGCCCTCAGCCGAACAAACATAGACAGTATCACGTGCCCGACGTCACTCAACTACTTGAAAATCGCTGAAGCGCAAGAAAGAGACAGCAATACGATCCAACAACTCGCACAACAAAGTAACTTATCAATCAAACAAGTTACTATGCCCGACGCACAAACATCAATCTACTGCGAAACATCGACGTCACACATGCGACCATACCTACCTGAAGAATTCCGACGACTCGCATTTGACGCTGTACACAACATAAGCCATCCCGGTGTACGCACAACACGCAAGCTTATGACTCAGAAATATTTCTGGCCTTCAATGAACACCGATGTTGGAAAATGGGCAAAACACTGCATACGCTGTCAAAAATGCAAAGTCCAACGACACACTATGAGCAGTGTATCAACATTTCCGCCTACTACGGAACGATTCAGCCACCTGCATCTCGACCTGGTCGGACCTCTCAGCACCACTCCTCAAGGTTACCGCTATCTAGTAACCATGATCGACCGAGTAACGAGATGGCCCGAAGCAATACCTACTGATGACATATCCGCTGAAGCCGTCGCGAAGATAGTCTATGAACATTGGATTACTCGCTTCGGTGTCTGCAAGTTCCTGACAACTGACCAAGGCAGAACTTTTGAAAGCCAACTTTTCGCCAAGCTTACCAATGCGATGGGAATCAAGCGCATTCATACGACACCATATCACCCTCAGTCAAACGGCATGATCGAAAGATGGCATCGATCACTCAAGACGTCACTGAAGACTCGTCTATCTGGACATACAACGTGGATCGACGAGCTTCCAACCGTTCTAATGGGCCTACGTGCATCTGTGCGATTAGACGATGACGTCACCGCCTCCGAACTTACCTACGGGCAAACTCTACGACTGCCCGGGGATTTTTTCGACCCGCCACTTGAGTCGAACGATAAGGACTCCGGATACGACTACGTAAACAAACTTCGTGACACTATAAACACTCTGAGGCCCACTCAGACATCGAGTCACGGGAACAAGCGACCAATCTTCGTACATAAAGATCTTCAGAACTGCGAATATGTTTTTATACGAAACGACGCAGTTAAGAAGCCACTTCAACCACCCTATGATGGTCCCTACAAAGTACTGCAGCGAAACGACAAGATGTTTATTCTACAGTTACCAGAACGACGGTCGTCTACTATCTCTATCGACCGACTCAAGCCTGCCTACATCTTGAATGAAGACGAAAACACTTCAACCAACTTACCATCATCAGTACCGGACAAGCAAGTTACCTCATCATCACCACCAGTTACCTCGTCATCAGACTACAGAATCACCTCGCCGAAACAGCCAGATGCTTTACCAAAGCCAATACTGAAGACACGACTGGGGCGCAACGTGAACCTGCCGGTACGCTTTCGCTAGGGGGTGAATCATGTAGCGCCTGCGTCGCACCACAGTACCTTCATACTTACCAGTTACCTGATGCACACACATACCTCAACACCGTTACCAAGATTACCACCATTACCACCAAAACCAGAAACACCAGGATTACCAGGATTAGAAAGGAAACAAGACACAATCAACTCATCATTTATTGGAGCTCGAATCTATTTGTTTCTTGCCACTATGAAACAATGAAGATTATTATCACTGAAACTAAGACATGAAACTAAGATGTCGTCCTGAAAAGGACGGTCCCAAAGGAACAAACACTCGCTCTGAAAAGAGCGATTTCATCACCAGCACTTCACCACAGAACCGAGCACCATCACCGGTATCAGCACAGCATCCAGCATCACTGATCACCAGCACGGAGACGTCCGCACACTTCAATACTTCCGGCGTTATGAAAGAGCAAGCACGATGTCACCTATATTTAAGAGAAATGGCGCGCAATACTTACCTGCCCTAGGAGTGAACAAGACAGCAAGACCGACGGGATAAACAACACCAAAGCATCGTGCGCAGAAAAACGTTCTGTAATTGGCTATCTAATCACGCAAATTTATTGGTCTAATTTAAGTTCTTATTTTATTCCTATTGGACAATCATAGATATTAAGTTTGTATAAATATAGGCAATTTTCTGTAATAAAGATATTCGCATATTCACATACGCTAACTCTACTACTCCGCACTAAATAGCGTTTCATTTATCCAACCATCGGCGACCTCCACATACTCACCGCCAGGTCGCCAAAAAGGCCTAGAAAACTATACGCTCATATTAATGTCAAAAACGTACCATACTATTTTAAAAGAAAAGGTTAGATCTGTTTATACCTTATACCTACCTATTTTGCTGTTTGTCGGTAAGAAAGTATCCACGGGCCTCAAATAAGGAAATAAGATGCCTAGGCACCTAGATAATCTATCATCAGAACTATTAGCGCATCTAGCCTATTCTTAACTGACGCTTAAAGAAGAGCTTAGTATTCAGTAAAAAAAGCTACTGAATTTCTCGCAGATGGGTGACATCCTATCCTCTATTACCCCAAGGGTGGTATAAATCATTGCAATGATGGGGCCAGGCCTCTCTGGCTAGTGTTCGTTCCCTGTTTTGAGCGAAATTGTACGCCCATACTCCCTAAGTCCTAAGGCGCATCAGTAAATGTTTCACATTGACATCAAAGGTAAAGTGCGAAGCAGCTAAAACTCAAAATCACTTGTAAATTATCCATCTTTCTGTAAGTTAATACATTTCACATCTATCTATCAACTTTTAATTGCCAACGCGAAAACTAAACAAAGTTCAAGGTCATGTTTGTTAGTTGTTTACGTTTTTTCATGCGCTAACATTCTTTCGCGCCTCAACTCTTCTAAACATTATTATCTTTCAGTGTTTCATAGTTCGTGTTTTAAAACGTTGTGGTTTGAGCATATTAGTGTATTCACAGTAGTGTATATATAAACAGTAGCTAGGTATAAGTATAAATATATAAATTAGTGAATAAGTTTAGGTAATACATTAGGTACCTAAGATGTCGAAACGACGAGAAAATCAGATTTGGAAATATTACACTAAAAAATTGAAACGAAATTTAAAAATGCAATAATAAACGTACCTACCTAACTTATTACTTACTGAATTATTTTTAAGTGTATTTATTTCACTTTAGAAAATTCAGTAAAAACGCATAAACCCAAAATATTGTTGTGCATCTATTCATATCAATCAAAAAGTAGGTAGAAGCAACGCACATCGCCTAGGTAGGGATCCAACTTCCAAGCCAATCGTATCATCCGCATCAGTTTACAATATACCGTAACCGGAACACTGCAACGATGCCAAAAATAACGATGCGTGAATCGGATGCCGGTGCCCTGATAACGATGCGCATCGGTATCAAAAAATAGCGAAAACGCCCATCACTAACTACGACTACCTGACTTAGACTGGACTATGACTAAGACTTGACTTTACGTGATATATTCCTTAACGATGAAAAATTACAATACTTGACACTGGCTAAATACACGTATGGAGCCAAACCTAAGGAAAAAAAAAAAGGTTTTAGATGTTGCTGTAAATAGAAGAAATTCGGCATAAAAATATTGCGGTGAAGCACGATCAAATACAAATGTTTATAGCTTGTAATTTCTGGAAGGGGCTATGCAGTCGACCACGTTAAATATGCAGAGAAAACCAGGGTTTCCAGTAGCAAATTGCAGCATCAAGATGGTAAAGCTAATTCCTATTCTTACTCGTTTTTCTGCAAAGTATCGGTAATTTAGGTTTAAAAATCCAATAGAAATCAAGATAATGCAACAGTTCTAATTAGGTTACATATTTACAAAACTTCTTTCACTTCAGTAATTAATCTTTGTGTAGGCTCTAATCTAGGCATATGATATTGAAATAGTATTTGTAAACTGGGTTCATTTTACAGCCAGACAACCTGGGCTTAGCTGTTTCCGAGCTTGGTGTGTATGAAGAGGACAGTGAGCAGCAACAACGGAGGCTGCAGCTGGTTAACTTTGGGCACTCACAGTGGGGCTTTAACAACCGGAGTTGGGCAGTCACTAAGCAAGAACTAGGTAAATATAGTATTTACACTTACAAATATATATTATTCTAAAAATTCTATTACAAATATTGAGTATTTGTATCTTTGTGCATAAACACATGGACATAACAGTAACAACACTCAGTCGTAAATCAGTGTACAAGTCGATATTTCATTCATAAAGTGATGTTTTTTTACTTGAACATTGGTCGACAACTGTAATATGAGCCTCAGTTTTTTGTATCCTTCTAAATTGACACTAATTATTAATTTCAGACTTCATAGAGCTAACCAACGGCAAGTACTGTGCGGGAGTGGTTGCCTTTGTATCTATAACTGTGAAGAATTTTGACATACACAGAGAGAATATTGGGTATGCCACCTCCAATGCAAACAACAAAGGATTTGCCATTTACAAATCAAGAAAGGTAATTTTTAAAGTTTTAGTATAATTAATTTAATCGCAAAAAAATGTTAGCTGTAAATGGCTGACCTCCCAGTAGGTCCCTGGTCAGAACCACAGGGTGCCAATGGATGCAAGAGGCAAGGCTACCACTCAAAGTGGTGATCTTTGGAGGCCTATGTTCAGAAGGGGATGTCTTCAGGCTGATGATGATGATTTCAATAACTAACTGGGTTTTGACCATGCTTCCATCCATCCCTGATTAGCCCAAACAATCTATTCCAAACCACCATTGTGAGGAAAGTATCAGAAGAAATGAGTAGTAGTTGCATATATGCATGCAAAATATGCATGATGACTACTATTAAAAATGAACAAGTAAGTATTACTTCCATAAAGATGATTAAAAATGAATGCAATAATTGAAAAAATAAGCAAAATCGGTAAATAAATCACGGAGTAATAAGCTTTTAAAGTTTCTACAGGAGGCATCTCCTGTCCCGTTCTCGCGAAACAGAGTGCCCCCACAGTTACTATGAAAAATCTACTCGTGACATCACATGCCAAAGAGATTGTATGAAAAGCTGCCACAGCTTAGTAATGAGGTACTGTAACGACCTTCCTCTGACGTCACTGGCCGTTTGAGCTATCTCTTTCTATTACGGTTTTTAAAATGCTTATAACTTGGTAATTTTTTGAGATATTTAAGGTTTGTTTTCACATATGTTTATCTTTTGAGGAATATAATTAAGTTATCCAAAAAAAAAATTTTAGTCATCATGCCTATTGGTATTAGCATTCTGTAAGGCGTTAGACCAATTGCTTGATATTTTGGACAAACTTATTCAGAATGCTGATTACTTGTTTTATAGTTATCTGATTGCATCGTGGAATGAGCTACTTGTACATATTACGCGAGTATAAGCTGTAGGTATTATATTACCTGTGGTATAAGTAGTAAACTACCTGCCTCACATACCAACTGTCTGATAGGCTCTGTGGTGTGGTGGTTGAGCTGGTCGGCTCATAACCCGGCAGCGGCGGGTTCGATTCCCGCGAGAAAAATAGCGCAAATACTTGTTCTGTGTCTGGGTGTTGAGGGAGCATGGTCCCTAGATAAAGGGAATCCTAGTTAGGGTTCAAGATCTACTATGTATGTGATCTTTTGGCGTTATTGGCGACCTTGATTTCCTTCTTCCGTTTTTCTGTGGAATAATTTAAATAAGTTACTACTCTGTCTGTCTACCAGTTAGTAGTCAGATTAGCCGTTTTACCGACGATGACGTCAACCTATAGTTACCTATTATATAGGTACCTATAGTTTGCGTAAGACCACCACCAGTTCTGTTTTTTCTTTTAATTATAAGGTCACCCTATTTGTTATACTACTCCAATTTCGGAAAGAGTATCTGTATGACCATCTAAATATAACTAAACTTTTTACAGTGCGCGGTCACAAACGCCCTGCGAGAAACCCTGCTCAGCTTCGGCGGTACCGTCGCCACCGACCTTTTGGAACTGCTCGAGACTAACAAGAGTGACCTGACCACATTTGCCCCTACCCCTGCCCCCGCGCCTGCCCCTACCCCTGCCCCTGCCCCCGAGGTTACACAGGAGAACAACCAGAACATCGCGAACAAGCAAGCGGAGCCGAAGAATTCTGTGAACAACTTGGCCGCCGCTAAGAATGTAAAGGAAGGCACGCCGGCGCATAACCAAAGGCCTCAAACCGTGCCAAAGAATAACGTGAGCGGGCCTCGGTCTCCGCCCCCCGTGGGGCGCGCGCACCCCATGTCCGGGCCGCGCGCCCCACTCGGGGCTCCTCCGCGGCCTGGGGCTCCGCCCCGCGCGCCCTCTAACGTAAGTTTCGTCCTCCAGCCGGTAATGGGCGGACAACCACTATACGGCGCGCGACCGCCCATGTACCCTAATTACTACGAGTACGCGGGCCCGTGGCATCTCGCGTACGAGCCTCACCACGGTAACGTTAATCTTAACTTCAACATTCCGCCCAAAAATTTGGTTGTGAACTCTCGCGCTGGTTCCGTCGAGTGTAGGAACGCTTGCCGTGAGGGCGAGCCGGTTCAGTATGCGCAGCCGCAGCCCCAGGGGTGCTGGATCAAGCCGACCATCTTTTACGATGGATTTTGGACCGAGCAGAAAGTTAAAAAGTGGGTCGCGGAACAGGTTGAGAAGCAGTTCCCGGATGATCCCTCCCGTAAGCCGGCCACGCCCGGGGACCATTCCCGATCGTAGCGGGGCTCGTGTGTTTAGTCTAGTGGTTGTATTATCTTAGGTGTAAGCGGAGGCGGGAATGAAATCTCAAAATTGGTGAACTATTTTTTTATGTCGATTTTTCGAAGTTGTAGTGTAATAATGCGCGTGTGGGTGGCGGTTGTCAGCTGTGGATATTGAATGCGAGAGTTTGATGTTAAAATAGAGTTATCTTAACAGTATCACTTTACCCCAGTTCTAATACGTTCGCTAAAGTGAAACTCGTGTCAACTTAAAAATACTGAACCCTCATTGGTTGAAGACAGTCGATGATCAACACCAATGAGCGTTCAGTATTTTTAAGTTGACATGAGTTTATCTTTAGCATACGTACAAGAAACCGGAGGTTAGCCTACACCGCTGAATAAATAATAGTACATACAAGTACCTACGTATGTAACTGAGTACCAAGTACCCACATTTGAAATAGTGAAGTTGCAAGTATTTTGATGACTTTTCTGCACGAACTTACAATAGGTAGGTAAATACGCTGACTAGGGTGGTTTGTAACGAATAATAACTTGCATTTTTAGATTGTGAAAGTATTATTGAACTTTATTGGGGTCGTCTTTATCGTTACTTAATACTATACAAGCACGTGGTTTTAATTAAACAACTGTTTTTCTATACATTAAGTAAGAAAATGTTCCTGGCATTTCAAAAACTGAATCCAGAATTAATTTCCAGTCTCGTATATTGTATGCGCTTGTATATCATAGAGTAAGGACGGCTCTTTATTTGTCTTAAATATTGCATTTATCTCAATTTATATTACTTATATACAATTTATTAACTTTAAAATTGGGATATAATGTGGTGGTACTTAATTAACATTAAGCAACAGTGAAGCCATGAAATGTCCCATTTTACGATGAATTTTTAGGATTTAGGCACTTAAGGTACTCGCAAATATTTGATAACTGAACAACTATTGAAATAAGTTCATTACACTGGCCAATATTTATTCAGCAACAGACATGTGATGAGACATAATATCCTCCTTCGTTTGATGGTCTGTGAGGTAAACGTAACATTGGCGAAATTGTGGCGGCTCTTCCACAAAAGCCACGATACAAGAGTTGAAGTACGGGTACTTTTGAAATGTTTATGTACAAACATTTTAAGTGTAGATTCTTAGTACCTAGATACCCATTTTCAACGGGCTTTCTTTAAAGCCACCGTACTTAGAATCTCGTTCGTTTGATGGTCTATCTTGGTACATAAAATTGACGAAATTGTGGAGAAATCGCCATAAAGTCGTAACTAAGATTCAATAAATTCACTAGTAAGTTTAAATAAGCTAAAATGGTTTAGCTTATTACACATACACAACTGTTCAAGTAAAAGGATTTATTTATTTGTACGAAATAAAAAGTGATAAAGTAATATATAAAGTGTCAACGGCCCCGGTGGACGCCGTTGAGGCTGCCGGGGAGGATGGCACTATTTTCCCATCAGCCCCGGTGGCAGGTCAGAGGCACCGGGACCGACAAATAATAATAACGCCCAACGATCACATACATAGATCCTGGACCCTAACTAGGATTCCCTGTATCTAGGGACCCAGGAACTACGAGGACCATGGTCCCACAACACCCAGACACAGAACAAGTACCTATTTGCGCTTTTTTTCCTGTGTACAAATACTTGTCCTGTCGCGGGAATCGATCCCGCCGGCTCCGGGTTACGAGCCGACTTGCTCAACCACCACACCACGGAGGCTGTCAAATCCAAGCTTATTATTCACACCGATATTAATAGTACTCAATTTGGTGAAATGAATATCAAAAATAGTTGTTCAGTTTATCGATGATAGATTTTGAATGTCGTGGGTTTCTTTACATGTTGTGTGGAATTTCGATCTATATAAGGTACAATTATTTACATATTCAGGTAGATTTAGCATTGTGTGAATTCACTGGGTACCTAAATTGTTTTTATTAAAATAAAACGTTTGATAAAATATTTACAATGTTTAATTGTTAATGTTTTGTTTAGCCCTTTTTATTTTAAATTATTTAAATATTAAGTCTAAAATGATATAAAAGACAACAAAGAGTAGGCCCAATTTACCACAATAGACCACAGAATTTGATGTTTTTTATTTTTGTAGCAGTATCGCCTGCTCAGCGTAATCTACAGATTAATATGCAAAGGAAATATTAAATTAAATTCGAACATGAGACCAGACTACTTGCCACGGTAGCTTAAGTAAAGCATATCCCGGCTTGGATGGATGGATGCGGGTTCATTCCCCGCTCGTGATTCTAATTTTTCCTTTGCGAACTAATCCACAGAATTTGAAACCGCGACCAAAATTTTGTCTTGAGTCCATAAAAAACTAGAAGTTAGTTACCTAAGCAAACATCTGCACAATGTCCTAGCTTTTTGCCACATTTCATCAATTTTTGTTGATTTTTTTCATTTTAATTTAATCCTATTCCTAACGGATAAGGCACCGTCCCAAACTTTATATTTTTTGTTTACCTACCCGCCTTTCCCTGCCAGGACATCAAGCTGGATGGCATGACGGAGGAAGAAGCGCGGGCGGAGCGCAAGCGACGGCAGCGGCAGGCTCAGGAGGAGTTCCGGCTGAAGCAACTCTTGAAGAACGGCACTGGTTAGCTTAGCAACATCACTAGCAAGGGGCAAACTCTTGGCTAGGCCACTGTGGTAGACGCTTGGTTCAACCATGTCCTGATAACTCAGTTGGTAACTCTACCTTCTCAACTGTAGGTTGTGGGTTCGATTCCCACTCAGGGTAATCATTTGTATGGTGAACATAGGTGCTAGTTCTGTGCCTGGGTTGTATTCTATGTATGTTTACAAAAAAATCTATCAGTTATCTGGTTCCCATGGTACAAGCGATGCTTAGTTTGGGGCTAGATGGCGCTGTGTGAAATGTCCACACATATTTATTTAATTAATTATTGTCACTGTTGTACATTATTTAAATAATTATGGATATAGACATATCAGCAGGAATGCTGGTCGTCTATTATCAAATAATAATAATAATAATTATCTGGGAATTATTTAATCATAATTTTAACGTCAACCCTTTAACAGTGACAATCCATTAATCAACAAAGGTATTGAATAAATAATGAAATTAAGTATTTCTGATCAATAGGCATAGTTAGGTATCTAGACCTAGTTAGGTGTAAACATGTGGATTAGGGTAAGTACATGGATTTGAACTGAGCTGTGAGATTAGAATTATACTTGCCTGAGTCTGTGGTCCCGGTTTGTGATTAGGACCACCCCATCTCTTCCCGTTGGTGCTGTGTGCCCTATGATAAACGTCCAGTGACGTTTTATAGAGGAGGCTTATATTCAGCGGTGAACGTCTTCCGGCTGATGATGGGAAAAGCTCAAGCCTTCTTTAGTCTATATTCTAAAATCTAGATATTGAGGTAGATGTCTAATAGGGTAGTGTAGGTATTGCGTGGTTAAACAAATCTAAAAATATATCGAAGGGTAAGCTGGGGTACTTATTAATAGGGTAAAGAATAGATAATAGGATATAGAGATAGCATAAAGATGGATTTTGGCATTTTAGTGCTAATTGAGTACAAATAATGAAACTATGAATTGTCATGATTTGTGTCTCATTAAACTATTTTTACAGAAAATTTGCTTTCTTATTTGTTTGAAATACGATATATACATAAAGTAAAAAATAAGATGCGTAAGTAAATTGTTTTGAATTGAACACACAAACATAATAATTTTAAGTAGAAACAATAAATGCAAGATTTGAAAATTGCAATCGTGACCTAAAGAATACCTAGTAATAAAGCTTCAAAACGCTTATAGGTATTTCACCGAAATTAAATAATAATGCCACTGTGGACGGAACATGAATTGTATAATCTTACTTTGTCAAAGGAATTAATAAACGCGTAGTAGATTTGGATTAGTTTCTCCAACTTTTGTCTTCTTTTGCCATTGGAATACCGAACATGATCGAAAAAGACAAAAGCCGGTTTAACTAATCCAAAACTACTCCACGTTAGCAAGGCCGCAAAAATATAAATTTGTACCTACCTATACCTACTAGGTATATTATACATGAGTTTATGGTGTAGGTAGTTATTTGTTGCAACTTGCAATCACTTAAGCGGAATTAAAATGTTTTTTTCATTCATCTTCTCTATAAGAAGAGTTTCTACCACCATACAGTATAAGTAGGTCTCTGTACATATAGTTACTCCCTAATAGAACTTCCTTCACCAGATGACCAGCAAGAGTTGTCCAAAAACTCGTCAAGTTTCGACCGGCTGCTGCTCGACATTCCGACGCAGGACATAGTGATCCAAGAGACGGGAGACTCAGTGCAGGCGAGAGCGGACTTCAAGAGGAAGTCGCAGTCGCCTGAAGGAAATACTGCCAAGAAACGTGCTAGTGTTAGCAAGTTGAATATCGTGCAACCTGATTAGGAACTTGTTTTACTTAAGTATAGCCTTTAAGTTGTAGCCTCTTAGTGCTATCTTGAGCTCGTATATTACTATACTTACATAGTATTAATCCCTTTTTCCGTACCTAAAACGTAAAGCGAACACTATTACTAAGGCTTCGCTCTCTGTCTGTCACCAGACTGTATCTTATGAGCCGTGATAGTTAGACAGTGGAAATTTTCACAGACAACGCATTTCTGTTGCCGCTATAATAACAAATACTAAAAAACAGGATAAAATATATATTTAAGTAAGCTCCCATACGATACCCGTGATTTTTTTAACGTTTTTATAGATATTGGTACGGAACCCCTAGTGCGCGAATCCGACTCGCACGGCCGGCTTATTTATATTAATATGTGAAAAATATTTGGATAAAATTTTGCAGGGCTGAAGTTTTAACTGATGAAATTTTATCTTACCTGAAAATAAAATACTCTATAATAGGAAAAAGTCGCTGAAACCGCCTTTTCTACGTCTAGGTTATATTAGATATAGACGAGCTTTAAAAGTGATTCCAAATAAAGATATTTTTACTAGATTATCTTGTGGTTTTTCTTCTCCATATTGTATCCATAGTTTTCTATTTATTTTCCGTGGTAAATCACTATTCCCATTAGTACAAAATCGCATTCTAGGTACTCTCTGGTACCTGCTTGCATCATCCAAAAAGTCAGTATGGGAACGATTGTTATTACTTAATTATTGTTGTAGTTTGTAAGGAAATACTTTCCGATCGTATTTCATACTTTGATGAAGTCTGAACCTTCCGATGACACAAATCACTCCATTCGAGTTTTATGATTGCCTACTATGGTCCCATAGGTAGTTACTATTTGTACTTAGGTACATAATTTCAAGGTTAGTGTAGAATACCTACCTACCTTTCCTAAGCAGCTGTTATTGTAATTAAGAAAAGTAAAAAAACTACAATAAGTAGTAGTATACTATTATATCTGTAACTATGCTTAGGAGACAATGTTCTAAACATTTACACAAAAAACTTGTTCAGTATCTATCCGGGGTTCAGCAATGGTTTTTCTCACTTGTTAAACGGTTTTGTCAACCTCTGGGAATGAATCCCATACGTCGTCAGTGATGACGGATGGGAATCTCCCAAACTTATTTCTTAATATTTAACACGACGTCTGTCGTCCTATAATAGGAAATAGGTAAGTGAGTGCGCCATCAGGCTTACTACAAAATAAAACAAACGTATTAGAGAAATCAATTTTATTAAATCACTAACAAATTACGGGTCTTACACGAAAAATATTTACATAAACGGAAAAATACTAAATAGGTACATACGGCTAACGTTATTGTACTCATGCAAAGAACGAAAAGGACACCTCACTTAGAACTAAACCAAAGTTACCTTAAAATAAAAAGCGCTTAAAACTAAAATTAAATTGACTCTTGATAAACAAATCTAAATTAAATTAAAAATTATTATAAAATGAGTTAACACTGGTCCTGTGATGATAAAATTACCACAACAGATTGTTGCAGTTCTAATAACTTTCCAGCATTATTATTGTTAATATGAAATTATTCATTATTACACTAATTTTACCTAACATTGGCATGTAGTAAAAAAAGCGTCGCCTTCCGTCCCGTGTCTTTTATTATTAACTAGAACTTCGTTCTGTATTTTTAAAGTGTAGTTAGACAGGATAAGAAACACTGGACAGAATCACGACACACGAGCAGTTATCTCAAAACTAAGTCAGGAGAGCTCACCTAAGTGAACAGTGCTGAGCCACTTTTGATACAAATCCACCGCGATTATAAATGAACGTTCAAAATAACTCTATGTCACATTACTTCGGGTATTTAAAACGAAACAAACAATAATATAGAACTAACGGATCTAAACGCTACATATTCTAATTTTAGTGTCTACATACATAATTTTGACTATTTACATGTTCATTATTATGTTCTATTATATGTAGCTACTGTGCCGGCTATACTTCTTATAGTCTGATTGAATAACATTCATACTTCTATAATAAAGTATCAGTAATTTCCTTGCCTCAGAAAATATATCGTGATAATAATGATTTAGTTTACTGATATCCCAGATAATATAATACATACAGTACAGATGCCTCATCCCATACAACGGAATCACGCGGGCTATTGTGTTAAGAATTATTTTATTTCTGCATAACGTAAGATTATCAAGCGACATTTATTGCGTGTTGGCGAAGTATTGGGCCAAATGAATACACTGGACACTAACTAGTTATAAACTTTGACAAGTCTAAAAGGTTTTTTATTTAGTTATAGAAAAAATGATGATCAAGTAACGGTTACAAATATTAGATTAGCCATTCGTTGAAACATAAATTTTAATGATTCCTTTCAATAAAATAACTTGATTACAAACAGATTATGAGTAACAATAATTTTGAAAGTGTAGGTAAAGGCACTCTTCATTAACTTAAGCAAAATAGAAAAATTGTCAGCACATAAAACTGTAACCATGTAGGTAATAAAAATTATCTACCCTACTTGATTTCAAACTCGCACGCATATCAAAATGCTAAAACGTGCTGCCATTTCCTGCGTGTGCGCATTATCATACATTGCTAAGCGTTTTTGTATTTCTGCACTGTCTGCAAAATAAACACGCATTTCGCAATCTTGAACCATACCTTGCATATCCATCTGTAGACATATCAGCAACAGTATTAAAATATAAAAAAATGTAAGTATAGACTATAAGATCCGACTAAAATTTGGTTTTCTATGAACGAATTAGAAATTCCGCCCGGTGACATTGTAAAAGTCGACAGAAACCAAACAGACTTGGTCAATAAATAAAACATCTCATATAATATATTAGAGTAATCCCAAACTCATAAAGAACGTATCCTGAATAATTTCTGAGACCAGGCAATATCTTATACATAATATGTGTAAAATATAATATCCATATTAAAACAGTCATAGACTGTTACAAGTCGACATACTATAAACAACCCCTTATATTTACAGAAAGTTAAAACGTTAGATAAACTTATTTCAGTTAAAAGTATTTTAATCAGCGCTAGATTCGTGCGAAAACGAGACAAAACATATCTTAGTTAACGAAAAAAATAACCGGACAGGTGCTAGTCGGACTCGCGCACGAAGGGTTCCGTACCAACGTCTACTTATAAAAACGAGCAAAAAGAATCACGTTTGATGAATGGGAGCCCCTTAAATATTTATTTTATTCTGTTTTTTGTATTTGTTATCATAGCGGCAACAGAAATAATCATCTGTGAAAATTTCAACTGTCTAACTATCACGGTTCGTGAGATACAGACGAACAGCGGAGCTTCAATACGGTTCTACGGTTTGCTTTACCCTTTAGGTACGGAACCCTAAAATGTTTGAACTTTCTGTGAATACCAGGGCAAGGGTGTGTTGCATCAGAAACTACAATACAGATGACTGTAGCCCCGAAAACGGACTAAAAGTCATAGAAGTCTAAATAGGCAGTTATAGCAATATGTATAATATATATTTTAGTTACAAACTATAGGATACACGAGTACCGATAATATAGTTTAGTGATTCATATCCATATCCATAATCAAATGATGAGACTTTCATTAATTCAACATTGCCTTATAAGTAACCAATTTCACCATAGCTTCCTGTATAAAAGCATAATATACCTTTCGTATTTGGAACCTTATTCGAAAAGTTAACTACCCTACACACGATACAATCTACCACGCGATTTGTTGACTCAATCAATCAAATTGCATCGTGTTGTAGCTTCAGTGCAACAAATTGAGTCAACAAATCGCTTGACGGGTTGAATGGTGCGTAGAGTACTTTAGCAGCCTAAATAATCATAGACTACAAAAAATACAATCGCTGCTTGTTATTGTTACCATTTGTGGCACCTATCTGATTCTTCATTCTAGGATAAAGATAACCATAAAAATCAAATAAAAATCTTCTTCCAGGCCTCCTAGCATGCGCAGAGAAAACTTGTAGCCGCTGTTAGAGTGAGACACATTGAGGCTACCATAGTCTTGTCACGGTCTCTCACGAGAAAAAGTACCGAGAACTTTTTGTCGCGGTGCGTATGCTAGACTCAAAGAGTATATAAACGCTACGCTAAGGTTAGACTACGAGACCACATTTTAGGAAAACCAAGCGCCATAAATTGATTAATGTAATTATTAAAATATTAATTATATAATGTTCTCTCTAAAACAGAAGGCTCATACTTCGGTCCCATTACATCAACTGTGGGAACAAAACATATTTTATTCTGATGATACAAGTGATGGTGAAATCGGACATAATCAGACAAAAACTGTAACTCTACATAACTATATTGCACTTTTGTAAATTTTCAGCAAATTCAAAAGAAACGTCACTCGATGCTCTGTTGAACTTTGTATCCACTCGAAATGCCAAACAGCGTTTTTCAGCTTCAAAACAGGGTCAAGTTACTTTCAAGTAAACTTTTACGAATATAATACGATACTACCTGTAAAGTATCGTTAATTTATGCAGTAGTTTTCTAACATTTTAGAGTAATAATATAATGTTACTAGCTCGGCATGAGGCTTCACCCGCGTGGACACAATTTTCCGGGATAAAATGTATCCCAGGTTATTTCAAGACTTAATTATTATATCCGCACCTATTTTCATCTAAAATCGTTCAGCCGAATCAAATAGATACACAAAGCTTTCTGATTTAGATGGTAGGAAGAATATAGTAATGTTAAGTTACCTTTACTGAGGTAACGAAGCCGTTACATGTTTTTAATTACACTTCGTTAAAACAACTTAAAAAATGAAAATATTTTACATCCCCACTTTGAGGTTTCTCGTTAGATAAATAATACACAAAAATACAATTTAAAATTCCAATTCTACCAACATGGTGTAAACTTACGAAGATTTGAAAAGACTGACATTTATATTGCTTTATCACTCGCACCACACCTTTGATGGAGTGGTGAGAGTGAGAAAGGTATACAGATACCGGGTACCTAAAACATCGAAAAGGGTTAGTATGGAGACCTTCGAAACTACATTATAGAAATTATATCAACCATATCGTCGATTGTTGAGTTAGAAATTACTGCATTCATAGATAAAAAAAACTACTGTTGGGCGACTCGGGAATCGAACCTGCCATTTCAAAAACGATAACAAAATATATTGATAAGAAACCTTTTAATAAAAAAACCTTTATCTCTAGAATCGATCGTGGTTCCTTAGACGTGGACTTTTTTCTATCTCTTATAGTTTGGGAGGCTCCATAATGACGGACCGAAGGTTGAATTAAGGTTGAACACTGAATATTTTATATACTTAATTTAGATTTATTAACTGAAAATGTGCTGGCATATTATGCCACCAATAAATCCAATAATTATCCCACCGTTTCTTTTTTATAAGGTGCTCCCTGCATTATTAGAATGATGCCAAAAAATTTATTGAAATATTCATAATTAAGTAGCTACGGAAAATAGGCACTTTGCTCGTTAAAAATAAAAAGTAGCTTTAACCAACTAAGACGATTTGACCTATTACTATGATTTAAGTTTCACCATAATAATAGACATGATTAATTGATTAATCATAACTACTCAGCAATTTAAGACACTGTGAAACTGCACTTAATCTTTAACCCCCTTACTAATAAACATAGGAAGATTACTTATATCTTGTTTTGTTTCTCTCTATCAAATTCGAAATGGGGAAAAATAAAACAAGGCATGATGACTACTATTAAAAATGAACAAGTAAATATTACTTTCATAAAGAAGATAAAAAATGAATGCAATAATTGAAAAAATAAGTAAAATCGGTAAATAAATTACGGAGTAATAAGCTTTTAAAGTTTCTACAGGACGCATCTCCCCCCCTTTTTCGCGAAACAAAGCGCCTCCGCAGTTAATAATAAATAAATAAATAAATATGTGTGGACATTTCACACAGCGCCATCTAGCCCCAAACTAAGCATAGCTTGTACTATGGGAACCAGATAGCTGATATAATACTTATATACTTTTTTTTTGTTTGTAAATACATACATAGAATACAATGTAACACCCAGACGCAGAACAAACATCTATGTTCATCACACAAATGTTTGTCCCGGGTAGGAATCGAACCCACGGCCCTCAGTTCAGAAGGCAGGGATACTACCAACTGAGCTATCGGGCCCGTAGTTACTATCAAAAATCGTCTTGTGACGTCACATGCCAAAGAGATTGTATGTAAAGCTACCACAGCTTAGTAATGACGTACTATGAACGCCCTCCTTGCTCTCACTGGCCGTTTTAGCAATCTCTTTCTATTTCAGTTTCTAAAATGCTTGTAACTTTGTCATTTTTTGAGATATTTTTGTTTTCACAAATGTTTATCTTTTGAGGATTATTATTAATTTATGCAAAAAAAAAAATTTAGTCTACATGCCTATTCTACTGAAAATTAAAAATCTTGTGTATTTAGCAAAATGTTGGTAGTTAGGATATCATATATTTTATAGAGCCGAGTATGTTTAAATTAAAAATCAATAACCCCGGCGCTGTTGAATTATTATAATAACATTAGATCTATATTAGATTTCTAATGAATGGAACTAACAGAACAGCAGAGCTGTCGAAATCGAAAAGATTTTCAAAGAAAATTTCGACAAATTGAAATGTCGAAAAGACCAAATTAGTAACAAAACGTTCCAGATTTCAGTCTGTAAATGCTTAAGTGAAATGTTTCAATAGTGAGTAATAAGGAAGCAGGAACAATGTATAAAGAACGTACTTCGTACGGTGATCCTAATTAGTGGAAGTACGCATGTTGCCGCCATAGCCGTTGGACAAAATGAACGCCCGCGTTTTACTTTCAAGTTTTTATCTGAAAATAAAATATTGATTTTAGTGGCTAGTAATTATCCTAATATAGTACTTTTTATATGCAAATTGGCAAAGGTCAATGTTAATACTAAATAAGAAAGGAAGGAGACGGTATAATAAAAACATCATGTATTAGGTCTCCCCCATTTTGCACTCCAGCATCCATCGGCTCCCCGCGGCTTTCACCAGATCGTCATTGCACCTAGTGGAGCGCCGGCCTACGCTGCGTGATCCGGTTCGTGGTCGCTTCTCGTGAAGCTTTCAACCTCATCGGTTGTCAGTTCACCCCCCCCCCCTCACCGGCGGCCGGACACTAGGCGGGCACCTCCTCCCCCTCCTGTTCCCGTTGCCGGACCCCCCACTCACCGGCGGCCGGACACTAGGCGGGCACCTCCTCCCCCTCCTGTTCCCGTTGCCGGACCCCCTACTCACCGGCGGCCGGACACTAGGCGGGCACCTCCTCCCCCTCCTGTTCCCGTTGCCGGACCTCCCACTCACCGGCGGCCGGACACTAGGCGGGCACCTCCTCCCCCTCCTGTTCCCGTTGCCGGACCCCCACTCACCGGCGGCCGGACACTAGGCGGGCACCTCCTCCCCCTCCTGTTCCCGTTGCCGGACCCCCACTCACCGGCGGCCGGACACTAGGCGGGCACCTCCTCCCCCTCCTGTTCCCGTTGCCGGACCCCCCACTCACCGGCGGCCGGACACTAGGCGGGCACCTCCTCCCCCTCCTGTTCCCGTTGCCGGACCCCCCACTCACCGGCGGCCGGACACTAGGCGGGCACCTCCTCCCCCTCCTGTTCCCGTTGCCGGACCCCCACTCACCGGCGGCCGGACACTAGGCGGGCACCTCCTCCCCCTCCTGTTCCCGTTGCCGGACCCCCACTCACCGGCGGCCGGACACTAGGCGGGCACCTCCTCCCCCTCCTGTTCCCGTTTCCGGACCCCCCACTCACCGGCGGCCGGACACTAGGCGGGCACCTCCTCCCCCTCCTGTTCCCGTTGCCGGACCTCCACTCACCGGCGGCCGGACACTAGGCGGGCACCTCCTCCCCCTCCTGTTCCCGTTGCCGGACCCCCACTCACCGGCGGCCGGACACTAGGCGGGCACCTCCTCCCCCTCCTGTTCCCGTTGCCGGACCTCCACTCACCGGCGGCCGGACACTAGGCGGGCACCTCCTCCCCCTCCTGTTCCCGTTGCCGGACCCCCACTCACCGGCGGCCGGACACTAGGCGGGCACCTCCTCCCCCTCCTGTTCCCGTTGCCGGACCCCCACTCACCGGCGGCCGGACACTAGGCGGGCACCTCCTCCCCCTCCTGTTCCCGTTTCCGGACCCCCCACTCACCGGCGGCCGGACACTAGGCGGGCACCTCCTCCCCCTCCTGTTCCCGTTGCCGGACCTCCACTCACCGGCGGCCGGACACTAGGCGGGCACCTCCTCCCCCTCCTGTTCCCGTTGCCGGACCCCCACTCACCGGCGGCCGGACACTAGGCGGGCACCTCCTCCCCCTCCTGTTCCCGTTGCCGGACCTCCACTCACCGGCGGCCGGACACTAGGCGGGCACCTCCTCCCCCTCCTGTTCCCGTTGCCGGACCCCCCACTCACCGGCGGCCGGACACTAGGCGGGCACCTCCTCCCCCTCCTGTTCCCGTTGCCGGACCCCCTACTCACCGGCGGCCGGACACTAGGCGGGCACCTCCTCCCCCTCCTGTTCCCGTTGCCGGACCTCCCACTCACCGGCGGCCGGACACTAGGCGGGCACCTCCTCCCCCTCCTGTTCCCGTTGCCGGACCCCCCACTCACCGGCGGCCGGACACTAGGCGGGCACCTCCTCCCCCTCCTGTTCCCGTTGCCGGACCTCCCACTCACCGGCGGCCGGACACTAGGCGGGCACCTCCTCCCCCTCCTGTTCCCGTTGCCGGACCCCCCACTCACCGGCGGCCGGACACTAGGCGGGCACCTCCTCCCCCTCCTGTTCCCGTTGACGCACAGCGACCGCGGTCTCCACGAGCAGGTACAAGCACTTGAACTTGTCGCGCTCGCCCGTCACGGCTCCAGTCTTCTCCACCAACTGTTCACAATTTTACTGAGTTTTATATCCGTTCCCCTAATAGCATCGTCCTCTTAGTTCCTGGGTCCCTAGATACAGGGAATCTTAGTAAGGGTCCAGGATCTATCTATGTGATCGTTGGGCATTATTTATTCAATTATTTATTTATTCTAGATTCTAATGTGACATTACTGCAATCCATATTGAGTATAGCAGAATATTTTGTGACATGATAGAAATCCAGCACAGCACCTGATATTTATTTGGGGGCCAAATACGCCCTTTACTTTTCTGCCACCTCGAGAGGGATGGTAATGTGTGTGGCCTCCCGTGATCAATCCACCACTGGGATGGAGCGAAATAGGATCGCGCTAGCATCCGAGCAACTAGGTTATAGTTGCTGGGTTCACCATAGCTTACTATGATTGTAAGATGTGCTGTAAAAAAGAAAACTAAAATACCTTCAGCGTGCGGCGTTGTTGTCTCGGCCGCGGAGTGGGAGCGGCGCACTGTGGGAACATTTCATGTTACATTTATAACTTCCATGTGTTTTTACACCTTATTATGGCGGGATGAATTATTATGTAACCTTTAAAATAATATATTGTAAAATCGTATTTTTATAGTAATAATAATTCAAGCACAATTATAGAACTAAATTGCATTAAATATTACATATTTCAAGCAATCTAAAATCAGTATGAAATCCATTAGTAAAATTCATACTAAATTAAATAGATTTTTTCATTCTGCGAGTTTAGGTTCTCTTTGTCATAAAGTAGCAGACAAAATTGTAATATTCATGCTGCAATTTGAGGTATAAAGCTTGTACTTCTACATTGAAAAGGTATTTGGGGCATGACTCTGATGCTTACCCATAACGAGGTGGCGGGCGAAGTTTCTTCTTCCTCAGTCGCACGAACTGCAAGCTAGACAAGACCACAGATTACAATATTATACTAGTTTACCGAGCGAACGAAATGAGCGAAAGACTGCTTCAACTCGGCAAAATTTTCTTTCGTCTGTCCTGATTTAAGTTTTTGTTAATGAGAACGAATGACGTGTCGAGCGGGTCGTTCACCTGATGTTAAGCAATACGGCCGCCCATTACAGTTGCAGTGTCACTCGGAACTTTAAAATAATAAAGTTTCGCGTACACTGCACTGCGCACGTCATCCTGAGACATCACACAGTCTAGTAATCAGATTACTGAACCGTGTAATCAGGTCATAAAGTCTCATTTGCCCAGTAATTTGACTAGCTACAATGCCCTTCAAACCGGAACACAGTAGTGCTTGCACACTACTGCTTGGCGGTAGAATAACTGGACTTTGCAGAAGTCTTGCCGCCTAGTACGTAGTCGTGTACAGGTCGCATTTTGCAACGAATCTTGAAACTTGGTATACAGTTCAGGGAATTCCTTTGTCACCAGCTATTTTTTGATTGGAGGTGTATATCTCCCAAAAAGGGGCAGTTTTCTGTAGCGCCATCTATCGGCCAATTTGGTTATATTTGGCAGAAACATTGGGTACTCGATTCTAAACAAGTATTGCAAATTATGAGAAAAGTCAGCCAAGATGTTGTCGAGATATAAGGCCGGGAGGTCCGGGACATAGATATAGTTTAAGTAGGTATAATACTCATATCGCGTGGTCCCCGCGACGTTTGAATAGGACCACCGCATCTCTTTCCATGGATGCTGTAAAAGCTGGCTAAGGGGTATACCCAGGGAATGAGCAGCCGCATTCTTCTCGGTACATTAAAATGTTCTAAGATCACCAAGCCGCCTGCCAACCCTCGTTAATATCAAATCCCTCAGTGAAAACCGTTCATAGTGGAGTTTTATGGGGAAGCCTATGTTCAACAGTGGAGGTCTTCAGGCTGTTGAATGTTGATACGAAATATACTGGAAACTTTGATGCGCTCATATCGAAACTTGTCTTGCCACTCTAACCCCCAGTTTCTGGTACGTTTGTTAAAATTAAACTCGTATCCATAGACATAATTGTACAGGGTGTAATTTAATTCATAAGCATAAATTGTCCCCATGATAGTACATCATTTACAGATGATTATTATGATTATATAAGAGTACAGAGTGTAACTGAAAATATTTTTATTGTAAATTATGAAGATTGCCGCGGCGCCTAACACAGTTGGCACGGATGATTTTGATACATCTAAACGTTTTTATACCTTGTATGTACTAATTAAAAGCAGTACTTTATTATTTTAATTAAATTTTGCATTGTAGCATTTGATTAAGTAAGTTATTCCAGTTTTTGGAGTTATTATTATTACCAAACCAATGTGTTAGAATTCAAAAATTTTGATCCACACGTGACCGGTATCAGGATCTAGTTTCAAAGGATGCTAATGAATTCAATTACACCCTATATATTATCAACTTCAAAATACGAAACGCTCATTGGTTCCCTATTGATCATCGGCTGTCTTCAACCAATGATGGTTCAGTAGTTTTTTGACTGATCTCAGTTAATGTGCAATAAACAGTTTTTCTATTCTATTCTAGCTCGTCACGTCATTCGTGAACATAAAAAAAACATTTTAACAAACGCACGAGAAACAGAGGGTTAGCGCACATATAACTCTATGGAGTTAGCCGATCTGTTAAATGCAACATTCGGTGCGGTACATGGATGGGTGGGTGACCTTACCAAAGTGTCAATGAGTAAATCTGTGAAACGCAACATTAAACGGGACTGTTACAACCTCAACCGTAATTTTAGTTTTAATTCCTGTCCATACAAAGGTAGCCTGGAAGAAATCGCTTAAAGCGATAAGGCCGCCCGTTGTTCTACAATTCTTTTATAAATTTGTATCTAAGTGCATTCTTGTTTATTCGTGTTCAATATAGTATTATTGTGTTGTAGATGGATGGGTGACCTCACCAAGTCAACGAGTGTAAGTGTACCTGCAGCGTGCGGCGCGGCGGCCGCGGGCGCGGCGTGGAGGTGGCGGCGGGCAGCTCGCCGTCCGCGCCGCGCGCCGGGACCAGCGCGCCGCTCCTGCCCGCCCATACAGTACGCATCACCATCTCCGTCATCATCACCCTCATCATCACCATCATAATTAGCCTGAACACGACCACTGCTGAACCTAACCCTCCACTGCAATTACTGATTTTGGAAGTTTTTAATTAATAACTATGTTTGTATAGTATTTTTCCAAAATATAAAGATATCACATTATGTGAATGTTCGTTGGGCATACACCATTTTTTTTTGTAATAATATATTCGTAAGAAACTGTAAAAAATGGGAACAACCGAATTTTTTGAGGTTTTTTTGCGTTTTTTTCTATAGAGAGAAAATTTATTTATCTTGTATTTGCGGTCATCGCAAACAAGCTAATGAAACGAATTACATGATAATCACATTCAAAGCTCCACATGCTCTAACTTCGTCAGAAAACGTGCAAAAAAAAAACACCTTGGTTGCCCTACCCTTTGCGTTAAGAAAACTAACACCTGTAAACAACATTGTGGAAAACAAATAAATAATTTTATTGAAATTGAGACAAAAATGAGTATAGATAAGATTTTCTTCTTCTTCTCGTGTAGGCAAGTGGTCAGCCCAGCTGGGTTTGTACGAACAGTAGAGGCAAAATTGTCTTTCAAAATTGTCTTCTCGTGTTGGCAAGTGATAGCCCAGCTGGGTTAGTATGAACAGTAGAGACAAAATTATCTTTCCCCTGTTTTACTCCTACTCCACTTGACAAGTAAGAAATATGAAGAAAATGACCTACCTAAAACAGGAAAAGACAATTTTGTCTACCGTCCGTGGTAACCCAGAATTTCTGGCCGCTCAAAGGCTTCTAATTAGGCTTAACGACTACGACATATAGATGAGATGAATAATATTTGATAAGAGTTTATAACAATGGGGTGAGATGTGGCATTCTAGCAAGCGGTGTGATGTGTGGCCACACTCACCCCCTGGCCGCGGGGTGCAGTTCCTGGTCCTGCGGTCCGTACCGTATGACGGACTGCCACACGGAGGGGTCGTACTTGACCTCCTCCTCGCTGATGGCACTCGACGAGTATCCCTCCTCGCCTTCCGCCACCTCGTCTCCGTCACTCGGGTACACGAGGAGACCGTCCGTGTTGTCTGCAGACCCGGGGACTGTGCTGCCTTCCTGTGGGACCAATCAACTATTACATATTGCCCTGTAGGGTAACTACTCACCTATATCTACTACTTTAGGGCAAGGATCCCTTTACTGGGCTGGCTCAGCAATAATTCTGGTAGATCGAATATGGATGCAGGAGGCGAGCAGCCGGTCAAAGTAGCGCTCTGTGGCGGAGGCCTATGTTCAGCAGTGGACGTCTTCACGCTGCTGATGATGATAAGAGGTATCCATGGGTCCACATGTGGATTTAAAAGGAGATGGAAGTATCTTTCGATACAGATGTTGATCCCAGTGAAGGAAGTCTTACGAAGGTACCGTTACAATTGTTGGAAACCATTCCTAGATTAAAGATTATCGTCTAAGAGATCATATAAAAAATTTGTTCCATGCATGATTCATTCTGCTATTTCGCTCCTTCATACTCAGCACAGAAACATTTAATAATCTTCTATGAGGTAGGCAGATAAAACAAGCTTTGGAATCATGTAAGATTCATATTACATTTACAGTTGTTCCGTTTTAAAAATAAGTACACTTTTCACTCAAGGATTCATTGCAAGCAATCCGATAGGTTGCATACTTTTACATGGAAATCGTATTGTTTAATCAACAAATAATTGTATCATATTCCTCAAGTGATTGTGTAACATAGCAAGGTATTGTTTGAATGAATGAATAATACCTAGCTTTGAGAGAGTAGGTATAGTAATTATAATAATTTAATTTGACTTGTAAAAGCGGTATGAATAGCCTATTTGTAATAAAACACTTTGACTTAGTAAGTTTTGCAGCATTCTTTACATATGCATGTATAATATTATAATTAAGGTTTCGCGTCGCCATTCTGAGACATCAGCAAAGTCTGGTAACAAGATTACTAGACTGTGAAATCAGGTTATAAAGTCTCATTTGCTCAGTAACGTCACTAGGTAGCTAAGCAAGTGTGCGTAAGGGTTTTGGCCCCTTATCTCTATTATACTAGTACAAATTACCGAGAGCGCTCACGAAGTCACTCTTAGCAATCAGCGCCAAAATGATAAAATCAAATACCTTCAGTCAATATTTGGGCATTATGAAGTCCAGCTATATATTTAGCAGTGGAGGTCTTCAGGCTGTTGAGGATGATGACGAACCTTTTTTTCAGCAGCTGAACTAAAGCCTGTCAAAGTTTGAAAGCTCAAGGTGGCGCTCTCTGGGGGAGGCCTATGTCAAGCAGTGGACGTCTTCCTTCAGGCTGTTGATGATGAAGTTTGCAAGACATACCTCGCCTTCGACTCCGTCCCAGGAGGCGACGACGACGCCGCTGCTCCCGGCGCCGGGCTGCTTGCGGCCGCGGCGCGAGATCGTGTAGTGGAGCGGGTCGTGGCCCTCGCTGCGGATCATCTCGGGTAAGATGCGCCGACGGGCGTTGATGAACCAGTTGCATACCTGCCAATAAACGGATGTACTGTAGTTTCTTTTAATAATTTATAGGCATAGCTTTTGAGGGTGGGGTCTAGCAAAGATCCCTAGTGGTTGACGTTGACGCCAACGCTAGCTCCAAAATGTATTAGAATGACATAAGCTGTGGATAAGCGATATGCCAAACGTAATTTCCAGAGTGGAGTAAAGTAAAGTAACAAAAGATAACGTTATTTTATTGATATGGTCAGAAATGGCTATTGAAAAGCAATGTATGCTTTCGGCATAGGTTTCGAATCGAAGACTGATCTACGACAACTGAAAATCCGGTGACGACCAATATCTATTGCAGTTTTGTCCAGCGGTAATGCTTTATGCAGCGGTGTGCAACGGGCAGGCCACAACACTCGTAGAACTGACAACCGATGGGGAAGAAAGGTTCTCGAGTGGCGACCACGAACCGGTAGACGTAACGTAGGCCCCCGCTAGGTGGACCGACGATCTGGTCAGAACTATCTAGGAGCCGATGGATGCTCGAGACAAACAGCCGCTCAAAGTAGCGCTCTATGGGGGAGGTCTTCAGTAGACATCTTCAGGCTGATGACGATGATGTTATTGAAAAATAACTCTAGTGTAGGTACATGGACTTCTGACTTAATTATTTTCTGCGGCAGAAGCACATGCAGACCTATGCCACGGAGCTGCTTGTGGCCTGTGTTCTCAATAATGTCACATTGCGTAAAGTGTGAATGAGCATAGGGCCGTGCCATGAAGCACTTTTTTATGCAGATCTGTCTGTGTGATGTTCATCACAAGAAGTAGCAAAATATGATTGCACTGCTTTCTAAATACAGAACCCGACGTCCAAAGTAAGTTATGTGCAACAACTCACTTGTAAAACTGTTAAATTCGCCTCCTGACTGAGCGTGACCTTCTCAGCGTCGCTCGGGTAAGCATTGTATCTGTGGTCGTAGAGCCATCGCTTCAGTATTTTGACGGAGTTCTTGGGCAGGTTGCCGCGCCTCTTGCGGATGGCGACGAGCCCCGGCGGTGGGCCGAGATGGCCGCCGTACGAGGTTCGACGCGAGCGGTCGATCTCGCCGTCGGTGCCGCTCTCATTGTCGTCGGTCGACGATGTTGAGTTGAATCGCTCGCGTATGGTTACTGCGAAATAATTGTAGGTTAGGAATTGGAATTAGAAAAATAATTCTATCTATAATAATAGGTGAGTAAGGGTGGAGCTGTGCGAGGATGTGTAGCGAGATGTGTTTGTTAAGAACCAATAGAATCGCGCAAAAATAAAAACATACGATTAGCAATTTTTTTAAGCGATTCTACTGGTTCTTTACAAACACAACCCTTGCTACACATCCTCTCACAGCTCTGGTGGAAACGCACCCTGAGGCAACAGAGACAAGCATGTCATGCTATATACAATGATGAGTCACTTTACATCAAGGGAATGCAATTTTTTTTTGTTGGTTTGTTGTATTAATCTGTTTAGCCTATTATAAATAAAAAAAAGGAAGATATCCAAAAAATACAAAAAGCATCGCTATAGCAATTTTATTCTTAGACAGATAGATAGATAGAAAATGCTTTATTGCACAATCAAAAAAAATGTAGGTACATAGGCGAACTTAATGCTAGAGAGCATTATATTCCAGTTAACCTGGGTGTAACTTAAAAAATGTAAGTGTAAATATTCGTACTATGTCGAAAATATTCAGTAGGTACAATCATGCGAGAAATTGTTATTATGTAAGTCGTTTGTTGCATTTTTATTTTTATAAACAAGTAGGTCCCTACGTTTTAAACTTTCGTGACTAGTACTCATATTTTAAAGTTAAATCGGGCCTCGGCAAAACGTCGAGGTAAGTCAAAAAAATTTTGATTGATAAATTTCTGTGCGCGTAGAGACCCGATTTGACTTTAAAATATAAGTAGCTACTTACCTAAACCACAAAAACAAAATAATATTAGAGGCTTCGCCTAGATAGTCAGAGACTGACCCCCATATTCTAAGTCGTTACCACGACATTACTCCACTCGACTCAACCTCGAATTAACTTCATTTTTGTGTTTTGGTATTTTTAGTTGACAATATATAATCAACTTGACATTTATGCGCCAATTTTTCTTAAACGAGAGAAGCGAAGCAACTTTCAACTCAGGGTACGTCGCGATGTATTTTGAGTTTCCCTCAAAGTTAAGTAGAAGTCAAGTGAAGGATTTTTGGTGAAGTGTTTTAGAATACAGGGGTGAGAATCTCGATACGTCCACGTCTACGACCCCAATCACGATAATGAACCGTTGGAAATGCTAATAGGTATAATAATCATAATGCTAACAAAAAACCCGCTCAGATGCAATGCAACAGCCAACAACCCCAATGAAGATGCTCTTAACTTTCATACTTCAAAATAACATCGTTGACGATGGATTTCCATACAAAAAATAATACTTTCGTGTGTTTTTTCCTCCCGATATTTTAGCTGAAAGCTCAAAACACTTTTAGACCCGTAAATAAAAAAGAAGTAAAATTCCCGTAACGTTAGCAGCCAATTTATTACGACAAGGCGTCATCTGTCAAAATACACTTCCGTAAATCCGTACGTAAACATTACGTCGCGTCGATGCGAGGGTGGTGGGGTGGGTGGGAGAAGCGCCATCGATCGAGGTCACCGACCCCAACACGGGGTGAGGAGGCTGACGTAATGCATCAAGGACGCTGCTGTTGACAGCCCTTGTATTTGTTGTGCATTTACGTAAACGGTTATTTGATTAGTAGCAACTAGGTTAGTCTTTAGGATATGTTTTACTTAACAGTAGCACAGTCAGCGGAGGGATTAAGAATAATATTGTACAGATCTAGCATAGAATAGATATAGGTTCTACTTACAAACTAAATCATCGCGCATTTGCATGCTTTATTAAATTTTTTACAACACTCACATAATTATAATGACATAATACACAATACTAAATAATACAACATAATAACGAAGGTACGTAAAAAAAACATCGCAAATCAGTTCATAATTGAGAGCTATAATGTATTGTATGTATTTTTTAATTTTCCTTTTTTATTGTTGTATTTATTGAACGCTCAACATCCTACCACATGCCAGTTTTCAGTGTACCAAATCAGGCTGACATTTAAACAGCATTTCCCAACGTCTGGCCCATTGCTAAAATAGCCTGGCACTTAGCGCGAGCAACGGTGAGCGACGTGTTCTCTTGACCTGTCATTGTCTACCGTTGACACATATTGTTTTACGAATACGAACCACGAGAAATTCATTAACGTGTCAAATGTATGCTGTAAATTTTAGAATAAATAAAATCATAAACTAAAAAGTGCCAAATGTCATCGAAACTGGTAGTCATTTTTACTTGAAAACCATACAGACAAACATAGAAACCAATTAGGAATATGACAGTTTTGGAAATGAACAATTTAAGAAGTGGACCAAACCAAACGGAGCGGAAACAAGCTGTAGTAAAAGCCCATCAATCATCCGTCCCGTCACACCTTTATTTCAATAAAAGTATTAGGTATATTAACAAAAATTGACTCCCATTGTAATTTTGTATGTTGGTTGATATGATTTAAATCATTGATTTTTTTTTAAAAAATCACTTGATTTTAATCGCGATTTTAATCACTGATTAAAATCAAGTGATTTTTTTAAAAAAAATCAATGATTTAAATCAGTACGTTTTTACTGCTACCAAATCAGTTGGAATCAGTTTGATGAGTAGCATTATTCGTTTGAATGCAAAAGTTGAGCCTTTCACGGGAGTTTTATTCGATAAACAAGTTATACAGAAAACTACCCCTATTGATTGGTGGGTAGCAATACATAATATGAAAAAATGTATAACCGAAGAAGAATTAGATATAATTAAGCAACTGCTATGTACAGTTGCTTCTTCCGCTGGGGTCGAAAGAATATTTTCGGCATTCAATTTGGTGCACAGCAAAATAAGAAATAGATTAGGCACCGAGAAGGCAGCCAAATTAGTCTTCCTTTTGAAAAGACTAAACTAATTAAGTATTTTACTGTCCATTAGAATGACAATGTTTATTTAAAAAAGTGATTTGGCTTTAGAAGAACTTTTTGATTTTTGATAATTTTAATTTATTTTTTGTTACATATGCCAAATATGTGGAACTAATCTGTTAAATAAATGAACGATTTATTAAAATAAAATGTTTTTGTTAATACTATTAATAAAAGTAATGTACTGTTTTTCTTATTAACTAACTTCCATATTTAAAAAGATCAGAAAGTAAAAAAATCAAATAAATCTGATTTAAATCAAATAAATCGGATTTTTTTGATTTTTTTAAAAAAAATCATGATTTTTATCAACCCTGTTTGTACCTTTTTGTAGCTATGCGAGTGATTGAACTAAAAACGTGAATGGTAATATGCATGTACAATATGGATTTAAATAAACTGTCGCTAACAACGGCATTGTTAAACCTACGTCACGCACGCTCAACGGGTTTCGAAATTACGATTTGTTTGCCATTCTATGTTGATACATGCTGTTCAGAAAATATGGTGAATAGAAAAAATTATAATAAAACACCCTAAAGCTTTTGTAAATAAATATACTTTTCAACACATTTGCTCAAATAGTGTATACATTGTTCGAAAGTTAATTATGACGCACCATACAACGGACCGTGCGGACACATAGGTAGTCTCACCTAAGTACCTATTTTACCGGTTCCTCCGTTGTATGGCGCCGTGCGATTTCCATGACGGTCAAAGATTAAAGAGAAAAAGTAGATTTATTTCTCTAATCTGTGAAAAATCTGTACGGTTTTCTTTTTAATTTCCATAAAAAAATATATAAGAATTCCACAAGGAGTTTCACATTACGACAATAAATAAGTTGAATGAACGAAACTCCTTGGAAATGCATTAGCTAAATAAGTTTATCTCACTTTAATTTTAAAGCGAAAACGAAACTAATTCTAATTAAGTTATAATTTTCAACACACGCAGGTGGCACATTTACATGCGCGCTATTTTAGACAATTTTTTCTTCTTCTTATGTTATGGCTCCACACATCAGTTTATTTAGCTAGAGTCAAGTATTGCAATACAATTTTTCATCGTGTTATAGAATTATACACGTAGTCAAGTCTTAGTCATAGTCCAGTCTAAGTTATGCTCTAGTAGAGTGGTGGTAACTGTACCTACTAGATTTTCACATTAGATTAGAAACGTCAAAGATTGTTTGTTGCTACTTTCCCACTAATAAACAATGTTTGTTTCAGTACCTGTGGTACTGTTTTCTCGCAAATGTGTTGAAAAACATGTATGATACACGGGCGGATATTGGTTTTTACAAACTCGTGACTATGGTAAGCCCTCGACTACGTCTCAGGCTTACATTTGTCTACTCGTTAGTAAAAACCAACTTACCGTCCTAAATAACTATTAAGCAATGTTGTAGTGCCAAAAAACATTTCATAATGTTTATTTATACCTTTATATTGATCAATGATCAAATTTTTTACAATACAAAATGTACCTATTTAGGTAAAATAAAAATGTATGTACACACAGTCATGTAGTTCGTGGAGTACCTAACACTTATGTAAATAAGGTGAATTCTGTGTAAAGATGTTAAAATTAATATATTGAGACAATTTAGTTTTCAAGCAGACACGTAAAATGTTATTTTTAACCCTGAATTACTCGCGTGGGGTGATTCACAACCCGACGACTGTTTGATTGTCTCTAGTTATTGAAGTTTTAAATTTACAGCGCTAATTTTTTTTCTAGCTTTCTAAAACGAGTGGATCTCTGTTATTTAATCACAAAAAACACTCTGTGACGTAAGGTTGAGGCAATAGAATGCGGTTGGGGTGTAAAGCACCCCAAGCGTTTACATAGTTCAATTTTTACGTAGATTCGTACTACGTTTTCAGTACATATTTTACATATATGTCAAATGCAAATTTTACATATTTGTCCAAAAATTCAAAAAATAATGTCATAAATGCCATCAACATGTCAGAAATGCAATGAATAAAATGAGTTCCTACTCTGAGTTGATTAAAGAAAATGTTTATGGCACAATGTGTTTCTGAAAGTGTTTATCTGTTAATTAATTGTTTAGTCGAAAGATTAACGTGTTTTAGGTATTCTATAAAGATATAATATATTAGTCCTTAAAATTTTAGCAACCAGCAGGATACAAACCTGCACCCTCCAACTCACCGGATTAGGCAATCTACCAACTGAGCTACTGAGCTGTATTATTTACTAAAATAAAAAATAAAATATAGGTAGGAAGGTGTAAAATGTGTTAAGTGAATTATAAAATTTTAAGGACTATAAGTACCATACTCTATGTTTATAGATATACACTTTAAAAATCAATTCCATGATTTGTTTAAGTTAAGTGGATTTTACAATGTAGACCTAATAGCGAAGCTCAACTATCTATTCTGAACTAATTGGTTAAGTTAAGCAACATTCAGTCCATGTTCAATACTTAGATGGGTGTCAGTTACAAAGGTGGAGTAGGTACCTTTGTTCAAGTGATATTTACTACATATTATCTATCAGTGAAATATGATTCAGAGAGCAAAACTCACTGTCAGAGGGTATGTTAATATTCTGAATCTTGTTTGTAAAACAGTTATTGCTCTTGCTTGATTATTTTTGCAAAAACTAAATTTATGCCATTGCCAATATGCAAAACATATTGCTACCCTGCAAAAAATTAATACATGGCATGGGAATAGGACTAGGGGAAACATCAAGGTGCCTAGTTTAGATATATTATAATAGAAAAAGCTAAGATATAAACACAGATCCTACAGATATGTGGTGGAAAGTATTGATTTATCCAAAACTGTATACTAAACTGTAAACAAACTACTTAAATTAATGTTAAGTGTTTTGTTCTCGATTGTACACATTCATTGATAAGTGATAAGGGAACAACGGCGCCGCCTGGCGGGCGCGTGACTAAGCTCGTTTGCCTGATAATGGTTGACAGCGGCCATCTTGTACAGCCTGACCGCTGTCAATTTTATGTCACAGCGACATTCTACAAAAGTCACCCAAAGTCCAATAACAACAACAAACAACGCTATTCAATTCCCGCCTTTTAATCTTTGACCTAAAAACATCAGATTTTGACAAAAACCCATGTGAATATCGATCGAGATTACACAGGGGAAAGCACGACCCAAATGGACGATCTAAAAATAGCCCCAGCACGTGCCAATTTCGCCCAACCTGAACTAGTGCAGCCTAAATTACGTAATCTCTTGCATCAATATAATTTAAGTCATAGAATAAAGTGAATTGGTAGTCACGGGTCAACTATAGTGTAATTATTTATTGCTCTCAGAGTGTGAGGCGCATTGGCGCCATTTTCTTTCACAAGATCGCGCCTCATGATGACGTAACAAGCCTAAATTCTTCAGAAAAACTATGTATTTGCATAGTTTGCAATCATTTTAGAAGCTAATTTGTATAAGTTTTTGCCTTGAAAGTCGAAACTAGCATTGTTTTCGTTTATATGTCACCTTGACGTATCATGTCAATTTTGACATGCATGGCGGAAACGTGGCGTCGTTTTGTATTGAAACCGGCTCACCTCCTGGCGATGTTGATGGTCTGTTTACGACGCGAGCCTCGCGGAGGATCTCCCTGGTTATTTCCCTCACGTCACGTCGCTGCTGGAACGCCATTTCGGGCCGGTCGCGGTGTTCTAGTGATAGACCGGCCGTGGGTGGTAACATCGTTCTCACTCAATCCATGCGAACACCGCTTTTCACTTGTTCACAGTAAACACACAAAGTCCTCCGAATAAAAGAAAGTTTTAGGTTTCTATAAAATGGTAAAACAATAATAATCTGCGTCTACTATGCACTGCAAACAAGACAGAGCGCGACTGTTTTCTTTGGTTGATTTGATTGGGGGACGGCGCGGCGGGAACCACAGCGCCGCCGCGCAGCTGTCTCTGTTTATCTTGATGAATCCTCTACTTTTATCCCTTTCTAAAAAAACGTTTTGATGACAGATGGAGCAGTAAAATGTCATAACAAAGCGTGGGTTATTCAAATGACAGAAAAATAAATTGATGGAGCACACCATGACGCCATCTATTACCTTTTTCCGAACTAATCAAATGAAAACTTGCATTGCGCGCGAAATTATGATTTCCAGTTTTCCACATCCACATGGTGTTTCTTCCACTAATCTACTATAATAGTTGGATTAAGTATGCCTACTTACTTAGATTATGTTTCTGGAATGCGTGGTGTAGAAAATTAGAAATGGCAGGAGTCGTGTACTTTTTACAACAAGCCACATTTCCGGACTACATACATTGTGGTACCTTCATCTGTCTGATGCCTGTTTGATTTGAAAATAATTGATGTAGGAACTGGAAACTTCATTCCGGCCCGTAATACAGATACAGAATGCACTCAATCGTGAATCTGCTTAAGACGAGATTTCATTCATTAAATGGTCAAATTACCTATAGGTCCCATTCATCTTTTCTCCTTCTCTCTAGCTCTACCATAGTTGTACATTATAACCACAGAATTCCCCTATTACATAGGTCCAGAACCGAAGTCTCCATACTTAACCTTGTTTGAACATGAATCAAACCATAGAGCACATTTTTTTATTCTTCTAATGTCAGTTCCTCTTTCAACATACCATATAAATAGTATTACCCGATTTAGTCGGGTACCTAAATAAAAATCTAGCTAGATGTAAAATGTAAATAATAAAAATTATATAACGCCTACATTAAAAAAATATAAAATAATAAAATTAATTACCATCATACTACTATCTATAGACAAGAAAAAGGTATATAGATAGCTCATGCAATCTTTTAATAAAAAGCATTCAAATTAAGTATAATCAGCAGTTTATTCAACATTTCTTTTAATAACTCACGAGTTTTTCAATATTACCAAGTTAAAGGGATTAAAGTACAACAGTTATGTAGGTACAGGGGGTCTAGCAAAGATACCAACCACTAACGCTAACGCCAAACGCTAACTCCAAATGTACTGAAATGACATTTCAGAAATAGCTAACTTTTCCGTAACGAATGTCATTTCGATACATTTTTGGAGTTAGCGTGAGGCGTTAGCGTTAGCGATTGTGATCTTTGCTAGACCCCCTGGGCCTCAACCAAAATAATGTTTCATATTTTAGGATAAAAAAAAATAACCTTAAAAATGAAAAACAGTGGACGCGTGGAACGTTTATAGTTGACAATAAAACTATTACCAGTAATTGCACTTCTGTGTCCTGTGTGTTCTTTACTATAGAAATGCGCTGAACATATTGTTGAACGAGTATTAGGTTTCCACCGATCTTCATTTCGACTTTTTCAAACTACTTTTATCCAACAATCAGCTTGACATGGATCTATTGGAAATCTATACAAAAGAAATCGGGTAATTATTCAGATGTCGTGTGGCAATACTGATTTTGAAATGTCAACTTTTTTTTGTGAAATGGTTCTAACTCTTCGTCAGATAGAAAAAATTAAAATAATCTTATAAAAATACATGATTAAGGCCATATACAAGTGAAATGTGATCGTGTGCTTCTGTGATTTGTGCCTCGAGTGATTTCGGCACAGAATTATAACGCAAGACGGCATTTTTTTGGTATGTTTTCAAAAGCACACCCAAGTAACGACTGATTTTGATTTTGACAGCTGAGAATCAATCACACCCAAAGTGGTGTGTACGGTTTTGCCCTGCTTTAATTTCGTATTAGTGGTCTGGATAAAAAGTCTTTGATTATAACATAAAGTACATATAGGATAGGAGTGGTCTTGCGTCTAATAGGTACTTACTCAAGGTAGGATATGTCTGTATTTTCTGAACCACATAACCGATGATCTTAAAATTTTAAGGGACCAAGCATCCCTTTTCTAACAAAAAAATAATGAATGTAATCGGACCACGCATTAATTACTTAATAATAAGTACTTACACGTTTTAAAAAAATAATGAAATCGGACCACGCATTAATTAATGAATAATAAATACTTACACGTTTTCACTTTCATCCCCTCTCTCGCGTGAACCATACTTAATTTCAGAATAAAAAGTATGCTATCTAATCTATAGCCTCATCATCATCATCATCAGTAACAGCCCGGAGACGCCCACTGCTGAACATAGGCCTCCTCCAAAGAGCGCCACCTAGACCGGCCACTCACCTCCTGCATCCATCTGCTCCCCGCGGCTTTCGCCAGATCGTCGGTCCACCGAGTGGTGGGCCGGCCTACGCTGCGTCTTCCGGTTCGTGGTCGCCACTCGAGAGCCTTTCTATAGCCCACCTTAATATAGGTAGGTAGGTACCTAGTACCTACCCAATGATATTTTACCTATGTTTGGAACCATGAGATTCCTACGTAAACGATAGTTGTGCATTTAATTTATGCAGCGATACAGGGAGTTGTATCTGAGTACATGAGATCTAACCAGAGAAGGTAGTATTCCAGAATAAAATACCTATTTCAATTTTGTAACGATTCTTTACTTGGGCATCAAAACGGAATAGACCGCACAGACAACATTGCAGTTTTACATTACTGATCTAAAATTTTTTCGCATGGGATGGGTACCAATATGGGTTAGCATAGGTACATTGAGTATGAGTACATAAAAGTACTTACAGATGCTAAAAATTCAATTACACGGGCACCCAGTAGGTATATTATTATATAATTATTATGTAACTATACCTGCACAAAAATAGTACTATTTTCTTTAAGTAAGTAAGTATAAAGTACCTACCTACGAATTACTACTTAATCACTTAGATGAAACTGGGGGTGGAAGGTGGAATTTAATAAGTAAATAATTCAATGTTTAACTTTTGTGGACGGATAATTTATTCGTCAATCATATAAAACACCTACATAATACAATGAACGATATACTTAGCTATAACAAATATATACATTATTAACTTAATAGTCCTTATTATTATTGTTATTCATGGAGTCAATCAACTGTTTGTACACGAGTTCGGGGGCTTTTGTCGAAAACTGGAAGTCGAGGTGGGAGAAGTGCTGGTCGGGGACTTTGTAGGCGGTGGCGGGAGACCCCAGCGTCTGCTGCAGCCACGTCACGTCAGCCGGCGCCGCCAGCCAGTCTTCCTCGGCGTAGTACAGCGTCACGGGGACCTTCACCTTCTCCATCTCGTACTTGGGGGGCTCCACAGACCCGTACACTTTGCTATTGATCGTAGGCCCAAAGTCGTACTTCCTGAAGTCATCGCGGGCGACCTGCTGGCCGTACTGCTTGATCACCCTCGTGGAAGTACCGGCAGGTACGTGGCCCATGATGACGGGCGTCAGCTCAGGAGTCAAGCTGTCGATGTTGACACCGGACATCACGAAGTTTACGTTTGAGGATACGTTCTTGCAGCCGATTTCGTTCTGCAGCATCGTACCGCCGACTGCGGCGATCAGTTCCTTGCTAGGCTGGAACGCACCGTGGCCAATCTCACGGTGTAAGCTCTCCTCGAATGGGCTGGTGGGCGCGATCATGCGCATCAGCGGGCTGCGCGTGTGCTTCATGTAAACCATGGGAGCGAGCGCGTGCATCATGATGATCTTGTCGTTGTATTCCGGGCGGGAAGCGGCCATTGCGAAGGCTATAGTGGCTCCTTGGGAGAAGCCAACATAGTACAGCTTCTCTTGACCTGAGGTCTCCAGCGCGTAGTCGATCATGGCGGGCAAATCATGGAGGGCGATCTCATCGATGCTGAACTGCCAGAAGTCATTGACGGCGGAGTGCTTGCTCACGTGACGGCGGGAGTACTTGTTGCCGCGGGCGTTGCCGAGCCAGACCTCATAGCCTGCGTCCCACAGCTGGTAGGGGAGTGAGTTATCGGGGCCCATCAGCAGCCAGTCATCGGCGCTGCCGAGCAGGCCGTGCATGAGGAACGCGACAGGCTTCTTGATAACATCACGTATCTGCTTCTTGGGCGGGATGCGGAACAGAGTTAAGAAGTAGCCGTCATCGGTCTTAATGGTGTGCTCCTCGACAGGGTACTGGTACTTCTTGAGCAACTCGGTGGCGTTCAGGTGGTCATCTTCGTTATGGGTCTGAGCAGCGGCGGAGAAAGCTTGGTGGAACAGGACCTTTTCTGCAGCGGTAGGGTGCTTCATGGCCTGCTGAGCTTCAGTGAAAATTTTCTCGAGCTCCTGCTGCTGGGCGATTGTAGGCTGTTTTTGTTTCTTTTGTTTGACGGGCATTTGTAGATCACGGGACCACATGATGTTCTGGCCGTAAGGCGATGGCACGACATCATCCTGGACCTTCATAACGGCGGTAAAAAGAGGTGTGCTCCATCTCTGGCCTGAGGACGACAGTGTCACGTACTGCTTCTCATTGTTGATCTTTTCTTTGCTTTCTTGGGAATTCTCGTGTGAAGTTGACTCAGAGCTCCGATACTTCTTCTGTTGTTGTTTCTTTTGCCGTTGATTTTGCTGCTCCTGATTGATGAACTCTTCGTAGGTCAGTTTCTGGGGCTGGAAGAGCGCCTGCTGGTATTGGTTGATGTAGTCCAGAGGTTGAACTATGAGATTTTCAACGGGGCGGCGTGACTGCTTGAAGATACTAGCGGAGATGCCTTGTGCCAGGGCGAGGCAGAGTAGAGCACAGACTGCCTTCATGTTGCTACTGAGTGTCGAACGAGTCGAACACTGAGTTTTTATATGACACTATTTTGTGCGCTCAGCGGAATGGACGCGACGACGCGACGTTGGTAGCGGGGAGGTAAACTGCAGCGCACGCGAAATGCGGCGCGGCGGCGCGGCGCTGGCACCAGCTGTCTTGATGCAAATATTGAATTAATTAAGATTAATCTAATATTTTAAAATATTCCCTTTACTAAGGGTAGTAGGTTTAGGACGATCATGGTCATATACTCTAAATCAAACACTTAGCTCTATGGTAAAAACATAGTGCTGGGTAAAAATCAACTAAGTAGGTAAGCTTCCTCGTAACGTCGTAGTCAAAACAGAATGGGTAGTCCTATCGCTCTAAGTTTCGAGACTAACTTGCATAATAAACTGAACGTACCTATTTAATTAGGGGCTGATTTTTCAATTACCGATTAAACTATAAACCGACTAAAACCAAATAACCAAGTGCGAGTTAGACTCGCGCGCGAAGGGTTCCGTACCAACCATTACCTATAAAAACGAGTAAAAGAAATCACGTTTGGTGTATGGGAGCCCTCTTAAATATTTAAGTAAGTACTTACTTTATTTTGTTTTTTAGTATCAGAAATACATAATCAAAATTTCAACTGTCTAACTATCACGGTTCATGAGATACAGCCCCAACTAGCAAAACAGTCGAATAAGAACTGATTTACACAGCGTGTATTACAATAAAAGCTGAATTAAGGTTGCTAAAACACCAACTTGTCGTATAACCGCAGCCTTCTCGACCTTTTTATCAATTTTCACAAAATGATGCTATATCATGTGGAATAAACGTTTACAGCACTATATTATAGCCCATTTACTCAACCTTTTGAAAGATGCTGAATTAACGTGACCAATTCATATTTACTCAGCATATTTGTTCTATAATAGTTCTGTAATAGCTACGGATCAGCTAATTCGCTGAATAGGGCGCTTTTATACGGCTATTACTCGAAACTCTTTTCTGGTTGTATAAAAATGGAGTAAAAGCAATTTATTCACTATTTAGCAACATTGTTGTTATTACTGCACATTTATATAACAAGTCGAGTAAATGAGTTTCAAAATGCTATTATAGGACATTTGATTCTATTAATGCTTTTAGTCAACTTTTACGCAGATTCTAGCTCTAACAGAGCTCAGGAAAACATTTACAGCACAAGTTCGTCCATTTTTTTGTGCTGATTAAACGAAGTGTTCCTATAAAGAAAACCCTAATATTTATTTATTTATTATTTATTTATTTATTCATCAACAGAATTGTAGCATCATTACAGAAATAATAATAATAATAATATAAAATAATAATATAAAATTATAAATATTTTCATTTAGATAAGAAAGGGTTTTCATACTTCTTTAAAAATGGTGACGGAACCCTGAATTTTATTAAACACGCAAAACATAGGATATATTAAATTTTATATATCGTTAATTTTTTTTAGTGAAAATGATTAAGATTTCATTATGAAACGGAACGGGATTTTAACAAGATGGCCGCTTCAAGGCCTCAAGGTAAGTTTTTTGTCTTATATTTTGGCTCCACACATAGTGTAGGTATTTAGCCAGTGTCAAAAGGTAAGTTATATTTTGGCTACTAACCATAGATAAGAGAAAAAAATGTCACTCTACACTGCTACTGACGGTAATTTTATCTCGCGTTTATCCGGATGCACAGATTAAAGAAAAAAACTCTGTTACTATTATGGCGCGGCTTCATATACGCCCGAACCTTCGCTGTTGAGTTGGCGCGGAAAAATATTTCTGTTGACTATCCTCGATGTTTTTGTAGCGCCCCAACCTGGACACACAGTCAATTTGTTTGCCTGCTGCGCGACCGACGTGGACTAAATAAAATGGAGGAAGCAGTAGCAATATATTGCATGTCGGCGAATAAATATGTTTTACAAACTGTGAGAGTATTATTTGTGATTACAAAAATAAATTGTAATAGTTTTAATTTATAATTCCTTATCAGTATGAAGTAAAACCAATTTTTTTTATTTGTCTGTTTATCTGTCCCTTTTAATACGGACCACGGTTATTATAGTGGCAACAGAAATATATCATCTGTGAAAAATTCAACAGTCTAACTATCACGATTCATGAGTACATCCTGGTGGACAGACCGACAGACCGACGGACAGCGGAGGTTTAGTAATAAGGATTTACTCTTTGAGTACGGAACTCCTATATTTTTGTATTTCATTCTGAACAATCCCCACTGCACTAAGCAATAAGGAAGTAATTTAATGCATGTTTTACAACAGTAAATAACAATTGGTGCACCTGCATTACCGGCAGTGTATCACACATTTCGGGCTACGGCGAAATACAATGCGCGATAACTTCGTCTGCGCTCGATGCAATGCAGATTAGAGAAAAACAATGTGTTCATTATGTAAGTACCTATACCCAAAAAATCATATGTATTTACATATAGATAAGTTTTTTCGTTGATCTGTGGTCTAAGCTAAAAAAAGAGGATAGGTATGAGAACCTTCTTGAATATGAGCACGACACAGAGTACAAGGAATTTAGAAAACTAAAAACTTCTTGGACTTTTTTTATAAGTTTTAAGGCTTCACGCGATATCATATTTAGCCAATATTGAAACACAACTAAATTATTATTCATGTTTTCGATTTATTGGGTTCTGGAGAGGGCAAAATTCTTTATTGATGATCTGGTATTATGTATTAGTTTTCAAAAATCTACAACGCGTTACCATTCGTAATAAGTATTTAAAATTGTATTTATAGTACCTATAGCTTAACCTTTAGTAGTAACATATTCAGAAATCTGTGCCCATTGACCCTTGCTTTTGCTACGCATTGTAAACCCTTTTTTATTTTGGCATTAGACAAAATTTGTATTTAGCCAATGATAGGAAGTATTTTATGAAAACTGTTTAAAAGGGTAGGTACTTAGACTTTTTATAATTATTCATAAGGCTTCACACGATTATCATACTTAGCCAATATTGAAGCTTACATTTTTATTCAAGTTTTCGATTTATAGGGTTTTGGCGGGAGTAATGTTCTTTATTGGCGATCTGGTAAAATGTATTATTTACATGAACTAACTACACGTTACCATTCTAATTAGGTAGGTAAAATTATTTTAGCGCTACTGCTACATTCTTGATCAACCCCAAGGAAGTTTTAAGGTACCTGGGGGTCTAGCAAAGAAACCAACCACTAACGCTAACTCCAAAATGTACTAGGATGACATTTCGGAAATCGCTAACTTTTCCACAGCGAATGTCATTTCAATACAGTTTCGGAGTTAGCGTTTGGCGTTAGCGTTAGTGGTTGGTATCTTTGCTAGACCCCCTGTAGTACTTATAGCTACTTAAGTTATATACCCTTATCATTGCTACGCATTTTAAACCTTTTTTATTTTAGCATTAAAGTAAGCCGGAGGTGCTATTATTTGTATTTAGCCAATGATACGAAATATTTGATGAAAAATGTTTAAAAAGGGTAGGTACTTAGATATAATAATTAATATGTAGGTATCATTATGGCAATAAAATTGTATCCTCGAATTAACAACATGGCGCGTAACGTTCGTTCGTTTTTGATTTGTTCTTCTTCTTCTTCTTGCATGTTGTAATAAGTTTTTAATAGTTAAAATATTTTAGATCTGTGTGCTTTTAAATAAACCACGGGAGCAGAAAATAATTGATTACTCGGTCACTTCAAGAAGTTTATAGTTAAAGTAGGTAAGTAACTTTGGGTCTTAGTAATAATTATGTAATGACGATTTAACCTACTTCCTCACTTTCATCACTAGGTTAGTTATGTTGGGAATGAGACAGCGTGGAAAATAATAATTATAATTGTCGATTCTTTAAGGAATGGTGGTTTAGTATTTGTAATTCCTAATTAGTATTAAGAAAATTAATTATGTACGCGTCGTACAGGTAAATGCATATCTCCAGCAATTTATAAACTTATTATTGACACTGGCTATGTGTAGGTAGTTAGGTACTCATCAATTCGTATGGAACCAAACTTAAGAAGTTAAAAAAAATGTGGTAAATGGAACAAAAAGCGCGCGGATAATAATTATGTAAAACTGAGCAAAACAGGATCATCGTGTGTGATTCTTCCATATTTTTCTAAATTGTACCTGCCTGCTTAGGTAACTACTACCTAAACAAAACTTACTGAAACTTCTGTTAAAGACCTGAGTGAAGTGATGATGATTTCTTTTTGTTGTAATATGAAGAGGTACTTATAAAATTGTAGTTTTTTGTTTGAAACTTCTTTTACTGTTATAAATCTATATTAGACTCAAAACATTTAATTTTAGGTAATAGCTTAAATAGCTTCCACTCACGGCTATGCTTGCGTTATACCTATATCTATGCTAATACAGGTTACTGTGCTCAGCTTCGAAAAGATTTAGTGGATTTTGTTGTTTGGTACGAAATGTATGATCTATTATTAGACTATAACGTAAAAATAACATAACACAAGCGTGCGAAGCCGCGGGCAAAAGCTAGTGTTCTATAAGAGTAATACAAACTTCTTTATTCGATTAATAGTCGTATAAACATCGTGTAATAGAAACTGGATTATAAAACGATACTTTTTTCAAAAACTTATTTTATTTAAATTATGTCTTTATTTTTAAATTAAGAAATTAAGGGGGCGCATGAATATATATGAACAAGGGCCTCTGGTTTCATCAGTAAAAGTATCGTCGCATGTGTATATCATCAATACATACACAATACAGTCTTGACCATCTAAACGATAAATAGGACAATAGTTACGTAAAAACTCAACCATAATACTTAACCGATAAATTTTTCTTAACTTTTAATATTTCATAGGCGCAATTACTATGTACGTTAACACATTAGTCGAATTAGTATAATTCATTCACTGTTATTCGGCTAAAGAGCTGAGTAATAGTAACTTGTTCGCTTTTACTCAACGTTTATTGCACTATTTTACAACTTTTATTCCACAGTTATAGCACTTTAATCTGAATATACTGCGCCCAAATCGCGTCGAGTAAACGTTTATAGCACCTTTACTCGATTGTTATTAGCACTTTTATAGCATTAAAAAGCAAAAGTAGGAACGTGCTCTCGACCGTTATAGCACACAGATTTGCTAGTGGTGACCACAGACATCTAATACTATGCAGTAAGCTGGTGACAGACGACAGACAGACAGACAGACAGACAGGCGCACGGACAGCGGCAGCGGAGCCTTATAGCCTGAATACACCAGCCGAGTAAAACGGCGAGTCAGTGCTGTCGCCGAGTACTCGGTGTTTGTGAATACACGTCGAGTGAGTGCCACTCGACGTGTGTTTACATACACCGAGTACTTAGTACTTACTAACTTAGTAATAGGGTTCGCTAGACCCTTTAGGTACGGAACCCTAAAAAAGGGTCAACTATCCTATCCGTATATGCAAAACTGCTGCGACTTGCGAGAAACATGTCGCCTGCAATATGTAAGTAGGTATTAGTATATTATTTTAAAGATTTTGGTCTTAATAAAGTAATTACTAATTAGCTCATTAGTTAATGACCTATTCTGAACATTCCGATATTGTTTATTTTCATTTTTTTTAAAGTAATGACTTATAAATTTATATTTCTAAAATAGATTATTATAAATAAATGGAAAATATCTTGCATTAGGTAGTTATTCTATTTCATTTTATTTATGAATCTTTGGAAAACTTACAGCTAATTACTTGAATAAATATACAAATATAGTGCTTAAGGCCAATTAAAAGTTTCCACACATAAAAAATGCTTACATCAATGTTTGTGTGTCGGTTCGTCTAAATTCTGTACAAAATATTATGATCATAATAATATCCTTATAATAAAAATATTGTATGATCATAATATTTGATAATTTTAATTATAGTTTCCATCAATAAGCGTTTTATGTAGTATCTGATTTCTCACGAGTAAAATAAGCCATTTTGTGCCAGACATTGTTATCATTTAATACGTCATAATCATCATTAATAAAATTAAATTTCATACAGTTTGAAGAAGCGCTTGGCACCATCTTATCAAGCGGCAGCTCATTTTTACCTTAATTTATGATAATTTTAAGTTTGTGTAAACGCTAAACTTATTTGTCGTCTCTAAGCATCATTTGTAATGGGTCAGATTCTGACGCCATAGTAAACAAGCGAAAAAATCAGTCATACAAAAAGTCACCTCCTCTAACCAAGGTCGGCGTGGTGCGAGTGATTAGTGCTAAGCCGGTGCGATCTCGGATAGCTCGTGTGATGTTCAGCACGCGCGTTATCATATTAGCCTCGCTGGCGATATCCTGCGATGGACAGCTGGCAGACTCTTTCTTACCTCTTGTAACGAAAACAACTAGAGACGTGGTCGACGGACTTACGAAGACGCCACTCGTGGCGTTCACAACGAAGGCATCGGGGGATCTGCTCGCAGCAGCTGTGAAGATGCTATCGTGGGCGCCTGAAGTAGTGACGCGCGCGCTCGGCGTTGGAACCAACTTGCCGATCCTTGTCAACGAAAACAACGTCGTGGAATTTGTCGACCAATACATCGTAGACTTCACTAAGGGTCTCGAAAATGAGGATGCGCGCCTCACAATCAGTTCAATAGTACCCAAATACGCCTACCCTTTCGAAGAACACGAGATCGTCACGGAAGATGGCTACATTCTGACGATGCATCGAATCCCCGGAAACAGATCGGTGGTGTTCCTTATGCATGGATTGCTAGGTAGCGCCGATGATTTTGTTATAGCTGGGCCAGAAGACGGGCTCGCTTACCTTTTGGCGCACGAAGGATATGACGTTTGGATGGGGAATGCGCGCGGCAACAAGCACTCTCGACGTCATGCTAAACTTACACCATCCGAAGCAGATTTCTGGGACTTCTCTTGGCACGAGATAGGCTCGCTCGACCTTCCCGCAATGATCGACTACGTCCTCAGCGAGACTAACCAGTCGTCCGTCAAGTACATCGGACATTCGCAGGGCACTACAGTCTTCTTCGTCATGGCTTCAGAACGACCAGAATACAATGAGAAGATATCCTTGATGATAGCTTTATCGCCCGTGGCTTACATGTCTAACGTCAGATCGCCTATAGTGCGGCTGCTGGCACCCGGGACGCCGTTGATACACGGATATGTCAAGAGCCTGGGAGTCTATGAGTTCCTGCCTGACGATACTATAATGAGAATCATAAAGATGCTGATGTGTGGAAACGGGGCGTTATCCGAGATTGTATGCAGCAACGTCATATTTTTGATGACCGGTTTCGGTTTTGAGCAGCTTAATTTTACGAACTTGCCGGTTGTGTTGGGTCACATGCCTTCGGGAGCCTCGGCGATGCAGTTCGCGCACTACGGACAAGGAGTGATAACACGGGACTTTCGGCAGTTTGACTACGGAACTGCTGGTAACATAGAGAAGTACGGTACCGAAGTACCCCCGGCTTACCAGTTGGAGAAGATTTCGGCTCCAGTGTCTTTGTTTTACAGCGACGCCGACTGGCTTGCACATCCGGATGACGTCGATATCTTGTATAATAGATTAAGTAACGCAATAGACATTCACAAAATACCTCACGAGCAGTTCAATCATCTGGACTTCGTAATAGCTAAAGACTTTAAAGCGTTGGTTTACAAAAGGATAAGAAAGCTCTTAAAGCATTTTTAGAAATTTAGAATTAGGTATAGACCTTCTATCGGCTTGATGATCGATAAATCTTTTTGATGACGAGAGCTACGGTATTTATTAGAGCTGACTTATCGCTAGGTGTGTAACTATATATATAACAACGGTGAGGTAAAAATCATAAAAATATAATTTGAAAAGGTTAAAATATAATGTTTATTATCACTGCTCTAGTACTATGATTTTTTTAACACCGAAAGTGTATTGTTGGTTGGACATTACTTTGTGGAGTAATGTCCAAACAACAATACACTTTCGGTTTCAGCTGCAAGACTTTACTATCTATGGCCGACCATCACTACTCGAGTGATCTTTACGTCAACATTATTTATGCAAATATTATTGAGTGAGAACACAAATGGCTGCAGTCAGTATGTACTCAATACTCATATTGTATGGTAGATGCAACTATACTTACTATAAACCCACTTTAAATAACCAGCCAAGTGCGAGTTGGACTCACACACGAAGGGTTCCATACCATTAGCTACAAAACAAGTGAAAAATCACGTTTGTTCTATGGGAGCACCCTTAAATATTTGTATTATTCTGTTTTTAGAATTTGTTGTTATAGCGGCAATAGAAATACATACTTTGCGAAAATTTCAGTCTAACTATCATGGTTCATGAGATACTGCCTGGTGACAGACATACAGATGGACAGCAGAGCCTTCATAATAGAGTCCGTTTTACCCTTTGGGTATGGAACCCTAATAAAAAGGGATGACTTTTCTAATGATTATAAGCAAAAATTTGTATGGACCTTAATTTATTTACATCTTAGTTACATATTGTGTTATTATAATATTATTGAGAAGTGCATCCTTCCTCTCCTACCTGAAAAGTAAAACAAATCCTATTAAATTTTTAGTACCTACTTTATTTTTGGGCAAAGGACACTAGATAGACTTCTATTGCTTAATTATTGGCTAATCAATATTTATGTATCCTCCTCTCTTCTAATTTTTGCGTGCCCAACAGGGCCCATGATGTACTGGTATATCTAAACTAAAATCTTAAAACAACATTGTGGAATGCAAATAAATAATTGAATTGAATTGAACATATTATTTTAATAGAGGTATGGTAAGGACTGGGACTGGTGAATAATAGTAGCTATAGTACACAAAGTTATTTTACGACAGGTTTAGTTTAGTATTTCATAACATGGAATAATTTTTCAAAAATTGAAAGGAACAGATTAATGTGGAAAGTCTGTTGCTGTTTGGGTGTATGTAGGGTATTATTATTTCACATCAATACATCAGGAAATTAATAATAACATAGCTTATTGAGAGTAGTACCTAAATATATGAAGGTTTAAGCATGTGGTCCTGGGCTGTAGTATAGGACAACTCCATTGCTTCCCATGGATGCTGTAGAAGTTGGCTGTGGGAATATCGAGGTAATGAGCAGCAGCATTGTCTTTGATACGTTAATATCTGCTACTACCAAGCGTCGTGATTATGGCAATCCTTATGACAGACAAAATGCAGGAGGCAAGCAGCCATTGAAAGTGGCGCTCTCGGGGTCTATGTTCAGCCGTAGACATCTTCAGGCTGATGAATGTGAAAGTTTTAGACACATACCTCACTTAGAACTGTTAGCACTGATATAATGGTACAGTATAACCAGAAGGAAGATAGACACTCCTAGGATGTTTGAGAACACAGCAAGCTGGATGTCGGTGATCATGATGGATGTTAATCTGAAAACACGAGGACAGGACGTATCATAAACCGGTACAAGAACTTCCCGGCAAGTTACGGAGTGCATGTTTTTTGAGAATTTCAGCGGTTGTAAGGTCCAAAAGCAAGTACTATTCACTAACAATAAATTTTTTGTAGAATTTATTAAAAAAGGAATCTTACCGATAAAGTGTAACGTAAATAAAAGTTGAAAAAATTAGTTATTAGCTCAAAAAGTCAAATCACAAACGCAAAACAACAAAGGACACGTCACTAGGCGTGAGGCGTATTTATCGTCACAGGTAAAAGTCACTGATAAAAGAAAGTCACAGTCAGTCACAGCGACAAAATACCTCCGGGAGCAGCGACACTGTGACTTGCGCGCGAATCTATGAGAGCGTGCTAAAGTAATAGGTGCATCCTTTTCTCACGAAGGCGTCTGTAGCGTGCCAGAGAGGGACACACCTAGTATTTATTTCACAGGAGCTGTGACAGCGACATGTTTTGCCAGCAGTCAATTCAAAAGTAATAGGTGCATCCTTTTCTCACGAAGGCGTCTGTAGCGTGTCAGAGAGGGACAAACCTAGTATTTTTTTCACAGGAGCTGTGACAGCGACATGTTTTGCCAGGCGTCAATTCAAAAGTAATAGGTGCATCCTTTTCTCACGAAGGCGTCTGTAGCGTGCCAGAGAGGGACAAACCTAGTATTTTTTTCACAGGAGCTGTGACAGCGACATGTTTTGCCAGCCGTCAATTCAAAAGTAATAGGTGCATCCTTTTTCCACATAGGCGTCAGAGAAAGACACACCTATTATATATCTACATCCTGTAACCGTGACTTGCGCCGCGAGTAAAAAATACTCGCTAGTATTTATTCACAGGTATTTGACACAGGTATGGCTGAGTCACAGTCACAGAGTCACCTAGTATCTCGATTTACCTAGTACGACCCACCTCTACACGTCACATTATAGCAGTGTTGCCAACTTTATTTTTTGGGGAATCGTAATTCGTACCTTTTTGACGTGAAAGGTCGTACATTTTTGCTATAATTTCCCGGAAAAAATTATATAAAATCATGGAGCTAATAAAAAAAGAAGGAGGGAATCCCGTCTGGGGGTCTAGCAAAGATACCAACCACTAACGCTAACGCCTCACGCTAATTCCAAAATGTACTGAAATGACATTTCGGAAATCGCTTACTTTTCCACAGCGAATGTCATTTCAATACATTTTTGGAGTTAGCGTGAGGCGTTGGCGTTAGTGGTTGGTATCTTTGCTAGAACCCCTGATCCGAAACTGCAGCACCCTTAGGAAGCCGGGACGCTTCGTACGTACGAGCGGGGCACGCACACACTCACATCATAATATTATGCAGCCGGTCGCCCTACTTTCATCTGACACACATATGTAATATGTCCACACACATGGATGAAATAAAAAAAGGATTAAGTTTTGATTGACATCGAACTGAAGCCAGAAAGAAATTATTTAAATAAGTATTTTATAATAACATTGGTTCAATATTTTAGGGGCCCCAGAATTTCATATTTGGCATTAATTCTTAATTTGTTTTTATGAGAATGAATGACGTGGCACATGGACGAGACAAGCTAGTCGTTCACTTGATGTTAATCGACACGGCTAGGTTATTTTAGCATTTTAGATACACATTTGTGTTAAAGGCATCACCAGTATGGGTGTGGTGTAGCTCCCTATATTATTATTAGAAGGTGGTCCATAGGTTGAAGTAAATAAAGATGATGTTTAGGCTCACGATGCGATGTATAATTGAATTTACAAGTATTTACAAAATAAAAAGCCAAAGACTTTTTATCCAGACCACTAATACGAAATTAAAGCAGGGCAAAACCGTACACACTACTTTGGGTGTGATTGATTCTCAGCTGTCAAAATCAAAATCAGTCGTTACTTGGGTGTGCTTTTGAATACATACCAAAAAATTCCGTCTTGCGTGATAAAACTGTGCCGAAATCACTCGAGGCACGAATCACAGAAGCACACGATCACATTTCACTTGTAAGTGGCCTTAATCATGTATTTTTATAAGATTATTTTAATTATTTCTATTTGACGAAGAGTTAGAACCATTTTACAATAAAAAGTTGACATGTCAAAATTAGTATTGCCACACGACATCTGAATAATTACCCGATTTCTTTTGTATGGATTTCCAACAGATGCATGTCTAGCTGATCTTTGGATAAAAGTAGTTCGAAAAAGTCGAAATGAAGATTGGTGGAAACCTAATACTCGCTCAACAATATGTTCAACGCATTTCTATAGTAAAGAATACACAGAACACAGAAGTGCAATTACTGATAATAGTTTTATTGTCAACTATAAACGTTCCACGCGCCCATTGATTTTCCATTTTTAAGATTATTTTTTTTATCCTAAAATATGAAACATTATTTTTGTTGAGGCCCAGGGGGTCTAGCAAAGATCACAATCGCTAACGCTAACGCCTCACGCTAACTCCAAAAATGTATCGAAATGACATTCGCTACGGAAAAGTTAGCGAATTCCGAAATGTCATTTCAGTACATTTTGGAGTTAGCGTGAGGCGTTAGCGTTAGTGGTTGGTATCTTTGCTAGACCCCCTGTGCCTACATAACTATTGTTCTTTAATCCTTTTAACTTGGTAATATTGAAAAACTCGTGAGTTATTAAAAGAAATGTTGGATAAACTGCTGGTTTTACTTAATTTGAATGCTTTTTATTAAAAGATTGCATGAGCTATCTATAGACCTTTTTCTTGTCTATAGATAGTAGTATAATGGTAATTAATTTTATTATTTTATATTTTTTTAATAAAGGCGTTATATAATTTTTATTATTTACATTTTACATCTAGCTAGATTTTTATATAGGTACCCGATTAAATCGGGTAATACTATTTATATAGTATGTTGAAAGAGGAACTGACATTAGAAGAAAAAAAAATGTGCTCTATGGTTTGATTCATGTTCAAACAAGGTTAAGTATGGAGACTTCGATTCTGGACCTATGTAATAGGGGGAATTCTGTGTAAAAAGCATGTAAAATTTTCACTACGATATCGACTAACACGTAGATTTGGAGTTTTGGCGGGAACGCGGAAAAGTTCACGTCGTTGCATCGTATTATTTTTCAAAACTTTTGCTTCTTTCAGTGTTAATGTTTAAAATTGGTAGGCGTTTTATACATTAAGTGCTGAATTACGAGCATGAGTGAGGGCAAGTGATATAATGTGGTGAAACGTGATTTTTCGTGTTGCTTCCAAAACTCCATAGAAGCTTCTAGTAAAGTCGCCACCACTTTGCTGGAGCATGACTTAGACTGGACTATGACTACCTGACTTGGACTGGACTATGACTATGACTAGGACATGACTTTGCGTACACGATGAAAATATAATACTTGACACTGGCTAAATACACTATGTGTGGAGCCAAAATATAAGAAAAAAAAAAAAAAAACACGTAGATTCCGAATCAACAAGATTTGGTTGCCCCTAGCAACCAAGAGCTAAGTTTTTCTATGAGCTGCATGAAAACTCCTTGTACGCCACATTGTGATTTTCTGGAACTCTGGTTACTTGACTCCGGCCACATTTCATAATGATTCATATATAACGAAACGAAGGTGTTTGGTAGTGAGTGCGGGAGACCGGAATGCACGGCCAGCGTAATGTACAGCCAATATTGTACAGCCCGGAATGTACAGCCCGGAATCCGTGTACATGGCTTCGAATTCCGTGGCCGTGCAATACGGGTCGTACAATATTGGCTGCGCAATACTGGTACAGGAAGTAATGCACGGCCAGGAATGTACAGCCCGGAATCCATGTACATGGCTTCGAATTCCGTGGTTGTACAATACTGGTCGTACAATACTGGCCGCGAAATATCGGCACGGGCAGATAATGTACGGCCTGGAATGTACAGCCCGGAATTGGAAGCCAACCATCGACAAATATAGAACCTTTATATGTCATCGCGATGCCTCGTTTATAGCAGGCGAGTAGTTATAATCGATCGATTAGGCGGTGCAAACCAAAGAGTATACACATATTGAAAATATCTAATTTGGCCTAGAAATTGTCTGTGTGTTTTCCCGCGTGTAGCTTTAGCCAACTGCCAAAGAGAATCTAATTTACTTATATAGATCTGCCGCTAATGCTGATATTGTTGAATGCATGTTGAATGCTACTAATATGAAAACAACTAGTTGCTGATGTGGTTGTTAAACTGACCTCTATAATACAAGTATATATAAACGCTATTTATATGTAGAGGTCAGTGTGGGATATTAGGATCAAAGAGGTACCTATATGTACTACCATTGCAAGATCCAGGATCTCCATACTTTTGTTGCGAGTCAACGCAGGTGCACTTTTACTTGCTTTCCTGCGTGTAGCTTTAGTAAAAGAGGATCTAATATACTTATCTAGAACTGTTGTAATACGTAGTATCCTCTACCTAGTCTGTCCATTGTGCCGTTTGCCCCTTTGGTTAGACCTACCTACCTAGATTGGTAGGAAGAAATATGTAACACAAAGGTATACGCATCAATGGTTTTTTATTTTAATTTATAATTTACAAAAGAAAGGAGGAAAAAAAAACAAGAAAAACCGGCAAGATCAGTGGGAGGGCACATAAATTTGTAGGGCCGCGGGTTTGGGCACTTTAACCAGTCACCACCGTGTATATATTCCGATTCACGCTATTATCGCCCTAAATTTGTGTTCCGAATGACCGTGAGCGGTAAAAAATACAAAAACCTGTGATCGCTGTCAGCGATTATAGCACGGGGCTAGTTCCGTCGTTCTAACATGCAAGCGTTTTCTTTGTATAAAAAGAGTATCATTCTCAGACCGTAGATGTCCACTGCTGAACATAGGCCTCCCCCAGAGAGCGCCACTTTGAGCGGCTGCTCGCCTTTAAGTCCTTGTCATAAGAGAGGGAGGGTCTGCCATATGCCATAATCACCACGCTTGGCAGGCGGCTAGGTGATGGCAGTAGATTACAATAGTGAAGATCAAGGAGAATGCTGCAGCCTGCAGCCCATTCCCTGGATATTCCCTTAGCCGACTTTTACGGCACCCACGGGAAGAGACGGGATGGGCAAAGAGTATAATAATATTATAATACCTAATGTATCAAAGGATTTATAATTTACTACGTTACTAATTGGTACGATAACAATCCTCCTTCCTTATTATTATTATATCTACATATACTTACTTATATATATAACAAGTGGATACTTAAACACACAGAGCAAGAAAAGAAAATTTGCTTCGCCTTGCGCGCCGTGACATTATTCATAGCTCTGTGCTTAAACAAGTACCTAGTATAATGATAAATGATATGATATATTAAAATAAATAATTGTATGCAGCATAAAATACATAAGGAAACGTGGTAACATTTAACGTAGTGCTATAAGTACCATTACAAGAATACGGAGAAAACTCAAGCTGACAAATAAAACTTTTTCGCCTGATCTTTAAAGATGTGCAATGAGGGTTAGGTGCCTTTCGTATATTAATATATATAATATATAATGTACATATAATTATTTGTAAGTGTTTGTGCACTCAAAAAAAGCGCAAGAACATGTTTTGTGTCTGGGTGTTGTGGGACCATGGTCGTCGTAGTTCCTGGGTCCCTAGATACAGGGAATCCTAGTTAGGGTCCAAGATCTATGTATATGATTGTTGGGCGTTATTTTGTGTATGTGTGCATGTTTGTTACTCTTTCACGCTCAAACGGCTGGATCAATTGGGATGAAATTTGGAATAAGGATAGCTTATGTACTGGATTAACACATAGGGTACTTGTTGTCCCAGAAAATTTACCTGTTCCCGTAGGAAAGAATAAAAACTTAACTTCGTAAGTACTTAATGAGTTTAAATTTAATTAAGTTAAATTAGAGGCTGCAGCATGTTACTAACGGCCAAAAAGTTATAATCCCGGAACCCCAGGTAATATAATACCTACAGTACCTACAGATGCCTCATCTCATAGAACAGAATAACTCGGGTCATTTTACAAATTTTTTTTCTGGATACCGCAAGATTATCAAGCATCATTTACAATAAACGGTAATATGTAGGTATAATACTTGTGCTTGGGTAAAATGTATTTAACTGTTATAACCTTTAGGAGAAAAAAACGTACACCGAACAAATGAACAGTCGAATTAAATTTTGTATGAAATGAATCTTATGTCTACTGAATGTTAGATGAGTCGACATAGGTGAAATGTAACAAGTTGAAACGTGTTTTGGTCTGGCGTATTGAATCCATAATAAATATATATATCCTGCAACTGCATAGCAGAAAGAAAGGCGAAATGAGTTTTGGCTGAGACGAGAAAAAGTTCACGTCGTTGCATTTGTATTACTCTCAAAAATTGTGCTCTCTCCAGTGTTCATGTTTAAAATTGGTAGCGTTTTACGCAATAAGAGCAGAATTACAAGCTCGAGTGTGGGCAAGTGATATGAAATGTGATTTTATGCCTAAAGCCGTGCGTCCACTGGGTCGGCATCGGAGCGTACGGAGCGTACGAATTTGTTGCTTTGATTGATTTGTATGGGACTGCGTGCACTAGATCGGCATTACCGTGCTAGTAGAGATCGGTATTTTTGCCGATGACGTCACCCGAAGCGTACGCACCATTCGAATCCCGATTGCTTTGAGTTCAGCACCCTTATTCCCCATTCTTTTCGGTTCGAATACGGGAGTGTTCTAATGTCGAATTGCTTTGCAGCGATTCCCAAACCTGAATTCGAGATCGTTCGACAGCGAAACTCCAGCCTCTCCAAATCGACACTCCAGCTGATTTTTCTTCGAATCGATCCCGACAGCAAAAATCTGGCAGAATCATTTCCATACACTGCTTACCAATGCGGCGTTGCCGCTCCACATCCTTCGTGTAAACATACTATCTTGTATCTCTGTCTAATACACGAATCGTCGCATAGAGTATGCGAGAAAGCTACTGTAGGTACGGCAACCTCGCCTTACCTACCACCGCGTGTCATGTCTTGACAGTTTGGTGTGTCAAGAAATTAAATGCGAGAGCATAAAACATGAAAATATAGTGATTATATGGTTATTAGGGCTAAATATTGTGTCAATAGTGAAATTGTGTCGTGTTGTGCTGTGTTTTGTGCATCAAGAGTAACCCGAGGAGTCGAAGGAAAACCAGAATCATCATTTTATACGTTAAAGTTTACTGGCTATTTTTGTGTTAAACATCGAAGGTTTGAAGTAAATATGCATTTCACATTAAGAATATACGTTTTTTCCAGCGTATAATTACAATGCGATTGCAATTACTGAAAGATTTAATGCTTTAATTGATATTTTTGGGATGGGCGACTTTACGCCTCTCGAATAGTGATGTACCTACACTGTCCTTTACATTTTGTCGATATTCGTAAATCTTCATACATTTGCACAAAATTACTTTGGTTTTGGGGAGATTAAAAAGTAGAAAATCTCTTTCGCTAAAAGTGGCTGAATGGATTTAGATCAAAGTGCAAACAGAATGAAAAAGTAGGTGCAAATCTGGCAATTTAAAAATAGGCACCTAACCTACTTTTATAAAATACAGTAGGTAGGCCAGTGTCGTCTGGCTTCAATATGAGTTATAAAATTTATAATAAACTAGCTGACCCGCCCCGGTTTCGCACGGGTTTATTAGTTTTATGCCCTTACCCTGTTTATGGGTAAGAGAGAAGCAAAAGTGAAAAATATAGGGGAAAAGGATGAAAAGATGGGACGGCAAAGGGAGACAGGCGCAGCCGTCCCATCCATTCATCCTTTTCCCCCTATATTTTTCCCTAAAATAAATATAGGGGCTTCAATACAACAAACGTGATTTTTTTGCTCGTTTTTATAGATAATGTTACGGAACACTTTTTACAAATTTAACCATCATTTTAATGAATAGAATAAGATAAGGCGAATGTAAAATAAAAACTAACTATTATGGAACAATATTATTTGAACAGCCTGAAGACGTCCACTGCTGATCATAGGCCTCCCCTAGGGAGCGCCACTTCGAGCGGCTGCTCGCCTCCTGCATCCATCGGCTCCCCGCGGCTTTCACCAGGTCGTCGGTCCACCTAGTGGGAGGCTGGCCTACGCTGCGTCTTCCAGTTCATGGTCGCCACTCGAGAACCTTTCTTCCCCATCGGTTGTCAGTTCTACGAGCCTGCCCATTGCCATTTCTACTTGTTAATCCTAAGAGCTACATCGGTCACTTTAGTTCTTCTGCGGATCTCCTCATTTCTGATCTTATCTCGCAGGGAAACACCGAGCATTGTTCTCTCCATAGCTCGTTGCGCGACTTTGAGCTTAGTAATGAGGTCAACAGTTAGAGACCACGTCTCAGTTCCATAAGTCATCACTGGCAACACACATAAAAATGTTACTTACAAACGTTATTTCATATAATGTGTTTCAATATACTTTTACTAGGATGGGTCATCATCATCATTAACAGCCCGAAGACGTCAACTGCTGAACATAGGCCTTCCCCATAGAGTGCCACCTTGATCGGCCACTCGCCTCCTGCATCCATCAGCTCCCCGTGGTTTTCACCAGATCGTCGGTCCACCAAGTGGGGGCCGGCCTAAGCTGCGTCTTCTGGTTCTACAAATATCTAATTTTATTTATTGTATTAAAACTAAAAAGTATCGAAATTCTGCAGCACTGTTTGGTTAGGTTTATTATATATCGATATATTGTGTAATAGGGTCACATCCCTACTCACGCATACTAATGCATATTTAAATACTCACACCAACAGAAAATGGACAGGCATTTTATGAATGTCCGCCGTCCATATGATTCTATGTTGATGGGTTTAACAAATTAAAACTTGTTTGCAGGATTTTTGAAGGGATATTACCCTGAAAAGAGGCAATGTTTCTTGCGGTAACATTACCTGATTTCAACATTCCCAAACCGCCCTGAGGCTTCTAACTTGACTTAAGGGCTGTTCTCTTACAAAATACATATAATCAAAATAGAAAGCTCATTCTCATAATTAAACGGAGCAAATACAAAACACAAAATGAAAGCGTACTTACACAATAAAAATATCAACTAACCTAAATTGGGATGACGAGCGGGGATTGAACCGCATCTATCCATCCCTCAAGCCGGGTTTATGCTACTTAGCGCTCCTCTGTTATTTTTAATTATTGTTTTAAAAGAAGGTTTTGAGTTCATACATTTTATAATATTTTTTACGGCCTCCTAAAATAATGATGTTATTTTAATAGTCAAATTATTAATAATTAATAATAAATTCGCTAAGAACCTATAAATCAAATATTCGATTTAAAAAATAAAACATGAATTTTACCAGCTGGGGGGTTGTTCGCTATGACACATGAGATTCCATGCCAATTACACGTAACGTGTAACATCCTCAAGACGTAAACGCGGGCTTTAACACGCCACGACATGGAACTAACATGGAATCAAAAAATTGTATTCTGTATGCCACGCGTTAGATTTTTGTGCCCAGTGTTTTCTATTTTTTGACGTGCGTGTAACGTGTGCTGTCGTGTTTGTCAAAGAGCATCCAACATTTTTGTATGGAGTATGGCCTAGCACGAACCGACATTTAAAAAAATACAATTCATTGGCCAGTGATAAACTAGTGCCAATCGATAGAAAACATTATAAGGAACAAAAATGTTCTGTGAAAAATCACCTAAGTTTCAAAATGGCGGACCGTTTGACTGTCCAAAAAGGTTGGTGCACTTTGACAACGACATACAGAATAGCATTTTAAATTCAAAACCATTCCACGAAGATATCGTAACGCGCCGCGTTACGTGTCTAAATGATCATACAGAATAAGGGCCCTGGTTGTAGTTTACGAAGTCAGCTGTGTCTCATATTTTGTTAATCTAAAATGGCGTTTAGATGAAATTTTATTAAGATTGTTGATAAAACAACAAATGAATAATATAAAATAGTACGGTTTTGCTAATTGGTGAGTAGTAACTAAGATTTCAAATATTGGGATTCGGTTTTTGTACTAATATAAGTAAAAATAAGTAATTTATTTGCCATAATAAGAGTTAATATGCACAACATTCTCTACAAACGCTTCTATTAAAACCATTCTATCGGAAGAAGCTGACGAATTCCAAAGTTCAATCCGCACGGGTTTCTGAATTAGGTTTTTACTCTCCTTCGAAACCATATCCGCTCTCGAAGTAAAATGAAGATATCGATTCAAAACTTTTCGTCTAGGTTGGGAATACCTATGTTGATTCTTTTTACATATTTTAGTGTCGGTTAACGATCTACATAATAATATAGCCTATTGAGGTACTCGATGACGTAAGTATTTGTGCAGTGGGCTCTCGCACCATATCCAAAAAATCTTTTTTCATATTCTAATAAATCAAAATATGTATAATATATGAAATTCTCTAAAGGTAGGCCTTTTTAAGTTTATGCTATGAACCCAGATTTTTCGTTTTCTTTTGTTTTTGTTTTCATCTGCTGATACTAAACAACTAATGGTTACAATTTATCCTCGTCACCATAATGTGAATACGTGCACAGGCAAACACGATTGCTTTGAAAATAACTATATTGGCGATGCAAAATCCGAATGCAGTGGACGCACCCTATTGGCATTTTGTAAATACCGACGCTCCGTACACTCTGTACCCAGTGCACGCACGGCTTTAGGCTTGTGTGTGAAGCAAAAATATATGAATAAAAGTTGGCAAAAAGAGAATATAACCCATTATAATATAGACCGTACTAATGGTATAGTCCTTAGATGAACTACCTGTATACCTTTTCTAGACCCCCTTGGGGTCTAGCAAAGATCCTAAACGCTATCGCCATACGCTAACTAAAAAATGTATGAAATGACATTTCGGAAATCGCTTATTTTTCCACAGTCAATGTCATTTCAATACAGTTTTGGAGTTAGCGTGAGGCGTTAGCTTAAGTTTTCTCTCTATGCGTTAGCGTTAGCGATTGGGATCATTGCTACACCTCCTGGAACACAGAATTCCCCCTATTACATAGATACAAAGTCTTTGCCCTGGAACGTATCAAGTAGTAAATTACAAGCACAGAGAAAAAAATCTACTAATTACAAGTGATTATATTCTCTTTGGTAAATTATATACTCTTTAGGGTTTGGTGCCGTTTTTTGCCGCGCAAAACGCAAATTATGAAATTACTAACCGCGCTTATTCATTATCTAACTTCCCACACTCAACGCTTATAGTTATTCCTTTTGACTTGAGTTACGTGTTTGATGTTGATGGCACACAGTGCAGCAGTGTAACAGAAAGCTTTAGTTTTATCACAGATATTAAAATAGTATTATTTTATAATTGTAAAATAAATCTCTAGGAAACCTACTTATAATAGGCACCCACTCATTTCTTACTTTGACTGGCCTGATAGCTGTTACCTGTTAGTAGAAGTCTAGTAGCTCTGCATTATGAACTGAAGGTTGTGGGTCCGATTCCCATCCAGCCCAGGACAAACAGTTGTGTTTAACACTGATGTTAATCGTGTTTGTTTTGTGTCTGGTTGATTGTATGTTTGCGTCGCAGAATTCGCCCTATTATATTTACAAACATTACAAAGTAGGTATCTGAGTATTATATCAGTTATTTTTATTTGGTTCTCTATATGCTAATATGCCTAGTTTGGGTCTTGATGTTGTTGTGTGAAATAAATAAATAAATAAATGTTCACGCATATTTATTTTCTCTAGGTAACTAAACTAACCTGAATCTAAAAAAATCCAAAGCTACTTATAGGCTATGTTTTAATCAGTACTTCCCCACTGCTCAACTAAATTGCTCAACCAGTTGAGCAGTAGGACATAGTTTGTATTACCGACCATTTTATGCCCTATAGCTCAACTGTATTTTGCTCAACTAAGTTGATCAGTAGGTCATCCTATATGACACAAGCTTCTGTCCGTGGCTATGCTAAAATTAAAATGGGGCAGGTCACCTGCTGTGTAATGTTATAGCTAAAGTTTGGTGAAGGCTGCAAAAAGGAGGCAATTTCTATGTAAAAATTTTAATTTTTATCTTTGTGATACATTAAACAAAAAACAACAATGGTAAGAGTTAACAAATATCATGGTGATTTCATGGAGTAAAAAAATATGACAAGTGTGATTATGTGATGTATGTAAGCCACTGATTATCCTGTCAAAATAAATATGGAAGGTAGAAAGGTGTACGATACTCTGCGCGAAGGCTAGAGTTCGCTTGGCTCGAGGTACTATTTAAGGATTGTGTCGAAATAAGAACACCCAAAGAGCATGTAACGCTTCGCTAGGAGAACACCGTGTTAAATTTCCCCGACATTCATTAATACATGGTTCTTACAGACCTAAACATGCAGGAAAATATCGCCACCGCGTGCTAATTTTTCCTGTGCTGCCATCTAGTTTCATTTTGAACTAACTAGTATGGGTGAACCTATATACAAAACAAAATGCTTTTACAAAAGGAAAAGACTGAAATCCTACTTTCTTTTGACATGTTTGGTGTAAAACTAATCAACCTGTGCAATGTTGGAATTGATCAGATTAATAGTTCTTCATCCTGATTTAAATGATTTGTATCTGCACATTACCATCAAGATACATGAGAATTTGATGGTAAATAATAGGTACTAACAGGGAAAAACTACTAGGTACCAACTAATAATCATAATTCCGTTCTACAGAAATGGTTGATGGTTAGTTCTTCACTATGCTATAACAAACACTTGCAACTAAGGGTTACTTGGTGGAGTACATACCCTACCGAGTAACCCTTAGTTGCGAGCACAGCACAGAACAGTATTAGGTATACCTACCGTTGTGCTTGCAACTGCTTTTGACTGGACACTATCATGGCCTTTTTTGTTTCTTTTTCATGAAGGAATCCTGTCACTGCCTATAACTTCACACCAATTCAAGTTCCATGATTTAAATATTATGGTTCCAGGCACATTTTATTTGTCCATCATGTCAAATAGCTCTTATTACTTATGGCAGTGGTTCCCAAAGTAGACTGGACCGCGACTCACCTAACAAAAAGATCCAAATTGGGGACTTGCCTGTTGGTTTTCAAAACAGAGAAATTGGCATGAATAACTAGGTATTTATGATTAAGACTGTTCAACCAAGAAAAAAGCATTTAGTTCAGATTTAAGTTTTGATGCATTTGTTTTCTATTTTCTTTGCATTATAGCATCAACTTCAAATTTAGTTACATTTAATCGCAATGAGATTGATACATCCAATTTACTAAGGTTTTTAGTTTTAATATTAATCATAGCTGAAAATCCCGCTTCACATAAGTATGGTACTGAATGGAAACAAGGCAAGGGTAGTTATCAGCAACTGGGAGGGCCCACTCAGTATCCACTCGCGACCCACTGGTGGGTCCCATAGTTTGGGAACTACTGACATATGGCATCACATGTATTGCTGCTTGTGAGGGCAGAGGGTCTGAAATCAAATCAATATCATGTTATTACTCTATAATCATCTAGCAATGCAAGTGGATGATACTTTATGCAAGTAGAATACTTTATTCTAACCTATAATAATAATTATGTTTTATGAAGATGATTTTCCAACCCAACTTCTTTTTCCATTTTTTCTTTATATCTTGATTACATTTTATTACTACAAAACCATAAATTCTTTTTTTTATATCGATCAATACTGTACCACAAAGAGTACATACATGGCCTTTTCTGCCTGTTTGCAGACGATAAGCAGTGTGTTGCCTGTGAAAAACTTCCGTTGATGACTATAAATATATAGTATGTATGATTTTTATAGCCGTATCGCCTGCCCAATCAATGCAATGTAATCCGATGAATTCTGATGACTTTATAATAATTATATAGGCCAACACGGGAGCGGCAAGCTTGACCATACTCTGTGCAAGTGTGTTGCTGTAGCGACAGCTGGATTTTCATCATTGTAATGCTCTGATGAGGGATAGTAAGTTGTAATGCCGTTTGGCTCTCTTTGAAACAAGAGAAGCAAGCCAACTTTGGTGGTGAAGCTTTTGACCTTCAGAACTCCACTTGTGCATACCTTCTGCAAGCTTTTCTCATTCTGTCTGAGAGTTAATTTATATTTATAATCATAGAAGACCTATGTAATAGGGCGAATTCTGTGTTTATAATTTACCTTCGCCGGAGTTCGCCGTACCGTCGCGTTGTATCGTATCCATAGATATATTGACCGTATCCACTTCAGTTAGTATCACGTTAGTATCTCTCAGCCAGCGGTAGCGGTTAATTTAATTATTACTATACCATATTGAGAAAAATAATATAAATAATAAATAAAATATTCTCTTTTCCTTCTCTCCTTGATCAAAGAGTATATAACCTTGAGCTTGACCTTATCCTCATGGATAAGGTCAAGCTCAAGGTTATATACTGCGGTGCTGCCAATTCTTAAGGATTTTTTCCCCTTAAGATAATTATAAATCCCCTAAATCTGTTGTTTGTTAGTAACAGTATCATGGTTTTAAGTCATATAATATAAAATAAATAATAAAAAAATCATTATTTATCATGGGACCGGCTAAAAACGAGTTGGACTCGCGCACGAAGGGTTCTGTACCATTATCTAATATATCTATAAATACGAGCAAAAAAATTGCATAAACTTATTGTATGGGAGCCCTCTTAAATATTTTATTCTCTTCTGTGTTTTAGTATTTTTTATTTTCGGTTGCTTTGAATGATCTGTAAAAATTGCAATCATCTCACGATCACGGTTCATGAGATAGGTACAGCCTGGCCCTGGTGAGAGACACACAGACAGACGGAGAGACAGATTATTTCACGCAAGCCCAAATATGTTGTTAATAATATTGTATGTTAAGGTAAAACGTAGTGTTTGATTATTCAAATTAATCGATAAAGATTAAGAAACAATTAATATTCCTTATTTATGATTTTTAAAGCAGTATCGCGTAATCTACAGATTAATTTGTAAAGGAAAAATTAGAATCACGAGCGGGGATTGAACCCGCATCCATCCATCCCTCAAGCCGGGACATGCTTTACTTAAGCTACCGTGACAAGTGGTCTCATGTCCGAATTAATATTCCTTCCTTTTTAAAATATATCCGATGTAATAATTGAACTCATTAGCATCCATTGAAACTATACCTACTCTACAGAATTTTCCCTATTACATACCAACAGACCAACATTTATGAAATCAAACGCACCGATTTGATGTTGATACTCAAAATATGAAATAATTTACTAAATCAACTGCTACAGCACGAAATTAAATTAAAACAGTTAATTTCTATTATACATTATTACATATAAGGTAACAAAGAAAACTTTTTGGAATTTAATTTATGGTCATAGCATTTTGACCACTGTCTTACCGAAGAGAAGATGCTTAAAATTTTAATGTTTTAAAACTAAAAATCAACCGAGCCAACCATGGTAGGTGCTGCGCGCGCCGCGTCTAATCTAATAATTTCCAAAAAAATATATTTACTTATTTATAGTCATTATGAATAAATGGTAGGTACTATTATGCAGTAAATATATTATGCTAATGATTAAATTGCACCTGTATATTATATTATATTATTATCATCCGAATCACTTCATACCTTAAATTTAGGGTAAAAACTCCCAAGTTGGCAGCACAATACAAATCGACTTTTTATATTCTATGGATAATGTATCTCGATTAGTTTTGGGTTCAACTCGTACAATGCAAACGAGGCTTTGACTTTGACATTTGAATGTAACATGTACACGGATTCCGGGCTGTACATTCCTGGCTGTACATTGTCACCCCGTACCGATAATGCGCAGCCAATATTGTACAGCCTGGAATGTACAGCCCGGAATCCGTGTACATGGCTTCGAATTCCGTGGCCGTGCAATACGGGTCGTACAATATTGGTTGCGCAATACTGGTACAGGCAGTAATGCACAACCCGGAATGTACAGCCCGGAATCCGTGTACATGGCTTCGAATTCCGTGGTTGTACAATACAGGTCGTGCAATACTGGCTGTACATTATTTGGTTGCGCATTCCTAGCTGTACAATACAGGGACTCGTGAGTGCTATGTGCATGTACCTGATCAATTACGTAGGAAATGGGATGCCAAAGGAGAGCTTGGATTATTTATGGGATACGGAGATAGCACTAAAAGTTACAGAGTATATATAAAACAAAAAAAAGTCGTAGTCATTATGAGATGTTATATTCACGGGAAAGAAAATTAATGATGCATCGAAGCAGAAAGATGATTGTACAGCTACGTTGAATTTAGAAGAAGATATTATTAGTGAAATAATAGGAGAGGGAAAAAATACGGAAAATGAAAATGAAAATACTGTTATACCTGATGCTGTACAAGGTAACATAGAAGCGGAAATAGATGATTATGAAAGTGCGAAAAGTACTGACACAGAAAATCAAGAACAAGAAGGAGAAGAAGAACTGGGGAGAGGGAAAAGGATACCAAAGGTTCCGGAAAAGTTTAAAGATTACCTGTTACTTACGTATGAAGAAGCAATGAAATCAAATGAGAAAAATAAATGGAAGCAAGCAAGCAGTTGATGAAGAAATGAAGTCAATGCACGAAAACCACGTATGGGAATTGGTTGATAAAGAGGAAGCCAAGGGTCATAAAATACTTACGAATTGATTGGTTTTTCGTATAAAAGACAATGGGACATATAAAGCTCGTTTATATGAACAGCGCGACATAGACTATGATGATATATCTAGTCCAGTAGCAAGTATGTCAGCTATAAGAACGTTATTTGCGATAGCTGCAGCGCAAAATTACAAAATGATGACTTTTGATGTGAAAACTGCATTTCTTCATGGTGAACTGAAAGAAAATGAAATTATGTATATGAAATTACCATCAGGCATAAGTTTGGGAGATGACAGTAATAAGATTTGTAAGCTGAAGAAGTCCTTATATGGTTTAAGACAATCGCCCAGAAGATGGAATGAAAAATTTCTTATGACTATGAAAGAGCTGGGGTTTGTGCAAACCAGAAATGAACCATGTGTTTTCAAGAATGTGGAATCATCTGTCATTTTAGCTATTTACGTTGATGATGGACTAATGGTAGGTGAGAAAAGTGAAGAAATTAAAAGGATTTTGGAAGAATTAAATCGAAGGTTTAAGATAAAAATTTGTGAGAAACCAAAACTTATTTGGGCATGGAAATAGTACATAATACTGAAGGTATATATTTGACTCAAACTGCGTATACAAAGTCCGTATTGGAAAAGTATAACATGTTGTCTTGCAAGCCTGTAGAAACACCATGCGTAGCAGATAGCATAGAAGAGACAAAGTGTAGGAAGGAATCAAAGTTTCCATACAGAGAGGCTGTAGGAAGTCTATTGTATTTGACTAGGACAAGACCAGACATAGCATATGCTGCGGGCATTGCTGCCAGAAATATGGAAGAGCCAGAGCAGCGGCATATTACGGCTGTTAAGAGGATTTTTAAGTATTTAGCCGGAACTTTGAGTGAAGGTTTGTTCTACAAACTATCGGATAATGTCTGTCTAAAGTCGTACAGTGACTCTGATTACGCCGGGGATCTCAAGACTCGGAGGAGTACATCAGGATATTTAATCACACTAGGTGATGGATTGATTTCGTGGGCCTCAAGAAGACAACCTATAGTGGCTTTGTCTTCTACAGAAGGAGAATTTATTTCAGCAGCAGAATGTTGTAAAGAAACAATGTTTTTGAAATCTTTGTTGTTGGACCTCAGTATTGAAGTGAATGTTGTGTTAAAAGTAGATAATCAAAGCGCTATTCAGTTGATTAAAACAGGAGTGTTTAATAGACGTTCAAAGCATATTGATGTTAGGTTTCATTACATTCACGAGTTGTATCTTAAAGAAGATTTTGCTATTGAGTTTTATCCAACTGCCATGCAAATTGCTGATGTGTTTACGAAACCGTTGACGAAAAACAAGTTTGTGTTTCATAAGAATAAAATTGTAAAGGCAGTACATAACTAAGTATAGTAGGTATGCTGATAAAGTGAGCGGTTGACATTATGTCAAATTGATCATTGTTTGTTAAATAACATGTCAACCAAATTGTGTCATAGATGTCTAGTAGATCATATGTCAAAGATATGTCAAGTTGTTTTGTAAATCTCTTTGTGAAGTAGGAACTTACTTTCCTAATAATTAAGAGTTGATTAAGTTGTTTAGTTTATATAATTTAGAAATTAGGAGAGGGTGTGAAGTATCTACTCGTAGAACGTTTGTCTTTGTTGTGGTTGTTATTGTGTTGCCATGGTTACTAGTTGCTTTTAGCCCTTTACCAATGTACTCTGTGCTTTTATGCTTTCTCACTCATGCTCGTAATTGAGCACATATTGCGTAAACCCCACCAATTTTAAACATTAACACTGGAAAAAGCAAAAGTTTTGAAAAATAATATAATGCAACGACGTGAACTCTTCCGCGTTCCCGCCAAAACTCTCCAAAAATGTATTGAAATAACATTTGCTGCGGAAAAGTTAGCAATTTCCGAAATGTCAATTCATTACATTTTGGAGTTGGGCGTTAGCGTTAGTGGTTGGTATCTTTGCACAGAATTCCCCCTATTATATCTTTGCTATCTAGACCCCAGCTACCTAGTCCACAGAGAACTTTGCACCTAGTTTCAAAGAGTATATAATTTACTGTCTGTGATTTTACCAATGTACTCTGTGCCAAGTGGTGCCAAGTAATAGTATTCTGTGCTCTGTGCCAAAGAATATATAATTTACTCTCTGTGCTGTGATCCGCAAAGAAGATATAATATAAGTGATCCGATCCAATCAAAACCTGTGATCAAAACTATCAAAAGTTCTCTGTGGATCCAACCAATCAAACAAAATTGTACGTTTTCTGTTTTTCTCCGGAATTTCTTTTTATTTTTCTGCGAGGAATAAAACTATTTTCGCTGCTTATGGAGAGTAAATGCGTTTAGAGTAAAAGCAACTCTTCGTGTAGCATCGAAAATGTATTTTTCCTCCATTAGCTCCCGCCTGTTATTGTACGACACCAACAGTTGGGATTTAAAAAAGTGCTATGGGTGTTATGATGGAATTCTAAGAGATATTTCATGGAGTGATGATAGCAAATATATATTGCAGGTACGTAATATTATATCCTGTCATTAAAACATAATATACAATACGCTTAAATCTCGATGTGTCGAGCCATAACCGCCTGACAGCCTGTGAATGATCTAACCGTCGTCTCCGCTCAATAAAGTCGTGGGTGCGCCAAGAAGATTATTGTTCGAGAGCGATGACCCATTTCCTCATCGTATGATAGTAACAAAACTTTATTCTCCGTTTCAGGTCAATGCCAAAGGTGTCATTGAAATACTTAGTGCTGCAGATCATGACGTCCGTAGCTTACAGCACTTACCAATAAAAGACTCTTGGACGGCCACGTTCCATAGAGATGGCCATAGAAATGTGGCTATTGGCACAAAGAACGGAAATGTAATGATATGGGACACAAAAAATAAAAGCATCACTAAAACATTCCCTACACCATCACAGCAATGTAACGTTAACTTCCTCAGCTACAATGCCAAAAACACTAGTCTTGCTGCTACGATGCAAAATGGTGATACAATCATTTACGGGCTTGTGTCCAACATTCCAGTTCTTACTGTAAGAGTTCCATATTCCAGAAGCATATCATCTATGAAGTTCCATCATGAAGCCAGATCAATACTAGGTCTTGCTACTGATGATGGGCATGTACTACTTCGAGATATAAACACAAACAAGGATAAAGTCTATTTTGAAAACATCCACGCCTCTCCTGTCAGTGATATTGCATTTTCGCTTGTAAATAGAGATGTAATGCTCTCTAGTGGTTATGACAAAATAGTAAATGTGTATGATGTAAGAGTACAAAATGTAGTGTCAACAATTAAGACTCCATATACACTAACATCACTGACAATAAATCCTGACAATCAGATTGCTCTTGGCACTAAAAATGGATTTGTCTTGGTGTATGACCTTAAAGATCTCTCTAGTCCATTCAGAGTTTTAAAAGGTCATGAAGAGGAAGTTCGTAGGGTTGCCTTCCAACCAGTAAGGAGAAAGCTACAGTCTGCAGACATAAGCCTTCGCGAGGATGCTGAAACTTATATGTCACCACTGAAGGCAGGCTCACCTGTACGAACCAGAACTTCTGATTTATTCTATCTATCAGACTCTCCCCCTAAAATCAGTGTAAATGTTTCTCCTCAAGAAGACAATAAAGCTGACTCATTCTTAGTTATGATGGGTTTGGATAAATCAAACAATGATGTTGATGATGGAAACAGGACATCAGAGTTTGAAAGAATGAGTGATCAACATGAAGCCAGGTATCGCCAGTTAGATGCAGAAAAAAATATTAGTAAAATATCTACACCATTAAATAATAGAACTACTGAGACCTTGGGTTTTCCATCGCCCTTGAATTTGAATGGAATTCCGGATGATGGCCGACGCTCCAGTACTAATATTCCAAAACAAACCAGTATGAGTAAAAATTGTACTCCCAGTATGGACACTGCTGCTGTGGAGAATTTAAAAGATTTTGTGAAATTAGCCCTTTCTGATGTAGCTGATGATAATAGAAATTATTTCCTTCACATTATGATGGCACTCACAAAACAGAAATTGTATCTAGAAAAACAACTATCAAATATGGGAGAACAAATACATCACTTATCACAAAATCAAAATGCTTTGATTGAGGCTAACAGAAAACTTGTATTAGAAATAGATCAGTTAAAAAATAGACAAATATTATTATGAACAATATTACCTCCTTTCAAAACTAGATAGGTAATGATATATAGCTAAAGCTCTCTATTTATTAAATTGCATGTGGCTTGCCTATGAATAAGGAATCTCAATATTGAGCAAAATGAATAAATTTAATTCATGCCATCTAAAATAATCCTATGTAAATTAATGATGTTTGTACTTTAAAAATTCAATTTAATGTAGTATTGTTACAGGTGAACATATTAAGTTTGGTATATTGTTATCTGTGTTGGTGTTGATAAAGTATGTATATTTCCTATGCTATGATAATTATGTGAGTGTTGAACACAGAAATCAAGTCTGAAAACCACTGAAATTGTGCCAGCTAACACTAATTATATAATGATTTTATGAAAAGGGCACAATGTGCCATGTATAATGTTGTTTGAAGGCTGTCTGAACAATTAACGAAAAATGAAATGAGATTATAGAAATCTTTGAATTGAAATCATCAAAAAAATTTATTATTGTTAATAGCTTGAACAAATCAGTTAGTTTTTCACCCATGGTTTAATATAGTGAGTAGGTGTGTATTCAGTAAATTTATTTTGTAAATATCTATGTATTTTATTGTCCTATCTCATTCTGTAAACATGTTTATAGTGTTTAATTTAGTTTAGGTTTGGTACAGTAAAATAAATATGTTACGTAGATACTTATATTGAAAAAATCTTAATAAGTATCTAAAAATAAATGTAACTAGGAAAAATCCAAGGTAATGTCTCCCTTGGTGATCCAAAAATAAATAATCTTTTGGTCGGTGACTCTCATGGCACCTACGGGAAGATATAGGGTGGTCTTAAGTCCTAGCACCGCCCACGCCCACTGCCAAGCTATGGGAAGCTGGTTCAGTCAGCGCTCCAGGGCATAGCTGCTTTGCCATCGCCTAAATGTGATAATTGTGTGGAGCCAAATAAAAAAAAACATTGTAATGTGAAACCTGTGTGTCAATGTCAAAATATCATGTGGATTGGGGATGTGGTTTTTTAGGCTGGATCCGATTTCGGCGGTATGGTCTCACAACTTTAGCCTGCCAAATAGGGCGAACCAAAGAAAAAAATGGATCCGATTTCGTGGATCGATATTAATCGTAACATAACATAACGAAAAGTCATCATCCTCAGTTCGTTCTTCTTGTTTCATTTTGTATTTAAGATGAACTTTCGCGAGGTAACGCCTGATTCAATCAATTATAACGAAAATATTTTTAAAAGATCGATCCAAAAAAATACTGCATGAAAATATTATTACGTTGAAATATTTCAAAAGACGCGCGTCAGCAGCGCTGCTAGCATAATCGTAATAGTGCAGATTGTGTGATAAGGGATGCGCTTTTTATAAGAGCGATCTGTAGAGCGATTATGTAAAGCTGTTACAAATACTGGGTTGATCGAAACACATTTGAAATAGCTACATGTGTGTATTGATAATTTGCGATTACGTAAGGGTTTTTATTTCTATTTCAATCGGTTTTTAGCGATGACAACCAAAGTGAAGTTGCAGCCTACCCGACCAATTTAAAAAGCAAGGTTTATATAGAAAACGTGTTGAAATGACTAATCATTTTTATATGGCTGCATTATACGGTTCTTTGGCCTATGTTTTTGTTGAAACAGGAAATGTCATTGTCATTGTCAATGAAAAAATAGAGTTATAATAATTGTGACCATTTGTGGCAGATTTCTGCCATTTGGCAGAACTAGCTCTCAAGTTTACTGTTTTAAAAACGGCATCTTTCGGCAGATATGGGGGTTATTGATATTTTGAAGTAAAAATCGGAGGTCTCATAGCTGCAGCTCTTTTTTAGTTTTAATAACTTAATAATATTAATTTGTAATTCATTCATCAGACTTCCTCACTGAAACTAGAAGAAACTAAATACCATACCTGCCGTGCGGACTAGAGGGAGCGCCTCACTAGCAACCATGTAACTAAGATAGTTTTCATCCGATCAATATCCTACTGCCGGTAAACTGGCGTGCTAATTGACTGTTATTTGACTTTTAAGATATAAATAAAAATTGCATATGATTACTTTTTTATTCATTGGTCAGCCCCCAAAGGGCTGAAACATAAACATAAACGTCATGGGCCTTGTCGGGCACGCAAAAATTAGAAGAGAGGAGGATACATAACTATTGATAATCGCGTACAGCCAACGACGTTTTTGCGCGCCAACGTAACACGAACAATCGATCAATATTGAAGCCGCTTAAACAGGGTTAGGTAAGACGTAAAAATTATTAACCCACGCGAGCCGGGTTGGGTCAACTAGCAGTATATTATAAAAGACTTGAGGCATATTTCTTTGTTGAGGAAGATTTCTAGCCTATTTAGGGCAGAATCTGCAATTTAGATGGTCACACTGGATATAGTAAGTTTAGTATATTGCTTGAAGATGCTCAATGTGAAGAAAAACAACAATAAAAGTTCGCAACAAACAACCTCTAGCCTGTTTCTATGGAGAATGTAATTTCTGCCGTCATTTCGGCTGAAATCTATGTACGTAATCGCAAATGTTCATATCGATGAAATTTTTGTTCTGTCAAATCCTTTTCTGTAGCAAACTTATTGCAATCGAACTTTTATTGACTTTGATTGATACAGAATGTCGTACATAATCGCAAAACTATAATAAATACATATTTCTTAATGAAACTGATTTAAATAAAACTTACATAATCGCCCTACTGGTTTGTGGATCGATATTATGTATCGTAACGTCGCGATCCGATCAGCGGATCAGACGATCTTCAAACGATCCAAATAATTGCATGATAAGTATAACAAACATTTAAATACTTCCCTCCTTCAATCAAATGTACTATAGATACTATAGGTGGGTCGTACTAGGTAAATCGAGATACTAGGTGACTCTGTGACTGTTACTCAGCCATATCTGTGACAAATACCTGTGAATAAATACTAGCGAGTATTTTTTACTCGCGGCACAAGTCACGGTTACAGGATGTAGATATATAATAGGTGTGTCTTTCTTTGACGCCTATGTGGAAAAAGGATGCACCTATTACTTTTGAATTGACGGCTGGCAAAACATGTCGCTGTCACAGCTCCTGTGAAAAAAATACTAGGTTTGTCCCTCTCTGGCACGCTACAGACGCCTTCGTGAGAAAAGGATGCACCTATTACTTTAGCACGCTCTCATAGATTCGCGCGCAAGTCACAGTGTCGCTGCTCCCGGAGGTATTTTGTCGCTGTGACTGACTGTGACTTTCTTTTATCAGTGACTTATACCCGTGACGATAAATACGCCTCACGCCTAATAGATACACATTCTCTATGAAAATCAAACCTCAACAATGTCCTCGCGCCAATGCTTACTTACACAAATATATACCTCTCCGGATAGTATAAAAATAGACCACAAGCGCATATTGTTTAATTTTAATAATGAACCTTAACACCTTAATAGAGTTGTTAAACATTTGTGATAGTTATTGAACCATTGCTTTTTGGCTTCACGAGTGATGATACCCAGAAATGAAACAAAAATATCCAAAAATATATTTATTGCAAAAATAACCTTAAATTGTTAGCGCTTAAGTACAAATTCGTCTCAAATAATATGTGATTTACATCGTTTTGGACTCAGGCAGTAGTTTCGTTTCGTTTTTCTCATCAAAGTCAAAGAGATAAATGCGTACACGGTGCGTGGTTTTAAATGAAGAAAAATATTAGTAAATATGAGATATATGCCAATAAATATAGAAATAGAGTAATAGCGATGTGATACTTATTGAAAGTTCGACACGCCATGTTTTTTTTTTCATTTTTAAAGTGTAATTCTTGCATGTTTTCACGGTACATTTCAGCATCACAGCACGTCAGGCGATTGACGCCGTCACACGCGAATGAGAGCAATTTTATATAATTAGACCCCACATTGATTTTCAAGGCATAATGAAATAAAAGATTCGCATGTTTGTATGTTACATACATAGTGCATTACCTATTTCTTAGAAATTATAATTATTCCTCTTACCACTGTCACCAACGATTGACAATACACCAACATTGGACTGTTTGGATTGCGATCTGGGCCATTATTCCGTATCGATTCCTTACTTCGACACCACGCGAATTCCTTGTCTTACATAAGAAATCTGCGAAACTGTATTCTCTATGAAACGAAAACAAAACCGCGCGAAATGAATTTGGAATTGGCGTGGTTTGAACTATCAAAAATCGTATGTTTTACCGAGACGCGTTCCGAAACATCAACACATCAAAAGATATGACCACTTATGTCAATATATTTTATACAAAATAAAGATAACTTTAATGTAAAGTGAAGGTATATCTGACGCTGTGACACGATTTGAACAAGACACGATAACGACGTGGTTTCGTATCGTGTGGAATCTGTGTTTCCATAGAGAATAACCACCCTGATATTTGAAGAGTGGAATCGATACGTAGTTTCGTAGTTCGCATGGTTTCAATCCGATCCAAAAATCGTTTGGAAAGTACAATCCGATCTTCAAATACATCGGATTGATTAAATTGGCGCGGCGCATCACTATGACATATCTATGTATGTTCAGGATAAAAGTGTTCTGTGATGTATGTGCGTATGTTGAGCGACCGAAGGGTCTGAAACTTTTATTTTGAATTTAAATTAAATATAATATTAGTATTTTTTTGCTTAAAATGGGCGAGTTAACCGTAACAAATCTGTTTGAGTCACAAACTATTTCTGCTGACCACAAGGACCTTATACACGATGTTGCCTATGACTTCTATGGGGAGAGAATGGCCACTTGTTCCAGCGACCAGTACGTTAAGGTTTGTATCCCGCCTTTTGAGTTTTTGATAAAACTAAACATGTTATCATCCAACTTGAAGATATTCCAGTGCCTTACGTTGCCGTTCCATGCGTAGAATATCTCTATCATGTTACTAATTTACTTGTAGTCTGTTGTGAGATAGGTAGGTGGTAACCATCACAGTTATTATCGATATGCAAATAAATGAGCTGATGCTGGTTCTTGGTGCTGTAATCTGGGTTCTAGATAAGATGATTGGTACATAATTACATATTACTATTAATTGTACCTTGATTGATGATAGTTACAATAACCTCATTTTTGATCTGACTAACAATTCTCCCACTAAGAGATTGCGTATAAAATAATGGCCACAAGTTGAATGAAAACCGTAAATTCTGGTCAATTTTGCCAGTTTCATGTATTGTGATAGGTTGGTGGAATAAACTAAATATTTATTAAATAGTAATATATTAAAAATTATTGGACTTACCTGTTTGACACATTCTCTCAGCAGCGGATTATAATATTTAATGCTGTTTTTTTATAATGATTTTTAACTATACTTGATGGTAATAATTATGTAGGCTACAAAGGTTTGTATATAAATAGTTGTCCATTTAGAAATTTTATTAAAGCAATTTGATTTTTATTCTCACATAACTACTAAAATAAATAAATTGCTACATAATGTTTTATAGATCTGGGACTCGGACGGTCAAGGTGGCTGGAGGATGACAGGAAGTTGGAAGGCTCACCATGGCTCAGTGTGGAAAGTCACCTGGGCACATCCTGAGTTTGGACAAGTCATTGCTACATGCTCATTTGATCGCACTGCTGCTATATGGGAGGATGTTGGTAATACTACACATGAACAGAACTAGTGTATGAATGTAGAAGCAGCAGCATGATTCTAATTCTAATTTGGAATGGGGGCCTGCACTGACATCCCGCATGGGGGGTATTGTGCATTTCCCCCTCCAGCATCTACCCAAGCCACCCTCCAAGCTCCTTAAAGTAACGGAGTGCAGCTTTGGGGTGCTGGCACAACTGCTCCAGTATTGGCGTCGCTGATGGTGATGATGATGAGTGGGTACAAGGTTCACTTGTTCACACATTCCGGTTAATTCTTAAGAATTAAAAATTAAAAGCAGCATGATGTTATAAGAAAAAAAATGGACAAATACAAAAGATGTACAGTAAAATGTGGGCAACATTAGAGTGAGCCGCCACTCAGTGCATTGCGAGCAAAAATCCTACTTCACTTTCATAAATTTTATATGAACCATCACACTAGCGATGGCAATTAATGCTATTTTGCGTAAATTTCAAAGATCAACATGCTAATTCACGAATCTTAGCATGCTATTTGCTATTGCTATTTGCTAAAATGAAATGAAATGGAAATGAAAAATGAAATGAAAATTGAAATTAAAGATAAATGAAATTATAAACTATATGAAAAATGAAATAAAACATGAAATGAAACTTTATTTTAAAAATTAAATTCAAAATTAACTAAATTAGTTGAAATGTAATTTCATATTTCACAGAATTTTGCAACTACGTTTCATTTGTGAAATGCTAATTGAGTTTCCACATGCTAAAAATTAATGCGAATGCTAATTAATCCATCACTACATCACACACACACTACAGGCACGCCGCCACAGTCCGCATTGCAGAGCATGGGTGGATTGCTTGCTAAGCAGATTCTTGTGATGATGATGTGATGTGATACAGCCTGCCTCAGTGTGCGCTAGAAGGACGGCGGGTTGCTCAGTCAGCTACTGCCGTTGGAGGTCCACAGTGACTAGTTGTGGACTGCCAACGGCTGACTGGTATTGCATTGCCATACAGCCCAGAGCATCTCCTATGTGCTTTGGCACAATTTTGTAATGTGACGTGCTGCAGCCCATTGAGGCAAAGTGCGCGAGCCTTAACATGTAAAAAACTTTGAATAAAAAAGCAGATAATTAGATAATCTAAAACAGTAAGATTAATTTCATATATTGCAGGTGACACATCATCATCAGGGTCTGAGAAGGGCCTACAACAATGGTTAAAACGGTCAAACCTTGTAGATTCTAGAACTTCAGTCACAGATGTCAAATTCGGCCCAAAACACTTAGGCCTTTTACTAGTCACATGTTCTGCTGACGGCATTATTAGGTGAGTTGCAAAAAAAATATTTTACTTTGAACTTTTGAGTTGTAGTGGTACATTGTCTAAACATTATTGTTTCAGGATATATGAAGCACCGGATGTTATGAACCTAGCACAATGGACTTTACAACATGAAATCCCAACCAAAGTATCTATCAGCTGTTTATCGTGGAACCCTTCATTGTCTAGGTATTATTAAAAATTGTTTACGATACTAGTAGGAGTAGTAGTAATAATATTTTTTATTTATTTATTAAAACATTTATAAAAAAAATTAATGAAAATACTTTTATAAAAATCATTTTATTTCATGGCACCAGGTGCATTTTATCTGTTTTTTAATTGGTGTTTTCTTTTGGGCAAAACAATCCTCTGGTCCTACTCTGTGGTCCACTGGCCTCTGCACTGTAAACTGTTTGGGTTATTCAAATCATTTCAGCTGTTTGACAATGCCCCAAGCCATATGCCATTCATTTTTGCTCTTTTTATAAGGTAAGTATGATGAAATCAAAACATACTTATCACAAGTGATTTTCTTGGGGTCCCAGGGTAGTAAATCCGCCGATGCTGGCAGTGGGCAGTGACGAACCTAACACATCTAATGCAGCCTCCTCCGTACATGTTGATAAGAGCACAGCTTGCAATGGGAAGGTCTTCATTTATGAGTGAGTACCATGCCTAAATAAAAAACCTACATACAAAAACCTAAATAACGTATTCATCAATATGAGTGTAGAGTGCGATCCAAACTCAATGGCGGCTCTGAAGTCTGCGCGAAAACCTGCGCAGTAGCAAAAGTGTGCGCAGCGTGCGGGGGGCTTGTAGCGCACTTCACAGGCACTATACTGCTAATTAGATGGTAAAAAGGATGGCAATATAGACAGATAGGGCCTTACTCAACGCAATAAATATTTGTATTTGTTACTCATAAACGCTGCTTAAAGTTAGCCAATGCTTACCTGTCAACTTCTGACTGATTTGTAATGTCACGCGCGACAATGAGACGGGATATTTTAAACACTGGCTAACTTTAAGCAGCATTTATAAGTAATGCCCATAATACTAATAGTACCTAGACTAGAAGCACAAGAAGCACATAGTTTTTTACTGTATACATAGAATACAATATAATACCCAGATACAGGAACAAACAGCTATGTTCATCGTACAAGTGTTTGTCCTGGGTGGGACTAAAACCCACAATTTATAGTTACTACCGACTGAGCTATCAAGTGTATTGTCTTCTTGGCTTGACGACAACAGCCGGGATCTGACGGCTTAACGTGCCCTCCGAAGCACGGTGGCGCTCAGTTCTAAATACCAACTTTTTGCTGTAGCGGTCACCCATCAGTACTGACCGCAGCAAACGTTGCTTAACTTTACCGGTCGGTTAGGAACGACTAGTCGTACTTAATATGAGCGCTTCACGAGCGTTACTACTCTGTCCCATTCTTTATAAAAAATGTGTCATCCCACTAGCTGTCATATAAGCCCTAGTTATGACGTGTCAGGTACAGCGAGACGTCGCGTCGCTGGACGCGCACAGAATGCCTGTCGTCGGTACAGGATCCGGTGAACGATCTGGCGTTTGCTCCTAACCTCGGCCGCTCCTTCCATCTGCTCGCCGTCGCCGCTAAAGATGTCAGAATCATTAAAATTGAACCCATTGCGTGAGTATTTTAATCACGGATTGGTGAATGGAGGATTGGAAAGCAAATGTACCCTTTTTCTTTTACAGTGAGAGTGTAGGCCTGAGTTATTAAAACAATTCAAACTTAGAGTACCGTTCAGATAACCACGAAAGCCAATACCTCCATTTGCGCCTCCTTTTCGTAGAACTGTGTTGGGAGCCAATTCACCTGTTCCCTGCATGTGTCGTTTAGCCAATGAATTTAGTGATCTATTAGACATTTTCGGAGACAGCCTTACTAAATTTAAAATTAACTTCAACCAAATTATGGCCGGTGCGGCCATAAACTCTCCCTAACTTTTCTAGTTTCTCTTATGTTTATACTGTAGTGGCCCTCTGCAACTACAATGGGTATTTTATTTTATAAGTGTCCTTTTTGGTTTGCAATGTGGTTAGGTATATAATAATTGTCTGTTATTTTTTTTGCACGCTGTGTTTCCTTTTAACAGACAATGCATTTAGCAAATATGTATGTCTAGAGTTTGTAATACTTGAAACAATGTAATTGTCAATAGGAAGCCTAAATAAATAAATAAATCTACCACACTAGCCAATGCAGGCCAGTCGCATGGGCATTCAATCTAGATTATTTATTATTCGTTTATTAGAATTATAAGTTTAAAAGCTAGAATTCATCGTCATAATCATTAACAGCCTGAAGACGTCCACTGCTGAATATACGCCTTCCCCGCGGAGCGTCACCGAGCGCCTGCTCGCCTCCTGCATCCAACGGCTCTTCGCGGCCTTCACTATATCGTCGGTCCACCTAGTGGGGGGCCTACGCTGCGTCTTCCGGATCGTGGTTGCCACTCGAGAAACTCTTCCCCATCGGTTGTCAGTTCTACGAGCGATGTGGCCTGCCCATTGCCATTTCAACTTGCTGATCCTAAGAGCTATTATCGGTCACTCTTGTTCTCCTGCGGATCTCCTCATTTCTGCATTTCAAATTAAAACTAGGTTGTAAAGGTACTGCAGGTTTATACTGTATAATGTTTATTAATAAAAGGAAATAATTATTGAATTACCGCTCCGTTACATGTATAAAATTGAATAGTAACCCCACGTTGCAACTTCCAGAGAGTCTACGAACGCGTCGAACGGTTCAGGCGCGGGCGGCGGGAGCGGGTCGCTGCGCCTCAAGTGTGAAGTGATGTGCGTGTTCGACGAACATTACTCGTGCGTGTGGCGCGTCGCCTGGAACGTCACCGGCACGCTGCTCGCCTCCTCGGGCGACGACTGTGCCGTGCGACTCTGGAACAGTAAGTTCCGCGAACATTACTCGTGCGTGTGACGATAGTTGCCGATGTTCATGTCGTACAGTATAGTAACCGATGTAACGATTGTGTTCCAGTGCAATACCTGAACCAGTGGAAGTGCGTGGCGGTGTTCAAGCACGAGCCGAGCGCGGGCGAGGGCGCAGCACCCGCGCGGGCACACACCGCCTACGTCCGCATGGCTGCCATGGCCAACCCCGCCATCATGCACAAGCACTGACACGGTGAGACCACCCGCCATCATGCACAAGCACTGACACGGTGAGACCACCCGCCATCATGTACAAGCACTGACACGGTGAGACCACCAGCCATCATGTACAAGCACTGACACGGTGAGACCACCCGCCATCATGCACAAGCACTGACACGGTGAGACCACCAGCCATCATGTACAAGCACTGACACGGTGAGACCACCAGCCATCATGCACAAGCACTGACACGGTGAGACCACCAGCCATCATGTACAAGCACTGACACGGTGAGACCACCAGCCATCATGTACAAGCACTGACACGGTGAGACCACCAGCCATCATGCACAAGCACTGACACGGTGAGACCACCAGCCATCATGCACAAGCACTGACACGGTGAGACCACCAGCCATCATGCACAAGCACTGACACGGTGAGACCACCAGCCATCATGCACAAGCACTGACACGGTGAGACCACCAGCCATCATGCACAAGCACTGACACGGTGAGACCACCCGCCATCATGTACAAGCACTGACACGGTGAGACCACCAGCCATCATGCACAAGCACTGACACGGTGAGACCACCAGCCATCATGTACAAGAACTGACACGGTAGAAACCCTTTCAGTCATATTTAAAAACTTCTAACAGAAGCGATAAGTTTTAAAAACTTCTAACAGAAGCGATAAGTTTAATCCATGGACCATGCACCATAGATGAACCATGAACCTTTTGCCTATAACCTAGCTCTTGTTATAGTCTATCTAGCTTTTGTTAAACGAATACTTACTTCTGTAACTGAAATCCTAAAATGTATCCGTAACTGTAAATTGCATTTTGCAAGGTAACCATCATCGATAAAGCCTCAGTTAAAATATCCTCAGATGATTTCTAAAAATGAAATGAAGTGGACACACCCACAGCCAGATCTGTGTTGATTACTTGTATAGAATTAAGTATTTTGATTTACTAAATAAATATTTTATACATACTGTAAAATCTACTATTCATCAGTGTGTTGCGTGCAATACCTCCTCTTAAAAAATACACACAGTAAATAACACAGACTCTATTATTTAGTATTAAAATTCAAACAACAATATACATCAAAAACTATTTACTAATATACAAAAACAAATTCTCACTGTCTGAGCCTTCCATTTACTTAACATACAAGCTCGATGGCACGTAGAAATTTAAACAATATCATATTAGGCCTGTTACTTACTACTAACAAAATGATCAAAATATTGCAACATTATTTGCCAATTATTTTCTACTTGAAGCAGCTATGATTTTAATATTCCGTTTGGAGCATAAACTTTTATATTCATTTGGAATCTATACTGTCTTTTTCATCCTGAACGAAGATGAAGGAGACAGAGTGTAGATTTAGAAGCAATCTCCACAATCTTCCGGTGAAAATGAATGATTCTATTCATAGTAAGTAACCAGCCTAGGACTATCAAAGAAAATGCGTATCAAAAACTAAATATCATTTTATAGGAGCAGTCCGTCTTAGTCGTTGCAGCGGCGTCGTTTCTTTGTTGGTGCTTCTTGTTGAATACCATCCCACCTGCAAATTTTGATAGAAATTTTGAAAAGAAGTTTTGTGTTTTTGTTGTTTACGTCCGCGATTACTTACAGTAACTAATATTAGGTACTGTAAGTGTGGCATAAATGTCTTGCCGGTCTTCATACTCATGCGTGTTCCTATTCATGGTGCGGTGGACTCCAAGGAAACAACGATATTCCGGAACAAATGAATATTATATTGAAACGGTAAAATACATACTGATAAATCAAGATAATAAATTACTACATGACGCGGGTGTGGTGGAGAGACGACTGAGGAGGCAAGAGCGGCGCAAGTTCAGTGCAACTTGTTTCGTGTTTCCCGGAACATATAACCAGCACGGCTAGCATGCGCACCGCGACAAAATTTTCTCGACACTATCTCGTGAGAGACCGTGACAAGGCTATGGTAGCGACTAAGTGCGTCTCACTCTAATAGCGACTACAACTTTTCTCGCGGTGCGCATGCCTAGCATAATATCTGGTGTTGCCAAGGCTAGAGTGAATAGATATTTCTAGATTTATATCTTCCCCACACCGTCGCTTACCATCACGCGAGCTGGCGGTCAAAAATAATACCGCTATAGCTTTTAAAACTATACTGCCTTATTATTTGCATATATTTTTGTCCTTACCGGCATTGCTCTCTCGCTCTTACAGTAGCTGTTGGTTGATGAATGTGGGCTCACTATATTTCTGGAAAATAAAGGTGGGCGAGATAAATATGGTTGTTTATACAATTATGAATATCTTTGCTATTATAAGACAGAAAAAGATACATAACCCATGAACTCTTAAATCATTTAACTTTATAGCAATATACTTGGGGATACTATATACAATTTGGGGACGCCCAATCACAATTAATATCTTCATGGGTTTCCTTATCGTTATCATATAAATAAATAAATACTATGGGAACCAGATAATATTAATACTTATATAATTTTTGTTTGTATATACATACATAGAATACAATATAACAACACCCAGACACAGAACAAACACTATGTTCATCACACAAATGTTGGTCCTGGGTGGGAATCGAACCCAAGACAGGCCTTCAGTTCAGAAGGCAGAGCTATTACCAACTGAGCTATCAGGCCATATATTTGGTTACTTACCCTAAGGAGGCGCGCTTGATGGTTGTAGCGTTGGTCTGTAGAAGGATGCGAGCGGGCGGCGTCAGCGTCGATCCTGTGCCACTGCCGCGCCAACTGTGGAAACACAATACTGAAATAACTCTTGTAACAGTGGCACAAAACCTCAACAACTATGTTAAAAATCCACGCTGACATAAAAATCGTTTTTATCATCATCATCCGCCGGAAGGCGTCCATTGCCGAAGACAAATCTCCCCTCTAGAGCGCCCATTGGATCGGCTGCTTGCCTCCTGCAACTAACGGCTCCCCGCGGTTCTGACTAGGTCACGGTCCACCTCGTCCCTACGCTACCTCTTTCGCTTCGTGCGCCACTTGAGAACATTTCTTCCTCAACGTGCATCGGTTGTCGGTTCTACGAGTGATGTGGCCTGCCCACTGCCGTTTCTAGTTGCTAATTTTAAGAGCTACGACGGATCTTATCCTTATCCAATGTTATTTTATATGGTTGTTCTCCTCTCCAAATGTGCTGCGTTCAACGGGGTCCATAATGAGCCTACTTTATTTCCCAACGTCTATGTACACTATGGAAGCAATAAAATATCTCCTTCTGGTCGGTTTGGTCCATTTTTTAAATTGTCAAATGTCCTAATTTTCATTGATTCTAAGTGGTAAATTTCCAAAACCGCCACATCTAAACTTGTTCACTTCCTGATTAGTCCTCTTATCGCGTCCATTTTCTAAGTGATCCACTTTCTTTTCTGAGTCTGAAAGCTATGTCGGTGAATTTTGTTCTGCAAATCTGCTAATTGACAACACAAATAAATCGTTTGCTGACCGATAAAAATTGGGACATCAGCTAAGACAGTAAACTGTTATGGGCATACCTGGGCAGTAGGTCCCCAGCCCTCCTATAGAAGTCGGTCCGCCGGTCCACCCGCGCGGGACACGTGGCGAGCCGGCGGCGGTCCTCCTCGCGCGGGCGGCCCTCCGCCCCGCGCCCCCAGCGCGCCGCCTCCAGCTTGCGGTGCTCCGCGATGCTCGGCAGCCGGGGCTCTGCGCCGTCTCCGTTGTCGCACACCTGCACAAAAACATTTAAGCTTAAGCCCTACCTGCGCTTCAAAAGGGGAGCATCTGCCGTTCGATACCCATCGCTGCCCATGTTTGTGGACGGCTGCGTCGTGTACCCAGCGGGCGTACCGCATAGTTTCACGTTGTGGACGCTGCCGATTCGCTGACGTAGGTGGGGCTGGGGAGCTTTGTAAGCTAAACAGGATCATTTAAAAAGTGTTCTGTATCACTAGTCATTCTCAATTAAAATTTTTGCAATATGCTTCAATTGCACAAATACATAATACAACAGAACAGATAATGCTATTGGTCGAGTGAACCCACCTTATACACAGGCTTTGATCGCGCGGGCCGTATCATAGAGCTGTAAGGCTGCGTCGGCCGCGAATTCGACCTGTCCATCGACTGCCCGCTGTACTTCTCCGGAGGCGTAGATGAGGGCCTCTCAGACTTCCTCTCAGGAGTCAAGCAGTCTCCATTTTCGTAAGGTTTTGGCTTTAGGATTCTGACCATGTGAGGGGTTTGACTGGACTTTGAATCGTGGTGGTCTACCTTAGAATCGTACGAGTGGAAAGATCTATCTAGCGTGGCCGTTGATCTGTGAGGTCTGTATTCTGGCGGAGTGGCTGGCCTGGTCTCCTGGGCTGTCGACCATAGAGGATCGGTGGAGGGCAATGCGTTGAGTTGGGAGAGATGGGATTTGATGTTGTACATGCCGGCAACGGGACCGTACGGATCGCTTTTGATCTTGGAGATGATTTCGACGATGCCAGTACCGCATAACTCTGATATATGTTTGTATATCTGAAATAAAATATAGTATGTTACAAAGTTTGAAAGATGTTTTCGAAGGTATGTTGCGTGGGCAGTTTTCTAATGTCATGAACTAGCGATTATCTTGTCGGTTGTCTAGAAAAGCTTTTCAAGTCTAGGGCTTCTGTGCTCATGGAAATCAGACTGCCAGCTGCTTTCTTTAAAAGTAAAGAAGCTGTGTACCAAGCGCTCCATGCAAAGAAAGAGTCGAAGAATGCGAAGTTAGAGAGAGTTCAAACAAATCGTTTCACAGAATCCATTCTTGTTTTGCATTGGAGTCTTAAATTGACCAACAAAAGTTTTTGATATTATGGTCTGATTTATAAAAGTCTGAATCGGATTTGATGTGCCAAGTCTTCATTGTTAAATTATCTATTTTTGAATGTTTGTTAGCTATTTTCCAAGTTACTGACCTCCCTGTTAGTCTTGGCGTCGATGTCAACCAGCGGGTGCGCCTTCATCCTGAGGCCAGGTTTCTTGAGCCAGCGGTGCCGTGACGCCTCCTCGATCTTCATGCGATTCTCTACGTTTGGCTCCAGGAGTTGTTGGATGAACATTTTGCATTCTAGTGCAGAAAAACACAATTTAACTTATACAATATACATTTCATGTGGCCGGTGTACTGAATAATAATCAGCATACCATTCAAACATACCATTTCACGCTACTGTCTAGTCTAATTATTCAAAGCAGTGTTGCCACCTGCTAATCGTAAAAATCTGGATTGAAATGTCTAGAAATCTGTATGAAATCTGTATATTAAAAATTTTAATCCCTTATATTCCTATAGTTTATTGAAAAAAACCGTGGAAAAAAATAGCAGCTTGAATTAAAGTTATATTTATTTATTTTTATACATGTTTTTGTTTATTTTACAAATTAATGTTGGTTCTTCATTTTTTTCAACACTGATTAAAACTGCGTGATCCGCGACTTCTTAGCTAACATGATAGAAAAAAATCCCTCAATTATTCCCAACTGAATCACAGAAAAAAAATTATATCAGTCTTTCACTGGCAAACTAACAATACCTAGCACAAACTAGCCGGCAACTTAAGTAGTTCTAGTGTAACCCGACTGAGCAAAGTAGATGAACAGAACAGCTCTCTTGCGCTCCACCCATCCTCATAACTTGCTCGGGTAGTATTATACCGCAAACGGACTTATCTCAGGAAATCCCCGCTGGTACGCTGCATAATATTGCCATGACAAGAAAATCTAAAGTACCCAACACAATATAGTAAAAAATTCACTACATAATACTTACTTACAAATTTTTTTACTAGATGTGAATCATGCTTGAATAAGTATATGTCTAAAATAATATTGTGTATTTAAATATTGTGTGCTTTTTTATTAGATACTATATAAAATTCAAAAAATCTGTATAAAAGTAGAGGCAAATCTGTCATCTGTACCGGTGGCCCAAAATTTGTATACATACAGATAAATCTGTATATATGGCAACGCTGATTCAAAGTATCTTTAAGCTCTTTGTACCTGCTCAATTATTTTGTGAGGGTTCATAAAGATCTATTATTCATTTTTCATCCCACTGTTGTAATAATGACCTATGTACATTTTTGGCTTGGGCTTATGAGAAGGGCTAAAAGTTCATAATCTGTGCTTATTATAACTTACATATTTTGCTGACACAATTTTATTATACAAGGTGACCTAAAACTAAATTAAATCTAAACTAAAATGATCTATCTAAAACTAAAAGTAAATAAACTTAATCTAAGAAGCCGCTACCAGTGGTTTTGCTGACAGATTTTTGTATTCTTTACAGGTGTTAAGTGACCAAAAAGCAAACGAAGGAAGATTCAAGACAAAAAGGTTTGTCCTGAACAATCGTTCATTTATCGCCTCGATCACCGCTCCAATAGCAATGTTTCTGTTGAGTTCAGACTATCACACAGTTAACATCGAAAAAATATTGCTTTCGTAAGTACTGTTGTTATATTTTGATTACAGTCAATTTATAATCGTAAATGTTGATGCATTTAATGAGTCATGATCTGTATGGTCTGTGTAGGGTTACATTACGAATTGTATTCACTTTGGGAATATAACGATTGCAACAATTTTTTGGTCCAGTCACGGAAGATTTTAGTTTTCCCATTTAATAATTGCTTCGACATACATTTACGCTATGTATGCTATAGATAGCAAAGCTGTTGTCTAAATCATGAAACAAGACTAAACTGCCTCATTTTGTACTGTATAGATAAGTTTTTTAAGTATAAATAACTAATTATTACGAAATTGTTAAGAAATAAATTACTTTTTACATGGAAATGTTTTTGTTAGATTTTGTAAACATAAGCAGTTGCAGGAGTAACAGTGCAATAGAGTGCAGTTACTTGGGCAGTTCAGTGCCCCAAGTACCTACATCCGTAGGTAGGTGAAGTGACGCAGGTTAAAAATCTCATTAAGTGCTCACCGAGTAACTTACCGATCGAGTAAATGTCGGACGCAGCACGCAATATCTCTATGCCAAAACCTTTGTCCATGTCTTGGCGACGAGTGCCAATCGTGCCAACGTGTATTTTCCTAAATACTCACCGAGCGAGAAAGTATCATACAGTCGTCATCACCACGATCTTTGTGCAAACTCTCATCATCATCATAATCATCATCATCATCATCATCAACAACAGCTTTAAGACGTCCACTGCTGAACATAGGCTGCCACTTTGAGCCACCTGCATCCCTCGGCTCGCCGCGGCTTTCATTAGAAATAAAATCTGCAAACCCGATAATCGATATCTGGTAATCTGATATGTTTTTGTGCAAAATCTAATACGTAACTTACAATAGGTTAAACCTTACAAAGAAAACAGGGGTACCGTACAATTTATGCATAAACCGCGAGTGTCCTCATCACTGAAGGCGAAGACGCTGTTTGAAAGACCATAGTTGATTCAAAGATTCCGCATGGAATTTGGACAATGTATCAATAGCTGCTTACTGGTGAGGCAGTGATCTAGGCAAAGTAAAGCTACTTACCTGATGAGAAAGCGGTCGAGTGAGGTGGTCAAAGTAGGTACAGCCGCTTGTGAGAAGGCAGCGAGCTGGGCAAAGTGTAGCTTACCTGGTGAGAAGGCAGTAAGCAAGGCAAAGTATAGCTTACCTGGTGAGAAGGCAGCGAGCTGGGGAAAGTTTAGCTTATCTGGTGAGAAGATAGTAAGCAAGGCAAAGTATAGGTTACCTGGTGAGAAGGCAGCGAGCTGGGCAAAGTTTAGCTTACCTGGTGAGAAGGTAGTAAGCAAGGCAAAGTATAGCTTACCGGGCGAGAAGGTAGTAAGCTATGCAAAGTATAGCTTACCTGGTGAGAAGGTAGTAAGCAAGGCAAAGTATAGCTTACCTGGTGAGAAGGCAGTAAGCTGGGCAAAGTATAGCTTACCGGGTGAGAAGGCAGCAAGCGCGGCGCGATGTTTCCTGGAGAAGCCGCGAGCGATGGCGGCGCGCAGCTGCGGCCGCGAGCGCCCCTCCCCCTCCGCGCCCCCCGCGCCCCCCGCGCCCCCCGCGCCCCCCGCGCCAACAAATGGCAGCGCGCCCGTCACCATGCCGTACACTATCACACCTCTGTGGAACGGGGGCAGCAACATTAGGTTAGGTCTCTTTTGTTAATTTTTTTTTGCATTTGACCGCAATCTCACCTGATGGAAAGTGACGATGCGGTCTACGGTCGTACATGCTTGCCTAGAAGATACCTATTCACTCGCGACTTGAAGAGTAATGCTGGTAATGTGTTCCATTCTTTCGCTGTGTCATGTGTAATGTCTAGTCGAACAACTTTGAATAGCTTTGAATAAGGAATTATAACTATAAATGGATGGCGTGTAGCTGTACGTCTTGACGTCTGATGGTGAAATAGAGAAGGTGGAATTAGATTGTGCAGTTTCGCAGCACACTCACCGAAATTCAACCTGTAGAACACCGATAGCCTGGCAACTTTACGACGGAGCCTAGTCTTCGCCATTTCTAATTTCTTTCTTCTTAAAAGAAGTGAGTTTAGAAAGCTGCTGGACTGTTGTTTCACGGTTTCAAATGGTTATCGACTTTGACCGACGACGCCCGAATGCATAGATACTAGTGGGGTATGTCTTGATAGTCTTTTAGGATCGTAGCTATAGGATGATGTTACTGAACACATCCCGAGCCCACATTAATCGTCCTCTAATATTGCTTTGAAAACCGTAAAAAAAATCTGAACTTGGCTTGTGAAGTTGAGGTTTTTTTAAAAATAGATTGGTACAGAGGATGTTATTGTGCAAACTTTGTACAATAACATCGTCAGTCCTCCAGAGCCCAGTGAGATACTCTGCTATTTTTTTATCGCTTCTAAGCTTTCAATATAAGGCAAATCCGAGCTGTTCGATTGTGCTGCTTCACTCAACCTATTTGTTTTTCTGTGGTCTGTTCGATATCTTCGACTACCTACATCAAAATTCGACAGTTTAAAAAGTCAAGATTCAATAGATACTCACATGCTCCACAAGTCGAGCTCGGGGCCGTACCGGCGCGTGTCCCGGAACAGTTCCGGAGCCGCGTACTCGAGCGAGCCGCACGGCGTGTGCAGACCGCCCACTGAACTCCATACGTTGGACAGACCGAAATCTTAGGCATGGAAAAGAGATACTGGTAATAACACTCGACCGGGGCTTAGAATTAATTCGTAGTCACGTGCCACGATCCGGAACACGCAGCGTAGGCATTGGCAAACCGTGGGAGCCATTGGATGCAAAATGCTTTGTGAACCTGATGATGATTAACACACTTGGAGGCTATGTGTATGCACAGCATTCACAGTGAAATGGTTTATATTCAATTTCAAAACTCTTTATTATCGGACAAATAAATCCATTGGTTATAAGATGGTTGGTAGTAGCAGCATATTGTTGTTTTGATGATGATGTTGACTAAAAAATAAGAGAATAGTATGGTTGTAATTAAATAGGTAGTTCACTTACCGACGATTTTGATGAACATTTTGGAAGTGTCTAGCATTATGTTCTCCATCTTCAAATCCCTGGAACAGAAAATGTTATCTAAGCATGCTGGCCATGTGCAGGTTGGTCGATGACACGTTCAAACTTTGCGGTTCTTGAGAACATGCTAGTTTCCTCAATACGTTTCCTCACTGCACAATTGCACATAACAGGAAAAGTCATCGGTGCTAGTGGTATTAGAACCAGAGTCCTTCTGCTTGAAAGTCGCACGGGCTGAGCCACACTCGCTCAAACATCGCAACTTGCTGGAAAGCGTGTCCAAGTTTATTGTTATCTGTGTAGGTAATATCACGAGCAGTAGGTATTCATCATCATCATGGCCATCATCATCTTAATCATCATCATCATCACCATCACCATCACTATCACCATCATCATCATCATCATCATCATGAAGACGTCCACAGCTGAACATAGGCCTCTACCTAGAGCGCCAAATGGAGCGGCTGCATCATTTGGCTCCCGTAGTTTTGACTAGATCACCGGTCCACCTAGTGGAAACCCGGCCTACGCTGCGTCCTCCGGCTCGAGAACCTTCCCCATCGGTTGTCAGTTCTGCTAGCGATGTGGCCAGTCCACTGCCACTTCAACTAACTCGAAAAGCAATGTCGGTGACTAGCCTTCATAGTTCCTCACCGATGCACAACCCCCCTCGCATGCATATGCCTGACGGCGGACACGAGTTGCGCGGCGAGGTGCCGCGCGCGTGCCTCGGGCAGCCCGCGCGCCCCGCCCGCCGCGCCGCGCGCGCCCAGCACCAACGCGCACAGGTCGCCGCCGCCGGCCGCCTCCATCACCACGTATAGACGCGGCCCGTGCTGTCGACGATACTTTCATTACTAATACCCACAAAAATTTCGTTCCCATGAAATTCTGGTGTAGTGGTTAATGGTTATAGCTACGAGTTCGATTTCCAAAGTGTTTGTGCACAGAAAAAAGTGTTTATACTCATTCTGGGTCAGGGTATTGGGAGCATGGTACTGGTGGTTTTTGGGTCCCTTAGAACTCGAGTCCAAGTTAGGGTTCAGGATCTAAGTAGGTATGCGATCGTTGGGTTATAAAAAATGCACTAAGACAATAATAACGCATTGATAAACTAATATAATTATACTTCGGTGAGTTGGATTTAAAAAAAAAATGTTCACATCGAGAAAAAACCCATTTTTCTCCCTCAAGGAATTTGTGGAAAATATTCAAATAATTCCACATTCATTCTTGTTCCTTTCATATTTATTTACCATCATAGTTTCATAGAGTGCGGCGATGCAGGGGTGCCGCAGCCGCGCCATTACCGTCGGCTCCCGGTGGAGGTTCCGCCGAGCATACTCCTCTTTTATACATGTCAGGTCTATTATCTTTATCGCCACCTTCAAACAAAATATAATAATGACGATCAAACTTGTCTTAATCGAGTCTCTTGCTTCTCGTACAAAGAACACAATTTTTTTTCAGGGTTTCACATAGGTCTTAGGCATACATGTATGGAGAGACTACAATAAATAACTAGGTTTGTAAATCTACATTATTCGGAAAAATGGGAATCTGCTGAAGGTATTATTAAAGATTTTATTAAATTAATGAATTGAATCGCTATTGGTCTCCCTCAAACATGTCTCTGTAACTAGCTATGTTATGAGTCTCTTCTTACTCACCTTTTTCCCAATGATCCTGTGCGTTGCCTCCTCGACCCTAGCAAAGTGTCCCTTTCCCAGGACCTTGCCAGTCATGAGATAATTCCCAACACTATACATTTGGCCCTTGTTCCGCGTCATTATAGATGTCTTCATCTTATTATGTTTATTAACTAATTTAGCAACATTATTTGTATATATATCCTAAATAAAATGGTTTTCACGTTTTGTCACGCTTGCCGTGTTATTTGTAAACGTCATTGTAATTTGAATGACAACGTGATGACAACTGTTGTTTTCGAAATGAGAATATCAATTTATGGTCAGTTCTCGGAAGAAATTGACAGGTCAGAAGAACTGGAGCTCTCTTTCCATAACAGCACTAAAGCACGGGGGGTCCACAAAATTTTGTTATAACAAGTACTTATACAGATTAATAAATGCACTAAAAATCCGCAGTATCTACATGGAATACACATGGCACTTTGAATACAAAACTGTAGCACATTGGGCCAAGCGCAACGGCGTTCGATCGACTTGACATTTCAAATAAACTATTTTTGGACAATCGGAGATCAATCGACTATTTCTAGAGATCAGTGTCGAAATATAAAAAGTTTGAGAAACTGACAGTAGAACAGAATATTTAATAGCAGACACGGGAACTTCTCTAGAAGCACGATACTGACCACGATCTCTTCCGGTCTGTCTTCTTTAAGTAAGTACCAGTTACTCTACGTAACATAAACACAGGTAGGTTAGGTCAGGTTAGCTACCTCGCCCTCGCTCGCACCCAGCACGATCTTCCATTGGTATAGCTGCCGCCTTGGAGGTTCATAGCCAAAACTTGTTGACTATATATAATAAAGGCACGGCTTTGCTTTAATTACAAACAACATTTCGGATGAGGTCTTAGACAAAGGTTTGATAATCCTAAAGATGTCTGGGATGAACTGCATAGGTTGTATGAAGGTGTGAACGTGAATCGTCTGTACGAAGCCTGCCTGCAATTTTTCAAGTCATAAAAGGATCCCTCGGGTGACATAGCTACATTATATCGCAGAATTGAAAAATTTATGGCATGTATTGAAGGTTAATCAGGTGTAGGTAGGTACTGATATGCCGGAGTTTTTATTGATAAGCAAGATTTTGGATACATTGCCGAAAATGTTGTGACAGTTTCTAAAATATATCATAATGCTTCAAGACATGGTGCTTCTCAGCCCCTCAATCAATGGACTAAGGCAACTTTTAGCTATATGTGAACGGTATGCTAAGCTGCATGGACTCAAGTACAACACTGAGAAAACAGAGATGCTTGTATTTCGTGTAGTGCTTGATGTGTTTCTGCTGGGTTCACCAGTAAGGGTTGTGAAGCAGTTCAAGTATCTTGGACATATCATGTCCGAGGATATGTCGGATGACAAGGACATAGAGCGAGAGAGAAGGAGCTTGTCCATCCGTTGCAACATGCTCGCGCGCAGATTTAACAGATGTACACATGACGTCAAAGTTACCTTGTTCAAGGCGTTCTGTATAAGTTTATATACATGTCAGCTTTGGACAAGGTACACTAGAAAAGCCTACAGTACCATAAGGGTGCAATATAATGACGCATTTCGCATCCTTATGAAGAAGCCACGTTTCTGCAGCGCGTCGGGCATGTTCGCGGATGCACGGGTTCCTGACTTCTTTGCCATTGTTAGATCCCGTATTGCATCCTTTTGGAATGCAATACGTGGATCGGACAACGGGATTTTGCGGTGCCTTTCTGAGGACTTGTACTGTCCTATCTACAGGTTTTGGCTTTCCGTACACCGGAGCGCCAACAGAAAATGACTTGTTTGTTTATAACAATCAAGTTTTTTATGCCAGCAATAAAGACATTTATTATTATTATTATAATAATCTAGTGTTCTAAATAATTTGTGTATATTCATCGTACCTATTTGTTTGTCTACGTTACGGTGACTCCGCTGCAAAGTTCGGTAAGTCAAAGATCTGTAACTAAGGTAAGGATATAGGTATCGACATTGGCACAATATCGCGTCAAGAAATAGGCACCTAGGTTTAAAAAAGTTTCAGAAACTGATAGCGCTTCTTTCAGAACAAGAAATAACTCGTGAAGCTATTTATAATAAATAAAATCTATATCCTCAACCGCTGCTATAATCGTGTAATAAGAACGCATCTTAAAAATGAAATCTCTCCCACCCCACCATCACAGTCCCGAGATTTACCGACTGCGCATCACGTGTACGAAATTGGTTTCTTTTTAATTCCACTTTTTACGAATTTCACGCTAATGACCATAGGTGGCTTTCGCACTCGCAATATGAGTTTCATTTCATGTACAAAACATATATGAATAAGCTTGATTTATGAGGATATAAATTTGCGCGGGACTTTGAACGGAATGCTTCTCGAGCTGTATTTCAAAATAATGTCCTCGCTAGGCCGCGCGGCCGGGACCGGACCGCCGAGATACTACGATGCGATACGATTCAACAACACCATGAATAAAAACTCTGAATGTAGACAAGAATTTTTAATGGGTTCTGTATGTAACTATCAAAAACATCAAGAGTTGCGGTGCAGATAAGTAGGACCTATAGAACTCCAAGTCGGTCCGACACTTTTTGACTACGCGACTTCAACAATAAGTGTTTTTAATCTGACTCCTATAATTTCTTTGTGCACCGAGTAGTAAGATTCGAGGTTGAGGTCTCGGACCTTTATAGCAGTTTAATTAACTGTCCTATCGTTAGCGTGTTTGATAAAAGCTAACATACCTACTACTTATCCTTATTACGTATTAGGTAGATACCTACCTATATCTATTCTATTACTTAGCTACCTAGATATTATAGTATTTCATACATCTCATTCTACCTAAAATCTTGTATTTAAATACGCGCCTTATCACAATATTACGTGGATAAGTAAGAAGTAAAATGCCTTTGGTATAGGCACACCGGGCGTACCTATAATAATACAACTCACATCGCGAGTAAATCTTCAAAATGAAAACGATTGTAGCGCCTGAGAATCCGTAAAAAGGATCAACAGAATCCGTAAAAAGATTCAAGTTAATATCCGCCGCGCCGGTACAGTCAGCAAACAACATTTATAAGCAAATTCGGATAGTTTACACCGAGTGTACCTGAGCGCTGGCGTCTGCAATATCCGGCGCTCGCTCATATCCGATGCTCACTTGACGTCTTTATGCTCGGTGCAAGCGGCAGGAGCGACGGCGGGTGCGCTTCCTGTCTCTTGTCTACGGGGAGTCCCAGATTGGGGTGTTTAGACCACTTGAATTCAATCAGCATGCAACGATTATTTTACATAACAATAAAATTAGGAACATGACGGATTCAAAGAATATGGAACATCCTATTAATAACTGACTCAACGACGACGGTATGACATGAGACTGCTTCCATATCTGAGGTTGGTCTCTCCCACAGCAGAGATTGTTTTGCCTCTAATTTGTGGTCTCACAGTATTCTCACTTGTCACATGTGAGCTTTAGGAGACTGTGTTACAATAAGACAACTGAGCTCCAATTAACTTCGATCTTATATTCGCTGTAGATATAACACGGCACGGTACAGAATTATTTTGTACTACTTATTACACAAACTACTATTTTCTCCTTAAAGGTGTAGGTATTCTTATAGAGTCCATAATTGTTTTTTCTCTAATTGGTGGTAGGTATTGGTGGCATGCAAGAATTTTAATTGGTGGTACCTATGCCTAAAAACTAAACCAAAAAAGAACATAAATGGACCGTGGTTGACTTCTCAGCCTTTAATCCTTAGATCTCTTTATAAAATGTATGATGAATGTGTTTTGCAATACAGTGTCCTCAAATTCCTAAACCTTTGTATTTAAAAGTTTTATCGTAATCTTTGGACGTATTTACTGTAAAGTTCTGTCGCTTATCCAGTTGCACCACACCCTCTCCTGGAAATCCACAGAGGCAGGTACCTTGGTACCGATATTAAGAGCGAGTAGGCGTGCTTCCTTCTCAGTCCGAACGTTCTACAGACGGGGATAGGATTTACGCGTTTGTGACATTTTAAACATCCTCGATTTCTGATAACTTGCTGATTTAATCAAATAGGTGTTAAAAAAGAAATTTAGGGGTTTTACGGAATTCGCTGTTCTACGTATATATACCTACGCTATTGTATGGGTTCCCCGCGGTTTTCACCAGATCGTCGGTCCACCTAGTGGGGGGCCAACGCTGTGTCTTCCAGTTCGTGGTCGCCACTCGAGAACCTTTTGAAAGTAAGTATGTGTGTGGGTATAGGTACTACTCGCATGGTGCGTGGTAGTGCGGACTATACAAAAATAATCGGATTTTGTTTAGCTTTGTATTCAATGTAATAATTACCTACATGAATTAGTATTATATTATCATGCTATTGTAAGCAAACAGCCAAAAGAGTTATCAAATATAGAAGGTCCTATATCTTCCAGTGTCGCCTGAGTAAAACCTTACCTCCTATACCTCATTTTGACAGCGTTAAAATCTTTTTTATAGCTGGCAGCACTCATAAAGGTTATAAAACATAAAGGATGGCGGCGAAACCGGCACCAGGCTTGGAAAGCGTAAAAAATGGAAAACGTAAAAATCTTTGGAGTCTCAATAGCTAGACTCTTTTCGATTATAATTTATTGCTTCGGATGAGGATATCATGGCTGTACTAAAACGTATAAAACGCCATAAATATCGTCGTAAAATTGTTTGCTTCGACTGAATGTAATGAGATCACGTATGGATTCAGTGTGCGCTATAAAAACACCAGTAGGCCGTGGAAGGGTGGCATAGCTTGATAACACAACCGACTAGTAAATGAATTATCTATACATATAATAAAACTGTAGAGATAAAAAAATCTGTAAATGCAAGATATCGAAAAAAAAATGACACAGGTTGGCTTGAAATTTTTCGCTGATCACGTTAAGCTATTTTTTAGACATTTTGTCTGTTTGTTTGTTTGTTTGTTTGTTTGTTTGTTTGTTTGTTTGTTTGTTACGGCACAAGTCCGAAAATACTGAACGGATTTTCATGCGGTTTTCACTAATAAGCTTAGAAAAACCCGGCGCAAAACATAGGATATATTAAATTTTATATATCGTTAATTTTTTTTTAGAGAAAATGATTAAGATTTCATTATGAAACGGAACGGGATTTTAACAAGATGGCCGCTTCAAGGCCTCAAGGTAAGTTTTTTGTCTTATATTTTGGCTCCACACATAGTGTAGGTATTTAGCCAGTGTCAAAAGGTAAGTTATATTTTGGCTACTAACCATAGATAAGAGAAAAAAATGTTACTCTGCTACACTGCTACTGACGGTAATTTTATCTCGGGTTTATCCGGATGCACAGATTAAAGAAAAAAACTCTGTTACTATTATGGCGCGGCTTCATATACGCCCGAACCTTCGCTGTTGAGTTGGCGCGGAAAAATATTTCTGTTGACTATCCTCGATGTTTTTGTAGCACCCCAACCTGGACACACAGTCAATTTGTTTGCCTGCTGCACGACTGACGTGGGCTAAATAGAATGGAGGAAGCAGTAGCAATATATTGCATGTCGGCGAATAAATATGTTTTACAAACTGTGAGAGTATTATTTGTGATTACAAAAATAAATTGTAATAGTTTTAATTTATAATTCCTTATCAGTATGAAGTAAAACCAATTTTTTTTATTTGTCTGTTTATCTGTCCCTTTTAATACGGACCACGGTTATTATAGTGGCAACAGAAATATATCATCTGTGAAAAATTCAACAGTCTAACTATCACGATTCATGAGTACATCCTGGTGGACAGACCGACAGACCGACGGACAGCGGAGGTTTAGTAATAAGGATTTACTCTTTGAGTACGGAACTCCTATATTTTTGTATTTCATTCTGAACAATCCCCACTGCACTAAGCAATAAGGAAGTAATTTAATGCATGTTTTACAACAGTAAATAACAATTGGTGCACCTGCATTACCGGCAGTGTATCACACATTTCGGGCTACGGCAAAATACAATGCGCGATAACTTCGTCTGCGCTCGATGCAATGCAGATTAGAGAAAAACAATGTGTTCATTATGTAAGTACCTATACCCAAAAAAATCATATGTATTTACATATAGATAAGTTTTTTCGTTAATCTGTGGTCTAAGCTAAAAAAAGAGGATAGGTATGAGAACCTTCATGAATATGAGCACGACACAGAGAACAAGGAATTTAGAAAACTAAAAACTTCTTATACTTTTTTTATAAGTTTTAAGGCTTCACGCGATATCATATTTAGCCAATATTGAAACACAACTAAATTAATTATTATTCATGTTTTCGATTTATTGGGTTCTGGAGAGGGCAAAATTCTTTATTGATGATCTGGTATTATGTATTAGTTTTCAAAAATCTACTACGCGTTACCATTCGAAATAAGTATTTAAAATTGTATTTATAGCACCTATAGCTTAACCTTTCATCAACAGTCTGAAGACGTCCACTGCTGAACATAGGCCTCCCCCAGGGAACGCCACTTAGAGCGGCCGCTCGCCTCCTGCATCCATCGGCTCCCCGCGGCTTTCACCAGGTCGTCGGTCCACCTTGTGGGGGGAACCTTGTGGTAGCTTAACCTTTAGTAGTAACATATTCAGTAATCTGTGCCCATTGACCCTTGCTTTTGCTACGCATTGTAAACCCTTTTTTATTTTGGCATTAGACAAAATTTGTATTTAGACAATGATAGGAAGTATTTTATGAAAACTGTTTAAAAGGGTAGGTACTTGGACTTTTTATAATTATTCATAAGGCTTCACACGATTATCATACTTAGCCAATATTGAAACTTACATTTTTATTCAAGTTTTCGATTTATAGGGTTTTGGCGGGAGTAATGTTCTTTATTGGCGATCTGGTAAAATGTATTATTTACATGAACTAACTACACGTTACCATTCTAATTAGGTAGGTAAAATTATTTTAGCGCTACTGCTACATTCTTGATCAACCCCAAGGAAGTTTTAAGGTACCAGGGGTCTAGCAAAGAAACCAACCACTAACGCTAACGCCAAACGCTAACTCCAAAATGTACTAGGATGACATTTCGGAAATCGCTAACTTTTCCACAGCGAATGTCATTTCAATACAGTTTCGGAGTTAGCGTTTGGCGTTAGCGTTAGTGGTTGGTATCTTTGCTAGACCTCCTGTAGTACTTATAGCTACTTAAGTTATATACCCTTATCATTGCTACGCATTTTAAACCTTTTTTATTTTGGCATTAAAGTAAGCCGGAGGTGCTATTATTTGTATTTAGCCAATGATACGAAATATTTGATGAAAAATGTTTAAAAAGGGTAGGTACTTAGATATAATAATTAATATGTAGGTATCATTATGGCAATAAAATTGTATCCTCGAATTAACAACATGGCGCGTAACGTTCGTTCGTTTTTGATTTGTTCTTCTTCTTCTTCTTGCATGTTGTAATAAGTTTTTAATAGTTAAAATATTTTAGATCTGTGTGCTTTTAAATAAACCACGGGAGCAGAAAATTATTGATTACTCGGTTACTTCAAGAAGTTTATAGTTATAGTAGGTAAGTAACTTTGGGTCTTAGTAATAATTATGTAATGACGATTTAACCTACTTTCTCACTTTCATCACTAGGTAGGTATGTTGGGAATGAGACAGCGTGGAAAATAGTGGACATAATAATAATTATAATTGTCGATTCTTTAAGGAATGGTGGTTTAGTATTAGTAATTCCTAATTAGTATTAAGAAAAACAATTATGTACGCGTCGTACAGGTAAATGCATATCTCCAGCAATTTATAAACTTATTATTGACACTGGCTATGTGTAGGTAGTTAGGTACTCATCAATTCGTATGGAACCAAACTTAAGAAGGTAAAAAAAATGTGGTAAATGGAACAAAAAGCGCGCGGATAATAATTATGTAAAACTGAGCAAAACAGGATCATCGTGTGTGATTCTTCCATATTTTTCTAAACTGTACCTGCCTGCTTAGGCAAACTACCTAAACAAAACTTACTGAAACTTCTGTAAAAGACCTGAGTGAAGTGATGATGATTTCTTTTTGTTGTAATATGAAGAGGTACTTATAAAATTGTAGTTTTTTGTTTGAAACTTATTTTACTGTTATAAATCTTTATTAGACTCAAAACATTTAATTTTAGGTAATAGCTTAAATAGCTTCCACTCACGGCTATGCTTGCGTTATACCTATACCTATGCTAATACAGGTTACTGTGCTCAGCTTCGAAAAGATTTAGTGGATTTTGTTGTTTGGTACGAAATGCATGATCTATTATTAGACTATAACATAAAAATAACATAACACAAGCGTGCGAAGCCGCGGGCAAAAGCTCGTAATAAGTAAATGTGTAGGTCCTATCGCAAGCCTGAACCTGTATAATAGGTAGGTCATGGATGAAATAAAAAAAAGAAGGGTTGAGTTTTGATTGACATCGAACTGAAGCCCAAAATGGCGGACATATTACATATGTGTGTCAGATGAAAGTAGGGCGACCGGCTGCATATGATGTGAGTGTGTGCGTGCCCCGCTTATACGTACGAAGCGTTCCGGCTTCCTAAGGGTGCTTCAGTTTCGGATCAGACGGGATTCCCTCCTTCTTTTTTTATTAGCTCCATGAGGTAGGTATAAACAAACAATTTAATTTAATTTTAACTTACAAGAGTTTGGAGGGTTGCGCAGTTTTCAAATTTTGTAGTATTCTGGGTATCCTACTTACTTAATTATAATTTTCGAGGACTATAGGTACCACAGACCTTAACATTGTGGTCCTGTACTCCCGAGTCCCAATTTATTTTATATTATAAATACACTATTTACATACTTTTTATATTTAAATTTATATTTTTATATTTCTTTGTATTATATAATGTATTTTCTTGGCTTATGGCTTTCGAAGGTTTTAATATGTAGGTATAGGTACTTAAGTGCCTACTTACCTACAAAAATATAGGTATCAGTAACATTGTATCATTTAGTCTTGGAGAAGTATCAAACCTAATAGGGTAATTTTGATGGTATATTCCCAGTTGCCCCCACATGGATCGCGCCCGGGTAGCAATCGGGAATATTATGCATAGGCAGCACCAGCAGGTACCTACCTGGTCAAGGACTTTTGTCTTTGAAGGATGGAATTCTAGTTCAATTTTCAAGCTGGTGCAAATGAAATGGAACCAATACCAATGTGCATGACACCAAAGAAAAAAGTTTACCCAAGAACGGGGATTCTTCGCAGATTTCTTTTAAACTTTAAATCGTCCGTTAATTAGTTCTTCCAAGGAGTTAGCCGTTTTTTCCTTGAGCCACCCGGGCCACTGGTTCACGTAATCAATTAAAACTCCTTTTTAATCCTGCTTGAGCGGTTCGCGCGGTTCAATGGCGGCCATTTTGAAAGTTAATTTTTTTATAGGATCCGGGGCTTAAGGCGTCTAGGTACCTAATTATTTTTTTAAGGTTCAGAATTTGAATGTGATTTCGTTTCCATTATCTATTTATTCCCTTCTAGTACAAAGTTTTTATTTTGTTTCAGAAGACCATTCTTAAAAGTGTCGGAAAGGTGGGCTTTGTCAAGTCCAGCTATAACTAAATTTTGCGCCCATTCCGCAAACCCTCCAAGGCAAACGTCGCCGGCGGCCAAACTCGGCGTGCAAGTGCACCCGTTCCATAATTACACGGTGTCTTGCCTTTTAATTACACCACGTTGTTTATTAACTTTTTTGTTGTAGAGTGCAACTATTTTTGGAAAAGAAACGGTATTAAAATGTTTAGCATTCCTGGTATTACGTTCTCTGTATTGTAAATGAAAATTTTCAAGAGCGCATGGCGTAGGTAGCTCGTGCTATCAATCCAATGTACCGTGGTTTGAGTCCCGCTCGCGCGCACCATTCAACCGCAAGAGTGGATTATGTCGTAGTCACGTTACACGCTATCCTCACGAGTAACGTGAGTGGCTTGACAATGCTGGCTGGGGTGATTCTTCGAATCTTTCAATAGATGATGCTCAACCAACCCTGTAAGTTGATTTGAATGGTTCTGGTCCTTTTTCTTTCGATAGAGGACCAGAGATAACTTAACGGTCATAGCATGTGCTGGCTTTAGGGATGGATGCATGCGATTCAACATTATAATTTTCCTTTAGGTATTAAATATTTATCCGTTGAAACGACGTGTTGGATATTTCCGCATAAGATAATATAAGCATTTTTACGGGTTTTATGAATTTACCAACTTTTAGTCGACGAATGCACTTGCACACCGCACATTACTTTGAGGTGCACGCAAAAATACTTGGAAATGTATTAGAAAAACGTTTGGTCTGCTTTTGCATTACCTACTTGGGCAATAATTAATTGAGATCGTTATCGTTTATTAATAAGTAATAATAATTATACATTGCTTATTGCGTAGGCAGTACTGAAAGTGATACCGATTACCCTAAAATTTCACTAGTGTGCTAAGTACCTACCTAAATAAAAGAAAACTCTGAAAATATGTTTTTCCTGTCAGTTATTCTACTCTATGAACACCAGGTGCGGTTGAAGAGTTTTAATCGCGCTCATCCGTCTTTATTGTTCTACCCACACCTTCATGGAATAATTCATTAGACTTTCCACCGTTTTGTTTTTCTTCCAGTTCAATCCCACGTAGGGTTATTCGTTCGGAAGTTTAAAAAGTGGCGCTTTACTGTGACCGCAGCGGTCTCAGGCTGCGGCCGTCGCTAATTTCCCGAGGGTCCCGCGGACGGCGGACCGCCGACTATAAACAACCTACAACCCGCCAGAATTAATAGGCCAGTATATATTTTTTATTGTTGCTATGAATTTTTCATCTCTTTAAGTTTTGTGAAAGTTTCGGAAGTTTGTTTTGCCGTTCATCTTTCTTTTTATAGACGAGGCAAATTGTCGTGAAAACCGAGGTCACACTATGATCAAATCTCGGGGAAGAACGAGGGTGTATTAGGTATAGGTACCTATTAATATTCGAATCGAATCAGATAACACGGGCAGACTAGACCAAATGAATAAGAATAAGAATAATTTTTATTGCCAGATAAAAATAATAGTGTTAATACAAAATCAAACTTTATTAATTATAGTATAGGTAAACATTATCCCACGGGCCCCAAACTAGGCAACAGCCTGTATCTTGGGTGCCCTAGTTAATGTATTCCCTGAACTATTGATGCGTACATATATAATAATAATAATTCAACCCACCGTACATAATTCACGCTTCGGTACATTGGTGGATCATTATATATATTATTACATTAAATATATATATTATATTAAATAATCCAACGGTATAACTTTAGGAATGTATATATTCAAGCTAGATAAATACTGAATAATGATTTTAATTTAACTTGTAATTAGAAATTTATATATTATTTGCTAACATTCAGTTAACTTACTTAAGGCCCGTTTGATACAGTACAGGTGTTACAATTCAGATTTACAAAACAGTCCAACGGTTGATGTATTCAGTAGGTGCAGGCAAGTGGATCAAAACTATAGATAATGTGATAAGCTGACACCAAAGAAAGAAACAGTGGCTAAATTCACAAACCGATAACTAGGTATCCTGCCTACAAGCAGCGGAAAGCTGGTAGGTATACAAAGTATAAAGATTGGTATAGTAATTTGTAATTTGTCACCCGTCGGTTGCTGTCCACTCAAGCGCGACAAGTTGGCAGAGGTTGTTTGGATGTCAATATCTGTAATTATAAGTTTAGTACCTATCTGTGTAAGGTTTTTTTTTATTCATTAATTTTACTAATTTATAGTTACTGTCGCAACGGTGGTAGTACTGCCTACTGTTATTTATTCTGGGGTACGGGTCTAATTTGCTAGTAAAAACATTTGGAGAAAATTGATTGAGTCATGGATCGTAATATATTTATTCTGTTGTACTTAATAATGTTACGAATTTAGGATATAAATAATCATAAAATCAATTCTACTTACATTTTGAGAACATAATTTTGTATTGTTTAAAATTATAATAATTAAAATATATTCAAAAGACAAATAAACACAGCGATCATTCTGGCACAAACTTAGTATTGCGAACGCCCAGTTAGAAGTCTTACCTCGTTGAGGGGATGGATGCAAGCCCTTCATGCTAGGACATAAGATCTTTGCAGTAAAGTGACTATCAAAAGATAGCATAGTACCTACGTACTGTTATATCGAAGGTGGAATTTAATAATAAGGCGAGCTATATACAACCGCTAGTAGTTAATTCGCTATTGAATTCATTACATTCGCCGGCGCTCGTAAACTGTAGTATCTACGTAACGGACTGCGCTTTACGACGCAGCCTCCGAAACGTTCACGTGAAACGCCCACCTAACAGATATTTAGGGCTGTCTCTAGCCTTTTCTTTGCATCAAACTATCAAAAACGCTCTCTTTTTTGTATCGTGTAGTCTGTGACGTCAACACAAATCAGTCAACTAGAAATTAGAAGAGCAATGAAAGGGATCTTCGCCGGAACCGACAGGCTAAAGACGTCCACTTCTGAACATATAGGACCCCCAGCGAGCACCACTTTGAGCGGCTGCCCGCCTGCTGCAGCCATCGGCTCCCTGCGGCTTTCACCAGATCGTCGGCCCATCTAGTGGGAGGCCTACGCTGCGTCTTCCGGTTCATGGTCGCCACACGAGAACCTTTCTTCCGCATCGGTTGTCAGTTGTCACGAGCGACGTGGCCATCCCATTGCCATTTTGACTATCCGGGAACAGTGTTATTTGCAGGTAAAAACGTCTTAGGTTATTAGTGATTTTCCTCATCAGCCTTCTTGTATCACAGCATAACTAGGTGGTAGGACTTTTACTAGGTGGTAGGACTTTTCTGCAAAGTTCGTCTAGGTAGGTACCACCGCTTTGCCAGTTATTCTGCCGCGAAGCAGTAGTGTACAAGCACTACTGTGTTCCGGTTTGAAGGGCATTGTAGCTAGTGAAATTACTGGGCAAATGAGACTTTATGACCTGATTACACAGTGTAGTAATCTGATTACTAGACTGTGTGATGTCTCAGGATGACGTGCGCAGTGCAGTGTCACGCAAAACTTTATTATTTTAAAGTTCCGAGTGACACTGCAACTGTAATGGGCGGCCGTATTGCTTAACATCAGGTGAACGACTAGCTCGTCACGTCATTCATTCTCATAAAAAAAAAACGCGAAAATAGCTTCAGTGTTGAAATATAGGGAAATTAACAGAGTCTAGAACATTCTTTATGAGTAGTTATTTATTTGATTACCTACTTATCGGTAACTAAAGGCAGCCAGCGGTTTTACCCCCGCTTTTTCACAAACTTTTTAACACCCCATTTGATCGCCTCAGGGGTTGAATTTTCAAAACCCCTTTCTAAAAACAATCTTATCTACCTACGCCATACAAGAAAGACACTTCAAATAGTAACCCTGTTTACGTCAAGAGGTTAGAAGTGTAGGTTATAATATATACCTATATGTTAGTCTGTCAGTCAGTCAGTCGCAGGACAGCCTTTTATTATATATATAAAAAATGATCGCCATATGGTAAGAATATATCACTTATCATTAAATTAAACAAATGAAATGCTGTCTTATCACTGGCATAGAGAAGTGTTTTAGTTCGTAGCTATATTTATCGTAGAAAATATAACTCCTAAGACTATCTACTTACAACAAATCGTTGGTGAAGTTGTGATTCCAACCATATGTAATTCATTTGCTTGCAAACCCTAGCCAAGTCGTAAACTACGGGCCCCACTAGACTGGAGTAGTTGTAACAACTCATATAAAAGATAAACTGACTTGATACCGCAAATTAAAATAATACCTACCTATCTGCCCTACATACCCGAGCAACCTTTATTAGTGTTATGGGCGAAACCCACCGTGCTACTAGATAATATTATGCTATAGGTATATCCAGCCCCCAACGGCTAAAATTAATTTCATGAAATTTAAGTAGGTATTGATACCTACCTAACTTAGGTATACTTTACGTACAGACTACTAAATGCATAGCTACCTACAGTACCTACTTTGTATTTAGGTCCAGAGTAACATACATTACGTTACATTTTAGAATTTATTTGTGAATCGTGAGGTTCCTAGGTACACATTAGAACAATGTTAGGCCTATAAATAAAAAATAAAAAACAAATCGGGTTCGCATTTTATTTAACTACCCACTATAAAAAATTGTGTTTTTAAATTCCATTATTTTTTCGATCACTGAGCAATTGCAATGGATAATGCCGCCTGCAAACACACAAATTGAGGGTATAATTAAAAGATAATCAAAGCGAGCGAATCGCTTCGATGTTATAATTTCAGATTTCACTGCGCTGAGGGGGTTTCATACTGGGTGGTATTTGTATTTTGAGTGGAGGAGAGAGCGTGATCTAGGAACTTGGTACCTGTATATATTTTATCTATAGCTTGTTAATAGGTAAGGTATTATAGGGTTCGTTTGTGTTACTTGATAGCCTTATAGAATGTATTTACCTTACGGGATTCAAGCTCAGGGCGGTTATTCTCTATGGAAACACAGATCCCACACGATACGAATCCACTTCGTTATCGTGTCTTGTTCAAATCGTGTCACAGATTTGGATATACCTTCACATTACATTCAAGTTATCTTTATTTTGAATAAAATATATTGACATAAGTGGTCATATCTTTTGATTTGTTGATGTTTCGGAACGCGTCTCAGTAAAACATATGATTTTTGACAGTTCAAATCGCGGCAATTCCAAATTCATTTCGCGCGGTTTTGTTTTCGTTTCATAGAGAATAGACTTTTGCAGTTTTCTTATGTAGGACAAGGAATTCGCGTGGTATCGAAGTATGGAATCGATAGAGAATAAAGGCCCAGTAGGTATACCCGCTACCGCGGCCGTGGGTTGCTGGCACAGCTGCTCCAGTGTTGCTATCTCAAAGATTAGGTGTGCATCGTTCTCAGAGCTAATATCGATTTATAAAACGACCACGCCATGACAATGATATCCCATCATCACACTTCGCACTCAAAAGAACTAGCTGTCATATCGTGTCTCAAATTTAGCTCAGGATAGCTTAGGGTCCAATAAAGAGTTCATTCGTTGAATCCGGACTCAGTTCGAAGTTTTCTATGTAAAGTTAGCTTGAGAACGATTAAATATCGGGAAAACTATGACTGAGATATACTGAACCTACTGCAAAAAATGTAGGTATACCAGTTGTCACATGTTCAGCCGGAATGCTGGACATCATAGACCCTCACAAACGCTACTTATTACTAAGACGCCTTACTTTTATGACGACAAAAAATGAATATACGCCTTAAATTAACAATATCGATGAACTAAACAACTTAAAAACTCGCTAAAGTAATACATAAATGCCGTACAGCGTGCCCTCAACTTTACTCCAGCTAGGGCCCGAGGGCGTTCATTAAAATTTCAGGCGCACGTTTGAGCCGCGCCGCAGCCGCTGCAGCCTGCAGCCGATCCGTGTTAACGAGAGCGGTGTGTCCAATTACATATTTTGCTATGTTCAAAGTGCTTGGTAGTGTCAATTCATCGCTTTTAATGAGTTTTTATTTATATCAATGTAGGTATGACTTGCCTACTGCTATCTACGAAAGTGCTACGCCACTCAAATCGATCTTTGCAACCAGTGCCCTTATTCAATCTGTGTCTCTTCTTAGTTTCTGCGAGCCATTTAATTTACACCCGAACGCGTTTTACCTACCTTTTGCCTTACTTATTATTTACGTCTTGCTTGCTACCCTATACTGGTTACGTTTTGTTACCCTGCTGTGGTGTGCTACGAGCTTTTGGAGCTTTTTTTAGAATAATGTGGTTATGACTCTTATTTTTTAAAGAATCTTGAACATTTCGACCCAGCTATCATCTCTAATTTTGTTAGGTGATTGCTGCAATCTAGTACGGCTGCCATGGTTTTACTAATAGTAGGTACACACAGTTTTAAAAAATTCTTTAAAAGCAATTTAATTACTTGCAACTTAAATGATGATGTGACTTTATAATTCGTGATAATAATATTGGTTGACAATATTTGCCTTAAATAAGCAGTATTTTCACAGCATTATACGTATTAACATTACATAGGTACTGCGTAGTAGGTAAGTGTGACGTAACCGGCCCTTAGTGACCCAAAAAGCCGTTATCGTCAGATATATCCTGCGACTCGCATCCCTGCTGCGCGACACGGGGGTTGATTTATACCCCGAGCGGACATAGGTACCTTCGGAAATGGCAACTTGGCTTATACCTACTCTTGTAATGAATGTTGTTACGTTGTAACACTCATGTATTATCGCGACAAAATCTAGAGATGCAAAATCATTTATTACTAATAATTACTAGAAGAGCGCTGGTGTCACGCGAGTTTTATACGCGATAATGCGTGGGAGCATTTTACATTCAAGGATGAAAAATACCCTATACTTTCAGTTAGAGTAAATCCTAAATTCCTTTCCTAAATTTTTGTAGAATTCTATGAATCCAGTTGTGTTATTGTATAGGTACCTACTTATTATAATTATTCTCGAATTCAGGCGCCGAGCATCGCCCACTAGCTATTGTATGTACCTAATATTATTTATTTTATGAGATAGATTTGTGTGATGAACATAGATGTTTGTTCTGCGTCTGGGTGTTATAATGTATTCTATGTATGTATTTACAAACAAAAATGTATATAAGTATTGTATCAGTTATCCGGTTCCCATAGTACAAGCTATGCTTAGTTTGGGGCTGGTTAGATGGCGCTGTGTGAAATGTCCACACATATTTATTTAGATATGAGCTATACCTTTTTATGATACTTACAGAAACATTTAAATAAATCAAGGAGGAAAGTAAACATATCAAATAAATACGCAACCATTTCGAAGTAAAGCAGAATCACAATGATTTTTCTTGAATGAATTCTGGAACGCTTTCAATTTGTTATTGCCCTGTGCCTCGGTACAAAAATTGAAAAACTCTTTTCTTTATTAAGCAATCAATAAGGGATACTTTTCGCCGTACCGCGGCACGGCGAAAAGTCAAAAGTGTTTACCTACTTTAGTAGTGAGTAGATTTAGTAGTAGTTAAGTAGTGCAAGGTAAGGTAGGTATTTATAGGTAGTCTTTTGTTCAACCTATAGTCAAAAGTAGAATTTTTTAATGAATTTTTCAGGTATAGGTAGGTATTCATGCGTCAATTTCAACAAAAAAATTCAGACAGTTTCATCCAGCCCGTCATTACAGTCAGCCTGAAACAGCCCAATGCGCTGAGATTCAGACCTCGAATGATACTTTTCCCCAAAAGTTCAAACCCATCAGATCCACAATTCTTGAACCGTACTTCGTTATGGGGCAAAGAAAACTACAATGGCCTCTTTTACGGCAACCAATCGACATATTTCTATGCGAACCCTTTACAATGTTAGCGAGGAGGAAAATGGAAGCTACTCGCTTTTTGCGGATCGCTAGTTTATCACAAAACTAAACAAAATATACCTACCTGATGTAACTTACTAAAGTGGTTGCTATGTATCCTTTTTACTGCTGTGAATGCTTCAGTAAACTTTAGGAGATACCTATGTCATGATAATAATAGTACGATATCATAATTATGACAACTAAACAAATTCACTAAAATCTAAACTTAGCTAAGTAACAACTCCAGGTCCTCGTCATCATCATCATCATCATCAACAGCCTGAAGACGTCCACTGCTGACATAGGCCTCCCCCATAGAGCGCCATCTTGAGCGCGGCCACTCGCCTCCTGCATCCATCTGCTCCCCGCGGTTTTCACTGGATCGTCGGTCCACCGAGTGGGGGCCACCCTACGCTGCGTCTTCCGGTTCGTGGTCGCCCGAGAACCTTTCTTCTCCATTGGTTGTCAGTTCCGCGAGCGATGCGGCCTGCTCATTGCCATTTCAACTTGCTAATTTTGAAAGCTATATCGGTCACGGCAGTCAGGCCTTAAGACAGGCAAAAAACTCATAAGCTAAGAAAATTCCTTTGACCATTCAAAGTCAAAGACATGGTTCAGATAGCTCCGACCTAAACCTATTCCAAAATCCGCTGACAATGCCGTGCTACAAGACACCATACCTGTAGAAATTTCGGAAGTAGTTCACACATATCACCAAAACACCTGAGTTAAATAAATAAATAAATAAATAACGCCCAACGATCACATACATAAATCCTGGACCCTAACTAGGATTCCCTGTATCTAGGGACCCAGGAACTACGAGGACCATGCTCCCACAATACCCAGACACACAACAAGTATTTGCGCTTCTTTTTTTTCCATGCACAAATACTTGTCCTGTTGCGGGAATCGAACCCGCAACCTCCGGGTTATGAGCCGACCTGCTCAACCACCACACCACGGAGGCTGTCATGTCGAATTGATTGACATCACACAATTCTATCGTTCTAAGTTTGAATATTCCACCCTATTGTAGTGTCTGTCTGCCCATTGTTCTCAGCCTCCAATTCCAGTCTAAGAAATAAGTGTTGCACTAGGTGGTAGGACTTTTCTGCAAAGTTCGTCTAGGTAGGCACCACCGCTTTGCCAGTTATTCTGCCGCCGAGCAGTAGTGTGCAAGCACTATTGTGTTCCGGTTTGAAGGGCATTGTAGCTAGTGAAATTACTGGGCAAATGAGACTTAATGACCTGATTACACAGTGTAGTAATCTGATTACTAGACTGTGTGATGTCTCAGGATGACGTGCGCAGTGCAGTGTCTTGCGGAACTTTATTATATTTTAAAGTTCCGAGTGACACTGCAACTGTTATGGGCAGCCGTGTCGCTTAACATCAGGTGAACGACTAGCTCGTCACGTCATTCATTCTCATAAAAAAAACCTTTCGAGTACTCGCGTCGTCTTATCAATACTGGCATATATTAACCATAACTGAACTTACGAAATTTATTACCGAAGCTTGCATTTACTATTGCACCCGTTTTCAGGCTTCACAATCTTAACATGTCCCAATCCATCGCTTGTTTTATCACTGAGCAAAAAACAAACTGAAATAAAAGTAGCAATGGAAAGCGTAAATTTCTGAGGGTAGAGTTTAAGTCAGGTTTCGTGGTAGAGGTTGAGTACGAAGGGTGCGAAGTTTGGACAGGCGCACGTCTACGAGGAACAAACATGCGCGCAAATGCACAGAGATGACATATTGCCGCGTTGTTAGACAATAAGGCGCCATTACGTTAGATATGATATTGTTTAACGGACTTGTTGGGTTATTACATTACTAGAAATTATATAACGCCCCGTGGTTTCACCTGCCATTATCTGTTTTGCCGTGAGAACAAGTTGCTTGCAAACTTCAACCGAGTCACACCAACAAACATACCAAAAACATGCAACTTCTTTAATATAAATATATTTAATATTAATGGTTAAATTACGGAATAATTCTTTGGGGTGAAAGTACGGATTTTAATGATCTTTTTATTATGCAAAAGAAATGTATTCGCATCCTTGTCAACTTATTGCAAAGGGAATACTTGGGTAGTTCTCATCGATGCTCAAATTTGATGGTCACGAGGTTATATTTCCTAAACGCCTTAAGATACAAACAGAATTTGTGAATTAAATGATGAAACATCTATTAGGCTACAACAGAAATAAAGCTTGTCATAATAAAAGCAAAAATAATACCTTAAGTTACCACGAAATGGTCAAAAACGGGGTAATTTTTCGTGTTCTCATCGTGTCACACTCTCCGATGCAGTAAAACATTTGCTTACCACTTCACCAAATTTCACTGTATTTGTATGTAACATATACTAAAATTATCGTAATTAAATACACTTTACACTAAATAGTCTAAAATAAATCTTTTCATCATTATTTTCAATTTAAAACAACATACACGTCGGTCACGCGGATATGGGTTCTTTAAATTCGCGTGATATAACGGCTGCCTGTTAAACAAAACATCAGCAATCAAACACTGAGTGTGGTCCGGACGAACGTCAGTCGTGTACTGGCATCGCAGACGTAAGACGTGTGGCTCAACGTGCCGGAAAAAAAAATATCGGTAAGCTTGTATTTGTTCATAGGTTTACCGATCACACGTGCACTACATTTTTTGGACATTGTATTTCAGCAATTGAAATCAAAGTTAGCTCATCGAAACCCTAAAATGTGCGAAATATTTATGTAGTATTTGATTTAAATCGATACACTTAACTTTGCAGCAATTTTACAAAAAAGAGATAATTTCGTCAGTTTCGTGTCATAAACTTCGTGGCATTTTAGTCATGAAACTGATTTTGGTCTATGAAACTGATTTTATGCATTCTTTTATTTAGAAATGTAGCGACTGGTGTGAGTTTATTGAAACAATTCTAGTTATTGTAGTATGACAGATGTAAGATAATGTTTTGAATAATTATGTAAACGTGTTTTTATCGAGAAAAGATGGGTCAATTCGAACTCACTCATCATTCATTGTGATTAATAATCATAGCCTAAAAATGGATGAGTTCGAATTGGTAGGTATGTCATGTTATCGCGAAAAGGGGTGATCTGGACCGTGGTAGCCTAGTAACTCTCAAGTTGGGAGAACCTTCCTTCGAAACTAGCATTGTATTATGTTTAATAATAGGTACCTAAAGGGGAAGAGCTAGTAACAGTACCTACGTTTGGTAGGTAGTAGATTAAAAGATTATGGTTACATACCATTTTTCTGGTTTCCGGGAGAAGCAGCCTATTACGAAGATTCCGGTAGGTAGCTAGGTAAAAGGTACCTATAGCCCAAGTTCACATTCTATGAACACTTTTCTCCACACACGTTTACCGTCGGATATTATGTACCTAAAGTATGTAGGTATTAGGAACTATCACCAAAAGGTTCTGAAATTATTAATAACGTCACGTCATATCACAATACTACCTATTCTTGACGTAAGTACGTATATAGGTACTAGGTAGGGAGGTAGGTACCTACTAGGTACATTTTGGTCCCCCCCTGCCAACATTTCAATCATACTTTAATTATTTTGCTCGTAGGCCCGACTCCGAACACGTGAAGCTCATATTTAAAAGTTTATGGAAAAATCACGAAATCAGGAGTTTCTAATCCAAAAGAGTACCTAAAGATGTGCCAGATTTTGTCTTTTGTAGTGAGATTTGTTTTTATATATAAATCGTTATAATATAAGTATAGATTATTTCTGTTGTAGTGAAGGTTGTTGTTCTATTGAAAAAATAACGCAACTCATAAATAAATACACTTTTTAAATACTCATGATGCTTCCTAATTAATAAAGCTATTAATACGATAACTATCTGTTTTTTTTCAACAGAGGCTTATTACCTATAATATGTAGTTAAGTGGATTAGTATTCGTATTTCGTAGGATGAACAAACTCAGGACCGAACTGATAATAATAATATACATAGTTTTGGTTATTAATACCATTTGTTTGCCAGTTTAATTATGAAAACAAAATCACGTTGTTATTTTATGAACATTTAGTCTTATAAACAGTAGCAAAACGTGAGAAAATGATAGCTGTAAAGTTACTGAGTCATTTTCGTGATCCGATGCGTCGCTTTCGTGGCCTCTAAAACTTCAAAACCATTTATCACCCAAAAAAGACTTTCTATTTGATTAACTTATATATTAATTTACTCGTCTTATAAAGCGCTATAATTTACTGCACAAAAATATTTGAAATAAGCACAATATAAAATTGTACATGAAACTGACGATGAGAATCCTAAAAATGAGAACGAGCCACTTAGTCTACCATGTATGTATATTTTGTAAATATGTCTATTCGTTATGAAATATCGGACCTTTTTTAAATCATATGGTGAAATACACGACAACTATAACAGACGTAACAAAAACAGACTTGTATTACCGGCAACAAGACTACACATATTCGGGAAAAGCCCAAACTATAGATTAATATCAATTTATAACAGTATTCCTGAGTATTTGAAAAGCGAACAAAGTACCTCCCGTTTCAATAAAAATTTAAAGACTTATCTCCTTAAAAAATGTTATTACACAATAGAAGAGTTTAAAGCTGACAAACATTTGGACAAATGATTCAATCTCTTGATTATAAATACATAAATAACCTAAGCAAGCTATATACACACACGATTGCATATTTTTATAATTTATTTTAATTAATTGTTTATCTGTTATAAATGTATATTAGAAGAATAATATTAACACCACTAAAGTTATAAGACAATTATATATAATGGATTAATTCAAGTTCACTACGAAAATTAAATTAATAGCAATGCGCCATTACTACCATAGAATTGACTGATGTATAATAATAATATTGTTGTGGTTTGACTCACACATACTTACTTGCAAACGCCCTTCCAGGGCTCATGTCAACCTACCAACCTAATTATTTAAGATCTTGTGTATTATATAATACTTGTTATTGTATGTTACCTATTCTAATGATGTACATGAATGCAGTAATAATAAATAATAATAATAATAATAAATAATAATAATAATATATATGGTAGATACAGGGATCAAATGCAATAGGTAGCCTGTCTATCATCGTCAGCAAGATGTGAAAATTTGATGAAGTTTATGGGTTATCACGGTCACTAGAATAGGTATTATAATTATACTCTTTGGCTGTCACTAAGGGTTGCTTTTTAATCCATAGTTAAGATAACCTTTCTTAACCTTTTAACCTTAACTACCTACAGTTAAAAAATATACCATTAGCCATGCCGGGCACTTTCGGGTGCTGACGCCTGCCTATATCTGGCTCTACATATGCCTCTATGAAATGAAAAGAAGTGAATGTAAAGCAAAGTATCCTCACGTAACGATGCTATAAATAAAACCCAACACAAGTAGCTATAAACGCTGCTAGTGTAAGTAGTTTTAGTTATAAACGATTAACGTAAAATTTCTTTTTGCTAATTTGTAAACTACGTAAATCCAAACCACAAACGAGCTCACGGCTCACAGCAGAATACCTAATTCAACTCAGCAAAAATTCAATAAACAGAACAACTCCACTTCGCAAAACCGCTAAAGAACGCATTACTGCATAATCGTCAGCTTAATTAACATTTTAAAACCACTCCGCTTGAAATTCATGAGATTTGCGTTTTCAAAAGTGTAGACTCGGAAAAAGTATATATATGTTTTTTTAGCGAGCTCTGGAACACAAGAAAATAGCATTGTTACGGGCAGACTGTAGACTGTTTACTAATTAATGTGCCCGCATGGTAGCATGGGGTGACCATAGCTTGGTCAAATGAAATCTATTTCGCTATAAACTTTGGAATGACGAAAATACCTAACTAATTTTACCTTACTTTGTATTTTTATTTAGTAAGGTGGTGGTGGCCTAGAAGAAATACTTATACTCTTGTCCTACTAAACTTTTTTTTACCCGAGAAAACTCTTTGTTGGATGATGGGTGTATTCCGATAACACCACAGTTATATATGTAGGTATATTGGTACATACCTACAGATATTTTTCTATTGGCTAGGTACCTACCCACATTTTTATAAATTACGAAGTTTTTATTGTTAATTCAAACACTACTGTTATTTCGTTAAGTTTAGAGCTTTCTCAAAAGTGCCTATAGATTATATCTAAACAGTAATTATACGTAGAAAAACAGTATTAGCTCTACGTGCTCTAATTTCGTCGTAGAAAATAATTTGGGTTAAAGGTACATATTTTTTCAACTTTTTCGAAAAGATACTGCTCATTTTCTATCCGGAAAGTTCCCTGAATCGTTCCCACCCCGCAGGCTTCCCGCACACTCGTCGGGCGAGTTTCTATTTTTTATTTGTAATTACTTGATGCGTTTCAGATTGGAATTAAATCTGTCGCAGCTCAGTGCCATTAGGACGGGCGTGAACATACGCCCGTAATTGTTGGGGTGTTTCTACGCCACTTTATGTAGAAAGGTTTTGACTATTAGGTATGTTTTACTGTGCCCGTGTGGTATTTAGATAGAATAATTACCTGCCCTGAATAAACAGTTATAGTTATGGTAGGTACCTAAATTATAATGTCAAGGTAAGACGAGCCACAAAGGTTTGCAGCGGATGAGAAGTCTATAAGGTCCAACACCGGCAAGGCATGAAATTTATATTCTGTTCTCATCATCAACAGCCTCAAGCCGTTCACTGCTGACCCTAGAACATTCTCCATAAGACGCCACTTTGAGCAGCTGCTGGCCTCTTGCAGCCATTGGCTCCCAGTGGTGTGACCAGGTCGTCGATCCATCTAATGGAGGCCTACGCTGCGTCTTCCACTTCGGGGTCGCCATTTTCACACGAAAACTTTTCTTCACCACCAAATGTCTGTAGTGTGGAAATTCGGACTTGCACCGCTACATCACAACAATACCCGAAACATGCATTCGAACTACTTGTATGGACGATCCAGTATAGTATAAGCTCACGCCTTCCATCATGTAGACGCCTCAAATATACTCCAGTACCACAGAACACCATCTTTCACTCATCACCACCAGAACCTGGACCACCTTCACAGCTGGCTCCTCCAGCTCAGCTCATCAGACATAGATAGCGACACCACCAGCGCTATCATGTTATCACATGTCGTTTCTGCGAACGATGTAGCGTGCTCACTGCCACTTCCACGTGCTAATTCTAAGAGCTATATATTAGTAAATTTAGAGATTGTTCCCGTTGTCCCCCACGTCTTCCCTCCATAGGGCGCACCAGGTTCATTTTTCTGCTTCGGCCCGCGCGGCCCGTGGCCAGCAGGACAATTTAGTTCTCCTGCGGATGTCCTCATTTCGGATCTCTTCTCGCATAAATACCGAACAATTCTGTTATATGACGAGCTAAAATAATAATGTAAATTTCCAGAAAGCAATACAAATATTATAGTCGGTTGAGGCACTCCTTAGTTCACGCTCCTTTACGCCGTGCGGTTGAGAATAGTACCCTCCTACCTCTTCCCGCGGGTGCCGTAAGAGCCAGCTAAGGGAATATCCAGGGAATGGGCAGCAGCATTGACGCCTGCCAAGCGTGGTAGTTATGGCAAACCCTATACAAGGTGACCTTGAATCAGTATGTTATCCCGAAAGGGGGTAAATGTACACCCCGAGGTAGACAATGTTTCTTCTACGACTTTACTAAATTAATAGGTTTCATTGAAGAAATGTCATGTAAAGTTTACGCTCGAAAATGCCTTAGTGCAGCTGGGTGGTTGAACTTCGTCCTTGACCGAGTGCACAAAAATGAGTTTAACAATCTGTGTTTAGAAATGAATTTATAGTATCTTGTTAACTTTCGTCGCGATCGCATTTGCAATTTTGCGAGTGGATTTATTTTTTACCATGGAGGTTTGGAAACACCCAGTTTCAAGTAAGGCTCTCAGAACTTGTAGGGTATCATGGTCCCAATCCCCCCATTTCGGGATAACATACCAATTCAAGGTCACCTTGTATAATATGAATAGCGTCCAAAGTTATATGGCAGGGCCATGTTCAGCAGTGGTCGTCTTCCAGCTAATGATGTGCAAATATAACTATGTAGGTATTGTCGTTATTTATAATGAACAATAATTTGGAATATCAAAAATTATCTAAAATTCTTGTGATTCTATTCCAAACAAAATAAGCGACGATGCTATCTTTTTACGCGCGCGGCGGTTACAGCGCCATATTTCGCGCAAGCCACGGGCGTAACGAAAACGTATTACGTTTATATGAAGCGTATTAAATTACGCTATGAGCGGGAGCGTACGCCACATGTAATTATGGCGACAATACTTCGGAAACTTTGGGTATAAAAAGAAAATCCATGGAAAGTTATTTATTGTGAACGATATATATGAAAAACCTGTGAGTTGCAAACTGATGTAATAATATAGGTTATGTTACAACTTTGTAGGTACTATAACGACCTTAGACTACACAAAGCCAAATATTGTTAGAGCCTTGTGGTGGTATTGGTAACGTCCCTTTGTTTGACTGTAATGATGTGGAAAATTAACTTCCGCAGCTAAATTACTTAGCTGTAAGTAAATCCTAATATTTGCTGCCTTATTACTAGTTATAATAATACCAAGTTTGATCATAAAGCAAGTTTCTGTTTCATTGGGAAACTCAACCTATACTATAAGTATAAGTAAGTACAAGCCGATAACTTAGTCCACAATATTTTCTATCAATACTTTATTATACCGTGGTAGTTCCGCCCATGAAAGAAAATGATTGGGGGGGGGGGGGGGGGTGTCAAAGAAATTTCATTTGAAATAGTTAGATCGTTTTGGGATATCAAACCAGAATACACTGCGGAATAGGTACACGTAATGACATAAATATCATCCATGTTGTCCATTTATGGACTAACAGAGAAGTCGGCATAAATGGTATCTGAACTAAAAAACGGACAGACAGACAGACTGGAGCAAACAAACAGTTACTGGAGTGTACTGATGTACTCCATCCAACTGCGTGTAAATAATCTTTTGACAGCCTCCGTAGTATGGTGGTTGAGCAGGTCGGCTCATAATCCGGAGGCGGCTGGTTCAATGCCAGCGACAAAAAAAATCGCAAATACTTGTTTTGTCGCCCTGGACCTCTCAGTCCTTGGGTCCCTAGACATAGAAAATCCTAGTTAGAGTCCAGGATCTATGATTGTGGAAAAAAAACTGGGCGACGCTGCTCTATAGGCATTCGTAAGCTGATATCTTCTAGTCAGCCTTTGTAAGAGAGATATTTATAAGTGTTGTATCTAAGTAGTCCTACCAGCGCATGGCCACCCTGCGTGTAATTCAAGCTGTAACGCCACAACTGGTTATATCACGACGCGGCGACGCGGACGCCTCGAGCTGTTTTCCTATTTATTTTACGGTCCCAACTTTTCAATCGGTCCCTTTTGAAGTGTCAAGATTTTTGAAAACCTGTTAAAATACTGGTTATTACTAAGCCATAAGTCTTACTCATTATTGAAGAGCAAATCGTACAGACTCGCAATGATTCAATTATATCTATTCACACAATCACTCTACCAGAGCTACTAATAAATTATTGCAAATGCGAATGTTTGTGCACAGAAATTTGTAAGTATTAGATGTCTGTACGTTTGTGTGTATGTTGTTTAGTTAAAACGGTTAGACCCTAAATCGTTTAATGTTAATTTAAAAAATGATTACTTAGGTAGGTTGATATTATAAGATAGGGAATAGTAGGTACCTTTTATGTTACTTTTTATCATAGGTAACTAATCAAGCGGTGAAGCCACGGACCGCGGGTAGTCAATAATAATTCGAGTTCTTAAATAATTCTGTTCGAATTTTGCTATGATGGAGTAGACAGAATAAAAAATTGCGAACAACGTAAATATCAAGTAGCTCGCATAATTTTATGAAATTTTTGTCGGAGTTGACATTGTGGCAGTTTTTGAATGCCTTGCCAGGAATTAAAACCACCTCTACAAGACTAGGTACTTAGAGCAATTATTATTTAAGGTATATATAGCAGATTGATAAATATGTAAATACTTGTTCGCATATACTTCTTACTCATGATGCAATATGCTGCAGGATGGTCGAGTGCAACATGCCTCCACACGATGCGTTTGACTGATTGAGTTGACAAATCAGACAGCTATTACTATACAAGCAAGTCCTTATGCCCGTATGAACTTATGGCATACAGCTCTGGGGCTGTACCAAAAAAAATAACACACATATGATCCAACGCTTCCAAAACCAGGTACTGAGGGAAATAGTTAACGCACCTTGGTACATACGCAATGACGATCTCCGTCGGGACCTTAATATCGAGCTCGTTGACAAAGTTGTAAAAAAATATGGCGAAAGTCACCAACATAGACTTCACCATCACGTGAACGTCGAGGCAATCCAGCTCCTTGATCACACGGAGTGCAGTGCAGTGCAAGTGCTACATAGAAATAACAGATGAACAAAGTGTCTTCACCTTAATAGAAACAATAAGATTAGTGTTAATGGACTCAATCTTAGGAAAATAGGTTTTTAGAAGTTTAAGTTAAACTAAAATTGCTTATTAGCCAATTGATATGGCCAGATTGTAATATTATTAGAGCGCCTATCCTAAAGGCACTCTAGGAAAAGAAAAAAAAAGTTGACAAATCGTGTGGCACATTTTATGGTGTGTAGAGTACTTTTTCTGTATTTTTAACAGATCCACTGAGCGCGTTTGGGATATTGCCTTTACGTCAACGTCATCTAATATAGGTAAAAGAGATCATTTGTGCCTGTGAGGCTGTAAAAGTCGGTAGAGACCAACAGTAGTTACTCATGAACCTTCACAAAAATGCTAAAGTATAGAGTTGAGTACTAATACTTTTTAATAATAGTTCATAGTAAAGTTAATTTACCTAAAGAGCAGTTCCCCAAAAATATTTTATTCACTTTTATCCAGAAGTAGGCCACATTCAATAACAATTGGCCCTGGCTTCGCTCGAGGGCCGGGATTACAGGGATGACTGAGGGCGGTGATTTGATTGCAGCGACGTGCGTCGTGGGCTCGGGGCGTCGTGCACTCGTGCTTGTATGTGGGTCACCTAAATACAGCCCTTGCTAAGGGTAAGTGCCACTGTTATCGATCATGACTTGTAAAATAAATGTTATATCAGTGTATGCCTAAAGTACAAATAAATAAATCAATGATGCTGGTATCTGTTATTTCTTGAAAAGAGAAGGCAATAAAAATATCATATATTGTTGTAAAATACTTATACTTATTAAAAATAGTAACGTGATATTTTCGGTATTTTTATATTAATGTTTTTTTTCGTATTTATATAATCTGTTGATTATCATCAATCAATACATATAATAAAACTGTAATTGAGCTAAATCTGTACATTGAATATTTTTGGAAAATTTTGTCTCCATTGCGCTTCTTAATAGAAACAATTTTTTTTAGAATTTTTGTCGGTCTGTCTGTCTTTCCCTTTGAACACGCATCACGCTGGAACTATTGAACGGATTATGCTGAAATTTATGGTATGGTGAATATGTATAAAGCAGAATAACATTTAGAATACTTTTTGTTTTCTAAAATGGCCAAGTTCGGGTTGCCCAAGCAATAAGGATGTAATTTTTATTAAAATTTTTTTGTTCGCATATTTTAATTATATTTGTTTATTAACTTATCAATTTTAACTTCAATAAAAAAAAACAATAAACAAAATAATATACTTACCCTGTCAAAGGGAAGATAGAAAAGAATGGGTAAAAAATAGGGGAAAAGGATAAATGAATGGGACGGCAATAGAAAGGAGGCAGGCGCAGCCTGCCTTCCTTCGCCGTCCCATCCATTCATCCTTTTCCTCTATTTCTTTACCTTTCCCTTCTCTCTTACCCATAAACAGAGTTAGGACTTAAAACTAATGAACCCGTGCGAAGCCGGGACGGGTCAGCTAGTATTTGAATAAACACTTCGTCTACGTGTGCTAGTGATACGAGTATATATGCGATCAGAAAAATTCAAAGTTGGAAATGATTAAGTACTAAGTTTTGCTCTCTAGTTCGCTTTAAAAAATATATTTTCAATTAGTTTTCGATCTAGTAGCTCAATTATACGTACAAGACATAACAGCGACATTTCGCAACGAAACATTGTATTTAGATAATCCATTACAAATCAAAGTACTGAGCAAGCAGCTACCCGATAAACTGCACCTGTAGCATTTGGCCTTCGACCTACATACCTTCAAAATACGTCGAAATAATATTGAAGTGAAATATTGACGATTCAAGACAAATGTTACCTACATTATATTATACTGTATTTTATTTTGAGTTAGTGGCCTCGTGGGTCAAATATTTAGCCCAAGAGCCAGTATCAAATATTTAATGATGATCAAATTCTTGTGTTCTTTAGATTTCGCAATCACATGCACACCATAAGGTCATTCTAAACGAGTATCGTGAATGGAGTTTATAAACGACAGAAAATGAGGTCCAAAACTAATTTCTCAGTGAACTAGATACCTAGTACGTAAGTATGATTAATCACGTATTTCATTCAAATTGGAAACAAAGGCTAATTTACCTGACTATTCTCCATAGATTTTAATTTTATAAAGCAATCGTAGATTCATAGTGGAAACCTATTTTGAGACTTAATAACAAAATTTCATACTAAGCAGCACTATGCATTTAAATTAGTAGCAATTACTTGTAGAGCGGGTAGATACTAGCCAAAAAAAAAGCTGAGAAAAAAGAAAAATCTAGCTTCTATTCATCTGTTAAAGTTGAAAACTTGATAACATAAATTTTTTAAACCTTTTCGTAATTAGCTCGTCGTTATAGAAATCTATTTAATAAACTTTTTGTAGTTGTTACAGTTTTGACAATTTACAAGTTCGCGCTTGTCCATAACTGGTGCAGTTACCCTATACCTCATGTGGAGACATACATCATTACCTCCTGCAGGGGTCCTTAACTGCGCACTTGTAAGAACCACGTGGCCGTTCATTGACCCCTCACTTTCCATTTGAACCTACATTTTCAACCTTAACTCAATGGCATAACAACCATAACAAACGCACTTAGATGATTGCTAAGCTTTCTCATAACTAAACTTATCTGCAGTTAAATAGAGGATTTTCAACTGTAACTCGATGCAAAAAGATTTATTTTTAACGCATTTTAAATATGGTTTTAAAAGACCTCGTTTTCAGTATTATATTTATTTACTTATACCATTGGAAATAAGGTCGAGTATCGTCGAATGTTTTAATTAATAACTACGCAGTAGATCGGGGGATATTAGGGTAAAGGTAGAGTCATTAGGGGTCAGGATAAATCAGGTGTAACTTTAGCTTAATTACTTAAAAGCACATCCATTTATTATTTAAAGTTTAGTGTAATTAATAAAATTGATGATCATTATTAATTCGTCTTCTAAAAGTCTGTAAAAGACTTATGGTATAACCAAACTTTTCTTTTCTGCTCTTCGAATTGATTTGTTACCTGTTTTCTTGATTTTTCATCTTCGTGGTAGATATATAGTCGGTTAGACTGTAGCGGAGGTATTAGTTATTTCATGTCTGGTTTTTTTCTATTGAATTAGAAATAGACAAGGAAAAATAGTTGTTTCACTGTTAGGGGGATTTGGGGGAACTAAATTATCGAGATCAACGCATTAGAGAAAAAATACGCCTTAGGTTTGCTGTTTTGGGTAATGTGCAAAAGTGTATAAAATGTAGGATGTCAATAAAATATAGGTACCTAGAGGTTTCTGAGCTCAACTTAGATAAAATGTATTCGTAAACCTCAAAACATTTTATCAATTTTTTGAGTTAAAAGATATATCAAAGGTTTTATTTAAAACTCGCTATTTCAACATTTAGAATAAGTACCATATAAGGTGAATATAATTAAGGGTTATTATAAGTATTATAGTTTAGTATATAAAATATGTATGTTAGTCTGTAAGGCATTTATGTATGGGCCCGTTTATTTGTAAACTGTAGTTGCCTGAAATAAAACGATTTTATTTATTTATTTTCTTTATTTATTTATAAGGTTGAACAGCTATTTTTTGTAGCTTCAACTGTCTTTCGAATGTTTGGAGTGTTGCGACATACCTATTTTGAAAGCGGGGAGAGTCGAAGACGTGTGTTTAATCCTAGTAACGTGTAAATAACAACAAACCCGGAAATTGAGTATACTTATGGTAGACACCTCTTCACATTCACGCAGGAGCCTCAAGAGCCTCCAAACACTCGCCCTGCATCACAACTCCCGAGAAATCTCCAATATTTGCTCACCCTGCCGCAGACGTATTTGCGCCCGACACAAACTCTTCTTCGGATACTTTCCGCAAATATTTGCTTATTTATTTACGTGACAAATTCTTATTTCAAACGGTTTCGCCGAGATAAATATAGCAAAGATTTCGGAGTAAACTGAATGTTTTTATAACGTTTTTTTGGATAAATATTTTTTTATAGTACAAAAGAAGCATACCTACCTACAAGATGGAGTATAATTTATACGTTATAATTACAATTTTAAAAGTAATCGTAGCAATTTAGATACATTTGTAGTTCTGGGCTGCTTAAACCAAACACCCTCTTTACTACTGACTTACCATTGATCCGTTGTTGTAAATTTCGTCATTGACGCAATGAAGCCAATTTCAATACATCGCACAAAGATACGAATGCAAAGTACCATCAACATGTAAATAAATGCCCTCGGGATTGTAGCTGCCGACTGACAGATTTATAGCGCAATGAATGGTCGGTCGACGCGAGCCAGCGGGCGGCATGTAGCGTCCAAGGATACAAAGCCGCGCCGCCGGGATGCAAGCTTCAGTGCCGCGACTGTGAAATGTCACGGTAGAGGACGTGGCGGTACCAGACCATACAGTAGTGTAACAAATAACAGCAACGTATGTGTACATTGTTTTTAGTGGTGATGGTGAGGGGCCGAAAAGGTAGAGTTATAACGAGAAATTGTTAGATTTACTGAAGCAATTTTATTCACGAAATTACGTGGGACTAATTCAGCTCATTTTTGAGCTTAGGCAACCGAGATAACTAAGCATAGGTATCTCTGTCAAAGCAGAGGCTTCAATTTTAAGCAAATCATGCAAAATATACTAATAAAACGAATATTTTGGCATATTTTTTGAAGTGCACCTGGTGTGAATGAAGTGTAGACTGGATTTGCAGCTCATAGTGGATTATCACTGTAGTATAGTATTGTATTTAATCTGTGTCACTGTAGAAATTTTATTCCGGAACCGACTACTTTCGTAAATCTTTTCAAAATACAAATGGGGTCGGTGCAACGTACTTTTCGGACGGGCCCGATAGCTCAGTTGGTAGTGTCCCTGCCTTCTGAACTGAGGGCCGTGGGTTCGATTCCTACCCGGGACAAACATTTTGTGTGATGAACATAGATGTTTGTTCTGCGTCTAAGTGTTATATTGTATTCTAATTCTATGTATGTCATCATCATCATCATCATCATTAACAGCCTGAAGACGTCCACTGCTGAACATAGGCCTCCCCCAGGGAGCGCCACTTAGAGCGGCTGCTCGCCTCCTGCATCCATCGGCTCCCCGCGGCTTTCACCAGGTCGTCGGTCCACCTAGTGGGGGGCCGGCCTACGCTGCGTCTTCCAGTTCGTGGTCGCCACTCGAGAACCTTTCTTCCCCATCGGTTGTCAGTTCTACGAGCGATGTGGCCTGCCCATTGCCATTTCAACTTGCCAATCCTAAGAGCTACATCGGTCACTTTAGTTCAGCGATTTGACTATAGGTATATCGAAGTGTTGAAGTGTTTGTACAGTAAGGCCACTATGTCAGTCCGACTACAGGACCAGAGTATGGAACAGATCCCATTGCAGAGAGGCGTGAGACAGGGAGACGTTATTTCTCCGAAACTGTTCACAAACGCATTGGAGGATGTTTTCAAGCTCTTGGAGTGGAAAAGATGTGGCATCAACATAAATGGCGAGTATATCACTAACTTTCGTTTTGCCGATGATATAGTCATAATGGCGGAGTCGCTCGATGATCTCAGCACCATGCTCAACGACCTCAGTAGAGTCTCCCGACAGGTTGGTCTTAAGATGAACATGGACAAGACGAAAATCATGTCAAATGCCCATGTTCCACCTATACCGGTAATTGTTGGGAACGATACTCTCGAAGTTGTCGACAAATACGTCTATCTAGGGCAGACTGTCCAATTGGGTAGGTCCAACTTCGACAAAGAGGTCGCCCGAAGAATCCAACTCGGCTGGGCAGCGTTCGGGAAGCTTCGACCTATCTTTTCGTCCAAAATACCACAAAGCCTGAAAACAAAAGTTTTCAATCAATGTGTGTTGCCAGTGATGACTTATTGAACTGAGACGTGGTCTCTAACTGTTGGCCTCATTACTAAGCTCAAAGTCGCGCAACGAGCTATGGAGAGAGCAATGCTCGGTGTTTCCCTGTGAGATAGGATCCGAAATGAGGAGATCCGCAGGAGAACTATGTATTTACAAATAAAAAAGTATATAAGTATTGTATCAGTTATCTGGTTCCCATAGTACGAGCTATGCTTAGTTTGGGGCTAGATGGCACTGTGTGAAATGTCCACACATATTTATTTATTTATTTATTTATTTATATTTTATTTGGTGGTTGTAAATTAATATTACTTATTACCTTGAAAGAAGCTAAGTTTTAGTTCGATGAGAATTATCACCTACCTCATCTTTAACACAGCCCAATATAATTTATAACACCTACTGGTAAAAATGGATGAGAGAATAAAATGAAACATAGATATAGTGGACAGCCTCCGTGGTGTGGTGGTTGAGCAGGTCGGCTCATAACCCGGAGGTGGCGGGTTCGATTCCCGCGACAGGACAAGTATTTGTGCTCGGAAAAAAGCGCAAATACTTGTTCTGTGTCTGGGTATTGTGGGACCATGGTCCTCGTAGTTCCTGGGTCCCTAGATGCAGGGAATCCTAGTTAGGGTCCAGGATCTATGTATGTGATTGTTGGGCGTTATTTATTTATTATTTATTTATATATTTTGCGTCATGTCTTTAGAAACAGATAAAAAAATAATCTAACTTGATTCATCTCGGATCTGGCCCCTGTACCGACTGAGATTGTACTACTCTTTCTTCTAATACTACTTTACTGGTCTATAAATACTGATTAAAAGCTGTCTTTCATACCATCTTTCAAATGATACTGCCAGAGGAAATAGTAATTTGTATCTCAAGCGGAGCGGGTAGTACATAAATCTGTATAAAGGAAGCGCGAGTAGTTGCCATAAAGGGCTCTTCAAGCGATCCGACAGGTTCCGTCATGTGGGAGGCTTTGTGCCCCGTTCCTTCACGCAATCGGGAGGATTACGTATCGGCAGGTCCGCGGTGAATATTGAGAACCTATACGCTACGACGGTTAGTTTGTAATAAGTTTCTCGTTACCAAATAGAATAGGTACATACTATAGAAGTCTTTGACTTACTACAAAATTATAAACTGTCATGGCACTAACATTTCTAAAATATTAGGTAAACTCAGAGAGAAAAAAAAACGCTTTAAGAAATGAAAAAGTCATATTTTTCAAAGCTTTGTATACTTAAATTAGGTAATTATTTATTGGTGGGTTAGATTAGACATTTCATTAAATTTAAAACAATGTATTTTTATATTTATTATTTTGCAACTTCGCGAGCAGTATTCTATACTTTCTTGTTTTTACTAGCCAAAAAGTTTCTCTCGAACTCCGAGAAAACAGCATAAAATTACATTTCATTTTCATTTGGACGTACCTACTAATATGTTATCTTCCAATTCATTTGAGGCGTACAAAAAGCGACAATGTCCGGTCTACACAATAGTTGCTGTCGGGAGAGTGGGTACGAAGTGCGACTAGTAATGCGATTAGTTTTTATATTAATTTATCGATTGTCGATAAATCGACTATCCAATAAAATATTTTGTTTTTGGTAAATAACAACGACTATAATCTCACATAAATTTTCAGTCAAAATTACAGGTTTCGAATATGCGACGTCCTTTTTCTAGGAACCAGTTACTAAGCAAGCAGCGGTGTTCACGTGTTTCAATTTTGGATTTGTTTTAGAAATGATCTTGCTCCTGAGGTTCTTTCCGCATAACTACAGTATGGGAAGTGTCAAGAAAAGTGTTAAAAGAGTCCTCTTTAGGGGCAGGCAACGCACCGGCAATACTTTTGGTGTTGCAGATGTCTATAGGCAGCGGTGACCACTTACCATCAGGTGTGCCGCCTGCTTGTTTGTCACTCATTACATAAAAAAGATCAATATTAGTGACAGTTCTTGGCGTCTATGAAAGCCCTACTCCTTATATCTGCCGTACTTACGGAATTTAAGGGATACGTTACGAAGAAAAAAGTCGACGAATTTGTAAAGTATGAAATTCTTCATAATCACTCTAGAAATTCATCAACATAATTATGAAGAAGCTTGCAATATCACTCTAGCAAATACCTCATAATTTACTTCACCTCTAAATCACCCTCCCACCCTTCCTTCCCCCCTTCCTCCCTTCCCTCTTGATTCTTGAAATAAAGTAGGTAATGTTAGAGCCATTCTGTTGCTCTGTTACCGTAAACTTGAACGTCAGTAACAGGCAATTAAATGTTCAGTTTATTATTTGGTTCTGTGTCGCCATATAGTGGCCAGTATGTCCACGATTGACATTTTCGCAGGTCACGATATTTAATAAAAAAATGCATTTCCCATCCCTAGAAGTCACAGGCGTCGTGTTTTGTTTTGTGTCGGCCGCTTGCATGAATTGCCCGTCGCCGCCTCACGCCGTCCTTTCTTTGCCATTTCACTGAACTACTTTTGTCAGGCGCCTCTGAGGGACTGGAGATGTTTTTTTCATATTTTTGTTTAACGTTTATTGCTGTCTGTTTGGTACTTTATTTCTTGTTTATTTTATAAGTAACTTTGAATAGGTATCTTTTAAACATTCAACTGAATTAGTTTACACTGTAAGACAAAAGCAGTGGTCTAGCTTTCCAGGAGTTTTATTTATGCCATAATATTGAGGTTGCGATCTGGGCCCAAACTAAACTTCTACTGAACTAAATGTTCTTAGTACTTTGTGAAATACCTACCTCTAGTCTAGTCTAGACTTTGAAATTATTGCTACTCTAGACTGAATGCCGATCAGCCTTTATAACCACTAAGGGTGGCTTGCAGCTCAACCCGATGTTTGCTTGTTTTACCGAACCCTTCATTTTCCTATGCTGATCTCAGTCGTGCAATCTATGTGTGAAATTTCATCAAAATCGATTTATCAGTTTGGCCTGTGTGGTTTTCACGACAAACAGACGTACAATATTTCAGTTTTATATTTATCCATCAAATAGAGATCGGGATGATATCTAAATACAATGAGGAAAAATGATTTCATGCTTGAAATAACAAGCTAGTCGATTGACTGATATAGGCATCACCGCTGCAAATAACAGTGATTCATCACCCATTTTTTAATAAAGGCTATCCAATTTGAATTACGTTTCTATAAAGTTAAACTTGCTCATCTAAGTGCATTAATTAATTTAAACATGGTTCCGACTACGATGCATCATTATGTGCGTAAGCATAACTTCGCTGAAAAACAACTAGATATCGAACAATACTAATTCATAGAAATCGGAGTAGTATATTATGCTTATTTATGTTTCAAAATGATAATTTCACAACGTTAGCAACAAACTTCCGAGCTATAGCCATTTAGACTTTAACACGTCACCTTACAAATTCAAACAGTCCACCATCCAGGCACAGCACTCGATACCCTAATCGAACTAAACAAATATCGTTTATCTGACAAAATAGCTGCCAACTACGGCACCGATATCCATTTCCATAATTTCCCTTGAGTACGGAACCCGCAGCCACAATTCGCCTTGCACTTACAAACATCTTTGAACCAATGAGCTAAGACTCAATGTCGTTTGACGAAGGATCTTGTGTAAGTTGGTGCTCGCCGTCGCTTGGAGTTATAAGAGCACGCCAGTAGGAATATTAGACGTTACTTGTAATCCGATATCCCGAATACTGATGATGTTTCAAGTATCGACTTCAGAATAGACTAAATAGCTGTCGATACGTCTAACTCTTGATGAAGAAGACGATAGACAGGCCTAGCTGTCGATGCTAATAAAGTTCCGTTATTATGCCGCATATATTATTTAGGCTCAGATTTTTATTTGATAAAAGGTAAGAGGTTTGAAGAGGTAATCTTACTATTATAAAACATCAGTGAACTCAATGATAAATACCCACAAATAAAAATAAACTGGCAAACAAAACCGTGTAAAAACCTCGCCAGCCGTGAATCAATCTTCGCGAACTCAATTCAGGTAGCGACGGCAAAAACACCTCTGCACTGTATAGTCTACAAAGAAATCCGGGAAGAGTAAAAAGTCATGAATAGAGTTGGCAACGTATTGACACAGTGCATTTGGAGACAGAACTGAAAGTACAGCTATAACGCACAATTTTGATTTGAATACGTAGGTATTGACTCGACACACTTGCAAACACTGTGTCTGGGTGTCGTGGGACCATAGTCCTCGCTGTTCCTGGGTCCCTAGGTCCTGGGTTCCGGAAATCCTAGTTAGGATCCAGGATCTATGTATATAACCATTAGGTGTTATTTACTTATTTATTCAAATAAACTGCATGACATTCATAGTCTAAAAATATCATAAACTCGCTGGAGTCAAAGCTACCGTGAGTATGATGGCTGTTTGTAATCCATGTAGTCTTTTGATTATTACGATGCTAGGGCCCCGTTGCAGCCACTTCAAGCTGATCAGTGAAGAAAATATTTATTAAAAATAATAAAATTGTTGCATCTGCTATTCTCGTCATTCAAGTACTAAGTAAGCCTGCAGGAGGGACCCGCGCAGCCCATGGCCCGGGTGGCAATCGTCAACCTCGGGGGCGTCGTCGTCTCTATGGTCAGTCTGACGCAGTATAGCGATGCAGCCTGGAGAACGAAATTTGGCTTTTTAAGATAAACCAGGTATAGTTATGGTAAGTTCGATTCAATATTATGGGTGAAGCTAATATACTGACTTACTGCTTATACTGTAGCACTGCTTCCCGACCGCGATTCTATTTGTCAATGTTCCCAAAGACAGATCTGCCGACTCCCTTCGTTTTATATTAAATACAATATTGGAGAGTATCGCGAATTTTCGGCAATAAATATAAAACATTAACGAGTTAGGTGCTCAATATAATTTGACGGGCCAGTTTTTTTCTTTAGTGCTTGCTTCGCTCGGTGATTGCGTTCAGCCAAAGTCAAGTACTTAAATAAAAAGTCGACCAACGTTGCCATTAGCCGATCATATTATTATTTTAAACACGGAGTAATTTGAAAAACATGTTATATGAACACAGCACATGCTGTAGTTACCCCTATTGTGCCTAAAATATTATAGGTACTACTATTCTAATATCTGTGATATTATCAACTAGTTTAAGCTGTATTATAACTCGTTCTATTTGTGTTTTTGTAGTGGCAATAAATTTGATCAGCTATTGGCTATTTGTTTGAAAGTATTCTTGAAATCAATCTGGCTGCCTTAAACAGTTATGCAAATGCATATTATGTACATTGTACATGCCGACGTAAAACCCGTGTAGACGAAAAATTCCGTTCAAATAATCATCATCATCAACAGCCTGAAGACGTCCTCTGATGAACATAGGCCTCCCACAGAGAGCGCCACTTTGAGCTGCTACTAGCTTTCTGTATCCATCAGCTCCCCGTGGCTTTCACCAGATCGTCGGTCCACCTAATCGGGAGTTGGCCTACGATGCGTCTTCCGGTTTGTGGTCGCCACTTGAAAACCTTTCTTCCCCATCGGTTGTCATCAGCTGATGGTTATGGCTATGATCGGTGTTTCGGTCTGCGAGATACTATCCGAAATGAGGAGATCCGCAGGAGAACTAAAGAGACCGATATAGCAGTAGAAATGGCAAAAAAATCATAGCTGGGGACAATGGTTGAATACAAAAGTAGCATTCAATTAATTTCCCATTACATCAACTCTACCCACTCTTTAAGCGGATTCCATTGACGTGTCCCGATTGCGCCTCATTACGCCGGGATTACACAATACGCCGTGCAATTAGCGTCGCTTTACACGGCACGCTGCCTCCTGTCACAAGGCGCCAATTGGCACGGATTAAAACTCTATTCAATGAGCTAGGTACATAACTACGGGATGTGGACCGAGTAGTGTGATGACGTCATCCTCTTTCATTCATCATTATTTCAGCAATCCACCTGTCTTCTTCTTCTTCTTCTTTTTTAATGGCTACCTATCGCTTTTTTTGCAATAATTCTGCCAATGTCAAGTGAGTAAAGTTTGTACGGTTATGTCAAGTCAAAGTCATATTTTGTCAGTCAAAACGCCAACAGTAAAATGGTGGATATTTTACTGAAGGCTCTAAAAAGGCCGTTGAAGCAAAAACGAAAATGCATGTTTCTATAATCTTGAAACTATTTGCCAACACTCGTGCACGTTCTCGAACACTTAACGGATAATAATCAACCCTTATTACACATTAAAATTCGGCAATACACAGATTTTGAAAAATAAATTCAAAATTCGCAACTGCCATTGTCGGAGTTTCTTCAAAGACCAGCATTCCACCTGCTTTTTTAGTTTCGTATTATACATTGGCAATTCATAATTTAGATTCAAATTTAAGTTTAGTACATTCACCACTATTCTTATCCTTTCGCGAAATTTTCCATACATTTTCCTATTGCATACGTGAATGCACGCGATATGCATGCGACCATGGAAGTGCGAAGGTCTCTAGCCTCGCTGTTGCTTAAACTAATATTGAACAATAGATTAACAGCATTAGAGTACTGATTCAAGTTCGTTTTTGTGGAATTTCTAATATAAATAAACACACCGTCTTCCCGAACGTCAACAATTCTGATCCATAGAAAGTCTTTATTAGCGACGATGTAGCACCTCTACGGTATATAATGCTACGTCGTAGCAGGATGCCTACGGCTTAAATTAATTCATTTTCTTTATATAAACATAGATTTATCTCGTTATAACCTTTAATTTTTTTCTATTCATTCACCTTTATCTCAGAATGTACACTGCAATATTTTACAAAAGGCTCTGGTAGACAGATTTGAATCTAAATATTTAGTGACGTCTTGTTAGCATTGTTTATTTTGCTTGTGCTATCTAGAAAAAGGCTTTCAGGCAGCACAAAGGGAATGCGGGACCTGAAATTGTATTGTACTCTGTACAACTGAAATGTGCCTTGCAAAGAGGTCGCTGTTAACTGAAAAAATGCATCAAATGAAAAACTGTAAATGATAGATAAAACAACTTTGAGAATTCTTGTAATGTAGTAAAATATATAACTTGGTTTTAATAGATTGTTGAAAGGAATTGTTAGTCTTTAATAAATAATTATAATCAATCGTTAGTTTTGTGTGGTACGAATTGCGGGGCAGTGAGTTCTACGCGGTATCGTAGACGCTCTACGGCGTAGAGGCTCATGCTATGGTTATGTATATATCGAGCTTTATTTGTATTAGGATCGCTATCAGTATTGTTCCTCGATTTTTCAATTAAAGTTTATTTTATTCCTAGCTTTTTTGGACAGGAACTGTGAGCGACACGGAGGTTCGTTAATAGCCTCATTTAAAGATTTATTTTTTTTGTTCAAAAGAAAGAAATGGACTTTCAATTTTTAGTTGACATTAGAGGAAAAAGATGTCGCCCTAATTTTTCTATGTAATATTTATAATTTTAATTTTTATTGGATTTTCGCCACATTATAAGCTTCTTTTACTATACCGCACTGTATTACTTTTCTACGGAACCTTTACCGCCGTCGGCAACAGGAACCTTATGTGTGGACATATCACACAGCGCCATCTAGCCCCAAACTAAGCATAGCTTGTACTATGGGAACTAGATAACTGATACACTATATATACTTTTTTCTTTGTAAATACATACATAGAATACTATATAACACCCAGACGCAGAACAAACATCTATGTTCATCACACAAATGTTTGTCCCCAGTAGGAATCGAACCCACAGCCCTCAGTTCAGAAGGCAAATTCCATTAATGGTCAGTCTGCAAGAATTTTGAAGCATTGGTCACCTTTTACGAGTTAAAATGCCACCCTAACTAAATAGTCAAGTCCGTCATCTCAAAATAAAGCGTTCCACTACAAAACGGATTTTCCGAAAAAAAAAAAGTACATATTCTGTATGCTATTGGTGCCACAGTGCGCCGCTACGCCAATAAGTGTATTTATAAAATTAATAACTCAAAATAAATGCAGAGACTAGAAGTGCAACTACAGCTTAGTTGGTTACAACATCAATAGCCCAATGTGCTAATTACCATGGCCTGTAAAAATTTCTAAAACTATAAATCACGTGACCCACTTGCATTAATCAGTAATAAAATGAGAATCCATTTTGTAATTAAATACGATTAAATCATTAATTTATATTTAGTATTTTGTTGTTAATTTGTTACTGAAAATTGCCTATTTGCATTAAATTAAAAGGGTTTTACTAATAATAATTCAGCCCTCAACCCATGCAGCACTCCCGTTCACCCCAAAAATATAATGTCAACATCCACTCGAGCTAACGAACCACTTACCACCGACATGTTTAAGCATTCAACATTAAGGAACCCTAAAAATAATATAAAACAGTTGCGAGCGGGTTCGCTAATTAATTACCTACGGTACCCCAAAGTTTGCACGCGGACAGACGAGGAAATTACTGCATAGAACAGAAATTACAGCACGGGAATGGCGCCTCGGTTTTGCGCTTGTTTTGATTATTGTTGTTAACAAAACAGGTAAATTGTTAAACTAGTGGTAACCCGCGGCCATGCCTAAACCCCATGGATTGTTGGTGATAAATGTACTAAATAACTCCGAAACAATGGCTTCAATGGATTTAGGACTTAATGTATGAACATTTTTGGAGAAAACTAAATTATCCTTACAAAAAAAAATTACACCAGTATGTGTGGGAGATAGGAGATACTAAAGAAATGCAATTGGAAGAGGGAAGATGTAGGTTAAATTCACTTTTATGGGAATATACTTTAATTGTATTAGACTAGACATATTAATTGTCAAATAGGAAAAAAATTGACGGTGGCCATTGTGTATAACAAAATCAGCCTATACTATTCTAAAAGTCTTGTCCACTGGATGTATCAAATATTCGACGTTTTTATTATGTAACAATTTTCTCATTTCTGCTTTCAGAGTAGCCTTTACGCAATGATTTGCGATATAGTGCATCCTATCTACGTAAAATCTATTATTTATCGTATCTAGGTATATCCTGTACTCCCCGCGACGGATAAATACCGTCGTGCGCTCACTTTTCCTGCAGATACATCCCCAGGCGCATCCTCGTGAACCGGTATAAGTCCCGGCGCACACTTGTCAATTATCATTTGTCGAGACCGCACGGCTGCATCGGTGTGTGGTACGATAGGGCTGATGTGGATATTCATCAAATTATTATAAAAAAAATGAGAGCATCAAATTGACACAAAGATTTTATTAAGTGGGAGGATGAGGCATGTCCTTCAAATCTTTGTGTCGTGATCTCCCTCTCATTCAAGACGTGTATTTCTATCTCCTTTCACATGGAGAATTGTGTATGTTTTATCTCATTTGTGTGAACCACTTAAGAGGAGTTAGTCATCATTAGCGTGAAGAATGATAAAACAAAAGAAAAAAATACACTTATTCAAGACATCACACAACATTACATTTTTACAACATAAACTTATATACTATACAAAAAACAAGACGTCCAATGTTGAACATAGGTTTCCCATTGAGCCATAGAGCACCACTTTGATCGGTTGCTTGCATCATGCAACCATCCAGCTCTCTGTATAATGAGGTCTACGGCTCACCTATTGCCTACGCTGTATCTTCCGGTACTTGGACGCCACTAGTTTATCGTTTGTTTGTGTTGGTCTTTGAATTTAATGATTTATTTTCTGCCTGTCTTATCCTCCTTACTATGTCGCAGCATAATATATCCCAGACTTTTCCACAGATAAATCCAGACCGAGACTGCTCCAGGATATCGACGACAACACCGCTTGTTGTGAGATTTCCATTCGAAAAGCTAATTTCTGCTGGCTTTTGCTGTGAGATATATATCAAATGTCTATCCAAATGCAATGCAATTGTAGGTTATAGGTAGTCTGAAATCTTGTATGAAACTGTAAATATTTCAATAAAGTTTATTCCCTTTTATTCATTTTCATGTATATTTTTTTAAAACAGTTAATTAAATACTTCCAAAATACAAAAACGTCACGAAACAAACTAGATTTACAAGAATTCATATTGTTGTAAAAAATTGTTGGTGAAATAACTCTTTGAGCGCGTATTCCCTTTGATATTTGAATGTTTTGAAATAAAAAAGTCTACTGTATAACCGGGATTTATGGAATTCATGCATGTCATAGATGTAATAGGTTTGATGTAGCGATACACTATCTAACTGTAACTTAATACTAGCCATACACACGTTTTGGTAAACAATACTCAGTCAGAAACAGAATATTTTCGCGTTTATGGCGAAAAAATTAGGTTCACGCGATTTGTAGTTGCCATGCTGTTACTTTAAGTACATAGCGTCAGTTCAGTAAAAAAATATAAATAGGGTACGAACCGAAAATTCAACGTAAAATAGCCTACTTAGGTGAGCCGTCGACCTATGAAAAGCTCTCGACTGTTATTCATACGATAGTCGTCCTATTTAGTTATTCATTTCATTTAGTTGTTTATTTTATTTCTCACGGGTATGCTCAGCAGTGAACGTCTTCGGGCTGATGATGATGGTGATGATAATTATATTATGAAGAGGCTCGTATTTCTCTGCGATTTAAATACGAACTTCATGCACGTAACTTATTTAGTAGGGCATCTTTGGAGATGGCAGACTATAAGAAGTATTGTTTGTTCCTTTAGTCTGGCCCAGTGTCCACATTACTACAAAACTTTTTAGTAAATTAAAAGAGTCAGTGAGAGAGTAGATGGCAAAGACCAGACGCCACCAAAGTACCAACATAGTTCCTTGGTGTCGGGACTGTGCAGTTTTAAGTTTGAAGTGTGTTGAATTCTTCAATATATTTCTTGAAGTTCACACACGTCTGCCCGCTTCTCACCAACCTGTTTTCCATCGACCAACATTCCGAAATAATTTAAAGAACATTAAAAACGATTTACTATCATTTTGTTTGCCGTCCCAGACGGAGATGGCTCGATAAGGTAACGTCTCGAGTGCTTAACCGAAATCTCGAGTTTAAATTTATTTAAGCAATCTTGGCAAAAGCTGGATCTGCTTGAGGTATAGTCTTAATTAAGGAGCGGTAATTGACCCATAAATAGTCGCAAGGCGACGACCTGACGCACCCCACGACTCCGGCAGGGCTGCTGCGGCCGACTTATACTTACTGTTATGCATTAAGTAGGTGAAGAGGTTCGCGCAAGTCCTCAACTCCAATAGAATAGGCTCATAAGCGTACTGATAATAAATCCAATTATCAAGCAGTACAATATGATCAGGTGCACATTTTAACAGAACCTCTGGTATATTAATGAAGTAGCTGACTGCGTGTACCGAAGTCTAAGGTAAAGTTTACATAAATGGCATTCTAAGCAGAACTGCAGGTACAGAATACATAACACTTTTAAGGGACCATACGCTGATAACAGTAATTAAAAAAAAGTTTTTGTTTTAGACAACCCTATATTTCCCGGGATACATGTTGTGAAATAAAATCTTGTATCTACGTGCGGAAATTGTTTCAGTGTATGTTAGTATACTAAACTACTTTGGGTTAATAGCGTCTTACTGAAATTTTAATAAACATCTATAGCAACTTCTACTAGTAAAACATACTTATACGATTCGCTCGTAGAACTGACAACCGATGGGGAAGAAAGGTTCTCGAGTGGCGACCACGAACTGGAAGACGCAGCGTGGGCCGGCCCCCCAATAGGTGGACCGACGACCTGGTGAAAGCCGCGGGGAGCCGATGGATGCAGGAGGCGAGCAGTCGCTCTAAGTGGCGCTCCCGGGGGGAGGCCTATGTTCAGCAGTGGACGTCTTCAGGCTGTTAATGATGATGATGATGATGATACGATTCTATGGATAGCAACTATCTTCTAGGCAAGTATGTTTCAGCGTTGGCCAAGTCGTCACTTTCCATCTAGTGAGACAGTGGGCAAATGTTAGCCTAGGATAAAAAATTACTCTACTAAAGCTCTAAGCTACAATGAAACCGCAGATGCAAATTGAGAAAAAATCTTTTTGTTTTTTATACGTATTTGCTTTTTATCCCGTACTAAAGTTTATTTTCAGTTGCTAGTTCAGCCAACACTTCAATTCAATTGTTAATTGCATTCGACAATGTTGTTTAACGATGTTCGTTTACGTAGTTACAGCTCATCATGGATCCTGTCGGGCACGCAACATTACAAGAGAGGAGGATAGATTATTAATATTAGTGAGTCACTTTAAACATTATTTATAAAAAACAAGTCTCTAACTTGGATGTGACATAATTGGGAGCCCAAACGGACGGGGAGCTTCTAGGTATATAATATGTAAATCCAAACTTATTTACAAAGGCCAAAGATAAATACACCAGAAACACGAGAAATCCAGATAAAATTGTTTTATCCAGAGTCCCAAAAACAACAATGTATATGAAAAATTGCTATGCTATGTGTGGTCGCGTTTATAATGCTCTTCCAAGCGACTTAAAAAAGATGCATGATAATAAATTTAATAAGAAACTTAAAATGTGGTTACTGGTAAACTGTTTTTATCCTGTGAATGAATTGATTAAATGAAGGCAAATGACAATTAACTAATTTTATCTAAGCTTGACATTCTAGTAACATCACACATTACGGATATTTTTATGTGTAATGTTTTGACATGACATTTTATTAATTTCTACACTCCTTAAATTCTATTTTTATTTTGATATTTACATTAATACCTTATAATTGTTAAATTCACTTAATTATGTACCTAATTGTTAATGTTTACAATATTTGCATGCTGCCGTTGGTGGCAAAATGTATCTGGCACTAATGATGCATCATTCACCTACTACATTCATCATCTACATTTAAGCAAATAAATGATTCTTATTCTTATTCTTAAATATTTTGTAATGAAATCGTAATCTACGATACATTATATAAATCACAAAAACCGGAAAAAAGGTTTATAAAATGAAACACATCATTTATCCCCAAATAAAAGCAAACATTGTACAACCGGCCGATAATACACAAATTACGACATAAAGGCCGGTTAATGAAATAAAACGCCGGGAAACGCGATATTCGAGCGCTCCTTTGGGTCCATATCAATAAATATGAAATATCTCATTCATATGCAATTTTTTATTTCAATTAATAGCGCATTTTCACGTATTATTGGGGCCGGCGCGCATATCGTACATTTTAAAATTAAACCGCGCGCGCGAATCATTAATAACGGGAGAATCAAACGTAAACAAAGTATGGACACATGAACATTGCACCGGACAACGTGTCACCATGATTCCGGTAATTTGTAGGACTTTGCCACACGCACACAGCACACACGTGCTCGTTGCACGCATTGAGCTGATTTGTAAAACTTATAAATATACATACTTCGACCACACCAAGATAAAGGTACTTTCCTTTTTAGGTCAATTAAAATATGGTATGTGGGGTTAATATACAGTTTACTGAGTAAATATCGTTCGACGATTTTATAGCATTACATGAACAAAAAACACAATTAATACAAATAAACGAATTAAAAGAAATTCCCGCATAAGCGAATTGCATAGCCACCTCTGGCATGGTCGGATCTTGTTTGCATACACAAATTTATTGTTTGATAAGCCACGTTACTATTGGCTGCTGAATTATATCTTCATGCGAGATATCGGAATTGAAACTTGCCTTGTGTGCGCTTCTATCCCTTTGGATTAAGTCGTGAATACAAGATGTATATTAGCCGAAACCTGAAGCTGGGTGGTTTAAAAGCTGCATAGATTGAGGCCTTCACTAGACTTGCAGACTGAATTTACACCTCCATTCAAAACACCAATATGGTAGCGCGTAGAGAAACATTAAATACAGTTGCAGATCATAATTGCTAAGATTTCATAAAAACTAGGATAGTTTTTAATGTGAGTACTATGTGTAGGATGCACAGGAATAATATAATTATATTATATATATTATACATAGTACTTTGTTATAATAATATACATAATCTGAAAATTTGGAATGACAGGAAAGTATTTACAATTTCTATAAAAGTACAAACACCTAAAAAGGTAACGAAAAATTTATCATTAAAAACCGAATTCGTGGATCTTCCTGGACTTCTTTGCGAATCAAAGAAAGAATTTCCAAATCGAATTAAAAAATGTTGATTTATAACGCCTGCCTATTTAAAAAGTTACAAAGTGTGTGAAAGTCTCATTCCACGGTAAGGGCGTGGTTAACAAGCACGTGCACTCATGTAAAGAGCTCGTATAAAACTACTATTTATATTTGAATTCCGAACAAGCTGTAGCCTCGCCGGAAGACCGCGGGCGGAGAGTTTCAGCAATTAAAAACTGTTCAGCGATTCCATGTTTGACTTTGATTCGCGGAGCGGAAACTGTGTTTACTGGAGAAGAATAAATAACTTGTTAATTCAAGCTTAAAAATTGTCTATATCTTTTCAAGTATAATAATTACCTATTTAATAATAAAGATTTTTATTAATTCTTTTTTCTCGTGAAGGTTGCAGGCCTTTTCCAACTTCAACTTTTGTCTTTTTATCATTCGAAAATTGAACTTGATCAAAGGTTTGACTCGTCCAAAGCTATTCCACGCCAGGTTATTAACAAGAGGACAATAATCTAACCCTAGAAATACCAGTGTATATCTTAAGGTTCGGACTTTAAGATACTCAAAGAAATAAGTTTAAACCCAAACAGGCATGGATTCCAAAGCCTGTAAAATAAAATATATTATCAAAAAGACCCCAGCATCCCCCGGAGCTTGACCTCGCATTATAACTGACCGGTTGACATCACGCGTTACTTATCGCAGTATTATGCCTACGAGGGACATTATATTTTGCTACTGAATAAGTAGATGTGTACGCAATGTTTGAATGGATATGGTAGATTAGAAATATTAACTGATGATCACGGTGGAAAAAGAGAGAGAGGGCCAAAGTGTCATCGTCAAGTGAGCAGAGTTTTGAGTCATTGTTTATAAATAATATTAGAACCAATATAGATTGAAAAATTGTCGAATATACCAAATAAAATAGCTACGTTTTGGCCACTTTCATTTTTCACCCGTATTTAATTTGTTATTTTAGTTGTTCCAAACAAAATTATAATAGACACGACATTGAGGCAGATTCTGCAACAAATAAATTAACGATTATACCGTATCCAAAACTCCAACCCACTTTCAAACCTCCCCGAGTTTTCTTCAAAACGTACCAAATATGTAGATACGTGCTCGTGATACGGCCGAGAATAAAAATAGGGATAGTGTGAACACCGCTTAAATCATAGCCGTGATTTATCGCGGCCAGTGTGCTCGCGCCTTTAGCGGAGTGGTTTTTGTAATGTAGTAGGGTGATGTGTTTTAGTAAAATATGATTTGGCATCAACCACCCAAGGATGGCCACTTTTTGTGAAAATCAAGAACACTTATAAGATTACACATAACGAATGAAACAATTCATTTAAGCACTATGGCAATTTACCAATTTAATATTTTGGAACTTGGTCATTTTGTAAGGTTGTTATTGACATGATATTTACTTATAAAATCCAAGCTCAACATTTGGTACTTGGATGATGGGACATTAGGTGGTGACGTAAATGCCGTTTACGACGACTTATTTTTATTAGTCGACGAATTCCGAGCGTTCGGCCTTGAGCTAAATTTCTCCAAATGTAAACTTTTTATTTCGGATGAAAATCCCGCAACTCATTTGATTTTAGAAAAGTTTAATAGTTTGGCCCCAAATATTAAAAATATTGACAAATATTCAATTCGTCTATTAGGTTCACCTATCCTCGACGAATCGTTCTCTCCATTTTTTGACGAAAAAATTCAAAATTTTTATTTTGTTCCGAACGATTAACCAAAATTAACACTCATGCGGCTTTTACTATAATTAAATTTTGTCTATTTGTCCCAAAATTTACATATATCTTACGATGTTGTCAGCTCTGGAAACATACGAATCTCCTTAACAGATTAGACGACATCGTTAAGATTACTTTGGCATCCATTTTGAATATAAATTTAGATGAACGTGAGTGGTTACAGGCTTCTCTTCCCGTGCGTTTAGGAGGCCTCGGCGTTCGGTCTATCTCTGGTGTCGCTCTCCCCGCGTTTCTGTCCTCAGTGCATAGCACTGAAAATTTAACCCAAAAAATTCTTGCAACTTCATTAGATAATTTTGAAATAACCTTTTTTGGCGAGGCCAGGAACGCGTGGTTGTTAGCCTGTCCAGACGTTGAGTTACCCAAATCCCTTTTCTCACAGAAGCTTTGGGACGGGCCGCTCTGCGAGCAAGTACGGAATCAACTACTTCAAACGTGCTCAAGCTCCGCAGATCGTGCCCGCCTCTTAGCCGTCGCCAAGTGGGAATCGGGTTTGTGGCTGCAGGCTCTCCCATCGCTCAATACTGGCACGTTAATCGATTCGTCGACCTTCCGAATCGCAGCATCTCTTCGTTTGGGCGCATCGTGCTGTGCTCCGCACCACTGCCAGTGTGGCAGTGCCGTCGATCGGCTTGGTCACCACGGTCTATCGTGCGTTAGAAGTGCTGGGAGGTTTTCTCGCCACGCCAGTCTTAATGACAAATAAACGATTTGATTGATTGATTGTTCTTTTATGATATATTGCCTGTTGGGTATATCCGCAAGTAGCCATTTCTTTCATTCATTTGCAAAATCTTGTGGTCCTATGTAACAGCCGCGATGGATTTAGTAGTTACAGAAAAACTGTTTTATTAATTGTCTGGTTATAACTGCAATTTAGAAGCCTTGTTTTATATCCGCTATCGTCAGCCAACTACACAACAATAATAATAATGCTACCAGCATTCTGATTATAAAAACATGGACACTACGCGAACACCTATATTGACACGTCATTCATTTAAATAAATAAATGAACACCAAAATATAATACGAAAAAAGTTACCATCATTTTTGCTGCAAAACAGCAGTAGATTTCACAATTTTGGTTTTATCAGTTATATAGTTTTCCAACTACAGCGACGATATAAAGCGTTCTAGTATGTTTTTGTATAATTACCTATTCCATGTTTAATTTTCGTATATAACTTGGAGACAATGGTCTGGCTCCATGACAAACGACTTTATACAAGTGGACTGCCGGACGGTGGCGATCCATCATTGTTGAGTGCAGAACGAAACACGGAGATACAACTCCGTCTGCTCGATTAATCACCGCGTATACCTTGCACTAACGCTGGCTGTTCAAGCACCGACTTTTGAGATGCAGTCACCGATCGATAAACTTAAACATTGTTTGCTACTTGGACGGGTAAGCTCTACAAAAAGGGGTATTTAGAAATAAACGCTACCATGCTTCAGAGGGCACGGACCCAGATATTGACGTAATAGGTACAAATAGTCGTTAAGCCAAATTAAAGGCTTTTAGGCAGCTTAATAGTCCTGCCGTAAGGCCTGACCAGCACTTGTCTAAAGAAGTATACTTACTGTGCAGTTAACATCATACTTAGGCATTGATAAAAATAAGCTTTACTTCAATCCAGATTCAACATCAAAAACCACTTTAATAGTCTGTCCTGTCGCACGACGAGCAGCGAATTTATTCACATATTATTCAGATATACGTATACCAAATTCGATTAAGGTCGTGTTTCAAAAGCGCATTTTGCTAACTTTCAGCGATGAAGGAAGCTACCCGATGGTCCATACAGCGGGATCACTGTAGAGTTAAATGATGGAACGGATACAGATTGATAAACTGGATCGACCTAACTAGATTTTACTTCTGTGCTTTGTTTAGAAATCACGCGGTGTCTGATAAGAAACCCTTTGCCGACCATCACTAATTGCTTACTATTCTTTTGTTATTTAAGATGCAGTTGACGAGAGTACCAACTCAATATATGATTAATTAAACTGATATTTTATAATTTCTTGCTTAAAATAAAATAAAATAAAATATGAAAATACCTACTCTATCAACAGTTTGGTTGGTTTCTCTAAACACCGACTAAAGAATTATTATTATTTATTATTATTTATTACTATTCCGATTTACGCTAAAATCGATAATATCGACATTATCGCGCTAAAAACGCGTACCGAATTGCCGTGAGCGCGACAACGAAATCTCTTGTAAACGTCATGACCGACGCCATCTTGCGATATCGCCGTCCGTGATTGGTTGTCCCGAGTCATTGACAGCGGTCATTGAGCGCAATATCTGAATCGGAACGCTGAAAAATCAACGTGAGCGCTGGGAGCGCTATGAGCGATTTTAGCGTGTCTCGGAATACGGGGAAGATTAAAGACAACCCTTCCAAAAATAGACGGTTGGTGATTACTATGACCAACCACACGATTGCAAACCTAAAAGACGGAACATCCTTTCGTTTGGTGTTCTAACCAAAGATTTTTGTGAAAAGCGTCGCAGTTATCAAAATTCACATTTAACGAGACACCGGTCTCCGGAACTCATTACTCCAAACACGCCGGATCAAAGGCCGGTCCATGCTGTTTATTTGTGAACACGACCTTACAGACACAGTGCAGGACAGTAGTCAAGCTCCAAGGGTGAAGAACGCGATGAAGAGAATGGTGATTGCATTACGTATCACTAAGCACAGAGCTACATGAAATTACTGATGGGGAAGATAAATATTTTTTCACCTCAGCAGCTCGAAATGGCACCCTTTGCTGCGTGAAAACAGTGTGCAAAATCGTATTTTGCCAGGTTTAGGTTACATTTATAGGAGAGAACATGAAAATATTATTTTTTTTCTTTGTCATACTTTTGGCGGGAACGCGAAAGTGTTTTGTTACTAGGTAAGTACCTACCTGAGTTTTGGCGGGAAGGCGAAAAAGTTCACGTCGTTACATTGTATTATTTCTCAAAACTTGTGCTTTTTCCAGTGTTAATGTTTAAAATTGGTGGCGTTTTACGCATTTAGTGCTGAATTATGAGCATGAGTGTGGTCAAGTGATATAATGTGGTGTAACGTGGTTTTTCATGTTGCTTCCAAAATTCCATAGAAGCTTCATGACTTAGACTGGACTATGACTAATATGACTAAGACTTGACTAAGTACGTAAAATATTCTAAAACTCTATGAAAATATCTAACAATACTTGACACTGGCTAAATACACTATGTGTGGAGCTAAAATATAAGAAAAAAAAGTACCTACCTGTAATGATGTTCTCACTGCTGAGGTGAAAAGTTGTATGTATGTATTCAACATCAGCGCTCGAAGCAAAAATCAACATTGCTCTCTTGTTGCACGAATAATTATTACTCTATGTTTGATAAGTATTTTTAAAACAATTGCAATTACAAATCGTTGATGATATGTTTTTGAAAACCAAAGATGAATATGATGATGATAATGGATGCTTTAAGTCATAATTACAAGAACAAGTCATATTAATAACCAATGAATATATATTGCGCCTGATAATGCGAGTTGATGCAATGCTTGGATTTATTTATTTGTTATTTTTTTCTATACTTACTGCATATGTACTGGTTCCTTGAGTGCCTAATAGTACCTACACCGTAGAATCTGCCTAGATCTTAAGCACTGTCTACATTATGTACATACCCGACCCCTGAGCTGCAAGTCGGTTCAGCAGCGGCTAACGACTGCACTCCCATATAATGACTAAAAAAATCGCAGTGATAAGAGCATTCAAGACTATCGTCAGTTGAAATCTCTTTCAGCCAGTGTGCATCCACCTTAATATTCATAGCTTATTTTTGCTTCGTGCGAGTAAAGATTTATTCCTTGAACCAAAACTGAAATGAGGTTCTAAGAGACTTCTTTTAGAGAGCTATTTTTTCAATCTGCTTTTTTGAATGGCTATGGTCTGGACTGTATTTAGCCGCCCGATGTATACTTACCCTGTAGCCATTATTTTATTTTTATTTTATTTGACAAGGAAAAATGTACCTAGCTACATAGTTTTTAAATACTACACCAATATAGCAAAGTTCTCTGTGTACTACACCATCTAATGTAACATTATGGAATGTAATAAACATTCCAAATGAAATAAATATTAAAACAACCAAATCCGTTTTTCCTAACTAGTTATTATAATTATTTTGTAAGTAATAACTTCAAGACTTCTTAATGTGCAAGAAGTAGATCTACGCGTGCTCTGAGCCAATAATATTTTGATTTACCTACCTAGGTACATGTTATTATTTTGTGAAATACTGACATGCATGACATACAATCAATTTTCTATTAATGTGTTATTATTAAAAATTGACTGAACTATCCAATAATTTATTGTACAATTACTTTTGTTCAGACGAAATCCGAAATGAAAAAAAGTCTTGATTGCACGACACCCGTCCTTGGCCAGCCTGCCTGTCCTCCACACGAGACTTTCTAACTGTTGCGTGCAGTAACGCGCCTGCTCGCAACCTCAAGACTCTCCAGGTCTCTCCAGGTCTCTTTAGGAGGTTGCAATGTGTGCGGTTAAAAACTGGAGGAGGTCGAGCTTTCTCGCTAACAAGTCGGGAGCATGCAGGCGGGGAGTGTTGCCACTACTCGGTATGAGTGCAGTAAACTCTGGAATGTTATGCGGTTTAACTTGGTACTGATTTTTTTGCAGTTACGTAACGAAATGAGAGCCTCGTTTACACGGGTCAGTGATAGTTGTTTGAAAACTGCTAACCGTTGAACTCAAACTTTAAATCTACTTATTATAAAACTGTAACAGGTTCAATTCTGTACATTGAATATAATATGTTGCTTTTAATTTTTTCGATTTTGTCTGTCTGGATGGCTGTCTATTTGTCTGTCTGTATCTTGGCTGAGCATCACGCCAAACCTACTGAATGGATTTATATGAAATTTTAGCATGATTTGACTTTATATTCCAAGGTAGGCTATAGGATATTTATCATCGCGAAATTTAACATGGTTCCTTCGGTTTTGTACAATCATGGATTTAGTGTATACAAGGTGTAGTTGTTTGGCCACTCTTAACGTTTACAGCCTGTATGTATACGTACTGTACGTATAATACTCTATGTTTCAAGTGGTAATTAGCTAATTGCTAGCTAAAAGCTTTTGCGTAGTAACCTGTACAAACCTAAAAAGAAGGATTCCCTAAATTAAAAAGAAAACTGCGATCTAAGGTTTTGGATTTGGATACAGTAAATGTAATACATAATTATAATCGTCAAAGAACTCCAATAATTCCGAGACCATGGTTCACGTAGTTTCTGGGTCCCTAGATATAGGGAACCTTTAGGTCCCAAGATGTAAGTACGTGACCGTTTAAATAAATCATTTTAGTGGATAAACGAACTATTCACGTCTGCCCCCATGAACGTCCTCCATGCGGTGGCATACGATGTCACTTATGGGTCATCATCATCATCATCAACAGCCCGCAGACGTCCACTGCTGAACATAGGCCTCCCTCAGAGAGCGCCACTTTGAGCGGCTGCACCTAGTGGGGTATCTGCCTACGCTACGCCTTCCAGTTTGTGGTCGGTACTCGAGAACCTTTCTTCCCCATCGGTTGTCAGATCTGCAAGCGTTGTGGCCTGCCCATTGCCATTTCAAAATGTATGAAATCCTAGATTTATCATAACAGCTAACGGTTTCACGAAAAATAATTTGGCAATTACTCGCCAATATATTTCATTTTTGGTTCATTAAAAATGATTTATTGAAGTAAATTGGAGCAATAAAGATTTTGCAATTAAACATTATTTTGATAAACGACTTGTAGGTGCGCTGAATTCAATTAAATTTTACTTTACACGTATTTTAAAGATTCAAATCAGTAAAGTAATTATGTAATTTGTGAAATAAACGTATTATTTTATGGTAAAAGAACTGCAGACAAAAAACTCGCGCGTTCCAAAAAAAAAATAAAATTTAACTACACCTTTCGACATGCTTTCAGCCAATAATAAGGCAGTTCGTGCGAAGTGTCACCAATTAGGGAACACTTCCAGTTGGAAATCGCAGACTTTCCCGCCGTTTCGTTAGTTTTTCAAAGTCTTATTGGTTTGTTTACTGGTCGTGGTCTGCATGATTTATTATTCAACGAGTTCAACCAAACAAGACCGAAAAAAACCGTTTTCTATTTTAATGCAGGTGGGGTAGCCCACAGGTCCTATATTAGGATCTGTGGGGCAGCTCCAATCATTATAGAATAATCTAGATATTATTATTATAGCTAAAATTATAATGAATATTTTTTGTAATTATAACCAAACAACCAAACAAACATACTGGAATCAATGTTATTCCAGTATGTTTTGCCCTAACTAAAATAAAATAGAATAGAATAGAATAGAATAGAAATGTTTATTGGCCATATTATAACATTGCATGCTATCCAGGGCAGGTCAGGTTACATTTTAACTTATAATATTGTGCATTATTTAAGATACTTATAATTAATTGATTGAATTTGATTAATACAATTATAAAAACTCCCTACATTCAAAATTAATATCGTATTATACTATTATCAGTTTTATATTCTACTTAATACATATACAAAATAAAATGTTCAATACAATAATAATTTAAGATCTTAATTTTTATAATCCACCATTTTAAGACTATTGCAAAATATAATATATAATATTATATATTTTATAATATACCAGTGGATAACACAATCACACAATACGTTGCTATTTTTTATATTATTTTTCTCTTAATCGTCATATAACGCAAATGATGATTCTGTTAGATGCATACTCATAAACTCATTAAGTGAGTAAAATGGATTTAACTGGAAGTAGCATTTTATAAGGCTGAGTTGCACCATAATCACAGTTAAAGTTAGTGTCAAATTTTGACATTAGCCCGCCCGGCGAAGCGTGGACGGTGACAGATAGCAGTTAAAGTTAGCGTTAAAGTAAGCTGGTGCAACTCAGCCTAAGACTTTTTAAACTCGGTCAAATGAAGTTTGGTTACCTGAATTGGAAGTTTGTTGTACATGACTATCTTATTATATATGCCTTGTTTTTGTACCTTGGCTAATCTAATTCTAGGCTGGTGCAATTTCTCTTTATTTCTTAAATTGTGCTTGTGCCTGTCCATATTTTTATCGAGAGACTCTTTACTGTTGTGTATTTCTATGAGACTGTTATATATATACAAAGAAATGACGGTCATAATTTTGTTACTCTTAAAATAATTTTTAGCTGACATGCGTTTTCGTAAACCGTTGATAATTCTAATCGATCTTTTTTGACACACCAAGACTCTGTTTATGTCGGTGTCATTTCCCCATACCGTCACGGCGTAGCTTATGAGAGAGTGCACATATGCATAATAGACCGTGATCAAAGCTTTCATATCTACTAATGGTTTGAGCTTTAAGAGTGCATAATTGGCACTGGATAATCTTTTACACAATTTATCTATGTGTCCCCCATGGCTGATAGTGTGATCAATAGTATACCCCAAAAAAACGTTTTGTGTGACCGATACATTACGTTCTATTCCTTTTCTAGATTGGTAGTGCATAACTGTGCTTTTATCTGCGTTAAGTATAATGCCATTGGCTTCAAACCATCTTTCTAGGATGCACATTGTATCTGTGATCTTGTTCTCTAGAGTAACTTTAGATTTATCTTTTAACCCAACATGCGTATCATCCGCAAACAAACTTACAAAGGTCCATTCCGGCAGGCATTTCACCAGGTCATTCACATATATTAGGAATAACACAGGCCCCAAAATAGATCCCTGTGGTACTCCTATATACACTTTGCCTACATCAGAGTTACTACCACTGACTGTTACAACTTGAGATCTATTTGTCAGGTATGATTGCATCATGTCAAGTTCCACGCCATTAAAACTATAATATTTTAATTTTAAAACAAGTATGTCATGTCTCAAACAATTAAAAGCTTTAGATAAGTCGCAATAAATACTGGCACACTTTTGAGAATCATCTAGCGCTTCTAAAATAAAGTAAACTACCTTCCTGATAGCCATTTCTGTTGATCGCCTTTTACGAAAACCAAACTGAGCTGCTGCAAATATTTCATTTTGTTCAAAATACTTAACCACTCTATTTTTTATTATTGTTTCTAATATTTTGGACAATGTGGGCAATATACAAACTGGTCTGTAGTTGCTAAGATGAGATGTCTCTCCTTTTTTGAATAGAGGTATCACTTTTCCAATTTTAAGTACATCAGGAAATACGCCATGTTCAATACAGCTATTAATAACAATGAGTAACAGTTCCATTAGGTAGTCACTTCGTAAAATTAATTACTTTATAGTTTTAGTGTTCATGTCATATATGTCGTATGTCAGTTTAGATTTTATATTAATAATAATTTTTCGCATTTCATTATAGTCAACTAGTTCAAATTTTATAACTGTCTGTGGTTTAGCTATTTTATCCAAATAATGCATGCATTCTATAGTATTTATGTTTTTATTACTTGTTAATCTATGAGCTATGTTTCGAAAAAAGTCATTAAATAAGTCAGCCATATCTTCTTCACACGCGTCTTTAACATAAACATCATTGGAGTCTTTTATACCTTTTATGGATACTCTACTAGAGCCTTTGTCTTTACGTTTCTTCACTTGTTCACCAACAATTTTCCAAGTCTCTCGTATTTTATTTTTTGATGATTTTATTCTATGAGCGTATTGCAACTTTTTTGCTGATAACATAGCCCTTCTTAAAATTTTTCTGTATGATTTAATTCTTAGTTTTCTTTGTTCATTAGGTTGATAGTCTTCTAACATTTCTAGTTTAGCCAAATTATTTTTGGATATGGTTATGCCCTGCGTAGTCCAAATAGAGAAAAATTGAAAGTGTTGTTATACATGAATGCTGTTTTTCCAAGCAAAACATTTATTTAAAGACTAGCTGTCCCACCCCGGCTTTGCACGCGTTAATTAGTTTTAAGTCCTAACCCTGTTTATGGGTAAGATAGAAGGGAAAGGTAAAAAAATAGGGGGAAAGGATGAATGGATGGGACGGCAATTCATTTGGTGGTAATATGATAACTAGTCTGACAGATCAGATCATAAATTTCTCATCAGATCATTTTTTTTTTCATTTTATAAAGTCGTATTTACCCAGTAATTTCATTGGCTACAGTGCCTTTCAAACCTGAACACAGTAGAGCTTGCACACTACTGCTTGGCAGCAAAATAACAGCAAAGCGGCAGTACCTACCTAGACGAACTTTCCAGAAACTTGCTACCACCTAGTAACTTACTGATGTCTAGCACAGAGACCACTAAGAGATACTAGGGATACAGGCTGATGATAATAAATATTTAGAAAAAAGCGCGTAGTATCTGAATCATATCATAACATTCTTACATAAATACAATTAGCTGTAACATAATAGCTGAAGGAATACATCGCTGAATCGATTTTCACCGGGAAACGCTAACAATCTGGTCTGATTAATACCAGAATATTTCCCCGTCTCCGGTCCCCGGCCCGGGATAAAGTAGCACGCCACGTCCCGTCCCGGGAAACCCCAAAACGTCTGCAACGAAACGCGTTGATTACGTTAAAGTAAATCACGCGAAGACATATTGCTAAGTGCGGGTGTTGGGCCAGTACAACCGTGATACTCAGATTTTATTTTTATTTTTTCCGTCTCGTATTCGGCGGGCTCAAACGCTTTAACGGAGCGGGAGCGAGTTTAGTTTCGATATAAAATTGCATCGGACTTGAATATTTTTATCGTTTTGTACCTGTTTTATTTCTCTAAATTGTATTTGTTTGATTGTGGTGTGTGGTGGTGGCTGTACTTTACAACTGATTTTAAACTAATTCAACGATGTGCTAGAAACTTGTCAAAGCTCAGAAATATCAATGCAATACAAACTTGTTTGCTTTACGTTTCATTGTGTTTTTTTAATTCAGTGTCGCGTTTGGGTTTCTCTTAGCCCCATAGTCCGCCGTTTCGCTGGCCTCAGCGGATCCCTGATTTATGTGGTACCCATATAAATGCAATCTGCTTAATTGCTATCTGTTGCCGACGATAAGTCGCTAGTGATGCTCCTCAGGACAGATCGAGACTTGAAAATTGATTTTGATAATGTCGCACATGGATCGCTTCCTAGGTACTCTTAGACTGTGGCCTCAGAACTACAAGGGAAACAAAAATAAAGAACTACAGATACGAAACGAAAACTTATAGCATTGGAAGCATATACATCTAGTTTGCCTATATTATGAGACTTGACTTGCTCCTGGTTGCTGAACAACGCAGGCAGAAGATACGGTTTTATAATTTATTTTGCATTACTTTTTTGTCTTCACTTTCTAGTTTTGAGCGCTGAGTTTATTATTTTCTTCTCCTACTCGAAGCAGAGACATTATTGTCTGTAACTCGAGTGTGCAAGTGTGTTTTCAAAGCAATTTTATCAAAAGGCATCTCTTTGAGTCGCTATTCATTCATTTTTATTTTAGAGTTCATCACGGCGAATCATTTTACATCTCTGTCGTAGTGAAGTCTTCAGTTGCTTTTCTGTTTAAAGGAACCAACTGAGTTTTATAATGCTGATCTAACGAAAACATAAAAACGTCTACGGCTGCTAAAAAACGAGGTTGCATACTGCGCAAGTGAGGTCGATCCTCCAAAATGCAAGTCAGTGAAATTGAAGCGGTGTCATCGCCTACTGCGCCGTGCACGGCAACTGACATATCTATGGCCTGGTACGACGCCGAGAAATGCAAACGCTGCCATCGTCTCAATACGAGCACGCAAGCAATTGCAAACTCTGCAAGCAAATTAGAATCCCTGTTCTATAACGTGTTTTATGTTTAATTTTTGTAATGCAAGACAAGAAGTTATTATTTACACATTTACACAAAATGAAAGTACCTAAAATACGAATGTATTCAGCAAATGCTAAACAGATTTATATGTTTAGTAAGCAAAATCTCATTTATTCCACATTTATTTATTCCGGAAAATTCAGCGATTCCTGTGGGAGAGCGTGATCATTGCTTCGCGAGTAAAATCATGGAACGCAGCTTGTAGTTTATATGAACTGAACACAATATGATGGCAGACAATGAACACCTTTTTATACATACTAGCTACTTTACTGACTGTGCTCTTCGATTTTACTCTACCTCAGTTTTTTATCATTGGTATCACCGTGAGAACAAACATGATGTTATGTGATATCGATAAATAAAATATCGATAATGTTTCCCACCTCTACACTGTACCAGCACTAGTAGTTATTTCCAACGTGTGGGTCTTAACGCTAAAAGTAATAGTTTCCATTCGAGTCTCAGGTTGAAATACTGAAGTGAGGTGGCGCATACTAATGGCTAATGGGACGCTGGTACACTTTACGATTAACGTTTATTACTGCTTTAATATTAATCCCATCGATAGCCGTCTACAGTCGCTACCGTAAAAATTTAATTCGTGTTTTGAAAATGTAATACTACTAGAATTATGAGTTACTAGTTTAATAGTACCTGCATTACTACTCAAAGATATTGTACCAATTTTTATGGGTTTATAACATGGTTACAATTTAAATGCCTATTTATTTGCCGACGCTAAAGGTTCTGAGTGGCGACCACGACCCGGGAGACGCAGCGTAGGCCTCTCCTCATGTTGACTGTTCAACACTGCGAGAAGCCAATGGATGCAAGAGACAAGTAGTCACTCAAAGAGGTGCTCTATGAGGGAGGCCTATATTCAGAAGTGCACGTCTTCACCGATGGTGATTTATTTACCTTTTGGTGGTGGTAGTATTAAATATTTAACGAAATAATAAATCAGTGGTTTCCTTTTTGGTTTATTATTAACAACTAACTGACCCGCCCCGGCTTCGTACGGATTAATTAGTTTTAAGTCTTAACTCTGTTTATGGGTAAGAGAAAAGGGAAAGGTAAAAAAATAGGGGAAAAGGATGAATGGATGGGACGGCAATAGAAGGGAGGCAGGCGCAGCCTGCCGTCCTTTGCCCTATTTTTTTTACCTTTCTCTTCTATCTTCCCTTCGACAGGGTGAGTATAATTTTTTTGTATTTTTTAAATATTTTTTTATTGAAATAAAAATTGATAAACAAATATAATTTTAAAATACTAACAAAAAAATGTTGAATAAAAATGACATCGTTATTGCTTTGGCAACCCGCACTTGGTCGTTTTAGAAAACAAAAAGTATCCTAAATGTTATTCTGCATAATCAGCTATACTATTACTAAATTTCAGCCAAATCCGTCCAGTAGTCCCAGCGTGATGCGTGTTCAAAGGGACAGACAGACAGAAAGTCAAAACATTAAAAAAAAATGTTTAAATTTTTATATTGAGTTAGTGTAAAGCAGTCAAAATTTTCAAAAAATATTCTATGTAAGTACAGGTTTAGTCCAGTTACAGTTTTATATATGTATTGATGGTTTTACATTTTATCTCTATATTATGTAGGTGTAGGTACTATATAGGTGTAATACGTATAATAAGTATTGATGTCTTGAATAAATTGTCTTTTTTTCATGTCGATATGTCCCGGTAACAGTATCTACTCGAGAACCATGTTCTGCGTGACATCATATTGGGCAGCAATTCCAATTTAATTATTGTAAATGACAGGGATACATTGATTACTAAGTCCACTGACATCAGACAGAACCATTATTTTTCAGGAAGTTTTCTTTATGTCCTACAGTCCCGTAAATTTATCTTATCGTGACCCATCAAATTAACAAATCCCAATATCGGATTTGACCCAAAAAACGCTACACGTCACAAAATTAACCGTTATCGATACATCAGCGAATAAACAATCGATATAATTACCGAACATCCCCCGTAACCGCACTATGGCATGTCAAACCTCTATACTGACAGCTTAAATTGTAAACTGTTATATTTTACGATCGAATAGAATATAACGGTCGCATTAGATACCGCGATAACTCGCATAAAGATCGAAAAAAATGTGAAATCGATATAATGGAATGGTCCTAATGCTTTCACGACACTATTCGGTATTTCTATCCCATTTCCTTTTGTAAGTTCCCTTTTTGGTGCGCGCGGTAACTTTTGGCTTTTTATTCGATAGGTGGAGGTAAGTGGATTCGTTTGGCGGTACCCTAGTCAAGTTTATTATGAAATTGTTTATTTCACTACATTCAATTTAGTTTCGCCCATATTGTCTCGTTTGTCCGATGGAATTTCATTTTTTCCTGGATAAAAGTACGCAATTCTATTATTTATAGTGTGATAAAATTTTAAAGGTCTCTATATTATTATATGATTTTAATAGCAGTATCGCCTGCTCAGTTATTAATGTTTTATTAGAACCATTTTCATAAGTGGCAGGACTTTTTTTGCAAGAGTTAGTCTACCACCTTTGCCACCGCCAAGCAGTAGTGTGCAAGCATTACTGTGTTCCGGTTTAAAGGGCGCCGAAGACTTGCAACAGGTTATTAATCATCTCTAATACTTCGTAAAGAATAAACTGATCTTCACTTTTCGAAACTTGAAGATCTCCTTATTATTTTTATTTTTAAGTTGTCAGTACCACTCGCTCAGAGTAAAGTCATTTTTAAACAAACTGAGCATATGATATATTTCTCGCATTTCAATCAGCGACCTGTCCGACCCTCGTTGTGTCAAAACAAAATATCTTTTTTTCAGTATGTTGGCGCGCAAAGCCTCCCCATGTGCCCTCAGGTTTTTACTTCAAGTACAAATTAAAAATGCTACGGGGTGTATTTTTAAAGCTCGTGGGATTTAGGTGTTTTGATAGAGCAAATTTAATTTACCTAATGAGTAAAGGCATGTTTTAAAAAAAGGAAATTGCTATCTGGAATATGGACATGCTCCGTAGGCCTCAGAGACCAAAATAATCCCGTTTTTCTTCTTAATAATTAGGGGTCGAAAGGGAATAGAAGCACTAGAGTTTCAAAAATATTTATCTTGTATCTTGTAATAAGTTTGTCTGAACGGATGTTCTTGTGAATGTGCCGCCAGTATTTTGCCTTTATTTATGTAATGTAATGATAGTTTTATTTGTATCTGGAACAATTATTAGCTATAGTTATCTACCAGTCGTAGAGAACTTTCACAATACCATCCACATTGGTGGTTTAACTTAATCATGCAAAAAAGCTGTGATGGCAGAATTGAGCAGTTTGACAACATCAGTTTTTGTCCATAGCTGAATATTAGCTTGTTCATAGAAAGCTATAACGGGTTTCCGCAACTAACTACGCAAATAAATGATTTCGATTGGATTATTGCAACTTCTACTTTCTATATGAGGCCAATATCAGCATTACTCGACTGGCTTCATGTCGCACACGACAAAATAACGAGCGTAACTGAAATACCGCCCTGAGGGTAGCCCCGTGTAACTTACACCCTTCCCTAATGAACGGCAGATTTTTTTTCGATTTTCGTTGAAAACAAAGGGGGATATTTTGGCAGACAGGTATTCGAGTCTTTATAGCGAGCACGGAGGTGCATTTGCAAATATAGATGACAAGGGTGAAATGCTTTTCATGAACATTTGTATGTTATACACTATACAATAGTGCTAGAAGTTTTTAATGTTGTTATAAATTATAAAAATATACTGGTGTTATGAAATAAACTTGTGAAACTATTTAAAATTAGACAATTATTGCACTTATGGATTGCTTCAGGTGGTGTTCTACTCCCATTAATAGGAAAGGTGTCCTATGTTTAGCAGTCGACACAAAAATATTGATTATGTGATGTTAAACTCTTACCAATATTATATTCATTATTATATATATATTTTTTATTATTATTTATATTATAGTAAATATATAGCCATAGAGACATGCATCATAGATTTAAATTTAATGAGAAAGTATTTCCTTGATAGCAAGACTTTTATTAGTGTAAATAAAAGATGTGTTCTAACACCAAGGTAAAGCAAATTACTTTTATATTACTACTCTATAACTGAACAATAAAGTTGTTATTGAGAATCCTTGCATTATCCTTGGCCTTCTGGTAAAAGGACCAAGGCCATATGAGCGAAGTTAGCTTTGAAACATTTTCAGTACATATTGAGTAGTCAAAGAGTAGAATAAAAGATTTACAGAAATGACATCGAAGTTAAACCAGTCTCGATATGAACAATTTGGTTGCCCCGGTAACCGGAAGATAAAAACACTTATTTCTTCTCTGCTAAAATTCCCACTAAATGCAATAGCAAAAAATAAGTGGAGCAGTTGTAAATCTTAATTATCTTACGATAATTTTTCCAGTCCAGCCATTGAAAAACATTGCCACTAGTAAAAATACAGTGAGTGGAACTGCTGGGGATCAAAACACCCTGTGGTTCACTCGGAACGGTATAGTATTATAGGGACGTTAGTGAAATAGTTGGGATTTTACCATCTTTTGTTTAATCTATGACCGATAGCTTAAAAGTGGGGGTGGTATAGGGTACCCAGCAGGGGAATTAACCTTGAGCTCAGTCGAGGCCACGCTCACAGCGTGCTTCATTCATTTCTAAGAAAATGCAAGCGTAATTCATACGAAATTACGTCACATCCTTGCGTGTTCGAAGGTTTTACAAACTGGAAAATAGCTTTCTTTGTGAAAAGAGAAGTAATTTTCTTGTGTTCTGATTTTTTTTAAAGAAGTACAGATAATAGCTAATGTAGACTACTGCCAAATAAATAGGGTTATAATGCTCATGTGGCCCAAAAGCACGTGAGGCTCAACGGTAGCCCGTGTTACTTTCTGACCAATGACGCACCCAGGTTCATATCCTGCTCGATCGTGCAACTGTGACATTTCAAGCTAGGTATACCCGGAACCGGAAGACGTAACGTAGGCAGGCCCTCTCTAGGTAGACCGAAGATCTGGTTGAATCATGCAGATTCGATGGATGTAAGCGACCAGCTGCTCTCTGGGGAAGGCCGACTATGTTCTGCAGTAGACCTCGTCAGGCTGTTGATGATGATATTATATAGAGCACTAACATGCTTCGGATTGCATGTTAAGCCATCGTCGGTCTCAATTACTGTTTAATGCAATGGAAATAAAGTCTACTGAGAGGCCTAAAAAATCAGGTGGTCTGAAAATTTCGATACCAGGCTTGACACCTGCATGAGAAGGAAGCACATTGCTTCATCAGGATGTTTTCCTTCAGCAAATTACAGAGTTCATATTCATAGTTAGCAGATTGCAAATCCAACGTCCATCGGCTAATATACCATCGATTAGAAAAAGCTTACACTAAAATCTTTAACAATGAATCACGAATAATTTGTTATTTCAAAAAGCTCAACAGATTAACTTTATACTTCAAAAGAAAATAAACCGTTTAGTTAGATATTTAAAAATCCATAAAGGCAACGAATTACTCCCAGAATTCCGTCCTAAAGAGAATATCAAATAATATTCCAAGGGATTATCAGGAAATAGCCCTTTTTATCGTCAAAGGTCGAGAGGTCGAATATTGCTAACTTCAAATCCTTCCCTTGAGCCCAAAGGGCTGAAGGCTGCCTCGCAAAATATCAAGTTCTCTCGTCCCTAAAGGCACGATAGATACTTCTCGTATATCTGCTTACATGTGGCCGACTGATGAAAAGGGATTAAAAGAGGAAAAGAGCAAAGGTTCGCAATCAAAAGTGATTAGTTTCCATTCTGCTTTGATAAACGATATGATACTGTGAGTACCAGTCAGGTGAGCGTCACTTGAGTCGAGTAGGTTTTTGCAGTGACCGCAGCTAACGTTGGTTGAACTTGGATTGGTGACCACGTATCGCTACCGTACTTTGGAGGGCGCTTGAAGCTGTCTGTTCCGACTGTTGCCATAAGACAACACGCATTAATTTATGAAACTATTGCTAAATATAAGAAGCAGCATCTGACTAGCTAATTGATATAATACTACCTTACTAAACGAGTGAAAGATAAATTTCCAAAACTCATCCGAAACACCGACCATACCTAACTAATAATGAAAACGAAAACTAACATTCCATAATCCTAGCCAGCTTAACTGTCCCGAGCACAAACACAAACTATTATGACTCTTATTATTGTCCTAATAAGCCGCTGAGCCACTGCATATTTGCCAGTTTCGCAACCAGTAATAAAGACCCGTGAGAAATCGTTATAGGGGTTCTAAAAGTGAGGAAATTGAGAGGTCATACGTGACTGGACGCAGGTTTCAAAACAAAGCATGGATTGTAAGAAAATCCCGCTCGGGTCCCGTACCTTGCATTCGCTTTACCAAATTACTGAAATTTCATTCAGCTTGCGGACGAGAGAGAGATGAAAGAGATGTGAGAAGCGAAGTAATGGCGTCATTGGATGTGGCGTGGATGAGATAAAGCTAAGACGTTGATGACGGTTGGAAACGCAGCACCCCTGAACGTCTTACGGAGTCTTTGATGGAATGTAATAGTCCGCACCGGTGGTGAGCACATTGCTTAATATGTAAAATGACACTGCAGCATTTATGCCTGAAACGGGAATTTACTAAATGCAGATTGCCTAACTATCAATGCCTAAACTTTGTTATTGCCTGAAATGTGATCGTTTACAAATCGAAACCGTCTAGGCTGCACATTTGCATGCTGGTTTGGTTCTTTATACATTTCATCCATGTTGATACACTTATTTTAATTTTAGCGAATTCCCAGCTTTTGCTGGTATAATTCTGAGAATTATTTTTCACCTCAGCAGCTCGAAATGGCACCCTTTGCTGCGAGAAAACAGTGTGCAAAATAATATTTTGCTCACTGCGTGAGACAAAGTAACTTTTTAATAATATGACTTTGCGGTAAGTATATTTGGCCAGCTTTAGGTTACATTTATATGGAGTTATGGAGAGAACATGATTTTTTTTCTTTTGTTTTCTTTGTCATACTTACTTTTGGCGGGAACGCGATAGTGTTTCGTTACTAGGTAAGTACCACAGAGCAAAAAAAACGCTTCCTCTATAGGCGAAGCGTCATTTGTTTCATAGCTCTGTGGTAAGTACCTACCTGTAATTATATTCTCACTGCTGAGGTGAAAAGTTGTATGTACTACTCGAGAGCAAAGTTTTTGCATCTCGTGCCTTTGAATCCCTCGCTCGCTCAGGATTCTAACATAGAATCACTCGCTACGCTCGTGATTCAATACTAGAATCCTTCGCTTGCTCGGGATTCAGCACTCGAAGCATAAATCAACTTTGCTCTCTTGTTGTACAAATAACTATTACATCACAGTTACTCGTTAATTGGCTCTTATCCTACCGCTTTTAGAGCATAATCCAAGAAACCAACGTATGCTTTTTACTTTACATTACACCACTAGTGGTTTATGATGATAACACGATTCAGTTAAGTGTGTATCTCGCTTTAAGTAATACCAATACAGAAGAAGAATTTATAATTTACCCGGCTTATACAAATTCAGTATTACCCACAGGCACAAATTAGAGAGAAAAAAATACCCACAGACCTGCACCCTTATTATCAATCCATCGACAACGTTTCGATCCAAAACTTACGCTATCCGTCTCCTTCATCTACAATTAAGAATGAAAGAGACGGAGAGTGTAGATTTCATTTATCTACACTCTCCGTCTCCGTTTATCGTGCATAATAGAATATTTTCGTAACAAGTATTACCAAAGAAAAGAGAAAAAATAAATCTGACAGGTACCTCTTTAGTAAACACTAATTACAGTAATTATTCACAGTATGTTGTTCTGAATACATTGTTATTCACTTTATTATATTTCTCTTAGATATTTCTTAATTTATTATGGCTGCATCGATATTGTTCGCACCACTAAAACAAAACGTTTTTTCTTTAATATGTGATTCGCTCACCACTTATAACCTTTAGTTACTACTATGTTTACTAGGTAATTACGGCACGTGAGAATAAGAAACTACACGTTTTTTAGCATACAAGTCTGTTTTTTCCTCGCATACTGTGATGAAAAACATCGTTTGACCATTGATCATTACACTCTCGACTCTCTTATTGCGCTCGCCTGCGGCTCGTGCGCATGATACCGCCTCGGTAACGATCAACTTCCCACACTCATATCATAATGTACTATTTCATCACAGTTGCTCGTAAATTAGCTCTTATCCTACCGCTTTTAGAATCATAATCCAAGAAACAAACGTGCTTTTTACTTTTCATTACATATTCAGTAGTGCTGTATATTGCTTCAAGTAATACCTATGTAGAAGAAGAATTTTTAATTTACCCGGCTTATACAGATTCAGTATTACTTACAGACACAGATTAGAGAGAAAAAAAAAATACCCTTATCAAATCCATCGACAACGTTTCGGTTCGAAACTTACGCTATCCGTCTCCTTCATCTACATTTAGAATGAAAGAGATGGAGAGTGTAGGTTTCAAGTCGAAACATTTTCGATGCTTTCAGAATAGGGGTGCTAGAATATTTTCGTAACTGATATTACACCACAGATTAAAGAAAAACATAAATCTGACAGGTACCTCCACAGTAAACATTTAATTTTATGAATTAATCACAGTAAGTTATGTCTGAATACATTGTTATTCGCTTTATTATATTTTTTCTAGATATTTATTAACTTATTATGGCTGCATCGATATCGTTCGCACCACTAAAACAAAACATTTTTTCTCTAATCGGTGTCTGCGTTTTCTCACATAACCCTTAGTTACTATTACTACTATGTTCACTAGGTAACTACGGTGCGGGAGAATAAGAAACTACACATTGTTTTTTCCTCGCATAGTGTGATGAAAAACGTCGTATGACACTCGTTTAGGTTAATCATTGCACTTTCGGTTCCCATATTGCGCTCGCCTGCGGCTCGCGCGCATATTACCACCTCGAATGCAATGATCAACTTCCCACACTAATATCATAATGTACTATTGTATTGATAGATGAGCTACAGAAAACTTCTAACCAGAAACGACACTTATCAAAGTACCATATCCCCCAAAATCACACCTCCACTCGTTCTGTGTAGGAATTTAGCCGGTTTTATAAAAGCGAAGCGAGCGAAATGAGCTTAGCAGCGGATCGCGCAGAGTGGCGGCTACTTAGCGGCCGGGCCCGGGTGTACGCTTACGTCTGCGCTGAAGTGGAACTCTGGAAGGGAGGTCTGCGAGTGTACGCGATACCAGCTCTGTTTCTACGATAATTACGATTGGGAGAAAAGTAGGTAGTTTACTCAGCGTACGAGAGACGCGTAACTGCCGAACTTGCCTAAGTTATGCAGTGCTTTGTGGTCGCCAATTTTTGGCAGCGGCTTACACCAGTGGGACTAGCATCTTACTCGGGCTTCGTCTAGTTAAACCACTATTGGTTAGTCTGGCTTTACCGCTGCGGATCGATATTCGAAATTTAGTTGACCGTTCATCACAAGGTCGATAAAAGAATTCACCATTAAGTTACTAATTGACGTTCGATGTTTTATGGGACAAACGTTCAACCTTTTCTTGGTAGGTGTACCCATATATACCCTCCAAATATTAAGCCTTTAGATGCAGCGGTTTGGGAAAATTGATATACAGCGGATAATAAGTTGCGGATAACGTTACTTGATCTCATTTTCATCATCGTCATCATCATTATTGACAGCCTGAAGATGCCCACTTGACTGCTGAACATAAGCCTCATCCGTAGAGCGCCATTTTGAGCAGTGGCTGCTTTCCTCTTGCATCCAACGGCTCCCCGCGGTTTTCACCAGGTCACCGGTCCACCTAGTAGGCCTACGCTGCGTCTTTCGGTTCGTGGTCGCTACCCGATAACCTTACTTCTGCTTCGGCTGTCAGTTCTACGAGAGATGTGACCTGCCCATGCCATTTCAACTTTCTAATTCTAAGAGCTATGTCGGTCACTTTTGTTCTCCAGCGGATCTCTTCATTTCGGGCTCTCGTGTTGTACAAGAGTAATTTTACCTAGTAGGTGCATATAACATGTATAGTTAATCCCTTAATCTCAGTTCAAATTGTCAATTCACCGGAAAATCAATATACCTCTACGATACACATACTATACATAGTTAATCGCGTATTTATGTTAATCTGTTGCCGATCTAATCTCTATAATTAACTGGGTGTATACCTGCGCTAACCACTCAGCGTTGGGATTAAGGGTTGTTTACATAATGAAAGGGGATGAATGATAACTGGGTGCAAAAAATAGGGATTGGACTCGATGGTACACTACAATGCTTGTCAGTGATTAGTGTAAAGTGGATGGGAAAATGTCAATGACATTGTTTTGTTTTCTAATTAATTCAGTGCGAAAACAGGGAGTTAGTACAAAAATAATTCGGATATAAGTACTTAAAATAATTTAAAAAAAAAAAATTTGATGATAGAACTAATAAAGTCTCGAATATGAAAGTCTACGTTGTACCTAATCTTTTTAAGTTACTAATTCACCGTCTTATAAGTTCGAACAAGAAACCCACCTCTTCCTATTCAATAAACAGGGGTGTATCCGAACAAAATTCATATTAGTTACGAAACCATTTACGCGTCCCCGGTTGCACCTTGGAAAAACTATAAGCAAATCGCTAGAGTTACCAACTATCGGCTTATCTTTGCAGGTGACTGGGTACAAAAATAGACGTGCTGTACGGAAAATATACTGTTTGTGGCATAACTTACCGCTCGGTCCAGGTTGTCAAAAGAGTTGATAAACTATACTAGATCGCAATAGATATTGATGAGTTTTTAATGTTCAGACCAATGCTTTTGACGTGCTTTTTTATTCCAAAGATAGGTATTTGGCCCGTTCGGTATGCATATGCATTTAGTAATTTTGAGTTTTACACGCTCTACAGCCGTGGTTACATTGGTGGTCATGAGTCTGCCTTTGCATAGCTTATAACTGAAAGACAGTTTTTACGCAATTTAAAAACCTTCGAGAAACTGAATCTTGCATGTAGTTATTGAACCTGCTTTTCGCGAGAAATGCGACCCGTAGAGCAGAATAGCCGGATAGCCGGTCAGATGGATATCCACCGGGCATGGTAGTCTACAAACCATAAATAAACTACCATTAGTATCAAAATCTGTCATTATGGTACCATTCATGAACCATTATGACACATTTTTTTTTTACTAGGTTTTAGTACTTTTCTGCAAAGTTCGTCTAGGTAGGTACCACCGCTTTGCCTGTTATTCTGCCGCCAAGCAGTAGTGTGCAAGCACTACTGTGTTCTGGTTTGAAGGGCATTGTAGCTAGTGAAATTACTGGGCAAATGAGACTTTATGACCTGTAGGCCTAGCACGAATATTTACGCGCGCGTAAGTGTAACGTTAACGTAAGGCAGTTGTATGGCAATTGATCAGCGCCCCATACAACTGCCTCACGTTAACGTTACACTTACGCGCGCGTAAATATTCGTGCTAGGCTTACTGATCACACAGTGTAGTAATCTGATTACTAGACTGTGTGATGTCTCAGGATGACGTGCGCAGTGCAGTGTCACGCGAAACTTTATTTTTTTTAAGTTTCAAGCGACACTGCAACTGTGTTGGGCGGCCGTATTGCTTAACATCAGGTGAATGACTAGCTCGTCACGTCATTTATTCTCATAAAAAAAAATTGAAATAGCAGACTTCGGACCCTGCACGCTCGCTCGGTTAATTAGAATTTCTAGGCATAAATTAATAACGTTCATTAGTGCACTACAGTATCCACAACTTCGATTCCCCAGCATCATCCCATACCTGCCGTTGACAGTTTCGTTTCGACAGGAACTTTTCTTTGTGCGAGCCGGCGGGCCAAGTTGGCTCGTTATACGGCACAAAGTTCGGGGATGCCTTACTATGCGGCCGGTATTGGCGAGGAAACTTTTTTATTGGGAACAAAAAATGCGCAGAGGTTGTAGAAGTTATTCGGCTGATTAATCTTTTATTTGGGAAGTAACGATCTGGCAATACTAGCAGTATGGGTTCTGCGGCGGTTTCCTTTTGGACTTGTAAGAGTTGAAGGCAGTTAGTTCTAGGTAGGGTACTTTGTGTGCCTGTTGTAACTTGTATCTATAAGAGATACTGGTCAAGCCTTTGCACTCTTTTTATGATGTAGTTGATTTTTTAGGTCAAAAATGGCGTGACAAGCTAATCGTTCACCTGGTATTAACCGTCGCATCCGCCTATAATAGATTAGAGTGTCACCCGGAACTCTAAATTAATGTTTACTTATATCTTATATATTATAACCAACACTCCCAATCACGTCACCTTTCTATAAAAAAAGGAATACTTATTAAGAGGGTTTCACCTGATTTCATTCTCATAAAAAAAAATACTCACAACGGAGCAACAGCTATCAATAGGTATACTTAATGATTATTATAATGGCATTGTTAATAGACTGAATGTTTTATTTTAACAATTATTCGATATTCTACTATGTGTATTCCCAAATATTGTGTGACTATAATTAACAAAAGCAAATTATAATTAATTTGCTCATTCTAGTTCTCAAATGGTCATAATTTCTCACAACGGTCTTCAAATTCCACTGCACGTTCTTCCAAAACAAAAGCCAGAGCTGCAGTTACAATATACAATAAATATGGCCACGATAATACCAGCTGGTGGTACGTGATCAGACGAGACCGGACTCTGCCTTAATTATATAATTAGGTATAGTGTGTTGTCTCAACAATACTCTGGCAAAGGTAGGGGCAAACTGGCAGTGTAGTATAGGATGGGCAGGGTGGTGTTAATTTTTTAGGGTTCCGTACCCGTAAGGGTAAAAAGGTGAATTACTAAGGCTGCGCTGTCCGTCCGTTTGTCTGTCTGTCTATCCTTCTGTCACCAGGCTGAAGGACAGACTACCGTGAAAGTGAAACAATTAGACAGTTAAAACTTCTACATATGATATATTTCTGTTGCCGCCATAACAACATATACTAAAAACAGAATAAAATAAATATTTTTATATAATAATCTACAGTCTAGACTAATACAGTTTTTTTATTCAATTTAATCCTGCATTGAAATGTGATATCTATTCGATAAAATCGCTTCATATACTTATTCATCGAACTGTAAGAAATGAGATAACCAGCGCTGGTTGTCGTTCGACAATCAGCACATGCTGAGCCGACGCCCATTCAATACTTGTTTTGTGTTTGTTTCTTATTTTTAGTTCATATTATGTAACATTAATATAAAATGTTCTGTACCATAGTTTAAGCAAGTATTGAATAAATGTTATTCTATTCTATTCTGTTCTGTTCTGTTCTGTTCTGTTCTGTTCTGTTCTGTTCTGTTCTGTTCTGTTCTGTTCTGTTCTGTTCTGTTCTGTTCTGTTCTGTTCGGTTCTGTTCTGTTCTGTTCTATTCTATTCTATTCTAGATACCTTTGTAGATATTTTTTGCACTTGATAAATCTGGCTTAAATAAGTTGCACTTAATTGTTGCGCAATGTAATAACGTCACATGTGGTGTTGATATAAAACGCTGTTTTACGACAAATTTTGATACAAAACTTTACGATTTAGTTGTGAGGTCATTAAGAAAAAAATACTAGAAGAGAGAAGATTTAAAATATTGATGAACCGCTGTTCGCCCGGACTAGCACCAAGCCCTTATTTCTCGCAACGCTTGTTAATGTTAATAGGGAATCTGAATTCAAGCGACCGCCTCGGCTTCAGGACACCCGGACAAAGCATTGACCTATTTAATGCACTGCTCATAATAATTGTTATTGTTATGATACCGTATTCAGAAGTGATCTTTTATTCAAACGTGGCCGATACCAGTACCAATGTATCAAGCATCAAATAAGGTCATAAAAATAAACAAAAACATGCTGTCTACTATGAAGAGATTAGGCTAATACTTCTGTGCGTAGTGCATTATTCTCGTAGAGGTTAGGTACCAATACCATCATTAATCTACTAATGAACTTACTATAGATGTATTGCCGGACTAAGCAAAGGGAGGGTACTATAAGTTTAGTTGAACTGTAGTGAGTGGGAACAGCAGTGCTACCGCATAGTGAATCACACACCCGCATTTCATACCAACAAAGAACTCAGAAGAAATAGGTACACTTTGTCACTGTTTTGGGTTGTCTCATTCAACTACTTTTAGAAGTAATCTGTTTAAACAGACTAGTGCGGCAACGTGCTAAGAATTTCCAGAGCCAAATGTGGTGCGGAAATATGGTCAAAGGCATTGGCGTGAGGCTTCGATTGCCGCGCCAAGAAAAGTGATTGTAAATGTAAACAGGAAAAAAGTGCAAATACTTGTTCTGTGTCTGTATAAATATTTATGATTTTTAAAGCAGTATCGCCTGCCCTCTCGTAATTCTAATTTTTTCTTTTACAAATTAATATGTGTCTGTATGTCGTGGAACCAAAGTCCTCGTAGTATCTAAGTGGGTACTTGTACTTAGGAACTACGAGGACTATGGACGAGGTATAGGGTTATAGGGTCCTGACCGGAACTTATGCATGTGATCGTAAGGCGTTATTATAGCCGAACTTAATACTAGAGACGAGAGATAATAGTAAGTGTTACAACGTAACTGAACTAACTAACTAAGAAAGCATCAGCCTCCCTATATAGCCGCAAAGGTCGTACACGAACATAATAAGCTACATAGACGTACATAAAGACAGACGTATCAATTATCTCGGGCATTTGGCTAAATTATGAGCCATTACCGGCGGTAATTAGTGCGAGAGCCTAAGTATAGCTTGTATTTATTGTTATGATGATAAAGAAGAAGGCTATTGGAGGCCTTTGGTTCTAACAATTTGGTTTCCATATTTTTATTACCAATAACTCATTTTTAATTAAGATCATAGTCACCTAAGGATGACTCCATCAGAAAATTCCTACCTACACCTTGGAGCCTAGTACTGACATTAACGATAAGAAGTCGTTTTTTTCATTTTTCGTTTCGTTACATTAAGAATTTTGAAAATTAGGCGTATCTACTACATTCCCAGTGGATAAAATCTTGTCACCTCTTCAGGCGGGGTTGTTGACACACATTTACATGTAGTATGCCACAAAACAAAATTCTTCTTACCAAGCCGACAGGTTTAGTGAGGTACCTTTTTGTTCTCTAATCTCTTACATGTCAGGCTTCAGTAGAGTGTAAGGTAGAGGATGCTTGATAGTAATAGACAATTATAATTCAATGTAAAATTTTATTTATTTATTTATTTAATTCTTTATTGCACTAAAAGTACAAAAGGAGGACTTAATGCTAAAGCATTTTCTACCAATCACTCCACAAAACATTTAAGAAAGAGGGCTATAGGCGTGCATCAACATTTTAAATTAAAAAAAAATAGAAAAGGTTTTTTTTACTTATGTTTTTAATATTTTAATTTTAATAGCTTAGTAAATTATGAAATTATGCACCTATTAAAAATACCATTTTCAGGCAGCTTAATACTCTAAATTTAGAACTTTTGTTAAATATTATCTAACAAAAACCAAGAACATGAAACAGAGTAACCGCAAAAAATAAAGATTCTCGCCACACCGGAACAAACCCGTCGCAAAAACGCCATTAAAATGCAATCAAATCGTTCCCATTATATTCGTATTAAATACCTCTTTGTAATGGAAACGCAGCTCCAATAAATCACCAAAAATCTTCTCCAGAACAAAATGATTGTTTCCCGTTCTAGTGTGTTATCAATTTGGCAGTAATGACCCAATTTGGATTCAGTCGGGACCTCCCAGATAATAAAATTCATCATGAAACGTTTCCCAGGGCAAAAATTAATATTCCGATGATGTAACTAAAAGCACTGCGGAGATGCGACGCAAGTGTTAAGCGCAAAGCGTGATAATCCTCCTTATAATGTGTGTAATATTTGTTAGCCTAATATATAGCCACCATGGCAAACAAGCTGTGTGCAAGCTCAGGAATAGGATGGTTTTGTTTTTATGTCAACGAATGGCGTGACGAGGTAATAGTCGTCAACCCGGGGTTAAGCGTCACTGCCGCCCATAACAGATTGTAGTGTCACTCGGAATTGAAAATGCAAGTTTCGCGTAGTACTGCTCACTGTATGGCATGGTTATGGTAAAATTGGATGGTTGCTCGGATGTAAAAATAATCTGATGGATATGCAGAAGTTCAACTCCCTAAAATACTGTCCGCTTATTCCTATGACCTACAGCAAAGTCTCAGAACGGCTTCGATGAAATACTGCAAATTAAAATTGTTTAATGAATCAACTTTATTGCCCTGAAAGATTTGTTTTCGGTTAATTAAGACGGCTTTTCAAATTTTACTGAATCATGCATATTTATAAAATGTTGTACTAATTATACTATGATATGCCATAAGTAGGTACAATGCAATCAATAACAGTTTAATATAATTTAAAAATAAATAATTGTACCTATTATAACTTTTTTCCTAACTTATTCATTTTAACTACATAAAAGTGCAGTTTTTAAAAATGTTTTCTTTTTATGTAGACTAAATATTATAAAATTTGAAGAAGAGCAGACAAAGTAGCTCAGCAAAAGAAAATTTAAGTTCCTTCCGCGTACTCCGTCAGCAATAATAATTGCATGCCCTGACTTAAAATTTAAATCCTCTTTACGAGCCAGGAAAGTATGCTGAAATTAAAATAAAATTGAATTCCCCTCATAAACCCGGTAAATTGTTAGAGACGTAATAAAACTAGCTTATCCGGGCAAACCCGGGCGCGCCGGTACGTGCGTCCATAAATTGTATCTAGTATGATTTAACTAGTGTTAGCACCTAGCCTGGAGCCATTTTTGTTTTATACTCGCCATTATGTTACAATCGCGATGAAAAATCATAGCAAACTCACAGTTTTACTGTTCTACAAGCATTTAGAATTGTTTTTAGCAGCTAAAACAAAACAATTCAAAATTGAATATTATACGTTTTTAGATTTAGGTTAGGCTAAAAGCAAATTAAAATATGTAGGTTATGTACTTGTAGTATTTATATGGTACTGAGATAACTAGGTAGTAGTCATACCAATTTGTACTAAGTTCTACTTATTCTTAACGTACGCTGTGATCTACTATTTGTATCGTTGACCGCTACCAGAAATATTTACAACTGAACGCTAAGTGTTTCAGCCGGCACCTTAAACATTTAGTGTTAGTTATAGGTATAACCAAATCAGAAGGCCTTGCGTGGCCGACTATGACACTATTTAGACATGTTTGGTAGAATACTTAGATTTTCGCTTATGTCTTGATTAGTAGGATGATGCCACAGGGCATCATCCAACGCTGGTTTTAATATATTTTTATGTCAAAAGCTGGTACTTCTCCACGCGACCGTACATTAACATACATTTGCCATACATCTCGTCGTTTGAACATACATTACGCTACGAGTATAATACGACCATAACTAACTGTCCGGGGCACTGTCTACCCTCAAATCCGAATAAAGTTGCTGTAGTGGATAACCGCGGTTATGTGATTTAACTTCATGGGTATTATAATAGTGTTTTCGAAGATTTTAAGGTTAAGTTATCGGTGTTTACAGTAGTTTTATCAAGCCTGATTTATAAGAAGAGATAATGGTTTTTCAAGAGTTAATATCATTTGTTATGATTATGATCTAAGGAAATGGACCATCCAATACCTACTTATGAAAAAAAAAGGTCTATCCGACCCGAGGAACAACCTGTATACGATCTCTTTAGTGTGGATGTCTGCGCTTTCGTTTATAGCACGAAGATGTTTAGGTGTCGTAAAAGTGCTTTAGTGAAATAAATAATTAGACTTTGCTATAAATACCTATATAAGTATGACTGCTTATTATATGCTAACATTACAGCAACCTCTACATAATTGTTTTATTTCACAGCTAAACTTTTAGCGCTGCTAATAGAAATCAAAATAAAGAAATACTAATCTTTACATTATGTGTATAATTATGTTTATAATCACTATAATCTGGTACAAGTTGTGTGGTATCATTCAAGGGAAAGGGATATCAAAATAATCTATTAAACTGAAATACGACTGGAGACTTCTAAACAAAGAGGCACCCTGGAGAATTTCTAAATTATTTACCACACAATTTGAGACCAAAGGGAGGCACTAAATTAAATCATTCCCCAAAAGAAAGGGCCTGTACCGACTATTTAAGGGCAGTTAATATATCGCTAAGGGACACGGTTTAACCAAATCTATTTAGAAGGACACAGGTGCCCGGACCCGGGCTTAAACGAACCGGACACGTGAGGTTGAAGAATTGAAAAATTTTTTGTTTATTCGGATTCATGTATTTATAGCTGTCTAAATGGGTTTGCTTTAGGTTTACACAATGGCCTTGTATTTTACTACGGTGCATGGGCTCCCACAGGGTCGGTGCGGGGACAAAATATTATGTGAAACGTATTAAATACTACGCCTGCGCATGGTAAGTGTTCTACGCGGGTTGTATGCTACGGTGCTACGCAGACAACACTGTAATCGTACTTGGGGGGGGGGGGAGACCGCAGATGTGGTCCGGTTGGCCCACCGAGTAAATACGATAAAAAGTATTTTTTTGTACTCTGTGGGTTGTTCACTATGGATGTAAATAAAAAAATAAACAAAATATTCGTTAGACTCCACAGTGGCATGATGAATCAATGTAGCACTTCCTAAAACAAAACTTATTGAAATACGAAAAACGGAGAACACATCTTCAAGTGAATGGTTTAACATTATGAGCCACTTTGTATTTTAGCTCACAGCTCACATCACATCTACTTAATTTAAGCTAGCACCTGCACTTCAAATTACCAATATTACGACCTAATTGACTCGACATCTCCACTTACCCAGATGGAACGACCCCCCTTGCCAACAAGACACTTAACCCCTTGCCCGGTTCAAGCCGAGCTCGAACATCGGTACCAATTCGAGCCGCAACCATCTCCTGGCACTAAAGTGTTTGAAAAACACAGACTGTCCGAAGTATCAGCGCAGATGCGATTAGATTGGAAAACATTCACTCAATTTCCTGGCCGAAAGGGGAGCCGCTGAGCTCCCGTGAGCACTGTGTACAGGCAGCAAGAAATATGAGAGTACATTTTTTACTTACTATTCAGTGTCACTTTCTGAAATTACAGATAGCACACGGCACAGACTCAGTGTGAGTTTACTCAGTTGGTATAGGAAAAAACTATGGCAATTTTAAGTTTTCTGGAAAGTATAGAATCATTATTATCAAATAAATATTACTCTAGAGGCCTACAAACACAACCAAACAACTACTGTTTGTTTTGGGGGTGCAAACGTGGAATAGTTTTGGATTAGATAAACCAGTTTTTGTCTCTTTCGATCGATTTCGATATTCCAGTGACAAAATAAGACAAAAGTTGGAGTTACTAATCCAAAGACACTATGCGTTTATCAATAAGGCCGTAGAAGTGTAGATCATTGAATACGTGATTCTTTTCTTTTAGAAAACGTAAAATCGTAATACCATTTATTTCTTTCACTTTTTTTTTGCCGACGGTATCTTACCACGGCTGCAGTCTAACAAATCCACCACGGTGAGTAGCCGATAGTAAGACGTATATATTTGCTGACGGTACCCAGTCCGCAATCTAAGGACCTACGTTTTTAAATTACTAAGCGTCGCTTCTGCTGACTCTACAATGTGATTTATTCGATTTGCTCGAGACGATATTTGGATTTAATTGATTTTGGATGATGTGGTTTATTTTAGATGCATTTTAAGGTGAGCAATTAGGATTACTATTCCTAGGAAAAAATATTGTGTACCTACTTATGTACGTGGAGAGCGTTTGAGCTTAAAATCTTGAAAACTGGTAAGAGAGAAATTTTCCATATTTTTCTTTTCGGTTTGGATTTCATCGAGTCGATCATCATTTATTATAAGGCCAGTGATAACGTTAGTGTGGGAGGAAGGTCGATACTTTTTTTCTCTCCTTTGGTGGAATAAATTGGCGAAGAAAAATGGAAACTAGCATCGAGTTTATAGATACATGCAAGTCAAATAAATAGCTAAGTAAAGTAGGTACAGTCCAATCAGTCATTTCCAGTCTCATTGTGTTTATCAAAGCAAAGTTAAAAAAAATGAAATTTTGGGAATATTTTTAATGTTAAACGAAATAGCAAAACAGTTTAAAGGAGTTAAGCTATGTTCTATTGAAAGGCTCTTTTTGTTCACCTGGTATCAGTGAGCACACAGATAAATAATGGCTACAAGTCTATAAGGCCCGAATCAATAAAAGCTTGTAAATTTCTATGATTCTAAGCCATTGCGTTACTCGGTCGCATGGCTACAGTAGAACCACCCTATCTCTCATGCCGTAAGAGCCGGCTAAGGAAATATCCAAGGAATGGGATTTTAACTCTGTAAAATAAAACATTCTGCGATCACCAGCCAAATCACCTGCCAAGCTGTGCCAAGCTGTGGTGGTTATGGCAAATTACCCCCTTGTGTGAATTCAAAAAACCTTGAGTTACTTTAGCGCAATCGATTAGAGGTGCATATCTAAAATCTTTTTGTCAGGCGCTTATATCTTTATTTACTAAAAGCTGTCTAAAATACCAATCGTATACATTTTTGAATTTTCACTGCTGCTTCGTGACTTTTAATAATAAAATGTTCTTATATTTGCCTCCCTTTCATTATATAAGCTCAGCTGAGAGATATAACATTTCAGCAGGCTCTACGATGACTCAAGTTATCGTCTTTTTATCGTAGGTTTTCCGCTACGAGACCGTCTACAATACATGCCTATCTGCTTTTTGATTCCTTCCGTAGACACCAGGCTACTAATTTGTCCTGCTAAATTATTCACCGCGGTAGTGGCCACTAACCCAAGCCATCGCGTGAAATCCTTCAAAAAGCGCTGTTTAAATATGATTAAATATTCCCGACGGCACGAATCGCCACACCTCGCTTTATGGGGCCATTATGGAAATGCATGATACATGAGAGAGACTATTAATTGTTGGCGCTGCCTGTTTGGAGAATAATTGGATTCTTTAAAAATTATATTTCCATTAATATGTGTCCAGGTTTTGCCCGCTGTTGAATAGACCTCCACTCCGATATGGCTCCTCTTTCTTGCTTCAAAGAGTTACATTTGCCAGCGACACAACTCCAACAAGCAGTCTCTTATTCCATGACTTCTGTGCTAATAAAGGTTATAAATATTATCTGTTAAATGCTAAATCGTAGTTTCAATTGTAAATATAATTTAATGTCAAATAATTTTTAACTGAAAACTTACTGAGTTAGTGATAATTTTTGTATGCTTAAGGCAAACATGCTGTAAACATCACTTTCTAACTTCCTCGAAACTAGTTCTATAGCGAACCAACGATGCGCATTAGAAATACTTTGAGAGTAACCGGTAAAGGGGCTTATCTTATCATCAGTGCCCGTCATTTTTATACCGTACGCAGCTACTGCCCAGCCATACATTAACGACCCTTGCATGTCCATATAAATTTTCCTTGAATAATGATTTGTTAGTAATCAGATAAACAGAAAATAAACTCGCTCAGAGCGTTCACAAGTTAGATATACTGTGCATGGTTAACTGTGTGTTGTCAACCAATTTATGTGTTTGTTTTTTAAAAGTGGGCTAGTGGTGTCCATGCTTCGTCACGCGGAATGGCTCAGTCTTAGTAAATTAATTTTGAAGTAGGTAAGTAGTGAAATATTTGAGCTCCACTTAAAAGACTTTCTGTTGAATTTTACCACCAGTATTTAATTCAAATTGACACGTTACATATATTACTATAAGTATAGAGCTTTATTGTAGACGAATTGTAATTTTTACGTCTACTTAAAAATTAGAAAACTTGTAAAAACAGGTAGATCTGCAGGAAAAAAACAAAAACTCACTTCAAAAGACAGGGTAACGTAAATATTTTATTTATTTATTATATTTTACAGTCCTGAAAGTGTTTTTATTTTGTGTTGCTATCTTTTTTTGTATACGTCGACATGGTCAAAACAGCATTAGTTTTAGAGATGTAAAGATGATTTTTCTAATAGAATGTCTCTATTCTATTGTTACAACAATACAACCTTTTGTAATAATAATCACGTTCTACTCTGTCCATCCGCTTGTAGATAAGTCTCCCTCAGTCTTATTTTTGATTTCAGTCTTGTTTAGCGCAACCTATCAGTGCACCCCTAGAGGCCACAGGGCTTGAGTCAACACTACATTCATAATTCAATGCTGCAGCTACACGGCATTTTCCCTTTGTTCCGTACTTACCTGTGTGTAATCAAGCTAGTTTTCCCTCATTAGTGCGAGTGGTTACATTAATGGCATAATAAAAGACATAATTACTGCGATGGTTACATAATTATGAGGTTAGGTATACCTACGTACATGATGCAACGGAACCTTTAGAGGGAGATCTTGAAAAACAATTTCACGAACTAGTACCTCTTTAGTCGTTCATCTGATGTTAAGCGACACGGCCGCCCATAACAGTTGCAGTGTCACTCAGAACTTTAAAATAATAAAGTTTCACGTGACACTGCACTGCGCACGTCATCCAGAGACATCACACAGTCTAGTAATCAGATTACTACACTTTGTAATCAGGTCATAAAGTCTCCTTTGCAGTAATTTCAGCCCTTCAAACCGGAACACAGTAGTGCTTGCACACTACTGCTTGGCGGCAGAATAACTGGCAAAGCGGTGGTACCTAACTAGACGAACTTTGCAGAAAAGTCTTACCACCTAGTATAACTATTATATAACTTCCATTTATCATTTTATCACCTTCCATTTATCCACACATTTCCAAACACATTCCTCTATATCGTTTTCCAATACTAAATCACAGTCAACAATTTAACCAAACTGTGCGTTCCACCGCACACGAGGGCGGAAAACGAAAAAACCGCCCTCGTCAACCGCCCGCCCAAATGAGTAATGTCGCTACGTGGCCAGCATTCGGCAGCAGGAGTGAACTAGGAGCGAGTTTTTGGGTCCAAATAAACTATAAAGATTGGTTCTTAATAAAAATGATAATCAATCACAACATTCGTTAACAACTTTTAGCGTGAGTTTGATCATTTGATTAAATGAACGCCTTAACAAAGTTCTTGTAAACAAGCTCAGCTCAGCGTAGCTATTCTCTCAACATTGCCCCTTTCCCCATCTATAATGGACCTCTAGTTACGCCCCTGTCCTGCAGTGATATTTCACTGGTATATGGCGTAGTATTTAATAAATTTTTATGCTTTGGGCGGTTTTGAATTGTGAGTTTTATTGGCGTGGCGGCGGCATCTTAATAGAGGGGCAAAATACGACGGATTGAGTGTTAGGTATGAATTGGTTATTACAGGAGAACATCATTTGTATAATATTATAATATCATAAATACAAAAATAATCGTCCTGCAAGGAGTTAAGGATGAAATTAGCAATTTATTTTAAATTATTAAACTTAGGAAAATATATTTTTTATCTTCTTCGTAATCATCAGTAGCCTGAAAACTTCCACTGTTGAACATGACCATAGGGCGCTACTTTGAGCGGCTGTTTTGCCTTTTATATGAACCGGCTCTGATAGAAACCTACATTTGTATGGATTTCACAGTTTCAATATGTATTCCTAAGAAAGTTGTCAAATTCCGAATGAAATTTCTCCTGTTGCGTTGCAATCAAAGTTACATTGATCACCCTCCATGTAATTGTTACCAGATTAGGATACGTCTTTCGGTTCGGTTGGTTGCCAACTTGCCATTCGATAACATATCTTCCTCATCGATCAATTTTGGGAGCGACGAGACCTGCCCATTGCCATTTCAATGCTAATTTTGAGAGCTATGTCGATGACGGCGACTTTACTTCTACTGAGAATCACCTAATTCTGGATTACATCAAGTTAATTATCTTGTAAATGCATAAATTTATAAACTAGAAGGAACGTATGGAGCTAACAAGACACACATTCCTCGTACATTTTATAATGCAATTAAGTGCCGTCTCATTATAAATATCTGCATAAACATATTTTGAACTTTCATACTGAAGAGAAATGCAATTCAAGTCCTCATGAAAGCAGACTACACTCACTTTACTATGCAAAGATGTGACAAGTAAAAGCGTATGCCAAAACTTCACTACAGGTAACTACAAAGCCGTGTTTGTAATCACACAAGCACGCACACATGCGACGTGAATTTCAAACTTCCACAGCGTTAGTAAACCTTTGACAAAGATTATGAAGATTAAAATGGGGCAGATGTGCCTAAATTTTACATAATACCATTACTAAAATATACCTACGTAATAGTGTAATAATGATTCACACTTGTCACTTTTTTAACTGAATAGTGAAGTACTCTATGCTTACTGTCGTCAAAGGGCGTCACCTGTAGGTAGGTATCGTCCTAATTTGAGGTTCACCGCCTCATATTAAAAACTCTCAGGTCGTCACCAGACGTCTTCTCATGGTAAAAATAAGAAGAAAAAGAACAAGAAAAGAAAAGAAAAAAGTTTAAGTTATGGTTAATAAGGTTTTCAAGAAAAGTTTTAGTTTACACATTTTGTAAGATTAATCCACTAGTTTCTTATAAGCAAGAATACAAATAGGAGGTACCCAACGGTTTGAGTGCGGTAGGTGGGGTCTCTAACTACAAATCAATGTCAAACGACTTGCCTATTCTGTACGATGTAATGATCTTTGCCGTTCCACAGTAGACATAAGCCGATTACCTCACTCGTCTACCGCGAACTAAGCTCGGGGCTAATGCAAAATTATTTAATAAATATTTGCTACAGACCCGGCTGATGAGTAACTTTATAAATTAGATCATCTATTGTTATTTTAATCTGTTTAAACTATTCCAAGTACGATCAGTGAAACTAAAGTAAAAACATGCTTTTTATTTGTACAATACTACGAAGTGTTCTTTAATGTTTGATCCTTGATATTTCCAAGACATTTTACAATAAAATATTTCATCATGGATTATTTTGCATGGAAAAAGTTAGTGTTTTAGCGACAATATCTTAAAATTCACTCAGGTACAGAAAATAATTTCAAAAACCATTTATGTCAAAACTTCAAAACTGTTTTATATTTCAATCCAATAACATCTTTTCGGCACAATTCAGTATTTCATCTTTAAGCTGATCATTGAATAGACTTTTCCGCTATAAACAATAAGGTCTTTATTGATTAAAATTTAAGAGGTTTCACCCAAAACTTATAACGACAAAATCCTGGCATGTGCCTAAGCTATTGAGACAGTTGCACAGATTCATCAAATGCGTGTACAACTGTACACTCGACGTCAGAACAAAGATCAAAGCGGCCCTTTATTTTTATTTGTCATGTGATTTACACCACTGACGTGAAACCATTAATAAAATTTTGTTTTGCACGAATGTGGAAAGAGTTATGTACTGAAAATATGCAATGTTACATGTCTCATTCTAAATTAAGTATTGTGCGGGAAGCGGGCCGCTGCACGATGTATCTTTTAAAAATAAACAATTAGCTGTTTGATTCGCAAATGCATCGCATTCAAAATTTTGACTCTACACTTTGGCAGCGTAAGCCGGGCCCTTTCTAGGTGGACTGACGATCTGGTGAAACCCGCAGGAAGCCCATGGATGCATGAGGCGAGCAGATCATGGAATCACCTGGCAACTTTGCATGGTCTTCTACTCTTCTTAATCCCTAAGGCCCAAATAATGGGGAAATATGAACATCCTAAGATGGGTATAATATTCTTATTCTATAGTTTAGTATGTATTATGGTATTGCAAGTTTGCCTTGTAAAAGTACCAAAAATAGCCCATTACTATACTTGATTTTCACTTTAATCAATTTGAAAGTTCATATAAGTAATTATAGAATTTTTTGTCACTAAGGAAATCAAGTAGATGGTTGTAGTGACTAAAAAAATAAAATAAAAAAATAAGTTATATTCATAGTTGAAAATTATGGGTAGGTAACCTTCGTTTTAGAATCTTTTGCACATTGTGCTAATGCAAATCTGATGGGAACAAAAAAAACTAAAATAAATAGCTGCAAATTGCACCTTGTTAACTAAACAATAGTCGCAAATAAGTTTTTCCGATCCTTCTGAACAACATATCAATTACAATAATTACAATAGTTACAAATCACCTTAATTTGTTAAAGGTTAAAGAACTCTGTTGAAATAATAAATTTTATACCCATGTGTTATTTTTATTAGCTAGACGGGCTACATGTTTGTACTCAACTACGCACTAAGTATCGTAGTCACCTATTTTGTCGCGGTCTCAATTTTCCAAGTATAAAAAGTACTCATGTTGGTCCCTGTATTATAAAACACAATTAAATACAATTTTAATTATATAATAAGCAAACTAAACTGTTAGCTTATTTCATTTCTGATTTTTGGAACCAAATATCAATAATTTGTGATTGGATGATTCTACCTGATGCAGGAAAATCAACACGTTCATTATTTATTACGTAGGATGGTTTCTGCGAAACGAAAAACTAATTTCATGCTCTGTTGAATCTGATAAGTGATGGAACATAATGTTTTTAGTTTGAGGTCGAATGGGTGAGCTTTTAAGGTTCTTTGTATTTGTAAATGAGTTGCAATGATTCACAATTTGTATCTAGATAATAATATATGTTAACCAAAGCATTATTCAAACTGTGTCATCACGACAGAGATATAGATCAAAAGTACTACCTAAAGTCATGATGGTGAGTACATTTTTAAGTCAAGTTTTCTCGATAGTCCCCCTTCGAATTCCCGCTATATTTATAAGGAAGCCATTCACGAGAACACGACGATGTGGAATAACAGAAATTCAAAAGCTTCAGGAACAAAATAAAACGGAAGGTGTTGCGGAAGGCGGCGTGTTCTTATGGGGAGTCTTATTGTAGTTGCGAGGAAAGTTGCTACGACACGCGATATTGTGATTTTTTTAATCAAATGGGGCGGTGGCACTTTTAGAGCTCGTATTATGAAATACCACCAGATCCAATAACATCAGCTGCATGCTCGAAATTGAACTTAAAAAAAAACAACGAATTTAACGTACACTGTAAATGAAAACAAAAACCTATGACTGTGATTATTAGGCTAAACTTTACATATTATACGGATATTAAGTTTTTTACTTTTTTAGCTAGGAAAATGCAAGCAAGAGTATTTAGTATAAATAAAACTACCGGCAGAGAATAAAATAATCCACAGTGGTAGCAGACATCAAAGTTAGGTGGACCGTATAATAAGGTATAAGTAGGTATGTACTTTACCTACACAATGTCCCTGAACCAAAAATAAATCCTTTGTTCCTGTAATACTTTAATGCACTTTGGTGATAAGTGATAAGCTAATGACTCACACGGATGCACCTGCTCTAATGCCATCGATCATACTCAACAGTATGCAAACTTGTCTGCAAGCGTGTTATGGTTGGGAAAAAATTACGCAAAGTGCGTGGCTTAAAAATTAGACAGTAATGGTAAACTTCAATATAGCCACTTCTAAAGAACTTGGTAAGAAGAAAGAAAAGGAAACATTACAAGAAAAAAAAAAGCCTTTCTTGTAGAAGTTTCTTTCATTTCTTTCCTTCTCGTGTAGGCAAGTGATATAATTCTAGAATTTTCAAAGAACCTATACTCAAAGTCTTCCGCCTTCCGACCTGGATTAGCTGTTGTCTCGGTTACAGCCTGGTTCGACCTATTATAAGCTTTATTATTCTGTGTTGATAGTTAACTTGCCTTGACAGAAAACTGCATTGTGTAGTAATGCACTAACTGAGACTATATTAATTAAGATTTTGTTTTCATTAATTGTTCAGGGGCAAATGGGAACTGATGGTACAATAAAAGAGAGGCCTATACTCAGCAGTGAGATTTTGATGATGATATTGATGATGAATTAGAAACGGTAAAATGTCCCCACAAAACGAAACCAGTCGAGTTGTTAGAGATATCTGCCCCCCTAAAAAACAGAAAAATATTAAAAATATTTATACAACAAAGTTGTAATGATAAGGTGGTGGTAGGATATTTCTGCATAGTTCGTCTATTTAGGTACTATTGCTCTGTCTGCCTGTTATTCTGTCGCCACACAATAGTCTGCAAACACCGTGTCTCTTAACATCAGGCGAACAACTAGCTCATCACGTCAATCATGTTAAATAAAATTAAAAACTCTCTTAAAAATCAAAATTGAAACTTTTGAGTCCATAATGTCGTGTATTAGAACTATCAGCTTAGTATACCTAGTTCTAGAACGCCAAATATTTGCCGTGCAGTTAGCTCGCCGCCTGTTAGCGACGCGCTCATGAAGGCTCTATATCTTAGGTTTTTTATAGATTCCCTTTTTAAGCTGCTGTCAACGTATACCTATGTAAATAATAGAACAAAAGTCTGTGTCAATCAGGGAACGCGAGCGGGCGTATTTTCTTGCGCTGCGCCAATTTTCTCTGTTTTTCTAGTTTATTTGTACAATTTACCTTCTTATTCGCATTATACACACGTTCGAGTAATACTCGCATCTATTATTTCGTCGCATCCGCGAGGCCCGACTCTAACAAAGTCCTCCGGCCGGATCATATGAACTTATGTTTAGGACACCACCAGCGCAACACAAAATGGTGGGGACTCGAAGCACGGCGCGGCGAGAAAAAGAGCAATGTGAACTTGAGCAGCAAAAAGGACCGAATGAGGAGGTACACGATTGTACAGTAACTGTAAGTACAGCAGCTCATGTTGAAAGGCAAAGCCCAGCGGTCTCGCTACACTTCGAACCAGCGAAGAGCACAAGGGTCAGAGAACGTAGCCAAACGTCATCTGCAAAAGCGAGACGGGCACATTTGCTATTAGACGCTGCCAAACAGAAAGCCAAGATACAGATGGAATTGATAGACAGACAGCTAGAAGTTGATATAGCAGAACTAGATGACGAGAAGGAAGAATACAGTCCACACGAAAGTTACACTCAAGATGTGGAGCAATGGCTCGATCGAAGTCGCCACGAAATGATGCAGTCAGCCCCCGACAATGGTCAACCTTCGGGTGAGCTGCATACGCCAAGGGCACGAGCGACTGACACGCTAAATGTCATTGTTTCATCGACACCTGCAGCAGCACCTGGACACCCTAACTTGCCGCAGCCGTCGTCACTTGCACCGCCACATCTGCTGATGGAATTACAGCCTCAAGCGTATCTCACTGAGGCTGCTCAGATGCTAGCCGGTGTATTGAAGGATATGGTTCATACGAGTGTACCGAACAGTAACCTGATGACTCGATTGTGCACGCCAAAGGACCTGCCTGACTTCTCAGGAGATCCCCTAGAATGGTTGCAATTTAAACAGGCTTACATCGAGTCAACCGAGTTGTGCAATTTTAGCCCCAAGGAAAACATGTGGAGATTGCGAAAGTGTCTACGCGGAGCGGCTAAGGATGCAGTAGCAGCTTTACTCATCACAGCGAGTCCACCGGATAAAATTATGTCGACCTTGGAGCTACAATGTGGTAATCCTGAGATCATTATTTCCAGGATCATACAGGACATAAAGAGATTGCACCCGATGTCACATGATTACCACAAAGAAATTGTGCCATTTTCAGTGAAGGTACAAAACCTGATAGAGGCCGTGAGAGCAGTCGGACAAGAAGAGTACTTGCAAGGTATGAGCATTGTTTCGATAATATTGTCTAAACTTCCCACAATATTGTTGTCCAAATGGTCCGACTACAGTTTTCCGCTTATCACTGAAAAACAAAAGTTACGATTGATAATCTTGTCAGATTTTTTGAATGAAGAAGCATTGAAGATATCTACAACGTCAAATATAAACTTCATGAATATCCGAACTGACAACCGCACTGACAGATATCGTAAAAATTATGACAACACGACCAATCGCGTACAAACAATATTGTTACAATCGGAGCAAAATGATGATTACTGTAAGTTTTGTCGCCACGGGAAACACAAGCTGACCGATTGCAAACAATTTAAGAAAGCTTTGCGAAAAACAAGATGGCAATACGTAAAGCGCTCCGGGATATGCTACAAATGCTTACTGTCACACCATAACCGTCAGACGTGCACAGCGCCGGTTTGCGACAAGGAGAACTGCGGCGAGTCGCACCATAGCCTGCTACACTACGATCTGGATAAACGAAGGAACGAAGCCGAAAACAACGACTTAGAGCTAAAACCACCTTTACTAATGCCAGCCACAACGACCTCTGTCAGTAGTACACAAACAGTGGCGCACATAAACGCAAATGAGTGCAGAGTATTGTTGAAAGTAGTTCCAATACGTATACATGGCAATAACGGAATATTTGATACAAATGCACTGCTGGATGACGGATCGACTGTGTCGCTAATGAGCGCTGAGCTAGCGAAACGCGCCGGTATCCGTGGTCGTCCCGAGACGATGCGCGTTCGCGGCGCCTGGTATGATAACGAACTTGTATGTAACTCGGTGGTCGCGAATGTTAATATTTCTAACATGGACAGAAAGGTATTTAATGTAAGATTTCGATGTGTAGATAGCTTAAACTTACCGGTGCAGCATTTTTGTTTGGTCAAATGTAGTCATTATGTAAACTTAATGAGCATAAAAGATAGCTTATGTACGGATGATGTAAAACCTGAAATTCTAATAGGTCAAGATAATTTTCATTTATTGTATCCCATTGAGGTAAGGGTAGGAAAGCCACATGAGCCGTCTGCTACTTTAACTCCCCTAGGCTGGTGCATGCACGGTTCGTTTCGAGCGGCGCGCCCCATCGGCCAAGCTGCGGTCTCAGCGGCGACGCATGCAACGTTGTTCGTAAGCTCGTGTGATACTCCGGCACCTACCACTGCCACCGGTGTAAATGAAGAACACTCACTGCGGGAACTTCACGAAGAGGTACGGCGCTCGTTTGCCGTTGACTCTATAGGAATATCAGGTAAGCCTCGTGAAAATATTAATAACGTGCGCGCTGTCGCTCAGTTAGAGAAAACCGCTGAACTCATTGACGGTCGCTGGCACGTAGGTCTACCGTGGAAGGATGAGTCCTGTACGATGCCAGACTCTTATCCTAACGCTTTGAAGAGGCTAAAAGGGATAGAAAGGAAAATGAGTCGGAATGAAGGGTTTTCTGATAGGTATAGAGAGCGTATCAATCATTTATTAGAAAATGATTTTGCGGAAAAACTTTCGGTGGTTCACCCTGCTCCAAGGACGTGGTATCTCCCCCACTTTGGGGTGGACAACCCTAATAAGGCTAAATTAAGATTAGTTTTTGATGCCGCGGACGAAGTTGATGGAAGGAGTCTAAATAGCTATTTACTCACAGGACCAGATTTGTTGTTGTCTCTATTTGGTATAATGCTGCGCTTTAGGGAAAATAGAATAGCAGTAACAGGTGACATCAAAGACATGTTCCTTAGAGTCAAAGTACGCCCGGAAGATCAGCACGCATTTAGGTTTCTATGGCGAAATAGTGCTACTGAACCGGTAGATACTTACGTTATGACTTCTCTGATATTCGGGGCCAACTGCTCTCCGTTTGTGGCTCAATTTATAAAAAACTTTAATGCACGGCGATTTGAGTCTTCATTGCCAGCAGCCACGGATGCTATTTGTAACTCGCACTACATGGATGACTATATACATAGTCTACCGGACGAAGCAACCGCAATTGAGATTGTAAGAAATGTTTCTAAGATTCATAGGGATGGTGGCTTCGAAATCCGCAACTGGACGAGTAATAGCGTTGCCGTGTTAGATAGCGTTCCAAAAGAAACCTTAGGCACAGCTGCAGTAAAATTCAAAGTTGGCCAGCACTATCAAGGTGAACGCACGCTTGGGCTGATTTGGTACCCCGGCGAAGATGAGTTAGGATTCGACACGTCAATGAAGCGCATACCCGAAAATATTATTTTAGGAAGGGCTAGACCGACTAAAAGGATAATGCTGCGAGTTGTGATGTCAATTTTTGACGTTTTTGGGTTCTTAGCGCCGTTCACTATTCAGGGTAAAATAATGTTGCAAGACGTGTGGCGTCTTAACATTAGCTGGGATGACGTCATACCCGATGATGTTTACGATAAATGGTGCAAATGGCTTAGTTTGTTAAAAAATATAAGTCGCATACGTATACCAAGATGTTATCACAATGTTGTATCTTATAACGCAGGCAAGAATAAGGTAGAGCGAGAGCTGATCGATGATAATCCGTTGTCTAAATTACACATTTCTTCTTCAGCGACCGCGACAACAGCCGCGACGGCCAGTACGCGCGATTTTGGTGCTACGGGCGGCGGCTACGAAAGGATTGAAGCATCTACATGTGCTACGACGATACGAAATGGTCCAACTGCAAGTACAAATGACAGTTATAGTTGTTTACAATTGCATACATTTGGAGATGCCTCTGGCAAAGCGATGTCTAGTGTCTCGTACTGGCGATGGGTTCGGGATGGCGAGGTTCATGTTGGATTTATATCAAGTAAATGCCGCGTCATGCCGGTTAAACCTCTGACCATCCCACGCGCCGAGTTACAGGCTGCTTTGCTAGCTGCACGACTGGCAGATACTGTTTTAAAAGAACAGAGAATGATACCTGAGCGACGTTTCTTTTGGTCTGACTCCACTACAGTGCTTCAGTGGATAAGAAATAACACACGGTCGTACAAAACGTTTGAGGCTAACCGACTAGGAGAAATTGATGAACTTACTCGAATTGATGAATGGAGATATGTGCCAACGAGTTTGAATGTAGCTGATTTAGCCACTCGAGAGGAATTTGACGAGTTGTTATTTCACGGTGAGTGGTTTGCGGGACCTAAGTTTTTGTATAACGATGAATTCTCCTGGCCCGCAGATGTCAATCATTGTAAGAGCGAAGTTGACGTGAATTGTGTAGCTGTGTTGCAAAAAATTGCAACTGCGGCTGACGTACCCGTTCCAGATTCAGGGCGATTCTCCTGCTGGCTCCGATTGCTTCGTTCTACAGCGGTTGTACTGAAATTCATAGACAAGTGCAAGGGACTCACCAGTAACGTAGACTGCGTCGCGATGGCTCAAGCTGAGGATCTACTTATAAAGAAAGTGCAATCCGACTCCTTTCCTGCTGAAATATCGGCATTAAGAAATGGATCGTTTGTATCACGTGAAAGTAAATTGCTTACCTTGTCACCGTACCTTGATGAAAGCGGCCTGTTAAGAGTCGGCGGTCGCATAGATGCAGCGGCAGACGTAGGTATGGATATGAAGAGACCTATAATATTAGATGGCAAACATCGTATAACACGTCTACTTATAAGGTACTTACACATCAAAGCTGCGCACGGGAACCAGGAAATGGTGATAAATAACCTTAAACAGAAATACTGGATTATTAGAATGAGGCCTACAGTGAAACAAGTGGTTTCAAGTTGTATGTTTTGTCGCATAATGAGATGTAAGCCACAAGTACCTAGAATGGGAGATTTGCCTCAAGCACGAGTAGCTCATCATCAGCGACCTTTCAGCAACTGTGGTCTGGATTTATTTGGCCCTATGGAAGTCACCGTGGGAAGAGGGAGACAGAAAAGGTATGGGGTACTTTTTACCTGTCTGACTGTGCGGGCTGTACATATAGAGATAGTTAATTCGCTAACAACAGATTCGCTCATTATGGCACTTCGACGTATGGCAGCCCGCCGAGCTTGGCCCAGTCATCTTTATTCAGATAACGGCACAAATCTTCGAGGAGCAGATAAGGAGTTACAGTTGGCTACACATGGTCTGGATACAGCTGCTCTAAGGAACTTCGGAGTGAATAATGCCATGGAGTGGCATTTTATTCCTCCCAGTAGTCCTCACTGGGGTGGGGCATGGGAAAGGCTAATTCGAAGTGTAAAAACGGCACTTCGAGTGATATTGAATGAACAAGCGCCACGAGAGGAAGTTTTAAGCACATTGCTGGCGGAAGTGGAAAATATGGTCAACAGTCGTCCGTTAGCGCACGTATCAGTTGAGCCTGACACCGTTGAAACTTTGACCCCAAACCATTTCCTGCTAGGCAGCTCGTCAAATATGCCCATAATAGGGTCATTTGACGACTCTGATCTATGTTTGCGAAAACATTGGCGTAGAGCACAACGGTTTGCAGATATGTATTGGCGTAGGTGGGTGAAAGAGGTACTACCTGACTTACTGCCGCGAAGAAAATGGAACGAAGAGGCGAAACCTCTACAGGTGGGAGACTTAGTTTTAGTGGTCGATCCTGAAAATCCTCGAAACACCTGGCCAAAGGGAGTTATTGAGCACGTGTATCCAGGTAAGGATGGACGGGTCAGACTGGTCGACGTGAAGACTAAGACTGGTGTTTGGAAGCGGCCAGCAGCCCGCGTCGCTGCTATTTCACTTGAGGTTGAGTGCTGAGCCAGCACTAGGGTGGGGAATGTTAGCGACGCGCTCATGAAGGCTCTATATCTTAGATTTTTTATAGATTCCCTTTTTAAGCTGCTGTCAACGTATACCTATGTAAATAATAGAACAAAAGTCTGTGTCAATCAGGGAACGCGAGCGGGCGTATTTTCTTGCGCTGCGCCAATTTTCTCTGTTTTTCTAGTTTATTTGTACAATTTACCTTCTTATTCGCATTATACACACGTTCGAGTAATACTCGCATCTATTATTTCGTCGCATCCGCGAGGCCCGACTCTAACACCGCCAATAATGCTGAGGTGGAGATTTATTTTGCTGATCGCACCCAGCTAATTACTACACCTCATTGCATTGTGGTAAAAGGAAAAGGCGATTTCACTAATAAAGGCCAACCAAACACAACATCTGGATGATCGAATGTTAAGTCTATCGTTGATACAAAAGGCACCTTTTAAAATGTTTTTAACTTTGTTTCTTCCGGCCTTTCAACTCGGCCAGAAATGTACCTACATGCGTGCCGTGATAGAACAATTAAAATAATAAATCATTAATATACTCCACTCTTTTTTTATTTCATCTATGCTCTACTCTAAGACGATTATTTACTGCAACTCTTCCAAGCCAAGGTTTGCAAAGATTTAAGACTCAATAAAATATATCACGTCCCTATTACATAGACTATGAAATATAGTAAAGCTTAATTTTATTTGGATTTTATTCCAAAAGAGCATACAAAACAATAAAAGTGCTCTTTTGTGAATATGTTAGGTTAAATAAGTACTGAGGTTAGGTGCTCCTGAGAAAGAAATAGATTTGTAGTAAAGTATTAATCGCAACCTCTTATACCTTTCTCCATAACGTAATTCAGTGAGTCACAAAACGCCCCGTTATCAAAAAGGCCCTTTGTAAACAGAGCCGACTAAAATGTGGTGCAACGTACTGGCCAATGTACTGGGCAATGGCGTGCGATGCGCCGCAAATATTTGCACAGTTGTTTAGCGAAGGTACTGCAAACGCGGTTTGGTGCAGAAATACATGTGCCGTTTAGAACCTTGGTGCATTGAGTTTTTCGGAATTTCAGGATATTTAGTGTCCTATTATTTTTGTGTGAAGTTTTTAAACTAATATCTGATGCTTATTCTATGCACGTCGTATTTTTTGAGCTTACTTTTTTACGACATTTTTGACTGTATAACCTGTATTTTAGAGACAAAAATTAAACTTTCTGAATTCTGGACACTGAAATTTACGAAGTAGAATTTGAACTGCATTTCATTAGGATTTTATACCAGTGTCACTAATCTTCCACAGTTCGTCTATAGAGGTGTGAGCACTGTATATTGTGTAATCCTATTTATGAAAAAATACTTTGCGGAGTTCACATTTTCAATGCGTACCGTCACACGTTCTCGACTTACACAAAAGTCAATACGACATGGCACTAATTGTTTTGTAAATTCTTGATTGCACATTGAAGTTCGTAGAACAAAGCCTCGTTAATTAATGATCAGTTTTCAGGCTGATTGGTTACATACAAATATTCAGTGTTCAGTGGCCTTAGGTCAGTGACATTTACCTGATAAGGTACGTTGGCCCTAACCTAATGTACCTACCTATTATGATGAGGTAATTTCATAACAAGGTGTGAACGACCGTGAATATCAGTCTCAAATCATGATTTTTAATAAGCGGTCTTTTAATTAATGTATAGGAACCATTAAATAACTGCAGTTGTATAAAACATACAGCCACCTCCAATGACAAAAGAGAAAATTAAAACGTAAAGTTATTTAGTCCGAAATAAAACTAGAAAAATCTGTAAAGTTTAAAATAGTAAGTACATTTAACGGGTTAGTCACTCATTCTGAGTCACGGCGACTTATTTATAATTGCCCAGTCGCCACCACCGGGCGAAATGACAACCCGTTTGATGCGGTGTTGACTGATCGCTGGGAATATCGACACTCGTGTTTAGTGTTCCGTATGTTTGTTTATAGTTTGTATTACGGAGTTGGATTAATGTTGTTGATTCTATTATGGCGTGAGGTTGTGCTGAAAGCTGAGAAACTATTTTGATGGTCAAAGATGTCAATCTGTAGATCGACGAGAAACAGTGGTAAAGATTTGCTTAAAAAATTTCGTTCTAGTTGCATGAAATCATCTTTTTGTTTATAGCAGTTGAAAATTGAACGTTTATGAACATTATTATAAAACCTTAATAACATAATTGTCATAATTATATTTTGGTAATAATAACTTTGATAGCAATCATCATCATCAACAGCCGGAAGACCTCCACTACTGATCATTAGCCTCCCACAGAGCGCCACTTTGAGCGGCAGCTCGCCTCCTGCATCCATCAGCTTCTCACGGTTATCACCATTGCAGGTCGTCGGTTGATAGCAAAACAACGAACGAATTTTCTGGATTCGTAGTCACGGTTATATAGCCTTCGTTGCTTTATTCATTGAAAATCAAAAGTATTTCTGCGCTGATCTCTAAACTAAATCGTATCTCACAACCTGTAACCACATAGTAGGTAGGTACCCCATCTATAGGTGCGTCGTGTGAGTAATCAGTGAAAACGGCTGCGACGCGGAAGACCTTGTATTGTCATATTAATGGCAACTCCTGCGCAGAACGACGGTGATTCACTGGTAGCGCCGATTTGCAATCGTTATTTTAACTGTTATGATTATAGGTGGTTACTGCGTTGTCAAAATCAAATGAGTAATCAGAAGTACGAAAATTATTTTGGAAAAAAACGTCAGAATAATTTTGATGACCATTATTACAATTTATAGATATTAAAAATGTTATGGAAAGACATTTCTCCACATTATTTCCGCAGTTACAAAATAATATAGTCGTCCCAGAAGGTTGTTTTGAGCGATGATAACTCAGTTGGTGGTGAGGTTGGTCTTGCGTTGCGCAGATCACAAGTTCGATCCTGTAATAAGCTTCAATTGAGCTTTCGGTGAAGGTAAATGTTACTATGAAGTTGTAGCATAGGGTGGAGTATTTTCTAATAGTGTTCGTTTAGATATACATAGCTATAAGTTAGGACTTTATCGCCAACCACTTAACAATGTTTCAGCGTGTTCATGTTAGAGCCAGTTTCCAATTATTTTTTATTTATTTGTTTTTTATTACTGCATTCATGTACATCATTAAAATAGGTAATATACAAAAACAAGTATTACATAATACACAAGATCTTAAATAATTAGGTTGGTAGGTTGACATGAGCCCTGGAAGGGCGATTGCATGTAAGTATGTGTGAGTCAGACCAAAAACAATATTATTATACATCAGTCAATTCTATGATACATACATTATTCTATGGTAGTCTATAACATTTATCCCTATTGTTTTTCTTTTAATCTGCGCATTGCTATTAATTTAATTTTCGTAGTCAACTTCAATTAATCCATTATATATAATTGTCTTATAACTTTAGTGGTGTTAATATTATTCTTCTAATATACATTTATAACAGATAAACAATTAATTAAAATAAATTATAAAAATATGTAATCGTGTGTGTATAGTTTGCTTAGGTTATTTATGTATTTATAATCAAGAGATTGAATCATTTGTCCAAATGTTTGTCAGGCTTAAACTCTGCTATTGTGTAATATTTTTTTTTTTAAGAAGATAAGTCTTTAAATTTTTATTGAAACGGGAGGTACTTATTAATCCCGAAGTAGCGTGTGTCATGTGATACGTTTATAATTGACAAAAAAGAAGAACATATCTTTGTCTATGTGCTTGCTTAGTCTATGGTAGATTAGCACTGTGTGTAAAGAGAAATAAAAACTAATCATCATCATCATCATCATCATCGTCATTAACAGCTTGGAGACGTCTACTGCTGAACATAGGCCTCCCCCATAGAGTGGCCACTCGCCATCCATCGTCTCCCCGCGGCTTTCATCAGCTAGGCGATTATGTAACTTGATTGCAACCAATAAAAACACAAAAATGTATGGATTTGACAGTTTCAATACGCAGTTTATGTGCATAGTTACTATGAAAATTTTCATATTCGGAGAATGAAATTTCTCCTGTTGTATTGCTGTCAAAGTTACGTAATCACCCCACAGGTCGTCGGTCCATCTAGTGGGGGCCTACGCTGCGTCTTCCGGTTCGTGGTCGCCACTAGAAAACCTCTTCCCCATCGGTTATCAGTTCTACGAGCGATGTGATGTGAAAACTAATATGGCTCAGTAAATAATTTTCTTTACGTTACCATTTTTACAATTGTTACTTGGCCCGGCATGTGAAATCTGGACAATTGTATCCTGATATAAAGAAACTAAGAATGAATAGATGACTCACGTAATGGCGTGAGTCATCTATTCATTTGCTACTCATAACATTATAAGAACATTTCGTTCTTCGGAACTCTGGTGACTTCCACAACACTGGGGTTGTCAAACTTATCTTTAGCGCGCTGGTCCGCAGCAAACTTGAAGCTAGTGCTTGTTTTTGGCATCCACATGAGAGCAAGTATACCTTCATGTTAGAAAAGGTACAAAAGGCATTTTTGAGGTATCTTTACAAGCGCTTGTATGCGTATCCGACTAAATTCTTGCTAGGCTGTCTCGGGTAGAACTCGTTAGAGGTTAGAAGCGACTAGCTAGTAACTATCTTAAGATTCTTCGAGGGCATGTTGATGCACAGGATCTCAATTGCAAGCTGTGCCGATTATTTGTTCCTGACAATTACCGCCGGAGCAGGAAGCACAGGTTGTTTGCATTACCAAGAAGCAGGACTGTAGCTCGCTCAAAATCACCCATACCAAGATCCCTCACTGCGCTCAATGATCTCATCGACGCGAGCCCTCGCTTTGATGTTTTTGCTGATGGATGGAAGCTGGTTTTGTAGGAATGTTTGGATTACTGTGAGATGAATGTATGAAAGCGTTGTAGTGGTGTTAGGTTATAATTATTTTTTTCATTATAAGTAATTTAATTTGTCATTTTAATGAGTAATAAATTTTTTGTAAGAAAATGGCAACTCTTTTTGCTTTAATAACTACCTATATACTTTTAAGACTTATCCACAATTTGACTATTTGTATACTTAAATACTTATTGTTGTTATCATTTATTTAATTTCTTTTTAATTTCATCATCATCATCATCAACAGCCTGAAGACGTCCACTGCTAAACATAGGCCTCCCCCCGGGAGCGCCACTTAGAGCGGCTGCTCGCCTCCTGCATCCATCACCAGGCCAGGCTTTCACCAGGTCGTCGGTCCACCTAGTGGGGGGCCGGCCTACGCTGCGTCTTCCAGTTCGTGGTCGCCACTCGAGAACCTTTCTTCCCCATCGATTGTCAGTTCTACGAGCGATGTGGCCTGCCCATTGCCATTTCAACTTGCTAATCCTAAGAGCTACATCGGTCACTTTAGTTCTCCTGCGGATCTCCTCATTACGGATCATATCTCGCAGAGAAACACCGAGCATTGCTCTCTCCATAGCTCGTTGCGCGACTCTGAGCCTAGTAATGAGGCCAACAGTTAGAGACCACGTCTCAGTTCCATAAGTCATCACTGGCAACACACATTGATTGAAAACTTTTGTTTTTAGGCTTTGTGGTATTTTGGACGAAAAGATAGGTCGAGGCTTCCCGAACGCTGCCCAGCCGAGTTGGATTCTTCGGGCGACCTCTTTGTCGAAGTTGTACCTACCCAAATCTTTAATTTGCTTTTTAATTTACTTTATGCAATTATTCGTTATTATAATGAAATATTAGAATTGAAAAATAATGATTTCTTAAATAATTAGTGTAAGTGGTTGTTTGTTAACCGTTCTCATTATTATGATGATAAATAAATAATAAATAAATAAGTCGGCACACTTTGTACCTACAGTTCCCAGCTCGAGGCATCAGAATCTATGTACAGTTGTACACCAAAGCCTCCTCCTCTAGGTTTACAATTTCCAAAACGTTCTTGCTACAATGCTTGTTATTTAAAGCTGTGAACATTGGAAAGCGAACCTGTCGAATGGGACCCTCTACCTCCAGTTGCAATATTGTCGGTGACTCGGCACGATCCGACAGTTCGGCTAGATAGACTGACATCGGGCTTTTAACGTGCACCTTTTTTAACAGGCCCTATGTTTTGGAATAAGAAACACTGAGAATGGCTAAACCAAAAGGTCTATAAACAACAATAGAGAATCCGGCTAGCAAAAATGAAAACAGCTCAACTGCTATAAATTAAAGCAGTAGCAAACTTTATCATAAGCTGATGATGATGATGATCTGATTTTGGAATTGATAATATTATATTACTTACTTCAATCTTAAGAGGTGATAAAATACTATTTTAACCATCATATAAGACCGACAGTCTTAGTAGTTGCAAAATTTCTTTTCGAAAATATTTAGGAACGAAAAGTATTTTTGCCAGTAAAAGCTTTATGAGAAATAATAATATAGATCCGCCAATAATAGCACAGTTAAGTATAGATCTAAATAAACAAAAACATTTTGGCTCCACTTTTCCGAACACTACGAGCAAAAGAACATTGCAATGTTTATAGTACAACTCAAACTAACCGCTACAGGGTTGAACGCTACAAGTTCTCGAGTAGACCGGCCAACTAAACAATTCTCTAGTGTCCACCACCGTTGGCAACCCTGCCAAGTCCGCAACTTCTCGTCTACCCACAATCCTGAAACAAACAGTTGAATAAATTTAATCTTTATGCTGTAGAATTAAAGATCAAGACAATGAAGATACAGGCAGAATCGAGTTTGTACAAGCTAGTTTAACAACATTTGCAAAAACTGAATACATGCAATCATAAACCTTATGTAGTTAAAATAGAAGTGATGAAAATAATCCTGAGCGCAATAATAAGTTTGTTTGAGAGTTATATTCAAAACTGGACAGTGTTAATTGTAACAGTTCTTCGTTGAATAGTTATCATGCATTATTGTGAAGTTTTGTAATGGAGCCAAAATGCTTCTGAAGCTTTGTACCACGTTTCCCACTTTATTGTAGAGAAACTTTAAAAGGTTGACAGTCATTAAATCATCTATTTAAAAAAATAAACATTTAAACCTCGTAACTTACTTTCACTTAAAAATGTAAATAGTATCTTCATAGAAATAAATCCAAAACATCTTTAAACACCTAATACTACCTCTCAGTGTTCTTTTAAACTTGAATAAAATCACGTTATTCAAGTCAGAATATTCAGTTCCGGGCCAAATCTTTTCTCTTTAAGACCACATATTTCCTAAATTTCTTTGGAACACCTCCCATGCATCAACTTTACTTCCACCTCGTGATCTGTACTAACCTCAAACATCACTTTAGAGCGTACGACACGATTTGTATCTATTTTATTTCCATAAAATTAACTATTACAATTAAATATCATGAATACCGTATATTATCTTACACCCATTAAACACAATTACAATAAATGATTGTTAAATTAAAGGTACAGTAATATCAGAGACATCTTGAGGAATTGTAACTGAACATTATCGCAAAAAAACAGCATGTTTATTAACAAAGTTGAGAACAAACCACATGCTATCTATACACCAGTACCTACTCATAATAAACCGATCAGTTTGTTGAATAATTGAATAGTTTTTTGATCTTCCGACTCAAATAAAAGTCGTGACCACTAAACGTCCTAGACTTGCGGGTAACCACCTAGCTTCACCAGCCACACCCATCAATCTATGCTCTCCACAATGAATGGACAGACTCTGTGTATTGCAAGCCATATTTTGAACTACCCGCTTTATTTTCAACCTTATTACTTAGAATACAGAGTCAGCGTTAACGCAAAGATTAAATTGCGAAGGCGGACCGTGGTTAAGAATTGATTGTGGAACTCTTTATAGGGCTTAATGAAAGAATTGAAACATATAGAAAAGGCTTGGAAGTTTCGAAGGATCTGATCGCCCGATACGTTTCCGTTAGAGAAGGAACGGAGCGTAGTGGCTTGTTTTGTGCCGCAGCTGCTTTTAAGACATTTTATTGGGAAGAAGGAACGATGTAGTTAGTTAAAAATAAAGTACGTTGCTTAATGTTGTTTCAATTATTGTTGTCACAGTATACGACTTAATGAAACTAAATTTATCTATGTTTTTCATCGATAGTACTCTAGCAGCGCACTGGAATCAATACTTAAGTAGTTACAAATATAGATCAAGTCAAATCCAACTTGTGAAAACTAGGAAATGAGAAGAGCCGTTTAGCTACTGCATCAGGAATCGAAGCAACAGTGGATTACAGCAGTTTAGCTACTTATCGGAAGGTGAACTTTAATACTTAATGATAGCATTCCGCTTAGTGCGTATAACTTAAAAAAAATGTACGTACTTAAGTAGTTAACTTATGGGGCCAATTGGTTTCAAATTTAAAGGCTTTAGTTGACAGATCTACAACTACTAAAACCCTGAGCCCTGGAGTCGATGCAAAGTCTTGGGAAAATTGGGAGGTACAGGGACTGACATACGAGTCGGTCATCGTCATCAAGACTAAGGGCAAGATGAGACTGCACGAGAGCGTTCCGCACGCGGTGGTTGCAGTGTCGCGGCACACCGGGACTTTCGTTTACTACGCCGACGATGAGGAAGACGCCATCAGCCGTTTCGTGCAGCGTGCGATGGCTGCATCACCGAGGGCCATCCGCGGGTACAACTTGCAGATGGCCATCAAAGATCGAAACGTGGCGGTAACAGAAGTCCTGGTCCGGGAGGAGAAGGCGGATTAACAACGACATGTACGAGCGGGATCATTGACGGACTCAAAAGAGCCTGCCAATTATCCCGCTCGTATGAACAAAATAGTAGTAGAATGTAAATGATTATTGTGTGTACACCGGGAACACTCACGCTCACTAAAAAGCTTCTTCTTGCGGCGGCGTCGTGCGTCGGGTCGTTCTCTTCCCTCAAAAATGGTTGAGGATGGCGATGGCTGGCGCATGCGTCAAGCTCGTGAACGGGCGCTGCTTGCGGGAGCAGGTCTATGCACAAATCGAAAAAAAAGGAACAAACAAAAAAATAGGTTAAGTATTTAATTGTCCTCTCATGTATGATATTTGTTCTATAAAATAAAATATAAATAACAATAAATGATAAATTAACAAAGAGCACGGACCCAGGTGTCTGTGGTAATGCTGTTCTTGTCAAACAGATGGGAATGTACGAGACGGATATATTTTTAGTATTTTAAATAATGTCAACTAAAGCCTTCAAAATTAGGCCTTATGTATATGTAAGTAGCTAACTTAGTTTATTACAATTGTTTTCGCAAAAGATTATACAAAGTTCTCATTTCTGAGGCTCAATTCAGTTACATCCGCCATATTACTGTCAAATGCAAAACGAAGTCAAATGAAACAACATGAAAAAATCAAGAAACTTTTTTCAAAAATAAGTTTCCATATATTGGGGTGGATCTTGGACAAAAAATCCGTAGTCCATAGTTCACCCAGGTGAACTGAGCAGGTGGACCACGGGCAATACCTGATAGGAAAACAACATAATTATTATGGTAGAGTAAAATAGATAGTATTCAAGATAAACACTTTTATTAACAACAACATTTATTAACTATTGTAGATACTATACCTAAAATTGGCATAAATTCAAGAATGGATGTAATTTGTAACAACGGATATTCTAATTTGCCTTTATATTTATTATTATTGCATGCCAGTAATGGCTAATATTTTGGACTTTTTTAATTCTATAACATCTCTGTACCATAATACCGTAATAAAAATTTGTATCATTTGTAACAGTGAAAGCTTGTAACACTCAGATGTTACTTTGTGAAAACCTATGATAGCCAAAGTGAATTTTAATGTTCAGCTCCGTGTTCAAAGTCTATATCATCTTAAGTTTTAAAATGACTTTGGCTACTGATTTCGCACGCTGCGTCACCTAAATTTACCAGTACAGTCACGCACCACCAGAGGTCGGTATGACAGGTACAGACTCCAAAAATTGAATTGATTTCTATCAGCAAAACGACGAGCTAAGACTGCGATTTTTTAGCTGATTCTGTTTTTTATTATTTGTCGTGGCAAGGGTAATTTACTCAAGGGTAAGTGACGTCAGGAGAATACTAAAATGGGACGTAAAAGTGTGTTTATTTCCAGTGAAAGATATAAGTTTAGTAAATGTTATTATAAAAGCAGGTAGTTGGGTCAAATTTTCTACAATATTAATTTATGCTTTTTTATTCTAAGTCTTAGAACGTACTGTTATGTGCATAAAAATATAATGATTATCACCAATTCTCAAGTCATTGGTTCAGCTAGTAAGTGCCGGCATACTTTCTTGTCTTATCACTGTAGTATGTTCACTTCCAACCACATTCCAAACCAAATCATTATCATCATCGTCACCCATCCTTCTTTTAAATTCCTTGTATTTATTTTTTAAAGGCAAGAAGAACTGTCATGTTTTTCGAGACAGGGACGTCAAGAGGAATAAAAACGGGCTGTGGTCTGGAAGAATTTGGTGATAGTAGAGATTGCGAATAAGAGACTAATCTATCTGCGAATGTGACATGGATGAAGCTGATTTAAATCAAATTTTCTTCTCATGTCCAGAAAAAAAAGCCCAATGTGTAAAATAGACGTTACTTTAATAGATATTTTATCATCGTTCATTACTGAAAATAACATTAAATTGTAATAATTATATTATTTATATCATATAACCACCTTGGTTTGTTTTACTTCTAATTTTCCATTATTGTTTTCATTGTATATTTTATTCATTAATGTAATAATGTAGTGTAGCGTGTTAATATGATTTCTCTTTTGACATGACGCTGGCAAAAATGTGGTTAACAATTCCCAAAAAAAATAGGAGTAGTATGATTATTCTGACGGAGATTTGGACCGTGCCTTCTGGTTCTGCAGCAAGGCAGACAAAGTGCTGCCGTACCCGTGTGACTTGATTTTGTAAGGGGTCTGGACGTACTATGACGTATTATGGTATATATTTGGGCAGTCCCATAAGCAAAAGAAGAGGAAGGCCCCAAGAAAGATGAGCGGGCTAGGTTGCTTAAGTAGCCGGCCACAAATGGCTTAAGTAGCCAAAGACAGAAAAGCATGCCTTGAAATGGAGGAAGGCCTTGCCCAAAGAGGGGTTCTTAAGTAGAAATTCTTGCAGTGTATATAACAATTTCAGTTAAAATCAATATTTAAGGTATAACCATGCTTTTTATTTTTATTTATTATTACTTATTTATTGTTCGCGCCTCCATGCACCATGGATACAAATCCAGAAACAAAAGTCAAGAAAAAACTAGAGAACTCAACGAATCGCAATGACAATATAAAATATGTAAAATTACTTAAAAACTAAACAAAAATCTATACAACTACCAAAAACCCATCGTTTATTCCTACGGGAACATTGATTTATTAAAGTTGTATAATACTCTAACGTGTCTTTCCATTCAGTATCATAATATCATTCTATTCTTCCCATCTTGATGTCGCCGTTTCCCTCCAAGGTCTCATTAGATAGAATCAGGACCCAGGTAGGCATCCTAGGGCCCTGGGCAGAGCCATTACGTGTCACAACCCATGATCACCACTCTCCCAAATAAAAATATTAGAAAACGTTCACGAACAATGCAAATTTTGTAAGTGATAAAAAATTAATCAGTTACCTCACTGAAATGCTCGAATGGGCGATAAATTAGGGTGGAGTGGATGAAACTCTTGAATATTCTAATATCCCAATTTGGAGGATCTACATTTACTTTGAGCCCTTTGAAGAAGTTAGCAATTAGACCTTTAACCTTCAATCCTTCATAAATATCGTCGGCAATACGAAGAAGTTAATCAAAAGGTTTTTGTACATATTCACATCAAATATGTGCTTAAGTTTAATAATAGAGTTTATTGAGGTTTATGAAAGGTATTCGAGTTTCCAGAACCACTTCAGTTTCTTTTAAGTTTCAAAATTGTTTGTCTATTGATGAAAATAACAGGTACAGTCAGCGGAAAAGTTATAAGAAAATCAAATTCACCACAAAATTTGTTTATCTACGGTTATATTATTAAAAAATTGAAATTTTATTACGATAGTTTCATTGCTGGGGTTCCGAGTGACACTGCAACTGTTATGGGCACCCGTGACGCTTCAAGCGATAATGATAAGCTCGTCACGTTATTCCTTAACTTAAAACGCTATTTATCATTTTCATTCATATGCTGTAAACACGTTATTTTCACAAACTCCAAGTGTCATTTTATAAACTGCAAAATGATTGACAACATGACTGTAAATTATCTTCTATTCTGTCAAGTCACAACACGTACTCAATAGCACACTCAGTGACAAAACTTGCTAACCAAAACCAAAGTAAAATTTTCATTCACGCTCACATTGCTCATCATAATTACTCGCGCACTGGTAAATTGAAAGTAAAAAGCTGTTTGCTCTTTAACATGTTCTGCTGCTGACTGTACCATCCAAAGTTATTCAATGCGATTAAGTCCCATCACGTCTGTAAATTGCCGAGTGTTCTTGTTATTTTCCCGACCGTCTGGAGCGTGCCTTATCTGCTTTCAAATTGATTTGCGAATGTCGAGATCAGTGAAGAGTGCGATTTTGGCAGTGGGTTTGAAGTAAAAAATATGCGAGAAAATCTCTCTGCATCACAGAATTTTGATAAAATTCTATTTTTAGTTTCGCTCGACTAAAGAACAAAATAATAAAATTATGTTGTTTGCTATGCGTAAGGTGAACTTATTACCTATTTTAACCCGCATGAAATTACCAAATTTCACTCGATAGCATTAGCAACGGACCTAAATGAAAGCTTAATGGAAATTAAAACGCAACTCCTGTGAATGGATGAATAATAAAAAGTGTACGACTATCGTATGAATAACATTTCTTGAGTTAAAATCTAACGATGTAACATGATGATAGATAAAGGTAAGGTATGTCACTTTACGTTTTAAGGCTTTTGAATTTGAGGCTACGAGTAGTTTATCAAAATTTGGTAAATGCTCAAAGTTGACACACCGTAAACAACGGAAATCTATAATTAGGTATATACCTATCTTATCTGGCAATAGTCATACCCTGTGGTCATACTTAAACTACACTTTCAACTACCACAAATTGACATGATAACATGTTATTAACCGATTAAGATATTAGAAAAAGCCAAGAAAATGGCGTCACTCACGCAATCATAAACAAGAAAAAAACCGTGGCCGTGATTAAAAGCTAGCCCCGCGATAATTCTTCGGTAACAATTTTCTCGGATAATCGCCATAATTGCGCTATCGCAAAAAGAGGGTGACCTGAGGCCTCGGTCCTACACAGGACAGTTTAGCAGTAAACAACTTTTTACAAACGTATTTTAACAAAAAAATAAAAAAGGAATGTGTTTGTTTTTGCAATATTTTTTTTAGTTTTTTATTTATTTATTCGGATAAAATAAATTTCAATCGAAATATATGTTTTTGCAACATTCGTGCTAAAAATTTTAGGAACCATAATACCTTTGGAGGTAAGCTAGAAGGAAGCAATGGGTGCAGGAGGCGAGTTGCCGCTTAAAGTTGCGCTCTCTGGGGAAGGCCTCTGTTTAGCAGTGGACGTCTTCAGGCTATTTATGACGATGAATACCTTTGTAGATATTACCTAGTCGGTATGTAACCTAAGTGTGGTTTACACTTTGAAACCCATTTCACGATAGAAATTAACTTTAGTCTGGTTTTCTTACTGTCTCTATGTGTGTACGTCAGGCCGGTCCTACATAAAGTATGGTGACAGGCTAACGGCGCGTGCCCTACATGATGTGGTACTTTATATGTGGTATCGCGGTGGATGACGTACATTGGTGGTCTCGAATGTTAAACCTCTCAGCTTTATAGGGTACCCTGAGATCTATATAAAACTTTTCAAATCTAAAAGTTTCATGTACAAAAACGTTTAAATGTATCCACGCAAAATTAAGACTGAGTTGATTTGATCTGTAAGATTATGCCTCTTTGTGGCAATCGAAACCGATCTATTCAATCGAGCTACCAAAAAAAAAACAAAGAATAAATATACTTAATAAAAAAAAAAACCAAACACAACCCCATTTATCCTTTCTTATTTTTTTTCCAGATGTTTATTTTTATTGTTTATGGGAAAAGCATTCGACCACTATTTCACCTGATGGAAAGTGATGACGCAGTGTTATGCGATGTGCATGTTTGCCGAGAATGTTCATCACACAAATGTTTATCTTGGATGGAAATTGAACCCACAACTACTGATCAGAAAGCAGAGCTAGTACCAACTAAGCTATATGAGGCTAACCAAATTGGCGTTTACGTTTAGAGTGTGACGGCGCTCATTAACACTTATCTTCATCAGCCAGAAGACGCCCACTAATGGACATATATAGCGCCATTTTGAGCGGCTGCTTGCTTGTCGGTTCACTTAGTGGGGGAGCTGCCCGAATCTACGCAGCAGGTACGACTCAGGTTTCCCTACCTAAGGTCTTTCGGTTCGTAGTCGCCCCTCGAAAACTTTTCTTCCCCATCGGTAGTCACACACTCAGCAATGTATAACTACTGAATCGATAATCTTATACACACAGTACACAGTACATAGCCCAGTGAAAGGCGGCAACTTCACCCTAGTCTGTGGTGAAAGTACCGCGCGCAGACGATCTAATGATACCTGGCGCCATCTACTGGGTAACGGGACCTTGATTGGTTAATTCGTGTTTACATGTTCATTATCGGTTCCAAATTGTGTTTCGGTGTTTCTTTTTGCGGTCTTGCGTAAAACTTAGAAACATCTGCGGTGTGGGGCAAGTTTTTTTATGAGATTGTATGACGTGGCGAGCTAGTCGTTCACCTGATGTTAAGCGGCATGGCCGCTCATATCAGATTAGATTCGTGTAATACCATCCATCCATCACAGCCAATTCACCTTAGGTATTTTGTTTATGTATGAACAAGTAGCTCAGAACTCGCCCTAAAAGTAGACTTACCCCTACTTCCGCATTATTGATGCATTTCCTTCCGGTTGCTACGCTAGTGTCTACCGGACCCTAACGTCTTTATAATTAGTGAAGAATAAGCTTTGGTTGATGATAGCACAGTTTGTAGGGTTCCCTATATCATTATCACCTCCTTTCAACTTCTTCGCATTTAATATTTAGTACTCTACATTTTTTATCTTATATCCATCAGATTATAGATTGATGCACTGGAATTTGGTTTTCTGGATATATCAGTCTTGGTCTGTAAAATGGATGTATTGATGGAGCTGACAAGATGAAACTAAGTTTTGAAGATAATATTAAATAGTCGGTTTCCATTAACATTTCCATTTCCACAGATCTCCTGTTGCCGATGTTCGCCTGATCAGGTGGAGGCCTTGTCAGCCTGGTGCACTTTATGCCAAGGCGTCAGTGTTCCTAGTGAAATGGGCAGACAGAGTGCGTGGGACATTCCACTCATAAAATTAATTCATTCGGCTTTATTAGACCAAGTGATAGATGATGCGGAACGAGCTCGTCTCCTAGTGTCTGCGGAGGTGCAGTCAGGTCACTGGCTCCGTGGCCTCCCCTCCGACAACTACTTGGCAACAGTCTTAGACCCCAGCAGCCTACGTGTAGCGGTGGGTTTACGTTTAGGGGTTAGACTGTGCGAGCCTCATTGCAGCCGCGAACAAGGCGTGGACCAACTCGGATAACGCGGGCTCTCATGTGTGTGTGTAGAGTGCCGGTTGGCTATTTCGTCATTGGGCTTTCAATGATTTAGTCAGACGGGTACTCTCCACAGCATCCGTGCCCTCGACGCTGGAGCCGACTGGAATGCTAAGAGACGATGGCAAGAGACCGGATGGTGCCACATTAGTACCGTGGTGTCTCGGACTCACGCTTGTCTGGGATACCACTTATGTAGATACCCTAACACCATCTCATGCCTCCAGCACGGCTCGTATCGTTGGCCGCGGCTGGACAAGCGCAACTGGGGAAAAACTACAAACCTACCAGATTGGTCCTCGCCTCGGGGATCCCAGAGCTGGCACATACTTTGCAGAAGCTATATAAGCCTTCTTATTCAGCGAGGTAATGCTGCTCGCATTCTAGGAACCTTGCCACGCGGTGGTGATTCGGGTGGCGTATTTATATTGTAAATTTAGTTTTTTTATTTTCTACTTGTCATCATGTCATTGTAAAAAATATGTAAACTATGCTACTGTATTTATGTAACTAAATAAATAAAAATATTTCCACAGATTCTCATGTCTCCGAACTCTCATTTCTTTTTGCTTTAACAGAATTCCACGATTACTGAGTTTCATGTGTTTAAAGTCCTATTTCTACAGATTTTCATTTCGCTGAAGGGCATACAAGTATTGTCAATAATATACCTGAAATATTCATGAAATTGTGGATCAAGCGAATAAGTTCTGACGTTTTTAGTTGTGCAGGCGAGAGTTTTTGTACCAATAATAATAAAATTATTTGGATACAATTTGTTTTTTAAGGAATGTTAGCATCACACACTGAATACCAAAATCTTTCGGAATCCTTTTTATTATTCATAAGTTTATTAAAAAAGGAAGGAAAATATCTAATATTTAAAAATATTTTCATTTACACTCTTTACTCTTTAATAATCATCTATAATTGATGTACTATCATGGGCTCAATTTATGCTAATGAATTAAATTACATCCTGTATAGAGCGTTTAGTGCCCTTAGATTATATTTCATTGTACATAGTAAAGTAACAAAGGAAATATTTTTATTATTACTTTAGAAAACTGGTGTATGTTTACGCCAAAATATGCTTTTTATAACAACAAAATTAACTGTGCTGTTTATTATACTAGTTTTATTTGTATTAATGGTCCCATATATACTAGATGACTGCACCAGGCCAGTAGTATTAGATGTCAGTAGCTAGTCATTGCTTTTTAACACATTCTGTAATTATCAAAAGTCAAATCGATAAGTTGTTTATCTGTTGAATTGGGAATCTGCAACTGTAACAGATATCAGTATTGCGTCTTTATGAAATCGGGAGTCCGTACGGTTAAAAATCTGTAGAGTTGGGAATCCGTATTACTTAAGAATCTGTAGAGTTAGGAATAATATTATGTAGAAAAAACAGGAATCTGTAAAACTGGGAAACTGTAGAATTGGGAATAATTCTTCTAATTTTCGGTGTTGAGAGAACCAAACCACCAAAAGACCTTCAGCGACAGCCGTTCCTACACTATGAGATTGAAAATTACAGGTGAAGACAGACCAGTCGAATTAACTCGGGACGAAATCGAATTACAGTAAATTCAACAAACAATATCCTCAATAGTATCTTCAGGTAATATGTAGAACGAATTAAAAAAAGAACCTTAAATCACATCCATTTTAGACTGGATCAAATAAATATTGATTTAATTACGGATCAAATCCTAACTGAAACCTATATGTATGTCTGGAAGATCAAACAATACTCATAAAGCAACACCCGCATTTGATTTTCTGTTTAATGTCAGTTGGAAAAGTCTGAAGAAAGAGACGGGGTTTATAAGATAAAGTCAGGGTTTGGGCACCAAAATACCATCCGGTCTACAGCCGTGTCTAAACTATGAAGATTGAAAACTACGCGTGAAAATGGCATTCAACCTTTAGTTATCGATGAGGACATAGGTAAGACTTAAGTTCACCGCTCGTTTAGTTCCTTTCCTTTCACGAACAAAACCTTCATTTTAGGTGTGAGTCGACGTTTTGCAAGAAGTGAATTAGAACATGACGAATTAAAATACAAGATTTTTGCAAATTTCTCCGAAGTGATAATTCAGTCCATCGTTAAAATATCTTGTAGGTATCCTTCGCCTCCCACATTTCATTCTCGATGGCGCTGAAATAAGAAATATGGATATCTCAGCATACACCCAGAAAACATGCAGTCAGCTTCATAAATTGATTGGTCAAATCATTTATGAAATATTTTATGTTAGATTTAATTTAATTTGAATAATTGTATTTTTTCTTTTTTTAAGTAAGTAAGCGAGAGTGCTAGAAATGACGGGGCTGACATAGTCGATGTCGACTCAAAGTCCCAAACCAAAATTTAGATAATAAAGAAAGTATTTTATGTCCGTCCGCCCGTGGTTTCGTAAAGGAGCTGTCCAGACGCCTAATAGAAACTACAGGTGACCAAAGAGCTGGCTCTTACCTCGGCCAAGGACTAAGTTTAGCCATTCAACGAGGTAATGTCGCCAGCTTTTTGGCACCTTACCCGCAGAAAGCGACTTAAACGTGGGTTTTTATTTATAAATAAGTTTAGATAGTTTTAGTTTTATATAAGTAAGTTAGTTTACATTTAATTTAGTTTTTAGTAATTGTATTGTATTGTATTGTGTGAATAATAAAATATACTTAATCTCTTGTTATGGTAAATAAATCGAAAATATTTTATTTTAAACTAAAAATGAAAAATATGTTGCTTTCAGTGAAAAATTGATGATTAGGATCAAGATAAACACTAGTGTTAAATACTACCACAAATAAAATTGCCAGTCTTCAGTAATCAGTCAGGTAAAACCTGGTGCATAGAAACAAGTGACTTTATTCCGGCTTCGACTGTACCTCTAAAACTGTCATCAAAGTTATACATTCTCATTATCTCGGAGTAAACAAAGTGTACCGTTGAATCCTGTCCGCGAATTAACGACAAGATAGCTTTGTTTAACGCGCAAGTACAAAACGTGGAAGTGTACGCGTAATTTGTTTGGTATTTAGGTGAATATTTACGAGATTATATTTTTAAATTTAATTTTATACCTAGGGATATAAAATTAAATTTTTCTAAAAGAAAAAACTTGAATCAATTGTGGGATTTGAACCCGCATCTATTCGTCCCTACAACCAGAAAACGCTTTTTTACTTTTTTTTATTTGATAGGCTTTGTTGCTTAGCTACACATCACATGAGAGCTACGCAGCGGTGGCAGGAGTTGCGCTCAATGCTGGACGCAGACTCTGCTGGCAATCCCAGGACAGTGGACCGATGGAAAAGATACTTATTCCTACTAATATGTTACACCAGGTGGTACAATGCTGGTATTTGTTTGTGTAGGCCATTATGCTAGGCTGTGTTTTTTATTGGCAAACTGCTTTCTTGTTTCGCTTGCCCGATAAAGACTTCAAGCTAAACACGAAAACTTATCATGAGATGAGACTCACGAAAACTTTTTTTCCATATTTCATAGGCTTGCGCTTGATCACTACCACAACCTATTTCACCTGATGGTAATAAAAAAAAACTAAATAGCTCTTAGTCATACGTTTTGCTACAACATACATTGATACCGTTAGTATCAAAAACTCACATTTTCATGGTAAATAACTAAAACAACAAAGACTAACGAAACAAACGTAAACGGATGAAGCCACAGACAGAATAAAAGATATAATCAGCCATATTAAACAATTTAATTAGATCGGAGCTCTCTATATTTTTATCCCGGAGTTGTTCCTTCGCATTAATAAAATAAACAAAGGTATTTTCATTTAGAGCTTCATAAAAATAACCCCTTTTACGTCTGTTTGTACCATTGTCTGCTTAAAGTAAAAAGGCATGAAAAGGCTAAAGAGAAAATGCTGGTAACTCAATGGAGTACATCGAATTAGCCTTTAGGCTTTGAGTGCAAATAGGAAAGCAAAATGAAGAGAGATTTATTAATGCACTTTTCTGAAAAGAATTCACATTTACCTGCATGAATTATGCTAATTCATGTTAAAAGTTTTTATATCAGGGCATACAAGGTGCTTCACCATGCTATGTGCTTGTGTTTAGCTGCTAAGCAATATCCAGTCAGTCGAGTAATAATGCTGCCACCAGGCTATTTTTGAATCGTCATCAATCCAATGTGCACGTTGAAATGGCAATATGGGCAGGCAATATCACTCGTAGAACTGACAACCGATGGGGAAGAAAGGTTCTCGAGTAGCGACGGGCAGTGCTCGTTGACATCACCATTCCCCATGACGAGAACCTCGTGAAGGCTGAGAAGGACAAACTCAGCAAGTAACTTGACTTGGCTCACGAGGTTACCGCCATGTGGAACGTTGACTCAACAAGCGTTGTCCCGATAGTCGTTTCAGCGAACGGTCTTATAGGGAAGAGCCTCGACCAACACCTCGAAAGGCTCTCGCTAGACGGCTGGATCAAGAGTCAGATTCAGAAGGCGGTACTCCTTGACACGGCACGTATTGTCAGGAGGTTCCTCACCCTGCAGCCCTGACCACCGGTAGCTTGGGCCCTGCTCCGCTGCCGGCGGCACTCTAGGTTTAGATTTTTGTGTATTATTTTTGTAACATATTTTTATATGAATATTATAAAAAAACTTAAACTTAAGAAAAGAAATTAAATGAGTGAATAATAGGAGAATAATAATAAGGTAAATTAAATCCAAACTATGCGTCAGTCAGAACTATTGCGTGCGCACTCCATACGGTATTCGTTTACAACAACTGCAATTCTAGATGTCACCGATTCGCAAAAGCCCCACAACGTCCAGTCGGCTAAAATAAAAGCAGACCGATGGCAAAAAAGCGAGCTCGCCGCGACAGGAAGCGGTCAGCGGCTACCGCCAAATTTATTTGCCAACCGTACTCATAAACAAGCAAAAAGTTGTCTTAAGTTAATGTAGAAAGGTTGCTTTTTCCATGGTGTTAGAGATAGCGAGCTTTCGCCAACGGCAATTTATAAACCCAGTACACAAGTTTTCTTTTTTTAGGCTAGCTAGCGTATTTGGTTATTAGAGCTTATACCTATGAAGTTAGTTTTATTAATGCAATTAATTCAGTAATGAATAATAATAAAAATAAATAAATAAATATGTGCGGAAATTTCACACAGCGCCATCTAGCCTAAAACTAAGCATAGCTTGTACTATGGGAACCAGATAACTGACACAATACTTATATACTTTTTTTGTTTGTAAATACATACATAGAATACAATATAACACCCAGACGCGGAACAAACATCTATGTTCATCACACAAATGTTTGTCCTGGGTAGGAATCGAACCCGCAGTCCTCAGCTCAGAAGGCAGGGATACTACCAACTGAGCTATCGGACCCGTCACCAGCCTGCAGACATCCACTGTTGAACATAGGCCTTCCGCATAGAAGGCCACGTTGAGCCGCTGCTTGCCTCCTGCGTAAACCGGCTCTGGGGGATTACTAATTACTAACTTAATGCTACGTCGGCTATAGTTAGTTAGGTCAAGCATGTTCATACACTACACGTTGGGCGTTATTTATTTATTCTGTGACGTCGTTTAGTTCTTGCTTGTGTGAGTGTATCGGCCGTATCGTATGTCTGATGTCAAGCACTGCCCGCAACTGAGTTTCCACCGGTCGGTGTGAAGTATTGCGTTACAAGGAAGTCCACATTGTTAAGATAAGGATGTCGATTGTATATCCGCTCTTTGGCGGGGTTTTATTTCCTTTGGACACATACAGATACAGGTGGGTAGGTAGCTACAGATTGGAATTAAAGAGAAAGATGCAATCTTTATAAGTATGAATATTTTTTTACACTCGACAAAAACTGCCTAGGTTGTGATATCAATATCTGGAAATCAAAATCTAAAAGGAGTGTTTCAAAATAATGCTATTTTTATTTGGAAATGAGGAATGGTTTTTGTATTAGCAAACGATAATCTAAAGAAAAAACCAACGGAATATTTGCTGTCACATTACATACCATTTGTCCCACAGTATCAGAATTTTTAGACCGAGCTCAGTATTGCACGGCTTATCGTTGAAACTGCTCGCCATCTTTTTCTTTCATTCAGCAAGCTGTGAGCTTTACACCTATATAAAGCCACGTTTGAGAACCTGTTAGTACCTTAGCTTCTTTCTATTTATAAGTATTTATTGCAGACTCGGTAGGTTTTAACATGATTGTGTTAGCGATTTTGAAAAGAAACGGCTTTAGAATTGAACGCGCTGGCGCTTTTGTGCTGTCAAAACAAGTGACGGACGAGGAGCGAGCATTCGGAGCGAGGCACGAGAAACGTCAGAATGAAAAGTAAAAATAGAGAAAATACAAGCAAAAATCCGAAAAAGAAAATTAAGACGAACCTGTAAAAGAAGTTTCCTGCAGATTGAGTGAGAATGCCGGTAATGCTAGTTTGTTAGCAGCTAGCCGAGTACCCAAAAATACTACGTCATAACTATAATTTGGAACTAGTTTATAAATGTTGACTTCAATACAACAATTTCAATATTCAGTGATTTTACTCCGGTTACATAAAATTCGCCTTTACCCGCAGGTAAAAAAAGGTAAAAAAGCTTACAAAACGCAGCGTAATAAATTAGCTTCCGTCATAATCCCCTAACACGTCAGAGTACAGTCAAGTGGATAATAAACCTGCTGAAGATCACCCGCTAATCCGGAGTTATTTAATCCGAATTTGAATGGGTCCTGACACGGCATGACGGCCCGGAAAATATTGTGCCGTCATGCTTTGTAAGCTGTAGGAAAACGATTTTTATTATACTTTTATTATTGGAAACCATCAGCTCTGATAATTTTTGATGAACTTGTACTGGAGTGGTTTGCGCACTGATTTTCATCACTCTTCTATGCACTCGGTAGAGAGGGAGAGAAAAAAGTCAAAGTAGCATGTAAAAAGTTAATTTTGGATGAGTATTTTTCACGAATATTCATAATTCAAAATCGGGTATCTTTTAGAGTGTCAGAGCACTGTATAACAATGAATTTATGAATAAAAGCTGTGCACCGAACACGCGAAGCTATTTGATTAAAATGAATAAAATAGTTACACTTTATTAATTTAAATCAATCAGCAAATCTAGAACAACACTCAGTCGTGGATGTTAAAGCATATTATAATGCCTTTCTTTTTCGTATAGATAGGCATTGTAAGCAATGCGTTCTAACCTGGAGCCTTAGCGTCTTAGCACGATTAAAAAAAAAAACCAATCCTGAATCGCTCCAATTCGGGTTTGTATCCACGGATACCGGGATCCGGTTGAACTGTTCACGGATCCCGGTTCTGACTTGGCTTAGCGGCTGTTGTCTTACGACAATAAGTGCGATCGGTGGCTTAATGTGCCCTTCGAAGCCCGGCGTGAATGTTGTTTTTGTATGAATAGGCCAACGTTTGACTGCAACTTATTTAATTTTATCGATGCAGTCAAAAACACGCTGGCCTATGAAGAACCTATGGAGAAGGATGTCACAGAAATATCTCTTATGACATTCCTGCATGTTATTTTTATTCTATCTGGTACAGAGATGAAAAAGGATAAGTCGAACTATGTGGATAGAACCTCAGGATACAAATAGTTCAAACCTTTTAGGTGAACGCATAAAGGTAATCTCATCTCATGATCCTTCCGTTTGAGTTCTAGTTAGTAATTATAAGGCTCAGCATACACCGCATTTAGGAAGCCCAGGCAAATAGGATGATCGTTAACATCTCCGCAGGGAGTTGAAATAGTGTTCGAACACATGTAATATCTGTTTCAGAGGTGAGTGACTCCGGCGTTTTGATGTTTTAGATAGATAGATAGATAAACTCTTTATTGAAAACACCATTTTACAGAAAATACAGTAATAAATCTTATAACTAAGTGTCACAATGGGCGGTCTTATCGCTTAAAGCGATCTCTTCCAGACAACCCAAGGATGTTTTGTTCTTAGTAACACGTTATACAATATTTTTCAGTGATGTTTGAGCCTTTTTTATAAAGAAAGAGTATGAGAGACTAAAAGAAAGATATTAGACACACCGTTATCTATAACACTTGAAAACAAGTTCAATATTTTTCAGGTCCAATTTTTTGAGCCTAGTCTCCAAGACCTACTTACGCAGAGCGACGGCCGCAATGTATAAAATGGTGCAAATATGCATAAATGTAAGGGTTAAGACTGTAGTAAGACTTATTTGTGCTAATAAACACTGAAGAATAACCAATAATGAACAATCTTGCAAAAACCCGTACCTATGACTCCATAGAAGAAAATCTTATCTAAGTCTTGTAAGATATAATGCTTTACCTGACATGCAGAAGAGCGTATCGTATTGGTTTACAAACCAACCACGATTGAGTTTAGATTACATCCGTCGTATATCCGGGTTCCGGCACTCCGGCCAAAACATAACCCACTACACTCTACCTATCGAACTATTTCACTTAGGGCTCGGAAATTCAAGATGGTACATCAATGGGGGCGAATACGTTAAAACGGAGTTGGTTACTTGGCATCCTTTGAGAATTGCCTTGTGTATTCAGATATTGAGACCCGCACGAAAATTATTGAGAGGGATGAAGATAAACGAGACCAGAACGAGGCGAGAACAATATTGTATATAGTTTCGAAAGGGCATTAATAAATATTAGACAATATCTTGGACTGAGTTGCACCAGCTTAATTTAACGCTGACTTTAACTGCTAACTGTCACCGTCTACGCTTTGCCGGGCGGGCTAATGTCAAATCTGACAGTAACTTTAACTGTGATTATGATGCAACTCAGCCTTAATGTTGTCTGTCTACAGAAATATTTGTGACATGAAAATAAGTTAACACACTGGTGGCGCCTTCTCAAGTTAATAAAATATTAGCATGGACGGCATGCGCAAGTGGCAGAAGCTGCAAAAAGCTTCAAAAGGAAGAAATATAAACCTCTTTAGGTGAGGGTTACATACTTGTTCCGCTTGGGATCAAAAAGTGGGTCCCTGGGATCCACAAACTTCTACCCCAAAGAGGTACCCCGACGTTTGGTTGAGCTGATACGTGCAACCAAACAGCTCTACCTCGGCCAACGAATCAGCCTGACCAGTCAGCGAGAGCATTACATTTAGTTAATAACGACAGAGAAATAATATAAACAGTAATTTGAAGTTTTTTTTTATTACAATGAATGACCTGACTAGCTAGTCGTTGACCTGATGTTAAGCGACACGGCTGCCCATAAAAGTTGCAGTGTCACTTTAAAATAATAAAGTTCTGCTTAAGATTTACTAACAAATGTCCAAAAATTTGGTCCACAATCCCAAGTATTTAAAAATACATGATTGTAATCCTTAATAGAACTGAACCGTTACCGTTGCCACATCACTTAGTCTCGATGAAACTCCCCACCAGCGTTACTCAGGCAAATTGTTAAACTAATATAAATTCGTTGAAAGGCAGCGGCTTCGATCCTCTTCGCAACTTCGATTCCATTCGATGTAGTTACGTTAATTCGACCAAAGGAACAGTAGATTGCAGTACAAAAGATAACAAGAACAAGCGTTCTGATGATACAAACCCATATTTTATTGAGAGCGCTTTACCAGAGAGTTTACGATTAATTACTTATCCTTTTCCCTTTTTACCCGACTACCAAAAATGAGGGTTATGAGTTTGACTGTCCATGTATGTATGTATGTATGTATGTATGTTCATATGTTCCCTTGTATCTCCTAAATTAATTATTCTATTTAAAAAAACAAGGTGTCAATCGAAGTTATATAAAAAAAATCGCAGACATATAAATATATTTTTTCGATAATCATGTCATATTTGGTATCAAATGAAAGGCCTTTATGAGTACGTTTAGAATATGTATAATTTATATATCTATGTATAACTATGTATAGCCTACGTATAAAAATAGGCGCCAATTTTCTGGTTTTGTTGTTCTCTGGTGGTGCCTAAACTACTCATCATATTTTATCAAATTTGATACCAATCGATGCGTATTGATACCCTGGGTGACATAGAGTACATTAAATTATACTAAACCCAATATGGCGGATTTTATGACCTATTCATTCCACCACATAATAAGAAAACTCGCTAAACATTAGGCAAACATACGAAATCATTCGTGTAGTCTTAAAAATTGGCACAGTTATACTTTGAAGTGTACTGATGAATATACTAAAAATTTCTGAGGGTGGGGGTAAGTAGAAGGGGGAAGGGGGAAGGGCTTGAATATCACTTTTTTCGGATATTTGCTTATATCTCAGAAACCTTTAGGATTAGTATTACAATTACTTCTGTGAAATTAAATCATATTACATTCGCCATAAAAAAGATTCTATTCATTTTTACTGTAGGTTCAATACTTTAGGAATTAAACGATGTTGGAATTTGAAAAAGTAGCTTCCTCCCACCTCGTTATAACGCGCAACTGCATAGCGCTCTGCGCTTGTAAAGTTGTAGCACAGATGATAGAAGTAGGTACTTACTTAAAAGTACAATTAACAAAAAAAATTAAAATCTCTAGTCATGTAAACACACATTTTTGCAAATAGGTAAGTGTAACCATTAGTTAGAGGTAGAATTATTTATTTATTTTTATTTCTATTTCTTTTTGAATGTTTGAGAATGTTATTTAAGTTGTGGGAAATAAAGGCTATATTATTATTATTATTATTATTAACCATTAGTTATACAATACAACACACCTTCATTTGGACGAAGGTAAAAATGCCATCATAAATAATTAGGTAGTCGGGTATTAGTTTTTGAACTCTATCTTGTCTGTAAACTTTATGACACAGAAAACATTTCTAATAAATCATTGTAAGAAATATGACAAAACATAATCTTATTTCCAAATCTATGCATTCTTAAAAGACTTACGGAATCTTTCGTTATCTAAAATTAAGCTGTAAGCTTTGCTCGTTTTTAAAAATGACCACTTGTCAAGTTCGGTTACAAATAAGACCAAATAGTTTCCGAAATTCGTCACGTAGGTACTACCTACGTCCCATGGCTTTACGTGATCACCTTACCGAGCGTTTGATTTTACGACAACCACTTAAGCCAGGACCTCGGTTATTTTTGTGCCTTGAAATGTCTAAATTCGTGAAGCTGACACTTTGATATTTAGTTCTGTATATATGGCTGATATATACAACATCAACTAACTTTAGAAGTTTTACGATAAACACGTACAGTGTACACCTATTATACATACAGGGTCATTATTCTCTATGAAAACACAGATTCCACACGATACGAAACCACGTCGTTATCGTGTCTTGTACAAATCGTGTCACAGCGTTATAAATACCTTCACTTAACTTAAATGATAATCATTTAAGTTATCTTTATTTAGAATAAAATATATTGACATAAGTGGTCATAACTTTTAACGTGTTGATGTTTCGGAACGCGCCTCGGTAGAGTATATGATTTTTGACAATTCAAATCGCGCCAATTACAAATTCTTTTTGCGCGGTTTTGTTTTCCTTTTATAGAGAACAGACTTTTGCAAATTTCTAATGTAAGACAAGGAATTCGCGTGGTTTTGAATTAAGGAGTCGAGAGAGAATAACCGCCCAGGTTTATAATAAACGCTAATGCATTTATATATGTACATTGATTTATAGTAGCGTTCTTCAATAATTTTTCGAGAATAGAACTAGAAATGAATATTTAATTCCATGGCAGCGTGAGTTTAAAACCCATCCATACTATTATATTATCATAGAAAAAAGTCATTAGGCATAGATCCTGTGGATTTTCTTTAACAATAAGTTTATAAGCCGCTTATGAACTGAAAGTTGTAGCGTGTAGGGTGGTCTCTCACTAGATGACTGTTCATGAAAGCTACAAGAGTATTCAAAATGTGGGGTCCTATTAGAGAGGCTGATGATAACATGGTGACTCCACCCAGTAACTTTTATGAAGGTACCTCTTTTGTTTGTAAAAGCAGGTATACTGACTTATTTTATAGTGGCGATATTGCGTTACTTGTTGGTTATCGCTATAATTTATTAGCCGCCCTTTGTGGCGGGTAACGTATGCAAATTTCATTAATTGTGTTATTACTTTGATGTGTATTGAGCCCTTGGTATGCGAGAGGATAATTTGTGTCTTGCGTACCTATGTATGTCGTTAATTCAGTGTAAAGGGACTAGCGGGATAATCTAAGTGAAGTGGCCCCCGCGAGGGATCTGATAATCCTTCATCGCAGGCCTTATAACATCTATTTCAGATGATTAAAACAGAGTCAAGAGTTAGAGCGACACCTCCGCTCATAACTAAATAAGCCTAGATAATCCTTACTGGTGGTGTATTTGTCATCTAGAAATGTGCATAAGAAGCTTGACATAGACGCATATTAAAAACAAAAACAAATGTCTGTTATCATTGAATGACAGTCATTTGTATGCAAAATCAATTATTTTCCACACCACCTTATATCTTTAAAGACACCCATAATGGGCTTATTTCATCCCATACCAACCCGCTAACACTAACCCACTTAATTTTACGCCAGCAACTCCACCCAAACACGCATCAACAGCGGAAGCACCACTAAAGCGAGACACATAAAAAAACCGCTGTAAAACCTTGCGCCATTCGAAACAATAGGCCACATAATTATGCCGCGCAAGCTCGTAAAAACTCCTAACTATGAGCTATCAAATATTTTGCACCTAGGGCCCAGCGCCGTAAAAAAGTTCCCGCAACCTCTTGATGAAATTTAATGTCCGTGTGGGATGGTAAAACGGTATGGGGGCAGAATTAGGGGATGGGTGACCATTTTTAACGTCGAAGGCGCGTAAACAGGGCTTAATAGGTAAGCGAATCCGTTTTCTAATAATACTTTTACCTTTCGTTAGTGTCGCACTGCTTACAAACGCAATAAAGCGTTAGATAAAAATTTCATATTAAAACGCGAATGCAGTAGGTCATTTGGAAAATTATTCGGTTTTAATGCAAGTAAAAAAAGGTAAGTTAAAATATTAAAAAAAAAATCTGAAAGTATTGAAAACTGGGTATAAACAAAAGTTCCCATCGAGCATCAAAGGTATGCGAGACCAATCAATCTTGGAACGAGAAGAAAAAAATTGGCTGCCGACATATAGGCGCACATAATTAACGCCTAATTGATTAATTTCAATGTATTTGCTAATTGCCCCACTTCATACACCCTTTTCTGTTTGTTTATACTGTAAATAACAGGCGAAGGTGGTGTTCGTAAAAGTTACGTTCTGCATGATTGGACCGATCGAAGAAGTCATTGCAACTGAAACTATAGCTGTTAGCTTAGCTGTAACTGTACCAAATAATTACAAATAATATTTTTAATAATTACTAAAAAAGAACTTTCACGCCGTTCTTTGACGATTCAATTACAAAAATCTTAGGGAAAAAGCACAAGTAAGTTATCGTTAGGTGTGTAAATTACATAGCTGCTAATATCACCATAAACTGTGTAGTTATATAAACGGTAGAAGCTTGCCGAATCTACGGCAGTGGTAGTAAAGGAGCACAATACGTCGCGATAAATGAAACGGCCGATCCGATGCCGGCCGCGACAAAAGGTCCTCGTAAAACAAACGGATTAGAGGGTCGCGGCGGGAAGACGCGTGGCTTGGAAACCAGCGATTGGAGTAAAACTTGGCTAAAAATGGAATTGAGACCTGTTAGTCTTTAACAGGCAGAGAGGGAAATAATGTTATGAGAAAGAGCGATAGAAACGTATACAGGAAACAGGAAGCAAGAGTGCTGTCAAAAAGCAAGCTAGCCTTTACACGGAAGGTTGGATAAGCCTACGCCCAGAACCGTTGCCTTTTCTCCATTGTGATTCTCTAATATTATTATCCCAGATGCTCTACTTGACTAGAGCGTTAACGAGATAGCTTATTTATATCACTTTCATCCACTTTCAACTTGATTGTATCTAAAGGCGTTGGAATGATGCAGTCCTGCAAAATAAAGGGTGTTGAGGGCACCCAGAGACCCTAAATTGAGCTTCCGTAGCACCGACGTATCGCGACTGCTCCCGAACCACCACTGACCGCGCTGAAGGCCGCTGTTCTAAAATTTCTCTTCGATATTTATGTTCTTATCTGCCTATTTCCGTTAATAAACGTGGAGTAGCTTTGGACTGGTTAAACCACCTTTTGTCTTTTTCGATCAAGTTCGATTTTCGTATGACAAAAAAAGACGAAAGTAACTAATCCAACACTACTCCACGTTTTTTAATAAGACCGCTTGGATCCTGCCAATTTAGGGATAAGTTAGCCACTCAACAATTTGTGACATCAGCGCTGAGCCGGATTCACAGCGCTGTGCTGAACTGGTGGCTGCAGTTCAAGAGGTAGCAATGATGCGCCAGTTATATCCGCGATTACCGCCGAAAGAACAGAGAAAAATTAAAAAGGAGAGAGAATAAATGCATGACTATGAGAACATTTGGTAAGTAACACAGTTATTTCGAGCATTAACCCGCTCGTTTCGTGGCCCGTGTATATATTCCCTAAACATGCATCGGCCGCGTTCATCGGAACTATAAACCGAGCCGTAAAAACGTTCCCTAAGCCGCGTGCATACATCACTAACGACATTCAACACATCGACCACTATGCCTACCTGTATAGATGCCATTATACCTTCTGTGGAGAAATGCGTTTATTGATAAAAAAAAGTTTGAAATGTCTCTGAAATCTTTACTCTAACGCAATCTTTATAAATGGTATTTAATCATACCTATACACCAAAATGATAATTTATAGAGCATGTAGTATGCTTACTTCTACTACCATTACAAATAATCATCATCATCCGGCATTTTTTCTTACACTGTGTTTTTTACCTCTGTTCATAGCTCTACCTAAATATAAAAAAGAAAAAGAAAACTACAGAGTTACAGACGTCGATCTGGATAAAAACTGGGCGATGGTGCTCTTGGTAGTCTCGTATAAAAAAAAGGGTGGATTATTCCAACAGAAACTCTGAAACGTGGCTCTGGCACTGCAGCGAGATTGATTGGTTGTCTGCCGGTGTGAGCTAATATTGTGAGGTCCTAGCGCGCCCGTACGGCGTGACACCAAGACCGTGCAGCAACGTAAATAGCTCTCTATACCAGCCTTCCCATTGGAGACACACTTCAGTTACGTACCATACTTACTCTGTTTTCTTCTGTCGAACCAACTCCATTCAACTCTCTTCATAGCAGTACTGGTGCCGTGTTAGCTGCTAGAGACTTTAAGTGATCAATTTTATAACCTGCTTAAAATTTATACTTTGTGACCTATATTGATATAAATAAGTATGGTAAAACTAACGTGTTTTTTTCGTTTGAGCCGCATTCTCTTTTTGCTACTTCATGTCACCGTCTACCTCCAGGGTGTGATTAGTTTGGACCTAGTTAGGCATCCGAGGACCCTGGGTGGTGTCACAGCAGTTCGGCTCATACCCCGGAGGTAGCAAGTTCTATTGCTGCGACAGGACATATTTGAGCAGAGAAGTGCAAATTCTTGTACTTGTTATGGGACCATGGTTTTCACATATCCTGGGTCCCTAGATACAAAAAACATTATTTGGGGTCCAGGATTGATATATGGGATCGTTGGGCGTTATTCACAATATTCATTCAAATTCACAATTTACTCACGGAACTCCCATCATCCTGTTTGCTTTATATATAACCAGGAGCAACAAAAACTATCGAAAAGTTTATCCTATGCTATCTTATAATAACTTATCGTATCAGTCACGTAAGAAGGTTAAGTACCTACCCTTGCTCCAGTCTGTAACGCAATAGCTGTAACGGGTAGTTTACGTCATTACTTTCCGAAATAGGTTCCGTCATGTCTCTGCCGTTACTTGGGCTAATAATAGGTATAGATATAAAAACATTTACAAAGCTTATAGAAAATGCTTTAACGGTAATTATCTCTGAAATTTGTTAAAAAAGAATGAAGTGCGTATGTTGTACCAGCACCATTTCCTCCAAGTTTGCGATGTAGATATTATAATCATAATTTATCAGCCGGTAGACGTCCATTGCTTAACGTCTTCATAGTAATATAGGGTAAGGTTTCAGATCACTACGCTTGGTAGCTGTATTGGTGATTGCAGTAAATTATAATGCAAACCAAAGAGAATATTCCTTTAGCCGGCTCTATGCGGTACCCATGGGAAAAGATGGGGTGGTTTTACTCTGAACTTGAAGCCGGAACCACGTAGTAGATATAGATTGTAGATAGATACGTAACCACAAACATGCTGTATTATATACCCTTAAAGGTCCAGTAGTAAAGGTACTCATCCACTACAACCCACTTTTCCTTCCACATCCGGTCGAAATAATTTGCGACGATTGCCGTTTCGCGCGACCAGCCCCCATTCCATTTTCTCCAACGATCAAAACGCCAGCGTAAGTTCAGTACGTTTCGTCGAAACTCTGGGTCCTCCCATCAACTAATACGTAGGTTGGTGCAAGTCAAGAGAACCAAGAGGTGGCGTTACAGGAGATAGCTACTGCTTGGTGGCACAGGAGATACTACATGTGGCTCTTGAATGCTTAAGTCTAATTTTAGTTACAAGCCTATGTTTGACTTTGTATATAGAAATTACAATCTATTTCAATTCTGTATAACATCTTCACAATCCAACATCTTGCTTGCCGGGCTCTCGGGCATCATCGAAAATATGGTCATTAGAGAAAAAAAGGCCAATGACAGACCACAGGCATACCTACATGACCAGTATGAATAAAATCACCAGAGTATTTAATGGTCAGGGGCCGTACTGTGAGCTTGATTCAAAACAGAGCCTATATTGGATCGCTTTGATTTTTTTGTATGACGATTTTGACAAGCGATCCATTAGTCTCTGAATCGCGCTAAGAGCTTACATCAGTACGGCCCCAGATCTCCACATTCTCCAAGCTAGTAACCAGCACAGAGACACTTTTAATTACCGTCATTGATGTCCAAAACAAACTTGCAAACGGTCTACCATCCGTCCCAAGGTCCATATCTTCAATATCTGAACGAGATTCAGAGGATCCCGTCTCTGTTATCACCGAGCTAGGGACATAGAGTAACTTTTTATAAGGGACATACAGATGTGAATATGGAACTTTAATCATCCAAGAGACCAGTTCTTCCTTTTCAGGAAATGGATCAACAGCCAAGATCCTTTCGGATCTCCTCGGTTGCGCTAAAACACCCAAAATACAAATGACACCGATGAACGTTCGATTTGAAGATCTTTTTAGCTATAGAGAGGAATACCCGACAAACTTTTGTAAACTGGTTGCCGGAACGCAAGAAGACAAAGTCACAGCTTAATAAACGCCTGATAACCAATACAACTACTGGGAACTACCAGTGGACTAAACTTAAGCAATAACACCCCCCACTCGAGCCTATGAGTACCAACTTAACAGACTCACAAATCAAAACGGACAAGGTAGGAAAAGAATACACACCACTTCTGGGTTTTTTTTCCTTAGTTAAAATGTTATATGTTTTGGGATCCTGCTTCCTTTATGAATTTGGACGTAAGTCATTGAACATTCGGAGTAACAAAAAAGTTACCTACATGTATGTAGGTAACTTTTTTATCAAAATCGAATGGCATACCTATAAGTCTATGCCTAGAAGAAAAACCAGCAGTTAATGTGAAAGGTTTGAATATCTGTGACATTCCCAGTAGGTTTATAAAATCATTGGTAAATATTAGTGTGGATTATAGTTTAAAAATGTTTATAGTTTAAAAAATCTAAATAGGTATCTGTATAAGTCCTCAATCACAGAGGTTTCATCCGCATCTTTCTTTTTTTGTCAATTAAAAAATTACCGAAATGCTCGTAAGTGACACACAGTTGGGTCAAATACTACCTATTTATAAATCGATCTATCTTATTTACAGATCTATAATCATAATCATAATCATAATCATAATCGAAGGCACGAAAAAATTTGCATACGTATAAAAAATGTGGGGATTCCCATAAATACTGTACGAGAAATAGGGATAAGCTCGTTCTTCCTGTGACCAGACTATCAAAAGTTAGCAAGTCTTTCGTAGTTAATTGTGTCCGTTTCTACAACATTCTGCCAGGAAATTTGACAAACCTAAAGGAAAGGAGCTTTAAATCTAATCTAAAATTATTATTATTAAAGAAAGCTTACTATTCTGTGAATGATTTTATTGTAGATAAGAAGGCATGGCAGAATCTCGTTTTCAAGGTTTGAAACGTTGATTTCCTCCAAATTTAATATTTTTTTTTTATTTTAATCATATTTTATTATATTATTATCTTTCGTTGTTGTATTTAATTTTGATGGAATAGTTTATTTTGACATATGTTTTAATATTGACAATATTTTATATTATTTATATCGTCTTGACTATGAATTAACATAATATGATTTATATTAGTTTACATTGTAGTAGCTTTAAAAATGTGTATAATGGTAGCACTAACAAATAATGGCAAACCCAGTTGTATTTTTTATCTTATGTCATATAATGTCACTAGTCACTATTTTTTTAACATGGATTCTTTAGTATACGTATAACGTAGCTTTATAATATAATACTCTTTGATTTTTAACGTTAGGATGGTATCACAGAGTACTTTGCTATATACATAGCAAAGTTCTCTGTGGTTAGGATCATAAAATGTAATTTTGCATGATAATTATTATAATACTTTGTGATTCTGCGTAACTACATATTATTATTTTTGACTTTCAAAAGTGTACATACTGTGCCTAATTGAAATAAACATTTTGAATTTGAATTTGAATCATTTATTTCGTAATATCCATTACAAGTCAAGTTTACCATAGAAAAAAGAGTAAAAATATTTCAGTAATTATTAAAATTAATAAAATTATCACTGTATTTGTACGATTAAGTACAAAAGTACACTAAAACATTACATATGTCAATTATTTTCTATAGGTATGGGTCTGTGTATAATAAAATTATGTAGACATGACCGTATTAAATGTGGAACAGTACTACTTAAACATATTTGGTATTAATAAATTCCGTGTATGAATAGAATGCTTGTTGAATGAGCCAACTTTTAATTTTTCTTTTGAAAGTTGATGCACTCGTTGCTTCTGTGATACAGTCAGGCAGTCGGTTGTAAACATCAGCTCCCATCACCCGAAGTGATTTCGCGGTTTTAGTAAGTGTCCGTGGTATGCTTGCTAGTTTCTTGGCATTTCTCATGTTAATGTTATGTACTCCACGTTCAGTAAACGAGTCTAGATGTTCTCGTGTATATAACGCTACTTGGTATATCAGTATACATGGCAGCGTCATAATACCAAAACGGGAGAAATGGGGCCGTGCTGATTCGTCAGATGCTATGCGCGCTATCACTCTTACAGCACGCTTCTGCATCCGGAACGCACGCTCTACTTCGGCAGCGCGTCCCCAGAATTCAGTCCCATACTGTAAGAGTGAGTGCACGCTCGCGAAATAGCATGACCGAACTGCGTCCAATGGAAGGGTCGAAGCGACCCTGCTGAGCGCAAAGCAAGCTTGTCCCAGTTTTGAACATAGCCGATCTATATGGCATTCCCATGTCAGTGCATGGTCCACCCAGAAACCTAGAAAAGGAGCAGCTTGGACTTGTTCAACGGGTTTTCCTTCAATCTGAACTAGTATTTGACGACGTTTGTGACCTGAAAGATTGAACGTCGTGTACTGTGTCTTGGATAGGTTGAGTTTTAAGCCATTTATATTAAACCAGAGGTGAAGTTCCGATGCTACTATGTTTAGTTTTTTTCCAGCTCATCTAGGCTATCAGCGGTGACAACGGCCGCTACATCGTCCGCATACATATATATATCTGCTTCAGTTGTAGCTTTCGGCAGGTCATTAAGTAGGACGGAAAAGGCAAGATTTGACAGCGAAGATCCTTGGGGAACACCAACTTCTGTCGACATGACATCTGATTTGACTTTTCCGTGGTCTCCAAAAACATACTGAGTCCTGTCGCTCAAGAAGTCCACGACTAACTTTAGGGCTGGTCCAGCTATTCCATAATGGCTTAATTTGTAAGACAAGGCTTTATGATCAGCTACATCAAAAGCTTTCGAGAGGTCACAGAAGAGTATAGCAACTTCTCTTTTTTTCTCTCTTGCTTGCAGAACTCTAGCTACCACCTCTCTTGCGAGCATTGTAGTTGACCTCCCTTCACGATATGCGAATTGGCGCTCAGACAGTGCCCGTGTGTCAGTTAAGAACCTGGTAAGCCTGGTGGTTAAGCCATTTTCAAATATTTTCGCTATCGCGGGAATTATAGCTATCGGCCGGTAGGAATTAAAATCGTCCTTCTTGCCTTTCCCCTTGTATAATGGGCATACTCTTACTTCTTTGAGCACTTTTGGATGCACTCCACTTCTGAGGCACCTGCCGAATAAAATAGATAGCGGAATTGCAATTGATAACGCTATTTTGCGTAGCAATGTGGTTGAAATATCATAAATATCCTTAGTAGGTTTGTCGGCTACTTTATATATAATAATTTTATAAATTTCTTCTGGCGAGAAATCCAGCAGCCTTATTGAGCAGTCACTTGGTGCATAAGCTTTCTCTAAGTGATGTGCAACCTTTTCAATATTGGCTCTTGGAGCTCCACATTGATCGGCGGCGGTTACAAATTGGCGGTTCATAAGGTTAACTATATCTTTTTTGTTATGTAAGTTATAGGATTCCGACTTACCTATGGATTCAGTGTAATCTGTCTTACAGGAGTTGCGTTTACCTTTTTCGATATTTACTATATGCCACATTGTTTTTATTGTAGTTCTGCTTTCTAAAATCTTGTTCGAATAGTAGTTTGTTCTCTCGCGTTTTAATAAATTATTGTAATAAATATTCAAATCATCAATTTTTAATTTTAATTCATCATTGTCAGTAAATTTAATTTTCTAATTAAATAAGTCTAATAATAAAGCTTTCAAGTATGTCTGTATTTACAGTTGTTTTCAATGGAAAACAGATTTCTATCTTGCATTTTAAAACGTTAATAATACACTCGGCTAACTGATTAGGTGTATTCCTACATTTAAAAAGCTGATCCCAATCAACACTTTCTATGGCAAGTATGAACGATGACCAGGCGTCAGCAGTATACCTGCGGGCAGTCTTACCAAGCTGGTGTGGTGCGTAGCACGCCAGTTCCGCGCGCACTCCGTGATGGTCGCTGATGTTTGTATGGACTACTGAAGTGGTGGTTCCAGATGTGAAATTAACATATTATATATTTTTGCAGAGTCAGCAACTCTATCCGCTATCCGCTTATCACTTTCAACCAAAGTAACCGGGAATCCCTCTTACTAATGGGGCATGGTTGAGAGCGTCCGTGTTTACTTTTATTGTCAAGATAAATCTGTCTTAACTGTCCCGATAATCGCTACTAACTGCCGTACGAATAAATATGGCGCTAGCTCCGTAAATATGGCGTCTATTGTAAATATGGCTGCCGTGTAGGAGGGATATTAAATAAAATTGTTTGTTCTGAAACTGCTAGCTTGTAGTAAAATTGTAATGGGAGAAGATGCTCTGGTGCATCTCGCATGTGATGGATGACATGATAGCGCTGGTGAGATCACCATCTGTTATCTGGCGAGCTGCGCTGGAGGAGCCAGCTCCGAAGGTGCTCCAGGTTCTGGTAGTGATGACGTTAAGTAGTACTGGAGTATATTGAGGTATCTACATGGTGGAAGGCGTGAGCTCTTACTGTTTGGTCACCCTTACAAGTACTTCGGATGCATTTTAATGGTATTAATGTGATGTAGCGGTGCAAGTCCGAATTTGTACAGTACAAAATCTTTTTTACGGGTTACTGAAGAAAGTCATTAGTTCGAAAACATATTTATCTACCTACTTTAATTAAGTTTAAAATGTGCAGATCTATTAAGATTTTTACTGCCATTAATTAACTTTTCTCTACCTCAGCTCTTTCAACTTTTCATATCAGCCAAAACAGTTTGCCTCGTGCTAAAATTAAAGCATGAAAGTTTAATTTTACAGCTTCAGAAGTTAAAGTGTATATAAAATTTTTGATCATAAACTATATCATGGTCTCACTCGCACACTTAACTTAAACGTTATGGTTAGCGTTATGGTCTTAATAGCTTTGCAGAGTGCACGTTATCAAGAATGAGTTTTAAGTTGCACTGCTTACCACTTAAGATAACCGCTGTAAGAAATATCTGACTTTAGCGTTTACGACACCTACTGATGGACTATATGTATTCGCCAAGTATTTTGATTTTCAAACTAAAGAAGGTATAAAGAATTATAGAAATAGGTACCTACTTGATACTTTTGGCATAGAATAGATAAAGTAATTATTACTTATTTGGTTTGTAATACAGTGTAACTCTATAATGATATATTGAAAACAAAATACTGTACCGTTTAAAGAGATAAATAACCCGAAAAATAAAAAATAATCATAAAACTTTGAAAAAGAAGCTAAAAGAAGAATATGGTTAAGCTGGGCAACATTTTGAAAGCTTCTACGACTTTTCTAGTCGCGTATACCGCAATGCCTGAAGACTAAAGTCTATAATCAGTGCGTCCTACCAGTCATGACATACGGAGCCGAGTCGCGGACACTTACAGTACAACTAGTACACCAATTTAAAGTTGTTCAGAGAGCTATGAAATGCGCTATGCTTGTAGTTTCGCTAGGGGGTCGATTTAGTAATGAAGTGATCCGACAGAGAACTAAAATAGAAATTATAATATGTATCAATTCCACTGCTTTGCTTGATATTCTGCCATCAATACACTGTTTTCCGGTTTCAAGTACTGGTAGTGAAAATACCGGGCAAATGAGACTTTATAGATGTCTCAGAATGATGCGCACAGTACAGTGTTATACCCAAAACTTTATATTGTAGAGTTAAGTACGAATGCATGAATATTTTGTTTCGCATTCACCGGAAACCATTCACAATATTTCTCATAAAGCATTTCCAATAACGTTTCTCCACACGGCAATTATTTACAGAGTGTGTTTGTAATTAAATTCAATGTATACAGTTTGTATAGGCCTCCGGTTACCAATTAATAACATATTATTAAATTCGGCGACGGATAATTACTCCATTCAATAATTTCGGGGAGTGATTACCGACGAATTCGTACTGCTTCGTGGTGGGGTGTGCCGTGTAGGTTTATTATAATTTGCACTGAGTAATGAGGTGTAATCCAATTATAGTGTTCGTGGTCTTCATGTATAAATAATGAGTTCATTATGACTTGTTTACTTTTTTGTTGTCACTGATCCTATACGTAGCTCCTAATAGCGTCTGTGGGATCTAATTGTGTTAAATAACTGTCGACCATTATCTACTTATTAAAATTAGACTTTAAATTGGCTTGCGTTTCGGTTAATTATTTATAATGAAAGGCACGGAGGAATGATCTATCTTAAATTGACAACCACATGAAGATGCTGTTGCACTGTCTAGCAAAGCTTAGAGTATAGTTATTCATTTTTTGTTTGTGATAATTAAATACTTAGTTAATGACGCATTTCTCTATGACTAGTAAATATAGAAAAATTAAGCCAATACAACATAAACTGAACCCAATAAAACTAAGGGTGGTTTGCACTAGCTTACTTTAACTGCTAACTGTAACAACCCACGCTTCGCCGGGCGAGCTATGTCAAATATCTGTCACGTAACTTTAACTGTGGTTATGGTGCAACTCAGCCTAACACATCTAAAAAAGTTCTGTTCTGTAAAATGATACTTTTATTTCTAGTAACCAGACTCATAAAAATAAAAACAACAGTACCTAATATAACCTCAAAGAGTTAATGATATCTAAATGCTCAACCCTGCAATTTTCGCACAGGCGAAGCACCTACCATTATATAAATGGTCATTCTAGATTCGAATAAACCACCAACTAAGCAAAATATCCGCCAACCAGGTTAGACATTACACCAAGACTTATCTCACCTAGACGTGCTTAAGAATAGTTTTTGCAATACAAAGCAGAAACGGGTTTCCCGTCCGAAGTTGAAGTGCCAAGACGTCTATCCGGCAAATTTTCAAGTGGAAAAATTTAAATATCGTGTGCCGAGACTCCCTACTTTTGGCGGTAGCCCGAGCTGGGTGATGTACACTAAACGCCGAGACAGGCTTGGGGAAGTGGGAAAATAATAAGAATGGAGAAGGTAACACTAATATTTTAGTTTCTCTATTCGATCGACCCGCTCGGAAGTTATGCCTACAGTTAACGGCAGACCTCAAACTCCCCCGCCCTATTTAGCCCTAAAGTCCGTAGGTTGCCAAAGCGGAATTGGTGAAGTCAGATATACCCGCGGGCCCGTGTCCTGCGGGACACCTAAGGATTACTCTTCATACTCAGAAGAAAAAAAATTAAACTAACAGTCCTTAATATCATCGAGTCACGTACGGGCGCACAGGTATTTGAATTTATCTCTTACAGTTTCAGTTTATTTTCCACCTCTTCATAACCGCATCCGCATCGCATCGTCTACACCTGTACTTACACTAAACATAAAATGATAATTATATTACTGTGTGTGTTTATAGATCTTACGCATTCTCCCGAGAAATATCAAAACTGAGTTATGATATTTCGCACGTTCAACCCTATATAGCTCAATCGCTTATGTTGCAAAGGAGCTACTCATCAGACTTAACGGTGAATCAAGCCTAAAGGGATATCAGGGGTGGATCAGAAGACCAAAATCAGCAACTGTTATCGATAACATGATTAATGATTATGTGAACAGACGTACTACAGAGATGGAGGCTGCTGATGCACCAGAGGCAGATGTGGCTCTGCAGCAAGAGATTCAAGATGTTCTTGGAGCTGCAAACAATGTCCAACTGTTTGGATAAGTAATTGTATGATACATAAGTGATATCTCCACGAGTCAATATTAAAGAACCTATTACTGGTTGAGAGTAATTAGAAGTATGTTAGTTATCTCCCTCCACTAAGAATATATTAAAAAAGTCATGTCATAGAAATTACAAGTCAATATACAAATATAAAGAAAAACAATAACAATATAAAAAAAAAACCTATTCGAATAACCCACCCCGAATTGTACCCGGTGCAAAAGTGCCCATAACACTGGCTGCATTGCCGCGCTGGATGGCTATGGCCAACCGTTGCACCAGGTACGAGCCGGAGCGGGAGTCACGGGTTTTCTCCCTGATTCTGCGCCCTATCTCCACCACCAGACTCTTGGCCTCAGCACCCCAACAACCCATAGTCTCCACAGCGATGGGCACAAAAATATACCGTGCTTCCAATGCCGCATACTTCGACCGCTTTTTACCGGCAGCGTCCTCCGCAGCAGCCGCCGAAGAGTGGACGGTGCGACCCAGGTGACTGTCAGCAACAGTGCTGACGCAAGTGGCGTCCCACACGAGGCACCTACCGTTTTTCCATGGCACCAGGGTCAGCCCGTCCGGCCTCTTACCATCAGACCTGCTTAGACCTGGCGGCTCAAGCACGCATGGGACGTCTGCCGATATAAGGGCTCTCCGGACTATGTCGTTCAGAGCATGGTGTCGCGAAAACCTCCCTGCGCAACGACGACAACCCAGAGCGTGATGACCATCAGCCTCCACCATGGAACCGCAGGTGCATAGGTGGGGTTCACACACCTTACAGCCCAGGCGGAGAGCTACCGCCACACGCAAAGAGTCGTCATCCAGGAAAGTGCCCAGATGAGGCGAAGGCAGCGCGTGCAACCATGCTCCTGATTCCGACTGCGACACAGCCCTGAGTCTGGCCCGATCAGCCCCCGAGGCATCCTCCAACATTTTTTCCTGGACCCGTTTAGATGCGACATCATCCCAAGCACGCTGGATATGCGAAGCCACAGGGCTTGTCGCACCCGTGTTGAGAACCGACCAAGCTGACTCAGCATCTGACTCAAAGGGTATGCTCGCCCTGTCACCGTGGGAACGAAGAATTATAGTGACGAGGTCTGCTACCCCATGCGCCGACGCCAGGAAAGCCGGCAAGCCCACATCACGTGCGCACCGCACCCCGAGGCCCCCGTACCGGATAGGAAGAGCCGCCTGTGTCCATTGAGGCTCATTAAGAGAGACATTTAGGATCGACTCAACCGTTGATTTTAAAGCTTCGTCAAAAGAAGAAACTTCCTCCGGACAAAGCTAGGTAGGGGTAGTCCGCAATAGATATGTTATTTTGGGAAGGGCGAAGCACATACGTAATAACACAAGGGCCGCGTGCGCGGAAAGGTCCCCGAGACGTTCCTGAGCAGTAAGGAGAATCTGTTTGCGAGATGAAATAGCTTCTGGTACTCCATCAAGAAAGATAGGAGACCCCAGAAGGTTGAAAGAGTGTGATGAAATTTCTTTGAGCCCAGGCAACATAGAACAGAAACGTGAAAAGTGGGTACGAGCTCCAGCACCGCATGGGAAGAATTCGCACTTGGAGGGGTTCACCTCCAAACCTAGTTCCCTAAGGCGAGGAATAAGAGCCTCTAGATCCTGGTGAACGTCTTCCGGTGATCCTCCAAGGGTGCCATCGTCCAGATACCACAAGTTCAGAGACGATTTAAGATCTGAGATGACCTTGTGGATCGCTAAACTAAAAACGAGAGGCCCCAGCGGATCCCCTTGCTGTGCTCCCACTTGAGATGAAATGAGAGTGTCATTGAAGAAAAGATTAGAAGGAGAAAAATACACCTGATAAAGAAAAGGGTACAGAGAAGGAATTTTATCCTTGACCTCGCTCAAAAGAACGTCTCTTTCCAGGGTGTTAAAAGCGTTCCGTATGTCTAGCTTAAGCACTATGCAGTCAGAGTGCTCAGAGTCCATGACAAACGCACGCGTCGCATGGATAGCGGCCTCGCACCCCCGACGCGTCCCAAACCCTAGCTGGTGCGGCTGCAAGTACCTCGACATAGCTTCCCCCACGGACCGGCATGCCAGCTTGGCTGTCAACCTCCGGAACACGCTACCGATCGCTATTGGTCTCAGACCTCCATCTTTCTCCGATAGGGCGCAAAGAGATGCCCCGTACAAATAGGGGCACACTAGCGGATTCAGCTGCCCGCTAATTAAAAAGTTTACAAGCTTTGCCAAACGCTCAAGCAAACGCTGCCCATTTTCACCAGCAGAACCAGAAGTAAGCTCTTTCAAATGCCCCGGACGAATCCCGTCCAAGCCCGCCGCAGAGCCACTATAGAAAGTGCTCAGAGCTAGTGCTACGTCCTCCACCGACACGGTCAAAGTAGTAAATGATGCGTCCGGTGCCGACGGAAAGTTGAGAGGACGCGATGGGCATGGGTGTTTTAGTTCAAGGGCGTTAAGTGTACCGGAGTCCTGTTGCGCGAACGAGTCGTCAGTAACCAGAAGCCGCACAGCTCCGCGGAGGTCCCCCTCGTACACTTTGGACTCGATGGCTTTTCGAGTCCCGCGTGACCTAGGACCACCCACCACATTGCCTGACTGGTCCGCAAACTGACCAGACCCCGAACACTCGACGTTCGCCTTAACCTTAGCCGTCATGTTGCCCGGGGCATCTTTCGAAGGAACCCTTAGCGCACCATACGAAAAAGTAAGAAGCGCACACCAATCCTCGACGCTATTACCGCCAACGCACCCATCAGTTTCAGTTTATTTTCCACCTCTTCATAACCGCATCCGCATCGCATCGTCTACACCTGTACTTACACTAAACATAAAATGATAATTATATTACTGTGTGTGTTTATAGATCTTACGCATTCTCCCGAGAAATATCAAAACTGAGTTATGATATTTCGCACGTTCAACCCTATATAGCTCAATCGCTTATGTTGCAAAGGAGCTACTCATCAGACTTAACGGTGAATCAAGCCTAAAGGGATATCAGGGGTGGATCAGAAGACCAAAATCAGCAACTGTTATCGATAACATGATTAATGATTATGTGAACAGACGTACTACAGAGATGGAGGCTGCTGATGCACCAGAGGCAGATGTGGCTCTGCAGCAAGAGATTCAAGATGTTCTTGGAGCTGCAAACAATGTCCAACTGTTTGGATAAGTAATTGTATGATACATAAGTGATATCTCCACGAGTCAATATTAAAGAACCTATTACTGGTTGAGAGTAATTAGAAGTATGTTAGTTATCTCCCTTAAATTAAGTTAACATTTAATACCTTGACGGTATTACTAGATTGTCGTAAGTAGTTACTCGGAACAATGAGTAATATTAAGATTCTTTATACCCTCTAATGTATGTTGAATAGTTGACCGCGGTGATACGCAACCCGTGTGAAAAAATATCCTAGTGTTTTTCCTCTTGATACCTTTTAATCACAAGGTCATACACGTCACAAGGATTATTTTCTGTCGAGTCCATTCAACTAGTTCGTAGCTCGTGGTACTCAGACGCTGTGTATAGGTGCGACCGCCGCGCGCCGGTGAGCGACCTGCGACCGTGATATGCAATACGGATAGTCGGATTAGTGCCAATTTTAATTCCTTCAGCGATGCAATTTTTATTTATGAGAAAAAATTAAGTGACGAGCTAGTCGATCACCTGAAGTTAAGCGACACGGAAACCCACAACAGTTGCAGTGCACTCGGAACTTTAAAATGGTAAAAATTTCGCGTGACACTGCACTGCGCATCACGTCCGACAGCCTGAAACATCATACAGTCTAGTAAATTAGGCCATAAAGTCTCATTTGCCCAGTAATTTCACTAGCTATACAATGCCCTTCAAACCAGAACACATTAGTGTATGCACTGCTGCTTGGCGGCAGAGTACTTAACTGGCAAAGCGGTGGTTACCCACCTAGACGAATTTTGCAGAAAAGTCGTACCACCTAGTACCCTTTTGTTAGTAGCCTTACTGTAATGTAGGTATTATATCATCTGGGCCATCTCGTAACTTAGTAGTAGACTACCATGTAGAGTGAAATAAAAATCAAAATTAATATCAACCTCCTCAAATTATGCAAGAGCTAAAAAAAAGTTGAGATGTCTTGAATAAATGAAAATTTTCTTTCTTTTAAAACATTATGATAGAAAAAAAAACTGTAACCGATAGGATAACGGACCGGATACCATCTCACCAGTCAAAAACAATCTTTCGCAGCCTATACACGGCACATATAGTTTAGAGCCATAACGCTAGCAAACTAGAAACTACGTGAGGCTTGTCATAGGTGCTTTTCCGTAATAGAGTTTAGCTGGTTGTCGGCACCATAACCCTACAAAGCGTTTCCACGAAAATTGACGGACGCAAACGCCAATTGCAACGTTGCAAACGCGTCAGACTATCCGGGCGGTGAGTGACCCGCCATGATATGCAATACGAAACCCTGCTAGCTCTCCGTATAGCCATCCTTTAACGTCTCGTCGTGAAAAATGACTACTAGGATTAATACGATCTAAGGGCAATGCCATAGCGTGAATATGTACAGAAAATAATTATTGGAGTTGATTAAATTCTTATGACAGGACAATTTGTGGCTGTTCAAAAAGTAAATTAATAACAGTGATTAATTGCTTCATTAATTCATTCATTGAACGAAGGTCTCTTCTAAATGATAAAGGCTAACTGACGTCTCGCATGGAGTGTATAGACGTAGCATCTATAGATAGGGTAAATTCTGTGATCGATAGTTTTTTCTTTTATACCCCCAGCCCTAACTCTTTGAAATAGCGAAGCAGTGGTGATGATGCACAAGCATGTGCTAGAGAAAGGTAATTCATAGGTTTCATCATCAACAGCCCGAAGACGTCCACTGCTGAACATAGGCCCCCCCAGAGAGCGCCACCTTGAGCACTTGCTCGCCTACTGCATCCATCGGCTCCCCGCGGTTATCACCAGATCGTCGGTCGGGTTCATAGGTTTAGTTAAATCAAATTTCTTTCTTTCTTTAGTTTATATTCGTGTGAGTTTAGATATATTAGAACAGGCTGCACAGATTAGCGAAGGTTCCGTTTGTGTCAGGGTGAGTATATGATTGTCTCGATAACTGCTGCACAGCCAGAAATGGCTGCTCACTACAACACGATTGTTTGCTGACAAGGTTGTCGCTGGTCTTGGTTTTGTTAATAAAATTAAATTTAACAAAAAATACAAAGTTTTAATGTATAAAGATTCCATCTTGACATTCGTGACGTTTCCAATGACATATTATTGTTCAAAACTGAACCTCAAGTGAAAATAACAACAAAGGGTTCCCAAAGAGTGCATTTCACGTTCTTCATCATCATCATCATCATCATCATCATTTACAGCCCGAAGACGTCCACTTCTGAACATAGGCCTCCCCAAAGAGCGCCACCTTGAGCGGCAACTCGCCTCCTGCATCCATCGGCTCCCCGCGGTTTTCACCAGATCGTCGGTCCACCGAGTGGGAGGCCGGCCTACGCTGCGTCTTCCGATTCGTGGTCACCATTCGAGAACCTTTCTTCCCCATCGGTTGTCAGTTCTACGAGCGATGTGGCCTGCCCATTGCCATTACAACTTGCTAATAGTTCTGAGAGCTATATCGGTCACTTTATTTCTCCACATTGGTCCACATTTCACGTTGGTATCAAATAATGAATTATATGGTGCTATACTTTTTCAGTGCGTGCTCTTTTACTGGAACCAAGGGGTCCCATCAGGTACAAACGAAAAATAGCCCGAACTTGAAAAAAAATGTGGTAATCGTGTTTAGATAGTTACTAGTCAGTGTCCAGCGTATTCATTTGGCCCAATACTTCGCCAACAGGCAATAAATGTCGCTTGATAATCTTGCGTTATGCAGAAATAAAATAATTCGTAAAATAGCCCGCGTTATTCCGTTGTATGGGATGAGGCATCTGTACTGTAGGTATTATATTATCTGGGCTGGAACTAAATATTCTCAACATTTATTAGATTAAAAAAAAAACAGTTCAGTTGTATACAATCAAGTACCACCTAACCTAAATAGGATTATGCATCTTAAAGTAATAAGAAGTCTATATAAAATAAAAAAATCCCAACGAAGCACGTAAAGCCTACACTGCACAATTTATTAACAGATGCTACAACATGTTTAGAGGCAACCCTAAGACTTAGTCCAGGATTTTTACTTTTAATCTCACAAGAGTGTCGCATGTTTGTCTTTTGTTTAACGGGCTCCACCCGGTTGGAAACGGGACACTGCTCTAGCGCGACACTCCAGACACTCCTCAAAGATAGTTTAAATCGGTTTCACCTTTATAAACAGGTGAGATTGGATTTTTAAACTTTATTGTTAGAGTTGTAGCGATTTAGATACTTTATGTATAAGCTTTTGAAAACAATGAGTGGGAGAAAGATGAAAGTAGATGTCTGATACTTTTTTTGATTTTGATGTGTTTGTTTTTATAGTTGTCACCATAATTAAAAGAAGCAGCACCTGAATGCTTACATATCATATACTAGCTGACCCGCCCCAGCTTCACACGGATTCATTGGTTTTATGCCTTATCTCAGTCTAAAGGAAGGACATATCATCGGACAAATGATACCAACTTTTAATATATATATATATATATATCAATGTATTTTGTAAAAAAATCTCACAAAAAACGGTCGATTTTCAGTTATTTACAATTAATCGGTATCACTTCGTTTTATTGTAATTGTGTTCTTCTAGTGTGGTCAAAACTAACCTAACACTCTTCCTCGCTTCGCTCGTCATCGTAACCTACTGGTTAGCCACTGCGACTCTAAAAAACAACAAATTAGAGCAAAAAGTTTTCTATCCATCACTGCATAGAAAACTCGTAAAATAGATTAAATAAAGTACTTTGATGTTGTTGAGGGCTATTCAGTTTTATGTCGCTAACATTTTGTTCATCACTAAATATAAACCTTCATAAAAATCAAATTAAAGCTTCAATTTAAATATTTTTATTCCACTTTATTTGTGTCGCACTCAATTTGTATATCTTTACAAATTATTGTAAAATTATTTTAGTTCAGTTTCACTTTCGCCCTTGGTATTTACGACTTCAAATTATATCCTCAGTTTATAAAATGAACCTTTTATGCATTGATATAAAGCTTAGTTTAAAAACAGAAGGACAACATTATAAGTGCACTTGACATTCGCAAACTTTATGTGGACATTTTCAATTTTATGTGACAAGCGAAATTAGTATACAGAGGTATTTGTTGCGAAATAAGTCTTGTATGGAGAACCCTTATATTTAATTCGGGTAAATAACACATTAAAACATTTCGAAATGCATAAATGCAAAAATATAAGTGTACATCAATTAATAAGGATAGGAACAAAAACGAACTCTGTGTTTATTGTAATAAAATAAACACAATTCACTTATCTTTGTGTTTTTAATAATGTAAATGAATGACGCTTAAAGTCACTCAAATTTGCACAGAGAGCTATGGAGAGAGCTATGCTCAGAGTTTTATTGGGAGATAAGGTCCGAAATGAGAAGATTTGCAAGATATAGGTCTTAGAATTAGCAAACTGAAAGGCTATGGGCAGGCCACAGCTCTCATATAACTGATAACCGATGGGAAAGAAAGGTTTTTGAGAGGCGACCACAAACCGGAAGACGCAGCGTAGGCCGGCCCCCTACTAGGTGCATCGACAACTTGGGCAGAAACGTGAGCAGCTGTTGCTGATGGATGCAAGAGGCAAGCAGCCGCTCAAAGCACGCTGTGGTTGAGACCTATGTTCAGCAGTGGATGTCTTCAGGCTGATAGTGATGGTGATGAAATGAATGACGTGACTATTTAGCCGTACACCTGATGCGTTACAACCGCCCATGATTGTGGCAGTGCCATTTGGAACTCTATTAGTACCTTGTTTTGTTGCTAATTTCATGCAGTCACATTTGCTAAATATAATTAATATAAGTAGCATAGACGAATAACCTATAAGCATGTGCCTAGTCATTATTAGTTTATAATAAAATTAACTATAATCATTTATAAATTGCCTCTCATACCTAAGACTACCAATAATACTACTATCTAAATTATAATCTCATATCTACTCGTATTTCAATCCAACATCTTAGCAATTAATTCCAACTCAACATTTTCATTTACGCATTACTCGTGAATACCGAAGTAAATTGACATACTTGAACAGTACATACTTTGAAGGCCTGTGCGAAGACAGACCGAAGCTAAGAAATAGCGAGGCGTTATCTTTGTGACAGATGAAAATCAAATGTTAGGACTCCTTTTTTATTCTGGAGGGTATCATGTAATTTTAAAACAATGTCATTATATTTTTGATTTAAAGATTTCCATAGTAACCTTTGAGACTATCAGGTCCATACAAATTGAATCGCGTTTGTTTTGGCATTACTTTGACTTTTCTGTTTAGAAATATTTTTAATTCTTTTGGTTTCTGCTTTCTGAAATATGTAATATAGTAACTCAGATAACTACCACCAGTTCATATTAGTTCATTTCACTATCGAAACATTAAGTTGGTATGTTGATTGCCCATAAAATTGAATGCTGATTCCCATTATTGTGTAAGAACTTATCGCAATACGATCACATACCTATTTTATATAAAGTTTATATGCATCATTCTAGATCAGTAGTGAAGAGAGCAAAGCGCGTCGTTTATCTGTCGTTTTTAAGCATTTAATACACGTTCATGCATCGTTTCGCTTTTGCTTAGCTTTTACAGGTTCAGCTTGAAGACAAATATCAAAATGTATCACAGTATCATCGAGCAAGTATCTAACGAAACCAAGTTTCAAGAACTTGGGAATTCATTTGTCTGTCTGGAAGTTTCGTCGGTACAATGGTGGAGACACACCGATTAAAAGTTCGGCAAATTAATCAAAGCATTAAAACAAGAATGTTCTACGTTTGATCATTTGGTTAAGTTATTGCTGTTGTGCTAAATACTCTAAATATCATCCGTTTAAACAAATTAATTCAACTTATTTGAATTTGAAGGATGTTGTAATTCAATACAATAATAGTAGGAACATAAAACACTCCCAGTAGCCAGTATTCGATACTTCAATAAAGATGGTCTAGAGCTAGGGTCTCGAAACCTTTATTTAAGGGTTAGTGAACTTCTAGAGTTTCTAGCCCAACAAAGTTTCAGGTAAACCGGATCGATTAGTGTATTATATTTATATCCGTAAAACCGACGACCGGGCGAAAACCGCAGGGAGCCGATGGATGCAAAAGGCGAACAGCCGCTCAAAGTGGCGCTCTCTGGGGGAGGCTTATGTTCAGCAGTAGACATTCAAGCTGTTGATGATGATGATGGTATCTGTACAACTTGCGAACAAGTTCACCGTCCCTCCTTCTTCTATGCCCCCCAGACGGGTGTGAGCGACCGGGCGCGACGCCTATTCTAAACTAGCCGTTCACCCCGGCCTCGTCCAGACGACCTGTTACACACTCCACTTGCCACACTCCCTGGCCCGACCCGATACAATATACACCGTTAACGACGCCGATGGTAATCAATTATGGATTTCGTCAAAGGTTATAAGAATCCTTACATGGTTTACAAGAAATTTGATAAGGACGGCAGTAATTTAAACAATAGGTAATACATAACTTATAAGTTTATATGCAAGTTTGGTTGATATTATTCTTAAATATATGAAAGAATTAAGGTCATATATATGAATTAAGTAGTATGTAAATTCGTACGAAGACAGAAAAGTCTAATAGCAATTTCTGAAAATAAATATTATATCTGATTTCTGCAGCCAGTGTTTGTTTGCTACAATATAGACAGTTCCAAGGTGTTCTATGGCCAGCAACCCCCAGGATCCATAGCCTCACAGGCTATGCATCCCGAGATGTAACGACGCGACGGTGACAAAATAACAACGGTGGCCAAGTCGCATTGTCGCCGCAGGTCACCTGGGGGTCTAGCAAAGGTCCTTTTCCATTAGCATTAACGTAAAATGATAACTCATAATGTATGGGAATGACATTAGCTGTGGACAAGAAAGCGATTTCTGCAATGTCATTTCCATACATTATGAGTTATCATTGGGCGTCAACGCTAAAGGAAAGTGATCTTTGGTAGACCCCCAGACGACGAGGCATCTTTGGTCATCAAAACGCTATCATATTTATCTGATATTCTGTTTCAACACACTCACTCACCAGGCTAAAGATATTCCAGTATCGTATGAATAAAGCGCACATGCGCTAAGTGCTATTTATCCAATATTTCCACTTGGCTCATCAACTGGAAAACTGCACTATCTCCTTTGTTCGACTTCCGCGTAACACACACCTTAATATAAATGCATAATTATATGCAATACGCTACATTTATAAATTAATGCGACACCAACAGGAGACAAAGAGCTATGAAAGTACGTGAATCATGTGCGCCCTAATTACGGGTGCAATTACTTTGTATTGTGCGGCAGACGTGCAGACAGACAAATTAGGGGTCTGCTGAGAACTAAATAAGTTACCGGGAGTTTTAGCGACTATTAATTGCATAGAAACATATTGTGCGCTGCAACTGTTATGGGTGGCCGTGTCGCTTAACATCAGGTGAACGACTGGCTCGTCACGTCGTCTAATCACATAAAAAAAATGTATCTTGCTGTAGAGTGTAGAGAGAGCTATGCTTGGGGTATCTCTGCGAGATAAGTTCCGAAATAAGGAGTTCCGCAGGTCCACAGGAGCGCTAAGTCGCTGATATACTGGTAAAATAAGCAAGTTGAAATGACAATAGGCGGTCACACCGCCGGTCGCAGGACCACCAATGGGTACGAAAAGTTGAGTGGCTACCACGAACCGCAACATGTTTTGACAGCGTAGACCACCGTTAAAACGGCAGGAGCTGATGGATGCGAGAGGCAAGCATTCACTCAAAGTGGCGCTTTTTGTGGTAGAGGCCTATATTCGGCAGTGAATGTCTTCAGGTGGTGGTGACGATTTATGTACATCTTGTATTACTTACTCAAAATTCTATAAAAACCATGAGGCCATGTTAGAAACTCTATAATTATGTTTAACCATCAAAAAATATATCTAAGTTTTCATATTTTAACGCAAAGTTTCATAATCAATCCACCAACCCACGGAACCCTTTGTCAATAACTAATTAGTATTCAACGCACGACCTGGTTTCGTTCGAAAGCTGCGTATATCGCATTTTCAGTTTTCCACATGACATGGTCGTTAGTCATAATAAGGCTGAATCATTTACAGTAAATGATTTTACTACTGTTCATGATAGTAATTAACAAATTAAATAATAATTGTCTCTTTAAAATTGACATTTTGCTACCCAATTAATAAAAACCAACGCGCCTCATTTAGCCAAGAAGCCAGGTATGGCTTGGCAAATTGCAAAGATGTAAGTAACTTAAAAAAATTGTACACGAAAAGTTTACGTTGTTTTATTTGCTAACATTTTTCTTTGATTATATTTTCGCCTACGGGATACACAATGTCCTGGAAAACACAATACAATTCTCTCAATTAGTGAGACACACACAAGTACCTATACAGATACAAAACGCTAACATTATACACAATTACAACAGTATGGAGCACTATAATAATGTTTATTAATGCAATAAAGTGAAATAGCTCTATAAGAGCCGTAACGTAGATTTAGCACTCGCTTGGAAAAGACATTGTGTTGTTTTTGCAAAGTACTAAAGCTGAGTTACTGGAATTATGGGACGGTAGAGTAAAATTTAGCAAATAAGAAGTTTCTTTTTATCTTCTGATGTTACTGATGAAATTGACAAAACATATTAACATGGAAACTCCTGGCGATGCCTCGTTAAGAAACTAAGCACGTATTGTAGGGATATTGTGGTCAGTCGTATCACATAATTATTTTGGTTAAACATATTCCTAATTTATAAAACACAACAAACCAACAGGTATAGTAAGGATATTTAATACTTGTATTGGCACAACAAACAGCACTCAAGAGTTTAAATCAATTAGCATTGTTAAAATGCAAGACGAACCGGAGGCCAATCCTGAATGATGAAAATAGTATGTTGTAAAATTTTCCACAGTAAGGATGATATGCCACTTCCAACCGTTGTACATCACACGCGTTTATATTTACGAGTGCAATAAACATGCGCAAGAGTTTCCGGATTTAATGCGAACATCTCAAGGCTGCACGAGTGCATTCGCGTTTGCAGTCTGATATTGTTTAAACATAGGTACTTACTACTTATCTTTGACAGAGCTAAGAGAAACCTTTTATTTAAAGGGAATAACCTTGTTGAGACAAATTACATAATCAATCCAGAATCCAGTGGGATTTAAACCCTTCTCCTCCGGATTGGACGCTCTACCAACTGAAATATGGTTGCATGACCGCTAGCTGCGAAAATCTTAAGGACTATTGGGATGTGGTTTACACATTAAAATCAATTCCATGAATGCCTTGTTGATCGGATATTATTCCTGCCATATATATACCTACTTATTATACTTTTGTTTTCAGGAGAGCGTGATTTTCCTAGGTCGTAGTCCAACAAATACCTACCAAGGGTTAAACCTACCTGAAGCGTTAAAGACTATGTTTAAAATCTCACTTATAATGAGTGCTGACTAGTCTCAAATCCAAATCTTATCGAACCCAACATTAACAGTTACGATAATATAGGCTGAAGTGGAGACAACTTACACTCACAATTGTACAATGCCAACAAAGTAAATTAAAAGAACTCCAATTATTTAAAAGCCTCTGAACTTTCCACTAAATGCAGATTTCAAAGGCAATTTAAAAGAAACAGAACAGTAATTGCCTTGAAACTTAAATAGTCCATCAACCGTTCCTCGAAACCCTTCCAAATTAGTATCTACAATAGATCGAAATTGCCTTCCTACAAATCGGCTTTGAGTCCCTATCTGTTACTGAACTATGTCACATATAAATCCAACTCTATTTTGTGCGTCGTATGGCTGACATTTGTCTAGTGAGAGAAGGATATAGTTGTAAAGCAAGTAATAGGACAAACGGCCTGTGAAATGAATGCCTAATTTTATTATGAGCGAAACAATTACAAGGGAAAGGGACTTGTATTGGAGTATCGGTTGTTAATCACAGGCTCTAAGGCGCGGGGTGGTAAGTTACTGCCTTCGCTTATGGGCTGAAACGGTTAGCATAGCATATCAGCTAGTAGTTGAGCAAAAACTGAATTATTGATGTCGAGCAAAGGAGACAAGGAATGCATTGGAATTTTCAATTTATAGAGTGGTAAGCAGGCGATTATAGTCTTTTAGAAAACCGAGGTTTTTTGTAAGATGCATAAGCATTTTTTAATATCCTCATCAACAGCCTGAAGACGTCCATCTGCTAAACATAGACCTCCCCCACAGAGCGTCACTTGGAGCCACTTGCTCGCCTCTTGCATCCATCGGCTCTCCGTGGTTTTCACCAGATCGTCAGTCCACCTATTAAGGAGCCGGCCTACTCTGCCTCGCGTTAGTGGTCGCCCCTCGAGAACCTTTCTTACCCATCGGTTTCATTTTTTAACATAGGTAGTAATAATTATTTATGTTAGTGAAACAGCTTTATTATTTTACCTACATTTACAATTCAGTATCGTGTTAACTCTTAGGTATATATTACCATTCCTAATAAGTAGTATCACACGTGAAGGTTTGTTAGGACTCGTCCGGGTCTTCGAATCTCCGAACATACTAGCCTATACTATGCTAGCTACCTCACGGCGTCCGGTCATTGACCTGTACACACCATTAGCATTTTTGCGATGTCATACAATAAGCTCGTCTGGAGTTTGTTGCGTCTCGCCCCGTAGGTACTAATGCACACAATTATACCTCGGAAATTGCACTCTATACACTATTTGTTTATTTAGCCTCCTGAATAATAAAATGCTAAGGAGTACAGATCTGGGAAAGAATAACGTACATCGTTACTATGATAATGCTATAGGTACTTAAGTACTTTACTAGGCACAGTCTGCCGCGTGATTTGTTGACTCAGTCAAATTGCATCGTGCAGAGGCGTGATCCGCTCGACCATCCAGCGAATTGCACCGTGTGGAGGAGTGATTAACAGGCATGATGTCTAAAATTTTTTTTTGGATTAATTAATTATATTCCTCAAAAGATAAACATTTGTGAAAACAAAAATTAAATATTTCAACACCAACCAAGTTACAAGCATTTTAAAAACCGGAATAGAAAGAGATAACTCAAACGGCCAGTGACGTCAGAGGAAGGTCGTTATAGTACCTCATTACTAAGCTGTGGTAGCTTTTCATACAATCTCTTTGGCATGTGACGTCACGAGTAGATTTTTCATAGTAACTGTGTGGGCGCTCTGTTTCGCGGGAAAGGGACAGGAGATGCCTTCTGTAGAAACTTTAAAACCTTATTACTCCGTGATTTATTTACCGATTTTGCTTATATTTTCAATTATTGCATTCATTTTTAATCTTCTTTATGAAAGTAATATTTACTTGTTCATTTTTAATAGTAGTCATCATGCCTACTGCAATACATTAATTACACTTACTAAAAATTCTGACACCATGGGGGATCACTCCTACACGAGAACAAGAACGGGTGTAATAAACATAAAATAGTGGTTGTAAGTAGTATCTAGTTATTTTAATTAACGGTAAGTAAGACCATTAAAATCGCCTAAAGGAAAATGAAAACGCAGGAAACGAATTCGAAGGTCGTGTCCTGTCGCCCAAGTCGTGTGGTCGTGAGCCACCCGGGAAGTTTATGTTTTTTATGTGCTTTGAATAAACACCACAGTGTAAATACGTTGACTCTTTTAACAGAAGGGTGAAAGCTGCTGTGGCAGAAAGCGATACTGGTTGTGAGTTATAACATCTTTCTGCTTCAAGTCTGCCTCTGTAGTGTGGTTGTTAAGGTTGGCTCATAGCCATCGATTCCCGCGACAGGACTAGTATTTAGGCAAAGGGAAATTTTTATTTGGTTATTAGGTACTGCGGTTATTGTTTTTGTTTTATTTGAACAATATTTAAGTGTATGTTTATCATCACCTACTATAAAATCGTTTCACTGTGGTACAAAGGTGAAAGTGTGATTGTCGAAAGAGCGGAGACTTTCTTCCTTGTTCAGTGTCCTCGTGTACTGTTCATTTGTTACCTTGAGTTATTAGCAGCGGATGTATTCATTAAAACAAACATTCTTTATTAATAGATTAATTTTTGATTCGAGTCGTTTAAGATAAACTTTTGAAATAAGCTATTTGATACTAATAATTGTTTTGGAAAGTTGTATCATGTTTTTGTCAATAAAATACTTGATTTATTGATATATTCATTTCAAAAATATGAGGCACATTACTAAGAGTTTTGATATAACACCACCCCACCTCACACCTCTGTACAAAGTAGTCAGAGTAGTCACGGAACACGATTAATGTATAAAACATCACTCTATTTACTGACTGCCAAAAATAAATAAAAAAAAGGCTTAATAAATAAAACATAATATTATATTATCGCGCATCGAACGGCGGGTGGGCACGATGAATAATTCAATGAATAATCACCGTGAAAAGATCAAAGTGGACTTGCGAATGCGTAATGTGGTGTTTACGATGAGATATAATACATCTTCTCATTCTTCCTGTTTGTAGCTAACTTCTGCCCAGGAAGTACCCTCTGTAAAAGAATCTTACCGCGTGATCACTGAGCCGTCTGCCAAGCCTGGTGATAATAGAAAACTCCCCCTATGATAAGCGTCGAAGGTGTTGCTTGGTGGGTGAGGCCTGTGTCTTCCGGTTGTTGATGTGAAGTCAGTTTATGACAACAAATTAATAATTTTAATAAAAAATGACCAAATGACCAAACCTTTGCTTGTATAGTACCAACTTACCAAGGCACCTACGCCTTTTATTTCAAATTTGACCCTTATTCCATTTTTTTTTCAGAGAAACTTTAAATAACACCAAGTAAGCGACGCACCATGAATGCATCCTCCTTGTCGCAGCGGCAGTATATGCTCTTCTTGTTTTATATGGCGTGTGCCAATCATTGGAAGAAAATTAGATTTTGTTTTGTCTGGATTTTTACCACGATTTTTCATATGAATGTTTTGAGCAAATATAGGTTTATAAGAAGAGTCTCAATCGTTATTATTTAATAATTGCTGCGTCCGCAATAATCTGGTCCTTCGAACCGGATCAATTTTGATTCAGCGCCTTGCAGCATTAATCCGAAGGTAATAATAATATTCAAGACACCGCCGCCGCACAAAATGCAAACACGCAGCGACACAAAAGCACAAAACCTAGCACCAGCTCAGAAAGAGACTGAAACTGAAACCTCACTTGAACTGTCTTCGCTACTGTTTGGAACGCAAGCGCTGATAAAGTGAAACTGTAACTTCTTTAGTTCCACTGGCGCTGGTGGCTGGTATGTATATAAATGCGCTTCTAGTCTTGGGAAACATTTCACTTTGTGTGGACAAATGGAAGAAGAGAAAGCCTCACAGATTATAGTCTTTCATGGAATTTTTGGCACATTTAAAGAGGACCTTGGAGTTTTAGCAGCGATTACAGACTGTGCAAATTGGTTCACAAGGGAAGAACTCGGTGGTTGCTTTTGTAAGAAGGGAGCTTCTGCAGCTGTCACACAGGTACGGCTTCCAGTTGTTAAATATTACGCGAAAATGTCCTGTGCAAATCAAACTGGCATGCTGTCAGGAGTATACAATCAGGTGGCCACAGTTCCATGCTTCAGTGGTCAGCGGATTCACGTCTTTGATGCCGATTTCTTCAATAATATTGAGAAGAGAAGGATGGTGGGGACGTCTGGCAAAACAATGTCACAAATAATGCTCATCCTGACTTCCACTTTAGAGGATCTGCATGATAAATTGCGCAAGAAAAACGGGAAAATAACCATGGGAACCACAAACTGGCATGAAATGGATTCTCTAGCCATAAAGCAACCAGGGAAACAATTAGACATTATAGTGAGAGGCACTAGTGAGAAGTTTTTGGGAAGGAGAGACTAGTTCTTCGTAAGGACCCAATCACATGTTTTTTGATTATTAAGATAAGACTAAATTAACGTTTGATTAAGATGCTTTTTATATTGTATTTAGGTTATTTCTTGAAATAAATGAAAAAAAGACTCACCGTGAATGCATCTTCCTTGTCGCAGCGGCAGTATATGCCCTTCTTGTTTTATATGGCGTGTGTCATTCAATGGAAGAAAATTAGATTTTCTTTTTGTCAGGATTTTTTACCACGATTTTTCATATGAATGTTTTGAGCAAATATAGGTTTGTAAGAAGAGTCTCAAGCGTTATTATTTATTAATTGCTGCGTCCGCAACACCAAGCAAACCAAATTTGATTTCACAGTCGCGTTGACGGGGCGAATATGCAATTTGTACGTGTATGCAATTATAATTTTGCGTTCCAAAAGTACAATTATCATATCCTGGATTTTTGTTGAAAGAAACGCAGCGAAAATAATAACATTTACATAAAATTAACATTAACAACAAAAGGCAAAAACTATGCTAAAGGACAATAACATTATTGTCATTTTGTTCCGCAGTATGCAGTTGATATTATGCCTAATTATGCTATGTCTACTAATGAGAACGTACTTTCTGAAAGTGCAATGAACTAATGAAATAATGTGGATTACATTACAATTTCATGATTCAATTGTTGTGTCAGTGAATTATGTATTGTATCATTTAAAACTGCGATAATGAGCTTCTCAAAACCTATAACTCAATTTTCAAGACGTTGCCGTTGCTTTTGGACTACGTTATTAAGTAGAAATTTCGTAAGCGGTAAAAGTGAAAAAATATAAAAGTATAAAAAAGAAAATAACAACAAAATTAGAAGAAATGTATAGGCAATCTCAACAGTGATTATTGACCGACTTTTCGTGTAATAAAATCCCTCCTTAATATATGAAAGACGATTTGGCAGAAATTTTGCATTCAAGTAGATGGCAATACCGAGCTTTTCTTAGGCTGAGTTGCACCAGCTTACTTTAACGCTAACTTTAACTGCTAAGTGTCACCGTCCACGCTTCGCCGGGCGGGTTAATGTCAAAATCTGAAAGTAACTTTATCTGTGATTATGGTGCAACTCAGCCTTAGAATGGAGACAATCGCCGGTGAAGCCGCGGAGCTCCTATCATTAGACGAAATATACCCTCATGGAAACAAGTCCAGACATGATACCTACGTAATTTACCTACCTGTTGAATGATACCGTGTACGTACATATGCATCAAAAAGATTTACGCGTAATTTTGTGTGTGTGAGTACGTGAGTCACACGAGTGATTGAAAAGGCGATCGTCAACACCTTGGGCTAGGTCGTTAACTTCTGCATGCCTGACTACTTATACCTAACGTTTGGGTTACGTATCTTTTGAACACATTTGAAAATAAAAGGAAGAGAAGGTATTTAAGACTGATGTATAGATTCCTACTTATATTTATTTGTTCATCGTCGTTAACGTGATAAAAAAGTTCGCCGAAGCTTATCACCATGTGAATGTCGAGGCTATCCAGCTCTTTAATAACACAGACATAGTGAGAAGGCTAAAAAGGATAAAACCTTTTAGTTAATTTAGTGATAGTGACCCTGAACCATAGTGTAGTGAGTGTTACTCAAAAAGACACGTGAACAAGGTGTCTACCCCTTAATAGAGACATTAAGAAAAGTGTTAATGGACACATTCTTAGGATTACTCTACCTTAGCAGTTTATGTCAAAGTTAAATTACTTATTAGCCGTAGAAATGGCTAGATTGTATTTTTAGTGAAGTATTACATACGGTGCTTCATTATAATATATATATATATAAAAATCAATCGCAATGTTTCGTGCCGTCTTTACAGGTGTTTCGGAGCTTAGACTTACAAAACAAAAATAACCGGCCAAGTGCGAGTTGCACTCGCGCACGAAGGGTTCCGTACCGTTATCGAGATTATCTTTGCCTTCCTCTTGTCAAATCAATGATTTTCGACAAAAGTACTTATATTAGCGGTATTCGTATTTATAACTCGTTGCCAAATAGTATTGCAGACATTGTAAAGACTAATCAATTTAAGACAACACTAAAGAAGTGGCTAATTAATAAAGTATTTTATGACATTAAAGAATTCATTAATAGAGATAAGTCTGCTGACATGTCGTGAATTTTGATCTGAAATGTAATATGATATATTTTATCCCTATGTCCCATAATTAATCTATTATTATTTTATATTAATTGACATTCTTTTTTTTCGACATTAAATTACTATTATGACATTAAGTAAAATCTATTATTTCATGTGTGTAACTTTTTCGTTTACAATAGTGTTATTAAAATTTGATGTTATTCATAATTTCCATTTAATTTAATATTTATATGTTCTTGATATTATTGAATGCCCGATGTGGGCAAATTGATCTTATGTTATTGTGCAATTAGACCTAGCCAAACGTTATTGTATCAATTATTCAATCAATTATTCTGATTTTGATTATCTATAAAAACGAGCAAAAAAATCATGTTTGTTGTATGGGATGGGAGCCCCCTTAAATATTTATTTTATTAGGTTTTTAGTATTTGTTGTTATAGCTGTAACAGAAATACATCATTTGTGAAAATTTAAACCGTCTAATTATCACGGTTTGTGAGATACAGCTTGGTGACAGACAGCCATAAGAACCGCAGATTTGTAATAGGGTTTGCTTACCCTTTGAGTACGGAACCCTAAAAAACGAGATGATTATCCATCGGACATACTGAAATCTTCTACATTTAATGTGTAAAGACTATTCATTCCGTGATGATGCTCTACGATGCTGCTTAGACACACTGGATTATTAGTATTGTAAGTTGTAAGTATAGATACTAAAAGTGTAAAACAAATTTCCTCAAGTATTAAAAAAAGATTGTCTACTGCCTCCCATATTTCACTAAAAATAATATTCAACAAACACTTGCGTCAAATATACATGAATACTTATACAAAAACGTCATTATAATGTACACGTATCATTTTTAACAACCAGCGCCCACACAGACACTACTACTATACAATATTCATATGCAAAAATTGTAGCGTGAATGCACCGCAGCAAACCCAACAAGACAACGACCCGAAGGTAATAAAGTTCCTTAAACCTTAATGACCCGTTATTACGCTGTAAAGATGAATCTTCAAAACGCGTGACAATATCAAAAGCATTCTTGAAAAATATCAGACTGAGAGTCATTCTTCACGTGCAGAACCGTGCCAATTAGGAAAACGCTCATTACGTCGGGAAATGTTGCAATACGAACCATCCTGTATAAGTGTGCATAAACAACAACCAAAGACTAAAATGTTCAGTTGAAAAATCAGGGCAAAAATTACAGAGCGATAACTACATCGCTACAAAATTTGTTAGCATGTGGCTTATAGTTCGTGTTAATTAAACCATATAAACATTTATTGATAATTTGTCTTAGAATTATACGTCAAACATTGGTTTTAACATTAAGTCGTAAATAATTAGGTAAAACGCAATTAGGTTAAAACGCTAAAAAAAAATATCGCTACTACAACAAAAATTGCTGAACGCTCAAACTGCTCTTTGAAATTATACATCATTCAAATGTGTGTAGTTAAAATTAGTGTACATACGAAAGATGCATAATTTGAGTGCATTGTTTACTGAAATTAGGACAAAGACCGAGGAAGAATAATGACGTGACAGCCGGCCAATGACACCTCGGCCTATGCACTGCAATATAATGATTTATTACAGCGTTGGAACGTATAACTTAGCTGTTAAGCAGAATTTTAATAAAGGCGTTTTTGCTTAAGCGTTGTCTGACTCACGGTGTCAAGAAACTATTATAGGCTGGTTGAATGGGATATGAAGGTCTTTTATCAATAATAGCTTTTAATTTAATTAGAGAGAATTGATATTAAACTTGAACACAGAAATTACTTTAATGAATATTTTGGTAATTCGTACAACATTGCAGATAGAGGTCATGATTGACAGCAAGTTGGGGTAAAATTTCAAGTCTCTATGTCGGTTTCTGTAATAAATTTTTGTACGTAATTAAATTTTAAATTAGAGAATTATAACGAAGCTCTGTTTTATTATTTCTTGCAACAAGATTTAAAAATAAATAGAAAAGTCATTATTCTATAAAATCATTACTACCGCTTCAGTTCGCTATGGTTCACTTCTACCATAATTGACGAAAACTAGCATGCAATCACAACCCACGACTGTGATATTGAGTTATTTATTCAACAGGAAATCCCCACCAAGGAAATACTTAATGGTAGGTATTGCATTTGAAGTATCGAATTATTAAGTTGGTACCTAATTGCAATGAATAGTGAAAAGCGGAAAGCTGAACGTTAGTATTTAATTAGGTATCCCGCAGAAAATGATGAATAGGGTTGTGCTGTGAATACAAAGCAGTGTAAATTAGGCAGAAATGGTTTGGGTTATTTTACACTAACATTCAAATAAACATGGTCACCGATTTATTGTGTCACATGTAGTGAGTTGTCAATCATTGCAGCGTCCGCAAGGCGACGGTTTTAAATTACAGCATAGAACCAATTTCAGTTCGATTTTGGTTATAGGATGGTATGGACCTATTATAAAGAAAGGCAGTGGACAGTAGATATAGAGACCAACCAGTAATCTATAAAAAATTGTGGATCTCGCCTCAACCGTGGAAATCATTGCCTACCTATTAGTACTAATTCCTTCATATTTCATTGCTATATTGTTGTTATACAAAACATTTACTCATAAATCATCATTCACATAAATACCATCCGTCCCCACAAACGTTACTAGTTGAAATCAGAACAAATCCTTAAAAATGAATCGTAATAAAATAATAGTCGCTTAACAACAATTTCCAAAAGCAATAAACAGCTCATAAATTCAATTACTTAATGCAAAAATTGATTTACGGCCCACTGTGCGGCGGTTTGGGCGAAATAAAATCCTATAGCGGCGACCGGAATCGGCAGTATGCCAAAAATCTCCACTGTGTGTTAGGGATGTGTAGAGTTTCAGTTTAGCCGAAAATATAATTAATGCATTGCAATCCAACGGGGCAATGCTGCCAGTATGTTGGGTACGCTACCTACCCAAATACTGGCAGTGGGCTAGAACATTTGGACTGTCTATGGATCAGTACGGCAGTGGTAGCGGTATTTGGACTGTCTATGGATCAGTGCGGCAGTGGTAGCGGTATTTGGACTGTCTATGGATCAGTACGGCAGTGGTAGCGGTATTTGGACTGTCTATGGATCAGTGCGGCAGTGGTAGCGGTATTTGGACTGTCTATGGATCAGTGCGGCAGTGGTAGCGGTATTTGGACTGTCTATGGATCAGTATGGCAGTGGTAGCGGTATAATTATGTTCAAATGTTTTTAGTAGTATAGCTAGTGGCATTTAGTATGTATATGTTATGCCCGTTAAACAAAAAAAAATATTGGTTGAAGTAACTTAGTGGTTGGAATATGTGTGGATTAATTGCAATAATTCATTCAACTTTTATGATACGTCATCAATGATTCTTGTTTTATTACGTGCAATATAGAATTTATCGATCAATGTTTCTTTATTTTTAACAAATATCATATTACTCAAACAATGCTTTCATGGAACCACTTTAAGATATTGATATCTAACAATATTTTGTTACTAGTGTTAACCGGCCATGTGGCCGGATTTGGATCCAACTCTATTGTGTACAAAAAATATGGGCATTTGTAATTTTAATGGGGAAAAATAATAAGCCGCGCCCATATATCACGGGAGTAGCGCTGCGTTTGATTTTTCATATGTTTTGGCATTAAACTTGAGCGGTCTTGCCAAGAGTAGTGAGAGATTTGTGGTTATCTAGGGGGGATGAACAATGAACATGTTTATTGGGATAAAGAGTTTTAAAGTTTTGGATGCGCTTAGCTGAATATGACTGTATTATGTGAATAAATGTCAATAAAAATTGCTTTAGATAAATCGTATTTCTATATCTACTTACAATCAAAAGTACTACCACCTACTACGACAATATTTTCGATGCTATGCCAGGACATGGGTGGGACAGCATTGTAAGCAGTAGGTACTGTATAGTATGATCTAGAACCAAGTATTCAGGTTTTGCTATATACACAGGAAACATATAAAATTATTTTTGTGAAAAATCTCTAATTAATTGTGACCGATGGACCTCCTTCTAATGATCTAGTGTAAGTTCACACTTAAGATGCAAGAGACAAAAAGGCGGCGTTCTCTGATCTGAGGTAGATGTCTTCCAGCTGATGATGATGATCAGCCATCATCATCATTAACTGGAAGAAGTGCTCTGTAATTCAATTTCACCGTTCAAACTCGCATCAAAATCTGATCTGCAGTCATTTCGTTCCCTTTTGTTGGCCACCAGCCCACAGCTACCCACCTAAGGCATGTGAATGATATGTTTTCAAGTCATGAAGCAACACCAACACAATAAATGTTATCTCCTCACCATGCTAATAGAGTATTAGACACGCCTAATAAAACTGATTAGAACATCCCAAAAATGTATTCATTACGTACAAAACTGACCCAGCTTACGGACCTAATTTCCTGAACATTAACTTTAATTGCAGCCATAAACTTGTATTGTTTCTTCCTATCCTGCTGGCATCTTGTAAAAAACACATTTTTAGCGTTTAGGAGGAAATGACATTTCCGCCATTTGCAACTATAAGGTTCACCGAGCTCGTTTACAAAGAAATAGAAAAAAAAAGGTTTTCTGCAAGTCAAAAGGAAAATGAACCAAAAAATAAGAAAGCATCTAAGTTTTGTAGACCCGAAAAGCATGCATCAACATGCAAGTAAATGCAATATTTTAGGGTGATTATGTGTTGTGGTAGAATCAAAATCCAAAACGAATGAGGAACTCTATCATTATCAAGAATACTTTGCAACATCATCTACGAGAAAAAGCTTACCCAGACACGATTATATCTATCCTTTTAATAGCAGCACATGCTTGCCTACACGAAAATGTCACCTTGTCACTGGTCAGCCCTGGAGGCGTACCACAATAATGCTACAAGAGATTGTGGTAGGCCCCCTGGTGTCAGAATTTTAGACCAGGCTTTTGCTTATCGATTGGTTTATTACAATGGCCGGGACCAACGGCCCAACGCGGCAACGTACCCTCCGCAACGAACGGCTGCGTTTCAGTCAAAAATTTCCCCGGAAAATCTCAGCACTGATTCATGACTGTGTCGTTCTAGAGCCTAAGTACCGTTTTAGTGTTTTTTTTTTTTAAATGTATCATATATAAAAGCCTACCTAATAATAAGCACTGAGACCACCTAAAGCGTTTAATTCACAGTATTACCGATATCTTACCCACATTATACTTCGTTGGCATGTCAGTTAAAAATCTATATTTGGACAATTTAATGGCATTTGAGTGAAGCAATAACCTACAATGTAGCTCATTATACTTATGGCAACACCCTAGAGAGTTGGCGCATTCGTAACGACTCGTAAACTGAGGTGTGACCATTTTATGGTGCTTTTTATTTTTAATTTATTACCATCGTGCTACGGTGTATGCAGAAACGGAATGAAGTACCTTTTTGGATTTAACCTTTTCGTTTTCTGAACTGTTGTTTTTGCCCTGCTAGAGTAATGCTAGTCGAATGCCACCACCGTGCCATACACCACGATATTACCGATTGGTTAAGTTTAGCAACTTTTGCTGCGGTCATTACATAGGTGACAGCAACTAAAGAGATATTAACGCACTTTACTTAATGTCGGAGGAATCATCTTGTCAGGAACAGCTTTTGTCATGGACATGTCAGTAAGGCTACTTCTACTGTCTACAGACATGTGATGCACCTGTGGCTTGAACATTTTAGCATCAGGGCTAACTGTGACCCCCACGTATTTAGGTAAATGTTTATCTTTCTTTCCTGTGTAAGGAAGTTCATAAAAGGAAGAAGATTGTATATTATATTATAATATTATGTAATACAAAGACGGAGTGTACCGGTATTACGATGATTCTTATTCCAAAAACAAATGACAATCCTGTCGCGTGCAATGGCATGTAAAAATATGAGTGTCGATTTGCAGCGAACAATTCGAATACATCACGAGCTAACGCGAACCATTCGAGCAATAAACGGTAAACGAGACTTTTTAACAAATACCCGCCTTGGCCCGCCTCGCGAAACAGACGTTTATGCATCGTGTTGGTTGGATGTACTGCACGGATTTGGTAGCGTGAAACGTTTAGAAGTTTTGAGATATTGCTCGCTGTTTTGTTTGGTGTTATGGCTTAGTTTTGATATATCTATGTTTATGAAGCTGTGTAGGGCACCGTGAAGTGTAACATGATCTACAATAAATCGAAAAGAAAAGAGTATTGAGAGGAACATTACTATAGGACGATTTCTTATAAGTCCAGACAGACCTGTTTTAATTGGAGAATAATGTCAAAGTTGATGTTTAAAAAATATAGCCATCTCTTTCATAAAAATCAAGATGATGATCAAAATCATATGCGTGGCTATCGTTTGCCCGCATGGAAGACGATATAAAAAACGCCAAGCATCCTCGAGGTAGCAATTTCAGTGCAACCTCCTAGCAAGATGACGAAGCCGCAAAACATTTAGATCTAACAAAATAAAGTTCAGCTGTAGGATTTACAATAGAATCGATACTAATATCAAACTCTCTAATCGTACTGCTCAAGATTAGAACATAATTATATAAAATACTGTGCTTGTGTATTCAATATCGCCGCGTATACCTACTTTCCACGAAGCACAAACAAACCCCGTCCCGATACTTAAGCATTCCAAAACACTGAAAGCATCGTGCGAGCGCCTAAACCCGTAAAAACCTTCGCTTTTTTCACTTGCAACGCGAGCTTTCGTGTGTTTGCATAAAAGGGGTGATACATCGAGCGTTTTATGCTGCACTAATTTATTATTTACCGCTGGACGGCCGCGGCGGTCCGTCACGCGCGAGCATTGCGCTACGAAATTGTCGCTTTCAAAATAGGGACGCGTTTCATATTGACGTGCGGATCAGGCATCTTGCTATGAGTTTTAGCATTAAGTATTTCCTTCCTATTCGTGTTATGTAACTTGCCTGAAGGGAAAAACGCATTGATTTAGGGGCCCTAAATTTAAAAAACAAACCTTTTTCCTTGGACTTCTTTAAATATTCCTTCAGACTAAAGAATCTATTGTTAAAGTTTTACGAACCGATTTTTTTTATATTGATATTAATACTTATTCTAATTCCTATATTCTAATAAGTATTAATATCACACAGTTAATTTCATTTGAAAGTATTCGCATTCCATAACCATACTCTCTTGAAACATAAATCCCCATCTGCTGCCTTAAATCAATACATATAATAAAACTGTAACAGGGCCAAATCTGTACATTGAATATTTTTTTTAAAAAAATTTTGATTTCTTACACTTATAAGTTGATATAAAAATATAAACAATTTTTTTGAATTTTTTGTCTGTCTATCTGTCTGTCTGTCCCTTTGAACACGCATAACGCTGGAACTACTGAACGAATTTGGCTGAAATTTGGTAATGGTTATAGCTGATTATGCAGATAGTATACTTTATGTTTTCTAAAACGGCTAAATGCGGGTTACCCAAGCAATTAGAATGTAATTTTTATTAAGATTTTTTGTTGGTATATTTAATTATATTTGTTTATCAATTTTAATTTCGTAAAAAAATAACTAAAAACCAAAAAATAGTGAAAAAAAAAAACAAACAACATTTTCGAAAAAAAAAATACACCTCCCACTTTTACGACAAATCTTTTACAGTGCAAGCCGTTCGTCTGTGGGATGCTCTTCCTACAGAAATTAGACATGCAAGTCTCTGACCATATTTAATAATATGGTGCACAATTACTATTTGTCATGTTAACCTGCTATCTATTATTATACTGTTACTATTCCATGCTTTTGTGATAAATATGTATTAGTTTATTTTATTGTAAAATATTTATGTATTAGGATGTAGGTTTATTTAATTGCAGAGTAATTAGTCAATAGTTTATACTAATCTATATTTCATTGTAATTTTAAAGTTGTTTACACCGCCGTATGTTTTTTGTCTATTGATACTCTCCATCCAAAGGTTGTCTGGAAGAGATCGCTGCCAGCGATAAGACCGCCCATTGTTGCGCTAGTATGTAAGATTCATTGTATTCCTATGTATTGTATATCTCGTTGGTGAAACAATAAAGAGTTATCTATCTATCTATACTCACCCTGTCGAAGGGAAGATAGAAGATTCCTTCTATTGCCGTCCCATCCATTCATTCTTTTCCCCTATTTTTTACCTTTCCCTTCTCTCTTACCCATAAACAGAGAGACGTAACTAATTAACCCGTGCGAAGCCGGGCGGGTCAGCTAGTTTTCTAATAAACCTATTCATGCTTTTTAATTTTTCTGATACACACAAGTTTGAAAGCCTCAATTAGAACCGTACAGACAGAAGGCCCGTCTCTGCAATTATCCACTTTGCCTGCAATTGGTTTCAAACAGAGTTATGAAACGTTCAATTCATATTCTATGTGTGTATCTTCTAATCAAAGAGCTTATACAGCGGGGTTTGCTTTTTAAAATAATTTGTATTTGGTTTATAACACGGACAGACAAACAAGCTAACTGCCCGCGTGATGGGAAGCAGTTACCGTCGTCTATGTACAACTGCAACACCAGCATTATAATTATATTTATTATCCGCCTAGGTGAGATCAGTGTAGAAAGTTATTACGATCATCACCGTTTATATCATCACCACCATCATCATCATCACCACCATCACAATGATCAGCCAATGCTGAATTAAGAATTTCCCATAGAGCTCCACTTTAAGGGTACTGCTTGCCCCTTGCATCCACCCAAATGTTATCCCACCCATATCTTAAATAAACGATGAACATTGATGAAACTGAAACAATTCTACGATACATGAAACTCCCAGCGTTTATTAAATTCTTTACTAACCGCTACAACGCAATATGAATATTATTTAAGCTTTTAATGAAATTCGATGGACGTGTGTTACACATCATTATTATGGAAATATTTATTAGCACTTTGCTTTAAATATCCATCATTGAAGGTTTAAAACCAGATGACAAAAACAAAATAATACATAATCTTGATAATCTAATTAATCTGTCTGTTTTGTAATTTATAATGTATTGTATTTTTCTATATTTGTATTAAATCACCATATCTAATTATAATTTTTTTAAAGTTAGTTATTTTTAATAAAATATACTTAAATAATACATATTGAAGTTATGTTATAAAAGCTCTATAATATAGTCTCCTAAGCGAGTAAGTATATATTTTTATTACAATCATTGTAGGTATTGGTCGATCTATATTCTGCGACATATCTATACGTAAGCTTTGGCCAGCCTGATGGCCTTTTCTCTCTCCTTCTGAGAATGCTTGTGTTCCAGCTTTACTAATATTTCAACTATGGCTGAGAAAGTAATCTGATTATAATTTATAGTACGCTCACTTCCACCGCCATTCCAAATCATCATCACTTATTAAACCGAAAATACTAAAATTGTATTTACATAGAATTCTAAAGCTGTTAGTGTTCAATGCTGACTGTACCACCCCACTGGACATTTTAACCTGAAAATAGATCCAATATTTGATATGTAATCCAAAATATTTCATTAAAAGAAATGCGAAAAAAATGTCACATCCGTGTTGCGAGCAGAAAGAATTTTATGTTTGTGTATAAATTGACTATCCAATTTTAACCTATCGGAAATGTTATGAAAGGTATTCAACGCAACGCTGTAAATGAAAACTATTTTCTAATAAAAAACCGATATGAAGAGCCTTATGACTCGATTTATTTGGACTATGCAGAGAGCTTGTAAATTATATACTCTTTGAAGCTTGGTTGATAAATAGAATTTGATGCCTGTCATCAGTTACCTGACAGGCAAATAAATAAAAAATCTGTTATAATATATTTCTATTTATTAATGATGGAATCCCCTCCCCCCCAATGTCTTCTGCCTGGTGAAATGAAGGGATATAGATGAAAATTTCTTATGGTAGTGAAAATGAGGAAAGATCAACCCTCATAACTGGGGCATGTTCAGTCGATGCGCTAAGTAGTCATCGTCTTTTAAAAACATGCCAGAGTAACATTTACACCCTCTTATTAGTTTGCTTCTTCTATAGAAGTTATCTTAACGGGATGTTAATAACATATCCCCTCCCCTCCCTTCATTCCCACCTTCCCTTCACCCCCACTCCCATCCACCTTCCATGCGGTGGGAGAAAGAAGTGTTCTTACAACAGCATCGGACCCCCACACTACGCACAACCCTTATCCATCCAAAAAAAACCTTCTTAACTCGCTACGAAATACACCAAACATTGACTTTACAAAACCAATGTAAAATGAACAGATTTTTCCATTCGAGCAGCGGTTTTATCAAAGTTTTGTGCGTCGTTTTATATCTCGTCTCGTCTCACTGTTTTGGATCACGGCTTTGGGCGAGGTCATCGGAGTCTACCATAATTCTCTAATATGTTTTGAGCAACATTTCGGCCCGAAAAATGAAGTTACGCTACGAAACTCAAATTCGGCTAAGCGACCGTCTTGCACAAAGATTTATTTAGATTTATTTTTGTATTTATTTAGGACACGGCGACCTAATTATTGTGTTATAATTATATTTTATATAAAGCTTGGCATCCATACGTCACCTAAAAAGGAAGAGTTGGTAAAAGAACAGAAGTACTGGTTGCTTAAGACCCACAGTACGGACCGTCGCTTCCAAATGTTTGTTTCGTCGCATAAGAAAGCAACACCGACTTCACCACGCATGGCAGATCTACCCCCGGCACGACTGACTCATCACCAGCGCCCATTTACTCATTGTGAAGTTGACCTGTTCGGGCCTATAGAAATAACCGTCGGTCGGCGCAGAGAACGATGTTAAGGAGTATTATTTACCTGTCGAGCGGTACACATTGAAGTAGTCCTATCGCTTACTCCAGACTCATTCATCATGCCCTTAAGACGAATGACTTGTAGACGAGTTTGGCCGCTTAAAATTTATTCAGATAATAGAACTAACTTGCGCGGCGCTGCAGTCGAACTAAAAAAATCATTTCAGGAACTTGACTAAACTATTATCAAAGATGAGATGAAAAACAGAGAAATTACGTGAACCTTTATTTCACCCATAAGCCCGCATAAAGGCGGCGCCTGGGAACGTCTTATACGCAGCGTTAAAGTAGCGCTCAGAGTGAGTTTAAAAGAAAGAGCCCCTTGAGAAGAGAGCCTGCTGACTTTACTCGCTGAAGTTGAGAACATAGTAAACAGTAGACCGTTAACACATTTATCAGTAGATCCTACACATATGGAAGCGTTGACACCAAACCATTTCCTTCTTGGCTCTATTTGAAATGTACCTGTCCAAAGAGTGTTTGATGATGGCGACTTGTACCTGCACAAAATGTAGAGAATTGCGCAAAGATTAACCGACTTATTTTGGCAGAGATTGGTCCGTGAATATTTACCCGATCTAATCCCTCGACAGAAGTGGTATCCGGATACTGAAAATCTAAAACAAGGAGATGTGGTCGTCCTTGTCGATCCTAACATACCTCGCAACACCTGGCCCAAAGCTGTAGTCGAGAAAATTTATTTTGTGAATGACGGTCGAGTACGTACAGCCGACCTTAAAACAAAGACAGGGAAACTGATTAGACCTGCTACTCGAGTGGCGCTTGTTCTAAAATCAGTAGAGTATCCCTGATGCTGGGATACTGGGCGGAGTGTCGACCACAGAGCCACAAGCAGACGAGTGCGACCTTATTATTGTGTTATAATTATATTTTAAATAAAGTAAGAATAAGAATAAGAATAAGAATAATTTTTATTGCCAGAAAAAAAAAATAGTGTTAATCATCATTACAAATAATACAAAATCAGACTTTATTAATTATAGTACAGGTAAAAAGTATCCCACGGGCCCCAAACTAGGCAACAGCCTGTATCTTGTTAATGTATTCCCTGAACTATTGATGCGTACATATATAATAATAATAATTCAACCCACCGTACATAATTCACGCTTCGGTACATTGGTGCAAGTTCCTTAAAAATAAGGCTTCCGTACGTCACCTAAAAAGGGAGAGTTGCTAAAAGATCGGATTGACGTACGCAACGATATTAACTTATTTAATTCTTTCATTTCTTTCCACCTCTTCATATTATAATCCTCATCGTGTCACCTACTTTGGCAATATAGTGCAATATTTAGCAATTTACCCACTACATGCAATGGTAGTTATGATGAACTTCGACTCAATTGAATAATATACTTGTTGGCGACTGGCCGAATATTGTGACGATGTCATCCTCCTTCATCATCATTTCAGCTATTCACCTGCTTTCTTACTTTTCGCACCAAATATTGGCCACTTATAATCTAGATTTAGATTCTAAATTAGAACATTAGTTGCAGTCTTTTCATATTCCATACATTCTCGTCATTCTTCGTTTAACCTCCGAGGCGTACAGTCCTCGCTTGTGCTTTAACAAATTTTTATTTACAGCTTAAAGTGTTATTTCTACCTTCAGTTATATTTACTTATCGTTCCGCAAAGTTCCAGTTGGAACAAGTTCGGTTATTTTACCTTTCAGGATGTTTAAAATTCTAAATTGTTGTTACATTGAAAATAAACCAAGTTCATCGAAGCCTATACTTTTCATTTCTTTTATTAGAAGCTTTGGGGGGGAGGACCTCCGGGACAATATAGGCCTTTTCTTTATATATAATCATAGTTTTCCTTTATGTCTGTTACATTGAAAGAATTATTAGTATTGATTTAGTTTTGGTTACGCACAGTTGTCCACGTTATGTTTATTTTATTTTCTTTGATTTTATTGTAAATATACAGTTTTATTCATTTAACACCGTCGTACGCTCAACGCTAATTTTTTACCTATACAGTCCATCGCTCGCTATCATCTTTTACTTCGAGCCAGATGATACGATGGAGGAAAGCAAACCGAAAATAGACCTACGAGACCTGATGCTGCAAAAGACCAAGCGGAGAGGAAAGACTTCACCTACTTGTAAAGTGGACCGGGTGACAGAAGTAGAGTTCACGGCGCACTTACGTACGCACCCACTCGAGTGTCTCAAGTGTGGGAAGTGCTTCTTCAGACGCGCTAATCTCAAGCTAGATCTCAAGAGGCATCTCGGGATCAAGAACTACAAATGTGAGGTGTGCGAGAAGCGGTTTTTAACGCGGCAGAAGCTGTCGGAGCACTACAACACCTATACCGGGCGGCCGCGCTCACCGGGACTACCGGGAACGTGGCTACCGATAAAACGTCGCCTGTCCCATTTGTAAGCAGGTTTGTAAGTATTTTACGACTTGCGAGCCGGCAAGTACCAGGAGAGCATCATCCATTCCTCCAAGACTGTCACTCTGGAGGCGTCCAAGGGCTACGTGTTCCCCGACGAGGAAGCTGAAGGGTTCAATCACGTGAATCATGTCCCCGCCATTTCCATGCATTACTCCGACCCCTCGGGGACCAGTCTTCACGGCGGGGGGACCTCTTCCCGCTCCGCTTATAGAGAATTATGCGGGACTGCGGCAGTGACCTCACACTTACCTTAGAGGGCATCGAACTTTAAAAAGTGAAAAAGTGAAAGAAATTGGAAATGGGTTATTTTTACAAACAGAGTGCTATCTAATCGTAATTGAATTACCCAAAATAATTTATTAAGGGTCCTTTCATTTTTATGCGGTTAGAGTTTTTTGTTTTATTATTGATGGATATGCTTGCGCTTGACCACTATCTCACCTGATGGTAAGTGAAGATCCGGTCTAGGATGTAACGCCCTTGCCTAGAAGATACCTATTCACTCTCGATTTGAAGACTCCAAGATTGTAATTTTCGGGAATCACAAACGCTGGCAATGCGTTCCACCACTCTTTGGCTGTTCGCAAGATAAATGTGAAAGCTAATCGCTTTGTTTGCACATGCGGGATGTTAACCATGTAGCGATGGCGTTTTTTCGTGCATCTGGTTGTCCGATGGTGGAACGGTGATGGCGGAATCAAGTTATGCAACTCCAGTCCACCGGGGCGCCTCTGAAATAGCGTAAAGCGCTGCGCAGTAGCAATGATGTGCGCGGGATGAGGCTTGCTGAAACTGTTGCCAATCGTGTTGGAGGGTCCGCGCGGTACGGTTGATACTTTTTGATGAAGGCAGTACCGCTACGCTCAAAGATGGTGACGTCGCGACGCGCATCGGGGCAGAGACTACTGGGCAGCAACAACTTCGGGTTAAAGGCAGAGGTGGTATGTTTTTAGACACGGAGGTACGCTATATCAATTTCCACGTACGGGGGCGTAACTTACTTGAGCGACACCATATCCAGGGCGAACGTAGCATTACGCCACTTCGCCTTACGCCGCAAAGTACAGATACGCTAAACCTGTTCGAATACGATCACTTAGCAGATCTTGCCGAACTATTGACATACCAAAATGCGACCCCAACCGTTCTCATTGAAGTCTTTAGCATTTAGTGACAACATATTCGCCAACTACTTATATAATAAAAAACTTTGGTCGTATCTTTCAAGATGTAGTTGGTATTCATATTCATAGTAAATCTTGAACTAAATTCATAAGCATTGTCAAATAAATATAAAGGTGAATAGCAATACTATGCACTTATTGTCGTCAATGGAAGACGCAGCGTAGGCCGGCTCCCTACTAGGTAGACCGACGACCTGGTCAGAACCGTGGGGAGCCGATGGATGCAGGAGGCAAGCAGCCGCTTAAAGTGGCGCTCTTTGGGGGAGGCCTATGTTCAGCAGTGGACGTCTTCAGGCTGATGATGATGATGATTGTCGTCAATAACACAGAGTAAAATTAATTAATATGACTAAGTTTGGCCATTCAACGAGGTAATGTCGCCAGCTTTTTGGGCACCTTACCCGCAGACTTCAACTTAAATGCGGTTTTTTATTTATAAGTGTATATTATAGGTTTAGATAGTTTTCGTTTTAGATAAGTACTTAGTTTAGATTTATTTTAGTTTTTAGTAATTATAGTTTGTAAAAAAATTAAAAAAAAAAAATTGTTATTACATTTAATGACTATAACATAAAATCTCAGCCAATATGAGAAGTATGATCGACACATGCTAATGACACCTGCTTGTGGACGTAGTCAGGGATGACAAATAGAGGTCTAAAGCTTTCTCCCCTCTGGGAAACTCTAGAGCCTGTACACACGTAAAAAGTTAGTTTAGTAAATTGTTATTTACTGGCCAGTGATAAAACTAGTATCAATCGATAGAAAAAAATATAGGAAACAAAAAATGTTCTTTTAAGAAATCACCTAAGTGATATACTTTCTGAGATATGTAAGAATGAAATTATTATTTTTTAGATCAAACGTTACTGGAGTATTTGGAGTGCAAATATACAGTAGCGCTCATAGCGAAGGACGACTAGCCATTCCTAACCAGTTGGTGTTAAGAAACGTTTGCTGATGTCTCTCCTTTGATGGGTGACCGCTACAAAATGTGGTATTCACCCACATAATGTTTACCACTAAACATTAAGCCCTCGATCCCGGCTGTAAGACAATAGTCATGAAGCCATGTCAGAAGCCTTCAGGTGGACTAAAAATTCTGACACTAGGGCTGCCCAAGTGCCCAGGTGCCTTTTTGCCTAAATGATAAAAAGAAGTGCAACTATAGAATGTTGCAGTTAAGAGTAATATCCTGCAACACTAATTTCAACATTCACACGTAATACCGTTAAATAGTGACGACATCATCATCAACAGCCTAAAGACGTCCACTGTTGAACATATTATGCTTCCTTTTTAGAATGACTGGTCACTGAGCGGATTTTCATCTTCCCCTCTTCGTCGTCTTTTCATCCAACTCGTTGGGAAACTATATTTAGGTCGTTGAGCACGGTGCTAAGATCTAGCAAGCACCTTCTTCGTTATGATTGTATTGTCAGCAAAGCAGAGATGAATAGTTACAACCTTATTGCTCGTCTATTGACGAACCATTTATTGTTTATCGCAGCAGTAGTGTTTGCAGAAACGATGGCTGGTGGAGCCGTAGGACTATGATGGGGTGTACGGTAGCTGGTATTGTACCATTAATTTTTACATATGATCGCGTGTTGGCGGCATGTATTATGCAACAGTCCACATTATGATGTTTAACATGACTGTGTTTTACTTATCGTGTAAGGACATTAAGTTTGAAATGCATGCCGAGTTAATGCCACAGACTACTACTTTTTTTAGACCATGAACCGGAAAACGCAGCGTAGGCCACCGACTAGGTGGACCGCAGACATGGTCGAAACTGCGGGGAGCCGATGGATGCAGGAGGCAAGCAGCCGCTCAAAGTGGCGTTCTATAGAGGAGGCCTATGTTCAGCAGTGGACCTCTTCAGGCTGATAATGATGACTACTATTTTAAGCTTTACCACCCTACAGTTGCACTACAAAATACAATAATATACTTATTTTAGTTAAGTATACACAAAAACATTCCAACTCAAATATCTCAGAAAGTATACAACTTAGGCGATTTTGTCATAGAATACTTTTTGTAGCCCACACTTTTTCCCATCGATTGATTTCAGTTTCGTCAATGGCCACGAAATCACGAAAAAAAAAATTGCGGACAGTCGGACAGTCCAAAAAGGTTAGTGCTCTTTGACTTAATTCAAGTCATTACATTAATATCTACCAAGTATTTATAGGAATCTTCTGAGCGCTGCTGATAATTTTGAAGGAAAACTATTTTTGATGAAACTATTTTACTTTGTGGTTTTGTTAGAAAGATTATTAAAAATAATAAATTGTTATTACACTTCTTAGGTAGGTAACCTTATTTATATTCTACAAAATTCTGTTAACGTCAAAACTAGCAACGCAGTAGCAACGTGCCATTCTTAAAGTTAATTTGATTTGTCATTTTAGTCACCATTTATTTTAGTGTTCTTGCCCCTAAACACAACCCTGGCTACGTCCAGCGAATGTGTATACAGGTAACCAATTAACATGATGCTGATTGGAATTTAAAGTTCCTTGATTTGGCAATATGCCTAATGCTGCCACCAAAATCATTTACTGATTCCAAATAATATAATATTGAATTTAAGACGTGTATTTAGGTATACAATAATGACTTATATTGCAGTAAGCGACATTATTATATTTAATGATGGCCGACTTCGGAATTAAAATTCGGTAGTTGCAAACGTTTTGAAGAGGTAAATATTGTTATGATTGTAAAATGTTAATCCAGTAACTCCTACTAAATACAATCAATACTGCCCAAAGATTGGATTAAACGCAGAGTTCCAATTATTAGCGCCTTTTTTATCATTATTTACTGGAAAACTATTTCTACAGTGGTTTCCTTTACTGCAGGTCCTAAGGGAAACTACAAAGGTAAGTAGTTACTTCGATTCAAGCCAACATATTTTTCCATTCCAAACTAAAAATTTTCTACCAATAGTTTATGTCAATTGAGCATTCCTAACAACTCTTTTAGTAAACAATACTAATTACTGGCGCCTCAAACTATAACCGCAAAGTCATAAAACCCACCCACGACAGTTGAAGTACCTTACTTGTCACGTAGCACGTGTGTATGGGCTCATCTTAAGGCGAGTGGCCTTAGTCCAGTCAGGGCCAGCGCCTCAGTATGTTGCACTCCGACTGTGTGCTTAGTGACAAGGTGGTAGCGTGCATTGATATTAAAAATAACTAATACCAAGCTATACCAATGCAATCGGATATACGTGATTATAGCGTAAAAATAATATAAAAAATAACATGTAAACTAAACCGCGGGAAGCCTTTGGATGCAGGAGGCCAGCAGCCGCTCAAAGTGGCTGTCTATGGGAAAGGAATATGTTTAGAAGTAGACGTCTTCAGGCTAATAATGATAATCATTTAACTATTATCATATTTATAAAATAGCCTGTAAAATGACTTGCCGTCATCCTTTTTTCCAGATAAATATAACCTGGGTGACTTCAAGTCAGGAGTGAACAGGTGTCTTCTAGGCAAGCATGCACCACCGTAGGCCGCGTCATCACTTACCATCACTACCGATTACGTTTTGTCGAAACTTTATGTATAATTTGACATGAAAATTCGTTAAATATATCGATCGGAAGATCGGTGCTTGCACTGCTGGTGAGACAGTGGTCAAATGCGGGTATTGCCCGTGGTCCACCTGCTTAGTTCACCTGGGTGGACCATGTGAAGTTTTTTATTCCCCTGGTCCACCTCAAAATATCTGGGTGTACTACGGGTAATTATTTTTTCCCATAGTCCACCTTAGTTCACCTGGGTGTACCACGGGAAATTCTTACTTTCCATGGTCCACCTGTATTATAAATATTATATACCTACCTAAGTGCCTTGTAGAATATTTAGGCTGAGTTGCACCAGCTTACTTTAACGCTAACTATAACCGTTTCATGCTTCGCGGGGCAGGTTAATGTCAATATTTGACCGTAACTTTAACCGTGATTATGGTGCAACTCAGCCTTAGTGTTAACTGGTAGCTGGTGTAACTTTGGTACCTCATTTTGACAGCAGATGTCATTTTTGACAGCATACGTTATTTTTGACAGATATTACATTTTGGTCAGCACATATCATTTTTGACAGCAGACGTCATTTTTTGACAGCAGACGTCATTTTTGACAGATTTCACATTTTTGTCAGGAGATATCATTTTTGACAGATGGACGTGGCCAGAGAGAGATAGCGATATAAGTATGACAATCATAATAATCATGAATGAAATAAAAAAAGAAGGATTGAGTTTTGATTGACATCGAACTGAAGCCCAAAATGGCGGACATATTACATATGTGTGTCGGATGAAAGTAGGGCGACCGGCTGCCTATGATGTGAGTGTGTGCGTGTTCCGCTCGTACGTACGAAGCGTTCCGGCTTCCTAAGGGTGATTCAGTTTCGGATCAGACGCGATTCCCTCCTTTTTTTATTAGCTCCATGATAATAATTTATAAAATGCTGTTTAAAATCTTTCGTGTGTGAACGTGGGCTTACATGTCCATTTCGCGTATTGTACATTTTGCGTGTCGTGCTCATTTCCCGTACTGTACATTTTGATCCGAAGCAAATTGAGTGGCTGCCCACAGTGCCCACCTCCTGCATCCTTTAGCTCCCCGTGGCATTCTCCAGACCGTCGGCCTACTGGTAATGGACGTCCACCACGACCTTGTCGGTAGTAGGGGGCCGGCCTACGCTGCGTCTTTCGATTCGTGGTCACCAATCAAGAACATATCTTGCGATGTGGCCTGCCATTTTTAAATTCAACTTGCTAATTCTAAGAGCTAGGTATAGGTACCGGTCACTTTACTTCTTCTCCTGCGGATTTTTACTTGCGGATTTTTTTGCGTTCAGGATGCAATATTCTTCAGTAACATCACAAACCAATTAGAGACATGAATTCCGATGATTTTACTTTTATCGAAAGAAAGGGAGGAACCATCCTTTTAAATAAAGGATTCCAATTTTACAAAGTAAAAAGTTTTAAAAATCAATCCAGTTTATAGAGATGTGCTAAATGTAAAAAAGATAAATGCAGAGGAAACATAATCATCAAGGTATACCTATTTTAATTTTTAATATTTATTAATCACTAGCTCCGCCTCGCGGCTTCGCCCGCGGAGATGTGATGCGATGTGATATGTGTGATGTGATATTACTTATTTAAGTTTTTACAAGAAAAAATCCCAATTTATTTGTTTCAGGACAATCGTATGGTGAAAAGTAAAGAGCATTCATGCTCACCGAACTTGGCTACAAATCTTATCGCGAAAGAATTTGAACAATTAAAAGACAATATAAAAGTCCGCATTGACCAAACAATATAATGAAATGATATCGAAAATTTAAAAATAGCACTTTGGATATGGTAGCCGATGTACCATCATTAACTAGCTGCCAGCATAGTTTATATAACGTCAGGAACAAATCATTGAGTGTTCAAAAAACTGTTCACAATAACCTCAATGAAATCAGCGTGCCGTCAAAGTTCACTGATTTTATTTTAGGTATAATCGTATTTTGTTCTTTGGCCAATAGAGAAAAGCTCTCAGAAACTGACTTATATTTCGCCGATGCCACTTTCGATACATGTCTACCACCATTTTATCAATTGTATTGCATCCATTGCGATATGGGAAGTACCATAGCCACAACAAAAACCGTGCCATTGATTTACGCGTTGATGCCAAATAAACAAACAAGACACGTAAAAATTGTATTTGAGTTAATTAAAGCTCAACTACCCGGTTTCCAACCATCCAAACTACACTGCGACTATGAGAAAGCCGCTATTAATGCTGCACTGAAAGTTTTTCCAGTTTAAGACTATATGGAAAATAGACGAAAAAATGAGCCTTAAAAATAAAACAGGAAAAAGGTTGACAGGACTTATTTCTGCTTTGCCACTTTTACCAAAAGATTTCGTGACAGAAGGTCGAGAGTACATAAAAATGGAAAGCATGCATAAACCAAAAATGGAAAAGTTTTAAAAATATATTGACACCTTTTGGATGATTAAAAACTTTACTGACATTTTATGCGTGTTTGGCCAGAAACATCGCACGAATAACATAAGCGAAACATACCATGCATAAATAAATAAAAAATTAAGAAAACCGCAAGCTACCATCACATGGCTGCTAACAGTGCTTAAAGACTTAGAAACCAAATTCAAGTTCAAAGCAGTTCAAATAAGTTCAGTTCAAAGTTCTATAGACAATGATGATGACATTCGATTTGTTCAAATGCAATTGATAAACACTGAGATTTCCACAAGAGTGGCGTTGGAAAAATTGCGTTGCTTTTCAGATTTTACGTTTGCATTAGAGCGTTTTAAGTTTTTCATTGAATATATTTTTTGGTATGTAATAATTGTAATAATACTAGTACCTGTTTTGCCCCGTGCGAGGGCCGTGAGCGGCTCCCGTTTGAGATTTCGTGACGGTCCATTTTGTAAAAACGCTAAGCTTAAGTTTAAAACTGTATATGTCTACCAGAATCTAATGATAATTAGGGAAAGTAAAATTTGAAGTAGGCAGCATTGGGGTAATTGGATTAATGTCTTGATACTTCTTTCACTTCGGGCCGGCTGTCTTTGCAACTAAGTTTCGCAACTTATGACAGTCAAATTTTATGTTATTCATTGGATCAAAAAAACACGTGGTGATTTTCAGCACATAATAAGTTTTCATAAACATTTTATTATGATAAAAATGATTTACTTTTTTATGTCAATGAATGACGTGACGAGCTAGTCATTTGCCTGGTGTTAAGCATTGTAGCTAGCTGCCCATAACAGTCCCTGCGTTCGATGACGAGGAAAAAGCTGAGTGTTTGGCTGAGAGCCTCGAGGCCTAGTGTAACCTTTCCCCTGATCACGTTGACCCTGTCCACCTCCATACGGTGGTCAGTGAAGTTGTACGTCGCAGCTCCCTAACACCCTCCGACCCCCCTCTTGAGCTTATTAAGGCCGGATCGAGTCTGTCATCAAGGATGGCATTTGTCAAAATGACATCTCTCAAAATGACCTTCGTCAAAATTACCTCCGTCAAAATGACATCTGCCAAAATGACATCTGTCAAAAATAATATCTGTCAAAATGACATCTGTTAAAATGACATCTGTCAAAATGACATCTGTCAAAATGACATCTGTCAAAATTGCAAATATGGAATCTGTGGCAAACCCCACCATGCAGTAAAATTAGCCCGATTATTAAGTACGATATATCTGATGAATTAAGTAAAGTATTGTAACAAGAAGTACCAGGGTTGCATCAATTAAGAAGAGGTTCCGGCTCCATCTAGTTCTCATGGAGCCTGAACCTCTTCTTAACTGATGTAGACCTGGTACTTCATTAGCAAAAAAATAGCAAGTACCTTGTATGTACTTGCAAATTTAATTTTCAGAATCACTAAATCTCACTTCTTTTGGTACATAACTACATACATTTCCCGGGTGGACCACGCGCCACGGTCAATACATTCTAAACACGATATAATTGACGTCTGCTGTCAAAAATGACATCTGCTGTCAAAATGAGGTACCAAAGTTACACCAGCTACCAGTTAACACTAACCCCCGTATTCTAAAACATTTCACTAAAAATCCTTCACTTGACTTCTACTTAACTTTGAGGGAAACTCAAAATACATCGCGACGTACCTTGAGTTGACAGTTGCTTCGCTTCTCTCGTTTAAGAAAAATTTACGCAGAAATGTCAAGTTGATTATAATATTGTCAACTAAAAATACCAAAACACAAAAATGAGGTTAATTGGAGGTTGAGTCGGTGGAGTAATATCGTGGTAACGACTTAGAATATGGGGGTAAGGCTGAGTTGCACCATAATTACGGTTAAAGTTACTGTCAAATATTGACATTAGCCCGCCCTGCGAAGCGTGAAACGGTTATAGTTAGCGTTAAAGTAAGCTGGTGCAACTCAGCCCAAGTAGTAGAGTAAATATTCTACAACGCACTTAGGTAGGTATATAATATTTATAATACAGGTGGACCACGGGAAGTAAGTATTTTCCGTGGGACACCCAGGTGAACTAAGGTGGACTACGGGAAAAAATAATTACCCATAGTACACCTAGATATTATGAGGTGGACTAGGGGAAAAAATAACTTCCCATGGTCCACCCAGGTGAACTAAGCAGGTGGCCCACGGACAATACCCGGTCAAATGCTATGACAAAATTGTAAAAAAAAAATGACTACAAAATAACCTTATAATAAATACTTACACTGGATTTTGATGCAGAACTCAAAATATTAGATGAAAAAACCTAACTATTATACAAATAAAAATACCAGTGCATTATTACAATACCATGCTCACTTGAGTAAGAGATTGAGAAACAAAATTACTTTGAAACATTTTTTGTTTGGGCACTAACTACATCAACTCCGCTCCCGCTTCCTCCTCCGCCTCGCTTACCACCCGAACCGTAGTCTACGCGATAATTTTGGCGAAATACTGAAGGTGAAAACTGTGTATTTATACACGACGAATGCGACCGCGTAGGTTTATATGTACGCTTCCTGTTTCATCTGTTTGTATGACTTGTATATTGTACTTCCATGACATGCATTTAATTTTGTTCAGTTAATGATGTGTTAATCTGTTTTTGTATTGGAAATGTTTTTGGGATGTCGAGATCGTTGCCTGGAAAAAAGTCCTATCCGCCCTCTAGGACTAGTGCTACGCAAAACATTGCACTCAGTGCATTGACAGCATAAAAATGGTTTTTTAAATGGAACGTCTTGAAATGGCGAGGACATTATTTTGATGAGTTCCATAAAGAATTAATCTACCTATCTGACAAGAAGGGATTCCCAAAATATTGGGATTTTATATTTCATATGAGAAATACGCCTACCTTACAGGAACGCAGTATTGGTATATTGTTGAAATTTTTGGCAAACAGATCATAGGTAATAATAATTTGATGTACCTATCTATGTATGACTTATTGAACGAATAGTTACCTAATTTCGAATTCTTTTTAAATCTCAATGGCAAAATGGTGTAGTCAACTTCTTTAGAAAAGGAAGTTAAAGAACAACTAGTCGCGATTCAGTAGCCAATTTAAGCTCTACCTAGATTAACGGCGGCAGCTGGCTGGTTTACGTCCCATCAAAGCCTCCAGAGCGATAATCCCCGCACGGGCTACAATCGTTAAATATTACGCCTAGAATTCGCCCTCGCGTGCTTCCGACCTTGGGGGCGACGTAGCACGTTGTAGTTCGAGGTACACACTGGCGTGACACACACAAAAATAAATGAGGAAACAAAGCAATCAAGAATTTTATCACAGAAATTAGTAGAGTTAAACTATAGCAACATCTATTCAAGAAAATGGCAGACGTTGGCCTATAAAACACTGAAGCATTACCAGTCCTTTCAGATGCTACGAGAATTCTAAATGCCACAAAATGACCATCAGGCTATACAACTTTACTCGTCTGCTCTTAGAAATAGCAAGTTGAATTGACAATCAAATGGGCATCCAAATCGCTCGCAGAACTAACAACCGATAGAGAAGAAAGGTTCTAGAGTGGCGACCCCGAATTGGAAGACTCAGCGTAGGCCGGCCCCCTACCAAGTGGACCGACGATCTTGTGGATATCAAAGCAGCACCAAGATACTGACACACTTACAGCAACAGTAGACCAATAAATAAATAAATACGAATACCACACCGATAAACATCCCATAAAAGGCAGGCAGTCACGTATTTCCATACTGAGTTTAATCGAAGATTGCATATAAATAGCTTATAAGCGAGCAAATGTGTTTTTTCTTTACCCCTGGCACGGTGCCAGGGTATCGGAGATTAGTAATAATTGACAGCGAATCATAAGATTTGCATAAATAAAAAGTACATTGAGCTACGAAAGTTTTCTATAATTATTATCAGTATTTATGGTGCAGACCAAGCATAAAGTTTAATAGGAACCATACACAACTTAGGGCCAATCTTTCAATAAGATAAAAAATCTTCCATGGCTATTCTCATTTATGAATAACTCTTGTGCTTATCTATGTCTTTTTTAATTACAGCGTATTAGTTCTGCTTGCATTTGGATTGGAGTATAAATGAAAACTACAGTCGTAGTATCAATATAAAATGCTCGTAAAACTTAAAATAAAAACATTCGATCTGATAACTTCATAGAAAAATATATCTACACCATCTGCTCTCAATAACGCAAAGATTGTACAGTTTTGGACACAAAAAAGAGGGTAAATGTATATAATTATCTATATACCTTGTATCATTAAAGTCAAGATTCAGATTAACTGAAATGTTAAATCTTACAACGTTGCAGGAAAACATCGGGAGGAAACCGTAAAATGATTACAAAGTTCGAATTAGACTTATTCAGCGTGTTGGATCGTGATCTATAATCTCAGAAAAGCTGTGTCCCAGCAGTGAGAACACTCGGTACCTACCTCAAATACCAACTAGCTAGTTAACTTGTTGAGGGACAGCTTTTGTTATCTTTTTTCATTGGAATCTTGACAATTAAATATGCCTTCTCCATATAGTTTCGCTCGGCACGCCTATCAAACACGTGCCGTGTATGCAAAAGTGATGGTTTCCCCGCAGACCGCAGGCTTCCCTTATCGCCCATTGTCTGTCTGTCTGTCCGTCTGTCACGCCAAGGTCTGTGGTCTGGAGCCGATAGGGAATCGATAGGGTTTCGTAGAGCTCGCTACGTTCGGTAGATTGGTTTTGTTTTACGATTCAGAGAAATATTACACTATATCCTTGAGTCAACGGGTCAAAGTCTAAGTTAAACTTGAACTCGGTAGGTATTATTATGATTGTCAATGTGAATATATAATATTATTATATTATCATCATCATCATCAGTCTGAAGACGTCCACTGCTGAACATAGGCCTCCCCCAAAGAGCGCCACTTTGAGCGGCTGCTTGCCTCTTGCATCCATCGGCTCCCCACGGCTCTGACCAGGTCGTCAGTCCACCTAGTAGGCGGCCGGACTACGCTCGTCTTCCAGTTCGTAGTCGCCACTCGAGAACCTTTCTGCCCCAATGGTTTTCAGTTCTACGAGCGATGTGGGCCACCCACTGCCACTTCAACTTGCTGATTCTGAAAGATATGTCGGTTACTTTGGTTCTCTTGCGGATCTCCTCATTTCGGATCTTGTCTCGCAAGGAAACACCGAGCATAGCTTACTCATCAGGCCAACAGTAAGGCTGACATTTAGAGACAATGCATCGAGTTAACTCCGATCGATCTCACGTGAGTTTAAACTCCGGACTCGGCGAGTATACTCCGCGTTATTAAATTCACAGTCGAGTTCCAACGTAGAGAATTTGTTGCACTTTTGAGAGAGATAGGGACATACATAAATTATCGTTACCAAGACGCCAATGGTTTGACAGAGAAAACAAACATGCAGCAGATTGAACGAATGGTAGATAGTCAACCTTACAAATTGATTGGTTGCACTTTGGCAGAATTTGCAAGAATCTCTATGCTGAAATCTGGAGAAAACTGTGGGAAGTATAGGTACCAGCCTGATTCCGAATATTTGACGACTGGGAACTTCAGGGTAATGTTGGATGATAATTTAAACATCATGATGCCTAGCACAAGGACTGTTATTCCAGTTAGAGTGTCTAGAGCTCAGGCTAGCCCTTTCACAGATGATATATATTGTCCTTTCCCCAGAATGATGAACTCGTTCAATATGAAGTCAACGCTCAAAGAATTGTTCCACCTATATATGAAGAATCAGCATGTTATGCTGGAAAAGATTGGATCAGGTGACTTCAAGTGGAAGAACCATTATATGAACAAATTTTTGGGAGGAATGGGAAGGCAGATCTCAAAGATGGCAAGATTCTTGTGTACACGTCTTTACACAGAAGGGGCAAGGAATGCGCATTATTTGTGCTTCTTATATAGCTTAACAAACAGAGACGCAAGAGACCTGCCTATTGGCCCATTAAAATACACATTACCGGATGGAACAATAATTGATTTATCTGCAGACAGTGTTGTATTTAATTATGATGAGAAGAAAAAAGCATATAGGCTTTTTGGAGAAAAGGTGATCAAAACAACCAAGAAAATGAATAAGGCAGAATTGTTGTCAGGGGTATTAGAGGGGTTCAAATTAATCCACCCACCCAAAGAGGGATTAAAAATAGTGAGTGTTCGAAACATAGAGGATGATGTACAGAAAATGCAAGAGGGAGAAATGCGGAATGTTTACATAAGTAGGGAATTATACACAGCGGTAAAAGACTCTTACATGCTATTGAGTCACAGTCAACCGTCAATAGACAGTTGGACGCCATAATGCGAAGAATTGAAGGCAGGGGAAAACAGGTAATCTTAGGAAAGAGATGGTTAGAAGGTGATGTTTCTGAGGACGATAGTAATGAACCCGACAAGAAAATGTCAAAAATGGAGGAAGAAGAGAATTCAATACAGTATGATCAGGACGTGTATATTGGGACACAGGAAGCAATTGAAATGTTGTTGATGAAGCTTGCCTTTCTGAAGATGATTTTTAAGTGTATTGGTTTTGTAAATTTGATATATAAAAAAAAAAAACGTAAACTCCGCCCTCACTCCGCCGAGTAAACTCCGGCCATAGACAAGTGTAGTTTGATATTAGTGACTTACACGTTGCCTTTTTTATTTGGCAGTATTATGCTAAAAAGGGAGAAAACATAGCAAATATTGTATGAATAACTGAAACAGGAGATCAAACTTACTGGTGATCACAATTCGACCGAAGTCCGAGTCTAAACTCCAATTTTGACATAACGGAGTTTGAGTTCGAACTCGAACTCGTCTGTGAATGTCAGCCTAAGAGACCACGTCTCAGTTCCATAAGTCATCACTGGCAACACACATTGGCTGAAAACTTTCGTTTATTATGTTGTGCTTAATTAAAAATGAGACATCCTGGATTTTAAATACATGACATAATTTGGATTTTATAATTCTATTATTGAGACATGTTAAAAACGTTTTCGTCATACTTTGTTTTTTTCATTGGCTGTAATTCACCAAGGTCTGTGTTATAGGGCCGAACGGAAATTGTACATTTTTCGTAGAACTGGCTACGGCCGCTTGTGATTAAAAAAAATACAATTAGCATTAGGTATTTTATTTTAATATATTATCCGCACAAATGTTTTTCTGTCAGTCTGTCTCTCGAGCTAAGTTTTGTGGCAGAAGGCGCTCTACCCAACCATCAAAAATGGGACCCCTGGCCCTTCTGAGGGAAACCTGGGACGCATGTTTTTTAAACAAGTGGAAATACACGACCCATCACCATTCATCCATCACCCATGGTCATCATAGTTCTTGGGTCCCTAGATCGGGGAATCACAATCTAGGATTCTCTCGGAGCAGGGGAGCGACCAATAAATTTTTTGTGGCAAAAAAGTTAAGCATTGTCCTTGTTTCAGTCATATTTTATTTCTTTCTGTTATAAAATGTCCCTTATATTTTCCGTTTTAGGGGACTTCACTCTTAGCTTCCTTTAGAAGCCTATACCTACCCAGCAACAAAACACTGTAAACTAATGTGTTTTGACTTATTAAATTTAAATACAAACTGGCACCCTGTAGATTAATATAATTGCTAATAATCAGTATGGAATACATTTTTGTAACATTGTGCATTGCACAAGTTTGTAACATTGTTTCAATGTTTATTTTTACATCGATGCATTATTTATTCCACAGACAAAACAATGTAAATCACAATGTCATCGAATGTCAATATTGGTTGTTTACTAAGCCTGCCGGCTATTTTGTTTCTGCTTATTCAGACAACAATAGCTCAAAATGTAAAATATTAATTTGACAAAAAAAACCATTCAAATAACACCGCTACAAAAAAGAACCGCGCAAACAAACTTTACATACAGTACTCGTATGAGGACAGATTATTTTATGATTGAATCTTTCCTGGAAGAGTGTCCGCTTAGGCGGTTATTAAGTAGGTTCGTCATTTGCAAAAACATTATACAATAAGCCTTGACGCAATGAATGCATTGCTGGCCAGGCTATCAAGGCCTCGAGCTTGGCTTCAAGCTTGGTCACCATTGACTTGCTGTCTGGCCTTCAGTCTCTCGGCCTTTATTGCAGGTTATCCATCAAGGAATGCAATGTTAACCTCGCTGTGGTAACCTGGACCTGCGCTACGCCTTGCTCTCAGCCATAATAATAATTTATCGTGGCCAGCAACGCACTCATAACAGACCGCGGCAGCTGTTATGATCAAAAAGCAAGTGATCTTTACTTTCATCTCGTGTGAGCTAGTGGTGTCAGAACTTTTAAACTGTCCATGGTTTCCAACTTGAAAAATAATGAAATACGCGAACGAGTTTGATGGTATGACATATTACATATACATGACTCTAGGAAACTCTAGTTATCACGGGCAACTGTTGCCTTGCGACTACAACACTGTAGTTTACCGTCTGCATAACCTATGATTATCGAAGATGGTTTTATCGCTTACTCATAGATAGGTATCATTAACTAGGATAAGAAAAGATGAAAGCTTGATAATAATAATTTTATAAATGTGTTTTAAACATTTCTTCAAATAGTTCATATATATAATTATATATGAACTACAGTGTTCGTCGAAAGTAACATTATGCAGTGGACACGGTCGGCGGGCCAGATTGTTATAGGACCTTTCGGCCCGAGATAGGCGTTTTTTGGTTTTTATTGCAGCATTTGCATTGTTCTGTATGCGAGCGATGTTAAGGCGTGTTTACGATACTAAGTAGTATCATCGTCAACAATTTCTAATACTTTTTACTCGTACAAGCAAGTTACGTATCCCATCAGTATACCTACTTAGTTCGTTCAGCCTATCCAAAAATTTTAAACTACTTGACGCAGTAGGTCGTATTGCTCTACCAATTGAGCTTACACACAAAACGCCGTACCAATAATAAGTAAAAGCATAAATTTGTTCGTTTGATTGTGCGTTTGTTGTTCAAATGCTTACATCATAATAAAACGGCTACGATCACGTTTGGCACATAGATCTGTTTTAAAATCAAAATTGAATACATTTTCACGGGACCATTGTAAATCGATGATGAAACAAATATGTTCGTTCTAAATAACACGTCACTGCCCATCACGTTTACTGTGGCCAAGGCTTTACCCGAAACTAAAGATGTACAAAAATGCGCACGGTTCGTCGCGTGGCCACCGCGCAGAACGGGCGAGTTCTACCAGCACATCTCGTGATAGCATTCATTGGAAGTAGGTACACTTGTTCAAACAACTCACCCAGAAATATAACATTAAAGTCACCTTTGAAGTTAGAACAAAAAACAACATGGAACCTAGAGCTAAAAACCTTAAACCCGACTACAATAATTTTAATAGACAATATCCCAACCCAGTAAAAAATATTTTATTTTGTTCCATTTACAGGTGCAATTGGTAAGCTTCGTCGAGTCTTCTCGTCGCGAATACCTCAGTGCCTGAAGACAAAGGTATCCCGGGAACACCGGGAGCACTCACGCTCACTAAAAAGCTTCTTCTTGCGGTGGCGTCGTGCGTCGAGTCGTCCTCTTCCCTCAAAAATGGTTGAGGAGGGCGATGGCTGGCGCCTGCGACAAGCTCGTGAACGGGCGCTGCTTGCGGGAGCTGGTCTGCTCGCGGTGTATTCACAAATCGAAATACAAAATATAATAAAAAATAAAAATAAAAAAAATATATAAAAAGAAAAAACAACAAAAAAATATCGGTAAAGTATTTTTTGTCCTCTCATGTATGGTTATTGTTCAATGAATTAAAAAAAAATAATAGCAACAAATCATAAAGTAACAAAGAGCACGCACCCAGGTGTCTGTGGTAAAACAGATTTAAAATAAAAAAAATACGTGCGTCCTACCGGTTATGTCATACGGAGCCGAGTCGTGGACACTCACGGTACGGCTAGTCCACCGATTTAAAGTCGCTCAGAGAGCTATGGAGAGGGCTATGCTTGGAGTTTCTCTGAAGAATCGAATCAGGAATGAGGTGATCCGACAGAGAACCAAGGTCACCGACATAGCCCACCGAATTAGCAAACTGAAGTGGCAGTGGGCTGGTCATATTTGCCGAAGAACCGACCACCGTTGGGGAAGACGTGTTCTTGAGTGGAGACCGCGCCTTGGCAAACGTAGTGTAGGACGCCCACCGGCTAGGTGGAGCGACGACTTGCACCGAGTGGCTGGCAGTAATTGGATGAGAGGAGCCGAAGATTGGGCTCAATGGCGTACCTTGGGAGAGGCCTATGTCCAGCAGTGGACTATTACGGGCTTGATGATGATGATGATGATGACAGGTGGAATCGCTATCAACCAGACATTATAAAATATTGTATTTATCGAAAATTAGGCTCCTTATTAGTGCGCGGAATTCTTTTCTAAGTTATAATATAACATAGATTGACGGTTGACCGACTGACAGTGTCCCGGAGGTCCCCCCAAAGCTTCTTCCCGGTAGCTCAGAAAGGGAAGGACACTCACGGAAACACGTAGGTACTAGTGCGATATCCGTAACTATTGAATAAAACTGTAGATCTCGATGAATAAGGTTTATTGTGTCGTGTAACAATAATTTACGGTGGTTATGGTCCAAAATGCTGAAAAATAAGATCACAACTTGTTCCAATTCAACTTTTACGGAACAACTAGTACTGAATATAACTTGATGTGCAAATAGCACTTTAATCTGTTAGTAACAGATATATCTTATGAAAATTGGTCAAGCACAAACGAGGACTGTCCGCCTTGGCGGTTGAATGAAGAATGACCAAAATGTATGGAAAATGAAAAGAACGCGAGTAATGTTCTAATTTAGAATTTAAATCTAGATTATGTGAGGCCAATATTTGATGTGAAAACTAAGAAAGCAGCTGAATAGCTGAAATGATGATGAAGGAGGATGACATCGTCACAACTGTAGGTTAGATATGAGTATTTGAGTAGGTAGTTTCGAGCTTTGTAGGAACATTATGAACATGAATGAAAAGTGGAACAATACCTAATGGAATGAGTATCTGTCTTTATCTAAATAGATATAGATGACAGCACTGAATAGATAAGTACTAGCGTGTTAAAAAAAAAGAGTAAACAACTTTCGAACACAACAGTACCTATGTACAAATGATTTTTTGGGCAAAATCACTGTAGCATATCTAAACGATACCTATGCAAATACGTTTCTGGAATACCTGATTGATATGGACGTACGGCGAATTTTATATGTAATTATTTGTTTTTATATGGCAGCCCCAAATTTTATGTTACCACTAAAAGTTTTAAGTTCTCTTTAATGGTGTTTTTGTTACCACATTTCGGAGATAAGAGGCATTAATTATTGTGGGTGTAAATGAATATAACTTAGTGTAAAAGGTACTGTTGTGCATCCAATGGTCGTTAAGCCAAGTCAGAACGCTTCCGCATAAACTGACAATAATGGCTAACCACTTGTCTACATGAGAAGAATAACGAAACCTTTATATCCTACGAGGGTCCATCCTTGGTAGTTTAAGGGACCCTTAAACGGAAGTAAATAAAAGGTACCTTTACCCTGCAAATACAACTTGCATAGTGCAGGTCTGCAAACTATTTTATTTCAGCTCCCGTCGATGGAGAAGCAATCGAATCTGGCTAGTAAAAAAAACCTCTTCTCTATGTTAACGCTTTCACACTTATGTAAGAATGCATTTGACAGCTACAATGAAATGGTCAAAGATACTGTATTAAATCATTTCAATGTTTCACTACAATTTCAATACAATTTATAGCTAATCACCCAACCGACAACCGACAACCGATAGAATTATTAGCAAAAATGATCCGAATTTTCGGTTTTCGTTCAAATTTTTACTATTTTATTTTAGCTGTCAAACGCATTTTTACATTAAATGGAGGTTAGCTATTGTATTTTTCTTTCAATAAAAACCATCACCACCTAATATAAGATCATGTTTTATTTGCCAACCGATATCTTTTCTATTATACACAATGATCATTAGTAATTATTATCAAATAAAATGGAATATTATATTTATCCCATTTTTTTTTGTTAGATTTTGGCTCCACACGTCGTGTATTTAGCCAGTGTCAAGTATTGTAATTTTTCATCGTTAAAGAATATATCACGTAAAGTCAAGTGTTAGTTATAGTCATAGTCCAGTCTAAGTCAGGTATTCGTAGTCCAGTCTAAGTCATGCTCCAGTAAAGTGGTGGCAACTTTACTAGAAGCTTCTATGGAATTTTGGAAGCAACACGAAAACTCACGTTTCACCACATTATATCACTTACCCACACTCATGCTCATAATTCAGCACTTAATGCGTAAAACGCCACCAATTTTAAACATTAATACTGGAAAAAGCACAAGTTTTGAGAAATAATACAATGCAACGACGTGAACCTTTCCGCGTTCCCGCCAAAACTCTATCCCAATGTTAGTAATAGTGGAAAGCCAAATTTTTTTTCTTCAGTCTATGACACATTAGCTTCACACCACGCTTTACATTACACCTATTACACTTTAGTGTAATATTATAAAGGTGAAAGTTTGTAAGTATATTTAATAAAGTTTTGTTTCTTTTTGTATATGTTAGTTTATTTGGTGTACAATAAAGAGTTAATCTATCTATCTATCTATCTATCTATGTATCTATCTATCTGTCTATCTATCTAAGCGTATGTTTGTTACTCTTTCACGCTCATATTATGGCTGGACGGATTTGGATCTTTGGAATAGAGATAGAGCATTAACGCATAGGTTACTTACTTATTATCCGCGGGTGAAACTGCGGGACGCCACTAGTAATTAATTAAATGCATATTTATATTATACCATTAAAATAAATAAATTAAATTATATTAACAATGCCAATCAAGCAACAGTAGTATGCTGCATTTGCTATCCTGTCCTTTGTGCCCATAATATGCACAAAAGAAGATGTGATGAAAGCATCCAAAAAGACCGTGGAAACAGCCACGTATTAGAGCAAAACAATTTCTAATAAAATAAACGACATTTAAACAAAATTGAGCCATTTGACACGACAAAGAAGAAGAAACAACAAATAACTTAATTCTTAAAACATTTTGGTCGTGAAATCGTTTTTAATTGACTCTTTGTTTACCCGCAAGTGTGAAAGCTTCACATTTTTTACAACCCCGTATTGCACTGTAAAGGGATTAATGCTCTACATACAAAAGTAAAGCCGTGGTTAACTTGAGGAAACGATCCAGTTGTTAGGCTTGTGTCGGTCTACTGCGGTTTATATTAGCGAGTACTGTTTTAGTGTCCCTGAAGTATAAAAAAAGAAAATAAAGTAAAACGAGAGGATGTGAGGAACATAGTAAACTAGGGATGCCCCATAGTTTCCCCCATGGTTCATAGTACCCGTAATTATTCAGTTATCACGGTGCAATTTTCAATTTTCTTGAGTAAAATTATCCTATATACCTACTGCTCTGGCTATTTTTTTAAACTCTTTATATATTGAAATACCATACCACAAATCATTAAAAACGGAATGAACAAACTTTACAAAAGTGTAATTATCTAGGCATAAAATACTGTAAGTGTTAGTGTGAATTATATAATAAATGCTCCTGTGAATCTTATAGCTCAAAATGATATCTTCTAAACAACCTTGCATTGAAAGGAACAACACAAGAAATATATGGACTGTGGTAGTAACAATGGCGAGTATGAGCATAAGCAAGCATGCAAAAGAACATACACTTATAATAAGAATTATTTTGTGAGCAAATAAATAATGCATAACCGAACTACAAACACCATAAAACTTCACTCGGGAACGCCCTTACATGCAGTATTAAAATCCAATACGACGCAGTATACAGAGTAATTTGCACAGACTAGACCACTTAGTCCTCAGTCCGGGGTCTACGAGACGTATCTCTGAGTAATTAGTTAATCTAGAGGGGTACTGTCCGTACAGTATCAGTATTCCGTCTAGAAACTTCCACCACGTTAAACAGGTACTGACGTGTCACAGTAAAAGCGAGATCGGTAGAGCAACTTTCATAAATATGATATTGCCGATTAGGTTGGCAGTAAGTAGCAATGTTTTTATGTGTTGCTCCGGAAGCTAAAGATATTTTTGTACAAAACAATCCCCATGTAGAATAAGTATACGACACGATGTCTCAACGTAAGTTCAGTGATTCTAGAGTAGCAAGTCAACATGCTCATTACAGTTGGGAGTTGATAGAGGCTGAAGCCTGAACAAATGGTAGCACTGCGACAACTCTATGTAATTATATTAGAAACAGGCTCTGATTGTGGTTTATGCTATGTTCCAGGGCTCATTTCATTTTTTTTTATGCGAATGAATGACCGGACGAGCTAGTCGTTCACCTGATGTTAAGTGACACGGCCGCCCATAACAGTTGCAGTGTCACTCGAAACTATAAAATAATAAAGTTTAGTGTGACACTGCACTGCGCACGTCATCCTGAGACATCCCACAGTGTAGTAATCAGATTACTAGACTGTGTGATCAGGTCGTAAATTCTCATTTGCCCAGTAAGTTCACTAGCTACAATACCCTTCAAACTGGAACACAGTAGTGCTTGCACACTACTGCTTGGCGGCAGAATAACTGGCAAAGCGGTGGTACCTACCTAGACAAACTTTGCAGTAAAGAAAAACCTACCACCTAGTAAAAAAGTAGGAATAATATAGGTACAATTTACATCACATTTATTTATTATTACTCTTTTGAGACTTTTGTTCTAAAACTAAATTTGGATAAAGTTGTCGCACTCCTGTTACTTATATACTATGTCATCACAACATTAAGAACACAGAGCGCTGAGCATTCAGCAAGTTCGCTCCGTCTTGTCCTGCGGTGTACGTGGATTCAATGCCTTTTGATGGCTATTTCAATAGACTGTAGACTTAGAGGGAACGTCGTCAGCTGGTACTACTAATATGTATATAGACTGATTTATACCTACCTACTTTGACTTCGAATTGAATAGTTATGTACCAGCATCAGGTTAACAAATTTTTTTTATGTAAACGAAAGGTAAAACCTGAAATTAAGAAGGACGAATAATGAAGGAATTAGGAGACAATCTGTTGATTAGAACCACTCGCTCTATGCAGAAGGTCTATCTCCCTTTACTGTTGGCGCTGCGAGTATAGGTATATGGAATTCGAAGAGAGCAGATTTCCAGTGGAGTTTTGCGGGCTCGGCGATCATCAAGATGTTCTCTGAAAGCATTTCCGGAATCAGGTTTACAATGAAATCAGGTGGGGGGAGGGCACTTTTTCACGCTATGCTCGGAACGTCACCTTTACTTAAAAGGTGGTACCTAAAAACTGAACAATCCGTGCTTCAGAGGGCACGATAAGCCGTTGGTCTGACTAAATTGTAAGTCAACAGACATTAAGCCAAGTCAAAATTAAGCCTTCGGATGTTTTTATAATGTATACATCAAACCTATATAATAAAAAAAGGTTCTCAAGTGGCGACCACGAACCGGAAGACGCAGCCGTAGGCCGCCCCCCCCCCCCCCCACTAGGCGGACCGACGACGATCTGGTGAAAACCGCGGGGAGCCGATGGATGCGAGGCGAACAGGCGCTCTATGGGGGAGGCCTATGTTCAGCAGTAGACGTCTTCGGGCTGTTAATCATGATGATGATATAATACCACAAATATCCTATAAATTTCTACAAGAAGGTAGGTACCCTGGTCTTTTCAAAGATAGAGTATATTACACGTGTACATGGAGATAATAAAAAAAAAGGAGGGAATTCCGTCTGGTCCGAAACTGAAGCACCCTTCGGAAGCTGGAACGCTTCGTACGTACGAGCGGGGCACGCACTCACTCTCTCTACTTTCATCTGACACACATGTAATATGTCCGCCATTTTGGGCTTCAGTTCGATGTCAATCAAAACTCAATCCTTTTTTTTTATTTAATGTATGCACATGTATTATATTATCGAAAGCGAAGAAACCATTTTTGTATAAAAGCGCGCGCTCACCGGCGTGTGTGCACAGATAAATAACATTTGCAGATACCATCTCCGCGGATCTCATTACACGTTACGGCTTCATGCGTTAGGAGGTGCTTTATTTACCCACCGGTTGCCTACGCTAATGTTACGAAACGCAGCCGAGATGTTATATTAAACTTAAATCTCGTGATTTACGTATTGTGATTTTTTTTCTTCTCGAATCATCTTCAAAACTACGTCATGTACATGTTAGACTTTTGACTAATACGCAATTTTTTCACTCATACTTCTTAGAATCTAATTTTCTAACGTTTTTAATAGTACTTACGGGATATTTACCGTGATTAGAATAAATAAATAATAATAATAATATCGGGAACTCAAAAATGATTCTAATCACGGTAAATATCCCGTAAGTACTTACTATTAAAAACGTGGTAAACAACCATGATAGTTTAAAACAGTGTTCTAATTTTCTAAGGCTTTATCCATTACCACTTAACTAATCTTACTGTTACCCTATTAAAGCGGGGCTTTCCTGTCTATTAAACTGTATCCTTCGAGAAATCGAAATGCGAAGTTAGAGACAAAGTTAGTAGTTGGAGAGAAAGGTGGTATATCCGAAACATTTGCAAGTCCTTCCACCAAGGTCTGCTGGTCCTTCGCAAGAATAACTGTACTTGATCTTACGTTTAATCAATTAGTTTTTGATTAAATAACAAAAGCCTACCCTAAAACATAGTCAAACAGTGTATTTATTTTTTTGATGAATTTGAATATAAAGTTAGTACCGTTCGGTCACAGACCCATTCAGTAATCCATAATAAGCTAGGCCCGCTTGATATTTATGATTTTTATAGCAGTATCGCCTGCTTAGGGTAATCTACAGTTTAATTACGACAGACCCGGTAGCTCAGTTGGTAGTAACCCTGCCTTTTGAACTGAGGGATGTGGGTTCGATTCCCACGCAGGACTAACATTTGTGTGATGAACATAGATGTTTGTTCTGTGTCTGGGGGTGTTATATTGTATTCTATGTATATATTTACAAACAAAAAAAAGTACCTGAGTATTATATCAGTTATCTGGTTCTCATAGTACAAGCTATGCTTAGTTTGGGGCTAGATGGTGCTGTGTGAAATGTCCGGACATATTTATTATTTATTTATAATTTGTGAAGGAAAAATTAGAATCACGAGCGAGAATTGAACCCGCATCCATCCATCCCTCAAGCCGGGATAATTATGCTTTACTTGAGCTACCGTGACAAGTGGTCAAGTGTTGGTGGTGGGTGATTCGGACATGAGACTATTTGTGACGGTAGCGTAAGTAAAACATATCCCGACTTTAGGAATGGATGTATCAATTCCCGCTCGTGATTCTAATTTTTCCTTCACAAATTAATCTCTAGGCCCGCTCGGTTTCACATTCCAAGGAATAGATTAGCTTTAATTGACTTTTAGTTAGCTACTTCTTTGTGGACACTATGTAGGTAATCAAGGTAATAAAATAGTCCATTAGCAATAATTTACATTAGACATTTATCTACTCTGTAAATCTAGGAAGTATGTACAACATTTAAATAATTCTAAGTATAAACTAGAAAACCCTATTTAAACATAATAATTAATCTTTTACATCTCTTCCTTATGGCATAACTTGCATCATAGAACACTGCATAGAGCATTGCAGTTACAACATTATTTTATAAAGAATACGGTACATTATCGAATGCTTGCTTGATTATTTTTGTCTCTAAACTGGAATAAAATATTACGTCACATTAAAAGCGAAATTGCTTTTTTATATTTTTTTTTGTTGTGCTGTTATATGTTAGATCATGTATAGAAATCTTATAAAGCTCGTGATGTGATATTTCACTGTTTAAGTACCTATACCATGGGGTCTCATCCGGCACTTAAACAAAAATAGTCCAAACGTGAAAAAAAATCGTGTTCGTCAGGGTTACTAGTTAGTGTCCAGTGTATTTATTTGCCCCAATACTTCGCCAACACGCAATAGATGTCGGTTGATAATATTGCGCTGTGGAGAAAAAAAAAATTGTAAAATAGCCCGAGTTATTCCGTTGTATGGGATGAGGCATCTGTACTGTAGGTATCATATTATCTGGACCTATACAAAAGAAAGAAAGCTTGCTCTATTTGTACAACCTGTACACAGTGACAAACAACGATAATAACTTATTCTAAGCAAGTACAAACGAAAAACAGAACCTATTTCTAATTTAAAAACTTATAAATAGCTTATACTTATACTTAGGTTAATCAGAAAAAAATAAAACTTAACCTCTTGGCACAATAAAATTTATTACAAAGAAATAATAATGGCGGGATGGAAATTTTTTGAGGGTTCTCAAAAACGAATCTTGTTTTTATAGGATCCGTGTTCCCAAAATTACCACCTACGGGAATGGCCTATTTGAGATACAGAAAGAGTTAAGTACCTTTGTTTTACTTTGTTTTAAAATTCTAAAACCTTAACACAACAATTCCAAATATCTTTATTAAATGTAAGTGTAAAATTTGAATCACGTATGGGCCATTAATTTGTTAAAACCTTAGCAGGCGATACGGCTAATTATCATAAATACTATCTGAACATTTTTCGCCTTTGCCCAAACACAGTCCTTTGATGACCTCTAGACTTGTATTTTAAATCGATAAGGCTCCCAATGGATCCGTAAATCGTCAAAAATCGATTACTGCCGTGTTAACTGTAATTGAAATTGCTTCCTCAGTAGGTATTGGTGATACCTGAAACACATTTGCGTATTTCAAACGTTTAGGTGTGGTGCAAGTCATAAAGTCTTAATGCAAAGCGAGCCCGATCTTGCAATGACTAAATCAATTACAGGTAAAGAACAACGTTCTTTTTTTTCTCTATACATTAATACACATAGTTGATAACCTCAGTGGGGTGATTACGTAACTTTGACAGCAATGCAACAGGAGAAATTTCATTCCGAATATGAAAATTTTCATAGTAACTATGCACATAAACTGCGTATTGAAACTGTCAAATCCATACATTTTTGTGTTTCTATTGGTTGCAATCAAGTTACATAATCGCCTAGCAGATAATTAATTACATGGAGAAACCACATGATTCTAATAAAAAAATTCAATAGAGGATTCATCATTCACTTTGAAGTATACCTATTAATATAATAATTATTATGTTTAAAAAAGGTGTCCTCGGGTTATAACACATCGCTATTCGGTAGTCACTCGCACCACACTAAAATAAATAATTCATACCACCTAGTACAAGCTATCAATTTACGGCACATGTAAAACTTGTCCCACTGACAAGTGACAGTTACTGTGGCTCATTTGAATTTTACTAGAAATACCACTTACAGTTTCAATGTGAAGGTCTTGCTTTGGGGCTGGCTTTATCTAAAGCGGGGGTATAATAATACAAGAATAATAAGGAAGAGCTTTGACTAGAAGCGAAATAACTTTAGATATAAACTGAAAGCGGATATTAATATATATTTATTTATAGGTCAAAAAGTCAAGTTGTAAATGAAGTCGTAAATACTTACGTTTGCGTTAATTAGTTAGGAGTAAACTAGAATGAGAATTTCATATTGTTATTCATCATAACAGCGAAAAATTAACATCATAAGAGGATACAGATATTATAGAAGGTACCGTAACACAATAGGTTTTTTTATTTGATACAATTCTCTGAAATCACCAGATTTTTCCAAAGCAATGACAATAAATTAATTTTATGAGACATTAAGTTAACTTGTCATGAACATTAATTTAGTTAGTAGTTTTTGATAATTAAAAACAAGCGGCGCTTTTTTCTTTTGAAGTGGAAATATTGTAATGTTAAATTGCAAAGGTCAGATTGCCGACAAAATAACATTAGCTATTAAAAATAAAATAAAAAAATAAGAGGACAAGCTACGCGTGAAATTTTCGTCATGAGTTTTCTGAAACTATTTAAATATGTAGCTCCTGTAACTATTCTACGTTTAAGAGTGCAACAAGTTTAGGTATAGGTACATCTCACCTGATGGGTGGGTACCTAGAGGTCACCGTAGTCTATGGACTTTAAAGATGAATTTCTACAGAAAGGTCTATCTTTTACAAATTATTTAAAGTTCATATATTTCTCCTAATAAGGACAGAAATTAAAATAATTATAAAAAATTGTAGTGAAAAATATTCAACTTGGAATTTCTCTTCTTGACTTTATGCGTAATACTATGATGTGACTATGAGTAATATTTAAAGTTAATTAATATCAAGTATCAATAACAATCAAATTAATAACAACCGTCCACAGGCATTCTATTAATTTACATCAATTATGTCAAAACCGTCTCTATTAGAGATGCACCGTTTACAGATTTTGCCGGATATAATACTACTGTAAATAAGGTATTACAAATAAGTTTTTGTGCTTGTTGCTTGCGTATACCATAGCATATAAAAATAATGTTCTTTAATGCTCATAATGCCCAGACTTGCACAACTTTGCATTTATGACGACAGTTAAAACAATAATAATAAAAAAAACACAAACAAATTATAAAGTCATTTAATCTTTAAAAAACGAAAGGGCATTATTAGCTGTGTAAACGTCATAATGATGAATCGGGGACCACCCATACAATTTTCCTTAAAATCAGATCCAAAACGTTGCACTATATCAATCTTTACATGCATGCACGTTTGCAAGAAAATATTGATAAAGTGCAACGCTTTGACTTTATCAAAAACACTAAATTATTGCCCGATACAAAAATAGACCGGACGTAAGCCGGCAAGGTACCAAAATATGTAGCCAAACGATTTCTATGTCAAACTCTAATAGATATTACTCCGAATATTAACAGAGGTTATCATAAAGGCGGGTCGGGTCCAGATGCCAAACATTAGTGTAAGCGCAGATTAGGCAGCAGTCGCTAGTTTAACTCGTAATTAGTGGATTCCGATGGCTTTGCGTTCGCCGCCCTTTGATCTCTATCCGACTAAGAATGCGAAAAATATGGATTGTCCATTACTATAAATAGAATTTGAATATAACCAGTCAAGTGTGAGAACTTACTCGGCGGGGGTTTCAACTTAGCACGTCTAGCCGTTGCTAACTGATCAGTAAAGTTATACAACGTTTGAAGAATATAAGATCACAATCTATTTGTACTACCTATTTCGCAAGAAAATATATTGTTTAAAGTCACTAAATTTGATGGATGACCGCTACAAAAAGTGGTAATTACAGCTCTGAGCACTACCGTGCTTTGGAGGGCACGTTAAGCCGTTTCGTCACTCTCGGCGGTTGTCGTAAGCTTTAGAGTGGCTATAATTCTGACCATTGGCTTTTTAACAATTACAAAGTGCGTAAATAATGAAAAAATAAAGAAAGAGGCTATAACCATTAGTTTAAAAAAGAAATTTTCGTTTGGAATATGTGCCTACTACAGAGCAGAAAAGAAATTAAAACTCCAATCCAGAGCATCGATGTAGTACTTTCATCGTATTATATAAGTAAAAAAAGAGAACCCAGCACGATAAACGTATCAGCAGAACAAGACCGTCTATTTTTTGCCTCCATTATCCTGAAGCTCCCGATACTACTGTCAATTACAATATAGACTATCGCACACTAAATGACATGCCAATGCCACATGGGACCGAACGAGATAAAAATATAAACTATCCAATGGCGTAGAAAGAGATGGAACCTGTATGAGAATATGTTTTTTGTAGGATGTCAACGCGAAGTCTTAAAAAGTGAGATCTAAATTGAAAACCCGATACTTTGCAGCTGCTTACATTATAATATTAAGGATAAAGGTATTCGCTGCAAAGTAAACTAATTTTGGGAGATTTTAATTTTATCATGGTACGTGATTATCGTAGAAAAGCTGTAAACTGTACATTACATCACTAGAGAACTGTTATCTGCATTTGTGTATCTCATATCACAGAGACTCTGTGACAGAGTAAAAAAAAAAACGCACCGCTGATATAGACAAAATTCTTCATGAATTTCGTGCATATCGCAATTCAATATCATTTTTTTCCAACGATCACATACATAGACCCTAACTAGGACTCCCTGTATCTAGGGACCCAGGAACTACGAGGACCATGGTCCCAGATTATTGGAAGGGCATACTAATAACAAGGGGTATGTATGGGTGCGTTCCTGTTTGATGATAGATAGATAGATGATGTTATTTTTGTTATTATCAATCACTAAAGTTTTGCTGAAGTTTTGACAGTTTGAATGTGATCGTTTTTGGCGTTCTTGGCATTCTTAGAAGTTATTGAAACGGTCCCAATCTGGGTGCGAAACGTCATTTTGTTAGCACTCTATGATCTTTAAATTTTTCCTTGTGGGCATAGTATAGATAGACCTCACCGTCAAGGCCAATAATTTTGGGGTCTGATTATCACGGAAAGATTAACCAGCGCAGCGTAACTCCCGCGTAATTTAACCCGTAACTGCTCCAACAAGTCAGTGAAATTCGTATCGTTTCTAAATGATAACAACAAGTGGAATTAAGGGTTGAATACCTAAACGTAATCTGAAGGTGTAACGACGGATCTCCGGCAAAATGGCCGTTTTTAATTAAATGCGACAGGACGCAAACTGTTAATTTTCGCATTCCTTTCGACAATACCTGTAGACCTATTGCGTGTCGCGCTTTCTATTTGTTACTACGTAGGTATTTAAAAAAGTTCAAGCACCCTATACCTGTTTTAGTTGTTAACCAATAAACCATTTAATATAGATTGGTACTAATAATAGTTTATTAATTACACACACATTAAGTTTCTCCAGTTTATACTACACCCCCTTACTAATAAATATTATGTAGCAGGCCAACAGTTACGTGTTTTGTCTTTCTCTGTTGAGTTTGAAATGGGTAATGATAAAAGAAGAAAAAACACCGAGTTGTTACCTCACTGTTAGTGGTGCAGTGCTTATTGGTACGGGGGTATTAGTCATTACTCTTTGATATTAAGATATTATTGTATCTTAGTTTAATCATTACTAAACTGCTAAGCTTGTGTTGTAAAACTCTTTGATTACCAGTGCTAAGCATAGTTAAAAAAAAGGTTAGAAACATTATAATTATGTGTAAATTAAATAAAATAAATTATAGTCCAAGAAAATATACAATAACAATAAAAATTGCTAAATGATAGTCGCAAAGTAGCAAAAAGTCACCGCAGGTTCGTGCCAATACACAGCACGAGGATAAATTAAGACTCAATTCATATTTAGTTTCGGAAAGACACATTACTTCAGTCCATTATGCTATATAAACACTTCAAAATATTTTATGTATAGAAATTGTTGTCTATCACATTAGTTTAGCGATGTACATGTAATAAGGCACTATGGGTGTAAAATGACTGAAAGACTGGAATTTGAATTAAAATTGGATGCTGTAAACAATGCTTTGACAGATAAATAAATCTTGAAATAAACACCGGTTTAATCTGACAAAAGAATTTATACTTTAGCAGGGTCGATAGGAATTTACAATATACTTTAAAAGGGGCATATCCAATATAGCAACTATTTTTAGACCGCAGATGAAATAAAAGACGGCAAAAGCTTTTAGCTTTTCTTTTTTTTCTTACTTCAATTTGCTTAAGTATTATTTACCTGTTGATGTTTGAACTAATACAGGACACAAATCTTTGGATTTACGTCAGTGCTCTATAATGGAAAAGGATGGTTGGTACAAAATTCAAACTAGAGAAATAACCTAATTTTCAGTCGTTTCGACCACTCTATGGCAAGAAGTGCCATTGGAAACCAATAATGTCAAAAAGAAATCCTTTTCTTGTATGTCTCTGATTAAATGTTGTGAAATTTTGACAAAGAAAAGGACACTTTTGATGGCGAAAACTGGGTAGTGCTAAGGTATACACACCAAGATGAATTAAGTCAAAATTACTCCTAACATCACAAATAAATAATTCACTACATCAGTGCCGCTCTAATCCGTAGGCGCGGTCGCCATGGGCAACAAATTATCAAGACCCTCCTAATCCCGAACTAAACATAATAAATTGCCGCAACCATGTCACTAGTTAAGGAGTTTGCGCGGAAAATTATATTAAATCCAAACTAAGTCTGGTGGGACAGACAGACTGACAAGATTTAACTTACAGGCGGTTTTAGGCAGAGTTTACAATGGGCGATGCGATATCGTACTACGGATGATTACAACTACGTTTAATTTGAGCGTTGTGAAAGCGAGATAAATAAAGTTGGAATTTACTTTACCAAACTTAATCAATCATCTTAACCAAAACATGATTTCACCGTGCAAGACTACTACCAAACAAAAAAGTACACGTAAATCTACAACTAGAAGTATTGGAGAAATAAAAATAACAGAAGAACGTTCCATGTTCTCATCTGTTTTTGAAACTAGAGACAAAACTGTCTTTGGTACTTGACACAGCAGTCGATGACTCGTCCCTTGTATATCATGCAAGCCTATCATTGATTAAAAAAGTCGTTACGTGTACATATCGCATCGTTTCGTGTAAAGCCACCCTACAGCGGTTTAATACAAATGACTGCTTTGCACGGATTAAGCGAAGGTTTGAAGGACCCTTTGCGGCCTTCGTCTATGGGAATGTTAAGTTTTGGAATTTAATTTTTAATCACTCTTCATTGTGAGATAGTGAAAAGCTCACATGTCTAAAATACATAGTGTAAAAAATAATGGATGCTATGCGAAGATGGATTAAAAGGTCACAAATAGGAACGCTGTCTAGAGTCCAGGATTTAAAAAAAGGAAATGAATATTGAATTACTGAACAAGGAAAAAGATCTGTTAAAAACGAAAAGGGACGAAAAAAAATTTCGATAAGTAAATAATATCATATTTCAGATGAGAATATGTGATCCCACATTTAGGAAGATCCAGGTTCGATTCCCGCAATAGGACAAGTATTGTGCAAACAACAAACATGCTTGTACTTATGTACTTATATTTTGTGCCTGGTTGTTATGTACCCATGGTTCTCGTAGTCCCTGGGATCAAAGATTTTTTATTTTTGGCGTAGGTTCTCTCTCATGCAAATACTAATCTTTTTCTTTTTATCTGCAAGACTACTTATTATACCATCATCATCATAAACAGAGCGCCACCTCACCCATAGAGCGCCACCTTTGGCGGCTACTTGCCTCCTGTATCCTATTATATAATTCAGGGAATATTAAATATTACTAATATATTGTTTATTAACGGGATATTTACTATGAATTCATTTGTTATTATGTTAGTAATGTTAGTGACCATGGAAGTTTAAATCTTATAATATTAAATTATGGTCCAAAATCTATCTATCTATCGGTCGGGTATCAGTCGTAAAGCGGTATTATTATTAGTGGTTTGATATAGTCTTCCAGTTCCAGATAAATACATTAAATACAGGGATTCTTAAAAGCCAATGACAAAAACCTTTGATGTTATAATTTATAATTAAACAGCCGTCATAACATCGTTAAAAGAACGTAAAATTTGGCATTCTTGAAAACATCCATTATCTAATTCGAAAGCTTTAAGGTATACCCATTAATCTCAAATGCGCTCATGATAGCGTGTTGTTAGTGGCCCCAGTGCGAGCGGTACCAAAATGTATGCCGAGTTACATATATTGACATCACTTTTTAATGATGGAGTATAATAACATCGACACGACACGCACCGACACCGGCACCGGCGTTATTACGGTAAAGCTGTCAGAAAATAAAAAAAATATACAAAAATTCACATTTCACAAATACTTAAAATTTCATGCTTTTTTTTCAATTGCATCAAATAATTCATAAAGTTTGTAAAAATAATGATACGAAAATTTATTTACAATGCCATGATGACCCATCCGATATGCAAACCTTTCAATTAATATATTTAAACACACTTGCAGTGATCCTAACACTATGAAATTATATTTTTACAATCCGCTATTACTAGCACCAAACGCTTATAGTGGTCATAAAATAAATCAAACGAGTTTATGGGCAACTATTCCGCCATTAAAATATGGCGAAACGCTTAGCGCTTGCAGTCGCGACGTACATAAAAGGAAAAACTTCAGCTCATTTTGATAGCGATGTTTCGACTTTTAAAATAAGTACCTAGTATTTATGTTTCAAACCACACAACAATTTTTAGATGTAAATTGAGGCAACTAAATATTGTATAGTTAAGTGGTCCCTTTTTTAATTAATTAAAGTCTTGCGTCGGATTACGTCCCGAGACATCAGTACAGTAAAATAAAATTTTATTTTTTCTTTTCAGAATAAATAAACAGTAGTGCCTGCACACTACTGTTTGACAGCAACCGTCTGTAAACTAAGACTATAAAAGCTACCAGTAGACGATCTATAACCATCACAAAATAAAAACAGCCGAAAGTACCCATCAGACTAATTTTACTGAATTGAATTTTAACCCGCATCCATATTAAAATACCTACCCTTGGTTTCTGGTACGTTTGTTAAAGCTAAACTTAAGTTAACTTTGGAATACTGAACGCTCATTGGTTGGCTGTTGTTCATTGGTTATCGCCAACCAATTAGCGTACAGTATTTGGTAAGTTAAGTTAATATGAGTTTGACGAACGTAGGTATCAGAAACCAGGGTTAATCTTGAGTACGTTAAATAGCTGATACTGCTACAAATTAGAAGCCTTAACAGACAGAGTATTGTAATAACAATAATAGAAGTGATTTTTCAAGGTACACAGAACCAATCTAAAGTTAAAAAAGCAACCAAAACACCCAAAAAGGAATGTAAATTGTAGTCACTATCAAAACACCCCTATTTTATAATAGTCGCCATTATCAACTTTTACCCGGCCAATAAAACCGTTTCACACTATCATATCAACCAAATTTATCACACGAGCCCTAAACACTGCATTAAACCACAAAATTTTTATTTGCCTGTTGATCCCCTTACTGCCGACATTATGGTCCATTACGGCCCATTATGATGTATTCCGAAGTTGTAACATTTGGGGATTCAACTTGCATTCAATTTGTGCTAAATGTCCGCATTTTAAATGTTTGTGCCAGAAATATACGGAAAACGGTGTTTTTCTAAATTATCACGGCGAAATGTAATGCAGCTGCGAAAGGTTAGTAGTAGGTACTGTTACAAATTGCGATTATGAGTTGTTATAATTAAATAAGTGCTAAATCAATCAATCATGGTTGATAACCCAGTGTCAATCATTTACACGGGTTTGATATCTAAGGGTTACGCTACGCATCTGGGTGCTGCTAATGAGGGATATCGTTTTATATTCTACGCATATATAGCATTAGAGGAAGCTGATGACGCAAGATATTCATCAAACTGTATGTATAATAATTATATAGGTTACCCTTCATTGTTCGCATCTTATGATTTTTATTATGCTCATGCTGCTGTAGGTATTAAGTTCACTACTATCTCTCCCGATATTTATTAATTTATTATTTAAAAATTAAGTGATACCTAAAAACTCAAAAACTAAAATGTAAATCTTAAAATAAACCGTTGGTAGAGGGAAAACTGCCCTGGGCCCATATTCCGTATCGATTCCTTACTTCGAAACCACGCGAATTCCTTGTATTACATAAGAAATCTGCAAAACTGTATTCTCTATGAAACGAAACCAAAACCGCGCGAAATAAATTTGGAATTGGCGCGATTTGAACTGTCAAAAATCGTATGTTTTACCGAGACGCGTTCCGAAACATAAACACATCAAAAGATTTGACCACATATGTCAATATATTTTATTCAAAATAAAGATAACTTTAATGTAGAGTGAAGGTATATCTGACGCTGTGACAAGATTTGAACAAGACACGATAACGACGTGGTTTCGTATCGAGTGGAATCTGTGTTTCCATAGAGAATAACCGCCCAGTAGGCCCTAGCACGAATCTTAACGCGAAAGTAAGTGTAACGTTAACGTATGGCATTTGATCAGCGCTCCATACTGTAGGTATTATATATTATCTGGGATACAACTGACTTACTGGCGTTAACGTTACATCTACTTTCGCGTATAGATTCGTGCTAAGCCTACAGAATGCTGGCCGTATTACCACGTTGAATGGCAATACTTATTTTTGTAGTAAGTAGCAAGTGATGAGGCTATTATGCAAGACGTTTATTCTTAAATGTTTATTCTTGATCGGGAATAGTGTTTCGAAAAACAATAACATCGCATATGCTTACATTACAAAAAAAAAGGATTATGGATCTGCTAAATTACGCAAGTAAAATTATTATTGTGTGATACCTAGCAGTGCATTCACGTGTTCGTCACTATCTTAGGCTCGATTTTACCAAAGTAGAATTATTCCAAGTAGCTAGTCCCCCAAGCTCAACAAGTACAAATAGCTCGGATAGATACAGCTGATTGACAAAATATGACCTGATTTAATCTAAGGAATAAGCTTCAAAATTGATGGTATAAGGGTTTTATATTCGTGTAACTTAGTTATTCCCGAAAAGTTACTTGGAATAATGTTATTCTAGTACAGCTACATTCCGTATAGTAACTGCTGCACCAAGTCACCTTTTGATGCCGCAACCTTGGCTTATATAAATAAGTGTGATTCATATACCAGAAAAAGAGAAACGCTTATAAATAAGAAAACTATTAAAATGGAAGTAGCTAAACAATACTGCGTTACTATAATTAATTAGTTTAAATAGTAATTAAAAGTGAAACGACGATAAACTGTGCGTGCGCGGGTGGCGGTAGTCGTCAGCGTTATGCAATAGCGTACCAGAATTCTTTATCTAGTATAGAGTTTATGATATGAATGAGAGAATTACCTATAGGTATATTCTCTACTTTTATTCACCTTCTTATTTAAGAGGCTTGCTCTTGTCGGTGGAGTAATCGCCATCTTTCTCTATCTTCAGCCAATGCTTTGACCTCCCTGTATGACAAAACCTACCTATTTGTTCCAAAATTTATGTATGTCCTTCGATGTTGTCAGCTTTGGAATCTCCCTATACTTTTACAACAGCTTGACAACATTCAAAGGGATACAATCACCGCCATACTTAACATACCCTTTGACGACTGCGCTTGGCGCCAGGCCTCACTACCTATTAGGTTTGGTCTAGGAATACGCAAAACTCGCAAATTCTTCCGCAGGGCGTGCTCGCTTGCTCGCAGTCGCTTGTTGGGAGTCGGGGTTTGGCTGCATGCTTTGCCTTCCCGAAATTTCGGCAACCTTTTAGATAACGACACCTTCCGGTTAGCCGTATCTTTACAAATAGGTGCTCCTAGCCAAGTCCCTCATTGCTGTACTTGCGGTGAAATGGTAGACGGGCATCACGGACTGTCCTGTATTGAAAGTACAGGAAGAATACCACGGCACGTCGACTTGAACGATATCATCCGTCGGTCTTTAGTAAGTGCCGGTATCCCATCAGTCCTAGAACCTAATGGACTGATGCGAGATGATGGCAAAAGACCCGACGGGATGACCCTAATCCCCTGGAAGATGGGGCACAGCCGCCAACGAAGCCAAAAACCTCAAACGGCACAAATATGCACTCCTTGATAGGGCCTACATATTTGTGCCATTTGGAATGCAGACAATGTGGGTCCGTGGTGGCCCGCTGCAATGGACACGTACCGGGACTTGGCTAAACGTTTGGTGGAGGCATCAGGTGAACAGAGTGCTGGCTTTTACAAAAGATAAGCATTGCCATTCAACGTGGCAATGCTGCCAGCATTCTGGTTCTTTTCCCTCCACCAATGGTTTATTTTAAGCTTTATATTTTAGTTTTAATAAATAATAATAATAATAATATCGTGCTGGTAGACCGGTCCCAACGCCGGGCAGTGCTCGTTGACATCACCATTCCGCATGACGAGAACCTCGTGAAGGCTGAGAAGGACAAACTCAGCAAGTACCTTGACTTGGCTCACGAGGTTACCACCATGTGGAATGTTGACTCAACGAGCATTGTCCCGATAGTCGTTTCAGCGAACGGTCTTATAGCGAAGAGCCTCGACCAACACCTCGAGAGGCTCTCGCTAGACGGCTGGATCAAGGGTCAGGTTCAGAAGGCGGTACTCCTTGACACGGCACGTATTGTCAGGAGGTTCCTCACTCTGCAGCCCTGACCACCGGTAGCTTGGGCCCTGCCCCGCTACCGGCGGCACTCTAGGCTTAGGTTTTTTTATAGTATTTTTGTATTTTATTTTTATACCAATATTGTAAAAAAGCGTAAACCTAAGAAAAACTAATAAATGAGTGAATAATAATAATAATAAATAAATATGTGTGGACATTTCACAAAGCACCATCTAGCCCCAAACTAAGCATAGCTTGTACTATGGGAACTCGATAACTGATACAATACTTATATACTTTTTTGTTTGTAAATACATACATAGAATACAATATAACACCCAGACGCAGAACAAACATCTATGTTCATCACACAAATGTTTGTCCTGGGTAGGAATCGAACCCACAGCCCTCAGTTCAGAAGGCAGGGATACTACCAACTAGGCTATCGGGGTAATGTTTTTAGGTATAGTTTAGATTTTAGGTCTAGTTCAGTTTTGGTATATATTTTATGTCATTTAAGTTTTTACAAGAAATAAACAACCATTACAGTCAATATCACAGATAGGAAACGACGGTTTATTTTAGAGGTAGATTAGCGAGCAGAGTATGATCAATATCGCAAATAGGGAACTGTTGCCGATCGACAAACCCTTTTATATTTAGTTTTTTTTTTTACTTTTCTTGTTTTAAGTGTTTTTGATATTATTTGATTTTGTTTTCTGTCAATGACACCACTATTCTTATAAGCTTCTAGGATGTTATGCGCGTTTATCTATATTTTGGCTTTTTAATGTAATATTTTTATATGGCGATTACTCAAATTTTTTATGTGCTGATTCACTGATCTGCTCATCCTCAATAGGGACGATAGTTTATTTTCAAAATAACGGATTGATTCTCTAGCAGAATATGAGCTTTTTTGAAAATCAGTTACAATTACAGCTAACTATGACCTGAGAGTTTTAAAAGGCAAGCCTGCTTTATCTCACGTCAATGCTTAATATCAGGTGAGTACAGTGGTTAAATTCTTTGCCTATAACCAATAAAAAAATCAATGAACTACCATGTACACCTTTTGTGCAAAACTATTAAATAAATAAACTACACTTATATCTAAAAAGGATGACATGGTTTCGAAGGATATATTTTTCTGCCTCATAATGGTTTTAGATGTCTCCGACCTATCTAAATGTTACACCCTGTATGTATAGTATTTATTGAAAATAATACTAAAAAACATTAAAATTTAGACTACTTGCATAAGCCCGTCCATGTTATCTGTCGACGCCAGAGCTGTAGAACGATAAATAATAAAATGCGGCGTAGTTGCAGATAAGGACGACTTAACCTATTTATTATTCAGTTAAAACAGGACGGTGATGTGGGGCAAAAACTGGTAGAGTGGTCACGATGCACGATAGCCTATTTTTTGTACCTATGGATATACAAATAATTAATTATTATGCGCTTGTGGTATTTGGAGCGGGCTATGTTGGCTTCAGCAACGTTCGCGTTTGACCAGTTTTGAATGGCAGGTTGGGTTTTAAACTAGCACGTGTTTCTCCCCCCTTTTTGCAAAAAACAAAATTAAAGAAGAAGCACTACCTGACATATTAGCCTAAAACCGGATAAGGAAATGTTTTTGTTTTTAGGTCAAAATCAAATTATACTAAGATGCAATTTATGGTCAATCATCATGTGATAAAAATTATCTAATGACCAAATTAAGTGCAAAAGAGACAGGAGATACAAATTTTCAGAATTGCAATTTCTAAATAGCAAATACGTTCGATTACAGAATGTGGAACGATCCTATCATCTGGGAAAAGAAAAACAGTTCAAATGTTCTAGGCCACTAGGTAGACAGCATATTTAACATGCTAATAGCTTTGCCGCATTGAATTGCAATGCTGCTATTTAATATATTATTTATGTATGTATACGAAACAGTAGCAACATTAACATATCAATATTCACAATTAATTTTCATCTGCGATTTATTATCAAATTAATCATCACAAAACAAGGATAACTCTGAATTTGACAGACAGATGGGCGAGCATGAGACGTTAGTAATCATGATGAGGACACTTAATGAGCCGGGAAGCGATCTGTGAGAAAAATCTGATATTCAGTGACCTTCTGACGGCAGTGACAAACTTGGTGGCATATTTTTAGAGCGGCCACATAATTGCTGATGATGGGTGTTAGGGTGCCTCTTGATCTTGACCGACATCTGGGTCGGCGATTTGCGTTTTCAGTGTTCACTAAATCTTTACCCAAATTAACAAATTAAAGTGAATATTTTGATAAACTACTAAATAATAATCATTCTTGCGTAGGTACCTATACTTATAATGTGATAAAATACGCAGAGGCCGAATCTTACAAAGTCAATTCGTATAGGCAGGCATGACTTAACACCCTGCCTTCATATTATATATGCCTACCACCATGGAGCTATTAAAAAAAGAAGGAGGGAATCCCGTCTGATCCGAAACTGAAGCACCCTTAGAAAGCCGGAACGCTTCGTACGTACGAGCGGAACACGCACACACTCACATCATACGCAGCCGGTCGCCCTACTTTCATCTGACACACATATGTAATATGTCCGCCATTTTGGGCTTCAGTTCGATGTCAATCAAAACTCAATCCTTCTTTTTTTATTTCATTCATTCAAACATTATTATTATTATGACAGTCATATGGATAGTGAATGTGAACGAAGCTAGAAAAATCAAAGGGCAAAAAAACCCATTACATTAGCGTTAATGCCAATCGATAACTCAAAATATATGGGAGCTGTAGAAAATATTTTCCGTAGGTAATTTCATTTCCATTCTACTGAACATGGCCAGCTCAGCTCCCAAAGTAGTGATCTACGGGGAATTACTACTTTGAGAGCTGAGCTGGCTGGAGCACTATTGATATAGCTCTATTATGTAAAACTAGTTTTGACTTCCACAAGATGCAAAATGTTCATTCTATTTTTTGCCTACTTCAAATGGAATTGATTGAGTGATTATGCCACCCTTTTTGCACCATTGTGTATGATTCAGAAAAAATGGGTTCAGAATTGAAACCTAATTTTGTTCCATTGAATTCTGTAATCATTTCCTTTTTTGCTCTGACAGAAAATTTGTGCAGCGGTGTTAAAAAACTGCAAAAAACTTCATCACAATTAATACGCAACACAGTATGGACTAATTGATCAAAAGATGTGAAGTGACCAGAAAGGACTAATTGTCAGATTGGACTTTGAATTGGACATACACACACATTAGTTATAGTTTACAAGCAACCGAAGATGACACCAAATTGAACGGGTGTTTGAACACGTTATTATTTGTATTGGCAGCGACAAAAATGGGAATGTTAAAAAGCCACAATCAAGAGTCGTTTGGTGAGATAAATGGGAAAACAACAATGAGATCGGTTATAATTGGAGGGATAGTAGTTCCTAATACTGCAATTAGGAGTCTTAGGTCAAGTGATGATTCCATGACTGTGTTTTTTGCTGATTCAATACCCTCTATAGTGTCGTTGATTAGATTGACGTACCTACAACCCGATCCGATTGCGATTAATCCGAGCAAACAAAAAAAATATTTACTCTTTTCTGTTTTTTTTGGAGAATTCACAAGTTGGTATCAAGACAATGATTTTGTAGGACAATACGGAGTGAGACGAGTTCCCTCAAACCAATGGGGAAAAATCCTCAATTAATTAATTAATCCGAGCTCGGAAAAAACAACACTGTTTTCTGAATTTTTGGAGAATTTACAAGTTGGTATCAAGAAAATGATTTTGTAGGACGATACAGAGTTGAGACGAGTTCCCTCAAACCATTGGAAAAAAATCCTCAAGATGATTTCAATTCGCAATGCCTCGCGCACACTAAAATTAATTAGAGAGAACACACATCATTAATTTAATGGAAGCCATGGCTAGAATGGTTGTGGGAGTGGACAAAGTGCGAAGGCTGTGGAACGTAAAGAGTAGCTGAGGGTTGGAATCGAAAATAGATTTTAACCCGACAGTTATTTTCCTTTCTGATGGGGAAATCTTGGGTGTGGATGAATCAACCTTATGATATCAAGAGATAGTAACTGAAAAAGATAGGGAACAAGAAGATAATGGGTCCAGTGAATCCGTTCTCAGAGCCAAGTGAAGAGCAGTGACCTTTCAATAAGAATGTGAGACTAATGGTATCTACTGAAGAGAATACTCCCAAGAATATATTGCAAAGCATGGAAAGCTGTGATTGAGAGAGCGACTCAAGATGCATTTGTGATTGCTACTGCTATATACCCTTCTGTTTTGCTTACAATTCCTTGTTCGAATACTCCTCTCAACAAATATTTATTGTCATCACTTCTTATGTTGAAGGAGAGACTATCCAATAGAGAAGGATCAGTAATAGAGAAGGCGATATGCAAATTAATAGCAGGCGCTATGAAGTAGAAGAAGACGGTACGCAAGATGACTTTTATGATGATTTATAATTTTTCTTTGTAGTGGTATATTTTGATTTTATTTCTTTACACACACACACACACACACACACACACACACACACACACACACACACACACACACACACACACACACACACACACACACACACACACACACACACACACACACACACACACACACACACACACACACACACACACACACACACACACACACACACACACACACACACACACACTCACACACACTCACACACACACTTTTTCACGCAATACGCGCTGAGCGACGCTACTTTTTTTTTATAGATTATGTGTGGACATTTCACACGGCGCCATCTAGCCCCAAACTAAGCATAGCTTGTACTATAGGAACCAGATAACTGATACAATACTTATATACTTTTTGTTTGTAAATACATACATAGAATACAATATAACACCCAGACGCAGAACAAACTGGGTAGGAATCGAACCCACGGCCCTCAGTTCAGAAGGCAGGGTTACTACCAACTGAGCTATCGGGCCCGTCATATAAATCTCTACTCTAATTATAATACACCCTTATGACATAATACGTAATGTCCGACTATCTTTCCTTCCCTAAACCTCTAGGCTAGGTGGACGACGATAATTATATTTTTAGATTAGAAAACAAAAGCACTCCCTTACAGAACATTCTCAGTATATTACAGTTAACATCCCTGTCTTAGCCTTACATGGCATCTGAATGCAAATCGCCCCAACTCAAAAATTATAAATTCTCAGTAACCGATCGTTAGCGACCGAAGATGCTTATCTCTGTCTTCACGGCCTGTAACGCAATAATTTTTAGCGTTAGTTACGATGCGATGCAAGCAAGTGCAAATGTTATTTTATGCGTTTTGAATGTTCGCTTTATAATAATGTTATTAAGCAATAAAGTTATTATCTCTTTCCATCTCGAATAAGCGTTGAAGTGGTTTTATAATACAGTACGTTTATCATTTATCATTATTGCCTCTCCTTATACTATTTTTATTATGAACAAGCATGCCGCGTTTATTTATAGTCTAATAATAAATCATAAATAAAACTGAATGCGCTAGTAATAAAACAATAAGTTTAATTGGATATAAGCGCAAAAAAACAAAAAAAGTTGAATCTTGACTTACTGCCATTTCCGTGTCGGGGGACCGATGAGATCATATCAGGATCGACCGACACTTGTCCTCTCGAGAACGTGATGCGATATTAATTACAGTTCTTACATCCATCCATGACTAAGTTTATTCGAAGGTACGTTGTAAATGATAATTATGGCCTTCTGATTCTGATGATGATATTTTGCTCCAGTAATGTTAGTAGTCGTGTTTTTATTGAAGCTATTTATGTTGTTATTCCTAACACGTAGCTACAAAATGTAAGAAAGAATTAAATCTCTCATCTTAATCATTTCATTACTTTGTCTTTAGTTTTGGTTACGTGCACTCGTGTTTAATTGTATTTATTTTATTTTCCTTGTAAATAATGTAAATATACCGTTTTATCTCCGTTACACCGAGAAATACTAGGAATTACCCGACATCCTATTTTGTAGCTATTTTTGTTAAATTTGTCTATTTTCACTTATGCCTCATTGGCCGGATGTAGCGAACTAACAATTTTGTAACACCTTTATACCACCTACTTTCGTAAGTAAATAAATGAATACTGAATACCGTCGTACGCTCATTTTCTCCGTCCTACAGTCCATCGCTCGCTATCAATTTGCCTTAGTCTGTAGTATTATTCAAATGATGACAATGGACTATTAACGCATTATGAGGATAACATTACCGTTTGAACGAAAATGAAGGAAACAGCAACCTTGTCTTTAAAATTCATTTTTTAGAGAGTGAAGCAACATTTTTGTACAAACACTAAAAAAGAGCACATTTTTCATAAAACAAAGAAAAGGTATTGAAAACAATTTTATGTACTAAATTTTTTAATCATTATTATTAAATTGATGATCTCATCTCTTGAGGGATGGATGGATGCGGGTTCAAACCCCGCTCGTGATTCTGATTTTTCCTTTACAAATTAATCTGTAATTCATGATCTATCAAAAGGACACATTACACTACATTAAAAGTACTTTATGGTCTGCGGAAGATAATGTTTTAATTGTTTCACACATCCACACCCGCACAGTTGCCCACAGTGCTTCAGACACCGGCGGAGTCCATCACCGTTCCCGATGGATCCATATGAGACTATTTCCAAAACTTCTTTTCTATTTACTAACAAAATTAAAATCGTTTGATCGATAGTCAGAAAATTGGACTGATTATAAAAACATAGAGACTAATAAGATAGTAATGTTAATGTTAAACAGAAATTAGTACGGGATTATTTATAATTAATGTAGAAATTTCATATTTTAACTGTAGATTTCACTACAATTTTATTTATATTAATTGAAAACAATAGAAATATTAAGCTAATAATCTAATCAAAAAGGAACAAACTGTGCAGGCTTTAATCAAACACATTTTATCTCGCTCTCATTGTTTGACTCCACAATTGAAAAACAAAAATAAAACTTTAAACTCAAACTCACAATAAATAATTCCAAATACAATCCATCTGTAGAATCCAATATTTGAAATTTGAACTTCGTTTGACGATCGAACGCAAATTCAATGGGCATTGTGTTTCGTTAACCAACCGCGCTCGCCCGCGGCCTGCGCCCATTTCAACTAAATAATTAATAGTTAACCTTTCAATGAAAAACCTGGACCGAATTCACTACATATTTTATACGAATATTTCAGTTATCGGTTTGGCCTGTTACTTAATTAAAATTTATTAGGAATATAACTGTACCGTTGAATGAATCAATTAAAGTGTTTCTGCTTTACACAGTTGTATTTTGTTGCGAGGTAAAATAATAATGTAATAATTAATTCGTCGATGGGGTTAGAAAGTGGGAAAAAAGCTCAAAAGTTCATTGCCAAATCCGATAAAATGGTCTACATAAACAAAAACAAAATTAGTTTAATATAATATAAAAGCTTACAATTACGAGCATGTATCTTCAGCAAGGTGTAACTGTAAGGCAAAGTTTCAGTCTACGTGCATGCAGTTGAGGTAATGCGTTAAGTTTGAGAGCTCAGCGATACGAGGGTAGTGATGTGACACAAATGTGACTAATATCGATAATATATCAATTATAGATACTGCTAATAAAAACGTCTTTTTATATAAAGCGTATTAAAGATATTCTGATAGGAAATTGTCTGATTGTCATGAGATGCCCTTGCCCATTCACTTTTGACTTGATGAGAATCAGGTACTAAGAGGAAATGCTGATGCTGGCAGAGACATTACTGAACCGCTCCGACTATGAGTGACTCAGGCTCAGCCAAACACGTAGTGCGAATTTTGGAGGTAAACTCACGACTTAAAGATGCAAAAAAATCTCCAAACCATGTAGTTCTATGATAGAAAGGGTTTGACGGAATCAGCTGATGAACACGCATACACTCCAAAATGTAACAAAAGATGACGCTAGATTGACAGACGTGGCGACCTTGCGTCTGTGCTCATGCAAGACTTAATTCTTTTCCCAACTAGTTTCGCATCGTTGATAAACTTCTTGGCACGACGCCGCTCAATGCATTTTCCCTCCCAAATAATTTGTATGAGTGTAACGAGGTAGATTCAACATTGTTGTCAAATAAGAGTGTTTAACCATAGGTTAACCATACAATAACTTATGTAGCACAAAATATTTTATCCGGATTTTTAGTATTGAACACTTCGTTTACTATATACAACGTATGTATTATTTTTAAAACTAAAATCAATATTACCACAGCTCGTGCTTGCACCCACTGCGAGACAATTCAAGCTATTTATCGTCGCATAAGCCGTAGCACATCACTAGTAGTTAACAGTAACTCTGCGTCTCGAAACGTCTTTGCTCTCTTAAGACAATTCCCGAGTATACGCCATTGCATCCAGTTCAAGCGTTTGGAAGGTTTATTCTGTAAGGATGTTGGTTTTAATATATCCATTACCACATTGAAGTTGACACCTCCGATGCGAAAGCAAACCTGTAGTAAATAGCAGTTTCACAGGTTGTAGACAAATCGAAAGTTCCTGCCTTCTGAACCGAGGGCTGTGGGTTCAATTCCTGCCCATATATATATATATTGTATACTGTGTATCTATTTACAAACAAAATGTATATAAGTATTGTATCAGTTATCTGGTTCCCATAGTACAAGCTATGCTTAATTTGGCGCTAGATGGCGCTGTGTGAAATATTTCATATTTATTATTATTATTTCTTTTTTATTATAGTTACGATAATGATGAATTGAAGATTTCTTTTCTTTTCCCTAAAATATTTATTATTTATGTTGCTTACCGATTATTATTATTAGTGTTCAAGTTGAATTTTTGCCAGGTTTTGCCAAGCAGATACAATCCATCGGACAACCTAGAAAAAGCATCGGACACGGTCAAAACCTTGGAGAGAATTAATTGACACAATCGTCAGTAACAGTCAGAAACTTAAACACAGTAATGTTTGCAAACTTTGTACAAGGATGTTTTTTATAAATCTACCCATAGGTTCGTAAAAAAAAATCGCATCACATAGATACCTAAAGTTTTAAGTCATAGTTGCAATTACTGATTGTTTCGATTTAGGATCGTGGCATGGCTTCAGCACCTTCCAGAATACTTCCCTATTCTCTACAACATAATACCGTCTCAGTTCTATCTGAATAGCCGCTAATACAATATTATCTCCTTTGCTAACGTTTCCCACGCTATACATTGATTTTGTATACTTAAGTAAACTAGCTTTGGCCAACGGGTTATTTGAGTAGCTTAGGTAAGCTATTTAGAATAAGTATGAAATTTTAGCTATTAGTCGAGAGCCATTTGGCAAGCTTCTGCTCAAAGTGGTGCTCTATACCTGATTTAGTAATAGTGGTATAACGATTACTTTTTCATTAGCTTGGTACCTCAGTGAAACAACGGTTAACTGTAGCAACATTTAAAATAGGTAAAAAATATTATCAAACCTTGGCAATTCAGGTCAAAGATATATTTAAATTTTAGCAACCAGAGCCATCAATGCCATTTAAAAGTTTCCAAACAATTCGACTACGGATCTATCAAAGCTTTAAGTTTTCGGAAACGATCATTACGAAGTTCGTTAATAACGGATTTTATATCACCGCGCTACCTCACCGTAAACGAATTTTGCAACAGAAGGGCGCAGAATGGTAATGTACTTTTGTGACAGAATCTAAACTTGGTGTTTTAACGAATGTGAGTACATTTAAAAAGGTTAGTAAGGGAGAAATGGAAGTCAAGAGATATATTTATATATTTTATTTTTTTATTTTTTATAATAGATGGGCCGCTGAGGAAAGGCTCCGTTACTCGGATTGAGACGCTGCTGGGAGGAGACTGCTTCTGGTCTTAGCATTGTAGTGTGCTCCTCCTTTTTACCTCAACACCTTCCTAACTTATTATCTCAAATAATATTGCCTCTCCCCAAGGTTGCCTCTAAGTTTAAGTTGATTTGTTTAGTTTAGGGTGTATTGCATAGTCATTTGCACCTTGTAATATATTATATAGTATGTAAAATGGTGTTCAATAAATATTTATCTTATCTATCTTATCTTATCTTAAAGCAGTCAATACAAGTGAAGGAATAATCTTGCCCCTACATTACTGCAGCGAGCTGGTTCTTCAGTAGGACTTATCCCTTGTAACTATAGCAACCGCTCATAAAATCATAATGAGCAATTAATTAAATTTCCATCTTTAAAGGGAAAATAAGGGATAATGATCAAAGGGCTGCCCGCAAAGTTTTATTAAATTAAATTTAATACTTTCTTGACACTATTGTGGAGGTTTTCAGCAATAATGAGCGTTTGTTCACCCATAGACAGGTTGGGATTCAAAAATTAGAAGTCTTGAATTAAAAATAAGTATTTAAACCTTTAAAATAATTCATTTCATTTCATTTATTCATTTTTTTTGGACTCATACGTAACTTCAAGTTCCCTACGCATCAAAATTCGACAATTTGCGGTAGTGATACAGAAATATCATATATCAATATCAGCAGAATCACACACATTTCTGTATGACTTTATAATTGGGTAGGTAAGTCTTTCATTTTACGTGCCAGAATATTGAAGTTTAATAATAATAAAAATAACACGATTGTGTATCAAAAAAATGTGCAACAATAATTCACCAGTAATGTATTGTTACGACACGCCATTAGAACATTAATTGAAGGTTAAAAAAATACTTTTAAATAAAATAAAATACGTTATGATTTTTATTAGAACAATGTGATGTGACGTATTACTTTTTAAAAATATTCTAACTTCAACGAAAATGCAATAAACCAAACCTTAAATTGTAATTGACGGACGTTAACTTAAACCTTTACGATTTCGGAATTGCTTAAAACCAAATTTAATTATGTTATACAAAATTAAATCAAAATAAAACAAAGGTGATGGTATCATTTTGAGTGCTTTTATGACACCTACACTTATAAAATGTAACGGGATTATAATAAGCCTGGAGAAGAAAGATTTAAAACTTTGAACAAAGAGGTTTGCAATAAAACAAAGGCACATCCAGCAAAAGAAGGAAAAATGAGGAGCACTCATCATTTTATTATTTACCACCTTAATGCCCTCCATGTGGGACATTAAAAAACTTGCAGCGTTTGGAGAGCGCCTTAAAACGTCAATCTTCCCCTCTACAACATTTGTACTAGAAAGTTCAGAACATCTGGAGTGTCCCGGTATCCAGCAGACTTTAAGTAGCATCAGCCCCCTAATTTCGAAGCCCTAAGCTATACACATCACATTCCCTACTATCAAAGTAAACACGCCACCCGTTAATATTTCCAGCAAAATGATAGTGGTCGTAGTCATTAGTCATAGTATTTTATTCATAAACAATAATAGTTTTTTTTTTTTTTTTATTATAACATGGAGAGACAAACAAGCAGACGGCCCGCCTGATGGTAAGCAGTTACCGTCGCCTATAGACACCTGCAACACCGGGGGCGTTGCCGATGCGTTGCCTACCTTTGAGGACTCTATTTACCCGTCGTTTGAAGTGCCCCATGTTGTAGCTCAGCGGAAACACCTCAGAGGGAAGCTCATTCCACATCTTGCACGTGTGTGGCAGAAATGACCTCGAGAAACGGACTGTGCGAGATCTCCATGGGTCCACGAGGTGTGCATGAGCTTTTTGACGGTGACGAGCTGTGCGATTATAAAACCGCGACGCTGGGATTAAGTTGAACCGCTCTTCAGAGCATTCCCCATTGAAGATTTTGTAGAACACACAGAGGGAACCGATGTCTCGGCGCAAACTCAGTGGTTCCAAATCTTTGGTGAGCTCAGGATCGTCGGTGAGTCTAACGGATCGCCGCTGCAAGGAGTCAAGAGGCTGAAGCTGGTACTTTGGCGCACCGTTCCAGAGGTGAGAGCAGTACTCCATGTGGGGCCTGACTTGTGCTTTATACAGCATAAGTCGTTGGCCCGGCGTGAAGTACCGCTTGGCTCTGTTGAGTACACCCAGCTTCTTAGAAGCGAGACAAGCTTTACTCTCGAGGTGACTCCTAAACTGGACCTCGCTAGAGATGTCAACACCTAAGATCCCAAGTTTCACCGAGGTAGTAAGAGGAATGCCCTGGAACAGCGGAGCTACAGAAAATGGGGCTTTTTTGGCAGTTTAAGCCACGCTTCCACTGGAAGCGTAGGAGCGTACAGAGCGTACGGATTTGTTGCTTTGTATTGATTTGTATGGGACTGCGTGCACTGGATCGGCATAACCGCGCTAGAGATCGGTATTTCTGCTGATGACGTCATCCGCAGTGTACGCGCCATTCGAATTCCGATTGCTTTGAGTTCTGACGTGTTTGCGACGCTCACTACTGTGCATCTTACCTACATTTACATTGACGAAATTAGCGATATAATGAATGAATATATTCTAAAAATCTATTTTCACATTCTAATAAATCAGAATAATATAATGTATGAAATTCTCAAAAAATATGACTTTTTAAGTTTATGCTATGAGCCCACATCTTTAGTTTCCTTTTGTTTTTTTTTTTGCACAGACTCGATTGCTTTGAAAACCCGAATGCAGTAGACGCACCCTATCGGCATTTTGTAAATGTCGACGCTCCATACGCTCCGTACGCGCCAATTCCAACCCAGTGGACGACGGCTTTACACGTCAAAATGATAACTCAAAATATATAAAATAATAAAATCAATAATAACGATAATCTAATCTGAATAATAAACATAGATAAAATAGATAAACATGGAGGTGGAATTAAAAAAATATATCAGTAGTTATTAAGGTGGTTCCTAGTTTTTAATATGAGTAGACAACACAGTACGTACGTACACTGTAATTAAATTGAATAAGTCTCAATAACTAAAATCTTGTATGTATAGTATAGTGTATACACTTCTGAAAACCCGGCACCTACCAAAAGCTCAGTTTCGTGAAGCACCCGATGATGATAGGACATAAAAAATAACAGTTCGAATCCAACTGCGACGGACGCCGCCAATGCTACATGGAAAACGAATTTCCGCTCGTTTTTACGAACATAATGACAACTCAACGCTACCGCAAATTTCACAATGGTGTTATTAATATTTCAGTGAATTAAAATTTTACGAGCTACCTATAATGGACATGATTTAAAACAAAAATATTTATAAACAATAATATATACGATATAAAAGATTAGTAAGAGAGCACCCACCTCCTCCCATGGCCTTGCCAACCTTGCGGTTATAAGGGCCGAATCCGCGGAGCATGCCGGCGAACCGGCATGCTCCTACATATTATTTGTCCCTTTTCAACCTGATCACTCTTCCCCCATCTGGGGCTGATAGACGCGAACTCGCGCAGCAGCCGGAAGCTGGCAGCATCCCGTACCAGTTCCGCGTGGTACACCGGGCCCGTTCCCAGGCGGGCAACACCATCCAGCATCCTGTCACGCAGCTCTGCATACAGAGGACAGTCCCGTAGTAAGAGAGCAGTAAAGATTACACTATTCAAAGCTTTCTGTCAATCTTTTTACACCTGTAGTCTATGGGTCCAACTATACGGAGGCAGCAATAAACGCTTACAGTACAACAATGCATTCAGGATGCTGCTAGGGCTGCCGAGGTACTGCAGCGCATCGGGGATGTTCGCTGAAACGGCTACCGATGGTTTAATGCCATATTGAGAAAAAGAGCCGCCTCGATGTTGCGGCGTGTGTGCGACAGTGCCAACAGCACTTTGTATATTCTTGCGGCTCGGGTGGACTGTCCTGTTATGTGGCACATGAGCTGCGTCATGTGCCTTTCACACTTTAAAGAAATTGAAGTAGGTTATTGTTATTTTTAGCTCTTTCTGACATGTTGTACTTAATCAATTTTAATTTTCATCATCGTCATCATCATCATTAACAGACTAAAGACGTCCACTGCTGAACATAGGCCTCCCCCAGGGAGCGCCACTTAGAGCGGCTGCCTCCTGCATCAATCGGCTCCCCGCGGCTTTCACCAGGTCGTCGTTTCACCTAGTGAGGGGGCCGGCCTACGCTGCGTCTTCCAGTTCGTGGTCTCCTCTCGAGAACCTTACTTCACCATCGGTTGTCAGTTCTAAGAGCGATGTGGCCTGCCCATTGCCATTTCAACTTGCTAATCCTAAGAGCTACATCGGTCACTTTAGTTCTGCGGATCTCCTCATTTCGGATCTTCAGGGTAACACCGAGCATTGCTCTCTCCATAGCTCGTTGCGCGACTTTGAGCTTATTAATGAGGCCAACAGTTAGAGACCACGTCTCAGTTTCATAAGTCATCACTGGCAACACACATTGATTGAAAACTTTTGTTTTCAGGCTTTGTGGTATTTTGGACGAAACGATAGGTCGAAGCTTCCCGAACGCTGCCCAGCCGAGTTGGATTCTTCGGGCGACCATAGGCATGTCATTGTCGAAGTTGGACCTACCCAATTGGACAGTCTGCCCTAGATAGATGTATTCTTTAATTTAATTTTAATACAGTTTAATCTAATATGACTAATTTTATGTATATCCGATCTGTTTTTATGTAAGTATATATTTTAGTTCGCGATTTGTAATAATTGTGTTTGTAAATCTATAATAATAACAATAATTTTTTAGATGATAATGTCAATAGTAATAAGATTAATTAATGTTAATGGTATAGTATGGATCTTGGAGTCTGACATAAATAAACAACTTATTTAGTTTATTATTTTATTAAAAAAGCGCAAAAACTTGTTCTGTGTCTGGGTGTTGTGGGACCATGGTCCTTGTAGTTCCTGGGTCCCTAGATACAGGGAATCCTAGTTAGCGTCCAGGATCTATGTATGTGATCGTTGGGCGTTATTATTATTATTATATATTATTATTTATAAAAACAAAAAAGGGTAAAGTATATTCTTAAATAACATACATACATCCTATAAATATAAACGATAGACGTTTACTATTAAATTATCAAAAAAATGTTTAATGTATGCACAGATTACAGTTTTACCATTTACATACTGACCAAGATAGCTGACACATGAAATGGATTATTATGATTTCAAATTATCGCATTATTTCGCCAACCACCATTTACAAACCACAGAGTGCATTCAATCTACCGCAAAACAGACGCGAGCATCGACAGCATTATTTGAAATTTCATCTCATGTTTGCAACCCATCTAATGGAAAATTGGTGTAGTAGAAACAACACTAACGGAACGACTACACGAGCATTTTGGTGAGTGTGCGATGGAATTACACGAACTAATTCCCTCATCTCCATTCTTTCATCGGACTACAAGGCGCACAGGTACTCGGCATCCCTATAACGTTAATATTCCTACAGCCCGCACTAAGCGTATCGCATCAAACTTTATAGTGCGAACAGCAAATCAGTGGAATACCTTGCCGTCGTCCTTGTTTCCAGATAGCTATAACCTAGGTGTCTTCAAGTCAAGGGTGAACAGGTATCTTCTAGGCAAGCATGCACCACCGTAGGCCGCGTCGTCACTTACCATCAGGTGAGACAGTGGTCAAATGCTATGCCTATAAATTGTAAAAAAAAAGCAAGTAAAAGACTAAGGTGCACATAATGCTATGTTACTTAATCATGCTGCTCTGTCAAGCTAAGAAAATATAGTTTTTTTTAAATAGTTGTCCCATAACCTGGTCATCATCATCATCATCATCATCATGATCATCATTAACAGCCTGAAGACGTCCACTGCTGAACATAGGCTTCCCCCCGGGAGCGCCACTTAGAGCGGCTGCTCACCTAACCTGGTCACTAACTAACATATCGTGTATAAGCGACAAAGGTGGCAAGCATGCTGTAGTCTATTACCCAGTTATATATGGTTAGAAACTAATGATGAACTATAGTGAGATGTCAAACTTGACCCGTTCAAAACTCTTGATGAAACACAACCGGGCAAATACAACTTGACATTTAAAAAAGCTAATGGAACTTATTTTAGCAAAATTTTCAGGGTGATACGCAAGATTTTTTCACTAAATTCTGCATGGAATCATAATTACTTGTCCACGGACAAGCATAATGTATGTCTACCCTTTGTAGCAGCTATCATTCACATAAATAAATACAATTATAAAGACAGTATTAAGCTTCGAATGAGCGTGTAGCGCGGCCGTTACAAACAAACGTAGAGCAGCACCTCGCTCGATCCATTACTGTTGTGCACTAACGGCCGTGCACAATTTGATTGATGCTCCGCCAAATGAAGACTTAGTAAATACTGAAATTGAATAATAGATGTTGAATAATACTGATCGTGCTAATTCCCGACTTATTGAGTGATGAGATGGTATTTCTTAGATCTGATAAAAGGTGCAAAGTAAACTGAGCTTTAGAGTATGATTTAGAGCTCATAGGTATCCGTTTTTGGAAATCGTATTATTAGAGCTAGCTGAGACTAAGACTGAAATTGTGAAAAGCATTCGTAAAGGCGAATTCACAAGCTAGCATTTCTTTACCGCACGTCGTTACCGAAGTGACGTAGCAAATAAGAAGTTAGTACGTCAGCTGAAGTTATTAAACTTGAGTCACCTCCGAAACTAGATCAGCAAACATTTTAATGCAGCTCTAACAAAAACAAATTACTTTTAACCGTCTACAACTGAACGTTGCAGCTCCTTATAATTTAACTTTTAAGTACCTATTTGTTATTTTTTTAACGGTATCAGTAGTCAATTTCCAAATTCAGTGCGCTTAAGTAGATGTCAAGAAAAAAAAAAACATTTAAAGATTTTCAAGATCTTTTCACCGTATCTCATGGATTCTAATTTCTAAATAAGTACTCTTAGTTATAAAACAGCACTCTGTATACTTATCTTGGATTGATCTAAACACTTCCGGAAATACTGATACTGCCCATCCAAAGGTTGTCTGGAAGAGATCACTAAAAGCGATAAAACCACCCATTGTTAAACTAGTACGTATAACTAACTTTATTGCTGTTTGTATATTTTATTTGTCAATCAATAAAGAATTCTCCATCTATCTATAATTTACAGATAGAGATGGCATAAAAGAATTAATGAACATTAAATTGGCATCGATTTGAAAATACTGCAAATAAAATATCTGCATTCCAAAACAAATACAAAAAAATAGAAGTGACCATTCCGGCACCAAACGGTCTGCGAAAAAGAGCATAGATTTTTGGGTTCCGTACAAAAACAAAATAAAAAATGCAATGCAATGTTAATATTATGTCTTTGACTAAATCTTCCTTGGACTCACAAAACTTTTCCAACTTTCCGTCGGGCTTTAGTTAGTGCCGGTGTCCCATCAGTACTAGAACCTAATGGACTGATGCGAGACGACGGCAAAAGACCCGACGGGATGACCCTCATCCCCTGGAAGATGGGACGGCCGCTAGTGTGGGATGCTACATGTGGTTGACACGTTGGCCCCGTCCCACTATTTGAAAAATAATTTGAGAAAATTTGAGAATTTCTCGAGGATGTCATCAGTGCTGGTTTACTAAAAAACCCTCCGCAGTAATTTTAGCAACAAGAAAGTGTTGAAATAAATACAAAGAGTAAAGCTTCTTAAAGTAAAATAATATGCAAAGATGTCATGTGCAAACCAAACTGGACTTACTTTCATCGGGAGATAATTGGTGGTGAATAGGTATGCTTTTAACAGCCAAGTAACACAAACATTTGATGAAACTATCTAAGATCAAATAAAAAAAGCCTCTGCAGGGACATAAATATCACAGAAAATCAACGCACCGACAACCACCCTCGAAGAATTTTATGAACATTATTCGCAAAAGCAACGGTAATATCAACATGGCAATAATAGTATGCAGGACAATTAGAAGATCTAGATATAAGCTTTATAACTGCAAGGAACCTTTATTCCCCACGTCAGTATCCCACTCTTCCAACTTTTTTCTTTCCATTCGTCCAATGCACCCCGCCTCAACCGTTCGTGGACTGAAATAATTTCGCACCAACCTCATTTGTATGTTAATGCACCTCCGCCTTTTATATCTCTGTTTACCCCGCTGCGTATTTTTATAGTCTTTGCATTTAAAGCGTAACCTTTTTGAAATTAAGTCTACTTTTTACCCTAATAAGGGCTTGAGTTTTTGAATGGATTAAACTTATTATATATCGAACAATGGGTCCGTATCAGGACATGTTTTCAGCTTACTCGTTACTAGTTTAGGCTGGGATGCTTTTTTCTTCTACAAAACTGTACGTGTTATTGTAGGGTTGCAAATCATCATCAATCCACCTTTCAACCTATTTCATAATTTTCATCTTACCTCATTAATATTTTATGCTACTGGTACTTAAAACTTTTCATCTTTCGATCTCCAGCCGATGGCAGCACCGTCTTTTGTGTTCTAAACCGAACCGTTCTAACTCTTGGAAAAGCCTTGAAAACGAAAAATTACTATTTGAAATCATGCTGAAATATATCTAAATTACGGTGTTAAGGACACGAGACCCTCCAGTCGACGGCTGTGACAAAAATTTGTCTTCAGATCCAGTCTGCCAACCCGCCAGTCCAGTCAGCGGAGTAGTAAATAAAAATATTTTTGAGAAAAATATACAAAATCAGTGACCATGACCATGGATGACTTTATTCACAAGCGTGTTGGAAAAAAAAGAAGCAAGCGTTGTTTAAGTGACACAGAAATATCAGGTGTACCCATCTAGATGAAAATTGACACATGAGTCCCTATTGAAGAAAGTAAAAGAATCCATATGATACGGCCGACACATTTTACGCGGGAAATTAGTACATAATCATAGATTAGTACATTGAGAATGATGGTTTCCTTAACCTTTGGGAAAATATCGATACCTGCCTTATTAAAACAATACTGACATTAAAAAGAGAAGAGAAAAGAACGTGTTTATGCAGTATTGATTTTAATTTTTTTAACTCCTACTTCATCCATTACTGTCCATCAAAAGGTTGCCTGGAAGAGATCGCTTTAAGGGATAAGGCCGCCCAATATAATACCTACTTTAAGTTATATGACTGTATCGTTTATTAATTTTGATAGTAATCAATACAGAGCTTTTGTCTTGTATTGTAATGTATGTCATACACAACTTTAAACATAAATTCTGGAAAACAACGTACTTCTACTAAGTTGGTTGGTCCTCGCTTAGAAGCTAACCCAAGACGTTACTAAAACCCAACAGAGTTTGCATAGAAATTGTTTCCGTCAGGGCACTTTTAGCCCCATCATCGCTCAATCCATTTGCAGGACTTAGAGGGTCACTACTTTCTATCTTTGTTCAGTGCACAGATCTACACAAAACCAAGATAACATATTAGATGTCTAATAAAGGTAAGATAGCCGTACACGTATTACAAGTAAATAGCTTTTAGGCCGTTATTTAATTTAATAGAAGTGAAAATATCTTTGGAAACCACCATGTGAAATCTTATAGGCATGTGTGCAACCTGAACTTGTAACGTCGGCCACTACTTTGTGACTAGTTAGTGCATAGTACTCATTTTTACAATTATTTTTAGGTTAATTTTTTTATTGCTAAAATTTATGTAGATGAGCAGTTTACCGTATTCAAGCAAGTTGAGATCAAAGATCGGGCATTCTTAGATCAAGGCGTTTTGAACATAGGGATAACATCATCTCAGGCTCAACGCTGGGAAAGTTACTATTTCCAGGTATTTTGTTCATAGCGTGTTAGAAAGGCATAGTATTACAACAAGGTTACAAACCTTCGCCTACTGATAGGCCTTATTACAGGTCACTTTAACTTAAATTATCATTTGCATAAAACTGCAATGGAGCTTTCCGCTCTCTGTCGAGGATGTATGCAGGAAAACATCACCATGCGCAACATGCCTTGTTTTGTGAATCAACGCATGGCCACGGGAGAAATAAGATAAAACCGGAATGCGTGAAAGAGCACAAATACTTAGAAATAAGACAAAACTGAAATGCGGGAACAGCGCAAACCTTACTCATCATTGGCAACATATGCGACATCAACACTAGAGCAGTTGTTTTTTGCTGTTCCTAACCTAACCCGCAACCGGGTCAGGTTAGGGATAAGCCAAAAGCTAGATGCTGGCGGGGCAAATGTAAGCGGAACGTCAGTACAGGCTATGTTAGCCTGCCCTGATGTTCCGCTTGCATTTGCCCGATCTCACTTCAAATTAGAATTAGTAGGTTACAACAACTTTTGGATACATAATATCACGGATTCTGTGAATAAATTTTTTTTTCAAGGTCCATGCATGGCATGTATAAATGCTGATTAGCAAAAACAAACCTATTGTAATAATAAACTTCGCGACTCCGCAGCCATCATTTGCGTATGCTAATGCGGAAAATGAGCCATCCGTCCGTCCGTCCGTCCGTCCGTGTGTATACTGATTTATGGAACCATCGCTCGGATTATATCGGACGTCGGACATTATCTGCAGAACGATTTTGAGCAGAGATTTTTGATTTATTTTTGCGACGCGCCAGGATGCTGTTATTAACATATTTCACAACAAATATAACATTGGCAAATGCAGAGCGTAGAAAATAATAGCGTGTATCCAAAATCACATGAACAACAAACCTACTATGACTACTAGTATTAATATTATATTGAAAATCTTCAAAATTGGTTGGCATTCACCATAACCAAATCGTAACATCGTAACCATGGATGAAATAAATTTATTAGCTCCATGATCGTAACCACTACTTTTTATAAATGACCGTAACTATGGAAACCAAATAACAAACCGAATCAAACCGTCATTCTCACAGAGCACATTGGTACGTCATTCTTTTAAATTTTTTTTCTACAAACCTTCAAACATGCTACTAATAAGGTTGTATATCCAACATGATCTACCTTTGTGGAGTATCGTAGAAACAGTATTTGGGAGTTCATGAGAATATATTACAATGACTATTATCTTTATTTACTTCAATTTAAATATGAAGAATCATTTAAATTTCCAATATCAAAATCAATATCATCACCAGTATGGCTACGTTTTTTTATCATTGATAGGCCAACATTTAAACACCGTCTCACATAATAATGATCACTGAGAACAACATAGATTCTGATAAGAACAAGGATAGCAGTAATAACGATATTATAAGCATTTTTTATATGATTGAACTTCGTGACAAGCTAGTCATTCACCTGATGTTAAGTGACACGGTCGCCCATAACAGTTGCAGTGTCACTCGGAACTTTAAAATAATAATGTTTCGCGTGACACTGCACTGCGCACGCCATCCTGAAAATTCACACAGTCTAGTAATAAGATCACTAGACTGTGTAATCAGGTCATAAAGTCTCATTTGTCCAGTAATTTTACTAGCTACACTGCCCTTCAAACCGGAACACAGTAGTGCTAATACACGCTACTGCTTGGCGGCAGAATAACTGGCAAAGCAGTGGTACCTACCTAGAGGAACTTTGCAGAAAAGTCCTACCACCTAGTAAAATAGTAAAGTACGTATTGGTTCTAAATTGAAAACTCATTTGCAGATTATCATCAAACACAACACAACTACAAGTCTAGCATTAGCTCAAGCCACATTTAAAATTCAAACTGCAATCCATCTAAATGCAAATGCAACCCCTATTTTCAGAAATAAACCGGTCCATTAGCAAATATATTGCTATTTTTTTTGTTCGAGTCTCAGTCCTTAACTCGAGTGAAGTCTGCGCACTTTGTTTTACTTAAAACCATGGGTTAAGCTGGAGTTCCTCGGCTATCTTCTATTAGCATAAAGTTAAAGGAAATTAGCTTTACACGATACGATGCGACTTATTTTTTTTAATGGATATACGTATTTATTTATAATAGCCTTGTCACTACCAGTATCAGCGACTAAGGGTCGGTTTTTTCACCATTGGTTAAGGTTGCCAAATGGTTATGAAATCTAACAAACTTTAACCATTGATTAGAATTTGTTATAGAGTTTTTAACTATTGGTTAACTATCTATCTATCTAGTTATCTTAACTATCGTTGAAAATACCTACTCTAAGTAACTACACTTATCGGAGATGAACCTCCACTAAGCACAAGGGAGAAATATTATTTTTAAACACAAGTGGATCTGAATTACATAAACTACATCAACAGACCGCACCCAAAATTTTTGTAAGGCTATTTAGCCATCTTTTGTGAAGTTTTAGCCAAAACACACAGTTGAATTTTATAAAATGTAATAAGTACAAAAAACAGAAATGCATGCGCCCTCCCCTTCGCGTCTGGAAATTTTCTATTTGAACAGAAGCCAAAGTATTGAGATGAGAGTTAGAGAAGTAAAATTTTCGATAGCAACATCAAAGAGTCTAAATGCCGATCGCTGGTGGTAGTCATAAACTATAGATGGCTAAAAAAAAACAAAGACTGTAAAGGAAAAGGCAAAGGTAAAAATTAAGTTCTTATTACGTGTATTATTACAGTTAATAAAAAAAACTAGCGGCATCTCACACCTAAAATGAACTCGAAGTAGAGCGAGCAGTAATATGCACCATGGACTAAGATGTGTGCTTTAAGTCAGCGTTACCACCGGGAGAACTTTCAGCGCTGATTGAAAATGGCCATCTCGGCAATTCAACTGATTAACGGTGCGTTTTAAGATCCATAGTTAAGGTAACCAATGGTTAAAAACTCTAAATTTTAACTATGGATCAGTAAACCAGAAGAAAAGTAACCCAGTGATAAGTAGTCAAAAGATTATAAATAAATGTAGCGTTTCGGGATAGAGAAACATAAACAGAAAAAAAGTTGTTGAGCATAAAGATTAATTCAATAATCACCCCGAAAGCACTAGTAGTAAAAAAATTAGTTTATGATTTTTGTGTCAACCTTTTCCTAAATGAAATCGCGTCGCATCGCATCTTGTAAAGGGATCTGAAAGTCCGTATAAAGTATTAAAGTTTGGTCTGAAATTGATAACGTACTACCAGATTTTAAGGCGGCTCTCTCACATAAATTTATAGCGGCGAGATGAATTCTTTTATCATAATTTATATAAGTTTGTGGCAGAACTAAAAGTTTTGTTAAACGCAAGCTTCCTTCAATGTAGTTTTCTATGGATGTAAGTTTCAAGATATATAAAAAAAAATTATAATACTCTATTGATTCAATTTAAAACAAACAAACAGGATATTGTAAGTCTGGAGAATGCGTAGTGAATTATTAAAATTATATAATAATATACGTTTAGGTACCTTCTTAGACTTAATTTTCTACCCAAAAAAGAAATGTTGATCATAATCATTTATTTGGTACTAAAAAAATACAAGCCAAGAAAAACACATAGGTACGTGATTATATGTAATTATCAAGTAGAAGCGAGCTAAAAATTAAAAATAATCATAAACGAATTAACCGGAATATAATAATAAAAAAAAATTGCGACATTATTACACCACAATAATATAATATAATATAATATGTTATTGAAAGGCTCATTTTTGTTTTAATATTCCGTTGAGGGCCCATGTGACGCCGTATTTGAACGAGCATTCCTTACTTAAGATGAAACATCGCCGTAAGTTGCATTTGGCTTGTCTTCTTTTTGGTGTTATAAAACACAAATCACCAAGCTATCTGTTCGACAAGCTGTCTTGGACATGCAGTCGTAGATCACAGGGGCCCCGGGAGTGCGTGGCCCAGCTTATGTCCCAACATCATAGGTCAGTAGCTTTTAGAGGAAGTTTCCGCTATGCAGCTACGAAATGCTGGAACAATATCCCACCACCCATAAGGAACCTGCAATGTCTTAAAAGTTTTAGAATTAAACTAAAAAAACTCCTTTTTGATCATCAGAAAGCGGAAGAGACCCTGAGACATGATACAAGTGTTATCTAATGTACATATTATTGTTCGCTAAATCTATTACTAATTGTTACGCTAGCTAAATATTTTTTAGCTTATGGTATTTTATTCTCTCTCTCTCTCTCACACACACACATAAGCACGCGTGCAATAAGACTCAATATGTGTAATCTATGTGCTATTTTTTCGCTTGTACTTACAAATGTTGTTGATCTAAATTACTCAATTATCCATTTCCTCTTTATTTACTCGTTTTAATTAAGTACTTATTTGTGTCTAATGCCTATTTGTTTTATCTTTTATTGTTCGTTGTTTAACAAAGTTTATTATAATTAATTGCTGAGCATAGGATTATTTAGATTATTCTCAGTTTGGGTACCTAATTGTAAACCGTGCCGTGACGACGCCGAAACGGCCCCAACGGAAGACCAGCGCTGGTTGTATGACCAGCAATATGCTGAGTTGGGACCGATTCGTGGCAACGGGCAAACAACACTTTTTCTTTGTATTATTGTTAATTTTTGCGATTGTTATTGTTTTTTGTGTGCCTTTTTGTCATGAATAAACGTTTATTCTATTCTATTCTATTCTATTCTATTCTCTCGCTGGACGGCTGGATCAAGGGTCAGACTCAGAAGGCGGTACTCCTCGACACGGCACGTATTGTCAGGGGGTTTCTCAGTCTGCAGCCCTGACCACCGGTGGCTTGGGGCCTGCCCCGCTGCTGGCGGCTTTCTAGGCTTAGGTTTTATTTATATATTTGCAATTTTGATTTTTATAGCAATATTGTAAAAAGCATATAGGTACTTACTTAAGAAATGGAAAAAAATATACCATTATTTCTATGTTATGGCATCCTTCATCAAAACTTTAATATTATTTATATTGTAGGTACTCTAAATGTAGATACAAATAAAAAACGTTTTACAAACAATAGAACGGATCTTCATCATCATTAACAGCCTGAAGACGTCCACTGCTGAACATAGGCCTCCCCCAGGGAGCGCCACTTAGAGCGGCTGCTCGGCTCCCCGCGGCTTTCACCAGGTCGTCGGTCCACCTAGTGGGGGGCCGGCCTACGCTGAGAACGGATAATTAAGTATAAATCCTTAACATAAAATAAAATAAAATAAATAAATAAATAATAAATATGTGTGGACACACACATAATACACATAATTTGTCCGTTTCATTGATTGTAAAATTTTAGTCCCTTTAAACTACGCATCTAAGAGCAGAATATATAGCTACTCAGTGTTTTCTCTCGTTTTACCTTTGCCTATTAAGAATTTGATGGACAGAAACAAAACACAAAATAAACATTCTTTCGCTACACGATGGTTAATAGTCAGGGTGGATATTAATTTTTAATATAGTGAAAGTATATTTAATATAAGTATATATAAAGATAAGAAAGAATAATAAGTGTATATTTGAAGGTTATTTATATATCATGTTTAAATTATTTTTAATTACTGCTCTCCTAATAAAATAAAAATGACTCAGCATACAATTATTTTATCTGATTCATAATTAAAATTATTGTAACGAGTTACCATTAAACTTTAAAGGTGATTCAAATCCAACAAAATAAATGTTATAACTGCGCTAATACCTAATTCTCATAAACGATTTTTAACAATAAGATTCCTTGAAATTATGCAAACACGCCGTAAGAGCCAATTTAATTTGTAAAAGGGTAATTAAAAATGTACCTTTTGTTCAAAACAGTTGAATTAATCGTTACTTAATTTTAGGACAATTTAACATGAAGAAAGAAGTTAAAAATTAGCGTCGTTAATTATGACTACAAGAGCGTGAAGCGTTAACCTAAGCCTTGTACTAAAATCCCTTTTCTGTCAAAATTTGAGCTTGATCCAGTTATTGTTTTCTTTGTTCCTGAGTCATACAACATACTCACAGAAACTCAGATCATGCTAAAAAACGAGACTAGAGTGAACCAGTATCTTCTAGCTATAACTCCTTTCCTATACTTACTTCCTTAACGTTTTCTTATTTATTACATTTGTATATTACCGTAACGTATTTTTCTTTACAACTCTACTCTCGCTAACCTCACCGTCTCCCTCCAGGGTCTGTTTAGGTAGGATTAGGACCCAGTCAGGCATCCTATAGTACCCTGGGCAGAGCCATAACGTGAGACACAAAATAAAGAAGATGGTAGTTTTATCGATATGAGTGTATCTCTTGCAGACAACTTTTGTATGCGGAATTTGAAAGTTAAATAAAAAAAAACTGAAGAAGATGACAATTATAAAAAAAGCAAACGCGTTTGTATGAATTTAAGTTACTGTTCTCAAATTATAGATTAAACAGTTTTCCTGCATTTGAAAACGGCGTGTAGCAATCAAGGATTATTAATGTGCTTTTGTTAAGCTGTAACGCGTTGAAAACACTGGGAATTAGTTTTTAATTATACGCCGGAAACCCGATGATTGTTCGTAACAAAGATGGCTTGCAGTGTTTCTTTTATGGACTCCTAATTTATGCGCCACTGCTTTGCAGGGATGGATTTTGTATAGCCAGTACATTGCCGTTAAGATAATGGAACCCTGAGTTAATTACATTAAATTTTATTTACATTATCTAAATTCTTTAGAAATATTCCTGATGTGAGAGGCTCCCGGAATTCATTTTTTTTTTGTGGTTGTGCCAACATAAAATATAGGTTATGTCTATTGAATCTATCACTAGTTGTGAAAAATTTAAAGTAATACTACCTATATCTACTATCGGCTTTAAGTGGTTTAAGTGCTAATTTCCCAAAATCTCCTTTACTGAAATGTACACACGGTCCAGAATCTTCCGGGGAAGAACATTTTAATGAGATCTAGTGGAAGTTCCACTCAAGAAAATATGTGCTTTTTAGTTTGAACTCTTATGAAAAATCAAGCATCCAGACCATTTAATTTGAATCTAAACTACTAAACAACAAAGCCAGCCTCAAAGCACCGTATCGTGAAAATGCAAAACAAAAAATCAGTAGATAATGAACAATTTTTCTATTATTAAGTCGTAAAACAATATTATCCTTGATTGTAGTCAATTGGAAAAGTTAAATAAAACTTAATGCCACCCGCCACGGTGCACCATAGGGCAGCTAAAATGTTACACTTTAAACAAGTAGATGATAGATAAGTTTTGAAACGTAGATGTACACGCAAACTGACAACGGCAATTAATTAACATCAGTAAATTGTTTGAATATAATACAACAAAATACTGTATGTCAGAGTCATGCTATTTCAGTTCGCTAAGACTGGCCTGACGATGAGCTATTGAGGGGAGAGCAATGCTCGGTATTTCCCTGCGAGATAAGATCCAAAATGAGGAGAACCATAGTGACCGATATAAGTCTTAGAATTAACTAGTTGAAATAGCAATAGGTAGGTCACATCGCTCGTAGAGCTGACAACCGATGGGGAAGAGAGGTTCTCAAGTAGCGATCATGAACCGGATGATGCAGCGACTAGTAGGTGGACTGATGATCTGTTAAAAGCCACGGGGTACCGATGGAAGCTGGAGGAAAGTAGCCGCTCCAAGTTGCGCTCTGTGGGGAAGGCCTATTCAGCCAGTGAACGTCTTCAGGCTGTTGATTATGATGATGTTGCTGAGGCTGATGATACAGTGAATGAAGCTAATCAAGCTAATAGCAGACTGATAACTTCAGAATATCATAAAATACAAAAAAGTCTGGTTATTACAAAAAGACGATATATTATACAAAAACATAGAACTATTATTACTGCAAATTAAAGCCTGATTGATGTACATACGCATAAGTAAATACAAATAGATAATAATAAACATACAGTCCTTATACTTACTTATATGCCTATGTAAGTAGGTAGGTAGGTAATCGCGGAACCCCGCGATAAAATATGTTGCAATTTTATACAATGACGTTTAGTATGTGGGTACTTCAACTGATAAGATTTCAATTTCCTCAGACACGATTAATGTCAAAGGTTTTAAGGTACTTACAAAGTTTTTGCAATTTTATCGTTTAATTACTCAACGTTATTCATGTTTTCAGTGTGTTGTTACAAGATAAGAATTTAAAAAAAACATTTATTTTACAACTTAAAAACATCAATACTACTATATTTTAATAAATGACTATGTATATTTTAAAAAAACCATTACATCACACTATAAAGGTGTACAAAATAAACGTAATGTAAGTGTGGATAACATATTCTTGACTCGAGAATTATTAATACTTTAACTACTATAAGTCTCATACTACGGTAATTTATCAGGCCCTAGTCTATACTCAAATTTCTATTGATGGGAATTATTAATGGTATTTTAAGAGCAATTATTTAGCAAGAAACTACATAAAAAATTGTTTTTAATCCACAGATATCGTTTCTGATTCCCATATATACACATAGAGTATTGGTAAACTTTAAACAATAAATAATATTAAATTTAATATTGAATAATTTCGTACTCACGTATAATATCATGCTTTATGAAAAACAACTACGCCAACTCACTGCAAATTCCATCTGACTTAAGCGCCTTCTTACACGCCCAGATGGCAAAAGAGATAAGCCTATGCGCCTAAGCGAATGCACTATAACAATATAAAATGATGCTTTTAGCGTGTCCAGTGCTAATTGTCGAAACGGCTCGATTTCTCTGTGATTGCCGGCGATAAGCCTGAAGAATAGGCTCGCGATAAATAGAGATATGGAAACGGTAGCTTTATGGGCGAGAAAAATCATTCTGTTGACGTACTTTGTAGTTTTACCAACGTCACGTTATTTGTACTGTTTTGTACAGTTTCATGATTGGAAAATACTTAAGAGCATAATATAATACTTGTGTTTGAGAGGATCTAGAGATAGAAGGCAGATGTCAATAGAATCCTTAATATTATAATAGGCAGCGCAACATCCGCGCCCCCGTGTCTGCAAATGTTGCATATATGCGACGCTATGGCCACTTATAAACGTATTTTTGCATGCTTGACAAGACAAAATTGAATGATTTGTGCTCAGAATATGACAATTTTGTCTTATTATCAGTGGCAAACAACCTTATGCTTATGCTTACCACTACTGTGATTTTAATGAAGTAGTACGCATCTTAAAATATATAATTATTGTACTGCTTTAAAATGTTAAAGCATGATATTCTGTCGTTCTCTCTATTAACAGTACTCATTGAAATTTACCATTTACACTATTCAGATTTTACCTTCTGTTTTTGGATTAAATTTGCGAGACTTGATAGGTATAATATATCACATAAAGTATATAAAGCACGCATCGAAAACTACACAGGTACCTTTCAAAGGCTTGAAATTTAAATCAAACGAAACCTATCCAAAATACCCCTTCTAAAAGCAATTTATTTCCAATTTTCAAAGTTTTATTTCAAAGAATAATCTTCAAAGTAAGCACAGCACGCCTGCTAAATTATAATCCTTGCGGGCGGCGCACGTCGACGCTAATATGACAGGCGAGGGTTAGACGCAGCGTCTCGGCTGCCTGGCTTCCTCGCCGCGCGACTTGCACTGAATTTGTCTATTAACGTAAAGATACTGCCAATATTGTTTCAATTTTATTTCTAAAGCAAATTTTATGCCATTATAATTTCAGGAGAGATACGTAGAAGAGTAAGTGTTAACGCGATCGACCTAAGCTATCTACATAATCAATAATTATTATACAAAATTATATTATTATTATTTATTTATTACAAATATTTATTACTGGGTAAATGAGTTTTTTTTGTGACCTGATTTCACAGTCTAGTAATCTGATTACTAGGTGTGTCACGCGAAACTTTTATTTTAAAGTTCAGAGTGATACTGCAACTGTTATGGGCAGCCGTATCGCTTTAAGTACACCAGGTGAGCGACAAGCCCGTCACTACGTTCGGGCAGCTTGAAGGTTCCGTGTTCCTCTGCTAGCCGCTGTGTCTACACGAGATGGAATGATAAAAATTTGAGGCACACCAGAGAAATTATTACATTACCCATGGAAAATAATATATTCTAGTGACAAAAACGTATGAATTAAATACTGAATTATGACAGATTTAGGTACATATTTAATTAAAAAAACGTCATTTGTATCTCTATAAATAAAATTATCATTAGGAGAGTTTTTTTTATGCTTAACATTATGCTTACGTTTGACACCATCTCACCTGATGGAAAGTGACGATGCGGTTTATGTTTTAGCATGTTTGCCCGTGAGGTGCCTATTTACTCTTGATCTGAAGAGACCCAGTTTGTAGCTTGTCAGAAACAATGAAGCAGGAAGTGCATTCTAACTGAACACATTAAACTCAAGTAGCAAATCCGTGATATCAGATATCGATCTATCAGTAAATGTACCTATTGGTAATATATCGATATTTACTGTCACTGTAATCGATTGCACGCGCTCGCTGATAATGTCGGCGTCTTGCTGTCTGCCGTCACGTATGCACAAGCATATGCTATGACGACTCAGTCAATAAATTCATGAGTATTTATTTTGTATTGAATTATAGGGAAGATAGTAAACCGATACTATGATTGCAGAGTCATATAAAATGCACTTTATAATTAGATAATGATCCGATAAACGTAATAATTACGCTGTTGTTTGTAATATCATATTTTTTCCAGTTTACTCTATGCAATTATAATGATGGCTTTGAACAGATAATTATTATAAATTATTTACGGCAGCCTTTTTTTCTTGCCAAATGCATGTACCTTCTATGGTATTGTGGTAGTGATAAGGTGGTAAGATATTTTATGAAATGTTGGTGTCACCCGCAATTACTTAATAGTCCGACATGGACTCAGATAAAATTTAATTGTAATAATGTTGATTTTGGTGTGGTAGCTTAATCTGTAAGCAAAATTTAGTCCAAATCGGTTTCACCGTTTTAGAGCAAAAGTCATACAAACAAACAAACACAGACAACGCATCATAACCGTTCAGATATGATTAGAATTAGGTTTTTATTCTAAGGATATGGTATAATTAATAGCAATAATTTTTTTAGATCCGAAATGAGGAGATCCGCAGGAGACCTAAAGTGACCGATGTAGCTCTTAGGATAAGCAAGTTGAAATGGCAATGGGCAGGCCACATCGCTCGTAGAACTGACAGCCGATGGGCAAGAAAGTTTCTCGAGGGGCGACCACTTACCGCAAGACGCAGCGTAGGCCGGCCCCCTCTCGGTGGACCGGCAATCTGGTGAAAACCTCGGGGAGCCGATGGATGCAGGAGGCGAGCAGCCGCTCTAAGTGGCGCTCCCTGGAGGAGGCCTATATTCAGCAGTGGACATCTACGGGCTGATAAATAAATAAATAAATAATAAATAAATATCTGTGGACACTTCACACAGTGCCATCTAGCCCCAAACTAAGCATAGCTTGTACTATGGGAACCAGATAACTAATACAATACTTATATACTTTTTTGCTTGTAAATACATACATAGAATACAATATAACACCCAGACGCAGAACAAACATCTATGTTCATCACACAAATGTTTGTCCTGGGTAGGAATCGAACCCACAGCCCTCAGTTCAGATGGCAGGGTACTACCAACTGAGCTATCGGGCCTGGGGGGGTCGGGGGGATGATGACCATCATGATGATAACATGCTATTTTGGAGACAAAAATATTGGCAAGGTTATATTGGAGGTTAATAAATAACTTTGTAAACAATTTTTTTGTATCCATCATTCTAATCAAGCTATACAAAAAACGCGATAACGCCTCCAGCATTCTTACATAATTCCTAGTTAAACTCCACCTTAATACACATCAGCGGTAAATATTAATTGCCTGAAAAAATCCCCTTTTCACCCTTCAACCCTTAACTCGTTGTTTGTTCGCGTGCAGCGGCTCGCGTGCTAACCCTGGTTTCCATACTGAGGGTTAATTAATATTTATTAATTTAATTACTGCCGTATTACTATGTGTCGAGTGCTGGTCGAGGACAGAACGTGAAAGAATTTACTTGAGAGCATTACTTACATTAACACCAACAGAATTAACATCAAGTGGCTAAAAGGCACAAGGCGTCTAAACTGCAAGGAACTGGATGCAAAATGCAGCAGCCGCTCAAAGTGGCGCTTTATAAGAGAGGTCTACGTTCGCACGTCTTCAGGCAGATGATAATAATGAGGCATGAACACATACTAATATAAATAAAACTTGGAGCACATCGATTTGTTTATTTTTCATTCTTCAATATAATTATTACATTATTACTTTTAGCATACCAAGAGGCTTACCCCCGGTTTCACATACGTTTGTCAATCTCATGTTAACTTACCAGCTAGGCGATTATGTAACTTGATTGCAACCAATAGAAACTCAAAAATGTATGGATTTGACAGTTACAATACGCAGTTTATGTGCATAGTTACTATGAAAATTTTCATATTCGGAATGAAATTTCTCCTGTTGCATTGCTGTCAAAGTTACGTAATCACCCCACAGGTCAAAAATACTATACACTGATTGGTTGACGACAACGGATGATTAACAGGCAACCAATGAACGTTCAGTATTTTTAAGTTGACGTGAGTTTAACTTTAACAAACATACGTGAAACGGGAGGTAAGAGGCTGATCACTATTTCTGCTCAACCACCTGACTTACTCCTCTCGCTACCGGGAAGTATGGCGCCCTTTTTCCCATGGAAGCCGGCGGCGGGGCAGTACCACCGGGTGGATGGAACCAAGCCCCTGTATCGCCCGCCGGTTAGAACGAAAAACAGTTCAACTAACTTGCCCTTGAAAAACCGGAACAAGTCTGAATTCACGATACTGACAACAGCAAGAATCGGGGCATGTTCCCAAAATCGATGCGCTAATAGCCACCGTCTTGTAAAAACACGCCAGAGTCACATTATATCCTTTTAATAAGTTGCTTCTTCTATAGAAGTTATCTTAACGGTATATTAATAACATATCCCTCATCTCCTCCCTTCATTCCCCCCTTCCTTTCACTCCCACTCCCATCCACCTTTGAAGCGATGGGGGAAAGTATAAAATAGCATCGGACCCCCACACTACGAATAAGTCCTATCCAGAGAATCAGAGAAGCCCCGCATCGCCAGCTTATTCCTCACCGGTTCATCTGCAATATAACTTGCGATAATAAGGAAAATTCCTGAACAGACCTGACCATCTAATTGTGTATATTACAACACTTAATAGAATTGGCGGATACACTATTTCCAGTCCTGTCTTTTCAAGAAATCCAATTACTTAATGCTTGTTTTTTTAAAAACAGTGTGCCTATAATAATAATAATAGTTAAGTCTCTTTTTCTCGTAGTGACAAGTTTCAATATTTTTTGGCCAACTCATGAATCAGTGCACCGTTTGGTCGCTAGCGTTATGTAGGTATACCTACTCTTTGTTAGACGCTTACCTTTTAGGGGCAAACACCCGAATACAGACAAAACTGAAAGACTGTTCACACATTTGATTATCAAAATTATAACACCAAAATGAGTAATAAGTATTGTTTTTTTTTTCAATTAGAATTTTGTATTGTGGATATTATTACATAACCCATCGTAATAATATTTTAAACACTTATTTGACCTGCATGAAATATTGTTGTATATGTTTTCTGTCTGCAAGTCTGCAATTGTCATTAATGATTCAAGAGTATATTGACCGCAAAGGTATCGTAAATTAGGTTTTTTGTCGCTTTTTGGAGTCTACAAAAAGCGTGTCCTCTGTGTCCTTTAGAAGATATTGAACTTATTGGTGAGTAATCATATTACGATTTGTTTACGTCAAATTATAATTCTTTTATCGGGTTCTCCATCTTGGTTGGGTGAATCGTGTTACGAAATTTAAATGTCGTTTGTGCAATTGAATGTAATAATAATGTATGTAGCTAATTATAATTCTACGCCGCTGCTTCAGCTTTTTAAGACGATAACGAAACCTGATAATGCAGGATATGGAAAAAAAAACCGAGGCGACCAAAATATAATTTTCTAGAGAAATATTTTAAAACCAAGCGCACCAAAACGCATAAGTAATTTTAATTTGTGATGATATGTGTAAAAACAAATTAATTAACAAGCTCTTGTAGCGCAATGCTAATATTCCAGTCAATAAACACAATGAAAACCTATACGTTAGGAATAATCTTCATCCATTAAAGTGGAGTAAAAAATAAGATGAAACACAAACAAATTGATCACTTTTACCCGTCAAGGAACCGGAAAAACTGGACGGACCCTTTCCGATCAACAACAATGGAAAAATCTTTACACGGAGCACGAGATGTACAGTAAACGTACGAAGTTTGTATCAATCAATATAGAATGATAAGAATATCATCATCTAATCATGATGATGAAGGCGTCTTGTATATAGAACATAGTATTACTCTACCACGCGCCCAATGTATTTAATAAAGACTGGAAGAAAATAATTGTAAAAATTTTAATTTTTTGCGTTCCTATTATTGGCAACATTATTGGTGTATGTATGTTCATATAAAAATGTATTGTATATGTATAGTAAATGTTAGTGTCTTAATAAAAAATTTAAGATATTTCAAAGACACCTATCATATGGTTAGGAAAATAAAGATATAAAAATCGAAATATAAACTCAAATATACCAAAACGAAAGTGAAACTAGAGTAGCATCTGCGCTATTTGCGTTTTCTGGATCTGGTGACATTTTCAAATGAATTGACATAATCGATGGGATTTCCGCTTCCACGGTTCGGTTTATGGGGAGTACAATTATGGGAATGAATCTGAAATACTGGTATCATTAAAACGCCATAAAGAAGTGGTTATATGAAAATGGCTCAAGAACTTGTTCTGGAGCCGGCTTCAAGGTCGCATTCAGGTTTGCTGGTCATGTTAATGTTATATGCCACGTTTTAATGCATGAAGCGTATTAAACATCACGTTGTCTCACCCATATCCTTATATACCGAAGGTTTATAGTAATAACATATCTGCTTAAAATAATGATTATAATATAATTGTAATAATGTTTTTTATTGTTTCTTGTAATAATTGGATGTGTATATCTGGCAATAAATCATTTTATTTCATTTCATTTCATTTCAATATTACTTTACTCCCTGATTAAATTGATTATGCAATCCAATATGCCTATTTAAAAAGTAACCATTTCTGTGAACAATTTAAACAATAGAACTTTTTTATAATCTTATTATTTTAATTGCAAAATTTTCAAGAAACTTAAATTGTTTGCGCCTTCTACAGAAGAAACTTCTACAATATGACAAGAGAAAAAAGTCAATAAAAAAACATAGAGTCCAACAAATCTACAAACAATTCAAATATTATGTAAAATTACGTTTTTAATAGTACTTACGGGATATTTACCGTGATTAGTAAATAACCGTGAAAGTCTAAAACAGTATTATGTAAAATTTTACCTAAAACTAAATAAAATTCTATTAAAACTAACCCTCACTCAAAACTCATTATTTGTTCTTGCGCGAACCATGGAGCTATTAAAAAAAAAGGAGGGAATCCCGACTGATCCGAAACTGAAGCACCCTTAGGAAGCCGGAACGCTTCGTACGTACGAGCGAAATACGCACAAACTCACATCATACGCAGCCGGTCGCCCTACTTTCATCTGACACACATATGTAATATGTCCGCCATTTTAGGCTTTCGATGTCAATCAAAACTCAATCCTTCTTTTTTTTATTTCATCCATGGCGCGAACATATTAAGTTGTTCAAGGAAGACGAAAAATTATAAAATTGTTTGTTTTTTAATCTTCTGAGATCACCAAGGTAACAGCTACTAGGCGCGATGAGCTGGTGATTACCTAAAGCAAACACTATGGTAAGCATCCAAAGTGGAGCTTTATGGGACGGATGAAACTTCAGTAGCGGATGGTTGTACATGTGTGGGATGTGTGTTGGTGCGCAATAAAACTATGAGACCAATACCATAATGAAAAGTAGAATACTTCAACATATTCACAAAAAAGAATTGCTGGATTACATTATGAATAATTTATTACTAAAGTCATCGAAATCAGGGGGGTCACCACAAGGTCTTATAGCAATATTACTTCAATCATACTTTGAAAAATTACATAAGTAAGAATATTATAATGTTGTTGAGCAGTTTTGATAACGTCGCGTTAAATCTTTCTCTCAAATACAACTGTCATGTCATACCGTTAATCATGCTGACAGCGAAGTGCGACAGTAATAACGCTATATAAAAATGTAGATGTCTCGTTCTCGCGCAATAATACTTTATAAGTTCATGGTACGAATTCGAACAATATTATTGTAGCGTTATTCTTCTATGATTGTAACCTTGAAACATTACTGTCACGAACCATGATGGTTTGTGTATACTTTGTGGTAGGGCAGCAGTGTACGTAACAATGTCTACAAATAACATTTTAGCGGGACCAGAATTTACTTTGTAAATACTAAATCTACAAATTTTTCATATCATTTGCCATTTTCATGCACCTACTGAGACAAATGTAGCGTGTCGTGCGGCCTTAGCAATTGTTTCCTTATGTGCAGAATTTTAATTGGTCTGGTCTTCCGCGTACGAAGATGTACACTGCAATGCTTACGCAAATAACTAAAAAATAACAAAAATCATAATATTTGGCGAGGATTGAAATGGAAACGTAAGGGTTAGAAAGTGCTTTTATTTTATAATGTAAATGTAAGTAGGTAGTTAGCTATGGAAATAATATTATGTAACCCTACCTAATATTAGGTACCTACCTAGGCAGGTAGGTATATTAATTTGTTAAGGACCCCAGATAATATGACTAAGAAAACAGATCATCACTTGGAAAACGAATATAGACTTGTCTCTAAAAATATAATGAGTTGCAGTCTATGTATACAAACTAATTGGCCAAATCACGAAACACCTAAATGTAGGTAATAGGTAGGTATACTATACAGATAGAGACGCGCGTGATCGTACAAATAAAATAAGCCGAACGCGCTGAGTGCCATGACCTGGCTCAATGCTACGAGTCCATGTGCATGATCGCACACATACACACTACGTACACAATTACATGCACACTACTCTATTCTGCTGTATACGAAACATATTCGTATGGATGGCGATCGCGCTTGTGTACAATACATGCACGCGCGCTGAAGGCTTGTTTACATCAACACATGCAACGGGGTATTCGGATATATTGTTTTGATACTTTAAAATCTTTTGTAATATTTAAAAATACACGCAAAAGCGTTGTTATTACGCTTTGACCCATTTAAAATACTATTAATGATGATGATGATGACGTTGATGTCTTAGATATTTTTGGTCACGACGACTGTATTCAGCTCTTTGCGATTTTTTTGTGTGCTCTTGTGGCTGATATAACTAATCTTCCTTGTGAAAGACCTTGAATTATTAATTAAAATTCTATTCTGGATTTATCGTACAAGTCGTATCACATCTAGAATAGGTAATAGTACTGTTTGAATTAAAAAGTCATAATACTCGTAACAATAAATCTTTATTAGATTTGCTAACTAGATTCATACATAATATTTTTCCAAAAAACGACATCAATTAAAACAAACAAAACATGAAATTTAGCCAATAAAAAGCTATTTCATTTTCATAGTAAAAGTTATACAACCACTAAACAAAAAGCATCAAAATGATTCAGCAGTCTACTTTTCACACACCACCGCATTTCACGCGCATAATATGAATGTGTGTGTAAAAGTTTACAGATAATAAATATTCGCGAGTATTCAACTCTTGCGCACTACATTTAGATAGGTACCTATATTACTATATTTGCACAATATGTGACCAGTATGGTGGTTTGGAATATCTCTAGTTTAACCTCACAAAACCGGTAGTTATAAATAGGGTGACTATAGATAAGTGAAAAACAAAACAATAATTAATTAGTATTATTATGCAGAGCGCGTTAGCGTATGGTGCTGTAAAAATGTGTTCAAAGTGAAGTGCTTTCGTATGTCTTGAACTCAATATAAGCTAACTACTAATACAAATGGATATTATTTGTCTGAAATAAAATATATAATAATTATAATAATAAATTAATTAAGTGTCCATACTGGCCATTATACTGTTCTATTTGTTTGGTAGAGTCTTTGGCCCCGCTTACCTTGGTTTTCATTTAGCCAGTCCATGTTAGGGTCATTTTACGAGTTCCTTTTTTATAGAATACAGAATCAAGAGCAGATCTGCACGACGTTTGTTGAGGAAATGTTGGAGCGGTTTACGCAACTGCAGTGCTTGCAATCAGCAACTTGAAATGTACATCGTGGGCACTCAGGCAGGCCACATCACTCGTAGAAATGACAACAGAATAGGGAAGACAGGTTTTTGAGTGGCGTTCATGAAACGGAAGAAGCAGTGTATGCCAGCCCTTCTGGACTGACGCGACAATCTGGTGAAAACCGCAGGGAGCCGATGGATGCTGGAAGCGAGATTAAAGTGACGCTCTCTGGGGGAGGCCTACATACTTGGATAAAATCAATATTACATAATTGCTTATAGCTTTGATGATTGGTCTAATAGGGCACGCACCGCTCAACTAGTTAGCTCCTAACATTACCTATTATAATCCAGGAAAATACTTCATGACAAATATTTCGTTTTATACCTATTTTGCATTGAACCACGTGCAATCCTTAACGGCAAAGACAAGCATCTAAATGCAGGCATAAATGAATTCTTTAGAAGGATCACATTTTCTACAATTTGATGCGTCACAAAAGCAATGCGGAAACTTCTATATAGTTCCTTAATCGTGCTTACGTGCGCAGGCGCATGAGTAATGGCGTTTTTCTGCGCTCTTGGATCTAATTCAAGATAGTTTTACGCTGGATTAACGTTTGCTAATTTGTTTATTTGTTAAGTGAAACATGGTTACACATTGCGAGCTTGTAGTGAGTAAATAAATACTGACTTTATTGGCCCGGTTTTTTGTAAAGCGGTTTTCTGATGAGTAAACATTCATCTGCCTAAAATATACGGCAGCTTCAAAAAAATCTAGGTAGGTAGAGCTTATTGCTTTCTAAACTTTTAGGTTGTGGGTTCAATTGCCACCCAGGGCAAACATTTGAGTGACGAGAATCGTTGCTTGTTCTGTGTCTGGGGTCTGGGTATTTAAGTGTAGATACCTAGTTAGTATTCCAACAGTTATACCTGACTGTTATTTTTATACACTAGTAAGTTACAACCTTTGCTAAATTTTGGTCTTATAGATGGCATTGTGATTTAATTTCATACTGAGAACCAAAAATTTTGATCCGATTCCAAACTCCGGAACTCTTTTTGATGAAATTTCTATTACATTATAACATTATATATATAACATTACGAATTATCCATTAAATAAAAGAAGATTCTTGGAAAATCTATTTGTTACTATTTGGTACTTTTTTTAAATGATTCATCTAAATTACAGAGATCTTAAGTAACAATCATAATAATACAACCATATAGTAATCCTCCTTCTTTTTGGAATTTGGTTGAAAACACATTAACACGAAACTGTGGCAACCAAAACACAGCCGCCACAAGCGAACAGAATTATAAGCTAGAGTGTCGGCAAATATAGCCAATTTGCGCAGTTCCTCGGGGGTCTTGTTTCTCCTTTTGTAATCTCGCCTGTTAGCATACATGTCACGACAGTAACTAAAGTTAAGTCAAATTCTATTATATGTAGACGCAAAGTATATTTATTTCATTACACATATGTAAATTAGACATGGGTACATTTATTACATTTCATTATATTTATTTAGAATAGAATAGAAGAATGCTTTATTGCACACCAAATATACACATAGATACATAACAACATGAAAAATTTAGATCAGTACCAGCCTGTTAAACGACTGACTACGACGTGTCATTAAACTCGGCTCTATAAAAAAATCCTCTTGAAACAAAACAAAAATATACAACGTGTTGTAGTTGATTTGATTTATATATTTGTAACGATTTATCATATAACATAACTTAAAGAACAGTCTCGTCATCATCATCATCATTGGTGTGTTTCACGAATAAACGTAAAGTACCGTCTGGAACGAGGCAAAAGAAGAAAACCCACTGCTGATTGGAAGTTTGTTATCTCATTTTCGGTGACATTGGGGAATGTAGTATTAGCACTCAAGTAGTATACTCTTAAAAAGCAGACCATTTTCTTTACTTAGATTAGACATCAATAGTTCGAAACTATTAATCGAATTTAGCTTATAATAATATAGGTATTATACTTACAACATACTTTAACTTTTCGATGCCTAAAAACTTACTACAAACCTTTCTAAAATACTTATTTTTCTACGGTATCAATATATAAAATTATTCGTGTCATCTGGGGAGTGTCCGTTTGATACTAAAGCACAGGAGGGTAGAGTTGTACTTTACTATCTGTGTCAAGGTGTCATGTATTTTAAATTGATGAACGAGTTTGTATTTGGAGTTACCTTACTGCGTGCCAACTATATGGCGTATGAGTAATCCCCACAGTAGGTATTTGGCCGAGTTTACTTGTTCGCCTTATTGTCTGTTAAGTATAAACGTGAATTACTACAAATAGTCCAGTGTTTATGTTGGAACGTGTATAAACGTATCATCGGTGATGTGTTTGTATTAAGTTGAATTTTGATGATTACACCTATTTTATCTTGTTTCAGGTCTTGTTGGCATCATACTTCAGGAATGGAATGGAAGGCAAATCGGGGCATAAAAACACTTATAAGTTATCTAATGATTTCTAAACTCGTTTGCATTCTCAATAAAATTGTATAGACACAGTTATCATGCGAAGAGACTGCATATTATATAGAACTCGTGTACCTTTTTTTATAAGATTTTATAAGAAATGACGTGACGAGCTAGTCGTTCACCTGATGTTAAGCAACACGGCAAGTTTCGCGTGACACTGCACTGCGCACGTAATATACTGAGACATCACCTATAATAAAATTATTTATTACTGTAAAATTAACCTTTAAGTATTTTGAATTTCCACAGTATTAGCTAGATTATCTAGATGATACTTACTAGATAGGTAGTTATTAAAACAATAAAAGTGGCTGCTAAAATTATTAATTATACGACCATTGCAAGTTAGCCTCTACTTATTACGGCAATTATAAACTATAAATTAAGCTATACGGTTTACATCACGCCGCCACACTTCATTAAAATGGTGTCATAAATAATGATATAAAACAATAGTGATTTCTAATAATTGGAATAGATTCGAATAAAATAACTTATCTGTAAATGGTAGACACAGCTGCGTTCTATGACTCAGACAAAGAGCTGCAAACGAAACAGATATAACAACTTCAGTCGTAGGTATTAATTAAAAAAAACCACAATAAAACCCCTATGAGTGATGCATTTTCGTAAAGGTGATGCTTCGATAAAGCCATGTAGCCAGGATCATAATAACCGAGTGAAACCTCACCTATAAAAATCTGATTAGTCGTTTGGGCGGGGCATAGGTATCAAATAATAAATATGGCACCGTTTTATTGTAAAATCCGTTTGCTTATAAAAAAAAAAAACGAAAATAAAATCGGTTATTTATAAACTATCGATTTATTGCAAACTGACACTTTGTCTTACAACAAAAACAATAAAACAAATGATTTTTCGCTTATTTATAAAGAGCCCAGCGGTAAGTTTATAAAAAAACGGGTTTTTAGTAGCGTTTAATTGTAAACAATGCACCAATTTTTGCTTTAATTTATTGTTTTTTAGAGTCACTAGTGGCTAATTAGTATGTTACGACGACGAGCGAAGTGAGGAGGAGTGTTTAGTTAGTTTTGACCACAATGGAAGTACCTACACAATTAAGAAAAAACTACCGTTTTATTGTGAGACACATTGCCCGTTTGCAATAAATCGACATTTTATAAATACCTCGTTTTTTTATAAACTAACGGTTCTTACAAAAAGACGGTAACATAATGCATACATTAGACGAAAAAAGCATAACCTATTCATTTAGCTTTACAATTAAGCGGGTAAAAAATCATACATAGATTCTATTTAATCTGTCAAATCCACAAAGTCATACCGAGGCCCAATGTAAGATAAGAGTAGCATACGTAGGTAAAGCGACCGGTTTAGTCCCCTCTGCGCAAATACTCTTTATCCACAGCTACCTTTGATCACGCCGAGCAGCCCTTACTCAGAACATGGTAAGTATATCGCAACCGCGGTACCTATTCAACCAATAGCAATAAAAACAAATACATAATTAAAATTAATTCTGCTGCTTTTGAGGCAATTTGCAAGTAATTTATTTTATTAGTAATATACGAATAGGTATATATTTTAATTACTGCGCAGATAACAATTGAAAATTAAACAATGAAACAGTTATCTAATTGGTAGGTAAATTATAAATCATACCTAATACAAGACGCCTCCAAATATGACAGATGAGTAGGTAAGTACTAAAGTAGCACGTCAAACGACCGAAATACATCAGGATGAAATTTTGAGCCCTTTAATTAAAATCGCCTTTAGCTACGCCAGATGTAGGCTAGATAAAACAGTAGGCTACATGAAGCCAAGGGTCTTGATTCTTGAATATTATTCGCACGACAGTCGCACACTTTCATCGTTGATCTATTGTTATGCCAATTATAATAGCATCCCGAATACCTAGTAGGATTAGCAGGTTAAGAAAGTCGCTCAGTGCGAGGGGTTTTCGTAAACCAGTGGTTGATTGATCTGATTATTATTACAGCAGTTGGAACTGTCAGTCTGTATCATCATACGATACCCATTACGCTCCTTTGACAAGAGCTTTAGATAATTGAATATACATGGCTCAATCAAAAAAGACTATACGTGAATCCATTTCATCAAAATCCGTTCGCGTGACGTTTAACATCAGGCAAACAAATGGTCTTAACAAACATTTCATTAAAAAATTAAATGTTCTTAGCAGTAGGTACGTGCAGTGATTCTTTGTAACCAGCTCTTAGATTAATCGTGGCTGCGTTTTTTCGGTGCAACATTTTTCGACATGGCGTGCATTCGTTGTTAAATGTTCACTGTAGGTTGTAATTATTCGTGGTTTATATTTCGTTATAACGTTTTTCGTTAATCTTTTGGCGACATGTTACTGGCATTTTCGAATTTTGGTACCAAATAGCGGACTCAGGTTTTATACATGTCGGTACGCTCACGTTTCAGCATTCCCGAGCAGCATTGAATTTCAAGAACGCATCTGAGCACGAGCTTTCAGTTGAATGCCGAGACAGATTACAGCACAAGTCTCAGGAGACTCTCTATACGACACAGTGGGCTGAAACGGTTGAATTTTCGGACAAAAATGTTTTTGTTTAAAAATATTTATTCAAAGTACTTTGTTTGATTTTGCTATTAGAATAATTAAGATTTTTTAATTACAGTCTTACTCAAATAAAAATAGATAACAGAACCATCAATTTCTGTTTCTATCTTAGTTTCAGCTGAGTTCTTAAAAGATTCTATACTATTTTATGTACTAAAAAAAATCAACAACTAGCAACAACAACAATCAGCATTAAGGCTAAAATCATAGATTATAACTGGAACACAACGCGTAATAGTTTAGAGCATACTCGAATTTATTGCTTTTTCTAGCCTATGGATCTACTGACATTGAACCTGAATACCTACATGTTGTGTCAATGTATTTGAAAATAGATCCAATGAGAAAACAATCTCAATAGGTCCATCATGGATCTGGCCAATTAATCTACTGTGCAGTGTGCACACCACTCATGCTCATGTCGTGTCTAGAGGCACTAGGTATGACTCTTGCGTCGCCATCTCGCCATCTACACTAATTGCAATTTGCAAGTGTAAGCGTGACCTATAAGGAGGCAGCTGCCAAAGTCGGGAGTTTAATTCCTACCGGCAAATCAATTATATCAAGTTAAGTTTTTACAAAATATTCAGTTATAGCATACCTAGTTAAGCTGGTAATTGGAATATGAATAGCCTAAGTAATACTATGAATTATTCATAATAGTAGAAATAGGTGACTTGATGTATGTTTGTAATGTTATGTTATGTGATGTCCTGAATAAATGTATTTTTTTTTCTTTCTTTTTTTTTTTTCCTTCGTGTGCATGTTAGAAAATCACAAAATTTAAGTACTTACTACACGTGTCATGTATCGACACACACTTTTCTAACACGGCACATAATATGGCGTATACTTGCGCCCTATAAAAAAGGCCGTATCAGCAGCACATAATTATGATCTGATATAATTATAATAATTCAGTATAATTGGTTACGAAAGAAATTTTTATCTGATGGCTTCCTCACTTGCCAGTATATACCATGTTATATTTCTTACAATAATATGACTACACGTTTTTCCACTTTTTCTCTACCTACTCAGAAAAACAAAAGAAAACTTACATCGCTGTCGGAGACCTCAGTATTTTCCCAATTGTTTTTCAGCAACAGGAAAATAAGTTTGAAATTCCCAGAAATAAATTTGCCATTACAAACTGGCAGTAGGTACATAATTACATCATTATGTTGTTACAGATTAATGTTACATGATTAATAATATATAATTATGTAGTTGATGGTTGTTACGAGTGTAGAGGATAATACGGTACGTGTTGATTATTGTTTTCAGAATCAGATGCTAGACAGCATGGCTGCAGCCTCACAAACATAATCACAAGTTCTAAGTACCTACGTAATGCGGATTGTACGTGTAGGTATATTATAATGGTGAGAGCTGAGTCAGCCAAGTATTATGCTGTATCAGAACAGCGCGCAATTTGCCACATTCTTATTTATAAATGATTATTTGATGATGGGATTTGAGTTAAGACTTTTTAATTAATATTTCTGTATAAACTATTGTTGACCATTTCAACCTCTTTTTACTCGACTACCAAAAAGGAGGGTTATGAGTTTTACTGTCTATGTATGTATGTATGTATGTTCATATGTTCCCTCGTATCTCCTAAATTACTTATCTTATTTCAAACAGCAAGTTGTCAATCGATAGATCTTAACACTCTGCGTGTCATAGGCTATATAAAGTTACATTAAATTCAATATGGCGGATTATATTTAAAAAAAAAAAAATCGCGGACAAAAAAATATTTTTTGATAAACATGTCATGTTTGAAATCAAATGAAAGGTCTTTTTGAGTACGTTTCGAATATGTATAATTTTTATATCTATGTATAACCTATTTTCATACGTAGGCTATACATATAGCCTACGTATGAAAATAGGTGCGAATTTTCTGGTTTTGTTGTTCCCAGGTTGTGCCTAAACTACTCATCATATATTATCAAGTTTGATACCAATCAATGCGTATTGACACTCTGGGTGACATAAGGTACATTAAATTTTACTAAACCCAATATGGCGGATTTTATGACCTATACATTCCACGTCAAAGTAAAAAAAATCGCTAAACATTAGACAAACAGCCGAAATCATTCGTGTAGTCTTAAAAATTGGCACAGTTATACTTTGAAATGTACTGATGAATATACTAAAAATGTCCGAGGGTGGGGGGTAAGTAGGGGGAGGGGGAAGGGTTTGAACATCACTTTTTTCGGATATTTGCTTATATCTCAGAAACCTTTAGGATTAGCATTCCAATTACGTCTGTGAAATTAAACTATATTATATTTTCCATAAAAAAGATTCCATCCATTTTTACTGTAGGATCAATACTTTAGGAATTAAACGATGTTGTAAGTTGAAAAAAATTGCTCCCTCCCACCTCAGTTTAACGCGCAACTGCATAGCGCTTGTAAAGTTGTAGCATAGATGATAGCTGATAGAAGTAGGTCCCTACTTAAAAGTATAATTAACAACAAATAAAATCACTAAACAAACATTTTTGCACATAGGTAAGTGTAACCATTAGTTATACTATACAACACCCCTTCATTTGGGCGAGGGAAAAAATTCCATCATAAAGAATTAGGTAGTCGGGTTTTAGTTTTTGGACTCTATCTTGTTCACGCATAGAATTAAAGGATTTCCAGAGTACACTACCCACCATCCAATCCGTCACGCAATTTGATGACTCAATCTGCTGGATGGGAGTCCGCAAAACGCTTCTAAACGATACAATTTTTTTTTAAATGAGCATAAAACGCGTCTGAATGATGCAATTTGACTGATTGAGTCAACAAATCGCGTGGCAGATTGTATCGTGTGTACTTTAGAAGTCCTAAAATTTGCCAGTTTGAGCAAGTTGCAATATACTACTTGAATCTTCGAACAAATAGGTACGTGACGAATTGGGAATTAATGTAGGTATGCAGGTACTTAAGAACTAATGAAGTAATGCTCTGAAAGAATACATAAATTGTAATTATTGACCACTCTACATGACCATAGTCACGCACCCAGAACTAACATAACAATCTTATTGTTTACAAACCGCATTGATATAGAGTAAAATGAAGCGCAGTTCCATAAACTGCGTTGTATTGTATCGCAATGCCTTCATATTTTACAACCTTTTCACATTATATTTATACCAATCAATTCTGAAATCTATTAGGAAAATGTTCTCCTTTTTATTGCGACACAGAAATAAAACCCGTTTGCAGTTTTACATACAATTGACACGTGTGCCATCAAAAACATGTTTACACAGGAATTAAAAAAATAGTTATAATAATTATAAGTACCTATCTCTACGATAGGACGCGGTTAAACATAATGGCTTAATTATTTTAATTTTGATTTATTCGTATTGTCGTTGTACGTAGGTATACGACAGGATAGGGAAAATGTACAATGAAAATAATTCCGCAATTAGAGAAATAATTTAAATTTAAATAACGCTCGCTGTCTTCCGCTAACACTACAGTGTAACATTCCAAAACTTTTGATGTGAACCTTCAGTGTATATAAAATATAAATGTTTTCCTTCCGCAGGAAGTGAATACTTAGCAGTCTGTTAAAAAGCAAAGTAAATAAAGATAAATAGAAATACCTTTGTCATTAATACTACCTGGTCTCCGTTACGAAAGTACCTATGGGTACTAATTACTAATAATTATTCTTTAAAGAACACGTTTCTGATCCTTTTTAATCTCGGTGCCATAATATTGACTGCATTTTAGGTGCCATAGAACTTTCTAGCTCACTGCAGAGTTGTGTTTTTTTTATGAGTAGGTACCTACTTCATAGTGCGAATTTTGTGCCTACTTTATAGGTTGTCTTTTTAATGATACCTAGCTCTATCGCTCTTTTGAGGTAATCTACCTTTCGCAACAGCAACACACACTTGCACAGTGTGGTCGAGCTTGCCGCTTCCACTCCCTATAATCCCTATAATAATATCATCAACGGAAATGTCTTTCGTAGAACATAGACTGCTTAAATTGTCTGAAAAGCCATATTTGTTAGAGAAAACTTCATGCCTATTGAAATGCGTTTTTGTTTAAGGAGAGTCAAATATTATTTTAAGTTAATAGTGTAAGTAGGTAGTAATTCTATGAGTGTAAGTAATTTGAGCGACTGCAAAGCCTGCTTATAGGTGATTATTTTGTGATAAAGTGTAGGAATGTAAACAAGCTATTAATACATTTCAGATAGACCTTTGCCCCCACGCCTTAGTAGAAGTTAAGTTTGTTTTGTTATCGCCGCAGATGTGTATCCTTCAATTTGTTTACGCAAAATGATTAACTCTGTAATTATTATAGTAATGTAACGATAGCTATCGCGTCCAGTTATTGACCCTTGGTTTATCAACCTTGTAGTAGTACAGCTGCATTTCGTCTCTATTTATTATTTCAATTATACCTACGTAAGTCATTTAATGCGTAGATACCTTTGAAACGCAGTTAGATTATTATGCGTGCCATTTGTATTGTTTTTTAATTAAATATTAGCAAAGCAATTAACAATATTAAATTTTCATATTCATAAAAGTTAACTTAATACTTTCAAATAAACGAGCAAAGAGCTCACCTGATGATAAGTAGTTATACCGTCGTTTATAGAAAATACTCTATACAAATGATGATGCATTGCCTACCAATCAGTCCTAAAAATAACCCAGCAAAGCCATTTTGGGATGCCTTAGGAGTGCAAAACTGCATGGTTAATGATAATGACCTACAAAAATAGCAGGGACTGATCCAAGGGCTGGCTATGCACTTGTTTAGATGACACAAACGTGTTACTGAAATTGTCGCCACAAAATTCAACCAACAATGCGTATCACCGAAATAAATTCGTACTAAATTTGACACTGTCACAATACGTTTCTCAGAATACTTCCTTTGACGAGAGAAAGACACTTATTATGCTTTCGTGTCAAGTTTTACATTCGCTCCTGTCAAATGTTCGTTACAACTTCCTGTGGAGTTTGCCGGTGATATTCGGATGATTTTAGGACAAATATAAATTAACTCTGGGGAGCCTTTTGGCTAAATTTAATTTGCAATGCGTTGTTTGTTCTTGAAGCTCTGGACAGAAGTTCATGACAGTTCAATTTAATAACAACGAATCGTACCTTATCTCCCATTATCTGACTGAATTAAGCTTTATGAGCAATAAGAAGAACTATTTAGAGACTGATTGACTGATGTATAAAAAGTATTAGAATTAGGAAACAAGTGAGTGGCATCATTTTCATTGTTAGATGATTCTCCCATTGCACCTATTTGGCATGCACATGAAAATATTCTTAAATTCTCAATAGTATTATGTATGCACTTTGTTTATTATAGTAAACTACGTATGAAAATGTAGGTTAGGTACTCATAAAATACCTAAATTGAGCCACGTGTAAAGTCGTAAATTTTTGCACTCGTTTTATTTCTGCGAACAAGCTGACGAATGTGTTCTTTCGACAGGTATTTAACGATACTATAGGTAATACCGGTTGTATGCTGTGTCACAATCATTATTCTTGTGAGCTCTTGCCGGACGAACAACTTTCCAAGTTATCGCATTAAGACAAGGATCTTTTGAGATGAAAAAATGCATTTTCGTAAGTAGGTACTCCTTTATCAACTGCGGAGTAAGAATACGCAGTTTTCATCTTGCATTACAAGATAACATCTTGGATAATTATGCAATGATATTGTTGTATTAAGTAAAAACTTGATGGTTTTTCCTGATACCTACTAAATAATTCATTGCTATTATTTTTTAAAGATTTTTTTACTAATACCCGTCATGACTGTCATGTATCGTCATATTATTATATCAATGACGTTGTATTGATAGAATAGAGATACAAAATCACAAAATGAAATAATAATACAATATTTGACATAATTAAATCAGATTGAAAAGAAAAGGACCCTCTTAAAAAAAGTGGTGGTATCTAAATGTTTTGGCAAAACTTTTAGATTAAATTACGCTTAATTTTTCTTGTTAATTTAATAGTAACTTCGAATGTATCAGCAAACAGAATTAAAGCCAACCTGCACGGTACTGAAACTAACACGGGAACGGTCAAAAGAGGCAATTCTGAACAAAATGACCAACTGCAAGTTTGCCGAGTGGTCGGGAATATCATTAGCGGCCGCACAGACGGGCGGATTTGGTTGGAGAAAAGTACAGCACGTCGACATTAAATTAAATTACAATGTACATTGTAATTTTAATCTAAAAGCGCATCCGCATATTGTAGACACGTGGAAATCTCATACGACGCGATTCTTGCGGTCGTTTCTTCCACGAACCTGCAAGATGTGGAATGATCTTCCTCCTGAGGTTATTCCGCATAACTACAGTATGGGGAGCTTCAAGAAAAGTGTTAAAAGAGTCCTCTCTAAGGGTAGGCAACGCACCGGCAATGCCCTTGGTGTTGCAGATGTCCATAGGCGGCGGTGACCACTTACCATCAGGTGCGCCGCCTGCTTGTTTGCAACTCATTACATAAAAAAAATATCTTCAGATCAAATTATGTACTGCTGAATTTAATTATGTATAAAAGTTTCATATCGATAGCAACAGAAAGCATAGAAACAGAGCTGAGGTCAGCGTACAGGATGATAAGTTTAAAATATACCACGAAATGTAAAATAAACCAGTCACATGCAATATAATTATTTCTGCATATACATATAATTATTAATTATATGTATATGCAGAACAGCCTGTAATTTTATTATTACAACGGTACTACCTAAATAAATGAATGAGCAATGATTATGATCAAAAACACTAAAATCTATATTTCCAATGTTCCAGTAGCTCAATAAAACTCTATAGCGGCAGCCAGTGCAGCCAGTACTTATACTATTTTATAGTCTAGGCATTTATTTAAAAAAATCTAGAAACTTTCTAAAATTTTTAAGATATAAGTCATGGATGAAATAAAATTATTAGGTCTATGATAAATGAGTATTCTATTCTGAGTCGGGGGCGATAAAAGACCACTTAGGATGTCGTTGGAGTGTTATGTATTTCCCATTAGATATCTAATCTAAATCATTCTTCTAGAGATCTTATAAAAAACTGGAATGCCATTCGAAATCCGCCCGTCTACCAAACATAGAGCGTACATAGCGCTCCAAATCTGTACTACAACCGCTCGAAATTAAATTCCGTCGAACGGAGCTCTGCTGCAGCCAAAAATAACAAAGTAAATAAATAGTGTTGCGCTGCTGAATGCTCAATGCAGACAGTTTAACAATACGGACATGTTGCACATATTAGTATAACAAAGCTAGAACAGACGATCATTATAATAGATGTATTTTCTGTAGATACCTACCTGGTAATCCCCCTTCAGTCTGGTAAAAGCCGCGGGCAGCTGATGGATGCAGGAGGCAAGAAGCCGCTCCATGTGGCGGTCTATGGGAGAAGGCTATATTCAAACCCCGTGGTTTTAACCATCAGGGCGTCGGCCAACCTAATGGGAGGCCAGCCTACGCTCGTGCTGCGCGTGAGTGCGTGTGCCGATTTTTGGTCACCACTTGTGGAATCTTTCTTCTCCAAATCTTCTTCTTCGGTATCGGTGACCTTAGTTCTCTTGCGAATGACAATTTTGACTTTATTCGTTTCATTTACCTAGAGATTCATCGTAATTTTGTTTTTGTTGTTAGGAAAGATGCTGCTGTGTGAAATTTAAATTCACTATTCACACAACAAAATAATCAAAAAAGTTGTCGTAGCCAGTTATTGCAGCAATTGACTATGTATCTAAAACCATTCTCCATACCTCTCACAAAATTCACGTGTTATGTTTACATTTACGGTTCACAAACGTATAAATCTGGTTGCGTTTGATATTGTTTACGCTGTACGTTACGTTCTACGGTTGTTCTGTTCGCACTTGTGATTATTTATCGATATACGTATGTTCGTATTCAGGGCGAAATGCTTTAGTGCCGGCTGGGATTTACAAAATACGTTTTATAGATTAACCTCTACTTATCGATAGACGAGACGAGTTGGATTGGCTTTGCTTTTGCAAGGAATATGATATGTAGGCACGAATTCCATAGAAAAGTACAGCACGTGGACATTAAACTCAATTAAAATTAAATTTATAAAGCACAGATGTTTGGTTTCTCTAGGACATCTCTACGCGTAGTACCTACTTGTATCCTGAATACGGGCAGGCTATTGGTACCGGACGTGTTAATAAATTAATCATTAGTAGCAGGTGATTTCTTTTACCTTTAACATTTGAAAACAGACCAGACTGCCATCTTTAAGTCTGACGTAAAATACAACGAATATTAATGTTATTGCCCGTGTCTGCGCTCTTATCTCCCTAGGACGTACCCAAAAGTGCGTCATAGCAACCTTAGGAGCTGTCAAACTTTAGTGCAAACGGGCATAAGTCTATTGTCGGCGTATACGAGTACATTTGTACGAGTATATTTTAATGTAATCTAGAATTACAGCTTATTTCCTTGGAAAACACCCACTAGGTATAGAGATAAACATCTATATGTTGTCCCCCAATGTGTGTAGTCCGCCGTGAGTTTAATCTGTGCGTTGTCAGGCACGGTTACCGCGCATGATGGATGGCCGTTGCTGCTAATGCACTTCACTTGCACGGCTGAACCTCACAATCTACGATAAATCGCTGCCTCTTACATCGGTCAGGTACGAATAGTACTCAGTAACGACTGTGTCACGATTTTTTAAGTCTATATAATATGTTCTCGGAACAGTCTAGTCGCAATGGCCATCGGCAGGCCCTATCGCTCGTAGAACTGAAAAGAGGGAAAGGTTCTCGAGTGGCGACTACGAACCGGAAGACGCAGCCCGCCACTAGGTGGACCGACACGATCTGGCGAAAACTGCAGGGAGGCGATGGAGGCGAGCAGTTGCTCAAGGTGGTGCTTTCAGGGGAGATCTATGTTTAACAGTGGACGTCTTCAGGATGAGATGATGTTCTCATAAACTATTGTCTTATTTTTGACCGTTAATCTTGCAAGATTGACGGTCTCAAATAAGACAATAGTAGACAAGTATACAATAATTAGTAGACAATAATTTATAAGGTTTTGGAAGGATTGCTCCTGTAATATGGAGTGAAAAACTTTAGCTATCTATTTATGTAAATTTCTTTATACTTAAAAACGTTTAAATGTGGTTGTCATATCCGCTCCTGACCCGTGGTATAACCGCTATTTTCACCTGGCTATATTCACAGAAAAATATTTTTAGCCATGGTACAACCGGTTGTACCACGAAATAGTAGCTTTACCTAAAATAATATATGGTTTAACTGGGGGTTTAACACTAAAATGTAAGTTTTACCCAAAACCCAACTGGTCGAGCTATTACAGTTGTAGTTACCGAATATCTATATCACAATCTGAGCAGATCATAACCACAACAAAACACGAACAATTTATCAGTGGTTCACTGAACCAGACACCTATTCCTCGCATCACAGCGCTCGCGCAGATGAGAAGCTATTATCTAATAATGAGTGCAATGAGACACGCCCCCGCAAGCTGCGTGTGCGCAGTGGGGCAAATGTGGGGTGTTAATAGTGCTGCATAACGTACGAAAAATAAGGCATTTCGTCCCGGTTTAGCTATTTCATACTAGAAGCCGAAGCCTCACTACAAGGCCTTGTACAGTTTTAATTAGACTATTTTTTTAATGAAATGATTATATAATCTTTACATAGATTACTATTTCTATTTTTCTATTTTTATTGTTACTATGTTCATTGTAATAACTGTGTTATTCGCAATTTTACATAAGTATGTAATTGTACAACACATTAATTAATTAATAATAATTAGTGAATGTTTTACTGAAATTGTCATTAATTAGGAAAGATGGTTACTTACACTTTAGTTACTTACACTTTTGTCCGGCGGAGGGCATTGGTATGCCAAAACACAGGTTCTCCTAGTTTGGGTACTAATGTGTTCCAACCAGGATTTAATAGTTTTAGATTTACTCATTTAGACCACCTATTTCATGATTAAGTGATGTTTGTAAACATTATAATAAATTTCATTTCATTTCATATATACTGGATAATGGCTCATTATCCAGTATATGCAAAAGTTGATAGATAATTGTCCCTAGTCTGATATTTATTTTTATATAGTAAAAAAAAATAATTAAAAGTTACAAATTCCACAAAAAAAAAATACAAATGTAATAAATATTTATGAAGTAATTATTTTATTTCTGTTAGACATGATTTCGATCACACTCTAAAACACTTGAAATGTCCACACATATTTATTTTTATTTATTTACTCAAACAAATGCTCACAATCTTCGCAAGAGAACTAAAGTAACCATAATTCATAATTAGCAAGATGAAGTGACTGCCACTTCAATTTGCTACTAATGCTTAAGGGCGGGCCACATCGCTTGTAGAACTGACAACCATTGGGGAAGAAAGGTTACAGAGTGGCGACCACGAACTGGAAGAGGCAGCGTAGGCAGGCCCCACACTAGGTGGACCGACGACCTGGTTAGAACCGTGGGAAGCCGATGGATGCAAGAGGCAAGCAGCCGCTCTTTGGAGGAAGCCTATGTTTATCAGTGGACGTCTTCAGGCTGACGATGACTAAAACAAAATGATGTTTTTACATATAATTTAACTTAAGTAGAATGTACAAACTTGATGGGTTTATTATACTTTAGGTGTGTAACTGAAAGATAGGTCTTCAAACTTTACCAATTGAAAGTCGGGACAAAAGGGTAGCATAGAATCCGGAGTCCCGACATCTCCACACTATAAATGAGTCGTTTCAACTTGTTAAAACGGCAGAAAATTAGTTATCCTACGCATCGCGTGCAAATACAGCGTCGTGGCATAGTAATGTTACAATTAATTGAATTATTAAAATGATTGAATATATTCATTCAATTTAATTTGTTGTAGGTAACATAGACCATCGTTATAAAGATTTGTGTTCGTGGTTGGTTTTGCAGTTTTTATAAATCGTGCGCAGTTTTTTTCAAGAGAGAGATTTAACTAATCTAAATATTCTCACCAACCTAAAAACAGAATATTATTTTCTCTGTGATCTCTGGACCGAACCACGTGACTTTTTAGTAATTTCACTATAGTGCCGTTACGGAGATCATTGCCGCAAATTCCCATAATATTGACCATATTACCACATCTATGGGGGATATAAAAGCATTTTTAGAGCTAATAGGTAGGTGTTTGTGTACAAAGGTATTTTACTGAGTCTGTTGACTTTCCATACAATGAATACCTAAATTCACGCATGAAACAAAAATTATCCCAACACACACAGTTAGTCAAATTGAAAGGGATCCCTCAGAGGGTACGTATTTCCTACACCTTTGAAACCTCCGTATCACAATCCTGGTTCTCGGAAACCGGCCCAATGGTTACCTTCACAAATGGCTCTTTGTCACAAAAAAATGCCAGAGGAAAAAAATAAGTGGGTGAAGGCAGTATTACAAATAACAATAAACTGGGTTCCGTATTATTAAGTCATTAAATATTATACACATAAATGTTCTTGAAACTTTCTAATTGTTTAAGAGTTCCGAGTGGCACTGTTATGGGCGGCCGTTAATGCTTAACATCAGGCGAACGGCTAGCTTGTCAAGCCTTTCAATTTAAAAAATTAGGTACATGCTTTGTTTCCTACTAGGTATATTAATTGATTAACCAAGATATCTCATTGTCTTTATTTAGTCAAGATAAAAAAGTTGGTTAAATAATAATAATATACATTCGTACAACCCAAGTTTATTTGTCACAATATTTGGATTTACTGTGGGTTCCTATAATGCGATTCAATAAAGAAAAGAATTGAAAAGAACATACATTTCTATTGCTGTCTCATACTCTCTGTACTTAAACACATTAGTAGAAGAGGAAAAATAAGTGTTTCATGTTTGCGATTCAGATGATTCAGATTCGTTTCTTTAATGGTACACGTTATACCAGCATAACTAGGCCAAGTAAATCTAGTAGTATAGAAATCTTTGAGTGCTTTCATGGCTTTTTTCAGACTCACTCACTGGTCCCTAAATATTCGCAATCATTTGTCCATCAACCACAATGGCACACCGTTAGGCGGCCGGCGCAGGATGCTAAATAATTATACATTTACATCGCAATACGGTACTGTATTGAAAACGACATACTTTTGCACGGCATTGATATTACTTATAGTGATGGGAAAAGTGTTACTGTGTAATCTTTTATGCTGAATAGTGTGTGATTGCATTATGAACGTTGTTAGTTAATCTTACTTATGTACCTATGCATAATGTTTTACCCAATTTAGAAAATGTTCAGGAGTTATTGTATCAATTCACGTTCATAATTATTATTATTCTTATTTTGACAGTTCTTAAAACTGTCAAATTAAGTTAAAATATTCTTATTTATAATAATAAAAACTAAATAACAAATTTTAAGACCTCATATTATAATACAACTAACTAAAAAATAAAATGGACTAAAACTAAATTAATCTAAACTAAAATAAACTACTTATTTAAATCTAAAGTAAAAAACTATACAATAAGTAAACTTAATCTAAAAAGCCAGTACCAGTGGGCAACGTGCCCAAAATACTGGCGGCATTGCCCCGTTTTTGCAATGCTTAGCCTTTGCGCCAAATATAGACCAGCATTTTGGTCACATTCAAATTAAATTTTATATTTGCAACTGTTGTAATTTGACTCATATGAAAGATACGACCATTTTTTCATAACTTTTTAAAGATAAATCATTTATTTTAGGATTTTACACAAAAAATAATTAACACCAATAATTACTTCTTAAAAGTACGAGATAAGTAAATCGATAGACGGAACAGAGTTAAGGGGTTAGTTACGTAAATTAGCTAAACGAATTGAGTTTTGTCAATTCAACTTAAACACAATTATCCTTCTTCCTAAAACAATTAGTAAAAGTTAAGCTGCATTGTCCGCTCGCTCATTCAATTTGTTCCCTATATTCAATTATCAACAATTGTTCCGGACTTGCAAACAAGGAAATAACATTTTTGAGGAAGCTCTTCGTAACACATTCAGAATTTTAATGAAGGCTATGTACATGGATTCAAATATAGGAGCATTGTGTTGCAAATTTCCTACATATTTATTGGCTCTATAAGAAGTGTCTGTTAGTCTGACCAATTTAATGTATCGTACATTTTGTTAATAATTAAAAATGTAATATTCAATAATAATAACTATAATTAAATTACTCAAGCTCATTATTAATACTGACATCATTACGTAATTAAATTAAGTTAAATCCTATATGAATATTTTTACGCCTGCACCTATAGGCAGAATTTTGTTGGAAGAATTATGTGCTGATCATCTTTGCAATACTATAACCCAAAATTCTTACAAATAAATTATTTCATTTCAACTACAAATTCAGTTTTTTTTTTTAACTTTCACGGTTGTTTACTACGTTTTTACGGTAAATATCCCGTAAGTACTATTAAAAACGTACAAATTCAGTGTTATGTATTTTCTGAATAATTAGATTTACGTACCTACTATGAAATTGCTATTGTTCATACTGGCTCTTGAATTATTTTACGCTAGATAGTTTGATTTATTTTCTGAATAATTAGATTTACGTACCTACTATGAAATTGCTATTGTTCATACGGGCTCTTAAATTATTTTATGCTAGGTAGTTTGATTGCAAGATTTACTCGGTTGTTAAAGTTAAACTCTTGTCTCAATTTTGAATGCTTATTGGTTGAAAAAGCCGATGATCAACAGGCAACCAATGAGCGTTCAGTATTTCAAAGTTGACAAGAGTTTAACTTTAACAAACGTACCAGAAACCGGGATAGTCAAATTGATTGATATAGCATGTCATTCAATGTGTTTCTTTCTTTTTAAATCGCAAAATATAAATAAATAGTAATTATCAAAGCAAAACCAAGCAACAATGAAACAAATAAATATACTACGAGCACACAACAGTGTCAGCCTTAAACCTAAATAAACTTTAATTAAAAGTTTCAAACATACGCAATTTGTGTACCCCTATGCAAGTTGGAATATAACAAATTGAAATTTCATAGGTCAAAACCAGAATATTTACAACTGATAAAATAACATCAAACCAATAGCAGTCACTTTTAATAGTTATCGTGACAATCATATTATGACAATGACACATTCCTGGCTGGATTAGTATGTATGGTTTGTCCCATCACTAGAATTTGAAGCATTGCACTGTACTGATTGGTGAATGTGCTGTAATTTAGCGGAAAATTGTATTCGAATTGCAAATTCAGAAGCAGGTCAGAGGATGAGTGGTAAGAAGAATATTTTTCATTAATCATTGTTTTGCGTTCTAGTTTTTGTTATGTTTATGAGATGAGTTAAGTAAAAAATACCTATAAAGGTATGCAAGATATTGACATTTTAAAAGAGTTTTTAACTGAGAATGTAAAAATTATTCATCGGATGGAAACAGTACTCAGATTTTTCAAAATTAATACTAACACATTTATAAATTCGCATTATTTACCTCTACCATAATTTTCAGAGAACAGCGATAGTTATTTCTTGATAACATGCCTAAACTTTTGTTTAAAACTGAAAACAAAAAACACGACACTATGCGAAACCAAATATGTCACAAGCAAGGTCATGCCAGAAATGTGCAAAATTCGTAGATATCTCAGCACCCAAATATTCAGTAATGGTACACAAAACCCAAATATTCATAAACTTCTTGGAAAAACTGTAAGGTATTTCCATGTTCAGTTGTGACAAAATGATCTTCGGCTTCTATTCTGTAATGATTCACATATACTCAGAAGTTACGTTATCGTTTTTTATACCTACTTATGAGTTTATTTTTTTATTCATGGAATCGCTGAAAGCTGTGGGAGTAGGGTGTAGATAAGTATTTAGTTAAAACAGCTTTTTAATACGAAACGGGCATCCTTTTATAAGTTTTTATATTGATAACTACATGAAGTAACCCATCAAATGCTATCGTCTTGCATGATAGAGACAATACTTAGAGCCCATGAGTGATATTGCCTATACATACATTTTAATTAAACGAATAAATGAATAAATAAATTTAGCGTTTCATATTGGCGGCATCCATTTGGATAGATTAATAATATTTACGTTTGACTTTTTTAAAATAATTATGTTTCTTGTTCTAGTTACAACTACTTTTCTAGGTGGCTCTAATATAAGAAGATATAAAAAACTTAAAAAGAAGACGTAGGACCATAGCGAGAGGTAGAAAAGTGTTGTTGACACTCCTCATAAAAGGCTAAAATTGTCCCCTGAATTCCTAATGTCTTTTTTCCCCACAAAGTGAGCGGATTTTCTCACAAGCGACTTGTCTAATGGCTACTGGAATCTACATATAGTACCCGGAACTGTCAGTGTTATATTTCTCAGAAGTCATGAAGAACAGGACCGATTTCTGGCATGAATTCCATTTCCAAGCCTCAAATTACACTTAATAACCATAATTTTAATCTACACAATTCTCTTATAACCCCAAAAATGTTTCTAGATTTAATAATGCCACCTAATCAAAAACAGTGACCACATAATATTCGTTCTTTTGTCCTATCCCACAACAGGGCGTTTAAAAAAATTCGGTTCTTGGGGTTGCGGTTGAAATCATCATCTAACCTAACCTAACTTTGAAACTAATTCCTGCTGTAGAAGTTGTAAGCAATGATGTGCTTTAACATAATTTGAAACAAGATATAAATCATAGTGCTTTACAATCTTTGTCATCATTTAAACATTATTATACTGGTTAGTATAAGTAACATTGAGTGGTTCAGTTATGGTTATCATCATCATCAATAGCCTGAAGACGCCAACTGCTAAACATAGACCTCCTCCAGAGAGTGCCACTTTGAGCAGCTGCTGTGACGATGTCATCCTCCTTCATCATCATTTCAGCTATTCACCTGCTTTATTAGTTTTCGCATCAAATATTGGCCTCACATAATCTATATTTAAATTTTAAATTAGAACATTAGTCGCATTCTTTTCATTTTCCATTCATTCAACCGCCGAGGCGGACAGTCCTCGTTTGTGCTTAACCAATTTTCATAAGATATCTGTTACTAACAGTTTGAAGTGCTATTTGTACCTCAAGTTATATTGTTACTACTAGTTGTTCCGTAAAAGTTCAATTGGGAACAAGTTGTGATCTTATTTTCAGCATTTCGGACCATAACCACCTTAAATTATTGTTATACGCTACAATAAACCCAGTTCACCGCGATCTACAGTTTCATTTCAATAGTTCCGGATATCCCACTAGATACTACGTGTTCCCGTGAGCGCCTTCCCCTATCTGAGCTACCGGGAAGAAGCTTTGGGGGGACCTCCGGGACACTGCTCGCGTCCTGTATCCATCCGCTCCCCGCGTATTTCACCAGATCGTCGTTCCACATAATGGGGAGCCGGTCTACGCTGCGTCTATGATATTTGAGCTGTTCAATCCTTTTCAGAGGAGTTCGGAATCAACCCAAAGTTATTCTCACTTTTTTCTCTGATCTGAAAGACCATGCATTTACTTAGCATTGTAAAGTAAGCCGTGACTTGAAGCATACTGTTCACAATTTTTTAGCAGCTTAGTTAAAAAATAACCATATCATCCGCGTAACCGTTGCTGATATTGTACACGCACACATCAATCAATATGGCAACCAAGACGAGTGGTATAGAGTGGTGGAGTAGTACTCTTAGCGCTAAGAGTACATTCTCATATGTAGGTGGAAGAGCTTTGGTGAAATGAACCCTCTCTACCTCACCCCACACTCCATGTCTTATGATGGCGAGTTTTTTTTTATGCTATAGGTAGCAAACAAGCATACGGCCCTCCTGATGGGAAGAGGTCACCGTAGCCTATGGACATCTGTAACACTAGACGTGCCACTGATGCGTTGCTTACCCTGTGATAATACTCTTTTGAGTACTTTAATATTTTGGCAAACGTAAGATTTCCTAGCAATTATAAATAACAAATATCATTTAGTTGATTGATTATTAAAAAGTTGCACCTCTATGAAAGCCTTACGTTGTGCGGCTCTTATTCTTGTATCCTCTTAGTTTGTGCTCTTATTCCTTGTGTTTTTGCCAGCAATTCCATAGTTACTAAAAAATAAAGCTTGCATAATAATTACTGCTTGGTGGCTTTAGCTTTAGACAAAATGAATGCTAAATAGACAAATAGAAAGTGATCTATCTTTTCCATTAAACTCTAGTAGTTGCGACTTCAGCGACAGTGCGATAGCGTGTCTAATAGGTCGCCTGCGCGGTCGCGACACGCGCGCCTTTTCAAATCGTAGCTATTTTGTTGAAACGCCCCGTTAATGTCCTACAGTTGCAAAATAATATAGTAATACCACGCTTATTTTAAATTAAACCGATTGAAATGGATTTTCTATTTTTCCATTAACAATTCTCGGTTTCAGTTCGGTGAAGTGCATAATACTATACTGTTTCAGTAAGGAGTGTTGTTTTGACTAACTCAAGTCAATCGTAAGCGCTTATAAAATATTCATCATCATCATCATCATCATCAGCCTGAAGACGTCCACTGTTGAACATAGGCCTTCCACAAAAAGCGCCACCTTGAGCGACAGTTTGCCTCTAGCATCCATCGGCTCCCCACGGTTCTGACCAGGTTGTCGGTCCACCTAGGAGGGGGCCGGCCTACGCTGTGGTCGCCACTCGAGAAACTTTCTTTCTTAAATATTAGCAAAGCCTAATTAACCATTTCTAACATCGGTATTTATGTCATCGTTTGCTTCGGTTACTACTTTGATGGGTGACCAATGACCATGCTGGAGGGCACTTTAATCGTTGATCCAATCAGCTGTTGTCATATGACAACAGTCATTGAACCAAATTCTACTGTACTGTATCTAACTGTTCTGGAAATAAACTTATTTTTATTCTTATTCTTATATTCTTATTCTAATTAAAAAGCCTTTTTTTTTCTTTTTTTTTCATGAGAATGAATGACGTGACGAGCTGGTCGTTCACCTGATGTTAAGCAATACGGCCGCCCATAACAGTTGCAGTGTTACTCGGAACTTTAAAATAATAAAGTTTCGCGTGACACTGCACTGCGCACGTCATCCTGAGACATCACACAGTCTAGTAATCAGATTACTACACTGTGTAATCAGGTCATAAAGTCTCATTTGCCCAGTAATTTCACTAGCTACAATGCCCTTCAAACCGGAACACAGTAGTGCTTGCACACTACTGCTTGGCGGCAGAATAACTGGCAAAGCGGTGGTACCTACCTAGACGAACTTTGCAGAAAAGTCCTACCACCTAGCCTTGGGGAGGTCTAAAGATTTTAACACTAGACCATCTGAAAGGAACACAGTCATGCTCGCCTTTCAGTCAAAAAGCACCTGTCCCTGCTACTCGATTCGTTAGCTACCTTAACAAGATAATCAGCAAGATTAACAACCACTTAAAACCAGATCTTACACCTGCATTATCGCACAACGAACCAGCAAATCGCCATAAACGCCATAAGGCTCATAATTACGAAGAGAATCGCACCGTAACATAATAATTAAAAGTGTACAATTCCGACCATTTAACGGAACGTTAAACAATATCTCTGTACAGTCGTGTGGAAATGCGAAAGAGATTAATATGACCCGCTGGTAGGAATTTCTATGAAACGCGCTTGAGGTATGCGCTGTAGTGAAAGATGGAATGAACTTTGATACGCGACAGTTTAAATCGATATGGCTCGGTCGGAACTCGGAACGTTCAATGAAGTATATGTACATGTTAGCTATTTTGCCCCATTTTTAGGTTCATTGTAATTGTAGTACTTTCATGTAGATACACATAAAAATGTATCTTTGTAACGTTAATTTGTCCTTTAAGCAAGGTATTTATGCTAGCTTTAATAAAACCATTTTGGAATTAAACTGATGGTAGGCAATTACTAACGTACAGTCTAAAGCAAAGGTTGATATGTATTGAAGGGTTCATACGTCAGGTACTAAGAAAGTATTTATGAAAATTCAACCACTAAAGGAAGCTCGAGATTGAATGAACACATGTATGTAAAACCGCGGGCTGCTTCTAACAACAAAAAGTTCAGAAATTAAAGGATACAACAGAGTATTTTCTGCTTCCAATTCTATGAACCTACCATTACAGTTGCAAATTGTCGCTAGTTAATGTCTTGCAGTACATCGCAGGGTTTACTCTCGCAGCGTGCGCGATGCGTGTGACAGTTGAGAGTTTGCCAAAAACGTTAGCGCGAGCAACTCGACGGCGCATTAGCACAGCGGGTTGGATTCCGACAGTAGAACATTACGGTTTGGTAGCTTTTGCGCTGGGGAATATTCTAGAAACACGAAAACTAGTAGTAAACGAGCGTGGTCCGACAGTCAGTAGTACAGTAGACCTCCCCCTCTAATAGGGAGTCGCTTTGAGGCAACTTACACTTCGCTATTATTTCCTAGAAAATTTATATAAAATAATCTTAATTTACAACAAAGTTTTATTAGATATTCTATATAGAGATAATTTAATAGATATCGCTGAATATTGAATTCACAACTTCCTTTAGGTCCTGGTATGTAGGGGTAGGTTTGTAGGCAGTAGCCTTTACTTACGAAGCGAAAATGATCAAACTTAATAATCATCGTCTCACACACACTACAGAAAAGAAAATTGGCAGCAGGACAAGGCCATAGGTACTTTGTATCATTAAGAAGCTGAAATGCTTAAGCAGAGAAGTCAGAAGCCTCTAGGCAGCTTACAAATCTCTGACATCAGGTACTCACCACTTTTCTACCCGAGATGGATGTAAGGAATTAGATAAACAGCAACTTGTAGAGATTAGATTTATCAAGTTACGTTACAGCTATGCTAGGGATAATCATTAGTGTCTAATACTCAAATTTTATCCAAAGTTTATGGACATCACAGTGTGCGTCATTAATGGCTTTACTAATGAACTTAATTTTAACACTCTGGTCGTCGATGACAGACAACCAACCCTGATCAGGTCAGCCACCCTGGCCCGCCTCAAGGTCACATCACTTGGATGTTAATAAGCATACGTCTGCTTGTCTGCCGTGTCTGCACGGTTTCCTGTGTTTCCTTCCATCAATTTGTGAATTCGATGTTACGCCTGGACCAGTGTGTATCAGATCAGATCTTTATTTGGGTAAATACATTTTGTTTAATTATGGATTAATGAATGCCTTATAAGACGTCGTATTCTACGTTTTTACTAGAATAGTAGAATAGTAGTACAGAAATAGATACAGATCTATAAATTGATCGAGTTGACTTGAGCGCAAATCATCGTCTCAACTCGCGAGACGAATAAGCATCTCCAGAATCTACATTTCAAACAAGCGTATCTCATTCCCAACAGCAATAATTACTAATATTTCTAAAATATGCAGCTTGACATAAGAACCATTTTAAAGTGATTATAGAGGACAATTTGGAAATGGACAAGTTAAGAAGTGGCCCAAACCAACCGAAATAGGTTTTTCAGAGCAAAAGACCAAGCTCAAGGATCAATCTCCATGCAAAGGATAAATAGACCTGTGAGGCAACCAGTTGAATTTTAAGGCCAACATTTTGAAATGCCTACCTAAGTACCAACTCTACCCGATCATTTAAAATCTGAGCAGGATTTAAACTCTGCTTATTTATCCTAATGTCGAATTGGCCAAGAAGAAGTAAATAAAGCAGTAGATAAAGTACCGCTCAAATGTGCACTGTGCAAGCCTCAAGGTTTCAAGATGGCGCACACCAAATAATCTCGTTGGTTCGTGTCTTACATCAAAAGGAAATGCACCGTTTATATTTGGCGCGAAATGTAAACTGCATTCGCTGTTTATCTGAAAACAGTTTCCCAACTGAACCGCTTTCGGAAGAGCAACGAAGATGATAGAAACTTGGATTTCGCACTTTTGTTTGTGACCACTATAATAATTATATTGAGTCGTTCAACCTTGGCTACTTTCCTCAAAAGAATTCCAACAAATTGTTTTATCACAGAAAAAACCCTATCAGCTCGTGTGCAATAATGTCGATAGATATTCCTATTTAGAACAAAACCGAATAAAAACCTGTATTTAGCAGCAAAAAAATCTGTGGGTTAGTAGCCTAATTTTCTCGTCCTTTACATAATAAGAATAGTCGCATGCGTGAATGTGTGTAAGACGATTGATGGCCTCTTTGTACCAAGATCCACGACTGTATCCAATGCGCTCCCAGTGTAAACTGCATCGCCTGCCAAGGTTAAGATCTGCTCGTATATTCGACGCTCTTCGTTTTTGACGTTTGTCAAATTACTAACAGCGTTGGACGCTGGATTTAGTGAGTTTCAAATATGTTTTGAAAATCTGTGTATATTATAATCACAAAATGTAGCCATGATTTTCAAAATTCTGACTTTGACGCAGGGAAGTCTCGGGCTGACATAAAAGACCGGATCGCATTATTGCGTTACAATAATGCGATCCGGTCTTTTATGTCAGTTTTAAGTATATGGTTATAATTTGACATTTGGGACAAATACCTATTCAGCGCTAAGTAGGAATTTTCTCTTAAGACACACTACCTGCCTTACATTATTTTCACATAAGAGTATACAAACTATAGAGCATTCCACAATAATGAAGTATTAAAAATAAATGATTAAAAGTAGTATTGTAACAACCCCCCCTATCCCCCCTATATTCATATAATTATAATTTTATCTTTAATTTACCGAACCTAAATACCTAAGTTTAAATAAACTATAAATTGAATTAAATAACCACTAACAATCTAATACCGTTAGAAAGAACCTAAGATTAATCTAAGCTTGTTGTATGTTTTAGATTTGTTATGGCCAAGTGATCGTCTCCTAATAGTGGTAGAACCCGTACGATGTGATAATGAAGTAATCCAAATCCTTTTAAAGTAATGAGACAATTCCTAGCTAACACCTACTCAATACGCGATTATTTTAGTAGAATGGAATTTCTTTATTTTACTAAGCTTTGCAATCTGAACCTATGATGAGCGCTAATCCTATATCTGCTGGAAATATCGAAAACGTAGATTGCTCCAAAACAACTCACATTAACCTAATTTAGAAAACCTGAAGTACTTTCTATAATTGACCTTCAGAACCATACTTCAAGTGTATATATCAGAATCTTTTAACGAATACTACCTAAAAATATAAAATTCCCGTTTGTTACACTTCCACTATTCGGCCCAAAAATTCCCACTTGTTACAAAAATGTTATCATTCCTACCGGAAATGCTTACAACCCATTCTACCATTCCCTTACGCCTACTTTAAACATATTAGCGAAGTCATGATAAACCTCTTCTGCTTATCATGACGCCATCTTCTGAGCCCCAATTCCAAACTATAAATTAATCCTAAACCTAAATCTGGTTTATTAAAGTGGCCTTCTATGATGATAGTCTAGAATTCGTTGCCCTTACTTTCCTACGTTATGCTCTATATTATAGATTAATAAATAAAAACATAAGTAAAACTCAAATTATTTATTGAAAAAGTTATTTCAAACGATTATGAATTTAGAATTTACTTTATCGGAATAGTTTAAATTATAATTTAAATTATAAAATAATTTTATAGAATTAAAGTACCCAGAGGAAATAATTAAATATTAAAATTATGTTGTCGTTCATAACTAACTTTGAGTTTTAAAAATATATCCGGAAACTTCGATTACTCCTGATTGAGAAGAAGCCCAAAGAAACTCCTCAAGGTTTATCTTTTTTTTTTATTTTTTTTTTTATATTCGTTTCTTTTACAATATTTGATTTTACAATAATTATAAAGTCGAGTTACGAAGCGATATAATATTTTTGGGAAACCGTAAATTTAGAGTTAATACATCTACCGTCGAGATTAAATACTATTATCTATAAGAAAACACATGACCTTTTAAATAAGTTTCGAAGAATGACAATCAGACATGTCTTGATGAATCGTCCTACAAAGAAGAGCCCGTAGGTTATGCATTATGCGCAACCTCGCCGTGTGGAACCTCTGCTCCTCTCTCGAAGATTCGGCCGACATGAAATGGAGATTAATAATGTTGAATAAAAACTCAGGACATTTATTTCGGAGTAATTACACAATGATAATAAGTTGTATGCCGAGCTGAGCCGGGATCTGTTTCTGACATCGTGCAATATCGCTTCAGAGTATAATTAGTATATTTATATAAGTTTCTTATTTTGTGTTCCGTGTTATATTGTTCCTTTCGCGATATTGTGTGTTGGAAATAAAGATCATTTCGTTTCATTTCATTTATTCCTAATCATTGCCATACCCGTATTTATTGATATTATAATAATATTATGCATATATTTTGGATACTATAGACATTGAACCGTTTATGCATTCTCAGGCTGACTTTGCTTCTCCTGAACTTTCATAGAAATCATCCATATAACTAAGACGTATTTCAGTATAATGAAATATGCTAAAGTTATGTTTGATCCGTAGAACAAAGTGTATGTATTGTAAGTTGTAAATATATTATTGATATCAATTATGAACAAGACGTTATTCTCATTCGAATTTATACAATTAGCTATCCTATCCGTGTGGTAAGGAGTCACTAACAGGTACTGCTTATGCTTGACCCATATAAATACGAAGGTCAATAATTAACTATTGAAAAATATTATAAAGTTGTAAAATAAAAGTTAGTTTTTATTGAAAATTCATTAAAACAATGTCAAATCTAAACTTCACCAAACTGAACTATGCCCATAGATTTGAGATAAATAAATATATTGCATCTTATCTTATAAGATCTTTGCCTATCTTTGACCCTCAATATCATCATCCTGAAGATGTCATTATCATCAACACCATCATCATCATCACCAGCATCATCATAAACCCATGTCACACTGTGCAGCCGTTAGTCTTCCGCTTCCTTCGACTTGCCACGGCTCTGGCCAGGTCAAACCTCATCATCATCATCATCACCACCATCATCCTGAACCCATGCCACTCTGTGCAGCCGTTAGTCTTCCGCTTCCTTCGGCTTCCCACGGCTCTGACCAGATAGTAGGCCCATCCAATGGACCAGCCTACACTGCGTCTTCCAGTTCGTGATCGCACTAGCTTGATTGAGATAAATACCTTTTACCTATTACGGAAGACCTTAATCTAATTTTCCAGTTTTTACCATATAGGCGCATGAAAACATTACCTATTTTGAATTTACTAGAATGATATTCAAATACGCTCGTGATACTTACAATAAATAAATAGGGAAAAGATTTCCTCTCCACCTCTGTGTTTCCTTCATGATCCGACGAAAGAAAACTCTACCTGCTTTTGCTGAATCCATGACAACATTGTATGTTATTGTATGATAAAATTAGTGTGATAAATATACATCAAAGTATGCTTCAATCTTCGTGCGGGAATAAGATCTTTCGATCATATCCGTGATCACAACAACAACCTGCTAAGAAAATAATTATTGACTTATACTAAAACGAACTACAACAATATTCCCAATAATTATCCAGTTAGGATTAAGCCAAAAAACCATTATATCAAACTAAAGTGATAAGTAAGTATTCAAATACATTCACGATGTTTTACATCACCGCGTAAAATAAAATCTTTCATCTCCTTCGTGTATGACGATAGGTTTCTTTCGGCTAAAGAAATGTGCAGTGAATAGCACTAGTTTCCCTTCTACAATAAAATCCCCTGCCATCATCAAACCTTTCGCCTAGAGTGATGTCCACGATGATCTTGTGCTACAATATGCATCTACACTCATCATCAAGCTCCTGCCGACTAGGAAATATGCAAAGAATATCATTGGCTTTCCCTTCTGTACATTAAAACCATCTGCCATCATCAGACCATCCGCTCAGCGTGTTGTCCACGACGATATTGTCCAACAATAAGCATTTTCACTCAACATCATCCTACAAGGAAAGCTCTACGCATTCCGTTCTGTACATTAAAACCTTCTACCATCATCAATCCACCCGCTCGGCGTGTTTCCCAGGTCGTTCTTGTCCTACACTAAGCATCTGCACTCAACATCAACTTACAAGGAAAGTACTAAGCTCTCCAGGGAACATTTTCATAACTGACATCTCTAAATCTTGGGTAAAACTAATTACTTTGCAAATACTAGCTACGAAATAATGTAATAACTTCCCTCAGTTGATATCGGTTCATATCAACTTCTTGATTCATATTTTCCTCCGTTAGGTTTCCATAATTCCTAGACCTCTCCACTCCTGTAGTTAATACCTATCTTTGTCAATCTTCCTTTTCGTTATAAATTTTGGTAATTTCTAATATGAAAAGAAAATCCCCCGTTTTTCCTCTCTATTCCATTCGTACACCGTTCACACATTTTTCTGAAAAATAAAATCAGGATAAAACTTTATTTTTTGCCATCTTTCTTTTTCATTTCCTAATCACAACCCCCGACATCTCCCAATCTGAAATTATTTGAAAAGTCTTTGACACATTCTAGACTGCTAGCTTGCGATTTTAAGTATGAACCTTATTAGTGTGAAATGTCATTAAAGAGTTTTTATTCTTTCCACTATTGCCTCATTTTACCTTTAGATACCTACTCTTACACCTATCTCTATGTCCTATACCAGTTAGTGCAGTATTGAACGAATATTTGCTTTATTATTAACATGTGAAATGATTTGATTTAAATATTTTTATGATAGAGATAACATTTCTTATATTTGTGACGTCACGAGACACCCTGGATCGTTACAGTACCTATAATGACTTTTGTAGCAGTAAGTCCATCTCCGCACAAGCATCTACGCAGAAAACAAATCATTTAAAACCCGGAAGCTTCAACTGGCTCGTTGCCAATCCCTGTACAAGGTACATAGAAATGCTTTCTGTCATACATCGCTTGATTAACATAAAACATGCGCTTGCGCACGCTAGAATGGTCTTCCGGATTTTTTCATAGTTACCTATAGCGGAATTCCAGCCCGCATGGCATTGAACACTCATTGTCAATGTTCAGATAATAGCAGGTTTTTTACACCGTCTGTACGTTTAACCGACTTATTTTTTGTGTTGATAAGAGTTGAAATTTTACTGTTCAAGGTGATGTCAGTAATAGTTTTATAGATGAAAAAACATGTTTCTGGTTAATTATTTTATTTTTTGTCCTATGGCGCCAATTTTGTTATATTATAATTTAATACTTACGTATAATTGATAATTGTTACAGAATTGAGATTTGCCATTACATTTAAAGGTGCTACTTCATTAACAGTATTAGCTATCACATCATTATTTTTCATATTCACAAACGTAATCTATATTTTAGGAGGTTGATCAACTTTGAAAATTACCTCCTGATTTATGGTAAACTAGATCAACCTGCTCTCTCTGGAATATTCAGAAAGACATGTGATATATTTTCACGTCTTTAATAGTTTTATAGCGCTTTCCGTAATAATTACGATAAAGTTACATTCAAGTAGTATACTGACCTTTGCTTATCACAAAAACAGCTATAAATCATACGATGATGACATACCAACATCAATTTACAAACTAAGCACAAACCGCAAGAGAAGCCACACCACAAACTTGTACTCAGATGTGTAACAAACAATCGCTATTTGTCACGCCGCTCTGACATAACGTATGTACATAATTACCAGTCACCGTGGCTATGTGAACTGGCACCGCAGGCAAATGATTGAGAAATAGGAGCAAAGAAAAAAAATTGTATTCAGCTAAAGAAGAACAAAACATTCACAAAAAGGCTTTAGTATATAAACCGTTTCTAATACAAAACAAATCGCTCTTATAATTATTAAGTTTTTACTTTAGTATGCACGAATATGTATTCAAGCCTACTAAAAAATTTAAATGAAAATGTTGACCCATTACCGTTCTAACTTTCATAAATACATGGCATGTTGCATTCGCCTTCGGCAAAGGAAATTGTACACTTGATACGGTTCCCAATGCAATTATCCAGCCGAATAGATAATCACTATCTACAGACTTTAAAAGACAAAACAAAGTGAACCATAGACTCATTGAAATAAAGTTGTTAATTTATGTACTTCTGGATAAAATGGGTAGAATTGTCAGTACAATGAATGTAAAGGATATTATAAAAAAATATAAAATAGTACGTTACGTTTCAATCGCCAACTGAAACTGAATGAGTGCAATGAACTAAGTATACGAAGACGAAGTAATTCGTACGATAATAAAATTTCAAAAATCAGTGTAACTTTTTTACCTATTTAAAATGTGATTAAAACAACACTCAATTAAAATTTAAACATTTACGAAGCTTCGTAGTACGATTGTGACGTTAATCAGACCTAGTTATTAACTTTAATTAAGAAATGAATTCAACGTAGGTGTGCAGATGTAAAATTATGTCTACCGTAAGTATGTGCCCTTCAAAATCAAAATAAAACGAACTGCAGATTCATGTCACGCGTCCAGTGCAGTCGAGTAAGATGTACAGTGACACTTGGTCTGTTCGGCATTTTACTGAAAGTTTTGTGTCGCTACTACTCAAGGTCAGCTATACTAGAATACTCCCAAATTCGTATAAACAATAAACATAAATAAGCTTGACTAATTTCGCAAACGTACAACACTACGAATAGAAAAGGAGCGCTTCAAGGCAGCATATTTGGGCCGCAATGTCAATGTCACTTAGATTGGGAGTTGGGACGGCTTTAAATGGGTCAAAAGATACTTAAAATCTATACCAAAGTTAAATGCAAGGGAATTACGTATTGTTTTGTTTTAAATTAATCTTTGTGTAGATTCAGGTCAAATTGTTTATGACCTGAGAAATTACGATAATCCCCTTATTTACAGCTTGAGCAACGTTATGTACGATAACGTTGAAAAACAGATACCTACCGTGAATTTAATGTCGTTAGAAACGATCATCGTTTGTTTCAAGATGTTGGCACTGTGTTTCTGAAGCAAGGATGTAGGTGACCTGTCTATTTTGAGGATTAATATAATACACTAGGGACGGGACAGGTCAAGGTTATTTGGCAGCAAACGATGTAGTGTGATACTTACAGGTCGTAGTGTTGTATGTAGATGATAGTAAAAGTCATCTTAATACACCTAAATATAAAACGTCATGTTCAAATCCAAACTAAACCAACACTTAACAAATAAGTAGAGCAGAATTGATGACTCTTCCATCTCAAAAAGGTCAGCTGCAACTTCAAGGGGATCAGAAGATGGACCCGCCTTCCTCAAGGATCAGAAAACTGCCCACTAACTTGGAAGGAGACGATGGATTCAGCAAGACTAGCACCAGCCAGCTCCAGGCCCTACACTTTCTATGGGAAGTGAAGAAGGCACTACGAGAGTAGAAAATGTATGAGAGGCTCAAAGACTACCGAGAGCTTGAAAATCAATACAGATGCTTTTTCAGAGTGAAAATTTTGAAACGAATCTTTTAATTTCTTCTTCCTACGAGGTGCCGAGAAAAGATTCTGTCTCTTAACAGAAAAAAGATTCTGTTTCGGAACCTCGCTGATGAAACTCTGTGGCGAGAGTCGAAAGGGGGAGTTTTCCAAATCCCTTCCCATTACCTACTTTTATGTTGAGTGACTTTTAAAAATTGTTTCGGTTCGAGTTATTTTTAAAAGGATCTCTGAACAAATTTACAGTGCATCCAGGTTACGACTTTTTGACAACACAAACACGACCGACATTTTATTTTGTAAAAACTTTATCGCAGTTATGTATTACAATCATAATTTATGCTTATAGCACATGAGACATTATTTGTTTAAATTCATTTTCGTCAGAGTTTGTTAATCTTGGTGGCGTCAGAGTGCCGTTAGTCATAAGTAATTTTCGGTGATTGACAGGCCGACTATTTTATAAGCTGATCAACCAATGTTACAGTTGCGCACAATACAAATAAAAAAAAATATTTCTTTAAACTTTTCTTAAGAAATATGCTGCTTTTTAGAATAGTAATTGCGATTTTGATTTGTGTATTATTTTTGATTTATATTTTTCAGTATTTTATCTTCCATTTTATAAGAAGTACAGTACAACCAAAGTATTTATGCACACGAGTATTAAAAAAACTTTATGGCACGCTAAATTGAATGGACATTTTAATACTCTCTATTGATGCAGTCTTTCAATTCACATCATCAAACTTTAATCCTCAAAATCTTTTTTATGATCTCCACCGACTTCCGTAAGCCTGAAAGCATCAGCTGCCAAAAGCTCATTTTACGGCTTTTGTAGCACCATGTATCATGTTTGCATGCGTTACTGTAAAAATACATAATTCAGTTTTTCTATATAGAACCAGCAGTAGTTACTATACTTACCATGATAATTATCATCCATAGTCTTTACCATACCAAAATAATTATCATAGTTTACTACAAGATGGATTGTGATAAATTAAAGCAGTATGTATGTGTAACAAATCTACATCTTTAATTTATTCTTCATTAAGTTTTGGCTGGAAGGAAATACCAAGCTTCAAGCACCTTTTTGTGTAGTGCCCGCGGTGTGAGAATAGGACCACTCCACTTCTTCCCGTGGGCGCCGTATGGAGCCGGTTAATGGAATAATATCCAGATGGACAGCAGCGTTTCCCTCGGTGCCTATATTAAAATCTTTTGTGATTACCAAGCCGCCTGCCAAACGTGGTGTTTATGGCGAATATCCCCTATGATAATTGTCTAGTGACGTTTCATGGAGGGGGCCTGTGTTCAGCAGTGGTCGTCTTCCCACTGTTGATGCGTGATGGTGTGAGGCACCTTTTTTAATAAAATAATATATATTTCTCCTTTGAGCCACGCACAATTTTGAGTCCCACTACTGTAGATAGATAGATAGATAGATAGATAGATAGATAGATAGATAGATAGATAGATAGATAGATAGATAGATAGATAGATAGATAGATAGATAGATAGATAGATAGATAGATAGATAGATAGATAGATAGATAGATAGACTAGAATCAAAAAAAAGAAGGTACGTAGGCGAAATTAATGCTAGGGAACTTAATGCTGTAGAGCTGAAAAGCTGAGCTTTGTGGCGTACCTGAGAGCGAAGTTATAATTACCCGAAGAGTAGAATAGCGTTAGCTAATGATGATATTTTAAGTGTCACCTAGTAACTACCTGTACAAACGACTTTCGTGTATTCCCGTGGCATATACACTTATCGTAAAAAACCTATGAAAACATGGTAGACTTATTGACGTTGTATCGATGTATTTGAATTTCAAAGTTCAAAGCAGAGCTTAGTTTTTATGCACCGTTCTAACTGAGCTTACGGTGGTCGGCGCGGACGTGATCCGACTTGTTGACAAATTGCCAAAGATAACGCTTTTGTGCAGAACACCAGATGAATTTTATGATTTATCATGGAAGGTATATTATATTTTGAAAGTTAAAAAGTTAAAAAAGCTTTTCTCTGCTGCCATCTATGAATTTCCATCAGCCGTAAGTTTTTAATAACAAGGTGCACCATTAGGTACATCTAAATATTGAAGAAAACTCAAAACTTGAAACAATTCATTGCAAAAGGTTATTTGGCCAGTGGTCTTTCCCTAGAGTCACAACATGCAGAGATTTAAAGGAGGGTAAAAAGATAACAACATATGATCAGCGTCAGAAGTCTTGCAAACCAATAACAGATGTCAACATATCTACTTACATACTACTATAAAATACCGCGATAATGAATTCAATAAATAAATAAAAATCTTACGTAAGTACTCAAATAAATTGTTTTAAAAATAATTTTGCCTTCGGTATATAATACGATTATCACATCTGCGTACCATTAGCATCCTTATTCTATGCCGCAGACCCATATCGACTACAAATTGCGTGGACTCCCACTCCTACCCGCACCAAAGAAAATAATATTGTTTCTTTCGCAAATATTTACCCTTTCTTTATTTCGTGTGTCTTTTACAGCGCTTCGTATACGGAACTCGAATATTGATGCCGGAGATGCCGGAGAATTAACAAGATACGGTTTAATATTTATTTTACTTTGTAGCATTATGTCTAAGCGTGCGATATAATAGGTAATGCACGATTGAATTTCTGGTTATAATAGCCCTATAGAGTAGGTAATTTTTCGTGAAAACATAAGGCCTAAGGCTGAGTTGCACCATCTTACTTTAACGCTAACGGTCACCGTCTACTCTTCGCCGGGCGGGCGAATGTCAAAATCTGACAGTAACTTTAACTGTGGTGCAACTCAACCTTAATTTTTGTCAATAAATCAATCTAATCTTTTATTTGCTTAAATACATGTGTAGTATAGGTATTACAATAAGCTTTTGAAAAAAGAAGAAAACTGAAAAAATCCATTAGATTCATCTCTATTTGAAAAGTACCACAGGAAGTAACAAACAAACAAAGAGAAACTATCGCTTCTATAATATTAATAGGATTAGGTTTGAATCTCTTCCCATACTTAACGTTACAAATCAAATTTTCCGCTCTAGTACGAGTATGTACTTTGTAACACAGTTCTCAAATCAAGCAAACGAGATGCGGTCGCCGCTGATTACCGTCATTATGTCTTATTTTAACATTCTGTCAAAGGAACGCACTATTTTGTACTGGTAAGTGGAGAAACGACACTACGGTGAAAATAATTTTATTGTTTTGTCATGCTGTGGAATAAATAAACAAACAAAATAAAATATATAAATAAATGCTTTTCTTCTCATATTTGATTTATTTATAATAATAATTCCCAGTAGACCGACGACTTACAGAACCGTGGGGAGCCGATGGATGCAAGAGGCAAGCAGCCGCTCAAACTGGCCGCTCTTTGGGGGAGGCCTATGTTCAGCAGTGGACGTCTTCAGGCTGATTATGATAATGATAATGATAATAATAATTTATGCAGACATTAATACAATGCTATCATAATAATTTATACACTTCAGTATTAGAATGAAGAGCAAAGAAGATAATTTTTCTAATACTTACTATTATTTTTTTAATGATATACTTACTTGAACATTAAAATTATTATGTATCAAATGATTTTGTAAAACCAACAACTATGTCGTAAAACAAAAATAAAATGCAGTAATTAAACTGTAAGTTCTCCCTCGGAGAATAAAAAAAGCAGCAAATATTAAAAAAAAAATAGAAACAAAACCAAAGTAAAAGATAAGCATAAAAAATGATGCGGACTTCATGTCTGCAGTGAATAATAAAATAATAGGGAGGGAGGTTTTAGTCCGTTACTAATACCTCAACAAATAATTATAAATGTTACTGTTATTTTATCTTTTTAGTGGTAGGTATATCTCATGTTAATAACCCACATTTTTTAGGTTAGGTTTTGTAGCAATTTTTTTTAAAGTTATAATTTTTTTACGAACCAAATATGTTTATATACCTTAAATTATATTGTGAAATATTACTAGTGTGTAATAGCAAATAATTATATATTATTTTTCTCTATGAATAGCAATCAGAATAGCACGCGTATACAATTTCTTAGATTATCAACTTAAATACACTACAATAAGAATCATTTTACCCACATTAAAAACAAAGTAGAAAGTACTTTAAAACAAATATTATCTAAGATTTTCTACGTAACTATACCCATTTGCCTGAAATAATAATGTACCTGAGAAATCAAATAAAATAACTACACTTATGTCATTATTATTTTAACAGGCAAAATTTTAGTTATACCTACATACGCAATGTGAATAAAATATTGAAAGAATACACGGTTATTGTAGTTAATTCATTATTATAAAACTTAGATACCTATATTAGAAACAATGTATTTAGTTATAAACGAAATAATCCAAATTCGGTGCACTTCGCTACGGATGTGCGTGCGACGGATTGGCGCGAGGTCATCGATCCGACAGTCGGTCAAGGTTCTTATCTCGACTAGTACTGACCGCTACTGCTAGATGGCACTACATGATGCTAAAATCTGAAACAAATGAAGGACAAGAAAAGGCGATACGTATAATAGACAGTAGAATTAGGTACAATATTGAAGTACGATGTAAATTTTGTACATTTAGGGTCAACGTGCATTTTTCGATGTGTAAATTGATGATTTTTTTCTCCATCATCCATGTAGGTATTGATAAAACGATCATTGAACAGTTTGATGCTCAACCCGCTATAAAGCATAGTTTGAATGTTTGTCGGTCGTAAAATAAATCAAATTAGCTTTACAATGGCTGCCACCGGACTTCGACTGTGTTATAGTCGATTTTATAGATGATAACATTTGTTTTAATTTGTATTGTGAAGTGCACTTCCTGTACACGCCATGCGCTAATATAATACAAGGCTTTAGTTCTAGACGAAAGTTTGAAACTATAGGTACAATTGTTCATGAAAAATCGTCGCCATCATCGTCAACAGCCTGAAGACGTCCACTACTGGACATAGGCCTCCCCCAGAAAGCGCTACTTTGAGCAGCTGCTCGCCTTCTGCATCCATCGCCTCCCCGCGGCAAAAACATCGTAGTTTGTATAAATGAGTTTTAAAAACGCGAGCATACGCAAACCCATCGACAATAAAAAATAATTGACCGCAAAAAGCAGTCAGCTTTTCTGATGATTAGTGGTAGGTAGTACTGATAACCATTCACCGAAGAAACGGGAATACCTACAAGCTCGAAAGTGTGGTGACCACACAGATTAACTCCAACGACCATGAACCGAAAAACGCTGCCTACCCCTGTCTTCTAGGTGAACGGCCTTATCGCGTATGGAGGTGGAGATCATGTGCTCTCTTGCTCGCACTCACGTACTTCTAAATTGGTGCATATGGGATAGCAGGTGAAGTTCGTGTCTAGAACAGTTACACGATATGGGTGCAGGGTGGTTATTCTCTATGGAAACACAGATTCCACACGATACAAAACCACGTCGTTATCGTGTCTTGTTCAAATCGTGTCACAGCGTCAGATATACCTTCACTTTACATTAAAGTTATCTTTATTTTGAATAAAATGTATTGTTAATAAGTGGTCATATCTTTTGATGTGTTGATGTTTCGGAATGCGTCTTGGTAAAACATACGATTTTTGACAATTCAAATGGCGCCAATTCCAAATTCATTTCGCGCGGTTTTGTTTTCGTTTCATAGAGAATACAGTTTCGCAGATTTCTTATGTAAGACAAGGAATTCGCATGGTTTCGAAGTAAGGAATCGATACGGAATAATGGCCCAGGTCAAACCGCTGGGAGCCGTTGGATGCAAGAGACCGCTTAATGCTCTATGTTGAGCTTCAAAACTTCAGGCTGATGATGATGATGATGATGATGACGATGGTGATGAAGCAACTATAACAATAGTCTAGACTGTAGGCCTCACATCAAAGGTTTTTCAGAATCTGCACTCGGTATAACAACACAGCAGTGCATACGTTCTTAAGGACCTTAAGGAAGGAATAATCGTGATGACATGTCATTACATTATTTTATAATTTTATATGCTTGCGAATTGCAATTAACTACATTTCGTACAATGTGAATCCCACTTAGTCAATGAAAAAGTCGTCATCATAATTATCAATTCTTAAAAACCATTCAACGTTCTCCTAATACCCAATTATCATTTATATTCCTGAAAAAAAAAAAAAAACGCCAACAAATAATGGCATTGCATATATCATTTCCACTAACCCGAGAACGTTACGGTTCAGACAGGAAACTCGTCATTAGGCCAAATGCCCGTGTTTTGGTCGTTGGCCAAGTTCAGGGCTGACTATTTTACGTGGAAAAAATGTTAGTGCCATGTAGAAGTAAGTATTTTATAAATATTATAGACAAATACAAAAACTTGTTTGCGTGGATATTTGTTACTATCTACCTATGTAACTCCTGAACCAATTTTGATGAAATTTGGGATACAGAAGGTTTATACGTTGGACTTACGTATCGGATATACTTTTACTACATATACTTTTTATCAACGGATGAAACCGCGGGGCGCAACTATAGTTGTACAATAATTATTTAAAATGTTTAGTATTATTTTAGCCATTTATTTGGCAAAAAATGCAGCTTGCAGCTTATACACAACAAAGACAACAAAAGTAAAACAGATCAAATGATTAAAACTAGGTTGTTGTCAAACTAAAAACATAGTTTTTTTTTTTGTCATTCTTAGCTATAAAATGAGCAGCTCCAGTCGCTACACTACCAGCTTTCGACCCGGCATCCTTTACATTAGAATAAACATGTTTCACACATACGAAAACGAAAATAACTTTATTGCCGAAATCTGTTCCGATATCTAGCCAAATTGATGATCAATTTTACAGCGGAACTTTGATAATGAAAATCAAAATGAAAAATGGATGAGGAAGTCTTTACAAGGTACTTAAGATTTGGGCGCAAGAAAAGAAGTTTTTAAAAACTAAAATATAAAATTTATTCTAAAAAATACGTCTACACCGATTTAGAGGTGAAATAATAATGAGGTAAAAAGACAAAGAAAGTTACCGATGCTCAATTGCTCAGACGCAGAGAGGGCTGCGTCTGCACAAAATGCTACATTATTGCATCGTAGGTACTTAATCTAGTACAGAGGGTTGGGGGATATTCATAACTCCTCCATCCCTAAGAGTGAAATTATCGGAACAATCGATTTTAGATTTGTTCCGGTAATTTTGCCCAAATGATACAATCTTCGTGAACCTTTGACGGAAAACATATACGGCAAATATAACTAAACTCATAATCACTAAACTTAAGGTTACATATCCTAAATACGCACTGACATTATAACTTTGCCTGTCGTCGAAAACACTTGCTATCACTTCACTATGTTTGAGCGAGTACGCCATGTATTTTAACTCGTCGAGGGCGATTCCATGCATGTTGAGTGCACGTGCACTTGGTAGCGTGGTGTTCACGCGTAGCTGTGGTAGGGTAATAATCGGAATCGATTCTGCGGCGTCCATTTCTGTGTAGATATGGTGGCGAATCTGAATTCCGTTAACCTCCAGGTTACAAGGCTCGTTGATGGTGATGAGGTAAGTCCCCAAGACAGTTTGCTTGCTGACTTCCTCGTCGCATTGTTTGGTCAATGTAGACTTCACTCGTGCAAATAATATCCAGCTGTCACGATTGACTCGTTGAACCCTGACTTCTTCGAGGTGGATCTGATGCTGTGTGCAGTAAGTAAGGTTATTGTCAAATTTCATCAGCTGTTCCAAACAAGTGGGTTCATGGTACAGAGCTTGGTTATCTGTAGTACACAGGAAACTGTCACCAGCAGAAAGCGAGCGGCACGGTCTGTCGATCGGTAAGTACTTAGTTCCTTTCGCCAGTAGGTAAGGGTAGGTAGGAAAAATGGATAAGGTTTTATTTTCGGAGGGGTAGAAGATTGGTAGGGAATATATTTTATAATAATTATAAGTACAATTATCAGTGAGTGGTATTTCCATTATAAACGTGATCTGGTGTTTCTTAATATAGCTTTTTACACAAATAAGTTCTTCTATATTTAACAAGTTCTCTTCATTAGGCAGATATACCAAAGTAGCAGAGTTAGCTATAATTTTTAGATGATACAATAGTTCCGTTGAGTTTATAATTGATTGATGTAAGATAGACACTTTGCTTAATGCTAAGGCCGTTTCTAATTCGCTCAGTCTGATGAAAATAGTACGGAAGCTGCTAACAAAGACGTTAAACAAGCCCAGGATATAAGTGGAAAAGACCCAATTACTTTCTCTAGCAGCTAAATCTTTCAACATTATTTCTACCTTTTGTAGGCGGTTATTCAGCATAGCCGCATTTTGATCAATGGTTTCTGTTACATTAATAAAGTTATCGAACATTTTAGAGACCAGCGTAAGCTTTTTCGAAATTATTATTTGGTTCTGACTTAGTTGAGAAGTAAGTTTATCGTATCTTTGAGCATCTTCATGGTCAAGGTTTCCGGTCACGATTTTTATCAAAGAACCTAATGGGTTAATAATTACGTTAGTTCGTTATAGCTACTAGTTACATAATTCAAATCATTATAAATTCTGTCTAAGTTTATGACCTTTACTATAGTCCAGTGGTCATTCTGAACATAAGCTTGGCCTTCTCTAACTGGAAGTATCCCCGGATTCTCGTCAAGTGACTTCAGATGAAGGGCCAGCGCCGGCATTGCTACCAGCAGTGTACACCACCTGTGGAGGGCGTTTTATGTTTTTAACAGGAACTTTGGTCTGCCTATCTCCTACCTGTATGGGTACTACATTTTTATTGGGTGCACCTAAAACCTTTGCTTTGACGTAACGGGCCTTATCTTTGCTCTTTCTTTTATTAATATCTTTAGCGAATATAGTTTTTCCTTGGGGAAATTCTATTTCACCTTCACCACCTTTCTTGTCTCTGGCTTTCTCTTTTATTGCTATCATCTTTTCTGCTAACTGTCCATATAACACCTTTGTTCTCTTAGCGTGATCTTTAACCAGCTGTTGAGTGTATTGCTTTTCGAAATCTATACTAAATGGGTTGCCTGTATCCGTGTGTCCAAAAACTACTTCAAATGGCGTCAGTTCCGTAACAGAATGAATTGTGTGGTTGTAAGCCATTATCGAGTATATCATAACTGAAGCTGCATCGGTGCACTTCTTCTCATATTTGGCAAGTCTATAAATTTCTATTATTGTTGAGTGGAAACGTTCAATAAGACCCATTGAGTTTGGGTTATTGGGGGTACCAATGTGAAGTTCGATTCGGTGTAAGTTCAAGAATTCTCTCATGAGCTCGTTGTTAAATTCTGTACCAGGATCTGAATTGATTTTTCTAGGGATGCCGTAGTACGAGAAATACTTTACTAAAGCTCGTAGTACTTCAGGAGTTGATTTGCTTTGAATTTCTATTGCCTGACCTAATTTGCTAAACGCATCTATGAGTGTTAAGTAGTACCTTCCTTCTATGCTGAATATGTCTATGAAAACTTCTTGAAACGGGGCATCTTGTGTTTGTGTAAGCTGGAGTATAGGTTTGATCGGTTTCCTATCATATTTCATTTTACCACAAGCTTCGCAGGCGTTTATTATTGCTGTTACCGTCTCGTCCATTCTGTCCCAACAATAACTCCTACGAAGTCTAACCAACGTCTCTTTAATGCCACGGTGGCATGTCTTGCCCTGATGATATTTTAGTACTATGGCCCTTTGCTCTGTTTCATCCTCGATGTATACTACTCTTTCAGTGCATTCATACAACCTTATCATGTCCTTTTTAAATAATCCGATTACTATGTTACTGAACTGCCTGCGATGCTCATTCTCTTCAAAGTATATAAAATATTTGATTTTAGGCCTAACATATTCCTTTAAGAAATTTTTCACTAAGTCCGGATTATTTGTCGGCAGAAACACTTCTAAAATCTTTTGTTTCTCACGAGAAATATTCTTAACTTGAGTTTCATTTTTGAGCCAAGAAAAGACCAAGATCTGGTTTGGCTTGTTATCAATGGCTTCGTGTAAGATTGGTATTCCGTCGGATTCTAAGTCAAATGCAGAGTGAATAGTGGATTCTGAAGGAATCGGGTATTCTGACAATTTATCGGTACTAGCGAGGGACAGCGTGTCTGTGCAGTCAGGGCTACCTGTTACTGTACGGCTTGAATCCGATACTGATATAGTCGAGGAGTTATCGCGTTCCTTTTTATTACCTGTCAGCCTCACAATATCTTCTACTATATCCTGCATTTCTTTTTGAATTTTTGCTTCCTTATCGTCTACGTTGACTATCATTGATTGGTTTTCGCTATCTGACCCGAGAGCATTGACTTTGATTCTAGATAAGGCGTCTGCGTTAGTATTCTGTTTGCCTTTTTTATATATAATTTCGAAGTCATAGTCTTGCAAGCGTAACCTCCAACGAGTGAGTTTACTACTTGGATCCTTAAGGGAATGGAGCCATGCCAATGGACGGTGGTCTGTGTATATGAAAAACTTACGGCCGTATAGATATGGCCGAAAGTGTTTCACAGCCCAAATGATTGCGAGAAGTTCTCGTTCAATCGTGCTGTAACGTGACTCTGTATCACTAAGGGTACGACTTGCGTATGCCACTGGTTTGTCACTACCAATTTGCCCTTGGGACAATACTGCTCCTACGGCTACATTGGATGCATCAGTTGTCAGAATAAAAGGCTTGTCATGGTCAGGGTACTGTAGCAGTGGGGCATGCGTCAGAAGTTCTTTACATTTGTTGAAAGCATCTATGTATTTTGTGTCAATGACGATTTTGTTACGCTTTTTTAAACAAGATGTCAGTGGTTGCGTAATCTTGGCGAAGTCGGGTATGAATCGTCGGTAGTAACCTACCAGTCCGAGGAAGCTTTTGATTTCGGTTGTCGTTTTCGGTATAGGGAAGTCTAGTACGGCCTTGATTTTGTCGTCATTGGGTTTTAACCCGTCTTTTGTAATAACATGTCCCAGATATAGTACTTCCTTACGCAAAAATTCTGATTTATCCAGCTGTACCTTTAAGTTAGTCCGTCTAAGTTGGTCAAAGATCAGTCTTAGTTTTTGCAGGTGCTCTTCTAGACTGGACGAGAAGATTATGACGTCATCTAAATATACCATACAGTGTATTCCTTGTAGTCCTCTCAGTATGTTATCCATGGTACGCTGGAAAGTCGCGGGCGCTGTCTTAAGACCGAATGGCATTCTGAGGAACTCAAAGTGACCATTCTGTGTACTAAACGCTGTCTTTTGTCTGTCTTGTTCTTCTACTTCGATTTGGTGGAACCCGCTTGCTAGATCTATTGTGCTGAAGTAGACACTTTTTCCTAATTTGTCGAATAAGTCATTGATATTTGGTAAAGGGTATTTGTCGTCTATCGTTATGTCATTTAGTCGTCTGTAGTCGATAACCATTCTAAATTTCGGTACTCCGGACGCATCCATTTTTTTGGGTACAAGATGTACTGGTGCGTTCCACGGAGAGTGGGATTCTTGGATGACGTTGTCTTTTAGTAATTTAGCTACCTGTTCGTTTATTTCGTTCGTCTGCATCGGGGCTAGTCTGTATGGTTTTACGTATACCGGGTCCTCGTTCTTTGTCCGTATTTTATGTTTAACTTGGTTCGTAAAAGTCAGAGGTATCTGGTCACAATGGAAAATATCCTTGTATTCCAGACATAAGCTGTAGATTCTTTCTCGTTCTTCGTCATTTGTGTGGTCGAGTCTAAGTTTGTCTAGGTTCTCTTCTAACAAGTTATCTGTCTCTATGTCAGTCATTGAATCTTTGGTCAGGTTTAAGTCACAAGTAGTGTTTTCGAACTTTGTTACTGTCAAAGGTTGTTTTATCGTCAGTGTCATTGGTTTCTCTAAGGCATTTTGGATGACTGTGGAGGCGTATCCGTTAATACAGTTCACTATCGCGCTAGGCATTCGTAAGCCGTTGGTGAACTCTTTGAAGTCAAGTATGGCTTCTCCCGAGTACTGATCAATAGGCAATTTAACTCTCTGTTCTGATCGCGGTGGCAATTCGATGACGTAATTCAAATTGTTGTTGATGATTGGAATACGCGCTGTATCTGTTTTTAGCACCTGGTCCTTCAAATCAATTAATGCGCCTAACTGTTGTAGAAGGTCATTCCCGATTAACCCATCGTAGCGTGCATCTACGTCATACAGGTAGAATTTATGCCAATTGTCGCTATTAAACGTAGGTAGGAGAGGGATTTCCATCACCTCATCATGTTTACTGGACGCGTGGGTGCTAACCACCTGAAATGGTTCATTCCGAATGAATTCACCATAATGCTGATAGGCTTTACGAGGGCTGATGAACGACCTCATGCTTCCAGTGTCTATCATCATTTTGGCATCTATTTCTTCTAGGTATATATACGGAAGCTTTAAATTTGGATCGCAGTTTAATTCTAAGACTTCTTGTTGGGTCGAGCCGAGGCTACTTCGCGAAAATCCGCAGTCTGTACGTCAGTCTGTTCCATTTCGTCGTCGTTTTCTCCGTTCATGTCGTCACTACTCTGACCATTCATATAATTTACGTCATCATAATAGTACGCGCCGTTTACGTCATCGTAAGCGTCTTGGTATTCACCTTGGTCATAGTACTGTACGTCACTGTCAAGAGTCAGTTCATTAAGCTTAAAACCTTGTTGTGGTCTAAGAGGTGCGGTTCTCATGGATACGTCACTAAGTTGTAATTGAGGTTTTTGAACTTGCGGTGGCGTATAACCTAGCTGTTGTGGTGGTCTATACCCGAACTGTTGAGGTGGCCTATAGCCGAACTGTTGTGGTGGTCTATATCCAAACTGTTGTGGTGGCTTATAGCCGAACTGCTGTTGTGCCGGTGGCCTATAACCGAACTGTTGTGGTTGAGAGCTATTAAGTTGTGGTCTATACCCGAATTGTGGTGGTCGGTTTTGCCCTTGAAATTGGGGCATCCTAGCTTGCGAACTTTGTGGTATGCCAAAGCTAAATCTAGGCGAGCCGTTTGTTAAGATAGGTCTAAACCCACTTGGTTGTGGTGCTTGTGGTGCACTGCCGAATTTAAATCCTGATGTACCTTGCACATTGGCTGCTAATATTGGCCTTGACATTTGGCCGCCACCCTGGAGCCGGTTGCGTGCATGATACTGTTCTATGAAGTTAACCTCTTCTAGCACGACACTTAAAGCTGCTTCTAAGGTAGCAGGGGCCTTGAGCCTTACTATACGTACCATATTCTCTGGGAGGTTGTATAAAAATACATTCAGAGCCACGTTATTATAAATTGTTACTTTAGCGCGTTTCATCTCGATGTCGTTAATAAGATTCACCTTTGAGATCAATAGTGACCGAACACTTTGAATTCTATTGCAAAATTCCAAATAACTTTCGCCGCTTTTTATTTTTAAATTTTCTAATTCTATACTGATACACGCTTCGCTACGCGGATCTCCAAAATGTTGTTCTAATAGCGCTTTTAATGCAGACCAATTGGCAATATCGTCTCTTTCAGATAGAAGAGCAGCTGCGTTCTCTGTAAGCCTACTTGTTATAGCGTGGTAGACATATAGATTCTGTTCTTCGTTAGTACAACTGCTAAATCGTTCAATTACATATTCACATTTCTTTAAGTATAAATTTAGCTGCCTTTTGTCACCATTAAATACTGGGACAAGCCTTAAAATTTCACCCGGTATCGAAACCAACGGGACTGGCGCGGGGGCAGAGACAGAGGCAGGGACGCCGCCGTCGATCGACATTGTACGGCAATCAAAATTCAGAGAACACAACGAAACTCACGATTTTAAAATCCTATACTTAATATAACACACACACAAAAATAACACAGTAAAATACACACAATATAAAGCAGTAAAATACACAGTAAAAGTCAGATATACGGAAATCAGTTTAAGTATAAAAGATTGCACTATTAAATTATTATACGACTAATATAGTCATCTCTTAACTTTACTTAATAATGGACACAACATAAGTTATTATATTCTACACAGTTGGATAACTTTATCATAAAGTTCTATTTTTAGAACAATGGTTAGTTCTTAGTAAAACTGCATACAAAGAATTTCGTACGTTATAATGAGCTAGTTTCGATCTCAATAATAACACATCAGTATAACACCAATGAAATATACATAATACAGGAGGATTAGGGAACAAAGGAATGGCGAAAAGTTTGACTCACCAACCGATGACCACCATAGCGCCCTCAGCTTCTTTTTGACCCGATCTATGAGTTATTTATTTGGTTCGTTTGGATTTAGCTCTATTAGCGCGCTCTCGGTAGAGTTTTCCAGCAAATTTGGACGCCGAAAAACGCGAAACACGCGGTAACTTTCGAGTAAAATCCTACCGGCTGCGCCACTTAAGATTTGGGCGCAAGAAAAGAAGTTTTTAAAAACTAAAATATAAAATTTATTCTAAAAAATACGTCTACACCGATTTAGAGGTGAAATAATAATGAGGTAAAAAGACAAAGAAAGTTACCGATGCTCAATTGCTCAGACGCAGAGAGGGCTGCGTCTGCACAAAATGCTACATTATTGCATCGTAGGTACTTAATCTAGTACAGAGGGTTGGGGGATATTCATAACTAGGTGCATTACGATCGTCAAAGTTGTTGTGATTATAAAGTATTATTGCAAATAATGAAAACTGGCCAAGTGCAAATCAGGATTAACCTAAAAACTCCTCTTAGCTAAATCTCGGTCTCAAAATGAAAACTTGTTCTACCTTATAGTATGTACATACAACACGGTCACCTCCCATTAGGATAATATGTAGTAGGGTAGAAATACATACTGTAAAAACATTAAATAAATAAAGTCAAATATAAAGTCACATACATCACAAGGGTACGTGTAGGTACTACTTATTCATGTTTTTCCTTTTTTTTATAATTTATAGCCATAGCATTTGACCACTGTCTCACCTGATGGTAAGTGATGACGCGGCCTACGGTGGTGCATGCTTGCCTAGAAGATACCTGTTCACCCTTGACTTGAAGACACCCAGGTTATCATCATCATCATCATCAGCCCGTATCAGTCCACTGCTGGACATAGGCCTCTCCTAATGCACGCCACTTAGCCCGATCCTCCGCTAATCTCATCCAGCTGCCGCCAGCCACTCTGTGTATATCGTCGCTCCACCTAGTCGGAGGGCGTCCTACACTACGTTTGCCGAGTCGCGGTCTCCACTCAAGAACACGTTTACCCCAGCGGTCGTTGGTTCTGCGGCAAATGTGACCAGCCCACTGCCACTTCAATTTGCTAATTCTATGGGCTATGTCGGTTACCTTCGTTCTCTGTCGGATCACTTCATTTCTGATGTCTATATAATGATGCCATAATGACCGTCCACATACAGAACCAGCAGTCTGACCATATTCACTTGCGTCGAGGTGTGAGACAAGGGGACGTTATATCCCCAAAATTGTTCTCAAATGCACTGGGGGATATGTTTAAGACTCTGGACTGGCGTGGACGAGGTATTAACATTAACGGCGAGTACATCTCACACTTGAGATTTGTAGATGACATCATCATAATGGCTGAAACTTTGCAGGACCTGCAACAAATGCTGGACGGCCTAGCTGATTCTTCTCAACGCATCGGTCTCCGGATGAACTTGGATAAAACCAAGATTATGTTCAATGAACATGTTACTCCGGAACCGGTTGCAGTTCAGGGAGTTGCTCTTGAAGTTGTTCCGCAGTACATTTACCTAGGGCAGACGCTCCAACTAGGTAAGAACAACTTCGAAAAAGAAGTTAATAGAAGAATACAGTTGGGCTGGGCAGCATTTCGGAAATTTCATCGAGTGTTCGCGTCACGTATACCACAATGCTTGAAAACCAAAGTCTTTAATCAGTGCGTCCTACCAGTCATGACATACGGAGCTGAGTTGTGGACACTTACGGTACGACTAGTCCACCAATTTAAAGTTGCTCAGAGAGCTATGGAAAGGGCTATGCTTGGAGTTTCTCTGAGGGACCGAACCCAGGTTATGGAAATAAGGACGATGGCAAGGTATTCCACTCATTTGCTGTTCGCACTATAAAGTTTGATGCGAATCGCTTAGTGCGGGCTGTAGGAATATTAACGATAAAAGAATACCGAGTATCTGTGCGCCTTGTAGTCCGATGAAAGAATGAAGATGAGGGAATTAGTTATTAGTTAGTGTAATTCCATCGCACACTCATGCAGCCTATAAAAACCGATAAGCTGGCAACTTTTCGTCGGTGCCCCAAGCTCTGGAGCTTAGCTTCAACCAACGCATCGTTACCAATGAGCCTTTGGGCTCGTCTCTGAATGGAGTTCAGGGCTTCGAGCTGGTATTCAGCCGAACCATCCCAGAGATGGTAACAGTATTCCACACAGGATCTGACTTGCGCAACATAGAGGCTTAAGAGCTGCTCTGATGAAATAATGCCTACCTACTGTATACCTAGCTTTATCGCAGCTAATTTAGCATTTGACTCAATGTACAAGCCAAAGTAGAGATTGGATGTTAAAGTCGTATGTCGTATAAACAGAAAACCTAAATTACGCAACACCGAAATGAAAACAGTAAGATCTCGATGCGCAAGGTGCGAGCATCAGCGTATGCAACCAAATGTAAACCATTGCTAAATAAAGTAAACAGACAGATTTTACGATGGCGGAAATAATTTTATGTACGCCTGTGATCCGAAATTATTGGGTGGGTAAGTACTTTTATACTGAAGCGGTAAAGCTGGGATGAAGGTTTCGAAACAAGGTTACGTTTTACTGTCTATTTTTGTAAGTCATATTCTCACAAGTGTTGACAAATTATTTTGCTGTATGGTCCTGGCGTTAAAACAGGTCTACCTACCCGCGGGTAGGCAGTCCTGTTTTAACGCGGGTAAGAGCCGGCTAAGGAAATATCCATGAAATGTGTAGCAGCATTCTCCTCGGGCCTTTTAACATACTGACATCACATCACCAAGCCTGCTAATGGGATTATGGAACCATCTCCACATAGTGGTTCCATTGTCAGGGGTGGTTATAACGGGGCAGATGACGCTTTATCTGTTTCATCGGCCCCGTTCAGCACAATTGTTGAGGCTACCGGGGAGGATGACACTTTTTTAAAGTTCTTTTTATAAGTATGAGACCAAGCCCATTTTCAGCAATAGATACAAAAAAAATATGTGTGGACATTGCACACAGTGCCGTCTAGCTCCAAACTAAAGTATCCTATGATCAGCCAGGTGATCATAGTGAAATAGACCAGGGAACCAGATAATTGATACAAAACTTAGATACTTTTTTGTTTGGAAATACATACATAGAATACAATATAATACCCAGACACAGAACAAACAACTATGTTTATCACACAATTAATGTTTGTCAGCCTACTCAGAAGACAGAGCTACTACCACCTATGCAACTGAACTATTAGGCCAGTCAATATACGATGACTTTTTTACCATCGTGAGGCTAAAATTTGAGCACAGTCACAACTGATGGTAAGTAATGACGCGGTCGACGATGGAGCATACTTGCCTGTGTAATCAAATTCTTCCTCCTTTATTTCTGAAATGTATGGCGTCAGCATATTTAGGGCAGGTGAACATTTCTGTCAACTGTCATGCTGTCATACGTTGAATGGCTACTTGACTTCCATTCAAAGGATCCCCGCAATTTGTCTGCAGGTCATCACTTCACCTAGTTGGGAGCTGGCCTACGCTACGTCTTGTCATTCGTGATTGCTACGTGAGAATATTTCTTCCCCATAAGCTAGGCCCAATGCCATTTTTACTTATCCCCTCACTAATAAACACTGTGTAACAGTGGAATAGCTACCTAGTGTTTTTTCTTGTTTTACCATTGCCTATTTCAAACTTGATGGAGAGAAACAAAACACTAATTTAAGCAACTGTTCATCCGCTACACCACGCTCATTAGCAATGGGGCTTGGTTTTAATTATCATGCTGGTCTCCTCGCCTCATACTGGATTTATTCGCACAAAAAAACTGTAAGCCTATCAGAGCTTAGATAGACAATCACGTTCTTGATTTTAACCAATAACAACACGAATCATCTCATATTTATTTACGTCCCTGGGTGAAAGTGATACTTTTATGAAAAGAAAAACAAACCTATCTCAACTTCAAACCTTGCATCCCTCGAGTTCTGTAAAGTTACTCTAAAGGGACAGCTTCTCAACAACTCCTGTTAAAAAAAGTAATTTATGCAATTTATTGTGTATAGTTAGGAAAATATTACTTTGAATTGTGGAAAAATTTGAAAGAGTATGTGATAAAAATAATTTCTCAACATTTTTACATAATTATAATTATTAAGCATAGAGAATATGACATTTAAAACATTTATAATGAGAATTTCAAAAGCGATAATAAACCAACGTATTTAAGTACATAGAGACTAAAACAAAAATGTTGGCTTCTCTACATTTGCGTGGATACATTTTATTATTCGCTATAGATAATCCCGCACATCAAACATCCATATATTTATTATAACCATAAATCAGCCAGTTCCGAGGTGCATCACAGGCAAAGTGCAGTGCTCTTAAAATTTTCCAACCCAATTCAAAAATCTTCTTTATCAACTTTTATATAGAGTAGAAAGTTGCTAAACCGCGAGTTAAACTATATGGCATTTGATTCGGATTATAGCATTCACACCTATCATTGTAAATTGTACTCTAATGTATCAATACAAAATGCAATTTTCGAAGACGTATGGCACTGTGTTTAGTTTTACGACCGTGCCCGCCCATTTAAATCTTAACCTTGTTTTGTAGTCAGAGAGATCCTTTTTGTTTGAAGTTTCCATAGATTTTATGATCTTCTTAAAGTGTTTCATAAAAAATTGACCTCAGCTGGGGCGTCCTGGTAAATATTTGCACATCGGATGCGGTACGCGCGAACTAGTAAGAGATTAGCAAAAGAACTTGTGAATTTTGAACAGTTTTAATTCGCTTCTCTACGGAGCTTAAAAGGAGATGTAGAGTCTCTTTAGACGGTGGCGTCTCAGACATATAAATGAGCTGTTTTGTTGGCTATTGTTAGTACTTCGTTTTTTAAAGTACATTTTTTTGAGAGAGTCAACGACATAGGTTGTGCGACTAAACTGATGCAGCTATGGCTCGTACCCTCCTCAACAAACACCAATGACTTTTCAAGATTTTCAATTTATTTGCGCAAGCATTGAATCTCACAACATCGAAAAAAATTGCAGTTCCACGTGGAAGTTTGAAATGTATAAATCCGAATGGCAATCTACCTATTACCTTGTGTGTATAGCTGTGACGTTTATCATCAGGCGAAATACTAGTTAGTCAATTATTTAAATAAAAAGATCTAAATCTTAAAGATTTATATATTAATACGGGTAGACACTGGGCTATTTGCTTAGCTGCATCCACAGTTATGTTGGTAATAGTTAACGGTAGATATTATAGAAAAAATATGTTGGGTGCCAACCTATTTAGATTTTTTCGAACCAACAAGTTTCGTTCCAATAAAGTATACCAATACAAAACAGTTAACAGCATTCCATTCAATAAATAACGACATATAAAGGAAAAATCACAATTTCCGTCTGTCTATGGAGCACAAAAAACAAATTGAAAACATGAATATGACAGAAAAATGACTTTTGTTGGCGAGTCCGATATAAATTCACGTTTATAGTACCGAACCGAGATACTTACGGTTACTGTTCGTATTTTTTTTTTACGTTAAATGTAAACGTTACTTTTATATATAGGCAAATTCATAAATTACGATGTGATCAGAAATTGAAAACCGAAAAAACTATATTTTTAATACATAGGTACTTACGGGATCTCTAACGTCGTATTAAAATGGATAATAATCATTAAACATATTGATTTATCTGTACCTAAAGAAAAATTGACTGAATCACGAACGGGATTCGAACCCACATCCAGGACCCTAAAACCAGGACAGCTGACATGACCTATGTCCAAAATCCTTCACCTTTTACAACTAACTTTCGGGTTGGTAGCGTCATCTATAGATTCTTGAGAATCATCCCAACCAGCGCAAGAATGACGTGACGAATTAGTCGTTCATCTGATGCTATGCGACATAGCTGCCCATGACAGTTACGTTGATTCTTAAAGGTGAAGGACATGAGATCGCTTGTCTCGATAGCTTAAGTAAAGCATGTCCCGACTTTTAGAAACGGATGTAAAACTGCTATGAATAGCCTATTTGGAAGAAAACGCTTAGATTTGATTTGATTTGATTTGATGGAGGCGGGGTTCAAAATTTCGTTCGAGATCCAAATTTTTATTTTACAAATTAATAAGATAATCTGGTACAAAATCGACAGGAAACTGACTGACATTGGCGATGCGAATGAACTCTGACCTTCACCGATACTCGGCAGTTTATAAACAGACTCACAAACTGGTGCAACCGAAATAAACAACTCGCCAAAACGTCAATAAACATTAGAAAACATTGAGAAATGGGAATCGTGTTTTCCAGATATTAAATCGGTTCATACAACTGAAAAGTTGTATTGATCATTTACTTTAATCAACAAAAAATCTTCGCGCACACTGAAGAAAGAGGGATTTTACCATAGAGTGTACAACTTAATATCTCCAAGATAAACCACTAATATCAACCCTGAATACGTCCACTGCAGAACATATAGGCCTGCCTCAAAGAGCGCCACTTTGAGCGGGTGCTTGCCTCCTGCAGCAATCGGCTCCCAACGGTTCTGACCAGGTCAAACCGGCAGGAAGGTCTTCAGACTAATGATGATGATAATGATGATAATGATGATGATGATGATGATGATGATGATGATGATGATAGTGATGATGGTGATGATGATGATGATGATGATGGTCTTCTCTCATATGGAAAGATATAAACCATAACAACATGCTGCTGGTCAAATGCGGGTTGGACATAATGTACTCGTTATAGTTTTTGAACATGTTGGTTTCCTCACGATGTTTTCTTTGTAATGAGGATGGCATAAATAAACATTACAGATTAATTTGTAAAGGAAAAATTAGAATCACCAGCGCGACTTGAACCCGAATCCATCCATCCCTCAAGCGGGGATATTGTCCGAATTTTTCGTTCACCTTTTACAACCAGGGATTAATTTTTCCCTCACAAATTAAACTGTAGATTACGCTGAGCAAGCGGTACTGCTTAAAAATCATAAATTTTGACATAAACAAGCCCCTTATAAAATTATTTAAAAAAAACTATAGAGTAAAGTTGAAAAGTTATTGAGGCAGAGCAGGATTCAAACCAAGGCACATCGATTTGGAAGTCACAGCTCATTCAATGAAACTATATAAGTATGTAAATCTGAACAAGAGATAGGTATGTTAGTACCTAACTGAGATTAGCCAAATGGACCGGAACTTTGAGATCCATCAGAGTATTCCTTTATATTGCCTCTAAACATGAAAGTTCTTGTTGTTTTCCTATGGATGATATCATTTCCTCAAAAAAACATTGTTAATGGCTAACCGTATCTGATGTGTTTTCGTGCACAAATCAAATAGTATTTTCTGATTCGATAAGCCTATAACCAATCAGCTTAATGCAAACGTTGACTGTAATTTTCAATAAAACAATAAAATTATCCTTGCTAAATAAACACCAGCCAATATGCGGTAGAAGGTGTAAGCGGAAAGCGGTTTGCAGTTTATCCATTTCATTCTGTTTGATTTAATCAATAGCTGCACCCGTTAACAAATAAATTGATAGTTTCAACCATTATTTTCCTTGTGAGACTGTGAGCGTTTTTATTGTTAAGGTTTAAGGTTGAGGTATTGGAGAGGCTAACCTCTGGAATACCAGAATGTTTCGTCCTTGAATTGCATTTGAGATAACAATAGAATAACAATACATGCCGTGTTCGATATCGAGTCGTTGAGTGTTTAAGGGTTAAGGCACTGTAATAAATCTGCCCGCAGCTAAGCACTGCGTTTGCAGGTTTCTTATGATATTTCTTTTTTGTCGTTTGTAATTAGTTTTGTAAAAGTAGGTACTGCCAAAACGGCTTAAGAGCACAGAACAACGCAAACGCATAACGCATTTAAATAAATATAATTAAGTGTCAATTATGCCATGAACGGCACAATACAAGAAAGGCCTATACTCAACAGTGGGGTGTAAAAGGTTGTGGATGATGATGATGTGTCACAAAAAATGCAGATTGCAGCTAAGAATCAACTGTGTTATCGCTGTTTCGTTACACTTGGGCCACATCATTTCACGCCCCGCACCATTACGGCGATGTAACTAGGTTTACGAGCCGAACTATTAAGGATCAAATGGCTATATACAATGGTTGAATTTTACAATCAATGGCGACCAACTAGATAATGCTAAAGTTAATGCCCCTATTTGATTTATGTTATCCAGAAATGGAGTTTCGGAACGCGTTTATGATGTCTGTTTTGTTAGTTGCGTAAAATGTTCCAGGGGAAAAAGGAAAATCTTGGTGAATCATTCTTTAGGTACTGTTTTATTCAAAAACACGAATTACCCAATTAAAGTTGAGATTATAACTCATTTATATTATTTAACTAAAAGAAAGTGTTTAGTAGGTACGTGGCAGTTTTCTGGCGCCCATAGTAGAAGCTTTGCATATGGTTTGGTGGTAGATGGCGCAGTGTATAATATCCATAATCATTTAATTGTGGAGTTTTCATTCAAAGTAAAAAGAAATCAAAGAAATAGACTCTTTGCGAACAACGTAATTCGTGCCAAAATTCACGTCGCGTAACAAATGCCGAAACAATAGACTCCGATTGAATTCTTAGTGAGTAGCTAGTTTATTTCAGACTAGCTTTTGCCCGCGGCTTCGCACGCTTGTGTTATGTTATTTTTACGTTATAGTCTAATAATAGATCATGCATTTCGTACCAAACAACAAAATCCAATAAATCTTTTCGAAGCTGAGCACAGTAACCTGTATTAGCATAGGTATAGGTATAACGCAAGCAAAGCCGTGAGTAGAAGCTATTTAAGCCAACGTAACCTACATTTTTTTACCGTAAATCAAATATTTTGAGTCTAATATAGATTTATAACAGTAAAAGAAGTTTCAAACAAAAAACTACAATTTTATAAGTACCGCTTCATATTACAACAAAAAGAAATCACCATCACTTCACTCAGGTCTTTAACAGAAGTTTCAGTAATTTTTGTTTTGGTAGTAGTTACCTAAGCAGGCAGGTACAGTTTAAAAAAATATGGAAGAATCACACAGGATGATCCTGTTTTGCTCAGTTTTACATATTATCCGCGTGCTTTTTGTTCCATTTACCACATTTTTTTACCTTCTTAAGTTTGGTTCCATACTAATTGAGTACCTAACTACCTATACATAGCCAGTGTCAATAATAAGTTTATAAATTGCTGGAGATATGCATTTACCTGTACGACGCGTACATAATTAATTTTCTTAATACTAATTAGGAATTAAAACTACTAAACCACCACTCCTTAAAGAATCGACAGTTATAATTATTATTATGTCCACTATTTTCCACGCTGTCTCATTCCCAACATACCTGGTCTACCTAGTGATGAAGGAAGTAGGTTAAATCGTCATTACATAATTATTACTCACACCCAAAGATTATCTACTATAACTATAACCTTCTTGAAGTAACTGAGTAATCAATCATTTTCTGCTCTCGTGGTTTATTTAAAAGCCCACAGATCTAAAATTATTTAAGTATTAAAAACTTATTTCAACATGCAAGAAGAAGAAGAAGAACACAGTAGGATACAATTTTTTGTTTTTTGTTTTGTTTTCTCTTTTGACATGACACTGGCAAAAATATGCTAAACAATTGCCATAAAAAAAAATTATTGCCATAATGAATACCTACATATTATTATATCTAAGTACCTACCCTCTTTAAACATTTTTCATCAAATATTTCGTATCATTGGCTAAATAATAGCACCTCCGGCTTACTTTAATGCCAAAATAAAAAGGTTTTAAAATGCGTAGCAATGGTAAGGGTATTTATCTTAAGTAGCTATAAGTACTACAGGGAGTCTAGCAAAGATACCAACCACTAACGCTTACGCCAAACGCTAACTCCAAAACTGTATTGAAATCACATTAGCTGTGGAAAAGTAAGCGATTTCCGAAATGTCAAATTAGTACATTTTGGAGTTAGCATTTGGCGTTAGCGTTAGTGGTTGGTACCTTTTCTAGACCCCCAGGTACCTTAAAACTTCCTTGGGTTCGATCAAGAATGTAGCAGTAGCGCAAAAATAATTTTATCTACCTAATTAGAATGGTACGTGTGGTAAGGTCATGTAAATAATACATTTTACCAGATCGCCAATAAAGAACATTGCTCCCGCCAAAACCCTATAAATCGAAAACTTGAATAAACATGTAAGCTTCAATATTGGCTAAGTATGATAATCGCGTGAAGCCTTATGAATAATTATAAAAAGTCTAAGTACCTACCCTTTTAAACAGTTTTCATAAAATACTTCGTATCATTGGCTAAATACAAATTTTGTCTAATGCCAAAATAAAAAAGGGTTTACAATGCGTAGCAAAAGCAAGGGTCAATAGGTAAAGATTACTGAATATGTTACTACTAAAGGTTAAGCTATAGGTACTATAAATACAATTTTAAATACTTATTTCGAATGGTAACGCGTAGTAGATTTTTGAAAACTAATACATAATACCAGATCGCCAATAAGGAACATTGCTCCCGCCAAAACCCTATAAATCGAAAACTTGAATAAACATGTAAGCTTCAATATTGGCTAAGTATGATAATCGCGTGAAGCCTTATGAATAATTATAAAAAGTCTAAGTACCTACCCTTTTAAACAGTTTTCATAAAATACTTCCTCTCATTGGCTAAATACAAATTTTGTCTAATGCCAAAATAAAAAAGGGTTTACAATGCGTAGCAAAAGCAAGGGTCAATAGGTACAGATTACTGAATATGTTACTACTAAAGGTTAAGCTATAGGTACTATAAATACAAATTTAAATACTTATTTCGAATGGTAACGCGTAGTAGATTTTTGAAAACTAATACATAATATCAGATTTTGCCCTCACCAGAACCCAATAATTCGAAAACATGAATAATAATTTAGTTATGTTTCAATATTGGCTAAATATGATATCGCGTGAAGCCTTAAACTTATAAAACAAAGTCTAAGTTTTTAGTTTCCTTGTTCTCTGTGTCGTGCTCATATTCAAGAAGGTTCTCATACCTATCCTCTTTTTTAGTTTGGACCACAGATTAACGAAAAAACTTATCTATATGTAAATACATATGACTTCCTTGGGAATAGGTACTTACATAATGAACACATTGTTTTTCTCTTATCTGCATTGCATCGCAGACGAAGTTATCGCGCGATGTATTTCACCGTAGCCCGAAAAACGCTACTGCTTCCTCCATTTTATGGTCACGCTGCAGGCAAACAAATTGACTGTGTGTCCAGGTTGGGTCGCTACAAAAACATCGAGGATAGTCAACAGAGATGTTTTTGCGCGCGAAGGTTTGAGCGTATATGAAGCCGCGCAATAATAGTAACAGAGTTTTTTTCTTTTATCTGTGCATCCGGATAAAGCCGAGATAAAATTACCGTCAGTAGCAGTGTAGCAGAGTAAATTTTTTTTTCTCATCTATGCTAAGTAGCCAAAATATAACTTACATTTTGACACTGGCTAAATACCTACACTATGTGTGGAGCCAAAATATAAAAAAAAACTTACCTTGAGGCCTTGAAGCAGCCATCTTGTTAAAATCCCGTTCCGTTTCATAATGAAATTTTAATCATTTTCACCAAAAAAAAAAATTAACGATATATAAAATTTAATATATCCTATATTTTGCGCCGGGTTTTTCTAAGCTTATTAGTGAAAACCGCATGAAAATCCGTTCAGTATTTTCGGACTTATGCCGTAACAAACAAACAAACAAACAAACAAACAAACAGACAAAATGTCTAAAAGTAGCTTAACGTGATCAGCGAAAAATTTCAAGCCAACCTGTGTAATTTGTTTTTCGATATCTTTTTTCTATTACAGATTTTTTTATCTTTACAGTTTTATTATATGTATAGACTATGATCATCAAGTTGATCGTCTGCAGGGAATAATAAGATAGCAATCATTAACTAGAATCGAAGTGTCAATTATTGTTTTATTAAATGACATACGAAATATTATTGGAATTTAGCAGCTAGTATACATTGAATTCCTTAATATAGTTATAGAAGATGGTAGGTTTTTCCAAGAGTTAGTCTCCTAAGTACTTAGGTACCACCGTATACTGCCTTCGAGTTTGAAGTTTTTTACTAGGTGGTAGGACTGTTCAGCAAAGTTCGTCTGCGTAGGTACCACCGCTTTGCCAGTAATTCTGCCGCCAAGCAGTAGTGTGCAAGCATTACTGTTTTCCGGTCTGAAGGGCATTGTAACTAGTGAAATTATTGGGCAAATGAGACTATGACCTGATCACACAGTCTATTAATCGGATTGCTAGACTGTGTGATGTGTCAGGATGACGTGCGTAGTGCAGTGTCACGCGTGACTTTATTATTTTAAAGTTGCAAGCAACTGTTATGGGCGGCCGCGTCACTTAACATCAGGTGAACGACTAGCTCGTCACATTATTCATTCCCATAAAAAAGTGCAATGTATCTAGTTGATTCTAGCCAGTGGCAATATCTTAGGCATTTGGGTATCATTTAGACTAGAAGGAATAGGCTCCTCATAGGCCAACGTCGCTCGTTACACATTCGACTGCATTGTGTGAGTTTTAACTAAAAACGACCATAATATCCCGTATATAAACTAAAAAAAAACACACAATTGTGAGAATTCGAATGCCTTAGAGGGTGTTCTATATCTAGACTTCAGCTTGTCAGTAATCGTGATAAACTGTGTAGGTAGGCATAATTAGATATGTATAACGTACGAGAAGTGTAAATTAGGCATAATTATGTTATAATTGCATAAGATAATAATTAAAACCGGAATGCGTGAACAAGCGTATAAGCCTTGTAACTAATCAGCGTCACCATCTGCGACGCCAACACTGGAGCAGTTATGCCAGCACCCCAAAGCCGCACTCCGTTATTTCAAGGAGCCGGGCTGGCTTGGGTAGATGCTGGAGGGGGAAATGCACATTACACCCCAAGCGGGACGTCAGTGCAAGCCTTACTGCCCCCATTCCAAATTAGAATTAGAATTATAATTGCAATAGTAAGTAATTTTGCAATAACTTCGCAGTAATAATTTTAAACAATACTTTGCACACTTAGCTTAGTAAGTACAATAATGTAATGTTTATAATCCAACAATCAAGGACCTTTGCTCAGCCTCCACCATTATAAAAGGATTAACGCATGGCAACTGAATACTGGACAGTTAATCTAACAAGTCTGACTCACAGTCACGACAGCATGAATAACACAGAAAAGATAGCTGCAAATAACTAACAGCTGTTTTTGTATAAATCAGTTAAAAATGTTAAAAATTGGTGTTATGGTCCGTTTAAAATTAATGTAGGCCGACTGTAACCCATGTCTTCCATCCATATTTAATTTTGTCATTAATCCACTGAGCAGCCGTTTCCTAGATTCTCAAGGATTCAATTATATCGTCCACTTACACTAAAAATGGGAAGAAACATGTTCAAGAATCACGAAATTGGAAGACATTGTATCAACCACAAACGCACACTTTTCCAACAGTGTATTTTGATCATGGAAACTCCCCTGGTGGCTAGTGTCCGTAAGAACTGATGATCTTTAAACACTCGTTTGCGACCGTCTCATTCTAAACAATATAATTATTCTCTTCTTCGGGACGCGTATATATAGGGCAAACGTGCCCCAGACAGTTTCGTCACTTACCAGCAGGTGAGCTGTAGTCAAAAGTATGCCGATTTTAGAAAAAAAAAATTAGATTAGATCCTTAGACATATATATAAGGGCAGGCCTAATGACAGGTTAAAACGTCTTCAAAGTGGGAGCCAATTTCACATATTGGCATCCACTAGCGCTCAGTCTGTGATGGTAGTTAGAAGGCATCGGTGGAATGTCACAAACAAAATATGCCAAGTTAATACCGTGAAGGGTTGCACAATCTATACTCAAAAAAGCAGTAAAAAGAAAGACCAAGTTTCTTACCTCAAGTAATTCAATATTTTTAATATTACACTCTGTTTTGTAACAAAATAATCGAATTTATATTTGGAATAATCGTTGTTAACATAAACATTAACGGACATAATGGCAGCGATAGGCACCTAATTTTGTCAACTTGTCGTAGTTCACGCGAAATCTAATAGATGGCGCTGACTTTTCCCACGCCATTTTGACAAAATAAAATGTTCCTTCGGGCATATCCTGATCTATAAATCTATGATTAGTTCAATCAAATCGAAGCATTGCTTGAATTTTCTATATAACAAACATAAAATACATATCTTGTACCTAGCAGCGCACAGGAAAGCGTCTGAAATAATTTTTCATTATTTTTGGAACTGGTACTTACTGACAATGACCTATACAGCCCAGGTCAAGGTACCTACCCGGTGGTCGCTACTAGGGACGCCCCAAGGTCACATGCAACTGCCAACATGTGCCAATAATGGTGAACATAATGACAACATGAGCTATTGAAAAAAATCTACGTGTGGAGTTTTGGACGTGTGCCAAATTATGGAACTTTGGCGAGGATTTGTTTTGTATGTCAGAAGTACAGGAATGATTGGCATGAAGGGCAAGATAAGTAAGTCAAATGAATATAGAAATACGCAGCTACAAATGCAAGTAGGTTAATTATATTTATTATCAGCTAGCGCCCACAAAATAATACGGTGATTCTTAGATTAATATGAAAACGTACTTCCCAGAGAATTCAATTTAATGAGAAATCCCCGGGGATTACTAAGGCAGAAACTGATCGATAGTTGAAACTCTTTATAGAAACACCAAATTATAGGAATCCAGTAATCAGAAGAAAACTTAAACTAAGGGTCACAATGGTTACCATCTTTTTCAATCAGTAGAACAAGAAGGAAAAAATATCACAGCTGCTCTATCAATGGAACAAGTATAGGAAAAATAATTCTCGGTATGTGGTAAAATATTTCGACAAACTTGGAATCCTTCACTTTTTCAATATAGATCAACTAATAGCAATCAATTTAACAAAAACACTAGACATACAGGCGAGACTAAAAACTCCCACTTTTGAGTCACTGCATCTCGCCATATCACTAATGACTCACACTATCACAATCACGTACTTACTGTTAAATAGAAATCAGTTACGGGTAACCACATAAAAATCCAGTTGCCAGTAGCCTAACTTTCCCACGTTTGAGGATAAATAAAGTACCTATCAGCAAGCGGAATGAGATCTTTCGAGCAAATTAAGAAATTAATCAGTTTAATTGTTACCATAACGTCAAATCTGCTTGCAACTGATGTCGAATTACATGCACATATTATGGAATCTTGTCGTAGTAAAACTTTATAAAGTTATTTCATTTCCACAGAATGTTCACCTTTATTATTGCGACACAGTACTAAATACAATAGATTTAGTATTTTGGTAGTTGATTCTACTTCTTGGAAGCTGACACTTTTCTGGCGTAGGTTCAAAATGTTGAGAACATTGTGAAATGTTACAGCGTGATAATATTCGCGGAAATTTTCAAACCGTTTCTGGAAACCACTGCTGAAGGTCAAATTATTTTTATCACGTTTTTTACTTCACATCTTCCTGAAGTTGTTACACTATTGTCAAAATCTCCCAAGCTTAGCCTTGTAATATTTTCACATTAATCACTTTTAAAGTGTGTATTTAGTGTTCTAATTTATTTAAATGTCATCAGTAGCCTGACCATCCACTGCATTCATCGGCTCCCCGCGGTTTCAACCATATTATCAGTCCACCTATTGGGGGCGGCCTACGCTGCATTTTTTGATTCATGGTCGTCACTCGAGAACCTTTCTTCCGCATCAGTTGTCAGTTCTACGAGCGATGTGGTCTGCTATTAGATGTAGATAATATTGAGATATCAAAATAATTACATATTATGGTATTATTACAAAGCAGAATGCACCACAGGTACCTACCGCGTAAACTTTTCTGCGAAACATTCAGATCATTACTTCACCTCTACGCTTAACAATTCTATTACAAACTCATATAATAAGAATGTAACCCTCGTTCAACATTGAATTCTGCGGAAAAACAGCGAATCGATCGACAGTCAGAACCAACAATCTAGGTAGGTACAATATTTTCACAATTTCCAGAAAAATGACGCGACCTGGCCAGCGCTCAAGATCCTCAGACCGCGGCGGGCGAGGTGAAGGTCAACGCCCGACGTAACCAGAATTCATGGGCTTTTAAATTGATGACTTAGTACTAGTATCAACTAAAATCTAATTAGGTAATTGTTGTGCCGGCGGGCTATTACGCATCCCGGCGTTTTCTAACTGCATCCGGTCTGGGCCTAGTCGTAGACGAAGGCGCACTGCAGTGGCACCACACCCACCCCAGCTGCCCGTTTCGAAGCACTTGCCCACCGTGCCTCTGAATATCCCACTACTCATCAGGACACTCCTAAGCTGACATTCAGAGACAATGCATCAAGTTTACTCCGATCGATCTCACGTGAGTTCAAACTCCGGACTCGGCGAGTATACTCCGCGTTGTTAAATTCACAGTCGAGTTCCAACGTAAACTCCTTACCCTCACTCCGCCGAGTAAACTCCGGCCATAGACAAGTGTAGTTTGACATTAGTGAGTTACATGTTTTTTTTATTTGGTAGTATTATGCTAAAAAGGGAGAAAAAATAGCAAATATTGTATGAATAACTGAAACAGGAGATCAAACTTACTGGTGATCACAGATTAGAGAAAAAACTGGTGATATATACTCTTTGAAGGAAACTTTAAAAAGCGCGCCATTTCTCTTTATTTGTTTTTTCAATTATTATGATTATTATGAATGTTGTTATTTACCTAATTAATAAAAAAACGAGTGAAATTCAAACTTACAATGGAAATCGAAATGGAAATAGCAATGGAAAATAAATCGTCTCTATAGTGTTCACAGTATTTTTCACAAAATCTGAGGGAGCTAATAGCTCCATACATACAAATTCTAGAAACTAAATAAAAATAAATAAACCTAGACCTACCATTAATTTAAGATTAATTCTATATTTTAGGTTACCTACTCACAAACAACTTAAAAAGGCATGGAATAAGTGAAGACATAAACCGGGGAAGCAAAATCTATAATACAACAAAGAATATAAAACACACAGGATCTGCCAGCAAAGTTTAGTAAATTTTTTATTGTTATTTTAATTACAAATAAATCTATGAAGACCTAATTTTATTTCGAATTTATTCATTTTATTCAATACAAAACACATTTCTTCACAAAAACCATCATATAAATTGATATTAAGTAGCATTCTTTTTAAAAACATGCGTGATAACAAAGATGGCGACGTCTGAGCACGGCTAAAGTCACCGATTTCGTGGCTCAGCCCGTCTCATTCTCAGCTGAGCATATACTCGTACTCCATTATGCTAAACTCGACTGTGAATGCCAATTCGATCGAAGTTTGAGTCGACTCCAATTTTGACATAACTGAGTTTGAGTTTCGTACTCCATTATGCTAAACTCGACTGTGAATGCCAATTCGATCGAAGTTTGAGCTAGACTCCAATTTTGACATAACGGAGTTTGAGCCCGAACTCGAACTCGTCTGTGAATGTCAGCCCTAGACTGGGTCTAGTCGAGGCATAGTGGTGAGTAGTGGCGCGTGGCACCTATTCCCTGTGCTGAGGGACACCTCGCACTCCGCAGTTATCTGTTGTGCACCCACCTGGACTCTACTAGGTCTTCCCTGTCCTGGCCTGGTCTCCGTGGCGAGACCCCGCTGCAGACAGCATCAAGCCTCTCCCGTGGATCAATACTACTTTATCAAAAGTTACGTTGGTTCTTTTCTAATAATAAAATGTTTGTTGATTTCTCAAGGAGAATCTAGGATCACTTAGTCTAGCTAGGTAGGTAATATTCACAAAACACCTAATAAATTATAGAAAGAGCATAATAGAGCAGCATAGAGTATCCAAATATAGGTAGGTAGAACAGAGTACCTAATAACTGATAGAAAAGGGTCAGAATAGCTAAATATTAGTAGCTAACGGACCATACATTAAGTAGGTCATCAGAACACTATTAAGACGGGCTGAGTTGTAAACTGTAGGTTTCACTACAATATTACCACCTTTTTATCCAGGTCCGTTTTTATATACGTTCTATCACCAAGCATAGCTATTGAGACCTCTGGCAAACTCAAACACCTGAACTCACGACTTTCAGGACAATTTCACACCATCCATTTCATAATAGAACCTAGGTTCTTAGAACATTATAGATTTTTGCAAAACTATTTGAATTGGTTTCTATTTATTTTTGTGTTTAAACGCTAACTTTCAACGTTCATGAGAACAAATTTTCGCTTATGCGAATGTTATTTTACATATTTAATTAATGCGACATGCCAATAAATTAGGTATCACTTAACAATATTTAATTCATTTACAAAAATCATGTTCAGTTTTATACGAAGTATTCCTGTTTGAATAATTGGTTCCGTACACAACTATAATCATCAAAAAATTCATTATTTGCTAAGAAATTTAATGAATAGAATTTTCTGGAAAACTGGCCTTGGCTGAACCGAGGTGAAGGTTATAACAGTGCGACGGCCGGCCGCCGACCCGCTCCTAAATAAATAAATATGGCGGCTAAAACCGCAACACGTGCACTAGATGCGGCATCAGCAGAGCGCACTTGCACTTGCAGAGAAAACTACAATAATGATTAATTTGTAAAAGAAAAATCTAAAACAAAAAGCATAGATTACACTTAGCATGCTATAAAATCATAAAAGTTATATTATATCTTAATAAGTCTTTCTACATTACGTGTTAAACCATCGACTATCAGATGGTCAATCGAAGTTCTATAAATTCGTTTCATTCGATTACTCTAGTGTATTTGTAAGGCATACCAGTACTGTTTCATTTTTCTGCCTGTTTTTAAGAACCACCTAAAAAGTATAGAAACTCTATCGGCCTTATTAATAAACCTAGAGTTGTGTTGGATTAGTTACACCGCCATTTGTCTTTTTCGATCGAGTTCGAAAAAAGTTCCCTTACTTCTTTACCTATTGTTCAAAGCTGACCCCTAAATGTATACAGCAATGATTGCTACCAATTCCTACCTCCTTTTTCTTCTTTTTCTCAATTTTCTCTCTTCTTTCTTTTTACTTTGTTTACTCATACTTTAGAAGTGCAGAATGGTGCTGTTTTTGTACTTTTTATAACTTGTTGTGATTAATTTTTTGTGTTCTTTTTTTACTTCTTATTTCTATCTTGTTGTCTGTTTTTATTTCTATATATAATTTTTAAATATTTAAAATTGCTATTTTCTCTACCCACCTACAATTTTTTTCTGATGTATGTTGGGGTAAAATAGTATGCTCACCTTCATTCCAAACCATCATCATCAACCATCCTTATTTACGGAACCTTGTATTAATACCCCTTTTATAAATAAACTCTAAAAAAAGAAAAACAGGAGGAAATATGAGACAGGTTTGGGAGACAGATGTCGAGCTCAAAAAGAATAAAAGATCAAAAAAGGATTTGGTGCTGGAAGAAAAAAGGACTCTCTCATCGTCCTGGCCGAGACTGTGAATAAATGGCCTCTGATTCTACAGCAACGCAGTTTAAAAGTGCCACCATACCCGCCCGTGGGAGCTGAATTTTATAAGTTTGGCCGTAGTATGCCTATATACTCCTTCAGGCTGACGAAGACCGTGAGGCAACTACAAACCAAACCCCATTTGTTCTCCCCTATCCTTCTCTGATCATGTACCTCCAGTGCTCATGCCGCCAACTACTATTCTACACTCTACTCTCTCTAGATTCAAACTATCTAAGTGCATCATTTCTTCACTATCTTACTTGTATTGATCCTCCGTGTTTGTAGCTGTTGTATCATACTGTACTACTCTAACGTGCTTTTTCTTTCAGGCCTATTCTCTTCTCTCATGTCGCAGTCCCTCATCAGGTGATTAGGTAGGTTCAGAACCTAATTAGGCATCCTAGGACCCTGCAAACTGGAAAAAAAGCACACCTGTTCTACTAATAGAACAAGAAGAAAAAATAATTCTCGGTTGTTCTACCAACACAAAAACTGGTTAAAAAAATTGAATCTATTTTACCAATAGAACAAGTAGGATAAATAACCCCGGGTACATATTCTTGAAAGCTGGGAATATGTAAAACTGAGAATGTCGGTCCCAACAGCTGAGAGTGAGACCCCACCCATCAACAAATAATGAGAAAGAAAAACAAATCATTACGTTTATGGAGACGTATTGGCTGAAGAATGAAAAATTCATAGATTCTTGGTCTATTTATGCAGAAAGGCATAGAACCACAAATATTGTAGAGCTGGAACAAAAAAATTAAATGAATACTGTAATACCCGACGCAAAGTAAACGTTATGCAGCTTTTGCAAATTCTAAAAGAGGACACAGAAGAAACTGCATCAAAATTCATGTAAATTCGCCAAGGAAAAAAGATTTCTTCTAGAAAAATTGAAAGTGTTAATAATGACTACGAAATTTTGGAAGCCTAAATGCTATTAATTGATAAAGAAATCACTGTTGGACATTTCTTAGAATTAATAAAGTAATCTGGCTATCATCATCATCATTAACAGCCCGAAGACTTCCACTGCTGAAGGCCTCCCCCAAAGAGCGCCACCTTGAGCGGCCCCTCGCCTCCTGCATCCATCGGATCCCCGCGGTTTTCACCAGATCGTCGGTCCACCGAGTGGGGGCCGGCCTACGCTGTGTCTTCCGGTTCGTGGTCGCCACTCGAGAACCTTTCTTCCCCATCGGTTGTCAGTTCTGCGAGAATTGTGGCCTGCCGTTTGTAGCATGCTCACTTCCACCGCCATTCCAAATAACCATCATCCTCAACCATCCTTCTTTATACTGTCTGTATTTATGTACCTCTTTACAGTTACCTATACGTACCTATATAAAAAAGAAAACAAGGAAACTTTCGGTTGACAGGAGAGAGACGTCATTCAGGGTTTGGACGAGGCGGTGATCGACAAGGAAAAAGCTAGATGAGAAAAGGATCTGGGCTGGAAGACAAAAAGAGGCTTTTTCATCATCCTGACCGAGACTCTGAATGGCTGCTGACTAGTTCTGATGCTACAGCAAGACAGCTTAAGTGTCGCCATATCCGCCCGCGTGAGCAGTTTTTATAAGTCCGGACGATTACGCCTGTACCCACGCATTGAAGCTTACGAAGACCGTGGGGCAGCTACACACATCGTCGTAGCCGCCGCCTGGCTGCAGCCACCACCCCGCAGTTACGTACTTACTAACAGCTACCGACCCATTTGTTGTCCCCCCCCCCCCCCCTCTCTCCCTCTCACTCTCTCTCTCTCTCTCTCTGACCACTTACCTGCAGTGTTCGTGCCGCCTTCAGCTAAAGAAATTGAGACTATTTAAGTGTACCTTACTAGTATTGATCTCTGTGTTATTCGTAATCCATTATATCTTATCGTATACTCTAACGTGCTCTTTCTTTCAGACCTATTCTACTCTCCTGTATACCTACCTCATGTCGCCGTCTCCCTCCAGGGTCTGATTGGGTAGGATTAGGACCTAGTCAGGTATCCTAAGACCTTGGGCGGAGCCATAACGTGACACATTTCAACTTGCTAATTCTGAGAGCTATATCGGTCACAATCGGTAATATCGGTAATCTGGCTATACATAATATAAAATACCGTATCACTGAATTTAAGTAACAAGTCGTTTTAATCCACTTTTACCATACATAATATAAATTTGATTTGAAATCACTTCTGATATTTAAAATTTAGTGGTAGTACTTACTATAGGTGTTTTTTTCATTCAAGTTTGATTAATATGTAGAGACTTTATTGGTTTAAGTGTAAGAAACATTAGTTAATTAAGCTAAATATTGTACTGTTTGTTTCTCTTAAACATTAATAAAATAAAATAAAATAAAATAAAATAAAATAAAATAAAATAAAATACCGTATCACTGAATTTAAGTATCAAGTCGTTTTAATCCACTTTTGCCCATTAGCGTCACATAAAAAACTGATAGATTGGTTTTTAACGGGAACGCGGAAAAATTCACGTCGTTGCATTTTATCATTTTAGCACGTGTGTCAAAATGACTTATCTGACAAAATGACTCATCTGTCAAAATAACTCGTCTGTCAAAATGTCAATCTGTCATAATCTGTCAACATGACACCTGTCAAAATTGCATCTAACAAAATGACTCATCTGTCAACCTGTCATAACCTGTCAACATGACACCTGTCAAAATTACATCCGTCAAGTGTCGGGTGGTTTTGACAGTTTCTATATTTGGTTTTGCGCCATCTAGTAGCAAGGAGAACCAAGTTATTTTTTAAATAAAACGCCTCGTTGAGGCAATCCTGGTAGTGGTAGGTAACTATAACCTATAAGGTGTACCAGGCATCGAGGCGTGTCTGGGGTAGGTTAAAATTTTTCCTACTTTACCAATGAATGTTGGTTCATAAATAGAACAACCGAGAATTATTTTTCCTACTTGTTCTATTAGTGGAGGACAGGTGGGTTTTTTTTTCCTTTTGGTTCTATTGGCAGAACAAGTAGTAAAACAAATGAGAACGACCCTGGGTGGACCCGTTACGTGACAATATTATTTATAGGCCAATAGATATTAAGCCAGCGTGAGTACCCATGTACTTAAATAAATTGCTATGATTTGATTGAGTGCGTAATAAATGTGACTAAGAACAATATACCTACTCGATGATGAATCAGCAAGTTGGTCATGATGACAATATACAGCATCGGAAGCTTATTCACGAGATCAGAAGAATTACAACTACGAATCATGGGATTAAATGACGGGCCCGATAGCTCAGTTGGTAGTATCCCTACCTTCTGAACTCAGTTCTGTGGGTTCGATTCCTACCGGGGACAAACATTTGTGTGATGAACATAGATGTTTGTTCTGTGTCTGGGTGTTATATAGTATTCTATGTATGTATTTACAAACAAAAGTATATAAGTATTGTATCAGTTATCTAGTTCCCATAGTACAAACTAAACATAGCTTATGCTTAGGTTGGGGCTAGATGGCGCTGTGTGAAATGTTCACACATATTTATTTATTTATTTATTTAAATTGATCAAGAATCATAGAACACATTCTTACATAAAATATCAGTAACGTTTTTAGAGACGGACACAATATTCACCGCCACTATAAAAAAATAATCAGCTATAGAGCATCCTGAATCAACCCCTTCCAGCCAATATAGATTCGTATCGCGCAAAATGGCGACTCTGGCGCAGCATTTACGATCTAATTATGATGCACTGCTGACGTGATAGATGTTTTCTGCCACTTTAGCACAAGCTTGTAATTTTGGTGGTTATAAGGGCAAAGTTAGTCCTTGAATTTAATTTTATGATACTTATCATTTAAAGTAAAAGTAGTGTAAGCGATGTCGGATAATGGCTCAGGGATTTTAAAGCGAGGAAATTAAAGAAACTGTAGCTGAAGGTTTTCAGAGATGTATATTTTTCCAAAACGATTGACAGAGTATGGTAAGTCATTAAGTCATATTGGTAATTTTGTACATATTCGATTCTAATTTAAACCCGTCTTTTTTTATAAGCGATTGAAGGAGGCGCGTCGTCTACAAGTAGTTTTTAGACTGACAACGGAAAACGGTTTATTAAGTAGGTATTTGGTCGTCGTACTGAAGGTGGAGTTCCTCCGAAGCAAAATAAAATGTGTAGGTACTAAAAAAATCTACTATCAGGTTAGCTCTTCTAGTAAATCAATAACTTTGTTTAATGAAAGTGGCTCTAGATTCAATACATAGTACAAAAAGATCTAGTAGATATAAACAAAAAAATAATAATATAATGATGCAATCAGTTGATTTAAAAAATCTATTTGCGTACAACGAACGTCACGTCACATCAAAACTTAAAGTTATATTATTTGCTACACGTTATTGCAATTTAACGAGATAAGAGTGGTTACACTGATTTTAACGGCTATTTGTTATCGTTAACGACTATTTGTTGTTGTTAACCGTTAATTTGCGTACAATTCACGTCAATCTATTTCGAGACAAAGAGACCAACTCCAGAATTCCTGCACGGCTTTGTTTCCGAAATTAATTAATGTAAATAACGTTAAATAGGAAGTGGAGAGTGTTTGAAGCAATAAATTAACGGATAAAGTATATTAAGACTAAGCTGAAAGCGAAGGTTGGAAAATGAATAGCATTTTAACACCTTAACTTCAAAATAGGATCTACCTACCTGACTATACTATGACAAGGATTAGCTCTTTCTTTACTATTTTGATTATAAAATTTATTAAAATAAACATCAACTTAGTTCGAAATGTTATTTTATTAGTTTTATGGCTATGACTTTTATATTATTTTAGTTAGATGCATTTTTAATTATACAAATTTCAAAGTAATTTTGTACTGGACGTCAGTCACGTAGTCATAAGTTAATCAACGATTATTATAAACAATCACGGTTGAATTGACCTGTACCAAAGTTTATCGGCGTAGGGCCAACATAATGCGAAATTAAGATGAGTAGGTACGTTCTTACAACTGTGTTACTGCATTCCTGTCACGTAGCTCTTTTTGACCTTATGTGGAAAGTCAAACCAAAATTATTATAAAAAATACATTTTTTTTTATAACAGGCAATATTACATAATAGATGTTGGAACACCTGGCTTACATCACTAGGCTCGAAAACCATGCTATGGGAACCAGGGGGTCTAGCAAAGATCCCTTTCCATTAGCATTAACGCCAAACGATAGCCCCAAAATGTATGGAGAATGACATTAGCTTTGACATTAGCTGCGGAAAAGTTTTCCGCAGGGTCTGTCATTCTCATACATTTTGAGTTATCGTTAGGCGTTAACGCGAATGAAAAGGGCTAGAGCTATCTTTGCTAGACCCCCAGTGAGCCTAGTATGAGTTTGGTCTCGAAAAGTGTCGATACTCACGACCGAGCTGCTCACCGGATGGTGTGTCATTTGCATCAGTGTTTCGCAGAGAGTATAATAAATATTCTGACGTTTTTGTACGGTTTCACGAAAAACGCCCCTAGCGAATAAATTCAGAATCACTGAATATTTACATATCTTTTGCCAAAAACTGATAATGTATAATTGAGATCACACTGACAGACCAACACTTATGGAATTTTTATTATTGGAATAATTTCTGAGTTCCCGATATTTCAGCATAGTTAACATGCACCTTGCATGATGCGGGGTTCGCAGGGGCACAGAACAGGTATATAGGCAGAGGTAAAATGTAGTGAACAACCGTGAAAGTTTAAAGCAGCGTTGGACCTACCAATGACCTTTACATTGAGGTTTATAATCTCCAAGATCTGTTACAGTTAAACACCCGTTAAAGTAAGACAACTTGGGACATTAGCCCGCCTAACGATGATTACTGGCTGACAATAGCATGAGTTTCGTAATTATTGCTCTACTGTTTTTGATTTACGTTACAATAATTTATTTCATTAATGGAGGGGCTGAATTTAACTAACACCTATTATGATTAGGGGCCGTTTTGTCATCATCGTCATCAACAGTTCGAAGACGTCCACTGCTGAACATAGGCCTTTCCCATAGAGCGCCACCTCGAGCGGCTGTTCGCCTCGCATCCATCGGCTCCCCGCGGTTTTCACCAGATCGTCTGTCCACCTAGTCGAGTTAATATTTTAATGGTTCATTTTATGTCATGGTTAATTTTGGATATACCTAGTATCTACACAAACTTAAGGCACTGGTCTAAGTAGCTTTTCTGTATAAAATAACACATTCATCAACAAAGCACTTGCTATTACAGACACAGAAACTATTAACTCGAACGCAAATACCATATTACAAATGATCAAGTAATCTTCATAGATTAGCAATAAACACGGCATTTACAGAAGAGTTATTTTATCTGTATGTTATCAGACAAGGTCTAAGTTCTCCATCCATTAGTCAGAAAGGACCAGCTGCATTTTTTTCATATTACATTCACGATAAAGTTGTGAAGTAAAAACACCGAGAACCTCTTCAACTCGTGTATATTCAGTACACATTCAGTACACAATAAACGAACAGGAGCATTAATACATCTTGACGCTTCGGCTGCTCAATCAGAATTGACTGCTTTTTGGACCTTGTCGTCCCTCCAAAACTTCCCTCCTAAACCTCAATATTATTTTACCGGAACTACCAAGGCAGCCATCGTAATTGGCTGATGGCTCAGCGGACGCTCCTTCCGCCAGTGTGGCCAACCAAAATGGTATTTTTAAACAGTCTACCAACCTCTTTAATATTAAAAAGTGAGAATAAATTATAAAATTCACGACATTGGGCCATCCGACACAGAGCTGCCTCCTGGCGCTCGTCCACATAGCAGTCAGTTCTCATTGTAGCTATACAATTTCTTATTTAAGCACATATTTCATTAGTATAGCTAAGAATCATTATATTTTATACATCATTATTTTATACTACATGTACACGTAGCTAAAGCAAAACTAAAATCCATTGCGTAATATAAGTAGATATTGACTGTGATCACAACATAAATAACTACAATATTCAAGCACAACTATGATTACAGGCCTGCACAATCTAAGTCAACACTAAAAATCAAACAAGTCATAGTAATTAAATACCTAACTACATATAAAGTCAATAACTTTGATGTCAACCGCGTATTATTGTACCAATACTATAAAAATATGAACTAAACAAAGCTATTTATAATATACAATATTAAATATATCTGCAATTCCTTGAATAATAGCAGGTATTGTTATTCATCAGTTATAATGTAATGATTAACTTATATTATTCTTAACAGTCCTATTCTAGTTTACTTTTGTAACTCAACTTCACGACATTCGGTTTACTTACACTTAAACGCTACAAATTCTTTAAGATATTTCATGGAATTAACCTATTGCGTTTTATATTACTGCAGGATATTTACGGTATTTACATAATCCTCAAGAATTAAAAGTCTTAAGTATTCGTAGTCAAAGTTACTGTAAATTTACGCATGATCTTAACCTGTCAGCTAATCGCCAAAATGAATCTTCGTTTCTTGCCTCAGTCTGCAATCAACCCTTCATTATGTTCTTCGTGGTGTCGCTGTACGCGATGTACACGCATTCTTTTCTCTAGTAGCATTCCTTCAGTAAATTTTCCATAGTGCTGCTGGAAGCAGGATATGGTTCGTGCACCTTTAAATGTTTTGGGTCCTTGGTAGAGGAGACTTCCAGCTTCATCAGAGTTCATGTCCTCGCAAAAATAAAACTTGCATTAGCACAATCATAATTTACGTAAGTGAACATAACACTAATATCAGACAAGCCAGTTTAGATGCTGGCAGTCATCGCGTCTTAAGTCGACATTATAAAATACGATTTATTTAAAGTTGTTTCAAGATAAGATTACTATGACAATACAATACAAACAACATCAACAGATAACAACATTTAAACTGCTATGCAGACTAAAAACAGCATTAGTTAAAACGGCGCACTGGGCCACCAGCATTTATATTTTATAATACTTTCATAGCAAAATTAGTCAATACACCTTGATAAGTGCATCCTACTTAGCCTGTGGCACACATAACCACTATACATTAGCACATTTACCCTGTGGCACACATAACCACTATACATTAGCACATTTACCCTGTGGCACACATAACCACTATACATTAGAGCATTTACCCTGTGGCACACCACTATTCCTCGGCACATAGCTGGTGGCACACATAACCACTATTCCTCGGCATACATAGCCGGTGGCACACATAACCACTATTCCTCGGCATACATAGCCGGCGGTACACATGACCACTATAACTGTTTCAACTACCTCAACTGCTTCAACTATCCCAAACTGTTTCTACTGTCACAAATTGTTTCAACCATCTAAATGTTTTAACTATCACAGACTGTTTCAACTGTCTCAACTGTATCGCCAGTCTCAACTGTTGTTACTGTTTCAACTATCTCAACTGACCCGTCTTAACCGTCTCGACCGCTTCGACTATCCCGACTTACTCGACTGACAACAGTTTGGACTGTCTCAACTGTTTCGATGGTTTCAACGGTTTAGACTGTATCAACAGTTTCAGTTGTATCAAATGATTTGACTCATAGCCTTTATTACCTACATCAACTTATCAAACCATATACTATTATATCAAAACAAACTGTATTAAACCTGTAACGGGGTGCCCTTTCAGCTAGCTCACCTGGGCACCTTATTATAATGGTGATCGAGCCCTTGGCCTACGAAACGCGCGATGAGGGTTGGATCCAGAGAAACACGAATATACACGGGTTACAATAAATAGTTCTGTATTTCTGTTTCTACAACGGGTTCCTTATAATAACAATTATTTTCTATGAGCACTATCTATGAGCACTATAATCTATGCACCAGAAACGCAACAGGAGTCTGGACTAACGGGAGTGACGGCACGGTCGCGGAGTGTTCTCGAGCAGTCAAACGGCAGCCTGCGAGAACTACGGTACGCGGCGGCGGGACGCGATATGACGCGGCGAGTACGGTTAGTGCATGCAGGGGTCCAAGGGTCGTGCGCAAAAGCCACGCGACAACAGATAGCCCTTGAAAGTGGATGGGGCTGATACAGGTTTCCAGGAGTGAGGGTCGTGCGCATCAGCTCAGAGCCACGCGACAACAGATGGCCCTCGGAGCGGGGAAGGGTGCGGGTAGCGGAGAGAGATGGTCGTGCGCATAAGCTCAGAGCCACGCGCGACAGATGGCCGCCTCTCACCGTGTTAGTAGGGAACACGGGTTAGGAGCGATTTGCTAGAGACTCTGCAGAGCGGAGGACTCGTCTGTTCGCCGCGGGAGCCCCGAGCAAATGCTCTCGTTGCAGCGGGCAGCACGGCCTTATAAAGTATCGGCGTGGCGCGGCGCATGCTTGTGTGCAAGTGGAGACGGGCTTGTAGGTCCGTTACAAAACATAAAATCTATCTAACAAAAAACTATCAAACCATAAACTATTTCAATCTCAAATTGTATCAAATCCTTAAGCTGTATCAAACTTTAGACTGTATCAAAACGAACTGTATCCAACCATAAATTATACTGTACCAAAACCAAATCACACTAATACCTTATATCTCTGGAACTACGAAACCAAATCAAACCATCGACTGTATCAAACTAAACTATCACGTGCCTTAAATATTCGTCTACAAAATAGCTGTTCATATTTTATAATTATATCGAAATTAATCCAAATCTAAATACCCAGTTGTCATATATACTTACTAAACGACGGATAAGTATGGTGATAGCGCAATACATTAAACAAAACCTATATATCAAACCATACATTTCATATACCCGTACATAAATCAGTGCATTAAAAATCTTCATATCAAATAGCAGCTTATTCCAGATAGCTGTATCTCAAATAGCTTAATAATTAGCTGTATATCAATTAACTTTATATTAAACTGATCAAATTTCACATTCTAAACTGAATTTTACAGAGTAACCCAGCTCGAAGCCCAGCTGCATCTTGAACCGTATAGTCTAACTATAGTCCAAACTATAATATCGAATTGAAGCCCATACTATATCTCTATAGCAGTACAAATTATTTGAAACGATAGCCTCAATGTGTGCAAAACTTTCACGACTAAAATCTTTAAACTATAATCCAAGGTGAAGCTAATCAGCTCAGTTTGTAACTATTTAAATTTAGTAGGCGAATGTGGTGATGGTGTGTAGGTGTGATAGTGGTGATATGGTGGTGTTCGGTCACAACTTGATCATAAACTGCACCTTAGGTGTATAAAAATTGCAAACCATATTCAAAAGCCGTACATAGAATCTTTTAGAAACCGCATAAATCCGTTAAAAGCTGTATCAAGAGCTGTATCATGAGCTGTGTCAAGAGCTGTATCAAAAGCTGTGTCAAGAGCTGTGTCAAGAGCTGTGTCAAGAGCTGTATCAAGAGCTGTATTAAGAGCTGTATTAAGAGCTGTATCAAGAGCTGTATCAAGAGCTGTATCAAGAGCTGTATCAAGAGCTGTATCGAGAGCTGTATCGAGAGCTGTATCGAGAGCTGTATCGAAAGCTGTATCAAGATAGTATCAAATTATTAACTAGCCTATCCCCTCACTTTTCCTTTCATCTAAAACGGTCCTACTCATGGAATGTCGGCACACTGCATATCACTGGAAATGAAACTGTGCACCCGACACCTCGGTAATCAACCAGTAGGCGCATTCTGATTGTCATAACATAATCTGTATTAAACCTGGGTACTATATTGAAATACTAGTCTTTAATTTAAATCTGTGACAAGTTTAACAAGGCAAACAACGTAGTGGCGTAAATATCAAATATGATTTATCTGTTAAACCATGAGCGCTATTATAATATACATAGGATTGCAAACCTGATCTACTGTTAACATAAGTACCTACTGTAAGTATTATATTATCTATGACATATTAATTAAGCTATATCTGATTGGAGTAGGTGGTAACTGGCACGTTAAAATTGTGGCACTAGTGTGAGTTTACTCCATTTCGAAATAGGTAGTGAATTAGTCAACGGGTAGACTTCACATATTTTTGGCATATAAATACAAATAAATGAATATAAATACGAAATAATACTCGCACTAAAACATTTCATACTACAGTGTGACTTTACACTGGCAAAACAAGTAGTGGGAAAGTGGCATGACGCACTTCTTATTGGTGTTAGCACTACCTTTTTATACGCTTAACCGCTAGCACCTTCTACTAACTGGTCTGATGATGGCGTTGGAGCCAGGATTTCGTGAATAGTTAATTGTTTTACAGCCACTTGAAATAAACGCAAACGTAACTTCTACAGACAGCGACTAAAACTAAGGATGATCAGATTTAAAAAAAAACAGTATAGTTGTTTTAATCATTTACGGTTGTTCATTGCATTATCATAATATACCAAATACTGGAACATCGGGAACTGAAATGATTCTAATCGCGGTATGGATTCAGTAAATATAAAAATGTAATTCAAGATAATGTAATCAAGTCAAACTCAACAGGGAACTTTCTATAATTTTAGTTGTATAATTTAAAAATGACAAATATGAAAATTAAAAAGTATTTATCAATACCTTCTCAATAAAATGGACAGAACAATGTTAAATGCTAATAAACTAAGTTAAAAATAGCAACAAATTATTGATGCCTACCTGGGTAAAATAAAATAACTACTCATATGAAATAAAATAAAAGTTTAAAACAAAATACTCCAATTTGGTAACTGTTAGGTAAACTTCGTTCACTAATATTTTGTCGAACATACAAGTTTCCTCCCAGTGATTCTGAGGCTTATAAATCTACAAACGAATAGATCACTGGACAACAGGTTTATTTCATTTTAAAATAATGCAATAACCATAAATCATATCTATCGCTCTCTCTTTCTGCAATGCTCAAATAACATTTGAGAATAACAATACTTAATTGTGTAATAATTGTATGTGTGGATGGTGTATTGTGTATTGTGTGCGAGCGATATTACGGGGGCCATTTACAATGCTAGTAGACCATACACAAAATTATTTAAAACAATGCTGACCACCCGTCATTACACCAAATTCACTCCAAAGATGCTAACTATTATTGGTTTAAGTACACTAAAATATTAGACTCCTGAGACATTATCGTCACTTTTCTATTTTGTGCTTTCGTAAACGAATTCTTTTGACTCAGTATACCTGTTATGCGTGTGTGATATAGATACCTACATTTGAAATCAAAATCCTATAGACACTACATTAGTCCATGTGGTAGAAAGTAATTGGAATGGTCACCGTTGTCATCAGCCGACAAGAAAAACACAGTTATCATCGTCGTCATCACCATTAAACTGTCTACGTTAAATTACCTGCTGGTAAAACTCACTACGCTGAGAAAGGCCATGTCAACAAGTCAATGATTAAAATATTCGTCTATTATTCTTACTTCTCAGGAATTTCTACTTAATACTCACTATTAAATATATTTTTTTTAATAATCTTCGGGTACCCTCAATTGAGATTAATCGTGTAGGCATAAAAATTAAAATCTTAAATGCAAGCCCAATCGTATTAGAGAAAGACAATATTTTACAGTCTAAGCACCATTTCACAATCATTACCATCAATGCAATTTAACAGCTGTGCCCAGTCAGCAGTTCCCTCATCGTTGTCAGAGTGTGGCCCTGACCAAACGAGTATGAAACTCCTGACACGACACAGTACACTTTATCAGGTTCAATTAGCACGGGCGGGAAGTCTCCGTCAATGCAGACCGCCCATGCTTCTCAAACTTCAAGTGTCAAATTCAAATGATGATATATGTTATCCAGTGTTTCATAATTGCACAATCTCAATAAATAAAATCAAGTTTATGTTTTGATTAAGTTAACACAACCGGATTGTCTCAGTCTAGCTGACCGGCCGCGCTGACATAATCTCACTATTTTATCAATTTTGCAGTATAGCTTAAATTACGGGCGTTGGTAAAAATTACAGTTACAAATCAAAATCAATCGTGGGCATGGTCATAAATTCACAGGTTCTCAGAAAAAAATTACGGTACCTTGTTTCATGTGGGTTCATCTCCTCTTCTGAATTGAAGTAAAAACACCGAGAACCTCTTCAACTCGTGTATATTCAGTACACATTCAGTACACAATAAACGAACAGGAGCATTAATACATCTTGACGCTTCGGCTGCTCAATCAGAATTGACTGCTTTTTGGACCTTGTCATCCCTCCAAAACTTCCCTCCTAAACCTCAATATTATTTTACCGGAACTACCAAGGCAGCCATCGTAATTGGCTGATGGCTCAGCGGACGCTCCTTCCGCCAGTGTGGCCAACCAAAATGGTATTTTTAAACAGTCTACCAACCTCTTTAATATTAAAAAGTGAGAATAAATTATAAAATTCACGACAGTTGAAGACCTGGTGGAGGCTAGTGATACTTTATTACTATAACTAATAACGTTTAAAATTTTGTATTGCTCAAAAATGCCCTTAAATAAGATATTTGGCAAAGCTTTTGGTGGAGGCGACTGGTGACCTCTGGTCCACCAAAAGCTGGCTCTTTTTTTGCTGAGAAAATAAGCATTGCTATACAACTTAGCAATTCAGCCAGCATTCTGAGCACTCTCCCCTCCACCAAAGGTCTTTTTGATTACACTTCGTTTTTAGTTGTAAATATCTTTTTTTTTAATAATATTTATTGTAGTTTAGGTATTGTTGTTAATTTTTTTTAAAGTTATAAACATTTCTTATGCAAACAAAAAAGGTATTTGTAATAATTATTCAAATTTTTTATTTACGTACAGTTGATAAATAGGTAAGTAAGTAATGAATTGCTCCATGCCAATAAGACCAGTCTTATTGCCATGGAGCAATTCTTATTCAAAATTCTTACAAAATTTATCCTCTACCGTGTAATGTAGGTACAAAGGACAGGACTTTTTGTATGGAACTTGGGTGTTTATTCTAATCAGCGTAAAATTAATGTCAAATGAAAGATTAATTATGGAGGATAAATAATATTCTTAAAATAAATTTATTCACACCTCCGATTTTTGTATATTCAGCTTCAATAAAAATATTTATTGCTTGCAACACTGGAGCTAACAAATAGAATGTTTTATATTATCAGTAGCAACACTTTTCTTGAGCTTTTATCACAAATAATAATAATAAATAAATAAAAATGTTTATTTCAGGTTGTTCACCCATAGTGTTAGTACTTTAAACTTAAAATCTATATTAGTAAATGAAATACACTAAAAGACACATACATTATTTATAATTATATTGAGCGGCTTACTGAGCCACGAGTTGAGCAGACGGTTTGTGCAGCTCCCCCCATCGCTTCAGGAAGCCACTCGTGTAGTCTCCAGCTACTAGGGCCAGGAGGCTGTTGGTTGTGCCCCACACGCGCCGCCTCATGGACGCCGCGCGCGCACGCATGATTGCAAAAAAGTCATCCGTGCGCGCGTCGGCGAACATTCCGGACGCGCTACAGAACCGAGGCAGACCCAACAGCATCCTGAACCCATTATTATATTGGATCCGTAGAGCATTGTAAGCTTTCTGCGTATACTTGGTCCACAGGCAGCACGTGTAAAATGATTGGCAGAATGCTTTGAATAAAGTTACTTTCACTGGCATAGTGCAGCGTGCAAACCTGCGGGCCAACATATTACATCTAACCGACAATGCTCTACGTTCCCTCTCAATATCCAGTCCATCCGACATATCATCTGTGACCCAGTGACCCAGGTACTTAAACTGCTTAACCCACGTGAGAGGAGCTCCATTGAGCATCACGTCAAGGGTTGAGTAGCTTCTACTCCCCGCCTTGAAGAGCATTAGCTCACTTTTTTTCGTATTGTACCTCAGTCCATGAGACGCAGCGTATGCCTCGCAAAGTTTCAGCAGCCGGTTTAAAGCCCCGATCGATGGGCTCAACAAAACCATGTCGTCTGCGTAGCTTATATTATTGACCATTACTCCGTCAATTGAGCATCCGACATTAGTTTTGCTAAGCTCAGCGATCAAGCCGTTCATGTACAGGTTGAATAGTTTGGGCGATGTTATCCCCCCCTGCCTCACTCCGCAATTCAGCCTGTACACATCCGAGGATACATCCGACCACTTAACAACATTGTTCTGATTTTCGTACCAGTATTTAAAGATGTTCACAAAATCTTTAGGCAAACTCGTTTCATGCAGCTTGTGCCACAGCTTACCATAGGAAACGAGGTTTCGACAGGTCCAAGAAACAGGCATATACCGGCGTATTTCTACGCGTGTAATACTGGACAGTATGCTTAAGACACAAAATAGCCGATTCAGTTGATAAACCAGGTCTAAACCCGAACTGAGCGTCCTGTATCTGCATGTGCCTACTAAGGTGTTTATCGAGCAGACTGTCCAGTACCTTAGCAACGATGGTAGCCAGTGAAATCGGCCTGTAGTTAGACCTGTCGGAGACGTCACCTGTCCTATTTTTTACAATAGGCACAACAACTGTCCTCATCAGATCTTCAGGTAGGTACGAGTGTCCAATACAAAAGGTATATAACATCGCCAACACTCTAGGCAAATGTACGCCTGCATGCCGCAGATGCTCCACGCTAAGCCCATCATGCCCCGGTGATTTACCTCTTTTCATATTTTTAATGACAGTTTCAACATCTTTAGCTGTAAATATAATAGGTGAAGTTGGCTGATGTGGTGCGGCAGGCTGCATCCACGGCTCAGGTAGTAGTGACTCTATCTGGAAATGATCTTTAAAGCCATTAGCAATAGCTCTGGGATCAGACACGCCATTCACGCTCACCGGAAGGCTTGACTTTGGATTGAGCTTATTAGTTTGCTTCCAGAAGCCAGTAAAGTCTTTAGCAGAGTGCTGAGAAGCCAGAATATCCATCTTTATTTGTTGCTGGTTGTTTTGGCACCATTTTAACTTCATTTTAAATATTCGTCTGGTATTTCTAAACCTATCATACTGTTGCCCACTAGTGGGCTTTCCAAGCAATGCCCACATTTGAAAAGCTAGACGAGCCTCACTGTGTGCGCGTTTGACGTGTCTATTCCACCCTATAACATGAGCTCTTTTAATTGGCTTTGTCACAGCTGAACATGATTCAGCAGAACGCGTTAAAATAGTAATCAACTAAACATAAATACTATCAATAATGTTCCTGTGCTCCATGTCACAACACATTTTGCCACTACACTCTACCAATTCTGAGGGAAAATCTAAGTCTCTTAACTGAACATTACACGTATTTTCATACCTACCAATTTCTTCATTATCTCTTAGGCCCCAAATTACTTTACTACACTTTTTTATATTAATTTGCACTTTAGGTTTAACTACATTTATATTACAAAGTAACAATTGTTTTTCTTGTAAACTATGGGTTTAATCCACAGATTAGACAAAAAAAAAACCATATTATTATAAATCAAAAACGGACGTTTTGAAAAATCCAAAATTATTACGGATTAACTTTATGTGTAACCCTGTATTTTATGCTACATTTACCATTTTGATTATATTTAACACCCACTTACAACCCTCTCCTTTGTTTTCTACTATAAAATAAATACTATGATTTAATCTACTATAGATGTTGAGTAATGAGTTTTATTTAAATTAATTGCATAGCCCCAGACGTAGCACCCAAAAAAGACTAAAAACCTACCGCCGTAAAAAGTTGCTTTAAAAACGACCGTTGCGTTTAAGATTATGATGAAGTCCACTCAATAATCCTTATTAGGAACGGACGTGGGTTGCAATCACGATAATAAGTAGGTATTCGAGTTTAAACCACTTTAATAAAATCACGGGCTTCTAACCCGTGATTTGAATGGTGTTGCTAGAATGATTATGTAAAATAAATAATAGTTATGAAAAATATTGCAAAATATAAAGAAGTTCAACGGTATTTCTAAGATTCATGCGATTTGAACACAGTTTTCACAGGTTTTGTTGGCCGTGGTCACGAGTAGACACGGCCAATGAATCTTGGCCCAAACCTCGAGTTAAATCATAATGTTTTTAGTGCGATTATGTCCTGTGTGAAACGTAAAACTATGAAGTTCAACGGTTTGTAGAAAGCGATAAGGGCATTGATTTACATAGCAAAACGAGCTTTCAACAACTTGAGTTTGTACAGTCACAAGCGCAAGTTGTTGAAAGAAAATCAAGAAGCCAGCAGTTGCTGATGAAACTATAACTATGTAGTTGATAGTTTTTAAATTTAAGTTTATTTATTTTAATTATTAACATTTTAATAGCTGCCAACCAATTACGAATTTACCTGCGGAATAATATACGACTGGCCACACTGAATTAAAAAACGAGAATATAACTAAAACTGAATCCTAAATTGGCGTGCTTTTCGTCGAACCCTCGCAAGAACCTAACGGTTAAGATTTAACATTTAATTTTGTTCAAATTGAAACTTTATTTTTTACGTCATTGGGTTTATTATAATTGTCGTGTTTATAAGATATTGGTTTGTGCAAATTTTAATTAATTGTTAGTCATCGGTAACGGCATCGGTGAATCAGTTGCGTTCATTGACACAGGATTATAATTATTATGCGTTGATTTTATGCTATGCAAATATACGAAAGTGAAAACTACTATAGCTAAATCTTGTAAAATTGTACTTGTATTATTCTTGTAATTGTATTGTTGTTATTAATTTGGTCTTTTATGTTTACTAGTATACATATAGTGCGGTTCTAACAGAACGCTTGATCTCGTATAGATCTTTTTGAACGTTTTTGGAAGATGACTTTGCTTATGTAAACAATGAGACGCTTTATTTAAAAAAATAACTAGTTCCGCTTCTGTTACTAGATGGCGTAGTAATGACGTATTTCAAACATGGTCGTAGTTTCAAACCACGGAGAACAAGGAAAAGTCAAATTCAGTTGAGTGGAATCACAGAGTACGTTGACGATTTGTCGATAGAAAGCCATTAGAGTTATACTTATGCCTTCCATAAAATAAGGATAGAATGCTAAACTCGACACATAATTATCTTAACAATGACAGAACGTAAAACCCCCATTTTAGCGCCATCTATCGGGTCTTTATAACATTACAGCTTTTTTTTAATAAAATGCCTCATTATGTTATGGATTATGTATTATTATGACTGCAATCCTGCCCACCGGTAGCTTGGGCCCTGGTGCCCAGCTGCTAGCAGCACTCTAGGTTTAAGTTTTTTATAGTATTTTTGTAAGTGTATTTTTATATCAATATTGTAAATAAACATAAACTTAAGAAAAATAAATAAATGAGTGAATAATAACTATGATAAAAGTTTAAATATTTCACCTACAAAATATGAACTTTAATTACAGGTAAAGCGAAGTAAAAACAAATATCTACATCAATTTTCTAATATTTCAACTACATTTACAGCAGCGACTTAGTGAAACGAAAATAATTATTTGAGAGGCTGATGCAACATTAGGTTTGCAATAGTTTAAATGTAAAAATATACTTAATGTATAAGTAAAACCAACGCAACATTAACGAGTTATTGGAGACCTAGAATTATTTGAACCCTCGAACATAATTATAATAGAGGTTCTAATGAAAAGAGTAGTTACTCTAATGACCGTTGACCCTATCTAATAATTCAGCTAAATAAAGACTTAACAGGAACATCACATAAATTAACTAATAAGTCATGTTTGCATGCCGCACTAGGGAAATAATGTAGAATCCTTAGAATAAGTACCTGGGGGTCTAGCAAAGATCCAAAACGCTAACGCAAAATGTATTGTAAGTAATGACATTTTGGAAATCGTTTACATTTCCGTATCTAATGTCATTTCAATACATTTTTGGAGTTAGAGTTTGGCGTAGAATAAAGTCGTTCTTGGTTACATTTTATTGTAACCATGTTTCTCAGCAAATAAAACTTGGTTAAAAATCTTATTACAGTCCAACAACTTCTAATATGATTATGATGGAATAATTCCGCAATTATATTATTATTCTACAGTTTAATAAAACTACAAAAGTACCTACTGAGTATTACGATAAAATTATTATGCGTCATGCGTGAGTCGTCCTCATCCACAGCAAGTCTGGACAGGTTCAATACTTGCCGGTTATTTTCTTCACAATATTAATGAATTGTATCATGTCCATCAACATATTTCACGTACAGATTTTTAATAACAGTACCAACATCAGTGGCAATGTATGGTCAAACCTTTTTAACGCTTTTCACTGTTCGACGTAGATTACTCATTCTTGTCAGCAATTTATTTTTACGAACGAACATGAGCAGCAGTCTAACAATGATAGTCTGACATTTAGTTCAATTAATCTTAATGTAGTCATATAACACGTGATTGTAAATTATAAAAACGATAACTATTTCAAACTGCAAAGTTGGATAATAAGAAATCATTGTGCAACTGACTTTGCTAAAGTGATGACATTCACGAGCAATGTAGGCAAGTATTACCTATGTGTGTATGTTGATAGATATTCATTTGTAAGTACCAGATTAACTTTGATAGCAATCAAGCTACTTATCGCCGGAAATTGAATATGTTAAAATAAATATTGAAAAAGTATGTTTAATTTAATCTTTATTGCCCATTGTATTTTGATTCAGTTATAAGTAAGTAGAGATACCTAATTATTTTATGAAAGTATAACAGATTATTTTTCATGGCAATCAAGCTACTTATCAGCGGAAATTGAACTTGTAGTAGATAAAATATGTATTGAAAATGTATGTTTTAGTAATGTTTATTACTTTTGTACTTTTATTCTTATTTATACAGGGTTACCTACCGTTATTAGTCCAGCTGGGCTACCACAAACTAATACAAAACCATCATGTTTCATGGCATTATTATTTCAAGGTTACAATAATATCGTTTGGATTCGTACATAAACATGAACAATTCTAGATTAGTAGATTAGTCGCATTCTTTTCATTTTTCATACATTTGACATTAATAAAATAATAATTTAACATATTCATACAACAGTTTTTTTTAAACGTGCTAATGCTGTTGGTCTCTACCGACCTTTACAGCGTAACCGGGCGGGAGGGCAGGCGCTTAAGGCACCCAGCCGACAAATGTGGGGGCAACTAGCTCAAGGGCACCCCTGGGGTGCGAGCCTCGGCTTGGGCTGTTGCCGGGATAAAAGAATCGAGAAGGCTACGTCCGCTGGAGGAGTGGGCCCTATGGAAAGTCGCGACCATTCTAGCTAGCCTACGGGGGGTACGTCGACCTCGCCAGCGGGGTCGGTGTCTGATTGTGTTACGCTGGTATCCTATACCGGTGCCGAAATCGGTAGCTGAGCCAGAAGGGCTTGACTGGTCCGGTGATCCTAGCGCAGCCAAAACAACGGCTGCTATAGGATCTTCCGGTCACTCAAGACGTATCTTGGGCGGCGACGACGGAATGAGCGATGACGAGGTGGCAAGAAATACAACAGTGCTACACCCACCTATGCCGCAGACTAATTACGTTCTCAGCTTAAGGGTCTCCTAGAAAATTCGACAGAGCAAGTCCTACAAGGCCTAAGTCCCTATTTCGTTGAAACTTAAGAAATGTATGACACTAATTTTTGCACGATTGATCTCTTATCCTAATCGGTAAAGAATAGGTTGTAACTTATTCATGTTAGGGATAGGCTAAATAATATGAATATTACCACAGATTTAACAGCTGATATTTTTAGAGAGCTGCAGAGATATATCTCAGAACAATATTCAGAATGGAACACACGTTTTCAAAGTTTAGAGCACCCGACGCCGTCTTCCGTCTACCACTCTTCAAAATCCGTAAAAAAATCTGCACCACAGATTCAAACGAACAAAATGAACATTACCCTATTTATACCTCTTTTCACAGAAACTTATGAATATTTCTGACAAATCATGCAACGAAATAAAACTATTATATCGTTTTATTCATTAAAAGAATTATACATAGATAGATAGATAGAAAATGCTTTATTGCACAAGAGTAAATAAAGTACATAGGCGAACTTAATGCTAAGTAGCATTTTCTTCCAGTTAACCTTTACATACACATACCTACCACACCTATACATATTATTACAATCGGCTAAATAAACCATCATTATCTCTTTAGCCGGCACCGTAGTATATGATAATGTTTTTGTGTCAGCACGCAATATGTCCTCGTATCTTGTTCCATTTCAAACCATTTCCATCGAAGCTAACTTCATAATCCTTGCAAATATCAGATCATATCTAAACAGTCCGTCAAGCTAGAGACCTAGTTAAAAACAGATCGTTTACAGCAAAACCTTGGCTCTAAAAATGAGTCAGTCCGCTTGAGATTGTATACAAAATTATTAAGATAATAAGCAGATACGTACATTTTGGTCACGAACCAATTGACAATGATCGGTAAGCCGCGGCGCTAGTGATGTGCCAAAACCATTAAACTAAAGATTTATCGATGTGAGTAATGATTTCGACATAACTATGAATATAATAAGTGAATAATTCTTCTAAAATGCTACGCTACCAATGACCTTTTCCCAAACTATAAAAAACGTAACTCAAAGAATTCAAATTAACAATTACACTTAAAAACTACCTTAAGTCAGGTAGTTTTTAAATGTAATTGTTAATCATTTTGATACTTTTCATTATTACACTTTTCCAAACGGGCTACGTGAAGACCATTTTATTTCTATTTTCTTAAAATATTATAGGACTTACTGCTAATACCAGCGTAGTCATGGAACAAGATTTTGTAACTTTTATCCTATAATTGAAATTATTCTGTTTTATAGATTATTGGAAAGGAAAATCTCTACATTACCTATTTATAATGCCCCTCACTAACAGTCGACTAACCTTTACTCGCCTGTACTTTGCTTTTGCAAGTTTAATCATGCTGCGAGGCGCGCTCGTGACGCAACGTTTCGCAAGCCTAATCATTATTTTATCTTACAAATTGTATTCATGCTGTAGATAACTAGGTATGTAACACTGTCGATATGTCAGCCGTATCGATATGTTTGTCGACTCTGTGTCATTACTACGTAGAAGAATATTTAATTTAAAAAAGTAAAGTTAGTATTTAACTTAATAATTCTGTTGTTTTAGAAAATTATTTGCAATGATAACTCGTGCCTTGCCAGTTATCTGACCGGGGTTTTCATGATTACGCATAAAAAGTATGAAGACGTCATCACTGAACCGCAAAACTTGCCTTACTAAACGTATTTGATTTTTACGGAAGCCACAGCGGAAGTACAAAGACGTGGCCATTTGACCAGTTGCGGTTATTGGGTCCTCTTGACGTCATTTGTTGCAATTTGCTCTTGTCATATGGGATGCAGCCTGTCTTGAACAGGGTTTCCAGTACCTACAAGGGGACAGAGAGTGACACAGAATGGATAGGAGTGAACGCGCCCTTTTATGGATTTTCGGCACAATTCCTCTAAGGATTACATAACTAAGGATGGGCCACTAAGATTTCCTCATCAAAAAGGTGGAAAACGTGGTCTCAGCTTTCCCCATATCTATATACAGATTAAATGGCGCTCATCATATCTTTTGGAAGGGAGCTCTTTTCCACCTGAGCGTAGGAGTAGCATGGTGCAGAGTCTTGGCCCCATGACTGCGTTTCTGTATGCACAGGTGCGCTCAGGTGACAAGTACAGAAATAAACTCGAAAATGCTGTGAAGAGAGCTATGGCTCATGTCCCCTGTGTTGACGACATATCACTCACTGGGACACAGAACGGGATGAAGTGGCTGAAGCTTGCAACCTACTCGCAGAGATCTTCTTGATAAGAAGACCGGCAACAAGAATCAGGACAGAAAAGAAAAGTTCAGGAGTTTCTTGATTTCTCCAGCTTGGTTGGATCTAGTGGGTATTATCTTTATTTTAATAAAGTGGTTATAGAGGAAATGGAAAACTACCCAATTACGGAGGAAATGGCATCACAGGTGGTATTTCTTGGGATTTTCGGATCCTTTAAAGAGGACTTGGGAATTCTAGCCAAGATAACTAACACCTAATGGATGAGTGCCAGAGGATGTTTGAATCGAACACCAGGAAAACTAGTGTAAAATTGTGAAGGTCGGATTTATAATTTAAAATTTGGTCTTACTTATATTGTTTTTAAAGTTTTGACTATTGATTTTACAATTTTTATTTACTCCAATGATTAAATTACTATAATTTTATGTTTGGATATAAGTACATAATGTATAATAATAGATTATAGAATAAGCATATTCGATGGGGAGCTTTCTGCGGGTGAAACTAATAACAAGGCACTTAGCTATATTTAAGTCTAAGTTATTAGTCGTACAGTAACTACCTACTCTTAACAGATCTTCTTGCAGGAGTTCAGCATCGTCATGATTGTTAACAGCTAATGTCCTAAGTTATAACTATCCCGGCCAATACATTAAATGACCCGCAAGACCATGTTAAAAATTGCAAACGATAGTTATCCTTTGCACTTTTCGCTTTTGCATCTCTCCAGTTTCCTCTAACACGTCATTGGTTATTTCCTCTTGAGCTCTCCACTGACAGGGTAGTCCAGTTGCTCCATTCAGCTTTGCTTTAAACTTAAACTGGAGAGACGTTTATGGGTAGGGTTAAAAAATAAATCCATCATCTAGAAGCTTAAAAATTCTGTCGTAATAGGGCTGACCACTTCTTTACATTAAGAAAGAAGGAAACGTTTAATACGTGCTGATAAGCATCACTTTGAGAGACTTCATTCGTAATGGTTTTGGATGGATTAACTTGACAAATTACTTTATCTTTCACCTGGTTTATAGAAGGTTAGGGAACTTTCCAATGATAAGTAGTACCTATATAGGTAGTGATACAATCAGATATTTAGAACGTAATGTAGACATTGTTTAATTATTGAATTGATTATAATAAAATTATTATCTATAGCATAATAAACCTTATTTAGGTACTATTTTATCACGACTGCGCTCTACTTTACTTCAGAGTCACAGGGCACGGTCCTAGTTTCTGTCTTAAAACAGTAATCTTCTTAAACTCGTGTCAAGCCAAGTACTGTACGCTTATTGGTTGAAGACAGCCGATGATGAACAGGCTTAAGTTATCAGTATTTGGTGTGCCAAGTTGACACGAATTTAACAAACATAATATGAAATAAATATGAAAACACCTAATGATCCTATAGATCCTGGATCCCATGTGTCTAAAGACCAAAGAGCTAAGAGGAATCCCCAGAACTTCCAGATGCAGAACAAGTATTTAATTTTGCTTTGTGCAAAAATACTTGTTCTGACGCGGGAACTCACGCCTCCGGGTTGTGAGCCGACCTGCTCAACCACTACACCACGGAGGCTGTCAGTGGCTATATGTGATATACAAGAGCTTGGGAGAAAATGTTGCTTAGCTAACTTGTATTTTAATACAAGTCGTATACTTCTTCTCAGTCGTATCGGTCTTGACAGAGCGGTCGTGGTGGTCACGAAGAGTGGTGGGCTGATGTAGCTTGCCTCACGATATCTGGCCATTTTTTCCTGCTGGCGGCCATTCTGGTACACTCATGCAAGGGACTACCCACAGCAGATTTGATCTGGTCAGTCCATCGCATTGGTGACCTTCCACGCGGTCTAGTGCCCTCCACTTTACCCTGTACTACAAGACGTCATTATATATGTGTGGATATTTAACACCGCGCCATCTAGCCCTAAACTAACCATATTAAGTTAGCTAAGCAACATAACATAACATTATATTACTGATGCGAAATCGCAAAAACAAATCAAATGTTTACACAATAACGTCACAAACTTAACGGTAAAGCCAAAGCGCATAAATCAAATGAAAACAATGGAATCATTATAGTTTTTTTTCTATTATAATAAAGTTCAATAGCCAGGTCAACAGTCAGTAACCTTTGTCCAGTTTGTCAGTACAATAGTTTATTTCATTTTTATGACGAACTATAATATTAGCTTCAATTGACGTTGGATGACATAATCATAGTAGACATAAAAAAATACAAATGTCGTAAAACTATATTTGGAGAAATGTTGATATTGTTAACTGTACAATATGTTGGGTACAGTTTTGTTCAAAATGGCTTACATTATCAAAAAATGCATAATGTTCTCAAAAAGCACGACGCCTATGCAACATTTTTGATTCTAAACACTTTATAATGGCGTGACTTTTATTATTATAGGAAGTATTTACCTTGGCCCTTAGAATAATAGTGGCATTTGTATCCAACTGTACAACAGAATAGATAATTTTACACGTATAATTGTAGGTACTTTCAATTCACGCATATAAAATAATAATAATAAAATTTATTCAAAGATTACAGTAGGTAAGTGTCATACAATAAGGGACGTGCCATAGGTATGTGTCTTAGTCTTATGAATATAATAGAAGTCATTACACTGTATGGAGCCTGCACTAGGGTATACCTGTGTTGCAGGCGGCATGAGAGCTATTTAACTGATAATACTAGGGATATATGGTAAAACAACATTATTACAATATTAAAAATAAATTTAAAAATAACAATTAAGAAAACATCCTTACATACAATAGTACACAAATGTTGCTAATTATTTAAATTATTACCTAATTAATTTAACAACATTTAAAAATAGTTCAGTCTCATCATAGGACAGAGACTGCAAATGATTCTATACTGTTAATTTAGTCCTAAAATAATTTAGGGCGTAAATAATTATATTTTATTGATTCTATACAAAATAAAATAACCTAATATATGTTTATTTGCTAAATTTATTTGACCTAATAGGTGTATTTTGACTTTTGTTTTTAATAATTATTAATACTCTATCAGTTGAAGAAACAGTTTGATTACGAGAGGTCACAAGCCAGAACCTTTAAATAGTTTCACTCATTTGCAGCGTAAAACCGATTATGTACGCGGCCGTACATTATACTATAGGATCTATAGGTACTGTAAGTAATTAGTAGGTCAATGGCTTTATGAAAATGAGCATCGAGAGATCCTGGTCTCTAACTAAGATTCCTTGTTTCTAGGGACCCAGGAACTACGAAGATCATGCTCCTACAATACTCACCCCATATCCTTACCTCCGTATTCCAAAACATTTTTCTAAAAATCCTTAACTTGACCTCTACTTAACTTTGAGGCAAACTTAAAATACATCGCGACGTACCTTGAGTTGACAGTTGCTTTGCTTCTCTCGTTTGAGAAAATTTGACGCAGAAATGTCAAGTTGGTTATTTATTGTCAACTAAAAATACTAAAACACAAAAATGAGGTTAATTCGAGGTTGAGTCCAGTAGAGTAATCTCGGGGTAACGTCTAAGAATATGGGGGTTAGTCGTTACCACGAGATTACTCCACTCGACTCAACCTCCAACTAACCTCATTTTCGTGTTTTGGTATTTTTAATTAACAACAATCAACTTGACATTTCTTCGTTAATTCTTCTGAAACGAGGGAAGCGAAGCAACTGTCAACTCAAGGTACGTCACGATGTACCTTGAGTTTCCCTCAAAGTTGAGTGGAAGTCGAGTGAAGGATTTTTGGTGAAATGTTTTTGAATAGCAGAGGTCAGACTCAGATCAAGTATTTGCGCTTTTTTTCCTGTGCACAAATACTGGACCTGTCGTGGGAATCGAACCCGTCCCCTCCGAGTTATGAGCCAACCTGGGCGATTATTCTCTATGGAAACAGAGATTCCACACGATACGAAACCACGTCGTTATCGTGTCTTGTTCAAATCGTGTCACAGCGTTATATAAACCATCGCTTTAAATTAAAGTTATCTTTATTTTGAATAAAATATATTGATTAAAGTGGTCATATCTTTTGATGTGTTGATGTTTCGGAACGCGTCTCGGTAAAACATATGATTTTTGACAATTCAAATCCCGCCAATTCCAAATTCATTTCGCGTGGTTTGGTTTTCGTTTCATAGAGAATAGACTTTTCCAGATTTCTTATGTAAGGCAAGGAATTAGCGTGGTTTCGAAGTAAGGAATCGATACGGAATAATGGCCCTGCTCAACCACCACACCACATAGGCCATCAAGTATATTTTAATTTCATTATTCGTAACTTTTCGCGTTATTTTGTCATAATCAATAATAAATAATCATTTATTTAATAATAATACATTACACGTCAATTTAAAAGACGTAGAACAAATAGGAACAAATAGATTCGCCCTCTAAAGATAAAAAATCGAATTAAGGCTTCAGGTCAATCCACTGGTCCTTATAAGGTGCATGATGGTGATGATGCATGCAATACGACCAGAGCAAAGTTCGTTTACCTGGTTGATTGCACGTACTGGCGTAGTCTTGGTAAAAATGCATCTTAAACATCATCTTGCTGTATCACTATCGAATGCAACACTAAATCATACAACTTTTCTAATACATTTTTAAATCAGAGCCCGGGCAGCCATACTGCCCCCTAGGGTATATTGGTCCCATAAATCTTAAGGGGCGGTGTTTTTACAAGGACGCACACTGCCCGTTTATTTGGACTGTAGTTTTTTGGGTTGCAGTGTTTGGGATATTTACTTATGTTCCCTACATACTACATCTAACACCGCAAAAGTTTTTATATCTTACAAATTATAAAACAAATATAATGTAGGAGGGCATTGACATCTGCGACACAGTCTCGTACTTCTGCAGGTGTTATCGATCTTCATTTGTTTGTAGATTAAAAAGTTTTGGATTTAAAAGATTTTATATTACTAGATTAAAAATATTTCATCTATCACACAAAACTAAGGATCGTTTAAAGGTATCAAACCGGAATAGACTTAAACATAATGCAAAACGCAAGTTAACTAATAACATTAAAATACCTGATACACGTAGCAACTTGTTACAAACTGCCTTCAGTGCATGAACGTGCAATGGTTCCGATACGTCACGGCGCATCGGTGTTATTCACTCGAGCAATGAACTCTAGGACCTTCAAAGCCTACGGTTCGTGCTGTTTCAATGATGTATTTACAATGAATCTGGTTAACTTCTGGTTAGATTGTGACCTACAGCTACAAACACCTTTTAACTAGCCAAAGAAAAGGTTTTTGCAGTGTAGGAACCTACTAGTGGTAATAATTAAGTTAGTATAACCACACCGTCGCGTCGTCGGCACTACAGTAGGCCCATTTAGTGGGTGGCAAATCATCAACTGCCTCAAACATTTTGACATGAGACAAAATTGGCAGGTGCCGTTATCTCATTCCATAGTCCAATGTCACCATCTATCAAAAAGTTCACCGCTATAGCCCAGATTTATTTTTTGCCTTTATATAAAAAACAGTTTATAATATGCCACACCATGCCTTTTCGGCTTAGTTATAATAATTAATATTATATTTAATTAAAAGGGCCTCTTGGTGTTGGCTTCGACCCCACCAATGCCTCCCAAATGTCCGGGCTAGACCCGAGAGCCAAATGAAATAAAAGAATAATAATTATATAATCTGCTTCAGTCGCCGGCCCCCCACTAGGTGGACCGACGACCTGGTGAAAGCCGCGGGGAGCCGATGGATGCAGGAGGCGAGCAGCCGCTCTAAGTGGCGCTCCCTGGGGGAGGCCTATGTTCAGCAGTGGACGTCTTCAGGCTGTTAATGATGATGATGATGATGAATCTGCTTCAGTCGGGGAAACCATCGCCCCCGAGTCATGTGTTTTGTAGCCCAGGCCTTTGTTGGGACCGATATCAGGCCTCTGGAGACTAGACGGCCTAACGACATATCGTGGAGCGCATTGACTTCCTGCAGAAAGTCTATGCGTGGGCAAGTCGTATTCCCCGCTACAGAGAGCGTATGGATAAGTATCAGCAGAATGGCTTTTCCAAAGCGACCAATGAAAGTTGTACTGAAACTGGAAGGGAAAACCGATCAACGTGTGATCGACGGCCAGCTGCCCGATGCAAGCGCCATGAACCAATTTTGGTGCAGCATCTGATCGGTGCCCGTTGATCACACGGAGTGTCATTAGATGCGTGTTGTCGAGCGTGTGCATAGATTCCATGGGGACTATTACTATATACCCGAGAACATAAGTTGTGCGATAAATAACCCCAGAACTGGAAAAGTCCTGGACTGGCGGATGGATTGCACAACTTCTGGATTAAATGGATTCGGTGTTCATACCCATGCTTGGCTATACAATTTCAAGAAGCCCTCGAGGTTGGTTCACTCCCAAGTTTCATGACAACTGTTCCATTAGCCCGGTAGTACCTACCACGGAAGCGAAAAATTACAGACCCGTCACGTGTTTGCTTACGCTGTACAAACTCCCTACATCCGTTCTAAGGACAAAAATCAATTCGTACATTGTTGCCGACCCTTAGTACCTCGGGACCCGGTTGGGTCCCGAGGTACTAAGAAGCTTCTCCTCATCGACACGTCCAGCCACGTGCCAACAGATCCAGCAGAAAAGAGGGGCTCTCTCTATTACTTGGATTGACTATAAAAAGGCCTATGATTCGTGCCTCATTCATGACTGGAGAGGGTCTTGGACCGGAATAAAATAGATGCAACTCTAATATCCTTTTTAGGTCTTGCTGGGAGCAGTAGACCATAGTTTTTCATCAACCAGGTGGAGGAGACTGAGTTTCCGACCCGCAAGACTTCATAAGGATAGAGTGGAGCATATTCTAGGGTGAGCCCTATGTGGTTTAGTCTAGCGCTGAATCCTCTTAGCAGTTTGATGGAAAATTTAAGCCTAGGCTATCGGCTTCGGAGAGGGGGTGAGATCATATCTCATCTACTGTACATGGGTGACCTCAAGCTGTTCGCACTGCAACACCCACAATTGATAGAGTTGTTAAAAATCAATGAGAATTATAACAAGTGCGGGATGCATCGCGATTTGGTTGCAGTTGTCATGCCGATCTCCTTGGCAAATGAGAACTGGCATAAACCGGTGGCGCTTAGCATCGAGGACCGTTGGGAAGTATGGAAAGGCAAGGAACTGCATGGAACGGTTCTTTCGGACCTTGAAAGGTGTGGACCTGCATGCGTTGGTGAGCTAGGTGCGATTCAGCGACCTCTTTGGGGAAACCGAGGGTTTTTCTGTGCAATCGCGGACGAAGTTATAAAAACGAATAACTACCGGAAATATATTATCATGAAAGACGGTAGGGTCGATATCTGATTCTGCCGCTCTATTGGGCTCGCTTTACCATCACGGAGAAGACTATTGTAGCCAATAAGCCTGATATCGTGCTGATAGACCGGTCCCAACGCTAGGCAGTGCTCGGTGACGTCACCGTCACCGAAGGTTGAGAAGGACAAACTCAGCAACCTACTAAAGGTAAGGTGACCTTGACTTGGCTCACGAAGTAACCGCCATGTGGAATGTTGAAGCATTGTCCCGATAGTAATTTCGGCGAACGGTCTTATAGCGAAGAGCCTCGACCAATATCTCGAGAGGCTCTCGCTGGACGGCTGGACCAAGAGTCAGAAAGCGGTACTCCCTGACACGGTACGTGTTGTCAGGAGGTTCCTCACTCTGCGGCCCTGACCCCCGTTATCTTGGACCTTCTCACTTCCGGCGGCACTCAGGCTTAGGTTTTTTTTTATAGAATTTTGGTAATTTATTTTTATAGAAATATTGGAAAAAATTGAGCTTGAAATATGGAACAATAAAACAAAAGAAAATACATTATGTTGTGTTTTCTCTTGTTTTATGTTTGCATATTGTTTATTAAAATTTGTTTACAAGCATAACTAATCTGGGTACAAAGACGGCGATCCGTAACTGCTGGACCATACCGGGATATACCGATTATTTAATTCGCTATATATTTATTTAACTTTAGGTTTTTTATATTTTGTTTACTTACTATCTTGGTGTTTTCGCTCTTTGGCAATCGCTCAATATATCAGTTTCTTGTAATGTGCCAGTGAACTAGGTGATAGTAGCTAAAAGTAAACAAACCCCAGGCGAGTGGCGTCGCCCATCAGAGCTGAGCTTTCCAGTCTTACGACAAACCAGTCACGATCCAGTAGGTAGGTTAATGTTTAACTGGCAGGGTTACTGATGGAAATAACTTTGGGACCACATCGGGTAATAATAATGCTTTACATTGTACTCATAAGATTCGAGGTTTACGCTCCATTCAGAACTTTCTATTCTAATAGCAGCGACAGCGGCAGCGAGTCAACAACGTGCGGGAAACCACTGGGTTAAGACAAACTTAAAAACGAATACATAGGGATTAAGAAAGAACTCAGAAATACAATTATTTAATAGAAATAGTATAATATATAATAGTATAATATTTTACTATAGGTATAATCACATTTCAGGAATAAGTTTTTGAATCGGCTCATGCACTCACCCACTCATCAATTAGCTCTTGTCGAGCGCCAACTTTCAAGGAGCTTTACTACTCCGGTAAGTTTCAATAAGTCTCGCTTGAAATATCGACAGGGACGGCCGTACTCCGTCCGTGATCTTAGACTGAGAAATTTTCTTTTTACAAACTAAGTTCTTTCAATTGAAAGTGAGATTGCCAACTAATTGTATTTAACGAAAAAGTACTTAGTGGGGTGGCGACTAGTAAAGTCTTGTATTTCAGACTCTACTAATGGTGGTTTTCAATAAACTGCTTACGACTGAATAAGTCATATTATGGTTGGTTATAATTGTTTCAGAGAGTATTATGCCAACTCTGACCTGCTCTAGCGAAGACGCTAGATGAACTGAGAGATGGAGGAGGCGTTTTGCTCGCCTTCTCCATTCTTCATAGTGGGGTCGCCGACGGAGAGTCAGGGGACCCTCTGCCTGGCTCACACACTCACACGGCCCCATATTATGTCTGGTACCCATAGGCGCAGAGGCCCGAAAGGGGGCTTACCCAAGGTGAGATAACAGATGCTAGCGCGACGCTATATTGCCCTATCAAGGTGGCGCGGCGGACGGATCACGGGGGTTTTAGTAGTGGGTTCGAGTCCCACCTACCTTTCCATTACCCCCGTGGTACAGATTACTGAATATGTTACCCGAAGTGGCAGGGAAGTGCGAGGGCATTTCCCCCCCAACACAAAAAATGGTTATAAATGTTGTTTCAGCTCATCAAAACGTCTAGATTTCTATTCATCGCCTATAACCGTATAGCAGTTTATTTAAAACACCCGTTAGAGGCATTAATGAAAAGGAGGAAATTTCAAGTCAGCAAGAATGGTTCCTATAACGCGTGGCGTTACAAAAGCTATTCTAGTGATAGCTAGAGGCTAGAAAATATAGTTCTTCTACACCCACTTCAGATGCAATAGATATGCCATGCATATTTCAGATCTTATTTACATTACAAAATGCACACATTACATTCTGACCATAAGTCCTAGTGAGGATCCAGAATCATTTTGAAAAAGATAATAGTCACAGAATATATACATAGTGCAGGCCGCTGAAGTCGTCGCAACTATACGTTCATTTGGCTTACCTTACCTTGAAAACTGAAACCATCCTATAAGTAAATCAGTAATGTTGGGAGTGTGGAGCAATTTTATTATTTCCATATTTTATCCTTTGAATATATTACATAATCATCGCCACCGAAACTTCTATCGGCAGCTACTACTTTCCTTTTCCACATACTTTTTGCGGATGCAGTAAGTACTAAGGTAAGGCTTCATATCTACACGATCTGTGGAGCCTCCTAAACAATAACAAGTTTATAAACGCAGCTTAAAGTTTTTCTCTTTCAGAGAATCCAATATATTCAAATTGAATTATACAAAACGTCCGCTATAAAGACTTCACCGCTACCGATTAATATTCCGGTTATTCCTCAATTGTCTCGTTCTGAAGATATATCTGTTGCAGACCTACCTATTGTCCCCTAAGGACTTACAACTGACTCTGCACATAGCCTATTATTTAGAAAATGAAGTACTGCAAGCAAAAATCTACCTCATTTCTAACACTTACAACTCAATTTACTTTGCATTTAAATTTCAGGCCAAAGCTTGTACAACTTCACGCAATTTCAACCCGTTGTATGAATGGTCCTAGGTAGGAGTTTGCCTTGAATTTTATTTTGAGTTAAGATGTTTTAGGATGAACAGGTTATCGACATTGGATAAAGGGCCAACCATTAATCGTGCAGAGATAATATCGGTCCAGTAATCGCGGATTGCTAAACGATCGGTTAGTGCACTCGTTGGCTTGGTGTCGATGGCCCTATTTAAGCGTGATTAGAGTGAATTGAAAATTGAGCTGGTTATGAATTTTTCATGCAAATTTTGAAGATGTCATTATTAACATGTCGTTGCTACTTAAAAACTTTTTTTAGTTTGGGTCCGACCTTTGAGTAAAATTATTTTCTTATTTTGAATAAAAGCACTAATACAGTAACCGTCGATAGCTTCTTATGCCGAATGTAACAAACTTCTCGTATTATTTATTAAAACTATTGGAATTATGTCCAAGGTTTATAAGTATTCATCATCAGGACATCAGCCTACTTCAGTTCACTTCACCGAAGTTATGACAAATCGGCTTCTATTTCGGTGCAACCCAGCATGAAACTCGTTATCCGTCCTCAACGATATTTATATGTACATAATTATCTAGAAAAGTTGTTAAATAACTTTTTTCTATTATCTACTTCCGGCATCGAGTGTCTGCTATCGCAACTCACGCCACCCCTCAAAAAAGCTCAAGCAGATAGGTATAAATTCGTGAAAATCGCATCGACTCTCATTTACGCTTTATTGCTACAGGTCTAGACCGTAATGTACCATAGGTACTGTAATATGCAATAAGCCACCACCAACAGTATTTATAATATGTTGCATAAAAGGAAGGCCTAAATAGTATTATCACAAGTCAACCAACGTATTAGTGGTACGTCTAGTGATGACCCATAGGCAATACGATGACCTCTTCCCATCAAGTAGACCGGCTATTATAACATAAAAAAAGGAAAAAGATGTGCCCAGATAACCGCTTGCCGTATGCTCGTCATCAAATCAATATAAAACTCAGCCTATGTATATGTAGTTAGATACACTCGTACCTATTAACAAAGTTAGTCAATCACACATCTGTATTCATAATGAAGATACCATCAACGGTCCCGCACAATTACCGCGCAATCTTCGGAGGCATCAACAATGTACCGCGCAAATAGATTTTATATCTTAGATGTGAGGTACAAGGGAAAAGAGAGAATCATTTTAGGTTCAAACACAGACAGAGAAAAAAACTTACATGGCATAACTTACTTTAAACGAGCTACAATGTTCTTGTTCTCTACAGACCTCTACAGCGCGACTTAATTTGCGTATATACGTAATCTAAATATTTCCCATTAGTAAGCGTCACCACTCACCAGTAAAATAATCACAATTCAATCATCTGGAGCACGCATCCATAAAAAAAATAACCAAACAATGCATTAAGCAAAAATGTATGTTTAGTAAGTGATATTTAAAACAATGTAATTGCCGAAAGAGCCGGAATAAATAAACCCATATTATGTATAATAGTAATAATTACTAATAGAGACAGCAGATTTGAATGTACTTTTTTGTATCGGCTGTCTCTATTACTTATCAATATTATCTACACAGCTGTACTGCTGAATGTAAAAGATCTGGAAAATTAACAAAACGGAATACCAAAACTATAAAACATAGTGAGTCGGTCTCGCGGAATGAGAGTTCCATACAATGATACAAGACACGAGAATAAAATAGAAAACAGTAATTATTTCATTACTGTATCAGCATTTAGGCCTTCAAAGGTAAGACGCAGACAACCAAGGCATAAATACGTAGTATGTTCTGTTCGATTGTCTCTGGATTCGAAACCCTAACAAGAATTTTGTTAATCACGCTAATGCTCCTGCTGTCACTCATATAGAATCGCTAACCTCTTATACCTTGACGTTCACGTTTTGTGGCAATAAATATTTATTGCTGGAGTCAGACGGTAGGATTAAGACGAACCTCCACAAATATTGTTTCGACGGAGTACTTTTAACGCGGTCACTTTGTAGCAGATTGTTTTTGGAGTAGGTATCGGCGAACGCTGTTTGATCTATTCCCATGTTATTGGTTGGGAACTAGAACGGTTGTAAAATTGCGCTTTAGGGTTCATGAATAAATAAATAAAGTATCGAGAAGACAGGCAACTGGGTATAATACAAACCATGGCTTTGCACAAATAAAATTACCAGAAAACGATCAATATACACGAATAATGACCAGAAAAAAAAAACGCCTAAGAACTTAATAATGTACAAACATAAAAACGACCAATCAGAAACCGTCCAAATATAGAAAAACCCAACTAGAAAAATTAATAAGTATATAAAACACATCTAACTATAAAAATGACGATATAAAAAAGCCGTCTAGAAAAATGTCCAACTATAGAAATGCCAACATATAACAATACAAACTGATTAGGGTTATACCATCTGGATTGCAAATGATTGACCCATTTTGACAGCTCATGTAATTTTTGTTGTCATCACACTGTAGAAAAGTTATAAATGCATCAAATATTGCTGGTTGAAGATATTAAATAATATAAATAAATAATAAATAATTATGTGTGGACATTTCACACAGCGCCAATATGTCTCTAGATTCTGGAGAATTTAAAATATTCCGAAGCTATTACGAAAAGCAGTAGATTTTCAATATCCCTACAGTAATGCTTAGTTTTTCAAATGATAAACATCGAACAACAATGTTAGAAGGAAAGCATCATCGGATCGCTGTAAAGTTACCTAAAAACCCTGATCTTTACCTATTTCGTATGAAATTCGTAAGGAATCAGTCCGTTATGATTATAAAATACGGAATAGCTTGTTTTATTCCATGCACAAAAACCGACGTAAGTCTGATATTGCATACCTACGATTTATATCAAAAAATATCTGAAACCACTAAGTAGAAACGAAATTTAGTGCTGTTGTTAATTCAATAAGTTGTTTTTTGCGGCTATTGCAGAGTGTCAGTTCATCTACAGTGAAACATCATGGAATCAATTTATTCAACACCGGAATTGGAAACTCAATGGTATTTTATTGCAAGAATAAAAATAAAGTTTATTACACTCTTAACAAAAGTTTACTCAGAACGATCGGCTGTGCAAACAGCCCGTCAGAGAAACAAGGTTTTTCACATTGCTGTGTGTAATATGAGCCAGTTCAAACCGGTTTCTTGCATAAATATTATTCGCAACGAACCAATCTAACCTCGGAAGTAGGAAATATAACCAGTATGTTTGGTTAGGCACATCGGTTTTGGCATAGCTGTAAAAGGACAACGATTAAAGTATTAGCTCAGTTGTTAATTGTCGATAACTAGCAAAATGCTGAGCCGACATCAATTCAATACTTCTTATTTAATTTTTCGTAGTTCTGAAGTATAATTATTATATTATTTTAAACACCAACAGAATTTAAAATTTTAATCTACTAAAAATAATAATAAACTCCTTGGTAGTAGCAAAGCGCTTTCGCTCCAAAGCACCAAAGGTATATAGATAAGTTAAGCTCTGTTTCAAGGAAATTTTATTCCTTCTAGCCGTCAGTATTTTAGGCTAAGGACGTGGCTTATCATCGGCATATATTTTTTGCCAGGCGGACCAAGCGGCTTTTTTTCTTGAACGGGCTAATGCTGTTAGTCTCTACCGCCCTTTGCAGCGTCACCGGACGGAAGGGCAGGCGCTTAAGGCACCCCGCCGACAAAAGTGGGGGGCAACTAGCTCAAGGGCACCCCTGGGGTGCAAGCCTCGCCTTGGGCTGTTGCCGGGATAAGAGGATCGACAAGGCTACGTCCGCTGGAGGAGTTGACCCTATGACAACCATTCTAGCGAACCTACGGGGGGTACGTCGACCGGGTCGCTCAAGACGTGTCTTAGGCAGCAACTACGGGGTGGAGCGGACCAACCGTCAGTAGGATGACAGAAGCACTACGGGGGAAAAAACATGCCATGTTCGCTGATGGGATGTCTATAGAACAAAATACCGTCAGCGACAGTTTTAAAAATTAATCTATAAATAGAACCTGTAAATATCTGTTTATTTTTAAAACTTTGCGTGGAAATTAAGTCCCGAGTTCTGTATGATAATATAACATTAATTTCATGTACTCTCTGTGGCATGGTTATAAAATATGTTTATTTAAGTTTTATTACGAGTTAGGAGCAAGAATATATTTTTTCCTACAACTCATCCAAAATTATTTTGTGATAAATAACTAGGACGGAGCTTAGGGAGGGATTAGATGAGGATTTGTTATTCACGGAGCTGGGATCATTCGTAAAGGGCTATCTATAGTCTGAGTTGTACTAGAGTTTTGTAGGATTAAAGAAAACATTTTTTGTTGAAATAAAATGGGAGATAGCTTATGCCATGGAGATAAAATGATTTTCGTATTATTTGTATCACTTTTATCATTTAAAGCTAAGATGACTTTCTGTTATTAAAATTATTGCAACTGTATGTAATTTGTGTTGTTTATGTTATTATGATTGTATGTATCTGATATTTCGACACAACTAATAATTTTTGATGTAAAGGAAATGAAACGTAATATACGAGTTTGTCGAGGAGACAGGACGAAGGAAACTATAGGAACAAATGCGGGCATGAAGTAATTATAACAATTAACGACCATGATAAATTTTGATCAAACCCCACTACAAGGTTATCTCTACTGAAGCCTTTTAACGCTCGGGAGGATGTTTGCGTCTTTTTGTTCTACATAGTACAAAAGCAAAAACTTATCAACTATACCATAATGCGCCAAAAAATTATAAAAAAATTAAGATCAAAAAGCTTATCTTAAATTTTGCTGATAATCTTTAGTAAGTCCTTATAACTCTTATGATAAATCATACATCCGAACGAAAAAAAAAGTAAATATATAAAACAAACATGGTTATCGGGCGCGCGCCGCCGCGTCGCAAAGTCTACGGGCTCGCACCTTGACAGTTGATCTAGATACGAGGATATCGTGGTTATCTACGTACTTGGAACAATGTGTAGCATATTAGCGGCAATAAATAGTACATGTAAACAAAAATTGACTGAATGCTGTGGTCACACGCAATATACGTCGGTATCTGCCGCGAAATCTCAAAGTATTAAAAAAATAACGTAATTTTTGCATTTGTAAACATATAACTCGCAAAAATAGCTCTCGACTCAGAAAAAAATTGCAATAAAATCGACGCCGAGTTTATGACAATATTGAAACATTTTCAAGTTATAGAGCTTATACAGGATGTAATTTAATTCATTAGCATAATTTGAGCCCATGATAGTACATCATTTATAGATGATTATTAAAGAGTAAAGAGTTTAAATGAAACAATTTTTATTGTAAATTATGAAGATTGCCGCGGCGCCTAATGCAGTTGGCACGGACGATTTTGATACATTTAAACGTTTTTATACCTTGTATGTACTAATTAAAAACAGTAATTCATTATTTTAATTAAATTTTGTATTGTAGCATTTGATAAAGTAAGTTATTCCATTTTTTGGAGTTATTATTATAACCAAACTAAAGTGTTAGAATTCAAAAATGTTGGTCCACACGTGACCGATATCAGGAGTAGGTACCTAGTTTCAAAGGATGCTAATGAATTCAATTGCACCCAGTATATAATATTAGGTCGGAACATATTTTTTTCAATTAATTTATCTCCTTATTATTTGACCAACTCACTATCTCATCTAATTGTTAGACAGAAATCATAATACTTATGCCTGTGCATTTAAGTTTGACAGCTCCTAAGTTCTCACTTATTCATCTATGTTGTACCCAAATGCGTTGCAGTAAGTAGTTTCGGTATAGAGGGATAAGTGGAAACTTAGGAGTTGTCAAACTTTAGTGCAGACGCGCATAACATTATTTAATTTTTCGCTACGAAGTTTTAAACAAACTAAAAAATGGTGAAATAAGCTACGCGCTTTTTACTTGTTCCACACACAAAACTGACATTATCACAGTATCGTTCAACGAACTCTCGACGTGAAGGACACGGGGAAAGTGTCGAAACATAAATAACCGAAATTATAGACTTATTGGCCAGATATGTGAGGTCACAAGCTTTTCCCGATAGATAATCAGTGAGATTTAAAAGAACCCATCAGCTTTGTGGCACGCTAGAAATAACGAGCAGTAATTTTTAGTTTTGACTTGTGGAAAGTGACAAACATTTATTGGATTATTCCCAATTCAACAGATTTTTAATTATATTGATTCTCAAATTTACAGATTCCCATGTTTACAGATTCCCATGCTTACAGATTCCCATTTCTAGAGTCCCAATTCTACAGGTTTTCATTTTAAAAAAATCTTATGTTTAATGATTTTTAATTAAACGAAGTTAACTTTCCTAATTAAAAAAATCAAAAATGACGTCTGTCAAATGTGACATCTGTCAAAATTGTTATTGTATTTGTTGTAAACGTTAAGTTGTAAGTTTTTTGAATTGGGTATCTATAATAGATATCCCTAAAACTGGGTTTCTGTAAAATAGGGATTCCGTACAAAGGTACGGAATGCCTATTTTACAGGAATCTGTAGAATTGGGATCTGTTGAATTGGGAATCTGTAATGCAAAACTGTAGAATTGAGAATAATCCCATTTATTCAATTTTGACTGCAAATGCAATTAGACGTATATAGTGTAGTATTATTTTAATCCAACTGTAGTGAACTTTGGCATAATAATACAATTACAGGAACCAAACGTATTTTCTTGTAATAATAGCAGTTATAATGTTTATATCTCTACATTATTATCTAGGACCCAGATGGTTAGGACTACCTAGAATCTAGGTAGTCATCTGTGTAGTCTGGGGTGGGGTGGCCCCATGCTAACGCGACCCCATCTCGCGTCACATGGCGGTAGACGGCTCAAGGGGAAGTTTTTAGTAGGTTCGAGTCACACATACCCCCTGCCTCCATCCCCGTGTTGGCAGGGAAATGCGCGCCATTTTCCTTTGCCCAAATAAAAAAAGGTAGTCCTAACCATATTATAATTTTGATTAGAATTATATTAAATACAATTAATAATAATACATTGCAAGATATAAATAAAAGGTACGTAGATAACAACAACACTCTAAATTGCATTGAAGTAGACTCAATCAACAAGATAGATGCCAGCAAATGATGCGTTAAATCTACGCCAAGATTACGCTAAATGAAGCCATGAAGCTGAATTACCTCCTTAAAGCTCTCAAATATCCCTATTAGGGCGATGAAATAGAAAAAAAGCAGGAGTGAATATGTTAAATATTCGAAAATACTATTAATATGTTATGTAGGTAACACAAATACTACGGCTTCTTCAATAATGTTGTTCAAGGCTCTTTAACATGATTCAAAGTGAGAACTTGTAGGATTGCAACTTGCAGGATTGCTCTGAAACTTTTTATATATCGAACTTCAGCAGATGGCAGCACCGTCATTTGGATTCTACTGCAGGGTCAGTCTGGGAAAAGCCTTGAAAACGATCGGAAAGATGTAATAAAATTACAGTTCAGAAGATGATTTTACATATTTAATTTACGGTGTTGAGGGCATCAAGAGACCCGCTCCAGTCGACGGCTGCGACAAAATTTGAAGACTGCAACATGTGGGCATCAAGTTCCAGTCTGCAAACCCGTTAGTCCATCCAGCCAATCGCAGCTACACCCGCGTACCATAGGCTTACGGTTTGAAAGAACCTCATCCAGGATCCGGCTTGGTTAAATTCTATATTTTCATTCTGCATAATAACTCCCTTGTTCTTCTTTCTCCCCCTCCGCAACACGCGTGAACATCTAATGAACTTGAAGTGTTTCTATCTTTCGATGTTGTCACGTCGAAAGATAGAAACTCGTATAACTCGTAGAGAAATTCATATTAAGTAATGTCTCAGTCTATTTGCGTGTATCTTTCACTGAAGAGTCTGCAGGTATTGTTAGGCACCCTTCTGTTCTCTCTCTCTCCACTAACTAATGTCCGTAATAGGTCTGTAGGGTTTAGGTAGATATTACCTGATGGTAACCGGCCTTCCAGGCCTTTTGGCCTTTTTCCTATCTACTAGAAATCTTCCTGAGATTTTCTAAATTCCAAAAGCCCTTGTAGGCAAACATTTTTTTGACGACCCTTTTCAATAATCTAACCCTGTCTTATTTTCTAGCTAAAATGTACTGTTTCTTAAATTCTTCTATTTTTCAGATCGAAGCCGACCTGAGACGGTTGTCTTGGTCGATATACTATGCACATGCACTCAGGATCCATCGTCGTTTTGGACCCGATTCTTTTTATTTTGTTGGATACAATAAGAAAGCAAATAAACAGGAGATAGAAGTGGTTTCAATAAGCTTCAAATGTTTCAAAAATGCCGAAATCACTTTAAAACAAACTCTTCTTCTTGCTTTTAATGGCTTTCTATCGCTTTTTTGCAATAATTCTGCCAACGTCAAGTGAGTAAAATTTGTACGGTTATGTCAAGTCAAAGTCATATTTTGGCAGTCAGTCAAAACGCCAACAGTAAAATGGTAGATATTCTACTGAAGGCTCTAAAAACGGCTGTTGAAGCAAAAATGAAAATGCATGTTTCTATAATCTTGAAATCATTTGCCAACACTCGTGCACGTTCACGAACACTTAACGGATAAGAATCCACTCTTATTACATATTAAAATTCAGAGTACACAGGTTTTAAAAATAAATTCCAAATTCGCAACCGCCATTGACGGAGTTTCTTCAAAGACCAAACAAACCCTTGGGAAACGTGGTTCCTGTAACTACAAGCAGACCGTCTTCTCAGGATTTAGGAAGAGAACATTTACTCAAGAATTTATGAGGTACCAATCAACCGGAACAGCTACCCATAGCTTTTTTAGCAATTCCAAGCAGTTACAATTTGCACTAAAAAAAAACAAAAGATGCTACTGGAAGAGTCACCCATAGCTTTTCTAGCGATCCCATTCAGCTACAATATGCACTGAAGAAAACAAAAGATGCTACTCAACTGGAAGAACCACCCATAGCTTTTCTAGCGATCCCATTCAGCTACAATACGCACTGAAGAAAACAAAAGATGCTACTCAACTGGAAGAACCACCCATAGCTTTTCTAGCGATCCCATTCAGCTACAATACGCACTGAAGAAAACAAAAGATGCTACTCAACTGGAAGAACCACCCATAGCTTTTCTAGCGATCCCATTCAGCTACAATACGCACTGAAGAAAACAAAAGATGCTACTCAACTGGAAGAACCACCCATAGCTTTTCTAGCGATCCCATTCAGCTACAATACGCACTGAAGAAAACAAAAGATGCTACTCAACTGGAAGAACCACCCATAGCTTTTCTAGCGATCCCATTCAGCTACAATACGCACTGAAGAAAACAAAAGATGCTACTCAACTGGAAGAACCACCCATAGCTTTTCTAGCGATCCCATTCAGCTACAATACGCACTGAAGAAAACAAAAGATGCTACTCAACTGGAAGAACCACCCCTAGCTTTTCAAGTGATCCCATTCAGCATACAATACATACGCACTGAAGAAAACAAAAGATGCTACTGGAAGAGCCACCCATAGCTTTTCTAGCGATGCTATGCAGTTACAATTTGCACTAAAAAAAAAACAAAAGATGCTACTGGAAGAGCCACCCATAGCTTTTATAGCGATCCCATTCAGCTACAATACGCACTGAAAAAAAAAAAAAAGCTGCTACTGGAAGAGCCACTCATAGCTTTCCTAGCGATCCGATGCAGCTAAAATTCGCACTGAAGAAAAAAAAAAAGCTGCTACTGGAAGAGCCACTCATAGCTTTCCTAGCGATCCGATGCAGTTACATCTTGCACCGAAAAAAAAAACACAAAACAAAAGATGTTCCGTTATAGAAGAAAAAGATCAAAGGAATGGAACGGAAAGAAGCATAGATAGAAATTGGGCATCTACAACATTTGTTCCAGAGGAAGGAAATATTAAATTCTACGGAACCAACAATTCATATTATTATGATAATCATTAACTAAAGAAGCTTTCTCACAAATAAGTGTAGAACAGTGGTAGCAAAATGCTGCGAACATTTAAAGAAAATTGAAAACGATTTCATCATACATGATATCCAGTCTGGAGTATTTAAACCAACATCATCCATTTAATTTTTCTTATTAGATTTGTGATTTTTATCGCCAGCTTAGCGTAATTAATAGATTAATTTATAAAGAAAAAATTTAAAACAAGTTACGGATTTAGAGACGGGTGGATACGGGTTCAAATTTCGTTCGCGATTCAATGTTTTTACTTTATGTACAAGTATTTTTTTAGACTTTGGAATAAAATACGTAAGTCATTTACTATAAGGTGAAGTAAGGTGAACCTGCGCGCCACCTAGTTAGATAGATTTATTACAATTGCAATAAATTCAAGAAAAAATGGAAACGGAATAATAATGTTCTAACCCAAGTCACATATTAAATAATAGTTGCCCATAATCCAATTACCTAACAGTCGTCTTTTTGAAAAGGTTAAACAATGTCATATCCAAAGGTAATCCTAGCGTCCTTGAAAACAGAGTTGACAATGTAAAAAAAGAAAATTACCAGCGTTGTTAGTAGAAAGTTATAGAGCGCGCCGGGGGCCGTTATCTTAGGCATTTTCAATTATGAATAGCAGACTGGCTCGTTTTTAGGTAGACTTTGTAATTCCTTATAGGTAATTCTGCTTGAAAAATATTAAAGGAGTAAGGTATAACTACGCAACTTGTTGAACGGGACACACAATAATTATGAACCAACATAAATAGTTTAGTATAAAATATCATAATATGGATAACCAGGATACCATAGCCAGTGCAAATTTAGTTGTAGAACTACCATCAAGATAACCATCGTAGATTGTAACGAGTGAAAGGTGAAATAGTTTGATATAATATTTCTGACAGAGTCTACAAAGAAAGTGAGAAAAGATTAAAAGAGAAAGAAACCACATAAAGAAAAGAAATAAAGGCAAAACAATTACAAAATATTAGTACTAAATACTAACGCAAGCCTCTTCTACCCTACACCAGGCTTTAAAACTATATCTGTCACAAAGCGTTTATTAAAATGAAAATCTACTTCTTCAATTATCTAATCTCTTTTGAACTTTTTTCTAAAAATCTGTAAGTAGATTTGTAGTCTGAGTTTGTAGTAATAGTAAAAATATTCTGTTATACAACTATGCGAGTAATTTGCGTGTACTGTACACGCTGATTTGTATTCTTTTAAAAAAGTTCTTTTAGAAAGGGTGTTCATATTTCAAACGAAAGATGGCTTCGATGCCCAACTGGAGCTGAGAACAGATCGTCTACTTGGGTCCCTCACTCATAGCTTACCCTGCCCAACAATGAATGAGTTAAGGAAGGCAAGGAAATTAAACCAGCAACTTCCCATCCCATTAACTGTATTCCAGCATAACTATTTGCCAAAGAGAACATTAAAAGGCGCAAATATCCTACCCTGACTACCCTAGATAGTGGTTACATATTTGAGCCTTTTGGTGTTGAAATGCTGGGGCCGTGGGGATCAAGTGGACACAAAATTTATAAAGACCTCTCAGAACGTCTGATGAAGTCTGATTGAGGCAACCCGTGACCAAAATGCTGGTTCTCTATCGCCATTCAACGGGCATTTTGAGCACGTTAGCTATTGTAAGCAGCTTCTTAGATTAAAACCTATTTATTGCTTTTGATTTTAGATTTAAATAAGTAGTTTATTTTATATTAGATCCTAACTATGTTATTTATCATTTATTACCATAAAAATTTGCCAAAAGAGTGGAAGAAAATATACTTTGAAAATAGCTTTTTGTACAATTGGTATAAACTGTCCTTAACGTATACTAAGAGAAGGCGTGCCGTCTCTGGTGAAAAAATAAATAAATATGTGTGGGCCTTTCACACAGCGCTATCTAGCCCCAAACTAAGCAAAGCTTGTACTATGGGAACCAGATAACCGATATAACTCTTAAATACTTTTTCGCTTTGTAAATGCATACATAGAATACAATATAACACCCAGACGCAGAACAAACATCTATGTTCATCACACAAATATTTGTCCTGGGTAGGAATCGAACCCATAGCCGTCAGTTCAGAAGGCAGGGCTACTACCAACTGAGCTATCGGGCCCGTCGGAATATAGAGTTCGAACATTGTTTGATCCAGCATTTATATGGAGAAGGACTATTTCACTTGAGACCTGAAGGCCTAGCATGCGCACCACGAGAGAACTTGTCGTCCCTGTAAGAGTGAGACACACTTACTTAGGCACTACCATAGACTTGTCACGGCCTCTCAAGAGATAAAGTGTCAAGAAAATTTAGTTGCGGTGCGCATTCTAGCCCCGCTGGTAGCAATAAACCTGTTAGAGCATCGCAACTTACACAAACAATAGCAAATGGAGATGAGTTAGTACCAATCGAACAAAGAGCCAATAAAAAAACTAGAGGCATTCGGATACATATTCCAAGAAATTAATATATTTTTTCGCTGGAAAAGGATACAGTGACATACGCAAATTCAAAGTTATTATAACATTTAATAAACCCCGCTAAATCTTATGTAAGAATTGTTAAAGACCAAATTTCAAGATGATGTTGCCGGACAGCATCTACTTGCAATCTCGTATTGCTATTTTTAATTTCTTTTTTATGAGAATAAATGACGTGACGAGCTAGTCGTTCACTTGGTGTTAAGCGACACGGCCGCCCATAACAGTTGCAGTATCACTCGGAACTTTAAAATAAGTTTCGCGTGACAATGCACTGCACACGTCATACCGAGACATCGCACAGTCTAATAATAAGGTTACTACTTGCTAAACTGCACTAATGTTTTTCCAATGGTCCACTAAAATGAAACCCATGTTAAAGATCCATTAATGGATTAGCTGTATGAAAATCCGACCACGCATAGGTATTTACAAATGCGATATTGTTGGTAATCGAAATATCGAACAATTAATATTTGAATAGAAATGAAAATATGACTTTTTTTTTGTCAAATATTGTTTATAACAGTAACAGTATAAACAAGAACCATGTGTCTTCGCCGGTAACTCGGTTCAGTTCGGTAATTTGTTTGTAGAAGTTTATTTCAAATTCAAATTACTTGTTAGTCAAGTAGATGGCTAGATTGTAATACAAAATAGAATTTCTAACGTGGCATTCTAGGAATAGCAATTCAATGAGAAACAAAATGACACTGATAGAAAAAGATCCATTTACATCACAAACCCTAATTTCACAGGAATAAGGATGCTTAATAAAAAAGAAAATCCTAAAAAAGAGAGAATGGAAAAAAATGGAAAAAAGAAAAATGTTTCAATAACGTTCACAAAACCCAAAAACGAACCAATGTTTGATGTTTTGAATATTCAGGGATGAGTTGGCGGCAGAAGCTGCAGGAAACCTCAAACGAAGAAAATATGAACCTCTAGATAAGGGTTAAATATTTGTTTCTTTTTGTGTTAGAAACAATGGCTCTCTGAGACCCACGGGCAAGGCTTCTTGTCAACGAGCTGTCCCGACTCTTGTTTGAGACGACACGCGACCATAAGCTGGCACAAAACCTCGGTTGACGAATCACCTGGCTATTCAAAGAGGCAATATCGTCACTCGTCAGCTTTTTGGACACACGGAAATTTACAACCTCTTTATTACTTGCTTTAATCATGTATTTTGGTTTAGTGTATAATTTTGTATGTTATAGATGTATTCAAGAAGAAATTAAATAAATCAATTTGTCATCTTTAACTCTTAAATTATCTACAAAGCCCCAATAGCAAGTTTCAAGCGGTTGGAATTTTAATAAATAAAGTTGTTTTCAAGTCGGATCGGGCGAATCAAGTTCGATCCAAGAGCAGCGGCTAAGTGAGACAAAGTTGGAAGCCAAGAGGTTGAACTTGGACTTTAGATAACCATGCTAACTAAATAAATTAGCTTAGCTCATTACAGACTAAACAATGAAAACACCAACATTGTTATATTTTTAAGTTTAACGTTACCTACATTTTGGTGCGTTTTTTAACAACAGGATAATACAAAAAAATGTAAAACTGGGAAAAAAAAATTTGATTGATTATAATTTAATAGTCGGTAAGTACCGTTCATTGCAAAATTTCTCCTTAGAAGAATCAAGTGCAGTTTCTAATTTCCTTAGTTACATAATTATAATGTAATTAAAAATGTATTTAATATATAAAAATGTATTTATGTATTAAATACATTTATAGAAAATTTCACGAAACTTGAAATCTGTTATCATCTAAATGCTTCCCGGATGCCGCTTCCCACGATGGCGCTTAACATCTTAGTCTATGTTCAATTAATTTAACATCTAATTGACCCACTTGAATCATGACACATCTGTAGTACTTAAATAGATATAAGCATTATTAACATTTTAACATGGAATGTTAATAATGTTTATACCTAAGTATATAAGTACTACAGATACTTTTTACGGGGAGTAAAAGGGTAGAAAAAAAAGAAATGCCTCTAGCTTCACTTTATTAGCGAGGACAGGAATAAGGCGAAAATTGTTCTCGTTCAGAGAAACAATAATAAAAATAATAAATCCCTCTCAAAGACGACTGACAGACGCGAAACTATTCGCCGACGGTTTAGGGTGACTATGTTTTAGTGTTTGCAATATTAGTATTAGAAATTTTACGCAACTGAGTCACTAATATTTATTATTTCAATTATTAATATTTATTATCGCATCACACAATTAAAAAAAATAAGCTAGAAATTATTTATTAGATAAATAAATTCACCTTCAAATTGTTCAGAAATTATGCATCCAAGGCATTATTATTATCAATATAATATTATCAATATTAGCTTAGGTTATTTTAATAAGACGTATCCTGTTTTATTTTTACGCAAAAATAGTAAACATTATTTTGATTTTATGATTTGGGTTTGACTATTATAAAGGTAACATACTTCCGTCGTCAGTATAAGTTACGTGTAAAATTAATACATAGATTATGACAAATATCTTGCTCCAAAACACTTATATTATTCCTAGGTATCTTAAACTTCATAAAAAGTATCTAATCCGGAAATTCGTTGCAACTAAAACAGCCACCCTTTCAAATCCCGTCACCGCCAGCGTCTCAGTGCAAATCTAAACAAAAATGCGAGAAATTTTTGTTTTACATACGTAAATGGAAAATTTTCCTTTGCAGAATATAGCAGAAGCAAAAAACTGAACAATTGAACTTTCACCGTTTCGCGTTCGAATGGCACATTTCCAATTGAGCAGTGCCGGTTCGATTCCCAGCGTGTCAAGCTTACGTCGGTCGGCACTGACATATCAAGTGGAAGTATTAGAAGCATGTTATTATCGTTGAAGCGCCAGGATATATTGTGAAGAAAATCGAGTGAAGTCATTTCAAAATTTAGTTATACACCATTGTTGTGCGGGTTTTATTTCAGTCTCTATTGCTTGTTTCTGTTGTCTGACTAGTACTTATATAAAGCTATCCAAAACGTTAGTGACCCCCCCCCCCCTTTTTGTTTTTCTAGTATCCCTTCACAGTTAGGGGCGAAACTATGCCGCATTTGGCAGGAACAGTAGCCAATAAAAGGATCACGATATAAATTGAAACCAAAATTACAAAACAGAATATCATAATTCTTAGACTTACACATTGTTTTTGTGACGGTCTGTAGCGTATACCTCTGATCATTGGACTAGACGATTTATATTAGACGTACCTAACTAAATAGGTATTAGATATTGCTTTTGATAGCGTCACGAATTTGGAAAAATCTAATCTCATAATCTTACGATGGTATCGAATTCTATTATTGACATAACTTTTTAATTTAATTCTAATCTATAAAATTGTTCTTTTAACTTCTGAGCGAAATATACTGCGCTCTGTTTAACCATCCCAAAGACAAAGCTCATAGCTCTACCGTTAAATTGAACTGTTGTTTCCGGAATGTATTAGTTGCATTCACGTTTGCATGCAGATTCGATCCCGTGCGATAGTATTTCAGCTTTATCTCGCATGTGTAACGAGAATGCGGGAGCACGACACAGAGCAGAGAAATGAGGGTACTATAACGATCCATATGCACAACAATGCAGAATACAATGTATATTATAATAAAACTGTATAATGGATTATTATTATTTTAAATTGGAAATGTGTGTGCTTTCATTCAAATTGTTTTTTTTTATTAGAATGGATGACGTGACGAGCTAGTCGTTAACCTGATGTTAAGCAACACGGCTGCCCATAACAGTTGCAGTGTCACTCAGAACTTTAAAATAATAAAGTTTTGCGTGTCACTGCACTGCGCACGTCATCCTGAGACATCACACAGTCTAGTAATCAGATTACGACACTGTGTAATCAGGTCATAAAGCCTCATTTGCCCCATAATTTCACTAGCTACAATGCCCTTCAAACCGGAACACAGTAGTGCTTGTACACTACTGCTTGGCGGCAGAATAACTGCCAAAGCGGTGGTACCTACCTAGACGAACTTTGCAGAAAAGTCCTACCACCTAGTAAATGTAGATGTAGCTGTTTTGACGTGAAAGCCCCACAGATAAACAGCAACGTTTTCTGATCAATAGTTTACTTACTTACAAAACTGAATAGGTAATCAATATGAACAAGTGATTAATATCAGATAAGCCCATAACAAATATAAAACAAAATTGAAGACAGTTTTTGTTGACGATGGACATCCTTAAATTATTATTACATTAGTGCAATAAAAAGTGTCCGTGGTCTACCCAGGTGCGATGGACCACCGGCATTATAAAATAATCATTTAATTCTTTCATTTTCTTATTTTCCATCCTTCATTATTATATGGACACGCACAACACACACGACACCGTCAACACTTCCCTCAATACCACTCAAACAAAACGGAGCCTGAGTCAGTTGACGAAATACAAGGAAATCCCCGAAAGGAAAAATTACAAAAAGTCTAATCCAATAACGATACAAAGGTACAAAAGTTTCTGTTCTACAGCAATTTCTGCACAACCAAACCTTACGTAAATCTACGTAGACCGAGGCATGTTTATTTCGCAAAGAGGAACAAAAACTACCCTCGCCGTCGCCTCTTTAACATAATAATAGCTTCCCTCTTCAGACTTATTGAGCAAAGAATTTAAGGAATTAAAAATCGACAATTTTCTAGAAGAAAATAAGTAAAGTGTTCACTATCGTAATAAATAAAAGACAGGCCAGAAAAAATTATCTTGCGAAAAACATAATTTTATAGTCTATAGCATTAAACCCGCCTAATGTAATTACTATTGATGTTTGTGCAAGGTTATAACTACGTCTCTTTGGTCTATAAACGCACGCATGCAATGCATCAAGGAGCACGCACGCAGCTCTATAATAGAGTTTATATCTATAGTATAGAGCTGCGTGCGTGCTACCAATGCAATTCTATGCACACATACGGTGCACGCTAACGGCACGCGTATCGCGCGCGATACGCATGCAGTTTGCGTGCATGCACGTCAGTTCGCTGATATTTTTTCCTCAATTCGTTACTTGCGAGCCGTACGCGCACGGCTTTACGCCGTTCACGCTAGGTGCATAGCTTGTACGCGAACGGTGCGCGAGCGGCGCACGAAAATGACGTACATGTGCACAACTGCACACGCGCACTTTGAGAGCGGCGCGTCCCAGATCTGTACCCTGACTCTGTCGCAGAATTGCAGCTGGGTGATCAAGTCGCTATTAAGATGAATTTCAAGAATGGAAGCGACTGTTTCTTGGGTAACCTCTGTAGCCTCAAATCAGCCTAACAAGCCGCGTCAAATACAAGGACATTGTTGGACAATACGAGAAGAGCGAAGAGCCGAGCAGAAAACTGAAACCTAATGAATCCAACCACGAAAACCATGTGGCATCGAAAATATGGGGGCATAGAGGCCCGTGTTCAATAATGAATCCAAACGTTTTGAAAAGAACAACGCAAAAGAGGAAAAGTAAATAAAGACCGCAAAAATCCTGAAACAGCCGCCATTGAGTGCGGCGCAGACTCTACTCACAGGAGCTACCTACCTTCTACACTCTAACAGACAAAGCTGTGGCTGTAGAAGCCCTTCATAAACATAAGTTCTGCTTGCTCACTACGGTGCGTGCGGTGTAGCTGCAATGAATCCTAAAATACTAATGCCCGTCTGTCCTAAAGTTCAAGAGATCCTAAGTTCGCACTTATCCCGCTATGACGTACCTACTGCAACGCATTTGGAGAGATAAGTGCGAATATAAAAGTGGTCAAACTTAGGTGCCGACAGGCATATAAATACCTTATGTTATGTAACAAATATGGTATGGTGGCATTTTTTGCAACTAGGTGTCCTATGTTACTTTGAAACTGCGTAGAGTTTAATAAATTGTTGAACATAATTATATGAGGTGTTCAATTTATATTTATTTCAACTCTGATATATTATGTAGGTACTAGGTATGGATCATGGATGAAGTAAAAAAAGAAGGATTGAGTTTTGATTGACATGGAACTGAAGCCCAAAATTGTTAATCTTAAAAAATATTACATAATATGTGTGTCAGATGAAAGTATGGCGACCGGCTGCCTATGATGCGAGTGTGTGCGTGCTCCGCTCGTACGTACGAAGCGTTCCGGCTTCTTAAGGGTGCTTCAGTTTTGGATCAGACGGAATTAACTTCTCTTTTTTTATTAGCTCCATGATACTAGGTACTATTTGTATCTCACGATCAGCACGGCGGGCGTGAGTGATCTGTTCGCGATTGGCGCTCTTTCTGATTTTGCCCCCATAGCACGGATATGCTAAAATTTTAAGCAAAAAAATCAGGAAATATTTTATACATTGTGTGGCAATACTGATATCTAACTCTTTGTTAGACAAAAATATTTTAAAATACTTTAAATAACACATATTAATGCCCATGGATGAAATAAAAAAAAGAAGGATTGAGTTTTGATTGACATGGAACTGAAGCTCAAAATGGCGGACATATTACATATGTGTGTCAGATGAAAGTATGGCGACCGGCTGCCTATGATGTGAATGTGTGCGTGCCCCGCTCGTACGTACGAAGCGTTCCGGCTTCCTAAGGGTGCTTCAGTTTCGGATCAGACGAGATTCCCTCCTTCTTTTTTTATTAGCTCCATGTTAATGCCCAATAACTTGTGAAATAGCAACATGAACATCCGTGTTCGGTATTTCTCGTAATTTCAGCGAAGTTCTATCACGAAAGGTGGCATTTTCTGGTATCTTTTCACAAGTAAGTCCAAGCAACGACTAATTTTGAGTTTGAAAACTGAGATCCAATCACACCCAAAGTGGTGTGTACGGTTTTGCTTTACTTTTTTTTGCGTATGAGGGGTCTGGATACAAAGTCTTCGCCACCAACATAGGGTATTAATTCTGTGCTATCAACCACCCACCCACTCACGATGACGCTCGAAACATGCAATTGCTTTACTTATGACGCCTCTTCGAAAACCTTGACCTCTCTAACAATTCTTCAGCAACATTTTTTAGCTCTTCAAAGCAAATAGATTTAACGTAGGGAAAAAGCTTAATAGGTAATAAAGGTCACAGAATTCGCCAATATAAATAAATTGGGGAAAATACCACAATAAACTAATAATAATTGCCAAATTGTCAATTATGCAATCAAAGATTGAAAAATGACCACAACCAAAGAGCAAAGACTATATAATTTACTACCACAGAGTACATTGGTAAAGACTGAAATTTACTACGTAAGTATAGTGAAAAAATAATACTTTTTTCTTATTTTTTTTATTACTGTCACAACCTTTTTCCAAAAATTTTTCATGTAAGCATCAAACCTTAACCTCAAACACAAGTTCTACCATAAAAGCTATGCAAAGTGAGGATGTAAAAATAATGAGAAAACGCCTCTTCATCACGAAATCTAGACACAAAACATTTATGATCCTATTTGCTTTGCGCAGTGGACTTATTACTTTAAAACCACTGCCAGCACTGCTGCTAACACTAAAAAAACTCGTGACAAAGGAATTTAATCTTTTTGCCCACGTAGTTTAAAGGCGACAAAATATGCATTTAATTTACATTCCCACGAAAAGTTATTAGTAGCTAGGTACACTAGGTAACTAGTATGTTAGTAATAAAGCAAAAAAGTTCACCTCGTTACATTGTATTACTTCTCAAAACTTGTGTTTTTTTCAGTAATAATGTTTAAAATTGGTGGCGTTTTACTCATTGAGTGCTGAATTTATGAGCATGAGTGTGGGCAAGATATAATGTGGTGAAACGTGATTTTTCGTGTTGCTTCCAAAATCCCATAGAAGCTTACAGTAAAGTTACCACCACTTTACTGGAGCATGACCTAGACTGGACTGTGACTACCTGACTTAGACATGACTATGACTATGACTATGACTATGACTAAGATTTGACTACGTAAAATATTCTAAAACTCGATGAAAATATACAATACTTAACTCTGGCTAAATACACCATGTGTGGAGCCAAAACATAAGAAAAAAAAGTATTTTTATAATCGTTTTATTCTAAACTCCGTCTCACGTAAGATGTCCCGCGGCCGCGTCGCCACATTCACGCTACGGAATGTTTTGAACCTCTATATTTTAGACTCGCCAACACAGAGTTGCATTGTTGAAAAACTTTTGTGAAAAATGTCGCGAGCTCAGATCACTTGTTTGACGTAATCTGAGATTCGAGGCTTCCTATTTAGCGCCGTATTACATTGTGAAGGTATAAGTATTACCCAGAAACCGAAAACGAACACCGGAACGCAACGACATGAAATTGTAATTAGTTAATTTGATATATTACATAAAATATGCTGATGTGGCAAAGTGGTGCTCTGTGCGAGAACCCTATGTTCAGCAGTAGACGTCTTCAGGCTGTTGATGATGATGAGAATGATAAAATATGTCGATGGATGCAGAGGGCGAGCAGCCACTCAAAGTGGCACTCTGTGGGGGAGGCCTATGTTCAGCAGTGGACGTTTTCAGGCTGCTGATGATGATGATAAAATATGCCGATGGATGCAGGAGGCGAGTAGCCTCTCAAAGTGGCGCTCTGTGGGGGAGGCCTATGTGCAGCAGTGGACGTCTTCAGGCTGTCGATCATGATTTTGATGATAAAATATGCGTATAACTTGAGTGAGACACAAACTTAACTGAATCGGGTCATCGTCAGTAATGTGAAATTCATTCTAAAGCGATGAGGATACGAGCCACTTTACGAGCAACTGTGATGAAAAAGTAATTTGTGAATATTGATTTTGTTTAGTAAATAAAGCACTGTATAGGTACATACCGACGACCTGGTGAAAGCCGCGGGGAGCCGATGGATGCAGGAGGCGAGCAGCCGCTCTAAGTGGCGCTCCCTGGGGGAGGCCTATGTTCAGCAGTGGACGTCTTCAGGCTGTTAATGATGACGATGATAGCTACATATATTATGTAATGACGTAAATTACTTAATTTCAAAATTAGTTCCACAACTTACGTGAGCCGGAGTTTATGTCGATGTCGTTTTGCATAAAAGCGTTTTGCGACGCATAAAAAAAAAAATAAGAAAAATGAAGATGTTTAATCAAATATATTCTTAAAGTTTACTTCAACAAAATTTTGACTATTTGTAAAATTATCTAAAATCATTGGTGTACACACAGATTAGAGAAAAAAAGTCTATGGTGTATGTACACTACTTTCATCCATGACACTACCTATACTTAGAACAGTTTATATGCCCCACATTTGTTTAAAAATACATAAAGATAAGTTTAATATTAAGTATTTTTTCATATTTCGGGGCGCATTTTAGCGTTTCTTGTTTAAAACGGTCGTAAAACACGGTTGCGAATTTTGAGATCTACCTCTGTGATGATGACTTCTGTTCTGGTGTAAAGGGGCGTGCCTACTTTTTTAGGGAATTTTGGCGGGATTCTGTTTTTCGACTTGTATTTCGATAAAACGTAGTAATACATTCCAAAATCTGTATATTTTTGAGTGTTATTTTATATAATTTGCCGTTTAGTCGCTTCTTTAGTGTTCCCTCTAAATCAAAAAGTCTATATAGAGCCCCTTAAAAGACTTAAGACTTTATTAGTTACTGTAGTAACGAAATGGCTCTAAGAATGTTATGATCTAAGAAGAAAACCCTTTGTATGGCATAATGGCGTGGCATAAAGAAACGGGAAATCACGAAAATACCGACTTGAGCGCCCGTTTTCTTTGAAGACTCTGTCCAGAAAATACCGGTTCACTCACAGAGCTTTGAAACATAATTATGACTGTCGCTTCGCACCTAGAAGCCATTTTTTTTGCTCTGTGGGTTCACTATAGCCTTAAAAACTGCCAGATGAAGACAATGATGTATTTTTATGTTAGGAATAGAAAATAATAATTAAGTAATTAATTCAATGTAGATTCGTTCTCAGATTTCCTACTCATTCGCATCAATAAAATATGGTGTAGATTGCCCTAATTTGTGTATAGATCTATCTTTAATTTTTCACAACTAACGCTGAAGTTATCCTAGTTCGGTATTACATAATTTTGTCGATACTTTTTGTAACAAACCTGCAAGTACCTTTATCTCTCTAGAAGTGCGTTGCGAGGTTTTACGAGGCGCGTTAATCAAGCGAGTCAGATAGAAATTTTCTTCAACGTTTTTAATTAAATGTTATTACTGGAGTCTTTAGAATGCACAGTTTTATAACGTTGAAAGCATTTCCTTTGGTGCTTTAAAAGTATTGCAGGTTTATAAAAATCACAGTTCATCCAATTTATAACCAATATTATTTTAGGTTTTTAATATTATTTTTATCCCTTTTTCTTAACTGACGTCAACAACAATAATTATGTTTTTAACTTTTATTATATATCTGCAAAAATGCTGCAATAAGCGAGCGAGCTGCGAGATAAAATACCTGTAGTAGATTCATTAATGCGCAGCCTATGCAAGCCTAAGTAAGAGCTATGTTACGTCATGGCGACTTCAATATTACACCAGGAAACGAACCAAAGTCAAGTAAAGTTTTTTATGGGAATCGCTCGTCCTTAAGACAAAAATACTTAGGACAACTCAAGAATTCTGTCATCAGATCTATCATCTGCTTTTGAACATAGGCCTAGAGGGCGCCACTTTGAGCTGCTTCATCAATCGTCTCCTACATCGGCTCCCCGCTGGATTGACCAGATTGTCGGTCCGTGCGAGACATACGCTGCGTCTTCCGTTTCGTGGTCGTGTCCTGTGACGTGAAATACTATCTAAGAGTTCCGAGTGGCCGTACCGCTTGACATCAAACGACTGACTAACTCGTCATGTTATTTTTTCGCGTGACCAAAATGCTGGCACTTATTTAGCTCAACGTATCAGCATTGCATTGCAATTCAACGAGGCATCGCTGCCACCATGTTGGGCTACCACGCTACCTACTGGCAGTGGGCTGGAGCATTTGGACTGTCTATAGGCCATCGCGGCTACTATATAGTCCATTTTTGTTCTTTGTAGTAGGTAGTGTAGCTAGTTTAGTTTTAGTTTAGTTTAGTGTTTATTATTGTAGTAGTTAGCTTGAGTAATAAAGGCATATTGCCGTTAAAAAAAAATTATTAACACAAAAAATTGTAGTGAGCGAATATCCTAAATGTGTTCACTTCTTTAAATGTAGATATATCGCGGAATGTAGGTATACATCAGCTATCAGACCTTTGAATGAAACACTCATAAACATTGTTCCCTAAAGGTAACGTTGTTTGTATTTAAAGGGTCCAAAGGAACAGAGGCACCTACTATTGGAACTCGAATACATATTATTCTACTCACAAGACAATGGCTGCTTAGTTGATCTTAGGCCCTATTTTAGAACGATGCTCAGTCCCTGATCGGTGCTCAAGTGGAGATTTCATTCACGAATCGTTCATTTTGTGAATGAAATGTCAACTTGAGTCACAGACCAGACGGCCAGCCTTAGTCTGTACAAAATAAAAAACCCAAAACTGAGAGCAAGCAACGCTCTTTAAAAACTGGTACTAATATGTTGGTCTCTACCAGCTTTCACCAATTCTCCAGGTTGGAAGTTAAAAATAATTAAATAAGGTTATAAACAAAGGTCAAAACAAACTTTAAAAAATGAACCTAAAGCTAACCGAGTATCGACACAAATCAATATTTTTATTTCATCCATTATTAAATGTTATGGGTACAATGTGCATGTACTATTCTATAATATACTATTCTACTTGACTCCCAGAACCACTTGTAGTACGCCCTACGTCTTGCATAGAAGAAAGTCCATAAATATGAAGTAAACTATAGGTGATAGGTATATCTCTGTTTGGGCTATAGGTATGGCTTGTTCCGTAATTCCCCTTCGACAATCTCCTGCGAAGGGGATTTTTATCCAGAAATCTCCTTTTCATCTTCTTTGCATGCCGGAAAGGGATTTTTGAACTAAAACGTCCATAAATCCCTATCTGTCTGTTGTCAGTCAGTCACTCAGGACCAACTCTTTTATTTATATTGACTACAGATAAAATGAAGTATTTTTTATTATAATAATACTTATTTACACGCTGTCAGAAAATGTAGCAATATTTAAAACTTTTTGTCCGTTCCAGGTATCAAACCAGTAAACACTTCGAGAACCTACAGTACCACCCCACCCAGCTGACCCAACCCTTCTGGAGCTAGATGAATAAGTAACAAGAGTGTCAATCGAGTTGTCCGTGTCGTAACATTGACCTATGAGTTACATTGTGTATCCTATTTCATAAATAGAGTTGGCTAGAACAGAACAGAGCAGAACAATACAGAGTAGAGAAGAACAGAGAAAGGCAGAGAAGAGTAGAGGCAGAGTAAAGTAGGTACAGTTTTCGAAATAAAGTTCAATAACACAATATGCTCCATCTTTGCAATGGAGACATTCCTAATTATCCTTATTTTACACAATAATAGTCTCAGTCGTATCAATCCACATTCTATTTATTTATACAAATATATAATAAAATACTAACTATAAGCAATGCTCAATAATTATAATCTTACGACTTTGAGTTGAATATTCACACGTTTGCATGTATGCCTGAATTGATCAAAATCTTGTCTAAAGCTCCGTTACTGTTAATAATGTATAAATATTATATACACATCTAGATATTATGTAGGTTGTATGTGGTCTATAATTTCCATTCCACTTTATAGCCACTGATATCGCTAATGCAGTAATTTACCATTATTTATGAAATTGACTCCAGCCGACAATAGCACTTTGTTAGATGATTGTTTTTTTATCAATTTATTGAATATCGATACGATCAGCTAAACACCTACACAGTACATGACACCCTCAGTCTGTGGTGTGGTGGTTGAGCAGGTCGGCTCATAACCCGGAGGCGGCGAGTTTGATTCCCGCAACAGGACAAGTATTCATTGTGCAATTGTTCGCAATTGTTCTGTGTCCGGGTGTTGTGGGGCCGTGGTCCTCGTAGTTCCTGGGTGGGATATATGTGATCGTAATTTATTATAGGAAAATATTTACAGAAGATATTATTTTAGTAATTGTACCAACTGGTATGAATTAATAAAATAATGTCTATATAGATGCGACCTAATTTAGTTTTAAATTATTATTTATTATTAACTACCTATTAGCATGTAGTGTTAATTAGGTTTCTGATAGCCATTTTCGTCACTGCTCCTTATCCATAAGGTAGGTATTGCACTATCGGACGCTAAAGGTCTTGATAAGGTGTCATTGACCGCGAGTTGGGTAGGTTAAGCACCTATGATATTGTTAGGATTATTATTTATGTATTCTGTCTGTTGGATTTGTATTATTTTTCCGGTTCGAAGGGCAAAATTTTTCGTACGTCTATCTAACTAACTAGGATGGCGCATTGACCCAAAATGAGTCTTGGCCTCCGATAATAAGAACCGCCACTTCGATCTATCCTGAGCTAGCTCCTGCCAGTTTTAGGCCCGGAGCTCGCGCAGGTCCTTGTCCACTTCATCACTCCAGCGATACCTAGAACGGCCTACTGGACGTCGGCTACTTGGATGTCCCACGTACACTCGTTTCACCGCATCCTCGATCCTCGCCCATATGTTCGACGTGGCGAAGCCAGCGAAGTCTGTGAACTGTTATTTCGCCGATGTTGTTCTTGCCAGTCTATGAATATAAAATAAATATTTTGTAAGTATTATTTTGTAAGTATGTGTCCTCTTTTACAATTGCATATAGCCGAAGGAACCTAGGTTTTAGGCATATTCATTATTCTACCAAACAATAAGGCTGCTTTCAGAGCTCGACCGACGGTCGGTGCGTAGGTCGGTCGCGCTTGACATTTGTATGAAAATTCACAAGTCTATACAGTGCTCGACCGACCGTACAGTACGCGTATAATGCTACGCACTGCGTACGAGGACCGTCCGTCAAGCGCGTCCGCATGCGTGCCGTCGGTCGACCGACGCGCTATAGAAACATATTGACGCGTTCAGTGCTACACTATTTGTATGAATATCATTGGTATTTTTTCTATGTCAGGTGATTTGGGTTCGACTCCTTAGGTCAAACTCGCTGTAAGTCAAGTTGTTATTACGTCAAGTCCTTTTTTCGTCAAATTACAATTTTTGCCAAATTTTCTTTTCGTCAAATCCTCCAATCGTCAAGTTACTCCTACGTCTATCCGTTTATATACAATCAAGCACACAAACCAAATATTACATTAACACCCCCGCAGTTACTGACTGACTCATTGATCACAGCTTTCAAAAGTGATGAGTATACCGGGCCGGGTACGGCTGTATACTTGTATAGGGATAGATCACGTGACCCCGAGAAAAATCTGACATTACCCGAGTTGTCTCTAAGATGGAACTGCTCATCGGCTCTCGAAAACTATAAGTCGGACAATCGTGGGTGTCCACTGTTGTATTCAATGACTGTTGTTTTGTATTTCATCATCATCCAGACCCGATTGCACTGTGTGAAGTGCCCACAAACATTGATTATTATCCTTCATAGTGTATCCAATTTCCGTGTAAAACTTCGAAGATTTATTTTCTGCCATTTTGGCAGAAAAGCTACATTTGAAGAAACATAGATTTCAGTCTAGAGAGAAGTAGACATACATTCATACATATCAGACATTGATTAAGCCAGTCTAGGTCATCGCACCGACATCTATGTTTTGGTGCGAACTCGGTTGGATTTAGATAACATCGTGTCAGTAATATTTATTCTGACATTCGGTATTAGGTCGAGGGATAACCCAGAGAGATATTTATATAAACTAACTACCTATTAAGATAACAACTCGTTTATTTACTGGAATTACTTCGGAAGGAATGATTATTGATATTACAAACATTTAACCATTGCTTTTTATCTTTAATTTCAATACCTGACTAATTCTTTCTTATAAAAAAAGCGACGCTTCAGCTCTGTTAAGAGCTCTCCGAAGTATCAAATTATAATAAGGTGACCCGACAGAATTCAAATATCGCCGATATGGTCTACATAAATGATGTACCTAAGTATAGTAGTAGGCTGGTCACATGAGCCGCAACAACGACACTCGCTGCATGGGTTGACGTGTTCTTAGGTTGAATGGAGACGGAGGACTGAGCGACAGTGTGGCAAACTGACCTTAGAATGCACTCAGACTAGGTAGAGCGATGATATACGCAGAGCAGCTGGCAGCAGTTAGATGAGCAAGTTAGGCTCAGCAGTGTATTAAGGAATACTCATGCTAAACAGTAGCCTAAATAAGGGTATCGTGATAACGTGTTGAATAAGAATGGCTTGAATACTACAGCAGCAACAGCAGTATTTACTTTGTGGAGCCACTCGGTCATATAGCTTATTCATCAAAGAATACCAGTTCCATGCATCAATATTTCTGTGTTTATTATCCAAGCTACGCATCAACATCAAAAACTCAACGGGAGACAAAACATAATTTTATATCATTCAACCATTTCAAACGTTTATTGTTTTGAAAGCTTCTCTCTTTTGCCTAATGGGAAGGGAAATAAAAAACGGCTCTCAATAAAAATGTCGATAAAATTATACATGCATACCTTCCCAAGAATGAGTGACAGACAGACATCGCATACGAAGCCTTTGAGTATCTCATGCGTGCTTCAACATGACAAAATATAAATGTGAAACATTTTTGTTTGCTCCAATACTCTCGATCAAAAGAGTAGGGCCATATTTTGTTCACATGGAAATAGCAATAGACAAGAAATACACTGTACTGTATACGAAAACTTAGCAGTTGTAAAACTCTGAGGCTTTGGCTTTCAATATGAAAATGTGTTTATTTACAAATTTATAGTCGCACACTGAATAAAACTGTCTCATTATCATCATCAACAGCCTGGTATTTCCACTGCTGAACATAGGCCTCCACCGTGCGCTACTTTGAGCGGCTGCTCGCCTCCTGCATTCATTTGCTATCCACGGTTTTCACCAGATCGTCAGTCCACCTGATAGGGCCGGCCTACGTGACTTCCGGAAATCAGCGCACGCGAATACGGACCTATCGATTAATAATCAAATATTTTAAAGATAAAAGATAGTTTCAAAGACATTTAACGTTTTATGAATAAGGCTTTATTGGATAAGGCCACTACACGCGTATACATAGTATAGCATAAATTTGCTTTGCTGCCCCATGTTTTAAAATATGGTAGAAAAAAAGTATGAAATTGCGTCGCTGGCTGTTTACATTTCTATCTCCGCAATGAACACAACAGTTGGTAATTTAATATGTTTTTTTTCCGGGAGTTTCCCTGTTGCTATTCATAATTTCAATAGAGCGAAAGGAAAATTGCCTTTTATTGTAACCAATGCTACTTTTACTATTATTTATTCTGTGCTCTCTTTGAACTTGGTTACTTTTGGGTATAGGTATCCAATGATTGGTACGTCATACCATTATATATTCTGTGCTATAGGGCCGTCGTTGTCACCGTCACAACTTTCAGTTTTTAGCAATGTACTTTGTGGCCACAACGCACACCAATAGCACAGAATATATAATAGACAGACAGATAATAAAACAAACAGTATGAAGGAGATCTTTTCAAATTTTTTAATGATAAGAAATTAATAATAAAAAAGCATGCTTTTGAATACTAAAAACACGGTCACACTATCCCTGGACCCGACGAAGATGGCTTCAATCACGAGGACCAGAGAGAGTGTGACCGTGATTTACATTTACATTTTTAGTATTCAAAAAGGCCTCTTGGTGTTAGCTTGGCCCCACCAATGCCTCCCAAATGTTCGGGCTGGACCCGAGAATCGAAATGGATAGAAACATGAGCGAAATACAACTTCAACGTCAACGAAATACAAACACCTACGTAGCCGAGAAAAAAAGAAGGAAACAAAGAATAAGGCTTCTTCTTCATCTAAAATGAAGGAATTTCCTATGACCACTTATCGGGGAGCTATGGAGAGAGTAATGCTCGGTTTTTCCCTGCGAGATAAGATCCGAAATGAGGAAATCCGCAGGAGAACTAAAGTGACCGATGTAGCTCTTAGGATTAGCAAGTTGAAATGGCAATGGGCAGGCCACATCGCTCGTAGAACTGACAACCGATGGGGAAGAAAGGTTCTCGAGTGGCGACCACGATCTGGAAGACGCAGAGTAGGCCGGCCCCCCACTAGGTGGACCGACGACCTGGTGAAAGCCGCGGGGAGCCGATGGAGGCAGGAGGCGAGCAGCCGCTCTAAGTGGCGCTCCCTGGGGGAGGCCTATGTTCAGCAGTGGACGTCTTCGGGCTGTTAATGATGACGATGATGACTTATCGGGGTAGATAACAGATACAAGGCATTTCCATTCAGTTCTGTCTTGGGCGGCTCGCTTCACTTCACTCCAGGTCTTGCCAATGTCTTTCGCCTCTGCTGTTACAGAACACTACCTATAAAAAAAATTATACCTACATAGATATATATGGACGGCTTATAGGTCACTTACTATTGTTAGGTAGGTGTATAGGTATTTATTAACATACCCAATTGAATTTATCAAAGTAATGTTTACCATTTTATCACAGAGTATCACGCACAAGTCACTCGTACCTACATCCTTTCACCAAATCCTTCACAATCAACATGTACACGTCAAATTGTGTATCACACGAATCATCTGACAGGTAAAGATTTACAAGATATTGGAAAACTGCGGTCGTCGCTCCCGGAACCCTAAGAACCAACGCGAGGCGGGAAGGAAACGAGCTACAAAAACTTGAAGTCTGGCGCATTAAAGTTTGAGATATACAGTTCGTTAATCTCCGCTCAAAGCGAGATTTAAATCACAAATTATTAAATAAAAAAAAAAATTGGTTGCAGCAACCTGGGAGTCTTCAAGTCAAAATGAACAGGTATCTAGGCAAGCATGCACCACCGTAGGGCACGTCATCACTTAGTCTTACATTAAGAGCATAGCTCTGTAATAGTCCTGAGTGTGGCTTGAGAGCTGAGTTTCATTCGATTCAATCCCTCGCGGCTTCTTATTATCAAAGACGTGTGATAAAAGTCTTAATAATACTAGTTTACAAATAATATACTGATTTACAAGATGTAGAGATCCGGCCATAGGGCGACTTTATCGCTAACAAAATTTAATAAATACCTAAGTAAAAGTGCTAAAACGGACATACGTTTTAAAATATCTCACCTGATGGTAGAGACGAAGTTGTTTAAGGTGGAGGACGCATATTTAATTCTAATAAAAATATTAAAATTCAGAAGAAAAAAATTAACAAGCGATCTTTTCCAGGCAAAATTGTAGTCATTAATTTTTATTCTATTACGAAAATGAATTCTTTCAGATATCTAATTTAATTTATGCATTTTTGCGCACGAAAAATAAATCTAACAAGCTGTTGGATAATAACAAAACAACAATCAAGGTGACATGATGTGATAAAACTCCTAATCTCGGTTCATCGACCTCGTTATCAGTATGACCTCTATCACCGATAGCGTTTATCTGGACTTAGCGGTGATGTATTTACATAAATAAAATGGTAATTGGTCTAGAATTCTAGATGATTCGTTTTTGGTTACCAACTGGACCTTTTCCGTGTGATACCAGCATTGTAAATAGGACCAATATTTACCTTCTAAGGGGATAAAAACTGCCAAGGAACTTGAGAACGGCTCTTCTCTTTTACTCACGTCATCATCACCAACTGCGATCACCAGGATACGATAGTCATCTCGATCCTTTATTCAACTACAAGCTTAGGCTCGCACCCCTTATGCCCTTGAGATAGTGGCCTCCCACTTCAATAACTTAAGCAAGATTTAGCTACCAACAATGAGCTCATGCAAAAAGAAGCGTATAGTAAATCTTTAGGCTGATGAAATGATTACCACCTACCCTCTACGGAACACACGACGTTTTCAACGAGTGTTAAACGCAACTACGCGACTGCCAGACCGTAATAGCTGTTTATTCCTTTTTTTTTGAACGGTGTAATGTTTTTGAACGATCTAATGCTTTTGGTCTCTATCGACATTTACAGCGTCAGCTACAGATTCAACTAGCTCAAGCCGCGGGGAGCCGATGGATGCAGGTGGCGAGCAGCCGCTCAAAGTGGCGCTCTCTGGGGGAGGCCAATGTTCAGCAGTGGACGTCAGGCTAATGATGATGATGATGATGATGATGATATTGATGAACTAGCTCAAGGGCACCCCTGAAACGCGAGCGGAATAAGAGGATCGACAAAGCTATTTATTTTTCTCGGCGCATAGATTTAGGTGACGCTACAATACCTACTATAATTCCAAATACAATTACAGTTCGTAATTGATTCACAAATCAAAGCTTTGATTGCTACGCTGAAACGTATGTAGGTACAGTAATAATGACTAGGTATTAACGTTTAGCTATAGGTAAACCATGTCAGCAGCATTGCTAATGGTTCGGATGGCCGTTATTGGCGGAGGGGATTATGCTCAATGCGGCATGTCGAGTGCCGGGTCGCTACTCAGCGAATACGAGTTCAATATACAGATAGGTAGATAAACTCTTCTTTATTATAACGCTAGAAATTCAAAAGAAAAATACTATGAGTGTACTTAAAGCGATCTCTTTCAGACTAGTACCAAAGTATCCTTTCACGGAGAGACAGAAAGAGCGTTATATACATCAACTGTCATGGACGGTTGGTTATAATTTGTTGTTTACACGAATGTGGATTATGTGTGTGGTGTGTAATTGTGTATATAAATGTAGGCATGTTATGCATTAGCGTTATTGGCAGCGGTTTATTGGCCGTTGTAAAATTACTCATAAAACTAAAATACCACAAAACAATTGACTGCTGTTGACCTGATAATTCAATAAGTTCTATAACTCAAACGAACAACGTAGCCAGTAAGTACCTGCTACTACTAAATTTAAAGATCAGTTATCAGGTCTGAAATTTAAAAAGAATAGGAAACCTAAAAATAATTAATGACCACATTATTATTGATTTACGTTCGGAAGCCTACACCTAATCTTGTGATTTGGATTTCCTTTTTACCGCTTATTTGATAACTATTATGTTTTAGTCTAAGCGCGACCAATTTGTGTTGAACTAGTGTTGTAAAGTAGGTAGGCGCCTAAGTATGATGTCTGAAAAAAGTAGCAATGAACAAACGCGCAATATTAATTGATCAAGTTTTTTATTACAATGCAATATAGATCAAGCAAGTGGAAGTGGCAGTGGACGGCCCACATCGCTCGTCGAACTAACAACCGACGGTTAAGAAAGGTTCTCAAATGGCGACCACGGACCGGAAGACGCAGCGCAGGCCGGCTCCTCACTAGTTGGACCGACCGACGACCTGGTGAAAACCGCGGGGAGCCGATGGATGAAGTGGCGCACTTTGGTGGAGGCCTATGTTCAGCAGTGGACGTCTTCAAGCTGATAATGATGATGCTGAATATAGATTAAGATTTATTCATGTATTGAAACAGGCAGAAGAGTTAGAGCTGTGACGAATGTTTCAAGAGAAGGAAGGCTCACAGTATTTAAAAGACCTAAGTAAGGTAAAATAAAACAATGAACACTGCATATGCACTGATACCTACACAAGGTCAGCTAAAGCCCTGCGCTTAGTATAAAATATATTAGCAATGACCCAAATCACGTTCATTTCGTGGTTATTAACTATTTAGCGCTGTCTAACATTGAAATCAACACGATACACGAAGGGCGCTTTAAGTTAGCTAGAATTGTGATGTATTTTTATGTCTGTGTGCGTGTATGTGTACTGACTCACTTTCAGATAAACTACAAGGCTGCAGGTGATACTACAGAAACTGTGGACCTCTCAAACTTTTGAGCAAATAATAGCTTCAACTTGATACATTCATTTTAACTCATTTAACTTCTGCTTCCCCGGTACCTAAACCATTTGGTACTTAAACCTGGCGGTAGTTGCTATGTATCTTTGTGTGTATTTGGTGTGCAATAATGTTGTGCTCTATCTCTGTCTCTTTTCCGAGCATTACAATACTTTTAAAGAAGTGACAAATGATTCTTGTGTTTTTAGATCTCGAACAAGCATTGCCTTGAAGTGTGCGTCTATGGTTTTACAGGTTTTTTCTTCTCTAAATTTAATTTACCACCATCTAAACTCTATAATATATTTTACTATGTCACAAGAATTAACTATAACACTTATCATTTCATTTTATTAAGTTAACTTGAAATTGTACTTAACTCCACAGCTCCGCGGCTCGTTCTACATATCCAGTGCAACACGCGAAGTTGAATCACCCTGTACTTCCTACATAATTTATAATTTCATGGAGCCTTATACCTCTTTTGATGTATCTGGGTTAATTGTTTATTCTGTGATTCACGGCCAACAATGCTCCGGTTTTTTTCATTGCAATTAGGCAAATTAGTTTATTTGATTTATATTTCAATATGAGATAGTAATTTGTTTTGTGAGGTCTTTGGGTTTTATGGCACCGAAATAGGGACTAATTTGTTTGTAGGTAAATTACCGATGATCTGGTGAAAGTGTAATAGTAACTCGTGACTTTTAGAGTACTTTTATTGGGCCACCTTTAAATTTATTTAATGAGGATATGACATTATTTTACTATTTGTTTTGTGTCATCTGTTTTTAACCCTGGAACTTAGAATTTTTTAGGTGGATGCTCGAACGTAATATGAGTTATGATTCATATAACTTGAATTAGGTATTCGAAGATGGCCAGCTCTTTTTAGTCGACAAAGAGAGTTACGAGGCTTTTTAAACTTTGACCTAAATTATTGATGTATGTTGAATTATTAGTGAGTTATGTGAGAGCTACTGAGAGCAAACTCAAATATTTATGTATTATTAACCTTTTTAAATAAATAGTAATAATAATATAATTAGATTGACTTAGGCGTGACCTCGTGGAAGTACATCTTATTATATAAAATTCTAGTCTAACTCCACCGATTTAGATGACTTCTGGATGTGATTGTGTTATTTTATAACTTCTAATATATTTTATATAGATAATTATAGCATGTAAGTAGGAAGATAACAGTGTTGAAAACACACATTTTGTAAAGTTCACAGTGTCACCAGTTAGGGGAATCACATCAATAACAAAGGATTCCCTGAAACTTGGATTATTTTGTGGTAAGTAAATCAGTTAGTTGGCAGTAGGTACAAACATGTGTCATGCAATAAACATACTACCAAACTGCGAATCTATTGAGCCTAAACAACCTAATATACTTACCTACCTACACACATAATACAAAAACAACATAATAATCAGTCAATAGAGTTAATAATAATATTATAAGTTTATATAAAAAACGTTGAGGACCTTATACTCTAGTATAAGTAGGTACCTAGTTGATATCGTTCTATACTATAGTTAAGCAAAGCAGTGGTACCTAAAGCCTCTTAATTAGGTACCATGAAGTAGTAGTAGTAGTAGGTAGGTCCACACACAGGTAGGTTCTGTGACAAATTTGCTAACCCATACTTTTTTATTCATTTATTTATAATTTTAAATGTACAGTCAGCTGCAAAAGTTCTATCACAGTGATCAGGATTATATAATTTGATTTAAAAAAAACGCGTTCACTTGACAGTAGAGCTATCCTAAAGAGATATAACATTTGCCATATACCTAGGTAGTTTACCGCCAAGCGGTAAAAGTAAGGTACTGTAATCCAGTATGAAGACTGTTGTAGCCAAATGACATTTGAAATTAGGTACTGTAAGAGACTTAAACTTTGTAATTTCACATAGAAATTGTGAAGATTGGTGTTTTAGCAATGTCCCAGCATGACTTGCGCAATGCAGTATCATGCTAGATTTAATGGAGATCAGAATAATACTGCAGGCCAATAAAGCTAAAATGTGCTGTGCCACGTAAAATTTAATTAAGAAAAGATGTAATGTTAATACTGGAAATATCATAAATATGAAACTGGCGATAAATATAACCTATTGAAAGATAGCCATTTCAAATAATACATTTTATCCTCTGGTCATTAACCAGCAAGAGCCAGAGTAGGTGTATAATTTTCACCTGCATGATATATGCATAGACAAGGTTTCGTGTTGTGACCGATTCGCCCTAACGCCTAGGTCCATGAACTGTCACTGTCAAAGTCAGGGTTTTCTTGACCACTAACTCGCTTGATGTCAATTAGTAGCATGTGGTCAGGAGCAACGACACGCCTAATAATAGTAAATCACGTGAGGAGTGTACTAACTTAGTTTTGATTAATGTGACGACCTGAAATAAAAAATTGAGTTAGGATGTCTATTTTTATAAAGTTCATGAATGCATAACTTTTTCTGCTTTTAATGACTGTGGTAAAGTTTGATTGTTTAATTACTTAATTATGGATGTATGCAAAGCGGTTCAACTCTACATTTATAATCCGAGCAGCGAAAGAATGGAACACATTACCAGCGTCTTTGTTTCCCGATAAGTACAATCTAGAGCTCTTCAAGTCGCGAGTGAATAGATCTTCTAGGTAAGCATGTACCATAATAGTCCACATCGTCACTTTCCATCGGGTGAGATTGCGGTCAAATGCGGGCCCCTATACAGTTATAAAACAAATGTTCCTGTCTCGATAAATCATTTGTTGCACTTAGATGTGCAACCTGCTAGATTTATTAAATGTAAATTTTTTCAATCGATGACATGACTCTATACAATAGTAAAATAATTACAATAGTATAAAACACAGATATCAAAGCCGTCACGGATCTCGCTTGGATTGGATCAAAGCCGAAACTCTGAGAGACTGACAAATTACAATGAAATCTGCAATACAGATCGACAACATTAAATTACTAATAACAGCTAAAATCATATCGTAAGTATCAGAAGTACTCGTTATCCTTCTAAAAGCCTTTAAGAGGTTACCGTTATCACTTACGACCTAACTACACTATGAGAGTTTCCTGGTATATGTAAATGCAGATGCATATTCCAAGATGCACGTACCCAACGAGTGCACAGACAGCTGACGCGCATTACAAAACCTGATAACAGCCGGTACAAACACACGTGCGCGGACACTTATCAAGGAGCGACCTTGGCGGCAGGGAGCCGGTCGTTCACTTGACTTGGGGAAAGGACTTGTTTATCATGCTAAGTAGGGGCAAGGAAGGAAGGTAAACATTTAGATAAGTGGGAATCTTTGCCCCTATTTAGAGGTATATATTAATATGTAAAAACGAGATTGGTTCCTCCCTGAAACGTGTCACATTATGCTAATATTTATTATTATGTTCACAGATCTACAATTTTTTCGGTACATCCATGATTTTTCCAAGTAATCTTCTTATTAGAGCGCGCTGAAATCTCAGGATGACGCGCGCAGTGCAGTATCATCATCATCATCATTAACACCCTGAAGACGTCCACTGCTGAACTAAGGCCTCCTCCTAGGAGCGCCACTGCTCGCCTCCTGCATCCATCGGCTCCCCGCGGCTTTCACCAGATCGTCATCAGTGCAGTGTCATGCGAAACTTTATTTATCTTATAGTTCTAATCTGAGTAACTCTATAACTATTATGGTCAGCCGTGTCACTTAACATCAGGCGAGCGGCTAGCTATACATATCTAAAATATGAAATACAAATATAAATTTCACACCAGTAACTTATAAAACTTACCAAAGAGATTTTGTCGATACTACTTTTTACCAGCGTCATTGTTTCCTGACAAAGATAGTTTCGGAGTTTTTAAAAATAGAGTGAAAAATCTTCTAGGCAAGCATACTCCGTCGTCAACCGCGTCATCACTTACCAACAGGTGAGATCGCGGTCAAATGTTAGCCTAGCCTATCGATGATAAAAAAATACATATAAACGTATTTCGTCTGCCTAATCCAAGGGCAAAGCTATTAGGTATATTGTTATGCTGCACCTTTGTCTGTCATCGATCAAATAGCAGGCATTACTAACGTCTATAGAGTCGATGAACTGATTAAGAAAAGGACAGACAGGTCAGACAGTAGGAGATTATCCGGAAATTAGACTCGAGAAAGTTATGGAAAGTTTACAGATCCTATCTGTCTTCACGGTGAATGGGGAATTAAGTCCTTCTGAAGTTACAGCCTTTAAATCATTTAGGTATTGAACGAATTGAGAAAGGAACAAAGTATTATTATTTTATTTAAGTACGTACCTAACTTATTATAATATATAATAGTAGTAGTTAGCAGGTAGTTTTTTGTTGTGTTTTATATAGGTTTATTCCTAACTTGCTATTGGCAATAATCACCTAAACTCTAAAGGCCCAAAATGCACATTATTAAATTTTAGTAAAACAAATGATCCCATTGAGAGTTCCGTAATAACGTTGAAAGCAAAATATGTTGTAGACAACTAAAGCAGCACACTGCACAGTGAATTTACAATGACCAAATTATGCAAAATTTCATACAGTACTTAGATTATTTACAAGACCAATTAGTATATTATTTGAGGACTGACCACTTGAGAAGAAGAAGAAGTATACTATTTGTACTTTTTTGACACAGAAATGGTTAATAAATTTTTACGAAAGCACCAAGACCAAGCATGCACTATCGTAGACCGCGTCATCACTTACTTTCAGGTGAGACAGGTAGTTGTTTTATAGTTTCAAAAGATTATATTGGCAAATAGGTAGATAAGACAAACTCTAATCTAAACGTATTGATCCCTGAAAACAGTCCTACTAATGAGTATTTTCAAAATACCCTACAGGGGTCTCTATCTCTCTTATACAGTTACAAAAGCAAACAACATTTAAGCCCACAGCCTCAAACACAAATTGAAATCAGTTTCCTGGTCTGCAACCTCCGACTTTTTCATCACGTGCGATATCGGAGCGGCCACGGAGGGAATTCTAATACGCACTCACTGTGGAATAACAATCTAAGCAGTATATCAGCTTGTACCGCTTTTTACACTTCTATTTTATGTGTGAATCTAACACTTTTACAGACATTAGTATGAAAGTCAACCAACTGTTAAGAGCAAAATAGATATTCTTTAATAAATAAAAAGATTTAAACATACAGATAATAATTAACCCCTATGGGCTAAAAATCCATAAACCATAGAGAAAGGTTTATGTTCAACGTCAACTTCTCTTTTCCTTTATTATCTCTTACTTTCTTTTTTCCTTATTACTTTATTTAGTCCCTTCTTTCTTTTCTTCCCTTCTCTATATTTTTTCTATCTATTGCTTTTTTTTTCTGCCTTCAGTTACGCTAGCTGCTCAGCAGTTTTATTTGTAATTCGTTATTGTGCAACTCATCTTCTCATTGCATGTTTAAAATCGCCCAGACAGCATAACGTAACCTATGCGTGTGAAGGCCTAGTACAGTCACATAGGAGCGTCTCTACACACCGCACTTAGTATGCGGGCTTCGATTCCCGGTTCTTATCTGTTACATTACCGAGCTAAATATTTTCCCCGAACCTACATATTAATTGAGGAGCTAGTAGGGAATTCGATTAACCCATTTTTGGGGTAATATTTTTGCAGTTACGCGTGGTAAAGCAGAAAACGTGAAAGTGTGAGATGTGTTTTATGGTTTTAAATTAATGTAAGAATATTCTGCGTCTAGAGCTGTTAAACGATATGACTAACCCAATAAAAATCAAACCAACCTAATCTAGTATGTGATTTTACTAATATTTTAAGCCGCAAGACAGAAATGTTCAACTTCTCTTGGACACGATCTGTAATAGGTACTTATTATACCTATGACTTTGCTAAGTGTACGTACGTAGGTGTATATAGGTGTTATTTTATCCCGGAAAATTGATAATTTATATCCAAAATTCGTCTTGTTTTTGAAACGATATAATGTAGCTACAATATTATATAGAGCTCCTCGTACTTCGTCACCGCGGGCCTAATGTAAGCTTCTACCCGATTAAACTGACACCAATCAGCCTTGAGCCATCGCAAGACTCATTAATTCCTCTATTAAGTATTAATGCATTTCAGAAACCAAATGAATGTTGAATAGTCGGGGCCAAATTAATTTGGATCTTGTCGGGGGCGGTTTTATGCTAGACATAGTGGCTCATGAATATACATGGGGGATCTGATACTAGCGTGCCGTATTCGGACTATCTTACTACCGTATACGATGCAGATTGTGTATCAAGACGGGTCTGGTATTAGACAGGAGGTATAAGTTTTGCGGGGTGTGACCGGGCTTAGAGCCGTAGACTAACAGAGGCATTTTAAGAAGCAAAGCTTCTTTTGTTTACGCCTCCATACCTCTTGCATCCGTTGGGAAAGAAAGGTTCTCGAGTGGCGCACCCGAACTGGAAGACGCAGCGTAGGCCACTAGGTGGACCGACGACCTGGTCAGAACCGTGGGGAGCCGATGGATGCAAGACGCAAGAAGCCGCTCAAAGTGGCGCTCTTTGAGGGAGGCCTATGTTCAGCAGTGTACGTCTTCAGGCTGATGATGATCATGAGCTCTTGCATCCTGCTCCTACAAGCTCCTGCTCGTGGCCGAAATCTACTCAAGTCATGTACTTTTTTTATGTAAACTAATGACGTATCGAGTTAGTCGTTCGCCTGGTGTTAAGCGTCACGGCGGCCCCTAAAAGATAGCAGAACTTAAAATTAAAGTTTCTCGTGTCGCTGCGCACTGCGCACATCATCGTGATGAGATATCATACAGTACAAAAAAAAATGTAGACTGTGAAAACAGATCATAACTCTCATTTGCCCAGTAATTTCACTAGCTACAACGCCCTTCAAACCGGAACAGAGTAATGCTTGCACACTACTGATTGGCGGCAGAATAACTGCAGGCAAAGCGGTGGCGACGTTCTTAAAATTACCTGGTCTCTTCACAAAATAGCCGGGTCATGATGAAATGAGCATGTATGAGCATCATCATATATATTTAGTCATTAGGTGGTAGGACTTTTCTGCAAAGATCGTCTAGGTAGGTACCACCGCTCTGCCAGTTATTCTGCCGCCAAGCAGTAGTGTGCAAGCACTACTGTGTTATGGTTTGAAGAGCATTGTAGCTAGTGAAATTACTGGGGAAATGAGACTTTAATTATGACCTGATTACACAGTGTGGTAATCTGATTACTAGACTGTGTGATGTCTCACGATGACGTGCGCAGTGCAGTGTCACGCAAAACTTTATTATTTTAAAGTTCCGAGTGACACTGTAACTGTTATGGGCGGCCGAATTAAGTGTTTTTTATAGGAGACGTTGGCAAACAAAATCGAATGCGTTTCTCACAAACAACCCCTAAATATACACGGTGTTAGATAACCCTCACAGGAACGATCCCACTTTTCTACTCCCCCTCTATAGTGTTATCGTTATCAGTCACCAACACGCCAACATTCGTGTATTAACTGGCCAGAGACAATCTGTCCTGCGATTAGATTAATAATTGTTGTTATTTAGATATACTTACCACTATTATACCTAATTTTCTTATCTATACTTACCTAGAGTTTAACTATTAAAAGGTAGGTACTAAAATAAGTAGTGAAAGATTATAGGTATTTATATTAAAGCAATAATAATTATAACCATTTTTCTCCATCAATCTAATAATCTATGCATTTCTATGTAAAAGTCAACGTTGTACACTTAAATAAATAAATAAATATGTGTGGACATTCCACACAGCGCCATCAAGCCCCAAACTAAGCATAGCTTGTACTATGGAAACCGGATAACCGATAGAAGTCCTTAGATACTCTTTTGTTTGTGAATACGTACATTGAATACAATATAACAACCAGACACAGAACAAACATCGATGTTCATCACACAAATGTTCGTCCTGGGTGGGAATCGAACCCAAAACCTATAGTTCAGAAGGCAGAGCTACTACCAACTGAGCTAACAAGGCCAGTCAGCCTTATTTCTGTGACGTAATAAGGTACCGTGGCACTATCAGCTTACGCTAGTCTACTGTTAGACGTTGAAGCATCTCCCAAGGCACGCCACTAAGCTCAACCTTGACTCTTCCAGTTGCTAAGCAACTCTGCGTATTCGTGGCTTCATCTCTCTGCAGGCATCTTACACTCTTATACTACTATACCAATCCGCTCTCTTCATGCTCTTCTTATTGTAAGCGTCCTTATTTCATCATCTTCACCAAAAATTTGCAACATAAGCCTTCATAGATTTGTTGATATATATTTATATTTTAAACATGCAAGTAAGTCGTGGGTTGAATCTTGCTAACTATACGTGAACGAAAACATTATCTTTCACTTGTTTCGTTAATACAATACACCCCCTCAAGAAGGGCTAGTGGGGAAAAAAGGAACAACCCTTCGCTAACAGCGACGCAACAAATAATGTACCTACTTTAACTGACTAGTACTACTTATCTACTATACTACTGATATTGTTACATACTTACACACAATTACAATTAGTATGTTGTGTTCATTAGCACTCTGAACTACTGAGATAACCTATTTCATGGTAATGCTAACTACCTCTTCTTAGCTTGCAGTGCTTTGTAAGCATGAGCAATGAGTAATGATCGTAACATTATTAACTGTTTGCGAGTTCTTGTCCTGTATTTTGACTTATTGCTTACTTTGCCTACTCCCTGCTGTGGTTGTATTGCCTTCATTTGTTTGTGTTTTAGTTATAAATGTTGTTTTGCGCGCCTATTGCAGTCTCATTTCGCTATTTTTCAAGCGCTGAGTTGACCGCAGTAGGTAATTTCATAACGCGTGGGTCATTGTCCACGCCGTTATCCACTAATCCAACTACTTTGTGTATATGGTTTATAAGGGTATTTTTTAATAAAAATCTAGTCATTTTTTAAAAACTGGATGATTTATTTTTACCATAATAATATAATATATAGTATTTTTGAAACAAATTACGTTACAAAATGTACATGTTTACTTTTATCCATAACTACAGTATTGTTAATATTTCTTAACAATAAAAAGACTACATACATTTAATGTATATTATAGTATCTTAAAATATACGTAAATAATTTATACAACGGACGAGGAGAACTAAATCATTGGGTTAAAACCGCATAAGACAACATCATCCTCGTAAGAATTAATCGATATACATTAAAAGAAATCACTTAAAACTAACTGGACAAAACATTTTTCGCATTTCATAAAAAAGTCACGATCGTCGATTCGTAGAATCATTATTTTTCTTAAACCAAAATTCTAATATTTACAATAATTATAGAACCAATTAAAAAAGATTTGAAAACATGCAGTTTTCGTTATTTGGTAAACCGAATTGTCGAACTGTATAGTGCTACTTAAAAAGAGATCCATCGGTAACAGTGTCTATAGCTTCATAATTTTTTGGTATACATTGAGAAAACACTAAAATCAGGTATCGATGATTCAAAGGCCACTGCAAATGAATCAGACCAAAAAGCTGCAGGACGTGTGTAAAAGCTAAAAGCGACACATACAAAACGTATCCAAAAATTATTCCCGGCACTTCGAGTCCGTATTGAAGAGTACCAATATTACGGCCCCTCTACGACATACTAATTTTAATAAATTCTGCAAAACTGCATCTGTCCCTCTCATAACCTCCATCGGAAATGATTTTGATGTGGCATTAAAAAAAAGCATAGTCCGAATGATTTCGAAAGACTAGATTGGTTCGGATATCGGCTATCGGAACATATCCGAATTTCTATAAACAACGTGGCCTTACTTTTTACAAGATATTTACAATATTCAATGGCAAAAAAGTGGAATCTTGAATGTCATCAGTCGAAATTCTTAAAGCCATGCTTTCTAGCATCAATGTATGAATTAGTTTGGCATATTTAACTTTTACTAAAATGTAAGCGCACACACCAAAGTATACTTGCGGTACTACTTATACACCTTAACATTACTTGAAGTAGTGGACCATTTTTTATTTTAAAATTTTGTTCCTTATTTTGATCAAAGAATATATTTACAAGAACCGAATGGTATAACTATATTAATACCATTCTTATAACGCTTAATTCGAAGCCTAAATTTATTCACGAATTAAGTCAAATGGGTTGGGTTCTAATGTCGAATAATTTTGAGGCAGAAAGACAATGAAGATAAACAAAGAGTAAATAGAACAAGACATCACGTAAGAGACACTTTTTAAAGCCATGGAAAGAAATGAATTGAGCTAAAATCATCTACTAATAACACTTGAACTGCAATGACTTATAATTATTATTATTAATTAATATTACTATTACACTTATGTTAGTTCCAATCGGATTGTGCGAAAGTTTCGTTTACACCATAATAATTACTATTATTACAATTACCAATAATAAATGACACAACTACGTCAACGTATATAATTATTATGTTCAACTACAGTTTCACAGTGACGTTATACATTGGATAATAATAGACACCAATTTATTAATCAATTAATATGTTTATTATTCTATAGATTATTATTATCATGTGCTGAAGAAGTAAGAAAACGAATTCGTTGTATCTCATGAAAGTGAAGAAACAAAGTAAACTCTTAAGATAGAAGACGCTTATATATTAAATCAACAATGTGGTAGATACATATAATACACAGATATAATTAAGTTTTTTTTAAACAATGTAACGAGAATTCGTAACTTTCAGTTCTGTGAATAAATCACTAACATTTTTTTATGAATTACACAACTAATTTTTATCAATGATTTACATTTACAAGAAAGTGTTAAATAGATATCCGTCGCTATATCTCAGAAAAAACTAGTCAGTTCTCAAGCATTTCGTAAGCATATTACATGCGATCTGATTAGAGACAAACAATCATTTTATATCAATAATCACGCGTATATATAATATAATAACGTATATACTACAACAACTAATTTCTACGACGTCCATGATATATTTTTGAGACGTGTTTAATTATATCATCTAACGTTTTCTCACAGTGTGCTTTATTTGACTTTCCTTATTATTAACATTTTTTTCCAATACTTATTATTTTATATACAACGGACCTATTTAGGCTACGAAGGAAAGAAGCCATAAAGCGAAAGGGAACACTGAAAGGTCTACGAAGGCAATGTTACACTCGAAGACAAAGTGGTTTAAAACTCAAAATACTTCTTTGCAAGATGTAAAACTTTCAAAACATCAATACTACATCTTTGCTATTTACATTTGAAATCACTTTATCTTAGTAAGTAACGGATATACATCGAAATAATGTTACATCTAAGATTTAACGAAACATTTTTAACCCTGATAATTCCAAATATTATTGAAGATCCACAACAAGAAGCGTCATTACAACATTTAAATTCGATGTTGCACTATAAAATACTCTCAAGGTTTGTTGTTTCTCTACTAATCAAAACAAGGTTTATAATAATAAAAAAGAGATCAGGGTTCAGGACTGGAAACAATGGTGTCTAAAATTTTTTTGAGGACCAAACCTTTGCGGTTTTACGTCAGATAATAGCTAAAACTTAGTTAGCTTGTTAGGTTTTTAATGATTAATTCCATGTTTTGTTTAGTATAAGAGAGTTTAACACTAATTTGAGCCTCGATGTAACTATTATTAGTTCGTAAGTATTGCTTTAAGTCGTTGATTTATATTTATAAAAAAAATATTTAAATATCAGGTAGTAATATAATAATATAATAAAAATAAATCCAATAAAACAAATAGTAATTATGCCAATCGAAAGTAAGTCATTGTCAATATTATGAAAAGAAAGTAGAATAAAACTTGACAGAAAGATAAGAGTAACGCAATTAGTGATATTAAAAATAATTTGCCAAGAACATTATCAGGCCATGCTAGTGTATAGGGTTCTGTAGCTAAGTTTATACATGGAAAAAATGCAGTTTATTACGGTCAATAACCTTTGGGCGGGAAGTGTTCAGTTTTAAGATATAGAGGAAAAGATATAACAAATCAATGAGGACATACTACGGAACCCAAATAACACACGCATAATTTGGGCTTTTTGGCTATTTAGAATCCTGTATTCAATTTTTTTCCATTTAATTATTTCGAATAAGACAGCGTAGTGTCTCAAAGAATTAAATACACTATTTAGTGGAGATTAGCTTTTTTTCAAATCACACGTTCAGATAATATTGCTTTTCAATGAAAATAAGATTATAAAATGCATACCTGGTGTCTAAGGGAACCTTAAAATTTAGTATTTATGGAGTTTTAAATTTTTTTTCGATAGCATAATAATGTCTACGCGCTTAAAAATAGGTTCTTGAGCATTACTACTAACATACGCACAAGATTTTTCAAGTTTATACTTATTAGGCACAAATTTATTTTATTCTTCATTACACAAGATACATAATCGCCTACTACACACACAAGACAGTATATTATTTTAGTATTAGTATATATATTAATATATAATAATTATGTTGTGTTTAATGCATATTTTTATTATTTTGGATTTCGTAGACACTCACTAACTTATACATGTTTTTTACATATATAATTTTATAAGAATATAATATAGGTAAAGCATTTTCTTTCTTATTATAATTTATAGAACACAAGTAACACAACGCACCCTTCGTATTATACGGGACACAGAAATACTACAAATTCACGTTTTTATTCCAATGAATATTTAGAAGGATCTAAATATGACAGAGGCAATTTATTTTGTAAAACGTTATCATCTAACTAACTGACATCATTTTCACTGAATTGACAGATTTTTTTGAAAAACTTTATTATTCTATGTTATCCCTGGCGCCTTTGTGGGATTTGTGACCGGACTAACGAACTTAATGATAAGAGATCTATTTATTCAAATTGTGTCCCATTCCACTAACAATACTGAAAATAAACAGCCTGATTGAAATTAGGCTACATTCTTGGTATTGTCGTAACAATTTGGACATTATTATCTCAATTCTAAGGTTCTTGTACTACATACGTGTCATTAATACCAATACGTTTTCTATTGGTGTTGTATATTTCTACAAACCCAAATACCACAATGACGTGAAATATCAAAAATAGGTGTATACGTATTGTATTTTCCTTGACAAAAGTTATGCCCAGAGATTTTTAAAATTAAAAAGTTAGAGAAGCTAGCGTTGCTAAAACTAATCTATGCGATATCAGTCTCCACTAGAACCTTAAAATTTAGAAAATCCGTAAATTAAATCACAGAGTTGAAACAGCAAATCATTGAGTTGAAACATCGCAACGCAAGCCAGGATAGACCATTGAAATGTTTATTAAAAATTCACCGTCCCGCTTCACTTCTCGTTTTTTGATATGTATCTTTCTATACATGTTACTGGAGCGTGAAGAAATTCAAAAATGAAGAATAGTGTCCCTTCGTACTGATCCATAATGTGCCATCTATATACTTAATTCATGCCTTACCATTGAACATATTATTCTTACCCTACAAATCCTACAATACATCAAGACCAACTCGAAACATACACGATGAGCCCTTATCGTAAATATGACGGAAAGGAAGAAGGTACGCGTATAGCAGAAGAATCTTTTGAGGACAGAAGTGAAAGGCATTTGATAATACGCGCAGCTTATGCCCTTTAGTAGCAACGGTAAAGGCTCATCCATCACCGATCGATACCAACACGGACCCCGCACTCCGAAATTCTTCCATTGACAAAAACGATCAGCTTCCGAAATCATAAACGTTACCTACACGTGCGTAAAAGTATAAAGTGAACTTACGTACAGTTAACGCAAACGACTCTAACCTAGTCTTATTATAACACGATCATACCTACAGTTTGAAAACAAAAAAGTACATATGACTTAAAGTACGGATGTTAATAAAGTAAACTAAAACGTGTGACATAGAAATTGCGAACTAATTTAAAAACTAGAAGCCAAATCGTGTAATGTACACGAGAATACGGGCTCGACAACGCGTGCGAGTGGTGGCGGCGACCTGACACCGAGATAACTACCAGCGACGGACAGAAGACGGATTATTTACTGAGATGCAATGAGACGTGCCTTTTGGAAACTACCCTTTCTTATACGAAAATCAAAATAACACGAAAGCAACGAGACGAAACGAGAACCAACTCACAGCCTATGTTTAAAACCCGACGCGCTCATCCCGAGCGCCCTCGAACGTTCTAAACTATAAACAACATAAATGTAACTGAACAAGAATGCGACCCGGACGGTCGGTTGCTATCATCGATTCTTAATAATAACTTTGTACATTGAATCCAAAAGTCGACACGTCGGTTTGGATAGGCACTCTCTAGGCGGGGCGGCGAGTGTTCGCCGCGTCGTCGGCCTCCGTCGGCGGCCCTTCGGCCGCATGAGATCAGTGGAACCGGCTGCGCCGTGGCGACCCCAGCGCGCTCTACGACGACGGCAGATACGAAGAGAACGTGGTGTCAACCCAGTCGCCAGCCACGCCGATCTCGGACAGCATGTCCGATACCGAAAACTCGAAGTGGGACCCTGATGAAGACGAGGCGGTCTCGAACGAGTCAATATCCGTCGTCAGCGCGTCGATGTCGACGTCGCAGTCCGCTGGGAGGGTGAGCAGGTCTGTGATGGAGTACAGGTCCGTAAGATCTGTCGACACCTGCTGCCGACTATTGTGATCTTCATAGAAGCAAGCAGATTCTGGAGAATCAGGCGCTCCTGCTGGAGAAGCGGGCAACGGTGGAGGGGCAGGTGTTTCAACGGGCACGCTGGGCACGCTTGGTACTGTCCTCCTCCGCCTAGATACACCCCTGTTATTATTTGAGTCTGCGCGCTGCTTGCGCTTTGGCTTTTGGATGGATCCAGATCTTGGCCCACTTCTGTCTGGCTTCGTTGTCTTCTTGCGAGGCCTGTATTTGTAGTCAGGGTATTCCCTCATGTGGAGCTGCCTGAGCCTCTCGGCTTCGTCGATGAAAGGCTGTCGCTCTTCATCATTGAGGGTCTTCCACACGCGGCCGAGGTTCTTGGAGATCTCCGCGTTGTGCATGTCTGGTGTCTGCTCGCAAATTTTCCTGCGCTCTATTTGCGACCAGACCATGAACGCATTCATCGGCCTCTTTATGTGGTTCGGGTTGTTCTTCTTAGTCTGTAACAAAAGATAAAATATTGGTTACTAATGTAAAAAAACTCAAAATATATCGTGGAAGGGGATTTAAAAGAAATAAATATAAAACTATAAGTTAAGTTATTCCAGGAACTGACGGGAATAAAAGCGAGAGTATGCGGTCCAGCAGCATATGTGAAATAAATCGAGTTGGAATCAGTGGACAATCACAACGACTCAAATTTAAATCGGCGCTGTCAGCTTAATTGTATACTAACGATTATTATTTCAGGCATGTCCGTACGCCGCTCGCAGAGCCTAGGCTATGTTCAATTAGTATGCACAACGAAACGACATTAAGTCTGTGTCCTTACTATTAATGATATTGTTATCATAGGAATTATTATTATTACAACTCGAAATATGAAACTGGTAGCTACGCAGCGGAAAATTTTATGATACCCACGTAGAATGTGTAATCATAATAGCCACTATTCTGTACGCGTTAAGCGTGACCCAATTTTAATTCGGCGTTTTCAAAGCAATAATGCTGTTTGAGTGTTCACCAAGTGCAGTCAACGTTTCCGCGTGTTCGAATGTTATACAGCATTGACTAACGAGGATGTTGAGGATGGAGGAAGTCATTATCAAATGTAGGAAGCGTTGCTGAGGACGTCCTATCTATATGGCTCGTTTTTCCTTACGAAAAGTACTCTCGATAAAGGGAAGCATATTTGCGCTTCGCTCACGGACGAAGTTTATGACACTATCTCCCAAGCTTACCGGGCCGCATATGCTCGTCGCAAACGCAAACCGCTACGACCGATACGCGAACAACGAGAACTTGTTTACAGATTCTAATTGTTTACCCCAGCATGCCGGTACAACGCCCTCGGTTGCCAAGCCGGTTCTGGTTTACGACGGACTATAAAAACAACGCCGCATAGTAAGAACATAAGCGAATATTCCCTTTTATTATTCAAATGTTACTTTCGCCAAACTTCACTCAGTCCGCAAGGGGAAAAAACCCGAGTTTATATTTTTTGTTCGTCTTTATTTATATTCAGAACAAAAAAAGGGTTTGTCAGATGGCAACTAAATCAAGTTCGGAGCGTTCGGTACGCCCACTCGTAGTCTCAAGGTGAGCTGAGTAGAGGTAGGCAGTTTTTTTGCTCGTAACATGTCCACAGGTTGTTCTTAATATTGTAGTAAGTCTACGTTTTTTTTTTGCCCAGTTGTATGGTCGAATACAATTATCATTATTTGCTAGTTGCATTCTAAGAGTTGTTGAAGTTTTGAAAAAAACTACACCTTTACAGACTTTTGAAGTGGCCTAAACAGTGACCAGCCATGACCACTGTCTTGCCTCGAATAGCATAAGGCAAAAACAGAAAAATAAAAATACATTTTCATATTAATAGTTTGTATTATACAGTAGGTAGATACAAGATAGGTACTTGTTAGTTATATACAGGTAGATGTTTTTGCAGAATCTAGAATGCAGTTGCAAGTCGATTAGTAAACCCGGTGTACCATTTTTTTTACCCGCTTCCAATTGTGGAGTTGTTGCTAGGTCATGGTTTTTTGCTCAATAGCGGTTTGGAATGGTTTAAAATGAGCCACAAGATATAGTGCTTAACCAGTTTACTTATTTTAAGTTGATTTAGAAGAAAAGAGGTTTAGGTTTCCACCACTTAGACAGTTTTCTAATAAAACATTATCATAACGTGTTGCAATCTAACTTATAAAATGTTTTCATTTCAAACATTGAAATGCCAAATGAGGAGAGAACAAAAAACATAAAATTCACACCACAGAGCTATGAAACAAATGACTCTAGCAGAAGCGTTTTTTTTTTGCTCTGTGATACACACTTTCTCTTACCATACACAACTTCACACCTTCAACTTTAATATAACCTTTTGCATTTATAATAAATACTGCGATTAATGTGATGATAGTGGGTTTTATTTATTTATTTATATTTATTGAAATTTTTTAAACGGTTATTTATTGAAATCGTGCACTCGTCACTTACACAATTAATATTTCTAAGGCACCTGTCCTATATACATAGCAATTATATACTTTTCCAAAATACTGATTGACAATCAAAACTGATGGTAATTATTATTTAGTTTCCTACTCATGTATTTTTACACATACATCCTGTATCTGTATAACTTTTATCCACCTATATTTCTGTTTTCAACAAGCTATTATCACGTTTGATACGTTCCATAAGCGGAAGCCATGAAACACCATAATCTTGTATATTATTTTGTGTATACATATGTAGATAAGTACACGTGTTGCATGTACGTGCCTATTTGGGCAACAAAGGTCAACAATTTGCCCAAATTGTGTTTTTGGATATTGAAACGTGCCCAATTAGCTTTTAAAGCAATTTGAAGTGTTATTGTTAAAAAATGGAATAAGTTTCGAGAAAGTGGTAAAAGGAAAGATCAACATTCTACATTATTAAAAGATGCTAAAATGCAGCTCAAACAAAAATAAAAATTCCGAATTTAGAGATAATGATATTGACACACAAAAGTATTTCACAAAAAAACGAAATTTATTTTAGAACTAGATATATCAATGGCTTTCTATATATTTGATAGGTGCATTATAATAAGAACGCTCATATAAATAATGGGCCGTATTAAGTACTTATTCTAAGGCCGTATACAGATTATGAGTAGTAACTGCTCTAATCAATCTCTTCCATGTAAGTGTAGATGTAATACATATTATCAAATTATTATGGAAAGGGTAGATAAACATTATGTACAGCAAAAAAATTCTATGACAAATACCCAAAAATAACTAACCAGTTTATAATTCCTTCAACGATGATTCCCGAAGGGTTGACGTCAAATGAGCTCGATCGTAAAAAAGCGAAATGCTGCTGTTCGGCAGTGCCATCGTAAAAACATGCTGCACTGACCTCATATAATATGATAAGGATGAACGGATTATAATAATGTTGATGACATTACAATATCGCTAAGTAAGATTTACAAAGGATTTAAAACTGTTTCATTTAAAAAAAAGTGCTTGACATCCGAAAATCATAAACCAACACAATTACACTTGTACATTTATCTCCCGATCACTCATTGCGAGTACTTTATGGCCGACGTTATTAAAACTTCTTTATTACTTAATTTCTTTGAATAACTCTTTAAAGGACTTTTAGCTGCCGCTTTCACTTTTGAAATGTTTTATTTGAGCTTCGTAATATTTACAGCGCTTTCGAGACGGTAAATAAAACACGTCATGTAACTTAAGAAAATTCATTATTATACCCATGGCATGTTAAAGTGTCACTGCAGGGGCATTTACGGACTAATATCATGTAATAAAAAAACATTTTCAATAAGAGAATCGTATAGCCTGTTTAGCTTTTTATAGTCAACAAAAAGTGTCAACACTTCTCCACCTCTAAGTGCTATCCGAATTTGGTGATTCTTTTAATATGTTTTCTATCCAATCAAATCTATGCTTGTCTCCCTTTTTTTACTTTTTTTATAGTTATCTTCTTATTTGAAGCCACCTAAAGTTACGAGTTTTTGGCGTCAAAATTACGATGAAGAAAATAGTTGTAACTAAAACACGAAACATATTTTTAAAAAACAGGATGCGCACTTGTGTATAAACTGTCCAACCGATTGATACCAAAATCACCAAACCGCTAAAATTTAAGTAAATTCACTCATTGGCTCTATTTTCTCTACCATGCACCCGTGGAGAGTAGAGCGACAGCAATAACATTTTCAAATACCAAAACGGTCCTCTTAATTTATCAAGATAGTACCTAAGTTCTTACTTTGTCTACATAATTATTAATTATTATGTTTGACTTTTCAATTGCCGTAAAATAAAATATACTCGCAATAATAAACCTGTACATTTATCATAAATTTGCAAAATACAGCAATACAAAACTTAAAGTTTGCGTAACGCTAGATAGAGCGGTAGGGCCAATCTCGATTCAGGAAACAAACCCGCTGCCCTTGTAGAGTCGACTCTACGACTCTACCGGCATCGGCACACCAACGCGGGCGCAATAATAATAGCGCTATAGACATTCGTTCCATAAACGGAAGGTTAACATAACCCCATAATCTCGTTTCTCTACACGTGTATTTTTTTATATACGTTTATGTATTCGGTATATTAGAATTAAATGACGTATATATGATTTATCAAGTATAATTAAGTTTTTAGATAATAATTTATAGTTCTTGTTTGTTTTGAACAATTATTTATCGATGCTCGAAAATATAATAATTATAATATTTTTAAAATGAAGAACCAGATTATCTCAAGTGTATCTAGGAAATCAACTAATAGGATTAAAAGCAGCCGTTATTTGTTAGTTTATTGTACTTTCCTGCTACTGGGCAAATGTTTTCTCTATATCTTTTCTCTCAACCAAATTTATTGAAATATATTATTATTTATTATATTGCGTTTAATAGTGGTGATTATTCACAAATAAATTGTTATAACCCTAAAAAAATTATACCCAATTCAAAGATAAAAATCCAAACAAGATCTAAAAACAAATTGCCGACGTCACTTCCATACCAAACATGGCGAAATAAAATAAGGTCAAAACACACTCCGCTCGAAGAAGTACTAAGTAGGTCTATCAATTCTGAACCAAGGTCTCGTTCGGTTTCCGTATTAGCGAAACGCCACTTGAAATATACTATTCCGGAATTCTGCACGCCGAAGGTCTTTTTGGATAACGCTGTTGAAGATGATTTATAACGACTTCCACGAGGAAGCGGTTGAAATATTACGTTTTTAATTTAGTTGACTTCCCATTATTACTGCAAAATCACATTATAATATAATATATGAGACAATAATGGACGTTTTTATCCTCACCTCCTTATTTTTTTATTAGCGAGCCTGTCCAAGCATAGGCTGTCTGGCACCTCGTTCTACGAATATAGTCACTAAGTGGCACGCGAACTCAGCTGTGACTAATAACAAATAAAACATAATATACCTACCTAAAGAAACTTTTGACCTGCTAAAAGCCAAGAATAGATTACAGATAAAAACAACAAAACTGAAGATACTATAAATTTTATATTGGTTAACATACCTAACAATGAATAATTATTATAAAACGTTTCACAAAGGGAAAAAGAAAGAAGATAAAAAGTAAAATAAAGAGATAATTTAAAAGAAATAAAAGTTAAAAATAAAATTATTATCAGCCAAATTAGATAAAAATACATAATTTTGAAGATAAGTGACATGTATTTCCTCAAGTTTCTTGTGAAAAACGAGGTCAATAACTTTTTAATTGAAGCTGTAAAAAAGTTGGAGACAATACGTAAACATGTTTATGATTTTCTTGACAAATATGACGTTGCCAAGCAGCAAAATAAAACCTATTTGGAGAAGAAGCACTGTATCATATTTTTAATTTGGCATTTACTTCCTAATAAAAATAGAACTCATTTCCTTTGTTATGTCTAATCTTTTTTAGATAGTATTGTGGCCGTTACCTTGACTTTAATTCTATTAATGTCATATTATAATTCAATGGGCATATAAAATATACATTTTAATATGTCTTGCAGCTGATAGTTGACAGCTATATTCTTCAATTTTATTATTGATTCAATTATAAAACATTTTGATACTTGAGAAGGAAATAAAAATCCTACATGATGTAAAAAGGAAATGATATTCAGGTAGTAAAAATGAAGTGTGTTACTTCCAACTCTTTGTGTCATAAGCATATATTTAATAACTGGTTGTAAATTCTTTCGGTTCAGAGGAACTTGAAACATGATGAACCCAAACACAGTATTAAGATTTTGTTACATTTAAATTAAAATAAATAATCATTGAATATGACTTTCCTATTAATATAATTATGAGAGGTAGAGTGAAACGCAATAATACGTAGCACGACTAGCTGTTCGTAACCGATCAGTAAAAATCGCTGCGGTTACTACTATGATGGGTGACCGCTTGTGTACCAAAAAGTGGTATTTACAACTTTAAAGGTTAAGCTGGTTTTATTTTACCCCAATAATTTAGATTACTCATTTAGCCTCAAAATCACGAAGAAGCTATCTCTTTAACTTTCCCCTGCCACTTAATATATTTATTACATCAAATAAATCACAAAGTGAGCTCAAAAATCATAAAGAAATTAAAAGGGTTGTTCTCAACGCGTTAACACAAAACCTCAAAGGACAAGAAAATAATAAAGATGTAAAACATTCGAGCTCGAATGTACAACAAAAGACTTTTGGACCCGTCGATTTATAAGACCTCCATTGTGCACCAGATGGGTCTTCTCTATTGTGTTTTCAGATAATGAGCCAGAATGGGGATGAAATTTTTTATTAATAATATTGGGAATTATTTTTAAAGTGCTCCTTATATTAAAATTATATTTTAATTTTCCGTTCATATCGTCTTTCTCTATTGTAAGGTTTCCATTTCTTTTATTTCAATTTGTTGAAACGCGTGTTACGGTTAGTTTAGGATTTTAAAAAATAAAATAAATATTAGTCCAACGATTTGTTATACAATCTTTTACTTTTCTGAAAGCAAAGATAAAAAATCCTATTCGCTCAGATAAAACTGCAGCCTTTTAAATCTTATGTCCGCTGCTGACTCCATATAATGTTAAGCAGCAAGCCCAGAGAAATTCAAGTATGCCAACACAAGGAAGTGAATATAAATCGAGCATAAGTCAAGGATTGTCGCACGCAAGTCTAGGCTAAGAGATAAGAGCTCCAGGAAATAAGAGCTCTTATAGGCCTTACACCAATAGTTAAAATGTATATGGTACTTTAAAAATACCAAAGTTTGAAGACCCTATTGTTAGCTCTTGATAAACGTCATACATAACCAAAACATAATTTTCCAATACAGGATAGTTTTAGTATAATCATTTTTTTTTAATTGTTTTATCATTGTATGTACTAATTATTTTATAGCAAGCTATTAAAAATAGATCAATGTTTCAAAAATAATAAGACTAAGCTTGTAAATAGCTCCTAGTCTATCCAGAGGGATGCTTTGTATCTAGTTTATTCACAGCATTTTTATTTACTGCTTAGGTAGAGATTTTTTATGAATAAAATATTTACCCTTTCCTCAGGGAATGAAAGGTCTACGTTTGTTGTGTGAAAAATAACAAATATTCCCCATAATGCGGTAAGATATACTGTTCAGAAATTGTTAAATTATGCATCTAGTGTTTTTTACATTGTTCTATCGATACTTGGTTACGTTTTTTACATAAGCTTTGAAATTAAATAGGCTACATGAGTATTCATTTGATTTACGTATTTACGTCGCGTACCTTTTTAAAACATTTGTTTTGACCCCTTTTTGCCGTAATCACCTATTCATGCCTGTGCATGAGCGGAATATTAATAAAACTTTGCCTATTATAGGCGGACAAACTCAATAGACGGAATGAAAAAACTAGACCTGTATTTTGTTTTTTAATGTAACTCTTTTGAAGCAAATTAATGGAAGGAGTTAGATATTTTATTATTTTAAATGAACTTTCACGGGGTTAGGCTTGAGTCTATTGTGTTTCTGTTGCTATTTTGTTTAATTTTATCGTGATATCTAGCTGCAACCACTCGACCCCAGTGACATAAAATATTTGCCTACTATCTGATAAAGTTTGATGAGTGAGAGTCGTGTAGTTATAATTTTCATAATAACTAGTATACCTTTGACGACGGTATTCGATTGTTCATAGTTTTCTACTTGAAAATGAGGGCAATCAATAAGGAATGAGATATAAATATACAATGCCATTTTTTAAAACGAATTTCAATAATTATTATCTGTCTATCATATTGTTTCGAGATACTTAATATTATCTCTATAACTGGTACTTCAAACGGAATAATATAGTCACTCTTATTAATGTTATATCAGTAATAGTGTTAAAAGTGTTATAAGTACCTATCATAGTAATGGTATTATTATATATAATTAATTTGTAATTTAAATGTTAGAAGCCATCTATAAAGCAGAATTAATAGACAAAATATTGTACAACGTAGTGCGAAATCTGTGTAATCAGTTAGTGAGTGGTTGTATTTAACATGCACACACACAAACATTGACGTTCACACATAAACAGATCGATATCCATTCCGTATGTTTGCGTACTCATTTGGGATGCCCATACACAGGGTGCTTGTTTCAATATTACAATGGTGTTGCTAAGTTAATGATATGATCGATGAATTTACATAAAATTATATGTTGTGCCGTCCGTCTGCGGTTTCTGCTATATTGGTTTTAAAAGTTTCATTTGTTTTATGTTTTTTATAGACATCCTTAAAGGGAAGAAGCTGTAATCAAATAAGCAGTGTTATAACTACCACATAAAATGACAGATTTAATATTTTGTTCTCGTAAGAAAGGTTCTCGAGTGGCGACCACGAACTGGAAGACGCAGCGTAGGCCGGCCCCCCACAAGGTGGACCGACGACCTGGTGAAAGCCGCGGGGAGCCGATGGATGCAGGAGGCGAGCAGCCGCTCTAAGTGGCGTTCCCTGGGGGAGGCCTATGTTCAACAGTGGACGTCTTCAGGCTGATGATGATGATGATGATGAATATTTTGTAGGATCAATATAGTTCCTTATTGTTTTTTTATTTCTTGTATTATTTCGAAGTTTAATGGTCAAACGTAAATAGAATCAACGAGATTTGTAACAGGTAATCATGTTATGACTTGTTTAGGTATACAATCTTGACCTATCTTTTTACGACCAGTATATTTTCAATGTCAATGAAGACAAGAATTAGGTGTCCAAAGACTTTTTATCAAAAAACTACGTTCATACAAAACCGTTTAGTAACAAGCACGTTTCATTTAAACCGGAATAAAAAATAGAGGTTATTTTTGTACCAAAAGTAAGCAATACGTGACCGAGCACCCTTTTCAGTTATAGATTGTCCGTAACGTCCACAGACGCGGGCTTAATGCATTCTAATATCAAGTGTAGTAAACAATCAAATCGTAATTCTTAAGTTTTTAGTTCTCGATTTAACCACGTCGGTTCGGGTTTCGGACAGACGGTAACAATCGATTTTTTATCATTGTTCTTGGCGTAATCAAAATTTGGAGTCACCTAAAGATCGTAAGTCGTAACATTTGGAGCGAGGTCTTATAAAATTACATGTAGCACGTACGGTTTTTTGTTCTTTGGCAATGAATCTTGTGTTTCTTGGATGCTAGAATTAACATTAGGTATAATTGAAATATTAGATAATCCAAGGTGTATATCTGTTTATATTACCTGAATGCTGCACTATGTATTTTAGTCTAATTTGCTAGTATTTGTTTTGAAAGTCTTAAGCATAGGATATGAAATCTGTAAATCAAGTGTTTCGTGTATCCCAAAATCAACAAAACATTATATTCTTACTTTATGCACAATTGTACATGACTTAAATATTTATAGACATATAAAAGGACATGTAATATAACATAACAACCAGTATAGTAAAGAGTTTTACTATTAGTAGGAATGTTATTAATTTTTTTTGAAAATAGCCTTTAAATTTCATTATTACTGTAAATCGTATTGTTATTCTACTGAAAAGTCAAGGTTGAACTCGACTACCTAAGTTAATTCAGCAGGAATTATTTCTTACTCAATTTTAATAATTTTCTCCTCGACATAAATATGAACACATTAATAAAGTGTCGTTAAGTCTGACAATATACTTTATTGTTTTGACCTTCGTTTGCCAGTTATAAAACTCAAGCTTACGAGGACAAAAGCTTCGGTGTAGATGAGTTCTCAATTTTAATTTATTTTATTAGTCTGTTTTAACGTATCTATAAACATGTATTTTTTAATAAAACAGTAAAATGATCAACACAGATAGATGTAACATGAAATATGATTTAAACTAAAAACCAACGCTTCAAAAGGAACACAACCGCAATAAACTAAGGCAATAATACAAAATTACGCAAATAAAGCAATTTACAAAATGCCGAAGATGAAATGTTAAAAATGGATATAATAACAGAACTAAATTATACAATAGGCATAATGAATCAAAGTCACGGCAAAGAGGTCGCGAGAACAAATCTCTTGATTTCATAACTTGTTACCAGAGAAGTGCGATTGGATTGCTTTCAATTTGTTTTAATAGAATTTTCGTAAAGTTCTAGTTTAATTTGATTTACTTGAAATTACTTCGAAATATGAATTAATTGAATCACATTAAAAATAGGTTTAAATTTCTCAATCAAATGTGTAAGAAACTTTGGTATTAGCAATATTTACACAACGAATATGTTTTTTTTTCACAGAACGTGCTATAAATGTTACTTTTGGTCACATAGTTACATCATTTTACAGTAATTCAATAAAAACTATATCCTGCATCATGCTAAAAAAGGTACTTAAGCAAGCTGATGCTGAAACAAAAAAAGGAACATGTCTTTGAGTACTATTAGCAGTTTCCCGTATGAGAGAGAAATAACAGTAATGAATAAATCGACTTCCATACTATGATAGTATAGGAAAGGGATAAAGAGAAGCGAGAAGTACTGGGGAAAGGGAAATAAGAAGAAAAAATAACAGAAGCAAAGGAATAATACCGGGAAAGGCAAGAGATGCGAGATAGCTTTTGAATAGTTATATTATCAAATAATTGTATAGGTATTGTAAACATGAATATATTTAAAATTATTTTTTAAATTGCAATGAAATAAGTTATCGTGTGCAAAGCTGGGATGGGACAAATATTGATATTATAAAAATATTTCTGGTAAGACGACCTTTACATTATGATACAGACTCAGTCCGGGGCACTTGTATAATTTATTGACTAAATAAATTGTGTTTTGGTACTTATTTATCTGTTTATGACTATTATGGGTTTGCTTGTATTAGTATAATACTATAAGTCACAGCGTCTACCATATTGTATTTAATTATGGTCAGCCATTTGAGCCTATTAAATTATTAATGTATAGGTCAGGGATTTTTATTATAACATTAATCATTTTTAAGTCAACGTTCATAACTATATTATAATTTAGATTAGATAAATGGGCAGTAGCCAACGTCTGTTTTTCAAACTATAACAGTTATTGCGGAACTACAACGAGTATTTATATCAGTGGTTATATTACTTGTAATAGAACCTCTTTGATTGTACGGCATAAATTACGGGATGGCTTTATTAATTTTCCACATTTATTATCCCCAGGCACAAATATAAATTTTGTAATATAACAACTTTAATTGTTTGTTTATCAAGCCGGTTATTTTCCAACTCATTAGATAGAAGAGATTAATGATCCAGATCTAAAGAGGCAATTAATTTACAGAAATGATATAGTAACATCTTTTTCTCTAAATTAATGTCTATATTAAGGCTTTTATAGCTTAAGGCTAGTCGGTAGATAACATAAAATTATGAACAAGACATTTCAACAAATTCTATGTAGGTATGATATACCTATATGTTACTGATACCAAAAATGGTCGTAGACAAGAACAAAAAGGTCTTATGGTTACATTTATACTTTGTCCTGAATTCCAAAATGAGAATTTCTCTAAAACTGTTAATAAGAATTTATTGATACATACAGAAGAGTGGAGTAATTAGAGACCTTATTATTACGTCTAAAGGCCACGAGACGTGCTGTATGCATTATATTACTAACCAAAACCAACATTACAAAATAACTTTTAGAAAACATTCCTCGTTTTACAACCAATTTAACAGTTATTTTAATAACAGATAATAAAATTATTAAACAATAAAACCATAACACAAATTGAAATAGATACCAATCTGACTTAGGAACTACAGAGCAATCAGGTTTTACTTATCATAAAGTTTCACCTCGACTTTAAGTGGATAATAATTGATAATTGTCATGTTTAATGTGCTATTCCTGACCACGGGGCCTTTTCTAAGTTGACCCAGTGGCTTGAAACTGGAATATGCATTTAACGGTGTTCTTAGATGTGTATCGAGCCCTCGTAAGTTCTTTTCATTACTGATTCTAACATTATCTAGAATAATGTACGCCTTATCACGAGATTCTGTTTTTCTGAGGTATCCTTAATGCATACAAAAAATTAACAGTCATATAAACAATTATAAATTGTCTTCTATCGCATAGCTAACATTACTATACATTGATGACTGAATTGATATCAATTTCATTTATTTTTTATCATCTGATACTTTATGTATATAAGCATAAATATATATTGTTATTTTATAATCATTAACATTTACCACCTGCATTGTATAAAATGCAGCATTATCCTTTTGCCTGTAGTAACTCCACGATGCACTTTAAAACTGCAAAGTTTTAATCAAACAAGTTTAAAGTTCCTTCGTGTATTCTAAGAGTTGATGTAGAAGTTAAAGTTTTCACTAATTCTTCAGGAAATGTGGTTTACTCGATTTATTAGAGAACTCTTCAAATTATAAAACTCAACCTCATCACCTCCTTTTAAATAGGTACCTATCTTATATGCCAGAAATTTTGAAATAGGTACTGGAATCTTTCATATTTTAAAATAATATTAATTTTCCTTGATAAAATATGTTATGTGCATTCAGCACACATGCTAAATGTTATTACATAGCAAATAGGTAAAGCTAAAAAAAAATCTTTATTTCCAATTAACGTCATTAAATTATGAACATACTAATATAATGCTTAATTTTATAGCTGTCATGGATAGTTTCTTAAAGTTATGTTTTGAGCTACTTACATTTGTTAAAACAGGCAATAAATAAATAAATAAATAAAAATAATATATAAAAAAAAATATGATAACGTACATACTATTTATCATTTTTCTTGTCTGAAAATTGCCAAATCAATTCTGAAATACAAAGCTAACAAAACTACTAAAATGCAAATCCATGTCGCCCTCGCTGACCCAAAAGGACTAAATCGAATAAACATATCAAAATAGCGGATGCAAAATATCATTATACAGTAGAATTTATGATTTTCGAAGATAAATTGGTTAGTGGACTTGCTCGTGATTTCCTGCATATAATATATTCCATTCGAACGGCTCCGCACCGCATTGAAGGCTGTCATAGAGCAGAATTGGACATAGAAGTGAAAAGGACTGAACTAAGACTTCTATATTTTTTGCCTTCTAGATATGTGAGACTGGAAAATGACACGAGCCTTCCATGAGTGGCGGAATTGAAGGAAATAAAAGAAACCTTTGAATTATTTTAAAATAGAATTCTAATATTGACATTTAAAGTACCTACAAGGCCGATAATCAGAAATATAATCTACAAACTGAGGAAAAAGCAGAACAATATGATAATTTTATCCAAGTTATAAACCAAAAACGAACATGCGCTACTAATACCAACATAACCCAACAACATAATAATATAGTAGAAAAATCTCTAAATGTTGCTCGGTGTAAACATTAAAATTATCCCTCATTCAATAAGTCCCACCCACCATAGGCATAATGCAAACCGTTAACCCATCTGCGCATATATTAGTTAACACGCCACGTACAAACACACACATGCGCTGGATACCAAGTGAAGTTTTTTATGTCTGACCGCACGATGTTTATTGAAACTGCTATCGGCTTGAATAGATCAAACCTTTGTGACCTTAAGGTCTGATGGGAAAAGTTTACGGACAAAAGCTCATTATTTTGGAGCTACTTTGAAAAATGGCGGCTTTGTATGATTTAGTAGACATGTTTTGTTGGCTTGAATCAGATTTTACTTCTGTTTATAAATTGGAGTAAGCGATACGTTTTTGTTAGTTACGCTTGAATCAGATAGAAGTTTTTCTTATGTAGTATTGTAATTGTTTATTCTTTAAGAGTCTTTAGGATTTCCTTATAAGCGTATAGATGATTATGTGCCAGCCACTTCAGCAGATTTTTGTTGTTCTGGATTAGGTACTTTTAGGTAATAGTACAATTTTAACGGATTGGTATTCGTTTATAAATTAAACATGTCATCTTAATTTGTAACCAGAATTTATGAAAACATTTGATTTTTTACTTTATATGGAAGGATTTAACTTTATTCTTGCCTTTTTTCTTTTCATACGGTTCCTATTGCTATTCCTAATGTTTAGTATCAAAACAATCCATTCAAGTTTATGGCGGTCAAATTCAATTCTCTCAGATGTATTGTCAGTGCTCTGGTTATTTCACATTCATGTATATTCGAGTGCAGTCCATCCGCGTACTCCGGTTTATGAGAGCGATGCACCAATGTTACTGCATCGATCGCCGAGTCATTTGTTCCTTTTATGACATGATAAATATACCCTGCGTTTGTATGTTTTGATGTTTCCTTCGAGTCTGGAAAAGTTGGAAATTTTATATTCTTTCCAGGTTATGTGCTGGCTTAAATGTATCGAGACGTTGTTGGTCTAAGAGTTAAAAATGGTAAGTATATCATGTATATTTATTTAGTTTTTAATTAATAAGATTTAATATTAATGAAGTCACTACAAAAAAATACAGTGTTGTTATTTTATGTCCTTGAAAAAATCTTATTTTACTTGTGATGTAATGAATTATTTGAACTAACTGTGAATATAACATTAAAGTTAAAATTCTTTTGTTAAAAAATAGTAAGTACTAAAGTCGTAATTGATCCTCTTTTAACTTAGCAGGGGAGTTTGCGCACAGTTTAAATGACTCATTGCTTGTAAAAACAAAGCAAATTCATCTTCCAACCGCAGCTAAAAGTAAAAAACTCATAACAACTGTGGAAGCAGGTGAAAATATCCAGCGTCGTAAAAACTAAGTTATGAATGTTGGATAGTTGCAGAAACAGCATCTACTCTGCCTAAGGTCGTCTCAGAAAATTTCCTATTATGTTATAACTGATGTTTTATAAAATTTTTTTAATGATGCCCTAAATGTTAATTCATCTAAATGTTATCAAGTAAACAAACATTTTTTCGTTCAACTGAAAGTAAAGTTATTATTGTTCTTTTGAACTACCTGTATCAAGTGACAAACTACTAGTACAATAATAAAAGAAAGTTGAAAATGATACACAAAAAAGACCAGAACCCGAACATTATTTTGATTAAGAGCCCTGCGCACTGATTTGCGCTCGTTACCCTAATACTACAGATTTAAGATCTCATAATGCGCAGTAATTTCGAAACACCCCACTCAGAACCGCCAGCTGCCTCTCTTCTCAAAACGAGCGCTGAACAAAATGTTGCAGTAGTAACACAATTTGCAATATCATTAAAGCAGACGGCATTGCGAAGATTAACGCGAGTTCGGAACATCCTCCGAGTGGATTCGGGAGTTTGCGAGTTTTGCGAGTCTTTGCGATGAATGGAAAACGTTTTTAAGTGGTTGTTGTTCTTTGTTATTGTTTGAAAGGCTTCTTATAGTCGTTGGTGTTGGTGCAAGACTCGGAATATGGGATAGGGTTCCTGTGGTGCAGGACAATGTTGATTCTGTGAATTTCCTGTTGTTTGCACACTATTTGCAACAAATTTTAGTACGATACGATACGATAGCTGGGTTATACAAGATAGTTATAGTAGGTGCTTTAAAACATAAGTAACTTTATTTAATAGCCAACGTGTACTTTGCAAACCTACTTAAACGGCTAATTTAAATTGTTTTTAGGTATTTGTTAATACTTAAGAGTCGTAAACCAAAATATTAAAATTATATTTACAGTATTATAATGGTTATTCTAGATAAATAGTTCATAAAAAAAACAAATCGAACTGCAAAAACTTAAAGCAATCATAAATTCACATTTCAATTCCATTCAGAGCTGAAACTTACAAGAACTTTAACGTATTCGAATCAAAGTTTCAGAAATAACACCTCGACGCTTTTGGAAGCGCTCCGTATGAAATCTCAGGTAAACTTAGTACATGCGCATAATGAGTAAGTACATCTATTATCGTGAGTTGTGTAAAAGCTGTACGTATAAACTCAAGTACTTTCGCAACTAGACTTTGTAAGTATTTTTATAAAGTTCCTTCTGTTGAAATTAGACGAGCGTTTTGAAAAGTAGGTACTTTTGTAACAGCTCTGGGAAATAACTTGGAGTTGAGTTTATCAGAAGATAAAATAGTGATATTACTACGAATACTGTTTCTGTGTGCATTATCATCATCAACAACAGCCCGTAGATGTCCACTGCTGAACATAGGCCTACCCCAGAGAGCGCCACTTTGAGTGGTTGCTCGCCTCCTGCATCCATCGGCTCCTCGGCAACATTTCTGCGTGCATTTAAGCGTAATTATGCAGTTAACAGCCGATTGGGAAGAAAGGTTCTCGAGTGGCGACCACAAACTGGAAGACGGCCCCCACTAGGTGGACCGACGACCTGGTGAAAGCTGCGGGGAGCCGATAAATGCAGAAGGCGAGCAGTCGCTCTAAGTGGCGCTCCCTGGGGGAGGCCTATGTTCAGCATTGGACGTCTTCAGGCTGTTAATGATGATGATGATGATGCAGTTAATACAGTAAGTACTGTATATACTTTTATAAAAAGGTATGAATCAAGAATAATAAACGCATTTACATACAAATAAAACATGTGATAGTCCGGAACATGACGAATTTGTCTTTAAAATCACGTTGTCCTAATAGCGTAGTCGTTTAAAAGTAGTCGCCATGAACATCAATTTAACACGAAAACATCAACGTCACGAAGCTCATACGCAACACGATAACGGTAAAGATGACGGTAAAGTTGTCGTTAGAAAACGTCACTAAAAAGCTGAGGTCACAAAATGACGAACAGTAGTAGTTCTTTCGTTAAAACTGCGAAATGAGCCAAATTTAGTCGACAACTGGTTAGTAAGGAACTCCTTACACATAATAGGAAAAGGACCATAAATAGTAAAGAGAATGGAAACAAGAAAAAGGATTTACATAAATACTAAATCACCATAAAATATGTACTAATTTCACTGTATTTTAAATGAGTTCAGTACTTTTTCTGTAATTCACTCAAATTGTTATTACGACACATCGACGTTGTGCTGCAATTTTGTAGAAACTAGATCCCATATATCTACCATCTGAGTACAACATATGAAAATGATCTTAAGAAAACGAGAGATGACCCACTACTGTGTCCACAAATACTGTACTAGAGCCATCAACCGATAAGATCAAGAAACTCGTGACAAATGAAGACGGACCATAGAGCACATGAACAGATAGAGATCTCACGTAATGAGATGAAATAGAATTTTAGTACGTGTTGAGAAAAGATGGGACCATCTTTTCTCAACACGTACTAAAATTCTATTTCTAATTCTAAATTATATATTTTGAGGTTTTTGTTGCAGAGAGAAAAGGTTTTAGGGAAATTAGGTACGTGATGAAACCGGCCCGCAATTTAATTGGGTATCCTTGATAACTCAATGTGTCTAGAGAAAGCTAGGCTGATTAAAATATGTGTTTACGTGAAAATAAAATTGAAATTTTGATTGCTGACATGTGTACCGATTTATGAAATAAATATTATAAATTGGCAAGGAAATAATCATAATTTAATAAAGTGAAAAAATTCAAATTGTGTTAAGGTTTGAATAACCGAAGTAAAAAGTAGCACAACAATGAAAATACGCGAAATGTTGGCAGTGTTACAAAAAATCTTGATGTAAATAAAATTTAAGTAAACCAAAACGTTAATTATGTGACACGAACTCACAAATGAAGGGCGGTGTTCCCTCATTTTGCAAAATCAAGGTGGCAGCTATTTGCAGTATTTGCTATTCCGGGCTCATCTTGGTTGTGCGACAATATTTATATAGGACCAGTACATCACTTGCATTTTAAAAATAAGAGAGTTTAATCTGAGATGAGCTAACAGAAATCATATTTTGTAGTTCAAGACTCAAGGTAAAATAAAACACACAAAAGTATCGTTGAAATTGTAAAGAACGTGCATTTTACGGGTAAATAGCGGAACAGTTTTAGATGGCGTGAGTCGTAATTGTGTTGGTCTAAAACTCATTTTTAAATATACAACTAAAGACATGTTTTTTACAAAAATATAACAGAAAAAAAATATATGCTCTTATTTTAAATTACAATTTTATCAGTGATGAGACCCTAGTTCTTGTACAAACTTAAAGTAGCTGTTTTAATTATAATGTTACCTACTGTGTACTGTTGTACAGTCTCTGTCAATGTTTTAAGTTTACAAGTAAAAACTTTGCCAAATTTCGCGAAATAGCGCTTTCTCAACGCAGCTAAACTTATAATATGAAACTTTATCAAGGATATAGAGAAAATAGAGATAAAAGTTTAACACTGAATAGATTTCATATTTATTGTTTTAATTGAGTTAAAAGATTAAAGTTAGGCATAGGTTAGGTTCACAATGTGTGCTTGATGTGTGTAGAGTTAATTATTTTCAATTTAAAAAAGCCTAAGTATACATAATTACACACGTTCAGCTATTTTCGGTGAAATAAACAAAATACTTCGATTTAAGAGTAGAAATTTCCCTTTTATTTTTGTTTCCGTTGCTAATGTAAAAAATTAAATTCCATACTTTAATAAAGTAATTAAATTTCCAAGAATATTCAGCAAATAAGGTAAGGTAATGAAATAATTTGCATATGGGCATGCTTCTAAAGATGCAATCTTCTAATGATCACAGGTGTGCAGCGCAAAAAGCCAAGGTGCCGTTCGTATTAAGTAGATTTCACTAAGTGACATGGGTACCTGATAACATATCATATATTATCATCTCCCTGGAAGCTGTATTTGACTATAGACTAGTATCAACTCGTATTTAAGTAGACAAACACAACAATAACGACGCAAATAGATAATACCTAGAACCTATGCAGTTGATATGTAACATTATAAAAATTCATACTTATTTCCTAATTTGCAACAGTGAAAGTTACATTGGAATGGATGCATGAAAAATTAAGCTTTCAACACTGATCCCTGGCCAGAATTTCCTGTACCTATAAAATCAGGAACTAAAAGGATCGACCAAAGATCACGAACAATAATCATGTAACACTCTGACACAAAACAAAAGAATACTTAAACTTTATCACTCTATTCATAAAACCATATAATTGTTTCGAGTCACCAACTGAACCCAATAAAATATTTTTTAGATACAAGACCACCTTTTATAATTACTTTACGGGGTCAATATAGTAGTATTACCTATTATTCAATATTATAATATTACAGACCGAGGAAGATGCTGCTGCGTTCTCTGGAAATTCCCTTAGCTGGCTCTTACAGAGTTACAGCAAGAGAAAGCATACGGAAAGAGATGGGATGGTCTTATCCTTATGCTGAGACCACAAGTCATTGTAACGTGATTGCAATACTGTGGCACTACTATTAGCACTAATATTTTAAAATTTAAATATTTAACAATAAAATTGCAAAATCTACCTTCAAGATATGAAACTCTTTTATACCTACATCATGCAAAAGAATACATTAGCAAGTGCACGTGAGCCACTTTTAATTATGCACATTTTGAAGTAAACTAACTCACCTTGAACTTATTCTGGCTTTAATTATTATGATTAAATCAATAGTCACTTAGTCAGTTTATGAATTGTGTGCATTGAGAGTATATTTCAAAACAGTTTATGTAGAACTTATCTATAAAATTTTGCTTGTCATTCTTGTTCTCTTCCTGCTATCGATATTATCGAGTTTGCTAATAGGTGTTAGGACTTTTTTTTATTCTTCCACCAAGCCAAGTCAAGCTTCGGGGCATGAAATGAGCAGTACAATGTCAGGTGAAATTTTAGATACATTTTAGATTTCTAAGTAGTATTGCTTTTGACAGCCTCCGTGGTGTGGTGGTTGAGCAGGTCGGCTCATAACCCGGAGGCGGCGGGTTCGATTCCCGCGACAAGACAATTATTTGTGTCCGAGAAAAATAAAGCGCAGATACTTGTTCTGTGTCTGGGTGTTGTGGGACCATGGTCCTCGTTCCTGGGTCCCTAGATACAGGATCTACGTATGTGATCGTTGGGCGTTATTTATTTATTATTTATTATTGCTGTAGATGGCCGTGACGCTAACATCTAGTGAACGATTAGCTCGTCACGTTACGTTTTCAAGTCGTCTCACAGATTTTCTTCACCATTATGTTTGTGGACTACATTCAATAAAGATGTATGCTCAGTAATATAATAACAAGAGTTCGACAATAGTGGTCAAGCATAATGATGCTGCCTACACCTAGCCATAGCAGTCGTAGGAATAATTTTGAATATAATACTTTAATTAAAGCTAAGAAAGCTAACAAAATTGCGGCGTTGGCAATAAACCGTATCTGTTGTTTATGTACGCCATCAAACTGAGATAGCGTCGAGTTTACATCCCGAGTTTAAGTTAGTGTCATTGTTTCGTAAGTTACAAGTCTAAGCGACATTTCAGAACACTCCGTTTTAACATTCATGAATAACATTATAGTCTCGTCGGTTTTGAATATGAACCTCTTCAAAGTTGGGTTTATGCTTATTGCCCTTTAGGGGATACTTTTTTATCATTATTCTCGAGTAAACAATGACTAAGTGTAAGAAGAATGAGGCTCGTAAGCATTGAGGGTTCTTCTATTGAAAGCAAAGGTCAAAGTGTAAGAAAGGACGAGGCTTTTCTCCGAAATCTTAAAGCAAGGTCGACAGTATATTTAATATCATTCCAAAAGATATTATTGTTTCATTTTCATTTTAAAATCTTTTTACATTTTGTTTTTATAATTTAATGTAAGTACATTTATTATTCATCTGAGCTATTTTACAGTCCGTTACGTCAAGCTGATATTTATTTTGCTTACCAACGTTATGAGTTTTGATTTGACCATGTAACCTATACCAATGTGAGCCACAGTATTTGTTTTGAATTGTTGATCAGTTTGTAGAGCCGAAAGAAGAGATTATTATTAAGAATTAGTATATAAGCTAATGGTATCTTTGGATCGAAAATGGCAATTTCGTTACTTTTTTTTTATTTTAAACGAAAATACATTAATACTTTATGAAAGTGCTCTTAGTTTCCGACTCCAAACATGCGAAGCGGCGACGTTCAAAAAGATCGAGGAATAAAATAGAAACGGAAAGCATGCAAGAAAGTTTTCCGGAACGACGCAACTTTTCTATGGACATTATTTAAGTTTCGCCTGCAACGGGCACTATATTAAAGGTATCAGAGTCGAGTTTAAAGCCGATACAAATGCTCAACCGCAACTTAGAACACTTGGCAGCATCCACCTTTAGGCAAATAAAACACAGTCAACAGTTGTTGCAATGCAAACAAATAATAAGATTTATTTCGAGAACAAACTTTAAAATTTTATATATATGGGTTTGGGGTTAAACGAATTTGGAAACCGGTTTTTAATTTTAAAGTTTGATTGAAAATCCTTGCATATTTTGGTCGGTCCTTTATATAAATTGGCCGTTCAAGTCTGATATTTGGAGAATTTCGGCGCCGGGGCCCTTTAGGGGACAATTTTGACAAATAGTTGAAGGCCTAATAAATTTCCATTGAGACCCCGATAAGTTTTGCGAGCGTCAGCTGAGTTTGAAACGGGACATTGCGAGTTTACTTAATTAACAGTTGAATTAGTCTTGACTCAAGTGCGATTATAACTTCTTAAGATGTCTTTGTAAGCTCTTTGGCTCTATTAACGGCATCATATCTGTATTTAGGGTCTTGTGTAACTTTGTTCATCTTAATGGTACTTTCACTTAGGGAGAATTTCGTTTGCTTTGATATACAATATTTCTTTGAATCGTATTTCTTTGAATCGTATTTCTTTAAAACTTTCGTTGTATGTATAACTTCCCGTCATTTGTTATTTTATTAATCGCTTATTTACAATGTATGTTTTATTGCAGTTCAACTAAATTTTTAAACTAGCTAACTACACTTAACTTTGCAAACTTAATTTTCTAAACACTATTCTAAAGCTATATAACTATGTTCTGCACACACTTTTACACAGGTAATAATTATACATTTTTGAGTTTCATTTTTATTGAAATCTTTTAATAAACAAAACCGGACAAATTTACGGATCAAGGAAAAGGAGACAACACTGAATGCTTAAAAGCAAAAATACCGAGCGCCCGGACGAGGAAATAAAAGCATAAGCGTGTTGCTTCAACACGAAATGAAATGACGCCGGTCGTAGACGGAAGAGAATGAATTAAAATTAAGGTAAAGGATTTGGGCTGTTTTTTCTCGCATTTTGCTTTTAGACAAACCTGTAAATTAGACGAGAAAATCTGAACATTATTCGTATTGATCACCCGTGTACTTACAAATGAGTAGTTGAGGAAAATAATGCGTCTTACAAATTGTTAAGGCAAGTTTTGATGGTAAAGCGACTATAATTATTAAGCAGTTTTGTTTCATCATCTTCACTATCATCATCATCGTCATCATCATTATCATGAAATAAAACTGTTCAGTAATAATTATAACACAGTTTTATTTATTTCTTATAAAATGATGTTTTGGCACTTAGCCCATTTATTAATTACATGCTCGATAATTATTATTTACGAGTATATTGTACAAAATCAGAGAACATAATATTTTTATATATATGCTTATGATATCTTGAACAAATTCATTTGCAAGTACAGCAAATATTCGAGTCGCACCAAAATTTGCTTGCCAATTCGCTATCTGTAAGCCATTTTGCTTGTCCACATGAAGCGACAGAAAGGCGATAAATTGTCGCTGGGCTGGCAGAATGACGGGCTAAATCCCTTCATATTTCACAATTTCAGGCAAGGACTTTGTTTTCACACGTTTATGTCTTGCGTCCGGTTTAAAGTGGACAGTGGTCAGTGAACGTAATGTTTGTAAAACGGACATTATAGATAATAATTGTCCGAAATAAAGAATTTTGATTTTGATTGATTTGATTTAACATTAGAAAGAAGAAATTTTGATCTCAATCAACTAACGAATCGTAGTGCTGGGCTATTACTCGGCTGTCACTGTCACAGAACGATTAAAAATTTATGGTGAGAATTTAGATATGATGGTGCTAATTTTAAAGGCTTTAGTTGACAGATCTTAAACTACTACAACTGTTGCTGTTCTTGTCAAACAGACGGGAATGTAAGAAACGGATATATTTTTAGTATTTTAAACACTGTAATCTAAAGCCTTCAAAATTAGGCCTTAACGTAAGTAATTGATTTTTATTATAATCTTATTAAACTAAAATGCACGATTCACAATTTCAAATAATTAGGTACCTAACTAGTTATGTCTGAAATATTGTTAAAATACACTTTAACTACTTGGAAATGTTGAATAAATAACAAGTTTCAGTAGACGAAGTTTTAATACCCTTTCAAGCTTTTCAATAAATTAAAAGCCATTACTGTAAAGTACGTGTAAACAGAATTTATAATAGGATTTAGAAATGTGCATCGGAAATGAATGATGCATTTTTGCTTTAACGCTTGATAAAGGAAAATGAAGTTGGTAACGATATTAAATGTACTTATAAAATATTATTATTATCATTCTGGGCCGGAAATTAGAGCACTCTACCATTAAACCATACATGTGGCCATTCTGAGACTTTACTGAGCCTAACCTTGCAAAATATATATTCAAAGATTGTGATTATAGTCGGAATTCATAATGATTTATTACACGTGGTAGCCAAGTTGGTTATAATTAGTTACTAGGATTTGGATGTGTCTTACTAAAGGACAAAAACCCTAGATACCCTTTATTTTAATTTGCTTGATGTTTATTAAAGACAATTTTAGATACAAAGGTAAGATAGTAAACTTATAAACACTGGAAATAATTAAGAAAAGAACGAAAGAGAGTTTATTAGCAAGAATTACAAGACTCAAAAGTATTTTAAATACAAATTGAAACAAGAATATCTAGTGTAATTCCGCTAAAATAAAACTATAAGATTATCTATATTGGGAAACCTGTAAGGGATTGTTGCTCAATCAATTAGGTATCTTAAAAGTATTTTAAGTAGAGAATACAAGTAATTGAACGTAAGTAATCGCATAACAATCCATTTTCAACATCCCCGACCGCAGGAATCCCGAGGCTTATTACTAGATATTACATCAAAGGCTTCGTATTGTATAACAACTGATGCAGCAATTGAGAGAATCATTCTCGGATTCACCGCAGAAATAATACCTCTGGCTACTGAGATGAGCTGATACTGAAAGGAACGTGATTATGAACTCTTATCTGACTTAAATGAATGTCTTTAGCGTTAATTTATTGATAATATTTTGATTTAATATCTATATATTCCCGCAGATCAACCTTAGAGTATATAATATGAGCTTATGTATACTCTAAGATTCACCCGCTGAATTTTTTTTATTTTTTCAAATAATTCAACACTTACCATACTTGTTTTATTCACAAACTTAACAATATACTGATCATAAGAAAACACAATGCAGTTATAAAAATTTGAAACACATGTAATATGTATTATTGTATAGCGCGTAGCAGACAACTGACTACCGCGGCAGCGGCACTATATAAAATGAAATCACCCGCGCGTCAGGCTCCCAATCATGTTAAGGCCAGAATACACTCCATTGTAAGCAGAAATAGCTTTTATAAAGAAATATTATAATAACGTAATAACATTCGAAACGTATTGGAAGAAATTCGGTTCCTTTGGGAATCGCAGAGATTATCAAATTGGTATTATTTGATCTCAACATGGACTTAATGCTATACGCTTTACTGAAAACACTGAATGTATTGTGTTTTTCATAGATTTTTGATATAGAGTTATTGTATTTTACGTCTAACAAGTATTTAATTGAATAGACATAAAACTAATTCACCTCAAATACTTAATTTAAGATAACAATTATTTTTACAAATTATTACTTTAACCCCTCACTAGGTGGACCGTCAATCTGGTGAAAACCGCGGGAGCGGATGGATGCAGAGTAAGCGAGCAGCCGCTTAAAGTGGCGCTCCCTGGGGGAGGCCTATGTTCAACAGTAGACGTTTTCAGGCAGCTGATGATGTGATGATGATTATTTTAACAGTTATTAGAATACATATAAACTATCAACAGAAGGGTAGAGAAGGTAGAGTTAAACCAAGTATGGTTACGAAAACTAATAATAAACTGAATAGTAAAACAAAAAGCGCAAGTGTAATTTGAATTCCAAAAATGTATTCAGTTATAGGTTTAATAAATAAAAGTGAAGCTAAAACGCATGCTGGTGCAATAAAAGCCCAATAAAAACGGTCGCAACCTGAGCCAGATGTGTCGGTACTTATAATGCAGACTGGCGCGGTTATACTCAGCTATATTATAAGTAACAAACTTTGCTGATGCAGTTTTATGTTCCAACCTGTATAAACTGTTAAACTGACTGTAAAATCAACTATAAGATTCCTTACAAATTCATGTTAGTTTAAACCAAAAATAACTCATCACTTAAGTAATGTAAACGGTGGTCATACTGTTAACAATGTATGTACTTAAAGATACAAAATGAGGCAATAATCCTCCTCATAATAATAACCTCAAAATGTTATGAAATAAACCAACATCTCTTACATTTTCAATAATACAAGCAAATAGAATACACCAGTGTAAAAGTTTGTAATATTAACAGAAAGAAAAGAATTCGTAACATCAGCCGATATTTCGATACCTGCACAGGGGCAACAAATAGGGGGTTTCAAAGACACGAGTACGCCGAAATTGCTCGCCCGGTGCCCCGATGCCAATATATCGAGTGTTCAAACCAACCTGACACGTAGGTGATAGCACGGAGGAACGTAATACATCTCTATGGTAATAGTTCACGTACAACGTTTTTCGTGTTTGTTCGTAAACAAAAACACAATCTTGTTTTCAATTGAATGTGGAAGGAACCTGTCCTTAATTTTGAATTCAAATAAGTGAAATAGTCTTACAATATCAGCTGACTTTCTGATCAGTACTATTTTATTTCCAAATCAGTGTTTACCCTGCCCTATACAGTTTTTCTTACCCAGTGAACATATCAATAAAACTTGCATGACATAGTAGTAAAATTAAAATAACTTTAATTAAAAAATATAATTACTGCTTTAACAGTATGAGCTGTGAATGACAGTTGAATTAATAATAATTAAGCATCAAGGAATATTCAAACGAAATACAAACAATGGCGAATTATTGATGTTGAAACAAATAAATTATTAACAGATATACAAAACGTCAATCATTATGTTAGATACCGAAACAGACAATAAATATAAATTTAACTCGCAATTTCAACCTTAAAGCCGATGGAAAAGTAATGAATTCAAATGGTAATTATACGAATGTCTTTTGACTCTCCTTTCACGCCATATTTCTCATTCTAGTCTGATGTCAATAATGTTAAGTGCTCTTTTGAAATATTGCCAGACGAAAGAACAGTCAGAGACTCGTGCATAGCTCTGAATTAAAATGGTTCGATTCGAAACGTTACGCTTTTCTCGATTATTTACGGTTCATTACCAATAACTTATTTTTTATTTTGCCAAAATACTCCTTCTAAATGGATTGTCAGTCTCGCCTTAAAACAATTTAGCCCGGCGTTTACAGAAGATTAATGTTTCTCCTTTCGACTACTTAAGTTATAATAAATCTCTCTTTAAAAACATCTATACCGATGTAAGGTAACTAAAGCTTTCATCGATTGTTGAGAATAAATTTCGGCGCGTGCCGGGCTGGTCACGATTTTCGAGGAGACAATTTCTTTCGCATTCATTTCGAAGAGCTTATCGACTGCACTTAAAATAAACGTGAGAGAAAAATACTAGCTCATACAAATATACATTTATCACGAAAATGGGGATCAGAACGTCAATCCATTGCGTCCCCAATAATGACGGCCCAAATTGCTTTTGCGTTTGCGGGAATCTAAATAGACCCTAATTCCTTATGCCATATGGATGATAGCTTCTCGTATATGAGAAAACTTATCATTGTCAGAGCGGAGGACATTTATCGAGCGACTGGGTCCACCGATAACGCGGGATTAAACATCATCTATGTAATATGTAACGAAATTGGGGAGTCTTCTAATTCTGACATAGATGCAATTCCTAATAAATATGACAGTTTTAGGGTCTTGATGTGAACTGTGATGGGTAATTTGTGTCGTGACCTGACATTATTAGGTAATGTAAAGGTTAATGATGTAGTAAATACTTAGATTGTCAAAATTGATGAAGCAAAAGATTCTAGTAAAAACGTCATAATATAGAAAGCCTTTGGTGAACTTGCGAGTGTGAAGCTGGGTGTTTTGGCAGGCTGACACGCAAGAAGTGGAAAGAAAAAGTTTGAAATAATTTTAGGGAATATTTCTTTCAACTTTAGCACACGCAGATCTATAATATGTTTTGGCAAAGACAAGGGGAGCTGTTGTGGAAAGTTATACAAGGATCGAGAAACTTAAATTTTTCTATTTTATTAGTTTCATCAAGATTTTTGTCTTGAGTAATGCAAGCATGACTTAACTAAAGCAATTTAATGTTATTTAGTAGTTTGTCACTAGCTATGCTATGTTGCATATGTTGAGTTTATGTTTTCCAGTCAAAAATATATACCTATGTATTTTAATCTTTGAAATATCTATCTTTTATTACGTATGTAGCTTAACTCCAGAGATGATAAAAAGACAGATATAAACTATACTGGAATTTGCCCTCGATATCCACAAATCCTTTATTAAACAATATTTGGCATCGAACGTAGGATTAAAACGTCCATCGGTGTTTGCATCGAATGGCTGGGCGTCAACGATAACCAAAGATTAAACATGGTTTAAACCTCGCTTCAACCCGTCGTTAAAGTCGGGGTCATATTTTATTTAAACAATCTCCTTTTTAATCCCGTTACATCGTTCTTCTTTCCGATATTTTGACACTCAATGTATAACGGATTTACAGTGTTCTTGGGAATATTGCCAGTTCTAATTTCAGCTGGATTTTTTTATAATATACGATTTTGTACATTTTTTGATTATTGCCTTAAGTGTGTTGCGTTTTTCGCTGTCTGATATTTAGGTTACATTCATATGTTTTTCCCAACATCTCTGAAGTTTGTTGTAATCTCTATAACGTTACCTACTAGTCATATAGATGAGTTAATCGCAACTATCATATCGCGATTATCATCACGGCTTGACTAACAAATATAACAAATCACCAACGATATAAGGTTGTCAAATAAATAATGTGTTCACTTCCCAAGTCACTATTAAAATTAGGAAATCAACAAAATTAGAACGTATTAAATAAATACTTACAGAAACATTGTATTTATTCAAATGAGTCAATAACCCTTAGATTAGTAAAACAAATAGCATATCAGAGCTGTCTGTTTGCATTGTGATAAAGCTAAACAATTTACCGTCAATCGAGTATTATTGGAAAGTGATAGACAGGGCCTATCGAGATAACGCCTGGGCTGTAGGTTATCTAGCAATGCCATTCTGAATCTAGGTCGGTAACATAAGCACTAATAAACTGAACTGAAAATTATTGTTACTAGCCTATAAACCTACCCTTTATACTAACGGAGAACACTAAAATAAGCAGATCGATCGACCAATTAATAAATTGTTCCTAACTATAGTTTGAAGCCACCGTCTTCTAAAAACATGCCAGAGTAAAATTTACATCCTCTTATTAGATTGCTTCTTCTATAGAAGTTATTTTAACGGGATTTTGATAACATATCCCCGTCCTTTTCCCTTTATTCCCACCTTCCCTTCACTCCTACTCCAATCCACCTGCCATGGGGTGAGGGAAAGAAGTATACAGTAGCATCAGATTCCCACACTACGCATACTCCTATCCTAAAAAAACGTACTAATCAAAAAAGGAAAAATCGTCAAAAAGAGAAATTTTATTGCATAATACTAGAAAAAATTGAATAACTAAAAAATATCGTGACATGAAACTTGTAAAATAGGATTCTTTTTATAAACGTTAAAGTTTACCCAGTCCCGAAGTTACATAATACATTCCACGCATGGTTTCAACAATTTCATCATAATATCCGTTTGAAATAATTCTTAGGTCCCGTTTGATTTCTAATTCCGTTAATATTCGTTGCATTGAGATAATTGTTAAAACACTTAAGAACCATTAAGATTTAAAAAATAGACCAATTAACTTTTACTTAATGGGATCGTTTTTTAATTGCTAAATCTTGTGGGTTAACAGTTGCGTTCAAATAACCTTTTAAAATAAATATTATTATAATTTAGCGGTTTATTTGTGTTGCTTAAATTGAAAAGTCTAGACTCTAGACTGAATAATTTAGTGAAAAAATAACATTGTAACGTAACATTATATCAAACATTTTCTGTTCGTATTAGCATAGGCTTTTACTTTATCTAAGGTTTATTTAAATGTACTAATGAAAAATGATATCCATTCATTTTTATTGCCAGGCTTTATAATCTTTGGTTGCCAGGAACCATATAACCTTCCCTGTGAATTGTGCATTGTGTTCTCGCAAATAAATATTTGATTGATTGATTGATTGATTAACTATTATTTTTAATAAAAAATGTGATTATGAGTAATAATATGAAATAATCAAAATATACGCAAAATTGTATAAACAACTAGACGCATTACGCTCTGATAAACCCGTAGACACGACAAAAAGTATCGTTTAGTGTTCGTGAAACAGCTGTGAATTACATTCGCAGCGATACATCTGAATCGAGACCAAGATTATGGGGGCGATGAACTCGTTACGTTTTAATTATTTCTTGGGCATTTTAGCATTCTCTTATATGTCTATGTCTTGTAGCTATACAGTTTTGTTTTATTTTCAAATTGTTTTTAATATTATTTGTTTGACTAATTTATGATAAAAGTTATAACTAGCTGCTGCCCGCAGGTAGTCTATAGCTTAACATGATTAAAGTATCCTATGTAGGTACCGCATGGTTCAAAACTTCTAACTTTACTAGTTGGTAGGACTTTTCTGCAAAGTTCGTTTAGGTAGGTTTTGGACCACCGCTTTGCCAGTTATTCTGCCGCCAAACAGTAGTGTGCAAGCACTACTGTGTTCCAGTTTGAAGGGCATTGTAGCTAGTGAAATTACTGGTCAAATGAGACTTTATGACCTGATTACACAGTGTGGTAATCTGATAACTAGACTGTGTGATGTCTCAGAATGACGTGCGCAGTATATTAGTGACACGCGAAACTTTATTATTTTAAAGTTCCGAGTGACACTGCAACTGTTATGGGCGGCCGTGTCGCTTATCATGACGTCATTCATTCTCATAAAAAAAAACTATGTTTGCTACAAATATATTATGAAGTTCGGTTTATCAGATAGACAGAGAGTGTAACTTTTGCATTTATTTTGAATTCGCCGAAATTGTTAATTTATTTTCCATTTGATCATTAATAACTTAAAACCATAAATATTCACAACTGAATTTTAATGGGTTTATGTCGAAAATAGATTTGAATATGAGATTATTTATTTAAGCATAAAAGTAAAGTCACTTTGCTAATGTTACAATAACATTGAATTTGTTCGCTAAACATGTTATAGGTAGATGTTTGATTTTTTTATAGCGTTTCGAGCGTTTTGTCTTTTTTTCTCTCTAATACAGTATAATTTAATAATTAATAAAAATTTGCCCAGTTTTTAGGAATTCTTCTTTAAGTTTAATTTTCCATAAGACTGGATATTATTCTCAGCAATAAATAAGTGAACCCGATCTAATTAAACACCTGATATTCATTTCTGCGGGCTTATAATTTAAACAATTGCGCGCCCCATACCTACAATTTATTTTCTTTACGATTCATTGATTTTCCCTCTTTTTATACCTACTTGTAAAATAATAAATAATATTAAACAAAAGAATTCTTCTATCAACAACTTCAACATCGAAATTTCGCTTAGAAAAAGCAAAACCGTAAATGTCAATGAACGTTATTCACTTCTTGCCTCGCAGGTTGTTTGCCTTTGACCTCACGGTACAAAAACAGCTTCATTTGTTCCTCTAACAACTCTTGAATTTCAATTAACTTAATAAAACCGTGTTAAGAAAATCATTAATGAAATTGCTTGTTGTTGTAACTATTGTTGCTGGGCCTAAGTTATTTTGAACTTACCCGGTGTTTGGTCTACATTACTTGATATTGTCGATATGTTCTTTATTTTTTTTTACGATCAACATAATTTAAGATTATGTATAATAATATAAGTACAAAAACTTAAATAACAATTGTTGTTTATTGAATATTTATCATGAAGATTTTTTATTTGATATTTTGATCCTTTATTTATTATGGCCTTAAAATTTTAATGACATTGTACAAATTATTTGAGTTGAAGTAGTATTTTTTCGATTATTAGTTTAAGTATTCAAATTTTACCCTATTTATGTGAAAATGTAATAGGTAAGTCGATGATGAAATAACATTATTATTATTAATTAGCAATTCCAGTGCAATAAAACGAGAACATTAAACTAAATACAATAACAATCTCAGTTACAATATAGCACAGACATTGTGAAATCGCCGATTCCAGACAATATGAGTGTGATAACACAAACGCCGTTTTCTCTAGACACGAAGAAATTTAAGTGAATTCAAATTGAAATTCAGCTTCAGCATATGAGGCTACATTTCAATCAGATGACGCAATCTTGTGACGAAAATGATTCGCGGAATCACGCGTGAAAATCGTTCCACATATTATTCACCAGAGAACGATAATGAGGACGTTCAACCCGATGTTTAGATACAATCGGGTCTCCGATAAAACGAAAATACAAAATACAGACAGTAATTCACGTTTATACAAAACCAAAAATAAAATACTCAACACGACACAGTCGTGCAATCCACGTGCGTTTTAGATAAACATGCGTGTCTGTTGAGCAAGCATCGGTTGTATTATTATGACTTAACCTACTGTGTTTATGTGATTTTACGATATCAACAATTTTTAGATGCGTCAAAAGAATATCGTCGCTCGTTTATCGTCTGTCATAATATATCACTGCACGGACAGGGAAAGTTATTGTGTCGATTTTTATATTACTTACGAGATTTCATGTGATTTATCTTCAAACTCACCTGTAACAAAAAATATATTATCATTAGCGGCATTCGCATTAACGGTCGTTTCCATTTCATGGGAAATAACAGAAAAATATCTATTGTTATTTTTTTTTACGTCAAAGTTGAATGACCGACCATAATTTTTATTCTGTACCCAGATTTCGAATGAAAAAATGATAATGGCATGTGTCTATATTGAATAATTCATAGTTTACCAACCGTACGCTGTCCGTTCATAACTATTTTTCACGTGTACGTCATTCATGTATTCTGATATATCCGATCTAGATATTTAAATTTTTCGTTTATTTGAATCTTTGGTGTATAAGATAGTGATTACTGATTCATGAGTATACGGTTCGCATAAGTCGCTTCCTTGTTGCGTAGGCTTAAATTACACCTTGGTATGCTGGCATGGTCGGCTGGTCACCCCGGCCCAGGGGAAGCCGCCCTGACCACTTGTTTCATTGTTTCCCCTATTTTTCCTAAATTACAGTAATAGTTACCTACTCATTTGAAAAAATATACCAAACTTCGAGGTAGTATTTCATTTGGTCATTGCACTCTGATACGTACTTAATCATATTTTATCGTTTATTAAGTCGTTTCTTAGCTTTTAATTATCTGTGTCTGTGCCTTTCTTCGAGATCGATTTTGTTTTTAAAACGTATTAAAACAGATTCAGTTCATTTCAAACCAACGTGTAAGTGTGAATAAACAGTAATTATTGTAATCAAGTGTAAGTAATAATAAAACTAAAATTAATGGCTAGAGTTTCGAGTGACCCTGTAATCTATTATGGGCAGCCATGATGCTTAACATCAGGTGAACGACTAGTTTGACATGTCATTCGTTTACATAAAAAAATATATGAAAGCAACAGAAGTAGGTATACTGCTAAATGTATTGGTAATGTTAAAGGTTATAATCCAGCCCATACTTATAGTGGTAATCGTGATAATTTTAATGAACAAGCAATCCTAATAATTTGAAAATTTGTTTGTATTCTGACATTTACTTTTAACGATATTCATATGCATAGCAATACCATAGTACATTATTAATTTAAGCCCACGCGGATGGACTAACAACTTGCCATATAAAGCTCGAAGATCGTACATGGTCAAATTTCATAAAATGTTCTGTAGCTTAATCTTTATTTAAACATCTTGCATGATATTAAATTATATATTTAAATTAGTATAATTTATTTTTTAATGATGTTCATTAGAAAAAATATACCTATCTGAGTATTTAGACTCGAAAAGTAAAAAAAAAGATCTGCTTTTAATGCCATTTTATTTGTATCCCTAATTATGTATTATAAAAAAACCTAATTCAGTCACTAAATACGTTAAAACAGTTTCGCCCAGTACATTCTTAATCTTTTTTTTAGATTAATACGTTATTCAAAAATAAAATTCATTTCATGAAAGAAGTTCATAAAGACAATATATTTTCTTCGTAAAAAAATATTGTAGGACATTGTACCTTTATTACTTCCCCTATGTTTAGCAACTTTGGATTTTCCTTCAGCTGTATTTGTGAGATGCTCCCATAAATTCTGTAAATGTTTCCTCGGTTACACAGCGTTAGCATTTTGCCTTTTTTCTTTGCATTTTTATTATGATATAAAATTATATTCGTATGCTTTGTATGTATTATTGAGACATTCAAGATTTCATTATTCGTTGTGACTTCTCTTATTTCTTTTGCTTTTATAAAACGGTCTTAGTCAAAATTGTGTTTGGTATTTGAACGTTTTGTGGCTCATATACTTAAGTATTAACGTTCAATGCAAAATTTTATGAAATAAGAAGAATTAAATTTTAAAATGATTAGACTATATAAATACAAAAAATTATCCAAATAGCCGCAACGTCGTCAAGTTGGCGCCAGATGAATAATTCACCTTAGGCAAACATTAATGAATGCCAACAAAATGACCTACAATGCCCGGCGCCGTGTAATGCCGTGCCCTGCAGGGACCAAAGTTATGATTACTTTTGCAACCTCATCTGTTATTTTTTACGCTACGATTCATTTCATTCGAAACATGTTGGTTTTAGTCCTAGGCAGGCCTGTAAATTGGTTACGGTTCCAATCTAATATTTATGATGAAATGCATTCTCAGTTCTTTGAGTTTAATGTGGCTTTTTGGCGGAAAAAGTAATTTTAACAATTCTACCTCAACAACATTTAAAATCGCTAAGTATGGAGTTTAACAATGATACTTACACAAAAATATGCACCACAAAAACATATTCAAATTACAAAATTACATATTACCTTAACTACCTGCTCAGCTATGACATAAAAAGTCGGATTATACCCAGTCCATCTGCTCAGAGATAAGAACTTAACATTTTGTTAAGCATTAAATTGACCGAAATAGCGTGGCAACATTTTGAAGTCGCGTTTTTATGTGCACTTTACAACCATTGCTTTTTAATTTAATGGTTTTCCATGAACATAATCCCGTATTTTAATATCTACTTTTAAAGTTATGTGGGTGGAGTTTGACGCGTGCCCTGAAAAGTTAGGCGATAATATTTTTATGGTTGAGATAGAAAATACATTTATCATAAAATTACCTATTGCCGCGATGACAAAGTGTGCTGGTAGTAAATTATTACTCAAACAGTTAAACCGTGCCTCAGTTTGATTTGTTTTGCTGTGTATCCATACAATATTAGAATCTATAGAGACAGGTATAGAACGATTACTTTGCAAGTATATATTTCTACGATAGCTCATATTTTAGATACAACACAACTAAAACAAAATATTCCTTCAAGATTCCCCAGTAGTATTCCTCCATTTCGGTTCCAATAAATTGTAAAATATATTTCTAGCATCTATCGGTTACCAAGCGATACGTGAAACTGCTCACCGGCGTGGAAAGAACGATTAGTGAACGCTCCGAAGATCATATTTCGAAGACCTTGGCTCGTTAGAGCGGTTCGATAAAATCGGTTAGATCTAGGGTTGGGCTTATAAATATTTAGGTTTCCATTTTTCATGTTGATTTGAGAATAACATAAATATAACAAATAAAAATTACATACAAAAACTACTTAAAGTCTATCGATTCAACAGATGTAGGTAAATAAAAAAGGAAATGTTGGGAAGCACTATAATTATAATCTGGTTCAATTAGGTGCAACGCACTCTGCGGTGTGATAGAAAGAGAAACAATACGCATCTTAAGTGACAAGTAGAGCGAGACAATGGCCAGTTTTTAACGATGTGAGGACATTTTACATAAATCTTGAAATCAATACCAACCTAAGTTTTAGAATAACTTAACCGTTACCTTAATAACTTACAAATAGAAACAAATACCACCTTAAAATAATACTTTAAAACAGTCTTGCAAATATCGATATCCCTTTTATTATTTACCGTTTATAATAAATCGATACCGTATCGTATGTATTGTCGATAATATCAGTATTGTTGGATCAAGATTGGTCGAGATCCGTTGATCTCTCTTTTTGTATGGTTTTACTGGCTTCGTTAGTTATGATCGTCGAGGACTTGAGGATGGAGCAACGGGGCAGCGACTGCTGTACTTCATTGTTAGTCTTGCATTCATTTTTGTCTTTATCTTTCTATCTTTTGATTTTTATTACTCACATTCAATTTTTACGAATAGCCAAGACACTGACGATTGATTACTATCTACGTAGGTAACGCCATTTGATTATTGTTGTAACGTATTTAAATGTCAAGATAAAAAAAAAATGACGCGTATTTCCTTACTACAAAAAAAAATCATATGTAAATTTTGCAAACTTTTCCCTTTAGTATTTTTTAAATAAATAAAATAAATGAAGGTACTTTGTACAATAATAGTTTTGTGGTAGTGATTTCTTCCAGCTGATAATTTGAGTAAATGCCACTGATTTAACAGTAATTATTATACAATACAGTACCTAGCTATTTTATACTACTCAATATTATCAATTATTATTGTTTTTACCAAACATTTTCGTAATGAAAACCTTTCAAATCGTTCAAACAAAACTTCATTTCCATAAGTTAGTATGTCCACTGAGCCTACAATTATTATTGTGTATTACAAAGTCCAAATTAAAAACAGTGCTTATTTTGACCAAAGTCATAATAACCCAAGTATATAATTACAAGTACATCACTTCATAAGTAACGTTCACGACGTCTTTCTTACATCTTGACATGTAAATAGCTGACGTTGTAATTGTTCCTCCGCCTATTACTGATATATAAAATGTAGTAAAACTTACTAGTTTGGAGTGGAGTTAGATGAAGAGAGAGTATCTTTACTTTTCGTGTTGGAAATTGGTTTTTATTATAGTGCACTTGAATTTTAAAGCTTTATTTTAGTTTTAATATTTTTTAATATTATTAATATGTAGAGATTAGATGTTTTAGTCAGGGAAACACTGTAATCTATGTATATCACAAAATAATAATACATTACAATAATTTTATAGTTGTATACTTACCTAAGTTTCATTCATAAAATAATTATATCCGTATTAATTATGAAAAAGATTGTTGTGTGAAACAGAAATAAGAATTGTTACTCGTAATAATTATTATGACTTTTTATAGTTGGTACTCATTTTATCATTTTTGCTGCGTATTTTAGTAAACAGTATTTTTATATAAATCAACTTTCGAAATGAGCCTGAAAACAAAAAGTAATACGCTACTTTAGTGACATAAAACGTAAAGACCATTCTACCTTCAGCAATATCCATCAGTTCTCGCACCTTATTACGTAAAACAGGTTTTTCATGGGCCGCGGTGTATTTTTACCGAATTAGAAACATGGAAGTGGGGGCACGCGAAGTAATACTGTTTAAGATGTTTATCTGTCCAATGGATGGTTATGGAGTTACAAAATGAGTTGGAATTACGACGCGGCTGAGGTTTGTTTCGACGTTTTGTGGTTACAGAGTTTTATCAGGTAGTTTATTTTTCCTTGGCGGAGTCCTCGGATGAGAGTTTATAGCGATTTTCTATTAAGATTTGGGTACCTGTTTTGATAATGTGTGATTTGTTACTTAAATCTATTTTAACGATTAAAATTGAACTGGTTTATTTTATTTATGCTTTTCATATTCATTTCTTTAGCAGCAGTTAAAATAAATGTTGCTGTAGAAACTCGTAGTAATAAGCTCAGCTTATTACGTACCTGTACTTACTTGATAATAAGTATCAAGTAAGTACAGGTACGTAATAAGCTGAGCTTATTACTGAGTTTATTATGTGAGTACCTATACTTAGATACTTATTTTTATAACTGATTATTTTCCATATCTTTTTTTTAATTAATTATAACTAATAAAATACGCTTCCGTTTACCACTTCCATCCTTCCAAACTGTAATTGCATAGATCATTCGAAAAACGTTGTATTTTGTTAGATTACAGTGGTGAGTCCAATTATTTCTGAGTGTTACATCCAATTATTTCCATCGCAGTAATTCGAGCCATTATTTGATATAGAGGTAAATCAGTGGCTCTATGAATAATAAAGCTGTAATATGGAAATAGTGGTGTACGTAATTTATAATTGCTTCTGTAGTTTGTTTACGAGGTTTAATATAAATGCTATATAACATCACGATATTCAAGATTGATTGGTATGTTTTTAATATACCAATAAAATACGCCCATATTATGTAGATCACTTTTTAAATGAGATTAAGTACTAATACACACTGGAGTTGCGCGATGGATACAGGAGGCAAGCAGCCGCGCAAAGTGGCGCTCTCTGGGGGAGGCCTATGTTCAGCAGTGGACGTCTACAGGCTGTTGATGTTGATGATAACTGGAGTTTAGAAGTTATTGCAGTTAGTGTTGAGGGTTAATTTAGACAATTTCGTACATAGGTACGAAATTGTGTAAATTAACCCTCAACACTATAATATCATTAGTCTAATACTAGGTGACCCGCCCCGGCTTCGCACGGGTTAATTAGTTTTGAAAAAGATAGGGAAAAAAGATAATATAAATTACCTACGATCACAAACCCAGATTTTTTTCGGTTTTCTCAATAAATCTATGACAGTGACTACGATAGATGTAATATTACTTCTAGACCTTTGAAACGAGGGAGCACCCTTCCTCTCTCTATCTTGAGCAAGTTCAGAAAAAATAGAGAATGAGTTTTGCATGTGAATACTTATGATTTAAATAGTTCTTACATCATCGCCTATCTAGGAACTACACAACACGGATGCTTAAACTTTAAATCATGCCACGACGATTACCTCCTAACTATCAATCAGTAGCTAAAAAGGCAGTAATTAATCAATAATCTAATACTAAAACGTATCAAGGTGATTAACCAGGAAGGCTGTAAGCCTTTAGTAACGACCTGAGCGGCCTTAAGGCGGGGACATAAGTAACCTTAAGTTACAGTGAAAGTAACCTTTCCATGTTTTTATGGTACAAGCTCCTCATAAAGAACGATATGTGATAAATTCTGGCGTTAATTAACAGTGACATTGGTGATGAGCTTTATTGATAAGTGAAGGACCTTTTAATTAAATATTGGAGCTGTTTAATTTGTTTTCGTGCAGTCATCTCTAAGGCGTTCTTTTATCTTAATTCCCACTTATGCCACTTATGTATACCCCTAAGTAAGTACTAACGTACTTTTAATTTGGAAGTTCGGTTTTATTCAGCATAGACATAAAAAAATTGAATTGAATTTCGTTAAAATTATTTGACGATGATGTTGCCAAGTTAAAATTAAATTAGTAATCAAACAAATTTAATCTCAACAAATAGCAATGTTCAAACATGCGTTTTTTGGCTCTGGGTAAGTGCACAAATACAATAAATTATTTGCCGTTTTACGATGACATAGTACAAAATTACCCAGTTTGATAAACACTTGACGTTTTGCTGAATAAAATGTTCACACAGTCAAGATGTTTTGCATTATAACTATGACAAATGACATTACGTTTTTACTGATTAGTTAAACACTTGAAATAATTACTATGTATATTTTGTTGCAACACAAAGTAGCTTTAGAATAAGCTACTTCACTCAAAACCAATAAAGTAAAGCGAATGAGATAACAATTTTACGTATTTTTGCTTCCATCCAAAACCACAGTGAGATACTTCAGCTACTTGAGTACGTACTCATGTCATATCTCAGAAAAAAACTCCCAATTTATTCTGAGCGCTTTTGGCGTAATATTGAAGATGAAAACAGTAACGCAGCTTCCTAATTTGTTCCATTTTAAAATTCACATACATTTTATTTGATCATTAATCATCAAACTAAATACCTCTGACTGAAAATAATATCTAGTCTGACATTATTATATTAGTAATGATAATAATAAAAACATTATTATTTTTAAACATGTACAGAATACATAATTAATACAACGTACAGGTTGTACCATATAGATTGATTTGTTGACAGATTATTTTATTAAATGGATTAATTCTTTTTGATTTATGTCATACGGTTGTAGTTTTGATAAGCTGTTTTGCTACTATGTGTAGGTACTATTTTGTTTCAGTTGTTAATTTTATGCATTAAATCCTTGATAAAAAAAAAACTTAAAAGAAAACATAATAGAAAGTTTTGATAACAAAGTCAATGAATCTGAATTATATGGACATGAGTTACTGTTTGTTTGTATATTGTGTCCCCGTTCGCGTATTACAATTTGTGCTTGCTACTTGACTTTTATAGGTCGTTACTGTGATATTGGTAGAGTCGTGAGAAGAACCGGTCGCCTTGGAAACGGGGCATTGTGTTCTACAGTGGGGCATTATTAGAAATTATAGAGCAAAAGGTAGAGTTTTGGGAAATTAGGACAACCAACTTTGTAGAATCAACGCTTTGTGGTTTTATTGAAGCTTAACATTTGAAGCCATTTTTACGCTATGATTATGTTGTTATTGACAATAAAATGCATAAACTGGTTGCTAAAAACATGCACTGTATATTAAATACAGAACCGGTTCTAAAAAGTATATGCATATCAATACGATTACCATACATTTATATAAATATATTCAGCCAATCAAATCAAGTGTCGTGAATAGATTTAAATTATACAATCACTATATTTTATAAAGAGCTTATACAGCAGTCTACTAGTTTGTTATTAGTTATCCTATTAAAAATTTATTAGAGGCAGTACAAAAACAGGAAATAAGTTAAAGATTAGGTTCTTATTATTGGGACAAATGTGTGTGGAATACTTTTCCAGCCTTATCGTTATACACAGGAAAAACCGACGATCTGGTGAAAAATCGCGGGAACCACTTTGAGCGGCTACTTGCCTCCTGCATCCATCAACTCTCGCGTTTTTGATCAGGTTACCAATCCACCTAGTCGGGGGTCAACTTACGCTGCGTCTTTCGGTTCGTGGTCGCCACTCGAAAACCTTCCCCATCGATTGTCAGATAACATTCAGCACAAAAAACGTTGATCTCCAAAATATCTTGAGCTTTAAACGTTTTCTAGCTAAAAATTACTCTATAAACGATTTATGTAATTAATTACTAACAGTTTGCGTGTACGAAATGACGTGTGTAAAACAAGTATGGATTCGTCATTCACGGCCGTACCCGAAACGATGCAACTTGACCTTCTGTTACTTTGCTTACAACCGCGATGATTTAATATTTGCGCACATGCGATCCGAAAATGTATAAGTCTGTATTTTTTCGATTAGTGCTCGTAGTACCTATTATTTACCAAGCTTTCCACTCTTATCTCACATCTTTTGGTATTATATACTTTTTTCTTTTCTACCTTCTTTCACTAAGTATGTTAGTTTTTTAGAGTTTCATACACAAGGTGTAAAACGGACCCTAATACTAAGCCTCTGCTGTCCGCCTGACGGTCTATCTGTCCGTCGGTCTGTCACGAAGCTTTATCTCATGAACCGTGATAATAAATATCCAAATTAATAAACACCAGCAAAAAATGAAGTTGTATGAGATACAACAAACGTGATTTTTTGCTCATTTTAATGGATAATGGTACGGAACCCTTCGTAAGCAAGTTCAACAAGCACTCGGCTGGTTATTTTTCCTACCTTCTTTCACTGTTAGTTTTTTTTATTCAGGTTAAGGTCGGTCGTTTTAATATTCCCTTGTCTCTTTTTTTCATTGTTTAGTCTTTCGTTTTCTTTGTAGAGTTTGTTCTCATTACCAAACAAACGTAAATTGTTACTTGCTTATGTACCTTCTACGTATAACATACTTCACCTGTTCATAATATTCTAACGTACCGTGTACCGTAAATGTGATGGTAAACTGAAGTAGCTATATCAAATACATGTAAATATATGCGTCAAGATTGTATCGAATCAAACCAAAGTTAGTGATAACCTTAACCACGACTTAAAGGGAGCACAAAAATTCAATTCAGATATTTATCTTTAGATTACGTGTTAAAACGAAACCGAGGAACATTGACCTGGAAATAAGCAACGTAGTAATTTGTAAAACGTTTTGTTTATTGTGTGTTGTGTTTCGTTTTGTGATGAAATAGTTAGAAAAGTCAGGGTTAGTAATTATTATGATTGTGCACTCATTAGATTTATAGCTATCTGGAATTATATTACCGCTTTTAGGATTATATTGCCTTATAAATGCCTGCATTAAGTTTGTTTTGACTATTTTCTTTGTAATTATAGCATATTATTTTGCTTTAGGATTTTTTATAATAGTTTAATAAGTTGTGAGTGTAATAAGAGTAGCTGTGAGGGCGGGCGTATTAACGCACGATACACTATTATAGCTACCTAATATACTAAATTAAATCAGCACTGACGATGCTTATAGGTACCTATTTTATTTGTGTCACTATAATTACGTAGACAGAGTATAGAACCAGTAATTAAAGCGCACTATGATGGAAAATTTGACATTTTATCGTCATATTAATTGTGGTTTTATGCGACACCGCAACCCAAGGCTCGTTTATGCACGGATTGATTTGCATTATTTGCTCCAATGCCCTTCGCATTAATTCGTATCTTACAACCATTTACATATACCTAGTCACAGTACATTAGTACCCTTGTGGATTCAAATCAGGTATAGTTAACGGTGATGACTTATGGAACTGACACGTGGTCTCTTACTGTTGGCCTCATTACTAAGCTCCAAGTCGCGCAACGAGCTATATGGAGAGAGCAATGCTCGGTGTTTCCCTGCGAGATAAGATCCGAAATGAGAAGATCCGCAAGATAACTAAAGAGTGATCGATACAGCTCTTAGGATTAGCAAGTTGAAATGGCAATGGGCCACATCGATCGATGCCACATGCCACACTGACAGCCGATGGGGAAGAAAGGTCCTCGAGTGGTGACCACGAACCGGACGACGCAGCGTAGCTTCCCCTCCCCACTAGGTGGACCGACGATCTGGTAAAAGCCCGCAGGGTGGTGGATGCAGGAGCCGAGCAGCCGCTCAAAGTGGTGCTCCCTGGGGGAGGCCTATATTCAGAAGAGGACGTCTTCAGGCTGTTGATGATAATGATGATAGTTAACGGTATCAAAAATAAGCCAATGCAGTATTTTTAGCCTACACATGTCAGCCAACGCGCTGTATTTATAGCATGTAAACAAACTTTTACTCGCTTTCATTCGTTGAACTTTCGACTTCTAAAAAGCCTTTCATAGTATTACGGTCAACGGTTAACTGTTTTTAATCCTTTTTTGGCGAAACGAGTCAGTTTTTCGATTCGTATTGACTTTAAAAGTTAGAACCACTACTTTTTACTAGCAAAAGTTGAACTGGTTTAAAAGGTAGGAAAAATTTTAAGGTGGTTTGAGAATTGAATCCATACAGTAGACCGTAGAATGTTAATTGGAAATTCATAGTAATGAATCAAGATAAATATTTTAAAAGGGGCTCTACTTCAGGTCGTTTTTCAGTTGAATGGCTTTTTTGAAAACGAATGACGTGATGTGCTAGTCTTTTGCATTTGTGTTCTTTTTGTAAGACCATTTACTTAAATATAATATATGGTCTCACCATGTCGTATTAATTGTATGCTATGATAAAAGGTTGAAACCTTGACTGTAAAATTTTTACCACCTTTGAGCCAACATAATAATACCCTCAATGCTATTTTTATCAAATCAATACCCAATTAGCGTCAAACAAACTGTTATTAACGCTATAATCGTAAAATTATAACACAAAGTGGTAATAAAATACAATTAATATCACAGCGACGCCATTAAAGGAATATCATTTTTATGATTAGTGTATTATGCACCATAATTGCGTGAAAAATTCTAGCCTTGTAAGTCTGCGTGGGTGAGTATGAAAAGAGGCTTAAACACACAACGACACGAGTTTCGCAATATTTTTGCAATTGTCGGCTCAAATAATGACTGTATTACTCAACTGACAGCTATATTTGATTATATTCTTAATGCACTTAAAATTTCAAAACCGTTTCGTCCGCACACTCATTATTATTATTTATTATTACAAGTTTAGTCTTCTTTGATTTTGTTACTGGTCTGTATGAAAATACACAGAGCACTCAATATCTGCTTATAATAATAGCTCGACCTTCATAAAACACATCATATTGTTTTTTAATATTTTTCCCAAAACTCTTAGTACGTCCTTAAAACTCACAAAACAAACACAGATACTTTTTATATTTGAAGTTTATAAAGAACAAAAATTAAAGTCTTTCAATGAACAAACAAAATCAATCATGTCCATAATTTCCAATCAAAAGTCAGTTCAATAAGCGATAAGATCGTTTACGCACTTACAGACGCAGTAAGTAAACTTGCGGAGGAAAGGCACTCAATACGCTGAACTTTTCCACGGGGAGGGAAGAATAGTGACGTCATGTCAGAGGACGATGAAAAACTATCGATATTCAATACTCATGAAAAATTAAACCAAAAAAGTAAATCGTTCGACAGAATTTTCCTATAAAGAAAATTAAAATGTTAATGGCTTATTTTTTATTATAATATCAATGGATTATTTATGGACCTATCACAATGATTATCATATAAGGTAAGAAAGGGAAACATCTTCGTTTTCGACAGAACAAATAAAAACTAAAACAAATTTCCAACCAATAAAAAAAGAATAGGTATAGTTTAAGAATTATTTTTTTAGAATATCGACACAATTCACAAAATTGTCGGCATCCCTACGCGAATGTTAATAAAAATCGCTCCCAAATGACTGGAACAAACTTCACCGTAAACAAACCGATACTGTGGAAGTTACTGCCTTTTTAGGGAAGAGCTTATGCATGAGCTAAGTCGAGCTCCATTCTTGTTGGTGTTCCTTTTGTTTTGGGTGTTCGGCTCCGTTTTATTTCATTTATATGCTTTACAGACTAGTAAAAGATCTATGGTTTATAGGCTTTTGTTTTGATTAAAAAGGTTCACATTACAGCAAGAGTTGTTACAGTTTTTACGACCAGAAAACGCGATAGCATACTAAAACTGTGAGCTTATTAGCAAACTGATTATGGGTAATTGGGCAAGTGTTTAACGATAATTACATTTAATTCAATGGTTTAATACCTTAAAAAGATGTCCACATCATAATATTAGATTTAATACTGATCTGAAATACACGTATATTGTAGACACGAGGAAATCTCATACGACGCGACTCTTGCGCTCGTTTCTTCCACGAATCTGCAAGATGTGGAATGATCTTTCTCTTGAGGTTATTCCGCATAACTACAGTATGGGGAGCTTCATGAAAAGTGTTAAAAGAGTCCTCTCTAAGGGTAGGCAATGGACCGGCAACAACCTTAGTGTTGCAGATGTCCATAGGCAGCGGTGACCACATACCATCAGGTGGGCAGCCTGCTTCTTTGTCACTCATTACATAAAAAACGTGACCAAATTACTTTAAGTAGGGTGATACTTCGTAACTGGCCACATTATGTTTCATCGAAAAGTTGACAACAAGGTGAAAGAAAAAGTAATTTGTCAAGTTGATCCTCCCAAAACCTTACGGAATGAAGACGCTCTAAATGATGCTTCATCGGGCTCGGCACGTATTAAACGCTAAACTAATCATAAGGATTATGATTAACACTAGTAGTAAGTATCAATTATGAAGGATGATGTTTTTATTAAAGTAATGTTAATTGATGATCATGATGAGCAGAAAATGAAAGTGGATAGAATAATAAAGATTTAGCTTAAGACAAATAACTTTGGAGCTTTTTCAGCTTTTAACTTGAAGATTTTGTAGTTGGTGCAGCCCGTTGGTCAGTTTCGTTCGTTCTGCCGATATGAATTCTACCATCATCAATACATAAAACTTGTCACTGGGCTAAACCTGTATATTGATATTTTTTTGGAACTGCTCTACACTACTGAATTGATATTTTTTTTTTGTCTGTGTCTGGCTGTCTGTCCGTCACCAGGCTGTATCTCATGAACAGTGATAGCTAGACAGTTGTTTTCACAGATGATGCATTAGAGCCTTAGTAACGGGGTTCGCTTTAGCCTTTGGGTACGGAACCCTAAAAAAATAATTCGTTGGCGTTGTAAATAATAGCAGCTTATTACAAACAAAAACACATTACACTCAGTCCCAATCCCCAATCGGGAGTAAGCCTCAACTCTATCGCAAACTTCACTAAAGCGGCGCCACGGACGAAAGTTAGTCCGTAAATTGCTTTAGCTTTTCGCCCTCCGTTATTAATGCCTTGGATAAGCATAACCGATCAAACAGAAAACTTTGCATCATTAGTAAAATAAGTTTCCGCTTTGGCAACATCAGTATTGCCTTTAGATGTTTCTATACAGTGGGATTTTGTTAGCTTCATGATATCTTCTTCGATACCTCTGGTATAAGTTATACCAGAGGTATCGCGTTATACCGTATAACGCGATTCGATAAAGAAAAGCACTGAAATGAGCAAACATTTCTAATTACTCTCACACTCTCTGCACTTAAACACAATAGTGGAAGAGAGAAAATAAGTTTCTTGTTTGCGTCAGATAAGACTCGTTTCTTTAATGGCACACGTTATAACAAAAACCTAGAGGTAAATTTGGGTAACATTCTCCCTTAAATAAATTTAAATAGTGTAATTATTTATTAAGATATTATTTTCTAATTTGTATGTTTTTGCCTATACAAAAAATATTTGCATAAGTGAATTTCTATATGGTACAAAACTAAATAAAAAAAGTTTTAGACTAACCTGTAAGTACTTGCAGAAAATGTTTGAGAATACATAAATAGCACAGGAGTACCTAAAACTAGTACTTTAATTAAATTTAAGAAAACCTCCATCCTACGCAAATACCTGCAACAATAAATCAAGGACAGGGAAAATACCTATCTAGTCTAGACGGCAAGAATTTATCCGCAGAGAATCCTGTGAATAATAGAGATCTGTTACGTTAACTATGCTTTAACCTTAAATATTTGGTCAGCAAGATATATGCCCCTCTTGGGCCGTGAATTGCAGGCAGAGATTTTTCTTATTTTTTTTTTTTAATTAAATAAGACAAATCTCTACCTGCACGAATTCACGGCCCACGAGCGGCATATATCTAAATCTAAATATATTTTTTTATTTATATTTTTTATTCTCTGTATTTTTGTTAAAAGTATAATTAAAGAGCATTATTTTACGAAAGATTTGTTTTCTAAATTGATTTTCTTGTTAACTACAATAGGTACTTCTAAAATCAAATTGTCTGGCAGCAATCAAATTACGCCCAAATTTTTCACAATAATAATCACAACATAAAAATAAAATAATCACTCTGTAGGATACAGAGGGAGCGAGACAGTAGTCTAAGTCGCCCTTCCTGTCAATTACTGTGATTAATGAAAGCCCTCGAATATTGAAACGTTTATTCGAGCGGCACAAAAGTATTATATTACTTTGTGAAGACGTGACGTAAGCATTACAAACAGAAGGAAAACTGTAGATATGGTCTGATGTCTTACTTACTCACACAAACATTATGTCTATGCAACAGTATTACAAACACAGAAAAAGAAGAAAATGGTATTTTCTTCGCTTGCTTACAGTATAATTAAAATTATAAAGACATCGTACATTACCACCATAAAATCGACGTAACTAACTATAGTACCATATCTTTTTGGTTAACTTTGGTCCATTAGCTATATCTGTTCTGTGGCATTAGAGACCACAGCCGCCGCCGTTTTAGCAATAATAATTTGCGAGGCGTTTTCTTTAAAACCTCCTTACTGTCCAATAAAGTGTAGTGTTACTTTATAAAGTGGCGTATCCAAACCACCTCGGTTTTATCAACTTTTAATAAAGTTGCTTCTAATATTACTTTTTGCTCAAAGTTTGTATGGATGATATGGTTAAAAATTTATTTTACCTGTTATTTAAAGCTTGTACTAAAATCTGTTGAGACTTGAGAGTAAATCTAGAGAGTTAAAATTGCATTAACTATTGAAAACAAGAATAATTTATCACCTCTACGATCCAAAGGAAATATTTTTTACTAAATTGTCACACACATCCATGCTTATCTAAACACAGACAACAGTATTATGTGTATATGTATGTACCTATAGGCATCTGTTATTTACAAGTTCCCCGGCAAAGTTTCGAAACAAAACGTTGGATGTCCCCGAAGTATCGGGCGAAATTAAACATAGCACTACCAACAAGTCCGCTACAAAATTAAATTATAAATTCCGAATTGATTTCAGAAACGCCCGCTGTGAGGTATATTGAAAGGAGAGGCAGTCTAATGCAATTCTGGTTGCAAATGTTTTGATAACGGAATAAATGTACCTATTTTATGTATTTGTAATTTGTTTAAGTGTAATAGAAATTCAACTGCCTTAATTTTCTAGTGGAAAATTTAGTAAATCGTGAATTTAATTTCTTTGTATAATTTATAATTGTATTTCAAATTAAGATGTGACATTGTTAAAATGATTACCAATCATCTTTTGACATGAATATAAATTATAATACATGATACAAAAATCTATAAATTGACAGTAGTTGCAATCATAATCGATGTGTCAGTATTTAGGTTAGGTATATTAGGTTATAGAGTTCCAAATAAGTAATTACGTACATACATGTTGTCAAAATAAATCATGATCAATAAAAAATATTCTAAGAGTTGGTTAAAATAAACTTGCTCTTCCCTTGCAAACGAAAAAAAACATCAATTGCGGGCCACTTAAAGTGTTCCCAAGGCAATCGCCTCTTGATATCTGGAAGCTGCCAGGAAAAAATAGTCACTTTAGAGGACCGGCTGTTTTCCTAGTTGGCAACATCTAGACATTTTTAGTGACACTTAACCACAATCAAGGGGATCATTAGCCTGTAAAGGTCTGCCAAATATCTCTTCGCCTCGATGTTTTCTCACCCTTTTGCGTGGAAGACGCTGTAACACACACCTTTTTTGGACGAATTTCTATTCAAGCTCTGCCAAGTTTCCACATCTTTTTTGTCAGACTCAACTTACTCCGCTGAAAAATTTTCACTGAATGTGGTCAGAGCAAATTTTGTACTTGTTTAACCATTAGAATGAAGTTTTTTGGCAAATAAATTTTGCAGCAAATTTTAAATGGCGTTAACTAAAAGAATTTAATTAGTACTAAGATTAAATTCGGAACCTTTCGTAAATTCAAAGGATATCATTCAAAAGCACTCTGGCTACGACGCCAAATATAAAACAACAAAAACATCAATTTTAATGAGTCGAAAACCGAGAATTTTCTCTTTCATTTAGAGAGCAATATTTTTTCTACAACATTTAATCAGAGTAAGAAGTGAAATGGTAATTTGTATGGACCGCCCGATGTAAATTTTATGCAAGAATTCGCTCGGTACTCCCCTCTCCCTAAATGGGGAAGATTTTTGCAGCGGACAGAAAATTTTGCTTAGCCAAGTGAAATTTTAACTGCCTCGACAGAGACAGCTCTGGAAATACGAATGCTTAATGCTAACTTACTTCCCGCTGGTTCATTATACTTCATAATTTTTGGGGAAAAAATTGCTATCTAAAGGGTTCGGTCGCGTATTTAAATCATGTTTTTATAGCCCTTGCGATATGATCTATGGCTGTTATTCTTTTTCACTCCATCGATAATGTATACTCTGAATCTAATTTAGATAACAAATTCAATATTGGAGAAAACGTAACACAAAAATATTAAGACCAACGTTGTTTGAGCCCCGGATATTAATATCTGTTATAACATAAACTCTTATATAGGAAGGAGTTTGTAATCGGAGCGTCTAAATTAAAACTCGTACAAGACAATCGAAGAAGAAATTGGGAAATTGGGTTCCAATTTTTCAATTAATAACTTCACAATTCGTTAGGGAATCGCTTCGGGAGATACCGACAATTCTCCGATGTAAAGGTTCGAATGATTTAATTCAAGTTCTTTAAATTAATGGGACCTGTCCCCGTCTGCTAACTTTGGAAGTCGACTTTCCGGTTTGTTTCAATTTGTCAGGGCTGATGGGGACTCAATGGTTAACGATGGGGTACGATCATAATAAACAGAAGATGCGAAATTGAATTTGAAAACTCGCTGTTTTAGGAGCTAGAGTCTTTTTATTAGTCTTTAATTTGTATATTATTATAGTTTATTCGGTTTTCCTTGTCACCAGTTTATTTTGTGGAATTCACAAAAAAAGGATTCAAGGTTCACTGTCACATACACTACACATATTAGCTTATATAAGTAAGAAGATGTTAACTACACGCTCTCTTCGTAGTAGTTCCATTGAAGGTTTAAACTCAACTTTATGTGTATAAAGGCACTGAAACCAGATTTTATTATAATTAAGATTCACGAGTACCCCTGATATAACGTCCATAAAAGTTTACGATAGCAACGCCGCTCTCAGACAAATTGGGAAACATAACACCGCCGAAATAAGTGCTCCAAAAACCTGTTCAGATTTTCAACACGATAATATAAAACATGATCATTACGTTAATTGAACACTAAAATAGCTAATTAGAGACGCAAACTGGACTACGAATAACACTCATGAAGATGATACGCACAATAGAGATTAACTAGCTAAAATTAAGGTGAGCGAAGCTCCACTAAGTGGTAGTACTATGATAAATAATAACAAACCAGTTAATGAGGAAGTCTCTACTTAGAGTTGAATTAATAATGTCACTTAAAAAGACACAGAACAGGAAACAAATGATATTTTTAATGCTAACCCTAGATTAGTACTTGTTACGACTGGTTACAATCTGACTGAACTTGCGACCTTTAAATTAGTAGAAATTATGCCGTTCTAATTTTAGAACGTAGTCTCTAGGAAATCGTGTTTGCCCTGAAGCCAACTATTTTAGTAAACTCACCCGCTCGGAGCAAGCTTTACAACGATTTATTCGCCTTATTGAGTTGAGTAAATTTATAAATATTAACGACTGCAAATTATGACTATAAAACAATTATCGAGGATTACAAACAGGTATCTTTAAAAATGTTTAAGTTAAATATTTCTTGGACATAATTGAGCACTTGAGCAGTTGAATGGAAGCAGTTGCAATTATAATCGTTAATCAAGATCATTGACAACAACTAGACTTGACTTTAAAAAATGGTGTAGGTATATATGTGATACCAATAACAAGAATGGAAACAGAAGTAAACATAAAAAAGCTACCGTGTACGGTGGTCATTATTTTTAGGACATGACCATGCATTTTTAATTCGGACCTGAGCTATAAATAATAAAATGTACATTTAAAACAAAACTCCACGTGTAGTCTCACGCGATAGCCATATTAATACTACCACCAGCTACCGACTTAATACTAACACTCTACAGTACACTCAATAGAAACTTGCGAGAACTATAGCGAAGAACTTTTTAATTACTTTGTTCCCCTGCAACGTCTGCAGAACATCGTGAAATAAAGCAAAAAGATCTTAAAACTGCTCTGGAAGAATTTTTCTAGACTAATTTAATAAAAGCGGAGGCTTTGTTGAAATCTCTGACATGAATTAGTTTATATTTTGTTGTGCAAGAAAGGATAAAACATTAAGAGATAAAGATATTTTCTAAAAACTATAGTTAATAGAAAATAACAAAATAATTTAACATGAAACTGTAACATGAATTAGATTGAGTAAATTTAACAATTTAAAATGTTATGTCTTCAAAACACATTATTAATAATGTTTATAGTGCTCATGTTGAAGATAAGGACGGTCAATAAAGATTCTATAAAGGAGATGGACTGAATACACTATGTACTTGCTATTAGATATTTATTTTAATGAAAAACGTAGTTCACAAGAGCCATAATTCGCCTCCATTAAAGGATGAGTTATCAAAAGCCCCAGTGTGTTGCGGAATGAACAAAGTTCTTGTTAATTTATTGTTATAGTTTAGTTAAGCCGCGTTTCAGTTGACTAGAGCGTAAACATTTACTAAAACTTGTTTGATTTTCGAAAAGTGACCGAATGTTCTTACGATTGTGTTTGGATATTAGAATGGACTCGGAAATCAATTTTTCACTCTGTTATTTGGGAATTGGTTTTTCCCTCTCCAGTAAAACTGAATTCATGAAAATTCACGCTGATGGTGTTTACTTGCAAACTGAAAGTTATTATTATAACTGAACTTGTATGCAAAAAGATAAAAGCTTTTACCTTTATTTTACTTTAAATATAATATTAGCACATAAGATTTAATAAAACAGGTTGTTGTAAGTCTCAATATAAAGAAGGTAAATTTTTGAATGAATGAATGAATGATTTGAATGATTTGAATGAATGATTTATTTAGAAATTAACAAACATCTCCTTAAAGTACATATATGTTACAAACAGTGTTTGCTGGTCCAAGATTAGTTACATCTTTGTACCCAAACTAGGATTGACCTGTAGAATGGTGTACCAATGCCCTCCGCCAGGTTTAGTTTAACACACTATGTAGGTAGTGTCCAATTGTATAATAACGTATACCTATGATCAAAGATTAACACCGCGAACTAAAGTTTTCTGCGTGCCAATTTGTCGAACGCTTCATTAACTTATTTGAAACCTTGCCTTAATTAAAGCACTAGTCCTAAAGTTAGTATACGTTTCAATATAAAATACGGGCATCTATACTCTACAGACCAGATATATTGCTCCCGTTGCCGCCATGCATGCTTTACCTGTAATAGAAAACATATTGTTAGACATAATTTATGTTTATTCGAACAAGTTAATTGCCTACTGATTATAGAGCAAATTACATGTCTTGTACGTTTTATAGCTGTTGCCATTAACAAGTCGTTCAATGTCATCGTTAAACGGGATAAAAAATGTTGCTTTCATGGATGATATCCTAACTAATGGGAGACTTAACTTCTTCTTGGTCATGAAGATTTTGTATGTTTCGATCTTTTGCATTTTGTAGGTATAGTTTGTGCAGTCCACGAAGTTTATGTCCTCACATTAATTTTGGTGCAGTCTTACATTAGACATAGTAAGGACAAGTTAATTGGAACGTTTTTAATTATATTATTATTTATAATCTATGGTTTAGATACTAAATTCCCAGTCAAATAATTAAAATTAGGTAAGTACCAACTTGTAACTTTAAGATTACTATTAATACATAATATAATTAATTAACAATGAACCTATATACCACAAATCAAAAAACTACCTACTTAGTGTAACTACTTTAGTTTAGATACTATTTATCTAACTAGCTGACCTGCCCCAGCTTCAAACGAATTAATTATTCTATACGATTTTGACGTTTCAAGTTCATCTTTTTCTTTTTTGATTAGTGGCTTTTAAACGCTGTTTGGTATTTTTCTACCAGTGTGATTTTTTCTTGATTTTTAGTTAACATCGGCTGAGAGAAGTCAATAAACTACTCCCACCATCCCATCTACTTAATTCCCTTGTATTTTTCTACTATCTCTTTTCTTTAAATCTAATGACATATGATTGGTGTCTGCTTATCGTAATCGAAAGATACATTTTTAACCGAAAGAAAGAAGTTGATCCCGGATGTGTTCCCAATTTTTCCTTTACCTTTATTACATATTTAACTGTCAATGCTATTTATGATACTATGATACCGGATAGATCGGCCTATTATTAAAAACCTCTGTTTTTAATAATAGTCCATCATAACTCTTATATCTCTTCGTCTTTTTCCGCCGTCTCTTCAGCCCTTTTGCCAATATAATATTCTCAGAAAAATATAAATATTATTTTAATTGGACATTACATTTTATGTTCATTTCAACATTATCATCTGACTCCAATGTAATTGATCATTACAACTCTTCCGCAATTTCTTCCGCAATCATAAAATGGGCTGCCTTTTACGAATGACCTCAGAAGAAAATACCATAATTGGTAACAGGTATCTGGGTATATACCATATTGTGTTTATGTTGAACGTTGCTTAGTATGGTATTTTTAGCTATGTTAGATATGCGGGTCAATTTCACGTCATTTCAGTTTCAAGTACTTACCTGATAATAATTATTCTACTTATTAATTTGTATGTCTAAGTAGATATGATACGTAAGTTTATGTAGTCTCATTAGGATGGGCTTCATTTGGCTAATACATGAAATAATTGAATTCTCAAAATCTACAGAATTCCAAAAACTGGCCACTCTTACTAAAAAAATACCACGTATCTGCAAGACCTAACCAAAAAAAAACATAATGAAAGTATATTTTTTGTATACGGACTGAAAATATGTTTGTGTTGTGGTACAATTTAATAAAACAGCATCAGATCTAAGTACATTATTAACTTGGCAAGTATGAGCGTTACGTCGGCCGAACTAAGTTATGCCACATCACGTATCCAGTCGGAACAAAATAAAACAAGGCCTCCCAGTTCCTTTAGGAGTCGTAGATAAAGTAAATAAAAAGATACGAGATCCTCCTCCAATGCCCGCACAAAAATTATAACACCACCGAGTCGCTGTGCAAAGCTGTACAGTAAAGTGTCCATTGGCAACTTTATTCCAGTTCCTTGTGGCTAAGGTTCATAACGTATCTTCTTTTACTATTTATCAAAGGAAGCAGCTTATACAATAAATCTTTTAATCCCCTTATACAATTTCATGAGATTGCCGAATGGGACGGAATGTCTTATTTTTGTCTCCAATTTCGGGTTTCTTTTCCAGTGTCAGTTTAACGAATTAGGCAAGCGTTATGTTCCGAGTAGTATCTAAATTCTAGACTTCTACCCGACTTTATAATAAAGGTATTGGTAATATTCGTTTTCGCTGTTTTTATCTCAAGTTTAATAAAATTTGTTATAGTTTTTATTATAAATATCAATGTTTAAATGTCTTGAAGAAAGAAGCTCAAAAGATCGACATCTCTAACCTATAACGAATCTCGAACTAAAAAGAAAATTAAAACACATCTTCGGTTATGCTTCTCTATTTTTATCTCCCACTGATTGGAAGGTAAAAACTCGACATAATACGTCCCTACCTGTCACACCATATTAAATTATCATACAGGATAAGTTCCTTAAAGTATTTAAGATACATCGATCATGCTGTAGACGTTACAATAACTTGAGTAAAAAAGTTGAACGATAAAAAAATGTAATTGATGGAGAATAAAGGTGGTGGTAGACGTAACGTATGATATATTGTTCTTTTAGATATGTATCTTGTTACGTTACGTGCCGTAGATACGTGAAGTTTTGTAGCTGTTCTTGTTTTGAATTAAGATGTTGAGATGACTATGATATATGTTTAACTAGCCGCCAGCTCACTTAGGTACCACTAGTTTTTTGTATGTCAAAGTTAAACTCATTCTCAACTAAAACAACCATTCAAGATAATAAATAATTTTATATGAACCATTAAAACTTCATCGACCTAGTTAAATATAATAAAATAATGATATCTTTTGAACACAATATTTAAACAATTGTAGATCAGTATATTCTGCGTCTGTTAAACATATGGCTACCAGCTTGTGCTAGTGCGACTGCAAAAAACGCGGAAAATTGTGACAGGTGGTCGAAATGACCCACAATTTGCGTTCCGTGTGATTGTAACTAATGGCTTGGATACAAAAGTTTGATTGTACATATGTACATTACATACCAATGTCTGACCATAAAAAATGATGTAAGTGTTTAGCCGCAATTCAAATCTGTGAAAACAAATAACCATAGATTAAGTACCTATGTTTGTTATGGTTTCCTTTTTTATAAAGTTCTTTTTTGGAAATATTTTCGATATGCGCAATTATTCCCAGGGATGCAAAAACACCAAAGTATCGGTCATACATATCACATAATTATTAGGTATTTATGAAACGTGCATTGTAACTGGACTTGAGTCTTAAAAAAAAACCATTCTATTTATGTTTAAAATTGGCACAGACGGTAAAACTTATTTAAAATTCCTGATCATCAGTTAGATAAAGAGACTTAGATAAAAATAAAGTTACTTCTGCAACTATCTCATAGCAAGATTCGTTGGTTTGTTTTTTAAATAAATTATTTTAATAACCATGGATTACAATTTTAATATTCTGTTTATCTCCATAGTTTTCCATTCAAGAAACGAAAGTTCTATACTAGTTTTCAATCAGATAAGATGGCGGTAAAATATCAACGGCACGCGATATTACAAAACCAGTCCAAGATAATTTCCTAAACAGATTATACACAGAAAATAGAGCCTACTTCTTAATAAAATCAAAGGTAGCGGGCGGTAACTTTATTATAAGGCATAATAAAACTTTATCTGGGCACTGAAACAACAATATAAATTCCAAAAGCAGAATGTTATCTTCGTACTCTATTTTATAGACGTTTCTGACTAATAGCGAAACACTTCGTTTTTGAATTTCGTATTTTTACAACAAATAAAAGGTAAAATTGATTAATTATAATACTCTTTTTCAGTCATAAACAATCATTAGACTCATTAGGAAAGAAAGTAGCCAACTCATCTTTTTAGGGTTCCGTACCCAAAGATTAAAGCGAATCCTATTACTAAGGCTCCACTGTTCGCCTGTCACCGGGCTGTATCTCATGAATAGTGATAGTTAGACGAAATTTTCACAGATAATGTATTTCGGTCGCTGCTATAACAACAAACACAAAAAATAGAATAAAATAAGCTTAAGGGGCTCCCATATAACAAACGTGATTATTTTGCGATGGTACGGAACCCTTCGTACCCGAGGCAGACTCGCACTTGACCGGTTATTTATGAATAACATATTTTCAGATGCAAGTTGAGATACTGTTAATTGTAGTATTATCACTGAAAGCGATTTCTCGGCTTAAAACTTGTTTAATTTGATGTCGACATAAAGTGGCGGCGAGAAAATATTGTTGGTACAAATATTTGTATGAGACTTACAGACTTGCGAGCTCGGTTTATCTATGTGCAAATAGCTTAAGTGGTGTAACTTGTGCTTGTGCGATTGTGAAGAACACACGCTGAGTGTCCGTCACAATGTAGATAAACTAATAATAGATTGCCTATCTTTACAATTGATTCATCATCATCACCATCAACACCCTGAAGATGTCCACTGCTGAACATAGGCCTCCTCTAGAGAGCACCACCATGAGCGGCTGATTGCCTCCTGCTCGGCTCGTCGTGGTTTCCAACAGATCGTCGGTCCACCTATTGACGATTGGTAATCTATTATTTAAATCGCATTGTAACGAAATTACACATTTACTAATATTATTAATTTAGCTTTTGTTTTGACAAACCTATATATTTTACTTCTATATAATTATTTTACTTTCTTAACAAATGTGTCCAAGAGAAATACTTAATAGTAAATGCAATGTTTTTCCAGACACATCTATAATCATTTTATGTTTTACTTCTTTATAATGTTACTTCCTTATTCCTTAACAAGTTCATCCATGAGAAATAGTAATATACAAAAAACAACGGTTATCCAAATCCACATACAATATTTTTTTTTCCATTCATCTATATTTCGTGTCTATATAATTTACTTCCTTATTCCTTGGCAAACTCATCAAGAGAAATAGTTAATAGCGAATATCAATTTTGTCGGACTATTGGCACAGGTTTTAACTTACGTCACTATAATTACCGCAGTTTGCCATCCAACAGATACGTCCTCTTGATATGTTCTCAAGTCTAGATATAGCCTGCCTAGATTACAAGATAATCCTATTATATGAATGTGCATACTGAGCTGACTTTGATTGAAACCATTGAAACTATTAATGCCGATTGGATCGGATTTCATTGAATGCAAGCATTTAACTCTTCAATCACCTACAACTATAATAATCATCCACCCCCCACTAGATGGACCGACGACCTGGTGATAACTGCGGGGAGCCGATGGATGCAGGAGGCGAGCAGCCGCTCAAAGTGGCGCTCTCTGTGGGAGGCCTATGTTCAGCAGTGGACGTGTTCGGGCTGATGATGATGATAATAATCATCTGATGGACAGCCTCTGTGCTGTGGTGGTTGAGCAATGAGCAGGTTGGCTTGCAACCCGGAGGCGGCGGGTTCGATTCCCGCGACAGGACGAGTATTTGTGCACAGGAAAAAAGCATATGATACTTGTTCCGCGGGGTTATCACGTAACTCACAATAAGTTTGCAACAGGCGTAAATTTCGCAATCATTGCTGTCAAACATGACTGGCAGAAAAGTAACGTTTGACAGCAATCGATGAACAAAAAAGTTCATTATTTTGTTTCCATCTATTGCTGTTCTGTTGCTAGTGGCGCTAGTATCTAAGGCCAAAGTGTATTCAGCGACAGACGAGCGACAAACGGACATCTTGCGACCGATTGCTAAGTGTTCGCGGTCGCTTTGCTAACTGCTGTTACTTTGCTACTGCTGTTGCGATTTTTACGTAATACAATTGCCGTTGTGGGTTCATGATGGTCCTTGTAGTACCGGGGTCTCTAGATACGGGGAACCCTAGTCAGGGTACAGGATCTATATTTATAAGTGATCGTTGAGTTTGTTTTTTTAATATTCATCAAATGGCATAAGTGTTAACCTATGTTAACAGAAGTAAACTCATTATCCTAACGCAAAGATTTTAATTAATAGTAGATTTTAATGATATAGTAGATTAAATGATACCGGGTTTTTAACATGTAATCAAATTCAGGTTAGGTTAGGATCATTAGATTACCTAAATATAAAAATAATGTTCCTTATTCTGCAAGTAAGGTCGTTGAAAACAATTTCCACTTTATTCAATATGGCGCCCTCGAAATTAAGAAACTTAAAGTCTTCACGAAGCTCTTAATCTTTTCGAAGAGGAGAAAATATTTTATTCGGGGCGAGCGATGTCAAAGGAAAAATATATTGAAAGAGTATTAAGCGGGAGCCAGCTTTGAACAGAATTCTATAAGAAAATCAGCATATATGAAAATAATTAAATAGTGGACTTGATATAAATAACGCCTTTTTATCACAACAGTTTTTTTTAAGACATTGACCCCATTGAACACGACGCTGTATTGTACTTGTACTTAAGTATATTGAATGGCTTGAAAATGAAAGAGTTTTCCTTTATTTTCTGGTTCTACGAAACAAACAGTAATATATAATAACAAACATTACTTACATTTATTTAAATTAGAGCTACAAAGTTTTACTTTAAAGAAATATCCAAATATTATTTAATTTTGTATTATATTATGGTATTTGTACTTTATAATTAGGTAGAGTTCAACATTTAATTTTTGGTCTATACCTACTTGCAATATAATGTCATACGATTTTAATGTTTTCTATTCTTTGACGGTTTCGTATATTTTTATTCTCTACTACCTACCTAGGATTATATTATTAATAGCATTACTAAGCGTACTTGAGCCTAATTAAACGCCCCCTTATAACCCAGTGACATGCAAAGGGAAAACATACATATCCCATAACATGCGGTAACACTGCTCAATTAAAAATTATTGTAGCACGTTAAATACAGCTACATTCTCATTTGCATCACATTTTGTAGTATAATCATAAAATAATACATCATTATCATCATCATCAGCCTGAAGACGTCCACTGCTGAACATAGGCCTCCCCCATAGAGGGCCACTAAAATAATACCTAACTAATTATAATTATTCAAAATATTTTTAGATTTTTATTTACATCTGGTTCTATTATTAGTTTCTAATATAATATTATAAAACAGAAACAACAAACACAAACAAAATCCGACTGTTCTGTTTGTTGTGTAAACAGATTGTTCTTACGATAAGATTTTGCCCATTAGGTACAAAAGTCCAAAAAAAATTATTAGTTGCTTCTATTATCTGACAAATAATCAACACCAACTAAATATTTTCCGAGTTTCTATTATATTGATATTTTGCAGTATAGCAATATATCGTCCAGGTAGGTGGGGTATGCAGTAGGGCATTCCGTGAGTCGAGCTACTTACTCATGTGCAGTTTTTAATTCAGCTGAGTTGACTGTTGTACATTAGTCTAACAGGGGCTTTGGCCATAAAGGGCAGTAACCTTGATTATAAAAACTTTTTTTGGAAAAAAAAATTTTTTTATATATATTTTTGATTTTTTACCTAAAGTTTTACCGTCATAATGTGTGATGCAATTTTGGTAACACAAACAATAAATTATATTGTTTTAAAATAAACCTCTGTTAACATAAAACCCGTGCTGCATTGATCTATGATTGTTACCTTTCTAAAACAAACAAGTTATACCTATAAATAGTAGTATTTGAACATACACATACAGTTAGTGTTCTAAAAACGATCCTATTAAGATCAAAATATGTCCTTTGGATTCGGTTGATGACCTCAACAATTTATAAAAATCAAACGAATGGCATACAATAATAAAAAAAAATCACAAACCAATGTTCGTGTAAAGACATATTAAAGAACAGAATTCGGAAAACAGCTAAACAATAAACATCTCGGAACAAACGCTACAGTTGTAAAATATTAGCATAAAGTTCGAAAGCATTGCCGAATCGAAAAAAGAAACAAGTTTGCACCGTACAGTGTAAAGTTACAATACCAAACAGTAGCTTACTTACATACAAACAAGTAAAACGATTGCAGTTGCTAACACATGCACGTTGAGTTCCCTTATTCATTTTATAACTACCTAAAATGGTTCTTTCGGAATTAATGATAATTAAAGAACAAGTGAAACGACTTGATAATTCAATTTCTACTTTAGAAACTATACAAATTACATTTAATAATACTGTGTGTAGTGATGGCATTGAGAATGACTCTGCCTATACAATATATATGCTGTATAACTTCAGCAACCATTTAAATTCCGCAACGATATAATTTAAAACAAATGTAATGATGACATTTGAGAATGACGATACTTACATTCTGTAGGAAACTAATATTGGACACAAAACATATACTCTGCTCTATACGAAGGAAGTTACTTCAAAAACTACGCTAGCTAATTTATTCGATGCAAGCACGAAATACTTTTACGAAAGTGCATTTGTCACATGACATAATGGAACGAGCGGTAAAAAGTGTTTTATAACCTTAATTTGTATGGCTTTTTATATGGTTTTTATGGGTCTAGTTACCGAGACTAATTATCTAATCTTGATGAAATTATCTATTACGAATTGTATGACAAAGTAGATAATATAAAAAAAATCAAATGACATACCGAACAGCGCTGAAACCATAGAACAAGTACCTACAGAAGGTAAGTTTCCAAACAAACGCCTTCTCAAAACGTAGACTAGATTTTTGGTATTTTAGCCGATTAAAGCAATAATAGCTTACCATTGGAAAATCACACCAGAACTACTTGTGCTGCTTTTCTGATGGGCTGTGGCACGAATTCACCGCAGATTTATCATTCAAAATAATTTTCTCGGAGCTCTTCACACAGATATGACCATGCGCACGTTCGTACAGTGCCATACGTGGCACCAAAGAAAAACGGCTTAAATTTCGCGAATGTATTGGGATTCTATAGGTATTTATTCTACGGCTGAAATACTTTTATTTAAATGAAATAACGTAGAATTATACTCACACATTCTACGCTACTTAACTCTTGTTTTTTAATCAGAAAAACGATTTCCACTTACATATGCAAAATGATTTTATTCCAACATATTTTATTTATTTACAGTAAAAGAGGTACGGAAATCAAGATTGTGACAAATATGCAGTACCTTTTAGTAACGCCGTAGAAACTCAATATTATTTTGTGTAAATCAATTTAACCAAGGATGACAAATTATTAATCGCTAAATTCGTCGAGTATGTTCCTTATCGACCTACGTAAAAGTAGCGGACATAATATACAAACAGATAAACATACACGTGTTAGAAATGAAGTCAACAAAGTTATATCTGTTTTCACGGCACGAGTAACAGCGGTATATATTCATGCAATTATATTTGTTTACAGTTCGATACGTTTGGTACCTACATACCTTTTCAGTTTAGTTATTATATTTACCAAAAGTCTAGACTTGATAACTGAAACATATTTAGAGAATAAGGGCGTTTTATTCATAGTGCTTCGACCCGAAATAGATTATTATGATTTTCCAGACCATATTATAAATGTTAAGAAAAGGCAAAGAGAAACATCATGTGTAAATGAATAAAATTGAAGAAGCAAAGTAAGCAAAATGATAAGCTTAAATTGAAACTCCTAGTTTTGATTTAGCCAAGCAATTACTTCCACGTGCCAGCACAGTATCTAACTGTGCGATATATCTAAAACTAACTATGCTTTACCTACAATACACAGTCATGCACAATACATATACCAACCTATTTATAAACATAGTCAACGTTTACGATTGTGGTAATTCTGTAGATTTATTGGCTGTCCAGTGCAGACGGTTAGCTTGAGCTATATAATTAGGTGATTAGTAGGTGTGACATCAATTTGTCTTTATACTACGGTATCTAAAGTTAAACCACAGTTATTAAAACTAAAATTTTAAGGTATAATATAAATAGGTGTAGAGTAACAGTTCTTAAGTCATTAACAATTATGTATTATCCGTATCATACTGCTAATAACAATTATACTAAAACTAAAGCCGCTTTATGCGCGAATGTATTTACAGTATCACAGCATAATCAGATGCTCTATTAAATTCAAGAAATATCGCCAATGAATCAAAAGATTTGACACATCACTAATCTTGTCCTGCAATTTGAATTTCCTGCAATAAAATTCTAAAACTACCACAAAAACTGTGGTTCAATACACCAATGCCATTATAATGTTATCAAGCCAATGCTAATGACATCCACAGCTGATTACGTCGAATCATCTGAAACTAAATATTGAACTATGTTTATAATGTTAATACATGTTTAAACAACTATTCCATGTGTTACTATCGCATTTGCGGATGAGATATGAAGGTGACTGCATGGTTGGGATGCACTTAGTGAACTAGGAGTAGCGACAGCAAGCAAAACAATTGTATGAGTAGATACTAAAATAAATAAGACGATGATCAAACAATTGGCGCTTACATTTAGCACTTGTGTGGTGGTAGATTGTATTAGACAAGTCTTTGAATAAACGCATTATTTCTTCATCAGTACCTACAATGATCACTAGAGGATTGCAGATACAGTAATAAGCCTGAAATTATAATTAATAATCACGGATTGTACATGAAACGTAATCGAAAATAAATCAACGTTTTAAATAAGTCTTCTCCTTAGAGCATTTACAAATCTAAGGTCTTCACACACAAAATGGTTCGCATAATGGCTCTCTTCAGCAATGCTCACAGGTTTACTTCTTTAGGCTTAAAATGCTATTTATGATTGCTCAACTTCTTGCTGACGTGAAATGTCACTAGCAAAAACGATAACACATTTTAAGCATAGATAGCATTTAAAACAAACTTTATGAGTAGGGCCCGTAAAACTAGGCTAAAAAATGTATCCAAAGAGTATTAAACTTGATCGACTATGAATTGAATTCAATGGCATGCAATGAAATAGGCTTTATTGTCATATCATGTGTAATAAACACTGTTTTCAAAATGCTTGTGTAGAAAAAAACAGGCTTAAGCGATGATTAAGTTATAAATGAAAAGGGAAAGCCCTGAAAGCCATTGTTTACTAACACCCCGCTAGATGCCATGACCGCACACTCGGCCTGTCAATATCACGTCTACCTCACACGTGGTGGCGTATTAATAAACGCTGCGCAAGAGTGGCGCGTGCAGTGATGTAACTGCGTAGCTGTACTGTTATGGATTTTGTGCTGAACAGGGCTGCTTGCAGTTATTTTGCATTGGTATTTATTCTGCTAAACATATCCTTGCTGCATCATATTTTGACAGTTGTAGTCTTAGAGAGTCTATGCTAATCAATAAGGATGGCCAACAATTATAATGTTTGAAGAATGATAAGAAGCAACGAAAAATTAATATGTTCCTGTTAACTCTAATATTGTCTATCTAAAATCAGAACTATTATTTTTAGTGAATTGTTTAATATCGAAGGCAGAATATTTAAATTTTTCTGTGCAACTTTAAATATTCTGCCTTCGATATTAAACAAGGTACCTGTGTAACTTTTATTGCAGTGCCAGTTCCAATAGCTGTTATGTTGTGCTAGCCCTAGTTGTGCACTCATTATATTCTATGTCTATGTCTATATCTAATGTTGTTTTCTACGATAACAAGATACTTTACCTACGTAAATGAGTTGACACTTTCATTTATAACCAATGAAATGAAAGTTATCACTCTCTGGTAAATGTCGCGTCATTATACTGCGCAGTTTTAACGCAAGCATTATGTCTATTTTCTATTACTTTATTGCGTTTCATTGATAATTTACATTTATTAATTTGTTTGTTTTCATCAAAATTTTAATTATTGTTATTTTATGTGTCCTGCTTGCGATTAACATTTTACATCATTATTTTCTTAGGTTACTGTTTGTTTAGTATCAAATAATTTGTAGCAGTTTTGTTATATTTTGTCATTGTCATCAAATTACACTAATTCGCCTTCTTTCACTAGCTCAAGTAAATTTTTACTTTTATTTTCCTTTTTACCATTACTTACCATTTCTGTTAGAAATGATTTTAATCTTATCTTCATTCTCGTGAAGGCAAATGTTTGTTAGCCTTGGTACGTTCTGAAGCTAAAGACGACTAACGACAATACCAGAACCGTCCCCTGAAGCACGCGGTAGTACATTTATAAATTACCACCATTTTTAGAAGCTACAATACTAGATAAGTTTAGCGAATTACCACTCTACTCTACTCACTCTACTCAGTAAAGAAAAACGAGTAGCCGGGAGAGGCCTATGTTCAGCAGTTGACGTCTTCAGGCTGTTAATGATGATGATGAAAGAATGAAATATACTGGAATTTAATTGGATTTAATTTGCGATTAGTGAAAGAATAGTATTTTATACCGTTTATAAGGTATGTATAGGTTTAGATCTCTGGCATTACAAATCTCTTCTGCGAAACGATCACAGCATTCTAACACAACTATATAAAATCACACAAAATCTTTCCTGGATCACACCATTCAGCGAGTTTTGTCTCAATATATTTCAGTTTTGGCACGAACCGACTACACGTAGTATCGACATACTGGAATCGTGCTATTTCTCCTCGGCGCTCACCATTCTTTTACCAAGATAACTAGAAATTGGATCTGGAGAGAATAATGTAGACTTTAAAGGATTTAACGGTATCGTCGTATCTTTTTGGGCATCTTTGCTGGCAACACAGCTAGCCAGTTTCAAGCGTGAAGCATGGTTAGCCGTGGCTGGTTATTTTTATGACTCATTTTCTATTTATTTATACTAGGTACTAAATATTTTCACAATAAGGCATAGATACATTTGTAGATATTGAGCAGTTGATTGATGGCCCTTTATTTAATGTTGAGATGATAATATTCATTCTAGAAAGAAATTGTTTGTAAACAAACTCTGTAAAAACAAGCCAGTCGAATTATCAAGACAAATTATTGCTTACAACAAAACTAATTAAGTATTAATATGTCGGTCTACAGCAATTCATTATCTATTCTATACCTACGAACTGAATACAGCTATATCTTCAATCCTAGGTTCATATTCATAAACATATTGATACTATCCATAATTTTTTCTTTTTCTAACATCGATTTAGCGATAGATTGTTTACCATATTATATCAAAGACAGTTATAACTAAAAAAATTATAGAAGGTTGAGGTCCTCAAATTAATCTTTGGTAGTATAGGTATCGAAGACTAAATTAATCTGCTCTGTCATGTCTACAATTTTAGTAACGTTATCAACAGTTAGCAGAATATATTCTATTCTATAGTACTACGTACCCCAGCAACGCACAGTTGTTAGTCATAGTTTGTATAGGTATTATCCTCGATGCATTTACTCAAGTAGTTAATTAGTGAACCAGTTATTTAATGCAAATTTATTAAAAGTAAGTGTTATAGTATTTGGGCCACTAGGTTACAACGAATATGTTAAAAAACTATTTGCATTATGAACGGTGTTACTTAATGCTAATAGCTTTATTTGGTTTGAATTGGTATAGTAACAAATAATAGGGGTCTAATAAATTTGTTTAATGGGCATAAGCATCCTGTGTGGGAATGGATAAGAGTTATGGAGAACTGCTAATTTTATCGTCAATAAACAATGTTTGCAAAGAATGGTTATGGTTAAACGAATCTTTGGTAATAAATAGGCGTTCGTACTAGAAAAAACTGTGTAGAAGATTATTTTATCAAATATCATTTATCTTTACACGAGATGAAGAAAAAGAAGATTTATCTTTACAAGATTTCTTAATTCAGTATGCCTCCATAGCTTATAAGTAGGCTGCATTATTTGCATTATTTTCTATACCAACACTACCAGATTTAAAAAAAGAATGAAATATATGAATTCCAAATAATACTAAGAGCAAAAGCACGATTGTTTTTCTATTACACCATTGCATAACTATATCACATTCTCACATAAGTATGAAAATATCACGTGGCTGTCGACACTGGATATAGTCGCAAAGGCGACAATAATCAAATGTACACTGCCTAACACGGGGTTAGGTAGTATACAGTTACTGAACCTATCGAGAAACACCTACGCAGTAAGATAAGACGTACAAACAACTAAACGAAACACAATACTTTACTTCACAAGTTTTAGTGTTAGAAAGTAAGAAAACGTACCGTACATTAAAGTACCTTAAAGAACTATAGGACAAGACAAAAGACAAATGCCAATGAAGATACTGATAACGACGGTAATAAATTAATTCAATGAATGGAAATTCTAATAAGACATTAATAGTAAAAATTTAGTAATTTTACTTACTTTGTAACATACAATAATGTAACTACACTCAGTAAAAATAAATTAGTAAAGAACGAACACTAGTAAATTCTGTGATTTGACTAACACGTGTAAGGTCTTCCGGGCTTTACCTATTTATAAAGCAAAGATGACAAGATTTGTGAGAAATTGAAACTTAACTGATGTATTGATTGCGTTTATAGTTGTTTTGGAAAGTAATCAACTTACTTGCATTTAATGACTAAAAATATTATTAGTGTCAAAATAAATAAGTCGTATAATCAATGTTAGCTATAAGGAAATAATGTCCAATAAAAATGATGAATAATTGTTATTTTATATGTGTATTGAGATCAAAATGCGGTTTAAACTTATAAACCACAAAATTACGAATAAGGAAAATCAATTGTTTATACTGATTTATAAAAAGATTCTACTTTTAATATGATATATCAAATAATTCTAAAAGAAACATTATTATAAGACATTTATAAATCAACAACTTCAAGGCTTTAGGTATGTAGTTAGTTTGAACTTTAATGTTAATATAGCAGTAATACTGGGAATCAATAATGAATAAAATGATGATGAACATTTAGACACAGCTAAGCGAACGTGAGCAAAAACACCATCACAACAACAAAATCATTAAATCAATCCATTCGTTACACTACATTAGCCACACTGAGGATCATGTAGCAAAGCAAATTATAGCAGCTAGACTTCGAGAAATACTAATAATTAATCTTATTAATATGTTTTATGATTAGATCATTTCTGGTCACATTATTTATTTCTTTTTGCCTTTTTTTATCGCAAGTCTAAAACGTATAATTAAATACCTAACAGTTTGTTATACTAGAGTCAAGAACTCGACATCAACTTTATAAAATATTTTCATTCAAGTGATGATGATGATTTAAAAGTTAAACTGTGAAGCTAGATTATATCCATAATGCACTAACATTTATTCTTGAAAACCGGAATAGCAACGTCATAGTTTCCACTCAAGAATACGTTTCTACCCTTTTATTAATCTCCAGGTTAATAACATCTCCAAAGCCGCTGGGATATTGAACCCAGCAACTAAATGACACAGCACATGGGAATAAAAAGTCACAACAGTAATTTTCCGTATAACGTTTGGAATAATTTCACAGCGACGCACTACCTATATATTTGTGCTAACGGAGCTAAACTCGTAGATGTACCATGGGAACCTGTTACTACCAAGCCGTACAACCACGCTCATGATCTTTATGACATTCAATATAAGGTTGAAATTGTAGATCCAAATTTAGGAACCTACTAAGGAAATGAATTAGAACTTATGCTTTATGATCTTAGACATAAGGTTCATTTCGTTGCAGTCGTCATGCGTGTAGGATATGGTAGTAAGTACCAGCTAGGGATTTAATTACTAGTGTAAGTATGGGATAGCGGTTTTGCTCAGCTGTTCAGGACGTGTTATAGGGTAGATGAGTTTTTATGGTCACGTCATGATGTACAAATGTCGTAATACCAAAATGAACCTAAAATTGTATACAAGGTAGGGCAAAATATTGAAACCTCAGATTGAATTTGTGTAAAATCTTACAATTTATTTGGTAAATTATTTTGGAAAAGTACAAAATCAAATCTGGTGCAAAATAGAGTCAAGAAACACCACAGCCAAGTGTTGTTCTCTTGCCAAAATTACTGCACACTGTAATTTTCTTTCTTCTTTAAAGTAATGCACTTCATATTTTCCCTTTAAGAAGGGCCTAATGTTTCCTAGAAACAAAAGGTACTAGTATTTTGTCCATCTGTATCTATATGTCCATAAATGATTCTGTATGTCGTTATTTACATAGGAAGATTTTTAAAATTACAAACTACATAATAGTGTCCAGTTTTCCTTAACTGAACGTGAATGCTTCAGGTCGAGGAGCATTAATAACATTGTGTATGCGCTTGGCCTAACTTGGCTGTACATTTTGTCACGACCACAAGCAACACAGAAACGTAATTATAAATACATTACATTACAGTGAGTGCTTTACTGTCGACCGCGAGGAAACTAGAACATTATTCTTTTCCTCAACGCGGATTACACTTACCACATTGTGTTACCCAAATCTCTAGGAAATAAAACGAATAAAACAATTCAACACACTTTAGTACATTTATACTTACTCAATTTTCATTTGTCAGTCTCTAAATAAACGAATCTCGTGGATACAAAAAGAGAAACCTTATGTTTCAAAATTCAATATATTCTTATCTCGGGAGCTACAAAAAGAATTTTGTAAGAGGGACCGGGCGCCGGCGGACAAAAGGATAAAAGATGTGTAATAAAGAAATCATACCTACATACTAAGGAAAATTGCTTGATTTTCTGACCCAACAACAACGGAGTGAGTCGCGTATGCAGAGACATCGATGCCAAAACTTTGGGGCAAAGTAATTACACTAATGACGGTAGGGAAGCGAGTTGATGACACGCCATCCTTAATAGCACTCTCTAAGTCTCCTGTTAATTTACATGATGAGCCAAGAGACAAAAGGAATTCTACTCACTCTAAAGATCAAAACGTAGCAAACATACAAATTAAACCTTACTCAAAATTGAATTATGTCTTAAGGACAACTCTCATACAACTTAAAATTAGTTTGATTCTCGAACCCGTAAACAGATGGTCGCGAGTCTTTTGTGTTTGACTGGAGTCCAAGTTTTCGCTGTTAGATCAAAGGTATTAAGTTTAGTGCGCTCTCGAAAAGGCCCCTTTCTTTCATTTCCTTGGCATCAGAACTTTTCTTATTCCCCGAAGCTGGTGTTCGGGAAATGGAAGACATTACAGAGTCAATAGACGCCCTGTATAAACCAAACCGAACGGTAGAGTCAATAAGATCCTCTCTTTAGAGTCCTCGTTTAACCTAACTTCTGGCTTTCGATGTGATCCGAATCAGTAAGTGGCCAGCACTTAGTTCCACTTTACAAACTGTGCTTGTTAATCAGTGCTTATCAATCATGTAGCTATAAAAGGATTTAGGTTAAGTCCCGATAAAATGGGTCATACTATGAAAACACGATCAGAATAGTCATGAACTAAACGTTTGATACGAAGTCAGATGTATTCCCAAAGCAATTATAACATGTCCAGGTAATAGCTCCTCCGGGATAGGTTGGTTTCGGTGACGTCATTCGGATCTTGAACTACCGTTTTCCATTTAGTACAGGCGAACACTAAACTGGTCATGTATTTTTCACAAGCAATATATTTGAGAAAGTCTGACTTGTGCATAAAACGGCAACTCGACGTGACATAAAAAGAAGCTAAAAGGGGTCATTCGAAATGTCAAATGGCTGACGCCTGACATTCAGAAGGACGTCTTTATACCCTCGTGAGTTATGTGCGAATATTATTAACACTAAGTTCCAACATTGATTTTTCTGGTGTCACCGCGTTCAAGAAACTTTGTGAAGCATTTATTGATAAAGAGAAGAGACAAGACAGTCAAGTTGATATTCAAACAGAATCTGTCGAAAGTTGGAAACGGCGCACACGGAAAAGGCAAGTCAGAAAATTCTTTGCATCCGCGGGTAAAGTTGGTTGCATCAGCGGTCCCCAAAGGCGCTACTTGTCTTGTTCCCGGGAATTTCACTCGAACATTTTGACATGCATTCTGTACATTGCGGTGCATGTTGTAAAGCCATCGCCAGATGTTTCAAATCAATACATGTAATACTCGTCCGAAACGGACGCAGATGCGATTCGTCCGCGAACGCCCACACCAATACTTTGTTGTTTTAAATTGAACTTTTTATTTACAACGAACAAAGTGGTCGCGTTTTCAAAGTTGTAAATGTTGAATTTATTGCTCGCATACGCTTAATAAAAACTACGTACGGGTCGTAATATAACCGAGGCGCTTTCAAGTGCCCGAATCGCGGGAGCGTTTTTAGTTCGGACGCTATTAATAATAGTGCTTTTACGAGTCTTTACGAATGATTACTTAGTTTAATGCTTACTATGATTAGGTGAATGAATCTTAAAGTATACAGCTCGGTTGTTGGGAAAACTCTTTCATTTATAGAGTCGTACAATAACATTGTAAGGCTAAATATGTTTTACGTCGAATCTAACACATTTTAACAATTTGATTGCTTGCTTACACGACTACATCAAACGTATCTTTTAGGCCAGAAAACTAAGCCAAAACCTAACCTAACCCTGGTTTTTGTAACCTTATAAAAGATTTGCACGAAAGAAGTAGCTCTACCCGATTTTTTTTATAATACTAAGTATTGCCAAACTAGCATTACCAATGAACATGAGCTAACACTATTAGTCACCGGGCCTCAGAGACTTTACGCGAATGCATCCGGACTACGTTGTTTGCAGCGAGCGCGCCAGTCCCACGGGAGTCGGCGCGCAAATATTGGCATTGTATTAGCCGGAACGACTGTAACGAGTCACTTCCCTACTTTTCTTTTTACAACTACACTTTGCAACTACACTATGTTTTTTTGGGTAATGTGGAGCGCTAACGAACGTAGGATCGGTGCCCTGGCTTTATGTACAATATTTATTTATTTGTTTTTATTTTAAAACCTGTTACATAGTTATTTTAAATCAGCCCTGTTATTTCTACTTTGCGTAAAATGCATACGCAATGGTTTTAATTTATTACTTCTATTTTGATTCAATATTTAGAATTATATCATTTCCTCGTTTTTATGAAATTGGTGTTAGCATTTCAATAGGATGTTGAAATTCTTGCTGTACCTATTCAACAAATGTATCTTTCATCTAAGGAGGCAATAAAAAAGTTTCAATAGAAACAGTCGTGCCGTCGCCATATTTCGCTCAGCTTTCGCCATAAATCGCCAGAATTGAGGCTCATCTGCATATCTTGGGGATCGTCTGAATTTAGAGGCAGAACTGTCAGTTTGCACGACTGCTTTAAAGGTCCAATTACGCGTAAAACGCGAAGTCGAAATGAATTCTACAGCGTTTATAAAGTCGAAGTTGACTGTTTGATTACGACCCTTAGGTATCCCTTAGGAAATAAACTTTATATTCTTGGAAAACATAACTTCACCTCAAAACGCTACTTTTCACCAGGTATAAATTAGTAGTTAAGATCGTTCTATGAGTGCAAAAAACTTTGATTTTCTGCCGATCGAAAGAAAAATGTTTTGTGTCAGTATTTCAGTAATTTTATTAAAAAAGTCTTCTAAAAAAAAATCACATAATATAACTTCTGGAATAAATGTGTAATAACGTTTGAATTTAGAATATGACCAGTAAAGAAGTTTACTGCTGAAACAGGAGTTTTTGTTTACTGCATTAGTCAACGAAACGTTAATTATAATTCCATTTATAATCCATTAACAATCATAACACGAACCAATGACAAACTTATAAACAACTTGAATGAACAAGATGTGGGTACTATGTTTCAAAACCAGTTGCCCCATGAAAAATAACGCGTGAAAACTACAATTCAAGTAATAACTTGAAATAAGCGTGTTAACCATTCTGGTATTCTAATTTTAAATTCGAGAAATAGTAATAAGTTGAAACAAGTTAAAACCATTTAAGAGCTCTTGCCATATTCGGCAAGACTTAAGCACAATCGAGCTGCTGGCATCAAATTGAAGTTCAAGGTTGTATTTATAAATACATGTTTCAGCTTCCTTGTGCCGGTTTCGCTATAGTCTTATTTTACCTGTATCTTGCATAGTAACTTTTATTTCATCTGAATCAAGATTTATTTTTCCACGACCGAAATATTTCATACTTGGAAAATTGTAAAAAATTACTTCAGATAATAATTTAAATAGATACCAAGATATGAAAAAAGGATTTCTACGAAGAGTTATCTATTATATTTAGACTGTAGTTTATTACTTACCTATCTTTTCACATCAGGTACGTTAACACTACTTGCACAACGCAATATCTTTTAGAAAGCCGTAGACACGGAGGTGGAGTAGTAACTGGACAGATACTGTGATATACCTAATATATATGATAAAGCTTTATTTAGATACAAACGGTAGTTCTGTCGTAGTTTAGAATTACGGTAATGGTGAATCAAATCGAGTCTTTGCGGATACTCAACAACCTACCAAAGACAATAATTATTTATAATATCCGTCTGATAGAACGGATGTTTTCAAGCAGCTTGCGTAGAGTGGAGTGATCATCGGTGACGTCAACTCTATAAATGTCAATGTGAGCCAAAGTGCATCGAACCAATCCCGAGTGCAATCAAGCCAGACCGGTTGGACGGGGCCTTAATATTGAATTAATATAAGCGATTAAGAGGTGTAAAGAACAAGATATTTTTAAACATGATATTTTGATATGGTAATAATTATGTTGCAATTACATAAATTATGATGCACTAAGTAGTTTACAAAAGTAAACAAAACACCAGTAACCTTAATGGCAATTTCAAATAAGTATCATTTGTGTCATTACAAAATATAAGAACACGAAAATAAAATATTATACTTAATAACATTGCTCAATATTAATAAAATCATCTATATCATAATTTCAATATAGTATCATCAAGCAAAATAAATATTATTAAACCAATTGTACTAGATACACTCAAGACCTCCATCGTCTATCTAAATCCATTGTTAAACCAATCGAAATGTCTACCAAAGTTCACGGTTACGATGCAATCCTGAATCGTACCACAATTACATTAATTGACAGATGCAAGGTAAAAAAAGCAAAGTGCCATGGTTCAACTTCTAGCACAAATAAAAAAGACTTGAAAAGTTTCAAGAGACATCGAGACAAGAAGAGATTGTTATAAGTTGTTGCGAACAAAAAAGACTCAAAGGCTGTCGCTTGCGGACTTTCAATGGAAGTAATTGGTTAAGAAAAAAACTTTTAAAATTTATTTAAAAAGAGTAATGAAATAAATAATTAAATAAATAAATAACGGCCAACGATCACATACATAGATCCTGAACCCTAACTAGGATTCCCTGTATCTAGGGACCCAGGAACTACGAGGACCATGGTCCCACAACACCCAGACACAGAACAAGTATTTGCGCTTTTTTTTTCGGGCACAAATACTTGTCCTGTCGCGGGAATCGAACCCGCCACCTCCGGGTTATGAGCCGACCTGCTCAACCACCACACCACGGAGGCTGTCAAAAGAAACATTAGTAGTTCTTTTTGCATCGACACAAACAAACTTCTTATTCTTTCATACTTTTTCTTACAAATACAAGAACTATAAAATGTACTTTAAATCATTATCTAAGTTAGGAGGTACTACGATCGGTTGCTATCTGTTATACTCATAGTCGTAGTATTAAAGTTAAGTGGCATGTCCTCATTAAAGTTTCTAATGAGCCATTACTGTCCTTATTACTGCAGTGTTATCTTTAATTGTTATAACATTAGGACGAGTAACACAATAATTGTTACCTAGTAATAATAATAAAAACCGGCCAAGTGCAAGTCGGACTCGCGCACGAAGGGTTCCGCACCGTATCTATTAAAAAGAGCAAAAAAATCACGTTTGTTGCCCCTTATACATTATAATTTATTATTTTCTTCTGGTTTTTAGTATTTGTTGTTATAGCGTCAGCAGAAATACATCATCTCTGACAAACAAGCAGACAGTTGGACAGGCGGACAGCGGAAAATTGGTAGTAGGGTTCTCTTTACCCTTTGGGTAACGGAACCCTAAATATATGAGATGTTCATTTTTAAATATAATTAAAGACTTGTAGTGAAGGCCATAGTATATTATAGAGCTGAGTTAAGAACATGATTCGCATTATCTTGTTCACCAATCTGTTTTAACAGCACCTTTATTTGAATCAAATAGTATTAAAATATCAATTTAGAATATTTGGACAACGATGTATAACTATCTGAAATGCATTATATTTAGTTATTATACTTACATTTATGTTCAAAACTCGGTTGCTCAAATTCAGTCGCCTACGCTGATAGTATTTATGTCGGTAGTTGAATAAAAGAAAATTTATCGTACTTACGACTGTTTGTTTCGCAGTCCGAAAGACGCAGCGTAGGCCACCGACGCACGATCTAGTGAACACCGCGGAGAGTCGATGGATACAGGAGGCTACCAGCCTCTTAAAGTGTCTCTTTCTGATGGAGGTCTATGTTCAGCAGCGGATGTTGATGACGATGATGATGTTTCGCAGTGGTCCAGTAATATGTCCATCAACAATGTTAAAAACTGGGTATAGGTACTTTGAAAACTATAAGTACGATACGTAAATAAAAAATGCTTTTAAAATTTTTAAGAATCCTTGTACTCTTATCCAATTTCCGTCAGCTGCCTTTTGTAGGTCGGACTATACTTAAAACTTACAGATTTGGGCATCTTCGCGCTTATCTTCATCCTGTGAGTTTTATGGTGTAAGGGAAATGATAAGATTAAATCTTACTTGCTCAACCGCGCCTTTTAAGGGCTTTCATACCTTAGTCCAGACCATTTTAGAAATTTTCTACGATAGGCGTTGCTGTTTCTGAAATGTAACGTTACTTTCATCTATCATAAAAATTTATGCAGTACTAGTACTAAGATTCTAGATCGAAAGTGCAGTGAGTTGCTTATTGAACAAACATTATCAAAGAGAATTTATAAAGCTAGTATTTTGTTGGTTCGTTGAGCTGTTTCTTAGTAAATGGGAAAAAAGCGTAAAGGTAATTCATTTTTGATCAGATCAAAGAAAATAAGAGCGCTGTGAATGACCACTTTATATATAAAACTAGAGTCCAACGGGCGAAAAGAACTCTTAATTTAGTTCGTGTTTCCGAATCGAACTGAAAAAAGTCGGGTCAAATGTTTTTCTAAAAAGCAATTTAATCTAATGTTTGCTGATGTAATTCTATGTTTGTTTGTTTGGGATTCGATTCAATTAGGGATCCGATTAGCGTTAACTTTGACGCTTGATTTCAAAGATTTTATTTCACATTTTCTTTTTATAACATTTCCTATCATAGTCTCAATGGTCATTGGAAATGTCATGTATTTGTAGCATTTTATATGTACATTTAGATTTATTCTATAATTATATAACTTTATTAATTTTTTATATAAAATATAGTCAGCATTATCCTCATTATGTCTTGATACAGGCATTAAATAAAGCCATTCAAAGTAAAATATAACTCACATCCCTTATCTCACATTTCACTTAATCGAAATAAAATGTTCCCGCGCAAAAAGGAATTCCGGTAGAGCTCCGTTACAGGGGATAACACTTGAATTGACTGATTAATTTAACTGGCATCCGAAGGATTTACAATAACGTACGGGCAATATATTTTACCCTTAATGCCATTGAAATAAAGCCTGATTTTAAACGTTATCAGATGAATTATTAAAATGTTTTGCAGGTATGATATTGGCAGTGAAATATTTAGAATACCTAGGAGAAAAAAGTACGAGACTGGAATTTTGGAGCAATGCTATTTTCACAGGCTTGCACAAAATTGCATCAAAAATATTTTTGCTTGGTACTTAAACATATAAAAATTGAAATAAGAAGAATTAGTAATGGTGAACTTATAAACTTTTTCCAACAATCTTAGTACCAAAAATTTCAAAATTCACCGAATCAATAGAATCTAAACGAAAAACATGAACACTATCACAAGTATTAATTATATTTTACTTTGAACATTAAATCCTAACTTCAAGATTCTTCAAATAACAGTCAATTAAATCACGAATTCGAAAGAGAAGAACGATTTTATTTTATACAAAAAAGAAGTTCGTAGAACTCAATTAAAAGTAAAACTTTTTGCCCACGGCTAATTGTGTAAGGAACCTGTCCACAAGAGTTAATCGGTAACAAGATTACCAAGTGAATATCGGAGTGAGTTCGAACAAGAAAAGTTAGAAGGCGAAGCAAAGGCAAGGCCGGCTGAATCACACGACACGATCGAGTTCGAGACGCTTCCTGTAGTGGCTCACGATTTGGTTTTTGCGGACGGCATAGACTAAAATACTGCAATAGATGCATTAATATGGTTAAGAGATTTATTTCGCTAAATGTTTTTCGAAACATTTCGAACTATTTCATTCGAATTCTAAGATTTTGTAAAATTATCACGGGTCTTCTCAATCAAAGTAAAAGAACAGTACAATTTTTAGATCAGATAATAATAAATAGCAGAAGTTAAAAACGAACTCTGTAATCCCTTAGCTTATCTTCCATTCATGTTGCTATCAGAGAAATTGCCTCTTAGAGGATTAACACCACAATGTAGGCATTGTGCGCGCGCCGTCTTTGTCCCATCTGGGGCCTGGGCATTCTATTTCATGGCAGCAGTAAAAGCCGCGTGTAAGCCGGTTCTAAGACTGGTTTCAATTGAACAAAATAAAAGTATATCTCTTTTTTAATATACCAAAGGTCACTGCCGATAATGCACGCTGGTGATTCGTAGTTTCGAAATATGTGATACGGCTTCTAAAATTATAGGTGTTACTTAAAGTGTACTTACCGTTGTACGAGTGAAAATTGGTTTACAAAACAGTATCCACTAATGATAGATTGTCTTTAATGAGTGTGTGAGTAGATTGAAGAAATAAGTAGATAGCAATTGAACACTTAAATATACGCGTGTGTGTGTAAATAAGAGACTCAAAAACATGAATTATTCTTAATAGAATTTACGATACGATATGATTGTATTTGGAATGTGCAATTGAAATAATATCAGATATTGAATAAAAATCAACTAAAGCATAAAGTAATTCATAGCAGTAAAGCATAGTTAGGAATTTATCAAAGTACCCGATCTTTCAAAATGCGAGTCTAAAACTTTAGGGTTTGATTGATTATTCTAGAATTAGTCTGGTTTTGATCTGAACCCTAATTAGAAGCCGAGTTTGGGGCCTTGAAGGCTCCAAAGATTAATTAGTAAAGTTTTTTTACTTCACTTTAAATTGTTGTAAATCAACAAACAATACGTAGTTTGTTTAAATTATTGCGTTAAATTATTTTCTTCAGATAATAATTTCTTTTGTATTCGAGTCTTTTTGGACGTTCAATATGAAACTATATTTGCCATCGGTTCAGCCGCTATTTACCCATTTTTCCAACAGTAATCTTTAGTTTTCCGGTTTAATAAGTACATGATGTCTATCTTGGTAATGTCTGCAATATTTGTGCACAATTTTAGCCAATTTGGTTCACCCGTATTGGCGTAAAAGCCAGACATACAAAAAAAAAACAGACAACACTTGTATAATATTAGAAAGCATCAGGATAATTCGAATCAAAAGTCAAAGATCTAACAAATTAAAATGGTTCAAGTAAAATTGAAATTAAAAAGACTAATTACTTTGATAATAAAAGAGTATATGCATGAGAACGGACGTATAATCAAAAATCAGAGGCTAAAGAACCAAGCGCTGCCAAAAGAGAAATTCCTCTTTCGAAAGCATCAAGGATCGAGTGTCGTCCTTTTTAAAGACCAGTCGTAAACTTTATCGTTTTTAGCGCTCCGTACGAGAAATGAGAAAACGCCCGGCGTCCTGATACCTATCTATTCATTCTAGCTGAAATCGAAAGCTACCTTTTTATGGCGTTATAGCAAAAAGCTGCCAGTAGTTCAATTTTATTTTTTCGGTGTTGCAAAAGCTACATCAAGTCAAAACGTGAAAGGATAATGCTCTCACTTACTGCCAATGTATTAGTATTACATATATGATTCAGATAGAGCAAAGCAATTCATACAAAAATAAATAAAGCAATAAAACTGTCGATAAAGAATATAAATGGCTCGAAAATAGAATAATACTTGGCTAAGAATAAGCTGATTTGTAAACCTACAAATCTTTGACCGGAAATAAGAATCGTTGAAGAAATCATAACTATCAATAAGATTTCTTGTAAATCAGTAACGTGGTTTAATAGACTAGACGTATGATGCACATTAACTATAAAATATAAAATAGGATAAACTTTCGAAGAAACTGCTCATATTTTTTTATTACTACAATTTATTGTACAGCATATTCAAGGAGATTTTGGTGTACCAATTTTAGTAACATCATGTATTAAAGAAAACCTTGATACAAAAGGTTCAACAAAGAATGTTATCCATCCCACCACCGCCCCAAAAGAATCGGGCAACAAAAGTAAGTAAACGGCGATAATGAGTAATTCCCCACACTCCTGCATCGGTATCTAATCAAACTTGTACAATGGAGTTTCTACCGAAATACCTAATCAGGGGAGCTAATCTCAGAAAAGTTTGGAAATCCAATCAGCATACATAAATCTCTGTTAGAAGATAAAGATCCTTAATAAATTACTTCGAAGTTTTAGAATAAATAAGCAAACCCGCGCTTAACGTGTTAAATTAGCTGAGTTGTGTCCTTTACATATATTTTCTGCACTTACACTGAGCAGCAAAATAAAACCATATCTAAAAATCAAGTGATAAAAATGACGTCATCAAGTTTAAGACCTGATAGTTTAAAATTACCAAAATATATCTTGATAAGATAAAACGAAGTGTTGAAGTCACGACTGGATAAAACGGTCAATATTATGCACTAAGTCGTGATAAGCACGAATGCACAATGCTAAATGCAAGAACAGCAATAAATTGGTAAAAAGTTGGTGTCAATGACATTTTAGATAACCGGAAGACGACCAAGGACAAGATCATCAATATAACTTTGAGCTTTGATTAAATACGTCAAATAGGCAAACATTGTGACATTCTGAAGAAAGATAGTTTAATGTATTCACCAATAGCCTCCACATAGCCTTAAGCCTTAGCCGCGGGGAGCCGATGGAAGCAGGAGGCGAGCAGCCGCTCTAAGTGGCGCTCCCTGGGGGAGGCCTATTTTCAGCAGTGGACGTCTTCAGGCTGTTAATGATGATGATAATGACCTTACACATAAATAGATTTAACATGTTGATACTATTCTCATCTTTCAAACGTAGATATTCACAAAATAATTCAAGTTGTGTATTATGTAGAAATATATTCCAGACTTTTCAATTCACAAAAAGTCAGGCGTCGACGAAAAAAAAATAAAAAGTAATAAACAAAACCTTATTTGGAAAATTCAACTGGAAGATATACGGTGTATTTTTGTTATTTGAACATGGCAAGTTGTTCGTAGCGATTTCAACTTGCATCACCGCGTAGTCTGGATTACAGCTATTTGCCGTTTCAGACTTTCTGTTTTCACATAATATCATGGTTTTGCAAGTTCCTTGTATGTTTTAGACTAATACTTTATCATAAGCCGTCTGATTTGGCGACCCTTACCTCTGATTATATATTTCCTATTCTAGGTAAATAATACAATCAGCTGTGTGAAAAATATGACCAAATGTAACCTTAATATAGACAATAAAAGCTGAAATACAACATACTACTTGTACTTATAAATGTACGAGAAGGATTAGCCACGGAAACCTTTTAAAAACTTTGGTTATCCTGACAAAAGGATTGTCTTACAAACGTCTAGACTCCGTTTGATACTCTTGTAAGACTATCAGGTGCAATGAATGTCTTCTAGTTTGGTATTTGAATTCAAATTAATTTGTGTTTTCCGTTTTGTGAAATAAACGACTGATAACTCATCAATTACCTATATTAAACTACAGAAATGTTATGAAACCGTAGAATATAGCACCTAAAGTAGGTTAAAAAACTTTTAGTAAATATTTTTCCGGTAACGGCAACTGTAACATCCACTGTGAAAACAACCTCAACTTTTTCTAGAACAACTGTGACTCCGCTAACTCTGGCTGTAAATATACGCGGTAGGCAATGTTTGTCTGTACACAACAGTAATTTTCTTAGGCAACACTCACCGTTCTCTATAATGGTGCTATTAAAACACCACCCACAAGTGTAGGTAGAGCAAATTGCCTTTGCCGACGTGAGTCCGTATTTTACAATCAAAACGTTGATTTGTTCAGACCTGCCAACGGTGCATTAGGGTACATAAATTTGCTTACTTAAACGATAAACTTATGCGAGGAAAGCGAACGCGATTGTTTAAAGGTAACCAGCGGTCTTAAATGTTAATTTATTGCTACGAAATTGTTTTGTAACATACTGGCTGAGGAATATCAATTCAGACTTATTATCCTGAAATACAAGGAATGCGAAGTTTCGTGAGCAGCCGCTGTAAGAGCGAACATTATAGTAGACAAGCACGAATGAAAAGCTCACAGTTTTCTAGGAAATGTTTGTGAAGTATTTAAAAATATTCCGAGGCTTTCAAACACATTCACAAATTATTGTACCGAAGCGAAGGCACGAGTAACCTTGGACGAAAAGAACAGTTGACTGTATCTAAGCGGCTATATGTTTAGAGCTCGGCAAAAAATCCTGCAAAAAATAAGCGAAGCCAAGTCCACAATTCGCTCAACGCTCAGATTATAACGATCCGAAACACCGCCCTTGGTTTCAAAAGGTTTTTCAAACCAAATTTTAAACCGTTCCGTTTTAGCCAACCGACCTTCTCGAGGATAATTTTATATTTATTCTGGTCGTGATGGAATTAGATAATTGCAGAATCTATTGTATCAATAACTAGTTATGTTGCAAATGATACTATTCTAATCGTTTCCTTATATTACAATCATAAATTTTACAGCAAACCAGTCAAGGATAATGTAAAGGAAAACATTCGTTTCCTAGCTCTAATTATAAGTGATCATGATGATGCGTTTTCCTGCAAGTTTAAAAACTGTGCGAATGACCGAACATTGTAATTTCCTAGTAGCAAGCTCACACTAACGAAATATCCTAAGTGCATACGAGAAAGGCCACGCACACAAACAAGATGGATGACTAAAAATACGTTATTACGAGTTGACATTGAAATGTTAATGCACTCTGAAGTTCTTGGGCACGTTTCATGGATATTTTGCTCGAAAGGTGGTAGTAAAATCATAACTCTTTTTATTTTATCGATTGTTTTGACTGCTATAGCCTCGATTTTGTGTTGAACCGCGTGAGGGAGTGCGTATAAAGCGATAATGCGAAAAATATTGTATCGGGTGTCATTGCTCCCGAAATGATTTGCGTAGAGCGGCAGACGTGACCGAGTCATCGTTCGGACTATGCAATTTATCTGTGAAGATTCGCCAGTAAATTTTATTCTATATTGTTCGCTTCCAAATTTTACGGTACGTTAACTAGTTAAGTGCTGATACTTCTTGTTTTACGATCGCTTAGTTTATTGCTTTGCAATTTATTTTTCGATACAGTTTTCGTTATTAATCTCGATTCGATTCCCGGAGTAGCGTTTTACTAGATTGGTGTACGTGATCTTTTTGGCTTTTTAATTGCGCAATATGAACTAATGCTAAAATATTTAAGTTTGTGTTTATCGTCTAATTGCCCATGATAATGTTTTATAAGGTTTAAAACATGCTCAGACTTGTATGGTACCTATTTATTAGCTGTTGACATTGTAGGGGGAGACACCTCTTTAGAATCTTAATGCCTGGTAGATACTCTTTCTTTATTTTTCTGATAAATAATATAATAGAGCAGTTTGTATTTAATTGTATGTTTATGGACGTACAAGACTCCTGTTGAAATATATATTAGCGTATGTATGCAAACATGTGAAAACATAATTGCATTACTTTGCCAAAAAACTCATCGCATTGCACTTACATTTTTCAACAAAATATTATTCCTTTTTAAAATGCTCGTATCTTCTGAAACAGTTAAGTTGTGTAGTTCCCGGTTGCATGTTAGTGCATCATTACTTCTCGTTAGTTACTGGTTTAGTAGGAGAATTCAATTTCTCGGTAACGACCGTGTTGGTCAATTGATGCTTACTTTGATTACCACGTCACTCACCGAACTACAAATTTAAACTAAGAATTTATTTGGAACAAAGATTTAGTAGTAATGTACCTACTATGAACACACTATTTACATTATTAAGATTTTCTTTGACATTAATGTTTCTATACTTATCATTAACCTATATTATAATCAGTAGGTTTTATATATCAAGCGTGTTGGAGTAGATTATAAATTGTTCATAAATTTACATAGCAACAATTTTTAAAATTAATATAAATAACTAACTTTTAGTATTAATTTTCACTTGCAGTTTGACAATATTGTTAATAGAAATACTAAGATTGACGATGATAGCAATACTATTTCTTTAAAACTATGACGCAATAAATTTTCATTTTTACAAATTTAATGAAATAGGTAGGCATAGACACACCTATGGTTGGTTGAATGATTTGCCTCCAAGTGCTATACCTAAATGTATTCTTATCACGTCCTATCTAAAAATATTGTGATGCCTATTTAGGTATATTGAGGAAGGTTTTCGAAGTGCGTTATCGAAATCGTCACAGAAAAACATGTTTACAAAATAAAATAACATCGTTTTAGCCATGTGTTGACCGTTTTACAAGCGATAAAATTATACTGCGCACTTTTTATTTTTTATTATTGCGTTATTTGTTTTTTCTCTCGTTATACTACATTTCAGATTTGTTTTCATAATATGTCTATTTTTTATCTTAGTTACTCTTGGTCGATTTTTTTATTTAGTATTTATTACGTTTTAGATCCAGATTATTTTAGATCCATTTTTATTTATTGATTTAAGTTTTAGTTTGGAAATAAATTATTATCTTTCATCATTTGCAGGTAATTATAAAAATTAAACTCATGATTATTTTAATTTCCCAATACTTAGATTTTGTGAAAGCATTTTGGCAAGTTCCTAAATTTTATTTTAAAATACATTTCGATTAATACATTTTATTGCGAAATAATTTTTATGTAATGGGCGGATGAGTTTCTCGTGCTAAATAATTTAACTGTTAAATATTTTAAATTGATTTTTTAGTTGTGTATATAGGTGTTGAATTTTTATATTTATTAATATTTAATGATTATTGTTATTTTATTTTTTTGTTATTATAAATTTTGTACAAACTTCAATATTTTTTTCTAAAATAGACTTACCTGAGTGGCATCCGTGTAGGGTGTAGACGAATTCTTGTCGACGAGTTGCGACCCAAACACCACTCCACTCGACGTCGGAGTCATGGACCTTACATCCGAAACTTGCTGGGGCACCATTTTGTTTATCCAAAAAAATAGCACAGAAAAAACACAGTTCACGTATTGCACTTAAAAATACACTAAAAATAATTTGTTCAAGTTTTTAAAAAGTTTTCAAAGTTTTTTAAAGCAGTCCGAACGGCGCGACCAACAACCTCTGTTTGCTTCCGTACCGTGGCCTCTCGGCGGACGAAGCTCCTGAGACTTCCCAGTATCTGGAAACTATCCTCAGAGCTTTCTCTTCTAGAACGGATCTGCTACTATCTTCTTCATTAACGAACAGTCCAAAAGTCATAATTTTAGCGGGGTCCCGTCCGCAGTTCAGTTAGCACTGCGGGGCGATCGTGGCATAATCAATCGGGAGATTTGTTTTGCTCTGTGGCTCTGGCGGCTACGTGCGCACTCCGCGGTGACAGCGAACGTACTGGCGTCTGCTGAGCGGCAGCCGTGCTGTCAATATACCCGCGCGCTCAGCTGTTCTCTCCGCCCGCACCCCGCGCCCCCGCTCTGCATTCGCACTTGGGGAACGAATGCGAGCGCACGCAGCCTTAACTCTGATTGCATGCGCAGCGCCCTTAACTAGTTGCGTCCATGATTTGGTACTAACTTCGCTACAACTATATTTCAGTTCTTTGAACAATGCTCGCTGATGTGTAATGCTAATGTTTTACTCTTATGAGAGCTTCGACTGGTTGCCTTTTAATGCAGTTTGTCTTAGTTACAACTATAAGGGAGAAGAAACACTGAAGTAGGTAGATTATCTTTGATATTATAATTTTTCTATATCTCATTAATAATTTTTTGTAGGATATTGCAGTAAGTCACAAGCCTATTTTTTTTATTTAAGTTTACAAAATATGTTCGTACAACTTTTGGTAGGTAATTAGTACGTAAGTGTTTGAATCATCGTCGTAAACTCCTTTGATACATACACAACACATAGGTACATAATCTAATACGTCTATTCTATAGGTATTATGTATATTTATGTATCGTATTCTAAATAGGTTTGGTTACATAACAATAAGTATATAACATGGGCGTGTCTAATGTACTGTTTGCCTTTATTTGTCTAATAATATGCACTTGATGACTAGCGGTGGCCTGTGGGTTCACTTGCAGTTTGATTTCAGGAATTGCATAATTTTCCGGAGTAAATGGTGGCTTATAATTTTTTAGTTTTTGTATCGGTAGGTATTCAGCCATTGGGGAAGATAGAAAGAAACACTTTATTTGACATGAACATACAAACAAATACATAACTTTCAACTTTTGTCTATTAGCAGGGAAGTAGAGAAGTATAGGATAGAATAGGGAGGGACAGAATTTGACGTACACCTCGCGTCACCTGCGTTGCCGCGTCAAAGAGTCATAGAGTCATAGTAGAGTTGTTCACTATCAATAATATTAGTACGACGAAACAACAGATTTATGTAAATAAAACTTATAACCAATGCCTTAATTGCTCAATCTTGTCAGATGTTTTCAGCAAATGTAACCAAAGTGTAAAAGTAGGTAACACCCAATTAAAGTTTATTTAAAAATCCGTACATGATAGATGAAAACAAAAATACTAAAACTTTGATCTCTAAGAATAGGTACATACAGATAAAAGACAAATTGAGCTGAATTATTTAAATTCGTTTCGCATTTTCTTACAATAATTTTTTTTAATACACGAATTATAATTAATGCTAATTATTATGCTAGTATTTATATTATGTTAATTAAGTCTTAGAAATAAAGTCATGCTGATTAAAAAAATACTAGCTCTTCCTATCCTATAAAATCATACTGTACGCCTAGCACGAATATTTACGCGCGCGTAAGTGTAACGTTAACGTGAGGCAGTTGTATGGGGCGCTGGTAAAATGCCATACAACTGCTTTACGTTAACGTTACACTTACGCGCGCGTTAATATTTGTGCTAGGCCTACTGACGAGAAGAGTAACGCGTGAAAGCGATAAAAAATACAGTTAACAGTTACAGTTATAATCAAGCAATCATTAATAAGGCGTTAGGTCTTTAATTCTGATATAATTTAAACAAAACATTACATAAATAATCACACAAAAACAATCAAAAAATCATTACTCTTAATGGATTGTAAATGTTTCCAGATGCATTACAACTACCGACTAATAGGTAATACTGATATACCTACACCCACAGTATTTCTATATTAAGCTGGTGTTAGTTTTATAGAAGGAAATACCGCGTTGTTTTAAATATGCCTAGATAGGCAACGTTCTATTATGGACAATATAGTCACCAAATTTGGATACTAGAATTAATTTACGCCTTATTTGTAATTAATTAACTCTACATTCTAGCGGCTTGTTTCCGCCTTTCAAAATTGAGCTATTTATTAACGACTTTAAAAAATGTGGTCGGTAATCAATTAAGAGATTAATTATGAGCATAGAGAATTAAATTTGTACACCAATTCAGGTTTTGACGTTTTTGCCCTAAAAACTGAGATAGACTATATCTAAGGAAGCTGCATTAACAGCTTACCATGGCTACGTGTCGTCTATTCTGAGATATGGAATTATAATGTGGGGAAATTCAGTCGATTTTGATAGAGTATTTAAAATTCAAAAACGATGTATTCGTGTGATGAACCAGGCCTGGTTTCAGGATAGCTGTAAACCACTATTTAAAAAATGTTACATCCTTCCTCTGCCATGCATCTACATCAAAGAAATTTGTATTTTCTTTAAAGATAATTCACTTTTTTTCCATAAACGCAGTGAAATTATTAAACGACAGAAAAGAGCCAAATTTGTTAACCTCTGCATCAACCTCCTTGTCGTAATCGTAAAGATATATATATATGAAAAATGTCTACAATATGTTCATATCAATATATAACTGTATACCTAATGATTTAAAAATATTAACAGGCAATTTATTCAAGAAATCTTTTTATGACTGGTTATTACAACACACATTTTATAGTGTTAAGGAATTTCAAATGTACTGCAACAAAAATACTTTTTAATATTTGCACACTTGCATGCAAGTTTAAGTTGAGCGCAATATGTCTATATAATTATGTTATTTTAAGACCTTCCTTGTGAATTGTGATTCTATTCTCGCAAATAAATATTTGATTGATTGATTGAAGCGATTGAAATTTAATATTTCTGTAAGTCTATAAAAACTTTATGTGCTACACAGCGTAGGTGTGCTACGAAACTTGCTACGAAATTACTATATCATTTATTTGGGAGTCATTATTAATTATAGTTATTATGAATTATATTAATAATAACAATATGCTAATATGATGCCAATAATATAATGAGTTATCAATATGTCAACCTTTAAGAAAGAAATATATCGACGTCAGGTCCAGGGATAGTGTGACCGTGTTATAGTTACTTTTGTATTCAAAAGGACCTCTCTATGGCCCCACCAATGCCTCCCAAATGTCCGGGCTAAACCCGAGAGTCAAATTAACTTTTTTTGGATATTAACAAATTTTGTATTATATATATATATTTTTTTATTTCCAAAAAAAATTTCAACAGTTTATATTATAGGTACACAGCTTTTCACAAGTATTCAAAAGACTTAATAACTATACATGAATTTGCTATGAGACTCAAACTAGATGGTAGCCTGTGTCTTGAGACTCATATATACAAGATTATAAATATAAATAATATAAATATAAATAAAAATACAAATTTGTCAAGTATTGACGAACAAGACTTCACATAAAGGAAGGAAGCGAGTACGGGGTCTCATCAGGTACAAAAAAAAAAATAGCCCACATGTGAAAAAATATATAGTGATCATGTCGTGAGCGTTATTAGATAGTGTCCAGTGTATCCATTTGGCCCAATACTTCGCCAACACGCAATAGATGTCGCTTGCTAATCTGGCGATATGCAGAAATAAAATAATTCGTAAAATAGCCCGCGTTATTCCGTTGTATGGGATGAGGTATCTCTTATAATCATTATCTGTGGCGCTACTATCTAGTCTTCTTATAAGCTTATTTTAGCCAGCTATCACAGTACTTTCTAGAGCAATTACCAATGCAATTTGAAGTCCCATTCTTAAGGCATGTGAAGCCCCTTTTATGCCAAAACGGCTCCAAACAGAGTTCGTTCGTTACCCGTCTCGCGCGCTTCTAAAGGTCTGTAATTATTTTGACTCCTTTCATGGGGGTCTATTATAGTGAAACGGTAGACTGATTATGCCGGATTGTCAGATTATTGAGACGGAAAGAAGACGTATAACGTTAATCTAGTATAGAAAAAAAATATGAATTACAAATGATAATAATAGTAAGTAATAAATAAATAGTTGTAGACATTTCACACAGCGCCATCTAGCCCCAAACTAAGCATAGAATGATTTGTTACAATGTAGGCAGTTTATTTGTTTTGAGTTGACAATATTTCGGGTAAGTCCCAACGGATCCCACCAAACGGATCCCACCTCATACTTTTTCCGGCAATAAGTTACACCACCAGTTTAAAATCCTATAATATTTATACTTAGAATGTGAGTGAAATGTTGACTGATGAAATGTTTTTGCCGGATCCATGGGACAAGTTTATGCCAAAAGCAGAATACATCCCTAATAAAGGAGGCAGTATGTAGTAAGAATGCCGAATGCCATCTGCTGTTGGTTACCGTTTGCCCGCATCCTTTAGTTACAATTTACAATATAGTAAAAGATACAAACTAAATATAGAACTTTAACCTATATGAAGATTACTATAAAAAAAAGTTCTATGTTAATTAAAAGACGTATACAATATATTTAATTCTTCGAAACGTATCTTCGATTCTCTAAAATCAAATGATTGACAAAGATTTGTTTGAACTTGAATCTTTTGTTTTTTTTTAATTCGACTAAATATTCATGAAATGTTTTTTTTTTGTTATATTTTGGCTCCACACATAGTGTATTTAGCCAGTGTCAAGTATTATATTTTCATCGTGTTATAAAATATTTCACGCAAAGTCATGTCCTAGTCATAGTCCAGTCTAAGTCATGCTCGAGCAAAGTGGTGGCAACTTTACTAAAGCTTCTATGGAGTTTTGAAAGCAACACGAAAAATCACGTTTCACCACATTATATCACTTGCCCACACTCATGCTCGTAATTCAGCACTTAATGCGTAAAACGCCACCAATTTTAAACATTAACACTGGAAAAAGCACAAGTTTTGAAAAATAATACAATGCAACGACGTGAACTTTTGAAGTGATATTATAGCAAGTGATATAATGTGGTGAAACGTGATTTTTCGTGTTGCTTCCAAAACTCCATAGAAGCTTTAGTAAAGTTGCTACCACTTTGCTCGAGCATGACTTAGACTGGACTATGACTAGGACATGACTTTTCGTGAAATATATTATAACACGATGAAAATATAATACTTGACACTGGCTAAATACACTATGTGTGGAGCCAAAATAAAGAAATATTTTCTATTTGATTTTGACGTTACTATGGTACTTCACGGTAGCGTTTGACGTAGTGAGGTATATCATGCGTCATGCGTTAGTAATTTAAAATTAAAAGAAAATCACGTAACTGTAATTTCCTTTTACACACACAATAGTTTTTTTTAATTAATTAAAAATTAACGTTTTTCTATTTTATTTTACAACCATGAAACATGATAGTGTAAAATGTACGTACGTCATCATTTATCTTTCCTTACGTCAACAACATTATAATCAATAGTACTAATGATTATGTTATAATTATTATGAACATTTTAATTTTACTACTGTAAATAATATCAATATACTACTACGCGTATGTTTTCTTACACTTGTCCATTTTTAGTTCCACGACATGTGAAGTTGTGAACTTGTCAACTTGCAATAGAACTCATTGGAATACTAATTAATTTTTTATTGTAAACAATAGTTATCTGGATATGGCGAAAAACATTGTCACGGTACGCCTCTGCCCAGGGTCCTAGGATGCCTGTCTAGGTCCTGATCCTACCTAATCAGATCCTGGAGGGAGACGGCGACATGAGGTAAGAAGAGAAGAATAGGACTGGAAGGAAAGACATGGAAGCATGGAATGGTAGGAGGAGAAGATAAGAAGCTATATATAGAACACTCTAATGGCTAGCACGGCACAGGCACGGTATGTTAGTCGAACATCAGGGAGGGAGGATGAAGTAGGTAGTCAAAAGGTAGGTTACGTAACAGGTGGAGTGAAGTTAAAGCGGAAAGGCCGGTTTCTCGTCTAGGTCTTGGGCTGGTATGATGAGCTCTACGACCTTGGAGTCCCTCTACGTCAGAAGGGGCGGCTAGATCCAGGTAGCACAGCTTCAGTGTCTCAATATGAAGGTAGGAAGGTAGGTGCGAAGGTGGTGCATAATCCACTATTCTAGAAGCAGAACACCTTCACGCAGCTTTTCTGCAGATCACCTCCTCGTCCAAGCTCTGATTGACGTCTCCCTTCCGAAAATCCTGTCAGTGGGTATGTTCATTTTTATTGCGGAACTACTAAAAGAGGTATAATTACAGAGTATATAAAAAGGATGATTGATGACGATGATTAGAAATGGTGGTGGGAGTGAGAATACCACAACATCTCATTTTATTTTTTTAACTATCAACCTTTTAAAATTATTTTACTTTTCGTAAATCAACATCTAAAGGGCGTTAAGTTCCAAATAAATGTTTGACTGACTTTAATAACGACGTTCTGCAATCCCAAATCGGCAATGTAATTTAATTTGGATTTAATTGTTTTTTATGAAAACGTAAATTGGGCGGCTTTGGCACAGTCTGAGTATCTTTGAAGAAGGTGACATCATGATTTGTGGTAATTTAAAACTTAATCTCAAAAGAGCAACTGATCTTACATACCTAAACGGAACTGACTGAAATATAAAAGACCTATTGGGCTTATGAATAATTTATTTAGTTATCTAAATGTATTTTGTACTCCGGCAGTTTTTAACCTATAATAATGTTTTCAGCGCGGTTAATTCCTATGTGAAATGTAAAACTGTAATGACTGTCCTATGCTGGGCAATGATTTCCGCAATTTTTATTCCTTCATCATCATGATCATCATCAACAGGCTGGAGACTGCTGAACATAGGCCTCCCCCAGAGCGCGCCACTTTGAACGGCTGCTCGCCTCCATTCTTATTCCTTATAATTTTGTAAATCAACTTTATCTATACTACTTCTGTCACTCTACTGTGGCGTCCCTACGGATAATGAGAAATTATTGTAAGGATCTTTCGGGCAATTTTCGAAGTTTTAATTCGGGCTTTCAAGAGAATAATTTATGATTTTATTACTTTGTGCGTTAGAGGCTTTTTGGGGAATGTTTGGAAGACGGCGTTTCCTCCAAGTTTGTTCGTAAATGTGATGAAATAATTAAAAGAAATAATTCATGGCCGAGTAGGAAGTCCACTGAAATTTTTCACTTTGGAGCTCTGTAACATTTTATAAAGGAAATCAAAATAACAAATTGAGTTATTTCGAAATGCCGTGATTAGGACTGAGACTTGGTTTAATTATGTTGTGTTTTTAGTAGCACTTAACGTAGGTATGGTATCAGCTACAAAGCTGTCTTGCAATACATGCATGTATCCTAATGCATTCAACACTAAGTGTAGTGTGTTTTGTTATGAATAAGTGTGAAAACCATGTCTTTTTATAATTTATAATAAGCTAGGTTCGCCCAATAAGGACCGGTCCCGGATTAGGACCAGCATTCCAAAAATCTTGTTCCCGATAATAAATAAACATAAAATTTTACACAAATGCAAAAATAAAATTTACATGTTTTCTCACCAATATGACTGAACCGCAGATGTAATGGAAAGATTAGCTACATCTTCACATCGTTTCATCAAAAACTGGCCCTGCGTCTCGCTCTACTTGTCACTTTTTAGACCAACCACTGTTTCTTTTGCACGGTAAATTGTGCAGACACATACAAAAAGTTAATATCTCTCTCTTTTAGATTCTTTTACATTACATGCTCGGGCTACTTGTTTTGGTCATAAGTCAAATTTAAAATAAAATAATTTATTACTACTAATTCCTATTACTATTTATAATGTAATCTCCTGCGATCAGCAAACCGCCGGGCAGCTTGGTAATTATGGTAAATTCTCCCTATGATAAGTGTCTAAAGTGGCTTTTTATTAGAAATCTATATTCATGGAGCTGTGGCGACGATGAGACTATTATAGCCTTTTAAAGTTTAAAGCAAAATACGGAAAATAGACGGGTTGAACGACATTGGTCAAGTTAGATATTCGTCAAATCGGTAATTCGTCAAATTGGATATTGGATAAATCGGTAGTTCGTCAAATATTAATATAGAATGCTATTGACGTAGCTAGTTGCTCCGTGTCATATAGCTCCGTGTCATATCCGTGACCGAATAGACGTCTAACCACATAGCAACAACACGGGGTGACCACGGTTCTAGCCTTCCAACATACGCCTTATAATTTTCTTCCGTTCTCATCCGAAACTCCCAGCATGTAATCAGACCAATGGGCATGACATTTCATATTTAATGCTAGTTTTATGACAGTGGGCATCGCTATCTCTTGTTGGTTTAGCTTTGATTGACAGGTAGACAGGCCTATTGTTGTACACCTACTATCATCGAGTTTCTAGCATTACAAACTGCTGAATAATTATGGTTTAGCGTGGTGGTCATGTTCTCTTTGATTGTGATTACGATTATTGCTTGAGGACTTCTATGAAAAGATAGATAGATAGATAAACTGTTTATTGAAACACACAAATTATAAACAAAAAGTACAAATCCAAAGTTCCTTGAAAAGTTCAAAAAAGGAAGTGGAAAGTTCCTTGGAGTTTTCAAGTCAAAAGTGAATAGGTACTTATTAGGAAAGCTTCCACTATTGTATATCAACTCATCTCTAATTAAGCAGGACAGTGGTGAAATGTGTTGCCTATAATCAATTTTAATTTTATATGTGTATGTTTTGGAAAAACATGCAGGTACTTAGCAGGTATTTCGATGCATAACGTTTTTAGCTTCACTCCAAATGCCTAAAGCAATTTTAATATTATTTATATTTTCTTAGTAAAATCAGATAAAAACAAGATGAAAAAAAATAAGTTCAAAACAAATCCTGAAGTTAATATCCGTAACGGAAGAAAAGAAATGATAAGTAAACGGATATACGTTACGTTACTTCTCCTAGAGATATAGACATAATCCGGATTCTTTGACGAAGATTCAAAGATTACGTTCTATTTTATTGATTACATAGGTAGGTATGATTGCGTTGGATTCTCGAAATTTGGATTATGTCAGTTTATCATAACATTGTCGAGTGTTTATTATGTTCTAGGGAAATGACGCTGTCCTTATTTTTGGCTGTCGCTTGTTGCCTTTGATAATCATGGTTGAATCTAATTTATTTGATTTAAATTTAAATGTACCTTATTTACTTGTTCTTCTTCTTCTTGTGTAGGCAAATTTTTAGGCCGCCCAAAGGCTTCTGACATGGCTTAACAACTATTGTTTTACGACAACAGCTGGGGTCGACGTTAAAAAAATGTTTCGCATAATCAGTTTGGACTAAGTATTCCAAAATACCCGATCCGATCAGGCAGCCGATAAATGCAGGAGGAGGGGAGTACCCGCTTAAAGTTGCGCTCTCTGAGGGAGGCCTCTCAGCAGTGGACGTCATCCAGGCTGACGATGATGACTCAAAAATATTTTCTAAATGTAAACTAAGTATAACTAAATGAGAAAGAACGCTTTAAGTCTGGGTTTGAATGGGTAGAAATAAATTCGAAATGCAAATATAGGTAGATAACGTTCAATATAATAAGACGAGCGTACTCTACTAAAAGTGCATCATTGAAACACGTGTACAATCTCTCGGAAGAACATTTTATAAACATTCATAATCATTACTCATAGTGGAAGCACAATCCGAGCCGCATGTTGTTGACTTGCAACCTGAAACCGCCCCACTGAACTTTGTAAACCATAACATGTTAGGAACTGTAGGAAATGAGTCACAGACAGGCAGAAATGCCTAGTAGACAATGTTCGATAGTGATGTCACTAGCCTTGACCTGGTGATAGTGAGTCAGGCGATGTGGTTGACTCTTGAGGTAATTGTTTATTGCTTAGGGTGGAAATTGAACCGGTGGACTAAGCTATGACAATTTCAACATAATAGGATTTAGAGACCAGAAGATGCAGTGTAAGCCGCCCCCCTATTTGGTGGACTAACGATCTGGTGAAAACAGCCAAGAGCCGTTGGTTGCAGAAGGCAAGCGGCCGCTCAAAGTGGTACTCCCTGAGGGATGCCTATGTTCAGCAGTGGACGTCTTCAGGCTGTTGATTATGATAATGGGGATTAGGAGACTAGAAGACACAGTGTAGTCCGGTTCCCTATTTGGTGGGTCAAAGATCTGGTGATTAGTTTAAAGAATAATCAACAATACTGGCCGCAAAATAGATGAATGTCACGATAGCTTGAAAAAATGTATGGGTTATGTAGAGCAGCGTTTATAGATATGACACTATTGCAAGATAGTACTTATGAGCTTTTTAAGCGACTACCATAAAACAGTATGCTGTTGTTATGTAAACTGATTTGAATAGTTTTTAGTTGTCTTATTTCTATAGAATGAGGTGTACCTGACTCAAAATAAATTTGGTAAAAATCTGATACTGGTGAATAGGAAAGAACCTGGAACCTCCAATGAATGACAGCACACGCATCGTGATTTGACTGCTATATTGAAACAAAGAACCGAGCTTACTGACCTTACGATGAACTTTCTAGATTAGGGTGATTTAACCCATCGACTTTAATGTCAGTATTGACAGAAAATTATTAGTCATCATAACTTACGTGGTCCCGGCAAGAATAGGATCAGCCCATCTATTTCCGTAGGTGCCGCAAGAACTAACTAAGAGAATATCCAGGGAACATAGACATATATATTAAGGACAGGCCTAATGACTGGATATAGGTCGCTTCAAAGTGGGAGCCCATTTCACAGATTGGCATCCACTAGCGCTCAGTCTGTGATGGAAGTTAGAAGGCATCGGTTGAATGCCACAAACAAAATATGCCAAGTTGTATTGTGAAGGGTTGCACAATCTATACTCAAAAGTGCAGTAAAAAGAAAGACCAAGTTTCTTACCTCAAACAATTCAATATTTTCGATATTACACTCTGTTTTGCAACAAAATAATCGAGTTTATATTTGGAATAATCATTGTAAACATAAACATTGACGGACATAATGGCAGCGATAGGCACCTAATTTTCTCAACTTGTCGTAGTTCACGCGAAATCTAATAGATGGCGCTGACTTTTCCCACGCCATTTTGACAAAATAAAATGTTCCTTCGGACATATCCTGATATATAAATCTATGCCAGGGAACGAGGCAGCGTTCTTTTTGGTCTGCATTATGATCTACTGCGAATACTGCGATCACCAAGATGACAAGCGTGGTACTTATGGGCTTATGTTTAGCAGTAGACGTTTAAGGACTGATGTGTGTGTGACTGTTGATGTGAACCCTGTTTCTCCTAACACAAGGGAACATCCTATTACACTTATACCCACAAACCACCACACCATCACTTCTCACCACCCCACTGCCATACTATAGATTTGCTAATATAATGGTATTCCTATGCATAATCGTATACATCAGTTCGCCTAACTTCTGGCTCAAACACAAATGTGTTTATAAAGTTTCCGTACTACACAGTTAAAAGGTACATACAAACCGAGGACAAACAGACATACCCTTTATCAGCGGCACGTGTGTATCAGTAGTTTTAATTGAAACAATAATAATTGTACCCTTTATCAGTGTTTCTAGCCCGTCTGTTTGTTGGTTCGACGTGGGCAAATTGTTATTTAGATCAAAGCTACAAGTTTGTATTTAATAGAATATTCAATTTAATAAAATATATAATCGTATAGTATAGGTTCAGATTGATAAGCTGACTGTTTGTGTAGTAGTAAGTGGTCAATTAATATTTAAATACTGATTGCACATTGTATAAACATAAACAAAGTATAATATAGGTGTAAGCTAAATCCAATACGTTGTTGCACTTTGACAATTTAAAGTCTTGTTCGATAGATAGATACACTGACATACCGATAAGGTATCCTATGAGGTTTTGTTATTCAAACTATGGTACTGATCTCTAAAATCATTATCAACAGCCGGAAAACGTCTACTGCTGATTATAGGATTCCCCATAGAGCACCACTTTGAGTAGCTGCTTGCTTCTTGCTTCCATCATTCGGCTTCTCGCGTAGTAAATGCATCTGTCTTAGATATTGTAGTACCCAATGCCAGACAAGATAGCCTTATTTTAAAGAATTATGAATGAATAAAGTTTTGTTATAAAATGAGAACAGTGGGCCTAGCACGAATATTTACGCGCGCGTAAGTGTAACGTTAACGTAAGCCAGTTGTTTGGCATTTGATTTGCCAAAGTTCATACAATTTTGACTGCTGTCAAAATTGTATGAACTTTGATAACAGTTGAGAGGCAGACGCAATCGTAATAGGGGGTTTTACGTTAACGTTACTCTTACGCGCGCGTAAATATTCGTGCTAGGCCTACAGCTAAAAATCAAATTCGTATGTTAATAGTTATGAATTTTAAGTTTTGGCTTTAATAGTACAACACATCCTTATTGATATGGATGAAAAAGGGATGAAATGAACTCCCGTGTCTTGTAGTCCACTTATAAAGAAGGGTTACACTCGAGCCTCTAACGTGACAAGCCACTAACCACTTCTGTCAAACCAATAGTTATATCATAGAAGCAGTATTTGTCCATAAATAGTATTCCCAGAACATTGTAACAGAGTAACAGCGCCTCCGGGCCGCGCGATCTATTCGCACCAGACCGTGACAAATTTGTCGCTCCCGATGGAATTAAGGCAGCCCTGTTTTGCTGGACATTCTGTGACGTTGCTAAAATTTGCACTGGAAGTGATCTTAAAACATTAAATCAGTTCTTGTATCCCAATTTTGCCGATTAATATGGATTTTTGTCTTTAAACTCCTATACAACTGCCATCTCTTCCCGTCGCAGAATAAATAAAATATATGGGTATGTTCCCGTGGTGGGTGCCGTAAAAGCCGGCTAAGGGAATATCCAAGGAATAGATAGCAGCGTTCTCCGGGTACTTCAAAATCTTCTGTGATCACCAAGCTGCATGCTAAGCGAAGTGTTTATGGCAAACCTCCTCCATGATAAACGTCCAAAGCGATTAACTTATACTTTTCCGTAGCGAAATACTTTTAAATTGTTTGATATTGAAGTATGATTGGCGCCTGCACTATGTACGACATATTTGTGTCAACTAATATTCTCGATAATCATCAGGCTGTCAGTGCTTGAGCGACTGATCACTGATCATTTATGACTGGTTTAGAAATTTATGTCAATCTTGGTATCTAACGCTAATATCATTATTATTTAGCATAAACCATGATTGCGGCATTAATATAGCAATAACTTTGACTATTAACTAACCTCCAAAAGTGCTACATTTTAAAAAACTTTCCAGTCTATTTATTATTAACATAATTGCGGTAATAATTGATTCAGCCTAATTGCGCATCACACAATATAATTGCCTTGATAAAGATAAATCAATAGGTGGATGATAGACACATAAAACTCTTTAATTAAACACCACATTATAGAAACAATAGAATAATCACACAAACTTGAAACTGTCACAATAGGTACTTATAAAACTGTGGATCCAACCACTTTGTGATATGGTGGTAATAACTTCCTTGAACGAATAATAATAATCAGCGATAGTTCATTTCGTCCAATATTTACCTTATGCTCGGTGTTTCCTTGCGAGATATGATCCGAAATGAGGAGATCCTCTTCATAGCTCTTAGGCTTAGCAAGTTGAATTGGCAATCACATCGCTCGTAGAACTGACAACCGATGGGAAAGAAAGGTTCTCGAGTGGCAACCACGAACCGGAAGACGCAGCGTAGGCCGGCCCCCCACTCGGTGGACCGACGATCTGGTGAAAGCCGCGGGGATCTGATAGATGCAGGAGGCGAGCAGCCGCTCTACGTGGCGCTGGGGGAGGCCTATGTTCAGCAGTGGACGTCTTCACGCTGTTAATAATGATGATGATGATGAATATTTACCCACAGACTGCTAAGTAAATTGAGCTGCTTTGCAGGGTTTCGCACCATTTAAAAAAACGAGATTCTTAGATCTTTTTATTGATCATTTGTGTCTCTTTGTCACAGAATACAAGATGAATAAAAAAATATTGTAGGTATGTATAGGTATTGGTGTCTTTTCTTGTCTACTATAGATCATGTATCGTGCCGGACAGCGGACGTAAATGGGCCAACAATGTCACACATTTCAAGCCTCCAGCGGGAAGATGTATATGTCGCGCCTAATCTTTATGTAAATTAAATATGTTTCAGTAAACATTTTAGCGAAACATACCTAAAAGTTACATGATAATATTTTCTAATGACCATTATAACTTCTCATATTTCTGATATCCTGGTACTCAGAGATTAGGAATACTTATGTGCTGGTACTACAGATTAATAATTAAGTAGTTTGTGCAATTATGTCGTACCTATATGTATTTTTCCCATGACACTGGTTGTATTACTTATTCTGTGCCCATGACGATATTAAGTTATAGGCAGGGAGAGTGGTAGGTTTGTAGTATTTTCAAGTTATATGACAAGGGAAAATTATCATTACAATCAGTTTGGCAAACTAGGTTGGTCGTTGGAGTAGGCCTTTTGATAACTATCAAGATTATAAATTAATAATTTGGAACATAATCTAGATTTCTATTCATATTAACTTAGGTACATAGGTAGGTCTTCAGGCTGTTAATGATGATGATGATGATGACATAGGTAGATGGTATAGATAAAATATAAAAAATCATGTCAATAATTTAGGTAGATGTAGTAATTAAAGGTAATCTATCGAGAATAGTTGTTTCAACACTGCTTCCAATAAAGGATACCTAGTTACGCCAGCAGAAATAGATTTTGCGCATTGAATTGATCATGTAGGTATAACAAAAAAAAAAAAACAGACAGTAGAAAGGTTGTATGCAATTTATTTGGTTAGGTAATACGTAATAGACTAAAAGAAACCAACACAAATCGAACATGGCAAAGAAAAAATAATCCTGCCATTAAAGGTCCAAAATCCTGCTTACTTAGCAATTAATACAAAAATTCTTGAAATCATTAAACATTTATTTAATCCTGAAAATAAGTTCGCAAACATTTTTATTTTCAATATTTGACCCGACATAAGTAAATTTACGTTGTCATACGAGAAACGACTCTAAATTCATTAGCAGTACGATTCAAAATTGAAGATTTATACGTGGAGGTCGAATTGTGAGTTTTTCAGGGTTAAAAGTTTACAACTCTGTCTGGCCAAGGGTAGACATTATTCAGTGAAAATATAGTATCTACTGCAAACTACACCTATTAACTGTAACTAAGCAGTTTGTATTGCGTGACATATGAAATAGATGTATTATTTGAAGAGTAGATGAGGCTCAGCACTCTCAGCAGTACCCTGTGTAAAACTGATACAATGATCTGATGCATAATTTATTCAATAATTCAGAATAATTTAAAATTAAATAAATATGTGTGGACATTTCACACAGCGCCATCTAGCCTCAAACTAAGCATAGCTTGTACTATGGGAACCAGATAACTGATACAATACTTATATACTTTTTGTTTGTAAATACATACATTGAATACAATATAACACCCAGACGCAGAACAAACATCTATGTTCATCACACAAATGTTTGCCCTGGGTAGGAATCGAACCCACAGCCCTCAGTTCAGAACGCAGACATACTACCAACTGAGCTATTGGTCCCGTCGTCGGGTATTCAATATTACTGCCTGAAGGCGTCCACTGCTGAACATAGGCTCCCTCACATAGCTTCACTTTGACCGTCCTGCATTCATCTGCTCCCGCGGTTTCAACCAGAACATCGGCGCACCTGGGCCTTTATTCCGTATCGATTCCTTACTTCGAAACCACGCGAATTCCTTGTCTTACATAAGAAATCTGCGAAACTGTAGTCTCTATGAAACAAAAACAAAACCGCGCGAAATGAATTTGGAATTGGCGTGATTTGAACTGTCAAAAATAGCATGTTTTACCGAGACGCGTTCCGAAACATCAACACATCAAAAGATATGACCATTTATGCCAATATATTTTATTCAAAATAAAGATAACTTTAATGTAAAGTGAAGGTATATCTGACGCTGTGACACGATTTGAACAGGACACGATAACGACGTGGTTTCGTATCGTGTGGAATCTGTGTTTCCATAGAGAATAACCACCCTGATGGAGCTACTCTGCGTCTTCCGTTTCGTGTTCGCCACCCCAGAACCTTTCTTCCCCATCGATTGTCAGTTCTACGAGCGATGAAACTTGCTCTTTGCTCTGCTAACCCCAAGAACTACATCGGTCACTTTAGTTCTTCTATGGATCTCCTCTTTCGGATTTTATTTCAGAGAAAAACATCAAGCATAGCTCTGTCCGCGTCCATAGCTCGTTGCGTGACTTTGAACTCAAAGCTTAAGCTCAATTTAATCAATGCAATAACTCATCATTAGATAACTATCAATGATGAATTATTGTATAGTCTTATTAAGCCATCTGTGTCTATATCAATCAAACTGTCAGTGAAAATAAATCGTCATTAAGCCGCACTGTTTGTCACTGATATGTATATTGCGTGAGATGCCGTTTTAACGTTAAGATATCAGTGTATGTATAGCTCTTTAAATTCAAACCCAAACTTCTCGTGTATAGACTTCTTACAAAACTGTTTTTTTTTTAAGATACATGATTATTTCCAAGAAAAAGTACATAAAAGAAATGAACTAAGTAGGTAAGCTAATATGTGTCCGAAAGGACGCAACTACTATTTGGTAGAGAAAAAGACATGGGGTGGCAAAAATAAATATTGAAGTTTTTATAAAAATATGTGCAAAAAACATCTGGAATTTTAATAAAAACTAAGAGTTGACCAATTCAAAAGCCAAATGCTACTAAAAATACTTTCAGTACTTAAAATATGGTCTGACTATTTAACCCTGTATTTATTTGCGTCTTCGTGAATCTTTCTCAAGATTCGCATTATAATTCGAAGTTTCAATAAAAATACAAGTCAGAGGTCGACGAGTACATTTCTCCTTGTAAATAGATATGAGAGAAATAAATTTATTATTTTTGCGCTTGGATTTCTTTCGAGCTTTTGATTTCTGTGTTAGTATTTTTTTTTACTAATATTTCTTTTACTTTTAAACGTTAGTAGGTACGCGCTTAGGTACGAATTTAGTTAAGGCGCTGAATGCTCCCAAATCGACTATTTTGAACGTGATTATCTCAAAAAGGATTTACAGGATTGAAAAAAATGCACGTTAATACTGGTCATATCTTCTTTCCTTCTGCTGAAACCGAAACACGTTTACAAAAAGTTTTCTCGATAGAAAAAAATAGTGAAGTGACCTCTAAAAAATCATTCAAACGTCCTCAAATGTTAGATTATAATAAATGCACCCCATTGAAATAAATCATAGTGATAAGCTATGTTTCAATGCATCTGTTTATAAGCTTATTTATTTTTATAACAATAAGCATTTCTTTTATAACTAATTATTTGTAGATACCCAAAAATATAAAATCATCACTCAGGTAACCTTAAGTTACCTAAACACTCGATTAGAATGACACAAAATATACACATAATAAAATATGAAAATCTTTTAACATTTTCCTGGGTACTGTACCTACAATACGAAAAAAATCTTTGTTCTTAGTTCCAAGAAGTAACCTAGATGGCGCCAGCCTGCTTTCACTTTTATTTTAATTTGATTTTCTCTGCGGCTTCTCGTTTAGTTTATCCTTGAATTGGACGATCAGCTGTTCAGGGTTTACACTCTTTAAAGAAAATATTAGATACCTACAGCATATCAACGAGTTTCAAGTAACATTGCCAAGCAGCAGTTTTCACCTTTGCGCTTTAAGCTCAATAAACCAACAAATCACGACAAAATACAAGTTAATTCTCCAACAGACATTTGCATCCGAGCAATAGGCCAAGGTTTCCATGGAACACCTTTCGATGTTACCTGCGTGGGCTGGTTTGAATATTATTGCTGCTTGTAACAATTATTTGGTAAACTGATAAACATTGGAATCGTTGAAAAACTGTGTAAAATACCTACGTAATGTCAAGGCTAACTGTTATGAAGTTTTTTAATACATAAATAAAACAAACATTTATGGCCTTCCTGATGGGATGAGATTAGCATGGCCTATTATGATAATTATAACACTAAACATGCCACTAATGCGTTACTTACCCTGTGATAATACTATCTTTGACCCTCCTTTTAAAGTTCTGCATATTGTGGTCTTTGGAAAGACCGCTGCTGAAAGCCTGGGAAGTTCATTCTATATCTTACAGGTACCTAATGTTATACGGCAAGAAATCGAGTCAATACTATACCTTCATACATCAGGTAAAAAGTTTTATACTTTACCTAAATTAATCAATATTCACCATTAACAGCCTGCAATAAGGACGTCCACTTCTGAACATAGACCTCCCCGGAAAATCCACAGAGAATTGGTAATACATTGCCACAATATTTGCATGGAAAAATATAAAATTACTAGAGCGCCCGTAGTTACCCGTATTTCTATGGAAATTTCATTTATCAGAGATAAATAGTACTTTCATATTAATTTTGGTAATGTAAGCAATCTATGTGCTATTTTATATCAATGGTTCAGCTGTTTCGAAGAAAAACCACACAAACATACAAATAGTCAACATATATTAGTCGATATAGGGACTGTTTTAGTTACCTATTACTGTATACAGTTTTAGAAAACAAAGCATTTTTTCCCTACATCTAAATGTTCTGCTATTGTAAATTTCAAACAATTATTAGAGATGTTATACAACGGCACATGGGAATCAAGTGTGCTTACGCGAAAATAGATTAATAGGTCTGTTCACAAACTAAAACTCGTTAATTAACTCACATTACCCAGTAAATTAATTGTCACGACCTATTTTTAACAATTAACAGTTTTATCAGTCGCCTGTCGGCTGGCTCGCAATCTAAGTTAAATATTTGCTAGGGTTGCCGTTAGGTATATGACTTTAGCTATGATAGAAACTGCTTTTAGTTATAAGGCCCAATTAGTGACTTTATGATAAAATGAGTATATATTGCCCAACCTGTTGGAATAGGGAGTTAGTACCGTTCGGTTCTGGATGACCAGTTGGCCTGTGACCAACTGGTCATCCATAAAAACTAGGCGCGCTAGGACATCATCATCATCATCATAAAAATCATTAACAGGCTGAAGACGTACACCGCTAAACATAGGCCTCCCCCATAGAGCACCACCCTGAGTGGCCACTCACCTCCTGTATCCGCTGGATCCCCACGGTTTCCACCAGATCTTCGGTCCACCTAGTAGGGCCTGCCTACACTGCGTCTTCCGGTTCGTGGTCGCCACTAGAAAGAAAAAAGAAAAGAAAGAAAATACATTTATTCGTGACAGTAACACACACAGCATTACACTACATAAATGACATTACAAAACAATATACACACAAACAGAAGCTGTGCCAAGCAGTGCAATGCTGCGTGGTGTCACGAATGGGCCCCGATTCAGCATACAATTAAGGTCCTAAAGACCTTAATTACTGATTTTCAGTCAGATCCCATTTGTGGCCCCACGAACGAAGAATCATTCTTCCCCATTGTTGTCGGTTCTGTGAGCGATGTGGCCTGCCCATTGCCAATTCAACTTGCCAATCCTAAGAGCCATAGTTTGATCTCGGTAAAGTACCTACGGTTTACCGAGATCAAACTATACCAAACGTGATTGTCGTTCTCTTAATGTAGTCTAGAATTAATGATCTGTTTCCGCTTCAATTGCTACTAGATAATTTCAATTAACCAATAGGCATTAGGCATCCCTATTGAAACAGGGCCCAGTTGTGCGTTATCACTAGTGAACGTACTAAGTAAACGTAGTACTATTGATAATATTGATATTACTATTTGTGGGAACTAACACAACTAACAGTCTGTTTAACGTTCGAAGATGTAAAGAGGTCATAGTTATCGATGATTGGCGGATCCCTATTACAGTATATTGCGCAATTCAATATAGTCTGAGGTCGTGTGGTCCGGGCACGTGAATAAGACCATCTCTTTGCTTGCGTAAGAGCCGGGACTTACCCGCCTGGTGACGCTGTAAAGGTCGTTAGAGACCAACAGCATTAGACCGTTCAAAAAAAAAAAAAGAGCCGGGACAAATGAATGTCCAGGGTATGGAATAGTAGCATTTTCCTCTGTGCATTAAAATCTGCGATCATCGGGCGTCGTGATTATTGTCCTCCCTGATGATAAGCATGAGGAGGTGATTTTTCATTTGGCAAGCTCTATGTCCATATCAATTGAATTATTCAATTTAAAGTAGTGAGGAAGCCGCAATCGTCGTTATTATGGATGATCAATGGTTCATGAAAAACTTAGCACTTTAAATTCAAACCTAGATCTTTTCTTCATGCCTACGTAACATGAATGCCTTTCGCGCTGATGTTTGCACTCTTACCTCCTCACATATAAACACTGCTTAATATAATAGATACCTATTATATTTCACTCATACTCACTGTTTTCTCTTGTTTCATCTTTGCCCATTTCGAATTCCTATTGAATTCGAAATGGACCATGAAGACAAAAAATGAATAACTTTTCCTCAGCTACACAATGTTTATTAGTAAAGATCGTTTACGAACCCGAAACCAATATAGAATAGCACTTTAGTTACGTTGTCGTAAACATTTTGATCTATAACAATATCAGGTGTTCTCAAAGTACTGGAAGTTACGAAGAAGAAAATTAAATGTAAATGCAAAACCTCTACCGTATCAGATGGTGACTGCACCAAAAAGCAACTGTATTTCTAAAGCAAAGGTCACTGACAAAAGCTATACATATACATCAGTTACCTACAGACTAAACTATCAACGCAGCAACCGATCGCTAGTCGTTGTACAAGTAAACAGTTGACTATGAAGCACATTACATAATCATCGATTCGGAGTAGGCTTACTACGTCGGTAATGATATTAATTGGATACCTAAACTGTACTTAAAGCAACACACAAATTGGCACCATATCTACTAGACGCTAAGTTTAAATTCCCGTAAATGTTATGCAAAGCTGTACAGTCTGGATTGGTAGAGAGCCTAATAAGCGTGTGAAATTGAATCGAAACGTGGCGTCTGTTTGATTTGTTGCTTAAAATCTCATTAGTATTTGTCTAGTAATAAATAACAGATGTTGGTTTTGTAGATTATTTTCTGTTTTGAGAGCTCTCTAGCTATTTGTTCATTGAATAAAATCACATGAAAGAAACAGTAATTAATCAAAAAGCATACATATGCATGTACCATCGTAAACTGCATCATCACTTTCCATCAGGTGACATTGCGGTCAAATGCGGGCCTATACAGATAAAAAAATGCATTGGTAGTGATCTTAAATTCAATATTCCTGAATCAAAACCAGTTTACCCCTAAATTAAAGCATATTGATTGATGTTTATCAGTCTCCTATTTGATAATTATAGTTTATAAGAATTTTTCATTAATATTGAGATGGCACAAAATTGCTTGTGCCAACACAGGCAGGTCCAAAACGTTTAGTATTATGTAAGTACATTATTTATTCCATGAGCGATGCTGTCTTTGATCTCTTTTATGTTTTTGATCACAACTTCATTTTTATATCTTTAACTTTTGATAACCATTTTATGGAAAGTTAGCAGGTACCTATGTATTAAGTATGTATTATATTTATTGTTTAGATAGGTTACATAATTATTTTAATTGTGTATTGTATTTTGTATATATTAAGTAGTTTATTTATTGTCTTATATATTTGTATTACGTTATTTAGATATCTTAAATTATTTGTAATTATGTCCCACAGTCGGTCTTTCACTAGTCAATAGTCGCACACCCACATTTATCTTACACGACCTGGAGGACTGGTAGATAATTCTATTTAGCATTAAGTTTATCCATGTACACCTTTTTGTGCAAAACTATTAAATAAATAAATAAATATACTAAAAAATATTGAGAAAAAAAGTGCTTCATCCGTCCAACAATCCTCATGCTTTAGCGTCAACGTCACCATCATCATCATCACTGAAACAGCAGGCCGTTTTCCACTATTGCAAGGATTTAGGGTGACTAGGGTAATAGAATGGCGGGGTAAATGCACAAAACACCCCATGCGGGACGCCACTGCAGGCCTTAAAATAAGAATAAGAACTTCATACGTGTAGGACTTATTCAAAATGTTTATCGAACCCGCACATTCTAATTATAATTCAAACAGAAACGGTTGTCGAATCGGAGTATGAGCGGGGTCTCCTTACACGGCCTACTTAAGAGCTATAAATAATAGTACACAGCAATAAAGAAATAGCTGTGGTCTTAGTTACGATTAATTTGTTTTGAGTTTGGCATTCGTGGTGTCGTGTTTGGTTTATTGGAAGGCGACTAATACATTTCGGATCTTTGGTTCTGCATTCTAAAATTTTAAATAATCTATAACGCTCTAGAATAGGTAATAGTAATACCAATTATTACACGAAAATGGTAATACTTACTCATAAACATTTTTATTCGTCAGATTTTAATACGTAGAGCTTTCTCTAATCGATCTCTCTGAATGTAGTTTGACCAATATAATTTATTTACAGTAATTCATAGGGATATGTCATACGCTTCGTTACTTAAATTGAGTCAACAAACCGGTAAATAGAGTAAGAAGCCCTTTATGTTATGAAGAATGTTGATTAAGCATTCAGATTATTTAAAACACGAAACGCAGTTTAAATATTTGTCAAAAAAAGTAAAAAGACAGCAATAAAATTTACATTTATTTTAAATTACATATAGAGTGAGTATTGAGTCTCGGTTTGATCAGATTAAGTAATTTTGCATTGCATGTAACTCGAGTAATATTGTAACCCACTGAAACAGTGACACAGATTCGGGGGTTTCATGTGAGGCGTAACTTAAAACTTAGATAAACATTAGGTACTAAATTACACTGAATTAGTGTCATAGTTGTGAATTAGTGTAGGTTCTCGAGTGGCGACCACGAACCGGAAGACGCAGCGTAGGCTGGCCCCCCACTAGGTGGTCCGACGATCTGGTGAATGCCGCGGGGAGCCTATGGATGCAGAAGGCGAGCAGCCGCTTAAATTGGCGCTCCATGGAGGAGGCCTATGTTCAGCAGTGGACGTCTTCAGCCTGTTAATGATGAGTGTCATAGTTTCATTAGTAAAGTAAATATTTTTTGGGCGTTTCCTTACATATAACCTGTATTTTTTAAACGGTTGCCAAGACGCTGTTTACTTAAAACAAATTAACCGCCAGGATGAACAGTGTAAACAAAATAGAAGCGATAGATAAATAGATTTTCACCAATTAAATATTGGAATATAAATTAAAAAAGTCAAAGAACCAAAGAATAAAAGAAAGAAAGTAAAAATGAAAATAATGGAGGAAAGAAAGGATAAATCCAAAAAAATCAAAGTAAAATAATAGAAATACATAATAATCTGTAAAAATTTCAACTTTCACAATCACGACACATGAAATACGCCTGGTGACAGACGGGCGGACGGACGTACAGCAGAGCCTCAGTAATAGGGTTCGCTTTACCCTTTGGGTACGGAACCCTAAAAAGAAAGAAAAAGAAAGGAATCTTCAAAACTGCTGATACCATTACATGGTAAATATAAAACTCGTGTCAGGTCATCGCATCAAAAACTGGTTGAAGACCGCCAAACTCATATTCAAGTAGTTACTTATAATAAATGAAGATATAAGCTGAAAGCAAAGATCGTATTTTATTTTCTGTCTAACCACACTGACACGGCAAAACCAAACTTGCCAAAAACTGAAATAAATTACATTCTAATATTATTTAGCATCACACATGCCCAAAACGTCTGCCACCAAAATGCTATGTGAAAAATGAACGATAGTTTGTAATAACAAACTCTACTACACATGTAAAACTAAGTTTCTTTCCGAAATTAGGCTTTATTACTTAGAGATAAGAGTTACCGAAATCGCGGAAGGATATAAAAGGGTGCTTGATGTATGTTGGTGTTAAGACTCACGCAAACCAAACTCAAACAGCCCTACATTTTTCCAAGCGATCTAATTTCTTGGAAAATATGCTACGTGAGGTAACTCAGCAAAATCGTAATTTGAATCATCAGAACGGCGCGCGAGGTGCGTAAAGCTGGACATGGAGGAACGATTTTGCGTTGCGACTTGATTATACCATATCAAATTTTGTCTTCTCTTACTTGTTGATCCTTTATCTTTTATCTTTTCTCTTTATATGTAAAGATACAAGACATCCAGCAACGCTTATCTGACTTAGGTACATTTAGGATTATCAAGATGTTTTTTCACAGTTGTAAAGAATCGTAAAGAACAGGCACGATGACTAAAATTATTTTTTTGCATAAATTAATAATATACTTCAAAAGATAAACATTTGTGAAAACAAAAATAAAATATCTCAAAAATGACAAAGTTACAAGCATTTTATAAACCGGAATAGAAAGAGATAGCTCAAACGGCCAGTGACGTCAGAGCAAGGTCGTTCATAGTACCTCATTACTAAGCTGTGGTAGATTTACATAGCATGTGACGTCACAAGTGGATTTTTCATAGTAACTGTGAGGGCACTCTGTTTCGCGAGAAAGGGACAGGAGATGCCACCTACAGAAACTTTAAAAGCTTATTACTCCGTGATTTATTTACCGATTTTACTTATTTTTTCAATTATTCATTTTTAATCTTCTTTATGGAAATAATATTTACATGTTCATTTATAATAGTAGTCATCATGCCTATTCATTACGACTGTGTAAAATAAACACGAAAACAAAACAGTTAGGAGGGTTAGTACTGTCGTACTATTGTCGCACCAGCCAAAGTAGCTGCCAGATATCACTTTCATCACTTTTAACAAACTATTATGAAGTTAATGTAGAATACAAATCAAAAGTACTTATTTTATAATCAGTACCATTTACTTTAATATTCCCTATCTGTAATAACTGCTATTAATTTCACGCTGATTTCCTTTTAATGTTGGTATCATTAATAGTATAATTGTGAAATTAATTAACTAGTAAAGACTTATCGCTGACTAAAAACTGCGTTATTCCTAGGTCTTCTTACCGACTATAACAAAAAGTTTTCTATGGCCGTCGCACATGAATGCGCGGCTTTAGATAAAAAGTCGGCTTGAGTACAATGATAATAGAGGCGATCGAGATCGCGCCACTCCGATACCTCCGAGAAACATCCCAGGAATCCAACAGATAACATTCACTAGAAACCCCTATCTCAAATATTCCTAATACAAATATCAAGTCATAGACATGTTACAAATATTACAATCTACTATTTCGTTAGTCGCTGGCATTACAGAGAACACGTCTTTTAATTAAATCCCCGAGACGTCTTTATGTTAATTTATTTTGTGAAGAAATAATTTGAATTTAGAATAACAATAAATGTTTTGCGTGCGCAAGCAGTGATTAAATTGTTTGTTTAATTAACTGAAGTTATTATTTTAACCAGCCAATGTGGTCCGCGGTTTTGAAAACAGGTTCAAGGGTGTAATTATAAGCTTCTGATAACGTTTCTGGGAACTTATTTAAAATGAACCTCTAAAATAAATCGAAATTCATTTTGAAAAATAATTTAGTGCTACACCATAAAAAAACTATCATTGAAAAAAGTTTTTTTATTGCTATTCACGTCAAATGGGGTTAGGTAAACTTTTTAGCCAATTTAAAAATTTTATTTCAAAGAATACCTAGGCAATAACCGAACCGGCCAAGTTTATCTCACCACCAGCGACGTAATTATGACTTCACACTATTATTAATTCTGTGAATTCACTCTACTCATATTATAGCGCCGTAATGAGGATTGTTTAATTACACGGCAATCTGTTGAAAACCGTTGCAATTGAGAAAAGAAAAATAAGACACATGCAATCGCTTCTATTTGTTCATCAAAATCACCGGAGAAATTGATGAAGTCATCGAGATAAGTGTGAATATTTTTTGTTATATCTTTGGATTATGTAAATTAAAATAATCATCAGTTACCTCACATAATAATGAATTTGTCAGATAATCCTTGAAAAAAAATTGTAAATGTACTACTTACACATCCAGTGGGGAGCCGGTCTACGCTTCACATAATATGATTTTTCTAGATAATCCATGCACATTAATAAATAAATGTTATGTACACATTTTTACACTTAGATATAGATTTTCTAGTAAAACATTGACCTAATCGTCTGGGAAAAAATGAACGATTTTAATTATTTTATAGGTATAGGTATAGGTATAGGTATAGGTACCAAAATACACCCTACTTTTACTGGACTATGAAGCCAAAATCAAGTTTCAAGTTTTGAAAGATTTTTTTAAAGACTTTTAAGCAGACTTTTTACAGTACCTGAAAAGATACGTAATATACGTCGGTTTTCTTTTGCGACAAATAGTGTAAATAAATCTTTGCAAACAATTCGTAATGTGGTAGTTATTTTGTGTATCTACTATTTACAAATTATGCAACTTTTTCAAGGAAGTGTGGAATACTAGTATAATACAATTTCAGATAAAACATTCTTCTCACAGTCAGACTTGTAATATACTCGTATCATCATAGTTACAGCTCGTATCATCATTACTACCAATTATACAACCAGAAATAAGCCCGTGCTCTCTAAGTCTTCTGCCTTTCCTTCGCCCATTGATATTGTAAGGTCGATTTCGAAGAGGTATCTCTTGAAAATGCCTACGAATGCCTCATACTGGTTATAATATTATGTAGGTACTAGTGATATTCTACTCTCCATAGAACAACGTCTTATTTTTATATAAAAGTTCACCGCATTAGCTCAGATATTATTTCCTCCATAATTCTACAAAATAAGTAGTTATCAATATACCAACATGTAAGAAAGAAATAATGTAAAACACGGTTAAATTGTCTTTGGTCCTCGCTGAAATGCAAGTCATCGACGTCAGGTCCAGGGATAGTGTGACCGTGCTATGGTTACTTTTAGTATTCAAAAAGGCCTCTTGGTGTTAGTTTCGGCCCCACCAATGCCTTCCAAATGTCCGGGCTACACCCGTGAATCGAAATGGATAGAAATAATTATAATTTTTTCTATCATGTCTGGTGTTGTGAGACCTTAGTAGTTTCTGAGTCCCGAAATACGGGACATCTTGGGTCGGTTCCAGGATCTATGTGTACATCTATTTACTTGGAGAAAAAAATGAGGGCGAAATAAATAAATATATTTTGAATAAACTGAATAAGAACAGGCCGATAAGCCTCGGATATACGAAAAGAAAACAATTCGTGCCCTAATCCGCCATTACAATGGTCCTGTGGCCCCCTGGTGGGAAACTTTGGACGTAAATAACTCGGGAATAGGGTGCCACTAAGGAAGTTTCGAAAAATAGGACAATAAAGATTTATCTTTTAAGTTAAACTTTTATCAAAGGTGGAGGAAATTAAATGCTTAATCAATAATTTGCATAACACAAGTACAGTTTCTTTATTTAAAAAAATTTATAATTCGCATAATACAATTAGATACAAGTACAGTTTGTTTACTCAAATTATATAAAATAACATAAATTGACAAACTAAATTCAAATTCACTTTATTTTATAATCAAGTCCACTAAGAATATATTAAAAAAGTCATGTCATAGAAATTACAAGTCAATATACAAATATAAAGAAAAACAATAACAATATAAAAAAAAAAACCTATTCGAATAACCCACCCCGAATTGTACCCGGTGCAAAAGTGCCCATAACACTGGCTGCATTGCCGCGCTGGATGGCTATGGCCAACCGTTGCACCAGGTACTTTATTTTTAGCCAATTTTTAGCAAATTTTAGCTAAAATATTAACCTGAACTTTTAACTTGCTGTTCAGCCTAGCAATGTCGCAGACTCATGTTGGAGGACACAAAAAACACAGAGCATGGCAACTCTACACCAAGGAAATCTCGGGCAACCTCGATTTATGATGATCATTCCACCTTTTGTATTAAGTCATAGTGGGACACTAGTGACGGCTATAATTTCACTTGGAAAAACAAAACTGATAGAAAATTTCCGGAAAAATATCCCCCAATCGCAACTTTTTTGTGGACATTATCATTTCACAAAATGGGCTATTTTGTTTAACGGGAAGTAGTTAAAATTATCATATTTATCTTTCTAAACCTATGCAGCCTACAATTCCGAAAGCGCATACACGGGGTACTAATCTTCTTCATACAATCTTTAACCTATTTGAGGCTAAATATGAGTGTGATTCAGACCTAGTGGCGGCAGTGAAGTCGGCACGAAACTCTGCGCTTTAGCAAAAATTAGATGCGAGACGCACACAGAGGTTAGCGGTGAGTGCAACGTGCTGGGGGCTTGCAGCGCACTTTACAGCAGCCATTGCGTTTGAAAAACTCTTTACTTTAATTATTTTAGTTAAAAAACCCTTTCTTAGTAACATACACTTCGGCTCGTTTCAAGATTTTTCCAAGCCAAATCCGAGCCAAATCAAAAATTATGGGTTTATTTATAGCTCCGTAGTACTTTACTCCGGAAATTACGTGCTAATCCCGATTCTGATCTGCCTAATTTAATAATGAGGCAAAATAAAATATTCCAAGATATTTTTTCCTTGTTTGTCTAACCTTAAGTCTTAATTAACAAATAGACCTCTTCATTTTTTATTATAATTAATTACTCTATCAAGTACGGGTAATAAAGCCAAATATATGATTATATCAATTAGCCGTAGAAACTACGAGAAAATTAACGGATGTTTCATTAGCCTGTTTAGTTAGAAACAATATTGGAAATGGTGTCACCACTGTAAGTGAAGACACGGATCATTTAACATAATTCCAAATTATCAAGCAACACAATTATTATACTCTCTTTTTTAGAAATGATTCAGAGTGTATAAATAACCAGCCAGCTAACCATCAGTATAACATTGTATTCGATGGCTCACGGAAGTGAAATAAAATGTTTAATCTTCGAACTTCTTATGATTTAAGTCACTCAAAGTATAACTTTCGTTACAGCTGTAAAATTAAAGTGGAAGTGAAGTGAGTGAAACAATGGAAGGGAAGAACCTCAGAGAGTTCAAACAAGACAGCTTTCTTGGAATGAGTTCCATATTGAGTAAACTGTGACAGGATAGAGTAAGGTCGACTGTTTTAGCATTTTTGTCATCAACGACTTTTAGTTCGTCTTCTTTTTCTATGATATTATTATGCACATTACGCTATAACTACAAAGTGTGTCAGGATAGTTCTCTCTTGATGGTTTAAGAAGGGTAGTGTATATGTGATATTCTACTTTTACGAAATTGATTTGTCTAATAATGCCCAAGTTGATACATTACCTGTATACATCTCAGTCGTAGCTCGCAGCGCACACCTTTTCGGACCAATATCAGCGCAGATGTCCTAATTAAGAGGACGAGCGCTGGGCGGAGCGGGATATGGTGACCTTTCAATAATGAACACTGGGGGAAACTGCAGAGGGGTATAAGTTACGAGAGCGTTGAGGTACTTGATTTTTAATAAAACCAACCACCTCAACGCTCGCCACAAGCGTTAATTGGAGAAGAAAGTCCTTAGTGGGAATCATAGATTAATTAACAGAAACAACCTCCATAGTGTGGTGGTTGAGCAGGTCGGCTCGTAACCCGGAGGTGGCGGGTTGGATTCCCGCAACAGGACAAGTATTTATTCACTGAAAAAAAGCGCAAATATCTTGTTCTGAGTCCGGGTATTGTGGGACCATAGTCCTCGTAGTTCCTGGGTTCCTAGATACAGGGAATCCTAGTTCGGGTCCAAGATCTATGTATGTGATCGTTGGACGATGGGCATTACTAAAGGTTTTGGGCACATTGAGTTGACTCGTATTTAGTGAAGGAACCACGTCAATGTACCACTCTTCATTAATCTTTCAACAATGTTAATTGAATAAATTTTCGGAATTCGGAGATTGGAATGTAGGAGGCGATTCAAGGTTGGAAAAATTAACCTTTAATTTGAAATGATACAGTATTAATGTTTCCTGTAGAATCTATCAATATTCATGTCACTGGTTGAGCAGGTTGGCTAATGAGTAGACTCGTAGCTTATTAATAAGCCTCTATTCGATTCGTTAAGCCTCGGTTCGGATTGTCAAAATGTGCACAAAAGAGACTTAAGGCTGAGTGGCAAAAGTGCATTAGTTGGAGTGTTCAAATAATAAAGGTAATCCATACTAATCTCTACTTTCCTATAATCTACTTTTTAAAATTACCTACTTACTCATATTAAAAAGGGTGTTTGATTCTTTAAGCTACTTTGATGGCAAAACCGCTAAAGCCATTTACACATACTACAAAGGTCAACCCAAGGTTTTTTTTTTTCAAGGAAAAATTAAAAAGGGACGCTGCAGGGCGTATTTTATATTTCGCCTTTTCTATAATCTTAAGTCGCCCCCTGTGGATAAAGGAAAATATTTGGCAATGAAATCCTCAGTTCCTTTGTAATTGCGGACCGGCTTCTGCACTTCGGTCCGTTTCCGAATTCCGACCCGGATGTACGGAGAGATTTGTCCGTTACTGGATTGTCACTTACGGACCAGATTAGGAGATCTTGCTGCTTTGATTGAGGAAAATATTTTTGCTACAATATTGAAGTATTCCGTAAAAAGTAATGGTTGAGAACTGATGAAAAAGGCACAAATAACACTGATTCATTTATGTTTCGATGCTCTTTTGGACTACCATTAATCTGTCCCAATTCAGTAGTACCTCTAAGATTTTAATATAACTTGTACTAAGTTCTACTTCGATAATGAATATTTGGATTCGGATAGCATCAATCAGGAAAAGGTATGTACCTACTCAGGCGCCATTCAGTACGAGAGTATTTTTTTAGGGCTTCGTTCTCTATATTCGATTAAAGTTCCGAGTTGGCTAATCACCGCGTAATGTCACTTGTAATGAATTTCAGAAAGTCCGAGTAGCGCTAACCGACCCGTTAACCAAGCTGTAACTTACAGGCCACATCAGCCGCCGATTAGTACGGTTAACCGACGGCTATAGCAAAACTTGCCGCAAGCTCGCATGTGTTTGTAATTTATTATTATAGTTCGCATGCCACAAATACTGAAATCTACGGAACAGAGAACTACCAACCCTGTTGAATACCCTAAGCAGGCGATACTGCTATAAAATCATGGACTTCAATTACTGTTTCTATTTTGAGATCAGATTACTTAGATGAATATAGAAATCATTATATTTAATTACTAAAACAGTCCGCTCAGAACCGCAGGGAGAGTATTGATGCAAGAAGCGAACAGCCGTTCAGAGTGGCGCTCTTTGGAGATGTTCAGCAGTAGACGTCTTCGGGCTGATGATGATGATGACTAACAAAGTTTTTGCACAATAATTTGTTAAATACCTATATTATGATATTTTTTTGTGTTGTTTTCATTTTTATTATTGTTTTATTTATTTTATATATTTTTATATTTTATTATCATTACAAATTAAACAACAAAACAAGCATAGACAGCATTTTAAAATTGTCCCGATCAGTATTACTTACTGGCTAGGTAATCGCAACTTTAATCACATATAGAGAACGAAGCCTTAAGCGTTTTCTGGCTGGTTACTTAACACATACTGCTAGTAGTGCCGTAAGTCATGTAAAACATCATAACAAACTATGGTAATCTAAGTTTTAGAAGTTTTTATCGCCTCTAAAGATGTAGCAATAAAAACGGAGCTTTCTATGAATCCTATTTCACAAATTATCAAAATGTTTTAAAAATCACTTAAGAACTTATACTAAAACCTCTGAAAAATGTTCACGAGAAGATTTTAGCTGAAAATAAATTTAAAACCTTAACTAGTTGCAGACTCGTTAGTGACATGTCAATTTGTTTACTCTAACTTCGGAGAACTTTCAATTTACGAAGACTTCGCGAAGTGTCCGTCCAGCAAGTTCATTTCTGTAAAGTTTCGATAGAAACTGGGATTTTTCGTAATACTCTGAAATCAGGGCTTGATTCATAAAATGGGAGAGAACTGGGTAGCTATAGCTACTACGGGTAAGCTAACTTTCGATACCAGTTTTTATTATTTTTAGTACCAAAATTTCAACTTAAAATATATTTTATATTAATTTCGCATGTGCTTTTTTTAAAAAAAAAGAGCATCAGTTAATTTTATATGCTCTTTTTGGTATACTTTAGTTTAGTAGATTTGCACAAATAATACTTAAATCTCCAAAAGTAAATTTAAGTTTAATATTTAAGAGAGTTTCACTTTCGTTAGAGTAAAACAAAAAACGCAAAGCAGCGAATATCAAAATAAGCATCTACCAAACTCAGCCAATAATGATAGCGAGGCAAAGAGCCCTGATTGAAGCGCAGAGGACCGATCTCGACGTCTGTCGAAGATTGCACGGCGATAGAGCCCTCTATATTTTACCTTTTTTATATTTCCCCAATAGTTTCCTATATTGATTTCACAATGTTTGGTTTGATTTTTCCGGTATAGAGAATTCCGGATACTATTTGATTTCACGGAGGCTGACGTCGATTTTCATTTACCTTTCTGGCTTAAAAAAGTCTTTTACTTTGGTTAGGTGAATATTTTAGTTTGGGAAATATTTCTAAGACTCATTTGTTTGTTTTTATAGTACCTACTTAAGTTTTCAATCAGCTAAGTATATGATATTTTATATGATAGTGTTTTTTTAATGCTACAAATACATGTTCAAACACGTTATTAAAAGCTCGTATTAAAATTACTGGTTGACAAACTAAGTAATGTTTTTACTCTAAAAAGCAAGTGAAATCGAAGCCTAATTGAAAGCGATAGCAGTTACCATCATGTATTTGTCCTGCATAGTTATAATAAAAATGCTAATATGTACACACAAACTAAACCAGTTTCAACAACTCTAAGAAAACATCTCAGAACTACACTCACTCTAACCCACAGAATTCATTCTAACGTAAACACAATTTGTTACGTTTATATTTTACAGTGTATTATCAAATCCAATTTACAATCTGGTTAAACTCTATAACTTTATCGTTATGGTATAAATTCGTCTGGCAAGAGGAAGTTGTAAAGCAAGCCTATAAGGAGTAAGGTGAACTCACCAAATATTGACTAGAGACTTAGTGAGTACGACACAGAGAAATGTGTCCAAACAGTGAGGTGTCAGCTCTTATTTGAGAAGCAATAGAAGCCGCAATAACGTTGTGTGGAAGGAGTCTTATTGGGTAGGGATACTTTAGGTTTAGGATACAAGTTTTAAGGCTCCTTAGAAAACTCTAAGTTAAGAATGTCATAATAAGATTGTCCGGTGTTAAAGTCAATCAAAATCAGTTCCAGTTTCTTCATTACAGTTTAGTTAATTAATTTTCATGACTAACTTAACTTTGGTATGTTTAATGCTATTAAATACTCTGATATAAAACTAAAGATATTGGTTACAAAAATCTTAATAATGAGTATTTTAACACATTTCATTCAAAAATTTTTCGGTTTCATCGACCGTAAAAATTTAGTTCAAAAAAATAAACCTTATTGTCTAGATACAGAAAGTTCTAATAAAAAGTATCTACTCTAAAATGAAAACAACTTCATCACAGTAGAGGGGGCTTTACTAACCATTAAAAATGTTTCCCAAACGCTCCCATTAATCCTCATTAATGTTAAATGCGCTAATTGTACATCAAAACGGGAATAATTAATTCACTACGAATATTCCTTAACACTGTGATGATTGAGGGAGAGCCTTCACAAAGTGAATGCTAAATATGGGACTTACGGCGATTTATAATGAGGGATATTTTGCTAAAACCCTCCAAATTTAATCACGGAAGCTTTTATAATAAATCAAAGACTCTATAAAGAGACTCTACCTTTATATTAAACTCTACATTCAGTAGAGTTGCGGTAATAAGTTTAAAGAGGTCCGTGAGCTTTGAGTTCATTTGGAACGAATTGGCCATTCATTCTACAGAGTATGGCGTCCTTAATTTTTTACGATGAGGCAAATGTCTTATTTGTTTATTTATTTTTCTCCATCTTAATTTACTTATTATAGCACAATAATGTAATAAAAACGCATTCGAACTCACTCAAAAATCAAGAACTTGAGTTACGGGCGACTTTACTCAAAAAAATATAGCCACTATAACCAAGTATTATCTAGGGTACAGCGTTTCAGCCACAAAGATGCTTTCTCTAGAGATTGGTAGAGCCAAAGTAGAGTTCTAATAAAACGCTGGCACCACAAACTCCGACCCCCTCAGTTTTACGCAACCGCATACAAAATGTTAATTAAAACGTTTACCAACTTTAGAACTAAAGTGCGTTTTGTTCAAACATTTCTAGCGGTGTTTTCATTGCAGTTTGTTACAGTTAACAAAGTTCAGTCAAAGTATAAAAAACTTTGTTTATAACTTTTCTTTTCTAAAATCTAGTTTGCAAGTATTTAGGTACTTAACTGTGTCAGCTTATAAGTGAAATGATAAAAAAGGCAGTCTGAATTGAAAAAGTAAAACAAAAACAAATTGTTTTTTTTTTTACCTGACCGTGAAGTTTCTGACTTCTCTACAGTGACACACTTCTAAAGAATTTACTTAATAAATAATCTTCAACTTATTTATTGTGTATTTCCTAAACGATGATATTTTGTCCATTTTAATAGCAACATAACAATATTACTTAAATTAATTTGGGTAGACTGTAACACGAGGGACCTAAGCTACTGCCTCCACAAACTCCCCACCGGTGTTTAGGGGCCGTTGGTCACCTGATTTATTTATAATGACTTCATACTGCGTGTTTGAATAAAAATAACTTTTTTATAATGACCCTTTAGTGCTGCCATGGCATTACTCCAGTTTGTTTTAGAGCATGGAACGTGAAATACTGTGATATACCACGGATTTTGTTAAAACGTTGATAAAAAATACTTTATTTCAAACCCGTTGCTTGTATTGTTTATTGCATAAAACATGTATAAACTTTAAGTTTTTTACAAGAATTTTGCTTTACGATGACTTTATTTATTTGTGTAAGGTACATAAGGTCAAGTTCCACTGGTCCAACGATGGGATAGAGCTATAGCTACATGTCATTTTTGTAATTGTTTGAAAGGCTTGCTCTTGATCGTTATCTCACCTAGGATATAACACGCTTGCCTAGAAGATCCCTGTTCACCCTTGAATTTTTTTTTTTTTCATATTTTTCGGGGCTAGCTTGAAGTTTTCCTGAGATCTGAAATAAGAAGATCCGCGTAGGAACTATAGGTAACCGAAATAGCTTTTAAATGGCAATGAGCCATTTCAACATGCTAATTTTGCCACATCGTGTGCAGTAGAACCGACAACGATACGGAAGAAAGGTTCTTGAGTGGCGACCCGATCCCGACCAGTGGTCTTTCACCGTAGGACGGCATTCACCAAGTGGACCGACGATCTGGTAGGTATGCCGTGGGGAGCCGATGGATGCTAGAAGCAAGTAAATATCACTTCAAACTGACGCTCTATGGGGAGGCCAATGTTCAGGCTGATGATGATGTTGATGACGTCCATGAAAGCAGACACTTGTTATTGATGATAGATGTTGAAGCTATGGTGGTAGGTATGGACGAATTTACTTTTGGGCATAATTAAACCATTTTAACACCGAATTTAAATTTCCCTTTCAATTCGACAATCACATAATTACCATACCATGACCCCAATTCCAAATAATATAATTAAACAGGTGACTGTTGATAGTACCACTCGTCCCTCGACGGAAGTGAGATCTGATCGCCTTTCAAGTGATACCCACTCGAACATAAAAGTTATACTATAGGGGCCAGGGGGTATTAAAATTAATGTTGATGGCAGGATTTCGGGAAAAATTGGGATCAGCAGATCTAAAAATAATTTAGTAGTAAATACCAAGTCTTCGTCATCATCAACAGCCTGAAGACGTCCACTGCTGGACATAGGGCACATTAAACGGCTTCTTGCCTCCTGCATCCACTGCTCCCCACGGTTTTCACCAGATCGTTGATCCACCTAGTGAAGGCCCGCTCTACGCTGCGTCTTCCGGTTTGTGGCCCCCACTCGAGAACCTTTTTATCAGTTATCAGTTCTGCAAGCGATGTGGGTTGCCCATTGCCATTTCAACTTGCTAATTCTACTAACTATATCAGTAACTTTAAGACCAGGTAATAAGCCAAATTGGGGAAGCTACTGTTATGTTATTTGGAGGCCGATTTGTCTCTATGCACTATATGCGTAGGTTTGTAATGTTGGTATTGTGCCCAGTTGGTAATGTTGGTTTCATACTGACAGCTACCTAGTTTTCTTTTTGGAGTTCGATACTTCTAATCACATTCAAAGTGCTACGCTATATATAGCGTAGAATTTGGTACATAGTGCGTAACGTTACTTTCTGTATTTCTATTTATATCCATCCGAGGCCTTACAGTGACTTATTAGTGCGATTCAAATGGATATCTAAAACGAAGTGCCGGTTTTGCAGCGATTTACTTTAGGTCTTCTGTTGAATCGTAATAAGTTGGGGTTCAGACTTATATAATTTCCCCTTACTAATATACCCTATATCACAGCGGAATAGCTACTCAGTGTTTTTTTATCTTTGCTTATTTCACACTCAATAGATAGAAATAGAACATAATATTACTGTTCCTCCTCTACATAATGTTTATTACAGGCATAGTCTAATACAATCTCAAAAGTATTGTTGATTAGAAAGAAGGCTGTTCTCAGCTCAAAAATACAATTAATTTGATTTAACACACTTTTATAAAGACCAAATTACATTTACCCACTAAACTTAATCACGAATCTAACATTTTTAGTGTACACCATAAAAATTCAAAGGGCAAAAACATAAACTGGTAATAAAGCACTATTGTAAATAGCAATTAACGTGTGAATGACCTTTTAACACGTATCTACTTAGCATTTAATCTAACTTCTTCATCTAAGTAGACAATGGTATGAAATGGTTAACTGCCGTGAAAACTGCTATAAACTGGGTGAATTAGAACCGGTCAAAAGTTACGCGAGTTAGGCTGGATCTAGACCCCCTTACTTATGTCGATGTGGGATTCTTGGTCATACCGTACACAAAAATACGTTGCACTGACCCCTAAATAAGATAAGGATAGGTTGATGATGATAGTGATAATTCTGATGATTATGGTGATGATGATGATGATGGTGGAGATGGTGGTGGTGGTGGTGTGGTGGCGGTGTGGTGGTGGTGATGTTGATAATGATCAACAACGTTAAAACTCCACATTTACCGAAGCTTTGAGCTTTCGATGAACTGACACACATCGGAGTTGCGGACACAGGCACGGAGCACATGTATTGTAGGTATTTATTTAGGTACCTACTTTCAATCTTCACGAACCATTGTTTTTGTTTAAACAAAACATTCGTAATAACATTTCGCAATTATCCTTTATGTTTGATCGGAAGAAATAAAGTTTTTTATTCATTCACAGATTCGTAAACACGAAGGGGCACGGAACCCTTTCTGAAATTATTGGGGTCCCTCCGTACAAATTAAATACCAAACAAGGTTCCTGTTTAACGAACCGTTTTGGAAAAAAAAATCTTTTTTAAATTAAGTGCAGAGTCTGCGAGTGACATTGTTTTATGGGGTGGTTTGATCCTAACTCAGAAGATTGAAACGATGTTGTTAATTATTACTTAATTAATTTAAAACCATAAAACGAATCTTGAATTTGTAATTAGTCAAATTATAAATTATAATTAAAAGCCCGTTCATACACTGGAATATAAATAGTAACTCTTTTTGCGTTTTTAAGAAGTACTTAATGCCAGGTTGTTTTGTATTGATTTCGTAAGTCAGGATCACATCAGCGCTGGGCTCTTATACTTTAGCTCTTGAAGATCGTCGGTCCACCTAGTCGGGGGTCGGCCTACGCTGTCTTCCTATTCGTAGTCGCCACTTGAGAGTCTTTCTTCCCCATCGGTTGTCAGTTCAACGAACAATAAGCTTAATGCATCATATTTATTTCAATATAAATCATATACTTTCACATTGTTTTTGATTTTCATTTACATTTTTTATACATTTTTTGCTGAAAATTCGTTCATTTCAACTATGATATTTCCCAGAAATTAAATTCCCGATGAGTAATAAATTTAAAAATTCACTAGAAACGTAATTACGTTATTAACGTAAGCTTAAAATGATGCTTAAATATTTCATAATGATATAGTTATTAAAACATGGTTGGGTAATTTTGTGTACCGATTTTGATTATGCAAAAAATCGGGGTGATCTTATTTTGCTCTTTCTTAATACATTTTTTTTTGTTGTGAGCCTATGCAAGTTAATCATCTTGCATAGGCTCACAACAAAAAAAAAAAAAGAAATTCGGTAAAGACCAACAGCAATAAGCCGTTGAAACTAAATTATAGTCTTTTTTAAGTCCAATAATATTATGATGAAATAAAGTAATTTATTAATAATGATTTGTCTTTGATTACATACTAAACTTTATTATCACGCGACTTTGGTTTCATTCAACCATTGCAGTGAAAATACAGGTATTTTAGTAGGTTTTATTTCAAAAGGTATCGGTTCGCCTCAACCCTACACCGCGCGTGGGTCCCGCGTGCGTGACCCAACCAATTAATATCCGGACACCGAGTCAACTGAACGACTTTTTATCTAAATTAGAAATGCAGTATACACTTATACAGTGTAATGTTTTAATACGTACGCACCGTGAAACTCTGTTATGGTCAATAAACATGTGATAATATGTTGATTTTTTCGGGTCGGATTTGGTTTTAATTGGTAAAAAAGTTGTTACGTACGTAAAATGGAAAATAAGTTTTCGTAGAAATTTTAAAGCGGATTTACGGTACAAAATTGAATGTTATCATTAATAAGCTTGCTAAAATTGTGAAATAATTTCTACTAAAATAATAAATTACGTAACTTAATCATTCTTAGTAACCTTCGTTAGTAATATACATTTATAATTGGTTGACGAACCATTGATTTAATCTTTCAATTAAAATAAAAAAAAAATTAGTTTATTAATTTATCCTAATTTCATAACATAAGTTGGTCATTCTCAAAAGTCGAGTTCTCATAGAAAAATATCTAGGTATCAATAATACTGACCTAATTAAGTTTGAATTTTAATACCACTTTAGCCAAGCAGTTTTAATTTATGTTCCCTAATGTTAGTGCTTCATGAACTTTAAATATTATGTTTCATTTATAGATAAAGCAGTGCCATAAGCCAGATAATTAGATTCAATTAAACGTTAACACGAGAACAAAATACTAAAAATATTTTTGTTGCTTTAAAGTAGGAACTTCGTTCAAGACCATTATCATACCAGAGTACGTACTTGCATCAGATAGGCGTACACGCAGTTTTTAATTACACGCTATTTTTCACCTTTAACTTAAATTCCAACTGCTTTATTATAAGTGAAATTATTGTAATTAACGCAAAAGGCGGGAATATCACAAATCGTTATTTAAGGTAGAGATGGGATTACTTTTATCGATAATTACATTTATGTTACGATTTCTTGTTGATTCATCTGGCAACGTCATGCCTGAGTTTTGATGTGCCCGTGGGTCAAAGTTTATATAATGTAAGAAAATTCAAAAAAATAAAATAAAATTTCGAACTAAATAGACATTATTTTATTTCACCGATACAAAAAACAAGCAGATAACCTTAGAATAACTACCTATAAAATAAATCATTTAATCTTATAAAAACTTTTTTCAGTAGGTATATGTCTTATCTTTACACGCTGTAGGAAAATTCAGATTCAGACCACTTTATCCTCATTATTATCTGTATTAATCATCGATACAAATATTTATGCATTTATCGACAATGTTAAATCTTTGGTAGATCTTCAACAAACAATCTCATCTCTATTACGACGTTAATTGTTCCGTTAATGACCCGTAGCGTAAATAGGGTTAACAGAGCAAGAAATCCACATGTTTCAGCTATTTTTTAACGTTATAATGCTGACATTGTGATTGATGATATGTTTTCGCTTTGTCGGCGAATATTTTAATAGTTTGTGATGGGAACAGTTAAATAAAAATTAATACAGAGTTTGATACGCCTCAGTTACTTAACAAAAAATAAACTACACAAAATATTCAATACGGATTTCCACGCTACCCGCGAAAATAGATTTCCAAGATTAAACGTATCTCATATTATACCTACGATATATATTAGGTAGTAGGATTTAGGATAAGATAAACATTAGTTGCAATGTTGCAGGTACTAAAACATGGCAAATATTTTATTAACTAATAAATAATATGAAGATAAAACCTGAGATTTTCGATACCACGAACACCAACCGTGTGTGTGGCTTAGCTTTGCGATTTTTTATCATAATTTGTTTGAAAACAACTTTCCAGTTAACTTTTCGATGATGACTACACTTAAGAATCATCGATATTAATGATTTTTTTTTAATAACTATTGCGCCAAGTAAGTTATTATTATTTCTGCTCTGTGATTGAATTTTTTTAGAAGACACGATCAGAAGCTGTCACATGACCTAAATTCTTAAGTTTGTCTACCTACAAGGAAAATTTACCTCAACAAGAAGTAAGAATAACACAAGGGTCCACCCGGATTGCCTTGCATTACTTGTCTTGAATGTAATTGGACTTTGCAATGTCTTCAATGTCATAAATAAAATTATGTAGAGCCTTAACAAAATGTAAATATGTCCGCATGACAGTGGCTGTGAAAACAGTATGGGCACTTTGTACAACTTTGGAATTATTTTACCCAGAAAAATAAAGGTTCTAAGGTACCTTTATTGGTATTTTATTAGGTATATCTAGAACTATTGTCTGCATTTTTTATCTCAGTACATTTATGCATCATCTTTAATTTACTTCTACTTAATCTGATACAAATATTCCTTCTTACATTTTTGGCATAGTTTTCAAACCAGTTGTCTATAGTCATGTATTAATTAAAATTATATAGTTTTAATATAATTCTGGTGTTTTCTTCATATCATAATATATAATATGTTTTCCTCAGTGATACATGTTTTATGTTTGTAAATTACCTACAGTCATAGTCACATCACAAAGTGAGCGATAAGCTGAGCTAAATTAGTTGAGCCTGTTACAGTTTTTTATCATCATCATCATCATCAACAGCCTGAAGACGTCCACTGTTGAACATAGGCCTCCCCCAGGGAACGCCACTTAGAGCGGCTGCTCGCCTCCTGCATCCATCGGCTCCCCGCGGCTTTCACCAGGTCGTCGGTCCACCTTGTGGGGGGCCGGCCTACGCTGCGTCTTCCAGTTCGTGGTCGCCACTCGAGAACCTTTCTTCCCCATCGGTTGTCAGTTCTACGAGCGATGTGACCTGCCCATTGCCATTTCAACTTGCTAATCCTAAGAGCTACATCGGTCACTTTAGTTCTCCTGCGGATCTCCTCATTTCGGATCCTATCTCGCAGGGAAACACCGAGCATTGCTCTCTCCATAGCTCGTTGCGCGACTTTGAGCTTAGTAATGAGGCCAACAGTTAGAGACCACGTCTCAGTTCCATAAGTCATCACTGGCAACACACATTGATTGAAAACTTTTGTTTTCAGGCTTTGTGGTATTTTGGACGAAAAGATAGGTCGAAGCTTCCCGAACGCTGCCCAGCCGAGTTGGATTCTTCGGGCGACCTCTTTGTCGAAGTTGGACCTACCCAATTGGACAGTCTGCCCTAGATAGACGTATTTGTCGACAACTTCGAGAGTATCGTTCCCAACAATTACCGGTATAGGTGGAACATGGGCATTTGACATGATTTTCGTCTTGTCCATGTTCATCTTAAGACCAACCTGTCGGGAGACTCTACTGAGGTCGTTGAGCATGGTGCTGAGATCATCGAGCGACTCCGCCATTATGACTATATCATCGGCAAAACGAAGGTTAGTGATATACTCGCCATTTATGTTGATGCCAAATCTTTTCCACTCCAAGAGCTTGAAAACATCCTCCAATGCGTTCGTGAACAGTTTCGGAGAAATAACGTCTCCCTGTCTCACGCCTCTCTGCAATGGGATCTGTTCCGTACTCTGGTCCTGCAGTCGGACTGACATAGTGGCCTTACTGTACAAACACTTCAACACTTCGATATACCTATAGTCAATTTGGCATCGCTGTAAGGACTGCAGCACCGCCCAAGTCTCGATTGAATCGAAGGCTTTTTCATAATCCACAAACGCCAGGCATAGCGGCCGATTATACTCTTCGGTCTTCTGTATAATCTGGCGTAGCGTATGGATGTGGTCTATGGTGCTAAAGCCTTTTCGGAAACCGGCTTGTTCGGGAGGCTGGAATTCATCAAACCTGCGTGCGAGACGATTCGTAATGACCCTCGAAAACAGCTTATACACATGACTCAAGAGCGAGATGGGCCTATAGTTCTTCAATACGGTGATATCACCTTTTTTGAAGAAGAGCACCACCACGCTCTTGTGCCACGCCTCCGGCGTTGTACCTTCAAGGATGACAGAATTAAATAACTTCTGGAGGACTATAAGTACCGGTCTACCACCCGCTCTCAGAAGTTCGGTCGTAATTCCATCCTCACCTGGCGCCTTGTTGTTTTTAAGCTGTTTGAGGGCCATTTTAATCTCGTACAGGCTGACGTCCGGGATATCTTCGGTATAGTGTCGGACTAACTTGGCTCTGGTGTCCTGAGCTGTGTTAGTAGCGGGCTCACGTGTCGAGGTGTATAACTGTCCATAGAAGTTCTCAATCTCTCTCAGAATCTCAGGCTTGGATGAAATGACACTACCATTCTCGGTCTTCAGTTTTGTCATTTGGCTTTGCCCAATAGACGAATCTTTTGCGAACACCTTTGAGCCTTGGTTCCGCTCAATTGCGGCCTCAATACGTGAAGTACTAAAAGCACGCAAGTCGTGTCGCATGGAACTCCAGATACGTCTATTGAGTTCACCGTAGGCTGACATATCAACTGAAGACTGTAGTTTCATTTCGTTCCGGTCTGCCATTAATTTAAGAGTGTTTCCTGAGAGTTTCTGAGTCCTCTTTCGGCGTTGGGTCTTGAAAAACTCAGCTCCAACAGCTTGGACAGTTTCCACCAACCCGTTGTTCAACTCGTCCACTGTGTTGCAATCGGCAAGGCACTGGAAGCGATTTTCGAGTTCCAGCTGAAAGCCTTCGGGGTTTTGGATTTGGACAGGATTTGGACGGAGCGTAGACCTCACCAGACGCGACCTTTCAAGCTTGACATTGATATTCAATGTGCCTCTTACAATACGGTGATCGCTACCGGTTTTCACCTTGCTGATCACTGAGACATCATCGAATATTCGCTTCTTGGTCGTCATCATGAAGTCTATCTCATTTTTCGTGGAACCGTCGGGGCTTATCCACGTCCACTTCCTGGATGGCCGCTTCTTGTAGAAGGAGTTCATCATAAAGAGGCCCTCCTTCTCCATGAAGTCAGCCAGCCTTTGTCCCCGAGGGTTCCGCTGCCCGTATCCAAATGGCCCCACTCTCAGCTCATCGCCATTCCTTGTGCCCAACTTCGCATTAAAGTCTCCCATCACAACGGTGAAGTATGTTTCGGAAGTATGCATGGCTTTGGATATATCCTCATACATAGCTTCTACTTCATCGTCGGAGTGTGCCGAGGTCGGTGCGTATACCTGGATGACCTTCAACGAATAGCGTTTGGTTATTCTGAGTATCAGGTACGCTACCCTGGTCGACACACTGTCGACTTTGACCACGTTGTTGACGAGAGACTTGCGGACGAGGAACCCGACACCACCTTGGGACAGTTGGTCTCCCTCCCGGTAGAAGAGTAAGTTACCGGAATTTAGGATTATCGTGTCCTGTCCCTGTCTTCGGACTTCTGACAATCCCATTACATCCCAGCGTAACCTACTCATCTCCTCCTCCAATTCGACCATCCTTTCGTCAGCCCTCAATGTGCGCACGTTATATGTTGCCAGGGCCAGGGGTCGTGTTTGGTGGGGTTGGTAGCCGGGCGTCTGCCGGGGATTCTTCGCACCCCCTGCCCTGCCGTTACCGTGACCGCTACCGGAGCCACGGAATAGCAGAGCCGCCGGGGACTGGGGGCCGTCTCTATTTGTGCTTGTCATTAGGGGGGGGGGGGTTTGCCATAATCACCACGCTTGGCAGGCGGCTTGGTGATCGCAGTAGATTATGATGGTGAAGACCAAGGAGAATGCTGCAGCCCATTCCCTGGATATTCCCTTAGCCGACTTTTACGGCACCCACGGGAAGAGATGGGGTGGTCCTATTCGTAACCGGGACCACACGGCACACAGTTTTTTATATTAAAATAATATTGAGTATACCTCGAACGTTTCCACTACTTTATGAATAAATAATAATTAATATGTGTGGACAATTCGCACAGCGCCATCTAGCCCCAAACTAAGCATAGCTTGTACTATGGGAACCGATACAATACTTATATACTTTTTTGTTTGTAAATACATACATAGAATACAATATAACACCCAGATGCCAACCGATGGGGAAGAAAGGTTCTCGAGTGGCGACCACGAACTGGAAGTCGCAGCGTAGGCCGGCCCCCCACTAGGTGGACCGACGACCTGGTGAAAGCCGCGGGGAGCCGATGGATGCAGGAGGCGAGCAGCCGCTCTAAGTGGCGCTCCCGGGGGGAGGCTTATGTTCAGCAGTGGACGTCTTCAGGCTGTTAATGATGATGATGATGACCCAGATGTAGAACAAACATTTATGTTCATCACACAAATGGTTGTCCTGGGTAGGAATCGAGCCCACAGCACTCAGTTCAGAAGGCAGGGCAGGGATACTAACAACTGAGCTATCGGGCCCGTTAATGAATGATTTTTAAAGGCTTTTATCCACCGTGGTTGCTACCACATAAAGCTAAAAAAGCCATTCTTGCCTTACTGTGTGTATTATTAGGTTATGCCATCGGCAAATGCGCGGCAAAGCTCTTTAATCAAAACTGACGCAAAGGGAGGTGTGATATATTATTTCCATTATGTTGATTAAATTATTATGATAAAACAATCTGACTACTTTATATCGTTTAAATTGTAATGTTTTGGTTTTTACTTATAGGTATATTTAATAAAGAAAAAGTAAATTATAATAAGAAAACGTAGAGAGCTTACCTATACCTTTAGGTAAGTTCTAGTAAAAAATAATATTAAAATAAAATAATATTCTTACATACTTATAAAAACTTAATTAATGTATATGTTCTTATTGTACACCACCGTCCACTCCTACTTCATCCAATACTGTCCATCCAAAGGTTGCCTGGAAGAGATCGTTTTTAGTGATAAGGCCGCCGATTGTAATACCTACTATAAGCTGTTATGTATCATTGATTGTTTCTGTGGTATACAATAAAGAGTTTTTGTATTGTATTGTATATTCGTAAATTTAATCGTTAGAATTGTAATTAATAAATTAAGTAGGTACACAACAATAATAAAGAACTATCACCAATATTAAAAATTGATGCTTAAGGTAAAAAAGTACATTTTGGAATGTTTTCTTTATTTCCTAATTAAACAAACAGCCTTCATGAATAAACTCACACTCGATAAGTTTTTTATGGTCTTATCAGTAAAATGAGATTTACGGACGAATCGTGCTTCTTAACACACAGGTTCCGTAAAAAACTTGTTTTTAATGTTATTGCCGTTGACGAAAAAATTGCTTTATTTATTTCGATCAGGCAACGGAACATCTCTATCTGATCTATACCTAATGGTAAATTATAATGTTAAAAATTAACAACTGTAATATTTATGATATATTTATAGCAGTATCGCCTGATCAGCGTAATCTACAGATTAATTTGTAAAGGAAAAATTAGAATCACGAGCTGGGATTGAACCCGCATCAATCCATCCCTCAAGCCAGGATATGCTTTACTTAAGCTTAAGCTTTTCAGGCTGTTGATGATGATGATGATGATGAAGCTACCGTGACAAGTGGTCTCATGTCCGAATTTTTCCTTCACCTTTACAACCAACATGCCATTTCCTTTACAAATTAATCTAACAACTGTAATATCGTTAGGTACTTCTGGTATTAGGCTAAAATTGTTGGTAAAGGAAGACCCCCTCTATGGAAAACTGAAAAGAAGAAATAGGTACGTACGATGATAGATTTTAGAAATAGATATTTCGATGATATTCTTCATCTGTTTTATCAGAGCTGCTTATTAAAACTGTCATAAATAAAATGTAGCCGCCTATATACACTTTCTCGCCATTTTTTTTTATGTGAACGAATGTCGTGACGAGCTAGTCATTCACCTGATGTGCAATACAGCCGCCCATAACAGTTGCAGTGTCACTCGGAACTTTAAAATAATAAAGTTTTGTGTGACACTGCACTGCGCACGTCAACCTGAGACATCACACAGTCTAGTAATCGGAATACTACACTGTGTAATCAGGTCATAAAGTCTCATTTGCCCAGTAATTTCACTAGCTACAATGCCTTTCAAACCGGAACACAGTAGTGCTTGCACACTACTGCTAGGCGGCAGAATAACTGGCAGATTGGTGGTACCTACCTAGACGAACTTTGCAGAAAAGTCCTACCACCTAGTCCAGGTAGGTTATTTATGCAAATATAGACACTACTTTACGCAGGTGATTTGAAAACAAAACTAATGTATTTTTTGAAGGTAATTATATTACTGCCTAACGACTTTTTAATGATGTTATTAATACCACTGCCGTGTAATGTTCCTATTGTACATACATTTTGCTAAAATAAGTCATTTCGTTATTGTACCATGAAATTGACTCGTTCTGATATTTCTTAATAACACACTTACTTACCACCAGGCATAATGCAGCGGTAAAATTGATAAAAGCGCTTCCAGTATTTATGTTGGCTCCTGATATACAGTGTTCTCAATAGTTTAGGAGTCTATCGACTCAAAGATATCTACACCCTTTTTTATGTCAATAAATGATTATTGACCGATATAGCTCTTAGGATTAGCAAGTTGAAATGGCAATGGGCAGGCCACATCGCTCGTAGAACTGACAACCGATGGGGAAGAAAGGTTCTCGAGTGGCGACCATGAACTGGAAGACGCAGCGTAGGTCGGCCCCCCGCTAGGTGGACCGACGACTTGGTGAAAGCCGCGGGGAGCCGATGGATGCAGGAGGCGAGTAGCCGCTCTAAATGGCGCTTCCTGGGGGAGGCCTATGTTTAGCAGTGGACGTCTTCAGGCTGTTAATGATGATGATGATGAAATGATTATTTGATTTGAATTAAAGTTTAAACTATTTTCATAATTATTTCAATATTTCACATGTAATATAATTAGTATTAAAATTGTGTCATTAGTTTCCTCTTGAAACGCGTTACAATAAAATAGTTTGAGATTGGATGAAGTAGAAAAACCTGAAAGCTTTTTTCTGATAAATGTTTCATTAGTTTAGTTCTGCTACTGTTTACGTGAGTACGAAATCACGTAGAAAATGTAAAACAACAATAAGCAGAACCATACCTGCATCCAATAAAGATACTGAAAGAGGTAATAAGAATTGAAAGCACCTAAAGAGCTCATAACCAGAGCTTATCTTGCTCTATGGCACTGACGTAATTTGTTATTAACTTCTAGATCATAGAAAATACTCTAAAATACAATGGAAACCACTTAAATAAGCCGTTATACGACTACTCAACTTGAATTATAAAAAGAACCCTATTTCTTATAGAAAAAGATCTAATTTTCATCGGTACCAATTGTCAATAGCTGGACTTAAAGAAACTTTCAAATAAAATAGGTTAATAGGCTTTTTAACGCCGAAACTTAAGTTACATTTCGTTTTAAACATGCACCTTTTAGATCAAAGATTATGAATACAGAGGCTACAGAACTCTGTATAGAATTTTCCCAAGATCTTGACAGTCCAATATTTTTGCACTACCTTTGTAACTCTATTTTAGTGTTTATGTTTTGTTTTATTTAATCGTAATTAATATACACTTGTGTGTTTTACATGCAGTTCAAAAATTTAATACCGTAAGAGTTATATGTCATATCTAAAACCTACATAACTTAGTTTTCTGTGGTTATGTTCCCCTGAAGTTTTAAGCGTTCCGGTCACCCAAAAGGGACGCGCCCGATAGCTCAGTTGGTAGTATCCCTTCTGAACTGAGGGCCGTGGGTTCGATTCCTACCCAGGACAAACATTTGTGTGATGAACATAGATGTTTGTTCTGCATCTGGGTGTTATATTATATTCTATGTATGTATTTACAAACAAAAAAGTATATAAGTATTGTATCAGTTATCTGGTTCCCATAGTACAAGCTATGCTTAGTTTGGGGCTAGATGGCGCTGTGTGAAATCTCCACACATATTTATTTATTTATTTATAATAGTTGCAGTGCCACTCGGAACTCTAAAATACAAAGTTTTGCATGACACTGCACTGTGTAATGTGTGAGACATATCCCAGTAAATTGTAATCAGGATTAAGTATGAAAAGAAATATAATTATGCGAATCTGTTTGTTTGTTTATGAATTACTTTCAAATTAAATCAATACTAATAATAAAACTGTATCTGAGCTAAATCTGTACGTTGAATATTTTTTGATAATTTTCATTGCATTACACTTTTTTATCGATATAGAAGTGTAATCAATTTCTTTTTAATTTTTTGTCTGTCTGTCTGTCTGTTTGTCTGTCTGTCAGTCCCTTTGAACACACATCACGCTGCAACCACTGAACGGATTTCACTGAAATTTGGTATGGTAAAAGCTAATTATCCAGAATAACATTTAGGATTATTTTTAGTTTCTAAAACGGCCAAGTGCGGGTTGCGCTGAGCATAAGGTTATATTTTTATGCATACACTAAATATATAGGTATATAAGTATAATTGTATATGTATAAATATATGTATATGAATATGTATAGAAGATAGATATAATATACATATAATATAATATATTTATACTCATCCTGTCGAAGGGAAGATAGAAGCAAAAGGGAAAAATATAGGGGAAAAGGATGAATGGATGGGATGGCGAAGGGAGTCAGGCGCTTCTTTTGCCATCCCATCCATTCATCCTTTTCCCTTACATTTTTCCCTGTTGCCTCTCTCTCTTACCCATAAACAGGGTAAGGGCATAAAACTAATAAACCCGTGCGAAGACGGGGTGGATCAGCTAGTTACATCATATAATTAGGTAAGTATAATTCGAATCGAAAAAGTAAAAAGTAACTCAAAGAGTTGTCTTATCTGTGGCCTAATCTTTGACACAAAACATAAGGAAGTGGTCACAACAGCGCATTACGGATCACTTCTCGTTATCTGAACAGAAGCTCGTAGCTTTCCAGTAAACGATCCGAGTGTCAAATTATATTGATTGTCCGGTTGTCGTTACGATAGGATGCCATGACATTGTATTGTACTAGGGGCAGCCCGCGGTTTCGCCCAATTTTTTTTTATTTGGTCTTGTTATCTATTGATAGTCGACTGTTCGATAATCTATTGTTAAGCCAACCAATTGAAACATCATCGATAGGCCTATGTATAGAATACTTTTTAGATAAAAACTCTCGATGGAAATCTATCGATATTTAGACAACACTAATTAGCGCCATATTCATCAATTACCATTTTCGCACCCCTGAATGATACATGAATCTATGTTTTTGAATCTAGCATTAAAGGGACAACCAAAATCCATGGTGAACCAACAATTAAAAGATTTAAGACCTGCTAAAGCGGATCTTTTCTATAATAATGAGCGATTTCGTTATTTCCGGTATCTTCTAGGCAAGCATGCTCCATCGTCGACCGCGTCATCACTTACCATCAGGTGAGACCGTGGTCAAATGTTAGCCTATCGATGATAAAAAAAAAAACCGCAGTGTCGTTGCAAAACAGTTTTTATGAACATGAAAAATAAAACAAATGCTAGATAGTCTAGACTCTAGATAAGCCTCTAGAGCTAGCTAAACCCCTTTTAGTAGTGAACTAAGACTGGTTTCAATATAAAAAAATTGTTAAGTACAAGCGAAGAAATTTTACAGCCACACTGATGACAATAAAATACGCCTTCATCCATATTAATAAATTTCCGTCAGAAAACGCAAGACATTGCAAAAGAGAAACAAAAAGACACACTCAGACTGTACTCCAAGCGAAAAAATTCAAGAGGCGAGTTAAGGGAGTGCACGAAGCAAGCACAAAAAGTGGGCGTACACACGGGACAAGTCGCGAGACTCGCGAGTCAAAAGTTGTAGGAGTGAGTAGTTGTGTAAAGTTACTTAACTCTCGGCCGACGCGTGTAAGCGGCCGCTGTTCGTTCATCCGTGTTTGTTGAACTGGAATGGTGTAGACAGGGCTTTTTATTCTTCACGAGCGATGTTGTGGTCGAGATAAAATCTGTGTTCATTTAACGCTTAGAACAGGCTTACTGATTTGAGATTTTTGGAGGTTAACAGTATAATAATTATGACATCAAATAATAATATATTATATTATGTTCGGTGTTTAAATAAGAGATCACAAATAATTTGGCAGCTTTAGTTTAGTTGATCGCATTCTTAATTTTCTTTTTAAGGCAGAGGTGTAGCCTTATAGCCTTAAAATAACAACGCTCATAAAAGTAATTTTAAAGATCAACAGCTTAATACCGATGGAATGGATTATTATTATTACGGAAGCAGGTTGAGCATTGGTTTAGATGACACCTGCACCCAGCTTAAAACAGGTTTTAAAATTAGTAATCACGCTACAAAAAAATACTAGTAATTTTTCTTTTCAAATGGTTTTAGTCATGAAAGCTTATGTATTGGTTTTCTCATTCTCTCTACTTTAATAAATGTTTAGTTGGAGAGAAATCCAAAAGAAATATGTTTGTTATTAGCACTTGTATTTGTGATAACAAAGTTAAAGTTAGTTTGGTTATATTCAAATTAGCAGCCAAAATGTTGGATGTGGAACAAACCAAGACAGCTCGCCACAGTCAGGTGCCATAGCTTATTACAGTTTATGCATATGGCAATCTTAAAGCACTTTCGTGATCCCACAAATTATGGTTGTCTCTACACTCATCTCTTCTATACGCGCGTATCAAGCCATTGTAGTGATTGAATTTCAATATTATTCAATAATATACACGCATGTTGGAGCTCGAGGTGTGGGGCCGCGATATCAGGCCGCGGGCGGTCTTACACGCAACGGGCCTTTGAGATTTTAAAGGTATATGCATTCAATAACTCTCTTCGGTGTTATCCAATTTCACTAAAGTTTTTTGTAGGAATATTTTATATTGTTCAACATGTGGTGGTGCAAAAATATGCACAAGCGTCATAATAAGCAAGAACCATAGATCAAAATGTTAATAAGTAAGGCGCTTCATAATGCATGGTTTGCACATAATCTGTTTTCTTGCTGATATTATGAATTTTTCTGGTCAAAACCCCAGTGTGGATTTCAATAAATATGTAATCCGTGTAGAAAATTTCAACGGTAAGGTTTAGCTGTTTTAGCGCGCAAGTGGTAGAAATTCGGTGGACATTATATTAAATATATGACCGACATCTAGCCCCAAACTACGCAAAGTATTCCCAATGCCCGGGCCATTTTCAAAAATCGACCCAGGACACGGTTCGCCGCTGCCTGCAGCCCGGACATGCATTCCCAATTACGGCTCTTGTTACCGGACACATTACCCGGAGGGTTCCGGCTGGTTTACTGAGTGCGGATCTCTATAATGCTTTTGCGATATCGATCTGTTCTTAGAATAGGGTATTGATATGACCTTAGAATTAGTACCCAGTATAGTCAATGCACTACTAGAATACTTACCTCTATCGAAGCCAGTCACGTATTAGTAGAGTGCGGTTCAATTTCAACGGCAGCTGTGAAGTCGGCGCAAAACGCTCACATTAGCAGAAATTAAAAATAGACGATACGCATTAGCAATAATTATAGACGAAAGCGAAGCGTGCGGGGAGGGGACTTGCAGCGCACTTCACAGCCGCCATTGAGTTTATTGCTGGCTATAACCATCGTTAGTAGAAGTAAAATATTATTTCTCCATTGAATAGATGTTGCCTTTGTTTCAAAGATGGAAGAAGGGGTAGATTATGATACTCTTATCAAATTTTCTGAAAAATCATTACTTATTTAAGGGAAGTGATAATAATATTTCAGCCCAAAACGTGGTCTGAATGTTAGGATCGATAATAACTAAACTCAAAAACTTTCTCTGAGAGATACATAGAGACAGTATAGCTCATAGGTACTAGTTAATTCTGCAAAAACGCATCTTTATGAGAGTGCCTAATGTTTTTTTTTATATTATTTTCTCCAGTTAAGGGTTTCAAAGCTTGGTTTCAAAGATAAAGTTAAGTAGCTAGAGCCTATTCATTATAAGTTTTTACTTACAGAATGTGTTTCGATCTTTTCTTTCAGATGATTCAATAGAATTCTAATGCAATATGTCATGCCGGCTATATAATTAAATAGGTAGGTAGGTACTAGACATAACCATGAGAGAAATTCATATTCATTAAAAGTTTTGGTCTTTTCACTGACCAAATGCGATTTATATGAAATCCTTTATTAGTGTATATTTCAGTACGTTTTCATCTTTGTATAAGCAGTCAAGTTTTCGAAGACTATTGAAAAGGTAAAGGTTATTGTTCAAAAGCATTCAAAACAGTCCATTCGCAGTCCAGACTCCACACCCGAAATGCCAATTTAGATCTCGTATAAACGGTCTCGGTTTACGACCGAATATGGGCCATAGCTCGTAAAACTCAAAACTTTCATCTCAATTTCAAAACCTCAGCGTCTAAATACACCAACGGAACAGTTACCTTCGTCCTCCTGCCCTTTACGAGACGCAAACACCAACTTAACAATCGAAAAGCCAAGCCATATCCACTTTTATACTTCACGACATAAAGTCGGAGTGAAACGCAAAAGATGAGAGCAAATCTGTAACCGGTTTTATAAGAGCGAGCTGTCCTACTACCGAACTACGCAAAGCTTCGTATATCTATATTACAGTATAATAACACTAAGCTAGCTTTGTTTGGTATATAAATAATTTATAGGAGCTTATAATCTATTGCCAGTGTAAAAAGAACCGTGCAAACACATTTTTGTTTGATTTCAGAGGTCCAAAATTAGTGGTTCGTGTGATGAAACAAAAATAGATAGAATTGCGTAACATGATTAACAGTATTTATCTGGTTTTCTTCGATTTCTCTTCTAATTTTTAAATACATCTTTGTTTTAAATGTTTATGATTTGATAGCAGTTTAATAGAATAAACTGGACAGTGCTTTCATTTTCATCTAAAATGTAAATTACTTTCCGTAAATAAAGTTAAACAAAAAGCGAACTTAATAATAAAATCTAAAAACTCCATTCGGTTACTTCCTTTTTGGTTTTATACAACCGAAACACGAAAATTGCTTTCAATGCTAAAATAAACTGCCTCATCATTCCATCCTTTACTTAGAAAACAGCAGCAACAAAACTTAAAACGTACTCTCCACGCTCGGAACGCAAGCTCTGAAGTGCACAACCGGGAATAGAACCGAAACCTCGGTCACGACGCTTATTCAATAAACCATCGCGGCTGCCCTCTCGGCCACTGCCGTGTGCTAATAAAAACCGGTCTCGCTGCCGTTTATACCTCACGATTTCAATTCAATTATTAAGTTCACGAATGTCTCTCCTTCAACTCTCGGCTTTCATCTATCCGGAGGGACGTTCTCTCGTAGAGTGTGATTCATACTGAATGGCGGCTGTGAAGTGCGCTGTAAGCCCCCCCACGCTTCACGCACCGCTTACCTCTGTCCGCGCACACCTAAGTTTTGCTACTGTGCAGCGTTTTGCGCCGACTTCACAGCCGCCATTACGCATGGACTTATCATCATCATCATTCATCATTAACAGCCTGAAGACGTCCACTGCTGAACATAGACCTCCTCCAGGGAGCGCCACTTAGAGCGGCTGCTCGCCTCCTGCATCCATCGGCTCCCCGTGGCTTTTACCAGATCGTTGGTCCACCTAGTGGGGTCCACCGGCCTACGCTGCGTCTTCCGGTTCGTGGTCGTCAATCGAGAACCTTTCTTCCTCATGGACTTACACCCATAATTATTTGGGCATGCCAAGGTTAGTTTAGGTTCATGCCATTATGTTTGAATCACACTCTACAGATTTTTTTCAATCTTGACGAAACATGGTATACCTGTAGAAAGGTTCTACAAGTTTATAGAATTGTGGGGTGTTTTCCCCATAGGGAAAGTTTGCTGCCGCGCCATTTACTGGCTAATTTTGATAATATTTAGAAAGTGTATGTCGGTATCCAATTCTGAGCTAGTATGTCAGATAATATGAACAAAATTGGTCAAGAGGTTATCAAGATATAACGTTGTGTGGTCTATGTTCGGGTCATGGTGGCCATTTTTAACTGCAATATTCGCTGTCGTGTGTAAGTTTGAGGTCCAAAGTAGGTTCAAAATTGTATTCATGTTCGAAATTTGGTTAATAGTTGATAGAGATGATATTTATCTAATAACGATAAGGTTAATGCTAAGTACATCTTGTATTAATTGGCTACAGATTATCAATAATGTTACCATGTTAATGATACCTATACATTACGGATATATAAATAAAAGTAATTCTACTACAAATTACGTATTGATATAGTCTATTAATATAAAACTTAGCTAAGCAACACATTCCTCTAGGTTCTCATACATTTGTTAAATTTGTGTCAGCTGGCACACCAAATACTGGACGCTCATTGGTTGCCTGTTGATTATCGGGTATTCAACCAATAAGCGTACAGTATTCGGTGCGATAACTTGACACGAGGAGGCGAGAGAGATAAGTGCCAACTTAGGAGTCAAAATTAAGTGCAGACGGGCAGTCTAAAAAATTAAAAGAAAAGACAACAGTTTCCACCATCTGATAAACACCAGTTCATAAAAAAAATTCATAAAGGTTACCAAGACACAATGATTAGTATGTTGATAAGTGTGGTATACTTTTATTAATACATTAGTTAAAATGGTAGTGTACCCAACTAAAATTTTAATTTTCATTGGTCGTATCGTATGATGTAAAGACACTCACTCGATCACTACTGAGCTACGCAAAACGTGTTTCTAATACGTTTCAAGCCAGAATTTATGCAGAGCGTTTATTGTTTCTGGTGATTTGATACAAATGATGAATAAATCTGAAGGGAGATTGTAATTAAAAGAAATAAGAGGTAGTTGAAATATTTAATGAACAGTACAGTTAATTAATTGGTTGGATCATTAACATTTAAAATCCTTGCTTTTCTATTGATCAGTAACAAAAGTAAGCCCTGGGTGTATTCCAGTCAAGAGTGAACAGGTATCTTCTAGGCAAGCATGCACCATCGTAGGCCCCATCATCACTTACCATCAAGTGAGTGAGACAGTTGTCTAATGCCTATAAATTATTTTTAATAAAGTTACAGATGTATCTGCTACCATCCTAGGTCTTTGAAAAATACTACAAATTGAGTATAAGTAGACATTGAGTTTCTACTTTTTCAATGTTATTACTTCAACGTAGGTCAATGACCATGGCCAGAGACCGCTCGATTCAGTGCCTATGTGGTGCCTAGTTTTATTTATTTTCATCTGTTTTGTCTTTGGAATAATCAAATAAGTGGGCATCGTCATCGTCATCAAGAGCCTAGACGTCCACTACTGGACATAGGCCTCTCCTACTGAGCGCCACTTTCCTGCATCCATCGGCTCCCCGCGGCTTTAACCAGATCGTCAACAAGTTGGTATAGTTATAAAAAATGTATAGTTAACGTTATAACAAAATCAATGTTTTATATTCAAGAGACACACCGAAATTACCGAATCATCTCTATATTTAAAAAATTATGCAGTATGTAATACAAGTATTCATAGAGGGATGCTTTTAGGCAATTTAAAATAACAAGTTGTCGTTACAATCAAAAATTGGTTAATATGTAATAAAATAAAATAGTAGTTAAGTAGGTATTACAGTTCTAATAACTTTATACATGTTCAGACTTGAATTTATTATCAACAAAATAACCATATTAGAATAAAATTCACGGCTCTGTAGTACAAAAATAAACCTCTGAGAACTCATAATCAGCCGTATAAAGCAAGTTATGGTCAATAACTTAGTCGATTAAGTAGTTCCCGTTAAATCTGTATTAGGTGATCAACGGTGACCGGGAAATTGGGTGATTTTAACGGCTTCTTAACGTTTTGCTCTATTTCAATAGGCCTATGAAAACAAAATGGGTCTAGAAGCGTGTGAAACTCTGATCGAGTTCTGGTATACTTTTACTACCGTCTGGAGTTACCGGAGGAACATGATTAAGTATTTGCAGATTTTTTCATACAAGTTGCGTGTGACGTCCGAAGTGGTGAGGCAAAGGAAGCGGCAGGGTGGGTCAGGGAGGATGATGCCAAGTCTGAACCGCTCCAGCGCAGATGGACCGAAGGATGGAGGAGGCGTTTTGCATGCTTTCTCCATCCTCCGTAGAGGAATCGGCGGTCAGAAAATCGAGAGATCCATGCTTACACCAGCCCCATAGGTACGTCGGGTAATAACCCAGGTGGAAAGTTACCCACCCACTGGTGCAGAGGCCTGAAAGGGACAGTTGTCTTACGACAAAATCGAGAACGAAGCACGGGTAGTGCTTAGTTGTAAAATTCTACTTTGTGGTAGAGCGGAAACATTGCTTTACCGATAGAATAAGTAACATCGGTTAACTCGAGCTTCACTATAAGCACGTGTCAATAATAATATATTATCAAATTGGCTTCGTTCTGTATAATGGCTGTTGCCAATTACTCAAACTTGACTACTATTAAACATATTATTACTGTTGTCGACGATATATCAGAAATTAACGATATCATCGAAACCATTCTGGTATTACTTATGAATGAGTACATTTCTACAGTAAAATATTAAGCCCCAGAAATTACCTAGCTATTAGTACAGCTGCTTATCACAGATCGGTGGTCACCGGTTAGACCGGTCGCTGACTCATGGATCGTATCGGGCTTTCACCCATATCGACGTAGGATGCAGGTCAGAACCTGTTGGGACATGTAAATAAACGTGCTAGCTAGTCACACTAAACCTAAATGTTGGCAGCAGTTTAATGAAAAATAATATAAAAGTAGAAATGTTGTGACTCTCGATGATGAATGGACTAATTTCAAATCAATAGGTACTTATCAATTTTTTTTAGGATTCCGTATTGAATCAAGAACTGTTAGGAATAACTAGCTATAAAAAGCTAAAAGAAAAAAGAGAAGAAGACTTTCTTCTAGGCAGATTAAATTTGACCACAGTTTGCCTGATGGATGTTAAGTAAAAATATGGCCGAAAATACCACGCCTGGTTTTTGAACCGCCTCTCATTGAGGTTGGCTGGCAAAATACACTAGCGAGAGGTGAGCATATGTCCAATTGCTATGATTTAATCATGATGTTCATGAAAACCCAAGGTCGTCTAAGATTAGAAAACACGACCTGTGGACCGTAAGTCGAGTCCATAACAGATCTGTCAAAATAACATCAATAGCCTAAACGTCAACTGCTGATGATCTAAGGCTTCTCCCAAAGAGCGCCACTTTGGGCGGCCACTTGCCCCCTGCATCCATCACCTTCCCGCAGTTTTGACCAGATGGTCGGCAACCTCATGGGGACCGGTTTACGGCTGCGTCTTCAGGTTCGTGGTTACCACTCGAGAAGATTTTTTTTATTAATTATTAACAATCATAATAATATGGTCTATATATATATATATATTGAGCAGCTTTTCTCACGAACCTTCAAACTATATTCGTTATCTTTATCGCTTTTATCTATTCAAAAAACTGTTAAATGGTTTATCACGTCTAATACGTGACGTCCACTTAAATTTATTATGACTAATTTATCAACTGTATCATTTAATATGCAACCAAAGATGAGTCATGAAGCATTTCCTTTCGATCGCATTGAAATCTTCGTTTTTTGTCCGTTTGTACTGAACCAATGTAAATCCAACGGCCAGTAGAGCGGAAAGTGACTCATGCCCGATAGAGAGAGATGCGTTAAAGCGTGTGTTTGGACAAGGATGTAGTCAGATGGAAGTGCTAATCTAATCGATAAGTTTTAAGACTACATCGATTCTAACTGATACAGGATCTGTAATTATCATAAATATCGACGGGCCCGATAGCTCAGTCGGTAATATCCCTGCCTTCTGAACTGAGGGCTGTAGGTTCGATTCCTACCCAGGACAAACATTTGTGTGTAGATGTTTGTTCTGCATCTGGGTGTTATATGATATTCTATGTATGTATTTACAAACAAAAAATATATAAGTATTGTATCAGTTATCTGGTTCCTATAGTACAAGCTATGCTTAGTTTGGGGCTAGATGGCGATGTGTGATTGTCCACACATATTTATTTTATGTATTTATTTTATTTTAATAAGATATTATTGAATAATTTTGCATGATAAACTTCCGCAAGGTCACACTTGAATTAATCGATATCCCATAAACACAAAAGCCCGATTAGAACCACAGGTTTTTAGCTTTTCGAAAAAGAAAAGGGTTTTGATAAAACCGATCATGAAAGGACGTTTGTGGTTATCTGGATTGTTATTCATCTGTTGTTATTCATCTGTCGTAAAGTTACCTTTCAAATCAGAGAGCTATACTAGTGTTTCCCTTCACGATAAGATCCAAAATGAGGAGATTCGTAGGCGAACTAAAGTGACCAATATAGCTCTTTGAATTAGCACGTTGAAATGGTCATGGATAAGCCACATTGCTCGTAGAACTCACAGCCGAGGGGGAAAGAAAGGTTCTCGAGCGACGACCAAGAGCTGGAAGATGCAGCGTAGGCCAGCCCCCAACTAGGTCAACCGACGATCTGGTGAAAGTCGCTAGGAGACGATAAATGCAGGAGGAGTGCAGCCGGATAACGTGGCGTCCCTGGGGGAAGACGTTCAGCAGTAGACGTCTTCAGGCTGTTGATGGTAAGTAATGATGATAATACAGAAGACCATTTTGTGTATTTAGATTTACACCGTAGTCACACGCTAACCTATTAAATTCTGCTTAAATTTTTGTCAAGGACAAGGACAAGTCATGACATGACATAACAGATTAGGCAAAATCTATGTGATTGAAAACTAGCAGGTCAAAGGCTTTCAAAAAGCAGAAGTAAGAAGAGTAAAGTGAAGGCTTTTCCAGTAAGACCTACGTCCTTAAATAGTAATAGGTGTTACGTTGCCGTATGAGTCATTTTTGTTGTTGGCCAGTTTTTATTACTCGTGTTCGGTTGCGTATTATTATTGGTTTATCAATAAGTATACCTAGTTGTGCTGTTGTTGCTATTTAATGCTGGACTTTGATCGTATTGAATTCAAAACCTATCTTCTATATGATTTATAACTGAACACACTACACTTACACTTACACGTACACTTTCTCTAAACTAATATTGATTTTTTGGCGGTGAAGGAGCTAATATTTATTTTTCTTATACAGCGCCTGCTAGACCTAAATTGAGCATTGCTTGTGTTACGCAGGTAAGTGATATAATACTTACATACATTTTGTTTGTAAATACATACATAGAATACAATATAACACCCAGACAAACAAACACATTGTGTTCATCACACCAATGTTTGTCCTGGGTGGTAGGTAACCGAACCCACAGCCCAGAGCCTACAGCTCAAAAGGCAGAGCTACTACCAACAACTAAGCTATCAGGCCAGTACAATTTCAAATTACCTACTATAGAATTATATATTTATTAATTAATGATCGTGATTCCTTTTGGCCTTTTGACGAATTTCACAGTAGATTAGAGCTATTTATTTATGTTTAATCAATCGCTCTCAATTTTCGTCATTAATAACACTAATGATGGTGTGCTGTATACTGAAAACTTTATATTGGGTTTGCCTTATATGCCTTATAGAGTGATTTTTCTATAACCGCTACTGTTCAGCACAATGATAGTGGTGACAGCAATGAAACAGAATCCCTTTTTAAAGCATTATACAATAAACCTTTCAAAAATCAGTGTTACATAACTACAAAGATTTACCTTTAAAATAAACCCCAGTTTTCACAAAAGAGCCACCCCAGCGTTAATATATTCGAACTTAAGTTTATTCGACGTCACAACTCAAAACCATTTTTTGAGAGTCACTCACTTGGAACCGTTTGTAAATAATGCCCTATTTTTTGTTGCTGTTCTATTTTGTCGTTTTGATCGTGGGCCTTATAAACCGACTAACAAAGACCTATAACCTAACCTTACTAGTGTTTAAAATAGAGTCGAATTTTGTTTAATCCTGGTGAAAAATAATGGTGGTGGCAGGAATTTAAAGGATCAGTCAAAGTGATTTTATTTTGTCTCTGCGTTCAAGATTATTATCCTTCAGTCCAGTAATACGTGAAAGCATTACTAATAGACAAGATGAGCGTTTAAATCTAGTTTTATTGATAACAAGGGGAACGTTTCTCGGACATTTTGAAGTTAAAGACCAGCTATAAATTATGAATAGAGAACTACAATCTTAGCTAAATGGATAAAAAATAAAATACTTTGTGACATGTACATAAACAGATAAAGAACAGAATATTTTACGTTGTTTTTTCATCATAAACTGGTTTTCCACGTCATATTAACCCTGATCAAATTCGTGTTAGCATTAATTTTTTACCCTGCTTCCATAATGTGGAGTCGGTGCAGGACGTCTTTTCCTTCCTATGTAAGCCGTTATAGATTCATCTACTGCCTTATCATGTAGGTATAGATATCTCCCTTTTTCCTTTCACTCATCAACATTTTTATTTATCACTTTCTTGCTCATCCTCTTTCACATTTTGTTCATGGTTTTAATTAAGAGCACAGTTTCAGTTAAGGATTATAGGTTATTGTTACTTGTTAGTTGACTTTGCCAAAGTCACCTTTCAATGTCCCGTAAATGTGTTTGTTATTAACGCCGTATGCTTCGAGGATTCTAGCATTCCATAAAACTTAATGGCTGCGTTGACAATGACAATTATTTTATATTAAAACTTTACACATGTCATTAAAAATATTATAAGTGTTTATAAGTTCCAGTCTTCAAAACGTTGTATGCTATAATAATATTACTACAATGGAGACGGATAAGTTTAAGAGTTTAATTAACCCTTAGCGGTATTCCCATCCAATCTACATTCATACGAAATAAACAAAAGTTCAGCATAATAGTAAGGTAAAACTAGTGCAAAAACTTTGAGCATAGCAATTACTCAAGTAAGCCTTAGAAATACCGCGTTGGTGGTCACATAACACACATCCTTTGCATTGCAGCCAATGAGGAAATAATACAGAACTGACACAATTTCAAGATTGTGAAAAGTCTATAAATATCTTGTAGAAATTTAAAGTAGCCTTTCTTTTCAAGTTTCAAATTACGACGTATGTGATATTTTAAGATTTTCTGAATAAACAATGACATAAAAGCAAATAGCATGGCAACAAAAGCTTAATTACAACAGCGCCTCCCTAAAAATCCCAAAACAGAAGAGACAAATTAATACCTACAAAATACGTTCCGTAATAAAAAAGAACCGTACGTCATTTGTCCCTCTCATTTGCCATCCAACCATAAAACACAAGCATACCTACACATCTTATGACGAGAATGAGTTCCGCTCCCTCCAATATTGCACTGAGACCGTCGTTAAAGAGCTCTTAAATTAAAAACTGCATTATGTCGTGTCTGTTTAATTTACTTTATTAGTCTATGGCCAACCCCTTGGTCGTAAATAACAATACGATTTGCATAAGAAACGGTGGCAGTCACACACTTTGCTACTGAATAAATTAAACTTGCTTTCGACTCTTTTTTGCAGTCATCTGTGCTGAGACTTTTGTGTTGGATATTGTAGTAAACTCCGGAATAAGTTATGTCTTCATCTCGGTTGGGTATATAATTCTGGAGACCCGTAATTTGTTCATCATCTGTACCTTCTGTTTGTCAAGTTGGAATTGCAGTATTTAGATTTCAGGTATTGGTAGAGATTTTAATACATATTTTTATTTATCTTACGGTCATGCTTGTGCTTGACGTGTTGATTTTCTTGGAAGTTTTCTCACTCACAGCTTCTATTCATTTATTTCATCATCATCAATGTTGAACTATGCGAGATAAGGCTTACCGACTATTTTAATATCATTTAGAGGTTGTAACGGGCGACAGGCCCGATAGCTCAGTTGGTAGTAGCCCTGCCTTCTGAACTGAGGGCTGTGGGTTCGATTCCTACCCAGGACAAACATTTGTGTGATGAACATAGATGTTTGTTCTGTGTCTGGGTGTTATATTGTATTCTATGTATGAATTTACAAACAAAAAAAAAAGTATATTATAAGTATTATATCAGTTATCTGCTTCCCATAGTACAAGCTTTGCTTAGTTTGGGGCTAGATGGCGCTCTGTGAAATGTCGTCACATATTTATCCTAACATAAATATAAACTACACATGTAGGTGCGCCCTTCTTGCTTTAGGGTGTAAGGACCATACTATTCTCAGTAACTCTTTTACCTTGACGATATACTAATAAAGCTTACAATCAGTATACGAACTTACATAGTACTGCATAAGATGATAGGCACATAAGCCCTTTTCAATTTCTAATTGACATACATCATGTCATAGATTAACGAAACCCGCGAAACAGATCAGACAATCAAGGTATTGAAACAAATTGAATCGCTGCCAATATACCTATTATTCTATTGTTAATCGGCGGCGTTTGGTCGTAATTAATGACCCTTAAACGGTTACCATCACTTTGTACCGTCAGTCTTTTAGAGTTAAGCGAGGAACTCATTGGGTAAGGTTGTTGATGGGAGTCGTAGTTTTAAGCGTAGTCTTGTTCCGGAAATTATGTGGTCATTTGATCCCCTACACAGCTCTTTATTGCAGGACATCGTTGGTTCAGTTGGAACACCAACAGCTATGCGATCATGAAACTTGATGGCTACCAGTAGAAACACGGATTTGTATGGGTTTCACAGTTTCTTTGAACAGTTTGTATGCCTATCGAGTGGATTTTTAAATTGAGACTGAAAGTATGTCTGTTGGGTTGCAATCAAAGTTACGTGATCATCGCCGCCCAGATCTTATTGATAAATATCTTACATTTCATATAATATTTAGTTTAGATAATATTGTAATTTGTTTAGTGCTTGGAAAATCAGTTCATTCATTTTTGTCTATCCATTGCTTTTGTATTTTTTGGCGTATCCAGAGTATTGCTTCCAACCATTGAACTTTTATTATCTTTGCTTGCTACCTATTACAGTGATTCAAGTGCCTTACGCTTTCTGGGTCCATTTCTAGGCTGATATAAAAAAGTAAGCATAAATTGTCATCAGCATAAAAGTATTAACAGAAAAAGAGACCTCGACACAACACGAGCATTTCTTTTTCGTAAACGCTACGCTACGTTCCTTTTCAATATGGTCGAGTATACTTCGAATACAAAGAATAGGTATTACAAAAGTGTACTCATTCCTTTAAATCGAAACCAATTAGACTAATTGGTGTAGCTTATAATAGAATGGGTTGTGTCGTAGGACAATGTGGACACATAGACACCTGCCATATCTTGTAGGTACTTGCTTCGTTCCGTCGAATTGTTTGTAACTGTTCTGAGTTTTTTAGAACTTTATCAATACTTTATGAAAGTTTCTTGAGTATATAGAACAAAAGTTTTGTTGGTGTGTAGCTTCCTTACTGTGTAGAGACTTCAAAAATCATCAAGTACCCATACAAAATAACGTCTAGATAGGTCTACATTTTATTTATTTACTTCAAAATAAATCAGTCATTAGAGCTAGCCCGCTATTGTTTAATAGTTGTAATACCCAGAGTCACAGACAAAGTGTAAAATTATGACAAGATATTTTCTTAATGAGATTGCTTTTTGTTACTAATTTTGCTTTTCTATAATGTTTGTGTCAGTTACGTGCATTTGTTACCGTAACAAGCAGCGTATCGTATCAAGAATATTTAACCTGTATGTTTTTCCACCGTTGTTATTTTATTTTTAGCTGAATAATTATAAAATCAGGAAAGGTCTATGTCCACAGCTACGACCTCTACAACTACTCTTTGCAAATAACATAAGACTATCAGCAAGGTCATTTATCATAATCTTAATTCAATCGAATTAATTTCAAAGTCAGTACCTTAAAGCAATTTCAAACCGGGCTTCAATTATATTAAATTCATTAAATTCCCAACAAACTTTAGAACTTGTTTGGGAGTACTACGGTTTATTTTGGCGCGCAAATTTTGACAGCTGCGTTCAGTGTTGCCATGAATAAAAATTTCACTTTCAATAAATAAAGCGCTCGCGTGACTGTTGCAGATGGTACGTAGCTTATCTTTAAAAAAGAAAGTAAATTGTATTTAAATAGTGCAAAATAGTTTTATAAGGTCACTGTTAATTATCTTATGTATCAGCCGTGTTTATCGCTATATTATCGATATTATTCGATGACGTCTCCTGAAATATTGGATGGGGTTGCGTGATAAATAAATGCTTTATGGGTGTGACAGCCTTTCAATTTAGTAGAGTTATTGCGAATGTATTGTTGATTATTCCGTTTATCAACGACACTTTAACAATTATTTATACGGGTTGTAATTACTTAGATGAACTTGTTTTATGTCTTAATGAAACTTCTAGGGTACTAATTTTTTTTTTTTTTCTTCTTATATGTTGGCTCCACACATAGTGTATTTAGCCAGTGTCAAGTATTATAATTTTTCAGTGTTATGAATATTTCACGTTAAGTAAAGTCTAAGTCATAGTCCAGTCTAAGTCATGCTCCAGTAAAGTGGTGGCAACTTTACTAGAAGCTTCTACGGAATTTTGGAAGCAACACGAAAAACCACGTTTCACCACATTATATCACTTGCCTACACTCATGCTCGTAATTCAGCACTTAATGCGTAAAACGCCACCAATTTTAAACATTAACCTTGGAAAAAGCACAAGTTTTGAGAAATAAAAATAATACAATGCAACGACGCCGACGTGAACTTTACCGCGTTCCCGCCAAAACTCCAGGGTACTAATTACTTTGTTATTAATTGTCATCATTCTCTTGCCACAAACTTATGTTGACAGTTAGGCATTCCAATTTTGTTGTTCTGGATATCCATAACAACGAAATTGGAATGCTTATTTTGTTGGTTCCTTGCATGTCCTGCTGAACAGATTTGGCTTTGTGACTGACTGGCCACCTCTAATATACCTGATGTCAATTCTCCTGCAATAGTATTATGAAATCGGATGAAGATTATTTATCTGAAAACTAAACTATATTGTATTATAATGATAATGCATTAATAAGTTTATACTCCAATAAACTATCTAATGAAAAGGTCCTATTCTAAACCTATAATCTCCATCTTCTTCATCTTGAATGTAGTTAAAAAAGACAGAAACTTTACAGGTTTTATGTCGAAACTTTTTCAATAGGTTGTGAATGGGCTACTGATTACAAATTAATGTGAAAATATAATTTAATCAGAAAACAGTCATGACTTAGTCATGCCATGAAATAGTTTTGATAGACAGTACAGGTAATAATATAAATGGTACTTATCAATATTGTATACCTGGTTCATGCTGCATTTCGTATATTACAATAGTTCATTACAATAACAGGTGCCGGAGCCCGGTATTGGCCGCGGGCGCGTCAAACGTGCATACCCGTTCTGTTGCTCTTTGTGAACGGTGTAAGGCACAAGAGCCGATGAATATGATCGATAAACTGCAAATGTAAGAACTCGTACACTCGTACACACGTACATCCGAACAGATGAAAGCTTTCGCAAATTGAAGCGCAGATTTTTATTCAATATCAGTCTCACAATATTATGTTAATATTAGTTTTCTTTAAGAGCAACGGAATAACGCGGGCTATTTTACGAATTATATTATTTCTGTATAAGCCACGATTATCAAGCAACATTTATTGCGTGTTGGCGAAGTATTGGGTCAAATGAATACACTGGACACTAACTAGTAACTCTCTAGACACGATTACTACATTTTTTTCAAGTTCAGGCTATTTTTCGTTTGTACCTGATGGGACCCCATGCTTATACTAAACCACCTGCTGGGTCACCTAGTGTTCAATAAAGTTCCGCGTTCGCACGGGTTGATTAGTTTTACGTCCTGACCCTGTTTATGGGTAAGAAAGAAGGGAAAGGTAAAAATATAAGGGAAATGGATGAATGGATGGGGCAATAAAAGGAAGGCCGTTTCCCTTCGGCATAGTGAGTATAAATAAACTAAAAAATAATACACTTACAATCAAAATACTTGCACAAAAAATATATCCGTATTGCTTAGTGAAATCCGCGCTAGGCCAACATGATCAATATGTCACTAGGTGGTAGGATTAGGTCTTTTCTGCATAGTTCGTCTAGGTAGGTTAGGTACCACCGCTTTGCCAGTTATTCTTCTGTCAAGCAGTAGTGTGTAAGCACTACTGTGTTCCGGTTTGAAGGGCATTGTAGCTAGTGAAATTACTGGGATAATGAGACTTTATGATCTGATTACGCAGTGTAATAATCTGATTGCTAGACTATGTGATGTCTCAGGATGACGTGCGCAGTGCAGTGCGCAATAATCATATTTTAAAGTTCCGAGTGACACTTTGTTATGGGCGGCCGTGTCACTTAACATCAGGTGACGAGACGACTAGCTCATCACGTCATACATTCTCATAAAAAACAAAAAAGTTGTAGTTTCGGAGATTACCAAACTCGACAAACAATTTAGAGCCTAAACAGTTTTAAAGACTTAACGTCGATAGTTGTGTAAAAGTCTAAAATTTAAACTTTTAGATAATGTTAACCATGTTCAAGTTTATTACGCTGTGTAATATAACTTTTAAAACACTCACGCCCCTATCTTGGACCACAAAAGTGCTTTAACGGGGTTTAATACAGTACGTCGACAGAGTAGTACTGGTTTTACACTAGACTTGGCTTAGCCTCGGTCTGGCTCAATTTGTGCCAGTAATTGGGGATATTACGTCAATATTAGAGTAATCTCTTCAGTCTCATCAGCTAGGTCAGATGTAATCTAATCAAGTAATTACCCATTTTAATTTATATAGGTAGGAACATATCCGCAAGAGGACTAAAGTGACCGATATAGCTCTTCAAATTGGCAAGTTGAAACAGCAATAGGCAGGCCACATCGCTCGTAGAACCGACACTCGATGGGGAAGAAGGTTTTCGAGTGCGATCACGAACCGGAAGACACAGCATCAGCATACGCCAGATCCCACCAGGTGGACAGTCGATCTAGTGAAAGCCGCAAGGAGCCAATGGACGTAGAAGGCGAGCAGTCACTAAAATTGGCACTCTCTGGGGAGGTCTATGTTCACCAGTGGACGTCTTCAAGCTGTTAAGGCCCTGACAGGACCCAATGCGAGCACGTTTATTACATCAGACAAACTTGAAACTTACTTTGTGCTTTCATCATCATCATCATCATCATCATCATTAACAGCCTGAAGACGTCCACTGCTGAACATAGGCCTCCCCCCGGGAGCGCCACTTAGAGCGGCTGCTCGCCTCCTGCATCCATCGGCTCCCCGCGGCTTTCACCAGGTCGTCGGTCCACCTAGTGGGGGGCCGGCCTACGCTGCGTCTTCCAGTTCGTGGTCGCCACTCGAGAACCTTTCTTCCCCATCGGTTGTCAGTTCTACGAGCGATGTGGCCTGCCCATTGCCATTTCAACTTGCCAATCCTAAGAGCTACATCGGTCACTTTAGTTCTCCTGCGGATCTCCTCATTTCGGATCCTATCTCGCAGAGAAACACCGAGCATTGCTCTCTCCACTTTGTGCTTTATAGGGTCGATTTATGCATAGCAAAAATATAGCGATTACGTTGCGTTGCACTTCGACTTTTCCATTATTCGGTACAAACAATTAGTTTAAAAGAAATGCTTATTGTTATAAAAAAATAAGCTTATAGACGGATGCATTGAAACATAGGTTACCACTATGATTTATTTCAATGGGGTGTCTTATCATAATGTAACATTTTAGGACGTTTGAATGATTTTTTAGAGGTCACTTCACGATTTTTTTCATCGAGAAAGCTTTTCGTAAACGTGTTTCGGTTTCGGCAAATGAAAAGAAGATATGACCAGTATTAACGTGAATTTTTTTCAATCCTGTAAATGGTATACGTTTTGAGATAATCACGTTCAAAATAGTCGATTTGGGAGCATTCAGCGCCTTAATAATGAGTGGATTAATTTTGGTCGACGAATCAGTAATTGACTGAAATTACCTATTATTATTATTATTATGGGATACTGTTTTTTCACTCCTTGTTACCTATCCGATACGTGTTCATATATGTACATACACAACTCTCAGTGATTTTCACTTTTCACACATACCATAAATTCACTGCAGATCAAATTAAAGTATACACCAGACTTGTATCGAATTACAGTGCAGAGTGTTGCATAGGCCATCGATTTATATAGGGCTGCTACTTACACTTCACTTGTAATTCTAGACAACTGTGTAAATAGATATTTTGATGAGGTGATTTGCTTAATGTTAAGCCTCACACCTGCGATAAGGTAATAAAAAATTGCAGTTCTATATAAAATGTCAAATGGCCTATCTCGTAACACTATAGCTTGTTACCTACTCGTATAGACTTTATTCATGCACTATTTCAAATTGTTCAGTAGTTTTGTTAGTTTGTGCCACCTAAAAGACTTAATGTTAACTAGTACTCTTATTTATTCTGTGGTGACATTAGCACAGTTGCACAATATTTCTTACCTTCAAATAATTTGATAAATGAAAACCGACTGATGAAAATTATACACAAGAGAATTCAATTTTTTTAATCACTAAAAAACATGTAGCGTATAAATAATATTAATTTTATTATAAAGTATACGCGTGTCAACCCTAAAAAATCTCCCATTATGGAGGCTGTGTTATTGGTACGTTATTTTGAAAGCAAGTGTAATTTCACTTAGTCTATGGTTTACAAGAGTTATTCCATATTTGTACGGAAATAACATAAAATCTAACTTCGAGAACGAAATGAAATGTCTTACCTTATTTCAGTTAGAGGATTTAATTGATTGATTTTCGCATCATTTGAAATTAATAAGAACACGGGTATATTACCCGTTTTTACAGATTAATAAAGTCAAGCAATGTTCAACACTATCGTAGATGTGTGATCTCTATATCTGAGACCACTAAACTTGTCGGTAGCTTAAGGTAAGCATATCCCGGCTTGAGGGATGGGTTCATTTCCCGCTCGTGATTCTAACTTTTCCTTTACATATTAAAGTGTGATCTTTTAAATAAAGGTATACCGTTTTATAACTATGTGCGACGGTGTTTTAGAGAACCTTAATCGGTCCTCAAAAGCCTTCATCAAGCTGTCTTAAACTTGTAACAGTAGTATTTTACATAATACTGGTTAATATTAGGTACTACGGGTTCTAACGGGCCGTACCTCACTCTGTAGTCAAGTAGCCTTGATCATAATGGCTGAGCTACTTTGATTCTGCCATCACCAAAGCAGCTGCCTTATAAACATGGCAAAGACAATCAAAAACACAAAAATTACACATGGCACATTATACATGGGACATGGAAATGTATATTAAATTTAAAACTCAATTGGTTCGTATAAGTGCGAATCCACATTTTAAACTGTGCACTTTACAATCGCACTCCCAAAATACGGTGTCATAAAGTAGGAATCGAAAAGTTCGTTTCGCTAACAGAAAACATTTAATCTGGTGAATGCTGCTTTTAAAGTTACGGGTTAAAAATCAGGAGACTAGTTTCACTTATGTGGTATATCAAAAGTATACATATTAATATGTGTTTTGCGACACGACTCTTATTCTAACTCATTCATTACAATACAATACAATACAAAAATACTTCATTGAACACAAAACACAACAATACATATGATACAACATAAAGAATGGTAGAACAACGGCCCAAGTTCCAAAGTTTTATATTTGTGTGTCACATAGAAGGAATAAATAATAACATTTCTTCGTCGATGAAGTTAAGATGGCAATCAATGTTCATTTTTTATTTTATTATTATAATAACTGGCCACAGAAAAACCAGTTAGCATAAGGACTATAATACACACTCATTTTTACCCGGGCCTAACAGTTTTTACAGGAAGACAGATAGAGCAGGATGAAGAAACAATTCCTATCAATCATCAACTCCTTATTCTGAAACAAAAAACTTCAAATCAGGCAATACGTGGTGGAACCTAAGCCCATTTCACTTAAAAACAAATAACCCGCCTGTTCCGCAAACGTAATGAAAGTAACCAGTAGCTCCTACACTTGACTAGTCAAACTACTAGATATATTTACGTGTTTTGTCTGGAATCAGTTAATATTCATACCGTCTACCGTGAGATGCACAAACCCGTAACTTTTGAGAATATATCGTCAATCGTAAACATTTTAAACGTACGATAGGAAACGAACGTCGATACATTGGATCGTGGATTGGAGTGGACTGGATACTCTATTTTTCTACAAAAAATATAGCTGTTTTTTTTATCTAGAATGACTACACTCAGCCCAAGTCTAATGCCGAGGTCCTAACTATACCGGTGATTGTTGGGAACGATACTCTCGAAGTCCTCGACTATTAATATGTCTACCTAAGACATAGGTCCAACTTCAACAAAAAGTACGCACGAAATTCCAACACGGCTGGGCAGTGTTTAGCGAGCGTTAGGGAATCATCGACTTATCTTTTCGTCCAAAATACTGCAAAGCCTGAAAACAAAGGTTTTCAATCAAATGTGTGTTGCCCAGTGATGACTTATGGAACTGAGACGTGGTCACTTACTGTTGGCCTCATTAGGTCGCGCAACGAGCTACGGGGAAAGCAATCAAATGCTGGTGTTTCCCGGCGAGATAAGATCCGAAATGGGGAAATCCGCAGGAAAACTAAACTGACCAATATTATAGCTCTTATAGAATAAGTTGAAATGGCACCATATTGCTCGTAGAACTAACAACCGATGGGGAAGATAGAAAGGTTCTCGAGTGGCGACCATGAACCAGAAGACGCACCGTAGGCCGGCCCCCCACTCGGTGGTCCGACGACCTGGTAAACACCACGGCGCGCCTGTGGATGCAGAAGGCAAGCTGCCACTCAAAGTGGCACTTTGTGCGGGAGGCCTATGTTCAGCAGAAGGCGTTTCAGGCTGTTGATGATGACTAATCCAGCAGTAACTCTATCTTTGTAGTAACTGAATGCAATCAAAAGCCATATACCGGCAACCTCATAACTTCAAAGGGGAATAAATTTGTACATGACGGCAAAAGCGGAGTTGAAAGCATCATGTAAATAAATTGTCATCGGACTTTTATTTGGCGAATGTACGTAATATTAATGTGTTATGCTTTTGCACTTTTTAAAAGATAAACAAAATAAGTAAGTAGTATAGCTTCACAGTGCGCTTGTTTAAACTAACTACATTTTGTCACTAAAAAAGACCTGAGAAGCTACTCGTTTGCCTGACGTGGCTACTCATACCTAACAGTTGCAGTGCCACTAAAACTGTAAATAAAAAAGATTCACCAGATACTGCACTGCGCACGTCAATCTGGACATCAGCTTAGCTTATAAGATTACAAGACTGATGAGAGATTAGGTTATAAAAGTCTCTTTCCCTGGCGGCTGTTTTGGGCTGTGTAAAAAGTCAATTTCGCTAAATAGAAAGTAAACAGCTCCAGCCAGTGACGATCTTTGAGTGAAAAAATTATAGAGGTAAACAGCGTTTCATAAGTTTTCCAGATTTTAAAATACTCACTATTTCAGCTTATTATACGTATCAAACAATCGTATGTATATAAAAAAACATACACTCAAAAGAATTAAATTAAAGTGTACAGCATTGGCTGCAAACAGCAGGTACCTATTTATTTATTGGAAAAACATCAAAGGCAATACGTACCTAATTACTCGCACGCTGACAGAAAAGTATAATGCTAAACGAAGCAAAACAGCTGACATTCTAGTAAAATAAATATTACTTCTAAGTAGTATTTATAATGCAATAGATAATTATAGAACTAGGTGACCCGAACCGGTTGCATGAGCACTATGCTCATTAGTTTCATATAGTTTTACGCCTTAGCCTTGTACCAGAGAAGAGTAAGGGAAGCGGGATAAAGATAGGGAAAAAGATGAAAGGATAAAACGCCAAAAGGAGGCAGGGGGTCTAGCAAAAATACCAACCACTAACGCTAACGCCTCACGCTAACTCCAAAAATGTATTAAAATGACATTTGCTGCTGAAAAGTTATCGATTTCCGAAATGTCATTCCAATACATTTTCGAGTTAGCGTGAGGCGTTAGCGTTAGCGATTAAGATCATTGATAGACCCCCAGGTACGCACCAGTGGCCTTACCGCGTAAGCCCGGTGGCAATCGTAATCGTATGCTCTCTTGCTCGCACTCAAGGGCTTGTACATTGGCGTAAGCAGGATGGCAGGCGATGTTCATTACCAGAATGCTTACACGGTAGGGCTGCAGGTGTGAACTAACACTTGACTAAACTTAAAAAGTTTTAAAGTAAAGCAGGAAAAAATAAGTTATGTACATAGTTAACACAAAATTAATGCCGTTTTTACTGCGATTACTTGTAAACCTAAAGGTTATTTGTAAGCTTGAAGTGGTTTTCTATCTATCCACATTGATAATACTTTCGGAAAGCGGAAGCCATCTTCCATCTCACTTTGAAACCGCTTAATCCCGATGTCGATCGCAAAAATTAATATTAATGCTAAACAATCTATCAACATTATTCCTTTTTCCGGGAGCAAAAGTACACTACAAACAGTATGGGTTGTTGTAGCAGGGTAGCCAGATTAAAGTTACATTGCGAAAAATGGGATTTAAAAGTGCTAAACGAGCCGTGCTTGAAGATAAGACGATTGAGGACCAGCTAGGCGTTCATGTAACTTGATTGCAACCATTAGAAATAGAAAATATATGGATTTGTCAGTTTAAGTGCATACTAGGTGGTAGGACTTTTCTGCAAAGTTCGTCTAAGTAGGTACCACCGCTTTGCCAGTTATTCTGCCGCTAAACAGTATTGTGCAAGCACTACTGTGTTCCGGTTTGAAGGGCATTGTAGCTAGTGAAATTACTGGGCAAATGAGACTTTATGACCTGATTACACAGTCTAGTAATCTGATTGTTAGACTGGGTGATGTCTTGGGATGGCGTGCGCAGTGCAGTGTCACGCGAAACTTTATTATTTTAAAGTTTCGAGTGACACTGCAACTGTTATGGGCGGCCGTGTCGCTTAACATCAGGTGAACGACTAGCTCGTCACGTCATTCATTCCTATAAAAAAAAAAATTTTTGTGAAAACTTTCAAAGGTGGAATGCAATTTCTCCTGTTGCATTGCTGTCAAAGTTACGTGTCGTCTCCCCTGTGTCTCCTAAAGCGCCTGCCCTCCTGCCCGTGACGCTGTAAGGTCAGTACTCAGTAGAGACCAACAGCATTAGCCTGTTCAAAAAAACAAAGAAAAAGAGGATCAGTTCCTCTTCTATAGGCTTTTAGCTACCACCATTGATCATAATTATAATGTGGACAACATTATAAAATACTAGGCATAAAGTCTACCTGGCCTAACCCGTCTGACATAACAGGAAAAAAAATGCACACTACATAGATAGTACATACTCTATCTTAGTAGACAACATACCAAGAAGGGAAAATTAGCAACAAGAAAAATATGTAGTCAAGTTAGTAGGAATAACATACTAATATAAATTCCCAAATATAACTGAACTGTTTTAGAAGAGCCTCAAAGTCAAAGTCAAAAGACTTTACTGAATTAACTGAAAAGGTAGTGATACTTTAAAAGGTTTTAGGCTTTTCTTATAAAAATGGTAGTTTTTAGGGTTCCGTACCCAAAGGATAAAATGAACCCTGGTACTAAGGGTCCACTGTCCGTATGTCCGTCTGACTGTTTGTCTGTTTGTCTGTCCATCTGCCACCAGACTGTATCTTTGCATAAACCGTGATAGTGACAGTGGTATTCATAGTCAGGGGGTGAACAAACCCCAAAATCTATCATTCAACTTCCTCATAGAGGTTGAAAGTTGAATCATTCTTCTTTCACTTTCTTAGCATCCTGCCTTTGACAATGTCAGAATTGTCAGATTGGGGGCTACTTAATATTGTTTATGAAATGCATAAAACTAGACTTCGCCATACAGCGCCTGAATCATCCCCTAGACGAGCCCCCACCTTGACTATGAATTCCAGTGTTAGACACTTGAAATTTTCACAAGCATTTAAGCATCGATTAAATTTAACTAATGATTATAAGTAAGGTCCTAAATACCCAAATATTTCAAGTTTACATACTGCCTATATCACATGCTTATAGATATATTAGGGATAGTTCATTAGGCGGCCAAGCATAAATCTAAATCAACCGAAAAGCTACGGCGCTTATAATCCGGTAAAGAGCTGACGTTTTTGTTAAAGGCGTTTTATAGGATACGATTTATTTTGTTCATTTACGAAATAAGAAACAATACTATAATAAGAGAATATTAAAAAGTAACACAAAATATGAATAAAAAATAAAAAATAAATAAAAATATATTTATTTCAGGCAAGTTACACCCTATGGCTTATGGCAACCCTATCCTACCTATACTTCCTATGGACCTCAAAACTTAAATTTTTAAAAGATAAGAAGAAAAGATTATTTATTTGTAGTGTTATAAAATGATAACTGATAGTTGGTATAAAATTGAAGAAAAACAACATCTAATTATATACAGCGTATAGTTATAATCATGTTTCATTTTATACATACACGCACAGTTCTGAAAAACGTCCGTCATTGTTTCCTGACAAATATAATCTGGGAATTTTTAAGGCCAGAGTGAACCGGTACCTTCTAGGCAAGCATTCCTCATCGTCGACCGCGTCGTCACTTACCATCAGGTGAGACCGGGGTCAAATATTAGCCTATTGTTGATAAAAAAAACTGTAACCCGGTACTAAGCATTTATCATGAAAACATTAAGCATAAACCAACAAGGGTCAACAATCATTTCATCTAATTCACTTTCCCATTAGGTACAACTGCAAAATGATTATTTTGCTCGTGTATTAAATTTATTTATTGCAGATTCAAGAATTTTCTAGCAGGTGGTAAAGATTAAAAATTTTCTTTAAATTATTTTATCACGAACATTTTTTTTCATCATTATTTTTAAGTAAGGTTTAAAATTGTTTAGGTTTTAACGGTTTTTTTAAGTAAGATTTATTCATTCTTAATTTTATAATTTTGTGAAATAGCGGAATCGTATCGTGCCCTCTAAAGGCGTATTGTATTTTATATACAAGTCATTTTTCTTATTCGAGGAGTTATAAATCACTTCACTATCCGTACATTAGTTCGATTGAGCGATTCCATTACGGGATTTTGCATATCCACGTTGCTGTTCGTGGATGGATGTCTTTATTTGTTACTATACAACCTTTGCGGCTTTAAATAATCTAAAACCATTGGAATATTTCCTTCTATCGAGGCAGATAGGAGTAAAATTCATTATCATCATCATCATCATTAACAGCCTGAAGACGTCCACTGCTGAACATAGGCCTCCCCCCGGGAGCGCCACTTAGAGCGGCTGCTCGCCTCCTGCATCCATCGGCTCCCCGCGTCTTTCACCAGGTCGTCGGTCCACCTAGTGGGGGCTGGCCTACGCTGCGTCTTCCAGTTCGTGGTCGCCACTCGAGAACCTTTCTTCCCCATCGGTTGTCAGTTCTACGTTCGATGTAAAATTATTAGGAGTAAAATTACTAGGTACCAATACTGGTGAAAGCCGCGGGGAGCCGATGGATGCAGGAGACAAGCAGCTGCTCAAAGTGGCGCTCTATGGGAGAGGCCTATATTCAGCAGGGGACATCTTCAGGCTGATGATGATGATAATGGGAGTTTAAAGCTCACTGAGTTCCTGTTGGTGACGGTGGATTATCATTACCATCCACCCACCTCGACAGCCTCCGTGGTGTGGTGGTTGAGCAGGTCTGTTCATGATCTGAAGCTGTGGGTGCGATTCCCGCGATAGGACAAGCATTTGTGTACAGAAAAAATCTTAAATCGGTCATTGTTCTTATAGTTCCTGGGTCCATAGATACAGGGAATCCTCACTATGGTCCAGGATCTGTGTTATCTGTGTAACAGTAATTTTCAGATCGCTGTTAAAATAATAGTCTTCTCATAAATGTTACCTGAAAACTGGAGATTATTTAAATAATCGAATTTAATACCTACGTGGTTATAGAATTTTTTCAAAAGTACGTATAACTAACCTAAATTAGTATTTATTAGTTTTTGTAAAGCAGCACCTAATCAAGTGACCGCGTTACTAACTACGTTACTACATAAGTGTTGTATATTGTACATGTAGGTACTATCATAGAATATTCTAAGTGTACAATATTACACAGGTTATATGACTGATATAGGTAGAGGCTTGCTGGTAAGTCAGACTGGCCGTAACACGAGTAACAAAATCCTGCCGCCAGACGTTCTGTATGATGAATGACCGGAGAGATACGGCACAGGTTACACTACACATTGTGTGGACGAGGTGAAATACTGGTGTACTTAAAAACCTGTTTAATCCATTACTAATATTATCATGTTTAAGTATTTAAAAAAAAAAACTGTTTATTTTACAGTGCTGGGGCCAGGCCCACGTTGTGTTTTTCTTCGTCTGTTAAAATTTCTTTTTAGGATTCCGTAATATTTTAGGATAGAAAATGCCCTCGCTCTTCCCTGCCACCACGGGGGTGATGGTAGGGAGTAAGTGGGACTTGAACCCACTAAACCCCCTATGATCCGTTCGCCACCGGGATAGGGCGAAATAGGGTCGCGCTAGCATCTACTATTTCACCCCGACGGTAGGCCCTTTGGGGCCTCTGCGCTATTGGGTGGGTACCTTATACCTCGGTTACCCACCAGACGTGTGGGGCCGAGAAAAACAGAGAATCCCCTGATTCTCCACCTCCGACCCCACTATTCCTATAGTACCTACTACAAAAAAACCCTTACAAGTTCTGAACTCTTTAAAGGCTAAAAACTCCTTAAAATTTTGCACCGTAACCAGTTACGAACGAAGACTTTCTTCTATGTTCAAACAAAAGTGCAACCTTTGATGTTATATCAGAAGAGGCAAGCTCCACAGCCTCCGTGCCATAACCGTCCGTTAATCTATCACATTGTATCACACACAATCTGTTTAGATTAAAAGCCTGTTTCGATTCGTACCGTTTCTATTTCCTCTGTAAAAGAACGAGGCTGTGAAATTTTATAACTCGTCTGTGTAGATCACATTTAGATATCGGGTATCGGTTGTATACAGACGAAAGAAGTGATTGGGTTGTTTAAATGGATAAATGAATTGGAGAAAATGATGTTGTGGTAATAGCCACACATAGGGGATCCCATTCAGTGGTACCTAATATTAATCCAAGAAAAAAAATGTAAAATGTTTTGAATAAACAGCCTCCAGTCGACAGCTTCCGTGATGTAGTTGGTTGCAAGTGAGCTCATAACCTGGAGGTGGCCAGTTTGATTCCCGCGACAGGACAAGTATTTGTGCACAGGAAAACAAAGCGCAAATACTTGTTCTGTGTCTGGGTATTGTTGGGCCAAGGTCCTCGTAGTCCCTGGGTCCCTAGATACAGGGTTCCTAGTTAGGGTCCAGAATCTACGTGTGTAATCGTTGGGTGTTATTTTATATAAATTTAAACAATTTAAGTCGATGTGGTAACAACTTTTTTTTAGAATATGAATATGGGTATATTCATATTCTATAAAGAAAAACATTTATTGGCCATATAACGTGTACACACACCCACATAATATGTAAGTAGATGTAGATAATCAGTAAAATCTACGAATAATGCGTTACTACAACACTTCGATAATTTAAAAGCTTACGACAAAAACATTCTATCAAGAAACCATCTGCTCACCATTTTTCATAATACAATAGAGATAAAATGCTACATATAAACTCATAATCATACATTTAAGAAATTAACATCCACCTGCAAACATATTATTCTTCATAACTCTTAAGAAACATTTTCATATAAAAATACCTAACGTAAAGTATTCGTATATTAAAATTGAAAAATGAGTAGACGAAGCAGGCAGAATAGCAAGAAATAATAAGAACCCTGTGTAAAGCTAACCAGTCGTGACTTGGAGCTTTCACTGAGCTAGTGGTGTGAATCCTGCTAATCGATACCGAAAGGTTATCGATAAACGGGATAAATGAGTTTATGCTAGATGCTTGAGAATTGAAAATGGAATCCACTTTTGAACTTTCACAGTTTAATCTAGTTAATCTAGGTTGTCAAAAAAATATTCATTTTAGTAGATTTTAAAGTGGAGAACAGTGTTTGTACTCCATTGCAGATGTTGATTTGTATTTTATTGTGTTATTTTGGTTCCTTAAGCTTAGAGAGACGGAACAGCACACACAGCGTAGAGCTTCTCATCATAAAAACTTTTATCGTTGAATGTACTTCAGTTTTAAATAGTAGGTACTTATATTTAAATTAAGCTATCGATAAAATAGTTCACTTCCCTAACCGCCTCGAGCGATCAAATCGTATCCATACATTAAGAACATTCATAGCTCGTAGAGGCCCTGTCGCTTAATGCAATTCATTGTACAAGGATCCTTGGTGCAACCAACACAATAAGACACTTCATCTTTTCTCCACGCCCTTTATTTATAAACAACATAAGCACGAACGCTCGCAATAGAGAGACCAACCGTAGCTGGGTACAAGGATCTCTTGCATACATTTTGGCCATTACAAAATGAGCTTCAACGCGTCCCTCTCGAGTACTAAAATCAGGTTTTTGGATTCAGTACTCCAGAATGGAAAAGCTCAAGAGATTTTGGTTAACGTCAGTCAGATGAAGCCTGTATTCTGCTTCGATTTACAAACTTAAAAGGATTGCTGTCGGGTTCCTGAAATTTTGATATTGAATAATATTATTTGGGAAAATGCTGAAACAAGCTGAAATATTTTTAATAACCTGTGAATATTGAAGCAAAAATGCGAGTAGGTAGCTAAAGCGAAATTCTGTATGGATAGATTGAAAGTAGGATATTGATATTGTCGATAAATAAAATAAGGTCTACGTCATTGAAGTTGTACAATACAATACAATACAAAAATACCTTATTGAACACCAAAAAAACACAACAATACACATGATACAACATAAAGAATGGTAGAACAACGGGCGGCCTTATCGCATAAAGCGATTTCTTCCAGGCTACCTCTGTATGGACATGAATAAGACAATCTTAAAAATGCGGTTGGTGCTATTCAATCTAAATATATATCACACAATCAGGTATATTTCATTTCATTTGATTTAATCCGTATGTATAGTATATCTGAGACAAAGTTACAAAAAGGGTTCTTGTTTGCAACCTAATAATGTGACAAGCTAGCCATTTACCCGATGTTAAGCGACACGGCTGCCTACATCTGTGGGTTTATTAGGTATAATATAACTGTATGATTTGTAAATTTTATTTAATCAATAAATTATCTGTCTCTGTATCTATATTTGTATCTGTATTTTCATTTGGAAAATGTTAAAGAAATGTAAATATTTTGATCAAAAGAACATCAATATATAAATAAACTGTGAATCGTGACCCGTTTTTGCCTCTTTTGTTGGGTAAAAAAAGCATGTTGAGTTGAAATGCTAAGCTTATCAAAAGTACGTTGTGAACACCAATTTCTTTTACAGCTTCAAGTCAATACATATAAAACTGTTTTACTTTTTATACCGTAACTCATACCTCTTGATTGACAATGCGTGTTTTTCAAAAGCTTTAACTGCCAATTGAAAATACACCTTATTTTCCACATGATAGCGCCGTCATTTCGATGATTTGAAATGGTATTTACTTACCATTAACTAGGCCTTTCGTATGTAGTCATAAAATGCGCTGTTTTCATAAAACTATTTTAACCAATTTACCTCTTTGCTTCAGTAAAACTTTAAATGCTTTTATGTTCCAGGAATAAGATCGAAAATCGAATGGTGTTTTGTTGTATGAGTACAAAATGGTTTTGGTAAAAGGTATTGAACTTCGTCAAAAAGATTTATGTGGTATTAAATAACAAATTATGTCTACTTTTTTATTGGACATAGATTTTATAGATTCGTTGACTGATCGGCCGCTGCGTGAGCGAGTATTTTTTATTTCATTTACGGCCCATTACCTGGGTTCAAGTGTGATTTTATATTTATTGAGCGTATATTTAGTTTTGTGAGTTATTTTTTGGCTGGTTCTTGTATTGAAGTATAATATCTACTACATTTTATTTTTATGATGTACATGTTTTATAGGTGGTGGTGATGAAATTACTGTGCGAGATAATAAAAAGTGCTGACTGGCTGAGCATATTACACAGGATTTTTTGTTCAATGGGATTACATCACAGTGAATCCACTTAATATATCATACCGAAAAGACATTTTAATAAATGGGGACACTTTTGTTACAATACAATAAAGTGCAATTCAGCTCACATAGCGCTGCGAGCAATTTATCATGAGTCTGAAGACGTCCACTGCTGAACATAGGCTTCCCCCATGAAGCACCACTTTGAGCAGCTGCCTGCGTCTTGCATCCATCAGCCCCCACGATTTTGACGTGTTCGTCAGCCTACCTAGTGGGGGCTGACTTAGGGCTGACCTATTATATACGCAGCGTCTTCTGGTTCATGGTCACCGCCGCCGCCGCTGTAGAACCTATTTCTTCTCTGTCAGTTGTCATTTGAGCGAACGAGGTGTAGTGCCCAATTGTCTATTGCCATTATCAACTAGCCAATCCCAAGATCTATTGGTAACTTTTATTCATATTATTTCACTTAGGTACTTATAGTCGCCTCTTTTTCTAATGTATATTTAAGTACATAGCTACTAAAGCTATGTACTTACTCATTGCTTCTTACGTTTCACGTAGTTGGACTGGCCCAGACCGGCCCACCGATGTGCTTGCGGCTTTGTGCGTGTAGCATACATATAAAGTGCGGATGCGCAAAGCCTGATAAAAGTCAAATTTGCACTTTGACAGAAGACCTTTCACGACTAGATTGAAAGCACACAATGGCTCCGCTGTATTCAGCAAAAAAGAAACCACTCATTTTAAGCCAACCAAAATAGATGCCCTTACCCAATGTCATTCAGCCATAAATTCCCCGCAGCAAAATTAGGTAACACCCAAATACTCTACACTTTACGTAGAGAAAGGTACACTTTAGGTAGAGCACGGTCACGCATAATCCGGCCACGGGCATAATATTTGGTCGATTTATGCGATCCGGTCGCAGGTCAGGATATCTTACTCTAGATCAGCTGAACGCGCGTCCCGTGGTAACGTTGGGAAAAAAGGATAGGTAATAAAAATAACTTTTCACATAAAAATTGCTCCTATCGCATAAGTACACACTTCACTATAAAAATATAGCTATTACTTGTCTTTCACGTTGTTGTTTGCAAATTATGTTGAATAAACGGACGGTAGCGCCATTTTTAATTTCTATACAACTGTTACGCAAACGTTCAATGTTTGACTGGCCAAATAAGTAAATACCAACAAGGGATATTGATTCTAAAAATTATGACGTCTTTAAGTTAATTTTCACGTCATAATAATCATGACGTTTAAAATAGACCTAACATGTAATCGAGATAAAGATGTCGTCATATCAGACGCGCGGCGAAAATGCACTTTTTTTGTTTTATGTAATGAGTGGCAAACAAGGCTAGTTAAGGAGAGTGAGGAAAAAAATTATTAGATGGCTCTAGCAAATGTTGCATACATGCCGAATTAGCCCGCAAATTCAAATCATTTTTTTTATTATCGTTTAAGAATTTAAGCATTTAGTGTAACATACTAAATTTTTTTTAGCTATTTTTTCAGGATAATGTTAGTCAACCATCAAACAAGTTTTATAAATTACTAATAATAATTATTATCACAACACTTATCAACGTATAATTTTAAAATTGTCATATTGATTTTGCTTAGATTTGGTAAGTTTCTAAAGGAACTCCGCGGCACTAACGCAGTCTATCATACACCATAAATTTATTTAACGGGCATAGTGCGTTTATTTTTTTAACTATATACTTTAATAATAATAATATTAAAGTTATCACCCAAATTGGTTCAGCCCTTTTAGCGAAAGATTTGTTAAGGTCTAGCTGATCACATTCTTAATGTTTTTTTAAATTCCCATTAGTTTACTTTTCTGCCAACGGTACACCACGTCCCAAAGTTGACCGCACTTATCTGCGGTGAGGTATGCCTTATTATGTGAGCTGTAGCGACCCTCGCGAGGCATCGCTCGCTGTTACCTACAGAGCCTTCTCGACTATGCCGACGTGGAAATACTAGACGAAGCGGAAAACAATTTTGGGTACCTACTAAAGAACGATTTATATTGGAAACTCTTTTTTAATAAATCTTTTGACTTATATGTGGTGCACCAGCGTAGAGTGACCTCGGCAAAGTTCACTTTAAACTCCCAATACTCCACTAAAACAAGGCATCCCATTCTCCATCGTCGACCGCGCCGTCACTTACCATCAGGTGAGACCGTGGCCAAGTGTTGGCCTATCGTTAAAAAAAAACAAAGTAAATATGGTACCTGCCTTAAATAATAATTGTTATTTTTTAGTGGAGTAACACTAGATAATCTTTGATATCATTTTTTGACCCTTGTTGTTTTATTTCGACGAATCAAATACCCATGTATTGCTTCTGCTATGCTCCGCCCCAAATAATATAATATTTAATATATGCCCCGCATAGATCTGTTTACCAGTTTTCAAGTAGTGCGAAGTCCCATCTTCATGTTTTTACATTTTCTATTTTGTTATATATACCTACTATAAACATAGATTCAAACTTCCTTCGTGAGGAAACTTATCAGGATTATATAAAAAATGCAGTGTTATATTTCTGCCTATAAAAAAGTACATTTTCCATACCAATACGTTCTTTTTTCTAATAGTTAACAAAATACGTAATCTGTTGAACCGTCGGGTCAAAATCGTGATCTCGCGGCGTTATCGAAGGATTGCATCTACCGATTATATCGATTTCAAAGAATCGATTCGAATTCATTCGACCTTGATATCGATGATCGAGTTTTGGAGATCTTTGAAACTGATTAATGATGATGCCTTTAGAATATTAAAAGATTGGTGAATAAGCGAATAATGTTGTACCCACACGCTGGTTGCTATCTGTGATATTGTGAAATTATTGTAACTAGTCATGTAAGTATACAGAATAATTTATTATAAAAGATTATATTGCAACCAGAATATTGGATAACAGTTTAACAGTTTATTAGTACATAACGCCACGGAAATACACTTCACTTTGCTTCTTCATATTAAACGTAGAACTTACCACTAAACTGACTGGTGGAGGTTCCATAAGTCTAGACTAAAACAAACGGGCGCACTAAAATGAAGCCAAACAAGGAGTACCAGATTTCAAAACCATACCATTATTCCGTAGTATTATAAGCCAATGGCCAACTATGTAGGTACGTTTTATTCTTCCATACTTCACTAGATCAGACCTGGAGAGCCAGCATGAGTTGTAAAACCGATACATCTACTACTCCATCCATTGACTCACCGCAGCTTTCAGTAGTGAAAGCCGATGTCGATGGATGCAGGAGGCGAGCAGCTGCTCAAAGTGGCGCACTCTGGGGGAGGCCTTTGTTTAGCAGTGAATCTCATCGGGCTGTTGATGAAAGCTGCGGGGAGCCGATGGATGTAGTCATCCTCGGTCCGTCTATTGGGGGGCCTACGTTGCATCTTCCGGTCATGGTCGCCACTTGAGAACCTTTCTGCCTCATCGATTGTCAGTTCTACGAACGATGTGGCCTGCCGACATCTATTTTATAGCTCATACTGGCCCTAATGGAGATCTTGATAAACAAAAATCATGTTTATTACTACTTTGAAGTGTTCCTCTTATATTTTTTTATTCAGAGCTTTTCTGAGCCAAACGCGTGTTCACGAGTGTTACATGGAAAGCATAAAACTCAGTCGAGTCAGATATTTGCTCCAAATGAAACAACCCTAGGGCTTGAGTGCGAGTGATTTGAACTCTTCAACCGGTCGCGGCACGCATCGCACGTGCACTCGCCGCGGTGCTGCTACAGTGGCCACAGAATACACTTGCATTAATTCGTACAACACTTTGTCAAAAAATGTGTACCTAAAAGTGCAGCTTAGGATACTTTTAATTTCAGATTATTTACAATAACAGTAAGAAAACGTAGGCAAATTGTAAATGAAACCGCGGGGCGCCATTATTTTATTTATTAAAATTTAGACGAAGTGGTTATTTTTCCAAATAAAAATCTTATCTCAAAATTACGACACAACATGAAATCTTTAAAAGTTTATATTAATGTCTATATTGTCGTCATTGTAGAGCGCCCGCGGGACAAGTCACGCGCCGATATTTTCTCGAGGGCTCAACGTACCATTGTACATTGTACTAAACGCTGAGACAGCAACGAGATTGTAAACCATACTGATTTTAGACTAATTAGCAATTACCTTGGTCTGTACATACTGCCTGAACAGTTTCACAGTATAGAATAGATCTATAGAAGTATCTATTCTATTTACTTACGGTTTCTACTGTGCTACAGTTTAGTAGCGCATGTTGGCTGCGTGGTCCCAGTGTGAACCACCCCACCTCTTCCCTTGGGTGCCATAAGAGTCGGCTAAGGCAATACTCAGAAAATGGTTAGCACAATTTTCTTACATAATAACTTCTTATATAATAACCAAAATAAGTGGCGATACTCCGTAGAAACTCTTCGTGCATAATAATTTTTCACGTAGTAACTTATAATATAGATAGCCTGTTGATTTATAGATACCACAACAAAACCACAATATTATTCCAACACACACAACTACAACAAACAATTGCAATTCGTAAGATTAGCCTCCGTTTTTTTTTTATTAGAATGAATGATGTGACGAGCTAGTCGTTCACCGGATGTTAAGCAATACGGCCGCCCATAACAGTTGCAGTGTCACTCGGAACTTTAAAATAATAAAGTTTCGCGTGACACTGCACCGCGCACGTCATCTTGAGACATCGCACAGTCTAGTAATCAGATTACTACTCTGTGTAATCAGGTCATAAAGTCTCATTTGCCCAGTAATTTCACTAGCTACAATGCCCTTCAAACCGGAACACAGTAGTGCTTGCACACTACTGCTTGGCGGCAGAATAACATGCAAAGCGGTGGTACCTACCTAGACGAACTTTGCAGAAAAGTCCGTTTCTGGTACGTTTATTAAAATTAAACTCATGTCGAAAAATACTGAACGCGATTGGTTGTCGGTAGATTATCGTCAACTAATAATTATATTATTAACATTAGTTTGATACACGTATGAGAAACCGAGGGTTAAAGATGACATATATAATTTCCACCTGGCAACAATTTTACGTAAAAAAGTATTAATCCTGGCAACCCCAGATCGGCCTATAAATAGCCTGATCTATTTGCAGATAAAACTCCGACGTGACCTTTACGCTGTAATGACTTAATAATTCTTAGATGGTATCATTCTAAATGATGCTGGTGCGCGCACAATGGCCCATAGAATACGCACTCAAAATACAAAATTAACTTGATAAGTATGTGTAATTGGTATTTAAAATGGTTCCATGACGATGAAAAATTAGTTATTAGTACTTTTGAAATATGAGTAAGCTTTATCAAGAACAACTGTGGCCCAACGATAGCAACAGCTTCCTTAAAACGTCGCACCCTGGGTTAAATCTTGGTCGATCCCACGTTATGACTTTTCAGGTACAATGCGGATTTTGCATCTCGCTGTAAATTATGGCTTGCACTCTATAGTGCCCGTGAGAGAAGGCCCTTATCCCAGCAGTGGGAAGTTATGGGCTGATGATAGAAACTTAATCGGGTGGTAGAGCGATATAAGTAATTGTCACACATAGCGCCAGAATCGCAACCACGACAGGTCATTTTATTTTTAATAAATTATGCCCGACCACAGTGCATTAAGAAAATGACGCTTTGCACCTAGAAAAAGTGTAATTTTTTTCTGCTCTATGCGCCCAACGATCACATACATAGATCCTGGACCCTAACTAGGATTCCCTGTATCTAAGGATCCAAGAAACACAAGGACCATTCTCTCATATTAACCAGACCCAGAACAAGTATTTGCGAATTTTTCTGTACACAAATACTTGTCCAGCTGCGGGAATCGAACCCGCTGCCTCAACCTTATGAGCCGACCTGCTCAACTACCACACTACAGAGGCTAGCAAATTATAAACACGCGGTATAGAGTAGGCTCTACTATTGCTCTACATTACTCTGAGAACTGTACCAATGTAACAATAATGTCGTCACGACTGCGAGCTCTACCGATCGTCCAGTTTCGGATAATTACATAGTAGAGTTAATTGCGTTCTGGTACTAACGGTTATTGTGATGGTAGAGACTCGAGATGCTATCAGATAATGTTGCTAAATAAGTATATAAAGTACGTATGTGCATGAATGTACAAATTATGTAAAATAACAATTGTAAGAACATAACGAAAAAAAAAAACAAATTTCATCCGCCCGTTCGTTCGTTAGGTTCCGTTCATTAGTTTTTCTTAGAAAAAAATGGTAAGGCATGCACAAAATAAAGCCTAATTCTAAGCAGTCTGTAAAATACACAGAGTAAACGGCAATAATTTCGGATTTTTTCAATGAAAAAGGGTTAGTCGATGGGTGTTAATTATAAAAATAATTGTTATGCAACTTACACCTAGAGCTTTGCTTAGCTTACCCAACTAACAGGTAACATTAGGTCAGATTTTGACGTTGTGGGCAATTTTATGTATAAGACAATATACCAATGACTAATTTTTATCCAATTACCGCGTGCTTAATCATCTTCGGCAATATATCTGCCTAGTAACAAGATCTTCCTAATATTTGGTAACTTCGGAAATTGTAATTGGTCACCTTTTCTTCAAACTTTAACCTAATACAAAAAGAACGGACTAAAATGGTCAAATTAACAAATTGTGTCAAAAAATCAGACAACAATCAGCCTAAAGACCTCTAATGAACTACAATTACGAGCTGAGTCAGTTAAGTCACCGCCGCGCGGCCGAGACAATAACTCGCCAATCTTCGAGAAATATTGGCAGAAGAAGATTTACATTCAGAGATTGTTTCCATTGTTTTAGAAGATGGACCGATATGAAATCGGAGTAATTAAGCTACTAATCGACATAAAAAGAATAGTAATTATAATCAATTAGCGAATCGAAGTTTTGGACATAAAATTAACCTTTGATGAAACTTTTTCATGCTTTGTATTTGTAATGAAAAAAGTATTTCTTCTGCCCATCGGTTACAACATCGGTAGAATAACATTCATTCAGACAAACTGTCCGAAAGAAATCAGAATATTTCTTGAAATTTTCAATTGTAAAACGTATGCCCATTTTAAAGCATCAAAAATGGGGACGTTCGACAAACTCCCTACATTAAGGTTTTTGACCGTTCAATATACCATTTTAATTAACGTTCGATTTTAATAGATTAAAAAATATGTAGGTACCTACCACAGTTATAGCTTGATCTTCAAGAATAATTTATTGGTACTTTTTCTGATTTTGAAAGTGAAATTACTGCCAGCTTACTCCTACATCCTGGAGGCCTTTTTTTTTTTTTTTTGAGTGGGGGAAATGGGCCCTTGCACTTCCCTGCCACCACGGGGGTGATGGCAGGGGGTATGTGGGACTTGAACCCACTAAAACCCCCCCGTGATCCGTCCGCCGCCGGGACGGGACGAGATAGGGTCGCGCTGGCATTCCGGGCCTCTGCGCCAGTGGGTGGGTAACCTTCCACCTCAGTTACTCACCAGACGTGTGGGGCCGTGTGAGCGCAGCGGAGAGTCCCCCGACCCTCCGCCGCCGGCCCCACTACGGAGGACGAAGAAGGCGCCCGAAGCGCCTCCTCCACCTCCCTCTCCGTCTGCGCCGGAGGGGGTCAGAGTTGGCATCGTCCTCCCTGACCCGCTCCGCAGCCTCCTTTTGCGACATCACCACCTCACAAAAGGGGACCGTTGCCTGCCACGCTCTCTCGCTGTCGAGCATGGCGTTCACCACGCACGGCAACGAGAGATCCCGGCCAACGACCGCTGAAAGTGTGCGCCGCTCAGACTCCCAAGCAGCGCACACCTCCAGCGTGTGGGGCGCCGTATCTTCCGGCGCCCCACATTCGTGGCAGGCCGGGGTCGCCTCCCGTCTCGCGATCTGGTGCAGGTACTTTCCGAAACATCCATGTCCGGAAAGCACCTGCACCAATCGGAAGGTCAGCGACCCAAATGGCCGCCGCACCCACTCCCGGAGGACCGGGCGGATGGCCTCCACCGTCCTCTGCCCAGGCACCGGTGGAGCCAGTCCCTCCGTCCACCGCCGCAACAGGGCGGCCCGTGCCTGCCTCCGCAGGCGCCTGACCTCCTCCCACGCTGGGGGCTCTCCACGGGACCTCCTCGCCGCCACAAAGTGGTAAACTTCGGCGAGGGTTTCCGCTTCGAGCTCCCAGGGGGGATCACCGGCCAGCACGCACGCCGCCGTCCAGGACACCGTCCGGTATCCGCAGATCGCCGTCGTCGCAATGACCCGCTGCGGACGTCGCAGCAGGGCCTTGTTATTGCGACCGAGGGCGTCCACCCAGACCGGTGCCCCGTACATGGCCATACTCCGGATAACTCCGGAGTAAAGCCGACAGCACGTAGCGTTCGGGCCACCCACGTTGGGCAGCAGCCTCCCCAGTGCGGCAGCCGCACCCAGGACTCTTGGGGCCAGTTGGGTAAAATGGGCCCCAAAAGTCCATCTCCCGTCCAGGATGAGACCCAGATATTTCATCTGGGTCCCAACCGGGACCGCATCCTGCGTCCACCTCTTGAGCCAGAGCAGGGCGTCTATAGTAGACCACCCTGCTCTGAACCCATACTGGGCCTCCGACAGCCCAGGCCCAGTACCCTCCAGGTGCCGGATGACACGGGAAGCTACTACACGCTCTAGCAGCATCCCCATGTCATCCAGCAAGACGATGGGCCTGTATGCGGAAGGAGAGTCGATAGGACGACCATCCTTCCGCAACAGGCACAATCGGCCATCCTTCCACAGCTTCGGGAACCCACCTCCTCCCATTGCCCTGCCAACCTTGCGGTTATAAGGGCCGAAACCGCGGAGCATGCCGGCGAACCGGCGAACCGGCGAACCGGCATGCTCCTACATATTATTTGTCCCTTTACAACCTAATCACTCTCCCCCTTCTGGGGCTGATTGACGGCACACACGATACTCGCCGTCAGGCAGCTCCATCCCCTCGCGCGCCGACCGCACCGCGTGCCACTTGTGCGCGAACTCGCGCAGCAGCCGGAAACTGGCAGCATCCCGTACCAGTTCCGTGTGGTAGACCGGGCCCGCTCCCAGGCGGGCAACACCATCCAGCATCCTGTCACGCAGCTCTGCATACAGAGGACAGTCCCACAGGACGTGGTCCCTGTCCTCTTCAGCCATACCGCACTCGCACATCCGCACCTCACACAGCTTCATGTTGTTCAACCTCTTGCGGAAACACCCGTGATCCGTCAGGATCTGCGACACCTCGTAGTCCGGCTCCACCCAGCTTCGGGAACCGTCCAGACGTAAGGCACGCGTCGAACAGTTCCCGAAGCCGATCGCCCATCTCCCTCAGGGCGATTGTGAGGACCCGCCCCGGTATCCCGTCGGGACCGGCCGTTCTCTTGCCCCGTAGGCGTGCGACCGCGATCTCCATCTCCGCCTCTGAGAGAGGCGGGATTGAGTCCACTAAGTCCACCTCGGGGAGGGATGGCGCCATCGTCGGAGGGTTGTGGAGGGGATTTCTGTCGGGGAAAAGCCCCCCCAACACCCTGTCTAGGAGCTCCGGCTCCAGGGACTCCGCGACTGGGGACGTCTGGCCCCGGAACTTATTCCGGGCAGCCTTGTATGGACGTCCCCATGGGTCCCTGTTGAGGCCCTCTAGGGTTTCACCTCAGGCCTCCGATTTCCGCCTTTCTATAGCTAGCTGTAGGTCCCACCGCGCATTGCGGTAGGCGCTGTACAGCTGGCCCTCAGCTGCCAGCTCCTCGGCTGACAGCTGCTCGTCCGTGCGGCCCCTGCGCCGCCTCCTGCAGCGGGTGTAGGGCCGCCGCGCCGCCGAGCAGGCGGCTCGGAGATCCGCGATCTCCGAGCTCCACCAGTACACCTGGCGACGCTCAGGACGTCGCCGGGCCCTCGGCATGGCCGTGTCGCACACGGCCGTCACCGCCTCGCGGAAGTGACCCGCCGCGACGTCCACATCTGGGTGCGCGGGGCCAGCCTGCCACGCCTGCACTATAGCCGCCTCCTTCGCCAACTCGGCGTCGAGGCGACTAATGGTCCAGCGTGGGAAGGCCGCCCGCGCCACCCGCTGGGACCCCCCTTGGTTGTCGGAGGTGGAGATCTCGAACCGTATATATTTGTGGTCCGAGAGAGTCTCCACCTCCGACAGCACCCTCCAGGCACGACATCCTGGGGGCCTACCACAACCTCTTATAGCATTATGACATCAATCATACTTTGAAAAATAACATAAAAGTAAGATTACTCACATATTGTTCATTAACGGGATATTTACCATGTTTTTTTGTTTTCCATGTTAGTGACCATGGAAGTTTCAAATCTTATATAAAAGTAAGAATAGTATAATAATGTTGTTGACGCAGAGCAGTTTTAATGACGTCACGTTATATCGTTCACTCAAATACATCATGTTGACACCGACATGCGACAGTGATAACGCTATATAAAAATAAAGACGTCTCGTTCTCACGCAGGAATACTTTATAAGTTGATGGTACACATTCGAACAATATTATTGTAACCTTGAAGCATTATTGTCACGAACCATGATGGTTTTGTATTAGTTTGTGGTAAGGGCCCTGTGTGTGTGTGGCCACGAACTGGAAGACACAGCGTAGGCCGGCCCCCCACTAGGTGGACCGACGACCTGGTGAAAGCCGCGGGGAGCCGATGGATGCAGGAGGCGAGCAGCCGCTCTAAGTGGCGCTCCCTGGGGGAGGCCTTTGTTCAGCGGTGGACGTCTTCAGGCTGTTAATGATGATAATAATAATAAATAATAATAAATATGTGTGGACATTTCACACAGCGCCATCTAGCCCCAAACTAAGCATAGCTTGTACTATGGGAACCAGAAGACTGATACAATACTTATATACTTTTTTGTTTGTAAATACATACATAGAATACAATATAACACCCAGACGCGGAACAAACATCTATGTTCATCACACAAATGTTTGTCCCGGGTAGGAATCGAACCCACAGCCCTCAGTTCAGAAGGAAGGGATACTACCAACTGAGCTATCGGGCCCGTCGATGATGATGATGATGATGATGATGATGAAAGGCCCTGTTACTCCTAAATTTAACCTTTTTTAACTTTAAACTTTGGCCATCCAGCTTACACTTATCGCCTGATTCAAAGCGAACAAACTCACCACGTTATTCGAAAAATTATCGACAAGGAAACGACGAAAGAAATCAGCTACAATACCTTCATTTGGAATTCCTTTCATAAAAACAAATCGTGACCCGTTAATATTTTAGCGGAAATTTTTGCGGAATTTTAAACAGGGCATAGGCCCGTGCGGAATCTGGGCAGAACGCGAAATTTGCATGAATTACGTAATTTATACCTTCCCATTTTCATTGTCATTCGGAACTGTACATTCTTTGCTGTAACGAGGGGCTCTGTTAAGAAATATAGAATAATAATGTTTCTGTTATACTTTTTCGGATTGTATTGAGAGATTTAAATGTACCTTCGGGAGATATATCGCTTTGCGTGTTTTTGAGATACTATTTTTAGGGCCGCCTTGAACATAATAATGTCAATGCATTGGTTTATGGAGAATTTAACGTGACACATTTTTAACTGAATTTTATTTTCAACTCTTTACCCAACCAAGTACGACTTTTTTTAAAAGGGATTTTAGAATTTTTGCTCTAAAATGTCTTGAGCCTGATTTGTATCTCCAAAAACGTAGTCTCACAAAGTCCCCCCACTAGGTGGACCGACGACCTGGTCAGAACCGTGGGAGTCGATAATTGCCGGAAGCAAGCAGCCACTCAAAGCAGTTGAGTGACTTCTTTAGGCTTGATGATGATGATGAAAGTCTCAAATCCCCTTCAAATTCATATAAATTATTATGATTATGCTAAGTAGACATCTAAGAGAGGTTTCGATATAAGCCCATTCTCGGCTATGTAATTTTTAGAAACATTATTAGAATCTCAATTTTAGGCTCACATCTAAAGAAGGCACCAGTAGTTAACGCCCATCTTTATGATACTATCTATAAATCCTTCAAAATCTATGACTTTTTTTAATGCTAAAATGGGCATACGTGTGACAACAACTCACCTGAAAGTAAGTGACAAAGTTGTCTATGGTGGAGCATGTTTGCCACGAGATGCCCATCCACCGCAGACTTGAACAAACCCACGTTATACCCAAGAGGAAATACTGTTGCTGAAAGAGCATTCCATTCCATGGCCGTTCGTAACATTACTATATTTCTAAACTATGCAAAACTATGTCCATACCAAGTGTGCGTTGATTATGTAACAGTTTTTGCCACAATTAAAACGGAGAGTGCGACTAGTGGCGATCTAACGCAGCTGCCAGGTGTCGCAGGGCAAAAAGGGCATTAATGCCATCTGCGTAATGCCACACTACCAGTTATCACTAATGCTTGTGGCTGGCGTGTTACTAGGACATAGGGGAATTTTATCCAGAATCTAAACTTCGGTAATTTTTATTTACTATTTATATAAAAACACGTGCCTTTGAAGTTGCAATAAATGATTTATCTTTACGGTTCATTCGGTTATTGTTTCGTTGTTTTTATTTGGTTCAAGGAATTCGGAACCAAAGTTATATTTTATTGGGGTAGGTACCTATTAATCCTATACTTGTTATCATAGGGTAGATATTTTATCCAAATAGTCCTGAATACTTATATTTGCTCTTACCATAGGCACAGATATTATAATAGTACTTCTAATATTTACTATTTATCAGTATTTAGTGCTGACAAGAGCTGGTTTTTTTTCACGTTTCCTTATTTTCATCCGCTATATGTTACGTTCTGCTTTCATTTTTAAAATAAATAGAAGCGTTTTTCAATGGTAGATAGATTTACGCTTGACCACAATTTTCTTGAAGTGTAGTAAATTCAAAATTGTATAGATAACAAAGATAATATAATTTACTAAAGATAAACTATATTCCTTCCATAAATTAATAAGGAAAGGATATTAAACTTGATAAATTATTATCTTGAAAATGACAAAACGTAAAGCCCCCATTTTAACGCCATCTATCGGGTCAGTATAAAATTGCAGTTTTTATTTTTTTGTTTTATAGTTACTCAACTGCACTATTTTTACACTGTACCACTAAGCCTACAGACAGAGTAAAGAATAAGTTAAGTAATGGTCCTCAATTACGTTCATACTCCAGCCGTCTAACGTCTCATTTTTACTCAATTTTATGTGAATTTGCAAGTTAAATTACGAGAAATGATACGAAACTTTGCGAAGCAATACCTACTTAGGTGCTTAGAAACGCGTAACAGGGAATGAGGTGTCTATTTCCAATTTTCATTCGTAATGCTTTCTATATTAGTGCCAGATGGAACACTAAGTGCTATCTTTATAAATAGAAATATTAAGTTCTATTTTGCTTTTTTTTTGATAGATGTAGAAAAACAGATATGCCTGTCATGTGAAGTAAGTGTTATCCCTAACACTTACTGCTAACAAATATATTTGTTACATAAGTTGAACACTTTTTCAATAGTGATAAATATATTTTTTTTTTGTGAACGTTCTAAAAGCTTAGGCATTTGTTTGTTTAGACATGTACATCAGGGTCAAAGTTCCACGTTTTGGCATGTTGTATGTTAGTGACAAGGGCATCTGATGTAGATTATACAATACGTATTCGCTAAATGAAGTTATTCCACAATTTTTGTTCCACTCAGCATAGCTGGTTCCGTGGTACTGAAGTGAAAAGCAGTAAGCAGCCCCATCATCACTAAATTAATCTATTTCTGATTTAATTATTGCTCTACCGCTGGCTGTTCTCACTACTCTAAGTACTACTTTATTACCTAATATTATAACAGTGTCGTAGTATTATAACCTAATCGTTTAAAATGGAATAAGATATATTATTATTAATAATGACCGTTGACCATTATCAGCACTTTGGTAGTAGTACCTAATGATGAAATAAATATAACCGACATGCAGAGAATGAATTTTGGCAAATTTTAATGAAAACGTAATTCTAAATGTAAAACCCTACGAGTCCATTGCCTTTGTTTATTAAAAGGATTATAAGGAACAGAATCTCACGCTTAATACGATACTAAAAATCGTTTCAGTCAATCGTAAAAATCAAATTACAAAGAAGTTCTAAATCCCCACACAAAAGACTACAAAAGTTCCGAAAACATTCCAAAAATATTATTTTTATGCACCAACTGCATATTGCATATTCTCCTGTCGGTCATAAGGAGGTCTTAGTGTTGTAATTTACGATTTTTTGGCGTTTATCGCTCTATGTCAACTGCGCGTCGATCCGGTTTTACGGCCTGCGCGGACGCATTGTGAATCATTTGCGTCGACAATGAATAAGAGCTTGGTGAGCAGATGTGACAATTTACAGCGTCAAAAAATTTTAACTACAAAGCATAATCTAACTAATCAATTCTACGATTCAAAATTAGAATACTAACTAAAAAATAATAAAACATGCTAATTAATGAGATTAAGTGCCCCGGTGGTTTTTGTTTGTTTTTTATTTATTGTAAGCAGAATCATGTAGAAATTGGTAGCTAATTAATTTTTTCGTGGGATTACTCTCCTAAAATAAATAACGATGTAAGAAAATAGGCTATTACATTTTGATTTAATCCGCAAAATAATTGGGTAAGCGCTAAATCTTTAAAAAAGCTCTTGAAAAAAAAAATTTATACTTTAACTCAAAATCCTTATTACATATTTTTTACATTCTTTGCCACCAACTTTCAAAATGGGATATTAATCCGCAAATTTTACAATGTAGCCCATCATGGAAGTTTACGACTCATGTCGGAAAAAATATAATTTATCTGCCTACACCCCTAATGACGTTTACGGTTATGGTGATATTCGCCCATTGTCACCGGGGATTTATTAATTGCGGGATGTAGGGAACCCTGTTTATTAGTTCACGTGTGAATTTTGTTTGTGGTATTTAAGACGAGAATAAAAGTATACATTATTTTATTTATACATGGTGTCCTAAACCTAAACGACAAGCGGGCACAGGGTGAAAGGGGATAACAATACCCGGAAATAAATATAAAAAAATCCCCATCAGTTATTTAAATAACTATCAATATAAATTAGGGAAATCAATACCTACAATATTTTTTAGTATTGTGACCACAAATTTCGCAATTTTACGATGTTTTTTTTTCACTAATATGGGCATTAATTAACGTACGTGATGAATCGCAATCACAAACCAGCATAAAAGAAAAATATTTAAAAAAAAATGTAAAAGAAAAATTTAAAAGTATTTTTATGCCAACTTGGACACCCCCTCACAAGTACACTCTAAGTTTTCACAAACATACTGTGTTATATACCAACCTACCTACATTATGTTAGTAAAACTGGTATCTTATTTATTAAATACTAAGTAAAGTACATTCCAATTCACCAACCATAAAAAAAATAAGTATATAAATGTATATAGAAAAAAAAAAAACAAATCGAAGTAATTTAAATACACTCAAAGGTACGTTTGCCGATCCCTCGAACTACAAGGTCCATAGTTCATTATTTCCACAACGTATTAGAATTCTGAGCAACCTTCAATCAAAGGGCATTGTTATAGTAACTGATGCGTATTCTGTGATAGCATACCTAATTTAAATAAATAATAAGTTGTAAGCTCAAGCTAGTTAGTGACTGCGATTGACTAGCGATAGAAATGTGCTGTATAGAGTGCTTTTGTCGGATGGCCGGATAATATATACATTTTATATTCATCACCATAATCATCATCAGCCTGAAGACGTCCACTGCTGAACATAAGGCTCCCCCAGACAACGCCGCTCTGAGCTCTGAGGCTGCTCGCCCAGCCCCCCTATTACAAAGGAGCTAGCAGCGCTGATGACGCGCGTCTGCCGCTCAACTGCTGTTAAAATTGTATGAAAATTGACAGCAGTTGAGCGGCAGACGCGCGTCAGCAGCGCTGCTAACACGTTCGTAATAGGGGGGCAGATCGTCGGTCTATCTGCCTAGTGGGAGAGCCGCCTACGCTGCGTCTTCCGGTTCGTGGTCGCAGGTCTAGAACCTTTCTTCTTCATAGGTTGTCAGTGCTGGCATTGAGCGTCACGCCCATAGTAAATAAGATTTCTAGGATGCGGGATTAGATCATATAGTCTCATTTGCTCAGTAATTTCACTAGCTACAATGCCCTTCAATCCGGAACACAATAGTGCTTGCAATGCTGCTTGGCGGCAGAATAACTGGCAAAGCGTTGGACCTACCTAGTTGAACTTTGCAGCAAAGTCCTACCAACTAGCTTGTTCAATTTTCATTCAACCCATTGCCATTTCTATCAACATCCTTAACCTGTATATCTAATAAATACTGAAATTGTATGAGGGTCGTTAAAAGTGTACGCATGAGCTTTTTTGGCGTGCAATAAGGTACGGAATGGATGCTTCGCTAAATATAGCGATAATTTGTTGGTAGATATTTATAAGGCTCTCAGAGGAAGTAATGGTCATCTTTGGGTGGTATTTTGTTTAGTTTATTTGAACCTACGGCTATCATGCTGCTTGTTCGTAAACCGTTTAAGCGTTTATGTTAGCTTACAGTGTAAGCCTACCAACTACTTCTTGTCGTAACTAGAAATAATCGAAGATGGTTTTAAATCAATTTTTATTCAAAGTTATGTTTGTTGGATGTATCTTATTATATTATTATACCTATTTTGTTTGAAATATCGTTAAGGTATTAATGATAACTATATTGCAAGTCTTTAATAAGCTTTTTTTATTCACTCAGGTATTTAAAGGGCTTTGTTTTGTTTGGCTCTATTGAAAACGGAGAAATATCGGTCGTATATAGATAGATTACATAATATATAATAAAATAAAAGATTTACATACATCATTATATAGGTGTCTTATTTAACAGATCAAATTACCAATATTCAGGAAAATCATTTTACAACTTGACATTTATGCATTGAAAAATAATAATATAACATCTTCGTGTAATTAAAGCGCTTTCATACATTTTCTAAGTGGGAGTACTTACCTGCCAATAGATTTCCAAGTCCAAAATCACAGCATTACCTCGAGATATGCAAATCCACACTCCCGTGTTTATTTGTAATCTTAACTAACATTAGTGGCATAGAATATGGATCGCAGAAGCGATGGAGCAAAGCAAATGGAAAATTACCTAAAATTGACTTGGAGCGTGAATAGACGTGGATTGAACGTCGCTGCACATTATTATTATTTTTGTACAAGGAAGAAAAGACAAAACAATATACAAGTTAGCTTTGTCAAAAAACTTTCCTAGCAGTATTTTTTTTTCGTAGACCATCATTGGTTGCAGCAATTCCTGTCAAAAATATTAAAAGGTTGGCGGGAAAAATTGGTCTGTAACGACAACAACAAACGAGGACTGCAATCATTGTACAGAATAGAAGTATCATGATTTTTTATGTGACACAATTTCACTTTATGCCAAGTGACGAAGTTGTCTAAAGTGGAGCATTTGCCCATGAGATACCCATTCACTCTTGACTTAAAACTTAGCTTACCCAGGTTATACCCAGGACGAAATACGGTTACTGGAAGAGCATCAAAACGAGCGAAACGAGTTTACTTAGTACCTACATTATTATAATCGCTAGCGAGTATCGCAAAAAAATGATTTTTTATTGTGTTGTATACTTACAAAAATCTTTAGTTACGTATAGTTGCCGCTAGGGGCTCTATGCTCTGCGTTTTCATAAGCAGCGATTAGTCGTACTGAATGTCATATAAATGTTCTACTACCTACTCGATAGTGAGAGTAATATAGGGTGAGGGTAATATATATATATTAGAACAAACTCATATTCGTACAGATTTCTAGCATATTCAATGCCTTTCCTAATTTTATACTTAAGTTAATCTAAACCGATACCAATACGTGACTAAAGGCGGAATTAACCGCCCAGGTGTTAGTATATCGACCGTTTATCTGCTCATGCACTAACGAATGATAAATATTGTTATACTAAAGGTACTTCCTATGCTACTAATACTAAATATATTGTAATTAATAATTGATATCAGACACGTGCAGTTAGTAGAAGTTTGTAGATTATAAGTTGTAGAGCGTCCCGCAGCTTTGCCTGCTATTTATCCGTTTTTCCGTGGGAAATTTTAATATTCCGGGATAAAAAGTATCCTTTGTTGATCTCAGTAACATCTGCAATTTGTGTGCAAAATCTCACCCAAATCGAGTTAGCCGTTTTGGTGAAGGTACAAGCCAAAATATTGAAATTGGCAAAGATAAAACAAGGGAAAGTACTGAATAGCTGTTATGCAGTGTTTATTAGTGGGTAAGTGTGTCAATGTTTAAATTAGATAGAAATTACAGCGGGTTGCGGGTAGTGACATAAACAGGGAAAGACAATTTTGTCTACTGTTCGTGATAACCCAGCATGCATGTAGGTATAAAGAGCAAAATTATTGCCACTTCTAGAATTACATTTATAATCTATTGTGAACAGAATCGAAGCCAAGGGCGGAGCGAGCTTATTCGTTGTAAATTATGCAGTAACTTTCTAAGTTAGAGCTAAGTTAGAGTTAAGTTGATGCTAAGTAAAGTTTCGTGTACAGCCATCTCGGTCAAAGTTAGCCGTCCGCGGCGGAAACGCGATGATTTTTGATATTAATAACTTGTTTTATTTGAGTGCTAAGTTTATCTTTCATTTCTGTAAGACGTTCTAGAAAATATAAAGTTGCAGTTTAGTTTCGCGTTTGTTGAGTCATAAGGTTCTATCGTTCCAAGTTATAAATATTTTGTATCTTTTTTCCTTTCATATTAAAAACATATATTTGCAGCCTACAGTGTTTTAATTAATGAATAACTGGCTAAGTGTGAGTCGGATTCGCGCATGGAGGGTTCCGTACCATTATCTAAAAACTTTTTTCAGTATTTGATGTTATTGCGGCAACAGAAATACATTTCAACTTACTAGCTATAATGGTTCATGAGATACAGCCTGGTGATAGCGGAGGCTCAGTAATATGGTTCGCTTTACCCTTTAGATACGGAACCCATTGGAACTGTTTAGTACTAATATTATGTGTGACCGCTATAATGGGGAGTATAATGTTTCGAAACACGAAGCAAAAAATGGCGATCTTAATTTCAGCTTGAAAAGCCCGTGATACTTGACTCTATCATGGCAAATAAAAACTCGGTCAAATTTTGTTATTCTTACTTTAATTTTTAAATATTTTTTTAGGTTTCATCACGCATTGTTAACATATTTACAATTTTTGAAATGTGTTATAAATATAACACCCTTTATTCACGTCAAAGGGTTACAAAACGTAGGCGATGGCAAAGTTTGCTTTTGCGGGTTTTTCTTATTGAATTATTTTGGGACATTTGAATAGCCGTATTCATTGACTCTGCGTAAGTAAGAGAAACCATTATAAATATTAAAAAAACATATTCAGAATTTTATGAATAGATATATTTGCAAATCAGCCGGTGACAGTACAATTAACCTGCTAAGTACTTCAAATCAAAGTGACTTGTTTATTATTATTATTATTTCTCCTATGTCTTGAGACTCTCGGGTCTAGCCCGGACATTTGGAAGGCATTGGTAGGGACGAAGCTAACACAAAGAGGCGTTTTGAATATAAAATTTATTATTATAGCTGACAAGGCATGGATTGGCATAATATAAACTAGTATAATGATAAAAAATAAATCTGGTCTATTATGTGGTGAACTTTTGATGAATGGTGACACTGGGTTATGGAATGAGATAACGGCGGCACCTGCCAATTTTGTCTCATATCAAAATGCTTCAGGCAGGTGATGACTTGCCACCCACTGAATGGGCCTCCTGTAGTGGCTACCGCATATTGGTGCGAGGTTCTTGCGACTTCCACCCCCAGACAGCCGGTTAAGGCAAGCCGGGGGTCAGGACTCATTTAGCCCCTTGGAATTAGGGTACGCGGTGTCGCCACTCACCAACGGCTCGTTACAAAGCCGCCTCTGCGTTATTACTATTTTCTCATCCATTTCCATTCTCGGGTCTAGCCCGGACATTTGAGAGGCATTGGTGGGGCCGAAGCTAACACCAATAGGCCTTTTTTAATAAAAAGATAACTACGTAAAGAGAACACGGTCACACTATCCCTGGACCCGACGTCGATGGTTCTCATTTCAGCGAGGACCTGAGACATTGTGACCGTGTTCTACATATTTTTTTCTTACATTTTAGTATATATATATGTATCTATTTTGTAATAATATGAAGGCAAAAATATCTGGGCTATTATGGTGAACTTATTGATGAATTATTATGATCTAGCTTATAGGATGAGAGAACGGCACCTGTATTAGCATATCCTAATAATTTCGCTTGTTGACCACGTGAACCACGTTCGTTATAGTTCCTATATTAAGTACTTGAAATCTTAGAACCAAGCAATACAATTAGGCAGCTCATACATTCACAAATTGACTTCTGGGAGTATTTCCTTTCCAGTATTTCCTTTACGTTAGGTCCACGTGCACATAAAGTAGGTACCCAAAGATAGGCGAGCTATCGAAACGGAATGAAACAATGGCTTTCGGCTCCGACCAGCGCTTACAATGTACACTGCATTGTTGAAGCGAACCATGAGTGGTATTAAGTTAATCGGAACAAGGTATTAGCGATAGCGATTTATTCAAATTGAAAAAATAACATAAGCTATTTCTGTAATAAAAGCTCTATTGATCAATCGAAGTGCCAGCTTCCAAAACACAGTGTACTCAAAACTATTGATAGGCACTCCAATCACCCGTGTAACATACTTCACCCCGATGTCGCCGCCCAAGATACGTCTTGAGCAACCTGGAAGATTCTATAGCAGCCGTTGTTTCGGCTGCGCAATTATGACCGGATCAGTATAGCCCTTCTAGCCTCTAGCCCTCTAGCTCAGGCACCGGTGTAGGATACCAGCGTAACACAATCAGCTTCCTCGATCCTCTTATCCCGGCAACAGCCTGACCCGAGCCCGTTGAAAAAAAGGTAGGATACTTTCAAATTACGAGTTTTAGGAAGAAAACGGGTAAATAATGGCTGAAACTTTAGAGTGCTTCAGTTCCATGTAAAATCAGTTTCTTTCTTCCCGCTCACGCTTGTACGAGTACTTTACACCACAGAAAATGCTCGGTCAATTGTTCAAGAGCAGTAGTAGCGATTTCAGTTTTATGTTTTGTGCTGTCAATAGCCAACTGTTTGTGTATTTTTCTGTGTTCATTCAATGCAAATAGATAAGGATTATAGGTAACGTCTACGAGCTGTCTCGAGTTTCTCGAGAACTGCTTTTTGTTCAGTTACCTCCAGGATTATGTAACTTTAATGAAATAAATTAAAATTTTAAAAGAGATCAGACAGTGGTCAAACGCTATGCCTATAAATTATATGAAAAACCTATATGGATTTGACAGTTACACGCACACTGTGATATTGTAGATGACCAAATAACGCCATATGACCAGGTGTGATTGGAGGCGTTATTACAATTTTGTTTTTTACTTTCGATTGTTACTTGATTGTTATACGTATACAAATTATGAATTATTTTACTGCATGTCTCGTCATAATATTGTTTTGAATTAATACGTCCAATATTGTCAAAACCATAGAGGAATTAATTTTTAGTATTTCACAGTCAAAATAGTAAGTGGATAGAAAGAAAGAAATAAAAAATATTTATTCAACACTAACAAAAAATAACAAGAATACAAAATTACATAGGAATAGTAATAATAAAAAAAAGTAAAATAATAATTTTATAGGTACAGTGGTGTTGAAAAGGGCTTAACAAAAAAAATAAAAAAGAATAGTAAAATTAATTAATTTGTAGTTGGCGTTCTCTATAAAACTAACGATAATTATTATTATCACACAAATACGAGACCTTCACAGACCAACCAAAGTAGCAAAATTTAATTAACCAAAAGACATACTTCACTTTCCAGTTTCCACAGAAAAGCATATTCCGGGCAAAGCTAGCGAAAATCCTGGCAAATCCCGTGAAATTTCCTCCGAAACACCTCGCAAACCGCGGCGGGAAACGAAAAATAAACTCCGTCATATAAAACAAGTTTCATTCATTAAATTTTATTGGCAATGAAAGTTCATGCAGAATTCCTGACGGAGCCGAAGGGGTTGGGTTACGTTGGAAATTTTGGAATACATATTTTAGTTTGGGTGTTAGTGTCCAATGTCCTTACTCGAAAGTACTGAACTGAGTGTAGACATTAAAGGAAATAGTATAAACATATTTTATTGTCTATTTAAATAACGTAACGTAGTTTAATCATTGAATAAACTTTACTTTAATCAATGATTAAACTGATTTATTTTTCATTATCCCTCGTGCGAGTGTCGTGAAATTTTACTTTAATGGTAATTAGTTCTTAACTAACGAATTAACGTTTAAACCCCTAAATCCATTATAATACCAGACTATGATAATTTATTTTTCTCTTCAAGTACTTTAAATGCTCAATTTGAATTTACAGAAGTGCAAGGAGTTGATATTTGTATTTTTATTAATTAGATCAATTAGATTGTATAGTTACACATAATTATTCACTTATATAATAAGCTTATTATTCTAAAATAAAAGGTTTTATTGTCTATCAAAGCATTCATGGGATATCACATTCACACTTCTTTTACTATCAACAATCGTTTCTTTGTCACGTAACCAATTCAACCAACAGCACCCAATCCAGGTAAAATTTTGAAATAAGTACATATTTCTAGCAAAATGCCCGGGGGCCGCCGAAATGGGAACTATTCAAATACTCCCGACGCGGGGGAATTTCATCCGTTCGTTTTTTCATTGAATGTAACCGCAGTTTAGTGTAAGCGACGTATGAGTTCATATTAACTTTCGAAAGTGAGAGAGTAACTTTTAAAGCGGGCTGCCTTACGTTTTAGCTCACTAACTGCGTCCCGTGGTTGCACCCGCAGATAAAAAGCAGCCTATGTGTTAATCCTGTGTATACTTAAGCTATCTCTATTCTAAATATATTCTTCTAGCGTCGTCAACCGCGCCGTCTCTTACCATCAGGTGAGACCATGGGTGTTGTGGGAGCATGGTCCTCGTAGTTCCTGGGTCCCTAGATACAGGGAATCCTAGTTAGCGTTTAGGATCTATGTATGTGGTCGTTGGGTGTTATTTATATTATTTAAATCATATTTTAAAGCATTTGCCTTTATTAGTATTGTGATGTGATGCCAAAGTTTGTATGTGTGTTTGTTCTCTCTTCACGTCGTGACGGCTAAACAGATTTGAATGAAATCTGGAATAAAGATAGCTTGTATCTATCTGCTACATAAGTAAGTAACACATAGAATACTTTTTATCACAATAAGCTATAGCAGGGAGCTGATAGATGCAGGAGGCAAGCAGCCGCTCAATGTGGCGCTCTCTGGGGAGCCTTTGTTCAGCAGTGGTCGTCTTCGGGCTGTCAGTGATGATAGTAACTGCATATACTGTATATTTTCTAGTAGGTACTCGCCAGCAAATAGATGTTAGTATTTTCCGGCAGATTCACTTGAGAGCTATGTTAGTTCCCAATGAGTGCAAAGCGTGTCGCTACTTGCGGCCATTATGATAAGTTTTGTGACTAAACATAATGTTATACTATTAGAGTATCTCTTCTGGCTAAGATATCTTACCTTATATCTTAGTGACGACGATGTTTATCATATTCGTGATTCAAATATTTCCTTTTTTTAACGGGCAATGTGCCTTTATTATTCAAACTAACTACTAGGCTAACTAGAACTACTACTGCACTACCTACTACAAGTAAAATTTGAACTGTGAACTATCCAGATATAGACAGTCCAAATGCTCCAGCAAAAAAAAATAATAAAAAAAAATATTTTCTTTCCAAAAAATATCGAATATGCATATTATGCATAGTATATTACAACACAAAAGAATACCAACGAATACATACAATATGTGACGTATTATCATAGATCAGTCAACTTGGAAGCATGGAAAATCCGCGAACACCCGCCAATAGTGGAGCCTTGGAGCATAAAGCTACCATTTCCAAATCACAAAGCTTAAGCATTATTTTTTGTGCCAGCCCTAAAGCTCTTAGTTCATTCTGGCTTCACAAAGCCTTGTTTTGGTGTGGAAATGTGGAATCAACGAAAAAAAATATTTTGTCTAGTAGCATAGCTTACACAATATAAGTATATAATACAGTAAGGGTCCTAAAGACAAAGTTACATCTACTGAGTATAGTAATTTTGGCCGGGAATATTTAAGACGATTCTTTTCATCTTGAATTGTTTAGTCCCCGTATTCCGAAACATTTCTCCAAAAATCCTTCACTTGACTTCTGCTTAACTTTGAGGGAAACTCTCCCCTGTATTCTAAAACATTTCACCATAAATCCTTCATCGACTTCCACTTAACTTTGAGGGAAACTCAAAGTACATCGCGACGTACCTTGAGTTGACAGTTGTTTCGCTTCTCTCGTTTAAGAAAAATTGACGCAGAAATGTCAAGTTGATTATATATTGTCAATTAAAAATACCAAACACACAAAAATGAGGTTAAGTCGAGATTGAGTTGAGTGGAGTAAACTCGTGGTAACAACTTAGAATATGGGGGTCTAAATACATCGCGACGTACCATGAGTTGACAGTTGCTTCGCTTCTCTCGTTTGAGAAAAATTGACGCAGAAATATCAAGTTGATTATTTATTGTCAACTAAAAATACCAAAACACAAAATGAGGTTAATTTGAGTTTGAGTCGAGTGGAGTAATCTCGAGGTATAGTCTTAGAATATGGGGGTCAACTTCATTCAAGTTCTTGGACATAACCTAAGCCCTTACTTCCCTACAAATATAAAAGTGAAATGTTTTCTGTTTGTTTCTCTTTCACGCTTCGGCTCAACCCATTTGGATGAAATTTTGCACACGAATTGCTAATAGCAAGGGTCAACGTAGGATACTTTTTGTCATATATAATGATTGTGAGTACGATTAATGTCGTTTTAACAGGCCAATATAACCCTTGGATCCATACTGATTTTTTTTTACCTACGTAAACCTTCTTTTTTTGTCAGAAATACCCATGCCCACGCATTCGAATTTTTCAGGGATTTTGTTCCGGTATTAAATTCTGTAACGAATTTTACATACAGACTTGATTTGGGAAATATTCTATTATATCCTTCTTTTTATCCGTGCCCCGGTTTGCGAATCGGACCACCCCATCTCTTCCCGTGGTTGCCGTAACAGCCGGCTCAGGGAATTTACAGGGAATAGGCAGCAGCATCTTCCTACCTTCATTATGATCCACTGCGATCACCAAGTTACCTGTTAAGGGGTGATATGGCAAATCCCCTCCATGATAAGGGTCCGAAGTGGCGTTACGAGGGCGCCTAAGTTCAGTAATGGACGTCTTCAGTTGTTTATGTATGTAGGTAATGTCCTGTTTTTGGGTGCATTGTATTTCAAATGTTGGCAGACAGCTGGTTCATTTACAAAAGATATCAGTTGCAGTTGCACGTTGATAGGTTGTCGTTATATTTAGCAAAGGGTCAAAGGATTAAAATTTTTAGCATACCATATATGGATCAAATTCAATGGTATACTATCTTTTATAGTCTTTTTATAGTTATTTATATTTTTTCATTGAGTAAGATCAACTTATAAAATGTTCTTTTAAAAATGTTACGATACTAAAATATTTTTGTGTTTTTTTTTCTATTAGGAGAATCTTGTACTACCTACAGCTATTCAGCCACATCAACAAGTCAGCTTCAAAGCATCTCGAAAAAACACCACAATAAATCACGGAAAATCTCAGAGAGATCCAAAAAGCCCTTACAAAACTTGGCTGTAACGGTAAAAGGCCAAGTGGCCAGCCCTTTGAAGAGGGAACTTTTCCACTCGCGAGTGGCTATGGACAGAATGCTTAGCCATTAGTGCATACGTCGAGAGTTTCAGCTGGTGGTTATAAAAGCAAGTGCTTCTAGCCCAGATTTCACTTAAATGTTTAAGTTTAAAAGAAAATTAGCTTTGGAAAATTACGGCCATAGTCCACATTTTATTTTAGTTTTAAATCACACGTTCTCGGTTGAATATTTCAGTTTTCGTGTAAATACTAGCTGGATATTTAAGTTCAGATACCTAAAATACAAGAGTTTATTAATAAAATTAACCTGTATGGAGTACTCATCATATCGCATCACACGAACTATCATCAGCTGGAAGAAGTCCACTACTGAATAGGTATAAGTCTCCCCCATAAAGTACGGTGTCGGATGTATGTTGTCTATTAGTCATCTCAGGACAATCTTTTATTAATATAGATTGGAAGTCATATTTTATGTTTATCTTTTCAAAGCAATAGCTCGAGGGCTTAGAAGCGAATTTAGACAAGTATCACTTTTTGCAAAACCGTCTTTTTTACATTTCCACAAAGCCCAAATTCTTTTGATCTTGCCCTAATAATTTTTAAAGTCTTTCCGAGTTTCTTGGTAAAATTTTCGAGTATGAGTTTGCTGCGTTTGTGGCGGTCAGATGTAAAATTAAAAATAGAAACATCTTAATACGATAAAATAATGTTACTAATTACGTGACTAACGTCAGTTTGTCGGTTCATAAAGACGTTATAATTATGATAAACGTCAGAACTCATTAAAACGGTTCTGTCATCTAATGTCCATGACGACCATGTTTTATCATCATTGGTTAAATTAAGCAAAAACTGTATTAAATCAATCACAAAGTGTGTTTCATTTTTCCATGTCTGGCGGGCCCGGATAAAAACTGTTATCCGTACACACAAATACACTTTTTGTTTTGCCGACACGATGTACAAAGTACTATTGATTAAAGCTCGCCTCTCAGCGGATAGAGTAATAAATAAAATAAAAATCAGTGGACTGCATTGCCTCCGGGTATGCACTCACGATCGCTCAAATACATAGTTGACGTAGGTATCCATTGAATAATGTGTACGTGGAGCGGCCATTTTATCCGGTGCCGGCACGGTGGCGCTCGCGTCGAACAAGGACAAAATGGCGACCTCTTTTAAAACACCCGGTTTAAAATTCAAATTGATGCCTTCAACACGCCCACGAGGCACAGTAAATGGATTTTTTATTTCCATTTAATTTCAAGCAGAAATCAGGTAATGTCGTCAAAACGTATGTATGTTTTTATGAATATTGTATATTATTTTTAATGTATTTCCCTTGTTAAGGGTAACGGGTGTGTTTATGGCAATTTGAATTTTATGATACTGCTATGGGTTTTATTATTTTGGGCCAATTAATGTCATAGATTTTACAGCTCTTCTATTGAAAGCTTGACAAAGGGCTCTATATTTATGTACCAGCTCAGCTCTTTTGTTGAAAAGACAAATGAAATGAAATAGACACCTATCAAACGGGATATTTAGGAGCACTTACTTATTGTTATTTTTTATGATGTTTGGAATTATTTTATACCAGGAGGGTATGAGAATTAGGGTGGGTTTTTTAACCTGTAGTTAACTAATGGTTAAAACAAACAGATTTTAGAAAAAAAAAAACCACCCTCAGCATTGCGATCTTAGCGTCCAGTTTTGTCAAATACTGTATCATTATTTATATAAATGGATTATCATCACCATCATGTTAGTTATTTTTTGTATCGTAATTTTTGTAAATATATTCTGTCGAATGACCCTAAATTGTAATATTATATTATTTTATAACAATTTCAAAATATTGTCCTAACCTCTATGATTTACACAGGGTATATAATTTTCTTTGATTTCCACTATCAAACAGTTAGAAGGTACACGAAGTAGTTCTAAAACGGGTTTACCTGTCTAAAAGGTAAGCGCCTCAAGGGACGGAACCCATTTCACCATCAATTTGGTCACGAATGACGGTTTGACCTGAAAATTAACAGTTAAAGTTTTTAATGCTTTCTGCCTAGTACCGCGACTGCAAAACGCTCGAACTTGAGATAAAAATTCAAAAAAAGTGTTTGCCTTATTTGGATCTCGACACTATACTATTTCTGTTATAAGTGCAGTAATTTTCAGTACTATGTATGTAAGAGTAGTTAGATAAATTGAAATTAGTTCGTAAAATCCCTTTTTTTTAATTCCTGGTTTAGTTACGGTGAATTTTTATTTCAGATTGTCTAGTCGCACTTCACAAATCGTACGTGAACACGAACAGGTACCTTCTAAGCAAGCGTGTTATATCCTAGACCGCAACGTCACTTCCCATCATCCCATCAGTGGTCAAAAGCAAACCTAACAAATATAAATAAAAACCTGATTCATAGGCAGACAGATGTCCATAGGCTACGGTGACCTCTTCCCATCAGGAGGGCGCCGTATGCTTGTTTGCTACCTATAGCATAAAAAAAAAACTTATTAAAATCAGGTTTACAAAAGAAGAGAAACGAGAAGGCGTTGGTACTCGCGTAACTCTAAATACGCGACGAACAGAAAATTTGGTGGGGAACAATACTTCCTCTTACACTAGTTTCCTTACCCCTGAAGAAGTGAACATGCAGAACTAAAAATTGCTTGGGTTTTAAATTATTATTGAACTAAAACAATTTTGTTTTAGTTCAATAAATAATTCCAAGTTCACACATTACTTAAATTTTGTGAAAATAGCGTGCCACTATCCCATATCTGTCGCAGTGTCACCGACGGTGACGACGAAGCGTAAATCCAGTGCGTTCGGTCATAGAAACACAGAACTGGCAAGACTTCGCTTTCTTGGGTAGAAAGGCAACCAAAATTGTAACTTTAAATGAGAATATTTTGGCATTTTGTAGAATAATATCTAAAACGATGAATTCGCCTTGTCATTAGTTTGCATTTAAAAGAAACTACATTTTCTGCTATGCCTTTTGTGTCATTCCTACATGTATCGAATACATGAAACTTTATAGGATCATGTCCTAAGGGGAGGTGCAGAGTGTGTACTAAACGAGGCTTCAGTGCACGACATGATAATTATAATGGAACAGTCCATCTGCTTTCTTCTAGCATCAATTCGTTTGGTTCACGTTTACGAGCGGGAACGAAACGATTCCCTCGAAACTTGTGTTTAACTTAATACCTTCAATGGCTTTAGTTTTCTGTTGCTTTTAACCAAATTGCGTAGCGTTTTTGACTTTTCCTTCAAATCTGGGTTTGATAAAGGTGTTATAAGGATATTTTAATTTATTGTCACCTATTTTATTATTATATTCCATACAGAATAGTACGGCTATTTAAAATTCTGAGAATAAAACCTATAAAGGTTACAAGATACTGGCGTGACCAATGAAAGATAGTGCAGTTTTTAAACAAACAATTATGTGAAATTATTGGCAACAACATTGTTTATTTTTTCAAACCAAAGCGCTGCATCCTCAGGCCTTCCATATTGAGATTGGTTTAAAAATTATCCAAAAAAAAAACCCTTTCCCCGGTAATCTCATTTGCCTAATAAACATGTCCAAATCCTCATTTCCTGAAAAATATCTCCTGCCTCATAAACTAGACAAAGAATTCGTGCTCCCACCCATAACGGCATTATCCATTAAATCAAACATACATTTATTTAATTCGTCCGCAATCCCATTGCGACGGTACTGGTGGCACAATAAAAATATGTAAATTCGGAGTTTCGCCACGGAGTTAAAAATTTGTGGATATTAGAGCCAATTAGTCAAAGATACAGAACTGCGAACAGATGGGGAAGAAAGGTTCTCGAGTGGACCACTTGGTGGACCGATGATCTGGTGAAAGCCACGGGGAGCCAATGAATGCACTATAAGAAGAACTATAAGCAAACATCACATAAATAAATAGAAGACACCACTGCGTATATGTATCCCATCTTTCCAAAATGTAAGCAAACATTGTCACTCCACATTTTTATCGTCGACGACCACCACCTAGGAAGCAATTCAGTCTAATTGCCACCCGACGCTCCGAGCTTTTATATATTAAAATCACGCGAACTCGCTAATGAGAAGTGTGTTACGTGGTTTTGAATACTCAGCTGAAAGTACTGAGGCCCTAGCACGAACATTTATGCGGGAGTAAGTGTAACGTTAAAGTAAGCCAGTTGTATGGCATTTGATCAGCGCCCCATACAACTGACTTACGTTAACGTTACACTTACTCCCGCGTAAATGTTCGTGCTAGGCCTATTGGTATACCATTTCTGGAGGAATGTAAGAATTTTCTTGGTGATCCTGACACGTTAAGGCTACTTTGTTTCTTACTTAGTTAAATAAGAATATTGAATGATTTGCAGAATATAATTAATCAAACCGATTGCTCTATTACTTAAAACTGTTTATAAAAAGAAGAAAGAAGGATAATATTTAAGGATTCTAATAGTTGTAATTACCAATTTACCATCACTTTACCTCATTTACTAGGATGGTAGGACTTTTCTGCAAAGTTCGTCTAGGTAGGTACCACCGCTTTGCCAGTTATTCGTCCGCCAAGCAGGTAGTGTGCAAGCACTACTGTGTTCCGGTTTGAAAATCACTGTAGTTAGTGAAATTACTGGGCAAATGAAACTTTATGATCTGATCACACAGTCTAGTAATCTGATTACTAGACTGTATGATGTCTCATGATGACGTGCGCAGTGCAGTGTCACGAGAACCTATTTTAAAGTTCCGAGTGACACTGCAACTGTTATGGGCGGCCGTATCGCTTAACATCAGGTGAACGACTAGCTCGTCACGTCACTCATTCTCATAAATAAAAAAAACTATCACAGTAAGTTATAGATAGTAGGTAGGTACCTACTATTACAGTCCGGTGTGGCGAGAGGTTTGCTTTCAAGATAGTCATCATCATCATCATCAACAGCCTGAAGACGTCCACTGCTGAACATAGGCCTCCCCCAGGGCAATTTGAGCTGTTCACCTCCTGCATCCATCGGCTGCGCCCGCGCATTCATCCGATCTCTGGTGTCCACTTAGTGTGGACCATCCTTCGCTGCGTCTTCCGGTTCGTGGTCGCCACTCAAAAACGTTTTTTCTCAATCGGTTGTCAGTAATAATACTTGTCTGCTGTACAGAGGCCCTAGCACAAACATTTACGCGGGAGTAAGTGTAATGTTAACGTAAGCCAGTTGTATGGCATTTGATCAGCGCCCCATACAACTGACTTACGTTAACGTTACACTTACTCCCGCGTAAATGTTCGTGCTAGGCCTACTGATTTCTCCTAATAGAGGCTCTATTGATAGTAAGGAATCCATGTAATTTACGAAATATTATTTCTACAGTGCACACAGTTATTTCTCTGCTATAGAAAGCAGTTATGTTTGTATAGGCATAGTTTTTGTCATGTTGTTTTCAAAAGTAAACAAATTAATATCCCCCTTCCACTGAGAGAAAGTCAGGAACAGCTCACTCCATCAAAACATTCACAAGTTTACTGCTCGCAATCAAACGGATATAAACCGAGGGCTAAGGGTTAACAAATTAAATTATAGTTGACGCTGTAATATAGGTTTTACTGTGCTCGATTAGTTTGCGAGTTATGCGGTTGTTTGCGCTTTCAGTTCGTGTTTAATTAAAATGTTTCGCCGCCATTTTGATATTGGTTGATGTGCAAACGGTGGATTGTTCATTGATCGCTTTCACGCATAGATAAATAATATGTAACCTTTACAAATCTCTTTTTGTTATGCAGATATATTATGCCATTATCGGGGTTTTGTTCGAGGGCTAAAATACTATGCCGTATATAAAGATTATTTTAAGTTTAACATTTTAATAAGTACAAAATAAATAAACGGCCAAATGCGAGTCAGACTCGCGCATTAAATGAAGCGGATTGAATTATCTGAAATAAAATTAAATTGAAATGAATGTAGGGTCCCGTACCATTATCTATAAAAACGTTTTTTTTTAGTATTGTTGCAATAGCGGGGACAGAAATACATCGTCTGTGAAAATTTCAACTGTCTATCACGATTCATGAGACAGCTTGGTGTCAGACGGACAGACCGACATAGATACAGACCAACAGCGGAGCCTCAGTAGTAGCCATTTCACCCTAAAAACTAACTTTTTAGGTTAATTTGTAAAGGAAAAATTAGAATCACGAGCGGGGATTGAACCCGCATCCATCCACCCCTCAAGCCGGGATATGCTTTACTTAAGCTACCGTAACAAGTGGTCTCATGTCCGAATTTTTCCTTCACGTTATACGACTAAGTTATGGGGTTGGTAGCGCCATCTATTGAGATATTCTTGAGAATCATCCTTAACAAATTAATCTGTAGATTACGCTGAGCAGGCGCTACTGCTATAATAATCATAAATATTAACTTTTTAGGGTTCGTGACTATAAAACATATTCCCTTTCTTACCTGTGTTCTTGGCACCACTAATCTAGTTAGTGTTTTTGATCATCATCATGACGACCAAAATCACTAGAATCACTACTGCATCTTTCCGGTTAAAAAACTATAGAACGCTATATCAATTACAGTAGTCTGTGACAATATTATAGTAATAGGTGTAGTGTATAATTTCGGTCGGTCTATAAGCTATGATATCGGCTGCGCGGACCTTATTACGTGTTCAAATATGTATGCACGGTGCCTTTGCAGTTCGCTTGCGTGATCTGAACTAACTGAATATCTACTGCTTGACTTGAAATAGAACGGGGAACCTTTAAATACTTAAAGGCTAACAATTTTATATCTAACGGAGATATAAAATTGTGGGTAAAAGATCTAAAGAATAATTTTGTTTGTGAATTCCAGTAAATCATTCGTAACTGAAAAGGCTGTTAATAAAAAACCATGGAAATGGCTTCAAAACGGAACAAATTAATAGCTTTAAACTATGAAAGACAGACTCGCAAGGTCCACATCTCTTCATGCCACTTGATTCATGGGACTACTGGTTCAAAATAGTGACAGTTGTATCATCAGTGGGATCATCCAAGGTGATTGTTTCTCTAGGTAGGCACCACCGCATTGCCAGTTCTGCCGCCACCAAACAGTAGTGCTTGCACACTACTGTTTGGTGGCGGCAGAACTTGTTCCGGTTTAAAGGGCACTGTAGCAAGAAGAAATACTGGGTAAATGAGACTTTATGATAATAATATTATGATATCACAGTCTAATAATCATAATTACTAGTCTGTGTGATGTCTCGGGATGACGTGGCCAGTACCAGTGGTGTCACCAAAAACATTATTAATTTGTGTTCAAAGATATACTGCAATCTCCCTCTCTCTCTCTTATGAACGTCATGTCATTCGCTTACATAAAAAAACACGATGGGACTATTGGGTGGGATAGACCACTGACGGAACCACTGGGCGCAAACTTGCAGCATATATCATTTATTTTACCCATAGATACACTTACACGACATACAGTAGCAAAGGCTCGCATAGTTACTCCCGCGGTATCCACAAACAAAATCCAAAACAATTAACTATCACATATCATGCCGGAATAAACCGCATGCTCAAATCTAAATGCATTCAAATTAACTCTATTAACTATACAAAATTGCACTTAACCGTTTCGTAATAGGGGTTATTTTCGGTCGCTGTTGTGTTGTTTGGTTCAGTAGCCGTTTGGTAGCCGTATTTGATTACCAACGTCCACCGAAAGCCTACACAGCTTTGAGTTCTAAGCCCGACCATTCAGGTTAGAGATATATCAAAATCAGTTTAAGCCGCGGTTTTGTTAAAGCGAGTAGCGATCACTCAGGCAGTTACAAGAGCACATTTTTGTTCTTACTGATTCAAATTTACATAATTATGTGGCGCGCCTTTGTAGTACTTAATACTAGCTGATCTGCCCAGGTTTGCACTGGTCAATTGGTTTTCATCCCAACCAAAGAAAGATAGAAGCCAAAGGAAAAAAGATAAGGAAAAGGAAAAATAATGAGTGGATAGGATGGCGAAGGGAGGCAGGTGACACCCTGTGTTGTATGATAGCCCCTAATTTGCTCATGAACACTCCCTATAATGTGATATGCATTTGATAGAAATGCGAAGACAGACAAATTAATCGACCGACTCGCAATCTGCGAACGAATCTTAATTAATTCAGCCACTGGGCAAGATGCCTGACGGTCAGACCTAAGATAAGAAAAAATGAACATTTAACAGCAGTTTATAATTTTTCGCTTTTGAGAAGAGAACCTGAATATTTTCGGTAAAATGAGTTTTATACCCAATATCGAACTCGAAAGCCTTTTTAGCGATACACATTTCCACAACGCCATATTATGGAAAAGCTATCCCATATTAATAACAAGGCCCAGCACCCAGCACCAATTAATTACCTACTATCATGGTGGTGACGCTTTTTGGGGAAGGCCAATGTTCAGCATTCAGACGTCTTCAGGCTGTTGATGACGATCAGTATATCTATTTATATTTCCAATGACCTCCTTCCCTGATGGATAGAGGAGGCGAGCAGCTACTTAAAATGGCGTTCTTTGAGGGGGCCTATTTTCAGCAGTGGTCGTCTTCAGGCTATTGATGATGATGATGATGATGATGATGATGATGATGATGATGATGATACTGAATAACTTTATTAATCACTGGTAGTTTGTTCGTTTGTAGTATGGTATATTATTTCATATTAATCACAATCATAACCTCAATACCGTTTCATTTAGCTATTAGATACCAAGCTAACTGCAGGCAGGGTGCATCAATATTTGAGCAAGTAATAGGTCCGACTAATTGACCGGTAGCGGCTCGAAGATATAGATGATTACAGTGTATTTACACGGCAATTATTAGAGTCGTTCTAGAATCGTTTGTTTGCTGAAATGGTGGGTGAAAATCGATAATTAGGCTGCCCAATTGCCCATGGCCATTTCAACCATAGGTACTATTTTAAACACGGAATTAGTTCCTAAATTCTAATTCATTTTCTCTATTATTAGAGATTTGTAGTTTTTCCCGAAAATTCTCGTTTAGGTACTTGAACTACCATTGAACTTATAGAGATTTAAATAACCGACCAACTGCCAAGTGCCACTAGGACCCGCGCACGAGGGACGAAGGTACCCCGCATGCAAATTTCAATAAAACAGTGCTAAAAAAATTACGTTTTTTGTATGGGAGCTCCCTTAAATATTTATTTTATTCTGCTTTTGAGTATTTATTGTTATAGTGCCAACAGAAATACATCATCTGTGAAACATTCAATCATTCAACAATCATTTCAACTGACTAACTACCACAGTTTATCAGCCTGATGATAGACGGATAGACAGACGGACAGCGGGGGTTTAATAATAGGGTTCGCGTTACCTTTTGGGTACGGAACTGTAAAAAATTATATAATTATGACAACTATGGCCTTTATTTTCTTACCATCTCACTGATAACGGAGCAAAGTTTACCTACATCTAAAAGCCTTACTCAAAACAGAAAAGATATAGGTACATTACATTCTATTTACAGCAGCGCTCACAGCGAAGCTCGACTAGCCGTTCCTAACCGATCGGTAAAGTTAAGCAACGTTCGCCGCGGTCACTAATACCATTAATACTATGATGGGTGACCGCTACAGCAAAAAGTGGTATTTACAACTGAGCGCTACCGTGCTTCGGAGGGCACGATCAGCCGTCGGTTTCGGCTGCTATAGTAAGATAACAGTCGTTAAGCCAAGTCAGAAGCCTTTGGGCGGCCTAAAAATTCTCACACCAGGGCTGAACACTTGCCTAAACGAGAAGAAAAGAAGAAAAGATTATCTTTACAAAAAATTAGTAAGTTCTTACTGTGACAAAACTCTATTCAAAGTACGGATGATTCATTCTCCATCTGCAGCAACATGTAATCTGTCCCACTTGCGTAACAAGTCCACGTGCATTGGACGTAATTTTGTACGCAAAAGGGTGATAAAACTTAAAAGTACCTACTACGATAACAGTAATTAGTCATTAATGAAGGGACGTGCTTATTGATTGTTAGCGAGATGATTTACCTACTGGGCAGTTATTCTCTATGGAAACACAGGTTCCACACGATACGAAACCACGTCGTTATCGTGTCTTGTTCAAATCGTGTCACAGCGTTAGATATACCTTCACTTTACATTAAAGTTAACTTTATTTTGAATAAAATATATTGACATAAGTGGTCTTTTGGGGTATTTTGATGTGTTGATGTTTCGGAACGCGTCTCGGTAAAACATATCATTTTTGACAGTTCAAATCGCGCCAATTCCAAATTCATTTCGCGCGGTTTTGTTTTCGTATCATAGAGAATAGACTTTTGCAGATTCCTTATGTAAGACAAGAATTCGCGTGGTTTCGAAGTAAGGAATCGATAGAGAATAACCGCCCTGATGGGCAACAGCACTCTCAGTAATCATAATTATACAATAAATAGAATACAAAATCAATCGAACTCTGGGTTATTCTTGTGTGCCCTTTCTGAATTCAAACTTTATTTGTGGACAAATAATTTAAACTCGGGCCAGACAGAAATTATTTTTTCTGTTTTGTCATCTCGAGGGGAGACTGACTTGTTTGAGACTAGTAGTTTTAACTTTCTATATTTCTAATCATTTACGCCATGGTATAATCTGTGATGTAGCAAGTTATAATGGTGATAAAAGAGTACAGAGTTCAATTTTGAATGCTTCGTTATTCCAAATTTTAGAATAAAACGAGTAGGTAAACTCTCACTAATAGGTATTGAACAGGAACAGATCGTTGGCCTACATTTCTGTTGATAAGGTTTGCACCATACGTGATGATAAGCCACATGACTCAGTGGACAATCTAGCTCGGTTTACTTTACCTTTGACAAACTGTTTAGGTCGAACCTAGTTATCGTTGTTTTGTGTCATTTTTTTTTCTTATATTTGGGCTCCACACATAGTGTATTTAGCCAGTGTCAAGTATTATATTTTCATCGTGTTATATTTCACGCAAAATCATGTCCTAGTCATAGCCCAATCTAAGTCATGCTCCAGCAAAGTGGTGGCAACTTTACTAGAAGTTTCTATGGAGTTTTGGAAGCAACACGAAAAATCACGTTTCACCACATTATATCACTTGCCCTCACTCATGCTCGTAATTCGGCACTTAAGGTACTGACAGGACCCAATGCGAGCACGTTTATTACAGCAGACAAACTTGAAACTTATTTTGTACCATATAGGGTCGCTTTATGCATAGCAAAAATATGGCGATTACGTTGCGTTGCACTTCGACTTTTCCATTTTTTGGTATCTATAAATAATTAGTTATAAAAGAAATGCTTATTGTTATAAAAAAAAAATAAGCTTATAGACGGATTCATTGAAACATAACTTATCACTATGATTTATTTCAATGGTGTGTCTTATTACAATGTAACATTTTAGGACGTTTGAATGATTTTTTAGAGGTCAATTCACGATTTTTTTCTATCGAGAAAACTTTTCGTAAACGTGTTTCGGTTTCGGCAGATGGAAAGAAGTTATGACCAGTTGACGTGCATTTTTTTTCAATCCTGTAAATGGTATACATTTTGAGATAATCACGTTCAAAATAGTCAATTTAAGAGCATTCAGCGCCTTAATGCGTAAAACGCCACCAATTTTAAACATTAACACTGGAAAAAGCAAAAGTTTTGAAAAATAATACAATGCAACGATGTGAACTTTTCCGCGTTCCCGCCAAAACTCTTTTGTGTCATTTTTACATAATTTACTATCAATACTTTCTGGTATTTTTCTTTAGTTTGCATCAATCTCTGTTTATAGCGTTCCGTTGCGTTTGACCACTGTCCTACCAAATAAAAATACTTTCTCATTAACATAGTTTTAAAACGCTTCTCATAAAAAGCACATTTGACAAACTTAGCGGTGCATTGGTTAACCTCTATACTTCTACTGGCTGCATACCTACCTAGTATCTTTAAAATCATAACTTAAGTCAATGTTAAGATATTATATAATAAATAAATAAATATCTTGGATTATTCCCAAAGATTTTTAATTCTACAGATTCCCTATTCAGATATCCATGTCTACAGATTCCCATGCCTACAGACTCCCATTTCTACAGATTTGTATGTCCCCAGATTCCCATTTCTTGAGTCCCATTTTTACAGATTTTGTGGCAGATGAAAGATCATATTTTGTTTGTGTTTCCTTCAAATTCGTTAGTCATTTATTTTTAATAACCAATGGCTATTTAAAAATAAAAGACTAGTATTTTAGTATTGAAATACTAGTATTTAAATCACAATCGCTTATTTCTTTTATTTCAATAAAATAATATTCATTATTCATGTTATTTTTCAATTTTCCTAAAAACATTGTGGTCAAAGCCGGGCATAATCCGGCGCGATCCGCTTCACGCCGGGTTTTGGGTGTTTAAAAAAGACGTGTTAGCTTTTTTATTCAGGCTAACACCTCTAATCTCTGAGGGGAAAAGTTTTGTAGGTGGCTACGTGATGTGGAAAAATTGAAATAAAATCGTTATTTAAAGTTATACAAATAAAATTCTTTATTTAATAATGCGGAAAATCCAGAAACAAATTTTGGAAAAATGGTAATAGAGATAATAATTATAGAACATGGAAAATTTATAATTCGGAAAGAAACGCTGTCATTATCATAACTTTTCCATTTAGATTTATTAAAAAGCTGCCTACTAGTCGAATAGCTGCGATGGATCACCTGGCATCACCACTCAAGAAAAAGTTTTTCCAGCGCCTTAAGAATCTCCCCTCTTGATTTTGCATGATGGCTATTAAAAATATTGTAAGGCACACTTTCTCTTTCGCCACAAAAGTATGAATATTACTCAGAGCGGTTGAACCATCTAAATTCCAATTTTGAAGCTCCTGAAATATGAACTGTCTAACATAAGAAAAGGGTTCGTAAGGGTGTGGTCAGATATAACGGTTGATTTCAGTGGGGAATTGAGTTGTCCATGGTTATTGTAATTGTAATATATTTCTCATATTTATTGTCTAATTTTTTTGCATTATATATATTTTTTTGTGCCTTTATAATTGAGTGTTGCAAGAGTGTTCTTTATAACAGTTGATTTATGGTAGGCACTAGGCAGTAGATATAGATAAATGATAGTTTATGTGATGATTCAGTGCATTTTGTTGATTGCGATGATTTCTTACTCATCCACGTTCTTACGTGGAAAATAAATAAGTTAAAATAAATAAATAAATAAATATGTGTGGACATTTCACACATCGCCATCTAGCCCCAAACTAAGCATAGCTTGTACTATGGGAACTAGATAACGGATATAATACTTATATACTTTTTTGTTTGTAAATACATACATAGAATACAATATAACACCCAGACGCAGAACAAACATCTATGTTCATCACACAAATGTTTGTCCTGGGTAGGAATCGAACCCACAGCCCTCAGTTCAGAAGGCAGGGATACTACCAACTGAGCTATCGGGCCCGTCAAAAGTAACAGAACAATATTTTCCCGCTACAATAGGCACCCCACCTCTGCCGTCCAGCGATGGAACCTTCAACAATTTGATATATTATGTATTCTGTGGTATTTCGCGAACGAGTTTTCACGCCAGTTTGACACTAATTACACGAGGAAACTTTGGGGTTCAGTCGCGGGTTGTGGAAACTTAGACTTTTTCCCTTTTGTTCGTTAAACTGTGTCGACAATAATATTATTATCAAAGTTTTGCCATTTTGACAATATTGTATCAAATCACCCCATATCCGTACCTCATAACCATAGCGTACGTTATGACCAACTCTTTCTTATTGCTAGGGGACAGGCGTTTACCCGCATGGAGAAAATGTAGGATGTATAGGCCATAATAAACAACGCTGGTCAAGTGCTGGTTGCTGGATTGCACATGTTCTCGAAATTAGCAATGTGATTCATCAACACGCTTTCTTTTCGATGGAGTTTTCGCTCTTCATTGTAAGAGCGAAAGCTCCGTACATAACTTGAACAACCCTTGGTGCAGAGCTGAGCAAGACATCAACCTAGGTGCGTCGACTTCAAAGTCCACACAACAACTCACAAGTGACGTGTTCATCATTATTTTACTAAAACGTAACGCTGCGATACATTGAAGAGTATTTTAAAAATAAATGACTTGTAGTTCGGTACCTACATAATACTTTTGGTATTATATCACAAGTTCTCAACATTCGTAGGGGGTATAATCATATATATACTAGTAGGTACTTAGTATAATAGTATGCCAGAGTAAGGGTGTGATTAAAGTTTCACGACGCTACTAGACACCAGGCAACGCTTAACACGTATTACCAAGTAATGACACAACTCACACCTATTAAAATCGACCATCAGTTTACAATTTTCAGTAGCTTATCTCTAGGTATAATTTCATTTCAAATTAAGTCTCATCAGTACGAGTGTTTGCGCGCTGATTCGGAATTTGTTAATTGAAATGTATTTATTATTCATTAGTAAGCTCAAAGTCCTGGAACGAGCTATAGCTATAGAGAGCTTTGCTCGGAGTTTTCTTGCGAGATAAGATCTGAAATGAGGAGATCCGCAGAACTAAAGTCACCGTTATAGCCCTTAGAATCAGCAAGTAGAAGTGGCTTTGGGCTGGCCACAGCGCTCGCGGACTGACAATTGATGAGGAAGAAAAGTTCTCGAGTGGCGACCACTAACCGGTAGACGCAGTGTAGGCCGGCTCCCCACCATATAAGAATACATAGTTGGAATATCCTTGCCCAGGAACTAAAAATATTTGAAAATAATCTATACTTTATACATAATATTTGATATCTAATTTTATAAGTTGGTACCTTTATTATAAACAACTTGCATGTAAATATTTAGACACCTGACACGATAGAGTATTGATCTGTCAATTTTGTGTAACATCTGTATTTACAATATTCTTATAAAAAAACGCTTATTCATTCATTTATACAGTATTATGCTTTCTATGCCTGTTAGAAAATTCATCAATTTTTTACAACAATAAAATATAGTTAGAATTCCTTTACTGTCCTCAAAATATATAACCATTATTATGTACGTACCACCATCCCGTAGGCAATTAGCGTGAATTTTTCAAAAGTACGGATCGATGTTTCACACGTGCGGTGGCGAGCGGTAATGAAGCAGTTCAATATTTACCTTCAATAATTATGAACTGATGGATCATCGAATTGATGCATCGTCTTTATTAAGTACTATAACTTGATAAGTGTTAAGTAATATAGCTTACTTATCAATCGGTTCTTGTGTTTTACGTTGTTTCTACCGTTTGTTGAGTGATTATTTTTATACGGTAAAATATCTAAAAAAACTCCATTCTCATAAAACTGTCTTCATAATTATTTATGTTTGCGTTTAAGCTCGTATTTTTGTGTTAAGTTGTCATGTTCCTAATTACTAGAAAATACAACATTAAATTACTTAGGTACTTCTTAATCCTTATGGAGAGCATGAAAAAACAACTGTATTAGATATCAAAGAACAATAATATAATGTTTAATGTAACAATGTTTATTATATTCTAACAATAGTTATATGAAACGTTGGCTTCTGCGTAGTAATTTATGTTTATTGTATTGTAACGTACCTATAAGGAGACTACTACAAGAGGTCATATTTTTAATGAGAAAAATTTATTGAAGATGTTTAATATCGAGTACATGTAAACGCATTATCTTTTAGTTTTTTGACGTACTTATATTGTAATGTAACGTGTAGACTGTGCTGGGAGGGTAGCTTAGCGATATAGCTCGTGTGTATTTCATACGATGTCCTGCTTTCACCTTTATAACATAAGTGTCATACGCAAAATAAACTTTGACGTCATTATTTAATTAGTTTACTTTATACATATCAATATCAAGACAATAATTGAGAGAAAAGACTTCGAGTACACAGAGTAACTATATTCATCAAACTTTTCCTCATTATTGTTGATACTAGGCGAACGATAACAACCATTGTCTAACCGTGTTTACATTCAGTTTTTGCGTAGGTCTTAGCACGGGATTATGCCTAAGTGAACTCTGTACTTACTTGTTTTTGCTACGATTATGGTATCATAATAAAATTAATCAATTTCTGCGCAGAAGGTAACCTTAATGGTCATAGCGATTTGATCGTCAAACTGTGTAGAATATAGTGTACTTTTGCATTTGTAATATTACCTACTTATTTTATTTTTCGATGCATTGAAATAAGGAATAATGTTATTTTTACTTCGTAACAAGGCGATTTGGATTTTATTTAGTAAAATCAACCAAATTGTACACTTTGGTAACCAAACATTCGATTCACATTTTAACAAAACCGTGCTAAAATATATGCCGAAAAAAACTATAATTTATTGCCTTCAGCGATGCATATATATACAAAATGCTGACTGCGCATAACGCGGTTTGTGTGGCACCGCACTAAGCTTTATCCCGACCGAACGACCATATTACCTGGAACTCTACACCCTCCTCCCACAAAGCTTAAATCAGCTAAAAAAGGGGAACGTACGGGTAGCTTCAAAGCTCTACTTATACTAGTTATATGTGAGCTTTGACGATTTACAACGCAGTCTGATTTACTTTTAATGGCACCAAAGTAAATTTACACATACATAAATCAATACGGGGCGCGGAGAATTCTGTTTTGGGCGATGAAAAGTTGGATTATGCGCTTTGATGGAGGTTATTAAGATTTCCGTTTACAGTTTTGTGGTAAGTTAGCTTATAAAATGGTGTTAAAAATGTTAAATTTAAGCTGTTATTTTTAAAGAAATGGCTATTAAATTTTGAGCTCTTAAGTTGTATTCGCTTATTCCAAAGCGTGTTGGGTCATTCCCGATTGTCACTGCCTTTGTGTCCAACTGGGAATCGTATTTACTTGGTGACATCCCCTCTAGTGACATAATTAGGTGTAGATTTTTCATATAGCATCATCATCAACAGCCATAAAACGTCCACTGCTAAATACAGCCTTCCACTTTATAATAGGGATCATAATCACCACTCTGATTTTGATTTTTGATTGTCTTTATGTTTAATTTAGAATAGGAAGATGTCTCTACCACCACGTTTAGTTTCGTACATTGACTATTCTTTGGTTCAATATTAACTCCCAGTACTTCACGCTTCAAGCTCTTTTCTCCTTACACGCAACCTCAAAGTCTTCAAACTCGAACTCAGTCATTTACTTCTTTACAATAGGGTTCTATTAGTGGAGGCTAATTGAAAATTGAGCTGTCAACGGCAGAGCACACGTTGCGCTGCTCCTAGACTGCTGGCTCATTGAGACGGGTGTTTTAAACTTTAATCACGGGTGGGATATCTTTGTTTGGTTCTACAGCGATCTTTTTCAATTAAATGAAGTAAAGAAAACCGGAACTATCATTGTAACATACAAATATAGTTCCAGTTCTTTTTCTTTTGTTTATTTGCCTTTCGCTTCGAAATTTCTAAACTAATTTGTGTGAACTTTAACACACAGTTTCACTGTCGATATCAGAACAAGGTGCTTTATATCCTGGACTATAAAAAAAAGCAATGAGAATACAGGAAACGCGGGTGAAATCGCGGAGTTAGCCCTAGTTTGTATTATTATTATTTTTTTAAATGGGCCCACATTTGACATCTTACCTGATAGAAAATGATCATCATTTCACATTTATGAAGATACTTACAGATAAAGCCAAAAGATCCTTTAAAAAAATATTTACTGTTATTGGTCTTGTAGAGCAATTAATCTACCTAAATCTACCTAAATAGATATAATGCTAAGTCTCATCGTAAGTAGCCTAACTCAAAGCTCCCAACTTATCCAAGTAACAAAAGGCACACACAAATCCTGCCAGCCTACTCCAAAACAAATCAATATCGAACATAACCTTAATTAACCCTAAACTACCCTCCCGGAAAATTCACCGCTCGCCCTGCAACTTGGTAAATTGCATTCTGCTAAGTAGCAATGCAGATGCTCATTTCCGTCAGGTGGAAACACTTGACAGCTATTTTCAATTAGCCGAGGCACTAAATGCAGCGGCTGTGTTTTAATGGATTAAACGTTAAGTGTTGTATACAGTGTTGGGGATTTTGGGATGTTTCTTGGGATTGGTTTACGCAGTTCTTAATGCTCAAAGAAATGTGACATTAAAACATTTGACCAGAAAATCTTTTATGTGGTTGGTATGTTTTTAATGACATCTGATTTTTATCTATTGATTACATCCAAGAAACTTGTTTGAAAGCTTTTGATACAAAATGGAAAGCTCTTCAGCCAGCTTTGGCAGTAAACTCTACAAACGGGTAATTGTGCCAGTGCCAGTAAAAAAATATAGAGCGTAAGATTGACATCTGTAAAAATTTATCTGCTTTTGTAGTTCGCTGACTTTACTGTGTTTTTTCTGGAACATAACCCTACTGTCCGCAAATATTGATTTATTTATTTGTCAAGTTAATTAAATTAATAAAATACCTACACAAGTGTAGGTACTGGTTTTAGCAAAGTAAACGCATTCTGTATTCAAGTTGAATATGACTTGTATTAATAAAATGTTTTGTTAATATTATAAAGCCGTTTGATACAGGAACCCAGTCGCAAACAAACAAACCAACCCGTCTTCACGCACGTCGATGTTGCAAACATTTGCTCAGCGGCAAGTTTGCGCACGATATACGCAAAGGGTGTCAAAGCGACTCTACGATGCGTAAGGAACTGCGGACAAACATACAACATGTAATGACTTTAATAATGTTAGGTTATGCGAGATAATTTTGGTGTAAGTACAAAAAACAATAAAATAATAATTTACCGTCAAAGGTCGCGCTGCAAAAGTAACAAGAATCTGATCTTCTGTTGTTTTGAACACTTTTTTTATATAACTGAATATTGCCCGCATTTGACCGCAATCTCACCTGATGGAAAGTGACGATGCGGTCTACGATACATGCTTGCCTAGAAGATACATATTCACTCGCGACTTGAAGAGCTCTAGATTGTACTTATCGGGAAACAAAGACGCTGGTAATGTATTCCATTCTTTCGCTGCTCAGATTATAAATGTCGAGTAAAACCGCTTTGTACGAATCGAAGGAATATCAACCATAAATGGATGGCGTATAGCGTGTGTATTTGTGTACGTCTGTACGTCACACTTATACCATTAAAAACAATAACAACAATCCAGTGAACACTTTGAGTAGCTGAGTGCCTCCTACATCCATCGACTCCCAGCAGTCTTGGTCGCAACTCAAGAACCTTTCATGCCTATCGGTTGTCAGTTTTACGAGCGATGTGGCCTGCCCACTGCCACTTCAACTAGCTAATTCTAAGAGAATTGGTGACATTAGTTCTCTCACGGATCTGCTCAAACTCAAGCTAATTCTAACCTTTCTAGCAGTCTTTTCTCAGAAATATGTCTTTGAGGTAGGTAGCGATTGATTTTTGCTAAGAGACATTGATTGGTTAGTACTAAATATAAAACCTATAAAGCTGAATCAAAGCAGTTCCATTCAAAGTTCTAACTGCAATATTCCATAACGTCTGTTATTATGTTTTCAATATAACTAACAGTCAATGGTTCAGTATACAGTAAGGACACGTTAAGAACATAAAAATATTTTTAAAGACCTGTAATAGTCAGTCTGTAGTTTTTCTTTGCTTAACGATTATTGTCGGGCCCGATAGCTCAGTTGGTAGTACCCCTGCCTTCTGAACTGAGGGCTGTGGGTTCGATTCCTACCCAGGACAAACATTTGTGTGATAAACATAGATGTTTGTTCTGTGTCTGGATGTTATATTGTATTCTATGTATGTATTTACAAACAAAAAAGTATCTAAGTATTGTATCAGTTATCTGGTTCCCATAGTACAAGCTATGTTTAGTTTGGAGCTAGATGGCGCTGTGTGAAATGTCCGCACATATTTATTTATTTTTATTTATTTACTGTCTTATGATAACAACCGAAACCGACGGCTTAAAGTGCCCTTCGAAGCAAGTTAGCACTCAGGTGCAAATACCACGTTTTGTAGCGGTCACCTATCAAAGTATAGTGACTGCGAACGTTGCATAACTTTATTGATCGGTTAGGAACGGCTAGTCGAGCTTCGCTAAGAACACTTTTATGTTAATTCTGTTTATCAGAATTAAAAACAACTGTAAAAATAGGTTGACCATATTCTGTGTTCTACAGAGACCACAATATCATGTAAATGGCGTTACATATTCTGCTTGTGCAGTAGCAAAAAGGTGCTAAAAGCCAGCTCTAAAACTTCCATACTGTTTCTAGTCCCTTATTTCACAATGTCCTAATAATCCATCTACAGTATAGGTACTCAAAGAGAATTGTCAAAGCAATTCGACGTGATATTGAAAAGCCGTGATATCTCAGGTAAACACTGACTGAATAACGTTTATAGATGGTACAGTTTAATAAAACCGTTATAGACAAAATAGCTGATGATACCGGTATTTCATTCGAATCATAATTATGTAGTGTTAATATTTCGTTATTATGTTTTTCGTTGCTTTTAAATACATTCGGTGATATGTTATTCGCGTTTTCGAATTTCGGCTCCACATAGCGCACTCGTTACCATCATGAAATGAATTTTGAAGTGTAATCACGGTAGCTTAGTCGGTACAAAATAGATAGTCCTAAACATTTTCGCAGCCACTGAGGAATGTGACCATAGCTCAGTTGGGAGAGAGACCGTCTAGTCTGATCTGGAAAGCACGGGTTCTAATCCCGCATATTGCTACATATTTGTTTAGAAACTATAGTATCTTTATAACAACGTGTTACTGTTCTCATCCGAGTCGCTTGCACTTAAAGTCGTAATAGCTTACAATTAAAATTTTACAATGTATTATCATTATTGAAATTAATGAGAAGTAATTATTGATAGAATAGATAGGTAAAGGTTTTAATTAGGAAATATAAAGAAAAGAACAATAACCACTCCATTTTTCAGGAGAAATATGCTCAAAAGTCAAACCCCCCTATCTAGTGTAAAAAATATGTAATACCGGTTTATTAAACATATTTTCAGTCTTCTGAGAGATGCTATTGAAAGCGAATGGGTCAAAGCGCATATCTGTATGTACTAATTGCTCTGACAGACGGAGGCTTGCCGACGTAAACCGTATTGTTTTACACGTAGCACGTAGTACGCTAACCCTGTGGGGAAGCGGTACAAGTCAGAAGAGGAGAGTGTCTGCACAAGAAGTAAGTACTCTAGCATAGTCATCGAGGTATACGAGTGGAGAGCGATTAACTACGTCACAGATAATATAATGCTATATATTCTATGTTATTGAATGATGTAACGAGCTGGTCGTTGGTCTGACGTTAAGTGCATGAAGCTAACACGGTTCATGCCTTAAGTGACATGGACGCCCGTAACAGTTGCGGTGTCACTCGGAACGAAACTAAAAAATATAAGGAGACATTTTGCTGCGCATATCAACCTGAGACATCTGATTAGCACAGTATGTTAATCTTACACATAGATATGTGTCTCATTTGCCCAGTTACTAGCTGCAGTGCCCTTTATACTGAAACACAGTGGCGCTTGCACACTGCTTGGCTTGGCGGCAGAATAACTGGCAAAGTGGTGATACCACCTACTTAGGCGAACTTTGTAAAACCCTACCTAACCTAGTAAAAATAGATTACGTGCACCTTTTGTTTTCACCATATTCTGTCAAACAACGAAAGAAAGGCAAAATCTTCTTACTCTGATTTCCGAACCCGCTCTCGCCCGAATCTCAATCCAATCACCAATACGGGTTCATTATCATTTCATGGCATGTGTCGGCATGAATATTTCCCTTTGATTAATTTGTGCGGAATATATCGCGTCGTATAGCTTTATAGCTTTATTAGCATTGGTTGGCAGTGAGACACAAGCTTTATGAGTATTTTTGGGTGGTTGTTTACACAAGGCTATTATTGAGGGTTATACACAGCAATCACAAATCTTGATTATTATTTTGTTAATAATAATAACACTTTATTTAACACTAATAAATAACAATACACTACAGAATAAAATAATGGTAGAAAAACGGGTGCCCTTATCGCATCTAGAGATTTCTTCCAAGCTTCGACCTTCCTTCCTGGAACTGTATTTACATGGCAGCGCTTATTTTCAATTCTCTTCCGCGGCATATTGTGGATTTGTCTGGTTCGAAAATTTATCATGAATTAAAAAAAAATGACTAGTTATAGAAAGCTTTTACACCGTTGAAGATTTTTTGAAGAAAGGATCCGGTCGTTTTTTTAAATATAGAAAGGCATTGTAGAAATTAGATAGATTATAGTGAAAACATTGGCCTATTTTTTTTTCATATTATTGTTGGTGTGGATCATTGTGCCTTTAGAATCTATTATAAATAAGTATGCAATAACTTAGGCACCTGATATTATAATTTGACAATGATGTTTACTTTTAAAGCTTAATAATGCATGCAAAATGAAATTTAATCAGTTAATAAGTATAATGTATTTCATAGTCTTAGAATAGTATTTGGAGTTAATGGTGGATTTGTGCACCTGTTCGTACACCACGTGTTGGTTGTTTATGGCAGATCGAATTATAAGCATACCTATCAACTGTTGTGAAACTAATCTGCGAAAGAAATTGATTGATTGATTGATCCCTATGGACGAAAATTTGAACAAAATTGCGGTTGACGTTGTTACAACACCAACCAATCTGTCAATCTGTCAATCTGTCAATCTGTCAGTAAATTCTGAGACTTCATTTTAGCAAAATCAGACGAAGAACCTTGAAACATAAGTTTGCTCAGCACCCCAAAACATTATATCAAAGAGACGACCAAGTTTCATTGATACATCATCTGTCATCATTATCCGGCCATTTGGACGTCCAACTTGGGAGATGGTTGCGTCTTAGCAGATGGAAGATTAACAGCAGGTTAGTAAGTATTGTACGTGCTGTTGTCGTCACAATTGATTCGCTCTTGGAGCAAGCTTTATGGTAGATATAATTATACACATAACGAAAATCGAATCGAAAACATAACAGTTGCATTTGACCTCTAAATGAGTTATATCTCTCATAAAAGAATGATCAGCCGGGCTACCACAAGTTAATACAAAACCATCATGTTTCATGTCATTATTATTTCAAGGTTACAATAATATTGTTCGAATTCGTACCATGAACTTATAAAGTATTCCTGCGTATGAACGAGACGTCCACATTTTTATATGGCGTTATCACTGTCGCACGTCAGTGTCAACGTGATGTAAAGGTATGACATGACAGTTGTATTTGAGTGAACGATTTAACGTGACGTCATCGAAACTGCTCTGGCTCTGCAATATTAAAGTATTCTTACTTTTATGTCACTTGTATGATTGAAGTAATATTGAAGTAATAATGCTATAAGACTTTGTGGTTGTGCCCTTGATCATAAAAGAAATAGAATATTAGGATTTTTGTTTTATCTTACTTTGAAATATTAGAGCACTATGTCAGGCTCTATGCTAAGTTAATTATGTTTAGAAGGTAGAATAATGACAATTTAGGCAGAATAAGACTTCTGAGTGGCTTTTAAATAAAACTGAGAGCATCTGTGGCCTGGAGCGTGTACCTAAAAGTGCTTTTTTATAAGATCCGAGGTAAAAGTGCTCCGCTTTTTATACGATAAAAACCATTATGTATAGCAGCTGTTGCTAAACCATAGTTTAACAGGGAGTTTAAATGTCAAATATCAATTTTATCATCAATACACAATTGTTAGTATGTAATTCAGCAAGTCTAGGTCAAGGGCACATTAGCATGACAGACTACATGACTACATAACTTTCAATTTCAATCCACTGCCAAAACCAGTCGAATATCCAACTTCGAACAATAAACTCGGAACTTTCGGCGAATATTCAAAAAGTCCAAATAAAATTTCATCTCATGGACCGACGGCGACTGCAAAACTTAAGTTCTTCGACTTCTATAAAGTGCCAGTAACATCTGTTGTATGAAGAATAAAACAAACTTTAACGGACACCCCCGCTAAACCTTCTATTTTAGAAGATAAAAGCGAGTTTTGTCCGTTCCGAGGGTAGACCGAAGTTGGTTTTGGTTTAGGTTGGTTTGTACTTTCCGATAGACTAGACGCTTGTTCATAAAACAAAAGGGATGTAAATGTTGGAATGAAGGAAAATAATTTGGTAAGTTTTGAATTGGTGGATAATGGGCTTCTCTGTTTGTTTTATGACGGGGCAGGTTGCTTGGGGTGCTGGGGGTGGCTGAGGGGATTAGCATGGCAATTAAACATTTTCTAAACAAACATTTACTGGGTGAGGCTGTGAGATGGAAGACTTTTTGTGTGAGACTGGGTTTATTATTAGAAGATTTAAAAGTCTAAGTCCACTTGACTTAGGGTGTAGTGTTTTAGACCTTGTGGAATCAACACGTTTCACCTCAATCTTGCATGAGCAGAAGGCAAAACATTCTGCAAGCGTCATCGATACATAACAGCTTGATAGAAGCATTTGGGGAGTGCTTGAATAGCTTTTTGACCATCCTTACTTCCCATCTTTTCCATCGGAAAACTCGGCATCATCAAAAAGCTCACTCCCACATTTTACAAAATTGGAAGTCCCAAACGGCTCTCTTTATGAAATATTTTTATCTCGGTCTTCTAATATGTGAAACGACCTTGGTTACACTAAATTAGACAAACTTTCAAACGCTTCAATTAATATCCACCCTAACACACATAATATCTAATTGGCACTGCAATTGGCAGGGTCCAACAACATCGGAACTAATCCAATGCAGTGCAGCGCAACTGCACTCGTTTACAAGTTAAATCGACGGCAGCGTTCTGTAATTAATTGGACAGGTAGGTCCGGGACAAACACTAGTGTCTACTCACAAGGATGAAGGATGTTTTCTGGATGCGTAATTTAGTACCAAATTTTATTTGTAATGTTATTCCCGACAACTTTTTACATATTATTTAATTTTAAAAGATATTTTAGCAGTCGAGTGTCTTAAAAAATAAGTAATCTAATTTAAATGGAATTGTAATTTATATAATGTGACTTACTTGATGATGAATGTTTGTGAATATGAGCCCATTGTAGCTTGGAATAAATGTTTTTTTTTTTTAACTAAAAATATTTAACCGTAAAAGTATTCTTGGGTCCACATGTGCATTTAAAGTATCCTTAGATCCACATGTGGATCCAAGTGGATGAATCCTACCCCAAAATTTCGCATTAATTTAATTTAATCTGGACTAGTTTTTAATTGAAGGATTTCAAGATTATTATCCCAAAAGAAGTTTCACTAGTCTGTTGCATTTTCCTGTTATTGATAGGTTTCTAGGTACGATTTCAGCTAGTTGTCTAATATAGGTTGTAATGGTCTTGCCACCAAAGTTTAAAATGAGGTACATACAATATAGTAGTAAACAGAAAAAATCCAAAATTTTATTCATTCTCCATTGCTTTTCTACCTCTTTGGGCTGTTATGTCTCGAGTCTAGAACAAAACTGTGCAAGTGGCTGCGCTGTTTCCGCGCCATGTATGTGTTTGGATGAATGCTCGCATACGTTTTGACTTTATTAACTTCTTAGCACTCATAGAAACTGGAAATCAATTTTCTTAAATAAACAGCTTCAGATGATTTTTTAATGCAGTGAATGACGGACTGGTTATGTTAATTTTATTCACTGAAAGCTCAAGATTACCCACTCACTTATATATCTAGGCATTGAAATTTTGACAAACGGATCGACTCGCATCCTTTCAAGTTGACTATATATTATGATCATTGATCAAACGAACTTCTCAAGCGAAGTTCGATCAATATTATATGAATAGCTTCATTCGAAGATATAGGTATACTATGATATACTTACCTTTAATGGAATTCTGTTTATAAGATGATAATTAAATAGTTAATTAATAATTAATTAATTACGTGACAATCCAATTTAGTCATCATCATCATCAACTGCCTAAAGATGTCCACAGCTAAACATAAACCTCCCCCAGAGGGCGCCGCTTTGATCGGCTGCTCGCCTCTTGCATCCATCACATCCTGCAACCAAGTTAGCAGTTAAGTATTTTCTCAAGAAAATGCTTTACTTGGGAACGGAGCGTTGAAACTAATTCAATAAAATAGAACTGACACAATTAAGTCTCTTAGAACAAAATCGAACAAAACCACCCCCAGTATCTCTACTTTTACCAACAAGATTTAATTTAACGTACGTAGAGCAAGCCCCATTAGTTAGTATCTACTTAACCAGTCTAAACCGGATCTTAACCGGTTCAGATGGAACATTAATTGTGAATTAGTGCAGTACAGAATTACTGCTATTTGTTACTTGTTAAAGAGATTTGTTGGTACAGTATGTTCTCTATCTTAATGGTTAGTTTTAACTGTTGTTTCGTTGTTCGTTGAGTTGTAGTTTTAAATGGAGTGCTTTTTGGTGAGTGTGGGGTTTTTATCAAGATTTCTGGCATGATACATTACCAAGCACCTTCCCGCGGCTATGATGTAATCAACAAACAATTCATATTGACAACTTACAATATATTATAATTATTCTCATGCTCATAGGTAATGATCGTCATGCAAAAACCGTAAAGAAAAGAGCGACAGCCTCTGTGGCATGGTGGTTGAGCAGGTCGGCTCATAACCCAGAGGCAGCAGGTTCGATTCCCGTTACAGCACAAGTATTTGTGCACGTGAAAACAAGAGGAATTACTTGTCTTTCTGTGTCTGGGTGTTGTGGGACCATGGTCTTTGTAGCTTCTGGGTCCCAGAGAATCCCAGTTAGGGTTCAGGATCTATGTATGAGTAAAAAAATTAAGTTATTCACGATCAAGGCTTAAAACTGCGTCAAAAATACAGAAAAAAAGTTGAATAAGTTAATACGGATGAGATTGCTGCACGTTTTTGTACAACTCCATTAATCTGGCAGCATAGCCTTCAGCTACATCTAAAAGTGCCATGGCTTTCATTAAAAAATGTTCTTCTGATATTCAATATTGATTTATGGCATCCCTTGGGCCCATTTAAAATGATCTACACTTTTGTTTCATTTCTACCCTTAATTTTTTCCCGTCTCTATCTTCAGTGTCCATAAATTCAGAAGTTAATCGATATAGACCCTTATGACTACACAGTTAAGAATGAAGAGTAGGCGTTTGGTTAGTTTCTGTAACTTGGTACTCTCCAAATACTTAAATTTTCAAACAAAAAACCTTGCACAAAAACTTTTGTATAGTAGCAGGTAGTTCTAAGAATTTGGATGTGATTTCTTAGAAGTTTTTTGGTTAAGGGCGATCCCTAAGGGTAGGCATAAATTGGTTTGTGGCATTCAATAGCCTTCGAATAAATTACGGGGGTTGTAAAGGTGGTAGTTTAGAACGTCGCTTCGGAACGAGCGTAATGGAAATACCTATTTTTGGATAATTTAATGCGTGATATAAATTAAAACATAATGTATTTATGTTACGTGAACAGGCTATTTTAGCTACGGTCTGTACCTGTTTTGCAATCCGCTAAGCCTAAGCCAAAACCTCAGCCAGAAACCAGGGAAGTTTCGTAGGTAAAAGTCACGACTATACTTAACCCAACTACACGGCTAAGACTTCCACTAATTCAGTACACCTTGGCAACTTCCACAAAGCCAGAGCCACGTGCTGTCGTCACGTTGCAAACAGGTCACGCTTACAAAATTATATAAAACAACAAGTTTAATTATTCCGAAAAACTTGGCCAAAAATTGCTTTTGTAATCTTCAAGGAAAGCCGTAAAAAGTTTGAAAATCAAAATTTCTGTGACACGTACACGGGAAATTATATAATTTGAGGCGAAAAGCGCGTCGGTTTTAATTATTGTTTTTGCGTTGTTGTTTGCGAGAATTTTAACCAACCATCGAAAAGGAAGATGTTCTCATATTGGAGCCTATGTTTTTATGAGTGAGTGTAGGTAAGTAAGTACCTACGGATTGATAACTTTAAGGTATTATATTTACTATCAATTGATGACCTAACCTATGAATAACCTTGAATACACCCTGGAACCAAAATATTTTCTAGTTTGCCAAATCCTTGCTTTTCCCAAAATGCATCTAAAAGGTGGCCTCCGACATAAGATGCTAGTCGGCATGTAGCATCTATTCATTTGCGGATTGGCAATAATAATTTTAGGTACTATTGGTAAAGAATCAACGTGTTGATTTGTTAAAAAGTTGGGTGACCAGGACCCAGTACCACGGACCGTAATCACCAATTACTTATTGCTTAGATATAATAACGCTATAAGTTTATAATAGCGTAATTATAATACCTCAGACTTCTATATTAATCGACCGGAACCACTATCAGATAGCTCAAATTGTATTTGTGCTGATTTTAATGTTGAGAATTTTAGTGATCTCAATGGAAGAGTGTTAATCATGCATCGTTATAACTGCATTACCCTCTTTCCATACTTCTTTTTCTATATACAAAGCGTGAACGTAAACAAGGTCCAGACACGTGGTGTATTGCGGGGCTCCCTCCATGGCGACCTGTGTTCTAAACAATGGGAACCGGATTGCTTAGAACTAGACTAGGGGATCCACAAGGCTACCTGCGTCAAGACAATTTCGACAACAACCATCGAAATAATTGACAATCTTGTAACTGAAGCACAAGGTGTCGATGAAAGCTCAACTACTGAGTCTAAAAATGCAGTAGTGGGAAATAGAACTTCCTTTTTTTTTTCAAATAATATTTTAATCATCATTATCATCACCATCTTCATCTGCAACATTTGTTTTGTTGTCAATACTCAACGTCAAATTCCCAATTGAGAAACCTCTACTGTGCCGTATTATGCCTATGATTTTTATGGTCTTATCCTAAGTTTATTGAAACTCATCGCCACCGTAACTACGGTCACAATTCTCCCAGTCCCGCATTATATTAATAGTTATTCACGAACGAGTTCTGCGACATACCGTGTTAATTGTATGGGAGTCCAAACTCCATACAATGAGTGTATGGTAATGGTCATTAAACTGATTCTGATGCAATGAGTGTTTTGCATTCGTAAAGAACCTACCTGACGCACCATGACTTTTCAATGGTTATATTTTAGTTCGTAGAAGTGTTTCGTTTCAGTGAATAGCTAATGGTTTAGATTTATGCGGGTTTTAATTTCAACTGGGCTTTGAATGATATTATACTTTTAGTCTACTACTATAAAATGAATAAGCAAAGTATTAGTATTATTTTGTATTAGTATTGCGTTAGCATTAGGTGTATATAATGCGAACGCAAAATAGGATGTAGTTAGGTAGGTACCTAGTTATATTCTAGGTAGTAAGTATGTAAGTATCATGTACCTATTGTTATTATTTTGTTTTGTGCCGGACATTCTAAAAAGGTAGTGTGATAATATAACTACGTTTAACTAGGTAGTGCAAAGATTGCAAAAGTAATTTTTATTTAATCTTAGTTAATTTGATATTTCATTGCCTTGAATATAAATAGAAGTCATTAATATAATCCATGAATATACAAAAGCGCCTTTATATCTCTGTTATTCCTGTCAACTAACAAAGCTCTATTGTCTAAATATCAACAAAATGACCACTGAGGCCAGTTCTTCGTAAATCAATTTCTTACATAATCTATTCAAGATTCCCAGAAACTACCCCAGCTCTTCAAAGGACATTGAACGTAAGATGAATATAAAAAAAAACATAGAAATCAAAACAATAATATTCGATTCAAAGCATTACTATTTGTGTAAAATGACCCTTTCAAACTGGAAACAGCAGAAAGAAAAAGATGCACACAACTAAACCATACACACGTGTAGGTACAAAAAATAAACGTATACAAGTATTTATGATGATGCTAGAGAAAGATGACTCGTATTACGGTGGTAAGTAAGGTGGAGAATCGTGTGAAGTGGAAGGCAGTGTCGGTGATAAAACATCAGCTGTTTGGACGAGTCTCGGGGAGGCAGGATGCAGAGTTCTGATAATTTGGTGCAAACATTTGTTAATCGTACGTGTTGAGTTTACTCGTAATTACGTGAAAGTTTAGAATTTTGGGAACTAGGGATAAATAATTTGGAACAAACAAACTGATTTGCGTGTTTTACTCAATAACATATGTACGAGGAAAGCGTGTTTTTTTTATTCTTTATACGCTTAGCATTTGACCACAGCGTTGTTACTTACGTTATCTCAATCTAGTTGTATAATGTATTTTACTTTACTAAGCTATAAAGGAACTAGTATATTATATGGAACTACGAGGACCATGGTCCTACAACACCCGGATACACAGATGGAGTAATTGTGCTTTTTATACTGTGCACAGTTACTTGCCCTGTCACGGGAATTGAACCCACTGCCCCCGGGTCGTGAGCCGACCTAGCTAACCCCTCAAACATCACACCATGACACCAAAAAAGAGTATTATAATGCTACACTAATACACCACGGATGTTATCCAGCATGTACATTTTGTGTTAACAAACTTTATAGGCGTGAAAATAATCATCCTCATCATCATCAACAGCTCGAAGACATTCACTGCTGAACATAGGCCTCCCCCAAAGAGCACCACCTTTAGCGGCTGCTCGCCTCCTGTATCCATCGACTGCCCGCGGTTTTCACCATATCGTCGGTCCACCTAGTGGGGGGCTGGCCTACGTCTTCCGGTGAAAATAGTGCCAGCCATTTATTACTCAGTTTGCATGACATTGGTATACAAACACAAACACACACAGACGCATACAAATAACACTTCGATGCACATTGCTATGCACTCCGTCCAAACAAACTATTTTGTTATCTGACAGTATTTGAAGCAAAGCGTTAGCACAAATTCATTTGATTTATCACCTTTATTCCCATGGCAATTGAAACATCGATGACAACAGACATTTCAATGCTATTCCGAAGTGAGTTTTATTCGTAATTGACAATTATTAATCACTCTCCTGGGTACACGAACCGAATAAAAATATCAATCAGTCAAATGCGATACAAAAAATATACTATTTGAGGTTGAAAGCAATGATTTGAAATATCCAATTTATTTTGCTGTTTCGGTTAATTGAAGTTAGTCCTGGGAATCCCGATAAATGTAATGCCATTAAGTAGGTATTCATCTTGTTGTAATAAGTATAGGTAATGATAAAACCTTTGAAACTTAATAGGTATGTACCTACTGAAAAAGATTCCAATAACAGCTGTATTATTTTGATTTCAATAGGTAGACTTAGGGTGGGTTTTATTTGATCCGTAATAAGGTATATGTTAAGACTGGGAGTGGGAGTATACCAAAAATTCTTACCAACATCTTAGAATTTTTGGGATTTTGATCCTTTTAACTAAGGATCAAAAACCCCACCTTTAGTAACGTTCGAGAATATCATAGCAAATATCCTGACAGAACAGAGGAATATGAGAACATAAGATGGTACCTATAGTTACTATCTCGCCGCGTGATGATCCTCTTAATTAGGTAAGGAGTTGTAATATACGTATTGTAGGTATACAATATGATTTCTTATTTCAAATAAGAAACAAAGGGTGGGTTGCACAAGCTTACTTTAACTGCTAACTGTGACCGTACACGCTTCGCCGGGCGGGCTATGTTAAATATCTGTCACGTAACTTTAACTGTGATTATGGTGCAACTTACCCTTAATGATTAAAACAAAGTGAGCTAGAAGTAGACCAAATAATAATAAAATTATAGAGTTTTGTCTGAAATAGATATAAAAAGGATGAACACTGAACTAATTTATGTGTAGTCATAACTACACGAATTTCATTTTCTGGTCGTTCGTTTGGCTTAGTAATTATTCGGCATTCACGTATTCATTATCTCTACATTTACTTTTAGAATAGTTTATAATTGTTTTTCTAAACTATAGCTGTTTTAGAATACTCGGTCGGTACACGTGGAGCGGAATATAATTACGAATTGAAACCCAAACGCCTATAATATAGGTAATTTTATGTTACCTAAGCAGGCTAGCATTAGCACTAATATTATTTTAAAACTAGCTACTATTTTAGCATCTGTGCTAGTACCTACCTAAATAGTAGGTAGATATTTTGCAAATGTGATTAGTATAACTGGATCCTCTTTATTACTTTTTTCAATTTATAGCTTTGGTAATACTGATAATACCTACATAATTATATGCTATAACAACCTTAGAGAAAAGCGTTATATTTCTATGGTTGTATTGTAACTAGGCTTTTGAGACCCAGTAAGTTTGATCGGTACGTGTTCTACCCACACAACCTAACTGTTCAACGTGTGTGAGTGTAACTACACGCACACAGACTTAAAGCTTGGGTTGTTCGTGTGTAGTGTCAGGTAGCATCAGCTGTTTGCGCCGGCGCAGCCCATATGATTTCAAGGACACCCTGTGGGATGTTATTTTAACTTACAAAAAATGTTTAGTTTCAAAAATTCTAAATATATACACACGCGTTTAGATCGTAAATTAAGGTAATTATAGACTTACCGGGAGGCGGGTTCCTAATTTAAATAAGGGAGCTTGGAAAGATGAACTTGAAAATACCATTCGTGTGAATGTGAAGTAAAAGGGATGTAATTGCTACAGGAAAAATAACCAAAGTCAAAGAGAAGTAATTTATTGCAAATTCGCTTTCAATCGCATTTCTGCAGGTGGAAAATGAGAATTATATGAAATATTTCAAGTCAATTGAGTTTCCTGAAATTCTGTGGGAGTTCTAGAAAATTTTTATAAATAAGTAAAACAATAAAATAACTTTAGAACTAACTTAATAAATAAGTTAAATTGTGTTATAGGCTAGATTCGATCCTACCTACCTACACACCTAACTACAGTCATTAAAACAGTGTTTTATGTTGTAATTATTATCATCGTCATTGCCGAATGAGTGAATTAAGTTCCTATGTACTTGGTTTACTCTTGAGCAGAAAAGCCTTTTATTATAACATCTAGATAGTTAATTTAAAAAAATACTACAAAAAAATAAATTCACAAAGTCAAAGAAAGGTTTCTAGACAAAATCAAGTAGCGATACAAATGAATCGTACACTACAGATAAGCAAGTTTTCTTAGATATAGACCGTAACAGATTATTGATGTGTTACTGTCAGGACTAGCTCGTTAAGGCGCTGAATGCTCCCAAATCGACTATTTAGAACGTGATTATCTCAAGAAAGATTTCTAGACAAAATCAAGTAGCGATACAAATGAATCGTACACTACAGATAAGCAAGTTTTCTTAGATATAGACCGTAACAGATTATTGATGTGTTACTGTCAGGACTAGCTCGTTAAGGCGCTGAATGCTCCCAAATTGACTATTTAGAACGTGATTATCTCAAAACGTATACCATTTACAGGATTGAAAAAAATGCACGTTAATACTGGTCATAATTATCTTCTTTCCATCTACCGAAACCGAAACACGTTTACGAAAAGTTTTTCCGATAGAAAAAAAAATCGTGAAGTAACCTCTAAAAAATCATTCAAACGTCCTAAAATGTCACATTATAATAAGACACCCCATTGAAATAAATCATAGTGATAAGCTATGTTTCAATGCATCCGTCTAAAAGATTATTTTTTTTATAATAATAAGCATTTCTTTTATAACTAATTCTTTGTACCGAAAAATGGAAAAGTCTTAGTGCAACGCAACATAATAAGTTTCAAGGTTGCCTGCTGTAATAAACGTGCTCGCATTGGGTCCTGTCAGGGCCTTAACACTCAGGAGTAATAAGGAAATGGATATCTAAGTAAATAAGCATAAACTTCTATTAACTATCATTATTTGCTTTGCGAAACCAGTTTTAATATTATGTATTTTATCGCCGAGCACATGACATAAAACATAGCTGTTTGCTTTTGTGTGTTTATATTACCAAGATATTAACATACGATAAGATATTATACATATATTTATATTGGCAAAATATACACCACGGTTAGGTTAAACATTTCGAAAATCTCATAGACCTGAGCTAAGACAAAAATACCTAGTCCCATAGAAGAAGCGTAATTCGTCTATGCCGAGTCTATTGATTCTAGATAAATGTTGGTTTATCCTATTTATTTTATCAGATCGGGTTTGAGAATGGGCATGTTCTTATAGAGCGAATACAAGTCAAAATTCTTGGTCTGCTTGGAATAGTCAATAGCAATGGCCTAGCAGTTGATACTGTTGAAACCTTTGTTTGATCGACTTTCTACGTGACTGTTTTATGTTAAAAATAAATAGCTAATTTTGTAACATACTTAATTTTCTTTACTATTCAGATGAAGTACTTCTTCCAAAAACAAGACGTGCCTTCACCACATCCTTCCATAGTTCTCTCACCTTGACTTTCATCAATATGCTGAAGGTCTTTAAGTCCTCGCTATTTTGTTCCAACCATGTCTGTTCCATACCTCATGCCAACTAAGCTCTCGAAATCACCTTAAACATATCCCATCCCGCTACATGCGTTACCACTTCACTACGCACACATGCACACAAACACGTGTTGCTCATAAGGATTTACTCAGCTGACTACCCACACACATGCACGCGGCATACAAATAAACAAACATGCCGTGTATTTACGAGAACCAACTAAGCTTGTAGTCGTAGGATGTTGACTGTTCACATAATGAGAGGGTTTCGAAAAAACGTGCATGAGATCTGGGGTAGACTGAGGGAGAGGGTGATACACGTGTTTCTATAAGTTTTTAGTAAGTGCAAGAGAGATAGGAATATTCAGTTTTTTCGCCGTTGACTTGTTCCTTTTTGAACGCTCCGGGAGGCAAGGTGCATGCTGCTTGCACGTTCGATTTTAAAATTGTTACCGGACTGACTGATGTGTGACGTTTGGTCATTTTTTTTTTCTGAGCTAGCCTAGTACGAGCTGGCCAGTTCTGCGGACTGAATTCATGTACGCTGCGGCTTTCTTTGAAAAGCAATGTGGGCTATATTCCATCTTTCTTTCTGCTGATAAATGGACTTTATAAACATAAATAGATATGCCATCTGCAGGATTCGATCAAGGTTAGGAAAGCGATGACGGTTACTATCGACAGCTGTAACGAACATTAATTCTCTTTTAGCTTAAATTGCTAAGTGTTTTTTTTAACATTACGAAATATATTATTAGAAAAAGTATCTTTCCGACATGTGTTATATGTCCTGACTATCTTAATAACTGGACAGTTTACTGATCTAATCTAGCAGGTCTCTGTGGATCCTACCATTGCTTTATGCTAATGAACCCTGAGTATTTCATTACATCGGATCATACTTAATTACGAACGGATCAGACTCAACAAAAATTACCAGGTCCATGTGATTTTTCATCTCTCAACAGTCTCAACTGATCATAACTATGACTGATCAATATTGCAACAATTGCAACATTCTTATTCAAACATAGATGTTGCTCTACCACTAAGCTATTTCATCACAATGTTATCCTCCTACGACAGCTTTAGTTTCTTGCAGGATTCTGTCCACTAATTCCCTAAGGGTTGCAATGCAAGTCTATTTCACAGTCATATAATAATTATTACATTAATCGACCCAGTTTTAACATACTGTTTAGAAGAAAGTGCAAAGCTCTTGTCGGCTACGCACTAAGTTTTGCGTATAAAGTTTCTTTATTTTTTCATCGCCGTTTATCATATAAGCCCTCTAGGTACCTACATAAAGTCTAAGAAAAACAACTGAACTATAATAGCATCAGTAGATTAGAGAAACGATAAAGTGATGAATAAATAAACTAGTGGTGATACCGCAGATACTTGCCTGCCGACAATGTTGGTACCTAGATGAGGATACCTGGATATTCTTATCTCCAGAATGCCATTAGCACCTGATACTCTACAATTCCAACCAATTCCTTAACAAATTACTTCGGAACTTGACTGACAAGTCTGCATTCCACCACCATGCACGTAAACCGATTTTCTATGCCCCTTATGGAGAACAGCTGTGCATCAGCTGATCACGCACACATATACACACGCAGATTGTGTGAGTGTCAAGAAAAAACAGGGAACCCGTCTAGCAAGCCCGGCGTTTGTGCATCCGCTGTGAGGTCAAAGATTAGGTTATAGAAGATATACAGGTTTTATAAGAGAAAATTTTGTACCTACTGGTGTATTTCAATACCTGAGCTAATTATGTAAAAGGTCACATTTGGTTAGCTTAAAAACTGCGTTGGCCGTTTGGCATTTTGGTTTAGGCCTTAGGCAAAGCGATTGAGCACTGCTCTCACATTGTTATGTGATGACAATGACAGTGACTACGAACCCGAAGACTCAGCGTGGCCGGCCGCGGTTTCCTCCAGTTCACTTACAGCTAAGGCTTTTGTACCAGAAACATTTCAGTATTAGTATTTGAGCCTCATCGATCATCTGGATTCTAAGTTCTTTGATATTTTGTCTGACCACTGATGATAAGAAATGCAGACCCTAGAATAATAGACAAGTGCTACATAATTATAAGTTACGTAGACAAATTAACACCGAGCTTAATATTAAAAACTGTATCTAAATATAGTGTGTTGCCATATAATAAGTTGATAAATCGTGTACGATTCGCTTCGGTTTCGCTACGTTCGGTCGAGTCGCAGTCATCGCCGTTTTATCGCATTCTTTATCTCAACAGATTTCTGGTTTTTGTTGAGTCAGGCTTCTAAGCCAGCGAGCTATTGGGGCCACATAGTGAAGAATCTCGCTAATGCACTGAAGGCAGCTGTTTCTTAATATTATAATAAAATAAGTAAAATTACCTTCCGTGGGCCAGCAATTGTTTATGTTCAAATGAATGCTGACTTAGAGAAAAACTTTTGTAAAATTTTTGCTGTTATTATAATGAATACGCCAAGCCAAAGCAATGGCAAGCCAATAAGCCACCAAATATTTAAGAAATTCAAACACTATTTGCGTGATCATACTTCAGACAAAAAAACCATCATCGTAGATTATTTATGTTACTTCAGGCCTTTATTACGGTTTTTCATAATAAGAGCTACAACGATACATATTTATAATTATTTAAATACTTTTAGCAGCATAAAAAACGCTATCCAATCCTGGCAACCGCTGATGTAATGGCCGCACGCCATAGACTAAGGATTAATGACATCGTCTCGGCAACACCATTAATTTTTAACGTTTTCATGCACATCGCGTGACAACTATCGGGACGCTTACCCCATTTCCGTAACTGGACGGTGGACCGACCAACGTGTTTGGAAGAGTTAAGAAAATATAGGTAGTGAGTAGGTACTGATCCTATAAAATACTTGACTTTTGTTAGGTCAAGCCACTCTAGTTTTTATACTACATCCAAGGAAGTTGTATGTATGTATTTCTAATAATATGAAACGACTTTGACTACATCACACCTACATCACATTCTAAATTCAAAAGGCACGGTTTTATTGTTATCTTTTCGATTACTTAGCCAGATTTATTTGGTACCTTTTGAGTCACTACGCGGTTCCACAAATCACCCGTTCCCCATGGTTAGGTAACTGTGTTTTCCGGGATTAAAAGTACTTTGTTGTTCCCAGTAATATAATATTTATAGAGCCACACAAACTAACACGTTTCTCGCAAGGGACCAATGGGTTTAGCAAAAATCCCAAACGCGAACGCCAAACTAGCCCCAAAAATATCGCTTACTTTTTCGCAGCTAAAGCAATATCAAATTTTCAATAAATTTTGGCGTTAGCGTTAGTGTTTGGGGTTTTTGCTAGACCTCCTGAAACTATTCATATCTGTGAGTAGGTTATATACACTTCAGCAGCAGGAAAATTTCCACGCAGCTATAAAACGCCACTTTGGACGCTTAACCATAGAAGGGAGCAGCACGCTTGGCAAGCAGGTTGATGGCCACAGTAAATTTTAATGCAGAGATGAGAATGTTGCTGCCCATTCCCTGGATATTCCCTTAGCCGGCTCTCGGCACCCACGGGAAAGAGATGGAGTGATCCTAGTCTCATACCGGCCGGGATGGACGGCTCCATTCTAAGAGTGTGTTTTGTTCTTTTTTTCTATGAGTCTACATTACAATAGCGCTGGTACTGCTGACCTTTACCATGATTAAACGAATGATAGAAGCGTTGTCCTTCAAAACAATAATCCAGATATTAATCTGACTACACATGTTTCCGCTACTAGGACCGTGTCGAAATGAATAACTGTATTGTTTAAAGTTATTAATGTGTTGATAACATCTAGTTACGTTGGAATAGTTGTCCAGTCATTTTGTTTCGTAATTAATATTTGAAGTGCATTTAACGTTGCGTTGCTTGTCATAATAATATGCGTTTTCTTTTTTTAAACGTCTAGAGAGAAGCCAAATAATCTTTGCTATGACAGGGTTCTAAAGTGTGTCGTCTACACGATATAAAGTTTAAAAGGAACCGGCCAGTACTGCAATGTAGCGATGCGTTTTACAACGAATTAATTAACTATTTTCAATTTGTTTGGGATTATATTTTAAACTCCTTTCGTCACGATTAATTGTAGGTATAAAAAAATGTACGTATCCACTTACTATGAGAGATTCGATATTTATGTCCACTTAGTAAAAGTAGCAACAGAATCAAATAATAGGAGTATAGGTGTCGCAATCATCAACTACAAAAGCTACCTAGATCGATGAATATAGGTTGCCTATGACATTTACCGTAATGCACTAATGGTTCGCCTCGCGTGTGCTATGAAAAATGCACTGCACTATACTTAAAATACAAGCAGGGTAATACGTATGCAATTTGATAAAGTGGTGGCAGAAATTTTTGAATAAATTTTTCACGTTCATTTATCAGCGCATAGATTGATTGATTCATTTTGGTAAATAGAAAAAAGGCTTTACTGAAAACCATGTTCGATAAGTTAATGGATTGAAAGGGCCTAAGGTCGTTTAACTTTCGAAAGCACCCTTTAGGGGTTTGATGTTGAAATTAGCTCTCGTAATTTGTCTTCATTGCTTGTTTATAATTCATAATGGCCAGTGTCTATAAAATATTTGTAGATGGAACCCAAAGAGGTTGAATTGAACGAATAATACACGAGAGGACAATTAAATACTATACCAATCTTTTTTTGTTTTTTTTTTTTTGTATATTATTATATTTTGGATTTCGATTTGTGAATACACCACGAGCAGACCAGCTCCCGCAAGCAGCGCCCGTTCACGAGCTTGTCGCAGGCGCCAGCCATCGCCCTCCTCAACCATTTTTGAGGGAAGAGGTCGACCCGACGCACGACGCCGCCGCAAGAAGAAGCTTTTTAGTGAGCGTGAGTGCTCCCGGTGTAATTTGGTATTTTGTAATAATAGCTACTTACCAAAAGTAAAAGTAACAGGTATCCATTTAAAAAAAATAACAAATAGAAGATTTTTTTTTCCGGTATTTAGCTATAAGTATGATTGATCCTAAGGTTCTGTTCGTTGTCTCATTGCTAATGTGACTCTAAGTAAAGTTTTATTAATTAACCTGCACAAAAGGACCACGTTGTCAACCAAAATCCTCTTTACCTGGTCTATTTTTTATATCTATGACCAGAATTAAATGTTTCATTAGCCACTTAGGTATTATGGCTAGTAATTTGACCCGATTATCATCATCATCATCATCAACAGCGAAACGTCCACTGCTGACCATAGGCCTCCCCCAGAGAGCGCCACTTAGAGTGGCTGCTCGCCTCCTCCATCCATCTGGTCCCCGAGGGTTTCACCAGATCGTCGGTTCACCGGGGGTCCACATTTCGGGTTTTCTTTAATTGCTTTACTTGTTTCACATGAGTTAGGCAGGTACCTAAGTTAGTTCATAAAGCCTATTATAGAACATCCCAATAACTTTAGGCTGTTATGTAACTATTGACGTCACAAACAGGAACCCTCGGGCAGGTATCCCTGGGGAATCTCTATACATTGGGCCGGCTCGGACATGCGTTGGTTGTAAACCACCGGGTCTGCCGGTAAAAAATTGTGCTTACGAGATTATGTAACCCATGCAGAAATGTCTCTCGATATAATGGCCCTTTTAGATATTAATTGCCTAAGTTCATGCGAGTCCCTAAGTACATATACTCTATTTAAGTTAAAATACATAGATAGACTTTTGTCAGTAGGTGCAAAATTCTTGAATCGCATGCGTACCATTTCTCATTACTTACCTACTCTTGATCTTGTAGTATCGGTACTCGTACTACGTACGATTTGTACCTACAAAAACATATTCTTAATAAATAATTAAGATGAGTGTGACCATAGCTTATTTGGTAAAGGGCAAATAACTGTGAATTAGAAGATGATACTTCAAATCCTGATGGTTGCTAAAATACACTTTTTTCTATTTATTTTCATAATCAACAGCTGAACATAGAGCCTCAGCACATAGGCGACGCCTTGAGCGCCTGCTTGTCTCCTGCATCCATCGGCACCTCGCGGTTTCCTCCAGTTCGTCGGTCCACAGAGTGGGGCTCTGTGGACCGACGATCTGGAGAAAACCGCGAGGTGCCGATGGATGCAGGAGACAAGCAGGCGCTCAAGGCGTCGCCTATGTGCTGAGGCTCTATGTTCAGCTGTTGATTATGAAAATAAATAGAAAAAAGTGTATTTTAGCAACCATCAGGATTTGAAGTATCATCTTCTAATTCACAGTTATTTGCCCTTTACCAAATAAGCTATGGTCACACTCATCTTAATTATTTATTAAGAATATGTTTTTGTAGGTACAAATCGTACGTAGTACGAGTACCGATACTACAAGATCAAGAGTAGGTAAGTAATGAGAAATGGTACGCATGCGATTCAAGAATTTTGCACCTACTGACAAAAGTCTATCTATGTATTTTAACTTAAATAGAGTATATGTACTTAGGGACTCGCATGAACTTAGGCAATTAATATCTAAAAGGGCCATTATATCGAGAGACATTTCTGCATGGGTTACATAATCTCGTAAGCACAATTTTTTACCGGCAGACCCGGTGGTTTACAACCAACGCATGTCCGAGCCGGCCCAATGTATAGAGATTCCCCAGGGATACCTGCCCGAGGGTTCCTGTTTGTGACGTCAATAGTTACATAACAGCCTAAAGTTATTGGGATGTTCTATAATAGGCTTTATGAACTAACTTAGGTACCTGCCTAACTCATGTGAAACAAGTAAAGCAATTAAAGAAAACCCGAAATGTGGACCCCCGGTGAACCGACGATCTGGTGAAACCCTCGGGGACCAGATGGATGGAGGAGGCGAGCAGCCACTCTAAGTGGCGCTCTCTGGGGGAGGCCTATGGTCAGCAGTGGACGTTTCGCTGTTGATGATGATGATGATGATAATCGGGTCAAATTACTAGCCATAATACCTAAGTGGCTAATGAAACATTTAATTCTGGTCATAGATATAAAAAATAGACCAGGTAAAGAGGATTTTGGTTGACAACGTGGTCCTTTTGTGCAGGTTAATTAATAAAACTTTACTTAGAGTCACATTAGCAATGAGACAACGAACAGAACCTTAGGATCAATCATACTTATAGCTAAATACCGGAAAAAAAAATCTTCTATTTGTTATTTTTTTTAAATGGATACCTGTTACTTTTACTTTTGGTAAGTAGCTATTATTACAAAATACCAAATTACACCGGGAGCACTCACGCTCACTAAAAAGCTTCTTCTTGCGGCGGCGTCGTGCGTCGGGTCGACCTCTTCCCTCAAAAATGGTTGAGGAGGGCGATGGCTGGCGCCTGCGACAAGCTCGTGAACGGGCGCTGCTTGCGGGAGCTGGTCTGCTCGTGGTGTATTCACAAATCGAAATCCAAAATATAATAATATACAAAAAAAAAAAAACAAAAAAAGATTGGTATAGTATTTAATTGTCCTCTCGTGTATTATTCGTTCAATTCAACCTCTTTGGGTTCCATCTACAAATATTTTATAGACACTGGCCATTATGAATTATAAACAAGCAATGAAGACAAATTACGAGAGCTAATTTCAACATCAAACCCCTAAAGGGTGCTTTCGAAAGTTAAACGACCTTAGGCCCTTTCAATCCATTAACTTATCGAACATGGTTTTCAGTAAAGCCTTTTTTCTATTTACCAAAATGAATCAATCAATCTATGCGCTGATAAATGAACGTGAAAAATTTATTCAAAAATTTCTGCCACCACTTTATCAAATTGCATACGTATTACCCTGCTTGTATTTTAAGTATAGTGCAGTGCATTTTTCATAGCACACGCGAGGCGAACCATTAGTGCATTACGGTAAATGTCATAGGCAACCTATATTCATCGATCTAGGTAGCTTTTGTAGTTGATGATTGCGACACCTATACTCCTATTATTTGATTCTGTTGCTACTTTTACTAAGTGGACATAAATATCGAATCTCTCATAGTAAGTGGATACGTACATTTTTTTATACCTACAATTAATCGTGACGAAAGGAGTTTAAAATATAATCCCAAACAAATTGAAAATAGTTAATTAATTCGTTGTAAAACGCATCGCTACATTGCAGTACTGGCCGGTTCCTTTTAAACTTTATATCGTGTAGACGACACACTTTAGAACCCTGTCATAGCAAAGATTATTTGGCTTCTCTCTAGACGTTTAAAAAAAGAAAACGCATATTATTATGACAAGCAACGCAACGTTAAATGCACTTCAAATATTAATTACGAAACAAAATGACTGGACAACTATTCCAACGTAACTAGATGTTATCAACACATTAATAACTTTAAACAATACAGTTATTCATTTCGACACGGTCCTAGTAGCGGAAACATGTGTAGTCAGATTAATATCTGGATTATTGTTTTGAAGGACAACGCTTCTATCATTCGTTTAATCATGGTAAAGGTCAGCAGTACCAGCGCTATTGTAATGTAGACTCATAGAAAAAAAGAACAAAACACACTCTTAGAATGGAGCCGTCCATCCCGGCCGGTATGAGACTAGGATCACTCCATCTCTTTCCCGTGGGTGCCGAGAGCCGGCTAAGGGAATATCCAGGGAATGGGCAGCAACATTCTCATCTCTGCATTAAAATTTACTGTGGCCATCAACCTGCTTGCCAAGCGTGCTGCTCCCTTCTATGGTTAAGCGTCCAAAGTGGCGTTTTATAGCTGCGTGGAAATTTTCCTGCTGCTGAAGTGTATATAACCTACTCACAGATATGAATAGTTTCAGGAGGTCTAGCAAAAACCCCAAACACTAACGCTAACGCCAAAATTTATTGAAAATTTGATATTGCTTTAGCTGCGAAAAAGTAAGCGATATTTTTGGGGCTAGTTTGGCGTTCGCGTTTGGGATTTTTGCTAAACCCATTGGTCCCTTGCGAGAAACGTGTTAGTTTGTGTGGCTCTATAAATATTATATTACTGGGAACAACAAAGTACTTTTAATCCCGGAAAACACAGTTACCTAACCATGGGGAACGGGTGATTTGTGGAACCGCGTAGTGACTCAAAAGGTACCAAATAAATCTGGCTAAGTAATCGAAAAGATAACAATAAAACCGTGCCTTTTGAATTTAGAATGTGATGTAGGTGTGATGTAGTCAAAGTCGTTTCATATTATTAGAAATACATACATACAACTTCCTTGGATGTAGTATAAAAACTAGAGTGGCTTGACCTAACAAAAGTCAAGTATTTTATAGGATCAGTACCTACTCACTACCTATATTTTCTTAACTCTTCCAAACACGTTGGTCGGTCCACCGTCCAGTTACGGAAATGGGGTAAGCGTCCCGATAGTTGTCACGCGATGTGCATGAAAACGTTAAAAATTAATGGTGTTGCCGAGACGATGTCATTAATCCTTAGTCTATGGCGTGCGGCCATTACATCAGCGGTTGCCAGGATTGGATAGCGTTTTTTATGCTGCTAAAAGTATTTAAATAATTATAAATATGTATCGTTGTAGCTCTTATTATGAAAAACCGTAATAAAGGCCTGAAGTAACATAAATAATCTACGATGATGGTTTTTTTGTCTGAAGTATGATCACGCAAATAGTGTTTGAATTTCTTAAATATTTGGTGGCTTATTGGCTTGCCATTGCTTTGGCTTGGCGTATTCATTATAATAACAGCAAAAATTTTACAAAAGTTTTTCTCTAAGTCAGCATTCATTTGAACATAAACAATTGCTGGCCCACGGAAGGTAATTTTACTTATTTTATTATAATATTAAGAAACAGCTGCCTTCAGTGCATTAGCGAGATTCTTCACTATGTGGCCCCAATAGCTCGCTGGCTTAGAAGCCTGACTCAACAAAAACCAGAAATCTGTTGAGATAAAGAATGCGATAAAACGGCGATGACTGCGACTCGACCGAACGTAGCGAAACCGAAGCGAATCGTACACGATTTATCAACTTATTATATGGCAACACACTATATTTAGATACAGTTTTTAATATTAAGCTCGGTGTTAATTTGTCTACGTAACTTATAATTATGTAGCACTTGTCTATTATTCTAGGGTCTGCATTTCTTATCATCAGTGGTCAGACAAAATATCAAAGAACTTAGAATCCAGATGATCGATGAGGCTCAAATACTAATACTGAAATGTTTCTGGTACAAAAGCCTTAGCTGTAAGTTAAGGCTCTCAAGTGGCGAATAGGTGGATTAACACCGAGTTGCAGAAACGATCATTATCTTTAAAAGTTAGTCGACATTAAATCTTAATCTTCCATTAAACTGTGAACATCCATTCAGTTTAAAGACTCCATTATCTTTAATTCCACCATTAAGATTAATGATCTGTATCTAGATAAAACCACCGCGCGCCGGAAGCCGGTGGATGAACGAGACAAGTAGCCGCTTAAAGTGGCGTTTTGTAGTGGCTTATGTTCAGCAGTGGACTCTCAGAGAGTTCTTCAGGTTTGATGATAATGAATGATGACAATGATGATCTTTAATTGCCCATGGACTAAAAGTTCTTACATAAATATAGCAATAGTAGGGTAAGTATTCTTATCGCATCATCAGCCAGCGTTAAAATCTTTAATCTAAATAGGCATGGCTAACATGGCTCCAATTCACGTATCAACTTAAATCAAGACTCTGTCACTACAATACAGTGTAACATGACTAAACGTACATAAAATAGTAGTGTCGGAAGAAAACTTTTGTTTGTTGAGTTATTTATGAGACGATTGTATCAGAGTGAGACGTTGAAATATTAAACCTGTGCTGCGAACTGAAAACATGCAAATTAGTTTACAAATTACGAACGGTTAGTTTAATATGTTAAATATTGGTCGGTTAAACTTTATATTTTGTGGCTTTCGTGCATAGAAAACCAACTATTATGCGCTTTAAAAATAAAATAAAGTAAACGTACAGTCCAGAATAAGAGACATAAAATTTTGTAGAAATCTAGGTGGGTATGCCTAATGCCTATGTATAACAGTTGCTTAGCCAAGTAAGTACTATATCTATTCTGTGGCCAAGTATTAAAAAACATACACACTACACTTTTACCAGCAAATCTTTGATTAACACAATAAAAAAAAATAACGAAAAAGTGAACACCATACTGTCTATATCAGAATAAGTTGGGATGATAATTATGGAAAACGTAAAAAGAGGCATATTAGTTATGGTATCATAATTAAGAAGACGGCCACTGCTGAACAATTAGGCCTTCCCAGAGTTCACCAGTTTGCTCGCCTCCTGGTCCTGCATCCTTCGGCTCCCCGTGGCTCCAGAACGAGGAGATCTGCAGGAGGACTAAAGTGACCGATGTAGCTTTTAGAATTAGCAAGTTGAAATGGTAATGGGCAAGCCATGTCGCTCGTAGTACAGTAGGCCTAGCACGAACATTAACGCGGGAGTAAGTGTAACGTTAACGTAAGCCAGTTGTATGGCATTTTATCAGCGCCCCATACAACTAACTGTTCGTAAATGTTCGTGCTAGGCCCTCTGACAACCGATGGGGTAGAATGGTTCTCGAGTGGCGACTACGAACGGAAAGATGCAGCCCCCACTAGGTGGATCGACGCGACAGTCTGGTGATATAAGTAAGTAAAAACTTAAAGGTTTATGGGAATAAGTCTTATTTTTGCGAACAGTACCTCATGGTTTAGCACCTCTACTCAGGTATATTGAATCATTGCTTCGGCATCCAAACGAATCTTGGAAAAAATTAAGATCGTTATAAATTGGTCTTCATTAGCCAATTATAAATCAATGAATTTTCAGAAGGGATTGTTTCTCGTTAAATTCTAATAAATTACACAAAAGATAAGCTGCTTTGTTAGATCAGATACAAAACTGAAAAATTAAAGATAGGTACACGATATCTTATAATTTTGCCTATCCTTCCAGATTTATGCAGGGTAAATGTTTTATATACATATTATTTTTCAGTTTGGTGTCAAAGTCTCTACACTGTGGTGTATAAACTTCAAAGCCAGTGAACTTTAGGTACATGTAACCTTAAGATACTCGACCTGTCTCTTACCTTACCCTAATCCAATATTAGTTAGATTAGAAAGGCTTATAAGTGAAGTTTTTTCCATGTGTGGTCATGTGACCTTTGTGCTGGTCCAAATTTTTAAAACTGGTTTTAACTTTCTATTGTAGTTTGCCCACATAATAAGTAATGGTTCAAGAAAGAATAGTATGTTCTGGCTGCAAAGACCGATTGGTAGTAGCTCTGCTCTTTGTGATCTGAACTGTAGGAACTAGCCTACAACCTACCATCGCCATATGGTTGGGAATCGAACCTACAACTTTCAGGTTCGCTTCCCAACCACTCGGTGTATCAATACTTCACAAATATAGTAATATAATATATTCAATAAATACGCGACCTCTTTCTTTCATTTGGTCAGAATACACTCATAGAGCTTCTTCTTACTCTTTTACTTCATAACCTTATCATGCCGTCCGTCACATGAGCAAACATCTTAAGCATAATAATAACACTATGGAAGTCAAGTCCCAATTTCTCAAGTCCATTCTAGCCACGTTACTCCCGTCCGTTCACCCCTCGCTCGTCCCATTTCCACGGTACACCACATGTCTCATATTACGAAATATAAAGGAAAAAAACACCATAACAATAACATGGTACTAACATATTGGAGCCGTTAATTTGTCTGTCTGTAAACAAGGGGAGTTTTATGGTGTTGAATAACTTGGGATAAGAAAATGATATTGCTTATGAAAATGTTCTTGTTTTATGTACAGAAAAATGGAAAAATAATAAGAGATAGATAGATAAGAGCTGGAGAGCATTTATCTAAGAGAGTTGAAAGATTCAGATTCAAATCTCGCTACTAGTAGAAATCTCTGCTTTTTATGTAAAAGAATGATGTGTCGAGCTATTCACCTGGCGTTAAGCGTCACGGCCACCCATAACAGTAGGCCTAGCACGAATATTTACGCGCGCGTAAGTGTATCGTTAACGTAAGGCAGTTGTATGGCATTTGACCAGCGCCCCATACAACTGCCGTACGTTAACGTTACACTTACGCGCGCGTAAATATTCGTGCTAGGCCTACAGATCCAGTGTCACTCGGAACTTAAAAAAATGTACGTATGACACTGCACTGAGCTAAGACAACACACGATTGGGAAATCTAGTAATAAGATTTCTAAACTGTGCGAGATCATATCATAGTCTTATTTGCTCAGTAATTTCACTAGCCACAATGTCCTTCAAGCCGGAATATATATGTACTTGCATACTACTGCTTGGCGGCAGAATAACTAGCAAATCGTTGGTACCTTACCTATCTAGACGAACTTTGCAGAAGAGCCCAACCATACCACGTAATTCTATTTTTCTTTATTAACGCATAAGCAACAATAATACATCAACTTATTCTGCGTACTTTAAAGTCTTTATTTTGCATCCGACCATCCAAAAATGAAGGCATAAATCACAAGACGCGATTTAATTGCCCTGTAAATCATACGCAATAATGCGTGCGACGGCAACTCACACAATGCCTCAGAAACAATCGGAAGATTAAACGTTCCACCTTATTTATTGGTGTTGTTTTATTGAACTGAATGGTGGCATTGATAATTAATTTTTAGAAGGAAAATGGAGCAGGCTCGGCTAAGCTTTACAATAATTTAATTTACCCAATCAGAAACGCTATGATGATGATGATGATGATTATGATGGTGATGATGATGACGATGTCATCCTCGCCAATTTCGGCTACGGCGACTTACTTCTGCGTCAGTCCAAAGAGCTTAGGTGACGTGCTCTTAAACGACTAGTGAAACGCTATATTCAAAGATTAATATCGCCTTGAGTGCAATGATCAACTTTATACACTCGTGTCATAATGTTATATTAATTTGGTATGCAAACAAAACATGTTGTTATATTTAAATATTAACGTAAAGCAAGGTTGTACGTACAACAGCTGAAATCTCTATTACCTAAGTATATTACTTATCGGTAATAATAGCTTTGGCGGACTTGGCAACATAAACGAAGCCGTACAAGTTCAAACTTAATCGATTTGACTTAAGCTTAGCTCTACATATGGATCAAATGACCAAAGTATCTATGGCCACGCCATTCATTAATTATAACCTACACCTGAAAAACGTTTCTGTAGATAATAAAGACAGAAAAAGAAAAGATATATGAAATCGCTTAGGTACCTACCTATATATAGTACGTAAAAAAGAGGTATTATTCGCGTAAAGGTTCGTGCTAGGCCTACTGTAACAGACAACAGACTTGTCATATCACTAATTGATAATAAACTTATAAATAATACAATGTCTTGCAATACTTACCAGAATGCATTCAAGGACGAATGCGCTTTCTATCAGGCAAGCCGCCTGCTTGTTTGGTAGGTACTCTTAATATTTTATTAAATAGGCTTTAGTCATCTTTTATGTATTCTTGTTTTATTTTTAATATTCTTGTTTTATTTAATTAAGACATCAAATTATCGTGGTTAATTAATACGCAACATTAATTAAATATCATCTGCATCAAAGGAAAAGCCGTGTTATTTCGAATTACCAAATTACACCCGGAAATTCAATCACTCTCCGGAAATTGCCTAATCTTACACTTACATTGATCATTTGGTTAATTAGCTAGCGGTAGCCCAAAGCTAGTTGAGATTGAGTGGTTAAAACATAATCTAATTTAGGTTTTTAATAATTTAATTTTATAAGATTTTGACGTAAGACTAGATCTAATATTTGGTTAAACACAAATTCATTCATTACTTTGGAGAAGATACAATTCGTCATGGGCGGACGTGCATCGGCGAGCCTCCAAAATATTTATTGTGAAATGTAGAATGGTTCATTGTTATCTGTGCTATTTCAATATATTTATTCTATTTCACTCTACCTACTGTTATGAAATAAAATACTTAAGTACGTAATTGAATTTCAATTCGTGAGTATAATTCATGATGGCGAAAAAACGGATAAACTCCTGCCGTGACTTGCGTTATCATAACTGTCTCCCAAAAGAAGGACGTTTAAAACGTTCGAAACTTGGTTGGTTTTTTAAACTGTAATTTGGACGTAATATTTGCCGTATTTTCACCAATACTTTCATAATTTTTTTAATAGCACAGCAAAAGATTGATGAGCGTAAATAATCATTGCCAGCTTTTAATGGTGTATCTTCTCAAGAGTCAGAAGTTTAAAACAAAACTAAGAATGCATTATTATAAGTACTAGTACCTAATGTATCTACCGAACAGGCATTACAGATAGTTCCTAATACGCGATGGCAATAAGCAAGCGGCGGCGTCTTGTCATTTTTACCACCGCCTTTAACAGCGCCATTGCTCCTCGCCGTGCAAACACCAAAAACAAACAGCATGGCGGACGATTCGATACGCTGCGAATTATTGGTAGCGGGAAGCGGAAATCAGTGATTGCCGAGCCGTGGCAATATCCGCTTAACGCTGCTTTTATCCGCGCGCCTGACGTAATGTGAGGAGCAGTAAGGATGGGGTGACAGTGGCGCAGTGAGAACTGTTGCACGCATAGTGCATACTTACTGACATGCGTTGCGTGAATATAGGTAATCCTCACATATAATAAATGTGTAATTCCGCCGCGCCACGGAACATACACATAAATTGACAATAAAATTCCAATCGCAAGACATCGTCTGGAAAAACTCAATACAATTTCAATTCTTTATTTGCATTCCACATGTTTACCAAGAATCTTTATCTTTATATTTACAGGTGTTTGTTAAAATCATATCTCTGCTCATTCCTATGCACTGTTAGAAGTTAGGACACGGGCCTTTTCTACCAAGGAGACTGCCATACTAAGTGATGATCCACCATGATAGAGTGCGAGTGGCATAGGTGATACATGATCATGAACTTTACAACTTCCTCGACATAAATAAATCATTTCTCACACCTAATTACCTCATAATAATCAGCCTGAAGACGTCCACTGCAATGAACATATGCCTCCCCCAAAAAGTGCTTTTTTGAGCGGTTGCTTGCCTCTGGCATACATAGGCTCCCCACGGGTTTCACCAGGACGTCGTCGGTCTACCTCACAGAGCAAAATATAGGCGAAGCGTCATTTGTTTCATAGCTCTGTGGTCTACCTATAGGTAGGTTGTCATCAGCCGGATGTCAGCTTGTTTATATGTCTGTACTACAAAAAGGTACACAGCTGCTTTCTGTTTCTATTAGAACCGTGTTACGTCTACGTCCTTACTGCCTCCACCCGCACTTGCTTGGGTCCATAAACTGGGGTAGATATTATATTCGTACTAGTACATGTAATTAAGGTTGTTTTGCAGCGAAAATCTCTGCGCTAATTCTGTTGTGAAGGTTATTGGGATTCACAAACGTTTGGGTGAAATGGTAAATACGTGTTATTCTTGCTGAATGATTTTACAATGTTTTCAAAGGCGAACCTTATAGGTTGTGTTATGGAGGTTGTAAGGAAACAGTAACAATGATAATCTCTATAACTTATTTAGATGTTTGTGTAGTAATTATTGAGTAGGTATTTGTATAGCTGTTGTGTAGTATTTACTTGCCTATTCATCTACATAGATAAATTTAGTATCTTTTAGATAAAATTTAGATTCGGACTACAGAAATGGTGGTTGAGCGACAAGATTTCATAATAATAAATCAAAATGACTTCATAATAGTAACTACGTGATTGAGACATTTATTTATTTTTAACAATGATAGGTACCTATAAAACTTATAAAAAATAAACTAATAGGTCTTGTTATTTACAATCATATCTCTCCGATGGATGCAGGAGATGAGTAGCTGCCCAAGGTGGCGCTCTCAGAGGGAGGCCTATGTTCAGCAGTGGACGTCTTCAGGCTATTCATTGATGATGACGATGATGAACTATATCTTTAACAGCCTCAAAAAAACACATTATTCTATCACCACATTCGGACACTTATAAAATATTAAAAAATCTTTAAAATAAATTGCAAATCAAAGTAGTGCGTGTACAATGCGGCCCGAAGGCGATGTTAGAGCGAGGCACCATCCATCACAAGCCCATTCAGACTGGCACTGCATGGTGACTTCGGAACACCAAGTTTATAATAGGCTACATAGCGAACTCTAAATAATAATATTATAACTAGATACTGGTTATTACTAGGCGGTAGGACTTTTCTGCATAGTTCGTCTATGTAACTAGGTACCACTGCTTTGCCAGTTATTTTGCCGCTAAGCAGTATTAGTGTGCAAGCCACTGTGTCCCGGTTTGAAGGGCAATGTACCTACCTAGGAAAATTACTGGGCAAATAAGACTTTATGATCTAATGACAGTCTAGTAATTATTACTAATCACAGTCTAGTTATATTTTTACTAGACTGTGATTAGATCACTATCGACAGGTAGCGTACTCAACATGCTGGCAGCATTGCCTCGTTGAATTGCAGTGCTGATTCGTTAAACCAAATAAGTGCCAGCTTTTTCTTTAACTTATTTCTGGTAAAAAGAAATCACAAAAAATAAGGCACAACTTAAGGTTCCATTAATCCCCACGGCCATTTTCTAGTTTTTTTTTTAGCTGCATTGTAGCTATATCAATTACACTAGGCAAAGAAACATAGCCAGCTATGTCTCTTTGCCCAGTGCATAATCCCCACTGGCCACCGCTACGAGCTACAAGTTCAGTGCGCATTTCTGGTAGATGTTTCTACCAGAAATCGCAATGGTATTTTTAGACGTTAGGTAAATCTTTTATAAAAAAAATGTGGGTAAAATACGTATCCCAATCAGAACATGAACCAAAGGTCTAGCCAATATACAGAGCCCTCAATAATGATGTCGACTATTTCTATTCACAGGGTGTTATTAATAAGTCGAAGCCCGTCCCTTCGCGACCTTTGTACACATAATACACACATCGTAGGTACTAGGTGCCTACGTGTGCATTGATTCTACGTGATGAGGGATGACAAAATGAGTTCTGGTTCTGTGTGTAATATTGGTGTAAGATATTGCCTCTAACAGTAAGGCGGGTGCGTTTTATTACCGTTCTTACCTCATTAGGGCGGTGTTCAGGCAAATATAATATTATGTATGTGTTAACATCATTCATATTTGTGTTTATAAACATCACTGTTCGGCTAGCATGGCACCGCGACAAAATTTTCTCTACACTTTTTCTCGTCAGAGACCGTGACAAAACTATGGTAGCTCCTAACTGTGTCTCACTCGCACAGCGACGAGAAGTTTTCTTGTGGTGCGCATGGTAGGCCATCTGGGCATGTTCCTCTCAATAAATTAACAATAAATTAATAGGCAAAATAAAAACGCAAAAAATAATGTATATTACAAATTAGAGGACGTGTTTTATACCTATTATTGTGGAAAGCACTAGAAACAAGAGTCTGCGTCGAAACTGTTCCCCGCAGATCACGTTTTCTGGCAGGTTGGTGGCTGTAACCAGATATTACGTTTTTTTTGTACCAAATAAATGAATATGAATATTATCTCATCCAGAATCTGATGATGCCAAAAATCTTAACGATCTCTACCTACTAAGCAGCCGTCAAAATTAGGTTAAGTTAATTAGCTAATTCTGATACATATATGTAATTCTGAATAAGGGTGGCATGTTCCGTTAGAATAAACTCTGTATAAAATAAATAGAAAAAAAAATCAACAGCCTGATGTAGACGTCCCCTCATACAGAGTTACACAGAGACCTGCACCTGCAGTGTTCCTTTGAAGGGCAACTTGCCTCCTGCATCCATCAGCTCCCCAGGTCGTCGTGGCTTTGTCTCCAATGACATATTCCATTTAAAAATAGATATTGTATAGATATTTCAGTGTATTTTTGAGGTTGAAGCTGCAAAATGGCAAATGCTGTTGCATTAGAAGTGCACAATCAAGTCTTTCAAAAACATTAACTTAGTAAGTACAGTGAGTGACTTAAATTTTTTCATGAGCATTATTAAAAATAATTATAAGTACAATACTCTACGTAAACAAATGTAGACCGGCCTACGTATATAACAGACGGTGAATTTTGAAAGTGATAATTTTATAGTTTTAATTCTATATTGTTAATCTGTTATCTGTTTAGCAAAAAAAAAACAATCAAATTAGGTACAACTCCATTTAGATCCGAATTAGGTAATAAAAATATTACCAAGCTATTCCATCAGATATTTCAGCACGCTCTAATTAGACCACTGGTATCGTTCTAAAATTGGTTTCAAAATATGTACTGTTCCAATCAAAAAAAAAGTTTTATGTGACGTAAAATAAAAACATTCAAAAATAGAAATCAATTTAGAACCTGACATTCGGTAAGTTCTATTTTTCAGTATATAGCAATGTACTCTGTGGTTCTATTCGAGTCGCTAAATCATTTTACTTTTCCACTGCATGCTGTTACATCGTTTTATAGTAGCTAAAATCTATCTTTATTATATCTTAAGTATCAATCGAAAGGCAATCATTATCGTAGAAGCATTGCCAGTAAATATCTTAACGACGTAATATCGTTCGAGACAGCCGTTTCTAGATATAAATGAATTATTTATTACTACTAAACCAGATCTATGTGCGATCTTCACACCTGCTTACAAAACCAATTTGATTATCTTATATTTAACTAACTAACTTTGAATTGTCAATCTTGAGTCCTTGTAATAGAATTTTATTAAATTCGAAAGATGTTTACGTAATTTTGTCAAGAAATTTCTTAGCGTTGTTTGGTATTCGAAACACGACATCTGTTGAAAATAATTTGTAGGCTTCATTTCAGTCAATTGGAATTAATAAGCTTGTTTAGCGTGTTTGCAAGATATTTCAATATTCTGTCACGTTGAATAATAATTGTGAGATAAAATATGTTTGTTTGATGTATTTTATTGAAGCATGGCATAACAATTAGGCGAGTTATTGAATTTTCAGTTGCCGTATACTCTCCTGGTTATTTACGTCCTGTCGCGGGAATCGAACCTGCCACCGGGTTATGAGCTGACCTGCTCAACCACCACACCACGGAGGCTTATACCATAATTATTACATAAGAAATAATGGTTCTATTCATTTAAAGTACCTGTGTTTACAAAAAACTAAACTACATCCGAAGAATTGATTTACGTCAGATCAAAATTTTACTTTGAAGATGCGGCTATATCAGTCGCACTAATGCGTTCAGTAGTACCGGGGTACTATACATCTATATGGTAAAAAAAAAATAACCGGCCCAGTGCGAGTCGGACTCAAAGACGAAGGGATCCGTAAAAATCTGTAAAAACAAGCACAAAAAATCACTTTTGTTGTATGGGCGCCCCCTTAAATATTTATTTTATTCTGTTTTTAGTATTTGTTGTTATAGCGACAGCAGAAATATCATCTGTGACAATTTTATTTGGCTAACTATCGCGGTTCATGAGATACAGCCTGGTGACATACGGACAGACAGACAGACAGACAGACGGACAGCGGAGCCTTAGTAATAGGGTGCTATTTACCCTTTGGGTACGGAACCCTAAATGAAGTTCAATTTAACAATCTTAAACGTAATTGTAAATTAAATACGGGTTCATGGAGTGGACCTTCAAATAATATTAATTTAGACATGTATTTAGCACCACTTTTATTAAGTTAGGTACATTTCACAACATTTCTTCGAGTAACGCAAGTTGAATTAAACAACTTGATAAATATCTCTGACATAGCGTTTATCGTTTACAACTGCACTCAAGAATTTTAATTGGTTAATATTTTTTAGAGCTAAATAATTGCACGAAAGTAGCACCTTTTCGCAAATATTTTAATATAAGTAGTTCTATTTGTTTTGATATGGTGTTAATAATTTTATTTGCTTTTTATTATTGGCAAGGTGCTTGTTGTACTAAGCTGGTGAAAAGGCTAATGTTCTAGTTTTATATAGTTTTTATTGTCAGATTAAACATACCGGTGAAAGTTTTTGAGCAGTGCCCGTATTATCGAATAACGTTCAGTCGCTGGTCGAACCTTAAGTCGAGATATCATTCACAGCATGACATCGTTGCGTAAGTATACCTACTATCATAGATTACCAGTATGTACGTAGGTGCTAATTTTTCTAATCAAAATATAGCGTTTACTGCTTTCACTAATTGATGTACTTATCATTGCTACAATTTTTTGTTTATTTAAAATCACCGCTACCGAAGCATGGTAGGGCTTCAGCATGTAACATTCGGTCCTAGTAACATACGTTGAACCTCAGTGTGTCGCACAAGCGTAGGGCACTCATATTTTAGTTACTCTCCTTGGTCTAAGACCGTTTCTTATCGTAAGATAAACCCATGTCTAACTACAATCACTAGAAGGAAACAAGGCATTTCGGAGGCGTTAATATTAGGACATAGTATGGTACTATTATTGTAGATTGTAGATAGTTTAAAGATTTTTTTTTATCATCTATAGACTAACATTTGACCACGGTTTCACCTGATGGTAAGTGATGACGCGGTCGACGATGGAGCATGCTTGACTAGAGGATACCGGTTCACTCTAGCCATAAAAACTCCCAGATTATATTTGTCAGTTAACAATGATAATAGTAAGGTGTTCCATTCCTTCGCTGTCTGAATTATAAACGAGGAATCAAAACGCTTCGTACGTATTCAAGTAATATATACCATATACGGATGCCGTGTTTCCGTGCGACTTGATGTAAAATGGGGATGGGGCAATTAAGTTGTGCCATTTCATCGCACACTCTCCGAAGTGCAGCTTGTAAAATACCGAGGGGCTGGCAACCTTTCGTCGATGTTCTAGGCTTTGGAGTTTAGCCTTTACTAACTTATTGTCGCCAATGAGCTTTGAATACCGACGTTTTTCCCGGTAAAAAGTACATAGGACATAATTGATTTCAGACTCTAGCAGAACCGCTTTTATTTTATGATGTACTTCGTACGCTTAATACTACATCCTACTCCTACTCCTCTCCATTAATTATCATCAACGAATATTTACTCAATGTTACACAAACAAATATTTAAATGCTTGCTATACATCTACAGTCTCTATTATAATGACTCTACAGCTAGTTGTGTAACAGGAAGAGTAGGTAGAGTAGCCACGTGTCAACGTTAGTAATAGAACCAAATCTGTCGGTAAGTCAGTATTGCACAATCTTTGGTTTTGATTCAGAGTTGTGTCTGATGCGGTACGCAAATTGTGGATAAATAATAAACTTGCACCTTGTAGTTTTGCCCTATAATTCTAGATTTTTCTTGTTTTTTTTTACAATAATAAATACTTAGTCGATGCTTTATGTGTAGAAACCCACTAATGTACGAATTTTATGAATCGAAAAGGAAGGTCTTAACCGTAGATTTAATATCGTTCTTTGTCAAAATGTGCTCATTTCTATCTTTTATCTATTCTTTAGAATATTTTGATGTAAACAGGTAAATGGCACCGGAATGACTAATTTTTGACTATGTTTCTAACTACAATGTTTTAGGTACATTCTGGTATAAGATTTTCCTAATAATAGTCTTTACGCTCACTATTTCGACCGTAGCTATCTCCTGTTATATTTTTGATATTGTCGGTGAATCATATTTATAAAATAGTAATTTAATAATGAAGCAATTAAATTTCTGTACCGTGCAGCGCGGTGCGGTAGACATAAATCTGAGTTTACCTAAACCGTGCGTGAGTCACGGGCGGGATGCGTCAGCGCCGATCCAGAGCTCCCGGTGGAAAATAAACACCATGTATCACTGTAGGGTTGCTCATGCAGAGAATAGTTTAAAATAAATTGTAAATTCAGTTCTGGTTCTTCTTCTTCTCGTACAGGCAAGTAGTTCAGCCCTTAACACCCAAAGAAGAAAAAGTTCTGGCAATCGTGGTTTAGTCTTTGTTTTATTTAATTAAGTAATCCCATTTTGTCTTGTAAAAGTGCTAAAATAGCCTATTTGTAATTAATTATTTTAATTTTTCTGTTTAATTTAGTCGTCTTGTTTATAAATATTCAGGAAGTCTCTTTAGAATAGACAGAGAATAAATATTGCAACGCCACAAATATAGCATTTTTTACCTATGAATTCAACAATACATTCATGATAGCTATTTGTTTAGTTGTATGTTGTATCAACATTTACATTATAAACCACCAGTTACGTGTATTCTATAAAAATATTAATTGAAATTGTTGTAACAGCAATTAACCACGTTAAATAGCAGCTGGTATTAATGCCATTCCTAGGAAAATAAATGTTTTATCATACCTGTAGTCCGTACTAAACATGTTGAATTAATCGTTTTAATCCGCGAGTTCAGTTTAAAATAAAAATCTATTTAATTTGATTGATAGTCTAGATATTAGATTCTTGCTAATTGTTAAATAAAGTTAGCCATTGACTGTCAGATGCTTGTTAAATTTTAAATGAATTACGTAAAAAAGAAATATCAACTATTCGACAACCCTGAAGTATGTCACGAACTATCACTCGACATCTATGTGCTCAAACAGAATATTTAGTTAATTCGTCACCTCGACCTGCCTAAATACAGATTTAAGATTTGGACTCTATTTGTCAATCGCATAAGGTGGATATTACCAGTTGTTAATTTTGACGAAACGTAAAACATATACAATAGTACTTCAGTAACAGATTCAACTTCAATTCAACTATTAGTTAACTCTCAGCGACTATTTCTATTATTGGATTAGTATTGTACTAGCTTTAATTCTTCATACAATTTTTTCTGCGTAAAATCTGGCAACTGATTTTTCAGAAATTAATTACAATAGGATATATGACTCTCCGAAAATCTTAATAATGCCTCGTTATTACCGCCGTCATTAAAGGACCAGACAAAATGAAGAAGGTTGCAACTTCTAAAAAATAAGAAACCTAGTGTAGCCATACTCATTCTTTCAATTCGTAATGCAATATAATATAATTTAATTGGTTCAGTTTTGGAGGAAGAAAAGGGGGAACATGAAACAACGATCTCGTCAACATTTTGTAAGTATATCTAGCTGTCCCTATCACACTCTACGCGGAAGACTTGGCGCAGCGCGACGGGGATAGTTTCTTCAAATACCAACCGACTGTCCTCTTAATTAGTTTTACGCCCCAACTCTGTTCATGGGAAGAGAGAAGCAAAATGGAAAAGATAGAAGGAAAAAGATGAATGGATGGAATAAAATAAAAAAATAAAAATAAATAAATAACGTCCAACGATCACATACATAGATCCTGGACCCTAACTAGGATTTCCTGTATCTAGGGACCCAGGGACTACGAGGACCATGGTCTCACAACACCCATACACAGAACAAGTATTTGCGCTCTTTTTTTTTCGGGCACAAATACTAAAAAAACCGTGTCGTAGTAGCTTTGACTCGAACTATTGAAATGCTACCCTCTAATGAATTTGCAGAAACGATACGTGGATAGGTACCTAATCATCCTTGTGTATCCGTTAGACTTGAAGCAATTCTCTGAAACTGCTGAATGGAAAATAGCTTCATCAAAGTGAAACTCGTGAAAAGCTTATTTCTAAAAATAGAGCTCGTCAAGGACTTTACAGAGTACAAGAAAACATAAAAATTAAAGTTGAATTTTACAAATGGCGTAAAAATTAGAAACTTACAAACAAACAAGTAAGTAAAATAAGTAAATATTTATTTAATCTAGAGCAGTGTTATTAAAATTATTCATTATATTTTTCTACTACCCTAAAAATCTTTATTTAAATGAAAAAAATAAATGCCAAACTAACGCAGAAACGACAATTAACTATTAAAGTCGACTTTAAATCTTAATCTTCCATTAAAATGTTATCCTCCCTTTAGTTTAAGGATTTCAATTTCTTTAATGCCGTCATTAAAATTAATGATCGTTTGTGCAAAGAAAACTAAAACTATTGATATTCATCAAATCGGAGTTAATATACTCAAAACGTCAATAAATAGTATAGATAATATTTTATTCTCACATAATTATAAATTGGGTAGAGACAATGGTAGTTCAAAGGGGTACTGCAACCATCAGGCAAACGACTAACTCGACGGGTCATTGATTTACATTAAAAAATAGAAGTACAGACATTTATTTTAATACTTGAGGATGCCTTCTTTATCTGCTATGCTAATAGAGTAGGTACATAGAGAAACAATCTACGCAATAAAACAAAACAGTAAACATTTAACACATTAATATTCAAAATAGGTGCTACAAAAACCGCTCCGACCCGTGCGTGACCACATAGCAACAAAACAAACAGACTGACATCACATTACTGTCATTATGTAAACTTAATTAAACATTTCCACCGCTTTGAATAAAAACAATCGAATCTGGGCATCTTCTTAAACCAATCCTTAAAACGCATATTCCACAACTTTTACACCTTATTTCATGTACAACAGAGTTCAAATATAAAAAGGAAGGTAGTTCCTAAAATTTTGTATGGGTTAGTACTTTTGTAGATTGTTTGAAACGCATCGCCGATCTGCGCACGCGCTGCGGTCGATGACCTTCAAAACTATGACCTTATACTAACGTGTCACTGTTTTGTAACACGCCGACGGATGCAAAAGGGCTTAGGTACTATTTGGTCCAATTCTCGTTTCGGATTAAAAAATTTTAAAGAGCTTTGCGTGTTGTTCAATATAATTCCAACAAACTGTAGATAAACTGCACTTGTAAAGTAACCAATATAACTAGGCTAATGTGCAGTTCCTTTAGTAGTTGTAATTAATAATGGTTATAGTATAATGAAGACGGCCGGTATGATTACCAAGTTATGATGGGGCTAATTAGATAAAAAGGCTGCACGAAAAACATACAATTAACACCGTGTAAACTACATCTTTTTGTAATAAACCTATATTACTTTGTCTATCCTGTGTCCGAACTACTCCGAACGAAGTTCATCTATTTTTTAAGAGCGTTTCAAGTAAAGTGCCTTGTAAGTACTTATAAGTTATTATGTCTGTTGGGGAATGGGAATAGGTCTAGTAGGAAAGGTTAGCCAACTTCATCTTGCGTAAAAAATAAATTGATGATTTGGAGAAAGAAACGTCAAGGGGTTAGTTTTCCAATAAATAAATAAAAAAAACTACGAGAAGATTAAAAAGTTACCTGAAAAGCATAGATTAGAGAAAAACAAAGTGCTTGTAGATAAGTTAGGGCTGCAGGTAGAAACCAGGGCCTGTGGGTATTATAACAATATAAAAAAACACAGAATAAATAATTTTCACTAGGGTAATAAATATGTGTGTGATGTGATGTGACTTTACACTAACCTCGCAGGTTGCGTACCTCTCGTCTCTAGTCGAGACGTAGCATATTGCGGCGTCTTACACCTGATAGACCATTTCCACGATAATAACTCACAGTATTAATTAACTCGATACATTTCTGCACGTGTTTTACAACGTTGATATTTAGAGGTGAAAGTGCGAAGTTAACCGCCACGCGTTACTGTGAAGCGCAGTACGATTTGATACAGTATGGATTGTACCTAAGTAAGCTATACGAAATTTGAAAATAGTATAAGTGCAATATTTATTATCAAAATCTTTACTTGATTCATTGGAATCAGAAATATGTATGCCATTTCAATATAGAGAAATTCGGTACATTATATCCATCAAATTATCAAACTAAAAGTGTCTTTCATAATAATAATTTATTGGACATATTGTTTCGCCTTTTTACCTTTTCGGGTTCCGTACACAAAGGGTATTATTAAGGCTCCGCTGTCCGTCCGTCCGTCCGTCTGCCTGTCGCCAGGCTGTATCTCATAATGTATTTCTGTTGCTGTACTTGCTTTTGCCGGTATAACAACAAATACTAAAAAGAACTTACAATAAAGTATATATTTAAGGGGGCGGGCAAGTGTTTCTTTTGCTCATTTTTAAGACAATGGTACGGATCCCTATGTGCGCGAGTCCGACTCGCACTTGGCCGGTTGTTTTTCTTATTATTATTCTACTTATTTAATAAGTGACCTGCTTTACTGTTATTAAACGTATGGTTTCGTTACTTCAAAGACATTCATGTAGTCAATTAGCTGACACGTGTCGCGAATACGCTTATTCATAAAAGTAAACGTAATTCAATAGTAGTTCTAGATCCAAAGGCATTCATGGCATGTAACGTACTAAGAAATTAAAGTAAAGTATAAAAAATGTCGGATGAACTAAACTATTTCGATTGATAGGTAGGTATATTGTCAAGCGACCGTGACGCTTCACAACTAGCTTGTGACGCCATCAGCCTGAAGATGTCCACTGCTGAACATATGACTCTCCCATAGAGCGCCATCTTAAGCGGCTGCTTACCTCATGCATCCATCAGCTCCTCTGATCTTAGACCAGGTCTTCGGTCCACCTATTGTTAGTCAAGGCACGTCATAAAAACAGTTAAATAAAATAATAAATGGTGGCAAAACCAAAGAAAATAGCCAGAAAATCCTTGGATTTAGAGGTGCTAGTCTCAGCCAAAAAATAATATGAATGTGCTTATTTTTTTATTTGTATATAGATATACATAGAAGAGATGAAGAAACTAACGTTAACAATGATCGATGTGAAGCTGCAGATATTTAGGTAATACGATTTACAATGATTACACAAGCGTACGCTTTACGAACACGCGTGATTTTATGGTCCTTTCTCATCTAACCCTTTACCGTTACTCTCCCAAAAGTTATGAATGAAAGTACATACTATTCAATATGTCCAATGCATTCCGCGCATTATAATATAATGTCGCCTTTAGTCGTTCGTACAAAATCAGCTGGTTTAGAAAACAGCTGTTTCTACCCGTGCGTTAACCGTTACAATGGTGGGCTTCATTCAGAAATAAACTTCATTTTTTGAATCATCCGGACTCAGTCAGCTGATGGTCTAATGGGAATGTCATATTTCGAAGGGCGCGCTGCCTCACCTTTTTATACTAGTCACAGCTTGCCGCTTTGCCAGTTATTCTGCCGCCAAGCAGTAGTGTGCAAGCACTACTGTGTTCCGGTTTGAAGGGCATTGCAGCTAGGGAAATTACTGGGCAAATGAGACTTTATGACCTGATTACACAGTGTAGTAATCTGATTACTAGACTGTGTGATGACTCAGGATGACGTGCGCAGTGCAGTGTCACGCGAAACTTTATTCTTTTAAAGTTCCGAGTAACACTGCAACTGTTATGGGCGGCCGTATTGCTTAACATCAGGTGAACGACTAGCTCGTCACGTCATTCATTCTCATAAAAAAATAATAATTTAAAACTGCCTTTTAGATCTAGTGTTGTTTAACATTAGCTCCTTTTTGCAGTAGTCGTCTTATAACATTAACACAACTAGCTGTGTCCTGCTTACCCGCGTTTACAATGATCTATTCTATCTATCCCACACGAACAGATTTTTCGGATGAACGTATCTTGTATGTTAGAGTACAAACAAATTCAGCGATATAATTATGGTTATAAAACAGTGATTTCATTTATTTGGTAAACTTTTACGCACAATTCATCTAGGTATAAGGTGCCACCACTTGGCCTATTATTCTGCCGCTCAGCAGTAGTGTGTAACTTCTACTATGTTCCTGTTTAAAGGGCGTTGTAGCTAGTGAAATTACTGAACAAATGAGACTTTATGACCTGATCTCACAGTCTAGTAATGTTATTATTAGAGTGCCGATATTTCAGGGTATCTGCGAAATACAGTATTATCTTTATATTTTATAAAGTTCTACGTGACACTGCAATGGCTGTGAGAACAAATAGAAAGGAATAAATAAAAAACATTTATTCAGGACATCTCAGAAATAGCTTGTCACATCTTGTTTAGCTACATTTAAAAAAGTTATTTATTAAAATATAGTTAGCTTTTTTAATCTGCTCGTGACTAGGACCAATTAACATGGTCGAAACCTTGAGGTAAGTAAATAAAAATATGGTGCGATTATGTCGTATATAAACAAATTACTGTAATTTTTTGTGTTTAGTAATAGTGGAGTTTTGTTTTGTCTTTGAATGGAGATAGTTTAATTGCTAAAATGAAAAATTAAAATTATTGAAATGAAATTTTTAATCGTATAATATTATTAGTGAAGTATAATCTTATTTTGGAGTAACAAGATAGCAGCTATAATATTGATGGAAATATGAGAATTATTTTGATTAACTACTTATAATTTTACTAGAAGGAGGACGATACTGCTCCGTAATGGTACCGCGGGCGGTACTGGTCATTTTAAGACCCCTATTAAGTAGACTGACCTGCGCAGGCGCATGTGTGAGGGGAGATTGGGGTCAGTTGGATTTTGTTTTGTCACCTGGTGCGTTTTGAATAGATTGAATAGAACGTGCTCCATATAAAATTGAGTTCGAACAAAGGAAGGTCTTGACATGATTGTTGTCTGTACCTACAGTGCTACCAACTTGACACTTCAATTGAGCTTTTTGTCTTCTTTTTTTAGCAACATTGGGCATGGCTTCATTAGAGAGAGAGAGAGGGAGACAGCCGGCAAAAGAAACAACTTCACATAAATGTTCCGTACACCAGATTATTATTTTTACTATAGACCTGCATAATTTTAAATTTTAGACATGTCAGAATCAAATTGCATAGAAAAGTTGGTATTCGATTATCATTGCTTTTATGTTAACTGTTAATTTTAGAGTTATAAATTGCAATGCAACCGATACAACCAGCCTGCATATAACAAACACCTAAATAGTTTATTCGTTTACATAAAAAATACAGTTCTTATTCAATTTTATAATAAACTACACTGGACGCTACACAAGCATCGCCCGATAAATCCATGGAAACCATCAGAGACCGTGATCAAATGTTAGAGCATCGATGTTAAAAAAAAGTTCTCAATGGTGTTTCCTCTAATTAAAGAGGTCTAATAGCTTGAGGATCGCTAACCTACTACAATACACTTCCCAACTAATTTGAAAAACTACACTTACTATTAATTAGATTATTTAATAAGCTTATATAATATATAAATAAAAGTTTTTTTTTATACCCAACTACATTTATTTTCATTGATAAACAAAATTGATCATTCTTTCTCAATTGCTATTTTAAACTACCCCATACCACCCGCACGCATACGCATGCACTTGTCGCACCTGTGGCAGGTGCGACATCAGCTGTGCGACCAGTCGCGTCGCGTTACTGTCGCTAACCGACATGACCCACTTACGCCTTCATTGGGCACTGCTTTTTAACTTGGCATTCTTAAGTATTTCCATTTGGAAATAAAAGCACTGAATGTTTTAGTATGAACCCTGGCATACCTACCTTCTTGTTATGTCTTTAAAATAGAGGCCGCTTATTAAACCGGCTTGGATCAATAGCTGACATGACACTGATACAAATAAGGTTTTTAAGAGACATCTCCAGTTTTGGCGGGAATGCAGAAAAGTTAACGTCGTTGCATTGTATTATTTCTCAAAACTTGTGCTTTTTCCATTGTTAATGTTTAAAATTGGTGGCGGTTTACGCATTAAGTGCTGAATTACGAGTATGAGTGTAGGCAAGTGATATAATGTGGTGAAACGTGGTTTTTCGTGTTGCTTCCAAAATTCCGTAGAAGCTTCTAGTAAAGTTGCCACCACTTTACTAGAGCATGACTTAGACTGGACTACGACCTGACTTAGACTGGACTATGACTATGACTTGACTTTACGTGAATGATTCTATTAACATGATGAAAAATTACAATACTTGACACTGGCTAAATACACTATGTGTGAAGCCTAAAAAAAAGAAAAAAAAGAGAGACATCTCTTTCAGCATCGCGTTTCCAATATATACCCATTTACACTGTACGATAATTATTATACTAAGTTACACTGGTGGTACGTCACCGGTACCTTGGTGCCAAAATATTCAAAGCCCTTTGAAATTAATGAAAGTGTGAATGATAGTACCAAGGTATGGACAACCACATTATTGCCATAATCCATCACGCTGGCCAAATGCAGGTTAGTGGATGACACATGTTTTAGAATTTCTGGATTTTAAAACATACCGGTTTCCTCACGATGTTTTCGTTCGCCATTTTAAGATGTAAGACGATCGCAACAACACACGCACATTTCGAATTAAACGCGCTGATAAATTGTTATTTCGAAAATGGCTTTCCCTATTACACAGTTTATCAGCATAAAAAGCGTAGATACGACTATCCAATATCCAGTTCATATAAATAACTTCTACTAAATAGGTTAAGAGCTTATATCGTCTAAAATCGTGCCAACTTATCAAGTACCCAACAAGACACAGAAAAGAAACACGATCAATAGAATACCTAAGTTATTAGCTGTTTAAGATTGGCGAGTGATGAACAGAAAAATGTAGTTTAACAAAAGATAAAAAAAAAAAATTAGACCCATTAAGTGGACTGACGATCTGGTGGAACAACGGAGAGGCTGGATGAAAGTAGCCGATCAAAGTGATGCTCTATGGGAATGAGTGACCTATGTTTAGTTCAGCAGAGGACGCGTCTTTCGACGCGATTTTGATCATCAGTAGTAGCACATATTCACTAATCTATGGTAGTAGTAGTAATTTGGTTAAAAGCATCAAATAAAAAAGAAATAGTGTGCTTTATGCTCGGTGTTTCCCTCCGAGATAAGATCCGAAATGAGGAGATCCGCAGGAGAACTAAAATGACCGATGTAGCTCTTAGGATTAGGAAGTTGAAATGGCAATGGGCAGGCCACATCGCTCGTAGAACTGACAACCGATGGGGAAGAAAGGTTCTCGAGTGGCGACCACGAACTGGAAGACGCAGCGTAGGCCGGCCCCCCACTAGGTGGACCGACGACCTGGTGAAAGCCGCGGGGAGCCGATGGATGCAGGAAGCGAGCAGCCGCTCTAAGTGGCGCTCCCGGGGGGAGGCCTATGTTCAGCAGTGGGCGTCTTCAGGCTGTTAATGATGATGTGCTTTAGAAATACAATGATTAGAGTTTACGTGGTTTCGGACTAGAGTTCAAGTATATCGTTCTTTAGCAAATGCGTGAATCGATCTTTCATGTTTAGCAACGGAGTAGGTACGAGAGTCATTCTTAGAAAATTTGGTTGCTAACACCCACTTGCAGGAACGAATCTTAATGGCGGTATTAATGGTAATGGAGACCTTAAACTGTAGGGAGGATAACAGTTTAGTGGAAGCTTAAGATTTAAAGTCGACTTTAAAAGTTAATGATCGTTTCTGCAACTGGATGTAAGATAGCCTCAATTTGATTGTTTCTAACTCCCGGACTCTTGGCAGATGTACTTGCACTATTTTGCATACCCATACCATTTACCGACCGCAAAGAAATGCGAAAGTTTTTATGTTATATCATATCAACATAGAGTGGGTAATTATTTTTTCATGACATCGCAGCTGTACTGGCATGTGCTAGGTTTAACGCAATAGAAATGCGATTGTATCGGCAAATCTAACATTCTATTGCTTGCCGGTTGCCGGATATACAGTTGACCGTATACCTAGCTAATCATTATACTACCACTTCTATGTTCTTCTAGACCCTTAATTATATTCAATTATATTAATAACAACTGATAACTGACTCGAAGTTGTCCGAGCTATAGAAAAATTCAGTAATTCTCAAATTTAAACTTTTACATAATTACAATTTTTCTTTCAATATAAACCTAAGAAATAGTTGAATACTATATCGATGCAGCGGTTCTCAAGTAATGTGCTTACCAATAAATGCATTATTATTTCTAAAATTAACATAATTAATTAATCATTTATCTAACCTACGATCGCCATGGCATCTTGAAACTAATTCTTGTATGGTACGGCTTTTATTTGTATGTAATACAATTTAATTCCGAAGGAGATATTGAAAAGAAACTTTATTACTATTTACTACTGCAGTAGGCAGATAGTCCGCGTTTATTACCATTTATGCAAAAAATTGTTTAGGTACCCATTATCCGGCAAACACATTACCTGCCATCTCTATGTACTGCCAGGAATCAAACCCGCTTCAGTGGCACTCGACGGGCAGATGGCGCTATATTTAGAATTGCAATGGGTGCTTTAGATTAGATTATAATATTTTATTATATTTAAGTAGAGGGATTAAATTACCTATATTCCTTACTTTTGCTGTACAACTTCGTTTTAAGACAGTCTATGGAGTTTACATAATGCATAATATAAAAAGGAATTAATTATATAGATCATTAATTCCATTTTCAATTTCACTCTCAGTATAAAACTGTATGGTAAATAAATATTATTATTCCTATGAAGAATAATAATACAAATTTATGTATATTTTAATATAGATTCATATTTCAGTTTAAATACATTTTCAAATGCAATATAAAGTCAATCAAGTTTACTTAGGCTTACTTCCCGTATTACACAACGGCACGTTGAAAATATACTTGTATCATCTACTTACTTTGTGTTGACAATCTATTCTGTGCTAAAAGTCAAAATATAAAAAAAAAACATTTGAGAATGAAATTTTGACTGGACTTGAACACTATAGATAGATACTTATAGATATAGATAGATTTTATAGATAGATACTTATAGATATGATAGAGGCCCTTAGCCCACAGGATAAAGAAAAAAATCTATGTTGACGAGCCTTAAAAAGTACAATTATAAATACTCATCTGTAAGTAGGTATAATAAATAATTCAGTTCGAAACTAAAAAAAATGTTAAAAAATATGTCCCTCTTGTATTGTATTAGTTACTAAAATTAAAATAAATAAATAGTGATTATAATAATAATTATAACATCATCTTTTTTTGTTCCTCTCGGCTTTTCGTTCTTCGTGATTCTATTAAAAAGCTACTACCTAATGTACCTACTTCATCACGACCCATTTAAATACAGCAGCACAAAATTAAATTAAACAAACAATCGAAAGAAATTGATTCGATCCAAACAAACAATTCACTCGCAAAATCTTACCTTCTATTGACAGACTTAAAAATTAAACGCACTTAATCCCACGATTCAATAAAAAAATCCACTCAATTACCAAGCGCTTGGCACACAATGAAAATAAACGGAAAACGTAAGGGCGATTGTGTAAAAACCTTTAGAATTAATATCCTTCAGAAAATAAGAGTGGAAAGAAATGGGAGTCAGGCTCTCGTCGCGAGTGGCAATTCTGCTAAAATAATTTCCGAAACGAATATTACAGAGAGCCGCGAGACAGGCGGGATGTTCATAGATTTGAAAAGTGATTTGGGGCGTGAGATTATTTTTGTATTTTTTTTTTTCTAAAACCGTTCAGGATAATCAACATCGAATTTTGTATTTCCCTCATACTATCTTCAATTCTCCATAATTTAAAGCGATATTAACAGCTTTATAGTTTGTATGGTAAGTGTTTTTTTTAGTAACAGTGTAACTTAAGTTAATCTGAACTTAATTTTAACTAAAATATTGTTTATTAAGGGGATATTAGTTGAGGGGTGGTTAGTGAGAATGAAAGTCAAAAATCTTATAGTTTACTTAATAACCAAAAATTTGAACAAATAAACAAAACCATCTAGTTACTAATGTTGAAATTAAAATAATGATTCAAAAACCACATGATTATGAAAACGAAGAAAGTTTTTGGAAAAAAAGATTACTTGGAAAATTACTCTTCGGACCGCCATTTTTATGGCTTCACTTTACGTTACTGTAAAGTCTAAAGTAGGTATTATTAAAAATCCACTTATTCTGTTTTGGTGTATTGACTGTGCCCTTAAGTATAGGTAGGTACATTTTCAGAAAAATAATTTAGTTAAAAGCTCACATCCAGGAAAAGGACAACTACTTGGGTACGAACATTACAATGACAACTAATTGGGTACAATGTTCTGCGATCAACGATGCCTGCAAACCGTGGTAACTGTGACAAATCCCCTCCCCGCTATGATAATAAGTAAGTATTATTTACATAAATGAAATTTTATTTATGTAAATAATACTTACTTTATCCAGAGAAACTGCGACCATGCAGGTGACACCACGGAACACAGCACAGATAATTACTACTTATAATACTATATTAGACGCTAGTACTTGATCATCAACAGTCCACTGCTGCACGTGGCCTCCCCACAGAGCGATACTATAATTGCTTGCCTTCTGGAATCCATTTGGCTCCGCTTTAACCAGATCGTCGGTCCATCCATTAGGGGCCCGGCCTACGCTGCATCTTCCGGTTCATGGTTACTACTCAAGAACATTTCTACCACATCGGTTGGCAGTTCCACGAGCAATAGGCAGCTGCCTATTACCCTTTCAACTTTCTAATAGCCCAGCTAATAGTATCTACCTAACCTCTTATAAATATTAATAAGGCAATTTTGTGTCTAGTCTAAAATGAATTTATAGGCTGTGGCAGAATAGTTATTATAATATTTACTACATATCCAAACCATACAAAAACATACTCAACAAAATACGAAACTCTAAGCTACTGCACTACACTAGTAGCGCCATCTCTCACCGTAGATGTGAACTAAAATCGTAACAATGAAACTGTATTTCATTGTTATAATTTAGTTAATCATCTAAATCTTAAAATTCATTAACTTTTTTGTAAATTCAAAATTGTAATAAGTACTCCTCACTTGTAATGTAATAAAATGGTCAAGGGTACACACTCACATTACATGCACACCCCCTCTAACACTATTTCATACTTACCGAGTCACCCTCTTGCTTTTTGAGGTTGAGTGACCTCCTCACACACAGGCAATTTCAACTGCTACTTACTACCTACTACAAATTCACAAACACACAAGTCGCGCGCCATTAAATACCTAATTGCTAACTGGGCAGACGGGCCTCCTGTAGCATTGCCGAGTTTGGGGCCCATTGTTAAACCTATGTACTTACAAATATGCATTATGTCACTACTTATCACTATTATATTTTAATTTTAGAATTGTGTACCCATCTTGTGGTAGTTATAGCCTAAGTTAAGAATTGCATGTAATTGAATCTTTTTGGGAAATAAATTTACATTACTATATACTTTACTCATTAAAAAAATTAAATAATAGTTATGCTGCTGCTCTAAGCGTGAAGCTAAATATATTTAGCATCTATAGGTACGATAGGTAAATGTTATTATTTAATAGTAATTATGTACCTATACGTATAGTAACCTAGTCTACTGATAGTCTGAGACTCATCCGGGAGATGGCGTAGTTTAGTCCGTTAAAAAAATATAAATCTCACTGGCCCCATTGGTTCTTATCACGTAAATGAAAATTCATGAATTTAGAGGACTATTCTATTAGACGAATAGTATAAATTCTAATTCCAAGGATAACCTACAATACTCAAAACGCATACAAATATCCACTTTGGTAGCTTCGACCGTGAAGGAAGGTTAGATCCTTACGCATTTCCGGTCATGATAGGTACCTATAACAGAACTTCCTGGTTAGAGAGGATGTTATTTGATTTCCTGGTAAGTATGTAGGTTAATTTATTAGTTATTTTGAAGGTTAGAGTAATTGGAAAGGGTTACAACTGAATAGGCCCGCAAGCTCACCAGATGGACGCACGACGATACATGCTTGCCTAGAAGATACCTCATTCGCGACTTGAAGAGCTCCACAATCTAATCCACATAAGTAATTCCTATTCCTATTCCTATCACAGGTTACTGAGTAATTTAAATTATATTTTGATAACTTTGACCTCTCTCTCTCTCTCTCTCTCTCTCTCTCTCTTTGATTGTGACTTTTAATTTGCTTAGCACTAGCCTATTATGAAACGTTGCCAGGCTACTTTACGTCTTCAAGGTATAAGTTGTTATAGTGCGAGATCCCACAGTAGGAATACCTACGTCATCGAGTACCTCAGAAGGCTATCTGTAGATCGTTAACAGACACATAAACATGTAAAAAAATCAGGTCTGCCTATTCCGATCCTGCCGGGTCATGGAAATCCAAAAATTATTTTGCCGTTTTTTTATTTTAAAAATTACGTCATATGATACCCGAATGAAACTGCTGGCAACAATTAACCATTGATTAATTACGTAAAAAAAAGTCTGCCATCGCACACCCCGCCGCAAGAACCTGGCAGACCCTTACGAAGTTCCCTTCACACCATTTACCTATCTCAACGAGTACCCCGATGCAGCCTATGCTCATTAATAGCCAAGGTGTTCCGGATGATAAATTAGAAAGTCTGCCAGGTCTAAACTTGCCGAAACATAGTGTTCAAAGCATTTGAAGTTAGATTTCCATGACCCGGCAGGACTGGAATTGACAGACTTGATTTATTTTAACATGTTCAAGTGTCAGTTAACGATCTAAAGATAGCCTATTGAGTTACTCAACACAAATGTGTTGTCGGATCTCGCACTATTATAGCTAACGTTTAGGTGAGTAAGTAACCTACCTAATTATCTGTTGAAGTTTAGGAAAATAATGCTAGTTTGCACTAAAATTTGACAGCTCTTAAGTTCGTCTCTATCTAAGTAAGACGTACCTAAATGCGTTGTAGTAGGTATGTCATAGAGGGTGAAGTGGGAACTATACCTATATTATTTTACGTGAATGGTATACGCACTTCGTTTACGTTTAAGCTTACGTACTACTTACCACATTATCGCTTTTCATCGGTAAGTTGTTTGGCATTCACTTTTATACAAGGAACACCTAGCTTGGAGATCCAAACCAATAATTTAAACAAAACCAAACAATAATTCCATTGAGAGAACAGTATTGAAGTAAACTCATTAAGCATTTTAATGAACCGCTCCCTCTATAAGACCCTATATTATCAGTTCTCAATACTCCAAGGGCAGCATTATCATCAGTTAAATTCAACTCTGAATCAAGTTTATTTCTGTAAATAATTCGAGGAAAGTTTCCGAGCGCGACGACGAGCGTTCCTGAAAACAATAATTATTTTGAACTCTACTCGCGATCGTTATAATCGTGTTGATTCCAGGAGACTTGACATGTACGCACTTGTATATTGAAACAGTAGTGCAACTTGCATTCATTGTACTAATTGTCTCATTTGCATACATTCTAAAGACATGTCTACAGTCTCGCGCAATGAATAATAATTATCTCTCTGTAGATTTGGAGTTATATTTAGCAAAAGACAAGAAAATGAGTTAGAGCGTTTGAAAATTTGCGATTTGTGACTAAAACTCTGGTCTCTGGTCAGCTGACACCACCGATGTACGTTTTAGATTCAGGCTAAGAATCAGTTTAGATACTTATTGAAAGAAGTACTTTTATCAGATATTATTTGAACAACAAAGGCACATACTACCTAACGCTCTTGTGTTCTAGTCATCGGCATTTAGAAGACTTGGTTGCAAATATCATAACATGATGATAGACAAGAGCTACTGGTTCCATATATTTTTTGTAGAATTGTACAACTTTTAATGACAAGAACTCTGCGAGTCGGAAACACGTCAATTTTCGACGAATCTCGTAAGGAAACGCAGAAAGCACTTCACGGACGAAAAGTCGGATGCTCGTGCGAACTTCCTGCTTTGTTTACTGGATGATAATTGGATATTTTGTTTAGCGGCTCGACGAAGTTTTCTTGAAGTTGGTTTCTTACTTGAGACAGAAAATTTGTACCAAACAGAAATAATGTTACTTCTGACAAAAGTAGCTTCCCACTCTCGCCTTCTTCATAATAATTGTAACTAAGTGATTTTCGCTGTACTTATTTCTAATGAAGTTTTCAGTTACAAGAGCTGTTCTAATTATTTTGGTATCATCTCATTTCATCTTATTACTAGACTGTTCTGACTTAGTTCTGTGTACGTTTGAATGACGTGTGTAATGCCTACTCATGTAATACTTTATAACAAAAGGTAGGAACTGTTATGGACGGCCATGACACTCAAAATCAGGCGACCAAATCAACGCGTCCCGTCATTTTAAAAATGTATTATGCACTAAATTGTTTAGACAAAGCTAATCGAAACAATATCTTAATTCAACAGGTTTCCTATAAATAACACTCACATACTTGTGAACTATTGTTGATGATAACAGCTGATAACGTAACAGCTTGATACGATCAATAAATTATCACGATAAGTTAGCACTACAAGTGTTTTTAATCTTCAACCGTGAACAGAATATTATATATTGATCGTATTGACGTTAAATCAAATGAAATAGTTTATCATTGTTAGGTAGTTTATATCGATATATCGAAAGTAGTTCAATTAGAGATACTATAAGCATTCTTAAAAGTTCACCGGATGTAAAGCGTCACAGCCACCCATAATAGGTGAACTGCCACTGTGAACTCTATATTATAAAGTTTTCTGTCACCTTAAAGGAGATCCTGGTCATAAAATCTTAGTAATTATTTATTTATTAACAATCTAACACCAATCAAAGTTCAAACACCAACTTTTAAATCTTTCTGCAAATCTTTTATTGGACTGAGTTACGCTTGAAGTTTTACACAACTATGAAGCCAAACATTTGTTATAAATTCACTTTAATCATACAGACAGACAGATAACAAAATAGGTAATGTAACTTGACAAAGCACTGAACTCACTAGATTAACTGCTTTTCGTGTTTTGTTCCATTACACTCTTAATCAAGCCTTCAAACTGCGTTAATCCAGGAACGTTGGCTTTTTGATACCATTCCTTTGTCTTAATCTTCTCCCACCATTCCGAAATCTTCGGGAACTTGTCGTCTAATGGCACCAGAGCATTCAACGAAGATATAGTAGACACTGCTGATATATCCGCTAATGTTATGTGATCTGCAGCTAAAAATGGAGATCTTTCCAAGTACTTTTCAATGTAACCATACGCTTCGTAAACTTCTTGTACTTGCTGCGGATTTGGACCTGGTGCTTTATCTTTCAATACAGATATAACGATGGATCTGATCGGCGGGAAGACTAGCGTAGCATCGACGTATAAGCGATGGTCAATTGTAGCTCTTGTCCTTAAGTCAACTGGGTATAGAGTTGATCGTAGCTCTGCTCCGTATTTGGATACCAAGTATGTTATGATAGCGTGACTGTCTGCAAGGACAAAGTCTCCGTCTTCAATCATTGGCACTGTATGTGTGGGGTTCTTTTCAAGATATTCAGGTTTGAACTGGTCTTTGGCGAGAGTATTAACTTCTTTTGTTTCAACTTTAAGACCGAGAAGTTCAACAGTCATCAGGACTGCTCGGGCTGGAGGACTTCCATCAATTTTGTAAACTGTGACGACCATGATGGTGTTATACGTTTCACTGTTTGTGAGCAACTGATGAGGGTTTAGGTTGTTGTTATGACATTATTTTTGTTATCTGCAAAGTGATTAGAGATAATATTATCAGTACGACACGGTCGAATGTTGCTGAAGTCAGTTCAGCGTATCATTTCTAATAAATAACTGCTATTACAATTAATGTAGTTTTCAAAGACGTATGATTTACTACATACTGGTGTTACTCAAGGGTCTTTATTATCACTGACAGTTTTTGTCCTGCATGTCAACGATAATTATTTTGTGAACCCTCTAAAATGTTTATGCTGACCACACTTAACTTCGGTGACACTATTGGTGTCCACGATTTAACAGTAGTGGAAATAGCTGACAGCATACAAAACACACACATTTCACTTTTACATCATAATATTGAAAAACTTCTTTATGCCAACTCCACGTTTCTAAGTCCTATTTTCTCCACAACACCATAATTAATATCATCGAAAGTATTCCTAAGAGTTAGAGAAGACGCCACAACAGCCACGTACCGGCAGTTAAACTAATTACAATACAGGTGGCTGCAGCGTAAAGAGCACACGCGCTCGACTCGCTCATGACATGAGCTAACTTGAACGCACGAGTTCTGAACTTGTGCAAAGCGTAGGAGGTAGCGTTTTGTAAAGAAAAACAGCATAATATGCTTGCTTTGATAACCTTGCTAGCGATACGCTAGGTATGAGAGACAATATTTCTTGGAAAGGAAGATAGGACCAAGAGAAGAAAAAAACAATGAAGATTTTTAGCAAACCCGACTAGACAGCATGCGCACCGCGACAGAATTATCTCGTGATAGACCATGACAAGACTATGGGGGGGCCTAAGTGTGTCGCACTATAACCGCAATGACCACTTTTCTCGAGGTGCACAATTGCGCATGCTAGGCGGGCAGAATTTTAACGCGCCTTGCGTCAACTTTCTGAATTAGATGCTACATCAAATAAACTATGATTTCCCCAATCGCTATGAAAATGTATAGAACCAGTGGATGTGCCAATGCTAGCATGGCAAGTAAGAGTATAAATGACAGGGCACACCTAAAAATTTCAAATTGAATTTCAGTCTCAATCCAAGAAAACTTTAATGTAAATCACTCACCTGCCACATAAACGCCATTTTTTATCGCTAATACCACAACCTAACCTAACATATTATTTAAGCTAATATGAAAATTGGCGAACTAATAGCAAACGCAGGGCACGTAGCTGAATCCCCTCCCGGCTCCTCTTGCAAAATTGTAATTAAACTTGCGAATGACATACCGAACGTCATGAGTGGGGGCTTGCGGGGGCTAAGTGGGGAATATGACCCTTTTACAGTCCAATTTTTATCATCATCATCATTTATCATTAACAGCCCGAAGACGTCCACTGCTGAACATAGGCCACCCTTAAAGATCGCCACCTTGAGTGGCCACTCGCCTCCTGCAGCCATAGGCTCCCCGCGGTTTTCACCAGATCGTCGATCCACCGAATGGGAGGCCGGCCTACGCTGCGTCTTCCGGTTCGTGGTCGCCACTCGAGAACTTTTCTTCCCCATCGGTTGTCAGTTCTACGAGCGATGTGGCTTGCCAATTTTTATAATGGTTTGATATTGAAGTACCTTTTGTTAGTATTTTGGATACGTTTCTATGTGATATAAGTTAAGAATTGAATTCGGTCTAAGTATTATAATATACTTACAATGAAAATGTGACTGTACTAGTATGTATTATGTTAAAATACAGTATAACACATCATTTTTGTTGATACCTTACCATATTTATGTACTCGGATAACATTATTTCCTTGCCCGCTCTAACACATCCTTACTACGTCCCTTCTAACATACCCAAGATTATTGTACTTGATTCCTCTTGGAATGTATGTTTTAAGTTTGCTGGAGTATGCTGTAGAGATTGTATTCAATTCCAACTTTGCTCAAGATGGGGCCTCCCGCCAATCCTTATCAGACCGAGCGAGAGGGTTTAATTTGTTTTGGGCTATCTTGAAGTCGCTTAGTATAAGCGGTAACGTATGGGGTCTGCCTTGATAATAATTTAGCTATACGCCTCATTCAAATTGCGATTTCAAAGTTTTATATCAAGTGAACTATCGTATTTTTTACTGTGTCTAAAACATTTTTTTAAGGATTTTCTAAAAATGATACTTATTTTGAATTAATGTAGGTGTGTATAAAAAATACCAATCCTATTAGGTAGAGATTTTGAGATACGGAAACTTATTTGGTTACAAAATGTGGTAATGGACATAGGTATCATGATTTACTCAAATCAGTTTCGAGTGACCTGGGGGTCTAGCAAAGATCCCAAACGCTAACGCTATCGCCAAACGCTAACTTCAAAAATGTATTGAAATGACATAAGCTGTGGAAAAGTTAGTGATTTCCGAAATGTCATTTTAGTACATTTTGTAGTTAGCGTTTGGCGTTAACGCTCATGGAAAGGTATCTTTGCTAGACCCCCTGCAACGGTTTGGGCGGCCGTGTCGCTTAACATCAGGTGAACGATTAGCACGTCACATCATTCATTACATTAAAAAATCATACGATATTCATTACTATATAAAGTTTTGATTAATTACAAAATTTCAGACAAAATAATCATTATTTAAGACAGCAGCGCAGCGCAGCGTGGGCCGGCCCCCCACTAGGTGGACCGACGACCTGGTGAAAACCGCGGGGAGCCGATGGATGCAGGAGGCGAGCAGCCGCTCTAAGTGGCGCTCCCTGGGGGAGGCCTATGTTTAGCAGTGGACGTCTTCAGGCTGTTAATGATGATGATGATGAATCATTATTTAGACAACTTATTAAAAACCGTTGTACAGGCATAGATAAGCTACCAAATATTTAAACTGACAGCATAGTTACTTATCTGCTATGTAAAAAATACTACTATACTAGATTGGTTTATAGATGCTGTAGGCCATAAGATAGATGCTAGATGTTGGCTAAACACCCAAGGGTCGCAAGTGGGCGTCGTTAGCGCGCGCCCTCAGGCTGCCTGCTGCGACGAGGACTTAAACGATAGTAGACATAGATTACTGTCTTTCATATTTCTCAGAATTTCACAGACATTATGGAAGCAGTGATCATTATCTTCTCCAATCTGATCATACACGACCGTAAGAAAGGTAAATAAATAAATATGTGTGGACAATTCACACATCGCCATCTAGCCCCATACTAAGCATAGCTTGTACTATGGGAACCAGATAACTGATACAATACTTATATACTTTTCTTTGTTGTTTGTAAATACATACATAGAATACAATATAACACCCAGACGCAGAACAAACATCTATGTTCATCACACAAATGTTTGTCCTGGGTAGGAATCGAACCCACAGCCCTCAGTTCAGAAGGCAGGGATACTACCAACTGAGCTATCGGGCCCGTCTAAAATAACTGGGGTTATTATGAGTTCTTGATAATGTGCCTCTTAGGGTGGGGTTTATATTCGTACGATTAAAATAAGATTGTACGAGAGCGTTGAGCAAAAAATGCGGTCATTTTTGTTCGTGAATAGTTATATAATAATATTGAAGAATGAAAAAAAAACACAACTTTTAGAGGTGCTCCTGGTTTTATTTACAATACTATAGGTCAGACAATAGAACAACTGCGATGAATAGCATAACTTACCTAATATAATTCTATGAGCGTAACCGAATCTGATTGTTAGCTTTTTAGAGCAGTTTTAAGTTTTTAAAACATAAACAATACGGTAGATTTACATAAGTATAGGTAAGTCATTTTTGTTATGTACAAAAATATATTTTTTCACTTTGCTTTGTTTGCACGTTTTACTCCAAAGGATTTTAATAAATCCTGTCTTACTAGTAATGCAAAAGTTTGTGTCTGAATGTTTGGTACCTTCTATTTTCGTAACTACTAAACTGAATTTTAGATAGTTTTACGTTTCACACAGGACTTAATCACGCTAAAACATTGTTTATTTTTGGGTGAACTTTAGATTTTGATGTGATATGCAGACAGCTTGTATACATTGGATTAACATATAGGATATTTGTTTATCCACGGGTGAAACCGCGGGGCGTAACTAGTTAATAATAAACAACAAGCAATGTATACCATCCACCGCGTTGTCTCCGCGAGGTATGACAATAGACATCTCAGGTGCTCCACAACGAGTGAACAATTTATACGAGTGCTTGCACTCTAGCACTTGTCTAGCGATCCAGTTGTCTTGCTGCGAGGCTTGTGTTCGTTTCAGCAATCACACAGACTAAAAATAAGAAGTGCCTTCAGTTGTTGTTGCATCATTTTTATCTCAATTACAAATCACTACTCCGAGCGATCTAAAATTACCTAATATGTACTAGTTGCATTTATTTAAAACTAGCTGCGCCCTGTGATTTCACGCGCGGATAAAAAGTAGCTTATGTGTTAATCCAGTATATAAGCTATCTCTGTTCCAAATTTTATCCAAATCTGTCCAGCCGTTTTAGCGTGAAGGAGTTACAAACATACACAAATAAAAACTTTCGCCTTTTTAATATTAGTGTGAAGTGTGATAGTGTGGTAGCTATTGGCACCATCTTCAGTTAAGAGAGCCAGTGTAGAGCAGTGATTACCCGTGCCACTTTCAAACTGACACACCTAACCCAGGTTCAAACCCCGCTCCAGTCCAATGGCTTGTACCAATGTCTTTTTAAGGCTTGGAATTTACACTCACTCCTACAACGATGAAGGAAAAAATCGTAAGGAAACCGGCATAAGTATTCAAGAATCACAAAATTCGAGAACATTTTTATATTTAAAATTACATATAAACTAAGTATAACATCACAAAATGTAATATCAACAGACACCGTGAAATTAGAAACTGGTACCCCTACATGTCATGTACCGTGGGTTGTCTTTGACCACTTGAGTGGCGTTCATAATTTCATACAAAATCTGGCACCCTTTCTAAGCTAACGCACAAAAGATAAGAGTGCAGGAAGACAACCGTTGCAAATTATTAGAAATATGTAGCATCAAAAGGGATAGTATTATGTTAGGGGTGTTTAATATGCCCAGTTTTTACCCGACTGCGGCTAAGCCTGGATATTTGAGCTCTACCATCATTATCATCATCTTCAACAGCCGAAGACGTGGACGTCTTCGCCCCCCCCCCCCCCTACTTTGAGCGGCTGCTCGCCTCCTGCATCCATCAGCTCTCTGCGGCTTTCACCAGATCGTTGGTCCACCTAGAAGGGGGCCGGCCTACGCTGTGTCTTCCGGTTCGTGGTCGCCACTCGAGAACCTTTCTTCCCCATCGGTTGGGTAATATTTATCACCTATTGGTTGTTTGTTTTTTTTTTTTTTTATTTTAATTAATGAGCTAGCAAGCGATTTGACATTGCATGGTAGGCAACCTCTTTTTGGGTCTGTGAGCTTAGTGGCCAGCCTGTGGACACTTGAACTTGTATTGATGAACTTTCTACGGGCCAATAGGGTGGACAAGAATTCAAACAAAAAAGAATTTGCCAATAATAATAAAGACTCGTACCCGGCTAGTACTCACGATAAATAATATACACGATCAATAAATAAACAATGAAGTTCTACAGTAATCAAGTACGTTACAAAAACCTACAGTCGAATTGAGAACCTCATTCTAAGTAAGTTAATTAATAAGTACTAGGAGATCATAAATACTGAGGATAATAAGGCTATAACTAAAACTGAGTGGTGAGGGCGTGATCAAATGCTAAGTCTGACGTAAAAAATCTGTGAAGTTTACACTTCTTCAATATATAGAAGGAAAATCAGAGAAAATACAAAATATTCCGAACCTTTGGCCCCAAACGTAGAGCCGTTAATGCAAATCTAATAATGATTGTATCGGGAATCGGGCTTGTTTTGTTCGGGTCTCTCCGGCCGTGACCCCACAACACCTTTGCTTATAAATAGGACTCTCTTATCTTAGGTAGAGTCTCTGGTAGGGTACTTTAATAAACCGGTGTTTTATAATAAGGGACAAGGGGATCAATTATTCTAATAACTTTCAAAACCAAATCCTATAAGCGTTTTATAATGTCTATAGCAATAATAATTTGTTTCGTTACGTATAAATATTTAACCAGTGCCTGAGTAATGCTATTATTATACTGGTTTTAGGGTTCCATACCTAAAGGGTAAAGTGAGTCCTATTACTAAGGCTCCGATGTCCGTCTGTCTGTCTGTCTGTATGTCTGTCTGTCTGTCTGTATGTCTGTCTGTCTGTATGTCTGTCTGTCACCAGGCTGTATTTCATGAACCGTGATTGAAATTTGAAATTTTCACAGACGATGTATTTCTGTTGCCGTTACAACAAATATTTTTTATAGATATGGTACGGAACCGTTCGTGCGTGAGTCCAACTCGCACTTGCCCGGTTATTTATTATTAACTCAATTGAAAGATCATATATGTATATCATTTTCTTTTAAAATTATCCAAACTCTACTAAAAATAACGTGTCTTAGCACTCTAGATACAAAAACATTGTCATCACTAAGACGTAAGGCTTAATTTAAACACAAGTGCTTGCAACGTAAATACAAATACATTTAATAAGGTGGAACTTTGTCACAATAAGCGCCATGCCACTTCGCTTGAAATTGAATGATACGTCCCACGTTCAGGAAGTGACAAAGACCAAAGTAAAATCAACTAGAGTAACCCTATCGTAATAAGTAACGTGACACTATTGGAGCAACTCAAAGAAAGATAGACTTTCTTTAATGTGAAATGGTTGCATGCAGATGACAGTACAACAAACAATTTGCGTATGTATCCCTAAGCTTGCGTTGATGTAATGGAGTTCCTTTATCATGGGAAGGCTTTTAACGGGGGATAATAAAGAAAATTCGGTAAGGGGAGTACTGTGTTTATGTGGAGTTCTGTATGTTTAATTATAGTTTTTTGTGATAAAAGGCAGAGTATTTTTAAACTATTATTATCATTTTGTGAACTTTTATAATCTGTAATTTTATTTTTATTTTATTGTTATGATAACTTGAATTATTTTTTATATTTACACAATTGACTATTTCCTATTTAATTATTTTTTAATTGATTATTGATTGCTTGGTTATTTATTTGTTAGACTGTTTCAAGGAACTTATACGTATACTATCTGTTTATTTTATCATGATTACTTAAATTAATATTATTATTATTATTATTTTAAAAAATTAAAATGTTTTTATCATGCATGCTTGACTTGGCTTGACTGTAATGAATTTAATAATAAGTGTAATTGGCATATTGCCGTTCTTATTATAATAAATAAATACAAATACAAAATAGAACATAAGTACTGTTTGGAATACTGTAAACAAATAAACCAATGTAGTTTAAGCTGCGGTGGCGAATATTCATTCTGGTACTTCTGAGGAAAATAGAGATATTTCAATGCCAGATGATGCGTGTGAGTTAGTTCTTAGTCTTACACAAGGCGGATTAATAAACGAACTTTTGTTTGAAATTCGGACAGCTAAGGAATGGAACACCTTAACAGAGTCATTGTTTCCTGACAAATATAATCTGGGAGTTTTGAAGGCCAGAGTCAACCGGTATCTTCTAGGCAAGCATGCTCCATCGTCGACAGCGTCGTCAAATGTTAGCCTATCGTTGATGAGACCACTTATTACTAATGTTGACAAATAGACATAATTTTATAGATAGATTATTTATTATATGTAAGGACAAATAAATAAATATTCGACAATAACTTTAATCTCTTTTAACCTTTTGATGATGAGTAAGGTATATGAATTTTATCGTGAAAAATATAAAAAATAACCGGCCATGTGCAAGCCGGACTCGCGCACAAAAGGTTCCGCACCATTATCTATAAAAACGAGCAAAATATCAAGTTTGCTGTATCATCCCCCTTTCAACTGTCTAACTATCACGTTTCATGAGATACAGATTAGTGACAGACAAACAGACACACAGACAGACGAACGGACAGCCAAGCCTTAGTAATGGGTTTCGCTTTACCCTTTGGGTACGGAACCCAAAAAACTATACCTATACCTATACATCTTATTTTTATTCGTGAGTTTTCAGATAACTTTTCAACAAAAATATCTTTGAGTTTTTGAGTCAAGGAACCCTAACAATAAGACGGGGAGTAATAACGTTTTATCCGAAGGGAATTATCCCCACGAGCAAGGTTGCGCAAAATCAACTTATTGATAACAACCCTCTTTTCTTCGAGCAATCAAAATTATATAGAACCCATCTTGTGATTCAATATTTTAGTTAGTATGATATTATTCTCATACCTGGGTTATATTCTGTATACCTGGTAATGTGTGAGCACTAACTGCGTTCTGGTTCAAAGAGGCACTGTAGGAAAATGAAACTGCGACCGGATCTCATAATCAAGAAATCTCATTAATAGACTGTGCTGATGGATTGAAGGATGACGAACACGCAGTGCAGTGCCACGAAAAACTTTATTATTCAATATCACTGTAACTGTTAAGCACTTTTGTGACCGAGAAAACTAGCTCTTAAGTCATTAAATTGCAGAAAAAGTTAATTCGATTCATAATAAAACTTTCCAATGGGCACCACCAGACGCAGCGTAGGCCGGCCTCCCCACTAGGTGGACCGACGACCTGGTGAATACCGGGGGGAACCGTTGGATGCGGGAGGCGAACAGCCGCTCTAAGTGGCGCTCCCTGGGGGAGGCCTATGTTCAGCAGTGGACGTCTTCTTCTGATGATGATGATGATGATGAATAGGCACCAGATCAATTTCTCTATGGTATGAATTTTTTTTATTGAGGATCAACAAACTACAACTTTCTGTAAGTACTTACACTGAACCTGTAGTGACAAGATTATGGCAAAAAAGGTCACTTGTTCTCGGTATTCAGGCACCAACGTCAAAGCTACAAAGGGCTCCTAAGAATAGTCATCCTAAGCCCGTTTGTAACAAACCCCTGTTCAACCATAACCATTATTTGCTTCGCCATTAACGCTTCATATCGGGCAAACAGTTTTATTTCGGCAACATTCGACCGCTCCCGTAAAGGCCTTAACAGCTATATCGAAATCCAGATTTGAATGTATACCTGCCTTTAATGGTATGTTTGACTGTGGGATAGAGGACAAGAGAGTAGCGCTTTCGTTGATTGGCAGCTGGGGGGTCACCACAAGGTCTTATAGCATTATTACTTCAATATTACTTCAATCATACATTGACCAAAGACAAAAAAGTAAGAATACTTTAATGTGGCAGAGCCAGAGCAGTTTTGATGACGTCACGTTAAATCCTTCACTCAAATACAACCGTCATGCCATACCTTTACATCATGTTGACAGCAACGTGCGACAATGATAACGCTATATAAAAATGTAGACGTCTCGTTCTTGCGCAAGAATATTTTATAAGTTCATGGTACGAATTCGAACAACATTATTGTAACCTTGAAGCATTACTCGTCACGAACCATGATGGTTTGTGTATACTTTGTGGTAGGGCAGCAGTAGTGTCGTGGTAGTGTCTTGCTGAATTATATTCCAACGAACGATAGTTACCCTTATTTGCATCCAACAGATCACCATCCGTAAACCTATTTACAATTCTGAAAAACCAAAATTTAATCCCAAAGTACGGGCTAGAGTCCAAAACTAAGTATCACGACATTTTTCTAAAAACAAACTATAACTTTTTCTGGCATAATTATAAATCTGGTCATTTCTAAACAATTTCATACTATAACAAGTATTACATAGTACATAGCTTTCATCATTTCACTTGTAACTGTTAAAGTCTTAGTAAATAAAAATTGCTCTAAGTTAAACTGATTATAATTTAAAGAAAATATTGAATCCGCTGTAGCTGACACATTACGGCATCAACAAAGGTCCAGTTAAAATGGGCTCTTCCACAGTTTTCAGCGAACATTTGAATGGAAACGACTTCATTCACGTAACTGCCGCGATTTTATCTTGGTATATTTCATGCACAGATTATACCACCATTGACGGCGGCTGCACTTTTTTCTGCCTTTATACAGCTCTACAAAGAGCGGAAAATGCATAAACTGAGTTTTGGGCGGCCATTTATGGAAAAAAGGCTTTGTGCCTTTTTGAGTCATTCAATCGCTTTTGATGGTTTTGTTTGATGTGCTAGCTGTAGTATATAACAAGGTTGTATGAACGTACAGTTGAAAAATAGCGTTATAAAACCGTATCTATTGAATGCAGTTTTTTATTTAAATCAAAATGTTCATGGTCAAAGATTTTCTAAACAAGGCATAGAAATCCCCACCTTTTTCATTGTGACAAGTAACTAAGTAGGTATTCATAAAACATACTATATCGCATACAAATTATATTCACTACATCCTGTTTAAGTTAAAGATAAGATAAAGATAAAGATAAACTTATTTGCTAAACATGCGTATATAATGTACACACAATCATGAAATAATGCCGCACATTAGATATTAAAGTATTTAGCTGTCACGACATGTTTTGCCAAAATTGGCGTGCAAAAAATAAGAGTGACGCAGTTCAATAAAAAGTACCTACATAGCATAACAGTCAATTAATTCTTATAAAGTATAATTAATTAGTTAGTATAATTAAAAATTCCTATATAAAATATTGTTACATTTTATACACTTGGTCATCCTAACAAAATTATATAATTATGTCAAAAAATTATAAAAATAATAATAGTCATCAAGTAAAAATTAAAAATACAAACAAAGGTCCGCACCATCACAGTTTCCTAAAACTTGTCATTAAGAAATTCATTAATTGTGTGATAACATTTGTCAATCAATAGTTATCTTAGATGCTTTTTGAAAATATTAACATTCAAATCCTTGACACTTTTTGGTATTTTGTTAAAAATAACGGGAGCCATACGTACGACACTCTTATACATTAGCGCCGTTTTTGCTGTGGGTAGGCACAGTTTGGTTTAATCACGTCTATTTCTTTTTACAACATGAAAGTTTTGGAAATAATTCCGGATTATTTTTCACAAACAGAGCGATTTCAATTATATTAAAGGGACGGAAGTGTAAGAATTCTAAAGCGGGTAAAATACGGCTTGCAACTATCTGTCATTTGAAGCCTAAACATAGCTCTTATACATCGTTTTTGTACCTTGAAGATGATTTCCTTATCTGTTGAATTACCCCAGAAGATGATACCATATCTGAGAGAAGATTCCACAAGCCCATAATATGCTGATAGTAGTGCGTCTATGTTTAAGGTTGCTGCAAGTTTGTAGAGAGCATATGCTAAGCTGCTGATCTTTTTACACAATTCTTCTATTTGTTTCTTCCAATTTAACTTTTTATCAACAGTAAGTCCCAAAAACCTTGCATATTCCACCTGATCAATTTGATTATTGTTGTAATTTAAATTAATACCCGATCGATTTTGTGCCCTCTGGCTAAAATGTATTATATTTGTTTTATTAAGGTTAATTTTCAAATTATTATTATCAAGCCAATTAATTACAGATATTAAAGAATCACTTATGCCAGTCTCATATAAATCAATGTCCCTACAGGCTACAGTAACCGTACTGTCATCTGCGAAAAGAGACATGGGTTAACTAGTTGCATGAGGTAGATCATTTACGTAAATGATAAATAGGAGAGGACCCATGAGACTTCCTTGTGGAACTCCATATTGTAACGATCCAGGGTGTCTCGTGACGTCACATTTATTAGGAATGTTTGTTCATCAATAAAAAATATTTAAATCATTAAATCTTATCACTTTTGCTTATAAGAATAATTCAAATTAAAGCAATAGTCGTAGGCATTACGCTCATTACTGAAAAATATGAAGATAGGTATTGGAGTAGTTATCTGAATATGAAATGAAGTGAAATTAGTAGAAATCAAACCTTCGTTATAATATTGCATACAGAGTTCATATCAAAGATTTGGGAGCTCTTAGTCGTAGAGCGGTCGATCATTGAATGTGTCAAAAATTTTCCTTGGATTCCAAATTTAAGCGCGACGGATTTTTTATGTTTCTTAATTAATTTCTGAAGTTTGCGCGGTGTAAGGAGGGATTATGCGTGAAATTTTGTTAAGGGCCAGGGTATTTTTCATGAGCATCGACTGAAAGATTATTGCTGAAGGATAAAGAACTTTATTACCCTTTTCACATAAAATTTTAATACTTAGGCATATAGGGAAGGAGTTATTTTATGTGTTATTATCTATTTAGATGTGATTGTGCTTATGGATTCGGCTTAAAGCGATTTACTCTGTCACAGAGATAGTTCAGGAACTAAAAGGTCTTAGATTATTATTTTAATATATGACTTCAGTTGTATTGATAGAGCTTTATGTTATTAATAACATTATCAAGTGGTATTGGAAAGTTGTATTGATTTATTTGTAAATATCTACATAAAAGTATAAAACACGTAAGCGGAACATCTAGCATTCGGATAATTATGACTTTTGTTGTCGGTTTCCTATAGATTTGTGGAAGTTTGGAGGAATTTTCAGGAATGCAAGTTATGTTTTAAAGTTCATATTAATTTTCGAAATTACGTTACATAATATTTAGATGATTATTACTTTAGAACGAGTAGGATGGGTACTTTTGAATTAGGTTTTCATGATATTTTCGAATTTTCCATCTAGATTGAACGATTTGCGATACCCACCCCTCTTAAATTTTCTCAAGCAGAAGCAATCGTGTGGCTAATATTGAGCTGTCAAAAGAAAATAGATTTTCATTTGTTTAAGTGAAGTATCACAACTATACCAATGTAGATGAGACTAAGATCGGCACCTGGCTTTGCTTGTAAGATGACAGGAAAAACAGTACAAAAAACATAGCAAATGAGGAACTAAAATTTGATGATAATCTGAAGAGAATATCACTTAAAACATGGGATTGGCATTATTGATTTATTTAGCATACTTAGGAGCTAGTTCACAAGTAGATTATATTATTTTTGAAATTATTTAGGGAAAAGGATGTACTTAATAGGATGTATAATCTCGGGAAAAGTGTAAACAGTATTAAGAGTAATCAAATAACGATTTAAATCATAGATTAGACATAGATTACGTAGTTATCTGCGATTTTTCCATACAAAACTAAAATACAATATTATAGACTTTTATTTTTCTATCAAAACAAAAACTTATTTTTTTAGTCTGTTACGATATAAAAATGCAATTTTCATGCTTCAAAATAGGTTTTATTATGAATAATGGGGTCAAAATTTTGTATGTAAATTAGTCAGACAAATTTTGTTTTCAATATAGATTTTGACCATTTCGGCGCGCGCACTACAAAATGAAACCAGGGGAAACTATAAAACAGAGCTGCGGAGCTGTCAAAGGGTTCATTCGTTAAGCAGCCGCGGGGGTCATTACATGATACCTGTGGCAGTGCTCATGAGATTTTCGGGTAACTTCAAGTTAGAGTCGTCCTCTCAAGTAATTCTGGTTCTGAGGAAGAATCCTTGGTTCCAGAAACCCCAGTCAGAAACAAGTTGAAACATGTGATATACGAAGCTTGTTTTCCTCCTACTTTTGCGTTAGGGCAGATCGCGTGTTCTGTGGAGACCTGCACCAGATTTTGCCTCCGTTATAGGATCTGGATCCACCTTTTTGGTTTGGTTTGCATTCTGGCTGAAAGGAGGGCTGAAAAGATTAGCTGACCCGTCTTCGTGTATACGATACCCGGATCCTAAATGTAAATCAAACTGAACTGTCCCACACAATAGGGTTTTGTCTTCTATGCACTTATGAGACTTCGGTCCGCATACAAGATAAAAAATAGGTGGCAATAGGATTTATTAGCTTTGGAGAGCTTTTGTCACAGCTCGTTTTCTTATAGGCTAGATTAGGTATGTTCTCATTGCACACTCGAGAACAGACATGCACGCTTAAAAGTAAATATGAGATTTGTAGCAATCTCTAGTTTTGGGGGTACACACCAGATGTTAGAAAAAGCTATAAGTTGAGGAACACACATGGGAGGGAAAGTTAGGGTTAAAATACTAAAATTTGCAGTAAAATAAATGTTTTAGGGAAATAGGTAAAAATCGATTGTACAAAGGTACATAAAAATAGATTCAAAATTATTATAAAATTGGTAGTAATATAAAACTGTGAGGGAAATAGGCAAAACTCGGTTTTATAAAAATGATTAAGATTAGGGTTAAAATTATAAATCATGCGGTAAAATAAAATGGTTAGGAAATTAGGGAAAATCAAAATTCTAATAAATGCTTGATTCTAAAAAATAAAATAATGACAATATTCTACCAAAATAATAATTTACCTTTAAAATTTAGGTCAAATCGGAAAAATGAATTGTGAGGGAAATAAATAAAACTCAAAATACAAAATCTAACTATAATAGATAAATAAGTAAAAATTAAATTAAAGCAAATAATATAAGTGTTATCAAAGTAAACAATGGGTAACGTTAGTAGGTATAATTCTTTAGGAAAATCGTTTGATAGTTAAAACTGGTACATTGACTAAAACGTGGTAATTGAAGCTAAAGTAATATCGGCAATTTTTATGGCGGAAATTTAGGAAGGCTTTAGACTTTGGGCTGTATGAGATGAGACAGGGGGGGAAGTTCAGCTGGGAGGCTAACTTTAGGGTCTGTCATATACTGAATTTAGTACGTATTTGATAGACTCACAATGGTCTCACATTAGGTGATGAAGGATAAGTATGAGGTTTTGCTTTGCTAACAAATTAACGTAGAGTTCCCTTGAATGTATTGAGGACGTATGTTGTTAGGGCTTGCTAAAAGATCATGTCCTCTCTGTCCTTAGTGTTTTGAAGACAAAACTAGACATACTGACCTGGAATGAATAGTAACAAATAGTAAAATCAATTTCCCCAACAGTGTCTTGAAAACCTCAAGTGGAGGCAATTTCATACACAACATAGTGGAGGGCTGTCCCGTCAGGTGTCGAAGCTCACAGTTATGGAGCGGGGAGGTGCTCCGTAGCCGAATGTTATGATAAGCAGATAGATTATCATGACTTCGCTAATTTAAACAAACTTAACTTCAGAATGTATGACTTATTACAACATTTACGTGAAGCCTTAGTACTACTTATTAGGTTAATGTGAGTTGTTTTGGGGCAATCTACGTTTTCGATATTTCCAGCAAATATAGGATTAGCGCTCATCATAGGTTCAGATTGCAAAGCTTAGTAAAATAAAGAAATTACATTCCACTAAATTAATCTCGTATTGAGTCGGCGTCAGTTAGGAATTGTCTCATTACTTTAAAAGGAATTGGCTTACTACATTATCACAACGTACGGGTTCTACCACTATTAGGAGACGATCACTTGGCCATAACAAATCTAAAACATACAACAAGCTTAGGTTAATCTTAGGTTCTTTTTTCAACGGTATTAGATTGTTAGCGGTTATTTAATTGCAATTTATAGGATATTTAAATTTAGGTATTAAAGTTAAGTTGGTTATTAAAAATACAATTATATGAATTTAGGGGGGAGAAATAGAGAGGGGGGTCATTACAATCAGTGTTGCCGTGATCAGGATTATTAATTGGGCTTATGCGACTATCTTTTTCTTATCTGCGTGACGAGTCGTTTAATTGGGATTTTGCGTCTTACACTTTTCTTAGACATTTAGGTTATTTAAATAATATCGGAAAGTTTGTTGTTTGTTTTGGATTTGACTTAGAGGCGATAATTTATTATCGCACAATTTGCTGTCCGTGGAAATAGGAAAGGTTTTGAGACAATTTATGTAGGGGCGATATATGTAGGGGCGGTTTTAGATTTCACTAATGTTAATGATATTAGATAAATATTTCAAATAAGCCTTAATAATCAATACGTGAATTGTATCTTTTAGCTTTAGGAACGTTACAGCCTAATATGCGTCTTCGAAGAAAAAAAATTAAGCAGTTGATGTATAAGTTTGACAAAATAGACAGAAGCAGTATAATGTTATTAGGATTTACAACGGGAATCATTAGCTGGTTGTAGTGTATTGGGGGCGATGAAGTTTTGTGATGTCATTGTTAGATTATTTCAATAGGTTATAATGTAGAAGACTATGAGTAGACAACAAACGGGATTCAAATCGTGATAGTAAACATTATTAATTTTAATTATAATTATTGTTACGGTTATTTAGGAAAGTTCATTAATAGCATGAGTTCATGGCTAGAATGATTCATAATTTAATTACGGAAAAACGTAGGATTCAATTTTCATAATTATACGGATTATGTTATTGTAAATAATTTACACTTTTGCGGTTGACACTAAGAAAGGTGATATTATAATTTGGTAAAGACTATAAAACTTTAAGGGGCGTTTAAATTAAACTTCAAAACATTTAAAAATAGGAAATAAAATCAGTATACTAAAATTTAATAATTTAAGTCAAACGGTGAAAAGGTTTCTTTTTGATGGTGATTGTTAGATGCTTAATAATTTAAACTACATTGCGTTATTTTAAATCAATCTTTACAGTTTTGAAATGAAAGTAATAAAAATAATTTTGTTAGATCGTTCAATGATTTTGTTAAAAATACAACAAAATATTGATACATTCATTTCTCTAAAAATATTAACTAAGTAAATTTTTTTTAATATTAGTTTTGTGAAATGGAGGTTTCTAAAAATGCTATTATAGATATTATCTAAATTAAAATGATAAAGGGAAATAAACATAATTTTGGTCGTAATGTTTAGAAAATAATTTGGGGTTAAAAGACAAGCAAACATTTTATTAGTCTGCAATCAAGGAGGTCCTTGTTAATTCAATAAAAAGCGTGTTAGTGTGTTAAAGGGTTTTGTTTGTATTTATGAAATGATTATAAACTAGAGTATGTTATTTGAATGGAAGAGGGGTCGGGGTTCATGAGAGATCTAATAAAAAAAAAATTAAGCAATAGTTATAATAGTGTGATTGATAGAGGGAGGAGGTTTTATGGAATAACAAAGGCTTAGGTTGCAGACAGGTTTGTTGACGGTGGTTTTGAATTTTACACGACTCTACAAATGGGTTGATTATAATTTAAGGCAGGTGCTAGGTTAAAAATAAAGCCTAAGTTTATAGAAAACTGTTATAACAACCCCATACTCCACAAGAAGGAAAGATCAGATCTACTACACTAAACATCCGAAATGATAGCGAATTACAGAGTGGGAAATATATGTGAAATATTGCTGAAGTCATAGGCAATGAAGATACTTTGAACTATTAAAGTTAATCTGGTTATCGAAGGGTTTTGTGGGAGGCAGCTCGGAATGAAAACATGATTCTTAGGGGTACCTTCTACTTTGAGTTATTAGGACTGACCAGCCTCACAACCTGGTTTCTTTTGGTGGCCAGGTTATCCTTGGGATAAGTTACTTTTGGTTATGATTGATGTGATGAAATTTTGGATATTGACTCATAATGTAATTCACTGTTGTTATGGCTTAAGAGGGCGTTTAAATCAGAATAATTTTGAATTTTAAATATAAATTTATAAAAGACAAATTGATTGTCAATTCAGTATAATATTTAGTAAGGTTAACTACGTTATTCTTTCGAGAATATTTTTAAGGTGAAACAACATAAATAATTATAAAAAACATATGTAACAATTAATACTTTTCGAACTAATACGCAGTACGCTGCATATTATTTGAATATTTGTCAACGGTTTAAATATTTTAGATGCTCTCTTAAATTAAACATAACGGTTAGTTACACTACAGAACTATAATTACATTTTAAGTTCGGAGCCAAACGTCTACAAATTATAATTGCTTAATGGGGTTTAATTATAAACATAAATAATTTTATTGAAGTTTTTTTAGTATTTGTGAGAATGTTTTATCTAATGAATAAAATTTTACTTCGGCTTTAAATTTAAAACGCCTGCGCAAATATTTTAGGGGCGATTGTAACGATCCAGGGTGTCTCGTGACGTCACATTTATTAGGAATGTTTGTTCATCAATAAAAAATATTTAAATCATTAAATCTTATCACTTTTGCTTATAAGAATAATTCAAATTAAAGCAATAGTCGTAGGCATTACGCTCATTACTGAAAAATATGAAGATAGGTATTGGAGTAGTTATCTGAATATGAAATGAAGTGAAATTAGTAGAAATCAAACCTTCGTTATAATATTGCATACAGAGTTCATATCAAAGATTTGGGAGCTCTTAGTCGTAGAGCGGTCGATCATTGAATGTGTCAAAAATTTTCCTTGGATTCCAAATTTAAGCGCGACGGATTTTTTATGTTTCTTAATTAATTTCTGAAGTTTGCGCGGTGTAAGGAGGGATTATGCGTGAAATTTTGTTAAGGGCCAGGGTATTTTTCATGAGCATCGACTGAAAGATTATTGCTGAAGGATAAAGAACTTTATTACCCTTTTCACATAAAATTTTAATACTTAGGCATATAGGGAAGGAGTTATTTTATGTGTTATTATCTATTTAGATGTGATTGTGCTTATGGATTCGGCTTAAAGCGATTTACTCTGTCACAGAGATAGTTCAGGAACTAAAAGGTCTTAGATTATTATTTTAATATATGACTTCAGTTGTATTGATAGAGCTTTATGTTATTAATAACATTATCAAGTGGTATTGGAAAGTTGTATTGATTTATTTGTAAATATCTACATAAAAGTATAAAACACGTAAGCGGAACATCTAGCATTCGGATAATTATGACTTTTGTTGTCGGTTTCCTATAGATTTGTGGAAGTTTGGAGGAATTTTCAGGAATGCAAGTTATGTTTTAAAGTTCATATTAATTTTCGAAATTACGTTACATAATATTTAGATGATTATTACTTTAGAACGAGTAGGATGGGTACTTTTGAATTAGGTTTTCATGATATTTTCGAATTTTCCATCTAGATTGAACGATTTGCGATACCCACCCCTCTTAAATTTTCTCAAGCAGAAGCAATCGTGTGGCTAATATTGAGCTGTCAAAAGAAAATAGATTTTCATTTGTTTAAGTGAAGTATCACAACTATACCAATGTAGATGAGACTAAGATCGGCACCTGGCTTTGCTTGTAAGATGACAGGAAAAACAGTACAAAAAACATAGCAAATGAGGAACTAAAATTTGATGATAATCTGAAGAGAATATCACTTAAAACATGGGATTGGCATTATTGATTTATTTAGCATACTTAGGAGCTAGTTCACAAGTAGATTATATTATTTTTGAAATTATTTAGGGAAAAGGATGTACTTAATAGGATGTATAATCTCGGGAAAAGTGTAAACAGTATTAAGAGTAATCAAATAACGATTTAAATCATAGATTAGACATAGATTACGTAGTTATCTGCGATTTTTCCATACAAAACTAAAATACAATATTATAGACTTTTATTTTTCTATCAAAACAAAAACTTATTTTTTTAGTCTGTTACGATATAAAAATGCAATTTTCATGCTTCAAAATAGGTTTTATTATGAATAATGGGGTCAAAATTTTGTATGTAAATTAGTCAGACAAATTTTGTTTTCAATATAGATTTTGACCATTTCGGCGCGCGCACTACAAAATGAAACCAGGGGAAACTATAAAACAGAGCTGCGGAGCTGTCAAAGGGTTCATTCGTTAAGCAGCCGCGGGGGTCATTACATGATACCTGTGGCAGTGCTCATGAGATTTTCGGGTAACTTCAAGTTAGAGTCGTCCTCTCAAGTAATTCTGGTTCTGAGGAAGAATCCTTGGTTCCAGAAACCCCAGTCAGAAACAAGTTGAAACATGTGATATACGAAGCTTGTTTTCCTCCTACTTTTGCGTTAGGGCAGATCGCGTGTTCTGTGGAGACCTGCACCAGATTTTGCCTCCGTTATAGGATCTGGATCCACCTTTTTGGTTTGGTTTGCATTCTGGCTGAAAGGAGGGCTGAAAAGATTAGCTGACCCGTCTTCGTGTATACGATACCCGGATCCTAAATGTAAATCAAACTGAACTGTCCCACACAATAGGGTTTTGTCTTCTATGCACTTATGAGACTTCGGTCCGCATACAAGATAAAAAATAGGTGGCAATAGGATTTATTAGCTTTGGAGAGCTTTTGTCACAGCTCGTTTTCTTATAGGCTAGATTAGGTATGTTCTCATTGCACACTCGAGAACAGACATGCACGCTTAAAAGTAAATATGAGATTTGTAGCAATCTCTAGTTTTGGGGGTACACACCAGATGTTAGAAAAAGCTATAAGTTGAGGAACACACATGGGAGGGAAAGTTAGGGTTAAAATACTAAAATTTGCAGTAAAATAAATGTTTTAGGGAAATAGGTAAAAATCGATTGTACAAAGGTACATAAAAATAGATTCAAAATTATTATAAAATTGGTAGTAATATAAAACTGTGAGGGAAATAGGCAAAACTCGGTTTTATAAAAATGATTAAGATTAGGGTTAAAATTATAAATCATGCGGTAAAATAAAATGGTTAGGAAATTAGGGAAAATCAAAATTCTAATAAATGCTTGATTCTAAAAAATAAAATAATGACAATATTCTACCAAAATAATAATTTACCTTTAAAATTTAGGTCAAATCGGAAAAATGAATTGTGAGGGAAATAAATAAAACTCAAAATACAAAATCTAACTATAATAGATAAATAAGTAAAAATTAAATTAAAGCAAATAATATAAGTGTTATCAAAGTAAACAATGGGTAACGTTAGTAGGTATAATTCTTTAGGAAAATCGTTTGATAGTTAAAACTGGTACATTGACTAAAACGTGGTAATTGAAGCTAAAGTAATATCGGCAATTTTTATGGCGGAAATTTAGGAAGGCTTTAGACTTTGGGCTGTATGAGATGAGACAGGGGGGGAAGTTCAGCTGGGAGGCTAACTTTAGGGTCTGTCATATACTGAATTTAGTACGTATTTGATAGACTCACAATGGTCTCACATTAGGTGATGAAGGATAAGTATGAGGTTTTGCTTTGCTAACAAATTAACGTAGAGTTCCCTTGAATGTATTGAGGACGTATGTTGTTAGGGCTTGCTAAAAGATCATGTCCTCTCTGTCCTTAGTGTTTTGAAGACAAAACTAGACATACTGACCTGGAATGAATAGTAACAAATAGTAAAATCAATTTCCCCAACAGTGTCTTGAAAACCTCAAGTGGAGGCAATTTCATACACAACATAGTGGAGGGCTGTCCCGTCAGGTGTCGAAGCTCACAGTTATGGAGCGGGGAGGTGCTCCGTAGCCGAATGTTATGATAAGCAGATAGATTATCATGACTTCGCTAATTTAAACAAACTTAACTTCAGAATGTATGACTTATTACAACATTTACGTGAAGCCTTAGTACTACTTATTAGGTTAATGTGAGTTGTTTTGGGGCAATCTACGTTTTCGATATTTCCAGCAAATATAGGATTAGCGCTCATCATAGGTTCAGATTGCAAAGCTTAGTAAAATAAAGAAATTACATTCCACTAAATTAATCTCGTATTGAGTCGGCGTCAGTTAGGAATTGTCTCATTACTTTAAAAGGAATTGGCTTACTACATTATCACAACGTACGGGTTCTACCACTATTAGGAGACGATCACTTGGCCATAACAAATCTAAAACATACAACAAGCTTAGGTTAATCTTAGGTTCTTTTTTCAACGGTATTAGATTGTTAGCGGTTATTTAATTGCAATTTATAGGATATTTAAATTTAGGTATTAAAGTTAAGTTGGTTATTAAAAATACAATTATATGAATTTAGGGGGGAGAAATAGAGAGGGGGGTCATTACAATACATACGCTCATTTGAAGTGAATGTTTCTTCACGTCTTAATTTAATGTATAATCTAGTTATCTCTGTTACTTGTTTTCTATCTGCCAAATACGATTCAATTAAATTTAAAACATTTCCGCGTATTCCGTAGGCCTCGAGTTTGCTAGCCAAAATTTTATGATCCACGTACAGCACAAATTGGAGAGGTATTATCAACATGTAAATAAACTATCTTTACAAAGTCATAAACTGCCATGCTAATCGTCCTACCCTTTTTAAACCCCTTCTGTTCCTTGCAAAATATATTCCTAAGTTGCAAACATGATTATTAACATGAGTCGTATTAGTAACACAGAATTCGCCCTATTTATATACGATGACTAGAAACAATTTATTATAACTTAGGTTGGATTTTACCAAAGTAGAATAAATTTTCTTTCAGGTATAACGCTAATTGTTACCCGCGGATACAGCTGATTGACAAATGAAATGACGATTAAAAGGACCCTATTGTTGGTATATTAGTTATATTCGTGTAACTCGGTTATTCTCAGAACGTTATACTTGGAACAACGGTAACATAACGGTATAATAACGGTTTTGGTAAAATCGGGCCTTAGTATTTCAAAGAATGTCTGGTAGCTTTGGGTAATTCTACAGAGCAAAAAAAAGCTTCGCCAAAAGCGTCATATTTTTCAAATCTTTGTTGCTAATTTCAAATGCTAATTTCAATGCAAATATTATGTTAGTAATGAGAATTGCCAGAATGCCTAAAATTTTGAATAATTGAACCGCCCATAGTAAAAGTTTTTTGGTACTTTCTTGTGCATAAATGGTTATTTTTTTAAGTTTAATGATTTTTTATTAGTTGACCACCGCGGCTGTTGCTCTTGTACTCGCACTTTAAAATCCTTTTTCAATTCCCAGTTAGAATCAATTAATCAAACCAAAATAAAAAGGCAATAAATATCGGTTTTCCACAACCAATTTCATATTTTCGGTCGTTACGTCGTTAGACCTTTAAAATCTGCTTGTATGAACAGCATCATACAAGCAGATTTTGAAGTACATTTTTATTACAATATTAGGTATAAAATTATTATAGGCGCAATTGTGACGTTGTGATGTTACCATCTACTGGATTCAAGAAATACCATTCTGATTATTATTTACAAATATATTAATAACACTAAACACCAACATTGCTTAATTATCTACACAAGGCAAAAAGTTTTTTTGTGAAATATAACATGTCATATTTTTAAACATTCATATCTACATTTTCCATGTACAGCTACAATACCACCCAATTTGAATAAAACTACCCGCAGGATCTATTGAAAACTGACACTCTTTCAACCCCCGTTGAGAGCACCCTGTAAGCTCCGCTTCTAATTATATTTGCAGTAGATTTATACCCACCGTCCGTTTGTCAATGCTGCGTGGATTAATTGCGGCTCGGTCGCGGGTTCGAGTCCCGGACGTGTTTCAAGGACCGAGTCATTTGGGTGAAATATGGGGAGAGGCATTGGAAAAACGGTTCTGGGCCCTTAATGAGTATGGATTGAGTGATTCTATTTTTAGGTGTTTTGGTAGTCGAATGGGAACTGTAACTTGTGCTTGTGCGGAGTCTGTAAGTGTTTAGATGCTTATGATGTATACTTTATGCTCTTCACTAGAAATGTTAATATAATTATTTTCAAATCATAATGATAACGGCCATTTTTTATTTTTGGAGCCCTTACCTTGTTTGTACTGCCTATTGTCATAGTCAAAGCTCACATAGAGGGTTATTATGTAGGTACCAATCTAACTTTGAGGTGAAATTTCTTATTTTAAACGATTTCCATGACCATTTCCATACCATAAAAAATACATGTGCATCATTATGCTCTGCGGAAATCTGCGTTGAAATAGTTAAACAGATTCATGTAATATGCTTTAATTGGTTTTAATCAAGTTGCGTAACTCAGAAGCTAAAAATCATCTAAGTTACGAAGTTAAATAAGTCTAGTGTTTAGTGATAGATGTTTTTACACTGTGACCTCTTTCCATTAGATATGCCAAATTGCCTGTTTGCTGCCTATGGCAATAAAAAAACGTGTTTCACTAACATACGACATTTCTAGGTCTTGTCTAAAGTTTTGCGCACCACTGTCGTAAATTATATCTGTATAATTATAGGCAGAGAATAGATATATAGTACTTGGTATAGGTATCACTGATGCCAGATCTTAACTTGAAAATAGTAACTGATGGATAGCTACTATGGATGTAGCAACCCCCACACTGACACAGATATGAGAGAGCACGTCGTGTTTCACGAGAAGTACCTACTCTAGTGACTCAGCCAAAAACTATACCATTCCGAAAACTTATTGCATTGTACGCTTATGCCTCATAACTTACGCGATAATCCCTATAATGGCTGACCTAAATAATGGCAAGTTACGCCCTCCATTGATCTGCGGGCTTATTTACAAGTTGATTCGATAGAATTGGGCCATAACAATCTATACCCAGTCAGGTATGTCGAACTGTGCTGCAAGCATGATGGACGACTTGCAGGGTTTGCAAACATGCAGGACGATGACACTCGCGTCGTAGTCAAAATAAGAAAATAAAAACTGCTCCACATTTTTTTATGAGAATCAAAGATGTGACGAGCTAGTCGTTTACCCGATGTTACGCAACACGGCCGTTAACAGATGCAGTGTCACTCGGAACTTTAAAATAATAATACTTTGCGTGACAGTGCACTGCGCAAGTCATCCTGAGCATCACACAGTCTAGCAATCAACTATGAGGTCTGTAGGGTGACACTCGATTTCAATGATAATTTGGGATTTGGAACGAAATCTTGGCATTCGATACTCTTAAATCCGATACTAGCGCACAATTGGAATCTTTTTCCATGGAATTTCATGAAGGTAAATGTAATCAACTCATTTCTACACCACCCGCATATTTAACAAATTATTTAACATTGAAATTGGTGATTGATTCGGATTACGACGAACATAATTTAAATGTATAAATATTAAGAAAGTTCTGTTATTGGCCTTTTTTATAACGAATATATTAGCTTGATCTTCTCTTAAATAAATAAATAAATAATTACAATTTTAGTGAAATCGTGATTGAATTGAAAAGTAGCCGAGATTATAAAGTCTTATTTTCCCAGTAATTTCACTAGCTACAATGCCCTAACACAAACTTAATTTTTTGTTTTATTGTTAGTAATTTTATTAATTTTCACTAAAGAATTTGCTTACTTATTTCATTAAACAATCTCACAAAAACAATCAATGCCGAGGCAATTCTATTAGTTTTGTGTTATTATATTGCAAATGTTATGGGTTATCGACTCGTTTCGATGCGTGAACACGATACAGCCTTGACTTACTATAATTAGGTCCCTTTTGACAAATTGACTCATAGATAAGAAATATTTGGTATCTAATTAATAGACGTTGTTTAAAAATGCTGGCCGGATAAACGGTTAATAAAATGTCACTTTTTCTTCTATCAATTTATCAATAAATGATTTATTATAAGAGACGAAGAAAAATGTTACTCGCCCCTGTCCAGGGTGTCTCGTTGTGAAGTAAGAGGACAATAACTCAGAGGGACGGCCCAGTTTCAGGAAAAACAAAGGTGGGTGATATATTTGTTACTTATCGGTAGTGACACTACGATATCCAGGATAATGGGATAAAAATTGAATTGAATTAATGACCGATTTCTTCATAAAAAGTGTGTGTAGTCCACGCATGCGATGCCGCAAGCAGTAGTTTATTATAAATGACTATTCAGTGCTATTCTGGAGTAAAACGGCACTTACTTTTTTTTTATGGAAATGAATGATGTGACGAGCTTGTCCGTCACCTGATGTTAAGCGACATGGCCAACCATAATAGTTGCACCAGTGTCATTCGGAACTTCATAATTATATAGTTTCACGTGACACTGTACTGAGCAGTGAGCACGTCATCCTGAGACATCACACAGTCTAGAAATAAGATTACTAGATTGTGTGATCAGGTCATAAAGTCTCATTTGCCCAGTAATTTCCAAACTACAATTACCTTCAAACCAGAACACAGTAGTACTTGTACACTACTGCTTGGCGGCAGAATAACTGGCAAAAGGTGGTACCTACCTAGACGAACTTTGCAGAATGACCTACCACCTAGTACTACTACAACCATATTTATGCACGTTATTTAAAAATTTATGGAGTAGCTGAAAGAAAAACATATTTGAAATCATGGAGGTCCTACGGTCAGGAAGACTAACTCCTTAGATTTCCCCTCAGGGGTGGCGTAGGTAAGGTCAACGCCGCGCCGACGCGGACGATGCCTTCGAAAACATCCTTTCCATTGTGCTCATTTGTTTTGTTACTATGTTTATTGCTTCACTCATTGTTTAATTTTATTGCATTACTATTTCCGGAATGGACAAATTCTCTTTCTGCTGAATAGCTGAAATCTGGATCCATTTGTTCTAGGTTTGTTTACGTTTCAAAGCATGTTTGTATTTTATCTGAATTTACCTTGAGTGTCAAATAAAAGAGGAGTTACATTGACTGTTGATTGAGAGTTGAAAAGAATTAATTTTTTACACCTCAGCACGAGCAGAATGTTTAGAAAATTGAGACTCATTCGTAAGTAAGTACATAGACTCTTTACTACAAAAAAAACAAGTTTTGATGGCCGTACACAATATTCGATTGTTAATATGGAAAAAAGGCACAAAAAATTTTGTTTCCTTCCCATCAAATTCCCATCGACTCTAACATTATGCCAACATTATTGTTTCAATGAATGAATGAATGAATGTCATTTTATACACTACTGTTGTAGGCATGCTTCAACTTTGTCTTTATTCTTTAAAAGAACTACCACAATATATGCCAAATACAATCTACACTATAACTTGCTAGAAAAAACATAAAAGCTGTATTCTGGCTTCATTGACCTATAAGCAATCCAAATACTCCAACCTTCTACCAGTAGGTACGTAGTACGTAGCCAGCATGCTGGCAGCATTGTCCTTACAATGCTGATTTCTTGTGCCAAATAAGTGCCAGCATTTTGGACAAGCGTTCCATCGACCACAGGCGCTCTGACAAGTTGTTTGTCAGCTTAGGTAAGATAATCACGCAATGTTATTCTACAACTTGCCATAAAATATTTTGCCCTCATTATCTCATCTTGTTACAATTACGACTGACTCGATATCCATTCATGCAAACAAACAAGTATGTTTGTCTTCCATGAGGTGCCCCTAACTAATTGCCCACTAAAGATCCTCGATATGAAATAGCGGAGGAAAAGCCTGTCGGCGACATCTTTGGGCACTACATGGAGATAATGAGACTATTTTATGATATTTTTATGACCCTAGTGTGAGGAGGTGGTTTACTACTTGTCAGGAACGAGTAATGGAAGTTAATGAACATTTTATGTAGAGCTACAACTCTGAACTTTTTATAGACCAGGTATAGGCAGTTAAAACTTTGTTATGTGTTTGGACACGCAAGTGAACAGTTTCGATCTAAAATAATAGCTCGGGAATTGTATTTCCAAGTTTTCTATGAGATAGTGGAATAGTAAACGCCTCTGAGAGACGGTCGGACATTGCAAAAATCACTCTTAGGTAGGTGGTCAAAGTGTATTAGTAATTTTTTAAGTTCGTCTAGGTAGGTACCACCGCTTTGCCAGTTATTCCTCCTCTAAGCAGTAGTGTGCAAGCACTACTGTGTTGTGTGGGTTGAAAGGCACTGTAGTTAGTGAAATTACTAGGCTAATGAGACTATGACCTGATCTCACAGTTTAATAATCTGATTACTAGACTTGACGTCTCAGGATGAAGTGTGCAATGCAATGTAATTGCGAAACTTTACTGGTTCAAAATCTGTGGGTTTATTATTATTATTACGTCTCGTCATTAGCATAACCAAAACCAATTTTATAAAAAACTAAGTTCTAATTACTACTATTTAAAATTTTAATTGTTTATATGGCTATTGCGGCTACAGCCCAAAATCCAAACACTCAAACTTCTTGCGTAGCAACTCTACGCCGCGCGCCGCGCTAATTTGTTGACAGCCGCAAATTTTTGTTCATAGACTATTTTAAAAGCTTGGCTTGGAACTTAAGCTAGCCAATACGAGTTTTTTTTTCTGACAATTAATTTGAAAAGTTGTAAATGTTATTGCCAATCGAAAGTGGGCTAACGATCCCACGTGTTCCATACTTACTTGGACTAGTTAACCGATACAAAGAGCTCCTTTGATTTAGGTAACTACAACTACCCAACATACGGTACTCCTAAAAGAGTCGTATGTGATAAAGTACAGTTTTCCTAATTTAAACCTTGATGCCTTTTTGTTAAAGCTGAATTTTGGTCCAGTTTCCAAGAGTGTTTGGTAGTTTTTGGTGATATTGTTAGCTGTTGAGTAATTCGGTAGTTAATCAGTTTAAGTGTAATTTTTATTACAGGCGCGTGTGTGTGTTATGATTATGGTTTAATTACTATTAAGAGTATGTTTTAGTTCATTGATGGTCTGGTCCTTGAGTTTATGTGCGCAGTTTAGAAGCTTTTTACGCCTGAAACTTAACATAATTTTTTACAGTACAATACATTTGGGCTTTATTAAATTAACTGTGCAGTTTGGTACTGACAGGTCTTCCTTATCAATATTTTGTCTTACGTAATAGATGGGTTCGAACAATACCTATTTGTATTTTTGATTAAATAAATAAATAAATATGTGTGGACAATTCACACAGCGCCATCTAGCCCCAAACTAAGCCTAGCTTGTACTATGGGAAACAGATAACTGATACAATACTTATATACTGTTTTTGATTAACTCGCGGAATCGAATCTGTATTTTAATGTAAGTATATATAATTATCGAGTCACTGATGTTTCTCACTGTTTGGACATTAGATCCCTAGAGATAAGCAAAAGAAATAGATAACTTCATTTATTATAGGTTTTACTACATTTTTTATAATGCTAAAATGGGCATACGTTTGACAACAACTCACCCGATAGTGATGAAGCTGTCTAATGTGAAAAGACCCAGGTAATACCTAGGAGGGAATACTGTTGCGAGAGCATTCCATTTCAACATAATCTAGTTTTGTTAATCAATCTAGTAAATATCTACGTATTATAGAAATCTATCCATGACCGATGTATATAAATGCAATTATTGCAAGAATCCATTAACTATATCGCAGTACATAAACTATCGACAACACAAGGTCTCAACTCTCAATAGACAGAAGTAAAATATGAACTACTAAAGAGTACTCAAAGGCCATATCTAATGTAAGCGATGGTCTAATTACAGCCAGATGTGAATCTGCTGCCGATATGCCACTGATACTCTTGTGCAACTTTATATTTGTAGTACTGTAGGTATATGTATAAAGTTGTTACAACAAAAAATACTACAATAAATAACAGAAATCAGTTTTGAAATGGTTCAAAACTCATTTTTTTTTTTATGAGAATGAATGACGTGACGAGTTGGTCGTTCACCTGATGTTAAGCAATACGGCCGCCCATAAAAGTTGCAGTGTCACTCGGAACTTTAAAATAATAAAGTTTTGCGTGACACTGCACTGCGCACGTCATCCTGAGACATCACACAGTTTAGTAATCATAATCATAATCATTTATTTCTCTCATACCTACACACATCACACAGTCTAGTAATCAGATTACTACACTGTGTAATCAGGTCATAAAGTCTCATTTGCCCAGTAATTTCACTAGCTACAATGCCTTTCAAACCTAAACACAGTAGTGCTTGCACACTACTGCTTGGCGGCAGAATATTTGACAGAGCGGTGGTACCTACCTAGACGAACTTTGCAGAAAAGTTCTACCACCTAGTAAACCACCTAGTTTAACGACTATAAAATGAATAAAAGGCTCTTCCAGCATTATAGTATTTTGTCTTAGGTATAACCTGGGTCTCTTCCAGTTAATAGTGAACGGGCATCTCATGGAAAACCTCTCCACCTTAGACGACACCTTGATTTATAATGTGAGATTTAGACTTTGCCAAAAGTGTGCCCTTTTAAACATTTTAAAAAATTGCAAGGGTCTGAAAGTCTCAAGAAGCTTAGAACACACACTGATATTCTATAGTACCTTATTAATATCAGATCTTCAGCAGAAGAACAGGGTGACTCCACGATTAGATCTTGACTGTTCACTGTTCGGGGCATGAGTGTTAAACATTATAGCCAGCTTCGCCATGCAGCTGTGTGATGGCCTATACAGTGATACTCCTTGAGAGACTAGGAGGTCCGTGTCCCAGCTGTGGGACGGGCTATTGATGAATACATTGGGAAGCCCGCGTAAGGACATAGAATAAGCATTTGTCCTAAAATTTTTCATATAAAATTAAGTCCAACTTTTCAGGGAGAGTGTAAGTAAGTATTACTAGTTTTACTAACTGACGAGACATTATAATTCTGACGAGACATTTATTGTGTAATTTGGTTGTTGTGAGCTGCCAATATTTCCGCCGTGTAAAAAATAACAAACTAGCAAAGATCATGAGTAAACGAAGGCGACTCACCCCCGTATTCCAAAAAATTTCTCCAAAAATCCTTCACTTGACTTAACTTTGAGGGAAACTCAAAATACATCGCAACGTACATTGAGTTGACAGTTGCTTCGCTTCTCTCGTTTGAGAAAAATTTACGCAGAAATGTCAAATTGATTATTTATTGTCAACTAAAAATACCAAAACACAAAATGAGGTTAATTCGAGGTTGAGTCGAGTGGAGTAATCTCGAGGTTAATGTCTTAGAATATGGGGGTAAATATCACAAGATTAAACTAAAAACCTAAAAAGGCGGTATCATCAACTCCCTACAGTTCCCATTTAAAAGCAGAACCACGACATTTAGCCATAATGCTCAAACTAAAATTTTAATAGCTTAAGGCGGTTCCACACTAGCACCTAGGCTACATCAATCATGTTAACTAATGTGCACGAGGCCTTAGTTCAGACAAAGGTTACCACTTTGCGGATCATTTATTACGATGTTTAATGATGTAAGGATTCCAGGAGATTAAGTAAAAATAGATTGGGTATATGTGTACGCGTACCATGTTGGCTTTTTAGTGCTCTTTTATTAATGCGAATGAATTAATATTTTTGCGTATTTCTAACACTTTCTGAATTTGCCATAAGTAGGTATATTAAAATTGTTAAGATCCGAAATGAGGAGATCTGTACAAAGAAATAAAATGACGGATATGTAAGTATCTAGCTCTTAAAATTAGCATGATGAAATAACAGTGGGCAGGCAGCCACATCGCTCTTAGAACTGATAACCGGTGGGGAAGGTTTTCGAGTGGCTACTACGAACTGGAAGACGCAGCGTAGGCCGGTGGGCCGACGATCTGGTGAATGCTGCGGAGAGCCGATGGATGCAAGAGGCGAGGAGCCGCTTAAAGTGGCGCTCTCTGAGGGAGACCTGTGTGCAGTGGACGTTGTCAGGCTGCTGATGATGACAATGATGATAATATTTACAAAGCTTTGTCCTGAGTGATATTAACAGACACGACTTTCAGCTTAAACCAGGAGCCTACCTCTCTTAAAGTATTTCCGACTGAATTCAATAGTTTTCTAAATGATGTCGATAAAGCTTTAGGTATTGATTTTGATTCAGTTGCATTGGTTTTCCGTTGAAATCGTTTCTATAGTTTTATCAAGATTTCCCAGAATTCAGCTCAGATTACTTCGTTAAGCTTTCCGAGGCAAATAAGATTACCACAAGTTCCATAAATTGGTATCCAGCACAAAATGAAATTTATAAAATGAAGTGATGAAACCTAAAACTAATCCTTCACCTTTAACGAAACATAAATAAAGATTTCAAACGAATTTAAAGTAAATAAATGGACATTCAGACATTTCCAGAACTTTTCGTAGAACAAAACAAAATAGTTTCAGTTCGGACGAAATGGATCGATTTCTTTGTTGTCGTTACAATAATTCTAACCTGAAGGATACCACATTTGAGTCACTACTCACTTAAACTGTGAATTTATTGGGCGATCAAAGAAATTTTTGAAATAATTAACTCTTGGATACGTCGACCTAATTTCAACTTTACACTGATGGTTATAGAGTTGCGATTCATATCGACATTGTGAATGTTATTTCTATATAATGCATCTAGCTAATAAATTATCGCACTATACTTTGAGTTACTTTGTCGCAGTAAAAAGAGTCTATTGTTCACTGCGTTTGACAAGAAAGTTGAGACAAGTTTCAAGCGCAAAGGTTGTAGTTTTCAAATGAAGTGCTGGAAAGTATAAACGATTACAAGTGAGGACAAAATAAACTATACGTTTGTGAGTCACTCGGAATTGGGTTACAACTCGAGTGTTACTACTGCGGATGACTCATGTAAGCTATTGTATCACTTTTTAGATTAGTTTACGGTTTATTTACTTTTAACATTCATTTGTAATGATTTATTGATCTTTTGAAGTGTACAGACAGTGTGTCATACAGTATAGTTAATGTTATGATATGAGTTATGATGAGTCCTGTATTTTTTTTTTTAGTTAAACTCTATTATTATTTTATTCTTTTTTGCTATAAGTCGTGACGTTATTCGTTTAGTTCAAGAAATCGCAGTAAGTATTTCAGAATGAAAATCAATCCTCTAATTTTACCAGTCCTTGGAAAATGCAAAGGTAGTCAAAGTTGTCGACGAATTAATGTGACATGGAGAAAAAAGTTGCAATGTTTACAGCCATTCTGAACGAATTCTTAATGACATCAAATTACAAATAATTTTAAAAGTAGGGGTACCGTAAAATAGGAAACAATCAGCTGTTATGACTTAATACTAGTAGGTGCTAGGGTACTAGAGAAGACCCGATATCCATTCATCTGGAAAGAATGCTTGAATTGAGTTTACTTTTAAATAAAAGTTACAGTAAGTTACTGTTATGGGCGGCCGTGTTGTTTAAAATCAGGTGAACGACCAGCTCCTCACGTCATTTAATCTCATTAAAAAATAGAGCTTACTATGGGTTTGATTGGAATCCTTTGAATGGAACGAACGATGGCTTTCCATATTAAGATAACTGGTTTTAATTCTAACTCAATGATAGGTAATAGGTAGAGAGTTGGAGACCACTTTTAAACAACATTTACTTACAGCAGGTACTTTACCCACGCAGTATATTTCCATAATAAATTACCAATAAGCCCAAAATGAATAATCCAACTACAAATAACTATGACACGTGACAAATTTAATATCGCCATCGCCGTCACGTCGCTCGCTCCGCTCACAGCCCGAACTGTCGCCCAATTAAAATAAAACCGAAACACACCTCATTATGTCATTCTCCACCATTAATATATGGGCTTTACTACCACACTTTATACTTGTCTGAAAATTTTTAAGCTATACTCTTTTGTCACGTTTTAGTTACAAAATAATTTTGTCTATCTGCAAAGGAAATTACACTCTACCTTTTAGGCGCTAAGGCGAAAATAAATGTAATGTTCCAACGGTAAGTCAGTCCCCAAATGTTTGACTTCAAATAGGAATTAGTAACGCGCAGTAATTTAACATATTGTCTACCGTCACGGCCGCTTACTACTGCTAACAGACCTATCTATAATTTAAACTTTAAGCTCTCATTATCAAAGCTGAAATTCTAAAAGCAAATACAATATGATGTTAGTCGAAATGTGATTATAAATAGACAAAATTTCATCTTCGTCATTAAAAAAATAGAGATGGAATAAAGAGGTGACTATATTAGTCGGTGACGTAATCGGTTTGTGTCCAAACAGTATCATTAATTTTCAGTATTAATATTTTTTTAACAATAATTATGACTTTCTGGTATCTATTTACCATCATAAACTTTGAACAAATAACAACATAGCCTAGCCCATAGACATCTTTCTTCCCATTCTCGTTTAGGCAAGTGGTCAGCCCTGATGTCAGAATTTTTAGGCCGCCTGAAGGCTTCTGACTTGGCTTAACGACTATTGTCTTACGACAACAGCCGGGACCGAAGGCTTAACGTGCCCTCCGAAGCACGGTAGCGCTTATTTGTAAATACCAACTTTTTGCTGTAGCGGCCACCCATCATAGTAGTGACCGCAGCGAACGTTGCTTAACTTTACCGATCAGTTAGGAATGGCTAGTCGTGCTTCGCTATGAGCGCTACGACATCTTTTAAGAAAGCAGTTTGATCGTCGTCGTTGATTAGTCTAAAAACTTTATTCCTATAAGTACCTACCAAATCATAATGCAATTCTTTACCTAACCTTAATTGCCATCCTTTGATTTCTAAATCAAGTTCTTTTAGGGAAACATCGGAATAGAAATTGCGCACTCATCCAAAAGTACCAATTCCTTGACACTTCTAGCTCAAATGATAACCCCGGACAAAACCATTCTATTATAGATGCCATCTTAATGCGCTACCCATTATAATTGGCATAATTTTCAAAATAATCAAGTGTCAAAACCAATGGCATCAAAAGGAAAGGAATTGTGGGCGTAATCAGGAGTGAAAGAGGGGGTATAAGGTCGTCTGAAACATCAAATAATAAGCTACCTATGCCACTAACAGCGATCCAAATTAAAATACTTGAACTCGGAATAAGCCACAAAAATCTAGAAAATTGTAAATCCCTTTATTTATTATAATTATTTACTGGGTAAATAGAAAATGTGACGTTTTTAATAGCATCACAATTTTATTTCGGTTTACAACGGCTAATTTTACATATAATTTTTTTCAAACATTTTAATTTATTTTTTGCTGTTGAAGAATTTGTATCAGCGGCTATTTGATTGGAATTGCTGCATTTGACTTGTAAAGACCACATTGAAAAAATATTTCTATGAACAAATTGCACCAAGTTATACTTTTTCAGTTAAGGTTAATATTGTCCACAGCCCTTATTAAGAGTTTCGCTTCAAGTTTTATAGTGCAAACAGCTAATAAGGAATACTTTGCATCCTTGTTATCACTTGCCAGCTAACTATAACTTGTAAGTATTAAAGTCTAGACATGATCACTCAACAACAGAGGAGAAAGTACTTAAGTAATTAAATTTAAAAAGAGACCGTTTTTTCCCTTACTCTTTTCTTGTCCCTCCACCTTGCCCTAACTAAGACCCTGCAATAAAATCTATTATTTAAAATCAATCTCTGAAACGGAATAATTTTCTCGTGAAACGGGCCCGACTATTATGCTTTGAGTGTCTGGAAACATATTTTAGGCATTCAGTTCTGATTCTGTCAAACCATTTGAATTTGTACCTCTTAGGATCTAAATATTAATTATGTATTTCAAGTTAAGATGTTTTATCTAAATTTGTGACTGGTTATGACTTTAATGGGCTAGATATTTTAGTATAAGGTGTATTATAATATAATTATAACGAGTTAGTTTGAGTAATAAAGACACATTGCCCACTAGGAAGATTAAAAAAAATTATAACGAGATAAATTTTACAAGAATACTAATTGTGTATACAGAAAAAAAATGAGTGTGTGCATGTATTAGAAACCAGATTGCTTACTTGCTTCGGTAACATTATTTTGTAAAGATGATTAAAAATTTTTGTTTTTACATTGAACTCTGGAAATAGGCGTATTTTATTCCATTCGTAATTTAAAAAACTGTATTTGACTTTTAAGAAAATTAAAGGACTGTTTCAAAACAATTCGGTAGACTGAATGTACATTTTTATTATTGTACTTTTAAAGCAAACTTTGGTCGCGGAGTTTCGAGCGGATAGTACCCCTGAGGGGTCAAACTTCCGATTTGACTGAATAGCCGAACACTGCGCGAATTGCGGAACAATCCCTCGTTTGGGAATGAATGGAAAATGTACATTTCCCAAAGAAAACATAAGACAGATATTGCGTACGGGAACGGAGAAGAAACGAAGCAAGTTCAAGTAAAAGCCCTCTATATACGATTATCTACCACAGATATTAAAATAGTAGTACCTACTACTATACTAAGTGTTAGGACTTTTTTGCGGTTTGTTTAGGTAGGTATTATTTGCCAGTTATTCTTCCACCAAGCAGTAGTGTGCAAGTACTAATGTATTCCAGTTTGAAGAGCAAGTAACACTAGTGCCTTTTTGCTTAATGCTTATTTGTTTAATAATTGTTGTAGTATAATAAAATAATAATAATAAAATAATAAATTAATAATAGTAAAATAATAATAGTAAATTTTATACTATGAATTTTTAGTTCTTTTATAATCTAAGTAGGTAATTGAGTTGAATAAAGTTCCTAGTGCAAATACAATGAAGTACACAATACACATACACTGCATCATTATTTAATTCTTAATAGAAGTAAAATATTTGGCTGCATGTCTGCTTGTTTGTAACGTTGCCACCAAAACGGCTGAACTAACTTGTATAAAAATTTTCTCTAAGATTACTTGTCTAACCTCTATCCTCTATCAACATGGAATTCTTTTTGTCCCGAATAATTATGATTTCGAGGGGATTTTTTGTTTAATTAGGTCAAAATCAAGCGAAGTCGCGTATTTAAATTTTATGTATTATACCTAGGTTGAATAAGTTGTTAGATAAATAGGACTTCTAGGTAGCCTTTATTTAGTAACTTCATAAAGTAGGTACCTCTATTATTTGACGACAGACACAAAATATGCAACAATTAACCTCCCGTATTATACAATCCAGTGCGGCAAATCCAACAAAACTCGTTCTAATTAACAACATTTCTCGTGGAAGCCTAAGGCCTCGAATATTACTTATTATAATACACCATTCCGATTGCTTACCGAAAGCACGTTGTTATAAAATGCTGGCAGTAGCTCTACTTACTTTACATACTCACGTTCTATCTAAAAGTTTATAATTGTAATAAAAACAAGTCTTGCCTTACGTTTGATTACTGAGAATGAATGATGAATTCATTTAGCTAATTCTCTATATTACGATAAAATATATTTATGTTTTAATAAGTACATTACTTACAGGTCAATCAAAATTAATATTATAAAAAAATGTGTAAAAAAATCTATTTCTTGTGTATATAAATAGTCTTAAAAGTAGTAGTGTAATTGTGACTCATCTTCAATTGGAAATCGTAGATATCTAACATTACAGTAATGGGTTGTGTTTGTTTGTTAATATAAATTTTAAAATACAAAAGCTGAGTTACTGCCTATTCTTTATAATGTTGACAAAGGCTTGTTGCATTGGAGTTGACGGGCTCGCTGTGTTTCTTCGGAAATTTTCCTACTAAATTAATTTAAACTTTGGGGTAAAACAATTTTTTGGGGCGCAGTTGGACCCGCGGGCGAATCGCCGAAGTGTGAATAAAGTATGCGCGGCCACATTATAATAGAATAAAGAAAAAAGAAAGAAAATGAGTTTATTGAGCATATCAATATATTTAAGGCGCAAGTAACATTAAAATTAAAAACAAAAAATAAACAAATGTTATCAATATGCTCGAAAGGAGCAAGTTCAGTATAATGTTGTGAATACAAGCTTCACAGCGCTGGTTTACAACTGACTCCTTTCATATACCTAATTCTAATACCCTCTCTACCAGAAAGATAAGTGATAGAAAATCAATCAAATCTTGAAAGTCTTGTAAAATTAGTATACTTATAAAATTATAATGCACGATAATCTACACAAAATAGTGTAGATAAGTTCATTGATAATGTACAGGTACATAATGGAATAATTTTACAAATTAAAATCATAACCACTTTTTGGCGAAATCGTAATAATATTGTTTGATTGTTTGTTATAATAGCATCAATAACAACGCAGGCGTTACAAATCATAACCCTAACTAAAAACATACTTTACTGGATCGCATCTAAATCGTTATATTCCTTACTGGCTATTACGATTTACTGTGACTTTGATATAAAAGCAAAGTTATGTTTTAGTTAATCAAAACGTACTTTGTTAATAAAATGGTGCATGCGGAATTGAGAATTCGCCAACCGCCGCGGCTTCAACTTTCTGAATCCTTTACTGAACGGAAAACGAATTGAAAAATGTGTCGGTAAATAAGAAAGATGGAAGTTTGAATTATTGATCAAGTGCAAAGGAGAGCGGTCTGTGTTATTTGAACGTTAGGTTTTACATTTACGGGAGTGAACCGATATTTCTTCGTATCTTGGGCATTGATTTTGCTGCTTGCCCATACACAGTTGTGATATGATAGTTCATTTTCATCATGCTCAGAAGGAAGTTTTTGTTGAGTATTTTATTTTTGTACTACATAGAACTGATTACAAAACCAATAGGTGATAAATATTATCCAACCGATGGGGAAGAAAGGTTCTCGAGTGGCGACCACGAACCGGAAGACGCAAGACCGGAAGACGTAGGCTGGACCGACGACCCTAGTCACTTAGATGACAAAAACCTCTTCTAACTCCTAACTTTCTCTTTCACAGAAAATATATTCATTCTCAAATCAACACTCAGCAAAGTTGTCTAACTTTCTCATCAGTATACGAAACAATAGATCAAACAAATAAGCAGAAGTTCCGTGAGGTTTTACAATTAAATGATCAAATCGTCATTTCCGGTGGAGATTGCGAACGGGCGCAGATCCAAATGAAACGTTACGGCAGTACATCGTTTTACAATGTTTGCAGGCAGCTAATTTAAAAAGTTGAAATGGTATCCACAGAATACCGAAAGAGCGATGTATTTTAACAAATGAATTAAACTTCAGAAGCGTGCATGCGCGTGTGTTTTCCATAGCAATAATTAGTTATTGCTTTAAATTATTATTATTAAACCTTACAGTTTGAGGTTTCTATGATGTATAACACCTTGGAGGAAACTCATGCCCGTCTGCACTAAACTTTGGCAGCTGACTCCTACCTGCAGTGCATTATTATGGGTGTGTCCTAGCCTAGAGAGATGATTCTGAACTTCTGTCAAAGATTAGTACAAACGTGTGCCAGTTATTACACGAGTCCCAACATTCCAATAAAAAAATCTGAGAATGGGATTGGAAACTACGACAATGATTTAATTTCTCTCACATTGCTCGGTTCTGTACCACGACAAAAATTTCCTTGTATTTTGTTTAATGTACTCAATGCATAAATACTTGTCTACCAATATTTAGTTATTATACTGTTTTATACTGAGTCCAAGATGGCCGCCGGAAATTGCTATAGCCCCGTAATGAATCTAACGTAATGGAAATAATGGATCTGTTTTTATTAGTGCGTGTCATTGTAAGAGCGACTCATTTAGTCGCACGTGCAAGGCTAAAATAATATATTGGGGACATGTGTCATTATGTTATTTTAATTATCATTTTATAATAATATTAATACCACAAAGCCTGAAAACAAAAGTTTTCAATCAATGTGTGTTGCCAGTGATGACTTATGGAACTGAGACGTGGTCTCTAACTGTTGGCCTCATTACTAAGCTCAAAGTCGCGCAACGAGCTATGGAGAGAGCAATGCTCGGTGTTTCCCTGCGAGATAGGATCCGAAATGAGGAGATCCGCAGGAGAACTAAAGTGACCGATGTAGCTCTTAGGATTAGCAAGTTGAAATGGCAATGGGCAGGCCACATCGCTCGTAGAACTGACAACCGATGGGGAAGAAAGGTTCTCGAATGGCGACCACGAACTGGAAGACGCAGCGTAGGACGGCCCCACTAGGTGGACCGACGACCTGGTGAAAGCCGCGGGGAGCCGATGGATGGAGGAGGTGAGCAGCCGCTCTAAGTGGCGCTCCCGGGGGAAGGCCTATGTTTAGCAGTAGACGTCATCAGGCTGTTAATGATGAATGATGATGAATAATATTTATTGATCATTGATTAAGTCATAAATCAAGAACTAAAGTGACCGATAAAGGTCGCTCTTAGAATTAGCAAGTTGAAATGGCAATTGGTCAGGTCACATCGCTCGCAGAACTGTGACAACTGATGGGAAAGAGATGATCTCGCGTGCGAACGAGCCGGAAGACGTAGCGTAGGCCGGCACCCCACTAGGTGGACCGAGGATCTGGTGAAAACCGCGGAAGCCAATGGATGTAGGAGGCAAGCAACTACACCAAGTACTTTTTTCAACAGGTTTGGCTGTGGACGTATTCAGGCTGGTGATGATGATCAAGTCTCAAGCGAATTTTCTGCTGTACTATTAGAGCCTGACGTTTATGAATGTGGTTAATAGGCATAAGTATCAAAATTTTTTTTTGTCTTGGTTTAGACTTCGCCGTCGTCTTAGTGGATACTTCAATAGCTTCATTACGATTACATAGTACTAATTACATTACATCTATGACAATTTAAGGCATTTTATTTTATCTAAATTGAAATAAAATCAGCTATACTTAATTTAACATTTTTATCTAAGTACCAAAAAACAAACTTCACAAAAAACGCCAAAACTACAAGTATTCAAAAACAAACAAAATTGGAATGCCAGTGATTCGTCCACACGCGAACATAAAGCCAGATTAAGTTTTTAATTACTCGAAACTGGCAGCACCGACGGATGCCAGACATACCCGGTATTGGCACGCGATTGTTGACCGATGGATGGCAACCCACGGCAGGCAGGTTATCATGTCTGTATGTAGGATAGAGGAATATTTTTACTTCACCAGTAAGTCTTCCAGATTCGCGCCTTTGACATCAAGCATTTAAAGAAAAGGAAGATTGTAATCCAGAAATGGTAACGACGTTATCTCAACATTCAATCCTTAAGCACACATCATTTTTCACATAGTCCAACCACTCTTTTTTTGGTCTTCCTCTACCCATTGAATAAGTAGGTACTTAGAAGGTAAGTTTCCAAGCAAAAACAACGCCTTTTCAAAACCACAGAGCTAGAATTCATTACATTCTATCTCTATGCTCAAAACGCACATAAACTCGCTGTGTGCTGCAGCTGTGTTGCCTCGACACACACACAGACGCGAACGTTAGTGCGTGATTTGTTTTCACTATTTTTGGTATTCTAAGTAGACGATTTAAACAAGAAAATGAATAGCTTACCAGTGGGGCCATTCATGGCTCCAATTGAACGGCTTACATTTCGCGAATGTAAGTTGGTTTCTATAAGTAGTTATTGTACGTCCTCTACCTTCTTTATCATTGACATTTATATTCAAAGCTCTCTTGGTGACATGGCTTTTATCCCTCCGACCACGAACATGTTTATGTTATGGAGTATCACTCCCTTGAACATAACTCCTTATTGTCTACCAATCCACTTTAAGACACAAAATTTCATGTAAATTCCCCACAGCACTATATCATACCGTAATATAATGGAGGCTTCATTACAAAACGACTTAAACAATCATGTATAATGATACCCGAGCAGGGTTGGCCCAAATAAAGCTATAAATTCTACAATTACAGAAATTTTGGCAGAGAACCCTGTTAGCTAATAGAAATAAAATGTTTGTTTACGTATTCTGTCTATTAGCACTTTTTGAACTATTTTGTTGGCGGTATGGAGTATATAATAAAATATAAAAGATATTTCCTACCCCAACATAGCCCATAGTGACACTGCAACACTGATTGTCAAGTTATGATAATTATTTTGTAAATTTGTTGTACTTAATTGATTTGGTGTTGAATAAATGATTTCTATTCTATTCTATTCCATGTTAGGGTAGGAAATATCCAGCGAATGGCAAAACCATTCTACTTGGTCTTACAATACCTGTGATAACCAAGATTTTGTGAGTTGTGATTATGGAATACACCCCCCTAATTGGGGAGGCTTATGGTTCTTCAATGGATAAAAAAGGGTGATAATGTGAAGAAGAAACCTGATTAGAGTATATTTAAGTATACTCATATATAATCTAGTGCGAAAAAAATCTTAATTCATAAGCATTAATTTAACAAGATTTTTTCTTCCTATATGATAACCAGTTACCAAAGGTGGTATTCTAACTGGAACAAAACAAAATTGTCTTCGTTCCATATAAATAAAAATAGCACCATAGGGAATGATATTAATGAAGCCCCTTGAAAAATTGAGTTTCATGAAGTTCTAACAATAACCTCCAATTTGCTTAGAAGAACTTTTATCATAGTCTCTATTAAACTTTAAAAAGGGTTATTCCAAGCCAGACGACTGTTATATCCATAAAGTAATTGAAAGCACCGAGGGAGGCCGGGGGTAAAAGCTAGTGCGCAATAAATCAGTCCGGCGGACGGTAGAGAAACGCCTTTGCGTTGCACACGCGGACATACGAACAAAATTTTATATACATTTCACATGGGAAAGCGAAAAGTATGCGGATTTTATGGGAGTTAAGTGAATGATGATTGTTTTTGGTGTTCGTGCTACGCCTTTCGGTAGTGAGGACAAATTAGTGCAGGGCTTTTTCGCACTTTCTGCAGATAGGCAATATTCGTTCGATTTTTTAAATATTAGAAGTTATAGGCGCTTGCCGTTTTAAATACGAATACCTACCAATTTTCCGCCGGATCCCTTAATTTTCTGGGATAAAAAGTAACATATATACTTATGTGTCGGATAAATTAATCGTTGTGAAGAAGTTCATTTAAATCGCTTCAGCCAATTTCCTAGAGAAATCTCACAAACAAATAACTATGCAAACAAGCTGAAATCTTTTATAGTATTAGAGGTAAATAATATTATAGTTATACCTAAACTTTTAGACTCGTGGCGCAATACGAGCTAAGTTGAAGGTGCATTGTTGCAAGATTTCCTAAAATTGCCTCTGAAAGCAAGAAAGAAAGAAAATACATTCATTCAGGACATCACACAATATTACATTCCATACAACGGGAGAAGAGCACAAATAATAGGTATCGTAAAAAGGAAATGTTGCGTGACGTCACTGACAGATCTCAATAACAGATTTTCAGTCAGAATCCATCATCATGACAACACGATCTTCAGCACAAATAAAACCTCAATATCCAACAATTAAAAAAAAAATCTCTGCCTCTGTAAAGATATTAACGGTATTATGAAGTGTGGCTTACACTTTAAAATCATTCCTCTGCCTCTGCGGAGTGAATCTTCTGCACCTCCCTGTACTATTTTCCTTGTGTGTGTCGTGTGTGTGTGTTGCTCTTATATGAATGTAGTCATTATGTATAGTTATAACCTACAATTTTTAACACCATAACCTAGCAGCCGAACCTCAAAACAAGCCAGCGGGAGATTCAATAACCATTATCTCATACGCGCGGGCTCGCACGGTAATGGCTCCGTGCCACGGTCTATTAAACAGATTATTATGTCACGATTATTATGCCGATCTACACTGAGTTGTGGATGGGCTGCGTGTACAGATCAACGTAAAACTGGAATTTTATTAAATGTTACTTAGACTTCTTTTAAGTACGTTCTAAGTTTTGATTAATCAGCCCATTAGTTGGTTCTAACCAACCAAGCTCTCCATTAAGCGCTGTAGGTTGCAGATTCGATTCTCCACACATTTTTGTGTGAAAGTATTCTACCCGTTATTTAGCTTCCATAATACAAAGCTAGATGGCGTTGTGTGAAATGTCCACACAGAGCGAAAAAAACGCTTCGCCATCTACAGGCGTCATTTATTTCAATGCTCTGTGAATGTCCATAACAATATTTTCAATAAACAAGTTAAATTAACACTTGCAGGAGATTGATTATGTTTTAGGAATGAGAAAGTTCTGTCTGAGGTGTTGGGAAATACCACGACGAAGTTTATTAATATTTCTCTACTTTAATTATAAAAGCAAAACGTTGTCTATTTGTTCGTTTGATTATTTATGTTGCTTTTACGTCAAAACAGCTAACACAACAAACTGAAATCTTACGCTATCAATATCTTTTTATCCTGGAAAAGTGGGTTCCTGCAGGAACACAAGACTGAGTTGACGAGCTTTCCTCGTTTCTGCAGTAGATTGCCAGTTTACTGCACAACAAGTGTTACTTACTTTCCGTTCAAAATAATGACTACTTACATTTTCACTAACACTTACTTATGTTTTGAGTTATCTCATAGCACATTTTAACTTACTTATACATATTAGAAAAACAAAATAAAAACAAAACAAAATTAACCATTTAATCTTTCTTCAAATATTAAACTCTTAGTCCTATTTCACCAGCGGGGCTACCGTTTCGGCTACGTACACCGGTCATTATCCGGAATTGCCCATTATTGTTTGCCTATCCCACTCGACGAAAATACTCATTTACCTGCGACAATGTGCGTAATCACCGACTGAGTGATTTGAGTTATGGCCTGGTGCCATTAAGGTAATCACAAATTGTAGCGGAGTATCAATATTTACTACAACAACAAAGCGCCTGTTTCCCTGGCTAGGGAGGAATCTGCAAGAAAAAATAATAATAAAAGGAAGCTAACCCTATAAATTTCAAGTCTCAATGTAGGCAGACCCCCCACTAGGTGGACCGACGACCTGGTGAAAACCGCAGGGAGCCGATGGATGCAGGAGGCGAACAGCCGCTTAAAGTGGCGCTCTCTGAGGGATGGCTATGTTCAGCAGTGGATGTTTACGGGCTGTTGATGATGATGATGATGATGATGATGGATCTCTACGTCCAGCGGTTCGGGCTGTAGATAGATAAATAAATTCTTTACTGACACCGAAATAACAAAAATAAAATAAACAAGAAGGCTTACCAGCTATGGGTTACGATGGGTGGTCTGATTGTTGAAAGCAGCTAATTTCACTAGCTGCTTTGCAGGGACCTAGTGAAGTTCTAGCTATTGAAATTACTGAGCAAATGAGACTTTAAGACCTTATCACACAGTGTAGTAATCTGACTTTATCAAATAACATTATTATCTTATTGTTGACTGCTTGTGTATGAGGTAGGGTAGTAATATTTTAATATCTGTGGTATGAGAGAAATAAATGATTATGATTACTAAACTGTGTGATGTCTCAAGATGACGTGCGCAGTGCAGTGTCACGCGAAACTTTATTATTTTGAAGTTCCGAGTGACACTGCAACTGTTATGGTCAGCCGTATCGCTTAACATCAAGTGAAGGACCAGCTCGTCATAGAAACAAATCTCTTCCAGGCAACTTTTAGCCCTTACCTTTTTAGGCTGACGTTGTTTGTCAGTCAGTCAGCGCAAAGCCTTTTATAACACCTGATGTTAAGCGCCAATGTGGTAGCCGATGTACCACGCTCTCTTATAAGAAACCTGACTCTCTTCTTGATAACATTTAAATTATATCTATTCGAAAACACAAACGCTGGCATAGAGTTCCACTCAGCCCTCTACCTACTAGATATTGGCGGCGTCCATCGCCAGATAATCTGCTGCCAAGCAGTAATGTGCAAGCAGTATTGTGTTCAAGGTCTCTACCATAGCCAGTAAAACTATTCAGCGTAATATGAAACTTTGTGACCTAGAAATCACATTAGTCGACTCATTTGTCTCAGGATGACGTCTGCAAAGCAGTTTCAGTTGTCACACATAAACATATACCGTCTTACCACAAAAATAATTTTAAACATCGCTTAGATACATGTTTTGTTAGACAGCGTCTAAAAGTTAAATGCTCCTTAAACGGATGTTTTATTTTTGTCACTACAAAATCATGTTTATACCGTGTTTACTTAAACACTGTCTAACTCGATCCACATTTTTTAAATAAGGTGATATTATACGAATAGTTTCAGTCCGCGCAGAACTCATTTTGTAAATCCAATACATGTTAGCGTCATAGCTGTGACCATAGAAAAAACGGAACGTTATTAGCGTGAAGTTTGACTGTGTGTGTTATGGTGACAGCGACAGTTAAACACCTCTTAAACTAAGGGTTGAGTATGTTTAATTTTTAGCACGTGTTTAACGCCCGTCTTAAACGAGTGTTAGGCGCGGATTTGTGGTATGGAATTCATGAAACAACTGTTCAACAAGTGTTTAAGGCGCGTCTAAATCTTTTGTGGTGAGACGGATAGATCCTATAAAATGTGCACACAAATTATAATTTAAAGTTCAGGCACAGCCACTGTTATGAACCGTGACGCTAAATATCAGACAAATGACCAGCTCACCAAGTTACTTATTTACAAACAAAAAGTATGTACAAGCATGGTCGTACTATCACGTCCATGAGTACAAGTTTTGCTTAATTTGGGAGCTAGCTGTGAGTTTCCAGAAATATCTAGCCTCAAAGTAAACAACGCTTGTCCTAAGGGAACCACATATGCTATATAGGTACATAGAATGCAATTTAAAATACACAGGCAGAACAAACATCAGTTTCCATCATCAATGTTTGAAATTGATAAACACGAGGCAAGCAATCGATCTGAGGGTAGCTTCCAGACTTCTAAATTAGAAGTCTGAAAGCTATTAAAGTCTAATGGGACCCTACGGCCTTATTAACAAACGTGGAGTAACTTTGGATTAGTTACTCCAACTTTTGTCTATTTTTGTCATTCGAATATCGAACTTGATCGAAAGAGACAAAAGGTGGTTTAACTAGTCCAAGGTTTATTAATAAGGCTACTTGACTTAAGACATACAGACAGTCAATATTTCTAAGAACGATAAGGTTTAAATTCATATAATAAATATTTCAGCCTCAGATAAAGTACCTAATAGCTTAAAATGTCTTTGGTGCTAGTAGTCAAATGTGTGTCAAAGATAAATTAAATAGAATAGATATAAACAAACTATAAAACACACGAATGTCCTCGGAGATGTAGTTATGTATAGGTTTTACTAATCGCAACGTACGGCTGGCGAAGGGCACTTGATTTTAGTTCAAAAGAATAGTGTGGATAAGTATAAAAAAGAAACTGAATCGTTAATTAAAACATTTTTTTGTAAATGTTTATTTTAGATTTGTGTACTTGCTCATTGAATCCTTGTTTCTATTTAATATTTTTAATTGACAAAAATGAACTTGTTATGAACCAACACTGTTTTAGGGACTCTGCATTATCTGTGATAATGCCGAGCATAACTATAAGAGTTTTCGTATGAAGGTATTGCAATTTAGTTTCTTATTTTCTGTGGCAGTCTCTATCCTTATTTTTGATGAGCTGTCTAACGTGTCTTAGGAAATATAGAGGACGTGTAGGCAATTAAAAAAAATCAATATTATTATTATTTTGAGAATATCCACACAATCCTAGCGCTCGAAATACGTGTCATCGAGTGCAGAGTGCGTCTCTAGTCACACGCGTTGTGTTCTGACCTAATTCCCTGCTCTATCTACATTTATATCTGTGCAGTCTACGACATCTAATAGCTATGACTACTTGATCTGCATATTGTAAGATATGAAAGAGCTCATTCGTTGTGACGCAAAATAGACAGTAAGGAATCTTGCCCTAAAAAGACGTTCTGCAGTCAGTAATTGATTACGCTTAAAATTCACAGTTTTCCTATACAAGAAATTTATCTTTTCTGGGATAACACATGAAAATACAGTAGTCATAGCCTATACTGGTAGTGACTGGAGCATTTGCTTGCTTAACTTAAGCTGGTTGCAGTTACTACTGAATATTGTTCTTAAGTATGAAGAGTAAAACCACATTGTATTTCACTCGCATGTAAAATCACATGCACACAAATGGTTTTTTTTGTTATGTTCTGGCTTAGAAATGTTTTTTGGGAAATTTTGACTATTAGCTGGCATGAGTTTCCTTACTTTTCTTTATTTATACGGTAGTTATACATTCCGTATTTGCAGCACATAGAGTGTTCAGCAAGCTGAAGGCATCCTAGATAAGTACTATTAAAATACAGCATTCGTGGCTATCGGGTCAGGACAGATGCAGCACATAAGCTACAAATAAACAGGGTCTTTCAACTAGCGTGAGAATTTCTCTTTAAACACGATTATTGATTGATGCACTATCTAGCATAATGTCAGTATTTGAATTCGTTTGAAATTGCCTTGGAATAAGCTATGAGATACTAATATTGTTGATGAGAATGGATAAAATTGCTCCACTTAGCTCTGGCGTTTGTCAATTCAACATTTATTTAAAGAGCAGCTTCATCCATATACCGGAACAATTTTTCACATGTCGCAATGCAACTATAGGAGGCGGTTTTTAATGGTAGAATAATTTATTGTTATTTTAAAGTTAAAATGGTTTACAATCCGTTAAAAATTTTCTACGGTTGAAATATCAGCTGCCTTAAGATCGTCAAAAGATAAAGGTGTTGTGTTCACTTTAATATCATAGACCAAGTCATTTCAGAAACAAACCCCAACTACTAAAGCACAGTTGTGTGAGTTACAGACCTCACCACTAATTACCAGTGTCAATTAACGCAAGTTCTCCAAGACAGCCGCAGTTGCACTGCCAATTATGCGGCTGAATGGCTCCGAGAGAGTGAACCAGTGGTTCATAGTACAATAGTTGGCAAGTTCACATATTACAAGTTAGTGTCTGAGAACTTACTATTACAGGGATATGATGAAGAGGAGCCGATGAATGCAGGGGACAAGGCCTAAAGGGTAATGGACGTTTTCAGGCTCATGACGATGATGATAATGATGATGATGTTGAATAAAGAGGAATAATACAGTTTATAACACGGTTCGTTCTTATTAGGTTGTATGAAATTTCGTAAGAAAACTCCTATGTTCAAGAATCGGTAAAGTTCCATGGCATTTTGTCGTCTACGTCCACATCTACCGAGTCCGACCCACACTGCGTAAGGTGGATTATGGCCTACACTTTCATTCTGAGAGTATTTATGCTCTTGCTATGTGCAACTAGCTATTTTAACTACCATTCCTTATTCTGTGCTCTATAAAATGTGTTGACTGTATACTGGGCGAGCTGACCTATGATGGGCAGTCTAATAAATGCAGAATTGCAATGCTGATTTGATGTGCCAAATAATAGAACTTTGGCAAAGCAGCGTCGCATCAACAAGGCGCTTTGACTCTAATAAACTTTGTAGAAATCACAGACATCTTATACTATCTTACTGTATAATATTAGATGTCTGTGGTAAAACTAAGATCACAAAATAATGTATTCAACATTAACATATTAAAACTTAATAAATGTATCTTGAGTAAATAACAAATAATATAAGATATTTACGTTCACGGTTACAAGGTATTTATGTAGGTAACCCTACCAAACGTTTACCAAAAGAAATAGCTACTAATGACCGTGAATCACAGCCAGCACGTTTCCAGCCGTATTAACAGGTATTAACAGACTCTAATGCCTTTTTAATTGACGTGGAGTAATCGAGCCTTCGTTATTACTATTGGATTTGTTAATTACATTGTCTACGACGTCGAGCAACGTTATTATGGATAGAATATTAAGTTAGAGAACCAGCAAAGTACTATAGAGCATTTACTTATATTCTTTCCTAGAGCTATCCTGCGGTCTCGTCAGTAGTTTTCCCATTTTGTTTTTACGAAATTTTCATTTTTATTTGTGATTAAGGTTGATGTTTTTTATGAGATATAATGACTTGACGTGCTGGTCGTTTGCCTAACATTAAGCGACACGGCCGCCCATAACAGGCGGTGTCGCTCAGTTTAAAATAATAAAGTTTCGAGTGACACTGCACTGCGCACGTCGTCCTGAGACATCACACAGTCTACTAATCAGATTACTACACTGTGAGATAAGGTCGTGAAGTCTCATTTGCCCAGTAATTTCTCTAGCTACCATCAAACAGAAACTCAATAGTGCTTGCACACTACTGCTTGGCGGCAGCATAACCGGCATAGCGGTGGTACTCACCTAGACGAATTTTGCAGAAAAGTCCTACCATCTAGTAAAATGATGTGAATTGATGTCGGTAAAATACACAGTCTGTGTGCACAATTTGGTGGTTTAGCGTCAGAAGTATGAGAGTTTTGTATAGTAAACATGTTTTTAGAAGGTTATGGGGATGTGAGTTCTGTATTGACAAACTAGAGAGCATGTTTACCAACTAACTCTATTTTGAACCCCACCTTTAATGACCTCTCGAATCTCGACATCCCCTCATTAGCTCCACCTCATTAACCCTGCTGCCAACATAACGGCTCTGAATAAATCAATCGTCGCGACAATACTCCTTGATTTATTATGTTGGCAGTAAATCAGTCCGCTTCTCTAATTGCTGGAAATTGGTGTAGCAAAATCGGGGAGTCTGCTAAGAGATAGTAAATTTCAATAGAGGATGTTTACCTAAAGTACCATTAGGCTTGGAGCCTGTCACCAATATTGACCAGCGTGGTACTGGACTAGAGATATTTATTTGAATTAACGTTAGTATAATAGTTGTGGTAGGAATTATAGGTAGTGTACATATAACTTGCTGATTTGTACAGTGGAAACTATACAGTTACATTTTACATCACATGTATGGTACTATGGTAGCCTTTGACACATTTTTATCTAATTTTAAGTGATTATTTTATGATAAATTACGTTTCATTACTAAAAATACCTAAGTATTTAATAACTAGTAAAATCAGTTTATAAGGATGGCGGCAGCTAGCAAAAGAAGATTCTTTTTCCACTAAGCTATGGTTAGCCAAGATATTCTTGTATTCTTTTACGAAGATTAAATTCCTAAATTCTAAAATTTAGGTATACGAATTTTAGGCGCATTTTTAAAAATAAGTATAATCTACATTTATATTATTTAGACAGTTTCTGTTTTCCACATTAAAAAATTACCATACGAAATTGCTGCGTACAAAATAACTGTCTACACCCAGACACACCAATTTATGATTTGTCTCAATTTAGAAGCTACATAACTTTATTTCGCACAATGACTGATGTTGTGACCCCAAATGCAATATTTCTTCTTACTATTTTATAATAAATAAATACATAACGCCCAACGATCCATACATAGATCCTGGATGCTAACTAGGATTCCTTGTATCTAGGAACCCGGGAACTACGTGGCCCACTATCCCACAAGTCCCAGACACAGAACCAGTGCTTGGGAATTGAACCCGCCGCCTCCAGATTATAAGCCAACCTGCACAACCACCAACCACAGAGGCTGACATAATTAATAAATAGATCGTTCCAAATAATAAAGTTACAAGCAGCAAAATTGAGAATCACCCAGAAGTATGAAACTTTGCTACAGATATCAACGTCCTCCTCAATAAGACAATGGGTACAACACATCAGATAATTAATTTTAAGATTATATATAATAATATAATATTTTGTAATATTTTGCGATCGTTAATGACATGTGAGATTATGCTTATAAATAAATAAATGAAACGAAATGAAATGAACGGAAAAAATATACACCTTCGTTTCGTTGTTGCCATTATTGGAGACAGTAGGAATGGGGACGGTGGGAATACGCCAAATCAAATTGTAAGATTCCTTGATTCTGAATACTCGTTGCTCTCCGAATTATTCAGAAATGTACTTAAACTTAGGTAGGTTTCAACAACTTCGTTTCAGTGAATTGAACACTGCTAAAATACTCAGGTAAACATGAAACATATTATTTTTGGAGTTCGGTGAATTTGTAAAACTTGAAATGAAAATACTGAACCGGTTTTCACAGAAATGATATTAACATCCGCAAAAAATACCCTGCGGAAAAAATGTATTGGAGAGTTTTGTATTTTTAAGGTATATAGGGGCAAGTGAAATATAAACTCGTCCATGTGATTTTAGTATACGTCTATTTATTTTTCGACGATAGCACTATTATAGCGTATATATAACAGAGTCGCGTAGATCCGTGGATCATGGGTTGGCACCCTGCTTGAGCTTTCAGTAATGGAAAGCATAGAGATGAAACCATTAAATATTGTATCCTAGTAGGACATTTTATTGTGCTCATCTGGTAACCCCTCAATAAGTCCTCAAACATCTACATGACGTAGGGAATACATCAGTTGAAGGCCAATTTGTATTTCAGGCTACTACATTCTCATTAACTAGTGGAACGTCAACGCGCTTTATCTATGGTTTCCTGACAGAAAAGAGTGCACTTGGCACGTTTCAGTTTTAAAAACGTATTACGTACTCTGTATGCGCAGTTTAGGCAAATAGTTTTCATTAGAGCATGAACGTCGTTCCACCCGAACCGTTTCTAATTTGCGTCGCACTTATTATTCCAAATAATTATTATAAAGTAGGCGTGCCACGACCCCGCCTGTAGCGTGTAATTTTTATAAGTTAACCACTGGGTAAAGGTACTGATTGACAGATTTTCGGCATTAGGGTATTGCATAATTGTACACTGGAAGGCGGTGGTCCGTGGATAACTGTGTAGAGTACGTGGGGATGTAGAGAATTACTTTTCGCTCGTCTTTTGTTCAATATTATATGGTGCTGAACTTTACACAATAAAGTATTCTTTAATATTATAAGGCATAATTTTGACAAACTAACCATTACGTTTCGACCACGTTATATTGACCGTGGTAATAAGGACGAGAGGAAGAGAGGGGACACCCACCTCCTCCCATGGCCCTGCCAACCTTGCGGTTATAAGGGCCGAATCCGCGGAGCATACTGGCGAACCGGCGAACCGGCGAACCAGCATGCTCCTACATATTATTTGTCCCTTTACAACCTAATCACTCTCCCCCTTCTGGGGCTGATTGACGGCACACACGATACTCGCCGTCAGGCAGCTCCACCCCCTCGCGCGCCGACCGCACCGCGTGCCACTTATGCGCGAACTCGCGCAGCAGCCGGAAACTGGCAGCATCCCGTACCAGTTCCGCGTGTTAGACCGGGCCCGCTCCCAGGCGTGAATGTGAATTACTTCTTTATAAAACTCGATATCATGTTGTCTAATGTAATGATATACACAATGCAATGCAGATAAAATCTCGGGTGGCCTGCACGAACCGGAAGACGCAGCATAGCCTGGCCCCGCGCTACGTGGGCCGGAAAACGTTATAAACCCAACACTCTTTATAAATAGATGAACTTTTTTAATATGCTTGTGTTTTTTATCATAAGTCAGCATATCTCCTCACATCTCTCCAGATGATCTTTAAGTGACAATGTGGTCGACGGTGTAGCAACCTCATGCAACTATAAGAAACCTTACACAATATTATCTTGAAAAAAAAACCAGATTATAATAAAAAGCTATTCGGAATTGAATCGAGTCGCTATCGCAAATAAAACAAAACATGTTGTTGACGTACATCACTCCTTAAAATTGTAATGAAATGAACAAAGTTTGTACGGTCCGTAAACAGTCTGTCAAGTGAGGTAATAGGCAAATTAATTATTAATTAACAACTCCCCCCGGGTCGTTGACATCGCGCCTGTAACAAGCTTTCACAAGCTACCCCTAAATTATGTTACGTAAGTGAGTCCTCCCTTCAGGCTGTACTGGCGCGGGACTGATTGGGATACATTTTTGTATAGAAATCTCTGTTGTACCTCGTACAAATTATCCGATGGATTGATACTGAATTTTGCTAGAAAATTTGTAACTTCAAAAGCTTGGTTCCACAACATTCAGCCAAAAGAATAACATTTGAGTAACATTTTCAAAGGTAAGTATAAATAAACGCTACATGAAATTTTACTAATAAATATTTACCTAATTAATAAGATTGATATGAAATGATGTAGCGAGGCCTCTATAAATAAAAGACTATGCAAATACAGAAAATTGTATACACATAAAAAAATCGGAACCGCATTGGGACTCCCAACTTGTTCACTTTGACAGGATGAGGATTAATAGAAAAAGCCACCAAAAAAAAAACAAAACCAATAACCATTGTTTTGATACTCAAATGTTCGTGGCGTAGAGTACGTGGATTATGCTGAATGTACATTAAACTTTTTTGAGCACACTCACGCTATTATTATTATAGACGGGGATCCTGTTAGGATCTCGGACTGTAGGAAATAGAAACATGACAGTAAAACTTTATTTACAACAAAATCCAAACAAAGTTGAAGCCAGGTGCACACTCTTGTTCATTAGCACTCGCAAAAAATATTAAAGCCATTCGCACACTCGCGCGGAATCCAATCTGGGCGCCGCCGGTCGCAGATTTTAATCGCGTTACCCGGTGTTGATGTAATTCAATTTATCTATCGCCCGGAGCTAAACCGGATAGGTAGACCGTGCTAGGATGTGCGGATGGTTTGTATTTTATAATAGGTGCTGATTAAGTACTATATTTCGGGGGTAAGTTGGCGCTTTTTGGCATAGAGCAAGACATTAATACGTTAGTAGCCGTTCCTGAACGATCGGTAAAGTTAAGCTACGTTCGCTGTGATCACTACTATGATGGGTAACCGCTACAGCAAAAAGTGGTATTTACGACTGAGCACTACCGTGCTTCAAAGGGCACGTTAAGCTATCGGTCCCGCCCACGACTGTTCGTAAGTCAGGAGTCTTTGGGTGGCCTCACAGAGCTATAAAACAAATGACACTTCGCCTGAAGCGTTTTTTTTTTTGCTCTGTGGGTGGCCTAAAAATTCTGACACCAGCGCCCGTGACCACTTGCTTACACTTGCTTACGCTAAAAAGGTACTTCAATTCAAGTCTCCAACGCGTGGTGTGGAGGCGCGTTGCGGCTTCCATCTAGCAGAACGAGGTGATAAATTTTGTGACGGAATGCGCGGTCTGTACTCTATTGAGGCGGATTTCGGAACCGCATTCTCCTCGGAACATAAAATCTGCTATCACTGCCAAGACGCCTGCCAACCATAGTGTTTAATGGGGGAAGCCTTAGTTCAGCAGTGGCCTTCTTCCGGCTGATGATGACGATGACTCCTAAACCAGTAGCACAAGAGCTTTTCAATTACTTGGTGAATATTGTATGCGTGTCACCCGGACGTGGTCGCACTGTGCACCCGGCTGTGTGCACTCCCTTATGTAACGGTTTTACCGGATACTGCTGGATAATTAGTGCATTGAAAGTGACGCTTCATTTGTAGTATCGTGCGGATTGACTTCGACGCAACCATACAAGTAATGCTTGATATCAAATATTGGGTGACAAAAATGCCTTTAAAAAATAGCTATAAGTATAGGTACCTATCAACTGATAGAAAAATGGTTCCGGAGAGTTTCATGTTATTGCCATAAATGAATGCAGACTGACCTTGGATAAGTACTTATCGTACCGTACCCATATTATACTTTTAAAAATATCTATAAATGTAAATTTGTATTTGTCACTTTACCATTATATTTCAATCAATTTAATCACTTTTTGGCCCCGTAAACTCACCAATTTATTATCTAGGTTAAACATAAGTAACATTAATTTATTAGTACAGTGATTCGTCATAAAGGGACTGCATTAACGTTTAAATACTATTATCTCATTGAAAACATACGCCATTAGTTTACAAAGTAAGTTGAAACTTAATAATCGCGCAGCTAATTACCAGCGGCGTGCCTAATAAGCGTGATTCAGCTCTCGCCGTAGGCACTCGTCAGCGTAATGAGCTCTTTGAACTAATACAATTTATTTTCACGCTGTTATACGGTGACAGGTTCATTTTACTGGAAAGGGTGTGATGTTTGTTTGATATTGCCTTTTTGATGAATTTGATGTGTCAATTTTTTTTTTTTATAATGGTGTTTAATAGCTATGAAATATTGTCCTCCATCCTAATTAACAAGTCAATCATCAAAAGTTGCTTTGTGTTTTTTATCTGCGCTCTGTGGGAAAGCCTATGTTCGGCAGTTGACGTCTTCAGGCCATTGATGATCACTCTAGTGGTAGTTCCACCCGCGTGGACTTTCGCTCAATCTCACAGGAACTGCACAATTTAGATAAGATTTCAGATAGTCAGTTACTTTAAATCTGAAATGAAATACTATTAAACTTACATGGTTGCTCACTACACTTAACCTGTCTAACCGTGTCCATGCTGCATGTAACTGTGCCAAAATATCGGGAACTCGAAATAATTGCAATCAAGGTCCCGTATACTATTATTAAAATGAAATTTACCTGAAGCATGTTTTTTTATGTAATAGGCCAGCATCTGCAACTCAACTGATGTAAAGCGACGATGCAGTCAAAGGACGTTGACCTTTGGGGAAGGAGCCTATTCAGTCTAGTCTTAAAGAGGCCTACATTATATTTATCAGAAAACAAGGTAACAGGAGTGAGCTTCATTCCCTAGTAGTTGCCTAATTTAATTTAAAGAAACCGAATCTTCAACTCTCTCCTTTCTACAGTCTGTATAAAAACAACTGTGTCTGTGTCTGTCTGTCTGTCTGTCTGTGTGTTGTGTGTCTGTATCATTTAAAATAATTTCAATCGAAAACAATTTTAACCTCTTTATTTACGTCTAAAAAAATCAAAATTCATTACAAAGAGTATGCCGTACAGAGCGGGCGCATAACTCACACGGGATATAAAAATGCCTATCTATCCGCATTCCCGGGATCCCAGGATCCGGAATAAACGGCGGGCATAAAGCTAGCTGCTGAAAATATCGGGGCACTGGATAAGCCGAAACTTCTATATTTCATACAGTACACCACTCTGTCTGGTTTAACCGACTTTTTGGAAAAACTGCACGATTTTTCAGTGCCAATATATTGCGCGAAAGCCGTAGAGTTTGGCAGTAAATAGTTTGTGATACAGCTTGAGCTTGTATTAGTTTCACTACGAGTAGGAAAAGCTGCACGTCTACATTGTAGTCGTTGAAAATACGTTCAAAAGTAGGTTCAAATGTAATTTGTGCAACATGGATCTGAATCATCATTAACAGCCTGAAGATGTCCTCTGCTGAAAATAAGCCTCCCCCACAGAGAGGCACTTTGGGCGGCTGCTCGCCTCCTGCATCCATCGCCTCCCCGCGGTTTTCACCAGATCGTCGGTCCACCGATGGAATTGAATACCATAACAATAATTTTACAGGATTTTTCAAATCAATGGTAAATAACGCAGGCTTTCAAAGGAATGAAGATAACATAATAGAGAAAAAAAGTTGAATTCGGGTAGACCAAGACTAAAAGTGTGGTCTCAAAAGTAAATCCCTCCCGATTAAAACATTAAACCCAAAAACGTAAAATGGTGTAATTAATAGTAAAAATTGTATAGTAATCCAATAATGTAAGTGACAAGATCATTGAATGTTGATGAGTGCAAGAAAAACAGAAGTTCATTAAGCTGAAAGGAAAAACAAATTAAACCATAAATACGTTTGCCATAATTGCATGTTTATTAACAAAGTAAACAAATGCATTTATATCTAATGAATACCCCGTACTAATTGAACGCCCACTCCGCACATAACTCCGAACAATACCCACGACTGTTGATTTAGCTCAAATTATTAATGATGCCAACAAAGCACAGACTAGCTTCTATTATCTGCTTATTAGCAGTCTAGACCTAAGTGGGATTTCGCACTGGCGCGCTCGGGCGTAGGCGACGACGTACGTACCATGTAAAAACCAAGTACACCATAAGTCACACGCTTTAGATTTTACTTCCTCTTAATTTTGGCTCCACACATAGTGTATTATTTAGCCAGTGTCAAGTATCGTACAATTATTTTCATCGAGTTTTAAAATATTTTATTACGTAGTCAAGTCTTAGTCATAGTCATATTCCAGTCTAAGTCATGCTCCAGTAAAGTAGTGGAAAGTTTACTAGAAGCTTCTATGAAATTTTAGAAGCAACACGAAAAACCACGTTTCACCACATTATATCACTTGCCCACAATCATGCTTGTAATTGAGCACTTAATGCGTAAAACGCCACCAATTTTAAACATCAACACTGGAAAAAGCACAAGTTTTGAGAAAAATTATATTCGAAAAGAAGTTTAGTGTAGAGCCCAGATTTTATTATAAGTGTAGAATAAGCTATTATGTGCAGAGGGGCAGGTATATTGCTTAGAACATACTGTGCATTTCTACCTGGCATGCAGGCTCTGTCCAGCCATTTTTTATAAGTAATATAGTCGGCTTTTGGCCTTATAGTTTGATCAAATTCATTACAATATTAAAAAGATTTTAAAATGTCAGTATTTACGTATGATATCTGTATTTATTGTAGTTTACGCATTCAAAGATTTTATATACTTTCCATATTTAAATAAGTGGTCTATTACGACACAGTGACACGACGAATCAGTAAATACTTCAGAACGTGGACGTTAAATAGTAGTAGTTATTATATAATACCTATAATGTAGGCATAGTAGTTGTATTAAGCGGTAGTTAAGTACCTACTATTATGATCAAAGTACCTAAAGTAAGTTTTGTGAAAGATAAATTACCAGTTAAAAAATTAGATAAATCCCAAAAAGATCCATTTTACATTTGCGCTACGAAGCCAGCTACTATGCGCAAGTACGAAACCATTCTAATCTAAACCAGTGAATACATCATTATTTTGGAAACCAAACTAACCGCACTCTCCTGGCCCGCTCGACTATTTAGTTCGACTAAAGCTACATTTTACGTGTAATTTTGTTTGCACGTGTCGGATAACTGTTTGTTAACGGCTTTTACGTAGGTACTTATTGGTGTAGGGTTTGGATTATATCTGTTTTGGTTACAGTCCAACTATAGAATATTCACTAGGTGGTAGGACTTTTCTGCAAAGTTCGTCTAGGTAGGTACCACCGCTTTGCCAGTTATTCTGCCACCAAGCAGTAGTGTACAAGCACTACTGTGTTCTGGCTTAAAGGATTGTCTTGTAGCTAGTGAAGTTACTGGGCAAATGAGACTTTATGACCTGATTACACAGTGTGTTAGTCTGATTACTACACTGCGTGATGTCTCAGGATGACGTGCGAAGTGGAGTAAATCTATTTGCTACTAGCTGAAATGCCCCGGCTTCGCACGGGCTAATTAATTTTGCGCCGTAACCCTGTTACATACACATTGTACATCTTGGATTATTGGAGTTTTAGTAAGGATCCGTAATTTTTTTCGAACTTATAATATAGCCTATGTCACCCGGGGAAAGTGTAGCTTCCCAACAGTGTAAGAAATTTCAAATCAGTCAGTAGTTTAGAAGCCTAAACAAATAAACAAACAAAGAATCATATCTTTTCTTTTTATAATATTGTTATAGATAGATGTTACAGATTATAGATGAGTTTTGCTGTCTGTACTAAGTGGCATTCATTTGTAACTCGCCTTTGGTCTTCTCATACCTGATATTTCTGGTATGACGAGGGGTTTCAACAATAATAGAAACTTTCATAGAAACGTAAAACAATAGGTAGGTACTTAGAAGTTTCCGAAGAGCTTTGAGACACAGTTCACAGAATTAAAATGAAATTATATTTCCAACTGTCATGTCCCAGACACGTTTTAGCTCTCTGACAAGGTAAATTGAGTTGGGTATCTATTCAGAATTAGTTAAACAGCAAAAATAAGGTTGAAAATAAACTTACTTCTACATTTCCACACACTGAATATTACTTAGTTTTTACTACAATATAGCCCACTTTGTAAAATGAGGTAATAAGCATTGTATACTTTTTAATTTTAATGAATAATATAAAACTAAATAAAAAGATCATTTATTATGTTCTTTCAAGGTACATAGCGATCGAAGAAACTATTATCTATTCTGTGGCAATACACATATTCAATTTAAGATTTTAAACTTTCATGGTCACTAACATTACTCACATATTGTTTATTAACGAGATATTTACCATGTAATTTATTTGTTTCGAGTTGTAAATATCCCGTTAATAAACAATAATATGTGAGTACATATTCAATTTGTATACACGCGTGCAAGAAACAATCATAACCTTAATTTCGTATGACTGCTTCCGTTCTATTGCACCATTTTACACCTCGGAGTGAACCTATTTTTGGGTGACCAGTTTATAAGACCTCTCTATATATTATATATCTATATCTCTATACCTGTCAGCCTTAAAGTTAAATATAAAATTGAGAAATTCTTTTAGTTGATTGTTGTTTTTTTATCATCGATAGGCAACATTTAACACTTGACCACGGTCTCACCTGATGATCATCACTTGATAACGCGGTCGCCGATGGAGCATGCTTGCCTAGAAGATACCGGTTCACTCTAGCCTTAAAAACTCCCAGATTATATTTGTCAGGAAACAATGACGCTGGTAAGGTGTTCCATTCCTTCGCTGTCCGAATTATAAACGAGGAATCAAAACGCTTTGTACGTATTCGAGGAATTTCTACCATATACGGATGCCGTGTTTCCGTGCGTCTTGATGTACGATGGTAAAATGGGGATGGGGGAATCAAGTTGTGCAATTCCATTGCACTCTCCGAAGTGTAAGCAAGGTTAGCCTATCCGAATTATTAAGCTTAGTACCCTTTGACTATCAAAATGTTTTTGGACGCATAAGAATCCTCATTTTTAAATTATAGCAATGCCGTAACATTAAGTGCTGTTAAAATTCTTATGCATGAGCAATGCTTTACCTGCTTTTCTGTACCGGTTAAAGTTAACTCACATTCTCTGCTATCCGTAATAATTGCAGTGTTTGACTAATCGAATCCGTAAATCGTACTAATAGATACAAAAAAATGAAAAAGTAACACTAACAAGGTGCATTTTACGTTTCCTCCATGTGCTACATACAATGATTCTAAATGGAAATCTGCTCTGTTGCGAGATGTAGTTTTCGTTTAAAAGACGTATCAATTTCCGCTACAACATTTTGCTCTCCCAATCTGATTCAGAAATATATTTCCCAGAATATGCTACGATATTGAATCAGTGCCTATTGAGACGTAGCTTTATAGGCATTCGGTTACCAATTATCAGTTCGAAGAACATCGCACTGGAGGTACCGATATTGTGTTACGTATTGATTTGACGGTAAAATATACCCAGGAAATGATTACAATAATAACCGCTCAAGTGCTAATCGGACTCGCGCACAAAGGGTTCCGTACATCCATAAAAACTAGAAAAAACACGTTTGTTGTATGGGAGCCCCCTTAAATATTTATTTAATTGTTTTTAGGTATTTGTTGTTATAGCGGCAACAGAAATCATCTGTGAAAATTTCTATTATCTAACTATCACGGTACATGAAATACAGCCTGGTGACAGATGGACATGCAGACAGATGAACAGCGGAGCCTCAGTAATAGGGTTCGCTTTAGGTACGGAACCCCAAAAATTAAGATAAGAGAAAACCCAAAAATAAATTACAGCTTTTCAATTGTAATGGTCTAAATATTCATTATATCCTCAATGTTTATTATTCACATACTTACACCATCGCGGAAGAAAAGTATAGAATGAAAGATACGTAGAGGAAGAGCGAGAAACGTGTTTGTAGATTAACTTAGAGCAAAGGCTTAATATATCGTATCAAGTACAACTGATAATCTGAACGTCTAGCTCATAATATTATCTTATAATTGACAGTTTAATTGCTCAAATGAATAACCCCTCATCACTGCAGAGATAATTAATTATGGGAGATAAAAAATAATATTTCGTGGTATATATATGGTATATGTAAAAATGTTAGACTGGGATCCGTTGGCACCTATCTTGAAATATGTTTTCTTTAATCTTGCACAAAGGTAAATTAGTAATTTTAGGAATGACCCAGCCGGTACTTTTATAAGCAAACTATCTATAGGATCTTTTCCGAACTATGGACTAACAGTTTTCATCGGAGGTCACTTTAACTTGGTTCTGCTTTCCGAAACCGCGTCACGTGCCTCTCTAGCTCGATCTCACGTGCCGCTCAAATTGCCGGAATGGAAGGAAGTGTCGGCCAGAGGTGGAGTTTTCATTTTCCAATCGGTGTGCCTTTTCCTGAGTTAGAAAAATAACGCTTAATTTTGTTAACTTACGCTATTCGCACGGACGAAACCAAAGCAAATCATTATTTTAATGCCTTTGTCGTTAATGCATATACAACTTTCTTATGTAATAAATAAAATAGGAGTTATTATTCACTTTGTTTGATTATTAGGTCTGCAATAACTTGTATATATTTGCAATTCATTTAAGTTTTTATTTATTTAAATATTATTTGATAGGTTGCCTATGTGTGATGAGTTCATTAAGGTATGTATCTTTATTCAGCCTTATTTATTAATGTAACTCTATTCGCGAGAAGTAAGTATATTTTAATTTGTCTTTCCTCATATAATACAACTAACTAAAAAACTAAATTAATCTAAACTAAAATAAACCACTTATCTAAATCTAAAGTAAAAAACATTACAATAAGTAAACTTAATCTAAAAAGCCACTACCAGTGGGCAACGTGCCCAAAATGCTGGCAGCATTGCCCCGTTGTATGGCAATGCTTAGCCTTTGCGCCAAATATAGACCAGCATTTTGTCACGTGTTGCCTCGATCAGACGTTCCGAGAGGTCTTTATAAATTTAAGTACTCGTTTTTTAGTGTCTGTCTTCAATACCCTATGCTTAAGAGTTCACTTGTTACCTATACTTGACGAAGGTTCTAAGCTTCGTCAAGTTACACTATAACTTTATTAACATAATGTGATTCTTGATTTCTAAATCAAGTTAATTATGTTAATAACCTAATTAAATAGGCAACGTTGATAAATTACGAAGTTTTACCTATTTAATATTTTGTAACTTGGCTCGTAACTCAGTTGGCAGTAGCTCTCCCTTCTTCAGTTAGATATATAGATAAACTCGAGTATATTTTGTTTTCGTTTTAAATTTGGAACCTAAAATCTCGGTCATTGATAAACCAGTTTAGAAAAATCTTCTTTCATTTGAAAGGATATACTATCAGATAACTTTGGAGTACGTTGGAGAACGTTGAAATAGTTGTAATAATTGGAAGTAAATATATATAAAATAGGTACCTAATTAGTTGTTATTTTCTATTTTGGTTCTATTGCCATGGAACTCCTCGCTGTTATCCATCTTGGCTTCAATAAACAAGTTAATCGCACACGTTCTCGGAGAAAATAATTACGAGGAAAACGATTGCTTTAGAAACGTAACAATACGCTTGGAAACGCTGCCCTTAGCTTCTTGCGAGCCCAAGCACTCGCCCAATTTTCCTTATCAATTCATCATCATTATCATCATCAGCCTGAAGACGTCCGCTGCTGAACATAGGCCTCCCCCAAAGAGCGCCTTTATGACCGGCTGCTTGCCTCTTGCATCCATCGGCTTCCCACGGTTCTGACCAGGTCGTCGGTCCACCTAGTGGGGGGCCGGCCTACGCTGCGTCTTCCAGTGCTGTGCGCTCAATTCATCGACGACAAGAAATAGGTATAACACTTAGATCAGAGGGTATCAACAACTATGGAGCTTTGACTAAGAAACAGTATTATTATAAATTATATATTATTCCTAGAAAAAGGATTTAATATGATTCCATTTTCACAATTCATTATTCATTTATTCAATAACCATTTTTACATTATGTCTGTGTCTTAATTTAACGTTAGCAAGAAGTTAAGTTTTCCGCAGGGGGGTCACTACAAGGTCTTATAGCATTATTATTTCAATATTATTTCAATCATACATTGACAAATGACGTAAAAGTAAGAATACTTTAATGTTGCAGAGCCAGAGCAGTTTTGATGACATCACGTTAAATCGTTCACTCAAATACAACTGTCATGTCATACCTTTACATCATGTTGGCACTGACGTGCGACAGTGATAACGCCATATAAAAATGTAGACGTCTCGTTCACATGCAGGAATACTTTATAAGTTCATGGTACGAATTCGAACAATATTATTGTAACCTTGAAATAATAATGCCATGAAACATGATGGTTTTGTATTAGCTTGTGGTAGCCCAGGAGAGCAGAGGAGAGCTAATGTCACCGATGTAACTCTTAGAATTAGTAAGTTGAAGTGGCAGTGGGTAGGCAAATCGCTCATAGAACTTACAACCGATGGACAAGAAAGGCTTTCGAGTGGTGATCCCGAACTGGAAGACGCAGAATAAGCCGGCATCTCACTAGGGGAACTAACGACGTTAGGACCACTGGGTGGCGTTGGATACAGGAGGCAAGCAGCTTCTTAAAGTGGTGGCACTCTATGGAGGAGGCCTATGTTCAGCAGTGGACGTCTTCAGGCTGATGATGATGATGATGACGGTGAATTTGATAGTACGATAATTAATTATATGTATTCAATTATTTTTTAGTCGAATTGTCTCAAGATCGCGTCACAAGCTAATACCGACATAAAACAGAAATTGATCTTTTATGATTTTGAAAGATGCGATCTAAATTGCATTTTTATTTGCTTGAAGGATAGACGTATGTAATCGTATCCCTAAACGTTATCTATTCATGTAATATTGTAAAGTGTATACACAATTATCTCGTGGCATAGCAGCGTGTTTGTGTATTGGATCACAAAAATATCCATTACTGAGGGAACATGAATGTGTCTTAACGAGCGCCCGTGAAGAGGGAGTCATGTAAAAGGCCATCTTTACAACCTCCGATACGATCACGATACGATTCAATCGAAATAGATGTATGTCTAAGAAGAATAAAACAATTTTAAACAAAATACACGTGAGTAATGTATAGATTTAAATCTACACTGTAATATTTATGTTTTATTGAAAATAATAAATCTACGACAATCTGGTGAAAACCGCGGGAGGCCGAATGGATGCAGGATGCGCGTCCACTGCTGAACATTGGCCTCACCCGATGAGCACCACTTTGGGCGGCCGCTTGCTTCCTGCACCCATCGGCTCCCCGCAGTTCTGACCAGATTATCGGTCTACATAATAGCGGGCCGGCCCATGGTCGCCACTAGAGAACCTTTCTTCTCCATCGGTTGTCAGTTCTACGATGTATGTTTTACATCGTTCAATTTAATTTATTAGCAACAATCGTTTCGTGTAAAAGCAGCGCAAGGGTATATCCGTGTACCAATTACAGGCTTGCGTCTCGATAATGTAGGACTAACGAACGATAACTGGCGCACCCTGTGTACTGCTATATTTGTTTACGGGCTATCTTGTACAGCGTGTTTTATTTGTGTTGTTTGATCGTGAAATATGCTTGTATTTTTAGGGTTCCGTAAAAAAGGAAAGAAAAAAAGAAAAATTATTTATTTGCAACAGATAAAAAGCAAAAGGCACAAAAGAAAGACGGTAAAGCGAACCCCATTACTAAGGCTTGTCTGTCTGCCTGTCTGTCTGTCCGTTTGTCACCAGCTTTTATCTCATGGACCGTGATAGTTAGACAGTTGAAATGTTGACAGATGATGTATTACTGTTGCCGCTATAACAAAAAAAAACTAAAAAACATAATAAAATAAATATTTAAAGGGGCTCTCATTCAACAAAGGTGATTTTGTTGGCTCATATTATAGATACGGAACCCTTCCTGAGCGAGTCTGACTCGCACATGGCCGGTTTGATTTATATTATAGGTAGCAAACATGCATATGGCTTTCTTACTGATGGTAGAGAGGGAGAGGTTACCGTAATTTGTCACAAGTAATCTTTAAATTAAAAAATATTTTTTCATGTAACGCCTTGACATATAGTCTTAAGTAATGCCTGGCGGCCTACCATAACCTCTTATAGCATTATTATTTCCATCATACGTTGAAAAATTACATAAAAGTAAGAATACGGTAATGTTGTAGAGGCCGAGCAGTTTTGATGACGTCACGTTAAATCGTTCACTCAAGTACATCATGTTGACACCGACGTGCGACAATGATAACGCCATATAAAAATGTAGATGTTTCGTTCTCACGCAGGAATACTTTACGAATTCGAACAATATTATTGTAACCTTGAAGCATTACTGTCACGAACCATGATGGTTTTTTATTAGTTTGTGGTAAACAAATCGTTTTTTTTTTTTTCAAATGAAGAACGATAAAGCATGTTACTACTACTACAAAGGCGCCTAGAGACAGGCAAATCCACAGTAAGTAAAAAAGTTAACCAACAAATCAAAGCAAAGCTGATCTTTACGAGCTCAGTGCCTGAAAGGATAAAATCATATTTCTGAAACATAAATCTACCGATTTCTCCCCAAAACACATCCCGAAACAAAATGTTTCCGTAAATATGTATCTCGACATCCATCAATCTCTACCTGCGTATATTTACTACCCTCTTCTCACCCCTCGCAGCTTCCGACCTTATCCCGAGTAGGGGTAATTTAGTTTCCTATGTAAATAAAGCCAGCGGTAAAAATCGTCATAAAATAGGAACAATAGGAATATTTTATAACCAATGCTCTTTTTAGGGTTGCGTACCAAAAAGACCCTGGGTCAGTTTTACCCTTTTGGCTTCAATTTCTCTTCTAATTTTCAAATGCCTCTGCTGACATTGTTTATTTTTTAGGGTTCCGACCCCAAAGGGTAAAATGGTCTCTATTACTAAGACTCCACTTTTCGTCCATATGTTTGTCTGTCCGTCTGTTACCAGGCTGTATCCGTGACATTTACACCGTTAAAATTTTCACAGATGATATAATTATTTCTGTTGCCGCTATAACAACTAATACTAAAAAACAGAATAAAATAAACATTAAAGAGCGCTCTCATACAATAAACCTGTTTTTTTTTGCTCTTTTAGAGATAATAGTGTGGAACCCTTCGTATGCGGGTCTGACTCGCACTTGGCCGGTTATTTTCTCTGACTCTATAAAGTTTATACCGAGCAACTACATCGATCGTAGCATCACTTGCGGCTACGGGGCTATTTGCGTAGCGGTTGCTACGTTATCTACGAGGTGCTACGAATATGCTACGTGTATAATTTTGACCGACACCGGTGGCAGCGACGGCATTGTGGTGAGACGTAGTTGTTACTAGTATAGATTACAATCTACCTGTACCATAAATACTTCACTAATTAGTACATAGTATTGTATCAAGTCACTTAGTATAATTTTGTGCTTAAAATTAGTTGGATGTCCTTTTCTTCCGTTTCGCGTTTTCTTTTCAGTATGTATATAAAAGTTTTTAGTCATGTGGAGCGCAAGTATCCATCATGAACAGCCTGATGGCTTCCACTGCTGAACATAGGCCTCACCCGGAGAGCGCCACTTTGAGTGGCTGCTCGCCTCCTGCATCCATCGGCTCCCCGTGGTTTTCACCAGATCGTTTATCCACCTAGTGAGAGCCGACCTAGCTTCATCGGAAAAATTTAATGAGTAAAATGTATTTCGTTGGATTATCGGTTTTTTTCGTTCTACCTCTGGTTCGAGCCTAAGTCAACAACAATATTATCTTGACGGTATATAACAAACGGTGATTAGCAATAAATATCGCGTTATATCATCACCATCATGGTACATCAGTCAACAAAATCACAGGCAATATCTAGTTCACCAACCTAATTTTCATATCCAAACTTATTTCTATCATCTATACATAAGATCTTGCCATTCCCTGCGAAGCGCGAGCCCAGCATCCGTGACGTCATCACATCTCACCAATCGCCCGCAATGAGAGGATCCCAAGACCCGGGATCCCTCCCGGGAAATACAGGATTCCCGCCGCGGAATCCCGGGATGTGTGCATTTGATTAGAGAGGCAAGTGATTCATGCGCGGACGTGACGCGCTTTTATATGCCACCGGGAAGTCTTGAGCAGTTTATATTAGGGTTAAAATATATAAAAAATCTGAATTCACTTGTGAATTTTCTAAATTATACCATTATGTAATTGTTGGTAATTGTTGGGAAAGATACTCTCGAAGTTACAAATACGTCTATCTAGGGCAGACTGTCCAATTGGGCAGGTCCAACTTCGACAAAGATGTCGCCCGGAGAATCCAACTCGGCTGGGCAGCATTCGGGAAGCTTCCACCTATCTTTTCGTCCAAAATACCACAAGGCCTGAAAACAAAACTAATAAAATAAATAAATAAATAAATAACGCCCAACGATCACATACATAGATCCTGGACCCTAACTAGGATTCCCTGTATCTAGGGACCCAGGAACTACGAGGACCATGGTTCCACAACACCCAGACACAGAACAAGTATTTGCGCTTTTTTTTTCGGGCACAAATACTTGTCTTGTTGCGGGAATCGAATCCGCCACCTCCGGGTTATGAGCCGACCTGCTCAACCACCACACCACGGAGGCTGTCAAATCTTGTCAATTAAACTTGTCAATCAATGTGTGTCGCCAGTGATGACTTATGGAACTGAGACGTGTTCTCTAACTGTTAGCCTTATTACTAAGCTCAAAGTCGCGCAACGAGCTATGGAAAGAGCAATGCTCGGTGTTTCCCTGCAAGATAAGATCAACTGAAATGAGGAAATCTGCAGGAGAACTAAAGTGACCGATGTAGCTCTTAGGATTGGCAAGTTGAAATGGAAATGGGCAGGCCACATCGCTCGTAGAACTGACAACCGATGGGGAAGAAAGGTTCTCGAGTGGCGACCACGAACTGGAAGACGCAGCATAGGCCGGTCCCCACTAGGTGGACCGACGACCTGGTGAAAGCTGCGGGGAGCCGATGGATGCAGGAGGCGAGCAGCCGCTCTAAGTGGCGCTCCCTGGGGGCTGCCTATGTTCAGCAGTGGACGTCATCAGGCTGTTAATGATGATGATGATGATGACCATTATGCTGTTATGGGCGGCCATGTCGCTTAACATCAGGTGAACGACTTGCTCGTCATAATATTCATTCTTACAAAAAAAAAGTCCGTATATGACAGAACAGCATTAAATAATAGTTGTATTTGAGTGAACGATTCAACGTGACGTCATCAAGTCTGCTCTGGCTCTGCAACATTATAGTAATCTTACTTTTATGTCATTTGTCAATGTATGATAAAAAGTGATAACAACTGATAGAATATCTACACTTTTAGTTAATACATACATACATAGAATATAATACACAGAAAAAATACCAATTGCTAATCACAGAAATGTTTGTCCTGGGTGGGAATCGAACCCACAACCTATAGTTTAGAAAGCAGAGCTACTACCAACTGAGCTATCAGGCCAGCTAATTTGACCACCATCTTTCATATTGAGTATTATATTTTGTTTATTTTTGTTCTGTTACTATTTCGCAAGTGCTATTCACAGATAATTATTATTTAAGGCATTTGATTTTGTGTCCCACAATTTATTACTGCACAAGGCAGAAGCTTACGGTTTGCGAGGCCGTGTTCATGGCTAAAAAGCTATCTGAGTGGCAGGAAGCAGTATGTCGAAATCACATCTATGGACTCCCAAAGTATGACTGAGGACAATTTTAAATCAGCCGTCAAGAAAAATAATGTAGGAGTACCCCAGGGTAGCATTCAGGGTCCTCTGTTATTTCTTCTTTATATAAACGACCTGCCTAATGTCACAAATAATCGCTGCACCCTATTTGCTGATGACATCTCAGTGGTAATTCCCGACGAAACAGGGGAAAGTTATCATATAAACATAAACAATACGGTAAAAGATATAATAGAATGGTTTGACGCAAATAACTTAAAAGTGAATGTATATCAGTTATCTGGTTCCCATAGTACAAGCTTTGCTTAGTTTGGGGCTAGATGGCGCTGTGTGAAATGTCCACACATTTATATTTATTTATTTATAAATTGCCAATCATATATATATATCTATGAAGTTTTTTTTTTTTATGAGAATGAATGACGTGACGAGCTGGTCGTTCACCTGATGTTAAGCAATACGGCCGCCCATAACAGTTGCAGTGTAACTCGGAACTTTATAAAAACAAATCGCTCCCTTTTTAAAAATAATGAGGATGTATGTAACTTCAACACTAGATATCCTAAGCAACTCGTTCCTCCTCTAACAAAAACAGAAATGTGAAAGAGAAACAGTTATTGTATGTGTGTCAAAATATTCAACAAACTGCCATCAGATCTAAACAACCTAAATTCAAGTCAGTTCAAAGGAAAACTACACTTATGGTTAGTGCAAAGATGTTTTTACTCGGTGCAGGAATACATGCAGTACAAAAATTAGTATATTTGTTACTTAATATTAATAGGTATATATCATTGTAAAATCTTATTAAGTAGGTACCTAATAACCATAAACATATATAGTTCTTCGTATAAATCTACGCTAATAGCTGAGTATTTTTGTTTGACATTCACAAGTTTCACTTAATGACTATTGTAGATACTATACCTATAGTTGACATAAATTCAAGAAAGCATGTAATTTGTAACAACGGATATTCTAATTTGCCTTTATATTTATTATTATTGCATGCCAGTAATGGCTAATATGTTGGATTTTATTAATTCTACTATATAACATCTTTGTACCATATTACCGTAATACCAAAATTTGTATCATTGTATCATTAGGAACTTAAAATATTCGCAGTAGAGAACCAAGACAACAAAGGATGGATAGATAAACTTGTCTTCTTCACAACAATTGAAGCAAAGGACAAAAGTGTTAATTGTATAGCAACATTCAACGAGCACAGTGCGATTTGGGCTCTTCTTGGTAACATGCCACACATACCGCATGGCATTATAGTAGAACAATAGGCAAGATGAACAATTTTTTTTGGATAAATTAATTATGTTCCTCAAAAGATAAACATTTGTGAAAACAAAAATTAAATATCTCAAAAAATTACCTGGTTGCATTTTAAAAACCGGAATAGAAAGAGATAGCTTAAACGGCCAGTGACGTCAGAGGAAGGTCGTTATAGTACCTCATTACTAAGCTGTGGTAGCTTTTCATACAATATCTTTCACACGTGACGTCACGAGTAGATTTTTCATAGTAACTGTGGGGGCGCTCTGTTTCGCGAGAAAGGGCCAGGAGATGCCTCCTGTAGAAACTTTAAAAGCTTATTACTTATTACTCCGTGATTTATTTACCGATTTTGCTTAATTTTTCAATTATTAAACCATTCATTTTTAATCTTCTTTATGAAAGTAATATTTACTTGTTCATTTTTAATAGTAGTCATCATGCCTATTATCTACCTCTTAAAATCAGTATCTGACATTTTCAATGAACAGTATTTTCCCCAACATTCGCATTCATCCCCGCATCTGCGTGCCCTCGTCCTGCGCCCAACTATCGGTTTTTAACGACGACTCTCGCACGTGCCCTGCATGCGGCGAGATCTGTCACGACCTGATGGATAGGGCACGAGTATTGAATCAGTACTAGGTACGCCACTGTTACCGTACTAGGTAACATCAGCGAGTACCAGTACCACAATATTAACATCTGGAATACCAGGATTAAGATGGCAATAGAACAACAATGCATGCGTGTTCGATATCGAGTCGCTGTGAGTTTAAGACTTAAGGAGTACGTATTGAGTTGAATAGAATAGAATAGAATAGAATAGAATAACATTTATTCAATACTTGCTTAAACTATGGTACAGAACATGTTATATTAATGTTACATAATATGAACTAAGAATAAGAAACAAACACAAAACAAGTATTGAATGGGCGTCGGCTCAGCATGTGCTGGTTGTCGAACGACCACCAGCGCTGGTTTTCAGCCTAGACCCAGAGGGGGTAGAGACGTTGCAGTAGCGGTTGCATTAGTATGACAAAACTGGTTAGTATTACTTTAATTGAATAATTCTGAAAGTCCAAGTAGGTTGTTCACACATTGTGTTGATTTTATTCTGGAAGTTTATTTACCTGCCTTTATTCACAATAAAACTAAAGTAAAAACAACATACCTAATAATCAAATCAGTTGCTAACTGAAGTTATTTAGAATAGTATTCGTGAGTATTAAAGCTTAAAACAATCAAGTATTAATTATCAAGTATATCAAAGGTACACATACTCAAAAGTATCGGAAGTATCAGAGTGTTTCTACCTCTTGGCGTCTGTCACGAGTTGATGTAGGGCTTGTAGAGTAGAGTCCGTATCTACTCGATCGGACGTGAGACGGATGGAAGGGTATTTTACTCGATTGTCGTAGTAGGGCCCGAGGTGTCGTTCCGTTAGGTGATTGAATATGTATTGATTTTGATGTTGGGTTGAAAGCCGATGAGTACGTTGAAAACCTATGTGATTTTTTTTTTTCAATCTGGGGTCAACGATGTTGCCATGGCCCATATTATTTTAAAATTATTTTTGTTGTATACTGTTTGTTGAACCTTTATATACCTAAAAAAAACTCTTATACGATACCAAGTGAGTATTGCTTGAAAGCTTGAATTTTGCAGTATTTGATATTTTTTTGCCAAGTGCGGCCGCTGTTTGTGTGGTTTCAGATGAAGATTTTAATTTTACTTCGTGGTTCTAAAACATTTGCAAATTCAGGGCCTTACTAAAAAATGCTGCCTTAAGTAAGCCAATGTTCAAAATTTTCTTTCAACTTTTAAGTGCATTCAATACATTCTGAGATCAAAGAAACATCGAAAGCTTTAAGCACAATTTGGTAATAACCAAAAACGATACGCCATCCAATTATGATTACGGCAGAACCTTTAGCGTACTCAAAGCTATGACACTACCCAACTTTTCAGCTCAAAACCTTCCAACCTTCCATCAACCTAAAACAAATAAAAAACCCTATGCAACAGAGGAAATTCTCAAAACACATATGGGTACATTTTTGTGCGGGCCATGCGCTAGTAGTCGAGTGCCTTTGTGAAGGTAGTGCCTCTTTGTATACCCAGATTTGATTCCTGCCATGCTTCTATGTAATGTATTCTATGCTTTCAAGTTTGATAGTGAATTTTTGAGAGAGTCGATGTAAGCCAGCTTGTTCGTGGGTAATATGTGCAGTGAGAGCGAACTTTGTGAATAGTTAGACAATGCGTAGGTATATAAAATAAACCGCGTAATGTGGAATAATTTTAGAACATCATGGAATCGATTTAATGTGTTAGAGTTCCGCACCCAAATGGTTAAGCGAACCCTATTACTAAGACTCCGCTGTCCGTCTGTCTATCAGCCTGTCTGTCTGTTTGTCCGTCTGTCACCGTGTATTTCATGAACCGTGATAGTTGAAACTTATGATGTATTTCTGTTGCCGCTATAACGACAAATACCATGAAATAAATATTAAAGGAACCCATGCAACAAACGTGATGTTTTTGCTTATTTTTATAGGTAATGGTATCTTTTGTGCACAAGTCCGATCTTGCACTTGGCCAATTATTGGTTTATTTATTAGATTGACGATCACCGTCCTTGAATTTAATGTTTCTGGAAATACAGTAGGTACATTTCGTTTATGATAATCGACTAAAAATTATCCAACTGGCGGTTCAAGTCCGCTTATAAAGTCTTTCGGGAATCCCCAAAATAAACACGCAGTCCTAACAGCACTCGCACATTAGAGTAAGTAAATCTCCCACAAGATTTGCCCCTTGCGTTCACACAGACGCGCGTATCAAAGCAGTTATAAATGATACGTTCCGTACAGAGGCCGGAAGCGGTAACTTAGGAATTCCGGCGTATGATTTGTGGTGCGTTTTATGTCGGTACGTTCCGTTGTAAAAACTTCTGCCGCTTTTACTTTACTGGTTGCCTTTTAGATGCGCTTGAGATGAATAATAAAATAATAATAAATAACGCCCAACGATCACTTACATAGATCCTGAATCCTAACTAGGATTCCCTGTATCTAGGGACCCAGAAACTAGGAGGACCATGGTTCCACAACACCCAGGCACAGAACAGTATTTACGCTTTTTTTCGGCCACAATTAGTTGTCCTGCCACCTCCGGGTTATGAGCCGACCTGCTCAACCACCACACCACGGAGGCTGTACGTAATAGACTCATTCTCGCATATTTTCACCTATATTTACCTACCTACACTCTTGTCTTTTGTATCATATTTAAATATTCTGCCGTTTTGTTTTAGAATTGAAGTTATACCTTTTGAATTACGCATAGTTGGTAAGTAATTTTAACCTTCTAATCTGGAATTAGCGGGTCCAATTCCTGCTCAGAACGATGAATCTTTGTTTCATGTTTGTGTATCTATTATATAAAAGGGTTTGTCCTGACTGACTGACAGATACAGCCCAAACCACTGAGTGATAGTCTACGTGAGCGAAGCCGCGGGCATTCCATTATATTTATCAACAAAAACATTCTTACGGTCTTAAAAATCTTGTTATTGGATATTTTGTAATACTAATAGAATCTTACTCTTGTTTAATCTTGTTATTCGTTTAAGATTAGAAAAAATATGAATATAATTCGTAATACTGGCATAAGCATCAAATAGGTATGATGACTAAAATTTTATTTTGCATAAATTAAAAATATTCCTCAAAAGAAAACAATAATTAAATATCTCAAAACATGAGAAAGTTACAAGCATTTTAAAAACCGGAACAGAAAGAGATAGCTCAAACGGCCAGTGACGTCAGAGCAAAGCCTCATTACTAAGCTGTGGTAGCTTTTCATAAAATCTCTTTGGCATGTGAGGTTACAAGTGAATTTTTCATAGTAACTGTGGGGGCGCTCTGTTTCGCGAGAATGGGACAAGAGATGCCCCTACAGACACTTTAAAAGCTTATTACTTATTACTCCGTGATTTATTTACCAAATTTACTTAATTTTTCAATTATTGCACTCATTTTTAATCTTCTTTATGAAAGTAATATTTACTTGTTCATTTGTATTGGGACAAACAACGGCGTGTAAGCAAATAGCAATTGAGAAACTAATTTACTTCACGAGAATACAATTCGATTCTGTATCCAATATCGTAATTGATGTTCTTACACAGTTTACGTCAACACAGAAAAATAAATTTTAAATTAAAGAGAATAGGCGTAATGTCCAACAAAAAGTGGCAATGCTTTTCCATTTTTAAATGTTATCCGATTTTAATGTTTTTTATATGTGGTCTACCCAGTAAAAACTATATACTCGTACGTCTAAGATCTTTAGCGGAAAACACTTTTTGGTAGTCTGCAGACATCCATCCGTTGGTCATGGTCTATCTGCTATCTTTCGCTTCTCTTTCTTTTTTATCTTTTTCACACCTATTTAGCTATACTTTTGTAACCAAAGTAAAATTATGTAAATACATTATAATTTAGAAAAAAAATATAAAATTGAAACATATGACAATTAAGAGAAAATTTATAGGAATAGCATTGACCACTGTCTCAACTGATGGTAAGTGATGACGCGGCCTACGGTGATATGCATCTAGAAAATACCTGTTCACTCTTGACTTGAAGTCACCCAGGTTATAGTTAGATAGAAACAAGGACGACGGCAAGGTATTCCACTCATTTGCTGTTCGCACTATAAAGTTCGATGCGAAACGCTTGGTGCGGGCTGTAGGAATATTATTATTGGATACTGCTGTATGCTTTGGACTTCTGATAAGTACGGTAATTTTAAAAATCGGTGGCTCACGCTTCATCGCAGTAATCATAGCTTTTATGCTGTGTTTAGACGTAGACAGCTGTTACGATATTCCACTGTGACGCAGTCCCCGCAGGTAATATTTTATTAAATTGTCTAAAACGACAGCCATCAGCGCGTTGCTTAATATTGAAATTGTAAGGAATTTCATTTTCCTCGCGCGCCTATTATTTATTCTGTGTGTATCTATCTGCCTTTATTTATTAAGCTAGCTGTATGCCGGGACTTCATTCGCGAAAACCTTTTGATGTTTTACACGCATTTTAGCACTTTACTTGTTGAAAATATTCTAAAAGCATCTTCTTCGAAATAAGATTTATAAAGTAATTCGTCGTAATAAAGTGAATAAAATTGACGCACCCTGTGAACGTAATGAAATCATTTCGAATAGACTATGATATGTATCTTATTGTATCATAAATACTTAATCATTTTATAATAATGATAATAATAATTTTCTGTTATTATAATATTTATACTTTATTACCAGAAAATTAGAACATGGCTTTGACAGACTAGCATTAATATTTATGATTTTTATAGCAGTATCGTCTGCTCAGCGTAGTGCCGTGGATGGATGTCCACCCCGGCGTCGCCGCCCGAGACACGTCTTGAGCAACCCAAGAGATCCTATAGCAGCCGTTGTTTCGGCTGCGCTAGGATCACCGGACTAGTCTAGCCCTTCTGACTCAAGTACCGATTTCGGCATCGGTATAGAATACTAGCGTAACATAATCAGACACCGACCCCGCGGCGAGGTCGACGTACCCCCCGTAGGTTAGCTAGAATGGTTGCGACTTTCCATAGGGTCCACTCCTTCAGCGGACGTAAAAAAAATCAAATAAAAAAAACAAAAAAGCTGTGGATGGGTGCGAGTTCAAGTCCCGCACATAATTCAAATGTTTCTGTGAAACTATTAGGGACGAGGGAGCGAATTGAGACGAACGAGTGCCATGCAAAAACTGATTTATTTTCTTCTACCTTCACATTAGTACATTATTATTATGATATTATGCCGCATCTACCTACATCCTCCTTCTTTTATAAAACAACATATACATTTTATTTCCTAATTTTTACATTGTTATTTTCCTGCTTTCGTAATTATTATCGTAACCTATGTACATCTACTCACATAATAACTAGTTATGTAACGAAACTCTCTTAATTTACAATTTTACATTTCTACCTTCCTACCTATAATCATATGCTAATATTATATATTTGCTGTTTATTTACACTAGCGTTATAATTTGATAAAATTAAAGATATTAATAATGTTAATCAGTACTTATGCATTTTATAATTATCCACCAATAATAATAAAATAACTAAAATCAAAACAATATTACAAATCTACCCATAGTACATATATATACTGCATTTGCTACACCTTCTCTTTCTTTAAAAAGATAAGTTAACTTGTATGCGTAATATTATAATTATTATTTCATCTAAACATTTTTTTTTTTATTAATTTTGTAAAACTTACTTACATATTGTTATTTTTATTGAAGTTTATATTTTATTTTATAATCATATTTATAATTATATAATTCAATCCCTTGTAATTATACCATTTTATTAAAATTCTTAAATGTCCAGATGTCTGAATGTTATTACTGCCTTGATAAAAATTAATTTCTACTAATTACAAACAAAATACGAAATTCACATCATAATTACCAATAATGATAACCGTATTACTAAAATTAATACTTTTTATGCAATATCAACAAAATTTACAAATAACAAACCACGAATCTTAATTAATGTTGATAATAAAATTTGTGTTCCCGATTGTAAACTTTTAGTTTTATTTCAAGTTTCGAGCATGCGACAGTATACCTATTTTAATTAACATAATTAACAAACCGTATAATACAACACATCAGCTTATCTTAAATACAATTCTTAGTAATATACAATTCAATTACAGTTGATATAAACGTGCAAATATTTATCTTTAACGACTAGGTTTAGTAGATAATCTGTTTAAAAGTGCCGTTATATCACTTCACCGAGGGCCGTCAGGAGTGCCCCCACCGATCAGGAGCTCTCACTATCCTGCCAGACCGAGTAACGTATGCATTAGAACTGAGTTGTTGTTGGCCACTGGAGCTGCCGAACAACGACTGCGACCCGTTCCCGCTCGTGCCTGCCGTTATTATGTCATCGTAGGTATCTGGTGACATTGACCCATAACTATCGCTGCGCAAACAGCTGTCGAGAATGATCTGTTTTCGATTGCGTCGGATTAAAGTACCTGTAGTGCTCAACTTTATCAAATATGACCTTGGCCCGGTTACGTTTGCTATCTTAGCATTGACCCAATTTTTGCCCATGCGAACTTTAACCTTATTTCCTACCTCTAAAGGTTTAAGATTTTTACTACCCCTATCAAAATATTTCTTTTGAATAGTTTGTCGTTGCTGCAATTCATCTTTTACTCGGTCCGTATCATAAATTTTTGATTCAAGCATCTGCGGAGACTGAGGAAGAATACTGCGCAGTTTCCTGCTGTTTAATAACTCCGTCGGGGATGGCAGTTTGTCGCTAATGGGAGTATTCAAAAATTCCAGCAATGCCAACCTAAAATCTGACCTATCAAAAAGGGTTTTTCGTAACATCGATTTGACTGTCTGAATCGCTCGTTCTACTTGGCCGTTCGACTGCGGGTACCTAGGCGAGGATGTTTTATGCACAAACCGCCATTCTTTACTAAATTCATTAAATATCATCGATGCAAATTCTGGACCATTGTCCGAAAAAATCACTTCTGGTATGCCCTGGTGGCTAAATATTTTCTTTAGCTTATCTATCACGCACTGCGAAGTAAGGTTATTTAATTCTTCAACTTCCACGTACTTGCTGTAGTAATCAATTACTAAAAGATAGCTATTATTTTTAAAGTGAAAAATATCAACCCCAACTTTGGCCCATGACCTTGTAGGTATTTCATGCGGCATAAGCGGTTGTTTACTATTTTCTTTTCTATGAGTCAGACACGCCTGGCAATGCGAAATCATGTCCTGTATTTGAACATTCATATTCGGCCAAAACATAATTTCTCGCGCTCTCATTTTGGTTTTAGCTACCCCTAGGTGACCTATGTGTACTTTTTTCAACATATCCTTCCGCATGCACTTCGGAATAACAATCCTAGCACCTTTCCAAACTAAATCGTATGCCACCGTTAATTCATCCCGACTGTCCCAATAAGGGGCAACAACATCCTTTATGTCACACTTATGCGCCGGCCATCCATTTTTTATCACTCTCTTTAGCTCTTGCATATCCTCATCCATGCCTGTTGATTTTTGTAATTCTATAAAATGCGTGTCGGTCAAACTATTACTCGCCGCAATCGCGCATACTTGTGCTTTCTCGTCTAAGTTATCCAGCGGCCGGCTATCATTTTCAGGACTCGGTGCGACCGCGCGCGACAATGTGTCAGCGATATAAAGATAACGGCCCGCTTTATATACTAATTTAAATGTATATGGTTGCAACCTGATTAACATCCGCTGTAGTCTAGCCGGGGCTCCCGCAATCGGCTTGTTTAGTATGCTTATTAAGGGCTTATGATCTGTTTCAATTGTTATATCACTCCTTCCATAAATATAGGCGTAAAATTTCTCACACGCAAACACACAAGCATACAACTCTTTTTCAATTTGCGCGTAATTTTGTTCCGTTTTAGTAAGTGATCTTGATGCAAAACAAACCGGCATTCCATCTTGCATTAAACATGCACCTAGGCCATTTTTACTCGCATCAACTGACATTGTGACCGGTTTATCCAAGCTATAAAATCTCAACACTGGCGGGTTCGTTATACATCGCTGCAGCTCGCTAAAACACCTATCATGTACTTCATCCCAATGCCATTCAATATCTTTTTTCAGAAGCTCTCTCAGTTTGTGCGTTCTGTCAGATAAGTTTGGTATAAAATTTCCTACGTAAGTAACCAGCCCTAGAAAACGTTCTAAGTCTTTAACGTTTTCTGGTTTTGGCATATTTAATATCGGCAAAATGTGTGAATCATCGGGACGGATGCCACTCTGTGTAATTATGTGACCTAAATATTTTATTTCCGTCAAACCAATCTTGCATTTTTCTTTATTTAATTTCACACCGATTTCTTTGCACCTTTCCAACACCTGGCGAAGACGGATGTCATGTTGTTCCTTGGTATCAGCATAACATAATAAATCATCCACAAATAATATGACGCCCTCTATGTCATCAAAGTATTCATAGAGTCTCTTATGAAAAACTTCCGACGCTGATGAAATTCCGAAAGGCATACGCAGAAATTTATATCTGCCAAAGGCTGTATTGAAAGTGCAGAGATCAGTAGACTCAGTATGTAATTTCAACTGCCAAAACGAGTGCTTACAATCAAGTGAACTAAAAAACTTGGCCCCTGATAACTTAGCAGTAATCTCATCTAACGTAGGTAACTTAAAATGTTCCCGTTTAATATATTTGTTTAAATCCCGCGGATCCAAGCAAATCCGAATGTCTCCATCCGGTTTTTGCACAACTGTCATACTATTCACCCAGTCCGTAGGCCCTTCCACTTTCGCTATCACTCCTTGATCCAGCATATCATCTAATTTCCGCTTCACATCATCCCTGAGCGCAATAGGTAACTTACGTGGCGCCTGCACGACTGGTCGGGCGTCTGTGGCTAGCCTTATCTTGTACTCGCGCGGTAAACATCCCACACCCTCAAACACTTCCGGGTATTCATCAAGCACATTCTCTGATCTTATTCCGCTATCCCGATTTACAGATAAAACTCGTTTAACTAAGTTCATCTCGTCACAAGATTTTTTCCCTAGAACTGGCGTTGACGTCACGTCCGCAACAATAAACTTTATAATATATTGCCTATCTTTATATCTGCATTTCATCCTGCATTTCCCCAGAACCTTTATATCCCCACCTGAGTAGCTAACTAATTTAACGCTCGTCGACATCAGATCACTCTCTAATACCCCTGTCTGCGATAAAAACCTACGCGGTAAAACATTTACGTCAGCTCCAGTGTCCAATTTAAATTTAATTTGATGACGGTTTATTATTAAATCTACGCACCAATCATCGCTCGCGCTCGAATAAGTATCCCCACGTACCTGATCTATGGAGTGCTCCTGGACGGTATAAATACGACACACACGCGCAAAGTGATTCATACGCATGCACCTCGCGCATTTCTGGCCGTATGCTGGACACTTGAATTTTCCATGTATGCCACCGCAATATTCACACATATTGCTCGCGCTCTGCCGCTGTGATCTCCTCGATGTCGCAATCTGCGAAGCGCCCTGCCGCTGCCCTACACTAGAAAAGTGTGGCTGATGCTCCGAAGGCCGCGCGCCCAGCGCGTTGCTGCGGCCGCTGGAATGCATTCGCTGCTCGTTGCGTAGCTGTGGCTGCCCACCCGCAGCGGGGGTGGGACGGGATCCACTGGGCGCTCGTGCGCGGCTCTGATAAGTGCCGTACGCCCCATGTTGTCGCTGCACCCAATGCACAGCTGCCTCTGTGTCTATGTCTCGCTCCCTCACCTCGTCAATAAGTCCTTTCTCCTGCTCGGTTGTCATTGTACTGGCCTGCATCCGAGACATTTCAGCTATATTGCATATATCCAACGCTTTTGTAAGAGTCAAGTCATATTCCCTCAACAATCTTTCTCTCATGGCATCATTCCTAAGGCCACAAATAAGTCTATCCTTGACGAGGTCCTCCTTCAGGTCATTGAACTCGCACGACACCGCCAGCTTATTTAGTTCAAATACATATTGCGCCACTGTTTCATATTCTTGCTGATTTCGAGTAAAAAATTTATGTCGTTCCACGGTCAAATTTTTTTTCGGAGTAAAAAACACATCAAATTTTTTGAGTAAGTTTTCCACCGTAACATTAGTTTCCACCGTAAACTGCTCGTACACCTCACGACATTGTTCTCCAATTATGTGTAACAAAATGCTCACTTGCACATCTTTGTCTTTTGCTTGAAGCTGGCAGGCTTTAAAGTAAATCAAAAACGAGTTTTTCCACTTGGCCCACTGGTTACTTAAATTACCAGACGTGATATTAGACAAATCTTTCTCAAAGCAAAATGGCGGGGGCGGTTGCAACATCATTTCCATTTTTCCAGCAATTACAACACTGTTCGGTATGATCCACACGAAATACACTTTTCTCGGTGCTATTCGAACATCCGGAGTAGGTTTTTCCAGGAATTACACCGGCTGCGCCATGTGAAACTATTAGGGACGAGGGAGCGAATTGAGACGAACGAGTGCCATGCAAAAACTGATTTATTTTCTTCTACCTTCACATTAGTACATTATTATTATGATATTATGCCGCATCTACCTACAGTTTCATTTACAAAATAATTGGTAGACCAGCATTATTATAAAAAATATTGTAAGCTCACAAACACACTTGCACAGGGTGTGGTCGACCTTGCGACCGTGTTGGCCTATATTAGCCATCAGCGGAAGTGTCTTTCGCAGACACAGACACTGTTTAAATCATCTGCAAAAGACGGAACAGACCATGTATGTATGTAAGGTCCTATCTATGCCTGTTATTTTAGATGAACTCAGGGGGGTCACCACAAGGTATTATTATATAGCATTATTACTTCATTATTACTTCAATCATACATTGACAAATGACATAAAAGTAAGAATACTTTAATGTTGCAGAGCCAGAACAGTTTCGACGACGTCACGTTAAATCGTTCACTCAAGTACAACTGTCATATCATACCTTTACATCATGTTGATACTATCATAACCTCTTATAGCATTATTACTTCCATCATACGTTGAAAAATTACATAAAAGTAAGAATACGGTAATGTTGTAGACGCAGAGCAGTTTTGATGACGTCACGTTAAATCGTTCACTCAAGTACATCATGTTGACACAGACGTGCGACAATGATAACGCCATATAAAAATGAAGACGTCTCGTTCACACGCAGGAATACTTTATAAGTTCATGGTACGAATTCGAACAATATTATTGTAACCTTGAAATAATGATGCCATGAAACATGATGGTTTTGTATTAGCTTGTGGTAGCCCAGTTGGTGTCGTAGTAATGTAAATTTTTATAACTTCTTTAAATATTACTTTTGAAAAGTCTGTCGAGTCAATTTAATTCAATGTTTTACACAGATGTACCTAATATTAGATATCAAGACTCTACAACATTTGATTGGCTTTATTTATGAAATGTATGCGTCGCTCGGGCCTAAGGTTAAGTTTTCAACAGAAATGTTTTCGACTCGGCTTGTTGAGAAGGGTAGTTTAGGTAAAATTGTGTTTGACTTCAGTCTTCAATTTCATTTTGTAAGTTTACTAGTTAATATTTAGAATTTGTATGAATGGTAATGAAATGAAATTATTTATTAAGACAGTCATATTATTTATAGATCGTATATCACTATCTCATCTGTGTTAATTGTGAAGCTTATACTAATGCATCCAGTAGATAGTAAGACTTTTCTGCAAAGTTTGTCTAGATAACCACCACCTTGCCAGTTATTCTACCGCCAATCTGTAGTGTGCAAGCACTACCTACTGTATACCGGTTCAAAAGGCACTGCAGCTAGCGAAATGACTGGGCAAAGAGGCAATCACTTGATCTCAGAGTCTAATAATCAAATAACTAGACTGTGCTGATGTCTCTGGATGACGAGCACATTGCAATGTCATGCGAAATTTTACATTTTAGAGTTTCGGGTGACACTGCAACTGTTATGGGCAGCCCTGTTTTTTATATCAGGTGAACGACTAACTGATCACGTCATTCAGTGGCGTCACTCAAAGAACATTACAGCTTAATATAAATAAAAGCAGCGAAATAAATAACGTTGTTAAATATTTTCCCCAAAAGTATCTATACCACGTCCCATGCTTTCCCCATATTTTAAGCATAAACACATCAATCCTCCCCAAGCAAACACACCCGGTCCCTTTCATACTGGCGACGATAAAACGCTAAATGATAATCGCGAGATGTCCACTCTGTTTCCGGCAGTACTTCCGGGACACGCATTAGCCATTACCGCGCGGGGGCAGTGACGTCACATCCGCCCGCGCCCGCGCCCGTTTGTCTGATAGAGGCGATAGATTCGGCAGTGTTTGGTTGTTTAGACTTTGACGCGGGTCTGCGCTTTAAAAACTTACCTCGGTGCCTATTCAAATTTTGCCAGTTTGAATTGCTCACAGCTTGCTAACGAGTTTTGGATTGCTTATTGCTAGGTGGATTGCATTTTGCTGTCAGGTCCGTAGATCCATTTGCAAAGGATTTTATGTTTTATTTAAACTCTGGTTGTGTTAAATTCAGTTTAAATCGCAACGCATAAAGTACATTTTAGCCCACATTTGCAAGTCACTTGAGTTGATAGCGTATACACCACCTTCAGTGCATCTATTGGCAGAAAGTTCCCGAAATAAACTCAAAATATAAACAAGTCCAAACAAGCAGTAGCGTTATAAAGCCTCCGAGCTTCCATTTACAGCATACCATCTAGTATACAAAGACAAACAGTCTCCGAGCCACTAACGGTGCATTTCCGCACCTCCCTTGTAGGAGCCACTCCAGCATACACCGCGACAAACATAAAAATGGAAATAACCACAAATCCTTATTCAAGATAAATTATGGAAATACACAACCATAAAAGATAATATCATGCTTCAGGAGACTAAAGTTAGCGCACGAAAGTCTAGGAATAATATAAATTATACAATAAACCTGTATCCTAGGTATTTGCGTACGTATTATGGTAAACAGGACTCGCTCTGATCCCGGGTAATATGGATGTTAAGGTCTAAAGTAGACCTGAATAGCATCTAGTTTTTATCGTTCAGATTTTGTGGTTGTAGTTACAGTTTTTATGGGAAGGGAGCAAAGGACATCATACCAGCTATAGTTGGTAAAATATTGGCGCTTACAATATTTTTCCTTGCCTCATAATGATTTTCGCAAGATATTTACTGCGGTGATTAATCCTGATGCGTGTTCGGGGTAATTTAAGTAATTTTCTCTTTCTTTTGATTTGCGATCGAGGAGCATTCTCTCACTGCGAGTGAGTGTATCCCGCAGGTAATCTACCAAATAGTTGGTGTTCCTAATGTATTTCTTGAATATGCTGGTTTCTTCACGATGGTGGCGGGGCTCATCGTACTCGTCTGGACCAGTAGGGGTAATTTAGCGCGAAAAATAATTCCCTGTATTTTTAAGTATAATACTTACAAACATTTCTAGCAGGTACGTTTGTGGGCCGATCGTCGCAAAAGAAATGTTCATCTTACTCGCCTAGACCCCCTAGACCTGTTGTGTCCAACTCCACATCGGAGCTTCGATTACACATGTAAAGAAGTAGGAACAAGAAACTTTACACATCTTAGGTACAGACCAATTCTTTGTACGTTTTATGAGTAGTTGTATGGCAGCAGTTCGCGGACGTTAGAGCGCGAGCCCGTGGGAATGAGCCTAGCGCGCACGTGGTGTCAGGTATCAGTGCGGCCAGACGGCCCGGCGCGGCGCAGCGCGGTCGACGCCCGGTACTTGGGACTACTATACATACTACTTAGTACTTGTGTGTTGCTTGTAATCGAAGCAGTTGAACTTTTTAGCGACTTTTGGTTTACCGATAAGCACGATTTATTAATCTATGGAACCAGCCGTGAATTTTGGCAAAAAAACAACAGTCCAAACAAGTCGGGTAGTACCCATTAGAAACTCAGACACTATCAAGGTATTCCGATGCGTATTTGACTAAATCTACACCATTATTATTATCTATATCTTATTTTTCCAAAAGTCGAAATGAATGGAAAGAGATCACCGAAGAAAAAGTGATTCGACCACAACCGCCAGCATTGGAAGATCGATTTAATGAAGAAGAATCTAGTCATAAAATTCTGCCTCCAGCTGAGTGCCCTAATAATTATTGTAATTAGCAAGAAAAGTGTAATCAGAATTCACTCTACTTTTCTAAGAACAATAAATACCACAGGACAACGTTGCAAGTCAGAAGCAGCTTTCATATTAGGGTATAAGTTATTCCTAAACTACTTCAAGCTGTCTAGACACCTGGTTGTGGGAACATTTAGGTACCAATCAATATCCTGCGCTCACACGGTGTCGGCCAGTAAGACAGACGGACTGTCCTATTTCAAGATATTACGTAGGCAGATTATATAAGGGGTACCTACAGCTAAACATAGAATCTTGAATACCTAGACATAACCAAAACCTTACTCTTTCCGTACAGTTGGCAATAAAACATCTCGATCAAAGCGGTTTAATGTTATAGTAAAGAAGCATGCATGTCATGGTGTTAATTTCACTAACGATTTTCGTATCGTTAATAAAATTTTCAGTAGTTTTATTTCCGAAACAAACCGCATGAAACAATAGCAAGCGCGGCGGTAGCGTGTAATGCTCAACATCGCTTCAAGCTCATTAGGCTGAGCTTAAAGCCTTATACGTGTAGCGCGCTGTTAAATATGCATCAGTCTACAGGCACAGGATGTTCATATTTAACGGTGTAATAAAAAAAAACTTATAAAAAACGTTTTATAGAATGGTGTAAACCATATACAAAAAACCTAAAAATGGCTTTGAGATGGTAAGCGTAAGTTGATGACTATGCTTCTTGCAAGACTAATAGACTAGATTATTGTATTGTATTGTATTAAGTCTGCTACTTGAAATACAAAACTCTTGATTACACCAACATAACACATGTAGAAATGAGAAGTACGTAATAAGTTAGAAATGATCGCATTAGTTTCATAGAAATGTTTAAGGTGTTAAGTTAACATTTCGATATGTAGCAAACCTTACAACATGTTTTAGCAGATGCAACTTTTCTAATATTGGATTTTGTGTTAGATATTGTGTTAGAAACTATGAGTAGGTATGCAATAAACTATTTTGTGTAGGCCTCGTTGGTATGTACGGATACGGATATAAGCTATCGCTACGTCATTACGTCAACTTGATTAAGTCAATGGAAGAAAAATGGTGTGAATTTTTCTTGCGCTACCGATATATTTTTTAAGCTTTTACAACGAACAATAAACGGTTCCGTGGATGGATAACTGCATTTCTTTCATAATCCTATTAGTCATACCCACAAATAAACAGACGCACATTAGACAAGGAAGAGTAAATAAACGTTTAATTATTATAACGAAGGTAGGCAACATACCTTCGAGTTAGTTCCTAAAAAACTGCCATTTCATTACGGAGAGGTAAACACGTACCGTACCTATAACACACATTCGCTTTCTCACGCACACTCAAGCAAAAATTAAGATGTCGTCTACAAGTGCACACTTAAATAAATGCTGCACACAAACGAAATAGATTGAACATTTCATTCAACTCATCAATACACCATGGTAGTAACTTTATAGCTACACCAATGTCCGTTCTAATTTTCAAAATCACAGAATTTTTTTGATGGGTTGAATCGCACAAAGTTTTGAAATATTGTATTACATAAATGTGATAAAGAAAATTGCAAATATTAGGGTTTAAAAAGAAAAATGTTTGCTTTATTCCCTCCTGTATAAAGGAAGGCTGTCAGCGCAAAGGGCATATTCAAGGGCCGATAGAATTTCCGTCGCGGGTGCAACTCACAGCATAGGTCATTGCCACGGGCATCGGGCACTCACGTCATGCGCTTATGGATTTATTTTATTTGGCATTGACTTTACGTGTCGCACCTGATGTGAAAAGGTTTCCGTTTGTTTGTTGCCTTTACAACCGCTCCTGGGTATATTGTACCTGCATTTTAGGGAAAAGGAAAAACTATAAAATTCTAGTAGCATGTCAACGAACTCACTAATATAAGTGGCAAACGTGCTTTATTAGCTCTGGCTTAAACAAAATTAAGATAAATCTTTTTTTTTTTTTACTGATATGGGGAAGGTTGAATGCGCCAAGTCTGTGTGGGGCTGCCGAAACACAGTAACGGTTAAATGCTTAGCGACAGACTCTTAGAACTCGTGTATGATGATGATAGAGCATTTTATAGTACTTACCTTTTAGGCTAGCAGGCTCCATGGTCGACAACACTTACCTACCTAATACATAAAAAACCAATAAATAAATGACCAAAAATTTCTTATTTTTTCAATTTTTTTTTCTAATTAGGCGCTATTTTTTTTCTGTGCACATATACTTGTCCTGTCGCGGGAATAGAACCCACCGCCTCTAGGTTATGGAGCCGACCTGCTCAAGTGCCACCACGGAGGCTGTCAATATGAACGGGACGGCAACATTCTCACCAGAACCAATTACTGTTTAATTGAATTCAACAAAAACTTTTCTAATCTATTTTGCACTATTAATAGTGCAAAATAGATACTTAATATAGATACTTTATATTTACTTAAGTAAATAGTTACTTAGTAGGTACTAACTATTCAAATTCCTTTCTAAAACAACCTTATCGCACTATCTATATTTACCAGTAAACGCTAAAGGGCGACGGAGAGTGGAAGGGTCGTTCAAGACGCCCTTTGTAGGCGATATGCTAAACAGGGCAAGTAAACCCGCTGGAGGCGCTAGTGTTAATTGGTACTAGTGATTGGGAAAAGATTTAATCATGGAGTTGATGAGAGTGTAACATCAGTTTCCCCAAATTAAGTGGCTTGACCAAACTAATGATATATACGAAGACACAACGTAGGCCCCGACCGCTAGGTGGTCCGACGATCTAGTCAAAACCATGCGGAGCCGCGATGAATGAGAGGCACTGTAACTGATGTGAGCGGCCCAACTTACAACTTTAATTAGTTCGTCACACCATTCGATAATTCCATAAAAAAAAAAACTAAAACTACACCTAATAAAATAAAAACACGAAAAACAATTTATAGTAATCAAGATACACAAGTTCCCGGTATTCTAGCATAGACTGCCCCAGCAACAACACTCATATTTATCTCGAATAGCTTCTTAGAATATTTGTTTCTATCATCAAATTGTTGAGTATTACAATATTTTCGAGAATATTCGAGAACGTTCGAGAACGTTAAATCTTAACAGCGCTTCACCATCCAAATATAATTAAGTACGTATTTCAGACACTCAAAATGTTTCGGGGCTTAAATGTAAATACTTTGAGGGTCCTACCCCACAAGGATCATAACACAGCCACACAAAAAAAATTATATCACATAATTATAAGCTCGTGAGCACAGATCCTATAAGAAACTCGTGAGTAGGTACATAGAGTAATTATAGGTATCATTAACACAACCAATTGCTTATTAGCCAATTGATATAGCTAGATTGTAATATTATTAGAGCGCCTATCCTAAGGGCACTCTAGGAAAAGGAAAAAAAAATGTCTAGACTTTTAAACTGGTGAACTGTTGTACATGGGTGAAATAAATCGATCTATAACAATATTATAAAGAGGAAAGATATGATTGTTTGTTTGCATTGAATAGGCTCCGAAACTATTGACCGATTTGAAAAATTCTTTCACTGTTGGGAAGCTACACTTTCCCCGAGTGACACAGGCTATAATCATATTTTCAAAAAATTAGGGATCCTTACTAAAACTCCAATAATATATCGCAAGGTGAATGGAGCAGTACGGTGGGTTTTCACCCCTATAACCTCTGGAAGACGTAATATTTTGTTTATAAATACTTGTTATAAATGTGGCTTTAAGGGCTAATTATTCCAGGTTTATGAGCAGAAGTTTGTGCTTGAACAAATATGCTCGTTCGGGTCATATCATAAGAGCATTGTTATAGATATGAGTGTGCTTATAACAATGGTACTTATACAAATATAATAATGTTATCTGAATAGACGTTTGTGTGGTGATAAAATGCTTCAACGAAATTTTACTAGTGACTGGTATGTTTATTTCCATAGAAGAAAGCTATATATGCAAACATTAAAAAATAAAATTGTGCTAAATTATATAAAAAGTATTGTTTATTAATGTTGTGTTGTTTTTTGGCCATGGGCAGGCCACATCGCTCGCAGAACTGACAACTGAAGAAAGGTTCTCGAGTGGCAACCACGAACCGGAAGGCGCAGCGTAGGCAGACCCCCCACTAGGTGGACCGACGACCTGGTGAAAGCCGCCGGGAGCCGATGGATGCAGGAGGCGAGCAGCCGCTTAAAGTGGCAATCTCTGAGGGAAGCTTATGTTCAGCAGTGGCCAAATAGTTTCATGCAATACTAAAAAAACTAATTAGATATTTGTGATTTCGAGTAAAGTAACCAACAAAACTTATTTGTTATTAATATAATCTTTTTATGTATAAGTGAAATAAATATCTTAAACCTAAAAAAAACCTATACTCGTCACCCATTTCATTCACCACCCATTTCAGTGATGACATATGGAACTGAAACGTGCACATCTACGGGCTGATGATGATTTCATTCACACTTTTATAAGAGCGAATGGGCATTTCATGGGCAAACGTGCTCTACCTTGGATAACTTCGTCACTTACCCCTGTATTCTAAAACATTTCACCATAAATCCTTCACTCGACTTCCACTTAACTTTGAGGGAAACTCAAAGTACATCACAACGTACCTTGAGTTGACAGTTGTTTCGCTTCTCTCGTTTAAGAAAAATTGACGCAGAAATGTCAAGTTGATATTATATATTGTCAATTAAAAATACCAAACACATAAAAATGAGGTTAAGTCGAGATTGAGTTGAGTGGAGTAAACTCGTGGTAACAACTTAGAATATGGGGGTCTGTCTTACCATCAGGTGAGATGATTGTCAAACGTATGCCCATTACAACATAAAAAAGTTGTCAATCTGTGGTCAACGATGTTGGTACACAAACCACTTAAATTTTTGGCCCATATTGTTTTAAGATTATGTTTGTTGTGTACTGTTTGTTGATCTTAATATAACTAAAAAAAAGTTATTTTTCTTGTTTCAGCCTAAAATATGTTTAACAATACCTACTAGTTATATCACTATGCATTTGTAGTGATAAACTAAGGTACATAGTTGTTGAATCGTAGCTAATGGCATGCTGATAACATTACTAAAATCAGTAGACATTTCATCTCCATGAATACCTAGCTGATTGAAACTGCCGAGGTCCCTTATCGCTCGCGAACAATCCCTCACCTTTCAAAATAATCCTTGCCCTATTTAAAATCTGCTCCCACCAGTAACGGTGTTACCAGAATTTATCTCCACACTCCACTGCCCTGATTCGAAATTATCGTCGTTAAGGACTTACGCGTTTTCACACGAACGATTTTCAACTGCGATTTAAGATTTATACAACCACGCTGATGTTACAACTTGGAAAATGATTGTGATATCCTTTTGCGTTGTAATAAGGTTCAAACTTCTGTTGAAAGTTGTCAAATGTTTGTATTTCTATGTTGGTATCTGCTACCCCTAAAGGTAAGGGGTTTGTGAATAGGTGTTTTTCTGTCGTCGCTGAAGATCTGATTTTCCTTAAGGTTGTCAGTGCGGTGCATGTTGTGGGTACTAAATTATGTAGATACTGTAGTGGGGTTGGATTTTCTTCAGCAAGATTTGTTTTTTTTTTCATTTGCTTAGTCGAAATTTGACAGATTTTTCCGGTTGGCCAGTTGTTCATATACCCTACCCCTCCATATTTGTGTGAGTTCCAATATTCACAAAATAACACTAAGAGCTACCTAAGTGTGTTTTTCAAAAATTAAGCTGTAGCATGCTCACTTCCACCGCCATTCCAAATAATCATCATCATCAACCATCCTTCTTTATACTGTCTGTATTTATTACCTCCTTTACAGCTACGTACCGACATATAAAAAAAAAAGGAAAAAGACTTGGGGTTGACCGAACAGAGACGAAAAAAATCAGAGCTTGGACGAGCAGAGATCTGGAGAAAAAGGGAGAGAAGGTGTGCTGTTGGCAGTCTGAAGACTTCGATCTTCACTCGGAGGCATATCCTGCTCCATCATAAAGTGGATCAAGCACCACCATCGCACCTACCTCATATTGAGAGACTGAAGCTGTGCTACCTGAATCTAAAGCATTAAAATGTATCTTTTCTAAGTAGGCACCTATTTTATCAGATTGGCCGCATCATAACGTCAAAAAATCTTTCGAATAATGCTTGGTAGGTGTCTTTTTATCTTATCCCATGTTTCCTAAAGTCTTAAGACTGAGTTCTTGGTGTTTTACTGAAATCTTAAATACATTTTCACAAAGTTGAAACTCAAGTAATCAGCCAATAGTGAGTTAATCCAGTTGGGTGAGTATCATGTCCAAGCGCTGATCCAAGCTGACGCCTAGGTAGGTACTGCCAAGTCGTCCTCAATTATAAATTGTAAACTTCGATATTACGAAAGTAACCCTTTGGAAAACCGGTCTCATTCAATTAAGGGATTCCCTTTTTGACTTTGTTCAACTTTGTTATTTAATAGACTTATGTAATGGTAATAATATAATGATAGGCACTTTTCGAATCATTCTTCTGCTATATTTTTAGCTCAAGAAATCCCACAACAATCTGCGTATACACCTGATTTTATTTGCAAATACAAGACCAGAATAACAAAACGGTGTAAATTGCGAACATAAAATATTTAATACTCAAGAGGCTTGCATCAGCTATGCTCTACCCGCAAAAGGAGCACTGCTATGATACCACACTTATTTGCACATCGAATCCCGATGCTCATTACTAAATCTGTCAAAAAAATACATCACACAACTTCCAAAGAAAACTCAACCCTATTTCAAAACAGTGACGTTGTATATTCACTGGCTTTGTGAGTGATACTTAGGACGATTTCCGAATGAATCGGTATGTAGGTCTCAATCATGTGACATCAAAGTGGTAGGATCAAAGACACGCCTCGGGCTAAAGATTTCCCACCTGGTACCGATGGCAATATTGACAAACAACTGCGCACAAAAGTTGATCACCTTCGAGGGCTTATGTCTTTTGAAATAAGGGCTATAATGAGTAACGAGGCGGTTTTAGTGGAAGGGTGTTCGTAGGCTTTAATAGAAGCATTGCTTAGAAACAGCAATGTTCGCTTGGAGTGGTACGTAAATAAGCAATCGTTTTACAGACATATTGAGGTATGACGTTGTTCAATTTTATACTGTTTAAATATTCAAAATCTTTGCGATGTGATGATTTTAATAGTACGTACGAGTAAACAAGACTTATGAAATTTAGGATTAATAATCTTGAATGTTTAATTAAGGACTTAAAATAACTAAAATAAATAATTTGATTTGAATTTATTTTGATTTGATTTAGATTTGACATTATATTCTGCACTTGTCGTTTCTGTAGAGATACCGACAGACAGGTCCATCACAGTTTTATTTTGAGTGTATTAGGGAATTAAAAGATGAGGTGTAAGAAATAATTCCATATGTATGAGGAACATGTCAGTGTTTGTTGGAATGTGGTCAGATAGTTTCAGGATCCCTGGGGGAGGGATCGACGACGTGTCCTCACACGTTGAAACTTTACTTGGAGAAACGCCTTAAGATTGGAGGTAACTTTATTTTTTTTTTACTACCTCTCTGTTTAACCCTCGTTTTGTTGGTGAAGACACAAAATTAAATTTTTTTTTAAGCTACCAATTATGATGCCGAAGAGTTTTGTTTTATATACGTATGGTACTTACACGAATCTTTTGGAATCTTCGTTGACGGATCAGTCACCGCCATCGCTTCACCATCAGCTTGAAGGCGTCCATGACGTACACTGAATAAATGAACAAAGGCAAATTGAACTGTATCTTATGTCTACTGAATGTTAGATGAGTCGACATAAGTGAAATGTAACATTGGTGTTCAAAAAGAAACTTAATGAGCTTTTGGTGGACAAAGCATATTATAGTGGAAATAGTAATAAGCTGTGAATCTTAGATAAATAAATAAATAAAATAAAATAAAATAAAATAGCATTGACGAATTTCTGAAGGATAAAAATTTAATTTAAATGAAATGAAATGAAATGAAATGAAATGAAATGAAATGAAATGAAATGAAATGAAATGAAATGAATGAAATGAAATGAAATAATTTATTTGTAAGAATTTTGGGTTACAGTATTGCAAAGATGGAATAGCACATAATTCTTCCAACAAAATTCTGCCTATAGGTGCAGGCGTACAAATATTTAAATTGGATTTAACTTAATTTAATTACATAATTATGTCAGTGTTAATAATGAGTTGGAATAATTTAATTATCGTTATTATTATTGATTATTGAATTTTTAATTATTATAAAATGTATTATACATTAAATTGGTCAGACTAATCTATATCTATAATTACTAATCGACGCGTCATTTAGAAAGTCTTTAACAGAGTAATAACATTTATCCAGCAGGAAGTCAAATATTTTTTTCTTAAATTCATTAATGTCGTGCATTTTGAAAATGTCAATGTTATAATGGTATAATTTATGATTGATATTTAATGACATGGACAATTGACCATTATGATTTAAATAGCAAAAAATTAATAACAACATTGTAGTACTGGCAAATCTAAATGCTTGCATGTCTTAACGACTGGAATAGAGACACTATACACATTAGAATAAGACCACAATTTTTGTATTACCTATTTCGCAAGATAATAAATTGTTTAATTGTTTAACAAGTTAAAACGTGGCATACAATAGCCGTTCTTTAGTTGGTTTTAATGACATTCACAGGTAAAATGATGAGAATGAGAAGTAATAACCTTTATCCGTAAGGACTTTCAATTGATCTATTTAGCTGCTTTTATAATAATCATGTTGGTATATTTTCTTCAACATAAAACACATTGAGGTTCACATCAAAGGTTTAGAGATAGGTACACAATACAAAATGTATTTTAATTTAACTTAATTTCAATTATACAAGAACAATGTTGGGACAACTGAGGGACAATAATTAAACTTTGAATTAATTTGTAAAGACAGATTGACTCGGAGTGAAATTACAATTTTCGATGTTGCCAGCGGCTTGGTCCGTTTCTACAATACGATGGGTAGGTATATTGTACAGTGCTGTCTAACAATGTAATATATAATTGTCCTTTAAACGTTAAAATCTTTGGCAGTCGTGTTTGGTTACGTATAATACGGTGCATTAAAACTGAATTTTAGCACCTAATATTTTTCATCGTTTAATTATTAGATTTAATTGACTTCCTTCTTTCTCATATAGGCTGTCATTTTTAATGTTTTGTCATTTTAATTACATTAAATAGAACTTTAACTATAAGTAGGTAGGTTATTAATATAAAATCTCTAAGTAGTTAATTAGTTCGAAATTGTACATAGGTATAATGGTAGCCACAGACCTGAAATTGTTTCGTCACTCTCAACTTAAGTCTATGAACTCTCATATATACATAAGTTGAGAGCAAAGAAATAAGCTGCTGAACAGCAATGTAGCGTTTACAGTGAATCTCGACTAGACCTTGATAACCGTAACCGATCAGTAAAATTTGGTTTATTTCATCAAGATGGTAACTAAAATACCTACACTCAAATGCCGTTAATACAACCACTAAGAAAATAAAACTAAACTATATTACAGTCAGAATGACTAAGTTGTCTTATAAGACGTCTACATTAATATAATGCTAGGTTGCTCATATAAAAAGCGTTAAGTTAAAAACTGAAGCTAGACCCACTTAGAGTGAGTCCTCAAGGCAAAGCCTCGGTCCAAGTTATAAGCACAAGCGTGTTAGACTTGAACATTGATCAACATTAAACATCCATTTAAAATAAACGTGCGTCCTAAAATGCTGAGTGGGAATCCAAAATTGTAGATAGTTATAAACATTTAATGTAATGAAACATTTGTAGAAATTATTTTTAAAACTAGAAGGAACCTGCAGTCTCACCCACGCTTGACACCCCAAATAAGCAGTTGATTTTTACTCCCCTACGTCATGAAAGGAATGCCTACATCCTTCAAAGCTTAAGAGTGGGGTTTTCGATTCAGGTAAGTTCAACATTTCTAACAAATTCAATGTTAGGAAGAAAGTCTAACACATTCTTACCAATTTTCAAAATATTCATTCACGTTTTTAACCATTTGTTACCTGAAAAATGGATCGAAAACCGCACTCTTGGCCGTTATTTGGAGGTTAAAGTCAGCTATACGCTGGTCTGCCTGTCAGTCAGTTATTCAGCAGTCACAGAAAAAAACCATTTTATTAATATAGTTTACTTGCTCTAGCTTACCACTTGTACCGTACCATTTAAGTGCTATACTTAACAATGTTTGAATTCGTTGTAACGACGTAAATGCAAAGGAAACATGCCGCCCCTTTGAAAATAACTTAAAAGAAACTGGAAAATTTCCTTCTTGCGTTCGTTGAGTGAGCCAACAATACTTTATGGAGAGCTCAGTAAAATCATGCCGACAGTTAATTAAGTTAATTTTTGTACCTTTTTATATTATAATTAACAAGGTTTTCCTTAATTACCGGAAGATTTGAAAATAAGAAAAACGTTTCGAGTTTACGGTCACATCTTGTGAAATTGCTGGATTTAATTGGTCTGGAGAACGTCTACAGGAAAGAAATTTAAATCACGTAGCGATATTTATAGTGCTCAACTCTTCAGTTTGCTAATAATTAAACATTATTAGCAAGAAACTGCTATTGATACTTCAGTCGAGCTAATATTTTATCGAAAAAGACCATCGTTATCTATTACAAGTTCTTAGCAAAAAGGCGCACTTAATGCGATTTTGAACGTGCGACCATTTATACAATCCTTGGACAGCAAATATCAAAACAAATACATTTACATAATAAGCAATACGAAATGTTAATAAAAAGCAAACGCATCCGCTCCGGCTCTCAGCCGTGCCGTAAGGTAACGTATTCACGTGATGATTCCGCATTATTTCCGCACAGTGACGCGAATTTGCCTTAAAATGTGGCGCGCCTTTCTAGCGAGATACGTGACACATTTTAAATTTCGAACGCTGGAATTGTGTTTGAATTTTATTGACCGTATTTGCTTTTCTTTTTTAAATTGGTTTAAGTGGCGATGCGAGCTAACTTTATAAGTAGTTGAGGTTTGAGGAAATTAAAAAATTCAGGAACTCCGCTTAAACTTTTTTGATTGAATATGAAATACATATTTGTCTATTTATTGGCTGAAAAATGAAACATGTAATTACTTTTTCAAGTTTCTGAATTCGATATTTAAAATAGTATCTACCTATTTTGATCATAATAACGGTCGAGTTAATCGACGTGATTTGTACGTAAAGTAAGTCGGATTACGTGCTATTTTGATCATTGGCAAATTAAGCAAAGACCCTTCGTTAAACAAACAAAACAATACTGGTAGTAGGTAGGTACCTATTATAGTCTACAGCTCCATAATTCAAAATTCAAAAATTCAAAATTCTTTATTTCGGACAATTATTAAATCCATTGGTTATTGGTTATATAATATACATAATATATTTATAAAGTCAAAGAGTTTTATTGCAAATAGGCATATCACTTTTACAAGTCAAATTAAATTAAATTATTATAATTACTAAGCAGATAAAATCAAAAAGTGCACAATGTCAATTATCACAAAGTAGAGCAACATTAGTTTCATCAAAACCGTTATTAATAGCAATATACTTACAGCATTTAATTTTTGCAATTTACACTCCAGAGATATAAACTCTCAACACCGCCTATCTTGTTTTTCATTTCCATAATCCATCGAAGTACTTTTATTAATCCGTGCATTTATTTTAACTTACGGGGTGGTAAAGGGGAGCAACGTGCTCCAGCATAAATGCACCCCCTGCCCTTCGATAAAACATCCCTTCTGGATAAATACGGTGCATGAAGTGCCCCCACCCTACATTCTAGATGCTTACACTGGGGATTTATTCAGCAGAAAAAAATGATAAAATGCTGAAGCGAGGAAAAGCTTTAAATATAAACGGCTATGTAAAAACAGCTTAATGTGAAAACGGCTAAATAAAAACGGTCGCTTTATGAACGTCCTTTGCCGTTTTATGAGTGACCGTGATGTTGCCAATTTCGTTTTAAAATTCTGTAAAGTGAACACGTTTCGTGATACTTCCAAAAGGAATATCGTTTTTCGTGTTTTAAACCTTTTTGTACGAAAAAGATTACATTACTGTTGTTTGGCTAGTTTTTATTTTGTCACTTTTTTTCATTTTGTAGCATTTTTTATGAATTCAAAAGTTTTAGATAATAGCTCTTGGGTCAAGTGAAGAGTCTGAAGGATGTCGGCAAATAAAGTTTCGATTCGTTACCTTAATTTACTTAGTAGTAATTTTGCTTCAAGTACCCAAAAAGAAGAGATAAAATTAAGAAATATTAAAACGTAGCAATTTGAACAATTCGTACTTATTCGTGTCATTTTTAAACCTAGTAAAATTTAGGTAAAACTAATCTGTACTTACTAGGGGTGCACTGGTTCTAAAGATACCTAGCTGAATATAATATTTCGACGCTCGCTCTTAACTTTCAACCACGGACCACGGAAGAATGAAGTGATACGGTTGTATGTGGTATCCCACATACAACCGTATCACTGTAACAACGAAGTGAAGCCACGTAAAGTGATAACTCACTCAGTGACGTCACTTCGTTGTTTGACCGTTTACCGTCTATTATTATAAGTCTAAGGTTCAGCACTGAATAACATAAAACTGTACCCTTACAAGTAATATGTTACTCACAAAAAACAGTTTTAATTAAAGACTTTTACGACAACTACTATAGTCGAGGAGCCGGAAGCTCGATACATTTACGAGTATAGCTGTAACTGTACACCACTGGGTCATTTGCTCTCCGCCTTTATTGTAGGTATCTAGCAGTTAATGCTGGATACCTAGCAATAAACATAGGCGAGGACTGCTTACTTCTCGAGAGGGCATATTATACTACTATTGCGAATAAAACCAAAACCATTGTTTAAACTTTTGTTAACTAGCAAACCAAAATAAAATACTACTCGACTAACCGTTTTTCTCTCGAATTTTTATTTCACTCTCTCGTCCAATAACGCACAAACCTTACTATTCAAACTAGTTAAATGCGTAAGCTACTAACCCAATTTTTGGGAAAAGGAACAAATTAACCTATCCATGACACTGGTTAGTATTAGAGTGTATTCGGTTGACACTCTTGTAGTATTCTTTTTTTGGAATTTTGCGTTTTTGTTGGTGTACCATACGCGGCTGCAGTGCTAGTTCGAAAGCAAAATTACACACATACAAGACAACAGTTAAATACAGAACACCTACCTACACTTAGTAAATTAGCTTATATTTATCTGCAATATGGTAAACATTTATACAATATAATAATAATAAAAATGTGTGACTGTCAACAATTAGCTCTACGTATGTCGACATGAGCATCTTTTTCTATCTCCAACGACAACACACTTGGTTCTAATCTCCGGTCCACCAGCTAGCGTCCTCCGTGGTAGTTGCTCTATCCGCACAGTAACAACGCACAAAGTAGCTATAAAGCAGGCCATAAACTAAAAAACTCGTTCAGTACAGCGCATAAACACACTAGCGTCAGTTGAAAGAAAACATCGTAAACGTTTACAAGTCAAGTAGGTAAAAATTGTGGGGTAAAATGTGGGCGTAAGCGATTGTTAGTGAGACCTATGTCACTCGCATGCTTGGAGACGTTAACCTTATAATCCGCAAGCACCAGTTTCTGTTAATTTCTACGGGGGACGAGGTAGACACGCATAGTACACGCGCAAACGGTGCGTGTAAACGCACGCCACACACCATCTTAAAACACACACACCGTTATATAATCTAGCGAAGTTACGAAGTGTCTACACGCATACTATGATATTGTGGAACGCCTTGCCTTGCCACCTCCTTTTATAATTGCTCTAAGCTCGCCTGGCTTGAATTTGTATAAATTATATTAGGGCGTGGCAGGAATTTACTAAGTGGTAGGACTTTTGTGCAAAGTTCCTAGGTAAGTACCACGGCTTCCCCAGTTATTCTGCCGCCAAGCAGTAGCGTGTAAGCACTACTGTGTTCCGGTTTGAAGGGCATTGTAGCAACGGAAATTATTCGGTAAATGAGACTTTATGACCTGATTACATAGTGATGTAGAAGTTCAAGGGTTCCGTTAAGTCACACCACCACCATCTACCACATGCTTTGCACAAACTCTATCAGTCAAATTGCATCGTGTGTGTTTTGTGGCACTGTCCAGGAGGTTGAGTCGACAAAATTGAGTGACGGATTGCCGAAGTGTGTGATGTAGGGGCTGTTAGGACACCAGAATATACGTATGTTCCATGATTTTTTAGTTAAGGAGCTAGCCCTCCCGATGAAATGATGTTCGTTGTTTCTGCCCATATTTCTAAATTATGTTAAGTGTAGCGACAGGGATGAGGCCTAAAAATAAAATAAAAATAAATAAATATGTGTGGACTTTTCACGCAGTGCCATCTAGCCCCAAACTAAGCAAAGCTTGTACTACGGGAACCAGATGACTTATATAATACTTAGATACTTTTACTTAGAGTTAGTAAGTACTAACTTTAACCCGAATCGCTCGTCGCTCATTGCTTCCATTGCTACTGAAACTTCCACCGCCTCCCCATCCCAATCAGTGACAGTCACTTATTGAATTTTGTTGTGCTCGCGTCGAGTTTCAATAATTCCGATCTCCCAGGAAACTTTATCAATTTCCGTACCTGAAACATAATATCGGGAGTTTCGGTGCGGGGAAATAAAGATTTTCAAGGGTTCAAACGTTTGTGATATTTTTGGAATGTCACTATTGTTTGCGGGGGGTATGATGAGGCTTTTGTGGTTTTAGTTTTTGTTGCTGCCATTTTTGTAGACGTTTTTTTGCGATGAATTATGTTTGGATTCGTGGCTTAGTATGGATAGATATTGTTCTTGAAAAATATTATAGTCTTATAAAAATGATAAAATAACCGATAAAATAAACACCACAGATTTTTTTGAAAACCGCAATAGAGACTAAAGCTTCTGCTTACAGTGGTGAAAGCAATTATACTTAATTTAGACTTAAAATTAAGCCCTATTTCAGAGATTGCAAAACAGTTCCTAGCATCTAAAAACTCAATATTTTAAAGTTGTTACTTTATTGTAAGAATCTTATTTCCCAGAGCGTTTGGAACCGAGACCGACCGGTCGGCGGCGGATAGGTGCCGTTGGAAATAAACACGCTCTTGTTAGAGACGCCAGAAATGCTGACTCAGTGGTGACCGGCACGGCTTATAGTATACGATTTGAAATTTTCTGTAGGTAACGTCTTAACGTGACCGAAGAAAAAGTTCTCATGATTCATTCACTGCTCTCATTCCAAAGGCTGAAAAGTTCATTCACTACCTTCATGCCGGAATATCCCTTAAATACCACCGGAATAACACTTATTTTGGTCTTGTGGTCCTACTACTAATAGGACAAAATAGAAGGATCACGAGATGACCACTGGTTTAGCACAAGTCTGGAACGAAAATATGAACTCTAGCCGTTTACACTTTTTATTGCAAGTGACACAGGGACTCGTTCAAATGACGAATGCGAAATGACGTAATAATGCATATCCAATACGCTTTCACTATCTATAATTGCACGCAAAATAATCATAAACGACCACGATCACATACCTGGACCCTAACTAGGATTTCCAGTGGCCAGGGGCCCAGGAACTACTGAGGACCATGCTCCCACAACACCCAGAAACAGAACAAGTTATTGTGCTGTTTTCTGTGCATGAATACTTGTCCTGTCCCGGGAATCGAACCCGCCTCCTCCGGGTTATGAGCCGACTTGCTCAACCACCACACCACTGTCAAAATTATTTTGATATCGGTATCCCAGACAGCTGGGGCTGCCTCTGAAAATAACTTCACACGCCATCTTGAGCTAGTAATTTTTCGAAGAAAAATCAGGTTGTCCATCCACGAGTCGTCGTAGATCTCTTTTCTATAGTCGTGTGCTGTAAAAAGTTTTTTACAGCAAAAGTGTAAAAATGCTGCGTCAAGGCTCCGCGCGGCCGCTCTGACTTATTGCTATTAAATTGAACGGGACGACTTTTTGGAAACTCTTTCACTCAGTTTTCGTGGCTGTTTGATCGACTGTGAGGTTAAAAAGCACTTACCAGTATGTTGTCACGGATAAAAAGTGATATAAATAAGGACAAGGATCATTCTAATGAGCATAATAAGAAAAAAACATTACTAATATAAAATCAAGCAAATTCAAAGTAAGGGAGCTGAATGTTGACTAAATTAGTATAATATGTGTGGACATTTCACACAGCGCCATCTAGCCCCAAACTAAGCATAGCTTGTACTATGGGAACCAGAAGATTTTTTGTTTGTAAATACATACATAGAATACAATATAACACCCAGACGCAGAACAAACATCTATGTTCATCACACAAATGTTTGTCTCGGGTAGGAATCGAACCCACAGCCCTCAGTTCAGAAGGCAGAGATACTACCAACTGAGCTATCGGGCCCGTCAAAATAGGTTTAAAATTGACCAATTATTATTATTTTGAATAGAATATAATAGAATATAATAGAATAATATTTAATTTTTATTCTGATAAGATGAAAAGAAATGGATGGACTAACTTTAGTAATATAGAAATGATCGTTTCTATTATTTTAATTCTTTGAAGACCTTTATGATTGTAAATAAGGAACGCCCAATAAAATAAATGGAAGGACTTGTAGGTTATTGTATATAGGATGATAAAATAAAATATGTACTATTAAAGATTGGGTGGCTTGATTTATTTATCACAATAGGCATTTTTATAGTAACGTTGTAGGTATACTACAGTATAGTAGTTCAATAAAGTAAACTAGTTTATGAAATTACTTCCACTGTTTACCCCGACCCAAGCGATATCTGTTTACCCCATCCTAAAACAAGGATGACGGATGGCCTTAAAGAAAACATCGCCGATTCGAGGTACTCCGATATTGTCTTTATTACTATCTCGGAGGGAATTCATGAAAATGTTTAGTTTTTACGAGCGAAGTACCTCCGCAGTAAGAAGGAAGAGGTTTATTGGCATTTAGCTGTTTACCTTCCTGGCTTCACTTTTACTTTATCTTAGTTAAGATTGGTAAAGTTATTGGAGGAAATAGGCACCGTTTTTACTTGAGTTTTTTTATATAGTCAAATACTGGGTGTAATTGAATTAATTAGCATCCTTTGAAACTAGGTACCTACTCCTGATATCGGTCACGTGTGGACCAAAACTTTTGAATTCTAACACAGTATGGTAATAATAATAACTCCAAAAAATGGTATAACTTACTTAATCCAATGCTACAATACAAAATTTAATTGGAATAATGGAGTACAGTTGTAATTAGTACATACAAGGTATAAAAACGTTTAAATGTATCAAAATCATCCGTGCCAACTGCGTTAGGCATTGCGGCAATCTTCATAATTTTCAATAAAAATATTTTCATTTACACTCTGTACTCTTTACAAAATATAATCTGTTATAGAATAAACCAATATAAAGTTGCAGTATTTAATTACAATGCTGATTGGTTCAATTCGCACTCGACGACGTAGTAAATTTTTATTTCGTATTAAAATTTCAGTGCTTAATTAATTATTCCGAATTTCAATAATACACAGAACATGAACAAATATGTGGTTACGCGGTTACACTATACATAGCATAAATACATAGGTAACAAGTAGGGCATGTAAACCTGAAACTCAATTACCTGCCGGTTAATACTCTGTTAATACCGTCTATTTGCTCCATAACGATAATTTCCGCTCATTAATTATGTACCGTTGATAATGGTATCACTCATATGATTCCGCTGGGACAAAGTGGCCTTGGTGCCTAAAGCTCTTGAATAGGGGCGGGATCTTCTTAGGAGTACGATATATTATTTGTATTCAATCATTACGTGACTGTAAAGTAGTTTATACAACATTCAAAGAAAAGCAAGTGGAAAGCCATCCTAGACGTTCAAAAATGAATTCGTAACTCATTAGTTAAGGCTAGGATATTCGTGCATCCTCTATCTCGCTCGCGCAATGCGACATTTTTGAAGGTATTAATTATTAAACTTACTTACGAAATTCCAACCAATGAAAGACCTGCAAAATAACATCACAAATATTCAACAAATAATCACATTAATCCAAACAAGATTTATTATTATTATTTCTTTAGACTCTCGGGTCTAGCCCGGATATTTGGAAGGCATTGGTGGGGCCGAAGCTAACACCAAGAGGCCCTTTTGAATACACGATTAATTATTACAACAGACAAGGCATGGTTTGGCATTATTATAGACAGTTTTTCGTATAGGTATAAAATAAATCTGGGCTATTATGGTGAACTTTTGGATGGATGGTGACATTGGGTTATGGAATGAGAAAACGGCACCTGCCAATTTTGTCTCATATCTAAATGTTTATTATTATTATTTATGTAGAATAGAATTATTTAAAATAAATTTACAATCGCCATGATTTAATGTGTATTATGTAACTTTATCAAAACTCGGATGATAAATTACAGATTTACAATGATAACTAAGTTTCAAGCACAAATTATATAGTTTCAGTTGAACACGATAAAATAATTTATTTAACCACGATGCTATCGCTATTATAGATAGCTGTTAGGCCTCATTTTGAAGGTTTTAGATGACGGTATTTAAAATACTAAAAATATATCCGTCTCTTACATTCCCGTCTGTTTGACAAGAACAGCAACAGTTTTAGTAGCTTTAGATCTGTCAACTAAAGCCTTTAAAATTGGCCCCATTTCAGAACTATAATTAGTGATTTTGCCATTAGTTACAGATCCTTTTTACGGCCGAATTTAAGTTAACAAAAAATCAATTAATATTTTAAAACGAAAAAGTTTAGAAAAGCAGCTAAGTTTTAAAATAAAATGTTATTTATTATTAAAGTCGTAGTGGGTTACTTAAAAACATGGACATCGGCTTTTAAATGCCGCAATGTATTTTTCTTAATGTAATTTACGCTAAGCATTTATACGAAAGCATAGTGGAGCATTTTTATAAATGGTGTCCCTATTACATCTAGTTAGGAATCATCTTTATCATCAACAGTTTGAAGACTTTCACTGCTGAACATTGGCCTCCCCATAAAACGCCTGGTTATTACTCTGTTAAGGTGATTGGTTGTATGCATAGTCTGATCGCTAAATTAGACAACCAGGCTGAAGTTCGAACGCCATTGAAATCATAATAATTCAACATTCGACTAAACATCACAGAAAATGATAACATCCAAATTACGAAAGCTCAAAATTTTAGCAACAGCAATTAAGTGTTATATCGCATCATTCAAGAATCTCTCTCTAGGTCATTAGGCAAGGGAAAACGGTCATTAAGCCGTGGGCATAGAGTTGATTAATCGCTGCCGAAGCAAGGCCGCGGGGCGAGGCCATAAATAAAAATAAAATACGGCCTGTCGATGTTATTCGGTATCTTCAGCTTTAATTCCGGAGGAAAACGCCGTAAAAAGGTTTGTGAGAGCTTCTAAAGGCTGGAATAAATATTGCTTGCCTTTGGAGTGGTTAATTGGAATATTATGATGATGAAAACGTTTTGCTATCTCTCCATATTTCACTTTGATGATAGATAGCGGATCTGAACGCGTATTTTTGCTGATATATTTTTCTGATGGAACTATTCAGCTCTAATACACCAGCTATCAAAAAGCACTCCTCTATCCATAAATTTATTATTTTCTATTACTTTTAACTATAATAATAAGCACTGCAATTAAGTTATAATACATCGCTCATAGAATAGACAACCGATGGGGAAGAAAGATTCTGGAGTGGCCACCACGAACCAAAATACGCAGCAGACGTAAACCTCTCACTAAGCTAGCCGACGTTCTGGATATAACCACGGCAGCCGATGGATGCAGAAGGCGAGCAGCTGCTCAAAGTGGCGCTCTAAGGTGGAGTCCAATGTTCAGCAGTGGAGGCATACATTTTCTAACGTCTAACCATAGGTTAAAAATTGAATTTACATAATGAAACTTGAGCCTTCTTTGAATTGGCATTATCCCGAAACTTTTAGGTACTTTACGCCCTGTGAAGACAAGACGGTGCAACCCGTGTTACACTGTCTCATGACGATAGACCTTAAACTGATCTACTCGATATAAGCAAGTTACTATCTCTATATCCAAGTCTTTCAGATTGCATCGTTTTGACTTAACAGGGTCGTCCGAGGCTAACTGCATAAACCACCTCATCTCATCATCTCCCCTAAAGACGAGTAAGCTCTGTAGCTCAGCAAACTGCGGCAAACTCGTCAGTTAACTAGCCCACCGCGATCCATAACGTTTTCATCGTCCCAATTAGCAGAGTGAAGAGCGTCGGCACCGAGGCAGCCGACAATGTCTGAATTATTAATTTCAATTTTTCCGAGCGGCGAACTTGGCAGCTCCTGTTACGTACTCTCCAGTTTCTTGGGGCTCTTCGTACTTGCGGTTAGTGCACTACATCGGGACGACACATAAGTTACTCTCCACAAATGTTTACAATAGTCGATAGCGTCCCAATGTATGGGAATGGACGTAACTTATCGAAAACTTTAATCCTATGAACATAATACTCTCTACTAAAAGCGTGAATTTTAGGGTGGGCTTATTGATCCGTAGTTATCCTAACTATAGGTCAACTTAACTAATACGAATAACAAAACCCATCCTTATAGAAGTTATCCACGGTTACTGTGTTATGTAGCCGCTCAAAGTGGCGCTCTCCGGGGGAGGCCTTTGTTTTCATCAGTGGACATCTACGGGCTGGTGATGATGATGACTGTGTTATGTCACTCCACTGTCAATACATTTGAAGGTTTCTTTTCATGGGTTATTGTAAATTCGCCACATAGCCTTGTGCTTGTTTTATCTTACACTGGTTACTCCTTTTATGAGCTTGAAGATGAAGAATCACAAATCTGGGTGGAGTGGGTTAAGGCGGTATAGGTAGGTATTTTAAATTTTCATTATTTTGCATAGCTGAAAATGGGTTTGTTGTAGATACTTATTTAGACTGTTGTATTATATTATATTATAAAAACAACAGTAGCGTTAGTAAAGCGTACTGAGGCTAAAATATTGTTATCTATGGACTACCTTTAATCCATTTACTGAAGGTTAAGGGGAAAACATCTTAGTGTTGGAAAATGAGCTTAAGGTATACTGAGGCATATGTGTAATATTATTATACATATGACTGAGGGCCAACTTTCAAAGTCAGGTTAAGTTCTTATTCTAAGGGTAAACTACCAAGCTACTATAATAATAGTAATTAACATTTATAGTATAATAAAAAATAGGTTAGTCACCAAACTGCTACATTCGATTTCTTTCAAAAACGTTCATGACTTTTATCTTTCACTAGTGTAAAAGACAGTATTAAAGCATTCCTTGCCGCTTCCTTAGGGAATATTAACTTCATCCTGGTAAACGAACAGGACAGTTTTTTGGCTAACACAAGTAGGTTGCTATAGTGACGCGCCTCTGCGCTCGGACTATTTTGGAAAAGATCTATAACAAGTACTTAACAACGTTAGAAAAAGTGAATACATGGTATTTAAGGCCACCGGTAAGTGTACTAGCACAGGGCCTCTGTTGACCCTAAACGGTTTGCAGATTAAAAGAGTGACCTCTTTTAAATATTTGGGGCATTTCCTTACCGATGACCTTAAGGACAATGTAGACATTGAAAGGGAACGTAGGGCGCTAGCAGTCCGAGGTAACATGTTGGCCCGTAGATTTGCTCGCTGTAGTGACCAAGTGAAAATTACGCTTTTTAAAGCGTATTGTCAGTGTTTCTACACGAGCAGTCTGTGGGTCACTTACGCCAAAAGATCACTTGATGTCCTGCGCGTCCAGTATAATAATATCTTCAGGATGCTTTTGGGTCTTCCCCGGTTCTGCAGTGCATCGGAAATGTTCGCGCAATTTAGAACGGACTGGTTTCATGCGATGATGCGGAAGAAGATAGCATCCTTAGTGACCAGAGTACGGACAAGTCACAACAGCATCCTGAACACTATAGCAGGCCGGATCAACACTCCCTTTATGCGGCATTATATGGAGTGGATGGTTAGGCCAATTTGGTCTTGATAATAATAATAATAATAATAATAATCATTTATTGACAAAAAACAAACCTTTGCCGCAGAGTTACAATTTTACTGTAGATACAGGAAGTTACATAGGTGCTTATCAAATTATTATAAACGTGTAGACTTAATAAATTGCAGTTTAGACTAATGACATCTGAACTAGTAATGAAACTGTGTTTCAGATGTCATGATGAAAGGTATGTGTGTAGATGAGAGTTCATTTATTAATTAAGTTATAATAATTTTTGTTTTATGTATTAAGTAAGTAATTTATTTTATTTTAATTTTTGACATACCATACCAAAATTTATTAATTTATGCAGTGTGACATTGAACCAAGATATTATTAACCTATTTGACCTAATTATATTCCATTGTTTTTTATTTTGTATATTGTAACTATTTATAAATTTTTTATGACATGGAATAATTTGATTAATTAATGAATTTGTGACATTGCACTAAGATAGAGAATTGAATGTAATATAAATAAGTGAATTTCATGAAGTCTAATAGGTACTACTAATAATAGGTTAAGCTTACTACTAACACAATTGGATATTATTTGTCTGAATAAAATATATAATAATAATAATATTTGAAAAAGAATAAAAGAGTCATGATTATAAGAAACGGAACGCGGCTTGTGTTTAAAATTCGTCACGTTTTCGGAACGCCCAACTATTACACACATACCTCTTAGACCTTAACTAGGGTTCTCAGATAGGTATCATACTTATGCCTCCTAATAGGTGGACCGACAATCTGGTCAAAGCCGCAAGGAGCCGGTGGATGCAAGAAGCGAGTGGCCGCTCAAAGTGGCGCTCAAGGCTGTGTTGATGATGATCCATACGCTCAATCAGTAATGGTTGATGTATATAGCCACGCCACACCATGAGTATAAGCTACGAGCCTTCGGGAGGCCTAATTCTGCTTACCGGCTGGTGCCTTGCAAGGGAGAAGGAATGTATAGAGCCAACTAACCTAATTTTATCTGAAACAAGACAATGATAACATTTAAAACAGCTTTAAACACGAATCATCATCATGAACATCATTATCAGCCTGAAGACGTCCACTGCTGAACATAGGCCTCCCCCATGGAGCACCACTTTGAGCGGCTGCTCGCCTCCTGCATTCATCGGCTACCCGCGGCTTTCACCAGATCGTCGGTCCACTTAGTGGGAGGCCAGCCTACGCTGCGTCTAACACGAATGTTTCCTTTTAAATAAATTAACTTAAATGTTATAGTGTAAAAATGTATCAGCAATTCATTAAGTTTCAGGCGCGGACTCCATGTCCACTAACTTTGACAATTAAACAAACTTCCAACAAAGAAGTGAGAGAGTAAAAAAGAAATAATTACTTTCTTTAATGACCGACGCGCTCAAGGCAACCTAGTGGGTTGTTACACAGTGCAGGAATACTTGCAGTAGGATAACTATAGGGACAGCTGCAATATTACTTTAGTTCTGAGTGGTTAAGAAAGAAATTGTAAGAAAACAGGACGGGTGACAGGCAGGATGAATGAATGCTTGAAGAGTGAAAGAGATAGCGAGAGTGAATGGAAGACAACTGAATGACGTTTTTCTTCCCAGCCCCACGTAGAAGAATCCTATTTATATAACTAGGTATACCTACAAGCAGAACAAATGTTAGGTTAGTAATCAGACCAATTAGTATCATTATTGAACTGTTTCTTTTGGAAGTTTCTTTTGACGCGCTGATACACTGTACTTTATATTTATTCTGTGATAAAAGTAACTTTCTTTGTAACTTTTTGTCTTCAATAATTATGGGAGTAGAAAGAGTAGAAAACCAAACACGCCACGGTACAAACACATTTTTCGCAGCTCATTTTGGGGCATAATGAAATTGCGAAATAACTAACCACGTAGATAGATAGATAAACTCTTTATTGAAACACCATATCAAAAATAAATTAAAAGCTAACAAACAACAAAATTAACAAAAGTGTATGAATTGGCGGTCTTATCGGTCAGAGCGATCTCTTCCAGACAACCACGTAGCTTTGCAATTTTGCAGTGCGATCAAGGACGTAATATTTATACACTTTTTCTGTGTCAAAATAAATGGTTAAAGCCCAAATACTGGCGAATCTCTGTACTGTGGCCCAGATGTTCGCAGGCAGCAGTAATGTACAAAGAAAAAGTTGTATAAAAGCGCCGACACTAAAGGGGGCAAAGCAAGCTGTAGCGTACAATATTCAAATTTGCGCTCGCTTTAACTATGCTCAAATTATCTAATAGACTGGAAGGTGCCAAGTCGTTCTATCACATATAATAGGCATGATGACTACTATTAAAAATGAACAAGTTAATATTACTTTCATAAATAAGATTGAAAATGAATGCAACAATTAAAAAAATAAGCAAAATCGGTAAATAAATCACAGAGTAATAAGGTTTTATAGTCTCTACATGAGGCATCTCCTGTCCCTTTCTCGCGAAACAGAGCGCCCCCACAATTACTATGAAAAATCTACTCGTGACGTCACATGCCAAAGAGATTGTATGAAAAGCTACCACAGCTTAGTAATGAGATACTATAACGACCTTCCTCTGACGTCACTAGCCGTTTGAGCTATCTCTTTCTATTCCGGTTTTTAAAATGCTTGTAACTTGGTCATTTATTGAGATATTTAATTTTTGTGTTCACAAATGTTTATCTTTTGAGGAATATAATTAATTTATCCAAAAAAAAAAAATTTTAGTCATCAAGCCTATTGCGAGTGAACGATAGATCATGATTCATGGCAAATATCGTAACTTCGTATCGTATGCTCTATAACGTGTTGCTTATTGAATTCCCAGACGAAGCTTAGAACCTGCAGGTTTCACTATTACTTTGTTAATATAGTGTTTGCGCCTGGTTTCCCTCGCAAAAAGAACAACAAATGATTATATCGCTTCTAATAGGATTTCAAAAATCAAATCAAATCAATTACTTATCACTCATACTTCTAGTAACTACAACCTCCCTTAGCCCCGATCTAAAATTGACTAACTTGTGAACTACGAAAATTAGTTGGTAAAGTGGTGTTTCTGTTATTCCCAATGCGGTCCTAATGTTTTGAGTGTCGCGATTCGCAAACTTAGCCATTGTATCAGTAGGTTCAAAGATGCTTTTTTGCGTGAAGTCAGTATAGTTTCTAAAACTTTTTTTGCCACAATTCTATTTCCCACCAAGCGAAACATTCCTCCACAATCGTAGGTGTATACGAAAGCAAAATATTCATGTTCCCCGCAAACAGCCGCATATGGCCGGATCGTATATTTACATTATTAATAATTAAAGCCCTAGATTTACGAGCTCGTAACTCGCATTACATCGTAAAAGAACGGAAAAAATAAATAGTTGTGTGACGAACGCACGCTAGGGAATACGGCAGTACGAGCGACTTTATTGCAGGGAGGACTTCACACCGGGGGCGGGGAGCTTTCCGTACTGAGCTGATCGTCATCTGAAGGACCGTTTTTTTTCCTATTGTTAGAACACCCAATTAAAATTAAGCATTCTAATTATATTACAATCTAGCCATCTATTTGGCTAATGAGTAATTTTAATTTAACCTAAACTTCTAATAGAATAAAGAATGTGTCCAATAACACGTTTCTTATTGTATCTATTAAGGTGAAGACACATTGTTCTTGTGTTCTTTTTAAGTAGCACTTACACTGCACCACATTAGACTATCACGTAATTAATACACTTTTACACTAACTAAACTGACTCAAATGGTTTTGTTCTTTTTGGTCTTCTCAAGTTCTCACTAGATCCGTGTGGTCGAGGAGCTGAATTGCCTCAACATTCACGTGATGGTGAAGTCTATATTGATGACTTTCTGCGTGTTTTTTAATAATATTGTGGACGAACTCTATTTTAAGGTCCCGATGGAGGTCGTCGTTTCGTATATACCAGGGTGCATTGACAATTTCCCTTAGCACTTTATTCTGGAACCGCTGAAGGAAAGTGAAGAAGAAGAAAGAAGAAGTATTCGTTAATATTGTAAATTGCCACACCGTCGCGCGTCGCTTGTGAGGCTAAATAAAAACATCTTGTACGAAAAGGCTCTTATTAAGCCTCTGTTGAAAACTAGTATTAATATCGAAACACTATTCGTAAGTAAAATTTAGATATTATTATTTAAAATGACTCTAGTCTAGCTCTACTAAGTATTAGACATAACTAAAACATTTGTAAATGCCTACGTGCCTACACATGAAAATTAAACAATGCATTGAATCCTGTCATGAGCAAGTCTCGCGATCCCGCCAGGTGCCGCTGCATACAACAAATTAGTCGTTATTATTAGTTGTTTGTCCTGTCGCGCTAGATTATGTGCTAGTGACAGGATATGCGGTTAGGCTGGGGGTACACTCAACTCAACTTAATTTACCTACATCCACGGATAAGAATAATTATTTTTTGCCTTTGTTACAGGACTAAAGTTCTGTTACAAATTAGTTTTACGTTTCACACAGGACTTAATCGCGCTAAAAACATTATTCATTTACCTCGACGTTTCGGCCAAGTTTCATTGGCCGTGGTCACGAGAAGACTGGAGAATGCGGGTATCCGTGCCAATAGAGCGAGCAATTTATGCAAAACTACCCACACTTCAGCTTCGATGGTGTAAACATACGGTTAATTGTCACGGCACACAACACTAACAGTATCAGACTTGTCCGAACGTAAGCTGTGACGCAAACACTTGCCTAACACTGGGTTCCACGACAAAGCTAACCTAAAACCATCCTCCCGGTTAAAATTTTTATGCTTCTTAGGCCTTCGTTCTCTATATCCGAGTAAAGTTCCGAGTTGGCTGGCCAGTGAGTAATACTGATCGGGACGTAAAGGTGTCGAGTAGTTCTTCCCAGTTTCACGAACGAAAACTGAGTTTCGATCAGCTACTCAGTGGGTAAAAATTTAGGGTGATCTGTAGCAACGTCAACTGTTCATTTCGTTCGTTCAATAGTCACCCTGACTGCTGTCAGTGACGCCATTTTGGATTCGTTTTTTCATTTTTTTTGACATGTTTATGTGCCAGCTATATGCTGCGGTGCGGTAGATGCCCTTCAAAGAGTATTTATTCCCTACCTAAAAACAGTAAGTAGGTAAGGATTTACCTTTACAAAAAAGGGTATCAACTAATTAAATTAATGTAATGAGGAATGTAATACGAATTTAGATTACATTGTTTAGTTCAACGGGAAATGTAATAAGTAATACCTATAGGTACCTGAAATATGGTTTTATCTTGACGCAATAATAATAATTAAAACAACACAAACCAAAAATATCATAATATTATATAAGTATTTAACATATTATAATTGAACAAAAACTTTTTAGTAGTCATCATCATCATAATCATCAGCCTGAAGACGTCCACTGCTGAACATAGGCCTCCTCCAAAGAGCACCACTTTGAGCGGCTGCTAGCCTCCAGTATCCATCGGCTTTCCATGGTTCTGAGCGGACTGTTTTACTAATTAAATACAATGATTTCTATATTCATAACTATCTGATCTCGAAATAGAAACAGGAATAGTCGATGTTTTTATAGCAGTAGCGTAATCAACATGGTTGGTAGTTTTTAGTTCCGTAGATCTCAGTATTTTTGGCATGCGAACTATAATAATAAATTACAAACACATGCGAGGTTGCAACAAGTTTTGCTATAGCCGTCGATTAACCGTACTAATCGGCAGCTGATGTGTCCTGTAAGTAGCAGCCTGGTTTACGGGTCGGCTAGCGCTACTGGGACATTCTGAAATTCGTTACTGCAGTTACAAGTGACATTACGTGGTGGCTAGCCAACTCGGAACTTTACTCGAATATAGAGAACGAAGCGCTTAATCTCCACCGCTTCACGCACAATCCTTGAGTAGTAGTGCCGTTCTGTGGAGAGGATTTTAGGGTCATGGAGTTCAAACCAATGGTTAGGACCCGACTCGAGCAAATGTTCAGCGATCGCAGATTTATGAACCTGGCGGTTCTTGACAGCTGCGATATGTTCCTTCACCCTCTCAGCGATGCTCCGCTTTGTTTGTCCGATATAGGAACTCCCGCAACTACAATCGATTTTATACACGCCAGGTGTTTGAAAAGGAATGACATCCTTCGGTGTTCTCAAATGTCTAGCCAGTTTGGATAGTGGGGTAAAAACAGTCTTAATGGAATAATCTTTCAGTAGTGCACCCACTTTGTCCGTTACACCCTTGACATAAGGCAGGAAAGCTGGCTGCCTTTCGACATCAGTCCTTTTCTTATCATACTTACGCCTAGGACGCCAACGTCTGTCCACCACATACCACCCGGTATTTAAAGAAATTAATTTTAAAAACAAAAATAACTGCTTTCAGTATTTTTTAAGTTACGTTCAAAGCCACCAAAATGAGAATATAGACAACTTGCATTTTTATGAAGCCAATCAAAAGAGTTAATCAAAATTTAGGAACAAGTCACTCTAAAAAACATATTTCATATAAAACCAAAACAAGATTATGGATATTTTAAGTAATGTAAAGCACAAAAACTACATTGAATGAAAGCCAAACAAATTCTAGAACATTCTCGATGTGTCTCCGACCCGATGCCATATGCGGCACCTCATCTCGTATTGTCTCTCGTAAGTTATAGCCGCGATTATTCACATATTTACGTCGTCACGACGACGACGCGACGCACCGACGACGACGTGATTGGATGACTACGAGATGAAGCGCAGTGTGATACCAGCTTTACGTTGAGATCAAACTTGACTATTTTAACAAAATTAGCATACGTTTACTTTGAGTTATCTACAAACCATGATAATAAAATTGAAAAAAAGATGTATTTTTCAAGGGCTATATAACTTGCTTTAAGGTAATATTGATATTAATATCACACGCTCAACTCATTTCAATCTCATATACTTTTACTTATTTCATGTTTACCTACTCGCAATATTTGATGTTGGTTTTTGGCTTTATACGACGCGATGACATGTTATACGTTACGCAGGCTTTACCTCCACGACATTGGTATTGGACTACTACTTTAATATCTTTGGTATTGGTACAACAGTCTGTTACAGAAATGGTAATTAGGAATGATACAATACAATTTAAGGTCAACGTTTCTATGTGACATGATTTATAATAAAAATATCTTAAGCAAACCGTTTGTCACAATTTTTTTCGCAATAGCTTAAATAGGTACAAAAAATATTCTTTTATTATAGTTCATAGTTCTTTATTGATAACATTGAATTACAAGTTAATTCCCACCATACAATGTATAAAAAAGTAAAAATATTATTTTTACTATTATTTCTGTTTCAGTTTCCATTGCATCACATTGAGGTTTTTCTTTTATTGTAGGTAGCTAGGTATACCTCTTGCACGAACAGAAATGAAAATAGGTACTCGAGACTCGAATTTAAAATTTAAGATCATAAATAAGTTCCCCGGAGTTATAATGCAAGCTGACCGGTGCACTTCCAACCGTCTGTCCTTGAAGCTGCTACTTCACTACTTCCAGAAGTTGGCACTAACTCATAAACTGTTCAGAGCAGACAGGAATAATAACAATCAAAATAAAGAAAACTATTTAAATTTTAACGCCAGAAGTTAACTCGCGGGCAAGAACGCTCTTTGGGCAATAAACCCAAGTTTAAAGTAGTAAAACTAACTTTTACACCAGTCGACGCCCATCGTAGGGAATGTAACCAGTTCACAAACTTTGTACAAAATGGATTTCGGCGGTTGGCTTTAATATCTCAGATTTTTTTTTTAATGATCATCTTAACAACAGCAACTTTTGATAATTATCTGTTCATAACATACCATATCGGTCCTAGAACTGACAACATGAAAAAAATGAAAAAAGATAGAAAAAATGAAAGAATGGAGGAAAGGTTCTCGAGTGGTGACCACGAACTGGAAGACGCAGCGTAGTTCAGCCCCCCACTAGGTAGACCGACGATCTGGTTAAAGCCGCGAGCCGCTCCGGAGAGGAGGCAAGCAGCCGCTCAAACTGAAGTGGCACTCGTAGAGGATGCCTGTGTTCAGCGTCTTCAGGCTCATGGTGATGTACATTTCAGAGAAGTTTTGCTACAAGACGTGTAACTACACTGCCCACTTTTTAAATACGTGCAAGCTTATCTACTGTCAGCATAATCTGTTGACCGTACCGGTCGCTTTTAGTTATTTCCCAAATATGGCGTCTGTAAAATTTACCGTAAAAATTAACCGCCGGTAATGATACGACAGCTGACAATGTGCCACTGTGTAGTCGCAGATATCTACATCTATATACTTACTGATAATAAAACTGAGTTTGCGGAGAAGAAAGGACCTATGTAGTCGTGGCAGATTAATTATTGAGACAAGTTTTTCTATCCAAGTCGAAATAATGACGATCTACAACCATATCGACCTAGATCTATACTTATACTAAATTGCACTGCCTACCTACCTTCAATCATTGCTCGAATTTTGAACCTTGTTTTTCTTGCACGTCCAGGTTGACTGGTAGATAATGCTTCATAGCATAAAGTCCTCCTTGTGCTAAAGTACAAATAAATAAATTAATTAATAAAATGTCACTATCTTTTCCATAAATCAATTACAAAAGAATGCTGTTTGCTTAATTATGTTATAGCGGAATCAACATTTAGATACATTTTATTTTGAAAAACTGAAAATGTGGAATTTAGTGAGACTGCCTCAAGTGCTCAATGTAGGTATCTAATTATCAAACAAGCTACTCCAGACACGGGAGGCGTAGTTCTCTACACGTAGCTTGAGGGCTCTCTACGCCATGATACGTTAATAGCGACACTTGACACTTTGCTCTTCGACACCGGTCAAAATCCCCTCCAATGAATATGCAGGTATCAATTGCTATATAGAGGTAGTTCGACGTCAGGCTCCAAAGGTAGTTGAGCAGGTGGACTCATAACCCGAAGGCAGCGGGTTCGATTCCCGCAACTGGACAAGTATTTGAAGACAAAGACAAAGACAGTGTTTTATTGCATAGCACTTTTACAAGTCAAATTAAACTATTATAATTTCTAAGCAGATAAAATCACAAAGTGCACAATGTCAATTATTATTACTATATAATGGCAAGCCTGCTACAAAAATTGTTTGAAAAAAATAAAGAGAAGTTCTCTCTTCCACTACAGGTGCAAGCAATCTGGCACAATGCAGAATAGACAACTTCAATCCGTAGCTTCGATTACACCTGTAAAGAAGAAGCTACAAGAAACTTCAATCAATCAATCATTTATTGATTTGCAAGAATACACTGTTAATTTGGGTACAAGATCATAGAGCAAGTAGAGACACGTGGATTCAGCCAGCAAGCAAGCGTGCAAATATTAAAAAAAAATTTGTTACTAGTATATGTTACATATTTCTTGACACTATAGCAACTTCACTTTGTGCACAGAAAAAAAGTGTAAATACTTATTCTGAGTCTGGATGTTGTGAAACCATAGTCCTTGTAGTGACTGCTAGATACATGGAATCCAAAAAAGGGTTCAATATCTATTAAAAAAAAAATTGTTTCGCTCACCTAAAATACTACGAATATTTTTCATCAGTCTGTATAAAACAAAAATGTTAGTACAGTCAATATTTCTCGGAAATCCGTTCTGCGCTGTAACATGGCGGATACCGTATCATATCGTGAAACAATCAATTAGCGAGCTCCAACATTCCGCGCGTTTTTCCGATGTCAGAGATTAGGGAGTGAGCCAGCACCCACAGAGACGAATTCACGCTGCGTTTATAAATTGCTGTTCCAAGTCTCGAGGCAATGGAACTAGATTGAGAGATCAGAATGACGTCAGAAAAGTTAGAGCTTCTTCTGTACATGTGTTTGTTCTGCGTCTCGGTGTTAATCGTATTCTATGTATGTATTTACAAACAAAAAAAGTATATAAGTATTGTATCAGTTATCTAGTTCCCATAGTACAAGCTATGCTTAGTTTGGGGCTAGATGGCGCCGTGTGAAATGTCCACACTTATTTATTTATTATTTATTTATTTATTATTTATTATTTATGTGCGTAAAGAATGCATATACAGATATACATAAAATCTTTCTGCCGTCGACATGAAATAAAAGCTCTAATTTAGAAATATCCTTCATGTCAGATTCATTCACCTCTGATGAGATTTCGAAGGTATGCCCAAAAGCGCGCCGACAAAAAGAGCCCCAATAACTATTCCTAATCACTATCAAAAAGTAAAAATTAACTAGAACTAATGGTGTATTGGCATTTGATAACGTTTTTTGATGATTTTGATCATTATAGCATCATTTACAAATTTTTACTCAGGCGACATCCAGAGATAGTGAGGCTCTTGAGGTAGGATTGTATTAATAATTATCAAACTATTAATAAAACCCCAGATAATAATAATAATAAAACGTACAAACCAGAGGAAATAAAATAAATGCGATGCTCGTGAATACGCCAATATCTATAGAATTGAGGCTGATAAAAACGCCAGCGGTGAAGTACCCCATAATGACATTTATTGATAGTTTAACCGCGAAACCGCCGTTTTGCGTTCGCCTCGTTATGGGGTCACGTTTCCGTTGTATTTTTATACGCTACAAACAATTTGCTCCAACGCTTGAGAGTATAGCTATTGTATTTTTAGGAAAGTTCTAACCCCGCCTAATACATACACAAAAATAATAAAGCTGTTGTAAACACGCGAGGACGCTCAAGTTCCAAAAAATCAAGAGCAGTGTGACATCATCTATGACAATTATAATTGCATCAGGATAACAAAGATACAGCTTCGAGAAACAGCATAAGTCCCAACAATGGGAATGTAGGATGATTGACAGGCAATGCTACGTAGCTATAAACATGTGAAAATAAACCTAAATTCGCTAAGCAAATCTGCAAACGTCAACCAAACTAAAAATCTTTTTGGCACAGAATAAACAACCGCTCCATAACATATTGAAAAATTTTAGTTATTTAAAGGCTGCATTTGCAATCATCTACAATCACAAACAAGCTTCAGCCGTCCTAACTCTTCGCCCAGTGAGGACGTCTAATTCCCTCGAAATTTGGTTTCATTTGTTAAATGGTTTTATCATTTTAAAACCAGCTTTGTTACCTAGACCTCGCGAGTCTTTCTTTGCATAGCTGATAACTGATAAACTATTGTTTTCGTTTCAATCCCCATGGCTCCGCTATTTTATACCTACCAAAACTAAATCGAAAAACATGGCATGTAAATATCGGAACTGCTAACAAAATTTTACGAGTTGAGAAATGCGAACAGGAGAACAGCCAGACATTCCACCCGGAAACTGCCTGACAGGCAATTGTAAGAAATCATTTTAGCTCAAACTGAAGCAGAGTAGTCAATTATGTTTTAAGTAGTTAAGTACCTAGTTATTATTTTTCGCCCCATTTTTGTACACCAACAGTTTAATTTATATTCAAGCCCTTCATCATCGTTAAAAGATAACTAAAACAAGTGAACCCTCCAACTAAATTGCAAGAGCAACCTTGCAGCAATCACAGTTGAATGAACCTGTGCTCCGCGGCTGCTACGAAGATCGACGTAAAGTACGTACCTTTACTTTCAGTTGATTGAATGGAACATAACATTGCATCTCAATGTATAGGGCATTGGTATCCCTGAACCTCCACAGAAGGCCAATATTAAATAAAAGATTCTTTAATATCCCAAATATTACCGTAATTAAATTCATAAACAATTTGTAACTCGAGTGCGCTACGTTACGTCGGTTGAACGCCCGAACAGAATCTATAAAACCCCATGAATGTATTGAGGCGATCAATCTGCACTAATTAATATCGGGGCGCGAACAATTAATAATAAAGCCGTGAGCGGGCGTCGGGGAACCACTCGACATATTTATTAAGAAACCTATAAATCACGGAGTACAATACATCCCGCGCCTTTCCTTCTCAGGCGCAGTGTACAAGTTAACACAGTGATCAACCTCGGGACAAACGTCGTAACAAGTAAGTAGTGCTAATCTTACGGTTTGACGGTTTCTTACGAAGCTAAGCAACTAGTGGATCTATTAACAGTAGAGTTCGTAGAGCCAGTGGTCAAATGCTATGCCTATAAACTATAAAAGACAAAAGTTTTGTGCTGTGAGAGCGTTTCTATTTTGGGTGGTTAAAACCCCCATAGGTTCGCCATTCACTGATGTTGACTTGCCAAAAACTAAACCGAAAAAAAAGCTCCATTGTTATCAAACATGCTCACAAAGTTTCACGAGATACGGTTCAGAAATGCGATTACAGGAGAATAGCCGAACATCCACTGGACATGACTATACGAAATAATCTTTGCCCATAAACGGAAACGCTTCGCACTCGCTCAGTCAATAAACCTATAGCTATAAATATGAAAACCATCAGCTTATGCTTATTTAATTAAATTGAGTCCAACACATTCCAAAACGGCAGTCAAATTGAAACGGCGATGGTTAAATCAAAACTGTTCCAAAGTTTAATAAGCCATAAAAATTAGCAACTGTCTGAAAATCAATCGCGTGCCGCCGAGGGGCGCAACGCGGAAATTACTGGCGATACATCATTGGGATGTTTTTAATAAGCGCCGCTTTGCAGACAGATTAGCTTGTTACCCCGGATGTACAGACAGTCTGTTTAGTAAAACTTATGACGGGTGAGCAGGCCACAAGCCTGGTAGTAAGCGCTGTGCTCAGCCAATTGCAGTTTCACTCAGAATTCAAATATTTTAGGCATCGATGTAATTGAGATGATCAGACTTGTTGTCTGCTGGTTTTCAAATATCAGCGATTAACTTCTATTTTATATGTTGATGTAGAAAAGTGAGGACACGATGGGGCTGAGAGCTTTTCCTTAAATACAAAAATTGTACGTGCTTCGTATTAGAGTCCGACATATTCTTTTAAGAGCTATTTCTTTTTCTAACCTGTTTAATTAGATATCGCCTTGCAAAATAATCTATATGCATATACTTAGATCACTACGAGTGAGTAAAAAAGTGTGACCGATGGGGTTATGAAAAAAAAGAGAAGAAATGTAATTATTTTGAATGTATGACCGATCGGGACTCGTTGTATGGGTTTGCAAAACTGTGACAGAAAGGGACTGACCGATCGGCAGCAACTCACTAATATGGGCAACTTTTTATCGCAAGCCATCGCTTTCCTTAATATAAAAAGCGATCAACAATATTCTTTACATTTTCCAGGATTTTCCGTGTCATCAGTCTTTGAAGAAAAGCCTACGCAGCTCCAATTTGGTGCGTTTGTAATTCAAAATATCTGCATAATCGTCCATTCTCGCCTGCCATCGCTCACCGTGTTTCATTGTAATTTTAATACGTCACCAACTTACCTCTGCCCCTAATCAACACCTACCTGGCTCTAACTTGTACCTTCTGCCTTTGGAATAAGAGTGCTAGTTTAGTTTGTGAATGGTAACGATAGCGTTGCGGTGGTATATTTAAGTGCAAAAGCACAATGGGACAAAGACCGATGCATTGAAAGTGGCACATTTCGGCGCTTCGTCGTCTGATCGCCATTGTACTCGGCATTGATTTTATTTATCGAGCTACCATTTCCTGGTCTTGATGTGTGCTAGGAATTTATAGTCTGTGTCCAGTAAGCTGCGACTTTACCATCGTTGCATTTAATCAACAATTTTCAAAAGTGCGAATATTCGTTATATCACTAATAGATACACTCTTCACATAGAAGAGCATACTAAAATTAGTTTGTAAAGGGTACTCATGCAGGCACCTTTTGAATTTCAAGGTAGTTTTGACAAAGTATAATTTGCAACTATAGATGACTAAAACTTTTGCTGAACCTAACTTTTTTTTTTTTTTATGGAAATGAATGACGTGACGAGCTAGTCGTTCACCTGATGTTAAGCACTACGGCCGCCCATAACAGTTGCAGTGCCACTCGGAACTTTAAAATAATAAAGTTTCGCGTGACACTGCACTGCGCACGTCATCCTGAGACATCACACAGTCTAGATTACTACACTGTGTAATCAGGTCATAAAGTCTCATTTGCCCAGCAATTTCACTAGCTACAATGCCCTTCAAACCGGAACACAGTAGTGCTTGCACACTCATGCTTGGCGGCAGAAAAAAAAAATATTAAAAAATAAAAAATATGTCAACTGCGATGCTTCTGTCCAAACATCGCAACAGCAAAAACAGTACATAACATAGATTACATAGACGATCATCGAGCACGCACAATTTGAGACGGATGTCATTGACGGGCCCGATAGCTCAGTTGGTAGTGACCCTGCCTTCTGAACCGAGGGCTGTGGGTTCGATTCCTACCCAGGACAAACATTTGTGTGATGAACATCGATGTTTGTTCTGTGTCTGGGTGTTATATTGTATTCTATGTATGTATTTACAAACAAAAAGTATCTAAGTATTATATCCGTTATCTGGTTCTCATAGTACAAGCTATGCTTAGTTTGGTGCTAGATGGCGCTGTGTGAAATGTCCACACATATTTATTTATTTATTTATTTATTTTATTGCTTCCACGCGGTGCATGCTGCGGACACTTGGGGCAACTTCTTTACACGAACATGACGCAACGGTGCTTTGCAGAGCTACATACCAAGTTTAATAATAAATAAATAAATAAATAAATAACGCCCAACGATCACATACATAGATCCTGGACCCTAACTAGGATTCCCTGTATCTAGGGACCCAGGAACTAAGAGGACCATGGTCCCACAACACCCAGACACAGAACAAGTATTTGCGCTTTTTTTTTCGGGCACAAATACTTGTCCTGTCGCGGGAATCGAACCCGCCACCTCCGGGTTATGAGCCGACCTGCTCAACCACCACACCAGGGAGGCTGTAGTTTGACCTATTTATTCTTTTGTTCTTTAAGCTCTCTATGATTTAAGTAAGTATAATTTCTTTTTTTTATGAGAATGAATGACGTGACGAGCTAGTCGTTCACCTGATGTTAAGCGACACGACCGCCCGTAACAGTTGCAGTATCACTCGGAACATTAAAATAAAGCCTTTTTTTACAAGCAAGCTTTTTTTAGTAAAGCTTCGCGTGACACTGCACTGCGCACGTCATCCTGAGACATCAGGCAACTAATCAACTAATCAGATTCTGTAGGTATTATATTATCTGGGCTATTATACACTGTGTAATCAGGTCAAAAACTCTCACTTGCTTAGTATTTTCACTAGTTACAATGCTATTCAAACCAGAACAGCAGAACACAGTAGTGCTTGCACACAACTGCTTGGCGGACGAATAACTGGCAAAGCGGTGGTACCTACCTAGACGAACTTTGCAGAAAAGTCCTACCACCTAACTTAGAACTTTTATAGTAACTAATTTCCTTGAATAGGTACCCTAATGAGTCAAGGAAATAAGTTACTTAACAACTTCACATGTAATTTCGAGTTACAGAAACATACCTACATATAAAGGTTTTAAAACAGCCTCCAGCTTTTAGTACTATGCTTACGGTGTCGCGTCGTCATATGATTAATACGACAACATCGCAGGCCATATATTACTTATTTTCTGCAATGACCAGCGTTAGAAATATTAACCCCATAGGCATTGAAACGTCGCCAACAAATCTGAAATTCATTCTGAATTTACCGACGGAAGGAGCAAATAAATAATATGAATATGATTATTTTTCTGCTACTAGTAATGGCTGCGTGCCCCCATTCGCCCCCGGTGTGGTGTGACCCCATGGCTTGGTTACTAAATCTTACTCTGCGGGAGACTATCTAGGGAGCACAGAAAGAATTATCCAATGTCATTCCTTTGCATAAATCATGGGGTAGTATATTCTATGGTCAATTTAATGACAAGGTTATGGGATGGTTTCATTTTCGTAATGGAAATGTATTTTCAGGGTAAAATGTATCAATGACTGTTAATAATGTACGACTTGACAAAAATAAGGCTAAGGTAATAACTTAGTCCTGAAAATGTATGTAATATGTACTATATAATAAGTTTATTCGTAAACATTAACATGATTTACAATCAATTAAAAAGTAAGTACAGAACTACGCAAATATAGGTATGTATCTAAGTATTAAAAATTTTAAAAAAATATGTGTGTGGACATTTCACACAACGTTATCTAGCCCCAAACTAAACATAGTTTGTATTATGAGCACTAGATAACTTCTAAAATATTTATATCCCTACTTTTTGTTTGTTAATATATATATATATATATATATAATGCAATATAACAACCAGGCACAGAACAAACACCTATGTTAATCACACAAATATTTGTCCTGAGTGGGAATGGAACTCACAACCTATCCTCAGAAGACAGATCATCTATTAACTGAGCTATCAGGCCAGTCATTTTAGTAATTTAATGTCAATCTTGGATACTTATATTATTTACTTTCATTATTATCTTTCAGTGGAACCCTGTCATTGTGACCACAATGAAATTATTAACAGCCTTCATTTAACATCCATACATGAACTTTCAGAGACAAACTAAAACACGTACGCGACTGTGAAGTAACTTTGATCAGCTGAACAAATGAACGAACAAATTGATTGATTTGTTTAAACAATTCTAGTTCTTGTCGGCGGACGGGCCAATCAAATTACTGCACTTGTTAGTTGATTGCACATTCAGATCGAGTTCGAAACATAAACAAATGTGGATATAGAGCATGAACTTACTATAGCGTAAATACTGGACACAGACTAATTATAATGTACTGCACAATTTGCATAACTTGATATACTTTTACTTCCTCTATTTGTGACGTCAATATTTTTTTTCAGTGGACGTCTTCAGGGTGATGATGAATTAAATTATTGCCAATCTATCTATGTGCAGCTGATGTTAATAAAACAAAGTGCGTAACACAATACTAGACTTTTATTTGATAGGGTTACGGTTGTTATTTAGGTAGGTTCATTAAAATATACCACATACTCCAGGCAGGCCACATCGCTCGCAGAACTGACAACCGATGGGGCAGAAAGGTAGTCAAGTGGCGACCACAAACCGGAAGGCACAGCGTAGGCAGACCCTCCACTAGGTGGACCGACGACCTGGTGAAAACCGCGGGGAGCCGATGAATGCAGGAGGCGAGCAGCCGCTCAAAGTGGCGCTTTCTGGGGGAGGCCTATGTTCAGCAGTAGACATCTACGGGCTGATGATGATGGTTAAAACATAGACATGCGTTCATCCAGCGGCGTCGCGGTTCGCGGAGAGTGTGGCGGCGGCGGTGGTGCAGTCAGCTGGTGTAGCAGCAGCCCCCGCGCACCGCGCATCCCCTTCACAGGTACTGGTCTGCGCGTAGACAACTTTTACCTTGGCTACTTGAAATATTGTTAGTTTACACTCTTTGGTAGTTTTTTTAAAACAACATAGTTTACGTAGTCTGTATTAACAACTCCTGCCCGCTATAGATTTGGATGCATAATAAATCTACAAAACACTTCGAGGTTGCTACATTCTTTTCCACGAATAACTAAACGACTTAAATTCCGTATAGGTACAAAAAAATCCTGAATCTCTCCCATAAATTCTCCAAACGTTGTAAGAACTCAAATCGACAGACACGGAATGTGAAACCAACTCCAGTGCAGACATAAAATCTAGACCGCTATGGGATTCCTGGAACGAGATCCTAACAGTTCTTAAGAGGGTCAGCGACCTGAATGACCCTATTCCAACCAATTATTGTTAAAACTAAGGTGTGCTCGTGGCTTCGCTTGCCTTAACTTATTGACTGTCTCGTAATAACCATACCATAGCGTATAAATGACGGCTTTGTGGTATATACTTTACAAATATGAAGGAAAAGAGGCCGTTGAAAGAGGCTGTAGTGTAGTATAGACTGATACAAGCTTGAAATATACCTATGACGAGAAATTTATGATCGATATGATTGCACTTTGTGATTTTATCTGCTCAGTAATTATGATAATTACATTTTAGTACCTAACGACATTTGACTTGCTATGAATAGCCTTTTTGCAATAAAACACTTTGATTTGATTTGATTTGATTTGATTTGACTTATAATTATACAATTCTTGTCATAGGTATATTTCAAACTAATAATTACTTACCTACTGGCTAATTTTGTGGACGCACTTGCTTAAATATTTAAGCAAGTGCATCCATAACATTAGCCCTAGGTATTTTTAAATTATAATATAAAAGAAATCTACTGGTTTTAGATATAAAACCATTTACTATATATTACTAGGTGGTAGGACTTTTCTGCAAACTTCGTCTAGTTAGGTACTACCAGCCAGCTAGCCAGTTATTCTGCCGCCAAGCAGTAATTAGTGTTCAAGCACTACTGTGTTCCGGTTTGAAGGGCATTGTAGCTAGTGAAATTACCGGTCTAGTAATCTAATTACTAAACTGTGTGATGTCTCAGGATGACGTGCGCAGTGCAGTGTCACGTGAAACTTTTAATGTTTCGAATGACTCTGCAACTGTTATGGGCGGCCGTGTCGCTTGACATCAAGTGAACGACAAGTTGGACACGTCACTCAGTCTTATAAAAAAAAATTGCAACCGAGCTTGCTTTACTACCACGCTTATTGTGTTGTGAAACTTGTGAAAGTTCAAGCCATGCCCGTAATACTTTTTGTACAATATTCCCTTGGATGCTGCGAGTCTGGATCCTGCTGTAAAGCTATAGGCTGATAGTTAGCAAAATCAGAATGTTTAAGTCAGAAAAATCATACAAAGCTAGTCGATAATAATCCTGTTGGAATACAAAAATGCATTTAGAATGTTACCGAATCAGACCAAGGTCTAATTAACAACCTACAACAAGCTGTTTCCATAGGTTTGGTGGATTTTTTTTATTGTTTCATAGCTTACGCTTGACCGCTAACTCACCTGATGGTAAGTGACGGTCTATCTATAGAGTCACACAATAATAATATAGGCTTCAAATGAGTTTAAAATAAAAAATATCTTAACGCCTACATTATAAATGTCAGTTGAGTGCGTCCTTGCATCTTGCTACTATGTTTACACCAGGCGTCAATTCCCATCGAGCAAATTGCTGTAGGCATACGGCGAAGGTAATGTTCCAGTTACAGTACCGATATCTGATCTCCTATTATTCAAACACAATAGATAACCTGCCTTTGCCTATACACAGTGCTGGATTAAGTCATAAGTTAGAAACACTATTGCAGGGTTTACATTATTATGACACATCATCATCATCAACAGTCTGATGACGTCCTCTGCTGAACATAGACCTCCCCCAGAGGACACCATTTCGAGCGGCTGCTCGCTTCCTGCCTCCATCAGCTTCCCGCGGTTCTATACAGATCTTCGGTGTATCAGATTTCGCTGCGTCTACCGGTTCGTGGTCGCCACTCGAGACTCTTTCTTCCCCATTGGTTGTTAGTTCTACGAGCAATGTGTAGTATGCAAGTAGGATTATCTTGGAGGAAACTACGACTTAGAACAATTAATTCCTAATGGATGTCTTGGGTTGAGATTCCCGTCTAATTCGTAGTATAGGTACCTACTTACTTATACCTACTATTACTTGTTTTATGGAGTCTTTATCAATACAAACACACATAATATGAAGGACCAGTATTTTATTATTACCCATCCTGTCTTTCTATACAATCCAATCCATACACAACCGCAGAAGAAACACACTCTAGGAAGTTTTTTAACTTTAAAGCGCGTTTCCCTAATCCAGCCTTCCTGCCGAGTGTGGGTAGGTTTACGTTACACTGAGCTCTGCAATGTAAAGCCTAGAGCGAGACGAGAGCTGCGTCTGACGTGCCTTATTAACTCGACTACTGATTACGGACCCTATTCCATCACGAATGCCTTGAAATAGTGCTGGTAAACTGCTAAAGCCTTTATTAGGCACTTTTTTATTTTCACATGCGTAGATAATTGTATTCAAAAATTCTGGTAAGAAAACATTTGGTAACTATTGATTCTATAGCTTTTAAAGGCCCTATATGTTAAAAATATTAAGTGTGTCAATTACAAACCTGAGACATCGTTTAATTCTTTAAATAAAGCGTTTTTGCATATGAGATTCAGAATACAATATCAGAATTTTTATTATTTATCAATAAACAAACACCTTGCCAGCGTCATTGTTTTCTGACAAATGTAAACTGGGAGTTTAACCGGTATCTTCTAGGCAAGCATGCTCCATCGTCGACCGCGTCGCACTTAATTATCATCAAAAGAGACCGTGGGCAAACGCTAGTCTATCGTGATAAAAAAAAACAACAGATTCTGTAATTAGCAATTTACCCACGCTAATATTTGTTTCATCTAGCTACAGTTAGATATCCCATCAACGGTCTCATGACAACATAATCAATAACCACTTAGATTAGATAACATACTGTATTATAAAGCTAGCTAGCTATAATAATTAGTGTTAGCATGAAGATGTCAGGCCATTCCATGTGTAAAAACATAGGTAATAGTCTTAATAATATTCATCACCATCAGCCTGAAGACGTCCACTGCTAAACATAGGCCTCCCCCAAAAAGCGCCACTTTGAGCGACTGCTTGCCACTTGCATCCATCGGCTCCCCACGGTTCTGACCAGTGGGGTGATTACGTAACTTTGACAGTAATGCAACATACCGAATATGAAAATTTTCATAGTAACTATGCACATAAACTGCGTATTGAAACTGTCAAATCCATACATTATTGTGTTTCTATTGGTTGCAATCATGTTACATAATCGCCTAGCAGGTCGTCGGTCCACCTAGTAGGGACCCGGCCTACGCCTCGTCTTCCTGTTCGTGGTCGCCACTCGAGAACCTTTCGTCCCCAACGGTTGTCAGTTCTACGAGCCATGTGGCCCGCCCACTCCCACTTCAACTTGCTGATTCTGAAAGCTATATCGGTTACTTTAGTTCTTTTGCGGATCTCCTCATTTCGGATCTTGTCTCGCAAGGAAACACCAAACATACCTTGCAGTAATGTGATGAGTTCAGGGGAAAACTGCGAAGATCCGATGGAGGCAGGAGACGAGCTCTGTGAGGGACGCCTTTCAACAGTGGACGGCTTCAGGTTGTCGATGATAATGAAGATGATGCTGCAAGGTATGACAGAGAATATAACATCAGTCCGGACGTTCCCACTGCTGGGAAACGTGCCTTCTTTCACAAGGAGAGAATGTAGTCCATCCACCACTTTGGCCAAATGTGTTAGTGGACGACATACAACATCAAAGTGCTTCTTAAACATGCAAACATAAATTTTCAAACTTAAACCCGCTTTACTAAACTTATTAGTACGCGGGTTCCAGCGGCATTCGAACCAACGTGCGTCAGTTTGAAGGTCACATGATCCACCACTGAGCCACACTCGCTCTTCAAAGTATGTATTTACATAAGTATATTATTACTTTTAGAATATGTTAAGTAGACAGACAATACGAAATATATTTTCAAAAAAATCAACACATACAAGCATATACTATTATCTATCCATAGACTGTTACCAAACTCAAAAGTTTTTGTTTTTTAGAGGGTGAAAACCGTCCGAAACGCTAAAATAAAGGTAAATTCATTCATGATAGATAGATAGATAGAAAATGCTTTATTGCACAATCAACAAAAATGTAGGTACATAGGCGAACTTAATGCTAAAGAGCATTATCTTCCAGTTAACCTGGGTGTAACTTAAAAAATGTATGTGCTCTATTTATTTATTATTTAATTCTTTATTGCACAAAAAGTACAAAAGAAGGACTTAATGCTAAAGCATTTTCTACCAGTCATTCCACACAAAGTTTAAGAAATAGGGATGTAGGCGTGCATCAAAATTAGTATGAACAATCTGTACAAACAAAAAAAACATATTCCCTATACTCCCTGTCATACGTGTGGAAAGCAGAGCGATGGCTGTGACGGCAATAACATTTTCAAAAGTCAGGACGGTCCTCTTAAGGTAATAAATTTTCTTTCGGGTATGAGTACCTATGTGTAAATTATACGCAGGAATTATCATAGAAAATTTGATAGCGCCAGGTTTAACACAAAACATCACAAATTACCTGAAATCATAAACAGCGGAAGGTACAAAGATTAGGTAGCAGATACGGCTCCGTAAGTCAGCCGATAGCTGCCAGTTAGGCAGTTATCACATGTGGGGCTGCCAGTTATCATTTCGTATTTATAGGAGGAGCGCATTAGCCGCAGGTAGATAATGTGAGTAATACGGGTACGCTGACATTTTTGCACGTACCACCTACCCCTTAAATTAGAGGACTTAAGTCACAAGAGGATTGGACCATGTTTTTTTAATGTTTATGATTTTTATAGCAGTATCGCATGCTCAGAGATTTTTTGGTGACATGGAGTTTGCCTTTCAATTCCACGTCACCAAAAAAGTTTGGACTGCCTACGCCTATTTTTCTCGGAGAAAATACAGCCTCTGATTCTATGTTGATGTACAGCCTAATAAAATTATTACATAACTAACCCGTTCACACAAAAACCTCAAGGTGTCCAGAGAGCAAAGCAAAAATGACGCTTTGGTATATTTTTCATGCTCTGTGGTAAATAGGTATTCGATATTTTTAACCCAAACTGTCTATGAACCCACTCCAAAACTATTTTAATTCTTATTTTTTTAATTTTATCTTTATCACTTATTTTAAATATTATTTAACCGACTGTACCTCATGAATATCGTGTCGATTTCTCGACCAGGTTTCGAGCATATCCGATGCCCTTCCTCAGGAGGTGAGTTCACGTAGCGCGATCGCGACGGTGACTGCGGGTGGCCGCCCGCTCCGCCCGGCACTTATGCTTGATGCCTTGCACCTCATCGTCAGGGTTCCCTATTTCGCCAGATTTGTGGGCAGCCCCTGCTATTGTCGCCCAAACCACCGCAACTTTTATTTTATATCCTCGGGATAGATTATTCAACCCTCTTGCTAAATTATCCATCTTGGAAATTTTCATGAACTTGCCAAGTTCTAGTAGAGTTGGTTTAAATAACTTGTTATATTTTTTTTTAGACTCGTCCATCACAAGATACTAAACTATCATCATTTTATTTTCTCGTAACATAACTAGAAATGGGAAAGTTGCGGGTTCACCCGTAACTTTCCCATTTTCTTGCGGTACTCTAAATTTTCCGGGATAAAAAGTGTTATAATGTTAAACCCGGTATATAGCATCAAAAAGCGGTTTAGGCGTGAAAGCAATACATACAAACATGCTATAAAATAAAATAATCAGAAAACAAACGTTTCGCTTTTTTATATAACAGTAGGGATGTTATGTATTTAATCTGGTAACAATAAGATCGGACGTGTAACAAATAAATAAATAATTGTAACTGATGATGTTAGCCGTCACAGAGCAATAAAAAAATGCGATGTTTGTTTTAATGCTCTGTGTTAGCCGTTTTTTTAGCCTGCTTTTTCGTTAACTGAATTGAGATTCCAATACATCCAATGTATTTTCCATCCAATATCCAAACCGCAAGGCTGCGGGGCTGCCAGTATATCCGGGTCCGATTTCACCCATTACTCGGTTATTTGTTTTTCCCTCGCCGCAGGGCAAAGGGCCGTGTTTAAGGCCAAGGAAGATATCCCATTATTATATGCAAATAAGGGTAAATTAGGTTTTAATGCCCATGCAGCGGGGCCGGTCCCAGCGGCGCGGCGGTAAACAAGAGGTACCTTGGACTGGACGGCGACGGTTTCTGAATCTGGATGGCTTATTTGTGTGTAGATGTTATTGCCGGTTATTTGATTACAGTTATCCGCGTCTCGGACATTAGATCCTGGGTCACAGAATGTTCGGACATATCTGAATATGCGGATGTTACTGACTATCCATACAAATCCAATGTGACTATTATTTTTATATAGTGTTTAAACTGGGATAAACCCTTCTATCTGGGCCAAAAATATGTTGTTGGTAAATATGATCTAGGGAGACAAGCTACTCCAGTCGCCCTATGTTGTATCCGCCAGACTGGAGACTAAAATATAACGTACTACCAGACTGGAGACTAAAATATAACGTACCAAATATATTATTAGTGTTAAAGTGTTAGGTAATCTCCCTCCTCCATTATACGGATACAGGTGACTATTTGAAAAATTGAGTACAAACATTATACTTAGAGATAATTAACTGACCAAAATATGGCCGTAGTCCGTATTCTATAAAGTCAAAAGGCTTTGTTTTACCACAACACAACGCGCTATAAGACAATGAAGTGCCTTGGTCCATTCCTGGCACATTCGCTTGGACATAATCATATTTTTAGGGACATTAGCTGCCATACTTGCAGCCGCATGCACAACCCACGGATGGCCGTTAGTAGGGAATATAGGGATCGCCAGTCCTTTTTTTATGGGAATGAATGACGTGACGAGCTAGTCGTTCACCTGATGTTAAGCGACACGGCCGCCCATAACAGTTGCAGTGTCACTCAAAACTTTAAAATAATAGTTTCGCGTGACACTGCACTGCGCACGCCATCCCGAGACATCACCCAGTCTAGCAATCAGATTACAAGACTGTTTAATCAGGTCATAAAGTTTCATTTGCCCAGTAATTTCACTAGCTACAATGCCCTTCAAACCGGAACACAGTAGTGCTCGCACAATACTGTCGGCAGAATAACTGGCAAAGCGGTGGTACCTACCTAGACGAACTTTGCAGAAAAGTCCTACCACCTAGTAAAACTCCCGACTAAGAGTCGTAATTTTGGAAGGGCAATCCATATTCTTCTTCTTCTTCTTCTTCTTCTCGTGTAGACAAGTGGTCAGCCCTGGTGTCTGGTGGAATTTTTAGGCCGCCCAAAGGTTTCTGACTTGGCTTAACAACTATAAGAGGCGTTGTAAGGCATTGTACCCACTAGGTGGATCGAGGATCCGGTGAAAACTGCGGGGAACCGATGGATGTAGGAGGTGAGCAGTATTAAAAATGTTGGTGGCGAAGTTAAAAGGGAAAATGGCAAGAATAATAATGATTATTTTTACCACTGATTAAAATACTTATTTCAATACAATTTTTTTAAGTCTTTCTATATAACAGGATGTTTATGACTAGCAGAATACTGTTGTTGATGACATCATTACAACATTATTGTAGGTCTTCAAGGTCATTAAACTAATCTTATTGCAGACTAGCTACTACCCGCGGCGTTGCCACGCGTGGACTACATTATATATGGCTATTACGCTAATTATTATCCTTGATATTCCTGGACCAATTTTGATGAAATCTCCACTCATGGCTACTTAAATATAGAATTTTCGATGATATTTCGATAAGTATCATCGAACTCATGATTAATTAATACCTATATTAAATTAAAATCTAGGCTTTCAAAACATTTTTACAATAGGGCAAAGTCTAGCAAAGATACCAACCACTAACGTTAACGCCAAATACTTACTCCAAAATGTACTGAAATGACGTTTCGGAAATCGCTAACTTTTCCGCAGCGAATGTCATTTCAATACAGTTTTAGAGTTAGCGTTTGGCGTTAGCGTGAGTGGTTGGTATCTTTGCTAGACCCCCAGGGCATTTTACATAACATGTTTCGTACACAGATTAGAGAAAAAATCTACTTCGTATCATTCCAAAGAGTATTATTATACTTCTGTATCATTAAAAGAGTATATAATTTATACGTAACGTAAGAGTATCATTGGCCCACTGCATTAGCCTATGGTGGTAATAGTATGCATTGGCCCTCAGACCTGTGGGCCAAACATAAACGTCATGTAATGCCAAAAATAGGCGTAGCAAGGGTCAAGATTATACTCCCAAGGGTAAAGCTCTAACTATCACGGTTCATGAGATACAGCCTGGTGACAGACAGACAGACAGCCTGACAGACGTCGTCAGTCCGTTTTGGGTACGGAACCCTATTACTAAGGCTTCGCTGTCCGTCTGTCCGTCTGTCACCATCAGGCTGTATCTCATGAACCGTGATAGTTAGACAGCTGAAATCTTCACAGATGATATATTTTTGTTGCCGCTATTGCAAAAAATACAGAATAAAATAAGTATTTAACCCCTTAAATACTTATTTTATTCTGTATTTTAGTTTTTTTCTCTCATACATCAAACGTTTTTTTGCTAGTTTTTATAGATAATGATACGGAACCCTTCGTGCGCGAGCCCAACTCGCACTTGGCCGGTTATTTCTATAATCTGCGGACACTAAGTATAATTAACATGTTTGTATCTTGAATGCAATCGATTCATACTACTTACATATTATTTGATGGTATATCTATTTTACTCCAAAAACCCCAAACAACCTGCAAGGGCTTAAATAGAAAAACTAATAATGGTTAATCAAATCTAATAAATTGTAAAATTTCATTCCACTGTTTAATGCATATTACTACCGAAATTAACTTCTATTACTCTTTGTTCATGGCCTTACACACGTTTTTTTTCTTTAATTTGTGCCTCCAGATGGACTTTACGTGAAACATGTGAAATATTCAATAACAACACGACGAAAAATTACTATACTTAACACTGGCTAAATACACCATGTGTGGAGCCATAATACAACATGAAAAAAATTACTGTGACACAAACTAACCGTCAGTAGCCAAAAAAAATTCACCATGAAGCGGCCATGTTGTATAAAATTCCGTCCGGTTTCGTAATGATATTTAATAATTTTGACCAAATTTTTTTAATGATATTTGTATTTTAATATATCCTATGTTGTGCGCTGGTTATTTCTAAGCATATTAGTGCAACCCGCATGAAAATCAGTTCAGTATCTAGGGATTTGTTCAATAACAAACAAACAAACAAACAAACAAACAAACAGCTACAAATTATTGTCCCTAGATGGCGTTAGATACGATAAATTAGAAAATGTATGGAGAAGGGTAAAAAGCCTTGTAGTCCTGCATCGCGGTTACGATATTTTTCGAACAATGGAACGTATGGGATAAATTAGATTTGACATCATTATGTGTGTGTTCCGTAGCGCATCAGAATTACACATTTATTATATGTAGGGAAAAACTTTAAAATAATATCAAAAAGTTAAGTACACAGCCATCTACTATACTATACACTTATCTACTATACTATACACTTATACAGCAGTATAGTATTAGATGTCTGTAGGTAAGTAGGACTTAGTAGTTGAATTATACTGATTCAATTTGAATTTCCATGTTAATAGGCTAATGGAAACACTTGACACAATGACATCATGTAAAACGTTGATTGTTTTTTGTATCTAAAAACAGTTGCTGCGGCATTTATTTACACAGGTTTGAACTCAATAAATGTGTAATTGTGTAAAAATATACATAAATGTTTACTATTATCAAGTACCTAAGTAAGTTCAGTATTGAGTACCGTATAATAGTTATTATAGCCTTTCTATCGGTATCATCTTTATTGGTGTAGGTATGTATGTTCATTTAAATGTAGTGGAAGTATATGTATATAGTAAACTGTTTGTGCCTTAATAAAATAAAATAAAGATAAATAAATGAATAAATATTTGATTGACATCGTTAAAATAATCGAACCCCCTTTTTCGATTTGCAAAGCTTCATATATTTGATTATAATGTTCAAAAGAAAACTTATTTTTGCCATCTATATTTAATTTCAATATGTCCATGCAATGCTTAATAAGTGACCTCTTAATGTGGTCTGCCAATTCCGGACAGAGGCGAGCCATCCCTAGTCCTTCAGGTCACAAAATATGTCCGTGTGCATTGGTCCGATAACACCGGATTATGGTAAATAGTGCTGTGGTGCGGATTACGGGCATTTCGGCCGGATTTACGGTATTTCACGGACTTTTCCACGCGTTTCAACGATTCAGTTCCACTGCAGCGCACTCTGTTTTAAAAGGCAAACGTTTAAAGACAATACACTAGCATAATTTATTAAAATATGAAACGTTTCATTTTTACATTTAACTTGACTATAAATAATACATCACAATTACAATTAATATATAAGTACCTACTTACTTATCATCTTTTTCTTTTGGTTAGGTATTTTTGTTACCTATACGATGTAAAAGTTGATCATTCACCTATAGCGACAATTTCAATATTAGACTAAGTACATACTTTATCAAAAAATAATATTCAACTATAACTTCAATTTCACAGCTCCACTAATAAACCCCGCGTCTAACGCCTTCTATCCCAAACACAAACACTCAACGACTCAAAAGACGCGCCAACCGGAAACAGCCATTAACTTTTTAAAAGGTTTTCATTTACCGCCAAAACGGAGCGACAACACAAACAAGCGGTATCCAACAACTTTCGTCTATTTACATTACAGCTTAAGGCGAAAAGGTCCAGATTAATTCTGTACCCGATTGAATGGTATGTACACACAAGCTTGTGGCGATCTTGGACTTGTTCGAAGATGCCTTGGCAACATCAAATTTGAGAAAGGCTATTATCATGACCTTGTTTTACATAATGTAGCGCGTTCATATTACTTATAGCCAATTTCCGTCAACCTAATAATAATTCATAATACAAGAATCAAAACATGAAAATTATTATTTCGTATCTTCTTCTATCTCAGCCCTAAGGTCAGCCCTAGTTTTAGTTATTTAGGCCTGACTTGGTTTAATGACTGTTGGTTGTACAATAACAACCGGATTGTTGTTGTTGTTGTTGGATTAGTGTGGTTGGCTTCTTATTGTTGGATTGTTTTTAACGTGCTCTTTGATTTTTTTATGGTGTCGTAGATTCTGTAAATTTCAATCAGAGGTAATCCCCTGTATAGCAGTCATAGTACTGGCATTCACTCATTCTCCATTCAGCGGTCTCCATTGACTCGTTCTAATAAGAGCGGTACCCGGGAGCTAAGCGGCTTACTATCCAAAATACCGGAAATTTAGTTTGGAACGGAACCGCTCGAGATTGCCGATGTAAGGGCCGCTTTACGATATTAGTTCGCCTTTGATGCTTTAGGGCAGTCTATTGATCTTGGTCTTTCAGGCGCTTGCCTTTTTCACGGTCTTAGTGCTTTGGCGTGCGTTTGGCAGGTTCGGCGAAAGTTATCAAAGTGTTAAGTAGTGGGCGTTACAAAAACTGTGAGCACAAATCTTTTATTTGGTTTACGACAATCGAGTTTACGAAAAGAAAAGTCGTTCTTATTTTGCGGCGAAGTGTGTCTATCTTTTCATATATAAATTCCTATCGAATTCAAATTGACGAAGAAGTACAAAACTAAAAGCAACGCCGGAATCAAATTATTTATTGCAAATAAGTAAGTTATTTTTAGCACTTTTTCTTGTTAATGTTGAAGTGCCAAAGTAACCCCTATTTTTAGAATAGGTAGGCACTTTTAGCTTATTATTTCTCAAAAAACCAATCCGAAAATGCGAAGAACATCTTTTTTAGCGTTTTCAGTTTCCTCGTGGTTAATTTCATTTCCTGCCCTTCACCCCTCCTTCCACCAAAGCCCTTGAAGGTCCTAATTAGGGGAATGCACTCCAGATCCCTTTCCAAAGGGCTCGATAAGAGGGCCGGAGGGAAAAGGTGATAGTTCCGATGTTTTCCATCTCAGCTACTTTAGTCGAGGAGTCATTAGTGGTTATAGAAGCCACATGGTTGGGATAACCAGAGCCAGCTGTTTATCCGACGAGGATTTGATTATAAGGAAGATATTACAGAAAACTGCTTCGAATGTTACATATACCTATCATTAATTAATGAATGAATACTTACTTATGTTGTCTTCGTTGTAACTAGTATTAAAAAGTATGCTCCATCTTTCAAGTCTGATTTAGTAACAATTCCGAGGCGATATTGTGACTCTACGGAGTTGATATAGTAAGCGCATATCCATACAAGTCCATATAAAGAATACTAGCCGGGCGCGGGTGGTTCTAATGAGCTGTGAGCTTAAATGTATCAAAATCATCCGTGCCAACCGCGTTAGGCGCCGCGGCAATCTTCATAATTTTCAATAAAAATATTTTCATCTCTTCACTCTTTGATAATCATCTATAAATGATATACTATCATGGGCTCAATTTATGCTAAGGAATTAAATTACATCCTGTATATACCTGCATATTATTTATAATCAAATATTAAATTATATGTTACTTCATATTATGCAAAATATTAAATCGGTTAGTGTAAATATCATAAACAATTTTAAAATTTTATAAATCAGAGTTTTCAGTAGGTTTTCAAAAAGCATGCCACGCTTTTTTTTAAATAATTTATAAAAAAAGCAATAAAAAAATATTATCCTTTTAATGGTAACGTAAAATAACCGACACAGGTATACAGTAAAATCCATATAAATAGATTTAAATCAGTATACATAATCGACAGAAATATACTAATATACCTAATCTAAGTACCAACTACCAACCTACATACAAAATTTAGTCCACTACAAATACTACAATGGAGAGAATGTACGCCTTAACCCATCAGAATAAACCATCGAGGAACTGCGAAAAACATACAAAAGTTGACACACATAATATATCATTATCACATAGAGAGATATATTGTTTTATTAGAGCCACCTTGATTGTCTAGACTTCTAGAGTAAGTTTAAACCAAGCTAATATTGTAGCAAATAAATTATTCCATAATATTTCTGATTCCTTTTGATAAATATAATTAGGGTTGAGTAGAGCTGATAAGGGAATAGTGTCATAGCACCTAGATATACATCACCTTTGCCGCCTGTATTTGGCGTATACTTCTTTTAAATATTTCAAGGAGTCTGTATACCACATGGGTAGTATCGAAAACTCTTGATCGATGAACAAAGACTTTGGAGACGCCAAGTCTACCGGTGGCCATTTCACTGGCAGCAGGTCTGACTCTTGAGGAGTTGGGTCACTGAAAAGTTAAACAAATATATTATCAGGTGAGGCGTGATAAATTCACGCTCTTAGACTAGATACTTAAATATTCACTGGGTATACCTACTAAGAGTGGGTTTTTAGATCCATAGTTAAAGTGACCAATTGTTAAAACTAACAAATAACCAAACAATATAACCAATGGTCAATATTTATTAAAGTTTTTAACCTTTGGTTACAATTATAGGTCAAAAACCCTTTAGTCTGATAATCTTCTAATTGCGAATAAATCACCTTATACGCGAGAGAATATAATTAAAATTACCCGTATTTAGCGAAATTCGTCCATAATGTAGTCATTTTATTTATCATCTCATCCTCAAATAAATTTGGTAAGAACGACGGCGAAAATAAGTATAATAATTCATCGGCATGCGTTGCGTTGTCTGCGATATTGAACGGTTTCCTCAATGAAATCTTTGCTAAATTTCTCCTGCCAGCGTAGTTGAATATGTAGGTGTACACCGGCTGGTCACTAGACTTGGCGATCAGTTCAGTCTCTTCTAAAGATGGATATGTTAAAAGTGGTTCACCGTACAGCTTCGACAGCTTCACAGTATTGTTCAAGTCACCGCCCATGTACAACTCCTGTAACTTGTTACCGACTTCTATTTTCATCTCTTCATTAGGTAAATGCAAATTTTTAGGTAAAGATTTGTGAAATTTAATTTGCCGTATCTTGGGGTCGGTATCCATGCCAATCAATAGAAGGCCTTCTTCTGTATTAGAGCCGGTGATAATAGGAACTTTGTTGAATGTACCTTTAGATAAAACGTCGTAAGGTGATTCTTTCAAAAATAATTCCTCGCCCTCTATTGGAATTTCAGAACATGGCGTATAGAGTATCTCTGAGGAAATGACGTTCCCTGGTTGACGAGGAACTCGTGTTAATATTAGGTCATCGTCAGATTTAGTCTTGAAGTATTCATACAACTTCCGAGGGTCGTCAGATTCATAAAGCATCTCTTTGGCAAGCAGACTGGCTAAAAATACAGGCTTGAACTGATATGCCCATGGAGCTAAAGATGAGCCACTCTGCGCGATAGCCTTGTGGAAGAGCCCTTTAGACATCGGTGAAAGAACGTGATAGGATACCGCTGCTGCACCAGCGCTCTCTCCAAATATTGTCACGTTATCAGGGTCTCCTCCTAAAGCCCGGATATTCCTTTGGACCCATTTTAGTGCTGCAACTTGGTCTTTCATGGCTGCGTTACCTGGTGCCTCCTTTATGCGAAGACAAAGAAACCCTTGGATATTTAATCTGTAGTTAATTGTGACTAGAACTACTCTTTTGGGGACTAAATATTTGGGTCCATAGACGAAAGTTGATCCTGACCCTTGAAAGAAGCCTCCTCCGTGGATGAAGAACATGACGGGTAGCTTGTGGTCGCTGGGCGTATTAAGAGGTGTGTACACATTGAGTGTCAAACAATCTTTCTGTCCTAAAGCAATCGTATCTGCAATAGATTGTCGACATTTTATATATTCGTCGATGGCGTCATATTCTGCATCCCATGTGGGTTCTGGCCCAGGAGCCTGGAAGTGAAACACTGATATGGGTCAAAAGCTATAGCTAAATTCTTATATTTAAAAGTAACGAACTATTTTATTTTGCCATGTATAGATAAAGTTTAATTAATACAAAAACTTAAATAACAATATATATACACTAAACTAAACAATATACTTCAATATACTTTAAACCTATCTATTTTATAGATAAATAATTACGTATAGGTACTTTGGTACGCCAAAGGGTAAATATTTCACCTAGCCTACTAGGTAAAATATTTACCCTTTTCGTACCAAAGTAGGCAAGTAATTGACACTCGCAATTTTCCACCAAAAAGTGATAAGTAGGGACATAGATATTTATGCAGCTGAAATGATTATAATGTTCCAAATAAGTGAAACACTTACCTGGAACCTTTCCCGGATGCTTGCGTAAGGGATACCAGAGTACTGGACGTGTGAGCCGTCGAAGGCCACCATGCCCCGAAGCCAGCCATTGCTGACCAGCACCGGCGTTGTCCGCTGCGGCACTAGCCGCGCCGCCCAGAGACTCCACAGCACCAACCACTTCATTTGAATGTTCATTTTATTTGCTACCATGTTTAGTACCTAATCACGTGATATGACCCAAAAAGAAACTATTTTATAAACACCACCCATATTAAAACTAAGTTATCTTCATCGTAATCTACAGCTGTGCCGTGACCTTCTTGCTATCTTCGCAGTCTATCAAACATTGATATGGTGACAAAACTCACGTTATAATACCTAAATAGTATATTGGAGTGTCTTCTACTTGTACAAAATGTAATAGCTGGTTCATGTCTACGTCAAAAAAATCAACTCATTTCACATTCACGGTGGGTACACAACTACACATTCACAACACTGTTCGAGTATTTTTATATTCCGATTATCATATTAAAATGCTATAATATATGAATTATCAATTAATTCACTAGGTCATAATACCGTCTATGCATCTAGACTTCAATATTATAATAGTTCTCGCACAATATTATCAACTAACAAGTTTTCAAATTAAATCAATACAATGTTTAATTTTTTATATATGCATGGTAATTATTATTAGTAATTATTTCTTTGAGTTAAAAAATCGAAAATTATAAACACGTTTGCACTATTCGCGGCTCTAGTAAACATTGCGAATCATAATAATATATCTACCTTTACTATGAAGGTCGACGATTAGTGGTCAAGCATACACTACCAACAAATATTAATTGAATGAACTCTACACAGGGAAATAAATTCTAACGTATACGTATCCATACTTAACCAAAGCCAAAACCAAAACTATTTTTTTTTCTCTGTGTCTGTATTTCTGTCTGTATCTGGCTGAGCATCACAATGAATCTGCTGAATGGATTCAAATGAAACTTGCTTATTTCGATGCTTGCATGGCATGATTTGAGTTCATGTTACGAGGTAGGTTATAGGATATTTTTGATTCCGAAATTCCCCGTGGGAGAAGGGATGAAAGTAAGAATATGTACTTAATCGTGGTCCGATTTCAATCTTTTTTTTTTATTAGAAATGGGGTACTTTAAATATAGTCCCGTAAATATTTCATGGTCATCGTTTTTGTGGTTCAGTAATAACAAACAACCGACCGATCTTCAGTATTAGGCCCAAAGCCACTCCTGTCTTGTACTCTATGATTACCTCATGTAGGTAATCATAGTATGGGAAAGAGAGAATGGAGTGGGGAAAAGAAAAGGATATATGGATGAAGGTGAAAGGCACCTCCCTCCGTTGCACCATTTTTATCATAATCTGCGTTGATAACCCGCTGCGCTCGATTAAGTAAATGATTAGACATCGCAGGATTAAACGTTGTAACCACAGAGCTATGAAACAAATGACGCTTCGCCTATATAGGGGAAGCGTTTTTTTTTTTTTTGCTCTGTGTTTGTAACCAATAATTCAAGCTATAATCATGTCTATTCCATTTTGCATAAAGTTTAATTCTAGTAGACCAATACATGCCGCATTTATTATTCATTTTTGCACATAATGACATCGAAACATAATGAATAACCTTTGCACTACTAAGGAATAGTGCGAGAGCCTTCTGCATAAATAGCTACGTCATCGGGTACCCCAATAGGCTATCTTTAGATCGTTAACCGATACTTAAACATGTCAAAAAAATCTCTAGTCAAGGCTCAAGGTCTGCCAGTGCTGATCTTGCCTGCGAAGAATTACTTTTAGGTTACAATTTAAAACTTTACCTACATCATGTTAAGGGTATTCATGATAAAGGTTATTATTTTGATGCCGATATTATTAATATCGCCATTTCCTGTCATTTTCCAACTTTATTAACTTCATTTTGGTATAGTGTCAATTACTAATACTAGTCATTATAAATCATTTATTATTTGTTTTACCGATTATGAAATACTGGAACTATTATTAGTTAAATTATTTGATCCAATTGTGTAAATAATGTTAAGTTTCCGACTTTGACGTGCCTGCACTTCCGGTTGAATATCGAGGAAGCGCAGACACGGTCGGAGGGTAGCATTCTTAAGGGAGGCAGCAAGGAAGCAACATGTCTTGGCTATATCGTATTTATGGTTAATGATGATAATGATAATTTTGGAACGATAATTATAACGGAAAAGGATTGTTAAATGAATCTGTAAATATTGGCGGTATGAATCTTGTAAATGGCAGAAATAAATGCTTGAAACGTTGACTGGTGTTTGAACTTTTGCCCTTCGCCAAAAATCATAATTTTATAAAGTGTAGCCATGAACGATTTTAAACGTAAGGTACTATTTCTAGGATGATGACCGGATTGAGAAGTCCAGTTCTAGTGACACAATTATGCAAGGCACCCAGATGACCCAGCATGCCTAAACCACAGATATTATAATAGTATACGTAGGCCTACCACGAATATTTACGCGCCACCAGCGCCCCATACACCGCCATAAGTTAACGTTACACTTACTCGCGCGTAAATATTCGTGCTAGGCCTACCGGTCGGTATGTAATCCGCAGTAACCGACCGGCCGGCACTTCTCATCCAAGCACGCAAGCCGCCGCGTGCTTACAACAAACAGTGAAAGTAAAATAAAACTACGTACTGTGACCTGCTACCACGTTACACATTGCTTAACCGGTGTCTTACATATTCTAGCACATATCCAACCTTAACGGGAGTGAAATAAGTGCGACAGACGAGAAGCGAAGCATAAAAGAAGTACCGCTTGGTGTTTTTGTGCGAAGTCACTCTTAGAATTGTGTTTGTCGGCAATAAGAAGTAAGTTAAATATTTTTTCCTGTTGTTAACTGCTGCGTAGGTAGCAAGGCGATAAATCAGGCGTATTTGTTTGGTAACTTGGAGCTAGTTACGACTGCTAACTGCTTGTGATTGGTTGAAATTGTTATGTAGCTATTCCTGTTATTATAGCTAGTCAACGGTCAAAAGACAAACGATGAATTTTAATGCCTGTTAATGTTTGCTGTTTTATTAATAAAAGATTCAAGTCGACTGGATATACGGCTTAAATTCATTTATCAGTATTCTCTAGCTAGACTAAGGAGGTACTTACCAACATTACATTTTATTACAACGGCATGACAACAAAGACTTCTATTCATGACAATACCTAATGCGGTGTGACCAGCAAGAACAGAGGTCAATGTCATTAATTCGCCAGGTCACACCACAGATTAGAGAAAAAAAAATCTACTGGTCACACAGTCATGTCTCATTGTCTCATTCGGTTCTGCGTTTAATTTAGTCATAAATTTCATGTCAGTACCTATTTATATTCTATCATAATCATCTGATGATGATGATGATAGAATATAAATAGGCCTGAACAGCCTAACAACCTGAAGACGTCCACTGCTGAACGTAGGCCTCCTCCAGGGAGCGCCACTTAGAGCGGCTGCTCGACTTCTGCATCCATCGGCTTCCCATGGCTTTCACCAGATCGTCGGTCCACCTAGTGGCAGGCCGGCCTACGCTGCGTCTTCCAGTTCGTGGTTGCCACACGAGAATCTTCCCCATCGGATGTCAGTTCTACGAGCAATATGGCCTGAAATGGCAATATTTCAACTTGCTAATCCTATAAGAGCCATAACGGTCACTTTAGTTCTCTCTCCTGCTGATCTCCTCTGCGGTTTCGGATCTTATCTCGCAGGGAAACATCGAGCATTGCTCTCCCCATATAGCTCTATCAATGCTACTAAAAGAGAACATAAACTTAGTCTATCAAGCCTCTACTCTACCAGGCGAGCATTTCTACGTTCAACAGCAAAGCTCAACCTTTGAGTATTTTGTCCAAACAAAAGGGGTTTTAGTTACGTGCATCGTGCATGTAACTTCGACCAGACGTCCAGAAAGATTTTCGTCTTGACCCCAAAAAGTGTTCTACTTTCTATCCCCTACTATAAATGTTTTGAATCTTTTTGGTTTGCTTCTGGAACTCTACCTCACCACCACGCTAGAATTGTTTTGTGTTCCGGAAAGAAGTCACGGGGGGCGGCGCAAGCGTGTCTTCAGTCTAACACCCTTTTTTATAGGATCTGTGTCAACCACAAATTTTCTCAATCAAACTCATGACTTACATAATAGTCACTTTATTTCTGAGATGGGAGAGTATGAGGTTATTCCATCTTGGCCATTCCAGCATCAAAAATTTAATGTTAATAGGAAGAATTATTGTTGCTATAATTGTTTCGCAACCTTTTTATGATTTCAGGCTTTTCTGCATTTACTGTTAAAACACTGCACTCATGTAATGCCAACTGCTATTTGCCAAGTTAAAACTGGGCAGGTAGTTATTAAATACAAATAAGTACCAGGTTTTATAGGCGAGCGTGCTATAACATCGTCGACCACATTGGCACAATCACTGGACCAATGTGGTCAAACGCAAACCTATCTAATACTTATAAAAAAAAACTTCTGTTACAATACAATACTGCTTATTGCTTTAGTTACAAGGAGTGACTCGCCGCAAAGGTTGCAATGCGGTCACCGGTGCGGGTCAAGTGGCTCGTTCTGTGGTCGCTATGGGCAGGCCGGCTAGTGCCTCAGCCGACGGAGCCGGTGCGCGTGCGCAGTGGCTGGCTGCGCGGGCAAGTCGCACCAGGGGGCACTTATGCGCAGTACACTGCTGTGCCGTATGCTAGAGTTACGGAGAGGTTTCAAGTAAGTTTATGTATCATCATCATCATCATTGTCAACATCCTGAAGACGTCCTTTGCTGAACATAGGCCTCCCCCAGAGGGCGCCACCTTTAACGGCTGTTCGCCTCCTGCATCCATCGGGTCCCCGCGGCTTTCACCAGATTGTCGGTCCACCTAGTGGGGGGCCGGCCTATATACGCCGAAGTTAAGTTTGATGTAAAAGTTTACATAAGTTAAGTATCTACATATTATTATGTTTTGGTACCTACTTAATTTTTTTGTTTACAAAGACAAGCGCCTGATTAAAAAAATGCACAAAACGCGTGTAGATACTATTAGTGTTAAACAGGCGTTTTATAAAACGCAGTGAGTACCTAATACCTACTTGATGTACATCATCATAAGCCCGATGGCGTTCACTGCTGATCATTGGCCTCCCTCATAGAGTGCCACTTTGAGTGGCTGCTTGCCTCCTGCATCCATCGGCTCCCCACCGTAATAACTGACGCTAAATCTTATTATATCAACTACTGTCTATCGCATTTTTTAACTGACTTCAAAAAGGAGGTTAAGAGGTTCTTGACTCATTTTTTAAACTGTTTTATGTTTGTGACCTCAGATTTCCGTCAGTTTTTTATGAGAATGACGTGACGTACACCGATTTGGAAGATTCTTCTTCATTTAAAAGGAAACCTACCTAAATTGGTAACTTTCCAACGTGGTCATCCTATATTACCGTGGTTGTGGAAAGTTTCCTCAACCACGTATGACTGTTCCCACTGGAAACAGTCTTGCATTCACCGCAAAACATGTAGCTCGGATTGCTCAGTGACCTTGAAAAAGAGCACTAGCTTCATAGCTCCACAATTATGCTATAATTGTTAGTGTTTGTGCACGCGCACTAACACTAAGACAGCGAACAGACAGGTCTCTAGGAAAAATCCTTAGGTAACGGTTAACTATCTTTTCTTACAATAAAAGACAATTGATAAAACTAGTTCAGGGCTAATATTTTCATTGTTGATAATAATCATCTTGTGATGAACAAGTGCTTTTTCAACAAGCCACAATACGAAACACAAGCCCCGCAGCTCTGCAGCCATCATTATAAAAAATACTTTTAACGTACCTATATTCTATAATTTTTGCTTTGTGTATGTACATATCGGTATTTATTACTCATTTATATTTACGTAATATCTATTTATATTCCATCAGATACAGACACCAAGTTCGGTAATCAATAATCATAGAGCATAAACACAGAAGACCGCTTCGCTTTTAAACGTAGGTTATAAAAAATATTAACCTGTATATACTTAGGTACAGATAAGTTTTGGCAATTACTGGCTTACTAAGAGGTAATGTGACCTTGACATCCAACTCGTGTTATTTCACGCTTCGTGATCTGCTGGGCAATTTATAGTCAGCATTTAATTCCAGAAATATAATAACTAAATAGAATAATGCATTTTTTAGACCGCAAAACCTGTACCCGAATGGGACGGTGTTTTCGACGCCTACAATGAACATGTCCGATGCATCCAGAGATTCAACTCCAAAGTCATCGGAACCGAAGACTGCCTCACTCTCAACATTTACACACCCTTACCAGCCTCCCACAAACTCCGTCCAGTCATGGTCTTTATCCACGGAGGAGGTTTCAGAGACGGATCCAACACCCCTCTTATCTATGGCCCTGATTACTTAATAAAACATGGGGTTATTGTAGTCTCCATCAACTATAGAGTAGAGGTTCTTGGATTCTTATGCTTAGGTACTTCAGATGCCGCTGGCAATGCAGGGCTGAAAGACCAAGTAGAAGCTTTGAGATGGGTCAAGCAGAATATTAAAAGTTTTGGTGGAGATCCTGATAATGTGACGATCTTTGGAGAAAGCGCAGGATCAGCGTCTGTTCTATACCATGTGCTGTCACCGTTGTCCAAAGGGCTGTTTCATAAGGCTATCATGGAGAGTGGCTCAGCAACATCTTTCTGGAGCCTGCAGTATGAACCTTTAAAGATTGCCAGTTTACTTGCCAAGCGAATGGGTTACAATACCAAAGATCCTAGAGAAATATACACTTTATTTAAGAATTTGACAATTGAAGAACTGATGACTGCTCGAGTCCCGAGAAAAGAAGGCGATGTTGTACTCTCAGAGAACGTGTTTGTACCTTGCGTTGAGAACGTCTTGCCAGGTGAAGACCCGTTCCTTACAGATACTCCTTACAATTTACTCTCCTCTGGGAATTTCAATAAAGTGCCAATAATCATAGGATACAACGATGAAGAAGGATTTATGTTTGCTGGCAAAGAAAACGACACTACTATACCTAAGTTAGACGTTTACAAAGCTCTTCCCAGAGATTTACTATTTCCTACTGATCAAGAAAGAAGAAGAACAGCTGATATCTTACAGAAGTTTTATTTGGGAGACAAGCCAGTCTCAAGGGAAACTATGGTAAACTTTTCGAGATATGAAGGTGATAGCGGTATAGTGTATCCAGTGGTTTCCACGATGGAACTACTTCTAAAGTCTAGTGATGTGCCTATATTTGGGTACAAGTTTTGTTACGGCGGGCTAATGAATTTGGCCAAACTCGGATATGGATATGGAAATTATCCAGGAGCGACTCATGCTGATGAGCTGTTTTATTTGTTCAAAATTAAAGTCGCTGTGCCATTTGCGCTGATTGAAGAAAGGTTTATCAATCTGATGACAACGTTGTGGACTAATTTTGCAAAATATGGGTGAGTGCAGTTGTTTCCATTTTTTGGTCCATTTGTTCTCCATCTCTTTTTACTTATTGTAATTTCTTTTATCCGTTTTGATACCAGCCCCAACATGGAAAGATGCATGAGGTATCTACTCACCACATTCAATTTGTAAATAATTAAAACACATTAATCATTTAGGTTTACCTACCTAATTGTTTTGTTGTTATCTTATCCGTTTTTTTAATATTATATTAGTCACTTGTTGTTTCAGAGATCCCACACCTTCAATGACGACTGCCATTGCTCTCAAATGGGAGCCTGCAGACAAAGCAAATCCAAAAATATATCAAATTAATAAAGTTTGCTCCATGTCTGAGCTTTGGGACAGCGAAATTCTGCAGTTTTGGAACACAACCTATTCTAAATATAGAATGAGGGGATGAAATGACAATGGAAAGGACTCGAAAGGGTCAAAATATGAAAACCAAAGTATAAGAGAATGAATAATTTTCTTCTTATATATTGGCTCCACACATAATGTATTTAGCCAGTGTCAAGTATTATAATTTTTCAGTGTTATGAATATTTCACGTTAAGTCAAGTCTAAGTCATACTTCATAGTCCAGTCTAAGTCATGCTCCAGTAAAGTGGTGGCAACTTTACTAGAAGCATCTACGGAATTTTGGAAGCAACACGAAAAACCACGTTTCACCACATTATATCACTTGCCCACACTCATGCTCGTAATTCACTTAATGCGTAAAACGCCACCAATTTTAAACATTAACACTGGAAAAGGCAGAAGTTTTGAAAAATAATACGATGCAACAACGTGAATTTGTTCGCGTTCCCGCCAAAACTCCGAAAGAACAATTAATTCGTTTTTCAACAGGCAAAGTGCCTTTAATTTTAAGCTACTAAAATCATACGGGTTATGTACTCCCCGAATACCCCAATCCCTGAGACCTACGTCCCGGAGGACCACGACCAAGTACCTACCAATGGCTAAAGAAGCTAGAGCTACACTACCTACTACTTACTACTAACCTACTAATAAAACATTTGGACTGTGCAACAGGTACTTACACTGACCTATAGACAATCCATAGAGATGGGATGAATGAAAATGAAATTCTAGCTCCGTGAGATAATCCAAAAGTCTCAGTCCAGCGCACTAATAGGTAGGGTAACTAGGTAACCAAAATGCCGGCAGCATTGCCCCTTGGAAAAAATAACGGATTGTTTCATTGATGCTTAATTAGTTATCGCTTAGCAGATGGCCAATTGATTTAGTTCAGCTGCCTAATGAGAGCACTAAACTATTATTGCTTTACTTTGCTGTAATCAAAATAAAACTGCCTACTTTCATACATATCGTGTTAGAGAATATAATTTAATTATGCATAAGTACTTAATAAATATTTTTAAATACAGAACAAATAATAATATATTTTAAATATACTTACCTTTATTTGGCGCTCCCTGGGGGAGGCCTATGTTCAGCAGTGGACGTCTTCAGGCTGTTAATGATGATGACCTTTATTTAAACAGTTGAATATTATTTTATTGGTATTGGCGTATGGTCACAGATTACTGCAGGGTTAGCACGGACGGTAGACAAAATTGTCTTTCCCTGTTTTATCGCAAATTCTTCATACAATTTACTTGTCAAGTGGAGTAAAACGTGCTAGCCCGGCTGAATACGTTAGATATGGTAGGTAATGTTTCGAGTTGTGTGACCTTCGCGGCACTGGCGCAAGTGGCCAAATATTGGCGAATATGACCATGGTGTGACGCTGCCGACGCCGACGCTGGCAGCGTGGACCTTGGACGCGGCTGCGTGGTGCGTGTTGCAACGCCATCGGCAGCTGCCGGCACCCGCTGGACCTTCCTCAGTGCCTAACCGACTTTGATCCGATTGATTCATTTTTTTTGGCGTTAGAAACGACCGCGTTCAGTTTATCATTCTCGTTTCCAATTGCTGGAAATCCGAAGAGTTCTGTGATCTCGAATGTTGGATTCCTGTGTGATTTGAATATAGGTGTTTTGGTGCGTTTGAGTATTTTTTGTGTGGTAGTACTATCATGTGATGTGATATCATGATAAATCATCGTCACCGCAAACATGTGAACATAATTATTAAATTGCCAAAAATAGTTTCAACGTTAAATCATTGAAACCCCTAACAAAATGTGTATGTTTGTCCAGCTTTCACAGCGAAAATAATGTGTATGAAATGTTATATCTACCTACACGTATATATATACTTATATATAGTGCTCTAGAGTTTACATTACCGGGAATAATTATCTCCTGTACGGAAATAATTATTCCCGGTAAAATAAAGAGTTCCCGCGAGAAAATGTAACATGCAGAAAAAGCCCTGTTTTGCTTCTAGCAGGTTGTTAATACTCATGTAAAAACTGTTATTTACAAATAATATTAATAACCTTGAACGTTCAGTACATTTTATTGGTTTCTTTTTACCTGAAGCAAAGTTTATAAACAATAAAGCAGTCTCAAAAAAACATAGGCTTTAGAATCTCTTGATTCAAGACGTTAGATTGGATTTAAGCCAAAATGAACAGTTAAAATCAAAACAATCTAAGTATAAAACAGAAGTAATAACGACAGGTGATAAAAAAGAAATAACAACCAACGATGAATATTAGATGCTAAAAATTATATGCTGGTAGCACACGCGCATTGCGCACATTATATACCTACACACAGGGCTTCATTCTCTATAAGTATCGAGTAAGTTCCGAGTTGGTTAATGACCATGTAATGTCCCCTGTGACTAGTAGTGGTTTGTCCAAACACTCAATGATACCAATGAAAGGACCATATCAGAGACAATCATGCATTTTTATTTTATTTAAAAAATATTTATGTTTGGGAGTAACTCATGGATCCACAAGTTTGTCCGACTCCGTCATTGCGACCTACGGACTAAACCCCCCGCCATTGACTATCTTTGCCCCCCGCCCTCATTATTGCAGACATGAAGTCCGCACCATTTTAATGACGGACACGATAGCTCAGTTGGTAGTAACCATGCCTTCTGAACTGAGGGCTGTGGGTTCGATTCCTACCCAGGTGAGGACAAACATTTGTGTTATGAACATAAATTTTGTTCTGTGTTTGGGTGTTATATTGTATTCTATGTATGCACAGAGCCAAAAAAATACGTGTCTTCTCTACAGCGTCATTTGTTTCATAGCTTTGTGTACTAACAAAAAAAAAGTATCTAAGGCTGAGTTGCACCAGCTTACTTTAACGCTAACTTTAACCCTAACTATAACCGTTCCACGCTTCGCAGGGCGGGCTAATGTCAAAATTTGACCGTAACTTTAACCGTGATTATGGTGCAACTCAGCCTAAGTATTATATCCATTATCTAGTCCCATAGTACAAGCTATGCTTAGTTTGCGGCTAGGTGGCGCTGTGTTAAATGTCCGCCCATATTTATTTAATTATTTATTTATTTTTTTACATATATTTTTTTCAAATACGCTGCTTCTTCTATTTAATTCTAATCTAATTCTCCGCGCGAGGGCTTACAAAATATTTACTTGATATTGTTCTTGGTTAGAAAATTCTACTTCTAAAAATATATTTTTTCGAATATGAAATACCTATCAGTTTAAACAATTTTTTAAATAAGTATTAATTTAGAACGGTGGTGTCCGTGAGTTGGTGCAGTGGCTCACAACTCACAATCGTGGTGGCTGTCGGAAACGCAGCGGTTGGTTCACTCGGAACTTGGCCAATAGCTCTTCACGGTTCATTGTAGATGGATATTATCATCCTATTACGACATCCTTATTATTGTCTGCTGCTATTTACGTCAACATCCATGTTATTAAGATTACCTATCAATCAGATACCTAGTACTTACTGGTGTAGAGAATTGCAAAAGCTGAAGAGTAGATAAAAATTGAATGGTGTCTGTTTGTATGTTTGTATGCTTGTGTAGTTTTCGCTCCAAAACGGCTATACCTAATTACCTATATGTACATACTACAGTTAGCCCAAATTAGGATAATTTCCAATTTTATTATCCAAAATTATAATATTAGTAGTATGTTGATATAGTTATCATAGCAAAGCCTTTTATAGTTATTAAGTATGATATATATCAAAAACTGATAAAACAATCATTTTAAATGGCCACGCGATAGTGGCTAACCCGAGATGACCTTGCCAGTTGTAACTCTTGTAATATCGAATAGTTAATGATATTGGTATTTATAAGGTACCTAGTTGATTATAGTTGTGGTCGCGCCGGCACGCTTCATAACGTATTGTAGACGCTACCGCTACACCTTGTACTGCCATTTATTCTGTGGCAGTAATATAATAACATATAGGCAAACTTAGTTACGACTGACGCACAACGTTAAAATTCTGTAGCGAAACAACATCAAAGTTATTTCTGTGCCACCAAATTAATGCGTGTGTATTTTCCTGGTGCCTGTAACTACAGTAGAACTCAAGAAAATGTGAAACTTTCAGATACGTACCTTACCTTAACTAAAATGTATGAATTTCAAAATTATCATAATTTAATAATTGACGCATTAACAGCCGGAAACGCAATATAATTAAGAACGAATAAATTTTCTTTATTGTAATGTAAATCCTTATAAACGTTCGAAACTATTTTTGTGCGTAGTTGGGAACTTGTATCATTTGTGTACCTGAACTTAAAAAGCCAATTTGATATCGAATCACCGGCTTGTGTAGCCAGTCGTTCAGAAGCCTCCAGCGGATAAGCAGCGAAAGGAGTCTGGTCTATCAGTACTTGCTGATCAGTGCCAGTGCCTGTATAATGAAGAGGTTGGCAAGCGCGCTTGGCTCAGGATACCTATTCAATGATGAAGTGGGTGGCGCTGCTGTCGCTGATCGCCGCGAACCTGGTGCGTCTCCCGGCGCCCGTGGTCAGGACCTGGAGCGGCCTGGTGAGGGGCAGGGTTAGCGAGAATGGCAAGTTCTACGAGTACTTCGGGATCCCGTATGGAACTGTTGACGACAGGAATCGGTTTCAGGTACTTGGTTAAGTATTTTCGCTACTCTACACTATACCCAAAATTAAATTTGTACAAGTTTTAATTAATTATTTGATTGATATCGCATCGTTACGATCAATAAAATGCAAAGATTTCCTTTTATTAGTTTATAGCAGTGTCGCCTGCTTAAAGAAATTCACAGATTCAGATAATTTTATAATTTATATTTTATAGTTTTCATGTGGTACATATAGCTAGGTACCTACCTATAAAGGAAACATGTGGATCGCAAACGGGATTTGACCCCGCATCCATCCAACTCCGCAAGTTGTTTGTAAAACGTGGAGGATATGAGCACTTGTCACAGTGGCTCCCGAGTCCCGACTCAGGGACGGATGAATGGAGGTTCAAATCCCGTTGGCGATTCAACATTTTTCTTTACTTCGATCCTTTCAATGTACCTAAGCATACATAGACAGAATTCGTTATTACGTAATTACATACAAAAAAATTGAACAAAAACATATTAAATAAACGCATGGAAAGGCAATGCTACACGCATGCTTCTCTAAGTTTCTAATTACAATACTCACTAATAAGTCCTTACGTTTTTTGTTTTTACAGAAACGTATAGAAAAGTATACAGACAAATTAAAAAGTATAATATTGATAACACGCTACATAATAATATGGCTTACGGATAGAATAGGTATACTAAAACGTAAATTCATTATTCAATCGATAGTTTCACAAACGATCGTGTTTTAAATATCAAGTAATGTAGAACAACATTATAATTATAGTAGTAGTGGGTAATAATTATTCACGTTATGCTACAACTAGGTAAAACAGAGGTAAATGTGTACATAGCACAGAGGTCTGCGCTGCGCAATTAGGTACACAACGTTACGCGTTCGCTCCGTAATAAAAATAACTACTTAATACAAGTAAACTCAAGGTCTCAATTAACTTCAGGTGCGAGTTTCCCTTTATAGATTTTCCAAGTAAAATAATGTTATACCTAATTATGTTTTAATCTAAATGAAAATCTTAATTTTGTATACTTAAATATAATTGAGAATAGTTTACTGATATCAGATTTTTTTTTTATTTGAATGGATGACGTGACTAGCTAGTTCACCTGTAGGCCTAGCACGAATATTTACGCGCGACTAAGTGTAACGTTAACGTAAGGCAGTTGTATGGCATTTGATCAGCGCCCCATACAACTGATTTACGTTAACGTTACACTTACTCGCGCGTAAATACTCGTGCTAGGCTTACCGATATTAAGCGACACGACCGCTCATAATAGTTGTAGTGTCACTCGGAACTTTAAAATAGTTTCACGTGACACGCCATCCTGAGACATCACACAGTCTAGTAATAAGATCACTAGACTGTATAATCAGGTCTTAAAGTCTCATTTGCCCAGTCATTTCACTAGCTACAAATCTACAATGCCCTTCAAACCGGAACACAGTAGTGCCCTTAAACTAGTTGCTTTCCACTTTGACGGCTGGGCGCCTTAATATGCGCCCGCCCTACCAGTGACAATGTAAAGGTCGATAGAGGCCAATAGCTTATTAAAAAGAAACAGACAACCAGCTTTATGGGGGAGGTCCATGTTCAGCAGTGGACGTTTTCGGGCTGATGATGATGTGCTATTTATTATTTGAGTCTATTCCGGTTTAATCTACTGGAATGATCCACTGGTGGATCAAAAATGTTTAATATTTAATTTTCATTTCCGTTTAATGCACCCGTAAGGGATCGCTACAAAATTGACATTCGCTGATGTGCTTGTGATCTTCATTTAATTTTCGTAAGTTCGGCAGCGCAAACCTTTGCAGCAAATTTTATTAACATTATGCTAGCCATGATGCTAGCATATTTTATCAATCATTCAAACAATATAAAATGGTGGCCTCTGGCTAGGACCTCTATACATACTTACTTAATTGTATTATAATGATCACACATCAAATCAAGCTAATAAAGTTCCCAGAACGTGTCCCAAACTCATGCACATGTACATGTTATATAGATAACGCGGAATTTTAGTGTCTACTATGTTATAGCGATATAGGACTCTAACAAAAATCTTCATACCATAATATTTTTTCACTGTTTTTGCTCTACATCATCGGCGGAGAAAAAAAATTAGGTAGTACACCCACAGAGTGAAATAATTAAACCATGGGCGGGGCGGGCCAACTAGTCTTCGAACATAACTGAATGAATACTATTAGGCAATTCATATTTAACTATAAAAATTGTACATTTAATGGGTTTGTGTTTGACTACATATCACCTGATGTAAAGTGAAAATGAGGACGACGATGAATTGTTAAAAAGAAGACCCTATCTTATATTAAAACAACCATGTGCTTCAGGAAAAAGCAAAACGGCCATTAACTCTAAAAACAATAAAGCCATAATAAGAACTATTATTGTGGCAACATGTATAACAAATTAAATTTGGGTGATAAAATTTATGGCCATGCTGAGGTTGTGATTAAGCAAAATACTTAAAATATCCTAAAAATTAAATAATTACTTTTTTATAATTCCAGGCGCCCCTGCCTCCTCCATCATGGAATGGTATCTTCGACGCTCTCGACGAGAATACCTGGTGTCCCCAAAGATCACTCGTCGGCACCATTGGAGAGCTTGACTGCCTGAAACTGAATGTCTACACACCTGTTCATACAACATTCAACAAACTCTTACCTGTGATGGTCTACATTCACGGTGGATGCTTCTTCGGTGGAACAGGATCGCCTTTTTTATACGGTGGTGACTATTTCGCTGAAAATGGTGTTGTCTTCGTAGGAATAAACTATAGATTAAGTGTTGAAGGGTTCCTGTGTCTTGGCACCAAAGAAGCACCTGGCAATGCTGGTCTCAAAGATCAAATAGCTGCACTAAGGTGGATCAGAGACAACATCGAAGGATTTGGAGGAAATCCGAACGATGTTACACTGTTTGGAGAAAGTGCCGGAGCTGTCTCAACTTCTTTCATGATCCTGTCTAAAGCCGCTAAAGGTCTTTTCCATAAGGCAATCCTACAAAGCGGATCATCGCTAGCACCCTGGGGTTTACAACACGATCCTATTAGAACAGCAAGCTCTTTAGTTAAAAATTTAGGCTATGAAACCAAAGACCCTAACCAAATTTACAGTATTTTATCCAATAGAACTGCGAAAGAGCTGATCATGGCTTTAAAAAAAAACGAAATGAGATATTGTGTAGCTGATGACAACATCTTCGTGCCATGTATCGAGAAAGAAATCAGAGGCGTCGAGCCTGTCATAACAGAATACCCTGCTGATATCATAATGTCTGGAAACTATACCAAAGTGCCGATGATAATTGGTTACACAGACAATGAAGGTATTTTTTTCGTGTCAGCTGATTATGGAAACAGTCTGAAGAACAAGTCGGACACAATAGATCCAATAATGACTATAAAGAAAGACCTGGAGTTTCCTAACGAAATCGAAAAAAATTGTACGGCAGACAAAGTTATGACGCATTACTTCTCGTACGGGAACGATGAGAAAATAATGAACATGGTGGATTTATACTCCGACTTGTATTTTAAATTCCCTTTGATCCTAGAATCTGAAATGTATGCGAGAACCACGGACCAGCCAATATACTACTATCTATTTAAGTACAATGGACTAATAAATATGCCGAAGTTTATCTCTGGGTTCGGACTAAATGACGGAGCGTCTCATGCCGACGATCTTTTCTACTTATTCAAACCTCATGCATTTCCATTACCTCAGAGATTTTTGGAAGAAACGATGATTAGGAACATGGTTATGCTGTGGACGAATTTTGCTAAACACAGGTACGTACTAACTCTTAGGTATGTATCTCTATATCTCAGTTAACTTGGCTGTTGCCAATAAGCGAGCCGATCGCAAAGTCATGAGACATGGCAATACAAGTTAGGTAAGTACACGTGAGAATTTTTTTCTTAGATCGTTTGAACCACATTTGGTTCTTTATAGTACTAGTGACTGTAGAATTGGACTACTTGCACTACTTTACTTTTTCAAAACCACGTATTGGTACTACTATTACTTATTACTTCTGTGCTATTAGTCCCGGAACCATAGTCAAGACAACCAATGGTCAGCTTGGTTCACAACACGTGATAGCTAGATAGACTACTCAGGCTAATATTATTATTAAGTAATAAATAAATTGGATAGGTACGTTGCATAATTGAACACCTACATCTGTAATGACTCTCTAATGCAATAACATGCATCTCTCGATATTATGTTATACTTATTAGACTTTAATAATCTATGACTATTATTTCTCATTTCATCAATGTCCGCTGTGCACCAGTTTAGGGGCTGCATGGTTCCTATACTATGTGCATATTGCACATATTAGATTTTTCGGTAACTAGGTGCAAGACCTTGCAAGTTATTTCAACGTCATAGTTGTGTCATTTCTTCTGAGTAAATTGTGTTTTTAAAGCTAATTTAATGTTACCATTGTTGTTTCTTTGATTGCTTTTTTTGTTATACCATAGAGTCCATAAGACCCGGTGTTTCATCGTGTTTGTCTTTGATTTTCTGTAACAAAAAAGTGCCGCTCCGGTATTCTAAACATTCATTCAGTGTGTGAAAAATGAAAATGCAAAGTCAATTTGTGTTTTTTTCTGCCATTTTGGCGTAAAAGCAACACAGACATCTAAACAAACAACATTTTACTTGTAGACGCAATTAGTATACGTATAGTTGTGAATTAGTAGTGTAACTTGCCCGTTGCAGAGCCGCAAGTATAGGTACTTAACATTTTAACCTTGTGTTTAAACGTTTCAAAGTCAAAAGAGTTATTTATGTACGAATTGATTAAATATCTATGATATTTTGATTTGAAGATGTTTACGAAACATTATTGAAAAGCTTGCGTAAAATTTAACAGTTAGTAATCAGTAAGATTTTTGACTGTATTTTTCGTGAGCGTTAGCCGCGAAATTTTAATTAGTAAGTTATCTATTCATATTCACTATTTTACCTTGTGATATTGATACCCTATTTTTATCGGACAAAGTGCGTTTATCCTATGATTATTTAACCCACATGTTTAACGTTAGCGTTTACCCTAATACAACAATCATAGCAAACAACGCATGTAGCTGCAACCTACTTAGGAACTACAGAAAATACAACGACTCTATATATATTGTACGTACATGTGCTTACACTAGCTGCGCTACTCCAGAATTCCAGATTCTCCAGCCTGCTACACCAGGGCCTATATTCCGTACCGATTCCTTACTTCGAAACCACGCGAATTCCTTGTCTTACATAAGAAATCTGCAAAAGCCTATTCTTTATGAAACGAAAACAAAACCGCGCGAAATGAATTTGGAATTGGCGCGATTTGAACTGTCAAAATTCACATGTTTTACCGAGACGCGTTCCGAAACATCAACACATCAAATGATATGACCACTTATGTCAATATATTTTATTCAAAATAAAGATAACTTTAATACAAAGTGAAGATATATCTAACGCTGTGACACGATTTGAACAAGACACGTGTTGAAGACAGTGGTTTCGTATCGTGTGGAATCTGTGTTTCCATAGAGAATAACCGCCCAGTAGGTTAGGTAGTGGTAGTTTGGCAACACAAACCCAGGCGTTCTTGGCCTTGGGCAATTACTACCCCACAAGTATACATATTAATTATGTTTTATTATTTTTGTTTAGATTTTGAAAGTAGTATTGATGTCTCGACTAGGTAGAGGCTCAGCGTTGTAGAGTTAATAACAACCAAGTCACAAACTAAAAAATGTTAATATTTTCTGTTTGATTCAAAATTTATGTAATTTCCACACCTGCAGTGGCTGAGTATGAATATTATTTATGGTTACATAGTATAACATCGAATTACCTATACTTGTCCATGTAGCAGGCCCCGGTCGACCTCGTGCCACTAGCATTGGACCAGAATAGTTCGTAATACATAACGTATCGACATTCGACAGCTTATTTTCCTACTTGGAGAACCACTACGGTTGTGTTTTATTGTAGTTCAAACTATAATATGTTTATACGAAGTAACGTTTAATTATGCTAACCTATCTAAAATAGGTACTATACAAATTATTTTATAGGAATAATACTGAATATATAGTAATTTTCTATGGTAATTTCTTTCAATCAGTAAAGTTTTGTCTGGGATGGCGCTTTAGCACTATTGCTTTTCCACTGACGGTATTATATTTATATTTTTTAATACTAAGCGGAATATAAGCTTACAGTTTAGAGGAATAGTACCTATAGGTATTTATAGGCTTCTCCCATTAGCACGTCCTGCCGACTGAGTCAATTTTCTAAAGCTGAGGTTTATAGAATGCGAGATGATTACTATTTCACTATCAATCTTCGATCAGGGCAAAATCATATCCCTGATCGAAGCTATTAATACAAAGTGATATTATAAGTAAGTTAGAAGTAAAATAACTTACAAGTAATGTCAAAGGTTATCATTATCATTATAGGTGTGACTTTGCAAAGCAAACATTATATGGTAATTGTAAGTCAGGCAATATTATGTCAACGTCTCATCGTTGTATGTCAAAATGTTCGAGATGTATTCCACCAAAACAATGTTCGATTAAAGTGCAACCGGTCCTGGTTGTTTGGCAACACGGCCGGCCGTGACATGTTAACATTGGGCATTTCGGTATCGGCAGCTTAATCTGTGTCAAGTTGAGAGAGAGGAACTCGGATGGAGGAACTTTTATAACGCTACTCGCGAAACTATATTATTTTAAAGTTCCGGGTGACACTGCAACTGTTGTGGGCGACCGTATTGCTCAACATCAGGTGAACGACCAGCTCGTCACGTCATTCATTCTCATAAAAAAAAATAAAAAAAATAACACTATAAACTTTAAAATACACTACAGAATGGAGTATTACCAATCATCCAATTTGACAGAAATGAAGAGCGGTTACCTAATTTGAATGTTTTATGTTTGGTCAACACTTAATGCGATATTATGACAGCCTAAAAAGTGTTTCATTCCTTTCCAGTGACCCAACACCACGGTCATCTCAGCCGCTGCCGATTCGCTGGCGTCCAAGCCGGGAGTGGAACCCCAAGGCTCTCGTGATCGACACCCAAATAACCACTGCGCAGCTCTGGGACCAACGCTCTGTGCGATTCTGGAACGAAACCTACAACAGATATAGAAGACGGAGTTATGGCTTTAAAGAGTTTTCTAGATATAGCTTTGATGGTGTGCGTGGGACGCATGTTCCGCGTACGTGATGTACGCAGCACATGCGTGTATGATACTTTGGATTGATTATTTTAAATTATGAATGTGATATTAGATTTAAAATATTTATGAAGGCAGATGAAAATCTTATGCAATAAGCAGCTGTACCTATAGATACCTACATGACGTAATTTTTGTATCACCAACCGGCTGTGGATTATTTGTTTGTTTCGTTATTATCTCATCATCAAAAAAGTGGGCAAGTGGTATTAAAAACTAATAAAATAAGTATTATTATTATTCTAAATTTTAATCCATACCGATTAAATTCGTCTTATTCATCTACTTCACCGACTTTCACAGTCCGGTAAATGCGAAATTAAATCGCAAATACTCGTAAGTATTTAAATAGTCACTGTAATATACTTACCTAATAACCACGGCAAATCAAAACAATGCGGCGAGACCATCTCATTATATTTTACGTCCTCGGCAGTGAATTATAATGTCTGAATTAAAGCGTAATGAAAAGCAAATATAACAAAAATATGGAACAGCATGTCGTAAAATAAAAGGGCTAAAATAAAGGGTATTATAGGGAGTTATAATAAGGGACCCTCGACGGTATTTGGTTAGGTCGTCTCAGGAGTAATTGCTAACCTGCAGACGGATTTTAATGTGATTTATGTTAATTAGCTTGTACATCCATTCGTTCAGATAGCCATGTGTTTTTAACAATTTGTATTACCAACGTAGTTATGAAATAATTGTGTTGTTTCTTATTCCTTCTTCTTTACGGATATATGTAATATAGGTGTGTTGTGCCGGACTGCTTGCACCATCCTCTAATGCGAGTGCATAAGTAATATAGTAATCAGTTAGATACCTACTTATGTGGGTATCCAATGTTTTACGTGCTAATTTTTTCCCAAAAATGCAGCCCGTTTTACTATTTGATTCCTACGATGTGTAAAATAGATAATTTATTCGATTAAGAAATCATTTTTTGTAAATGCGTCATATTATCACTAAGGATACAACATTGTTACTAAACAAACAAATAAACGGGTTCTCTACGGTGCTGTTCAGTACCTATTACGACGCTTTTTATGACTTCGCAAGTAGAGGTAGAGACACGTAGATGTGGCAATTTCATAGATAGAAGTTCGTGTAAATATTCCGCACTATAACTTAAGTTTATGAATGCCCATAACAGCTAAAACTACGCAAGTACACAATGTGAAAAACCGCGGAGTGGCGTCGCGCGAGCACTTACCAAGATAAGCGCATTCTGTAGAACAGAACAACAATGCGAACAACACGCATAAATATAACGCAGAAAGAACAGTACCACTTCATGGGTTAACGCGCTGGGAGATACGGGCGAATGAGATTACTGGTAGGTACTCACCGTACAACGAATGGGAATATTCATACGTCTGCTTCCAAGGAAGGTGTTACTAGGTGGTAGGACTTTTCTGCAAAGTCTATCTAGGTAGGTACCACCGCTTCGTCAGTTATTCTGCCGCCATGCAATAGTGTGCAAACACTACTGTGTTTCGGTTTGAAGGGCATTGTAGCTCATGAAATTAATGGGCAAATGAGACTTTATGACCTGATTACACAGTCAGGTAATCTGATTACTAGACTGTGTGATGTCTCAGGACGACGTGCGCAGTCACGAAACTTTATTATTTTATTAAAGTTCCGAGTGACACTGCAACTGTTATAAAGGCGGCCGTGTCGCTTAACATCAGGAACGAAAAACTCGTCACGTTATTCATTCAAAACAAACGTAATAGCCTGCTTAGAACTCCAAAGAATACATTAGAGTAGAGCCTACAGATCCATTTCTGTGAATTTTGCGATAGGTACTTATTAAGTATAGTAAAGCTTAACATATGTAGTCTATGATAGTTATACTTTTAACTACTTATAGTGACTATATTGATCCGCGAAGCCCAGCCTAACCAGTACCCAACCACCCCCGAGCGTTCGTCTGTCAAGTATGTTAATGGCGACCGGACGCGGGCCCGCGGCGACGATCGGACTCCGCAACTGTTCCAGGAAATTAATTTTCCAGATACACTTGAAACTTACAAGTTTTCAGCGATTGCTGTTTGTTACACGGACTTTGGACTGCGCTTCGTGGAAGTTATGTTTACATGTAGTGTCCTCTATTTCGTAGTTTACTGTTTAGTTAGAACTTTAGTTGCGGTAATCAAGTAATGTATAAGTAGGTAAGTAAAGACGCAAATATCCATCAAAGCCTCCAACTCTTCAAAGTATGACGGTTCTTAGTACCTATAGGTGCCTACTTCACTTCAAAATTACCCAAAATTGGTGACCATCATTGTCCTTTCATAATACCTTTTCGTATAAACTCTTGAGAAGACGTCTATTCAATGCACACATGGTATATAAAGAAAGAAAGAAGAAAGAAAATAACATTTATTCAGGACATCACACAACATTACATTATAGGAAACATACACTAAAAATAATAATTATATAGGTAATTCCTATACCTACCTATGAGGTACAGATTTGAATGGATCTCATAACGGTTTTATTATATGCAGGTATGTTTAGTAGGTACAAAATGGGCTGAACTAACATAAAAGTCACACGACAAATAGCATCTGAAACTATAAATAACTAAAACTTTTATAACCAGGCGCCTACTCACAATCATTCCGACACGCGCGCAGTTGAAAATAAGCGAAGACAATACCATCAAGCGCTGCGCATTCCGCACTTGATAACGAGTACTACGTAGCTCGTGGTTGTCATGCATTGTCGTAGTTACTGAGTTGCGGATCTGCGTAATTTGTTGAGTTCCATAACTGCGTTGATGGAGTTGGGAGTTGGACTAGTCTCCGCGGGGACATCTTCGTGATAGTTGAGTTGAGAATTGGTCGTACTGCGGCTATATCTCAGCCTGCAGTGGCTGCGATTATAGCCGGAGTTGACAACTTATATAAAAATATATGCAGACACGTTTGGAGCTTATAATCTAATGACTTTCCTGGTTTCCTGAGTTAGTTCATCTGAAATGTAAAGTTACAATGAGCTATGTTCATATTTTTAACATTCTTTAAAAAGGTTCGTTTCTATACTCTACATACCTAATATAGTAAGTAAGTACCATCCGGAAAATACTTTCTATGATTTATAATAAGCTATAGGTTACTATGGTTACGACGTTCTGCCAAACTACGTTTCTTCTGCGGCCTTGCCTTAGCCTGCTGTTGTCATCCAACCCAGGGGTTGATTCTTCGATGGCTGTTGTATAGCCCCATATTACTAAAAATCCTTACTCGTAAGGGTCATAACAAAATCAATTTTGGAACAGCCAGGTAAGCCTTACCGCATGTTTTCGCTTGCAAATAGTTTTATCCGGCGCAACCCTCGCATCGCACTATAAACGAAACAACCAACAAAAACTACTTCCGTCCCCGTATCAAAACAAACGCAGTAACGTTGACGACAATTCATTTTATGGAGGCAATTAAGCGCAAGTCGCCGTTCGCGTCAAGTGGCCGGGTGGCGGCGTTCGGACCCGGACGACCGGCTGCCCGACCGGCAGAGTTGTTAATCCGGGTAATAAAGAAAAATACCCGGGAAGCGGCGGCTAATTGTTATAAACTGGGCAAACATGCAAATTGGACGAGCGACGGACTTCCTCCCGTTTTAATTCGAAACTTATCTCGTAAAGGGGACGGACACACGGAAGGATAATCGCTACCAGCCAAGTACCTATCGCGTTGAGGAAAGGAGAAGGACCAGACCTATTCTGCTCCTCTTTTGAGCTTCAGTATACTTGCGAATAGCAGTATCGCCTGCTCAGAGTAATCAACAAATTAATTTGTAAAAGATAAATTTTAATCACGAGCGGGACTTGAACCTGCGTCAATTCCATGCCTAACGGGATACGGTGACAAGTGGTCTCATGTCCTGTCATGTCTAGGTGCTTAAGGATGAAATGGATGCGGGCTCGAGACCGCAAATTTTTCCTTTGCAAATTATAAAAAAAAAACCGCGCCTGGTGAAAGCCGCGGGGAGCCGATGGATGCAGGAGGCGAGAAGCCGCTCTAAGTGGCGCTCCCGGGGGGAGGCCTATGTTCAGCAGTGGACGTCTTCAGGCTGTTAATGATGATGATGATGATGAAATTATCAAACATTTAGGTACCTATCTAATAGGGTATTAATTAACAGGTATATAAACATAAAACTTAACGGTCAATGGTTAAAAACTTGTTACTAAATAAATCTTCACAAACTAATTTAGTTTTTTGCTGTCGTGGCCTTTTGTGGCCATTTTAGCTGCGCAATAAAAATATGAATATATTTAAAACCAACTTCAAGGAAAACATTTTATTTTGTTGATCAAAGTTTAAAAAAGCGTTGGTAGAGAACAAGTACAAGTTTTCTTCTCAAGTTCTCACTGTATAGTATAGCTTATGTTAAATGGTTTAGTTAGGAATAAGACTTGAGACCAATATTGTTTGAGGTACGGACAAGAGATTTTGATACTTATCTAACATATTTGTATACTTAGTTCTTGTTTTAGTTGTCAAGTGCTATTTCACATATCAACTTTATTTTATTGTACCGATTAAAAATGTCGGAGTTCGGACAGTCTCCGTAAATCAGGAATACGTTTAAAGTTGGCAGTGTTTACCTATACAATGTATTAACACCAAGTATGAAATTATCTGTTTCTGCACTAACACGCGACCACTTCACGAGTGAGTCGACGTATTCGCTGCAACCTTCCAGGCAAACACTCCACTCCATAACGCCCAGAGCATACGATACCTAGCAGGCTAACAATCACGGCTGGCCCGGCTTGCATGTTTTTGCCACATTGCATAACTTACTCAAGTCAAGACTCGCGATTGCTACAGCGCAGTCTACCCTTTCGACATCAGTGTCGTTGTGATTTTCTTAGAGAACGTATCTCTTCACGTGTGATTTACAAAATAAGTAACCATATTGGCTATTTCCAGAAATTCATTACTTTCTCGGTGATCTGCAGAAAATGTGACATCAGTTCCAAATACAGTGCGTTAAAATGCATTTTTGCATTAGAAAATGCCGGGTGTTTGTAACTGATTTCGGTTGTAATAAAATGCAAAGAAGAAAATATTTCTAACCTATGACAGCAAGAAGCTCCTAAAAATATTTCAGAAATGAAGTTCACAGAAAAGGCTCTTGTGATATGGTTGATCTGCATCTTAGAATGTGCTTTTGGAATGTTTACGCCCATTGTTAAAGTGAAGCAGGGTAAATTGAGAGGTCTTCGAAGCATATCTGGACAAAATCTTTATTATGGAATCCCATATGCCGTCAGTAACAGGTTCAAAGTGAGAATCTATTTAAACTTCGTAATCAATTGCTTAATTATTGACACATTTACAATGTGAGCTTTCTATAAATAAGTGCTGACATAATATTTAAACATTTCAGCCACCAAAACCACACCCTAAATGGAATGGGGTCTTCAGTGCTGTTCGTCGGTTTGGATCCTGCGCTCAAATCGTCTCATTCGTCGAGGGTGGCTCTGAGGACTGCCTGCAACTCGACCTGTTCTCACCAGAGTCAGCCAAACCTGGTGATAAGCTTCCAGTCTTAGTCTTCATTCATGGAGGGGCCTATTACTACGGTAGCAAATGGCATTATGACCCGGAGTTTCTAGTCACAAAAAACGTTGTTGCAGTCATAGTTAACTACAGAGTTGGAGTCTTGGGTTTCTTATGCATTAATGGGATATCAAACTTGGGGTTGAAAGACCAAGTAGCAGCTTTGAAGTGGATACAGAAAAATATAGCAATGTTTGGTGGAGATCCAGACAATGTGACGATTTCTGGACAGAGTGCTGGAGCGTCTGCTGCCGCAATGCATATGTTATCGAAGCATAGCACAGGACTGTTCCATAAAGCGATTCTGTTAAGTGGAACACCGTTGGCACCGTGGGCATTTAATATGGAACACCAAATACCAGCTCATGAAGACGCTCAAAAAATTAGAGACTTAACAAGCGAAGAAGGTGTTTTAGATGTGTTCTCGACCGCGACGGTTAGAGAACTCCTGAATGTGACCAAGGACACGTCCATAAACCCTAGATACTTCAAGTACTCTCCTTGTATAGATGCGAACTTTACGGAGGCATTTTTTCACGACACGCCTTACAAGGCGATAACTTCGGGGAACTTTAATAAAGTCCCGATAATATCGGGTTTCGCCAGCGTGGAGGGAATGCTGTTCTACGGGCTGCACGACGATAAAACTCTCCGAGAATGGGACGAGAAATTTGTTGAAAAACTACCCGCCATTTTTTCCTGGTGCTCAGCGAATAAAGTGATGATAGCCGAGAAGTTGAGGTCGTATTACCTCGCCGGGAAAAGGATAAATAAGGCAGCCATGCGAGGGATAGTAAACTTTTACTCCGATTGGATGGCGTACGCGACAGCTGACGCGTTTTCGAATCTTATGACGAGATATTCCGATAAACCGGTATACAATTATATATTTTCATACGAAGGAGATCGTAACTTCGCGAAGGCCATATTTGGATGGAAGACGAAGCTGAAGGGTGCGTCTCACTCGGACGATATATTCTACGTGTTCAAACCAGGAGGTGCGCCGTTGGTGCTGTCGAACTCCGATAAGCTGTTTATTGACCGGCTGACCACGATGTTGACCAACTTCATGAAGTTCGGGTAAGTCGGTTACGGTAAACAAGATTACCCAAAGCTAACTTTAATCTCGGTCGGCAAATTGGATGGTTTGCGTGTGGTTACTTAGGTTCCAAAATAAATATCGTGCTTTGGTTTGGGATTACTGTACACTTACAGCTCCCTGCCAGACCGTTGATAGTTCGCTCTCTAACGCTTAGTTCCAGTGGGTGCGATATGCTTCGTACCTAAGTTACACCAAGTATTAAGTATAGGTTACATAGTATTTAATACCAATGGTGTAGGCGCTGTTTTGTTTATGTAGACTGATGACCATATCGATTTAGCAGCTACACAAATTGCCTGCCGAAGTCAATATAGGTAGTGTAGTTTCCTACTTTTATCACGGTAAATGAGTACCTAATATCAGGCTAAGGAGTACCTAACCTGTGGAAGTAACGAACGGAGGCAGAAGACCGAAATCAGGATACTTATCAAAAAGCTCCTGAGCACATTTCTCGAAAAACAGAAAATGCAAAAAAACAATTGGTACTATAGCGCCACTCTATTAACTTTGTAAGAAATGTCTGGTAATAAAGTTACCTAACGTATTTATGATGATGATGACCATGAGTCCGTAAACGATATATTAGAAAAAATAGTGCCAAGGTGATCAATATTTAATGGCAAGTCAATCCAATTAAAAAATTGTAATCAGACGATTAGGCGTCCCTTGGACGAACGGACAGTTACATCCACCCCCCATTAAAATATATAATGTTTTAGGTACGTAATCTTTACCTCTATTGCTGTAGGTGAGGGTACCCACATCTCGCGCACCCCGGCGTCGCCGCCCAAGACACGTCTTGAGCGACCCTAGATCCTATAGCAGCCGTTGTTTCGGCTGCGCTAGGATCACCGGACCAGTCTAGCCCTTCTGGCTCAGGTACCGATTTCGGCACCGGTATAGGACATCACGTAACACAATCAGACACCGACCCCGCCGGCGAGGTCGACGTACCCCCCGTAGGTTAGCTAGAATGGTCGCGACTTTCCATAGGGTCCACTCCGGACGTAGCCTTCTCGATCCTCTTATCCCGGCAACAGCCCAAGCCGAGGCTCGCACCCCAGGGGTGCCCTTGAGCTAGTTGCCGGCTGGGTGCCTTAAGCGCCTGCCCTCCCGCCCGGTGATGCTGTAACGGTCGGCTGCTGGTCTCTACCAGCAGCATTAGCCCATGAAAAAAAAACCTACATCTCGCGCCTTCAGAATCTCGCCTGCTCTTGACAAAGATTACCTACAACCAACACATTTATATAATGCTAACTAATGTCTCGTTAATTAGGTACATATCGTCTAGAACTCTAGATACTTACTCTACAAATAAAACCATTAGGTAAAATATTAATAAACTGAACTAAACTAAACCTACTTGTAATACACAACAATGAAAAGCACAATCGGTAAAGGAAAATGCTATCCATTGATAACTTATTACAATCTAATGTTCTACCAATAAATAACAAAAATGCGCAAAATATGTAAATATTTTTATAACTCTGAAATGAATGACAGCTATTTTGTTTTTAGAGGTACCTTATTTTTCTTCGTGGAAGTAAAATATCAGTGTTTCATTTCCAGTGATCCAACTCCTCGCCGGACCCAGTTGCTCCCTATAGCCTGGCCAGCCACCACCACCAACCGGTCTCTAGCCATGGTCCTAGGGTCACAGCTGGCGGTGGTCGACACTCCAGCGAGCCACACTGGACAGTTCTTCCGGGGTTTGCTCTGCCAGTATGGTCAGCAGGGTTACGTGCCCTGTGAGAGCGAAATGAAGTGCTCTGGAGAAAAAAAATAATGGAGAACATAGACTCATACAGAATCATCATCATCAGCCCGTAAATGTCCACTGAACAAAGGCCTCCCCGGAGAGCGCCACTTTGAGTGGCTGCTCGCCCCCTGCATCCAGCGGCTCCCTGTGGTTTTCACCAGGTCGTCGGTCCACCTAGTGGGGGGTCTGACGCATACAGAATACAGTACTTAAATCATTATCATTTGCTCTGTGCTCATAGTTAAGAATGGAGAATTCTTTCTAATCACGAGAACCAGACCAGAGAGTTTGTTTGAAGTCTAGAAAGCATTACAATATTAGTCAATACTTAATATAAAAATACAAGTCTGAAAAATTATTATAGGTACACATATAAGAGAAATGAGAGCGGATGTCCGTTACATGGTTTTTATTGGATGAAATCTAGCGCAGTGGGCAGATGCCTTGGGTTGGGTCATCAAATAAATAATCGTTGTACAAAATCTAAGTTGTGTTAAATCATTCATGGAGCATAAAAGTTTCATTTTCTTTAGGTAGGTACCATTGTAGAATTTTAGCCTACGAAATGTAAGTAAGTATAGGTATGCGAATCTACCAATAGTAAGTAGATAAAGAAATACCTAATCAAGGAAGTTGTACGTATTACTTAGTTACTAGTGCATTTAATGCACCTTTAAATAACCTGGATGGATAAACTCTAGAAAATTTACCTAGGAACTTACTCCGTGAACTTACCTATTGAAACCATATTAGCTTCGGTGCAATGTGTTACTCTAGCTTAGAACAACAAAAACTTTGCGAGTCTTTAATCTGAACTCCTTAAAACTACATAGTAGTTCCGCTTCGAGGCAAGCAATAATTTCCAAAAGTAAGTTATGCACGGTAACCAAATTACCTACGTGAGTTTGAACCGCAAGCTTCCTCTGCCACTGCCTGACTACCGAGCAGTGCTCGGCGAGCGAGCACGTACACGCCTTGTTTTGATAACAAAATAATGCGCCATGCATCGCTGGAATAGCCTCCGGGTACCGGTACGGGTACGACCGAAGCTCTGAACCATTCGTAAACATTATACCTCTCGCAAACACATAACCATTCACGATAGTAATATCCAGAACATAATATTCAAACAAAACCACGGAACAGAAAAAACAAAACAAACTAACAGATTACAACAACCTAAGTACGAAGTATACGATATTCTGTGATTCAAACGTAGACGTTTACGTATAAGTGTAGTGTGTTACTGATGATAGTCGTGAATCATAGAATTCCCCCTATTACATAGGTCGTGAATCTTCTCGAAATGAACTAAATATAAACTAAAAATGTGCAGAGCCAGAGGGCAAACACCGGATTTATAAATATGCAGATCAAATATTAAAAAGGAGCCACAAGATGATCCGGGAGAGCAAAGAGTGGTGAGCGTAGACGTGTTAAACTTTTGATATGGCATTGTAATATGGGTCTGCGTCATTTGTTTTTGATGGGACGAAAATGTCTATGGTGCCATCGAGGAGTTATAGAGCCTATTGGTAGCTGGAGCGTTTATTCCACAGACATTTAAAGTATTAGATGTCTGTGGGTTATTCTCGTTGGGCCCTACGTCTTGGCCCCATAGGGTAACTTATGTACTCTTGAGCCTCACGTGGGGCCAACGGGCTTCACAATACCCACCCATGTACCTGCGTGTTGTTGTGCTCTTAATACACGGTTCGCCAGAAGTCGGAATATCACCCGCTACATGTAACGGTTACACACCACACCACCATACCTACCTTTTAAGTACTTACATATAGGTAACGTAAACGTGCTCATGTCGTGTGAACTCAGAAAACTATGATATATCAAATACCAGTATGAGTAGTTAGTGTGATTTTGTATCATCAAATTAGGTACTGTACTCTCCTTTTTAAAAATCGTATTAAAGCACTTACATATTACCACATCTGAGTTATTGCTTTGCACCAAGCCGCGCAGTGCACTGGCAATACTGGCATCTCGCAGAATAAATATTCAATGTTTTCATTCAATTTCTCGCGGCCGCCACCCGACGCTGGACGCCGGAGTGCGGACCGCACTGGTGGAACATAGATAAGCAGTTTTGTTTCAGGAATGGACGATTAAAATTTGCAAAGAATAGATACTTCTAAAAGAACTGCAATATTCGTTGATTATAGGATGAAATGAAAAAGTGACTACATTTGCTCAATTAGCTAAGTACCTACTAATAATAATAATGAGCTTTGAAGCCGCTGACTTAGGATTGTATAAAATATACTTAGGCTATACAATTCTGTGGACGACGATGTAGGTAAGTACCAAATTAGATAGCAGATCCTGCGTAAATCCACTGAAAAAATTAAACTGTCAACCGTGCGCGCTGATTGCCGAAGGGACAGAAATATTGCTCGTAATTAAATTTTCTCGCCCTCTGGATTTTTCCGATTTTGTCAAAACCGATTCGCAACATAAATTAACGAAAATCATTGGATTGCGCGGAGGGCGACACATAAAGAGCGCAAAACGCTCCCCTTTGCAATTTATTGAATTTGTTCCTCGATAATTTTTTAACAATTATCATAATTTTTCAATGATTCGTTATCTGCCGGCGCCATTACAGACGCGATATTTCAAATAATTTCGGATTTTCCAATGAGACTGACGCAATTCATTGTGTGGGATGGAATTGATAAATATGGAAATCCAGCGTTTCGGGCAAGGCATTATACATAATAATACATTGTGCTATTCTTATCCATAAGGTTTAGATACACAAATTCATTATAAGATCGTCGGTCTGCCTAGTGGGGAGCCTACGCTGCGTCACATACAACATGCCTTAATAATATTTTATCTGCCTTTTTATGCTTTGTGTTATTTGTGTAGGTACACTATGCGGTGAAGCATGGTACTGTAACGATCCAGGGTGTCTCGTGACGTCACATTGATTAGGAATGTTTATTCATCAATAAAAAAATATTTAAAGCATTAAACCTTATAAATTTTGCTTATAAGAATAATTCAAATTAAAGCAAATAGTCGTAGGCATTACGCTAATTACTGAAAAATATGAAAATAGGTGTTGGAGTAGTTACCTGAATATGAAATGAAGTGAAATTAGTAGAAATCAAACCTTCGTTATAATATTGCATACAGAGTTCATATCAAAGATTTGGGAGCTCTTAGTCGTAGAGCGGTCGATCATTGAATGTGTCAAAAATTTTCCTTGGATTCCAAATTTAAGCGTGACGGATTTTTTATGTTTCTTAATTAATTTCTGAAGTTTGCGCGGTGTAAGGAGGGATTAGGCTTGAAATTTTGTTAAGGGCCAGGGTATTTTTCATGAGCATCGACTGAAAGATGATTACTGAAGGATAAAGTACTTTATTACCCTTTTCACATAAAATTTTAATACTTAGGCATGTAGGGAAGGAGTTATTTTATGTGTTATTATCTATTTAGATGTGATTGTGCTTATGGATTCGGCTGAAAGCAATTTACTCTGTCACAGAGATTGTTCTGGAACTAAAAGGTCTTAGATTATTATTTTAATATATGACTTCAGTTATATTGATAGAGCTTTATGTTATTAATAACATTATCAAGTGGTATTGGAAAGTTGTATTGAATTATTTGTAAATATCTACATAAAAGTATGAAACACATAAACGGAACATCTAGGATTCGGATAATTATGACTTTTATTGTCGATTTCCTATAGATTTGTGGAAGTTTGGAGGAATTTTCAGGAATGCAAATTATGTTTTAAAGTTTATATTAATTTTCGAAATTACGTTACATAATATTTAGATGATTATTACTTTAGAACGAGTAGGATGGGTACTTTTGAATTAGGTTTTCATGATATTTTCGAATTTTCCATCTAGATTGAACGATTTGCGATACCCACCCCTCTTAAATTTTCTCAAGCAGAAGCAATCGTGTGGCTAATATTGAGCTGTCAAAAGAAAATAGATTTTCTTTTGTTTAAGTGAAGTATCACAACCATACCAATGTAGATGAGACTAAGATCGGCACCTGGCTTTGCTTGTAAGATGATAGGAAAAACAGTACAAAAAACTTAGCAAATGTGGAACTAAAATTTGATGATAATCTGAAGAGAATATCACTTAAAACATGGGATTGGCATTATTGATATATTTAGTATATTTAGGAGCTAGTTCACAAGTAGATTATATTATTTTTGAAATTATTTAGGGAAAAGGTATACTTAATAGGATGTAGAATCTCGGGAAAAGTCTAAGCAGTATTAGTAGTAATCAAAGAACGGTTTAAATAATAGATTAGACATAGATTACGTAGTTATCTGCGATTTTTCATACAAAACTAAAATACAATATTATAGACTTTTATTTTTCTATCAAAACAAAAACTTATTTTTTTAGTCTGTTACTATATAAAAACGTAATTTTCATGCTTCAAAATAGGTTTTATTATGAATAATGGGGTCAAAATTTTGTATGTAAATTAGTCAGACAAATTTTGTTTTCAATATAGATTTTGACCATTTCGGCGCGCGCACTACAAAATGAAACCAGCGAAAACTATAAAACAGAGCTGCGGAGCTGTCAAAGGGTTCATTCGTTAAGCAGCCGCGGGGGTCATTACATGATACCTGTGGCAGTGCTCATGAGATTTTCGGGTAACTTCAAGTTAGAGTCGTCCTCTCAAGTAATTCTGGTTCTGAGGAAGAATCCTTGGTTCCAGAAACCCCAGTCAGAAACAAGTTGAAACATGTGATATACGAAGCTTGTTTTCCTCCTATTTTTGCGTTAGGGCAGATCGCGTGTTCTGTGGAGACCTGCACCAGATTTTGCCTCCGTTATAGGATCTGGATCCACCTTTTTGGTTTGGTTTGCATTCTGGCTGAAAGGAGGGCTGAAAAGATTAGCTGACCCGTCTTCGTGTATACGATACCCGGATCCTAAATGTAAATCAAACTGAACTGTCCCACACAATAGGGTTTTGTCTTCTATGCACTTATGAGACTTCGGTCCGCATACAAGATAAAAAATAGGTGGCAATAGGATTTATTAGCTTTGGAGAGCTTTTGTCACAGCTCGTTTTCTTATAGGCTAGATTAGGTATGTTCTCATTGCACACTCGAGAACAGACATGCACGCTTAAAAGTAAATATGAGATTTGTAGCAATCTCTAGTTTTGGGGGTACACACCAGATGTTAGAAAAAGCTATAAGTTGAGGAACACACATGGGAGGGAAAGTTAGGGTTAAAATACTAAAATTTGCAGTAAAATAAATGTTTTAGGGAAATAGGTAAAAATCGATTGTACAAAGGTACATAAAAATAGATTCAAAATTATTATAAAATTGGTAGTAATATAAAACTGTGAGGGAAATAGGCAAAACTCGGTTTTATAAAAATGCTTAAGATTAGGGTTAAAATTATAAATCATGCGGTAAAATAAAATGGTTAGGAAAATAGGGAAAATCAAAATTCTAATAAATGCTTGATTCTAAAAAATAAAATAATGACAATATTCTACCAAAATAATAATTTACCTTTAAAATTTAGGTCAAATCGGAAAAATGAATTGTGAGGGAAATAAATAAAACTCAAAATACAAAATCTAACTATAATAGATAAATAAGTAAAAATTAAATTAAAGCAAATAATATAAGTGTTATCAAAGTAAACAATGGGTAACGTTAGTAGGTATAATTCTTTAGGAAAATCGTTTGATAGTTAAAACTTGTACATTGACTAAAACGTGATAATTGAAGCTAAAGTAATATCGGCAATTTTTATGGCGGAAATTTAGGAAGGCTTTAGACTTTGGGCTGTATGAGATGAGACAGGGGGGGAAGTTCAGCTGGGAGGCTAACTTTAGGGTCTGTCATATACTGAATTTAGTACGTATTTGATAGACTCACAATGGTCTCACATTAGGTGATGAAGGATAAGTATGAGGTTTTGCTTTGCTAACAAATTAACGTAGAGTTCCCTTGAATGTATTGAGGACGTATGTTGTTAGGGCTTGCTAAAAGATCATGTCCTCTCTGTCCTTAGTGTTTTGAAGACAAAACTAGACATACTGACCTGGAATGAATAGTACAAATAGTAAAATCAATTTCCCCAACAGTGTCTTGAAAACCTCAAGTGGAGGCAATTTCATACACAACATAGTGGAGGGCTGTCCCGTCAGGTGTCGAAGCTCACAGTTATGGAGCGGGGAGGTGCTCCGTAGCCGAATGTTATGATAAACAGATAGATTATCATGACTTCGCTAATTTAAACAAACTTAACCTCAGAATGTATGACTTATTACAACATTTACGTGAAGCCTTAGTACTACTTATTAGGTTAATGTGAATTGTTTTGGGGCAATCTACGTTTTCGATATTTCCAGCAAACATAGGATTAGCGCTCATCATAGGTTCAGATTGCAAAGCTTAGTAAAATAAAGAAATTACATTCTACTAAATTAATCTCGTATTGAGTCGGCGTCAGTTAGGAATTGTCTCATTACTTTAAAAGGAATTGGATTACTACATTATCACAACGTACGGGTTCTACCACTATTAGGAGACGATCACTTGGCCATAACAAATCTAGAACATACAACAAACTTAGGTTACTTCTAGGTTCTTTCTATCAACAAGCTTAGGTTCTTTTCAACGGTATTAGATTTCCTAGCGTTATTTAATTCATTTTATAGTTTATTTAAACTTAGATCTTTAGGTTCGGTAAATTAAAGATACAACTATAATAATTATGAATATAAGGGGAATAGGGGGGTTAGTAAAGGGGGGGTTATTACAGTACCTAAGAGAAAAGGCTTTTAATGTTTTGTTTTAAATATGAAATAATTTGACCATAGTAATAGGGATTTTGCTGTGAAAATCGTTATCGATAAACTTGAAGAATTATATGGCTAACACAATAGGCATGATGAATAAATTTTTTTTTTAAAAGAAAATATAATATTCCCTAATAGATAAACATTTGTGAAAACAAAAATTTAATATCTCAAAAATGACCAAGTTACAAGCATTTTAAAAACCGGAATAGAAAGAGAAAAGCTCAAAAGGCCAGTGACGTCAGAGGAAGGTCGTTCATAGTACCTCATTACTAAGCTGCATGACGTCACAAGTGCATTTTTCATAGTAACTGTGGGGGCGCTGTTTCGCGAGAAAGGGCTAAGAGATGCCTCCTGTAGAATCTTTAAAAGCTTATTACTCCGTGATTTATTATTTATTTACCGATTTTACTTATTTTTTCAATTATTGCATTCACTTTTAATCTTCTTTATGAAAGTAATATTTACTTGTTCATTTTAAATAGCAGCCATCATGCCTATTATAGAGCTTGTAATTCTGTGGTACCCCTATCTCTTGCCGTGGGTGCCGCCGGCGCCGGCCAATGGAATATCCAGGGAACGGCCAGCAGCATTTTCCTCATAATAGCACGTAATCCGGTTACTTTACGTAAAAATCACGTCGATTTTCCTCGGTAGATTATAATCTTCTGCGATCACCAAGTCGCCTGCTAAGCGTGGCTGATCATGGCAGATCCGCCCATGATAATAACAGTACAAAGTGGCTTCTATGGGGGAGGCTTATGTTCAGAAGTAGACATCTTCCGGCTGAATAAAAAAAAATGATTGTAGTTTTATGCTGGCTAATTTCGTAGGAAAAATCTGACGCCCAACCCCTCATGGCGGCCGTAACGTAAAACCGCAATGGGTTGGCGATCCACACAGCAGTGAACAGCGATTTGAAGTGGGAGGGAAATAATTTCTCTGCCATTCACCATCCGGTGGCATCTGGGAATTTTATCCCAGTTGCCACAGTTCCGTTGCACCATTCCCGTTCCAGACTACTTACGCTATAGCCCTCTAGTCTACTACGAGAGGCAAAGGTATAAAATAGAAACACCAAATGGCCGTTTAAACACAATATATTATTATAAAAGAAAACAATACAATATAAGAACAATATTGTAGATCATTTACAGTACGTCCCGGGACGAGCGCGGCACGAGCTTGCGCCGCGAACATTTGCACTTGTGTACGCTGCGCTTGAGTGGACGGGCCTTGTGACGTCATTTTATTTAGAAATAAAAGTTTTTGGTATCTTAAAGATACTCCATTTGAAGTTTAAGAGTGTATAGAAATCTGTAGGTGTTAGTCATTAGATGACATTAAGTAATCGAAATGGGAATAGAAGATAATAAAACGGAGTACCGACGTCACGAGGCCCGCCCACTGCCCCGACCGAAGGGCCCGACCGTCCCTTCTATACAACACCTTATATATCCTACATCACGTTAGCTCTATAAAGCGCGGCGACACTGTTGCGACAAGTCTTTTGTCATATACATACGCTCTTTTACTGTTTGTGTTAGATTTGTGTGGGTTTGTAGTTGTACTGGGCCTTACTTATAAACGCTGCTTAAAGTTAGGTAATGCTTAAAATCTTGTGTAAACTTTTGCCCGATTTGAAATGTCACGAGACTAAACATTTTAAACACTGATTAAAAAGCAACGAAGATAATTTTAACGAGGTTTATTTCTATAACATTGAAATCCACTTTTAAAACGATAGAGATTGAGAGTTTATTTATTTTATTATGTAATTGATTTGATTAGTTATTGGCTTTAACAAAAATACACAATAAATAATAAGGACAAACATGTACAAAATGTATATACAAAACATTCGGCAATGCTACGCTTTCTACAAGTTTTCAATTATAAAATTAAACATACATCAAAAACAGTCCATATCAAGCCAGTTACAAAACACGCATGAACACATCGGAAAATAATCACAAATATCAACAACAGTGCCCCGCTCCACGATAGTTATATTATTATAGTTATGTCTATGACGATATATCTATTTATAATGCGACAGATACAATATACAGTCCGTAAGTCCACATCACTAGAAGCTACATTCGATTTTAAAATACAACGTCTCTCTCGTTGGTTCCACCCCGGAGCACACTTTATATTATATATTATTATACTCGCGCACTTTATTACACAATATAATTATGTAGACGCCAGCGGTCATTAACGTAAACAAGCGGTTTTCGAACCGAAAGGTCTAGCAAAGATCACTTTCCATCAGCGTTAACGCGACACGATCACTTCAAAACGTATGGGAATGGCATTACCTGCGTGATTTCACTTTTCCGCAGGTAATGTCATTCCCATAACACAAGTAAGTAGTTAGTATATGAGTAACCTATCAGTAATTTGGTGCCCATAGTACAAGCTATTGCTTAGTTTGATACTGTAGGTATTATATTATCTGGGGTTTGGGGCTAGATGGCGCTGTGTGAAATGCCCACACATATTATTTATTAATATTTTTTGGATTAAACCTAATAGAAAGGATAAAGGATCTTTGCTAGACTCCCAGGTACAAGCTACAAGCTTGAGATAGATCGCGAGGCTGAGATATGGAACTCTAGTCGGTTCCTCGAGGTTAAAGCTTTATACAGCGGACATGACCCGCGACATCTGTCGGCGGATTAGTTTCCTTCCACGATCGTTATAGTCTGCGCTGCGCAGGCGCACGCTGGGCGGCCGTGTCGGTCATCGCTGGACACTAGTGATCTTTATTTACATATGTACGACGAGCGGTTCTACTACCGTGCCACTGCGGTATCTTCAATAATAGAACGGAACGGAAATAAAAATCTTTAAGATATTTCTGGATTTCTTTGTCTCAAAAACGAATGAGATTTTGTATTCGTATCCCAAACGTTAACGACGTTCGCAGATTGCCTAGCGAAAACATGATTTTGAGAAAATCAGCAGTTGGGCCGTTTTTTTACACGTTGGGTGTAAAAGTAACTCAGCGACGGGTATCTATCATTTTGATAGGACTAATAAATTAGTCCCAGGTCAAACTGGCACCGACGGTATCACTACAGGCAGAGCTCTAGCATCGACACTGAACGTGACAGTTCATTCGGAACGACCCCGGCTTGTTGTCCCGCTCAGTCCTGCCGTCGCTGTCAGTTATCTCACTCCACCGTTAGTGTTGCCCGCGCTGTCAGTAACTACGCACGTACCGGTGGCACGTAGTATTGTCCCGCTCGCGCACGTACCGGTGGCACGTAGTGTTGTCTCGCTCACGCATGTACTGGCACTGACTTTACACTAGTACGCTGGACTTCTGACCAATATTCACTGAACACATTTGATTTTCGTCATTTTAGTTCCGATTGCTAATAGTGACATCATCCTTGGAACTAGTTCAACTAACAAATCACAGAATTAACCTTTTGAAAGCAATTAATCAATGCGATGGTTTCTCCAAGTATAGATCACCAGACAGTCGCAGTGGCGCTTCAAATCGGCACAAGAAATTCCTAATTTTGTATGTTATCGTCTATCCAGCGTACTTGTATAATAGAGATCAGTGCACGTAGTGTTGTCCCGCTCGCGCACGCACCGGCGGCACGTAGTGTTGTCCCGCTCGCGCACGTACCGGCGGCATAGTGTTGCCCCGCCTACGCGCGTGGTGTGGCCGGGCGCGGTCAGCGCGCGTCGGCCCGGCGGCGCGGGCGGCGGCGCGGGCGCGCGCGGGGGGGTCAGCGCCGCAGGAGCGCGGGCAGGTCGGCGAAGGCGCAGGAGCCGAGCGAGCTGCGCGACATGCGCGCCAGCAGCGCGCGCGAGTGCGACACGCACGCCTCCACCGGGGAGATCCAAGACATGCCCATCGCCTCTGGAAACGTTCGCACGGGGATTAATACACTACAATAGACATGAACAAAATCTTTTTTTTTTTGCTTAAATTAAGAATATTCCACAAAAGATAAACATTCGTGAAAACAAAATAAAATATCTCAAAAAATTACAAAGTTACAAACATTTTAAAAACGGGAATAGAAAGAGATCAATCGGTGACGTCAGAGCTGTGTCGTTCATATTACCTCATTACTAAGCTGTGGTAGCTTTACATACAATCTCTTTCGCATGTGACGTCACGAGTGGGTTTTACATAGTAACTGTGGAGGCGCTCTGTTTCGCGAGAAAGGGACAGGAGATGCCCCCTACAGAAACTTTAAAAGCTTACTACTCCGTCATTTATACACCGATTTTACTTATTTTTTCAATTTATTGCATTCATTTTTAATCTTCTTTATGAAAGTAATATTTACTTGTTCATTTTTATTAGTAGTTATCATGCCTATTAGCAAGTTGAAATAGCAATGGGGGGCAGGCGACATCGCTCGTAGTACGTGATTCGGGTTTCGGGAAAGGAATAACCTTTGCATTAAAATTCAACCTGCTAAAACATTACGTTTCGTTTTCTTTTCACTTTTAGCGTTAAACTATACGTAATGCAGTATCATTACACAATTTACACAAGTTATATTATAGGTGTATGCGATGTCTGCTTGTAATTGGTTAAGCATGTAGTTTAAATATCTTAAGCGACTTTCATTGGCATAAGTTCATATTTTAACTGTTGGCGGACCTAACGAAAAATAACTACTAGGTGGTAGGACTTATCTGCAAAGTCCGTCTAGGTAGGTACCACCGCTTTGCCAGTTATTCTGCCGCCAAGCAGTAGTGTGCAAGCACTACTGTGTTCCGGTTTGAAGGGCATTGTAGCTAGTGAAATTACTGGGCAAATGAGACTTTATGACCTGATTACACAGTGTAGTAATCTGATTACTAGACTGTGATGTCTCACTGTATGGGCGGCCGTATTGCTTAACATCAGGTGAACGACAAACTCGGCACGTCATTCATACTCATAAAAAAAAAGTTCTGACTACCGATGGGGAAGATAGGTTCTCCAGTGGGAAGATGCAGCGTACGCTGGCCCTTCACTAGGTGGACCGACGATCTGTTGAAAACCACGGGGAGCCGATGGATGCAGGAGGCGAGCAGCCGCTCAAAGTGGCACTCTATAAGGGAGGCCTATGTTCAACAGTGGACGTCCTCAGACTGTTGACGATGATAATGGGCATTAATACTCAGATATATGTAGTGTGATGATCGAGGGATCGATGTATGAATGCTAGTGCCACCGGGCGGATGGCACGGGTCCCTTGGTACCGAGGATGGCGGAGTTGAGCGCCTCGCAGACCGTCTCGCGGCGGGAGGGCTCCAGCTGCCACCCCACCGGGCTGTCCCACGGGTTGCTGTACGCCAGCAGGCTAAACGCGTCCTGAAACACCAACATACATACGTTATTATATACCTATTATATCGGACTACGCTATTTAAACGGTCCGTGATAACACAATCTTAGCTATTTATTTTAATAGGCGCGGGTACAAATTCCGCTCGTTGCTAATAAATTTTAAGAATATAATATGTTTTTAAAACAGAACCTAGTCATTATCTAAACAAACTTTAAATTAAAAACTAAGTAATACTTGCCTCCAATACTTTACTGCAGAAGTCCTGTTGCAGCTTCTGGCTCATGGCGTGGAGTTCGCGGCCGAACGCGAGCATTCGCTCGACGGACGCTCGCGAGCTGCACCCGTCTGCCTCTGTCGCGACACGCACGGTTACACAGCGAGCATGTCGCGTGGATGCCAAGGTAAACGTCGATAAAGGTCATTATACTATGGATAGAATCGCTTATCCTTCATCGCTTCAGTTCCTACGTAAATTGTAATAATACGGCGCTTACAGCGTATGCTTATTCAACATTAACCAAACTATGATAGAAAATTTTAGCAGGAAGTCACGAAGTTTTGTTTTTAATTTGTCCGAAAAAGTAATTCCAAAAACCTTGATCGACGTTTACAGAAATAAGATATTTATAGCAATAGATGTGGTCAAGATGCTGCTCGGAAGATGAGCAGTTTTCATCATGAAGGGTGTCCGTAAAACATCGGTGCTTATAGCGAAAAAGTGACAAGTCAACCAGTTTTATTGTTTCACATGCAGCGATTAGTTTCGCCCCATTAATATATAATTTTCATAATAATATGTATAAATGTATATTATAAACCGGGCATAATACTTCATAATAAAATCAAAGTAGGAAGGGGACTCACACATTATAATAGAATACATGCAAATACATATTGTACCTTGGACCATCCCGTCGCCCCTTATACGTACTAGTACAAAATACATACCGCCACGGAAACCATGCACGTGGACTAGAGAAACAAACAAACAAACAAACAAACAAACAAACAAAACTGTAAAAGAGGACATCTACATAGTAGCTATAAGTATTTTTCTATAACAGCTTTCAAATTCAAATCTGATTCTAAAAAATATTATTATTTAAAAACGAAGAACCTTACCGTATCGTTTACTGACGTGGTCGCCGGCACCACGAAATTGTGATTATTAAGAAATCAGTTTTGTTACACTAATTATAGCATTTAATAGACATCCTCTGTTTAAAAACATGCACATCCCTTACGTTTCTAAACTTAACTTACCGCAAGAATACAAATTCTTAAAATGACAGGTCACGGACTCAGAAAAAAAACCCCGTTCTAACCAAAGTATAATCCTACCAAAGCTATATTTTGGCGTAATTGTTAAGTTTAAAAACGTTAACCATTTTAAATACTTACTCGTCGCTAAAGTTCCAGTAGAATAAATATATCAAAAGCAAGCGTTTTGTCTTAAAGTATTTAGTTAGTACAAAAGTGCACCAGTTAGGCTCAAAATGTGATGTTAGTATCGGATGAAAGCACTCAACGGCGTAAACAGAAAACTGCCAAAAAAATCCAGATCAGGTTACATTTTAGTTTTCTGCCAAAAAAAAACCTCTACCAAGTGTCATTTAGCTGTTAAACCGGGCATCGCACTAATTTAGAACTCAGTCACAAGTTGGAACTGTATTTACATATCTGTGGAATCTACACTAGGGTAGGTTTTCCATCCGTATTTAAGATAATCAAGGTTAAAAACTTTGACAAATTCTAACCAATGGTCAAAATTTATTAGTTTTTAAACATAAAATGCGGCTCACCTTAAATACGGAGCAAACAACCCACCCTAAATCTCCGGTACTTAATGCCATGTTTAGAAGTGGCGACATCGAAATCAGTTTAATTTTTGGAACATAATAAAACACAAATCAATTTTGACTATAAATATGTCGGCATAGGGTAAGCTTAAAAGTGCTAAAAACTTAAAAATAAATTGGCTAATTAGGTAACCAAACTATCTACTAAAAAACAAAATATGGAAGCGGTGGCAGACAGAATCGCTTTGATTCTTAAAGAACCAAAACTTAGATTGGGTTTAAGTTGGATAAGAACCAAAACGTAAGCTTGAAATCAATTCTCACTTTACTTTCTCACACACAAACATACGAACATGAAGAACACCGTAACACCTAATACAGCTTGTGCATTTACCCAACCTTTAGCTGATTGTACCGAGTGTTTCGTAGTGATACAAACACGTACATCTAATGTAATCGCGGTTTTATGGAAATAACGTAAGAAATGTTCCTGAAAAAGCGATCTAACTGCTGAATTTGGACTTTTTCAAAATCGGGTGAAAGAGTTATTCATAATCATAACACAAACATTTTTATGTTCAGCTAATAGTCCGTCACTCTGGCCGAGAACAAAATAACAGTAACAGAAAACGAGAGCACGAGATAGCTCTCTATTTTATTTGCTTTTCATGGTGAGGCGCTTAGACAGGACTGTTATCCTGTCTCAGGTAAGTATGATGCCACCCATTCCTTAAAACTGTCGTCTGACAGTGCTCACCGAAGAAATTCGTGAAGGGTCACGTTGTGAACTAAGAGTTTCACACTTTCGAAACACGTTGAAACCGAATGTCGGAATCAGAAGCTAACACATTGACCGGGACGCAAACAAACTTTAGGCCAATTAGATGCTCGACCACGAACCTGGACAAATCAAAACGTTACTTAAGATGCAGACGAGTTAATTCTCGGCGAGAGCGACGTCCCAGCTTCAATGGTCGGCCACGGAACAGTGGCAACAGTGGTAGAGTTAGTGACCGCGAGTACATAGAGATACTGTGAGTACCGTGACCCACCCGGGAAGGAAGGCATGAGAGCGGCCACGCTCGCCGTCACTCCCGGCATGCCCTTCACCAGCGGGAGCGGGAACTCGCCACCTACAACCACGGGCCACAACCACGGGTCACGACCGCGGCCCGCAACCACCCGTCGCAACCACCCGTCACAACCACGGGTGACAACCGTCTTCACCAGTCACTTGACGCAGTGTCTGGGGTGGCGTTGTGACGTAAACGGGACAAGCAGTACACCTCTGGTATCACCATGTATTCTGATACAAAAGTCCAACCAATACGTCGCTTTTTAAGGTGTACTGCTTGCTTTCTGAACGCTTACTTTTAGATCGCTTGGACAACTTCAGTTAGCGGTAGCTCGGTTAAGATGCGAGTCACGATATTCGCCCCAATGTTGTTACGTGAAAAGTAAAAGATCCTTACTATGAAACATTAATTCTAATAATAAAGAAATCATTAAAATACGTAACGGCGCCCGGCAAAGAATGGTCCACTTTACTTTTACTAAGTGGTAGGGCTTTTCTGCAAAGTTCGTCTAGGTAGGTACCACCGCTTTGCCAGTTATTTTGCCGCCTAGCAGTAGTGTGCAAGCACTACTGTGTTCCGGTTTGAAGGGCATTGTAGCTAGTGAAATTACTGGGCAAATGAGACTTTATGACCTGATTACACAGTGTAGTAATCTGATTACTAGACTGTGTGATGTCTCAGGATGACGTGCGCAGTGCAGTGTCACGCGAAACTTTATTATTTTAAAGTTCCGAGTGACACTGCAACTGTTATGGGCGGCCGTATTGCTTAACATCAGGTGAACGACCAGCTCGTCACGTCATTCATTCCCATAAAAAAAAAATAAAAAAAAAAACGATTAAAGATTATTGTTAGCCGATTTTGTAACTTTTAGCCTCATTGCGAGGCCAAATATGTTGGTACACCCAACTGGGAACAAATCGCAACTTGCATCTCAAACTAGTCCCATGCGTAAGCGATGACCCGCGGAACTAAATAAACCAAAATATACAGTGCCGTGGTGAATGCACTAATGCATGTTACATGAGCTGTGGGTAAGAAGCCTCGGCCATGCACGATAGTGGGTTAATTTACTACCGGGACCATACTTGTTGGTAGACTCATGTCCACTGACGCAGAGCCACCGTTGCCAAGGGCCTTTCTGACACCTCTTAGCGCGATTCAACTGATGACCTAACGTGAATCGCTACAATACAATTTGTACTATAGTGATTCAATTTAAGTCTTTATTTGAACCGCGATAAGTGACAGTAAGGCCTCAGTACGGTAGGGCTGCTGACACAAATAGAAACGAAAACATTGAATACTGATTCTACGGTTACTCACAGCATAGCGTAGTACAAAAAGCCCGATTTAGCAAACTGTTTATCTTTATTATGTTGATGATTGGTAACTCTGCCTCAGTGGACGCATGCTTCACATCGACGTAACAGAAGCTCAGGCTGGTTGTAGCCAAAGCTCACACACAATCGAGCCAATCTTAGAGCAGTCATTAATATCGAGTCCCAACATTGAGACACCTTCTATCATCAGCGTCTGATAAAGGAGAAACGACTGTTTGCTGCGTTCATAAGGTTGCAACTTGCAAAGCTTCTTTATTTACCATTTCCAGCCCAATTACTTGGATCTACGTAGCATACAAGCATTGGTAATGCTCAAATTACGTCTAAAAAAGGTTGTAATTGCAGCAAGACATGTTTTACAATAGTCACTCGGGGTGGGATGGTTTCATTAGTATATTTCAGTAGGTATTCAAATAATAGCATAAATAATAATACTTTTTCCATATAGTTAATAACATAAATGTTGTAATGTTATGCACAGTAATGCACAACTAAAGCAACCAGCAAAATAATAATAAAATGATAAATGTACGAGTTTCAAGAAAGAAAAATAAAAATTAGAATAATGAATGGATTATGGTGTGCAAATAATAGACATAAAATTATTATAAATAAACATGGTACATAAAAATATATTATAAAACTGTAACCAATGTATTAAAATTATTAACACCTATAATACCTATATGCCTACTTTTAAACAAATATATTTCCCAATAATGTAGTTTAATTACACCGAAGATCGTTTCTCCAGGTCTCAATATTCAATTATTTTTTAATTTTCGGAATCTCAGCTGAATTTGTTCTTCTAACACCCAGTTGCAGAAACGATCATTAATCTTAATAGCGGCATTAGCTATAATGGAGTCCTTAAACTGTAGGAAGGACAAACGTTTAATGGAAGATTAAAGTTTAAAATCAACATTAAAAGTGAATGATCGTTTCTGCAACTGGATGTATGTTGGACATTGACCTTTTTCTTAATAACTGCTGGGTCAGCACCACAGAGCAAATAAAACGCTGCCTCTCTACACGAAGCGTCATTTGTTTCATTGCTCTTTGGCCAGCACGGTCGGTAGACAACCTGTCTTACCCCGTTTTATGTCACTTTCTTCATAGAACTACTACTTGTATATTCCATAGCTCTATCCTCTAATGGGGATAGACGAGGCAAAGGTTTATCAGCTTCATCGTCCGATTAGCCAGACGGAACTATTATCAATCACATATAATAATACAATGTCTTCATCATTATTTCGTTGGTCAGTTTCCTCGGTATAGTATTATCATAAGTATAATCCGCAGTCAACAAACAAGTAAACAATATAAGTGAAAATACTGGGCAAATGAGACTTTATGACCTGATTACACAATGTAGTAATCTGATTCTAGACTGTGTGATGTCTCAGGATGTCTTTATTTTAAAGTTCCGAGGGACACTGCAACTGTTACGGGCGGCCGTGTCACTTAACATCAGGTGAACGACTAGCTCGTCACGACATTTATTCACATAAAAAAGTATATAAGTAAATAAAGGCAACCTTTATGTATTTATCCTAGGCTGGATCAAAAGGCGATAGGTACCTGCGGGCGGTTTATCCGCGCAGTGCGGCGCCGACATATCGACGTCACAGTCTCGCACGCGGGACTCTTCCACCGGCTCCGGGACTCCTGGAACACAACACGCGCAAACATTCACCGCGGGCACATACTACATGGTACGAGTGTGCCAACTTGATCACATACACACGCACACATGAAAAACGTCGGATGACACTATGTTTTTCATCACAGTTGCGAGGAAAAAAAGACTTATTGTTATAAACTTTGAAGTAGCGGTGTGATAAGAGCCTTTTTACTAGCAACTATGATGGATACAGATTTTAACATTGAAGGGATAACCCCTATGATAAGGGTCCAACGTCTTCAGGTTGTTGATGTGAAAGTGAAAGCACAGATAATATAATACTTATACAGTACAAATACTTCATCCCATAGAATGAAATAACTCTAGTTATTTTACGTTGTTTTTTTGCATAACGCAAGAGTAGCGAGCGGCATCTATTGCGATGGATGCAGGAAGCGAGCAGCTGCTCGAGGTGCCACTCCCTGGGGGAGGCCTATGTTTAGCAGTGGACGTCTTCAGGCTGTTGGTGATGATGATGATCTATTGCGTATTGGTGAGGTATTGGGACCACCGGAATAACTAGTAACACTCGTTCGGGTTGTTTCTGATGAGAGCCCGTGACAAAGCTGCGCGTTACCGTTGTTGCCGCAGTAGGTAGCGGGTGGCGAAGGTTGGGTGGGGTGCCGTTACCGTTGTTGCCGCAGTAGGTAGCGGGTGGCGAAGGTTGGGTGGGGTGCCGTTACCGTTGTTGCCGCAGTAGGTAGCGGGTGGCGAAGGTTGGGTGGGGTGCCGTTACCGTTGTTGCCGCAGTAGGTAGCGGGTGGCGAAGGTTGGGTGGGGTGCCGTTACCGTTGTTGCCGCAGTAGGTAGCGGGTGGCGAAGGTTGGGTGGGGTGCCGTTACCGTTGTTGCCGCAGTAGGTAGCGGGTGGCGAAGGTTGGGTGGGGTGCCGTTACCGTTGTTGCCGCAGTAGGTAGCGGGTGGCGAAGGTTGGGTGGGGTGCCGTTACCGTTGTTGCCGCAGTAGGTAGCGGGTGGCGAAGGTTGGGTGGGGTGCCGTTACCGTTGTTGCCGCAGTAGGTAGCGGGTGGCGAAGGTTGGGTGGGGTGCCGTTACCGTTGTTGCCGCAGTAGGTAGCGGGTGGCGAAGGTTGGGTGGGGTGCCGTTACCGTTGTTGCCGCAGTAGGTAGCGGGTGGCGAAGGTTGGGTGGGGTGCCGTTACCGTTGTTGCCGGCGTCCCCGTTGGCAGCAGGCGCGGGCCGGCCGTCGGTGCCGTTGACCATCTCCACGAACTGGCGACACTTGAGCAGGAAGAGCAGCTCGGGGTCGCGGTCGAGCAGGCCGGGCCACTCGCGCCGCGTCACCTCGATGGCCGCGCCCACGCGCCCCGACAGCACCAGCCCCGACACCTCTGTGCAAACACAACTCATGCACCTTCAAAACCAGGCATATGCCTCGTTTTTGCTCTCGGTCGCGTGTGTGACCGCGCCTAATCAAAGTGATCAATTGAAGTATATGTAAGCTGTTCCTCGCTTCGCTCGTCGTCGCCTTTGGCAGGTTGAAATGTGTTTCAAACGAACGAATAACACCTCTTCCAAACATTTGCATCTTTATCAATAAACGCGTTGTGGCTTTTCATTACAACATCTTATTTATTTTTCGATTCTTTTTTTTTTATTGATATTCAAATGTCAAAAAAGGCCTAAAGCTGGTTTAACTTAATCTGAAATTGCTACGAGGCCTTTGGACTTATAACAATATCAAAAAAATCAACATTTGTTAAAATATTTGACATTTAACATCTATATAAAATTAAATACCCACTAACTCAACAGTTACATTAACTATTTTGTCGTCGCTCCATTTCTGCACGGAAAACGTGGTAACTTCAAATCTTCAATTTGAATTACTACAGAATTTTTAACAAAACGGTAGTAGATATAAATACCCACCTAGGAAAATAATAAAATCTATCTATAGAGAATTTGTTTCAACTAGACGCAGAAGGCCAAAACATACAACTTTATAGGCATTAAGTCTTCTACAGTGATACTCACTTTGCCTATTTTTGATAGAAGTGATATCCTCCTCTATAGGCTGCCCCGTGGAGCGAGAGAACGCTTGCGCCGTGCTGCAGTACCCGTGGTGGACCAGGTACGTCGACACCATTCTGGAACGTTCACAAACCCTTTTCATTTCCTGATCTTTCACTTGTACTATTTTTACATAATTATGACCCCTGTTTACCGTAACCTGTGTGCTTGGGTGAAAAATGTTCGTCACTCTTAACCAATTGCTTGTATTAACATAAAAATGAGAGCTATGCTTGGTGTTTCCCCGTGGATAAGATTCGAAATTACGAGATCTGGGCCTTTATTCCGTATCGATTCCTTACTTCGAAACCACGTGAATTCCTTGTCTTACAAAAGAAATCTGCAAAAGTCTATTCTCTATGAAACGAAAACAAAGCCCCGCGAAATGAATTTGAAATTGGCGCGATTTGAACTGTCAAAAATCATATGTTTTACAGGGACGCGTTCCGATACATCAACACATCAAAAGATATGACCACTTATGTTAATATATTTTATTAAAAATAAAGATAACTTTAATTTAAAGTGAAGGTATATCTAACGCTGTGACACGATTTGAACAAGACACCTAACGACGTGGTTTCGTATCATGTGGAATCTCCACGTCGTTAGGTGTGTTTTCATAGAGAATAATTGCCCAGCAGGAGAATGAAAGTGACTAATATTGCGTTTAGAATTAGGAAGTTGAAATGGCAATGGGCAGGCCACATCGCTCGTAGAACTGACAACCGATGGGGAAGAAAGGTTCTCGAGCACGAACTGAAAGACGCTGCGTGGGCCCTCGCTAGGTGGACCGGCGATTTGGTGAAAGCCGCGGGGAGCCGATGGATGTAAGGGGTAGCCTGCAAAAAAGCAGCCGCTGATAGTGGTGCTTTGTTGGGGAGGTCTATGACCAGCAGTGCACGTCTTCATCCTGTTAATGATGAACATAAAAATAATATAGAAAACCTCAGCATGCGTCATGCATCGTTGCGTTTCTCAAAGATCGCAATACATTGACTGTGATCGAAATTGCTAGACCTAACAACCAACAAGTCCGGCAACCAATCGTAAGCGTCACAGCTCGCCCTCGGTGAGTGCGCCCTCGTGTGAGTGTACAGTGAGTGCGTAGTGTGAGCATGTAGTGTGAGCGTGTAGTGTGAGCGTGTAGTGTGAGCGTGTAGTGCGAGCGTGTAGTGTGAGCGTGTAGTGTGAGCGTGTAGTGTGAGCGTGTAGTGTGAGCGTGTAGTGTGAGCGTGTAGTGTGAGCGTGTAGTGTGAGCGTGTAGTGTGAGCGCGTAGTGTGAGCGCGTAGTGTGAGCGCGTAGTGTGAGCGCGTAGTGTGAGCGCGTAGTGTGAGCGCGTAGTGTGAGCGTGTAGTGTGAGCGTGTAGTGTGAGCGTGTGTGTGAGCGTATAGTGTGAGCGTGAGCGTGTGTGTGAGCGTGTGTAGTACCGCACCTGTGCAGCACCTGCTGCCACTGGCCCTGGTCGTCGGGCAGCGGGAAGTCGTCGATGGCGAGGCGGGTGCGCGCGCGCAGCTCGCGCAGCATGTCCTCGATGTCAAACACGAACGGCTGCTGCCCGAAGTTCGCGTCCACCACCTCGCCCGGCGTCTGCAGACCCACCGTCGGGTACAGGTTCGGCTGGAACGGCACACCACTCGCATCTTTACTATATATTTATTTATTTATTTCATCATACCATCTATTCTATTCTATTCTTAAAAGTAACATAATTATAGAAAACAAACTAGGCCAATTACAAGTTTCCACTTATAGAAAACTTTACTATGGCCTATTGGTTGTCTATCCTCTGAAATATCAGCATTTGAAATGAATATAGAATAACAATGCATGCGATTTCGATATCTAGTCCTGGGAGGTAACAGCGAACAAAAGAATGGTACTTTCTTAAGGTAGGTTGAAAGGTAGCATGATAATTGATTTAAATTATAAAATATCCTTACGTTTCAGAGATGTACTATTGGTAAATAAATGGCGGAATGGTACATGGCGACCTTTACAGCCTAAACAAACGCGTAATAAAAGCTTTATTTATATGATTTTTTTTCTATCATAACCACATACAAATGTTCATTTGTAAGTGTTTTTCGTGTTCCATCGAGTTCAATTACAAAAAAAGTTAGAGCATCTAATCCATAACTACTAGCGTTTATGAATAAAGCCAATTTTATAATGTTTATGTTACCTGAAACAACTGTTGAACTCTTGAAATATATCAAACACCCACATTACCATCAAGTGGGCAGTCCGATTTTGCTGTAACCTCTATGTTTCAAAACAAAAACATGTGAATAATATTGTAATTTAGACAATACTAAATGACGAAAGATATTGAAAACCTGTGAAATAGTAACATTAAAAATAACCAGCAATACAACAAGTAGTTTCTATAGAGGTAAAGTTCCAACTCACAGGTAATCCCCTGAAAGCGATCCCGAGATGGTGTCCGTTCTTGGTGTAGAAGCAGGTGTTGTCGACGAGGTTGACGCCGCAGCCGATGACGTCACCGGTGGTGAAGGTGGGCCCGTACGGCTGGCCGGTGCCCGACGAGCAGAAGGAGTGGCCGTCGTCGCCGTGATACCCGTACGAGTGCTTGTCCCAGCCTGGAACGCGACCGAGCTGGTTCAACACCGTTACGGAGAACACATGACATGACACTCTACCGTTTCACGATAATGATCGCCAAACAATGCCGTGATGATTACAATAAATCGGGTTAGAATACAATATTTAAAGCTTAAATGAATTGATAATGAATATACATGCAGTTGTGTAAAATATACAAGCAAAAAAATGTTTGGCCGACTTGAAATAGTTTCAAAAGGGATATACTTTGCTTACCGTGCAGGCCTCTTGACACACCGTATGTTAGGAATACCTCATTTACACTGAGATTCGCGGCAACGAGCAAAAAATTGTGAAGGAAATGGGCGGCGCGAATATTTATTGTGCCCTGTGTGCCACTATTTACGCACTCGCGCTGCCTTATTTCTTCCTCACTTTCCTCCTCACTCCCGCGATATCAATGTAAATGAAAGGTTTCATCGATTCCGTCTGTTTTCCAAGCAGTCATTTCTTCATGGTACTCTTCAGTGATAAATCATACCCACCAGGCTTCAATACGTCCCATGATTTCAGCTGAACTTTTATTATGAGAATATGAGTAATAAATTACTATGCTTACCAAGAAGTCGCATACTGCTTAGTTCCCCTGACTTGTTTATTATCTACGAGCTTAACACTAGTTAGTAAAAGATGTAATATCTACCATGCTTACCAGGCAGTCGGTTCATGTTGACGCCGTGCGCCGAGAGACCGATGCCCATGTATCCATCTCTCCCCTTGGACACGATGCGCACTTCGAAGTAATAAAGGCCACAGGCCGCTGGAATAGGGTGGGTAGCTCGCACGCTCGCTGCATCCTTGTGGGTTTTTCCGTGACCTGCAAGTGTGGAGAAGAATTTATGATGAATGGCGTAGGGGTAGATGATTAGCCAAGAGTATAGAGAGAAAAATAAACATATTGAGTATACTAAGACTACTGTTGATTGCTCATGGAAAGAAAATCAGCGACAAGGAAAGCCAAAATGCGCATGCATTAATCTGTAATAGCACTACGAAGTAAGAAAGGTAACGTAGGCCACTGCATAAACTTTAATGTGATACTGCGTGGGAAAGTGATGAATCATTCCGAAGGATATGTTTGTTGTGTATAGTCGGGTTATCTACATTAGAATAACATACTCCGTCACATAGAAGAATACGTTCCGTCAGTCGTTCATTATTAGGGTTAGTTGTGCAATATAAATGAAAAAGTAAGCTTAATTTCAGACCAAAAAATAATAGACATGTGAAATTCGTACCTATTGACAATACCTAAAAGTCGAATGCGGACGTTAAAGTCAATGCCATTAGCACAAGCCAAAATTAGACAAATACGTATCTGCACCTAAAAGATAGAGAGCGTCCTAAAACGCCCTGAATGTTATTGGCAATATATGAACACAAAGGCAGGCATACCCCGATGTTTATGAAATTGTTCGGCACGTGAATAACGATCACGATATCGATTTATCCTCAACATTCCCAACATATCAACGTACATAAATATAAACGTAAGTCATTTTCGGGCACAGATCCTATGGTTCTGTTTCAGGTATTAACATTTCTTGGAACTTTAAAATAATATTTTATGAAGCTTTATTTTTTATTTTTTAAAGCGTAAACATTCAATACAGACTTCTATAATCATGGAAACTTATTACTGTAGGTACTTAACTAATTGTGAAGAGCCTAATGACGTCAACTTTTGCGATAAGGTTAGCGGACTTTGCATCAATTAGTAATCAGAGAAAAGATCCAAAGTCCTTCTATAAACTTTGATCAAGTGAATAAAATGGGAGACCCTTCTCTTCTTAAATTACATGACTGACATCTCAGGGTACCTGTATTGAAAAACTTGTGTTTTAGTTAGACAACCAATAAATTCATGCAAAACTTATTTGGCTCTTAGTTTAGAACTTTAGATTGAAAACAAAACCAAGACTGGAATAACCACGTACCTACCCGTAATCACGTAAGCACGTATGCGTATGATTTCAATTTTAAGGCATGTTTACAAACTGCAGCGTCACTACGACGAGGGATCTAGGAATAACATCTCGAACGTGGCCAAGTACGCAACTGAGGTATCTACTCATTTTTCAATTTCTACTACCTGCCTACCTAACGATTTAGGATAGTGTTTCTCACTGACAGTGCAATTTGAACTTTTTCATGGGTTTGGGTATCTTAGGTACTAATACATTTATTAAAAAAATATCGAGCTTATCGAGATTTAAGGATAACCGTCTTTTATAGTTAGTCGAGGATGACGCAACCAATAATTTTATGCCTTCAATACTGCACTTTCAGACTATTTGAAACATTCATTAATTAAACTTTTGGCGTGGAAACAGATGAACTCACGCAATAATAATATTATTATCACAAATAGTGCCGCTAATTCACAGCTTTATATGCTGAATGTTGATGACCTTTGCCGATATATTCGTAAACAGTTGAAACACCGTGAAATATGGATCTACGTTTTACGTAGCACAGCACAAGTGGTGTTCGAATAACATTGAACAAAACAAAAGTATCTACAAGTGAAATGGTGCCATAGCAACTAAAGAATAGAGTTCAGTTTATAGTTTTTGTGTAGGTGGAAGTGATTAGTCTATCACAAGGTCACAAAGTGGAATCTACGCTACATTTAATGTTAGCCCACATCCACAAGCAAGCGCTCCAAACAAACAATAGAGCGGCGAGCTAACCACAATGATACCAATTAATTTATGCGAATGATAATGAGGAACATGAGGATTCAATCACGCCATTAATTAATGTAAGTAGACACAGCTGTAAATGTTGTTAACATCGAAGTAAAAACGGTTCAAACATTCAACTGAATCAACAAAGAAAACTTAAACCAATCTTGAATGGTACCCGAAAAGGCTTTGCAAAGTTATAACCGATTTCGTGTTTCCTAATTGAAGTAATGCGTTTTGAAAAAAAACTCTCTGTAGAAACCGTATTAAATAATAATGTAACAGTTCAAACTTGTTATTATCAAAGTTATTCGATAGAAATACAGAAAAAAAAACATGCGTCATCAAATGCCCTTCTGGTTTCCCAGGAAGCGCAGTTACGTCAACACAACGTAAAAGCCAATCCAAAGTAAAAAGAAACATTATATCTGCTTACAAACTGATCTAATACAACGTTACACATACATACACGCAGAATACCAGACTGATAACAGAGTAGTTATTTCATTAGATCACATGACACCATATCGGCTCGATTGAAGTGGTTTTCAATCAGCCAACCTATGACACAAGATAAAATATAGTATAGTTTTTGTAACCCTTTAAGTTTCAAGGAATCATATCAGATTGTCCGCCGTCAACCGAATCTGCGTCGCAGATCTCACACACACACGCAGCTACATGCGCACACGTACCACCAACACAACACAGGTTAACGAACCTGCACGTGTTTACACAACAAATGTAGATGTGTGGGATGAGAGCTTCCATGATTCAATGTGACTTCGAAATCGCGTGTTGCGGAGGAGAGTATCTAGAGATGGCTTTGGCAGAGATAGGTTAATCTTAATTAGCTTAATAAATAATAATAAATAATAATAATAATTTTAATTAATAAATTAATTGATGCTACTGATGACAAGTTAATGATTGTAACTATGAACAAATCTCATGAATTGAAACTAAAAGAAATTAAAATAAATCCCGTTGCGTCTTCGGCTCGAGAAAGAAACGAAATTATAATCCGGATGCAACAAAAGAAACGAATCGGTCGTCTATAATAACCTGCCGGGCGTTGCATTGCATTCATGTTTGTGAATGTGAGTACAAAACCAAATCAGACGTGAATTGGGAAGCAAAAGAAGAATTCTATCGATCAAATAGCTACAAGTAGAAAGAAATAATTAACACGATGCGGTATAAGCATTTGGATTCATAGATAATTTATTACAACTGCGGGCGACCGTTATCAGGTAATATACTTCGACATTTTTTCCTTTTACGTCAATAGAAGATGGTTATTACAAAATCAGTCCTAAAGACGCTATGATAAAAGAACGTTCTTTAGAACATGGCACCCGTTTCCATCTCAATTCTCTTAGAGATGAATGCTATAATTACGATTATTGTTTATTATCAGTAACTTCTTTTCACCTTTATGTTTTTGATAAAATTATGATATTAAAACCAGCTTCCTATTTTTTATAAAAGATGTTAATTCTCTGTTTAATGAGGCTTGCGTTATGTTTTACGTAGTATAATAAGAGATAAATAACAAAACTCGCAATTTTAATTAATAAAAATTATTCTCTTCGTTCGCAGAGATCAAGGAGTTCATCGTCCCACGGCTCCAGTCACGACCTTCGATAACTCCGGGAGGATTGGCTGGTCGGCTATCTCCTCCATCCAACGCTCGCAGCGACTTATTGTCCGTTATAATGCCCGTAAACATTCATTACCATAACTATAATGCACGCCTCTACTTGTTTGCTAATTTAAACAATGTGGCAGATGAGGAACAATATGGTAATTAGGATGGTGGACGTGACTCGTAACGACGGAAAATGGAAACATTTAAAGAAACGTTCCAAATAACAAGAAACGGAAGATTAAATACATAATAGAAATAGACAAACAGAATAATTATTAATCAAAATCAATTATATCCTATGGTAACCAGATTTATTGATTTTTTGGTTTTTTTATTTTGATTTTATATTCCACCTATTGTATGTATACTATGGAAGCAATAAAAATCTGAATCTGAATCTGATTGTTGCGGACGCAGAAATTAATAAATAACAACGCTTGAAACTCTTCTTCATTTTCTTCCATTGATTGACACACGCCATGTAAAACAAGAAGGGCATACACTGCCGCTGCGACAAGGAGGGTGCATTCACGGTGCGTCGCTTACAGTTCTCCCCCAGATTTAAATTGGTCGATAAAATTAGGAATCTAATAAATTATAAACGAAAAAGAAACGAGCATTAAACTGTGGAAGAAAATAAATAAACGAAATGAAAGATAAATTATTATCATTAAAATAGGGAATTCAGAACATACTACAGACATACAGCAACAAATGCACGGGTAGAAAACTTCGAGCGTGCTTTGTAGGGAGCGGGCTGACTAAATAAAACGCCAGTGGTTTAATTCCCTTGGGAGACAAAATGAGAACACAGACCAGTTCACTTACTTGTGAGTTGTGAACTGGAGACGAACGAAAAATCGATAAGAATCAACTAACTAACTTGCATATTAATAGCCTTGGATTAACTTGGTATTGGTACTTCCAAACTAACATTAACAACAATTCTGAATAACAAAAAGATTATGGATACGAATTTTAAGGTGTACTGGAAGTTGACAAACCCGCACTTGAGAAGGCAACAAAGCAATCATCGATATACGACGACAATACGTTCACCTCGATTCCCTTTTGATCTATCATCATCATCATCATCATTAACAGCCTGAAGACGTCCAATGCTGAACATAGGCCTCCCCCAGGGAGCGCCACTAAGAGCGGCTGCTCGCCTCCTGCATCCATCGGCTTTTGATCTATATTATAAAGATGATAAACACAGCAAGCGTGTGAATTCACGAGCCCATTTAAATATGTTTACAATAAATTTAATATTTTTTGTTCAATGAAAGCGGTAACGCTTAATATTTAGGGTAATGAAGACCAGAGGGTAAAAAGCGGAAAGCTAAAAGGTCTCGACAAAAGTAAACTAAATAAAGTCATTCAACTTTACTTTTCAATACTTAGGCATTCAAGCTGGCACAAATACATGAATTTATGGTAATAAAGGCTTCGAAATTCGATAGTACAAATAATGTAGGTTAGTTCAGTTTGATTTCTTATTTTATCGACTCCGTTATTATCAAAGCGATGTCATATCTCGAAAGCTCAGCTGCAGCGTTAGTTCATAATTAGGTCATACTAATCTAATTAACTAGTCTTTCATCACCAGAGCTATTACGTCTGTCATCTGCAACCTGGGTGTTCTAATTGTTAAAGTGGGTCAAACACTTGACAAACATAATCCAGCAAGTAAAATATTCAGTAATCTGTGATCCAGCCGAGTCTAATGAGACGCAAGCGGTATCAACGCAAACGTACGAGGCTTAGGTACCGCGTGCGTAAGCGTTACGGTGTGATGAATTAATGCGGAATAAATTATAGAAAACTGTGTCTGATATGGATAAATAGCGGACTTTCGACACATTCCGACGGACATTAGTATATTTATCGTAGCAGAAAGATCAGGATAAACACGAAAACAGCTATCGATTCTGTGAATTTACCCAACTATCCAAACATTTGGATTAAACAAACCAGGATTTCTTTCGTTATTTAATTCAGTTCGAATTGGCACACTGCGCGACATGATCTATATTTAGCTTATACAACCCTAGTCGTAAAACGCGGTTTTTCAGAATTGCTCTCGAATTTTATCCATTCTTTATTAAAAAAGCGCGCCGGAACTCTCAAATGCATATTATGTGTTTTAGTAGTCTACTCGGAAATACGGGTGCAACGAAAGACAAAACAGATCCTCACGGCTGCGTGTGACTCATGCTTTGAAATGATCCAGAATTGCACACTGCAATTGGAGACTGCAATAAAGGGAACTATTGATTATTTAAACCAAGAAATCAATTGCTTGAAACAGTGTTTCGATGGAATCAACCGCCCGGAGATAATCTGTCACACAGCGTGTCTAATGATGACTTGTGAGCTAAATACATCTACTACGTAAAACAACTATTTTCAGATTCTCTAAAGGTTGCTGGCGCATTCATTCTTAAAATTCTACTGTTTTCAAATGATCGGCTAAAATGTGATGATATTTAAAAGCATAGAGAGAAAATAATGACTTAATACCTACATCAGTTTATGAAGTATCAGATGCATTACATAGCAATGCATGCCATGCCCGTAACAATATCAGGAGATACTAAATCAATGCATTTGCCGCATACTCAAGTTATTCATCCTTAACTACAGTACAAATTATAATACAATACCAGTTTATATTATTTCAAACGTGTGCGTTTAATAATAATGTGATGTTATAGAAAAATCTGAATCAATATATAATATATATAATATATGTAATTTGAACCTGAAGTAAAAAAACATGGAAATAGTTATAAAAAAGCTTCTAAGCGAAGTAAAGTGTAGCGATGAAATACCACATTCAAATATTAATCATATTGATAAAACCAAGCAATGATATGACTAGATAGTAACGACATTACACGTCTATTATAAATATTATGCAATTATTTATTTATTTATTTATTTATTTGAATGCCATACCATCGAGTAGGCATTACAGTTTCCTAATTCGCCCACTCGAGGATTATAGATCATTCTTAACAATTATGTAAGTAGAGTACATAATGAACGAAGAGGTACAACAAAATGTAAAGCAATAAACGCACAGTACGGAATATTCAAGAGCGAAGAAAGAAAATGAAATCAAAGTAGGTAAAATGAAACCACTTATGAGGATGGAGTTAGAGTAATCGTTCTTATTCTTACACCCATTTACACACCCGTTAGCAAATAGAATAACGGTCCTTTCCGTTAGAAGCTGGCAAACAAACAGATGGTTAAATTACATCTCTCCAGCGGTTGCTGAGGGAAGCTGGGGCACATTACGAACTACACGCAAGCAAACAACTTCATACAAACCACGGGTCGTGAAAGGGAACAGCGAAGAAAATATGAACAGTCAACGAACGTGGAAGGTGGAAGAGGCGTCGTTATGTCTCCCACACTCCACTTCGGTCAGTGCAAGTGCCTAATTATCAACCAACAGTTATAACAGCTCGACCACCGATCAAATGAGGGATATAAAACAAGACATACAGTTATAAGAATAATTAAAAACTCAAACAGGTAACATTCGATATCGGTTATTAATGTTGGAGAACGGGTCGCATGTCAGGTCAGGGTGATTGTGTATGAGTTTTGTAACATACGATACATCCAGAGGCGTAAGTGGAGGTATGGCAGGTGGGGTCGGCGGCCCGGGCCCTGCGTCCCACCTTACAACAACAGAAAATGTCCATCGATTAAAACATCTATAGTCGGGCCCCATACACACCACTTACGCGTCCGGCTGCTCGGCGATATCCAGATCCTAGTACCGTATGCAGAAAATATGGACACTAGCACGCTATTACGTACTTTCAACCATTGCGGACGGCTACGTGATCAGTTAAATCATGTGCAATGTAAGGCCAATAAATGTCTCACGCATTTATTTCTGAGAACATTGGCGATCCCAGCCAAACGTATTTGACAGACACGCCAGCGTCTGTCAAATACTCATGCTTGCGAATGTCCATAATCTTTGCATACGATGCCCTGGGCTAAAAGGCTCCCGACCTATGCGTATATAAGCGACAACTGAATCGGTTAAATCTTTCAATGACATGCAAAGTTCTATGCCGACACACGAGCGTTAGAAGCAAAGTGGTGCAATGGAGCCGATACAAACTATGCTAAAATTATATTTAATTAAGCTCTACTTAAATCGACGATGATACCATACGTAAACTAAAAATTAAAACTTAATCATTTTAATTTATATTAGGCAGAGATTATTTAAATGTCTTGGGAATCAAAGCGATACCTGTATCGGTACACGTTTAGTCGATATTAATTCAAGGTCTCCTTCGTTTCAATGTCGCAAATAAGATGAAATTTTTAAATTACGATGCATTTAAATTGTTTGATAAATAAGTAGAATGATTGTAGATTTGTACACACTACGGGTCACAACAACTTTCCAAGAGCTGTACTTTTGGGAGGTTGGTGATTAGAATAATGATTAGACTTCCTTGGTTTGTAATTTTAATTTATCTAAATTTTCACATAGGCAGCACTACTCTCGAAGACAATTCATTTAAACGTCTCTACGGGAATCAGCCAAATCAGTGTTCATTTTATAGGTCCCAAAATGTGTAAACTTTTTCTTATATATTTTACTTTCCAAGTTTTCCAACCGCATTTGAAATATACTGAAAAGTATTTTTTGCCGTAAGTCTTAATACTAACATGCCCCATCATGCTTTGTGATTAAACTCTGATCGGTTCGGAACTTGTAGGTCAGGTGTGTAAAATGTTTGAGTTCCGTTAAAACCCAAGCAGCGAGACTCGAAGATTGCGGGAGCGAGGTTGTTGCGTGCTGGCAAAAAGACCAATTGGCGTGTAGGCGAGTGGTTACTGGTTACCAGGCGGCCTTGCTTCCTCACATCCTCGCGATTACTTCAAATCGAATTAGCTACATTAAGAGTTTCGACACAAATCTATCGCACGCAGCAAGCTACGCGCCCGCAATCGTTAATTACTTAGGACATCGCATCGTTGGAAACCCAGATAAATATTAGAGCTGCTTCTATCCAGATTTCAATTCGCAGTTCCTTTAAATTATACAGTTTTCTTTTATTTTAATTATATTCAGTAATTAAAATAAAAGAAGACACTGTAGCTAAGGACTTCCTTTTCTTTAAAATGGTATACCACACTCTTCCAAAAGTAAAAATTATAATGCAATGCATAAATGGAACGAAAGAAAATTATAACGATGACTTAGCAAAAAGTCAAGTTGCAGATACGCTGATTCAGTAGCAGAAACTCGAATCTCCCAAGAGATTACTTTTAAATTGGTTCTCAAATGACGAAGCTCGAATAACTGAAGCGATACTGCGGATAGACTGCTTGCCACTCGGAATCAGATAAATATTGTGCTTGTAGTCCTAAGATAGACTGAGATTTCAGTAAAGATCAGACATACAATCATTGCCATTGACTATATCAGTATTAATTTACAATTATAGTGTAGTTGTACTAGCTCTCCTCGCGGGAACCACAGCCCGTATAAAGTACGTGACGTGATCCACAAAATCCACATGCTACGATAAAACATTGCCAGCAACTAAAAGGCAAGGCTTGGCAAATAAAAGGTTATTTTAAATGACGAAAACTCAAACCACCAGTCTTTAAATTAGAACACTATCCGTCTTACCACAAAAATAATTTTAAACATCGCTTAGATACATGTTTAGTTAGACAGCGTCTAAAAGTTAAATGCTCTTTAAACGGATGTTTTATTTTTGTCACTACAAAACCATGTTTACTTAAACACTGTCTAACTCGATCCACATTTTTTAAATAAGGTGACATTATACGAAACGTTTCATTCCGCGCAGAACTCATTTTGTAAATCCAATACATGTTAGCGTCATAGCTGTGACCATAGAAAAAACTGAACGTTATTAGCGTGAAGTTTGACTGTGTGTGTTATGGTGACAGCGACAGTTAGACACCTCTTAAACTAAGGGGTTGAGTATGTTTAAATTTTAGCATGTGTTTAACGCCCGTCTATCTTAAACGAGTGTTAGGCGGGGATTTGTGGTATGGAATTCATGAAACAACTGTTCAACAAGTGTTTAAAGCGCGTCTAAATCTTTTGTGGTAAGACGGTATATTTTTAGACACCCGGAAACATTAAATTATAGCCTTGGAGCAGTTTTGTAAGCGTCCCCATATATTCATTGAAACGCGAGGTCGGGATCTAAGGTTTCTATGGCATTTTGGGCCATGAATTTTGCCATTTACACGGAAAACGGATGGAGCTTTCAGTAGCGGTACTAAATCAAAAAGTCGGTCACGATTGGGAGCTTGCTTTCACTACCACCTCGATGCATACTGTATTGCATGTTGCATGTTGCATTGCATAAAATTGAAAACGGCCCGCAACTATTCTCATTTTGTAACATAGGTAAGTAAGTACTTACATGTATTTATATTTTTACGTGTAATTTGGAATCTATCTAGGCATTCAGCATCTTACAATTATATTATTTTAATTACAACATTTTAGACAATTATACTGTAATATGTAATTAAAATATGTTAATCCTCATCATGATTGAACACCCGCGCTAGAAATCATGAATACAAAATATGATACTGTACGCAAGAACCTACGCAATATTCTAATATGCAGCAAAAATGTAAACATTTGTCAAATGAATCTTAATGTTAACTTGCATCAAGATTTAGAAAACATCTTCTTGACTACTTTGATTTTAAAACAAAATCCCACTTCACTACCGTAGTGGCAGTAGAGACAGCTTGAATCTAGAATAGTAATGAATAAACCTTTGTCACAGCCTTTGTCTTAATTATTGAAGTTGAAGAAATTCAATCTGTAACAGCTGGTGACAAGGTTGACAACTGCACATCGAAGGAACAACATTTGTACCCAGGCATCGACAAGGCTATAGCGTACAACAAACAAAAATAGACTCTAATGCACAACATGAAGGTTTAATTGAATTTCCGTACGGGCTAGGGGGGAAGCGGGGAGGAGCACGTGGCAGGCGACCCGACCCGAAGCAAGCGAGCTTGACCCAGTTACTAGATGCACCATTTCGGTCCCGTTTTGAAAGCAAGGGCGGCCCTTTAGCATCGGCTGTGTTTGGGACCTTGGTGTTTCCTTTGTTCCCTTCACAAGCATTAGAAGGTTTACAAAATGTACACAAGGATACATCCACGAAAAAGAAAATGGTTCGTAAAAACAAGTAAACGATATTATTAGAAATTCAGGTGTTGAAAGGATCGAATAATGCAGTATGAACATTTCGCAATGGTAGTTATGCAAATAGGTTAAATATTTCATAAATATCAATGTATATTAGATATCCATTGTTTACTGAGGTAACTGCAATGTATCGTGTATCATTCACAATGATAATTACGTGTGTAATTATTTATATCATAAACTATGCGGGAATAGAAATGGAGTTGATATTCTAGTACAGTAAACATACTAGTGACGCTGTTTGATAGTGATAAATATTAAGTCTACTGACTATACTATATCGTCAACTACGGAGCGTGATAAAAATCTTCAAATCGTTGTACAATAAATCAAAGAAGTTCTCATAAGTAAGGTTTGATCCAAAACTGCGTCCTCGACCTTATCCTCGTCATATTTAGATAAAAAATTAAATAACAACACACATTGGCACTACATTGATTAAAGATATGAATAGGATTCGATACAGTTGAAGCAGAACAGAACAAAGCCTTGGAAACAATGCACACGGTGGCATTACTCGCTGGTTACCCCCCGGTAATGCGGAGGCGTGTCACATACCTATGGTTCATCGGCTGGGAAACAATGGAAGAGATGCCTGATAAAGTTAACTGTGGAGATACCTCGAGGACTATGGAACCTTGGAATGTAGGCAAATCTTTTTGCTAATTAAGTATATCGAAATGGGTTTGAGGAGCGACAAAGGTGTATGATGTGTGAAAAAGGAACGCACTCAACCTATAACTAGACTGCTTAATATTCTTTCATTCTATGAATCGAATCGTGAGGACAGCACATTGCAATCAACAAAATTAAATAACACTTTTGATTTTCAAGAAACACTATTGAATATTATCTATTCAATTAAAATTTATAATTTCATTCTTCTGGCATAATATATATATATTTTTCAATTTTGTAGTATATGGCAAGATTTTCCCTTTCTCTCTGTACCTCATTAGGTGCATGCGCTTGCACAGCATGTCCCCCTGTCCCGCGGGACTCTGCTATCCTCATAAAGCACTCTGCGGTTACTGAAGGGCAAGCGTGTTGTGCGTGTCATTTTATAAAGATAGAACGTACTCACTAAGTGATAACTTCTATAACATAAGCTTGCTGAAGAAAGTCTCTATCGAAAAAGGTGGCTATAGATGTGCGCTATCTATTCTAAAAATAAAAAGAAGCTGATTCTCAAGAACGTCTGCGGTTGCAGTTGTCGCAGTCAGTGCGTTTGGCCATATTGTGACTTTACATAGTGAAGATGCACGACTAGATTTGTGATGAATTTAAGATTTGAAGAGACATTTATTGGATATTTGGATCAGACGACAATTAATTGATTTTCAAATAGAATTTAAACGGTTAAGGCAGGTTTCACCAACCAATACCAAAGGCTTTATTTCAAGTTTGGGATAAATCCTATAAAATAATACAATCTTTTTGACTGGCCTGATAGCTCAGTTGGTATTTTTATTGTATTCTATGTATGTATATTTACAAACAAAAACTATCTATAAGTATTGTATCAGATATCTGGTTCCCATAGTACAAGTGTGTGTGTGTTATTAATCACCGGAGAAGCTATCGAACAACCCCCGCACGCATTGAATCAGATTCGGTCTATTAAAAAATCTCGTGAACAGAGAGGGGGGGGGGCTCCCATTCATAAACTATGTATGGCTGTATGGCCCTCATGTAAGAGCATTGAGAACCCGGCGCAAATGGGACATCCTGATCCCCTAGCAACAGTGGCGGTGTACTTGAGTTCGCCTTTGTCTCCGAGCCTTAGCACGCCACAAAGGTTTCAATATGTATAATAGAGTGCAGTGCAGTGAATCAGTGAGTTACATAATGGCACATAAAGTAGCGGTAATAATATGTGGACTAGTTTGGTTTGAACCTTTGAACGTTTTTAAAAGGACAACCATTCATAAAAAGTTAAATAAAATGCGTATGATTCCAATTTCAAAAGTGTAGTTTCATCAGCGCGGCTGAGAAAACGGCATAAATAACTAGTATTATAATAATTTTCATGATGACAACTTTATTATTTGTATAAGTACCACTAATTCCATTTTAGAGAGTTTTGGCGGGAACGCGTAAAAGTTCACGTCGTTGCATTGTATAATTTCATTTTATTTAAGGTAAATTGTAATTTCTAAATCCTGCGTGTTGTAATACCGTTTTAGATTGCTCAAGAACCCAACCAAGTAGTCGGCCCTTCCTTGGGTCTTCATCTATGGGACAACTTGTGATTGTAGTATTAACGTTTTATTCATTTATGATTCATGACTTGCATACGCATCGAACATGAAAACTTCATTACAAATGCACGAAGCAGAAACTGCTACAACTGTTATAAAAACTAGAAAGTAAAATTTAAATTTTTGAAAGCTGAAAAAGTATACGAAACAAGTATCGAAATTCGAAACATTCAATAAAATCGGACCTTTCAATACAGTCTATCACTATTTTGAAAGGTTGCCGATGCTGGAATAGGACGTGAAATGAAAACCTTGTAATGGAGGGATCGGAACAACAAAGTAATGAATCCCCAATCATTACTTGATGGGCACCAAAGGAAAAAATTATGGGATGATGGTTTTGTGTAAGCAATGAAAGAACCCCATCAGGGTCGATGTATGATTTATAAAGCCCCTAAATCATCCCAACTCCTTCGACATGGGATGGACAACAAAGACATTAAAATCATCAAAAAAATGAGTAAAAAGGGTTGATACCTATTATAAGTACATTTATCCACGCTAAAGGGTACAAACTTTATAAACTTATCGTGTAGAACGTCATAATAAACGCGCCCCCATTACTAGTCGACAGCTCTCGTCCGTCACCCTTCTCTGCAACCGCGAAGCCTTAAGGCAACCCGACTAGGGTACTGCAGAACAGAAATGATCACAACACATTTACTGCTGATAGGCACTGATACTGACATGCATTGCAACTTCCTGGGATCTCATAAATATTATTCATCAAATTTTGCACGTGATTAATGATTAAATAATGATTTAATCATTGAAATAATACCTATACTTATTTAATTTATTTTAATGGCAAGTGCCACATACCTGCCTCTTTTTGTCCCATCTATTATTTTTCCGTATGGCCCCATCCCATCCATTCATGTTTTTCCCTCTTCCCTTAAACAGAGGGCGTAAAACTCATTAAACCGTGCAAAACTGATGACATTTCATGAAAGCCGTGGCCCACCTAAAAAACACAGACCTAAGAAATCGTCAACTATTTGAAGGCATGTAGTAATGCTACACGCGCAAATGCGCAATATAAAATTTTTACTCGCCGCGTAGTATAACAAGAACCAGAATAGGTAAATAAGCAATTCTGCAACTGCAATGTCACATTAGTCGACGGGCCCGATAGCTCAGTTGGTAGTAACCCTACCTTCTGAACTGAGGGCTGTGGGTTCAATTCCTACCCAGGACAAACATTTGTGTGAGATGAACATAGATGTTTTTTCTGTGTCTGGGTGTTATATTGTATTCTATGTATGTATTTACAAACTATTAGTATCTAAGTATTATATCCGTTATCTGGTTCCCATAGTACAAGCTATGCTTAGTTTGGGGCTAGATGGCGCTGTGTGAAATATCCACACGTATTTATTTTTATTTATTTATTATTATTATTATTAGATGTAGCTTACCAATTTCCATATAGGAAGACAAAGATCTTGGCTCATGTATAACTCAGATAATAAGAACACGCGAGAAACATTTTGGACTATTACATAGGAAAAATGTCGCAGCAATGTCTACTTATATATTATATCACGTCACGATTAAAGATTATATATATAACGCGATCAATAACGGTGAAGTTGTTATACAGCCGCATGTGCCTATGTTTTACTAGTGTAGACCGGACGGAGGGATGGATAACAAACATTATGTTTGTGAAAGAGAAAGGGAAGAAATAACTATGAAGGGAGAGGAGAAGGCACTGACGGGGAAGTGTAGAGAAAAGGCAAATAGAATAGGATGGTGCAGAGAAGCAGGGGGAGGGACCATGATAAAATTAATTAGCCCTGGCCAGGGCGGATCAATTAGCATTTAGTACCTTTTATTACCAGACAGGCGAGAAATAAATCAGAGAATATGTTCAAAACTTCAAACCAAGCAACAAGCCAGAAAAGCAAGGACTAAATACCGCCTAATAACCCTTATAGATACATGTAATTGTATTGTCTCTGATAAAAACGAACGACAGTAAAATCACAAGCTTAGCTCGAGTTCAACGACATAGTATCCTGTTTGTAGCGGAAGACTTATTTAATGAATAAGCCCAAGCACTAACACGCGCGCCATCTCACATGGCAAGCCCCGGTTTTTACACCTTTTCACGCATGTTTCTCTCCATTGTTTCGAATTGCCAATTTAAAACTTAAAATTATTGACACGCTGTTCAACCTAGGCTGTAGTAACAGGTTCTGTAGGTCAACAGCCTCACACATTGAGCGGTGGGCAAGGGCTTTAGTAACCATGAAAAGAATTGCTGTCAGAACGGTCAGTCACGAAAGTAATGGTTAGTGATAAGCAGCGAGTTATTTGCGTCAGTCATAGCAACTTATACCATGTAGACGCGGAATAGCTTTGCTAGCGCCAGATCGTAGAACTTCAGCTAAGGAATAATACGTATATGCTAATGCAGTCATCGACAAAGACGTGATCAATATTACGGCAGCTTTATTCGTTTGCTAGTATTGGTGATACTTCAAACTATAAGATAATCTGGGCTTTAATTAACAACATATAGAGACCTGTCTATTACTACCGATACACCAAGTGCGTACCTTGCCATCCTCTGAATCACAAATAATTCAGATGAATACAAAGGTCGGGACTTTCAACGAACAACGAACCGCGTCCAATTTATAGAGTACGCAACCTATTGACCTTCTCTTACCCGCAGAATAAAACAAACCATTTTGGGCCAGCAGAAGTGTATTCCGAAAATAATATATTGCAGATTCAGTGAGCCCAGACGAGCGAAAGACTTTCAAATACCCTCACTAATTTTTTTGAGCAGCATTTTTTCTATCTTTGTCGAGCTGGCGGGAGTCAATGTTTCGAAGATGCTAATGTGGTATTTTTAATGCATTCACATTTACATCGGATAGGGACGAAAACATTAAAATGGATTGAATAGTGCTGGTAAATATGTACTGCTCCCATAGGCAGGTCAACCAGTCGTTAGAATTGCAATTAGAGGATTAAATCGAAAGTTCAAAACGCCCTACGTTACAGGTATGCACTATGCAGTAATTGAAAGCACCTACTATAAATCAAATCAAATTTTAGCATAGCCGTGTACCGTCGGGCTGGGTTGCAATACTATCAGACAACAAAGGGCGAACGGTGGATGCATTTCATTTACAATTTCCCACCCCAGGTCTTTGACCCGAGGGGAGTGCTGACTAGACGCGGAATTAGACAAAATGCATCGGTGTCGAGTCCTGGCCGTCTCGTCGGTCAACAACCGTCGCGTCTGTGGCCGGTCGATACCACCAGCGATCGGTACTGACTCAGTAGACACTGAGCTAAGTCCTTACCTATCGAAGGTTATGGACTTAGCATCGAAGTACTCGATACTCAAAATACTCAGGTACAAAACACGATTGGAGGAAACTTGAAGCAAGAAAAGTTTGAATGGAAATTCAATCCTTGTAACTTTTTAAGGAACCTTCTAGAGTTAGAACTGTGATATCAATGATGTGATATGGATGGAAGGTTTTATACTTTGCTCTTCTTCTGGAGACTTTTTTTCTTTATAAGTTTTAATAATGAATGATTCTTGTATCCAAAATTCAAACTAAATGGTCAAAATGACGAAAATTGATTATTTTTTGCATTGTAAAAAGCATAGGGAAGCCAGAGACAGGGTAAAATGGCGAATTATATAGGAGGCCTATGTCCAGGGTGGACCACCTGATTGTGGGACCACTGCTGGTAAAATTGCCTTAAATTGAAGTTTTCACAAGTTTGGAAAAATGTTAATAGTTAGCTTACATATTTAGTAAGAGAAAAAACAGTGAACGGTTCTATTAAACATGCATTTGAATAGATAACTGATACTTTATGCCAAAATCGGGAAACACTTCATTATTATTTTGTTACTTAGTTTTAATTTCCACACTGTATTTGAGAAAGTACTATACAAGCCTTGGCCACAACTGGGCATTGGTGGACTTACATATTTGATGTGTGTGCCTCAGTTTCACGACATTTACATGTTGGTCCGTTAATGCCTCTATTGCTGGCCGCTGCAGTAATGTACTATTGTTGTATTACCAATTGAGAATGACATTTGACAGTAGATTAAATTATTATAGTATAATTACTCCATTTTTTAACATTTTTATTTCTTTTTTATTATTTTATAGTAGTTGGGTTGGGCACATGTTGATTTCCTTGAGGTATAATTAAATCTAGATACTAAATATGACTAAAAAGTTTACAATAAATGATTGCTTTTCATGTTTTGGGTTGCCCATTGCACTTGAATCATGCCATGTGTCAGTGCTAAAGTGACAAACATTTTACTGATTAAATACTATGTTACATGATCTGCAGTGAGACTAAGCAACCAATATTAACTAAGAATATTTGCAAATCTTACAAAAATTTGTCCCCTAGCAGGGATCAAACCTGCGACCCCTCGCTCGCAGCCATTTACTCACCCGCTATGCCACGGAGGTCATCAGCAAATATGCAAAGAAAAAATTGCCTGTTATGGGACGGTGTATGATAAATATACATAATGTATGGGGTACAAGTAAGAGGATGATAGAATGTTAGAAGTGATGATGTCCAGCACCCTATTTCCCAGAGCATCGGAAAGGTTCCAACCTGAAAACTGCACTTTTCATCTTCGTTCAGGATGATAAAAAAGGTGAATCTAGATTTCAAATTGGAACCATTCTGATACATTGTGAATAAGGGTGAAGAAGAATTCAATCCCCAGAAGGTCTCTAAAGTTACTAGGGAAGGGAACTATAATGTTTTTACATTTACTAATGTGCAGATATCTCTTATTTATAACTATGTTTCCCTCCATCAGCATCAACTAAGTAAATCAAGCAAGGAACATGCTCAATTATGTCCATATATGTTACATAGTTCAAATAGGTGCAATGTTTGAACTCAACACCTATATTGTTGTACCCATTTACACAATGAATAATAGAAATATGAATTATTATAATTATAGTTATTATGCTTTTTTTTAACTAAGACTCATTCCAATATTCATAATAATTATATGTATGCATGCACCATGCATAGGTTTACCTACCTATGTAGAATTATATTCGTGAAATTCTTGTGGCCTCATGGTATGGTGCATAAAATAATTATTAGCTACATTTTGATATTGACTCCCAGGGACTAGTTTTTAGGTGCTCTCTTTCAACTACCTCTGAACAAGTTATGAATCACATTACAATAGTTGTAAATACGGCATAAAGGAAGATAATGTGTTGGTAGCATTATGAGATAACACTGATTATAAAGTTTCTGTATATTAATTTGTTTTCATAGCATGTATTTTATACTTATTTCAGTCAATATTTCTAATTTGAGCTTAGTCTCAAGGTGTAGGCGGTGCAGGACCCAGAGGGAATAAATCCAATTAGCCGTCTATGCTCAAATGAGCTGAAAAAAACTTATGAACGCGTAAGAATAATCAAATCTGTCTGCCATTTTAATGAAGGAGACCTTGTAAAATATCGAACCAAATAGTAAAGCCAAATAGTGGATTTTTCTCGGAAATCGAACTGACAACAATTCTAGCCGCCTCCGAGCAATAAGCGCAGTCATATCTTATTTTTCGTCGAATACAAAATATTCGTACAATCAGCTGATTTCTTTGTTTGAGTTCAAGTGACGGACGAACGCCACTGCCATACGACGTGGTATAAATCCACGACTCAATAATTACATAAACTTTTCGAGCCTATCGCCAATTATATTTATATCACCTTAAAGTGTATCAACGAAGAGTTTCGCAAATAACTAACAATAAACAACCCTTGAAAGTTCTTACCTTTGTAATGGACTCGTAGATTATTTTGAGACAGGCCGATGTAACTGAATTTGTCCTTAGTGCTCCAAGAACGCGGCAAAGGAGTCTCTTCTTCATTAACATTTGGATAGAGCAATTTTAAACGATCTACAGTATCACTTTGCACTTGATTTTGGGAATCCATCGCTCCCCGTCCGCTACCTATCGCAGCCATTTCTAAAATTCTGATTTCATTCTTCATGTCATCATGACATCTTGACGCTTGCGCTTGGCGTCACATTCAAAAGATGGCAGCACAAGCAGCTCCAAAAAGAATAAAACTAACCATAGAGAAACCGTAAAATACCGACAAAAAGATTTATACGATTTTTCTCGTAAAGTTCCGTAGCGAGTTCCAGTTGAAGAAAATTCGCGTTTTTTTTTTTGTTCACAACGCCTGGCTCTGGAACAAGGAACTTATACATCAACATAGAATTATATGGACGGCGGCCATTCACAAAATGCCTGTCCATTTTCTGTTGGTGTGAGTATTTAAATATGCATTAGTATGCGTGATTAGGGAAGTGATCCCTATTACACAATATATCGATATATAATAAACCTAACCAAACAGTGCTGCAGAATTTCGATACTTTTTAGTTTTAATACAATAAAGGAAATTAGATATTCGTAGAACCAGAACCGCAGCTTAGGCCGGCCCCCACTTGGTGGACCGACGATCTGGTGAAAACCACGGGGAGCTGATGGATGCAGGAGGCGAGTGGCCGCTCAAGGTGGCACTCTATGGGAAAGGCCTATGTTCAGCAGTTGACGTCTTCGGGCTGTTAATGATAATGATGACCCATCCTAGTAAAAGTATATTGAAACACATTATATGAAATAACGTTTGTAAGTAACATTTTTATATGTGTTGCCAGTGATGACTTATGGAACTGAGACGTGGTCTCTAACTGTTGGCCTCATTACTAAGCTCAAAGTCGTGCAACGAGCTATGGAGAGAGCAATGCTCGGTGTTTCCCTGCGAGATAAGATCCGAAATGAGGAGATCCGCAGAAGAACTAAAGTGACCGATGTAGCTCTTAGGATTAACAAGTTGAAAAGGCGATGGGCAGGCCACGTCGCTCGTAGAACTGACAACCGATGGGGAAGAAAGGTTCTCGAGTGGCGACCATGAAATGGAAGACGCAGCGTAGGCCGCCCCCCCCCCCCCCCCTAGGTGTACCGTCGACCTGGTGAAAGCCGCGGGGAGCCGATGGATGCAGGAGGCGAGCAGCCGCTCTAAGTGGCGCTCCCTGGGGGAGGCCTATGATCAGCAGTGGACGTCTTCAGGCTGTTCAAATAACATTGTTCCATAATAGTTAGTTTTTATTTTACATTCGCCTTTTCTTATTCTATTCATTAAAATGATGGTTAAATTTGTAAAAAGTGTTCCGTACCATTATCTATAAAAACGAGCAAAAAATCACGTTTGTTGTATTGAAGCCCCCTATATTTTATTTTAGGGAAAAATATAGGGGAAAAGGATGAATGGATGGGACGGCTGCGGCTGTCTCCCTTCACCGTCCCATCTATTTATCCTTTTCCCCTATATTTTTCACTTTTGCTTTTTTTGCTTTTGCATAAAACTAATAAACCCGTGCGAAACCGGGGCGGGTCAGCTAGTTTATTATAAATTTCATAACTCATATTGAAGCCAGACGACACTGGCCTTCCTACTGTATTTTATAAATGTAGTTTAGGTGCCTATTTTTAAATTGCCAGATTTGCACCTACTTTTTCATTCTGTTTGCACTTTGATCTAAATCCATTCAGCCACTTTTAGGAAAAGAGATCTTCTACTTTTTAATCTCCCCAAAACCAAAGTAATGTTGTGCAAATGTTTGAAGATTTACGAATATCGACAAAATGTAATGGACAGTGTAGGTCACATCACTATTCAAGAGGTATAAAATCGCCCATCCCAAAAATATCAATTAAAGCATTAAATCTTTTAGTAATTGCAATCGCATGGTAATCATACGATGGAAAAAATGTATATTCTTAATGTGAAATGCATATTTACTTCGAAACTTCGATGTTTAACATAAAAATAGCCAGTAAACTTTAACGTATAAAATGATGATTCTGGTTTTCCTTCGACTCCTTGGGTTACTCTTGATGCACAAAACACAGCACAACACGACACAATTTCACTATTGACACAATATTTAGCCCTAATAACAATATAATCACTATATTTTCAAGTTTTATGCTCTCGCATTTAATTTCTTGACACACCAAACTGTCAAGACATTACACGCGGTGGTAGGTAAGGCGAGGTTGCCGTTCCTACAGTCGCTTTCTCGCATACTCTATGCGACGATTCGTGTATTAGACAGGGATACAAGATAGTATGTTTACACGAAGGATGCGGAGCGGCAACGCCGCATTGGCAGATTTTGGCTCTCTCCATAGACCTCCATGAACTTATACGTATAAGTTCCTTGTTCCAGAGCAACAGAGTTGTGTTGTTCAGTATGTGGCATGTGACATCAAACGTCTGGGAAGAGCGGCATAGTAGCGTTCTTAGCGTTTTTAGCAGCGACTAAACTGGCAATTATCTACTATACTGTCGTGATCTCGAGTACTTTTGTATTTAAAGAAATATACAGTTTGTATAATATTATATTTTATGGTATAAGATACATACATAAACAAAGTAATGAAAAATGTATTAACTAAAAAACCATGGATGAAATAAAAAAAAAGAAGGATTGAGTTTTGATTGACATGGAACTGAAGCCCAAAATGGCGGACAAATTACATATGTGTGTCAGATGAAAGTATGGCGACCGGCTGCCTATGATGTGAGTGTGTGCGTGCCCCGCTCGTACATACGAAACGTTCCGCCTTCCTAAGGGTGCTTCAGTTTCGGATCAGACGGGATTCCCTCCTTCTTTTTTATTAGCTCCATGTAAAAAACTACATATTTCCCAAATAAATAGGGATGTCATACACCCAAAGCAGTTCCATCGACCCTGAGATTATCGGAGCAAGCTACAAAAGTAAAACACCATTTTCAATGTGTGTGTGTGTGTGTGTGTGTGTGTGTGTGTGTGTGTGTGTGTGTGTGTGTGTGTGTGTGTATGTGTGTGTGTGTGTGTGTGCGTGTGTGTGTGTTACGTGAACTACTAAGAGATACTACGTGATACATGCCGGTTGCTACAGAAACTAAAAAGTATCGAAATTCTGCAGCAATGTTTGATTAGGTTTATTATATATCGATATATTGTGTAATAGGGGTCACTTCCCTACTCACGCATACTAATGCATATTTAAATACTCACACCAATTGATGGTCTTAGGAGTAAATTATATACTCTTTGGTCTTAGGTCGAATGGAATTAACATGGAATCAAAAAATTGTATTCTGTATGCCACGCGTTATATTGTTTGTGCCCAGTGGTTTCTGTTTTTTGACGTGCGTGTAACGTGTGTTGTCGTGTTTGTCAAATTTGACAATGGCATACAGAATAGCATTTTAAATCCAAAACCATTCCTCGAAGATATCGTAACGCGCCGCGTTACGTGCGTGATTGGTCATACGGAATAAGGGCCCTGTAGAATTAGCGTTATGGGTCTCGGTCTCGAAGTTATATTCTGTTAGGAAAATTAAGTTCCTTGAACAATTTAGGATGACTACTATCACTACTATATCTACACCAAAACACGTAAAAGATATTGAAGTACAAGTATTCAAAAAGTTAAAGTTTGTCCAAAAACCCAATAGTGTTTTTTTGGAAACTCAACAATTGTATTGTGACGAAGTGCTGGAGGTAATTATGATACTTTGATACTTAATTACTTTAATGAAGTTTGATGTTTTTAGATGAGATCATAAGATGAGACCCAGGCCATCAAGCACACCATCATAACATAAGTTAAACATAATTTACGATCAACATAATTTAAGATTATGTATAATAATATAATATTTTGTATTATTTTGCAGTTGTAACTGACATGTAAGATTATGCTTATAAATAAATAAATGAAAAATGAAATGAAAGTATATACACGTTCCCAAATAAAAAGGGGTTGTACCAGGCGGGGCATTCAAACGTTTGGCAAAACTTTCAAACCTTAATTTAATTTACTTTATTATGATTATTTATATTGCATTGCAAGCCGCTTCGGCCGTCTGGGAAACCGGGATTTGGAAACTGGTTTCTTAAATGGCTTTTTTATACTTTCAAGTAACTGAAAGAAAGATAGAAAGAAAGAAAGAATAAACATGTATTTAACACTCGCATTAAAAAAATCATTCAAGTAGGTGCATATCTTATAGCTAAATATATTTATTATTTATTTATTAACTTTAAAACATAATACAAAGTATTCCAATACGTTACATTTTATCACTAAATTACTAACTTCTTCCTATTATTAAAATTTAAACTTAAACTAATTAATCAAAAAGTATGAAAAATATTAGCCTCAACTTTGCTAATTTTACACACATTACTAAACCCATAAAAAACAAAAAAATAAATAATATATAAAATAATAGTGTAATAAACGAATGAGAACATAAAAAAAACCTTAAATAGTAAGAGAAATGAATGTGGTGTTAAAAAGGACTCAGCTCAGCATTGTGCCGGTGTGCATGACGCGCGGCGCTGATTTTCAGCTAAGTCCTGTTGGTTTTACTGGTCTTCTGAAAGCTTTTTTATACTTCTACGTAGTTGGTTTCCAAGAAGTACTATTTATGCGTTTCGGCCGTCTTGCACATGCACCGTTCCCTTCTATAAGCGTGCAGGTACTTACAGAAACTCTGAGAACCTAAAACATAAAATATCTAGCTGGTTATTTTTACATAAAATGTTTCCATGTGTAATGCAGGTAGTTTAGTAATAATAAAACATAAATAAAAATGAGTAATTTTTTTTTATAAGTATGGGAAAATAATATGAGATTCCGCTAAAAGCATGAGATAGTTGCGAAGCGATACTGTCATACAAATCTTATCATAAATATTGATTTGGGAGGCGTTATCTTTACAGCATATTTTGTGTTCTTGATGTAATTTAACCACGCTGCTGGTTAGCAATTCTGAGGAATCTGTCAATAGATGTGGTAATAGGGTGAGTTCACGTATTATAGCAGCCTTAAGTAAAGAAAGTCCTTCCTACGTATAAATGTATTTTCTTTCTTTCTTTCTTTCTACGTTACTTATACTACCCTATGCATGTCCAGCTTTAGTCTTAAGAACTTTACTTTAGGACTTGGAACGGGTGGATGCGGGTTCAAATCGCGATCCTTTACAAATTAATCTGTAAATATTGGTTTGTTGTTAAGTGTATCATCATTTCAGATTCATCGAGAAGCATTTAAAAATTTAATAGATGGAACAATCACATATTCCAAATTGTTAAATGAAGTGAAAAATGCTTACGAAAAAGCATTACAAATTAGAGATCAGCGAATATCGCAATACATCACTCAAGACGTATGTATGAGTCATATACCTACTAACAGTACAATTTAGAGAAGAGGTGAAGGTATAAGTACCTTTTAAAGAATTTTGTTACTGATTTGTAAAGTTGAATTTTAAACCTTGTACCTACAGTAACTCAAAAAATTAATTGCCTACTTAAACGAAATCCGCATATGTGCGGCTTTTTAAGCAACGTTGCTTATGCTTATTAGAGAGAAAAAAACATATATTTCAAATCGCCTAAAATAAGGGCCGAAACCACGGTACGTACGAGCTCGCATTACATAAAAAAAACACAGATTAGAGAAAAGAAAATCTACTATAATCCACAGAATTCCCCCTATTACATAGGTCCAGAACCGAAGTCTCCATACTTAACCTTGTTTGAACATGAATCAAACCATAGAGCACATATTTTTTTCTTCTAATGTCAGTTCCTCTTTCATCATACCATCAGTGCTGCCAATTGCGGGGAAAATACCCGATTTGCGGGGATTTGAGGGTTGCAGCGGGGAGAGCGCGGGGAATGACAAAAATAGGGGAATTTCGGGGAATTCAGACCTTGTTTTTGGTGGGTAAAAATATTTTTTTGTTGGTCATTCGAAGATAAAAAAGGGTTTCGCGCTCGTTTCGCTAGCACTTTTATTGTTTCTATACATACATTATTTTAATCTGAAAACAGATATAATAATTCTGCAAAATTGTTTATAACACTGATTTGGTGTCAGCAGCGAAACACTGTTCAGCCTAAATGCCAGTATAAATTAAAGTCCTTAACTATTGAATTTTATTTATATTATTCGAGAATTGGTAATTATTATTGATTTACCCAAAATTGAAACATAAATTACTTTTGATTAATTTATTACTTATAATGAAAAGTTATGAAATTACTTATAATTAGATGATTGATTGCACATGGGCACTGTGGAATCAATTGCTCAAATGGCCATACTTGTTTTCTGGATTATAAAATGTGGCAAATACTGAAATATTTCGCGCTCGCTTCTCTCGGTATCATATTACAGTCATTGCTGCTTTCAAAACACCGCTGGTGGCGGCGCCATACTACCATCGCGCTGTGCCACCGAAAAGTTGTCTTAAGTTAGGACTTGGCTCTAAGTCGCGTCGTGTAGTTGTAGGGAAAAATAATCAGATGGATCCGGCATGAGAAATTTCAGATTTAGCCCAGGAAGGCAAAGAGTATGTAAACTAACAAACAAACAATAAACAAAAACAAAAAAAAATAATTGCAATTAATTAATTGAAATTGAAAGTAAAATGCAGGGGGGCAAATCTGTGAATAGTAAGACTACGGATTTAATCTAGATGTAAGTTGTATATAGTAGTATATTAAACAAATCATGTATAAAACGTAAAGTAAAACGTAGTGTTTTTGTTCCAAAAATGTCGTTTCGGTAAATTAATCATAAAGATGCGGGGAATTTCGGGGAATTGGCGAAACTGACGCGGGGAATGGAGAATTTTTTATTGGCAGCACTGCATACCATATAAATAGTATTACCCGATTTAGTCGGGTACCTAAATAAAAATCTAGCTAGATGTAAAATGTAAATAATAAAAATTATATAACGCCTACATTAAATATAAAATAATAAAATTAATTACCATCATAATATCTATAGACAAGAAAAAGGTCTATAGATAGCTCATGCAATCTTTTAATAAAAAGGATTCAAATTATGTATAAGCAGCAGTTTATTCAACATTTCTTTTAATAACTCACGAGTTTTTCAATATTACCAAGTTAAAGGGATTAAAGAACAACAGTTATAAGTAGGTACAGGGCCTCAACCAAAATAATGTTACAAAAAAAATAACCTTAAAAATGGGAAAACAGTGGGCGTGTGGAACGTCTATAGTTCACAATAAAACTATTATCAGTAATTGCACTTCTGTGTAGACATTACTATACTTACATTTATCAATCACTATTTACACAATTACTATTATACTTTTATAACTATTATAATATATTTTGCAACTCAACTATGGTAGTAGGTATGTATGTAGGTATACCTACATGAAATTTATTTCTTATCATCTTCTTCTTCTTCTTCTTCTTCTTTATAAGCCCTTTTTGGTCCATTTCTGGACATAGGCCTCTCCCATTTTCTGCCATCCTTTTCGGTCTTGTGTCTTGGCCATCCAGTCATGACCTACGTGTCCTCTTATATCGTCCACCCATCGCTTCGGTGGGCGGCCTCGTGGTCTGGTGTTCGCCCACGGCCTCCATTCTAAGACCCGTCGCGTCCAGCGGCTTTGGTCCATACGTGCTATGTGGCCAGCCCAACTCCTCTTCCGTTCCGCAATCACATGAACCACGTCTCTCACCCCCTTTTTCCGCCTTATCCATTCATTTCTCTTGCGGTCGCGCAATGTAATTCCAAGCATAGCTCTTTCCATTGCTCTTTGCGCGACTCTGAACTTCTCTGCTGAACGCTCAGTGAGAGACATGGTCTCTGTACCATACGTGAGAACGGGCATGATGCATTCTTCAAAAACTTTGGCCTTGAACTTCACGCGCAGCTTGCCTCGCAATATCTTTTTATTGGCGCCGAATGCTGCCCAAGCCTGTGCAATGCGTCTGTCTACTTCAGCAGTTTGGTTTGCACTTCCCAGTGTTATTTTGTGGCCAAGATAAACGTAGCTGGCAACAACGTCAACCGGTAGCTGGTAGCTCACTACTTCTTTCTTATCATAGGTGTGAGGAAATGTGTTTATGACACATGGACTGACAAGAAAGAACGATAATAATTGTCTTCAGTCAAATTATTCTTAATAATATACCGCATTTAGCTAGTATGTAACTTACTAAATATGTGGGTACCTATAATTATGTTCAGCTAGACATGGATCTGTTGGAAATCTATACAAAAGAAATCGGGTAATTATTCAGATGTCGTGTGGCAATACTGATTTTGACATGTCAACTTTTTAATGTGAAATGGTTCTAACTCTTCGTCAAATAGAAATAATTAAAATAATCTTATAAAATACATGATTAAGGCCACTTACAAGTGAAATGTGATCGTATGCTTCTGTGATTCGTGCCTCGAGTGATTTCGGCACAGTTTTATCACGCAAGACGGCATTTTATTGGTATGTATTCATAAGCACACCCAAGTAACGACTGATTTTGATTTTGACAGCTAAGAATCAATCACACCCAAAGTAGTGTGTACGGTTTTGCCCTGCTTTAATTTCGTATTGGGGGTCTGGATAGAAAGTCTTTGCTATAATCTCACAGCAAGGAACTTTAAATACGTAGGTGATACAAGGAAGTTTTAAGTATAGAGAGAGAGAGAGAATATGAGAGAATGTGTTTTAGTATACGTATAAGTTCCTTGAGGTGATATAAGTTAGGTCTCACCACAGATAAGAGAATAAAAAAACTGTGGGTCTCACACATATAATACGTATATCCCCGTTAATGAAAATTGAGACTAAAAACCGCGCGGCAAGTTTAAAAACATCAGCATGGCAGCCCTCAACTCAGAAGAAAACTTGAAAATTTTGATGCAAAACGGTAAAACATAAAATCTTTTGAGGAATCAAGGTGAATTGTTCCAAGTTTTCCTCTTAGTTTGGGCTGCCATGCTGATATTTTTTAAATTTGCCGCGTTTCATCAGTCTCTACTTTCATTAGCCAGACCCTTTGTAGTAAATTATATACTCTTTGCCTAGATCATGCCTAGATATTACTTTTCTCTATGGCCTAGTATGTTGAAAAGAGGATATAATCACTTCGTTTTGGTCTGTTCAGGCCCATTCAACTCGTCATACATTGGATGGTAATAGTAGGTGGGCATGCTATAGGGATCCCAGTATAACAAAAATATTTTTTAATTTTATTTTAGATATGGCAACAAAATGACTTTGAGGTTATAATTGCCACCGATCTCGTGTTGTTTTCTTTCCGTGAATTTCCAGTGCTTCTTTATTTAGCCTAGAGACTCTTTTAGTGTTTGTGTATTGTGATGTCGTGTTAAAAACAATGAAGGACAATAGCCGTAAATGTGCTAAATGCGATGCATCATCAGCGAAAAAGCCGAGTCTGTTCAACGGTAAATTGCACAAAACTCATACAATATAATTTGAGGTTATGTACTTATTATTGAGTTCATTGTGGATTAGGAATTAAACATGTTAATTATGTTTTGCAGAATGCTATCATGGGCAAAGTTTTGTATTATGTATTTTGTATTATTGTATTGTTTTTTTTAAATCAAATCGCTCTCGATTTATTATTCACAATGTCATGTATGCAATAAATATAAAAATTATAAAATCCAAAGCTTTTATTTTTGCGAATTAATCCAGTTTTGTCCCTATTATAAGATTGTTTATCTGATAATACAATGGGGGTGCAGCCCCTTTTATCAATTCAAATCTATACAAATAGAACATTTGAATTTTCCGCCTTTTTTAAGTTTCCAAAGGGTCCCACTACAGGCGCTAGTACTGAATTTCGGTTGTGAATTTTGAATTTATTCTTTAAAACTAGTGTATCTTGAACTTTAATGTGTAATAAGGGTGGATTATTTTCCGTTGAGTGTTCGTGAACGTGCACGAGTGTTGGCAAATGGTTTCAAGATCATAAAACCATGCATTGTCGTTTTTGCTTCAAAGGCCTTTTTAGAGCCTTCAGTAAAATATCCTCCATTTTACTGTTGGCGTTTTGACTGACAATATGACTTTGACTTGACATAACCGTTCAAATTTTACTCACTTGACATTGGCAGAATTATTGCAAACAAGCGATAGAAAGCCATTAAAGAAGAAGAAGAAGAAGACATTCTTCTCCGCTAGGAGTAATAGTATTCTGTGGGTCTGTTGGTCAAGTCTTCTGTGTGTTGGTCTGTGCTGAATTGTTGATCTGCCGGCTGTGTTTGTTTATTTTATTCATTATAAGATTTATGTACTACAACCATTACGGGTATTTACAATAGTCGTTAGTCGCTCTCGCTGGTTTGGTTTCTCAAGAAACCAATAAGCACATTGTATTTCAATTCAAAGTTATGTCGATCTTGTCGACTAGTTCGGCCAGTGAGTCCGTGTTCGTTCTCGATGGAGGCTTTTCCACGCAGATTTCCCGGCATGTGTCTGGTGTGCCCGACGGCGACCCGCTCTGGAGCGCCAGGTTTCTCCAAACGCATCCCGAGGACGTGTTCAAAACGCACATTGACTTCCTCCGCGCTGGGTCTGATATTATCATGACGAACACTTACCAAGCGTCTGTCAAAGGCTTCATTAAACATCTTGGCGTCACTCCTGAAGAGGGCAATGCTCTGATAAAAAGTGCTGTAGCGCTTGCACACCGAGCACGGGACAAATACATGCAAGAGTGTGATGATAACGCAATAAACCATAATCCATTAGTTGCTGGCTCGGTGGGCCCTTACGGTGCTTATTTACATGATGGTTCTGAGTACAGTGGAGACTATGCGGACAAAACACCAGAGCGAATACTAAAAGATTGGCATAAACCTCGGATTGAGGCTCTGATAGAAGCAGGTGTAGATATTCTAGCATTTGAAACAATACCATGTCAAAAAGAAGCAGAAGTGTTGGTTGAGCTGCTAAATAACTACCCTAACATGAAGGCTTGGCTGACATTCAGTTGTAAAGATGACACATATCTAGCTCATGGAGAGGAATTTAAAGCGGTAGCCACAAAATGCTATGATATGAACCCAGAACAGTTAATAGCTGTTGGGGCAAATTGTTGCTCCCCGTTAATTGTAGAAAAGTTATTAAAAGGTGTGAATGAAGGCAGATCTACCAGGATACCTCTGATCACATACCCAAACTCTGGTGAGAAGTACAGCTCAGGGGTGGGGTGGGTGGAGAAGGACAAATGTGTGGGACTTGACAGCTATGTCCACGGTTGGCTTGACATTGGGGTGAAGTTCATTGGTGGTTGCTGCAGAACTGCAGCTGAAGACATCGCTAACATTAGAAACGAAGTCAATTTATGGCTAGAGAAAAATGTAAAGTTGGCATGATTCTCTTTGTCTGTTTTCTTTTTACTTATCACATTGAAGGTGCTAAGTTGTAACTACATACATAAACTATTGGTTTTAGAGTCTATTTTTAACTTTATATGGGTTTTAGCTAGCACTTTGGAGATGGTGTGTCTTCATGAGTAAGATGAATAATTAATTATTATTGTGTGGAGAATTTTGAGAAATTTTGCAGTGAATGTTCACAGCCAAAAAGTAATTTTTTAATAGGGAATAATATAAGCCTTTATACTGAGTAGGCAGGCAGTTCATCTCTCATTAGATTAATCTTGCACCTATAGAAATATGACCTTTATGCTGTTTACTCTTGATAACATTTATAAAGACTGAAGTAATGATTAGATTAAAGTGTATTTGTTTGTTTATATGTATAAACCCTTGAATAATAATTATGTTACAATTAAATTACAAGGCAAATATAGTGGGCCTAGCATCCTACCCTAAACTGGTGGTGAATTATAGTCTTTCCCTTGTTTTACTCTTGTCTTTACTTGCTTGCTACACAACAAGCAAAAAAATGGAGAGACTGTTTACTCTACCACTCATACTGAGGGCTGGTGAGACTTGCATGATGTATGCATTTTTAGTACCTTCCTTGCCAAAGCTTATGTTATCTACTTTTTATTAAATGATTGTATTAATTGACCATAAATAAAATTTAATGGATTCTCCTGACATTGCAGAAAGTTTTTGGAATCTCTGTACGAAAAAAACTAAGAGATGACAAAATGAGAAGTTTAATTAAAGAGACTGAAGACTTGAAAGAGCAGAATTTAAAATTGACATTTGAAATATTGAAGCTAAAAAAAGATTTCGGAAAGGTACTATCTGCTGTTATATGTTAATATACCTAATTCAGTGTTGTAATGTTATTATTTTGTGATGGTCTGCTACTGCTATAATTATACATTCTGCAACATTGCAGCTGCTAAATTATAATATACTTATTTATTAAGAAATCAAAATTTAAAATGTTCAATGTGTATGGAATGTTGTCAGTTAACATTTTTTTTTTATATTTATAGTTATTCTTTCTCTATCTATTGACAAATGAACCCCAAACTTATAAAAACGTGTCTGTTATCCAGTGATGTGTAACAGGTTATCAAAGCTCTTATCAGATAGATGTTACTTGCATGCAATGTTTACAAATTGTGACTGTTATCAGTGCTGTACTGTGAATATAATATATTTTGTTCCCACTCATGCCCATTGTTAATGTTTATATAAATAAGTGTATTGAAATAAATGTTATTTGTTGTATAATATCAATGTTTTCTTTTGCACAGCTGTGAAAATAGAATAACTCCTTTCTGTAGAATGTTACAGAATATATTATTTCGTAACACGGTAGGTGTTCTATACCACTGTATTCATTAGCAAATATTCCTGTTTGTCCCACCTGTCCCCTTTGGGGGCAAATGGGAATAACAATTTCTGTCTGTCCCTCCGTCAAAACGCCGGGGACAGAGGGAAATTTTTGGATTGCCACCACACCACCCCTGTTTGCACATCTGGTGAAAGGGCAATAAAACATGTAAGTAAAATAAATATTTCATATCCTCCAGTCTGGCTGACCCTAACCCTACTCAAATGTTTCAGGTAAAAGATGACAAGTTTTCTGACTACCTCACCCTGATGCGCGAGCGAGACGCAAGATACACGCTATACTTCGAGAATCTTGGGCTCCAGATGAAGTTGAAACAACTAGACGGCAGTTCGTACCCTGTTGACCAAGCTTACGGGGACCCTGTGGTGCTGAGGATAGCACTTGACCGATGCCGGTAATTATCTGTGAATAGAATATGTTGGTTAGGTAGTAGTTAGACATGACATTTTTTTCATCGTGCCTCATATGTTTCGGGTGGTAACTGGCAAGACAAGAATCGTAATAGGTAGGTAGAGTCCGCGCCAAATTAATGGCGGCTGTGAAGTCGGCGCGAAACGCTGCGCAATAGCAAAAATTAATTGCACACGGGATGGGGTAAGTGGTGTGCACAGCGTTGCTTCCAGTGCACTTCACAGCCGCCATTCAGTTTGGGGCTCCTGACTTCGCCGTTTTTTGCTGAACTCTTCTCAATTGGAAACCTATGTAGAAGTTAATACACTTAGTTGGTTTCTACTTTCTACAGTTACTATTTAGAGCCACAGATTTGTGTATAGGTACTACAAGTTAACATCCATTTCAGAGAGCAGCTCTCCACGACCCAGAGAGAGTTGTCGAAGATGACGGAGGAGTATGCTGACACAGTACCGCGGCGAGAGTATGACATGCTCGAAGCCCGGTATTGTGACGTCAGCAAAACGCTGGACTCGGTACGGGGCGAGCTTCAAGCGTTGCAAGACCGCTACAACAAGACCTTGGGTGACTGACAATTTTTTCGGTGGTTTTGTTAAGATTTTTGCTGGCATTGTCCAGGCTTGGGTGGCTATCTCAAGATATTAGGTGGCTTTGTCAAGGTTTTGTTCAGACTTAGGTGGCTTTCTCTGGATTTAAGGTGGCTTTGTCAAAATTTTATGTAGCACTTATCTGACCCGCCTGGCTTCGTTTTCGCACTGATTATTTTACTACCGACCCAATCCAAGGAAAGAGAGAAGGGACAAAAAAAAAATAGGAGAAAAGGATGAATGGATGGAGCAGTGAATGGAGGCTCCTGCCTCCCTTCATCCATGTTTCAAGTTATTTGTACCTAAATACTGGGGGCTATGATGTCTTAACTACAAAACAGATAATTTTCAGAGATATACGGAAAATTTTTTAGTTCTTCTTTTGTTTCAGTATCGATAAATTATAGACTATCATTTGTGTGCACTGTACAGCAAAGAAGAAGTCCATAGAGGAGGAGCTGTTCGAGATAAAGGAGAGATGTCGCGAGCTGGAGCGCGCCGGCACGCCGCGCCCGCACTGGGAGCTGTGCGCCGACTTCATCGGCGGCGGCAGGGACCGGTCAGTGGAGGAAACCTAACCTACACAAAGTTGGTAGTAGCCCTGCCTTCTGAACTGAGGGCTGCGGGTTCGATTCCTACCGAGGACAGACATTTGTGTGAGATGAACATAGATGATTGTTCTGCGTCGGGGTGTTATATTGTATTCTATGTATGTATTTACAAACAAAAAAAAGTATCTAAGTATTATATCAGTTATCAGGTTCCCATAGTACAAGCTTTGCGTAGTTTGGGGCTAGATGGCGCTGTGTGTAATGTCCATATTTATATATTGATTTTATATATTGATGATTTGATGCACTAATTCTCATATCCTAATCATCATCAGGTGAAATAGTGGTCAAGCGCAAGCCTATCAAACGTAAAAAAAAAATCTCATCTTATAAACCAACCATTTTGATTTCTACATCCATAAAAAGTCGACTTATAATTAATTTCTGTGGTTCTGAGACTTTGTCCAGGTGGTGGCAACTTGCTAGTGGTTTAACTTCGAGAGACATCTTAAGAGTGCTGCTCAAAGAGTTGGGGCCGGCAGCAGAAAGCGAACATTTGGAATACTTTGATGGATTGGTAAGATTTAGTGTATTTTACTTAATTATGCATAATATGCGGGATCCCGCGTGGTATGCACCGCTACCGCGGGCGGTGGAGACATACCGCGCCTATTTGAATAGCCCTTAATAAAGTTTAGATAGAGGGACATGTATCAGAAAATCTCTTACCTTTTATTTTGTAATACTCCCCCGAATTTACCATAACCGAGCCCCGTGCCCCTAATTTGGTTCCGCTTGCCCTGTTGTTGTTCCAGGGCACAGACCCCTCGGTGCCCCCGTACTTACGGTACGAGGGGCGCGTGCGCAACTTGCGGCTCTCTCGGCGTGAGGTGTGCCTCATCATCAATGACATTTGGCTCGGAAAGGCGGAACACATGGATATGACCATGCAGGACTACGTTACCAAGTACTTTGAAGATAGGTCAGTGGACTAGATTGTTGTCAGTGGTGCCAAGATATGGAGTAAAATAAGCGTTTTAATTTTTTGCAGCAAATAAAGATATTTAATTTTTTAACAGAAGAATATTGCAAGCAATGCTTTTGAGTTAGTGTCAGAAAATTCAAGACGGATACGGCGATTTGGAGTGTTGATCGTGTTGCATAAAATAACATTCGAAACGAAGAGATCCCTAGGAGCATTTAAGTTACCGATATATTTAACTCTTAGGCTGAGTTGCACCATAATCACAGTTAAAGTTAGTGTCAAATTTTGACATTAGCCCGCCCTGCGAAGCGTGGACGGTGACAGTTAGCAGTTAAAGTTAGCGTTAAAGTAAGCTGGTGCAACTCAGCCTTAGAATTGGCAAGATAAAATAGCAATAGGCATTGGTAGGCCAGTGGGGTGATTACGTAACTTTGACAGCAATGCAACAGGAGAAATTTCATTCCGAATATGAAAATTTTCATAGTAACTGCACATAAACTGCGTATTGAAACTGTCAAATCCATACATTTTTGTGTTTCTATTGGTTGCAATCAAGTTACATAATCGCCTAGCAGGCCATATTGCTCAGAACCGACAATCGAAGGCTAACCTCCGGTTTCTGATTCGCTTGTTTAACTGTGCCAGCTTTGAAATTCGAACGCTCATTGTTGTTCAACCAATGAGCGTATATTATTCGGTGCTGCCCCGTGAACCGAACCGTCAGCTGCTTGCCTTTCGCGAGGTCCCGCGGGTCGCAGGAGGCGAGCAGGAGGCGGGCTGACCGGGCGCCGGGGCGCAGGTACCGGCAGGCGGCGATGCGCGCGGAGTGGGCGTACAACGTGTGCGCGGGCGCGGGGCGGGCGCTGGAGGAGGTGGGGGCGCGCGTGTGGTGGGGCGCGCTGCACGGCCTGCTCGCCGAGCGCGGCTACTGGGCCCTGCGCGCGGACTGGCGCGCCGCCCGCGCGCGGCTGGCCCGCCACGCCGGGGGGCACGAGGTACGGTGGATAGTGACGCAAGCAAACTGACACGCGGAAGAATAAAGCCAGGATCCCGCGTGTCCCGCTGCTCTTTGCTTAGTTATCGATTAGGCTACGCGGGATAGCGTGCGCTCATCTGCGGATCATCTAGTGTTTTGTTCTGCTTTTTCAGCTTCTTCTGATTGTGTTGTTCAAAAGTCCGGTTCGATTTTTCATCTGAAATAGTTGCGGAAGTACATGCACCCGAGTGGAGGCGGTCTCAGTAGCATTGTAGCTAGTAGCTTGTAATAGGTATGATATTATGGGGAACATTTTAGGAACTATAATCGTTGTACAATATCGTGGGGCGCGCGCATGGTGGCGCTAGTCGGTTTAATAGGCATGATGACTAAAATTTTTTTTTGGATAAATTAATTATATTCCTCAAAAGATAAACATTTATGAAAACAAGAACTAAATATCTCAAAAAATGACCAAGTTACAAGCATTTTAAAAACCGGAATAGAGAGATATAGCTCAAACGGCCAGTGAAGTCAGAGGATAGTCGTTTATAGTACCTCATTACTAAGCTGTGGTAGCTTTTCATACAATCTCTGGCATGTGACATCACGAGTGGATTTTTCATAGTAACTGTGGGGGCGCTCTGTTTCGCGAGTAAGGGACAGGAGATGCCTCCTGTAGAAACTTTAAAAGCTTTATTACTCCTTGATTTATTTACTGATTTTGCTTATTTTTTCAATTATTTCATTCAGTTTTAATCTTCTTTATGAAAGTAATATTTACTTGTTCATTTTTAATAGTAGTCATCATGCCTATTATTTATGCTTATTCTGTTATTCCAGACGATTTCGATTGAAGAGTTTGAAAGGGTATGCAAGGCGACGTTTCCTCTAAAGAGTGATGTGGACATCAAGAATTTGATCGACGTGACTCGTAAGCAGCTCAAGATGAAAATGCACCACACGGAGGTTAACCTGGACAAGCTGTTTCAAGAGGTATTTAACTTAGTTGTCCTCTCCTGAAGATCGGTGCCATTCAACTGGTGCAAAATAATACACACGGTCGGTGCTGTTTTGTAACGTAAAGATTCTAGGTCTCTGGTTTTACCTTACCTAGGAGTATATCTGTTCATTTATGTCGAATGACATCTACAAATTGAATATGTTTCGCTCGAGTTTTGATGTCCCGTAATTGTTCTGGGACAGGAATAGGGACAAGGGGTCTATCTAGCAAAGATCCCTTTCCATTAGCGTTAACGCTAAATGGTAACTCAAAACGTATGGAAAAGACTAAAAATGTATAGAAATTACTTCAAATGTATGGAAATGACTCAGAAAGTATGTGAATGACTCAAAATGTATGGAAATGACTCAAAAAGTATGTGAATGACTCAAAATGTATGCAAATGACTCAAAAAGTATGTGAATGACTCAAACGTATGGAAATGACTCAAAATGTATGGAAATGATTTAAAATGTATGGAAATTACTCAAAAAGTATGTGAATGACTCAAACGTATGGAAATTACTCAAAATGTATGGAAATGATTTAAAATGTATGGAAATTACTCAAAAAGTATGTGAATGACTCAAACGTATTGAAATGACTCAAAATGTATGGAAATGATTTAAAATGTATGGAAATGACTCCAAGTGTAATGGAATGACTCAAAATGTATCGTAATAATATCATTCCAATACCGAGTTATCGTTTGGCGTTAACGCTAACGGGAAGGGATCTTTGCTGGACCCCAATTAGCTAATTAGTGTTTTAGAACGAGGAAGGGTTCGACCGCAGCGAGTTTGCCCGCGAGCTGTACCGGCAGCGACAGCAAGCGCAGGACAAGTACATCCGCGAGGTGGTCGGCGCGCTCGGCGGCCGGCGCGCGGCTGCCGTCACCGTCGACGGCTTGAAGCGGGCCTTCGCCATCGTCGACCCTGCTATTGGTCAGTGGGGACTTGCAGACAATGGGAACCTTTATATAGGAAAAGGTTCCCGTACACTCAATAATTCAGAACACGGTCCCCGGTCACACAATAAAGTTTATTGTGTGACCGGGGACCTTAATGTACCCCCCACTCCCCATACCCCTACTAGGTGGACTGAAGATTTGGTGAAACCCGCGGGGAACTGATAGTTGCAGAAGGCGAAGCCGCTCAAGGTGGTGCTCTCTGGGGGAGGATGGATGTCTTCAGGATGATGATGATGGGGCCTATATGGCATCATCGGGGATTTTTTTGTGTTGGCACCGGGTATTTTTACAGTGTCACCACTGGGAATTTTTACTGTGTCACTACCGAAGACCTTTACAGCATCACCGGAGCAATGTTTTACGATTTTACGTGAAATACCAAAGTTTTGCGCTTATTTTATGAATAAATTTTGCCATGTTGCAGTAATCGAACCCGTGAAAACTGGCCTTTTTCATGTACGCGCCAACCCGTAACATTTAATTCTCACATCATAATAGCAATATCATTGTCATATTACCTTTAGTACATCAGTGTCAATAAAGCATCCAACCGGAACGCACGCCTATCATTTCCCGGTTGCATTGATACTCAATATCAATCAACTATCAATTATCAATCTATGTAGGGCTCCGCACTAGACCCTACATAGTGGTCCTTCGACGGTACAGGACCTCGCGGTTTCGTTTTTTTTGGTCTCACGGCGGGAAGACCTCGTGGAAGTGACTTTTCGCGTGTGAACAAAACTGTAATACGAGACTGGTGGTTCTGTGTGAACAAAGCGAACACTTGGTAACAACAAGTCCACATCATTATCAAGGGTTTATTGGATTATCATAATCATCATCATCATCAACTAAGGTCAGATCTTTCCTTTATTTTGAAATCATTACAATGGAAGACTTACTGACTAATCAACAGTTATTGCATGAATCTATTGAGTTACTTTTACGCAATTTCAAAAAAGATGGACGGGATAGGAAGACCCCCGACCTCATCAGGAGAAAGATGGAAACTCTTGACCGTTATTGGCAAGAATTTCAGGTCAATCATAGCAATTTGTCTGAGTTCGGTGATCGTACCAGCTCATATTTCATCACTAATCAATATGATAAGACAAAATCACTTTATGAGAACGTCCGTTCATTTTTGGTGTCGTATTCGGCAGAATTTGATCGGCCAACTACTCCCGTATTAAAACCTGCGACATTGCAACCCAGCACCTCTGCAGGCGCAGGTACCCCAAAAACATCAATTGTTGAGAGCGAGAAAAGGTCACAAGGCACGTCTAGTAAGCTCGACGAGTTACTGCGTAAGCAATCAAGCCATTTTAAGGCTTTATCACATACTTTATCAACCATCGATCGCGATAGTATCATAGAGAAATGGGAGATACAAGATACGCTTAAAAATCTAGAGTCTCGCTGGTCAGTCATTGATACATTACATTGGGAATTGGACAGCATGTTGGACGGTAGCAACAAACATTACGAGAAAACGTTCTCAGAATACGAAAAGATCTTCTATGAAATGAAGAAGTCTTTAAATCAAAAACTGTGGTCTATGGCTCATAGGGAAAAGACAACACCGAAGTCCCAGTCTTCCACGGAAATTATCATCAGTGGGTTTCGTTTAAAGACCTATTTACCGAAACCATCCATAACAATAGCTTCCTATCAAATGCACAAAAGATGCAGTTCCTTAAGTCCAAGGTCAAAGGAGAAGCAGAACGTCTTATCCAACACCTCAATATCAGTTCCGACAATTATTTCATTTGCTGGGACATTCTCAATCATCGGTATAATAACAAGAAATTAATCTTTTCCTCGCACGCTAACATCTTGATGAACCTGCCAGTCATGCAGCAGGCATCCATCAACCTGATCAAACGCATGCATGACACCACACAAGAAACATTGAACGCTATCAAAAACCTAGGAGTTGATGTATCGTCATGGGATCCACTTCTAGTACATATTCTGTGTCAAAAGTTAGACAGTGATACGCACAATGAATATGTATCATCAGTTAAAGAGCCTAGAGAATTACCCACTTTATCAGAGTTTTTGCTCTTCTTAGAGGGCAAATTTACAAGCATGGAATCTAGCAGGAGAAAGCCTGAAACCAATAACAATCAAAATAGTAAAAAATCAGCCTATTTCAAACAGTCATATACCAGCAAAAACGATATTTCGAAATCCGGTTCAAACAATAAATTCCACAATAGTTGCCCCGTTTGCAAAAGTGAACATGGTATATTCCACTGCAAGCAGTTCTTAGAAATGTCGCCCGCAAGTAAGAAGCATTGCATTTCAAAGTATAATTTATGCCAAAACTGTCTTTACGATCATAAAGGTAAAGCCTGCTTTTCAACTAAGCGATGCAGAGAATGCGAAGGGTGTCATAATACAATCATACATGAAGCGTACCATCAAAGCGCATCTTTTAATCAAAGTTATAAAGCAGATAATTTAAAGCAGCAGCAGAATGCCAAGACACACGTGGCGCAACAGCATGAGATTCCCGAAATTTTATTATCAACAGCAATGATCAAGATACAAAAAGCAGATGGAAGTTATCAAATCATGAGAGCTTTGATCGATCAGGGTTCACAGACTTCTCTGATCACGGAGAATGCAGTACAGCAGTTAGCGCTATCTCGACGAAAGTGTAAGGGTGTGATCAGTGGGATAGGAGCAAAAGATAACAGCTGCAAAGGAGTTATCAATATCAACTGTTCATCAATGAACAATAACTATCAAGTTAGAACAGATGCTTATATCATGAAAAGTCTTACTAATCATTTGCCGACTGCGACATTCCCTAAGCCATCATGGGATTATTTAGATAATATTCAGCTGGCAGATCCAGACTTCAACATCAGTCGTCCCATCGATGTTCTGCTAGATGCTGACATTTATCCTAATATCATTTTAGAGGGTATATGCCGATCTGACAACACATCATTGATCGCACAGCAGACCAGATTAGGTTGGATTCTGTGTGGAAGCATCAAAACTTTGCAATGTAATGTCGTGCAAATCAATATCGACGAAATTCAAAAGTTCTGGGAATTAGAAGACGTCAGCGAAGAGTCATCTCATTCATCAGAGGACTTAGAATGTCTTCGTTTTTATCAAGCAACTACGGAACGGGTGGAGGACGGAAGATATCAAGTTCGGCTCCCACTCAAACCTAATTTCGAAGAAGAACTAGGTCAAACCAAATCAAAAGCTATCGCGCAGTTTGTCCAGCTAGAGCGAAAACTATCAAAAAATCAAAAGATATCAACAGATTATAAAGCATTTATCAACGAATATCAAGCATTGGGACATATGCAATTATCAGAATGGACACCGGCAGGTAACCAGACACTGGAATGTCACCTACCTCACCATTGTGTACTACGTGAAGAAGCGAGTACATCATTGCGAGTCGTTTTTAACGCTTCAGCAGTATCATCAAGCGGTAAAAGTTTAAATGACCTTATGCATAAAGGGCCAAACTTACAGCAAGACCTTCAAACGCTGATCTTAAAATTTAGACAGTACAAGATTGCTTTAACCGCGGACATTGAAAAAATGTTTCGCCAAATTTGGGTTCATCCAGACGATCAAATGCTCCAAAAAATAATATGGAGGGACAACCCTAATCAGATGCTGCAAGAACATCGGCTAACCACCGTCACCTATGGCACTAAAGTAGCGCCTTTTCTCGCCATGATGACATTGAAGCAAATAGCTAATGATGAACGTGAAAATTACCCAGAAGCATCCAAGGTCATCGAAGAATCATTTTACATGGATGATCTGGTCCACGGATCTCATACCATCACAGAAGCAAAAAAGTTGCAACAAGATTTAATTGCGTTGTTAAAGAGCGGAGGTTTCAATTTGAGAAAGTGGTCTTCGAACGAACCCGATTTATCACATTTAGAGAATCAGCAAGAAACCAAAAGCTTTAAGCATGCAGAATCATCAAATACGTTGGGACTTCGTTGGAATCATGGGGAAGATAAATTCACATTCGCATCCACCATCGATTCATCAAACGACAAGGTGACCAAAAGAGCACTACTATCAGACATATCAAAGGTCTTTGACCCATTAGGCTGGATAACGCCGATCACATCAAAACTTAAGCTCTTATTTCAAGAAGTTTGGATGTCTAACCTACAATGGGATGATGAAGTTCCTGAAAAGATTTATATAGAATGGATGAAAATCAAGGTTGAGCTGGAAGACATCAATCAATTTACCATACCTAGATGGCTAGGTACAACGAAATCATGCAGCGTCGAGTTACATGGATTTTGTGACTCATCAGCAAAAATTTACGCCGCCGTTATATACTGCAAAATAAATAATGGCGCGAATCAATCAAACGTCAGTCTCGTCGCAGCAAAGTCAAGACTAGTACCATCCAGTAAAAATATATCAATACCTCGACTAGAGCTGTGTGGCGCTCTTTTATTATCAAAAATCATGGCCAAAGTCGTTGGGTGTCTAGCAGGATACAATATCCAAGTCTATGGATGGTGTGATTCCACTGCAGTGCTGGGTTGGCTGCAAGGAGACCCCGATCGGTGGAAGACATTCGTGGCAAACAGAACACGCCAGATCACGGAAACAATGCCTGCTAGCTGTTGGAATTTCATAAAATCGCAGGAGAACCCAGCAGATAGCGCGAGTAGAGGCTTATCAGTGGCTCAGTTGAAAAATCATTCATTGTGGTGGGCAGGACCATCGTGGTTATCCAACTACCACCCTGATAAAAAGAAAACAGAAGTTTATGTGACAGAAGAGGAAATGAAAAAGCAAGCAAACGTCGTGATTAAGCAAGAAGAAACCATTATCAGCGAATTGCTAAACAAGCACAGTTCAATGTCCAAGGTCACGCGGATATTTGCACTGGTTTACCGGTTCATATCAAGAAAAAAGCAAAGAGGTGTTTTAACACTAAAAGAAATAAGCAAAGCAAAGCAAAAAATAATTAAGCATGAACAAGAGCAGCAATTTGCAGAAGAGATAAGCAGTTTGAAGCAAGAAAGCAAAGTCAAAACAAAAAGCAAGATTTTAAACTTGAACCCATACCTAGACCAAGACGGTTTACTAAGAGTTGGGGGAAGATTAGAAAAAGCCAACATCAATCAAAACATGATCCATCTAATCATATTACCTCATGGTGGACGCTTAACCGACCTAATAATAGATCAAGCCCACCAGCTTACATTGCATGGTGGGGCTCGGGTTACATTAGCCACCATTCGTCAAAGGTACAGGATCATTGGCGGCAACAGAGCTGTAAAAAAGCGTTTACGTACCTGTGTGACGTGCCGCAAGCAGAAACCTGAAATGATGACGCAATTGATGGGAGACTTGCCCAAAGAAAGATGCAATGAAGCAAAACCCTTTCATAACACAGGGGTTGATTTTACCGGGCATGTTATGGTAAAGGCCAACAAGGGTCGTGGTATCAAGACCACAAAGGGTTATATAGCAGTCTTCGTGTGCCTCGCAACAAAAATGGTACACTTAGAATTAGTATCAGACCTCACAACATCCGCATTCATAGCAGCGTTGCGTAGAATGGCGGCAAGGAAAGGAACACCCAGACACATTTTTGGTGATAATGGGTCAAATTTCCAAGGAGCAAGCAATATCATAGCACAAGAATATCAAAATATATTACAGACATTTGATCAAGATTTCATCCAAGAAATTACCAACTTGGAGATTGAGTGGCACTTCAATGCGCCCTCATGGCCATCAGCAGGCGGCATTTGGGAAAGCGCCGTCCGCTGTATGAAACATCATGTAAAAAGAGTTATCGGAGAGCAGCGGCTGACCTTTGAGGAGTATTCAACGGTTCTGGCACAGGTGGAAGCCATCCTGAATTCAAGACCATTGTGTCCCTTGTCAGAAGATGTTGAGGACTTACAGTTCCTCACGCCATCAAGCTTTATCAACATAAATCAATCAAAGTATGAACGTTTTAGAGACTGAATCAGATATGCGAACAAGATGGTATCTTACGCAAAAGATAGTGCAGGATATTTGGAAACGATGGCGTACTGAATATCTTAGCCAGCTGACATCGAGAAGTAAATGGAGAAATGAGCAACACAATATCAAAATCAATGATGTAGTTACGATCAACGATGCAAACCTTCCTCCAGGAAAATGGGCGTTAGGACGCGTCGTCGAGTTGCACAAAGGTGCTGATGGTTACGTCAGGGTAGTCACGCTAAAGACAAAAAATGGGTTATTAAAACGTCCCTACTACCAGTTCACGATCAAGCGAAACGAAGCGATCAGCACTCAATCCCGGAAGCAAAACAAACGTCATCAAAGCCAGCATTATCAAGCCTCCGGCCCCGTATCAAGTTATCAACAATGTTCGCCGCTATCATTTTATTCCTGAATCTTATAACAACATCCCAATGTGCCATGAACATAACTAACTTCAGAGAAAACCAACATCTTTATTTTGACAAAATATCAAACATGAACATCATACGCGACGAATGGAAGTTAGTCGTTTACTATCAAATGCAACCATACTGGGAAGGAGTTATGGCACTCAACAAATCTACTTCTATATTAGAGCGGGCCTGTAAGACAATGCAAAACAATACCTACAGTAACATGATACTGCTACAATTACGGCACGAGCTAAATGAATTAGATTATAATAATCAACTGCTCCTGAATCAGCAAAGCGGCAAAATATCTTTGAGAGAGCGCCGGCGCCGCCGAGGTCTTATCGACGGTGTCGGATATCTGGCAAATACTCTGTTTGGCGTACTCGATAGTAAATTCGCAGAACGGTACGAGAAGGATATTACGCTCCTACGAGATAATCAGCACTCTGGAAGAATCAAAGATCAATAATAGAGGTTGAGTTCAATGTTCTTAAGGGAGTAGAAAATACAATGTCCCAGCAACATAAAATCATTCATCAGAAAATATCAGAAGTAGAAAACTCTATGGAGCTATTGAAGACCGATCTACAGTTAGCAAGTGATTTTACGATGGGAGCACTAATAACCAGCAACTTACTACAGAATTTAAAGCATCTACAAAGAATATTACTGGACACTACTACTGACATATACCACGGCCGATTTAATCCATATTTAATAACTTCCGAGCAACTACAAGATCAGCTGAGCATCATATCGAGTCATCTTTCAAGTGACGTCACGCTTCCTATAGAAAACATTCACATCGACATAGCAAGAATATACAAGCTTGTAAGTAGTAAAGCGAGAATGACATCATACTACCTTATATTTGAATTGCGAATCCCATTAATCAGTCGAGACTCATTTGAGATATTTAAAATGATACCAATCCCTTTAGCAAAGCAAGCGAAGATGATAAATATCATACCTTAATCAGACTACGTAGCGATCAACCTGAAAAAATATAGTTTCCTGACTCTATCGGAAAACGGGATCAGATCATGTTTAGTAGCCGATACGTATCTGTGTCATATCAGTAAACCTATATACCATATGAACGGAGATAAAGATTTCTGTCAAATGGAGGAAACAGCATGCGGAACAATCATCAGTCCATGCAAGAATAGATGGCTAGAAACAAATGCACTAAACAATTATATTTACTTTTGTTGTGATCAATGTCAACTGCGGGCGATATGCGGGGATCAAGTTACCGCTCATACGCTTACTCGCTCGGGCTTAGTAACCGTAAACAATGACTGCATAATAAAATCTGATATCTTTGAGGTATCTGCGCATCACGATCAGCTGTCAAGTGAGATAAGTAGCAAGTCGAACTTCTACGGCCCAGTGATAGTGCCCATCAACCATATCATCAACATCTCCATCCCTGAGAAGGTTATTCAGCAAGTGAACCTGGAACAAGATCAGAAGGATCTTGAAGTAATAGGAGCAAAAATCAAAACTATGAGAGATAATGAATCATCGATGTCTAGTATATCGTATCATGATGTGCATCACTACACGTTGATCTACGTCATCATCGTGGTGGTAGCGTCGGGAGGAGCAGCTTGGTGCTGGCTCCGGTCCCGCGGCGCGTGGTCGCTCCAAGCGGCCGCGCCCGCACCAGCAGTCGGGCCCCGCCCCCGCGCCCGCGCTGGGACGCGTGGCTGCGCCGGGGCCCTCGCCTCGGCAACAGTGTTTTAGTGATAGTGATAGTGTTACGTATCAATGTGTTGGTGCGCGTGATAAAGCAACGTCTCCAATTATAACGCGTGCGGACCCCTTTAAGTAAAGCAATAAGCTGAAACATCAATAACTATCATTTTTTAAAATTCTTATTTGTGCATTTTATAATGTTTTATCATTTAATAATTTTAGCATTTTTGCATTTTTAGCATTCGAAACTATTGTGTTTTTTATTCCATTATTGTTTACATGTTTACATTTTTTCTATACACGCATTTTTGCATTCTTTTGTAACTTTTATATCATTGAGCATTTTAGCAGAGTATTTTATCATGTTTCTATTTTTGATGTGTTATGTTTATATTTTAATTTGTTTTTCTTCTCCCGTGGGGAGCATGTACGGGCCAACCCGTAACATTTAATTCTCACATCATAATAGCAATATCATTGTCATATTACCTTTAGTACATCAGTGTCAATAAAGCATCCAACCGGAACGCACGCCTATCATTTCCCGGTTGCATTGATACTCAATATCAATCAACTATCAATTATCAATCTATGTAGGGCTCCGCACTAGACCCTACATTTCAAATGTTTTAAAGTTAATACAACAGCTATTTTTACATGTCAGTCTGGGCCTCCATACAAATGTTGTAAATAATAACTGTGTTAAAAAAAAGGAAAAACTAAAATTTAATATTTTCAGATCACGTCCGCATGGAGCGTTACATCCGCTGGGCATTCTCCTGCCCGTCCGGTCCCCTGGAGGGCGTCAGTCCGCTGCCGCTCCGCAGCGTGGCGGCCCGGCTCGCGGCCGGCGACATCGAGCGCGCCGGGCCCAGGTACCGCGCCGCGCGCCGCAGGGCCTACAAGTGACACGAGACACTGTATTGTTAATCTTCTTGTAGTAACGTCACATAATATATGCGTTGGTACATAATAAATTCTATAAATAAAGTCGGTTATGTCATAATTGAAATGTTTTAGTTTAATTCCTTGAAATATGGCAACGTAGTTAAGGTAACCAATGGAATAAATGTTGACCATTGGTAATCATTGGTTGGTTTGGTACAAGTAGATTAGTAGAGGATAGGATTGTTTGTTTGTTTGTTTGTTTGAGCTTTGGGCATGGAAGTTTTATATACTTAAAACTTCCTTGGGTTTGGGTCACTGCTCTTAGTACCCCTTAAGACTCACCCTGCAATCTACTTAGTATATGTAGGGACAGATCCCTACATACATTGTATTGTGTAATTCATTAATTACTGTCTGTAAGTGTTAGCGTATAGTAGTCTGTGCTGTCGGCTTTAAGAAGCAAGCCCTCCAAGAAAAATCTGAATTCTGCTCCAAGTTAAAGAACCGGTAAAATCGGCTATATTATTTTTTCAGCAGTCTGTATTCCATCAGCACTACATACTCTGTGCCCAACTGTCGTATTCCTAAGTGTCAACTACAACAAGCAGACTAATCAAAAAAGAAGAGCGGAGCTAGTGCTGCGGAACTATCGGCAGAGCCTAATCCTCTCTTTACTCTACTTAGTACATCACTATCACGCGGAGTGTGGTGCCGGGCAAAGAGGATATAATCACTTCGTTTAGGAGAGGGTGAACTTAGAACATTGTGTTTTTAAGGAATCTAGTCCATAAAGTGACAGCTTTACACTATACAGTGCTGCCAACAAAAAAACCTGACATCGTATCCGTCCACAGATTAGCAATATCGCAGCTGTCAATAATGGATAGTGCTGGGAAAAGTCGATAATGTTGGGCTGCCTAGTATTTTATCGATATCGACAAAATAAGCGCTTTCCTGTAGTATTCTATTAGTAGGTATAATTAACAGCAAATCAAGCATGACTATAAAACTCAAGTTACGCTTGATATGAGCTGTTTTCTGTACATTACTATCATTAAGGTAAGGAGAACAAAAATAAAAGATACCCCAAAAAAATAGGTACGTATAATGTATTTTTTTTATTAAAATAAAATTACACTGAAAAAAGACGCAAAGTATATTTATAATGGGTAAAATAGTTAAATTATTGTTGTGTAAATTCGATAAGGTCAGGTGTGGTAAGTGAAACATACGTCACTTTTAATTTTACGTAAACTACCACAGTAGGACTCGCATTCAAAATTACCCCCCGAATACGGGTAAGTGAAAACCATCACTATAAAATTTACATTCTCTATCGACGCGACATTGGCGTCATTTCATCCCCAAACTTCGTTCCACTCTCAATGAAGGTGATCACTGTAGTGTTTTTGACAGCTTTTTCTCATGTTTCAGTCGAATTTGAAATGCTAAAAAAGCCACATAATCATTCTATAATTTACCTAGCCTAAACAATGGGTCAACCTTTTTGCTTTTATATGTTTGTTGAAAACATTTTTATGCCAATGATTGAACTAGTCGTTCCCACTCGGCACTGAAATATAAACTCAACTTAAAATTACACATTTTTGCTTCCCCAGCTTTTATTAAGTTAGTTGAAAAAGAAGACAAATTTTTTAGTTTTCAATACGTGAATAAAATTAGTACATATTTTAAAAAAATTGTCTAGTTGAAGATTTTAGATATAAACCATATTAAAAAAATCTCAACGCCTTTGCTTCAGTCCTTTTTTTATGGCTGTTATTGGCACAAATTAGGTTTCACACTTCAACAACAATTTGATAAATACTGCATACACAAATCTGATAATTCTAGATTATAAGCTTTTCGCAAGATAATCTCACAATGGTTTTGGAATTTCAGTACGCATAAGTAATGAAATTTTGTTGTTTTTGGTAACTCAAAAATTGGTACACAATCAGCTATACTCAAGACGTAGATCTTAAAATTTTAAAATTTAAACCTAAAATATTACATTTTCTTATCTTAAGCAAAACTTGTACTACCCCATAGTACAAGTTTTGCTCAGTGATATATGCCCGATAACTGATATATACTTATATACTTTTTTGTTTGTAAATATATACATAGAATACATAGACACATAATTATACTACAATCAAGTAAAATTAAACATTGTTTGAGATGTTACTTGTAAATTTTTAACCAATAAATTAATTATTATTATGATTATAATTATTTTGCAATGTTTTTTATATGTGCCATGGGAGTATGGGGCCATATTTTCCTCTCTTGACTTTCCTGAACAACTAACCTTTCGGTTAGGATTTCTACCACTTTATGATTCATTCACCTGTAGGTTCTTAGCCAGAAATAACTATTACACAGAATCTAGTTTTGATACATTACTTACTGTTCAAAAAAACTATTAAATTGCTTGACGAAGAGATAATGATTATAGATACATCTGTGCTAGAACATTGACACCTTTTTTATTTCCTCTTTGATTCACTTTCCCCACCTGCTGGGCTACCACAAGCTAATACAAAACCATCATGTTTCATGGCATTATTATTTTAAGGTTACAATAATATTGTTTGAACTCGTACCTTGAACTTATAAAGTATTCCTGCGTGTGAACGAGACGTCTACATTTTTGTATGGCGTTATCACTGTCACACGTCAGTGTCAACATGATTTAAAGGTATGACATGACAGTTTTATTTGAGTGAATGATTTAACGTAACGTCATCAAAACTGCTCTGGCTCTGCAACATTAAAGTATTCTTACTTTTATGTAATTTGTCAATGTATGATTGAAGTAATATTGAAGTAATAATGCTATTAGACGTTGTGGTTGCCCCCCTGACCTTATTATAAATATTTTAATAGTAGCAGGCTTATGGCATAATGTATTGATCAAAACAATTACAAAGATTGTTCCTAAAAATCTAAGGGATATAAATAATACTAATTTTAATTATTATTCGAAAGCTGGCATTGTTTGTATTAGAAAATACATGTAATAAAAATAAATCACAACACTTAAGTTATAGTTTACATTCATATAACAACTAAATTATATTTACAAAAACTTTAGATTGAGACTAAAAGGGCATGTTTCCAAAAGAATATGATTTCCTTAATATACTGAATTACTGACATAATTTAGTACATAATATTTGTCATAATATGTTCCTTCGAATGTGAATGTTCCTTCGAGTTTTTTTTTTTTGTAAAAACTAGATAGGCATCGAGTTTATATCTATCTCTGTAGTTCCTTCATAAGACATCTATGAATTACTGACAAGCAAGCAATAGCAAACATTATTTAGTGAACCAAAAAATCAGTACAAAAAATATTATTTATTTTTATTATTTAGGTACTCATAGAACTTACAACCGATGGGAAAAAAAAGGTTCTCGTCTGGCATCCAGAACCTGGAAAACTCAGTGTAGACTCCCTTTTAGGTAGAACGACTTAAAACTTAAAATAACGATGTAAATATTGGAGTCCTATCTCACCATTCACTATCAATAACACAATCACTGCAAATAATTAAAAATAACGATGTAAATATTGGAGTCCTATCTCATCATTCACTATCACTAACACAATCACTGCAGATCAGTCTGGACGGTAAATCCACTTCAGCATTTTGCTAATAAAAAATTACTGATTTACAGTCAATTTAGGGCAATTTCTACAATTGGTTAACAAAAATAAATACTGGCCTTCATATCACTACCACTGACAGTCAGCCATGTTTGTTTATTTAATTCCTGTGTGAGGTTGCAGCAATGTTTAGTGTGCCCATATTTAAAAATAAAATCATAACATTTTTCAGATATAACCACTCCAATACAATAATCATGCGTTTATTAGCTATTTTTTATATAACACAAAAAAAAATTAATTATAATTTGTTAAATTCCATTGTCATATATTATTTAAATGCATCAAAACGAAACCTTTCATTGCCTTGAAAATTCTACTACGTCCAGAAACTTAATTCTGATATAGCAGCACTTATTTTATCATTATCATGATGGCAGGGAGAGGATTATGTTCTATAGAAATAGATTTTTGTTCACAGTTTCTAGAGACTGGTGCCGGGTGCGGCGGGGGTGTTTGTTTACCATTTACAATAGTAGTAGGAAAACTATAAAATAACAATAATTGATTTTACAATCCCTGTATTCAATATGGGTGAAGGTGATATAATCGATTTTGAAGAAGTGGACAAAGATACAATTGAACCTGGTGCTCTAGAACAACAATTTAGTAAAAAATACCAGCTGCTCGCCGAAACTGCAGTTTCTCTCAAAAAAAGCTATGTAAATAAACTGCACGGAACTAAGTAAGTTTATGTTAAAATTCACGTAGCTTTATAATCTTTACGCGAGCACGATCCTACTTTTGTTCGCCCCGTTATATATTTATTGTGATGTGCTACATGCATCCTAACCTCAAACAGGTACTGAAGAAACGTTCCGGAAATGTCCCGGAATGTGCACTAGAAAAACATATAATACTCTATTTATGATGTACATTTCCTCCAGGTCACTGAAGCTAGTAGTAGGCCTAGCTGACTATAGCATAGAAGTATATGAACTGAACAATACATCATTGAACCGCATTTATAGCCTCAGTGGACACAAGAAAGCTTTGACTGAAGTGGTGTTCTGTCCTAAAGATGAAAATTTGATTTATTCATGTGGTCAGGATGGTATTGTAAAGCTGTGGGATACTAGAACTGGACACACCGGTGTGCAAGAATATCAAGGTAACACATTTAAAATGAACCAGAAGATGCAGCGTAGGCTGTTCCCCTATTAGGTGGACAAACAACCTGGTCAAAATCATAGGGAGCCAATAGATACAGGAGGCAAGTAACCTCTCAAAGTGCCACTCTGTGGGGGATGCGTATGTTTAGCTGTGCATGTCTTTAGGACGATGATGACTTTTAGAGCATACAAAGAACATGGCCTATTTGATTTATTTGATACATTAAACAGCTCCAGCAGAGCTACTAAGCAGGGATGGCTGTATAGGTTACAATACTGGAACTTTCAAACCATATTATACTAAGGTACTGCAAACTATTACACAAAAACTGCTATTAACTAAAAGCATGTTGTGTTCACATCGAGTAGGTTGTTTGCCAGTATTTTTTTTTATCAGTATATTTTTATTAATGGGATGAGCTATTTGTGGGTGGTAGCGCTGAAAGTGCTGTCTCTGATTTTTATGAAAAATTATACTGCATTATAAAAAAATATATTCCTACGAAAGTAATAAAATCTACCCAATTTCCAATATGGTTCTCACCTGCTCTTATACATATATATAAAAATAAAAACAAATCTTGGATCAAATGGAAGACATATCAAAATATATCTGACTATGAAGTCTTCGCCATGTTTAGAGAAAGGTTTAAAATAGAATCACACAACTGCTATGGTAAGTATATGGCTTCAGTTGAGGATAGTATTCATAACAATGTTAAATACTTTTGGACGTATATAAAAAATATGAAAAATAGCTCTGATATTCCTAATAGTGTAGTATATAAAAATCAAACTGCAAACAACCCATCTGATATTTGCCATCTATTTTCTATCTTCTTCAAATCAGTGTTTGAGCCATCATTCGTTGCCAGCAATTACGATGTAGATGATATTCCGGATGACAATCATGGGTCTGATCTCATTTTCAGTGACATAACTATATCTAAGGCTGCAGTTCTTAAAGAACTGCGCGCATTGGACACAACAAAGGGTTCAGGAGTAGATAACATACCACCTGCTTTCTTTAAATCAACGGCCCTCACAATATATCAACCATTACACCATATATTTAACTTGTGCTTACAACAGGGAGTATTTCCTTCTGTTTGGAAAACTGCACGTATTGTGCCAGTTTTCAAGGATGGCAACAAATCTAATGTTGAAAACTATCGCCCTATTTCCATCTTGCCTGTTCTGTCGAAGCTTTTTGAAAGACTCGTTCACAATACCATATATCCATCGTTGCATAATATTATTTTACCACAACAACATGGTTTTGTAAAACGGCGGTCTACTGCCACTAACCTCTTACTATATTCATCTTATTTGTTTGAAGCACTTGATATAAACAGGCAAGTAGACAGCGTATATACAGACTTCCAAAAAGCTTTTGACAGAGTTGATCATAAAATACTACTGGAAAAACTTGCCTTTAACGGAATCCGTGGCAATTTATGGCGCTGGTTCAAATCCTACGTAACTAATCGCACTCAGAAAGTTGTTCTTAATGGACATGAGTCAGAATTTGTATCTATTAGCTCTGGGGTGCCGCAAGGCTCAATACTGGGACCATTGCTTTTTACACTGTTCATTAATGATGTCAACAGCTGTTTTAAATTTTGTGACTTCTTACTTTATGCAGATGACTTAAAAATATTTCATACTATAGTTCATGCCGCTGATCATGATAAATTTCAAGAAGACCTCGATCGTTTCTCTTCTTACTGTAACATAAACAGACTAAATTTGAGTATTAATAAATGTAAATCTATTACCTTTACGAAAAAGAGACATATAAGTAAATTTTCATATAGTTTATGTGGTCAACAACTCAACACTGTAGAATTAATAAGAGATCTTGGAGTCACATTGGATAATAAGCTGCATCTTGATATACACGTTGATAACATCATTAACAAAGCCTTTAAGTTATATGGCTTTGTTATACGCTCTGCAGTTAAATTTAGGCGACCTTCTACATATTTACAGCTGTACAAATCCTTGATTCGCTCTCAACTTGAGTATGCTGTGTCTGTTTGGAATCCATTTTATACTAAATATATTGTAGCTCTTGAACGTGTTCAGAAAAAATTCTTGCGCTGTATGCATTATAAGTGTTACCATAAAAGTTTATCGTATGAACAACTGTTGAATAAGTATAATCTTTTAAAACTTGAATCTAGACGTAAACAACTTGGAACAATGTTACTTTATGACCTGTGCCATAACAGATATGATTGTATACCTCTTATGAATAAAATATGTTATAGAATACCTACTAGAACGCACTGCCGTAAACCTTCTCAATTGTTTGCAACCTTTCGTTGCCGCACTAACGCTGGGAAGCGCTCTCCGCTTTACCGGCTGGTACAACAGTATAATGCAAGTTTCAACTCGATAGATATTGCGGCAACGCGACCTAGTATATTTAAAAATAAAATTGTAGAATTATTAGCCTAGCACTACCACCTATCGCATCATGTACCTATCTCACTATAGTTTTATAACTCTGTGGTAAACGGTGCTGGTATCACATTGATTACTACGTATTTAATTGTATTATTATTTATAAGCTACGTAATGTGATACTGTTTGTTTTCCCAAATATAATAAAAAAAAAAAAAAAAAAAAATTAAGTAATCAAGGCAATACAGCCAGTTTTGTGAACCTTTAATAAAAAAAGCTTTTTAGATGATGATGAACATGTTGAGAAGCAGTATGAGTGCATGGATGTCTCCTGCAATGGGAGAGTGTTGTGCGCCGGCAGCCAACTCGCACAAGATGATGCTTATCTTGTGTTTTGGGACAACCGGAATTTAAAACCTCTTGGTGGATACTGGAACTCCCATACTGATGATATCACACAGGTAACACCTACTTCATTACTTAAGTTATGGTTGTCCAAAGAAGAAAGAAGCAAATTCTCTTGTATCCTGACCTTGGTATATTTTCTCTACATCCTTTTTGGCTACTGGGTGGTTATTCTCTATGGAAACACAGATTCCACACGATACGAAACTACGTCGTTATTGTGTCTTGTTCAAATCGTGTCACAGCGTTAGATGTACCTTCACTTTACATTAAAGTTATCTTTATTTTGAATAAAATATATATTGACATAAGTGGTCATATCTTTGATGTGTTGATGTTTCGGACCGCGTCTCGGTAAAACATATTTTTGACAGTTCAAATCGCGCCAATTCCAAATTTATTTCGTGCGGTTTTGTTTTAGTTTCATAGAGAATAGACTTTTCCAGATTTCTTATGTAAGACAAGGAATTAGCGTGGTTTCGAAGTAAGGAATCGATACGGAATAATGGCCCTGGTAAGGAAAACGGAATGACTTTTTTGACCTATACTTAATGTTTGGCCACATTGCTGCTCATATGTTAATCAGCCATTGATACATGTAAAACACCAGTATAAATGTTCTAAAAAAATAAAAATTAAATATGTTGCTGTTCCGTCTGATTCTCCTTCCTTCTCTAAACCTCAACTACCCACTAAACCTTAATCATCAAATCTGAATTTTCAGGTAAAATTCCATAAACAAAAAACTGAAGTGTTGTCCTCTGGCTCATTAGATGGTCTGCTGAACATCTACAACATCTTGGAGCCCAATGAAGATGATGCCCTCACATACTCCCTGAATGTAGAGAACTCAGTGGAGAAGATAACCTGGCTGGATGAGAAGCAGGTGGCCACAATCACACAATCCAATGACCTGCAAGTGTGGGACGCTGAGAGTGGAGATCTGATTAAAAGCCATACTAGAGATAAAGTTGCTAAGAGTATAAAGGTGAGATTTGACTAAGACAATACCTATGCTACAAATCTATAATTATTGCGTAATTAATTGGTTATATAAGTTTATTGGTTTTTCTAATTGATCATAAATTATTTTTCAGAGGTCCAAAGGTGACGACTGCTACTTGGTTGACACATTCATGGCAGAAAATGACATGACAATGCTGTTAGCTGGCTCAAATGGTGGAAATGGGTATTTACATGATTTAATTAAACTATGGATTACTAAATGAGTCACATGCTTTTACACTTTTATTAGTGTGCAACAGGTGCTGTTTAGGCCTGAAAGCCACAGTTTTTTTATGCCTTTTGTGGCATGTTTAGAGACAAGTGGTCCTTAAAATATGTAAATAAATAACCAGCCCAGTGTGGGCAGGACACACACACTAAGGGTTCCATACCATTATCTATAGAAACAAGCAATAAAATCCTGTTTGTTGTATGGGATCCCACTTAAATATTTATGTTATTCTGGTTTTTAGTTTTTGTTGTTAAAGCGGTAACAGAACTACATATGTGAAAATTTTCAACTTTCTAACTGACAGACAGACGGACAATGGAGCCTTAGTAATAGAGTTTACTTTACCATTTGGGTACTAACCCTAAAAAAGTGTTAGAGAGCATACAAAAATATAATAAATAAATAAAAGTAAAAAAAAAAAAACTTCATTTATAAATAGTTGTAAATTGTAAGGAATGATTTTTAAAGTGTAAACCACGCTTCAGGTATATCTATTTTGAGGACCATAATATCTTTTAGTTGTAAATTATTTCCCCTGTGTTTGCAGCGACATCTTAAGATCAGTGGCAGTGATGGAAAAGAAGCTACAACCCAGTACCAACTTCACCAACAACAGGCAAACTGTCAGATGCTGCTGGTATGACAAAGATGTGAGTACTCCATGTTACCCATACTAATGTTATTATATTATTTAAGTTTGTAGGTTACCCCCCTTTCTGTAATCATTTATTATCAGTTTACATCCAAGTAGTTAATCGTTATTAAATCCCAATGAAACTGGTGAACGCCGCGGGAAGCCCATGCAGGCAGAAGGCGAGCAGCCGCTCAAAGTGGCGCACCCTGGTGGAGGCCTATGATCAACAGTGGACGTGTTCAAGCTGTTAATGGTGATGGTGATGATGATGACGATGATGATGAAAACCCAATGCAAGGCATAATCCTTCTCCCTCAGGTTTGGGGTATTTATGTGTACATTTACGAGCGACCTTTTGAGCAAGCGTGATACATCGGCAATCTCATCTTCAATTTCCAACACATTTTTTGAAACTTTTCAAATGCCGGCTGTTCTAAAGAAAATATTATTTTTTAATATTTCAGAGAGACCTGCTAGTGACGACCGGTGAGTTGGGCCTCATCAGCGTGTGGAGCGCGAGTGATGCAGAGACACGGAACAAGGGAGGTGCCTCCAACAAACTGTCCGCCTCACTGAACAAGCTGCATGTCAACAGGCACAAACCTTACTGAAATATAACATTTTTGGTATATCTGCCTTTTACTGATAATGTAGATTTCATGATGTAGCAATACAGGTAAGGTATAGTTAGATATCTATGGTAAGTAACAATTAAATCCCAAAATAGTTTTTACTAATACTTGATAAACATTATAAACTACAAGTGCACTGAAAAGATATACACGCATCAGCTAAACAGCTGCTAGTGTATTACGAATAATAATAATAATAATAATAATTTATTACATATAGATGGGTTTTTTGATCCATAGTTTGGATAACCAATGGTTAAAAAAAGATGATAGACAATCTTAAACCCATCACACAAATAATACAACACACTCAGTATCAATAACATATCTGTTTATTCCAAAGTAAGGTCTATAAATAAACTCAATAATATAATTCAAATGATTATTAGTTTATGGTGCTTACCATAACAATAATTAATTTACGTATATAATAAAACAATCTATACAATAAGTCTTATAATAAAACGAACACACATGAGCAGATCTTTGTGAATATCTCACCACATAACTAGCGTTAATTTTGACAATCTTCCTAAATATAAGTTCAGTGCTTCCGAGTCACACAATAACAGAACTACTCAAAGTAAAGACATTCATAGCAAGTAGAATAAAATATATTTTGAGAGACATCAAGTAATCAACACGTACAATATGTATCCACCGACAATTATAAAACACAAGCACGAGTCAAAACTCTACAAATAGATCATAATTAAGTAAATAAAATTATAGCTATCATCATCTAAACCGATGAGGACTATAAGTAAACAAAATTATAAAATAATATATTATTACCAGAGAACTTCTTCCAAGCATTGTTGTACTCAAATAAATTTATAGTTTGATTAATTTAATAGCTTCTCAAGCTCATACAACTGATAAATCATGATTTCAAAAAGTATTTGTATAATAAAACAAAATACAGTAACATGTAATTTCCACCTCATTCAGTCCAATGCTAAAATCCTATACATGGCATTATTTGATTATTGTCCACGATACTTATAATCAGTACAGTACCCGCAGGAACCAATGATGGTGCCTCACTGGTGTCTGGCAGATCAGTTAACTATGATTTGTATCGTTGTGCAGTGAAATGAGAATTACTTTTCATGAAAGCCGAATCGTGTTCTCATGCTTAGAATTTGAATCAATTTTTTGATATAGCAGGAATTTCTGTTTCAAAAGATGGTAAAAAGCTACAACTGCGAAGTGCAGGTTTGCGATAATTACATGATTACTAATCGTTTTTGGGTTTTCCTATTTTCTTCATAGCAGATGGAAATATAATTATAGGAAACCCTATTCAATGACCAATCAATTTTAATTTCACATTCAGAGAGCCTAGTCCACAGACATCTAATACTATACAGTAAGGTCTAGTCCTAGTTTGCTCTCGAAGTGTCAATACTGACGACCAAGCTGCTCACCGGATGTACTCTTTGCGAAAAACTGATGCAAATGACGCAGCATCCGGTGAGCAAGCACGGTCGTGAGTATCGACCGTGAGTATGTGTTGTGCAAAACTCAGACTATGCTCTCTGTTTTTGACTTCAACAAAAAAAAGTACTTAAATCCATTTAATTTATTAATATAAAGCATGGTATTCTTCTGATAAAGCCAGATAATTTAATAATAATTATGTTTAGCCTTAAAGAATTAAGACTGATATAACACCACTATTTAACAAAAAAAAAATAAGCGACACCAAATCATATAGGTGCAATTTAAAACAGGCTACAAAGTGGTCACGTTACAATAGATTTTTAATACGTAAATATTTACAACAGTGTTCTTATTCATAGCCATTTGACTATGGGTTACTCACAATTTTTATCTAACATTGCGTACAGTGTGATGTGGTTGCATTGGTCTTTGGTCAGTGAGTAATGTAAGCGAAGCGACGTTTTTTGAAGACGAGATGCGATAGCTCACGATTTTGACGATTGGAACATGATGAGTCTGAAACAATTTGAGCAAGGATTAGTAAAACTTATCGTGATTCATCTATGTAAGTAAACTATGAAGCAAGTCAAATAAAAATCAAAACGTAGGCGTCGCCGTGAGAGAAATAAAGGTTCCGGCAGTGTTACCGGAAGTGTATGGCCTTGCCGGCGAGCAGGCGGTTGGTGTCGGCGGGGTCGGCGAGCGGCAGCGGCGCGGGGGGCGCGTCGGGCGCGTCCTCCCGGTAGGTGTGCGCGCGCACGGCCGCGCGGAGCCGCGCCTCGCCGTACGGCCCGCGGAGCGTCACCCACTGCAGCGGCAGCGGGGTCAGCGTCTTACTCTTCAGGATCAGCTGCAATGTACAACTCGAAAGTTTAACACCCTGAAAACGTTCTGCTTCCCCAGAGGGCTACACCTCGGCTGCCCGCCTCCTGCAGCTATCGACTCCCCGCGGTTTTCACCAGATCGTCGATCTAGTAACCTGCCTACGCTGCGTCTTCCGGTTCGTGGTCGCCACTCGACCTTTCTTCCCCATCGGTTGTCAGTTCTGCGAGCGATGTGGCCTGCCCATCTCTCATGCACTCTTCGAGTTAATTACCGCGAATTGCTGCAAACCAGCAAGTTCGCTCACCCGCTTCTCTATCTTATAATGAAGGGCAAAGAGAAACAGCATGTTGGAAAAAGAAACAATCTTGGTTGTGAAACATCCGGGAGTGGACAAATATTGCCAGAGAAGAGGCACCAAACGGAGAAGATTCTTCTTTTTATCCTAAAGGTTAGTCTTGGGGGTCATACATTTTGAGTTATCGTTTGGCATTAACGCTAATGAAGAGGGATCTTTGCTAGACCCCTTAGCTCGCTCTTTAGGTCGAAGTAACATCGGCGCACATGCTTGACCGACTACATGCTGACTGCATGCTATCTCGGTTAAAGAATCAATGTCAAGGGATAATGCTATCTGACTCTGTTATGAAGACAGTATAAAGCGCGCGGCTCGAATATAACAATCTACTCGGATTTTATGACAACCTTTAACGTATCAAAACCTGGCGAATTGTTCAAAATTGACCAATAAAGTCCTGTAATCCCATCACAGCTGATGTATCAGAGGCCGGCTGTGACCTGGTATGTGAGGTCCCGCTCGGTGCTCTGCGTGGGGTCCCGCTGGTGCTTGTTGACGAACGCCTTCACCACCCACTGGTGGCCGAACGCCGAGAATCGAGCCGACTCGTAGTACAGCTTGTGGACGAACTCTTCCGTGCGGTACGGCCGCAGCTGCAGGTCTGGAAACATGACCATTGGTACGTTAAACCAAGGAATAGGAATAGCATGGGACAGGTGTCATCGGTGCCAACTATACTACTCATCGTCGATATGCCGCCGCGCCGTGGGATATCTTGTTCAGGACTAGTTAAAGAAAGTGTTTAGGTACAACTGTGCCAAAATCGGCTTTTACACAAGTTTTTTTTTCTATTTGAACATTTTTGGTCGTTTTGGGTATAAAGTAGAAGACTACATGATTACCATATTATACATCTGTGGTTGGCTTATCTATTATACAAAATTAGACGTGGAATCAGTTTCCACAACCATAGAACTAACTGTACCATAGCAATTAGCATCCCATGCAGATCCAAAAGTCGTTGGGACACGACGGAGTCATGCCATCTAGGACCATTTCTGTATGAAAACACAGGTTCCACACGATAATAGAAACCACGTCGTTATCGTGTCTTGTTCAAATTGTGTCACAGCAAGGAATCATCACTTTTGTATTCTGTATGATCTACGACGTGCGTTCCTAATTAGACTAAAGAATTTCAGTCAGTGGCTGTTCCAACACAACGTGTAGGTAACATTTTTGGTTAAATATAAGCATGAAGGGGTACCTATGATATGCACTTCTTCAGGGGCACGCCTACGCATTCGTCTACGTTTTCGCCATACATACTTCATTCGATGACCTACGGAAATACATTGTTTTGACGTTAAGCTATAATTTTGATTTATCTTTGATCATAAACATTGCAGATCGTTTCATTCAATAATTAATAACAATGTTGTACTCAATATTAATATTTCCTTTTTTTATAACTGAATATTGCCCGCATTTCGCGTTTACGATGGTACATGCTTGAAAATAAGAAAATACCTATTCACTCGCGACTTGAAGAGCCTCAGATTGGACTTATCGGAAAACAAAGACGCTGGTAAACTGGTTGGACCACTTTGTACGAATCGAATTGATGGCGTGTAGTTATACGTCTTGTGGATTTTGCAGGTGTATGTTTATTCACAAGTCTTCCTTGTTTTGTTATTAATATCATCAAAGTGCAGCTCAATAAGCCACATGCACATTGCACAGCATGCAATGATAAGAACATGTCGCTATCTTATCGCAAACGGCACTGCCCTGAATAACGCTAACGATGTGAGTTGTCTAACATTGGATGCAGTAATGACGAGCAGTTACTTATCAAATTCATTGTCGTCTAGGTAAATATTAAAATTGCGTTTTTTTCGTATAAGTATCTAAATGTAATAACAGTTCCTAACGATGAAAACGTCTTCCCATGCAGCCAAAGATACCCTCATGAACTCTGTAGATGATTATAGATCACGCCCTTTATTTGAATAGTTCTTGAAACATAAGAAGGCCACAACCTAAATTAAATTCATACCTACTTTTAGGATTTAATAATATTTTAACTTAATTCATCCATGTATTTGTTCAGCCTCTGCTTCTACTACCTTACCCACCTTAACAACGTCACCACTGGGACCCAAGTGTGACAAATGGGACCAATTCTAAAGACTATTCGTAGTTGTCACCGCTGCCAAACATTTTAAGTGATCGGAATCGTTTCTCGATTCCCAATATTTCGGCAGTGCCCACGTAGACTGAAGAAAAGATAAAAGTTTAAAATCAAAATGTAGCGAACAATAACGTAAAGGTTTACAAGTGGAAGCGCTTAGCTTACCGTTGAAGGTGATCTTCTCGTATGAGAGTAGATCGATGACCTGCGCGTAGAGCGCCATCGCGTCGGCGGCGCGGCGGTCGCGGTGGTCGAGCGCGGCCACCACCTCCGCGGCGGAGCGGCGCGGGTGCCGGCACGCCGCCTCGTGCGCGCGCGCCTCGTGCGCCGGCCCGCGCCACGGGCACCCGATGCACGCGAACCGGCACCCCGTCAGCCTTAACCGTAACCAAGTACCCGCACATTATAAACCCCGCCCGTACCTCCTTCATCGTTCACGTACGTCATCTCTCTTACAACCTTCTTCTCAACCACCACACCCCGTCACGCTGTACCACACTTAGAGCATCTATAAATGGAGATGTTAATGTTATAATCCACAAGCACAATTTTCTGCCAATTTCTACGGGGGACGAGGTAAACACGTGCGGAACGCGCGTGTAAACGCACGTCGCCCACCATCTCAAAACACACACCGTTATACAAACAAGCGTATTTACGCAGTGCTTACACACACAGTATGATATTGTAGATGACCAAGTAGCGCCATATGACCGGCAGAGGGATACGCCTTGCCTTACCACCTCCTTTTATAAATGCTCTACGGTACCACACCGCCGTACGTCTTACACTTGCCCGCCTTACGTGCGCACCATCGCTATACTTGTCGCCGCCGCCGCCGCTACCGTACGTCTTGTCACGAGATTTTATTATGTCGCGGTGCGCATGCTAGGCGGGCTTGCCAGACAAACTAGGTGTCTTCATTGAATGTATACAGTGCTATTGAAGCATCCCTAGTATGAGCCATGGAATATTATTTCTCCGGCTTTACCTATGTGTAACAGGCTGGAGTAACCCACTACATCAGGGTAAGCAACATATCAGCAGAGCCGTATGCTTGTTTGCTACCTATGACATAAAAAATAAAACCAGGGACAGATTATTTACTCCACCGCCCATGCTAGGGGGGCAGGTTTTATATTGCAGTTCATTAGTGATCGTCCTCAAAACATGAAAACCACCAGGAAATACCTTGAAATTAAAAGTGTTATACAGTAAACCAACTTGTGACAACCACGAGAAACCTTACAAAAGTCACGACAGCGACCGTCGCGTCGGCGCGAAGGTAACTTCTATTTACATCGATACGTACGAGTAAATAGAAAATGATCTCGAGGTTAGCGGGAAATGAGTTAAGTAAGACAAGCTACAGTACAGATAGACAAAGCTTGCTAGCGCAAACCACAATGATAACAAAGAACAAGCCGTATCAAGCTAATGAGTTTGGTTCACATTGCACCAGATGCCAATGTTACAGGTAAGTGAAGCGATACGTGAGCGGTGGTTAAGTCTAGCGGTAGTGGGTATATTGAAGTGGAGGCTGGTCCAGGTATACCTGTGGTACCTACGCGGTTTGGCCACGCCCGCCTCCGAGACGAGGTATGTCCGGCGCAGGGCCGACACGAGTAGTGCGTATATCTCGGATACAATGCGAACCAAACTAAGCCAGAACGGACGCCCTTCGCTCGGGGTGACTATGATTTGCGAGAACTTGTACTGCCTGGGGAAGAAACGGGGGTTGTGTTTAGGAAACTTGTATCTGATGGGAGTGAGACGATCCAGAAAATCACAATGCAATTTGTTATTACAGAGGTACCTATAGTACCGCCACTGTAGTAAACCCTGTGATGTTTTTTTTCATATACCATGTGACGCTTCGAAAGGCCAACTGATTATGGTTATACCTACTACGCTACTAAAATAACTATGGCAGATGCAGAGATAGCAGCTCTGCGATGGACATCGATGTCCATGCATGATGCTGCCATCGGCGCCGCGCATATCCGTGAGGATGGGCATCTTTATTGCCCGAACACCGGTCGAGTTATTCGACGTGATTAGTACGTAAAGTAAGCCGGATTACGTGCTATTATGAGTTCTACTTACGTTACCTTCTATTACTAAAATAACTGTCCGTGTTGGTTATCACTTATCGCAAGTTCAATGACTTCGATCGCAATGCGAACTGAAGCAATCATAACGCCCTAGTTCCGAATTTCGAATGTGATTGTCACCGCGTACATTCATTTTCGAGCGTGGAATGAAAGCCCGCCGCGCGGCTGGTTCACAAATCTTGACCGGTCGGTCGGGCTATCACTGGAACTACTATTGTGTATTCCGTACTGATCAACGCCCGCCGGAAGGCACAAAAAGCACATTTACATAACTTACAAGAATGGACATCACGAACAACTCGCTAGAATTATGCGTAACGCATACCTACAGCAAGAATGCAGATGTTCATAGGCGACGGTTACTGCTTACCATCAGATTGGCCGTCTGCTTGTTTGTCGCTCATATCATATCAAGACAAAGCTTGTCGTGATTTTTATTATATTTATGCTATTGTTACTATTTTCTTGTATTAACACCAAAACATAATATTTTAACGAAAATATTTTAGTTCAACATAAATTAAATGAACACTGCTGTCTTGTCTCTGACAGACAATTTAATTAATACGTATACCATACATACCCTTAAGAGTATTCCTAAGTACTGTGCTCAAAGACAATGTCCATTTATAATTAAGCAGACTTAGCATCAGGGTCATTTGTCTGCAAAAAACAAACACAGGTACCTAGCAACGCTAAACCAAAAGAAGCGAACCCACCTCTCATCGCAGAGCTTCTCTTCATGATGCTGCAGCGAGTGCCTCGGGAACACCTGGGTGCAGAACTTGCACTCGGAGGGCAGCTCGGAGACTGTCTTCTCAACAGCGAGGTTCCTGGAGGCCGAGGTCTTGGAGATCTCGACGCGGCAGTTGGGGCAGGTGGCGGCCTCGTCGCGCAGGCGCGCGTCCGCCAACAGGTGAGTGAAGCACGGAGCACACATCAGGTGACCGTTGGTGCACTAGAATGGTACTAGTGTCAGGAGAGTGAAGTGGAGTAAGTATACTTTTTTTTTTAATATGAATGACGTGACGAGCTTGTCGTTCACCTGATGTTAAGCGACACCCCCGCCCATAACAGTTGCAGTGTGACTCGGAACTTTAAAATAATAAAGTTCCGCATGACACTGCACTGCGCACATCATCCGGAGACATCACACAGTCTAGTAATTAGATTACTACACTGTGTAATCAGGTCATAAAGTCTCATTTGCCCAGTAATTTCACTAGCTACAATGCCCTTCAAACCGGAACACAGTAGTGCTTGCAAACTACTGCTTGGCGGCAGAAAAACTGGCAAAGCGGTGGTACCTACCTAGACGAACTTTGCAGAAATGTCCTACCACCTACTTGGTAACGTACCACATATTGACATTATACTCAATTCTACATAAATATTTAAGTGCCATTAAATATAATAAAATAAACTAATGGACTCTCCTTTTAAATTAAAAGAATGTAATGTAAAAATTTGAGGGGTCAAATTAAAATACAACAATATATTACATATAAATATGTATATTATTTTTATTTTTTTTTTTATTTTAAAATTTTTTATTTATAGCTTTAAATGTACTGATGGTTGCTGTATCCACAAGAGCTAAATATACATTGAAAAAGGCCAATCTTCATGATTCTTAATCATGAAGTTTGGGAATGAATAGGGAATGTAGCAAATGTTAACCATGTGGATGTCATTAACTGCTTGTTAATATTCTAATTTAATTTGAACATGAAATTAATTAATATAGGCTTGTGTTACAGAATGACACATGTTATGTTGTGACTCGTTTTTTTTTATGAGTTGAATGACATGTCATGCTAATCGTTCACCTGATGTTAAGCGACATGGCTGCCCAAATCAAGATTTCATGTATAAAATTAACAGTAAATAACAGTTATCTAATGGCAATTTCAGAGCTAATAATTTAAAAGAAGATACATTAGGTATGTTATCTATCTTCTTTTAAATTATTAACAGTTGCATTGATGGAGCCCATCTTATAAAGATGACCTACACCAATTTCAGTTTTTTTTTTGTTGTTATGATTTAAATTGCTGCTCAATGCTCAATATACATTTTTATAAAAGTACCTAAATTATAATATTTGTAAATTCATGAACTCTCATGTACTTAGTGTTGAAATAAATATGATTTTGTGTTACCTTACTGTCATTTATTGAGTTCCTGTTAATCAAACTAGATGGCGAGATCCACTATCCTTACTGAATGCTCAGTTGCATTCAATAGATAAAGACATCCCTTGATTATTTTAAGATATCTAGGTAGGTACCTATTTGTTTTCAAGAAAACTGACATAAATTTTGTAATGAGATATCTATGTCAGAAAATATGAAAAATTACTAAATTACATCAAATAAAATATGTTGTTTTATAAAAATTATATGTATAATGATTTTAACTAGAAATGATAAAAAAAACTTAAGAATACCATTATAAGTGATTCACAAGCTACCTAAGTATTTGATTGAAGTGCTTGAGACACAAATCACGTGTAGTAGGTAGAGCTGTAATCAACTAAATAAACTATTTTATTGCTTTTTTTTAATTTGGTATTGATTTATGGGATAAGGATAGGGGTAATGAGCTGAATAAACAAATCAAAATCTCTGAAACATTTCTTTATTTCAGTGAAATGTAACAAGAGTCAGTACACACTAGTTACCAGCTACAAGGTAGTACAAGCTAGTTACACAATATTACAGGTACTCCTACAGACATGTACAGTGACACTCCAGACAATTAGCTCAAAATTTACAATAACAATCCAATTAGTATAATGAACAGTCTTATAAAATCAACTAGTCTTGTGGAGTACCTACCACAATAAAGAACGCAGGTACCTAATATACTAAATGGCAGATAACATAGGTCAAACCGCAGAGGCCATAATAAAATGTTGAAGTTGAACATAGGTCAATACAATAATATCTTACAATTACAACAAATGACGCCGTCAAATCTACGTCTCAAAATGGAGACTGGTGAAATGCGTCGTGTAGGCGTCGGCACGATACACATATACCATTTCGCGAGGAGCTCGGGCTCTTACGTAATTCACAAGGAAAATCTATCGATAAATAAAACAGCTGATTGTCCGCTCGCGAAGATCAGCTGTTTTAGAATACCTGATACACGGCCGCTGGAGGAAGATCCAAGCAAACTGCGCAGCACAGGATACCCCCGAGCCTATGCTCGAGCTTGTTAGCATCGGCCTCCGACACTTTACGCTTTTTAGGCAAAGGCTCATCTTCGTCGGGCTCGGTCGCCAGCGTTGGGGGTTCTACATCGCTCGACGACGGTACGGGCTCGGCCTGTGGTGCCTCCGCCATCGCGTTATTTCAATTGATAGGTATAAATTATAATATAAACACGAAAGAACACAACAATACAAAATTACGTTCGACCTCAGAGGCGAATGCGAACCACAGAACAGTCCACAGAGTACATTGGTAAAGAACAGTATAGCAAAGTACTCTGTGAGAACAGTCACTTTACCAATGTACTCTGTGACAGTCACTATCACAGAGTAGAGTACATTGGTAAAGACTAAGAGAGGTCTATTTCCGCTATGCTCTATGGAAATTAAAAAAAAGCTAAGTTGGAAGTCCCAAACTTGGATGAATTAAAAAAAAGAAGGATTAAGTTTTGATTGACATCGAACTGAAGCCCAAAATGGCGGACATATTACATATGTGTGCCAGATTAAAGTAGGGCGACCAAAGTAGGCTGCCTATGATGTGTGTGTGTGCGTATTCCGCTTATACGTACTGTTCTGTATTTTTAAATACGGAACCTTGAAAAGAAAATAAAAACACGTCAGTGTTGATTTGGCACTTGACATTTTGAAACTGAAAATGGTCTATTTAGATTTTCTCCTTTATTTTTATATAGCTGTTGGTTTTTATATTATTTTCTCACGCCGGCTTTCTTTCTTCTACATCTGGCGACCTAAGGATTTCGACCTGCAAAAAGGACATGTAATGGTTTTATTTGGGAGTTGGTACTTGTAACTAACCACAGAGTGACTTGTATTATTGTGTAGTGTAATTATTGTAGATAATGTTCAGCGCAAAGAATGATTTTATAACACAGCCGTTTAATTATTTTTTTAATTTTTTAAAAATAGTAGTAGAAAATAAATCTATATTTACTGGCATCACTAAGTGATGCATGGCAGCCCTACAGAAATCGAGCACCAAGGATGGGAATCAAGAATCAAAAAATCGATTAATCAGATACATTTTAAAATTGTGAATCGATTTGAATAATTATATTTTTAATCGCCTCTTAAACCCTATTGCCATTTTCTCATGTAAAATAAATAGTGCCGGAGGACTTTGACTCATTTCAGTTTAAAGATCTATTTTATGGTTTTGTATTCTTCTAACCACTTCTTAAAATAGTAATTACTGCCTAATTTGTGATCAAATTGTTTAACTGTAAATAATTTAACAAAAATAAAAATAGCGAGATTAACAGAATACAACAAGTTTGTATAATTGTTTATTATTTAACGTCATCACTGTCTGCTACATTTTTTAAAACCTATCTGTGACACTATCTGCTTGTTGTTCTAGATGGCACTACTATCTTTTTTATTTAATATTTTTGAATATAGATAGATAGATAGATAAACTCTTTATTGAAACACACAAATTATAAACAAAAGTACAAATTTAACGGAAGTGTTACAATTGGCGGTCTTATCGCTTTAAGCGATCTCTTCCAGACAACCATGCATGGAAAGGAATAACGCAAAAATATATGGACGGTGGTTTCCCCAAAAAGCTGTTCATAAACGTACATACTATACAATAATATACAATAAACATCATAAAAACTGCATAAACATAATACATATAATTATACATATTACATATTTTACATATTATACTTATATCAATAAAAATAAATAGATATATTCCTAAGTAAATAGCAGATAATTATTATAGGAATAAAAAGAGCTAAGTAAACAATAGTATCAGATAGCTAGAGCGAAAGATAAAACTGTTTAACGCGATCCTTAAAAATGTTCAGCGAAGGCGCTTGCTTAATGTCAGTGGGTAAAGCATTCCATAGTCGAACAGCTTCCACAGTAAATGAGCAATCATAGAATTTTGTTGAGTGTACTGGCATGTTTAGCATCAGGTTCTCCGATGATCTTAGAGAACGCATATAGTACCGCACTTTTGAACTGCAAAGAGCTTATGCAAAACAATCACTATGATTTAGAAGCTTGCAGTATTATTTCGACAAGTAACATTATGATCTGTCATTTTACTCCTTCTAATTAAAAAATATACTGTAGCGAGTACTTAGTTTACGTTACCCTTTCTCCAATGGTTCTTATCGCACTCAATGAGCTCCATAGGCATAAACATGGTATGATGGTATTTATGAATACCTACGATGCATCAGGCTAATTTAAAATAAAGGTAGAGCTAGATTTAAACTAAAATCTATGAATCGATTTAAAAATGTATGTTAAGTACCTAACTGTTATTCTAATCGCGAGTGTTTTAAGTCTGCTTTGTTTTAAGTATAAATTAATTTAAATATTATAAATTAATTTAAATATTATTTAAAATAAATTTAAATTTAAGTTTTTTTCTCTAATATGTGATTTCGTCAGTCAAAACGTAGATTTTTTTTCTCTAATCTGTGGTCAAAACGGAAGTACACAGTTTTTTTGTGTCGTCACAATGTTTTGGCTTAGCGCGAACCCTTTATTTTCCAATTTTTTAAGTGCAAATATAATAAAATCGGGGGTATAATTAAATATTTAATGTACATATTCGAGAATCCCAATAAATAAGCTTTCCATTGATATGTATTTTGTACCGGTTGGATGCCGAGTACCGTTAATGAACATGTCTTTTCTGATCTAGACGAGAAAATTAAAAATTATATTTTAAAAACCACAGCCGATACAGTGATTGAGAAGGAGTTGACGACAGCAAACGAGTACTCAAGTCGATATTGTATTATGATTTAGACGAAGTACGACTTATTGAAAAAATTGACCGACATATTGAAGAACAGGCTATGATGCTACTTTCACGGAATAGCTCAGATTTGGATGAAAGGTAGCCTCCCGATCCTATGCGTCATAGTCATGATTTTGGTCGACGATCGACCAATGATATGAAATGCGATATTATAGAAGAGGAAAATCGCAAATAATTGAATGATGCAGGCGAATAAAAAGGCCAAGGATATGGTGCCTACCCTTCCGTTCCTTTACATCATAGCCATGACTCTGGTCATAATTTACTGCACAAAGCTGTATAAATCTAGTTCGACCTCTGCAATTAGACCAGATTTGGATACCTACCTGGATGGCTGTTTTTGAATGGAGACTTTGGTATTATTATGACCGACTTTGCTGAAGATTTTCTTCGAATCAGCACAGGCGACAAAACGAGAATAGAAGAATCTAAATACAAGTCCGACAAAGGTATTCTATTGACCGATTACATACCTTACTAGATTGCTGGTTGGATTTATAGGAAACAAGATTTGGTATAATTTTTCTGACTTTGCCTAAAGCTTTCCTTCAACCAGATTACAGCTTTACTGAGAATGGATGGAGAGAGACAATATCGTTACTCCCATTATGACAAGATCACAATCCATCGCGATAAATAGTACTTATGAAGAGAATAAAGACAATAGAAGAAGAGAGGCGATCTCATGACAAATGATTTAGAGTAATTTTGATGTTCATTTAATTTTTTTGATATTGTAATTATTTTGATGTGACTTTGTATTTTATATACTTATTGATTGTTTTCCCTTCTTTTCGGGTTAGGAGGGATAGATAGATGATAGGTACATAGATCTACTTTACATTAAGATAAGGAATTTACTGTAAGCATGTTAGGAATATTTTAGGTGTTAATAGTTATTGTGTTGTTAAAACTTTTTATTGACGTGTTACTTTTAATTAACTGCGGCTTATGTATTTTAGAAATTAAGTTAGCAGATAACTTCAATTTTCTCTTGGGGTTTGGAGGATGTTCTGTATTTTTAAATACGGAACCTTAAAAAGAAAATAAAAACACGTCAGTGTTTTTTTATTTTATTTTTATTTATTTAATCCATAAAGATATACAACGGTTGGGTATAATATGCCTTAAACCTAAGTAGGGTTTGTCTAGACATATGGTTCTCGACAACTATCATCTAAGTAACCGGATTGAGTATCAGTCTTACAAAACATACCAGGTAAATTAAAGGAACAAATAAACAAACACTTGCGCGATGGCACAACACATATCTTGGCAGACGTCTGTGGGGCGATCACGGAGCCCTAACTAATTGTTAACGCTTATTATAATCCAAATGAGTACTTCAATAATTAACTCATTAGCATTACTTAGGTACCCTTTATAATATCGCACTCTTAAAACATAAGTGGCACTATACAAAAATGACATTTTTTAGTTAAGTATACAGTCAAAACGCATAAAACGAAACGCGTCTAATGCAAAGACCCCGGTAGCTCTAATGCGCCAAATTTTCGCTAGATGTCGCTAGTGTCACTTATGAATTTGTCACAATTTGACCAGTCGGTAATTGATAAACCGGCACTACGCCAGTTCGCGTCAAGTCTCCGGAGGGAATCTGTGCGTGTAAATACGCACAATAGAAAGCTAAATGAATAAACAATAAGAACGTTTAAAGAAAATAAGATATTTATTTTACAGCAGACAGAATGGAACCACAGAATACATGAGACAACGTCAAAAAAAACAGATTTATCAAAAACTCGAATAACCGACACTAGACTGCCTGTAACAATTTACTCATATGTATCAAAACCTCATTTCAACACTCCTCCTTAAATTGATAACAGTCCCACAGTCAGTTCACAACATTCTCTAATCACTGTCTCATTCATTCCTGCATCCATATCCATAACAGCAGTAAACTCATCTGTCTTCACCATTACTTGACCATCCAAGAAGCACACCATTCAAACTTGTCTTTTGGTAAAGCCTTTGTCAATGCATCTGCTGGCATTCGTTTGCTTTCTAAATATTTCAACTGAATCACTCCAGTACTCAAACATTCTCTAATGAAGTGATACTTCAAATCTATATGCTTGGTGTGACTATGGTGGACAGGATTTTCAGCAATTGCTATTGCCGATTGGCTGTCATTAAAGATAACGATCTTGGTATTTTTACCCGTTATCTCACACATCAATCTTCTCAAGAATATTGCTTCCTTTGCAGCTTGTGTAAGACTGATGTACTCAGCTTCAGTACTAGATAAAGCAACAACTTGTTGCTTTTTGCTCTCCCAAGATATTGCTCCTCCAGCAAATCGGAAAATACATCCCGAGTATGATTTACGATCTTGATCTCCACCATGATCTGCATCAGCAAAACCTTCTATATCTCTTCCAGTTTTTCGGTAACATAAACCACGGCTCTTGGTCCCTTTTAAGTACCTTAGTACTCTCTTGGCTGCTTGCCAGTGCTCCATCTTAAAGCAGTTGTTGAATTGGCTCAAAAAACTAACTGCGTAAGCAATGTCTCCTCGAGTGCACACTGCCAAGAACATCAATGATCCAATCAGCTGTTGATAAGGAATATTTGCCGGTGGACTGTAGTCCTTCTCTTCCGGTTTTATCAGACGCTGACCAGGCACTAAAGGTGTGGTCACTGTCTTGCAATCATCCATTTCATATTCCTTTAAAAGCTTCTCAATATATGCTTCTTGATCTATTTTAACATCTGTTGCAGTTTGCTTGACTCTCATGCCAAGTACTAGCTCTACTTTGCCTAAATCTTTCATCTCAAAGCTTCTCATTAACTGCTTCTTCAATTGTATTAACTCTTTTTCATTGTTCCAGAATAATAACAAATCATCCACGTAGACAGCGATCATTAACCAAGTATCACTAGAGTTCTTCATATAAACACATGGTTCATTCTCCAGTCTCTTAAAGTTATGTTTCCTCAGTACTTCATCCAACTTTAGGTTCCACTGCCTTGGAGCTTGTTTCAACCCATACAAAGATTTTTGAAGAAGACACACGTAATCTTCTTTCCCTTTCTCAATAAATCCATCTGGTTGAGACATGTATATCTTCTCGTTTAAGTCTCCGTTTAAAAAAGGCAGTTTTTACATCCATATGATCTACAGTAAGACCATGTTCTGCTGCTAACGCTAACAGCAGTCGTAGCGACCCATGTCGCACTACTGGTGAAAACGTCTCACTGTAGTCCTGGCCTCGTTTTTGCCGGAAACCTCTAGCGACTAAGCGAGCCTTGAAACGTTTATTATTTCCCGCCTCGTTTTTTATTCGAAGGACCCACTTTGAATCAATAACATTTTGTCCTTTCTCAGGTTTCACCAAAATCCATGTTTTGTTCTTTCTTAAGGCTTCTAATTCTTCTTCTATAGCCTTTTTCCAATCTTCTTTATATTTGCCATTCAAAGCTTCATGAACAGTTAATGGTTCTTCACTTATTTTATCTTCAATGGCCTCATACAGAACATAATCTGGAAACTCTTTGGGTTTTCTATTTCGCAATGGATATCTTCTTTCGACCTCAACAGGTTCTATCGAAGGTTCAGCCTCTTCGATAGCATCCATCCATCCTTCATAAACATCTCCAGTTTCGTCTACACTCTCTGGTTCCAATTCCAAATTTTGTGTTTCATGGGATATGTCTCCTCCATGAATGTCACACTCTTGAGATATGTCTCCTCCTTGAACATCACCCTCTGGTTCTGTTTCAGAATATCCAATCTCCTGAACAATGTTTTCTCTCTCATCACTTTCTCTAGGTTCCAAAACATTTGTTGGTGCAACATCGGTATCAGTTGGAACGGTTCCTGTCAAAGGTAGTATTGTAATAGGCGTAGATTCTTCTACACTTGCCTTATTTGTGTGTGTCTTATTCTCAAAGAATACCACATCTTTGGCTTTATGTACATGCTTAGTTGTTGGATCTAAAAGCCTATAAGCTTTTGACTCCTCACAGTATCCAACAAATATTAGCTCTTTGCACTTCGCATCCCATTTTTTGCGTTTTTGATCTGGAATGTGCATATATGCCTGGCATCCGAATACTCGCAACATGCTTAGATCAACTTTACGCCCAGTCCACGCTTCCTCCGGCGTCTTGCCCTTGACTGCTAGCGTGGGTGATCTATTCTTCAAAAATACCGCTGTATTAACAGCTTCCGCCCAGTAGCCTCTGCTAAGTCCTGAATCTTCAAGCATACTTCTTGCTTTTTCATTAATGGTTCTGTTCGCACGCTCCGCGACACCATTTTGTTCTGGCGTGTACTCAACCGTGAGTTGATGAAGAATCCCATTGTCTTTCATAAACGAACTCATCCGCTTATTAACGTACTCGGTACCGTTGTCACTTCTTAAAATTTTTAATTTCCGACCAGTTTGTGGCTCGGCAAAAGTTTTAAAATTTCTAAAAATATCGTAAACTTCGCTTTTGCGATTAAGAAAATAAACAAAAGTTTTTCTACTAAAATCATCAATCAGAGTCATAAAATACCGATTACCACCAATCGATGTCTCTGGCATAGGACCACAAACATCGGAATGTACTAGCTCCAGTACATCCTTTGCCCTAGTGCCTCCAGTCTTCTTAAAAGGTAATTTAGTTTGCTTACCTTTTAGACATGGTGCACATTGAAGTGCAGTTGGATCAGCGAAAGATACTCCAGTAGCCATACCATCTCGAAGTATCTTCATGTTTTTCAGTCCCAGATGCGCCAGTCGTTTGTGCCACAGCTCATATTTATCAATGACATTTGTAGCAAGTGCTGAATTGATGTCTGAAAACAGTTTAAATTTGTATATACCCTTATCAGGTTTGCATAGAAGTATCACTTCACCAGTTACATCACAATCAGCCTTGTCATAGATCTCGCATCCTTTATCTGAAAAAACAACTACAAAATTTCGCTTCACCAATGTACTTACACTGAGTAAGTTTGCAGACAGACCAGGAACATACATTGCACCTTTCACTCCAAACCTTTCACTCTCCACATCACCACATCCAACTCCATGCAGCGTCTCTCCATTCGCTACAACAATTTCTATTGGTTTATTTAATTCTCTGTAGTTCTCCAACCAATTTTTCTTCATTGTCATGTGTGATGACGCTCCAGAGTCAACAAACCATTCCTCTTCCTTCTCGTTTATCATGGTTCCAAAGGCGGTGTAAAGTTTCTGTCTATCCTGCTCTTTCTCTTTTCCATAATTTTTATTTGGGTTATTCGGACAGTCTACAGCTTTGTGAGGACCTCCACAAACAATACATTTTATGGGTTTGGTAAACTTTCTTTTTTTCTTTCTGCTTAGCTGCTTGGTTAAATCGTGTTTTGCGACTATTTGAGCTCAACGCTGTGCTTGTTGATGGCAATTCTTCTACTTGTAACAGCTTGTTCTTTACGTAATCAGTTGTCAGTATTATGTTTGAATTTTCAATTGCCATTCGCATCGGCGAAAATTCTTCCGGTAACCCTTGCAGCATCAGTGCAGCTAACAACTCATCATCGACCTCCTTGCCGATATCGGACAACTGTTGCGCTGTCATCATCATAGCAGTAACATATTCTCTTGTATTACTGAACATGGTTAGTTTTAGGCTTACGAGCTTTCCGAGTAGCCTGCACCGGTTGTTGATTCCTCGATCTTCATATGCGACCCGTAAGGCCTCCCAAGTCTCTTTAGCTGTAACAGCTTTTCGTACGTGCACCAGGCAATGTGGTTTAATCATTAAACATATCCTCGCTCTTGCCTGCTGATCTCTATTGCAACTAGTTGTATCAGTTACGGGTGGAGTATTACTCACGTACTGCCAGAGGTCTTCGCATATAAGATACAGTTCCATTTGAAATTTCCAAGAAGAGAAATTCGCTTGACCATCTAGTTTATCAAATGACGTCAATCCACTAAAATTCGGTACTCTCGCCGAATCCTCAGAATTACCCCCTGCATTCCTCGCGCTGTCATCTCTGTTATAATTCATCGTTAATTCATTTGAAAAACTTCCCAATAATCGCCCATAACCTGTGCGTGTAAATACGCACAATAGAAAGCTAAATGAATAAACAATAAGAACGTTTAAAGAAAATAAGATATTTATTTTACAGCAGACAGAATGGAACCACAGAATACATGAGACAACGTCAAAAAAAAACAGATCTATCAAAAACTCGAATAACCGACACTAGACTGCCTGTAACAATTTACTCATATGTATCAAAACCTCATTTCAACAGAATCCTTGTCGAGGTGAGTTAAAAACTGGCACTTTGTGTAAAGTGCCACTTATTTAATAAATTTGCTTTCGAATATTTACAGTGAGTAAATGCATAAGTGGCAGTTTGAATATAATGCCAGTTATTTAATAACTTTAGTGTGGATTTTGTTTTTATATGAATTCAATAACGGGCATTTTCTGTAAAGAGCCATTTAATCAATAAATATGCTTTCAAATATTAGCTGTGCGTAATTGCATAAGTGGCAGTTTCACTTTAGTGTCAGTTATATGTTAACTTTAATTAGGATTTTGTTTTTATACGAATTTAATAAGAAAAGGCTTTTTGTTTAAGGCATTAAACTATCATGGATCCGAAGAGAAGTAGATGTAGAAGGATGATAGCATTATCAACTCAGAACAACGATGACGATGATAAATCTCAAAATACTAAACCTGCTTCTAAAAGAAATTCCGATATTGTTGAACCCCTTTCAACAATGAGTGCGTCCGATTTGAACATCATGAGAAGTTCACCCTTAACTAGCACTTATCACAACCAAACTAACATTGACGATGGTGACTTTTCTCCCGCCTCAGACGATGATAGAACATACTTTCCATCAAAAAAAAAATGCCGGAGATCGAACTCAAGCTCGTCGTCATCGTCTTCATCTTCCAGCTCGTCCTCATCTTCGTCCTCAAGCACATCATCCAGCTCAGCTTCAGCTTTGTCTGTACAAAGTCCAAACACCCAACATATTACTCAAAGTACCAATGACACACGTAATAATTTCGACCCTTCTAATCCGGATGACGAAACAGAGAACACAAATAGTAACATGAATGACCAAATGCCAAACACTTTAAAAATTGATGACATTTCTTTCACTCAGATTTTTGAAGTTTCTAATAATAATCAAAGAAGTGATCATCTTCCTGCTGATTCGAATCTTCAAAGTGGTCTTGCTCCGAATGATGGTGATCATGTCGCTTCTTCCAGTCGTGCCGATAACGTCAAAATCATACATTTTGATACAATTGACACAGGAATGATGAACGATACTGCAAAAGAGGCTCCAACTCAGCCAGTTGATGTAATTACAAAAAAACGAAAGAAGAAAAATAATAAGATCGTTACTACAAATATTGTGAAGATTCTAAGAAATGCAGGCAAAAAATATGTTTCAAACTCAAAAAAGAAAACCGTTTATCCAGCTAAAACGATTAAGCAACCTTGTGGAAGTACATGTCGGCTGAAATGCGCAGATAGAATTTCTGAGGAGTCACGAAAACTTATTTTTAATGATTATTGGGCCATGGCCTCATTGATGCGACAGCGAGAATACATAGCTCGTAACATAACAGAGATAAAGCCTAGATATCAATATAAAAAGATTAATTCCAATAGAAAGCCGAAAATGGCTTTCAATTTCGATGTTAACGGCTCCAAAGAAAGGGTTTGCAAAACCTTTTTCAAAAATTCGCTGGATATTACAGATAGGTGCATAAGAACTGTAGTAGAGAAGAAAAATACATCAACTGGTGTTCTAGAAGGAGAAAAAAGAGGCTTGCATGGAAACCACAGAAAAGTGCCCGCTGAAATGATAGAAGAAGTGAAAAAACACATTAACAGCATTCCTCGCATCGAAAGCCACTATTTGCGCAAGCAAACTACCAGAGAATTTATAGATGGTGGAAAAACATTAACTGATATTTATACAGACTACAAAGAAGATTGCATAAAACACGGATTGCCTTACGTACACCTACATACCTACCGAAAAGTTTTCAATAACGTCTTTAACATTAGCTTCTTTGTGCCCAAGAAGGACCAGTGCGAACAATGCACAATATACAAGCTGGCCGAAGGTCTTCAAAAAGAAGTTCTGAAGGAAGACTACGAACGACATCTAGCAGAGAAGGAGAAAAGTCGTGAAGAAAAAGCTAACGATAAATTGAAGGTTTCAAGCAACTTTATCGTCGCATGCTACGACCTACAAGCGGTAATGACGATACCAAATGGAGAAGTATCAACTTTCTTCTATAAGTCAAAGATAAATTGCTTGAATTTTACTATCTCTGAGCTTGCAAGAGATAATACTGAATGCTTTTTCTGGGACGAATCGCAAGGTAACCGTGGAGCAAATGAAATAGCCAGCTGTGTCTTAAAATACTTGCAAAAGAAATCTTCTTTAGCTGACGAAGACTTAGATGTGGTTTTCTATTCAGATAACTGCTGCGGCCAGCAGAAAAATCAGTTCATCATCGGTATGTACATCTACGCAGTACTTAACTTGAAAATAACATCTATAACACACAAATTTTTAATCCGTGGACATACACAGAACGAAGGAGATGCAGCACATTCAACTATTGAGAAACAAATAAAAAGAATACTTAAATCTGGACCCATTTATGTGCCTTCCCAGTACGTATCCGCCATCAGAACTGCAAAAAAACGTGGCACACCATTCATAGTAAACGAAATGGCTTATAACAATTTCAGAGACATCAAACAACTGCCAGTTCCTAGATTGAACAAAAGTGTAGAAAGTGAAGTTGTAAAACTATCTGATATAAAAGTCATCAAAGTGGTGAAAGTTGAAGATGATAAGGTAAAAATTTATTATAAAAAATCCTACTTTGATGATTTCAAAGAACTTGACCTGGGAACCAAAAGGGTCAGTACAAGGAACCAGCGGACTCAAGAATTGCAACAGCTGTATAACCAAAAGTTGGATTTATCTGAAAGAAAAAAGAATGACGTGAAAAGCCTTCTAGATGCTGGTTTGATACCCAATTTTTACAATTCCTACTTTGATAGAGTTTTGAACTAGGTAGGTAGAGTAGTGAGAACGCCTTTAAAAAAACTGTTGATTTATAATTTGTAAGAAGAAGTTTTCGATAAGTTTGTTTTGTGATTTATGTGCGAAAATGTTTTTAAGTTACTGTTAGTTTATTAATACTTTTCTCGGTTCTAGAACTGACGTTAACGACTAAATTGCTAAAAAGCTTTACTGGTTTTTACGTGATTCAGTTTTTACAAGATTTTATAGTATGTACAAGATTTTGATACAATATTTTTATAATTACTTACAGTTTTTTGTGAAAAACTATATTTTTAAGTTACTGCAAGATTTTACTGACTCTTTAGATAATTAAACCTTTAATACGCTGATTTTTACGTAACTTTTACAGTTCCTACTTCAAAAGACTTTTAACCTTAGCAGATAAGTTGAAATACCGCTAATAATTGTACTGATTTAGTAAGTAGTAAGAACAAGATTTTAATATTAATGTTATTTGATAAAATGACGAAGTTTCTGTTATTTTGATAATACTTTTATCTAGATTTAAACAGATTTATTAATTATGAATATGTGTGGTAATTTTGACCGAAAACTGTGAGCATGTGCCAAATAAATATAATTCTTTATTATTTAAGTAGTTATATTGTTTTATTTCTCTCTTTTTTATCATAACAATGTAGGTAAAATAACAATTTAGAGGTCATGAAGCAAAAAGTTTTGAATAACTAGTAAACTATAACCGACACAATGCTAAACTTTTTTTTTAAATGCTTCTCTATTGATAAATAATCCATAATTTTATTGTACGCCACTGGATACTGAAACAGCGTTAGTTAAACTGCTATTTTAAGCCGATCACAAAGCTTTATTTATATTTTTTTAGTTCCATATCACCGATTCAATTCTTAAAAAAACTTAAAACGGCCATACTGTAAAATTAACATTTTCGTTTTGTGCCATTTATGTTCTAAGGGTGCGATATGTTATCTTTATACGTGGTACTGAAATTAAAGTTATTCAACCCTATTCAATAGGTTTTCCGATGTAGACATTTCATGTTGTCTATTTCAAATTATGTATAAGATCATGATTAACAATAAAAATTATTCTATTCTATTCTAAAATCCTGAAATTCTGAAAATAAATACATAACCAATACATCTACTAGTGCCAATACAGATATCAGTAAACTGAATGGCAAGAATTCTCCTAACACATAAACAAACAAACACTACAATTCATAATTAATGCAAATATAAGTGAATTGAATGAGAACAGTTCAAGAAAATTCTGACATCCTGAAGATATAAAACAAATGAGAAATTAATGAGTGAATTAATTGAACGAGAAGAGTTCTAGAAAATGTTACATTTTGAGAGAATACAATACATATTAATTACCTGCTACAAAATACAGAATCTGAATCAGAGAAATTAAAATTTGATGATTATACACAAGAATTTCCAATGTTGGGCAGTGTCAAATTGGGAAGAAAAATCCCTAAAATCGATGCGAACAAAATAATGGAAAGCATCCATGAATGGAATGATATTTCACAGAAAAAAGTTGATAATATGGTGGTCATCACAACATAAACAATGATTACGATAGCTAAGTATACATAACAATCTTTCAATAAGTATAACTATTTGTTATGCTAGTCGTAGAGTCGTGGGAGTCGTGGGGTCACAAAAAAGTCACAGATTAGTGAAAGAACAATGTAGTCAGAATGGAAAATACAGTAAATACAGAAAATACTTTGCAAAATACAGTAATGAAAATCAATACATGAGAAGGAAAATATTCAGAACGTAATATAATGAAGAAATAAATAAAAGAAAATAAAAGAAAAGCAACAAAAAAATGTAATTTAATGACAATCAAAAGTATGTCGATTGACAGAACTAACATAAAACATCAAGTACTTAGAACACACGAACGAAACACGAACAACGAATCAACGAACAACGAATCACTGCAGAAGAATACTTATTGAAATAAATGTCAAAAATCAAGTTTCATAAAAGACGTAAAGAACTATTTTAATTCTCCGAAGAAATAATTGGAGCCGTGATAGAATAAATGGTTAAACAAAAAAAAATTGTCGTGAGACAGAGATAAGAACAAATATATAGCGAAGTTAGGTACGAAATAGTACCTACCAAGAGTAGAATGGAGAAAGGGGCTCTAGCAAAGATACCAACCACTGACGCTAACGCCAAACGCTAACTCTAAAACTGTATTGAAATGACATTCGCTGCGGAAAAGTTAGCGATTTCCGAAATGTCATTTCAGTACATTTTGGAGTTAGCGTTTGGCGTTAGCTTCAGTGGTTGGTATCTCTGCTAAACCCCGAAAGTTTCCGTGACAGCGTGAGCTCAATAAGAGCTAAATATAAAGAAAAGAAAGAAAGAAAATACATTTATTCGTGACAGTAACACACACAACATTACACTACATAAATTACATTACAAAACAATATACACACAAACAGAAGCAGTGCCAAGCAGTGCAATGCTGCATGGTGTCACAAATGGGCCCCGACTCAGCATACAATAATATGAAATATTAATGATGTTAATTGGTATTCTACAGACTCTATAGTTAGTAAGTATAATAAAAATTAAAATGGCGTAAGCGGCTTGCAAACTGAGCTGGACCTCACACAAGACGCTGTCAACGTGACGGAAAAAAAAATCCAAAAATGCCGTCTTGCGTTGTAAAAAATTGTCGGAATAATAGCAGTTTAATTAAAAATAGTCAGGGGATCAATTTTCACAAGTAAGCTTGTTATTATTCCACTGATTTCTTCACTTTTTAATGAAATTATTTAGATCCAATTTAATACACAAAACCAACCAGTGCTGCCAACAATCAAACTTGCAAATTACCCGAAAGTGTGGGAGAATGACCAAATTGTGTTCGAATACAACATATTCACTTAATATTGATTATAATTGAGACCTGACTATAATGCCAATGCATTTTGTTATTACGAATGTGCATGTTTTTTCCTTTTCTTGAATGAATATTTTACCGGTAGTGTACCTACTAATTCGTGCATATTTGGCTGGTTTCTATGATGTAAAACATTAAAGTAGGTAAAAATACGAATGATGTGTTCATTAAACGTATTAGGCAACACCCTGGCTATGAATCTTTAGGCCAAATAAACAGATTTATTAACATATATTTAGATAGCACTATATAAACGCCCACCGAAAAAAGAAGGTCACTGTAATGGTTTTTATTAGGGATGCGCTGCACATGGATTTTTGAACCGAACCAAATAACTTACATTATTCGGTCCAGAGTTTACCGAACCGAATATTCAGCCGAACAATTCGGTTCGATTTATTTTACACGAATTTTTCCGTACGTTCAGTCGCTATAAAACTTTAACAAAGTTTCCACTGCAATGGAAACAATTTTTATTCCACTATTTGTGAAAAAACGATTTTTTTGAAAATTTTCTATGAAATGAATTAAAGTTTATGTATGTAATTAATTAAAAAAAAAACCCAAACAAAAAAACACACAAATAACAGAATCCTTAGAAACAAGCGAAATTAGATGCGAATTAGAAACAAGCGTGCGGTTTGGTCCAATGACAAATTAGATATTGGACCAAATCGCACGCTCTATAGGTCGGTAGTGCCCGTTAGGCACAAAATATTAGTTTTCTGGTGACCAAGCGTTTAGTGCCTAGATAAAGCATGTTATCAGTATCTAGAAAAACGATTAAAAAGTGCTGTGTTTTGATTATCTTAGAATGAGTTCCCATAAAAGATAATTATGGAAGTATTTAGCGGAAAGTATTAAAAAAATATTCGGTAATTATTCGGCACTTTTACCGAATATTCGGTATATCGAATAATTACCGAATATTCGGCGCATCCCTAGTTTTAATTCATCGTAATATACGGTACCTGAAAGATAGTCCATAAACTAGTAGTTTTTATAAAAATCAAATGAGACAAATCTTGAGGTATGAAAAATAAATACTACATGAAAATTTGACTTTGACTTGCTCGTGTAGCTTTTTACGCCAACTTAGGAAGTTTTTTTTTATCGGATTCGGGTAATTTTCCCCACATGGCAATTCTTTTTAATCTGACACACATATTTATGTGTCCGCCATTTTGTACTTCAGTTCGATGTCAATCAAAACTCAATCCTTCTTTTTTTATTTCATCCATGACTCACAATGACAAAAACAGAAAACAAAATATTGAAAATAGATGACAGTGTCATTTTGACACGGCTAGAAAATTATGTTCATGAACAGTACTTCCCCACTGCTCAACTAAATTGCTCAACTAGTTGAGCAGTTGAGCAGTAGGACATAGTTTGTATTAACGACCATTTTATACCCTATAGCTCAACTGTATTTTGCTCAACTAAGTTGATCAGTAGGTCATCCTGTTATAAAATTGTGCTTCTTCCCCACTGCGCAACCAAATTGCTCAACTGCATCAAGTTGAGCAGTGGGTAATACCGATGGCTCAACTGGTAATTCTCAGCAGTGGAGGATAATAGGGTTAGGGTCATATCGTCTGGGTTGTAAAACATCTGTGTCCAAAATATCGTAGTCGCAAAATCACTATGTAGCGACAAAGTCTAATTTGTGAAATGACTTATGCCATTGACAGATGTCACTTTTGACAGGTGTAACTTTCGATAGTGTCACTTTTGACAGATGTCATTTTGATAGATGTCACTTTTGACAGGTGTCATTTTTGACAGCAGATGTCATTTTTTTAGTTTTAAGTGTTCATGAACGTGCACGAGTGTTGGCAAATGGTTTTAATATTATAAAACCAGTAAAATATATTCGTTTTTGCTTCAACGGCCCTTTTTAGAGCCTTCAGTAAAATATCCTCCATTTTACTGTTGGCATTTTGACTGACAAAATATGAAACCTTTGACTTAACATAACCGTACAAATTATACTCACTTGACATTGGCAGAATTATTGCAAAAAAGCGATAGAAAGCCATTAAAGAAGAATAAGAAGATGATTCTTTTTTAGACAGATGTCGTATTGACAGGGTTTATTATTTAAAAACTTGCATCAACCAAACCACCTCAGCAAAACAATTTCTTTAAACTTGATATCTCTTAGAAATGCAATGGTTAAAGCGCTTCCGTTTTATCAATTCCGCAAAGCATCTTTAAAAAAATTTCTTTTTTTCTGTAATCATATGAAATAAAACTACAAATCTCATAATTACTTATTTACCCACAAGTAAGAAATTTTAAAATAAAAAAAACAAGTGTAATATCTTCTTTGCTCTTACAAAATGTTAACGAACTAAAAATCTTGAATTGCCCTTAATAGACGTCACCCAGTTTCTATGGAAAATGGAAAAATTGATGCACGCATAAAATATTTACTTATTTACGCAATAATAAACCCAACAATGAATCTCTTATTACATCAGTAAACTAAATTTTTACAATATGTGACAATAATAATGTCAATCAACAAAAAATGCTTTAAAAGGTCTCAATAGATTATAAGCAGCCAGTGCCGCAAGAGCAGTTGAGCAGTAGGCTATAAATCCGATTTCATAACAGGATGACCCACTGATCAACTAAGTTGAGCAAAAACCAGTTGAGCTATAGGGCGTAAAATGTTTGGTAATACAAACTATGTCCTATTGCTCAACTGCTCAAATAATTGATCAGTGGGTAATACCCACTGCTCAACTATCATAGTTGAGCAGTTACCAGTTGAGCTGTCGGTATTACCCACTGCTCAACTTGATGCAGTTGAGCAATTTAGTTGAGCAGTGGGGAAGTAGTGTTCATGAAAGGTAAAGGAAAAAATGAAATTTATTTATAGATATAGCAAAGATAAAAAGATGTATATTAATAGTGGTCTAGATATTCTAAAAGCTTAGGTTTACTAGATAGGTAGCCAAAGGTACTACCATATCCCCGGATTAAAATATTTTACAAGTAGGGTCTGACGGTTTTCAACATAGAATAACATATTTAACAACCTATTAAAATATTTTATAGATTTGGTGCTGGTATTCCCAAAGTTAATTAATTTTCACCTAATAACACCCATAAGGACTTGAGGAAGCAACTTACTAACAACGGCTCAACTAAGACATTATTCATCCAATTGAGTTCCAGTTTTTTTATTAGATAGCAAATGAGTTGCTCGTTATGTTTGCCATACATAACTTTTGCCTATCGTATATACTTCTACTTTAATTATAATAACGTAATTTAAAATAGGGTGTTTTAATCGATACAATTTCAATACAATTTAAAATATTTTCGTAACTGTACTGTTTAGCGAATGTTGTAATCAACAGTATTATAGAATATTTAATTATCTTTCATTTGACACCTCACACGTGTATACATGGTTCATAGAATCAGATATATCCTCAATTTTTAAATTATGGCGGCTACAATTTTGATGACGTCATAACTCCGGATTTAAATATTTTACGGATGGGGTCCCGATGGTTTTTAACATAGAATAACATGTTTAACAGCATACTTAAATATTTTATAGATTTGATACTGGTTGGGTGGTTTGGTGCAAAGTGAATTATTTTTTACCTAATAACACCTGTGCAAACATGAGGGAGCGACTTACTAACAAATGCTTAACTAAGACATTATTCATCCGATTGAGTGCCGGTTTTTTTTATTGGATAGCTGATGAGTTTACTTGTTATGTTTGCCATACATTACTTTTGACTATTGTGTATACTTCCGATGCTGTAATTAAAAATAAGTAGTTGTTATCGATTCAATTTACATAATTATAATTTAAAACATTTTTGTATTTATACTATTGAGCGAATGTCGTGTATTGCAGTATTATAGAACATTTCATTCTCTTTCATTTGACACTATTGGGTAAATAGAATCAGAAATATTTGCAATTTTAAAAATACGGCTGGCGCCATTTTGATGACGTCATATCTTCGGATCTAGGTACTTTACAGGTGTGGTCCCGATGGTTTTTGACGTAAAATAACATGTTTAACAACATACTATTTGGTGCTGGTATCACAAAGTGAAATATTTGGGCCTGTTTTGACCCTAAGCGGACGGACTATTCTGTCACGCGCGTCGGATATGTTGAAACATTCTGTACTGTGTACTGCTGTACATTCAAAATATGTCTCGCTATACCATAATAATATGAAAATATGCCATAATAATATATATATATTACGTACGGTATAGGTTGGTGTTGGTGACGTCACAGAAATAAATATTATAGCTGGTTCCGTATTATTTCGATGACTAGCAACTAGTTCAAAATACATACCACAGAATTCCCCCTATTACATAGGTCATAGGTATATATAAAAAGTCTTTGATACATACCTATGGCGAGTTTTTTTTTCAATCCCATCCGGACCCCACTAATATGCATGACTAAATTTTTTTTATTGGTTAAATTAATTATATTCCTCAAAAGATAAACATCTGTGAAAACAAAAATTAAATATTTCAAAAAATGACCAAGTTACAAGCATTTTAAAACCGGAATAGAAGGAGATAGTTCAAACGTTAGAAACTTTAAAAGCTTATTACTCCGTGATTTATTTACCGATTTTGCTTATTTTTTCAATGAAATAAGCATTCATTTTTAATCTTCTTTATGAAAGTAATATTTACTTGTTCATTTTTAATAGTAGTCATCATGCCTATTACTTGCCAACCCCTGGCTTATAGAGATCATCAATCAAAATGATATTATATTTGTACTGCTCACACTTATTGCTATGTCAGTGGCAAAGGAAAGAAACAAACATATTAAAACAACAAATTTAATTAGCTACACTTGTGATAAGTCCATATCATTTTTTCAACACTGTCAACTTTTTTTCTATACAAGTCTGTCAGATCATTCGCACACTGTGTCCACATTACAAAGTGTCCATAATATAAAAGTGGTACCTATGCTTGAAACAATCAAGTTCTCTCTATGCTTTAGTCTACATATTTTCTAACCAATATACCAAGTGTGCATTCTCAGTATACTCTTGTACGGACATTCTATGCTAAACAAGAACGTTGACTTAACATCTTCCATATGCGCTGCATGCACAACATATTGGGTATCACATGGAAAGACAGGATTACAAACGAGGTATTCCTTGAGAGAGCACAGCTGCCCAGTTTCACCACCCTGCTTAAACAGCTACGCTTGAGGTGGCTGGGGCATGTGCATCGCATGGACTCCTCTCGTCTTCCGAGGCAGGTCATGTTTGATGCAGTAGCGGACGCAAAGAGGAGAGTTGGGCGTCCTTTGCTTTAAAGACTGCGTTAAGCGGGATCTGGACTCTTTTAACATCAAGCGTGTTGAATGGGAGAGGCTTGCGGATGATAGAAATTGTTGGAGAACCTGCGTTAGAGAAGGCCAAAAGTTTCATGATAGAGCTTGGTTTGACAAGCTTGCGGAAAAGAGAGCAAAACGGCATGACAGTGACATTACTTCATCTGTCATAACACACGCCTGTACTACTGTACTGTACTACGCTTGATGACTACTATTAAAAAGAAGTATCTTTCAACACACTGCTTAAATAGTCTGTAATAGACTTAAAAGCCAATGATGATGATGACTCTAAGGTATTTTCAGAGATTGATTGACGTGACAAAACATTTGATCACTGCATTTTGCACATATGGGATTTGATCAGTAGAGCGATTATGTAAAGCTGTTACAAACACTGGGTTGATTGAAACACATTTGAAATAGCTACATGTGTGTATCGATAATTTGCGATTACGTAAGGGTTTTTATTTCTATTTCAATCGGTTTTTATCGATAACAACCAAAGTGAAGTTGCAGCCAACCCGACCAATTTAAAAAGCAAGGTTTATATAGAAAACGTGTTGAAATGACTAATCATTTTTATTTTGCTGCATTATACGGTTCTTTGGCCTATGTTTTTGTTGAAACAGGAAATGTCATTGTCATTGTCAATGAAAAAATAGAGTTATAATAATTGTGACCATTTGTGCCAGATTTCTGCCATTTGGCAGAACTAGCTCTCAAGTTTACTATTTTAAAAATGTGGCATCTTTCGGCAGATATGGGGGTTATTGATATTTTGAAGTAAAAATCGGAGGTCTCATAGCTGCAGCTCTTTATTAGTTTTAATAACTTAATAATATTAATTTGTAATTCATTCATCAGACTTCCTCACTGAAACTAGAAGAAACTAAATACCATACCTGCCGTGCGGACTAGAGGTAGTGCCTCACTAGCAACCATGTAACTAAGATAGTTTTCATCCGATCAATATCCTACTGCCGGTAAACTGGCGCGCTAATTGACTGTTATTTGTCTTTTAAGATATAAATAAAAATTGCATATGATTACTTTTTTATTCATTGGTCAGCCTCCAAAGGGCTGAAACATAAACATAAACGTCATGGGCCCTGTCGGGCACGCAAAAATTAGAAGAGAGGAGGATACATAACTATTGATAATCGCGTACAGCCAACGACGTTTTTGCGCGCCAACGTAACACGAACAATCGATCAATATTGAAGCCGCTTAAACAGGGTTGGGTAAGACGTAAAAATTATTAACCCGCGCGAGCCGGGTTGGGTCAACTAGCAATATATTATAAAAGACTTGAGGCATATTTCTTTGTTGAGGAAGATTTCTAGCCTATTTAGGGCAGAATCTGCAATTTAGATGGTCACACTGGATATAGTAAGTAAGTATTTTATGATTTACTACTTATGCGTTTACATTGCTTGAAGATGTCCAATGTGAAGAAAAACAACAATAAAAGTTCACAAGAAACAACCTCTAGCCTGTTTCTATGGAGAATGTAATTTCTGCCGTCATTTCGGCTGAAATCTATGTACGTAATCGCAAATGTTCATATCGATGAAATTTTTGTTCTGTCAAATCCTTTTCTGTAGCAAACTTGTTGCAATCGAACTTTTATTGACTTTGATTGATACAGAATGTCGTACATAATCGCAAACTATAATAAATACATATTTCTTAATGAAACTGATTGAAATAAAAGTTACATAATCACCCTACAGATCACTTTATCTAAAGCAATAATTAAATTTCGCAAGTAGGTATCATTCATTATCTATTCTGTGACAAATACCTGTCACAAGCATTTTTTAACAAGTCTTATTGCAATCTGATTGCTTGACGAGACTTACTAGATTTCTATTACTTCAATATCCATATAGTATTGTTTCATTAGATTATTTTCATATTTTAGATTTCTTGGCCAGTGATCCATAAGCAGGAATGACGGTGCCTTTAGTACCAGTGACATTGCTAGTAAGTGGCTGTTGCACGAGACCGGGCTGCTTGATGGTGGGTTTGTTAGATACATTAGGTGCTGCTTGATCCCACTTTGATTTCCTTTTTTTCTCATCATCACTCTCTGGCTTCTTAGCTACACCACTAATAAAATCAATCTTTGATAATTTTTCTTTCTTTTCCTTTTCTCTTCTATCCATTTCTACTTTTTGAACACGAGACAATTCATCATAATATGATTCTTTTCCCCATTTTAAGGGATCATAAATTTCTGGAGGATAATTTGTGTCTAACTCATTTATATCACAGAATTGAATAAGTTTTTCGTAAATGCTTGGGTTCCTAAAATTTTTCTTGTCTTGGATGATTTTGTTCATATCCAAGCCTTCAGTGAGCATGCGGCTGTAGAACCTAGCAATGTTTTCCTGGAGATCCTTGGGACACTTGCCAGGCGGCTCGGGCGGGATTGTGACGCCAGACCCATCATCGGTCTCCTCCGGCTCCAGGGGCAATATGGCCTCATCCGTGTCTGTCTCCATGGACAGGCGCCGCATGTCATCTTGGTTCTCTCCACTAGGAGACATCAGCTCGTCATCAGATACTAGTGTATCGTCCACATAAGACACGAGTCTTCTTTTAGGAGACACCGGTGCTGAACCTGGTTTGGAAGTCTCCTCGTGTTTTTTAGGGCTCGTTGGAAGTGAGTGAGTTTCTTTTGGTTCGTCTTTATTATCGGGTGTTTGGTCTTCCATATCCTCTTCACCTTCAGAGTCTGTGTAGGTCGCCGTGAGCGATGCAAGCGCTTGTGACGCCATATTCGATAAACTTGTGCTTTTTATCCAATTCTTTAATCTTAATGATAATTGCTCAATGCTCACTCACACAACACTCAACTCAAATAAAAAACGGAAATAAATAACAATGAAGCCAAATGAAAATGAAACAGTGTTGTTTTTCAGTTTTTACCAATATACTCTGTGGTTATGTTCCAATAAGAAAATCCTGAAAACAAAGAGTATATACTATATAATTAACTACGTCTGAGAATATCCAGTGGGTCTAGCAAAGATACCAACCACAAACGCTAACGCCTCACGCTAACTCCAAAAATGTATTGAAATGACATTCGCTGCGGAAAAGTTAGCGATTTCCGAAATGTCATTTCAGTGCATTTTGCAAAGATACACACGCTCGTTTTTCACGCTACGGAAATAGCCGTAGCGTGACCAAAATGGTAGCAAAATGGCATAGGTCACGCCAGACCCTTTTCCGCAGCACCGTAAGAAAAATGCTCGATTGTCTATGGAATTGAGCGTGAGCTCTAAATAAAAAAGTAAAAACTGAACACCAACAACAATGGCGGCGATAATTTGAAAATTCTGTGATTTGAAATAATTTAGTTCCAAAAGTTGAATGGTAAAATAAAAACTGCTTTTTTATTATTTTCATAATATTGTTCTGAATATTGCTGATTGCAAGCAAAGTTGTAAAATGGTAATAAGAAGTTTAAATGATATTACGGATATCACACATGGAGCTATTAAAAAATTTCATCCATGATACCTATTTATTTTTACGAAAGTAAAGCAAACTTGGTAAAATAACTTTTATTTTATTGTATTTTAGATGGATAGACCACGTGCAAGTCTGTCCCACAACAATCTGATGAGAAGGGGATTCTCATTTTTACCACTGATAGAGTGGCAACAGGCCCACAACCAGGGCATAATAACTTAAATAGAAAATAGCCCCACCGTGAAATAAATGTAGTGATCATGTCGTGAGCGTTACTAGTTAGTGTCCAGTGTATTCATTTGGCCCAATACTTCGCCAACACGCAATAAATGTCGCTTGATAATCTTGCGTTAAGCAGAAATAAAATAATTCGTAAAATAGCCCGCGTTATTCCGTTGTATGAGATGAGGCATCAGGGGGTCTAGCAAAGATACCAACTGCTAACGCTAACGCCAAACGTTAACTCCAAAATGTACTGAAATGACATTTCGGAAATCGCTAACTTTTCCGTAGCGAATGTCATTTCGATACATTTTTGGAGTAAGCGTGAGGTGTTAGCGTTAACGGTTGGTATCTTTGCTAGACCCCCTGTACTGTAGGTATTATATTATCTGGGGTAATAGCTAGATTTTACCTTATCTCAACGACTTTAACACGAAATTGATGTAGATTTGCTTCACAAAATCACGAAATCCAACAACAAGTTATCGATCGACAGGTTCGAGTAGCGAGCGTTAACATGACATGCATGAGTTCGGGTGGCCGCGCAGGGAGCGTGAACGACTACGACAAAATTAGCGATAGCGTTTGTCAAAAGCTAAACTTAGGCCTTAACACATCACGCTATCGCAGTGGGCGTTATCCACGTTGATGTTTGCGACCGAGTTAGCGTGACCCGATGTCGCTTATCCGCAGGGACTGTCATCCCCATACATTTTGGCGTTAGCGTTAAGCATTAACGCCAATGGAAAGGGGTCTTTGCTAGACCCCCAGCCCCCCTATTACGAAGGAGTTAGCAGCGATGATGACGCGCGTCTGCCGCTCAACTGCTGTCAAAATTGTATGAAATTGACAGCAGTTTAGCGGCAGAATCGCGTCAGCACCGCTGCTAACACGTTCGTAATAGAGGGGCAGGTCTCTGGGACTACGTAGTAAATTATATACTTATTTCTCTGGGCTTAGAATGGACTATAAGTATAAGTTCCTTGACTATGACTAATACTTGACTTAAACGTGAAATATTCTATAAAACGATGAAAAATTACAATATTTGACATTGGCTAAATACACTATGCGTGGAGCCCAAATCTACAAAAAATGCCATAAGAATATCGAATATCAGTTGACATTTGACAATGATAACTAATAATATTGACATTTACTTACAGCTTTCTAGGGACGTGCCTAAGGAGGTGAAAATCGATTTTTGAAAGAAAATTAATCGATTTATTTAAAAATCGGTTTTTGTATACCTACTACCTTGACGATTTTTCAATAATAAGTATCAATCAATCAATCAATCAATGTATTTATTTGCAAGAATATGAGTACAGCTCTCTAATATTCCACCGTATTGGCATGCAAAACTAGTAAAACACAATTAGAATTTAACTACATCAAGAATTTAAATTAATAGGAGAAATAATCAACAATAATTCATTAAATTCAACACATAATAACTATACAATAAATTCAAAAATATTAAAATGTCAGTTGGGAACACACACATTAAAATACCCCTTCACCAACCGATACAATAGCAATAGAGTACTGAAATTAATCACAAGAACTTATCATTTAAATACTCCTTAATAGTATAATAGCCCTTATTGCTCAAAAATTCAAACAGCTTTCTTTTAAACAGTTCGACATCTAAAATCTCCAAAATGTATTTTGGTAAATTGTTGTAAAGTCTTGGGGCCATACTTAAAACACTCTTGTCATGTAAAGCAGTTTGATGAGAAGGCATACAAATTTGGTTTCGAAGCCGTTTACTTTTTGGGAAGTACCTGCATAGGTGAATGTTTCCCGCTCGCTTCGCTCGCACTTTTTTTATGCTTGGTTTGTTTTATGTCATTTAATTAAGGACTTTTTTTTACAGTACTACTCCCACGGAACTACTGGGGGGTATAAATAAATTAATAAATATGTGTGGACATTTCACCATCTAGCCCCAAACTAAGCATAGCTTGTACTATGGGAACCACTGGATAACTGATACAATACTTATATACTTTTTTGTTTGTAAACACATACATAGAATACAATATAACGCCCAAAACAAACATCTATGTTCATCACACAAATATTTATCCTGGGTAGGAATCGAACCCACAGCCCTCAGTTCAGAAGATAGGAATACTACCAACTGAGCTATCGGGCCCGTCATGTTTACTACGCGCATGAGTAGGTATCGTTCCGATCCAAAAATCGACTGGATCGTATGCTCTTGACCCGATATTTGAAAAGATCGGACCGGATCGACGCATCCCTATTACATTTGCAATTTTGCAAATTGGGGTGCAGAATTATTTAATTTAGACTAAAAATTACGTTTTGCAGTGAAATGAAGTAGCATAAGTAACGACGCTCCTTTAGGATTTCACCTGAATGCGAATCCTTACTAGTACACAGTACTATGGCGACACAACCAAGAGACTCTACGGAGTTTCCTCCCGAAATAATTCTAAAGCCTCTGGCGCTGATCGGGCTCTCGGGGCTGGATGCCGTCAACAATGCTGTGCATAAGGAGATATGGGACGCGTTTTCAAACAACAGGCGCGCTGACCGCACGCCTGTACGCTTCAAGCTGCTCAACAACACGTTCGAATTCCCCGTCGTCAAACCCAAGAGAAACTCCTACGAGTGGTACATCCCCAAGGGTATACTCAAAAAGAACTGGATCCACAAACGCATTTCGCTGATTCCTGCCGTCGTAGTGATATTTTACGACATGGACTGGAACGACCCACAGTGGAACGAAAAGATCATCGAGTGCGCATCCAAGGTGCAGTCAATCCGTGCGGCCGTGGAGGGACACACTACGCGCGTTGCCGTCGTGGTCATTCAGAGCCGCCTCTCACCGCCACCCTCTGAGTACATGTTGGGCGCTGAACGCGCGCAGGCCCTCTGTGCTGCATGTGAGATACAGTCAAAGTCTCTGTTTGTGCTTCCGCACAGTGACCATCTCATAGGCTACATTGTACGTCTGGAGAACGCCTTCTATGACATAGCACAGAATTATTATCATCATGAAACTAAAAACATCAAGCAGCACAGGGATCACCTAAATAAAACAACTCATCAATATTTATTTGTCAGACATCAGTTCAAATTAGGGTTCCTCAATGAACTGAAGCAAGATCTGAGCACTGCACATAAGCATTACATGCATGCTTATAACAATATGCTGGAGACAAGAACGGTAGATACCAACACTCATGAGGTTAGAACTGTTGCTGGTTACATCAATTACAAACTGTGTAAGCTGTTATTTGCTCTTAATTTGCCCAGAGATGCTATTGCTCAACTTAAGTCTCATATTGAGAGATACAAAAATAGAATTGGATCTACAGAACTGTTGTTTGAACATTATAGCTGGATAGCTAGACAATATAGTGCTTTTGGAGAGTTGTTTGATGAAGCAATTCGAGCAGGACTGCCCGCTATACAGTCGCAGCATCCTGGCTTCTACTACCAGCATGCTGCTCAATTCACAGTAAAGAGGCGACAGGCAATGAGGTCAGTGTGCAGTGAAGCTCTCCAGTACCCTCCAGGACCAGATCCCATGGAGGGTATTGTAGAGTTCTATGGGCAGCGTCCGTGGCGCCCGGGCAGGCTTAGTGCTGACCCTCATGATCCGCAGAAGGAACAGGCAGCCATTCTTGCTCTGCAATATAATGAGCGCATCTTTAATCACTCTGCAATGATCATCAGTTTCCTTGGGTGTGCGATCTCACAGTTTAAAACATTCCAGTCCCCCAGGATGAGGAAGCAACTGGTTGTTGAAATGGCAAATGAGTATTATTATTCTGGTGACTATGGTAAAGCGTTGACTCTGCTATCTCACATGCTGTGGGACTATAGAAAAGAAAAATGGTGGTTCCTAGCTTCACATGTGCTTAATCGAGCCCTGCAGTGTGCTTACCTGTCTGCTAAAATTCAAGATTACATTCAACTATCTGTTGAAGCATTATCAAAGTACATTCAAGTGCCAAACAATGATAAAGATAGGATATTCAGGAATATAATGTCAGTTCTCAATTTGAACATTCCTGGTTCTGAGCCAGATTTACCAACCGCTTCTCAGAGCCGAGCCCTGGAGCTGTGGCAAGAGGTAGTGCAACAGGAGCCTCTTACTGTGCCCGTAGACATGGCCAATATATCTAGCTTCTTGGAAGTAAAACCAAAGTTCAGGCAACAGAAGTACAGAATGGATGAAATTATTGAAGTGGACTTGTATGTAAGATTATCATATTCAGCAGCTCTAGAGGTAAAAAAGGCTTTCTTAACAATATCTGGCCCTACAGAAACTATTGAAATACCTATAGTGGATGGTAATAGCAGCACCATACAATTGGAGGGTGGTAAAGTAAAGAAATTTTTGTGTCAATTTAAGTCAAATCCTCATGACAATGGATCTGATTTGCACATCAAGAATGTCTCCTTCGTCTTAGATAATAACAGAAAGAGAAAGATCATACTGAATTTTAAAATGGGTGAAAAAGTAGTAGAGTCCATTATGCATCCAGAACTATTACATTTCATACTAAGTCCTAAAGCTGATTTTGAATTTGATTGTATTGTGCCTTTGACTGTGACCTCGGTTACCTCTAGGGAATGTCGGATATCAATGGATGTATCAAATCAAAGTCCTGCTCTCCAAGGAGAATGGTTCATTTCAACATTTACAATTACTAACAATGAAGATCACCCTGTGTACAGCTTAATGCTCACTCTCAGCCTGCTGGGCTCCCCTGACAACCCCAATCCAGAAACTGTCACAGAACTCAGTTTAAAAGAAGGGGAATCTCAATCTCAGCCATTAAAAATTGATGTTGGAAATGTAAACAAAACATCAAGTTACACAAATGTATTTTATTTTAAAACAAGTAGGACTGCAACTACCACTGTTCAGATAAAAACATCTTACCTTATCAATCTTCCAGAAATATCCAAGTTAGAATGTGTTAAAGATTTCACAACGAAAATTACTGTGATCAAGCCATTTGAAGTGACTACAAACTTTGTAGCGATGAACTTCAAGCCCATCTCTAAATGCTTCACCGATGACCCATTTATTGTGATGCCCCAGATAAAAAATTTAAGCCCCTGGGATCTTTTGATAATGGATACAGAACTGGAGCTGATGGATTGCTACAGCTATGGTGATGAGAGCAAGCCTCTATCTTGTGTTAGTAACCTTGAAGTGGCAGAACAAAATATTGCATCAGATGCAATTTGTATAAAAGCAAAGTACAAACCTAAAGACAACACTACAAGAGTGGGACTGTACAATATAACATGGAAGAGAACCAGCAACACTACGGGACAGCGAGTGATGAGCAGTATTGCTCTGCCAGGGCTGCCTATAGACAACTGCCCTGTTGCTGTTGAAGTCAACTATCCTGAGATTGTGCAGTTGTTGAGCTCTGTGCCTCTTAAGTGTACATTGATAGGGAAGTCCAACAAACCAATCCAGTTGAGTCTCACAGTGGAAGGCACCGATGCCTATATGTTCTCTGGCTACAGACAGATGACTGTGACGGTACCACCCCATGGTACAGTAAATCTCTGTTACAATATCCATCCTCTGTTTCCAGGCAATACCACCCCTCCCAGGTTAAAAGCCACAATCATTGGTGAAAGTTCCAGTCAAGATGTAGTCAGTGAAATGTTTGATAAAATCTTCCCAGAGAATATATTTGTTATGCCTAAGTACAATAAATGACTTGCATAAGACATATAAGTCATTTTTAATAAAATAACTATTGTAAATAATCATGAACAAATATTGTTTAAGTTTTATTGTAGATACCTATTTAATAAATTCAGTTTCTTGTTATATAATGTATTATTGAAAACAATGCTTTAATTGGTCTTTGTTTATATTTCTTTATCTGAATGAACATATTGCAAAATCAAAATGGTTCCCTTACTTTCATGCGAGTGTGTAAATATAAATTGATTACTATTTATAACAATGAAACCAACAAAGAAAATCCACATGCATACATAGTATTTTTATTACAAAACTAATCTTTACGAAGTTCAAATTTCTCTTCTTGAATACCACTTGCTGTGATTAATAGAATGTAAATGCAATCTCCTGTATAGATATCTCGCTCAGCTGCACTGATAAAGACATCCTTGAGCAGGGATAAGGCTTTCTCCCTAGGCAGAGGTGCCTCTGTCACATTCTGCATATTCTTGAGTCCGATCTGGTTGTCAAGTAGTGGTTGTAGCTGTGCGCCGGCCGAGCCACCCGCGCGGTACGTAGAGCGCTCGCAGTGGCCAATAGGGTCATAGCTGTATACGCAGCCGCGCCCGTCAGCGTCCAGCCCCGCCAGCACGTTGGAAACGTAATACGGGAAAAAGCGCTTATAGTACATCATAGTGGACAGCATCTGCGCCACGGCCGGTGTTGACATAGACTTGTTGTGTTCGTGCTCGTACATCTGCAAGCGCGCCTGCAGCAGCCGCGTCAGCGTGAGCGTGTCGCACCAACAGCCCGTGGCGCCCAGCACCGTTCGTTCCGATAGCTTGAACAGCTTCTTTTGCTCCCTCGTGTAGATGGAGAAGCCAGTGCTGAGCCGAGTGTCCGCTCCGATCACGGCGTAGTCTTCGCCGGCGATGGCCACAATGCTCCCGCCGTTGTCCGCATATGGCTCGAAACGGTGCTGTGTAGCCCCAGGGACAGCATATTCAGGGAAGTTTTCATTGACGCTCAACATCTTATCTATGTGACCACTAAATTTATTAAATAAAAAGGTAATAATAAATTTTAAACGAGTTCGAAGGCGACGACTCAGCAAACAGTCGGTCGTGTCGCTTTCGGTGATATTGCAAAAATTCTTATTTCTTATCAGTGTTGCCAACGATGCCGGGTCTGATTATCGCCTTTTTTCCCAGCTTAAAACGCCCCTTAAGTAGCCTAAAGTTTTTAAAGCAAGTTTTTGACGAACTTTTAATAGCTGTCTTCGCACGGGTTTATTAGTATTACGACTTATTTCAGTATAAAGAAAGAGGGGAAAAAGTATAAATAGGTGAAGGTGAAGGCACATCTGCCTCCATTTGCCGATTCATCATTTGCCCTTATCTTTCTCCCCCCTACTCTCTTCATCTTCTATCCTGTACTGTGAGAACATAGTACAGGATAGAAGTAGCTATGGGCCTAATACTGAAAATAGGATGTCTGTAATTTCTGAACCACAATATTTTGTCAGTCAAAACGCCAACAGTAAAATGGTGGATATTTTATTGAAGGCTCTAAAAAAAGCCGTTGAAGCAAAAACGAAAATGCATGGTTTTATGATCTTGAAACCATTTGCCAACACTCGTGCACATTCACGAACACTTAACGGATAATAATCCACCCTTATTACACATTAAAGTTCAAGATACACTAGTTTTGAAAAATAAATTCAAAATTCTCAACCTCCATTGTCGGATTTTCTTCAAAGACCACCTTATATAAAGTTAAACACCCATGAGGTAGTGATTGACTGACTGATTGACATCATTGATCTCGGCCGTGAGAAGTGCTCTGTCAAAAGTAGATGAACTATACACTACTCAACATAACAACAGCTGTAGTACTGGTTCAATCATCATGAGAAGCGGTCCGTCAAAAGTTAGTACGAGGCTGTATAGGGATCGGCCACGTGACCCCGGGAAAAATCTGACATTACCAGAAAGTCGTCTCCGAGATGGAACAGGTCAACGGATCTCGGAAACTATAAGTCGGATGGGTGTTCGGTTTTAACTAAAGTTGGAGTAGACCCTGGGGGTCTAGCAAAGATCCCTTTCCATTGGCGTTAATGCTTAATGCTAACGCCAAAATGTATGGAGATGACAGTCCCTGCGGATAAGTGACATCGGATCACGCTAACTCGGTCGCAAACATCATCGTGGATAACGCCCACGGCGGTAGCGTGATGTGTTGAGGCCTAAGTTTTGACAAACGCTATCGCTAATTTTGTCGTAGTCGTTCACGCTCCCTGCGCATCCGCCCGAACTCATGCATGTCATGTTAAAGTTCGCTACTCGAACCTGTCGATCGATAACTTGTTGGATTTCGTGATTTCGTGAAGCATCTCTACATCAATTTTGTGTTAAAGTTGTTGAAATAAGGTAAAATCTGGCTATTGCCCCAGATAATATAATACCTACAGTACAGATGCCTCATCCCATACAACGGAATAACGCGGGCTATTTTACGAATTATTTTATTTCTGCATAACGCAAGATTATCCAGCGACATTTATTGCGTGTTGGCGAAGTATTGGGCCAAATGAATACACTGGATACTAACTAGTGACGCCCACGACATGATCACTACATTTATTTCACGTTCGGGCTATTTTCTATTTAAGTTATTATGCCCTGGTTGTGGGCCTGTTGCCACTCTATCAGTGGTAAAAATCAGAATCCCCTTCTCATCAGATTGTTGTGGGACAGACTTGCACGTGGTCTATCCATCTAAAATACAATAAAATAAAAGTTATTCTACCAAGTTTGCTTTATTTTCGTAAAAATAAATAGGTATCATGGATGAATTTTTTTAATAGATCCATGTGTGATATCCGTAATATCATATAAAACTTCTTATTTCCATTTTACAACTTTGCTTGCAATCACCATTTAGAACAATATTATGAAAATAATAAAAAAGCCGTTTTTTATTGTACCATTCAACTTTTGGAGCTATATTATATCAAATCACAGAATTCTCCCTATTTTCAAATTATCGGCGCCATTGTTGTTCAGTTTTTACCTTTTTATTTAGAGCTCACGCTCAGTCCAGAGACAATCGAGCGTTTTCCGTACGGCGCTGCAGATTAGACGTCTGGCGTGACCTATGCCATTTTGCTACCATTTTGGTCACGCTACGGCTATTTCCGTAGCGTGTGCGGAAAAACGAGCGTGTGTATCTTTGCTAGACCCCCTGGGATGTTTCCAGAGAAATAAAAAAAATGGGGTTGCCATACAAAAAAATTAAAATCCCTTACAAAATGGAAACGCTTATAAATCGAAAACGGTAAGACATAAGTGGGTAGCGTTCGACTAAATGTCATAGCGGATGACATGGGCTGTCAGTTGGTTGTCATGAAAATCCAAGATGGCGGATTCAAAATGGCGGCCATTTTGAAAGTTGGTCCGAGGGTGATTTTTTGCATGGGGGGGTTTTCGGGGCCGTAGATTCCATATTTGAAAAAATATTTTGGATTCCACTATTTTTAAAGATGGCTGCCATACAATTTTGACCACTTTTATGCACACTCGTATCAACGTGTACCAGGGGGTCTAGCAAAGATACCAACCACTAACGCTAACGCCAAACGCTAACTCCAAAAATGTATTGAAATGACATTTGCTGCGAAAAAGTTAGCTTAGATTTTAGTGGTTAGTGGTATCTTTGCTAGACCCCCAGGTGTTTTTAGAAAAAGTCACGACTTGGTCTTTCGACCTTACGTCGTTGGGACAGTCAACGGCCTGGCTAAACGATACGAGATGGGTCATGTGCGTTTTAAGGAAAGTCATAGCAAATCCTGGGACAATTTTGGAGCGATCAAAAAAATTCAAAATAGCGGAAAAAAAAATCTGTCATACAAAATTTAACCGCAAATGACGGCGAAACTATGTCACTTTAGTATAAAGAGCTCAAACTAATATTGTTTCGAGATCGGAGGGGAAGATAATCAAAAATGGCAGCTGTAGACGTACCGACTCATAGTAAAAATTATCCGATCCGAATGAAAATCGATATCTGAAAATCCCCCGGTATACTTAGTAGGAATGTGTCAAAATTTTTTTGATACCGCCATTTTGAAATATAGCATATGATCAATTTGACTTTTTTAGGATTTTTAATTAGCAATTGTCGCTGAAACTGTGAGACTTTTGTAAGGGCGATTTGTTCATATTGTACGGTACTGAGAGGAGAAAACGGTGATAAAACATTTTTTTCAAAATGGCGGACTTTTAGTCCGAAAAAAACATGCTCCGATCGGGATAAAAATCGATATCTGGGGGTCCCAAAGGATGCTGATCAGCATGAGTTGGTAAGTTTGGACATCTGTCATTTTTCAATATGGCCGTCATGCATATTGGTGTTTTCGGTTCATCACCTACACCTTCAGACCAAGATATTGACAGATGTCAGATTGACAAATGTCATAATTTTGACAGGTGTCAAAAGACACATTTTCGACAGATGTCAAATGTCAAAAATATTTTCAAATGTCAAATTTTTATTTCAACCTACAAAATGTGACGACGGGCCTCTAAATTTTTGTTAGATGTCAAATGTCAAATATTTTTTTAACCTATAAAATGTGACGACGGTCTTAGTGAATTGTCATTGCTATAAGTGGTCGGTCACAACCAACACTTGCAACTGCACACTTGTACCGTGTGCGGGCCGCATGCGGCCCGCGCACGGTGCAAGTGTGCCACTTTCATCCTTCGCACGGTGCAAATGATACTGTCAACTCAAAGAAGATGGCCGCCATGCTAAAGTCAATTTTATTATCATTTGCTATGAAAAATACCGCCGTTTTGTACTTGTACTTGCAAAATTTAAAGTTTAGCACAAAGTATAAGACTTTTAAAAATAGAACAGCCACGAAAACACCCACGCGGGCCGCTCGCGGCCCGCGCACAAAGCAAAGTACTAGCTCACATTATATAAAGCTAAAGAGACCACCCATGAGATACCCATGAGATAGTGACTGACTGACGGATTGACTTCATTGATCTCGGCCCTGAGAAGCGGTCCGTCAAAAGTAGATGAACTATACACTACTCAACATAACAACAGCTGTAGTACTGGTTCAATCATCTCTTTGGATGAGCATATGATTAAAATTTGAAATAATGACACAGAATTAATAAAAGTGTTTCCCTATTACCGTTTTAGTAAACAATGCTTTAAATGAGGATTGGTTTTGTTTGTTCACAGATTCCGCCAACCATCATGACCAACATTACCTACTTCGATGAGTTTTGTATATATGTCAGAAATAGGAGGGACTGACTGCAGTATTGGGGACGTACTCATTTCTTGGAATTCGTTGGTTTTCATAATAAAACACTTCTTCGATATTCAAAGATTTATTTACTTTTAAACCATGTGCAAAATCACACTTGATTGATTAAATATACAAATATTGTATTCAGGCGAGAACTTAAACACTTTTAAGACTAGTGGTTCGCTCGACGTCCGAACGCAGGAATGCCCGGTACGCCGCGCGCCGAGCGCTTCTATTTTACGCTCTCGCTCCTCCACTAGCCGCCTGATTCACGGAGGGGTGGGGCTCAACGACGTAACCGTTTGAGTCGTTTCACAACCATTAATGTTTTTATTAAAGCTTAATTCCGTTGCGCCGACATATAGAGAAAATATTATATGAATAATTTTTAACTTATAATATATATTTTGAAATATATCTATGATAAATAAATACATTCTTATTATTTCTTATTAATCTTACTTTACGTTCTGGAATAACATTACGGCAATAAATGAATTAGCATAATTATGTTAGGGCGGAAAAACAATCGACAATACAGAAACCAGTCAATCTAGCAAAGATCCAAATTACTAACGCTAACGCCTCACGCTAACTTCAAAATGTATTGGAATGACATTTCGGGAATCGCTAACTTTTCCGCTGTCATTTCAATACATTTTTGGAGTTAGCGTGAGGCGTTAGCGTTAGCAATTGTGATCTTTGCTTTTGTAGTTAGCGTTTGGCGATAGCGTTAGCGAGAGGTAGCTTTGCTAGACCCCCAGGACAAATAAATGAAAGTGGACAAGAAATTTTACAATTATAGACCGTTCGCCATAATATGTTTTACTTGCGTATTTTTAAATAATATAAATAGGTACATCAGGGGATCAGGGTACATCGATTTGTAAGTAGACACTATTTGCTGTTTCTTTTTAGTACCTATAAAGCGTTAATTTCGAAATGCACTTTGTAACATTGTAAAATTGTCATGGTAATGATTAGTGACTTCATAGTTAATAAATGTAAATTCCTACTATTCCACAGCATTTAATCATTCATTTTATTTTTTAAACTATCATAATTATTTTTCAATTAACAGTTCAGTATTTTTTATTGTACTGAGTACAATAAATACTGAATACAGTAAAACAATTAAGTAATAACTAAGTGAATTGAGGTCTTAGTTATTTTAGGTGTCCAGTTTCTATTAAATTAAAAGTCAGTTCAGCGAAGTATTGATATCAATAAAATAGCGATTCATTACTATTTTTTAAAAATAGTTACGAAAATACTCTAATGGACCCTCTGGTTACTCTGTGTATGTAACAAAACCACAGAGTAGATAACAGTGTATTTTTTTCTCTAATCTGTGCGGAGCTGGCTGTTGCGTGTCTGCTTAATTGCTTATGTGTGTCAGTGTCAAACTGCCGTGGCTGACTGACAGACGTGCGTGACGTGTTCTTTTTCATTTCAGCGAGTGTTGCCAACTTAGCTCTTTTTGAGCTAAATTTAACTCTTTTTGTCCCATAGGCAGCTCTAAAAATTGTCTTTAGCTCCTTTTTTGGAAGGATTTTGGCTCCTTTTTGTTTCATTAGGTACATACTTTTTTAGGCAAATGCTCCAATGTAGGTCATCACTTACCTTCAGGGTGAGAAAGTGGTCAAATGCTATGCCTATAAGTTATTACAAATAAAAATACTCATTAGTTTGCTCACACCACACAAAAGAAAGTGATGTGGCCAAATAAGTGGCTGGCTTTGACACTATCTTAATTTTGATATCAAAATGTTATGTTAATATAGATATTCATTCTTTATTCTTGACTGAATTCTATTAAACGGGAAATTTTTCTAAAATTGTAGTCCGAACTCCGTCAAATCTTTGTTTGTACGTTTTTCTTTTACAACTTAAATTCTTTTCAACTTTTGAGCATTGCCTGGATGTCGTGTTACTTTTGTTGTGTTGTAGATATATTAATCGAAACAATCATTTCTATGGCTGTTTAGTCGAAAACCCCGTGATGAATGGCTTTGAAGAGGCCATTTCAAGATTGGCTGAAAAAAGCGAGTAATAAAAAGCCCAAAGCATACTGTAGTCATTGTCGCTGCGAGTTAAACCCGGAGAAGGCAGACTTATTGAAACACATAAAGTGCAAAAAGCATGTTAAAGCTGCAGAATCGTTTTCATTGAAACAGAAATTAGTATTTCCTTGGATTAGCTTCTTTTTACTGAAAATTTTAGCTCTTTTTTTACGACATTAGCTCTCTTTTGCGAATCAGTGTTGGCAATGGCAACACTGATTTCAGCACTACAAAATCCAAAATCTACAAATGCAAATAAAAATACAAGACGGTGACGACTTGACGAGGACGAGTATATTTCTTGTAATTAATCTAAATATTTGATAAAATGAGTTCGTTAACTGCTGTTATTCCAAAACTGTACCAGGAATATTCTTCCAAAACTTCAAAGAAACTCAAAATCATCGACGCTTACCTATTTTACATCTTTCTAACAGCGGTGATTCAGTTCGTTTATTGCTGCCTTGTCGGCACTTTTCCATTTAATTCATTTTTGAGTGGCTTCATCTCTACAGTTAGCTCATTCGTACTTGGAGGTAAGCTTTATGTCTAACGAAAATTATGTAGTATACTGTCTCTGCTTCCGATGCTTTTACATACCTAACCTAATTTGTTTGTTCGCAGTGTGTTTACGGCTCCAAGTTAATCCTGAAAACAAGAATGAGTTCCAAGGTTTGAGTGCAGAACGTGGTTTCGCAGATTTTATATTCGCTCACTTGGTACTGCACCTTGTGGTTATCAATTTCATAGGGTAAATTTTTTATAGTTTCATCCACATCTCAAAAGTAAAGTGTTATTATGTAAATAGAGGTTTCATTTAAATCCTGACTAGGGTTGTGTGTACATACCAGTAAATACCCATATTGTAGTAATAGTAAGATTTTTTTGAATTTGACTGCAGGGAAAACTATTTCTCAAGGATAAAAAGTGACTCAATACTCAATCATTTATTGCAAACATTATTGGTTACATGCAGGTGTTAAATAGCATATTTAAGTATGTTACATAATGACCCAGCTTGGGTATAGCAATATTGTGCGGAGCGAATCGATCTAGTCTATAATTAAATAGTTAATTTGTCCGAAAGGAATTCATCTAGTGTATAGTAACTTTTAGTCAGTAGTACATTTTTAGGGCTACAGTAAATTTTTTCTCTTCTATTTCTTTTAGATGGAGTGGTAATTTGTTAAATACTTTTATGGCTATTGAACACGGTCCGGAACTGTGCATTGCTAATTTTGATGTTGGTATAACTAAATCATATTTGTAGTTTGATCGTAGTATGTAGTCTCGATTGCTATCAGCCAGTTTTTTGATAAATTGAGTGTATTTCTTTACGAATTTACAGATTTCTAGGATGTACTAAGAGACTATTGTTAGAATTTTGAATTTTATGAAGTAAGGTCTATGAAAATGTTGTATGCTGATGTCCGGTTTAATATTTGTGACTGCTCAATTAGGTATCCCGCTGAACCAGGTCTGGATATGTGCCTGACTGCAACATGGGATGTTCCTTTTCTCCCCACCTGCTCTGTCCTACCAGTGGGGAGAAAAGGAGAATAGGAGAATAAAATGAATGGGGGAGGGGAGGTGAAAAGGCCTGCACTGACAGCCACATGGGTTGTTATCTACATTCACATCAGTAAAGGTAGTCAGGTAGTAGTACTACAGCAGTCTAGCGTGCTCATGTTTAGGTACAAAAATAATTATACTTTATGTTCAACTTCTTATTATGGCTTCTGCGGTGTTGCCACAATTTCACCAATAATACTGCATATTTGTTTTGGGATTGGGATGGGATAAACACGAGAATAGTAAATAATAAATAACAATGTAAATAAAAAAATCAGCTGCATAGTAGTTATTTTATTATGACTAGTCATGAATCAATTTTCATAGTTTCAATACAATAATAGACAGCTGAGAAACTAACTTAATCTATACAAATAGGTATAATAAAACTAAGGCTGCCTCCACATTGGGCGGTACCGATCCTATAGCTACTTACAGGCGATATCATCGCGTGTATACAAGGTAAAAATCTTTTAATTTTAACAGCATCAAATTTATTCGTGCCAACTACGTTAGGCGCCGCTCGCGCTGCGGCTCATAATCCATTCACTGAAATACCTTTGAAACTGAAAATCTGTTCTTGCTCCCGCCAAGCAATATTAGTTCGATATCCTTATACCGACTAATGTGTGATTCAACATAAATTTGGCTCCAAAAAAAAAACGTAAACTCATGCTACCTAAAAACAATCATTGCTACATATTTTTCGTATTTACAATAAAGTAGTGTGACACAGTGTATGATAACATGCACTCCAAAACGCGACTTGATCGCCGCGCCCGCCGCTTGAGTACTTCTGTCCAATGTGCGGGCAGCCTAACTGGGCTATATCTGTACATTGAATATTTTTTAAAATTTTGATTGCATTACACGAAATGGAAACAAAAAGGGTTGTTCCAAATGTTTTGTGTCTGTTTATCCACACGGCCCGTGCGGCGCCATAGTGATGTCTATTAAATACAATACAGTATTGAGAGTATTGAGTGCTGCAGCGGCGCGGGCGTGGCACAGCATTGCGGCGCAGGGGGTCTAGCAAAGATACCGACCACTAACGCTAACGCCTCACGCTAACTCCAAAATGTAGAAATGACATTTCGGAAATCGCTAACTTTTCCGTAGCGAATGTCATTTCAATACATTTTGGAGTTAGCGTGAGGCGTTAGCGTTTGGGATCTTTGCTAGACTCCCAGGGCGGCAGGGCCAGGGGGTCTATCAAAGATCATCATCATCATCATTAACAGCCTGAAGACGTCCACTGCTGAACATACCAACCACTAACGCTAACGCCAAACGCAACTCAAAAAACTCAAAAAGCGTTTGGCGTTAGCGGTTGTTATCTTTGCTAGACCCCCAGAGTCGTACCATCCCTCCCGCCTCGTCTTGCAGTGGCATCCTGTCGAAAGAAAGACTGAAGGGAAAGTGCCCCTCCCTCGCTTCCCTCTTTCCATGAACAGGTTTAGGGACTTCAAAAATTAACCCGTGCGAAGCCGGGGCAGGTCAGCTATTATTAAATAAGTACTTTTTTATTATCATACTACTCCATACGCCACTTTACAAGATCTATATAATTAATTAATTATGTACTTCACAAACATATTTATTTATTTAATGTCTTGGAGCGATAGTACGATGAAGTATATAGCAAGTACATGAAAATGTCAAAATACACAATGAAAAAACCTATAAGTACCTAACTTGGTTTATTCCGCCTGGTACACCCACCCCTACAAAGTTGTTCATACAAGTAGGAATTTATGACTATTGGAAACATTATTTATTATAATTCTATAAACATTCGTGCAGTATTTTAAGTAGGAGACCATAGAAAATCCATCCCATACGTTTATAAAAATACATTTTCAGTATAAAAATAAACCATTTGCGATCATGTAGTATTGTAGTACCATCCAAAACAGATGTAAGTGTAAGTAACATTTTTCTACCTACAACGTATTGCAGCCGTCATCATTTACATATTGTAAATGAATAACAGTAACTACATAAATTCTGAATCAGACATTAAAGTGAACTTGTAATTTTGATCAAGGACGAGTCACTGGTTCACTGGTATTAAACTTATTACTACATTAAGCTCTCGAGTGTTAATTAACCATAAGATACTATAGTAGGATTTTTATGGTCTATCTATATTATGCCAATTAATGGAATCTGAGAGGATTGATCAAGATTTTAATGACATAAAAATAAATTATTTATTTAATTGCCAACGGTCGCCACTGGTGGCAGCTGTTTGGATTAACGTGGTATTTTTGTTGAACATTTGTAATGTTGTTCATGAGAACATAGTACAGCCAGATTATTAATAAGCAAATTCAGTTATTTATCTAAAAATGTCGCAATGTACGGGCAGGATAGTGGATCCGCGAGTATAGCAGCCTTTACTAATCGGTTCAGGTGAATAACAAATTATAATTTCGGGGACAGACAAAATCCCTGGAACGTGCCGCTCACCGATTTATTTACCATCAAAAATAACCAATCTAGTTAATATACAAGTCTTCTTGGTTGATTAATTTCAATCAAACTATCTCCATCCATACCAAAAATGTTTGTCAAAGTCGATAGTTTTACAAATATTTACAGTTGACCAACCATCATCATTCGAGACTAGCCGAGACGCATTCTCAACGTGGTTGAGTCGATAGCAATACGCAACGACCCAGCTACTCTACTTGACAGGAACTCTCAAAGTTGATGTACAATTTTGTGTTGATGTTAAGATGCTGCCGGTGTAGTAATACATTATGATCGCGTTGACACTTGAGCGAAATTATAAATGAAGTAAATCCACACAATATATAACATGGATCGACAGGTGAATGCGATCTTGCACTATTTCCAAAGTTCCTGGAGGAAGGTGCATGAGTGAAAAGTTATTGCTACTAAGTTGAATAACGCGACTTTTTCTATATATCTTAGAGGCATTCAGTAAAATAGTGATAATTTTATTGGAGCGAAACCTTACTCGGTTTTGGTGACTTTGTAGTTTTTATCATATCGTTCAGTTCACGGGTTCGTCAGGTCACAGTAAGTTTAGAAAGAGTGCATAAAATTAGCATTAATGAACAATATCTTCATCCAGAACTATTTTCAAAACTTATTTTTATTAATATAATAACTACAAATTTAATAACTAAATACAATTACAATGCACTACAATTTTCAAAACTGCTCAATTATTTGCGCTCGCTTCGCTCGCGCACTTATTTTTTCCGCTTATAGCAGCTATATTCGTGGAAACTTATTATATAGAAGTGGCGAGTTTTTTTTGTGAATACTTTTTATGATAAACGCGACTAGCTAGTCTTTTGTATGATGTTAAGCGTAATGCCGCCCATGATGGGTGATAAAGTCTCACCTCATTCGCTCCGCTATCAGGAAAACGCGTTCCGGTTTGTAAGGGAGTTTAATTCGGGCAGCGAATGTGAGACAAGAGATAATGTAACATGAATACGGAGCGTCCTCAGGCGGCGCCGTGTGGCTCAGCTGTGCGCCTGCGCCTGCGCCTGCGTGCGAGCGAGGTACCGAGCGCGCGCGCCCGACACCAGCTGCTCGCGGCGCCGCCGGAGCGCGGCCTCGCGCTCGCTCGCACGCGCCGGGAACGCGGCAGGAGCGAGCGGGACCTCCGCGCTGGAACACAACACGCGCGCTCGTTACCACTATACTGTGACTACATTTCCGCTGCTCGGACACAGGGAGGGAGTGTAGGCCGTAATGAAAATGCGGGCCATGCATGATGCTTGATTTCAAGTATTTTTTTATTGTTATCGATTCCTTGAAAAAATAAATAAACCTCGAAAGCTGAAAAACTAAAACTAGACGATTTATCAGTTCCACGACAGACAGTCGCCAAACAAAAGTCAATCTGACGATAATCTGAATATTTTTATAAATTTTGTAATGTTTCGTGTTTTGAAGAACAATGTTATGGCCAATAATTTATTATACAGTGTTTTTTGCAAGTGTGTGATATGGCTGGTTGCAGCATACTAGGCTATAAAAGCCGAAGTGAAAGAAAACAAGATGGAATTTTGTTCACAAGTAAGTACGCTAAACTTGCTTTAAAGTCGTCTATTTATGCATTGAGAATATAAATTAAGGTGTTCCTAATATTAATCGATTGATATTAGGCTCAATTATTGTTGTTTTATCACATTTCTATAATAACAATTGTATATAAACTATAAAATTATTTACACGTACTATTTGCCAGATACTGTAAAAAAATATTCACCAATGTCCCTGAAAAACATAATTGAAATAATGATACTTTGTATTTAAATCCAAATAAAGGTATTTTTTTACTCGTTAATTAGTTATGTTTTATCCCTTCTAAGGGCCGATTTCACCGTTGATACATAGAACTAAGTTCTGAGTAAACGGTTTTAAATGTTGGTTTTGATCTAGATTTATGGCCATCACACAGATTTCCCCAGAAACATATTGATCGCGTTCCTGGAAACCAAGTTTGAGGCCGCAGCTATGCGCAGAACGTGAATAATTATCTCTATAACTGAAGGGAAACGTCATGTTTGTGATGTTTGACAGCGCTGAGGTGCGCAGCGTGTGCCTATAACCATGGAAACCATCACTGCGTTCTGTTTATTTTGGTGAAATGTAAATTGTTGATCTGAACTCAGTCACACGCTTAAACTGAGCTTAGCTTGAACTGATCGCTTTTATTTGTAACGGTGAAAAAAACGAACCAAAAAATCCGACCTAAAATGTAAACACGAAACGGTGTCAGTTTGTTGTGTGGGTTGGTGAACAGTCGTTTTGATGTGATTTTGATAAAACTTTACGCACAGGTTTATAACACCGACAACGGGATCAACATAAATTAAGATACGTTTCATCTTCGGAAAGTTAGAGATTCCATGCCAGTGTTTATGTATAATTATATCGTAGAATTTGTAGAGGAGAAAATTAAATAAGTACTGTATTTGCAGGTTTTTCCCTGCTTGAAGTAGGGCCACCACTTGAGCGGCTATTTCTGGTGTGGTACTCATTTTTTAATTTTGGGTTACGATGTTATCAATTGACGACTGTTCAAAGAAAAGGTTGATGTGCGAATGAGGTCACTACCCTTAAAATGCACCATTTTATACCTGTGACAAGTAGTGCGAGCGTCTCTACCTGTAACGAGCGATTTCGGGTTATGCTATTGTATTGTTGTTATTGTATTGTTTATAGAGGTTGATGGTCACTCGATGTGTCACTCAAAAGCCTACGTGTGCATTTTGTTTTAATGGTAGTAACATATTGCAGTACCGTTAAAATCGCAAAAATAAAAATGCAGCGAAAGTCAAAATGTTGCATACGTGCGAATTTTTTGCACCCAAGTGTAGCTCACTGGCCGTTTTTTTACCATTCAGAAATATTATAGTACGATTACAACTTACTGGGTTTTTTTATTTTTTTTTTTATTTTAGCTGGAACTGTATAGATTTTGTATCAAAAAGTGGCCTTTTCAACAAAACAATAACAATATGTTCCTTGGTTATAATATTGTTCACGAAAAACAGAACATTGTTAGTTATATGCTGTATATTAAAGGAAGAGAATTATGTCATTTATATTATTTATGTTTTGACTTATTTATATTATTATATCGTATAATGATCACAATGAAATGGCGCTTGGGAACAAATAGAGTAGAGTAGATAGATCCTCGAAGGCAATAGGACGTGGAAGCGGGCGCACGTCCAGGAACTGTCGTATGGTTTTGTAGTTCCTCATTAAATCTGTGTATTTTACCTAATTTAAAGACATTTGGTTGTGTAATTGAGTAGCTGATTATAAAATGTAGGTACCTATGAACTTATTTTGATGTTTCATTGAAATCCCGATGTAAAGATGTCAGATCAGGAATGTTTCACGGCCTCCTATGACGACGTACAAAAGTATTCATATTTAATTTTTGTTTCAGTTTCCCGTATGAACGAGAAATCAGGAAGACATGGATTAGCGCCATGAGACGGCAAAAATGGCTACCCAAAATAATGCACGAATCTGTTCGGTACAATTCAATAGTGAATTCTTTATCATCAAGAAAAATTAAACACAGTATTTGAAGCCAATTCCTGTGCCGACAAAACTTATGTATACTATCAATTTAAATACATTAGTAGCGCTCATAGCGAAGCATGACTAGCCGTTCCTAACCGATCGGTAAAGTTAAGCAACGTTCGCTGCGGTCACTATTATGATGGGTGACCGCTACAGCAAAAAGTTGGTATTTAGAACTGAGCGCTACCGTGCTTCGGAGGGCACGTTAAACCGTCGGTCCGAAGCCTTCGGACGGCCTTAAAATTCTGACACCCCAGGGCTGACCACTTGCCTACACGAGGTGAAGAAGAAGAATACAATTTAATAAAAACTGCAGTCTAATTATTGTGCATTACATAATAGTTATGGTTTTCAGTTGTTTTATTATACTTTTATCAGCTGAGAGGACATGAAAGTGATGGATGGAGTGTGTGACTGCTTATTTATCATCACTATCATCGAATGTATCCAAGTAGGAGGCCATTTCTATCCATCTAAAATGTTATCCAAACCGGGTCAACCAACAACGTGGTTGAGTAGGTAAATAGCATTACAATTTTAAAGATGGAGATCTCCTAAATCTTTCTTACGTAACACAAAATACTTAGGTAATATAAATGTATCATGTATTGTAAAGGTTATAGAAAATTTGTTTGCGTTTTTTTATAGATCTTCAAGTACCAAATTACGTGAAGAACTGAAAAACCCCCAAAAGGGAGAAAATAAATTTTTAGCAGCAACACACGTTGTAAAAGCGAGAAAGACTGTACTGGCTACGCAGAATAGTTATCTACAGGTAGTTCATCTGAGGGTAGATGTGATAAGTAATGCGAGTACAACTCACGTGAGATCGGCTGCGGGCGCGGCGGCGGCCGGGGGCGGGCTCTCTGCGGAAAACGTACGTGTGGCTAATTTTTTCTTATTTTTTGGCTCCACACACAGTGTATTTAGCCAGTGTCAAGTATTGCTTTTCATCGTGCTATAGAATATTTCATGTAAATTCAAGTATTAGTCATAGTCCAGTCTAAGTCATGCTCTAGTAAAGTGGTGGTAATTACATGAAGCTTCTAGGGAATTTTGGGAGCAACACGAAACACGTTTCACCACATTATATCATTTGCCCACACTCGTGCTCGTAGTTCAGCACTTAATGGGTAAAAAGGGGGTTCTTTCTTAGTGATATCAGTTCTTAATAATTAAATGTTTTTTTTTTATATATAATACAAGGTGATCTTGAATTTGAATGTTATTCCAAAAGGGGGTAAATCTACGATCTGTTTCTTCTACAATATTACTAAATTAATAGTTTTTCATCGAAGAAATGCCATTAAAGTTACGTTTGCAAATAGCCTTAGCGCAGCTGGGTGGTTAAACTTCGTCCTTGACCTAATACACATAAACGAGTTTAACGGCCTGTGTTGAGAAATGAATCTTGTTAACTCTCGTAGCGATCGCACGTGCAACCATGGAAGTTTTGAAACACCCAGTTTCAAGTAAAACTCTCACAACTTGAAGTTTATCATGGTCCCAGTCCCCCCATTTCGGGATAACATACCAATTCAAGGTCACCTTGTAAAATGGAATAAATATTTATATTTGAAAGCACACGTTTCGAGGAATAGTACAATGCCACGATGTGAAACTTGTCCGCGTTCTCGCCAATAGCCATGCGGGTAGTTACCTGTCAGGCGCGGGTGCAGGGCGGGGGGCGGGGGCGGGGGCGGGGGCAGCAGGCGGCCCTCGAGGATGTTGTCGAGCGTGAGGTCCGGCGAGCGGGTGGCGGCCAGGTCCGCCGCCAGCGCCGACAGCGGGAACTGCGGGAACAGCTGCTGCACCTGGGGGGTGTGTGCGTATATGTCGCCGCGTCTTTGTAAAAGCCGTTTATTTATTAAAAAAAAAACGAAAAATTATCCAGTTATTTATAAGCCGTCGGTTAAGACTTAAAACCAGAATGTGTGAACGAGCGTATAAACTTAGAACCCACTCATCATCGTCACCATCTGCGATGCCAACATAAGAGCAGTTGTTCCAGCAACCTAAAGCCGCACTCCGTTACTTGGAGTTGGGCTGGCTCGGGTAGATGCTGGCTGAGGAAATGCACAACACGCCCCAAGCGCGAAGTCAGTGCAGGTCCTACCGCCACCGTGCCAAATGAAAATTAGAAACCGTCGGTTTATTGTAAACTGACAATTTTATCTTACGATAAAACGGATGTTGTTTCGGGTATTTATAAACAGCCGTTGCCCGGTGAGTATTAAGTGAGTATACAAACAGTTTTTAGTAGCGTTTAATTGTGAACAAACCAGTATTAACGCACCAATTTTTGCTATACTTTATTGTTTTTTTTTAGTCACTAGTGGCTAACCTGTAGGTTACGACGAGCGAAACGACGAGGTTAGTTTTGACCACAATAGAAATACACAATATAATAAAACGAAGTGAGGGGGATGTATTATAAATAACCGAAGCACGGTACCTGGCGCGCGGCGTCGCGGCGCGCGGGCGGCGGGCCGCGCGCGCGCGTCACCTGCACCGAGAAGCTCGGCAACCACGACACGTAGCGGGAACCTGCGCCGCACAAACTTATATACAAATATTCATCGTTTTCGACAAAACCGCAAAAACTATTCAGCCCGCGGACTTGCCCATCATCAACAGCCTGAAAACGTCCACTGCTGAACATAGGCTTCCTCCAAAGAGCGCCAATTCGAGCGGCTACTCGCCTCGTGAACTTATACGATGTCTTTTTACCGATTACATTTCTGACAACAAAGCAAGGTTGTCAGCCGCATTTACGAAACAGCTAATCTAAATAAAATTACGCTGGTTTCCACCCCGTAACATTTCTTTAATATGGTGCGATCCAAACTCAATGACGACTGTGAAGTCAACACAGAAACCAAAACGAAATGTACGCAGGCAGAGGTAAGCGGTGAGCGCAGCATGCAGAGACTAGCAGCGCACTTTACAACTACCATTGAGTTTGAATCACACTGTACATAAAATGAATTTTGGAAGAAGAACATAGGGGCCTTTAGCACCTCTTCATCATCAAAGACGTTCACTGCTGAATAAAGGCCTCCCCCAGAAAGCGCCACTTTGAGCGGCTGCTCACTTCCTGCATGCATCGGCTCCCAGCAGCTTTCATCAGATCGTCAGTCCACCTTAAGTGGGGAGCCGGTCTACGCAGCTGTTTGAAATGGCAATGGCAATGGGCAGGCCACATTGCTCGTAGAAAACTGACAACCGATGAGGAAGAAAGGTTCTCGAGTGGCTACCACGAATCGGAAGACGCAGCGTAGGGATAGGTATATTAAGGCCCAAATCTGTAAATCCGATACAAGGAAAGCAGTTACCGGTATCCGCGGAGTTACACCTCAGCACGTGGAACACAACGAGCGCCAACAACAACAACGCTATACACACCGCATGCGGGACTCGAGGGACCATTCATGCCGCACTTATACCGTACCAACATATTCAGTAATCTGTGGCTACACAGTTATACAATGGTGAACTGTGGACACTACGGCTTCATTACAGACGCATACTCGCACCGGTATTTATATTTATTTTTTTCAATATTTCACCAAATGTTTCTGACGGGAGTTTGATCGATAACTGACAGAAATGTCGATTTGAACGACGGCGTCACTTGCTGTTAAATTCTAGCAGTTATGATTAAAGAAGTTCTGTACGTAATTTGTGTGGATAATGAGGTGAAATAGGAATAAAAGTTCGTTGCATCTCTACATCCATCCTCCTTTTTCTTTCATAATATAACCAGACCAGAGTTAGACGATAAGCGGTACAATCTCAGGTAATTTGCCGATTCACAAGTGGTACGGTCGTGTAGAATATAGAATAGAATAACATTTATTCAATACTAAAGACCGCAATCTTTTTATCTGCACAGGCAGCTTGAGCTGTACAAATCGACATATTTCACATCATATATCTTCTTTCGAGAAAGCGTTTGGCTAAATAATGAAAATGCAACAGAAACTACAGCGTGATCGTTTATTGGTATTATAATACAATATGTCAATCGAGCGTACATAAAGATAGCCTCGGCCCGGGCTAGAGCGGGACGGCGCTAGCTACGTACCGTGGAAGTGGAAGAGATGGTTGGAGCGCGGCGGCGGTAGAGCGGGACGGCGCTAGCTACGTACCGTGGAAGTGGAAGAGATGGTTGGAGCGCGGCGGCGAGGCGCGGCGAGCGAGCGCGCGGCGGCAGGTGGGACACGACGCGTCCTGCTGCACCCACTGGCACAGGCACGAGCTGGGGAACGTAGACACACACATTGTACATCGACCTAGATACGACGCTCTACGAAGCCGACTGTCTCCGAGTGAGTGACGGAGACGACGCTCCACCAGGCCGTGCATATCGATGAGATTGAGCTCCAGTTCTAACGTTTGCTACACTCCATAATGTAAGTTACGCAGATGACATGGTGCTTCTGAACGTGTCTGTGGATTATGCAAGATTTTAGGATCCTATTTGTGATCATCATTCATTTAATAAGTACTTGTAAATTTTCAAGATAGAATATAAAAAAAGATTGATGCAAAAAGTACGTGATTATTAACTGCACGAAAAATAGTATTCGTTAGATAAAAACAAATGTTCACTAAAGCTAACGTATGTACAAGCTCAGATGGCGATGAGATGAGACTCACTTGTGGAAGAGATGTGCGCAGGGCAGTTTCCGCGCCTCCTTCATGGGCTCCCAGCAGATGGCGCAGTTGTCCTCGTTCTTCTCTACCTCCTCCTTACTAGCCATTGGGCAACTGTCCACAAACATACATACATCATATTAAAAACTATAATACAGAAACAAAAACTTAGAGATAAAAAGAAACCTCTTCCAGTCAACTCTTCGATTGAAAGAACTATTGAAAACGCAGAGATCGTCGGTGGAAATAAATTCGTTGATATATCTTTTCTATCATGCAAATAGCCAAAGAGTGGAACACTCCCGGCGTTTGTATTTCCTGAAAACTATAACCTTGGGGCCTTCAAATCGAGAGTAAATAGAAATCTTCTAGGCAAGCATTCTACATCCTAGACCGCATCGTCGCTTACCATCGGGTGAGATAGTGGTCAAGTGCAAGCCTATCAGACAATTAAAAAAATCTTTTGTCAACAAGCTAATAAATAATATTATACTGTTCTAACCTACCATACGTGCACTAAACAGGAAGAAAATGGATAAAATCATCCAACAAATCAAAAGTAAGAATGGAAGTCTAACATGAGCGCAATCGCTGTCTGGTTGTGTTTAAAATGGTATCCAAGTCGGCAGGAATATAGACGAAACTGGTCATGCTGGACATTGTTAAAGTTGGCCGGGAACAGTCAAAAAATAAAAGAAATCAGATGAAAGATAATGAAAGCTTCAACGAAGTCAGAGTCAGGGAAAATGTAAGCGTTTCTAATATCAGTTATGTGGAGTCCGTATTTTCTAATAAATAGTTTGACATGGTTTGTGAAGTGATGATTCAGTAGTAATATATCGTTTTACAAGTGGAACAATTGATCGAATTTAATGTAGGCATAACATAACAGATGTGATGGAATAGCAAGTAATCAATTCATAATAGAACGAAGCGGAACATTTCTATTCAAGTGTATAGAAAACTGATTATTTTTATACGCAATCGAAGTTAGTATAAACATGTAACATCTCTTTAAGATGTCACAATAACATTACTCGTATGATTTTATTACGTTGCGCATTGTTATCACTGAAACTGTTGTAAAATCCAAATAATCACTATGTTTGTTGCAACAGAGACATTACAATATTCGTGTTTACCCACTCTAGATAATAATTACTTATGTAAATAAAATAAGATAAAAAAAAATTAAACAGAGGTGATGCGATGTTATGACGTGCACTATCTTGATTTAATTTTTTATTACTCATATTCACACAGCAAAAAAAAAACGCTTGCCCTCAAAAAAAAAAAAAAAAACGCGGCGAAGCGTCATTTGTTTCATAGCTCTGTGCTCATATTCAAGCAAATAAATAAATTGAGTCGAATTATTGCGTATGGTCACAAAATTCCTTGTTTTCGACTTTTTGATGCTAAAATGGGCATACGTTTGACAACAACTCACAGCTGATGGTAACTGACAAAGGTCTCTAAGGTGGAGCACGTTTGCCCATGAGATGCCCGTTCAATCTTGACTTGAAAAGACCCAGGTATATGAGGATGTACATTTTCTGTGGCTGTTGAAACCTACGTAGCAATAAATTACATACAAGTAATAGAATAGATGACATCATTATTATTACTGATAACGATTACATTTTTCTTTACCAATAATAAATTTAGCATTATATAATCTCTGAATACATGTTGTTTTAGCAATGTGAGATTGATTATGTTATTTCAACAGTGTTCCCAGGATTGAATGTAAACAATGGCACATGCACATGCATTAGCTCTCGGACAGTAAAACATGAATAGACTGGATATAATGCCAAATGCGTCTATGCGTGACGTATTCATTTTAAGAGCAGTCGTGCGATGTAGCTATTTTGCGGTCGGATTGTTTACTGTTGCGCAATACACAAAAGGCCTCGTTGTTATAAGATACGCGAATCAAGGTCCTTGCAAAACCGTCTGAAGGACTTTTAAAGTCTGGAAATTATGTGAGACATTCTCAAACCAAGTAGAGATACTAAGATGATACATTACAATTTAAACCAATAACAAATATAGGTTGCAATGTAAATTTAGTCCACTTTTGGAGTTATTAGTCGATGCTGTGAGTGTTAGATTCCATAAACTTTGCCCTACACGGTGGAAGGAGTAGGTACCTAGTTTCAAAGGATGCTAAAGAATTCAATGATATCCAGTACAAGCAAAGAGTATATCTAAGTGATACATAACACAGAGTAAAGATCAGTTTCTGGATTTGTTTTTAATTGCGGTAGGGCGATAATTATGTAGAATAATATGGAATACGGCATGGCAGACTGAACTTTTTAATTTGACCGTATACAATAATTTAGTTTTTAGCTGCAGTAAGAAGCGATTAATTTGGACAGAACGAAGATGTCTTAACTTTGCTTTATGTTGAATAAATCATTTTAATATTATACTAAATTAAGGTCACTTAACCACAATTAAATTGTATAATCGTTTTCTATAAATAGAGAAGGGTTTAACGAGGCTGACCCACATTAAATATCGATTTGTAATCGATTTAGGTGGTGCGTGAGACGGCTGTGTTTAATTACCTTGTTATCGTCGTCCATCTGTTATCAATTGCTTTTGTCCGCGGCTATACTGCAGCTGGGTCTACAGATTAGCCAGCGTCATTAAATAATGAGCCCAATTAAGATAAATAAATAAGTAGAACGTTTTGTACGTTTAGGTAGCGTATTTACGCATTTGAAGTCTAAAGACAAGTTTAAAATCATACCGTCTTACCACAAAAGATTTAGACGCGCCTTAAACACTTGTTGAACAGTTGTTTCATAAATTCCGTACCACAAATCCGTGTACCTAACACTCGTTAAGATAGAGATGCATTAAACACGCGCTAAAATTTAATCATCCCCAGAGGTGTTTAACTGTCGTCTTACCTTAATTTTGAATAAAATAACTACTTACTTAAAAAGTATCGTGTAGTTTTTGGATAATAAATAGAGATATTTATTATTATATTAATAAACATCGTGAACAAATTTACTCGTTTCAAAATTATCATGATAATCTTTTTAAAAAGCGATACAAGTTTACAATAGATTTACTTTAGATCGGGTAAAATTTCCTCGTGATAAGCTCGGCTTAAAAATGCATCCTAAAACTGAACTGAACACACATATTATTATCCTACGTCGTACTTTGTCAGTGACCATCCTCAAAGAACAATACAGAAATACTAATGGCGAGGCGAGCGAGGCATACCTGACCTGCCCTTTTTTTGGAACACCCCACGCACACCAGCCCCCCTATTACGGACGAGCTGGAAGCGCTGCCGACGCGCGTCTGCCGCCACTCGACTGCTGTCAATTTTCATACAATTTTGACAGCAGTTGAGAGGCAGACGCGCGTCAGCAGCGCTAGCTCGTCCGTAATAGGGGGGCAGTGCTGTCACCATATCACACACAGTCAAACTTCACGCTAATAACGTCCGTTTTTTCTATGGTCACAGCTATGACGCTAACATGTATTGGATTTACAAAATGAGTTCTGCGCGGAATGAAACGTTTCATATGATGTTACCTTACTTAAAAATGTGGATCGAGTTAGACAGTGTTTAAGTAAACACGGTATAAACATGGTTTTGTAGTGACAAAAATACATCCGTTTAAGGACCATTTAACTTTTAGACGCTGTCTAACTAAACATGTGTCTAAACGATGTTTAAAATTATTTTTGTGGTAAGACGGATATTGTTTACACGGTTAGTTTGCAGCTAAAGTACATGAGTAGAACTTTATGATTGTCATGTAGTTAAATACCACAGTCATGCAATATGACTGTAAATTATCATCGTAACACATTAATATAGAGTAGCCTTGCCTGGTAAAAGAGTATTATATTAGCCGGTGGCGCACGGCGTGACGCGACAGATTACTATAACTGAGTCCCTTCCCTTTTTTTTAAATCTGACGAAGCAAATTACTAGTAATGCGCGTTCTTTTTTTTTATTTTTTTTGTTCTGACCAATTATTTTCTTCCATGCGGCGGTGGTGCCGCATGGTGGCCTGCAGGCGGTGCAGCAGGTGCCGCAGTACTCACGTGGCGGTGACGCGGCCGGCGCGCTCGGTGTAGCGGCGGTGGTGCCGCATGGTGGCCTGCAGGCGGTGCAGCAGGTGCCGCAGTACTCACGTGGCGGTGACGCGGCCGGCGCGCTCGGTGTAGCGGCGGTGGTGCCGCATGGTGGCCTGCAGGCGGTGCAGCAGGTGCCGCAGTACTCACGTGGCGGTGACGCGGCCGGCACGCTCGGTGTAGCGGCGGTGGTGCCGCATGGTGGCCTGCAGGCGGTGCAGCAGGTGCCGCAGTACTCACGTGGCGGTGACGCGGCCGGCACGCTCGGTGTAGCGGCGGTGGTGCCGCATGGTGGCCTGCAGGCGGTGCAGCAGGTGCCGCAGTACTCACGTGGCGGTGACGCGGCCGGCACGCTCGGTGTAGCGGCGGTGGTGCCGCATGGTGGCCTGCAGGCGGTGCAGCAGGTGCCGCAGCTGCATGAGCAGCACGAGCGAGGCCATGGACACGAGCATGTTGCTGTACGCCACCATGTGCGCCACGTGCACCAGCTCCACCAACACCGACACGCTCTGTAACGTCACACAGTACAGCTCTCACTCGCAGCTCTACTGGCCGGCTAGCGGGCGGTAACTATACGATGGCACGAGGAAATACATTAGAGACAAAACCACACAAACAAATTAATATAATTTTTCTTGTACCTAGTTCAAGTGGGAAGCTCCACAGCCACGGCAACACCATTGGACACGTGTTCCGTTAGCCCTAGATGATCTTACAGCTCCGATATTATCGGCTGCGGTAGTATCGTCGGACCAGTCAAGCTTTTCGGGTTCGGGTATCGTTTTCGGCATCAGTATAGGATACAGCAGAAGAACTAAAGTAACCGATATAGCTCTTAAAATTAGCAAGTTGAAATGACAATGTGGGGCAGGCCACATCGCTCGTAGAACTGACGACCAATAAGGAAGAAAGATTCTCAAGTGGCAACCACGAACCGGCGGGGTCATTACGTAATTTTTGCAACAGGCGTAACATTCGCAATCATTGCTGTCAATCATGACTTTGGCAGCGAAGTGAAGTTTGACAGCAATCGATGAACTAAAAAGTGCATTCTTTTGTTTCTATCTATTGCCGCCCTGTTGCTAGTGTCTAAGGCCAAAGTGTATTCGAGCAACCGGCGACCATCTTGCGACCGATTGCTAAGTGTTCGCGGTCGCATTGCTAACTGCTGTTGCTTTGCTACTGCTGTTGCAATTTTTACGTAATACAATTGCGGAAGACGCAGCCCCTCACTAAGTGGACCGACAATCTGGCGAAAGCCACAAGCAACCGATGGACGCAGAAGAGGAGCCGCTCAAAGTGACACTCTCTGGGGGGAAGACCTACATAATGTTCAGCAGTGGATGATGATAGGATACAGTGATTGACCTCGTAAGTAAGATATACTGTCACGCACGAAGTTTCATCGAATTCATTTCCATTAGAAAAGATGTTCTACTAAATTGTCGATCGTCTCCTTCCGACAAAGGTCCTAGCTGGACCTCATACTTGCCTCATACTTTTGACTGGGCTGGCAGCTAACATATCGTGCCTGCCGTCAAACGGCAAAGACTTAACGCGAACCACGGCTTGAACCGTTTTCGTGAGAAGATAGTTAGTAATTTAATAGAAGACACGTTAGTGTAGTGTGAGACGGCACACAGATGACTGACCTCGAAGATGAGATGCGTGTAGTAGTGCGCGGGGCCGGCCGCGGGCGCGGCGCGCGCGCGCAGCCAGCAGCGCGCGCCCACGTGCAGCGCGCACGCCTGCACCAGCGCGCACTGCAACACCGCGCCACACCACCACTCACTTCTGTACTCACGGCACAGGACGCACTATCGCTTCTTACCGCGGTTCTATTGAACACCGAATGTGAATCGCTGCGCTACAAAACAACTTGTAACGATACACTTCAGGTCTTCATTTGAACCGTGCAAGATGTGACGGTAAGACCCCAAAAGTAAGATGTAGCGGCGTCCTAGAGTTTACCGTATCCCCAGTTATCCCCCAGACTCCACAACTTCTCCACATGATCGTATCAAACCAAACTTCATCAAGATCGATTCAAATATTTAATCGTTAAAATCGAACAAACAGAGTGACAGTCAGAATAACATTTTTTTAGATAATTAGTATCAATTAGTCTTAGACCACTCACTCATCTAGAATAAGACACGTCTAGTTTCGGGCCATCTAAGTTTAACAAGTAAAGTATAGTGAAGTAATGTAACGATAGTACACACAAAATAGAAAAAACCGATTTGAAAAATAAGCGGTCATTATATTGCTGACTCATTACACTTCGACATAATGGTGGTTGGCCTACAGTACTCTCCTTCTTCAGCTTTCGCCAGAACGGAATACATCATAAAACGCCTCATCATAAAGCTACAATGCCCATCAAACCGGAACACAGTAGTGCTTGCACACTACTGCTTGGCGGCAGAATAACTGGCAAAGCGGTGGTACCTACCTAGACGAACTTTGCAGAAAAGTCCTACCACCTAGTAACTCTAAACATATGGGTTTGCCGAAATCACCACACTTGGCAGATGGCTTAGTGACCTCCAAAAATTTCAATGTACCGACGAGAAAGCTGCTGACTATTCCCTGGATATCCCCCTAGCCGGAACTTACGGCACCCACGAAAAAAAGATGGGGTAGCCATATTCAGACCACACAGCCACGGCCAGAACAGCACGCGTTATAGTACCATTCACCAGTCATGTGTCGTACTAACCTCAGCCACCATGAAGGCGAAGATGTCCCGTCCGTGCGGCAGGCCGCAAAGGAAGGCGAGCGCCAGCAGGCCGCCGCCGGCCGCCAGGATGCCGGCCAGCAGCGCCGCCAGCCGCGCGTGCGCCCACCGCGCCGTGTTCGGGGACGACGATAGCTGCCGCGATAACAACCACCTTATACTGTGCCTTTTTTTTTTAACGCCCAACGATCGCATTAATAGATCCTGGACCCTAACTACGATTCCTGTAACTAGGAACCCAACATCAGGTTGTCGACCCTGCCTGCAAGTGGACACATACTTACTATGCGGTTATGCTTTGTGGTCTCCATAGGTCAATGACCATTGCAATGATCATTCATTCATTCAATACTTAACCCAGTGAGGTGCGAAAACTGAATGTAATCTAATGGTTGTGTGTTAACTGAGGTGTCAGAATCCAAAGCTATTTAACACCTTTAATAACATTTGTCTTGTCTGCGCTACTGATGGACTGACTTGGGGAGGTACTTCAAAGAAAAAAGTCCTCAATTAATTTGTATTTTTTGTGTTTGTTTCTATTATTAGTAAACCGATTTGTAATACTCTGTTTTTATCTGAAGGGATTTAATTGGATTGGTCCCATAGAAATTGTATAAAAATCAGTTGGATATTAAATAAAAATACTAAAAGTAATTAAAATTAAATTGATTTTTATTTCGACAACAGGGATCACAATGGGTTAGTAGGGCTTAATCTATAGTAACAATTCAAATTATCCACAACACTTGACGCTTTGTTAGTCAGTACCTGAATCCTGCAACAGTGATTCAAGTACTGACAGTGACTTATCGGTGTTTTGATAATGTAAGTTCTTCAGTGTGCTAGCATTTTATTTTTGTTCTTTATTTATTTCGTAGCTCAGATAATGTTTATGATTTGTCGTATTGTTATAGAATAAGTAGTTATTATGAGTTTGTCGTATTCATAACACTTTTTTAGACGAATGACGTAGGTAAGTTGTACGTTGAATATTTATATACTCGTACGTTAGCAATCATTTCTGGTTTATTTATTTTGAAGTAGCGTGAATGTAAGTTCAATGACGCGGAAGTATTTACACACAATACACGAACGAACAGTTAGAAGGTTATGATATGAGCAACTGTGTCCACTTGCATTCATTATTTACCTATTGTTTTTCTATAAAAATAAAGTAAAAATAGCCTTTATTCACTGACTTCTTTCTGAGTAATCGTCTTCTCTAGTCAAATTTTGCAAAACTTATATATTTTAACGGTGTATTCTATTACATTTCACCGGCAGTCGGTTTCACAATCAGATTGTCCTCCCTATAGACTTCCTCTAGAATACGACATTTTTCTCTGTCTCTGATAGCTTTCCATTTCATTTTGGTAGTTTATCTATCTACTATCTTCCCACCGAGTCTGTGTAAATAGTTGCAACCGGTTGCAGTTCTAGATAGTAGCGGAATTTGTTTGGGCAGCTATGGTCCATGATCGGTACGAGGATCTATCATTTATCTTATCTGTGACAGAAGCTACTTATCAGTGTTTTGAATACTTGGCGGTAATAAAGAGGCTCCCTTATCTTTACATATATATACACGATTGCATTATACCATAGAGCAAAAAAAACGCCATATTTTTCAAAGCTCTGTGGATTATACTAACAAAAAACACCATAAAGTCATAAACCAACACAACATTAACATTTTACCATAATGCAATTTACTAGAAGTCGCAGCGTAGGCGGCCGGCCCCCTAGAAGAACCAACGATCTGGTGAAAGCCGCGGGGAGCCGATGGACGCAGGAGGCGTGCAGCCGCTCAAAGTGGCGCTCTCTAGGGAAGCCAATGTTAAGCAGTGGACGTCTTCAGGCTGATGGTGATGATTACGTCATTTAATTGTAAGTTGCCCTAAACCATTAACGACCATGCATGAATAATACAAATAGAAGGTATTTATGATTTTTAATAGATATTGTTTTCACACACTATTTTCAGATGTATAAATTGGTCGTAGAGATGAAATGAAGTCGGTAATGTGATGACGAGCAGCAGGCAAAAGCGACGTGGCAACATAAACCTCATGTAAATTTATTCGAGCTGAACAGGATATAGTATAAATGTAGCATGACACATAATACCTACGGTACACTTTTATTCGTGAATTAATTAAACATCTTGATAACCGTGAATAATTTAAAGGCCTATGTGATTAAAAAACATCGCGTTTTTTTAATTGAATAAAGCGAAGTGTACGGTACTTTATATTACACCTGTTTTTTTTTAACAGCGTAATATTAGCACACATTTTCTACTCTATAGCTATATTATAACGAAAATCTACACCGTCAGCGGGTGGAGAATAGGGGATGGCGAGCATATAACTCGTATAAGGCGCTCAGCTCCCAAACATGGAAGGAAAATAGCTCAAGGGCATGCCTGGGCGAGCCTCAGCTTGGGCCGTTGCCGAGAAAACAGTATTAAGAAGACTACGATCCTATAGGATGGCGCTTCTGAGATGACTGACAGCAGCTGCTACAGTTTCGAGCACCTATCGAGGTCGTCGACTCGTCGTCGAGTGTTGAGTCGACACCTCGACAGTAAACCTGCCTATAAAATGCAATTTAGGCCTAAACAGAAAAGGACTCACATATTCGAAGCGATCCTTGCAGAGCTGTCCGAGCAGGTGCAAGAAGCCGACGAGCGTGAACCAGGAGCACCAGAGCAGCACCTCGTCCATGTACTGCACGTTGATGACGCCGAACACGAAGATGAACTTGTAGAACACGTAGTTCCAGAACTTGTCCTTCACGCGCTGCGCCTCCGCCACGCGCAGCTCGCCGAACACCGCGCGCTGGATCGTCAACCCGAACACCGCTAGCGAGCAGTATGCCATGTTTATTAACGTCTGGAACAAGGTACAGCATCACGTCACTACTCCAGTACTAGAATCACCTGTACTGTGCCCGTTAAACTGGTAACTGGTTGTAGTTTCTGTCCTGTTTTGTCTATCTACAAGACGTGTATTTTATAAGTGTGATGAATGGCTATGGGATCCTAGAAGACAAGGGTTACAGACGAGTAAAGTGGGATCCTGGGTAAGAACATGAGCACGGGCGCCTATGTCACGCTGGCTGTGAAATAGGTGGTGGCCTAATTAATTTGTAAACTTTATACAGCGGATTACTTGTGTGATTGTGCTTGTATTTGAATATTTTATTTGGCGTAAATAGTTATTAGGGTATGGCGAGTGCCTCTGTCTAATCATACCAATTATTGTAATGGTATTGCGAACATAGCCAAAGCTAGCAGACTCGTGTTTCGTCATGAGGGTAAATTAACACTCTCTCTGTAGAGCAAAAAGGTGATTCGGAGGCATAGACATATATATAAGGACAGGCCTAATGACAGATTAAACCGTCGCTTCAAAGAGGGTCTCAATTTCACAGATTGACATCCACTAGCGCCCAGTCTGTGTTGGAAGTGAGAAGATATCGGTCGTGTGTCTCAAAGAAAATATGCCAAGTTGTGTTGTGAAGGGTTGCACAAACTACACTCTAAAGTGCAATAAAAAGAAATACAAAGTTTCTTACCACAAGTAAGTCAATATTTTCAATATTACACTCCATTTTGTACGAAAATAATCGAATTTATATTTGGGATAATCATTGTAAACATAAACATTGACGGACATAATGGCAGCGATAGGGCCGTTCTCATCAGTAATCTAAGAGATGGCGCTGACTTTTCCCCACACCATTTTGAGTAAATAAAATGTTCCTTCGGGCATATCCTGATATATAGATCTATGTTCGGAGGGCACGTTAAGCCGTCGGTCGCGGCTGTTGTCGTAAGACAAAGTGGGTTGGACGGCCTCAAATTTCAGACTCCAGAGCTGACCACTTGCCTACACGAAAAGAAGATGACGAGAACACTCTCTCTGAAGACATAGCCCTAACGAACTTAACGTCTTTGTCATCTAAAGAGATATAATGTACGGTCTTTGGTGAGATAGTACAATAGTGTTACACAACATTTAAACAAACTAATTTAATTTACTTAAGTGTGAAGTAACTACTAATCAGGTGTCATAATTACAGTACGAATACAATGTGCAGTTGCATGATGAATTGTAGATTGATATTATAACACGAACTCGGGCGTTGCATGGGAAAACGTAATAAAATTACTCCACAACAGAGATAACAATTATTAGAATAGAATAGAATAGAATAACTCTTTATTGCACATACCAACATAAAAGAAATTTGAACATTAAAGTACTTATAGTTAGTTAGTACAATGGGCGGCCTTATCACTAAGAGTGATCTCTTCCAGGCAACCTTTGGATGGATAGAATCCCAGAAACAAGGAGTAGTCAGCGGTGCGCATTATAAACAAAACAAGAAAATACAAATAACTTTAACTAATATTAGACAAACTAGTTATTTGTAGGCAACAATTTTACAAAATAATGCTTATGCTACTATAATTATTGACTTTTCATTATATATTTTTTTCAAAAACCGGGTTGGCAACTTGTGATAAAATTGAAGACAGTGAGGAGACATCATTTGGACCATTTTTTGGTATTTAATCCAATCATTAAAATTATTATTTGGAAATTTAAGCATTATTTTGACAATCTTCTTCGCGATAAATACAGGCGAGCAGCGGCCGGTAAAGTTTGTTGAAAATCCATATCTGTCGTGGTGTAGCGGCCAGATAAATTACATAGTAAACTCATATCTGTCGTGCTGGTTTGCAAATAAAAAGCTCATGGAATCGATTTTTAAGTATAAACCAGAAAGTTGTTTCATAATTTTTTATTAACCATCAGGATTTGAACCCGCGCCCCCCTACTCACATGGTAGGACGCGCTATCAACTAGGCTATGATCACACGACCATTTGATGCGAAAATCTTTAGTACTATGTGTCGCCAACTAAGCACGTTGAAACACATAGTCCTAAAGATTTTCGCAGCTAGCTCTCGTGTGACCGTAGCCTAGTAGATAGAGTGTCCAATCTTGAGAGTAGGAGGGCGCTGGTTCAAATCCCGATGGTTGACAAAATTTCAAGAAAAATATTGTTGTATAAAAGTTCGGCATAACCTACTTCTAGTTTCAATTTCCGCGCATTATTTGAGAAAATCACTATACAAGCCTTGGCCACAACTAGGCATTGATGGGCTTACGTGTGTGCCTCGGCTTCGCCTCGGCCCACATTTACACGTTCGTCGATCAATGCCTGTTGCTGGCCGCTGCAGTAATGTACTATATCACACAAAAAGCAAGACGCAAAAGTGTGCGTTCTGTAAAATAATTATGTAAAAATTAATGGCTTATTTTGTTTATCTTAATATTACTAAAGTAATAATCAATTAACAAGTCCAATATAACATATAGCTCATAGAATTACCTACAGCTATTGTCAATTTTATTTGCCATGTTGTTTGGCCAGCCCACGGTTGTTATTTTGTTTGTTTCTGATTTATATGTCGGACGTTCTTTCAAGGTTCCAAGCGAGGTTTTGAGAGGTGCCAAAAGATCACGGTATAGTCCGTTATCGACATATTACGGTGCTCATGTTAGCTTGAAGGTTACTCTTCAAAATATGTACATAATACACACCTCAGACTAGAATCGCAAACCTAACACAGGATAGGTTGCATGATTCAAAAGTAATCCATACAAATATCACACAATAGTTCGAAAGTAATTTTACGGATTAATTTGTAAAGGAAAAATTAGAATCACGAGCGGGATTGAACCCGCAACCATCCATCCCTCAAGCCGGGATATGCTTTACTTAAGCTACCGTGACAAGTGGTCTGTAGATTATACTGTGCAGGCGATACTGATATAAAAATCATAAATATCGATAGTAGTTTTGTCTGTCTGCCTCTCAGTGTGTTTATTAATTTTATTATACTTACCTACAATGGCATAGAATAGATGATAGTACTACAGCATGGGTAAGAAAATATTTTGAACTTGTTTAATTTCGTAATACCTTTGTTCAATTAATCCTTGCGTAATACGTAATTCCGGAAGAACTTACTTGACCAAATATAAATTATTGGAGTGGCCTTGGTGTTCTAACAGTTTGCGATTTAATCTCTTCCTACGTTTAGTTAGATATATACGTGTATTTTTAGGCCGCCAATATTTTAGTAGAATAGATTTGCATAGGTAGGTACCTAATAACCTAAGTACATACAACATTGACATCTGATGCAGCATCATCTGAACTCTGCGCGATACCAACTTACAACAGAAGTATCGTGTTTGGACTCATTGTAATGGTCTCACAACGAATAAGATATACACATAGATTAGTAATCCATGTTGCCAGGGCTATTACTTTTTTATAAAGTAACTGTGCTTGTTTAAGAGAAAACATGTTACTTGGAAGGCAGAAGCTAAATAGTAAGCCAGGTCTTTGGATGTATATCAATATCAAGTCAACCCTCAGAACGCGCACCACTTGCTCGCACCCACGACGTGCGTGCCTACCTACCAGGTAATAACTATGTACAATGTTCACTACACATTTGGATTTCACTTTGCCGCGGCACCTTAGACAATAGACTGTAGACTCAATATTTCGAGAATTTACTATTCCATATACAATAAGAGTAAACACCGAAACGTCATAATATCCAATTTAGGTTTCGTAGGCTCTGCTCGGTCTACATTATTTATTTTATTTATTTATTTCCTTTTTGGAAGACCAACAGCTGCTATAACATTATATTCAACAAATTACACGAAAATAAGCCAATTAAAGGCATTAATAATAATAATAAATAAATAAATATGTGTGAACATTTCACACAGCGCCATCTAGCCCCAAACTAAGCATAGCTTGTACTATGGGAACTAGATAACTGATACAATACTTATATACTTTTTCGTTTGTAAATACATACATATAATACTATATAACACCCAGATGCAGAACAAACATCTATGTTCATCACACAAATGTTTGTCCCCGGTAGGAATCGAACCCACAGCCCTCAGTTCAGAAGGCAGGGATACTACCAACTGAGCTATCGGGCCCATAATTAAGTTAAAGTACCAATAACATCAAATGTAATTCTTGTAGGTCTCTAAATAACTTCATGGTTTCGACTTCAGAGCAGTATAGTACCTACACTGTAAATATTAGATATAACAACTAGCAGCCCCGCTAACAAAGGTGTTGCTTTGCTTGATCCGTGGCGTATATTTTGATTACCGCCAGCACAGATATTATCCGCCAGAAAGTCAAAGCATAATGCAAATGAAAAAGTAATTTTGCATTGATGTGCAGTTTGGCGACAATGCGCGGGCGGCAACGGCGCGGCTGTTTCTAGCGGGCACCGGTTTTTCAATGAACCGTCAAGGTATTCCAGTGTCCAGTGCAGGCCGCCAACCAGCCAGCCAATGCAAAAATTAAAAGTTGTAAATATAGGCACTCCCACTAAGGAACTAATTAATACACGACTCGAGTATGGATTTATTAAGTGTGTATGTGTACCTACTGTAGAGTCTACAATAATAAACCTACGTTAACATCTGAAGAGTTCGTAACAAAAAAATAACAAATTATTTTAACTTGTATTTTCAATAGGAAAGCTAAGTCCCGTTTCAAGATTAAATACTAACATTGGAATTCATAGTCAAGATGGGGGCTCCTCTAGGGGATGATTCAAGCGCTGTGTGACTAAGTCTAGTTTTATGCATTTCATAAACAAAATTAAGTAGCCCCCAATCTGAAAATTCTGACATTGACAAAGGCAGGATGCTATGAAAGTGAAAGAAGAATGATTCAACATTAAACCTCGATATGAAAGTTGAATGATAGATTTTAGGGCTTTGTTCACCCTTTGAGTATGAATACACGTCAGCGAGGACAAAGAGTAGTTGAAAAGCATTGATTACGAGACTGACTGATGGTGATGACCTTAACAAACTTATAATGTTTTTGCTGTAAATGTCTACTTCACTGTACAGCGCCTCTATATATAATCAATAATCACATGTGATTCTGACATTTGCTGACCGAGCATGCTGTTTGACCGTAAAACTTATAAACAATGGAAAAAGCACAGTCCATGAGCGTATTAGTAACCTAGGAGGCGTGGTGCGCTGACGTAATATAATGAGGGCACTGCGACTATGTCAGAATAGGCACAACTGATAACGGCTGGCTAAAGTGGCATGAATAATAAATAAACCACCGTGAAATAAAGTCGTAGCGACTCAAGGTTTGAGGCGTGCTGACGTGTCTGCTTCCTACGGATTGTTTGGCGACCTTAGTCTGTGCGAATGAATTCCGGTGGTGTCCGAGTCGGCTGGTGGCATTTCAGTAGATTTACCCCCATATTCTTAGTCGTTACCACGAGATTACTCCACTCGACTCAAACTCGAATTAACCTCATTTTCGTGTGTTGGTATTTTTAATTGACCACATAATAATCAACTTGACATTTCCTCGTTAATTCTTCTCAAACGAGGGAAGCGAAGCAATTGTCAACTCAAGGTACGTCGCGATATACCTTGAGTTTCCTTCGAAGTTGAGTGGAAGTTGAGTGAAGGATTTTTGGTGAAATGTTTTAGAATACGGGGGTTAGTTTACGGAATCATAATAAATAGTAAGCTTGTATATCTAATACCTATATATGCAAATATGTTGTATTTGTACTAGGTATTGTTTATTCACGGTAGAACTGACAACCGAATGGGGAACAAAGGTTCTCGAGTGGCGACCGCGAACCGGAAGACGCAGGCCGCAGTGTAGGCCGGCACCTCACTAGGTGGGCCGACGATCTGGTGGAAGCCGCGGGGAGCCGATGAATGCAGGAGGCGAGAAGCCGCTCCAAGTGGCGCTCCCTGGGGGAGGCCTATGTTTAGCAGTGGACGTCTTCGGGCTGTGCTATAGGAGGAGGATGAGAGTAGATATCATGCCTATGTAATAAATAAGCAGACGGGTATGTATAACGCTCAAGTCGGTGTAGCATGCAATGTAAGGATAAGATAAGTTTGTGTACTACCTAAGTACCTAGACAAGATAAGATTTGTTTCCCCACGTACCGTAGTGGTACGACACATCGCGTGAGGGCAGTCAATCAGCAGTCAGTAGGCACTAGGTAGGTATTATCGCCCGCAAAACGCAACCAAACAAAACAGTTTTTTCACAATCATCTTAGTCTAATCAGTCTTAGTAATATATTTATTTATAGGTTTGGCACAAAGCCCCCGGCGGGCTGCCGATAGCTCTGCGTATATTATTATGTTGTTTACATGCTTCAACAGCGGCACGCGTCGCCATGCATCGTCGTAAACGCCAACGCCCGGCGCGGATAGAGCGCAATATCACAAAATAGTAGGCCAATATCTTCAATCTTTCTCTATTTACTGTTCCATTTTCCATTACTTAGTATAAAACAAAAACCACACGCTGTTGCACTTGCAACTGCGGGACGGTAACTAAAACTGCACTACACACGTCATCCTGAGACTTCCGCAGCAGCAGTCACTAGCTAAACTTAAAGCACCCTTCAAACAGGAGCACAGGAGTGCTTGCACTGCACACTACTGCTTACTTCCTACCTTCTAACCTACACCTTAGATCGCATAGTCACTTCGTAAATAAGTAGAGGCCACTAATACTAATAGATATAATATGTATTATAATAATATGTATTATTCGTTTGTGTTAACACAATTCTCGACTTTACGACGGTTTTAATAAATACCTCGTCCCGTAACCCACAGGAAAAAAGGTATTTATGTTCCCAATATTATGTGTTTCTCCTACTTCTTCTCCTACCTCTACCTAGTCCTTGTTCTCTTCTTTGTTGTGTGTCCGATGTTTGAGTTGTGCTAGACGAGCCTTGCGTGTCATGTGACTGTTGTGTGGTTTGTTGTGTGTTCGATCTTTGAGTTATGTTGGATGGATCTGGTATGTTAGATGTCTGTTGTGTAGTTGATGATTGTTGCGTACTACTTATGTCTGTCTGTGTGTTGTGTACGAATACTGTATCTCCTAGTACTTTACTGAGTATAGTTGTTGTGTGTATGGCTGCTTGTTTTTGAAGAATACTAATGTCTATGGGGGTGTCTAATTTATCTATGTACTTTTGAATGCTTTTAGCTACTGTCCCTGTTGCACCTATTACTATCGGTATGAGTCGCTTGTGTATGCCACAACCGACTGATTTCAGTTTTCAGTAGATGGTATTTGCTTAATTTTTCAATCTCCTTAGCTCCTATATTATAACCTGACGGTACTGTAATGTTTATCAAATAAGTTCTATTGTTTGTTTTGTCTATGTATATTAAATCTGGTCTATTGTGCGTTACGGTGACATCAGTTTGAATAGGGATTTCCCATAGAATTTTTGCTGACTCATTTTGTTTTACCTGAGGTTGTACGAGTGTTTCTTTCCACCATAGGTTAGCAACTTCTATTTTATGTTTTTTGGCTAGACACCAGTAGACGTACTGGACAAGATTATTATGTCGCTTAACATAGTAGGTCCCCGCGAGTTTTTCACAACCAGATATGATGTGCTGCGTGGTCTCATCTTTACAGGCACATAGGCGGCATATTCCGTCAACTGATTCCTTCAGTATGTCGCGTTGATGTTGTCGTGTCATGACTGCTTGATCCTGTATTGCGAATATTGACGATTCTATACCCGGAGTTATCTGTTGCTTTTTTATCCACTTGAACGAGAGTTCCTTATCTATGTTGGCTTGATCTAGTACTTTTTTAGGGAACTGTCCATGTAACTGTTTATTTCTCCATGCTTCATTGTGCTTTTTAACTATTGGTTTTTTAATTTCTGCGTCGGTGTGTGGGTTATCAACTGCTAATTGTAATTCCGTTTCTATTTCTTGAGCTTCTTTCATGATTGAGTATTTATCCCTATGTGTGTCGTGCTGTACTATTGCATCAATGAGATGGTCACTTTTTGGTTCAAGATATTGTTTATATTTGACTATTTGTGTTTTATACATGTATTCTACGTTCAATAGGCCTCTTCCTCCTTGATTAACCGGCAAGTATAGCCTTTCCACTTCCGCCTTCTGCTGATGAGCCTTTTTTATTGCTAATAGTTTCTTGTTTTAACGTCTATTTTCTTCAGATCACTGTTTTTGTAATTTATAACACCGAATGAATAGAGCAAGACCGGAATTGCGTAAGTATTTATGCCTTTCACAAGATTTCGCGAGTTCAGATGCGTGGTCATTAGTTTTTTCACTCTTTTGAAATATTCTTTAGTTATTTGTTCCCTAATTATGCTGTGTTCTATTTTCCCTGATTCGTGTACCCCTAAATATTTGTATCTATCTCCTATTGCAAGTTGGCTGATGGTTTCCCCACTTAATAGTATATGTCCTTCTCCCGTTACGTTGCTTCTATGTCCTGCACTAATATCTATTGTATTGCATTTATCTAATCCGAACCGCATCCCTATGTCGCTTGTGATAACCTCTACGCTGTCCAGCAATACTTTTAAATTACTTCTGTTATTTGCATAAACCTTTAAGTCATCCATGTATAACAGGTGATTGATCCAGAAACTATCTTTGAGTTTATATCCTTTCATTTCATACTTATTCAATATGAATGAAAGAGGTTTGATAGCCAGACAAAACAGCAACGGTGATAAGGAATCGCCCTGGAATATTCCGCGTCTAATATAAATCGGTTCAGTAGTTATTGAATCTTGGGAGCCACGAGCTGTCATTGTTACTCTCCACGACGGCATTGCCATTAGAAGGAATCTTTTGATCAGAGCTGGGCATTTATAGACATCAAGAATTTTAAGAAGCCATTCATGTGAAACACTGTCGAAGGCTTTTTGATAATCTATCCATGCCATGCTTAGATTCTTCTGGGACTCGTGTGCATCCTCCAATATGGCTTTATTGACCATTAGATGATCTTTACATCCCCGGGCACCACGACGACATCCCCGTTGTTCAACAGCCATGATGTTGTTCTCATGGCAATAACTATATAATGTATTGGCTAACACGGACGTTAGTAATTTGTACATACTTGGCAAGCAAGCTATTGGTCTCTAGTTTTTCGGATCTTCAGTGTTTTCGTTTTTGGGTATTAGTATAACCTGACCTGTAGTGAACCATTCCTGTAACGTTTCTCTACCTGCTACAATGTTTGTGAATAGTGCCGCTAAATATTTGTGGACGCTGGTGAGATATTTCAAGTAATAATTTTGTATTTTATCGATTCCCGGTGTTTTCCAGTTCAGTAGTTTTCTTATGGCATGTTTTACTTGGTCTTCTGTAATCTCTTCTATATCTGCTGTATTCACTTCACTAGATGAGCTTTCCACTTCTGTAATCCATTTAGCGTCAGTATTGTACTCTTCAGGGTTTGACAGTATTGATTTCCAGAATTCTTCTACTCCTTCTTTACTTGGTATTTTAATTTCGTTATTGCTTTTACTACCCAAACTTCTGTAAAATCTATGTTCATTTTCACCAAATAGCTTGTTTTGCTCTTTTCTAGTGTTTATCTCTTCATACATCTTAATCCTGCCTGCCAGAGCTTTAACTTTTTGTTTTATGGTTTCTGTGGTGTTGTTGTGGTCATTTTCGTTTTGAATATTATATTTACTGTATATTTTGTCTTTAATTTTCCTCATTCTACGTGTGTTGGTTCCTCTTTGTATTTCAAATAAGTGCCCTAGTTCTTTCCGGAATTTTTCTTTTTTGGTTTGTATTCGTTTTTTCCAAGGTGGATCACTTTTCAGTTTTATGGTGGTTTTTGGTGTGAAAGGTGTTTGGTTATTATTTATTATTACAGTTTTGGCGGTCGCGTATATTATATTATTTATTTCGTGTAGACTATTGTTGGTAATTAGTAGGTTAGGCAAGTATTTATTCAAGGTGTTTAGGTTTTCTATAAAATGTTTATTTATTTTGGCTTTAGGCAGGACTAAGCGTTCTGCAAGTGGGGTCTCTTTTGTTTCAGCTAATATTTGAAGGAAGTGTAAAATTAGCGGGTCCTGATCTTCGTTTACTTCTATATTGTTTGTCAGTTGGTCTATTTTCTCTACTTGTTCAGGGGTCTGCTGTGTGATATGTAGTGTCTGTGTTGGTGTTGTGTCATGGTTCTCAGTCTCGTTCGGAATCAGTTCAGGGGTTTCAGTCGGTATTATACCTTCTGCCTGTTTTTGTAGTCGGTCCAGTAGTTCTTGAGATATGACATTTTGTTTTATAACCCTTCGAGCCTGATTTGACAGAGTGTTTCCGTTAAACTTATGTATTTTAGGGTTATCAGGGTTTCGCTCAGTGAATAGCGCCTCTAATCTTCCTATATATCCTGGTTCTTCTGATCTTGCTTTGAAATAGCAAAACATTAATTCTTGTAATTCTTCTGTTGACCACTTTCTTCGTCTATCATCATTTACTGCGTAATTCGTGGTCGTTGCAGATGAGCCGGCAGAATCTGTTCTATTCTGCAAAGCGTCATCCGCCCCCTCCCCACCCCGTTGGTCGGCTGTAGTATCTTCGGGTTCCCCGGCTCTCGCCCGCCTGTTCAGCAGAGAGCCGCTGACGGTTTGCATGCTAGCGGTATCGTATGCAATGCAAGGGCCTAGACTAACAGATAATCCTAGCGCAGTCGATATGGACTCCATACGATCCTACGCAGCTCCATATTATGGAACAGCTCACAGCTGCGAACGCACGTGAAGGTTGTCCGGAAATTAGCCGAGGCACTATTCATTCGGTCCTTACGACCAGGTGAAAGCCGCGGGAAGCCGAAGGATGCAGGAGTCTAGCAGCCGCTCTAAGTGGCGCTGCCTGGGGGAGGCATATGTTCAGCAGTGGACGTCTTCAGGCTGTTGATGATGAACTCTAACTTACCAACAAAACATAATGAAAGGGAAGCCACCTGCGAAATTGGAAACATTAAACATTTACATATTTTTAAGTATGTTAGGTACAAACAAATTACTGTATTGTTTAATACTACTTGAGCGGGCATTTAAATACACCATAAAGCCGTAAAAATGACAGTCCCGTTATTTGAAGCTAAAGGATTCTCAATATTGGCATAACCTGAATGTGGACTTTCACTTGAGACACTTTGCATTTCAAACTGGTAATTTAACTGCAAGATGATTCAGATGCTTTTCGGAGCTACAACATTATGTTGCGATTGGTTGCGATGCGATGTAGGATGTAGGAAAAATATTCAAGGTAGGTCTTTTCTGCAAAGTTCGTCTAGGTAGGTACCGCCACCGTGTTCCGGTTTGAAGGGCATTCTAATTCTAATTTGGATTGGGGGTAGTAAGACCTGCACCGACGTCCCGCATGGGGTGTATTGTGCATTTCCCCCCCCCCAGCATCTACCCAAGCCAGCCGAGCCCCTTAAAGTAACGGAGTGCGACTTTGGGGTGCTGGCACAACTGCTTCAGTGTTGGCGTCGCAAATGGTGACGATGTTTGAAGGGCATTGTAGCTAGTGAAATTACTGGGCAAATGAGACTTTATGACCTGATTACACAGTGTAGTAATCTGATTACTAGTTATGTGATGTCTCAGGATGATGTGCACAGTGCAGTATCATGTGGAACTTCTGTGATGACATGATAGCGCTGGTGGTGTCGCTATCTATGTCTGGTGAGCTGGGCTGGAGGAGCCCGCTCCGAAGGTGGTCCAGGTTCTGATGTGGTGATGAGTGAAAGAGGTGTTTTGTAGTGCTGGAATATATTTGAGGCGTCTACATCGTGGATGGCGTGAGCTTATACTAATGGGTCGTCCATACAAGTAGTTCGGACGCATGTTACTGGTATTATTGTGATGTAGCGGTGCAAGTCCGAATTTCCACACTACATCACCCCCTTATTGAAAAAACGCACTTACTACTTGTAGGGTCATTTTTTTTTCAATTACAATCACTTTTACGTCATACTTCAAATTTCAAAATTACATAAATCATTTTTCATCTTACTTCAAATTTTATAACATTACATTATTATACCGCCTTATTTCAAATAACTAATTAATAAAACACATACTATTTAACAAAACTACATTATAGGTTTCGATTCATATAAGAATACAATTCTAATTTTGCCTATATTTAAAATATAATTTTTCTTTTATTTTATTTCTACATTATGGTTATTTTAATTCTACAAATTTTCCTACAAAACATTAAAACCGCAATAATTTTCTTGATTAATTGTAACTAAAAAAATTCATTTTTTATTTTAAATCATTCCTGCTCATACCCACATTACTACACTTCAAACTTTCGTTTTTTAACATCAACAAGCAAAAATCTCAGACCATTTTCCGCTATTTATTAATACAGTTTTTATAATCATTTTATACGTATTCCTTTTTATCTAAATACCTCATACTAAGTTTTTTACCTATTTACCTATTTTATGTACCTAGCCGCTTACACAAAAAAACATGCCTACTGTTGTCGTTAAGTAATCTATTTATGTTATCTATCTATCTTATATTCTAAGTTATTCCTACTGAACGCCTGTCGTATCTCTCATTCAATAAATTTCGTTGAAAATAACTCTTTCTCTTCTCTAAACGCTACCATGTTCCTTAGTTTTCTAGTGGAACAGGCTCTTTCCACAGGATTATCACACCTGGGTTCGAAAGAGTCTTTGTTTGTCATATCCGTGCATATTACTCCTACTTCTAACTCTGTTTCTAACTTTATTTCTTCTTTAGCGCTATTTTCTGATTCTAGTTTTTCAAATTTACTCAAACTCACAATTTTCCTATCTTGTACTGTATCAAAACTCTCTTTTTCTAAAAATAAACTTTCAATGTCAAAATCAAAATCATCTTGAGCAGGATCAGTTTTCATTACTTTGGATTCGTAACTGTCTTTAAAACTGCACAAATCCTCAGTGACTCGATGTTTCTGCTGATCACGCAAATATGGAGCGCGGTCCGGAATGCACGACTCGGACATCGGACACCTTGTTGTTATCGGTGCTCTTCGCTTCTGCTCTATAATTTTATTCTTCATTTTTATTGAATTCATGTTGTTACATGGGAATGAATTTAATTAGAATAATTGTGATTTACTTGATTTTGATGATGAAAATATTCCTGATAATGATTTTTTCTGAATGACCAAATTGTATTTTCATCTATAGCAATCTGGATAGCTTCTTTTAATGATTTAAGTTGTCTCACTATAATTATTGTTCCTATGCGGGTGTTATTTAGACCTTCTGCAAATCGCCTAATCGCTAACAACTCGTTAACACTTCGTTAATAGGCCTCAAAACCTCATACTTATTCCTGTCGTTTTCTGACTGAGCTAACGTTAAGTCATAGAATAATTCCTCTATTTCTTTTCCAAAATGTTCTATAGACCTATTTCCCTGTCTGCGATTAAATAATTGAGTTTTAATTGCTATTGGACACTTTTTGGATATCAAGTGTTTTTTCATGTCCTTCAATAAACTATTAACGTCATCATAATTAGCTTTCAGATAAAATTTAGCAACTTTCGTCAGTCTCGTTTTCAAAACAAAATTAATTAAATACTTATGTGAACTCGCATGAATCATTTCGCTATAATATTCAATGTTATCTATCAATGATTTTGTTATTTGCTCTTGTCCTGTCATCTCAGGTAACAAGGCGATGGCCGTTTCCAAATCGAAATTCTCCATTTCCGTTTCAAAATTGTATAAAGTCAAGTACGTCAAGTAGAGTTTGACAGCCTCCGTGGTGTGGTGGTTGAGCAGGTCGGCTCATAACCCGGAGGTGGCGGGTTCGATTCCCGCGACAGAACAAGTATTTATGCCCGAAAAAAAAAAAAAAAGAAGCGCAAATACTTGTTCTGTGTCTGGGTGTTGTGGGACCATGGTCCTCGTAGTTCCTGGGTCCCTAGATACAGGGAATCCTAGTTAGGGTCCAGGATCTATGTATGTGATCGTTGGGTGTAAAAAAAAAAAAAAATATTGTATATCAAAAAATATTGGCCATAAAAAAATCATCAAAAAAAATATCAAAACTTCTAACTTTCATGAAAAAAAATTCCTTACTTACGCTTTCTTATAAAATTATCGTTACGTATTTTTGATTCAATATAATAATTTTCGACGGCATGGGACGGGGCTCTCTTGATTCTTGATCTTGATTCTTGACGCGGTGGTCTTCTACGGATAAGGACTGGTGATGGTGGTATGCAAAGCTGGTACTCGCTGCTACAATCCTTCTTGCGTTTGGGCCGGGAATACCCTGGACACCGATCCTTGCTCCCGTGCACCTTGATGCCGAAGACTCGTTCACCAAATATCAATTAGGCCTCTTAATATTTTAAGGCACTCGCAGCTCACAGGTAGAGTCGGCGTATTGTACCGCTCTATTTTAGAAATCGTACCTGTCGTCGTGAATTCTTCTTCTTCGTTATTTATTTATGTAGAACACCTTCATAAATATTTTTTTCATCACCATTATATTCATATTATTTGTAGTCATAAAATCTTCAATATTCTCACAAAATAATTTTTCTTTCTTCTTATAACGCCTCCTTTGTCTTCATATTATATTCTTGACGAAAAAAAAAATATCTTCATAACGATTCTTCAAAATACAAAATCTCTTCTTTCTTTTTAAAAAATTACTCTTCATTTTTATTCATCTTCATTATTCATATTTATTCTTCTTATTATTTATCTTCTTTCTTCATAACTTTTCTTCTTATTATACATCTTCATAACTAGTCTTCATAAAATTCATCTTCTTTCTTCAATATTTTGTTCTTCTTATAATAAAATTAATCTTCTTTCTTCTTCAAAACTATGCGCCTCTATTTTTTCTTTCATAAAATAAATCTTATCTTCATTTTTCATATTTAAAATTGACCTCCTCTTCATTATTTTCTTTATTTTCTATAATCAGCCGCTGCTTGCATTTTAATTTACTACTTCACAATTTGTTCAAAACTGCTGTCACTGACATAGTCTTAGGTTGTTTCTTTACTATTTTCTTCAATCTGCAGCAACTGGCATGGTCGCCATGTGATGACATGATAGCGCTGGTGGTGTCGCTATCTATGTCTGGTGAGCTGGACTGGAGGAGCCCGCTCCGAAGGTGATCCTTCATTATTTTAAAGTTCCGAGTGACACTGCAACTGTTAAGGACGGCCGTGTCGCTTAACATTAGGTGAACTACTAGCTCGTCACGTCATTCATTGTAATAAAAAATAGATATTATAGTATATAGTTTTTGAATTAATTAAATCAATTGTATTCCGAAAAGCATGGGCAGATAATGAGAGCTGAAATTAAATAAGTACCTATTGCTAAATATAAGCCTTTAAAGATACAAGACCAGACCGCTGAGTTTGCCCTATTACATAACATAAGCAGTAGTTTTCGTCATGCATGATCATGAAATAAAAGAAAGGCAAGGTAGAGGTAAAATTAATTTAATTAGCTGTAAGTACTTTGATTTTGGTAGAAAAAACAGGAAACTTGCATCCAAATCCAAAGGGAAGCTTGTAACACTTATTGATTTTTATTTCAATTAACTCTATGTAATATCTTGTTTTTTTTTTTAACTTGATTTTAGAAAAAAATGGAACAATATTAAATTCTTCATTTTGACCCGTAGTCCATACATTTAATAAATTGCACAAGTGAATGTGTGGAAATAGTGTGTATTTTGTGAACTTTGTTAAGGGAACAGATGAAACAGTCACATGACTTAATAAATAAATATATGTATGTTCTATATTATAATGAAGCATAAAACCAATAGTATCTCTGCCCTCCTCCAAACTCAAGAGAATGTGGTTATAAGTGAAACATTTGAATCTGAATTCAATGTAATTAATTGAAATTCTTAGAATGATTTTAAGTTATTAAAGATAATTTGACTTGATTATTGTTAAGATCACCAGTTTAGTGGAGGTCAGCTTCTTCACTAAAACATTCACAAAAATATTATACAGTTCTCTAATACATGCTGAGATTACTTGATGATTAATGTGTGTGTGAGAGAGAAATTTAATTAACTAACAGTGGTGATGATATAAATAAAATAAGTTGTTGTTTTATGTAAATTTAAAAAACTACCTAGTTATAAAACATACTAGACTACATAAATAATAGCTTAGCTGCAATTAGTACTAGGTAGGTAGTTGTAATTAAAAGGAGGTATTGTTTAAACATTACAATAGTTGGCATAATGTTGATAATACCAGCAACAATGCCAGCAAAGACAATGCAAGACCAACCAACCAGCTTTGTTTTTTTTAAATAACAATCTGTTTTAATATGCAGTTCAAGTACCCATGTAACTATGACCTATAGCAGTATTAACAATAAATATTAAATAGTCATCCAGTGGCCTGTGGGTTATAAACTCGCCGCTGGGCAATGACTTTAAATAATCAGTAATCAAAAAATCATCCATTTTATTGCAAGACAAATTGTCAGTTTACAAGATAGATCAACAATTTATAATTATCGTGATTTTTTATAAACCATCGGGTCTTACAAAAATACTGTAACATAATATATAAATGTGTTGTTTTGTTTTGTTGAGATAAAACTTGATACATCTAACAATCCTTTTTGTTTTATTTTTATTATGAAAAAATACAGAGAAAGAGAATAAATAAATAAAATAAATAAAGCCAAATGATGACATACATATATCCTGGACCCTAACTAGGATTCCCTGTATCTAGGGACTCAGAAACTACGAGGACCATGGTCCCACAACAGCCAGACATTGAACAAGTATTTGTGCTTTTTTTTCGGGCACAAATACTTGTCCTGTCGCGGGAATCGAACCCGCCACCTTCGGGTTATGAGCCGACCTGCTCAACCACCACACCATGGAGGCTGTCTTATATACTAAGTACATCATGTTGTTATATTAGAGTATCAATAACTTACCCACATACACAGTGGCTCCTGCATCATGAAAGTCATCACGTCTACAAACTGCTCGGTGATGTTCCTGGTGACGTTGAGCGGCTGCAGCACCGGTGCAGCCGCGGCCGCGGTACCCACCGGCATCGGCACCTCATCCTGCACCACGGTAGCATTCGTGCGCCAGCTCGGATCACTGGTCACGTTCAGTGCATAGTAAACAGCCACCGACACTAGTAAAACACTTCCAGCCGAATAAACCTTGAGGTTCGGCAAGGGCAACCTGTCTACTAAACTCACTGGCATTTTTATCGTCCTCTTTTTTTCTAATACAAAATAATCAACCACTCAACAACACGAATTTGGGCTGGCTGTCCAAGTTGTTGAAATTGGATTGGAACGCACAGACACAGTAGAGAAATCAGACACAACTTGAGCGACTCGACTGATTGTTTTTTAAGATTTTATCAAAATAATAAATATAAATACAAGAACAAATCGATGAAAATGAAAAATCTACTCAGTATGTCTATGTATCAAAGAGTATATAATTTACTACCTGTGAATCTACTACACCAGACCAAAGAGTATATAATATAATAATACATAATCAAGGAACCGACCAACAACAACAGAGAACTTTGCTACCAAAAACTAAGTAGAGGACAGGGTTGCCAGATAAGTGCGAGTGAATTATCGTATCAATATACGAAAATTATCGTACCAGATGTAAAATTATCGTACAACTGGCAAATAACACTAAATATACATACTCCTGACACCGGTCACGTGTGGAGCAACATTTATGAAATCAAACGTATTGACTTTGGTATTAATTATAATACTAGAGAATAAGATAACCAACTTAATCAACTACTGTAGTATCATCATCATCATCATCATTAACAGCCTGAAGACGTCCACTGCTGAACATAGGCCCCTCCCAGGGAGTGCCACTTAGAGCGGCTGCTCGCCTCCTGCATCCACTGTAGTATAGAAATAACAAAAACATTTAAAAGTATCAAAATCGTTTGCGCCAACTACGTTACACTCCGGCAGTATTCATGAGATTTTATGAGTTCCGGAAGTCACTATTCTAATATGCCGCAAGCGTCTACTACAAACAATCTACTACCTTACCGCAACGTTATAAGAATGAGAACTGCGCAGTGTTGCCAACCCTAACAGCCTAAAAAACAGTACGACAGCCTAAAAACAACAGTAAAAAACAGTAAATATGTTATTTCAAAACAATAAATCTACTGTTTGAATAAAGCATGTCAAAATTCATAGAAACAGTGTTTAATGTACGATGTATAAACAATCTCTATTGCACATACATTATTTTTATTCCAAAGAAAATTAAAAATGCTCAAAGAAATTAATTGCATTTTTAATATTCTTCCGAAAGTGAGCCGTGATAGGTATTCAAAGATATATTATGCTCAGCTATAAAGCAAGCCATTTTGACTTCACTTTCTTTTGTTATTTGTTTTGGATTTTATGATTTTTTTTACTTTATAGTTCGTAATTAGTCCCTTTTTCTGTTTAGGGGGAATTGGTCACAAGATAACTCACTACTTATTGTGTAAAAAGTGGTACCAATTTCGAAAATACGTAATAGTCAAAATAATTGATCTTGCTTCAACTTTCGGCAAAAAACAGAGATATGAAAATGATGATTAACAGGATCTTCCTGTATAATAATATAGAGTAAGTATTAAGTAGCAGCAACTATTCTATACGCTATGTTGTATGTTTATTGCGATTTGTATCAGATGACCCTAAAATTATAGAAAAACAGTAGAATTTGTACCTTAAACAGAAAACAGGGTTGCTTATCAAAAAACAGCAAATCTACTGTTAAAACAGTAGGGTTGGCAACACTGGAACTGCGTAACGTCGCACCCTTCGCCAAGCCTCCCGGCCATCAACATAGAATTATATCCATGCTCCCGGCCTTCCTGGCGATCTTGCGTCTCACTCCAACCAAACAATCCGCGCCGGGCCCCACCCGGCACGTCACTCGGTCATCGCACTCACAGCTGACCGTCTCAGTCGTCACTTGCCAGCGCAGCGAGACGGATCCAGGATTTCATTTAGGGGGGAGGGGGGGCATTCTGCCAAGATTCGGGGTAACTTAATACTAATGGGATGGGATCCGGGGGGTCCGGCGGCAAATAGGGGGAATGGGCTCCATTTCCCTTGATTGGCAGCTACAACACAAATAAACACTTACCGACCACCTGATATAAGATACGATATAACTCAGAAAGGGAAAACTAAATCAAAACAAGTTTTTATCACTCAAAACGTTGAAAATCTCACTGACACGTGTATCTCCTATCACACCAGTTTGCGACCCTCGTCATATAAATAAATAAATAATAAATAAATAAATATTTATTGGACACCACCATTTACATACTATACACATAACAAGGTACAAAATGACTGCAATACACCCTTAGCTAAACAAATCAACTTAAACAGAAGAAACCTTGGGGAGAGGCAACACATATTTGAGAATAATATAATTAGGAAGTACTTAAGTATATCTCTCCAGTCAGCCAACCCGCCAGCGAGGTGGGCATGAAACCCTGGTTACATTGCTATGTAATAGGAGATAAATCATTTCAAATTTAGGTTTTTTATCTTTTCAAACAAGCTAGGCGATTATGTAACTTGACTGCAACCAATAGAAACACAAAAATGTATGGATTTGACAGTTTCAATACGCAGTTTATGTGCATAGTTAAGATAGTGGTCAAGTGCAAGCCTATCCATTAATAAAAAAAAAAAAACTCCTGTTGCTCTACTGACAGTCACGTAATCAAACCACAGGTCACATGATCACCCAGCCGAACAGATTTAGCAAAAATCCTGAGATAATATCTAAGATAATTATTGTATATACAATGTATAGCAATAAGTGAAAGTTTTTGACAGTCTTTACGAAAATAACACCAACTGCCAAAGAACTAGCTTTATGTGACAGTATTATAAGGTAATTTGAAGGAACCCTCTGTGATCAAAGATCACAATCGCTAACGCTAACTCCAAAATGTACTAGGATGACATTTCGGAAATCGCTAACTTTTCCGCAGCGAATGTCATTTCAATACATTTTTGGAGTTAGCGTGAGGCGTTAGAGTTAGTGGTTGGTTTGTGTAGAAGATCGCCGCGCTGATAATGAAGATGAGGAAACTATGTAAAACCACTAGCTATTATAAAAATAAAGGATTAATTCAAAATAAAACAGCGGACCATTTTTCAGTTCATATGTCAAGTGCCAAAAATCCACACTGACGTGTTTTTATTTTCTTTTTAGGGATCTGTATTTAAAAATACAGAACATCCTCCAAACCCCAAGAGAAAATTGAAGTTATCTGCTAACTTAATTTCTAATATACATAAGCCGCAGTTAATTAGAAGTAACACGTCAGTAAAAATGTTTAGGTTAAGTAACAAAACAATAACTATTAACACCTAAAATATTCCTAACATGCTTACACAACACTCTGTTATGAGCAAGATCTATATATCTATCTATCCCTCCCAGCCCGAAAAGCAAGAGAAAATAATTTGTTAAAAGAAATTAATACAAAGTGAAGTAAAATGGTTGGAATGTACATACAGAATCATCAATAAAAACAAAATTAACCAAAAGCATCCATCAGTAATATAACGTCGTGTATGTACCTATATCCCTCAGCTATACAAAATTTTAAAGTTTATACTTACTTGGTATCAATATTCTCCTGCCATATCGTGAGACTTTCACCGGCTCACTAGGAGAGGAAATGGTGGTGTTCTCACCATTCTTCCCTCCGTCTGGATTTTCTGAGCTAAGAATAGTTTCAGATTTCTTACCTTCCTCAGCGCCATGTTTGAGATCAGAGATGCCGAGAGCTTCTAAATCGTCTGATACAACCTCCAAAGAGTACAAACGCTGTATGGGTCGTACCTTTAAACCTGTAGCCGTTCTTATCAGAGCCGTTCTATTAACGCCGTCGTTCCCAGTGTAAATCTTAGTTATAACACCTAAAGGCCACTTAAACCTTTTTTCTTCTGTCTCCACTAATACTACTTGACCTACCTTCATTTCTTCATACTTAGTTTTATCTTTACCTCTCTGTATCAATTCTGTGAGATACTCTGTCTTAAATCTATGACGAAAGTCGTCTCGTAACTTTTGTAGGTATTTAAATCGGACATTCAAGCTTTTAGAGTCTATGAGATCTAAATCAGTGGTATCTGAGTTAGGTAGTGGCTGAAGGAAACACGCTGGAGTTAAAGGCTCTAGAGAATCTGCCTTATCGTCTTGAACATAGGTCAGTGGTCTATTATTCATTACAGACTCACATTCACAAAGTAAAGTGTGTAATTCATCATAGGTTACCCGTGATTTACCTAATACTTTGCGTAGTAAATCTTTCATTGTTCTAATAAGTCGCTCGAAAAAACCACCCCACCAAGCACCGGTTGGTGCATTAAGTTTCCATTTAATTCTTGTTGTGCATGTTTCTTGTTGAATTTTGTTCCAGTCTAAGCTATCCAACATATTTTTACTGCCAACTAGGTTGGTGCCATTATCTGAGTAAATTACCCGCACCCTCCCTCGTCTAGCAATGAATCTTCTTAGAGTCCTAAGAAACGCTTCGGTCGAGAGAGACTGTGTGAGTTCTAAATGTACTGCGCGGTAAACTGCACACGTAAATATGACGATCCAGCATTTCTCGCCATTTTTCAAGTAGAGATGACCCGCCAAATCTACTCCTGTCACTTCAAAAGGTAAAGAGCTTTCCATACGATCCACTGGCAAAGGCGCTACAGGTGCCTGCATCTGTTTCACTCTGTACCGTTTGCATATCATGCAATTCATTATTACTGACCTGGCGAGTCTTCGAATCCCAAAGATCCAGTATGATTTTCTAATATCCGCAATCAAACTATTCATACCTGCATGTTGTAAACGCACATGTCTCTGCTCTACCAGCCTGCGAACTATCTCACTCTTGGCTGGCAACAATATAGGACATTTAGTATTCTCAGGCATGCTTGATAGTAAAAGTCTAGTTTTGATTCTCCTCAACTGATCGTCGTCTTGCAAGGTATGTACATTCTTACATTTTAATTCCAAACTATCCTTGTTCTCTTCTTGTAGTAGTAAGAATATTTTCCTTTCAGCTCTTTCATATTCATCAACTGTTATATCCTCTTTTAATATATATTTTTTCTTTTTCAGGCAATTATCTGTGAACCGGAGTAGCCAAGCGACTACACGTACAATCTTGTCATACTTGGAAAAATAAAGAAGTCTGTCTGAGAAGGTTTCATTCAATAAAAAATTTACGTTACAGGTTGACTTGGCCGTCACTTTCAACTCCTTTTTAGCTTCCGTGTCATCCACCTTGACCGAACTCTTAGGCCAATCTTCTGAGTTATGCCGCAGGAAGTCGGGACCTTCTATCCACCGGTAATCTAGCAGCTGCTTGGCACCGCAGCCTCGTGACGCCAGATCTGCCCAGTTCGAAGATCCTGGAATATGTAACCAATTACCCGTCTTAGTACCTTCTCTTATTTCTTTGACTCGATTGCCTACGAATACATTCCACGATAAATTATTGCATATCCAGTATAATGTAACACTGGAGTCTGTCCAATAGTATTCACTACAGTTATCTAGCTCTAAGCTGTTCCTAGTTTCTACTAGTAGCCTGACACCTATAACTGCAGCCATCAATTCAAGTCGTGGAATAGATATACTTTTAGGAGGCGCCACCCTAGTCTTAGCCGCCACTAACTGAAGAGTAGCTATGTCATCTTTCTCGGCGCGTAAAAATATGCAGGCTGCCATCGCATTCTTGGAAGCATCGCAGAACATGTGTAAGCTCAATCTGCAGTCAGTCAGTTTATTACTCGTAAGTCTCCTAGGTATTTTACAATCACTTAAATAATCTATATTATCGTACCATTTTAAAAATTCTTTAGCAAGATCCTGAGGCAGAGGTTCGTCCCATGTCAGTTTCCGACGCCACATCTCTTGCAGCATAATCCTTGGGGTTATGGTCACAGCACATGTAAATCCTATTGGGTCAAATACCTTCTGGGTCAAAGATAATACTACCCTCTTCGTCAGCTTTTTGATAGTCACAGGTGCAGGCAGCTCAGCAGTGTTACAAGAAAGTTCATCAGAGACCGTGTCCCATCTCAGCCCTAGCACATATACTACATCCTTACCAGCCTCATTAATCAGAAGTGGCGATGTCACCCACATGCGCAGGTCGAATTGAGCTACCTTCATGATTTCTTTGGACTCTTCCATGAAAGTGCGTGTCTCTTCTTCGGTCTCTAAACTTGTAATACAGTTATCTACATAGAAAGACTTCTTAAGAAGTTGAGCTGTCTGTTCGTACTCACCTGAGAATTTATCTAAATGGTGCATTATAGTCGCTGAGAGCAGGAATGGACTTGATGTTAGTCCAAATACAACGCGACAATGTCTATATTCTACAATATTTTGCAGTGACTCATCTTCCCACCACAGAAACTTTAAATACTCTCTGTCTTCAGGCTGTAAGCTAATCTGCAGGAAGGCTTTGGCAATATCAGAAGTTATGCCAATGGCGCCTTTCCGAAATCTGATCAGTAGTTTAGGTATGTTTTCGATATAATTAATACCTTTATCAAGACACCCATTCAAACTAAGTCCATTCCTATCCGGACACGAAGCATCAAAAACAGGTCTGATAGTCGTAGTCAAGCTAGATTCTTTCAGTACCGCTTTATGCGGTAAATAGTGACCAAAATCACGACCACCATTATCGAAGGGTTCTTTTTCAATTATACCTAACCTGAGCCATTCTTTCAGTACCACGTCATAATCTTGGTACTTATCGCTAGAAATCAGCCTTTTGGTATTCGATTCAAGCCTCTTTTTCGCTTTATCGTAATTTGATAATAAATCATCAAAACCCACCTTAAAAGGAAGATCCACTTCATATCTTCCATCCGGTAGTGTCTTCACAGTCTCCTTAAAATTGCTCAATGCTTCAGCTTCTCCTTGCGCTCTGGTTTTCATTTCTGCTGGATCATGAATGCCAAGAGTTTCAAACGACCAAAAATCTGTCAAATCACTATTAGTGGACCTAGACATACAAAACATAGACGTTGTAATATTACAAGATGAAATGCTTATCTGTCTACCTTGTATTATCCAACCTAACTTCGTTTTTATTGCTACCAAACCATTTTCCATCACAACAATACTACCCGTCAGCATTAACCCAGCAAAATCAGCCCCTATCAAAATACCTATCTCTTTCAAATTACAGTAGGCATCTGTCAAATAAATTTGATGTCTATTCAGAATTTTACATACGTCATTATTCAAACTCAGCTTTGGAATATTCCCACAAATAGCTGCTTGGCTGAGGGCCTCAATTTGCATTGTAAAATTCGACTCTAAATTCTCTACCGTAACATTATAAACATTATGGCATTCCGACTTAGTAGTTACATTACCAAACAAGCAGTGTATTTGTTCTTCCTGTGCTACAGGGGTCAGATTTAGCTTCTTTGCCACATCCTCCCGAATATAACTTCTTTGTGACCCACTGTCAATAATTGCGCGAACAGGCAAGACTCTGTCTGCATTTCTGACGTTAATGACAACCGTCTGAAGTAGCGTTTCAGTGCTGCAGTTTTGTGATGATAGATTCGTCGATGTGGTTGCGTTGCTCGGCTTATTGTCCTGAGGCTTCCCCTCATACTTCCCAGTGCAGAGCGCAGTAGAATGCTTTTTCTTGCATACGAGACACTTCACAAGTGACTTACATGAACGCGGATGATGTCCAATTTTCAAGCAAATAGGACATGCATTCTTTTTCTTCAAAATCTCTCGTCTCTGTTCAACTGTGAGATTATACATCTTATAACAATCCATTTGTGAATGTGTGTTCTTGTCACACCAAATGCAATTTATCATATTATATTGTGGGCTTTTCTTCTTTTCTTCTTGTACTAACAAACAGCTTGCAGTCGCAAGTGTAGCACCACCTTTATCATTCTCAGCATTTTTCATGTTCTTCGTAATTTCAATGCGTTGCATGCTTTCTATTTCTGTCTTTAGAAATTCCATCAATTTTCCTAAAACCTCTTCTGGGCTTCTATTATCTTTCAAAATAACTCCCTTGTTTCTCTCCCATATCTTCAAAATGTCTAAGGGAAGGGCAGATTCTACCAATGGCAGAATAAATGCATGATATTGACTGACGCCTAAAGTCTCAAGTGCACGTAGCTGGGCATTCAGTTTATCATACAGATCGGTCAGGTCAGTCTTGTCTTTCAACACTAATGCAAGTAATTCTCGGACATAAACCTCTATTAATAAATCCTCCCTGGCATATCTCTGTTTCAACTCCTCCATACATTTTCCGTACGAGGTACCAATCGGCGGATAGCTCTCAACTAGGGAGTACACATCGGTGTCTGGTTCAATGTTTTGCATTAGATAGAAAAATTTATCATCGTCATCCAGATTCGGATCTCCATCAATCTTCTTAAATTGTCCCCAAAAGCTTATCCAGTTTTTAATCGAACCATCAAATTTCTTAAATTTTATTTCAGGCAGTTTGTAATTCCGGTTAGCTTTGGATTTGTCTTCAATATGTCGATCAATTTTTTTCATTATTAAGTCGTATTTCGTTTCAATCATTATATATCGACTTGAGTATTCGTCTGCTGTCATCAACTCCTTCTCAATCAGGGTGTCGGCTGTGGTTTCTAAAATATAATTTTTAATTTTCTCGTCCAGATCAGAAATTTTCGAATAGAGCTGTTCAATTTTCTTAAACTCTGCCCTGAGTTCCGTTTCCTTTGCCTCACCGGCTTGAAAAATGTCTTCAATTTTGTTTGCTGCAGTCGTGAAGAGGCGTCGCAGAACCGCACGTTCCTTACTTTCTTTAGTTTTAATCAATTTTTGTTCAGCCTCCATCTTTTTTTTCCGTTAAATGAAATATTGCTTACCAATTTTATGTTTTATTTTTGCAGGTCGAAATCCTTAGGTCGCCAGATGTAGAAGATCGCCGCGCTGATAATGAAGATGAGGAAACTATGTAAAACCACTAGCTATTATAAAAATAAAGGATTAATTCAAAATAAAACAGCGGACCATTTTTCAGTTCATATGTCAAGTGCCAAAAATCCACACTGACGTGTTTTTATTTTCTTTTTAGGGATCTGTATTTAAAAATACAGAACAGTTTGGTATCTTTGCTAGACCCCCTTGACCCATGCCCTTGACTCTTGACTGTAGAAGTAAATTATAGTATATATCTACGTAGTAAATTATATTAATTATATACTCTAAAATACTCTTTGATTGTTGTTTTTTGAATTGCATTTTTCTTGAATTTCTAGTTTTTTTTTTATTTAATTTTTTTCATGTCCACTTTTGGATCATTCATCTATATTTCATTCTCTTAGCTCTTTACATGTTTCATTCCATGGAGGTCTATGGAGAGAGCCAAAACTGCCAATGCGGCGTTGCCGCTCCGCATCCTTCGTGTAAACATACTGTCTTGTATCTCTGTCTAATACACAAATCGTCGCATAGAGTATGCGAGAAAGCGAATGTCGGTACAGCAACGTCGCCTTACCGACACCGCGTGTCATGTTCTGACAGTTTGGTGTGTCATGAAATTAAATGCGATAGCATAAAACGTGAAAATTTAGTGATTATATTGTTATTAGGGCTAAATATTGTATCAATAGTGAAATTGTGTCGTGTTGTGCTGTGTTTTGTGCATCAAGAGTAACCCGAGGAGTCGAAGGAAAACCAGAATCATCAATTAATACGTGTAAGTTTACTGGCTATTTTTATGTTAAACATCGAAGTTTCGAAGTAAATATGCATTTCATATTAAGAATATACGTTTTTTCCACCGTATAATTACCATGCGATTGCAATTACTGAAAGATTTAATGCTTTAATTGATATTTTTGGGATGGGCGATTTTACGGCTCTCGAATAGTGATGTACCTACACTGTCCATTACATTTTGTCGATATTCGTAAATCTTCATACATTTGCATAAAATTACTTTGGTTTTAGGGAGATTAAAAAGTATAAAATCTCTTTCCTTAAAAGTGTCTGAATGGATTTAGATCAAAGTGCAAACAGAATGAAAAAGTAGGTGTAAATCTGGCAATTTAAAAATAGGCACCTAACCTACTTTTATAAAATACAATAGGTAGGCCAGTGTCGTCTGGCTTCAATATGAGTTATGAAATTAATAATAAACCAGCTGACCCGCCCCGGTTTCGCACGGGTTTAAGTTTTATGCCTTACCCTGTTTATGGGTAAGAGAGAAGCAAAAGTGAAAAATATAGGGGAAAAGGATGAATAGATGGGACGGCGAAGAGAGACCCCGTCCCATCCATTCATCCTTTTCCCCTATATTTTTCCCTAAAATAAATATAGGGGCTTCAATACAACAAACGTGATTTTTTGCTCGTTTTTATAGATAATGGTACGGAACCCTTTTTACAAATTTAACCATCATTTTAATGAATAGAATAAGAAAACGCGAATGTAAAATAGAAACTAACTATTATGGAACAATGTTATTTAAACAGCCTGAAGACGTCCACTGCTGATCATAGGCCTCCCCCAGGGAGCGCCACTTAGAGCGGCTGCTCGCCTCCTGCATCCATCGGCTCCACGCGGCTTTCACCAGGTTGTCGGTCCACCTAATGGGGGGCCGGCCTACGCTGCGTCTTTCAGTTCGTGGTCGCCACTCGAAAACCTTTCTTCCCATCGGTTGTCAGCTCTACGAGCGATGTGGCCTGCCCATTGCCATTTCAACTTGTTAATCCTAAGAGCCACATCGGTCACTTTAGTTCTTCTGCGGATCTCCTCATTTCGGATCTTATCTCGCAGGGAAACACCGAGCATTGCTCTTTCCATAGCTCGTTGCGCGACTTTGAGCTAAGTAATGAGGCCAACAGTTAGAGACCACGTCTCAGTTCCATAAGTCATCACTGGCAACACACATATAAAAATGTTACTTACAAACGTTATTTCATATAATGTTTCAATATACTTTTACTAGGGTCATCATCATCATTATCATCATTAACAGCCCGAAGACGTCAACTGCTGAACATAGGAATTCCCCATAGAGTGCCACCTTGAGCGGCCACTCGCCTCCTGCATCAATCAGCTCCCCGTAGTTTTCACCAGGTCGTCGGTCCACCAAGTGGGGGCCGGCCTAAGCTGCATCTTCTGGTTTTACAAATATCTAATTTTCTTTATTGTATTAAAACTAAAAAGTATCGAAATTCTGCAGCACTGTTTGGTTAGGTTTATTATATATCGATATATTGTGTAATAGGGGTCACTTCTCTACTCACGCATACTAATGCATATTTAAATACCCACACCAACAGAAAATGGACAGGCATTTTGTGAATGTCCGCCGTCCATATAATACTATGTTGATGTTTCATTCCCTACTCATATATATGAACTTTTATCTTCCATTGACCCTCATGTATATTTAGCCCTTATCGACTTCCTCATACTAAATGATCTTAAACTCTAGTTATTTATTTTTGTATTTCATATGTTAAGTAGTACCTTTCTGATCATACTTTCTTCAAAATTCCGTTACTTTTATATCTTCTTTTATTCTTGATAGGCGTGAGGCGTATTTATCGTCACAGGTAAAAGTCACTGATAAAAGAAAGTCACAGTCAGTCACAGCGACAAAATACCTCCGTGAGCAGCGACACTGTGACTTGCGCGCGAATCTATGAGAGCGTGCTAAAGTAATAGGTGCATCCTTTTCTCACGAAGGCGTCTGTAGCGTGCCAGAGAGGGACAAACCTAGTATTTTTTTCACAGGAGCTGTGACAGCGACATGTTTTGCCAGCCGTCAATTCAAAAGTAATAGGTGCATCCTTTTCTCACGAAGGCGTCTGTAGCGTGTCAGAGAGGGACAAACCTAGTATTTTTTTCACAGGAGCTGTGACAGCGACATGTTTTCCAGACGTCAATTCAAAAGTAATAGGTGCATCCTTTTCTCACGAAGGCGTTTGTAGCGTGCCAGAGAGGGACAAACCTAGTATTTTTTTCACAGGAGCTGTGACAGCGACATGTTTTGCCAGCCGTCAATTCAAAAGTAATAGGTGCATCCTTTTTCCACATAGGCGTCAGAGAAAGACACACCTATTATATATCTACATCCTGTAACCATGACTTGTGCCGCGAGTAAAAAATACTTGCTAGTATTTATTCACAGGTATTTGTCGCAGGTATGGCTGAGTCACAGTCACAGAGTCACCTAGTATCTCGATTTACCTAGTACGACCCACCTCTAATTCTTGACGTGAAGCTAGCAGAAATGTCGAATAAACAATTGCCACAAAAAAAAAACAAAATCTAGTTCTCGGCAATTTTCTATTATTTGTTTTTGTTTCTCAATTACAATTTTTACATTGTACAATTTGTAAAATGTCCGACAGAGACTATGCGCCGTTAAGCATAGCTTGCGTCCGCGGTCTATGTGATAAAATATATGAGAAACGAAAATTTGCCGGAGGAGAAATCGAAAAGTGAGTGGAAGAAATCTATGTAATCGCTTGTGCACCGCCCCTATTTTACACAAACTTATTTTGTCATCAGGATGGTTAAAGATTTCAGCGATGCTAATAATACCAGCCAAATAAAACGTCTGATAAGAGTGCTGGGTCAGGACTTGATGTCTTCAACAAACCCTAATGTTAAAAATGGGGCATTGATGGGTCTGTCTTCAGTTGCTGTTGGACTTGGAAAAGTGAGTTGGGTCTCAAACGTTAATAAAGGTTGTACAATGTAGTGGTAGTCAACACAATTTTTTTCAAACATATTTGTAAAATAATTTAGAAAAAAACTACTTTATCTAATTATTTTTTTATCATCTCAGGGTTGCGTAGAGCACATGAGTGATCTGATCCACCCGATCATAGCTTGCTTCAGTGAGAGTGAGTCCCGCGTGCGGTACCAGGCAGTAGAGGCACTATTTAATGTGGTTAAGATTGCGAGAGGGGCATCACTTACCCACTTCCCCCTTATCTTTGATGCTCTTGCTCGTCTGGCTGCTGACTCTGAGCCACAAGTTAAACAGGCTGCTGAGTTGTTGGATAGGCTTGTCAAGGTATGTAAACATCATTAGTTTTTGACTTTCATCCATCACTTAGTTAACAAAAAGCCAGATTACACAACTTTAAATGGTTTTTTAAACAGGGAATTCCATCCACTAGTTTCAAAGGGACAGAAAGGCAGGACTCGATTTTATTATTATTATTGGTTGATAGACGATCAGCATGACTGCTGATGTGTCTATATCCAGTGTTGGATTCACTTCTAAAGTTCATCTTTGTAATATTGATAGTTTGTTAGCTCGTAACCAGTTGTTGAGTTTGTTCTTATTTCACTTCTATTTAAATATTTTGTGATAGATTGCTATACAAAATACACTAATTATACATTCTCATAGAAACAGTCCCACTACAGCTGCTAGGCAAAAGGTTTGGCGTAAATAATTACATATGTATTCAGCCGAATGTTCGGCAGGTGTGATATATTTATTAGAGTAGGTAGTATCAATTTATTAAAAAAGTGAAGGGATGAAATGACTCGCTCAGCACATTATACAATGAAAACTTTAATTCAGCCGTAAGGCATTCTGGTTTATCTTTGACCCACCATAATTTTTTACTAGGTGGTAGGACTTTTCTGCAAAGTTTGTCTAGGTAGGTACCACAGCTTTGCACAGCAACTGTGTTTCGGTTTGAAGGGCATTGTAGCTAGTGAAATTACTGTGCAAATGAGACTATGAGCTGATTACACAGTGTAGTAATCTGATTGCTAGACTGTGATGTCTCAGGATGTCTGTTCCCAGTGACACTCGAAATGTTATGGGCAGTTGTGTCATTTAAGGTGGAATGTTTCACTCAGCGCGACAAATTCAAATTTTCTTGGGTTTTTTGCCAATCATAGCTTCCTTTTAGATATCCCACAACACAACTTTACAAACATTGGAATGTTCTCACAGTGAGGCAAACTTTCATACATCGTTCTGTTCTCAAACAACACTCCTTACTGTGTTATGACCCTAATCTGATGTGTGGTAAACGCAGAAAGGGTACCATATGTCGGGCAACTACTTTCACCAGCCTTTCTCAGAACTTCTTCTGTTTCCTTGGCCCATACTTATACAACAAAATTAACGCTATATTATCTATCTACCCTCTTTGTAAACCTAAATGCACCAAAACTATTTCTGAATGGCTTAAAACACTCGACTACCTATACACCGAAAATTTATTAACTCTACAAAAATAATAATTCTAACATAAGTATATATGTGCACAAAAACAATCATACAAACATAAAACTACGGTCTCACTCACTTTAGAGTTAGGTATATATCGATCTTCAACACTAGGTATAATCCATGATTCGGTAGTCCCCATAAGGCACTAAAAACATTTATAATTATCTGCTTAAGTATTTGGTATGCATGCAGCACGCAATACATCGTAACACACAAAAAATAACTCAATCTCAAGCCACAGACTAGGTAGGAGATACATCTCAAGCCTTCCTTCCACAGATATTAAATAGCCCAGCTATATGATCTGCTAATTAGCTAGTGAATTTACTGGGCAAATGAGACTACGACCTGATCTCACAGTCCAGTAATCTGATTACTGGACTGTGTGATGTCTCAGGATGACGTGCGCAGTGCGGTGCCACGCGGAACTTTATTATTTCCGTTCCGCAGTGACTCTGCAACTGTTATGGGCGGCAGTGTCACTTAACATCAGGTGAACGGTAGGATAGTCGTCATTCCCTACCTAGATTCCGATCGATATATATTGATCACAATAATATTGGGATGTATTACCTAATGTATACTTACTCTGCGAAAGTGTGAATATTCATTGATGTTATGCGTACTTACATTATAAGAAACTACCTTCACTAATTTTATATTTAGGAATGTCCATGGGATCCCTGCCTATTATTGTTTATTTTTGTCGATCTGTTTTTCTTGTTTCCTCATATTATACGTTTGTTTATTATCTTGATACCCCTTGGTTCATGAACATAATATTTTTGTTTGATCAACGAAATCTTAATAAGTATCCTCTCACTATAATACCTATTATAAGCACCTGCTTCCCACCTGCTTTTAATTTTGTGTAATGTCACATGAACCAGGGTCACACAATCTGCTGCAGTTAACATTTGCATAACTTATATGTAGGTACCATCTTTAAAAGGGAAGGAAACAACCACCTTATCCACCTAATGTAAACATACCAGTAGACATCCGCGGAGTGGGATCCTGGTGACCTATAATACAGGTTTTCTAAACCTACATCAGGCACCAGTGTCTCACAAAGCAAGTTTACAATGTTAAAATTAATTAAGTACTTACACTTATTACAGTTAAGGATTGTTAACGTGTTTTGTGAACGATCAATAAATGATTATGTTATGTTATGTTATGTTAATTACTAAACGTGATTACATGAAAACTGATTTTGCTCCTAGCCAATAAATAAATTTCATCTTGATTTTTCAGGCTGTAGCCATTTGTTGCTAAACTAGTGATATCTAGGTGATACTTTCAATCCTAATTTGTTGATACATTCTATTTACTTGCACAAAATCAATTTTCATGTAATCTCATTGAGTAGTTAAGCTATGATTGGCAAAAAAAGCTAGAAAATTTGAATTTGCCGCACTGAGTAACACATACCGATCAGGTGAACGATGAGCTCGTCACGTCTTTCATTCTTTTTCATAAAAAAAAACTGGTGCTTTGAGGTAGTGCAGCCCACTTGCAGGACATAGTGACGGAGAGCCCCGAGTTCTCGGCGCGCGAGTTCGTGGGCATGGTGCGGTCGCGGCTGTACACGCGCAGCGCGTTCGCGCGGCAGTTCGCCGTGTCGTGGGTGGCCGTGCTCGACGCCGTGCCCACGCTCGACCTGCTGCCGCACCTGCCCGACCTGCTCGACGGGCTCTTCAAGATGCTCGACGACCCCGTGCCCGAGATACGTAGGATGTGAGCTCCCCACCGCTCATACACATCATTAACAGCCTGAACACATCCACTGTTGAACATAGGCCTCACTTTGAGAGTGCCTGCTCGCCTCCTGCATCCATCGGCTCCCCGCGGCTTACATCAGATCATCGGTCGACCTAGTGAGGGGCCGGCCTACGCTGCGTCTTCCGGTTTGTGGTCAAACATGTATACTACATGGAAATAGACTTGATATCTACATTTTAAAGTGTAAAGAAATAGTGGGATTGTTTTTTTAGGGTTCCGTACCTAAAGGGTAAAACTGACCACATTACTAAGGCTCCGCTGTCCATTGGTCTGTCTATCTGTCCATCTGTCACCAGGCTGTAGGTATCTCATTAACTGTTACAGTTAGACAGTTGAAATTTTTACAGATTATGTATTTCTGTTGCTACAATAATTGCAATTTCTAAAAACAGAATAAAATAAATATGTTAGGGGGCTCTCATGCAACAAACATGATTATTCTGCTCGTTTTTATAGATGGTACGGGACCCTTCGTGCGCGAGTCGGATTCGCACTTGGCCGATTTTTAATTGAATGTTTCTTCCATACATGCAACATTCCATGCATTATGAGGGCCAATTGAGGTGTTAAAAACTGTTTGCAGAAGTGCTGGTAAAGGTGCCTTTAGTATATCATGTTATACTTTTTACCAAATGATCCACAGCCCCATATGTCGACGGTTCCAGGTGCGACGTGCAGCTGAGCGAGTTCCTGCGCTGCATCAAGAAGGAGCCGTCCCGCGTGGACTTCCAGGCCATGATCAACATTCTCATCACGCACGCCATGTCCACTGAGGAACTCATGCAGGTAACTCATTTGTATAATGCCCGTGCCTCGATCAATCTAATGCCTGCTCATTATTACGATATTAATTAAATCTAAATGTTGAACTTTATAAATAGGAATATAGAAACTGTTCGTTTATAATGTAATTTGAGTGAAACTTGTAGCATATGAAACTTTTATTTGTTGCTAATATTTATGTCCAAATGAGGAGATCCGCAAGAAAAGTAAATTGACCGATATAGCTCTTAGAATAAGCAAGTTGAATTGGCATTACATCGCTAGTAGAACTGACAACCAAAAAGGAAGAAAGATTTACGAGTGGAAACCATGAACCGGAAGACGCAGTGTGGGCCGGCGGCGCTCAATTGGGTGGACCGACGTTTTGGTGAAAGCTGCGGGAGCCGATGGATGTAAGATGCAAGCAGCCGCTCAAAGTGGCTCTCTTTGGAGGAGGCCTTTGTTCTATAGTGGACGTTTGGACGTTTTAGCCTGTTAATGATGTATGAGCCAGCTCTCACTTGCGCCAGCGTCTGTTGCTCTGCGATATCTTTAGAAAGAGACACCTTTCTTTGCTATGCTAAAAATCTCAGCGATCAAAAGGTCAGCATAACAAAAAGCAATAGCATGGGACCGTTCACCATGTAATGTTGGGGCGTTCGGTGACAAGTAAAAGACAACCTTCTTACTTGATGTTGGTTTATTGTCTAATTTAATCAATACATGAACGTGCCGCGCAATATGTAAAGCACTGCGCTTGCACATTTATAGCTAAAGGCGTGTGCCTACTTAATAATATAAGGAACCTAATACACTAATTGTTATCTAGATACTTACTGCACTTCACCTCCCGGGGGTGAATGTAAAAAAAAGTATACAAAACAATTTTTTTTATCAATTAATAGCCTATCGAATTAATTTTAGTATTCTACGTAATACATTATACTTATGTACCTAAATAATTAAATATTTTCTGATATTTTACGATAATGCACTTAATTAAACAACAAAGTAAAATAAAATTAAAAAAAATTATGTAGGACAAACAATACATTCTTATAGTATAAGTACTTACATAGGTAAACATGTTAATATTATTATAGTTTTATTTACTTACATTATTTATTGATAATATGGTCTAGTTCTATTCTTATGAACTACATCAAACTTATTATAATTATTTATTTTTACATTACATCCTAAATCTTTTACAACAACATAAGGACCTTTATACAGTGGGTCTAATTTTCGACCTGTTTCATTTTTCACAAGAATCAAATCATCCTTCTCGTACTTAATTGAATTCATAGAGTTATCATACATTTCTTTTCTTTTATATTTACTGTTTAACAAATTCTTCTTTGCATCAGAGTGAGCCAACTGTAATCTGTATTTTAATTGTAATGGATAGTCATCAGCATTGTATAATGGTTCTACTGTATCTAAAACTTTAGAAGGTATGCGGCAAAGTTTACCAAAGACTAGTTCGTATGGTGTGTAATTGGTTTCTGTGTGTACTGTAGTGTTGAAACTAAAACTCCAAAATGGTAACCAATAACTCCATGTATCTGTGTGGTTCTCACATTGGATTCGCAAAAATGCACCTAATGATTTATGTGTGTTTTCTAATGCTCCTATTGATTGGTGGTGATACGAAGTAGATGTCAATTTTTCAATATTCAAAAGTTTACATACCTGTTCCATAGTCGATGAGATGAACTCCGTTCCTCGATCTGTAGCGATTCTTTCTGGGATACCAAACATTAAGATAAAATGTCGTACGAATGCATCAGCGATGGATACTGTTTCTTTATTTTTTTATAGGAATAGCTAAAACATATTTAGTTAATTCGCATTGTATGGTCAATATGTAGCAATTATCATCTACATCCCTATCTAATGGTCCTACTACGTCTAAATATATTTTCTCAAACGCTGAGGAAGCCGTTGTGGTTATTTCCATCGGTTCCTTTATATAACGAAAATACTTCATTTTCTGACATTTTGTACATTTCTTAACAAAGTCTTGGACGTCCATTTCGATATTTGGCCAGTAATATCGTCTTTTAATTGTATTTATCATTCTACGCACACCAGCATGACCACTGGATGGCAGTATGTGAAAATCATTCATTATAAGCGTCTTTTCTTTATCATCAGTAACTCTCTTTATTCCTCTTAATATGCATATTCGTGGTCCGGACCAGTTTGTTAGTGACTTTATTTCATCACATAAATTCTTAATAAAATCTATATTATCTTTCGCTTTTATTATGCAAACTTCTTCAATATGCACCTTATTACAAAATAAACCTAATTTCTGCACAAATTCGGCTCGCGAGAAATGCGCCTTGAAATCAAGATTTACACATAACACCCTTTTACTCATGATGAACACTAAACATTCAAATTCTTCTGTTACCAAACTTTTCTCTCTCATCTTCTTAATCTCTCTTCCTTCCATGAATACCATTTCATCTGAATCACACGGCTTTCTTAATATATCCACAATTCTTGGTTGATCAGGCCAATAATCGGTAATTTACTAAGAAGCGTATCATCCTTATCATTCTTCTCTATTTCACTCTTACTCTTATTTTCTAATTCATCCATTCTTCTTTTCTGTGCTCTTGTCATCACATTTACAACTTGCTCATGCATACTTTTCAGTTCATCTGATGTTATACTAATACGAGATAGAAAATCTGCTACAGCATTATCTTTACCTTTTACGTAAATTATTTCAAAATTATACTCTTCCAACGTTAACCTAAATTTTAGCAGTCTACTAGATGGATCCTTCATTCCAAAAAGATATATCAATGGTTTATGATCGGTCATTATTTTAAAAGTTCTACCATAAACATACGGTCTAAAGTATTTGACTGACCAAACTATTGCGAGAAGTTCTTTTTGTATCGTTGGATAGTTTCTCTCAGCTTTATTTAAAGGTCTACTGGCATAAGCCACTGGTCTAAATTATTGTAGCGCAGTCTATGGACCAAGACTATACGCAAAAACAGAAGCTGCAATACAAAGGGTACAAAATGCGTGTGCAAGATTCTGTTTTTGTATACCCAGACGAGAACATATAACTCCGTACCTCGTCAAGCACAATATCCTGAATATGAAGGCTAGGAGAGAACTTCATCTGGCCTGCACGACTCAAAGAATATTGTGGAATAAAAAGCCAGACTACCTTTTTGAAAAGCTAACATGGGATAAGGATACTCACGCTGTTAACACTCGCTCTAAATTCCTGAACCAGTTATACATTCCCCAACACAAGACCGCTGGATTTAGAGGTTGCTTCAAATACAGTGCCTCCAAAATTTGGAACAATATTTCGGCCGCCTAGCAGGAAAAAAATGAGTCCCAGTGCGTTTAAAATACGATATAAAAAGTTGCTTTTGGAGCGCTACAAAAAGCTGTTTGAAACAACCTTTAAATTCAAATAAGTTTATAACATTTTCCACACATATACTAAGCATTCACACAGTCACTCATAACTCATAACACACCCCCATACACACCCCACACCATAACAGACGCGTCAAACATTCACCTTCAGACATTATTGTTAGCACACCACACTACCGGCCCGTGTTTGGTATCTTTTATATCTGTTTATAAATTACATCTACCTATTTAGTGAAATTACCTTAACACCTACTTTTTAATTTGAACATATATTTTTACTTTAATTTATTCTAAACTTAGGATATCCTTTTTTTGTAAGCTGTGTAATAATATTAACTACTATAGGTTTATCACCCGCGCACACTCGTTAACACTCGACTAACATCTTTGCTCGAGAACTGGGGTACGCTGAAAACCAGCCCTGCGTAGAACTTTTCCACGCAGTACAGTGCTGAGCGTACTCCTGTTGCCAAGTAATTATTATAATTGTTATAATGTATAAAGTTATGTTCTCTGTTCTATTCTTTGGCAATAAATAATATTTATTCTTCTTATTCTTATTATTCTTAAATCTTTATTGCATAATACTGCACCTATAGCTGTACCTGAGGCATCTGTCTGTATCACAAATTCATTATTTTCAGAAAAATCTGGATATTGTAAAATAGGTGGTGAAATTAAAGCATTTTTTAAATATTCGAATGCTTGTTGACATTCATCTGTCCAAATAAATGGTTCATTTTTTCTAGTCAATTTATTTAAAGGCATAGTTATATCAATCAGCAAATGATTTTACAAATTTTCTATAGTAATTACAAAAAGCTACGAAGCGTTTAACTTCGTCTGCACTTTTCGGAGTAGTATAGTTTTTTAATACTTTTGTTTTATCTGGATCAGGTGACACTCCCTTTTCTGAAACTACATGACCCAAATACAAAATTTCTTTCTTTAAGAAATCGCACTTTTGTGGATTCAATTTTAAATTTACTTTTCTAAGTCTTTCCATTACATTTATCAAATTTTGATTATGGGTAGTCAAATTACGGCCAAAAACAATGAGATCATCTAAATATACGAAACATTTATCAAATGCTAGGCCAGACATTGCAACAGACATCATCCGGCTAAACGCACTTGGACTTGTGTTCAATCCCATAGGTAAACGCTTCATTTGGTATTGACCTGTGCTAGTTGTGAACGCTGTTAGTTTACGACTATCTGAATTCAAGGTCACTTGGTAGTAACCTTGGTGAAGATCAAGGTGACTAAAGTAAATTGCTCCTGAAAGTGAATCTAATATCTAATTAATATTCGGCAAAGGGAACTTATCATCACAAATGACTTCATTTAATTTTCTGTAATCAATTACTAATCTCCACTTCTTTTCTTTACCTTCTATATCTTTCTTCGGAACAAGTAATATTGGACTTGACCATTCACTGTTACATTCTTCTATAATATCATTCTCTTTCATTCTATTTATCTCTTTAGCTATTTCCGGTGTTAATGCTTGTGGTAATCTGTAAGGTTTAACATATACTGAAGTAGAATTAGGCTTTAAAGTGATAGATTGTTCATATATATTTGTTGTAGTCAATTTATCGCCTGTCATGTGAAACACATCAGAATATTTTGCACAAATCGATTCAATAGTTTCTGTTCTTCTTCATTTAAGTGTTTTAAATTTAATTCATCTAGTAGTTTTTGAACTCTGTCAACGTCAATATTACATTTTTTAAATTCACAAATATTATAGTCACTTAACGGTTGTAAACCTGGGATGAAATGTGGTAAACGTACCTCTTCTTCCGTCACATTCAAAATTTTTACTGGAATCCTATTATTCTTCACTTTTGCTATCGTGTTTACTAGAAACACATCCTTCGCTAACTCTTTTCCACATACAATCACTTCATCATTCACACAATTTTCTAAATATATGTAATGTATCGATTCAGAACGCGCTGGAATAGTTAGTACCTCTTTGCTTCGATCATGCTTACTTTCAAGCTTTAAATTATATTGAGCTCCATTGTTATTGAGCGTTAAAATATTTGTGTATAAATTTATATTTGCATCATATTTTTTCAAAAAGTCTAAACCCAAAATTCCATCAACCTGTAGTGGCAAAGAATCGAAAATCAAAAATTTGTGTTGATATACTACACTGTTGGTACTTTGCAAAGTTAAGTCTACAGAACCCTGTGACCGTTTTTGTCCTCCTATTCCATTAATTAAGGTGTCATCTCTATGTACTAAGATGTTACTTGGTAAAACACCACTCTTTACAACGGATAATGTAGCGCCTGTGTCGATAAGCCAATAGTTTTGATGTTATTTATATAAAAAACTGCATATTTTGCATTATCATTGAATGACAATATAAATTGTTTAAGAACGAAAAAACTGGTTCGGATTCCTAACATCATCAGCATCAGAATTTCCACTTTTGTCATTAACATGTTCTGTCACATACACATTATTACGAACGCCTCCACGATTCCTATTATTCGTCATTCTTCTATTACCTCTTCCTCGTTGTGTTCCATAAAATGTTGAGGGTCTACGATAGTTGTTGCCTCTATAATGTATGAAATTACCCCGTGAACCACGTCCTATTTGTCCTTGATAGCTGTTACTATATTGACCATAACTGTTATGACCTTGTTGGTACTGGTTTCGCGCCCGTCATAAAAACCTCGTCCTCTGTTAGATGCATACGACATGATGTTACCTGGTGGATGAGATGATGCAATATCTTCATCCTTGGCTGTCTGGATTGCATCTTTCAAGCTGCTGTAGTTGCGCGCAGCGATGATGGTTGCTAACCTCGAGCTCCGCAGGCCATCTGTTTAATGGCAACTTTTTCATTGATTGGCTTCAATATTGTATACGCCTGGGAGTCTCCATCTGCCTGTGAAATTGTCATCTCTGTAAAAAGTCTTTCGATTTCTGTACCATATTCGTCAATGGATCTTGTGTTTTGACGAATATTTTGGAGCTGTGTCTGTATAGACATATGATTTTTTAGTTAAAAGATGCTGCTTTAAGTCCTTTACTAAATCTTCAACGGATCTATAGCTACCCGACATACGCAGCTTTGCATTTTCTGACAGCCTACTTTTAAGAACAAACGTAATTAATAAGGCCTTACCTTTGTCTTCAATCATGCTGCCGTACATCTCGACAGCCTCAATCATCCGCTTTGTGGTCGCCTCCATGCTGTCCATAACTGGAATCAGCCTACACGCCACCTTTAAATCGAATTCCATTTTGTCTTCTGTTCTGGGTACAACACATAAAATATTAATTTCTTGATAAGTGTTCCTAATTCTATGTAAAAGATCTGCCGTTGTAGAAACTATTGCCGCATCCTTATTTGTTTCTAAAATCGAAAATAATTCCTTACATATATCAAAGATACTGTTGGCTTCACTCAACTTAATTTCAGTAGTTTTACATTTATACCTACTTTGTCATTTTTTAATTAAATATTTGCGAATATCTATTAATTCATCATAATATTCCTTTAAATTTTCAATCATAACTTTTATTCACATACTTAAATATTTTATTACTTAATTACCATATCTATTTATTTTTAGCTCTATGTATTTTTGCTAAAACTTAAGATTAAATACATTAATTTTATTTGGACGGTACAAAGTTCATAATAATCTTGCACAATATCGCGAAGACCCGATGCAGATTGTCCGAACGTAAGCAGTTTACGCGCCCGGTATCAAATTCACTGAGTTTCTGTGCATGGTTTTAGCAACTTTAAATAACTCCGTTATAAAACTTACCGAATTGTTTTTTAATATTATGCTTAATTTTTACTATTGTTCATTTTAATGTTTTATACCCTTACGCACTCATTTTAAATTTTCACTCACGCACCGACTACACAATTTTTGAAAAAAAAAAAAAAACACTTTTAAGCTGGTTCGCCTCCACTTACTCGTCCACGCAAGGAGTTACGTAAACGCTGGATTCTTGTCAGCCCAATCTCGTCCTGCATCAATTGGCGGTGGCATCTCCTATAAACCCGGCTGGCAAAATACAAAAATAGCAATCCCACAATTGCTAAAATTACGAACATCACTATATTAATGCGCTCCAGATGACCTCCGATGTTTTCCAGCGTGGCCTGGTTGGAACCACCAGCAGCATTTTGGTTTTTTTTTCTCCTTACTGAAAAACTAAAAACGCGGGCCCCTTGGCAGAGCCCTCTGGTAGGGTCGCCATGTAATGTTGGGGCGTTCGGTGACAAGTAAAAGACAACCTTCTTACTTGATGTTGGTTTATTGTCTAATTTAATCAATACATGAACGTGCCGCGCAATACGTAAAGCACTGCGCTTGCACATTTATAGCTAAAGGCGTGTGCCTACTTAATAATATAAGGAACCTAATACACTAATTGTTATCTAGATACTTACTGCACTTCAACCATGTTAACTCGTTTCACGTTAAGAAACTGTCGCCAAACTAATCAAAACAGCAGGTATGAAAATAGAGGTAAAGTATTGTAAACCCGGGGTAGAGAGCGGTAGAGTCGCAGAGTATTGTAACATAGTGAGTAATGAGTGGAAGTGGACGTGCAGCTTACGGCGATCACGTGGATCAAGGAGTTCGTGGAGCTGTCCGGCGCGGGCATGCTGCCGCACCTGTCCGGCGTGCTGGCCGCCGTGCTGCCGTGCCTCGCCTACGCCGACGATCCCAAGAAGAGTATCCTTTGATTACCTGCACCGCCGCCTTCACACTCCACCACGACTCGCATGCGCACCGATACTAAACTCTACACTTTCTCTGGTCAGAGACTGTGACGATGCCGAGAGTCGAGACTATGATAGCTTGATAGCGCTTGTGTCTCACCTTCGATAAGTTTTCTAGCAGTGCAAACTAATAGGATTAACCGCTTGTTTGACGAAGAATGGTTATTTTTTGAACGGCCTGATGCTGTTGGTCGGACCTTTACAGCATCACCAGGCGGGAAGATGGATGGTAGAAACTACTAACCAGCTAGTGCGTGTATTGTTCCTTGAATGCAGAGCTTGTCTAAGTCTCTAAGTTATCTAATTTTTTGCCTTCCTTTCCTAGTCAAAATATTTCCCATTCGTATCGACCGATTTGAGTCTACAATTTATATCAAGTATACGTAGAAATAAAGGCCCATATCTGCGTCCATGTTTCCGGTGAACTTTGACACAGGCGTGTGCAATAGAGACTGAGAGACGCCCACGAAATATTCCGGTCAAAGCCGCGGGGAGCCGACGTATGCAGGTGGCGAGCAGCCGCTCAAGGAGGCACTCTCTCAGGAAGGCCTATGTTCAGCAGTATACATATTCAGGCTGTGGATGATGATGACTTGAATATGTACTCAAACTAGCCTGCCACTGGCCATATTTTCGATCGTCGCCATCAGGCGAAAGTGTAGTCAAATGCTAGTTAGACTTACACAAAAAACCATGTCTTCGAATTTGACCTATTTTACTGATACCAGATGAGAAAGCTTCCTTAGCAGCCAGGCTCAGGTATCCGCGAAATCGCCGCCACAGTTAACTTACAACTTACCAAGCTGGTGACGGAGCAGCCCCCACCAGCCGTGACGGCCGAGGGGGCCCCAGGAGACCCCGGTAAGGGGCCCCCCAGTGACCCCGGCGGGGAAGCCCCCAGCGAAGGGGCCCCTAGTGACCCCGGCGAGAGGGTTCCCAGTGAAGGGGCCCCCGGTGACACCACCGAAGGGACCCCGGCGGCCGAGGGAGATAAGCTCAACTTGGATGCCGTGGTGGGAGTGCTCACACAGATGCTGCACAGAAGTTCGGTTCATACTAAAGTAGCGGCGTTAGATTGGATACTACATTTGTATAATAAGCTGCCTAATGAGGTGAGTTTTATTCGTTGGTTACTTAAGAATAATAATAAATCTTTATTAGGAACCGAAACATTATAAACTACAAACAAATAAAATAAAGATCGATGACACCTGCAGAAGTACGAGACTTGCAATGATAATTTGAATGTTTCTCGCGATTCGATTGGAATACTTTATTAAATTTGTTCACACATGATCTAGTCACGCTAAAACATTTTTTTATGAAACGCGCGCATTTTTAGCGGGATTAACGCCGGTTTGCTCACAACATTGTGGAATGCAAATAAACAATTGAATTGAATGTTTATCAATTTTTAAGTCGCACTTGCCTCTCTAGGATGTACCCAAATGCGTTGCAGTAGTTACGTCATAGAGATGAAGTGCGAAGTTAGGAGCTGCTGTAGACGGGAATAAGTTCTGAGCGTGATGTTAACATTGATGACCGCCTGTGTACTACAGATGTACTTGGAGACGGACAGCGTGTTCGTGTCGGTGGTGGGGAGCCTCACGGACCCTTCCGACGACGTGGTGCGCCGCGCGCTCGCCGTGCTCGCCGAGATCTGCTCCTGCGCTCCCGGTACGTACCGGGACACGGGACACTACCGGGACACGGGACATTACCGGCACACGGGACACTACCGCCGCGCGCTCGCCGTGCTCGCCGAGATCTGCTCCTGCGCTCCCGGTACGTACCGGGACACGGGACACTACCGGGACACGGGACATTACCGGGACACGGGACACTACCGCCGCGCGCTCGCCGTGCTCGCCGAGATCTGCTCCTGCGCTCCCGGTACGTACCGGGACACGGGACACTACCGGGACACGGGACATTACCGGGACACGGGACACTACCGCCGCGCGCTCGCCGTGCTCGCCGAGATCTGCTCCTGCGCTCCCGGTACGTACCGGGACACGGGACACTACCGGGACACGGGACATTACCGGGACACGGGACACTACCGCCGCGCGCTCGCCGTGCTCGCCGAGATCTGCTCCTGCGCTCCCGGTACGTACCGGGACACGGGACACTACCGGGACACGGGACATTACCGGGACACGGGACACTACCGCCGCGCGCTCGCCGTGCTCGCCGAGATCTGCTCCTGCGCTCCCGGTACGTACCGGGACACGGGACACTACCGGGACACGGGACATTACCGGGACACGGGACACTACCGCCGCGCGCTCGCCGTGCTCGCCGAGACCTGCTCCTGCGCTCCCGGTACGTACCGGGACACGGTATGGGATGGATAGTTGTGTACAGTAGGTGCAGGATAATCTTTGATGGTAGTACCTTTCGGGGATCCAAATTGAAATGTCCAAATTAAGCACTAGTTGGTATATTTCCACACACACAATCACAGTTCCATATTTATTAAATGTTCAGAAGGACGACACAATAAGTGTAGTAGCAAAACACTTAGAAACAAAACAGATAAACAAATTAGAATTGCGAGATTAAAATAGCAGTGTATCGAATGAGTTATTTCGAACGACTAACTGGGGGGTAGGATCAAGCGGCGCTCGCGGCCCGCGGCTAACTTACTACCGGCGTAGGCTCGCTGTTGACGTCACGCGAAGTGTTCGGATTGCATTGCCGCACGTCATCCGGGAATTAGTTAGGTAAGTATTACGTTAGGTGTTTGAATGTTTGTATGAATGAATAGTGTGTTTTATGTAATATTAAATGTATATAATGGTATAATATAATAATGTAATATAGGAATAATGGTATGTGGATGATTATGTAAGTATTATATTTTGTAGATATATAATAGGATGTATTAAATATATTTATGTATAATATATAAATTATAAACTATGTGGGAGGGTTCCCCACACGGGACACTACCGGGACATTACCGGGACACGGGACACTACCGACACACGTGACACTACCGACACACGGGACACTACCGCCGCGCGCTCGCCGAGATCTGCTCCTGCGCTCCCGGTGCGTACCAGGATACGGGACACTACCGGGATACGGGACATTACCGCCGCGCGCTCGCCGTGCTCGCCGAGATCTGCTCCTGCGCTCCCGGTACGTACCGGGACACGGGACACTACCGGGACACGGGACACTACCGGGACACGTGACACTACCGACACACGTGACACTACCGACACACGTGACACTACCGCCGCGCGCTCGCCGTGCACTCGGTACGTACTGGGACACGGGACACGCCGCGATATGTACCGGGACAAGGGACATGCCGCGGTACGTATCGGGACACGTGCTGGGTCAACCGCGCGGGTGCTTAATTATATTATTTATTGTGTCCAGTTACGAGCGGCGATGACCTGGAATCGAATCCGTACTACTACAAGTTCCTGCAGGCGTTGCTGCGGTTGCTGGCCGCCGACGACAACTTGCTCGAGGACAGGGGCGCTTTTATTATAAGGTAACGAAAATATCGATCGTTCACTTCTACATAGACATAATATTATGTCTTATGTAGAAGTGAACGATCGATATTTTCAACCCTGTCCTGTCATGTGCACACTCACCGAAATGCAACCTGTATAACTCCGGTTTTACAAGTTGCAGTTCGGTGAGTGTGCTGCGGAGCTACACAATCCAATTCCACCTTCTCCAAAACAAGACGTACAGTTAAACGCCATCCATTTATGGTTGAAATTCCTTCAAATCCGAGCAGCGAAAGAATGGAACACATCACCAGCGTCTTTGTTACCCTATAATTACAATCTGGAGCTCTTCAAGTCGCGAGCGAACAGGTATCTTCTAGGCAAGCATGTTCCATCGTAAATCGCATCGTCACTTTCCAACACGCGAGATTGCGGACAAATGCACTATTTAGTTATGGCAAAGAATCTCGCAAGCTAGCAGTGACCGTTCGCGTGAGAGCGCGGGTAGAGCATGTAGTGACGCGGACGGGTGTCGCAGGCAGCTGTGCGCGCTGCTGAACGCGGAGCACATGTACGTGGCGCTGTCCCGGCTGGCCGCGCGCGCCGCGCCCCGCGCCGCCGCCGCGCTGCTCGACTGCCTCGCCACGCTGCTGCTCACCGCCGCCGAGCTCTACGACCTGCGGCACCGGCTCCGGGCCTTCGACACGCCGGTAACTATATGCTCTACTGTGCCGACCGTTTGTAGAGGACCAATAGACCTGGCCCAAAGTTGATGCCTTGTGGAACGCCGAAGATGATCTACGACATTACTAACGATTAAAATGTTAATCGATTTCTAAATACTGTGGATAGTTGTTAGTGAATAACGTTATGTAGGACGATGTATTATTTGTTTAATAAAGCCAAGTTTTGAATACGAGAAACGTAATTAAACTATATCGAATGCCTTAGAAAATTCTTTCATCCGAAATATTTAACTACGATATTAATCGTTTCAATTGAAATAACCAACTAGTAATTTTACTGTCATATTTTGGCCTGGTATTAGATAACTACATACGCAAATTACTGCTAAAAGTTAATGTTACGTTTAATATGCGTGTAAGCGCAGATATTTAAACGGATCCAGAGAGTCTAGATCGAATATACTTAATAGTTTCACGTTTCACGATGCATGGTCTTTTGTATGGTTTCACGATAAAGCGCCCCTAGTAAGTGAATTGTGAACCACAGAATGCACGTGATTCTCCATACAAAAACGCATCAGGGACCATGCACCGTGAGACGTGAAAGCTGTCAAATAAACTCGAACTAGGGTCTCATCGTCTCGGTATCGTGTCCATCCCCCAGGCCACGCACGCGCTGTTCTCGGCGCTGTACCCGTGCTGGTGCCACAGCCCGGTGTCGCTGCTGGCGCTGTGCCTGCTCACACACAACTACGCACACTGCAACCAGCTCGTCGCCACCTTGTATCCTTGCATAACCTCACCCGCGCACCAAACAACTATATTTTATTGTATTTCAAAATTGTGGGTTTCTTATGATACCAGCATGCTAGTTTGTCTTCTTCACATAAATTAACGGTAAACCTTTTCCCCATTAACGTAATAGCATGGAAAAACTATAAGAGGAATGCCAATAGACCAAGAAAACAGCGTAGATCAGAAAAAAGCCAAAAAACCGGCTTAAAACTAGATGGCGCTGCAAAATGAGCGGGCTACAAGTTTCACTAAAACGCCGTATGTCCGTAGCGCTAATAAGTCACAGCAACAAGTCAATCGAATTTAATTAACAGCGCCATCTACTGCGTTTGAAGTAAATTACTGGTGGTCCCGCAGTAGTAACTGTTATCTTATTCTGTGTTTTTGTTAATTTAAACTACGTTTCGATACTCCTAACGTCATCTTAATGATCACCTTTGAGTTAGTGAAACCGTCTACGCTGTTTTCTTAGTGTATTAGCATTCCTCTCCTAGTTTTTCCATGGTAATAGTCACAAACAAATATGATTATCCTTGACACAAGCACAGCGGTGACCTGGAGATTACGGTAGATTTTCTCACGGAAGTAGATAAATTGGTACAACTCATAGAATCGCCTATATTTGCATGTAAGTATAGTTTTATCGTATTTTCAAAAGCAAGAAAAGCATATTTTGTTTTTAAATGGTATTTGATCCAAATTGATAGCAAAAAGGAAGAGCCTTTTGCCTTATTTATTCCCTGATCCTCTCGGTTTGTTATGTGCGAATCGGCCAAAGTTAGGCAATTCACCTGAGACAATGCAGTCAAACGTGTAGCATGTTGGCCTACGAAGAGCCCATTCACTTTAGTCGTTTTGGAACTGCACTAATCCTTTTGTATCACATCTCTCTCATCCCTTCCGATTCGTTATATCCTCTCTCTGCATCTGCAGCCCAATTTCCAATCCGTTGGAAAGGTTGCGAAATCCACACTCTTGTCAAAACTTGATGATGAAAAGTATCGAGACAAGCCCTGAACGGTAGATGAAGTTAAGACGACGGGCGTGGTTGCAGACTTGCGCCTGGAGTTGCTAGGCGGCGCACAGAGCGCGGAGCTGCGCGGGGCGCTGTACGGCGTGCTGATGTTGTTGCCGCAGAGTGACGCCTTCCACGCGCTGCGCCGGCGCCTGCAGTGTGCGCCCGCGCAGCCGGCGCTACTGCCCAGGTATGTGGGCTATACTATACTGGATCATTGGCGCTCCCACTTTACCGGCATCTATGCTAGCTTAGCTAGCTGCGATATTCATGTAGGCCAGACGTGCATCTTTCATTTACATTTTGTTCTTCTTTTTTCTTCATCGCTTTAAACAACTTCAAAATAGGTTTTTAATTACTCAGAATCTTTTATTTGTACGTTTCCACTCTCGATTTGCCACCTGGGCCAGATTCCACACGATACGAAACCACGTCGTTATCGCGTCTTGTTCAAATCGTATCACAGCGTTAGATATACCTTCACTTTACATTAAAGTTATCTTTATTTTGAATAAAATATATTGACATAAGTGGTAATATCTTTTGATGTGTTGAGGTTTCGGAACGCGTCTCGGTAAAACATATGATTTTTGACAGTTCAAATCGCGCCAATTCCCAATTCATTTCGCGCGGTTTTGTTTTCGTTTCATAGAGAATATATTTTTGCAGATTTCTTATGTAAGACAAGGAATTCGCGTGGTTTCGAAGTAAGGAATCGATAGAGAATAAAGGCCCTGGTGGCATCCACGTCGGAACACGAACCAGTGTCTGTAGTGTTGCATCATACTCCCGCAGCAGCAGCAAGCCGCCCGCGCCGCGGCCGGAGATCGACTTCGATGCGCTGCTGGAGGAGTTCAAGCGGGTGCAGCGCGACCACCGCCACCACCGCATGCTCGACCGCAGCCGGGGGAAGCTGCTCGACAAGGGGTACTTCTAGTGGGGGCCCGCCTAGTGGGGACTCGCCTCACTGAACTACAGGCTGCCTCACTCTGTGCAGGGGGACCATTGTTGCAACAGTTTATGGACACATGCAGACCTCCCGGTAAAAAAGCGTGCGAGATAATCCCGAAATACAGTGGCAGCTTTTGTTTGCTATGTAGTTTAATTTAGTTAAAGATTTTGGACAACAGAATCGACACCATTATGAGCATAAGTTGTTGGTTTTTTGTATATAATATTGTATACATATTGTAACTATGGTTAAATAAGAATATATTGATGAATATTATGATGATGATAATGATGATGAAGAATATATTAATATGATTTTTGATTTGCATTGGATGGATGAGTATGGGAATTTAGATCTCTGCTAATCTTATGATGAAATATTATGATAGTGATAAAATGTAGCTTATTTAAGTCTGAAAAATATAGTTTTATTCACATTCCTTCTAATTTAATTCAGAACAACCAAATGTTTTTAAAACAAATTTATTCATAAATGTGGATTTATATAATAATTATGTGTAAACATATTTACATCCATTATAATTTGTAAGATATTATTAACAACATAGTTTTATTTATAAACATACTTTAGAGAGCACCTATGAATAATGGACTGATATTTATTTGAAACTAAAAATAATTTTCGTCCCTGTGGCTTATAAAAAATGTATAATATCTAGGAATGCCAAGGTTATGCATAGTCTTTTATTAAGTGTTAGTAAATCGGAACTCGATTTGAGATCACAGTACACAATAAAAAAATTAGATTCACAATCACCGGCCTCACTGGTTTCTCTAGTTTACAGAGAATCGCCCTTCTAACAATACACCTATACTTAAGGTTACTAACCTCACACGACAGCACAGGAAGGCTTGCCGCTCGGCCGGAGACTATCGAGCTTGTCACCGCCGATGGAGGCCGCGTCGCATGCGACGGTCCGAGCGCCCGAGCCGGACGTCACGGCCGAGTCCTCCGAGCACGAGGGGAGAGTGTCGCTGGCACTATCGCTGGCACTGTCACTGGCACTGGCACTGGCACTGGCACTGGCGTCTTGTTCGCTAGCCTCGTGTGGTGTGTAGTGCGGTGGCTAGGGCAGCAGGTCGGCGGTGGCGGCGCGCAGGCGCGCGAGCAGGGCGGAGTTGGCGGCGATGGCCCCGCCCACCTGCGCCTGCGCCGCGCCCAGCGCGCGCACGCCCGCCCCCCGCGCGCACACCGCCGCCCCGCCCATCGCGCCGCCCTTCGCCGTCTGCCATGCGGGACAACAATACATTTACTAGCTAAGGGAACGTCACTCTTCACTTATTGTTTCTTTTGATCATTAAGTTTGTTCATCTACAATGGTACAAGGGAAGTAAGTAAAGGTTTACTTAGAGGATTCGTTGTAGTTTGGAGGTTTGGATTCGTAAAGGAACATGGGCTCCAGCATTTTCTTCCAGTGACGTTTTCTGGGCCTTTTGAGTGATATGGGTGGCTCTGGCAGTATTGGATTAACGTGAAGCTTTTGAATTAGTGTCGTTTCGCCAATTGCTTTCAAGGTGCGTGTGACCGTTTTTAAGTCGTGACGAATTAATTGTAGTTTAATGTTAAATGTCTCGACTGCTGTTACCACAAAGTTGTGACTGTAATGACAGTGGATGGCGAAATAAAAGCTCACAGACTTCGCTGCCATGGCTATGTTGAATGGATGGGTGAAGGCTGGGCGGTGAAACGAGTGAACCTGGGACGGCAAAGTGGCCTTACGTCCAGTAGGTCGTCTTAGGCACCACAGGGTGGTTATTCTCTATGAAAACACAGATTCCACACGATACGAAACCACGTCGTTATCGTGTCTTGTTCAAATCGTATCACAGCGTCAGATATACATACCTTCATTTTACATTAAAGTTATCTCTATTTTGAATAAAATATATTAACGTAAGGGGTCATTATCTTTTGATGTGTTGATGTTTCGGAACGCGTCTCGGTAAAACATATGATTTTTGACAGTTCAAATCGCGCCAATTCCAAATCCATTTTGCGCGGTTTTGTTTTCGTTTCATAGAGAATACAGTTTCGCAGATTTCTTATGTAAGACAAGGAATTCGCGTGGTTTCAAAGTAAGGAATCGATACGGAATAATGGCCCTGGGCGGTTATTCTCTATGGAAACACAGTTATCGTGTCTTGTTCAAATTGTGTCATGTCAGATATACCCTCACTTTGTAACGTGGCGTCCTTTGGGCTAGCTCGCCTGGACGCCGCGTTATAGTGGGATTCGGCCCTTTTGCGGCGGTAGTCGCCGAGGAGGGTTGGAATCCCTAAAATCGTTGACCTATGAGGGGGTTTGTCTAGAGAAACACACGGTACGGGTTTTAACGATAGACAGGTTTATTAAAGTTCCTATATTAGGCGGTGCTTAGGGCGTCTATACTGGTTACATCCCTAGCCTTATTCTAGTACGACGAGGGGAAGGACGGACCCCGGAGCGAGACGGTAAGAGCGTTGCACGTACGGCGGGCGACGGTGCGGGTCGGGGAGACGGTCGGTGTCGCCGCGCGGGTGCGGCGCACGGGGGGGAGGCGACGGTGCGGGTCGGGGAGACGGTCGGTGTCGCCGCGCGGGTGCGGCGCACGGGGGGGAGGCGACGGTGCGGGTCGGGGAGACGGTCGGTGTCGCCGCGCGGGTGCGGCGCACGGGGGGGAGGCGACGGTGCGGGTCGGGGAGACGGTCGGTGTCGCCGCGCGGGTGCGGCGCACGGGGGGGAGGCGACGGTGCGGGTCGGGGAGACGGTCGGTGTCGCCGCGCGGGTGCGGCGCACGGGGGGGAGGCGACGGTGCGGGTCGGGGAGACGGTCGGTGTCGCCGCGCGGGTGCGGCGCACGGGGGGGAGGCGACGGTGCGGGTCGGGGAGACGGTCGGTGTCGCCGCGCGGGTGCGGCGCACGGGGGGGAGGCGACGGTGCGGGTCGGGGAGACGGTCGGTGTCGCCGCGCGGGTGCGGCGCACGGGGGGGAGGCGACGACACGCGGTCGCGGCGGGTGGTGCGGGCGTTCCGCCTCCTGAGGCCGTGCTGCCTACAGCCCGCGGGCGTGGCGCAGGGTTACCCTCACGATTGGGAAAGCTTCAGGTACACGCAGCGCGTTCTGCCTCTGGAGGCCCTGCTGCCCACAACCTTCGGGTGCGGCGCAGGGTTACCCTCCGGATTCGGAATGCAACAATGCGCGGAGCGTGTTCGGCCTCCTGAGGCCCTGCTGCCCACAGCACCCGGGGCGCGGCGCAGGGTTACCCTCAGAATTGGGAACGCGTGGTTTCGCGCAAACGAGGCGCGCGGGGGGAGACTAAGACCGTGGTTTGGTCGGGGAACGGGCGTTCCGCCTCCTGAGGCCTTGCTGCCTACAGCCCTAGGGCGTGGCGCAGGGTTACCCCCAGGATTGGGAAGGCGTCAGGTCGGTTGCGACGTGACACGCGGCGGGTGTTAGTGCATGCGAGGGGGATACAAGGCCCTGCTGCCAACGGCCCGGGGGCGCGGCGCAGGGTTACCCTTGGTGGGCCGGGAGGGGGGTCGGGTCGGTGAGGCCGTGCGGCCAACAGCCCGGAGGCGCGGCGCAGGGTTACCCTTGTTAGCGGGGAACGGGGGGACAGGCTCTTCGCTAGAGGCTCTGCAGGCGGTGAGACTGGTTGGTGTTCCGGAACACGTCCGTCTACCGCGGGAGCACCGATGGATCGGGTCGGCTTTTATACTGTTTGGCGCGCTCGCCCGTATCGGTGTTATCGCGACGTATGCGTGGGTGGTCCGTCACAACTTTACATTAAAGTTATCTTTATTTTGAATAAAATATATTGACATAAGTGATCATATCTTTTGATGTGTTGATGTTTCGGAACGCATCTCGGTAAAACTTATGAGTTTTGACAGTTCAAATCGCGCCAATTCCAAATTCATTTCGCGCGGTTTTGTTTTCGTTTCATAGAGAATACAGTTTTACAGATTTCTTATGTAAGACAAGGAATTCGCGTGGTTTCGAAGTAAAGAGTCAATACGGAATAATGGCCCTGGAGTGATGAAGTGGACGAGCGAAGCCCTGCGAGAGTCCGGGTCGAAAACTGGCACGAGCTAGCTCAGGATAGATCGAAATGGTGGCTCTTATTATCTGAGGCCAAGACTAATTTTGGGTCACTGCGCCATCTCAGTTAAATTCATTCTCAGATGTGGAATATTTATTCTGAAAGTATTGCACGATACATACCGCGGGCTGCGGCTCCGCGGCAGCGTTCCTGAGGTTGCACTCGGCGTCCTGCAGCCGCGCCGCCAGCGTGAGCAGCTTGAGCTCCGCGCCCGACACGTCCTTGTCCAGGATCTGCGTCTGCAGGTACACCGTCTGCGCCACCTTGTACCTGCACACACAACAGCGAGCTGTGGGCGAGCCCCCGGTGCGCGGGGCGAGCGGGGCCGCAGGTTACCAGTCGGCGACGGCGTCCGCCCGGGCGCGCGCGAGCGGCGCGGCGCGCTGCAGCAGGCCGCGCGCGCGCCGCCCGGTCTCCGCGACCGTGATGCGCTCCAGCACGTGGAACTGCTCGTCGTTGTACGTCAGCGACCGCGTCGCCCGGTCGCGCACCAGGTGCTGCCACGACTCGCGCAGTCTGCAACGAGACGCACGACTGGACTCGAGGTTTCCGGCAGGTTATACTACATTTTAAGCACCATCGAAACAATGGTTTTTCTACAGTAATAGATTACTTATTGGTGCGATTTGAGCTTAATACTCTCCTGCTGTATAATAAAACGACAGAAAATATTTTGTTAATTAAAAAGTAAACGTTCGTGTTGATTACTCGGATGACTTCATCGTGGAAAGTTCAAGAACGTCAACATCGAATATTTTTCCAATGCAAACGAGCGACAGTCGTACGAGCATGCGGAGCGTTCCAATAGTATTTGCAGTAGTGCGTTACCTCTCGACGAGCGTCCTGGCCCGGATGTGCAGGCGCAGGTGTGCGGGGCAGGGCTCGGTGGCGGCGGCGAGGTCCCAGTCGGCGTGCAGCGCGGCGCCGCCGGCGTGGCGGGCGTGCAGCGCGCCGGCCGCGGCCCGCAGCGCGGCCGCCTCGCCGGCCACGCGGCCCGCCAGGCCGGCCCACGGCTCGGGCGCGGGCGCGGCGCGCGCGGCGTCCAGCGCGCGCGCGGCGGCCAGCACGAGCCCGGCGTGCGCGTGCAGCGCGTCGGCGCGCGCCGCCACGCGCTGCAGCCGCGCGCCCAGCAGCGCGCCCCACCGCCGCACGCACGCGCCGCACAGCACGGCCGCCGCGCACAGCGCCTCCACGCGCCGCCGGATCACGTGGCCCACGCTGCACGCCGTCTGCGGACACGATCGCGCTCACTGCTCTGTGTCCGACACCGAATACCAAAACACAAATGAACGCCGATCTCGATTGCTATTGTAAAAGAAGTCGCTTAGCCGATTAGAAATATGGGCCGATTAAAATTTCTCGTACCAGCAGTGCAAGCACCGATCTACCGATCGATATATTTAACGAATTTTCATGTCAAATTTGACATAAATTATCGATAAAACGAAATCGGTAGCATGGAATGTATTTTTTCGACGACGATATAAATTCGATAAATCATAACGAATATGTTCGTTCTATATCGATTAAACCGCGCATGGATCTAAATTTTGACATCTGTGATCGGTTTAATCTTGTCGATCTTATCTAATGTACCGAATATTTATCGGGTTCCTAAAGTTGCTCGATAATATTAACCAAACATTAGTAAAATGGATTTTGGCTATCTTTTATTGTTGGAAGCCGAAAGAAGGACGCGGCGGGATGCCTTGAGGATCAACAGGCGGCGTTTAAGAGACGCCAATGATCCTCTCGACCTACCCAACGACCAGTTCGAGATTCCTTTTAGTATCAACAAAGAAATTGCCCTCGCCCTTATTCAAGGTGTTGAGACTGGTTTAAGGGAATCATAGAGAAAAGTAATCAACTCTTTGCCATATATATTACTTTTCTCTATGCTCTTTGCTACCAACTATCAATATACCTTTTCAAAGAGTAATTTACTTCGTATAACCTTAAAAAATCCGACAAAGAGAATATAAAATCTACGTGAAAAAAATAAAATCGGACAACAGCTATCTCCTAATCTGTGGAAATTTCCGAAATATCATGCTACTCTGTGAGAGTTAAGAACGAATGATCGATACGCTGTCGACAAAATAAAGCCCTCGAAAGACATCGACAAAATTTACCGATGTTAGATCCATGCTACATGTTACCGATAAGAACGATAAACAAAATCTGTTTATCGACTCGATATATTTGTCGAACCAAAGATCCGTGCTTGCACTGCGGAGCAAACTTTCTCAAACATGCTTGGAAATTTGAACATTATTTTGACAACCTTCTTCGAGATAAATCGAACTTGCTGTACTGGCGGGCAGCGGCCGGCAAAGTTTGTATGAAAATCCATATCTGTCGTGGTTTAGCGACCAGATAAATTACATAGTAAACTCATATTTGTCGTGTAATTTAAAAATGGAACGATCTCTTGCTCCGAAACATGGCAACCAAAGAGGTAACTGTTTGTAGGGACACACGTGTTTACATTATTGACGACGCCGGCGCCGACCTATTTAAAGGGGCGAGATCAGAATAATTGCGCAGTCGGAGTTCTAATTTAGCTGTGAAAGTAGTTTCAGTTCTCAGGCATTTGCGGGAGTTGAATTCGATAGTTCCTCCATATACTTGCCTTTGAGACGCGTGTCCGCACATACCCCGGGTTGATTTATTTTATTTTTGATTGTGTTCAGTTCGTTGGACAATATACTTGGTGAAAAGTAATGACATTTTTATTTATTCCAATTTCCGGTAGGCTAGGTAAAGATTAGAATACGCAGACAAGTGATGACTTTTATATATACATGATAGCGTGAAACTGGTGACACCCGCGTTTTTACCTACCGGAATGGACGAATTTTAAGTGCTTGAACTTTTTTTTTATGTAAGTTTTTTTTAACACTGTCTTTTTTGTGTGTGAACTGAACCTTTTTTGTGATAATAAAACGGCACGCGCGCACCCGTGCACTTATGACGGTGTTTTGTTGAAAAGAAATTTTGAAATGACGAGACACTCAGTGTTCTCTGGCAGAATCATTTACCATCTGCGGTGCGAGGAGTTTTGGCTGCTACAGAAACTAAAAGTTTAGAGCGACTGGCTAACATCGCGGATAAAGTCGTCGAAAATATGCGACCGGTTCAGATCTCGGAAGTGGCAGTGCAATCACCACCAGCAGATAGTTTAGTGTTAGCCAAACTCAATGTGCGAATGGCAGAGATGGAGAGATCGCGACCAATCAGCAGGCAAGGTCCTAGTCAGCGTTTTCCTTCACGTTCTAGACAGAGAAGCAGAAGCAGGAGCAGACGTAATCCCAGTAGTCTAGACTGGTTATGTTTTTACCACTACCGATACAGAGACAACGCCACGAAGTGCGTATCACCGTGTAGCTGGAAGAAGGCGGAAAACTAGAGGAGATGCAGGTATCTTCGGTGGTCCCCTGCATCAAGGTCAACAACCACCGACTATGCGTAACAGATCGTGAAAATGGTATGCGATTTTTGGTTGATTCTGGTGCAAATATCTCAGTGCTTCCCCGTAGACACAGGTCAGTGCGTAATTGCGAATTTAACTGTGAGTATAAACTTTATGCAGCTAACGGAAGTGAAATTAAGACGTACGGCACAAAGACTATAGAACTTAATTTAAGAAGAGCTTTTAAGTGGACGTTTGTTATTGCCGATGTTAACCAGCCTATTTTGGGAGCTGATTTTTTGTATCATTACGATTTACTTGTTGATTTAAAGGGCAAACGATTAATTGATCAAGTGACGAAATTGCATGTTTGTTCATCAATTGTTAAAGCTGATCAGGTATCAATTTTTACGATTGTCGAGTCTCACCCTTATTACCACCTGTTAAAAAAATATCCGGAGTTAACGAAGCCCGTATCTTTTAAAGAGCCTCCGCGTCATAATGTATATCATCATATTGAAACGACAGGTCCACCGGTACATGCCCGAACAAGACCTTTACCACCGGACCGATACAAAAGGGTTCGCGAAGAATTTAGGATAATCCAGGAGATGGGAATATGTCGCCCTTCGAAAAGCGCATGGGCTAGTGCTTTGCACGTTGTACCAAAGAAGGATGGTGAAATACGTCCATGTGGTGACTATTGTGCCTTAAACGCCATTACGAAGCCATCCAGGTATCAGGACATCTAGAAAGATGATAACTAGTAAATTCTTTTGGCCTGGGATGCAAAGAGACCTAGGTATCTGGACTCGTTCTTGTCTAGAATGTCAGAGATCAAAAGTGCACAGACACCATGTCGGCACTAGGGCAGTTTTCACAGGTAAGTCGTTTTGAGCATTTACATGTAGATATTGTAGGTCCATAGATACTGTCTTACGATGATAGATAGGCAGACAAGTTGGCCGGAAGCTTTTCCGATGAAAGATATTTGTGCTAGGACAGTTGCGAAGATAGTTTATGAAGGTTGGATTACGCGCTATGGTGTACCTGTATTTTTAACCAGCGATATGGGTAGGCAATTTGAAAGTAGTTTGTTTAGCCAGCTAATGAAGTTTTTGGGCGTAAACAAGTTAAGGACTACTCCATATCATCCACAGAGCAATGGTGCTATCGAAAGATGGCATCGAAGTTTTAAGGCAGCATTAATGGCCAGATTAGGTAATAGAAGCTCGTGGATAGACGAAATGTACACAGTAATTTTGGGTTTGCGTTCGGCGCCCAGATCAGATACTAATGTATCAGCGGCAGAATTAACCTTCGGAAAAACGTTAAGGCTTCCTGGTGAATTTTTTGAAGCAAGTGATAGTAAAATTTCAGACGGCGAGGAATACGTTAAGCGCCTGAAAGAAACGATCAGCAACTTGAGACCTAAACCTATGGTCCACAGAGATTCGAGAACAATTTTCGTACACCCAAATTTAAAAGTGTGTAAAAAAGTTTTCGTTAGGAATGATTTTGTGCGAAAATCACTGCAACCACCGTACGACGGACCATATACCGTAGTCAAGAGACTAGTTTCCATTGATCGCTTGAAGCCCGCATATGTGCTAAACTTTGAATCAACTGATACAGACTCAGGTCAAAGTTGCAGTACAAAGATAAGTGTTAGTGATAAGATTGTTAATGATAAAGCAAGGCCAAACGAGAGTAACGTATCTCCAGATGTTGCGAAAAAAGATTCGCCTATGTGTACTACGCGCTCAGGCCGCGTTATTAAAAAGCCAGTTCGGTTTAATCTGAATTAATGAACTGTATGATTGATATTTTGATATGTTTTGTTTGGTATGTGCTTTATAATGTGAAATGGTATTTTTTGTCAATTTTGTGTTTTTGTGTTTTTTGACTGCAATGTTTATTTTAAATTCGTTATATTCACGCAGATATATTAGATTTTTTTTGCCACTCTGTTTTATTGTGTATATTTTATTTAGGTAATGTTTTTGTTATGACTACATTATTGATTCGATTTTATATTTTATGTGTTTACCTTTGTACGTTTTATATGTGACAGATGAATGAATAATGCTAGCGTTATATTGCACGCAGACAAGTGATGACTTTTATATATACACGATAGCGTAAAATGTTCAAGGTTCTATTTGAATTTCGAACTGGTTTGCAAATTGGAGCCAGTTTTCAACAACTGTATTTTCAAATAAAAAGTTTTGCCTATGTACTACTTAGTTTTAATTTTCTCGCATTGTTTGAGAAAATCACTATACAAGCCTTGGCCACAACTAGGCATTGATGGACTTACGTATGTGTGCCTCGGCCCACATTTACACGTTCGTCCATCAATGCCTTTGTTGCTGGCCGCTGCAGTAATGTACTATAGTGACCTGAGCCACAGCCTTGTGACAAAATTAATTTAAAAATTAATACGGTACGGTTCATAGTTACCATTAATATATTCATCGCATCCTGATGAATATATTAATGGTAACTGAAAGAATAAATACGAATTTTCAAAACTCCATAAATAGTCAGAACTGTTTTTACCAGGCGGCCATGCGGTGGCCACAACCCGTTACCGACGCTCCTAATCCGAGGAGCCACTGACCTTGGCCTGCGTGGCGTCGTTCTCCACGGACACGATGTTGGGAAAGACTGGGAACTTGGGTATCTCGGGCTCCGGGGCCATGCTCACGTTGTTGTTGTTTTTGTTGAACAACAGCAGCGGCTCCTCCGCGCTCGTCTCCGGGTACTCCTGCAACACACGCACCCGCGCGCTCCTTTACCACAATTACCATCCCTACCTGTTCAAATACCTTCTACGACCTAAATCAAATCGAATCAGTTTTTTGCCTAAACACTTATGTAAAAAAGAAATGAAACGAAAAAATCCCAAAATGATATCCACGGACGGAATTTAATTTTATGGAACCGTTTTATTTTAACATTACGGGACATACTGATTCTTCTATGATAAAAACGTTGGATTATAAATGCAATAAGTGAAGCCGTTATATATAAATAGATAGTAGGTTGTGTCAGGTCCGCAAGGTGGTTAGTTACCTTCCCGAGCTTGTTCTCGTCGACCTCGGTGGTCATCAGGCGATCCTTGTAGAGCAGGATCTGCGACTCGGCCACCACGCTAGTCTGCTCGCAGATGTACGTCTGCAGATGCTCGTACTTCTCCTCCGGCTTCAGGAACACCTGACGAGTCCAGATCAAGATTACGTACACGATATTAACATGTGACATGTAATTGGAAAAATATTGGTACCCTATAGCAAGCTTTTGATCATAGTAATAACAGAGTGTGGCTGTGGAGGCTACCCCGCCATACAGTTGATAAACAGAAAAATACACCAATAAAACCTGCGATGTATCTACTAGTTAACGGCTTATCTAAATATAGTAAATACAATGATGCACCTAGTTTATAACTTAATCAATGCTTAAATGTCCTCGCTTCGCTTTTGACATATAACGTTCAGCGAGATCTTGACAGATCGTTTCAAGCTGGCTGCAATCATGTGCTAGTACTAAAGCAGCGCTTGCTAGATATCCTACTACACATAACGTGTTTCAGTTCAATGTCGTTGTCGGTCGGGCTTCGATCCCGCGACAGAACATTGGCCATGATCTCCCAACCGAAACGCGAGTTTCACAGGCTCTCTGTGAATAGCGGATAGCGTTTAACAATTACTAAGACAAGGTTAACAAGATGTTATTGCTCGGATTACCGTGTCAAATAGGTATCAGTTTAATTACCCGTAGTACACCCAGATATTTTAAGGTGGACCACGGGCAATACCCGGTTATTAGGTGTTCTAAAACTTATCTACACATTTTTTTCTATGATTTTAAGGCCTTCGTTCTCTATATCCGAGTAATGTTCCGAGTTGACTAGCCACCACGTAATGTCACTTGTAACTGCAGTAACGAATTTCAGAATGTCCGAGTAGCGCTAGCCGACCCGTAAACCAGGCTGCTACTTACAGGACACATCAGCTGCCGATTAGTACGGTTAACCGACGGCTATAGCAAAACTTGTTGCAAGCTCGCATGTGTTTGTAATTTATTATTATAGTTTGCATGCCACAAGTACTGAGATCTACGGAACTGTAAACTACCAACCCTGTTGATTACGCTACTGCTATAAAAACATCGACTATTCCTGTTTCTATTTCGAGATCAGATACTTATGAATATAGAAATCATTGTATTTAATTACTAAAACAGTCCGCTCATAACCGTGGGAAGACGATGGATACTGGAGGCTAGCAGCCGCTCAAAGCGGTACTCTTTAGAGGAGGCCTATGTTCAGCAGTGGACGTCTTCAGGCTGATGATTATGATGATGATGATGACTACTAAAAAAGTTTTTGTTCAATTATAATATGTTAAATACTTATAGAATATTATGATATTTTTGTTATGTGTTGTTTTAATTTTTATTATTGCGTCAAGATAAAACCATATTTCAGGTACTTATAGGTATTACTTATTACATTTCCCGTTGAACTAAACAATATAATCTTCTCTCAATTCGTATTACATTCTTCATTACATTAATTTAATTAGTTGATACCCCTTTTTGTAAAGCTAAATCCTTACCTACTTACTGTTTTTAGGTAGGGAATAAATACTCTTTGAAGGGCACCTACCGCACCGCAGCATATAGCTGGCACCATGGATGAAATAAAAAAAGAAGGATTGAGTTTTGATTGACATCGAACTGAAGTACAAAATGGCGGACACATAAATATGTGTGTCAGATTAAAGGATTGCCATGTGGGGAAAATTACCCGACCCCGATAAAAAAAACTTCCGAAGTTGGCGTGATTGACTTTTTGTACCTTATATAAGTATATGTCCAAAAAGCTACACGAGCAAGTTACGGAGCTTGCTCTTCTGTACAACCTAGCATTGAAGATGGAATAAAATTTCTTCACAGTAGCGTGGAAAGGGTGCATGAAGAAATCTGCCTAAGGCCGACAGATGCACAAGAGATAGTTAAAATTGTAAAACGTATGAAAAATAAAAATTCCTGTGGCTACGACGAAATACCTATACTAGTCATTAAAAATAATATCAACATATTAGCGACCCCGTTGGCCAATTTTTTCAATAAATGTCTCGAGGATGGAGTCTTTCCAGACCAGTTAGAAATAGCCAAGATCATTCCTATTTTTAAAAAAGGTTCTACTACTGATGCCAAAAATTATAGGCCAATATCATTATTACCCACAATTTCAAAAATGTTTGAGAAAGTAATCAAAATTCATTTGGTTAGTCATTTAAATTTAAAAAGGGTTATAAACAGGAGACAATTTGGCTATCAGAGAGGGGTAGGTACTACTGACGCTATCAGCACTCTGGTCACAGATGTGGTTGGCCGATTAAACGATAAAATGAAAGTTGCTGGAGTGTTCTTGGATTTGAGCTCTGCTTTTGACTTAAAGCTGCTATTGGTTAAACTTGAACACTATGGGGTTAGAGGCAAGGCACTAGAATTGTTTGCATCTTATCTGCAGAATAGGAAAATGTATGTAGAAATCAAGCATTTTATGGATAACCACCTTACAGAATATAAATCGAGTCTAGCCCAGATAACTACTGGTGTGCCTCAGGGGTCAATACTTGGTCCAATTTTGTTTATTTTATTTACCAATGACTTGATCAATTTTATAATAAAGAAGCGTCAGATACTGAGTTGATAGTATTTGCTGATGGTACTAATGCCATCTTAAGCGCTGATAATATTGAGCTGCTTAACAAAAAAGTTGAATCAACTCTTACTTCTTTCAGCTCCTGGTTTGCGGCAAACAAATTAAAAATTAATTTAAAGAAAACAAGTGTTATGCTTTTTAAATCTACCACCCGTAATAATGATAAGTTAGGAGTGAAATTAAGCAATGAAGTAATAGACTCAATTGATACGGTGAAGTTTTTGGGAATCCACTTGGATTCTTTTTTAAATTGGAAGCAAGAACTTGCTGCGATTGAAAGTTCAATTAGTTCTTCTTGCTACGCATTAAGAAGTTTGCGTGATCAACTAAGCATGGATCAACTTAAAATGGTTTACTACGCACTTATAGAATCTAAATTAAGATACAGCATTCAGTTTTGGGGGAATAGTTACGCGTATAATTGTAGTAAGGCATTTATTTTACAGAAGAGAAGTATTAGAACAATGGTCCGTATATCACAAAAAGAGTCATGTAAAGAAAATTTTAAGAAATTAAAAATTTTGACAGTTCCTAGCCATTACACTCACAGCCATTACACACAACAGTCCTTCTCAATCACTTAGTCAAGTACATTCACGAATATGAGACAGACGATGAAAGAGACGAAAGGAATAGCACAAGGAGAAAGGATCTTAAGCATAAAACTCACCCAAATTTAAACATCTATAAACATAGCACTACATACCAGGCAGTAGAAATTTTCAATAAGTTACCAAAGGATATTAAAGATAGTATTTATAAATTTAATGTTTTTAAAAGCAAACTGAAGGCATTCCTTTTGGAAAAGTGTTTTTATAGTATACAGGAGTTTATGTCTACCGGCTGATTGATTGTTAAACTAATTTAGGCAATTTAAAGTAAAGTAATTAAGTAATAGCGTGACACGAGATAATTTAATAATAATAATGACAATGATAAATATTTGTAATTTAAAATTTTGTAATAGTAGATATAAGTATTAGATATAATTTTAATTGACATTCAAACACAATTTTAATTGTTAATGAATAAATAATACAATACAATACAATACATTACCATCCTTTGAAACTAGGTGCCTACTCCTGATACCGGTCACGTGTGGGCCAAAATTTTTGAATTGTGACACATTGGTTTGGTAATAATAATAACTCCAAAAAAATGGAATAACTTACTTAATCCAATGCTACAATACAAAATTTAATTGGAATAATGGAGTACTGTTTTTAATTAGTACATAAAAGGTATAAAAACGTTAATATGTATCAAAATCATCCGTGCCAACTGCGTTAGGCGCCGCGGCAATCTTCATAATTTTCAAAAAAAATATTTTCATTTACACTCTTTACTCTTTAATAATTATCTATAAATGATGTACTATCATGGGCTTAATTTATGCTAATGAATTAAATTACATCCTATATAGTACATACTAGGCCAAAGTCGGGCGGCTGAGCAGCAGGGGTGGTCTAAATTGTAATGGTTCCAACGCGTGATAATTTTAAGCAACATATTATTACAGTGAATATAATAGGTATTTTTAAAGTCCACTATACATAATACCTCCATTATATTTAGTTCAACTACTACACAAAGTTTCATGACCGTATTTAAGGTATTCATTGAATAACCGCGCTTTATTTGTACGGTTTGAAGGTAACTTCGTAATTTTTTTCTATCTAGAAAACATTATTAATTCGTGGTTTCGCTATACATAAGACTAAGTATTAGTTCTGAACTTTATCATACTAAACTTCTATTAAATTCACAGTTATTGTTGTAATATTGTTGATAAGACACGGGATTATGCTAATCCAATCTAAAGAGGTTCCTTAGTACATTAAAATCTTTTGTGATTACCAAGGCACTGTAACGATCCAGGGTGTCTCGTGACGTCACAAATATTAGAAAGTTTTCTCAATTATAAATATATTTAAATCAAACAATTTTACGAGTAAATAAAAATCCAATTATAAAGCAAATATTCGTTTGATACTGCACTAACTGGTATAGGACATAGAGATAGGTATGAAAGTAGTTATTTAAAGGTAAAATGAGGTAATAGCGGAAAGAATAAAAACTCTTTAATGATATTTCACACTAATAAGATTCATACTTAAAATCGCGAGCTAGCAGTCTAGAATGTGTCAAGGACTTTTAAAAAAAATAATTGCAGATTGGGAGATGTCAGGGGGGGTTGTGATTAGGAAATGAAAACGAAAAGATGGCAAATTATAGTTTTTTCCAGGTTTATTGTATTACTAAAAGATGAAAAGAGATCCATGGAGTGAAGAAAATCAATCAGCAAGAAGGAACGGAGCAGTTCTATTTAAAACAGGAATAATGAATTAATATTACTTAAGACCATCAGGTTCAAAGGGAAGTACTTCGCTATATTTAGTCTGTGGAAATTGAAAGGTGAAATCTTCTAATTCATTGTTTAGTAGGTGTAGTTCTTTAGTATTTGAAGATATACACGGACGGAAAATGTTTGCTGCTGAGCGAAGCGCTTTCCTGGTAGGTTGATGTTGAGTGCAGATGCTTAGTGTAGGGCAAGAACGACGTGGGAAACACGCCGAGCGGGCGGATTGATGATGGTAGAAGGTTTTAATGTACAGAACGGAATGCGTAGAGCTTTCCTTGTAGGATGATGTTGAGTAAAAATGCTTATTGTAGGACAATATCGTTGTGGACATCACGCTAAGCGGATAGTCTGATGATGGCAGGTGGTTTTAATGTAAAGGAAGGGAAAGTCAATGCTATTCTTTGCATATTTCCTAGTCGGCAGGAGCTTAGATGATGATGAGTGTAGATGCTTATTGTAGCACGAGATCATTGTGGATCACTCTAGGCGGAAGGTTTGATGATGGCAGGGGATTTTATTGTAGAAGGGAAGCTAGTGCTGTTTACTGCATATTTCCTTAGCCGGCAGAAGCCTAGCGTTATACACGAAGGAGATGTAAGATTTTATTTCACGCGGTGATGTAAAACATCGTAGATATTATGTAGAATACTTAATATTTCAGTTCTGTGCCGTCGGCTTGACCTTCCGGAGATTAACTATCATTCCTTTTCATGTGCATACGTACTTACTTAGTCCGTGAGAGCGAGACGGGGCGATGAGGCCGCTGCCCTTCTCGAGCCCCAAGTGCCGGCGGGCGCGGTGTACCTCCCGCTACCGCGCCTCTTCAGTACGCTATTGTTTACCTAGTAATGTGCATGTGTGTTGTTCACGAACCGTTTCGCGCGCTTTTACTACGAAACGGTGAGTTATTATTAATATTTTTATTCTAGGTTCCGTGTTTATAAGTGCATTTTGAACCAAAACTCGTTTGAGTGGATCCGAAAACGATGTTATCGTTGGATTAATGTAAGTGGTTCAAAATAATGAAATTTTTTGTCACAGTGATATCGTGTGTGATAATTCCGCAACCTTTCGGGTTCGGTTATAGTGCGTGGCCTTCTCACAAACACGTATTGATTTGATGCCATAGTGAAGCTATCACAACTATTGCTAATAAGGCTCGCCCTTGGCAGCCTTCTCGGCTGGCAAGCAACAGCCGTTGTCGGCCTGCACTACGCAGCCGACAGTGGCCCACCAGCCGTAGCCGTTGACGGCTGGTCCACAGCCGTCAACGGCCGTTCAGCCGCAGCCGTCGACGGCTTACCAGCCGCAGCCGTTGAAGGCTCACCAGTCGCAGACGTCGACGGCTCACCTACCGCAGACGTCAACGGCTCGTCAGCCGCAGCCGTCTAAGGCTCGCCTGCTGGAGCCGTCCACGGCTCGTCTTTTGGGAGTAGGGCTTGCAACCCGCAACCTTCGATGTTTTATCAATCGCACCTAAATAAAATCTTCTATTGATCGCAGATGGCAGAGGCTGCATCATTCATCACCTTGGAGGAGCTTTTGGAGGAAGCAGCAACCTCTGAAGAAGACGACGTTTTATTGGATAAAATCAAGGAGTTAGCGCAGAACTCGCTGCCAGATGGATGGAAGCGTTGGAAGTCTCTCAATCCTACACGAGAGGAATTATTTGGGGAAAACATAGACCCACAAATACTTAACAAAATCAGGTTCGCCCTGCCCACCATGGATTATGTTCGCCTATTTTATCCGGACGCTGAATATATAGCAGAAAAGCCTTTCAAAGAAATAAAAGTGTCAATGCTTAATTGGGCATTTTGTAGGGCCCTTATAACGAGCCCACCTTCAGTGGTCAATAAAATTAAAGGCTCTGCCGCGCAAGCCGAAGTATTTTTAGCTGCCGTAGAACCCATAAAACATCTGGTTCTTACAAGGAAAGAAGTTTGCCGTCGTTTACGACAAGATTCGGAGGACTCCAACGAGGATGAAGTAAGCCCTGCTAAGCGCGGTCGCATAGACTTGCTAGAGCGAAAGGTAGACAACATTTTTGGTCAACTGTGTACCAAAATAGATGCTCTAAAAAGCTTTACGTCAAGCCAACAAGTTAGCGCCTGTAACTCCTACATCAAGTACACAAATGAATGTGCCACAGGGTCTGAAAAAGAAAATAGCTGTTCCGAAGATGGATCGGATGAAATTTCTGAAAATGAGACGTCATGCTCTTTTCAAGCTCCTGAGCTTAATTTAAATCCAACTGAAGAACCCAGCTTGGAGTCTGCAAAGGATTTGGATTTCATCCCGGACATCAAAGAAGACGGACCATCAATACCAGCTCCATCAGAAAGTATCAAAGCTCAGGGGTTGGCTTGCCAGAAGCTAGGATCTGCTTCATGGAATAAAATCAGGTATAAAGACGTTCAAAAAAACTTGCGCGCTGCTCCAGTTTTTGACGCACTAAAGGTTAACGATCAACTTGGTAGTTTGGTGCCAAAATCGTTCAGTCAGGATGTGTTAATCAACGCTGATACCACTTTGGGGACTATTTGTCATGGCCTATTGAAACAAAGAGCGGCCTTAGCTGAACATGCAAAAAAGTTAACAGCAAAATACCCGGAGGTATTTGCAGATATGCAAGAATTTCTAACAAGTCCCACATCCACATTTAAGAATGTCTCAGATGACCTCCTTCATTACACATGCGCCCGTAGGGCTGAAGTTATTGAGCTCAGGCGAAAGGCATATAAACCAAACAATGATTTCCAAGCGGCCAAATTGTCTCAAATACCGCCTTCGGAAACATATCTCTTCGACGAAGAGCGACTGGAAGAATTTGTCAGCAAGCAGGGTGGCTTATTTCGAACTTTCCGCTCTGCCAGAAAGCCTCTGCAACCAAATTCCACCACCGCGTTTTATTCTCAGAACAAGGGAAATAAATCGAGTTTCGACCAAAAGAAAAGAAGTAAGCGGGATGGTTGGAAGAAATCATCGCCATCCACTCCTGCGCAAGGGTCTCGCGACAAACAATTTAAAGACAAACCCAAGGCTTTCAAAAAGCGCCAGCCTCATAAAAAGGAGCGCTCTTCGTCATATTGACAATCAATTCAAAGGCGGCCAACTCGCTCTGTTTGTTACCCGTTGGAAAAAACTCGGAGCTCCGGTATCAATACAAAAGATGTTAAAAGGTTATGGAATTCCATTTGTAAGAGTCCCACCGCTCTCTCGGCTCTCAAAGTCCACGCTGAGAAATTACGCGACCCCGGTGTCAAAACAAATGTCACGGGAAATAAAGAGCATGTTAGACACAAAGGTAATAGAAAAAACCAACCAAACAACGGGCTTTCTGTCTCGGATGTTTTTAATCCAGAAAACAAACGGAAATATGCGTCAGATATTCAACCTGCGCCGCCTAAATTTATATTTAAAGCCACGAAAATTCCGGCTAATAAACCAGTCGAAGATTCCAAAATTTTTACAAAAAGGGGACTATATGGCCAAGGTAGATCTTTCTCAGGCTTATCTTCATGTACCGGTGAAAGAAAGTCACCGCAGGTTCCTCTCTCTAAGTTACAAAAACACTTTATATCGAATGACATGCCTGCCCATGGGATTAGCCAGTGCACCATATGCCTTCTCAAGACTAACAAACTGGATGGCAGACACGCTTCGCGCCTGCGGAATGAGAGTTCTAGTGTATTTAGACGACTTTTTGTTCGCTTATCAAAACAAAATAATTCTGCAGAGACAAATTGCGGCAGCAATAGACCTGTTAGTGTACATGGGATGGAAACTGAATTGGGAAAAATCTGTAACTATGCCAACAAAAGAAATCGAATTTCTAGGAATAATCTGGAATACGAAATTAAATCAAAAATCACTACCCAAAGACAAAATCATAGATATCCAAAGATCCCTCAAAAAGATTGTGATGTCTCATCAATGGAATTGGATTCAAGGTACATCATTGCTAGGAAAGCTGCAATTTGCGGCAGAGGCTGTTCCCTTAGGCCGCCTATTCTGCAGACAATTGCAAAGGTCAAGCCGCATCTTAAACGAAGAAAAACCAAGAAGGAAATTCAATATATCCCAGCCAGCTGTAAGCGAATGCGTGTGGTGGTCAAACAATCTGAAAAAGTCAAGCCCTATAATAGACAAAGAACCCAGCGTATTTGTCACAACGGATGCGTCCGATACGGGTTGGGGGATTCAGATAGATCACAATCACTTATCCGGCAGTTGGACCCTAAAACAAAAAAAATGGCACATAAATTTAAAAGAATTATATGTTGTCTTAATTGTGTTGAGAAAATTCAGGGAAGTTATAAAAGACAAAGCCGTGATGATTCAAACAGACAATCGCTCAACTGTGGCTTACCTTCGCAACCAAGGCGGAACAAGGTCCCTAAAACTATATCTACTAGCAAAAAGAATACTACTCTCGGCAAGACAAATCAATGCAGTAGTAGTTCCATTCTACATACCCGGAAAATTCAACACACTGGCGGATCGCCTATCACGGAAAATGTTGATGACGGATTGGCATTTGAGCGATCAACTTATAAGGAAGGTTTTCAGCAGGTGGGGAACACCGGAAATAGACCTTTTTGCGACATCACGGTCCAAAGTAGTTCCACAGTATGTTTCAATAGATGCAACAGATGTACAGGCGAGTTTTGTGAATGCCTTCAGTCGGGAATGGCAATACGATCTGGCGTGGGCATTTCCTCCACCTCCGTTAATCCCGAAACTCATTCAACACCTGAACACTTCGAAAGGGACGTATCTTGTAGTGGTGCCGAGGTGGACACGAGCCTTTTGGCGAACAGCACTGAAATCCAGGGCGACAGCTGCGCCAATGTTATTGACGAATCTATCCCATCACTTGACAGACCTGGCAACGAACAGTCCACCACCACAGGTAGCAACAATGACTTTGGAGGTATGGAGAGTTCAGGGTGGAACTCTCTCGTAAAAAACTTACCTAAAGACGACATAGAACTTCTAAAATCAGCTTGGAGGAATTCTACCTGGAAAACGTATTCATCGGCTTGGAAAGACTGGGTAAGCTGGTGCAAAACTGAAAGCGTCATGCCAAATAACCCGCCATCGCACTCCGTGGCACGGTATTTAAGTTTCCTGTTTAGGGTAAAAAAATTAGCGTATGGTACAATTTTAGTGAGGAAATCTGTAATAGCTACTTTTGCTAATCCTGACGCTGAACGTAGTATTAGCACTCATCCAATTGTCAAGTCAATTTTGAAAGCAATCAGTGTCAAGTCTGCAGAGAGATTGTTGCCGAGATCAACAATCTGGAATATTAGCGATTTGATTATTTGGCTCAAGAACAATCCACCAGATGAATCAAGTATTTATCAAGTATCTAGATATTGTGCGCTTCTATTACTTTTAGCTTCGAGTAGAAGAATACACGATCTGACTTTGCTGAGAATAGATAGCAGGCATTGCTCGATTACTGAAAACTCAATAACTTTTTGGCCTGCATTTGGATCAAAAACGGATCGGACAAATGAAAGACAATCTGGTTGGCAAATTCTCAAATATCAAAATTCAGAGCTTGATATCATAAAATGGGTTAATTTACTTATAGAAGTTTCGTTTCCGAGGAGGCAAGTTAGCACGGGCTTAGTCAGTTTGTTTATAACAACTAGAGGCAAGGTGAAGCCAGCTTCCAGGACTGTAATTGCTGGATGGCTTAAACCTGTTTTCACAAGTTTGGGTTTGGAAGTCAGCCCAGGATCCATTAGATCTGCTGTAGCATCTTATAATTATGAAAACAACTTACCTTTGGATGATTTGTTGAGAAGAGGTAATTGGCGGGGCGCAACAAATTTTTTTAAGCATTACTACAAAACAGTGGCGTCGCCGTCTCAACATTCTAATAATACCTTATTGAATTCTTTTGTACCTGTATAGTACGATAGTACATAGTTATTAGTTACGCTACTAAACTTTAAGATTACCTTGTTAATTAATGGATAGTTTGACTGATTATCTTAATTACTTAAAGACTGATTTATTATTATTATAGAATAGAAAACGGATTATTATTGTATTATGTGATTTGTATGTAACAATGTAAGTTACCAAGGCAAACTAAGAAATACACCAATGTTTGATTCAAAAGCATCTGCTTTTATTTATTAATATATTGTTATTAGTAGTCACAGTACGCTACTAGTGCCGGCAGATATAGAAACAAGTCTCCGGAAGGTCAAGCCGACGGCACAGAACTGAAATATAACCGTTTTCTACCCCAAAGGGAGGAAAACGAGTATTTCAGGTCTTGCCTAGGCTTGACCTGGAGCAAGTCCCTTGCCGTCACATGGGATCATACCCAGTTCCGATTCCGGTTAGTACTGAAGAGGCGCGGTAGCGGGAGGTACACCGCGCCCGCCGGCACTTGGGGCTCGAGAAGGGCAGCGGCCTCATCGCCCCGTCTCGCTCTCACGGACTAAGTAAGTACGTATGCACATGAAAAGGAATGATAGTTAATCTCCGGAAGGTCAAGCCTAGGCAAGACCTGAAATACTCGTTTTCCTCCCTTTGGGGTAGAAAACGGTTATATTTGTTTTGAAATCTTTTTATGAGTTAGTTCCAACTGGAAACTTTGACAGCTGAATATTCCGTGTTTAATGTTGCTATCCATTCTAGTGGATAATATTGTTTTACAGACTCTGCATAAGTAGGTAGGTAATCCTTTAGTTGCCACAGGTGGAGCAGACGGAAGAGAAATAGAGATCGTATTCTCACGCATTGACTGAAGCAAACCTCACGAAAGTGGATTAAAAAATAATACTATTTTAGATACAATGCTTTTTCACGAAGCAGGAACTTGAAGGAGGAGGAAATCTTATTTTCTCAAGTGGTTTTAGAAAGTATTGCGACTGTGTATGAATATCGTTATAGTTTCAAAACAGGTAATGTTTTATGCGTCTATTACGAAATAACTTGGAATTTAGAATAGAGTCTTCCTTAGTATGTAATAGGTATTTATCTCAATCAAGCTAGTGCGACCACAAACTGGAAGTTGCAATGTAGGATGCTTTCATTAGGTGGACCGATGATCTGGTCCGAGTCGTGGGAAGCCGATGGAAGCGGAAGACTAACGGCTGCATAGAGTGGCATGGGTTCAGGATGATGGTGGTGATGATGATGATGATGAGGTTTGACCTAGTCAGGGCCGTGGGAAGTCGAAGGAAACGGAAGACTAACGGCTGCACAGTGTGACATGGGTTTATGATGATGATGGTGCAAGATAATGATGGTGATGATGATGATATTGATTATGACGTCTTCCGGATGGTAAAGACGACGATGATGATGATGATGGCGATGATGATGATGATGACGGCTTTAGGATGATATAGCTGACGATGTTGATGGCGATGATGATGATGATGATGACTTCTTCAAAATGATGATGCTGATGATGATGTTGAGGGACGAGATAGGCAAAGATTTTATAAGATAAGATGCAATATATTTATTTATCTCAAATCTATGGGCATAGTTCCGTTTGGTGAAGTTTATATTTGACATTGTTTTAATGAATTTTCAATAAAGTTTAACTTTTATTTTACAACAAAATTATAATATTTTTCAAAAAGTAATTATTGTCCTTCGTATTTATATGGGTCAAGCATAAGCAGTACCTGTTAGTGACTCCTTACCACACGGATAGGATAGCTAATTGTATAAATTCGAATGAGAATAACGTCTTGTTGATAATTGATATCAATAATATATTTACAACTTACAATACATACACTTTGTTCTACGGATCAAACATAACTTTAGCATATTTCATTATACTGAAATACGTCTTAGATATATGGATGATTTCTATGAAAGTTCAGGAGAAGCAAAGTCAGCCTGAGAATTCATAAACGGTTCAATGTCTATAGTATACAAAATATATGCATAATATTATTATAATATCAATAAATACGGGTATGGAAACGATTAGGAATAAATGAAATGAAACGAAATGATCTTTATTTCCGACACACAATATCGCGATAGGAACAATATAACACGGAACATAAAATAAGAAACTTATATAAATATACTAATTATACTCTGAAGCGATATTGCACGATGTCAGAAACAGATCCCGGCTCAGCTCAGCATACAACTTATTATCATTGTGTAATTACTCCGAAATAAATGTCCTGAGTTTTTATTCAACATTATTAATCTCCATTTCATGTCGGCCGAATCTTCGAGAGAGGAGCAGAGGTTCCACACGGCGAGGTTGCGCATAATGCATAACCTACGGGCTCTTCTTTGTAGGACGATTCATCAAGACATGTCTGATTGTCATTCTTCGAAACTTATTTAAAAGGTCATGTGTTTTCTTATAGATAATAGTATTTAATCTCGACGGTAGATGTATTAACTCTAAATTTACGGTTTCCCAAAAATATTATATCGCTTCGATACTCGACTTTATAATTATTGTAAAATCAAATATTGTTAAACCAAAAAGAATTAAAAAAAAAAAGAAAGAATAAAAAAAAAATAAACCCTGAGGAGTTTCTTTGGGCTTCTTCTCAATCAGGAGTAATCGAAGTTTCCGGATATATTTTTAAAACTCAAAGTTAGTTATGAACGACAACATAATTTTAATATTTAATTATTTCCTCTGGGTACTTTAATTCTATAAAATTATTTTATAATTTAAATTATAATTTAAACTATTCCGATAAAGTAAATTCTAAATTCATAATCGTTTGAAATAACTTTTTCAATAAATAATTTGAGTTTTACTTATGTTTTTATTTATTAATCTTTAATATAGAGCATAACGTAGGAAAGTTAGGTTAACGAATTCAAATGATAACATTTTTGTACTAGTGGAGAATTTTGGACTGAAAAGTTGGTAGTGGGCTAAAGTTGTAAGCACTTCCGGTAGAAATGATAACATTTTTGTAACTAGTGGGAATTATTGGGTCGAATAGTGGAAGTGTAACAAACGGGAATTTTATATTTTTTAGGTAGTATTCGTTTAAAGATTCTGATATATACACTTGAATTATGTTTCTGAAGTTCAATTATAGGTAGTACTTCAGGTTTTCTAAATTAGGTTAGTATGATTTATTTTGAGGAAATTTACAGTTTAGTTGATAAGCGTATATGAATAAGCCTTTCAAGGTTTAAATTGCAGTGAATAGTAAGATAATGGATATTTTAGTTTACTAAATTATTTGTGTTTTGATTAGATGTTAGTTAGGAATTGTCTCATTACTTTAAAAGGATTTGGATTACTACATTATCACAACGTACGGGTTCTACCACTTTTAGGAGACGATCACTTGGCCATAACAAATCTAGAACATACAACAAGCTTAGGTTAATTTTAGGTTCTTTTCTTACGGTATTAGATTATGCTTAGCGTTTATTTAATTGTAATTTATAGGATATTTAAATTTAGATATTAAAGTTAAGTTGGTTATTAAAAATACAATATTATGAATATAGAGGGGTTAGAAAGTAAGGGGGAGAAATAGAGGGGATAGAGAGGGGGGTCTTACAGCACCTGCCAAGCGCGTTGATAATGGCAAATCTAATGATAAGCGTCGAAAGTTGCGTTTTATGGGGGAAGCATAATATGTTCAGCAGTGAACGTCTTCTGGCTGTTGAAGTGAATACGTTTCTTCGTAAAAGTGAAAAATAATAGCTGCGATGTGTTTGCTAGCAGATAAATTAGAGAAAATCTTGCAAATAGTTGTTATTTTTGCTTGTATTTGAGTTTTTAACAGTTTAATTAGATTGTCTTTACTGCCTAAACTAGTTCAAACCTACTTTTTAAGTAGTCTCGAAAGTATCGTTTTTCTCGGGAATTTCGAGACCGGGTCGAGTCTCGAAATTTTTTCCCGGGACTCGAAAATACAGCGAGATTGAAAGCCTTGGTTGCTAAAGATCATCCTAAATTTTTACTCACTGAGTAGCTGATCGAAACTCTGTTTTCGTTCGTGAAACTGAAAAGAACTACTCGCCGCCTTTACGTCCCGATCAGTATTACTTAGTGATGGCAATTAATGCGATTTTGCATAAATTTCATAAACATGCTATTTCATGAGTCTTAGCATGCTAATTGCTATTGCTATGCTATTTGCTAATAAGACGGTAAATTGATAACAATATTCAGTATTTATTATGATTACGGTTAATATGCGAATTAAAAACGCATTTACTTAAAGGCTTAAGGCTTTAAGGCTTAATTCAGTCGCCTAAATGGTTCAGCCAGACAGCCACTGTCGATCTAAAAATGCGCATTTAGACTTAGTACCTACAGGCAGACTTTAGACTAGGTAGCCGTAAATTAATTTGCTAAACCTAAAATACCTATTCAATGACTGAATTTAGGAAGTTATATTATTATCTAAATATCATTAGAAAGAACAACGGATTATTTTGTTAGGTAATGGAAAATAACGTTAAATTTGCGTGCTACTTTTGGCACATCACTACAAAAATAAACTGTTCATATAGCCTTGTAACAGCGTAGTGTAGTAATTAATTAATTCTGCAATTAAACTAAAGTTTACCGCTAAATGACAACATTTTAATCATACATAATTCATGATAATTATCAGTTAGTACGGCAAATTCAACAAACAATTTTTTTACAGAAGCAACGTTTTGCCAAAGTTACGTCGTTTGTTTGATCTGAAACGGCAAATTAAACCATAATAGATACAAAGGATTTATATAAACAAAATGAACATAGAAAAGTAGATATAGAAAAACTTAGCACAGAAATAGAAACACTGAAACAGGAGCAGGAAAAACTCAAAAAAGAAGTTGATGAACTGAAATTATTAGAAAAAGAAGTAATCAGCCCTATTACAACAAAAAAATATGTTCCGGAAAGCAACTACAAAAAATTTGTAATCTACGGTTTAGATGAATATTATTGGGAGCCGGAATGCGAATTACATAATAGAATAATTGAAATATTTAGAGATGTATTACAAGTAGATTTATTGGGTTACATAGAGGAGACATATAGAGTTGGCCGACATATAAATAACAGTAATAGGCGACCACTAGTAGTTGAGCTGATAAGCAAACGAATGACAAAGTATATTTTGGAAAACGGCATTAATTTTCAAGGAACAGGACTCAATTTTTCGGAATTTCTAGATGAAAAAGCAAGAAAAGACAGGAAAAACATGCAAGACAAAATGTATACTGCGCGAAGAAAAGGATTATATGCAATAATACGAAATAATCAGCTATTTATTGAAGGACAGAAGATTGATAGTAGCATAGGCGAGGCAAATAAAGATATCAACAGGAAAATAAACATTACTGACAATAGCTATGAACAGTCCCATCGCCACCAGCAGAACAATGACCGCAAACTGCTAGAAAGACACAACAACAATTGTTCCTTTCGTGAAGGCACACACTCCTTACACTCCTTTCGAAGATAATAACAACAAATTTAAAATTTAATTCCAAAATTGTCAGAGCCTTAATAATAAAGTACATATACTCGAAGCCTTCTTAGACCAAAGTCCGATTTATTAAGCTATCTGCCTATCAGAAACCTGGATGACCCAAGAAAAACTAGATATGGTACAACTAGGAGGCTATAAAATTGTAACGTCATACTGCCGAAAAAATCGAGGCGGTGGCGGTGTATGTATCGCCTTACAAGAACACATAAAATCTGTGGACAGAAGTGACATCACCAACATGTCAATCGAGTATGTACTGGAAGTGTGAGCGACTGAACTACCGGAAGAAAATATTTTACTGATAACTATGTATTGGAATAGAAGAGAGGAAGACTTATTCTATGATCAATTAAAAATTATCTTAAATTATATAAATAAAAAATATAATAAATTTGACATAATAATCGGAGGAGACTTTAATATTAATATTCTGCAAAAAAGTGTAAAAACAAACCAATTTCTAGATCTTATGTCGGAGTACAAACTCTCACAACAAATACAAAAATCCACACGTTCATTCAAAATTATTGTATAGAAACCATTTGATTGATTCATGCACCGGTTGTCAACAAGGGGACCCACTAGGACCGGCCATTTTCAGTCTTGCCATACAGCCTATAATTTCGTCGCTAAATTCAAAATTCAATTTATGGTATCTGGATGACGGGTCCTTAGGAGGTGATGCAAATACTGTGATCCAGGATCTGGAAATTTTGGTTGACAAGTTTCGGTCTATTGGTTTGGAATTAAATTTTTCAAAATGCGAACTTTTTGTTACTGATTTGGTCGATAACGATAAACGTGCCGAAATCATTCAAAAGTTCAATAGTCTGGCCCCCAATATAAAAATTCTAAATAATCAGTCATTGCGCCTCCTTGGTGCCCCCATTCTTAAAGATTCCTTCCCCGCCTATATAAATGAGCAACGTACAAAATTCGAAGAAACACGTGATCGGCTATTAAAAATACGTTCACATGTAGCTTTCCACATCATTCGGTTTTGCCTTTTCGTTCCAAAATTAACGTATGTGCTTAGGTGCTGTCCTCTATGGGATCAGAGCGACCTAATAACTTTGGACGAAACCATTAGAAATATCTTAACACAAATTCTAAATTGTTCTCTTTCGGACCAATCATGGTGCCAAGCCTCTCTTCCGATTCGTTTTGGAGGCATCGGTATCCGCAAAATTTCTAGTGTTGCTTTACCAGCGTTCTTGTCCTCCGTGCATAGTACTGCTGCGCTCTTTGCCAAAATAGTTGAGCCTTCCATAGGCAGAGTGCCGGTGCTATGCCTTGATGAGGCTAGTAACGCTTGGAAAATGGCCTGTCCAGGTGAAGAAACTCCCAAAAGCCCCCGTTCGCAGAGACAATGGGACGAGCCCTTGTGTAAGATCATACAAGCGTCTCTATTACGTAACAGTAACATCCCTGATAGGGCTCGTCTCCTTGCCACTAGCGAACGTGAGTCAGGTTACTGGCTACATGCTGTTCCTTCGCCCAATATTGGAACCCTTCTAGATAATTCTAGCTTTTCTATTGCAGTGGGCCTACGTTTGGGCATCTCCAGGACAGAACCGCATCTCTGTCACTGTGGGGGCGAGGTGGACCGATTGGGTCACCATGGCTTATCTTGCCGCCGCAGCGCCGGACGGCTGTCGCGCCATGCCGCCTTAAATGACGTCATCCGTCGGGCCCTTGCCACCGTCAACGTGCCGGCTATCTTAGAGCCGAACGGTATTTCACGTGACGATGGTAAGAGGCCTGATGGTATGACGTTAATCCCGTGGAGCCGTGGAAGGCCGCTGGTGTGGGATGCTACCTGCGTTGACACGCTAGCGCCTTCCCACGTTAACAACTCAGCTCGGGCGGCATGTGCAGCGGCTGAAGCTGCAGAAGACCTCAAACGGAGGAAGTATGAATCCTTAGGCGATGGATACATATTTGCTCCGTTTGGGGTTGAAACAATGGGTCCCTGGGGCCCACAGGCGCGGCTTCTTGTTAAGGAGCTGTCCAGACGGTTGGTCGACCTAACACGTGACCAAAGGGCTGGCGCATACCTCGGCCAACGAATCAGCTTGGCAATACAACGAGGGAATGTCGCCAGCTTTTTGGGCACGCTCCCCGCAGAAAGCAACCTAAATTCTGTGTTTTATTTATAGTTTTTTTTTTTTTTTTGCGGCATAGCTTTTTTTTCATAGGGTTTTTGTTTTTAGTTAAGTGTATATATTTATTAAGATAGGTTTATATTTAAGTTGTTTAGTTTAGTGTATATATATTGTTATTTAAGTTTTTGTACTAATAAATTTATTAATCCACACGTATAACTGGAACTACATCGACATGCCTTGACTTAATATTTACTAATTTCTCCCATACAAAAATTGATACTAAAGTGGAAGAATTAGGATTTTCGGATCACATGGCAACTATTATACAAATATCTATATTTAAACCCCAAAAATGCAAAACAGCGTGGTATACTGAACAAAGAACGCTAAACAGCGTAAATATTGAACACTTTAAATCAAAATTAAAATCTGTAAATTGGCAAGATCTTATAAAAATAAACAAGGATATAAATACGAATTATGATGTCTTTCAGGAAACATTAAATAATATTTTTGACGAATGTGTACCTAAGCGGAAAATAAAATTAGCTGTAAAACCTAAAAAGTACTGGCTAACCACAGGCATTAAGCAATCATGCAAAAATAAGAGACTTAAAAATATTCACGCAAAAATCCGACAGTCAAATTTTGACAAAATACTACAAAAAATATGAAAAACTCTTAAAAAATACAGTAAATACAGCAAAACGATTACAATATATAAATAAAATGAAAAAATCTAGTAACAAGGTTAAAACTATGTGGCAAATAATAAATGAGAGAACAAATAAAACACAAAAAAAAGGAAAAATGTAACTTACAATTAAAAAAAAACAACACATTGATTTCGGAGCCAAAACAAATTGCAAATAATCTAAATGACTTCTTTGCGTCAATAGGTGACAGTCCCCCATCAAATAGCAGCCAGTTGAGAGGCCCCTCGGTACTCCACACTGTTGAAAATACCATGTTCCTAAGTCCGGTAACACCTCAAGAGACACACGCTCTTATAAAAAATCTAAAAAATAAAAATAGTTTCGGAATAGATGAAATCCCACCAAGTCTACTAAAGCAATGTGCAGACAAACTTACTTTACCGTTCTATTTATTGCTCAATCAATCCTTCAATGAAGGCACTTTTCCGGATCAGCTTAAAATAACAATAATAAAACCAGTCCACAAAAAACACGCAAAAACTGACCCAAACAATTACCGCCCGATTGCCCTTCTGCCGACGGCATCAAAAATCTTTGAAAAGGCTATGGGAGACCGCGTGTATAAGTTTTGTGAGAAGTATAACATCTTTAATGAATGTCAAAATGGTTTTAGGAAAAAACGATCTACCACACTAGCAGTTTATAAGTATATACAAGTGGCACTTAATATCGTAAACAGTAAACATTATGCGGTAGGAATACTTCTGGATATGACCAAAGCATATGACAAAGTCCAATTCAATATCTTATTAAATAAATTATATGGAATAGGTATTCGCGGAACTGCTCATAAATGGTTTTCATCGTACCTGAAAGACCGGGAGCAATTTGTGGAAATTGAGTATTATAACCATCAGACAAATTTTATACAACGCGTCCGCTCTGATTGTAAAACGATCAACGCATCTATACCACAAGGAAGTGTCATCGGGTGCCTTCTGTGTTTGATATATATCAATGACCTTCCTAAAGCCATTGAAGAAACGTGTGTATTGTTTGCAGATGATGTTTCCCTTCTTACTTCATCTCAGAATGCAACGAACTTAAACATGAAACTCACCACCGTACTTGAGAAGACAACAGATTGGATGAACGCACACAACCTTGAAATTAATTTTCCCAAAACCAAATTATTAATATTCCATCCCTATCAAAAAGCCTCACTAAATTTTAACTTCACTTTTCACAATTCACCCATGGAAACAGTTAAAGAATTCAATTTACTTGGTTTGATTATAGACACACACATCAATTGGGAATCGCACGTAAACAAGATTAAATCTAAATTATCGTCATTCACGTATGCCCTTCATGAAGTCAAAAAGACTACTGACCTAGATACTGCACTAACCACGTATTATTCGTACGCTTTTGCATGGCTCAGCTATGGCGTTATCTTATGGGGAAATAGCACAACAGCACAGAGCCTCTTCATCCAACAAAAAAAACTAATACGCATATTAACTAATATTAAACAGACAGACAGTTGCAAACCACAATTTAAAAAACTTAAAATTTTGACATTACCTTCCATTTATATCCTGGAGCTATGCAAATTTGTATGGAAAAATCCGCATTTGTATACAAAACGAAAAGATTTACCTAGAAATATAAACCGCTCAATACGATACGAAAACCACCTAGTATTACCGATTTCCCGACTCAAGTTACATTCGTCAAGTCCTCTCGTAATGTCAATAAAACTATTTAATAAACTTCCTGACGTGTATAAAAAACATAAAACTGACGTACAGTTTGTTAAAAACATAAAAGAATTTTTAATTAGTAAGACTTATTATTCAATTCAAGATTATCTTAATGACAAATTGTAAATTAAATTAAGTATATTTAATAACTAATGATAAGAATGACATATCAACTGAAGACTGTAGTTTCATTTCGCTCCGGTCTGCCATTAATTTAAGAGTGTTTCCTGAGAGTTTCTGAGTCCTCTTTCGGCGTTGGGTCTTGAAGAACTCAGCTCCAACAGCTTGGACAGTTTCCACCAACCCGTTGTTCAACTCGTCCACTGTGTTGCAATCGGCAAGGCACTGGAAGCGATTTTGGAGTTCCAGCTGAAAGCCTTCGGGGTTTTGGATTTGGACAGGGTTTGGACGGAGCGTAGACCTCACCAGACGCGACCTTTCAAGCTTGACATTGATATTCAATGTGCCTCTTACAATACGGTGATCGCTACCGGTTTTCACCTTGCTGATCACAGAGACATCATCGAATATTCGCTTCTTGGTCGTCATCATGAAGTCTATCTCATTTTTCGTGGAACCGTCGGGGCTTATCCACGTCCACTTCCTGGATGGCCGCTTCTTGTAGAAGGAGTTCATCATAAAGAGGCCCTCCTTCTCCATGAAGTCAGCCAGCCTTTGTCCCCGAGGGTTCCGCTGCCCGTACCCAAATGGCCCCACTCTCAGCTCATCGCCATTCCTTGTGCCCAACTTCGCATTAAAATCTCCCATCACAACGGTGAAGTATGTTTCGGAAGTATGCATGGCTTCGGATAAATCCTCATACATAGCTTCTACTTCATCGTCGGAGTGTGCCGAGGTCGGTGCGTATACCTGGATGACCTTCAACGAATACCGTTTGGTTATTCTGAGTATCAGGTACGCTACCCTGGTCGACACACTGTCGACTTTGATCACGTTGTTGACGAGAGACTTGCGGACGAGGAACCCGACACCACCTTGGGAAAGTTGGTCTCCCTCCCGGTAGAAGAATAAGTTACCGGAATTTAGGATTATCGTGTCCTGTCCCTGTCTTCGGACTTCTGACAATCCCATTACATCCCAGCGTAACTTACTCATCTCCTCCTCCAATTCGACCATCCTTTCGTCAGCCCTCAACGTGCGCACGTTATAAGTTGCCAGGGCCAGGGGTCGTGTTTGGTGGGGTTGGTAGCCGGGCGTCTTCCGGTGATTCTTCGCACCCCCTGCCCTGCCGTTACCGTGACCGCTACCGGAGCCACGGGATAGCAGAGCCGCCGGGGACTGGGGGCCGTTATTGTTTGTGCTTGTCATTAGGGGGGGGGGGTTTGCCATAATCACCACGCTTGGCAGGCGGCTTGGTGATCGCAGTGGATTATGGTGGTGGAGACCAAGGAGAATGCTGCAGCCCATTCCCTGGATGTTCCCTTAGCCGACTTTTACGGCACCCACGGGAAGAGATGGGGTGGTCCTATTCGTAACCGGGACCACACGGCAAACGGTGAACTCAATAGACGTATCTGGAGTTCCATGCGACACGACTTGCGTGCTTTTAGTACTTCACGTATTGAGGCCGCAATTGAGCGGAACCAAGGCTCTAAGGTGTTCGCAAAAGATTCGTCTATTGGGCAAAGCCAAATGACAAAACTGAAGACCGAGAATGGTAGTGTCATTTCATCCAAGCCTGAGATCCTGAGAGAGATTGAGAACTTCTATGGACAGTTATACATATCGACACGTGAGCCCGCTACTAACACAGCTAAGGACACCAGAGCCAAGTTAGTCCGACACTATACCGAAGATATCCCGGACGTCAGCCTGTACGAGATTAGAATGGCCCTCAAACAGCTTAAAAACAACAAGGCGCCAGGTGAGGATGGAATTACGACCGAACTTCTGAGAGCGGGTGGTAGACCGGTACTTATAGTCCTCCAGAAGTTATTCAATTCTGTCATCCTTGAAGGTACAACGCCGGAGGCATGGCACAAGAGCGTGGTGGTGCTCTTCTTCAAAAAAGGTGATAACACCTTATTGAAGAACTATAGGCCCATCTCGCTCTTGAGTCATGTGTATAAGCTGTTTTCGAGGGTCATTACGAATCGTCTCGCACGCAGGTTTGATGAATTCCAGCCTCCCGAACAAGCCGGTTTCCGAAAAGGCTTTAGCACCATAGACCACATCCATACGCTACGCCAGATTATACAGAAGACCGAAGAGTATAATCGGCCGCTATGCCTAGCGTTTGTGGACTATGAGAAAGCCTTCGATTCAATCGAGACTTGGGCGGTGCTGCAGTCCTTACAGCGATGCCAAATTGACTATAGGTATATCGAAGTGTTGAAGTGTTTGTACAGTAAGGCCACTATGTCAGTCCGACTACAAGACCAGAGTACGGAACAGATCCCATTGCAGAGAGGCGTGAGACAGGGAGACGTTATTTCTCCGAAACTGTTCACAAACGCATTGGAGGATGTTTTCAAGCTCTTGGAGTGGAAAAGATGTGGCATCAACATAAATGGCGAGTATATCACTAACCTTCGTTTTGCCGATGATATAGTCATAATGGCGGAGTCGCTCGATGATCTCAGCACCATGCTCAACGACCTCAGTAGAGTCTCCCGACAGGTTGGTCTTAAGATGAACATGGACAAGACGAAAATCATGTCAAATGCCCATGTTCCACCTATACCGGTAATTGTCGGGAACGATACTCTCGAAGTTGTCGACAAATACGTCTATCTAGGGCAGACTGTCCAATTGGGTAGGTCCAACTTCGACAAAGAGGTCGCCCGAAGAATCCAACTCGGCTGGGCAGCGTTCGGGAAGCTTCGACCTATCTTTTCGTCCAAAATACCACAAAGCCTGAAAACAAAAGTTTTCAATCAATGTGTGTTGCCAGTGATGACTTATGGAACTGAGACGTGGTCTCTAACTGTTGGCCTCATTACTAAGCTCAAAGTCGCGCAACGAGCTATGGAGAGAGCAATGCTCGGTGTTTCCCTGCGAGATAGGATCCGAAATGAGGAGATCCGCAGGAGAACTAAAGTGACCGATGTAGCTCTTAGGATTGGCAAGTTGAAATGGCAATGGGCAGGCCACATCGCTCGTAGAACTGACAACCGATGGGGAAGAAAGGTTCTCGAGTGGCGACCACGAACTGGAAGACGCAGCGTAGGCCGGCCCCCCACTAGGTGGACCGACGACCTGGTGAAAGCCGCGGGGAGCCGATGGATGCAGGAGGCGAGCAGCCGCTCTAAGTGGCGCTCCCTGGGGGAGGCCTATGTTCAGCAGTGGACGTCTTCAGGCTGTTAATGATGATGATGATGATAAGAATGACAAATAATAATGTTTAAAATTATGCCGAATATTTTGATGACGATTATTATTGATAATTTATGGAATTTGTTTTAAGTAGGTATTTATACTGTCGTCCTCTCCTCTAATAACAATTGTTGTACCCGTCAGGGTCCATAATGATACCAATGCTTGATTACACTATCTAATGTTACATTATGGAACGCAATAAACATTTGAATTTGAATTTGAATTTGAATTTAATATTACGTTTATATGACGTTTTACAAAGTTACGTCGGTTGTCTCGACCGTTGAATGATCACGACCTTTAGGGCGGGTTTTTTCACCAATAGTTAACCAATAGGTAACCAATGGTTAAACACTCTAAGAAATCTTGACCATTGGTTAGAATTTGTTAGAGTTTTTAACCATTGATAACGTTTTGATTGTACTAGTACACTTGCATATTTTATGTAATTATGATAATGATTATATAATAAAATATATTTAATAATGTAAAACCTTTCATTACCTATTTACAGGTAGGAAATAAGCTCACTTTACACTAATTTATTCTGAGTAGGTACCTACAATTAAATAACTACGACTAAACTTGCACTTCCTATGACTTGCCAAAACGTACTGAACTCAACTTCGACACATAGGACTATAGACAATCCGACGCGACAGCGTGGCGCCACGCACGCACTACCGCACGTGCCCATATAAGGTATTAAACAATCATACGCAATCACACGGCATACGGCACACGCATACATTCATTCAATAGACGACCGAGTTCGCATCGCACCGGCGCCAACATAGCGGCACCGACCCGCTGGGCTGCTAAAATTTTAAACAAATTAATCACACGCATGAAATTCATTGGAATTCATTCATAATACGCACCATTTTTCATATCACTTGTGAAATCTGCTAAAATTCACGTGAAAGACAAAGATAAGTAGATTTAGTACCCCGTGGTTGCAAGGGAGCGCGCACGATGCCCATTTTTCATATCATTTGTGAAATCTACTAAAATCCACGTGAAAGACAAAGATAGGTAGATTTAGTATCCCCGTGGTTGCGAGGGAGCGCGCATGATGCCCATTTTTCATATCACTTGTGAAATCTGCTAAAATTCACGTGAAAGATAAAGATAGGTAGCGTAATAGGTAGATTTAGTATCCTCGTGGTTGCGAGGGAGCGCGCACGATGCCGGCCCGCGCTCAGCTCCTGCATTAAGCGACTAGCGAGCGAGTATTCGAGTAATGAATTCATGAGATATCTTCATTTCATACTTCATAGAATTTCACGACTACATTTCATTTGTGAATTGCTAATACAGTTTTAGCATATTACGAATTAATGTTTATGCTAATTAATCCACCGCTAGTATTACTCACTGGCTGAGGTAATCGTAACTTTAATCGCATATAGAGAACGAAGCCCTAAGACAACAAAAATTAGTTAATAGGTAAATACTCAGCCCGATATAAAGCAACGATTAAAGTTCGCGTGCGCAAATCCATCTGCAAATCATGAATTCAAGAAAGCCGAGGCACGCACGACACGTTGCGTTACTCCTGTACTGTAGCTGTTCCGTGTACTTATATTAAACACGGATACGGGATAGGTATATTGTAGCTAGCTGTATTGTCAAAACACACGGAATAGCTAGAAGCCTAACGTATCGTGGTTCGTAAACATAAACCATAACGATTAGAAAACTAAGTATAGCAATATTATTTCACAAATCCCCCAACATCTAGGTACAATATAAGTCAAGGCAAGAGTGAACAGGGGGTCTAGCAAAGATACTAACCACTAACGCTAACGCCAATTGCTAACACTAAAACTGTATTGAAATGACATTCGCTGCGGAAAAGTAAGCGATTTCAGAAATGTCATTTCAGTACATTTTGGAGTTAGCGTTTGGCGGTAGCGTGAGTGGTTGGTATCTCTGCTAGACCCCCAGGTATCTTCTAGGCAAGCATGCACCACCGTAGGCCGCGTCATCACTTACCATCAGGGCCTTTATTCCGTATCGATTCCTTACTTCGAAACCACGCGAATTCCTTGTCTTACATAAGAAATCTGCAAAACTCTATTCTTTATGGGACGAAAACAAAACCGCGCGAAATGAATTTGGAATTGGCGCGATTTGAACTGTCAAAAATCATATGTTTTACTGAGACGCGTTCCGAAACATCAACACATTAAAAGATAAGACCAGTTTTTTTCTTCGGTGGATTGTCAAAGAGCGCGGTTGTTTCGGCAATCTTTTAATAAAAAATATCTTATATGTAGAGTTTTTTGTGTAAAATATTAGTGTAAATCTTGTAGATTAGGTTTTCAACATCATTCTTTGGTAAGTTTTTGTAAATTCCTTAGTTCTCATTTTTTCGCATAGCCTTCACTTGTTTTAGTCTCGTTTCTTCCGGGGGTTGATGGAAACGGACCCCGGAGGAGGGGCTGGTTGGGGCCCGAATAATACCCAACCAACTCATCAAAATGGTATCATCTTCGCAGATGATTATTCTATTCCTTCGCCAGTAGAATTCGTTTCGATCGCGTCGGATTCCTCGGATGTTATAGAACGCACTCTTCAAGAAAATGCCAATACCACTAAACGCAAGAAGCATTCAAAAAAACATTTTAAAAAAAGCAGAGAGGAAAAACAATCTCAAGACTCACACATTCCTCTAGGTCAAGCTGTGCCAGCATCAAACTCAAATCAGGATTCACAAATTACTGATTCTTTTGCATCTCCATCCGCTACAGTTTCACAAACTCCATCGATTCCCCCTTACATCCCCTCGGGGAGACAATCGTATAAACCAACAGATAAAGGCCCATTTGTGGTGCATGTTCAAAAAATAGAGACTTCTCCGACTTCGGGAATGGTACTTCACCCGGTGAATTTTGGGCGGTTTTTGGCGAAAAATCGATTCTGCAGTATTATAGATGGTAGCGAAAGAAAAAATGGTAGAGAAAAGATGGTAGGGCGAAACAGAATTTCTTTGTCATTCAACAATGCAAACTCAGCGAACAATTTTGTAACAAGCGATGTCTTAACAAAAAATGATTACAAGGCATTCATCCCTTCGTTTAGCACTATTCGTTTGGGTCTTGTGAAGGGAATTCCAATTGAATGGTCAGAGGAGGAAATCATAGAAAGTATTAATGTTCCAGTTGATGGTTGCCCGATAATAAAAGTGCGTCGATTAAATTATAAAGTGGTTGTCGATGGGGTTCCTGTTTATAAACCATCTCAGTCATGTGTTCTTTCTTTTGATGGTCAAGTTCTTCCTCCACGGGTATTTATGTGTTTCAACTCCCTTGCTGTCGAATGGTATTATTATCCTACAGTACAGTGTTTCCAATGCTGTCGGTATGGTCATACAAAGAACAACTGTAGGTCAAAGCCACGTTGCTATAAGTGTGGAGAAGGCCACACTGGCGACTCATGTAATGTTGAAGAAGGCATGCCCCCTGTTTATCCTGTTCGGGTCTTCACTATTCCACGAATAAGAGTTGTCCTGAATTCAGTAGACAAAAAGAAATTAAAATCACAATGGCAGAGAAAAGTATGTCATACTCTGAAGCCTCTAAATTGCATTCGCCTATAAGAGGCAAGAGCTACAGTGATGCAGCCAAAACATCTTATGCCAGTGTTTCCCCTGTTCCTTTATCCTCTTCCAATAAATCTTCTAACCCAGCCTCTCAATCTTATAGGAAAACAATCTTCCTCAAACCTAGACCTCCTCCATTACAAAAACAAGGCTATGATCGTTATGCTCATCAGACTATAACTAACAATCCAGTTATGCCCTGTAATAATACAAATAGAAATAAAAAAAAGAGAAATCTCCGTAATTCCGATGACATTTTTAAACCTAAACCCCGTACTAATTACGGCAAGAAAAACATATGTTTTGAAGGAGCACAACTTTTTAATAAGCTCCCAAACGATATTAAAACGATAAAAAATTTCAACATGTTTAAATCAAAACTAAAAACTTTTGTTATTTCAAAAATCTAAGTCCGACCCTGTACTTGGCAGTGAGTAAGCGCGTTTCTTACCGTCGTATCCGCAAAGATATTTATTTTTCTACCTACCCACCTCCGCAAGAGGTGCTAAAAATAGAATGAAATCTAGGTATAACAAATACACCCATTACTAAAACTCCTTTCTACTATCCTAATATTGTAATTTTCTTCTGTTTTTAAACCTATTAAGCAAGCTTCGATTGCTCATTGTTGATAATAGTATGTACGTAAATTAAGTGTAATTTCTCATGCAGTGAAATGTAAATTTCTTTTGAGAAAATAAAGTTTCTTTGACCTTATAATGGTGTTGCTTTTAATCGTCCCAATAATGACTCTTCTCCCTCCTCCAGTTGCATTTTGGAGCTTATTCAGGCTCTCACTAGGCTACTAAACTCTCCTGCTCTTGTACCGTCCAACGCTGCCCAAGATCCTTCCACTTCTGTTTTACAATCCTTCCATGATGGCACCCTCTCTAGGGCTGCAATGGAATTGTCAAAGTCTTAATAGTAAAAAATCTGATCTATTGTATATTATTAATAAATATGATCCATCTATTATTGCCATCTCTGAAACTTGGCTTAAGCCTGGTTCTTTTTTTAAGGTTCCTCGCTATCTTTGTTTCAGAGATGACAAAGCTGATGGGTATGGTGGTTCAGCCATACTTGTCAGAAACTCTGTAAATTCTCATCTTGTAAATATTCCTTCTCAGTTTGTTATTGACAACTTTTCAGTAGTTGCTGTCAGGTTAAAAAATATAACATTCATTTCATTATATATCCCCAGACCTTCTTTTGAAAAAAGAAAACAAAAAACCGCCAAGGTAGGGGCTCATAGATTCACATTTAAGACAATGCAGTGTATTACGGCAACTATCAGCTGATGTGGTGATCTGGGTCACAGCGAAGCCTTGCGCAACCTTCCGTTCCGCCGCCAATTACACAAGTATTACGAATGTCTAAATATGATTTCCTTTTTAATAAGTGGCTTGCACTTGGCGTTCAGTCACGTCACGACGCACGAGACATAAGTCAAAGCAAAGAAAGCTTTTATGTGTGGTACCTATATTTATTAAGTTGAATTTTAAAATACCTAAGATGCCAATTACCACAAATAAAATATAATAGTAAATTCTATTATAGTGCATGTAGTCAGTACCTAATGTTTTTATTTACTTGGTTTTACCCACAATTTACACAATTTATTTTCTACTTCATTCATCCAAGATAAAAAGTACCCTATTGTTTGATTTGGTAGAAGCAGCAATCTGATGCAATATTTTTTATTTTCTAGTTTTGGCGTAAAATTTAATATTAATATGTACAAATAAAAGATACAGTCATACAGATTACATTGTAAAAGAAAAATTAGAATCACGAGCGGGGATTGAACCCATATCCATCCATCCCTCAACCTGGGATATGGTTTACTTAAGCTACGTGACAAGTGGTCTCATGCCCGAATTTATTTTGGAGGCGTTATCTGTACAGCCCTTGTGTTGATATACCTTGATCATGCTGGTGGGATGATTCTTAAGAATCACTCAATAGATGGCGCTACCAATCCCGTAAGTTGGTTGTAAAGGTGAAGGAAAAATTCGGACATGAGACCACTTGTCACGGTAGCTTAAGTAAAGCATATCCCGGCTTGAGAGATGGGTGGATGCAGGTTCAGTTAACGGCTAGGAATAATCATCATCATCATCATCATGAATAATCATTTTGACTCTAAGCTTTCTTTTCGCTCGCATTACGACTACTTAGTTAAAAAAGGGAATCAGCTGCTTGGATTTATCCTTAGAATAACAAAATCTTTTACTAATTCAAAGAGTCTTTTATACCTTTACCAAAGTCTAGTAAGACCCGTGACTGAATATGGCTCTTTGGTGTGGTCACCTTTTTACTCAACTCATTCTGATAATATAGAACGTATCCAACGTCGATACACGAGAGCTGTTTGCCTCCGTTTTGGTCTCTTGCGTAGGTATCCTAGCTACGTATCCAGGATTAAGCATTTTAATTTAAGTTTTCTCTCCAAAAGGAGGCACGTAAGTGAGCTGTTATACTTGCATAGAATCATCAACTCGGCGGTGGACAGCCCTCATCTATTAGGGCTGATAAACTTTAATTTAAATATTCGCAGCAGAATTCCTCGAGTTTTTAGGGTGACCACTTATAGAAATAACGTATCCTACAACGGTCCTATGCCTCGTATGTGCCGTTCCTATGATGATCTAATTGGTAGCGTTCGTCGCCGCTTTGACAATATGGATGATGATGAAAATGACGAACTAGATATATTCAGACTTAGTCTCAACCAATTTAGAAACAATGTTTATAAGTATTTACCGTAGTCGGGTGGTACTCGGGTGCGAATACGCATTAATTATTGTCGTTTTTGAATCCCGGGGCCATCTGTGTGCTTTTGATTTTTAATGCACTTGAAACAGGCTAAAGGGGCGATAAATGAATAAATAAAATACATAAATAGATGCGATGCGATGCTTGAATATAATTTGTTATGTACGTTACCACAACATTTTTTTTTGTCTCCTTTCCTTTTTCGGGTGTATTGAAGATATTTATTTAATGTAACTTTAGAAGTGATTATTTTACCTAGATATATTTATTATGTATTTATAAAACTATATATTTTGTTTTGTATATATTTTAATAGGTATAAATTTCACACAGTGTTAGTTGTATAAGTATTTTATCTTGTCTCGTTAAGGTCGAATTAAGTTATACTCGTTTGCTTTCCTTTTTAATATTTATTTTTCGATTTTATGATAGGTATGTAATTATCACTGTTTGTACCAGGCAGAGTGCATGTGTTATTGGATTATGGGATTGATTTTATTTACTGTTTAAATCATGTTGTTTTGTAATTTTATGTTCCATTATCTGTTATATGCACCTATAAAATAAATAAATAAATAAATAAATCATTCTTGTTACAATAATAATTTAAATTATCCTTTAAAAAAAACCCACTTCAATCTCCTTAATTGCATACTGAAAAATATTTGGGTGGTATTGACATTTACATTTTTTGAACCACTGCTTTTGATGAAATATGGAACCAATCTGAAAATGTCTTTTCAAATAAAAAAAACCTCTAAATTAAAACTCTAAAATTCTCAAAGTGCTCTTCCAGCATCAGTATTTCCTCCTAGGTCTAACCTGGATCTCTTCAAGTCAAGAGGGAATGGGCATCTCACTGGCAAAATGTGCTTAACCTTACAACTCTGTCACATCCCATCACGTGAAAGAAATATTGTCAAATGCCCATTTTAGCATTAAAAATTATGGAGACTGATGAAAAATACAATATAAATATAAACCTCCTCCTTTTTTAAGTTAGGTGAAAATAATTATGTTGTAACTCCCCAGACCGTGACTGACCATTACAATGTGATCCAAGTAATAGAGTTGAATAGATTACATACCTTTATGCTAGCAGCCTTGTTGACGTGGAAGATGTGGATAGCCTTAGTTGATGTGGCTACTTGCACCTCTGAGAAGAACCTGTCAAAGGTCCATATCCTGTGAGGGTCGACTTCCAGCAAGCCGGCCAGGAGTGGGGTAACAAGCTTGCGGAGGCCCACACTGAGCTGACAATGAGGCGGGAGGTCTCGTGCCCACTCTATTGGCCCATTTTCAGTTGTTTGCGTGCCCTAGAACATGCAAATAAATACAAAATCACCACCAATGATGAAATAAAGACATTTTTACTAGACTGTTTTTAAATATTCATAGTGAACTTACAGCTATAACTCCTGATGCCTTCTTAGTGGTAATGTAAAACATTGTTTCTTTGTTCCTCCTGCCACCATATGGTCTGAATGGCAGCTGACCTGTTGCAACATGGTACAATGTCACTCCTATGGACCACAGATCTACTGTGGCTCCAAAGCTTTTTCCTACTGGTTTGCGTAGCACAGCTCTCTCATACATATCAGGATGTAAGTACTCCTCTGTGCCATACAGGGACACAAACTGTTCTTCCTCTTGCAGTTCCCTTGCGGCTCCAAAGTCAGTCAACTTGTATGTTGTAGTGCCATCTTCATTGATGTACTTCATTATGTTGCCAGGCTTGAGGTCCCGGTGAACCAGGTTGTTATCCCGCAAGTGCTTCATTCCCGCAGTGAGGTGCTCCAATACCAGCAAGAATTCGTGCTCCTGAAGGCCGTATGTGTTCTCCGGGTCGTCCAGTATGTTGAACAAGCTGCCGCCCGTGCACAGCTCCATCACTATCACTTTGCCGCGTCCTTCTTGCTCCTCTTCTATTGCAAGGAGTTTCACTATGTTCTCGTGCTTCACTTTCTTCAAGACTTCGAATTCTCTCATTTGCACGTCGTGCGGTCTCATGTGACTGAGTTGGTTAAATGTTTTCACAGCTACAGGCTCCCCGTTATTTTTGTTAACACCTTGGAACACAGCGCCTGTTGCGCCCTTGCCGAGGACGCTGGTGGTACACCACACATAGTTCTCGGACCCTCGCAGAAAGGACATTTTTCGTGATTCTAAAGACACACTGCCGACGAATCCCTGTGTGGCTTGGGCTTGTCCTTCCCCTCTACTACATAAAGTAGATGACCTATAGGGAAAATTCTGTGCTTTCTAATTTGTTATTGGGTTAGTTGTTTTAATACATATAATCACAGAATTCCCCCTATTACATAGGTCAGTCTTTGCATATAATATTTTCTTTTGCATTTATTTATAAAAGCCACAGAATACTATTACTCACAGACTAGGTAGGAGATACTACGTATCAGACTGTAATCTTCATACAACCAATAGCAGCACGGTACTATAGAACATGACATTTAGTTTTTTTTTAAATAATTTAAGTCTACATTTGGCAAAGGCAAGTCCTCAGTCGATTGGATGTCACCGTCATCAGTCAATGCTTTTTTTTTTTCGCCTTTTGCTTACCAGGTGATTCTTCTTAGCCAACCTAAGCCCCGACCCCAGCCCCTGGTCCCCTAAATTTAATTAATCCTACATATTATAAAAACGAGAACAATGAAACTACAATTTTATTTTAATTTTATTTATTCCGTTTATTCTTCAACACACTGCTAAGGTTGATTGTGATAAAAAATAATCGAGACTACTATACGATAGTTTGGATGAATTTGTCACAGCTTGTCTCAAGCTCAAGGGCTCCCCTTTCATAAAAGTGCTGCTCCATTGCAGCATCTGTGTATTTGGGCTTTTGCTTACTTCTCTTCTATCAGCATCCCATAGTGAGCTGTGAAATAATAAATATAATAAACAATCTAAAGGGTTTGAATATTTTAGTATGAACTTGGTATACTAAGGCTGAGTTGCACCAGCTTACTTTAACTCGAACTTTAACTGCTAACTGTCACCATTCCCGCTTCGACGGGCGGGCTAATGTCAAAATCTGACAGTAACTTTAACTGTGATTATGGTGCATCTCTCCATTTGTAAAGCCATCATCTTTACAGACGCGAAGAGCTGTTTACAGGCAATTTTGTCCAATCAATTTAAGTCAAAATCTAGGTTCCCTGTCATCTTGAAAATAAAAGAAGCTAAGCTTTTTTTCAACAGCCATAAATTGAACCTTAAAATAGCGTTAGCTTGGATCCCAGGCCATGCAGGCATAACTGGCAATGAAACTGCAAATTCGTGTGCCAAACACGCCGCCACGCACGGCATTTCCGACAGGTATAGTGCGTACTCCCATGACCTTGCCTCCACTTGCCAGATTCAGCTACAAAACTCGTGGGAAAAATGTTGGGACATATCTAAAAACATCAAAGGCAAATTCTATGGCTACGTCCAACCTTCTATCCCAAGCAAACCCTGGTTTTTCAAATTCAAAAAAATTAATAAAGCCACCACCTCAACTTTATGCCGTTTACGGTTGGGTCAGTCCAGCTCTCCAGTTTTCCTAGCCAAAATTAGAGTACGTGACCATTCGTCATGTGAGTGTGGTCTGGATGAGGGTACTACCGAACATCTATTTTTTGAATGCCCAAGGTTGCGTTTCTCTCTATACGACATACTTCCCCCAGAAATCCCTCGTCCTACCAATATTAGTCTCCTCCTTTCCTTTGCTTTTACTAAATTTATTAATACCTTAAGTAAATTCATACTAATTAACAAAATAAAATTGTAAAATAGTAATATAGAAACTAACATTTTTGTACGTCTCTATCTGTTTGTTACTGCCATGTCCTGTTTGTATGTATATTTGTGCTTTTGTATGTCTCGTGTTGTCCTGTTTGTTCCAGATATAACTCAGATCCGAATAACCGGCCAAAATTCTATATCCACCGATCAATCTCCATCGTGTGTTTTCTACTCTATCCACGCGACATTGGCAAAATTGTGGCAACACCGCAGAAGCCATAATAAGAAGTTAAAGTTGATGGTGCAACTCAGCCTTACCATCTGCATATTGTATTTTTTTACAAAATAGCAGCTTATAAGACCTATCTATATAAATCAATAGCTGACACTAATACAAACCAGTAAACTTATGATTCACTGACCGAGCTGGTAAAGTTGCTGTAATAATATTTAAAATGAATCACGCTCATGAGAATTTCAATACTAAAATTGCTGTGACGTCGCAAAAGCCAGTTGAGCTTGGCCCGCACAACAAATCGGTTCTCTCCATGGCTTGCAGCGTTATCTAAACTCTTAAAACCCCATTTACAGTTTTATTATAAGAAACAATAAAACACTCACGACCCCTGGTAGTAGATCGCAACCACCCATATCTCAAAATCTCTAAAAAGTTCATAATTATCCGCACACACCAAATTACAATGAGCTGGTAACCCCTGCATATTAATACATGCGGGATGACTGTAGAACTGTATTTTATGAGCTGGAGAGGCATTTCATAACTACTTACTTACAATTTGGGTCTAATTATTATTTAACTTACCGGTGGCACCACCAGTCATTGAAGGTGTATAACATGCAAATGTAAGATTTAAGATGTCTCATAGTAAACTTATTGGTATTATTGTCAGCTATCGATTAATATAGGTCTTATGTATAAATAGTGGCCGATATTTTGATGATATTACAAGATGGCAGATAGTAAGTATGCCAACATATTCAAAGCCCATATTTACTATTTATTTATGCTCTTAGATCAAATGCTTTAAATTATCAAAGTTGAGAAACATTTCAAATCAATTAAAGATCATTAATATAGAACCCATTCAATCAACTTACCAATTTTTTAATAGTATGAATGATCTTCATGTGTTATTTTTCTAGTTGGCCATGTTCATGAAGAACGTTTTGGTTTCCTGAAATAAACAGAAATGGATGTTTTAAAATAAACTGGCAATTAAAGTAATGTGCATAATAAATCAAACCATTTATATATTTTTGCTAGTTGACTAACAACAACAAAGCTCTACAAAAACATACTATGTGGTTTGAACAAACAGCACAAATAAAGCTATAATAATATAGATGTGTGACTGCCTGACCAAGCTATAATCAATTATTATTATTCTAGTAAGTAAATAAATAAAGAAATAATATTAGTATTAGTTTACCTAGTATACAGGACACTATTCTGTCACACTCGGTTTATTTTTTATTGAATACTAGTTAGAGGAGCCCTACAGTCTGCTCAGCAGACTGCTATAGTCTAGAAAGCTGCGGCGGTGGCAGCTGGTACCAGGTTTGCCATATTATAGATCTTATAGAACATAGGCAATTTATAACATTCTCATTGACTTACCAGTCTTCGTGTTCGTGAACTGTGTAGATGTAGCAGGTACTCCGGTATCCATTTCTTTCGAAAAAAATGTAGGATATGCTTTCGCAATGTGGATTACAGCGCAGCACATATTCTCCATGATGAAGAGGCAGAAGAGGCGAATAGAACAAGCGAATAGGGCGAATCCTGTAGTATTATGTTATGTTCATTTACTAGAAAACGAAAAGAAAATGTCTCGACGCCATAACAATAACCAAAGAGTATAATAATATGACAATAACAGGCAACAATCTAGGGATGGATATTTCGGTACCAGTACTAGTGTATTTATACAAGTAAATACATACTCGATACTTTTCTTTAACTAGGAGTATTTTAGGTATTGAATTATTATTCTTTCTATAACTACTCTCTGCCTACTTGGGAAGTTAAAACAGAGTATAATAGGGTCGCTAAATACACAATGATGAGTAGCTTACTTTCACCCTGATATTTTTTATTACTTAAGGCAGCCTAAATATCAGCTAATTTTAAATCGGTGGCCTAAAAGGCAATTATTATTTTTCTACCAAGTTTGGGGTACCGAGTACCAGGGCCCCGTTTTATGGCACAGGCGGAAAAAATTGAAATAATGCGTTTTATAAAGGTACAAGTTAATAAGTGTACAAGCAAATTGGCCGATAAATTTTTTTACTCTATGAATTACAAGCACTTGTTCGTAGATCATAGACAAATCCATAGTGTTTTTTCATTTTTTAAATGTAAAATCGTACAATTGTTATGGCCGTTACATGTGTACGGAACTACAAGTTGTAAAATTTTTTACCTAACTAATGAGCTAGTTAAGTGTAGATAAAGGACATTGACAGGATCAGGTCCAAAATTGCCCAGTGATGGGAGTACCTGCATTACGTTCCTTATATTCATTTATGACTACTCGCCAAATATTTTCAAAATCTGACCCAGGGTTTTTTTTAATTAATTTTTTAATATTGTTATTGTACCTACCTACTATGGGACCTTACCCGACACAAGCATGGGGATAATCTATAATCTCGTCACTGTCTTCATCATTATCATCGTCATCATTCTTGTCACAATGCTCCACCCTCCCAAATGAAATCCTGGATCCGCCCTGAGTGATGCTTGTTCGAAGGGCCACAGACTAAATTTTAAACAAAATTGTGTTGATATGATTAGGTACTTATACCAAGTAGTATTGAATAAGTAATACTATGGTAGTATCGAAACATCTCTGTTGCCGACGTGGTGTTTCCGTAGAAGAAAAGATAACAAAGGTGCGATATATGATAAAAGAAGCTTATAATTGTGCGAAAATCCAATGAAATAAAAATTAAAAATATTACATAAAAAAATTAGGGTGACATCTTTTTTCTCTCATGTCAACTAAAAATCTATTCCTTTTTTTTTTGACAAACAAAAAACTAAATTAATGAGGCTGCGAACCAACCTCCGTGTCGTTCACACTCCCCACCCTAGTGCTGGCCTGGCAGCACTCATCCACTATCGGTATCCTGGCGACACGAGCTACTGATCGCTTCAGAGTGCCGGTAGAAGTTCGCACAGTGACTACACGCACTCGACCATCCTTATCGGGAAATGTCTCCTGGATGATGCTCCGTGGCCATACACCCCGAGGGGAATCGGGATCAACAACAAAAACCAAATCACCCACTGCTAACGGGCGTGGTTGTTCTATGTTCCACCTTTTTCGGGGAACCATATCAGGTAAAATCTCACGAACCCATCTTCTCCAGAACATATCTGTTAGCGCCTGAGATACGCGCCATTGCTTTCTTAAATGGATATCGGAATCATCAAAGATTCCAAGTACAGGCAAATTGGAAGAAGTTCCTAGCAAAAAATGGTTAGGTGTCAATGATTCGTTGCTTCCAGGCTCAACGGACACGTGGCTCAGCGGTCTGCTGTTCACGAGGTTTTCGAATTTTGCTAAAAGAGTAATAAGGACTTCGTCTTTAGGTGCACGCTCTTTCAATACAATTTTCAAACACGCTTTGACACTTTTTATCATGCGTTCCCACGCCCCACCCCAGTGTGGGCTTGCTGGAGGAATAAATGACCATTGTGTTCCATAATTGTTGGCTGCAGTCCTGAGTATCTCTTCATCTAATTCCAGAATGGACTTCTTTATCTCCGTGTCTGCTCCTCTCAGATTTGTGCCGTTATCGGAATATAAAAATCCTGGCCAACCTCGCCTTGAAGCCATGCGGCGCAACGACATCAACAAAGAATCGGTAGTAAGAGAAGGCACAATTTCAATATGGACGGCCCTTATTGTAAGGCATGTGAAAAGTACACCATATCTTTTTTCTCGGTGTCTAGCTACGGTAACCTCCATGGGTCCAAACAGGTCCACACCACAGTGCATAAACGGTCTCTGATGATGAGTCATCCTTCCAGCAGGTAAGTTACCCATCCTAGGTATTTCAGGTTTAGCCCTTCTAATTCTACACAACATACATTTTGATGATATATTTTTCACTGTAGGCCTTAGTTTAATTATCCAATACTTTTGTTTTAATTCATTGACAACCATCTCCTGATTACCATGCCCAGCTTGTATGTGATGATAAGATACTATTAACTTTGCAATATGATTTTTACCATCTAATATTACAGGTTACACATCGAGAGAAACTTCAGCGGCGGCATCAATGCGTCCTTCACAACGAAGTACTCCATGTTCATCGAGGAACGGCGATAAAGTAAGTAACCTAGAATTCTTACTAACACATTTACTTTTTTTTATTTCAGATATATCTTCAGACTGGTTCTTCTAGACTGGAGTTGTGAGTACTTAGTCAACAGGATTTCAGCGCGAGCCATCAGCACACAATCACTGGCAACTCTACGTTTACATTTGTTAATAAATTTTAACAAGGCTGCAGTGCTTCTCACTAAACGTAACCACGACGAAAATCTATTGGGATCAGGTACGGCAGGTAAGTCTTCACTCACTATTTGTATAGTTGACACACACTCAACGTCATAACTTTCTGAACTTCCAGGTGCTCCGATGTCCGTCGGCCACGCGTGTTCATCACAGTATAGAAACTTCGGTCCAGTGAACCATTCTTTCTGAAACACTGACACATCATACGACTCTCGGGTAGCGACATCCGCTACATTTAAATTTGTAGGTATGTATCTCCATTCATTTATACTTGTCAGCTCATCTATTTCTCCTAAGCGGTGAGCAACAAATATTTTGTAATCCCGTTTGTTATTGCGTAGCCGTTGTAAAACAGTAGTAGAGTCACACCAGAATACCCGTAGCGTAGGCTTTATTCTGTGCTCTTTCTCAATACTTTCTGCTAGCCTAGCTGCCATCAAAGCTGCCTGTAATTCTAATCTAGGAACAGTCGTAGGCTTAACAGGTGCTACTCTGCATTTGCTAGATACAAATGCGACATTAACTTTATTGTTTACAGTCCAACGCCAATAAGCTACACAACACATAGCTTGTCTCGAAGCGTCACTACATACATGTAACTGTAAGTCAGTATAACTCCCAAAATCATCAACGCTTTGAGCGGTTGCGCGCGCAGGTAAACGATGCGTGTCGGTTATGTTCGGTACGTTCCGTCGCGAGTGTTTAACGTTGTGTTTGATTAATATACTGAATATAACTTTTAGGATTTATAGTAGGATTGTATTAAGTGTTTAAGTTATCCTTACAATTAAAAAGTTGTCTTTGATGTTCATGTATAAATAACACAATAAAATTCGAATAGTATTCTCGTATAACAACAAAACTTGTGCTGCCAACACAGTGTTGTTTCCGATAAATAACTCAATAAGATTCGAATATTCATGTATAAGTTTTGTGCTGTTGACCGACACAATTTTGTAGTTCTTTTGGGTCATGTTATAATCACAGGGCATTTTCCAATAAATAACTCAATAAAATTCAAATAATCCCGAATAAATAGTGACCGACACAATATTGTAGTCCATGTGGTCCGTTTTTTAATCGCAGTGCATTTTTGAATACCCGATAAATTTTGAGTATTCTTATAAAATGGTTTTGTGATTTTGACCGACACATTATTGTAGTCCATGCTGGTCACGTATTTCATCACAGTAAAAATTAAATATTCGATAAAGTTTGGGTATTTTTGTGAAATGGTATTGTGATTTTGACCAACACATTATTGTAGTCCTTGCTGGTCATACATTTCATCACAGTAAAAATTTCTAATATTCGATAAAATTTGAGCATTCTTGTAAATATGGATTTGTGCTGGTCGAGGAGTCACAGTAAAAATGTCTAATACTTATTCTATGTTGAGCATTCTTTTAGAGATGCATGGGCTGACCGAAACATTTTTTAATTCATGTTAAAGGCATACAACAATAATTTAAAATAATCCATTATGTTATATTCAGTAACAACGTTTATTAGTGAAGTGAAACCGTGTTGTATGTCTTCTGCTGCACCTGGACCCGGACTTGGACCGGATATTAGGTACGGTGAATTTCTGTTTCATTAAATTAACATAGTTTCTGTTTAAAGAAAGGAGAATCACAAAACCTCCGTCTGATTTCGTTTTTGTTTTCAACGCAATAAAAAAACACTCATAAGTTATAGAGCATTTGGCTGTTTTGAGGGTTGCATTTCCGTTTCATTGATTTAACGTAGTTTTTGTTTAATAAACAGGGAATTACAAAACCTCATACTGATTTAGTTTTTGTTTTCAACGCAATCAAAAAACACTCATAAATTATTGAGCGTTCCGGTGTTTTGAACGTTGCATTTCTGTTTCATTCAAGTAAATTCAATCAGTAATTAGGCATTGCTTGATCAACCGGAAAGACAGAATCACAAAACCTTAGTCTGATTTAGTTTTTGTTTTCAACGCAATCAAAAACACTCTTAAGTTAGAGCATTTGGGTGTTTTGAAAGTTGCATTTCCGTTTCATTGATTTAACATAGTTTCTGTTTGATGAACGAGGAATTGCAAAACCTGATTTAGTTTTTGGTTTCATCGCAATTATAAAACACTCATAAATATTTGAGTGTTCGGGTGTTTTGAACGTTGCATTTCTGTTTCATATAATTGCTTAATCAACCAGAAAGACAGAACCACAAAACCTTAGTCTGATTGAGTTTTTGTTTTCAACGCAATCAAAAATAAAAACACTAAGTTATAGAGCGTTTGGGTGTTTTAAACGTTGCATTTCCGTTCCGTTTGTTATTTCTTGGTGATTTAACATAAGTTTCTATTTAATGAACGAGGAATCACAAAACCTTAGTCTGATTTAGTTTTTGTTTTCAACGCAATCAAAAAAAAAAACACCCATAAGTTATTGAGCATTCCGGTGTTTTGAACTTTACATAAGTTTCTGTTTTATGAACGAAATCACAAAACCTCATTCTGATTAAGTTTCTATTTACAACGCAATCAAAAAAACAGTCGTAAGTTATTGAGCGTTTGGGTGTTTTGAACGTTTGTTATTTTTTGTAACTTTACATAAGTTTCTGTTTTATGAACGATATCACAAAACCTCATTCTAATTAAGTTTCTATTTTCAACGCAATCAAAAAAACAGTCGTAAGTTTTTGAGCGTTTGGGTGTTTTGAACGTTAGTTATTTTTTTGTAACTTTACATAAGTTTCTGTTTTATGAACGATATCACAAAACCTCATTCTGATTAAGTTTCTATTTTCAACGCAATCAAAAAAAACAGTCGTAAGTTTTTGAGCGTTTGGGTGTTTTGAACGTTTGTTATTTTTTTGTAACTTTACATAAGTTTCTGTTTTATGAACGGAATCACAAACCTAATTCGGATTTAGTTTCTATTTTCAACGCAATCAAAAAAACAGTCGTAAGTTATTGAGCGTTCGAGCGATTTCCGTTTCATTTAAGTAAATTTCATTCATAATATTATTGGGCATTGCTGGATCAATTGGAGAGACGGAAGGCGAAGCATTAGCCTGGAGGAATCGGAAATTGAGCCAGAATGCCCAATAATACACTACTTAAGCAGACCTAACATTATCTTTACTACTACATAGACGAGTATATATAATATATCTGTGTTTTTCTCTCCTATTAAAAATGTAATTAAATGTATAACTTTATCTCTTTTCTTTTTGTTGTTGCAATACTTACGCACACATGGACAAATAGGAAAGCGTGCTCAAAAAGATCTTGTTATTTCTATGTTACCATGGCAACTTTGAAACGTCAATAATGGCGAAGTAAACAATCATCGCGCGGTCTGTGTTTGTTACAATAATTTCGTGATATAATTATAACAAAGTGCTTACTGCAAAAAAATAAAACTGTAATATATTTATTTATTGTTGTTTGCAATTGTTAGGTACAGAAAATCATATATTTTAATAATACTACATTATCACAAATTGTCAAATAATATTAAGATCTTAACATAAACTTAATTAGGATAAAACTACACAAAAAATAAAATGGTAAAATGTAGTGCGCCTTTGTGCGGCAACCTTTCAAATAGGAAAATACCCAAATTATCATTTCACCGGTAAGTTTTTATGTGCATGAATTTCGTAACGTTTTTTTGTTAGTGTTTGATAAATAATGATCGTTCGGCATGTTAAAAGTTGTGAATAGTTGTTTTATAGCGCAAATTACGTAAATATGTAGGATTGGGTAGTATTGTGCAAATTCCTTTGATATACTTATCAATTATTTATTACCCCGATTACGTTTGACGTTCCATTTTGGAGGAACGTATTCAGGGCTATAACAGGGGTACCTATGCTTTGCGATGGTTAATATATTCTCACTGCTGGGACATTGGCCTTTTCTCACACTGTGACTGTAAGTAGTAATGTCCAATTCCATAAATAAACATGGTGATAAAATTATTTTCCAGTTTTCCAAAAGATGAAAGACTAATAAAATGCATGGTTGCATAACATGAATATAAAAAGTTGGCAGCCACAACCAACAAGCGTGTTATGTTCCAATCGTTTCGAAGCTAACTTAGTGGACCGAAGTGGCCTCCATGCAGTGCTCACTCCTGGTGCGATTCCAACTAAATTTGATACATCATTTAAAGAGGTAAGTAAGTCTGTATGCCACAAAAAGAATAAATAGAGAATTTTCAGAATATAATATCTACACCATCATTAAAAAACCCCCTAAAAAAACTCTGTGCTTCCTCAACATAGGTGTTAATGTACCTAACTGATATTATATTCAGCGAGGATACTAGGTTTTATTGTTACCTTGAAAATTTTATATATTCAGAAAGTGATTTAGAAATTTTTGATTTTCAGAATTCTGCTGCACCACCAGGACTAGAAGTAGTTAAGTGTGTTCCTGGGAATCAGGTTTTAAGGAATGTGTAAAATTTACTGCCTACTACTGCAAGCGCTACTCTACATTATGCATGTATCTACACCTATTTACCATTATGGTACCATTAGGTGATTGTCAAATGAAACACAGCGCAAAACAAACCAACCTATCAGAAAGAAATGACTTAAAAAAAATGCTGTTTAGAAATAAATGAGTAGGCACAGAACGGGCGTATTATTTATTATACCCTGTCCTCATCTGTCGTCATTTTACCTCATGTAGGTACTGGCCACCAAGCTTGTGCGCAGTACATGCCCATTGCCCCTGTGTGCCTGAGTTTGACCTGGCTTATGTCACTGTGTGCGTGAGATTTGTATGTTGTAAAAAGTGGCACGCAATATTTCTCTTATGTTAGGTCTGCTTACTGTATAGTATTAGATGTCTGTGTATTTAGCAAAGATCTCTGTGCTTTGAACCTAACCACAGAGAACTTTCTAAACTATGGAGGTCTATGGAGAGAGCCAAAATCTGCCAATGCGGCGTTGCCGCTCCGCATCCTTCGTGTAAACATACTATCTTGTATCTCTGTCTAATACACGAATCGGCGCATAGAGTATGCGAGAAAGCGACTGTCGGTACGGCAACGTCGCCTTACCTCGCACCGCGTGTCATGTTCTGACAGTTTGGTGTGTCAAGAAATTAAATGCGAGAGCATAAAACGTGAAAATTTAGTAATTATATTGTTAATAGGGCTAAATATTGTGTCAATAGTGAAATTGTGTCGTGTTGTGCTGTGTTTTGTGCATCAAGAGTTCCCCGAGGAGTCGAAGGAAAACCAGAATCATCATTTTATACGTTAAAGTTTACTAGCTATTTTTATGTTAAACATCGAAGTTTCGAAGTAAATATGCATTTCACATTAAGAATATACGTTTTTTCCACCGTATAATTACCATGCGATTGCAATTACTGAAAGATTTAATGATTTAATTGATATTTTTGGGATGGGCGATTTTACGCCTCTCGAATAGTGATGTACCTACACTGTCCATTACATTTTGTCGATATTCGTAAATCTTCATACATTTGCACAAAATTACTTTGGTTTTTGGGAGATTAAAAAGTAGAAAATCTCTTTCCCTAAAAGTGGCTGAATGGATTTAGATCAAAGTGCAATCATAATGAAAAAGTAGGTGCAAATCTGGCAATTTAAAAATAGGCACCTAACCTACTTTTATAAAATACAGTAGGTAGGCCAGTGTCGTCTGGCTTCAATATGAGTTATGAAATTTATAATAAACTAGCTGCCCCGCGCCGGTTTCGCACGGGTTTATTAGTTTTATGCCCTTACCCTGTTTATGGGTAAGAGAGAAGCAAAAGTGAAAAATATAGGGGAAAAGGGTGAATGGATGGGACGGCTGCGCCTGTCTCCCTTCGCCGTCCCAGCTATTCATCCTTTTCCCTAAAATAAATATAGGGGCTTCAATACAACAAACGTGATTTTTTGCTCGTTTTTATAGATAATGGTACGAAACACTTTTTACAAATTTAACCATCATTTTAATGAATAGAATAAGAATAGGCGAATGTAAAATAAAAACTAACTATTATGGAACAATGTTATTTGTACAGCCTGAAAACGTCCACTGCTGATCATAGCCTTCCCCATAGAGTGCCGCCTTGAGCGGCCACTTGCCTCCTGCATCCATCAGCTCCCCGTAGTTTTCACCAGATCGTCGGTCCACCAAGTGGGGGCCTAAGCTGCGTCTTCTGGTTTTACAAATATCTAATTTTCTTTATTGTATTAAGACTAAAAAGTATCGAAATTCTGCAGCACTGTTTGGTTATGTTTATTATATATCGATATATTGTGTAATAGGGGTCACTTCCCTACTCACGCATACTAATGCATATTTAAATACTCACACCAACAGAAAATGGACAGGCATTTTGTGAATGTCCGCCGTCCATATGATTCTATGTTGATGTTCTAAACTAAACTTTCGACACAGCAGGCCAACACCACAGACCACAGAATACTATTACTTCTCGCCACAGATTAGGTACTACAAGGCACAGAGTACATTGTAGAGGTGCGTCGTACTAAGTAAATCGAGATACTAGGTGACTGGGTTACTGTGACTCAGACATACCTGTGACAAATACCTGTGAATAAATACTAGCGAGTATTTTTTACTCGCGGCACAAATCACGTTTACAGGACGTAGATATATAATAGGTGTGACTTTCTCTGACGCCTATGTGGAAAAAGGATGCACCTATTACTTTTGAATTGACGGCTTTGTCAGTCGCTGTCACAGCTCCTGTGAAAAAAATACTAGGTTTGTCCCTCTCTGACACGCTACAGACGTCTTCGTGAGAAAAGGATGCACCTATTACTTTAGCACGCTCTAATAGATTCGCGCCCAAGTCACAGCACAGTGTCGCTGATCCCGGAGGTATTTTGTCGCTGTGACTGACTGTGACTCTTTTATCACCTGTGACCTGTGTACCTGTGACGATAAATACGCCTCACGCCTAGTACATTGGTAAAAACTGAAAATACTAGGCCAACCGTAGCTCTATATCCTCTTTGAGACCAACACGAAGTGATTATTGAATTATTGATTATTGATTATCTGTAGAAAAGTTCTCTGTGGTGATCCGTCTTTACCAATGTGCTCTGTGGTGGTGATTATATCCTCTTTGGGTCAACAGCCAAAGAGAATATAACAAAGAGTACTTTTCTAATGAGGCGTTTTATTAAAAAAAAAGGCTGTAATTTAATTTTATAAAGACTCGATATTTAATTGTTATTATTTCGCTTGGCTGTGTGTGACTAGATATTGTGAGGATTTATACGTGTTTGTGTACCGTCCAAGTAATAAAATTACTAACAAACAAATTGTATAGAATGTAAGTCCGATAGAATCTTGCAAAGGTGCAACATTCCCTATAACTGTCCCATGAACCACGAATACTTTACGACGTACATAATCTATTTTGTTTAATTATTCTAAAAACTATGTAATGTTGTTTATTGATAGGTCGTCAAAAGGAGAGATTAACAGGCATCGCGAGCGCTCTCGAGAACATTCATTTGAACGCCATACGCACAGAGCAAGCAGAACCGATAATGATGGTAGAACAAAGCATCACTCGCCTCCCTCTAAACATCGTTCAACAAGCAGAGGACTCAAACATAAAAAGGAAAAGAAAAGTAAAAAGACCAAGAAGAAAAAAAGACATTCATCTAGCAGTAGTAGCTCCAGTGACAGTGATGAAGAGGAACTAAAGCTGCTGCAAAGACTGGAGGCTGAGAGGTTAAGGATAAAAGAAGAAAAACAGAAGCAAAAAGAGCAAATGAAGGCTAATGAAACTCCTGAAGAAAAAAGGTATAGGTTAAAGGTATACTAAAAGGTGTAACTTTGATTGCATTGCAACAGGAGAATTTTCATTTAGAATTAGAACATTTCCACAGTAACTATGCACACAAACTGCATATTGAAACTGTTGAATCCATACATTTTTGTGTTTTAACCGTTGCAATCGAGTGATATGATCACCTAGAGCAGGCAATAATATAGTATTGAAATTCTCATGAGTGTGATTCATGAGGTACAGTCGGTTAAATAATATTTAAAATAAATCTTATAGTATATTGTATATTTTATTCTTTTTAGAGCCCGCCGTCTTTGTGCAAAGCAAGAAAAAGAACGCAAACGGCGCGAGCGTATGGGTTGGGATAATGAGTACCAGTGCTATACCAACCAAGACAACCCCTTCGGAGACTCAGCCCTTACTAACACCTTTGTATGGTCTAAGAAACTGGCTAAAGAGGGTGTTAAAACAGTTTCCCATGATGAGCTTGAAGCTTTGAATAGACAAAAGCAGATGGAGAATAAAATTGAGTTGGAAAAGGTTAGTTATTCAATTTATACAACGTTAGGTGAACCCCATGCTCTACAATTAAAATTTTCCAGGATAAAAAGCATCCGTATATGTGTTATTCCAAGGTTTTGTATTATCTACACTACACACCCACACTAACCAGTTATAAAAAGACTGACCTACTCATTTCAAATGTTGTATCAATCAGAAATGTTTCAATAATATCCTTTTAATAAACAAAGTTTTGGTTATGGGAATGATTTTAAAGTGTAAACCACACTTAAGGTATAGTTATAAAAATACCGCTACTTGCTAAAATTTTGAGGACTATAATATCTTTAAAGATTTGGTTTTTATGAAGGGAATGGTATTGGCAACGGTAATCGCTTTACCATCAAGCGGTCTATCAGGTTGGCTGTTTGTGCTACAAGCAACGGTAGTGCGTCTGTAGGAGCGTGGAGTGTAAGGCGGGGTGTGCACTGCGCAGGTGAAGCAGCGTCGGCTGGAGCGCGAGGCGGAGCGCGCGGCGCGCGAGGCGGAGGCGGGGGCGGCGGCGCGCGCGCGCGAGGCGCAGCAGTTCAGCAGCTGGGCGCGCCAGGAGGACGCCTTCCATCTGCAGCAGGCCCGTCTGCGCTCCCAGATACGCATTCGGGATGGGAGGGGTACGCTACTCGTATATACTCACTTGGCCATTCCAAACTGGGCTTGTAGATGCAGTCTTGCATAACATTACCCACGCTGTAACTATTGTCTTAAATCTACCCTCATACACCACATCTACTCTACTCACTGCCTGCCTTCACAATTGCGAGTCAGACTCGCACACTGAAGGCATTGTTTATAAAAACGAGCAAAATAATCACAATTGTCGTGTGGGAGTCCCCTTCAATATTTATGTTAGTTGGGTTTTTAGTATTTGTTGTTACAGTGGCAATCAAAATACATCATTTGTAAAAATTTCAACTGTCTAACTATCATAGTTCATGAGACACAGCCTGGGTGACAGTGGAGCCTTAGAAATAAGGTTCCCTTCACCCTATGAGAATGGAACCCTTAAAACAAAAAAAAACCTAATAAGCTGTTTTTAGAACTTTTACAAGCCATTTATGTTCTTGTACCTATTTTTGTGACATACATTTTAGAACTGATTGCTTTCAAAAAATGTACCATAAGCATAATATTTTTATGACTTTTTCCAGCAAAGCCAATAGACCTACTGGCATGGTATGTGAGCTCGGAAGAATGCGTAGATGCCCTAGAGATGCACGAGCCCTACACATACTTGAACGGTCTGCAAGCTCAGGACCTTGAGGATCTACTTGAAGACATCAAGGTATTCCTAATAAATCTAAAACACAGTAATTATGTTCTCACTGATGTATTGTGTCAATATGTCAATGATCATGTATCGTTTATAAATTCGTGCATTTAAAGAACTACAGCATTGTTTCCCGTGTGACCAGCATAGATTAAGGAGTCACAAGATCAAGATCAATAATGACAGTTCAAATGAAAAATTGAGTTTTTTGAGATTAGCGAATATATATATTGTAGATGTGCAGCGCGGTAACAAGAGTATATTGAACTTTGTCAGGTGTACAAGGAGCTGGAGAACAACGCCAACGTGTCGTACTGGGAGGACGTGCAGACCATCGTGGTGGACGAGCTCGGCAAGCTGCGCCGGCTCGCCGCGCCCGGCGCCCGCCGGGACGGCGTCCACCAGGCCGTGGCTGATGACGTCACGCAGGTCGCTACCGGCCCCTAGTGTAGGCAGTGAGGCGCCCGCCGGGACGGCGTCCACCAGGCCGTGGCTGATGACGTCACGCAGGTCGCTACCGGCCCCTAGTGTAGGCAGTGAGGCGCCCGCCGGGACGGCGTCCACCAGGCCGTGGCTGATGACGTCACGCAGGTCGCTACCGGCCCCTAGTGTAGGCAGTGAGGCGCCCGCCGGGACGGCGTCCACCAGGCCGTGGCTGATGACGTCACGCAGGTCGCTACCGGCCCCTAGTGTAGGCAGTGAGGCGCCCGCCGGGACGGCGTCCACCAGGCCGTGGCTGATGACGTCACGCAGGTCGCTACCGGCCCCTAGTGTAGGCAGTGAGGCGCCCGCCGGGACGGCGTCCACCAGGCCGTGGCTGATGACGTCACGCAGGTCGCTACCGGCCCCTAGTGTAGGCAGTGAGGCGCCCGCCGGGACGGCGTCCACCAGGCCGTGGCTGATGACGTCACGCAGGTCGCTACCGGCCCCTAGTGTAGGCAGTGAGGCGCCCGCCGGTACGGCGTCCACCAGGCCGTGGCTGATGACGTCACGCAGGTCGCTACCGTCCCCTAGTGTAGGCAGTGAGGCGCCCGCCGGGACGGCGTCCACCAGGCCGTGGCTGATGACGTCACGCAGGTCGCCTAGTCTAATGTCTACGCCCGGGGCACGCTGATGTTGTCACACGGGGCCCTACTGTAGTGTGAGCATTGAAGAATTAATCCTCGTCGTGATGAGGAGATTTGCAGGAGAACTAAATTGACCCATATAGCTCTTAGGATTAGCAAGTTTAAATGCAGGCCACATCGCTCATAGAACTGATAATCGAAGACGTGAGGAGAAGTGTGTGAAGAAGAGTGTGAGGTGTAACCCTTGTCATGTTGCAGATCTTCAAGGGCAAGTCGGGCGCGCAGCTGGAGGCGCTCCGCGAGCAGATCGAGGACAAGATCCGCGGCCGCCGGGACGGGGTCGATGTCGGCTACTGGGAGAGTCTGCTCTCGCAGCTCAAGGGTGAGATTACTGATATACACAACATACTGCATAAAGTACTGTTTTCATTTCTATGTTTTTGATACTGGTTATCACTTTGTACATGGTAGCAGAAACATATACTTTATTGTAAGGTTTTTGTTTCCTCGAATTTTCTTGTAGTAAAAGCGAGCGTAAATTCCGCTCTTGCAAAGGTCAAGGAAAAAATCGCGGAAAAATTGGCATGTTCAAGAATGGCTAAATAGTAATTGAGGATATCTTAATTTTTATATTTTTCGTATGGTGTTGTGTTATTCATCAATTTTCTATTAACATTAATTTTCTAGTAGGTTGTTATATACAGGGTGTCCCAAAACTCAACGATAACCTGGTACCGGGCGAGAGGCCAAGGTATACCAGTTATGAAAAAATAAGAAAAAAAATCTATGTCACTTAGTCAAGCGATGATAGACATTTTTCGGAAAAGTTAAAAATTTGACACCCTTGGTCGCATTTTTAAGTACTGTGATCGCAATTTTCACAATTTCACACTGATTTTTTTAATAATGTTATCTCAAATAAGTGCTATTAATCGTAACGACAAATGAAAGTAATAATCATTGTTAACTAAGTAAAATAAATTAAATTTTGACGAGCCATGGTTTATAAAATTTATGTCAGTCAACTTTGACACTCTACGTTGGAAAAAAAATGTACTACACTACCAATGGCAAGTTTTTTTTAAAAGATGGCCCATTTAGTCTAGATTTCAAAATAGTACAACACTTGCCACTTTTCTTGCCAATAAAACTGCTTTTTTTTTTTTGAACGGGCTGTTGGTCTCTAACGACCTTTACAGCGTCACCGGGCGGGAGGGCAGGCGCTTAAGGCACCCAGCCGACAACTAGCTCAAGGGCACCCTGGGGTGCGAGCCTCGGCTTGGGCTGTTGCCGGGATAAGAGGATCGAGAAGGCTACGTCCGCTGGAGGAGTGGACCCTATGGAAAGTCGCGACCGTTCTAGCTAACCTACGGGGGGTACGTCGACCTCGCCGGCGGGGTCGGTGTCTGATTGCGTTACGCTGGTATCCTATACCGGTGCCGAAATCGGTACCTGAGCCAGAAGGGCTAGACTGGTCCGGTGATCCTAGCGCAGCCGAAACAACGGCTGCTATAGGATCTGCCGGGTCGCTCAAGACGTGTCTTGGGCGGCGACGACGGGGTGACAATAAAACTGCTATATCGTATGCTATGCGTAGGGATCCCTCAGTAAAAATAAATACCTGATATTCTTTTGTTTGAAAAGTTCGAAGTCTCCATTGTTTGTAATGAACAAAAGTGATAAAAAGAAATGGATAGTAGTTATGGTATTTGTCAAAACGAGACGTCACTATCCGTCTCACTCACAACGACTCATCAGTCGTTCATAATAAAATTTAAACAATAACATTTAGTACGCATCGTTTCTTCGATTACTGCGCATCTCTGGTAATCGTGTTACTTTCGTACTATCGACTTTGGCTTGTGTTATCCTGGACTTGATACTCTATCCGTACTTGACGACTCTGGCTTTGTTTTTTGGACTTTGCGCTGTGCAAACTGTGTGTGAACAACATGCCGCATTTGTACACACCGCAAGAATATGCAAATATGCATCTTATCTACGGTGAGTGCCATTGTAATGCCTCTGCGGCAGCTCGACTGTATCGGGAGAAGTACCCGAATGTGGAGCGGCACCCAGATTATCGTGTCTTCCAAAACGTGCACGCATCATACTCGGAAGGACGACTACCCAGTGCTCGTACATCTGGTGGGAGACCTCAAGGAAACTACGACGCTGAAGTTTTGAATGAAGCTGAAAATGACCCCAGTACCTCAGTACGTGCGATTGAAATTGCAACGGGTGTAGCGAAGAGTACCGCACATCGAATTTTAAAACGATACGATTTTTATCCTTACCATGTACAACGTGTGCAGAGCTTGTTACCACGTGATCACGCACCCAGAGTTGATTTCTGCAGAACCATGTTAGCGAAAATTCGTGAAGATCCGGATTTTCTAAATAAAGTTTTGTGGACTGACGAATCGACATTTAAAAGAGATGGTTATTTAAACTTACATAACCTTCATGGTTGGCATACGGAAAAACCGTATTTGATGCGTGAGGATCGATCCCAATACCAATTTAAAGTCAACATGTGGACAGGAATATTAAATGGTCAAATAATTGGAATTTAGATGGCGCCACCTACTTACATTTTCTTCAAAATGATTTGCCGACATTGTTAGAAGATGTACCACTCAACATCTATAGAGAAATGTGGTATCAACAAGATGGTTGCCCAGCACATTATGCCCGGCCTGTAAGAGAATATTTAAACGAATTATATCCCGGTAAATGGATCGGACGCCTTGGACCAATTTCATGGCCCCCTCGGTCCCCAGACCTGAATCCAGTAGATTTTTTTTACTGGGGATGCATAAAAGAAAAGGTCTACTCAAAACCAATTCAAAATGTAACAGAATTGCGCCAAAAAATTGATGCAGTCAAAATTTAATTTATTTTACTTAGTTAAAAATGATTATACTTTCATTTGTGGTTACCATTAATAGCACTGTTATTAGAGATAACATTATTAAAAAAATCACTGTAAAATTGTGAAAATTGCGATCACAGTACCTAAAAATGCGACAAAGGGTGTCAAATTTTTAACATTTTCGAAAAATGTGTATCATCGCTTGACTAAGTGACATAGATTTTTTTTCTTATTTTTTTCATAACTGGTATACCTTGGCCTCTCGCCCGGTACCAGGTTATCGTTGAGTTTTGGGACACCCTGTATAAACAATATTAAATTTGATGTGGAATAAGAGTGTAGTCGTTTTGTTCTTCAAAAAAGGAGATAAAACCCTATTGAAGAACTATCGACCCATTTCCCTCTTAAGCCATGTCTACAAGCTGTTTTCAAGAGTTATCACAAATCGTCTTGCGCGAAGACTCGATGAATTCCAACCCCCGGAACAGGCCGGGTTTCGAGGAGGATGTAGCACCATAGACCACACCCACACTGTGCGGCAGATTATACAGAAGTCCGAAGAGTATAATCAGCCCCTGTGCTTAGCATTTGTGGACTATGAGAAGGCCTTTGACTCTATTGAAACCTGGTCTGTTCTGGAGTCCTTGCAAAGGTGCCAAGTTGATTGCCAATATATCCAGGTGTTGAGATTTATTTATTTTATTTTTATTTTATTATCAAAGTAAAACTTACAGCTAGTTATAAACACATAAATAATACACTAGAACAGAAGGCTAATTAAAAGTTTTCACAAATATTGTAAATAGAAAAGCTGAAACAATAAAAGTACAGTAGAAAGACGGATGTGCACAGACAAACTATTAGATAACGAGAAAAAATAGGGTAGGCATAGACATAATTTTACATACATAATCAAAATCTTCGAATACAATTAAATAACAAAATAGATAAAATAACAATACCAACTATATAAACATAAAAATAAACTACTACAAAAACGTTGTTATAAAAAGTACTCACGCCCACAATTCTTTTAAATTTGGACACTGCCGTATTAAACAGTTCCAAGTCAACGTCTTTGGACAAAGCGTTGAAACTACTGCATGCTCTTATAAGAAAGCTGTTTTGTCTATAGTTGCTCCGCACAGTTGGAGTATGCAAAAGATTTGGTTTTCGCACACGCGTAACAGGAGTATGCAAGCCCAGTTGACCAAGCAGTTCAGGACAGTCAGTAGAGATGTCTATATGATGATGCCATAATGACCGTCCACATACAGAACCAGCAGTCTGACCATATTCACTTGCGTCGAGGTGTGAGACAAGGGGACGTTATATCCCCAAAATTGTTCTCAAATGCACTGGGGGATATGTTTAAGACTGGACTGGCGTGGACGAGGTATTAACATTAACGGCGAGTACATCTCACACTTGAGATTTGCAGATGACATCGTCATAATGGCTGAAACCTTGCAGGACCTGCAACAAACGCTGGACGGCCTAGTTGATTCTTCTCAACGCATCGGTCTCCGGATGAACTTGGATAAAACCAAGATTATGTTCAATGAACATGTTACTCCGGAACCGGTTGCAGTTCAGGGAGTTGCTCTTGAAGTTGTTCCGCAGTACATTTACCTAGGGCAGACGCTCCAACTAGGTAAGAACAACTTCGAAAAAGAAACTAATAGAAGAATACAGTTGGGCTGGGCAGCATTTCAGAAACTTCATCGAGTGTTCGCGTCGCGTATACCACAATGCTTGAAAACCAAAGTCTTTAATCAGTGCGTCCTATCAGTCATGACATTGACGGGCCCGATAGCCCAGTTGGTAGTATCCCTGCCTTCTGAACTGAGGGCTGTGGGTTCGATTCCTACCCAGGACAAACATTTTGTGTGATGAACATAGATGTTTGTTCTGCGTCTGGGTGTTATATTGTATTCTATGTATGTATTTACAAACAAAAAAGTATATAAGTATTGTATCAGTTATCTGGTTCCCATAGTACAAGCTATGCTTAGTTTGGGGCTAAATGGCGCTGTGTGAAATGTCCACACATATTTATTTATTTATTTTATTTACATACGGAGCTGAGTCGTGGACACTTACGGTACGACTAGTCCACCAATTTAAAGTTGCTCAGAGAGCTATGGAAAGGGCTACTTGGAGTTTCTCTGAGGGACCGAATCAGAAATGAAGTGATCCGACAGAGAACTAAGGTAACCGACATAGCCCATAGAATTAGCAAATTGAAGTGGCAGTGGGCTGGTCACATTTGCCGCAGAACCGACGACCGCTGGGGTAAACGTGTTCGTGAGTGGAGACCGCGACTCGGCAAACGTAGTGTAGGACGCCCTCCGACTAGGTGGAGCGACGATATACGCAGAGTGGCTGGCGGCAGCTGGATGAGATTAGCGAAGGATCGGGCTAAGTAGCGTGCATTAGGAGAGGCCTATGTCCAGCAGTGGACTGATACGGGCTGATGATGGGTAATGGGGCGTTTCACACCACGAGTGGTTCGCACCGCGGTGTGAATCGCCCAAGTGCCCTAAATGAATAGGCTCTTTCGCACCGCGGTGTGAATCGACCTATGCTATTATAACACTTGGCCGATTCACACCGCGGTGTGAACCGCCTATGTATTTATTTTGGATTGGAACATTCGCACCACTATCGAAAGAAAACAAAAAAACAATCGTTTTGGACTCTTGTACTGGCGCGTAGAAAATGCTTAGTGCAAACAACCCAAATACAAAAATGTCAATACAATTTTGTCAATGAGGCGTTTTATTAAAAATAAAAAGTGTAATTTTATAAATACCCGATAGATGGCATTCAAATGGGGGTTTTAAGTTATATTGTCAAGATAATTATGTATCGAGTTTAGTATCCTTTCCATATCCGAAGGGTACATTGTAGTATGATATTCTAGGACCGCAAGCAAAAACAGAATGAACGAAACAGCATTTGTCGAAATCTTTAAATATACAAAGTCTGTGATCCACTCAACTGAATTTGACATTTCTTTGTACTCTGTGGTTTGAAAGCTTTGAAATGCGTGGTTGCTATACTACGCTATCTAGTAACAGACGCGGAACTATTTTTTAAATAAAACGCCTCATTAGAGGTAAATATAGTTTGAGTTCCGAGAATCTCAGGAAAAAACAGGTAACAATAGGGTATTTTCTGACAGCTGGCGGGGCGTACTTCTACAGCCAAAAATAAATGGCGCAAGAGACCCGGTTTTTTTTTCTCTTTGTGGCTGATTTTACCCCTGTCATAGCGCACCTCAGTGTGACTTAGTTTACTTCGTTCTTCAAATTATGTTAAATGAAATATCCTGAATCCATCATAGTGCTCGAATGTCTTGAAAATGTAGTTTAGTCAATGAAATATGCAATGCAATAAAGAATAAATGTAAATTTCATTTGGGCTATCAGAAAATGCCCCATTTCATGACATCTGTCTGAATGACATCTGTCAGAATGACATCTGTCAGAATGACATCTGTCAGAATGCCATCTGTCAGAATGCCATCTGTCAAAATGACATCTGTCAAATTGACACATCTGTTATAATGACGCATCTGTCAAGTGATATGGCAATACTCCAAGCAAATTATGGAAATGGGTGGAATGGAATTTAGAAGTGGATAAAGTAGGAATAGGGTTTGAAATGGCAATGGGCAGGCCACTTCGCTCGTAGAACTGACAACCGATGGAGAACAAAGGTTCTCGCGAGTGGCGACCACGAACCGGAAGACGCAGCGTAGGCCGCCCTAACTAGGTGGACTGACAATCTGGTGAAGCCGCGGGGAGCCGATGGATGCAGGAGGCGAGCAGTCGCTCTAAGTGGCGCTCCCTGGGGGAGGCCTATGTTCAGCAGTAGACGTCTTCAGGCTGTTAATGATGATGATGATGATGATTATGATGATGAAATTAGGAAAAAGACGAGATAAGAAGAGAGTACTAATAAGAAGTGAACAGTTTCCAAACCATTTCTAACAATAATCAATTATGCGCACATTCCTGTGATAGCACTGCGCTTGACGTATGCGCTTGTCCACCTATTGATAAAACTGATTCCATTAAATATCTTGGCATTATTATTGATGACACTCTTTCTTTCAAAAAACACATTTCCACTCTGGCTAACAGAATACGTAAGTTAATATTTGAGCTGCGCTATATTTCGGACAAAAAATTAATTATACAAGTATACCAAGCTCTGTGCCAATCTATTATTCAATATTGCATTACGTCTTGGGGTGGTGCACCAAAGACTACAATGTTACCGATTGAACGTGCCCAAAGAGCTATCCTGAAAGTAGCCACTTCCAGGCCGTTCCTCTTTCCTACTCGCGCTCTATATGAATGTTGCAATGTTTTAACTGTCCGTCAACTTTTCATTATGTACACTGTCCTAAAACAGCACACTACTCAGACTCATAATGCACTGCTTACTAACTCTAAGAGACGGAAAGATATTGTTTGTACGTCACTTTCTGTGTCAAAGTTTGTTTTCACAAACCGGTTCTTCTTTTTCCTAGGCCCTTTTTTGTACAATAAACTAAATAAGACATTAGCTATCTATGACCTCAACTATTTTAGCACTAAATTAATACTGTATAAGTATTTACAAGGTCTGACGTACGATCAGACCGAGTTACTGCTGCATATTGATAAATAAGTTTATGACGTAATTACGATTTTTGTTAAAATTTAAAATATGTTCACTGTTTAAGTAATTAATAGTAAATTAGCTTAAATATAATTTTATGTTTTACTTTTGTATGCATAAAATACAATTATAAGTTACTAATTATTCCCTATAAGCATGTATTTTCAGTTTTCAATGTTAAACATCTATTGTTAATAATTTCGTGTATCTCTAGTATCTTTTATAATAGACAAGCACTATGCCGCCTGTGACACAGGTTTATTCCTAGTACAGGCACCTCACTTTGTAAGACATAATATGTTTAGTTCCTAAGATTTATTTATTGTATTTCCATCATTTATGTAATTTTGAATAAATATTTATTATTATTATTATTATTATAGTTTAGGAACACGATAGCGCTCAGTTGTATATAACACTTTTTGCTAGAGCGGTCACCCAACATAGTAGTGACCGCAGCGAAACACTTGCTTAGCTCTACCGATCGGTTAGGAACGACTAGTTATGCTTTGCTATGAGCGCTACTCTAGGAAGTGGTGGTTTTAAAAGTTGTGAAATTAGGATGAAGATAAGCTAGGAAAGAAAATGGGTAACTTAGGGAATGGATAAGTTAAGAAGAGGACTAATCAGGAAGTGAACAAGTTTGGGAGTAGCGGCTTTGGATATCAACCAATTTTGGAAATAGACAATTTGAGAAGTGGATTAAACCAACTGTGGTTGTGGTGGATATAACTATGTATGGAAACGTCAGAACAAAGACAGCACTGACTTATGCAGAAGTACCAACAAAGACTCCAGTAAATGTTATTATCATCAACAACCTGAAGACGTCCACTGCTGAACATAGGCTTCCTCCAGAAAGCGCCACTTTAAGCAGCTGCTTGCCTTCTCTATCCATCAACTACCAGTGGTCATCCACCAGATCGTCGGTTAGTGGGTGGCCGCCTACGCTGCAAAGTAAGTGTAAGACCAGAAAAACATTAAAAATTTATGTTTGCCGACTAGAAAAAAGATATGATAAAATGCTTACAAGAACGTAAACGATATTTTGTAGATGGCATATTTAAGACACGCCCCAAGTGTTTTTGCCAAGCATACGCCATTCATGCTGATGTCGGATGAAAGAGTAACAAACTTACGTACTACTACAACACACATACAAAATTTCGCATTCATAATATTAATGTGATAATAAATTGTTTTTATGAGTGAACGTTTTTCTACCTGCCAGTACAATTTTACACTGTTTTTTTCTTCTTTCGATAGTGGTGCGAATGTCCCAATCAAAAATAAATACATAGGCGGTTCACACCGCGGTGTGAATCGCCTAAGTGTTAAAATAGCAGAGGTCGATTCACACCGCGGTGCGAAAGAGGCTATTCATTTAGGGCACTTGGGCGATTCACACCGTGGTGCGAACCACTCGTGGTGTGAAACGCCCCATTACCCCTGATGATGATGATGATGATGATGATTAAATTTGTGAAAGTTTTCTTTTCTAAACCATCGGTTACCATGTAAATTGTGTCATAGCCAGAGGTCTCCATACTTTAAAAGGTGTCCTTTACAAATGTAACGAAGATGTGTCTCCGAGATTGTACTAACTAATTGACCACGTGGCCGTATGTATCGTCCCGTGCAGCGCACATGTCGCGCGCGCGGCTCCGCGAGCGGCACCAGCACAACCTGCGCCGCAAGCTGCAGCTGCTCAAGCAGGAGCAGGGCGTGGACGCGGGCCCGGGCTCGGCGTCGGCGCCCGGGCCCGGGCCCAGCGCGCCCGCGCCCGCGCCGGCCCCGGCCCGGTCGCCGAGCCCCGCGCGCTCGCCCGGGCCGGAGGAGGCGGCGGCGAGCGAGGCGCTGTACTTGGCGGGGCGGTACTCGCCGGCGCCGGTCCCGATGGGCGCGCTGTCCCCCGGCACGCTGGTGTCGGAGCCGGCGGAGGACGCGCGGCGGCTGCGGTACCTGCGCGCGCGGCTGCACGCGGCGCACGCGGCGCCCCCGGGCCCGCCCGCCGCGCTGGAGGCGGCGCTCGGCCCGCCGGCGCCCGACGAGGCCGCCTTCAGCGTGGAGCACGCGCTGCCCGACCAGCCCTGCCTCTGGGCCGACAAGTACCGCCCCCGCAAGCCCAGATACTTCAACCGGTGAGCTTGCAACCTTCGCGGAACTTGTTATAGTACAGGTAGCCTGCTGTTTAGCAGGTTAATATTAATCTAAGTACTAACTAACTAAGAAGTAAGTACACTAGATATTATTGTTTCATTTTGCTTTTTTTTATATTTTATTGTTTCTTTATGTTTATTTGGAGAATTGTAAAAACTTTTTGTTACTTCGTTTATTTAATTAAGAGTCAGGTTGTAGACAAGTCTGTTTATTATATTCATGCTGTGTTTGCCTCTTAGTGGGTTATTACATAACACTTTATAATACTGCCACCTAGTTAATAAGACTTTACATAAAATGTATCAATCTGTTGGTAAACCAATAAAAAAAAAAAAAAAAACTGACTCGATTTCAAATTGCATAAAGCTTGATGGCTGCAAACAAAACTTAATGTAAACCTTTCGATGCGTTTCCCCGCAGGGTGCACACCGGATTTGAATGGAACAAGTACAACCAAACTCATTATGACATGGATAATCCCCCGCCCAAGATAGTCCAAGGATACAAGTTCAACATATTCTACCCCGATCTTATTGACAAGAATGGTACCCCGGAGTTTACGTTGGTGAGTTGCACTACATCTATGTTTGTTGTGCTATTAGAATAATTGTATAAAAAAAAATCACTTTATAGCTGCTGTTGTAACTAACCGTTTATTTACAGAAACCGTGTGCCGACAATCCTGACTTTGCTGTGCTACGATTCCATGCAGGTCCTCCGTATGAAGACATTGCATTCAAGATTGTGAACCGTGAATGGGAGTACTCATACAAGCGTGGCTTCCGCTGCCATTTCCACAACAACATTTTCCAGCTTTGGTTCCACTTCAAGAGATACCGTTACCGGCGATAGAAATGTTTACAAAATACTTATTGTATACTAATTTAATTTTATTAAAGAATATTCACTTAACACTGATCATGAACAACCTAAATAAAATGAACTGTGTAAAAAAACTCATTGTTTTTGTGTGTAGCACTTAAAAGTTCAGTAATTTAGGAAACAAACAAAATAAATATAAATTAAATATTAACAACACAGTTGCCTACTGACAATAGATTTATTTACAAACTATACATGGAAATTTACTTCATTCTGATTTCTTGTCTCCTGGGTTAACAACCTCTTCGGATGGGTTCCCACGAAAATTGGGGAATTGCTCCCACGGAGCTGCCAACTCAAATCTTCTAAACTCTTGTGCCAACTCCAGGGGCTCCAGCACCACACGCTTCTGTTCATCATCATAGCGCACCTCCACATATCCACTAAGAGGGAAGTCCTTTCTAAATGGATGGCCCTCAAATCCATAGTCTGTCAAAATCCTTCGCAAATCAGGATGGTTGGCGAAGAAGACACCATACATGTCCCATATCTCGCGCTCGTACCAGTTGGCCGCCTTGAAGACCTCGCAAGCGGAGTCGACCGGCGTCAGCTCATCGGTGTACGTCTTGACGCGGATGCGCGAGTTGTAGCGCAGCGACAGCAGGTTGTAGACGATCTCGAAGCGATGCACGCGCGACGGCACGTCCACGCCGGCAATGTCCACGAGGTTCACAAACTGCGCGCTGTGGTGGTCCTTCAAAAACTGCAGCACGGGGATAACGCCCTCCGCGGGGATCAACACTTCCAACTCGTTGCCAGAAGTCAGCTGTACTTTTTGCACGTACTTCGGCATGCAGTCTGCGATGTATTTGCCGAAGTCCACCAGCTGTGCTTTCTGCACAGGGTCTACTTTGGCAACGGTAGGTCTAGTCTCGATCTGGGGCGCCGCTTGATCGGTCTTCTTTGCTACTCGTTGAACGTTAGCAGGTTTTGCATTGTTTAAGACGACGCGCCCTAAGTTGTATCCCGCACCAATGGTGCGTTTTAAAAAAAAGGACATTGTAGTAGTTGAAAATATTCTATTTTTCCTTACGTAATTGTAAAAAAAAACAAGAGACAACCACAACAACAACCGCCACTCGTCAGTGTTGCCTACTTAAATTTTAAAAGTAGGTAGCCAGAAGCAAGATCAACCATTAATAAACAGCTACAACTGGCCAAAGTTTTTGATGGTTTTTTAATCAGTTAAATGGTTAAAACAACAATCAAAACATTATATTACCTTCATCATCAGAAACAAAAAAATCTCCCCTGGTTCATGTTGCGTAGGCTACTGAAAGCAGCACCAACTTAAGTGGTTTACCTGTAGTGGTTTACGTAGACTGTAAAAATTCCATTTTATTGAAACTGAGCTGAACTGATTACCTCATAAATTATTGCAGGAATTTTTCGTTTGTCTTGCTTGATCTTGAGCTGAGTGGATTGTGACATTTGTCATTGGTAGGTCCCTACTTCCAATCTGTTTCCAGATTTGTTTTCACCAAAAGCTGGCTGAAGCTCTTTCCACCTCACCATCGGACTAAGGCAACAAGGCCTTGGATAAAATAAAAGAGCAGATTTCATCATATATTCACTACAGAAAACAGACGGTCACTGTATGTGTTTTATCCTTCATCGAAGCCATAGTTGTAGCTTTTTTTTAATACTATATACGGGGCTAATACTTTAATACAACAAAGCTGTAGACAAACTGTAGATATAGATAGCTTAATAGCTAAATTGAATTTTTCGCAGCTGATGAAGTTGATATTTAGCTAAATCTAGCTATCCAAACTTTGACTTGGCAACACTAAATGACGCCCTATAATTTTTTACATGGAGGTATATGATTTTTTTTTCTTATATTTTGGCTTCACACATAGTGTATTTAGCCAGTGTCAAGTATTGTATATTTTCATCGAGTTTTAGAATATTTTACGTAGTCAAGTCATGTCTAAGTCATGCTCTAGTAAAGTGGTGGCAACTTTACAAGAAGCTTCTATGGAATTTTGGAAGCAACACGAAAAACCACGTTACACCACATTATATCACTTGACCACACTCATGCTCGTAATTCAGCACTTAATGCGTAAAACGCCACCAATTTTAAACATTAACACTGGAAAAAGCACAAGTTTTGAGAAATAATACAATGCAACGACGTGAACTTTTTCACATTCCCGCCAAAACTCCGAGGTATATGATTCTATGTTGATTAGTCCTGTGTCGATCGTGATTGACCGAATCAAAATAATCGAATCATGCCCTCTCGTGACCGACCAAGTCGTTCAATCGTCAAAGACCCGGGTTCTTCTTGGGACCGACTGAGTGAGTGAGACTGACTGCACGGAGACCGATCCGTGACCGACCGAACAACCAGCACAGCGGCGCGGTATCACTTCAAACTGAAACGACGTAAGTTTAATAACAATTATTGTGAAATCAACCTTAAGCGCAGGTCAATAAAGTACAATTCCGCACTGCATTGGTTTTCGAGACCGATGACTGATCGACGTGATTGAATCTTTTGACTCGGTTAAATACCAATTATTCTGAAATCAACCTTAAGCGCTTACATATAAAGTACTTTTCCGCATTGCCTTGGTTCTCGAGACCGATGACCGACGTTTTGATCGAATCTTTTGACTCGGTCACTTGGCTAGTCAATCACGAACGACAGAGATCAACGAAAATGAACGACCGACACAGGACTAATGTTGATGATTTTTTATTATCAATTTCAACTCTTGGTTAATGGCCTTTGTGGAGAGGTGACCACAATTTTGCCAGTGTCACGTGGACTAAGATAGAACATCAAACGAAGATTGTTCAGTGAGATATTTTGGTACACGTAGGTAATGAGTATGAAGACTGGAGGTATAAGGAGAGAGCCAATGTCTGCCAATGTGGCAGTCTCTCTCTGTCTAATACACGAATCGTCGCATAGAGTATGCGAGAAAGCGACTGAAAGTACGGCAACGTCGCCTTACCTCGCACCGCGTATCATGTTGTGACACACCAGTCTGTCAAAAAATTGAAATGAGAGAGCATAAAAAGTGAAAATATAGTGATTATATTGTGATTTGGGCTAAATATTACGACACTAGTGAAACTGTGTCGTGTTGTGCTGTATTTTGTGCATCAACAATAACCCGAGGAGTCGAAGGAAATCCAGGGGTCTAGCAAAGATACCAACCACTAACGCTAACGCCAAACGCTAACTCCAAAACTGTATTGAAATGACATTAGCTGTGGAAAAGTAAACGATTTCCAAAATGTCATCCTAGTACATTTTGGAGTTAGCGTTAGTGGTTGGTATCACTATACAATACCTACCACCATTTTTGGCGTTAGCGTTAGTGGTTAGTATCTTTGCTAGACCCCCAGAATCTTCATTTTATGCGTAAGTGTCTACTGGTTATTTTTTTGCTAAATATTGAAAATTCGAAGTAAATATGCATTTCACATTAAAGATATACGTTTTTGGCATCGTATAAATACCATGTGATTGCAATGACTGAAAGATTTAACGCTTTAATTGATATTATTGGGATGGGGATATTACGCCTCTCAAATAGTGATGTACCCACACTGCCCATTTGACTTTGTCGATATTCTTAAATCTCACACATTAGCACAAAATTACATTGGTTTTAGAGAGAGTAAAAAGTAGAAAGCTTTCTCTACGCTCTTTTGCTAAAAGTGGCTGAATGGATTTAGATCAATGTGCAATCGAAAAATTTTTACGAAAAAAGAATAAATCATATATATATAATAATAATATATACGCATAATAATTTTAAAAATAAAATTGGACTGAGTACAGAGCCCTGTGGGAGTCCTTTCCATACTGTTCTGGGTGACAAATAAGTATTATCAGGAGAATTTATTAAAACAGTTGTAGCATGCTCACTTCCACCGCCATTCCAAATAATCATCATCATCAACCATCCTTCTTTATACTGTCTGTATTTGTTACCTCCTTTACAGCTACGTACCTAGATAAAAAAGAGAAAAGAAAAAGACTGGCGGTGGACACCTGAGAGACGGAAAAAAATCAGAGCTTGGACGAGGCGCAGGTCGGCAGAAAAGCGAGAGAAGGTGTCCTGTTGGCAGTCTGAAGACTTCGATCTTCACTCGGAGGCATATCCTGCTCCATCATAAAGTGGATCAAGCACCACCTTCGCACCTACCTCATATTGAGAGACTGAAGCTGTGCTACCTGGATCCAGCCGCTCCCTCTGACGTAGAGGTCGTAGAGCCCATCATACCAGCTCAAGACCTAGACGAGAAACCGGCCTTTCCGCTTGTCTTCACTCCACCGGTTACGTAACCTATCCCTTGACTACGTACTCCCTCCATCCCTGGTGTTCAACTCGTATACCATACCTGTGCCGTGCTAGCCATTAGAAACTATAAACTATTCTTCCGTATCTCTTTATATTTATTATATCTTACTGTTTACTCTAACGTGCTCTTTCTTTCAGTGCTACTCTACTCTCCTATATAACTACCTCATGTCGCCGTCTCCCTCCAGGGTCTGATTAGGTAGGATTAGGACCTAGTCAGGCATCCTAGGACCCTGGGCGGAGCCGTAACGTGACACAGTTCTTTGAGCCAGAAAACAGCAGATGAAACGAGTTATCTTTACAGGAATGCTCAGCTGTAACAATTTGTTTCTGAGTACCGGAAGAACAACATTATCGTAAGCAGCCGCAATATCAAGAAAGACTCCCACAAGATACCCTTTATTTTTGAAAGCAAGGTTAATTTCTGTAGTTAAAATGCTGAGACTGTCGAAAGTGCTCATGCTCATACCCTTTCTAAAGCCAAATTGTGATTTGGCCAGGAGACCTTTATTTTCCGCAAACTATTCGAGTCTATTTTTGATTAGATGTACAGCTATTTTGGCCAGGACGCAGGAGAGAGCAATAGGTCTATGGGAGTTAGGATCAGAAGGATTTTTGCCTGGTTTTAATACAGGGTTAACTACTTGACTTTCCCAGGGATCAGGGATAAGTCCTTGATCATAGAATGTATTGATTAGATCCAGTAAGTAACGTTTTGATTTTTCCGGAGATTTAGTGATAAAAGAATATGGAATACCATCCAGGCCTGGAGAGGAATCTACTAGGCCATCCAAAGCAAGTTGCAGTTCGACAAAAGTAAATAAACCATCAATATTGTTAGGAGAAGGGGATGGGAAATTAGGAATGTTGAATGAGAAGAACATGTGAGCAAAAGGGGGGGCAAGTTTGTTTGCAAAAGCTTCTAGTCGAGGAAGGATCATTTGATGTTAAATTGAGATAGTAGTAATAGCCTCTGAATTTACGAATTTGTTTCCATACTAAAGAAGGGGGTGTGGTAGATGACAGGCTTTCGCAGTAATTGTACCATCCATCTTTGCAGATAGTACCTTTCTGGATTTTGCGGCAGATTTTTGATATCTGAGAAAATTAGACATAGTCATAGAACAGTTGTATGAAATTTCAGCTTCATTACGGTCGTGAACTACTCCTGAGCATTCCGGGTCCCACCAAGAAGGGGGGGGGGGAAAGCTCTATTACCCCTAGGTTTTTTAATGGGAATGTGTTGATTCGCTGAAGAAAGTAAGGCATCTACAAACTGTTGATAACCAGAAAGAAGGTCTGATATAGGGTGGGGGATCAGTTTTTTTTTTTTTATAACATGGACAGACAAACAAGCAGACGGCCCGCCTGATGGTAAGCAGTTACCGTCGCCTAATTTATGTTCTAAAGAAGAGGAGAAGGATTCCCAGTTAGCTCCTGACAGCTCCTCTTTGGGGAAGTTTGATCAAAATAAGGTAGTGATCACTGCCGTAAGATAAAGGAAGGACCTCCCAAGAAAGCATAGAAGAGAGAGATGGAGAGCAAACTGTGAGATCAACTGCACTAGGATTTTGTGTTGGTAAAACTCTTCTTGTAGGAGATCCGTTGTTAATGACACAAACATTTGCCTCATCAAAGATTTCCAACAGGGAACACCCAAACAAAACACAAGTGGAAGAACCCCAAGAAGTGTGGTGGGCATTAAAGTCTCCCATTATTACAATGGGTGGAGGGGCAGAAGAAATAATGAAGAGAATGTCAGGGATTAAGGAGGAGTGTGGATGAGGGATGGAAATAAACGTAATGTTAAAAATTCTCACAGCATCAGCATTTATTTCTGTGCTGTGAGCAGGTAACCATACCAGAGAGAAGGACAGATTACGTTTGACAAGTAGGGCACAACCTGCATACCCATCCTGGCGGTTATCCCTAAGACACGAGTAGCCTGAAACTCAATAATGAGATCCAGGAACAAACCATGTCTCCGAGATGGCCACCAGGATGGGTGCATACTTTCTAATTAGAAAATAGAGGTCATGAGTCTTCAGACGAAGACTTTTGGCGTTCCATTGTAATATCTGGCTGTGATCCATTATGACTAATGAACGATGAGAGTTGGGAGATCATATGGGCAACGTTGGGCGGTAGATTTATGGAATTTTGGGAAATAATGCTGATAATCATAGTCAGCAGTTGAACTAGCAGCTTATCTTGGGATTCTTCACGGGAAGAGAGGAAGATTGGGACATTTGGGGGGCAAATCCATTAGGTAAGGAGGAGGGGACTTCTGAGATGATGGCTTGATGCGCTGCCTTATCATAGGACTTACCAAGAGGGGCTCTAGGGCGTGCGCTTCGGACTACGGTTTTACTGTATGATTGTATATGCTGAGGGGGCTGGGTAATGGTAGAGGAGTGCGGGCTTGTCTGTAGATGGTCAGGTTGAGTCTCTTTAACTACAGGCAGCTGCTTCTTCATAACAAACTCCGTCTCTAGACATAACAGTCTTTATGGACTTTTGTCAGTTTTGCTCAGGGCAGGTCCTACAAGTTGAAAAATGGTTTGCAGAACAATACAAACATGTGGACTCGGTTTCAGGGATAAGACAGTCATCGCCTAGATGGGGTTGGGCACAGCGATAGCACCTGGGCTTGGAGCGGCACTGAGCCTTTATATGTCCAAAACGGCAGGAGGCCATACATTGGATGGTAGGGTATTGATAGGTCTCTACTTCTAGAGAGGAGCAGTCTGAAAACACACGAGTGGGTAGTTGTTGGCCTCTGAAAGTAAGTACAACAGTTTGAGTAGGTTCTCAGACTGTGTTGCCATCTACTTTGTTCTTCCTATTAAGGCGTCTTGCTTTTAGGATGCTAGTGCAATAGCCGGGAACTTTCACATACTCAACAAACTCTTCCATAGACCAGTCCACAGGTACCCCGCGGACCAGGCCCATCCTGGTAACATTAATGTTGGGATAGTAGCCTCGTACTTGTACGCTTACAGCATGGGGTTATTTAAGAACTTGTTAGCACCAAAAGCGGATTTGAATTGAACAGAAATCTTATTCCCTCCAACCTTCTTCACTCCATCCTGGCATATAAACTCGATCTTGTTGTATGATAAAAACTGGCCAAATCTAATAGGACCAATCGACGTACCTGAGGCTGGATCGCGTTCTACTCGCGACACGTGCACGATGTACGGGCCTGCATCAGTTGTTTCGTAAGCCCTTATGCCGAGAATCGACATAGCTGGGTGGGTATATACAGTCTGAATAGAAGGTGAAGCTGTTTCAGTGTTCACTATTGTTTTTTTGATAGGGCCTACTGGCTCATTCTCTAAATGACGCTTTTTGGAAGAGGACGGGGAACCGGGACCCGGGGGGTCCGGCGGCTCATCAGAGGAAATGGACTCCATTTCTCCTGATTTGCAGCTGCAACTATAAAATACACTTACCACCACCTACTTATTGGTAAAATATAGCTCAGAGCTGAAAACTAGATCGACAAAGGGATTTTATCACACATTTTGACCGAACTCACTAGCACGTGTATCTCCTATCACACCGGGCTAGCGACCCCCGCTAATGAATTCAATTACACCCAGTATATTGACAATCTATGTCACTGTCAGCTGTCATACATAGAGAAATCGTGACAGTGACATTGGCCGTATTCCGATTCACGCTTTAATCGATAATATCGATATTAACGCGCTAAAAACGCCTACCGAATGGCTGTGAGTGCGACCATGATATCCCTTGTAAACGTCATGACCGAGCGTTAGGGATTTTGCTAGACCCCCATCTGCCCCCCTATTACGAAGGAGCCAGCAGCGAGGCTGACGCGCGTCTGCCGCTCAACTGCTTTCAAAATTGTATGAAAATTGACAGCAGTTGAGCGGCAGACGCGCGTCAGCATCGCTGCTAGCTCGTTCGTAATAGGGGGGCAGAGCTAACTAGTAACGCTCACGATACGATCACTACATTTTTTTCACGTTCGGACTATTTTTCGTTTGGACACGTGCCCCCCTATTACGAACGAGCTAGCAGCGATGCTGACACGAGTCTGCCGCTCAACTGCTGTCACTTTTCATACAATTTTGACAGCAGTCAAGCGTCAGACCCAGCGCTGCTAGTTCCTTCGTAATAGGGGGGCTGATGGGACCCCATCATATTGGCTGTCAACAGACGATCGATTCGATATCGATACTTGATAGTCGGCTATCACAGATTAGAGAAAAAAAACTACTATCGGCTATCGATCAGCATCACAGAATACTTTTCTACATATGGATCAGCATTATAAAAATGTACTCGGTGTTTCTCCTAGTCTGTCTGTGGTTTTTAACTTTTTTGTGTTATTTTTTTTGTTTTATTGGAGAATACAAAAGTACTCTGTGATCAGTATCTCTAACTAGTTTGTGTCTTTGGAGAAAAAAAAGCCGTGAAAAAAACAAAAAAATCATCTAACGGAATTACATACAAAAAATCAAGAAAATTAATAATTATTTTAAATGTGATGTGGGTAAGAAAAACGCTTCTTTTCTTGTTGCAATGTATGTGAATTTTGATCCGGGATTTAGAATCAGATAATACAGGATACAGGTAAAAAATAGCATCACTGCAAAATGCGGCGGAGTGACCAAGGCTGAGGCGAAAATAATAATCCATCCATTCATCAAGTGTCTTTTTCGCGATTTCTATTTAAGTACATGCTGATTAATTCAAAATTACATCTATTTGATCTAATACACAAGTTAAATATTCAGTTCTGATAGAGCCATCGTTCTGATATTTCTTTTCGTTATTAGAACGTCACAATCTGTATTTCAAGTTTATTACAAGGAATCATGGGTGTGCTTTTGTGTTTTGCTGGTAGTATAATTGGTAAACATTTGAAGATTCGGATCAACTTATGACGGTAGGTAGAATGTATATTATGCGTGATATATTATGCGTTGTATAAGTTACGGTAATTATTGACAGAGTGAAAAGATGTGAAGATGGAGAAAGAGTTAAAAGATCTGAAGTCGGTGCTGCGGTCGATCGTGGTGTCGAGCCCTGCACAGGTGGATGTGCGCTCGCTGCAGCGCGACTACCGGAGCATGATGGGTGCACCCATTCCTATCACCAAGTATGGCTACCGAGATGTACTGGCATTTCTCAAGGAAAGATGCAATGACTGTTTTCTAGTGAGTATTCTTTGATATGATTTGATCTGTTCATATTCAAATAGTTATTGGATTGGTATAATAAGTACCTTAGTTAGGTCTTCATTCTAGCATAGCAACATATTTGAGGGTGATAAATAAAGAAATGCTAACATGCTCCACTAAAACATGATTTGTACTTGTTGGCTTGTTTATGAACTAAAACAGGGGCATGTGGCCAGGGGGTGCTAAAACTGAAGAAAATGGCTGAGTGAGAGAACTATTAAACATGCTAAATTACTCAAAATAAACTGACTGACATGAAAAGCAAAGGTTCAGTAGTTATCATTACATGTTAGCTATTTAATAGGTAGATAAATAGAACTATTTTCTTTGGAAATAATTGAAAAAATTGCAAATTGCACATATTTAATTGACCTAAAAAGAGGGGCATTTTTTATGCATGTTAATAGTGGTACCTTCATACTCAGGAGCTTGATAATCAGTTTTAGGAAAAAGAAGAACTGGTTTGTGAAAACAAACTTTGACACAAAGTGACGTACAAACAATATCTTTCCATCTCTTAGAGTTAGTAAGCAGTTTGTTATTAGTTTAACTCATGTCAGCTTTAAAATACTGAACACATTGGTTGCCTGTTGATCATCAGCTATTGTCAACCAATGAGTGTATAATATTTGGTAAGTTAAAAAAGGTCTAATGATTTTTCTTTCTTACCACCCCTTATTATGGATTTGCATGTATTAACTCTTGTGTACATTCACATTTAGGATATCTACTTGTGCTAATATTATCTCATTGTATACATATACAACACAATTTAACCAACATCAGCTTCACAATCAGGTTGCCTAGTCCACCCTGGAGAGGTGTACTCTAGAATTCTTCATTTTGAAATAGGTTTTAATATCAGTAAGTTTATATTAGCAAAAAATAAAGGTTATTTTTATCATAGATGTATTGTTGTATATTATATTTATTCAGTTGGTAGAGCGTCAAACAGACTCAATGGCTGCTGTGAAGTAAGCCCCCACTGCTTACCTCTTCCTGCGCACATCTAATTTTTGCTCCTGCACAGCGTTTTGCGCCGACTTCACAGCCACCATTAATGTTGAATAGCACCCTACCCTGCCTGACAAGAATCAAGTTAATAGTAATGGGAATCTGTTTGCATAGTTCCAGGGTATGCCCAGTAACCCAGTGCTCACCCTGATTGTACCGGACACATTGAAGCACATTGATCAGTTTGTGCAGAAACAAAAACCTTCAGCTTCAACTAAAATGTAAGTCTATATGTAACAAATTGATATGACTCAAAACTCCATGTCAGAGATACAAAAGAAAACAGGAAGAGAAACAAACAAGACATCAGCAAATTAAATAAAGGACTTTTTTGCTGGCAATGTATGCTTATCATATTATCACACATTAATAAAATGAAAGTTACAGTTTGCCATGCTTTGCAGTGACACACAAACACTGATGTTCATCACACAAATGTATGTCTTGGGTGGGAATATTTTTTCTCTGATGACAATTATTTTGTTTCTTACAGGAAAGGCAAGAGAAGAAGTGTCTTTGAAATGGTTCCAAAGCCCCCTACTTATAGAAAGCCCAATATGGTCTACGAAACATTTGATCGAAATCATGTTTCAAGGCAACACTTAAATAACACACAACCAGAAGTGAAGCCACCAGATATAATGAGTGAACAAACAAATAAAATAAATAACACACAATCAGTGCTAAGGCCACCTGATATGAAGAGTGACCAAACAAATATCTTGCAATTAGTAGTAAGGCCACCTTATATGAAGAGTGACCATACAAATAATTCTCAATCAGTAGTAAGGCCACCTTATATGAAGAGTGAACAAATAAATACTTCACAATCAGTAGTAAGGCCAAATTATATACAGAATGAACACATAAACATAACAAATAATACCCAGTTTGCAGTGAGGCCATTTAATATAAAGAGTGACCAAATAAATAAAACAAGTAACACACAACCGGTAGTAAGGCCACCCGATGTAAAGAGTGAACAAGCAACCAAACCAAATAACACATATAAAACATACAATAGCACTAGGGATTTAACCGAGAGTACCTCATCTACACATGATTTATCGAGTAACGGACATGTTAATTCAAATTTGCATGCGGCAGAGAACATCAGCAACGGGGACAACGTTCGCAACTTCTTCAAGAAAAGATTACCAATGTACAACAGCTCGCAGTACTTGGACACCGAGCCTTGCGGGGAAGCTGACAAGAGTTCTTCCAAGGACGACAATGACTCGGGAAGGCAGACGTCTTCCAGTAAGTTTACTTCTGCTGCATATGTATGTACATTTCTGGTGGAGCTGCAGTACAGCACAATGCTCGCTTGCAGGTCACAGCAGCACCAAGCAGGCCCAGCTGGAGGAGCTCAAGTGTGAGATATACGAGCTGATCCGGGAGCACGAGCACGGCGTCCTGTGCACCGACCTCATGCGCCTCTACAGGTGGGTGTGACGGGACGGGACTTAGCGGGGGACCCAATAGGTGGACATGTCCGCAGGCTAGTCTGCAGACATGTTCACTGTACCTCGTTACCATAGGTCTGTGCAATATTTGCTAGTGTAGGATCGTTGCAGTCAGTCTGGCAGACTTGCTCGTGGCTTCTCAGCGTGATATCATTTTGTATAAATGTATGTAATAAAATAAAATGAATTTTAATGAAAATCAATTATTGTATAGGTCTTCTGGTTCATCATTTTCTAATTTTTGGAGCAAATTAATATGGTAATACTGATTTATTTTTTTAAATTATTCTTTGCTTTACTTCCTTAGTAATAGAGTGGTTCACAACTGGAACAGGCTGCCTGAAGAGGTCATTGCTTCCACCTCCGTGAACAACTTCAAGAACAAACTCGACAACTGGTTACAAGCTAACAAACTATCACTGTTGCAAAACTAACTTTAGAAGTGAATCCGACACTGTGGATATAGACACATCAGCAGTAATGCTGCTTGTCTATCAACCAATAATAATAATAATAATAAGTTCTTTTCTTTTTCTTCCCATGTAAGAGTGTCATTACAGCACCAGAAATTGTGATTTTTCTTCATCTCGTTGTCATCGTAACAATTAAACCGTGTAGCTGGTTAAAACAACAAACCCGGTGTTGCGGCGGACATGTCCGTACCAACTGTCCGCGGACATGTCCGTACCAACTGTCCGCGGGCATGTCCTAACGGGCGTGGCGGTTGCAGGGAGCGGTACGGGCGCGAGCTGGGCTTCCACCGGTTCGGGCACAACAACCTGAACAGCCTGCTGTGCGGCATGCAGGAGCGCGTGGCCTTCTCGGGCGGCGCGGGCGGCGTGCGGCTGCGCGCGGCCCGCTCCCCCGCGCCCCGCGCCCCCGCGCCCCGCGCCCCCGCGCCCCGCCCGCGCCCCGCGCCCCCGCGCCCCGCGCGCCCCGCGCCGCGCGCCCCGCCCGTCGACCCGGACGACGCGCTGCCCGGGATAGACTTCGTGAGTACCCCCGCCGGCGCGCCACTCACGGAGCCGTGTCCGCAGGTGCCGCGCCCGCCCCGCCACCCGCTGCTGGCGCGCTTGCTGCGTCTCGCTCGCACCCGCCAGGTACGCCCGCCGCCGGGTGAGACCCTCCCCTCCGTCGGCACGTGTATCTCGCTACCTCTACCCTTGTGGCACGCGCTTTGTTCTCGGCTTTGTAATGTATTTATTAGGCGCGTTGTATGGGTTCTGAATTTCAGACGGACCCAGCTGATTTGCAGCCTTCGCACGAATGTTTAAACTCAACATGTACGTGTTGCCATCTAAGATCGGACGTACCATCTGCCTCTTTTAAATCTTTTTTATGCAATTAGGTGGAGTTGACGCAGCATGTCCTTGTCTTTCTGTTAGCCATCATCCAACTCAATCCATATTTCTGCCACCGGTTTTGTGTTTCGCGCCGTAATTATCTATCAGTAGATTAGAAATTTCATTTTCCTTTATTTTTTTTTATTTATTAGTATTTATTTTCAATTCGCAATGTTATTTGTCGTTCATGCCATTTACAATTGTTTGTGATGACATATGGAACTGAAACGTGGTCTCTTACTGTTGGCTTCATTAGTAAGCTCAAAGTCGCGCAACGAGCTATGGAGAGAGCTATGCTCGGTGTTTCCCTACGAGATAAGATCCGGAACGAGTAAATCCGCAGAAGGACTAAAGTGACCGATAATTATAGCCCTTAAAGTGAGCAAGTTGAAATGGCAATGGGCAGGCCACATCGCTCGCAGAACTGACAACCGATGGGGAAGAAAGGTTCTCGAGTGGCGACCACGAACCGGAAGGCGCAGCGTAGGCAGACCCCCTACTAGGTGGACCGACGACCTGGTGAAAACCGCGGGGAGCCGATAGATGCAGGAGGCGAGCAGCCGCTCAAAGTGGCACTCTCTGGGGGAGGCCTATGTTCAGCAGTGGACGTCTACGGGCTGACAATTGTTTAAAGTTGAAATGGAAAAATGTGGTACAGGAGCCAAGCAGCCGTTCTGTAGTTAGGAGGGATGTGGGTAGGTAGGTGCAGTACGCGAGCGGGCTTGGTTGCAGGACCCGGACGTGTTCCCGGCGGACTGCATGCACTTCATGGAGTCCATCCCGGCGCTGGCGCTGGGCGGCGTCCGTGCCGGCGCCATGCTGCCCGTCGCCGTCGGCGAGGTCTACTCGCCCTCGCACTTCTGGCTGCAGCTGCTCGGGGACCTCCACAGCGGGGCCATGGACCGCCTTATGGACGAGATGGCGTGAGTATACTTGCCCTCGCACTTCTGGCTGCAGCTGCTCTAGGACCTCCACAGCGGGGCCATGGACCGCCTCATGGACGAGATGGCGTGAGTATACTTGCCCTCGCACTTCTGGCTGCAGCTGCTCGGGGACCTCCACAGCGGGGCCATGGACCGCCTCATGGACGAGATGGCGTGAGTATACTTGCCCTCGCACTTCTGGCTGCAGCTGCTCGGGGACCTCCACAGCGGGGCCATGGACCGCCTCCTCTATCTTAGCTTTTTGAATTAACCAGTTGAAATGGCAGTGGACAATCCAAATATAGTTCGTGGAGTTTTTGTTTAAAAAATGATGTCTTTTCTCCTTCTGCGGCTAGTTTCTTCTAGTATTTCTTTAGTAACAAAAGAATGCTGCCTATTAACTGCTGCTTTGATGAATAACTGGCTGCCAGTAAACGATGCGAGCGTAACGTTCCAGCGAGTACTACACGAGCGGCGCGGGGAGGTCCCGCGTGCTGGCGCGCGGCGCGCTGCGGCCCGGCCACTACTGCAGCTCGCTCTACGACGGCGACTGGCACCGCTCGCTCATCGTCAAGCTGCTCGACTCCGACACTGTCAAGGTAACCTTACTGCCTTACATACTGCTGCTAGGGAAATTGTGTGTGTTCTATACTCGGAACGCGTATAAGACTGTACCCGTCAACTCTCTATTGCCTTCTAAATTGTAACTGTAAACAACTTGTTCTGATGTCTGTAGTCTTTATTGTTACAAAATAAGTGATTTCGTGCCTGCATGATCTAGTTTTTTATAACAGTACTTTCGAAGCGAGCTCGGGCGCTACTCGTGTCGTGCAACCATGTGATCCAAACTATCGGAATCCGATGCGAGCGGAGAGTGTGTGCGTGTGGGTGTATGTGTGCGTGTGTGTGCAGGTGCGGCACGTGGACTACGGCACGGTGGACACGGCGAGCGCGAGCAGCCTGCGGCCGCTGCTCCGGCGGTGGGCGGTGCTGCCGGCGCAGGCGGTGTGTGTGCGTGTGGGTGTATGTGTGCGTGTGTGTGCAGGTGCGGCACGTGGACTACGGCACGGTGGACACGGCGAGCGCGAGCAGCCTGCGGCCGCTGCTCCGGCGGTGGGCGGTGCTGCCGGCGCAGGCGGTGTGTGTGCGTGTGGGTGTATGTGTGCGTGTGTGTGCAGGTGCGGCACGTGGACTACGGCACGGTGGACACGGCGAGCGCGAGCAGCCTGCGGCCGCTGCTCCGGCGGTGGGCGGTGCTGCCGGCGCAGGCGGTGCGCGCGCGGCTGGCGGGGCTGCGGCCGGGCGCGGGGGGCCGGCGCTGGCCGCACGCCGCCGCCGCGCACCTGCTGCACCTCGTGCGCGACAAGCACTTCGTCGCCAACGTCGTCGCGGTCGATCCTGAGGTACGTACCACCACCGCGCGACGGTATACGTATGTACATACACGATGTACGCCAATTTATGGCATGCCAGCATTCTTCGGAGGTGATGGAACGCAAAGCAGAGGTATTGCACGAACTTCACTTCACTTATTAATGCTGGCGTACCTCAGAGGTCTTTTTTTTCGCCAACACTATTCATACTCTACGCAACGCAATCAACGATCTATTCAAACCTGGCACCGTTGAGTATGCAGATCACGATACTTGTTAAATGATACTCTATTCCATACAAATGCTAGACAACCCCGAATTAAAATAAAAACTTCATTACCATCAGCACGATGACGTCCACTGCTAACGCTTCTTTGAACGGCTACTTACCTGTTCCATCCTACGTCTCTATTGATCAGGGCGTCGGTGCTCCTAATGGGCTCGCTTACTCTACGGGCTCTGGTTTACTATCACCACTCTAGAAATTTTTGCGCTCATCCATTCTTCGAATATTGGTTAGTTAACTGAAGAAAAATTCATATTAGGAACAGTATTTCCTAAAATCTCTTGTAACCGATCGCCGTGTGTCCCGCAGGAGGACATAATCGAGACGTTCCTGATCGACACGAGCGGCGCGGAGGACGTGTGCGTGACGTCACAGATGATCCGCGCCGGACACGCGGACGGGCGCGCGGACTCGGCGCTGCGGGTGAGTGTGCGGACAGTCGCGCGCGCGCCGCCGCCCCGGGTGGACGTGCGCGCGCTCGCCGGCGGCATCCTCGGCTTCCACCGCGGGGACGACGCGAGCGATGTCTCCGCCTCCGCCTCCGAGCTGGTGGACGTGCCCGCGCGCCGCATGTCCTCCTGGGAGCCTCCCCCCTCCCCGCCCGACTCTCCGCCCGTTACTTCCCCCCCGGCCACGGAGTGCAGCGCGGTGACTGCGGCGTCGGTGTCGTCCCGGTACCTCGCGCGCATGTACGCGCTGCACAAGCTGGCGCGCCGGCTCGATGTCGCCTCGCTTGTGTCGCGCCCCGCCCCGATTTCCTCACCTCCGGCAACGGTGACGTCACGCGCAACCGAACTCTCGCCGACCACGCTAGTAGTGTCACCTTCCACGTCGATAGCGTCACCTCCCATGTCGGTAGTGTCACCTCCCGCGTCGGTAGCGTCACCTCCCATGTCGGTAGTGTCACCTCCCGCGTCGGTAGCGTCACCTCCCATGTCGGTAGCATCATCGCCCACGTCGGTAGCGTCGCCGCCGTCGGCCGCAAGCGTGGCCGCCAGCCGCTTGCTACAGCGCAAGTTAAACCTTGTGCGGAACTCTTCTACTTTGTTCAATTAAAAGATTGTCGATTCTCCATCCGGGCTTGCTCCCAGAAAGTAAATTAGACGCCACAATCGAATTAACTTCTTTTCTTAAGGATCTTAGGTTTTTTCTTATTTAAATCGTATATAGGATCATGAATGTAGCTTTATTAGACATTGCGAAACCTAGGATATCGCCATGACGAAGCAAGAAAAAATAAATTTCATAAACTACGAACCTTTATCCGCTCGTACTTCCCGTATTCATATGAACTTGACTTATTAAATATTTGTTTAATTTTTATTTGTACTGATTTAGCTTGCTAAACTTTTTCGTTGATTAAATATGTATTGGATTGGAAGAATCGGCCGATGTATTATAGCATAGTTTGTGCAGCTTGACTTTCTCTTCCATTCGCTTCTGTCACTCGCCACACATCGGCACATCCCTCGCTCTGACTAAAGTTTAGGTCTTTGAAGAAAATCCGACAATGGCGGTTGTGAATTTTGAATTTATTTTTCAAAACTAGTGCATCTTGAGCTTTAATGTGTAATGAGGGTGGATTATTATCCGTTAAGTGTTCGTGAATGTGCACGAGTGTTGGCAAATGGTTTCAAGATCATAAAACCATGCATTTTCGTGTATGCTTCAACGGCCTTTTTTAGAGCCTTCAGTAAGATTTCCACCATTTTACTGTTGGCGTTTTGACTGACAAAATATGACTGGCTTGACATAACCATACAAATTTTACTTATTTGACATTGGCAGAATTATTGCAAAAAAGCGATAGAAAGCCATTAAAGAAGAAGCATTAGACTTAAGGTTAGCGAACAGCCGCATTCCTATACATTATAAAAAATAGTTTTGTGTGAAACTTTATTATTTCAAAGTTCCGAGTGATACTACAACTGTAATGTGCGGCCGTGTCGCTTAACATCAGGTGAACGACGGGCTCGTCACGACATTCATTCTCATAAAAAAAATAATAGAATGGTAGATATTTGATAATGTTTTGAAAGAGCCCCGGTTAAACTGACCTGAAAAATTAAGAATTAATACTTTTATATTTTGTGATATAGGTATTGATCAGAAATCCAAATAAAATATATTTGATATATTTACCGTAAAAAATTATAATGTTTCATGCGCAAAATTGCTGTAAAAATGCATTTATTGCATTGTCTTTTAAACTTCAATAAGTAAATAAAATAAATAAAAAATAAACACTATTGTTCTACAAAAACGAGAGAACAAAGACCATTGGTTGTGTGGTGTATCACATGTAGCAGCAAGAGCAAAATACTTTAAAGCTAAAGTAGTTCAGCGAGCTATGGAAAAGGTTATGCTTGGAGTTTCTCTGAAGGATTTAATCAGAATGTAAATTATTTCATAGACATCTAAAGCACATACTCGAGCCATTTTGTTGCATGAAACACCCATAAACCGTTTCGTTCTTAAAACGTTTCGTTTATCGTTGAACTTAACCTTAATATAATATTATAACCTAAATATATTATTTTAAGTGGTAAATGTTGAATAAACGGTACCGATATACCTTATTCGTATTTTAAATATCACGACACGATTTGAAAGCAAGGAGACCGTTTGGTTGACGAAATTTGGACGATCAGCGTCCAGCCTCTGATCATGCCAGATTGAGGGCTGCTTTTGTTTATGAAATGCATAAAGCTAGAATTTGCCGCACAGCGCCTGATTCATGCTCTGGAGGAGCCCCGCCTTGACTATGAATTCCAGTGTAAATCTGCCTTTTGTTAGATCCTGCTCTGTTCTTTGTAATTTCGTATGACTGTCTCGTTTTGTTACTACGCCCTCTGCCCACGAAAGTGATTCGTGTTTGTCGAAGAATTTTGTTCACGAGCTATCAACGGGCTTTATAATCTTTGATTAGAACAGTAACAAAAACACTCTTGACTAAACTAAGCATATAAAGTATATCCTATTATGTATGCTATACCCCTTTTTTTTGTTTTCTTTGTTTTGCTGATGATGGACTATGAGATAAAACCAAAATCTCCTCATTGGACTTCACTAAGGAATGGCTGTTTGTGTTTAGGGGTCCGTGGAACTGACCCTGACCGTGCACTTTTAAGATATCCGATGGTTTGGAACTCCAGATCAGAGTTTTCTATTCTGCATTGTGCCGGATTGCTTGCGCCAGTGGGGAAGAGAACTTGGTTTTTGAGACTGATGTAATTATTTGCTTGCTATATTTGTTGTAATTTTATATACTTAGCTGCTTAGATTACAACAACTACAAACAACAACAATGACTTAATTAAGTATCTTTAGTAATCTCTTTTTGACTTGTAAAAGCGCTAAAAATAGCCTGAAAAAGGCCGCTGCTGAACATAGGCCTACTCCACAGAGGGCCACGTTAAGTGGCTGCTCGCCTCTTGCATCCACTGGCTCTCCGCGGTTTATGTGCGTGATTTTTGCTAAATAACTGATTATAAATCGAGTGGGTTATAAATAAGGGATTAGTTAAGTTACGTGTTATTGCGTCTATAATAACTGATAGTACTTCATCTTCTAACTATGCATGTATAGTAAATTATTAACCAACAATTCTAAAAAGTAAATTTACGCTATTTAAGTAATATAATATAAATAATCATGAACGCAATCATGTATCAACTGGGGGAAGTTTAAATATTTGTTAAGTGTTTGTTATATTGATTAGTATAATAATTTAAAATAAAATTAGTATATGTTAAGTCAAGATTTACTTTATATGTATATGTACTATGTAATAAATATATATTTATTTATTCATATTACTTACGAATTAGTTATTCTACGTAACGGTTAGTGATAATCGAATTGGTATAATAATTGTTGCAACAACCACTATATATGTAGTTATACTTATTACATGAAGGGTGGATTTTTTGATCCGTTTTTTATAGTAACACCGTCTTATTGTAAAAACCGTTTGTTTATAAAAATACGAAATTAAAACCGGTCATTATAAACTGTCGATTTATTGGAAACTGACAATCCGTCATACAATAACACGGGTGATATTTCGATTATTTATAAACAGTCGGTGCCTGGCGGTGAGTTCACAAAAAAGCGCTGGTGCATTGTTCACAATTAAACGCTACTAAAAGCCAACTCGGAACTTTACTCGGATATAGAGAACGAAGGCCTAAGACTGTGACAGTTATAAACTTACAAATAGTGACCTTTGATTAGAATTTAAAATTTTTAACCATTGATTAGCTTCTACGGATTAAAAAAACTCACCAGAAATTAAATATCCATTGTTAATTGAAACATTTGAACTACGAGTGAACGGGCGACACGGTGCGGGCGAAACAAATTAAACGTTATTTATTACTCATATTCCTGGGCTATATACAGGGTTACAGGAAAAATTGTGCTAGATCCGCTAAGGGCGTGGAGTTCCCACCATTTCTAATTTATTTCACTATGAAACATCCTAGCCTAAACTTATAATATTATTTTTAGATATCCGTTAGAAAAAAATACAGATTCAAATATTTTTTTATTTCTTAACTTTCACTTGTCTACTATAGTCTATTAAATATTATATTATGTACTATTTTATTGATTGACGTCCCAAAGCAACTTATTACACATGTAAAAATGCAATAATAATAATAATAAGAAACACAAAATATTAAAAAAAAATAATTAAAAGTCGAATATTTCGAAAAGGGTTAAGTTTAGGCTAGGGTGTTTCATAGTGAAATTAGTCAGAAATGATGGGTACTCCACGCCCTTAACGGATCTAGCACGATTTTTCCTGTAACCCTGTATATCTTGCTCGCGCATTATGACATGTTAGGATGCAAAAAAATATAATCCAAAGATAAAAAGAGAAGAAGAGAAGATGTTGATGGCGCGAAAAAATATTTTATTTGGAAAACACGATATATTTGTTGATTATTTGTAATGCGGTTGGTTTTATTGTATAGAAAAACATGCAGTATTCATAACCGTGATTGTTGAATGCGCGGCCTTCATCTGCCAATTATTATGAATCCTGTAGAAATTGCGATACAAGTTAAATAAAAGCTCAATACATTGCATGCTGCATGGTGTATCGTGTCGGTTCGGTCTACAGAGCAAGAGAAAAATAACGTTTCCACCCCGATAGAGACGAAAAGAAAGCCGAACATACGTGACGCCGAGTTACTAATACAATTTTTTTTTATTTTTTTTATTGGTTTACCAACAGATTGATACATTTTATGTAGTCTTATTAACTAGGTGGCAGTATTATAAAGTGTTATGTAACAACCCACTAAGAGGCAAACACAGCATGAATATCTAAGAACAATACATTGTAATGGATCGTTCTCAACGATCTCCCCTGGGAATACTTTTGAGGCTTGTTTATGTCGTCTGTGTTGAAAAATATATTGCATTCTAAAACTAACTAATTGTATAAAATAGTTGAGGGAGTCGTCTCCTATCTGTGTGCGAGCGTATTGTTGTCTCCTGTCCTTGTGTCGGTCGGCGGCGGCGGCGCCGCTCTCCAGAACCTCGGGGCGGGGCCGCCGGCTCGCGGTCGGCACGCCACTAACTGGTCCGTTGGTTGCAGGCGGCCGAGTGCTACCTGTACCCGAGGTTCGAGGCGCTGGAGAGCGGCGCCACGCCCAACTTCGCGGAGATCCACCGCTACCTCGCCGACGGGATCTCGCTCGAGTACGTGGAGGCGTACCGGCTGCACGTGCCCGCCGCCATGCCCGCGCCCGCCTCGCCCCCCGCCCCCGAGCCCCCCGCGCCCCCGCCCGCGCCGCGCTCTCCCTCCCCCGCCCCCGCGCCGGTCGCCTCCCCGTCTCCCCCGCCGTCTCCTCCGTCGCCGCAGCCCGTCGCCCCGCAGCCGGCTCCCCCGGCGCCGCAGTGGGCGCGGCCGGTGCTGCTGCCGACTCCCCCCGGCTCCCCGGCACCCCCCGCACCGCAGTGGTCGCGGGGGCCGCTGCTGCCGACCCCGGCCGGCCCCCCGGGCGCGTGGGGCGGCGCGGTGCAGGTGTCGCGGCAGGAGTGCGAGATGTACACGCTGCTGTCGGCGCTGGACCCGGCGGCGGCGCATTGCTACATGCTGAGCGCGCTGCGGCGCGCGGCGCACGGCTCCCCCCTCTCCGCGCCCCCCCCGCACGCCCTCAACCCGCTCGCCCCCGAGTTCCGCGCCGCGTACCCCCCGCCCCCCGCGCTCTACCCCTACCCGCCGCGCGCGCCCCCCGGGTTCTAGCCCCTCCCCCCCATGCGGACGTATTGTTCTACCTCAGTCACAGGGCTTTATGTTCTCGGGAGTCGGGGACTTAGGTTTAAGAGTTACGTTTAGCTAGTATGTAAGTGAACTTGTCCTAATGAGCCGATTATTGTTATGCACTGCGAGTCTTCCGCTTGGAACCCATAACGATCCTACCCCTTTTGACGACGATAATTTTGGTGTCGTGATTTTGTTTAGCTTAAGAAAGTAAAGTTAAGAAAAAATTGTCCGAATCTCTAGACATGCTTTTTTGACTATTTTGTATTATTAATTTTGTTTTCGTTTCTGCATTTATTTAGGTTGATAAGATGTTTTATAAATAAGTGTTGTTTTGTATGAGAGCCGTGTCTAGGTTGCTAAATCGTTTATGTAAACTGGACTATGTCGAAATTGTACAAGTAGCTGAGCTATAAATATACCTTGTCTTTAACTGATTCTGTGATACGGTAGATTTAAACGGCGAATCAATCACGTTTTGGTAGGCCTAGATTAAGAAATTGACTTTGATACTGAATAAAGTTTAAAGCCGATTATTGTACCTGTCTTCTTTTCTTCCTCAAGCAACCCTCGTTTTTTAAAAAGATCAACAAAATGGGTTTCGGTTTGCGATCGGTGCCTACTATGTACGCATAATGATAAGACTGCAGCTTTGATCCTGGTATTCCTGATATTTACTGGGAACAGTAATACTATGGGTACGATAATAAAGTACCTATTCATCTCCGTCTAACATTCATTTTACCTGCTTGGCACTAATAACTGAAAAGCAAGCACTAATTTACAATCGCCCTTACAACGGTGAAGGAAACATCGTTAGAAAAACAGGGGATCTAGCAAAGATACCAACCGCTAACGCCTCACGCTTACTCTAAAACTGTATTGAAATGACATCCGCTGCGGAAAAGTTACCATTACCACGGAGCTATGAAACAAATGACGCTTCGTAGAGGGGAAGCGTTTTTTTTTTGCTCTGTGAAAGATACCAACCACTAACGCTAACGCCTCACGCTAACTCCAAAATTAACTGAAAATTGACATTTCGGTAATCGCTAACTTTTCCGCAGTGAATGTCATTTCAATACATTTTTGGAGATAGCGTGAGGCGTTAACGTTAGTGCTTGGTATCTTTAACCTAAAGATGAAATAAATATATAAGGAGGCTCCCATACGACAAACGTGATTTTTTCTTTTTTTTTAATGATACGTTTTATTTAAAAAACTAGTTCCGCTTCCTAAGAAGTAGGTGTAGGTCATACTCTAGAGCTCGACCACGTTTGCCAACTGCGGGTTGGTAAATTGATGAGGGGGTCTAGCAAAGATCACAATCGCTAACGCTATCGCCAAACGCTAACTCCAAAATGTACTGAAATGACATTTCGGAAATCGCTAACTTTTCCGTGGCGAATGTCATTTCGATACATTTTTGGAGTTAGCGTGAGACGTTAGCGTTAGCGATTGTGATCTTTGCTAGACCCCCTCATCAATTTACCAACCCGCAGTTGGCAAACGTGGTCGAGCCCTAGAGTATGACCTACACCTACTTCTTAGGAAGCGGAACTAGTTTTTTTTAAATAAAACGTATCATTAAAAAAAAAAGAAAAAATCACGTTTGTCGTATGGGAGCCTCCTTTATATATTTATTTCATCTTTAGGTTCCCATGCCCAAAGGGTAAAGCGAACCACAGAGAACTTTGTGAAGCGAACGCTATTATTAAGGCTCCGCTGTCCGCCTGTCTGTCTGTCTGTCCGTCTGTCACCAGGCTGTATCTCACTCTCAGTATCTCATGAACCGTAATAGAAAGAAAGTTGAAATTTTCACAGGTTATGTATTTCTGTTGCCGCTTTAACAACAAGTTATACTAAAATCCATAAAGAAAAAACGAGTATCTCGACACTGGCAAAATGCATGAATAATGCGATGCCAAAACCAGAAAAAAAACATACTGAAACCCACACAGATTTTTCTTTCTCTAATCTGTGTAAAAACCTAAAAACTTAAATAAAATAAATGTAATGTGCCTTCCTTAAACAACAAAGCTTTGAAAATAAACCAGCCGTCCTGCCTTCCTTCGCCGTCCCATCCATTCATCCTTTTCCCCTATTTTTTTAACTTCTCTCTTATCCATTAACAGAGTTAAGACTAAACTAAAAATTAACCCGTGCGAAGCCGGGGTGGGTCAGCTAGTCTTATATAATAATCGGGAGCTAAATGAAAAACCGGTAAAGTTTCCGATTTTTGTATAAACGAATGACTTTTTTTGTAGAAATGGCAGATGTTTTGTCTGTGGCCTGATCTTGATTGATCAGAAAAAAAAATGACAAGACAACAAACATGGCGTGCTTAAAAGCGTCATTGAATTTCATTTAGTAGGTCAATCATTACAAATTAATGATTTCTGGAGACTATGTGGTGTCATAGAAGACGGCGAAGTCTCAATGTGGTTGCGCGGAAAAGGTACCTAAGATCGGGAAGAGACGCGCGTGCGAAACGAACGATGCGAGGTTGGTAACGCTTTTTGTGGCAGCAGGTGGTGCCGGGGCGAAGGCTCTCGGCGGTAGGGCGCGCGGTGGGTGATATGCAAGCGGCGCCGGCGCGCTACGTGTCTGTCAGCGAGCTGTACTCGACCGACGAAGTGGAGCTGCTGCTGGACGAGATCCGAGAGCTGGAGCCCACCAGCTGTCGCGGCGAGGACGTGCAGGTGACCGGGCTACTCGCCGCAATAATGCCGCATTTAGAACCCGATAGATCTCTGTATTGCTATTTCACTATTATAACAATTACACTTTAGCCCTTGAGTTAGCCTGTGAGCTGATTGATCTGTCTTGTTATGATTGTACATGTACCAATATTCATGAATATTATCATAATTTGAAACATAGAAGGCTGATTTCTGACAATAATAGTTTTCACTGTGAGCACATGCATGGGCACATGGTACCTTGTCAAGGAATCATGTGCCTTGAATGTATTATGTACATAATTATATGGTACACACTATTATAGAGAAATGGTAATCTATCAAGCACACTTACAGTATGATCAATTATTATAGGTAGCTACTGCAATTAAGTTAACTTTTTGTTTCATTTTGGTTTATCTTGGTGGCTAGTTTCTTAAAATTTATACATTTCTAAAAATTTTATGGTATTTTTGACTGATATCCTAGCAACAAACAGCAGGTCTAAAAATATGCAATGCCATCATGAGTGTTTTCTGGATTGGCCTTTGTGAGAATTCTTCATTAGAAACATATAAGAGTTCCAGGAACTTGCCTCCTGCTGCTCATCAAGTGAATTGAGAGAAATTAGCCATTATACTTTTTTTTATTGTTTGTTGGTTTTGTATTTGATCACTATCACACCTGATGGTAAGTGACAATGCGATCCAGGATGTATTGTAACACACATGCCTAGAAGATATTCGACGGGCCTGATAGCTCAGTTGGTACTAGCTCTGCCTTTTGAACTGAGGGCTGTGGGTTCAATTCCTACCAGGGACTAACATTTGTGTGATGAACATAGATGTTTGTTCTGCGTGTGGGGTGTGGGTGTGGTTTGGGGTGTTATATTGTATTCTCTGTACATATGTATTTACAAATAAAAAGTATCTAAGTATTGTATCAGTTATCTAGTTCCCATAGTACAAGCTATGCTTAGTTTTGGGCTAGATGGCGCTGTGTGAAATGTTCACACATATTTATTTATTATTTATTAGTTGTCTGGTTCCCATAGCACAAGCTATGCTTAGTTTGGGGCTAGATGGCGCTGTGTAAAATGTCCACACATATTTATTATTTATTTATTAGTTATCTGGTTCCTATAGTACAAACTTTGCTTAGTTTTGGGCTAGATGGCGCTGTGTGAAATGTCCAAAAAAAACTTCCATCATCATCATCATTATTATCAACAGCTTCTAATTCTATGTGGGGGTGCTAAGTCCTGCACTGATGTCCTGCTTGGGGTGTATTGTGCATTTCCCCCTCTGCCAGCAAATCTCAAGCCTTTGCCTCTATCAGCAGCTTATAAATATCTACTGCTGGACATAGCCTCTCCCAGAGAGTGCCATATTGAGCAGTTGCTCGCCTCCTGCATCCATCGGCTCCCTGTGGTTTTCACCAGGTCGTCGGTCCACCTAGTGGGGGTCTGCCTACGCTGCGCCTTTCGGTTCGCGGTCGCCACTCGAGAACCTTTCTTCTCCATCAGTTGTTAGTTCTGCGAGCGATGTGCTCTGCCCATTGTCCAACTTGCTAATTGTAAGGGCTTCTGCAGATTTCTTCGCTCGTACACTCGTAATTTCAAACAATTTTATTGCAAATAGTCTATTTGGCACATTTACAATAACAATAACTTTATAATAATTACCATGATGGTTTTTTACCGAAAAGAAAGTAATCAGTTAGCAAGTGTTAACGTTAGCGACAAGAGAGGTTCGTCCTGAGCCAAGTCTAACGGAGCACGCGTCGTCACCAGGATTTTGAGATAGCGGGCAGCGGGTGCGGGGGCGCGGGCGGGGGGTCGCCGGCCGACACGGTGACGGAGCGGTCGTGGGACTCGCACGCGCAGTACCGGCGCTCCCCGCCGCCGCGGCCCGCGCCGCTCGCGCCGCTCTACTGCGCCTCCGCGTACTGCCTCTCCGCGGAGGGCGCGCTGACCGCGTGCGGCGCCGCCTGCAGCGCGGGCGCCGCCGCCGCGCTGTGGGCCGCCAGCGGGCCGCGCCTGCCGCCCGCCGCGCGCCCGCTCGCCCTCGCCGCGCTCTGCGCCGCGCTCGTGCTCGCCGCGCTCTTCGCCGTGCGCCTCACGCAGCTGCACCGGCTCATGCCGCTCGACTGGCCGGCGCTCGGCGCGGCGTGCGGCGGCGCCGCGCTCCTCTCGCAGCTGGCCGGCGCCGCCCTGCTGCTGCACGCGGCGCCCGGCCCGCCCGCGCCCGCGCACCTGGCGGCCGCCGGGCTGGCGGGCGGCGCGGCGGCGGCGGCCGGCGGGCTGGCGGGCCTGCTGGCGCGCCGCCGCTGGCCGCCCGCGCGCCGGCCCGCGCCCGGGGGCGCCTACCGCGCCGTGCCCGCCGCCGCGCCCCCCCCGCCCTTATAGTGCGCCTCCACACCGGGGCCGCACTCGCCCGACTCCGGCTCCCCGCGAGCTGCCTTTTATAGTTTTATATTCTAGGAGAGGGGTCCCGGGTGGTTATGTGTTGGGCCTGCGGATGTTCGCACCGATAGATGTAGCCGTGTTAACGTTACTCGAGTGGACACGTAACTCGGTTTGAAAACCGTAAGTGTCGCAACGTAAATTATATGTAAAATTATTGTTGCGATGACCGTTGACACGTTTGCGAGAGAGTGTCGCATCTGTTCTTGTTTATTAGACGTTATTCAGTAAATAAGAATGATGGATTTGCAGAAATTAAATTCTGCAATTAGATTTTTGGCTCGGACGAGGTTGTTGTCAGCCACATCCTTGTTATCTACCGATTCTTCTTATATCCTTAAGTCTTTCCTTTCACTTCTTAATATATATTTGTGCTATAATTACTTGTAAATTCTGTCAATTTGGTGATTAAAATTAAATTTTTCGTAATGCCTAAATAGGATTACTTTGAATGTAATTTATAATGTTCGATTTTAGTATAATTGCGTCGTTCTCGTACCTGTTGAATATTTGAATGATCTCTGCGTTTATAGTTTACGCAAGTCTGATTGATACTAGTCCAAGTTAGATATATAACGTTGACATTCCGTATGTATGTACAGTACAAAGTCCACAAGCACCTGTAGTACACGATGGGTCAATGACCCCGCGCTCGCGTGCGTCCGACTCCGCATATTTTCTGTCCAGTGTTTGTCCTAGTTTTCTCTTCGTCCACTCGATATTTCTTACGGGAATTGTTATACTTATACATTATTAAATTGAATGATTATTCGAACTATATACACAAACATAATTATGTGAAGGGTAACTTTATAACTTGTAAGCGAAACTTATATGTTGAGTAGCATCATTGATCATTGTATAGAAGGCATGTTTAGTTTGATATTGCTTGTAATGGATTAAATACTTTGCGTGACATTTGTAAACTGTTCATACCAATTAGTAGTAAGTGGTATATTCGAGATTTACAGTTGTAATGTAAGTACATATTTTGTACTAGTTTGATTGGATGTGACCGCTCCCCGTGGGGTTTGTACCACTCCTCTTTGTATCTACACTGTTTCTGTAACATGTTAAATGAAAAATGTAAAGGACTATGTATTATCTATCAATACTACTTACCTACTAATTATTTCACCAATGTTCACATAGAGATGATAGTATGCATATCACAAAATATATTTATCAATATTCCATGTTTACAAGAACATCCTTACGCTCAGATTGTCTACATTCGTTTTTTAAAACTGGTAAATAAGCATGATGACTAGTATTAGAAATGCACAACTAATTATTATTTTCATTAAAGAAGATTAAAAATGAATGTGATAATTGACAAAATAAGTAAAACCGATAAATAAATCATGGAGTAATAAGATTTAAAAGTTTGTTCACTTGTTCCTTTCTCGCGAAACAGAGCGCCTTCACAGTTACTATCAAAAATCCACTTGTGACGTCATATGCCAAAGATATTGTACAATATCTAAAGCTACCACAGCTTAGTAATGAGGTGCTCTGATCGACCCAGCTCTGATGTCACCTTCTGTTTGAGCTATCTCTTTCTATTTCGGTTTTTAAAATGCTTGTAACTTTGTAATTTTTTGAGATGTTTTATTTTTGTTTTCACGAATGTTTATCTTTTGAGGAATATTTAATTTATGCAAAAAAAATAGTAGTTATCTTGCCTATTCAAAGCCACCAAAATGTAACATAGATTTGACTATCTCACAGGCGCTATAAGTAAATGTCTGAATAATCAATAGATCATGCCCTCGCTGAAGTTATTGAGTGGGAATGGTGGGTGGATCCAGTGCAGACTCCACTGTGTACCATTTATTATACAGGTTTCAAGAATTGACACTGACAATGACACTACTGTCAGTCAACAAACCATAAGTAGACTACCATTAGTGTCAAAATGTGTCATTATGGCACCATTCATGGACCATTGTGACACAATTGAAATAGCAGACGTCGGGCCCCGGACTTAGATGGAGGGTTTGTTACAATTTCAATATTTTTTGAACAAGTTGTGTCATTGAAATATTTAATATCGTCGGTATTTCTAAATTAGTAGATAGATATGAACATGAACGTATTGTATTAATATTAACTTAAGCACAAATTAGTGAAGTAAGAAATACCTATCTACAATTACATATTTAATTACTTTTTTAGATAAACTTGATAACCATCAGTTCCAGATGTACTTGCGATGTAAAATGAGATTGCGAATCAAACTAATAGCCTTGTGTCCTGCTATTAAAAATTTACAAGTTAATATTATTTTAATAATTAGGTTAAAGATTAATGCAATAATTGAAAGAATTAATAAAATAGCTAAATAAATCATGAGTAATAAGCTTTTAAAGTTTTATCGCCGGTCCCTTTCTCGCAGAACAGAGCATCCCCACAGCTACTATGTAACTTTGAGAAATGACGTCACATGCCAAAGAGATTGTATGTAAATCTACCACAGCTTAGTAATAAGGTACTATGAAGGTGGAAGATGTGACGTCACTGCGCGTTTTCTATTCCTGTATTTTAAAATCCTTGTAACTTTGTCATTTTTTGAGCTATTTAATTTTTGTGTTCACGACTGTTTTTTTTTGAGGAGTATTATTAATTTATGCAATAAAAAAATAGCAGAACACAAGCCTATTATAATTAGTAATTACTTCAAAGCCGAGTGTGCGCTTATAAAACGATTTGTCTTTAGAAGGATGGAATGGACTGAGCTTCAAACATCAAATTACTTCATGTAATATTGATATTACAATACCGTATTGTAAAATATTTGAAATCGCGAAAAACGATGCATGATCTCGCCCAGTGAGTGCTCGCTTGCTACATAATACTTGTGTGACACTTCGTGTTCGGTAGGTAGGTATATTATGTGTTTTGTGTAAAGTTATTCCATTGATAAGATTCCAGCATAAGCGAACTTGATCCAAAGAAATGTAAGAGTAATTTTTACTTTAAAATTTTAACAATAATAATTATATGGTTTTATACAATTTTGTGTTTTATTAATGTGTCTAAGATACTTACACTTAAAGTATTTATTACAATCGGTGATAGTCAAACCACATTAAGTAAGCCTAGAATTTATTGATTGGCTTATAAGCTACCTCTTACTTGGTTAACAAGTGTTAGAAATATCACATTAACACCCAGTTACAGAAACGATCATTAAGTTTTAATATCGACTTTAAATCTTAATCTTCCATTAAACTGTTCTCCCTACAGTTTGAAGACTCCATTATCTTTAATGCCTCCATTAAGATTAATGATCGTTTCTGCAACTGGGTGTATGATAAGCACCTACTTCCACGTTAACAATGGCTTATCAAATTCATTGTAAATAAGTCTTGGATATCCGTATCTACATGTCGTGGGATTCTAAGAAATCTAACCAGAAATCACACCGATTTACTATTTCTTAATTGGCAATGCCGATTAGTTCGTTATCAAACAATGTTTGAGTGCTTCATATGCCGCGCCGCCGGTTGGCGTCGCAACGTCTTCGACCGCTATGACGATCAAAACCGCCGTAACATTAATTCCCTGTATACCTATTGTAAAAAAGTGCAAATATTCCTTGGAAGTGGTGTAAAAATGAATGTTGAAGCAGCACCGCGGTCTGCAGCGGTGGCGCCCGTGTCCCGACGGTCTTCGCTGAAGACCAACGAACAGGTCTTCCTTAAATACTACGAAGAGAATGACGTGTTCTCGTCGCCGGAGGGGTTCTTGAAATTACTAGCAGTTGTGAGTATTCTGTACCTATAATTTAAATTTTTAAGTGCGTAGGCTATTGGGTAATATTTGTAAGTGCAAAATAGACGATCGGGACCAACCACCGGCCAAGGGCATAATTTGTCTCACCTTGGTCGAGTTGGTGTTAAATCCGACCGTGTGGATGGTGGTTGGTGTCTTCATTCGGTCGCCATCCACCATCCACACGGTCGGATTTTACACCAACCCGACCAAGGTGAGACAAGTGTGATCTTGGTCGGTGGTTGGTCCCGATCGTCTATTTTGCTCATTTTTCTAATGCAAGTAGGTCACGACTATGTACAGATAAAAGTGATATACAATAAATTAATGTAGTAGATTTTCTACCTAAACCATAGATGATAAAATATTACGGGCGGTTAGATCTGAGGGAACAGTAACGATTTGATTTAATGCGCAGATATTGTGATAATATTGTGTATTCGGTAGTCGTAATTTTTATTAAAAATATATACCTACAAATCAACAATAGTTATAAATCTGGGCTGTTACTTAGACCCGTTGAATTGTCCTAACTAAAGTGCGCTTCTTCACCGTAACATTCTGATAAATACCTAATAAATTAATACTAAGTACTCGTACCTATTACTCATCATCAGCCCGAAGACGTCCACTGCTTAACATAGGCTTCCCCCATAGCGCGTCACTTTGAGCGGCTGCTTGCCTCCTGCATCCATCGCTCACCTGCATTTATCATCGTATTATTGAGGAAGCAATTTGACAGTTGTATATCCACTGATGTTTCATTTTAATATTTATATTAAGTAATAAATATCAAACTGTAATTTTACAAATTAATGTTCGACAACTTGTAGCGCATTATCGCTCGTGGTCCCTCTATCAGTGTTGCGATCTTTAGATCCTAATCGATTGAACGCTTGCTGTGCCACGAACGGCTACCAAATGCATTTCATTATCAACTTGATTACAAATCTACAAGCTCGGTAGGTATCTACTAGATACTCAGTCAAGGTCGTATTTGGTGTGTCCAGCGTGCGAAAGAGTACCTACTCATATAATATGTACTATGTATTCCGTATGTATATTCTGCCGCCAAACAGTGTGCCTAATGTTTTTTGTTTTAGTATAGATTTGAACGTATTTATAGGATTTTTATTATCATCATCAGCCTGAAGACGTCCACTGCTGAACATAGGTCTTCCCCATGGAGCGTCACTTTGAGTGGCTGCTGGCCCTTGCATTGACCGGCTCAACGCGGTTTTGACCAGGACTTACAGGCTTAGGGCTTTCAACAGATGGTGGTGGTAGTTTTGTATAAACTGCTAAATTATTTACGAATTGTACAAATTGCGAATTCGTACAAATTGCGATGCTTCCTAGGGCATTCCCCGTTGGCTGACTTGACCCCATCTTCAAGTTAATCTTTCGGCACCTTTCGGGATAAAACTCAACCTGTGTGTCACCCGGCAGTCTCGCTTCGCTTGAGAGGCAGAGGATCTAGCAATGATCCCTTTCCGTTCGATAACTCTAAAATGTATGGTAATGAATGACATACCTCATGTCGTTTTTCCGCAAATGTTATTCCCATTTTGGAGTTATCGTTTGGCGTAAACGCGGATCTTTGCTAGACCCCCTGGTGCTAAGGCGGTGGTCCTACCTTCGGCCATACAGGGTTCCACATTTCACGGATGAATCCGACTGTTGCTGTATGTGCCTCGGTCGGTAATGTCCCGCGGTGAGTGACGTGCGGGCGGCGCAGGTGGCGTGCGCGGCGCTGGCGGTGGTGCACCTGGCGGGCGCGGGATGTGGCGCGGCGCCCGCGCTGTCGGCCGGCGCGGCGCTGGCGGTGGGCGCGGCGGCCGCCGGGCTGCTGGCCGGCCGCGTGCTGCACGCGCCGCTGCTCGCGCCGCTACTCTGGCTCTACACGGTCGGTACCTACGTCCGGCCCTGGCGCAGTCCAGCCGGGTTAGCATGCGCACCGCGACAACATTTTCTCGACACATCATCTCGTGAGGAACCACGACAAGACTGGGAGCACCTAAGTGTGTCTCACTCGACAGCGACGGCAAATTTTGGGTGCGCATGTTAGGCATGTCAGGGATATCATACCCACAACCCAACTAGAGGATACTAATCATGTCATAATCATCATCAGTAAGAGCCCGAAGACGTCTACTGCTGAACATAGGCCTCCCCCATAGAGCACCATCTTGAGTCGGTGTTCGCCTTCCCGCGGTTTTCATCAGATCGTAAGTCCATCTAGTGGGGGGCCGGCCTACGCTGCGTCTTGCGGCTCGTGGTCGCCACTCGAGAACCTTTCTTCCCCATCGGTTGCCAGTTCTACGAGCGATGTGGCCTGCCCATTGTCATTTCAACTTGGTAATTCTAAGAGCTATATCGGTCACTTTAGTTCTCCTGCGGAGCGGATTTTATCTCGCAGGAAAACACCAAGCGTAAGCTCTTGCCATACTAATCATGTACCTACTATAGGTATACTATTTTAATATCTGTGCTACTATCAATAATAAAATCCCCCCTATAACAAGCGCCCGCGTTGTGTTGTTCCGTGTGGGACCTATGTTCAGCAGTGGACGTGTCCAATGTGAAGTATGTGTATGTAAGCATGTACGGCCGACGTGTTCCAGGACATGACAGTATCGGCGGCGAGCGGCGCGCTGCAGCTGGTGGCGGGCGCGCTCGGGCTCGCGCTCTGCGATCTCGCCGCTCCGGGGGACTACGTGCACGGTGTAAGGATGCCTGCCACAGTAGTTGATCTAACATGCCCAACTTACTGTAGATGTTCTCACTTTAGGGTTCCATACCTTAAGGGTAAATCGGATCCTATTACTAATGTTCCGCTGTCCGTCTGTCACCAGGCTGTATCTGATGAACCGTGTTAGTTCGTTGAAATTTTCACATATGATGTATTTCTGTTGCTGCTATACTTAACAACAAATACTATAAAACAGGATAAATTAAATACTTAAGGGGGCTCCCATACAACAAGTGATATTTTTGCTCGTTTTTATAGATAATAGATTTATTTTACACACTGCGTGGTAATGGTTCCAGCCGCTGTCGATCTGCATATCGGTGCTGCTGGTGTCGAGCGCGGCCCTCACGTACGCGGCGGCCACGCGGCCGGGCGAGCCCGCCGCGCCCGCGCCCGCGCCCGCCGAGCTCGACGTCTGACCGGCCCGGCCCGCGTAACTGCGCACCGCGACTACATTTTCTACACACTTTTTCTCGTGCCAGACCGTGACGAGACTATGGTAGCGCCCAAAGATTATAAAGCCCGTTGATAGCTCGTGATAATTTCTCGTACAAACACGACTCACCTACGGGGCCGGCGCGGGCGGCGAGGTAACAAAACGTGACAGTCATACGAGATTACAAAGTACAGCCCCCCTATTACAAAGGAGCTAGTAGCGCTGCTGACGCGCGTCTGCCGCTCAACTGCTGTCAAAACTGTATGAAAAGTGACAGCAGTTGAGCGGCAGACGCGCGTCAGCAGCGCTGCTAGCTCGTTCGTAATAGCAGAGCAGAATGGAACAAAAGACACAATTGGGTGTCCCGCTTCTTCTCGTAGGATTAGCACACTACTAATTTTCGTACGAGGGGAAGTTGTATCGTTGGCTCTTGATGTTTCGATACTCACGACTGAGCTGCTCACCGGATGCTGCGTCATTTGCGTCCACGAACCGGAAGGCCAGCGTAGGCAGACCCCCCACTCGGTGGACCGACGGCCTGGTGAAAACCTGAAAACCGCGGGGAGCCGATGGATGCAGGAGGCGACCAGCCGCTCAAACTGGCACTCTCTGGGAAGGCTTTGTTCAGCCGTGGACGTCTACGGGCTGATGATGATAATGATGATGGTCTTGTCCCGGTCTCTCACAAAAATGTGTCGAGAAAATTTTATCGCGGTGGGCATGCTAACTGGGCAGATTCTTCTGTTCAATTTGGTTTTGCTCGGCAAGGCTAGCATAAGCTTTACAAATCGACAATCTCTACAGACGTTTTTCGAAACGACGAAAGTTCACGCGGATCACGTCGAACTCGAACATTTAATTAACACTTTCTCCAAAGAAGTGATAATATTTATGATATGTACCTATGTGAGAGTACATAGGAAAACCGTTGGTCAGGGTGGTTATTCTCTATGGAAACACAGATTCCACACGATACGAAACCACGTCATTATCGTGTCTTGTTCAAATCGTGTCACAGCGTCAGATATACCTTCACTTTACATTAAAGTTATTTTTATTTTGAATAAAATATATTGACATAAGTGGTCATATCTTTTGATGTGTAGATGTTTCGGAACGCGTCCCGGTAAAACATACGATTTTTGACAGTTCAAATCACGCCAATTCCAAATTCATTTCGCGCGGTTTTGTTTTCGTTTCATAGAGAATACAGTTTTGCAGATTTCTTATAAAAGACAAGGAACTCGCGTGGTTTCGAAGTAAGGAATCGATAAGGAATAATGGCCCTGGTGCTGTAAGCCTGGCCAGACCGTATCCACACACTCACGGTTATCTATAATGTATCTGTATTATTTGAAATAATTGCCAAATTTGACATTATTATAATTAGGAAATCGTATTATTTTATCTCTTGACATTGTTTTATTTAAATTTATATTGATATTTACACTTTTATTTGACATATTATTTAATGGTGGACATGGTAATTTACTATATTATTATTTGATTTTCTATGTTAATTATTATTTTTTATTTCTCTAGATGTATACACGTTGTATACACTGCAACCATTGTTATTATTATTATTGCTCATATTGACCTGTTATGACATGTAAACATAGTTTATGAATAAATGAGTATTGAGTATCGAATTAATATTAATCTAAGTGTTTGTCCTTGTTGTTTGTGAGTGTAAGCCGCGGGGAGCCGATGGATGCACGAGGCGAGCAGCCGCTCTAAGTGGCGTTCCCTGGGGGAGGCCTATGTTCAACAGTGGACGTCTTCAGGCTGTTGATGATGATGATGATGATGATGATGATGAAGTGTTTGTCTTGTGCTTGTATCAATATTAAGTTTGTTTCAAGTGAGCTGCGAGCTCGTGACAATGTTCAAAGCTCGGGGCTTTCAATATATCACTGGACAATAATATCTTTTACACAAAACTGGCATCCATCACATCAATGTGTTGATAAATTATTATTGTTTTTAAATCTGCATGCTGATCATGAAATCTACTGCTACATTCCACCCTTACTGTAAATTAAGTGTTTGTTCAAGCATTCTCCATGTTTGAACGATAGACATGAGTTATTGCTGCAAAAGTATGCTAGTAGCTTAGTAAAGTAGTACTATTATCATTTATGAATGAGTGCATATACAAGGTGATCTTGAATTAGTATGTTATACCGGGGTAAATCTACACCCCAAGGTAGATGTTTCTTCTACAACTTAACTAAATTAATAGTTTTTCATTGAAGAAATGCCATCTAAAGTTTACTTTCGAAAATAGCCTTAGGGCGTTTGGGTGGTTGAACTTCGTCCTTGACCGAGTGCACATAAATGAGTTTAACAACCTTTGTTTAGAAATGAATTTATAGTATCTTGTTGATTCTACGTAGCGATCGCACGTGCAATTTTGCGAGGAGATTTATTTTTTATCATGGAAGTTTGGAAACACCCAGTTTCAAGTAAGACTCTCATAACTTGTAGGGTATCATGGTCCCAGTCCACCCATTTCAGGATAACATACCAATTCAAGGCCACCTTGTATTATAGTATCTAACCTAATATAATTATTTTGTTTTCTACTGTATAAATGTAAATAAAATGAATTAAATCTTCTGTAAGTGTAAATAAATGACTTTTAATTTAATAATCTAATTTAAAATATAATGTAAAAGTACCATCACCTAATTAAGACCTAGATTATGTCATGGGCTGTGCTCATACGTAGAACCAATTATTTTAGTTTAACTGCTAATTAAATATTAATTGTATAAATATAATTACAAATTAAATATTGCATATTTGTTAGCTACAGCTTTGTACTGTGCTAAAGTATTTCAGTACAGATTCAACAAGGCAATCTGCCCTCGGCTTGGTAGCCACCCCTGCTATTTCTAAGCCAAGGTTTTCAATTTTGTGTGCAGTAGAGTTGCCAATAGCGAAGCGAGGGAGCTGTGAGAGGTGGTTACTGAATGTCTGCAGCTGTCGGTGTATGTACTCACAACCCGACGGACTGAAGAACACCAAGCAGCAAGGATTGTGGCCCGCGTCTAGCTCCATGAGATCGTTCCTCAAATTCACATTTTCTTTTGTCTCATACACTGTCAGAGCTTCCACTGATATATCTACTTCTTGAAGAATAGTGGGCAGCGTTTCCGACCGTAAGTTGCCACATGGAAACAGAAACTTAGATGACTTGGGATTCTCCTGAGAAATAATTTTGGCTAAATTCTCTGCATTTCCAGCTGTTTCTCCAAGAGCTTCCAAGCCTAACGAAGCCTTCACTTTCCTGCTGCTGGCGTCACCTACTGTGTAGACTCGCTTTGTATTCCATAAAACAAACTTGGTAGGATCCCAGCACGCTGCCACCGTGTCTATGGCCCGCGGGCTGGTAAGTATGATGCCGTCATAGTCGCGCTGCAGCAGGCGCGCCGACAGTTGCTCCGTGTTTATGTACTCGAAGCGCAGAGGTTCTACAAACACGGTTTCGTAGTTATTTTCATTGAAGATTAGTTTGTAATCTTCCGACTGACTCTTGAACAAAACTACTTTCTTCATGGCCACAACCTTTGTACTTTATATTCATATGGTCTTTGTTCCTCGCGCAACCCAGGAAAAGTCCACTTGACCCTGAAATACCAGGAAATAACGTTAAGGACATTGAATTTAAATCAAACATCGCTAATGTTAAGGTTGGATAGATCTGTGCCTACCTACGTTTGATCAGAAATATTTTTACAAGTTCAGTTTATTGCATTGGATTGGGCGTTTACATTATTCAATATAGTTTCTGGAGTAATAATAGCCCTTACCAGAATTGTTTAATTAATATCACAAATCACACAAGAACAAAAACCAAAAGTTGCAAAACTTTAACAGTCTTGCCAACGACGACGGGACTAATTTCGCCACTTTTCTGTGCTTAAGTAGCCTAAAGTAGCCGATCAGATATTACGTCACCGATGCCTAGTCCCGAGTAGCCTAAATGGCAATATATCGCCTACGTTGGCCACACTGAATTTTAAACTTTGTATAAAATAAGTTAAAGTTGTACTTTTTTGCGATCTTGTTTGATTTACTTGGTCTTAGTGTTGCCAAGTTAAAAAGAGCAGATACGCCAAAAATTCGAAACCATTTAGCTAAAAATCTCCTAAATATATTTTTCTTTAAAGTTGCCTAATTTCCCGTAATTTTAAGTCAGGTAGCCCAAAAAAGCGATATTTTGATGTAAACATAAACCTAACTAAATCAACCCCTGGTACAAGTGGGTAGTGGACGTCGTACTAATTGTAATCGGGAAAATTGTGTTGTGGTACCCACATAATTTATTAATATATTTTCTAAATGATGTCTCTATACAGTATTTTAATGTGACGTACGTTGACGTTATAATAACATACGATATAATTTGTTATGCTTTATGTTCTTACCTATTCGAGGAGCGAAATACGAAAATATCGACGTACTATATTTTAATATATTGTCTGTTTCTTGCTTATTGTACTCAAAATGTCGAAACACTGTTATATATACTAGCATTTAATTTTTTCTCAAGTAAGTGAAATTGTAATTTCTTTTTGAGAAATAAATAATCTTTAACCCCATACTTCATTCATTTTTAGAAGGATTAAAATATAGATAGTTTCTTCCAAGCATTATAGTCTAAATTATATTTAATTAGTAAAGTTAATTTTAGTCTAAATCTAAATAAATAAATAAGATTCTCTCTCTCTCGCTCTTAGGATTAGCAAGTTGAAATGGCAATGGGCAGGCCACATCGCTCGTAGAACTGACAACCGATGGGGAAGAAAGGTTCTCGAGTGGCGACCATGAGCTGGAAGACGCAGCGTAGGCCGGCCCCCCACTAGGTGCACCAACGACCTGGTGAAAGCCGCGGGGAGCAGATGGATGCAGGAGGCAAGCAGCCACTCTAAGTGGCGCTATGTGCAGTAGTGGACGTCTTCAGGCTGCTAATGATGAAATAATATTCAAGAACCTTAATATTAGTACTATTCAGTATAAAAAATTACCTACATTACGAATAAAAAGATAATGTCGATTCCTTTAGTAGTAGAATTTAACCATCATGCTAAATAACTATAGATCTTAATAAATACAGGCATAAAATATAGCTATTTCACCATAATATCCACATCCATCAACATTAAATAAGAAACTCTTCAAACACCACCCTTCATTTGCGATCTATATAAACTGGTCTTTCCGGTGTTTCTGTGCCCAAGTCATACGTTACTTGCATTCTTATTACCTACATTATGAAACTTTAGTCGATAGTGAGAATATAATTATTATTATAATAATGGAAAGGCAAGGAGCTGCACGGGCGGTTCTATAGGGCCTTGACAGGGCCCGATGTGGACCTGCATGCGTCGGTGAACTGGCTGCGTTTTGGTGACCTCTTTGGGGAAACCGAGGGTTTTGTCTGTGCAATTGCGGACGAAGTTATCAAGACGAATAATTACCGGAAATATATAATGAAGGACGGTACGGTCGATATCTGTCGGGCATGCCGCCGTTCCGGAGAATCTCTCCGACATATTATTTCCGGTTGTTCTCATCTTGCTAACGGAGAGTACTTGCATAGACACAACCTAGTGGCCAGAATCATCCATCAGCAGCTTGCCCTTCAATACGGCCTTGTCGAATCTGAGGTGCCGTACTACAAGTACAAACCGGGGCCGGTTCTCGAAAACGGCCGTGCGTTGCTCTATTGGGATCGCTCTATCATCACGGACAGGACTATTGTCGCCAATAAGCCTGATATCGTGTTGATAGACCGGTCCCAACGCCGGGCAGTGCTTGTTGACATCACCATTCCGCATGACGAGAACCTCGTGAAGGCCGAGAAGGACAAACTCAGCAAGTACCTTGACTTGGCTCACGAGGTAACCGTCATGTGGGATGTTGACTCAACAAGCATTGTCCCGATAGTCGTTTCAGTGAACGGTCTTATAGCGAAGATCCTCGACCAACATCTCGAGAGGCTCTCGCTAGACGGCTGGGTCAAGGGTCAGATGCAGAAGGCGGTATTCTTTGACACGGCACGTATTGTCAGGAGGTTCCTCACTCTGCAGCCCTGACCACCAGTAGCTTGGGCCCTGCCCCGCTGCCGGCGGCACTCTAGGTTTAAGTTTTTTTATAGTATTTTTGTAATGTATTTTTATATAAGTATTATAAAAAAAACACAAACTTAAGAAAGACAAATAAATGAATGAAATTATTAAGGAATGCATGTAATAGCCAGAAAAATTACATGCATTCCTTAATAATATATTCTTAATAGCTACCATTATAAAAAAGGTAAGTTAGAATAGATAATTAATTACTTATAGGGCAACATGTTGCAATTACACATTTATCGGTGGGCCCCAAACTCGGCGGTGCCTGTATCTTGGGACCCGATTATGACAATTACGTGAAAAGAGTAATTGGCAGAAATAAGTATTTTAGCTTAAATGGCGACCAGTCACCAATTGTAATTTTTGGTCACCCCAGCACCCTTCAAGGTAGCCTAAAAGGCGAAAAATCGCTTGTAGCACTGCTGTTGAATTTAACGGTAGCTGTACCATAGCGGTAGCCATACACTGACAGTGGTATGGCTGGTGACACTGACACTACAGCTGATTGTGACGTGACGTTTCATATCCTGTCAGTGTCTATCAGGCAGATGTCAATGTCATAGGATATTTTCTGACAGCTGGCGGGGCGTAGTTCTACAGCCAAAGATAGATGGCGCAAAAGAAATCCGGTTTTTTCCCCTTGACTAGTATTAGTAAAAATAATAAAATAATAGTCACTTACTTAACTTCATTCACCAAATTATGACAAATAAAATATCCTGAAGCATTCCTGAACCCATCATAGTACTCGAAAGTCTTGAAAGCATCATTTACCTGATGATTTTGATAATATTTGGTAGAAATAGTGAGTATTGTGTATTATGTGTTATTGGATTATGGGATTGATTTTATTTACTGTTTAAATCATGTTGTTTTGTAATTTTATGTTCCATTATCTGTTATATGCACCTATAAAATAAATAAATAAATAAATATTCAATTCTAAATAAGTATTTCGAATATGAGAAAAATCGGTCAAGAGGTTGTCGAAATATAAGGTGCTAAGTACTGAGTTCAGAACGGGTCAGTACCTCGGTATTATAAGGTTTTGATTGATTGATTTATTGAAAGTTTATAATTACGCAATTAGTTCGACGACTTTTACCGTTCCACGTTACGTTACGTACCGTTCGACGACCAAAAAAATTGGAGCAAATTGCAAAATTGGAAATTGGTGCTCGAAGATGGATTTCTAAATCACCAGCACCAATTTCCAAATCGTGGTGACAAGTTTTTCCGGAATCACTGATTTCGGGACATACTACAGAAAAGATTTCCGTTAAAGGTAGCAACAACAAAAAAAAAGAACAATCATGTAAATAAAAAATCATTAATATTCAACATCATGGCGCGTGGTGGTTGCAAAACCGTTTGTGCTCGCGAGGTCTACAGTTCGCAGAAATACTAGTTTATAAACGAATGCTATAAAGTGGCAACACTAAGGAAATAGTGCTTTTTCATTTCCGGTTACACAGTGATGTAGGTTGGTTATCTGTGAAAAGTTCGGGGTTTGGCCAATGGCCACGCGTAGCTTGCTACATACTACTAATCTGTGGCCACGCGTCCTAGCCTCAGCGCCGGTCCTAGCCCTGGGTTGGGTGGAGCGAGACAGCGAGTTAATAATAAAAAATAAGGTATGAACAATAAAAGCGCGAACGAAACGAGCGCGAAAAATTTTTGGTATATGCCACCAGGAGCGGATCCAGGATTTCAATTTGGCGGGGCCGTTCTGCCAAGATTCGGAGCTAGGTTAACGATATAATACTACTATTATATTATACTTACGCTAGGGCTATAATTTCGTCGACATCAACACAGTGCGAGCGCAGCGACCGAGAAAAATCAGATCGTTAAGACTGTAGAAATGAACGCCACTGTAATAAGGAAGGGAAAAAGAAAAGCGCGAGAGAAGCGAGCGCAAAAAATTTTTTAAAAATGTCTTAGTAGATTTTAGAGAAATACCTTTTTAATGGGTAATAATTCTGCTTAATCAGATAAACAGGAAAGCTCATAAAACGGTAATGCCAGCGCAGCGAGCGCGAAAAATCATAGCGTTTGGATTGTAGAAATGAACGCCACTGCAAACGGGGTGCACTAAAAAATGAGCGGGCAAAGCGAACGAGAAAATTTTACACATGTCCTGATAGAGTCCAGAAAAATAAGGTAGGCAGTGTAGAAGTGCACCTGAATTGACTCGAAATTAGGAATTTCTGTGTCTTTTGGCCTGTATCCGCCAATTTTTGCCATTTATGATAATTCAGAAAATACCATTTGTATGGCCATTTGAGAAATTGTTTTTACACAGCGCAATAAACCACCACTTACTTATAATTATGTAATTAGAAGTCCTGATTCCATCGAAAATATTACTACGGGCATAAATAACCCCACAAGCAAAGCGAGTACGAGAGATCAGCAGTTTTATCTGCGTTTCTTGCTCAACCGGGTAAATAAGAATCTCTGACTGTATCGGAAAATTGTTTGCGTTACCCGAAAAAAAAGCTATTAAATATGCGAAATCGGGTAAAAATCTACAAAGACCCGTAGATGCAATGCTGCTGCCTACATAAGAAACGCAAGTGTGCCCCCGACGCGACGTGAGCCGCTGCTCTACCCTTGGCCCGGCGCTGCCCTAGCCTAACGGGTACGAATTATTATTTTTTAATCAGGTGTTAGCGTAGTCTAGTACTGTATGGCTGTTAAAAAATGCCCTACTTTTAGTATCAAAAGGGCGCAGGCAATGTCTAGGGACCCAGGAACTACAATCCGCACCCTATTACCTACTAAGGCTCCGCTGTCCGTCTGTCACCAGGCAGTCTCATGAACCGTGATACTATGATAGATTAGGATACTGAAATTTCAACAGATGATTTCATGTATTTCTGTTGTCGCTATAACCACAAATACTGAAAAAACAGAATAGAATAAGTATTTAACGGGCTCCCATACAACAAACATGATTTCTTTGCTCGTTTTTCTAAGTAGGTAGATAATGGTGGTGTAGTGGTTGAGCAGGGCGGCGGGTTCGATTCCCGCGACAGGACAAGTATTTGTGCAAAAAAAAGCGTAGTTTTGAGTTAGTGTAGTGTATTAGTATAACGTAATAGATACAAGTGCAGTGCAGTGCAGCGCAAGTGCTACATAGAAAGAACACATGAACAAAATGTCTTCACCTTAATAGAAACAATAAGATTAGTGTTAATGGACTCAATCTTAGGAATTCAGGTTTTTTTTAGAAGTTTAAGTTAGATTAAAATTGCTTATTAGCCAAACGATATGGCTAGATTGTAATATTATTAGAGAGCCTATCCTATAGGTACACTAGGAAAAGGAAAAAAAAAAGCGCAAATATATGGCAAATACTTATTCTGTGTCTGGGTGTTGTGGGACCTTGTAGATTTATTTTATTTTTTTTTTATCATCGATAGTCTATTTGACCACGGTATCACCTGATGGTAAGTGATGACGCGGTCGACGATGGAGCATGCTTGCCTAGTTCCTGGGTCCCTAGATACAGAGAATCCTAGTTAGGGTTCAGAATCTATGTATGTGATCGTTGGGCGTTAAATTTACCTACAAACATACCTAATTATACGTAGGTATACAGTGACGTGGAGGTTTTATTACCGTGCCCGTTTTATTATACGTCACCATAATTTAATCCGTAACAAAGACGTCCGAGCAAACCTAATTCCTTTGTCTATTTGGCAAGCGTGATCAAATCAAGTGACAACAATGGCGCAGGGCTCCGCTGACGCCGGCGCGAATATAAAGTGCCTCATTACACTATCACATGCGGGATGTAGCTCCCGAACATACGCGTGAGGCTCTGAGCCTGAGGATACCGTGGCTCGCAAACTTTTCCGATTGTGCCCGGTTCGCTTTGCGGCTTATTTGGTGCCAGTTCCATATTTTTCTCGATGGAATGATAGGTGTTGGAGCAGATATTGGTTTCTTGGTTTAAAATGACAAAACCAGAAGAAGGTAGGTAGGTACACAAAGAAATAGCTACTTGAACTAACTTTCTTAGTTTGCTGGAACAATAACAAAATATATACTTAGGTATAAATATCTACGTAGCATCAAGCTTCAAGCTTTTTTGTTGATGGATGGCCACTAACAAATGGTATTTACAAAGCGCTACCATGTTCGTAGGGCACGTCGAGCCATCAGTAGGTAAGCTAATAACTGTCGTATTTCAACACTAAAATTTCTCATAATATAGAACTGATGTAGGTAACAGAGAAACCAAAGTGGTACCACAGACATCTACTTACTATACCTACAGTATTTGATGTCTGTGAGCGTACACGTACAATGTAAGATAGCAGGGGTTGTAACATATTCAGTAATCTGTGGTAGAGGAGCAAGTCGGCTCGGCATCGGCCCGCGAATTCCAGAGGCTCCACGTAGCGAGGGTTCTGGACGAGAGGGTCCGTCACCAACTTTCATATGAAATTTGTTTCACGAGGCTCGCGCGGCGGCTTTTGTTCAACTAATTTAGAGTTTTTGATGGCCTGGGGCGGCCGCGGCGTGCAACGCTTGGAATTGGATTATGACAGTCAGATTTTTTCAGACAAAGTTTTTCTACTTTTGCGTAGGTATAACCTGCCTCCAATTTCATTTATATTTTCCTGCTTTCTTTCCCAACGGTTCATACTTCATAAACGGATGCAAATAAGGTCGAAATATTCCCTAACAAGTTTCAAACGGAAAGTGTGAATAAAAAATAATGATGATCTCCGATTATTGAATTGACCCACGTTCGATAGGTAGTTACTATACCTACTCTTTGAACCCACGTTCTTATACTGCATGAAGGGGCTAGGGTCATATCGTCGGGGTTGGAAAAAGTCTATGTGAACATAATTTTGTAGTTGCAGATTAAATATGTAGGTAAAGTGTCGAGTTGGCACAAAGACTTGGTAAGCAATACGTCTGAGTACCTACCTAAACAAAATGTCTAGCTGGTGGGTACCTTCAGATATATGTATCAGGCAGCGCCAATATATTATCATGTGTCTGTAGCTGTAGTACTACCTACCTCTAGGAATCAAACCCACAGGACCCACACCCTTTGGGGGTCAGGAGTCGACCTTAATACATTTGAATATTCTATTTATTTACTCACTTGGCAGGTTCGAGCAAATTCGACCACGAAAGTGACCTAAGTAGCGTTGTTTGTACTTGTTCATGTAACACGAGGGACTGTTTGCCAACATTCCTAAAGTTTCGCCTTATGAAAAAAGTTGAATCATTCAATATTTGTAATTGTAAAGAGACAACCAACCCCTGGCGAAGCTCGGGCCCGGAGCGACGGTATTACGTGGGTATGTTCCGGAGAGAACATTCATAATTAGGACTGAAACACCTTATACTTTTAAGTGGGTACTCTTTGAATAGGACAGAAAGATGCTTTAAACTTTTGCAATATGTTTAAATAATGCAATAAATTATCATCATCAGTATCAACAGCCTGAAGACGCCCACTGCTGGACAAAGGCCTCCTCCAAAGAGCGCAACTTTGAGTTTTGGCTACTCACCTGCGTCCTTCGGCTACCCGCGGTTTACACCAGATCGTCGGTCCATTTAGTGGGGGGTCGCCATTAAAAATAATAATCTATATTTGGTTTGGTTTGGTTACTACCTACTTAGAGATACCTACTAATATCTCTTATAGGTACCTATGATATTATAATCTTGCCCCCGGCATGCATAAGTCAAGCCCTGACTGTGGTCTCCACTGTCGCACACCTGTATCAACAACACTTATCATCTGCAATCGGAACAATATCCTCGCGTTTAATTAAACCACAACTCTGGGTATCGGGCGGGGATCCGATAAATAAACACCATTGTCAGAAAGCTCCGGACACACGTGAGCGACCGGCTGGCTGATTACGTAACTTGCAACAAGTTTGCGACAGGCGTAAACGCTATCCCTACGCTGCGTCTTCCGGTTCGTGGCCGCCACTCCCTTCTTCCCCATCGGTTGTCAATATCAGAGGCCAAAGTGCATTCAGCCCCAGATTCAGCGCTTGCTACCCATAAGTACTCTGTGATTCAGCGACAGGCGAGCAACAGGCTTACGATTTTCAATGACATCTTGTGACCGATTGCTTAGTGTTTGCTGTCGCTCTGCTACTACTAATTTACACAATAGGTGCGGCCGCAGTGAGGTTCGACGAAGGCATGCAGAGCAGCGACAACTTAGGTTTTTCTCTAGAATACGTTAACGAGCCATTTTGACGATCAGTTTAATAAATACTTATAGGTATGATAAAAGTAGAACCGGATAAGTTAAGCTTGAATAAGTTTTTCAAGTACATTTTCTACTTCTTAGCCATAATTGCACGACGAATAGGCTAGTGGTTCTGTCTTGGAGTCATGACTTCGGTCTATGTATATCCGGACGTTCACCATGAGATCTGCGGTCTGTTTACCTTGCAAAGCTCTGAAAACACTGCCGGTTTGCAATTCGTTATTATTTGCTCACGGAATGTGAAACTGTGGAGATCAACCTGAATAATTAAAATGTAATTGGACGGACTCGGAGACCCTCTATTGTCGTTGCTGGCGTGGCCGTAAGAGCGCTGACATCACAATAATAATAACGATACGTTATCATCCACAGCTCACAATACGATTATATGAATGGATCATCTTTTTTAATGATCATTTTTCTACAACCATATTTGAAAAGAAAACTAAGATATTATCCGCACGTGGCTAGGATTTGAAGGATGCGTATCGGTAGTTATTATAGTAACCGTGGCGTGGGGTTGTTTGATGTGGTTACACATTCCCAGGAGATCTCCTAGCTTATCCCCAAATAGTAATAGACTCACTACTTCCCCACTACTCAACTAAATTGCTCAACTGCATCAAGTTGAGCAGTGGGTAATACCGACAGCTCAACTGGTAACTGCTCAACTATCATAGTTGAGCAGTGGGTAATACCCACTGCTCAACTAAAATTTTTACCCACTGCTCAATTAGTTAAACAGTTGTCCTACTGCGTCATTATCAATGCACGTAGTTTCACGTCGAGGATTTCTTTGAAGATTTCTATGTCATTTACCTTCTGTCTTAATTCTTAGGTTCAATTTCTTACGATACTCATACCTACTCATGACGTTTCTAAAACAGTTATTAGGACTTTAGGACGGACGTTATCGACATTACTTATTTTTGTGCATATTAATATAAAATACAGACGTAATTTTTTGTTCACCATAATTGTAAGGTTGTATACTTAGCCATTTCTCGTGAAACTGCAAGTAGACCTACCTAAGCTCCGAGCAATGGGAGAACGTCCCCTCCTCTGACGTCACTAATTGCTCAAAGGGCTGAACAATTGTGTTCGCGGAATGTTCAGTTTGCCCTCTGACGAGTTGTACGCATCGTTACATAGTCTTATTTATCACCCTTCCTTCAGGAGGATCTTAATTAAAACCTCTTTAGGCAGACACTTCGAGAACAATGAACAAGATGCGACTTTTAATCACTATACGGTTATGTACCATTGTACATGTATATAGTTCACAATGTTAATATTACAGTGCATATTAGGTAGGTTATATTAAGTCAAAAGTTCTCTTTTTTACGTAATTGTATGCCCCTCGTTGCCATAACTCAGGTTTCAGCAATAGTTTCAGTTTACAAAGGTACCCGAGCCCCGCGCCCCGTGCACCAGTTATTACCGAGCATAATTTAGCAAAAGGGTTCGAAAGGTTTGATTTAAAGGGAAACCTCTCTACCTGGATGCCGCATTTCCATACTCTGAGGATTGCTAAATGCTACGAAAAGCGCACGTCGTAAATATTTTTTGGGAAACACTAAGTAGGTAGGTAGGTGTGTGTTTTAAGGACTATAAATCTTTGCTTTATAGATATACCTGAAGTACACTTTAAAAATCATTCCCTTATGTAGGTATATGTAAGCGGCAGAGTATTATTTAAAAAAAATTGGGATGTATACCGGATAGGATCGATAACCCCCCTGTACTATGGGAAAGAGAGAAGAGAGAGAGAAGAAGGCAGGGGGAAATGATAAAAGAAAAGAATAAATGGAAGAAGATGGCGAATGCGAGTGGAGGCTGGCCAGCACCTGCCTCTATACGCCGATTCATTCATCTCTTCATTTAGACTGAGATAAGGTATTGTAACAACCCCTCCTTACTATCCCCCCTAAATTCATATAATTTAATTGTATCTTTAATTTACCGAACCTAAATACCTAAATTAAAATAACCTATAAATTCAACTAAATAACCGCTAGTAAGAAAGAACCTAAGTTTGTTGTCTGTTTTAAATTTGTTATGGCCAAGTGATCGTCTCCTAATAGTAGTAGAACCCGTACGTTATGATGATGTAGTAATCCAAATCCTTTTAAAGTAATGAGACAATTCCTAACTAACGCCGACTCAATACGAGATTAATTTAGTAGAATATAATTTCTTTATTTTACTAAGCTTTGCAATCTGAACCTTTGATAAGCGCTAATCCTATATCTGCTGGAAATATCGAAAACGTAGATTGCCCCAAAATAACTCACATTAACCTAATTAAAGAAACTTAAAGAACTGTCTTAAAATAAAATGTATCACCAAAATAACCGTAAACAGTAATAATAACGTAAAACGCAAGAGTAAATGCAGGTAAAACGTAAGTAGTACTAAGGCTTCACGTAAATGTTGTAATAAGTCATACATTCTGAAGTTAAGTTTGTTTAAATTAGCGAAGTCATGATAATCTATCTGCTTATCATATCATTCGGCTACGGAGCACCTCCCCGCTCCATAACTGTGAGCTTCGACACCTGACGGGACAGCCCTCCACCATGTTGTGTATGAAATTGCCTCCACTTGAGGTTTTCAAGGCACTGCTGGGGAAATTGATTTTACTATTTGTTACTATTCATTCCAAGTCAGTATGTCTAGTTTTGTCTTCAAAACACTAGGGACAGAGAGGACATTATCTTTTAGCAAGCCCTAACAACATACGTCCTCAATACATTCAAGGGAACTCTACGTTAATTTGTTAGCAAAGCAAAACCACATACTTATCCTTCATCACCTAATGTGAGACTATTGTGAGTCTATTAAATACGTACTAAATTCAGTATATGACAGACCCTAAAGTTAGCTTTCCAGCTGAACTTCCCCCCCTGCCTCATCTCATACAGCCCAAAGTCTAAAGCCTTCCTAAATTTCCGCCATAAAAATTGCCGATATTACTTTAGCTTCAATTATCACGTTTTAGTCAATGTACCAGTTTTAACTATCAAACGATTTTCCTAAAGAATTATACCTACTAACGTTACCCATTGTTTACTTTGATAACACCTATATTATTTGGTTTAATTACTATAAATTATTTATTTCGAAACATAAACATTGATTCATTTATAGATCCTCAGACTGACTCTGATTTTCTTGTACTAACTAGACACCTACATATCCAAAATCCTATTCGCCATTATAAAAAATATTAAAGTTATGTTTGCTCCATAGAACTACGTTTATTGTAAGTATTAATGAAATCATATTTTATTAGTACAACATTCTCGTTCAAATCTATACGTTAGCTATCCTATCCGTGTGGTAAGGGTCACTAAAAGGTACTTGTTCTTGACCTGTATAAATACGAAAGACAATAATTACTTATTGAAAAATATTATTTAAGTTTGTTATAAAATAAATTTTATGTTATTATTGAAAGTTCATTTGAACAGTGTCAGACCTGAATTTCAACAAACTGAACCATATTCATAGAATTGAGATAAATAGATGTTGATATTTAAGCTTTACGAGAATGATTCCAATCTAAAATTAATTCTGCGTCATCTCTTTACCTATCTTGGACCTTATAGATCGATATTTGATATCCTAAGTCTCGTTCCGTTAACTTTTACGGACCTAACGCAACAGAATCAATAGTACTTATTTTGAAGCCACAGAATTCCCCCTATTACATAGAGTTTTCCCTGGTTTCATTTTGTATTTCGCGCGCCGAAATAGTCAAAATCTATATTGAAAACAAAATTTGTCTGACTAATTTACATACAAAATTTTGACCCCATTATTCATAATAAAACCTATTTTGAAGCATGCAAATTGCATTTTTATATTGTAACAGACTAAAAAAATACGTTTATGTTATGATAGAAAAATAAAAGTCTATAATACTGTGTTTTAGTTTTGTATGAAAAATCGCAGATAACTACGTAATCCATGTCTAATCTATTATCTAAACCGTTCTTTGATTACTCTTAATACTGTTTACACTTTTCCCAAGATTCTACATCCTATTAAGTATACACCTTTTCCCTAAATAATTTAAAAAATAATATAATCTACTCGTGAACTAGCTCCTAAATATATCAATAATGCCAATCCCGTGTTTTAAGTGATATTCTCTTCAGATTATCATCAAATAGTTCTACATTTGCTAAATTTTTTGTACTGTTTTTCCTATCATCTTACAAGCAAAGCCAGGTATCTTAGTCTCATCTACATTGGTATGGTTGTGATACTTCACATAAACAAATGAAAATCTATTTTCTTTTGACAGCTCAATATTAGCCACACGATTCCTTCTGGGCCTTTATTCCGTATCGATTCCTTACTTCGAAACCACGCGAGTTCCTTGCCTTACATAAGAAATCTGCAAAACTCTATTCTCTATGAAACGAAAACAAAACCGCGCGAAATGAATTCGGAATTGGCGCGATTTGAACTGTCAAAAATCATATGTTTTACCGAGACGCGTTCCGAAACATCAACACATCAAAAGATATGACCACTTATGTCAATATATTTTATTCAAAATAAAGATAACTTTAATGTAAAGTGAAGCTATATCTAACGCTGTGACACGATTTGAACAAGACACGATAACGACGTGGTTTCGTATCGTGTGGAATCTGTGTTTCCATAGAGAATAACCGCCCTGCTTGAGAAAATTTAAGATGGTGGGTATCCATAGATTTATATATCAGGATATGCCCGAAGGAACATTTTATTTAGTCAAAATGGGGTGAGAAAAGTCAGCGCCATCTATTAGATTTCGCGTGAACTACGACAAGATGAGAAAATTAGGTGCCTATCGCTGCCATTCAGTGTTGCCAACCGTTCGATTTAAAACGTATTTATACGATCTTTTTGGCGCCAATACGATGTACGATCGTGAATCCGAAATCGTACGCATAACATACGACCTTTTCAAAGCTTGTAATGTTCGTAACAAAATAAAAAAAAAATACAATAAATCAAGTTCATTTTGTCGAAAAGTCAATAACGTCTAGAGTCATAAACCAAACCATCACACTACATAATCTAATCGTCTTACTAATTTTATTAAATTAAGCAGGTGGCGTCCAAGTACTTTACGCGCATTATGCATTTTAATTTGCGTCCTCATTTTTTTCGTTTCGTGTGGATCATTATGAAATGTGTCGGGAGTTTGGTAACCAAACTGTCGCCGTTATATGTATATAAAAAAATATATAAATTAAGATTTTTTTTCTATACTTTTTCTTGCTTTTTTATGTTCTCTATTGTCTCAATACTTAATAAATGTATTATTGTAATCTCGAAATATATTAAGGAATACCAAATATTACATATTGTGTAGTTGTGTATCCTAAAATATTGAATCAATGGGCGTACGCGTACTATCTTTTTTCGGGAAATTGTAGCAAAATACGACCTTTTCACGTCAAAGGTACGATTCCCTAAAAAATAATGTTGGCAACACTGCTGCCATTATGTCCGTCAATGTTTATGTTTACAATGATTATTCCAAATATAAATTCGATTATATTGTTACAAAACAGAGTGTAATATTGAAAATATTGAATTACTTGAGGTAAGAAACGTGGTCTTTCTTTTTACTGCACTTTTGAGTATAGATTGTGCAACCCTTCACAATACAACTTGGCATATTTTGTTTGTGACATTCGACCGATGCCTTCTAACTTCCATCACAGACTGAGCGCTAGTGGATGCCAATCTGTGATATTGGCTCCCACTTTGAAGGGACGCGGCGACCTGTCATTAGGCCTGTCCTTAATATATATGTCTATGGTGGGTATCGCAAATCGTTCAATATAGATAGTAAATTCGAAAACATCATGAAAACCTAATTCCAAAGTACCCATCCTACTTCTTCTATAGTAATAATCATCTAGGTATTATGTAACGTAATTTAGAAAATTAATATAAACTTTGAAACATAATTTGCATGCCTAAAAATTCCTCCAAACTTCCACAAATCTATACGAAACCGACAACAAAGATCATTATTATCCGAATCCTAGATGTTCCGCTTACGTGTTTTATACTTTTATGTAGATATTTACAAATAAATTAATACAACTTTCCAATACCACTTGATAATGTTATTAATAACATAAAGCTCTATCAATATAACTGAAGTCATATATTAAAATATTAATCTAAGACCTTTTAGTTCCTGAACTATCTCTGTGACAAAGTAAATTTCTTTAAGCCGAATCCATAAGCACAATCACATCTAAATAGATAATAACACATAAAATAACTCCTTCCCTATGTGCCTTAGTATTAAAATTTTATGTAAAAAGGGTAATAAAGTACTTTATCCTTCGGTATTCATCTTTCAGTCGATGCTCATGAAAAATACCCTAGCCCTTAACAAAATTTCACGCATAATCCCTCCTTACACCGCGCGAACTTCAGAAATTAATTAAGAAACATAAAAATCCGTCACGCTTAAATTTGGAATCCAAGGAAAATTTTTTGACACATTCAATAATCGATCGCTCTACGACTAAGAGCTCCCAAATCTTTGATATGAAATCTGTATGCAATATTATAATGAAGGTTTGATTTCTACTAATTTCACTTGTCACGTTACGGCTCCGCCCAGGGTCTTAGGATGCCTGACTAGGTCCTAATCCTACCTAATCAGACCCTGGAGGGAAACGGCGACATGAGGTAGTTATATAGGAGAGTAGAGTAGGACTGAAAGAAAGAGCACGTTAGAGTAAACAGTAAGATATAATAAATATAAAGAGATACGGAAGAATAGTTTAAAGTCTCTAATGGCTAGCACGGCACAGTTATGGTATACTAGTTGAACACCAGGGATGGAGGGATAACGTAGTCAAGGGATAGGTTACGTAACCGGTGGAGTGAAGACAAGCGGAAAGGCCGGTTTCTCGTCTAGGTCTTGAGCTGGTATGATGGGCTCTACGACCTCTACGTCAGAGGGAGCGGCTGGATCCAGGTAGCACAGCTTCAGTCTCTCAATATGAGGTAGGTGCGAAGGTGGTGCTTGATCCACTTTATGATGGAGCAGGATATGCCTCCGAGTGAAGATCGAAGTCTTCAGACTGCCAACAGGACACCTTCCCTCGCTTTTTCTGCAGATCTCTCCTCGTCCAAGCTCTGATTTTTTTCGTCTCCCAGCTGTCAACTTAAAGTCCTTCTCTTTTTTCTTTTTTATCTAGGTACGTAGCTGTAAAGGAGGTAACAAATACAGACATTTTAAAGAAGGATGGTTGATGATGATGATTATTTGGAATGGCGGTGGAAGTGCGCATGCTACATTACCCCAAAAACCCGAAAAAAAATATTTTTTAACCCAGAAAAAATTTTGAGGTTAGGAATGTAGCATGCTCACTTCCACCACCATTCTAAATAATCATCATCATCAACCATCCTTCTTTATACTGTCTGTATTTGTTACCTCCTTTACAGCTACGTACTTATATAAAGAAAAAAAAGAAAAAGACTTGGGGTTGACAGCCGTTAGACGGAAAAAAATCAGAGCTTGGACGAGGCCAAGATCTGGAGAAAAAGCGAGAGAAGGTGTCCTGTTGGCAGTCTGAAGACCTCGATCTTCACTCGGAGGCATATCCTGCTCCATCATAAAGTGGATCAAGCACCACCTTCGCACCTACCTCATATTGAGAGACTGAAGCTGTGCTACCTGGATCTAGCCGCTCCCTCTGACGTAGAGGTCGTAGAGCCCATCATACCAGCTCAAGACCTGGACGAGAAACCGGCCTTTCCGCTTGTCTTCACTCCACCGGTTACGTAACCTATCCCTTGACTACGTACTCTCTCCATCCCTGGTGTTCAACTCGTATACCATACCTGTGCCGTGCTAGCTATTAGAGACTTTAAACTATTCTTCCGTATCTCTTTATATTTATTATATCTTACTGTTCACTCTAACGTGCTCTTTCTTTCAGTCCTACTCTACTCTCCTATATAACTACCTCATGTCGCCGTCTCCCTCCAGGGTCTGATTAGGTAGGATTAGGACCTAGTCAGGCATCTTAGGACCCTGGGCGGAGCCGTAACGTGACACACTTCATTTTATATTCAGGTAACCACTCCAACACTTATCTTCACATTTTTTTAGTAATTAGCGTATTGCCTACGACTATTTGCTTTAATTTGAATTATTCTTATAAGCAAAATTGATAAGATTTAATGCTTTAAATATTTTTTTATTGATGTGTAAACATTTCTAATAATTGTGACGTCACGAGACACCCTGGATCGTTACAGTATAAAAATAATACGCCCGCGCGAAGCCGAGGCGGGTCAGCTAGGTTATTTAATAAACTTAACGATGTAAAGTACATGTACACTCAGCATTCTGAAACGTTTGATTGGAGTCAGAGGCCTCAGAGCTTTAGAACGTTGAACCTAGCCTTATATCCGAGCTGTACCGAGGCCGTCTCCGTTACCCCAAAGTGCCCCACGAGTGAGATTAGTGGATGAACTCATCCCACCTCATCTTCGGACGGATATTAAATTTCCTGCAAAATATTTCTTGATTTGCAGTTATTCGAAGGAAGTCACTTGGTTACTCTGACTATTTGTTTGTATGGGTAGACCCCTGCACTGCACCCTACTATATGTTTGTATGGGTAGATTCCTGCACTGCCCCTACTATATGTTTGTATGGGTAGGCTCCTGCACTGCACCCTACTATATGTTTCAGGACACTAAAATGGGCCCATAACCTAACAGCTTCGGGGCAGTTCTGACGTCAGCGTATCAAAGCGCTAAAGCTTTGATACATACATGTTGTATTAAAACATCCCACGAACCACGGATAAAATGCTCGGTTTACTATGTACTGAATGCGAGTCCTCATGCCTTCAGCCAGATATGTGTCACCGCTACCGAGAATAGTGTCTGACACAAGCCTGCCATCTCACGGACGTGTATACCATGTGACATCTAGACTAAGTGTGAGGAAAGCCTTGACACTGATGCTTTAGGTACAGTGAGACGACGGCAGGCTGTGCAGTTTATTGCAGCATAATACTATCATGCTAGGGTCACAGTGTTGCGAATATCGTGAGAATATAAAAGTAAGTACATAATTAAGTGTTCGTCATCATCATCATCAGCCTGAAGACGGCCACTGCTGAACACAGGCCTCCCCCATAGAGCGTCACTTTAAGTGATATTCATTTTAAATTAATATTATTCATTCGGTTATAGGGTTAATTAGTGATATTGGCTAAGTAATTATAATAATTCATTTTAAATTAATATTATTCATTCGGTTATAGGGTTAATTAGTGATATTGGCTAAGTAATTATAATAATTTAAGTTAAATTAATATTATTCATTCGGTTATAGGGTTAATTAGTGATATTGGCTAAGTAATTATAATAATTCATTTTAAATTAATATTATTCATTCGGTGTTAGGGTTAATTAGTGATATTGGCTAAGTAATTATAATAATTTATTTTAAATTAATATTATTCATTCGGTTATAGGGTTAATTAGTGATATTGGCTAAGTAATTATAATAATTCATTTTAAATTAATATTATTCATTCGGTTATAGGGTTAATTAGTGATATTGGCTAAGTAATTATAATATTTTTTTTATAAAAAATAATATTATTCATTCGGTTATAGGGTTAATTAGTGATATTGACTAAGTAATTATAATAATTTAATTTAAGTACCTAACGATACTTGACTTGCAAAAGTGCTATGAATAGCCTATTAGTAATAAAACACTTAGAGTTTGAGTCTTGTTCTGTATTTTTTTTTATGCAACGTTTCTATTCAACTCGCAAAGACTTTTCGTGTTACTTTTATGAATAGGGTTCAATTTTAGTGTTTTAGAGTAGGTTATAGGCATTCCGCATTCCATGCAATAATATGCAGTACCTAACACATGCGGGACCAGCATTAGCTAAATATTAATGGCTATTCAATTTCTCCTCGCATTAAGATAACACTCGCAGAAGCAATATCGGAGTGAAATGGACTAGAAACCGAACGCTCAAGAACGGCCAAAGTGCAAATTAGCAGAATGGTTGGTCTTAGCTTTGCCCGGGGGAGCGCTGTGTAAGACACTACTTTTACATACAACCGCACTAAAACATCCTTATTGTATACCACATTGAATTCAGTTTTGAATGATAGCTAGCTGGCAAATGTGACGTTTCCACATTCGAGTAATATTAGTAATTTATACGCGTACTTTAAGATCAAAACTCGGGTTCCCATGTAGGTAAAGCTACTCGTAGCTTATAATAATAGTAACGAGCTCGCGCAGCCAACCTAACCGCGCTGCTAATTAAACTATGAAATTTTAATTTGTATTAAATAGCAAAACAGATTACTTAAACTTACCGCAAATACAAAGTTGCTAAATGCACACTAGGCAATAACTAGCAGCTGATTTAAATAATTAGCTTTCTATGTAGTGGAAAGGTAAAAAAGGTAAAAAAATATATTCTAGCTAAAAAAATGACATTCCTCTACAGTGCCGGCTGTATGGAAAACCCTGTCTCCGTTTCTAGGCACATGTCGAATAATACGTGCTTCGTCTTAACATGAATATAAAGTGCATCACTTAGAACAACTACCTACACTCCTCTGCCACCAGGACATAAGGCAGTATATAGGGCGCGCACCAACTGTGTCTCGCTGCAGTAGCGCGGCTGACGTACGACCGTCAGGTCACGAGAAATGGCCTCAAAGAGCTACCATCTCTTAGAATTGCAAAAACGCTTGTCACCAAGCCGATCTCGACTCAACGCTGCAAAGGATAAAGTTGGTTCTACAACGACACAAGGCACGTCTTTGAACCGAGGCATCATTTTTAGGAGAGTTATCCTTGCATTATTGATACCGGGGGTTCTCAGTTTGTATCTGCGCGGAGTACACGCCGGAGATTTGGCACGGATCAAGAGGATTTCCCTCTGAGAAGCTGCATCGCATTAATAATGTCAAAGGCTACGCTTTAGCTGGAATAAAAGGGTGGCTGATGTAAAGGCAAATAGATTTCCCTATTATATAAGTATATCATGTTACGTAACGTATTTATGGCACTCACAGAGCAAAAAAAAACTCATTTGCTTCATAGCTCTGTGATGGCACCGTATTATAACAGCGCGCAGTGTTACTTTTTAAGTAATTTAATTACCGTATGAATCATCATTTAATTTATAATTTGTTGGCATAAAGTAAAAACCATACAAGTTCGAATACGTAACAATAAACCACATGAAAGTAATTAGTATACCAAATCAATTCTAATAATACTACTTTAAGAAAGATGCCTATGCAATAATCTCAATTTCATGTTATAAGTACTGTAACGATCCAGGGTGTCTCGTGACGTCACAAATATTAGAAATATTTTTCAGTTTAAAAAGAAAAACAATATTATTCAATCAAATCATTTAACAAGTAAATAATAATCCAAAAATAAAGCAAATATTCATTTTATACTGCACTAACTGGTATAGGACATGGAGATGTAAAAGTAGTTATCTAAACGTAAAATGAGGTAATAGTAGAAAGAATAAAAACTCCTTAATAAAAAGGTTCATACTTAAAATCGCGAGCTAGCAGTCTAAAATGTGTCAAAGTTTTTCAAAGAATTTCAGATTGGGAGATGTCAGTGGGGATTAGGAAAGGAAAAAGAAAGATGGCAAAAATATAGTTTTATCCATGGATGAAATAAAAAAAAGAAAAGTATGGCGACCGGCTGCCTATGATGTGAGTGTATGCGTGCCCCGCTCGTACGTACGAAGCGTTCCGGCTTCCTAAGGTTGCTTCAGTTTTGGATCCGACGGAATTCCCTCCTTCTTTTTTTATTAGCTTCATGGTTTTATCCTGATTTTATTTTTCAGAAAAATGTGTGAACGGTGCTACGAATGGAATAGAGAGGAAAAACGGGGGATTTTCTTTTCATATTAGAAATTACCAAAATTTATAACGAAAAGGAAGATTGATAAAGATAGGTATTAACTACACGAGTGGAGAGGTCTAGGAATTATGGAAACCTAACGGAGGAAAATATGAATCAAGAAGTTGATATGAACCGATACTGAGGGAAGTTATTACATTATTTCGTAGCTAGTATTTGCAAAGTAATTAGTTTTACCCTAGATTTAGAGATGTCAGTTATGAAAATGTTCCCTGGAGAGCTTAGGACTTTCCTTGTAAGTTGATGTTGAGTGCAGATGCTTAGTGTAGAATAAGAACGTCGTGGGAAACACGCCGAGCGGGCGGATTGATGATGGTAGAAGGTTTTAATGTACAGAACGGAATGCGTAGAGCTTTCCTTGTAGGTTGATGTTGAGTGAAAATGCTTATTGTAGGACAATATCGTTGTGGACATCACGCTGAGCGGATGATCTGATGATGGCAGATGGTTTTACAAAAATATGGAAGAATCACACACGATGATCCTGTTTTGCTCAGTTTTACATAGTTATTATCCGCGCGCTTTTTGTTCCATTTACCACATTTTTTTTATCTTCTTAAGTTTGGTTCCATACGAATTGATGAGTACCTAACTACCTACACATAGCCAGTGTCAATAATAAGTTTATAAATTGCTGGAGATATGCATTTGCCTGTACGACGCGTACATAATTAATTTTCTTAATACTAATTAGGAATTACAAATACTAAACCACCATTCCTTAAAGAATCGACAATTATAGTTATTATTAAGTCCACTATTTTCCACGCTGTCTCATTCCCAACATACCTACCTAGTGATGAAAGTGAGGAAGTAGGTTAAATCGTCATTACATAATTATTACTAAGACCCAAAGTTACTTACCTACTATAACTATAAACTTCTTGAAGTAACCGAGTAATCAATCATTTTCTGCTCCCGTGGTTTATTTAAAAGCACACAGATCTAAAATATTTTAACTATTAAAAACTTATTACAACATGCAAGAAGAAGAAGAAGAACAAATCAAAAACGAACGAACGTTACGCGCCATGTTGTTAATTCGAGGATACAATTTTATTGCCATAAAGATACCTACATATTAATTATTATATCTAAGTACCTACCCTTTTTAAACATTTTTCATCAAATATTTCGTATCATTGGCTAAATACAAATAATAGCACCTCCGGCTTACTTTAATGCCAAAATAAAAAAGGTTTAAAATGCGTAGCAATGATAAGGGTATATAACTTAAGTAGCTATAAGTACTACAGGGGGTCTAGCAAAGATACCAACCACTAACGCTAACGCCAAACGCTAACTCCGAAACTGTATTGAAATGACATTCGCTGTGGAAAAGTTAGCGATTTCCGAAATGTCATCCTAGTACATTTTGGAGTTAGCGTTAGTGGTTGGTTTCTTTGCTAGACACCCAGGTACCTTAAAACTTCCTTGGGGTTGATCAAGAATGTAGCAGTAGCGCTAAAATAATTTTACCTACCTAATTAGAATGGTAACGTGTAGTTAGTTCATGTAAATAATACATTTTACCAGATCGCCAATAAAGAACATTACTCCCGCCAAAACCCTATAAATCGAAAACATGAATAAAAATGTAAGCTTCAATATTGGCTAAGTATGATAATCGTGTGAAGCCTTATGAATAATTATAAAAAGTCTAAGTACCTACCCTTTTAAACAGTTTTCATAAAATACTTCCTATCATTGGCTAAATACAAATTTTGTCTAATGCCAAAATAAAAAAGGGTTTACAATGCGTAGCAAAAGCAAGGGTCTATGGGCACAGATTACTGAATATGTTACTACAAAAGGTTAAGCTATAGGTACTATAAATACAATTTTAAATACTTATTTCGAATGGTAACGCGTAGTAGATTTTTGAAAACTAATACATAATACCAGATCATCAATAAAGAATTTTGCCCTCTCCAGAACCCAATAAATCGAAAACATGAATAATAATTTAGTTGTGTTTCAATATTGGCTAAATATGATATCGCGTGAAGCCTTAAAACTTATAAAAAAGTCTAAGAAGTTTTTAGTTTTCTAAATTCCTTGTTCTCTGTGTCGTGCTCATATTCAAGAAGGTTCTCATACCTATCCTCTTTTTTTAGCTTAGACCACAGATTAACGAAAAAACTTATCTATATGTAAATACATATGATTTTTTTGGGTATAGGTACTTACATAATGAACACATTGTTTTTCTCTAATCTGCATTGCATCGAGCGCAGACGAAGTTATCGCGTATTGTATTTCGCCGTAGCCCGAAATGTGTGATACACTGCCGGTAATGCAGGTGCACCAATTGTTATTTACTGTTGTAAAACATGCATTAAATTACTTCCTTATTGCTTAGTTCAGAATGAAATACAAAAATATAGGAGTTCCGTACTCAAAGTGTAAATCCTTATTACTAAACCTCCGCTGTCCGTCGGTCTGTCGGTCTGTCCACCAGGATGTACTCATGAATCGTGATAGTTAGACTGTTGAATTTTTCACAGATGATATATTTCTGTTGCCACTATAATAACCGTGGTCCGTATTAAAAGGGACAGATAAACAGACAAATAAAAAAATTGGTTTTACTTCATACTGATAAGGAATTATAAATTAAAACTATTACAATTTATTTTTGTAATCACAAATAATACTCTCACAGTTTGTAAAACATATTTATTCGCCGACATGCAATATATTGCTACTGCTTCCTCCATTTTATTTAGCCCACGTCAGTCGCGCAGCAGGCAAACAAATTGACTGTGTGTCCAGGTTGGGGCGCTACAAAAACATCGAGGATAGTCAACAGAAATATTTTTCCGCGCCAACTCAACAGCGAAGGTTCGGGCGTATATGAAGCCGCGCCATAATAGTAACAGAGTTTTTTTCTTTAATCTGTGCATCCGGATAAACCCGAGATAAAATTACCGTCAGTAGCAGTGTAGCAGAGTAACATTTTTTTCTCTTATCTATGGTTAGTAGCCAAAATATAACTTACCTTTTGACACTGGCTAAATACCTACACTATGTGTGGAGCCAAAATATAAGACAAAAAACTTACCTTGAGGCCTTGAAGCGGCCATCTTGTTAAAATCCCGTTCCGTTTCATAATGAAATCTTAATCATTTTCACTAAAAAAAAATTAACGATATTTAAAATTTGATATATCCTATGTTTTGCGCCGGGTTTTTCTAAGCTTATTAGTGAAAACCGCATGAAAATCCGTTCAGTATTTTCGGACTTGTGCCGTAACAAACAAACAAACAAACAAACAAACAAACAAACAAACAAACAAACAAACAAACAAACAAACAAACAAACAAACAAACAAACAGACAGACAAAATGTCTAAAAAGTAGCTTAACGTGATCAGCGAAAAATTTCAAGCCAACCTGTGTCATTTTTTTTTCGATATCTTGCATTTACAGATTTTTTTATCTCTACAGTTTTATTATATGTATAGAAAGAATGTATAGAATAGAATAGATATAGATAGCATACAATGTTGTCATGGATTCAACAAAAGCAGGTAGTTTTCTTTCGTCGGATCATGAAGGAAATACAGAGGTGGAGAGGAAATCTTTTCCCTATTTATTTATTGTAAGTATCACGAGCGTATTTGAATATCATTCTAGTAAATTCAAAATAGGTAATGTTTTCATGCGCCTATAACGTAAAAACGGGGAAATTAGATTAAGGTCTTCCGTAATAGGTAAAAGGTATTTATCTCGAACAAGTCAGTGGCGACTATGAGCTGGAAGATGCGGCTTGGACCAGTTCCTCACTAGGTGGACGCCTTCAAGATAATGATGATGATGGTGGTGATGATGTTGATGATGATGAGGTTTGACCTGGTCAGAGCGTGGGAAGCCAATGAAAGCGGAAGACTAACGGTTGCACAGAGTGGCATGGGTTCAGGATGATGGTGGTGATGATGATGATGATGAGGTTTGACCTGGTCAGAGCCGTGGGTAGTCGAAGGAAGCGGAAGACTAACGGCTGCACAGTGTGACATGGGTTTATGATGATGCTGGTGATGATGATGATGGTGTTGATGATAATGACATCTTCAGGATGATGATATTGAGGGTCTAAGATAGGCAAAGATCTTATAAGATAAGATGCAATATATTTATTTATCTCAAATCTATGGGCATAGTTCAGTTTGGTGAAGTTTAGATTTGACATTGTTTTAATGAATTTTCAATAAAAACATTAACTTTTATTTTACAACTTTATAATATTTTTCAATAGTTAATTATTATCCTTCGTATTTATATGGGTCAAGCATAAGCAGTACCTGTTAGTGACTCCTTACCACACGGATAGGATAGCTAATTGTATAAATTCGAATGAGAATAATGTCTTGTTGATAATTGATATCAATAATATATTTACAACTTACAATACATACACTTTGTTCTACGGATCAAACATAACTTTAGCATATTATATTGAAATACGTCTTAGATATATGGATGATTTCTATGAAAGTTCAGGAGAAGCAAAGTCAGCCTGAGAATTCATAAACGGTTCAATGTCTATAGTATACAAAATATATGCATAATATTATTATAATATCAATAAATACGCGTATGGAAACGATTAGGAATAAATGAAATGAAACGAAATGATCTTTATTTCCGACACACAATATCGCGAAAGGAACAATATACGGAACATAAAATAAGAAACTTATATAAATATACTAATTATACTCTGAAGCGATATTGCACGATGTCAGAAACAGATCCCGGCTCAGCTCAGCATACAACTTATTATCATTGTGTAATTACTCCGAAATAAATGTCCTGAGTTTTTATTCAACATTATTAATTTCCTTTTCATGTCGGCCGAATCTTCGAGAGAGGAGCAGAGGTTCCACACGGCGAGGTTGCGCATAATGCATAACCTACGGGCTCTTCTTTGTAGGACGATTCATCAAGACATGTCTGATTGTCATTCTTCGAAACTTATTTAAAAGGTCATGTGTTTTCTTATCGATAATAGTATTTAATCTCGACGGTAGATGTATTAACTCTAAATTTACGGTTTCCCAAAAATATTATATCGCTTCGTAACTCGACTTTATAATTATTGTAAAATCAAATATTGTAAACCAGAAAGAATTAAAAAAAAAAGAAAGAATAAAAAAGATAAACCCTGAGGAGTTTCTTTGGGCTTCTTCTCAATCAGGAGTAATCGAAGTTTCCGGATATATTTTTAAAACTCAAAGTTAGTTATGAACTACAAAATAATTCTAACATTTAATTATATATTCTGAGTACTAAAATTCAATAAAAGTATTCTGGTAAAGTAAATTCTAAATTCATAATCGTTTGAAATAACTTTCTTAATAAATAATTTGAGTTTTATTTATGTTTTTATTTATTAATCTTTAATATAGGATACAACGTAGGGAAGTTAGGGTAACGAATTCTAGTCTATCATCGTAGATGGCCACTTTAATAAACCAGATTTAGGTTTTGTATTAATTTATAGTTAGGGAATGGGGCGTCATGATAAGCAGAAGAGATTTATCATGACTTCGCTAATATGGTTAAAACAGGCGTAAGGAAATGGTAGAATGGATTGTAAGCATTTCCGGTAGAAATGATAACATTTTTGTACTAGTGGGGAATCTTGGACTGAAAAGTTGGTAGTGGGCTAAAGTTGTAAGCATTTCCGGTAGAAATGATAACATTTTTGTACTAGTGGGGAATCTTGGACTGAAAAGTTGGCAGTGGACTAAATTTGAATTTTATATTTTTAGGTAGTATTCGTTTAGAGATTCTGATATATACACTTGAAGTATGGTTCTGAAGTTCAATTATAGCAAGTACTTCAGGATTTCCAAATTAGGTTAATGTGAGTTGTTTTGGAGCAATCTACGTTTTCGATCTTTCCAGCAGATATAGGATTAGCGCTCATCAAAGGTTTAGATTGCAGTGAATAGTAGGATAATGGGTACTCCAATTTACTACATTAATTGCGTATTGATGTTAGTTAGGGATTGTCTCATTACTTTAAAAGGATTTGGATTACTACATTATCACAACGTACGGGTTCTACCACTATTAGGAGACGATCACTTGGCCATATAAAATTTAAAACAGACAACAAACTTAGGTTTTTCCTTACGGTATTAGAATTGCTAGCTTTTATTCAACTTCAATTTATTAGGATATTTTAAACTTAGATATTTAGATTCGGTAAATTAAAGATACAATTATAATTATATGAATTTAAGGGGGGTTTAGGGGGATAGTAAGGGGGGGGTACATTACAGTACCAACGTGAAAGTATGCAACGCCGCCGCCGCCGCGAAACTTTCCGCCACCACTCGTGGTGGCGCGTCCTCCCTCAAGCCGCAACATCGCGCCGCTCGCTAACAAATGTGAAAATTTTAATTTTCCCCAGAAAACATTGGCCATTAGTTGGCACGACAATGGCGACCAGACAATAGCAGCGAAAGAACGCCCGAAAACTGCAACCGGAATTTTTGTTACATCCGTTGGTTAAATGAAAATGGAAATTATGGCACATTGTTTGAAATTTCCCGTTTTGTATGAATATTTTACTGAGTGCTTTTACACAATACTCGTTTCCAGGTTACGGATATACTAAGCGAATAATACTGAGGTTTGCGATCCAAGATTCGCAGGACTTATTGTAGCTTGCGTTCACAAAGGGGCCATGAAGGCGCTAAAAGGCGCACGTAACGATTGCGAGTGTAGAGACGGCCGAGCCGCCGCCGCCGCAAACAGTTCTCCATCTCACCTTTATTCACAGGTTTACCGCGAAGAAAAGCAATTCGGCAGAAATGTATTAGAGACGAATCAACGCACGGAATGAATAGAGCCGTTTCAAGAAAATTGCGTTTTCGGTTTTTGAGGTCGCAATAAAAATAGAATTCCAAACACAATCAGGGAGGGCCGCTCGTGTAACTTTGTACGTTTCGCCGCGTAATGGGTTCCCTTCTCGGCAAACGGACTTGTGTAACAAGTTTTTTGACTTTCGCTTATAAATGAAGTTGTAACAAGAGGCCGCTTTTAGTGAAACGAATGAGTTGGTCCCGAGCTCGGAGTGCGGCGCGGCGGGTTGTGCTCGAATAGTTACAACACGGACTTGAACAAAGTTCCCCTTGAGACGCTTCGCTCTGCACAGCCGGCTCCGCTGTGGCCAACGCATCGGGCACGGCACTCACCTGCTACATCGCGAATTATTCACTATTTGGTACATTTGGTATATGAACTACGTGCTGTAGAAGATAATCTGATATTAGAACGACTGAAACAACGCAAGAACTGGCAGTTAGTAACTGGTTTGGTGGTTGTAATCTTCAAAAATTAAACGATTCATCAGTATGAGACTATCAAGTAATTATTGATGTCCTTCCTACAGTAAGTAAAATAGAATGTGCATTTGTAGGTTGATCCTCGCAAAATAAGGTGTGCGTCGTGCACGGCACCAGTTGTTATCGTGAAAAAAATCCCTATATTTTTTAGTACAATACTTTCAAATATATCTAGCGTGCGCGTTCATCAATTCTCGAGCTTGCTTAAAATTAGTGTAGCGTACTGATTCCATATCATTCAAAGATTATTTCAACAATTATTGTGATGTGTGTGTGTTGTGCTTGTACTTGTTGATTTCCCATACAATTGTATTGTTTTGGATTGAATGAAATGCCTCTGATCTTTCTTGATGCTGAGTCATGCATCTATGGATAAATAAGCGTCATTATCGGTCACGTTACTGGAGAGCTGTAATCGGTTCATTATCACACGCCCGGCGTCTGGAGCACTTGTAGTTGATTCCGGAACAGTCGCCAAAGACAAACCGCACTCCAAGAAAAACCTTTTATTCGTTTATCTTTTCATATCACTAGCTCCAGCGAGATTTATGGGCGTAAGTTGGAAAGTGCTACGTAACTGGTACAAGTTTGATGTAGAACTCGGCATTTTCATACAAATTGATTGAAGGTAAGTGAAGTTTTCGTGTACCTAGTCGTCGGAGATGTAATATCGCGTGTTGGATAAGTTTTGTGACGTGTTGGCTATGTGCCTAAATGGCAGAACCTGTAATGACACATGTGTCACATTTAATGACCATTTCGCGTTATAGTTTGTATCTATATTCAAGTTTTCGTTTAGTTTAGTGAATTTTTTATAAGAGCACATATATATTTTTACTGAAGGCATTAGAGAGCGTCGAAGAAAAATCAAAAATGCATAGCAAAACCTTTCTGAAAAAAAAACAACAACATTCATGACCAGCATTTTAGCAGTATTTTAAGGCCGCCACAGACTCAAACTTACAAAAATTATAGCCGTCTTTTACATTGCATTTGACAAGAACAACAACAGTTTTAGGAGTTTTAGATCTATCAACTAAAGCCTTTAGAATAGATACTACGTCGCCGGTATTTACCATACCCAGCCCATTCCAATCAGTTTTTATCAGTATTTTACATCACGTTAGAGACCTATAGTTACTTATTTCTATTAAACAAAATTTTGTATAATCATGATTTTATTAAGGGATAAACTTTATCAAGAAAGTTACTAAAGTTTCTCCCCTCACTTCAATCCCCAAGACCTTCGCACTAAGGGTTGAATTATTCTCACTCATTGTGCCAGTCCGCTGATCACACGGAACGCCGACTTTATGACAAACGGACAGAAAGGCCACGGCAGCATTCAGGTAAAGAAGGACCTCTCGTCTTCATTGTCCTGCGTTGAATCCAATAAATTGCAAAGGTGCGACTTTCCCCCATCCCCCTTCGCTCCAGAAAAAAAGAACTAGAGAATATATTGAACTCGACGAAGCGGAAGTTAAAAAGACAAACCGATATTCCGAAGAATTCGTTAAAAAGCGCTTTTTGTTAATTAAAAACTTGTCGTGGACTGTGAAATGTCCCTAGTTCGATATAAAAGTCGCGGCGAACGATAATGACTCAAAAGTTAATCTATTGACTCCAGACAACTGTATTATGCAATTTTTAATAATTACTTTGCAAGTTTCACAATGTTTCTGAAGATTTTCCAAGAGACTCGGGGTGAATTTATTATATGTTGTGCACTTAGCTACTTGTCGGCTCCTATTTGGATTTATTGAAATAAATGTGGCATTTAAATGCCAAAGGCTCCTTGAAATATTCTGCGGTTGAAAAACGACCCAAGAATTTTTTATTTTGACTTGAGTTTTGTCTTTCTGTTTTGGATGTCTTTAGCTATATTTATCCAACCTACAGAGTGTAGAGGAACTATTTTCATGAAGATCTTAAGCTTGCTTTTAGTTACATTACTGATTTAAATCACAGAGTTTACAATTGCAATATTTCAGTTGGAAACTGACAGGTTCCGTGATGTGGTGGTTGCGCAGGTTGGCTCATAAACCGGAGGTGGCAGGTTCGATTCCCGTTTACCATAAATATACTAATGAACTACCTGATGCCTACCCGATGAGGAGCAAATCAAAACACCAGATAGTTACTATGGTAAGTTTATATTTTCTGTTCGTTATACAACAAACAAAGCTTACGACCTAGTGACTACCCAGCGTGCTGGGAGGGGGACGACTGATGTGCTCTACTCGCGACATGCATTGCGTTTGCTAGAATCAGCAGAAATCAATGCATGTGCAATATGTGTCGCTACACCTGCAACAGGACAAATATTCCTGCACGAAAAAAAGCGCAAATACTTACTCTGTGTCTGGGTGTTGTAGGACCATGGTCCTCGTAGTTCCTGGGTCCCTTATATACAGGGAATCCTAGTTAGGGTCCAGGATCTATGTATTAGTGATGGATTAATTAGCATCCGCATTCATTTTTAGCATGTTAAATCTCAATTAGCATTTCGCAAATTAAATTTAGTTGTGAAATTCTGTGAAATATGAAATTTCATTTCAATTAATTTAGTTCATTTTGAATTTAGTGTTTTATATAAAGTTTCATTTCATGTTTCGTTTCATTTTTCATTTCTTTTTCATTTCATTTCTCATACAATTTTTCATTTCAATTTTCATTTCATTTTTCATTTCCATTTCATTTCATTTTAGCAAATAGCATAGCAATAGCAGTTAGCATGCTAAGACTCGTGAATTAGCATTGTTATGAAATTTACGCAAAATCGCATTAATTGCCATCGCTACTATGTATGTCATCGTTGGGCGTTATTTAAATCACAGAGGTTATATACTTGCAATATTTCAGTTTGAAACTGACATCAAATCTATAGTTTGAAGACCGGATGGCGCCTCTCAAGGTTGCTAAATATGAAATCTAATATCTGATTTCACAGACCACTATCCGGGTATTTCTAGGTGAATCAACACGGTATCGTGGTTGAAAAACCCGGAAATCCCGTGCCCCCCGGCCGCGCGTCCGGTCTCCGAGCAATTTAGGAAATCCGTATTACATACTCGCCGCGCTACGCGCTACCGGGTCTATTTAATATGAGTTTGTTATATTTTGGCTAATAAAAGTATAGATAGACTTACTGTATTCTGTGAGTAGAAGTTGGTCCCTTGATCTGTAAAAGATAATTACCCTCCTTTTTATCATGTGCGGGTAAAAGGCATACCTTGGCAAAAACTGTGATAGCTGTGGTAGAAAATATACAAATAATTATAATGCAAATGATGGGAAATCTTACAAACCGACTATTATTTCAAACTTGTAACATATTTTAATAAATTGCTAAAAACAGAAATAAAAGAAAAGCGAAGTATCTCAAAGTAGTTACAGAGTTCGGTTGGTTACAAATACTTTAAGCGGCTTCCTGGGAATCGTTATGGAACTTTCACAGTATTATAATGCAGGGTTGCCAGCTGTACTGTTTAAAGTACCCGAGAGAAACGGATCTCGGTCCCGCTAAAGTGTGGTTTGTTGAGTGTTTTTGGACTGGCTGGAGAGCATAAACTTAGGGTAGGGTATGATAGGGACTTAGGCTCTTTCACCAATAGTTAAGGTAATGGTAGTTAATGGTTGAAAACTCTAACAAATGACCATTGGCTAGAGTTTTATTTTGACCATTGGTTACCTTGACTATTGGTGAAAAAACCCACCCTTAGTATCATCTAAATAAGATGAATACTAAGCTGAAAGAAAAACAATTTGAAAATGTGAGTATAGGCTAACATAGATGAAATAAAAATAGGCTAAAGTATGTTTTATAGTAATACTCCTTTATCTGAGGAGCTTCGGTAACATGGCAATACACAAGTAGGTATTATAAGTGGAGTAAGCTTGTTATCGTCTACGATGAGTCTCGGTTACAGCGGGGGGGGGGGGGGGGGGGGAATTTTAAAGTTATATTGAATGGTGATTTAGTTACTTTGCGAAACGAACCACTGACCCGTTTTTTATTTCTTCGCTGTGGCACAGACTTTATAATAGTACCGTAACAGCCCCCCCCCTGCTACCCCACCTATATTCATTTAACTAATTGTATTTTTAATAACTAACTTTACTTTAATACCTAAATTTAAATATCCCAATAAATTGCAATTAAATAAACGCTAACAATCTATCTAATACCGTTGAAAAGAACCTAAGTTTGTTGTATGTTTTAGAATTGTTATGGCCAAGTGATTGTCTCCTAATAGTGGTAGAACCCGTACGTTGTGATAAAGTAGTAATCCAAATCCTTTTAAAGTTATGAGACAATTCCTAACTAACACCTAATCAAAACACAAATAATTTAGTAAACTAAATATCCATTAAACTACTATTCACTGCAATTTAAACCTTTGAAAGGCCTATTCATACACGCTTATCAACTAAACTGTAAATTCTCACAAAATAAATCATGTAAATATTTGATTTGGAAAAGTTGGATTATTTCCCTTAATTGAACTTCAAATCCATACTTATTTATTTATTTATTTATTTAATTGCATTACATAGACTTAGTATATACTACTTAAAATAAAGTAACTAAATCAATGTACTCTGACAAGAGTGTTGCAATGTCGTTTTAAAGCAGACAGGGCTTAAACAGTAACTTATGTATTACTCTATCTCTAGGTATCTATACATAGTTAGGTAAATAATATTATAATACGTTAGGAGGTAAGTTGTCATATGTACAAGCATGTACAAGGTTGAGAAGCGTCTTAAATTAAGCTTTCATGCACAAGCTCAACACGCTCAAGCTCATAACACGTTAATAATTAATAAAAACAATATTAAGTAAATCTATTTACTTATACTGTTGTACACTATTGATAAACTGGTATTGGTATCCGTTAGATTCTTGTTTTATGATATTGATGCATGTTTGTCATTTAAGTAGTCATCTAGGGTGTAGTAACATTTTTCTGTTAAAAAAGTTTTGAGTTTGCTCTTGAATGTAGTGTCTTTATTTTCGTTCGTGATATTTTTCGGAATTTTATTATAGATCTTTATTAACATGTAATGTGATCCTTTTCTGTACATTTCTAATTTAGGCTCTGGTAGCATAAGTTTTTGTCTGCGTGGGTTTTGATTGACTTCGTAAAAATGGGGATATTTTCTTACAAACATAGCAGCTTCTAGTATGTATACACATGGTAGAGTAAGGATTTTATGTTGTCTGAAATGGGGCCTGCAGCTCTCGCGCTGTTTAATGTTTACTATTATGCGGATACATTTCTTCTGCATAATGAAAAGTTGTTCGGCATCTGTACCGTTTCCCCAAATGACTACTCCATAGCGTAACCATGCGTATGCGTACGCATAGTATGCAGCTAGTGCCGTTTTTAAGTTTGATTTAGATTTAAGTACTGCAAGGGCGTATATAAACTGTGATAGCTTTGATTTCACTTTTTCTACATGCCCTTTCCAATTTAAATTATTATCAATTTTAATGCCTAATAGGGTAAATTCTTTAACTTCTTCAATGTTTAGTGTGCTTGTTATATATTTTAGGTTTAAGGCGGCTTTTTGGTATGGTAGGAACTGAATTAATTTAGTCTTTTTTTTTATTAACCTCTAAGTTGTGGGATTCTAGCCAAGTTTGTATATTAGAGAAAGTGTCTATTACATGGTTTAATGTATTTGTGTCAAGTGTGCATCTGAATAAGAGCGAAACATCGTCTGCAAACAATATGCATGGGGAGTTAGAGATTTTTGGTAAGTCATTTATATATATAATGAATAAAACGCATCCTAGGACGGTGCCCTGTGGGATGGACCAGTTTGTAGTTTTAATTTCGGAATCAATGTTTTGTATTGTGCCTAGATTTTGGCATTGATGGTTAATTTGCACAAATTGCTTCCTGTCTTTTAGATATGATCTTAACCAGTTAAGAGGCTTTCCCCTAATTCCTATTGCTAGAAGTTTCGATAATAAGATGCTGTGTGAAACTTTGTCATACGCTTTCTTCATGTCGAGTAGTAATCCTACAGAGTGATATTTATTTTTTATATTATTTAATATTTCTAAGTTGTATTTATAGATTGCCAATGTGGTGGAAGTTTTTTTACGGAAACCGTGTTGGTTTTCGTCTAGTAATTTAAATTTGTCGAGAAAAGCGTAAATACGGTTTGATATTGCGCGTTCAAAGATTTTAGATATTACTGGTAGAAGAGCAATTGGTCTGTAGCTGTTAACATCATTTTGTTTTCCATCTTTTTTTAAAATCGGCTTAATTTTTGCTATTTTAAGTCTTTCAGGGAAGCACTCTTCTTCCATTGATTGGTTTAGTAGCCTCGTTATAGGTGATTTTAACTCTGTGTTACAAGATTTTACTAAGGCGGGAGGTATGTAAAATCTTGTAACACAGAGTTAAAATCACCTATAACTTCAAATATATATATACCGAATTCTCTTTAAAAGTACTACCTGAAAATATAAAATCCAAATTTGGCCCACTACCAACTTTTCAGTCCAAGATTCCCCACTAGTACAAAAATGTTATCAATCCTACCGGTAATGCTTACAACCCATTCTACCATTTCCTTACGCCTATATTAACCATAATATGCATCAATTCAATACTGTTCCTATTATAACTTCCAAACGCTTTTGAGTCGAAGAAATGTTTAAACTTTTACCACATCGATGAATGTTATGAATCCTAGTCATAAACCTGAGATTTAATTAAGGTAAATCACCATAAAACCGCATATTGATGAAAATATAGCGTAGATAAGACATAAATAAGTGAAAAGCTAAGATTTAAGTTAAATGTCATAACAAATCATTAATTCTGAAGCTAAGTTTGTTTAAATTAGCGAAGTCATGATAAACTCCTTCTGCTTAACATGACGCCGGCTGCTAAGCCCCATTTCCTAGCTATAAATTAATGCAAAACCTAAATCTGGTTTATTAAAGTGGCCATCTACGATGATCATCTAAAATTCGTTACCCTTACTTTCCTACGTTGTATTCTATATTAAAGATTAATAAAAGACATAAATAAAACTCAAACTATTTATTGAGAAAGTTATTTCAAACGATTAAGAATTTAGGATTTACTTTATCGGAATAGTTTAAATTATAAAATACTTTTATTGAATTAAAGTACGCAGAGGAAATAATTGAATATTAAAATTATGTTGTCGTTCATAACTATCTTTAAGTTTTAAAAATATATCCGGAAACTTCGATTACATACCTGATAGAATAGAGAAGAAGCCCAAAGAAACTCCTCAGGAATTAACTTTTTTTTATCATTGTTTGTTTTACAATATTTGATTTTACAATAATTATAAAGTCGAGTTACGATGCAACATCATATTTTGGAAAACTGTAAATTTAGAGTTAATACATCTACCGTGGAGATTAAATACTTGTGGGCGTAAGTCGGGAAGATATGGTACTTAATTATAGAACGAAAGGAAGAAAACTTTAGGCCGATCAAAAATGAAGAATATTATTGAATTTAGAATAAACTATTTAATTTGGAAACAGAAAAGTAAAGCAAATAACAACTCAAAATATAAATTAACCACGGAGCAAAACACAAATCGAGCGCGTGAGGTAGTCGCAGATAATGCAGTGTCGTCTGTATCCGCCGGCTGCCGGGCCCGCCGCGGGTATGAGTACCAGTCGTCTTGGGGGTTGGCCCAAGCGTAAATCTAGTGGCGATGTAATTTTAATATAGATGATGGTCCAAGTCTTCAGACGAATTTATTACGCCACATATTCCCCCTGGCCAGATCGTGACTACGGTCGATAAAAATTAGGGAATCGGACTCTTCTGCCGCTTCGGGTCCTTCTCTCTTCTGGCGTGGAAGCGGGTGACGGAGGTGTTTCGCTCTCTGGTAGTGAAGTGGTCAAAGGGATCTGTGCCTCTTTAGCCATGTATGCCGGTTTCAGCCTGTCGACAGTGACGTTGGTCTTTTTTCCTTTAACGTCAAGGGTGAAGAACTTCGGCTGTCTCTCGATGACCAAGTAGGGGCCGGCATAAGGTGGTTCTAGTGAGCTGCGCACGTGATCTTGACGTACGTGCGATGAGTGTTGTAAGTCACGTGGGAAGTAAAACGGTGATGAAGTGTGCCAAGTTGTAGGTCTGGGTGTCAGCTTTTGAATATGAGCACGAAGACGAGTTCCATACTGCGTGATGTCATCAGAGCTGAAGTCGTCTGTGGGAGACAGGAACTGACCAGGTAAGCGTAGGGGCTCACCGTAGACCAACTCTGCAGCAGATGTCTGTAGATCTTCCTTCCACGCGCTGCGCATACCCAGGAGCACAAGAGGAAGGGCTTCAGTCCACTGCGAAGTAGTGTGGCACATGATGGCTGACTTAAGTTGGCGATGCAGACGCTCTATGATGCCGTTAGCTGCTGGGTGATAAGCAGTGGTGCAGAAGTGGCGAGCACCGACTGTGGGAGTGAGGGACTGGAACAGCTGGCTTGTGAATTGGCGTCCGCGATCGGTGGTTACTCGAGAAAAGCAACCAAATCTGGATATCCATCCAGACACAAGGGCAGCAGCGCAGGTCTCCGCGGTTATGTCTTTGAGTGGAATTGCCTTGGGCCACCGCGTGAACCTGTCGATGACGGTGAGGCAGTACCTGTAATCAGATGACAAAGGTAACGGTCCTACGATATCGAGGTGTATGTGAGAGAACCTCGAGGAAGGGGTAAGGAAAGAGGAAAGGGGAGATTTGGTGTGTCGGGAAATCTTGGATCGCTGGCATTTCAGGCATTGCCTGGCCCACTCTCTACAGTTTTTACGGATCCCGGCCACACAAATCTTTGTGTCACCAGTCGTATTGTAGCTGCACATCCTGGATGATGAAGTTCGTGAAGCGTGTCGAAGACCTGTTTACGAAGCTGTGGAGTGACGAACGGTCGAGGTTGTTCAACAGAAGTGTCGCAGTATACAGGTATGTCGCTGTCGATCGATTTTATCTTTTTAAGTTTTAGACTGGAACCTCGTAGCAGCAAGTCTTGCAGTTCTGGGTCTGATTCCTGATAACGTGCAAGAGCTTAGTAGTCGATTGCTGTGATTTCTTCCACGCGTGACAAAGCATCTGCGACGACGTTCTTCTTCCCAGGTAGATAGCGTATTTCGGTGGTGAATTGGGCGATGAAGTCTAAGTGCCGAAACTATCATGGGGAACACTTCTCTTTGCTCATGGAGAACGCGAACGTCAGCGGTTTGTGATCGGTGTACACTGCAAAGGTCCTAGAAGCTAGAAGTTCTCGATCATAGAGGCTGTACTTGGCTTGGGCACTAGAAAGCTTGTGCGAGTAAAAAGCTAGTGGTTGCCAGTCTTCACCTTTGCGTTGCTGTAATACGGCACCGATAGCAGAGTCAGATGCATCGGTCACAATCGTCAAATCAGCAGAAGCATCTGGATGAGCAAGTAAAGTAGCCTGCGAAAGCGAAGTCTTGCAGTCTTCAAAGACACGAAGTAATTCTGGTGTCATCTCAACAGGGTGCGAACCTTTCACCTTCGGACCGGACAGGATGGCGTTTAATGGTGCTTGTAGTTGAGCTGCGATGGGGATAAAGCGACGGTAGAAATTAAGCATTCCTAGGAAACGCCGGAGCTCCTTCACGGTCTTGGGAACTGGGTACCCCTGGATAGCTTGGACTTTCGTTTCCAATGGTTGAGTACCAGCAGCTGAGACGCGGTATCCTAAGAAATCTACTTTCGACTTGCCTAGAACACACTTGGACGTGTTGATCAGCACTCCATACTGCTTGAGACGGTCAAATAGCTGACGCAGGTGGTTCTTATGGTCTTCTTCTGAGGACGAAAAGACCAAAATATCGTCGATGTACCCGTAGGCAAAATCCAGGCCTAGAAGTACCTCGTCAATGAACCTTTGGAAGGTTTGTGCCGCATTCCTTAGTCCAAAGGTCATAAACTCAAACTATCCAAATGGGGTAGTCAGTGCGGTCTTCGGTACATCATCTGGATTGACGCGCAACTGATTGTAGGCTTTAACGAGATCTATCGTAGAGAAGATAGAGCATCCTGAGAGCTGATGAGAGAAGTCCTGTATGTGGTGGATGGGGTATCTATCTGGTATAGTCCTGGCATTTAGTGCACGGTAGTCACCGCATGGTCTCCATCCGTCATCTTTCTTCCTCACAAGGTTTAGGGCAGAAGACCAGGGACTCTCAGAACGTCTCGCCACACCGCTAGCCAGCATGTCTTCAAACTCCTTCTTCGCTGCTTGCAAACGGATAGGATCTAGTCGTCTAGGCTTGCTTGAGACTGGAGGTCCGGGGGTAGTCCTGATGTAGTGGAGCGTGTTGTGCTTCGGAGTTGTAGGTACACCTGCAGGTCTCGTGATCTCCGGGAACTCACGCAGAAGATCGTGAAAGTCCGACTCACCTGTGACAACTTTTATGGATGAGATGTCGTCAGGCGGACCGGTTTGGAGTGCGTTCACGGTGAGAGAGGTAAGTCCATCAACTAACCGTTGATTCCTGCAGTCTACGAGCAATTCATAGTGGCTGAGGAAGTCTATTCCGATGATGGGTCTGGATACATCAGCGATCGTGAAGCTCCAGGTGAAGACACGTCGAAGGCCCAACTCTAGCTGCAGTTGCGTAAGACCGTAAGTATGAATTACCGTGTTGTTTGCAGCGGTAAGGGCGAACTTCGACTTGGTGCAGGGCGTCTTGACAGCTGATCGCGGGAAAACGCACAAGTCTGAACCAGTGTCCACAAGGAACTGCATTTTCGTGGCGCGATCTGTGACGAAGAGACGGCCCGTTGATGAAGGGCAGTCGTTGGCCGCTACTTGCGACTGCCCTGGAAGTTTTCCGAGGAGAAACTGCATGGTTGCTTGCATTTCTGTGCTTTGCATCCGTAGGTGAAGTGGTAAAAACAGTGTGGGTGGTTAGGGGGTGGTTGTCTGGGTCGAGAGCGTGAGCGAGAACGGCTGTTCTGTCTGTTGCGGCTATGTGCGCGTGAGCGGCTTCCATTGGCTACCTGGTCTGCTAACTTCGCTACTTGCCTTGTCAGCTCGCATACCTGTCGAGTCAGGTCATCGTAGTGTGACGATGACGCTGGAGAACTGGCTGTGGCTCTGGAGGTGCTTGCCACCTGTGGAGTTGAAGGGGCTATCTCGTGCACCTTATCTGCTAAATCAGCCAGCTTGTCTAAGGGTAAGTCTACCTGCGAAGCGATCACTGTCTGAATATTGGACGGTAGGCGGCTTGACCAGATGGTGATCAGGAACTGCTCGGGCACAGATGAACCTGCAAGGCCCTGAAGGTGGCGGAGAAACTGTGAGGGCTTCCTATCACCAAGCTCCTCATGCATGAGTAGCTGTTTGACGAGCTTCTCCTGGGAAGCAGACAGGCGTTTTATCAGTTCTGTTTTTAATTTTAAGTATTTGTCCGTGGGAGGTGGGTTTGTGATGATGTCCTTCACCTCAGCAGCATACTGATGATCCAGCTGAGCAACCAGGTAGCAAAATTTAGTTTCATCAGTTGTTATTTTGGACAAAAAGAATTGGCTCTCAACCTGAGCAAACCACAAGGATGGCTCTTCAGGCCAAAATGGCGGTACTCTGACTCCAACTCTAAGTACCTCAGGACTAGAAATCGGCAAGGCATCCTGGAACGATTCTGGGTTCGCAGGTTCCATATTTCAATATTAAAAAATAAATCGCTCACCTTTCGTAACTTGTACCACACCCCAACTTCGACCACACGTAATCTGTTTATTACGAGTATGTTATTGAAAGGCAATCCAAAAATGCACTATTCTTCAGTATGTCACGGGTTCTTCTTCTTCATAAAAATGTCGTACCACACACAAAAAAAATCACTGACCATCAGAAGGTTGATGTGGGCGTAAGTCGGGAAGATATGGTACTTAATTATAGAACGAAAGGAAGAAAACTTTAGGCCGATCAAAAATGAAGAATATTATTGAATTTAGAATAAACTATTTAATTTGGAAACAGAAAAGTAAAGCAAATAACAACTCAAAATATAAATTAACCACGGAGCAAAACACAAATCGAGCGCGTGAGGTAGTCGCAGATAATGCAGTGTCGTCTGTATCGGCCGGCTGCCGGGCCCGCCGCGGGTATGAGTACCAGTCGTCTTGGGGGTTGGCCCAAGCGTAAATCTAGTGGCGATGTAATTTTAATATAGGTGATGGTCCAAGTCTTCAGACGAATTTATTACGCCACATACTATTATCTATAAGAAATACATGACCTTTTAAATAAGTATCGAAGGATGACAATTAGGCATGTCTTGATGAATCATCCTACCTTTGTAGGATAAAGAGCCCGTAGGTTATGCAATATGCACAACCTCGCTGTGCGGAACCTCTGCACCTCTCTCGAAGATTCGGCCGACATGAAAATGGAGATTAATAATGTTGAATAAAAAGCTCAGGATATTTATTTCAGAGTAATTACACAATGATAATAAGTTGTATGCTGAGCCGGGACTTGTTCTTGACATCGTGCAATATCGCTTAAGAGTATAGTATATTTATTTAAGTTTCTTATTATTATGTTCTGTGTTATATTGTTCCTTTCGCGATATTGTGTGTCGGAAATAAATATCATTTCGTTTCATTTCATTTCATTTATTCCTAATAGTTTCCAGATCCGTATTTATTGATATTATAATCATCATCATCATCATCATTAACAGCCTGAAGACGTCCACTGCTGAACATAGGCCTCCCCCAGGGAGCGCCACTTAGAGCGGCTGCTCGCCTCCTGCATCCATCGGCTCCCCGCGGCTTTCACCAGGTCGTCGGTCCATCTAGTGGGGGGCCGGCCTACGCTGCGTCTTCCAGTTCGTGGTCGCCACTCGAGAACCTTTCTTCCCCATCGGTTGTCAGTTCTACGAGCGATGTGGCCTGCCCATTGCCATTTCAATTTGCCAATCTTAAGAGCCACATCGGTCACTTTAGTTCTCCTGCGGATCTCCTCATTTCGGATCCTATCTCGCAGGGAAACACCGAGCATTGCTCTCTCCATAGCTCGTTGCGCGACTTTGAGCTTAGTAATGAGGCCAACAGTTAGAGACCACGTCTCAGTTCCATAAGTCATCACTGGCAACACACATTGATTGAAAACTTTTGTTTTCAGGCTTTGTGGTATTTTGGACGAAAAGATAGGTCGAAGCTTCCCGAACGCTGCCCAGCCGAGTTGGATTCTTCGGGCGACCTCTTTGTCGAAGTTGGACCTACCCAATTGGACAGTCTGCCCTAGATAGACGTATTTGTCGACAACTTCGAGAGTATCGTTCCCAACAATACGGACCAGAGTACGGAACAGATCCCATTGCAGAGAGGCGTGAGACAGGGAGACGTTATTTCTCCGAAACTGTTCACAAACGCATTGGAGGATGTTTTCAAGCTCTTGGAGTGGAAAAGATGTGGCATCAACATAAATGGCGAGTATATCACTAACCTTCGTTTTGCCGATGATATAGTCATAATGGCGGAGTCGCTCGATGATCTCAGCACCATGCTCAACGACCTCAGTAGAGTCTCCCGACAGGTTGGTCTTAAGATGAACATGGACAAGACGAAAATCATGTCAAATTGTAATGGGCATATGTCAAACTGATAGGTATATTTTTTGTTCTCGCAGTGGGTGCCTAGAGATAGCGTTGCGTGAGAACAGGCAAAAACATCTGCAAACATTTAAGATCGTGAATGGGACCCGGAATACAAATTCTTCGAAAGGTCGAAACATGTGCATGCTATAACCAATATCCGAGAGAAATCGACCCAGCACTTAGAAACAAAAGACTTTGACAAATTAATTACTTTTTTTTGTTGTCATTTCTGCAAAACCTTTTCAATAGCGAACAAAACACTTGTGTCTTTATCAACTATCGTCTCAAGTTTACGTATACAAGTGCATGGTTAGTTACCAGGCGATTTGGGTGGTTTATGTATTACAAGGAATGCTTAGGTATAAATGCACGTGAAGCATTGTACCTATATAATAATAATCAAACTTTCCAGCAGACGTGATGGCCACACGTATGCTTGAAAGTATTGTTACTCAAGAGTTGTGATGTTCACGAAATGTGATTGCTTGTACCTAATGAATGTTCGCAATGATAATGTTTTGCCCTATTTACTTGCAAGAGTATCTATAATTATATTAATGGTAATCTATCCTTGTTTAAATCAGGATAAAAGATACTATAACTGAGAGTATTTTACCTATCAAATTATGATTACCCAATAAATCATACATACCAATACATAATATGATAATATTATGTACTTACATCAAACTTTCAGTCATCAATTAAATCTACAAAGAACATAGCGTCACAAGTAACTATCGTTATATATCTTGTATATTACTTGAGTTATACACTTATTTTGTTGTTTCAAAGGTCGGATCGAGACAGCTAGCGACATCTGTTTTGGGGAAAAGGAACGACGTGCGCTTGCGCGGGCGCACATTTGAAATCCTAGCCAATCAGCGACAGATCGAGGTTTCTGAGGAAACACCTACCATCAGCGGAGGGGTTGGTGATGTGATAGCCAGGGGCAGTTAGTCGCGGTTTCACCGGAGAAAGAGGCGGAAGTTAGTCGCGGTTTCACCGGAGAAAGAGGCGGATAGATAGTCGCGCTTTGACCTCGAAAAGAGGAATATTGTTGAGTCGCGTTTTCACCTCGGAAGGAGTAATGTAGTTCAATTATAGTTTACTCGAGAGTCAAATCAGTATCTTAGCCCTATTATTGAGGGAGTGAAGTTTTAAAAGAGTTTCGCGATAGACTTACGTAAATGTCGGTGTTGCGGTTCGAGCAATGGGGATATGCCGATCCTAAAGGCGGTTACCAGATAAAAGACAAGGTTATGTAAAAAGACCTAAGTTAGATCCAGAACTATTTATAAAATCTAAAAGGCACTAATACCTTTAATCGAATGTCCATCATTACCTTGATAAGTATGGTTTGAAGAGACATCCACTCTATACAACAAACCTATTCACATATATTCTGGATCTATCCTAAAACTAATACTGATGTTTTGTTGTTCATTTATTTCTCATTGTGTACCCGATATATAAATACGTATATATAAATGAATATATATTTCCGCTTCCAAGAAGCCAGTCTTTTGCAGTCTTCTTTCGAAGACTATAATAGCCAGCGAGCTATTTCAGAAACTTTTCCCTTTTTCTGGTGTGTAGGGGAGGTCGAAGTCCATCTGGCTTCTCAACCTTCCTGAGGCGTTTTATAAGGGAAGCGATTGATAATTGACATTTCAATTCAAGTATCTGCTTGAACTGAAAAGCCAAATATTATGCAACAGTGGAGGCATTACACCAAAAACTATATAAAATGCGGTTACCTATTGTTTTTGTGTTATTTTATTGCATTTGTTTGTGATTTTTCCCTCTTTTCTTGTGTTGTTCTGTTTCAATGTGTGCATTTAATTTGTGTGTGTATTTTGTATTAAATGCTAACTGAATTTCCACTCTAATCATGTTTTTCACTTAATTCACGAAATTCCTAAGTTGCTAAGCGAGACAGGGATCAAGTATTAATGGCATCTAGCTGGGTTGCAGGGTTGGATAGAAGCAGGAGGTTGATGCATTAAAATGTACTGATATAATTTTAAAGCTTTCATTTGATTTTCTGGCTATAATTCACTTAAAAGTAATTTCTAGAGATTTCCGTCCCTTGGTACGGATCAGAGGCCTCTATAATCTAAACACAAATACATACCAACATATCTTCATAAAGTGCACAAAACTAAACCACGACAGATCACTTGCATCGGATCTTATATCTGTTTGCACAAGCACCCAAGTACCAGGCAGGCAAAGGAGGTCACGCAGTGTCAACTTTTATCTTCTATCATTTCCAGAAAGAACGAGCCCCGACTGGTTCTGGATGGATCAACTCATTTGATATTTTCGTTAAATTCCAAGTCTTTCCCAAAGGCATGAGCCGGTTATGTGTCTGCCAAATTCTAGTCAATTCACGTGTGATTGCTCTAGGGCAGACCCCCAAGAACCAAGGCTTGTCTGGAGGGAGTAGACTTTATGATACTTCGAATTACAATTATTAACTCATAGACTTTATATTACTTTTGAATTACAATATTGACTCGTAGATTCAAGCAGTAAATTCATTAAAATTAAATAAGGATGGGTATTCACACCATATCCTATATCTCGCCAGGTGCCTCGGAGGCCACAACACTCCGGCGTTACAACTACAGTTCTCAATACATTAGAATATTAAATCGTATCTATTATATCAATTAATATAAGAAGCAGCAAGTCGGCAGGAGGAGGAGGCTGACAAGGGAGACCGGCTCAGGTCCATCTCAAAATGCCCATGTTCCACCTATACCGGTAATTTTTGGGATATTATAATAATATTATGCAAATATTTTGTATACTTTAGACATTGAACCGTATATGAATTCTCAGGCTGTCTCTGCTTTTCCTGAACTTTCATAGAGACCTTCTACATATTTAAGACGTATTTCAGTATTATGAAATATGCTAAAGTTATGTTTGATCCATAGAACAAAGTATAAGTATTGTAAATATTATTGATATCCTTTATCAACAAGATGCATTAACGAATTTATACATTAGCTATCCTATCCGTGTGGTAAGGAGTCACTAACAGGTACGGCTTGTGCTTGACCTATATAAATACGAAGGACGATAATTACTCATAGAAAAATATTATAAAGCTGTTGTAAAATAAAAATAAAAGTTCTTATTGAAAGTTCATTAAAACAATTCAAACATGAACTTCACTAAACTGAACTATGCCCATAGATTTGAGATAAATAAATATATTGCATCTTATCTTATAAGACCTTTGCCTATCTCGACCATCAACATCATCATCAGCATCATCATCCTGAAGACATCATAATCATCATCATCATCATCGCCTTCATCATCATCATCATCTTTATCATCCGGTAGACGTCATAATCATTATCATCACCAGCATCATCATCAACCCATGTCACACTGTGCAGCCGTTAGTCTTCCGCTTCCATCGGCTTCCCACGGCTCTGACCAGATCATCGGTCTACCCAATAGGACCAGCCTACACTGCGTCTTCCAGTTCGTGGTCGTACTAGCTTGATTGAGATAAATGTCTATTACTTACTATGGAAGACTAAATTCCCAGTTGTTACGTAATAGTTGCATGAAAACATTACCTATTTGAAACTAATAGAAAAATATTCAAATACGCTCGTGATACTTACAATAAATAAATGGGAAAAAGATTTCCTCTCCACTCCTGTGTTTACTTCATGATCTGGCTATAGAAAACTCTGCCTACTTTTGCAGAATCCATGACAACATTGTATTTTATTGTATAATAAAATTCGTGTGATAAATATACATCAAAGTATGCTTCAATCTTCGTGCGGGAATAAGGCCTTTCGATCATCTCCGTGATCACAACAACAACCTGCTAAGAAAATATATATTGACTTAAACTAAAACGAACCACAACATTATTCCCAATAATTTCCAGTTAGGATTAAGTCAAAAATCATCATATAAGCCCTAAAGTGATAAGTAAGTATTCAAATTCATTCACGATATTTTACATCACCGCGTGGAATAAAACCTTTTCATCTCCTTCGTGAATATCGCGGCTTCTGCCGGCTAAAAAATATGCAGAGAATAGCACTAGCTTCCTTCTACATTAAAATCCCCTGCCTGCATCAAACCTACCGCCTAGAGTGATGTCCACGATGATCTTGTAAGCATCTACACTCATCATCATCTGAGCTCCTGCCGACTAGGAAATATGCAAAGAATAGCATTGGCTTTCTCTTCTGTACATTAAAATCACCTGCCATCATCAGACCATCCGCTCAGCCTGATGTCCACGACGATATTGTCCTACAATAAGCATTTTCACTCATCATTATCCTACAAGGAAAGCGCTACGCATTCCGTTCTGTACATTAAAACCTTCTACCATCATCAATCCGCCCGCTCAGCGTGTTTCCCACGACGTTCTTGTCCTACGATAAGCATCTGCACTCAACATCAACCTACAAGGAAAGTCCTATGCTCTCCAGGGAACATTTTCCGATCGTGTAAATTTTCAAACTAACATCTCTAAATCTTGGATAAAACTAATTACTTTGCAAATACTAGCTACGAAATAATGCAATAACTTCCCTTTTTTTTTATGTATAAATACTATCACCTCACCTATACCTCAGTTGATATTAGTTCATATCAACTTCTTGATTCATATTTTCCTCCGTTAGGTTTTCATAACTCCTTTCATAATTCCTAGTCCTCACTGCTTCAGCAGGTCATATCTTTGTCAATCTTTTCTGACTCTAAAAGTTGCCTTCAATCCATTCTCTCCAATCAGTTCCGCGCAAAAACCAGGTTTCCTGTAATCCTTAAAATTAGAGAGCTACTATTTTGAATGTAACAGATTAAATATTAATGTTGCATTAGCTTGGATCCCTGGTCATTCATGCATCCTTGGTAATGAGACAGATGATTCTTGTGCCAGGTCAGCAGTTCATTCAGGGTCTCTTGAACATTCTCAAATATATTTCCATGATTTATGTACCACCTTTGAACCGGCCTTATTTAGGGCATGGTCTAATGCATGGCAAGTTTCTAGGTCTATTAAAGGTAAATTTTACGGTGACGTTCAGCCTGAGATTCCACATAAACCCTGGTTCTCTAAATTTTAAAAGGCAGACAAATTGACTACTTCAGTTGTTTGTCGTTTGCGTTTGAACCACTCTTGTACTCCGGTTTTCCTTAATAAACTTAGGATTAGGGATAATTCTCTTTGTGAATGCGGTTTGGATCAAGGAAGTGTGGACCATATATTTTTCAGTTGTCCTAATTTACAGTTTTCATTGCATGAGGTTATTCCACGTGATATCCCCCGTCCTACTTCCCTCAAGTGTTTACTATGTCTAGTATTTTCTCCGTTTATAGCTATTTTATGTAAATTTATTCAAGTAAATAAAATTAGTTGTAAATAATTAAATTAGAATTTGCGTACATATGTTACCTATATTGTTCCTTAGTAATAGATTTAGATCGGTTTCACTGTATCTATAATTATTTTTAATGATTGTAAATTTAATATGGTATTCTTTTGTTTTGTTTCAGTATTTTGGATTCATCACCACTCGTAGCTCATAGCTGTCTTCATACTCATTACCTACATGTGCCAAAATTTCTCACTGAACAATCTTCGTTTGATGTTCTATCTTAGTCCACGTGACACTGGCAAAATTGTGGTCACCTCTCCACAAAGGCCATTAACCAAGAGTTGAAGTTGAAGTTTGCCAATCTTTCCTCTTTTTACAATTTCGGTAATTTCTCATATGAAAAGAAAATCCCCCGTTTTTCCTCACTGTACAAATTCGCAATCACAAACATCATCTCCTGAAAATAAAACAATCTTTTTCATTTTATAATCACAACCCCGTTTTTCACTATCAAAAACAAACTGTCCAAATCCATTCCGACAATATCATTTGAAGATGTTTGACACATTCTAGACAGCCAGCTCGCGATTTTTAGTGTGAAATATTATTAAAGAGTTTTATGTTTTCTACTATTACCTCATTTTACCTTTACACCTATCTCTATGTCTTATACCAGTTAGTACAGTATCAAACGAATCCTTGCTTTATTTTTGGATTTTTATTTACTCGTAAAATGATTTGATTTAAATATATTTATAATTGAGAAAACATTTCTATTATTTGTGACGTCACGAGACACCCTGGATCGTTACAGTACCTACTGGCTGTGGTGGTGGCTCAATTTTGTGGTCTGAACCAGGTAAAATATCATTGATTATAAGGAATAATTTAGTGAACGTAGTTTTACACAGTCTGTGGTTGAAGAAAAGAAAGTAGAACCATTTCATAGAATTTCCGCCACCCTTTGTAAGATGATTTCTTTTTTTCATTCTCATCATCATCATCAACAGCCTTATGACGTCCACTGCTAACATAGGCCTCCCCCAGAGAGCGCCACTTTGAGCAGCTGCTCACCTGCTGCATCCATCGGCTCCGCGTGGTCGTCACTTGATCGTCGGTCCAAATAGTGATGGGCCTATGCAGTGTTTTCAGGTTCGTGATCGCCACTCGAGAACCTTTCTTCCCCATCGGTTGTCAGTTCTGCGAGCGATGTTGCCTGCTCATTGCTATTTCAACTTACTCATTTTTAGGGCTATATCGGTTGGTTTACTATGGTAACCAGTGTGTAGTAGTAGCCAGTCCGTCATGCCCATCTGCATAAGGTTCACTACGCTATTCCGAAATACGTTTACACTTATTACATTTAACGCAAAAGTTATCCATAAACCTCTCAAGAGTTTTTATTTTCCTACTAGATATAAGATAGGTTATCATAATGTGGTCTCCTGAGTAGTTATAAACAATCTTATTGAAGACTTGCCAGCCTGTACCACTACCATATTTGAACTTGGGCTATGTTATAATAACACAAGTGCGTATAGTCTGCCTATCTCGAAGGTTACTAAGCTTTGACCCGCGGCCGGCGAGGCTAACCGTAGCCGTAGCATCTTGTCTAGACGCCAGACTACGCAGAGGCGAAAAATAAACATCATACTCAAGTTACCTGCTCTGTTACTAAAGGTTATGTGGGCTTAGATATAAGATAGGTTATCATAATTGTAGTGAAACACACGCAAGTTGGTTGAACACTGAGTTTATTTTATATGAAAATATTGGCGGTACCTGAAGTACCCTCGTAGATATACTACATCTCTTATATTTTTTTTTATTGATTATAGTTTTATCAAACATTTGATAAAACTATAATCTAAAATAAACACAACTTAGCAATAAACAAAACTTAGCTTATGTACATAGCAATTTTAAAGTTAGGTATAACATTAACTTATTATTTCAGATGTTGATACATTTATAATGGCATAGGTACGGGTTCTTACCTGTTTAATTGTACATTACTTTCTATCTTCCTAATAATTAAATAAATCAAACTTAAAACTAAGAAAATGTAAATAAATGAGAGTATAATATAAATCAAAAACTTTATGACCTTAGTCCTAATAATACAATGAGATTACATATTTATTTTACAGTGAATGAAGTTACAATATAAGTACCTACATATTTAGAGGTACCAACCACATGTATGAGCACAGGTTATATAATAGTTATGAGGTAATATTTAGGACTAGGTATACGCCAGTATAGGGAAAACCTACCTACCTAGTCTTGATTACAAGATCCAAAAAATAAACTTGACAACATTCGTGCTGTTCTTTCTCTTGACCTCGTTATCGGAACATCTGGTGATGATGAAAGAGACTCATCTGAAACACTTTCGTACAAGTCTTTATCGCGCTCTGTGGTTTTCGATTGATGATCTGCGTGTGTAGTCTGCTGTGGTGACCCCGCATGCTCAGATTCGTTCGGCACCTGTGACTGGTCACCACTTGCTGCGCTTCGCCCACAATTTTTGATCTGCGTCTACGTACACGTGCCATCAAGACCGAGCTACCGTTGGCGCTTTGGCCCAGGGTCACCATGTTACGAGGGCTCGCCTCCCGCGCCGCGCCCCCTAAGGATGGCATAGTTGACCGCGAAACCAACTGGCTACAACTACGTCTGTACGTACCTCCATGCTCGTCTTCCACCACGTATGAACGCGGTTCCGGCGCACGAGCAACTATAGAAACCGGTTTTCTAGAGCCGTTGTATATTAACGTCGCCTTATCTCCTGGAGACAATCGCTCTAAAGATCTAGCTGACCTGTCATAATAGCCTTTTATCTTTTCCCTATTAGCGATCAATGCTCGATAATTTAGTTCATTATCTACCTTTTCACATAATAATTTCGAATTAATTGGCAATTTCGTACTCAGTCGTCTACCCATTAATATTTGTGCCGGTGAATCTAACCCATACCTTGGCGTTGCCCTGTAGTTCAACAGTCCCATGTAGAAATCCTGTCCTGAGTCTACGCACTTTTTTTCGTAAATTTTTAACCGTCTGAACTGTCCTTTCACTCTTTCCGTTCGATTGTGGGTAAAGTGGAGATGACGTCACATGACGTACTTCCCACTCATACATAAATTTCTTAAACTCATGCGAGCTATAAGCGGGGCCGTTATCGGTCACTAGTTCCGCTGGGATCCCGTGTCGCGCAAACTATTCCCGCATGAAATTTATAACTTGTTTAGAGCTCATACACGACAGCTCTCCCACCTCAACGTAATTAGAGAAATAGTCAACTAAGATAACGTACCTTTTCTTTCTGTATTCGAATATATCCGAGGCGAGCTTATGCCAGGGCAGCGCGGGCACGTCGTGCTGCAGCAGCGGCTGTCGGCGCGGGCGAGGCGCGTGCAGCGCGCACGCCGCGCACCCCCGCACCGCGCGCTCCACCGCCTCGCCCAGCCCCGGCCAGAACATTACTTCGCGCGCGCGCCGCTTGCATCTCTCTATTCCCAGGTGTCCCTCGTGAACTCGTGCTACCATATCATCCCTTAAAGCGCGAGGAATAAATACACACTCACCTTTGAAAATTACTCCGTCTACGTAATGCAGCTGTTCGCGATAAGGCCAAAATACGTTGACGTTTATGACGTCGCGCCTATTCTTAGGCCAACCGCCCGTTATATACTTAATTATAGATTTACAGTCGCTGTCGATCTCGGTTTCCTTTCTGATCGCCTCCAACTTTTGGTTACTAAAAGGTACATTTCTAACATGAAACACGTTTGCACGTTCACCTCGTCCGTCACTCGCTCATGCATAAAATCCTTCAGTGGTGCCCGTGACAACGTGTCTGCAATATACATGTACTTACCTGGCGTATAAACTACTTTTAAGTCGAATCCCTGCACTCTCATCATCATTCGTTGCAGCCGGGCCGGCACGGAAACTAACGGTTTATTAAACAACGCCTCCAACGGCTTGTGATCCGTCTGCACGGTGACGTCACATCTGCCGTAAATGTACTGCCTGAACCGCTCGACCGCGAACACAATAGCCAACATCTCTTTTTCGATCTGTGCGTACCTTGCCTGTGTGTCGGTGAGCGTCGACCGGGCGGCCGGCCTGCAGCAGCACGGCGCCGAGCGCCACGCCCGACGCGTCCACCGACACCACGACCGGCGTGCGCTCGCAGTACAGCGCCAGCACCGGCGCGCCGGACAGCTTGCGCTTCAGCTCGTCCACCGCCGCGGAGTGCTGCTGCTCCCACACCCACTCAGACTCTTTTTTCAAAAGCGACCTTAAAATATTCACACACCCAGAATAACTTTGTATGAATTTTGACAAGTAATTAACCATACCCAAAAATCTCTCGAGTGATTTTTTATCGTTTGGGTATGGCATTTCCATAATAGCCTTTACCTTTGTGTCATCCGCTCGCATTCCGGTCGCATCAAACTTGTGACCTAGGTATGTGATTTCCGACACACCGAACTTACACTTTTCGCGGTTAAACTTTATACCAATATCCCGCGCGCGTTGCATTAAACGTCGCAGTCTTTCGTCGTGTTCATCCTGATTACGTCCCCAAACGATGACGTCATCGATAAAGGATTCGACGCCCTCTAAGTCTTCTAGGTGCTGCCTAAGTTTTGCATGAAAAACTTCAGGCGCACAATTGATACCATAAGGCAGGCGCAAGAATTGGTATCGCCCAAACGGTGTACTGAACGTGCAAAGGTCGGCGCTTGCGTCATCAATTTTCAGAATCCAAAAACCACAGCGCGCATCGAAAACACTAAATACCGTGGCCCCGCGCAGCTGCGCCGCCAGCTCCGGCACGGTCGGCAGCGAGTACTGCGCGCTGTAACGACTCAAAATCGATCAACTAAATTTAACATGATGAATTCCTGAAAACAAGGTACTCCAGAATAGTATTTATTTTTAATCTACAATTAAAAATGTTCAGCCAAATAAAGTTATGAAATGCTGTCTTTCAAACTTCCACGAAACCATAAGTTAATATAAATAAGCATTTCAGTACCTACTGCCAAATATGCACGATAGTAGACGGATTGTTCTCGAAGGTAGAGCAGGAAGATACGGCTAGGCTATGAGTAAGAGTAGGATAGAAAAACGTACTTCCGCAATGAGAGAAAGACAAAGGACAAGGGAGGCTGCGTGCGAGTAGATAGTTGGGGTGAGACCACGCTAGTGGATGGTTACTGCTAGTCTAAAATAAATTAGTGAAATTAATAGTCAGTTTATTTTAAAGTTTAGGAAATTGTGAGTTTGAGGTGCAAATTACATGCAGGGATTTGGTATGTTTTAAATATAGTTTTATACAGGGATTCGGGAGGAGCTGGCGGACTTATTAACATTGTTTTAATTAATTTAATAATTTTGGTTCCCCACAGCAAAGTACGGGATAATGAATGCAGAAATGTATGCTATTTAATTTAATAGGATCTGATATTAATTGTTATGAGTATTTAGGTACCTTCAGTTATCTCTTTGTCAATTTGTTTAGGTACATTATTATTACATTATTTATTATTATGTATTTCTCGAAACCAAGCTCTCTTTTAGTCCTCTGAACTGGGTCCGAATTAACATTGAGTGTCAGTGAGTAAATATACCTAAAATATGTAGTACGGTTAAGCGTTGTCTAAACGCGGGTTTCAGTGCTTAGATTTAAAAGCGCGATAATTCATTATGAAGTTCCTCTTTCAATGTGTTTTGTTTCATTCACTTCGGACGCGGGTTGTGCTTGTATTCAGTTCGACAACAAACTCTCTATTCAAACTAAAGAACTGAAATATAAATATAATTTCGTGGGTGAATTGAATGAACTTACAGCAAATTCTTTCACTTATTAATAAACTTAATTCATGATTTATCAATAGCTCGATATTACGCCATTACATTCTGAAGGTATATTTGTGAGCAATTGAAGTCCTTCGAAGGAGTTGCTTTTGTTAGGTCTGAGCAACCTAGCTTTTAGTGCCTCCAACGGAGTTTCGGTGGTTCTTGATTATCACCTCTGCAACCACTTTTACTATACACGCAGGAAATACCTTTACGCACACTCTACAATGAATGGGTACAGGAATGCTATGCAACGCCTATGTGTTTCATTTCTTTACCTATTCCCATCGACACAAAATCAAACACCACATTCGAGTTAATGATAAAAGAAGTTTAATTTGAAGAAGTTCTCTATCGGGGAAAGGCATGCCTAAAGGGGTAGTTTGAGTATGAATGGGATTGTGTTAGCGCGCGAGAAAGTGTTTGACGACATGACCAACCCTACAATCCTTCCATCATAATTATGTCCCTATTATGTAAATATATTTATTGATTATGATAATATAATTATAAAAATAATTTATAGGTGTCGTAAAAATAGGACTTGTTAACGTTAGGTAATTTACACCCAATAGATATTTCAGGCAATGTTACTCAACATTATTAATCTCTATTTTCATATCGCTCGAGCCTTCGAGAGAGGTGCAGCAGTACCACACAGCGAGGTTGTACATAATGTCACATAATCTACGAGCTCTTCATAGTAGGTCAATTCATCTCGACGTGCCTGATTGTCATTCTTGAAACATATTTAAAAGTTATGTATTCCTTAAAGTTCATATTTAATCTCAGCGGTAGAAGTCTTTAATCTTAGTTTACAGTCTTCCAAAACATTATTTTGTATTTGTAATTTGTTCCTCGACCTTATAACTGTAAAATCAAATATTGTAAAACCAAAACAATAAAAAAAAGAGAGAGAAAAGATTATCCCTGTAGAGTTTCTTGGGACTTCTTCTCTGTCAGGAGTAATCGAAGTTCCGGATTTTTTTTAAAACTCAAAGTCAATTATTAACGATATAATAATCCTGACAAATAATTATTTCCTTTAAGTAATTTAATTCAATAGAAGTATTTTATAAATTAAACATAATATTCGGATAACGTAAATTCTAAATCATGGACGTTTGAAATAACTTTCTCAATAAATAATTTGAGTTTTATTTATGTCTTTTATTGATATCTAATATAGAACACAACGTAGGCAAATAAGGGTAACGAATTCTTGACGATCACAACACAACGTAGAACTAGACGATCACCGTAGATGGCCACTTTAATAAATCTAATTTAGGTTTTGATTCAATTCTAGGCAGGTTAGGCATTTATTAGGTTTAAGGGGGTAGCGATTCCACAGCGCGCTGCACCGCGCGGTTCAGAGGTCGAGGGTCTAAACAAACACGAATGCTGCCATCTTTCTTCGCGACTAACACTATTGCATTAACCCAATCAGTCGGATGCGTGACCTTCCTTACTACACCTAAAGCTTCCATTCTACGTAATTCATTCATTAATTTACCTTTAAGTCCTAAAGAAATTTTTCTGGTAGGGCACACAACCGGCTGTACGTTATTATTCACAACGATATGATATTCTCCTGGTAATGCACCTAAACCTTCAAACAAATCATCGTACTCGTGAATGTTGATTGTACCTACACAACTAATCAAACCTAATGAAGTGGAACCTTCCAAACCGAGTACGTTCTGACAGTTCAGATCTGCGACAACAAATGGTAGCACGTAATGTTTGTTATTGTACATGAATGAAATGTTATCAATACCTATTATTGGCAACCGGTTCCCTGTAAAAGAAAGTACTCGTTTTGTAAACGGCATAAGATTCTCGATAGATAGGCCCAAACTTAAATATTGAAACTTAGAAATGACGTTTAACATCGATCCGGTATCAATTTTTAGCACTACATTCTTTCCGTTACAAGATATTTTTTCAGTCCACTCCTTACATGACTTACTCAGTTCTTTGTCCTCCCTGATAATATCGACGTAGAACATTTCTCCGCAGTCCTCCTCGATTTCACTAACCGCAGAGTCAACGCTTAGATTTAACACTTTACGGATAGCTTTCTTTTGATCACACACTCGCGAAAAATGCCCTCTTTGATCACAAAGGAAATACAACGCTTTACGTGCCGGACACCGCTCGCCGCCGGCGCAGCGGCCGTTGCCGCACGTGCGGCAGGGCGCGCGCGCCGGCCGCGCGGGCCCCCGGCGCCGGCGCCGCCCGCCTGTACGCCGCGAACCTCGCATGCCGTTCCCGCTTTGCACTACGTTCACCTGCACGTTCTCTGGCGCACTGCTAATACACTGACTTTCCTCCTTGGACATCTCCGCCGCCTGACAGATCTGTATCGCTTTTGATAACGTTAATTCATCCGTACGAAGTAATCGATCTCTCACAGTGTTGTTACTAATTCCGCAAACGATCTTATCACGTAGTAGGCTCTCGTTCAATTCGCCGAATTCACACTGTTGACTTAACACCCGCAAAGCCGTCACATATTGGTCGATGTTTTCTGCTTGCTCCTGGCTACGTGTGAAGAACTTATAACGCCGCACTGTGATATTCGGTTTCGCACGAAATAAGAATCGAATTTCTTCAAAAGGCAGTTGACGTCATCCTCATTTTCATCCGTATCAAAAGTGAAAGTCGTAAAAACCTCGTATCCCGCTGATCCTATGAGGTTCACCAACAGACTAGCCTGTACCTCTTTAGGCTCTTTGCTCACTCCAGACGCTTTAACAAACACCTCGAATAGCTTCCGCCATTTGCGCCACGCCTCGGATCGCGCGGCCGGACCGCCACCGAGTGATAATTCCGCCGGAGGACGCGCGTGTTCCATAATTAGTTAGTTACGGACCAATTACGACCACAACAAAACTATTGCACTATAACTTTTAAGGGTTCGAGCACTTTTTACCAATGAAAACGACAAAAATAATCCGGAGCTGTCACCATGTAGTGAAACACACGCAAGTTGGTTGAACACTGAGTTTATTTTATATGAAAATATTGGCGGTACCTGAAGTACCCTCGTAGATATACTACAATAATGAGTATAAACAATCTGTGTGAAACTTGCCATCGGCTGTTCCATGTAGGGCGACCACCATTTTGGGCCGCAAGGGCATCTTTTGGTGTGTACATTTCAATGACATTTTATCAGTAACTTGGTATCAGGCTATCACAGTTAAGTTATCAGTTTTGAGTTGCACCATAATCACAGTTAAAGTTACTGTTATTTGTCATAAACAATAAAAAACAAAGTAAAGCGTGGGCAGTTAAAATGAAATGAAATCTTTATTTGCTCGAATATAGGTTACATATACGGTCATAAATTATTCACGTTTCTCTATACTCAACTTTTCAGTTTTGCAAATATTTGGGATTTACCTACTTATTACAATTTTCTAAATTTGTCAAATTTTCCATAAAACCTAAGTATATCCACAATGAACACATTTACAGTTAGCAGTTAAAGTAAGCTGGTGCAACCCACCCTTAGAAAGTTACGTCAAAGCAGCGATGTGTCCCTCATTCATGAGTTGGTTCATTTGAGGCCCTCGTCATAGCAAAATGAGGGAGTCCCTCAAATTTTAAGAATGTAACACCTCCCTTATTCTCGCGCACTCGCAAGCAAGTCGGCCGCGCGCGGAGGCGAGGCGCGAGGCGGTGAGGCGCGAGGTGATGAGGAGCGAGGTTCGTGTTGTAAGTAAGCATGAACCTCGCGTGTTTTTGATACATACGATGCAAGTGAGGCGCGAGGCGTCACACGCGGCGTTTTATGCTTATTCGTTTCCTCAATTCTCACCTCATATGAGGGGACCCTCACGAGGGCTCACAAAGTAAAATGATGTCCCCCCTCATACTCATTTAAAATTGGCGATTTACCCATTACTACGTCAAAGTCAAGTGGAAAATTACTAAACCACCACAAGGGGGGTCACCACAAGGTCTTATAGCATTATTACTTCAATATTACTTCAATTATACATTGACAAATTACATAAAAGAAGGAATACTTTAATGTTGCAGAGCCAGAGCAGTTTTGATGACGTCACTTTAAATCGTTCACTCAAATACAACTGTCATGTCATACCTTTACATCATGTTGACACTGACGTGCGACAGTGATAACGCCATATAAAAATGTAGACGTCTCGTTCACACGCAGGAATACTTTATAAGTTCATGGTACGAATTCGAACAATATTATTGTAACCTTGAAATAATAATGGCATGAAACATGATGGTTTTGTATTAGCTTGTGGTAGCCCGGCAGAAATTACGAACATACTCATGACCTTCCTTCTATGCTCTCGTTTGCTGTGCTATCAGACAATTCTTTCAAACAAAATAGTTTATTTTTAAAAGTTATTGTAACCTTTATTTTATAGGGCTTTTGGGGTGCTCGCCTCACTTGAGTGTCTTTATATTTTATACACTTATACCTTATCGTGCTGAGCATTATTAACCGAGGTGATCTTGAGTATAATAACGTTCGTACAAGTATAATAACTTGATCCCCGTAACTTTAATATATTTTGCATACAGAACTCGGCTGTTCCATATAGGGCGACCAATGCTTTGGGCCGCAAGGGATATCTTTTAGTGTATACATTTTAATGTCATTTTATCAGTACCTTGGCATCAGTTACGAGTCAAAACCAAATTATGTCGACGTGATGCCCATTATTTACTAAACTTTGAGTGAAATATACTTGAGTATAATAAAGAATCATCATCATCATCACACGTCCACTGCTGAACATAGGCCTCTCTCAATGAGCGTCTTTTTGAAAGAGGCCTATGGCCTCTATATAGGCGCCGGTCCACGTAGTAGGGGCCGAACTAAACTGTGTTTTCCAGTTCATGGTCGCCACTCAAAAAACTTTCCCCATCGGTTGACAGGTTTAAGAGCGATATGGCCCGCCCACTGCCACTTCACTTCAAAATAAAGATAGAGATATTTCTGAGAAGGAAGGAAGTAACATGGTGACCCTTACACCACACCACTAACAAGTTTCCAAAGTTTTGCAGATATAACATAATACGAATGTATATACCACGTAATATTTCGCGGCTGTGCTTAGCTCTAACATCATTACTTATGCACAACTTTGATCGCAATTTCCAAACTAACTCTGTGAAAACACAGACTTGCTTACTTTAGTTATCACAATATGCCTTTTATTTGAAGGGTACTTACAGTTTTGAGAGAAAACGAAACTACTAAACTAGCACCACCTCACTAGAATAACAAAGTATATCTAATATTTAAGTTGGTAGAATTGTGAATACTTAGTTTCAGCCACAAACTTGTGGTTACTTTAATTTCTGATTCAAGTAAGGTTGTACCATACATTTACTGAACGTTATTCATTATTGAGGTTGCAAGACCTTGATTGCATGCTGAGTCGGGACCTATATCATGACATCACGCAACATTACATATAGTACGATGGTACCTACCTGCCTATTATTTTTGTTCTCTGTTTTATTTTCGCGTTGTATGTGATGTTGTGTGATGTCCTGAATAAATGTATTTTCTTTCTTTTTCTTTATTTGATTTGAGTAACTGAAGCACTTCATATAGATGTGCCTCAGCAATGAGCCTGTCATCATTAGCAGCACTCTTCTCGCGGCTAAATAATTAATCAGTTGATGTAACGGCAGTCAGCTGGCCAGTTCTACCGCCAGCTACTGAGACTCATCATATACACGACTATTGTAGAACTACTACTACCTACACTACCTTTACAATTTACTAGGTGGTAGAACTTTTCTGCAAACTTCGTCTAGGTAAGTACCACTATTTTGCCAGTTATTCTGTCACCAAACAGTAGTGTGCAAGCACTACTGTGTTCCGGTTTGATGGGCATTGTAGCTAGTGAAATTACTGGGAAAATGAGACTTTATGTTCTGATTATACAGTCTAGTGGTCTTATTACTGGACTGTGATGTCTCAGGATGGCGTGCGCAGTGCAGTGTGACACGAAGCTTTATTATTTTAAAGTTCCGAGTAACACTGCAACTGTTATGGGAGGCCGTGTCGCTTAACATCAGGTGAACGAATAGCTCGTCATTCGTTCACATAAAAAAAACCTATTACAAATAACATTTGAACTATAAGCTAGCCAGGATGGCCAGTATAATAGATATAATAGTATAATAGACAGTACAAATGCTCCCCACTACTATTGTATACAATTAACATAGATAATAGAACTCGGTAGAGTCGGCGTGTCGCAGTAATGAGGGCCCATTACTAGCTTTGTTCATCTCCCGATGGTTAAAGTACACCCGGGCAGGCAACCGGCCAACTCCGGTATATTTCAGTCAATTAAGCCTTTTCCGGCCAACGCGCGCTGTCAACCTTTGTGAAACGGAAACAAAACTATGATACATTTTGTAAGCTCGGTGTTGAAGTTCCTAGTTGAACTACGATCGTTAGTTGAGATCAGTTTTAGTATAAGTGTCATGCTGTGATACTGACAACTTCCGTGGTGTAGCGGTTGAGCAGGTTCGCTCATTCTACTTAGTGCAGTGCATCAGCCTTCTCCCTTTACGCCATCTCTTCCCTCTCTATCCATCCTATTTATTCCATCCTAGCAACTCAAGGACTAAGTCTTTCCAAGAAGAACCTTGCGGTCTTTTCTAGAGATAAAAAAAATCATTCTAGAGATTCTATTACTAAAGAAAAAAGCGGGCAATTACACAACACATTTTTCAATAATTCTGTGTGTACTAAACAAACACAAAAGCCACTCTTTTTAAGATATATCAAAAATGAAAATATATGCGTCTTGTAGCAATAAAATACCCAATATCCGATGATTGAAGGTTTAGTACAAACTATCCACTCAGTAATCATAGCCCGTATGTTATCGGAACGTCTGCTCAATCAATGGGGAGGCTACAACTGTGATTAATATCCGACACTACACAAATATACCGAGTGCTCACTAATTAGTAATTACACAATCGATGCCTCTGTAACCAGCTCATGACTATTACTAGCTAGAGCCGCCCCGCGATTTTACCTGCTACTTATTTGATGTCCTATCAACTCTTAGAGGTATCCTAGACTAGATATTGATCTCAGTAACAATAAGCAACCATTGGCATGAAATTCAAAAAGGAACAAATGTGTATACTATACATATAAGAGCTAAATATTATAGAGAAGACAGACTGAGCAAGCAAACTGTGTCTGTGCAAAAACGTTTACTAGATACTAAATCCACAGATTAGGTTACAGAAACTACATCCCGCCTGAACCTAGATTTATAGAGATTCAGACAACGTTTGTTCTTAGCAAGCAACCGTGGCTAAACAAAAACCGTTTCGTTGAAATTCATAGTTCGGTTGGGGTATGAATTCACATTAGGGAGCTTGTACAGTTTTCGGTCTGTGGTCCTAACTGTAAACATATGAAACGAAGTGGAAGAATAGCCAATGTAATGTCGGTAGGCTTTTGTTTTCATATTTTAACATTGCCGCTCCCCTAAACACTCTTTAATATGTCTGGAACCCGGGGCCTTTCCTAAAGTGGAATTTATTTGACCTTCTATAAATATAAACATATTCACAGTTCTCACATCACGCTGCGAAGTAGTAAGAACCGACGTATTTCTATCGACGATATTATAATACCGAAAGCCTCTCGGAGGGCATTCAGCGGCCATTGGAGGCAATTTATAAAATGTATTGTGGAGTGCCGACGGCAAGAGGCTGGCACTCCGGAACGCAGGGCGAGGGGGAGCCGGTACTTAGGTGTTAGGGAGGGGTACCCGCTCCTTTTATTATAAGTTCGCGTTTCATCACCGCTTTTACAACTTTTATACAGCCAGGAAATAAGCTTTTATAACGAACAATTACCATTTGCTCGAATAATGTGTGTCGATGCAAATAAGGCGTGATAAAATTCGCGAAACGGCTGTACTTGGTGGGGTTGCTTATAGAGTCACGTGACGTTCTGTTCGTCCGTCCGTCACAATTTGTCTGACCATTTTGATAGTTTCATCATTCAACTCAACTCTAGCCTATAAATATTTTATGAGTCGTACATGAGATTTGACAAGGCTGAACTCTTTCATAACAAGATATTGAGCTACTTATCTCTAACTGTTAATCTCACAAAACCATAGCTCATTATAAACGCCGATCTAGACCACTAAGTACTTATCGTGTATTATGATAAATTAATAACGAACAGCGATACATTAGCCGTCAGCTAATACTTGGCTGGATTACTTCGTTAATTCTCTACAGCCTAATTTTGACCCATCTGGCCCGGAGCCAAATTATGCTTAGTCAAGTAAAAATTCGTTTCTTCGCATCATTAATCCCATTATTGACATAATTTGTTAACTTTCTTAATAACTGCTGAGTCAAGTAACAAAACATGGTTGCTGTTTCTAACGAGAAAATTACATTTTATATTTCGAGAGCATTTGTCCCTTTTGCCGCGGTTCGGCCACGCGCCGGGTAATTATGTTCTAGCCGCTTGTTTACCTTTACTTTTTGTGCCTTTTGATACAAAAACAAAGTAAGAGTACTTTTATTTGGGATACTAAAGAAAACAAGTCTCGTTTTTTCAATAGTTTGTTATTTTTTACAGCCTTTGTTAATGTTCTATTTTGTACCAACGTGCTGGCAAAAGATACATAGTTGGAAGATAATACAAAAGCTATTCACGATCAGTTATATGATATGTCACTCGATACTATTGAATTCCATGAAGTATTTCTGCGAAAGCCTTTTGTTAAAATACCGATCCCAAATACTGACTTAATTTGAATACTCAGAAAGTTATTTCAAAGTCAAACATCGAGAAATTGAACGTTCCATTTCCAGCAAATACACTTCAAACAAGAATAAACGACTTCGAAAACTACAAATCAAATACAAATCAAGTTTATAAATTGTCCATCGCGAAGTTATCGGGGCCTCGTTAAACGATACTCTGTAATCGGCGCTAAGTGTCCGGACTTCAGTTGTTACGCCGCTCTCCCCGCCCGGACCGCGGGGTCAAAGACAAAGTTATTTATCAGATGAGAACTTGGGGCATGTCGGCGGTTTGCTATTTGCCTATGTCACTCATTTACCGAGTAAATGTGTTTTCGGACTGTTCGGGGTCGTACAACGTGTTACTTGCTCGGTCCGATGGAAACTTCTCCGCCAAATTATACGTTCTATGTCAAGTTCTAGTGTGAGTGTAATAACTAAACGGTTTTATTACAGGGTCCCGTACAACTTTATTTCTGTTTCAAATTGGACTTGGCAACTGTGAATCATTCTTGACGATCGGTTTAGGTAACATTTTAATTTGCATAATATGTTATGCTATTATAATATATTGCAGCCTCAAGATATAGCTCACTTAATGGTATTATACTAATGCTACTGCCGCGGTAGAGTTTCTTTTGTAGGCCTTCCATTACATTTCCTTTTGTTAAAAAACTTATTAATATAGTGGAGGAGGATAATGAATACCTATTCTTTGTTCTATTTTACCTCGTTTCCCACTTCATTATAATGTTGTACATAGCAACCTTTTACAAAAGGTATACCGCGAAGTTGCGAACTGTTGCGAACTAATTCACCTTGCTGAAGAAAGCGCCACAGAGAATTCTCACTTGCGCCGTTTTTACTGACTCGTCGCCAATCTCCGAGCGAGCTCCAATTGTATTGGCCCCTCAGTTCCTCCGAATAATAATAAAGTTTTTATAGAAGGGAATTCTCGCAGCGCTTTCAATAGTGTTTATTTATATTGACTTACCAGTTCCGTGTTTGCTTTGACAAATGGCCCATAAAATTGTGTAGTGTTTAGGTAAACATGCGGCGAACAGAGTGGTGGATGGGTCACAGCTTGCGGCACAATAACTCAACACAACACGAGCCGGAGCGGGGTGTGGCCGACCAGTAGTTTGCATTTACTGTTATACTAAAAATGTGCGATTGAGTGGAACCACTATGTCTTTTTTAGTGACTTTTTGATATTAGTCCCACTAATGCGTAATCCATAAATAATATTAACATTTATATTAAAAAAAAACCAATAGTGCTCCAAAGTGATATCATTCTAACTCGTCAGTATAATGATACATCTAGTCTGCCGAACGAGGTAATCAATCAGTCGTGGCTGTCGACAAGCGCCTCGGTTTGCGTTCATTAGCGACACGACGGGACACGTTGCGTCACGGAATGTTCATTTGCGTATCATACGTATCTATCCGGCTCCCGCAGAAACATCACCACTAGCCGCGTATCGGAGAAACTTTGTTCATTACACTTGCTACTGTATTGATGAAGTTATGTTTGACGCAATTTATCTCGCAGCATGGTCGACAGGAAAAAGTCATCACCATCAACATCATCAACAGCCCGCAGATCGATCGATGTAGTAGACAAGCAGCCGCTCAAAGTGGCGCTCTCTGGGGGAGGCCTAATTCAGCAGTGGACAGGAAAAGTAATGGTTACCAAACAGATGAATATTATTGGTTGTAATTAAAGTCAAGATATGTAATTCTACTTCATTAAAAGAAAAGCTTTGAGAACAATAAATATTGTTGTAGTTGTTTTGTGGAGCAGTACGAACAGTATAAAAATACAAGTAACTTTTTTTATTAATTTATAAAAATTTAACAGGTTTTTTGTTGTTCTCTCAGTAAATTGTAAAACGTTACAAGAAGATTACAAAAGAAAGCTCACAAGAGCTCCGGGAATACGGTATTACGAGGAGCGCCGCCGACAAACTGATCCCCAGCCTTGCTCGTTACACATAATACAACTTCTGTTTCACTCACTTTGATTTGTCGTATATTGGAGTTATTATAGTCATCATGACGTCACAATACAGTACCTTCCAAGATATCATGTTAATATAATCATAACAACGCCGACGTGAAATTTCATGCTCAAAATGCTCAAATAAAACGATGAAGTGACTACAAAAATACAAAGAAATAGGGAGATTCTAATGACGTCATTTCATTCGTGGTATAGCTGATCAAAACATAATAAACATGATATATCTGGCAACATTTTCTGAGCCGTTCTAAGAACCAGTCTCTTGTGACCATATAAGGAAATAAAATTAATACAAAATTAAATGTAGGTATACTTAATGAAATCTAAATTATTTATGTAGTTCGTGTTTTCGGCTTATAAACATCCTACTTATTAAAATTAATAGTTTTGAACATTCCCTTAGGAAAGCTATTAGAGCAACAGTTTTCGAGACCCTATCAACGAAACACGCCCTTACGTAACATGAAATACAGGTTACATTCGTAAGACAAAATGCCTCCGCAAGGCGTATAAATAATTTGAGCTTGTAGCTTCTGAGGAAATTGTAGAAGAACAAAGCACCTTTGTCTCCCGTTGAATTTATGCGCGTGTTATTTTTCCAAATGTAAGTACGAATATGACATTCCCCTTTTGACGGAAATATTCCCAGTGATATTTCATAAAAACACGCAATCTTTGTCGTAAATGTTTACGTAGGCAGCTACGGGCTACGGTACATAGCAGTCTACGGCGTAGCATACATTAGCATCGTTTTGTAGCTCCTCAGAATATGAAGCTCTACGATGGCGTAGACGAGTAGACTGTATAATTAACTACTGCTGAATAAAATGTTACCGTACGGATGAATCACTTCGCAAAGCATTTACATGAATAGCCTTTGCTGCCACGCAATAAAGTGCAATTTAGCTTGCACCGCACTGCAACATAAAAGTAGCTTCTCGTTCTGTCTGTTGTGACCTTGAAATAATAATGCCATGAGACATGATGGTTTTGTATTAGTTTGTGGTAGCCCGGCAGGTCTGAGATTTCAGGAGCTTGTTTATTAACATCAATATGGTACTCATACATACATTTTCTGCAAAACATGTTGTTAGTAGAAGCATTAGTAAGTGAGAGTGACCAATTTCATAGTAATAAGATTGTGAGCCTGTACAAACAAGGTTCCGTGATATCATCGCTCGCCGGAAGATACCCGGAAAGGTTACCCGGGACGACTCACGGGACCGGAAAAATGAGATTTCGGTTACTTTTGTGCAGAACAAACACGGCGAAGAACAATTTTCACTCGTATTTGAGTTGGCGACGATTGTGCGTGGCCCTGCCCTTTAATGGCGCTTCCTGTTATATTATCATGCTGACGAATACTGCGTTATGTGTTTTATTTATTAAACGGATTTGTTTGACGCGAGGGCTCGAGCAACTGTTGTTTCTTTTTATTATTTTTTTGTTCAGGGTTCCGTACCCAAAGGATAAAGTGAACCCTAATACTAAGGCTCCGGTGTCCGTCTGTCGGACTGTCTGTATATCTGTTGAGTCAAACTTGCACTTGACCGGGCACTTATTTATTTATTTATTTATTTATTTATTCATTTATTTATTTATTTATTCATTTATTTATTCATTTATTTATTTATTTATTTATTTATTTATTTATTTATTTATTTATTTATTTATTTATTTATTTATTTATTTATTTATTTATTTATTTATTTATTTATTTATTTATTTATTTATTTATTTATTTATTTATGGACCTTCAACAGTTCTACATGTTTTTGTTTAAAAATAAATGCATACTACTACTTACATATATACATACTATACTATACTATACTTGCACTTGATATTATTTCAGGACCACCTCAAATAAAACCCGTTACATTACTTGTACAAACAATAAAAAGTGTTGAATATTATTTAATAGACTATAGTGGACACTAGTTTTATTTTAAAGTTTGATGTTAAACATGTATGAAAGTTTGTAAAACCTCAAGCCTAACAATCAATAAAAACCAACTGATCTAATTCAAAATGGTTGCATTTTAATTATATTTTTATTTTATTATATTTATTTGAAATATTTGTGCTTGGATTAAGAAATATTATTAAAACTGCTAAACAAATAACTTACAGTTATCTTACAGAAACATAAGTTCGTCTCTTCAATCCAAACTTACTAGTAGTTAGTCTGTGTAGTCCACACCGTACTGTCCACTCCGGGCGGACACTAGTCACAAGTTATAACGCAATCTGGGTAATAAAGTTAGCGACACGTTCACTAGCAATACAATGAATGGACATGGAACGACACACCATACAATAACCCCTTTATAAGCAAAGCAAAAAAAAAATGGTATCCGGTGTCGAATGAAAGAAAGATTTAAAAATGTGGTATCCGGTGTCGAATGAAAGAATGATTTAAAAGAGAAAGAATCAGTAAAAATAACCTAAAAAACTCTTTTTCTTTTCGCTGTTTTACTAGGGCTCCGCTGTCCGTCTGTCTGTCCATCTGTCACCAGGCTGCATCTCATGAACCTTTATAGTTAGACAGTAAAATTATCACAGATGATGTATTTTTGTTGGTGCTGTGTTGAACGACCATGAATGATCACATACCCAGATCCTGGACCCTAACCTGCAGCCCTACCACAAACTAATACAAAACCATCATGGTTCGTGACAGTAATGCTTCAAGGTTACAATAATATTGTTCGAATTCATACCATGAACTTATAAAGTATTCCGGCGCGAGAACGAGACGTTTACATTTTTATATAGCGTTATCACTGTCGCACTGTCAACATGATTAACGGTATGACAAGACAGTTGTATTTGAGTGAACGATTTAACGTGACGTCATCAAAACTGCTCTGCGTCAACAAAATTATAATAATCTTACTTTTATGTCATTTTTCAAAGTATGATTGAAGTAATAATGCTATAAGACGTTGTGGTGGTACAGGGGGGTCCCTGTACTGACAACCTAAGTTTCAGTAAACAATGGAACTACTTTTAAAAAAAATTGAGCAATTTGCAATCCAACAGTTCAAGTTTTTTTTGAGATTGGAAAAGGAATAGGACACACCCAGTTATTCAGAGATAGACAAATTGTCGAAATTGATGGTAGCAAACCCCACAGCGTTCAGTTATACCTGCCACGAACTGCACAGAAGCATTCCACAGCTTGCTCAAACGTGTCTCGGTGCAAAGTGCAGTTGTTTGTCATCAAAGAACTCTGAGAGTTGCCTCCCATTCCCTCGCCGATTTTGCTGCAGTTTCACAGTTGCTTCCATACTGCTAGAACATTCTGCTGCAAGGTGCTGCTAATTACGGTCTTGCTGGTTGATGAAAATTGAAGCCTGTTTGTAGGTATGGGATAGAACATATGCTTAATTTTTTTAAGATACGATAGACTAAAATTAATTCTAGTTCTATATACAGTATTCTGATAATATGATACATGAATAAAACTTAGGTCTATTATGACACATTTATAGTCAAACGTATCTTCATTCAAGTTTTTGGACCTGTTTTCTACATTGTATATTTTGTATAGTGTTTTTTTTATGATTAATAGATTGAAAAGCTGTACGTTGATGTACTTATGAAGCTCTAGAAGGCACCACCTGATATTTCCTCTTGTGTACGTATGAACGTAGGTAACCAATTCCAACTGTATTTCTATCCAAATAATACTATACTAAGAAGTTATTATGTGTCACTACAATTTGTGAATCTCATCAAATAGAAGTTGTATATTGCATTGTTTCATCTTTCGAATAGTTAAGCCAAATTTAGTAAAGCATTTGCTCATAAATAAAATATGTAAAGTACCGTGGTGACCTTAACGACCGAACTTTGAACGTAAATTAATTAGACGGATAGACCGAGTGTTCAAGGCGTCCACGCCTTTCCGAAACGTAAAAATGGGAGAACTTAATGAAGACTCATCTTCTTGCTTTCTTAGTAAGATATATTGCATCTGTATTTTAAAGTCGCGGCATACAGTGGTGTTCCCGCAGAGCTATAACATGGAGCAATTTAAAAGGAGGGTTAATAGAGTCCTATAAGACTCAGGGCTACAGGGTAAGCAACACATTGGTGGCGCCTCTGGTGTTACAGATGTCTGTAGGCTACGGTGACCGCTTTCCATCAGGTGGGCCAAGGGTGGGCCGTATGCTTGTTTGCTATCATTGACAGAAAAAAAAGAACATCAAAAGATGAGCGATACATTAAAGTGAATGATAAAAATCACAAAGATTTTAACAACATTAACACTAATATATATGATTTTTATAGCAGTATCGCCTGCTCAGCGTAATCTACAGATTAAACCACGAGATCCTGCTCGAGATTCTAATTTTTCCTTTGGTTTGATTTGGGAGGCGTTATCTTTACAGCATTTGTGTTGATGTAACTTGACCATGTTGGTTGGGATGATTCTCAAAAATTTCTCAATAGATGGCGCTACCAATCCCGTAAGTTGGTTGTGTAAGGTGAAGGAAAAAATCGGACATGAGACCACTTGTCACGGTAGCTTTAGTTAAGCATATCCCAGGTTGAGGGATGGATTTTTCCTTTACAAATTAATCTGAACATTAATACTATTCCTAATTTTTTTTGTAATGTTGTTCAAACGCTGCTTTGTATTTTTCTTGGGAGGAAAAATACAGATCGCAATTTCCATAGACATGTTCCGCAGTAATTACGCAAGGTAAAGTTCCCTCATTAGCGCGCGTGCCTCCGGAGAGCGTTTAATTAAAAGAAACAATCGCCGGCGAGGCCTGCAGAACTCTGCCGCCGCCGGCCACCCCTCGCGCCGCTCGGGGCTTACTGACTGTACATTGATTGAAAGGGTGATCGGAGATTACTTTCTAGAGTGTTCCTTTTCTCTTTTACGAGTTAATCTCCTGGTTAATCTATTGTGCAGTTTGATAGAGCAACTCTAGTTTATATGAGCGTATGGTCTCACAAACGCTATAATGTTTACTGTAACGATTGTGATTTCAATTCCTAAAACATAGCCATTATGAAAAGACAAAAAATACCAAAATAGATCGTGACATTAGATGCCATGCCATCTGAGAGTTATGTGGTTTGTATTTGATTTTATAGATGTGCATAGAACTATTATATAGTAGCTCTACAACATCAAATAAGTAGGTACCAAAGAGTATATAATCCCTATATCAGTTTACAGAAAACATGAAAATCACATCGGTAATTATTGTCTTAAAATATGCAAGATATAGTACTGGCTGGTAATATAGGTGCTTAAAGTAGGTGCAACTGGCACAACTTTCCGTGTACAGAAGCGCAATTATACACGTCTTGAGTAACAAGTAGAGCAAGGGGCAGTGCTAGTTTTTGAGTAAACGATGTGAGATAAGATGTATCTTATCTTTCCCCTACATATCTATGTGTTGACATCCTAACTCTGTCCTACTTATATAGTAAGCCTTATATATATATATAAGATAAAGCCTGCCCAAACACCTTTGTTCCGCGGCGTCTCCGGATTGTATTCAGTTCACCTTCACTATTGGGAGTCAATCGAGATTACAAAGACGCATTCATTCCTTTCTCTCGCCACTACAAAAGGAAATATTCCATCATTACGCACGTCTGCCAACTGAGGGTGTTTTAATGGTGGCTCCTTTACTTTGATACTGTTTCATATAATAAGGTTGGATACACCCTTCCTTTGAAAGAGGTCACTGCTAGCAATATTTGTAACGCTTTATACTAACTATATAAGGCTTGAAGGATTGGCTTTGAGGCTTGTTGGTTTGAGAAGAATTATGTAGACTACGCTCAAAATATTGACATTAAAGAATTAAGTCAAATAAAGTCATACCCGATATACCAGAATAAGAATATAAAATAAATAATAATTTATTTATTCAGGTAAGTTACACCCACTACACTTAATTATAATAATAATAAAACACAGTCACCACATTATCTTAATTAAAATTATAGACAATAAAGAAAAAAAAAAAAAAAAAAAAATTCAGTCAAAATAACAAACATAGAAAATAATAAAAAGCCAATAATATCAAAATACCAGAATTACAACAAACAAATAAAAATGAATTAAAGAATAAAATTTGGACCTACAAGAAAATTAATCAAATTAAATAATATTATAATGTCAGAGGTGATTATTTTCTAACCGGCATCGGTACCGCGACATGCCTGTCGCAGCTATGCCGGATATACAAGCAGTCTAGCCTGCTGGCGATCATCTCCAGGACGATGTTGGAGCTGCCCCGCACCCTGCGCACTAGGGATGCGCACCGCTTGCGCATGGTGGCGTGGAAACAGTCGGTGCGCGCCTCCGCAAACATGCCAGAGGCGCTGCAGTAGCGGGGCAGACCCACCACCGCCCTGAACGCATTGTTATATTGGACGCGGACGGCACTGTAGCTTTTATCAGTGTAGTCAGCCCACAGGCTGCACGTGTACAGGGACGTGCAGTATGCTCTGAAGAGCGTCACCTTTACATCCCTGGAACAGCGCGCAAACCTGCGGGCTATCATATTAGCTCGTACAGACAGTGCCCTCCGCTCCCAATCCAAGTCAGCATTGTCTTTGAGGTCCTCGGTGAGTAAATGCCCCAGATATTTAAACTGTTCTACCCGCTGTAAGGAAACACCATCGAGTTGAATCGGTGGTACACTCTTTGGAAACTCTGTACCGGCGGCCGCAAAGACAATGTATTGACTTTTATCCCCATTATACTTCAATCCATGGCTACGAGCGTACTCCGAACACGTGCTGAGCAACTTCCTCAGGCCGCAAACTGACGCACTCAGCAGCACCATGTCGTCCGCGTAGCTAAGATTGTTGACGCAGACTCCATCCACGTGACAGCCTACATGCTGATTGCTGAGTGCGACGATGAGTTCGTTTATGTATAAGTTGAACAGGGTAGGCGAAGTCAAGCCGCCCTGCCTCACACCACATTCGAGCCGATAAGAGTCCGACATTGCCCCCGCCCATCGGACACTGTTGACCTGGTGCGCATACCAAAACTGGAACATGCTAATGAGCTCCCTCGGTAGCTTTGTACTCTCCAGCTTCCTCCAGAGGATATCGTAAGAGACCAGGTCGAAAGCCTTGGATAAGTCCAGGAAGCACGCGTACACAGGAGTCTTCCGATTCGTGTAGTATTTGACGGTATGCTTAAGACACAGTATTGCACTCTCTGTAGACAGTTTGGGTCGAAAACCAAACTGATTATCATGGAGTGTTACGTAGCTATTTAACTGTGCATTAAGCAGACCATCAAATACCTTTGCTGCTACAGTTGCAAGTGATATCGGCCTGTAGTTACTTTTATCTGCTACAGTACCGGTTTTGTTTTTAACTACAGGCACCACAACGGTCTTCATAAAATCACAATATATAATATATTACAGTATTGTGGCAATAGGATCTTTTGTGCAAAGGATTTCATGCGAAGAGGGCGTTTGTGAATAGGAAATTACGCGACTTGACGCGAAGAAGGTTAGAACCTCAAGCGCCTAATTCACACAACGCACACTTAATACGGCACAAATACATAGTATATTGCGACATACTATTCCATAGACTGCTTAAATCGTAGATCGTTAATCTTTGCAGCTAGAAAAAAAATTGTACATATTACCTATATCTGTGGTATTTATCGGTGATATGCATTTATCATCACAAAATGCATGATTTTCTTGATAAAATTAAAGGTGAAAATTAAGTAGGTTATACGTCGTAAATTGAAATCTAAAGACGAGATATAAAGCTAAGGCTACACCTACTTCCGGATGTATTCCCGTTCAAATACCTAGCATCAAAGTGGGGTTCCAAAACCTTTCAAAACAAGAGACGCGCGGGTTAAGCTACTCTCAAGCGACGAAAACAATTGAAACACAAACCTGTAATTTGGTGGGACGACTGCAGCAGTACTAGCGACATAATGAGCGGTTCCAGCGGCGAGCGCACTTACTTTAATGTTGTTATAATAGTAACAGTTACTGTCCGCAGTTAACGGTAATGTGGGGAGGTACCGTTGTTTCTAATATCCGAGTTGCAGTGCTCGTGACCGACACGATAATCAAAACATTATGCTTTTTAATGTAAGCTTTGGAACTGCTAACGTCTATGGAACTGCAATGTTGGGAAGTTACTTATCTGTGCTTTAATTTAAATTGTTTGTTTAGCCTTAAAAAGGTTTTTGATTATGTAAAATTATCTTTCCATAGGTTTTCGCTGATGAGACTCAGGTTTTTTTGTCACAGTGTAGGGTACTACGGTGGCTAAGTACGGATCAGAGGATGTTTAAAGTTTAAAAACTTAACAAAAAAACGACAGATTATTAGGTAGAGTTACTAAATTATGTTTTAAAAATACGTAAGTATAATTTGAGTACATTTAAGTGATAGTAGGCAAGTACTCATTCTGTCACGCAGTGTAGTGGATGTACCGTAGCTCACACAACTTTAAATTAGAAAACTTTGAGCGACATCACGGTACTCGTCATTTCGAGCAGTGAACGTTCTGCTTTCACTTTAAGCTCGCTTTTTTATATTTTTTTATAACTTCTCCAAATAATGTATAGCACTGTAAATTGCATAGCAGTTTTTTTTACGACAATGAATTACGTGACGAGCTAGTCTTTCCCCTGATGTTAAGCAACACGGCCGCATAACAGTTGCAGTGTCCCTCAAAACTTTAAAATAATAAAGTTTCTCGTGACACTGCACTGCGCACGTCATCCTGAGACATCACACAGTCTAGTAATCAGATTACTAGACTGTACCAGATCATAAAGTCTCATTTGCCCAGTAATTTCACTAGCTACAGTGCCCTTCAGACCGGAACACAGTGGTGTTTGCACACTACTGCTTGGCGGCAGAATAACTGGCAAGGCGGTGGTACCTACCTAGACGAACGTTGCAGAAAAGTCCTGCCACCTAGTACAAAGATTAGATTAGATTGTGTTTGACCACATCAAAATACTTTATGAAAAGAAAATCAAAAAAGCCAATGAATCAGAAATGTAAATCTACACACATAAATGCATCCTTTCATCCTCGTATGCAAGGGCGCACACTTCGTAATCGGTAAAGGTCTATACGTCACGTGGTTCACTAAAGACGGTGGATAGCAGTATCTGGGAGTTAAAATCCTTTATGATCAGACTGCCTACAAAGCAAAATCGAGGTGGCGCTCTGTAGGGGAGGCCGTTGTTCAGCAGTGGACGTCTACAGGCTGTTGATGATGATGATGATGATAAAATAAGAGGCCACATGTGTACGAAACTGTTTGAACGGAATATCTTTTGGTAAACTATTGCAATTTCAATGAGTGAACCCAGTGGCACGCCCATCGAATCTGCACCGCCACGCTCGCACGCGCCATGTTCACGTAATTATTGTGGCTGGCGCGAATAGAGGGACATTTGAAAATCCGATTATACCGTAATAGCTGCTCTATGTCTGTCTGAATCAGTTAACCGTGAATTTGTGTGAGGGGCATTCATGATTAACACTAATAAAAAGTAAATTCATGTGGTATAAGTACCTAACTATCACGGTTCATGAGATACAGCCTGGTGACAGATGGACAGTGAAGCCTTAGTAATAGGGTCCATTTTACCCTTTGGGTACGGAACCCTAAAAACACAATGGCTTTGATAGAAGCTCCGCACAGCCAAGTGCCAGTCTAGGATTGTGTCAAATGTGTCAGCTATACTGTGGAAGTATGTGCAGGTACTATTTTATTCGCAGCATTTCACTTATTCGTGGTTGTTTGATCAGCAGCGCTCACGGCGGAGTGCTAGGAACACATTGGCGGCGAGAGGATGCTGGATTCGATATTTCTTATTCGATATTCGCTGCAGAACCACAATTTGCATGCTACGTGTACCTACTATGCAAGTATTTACTGTGAAGCTTTTGAAAAGTACCGTTACTTCTAACATTATTGTAATAATAAAAAGTGGAGGGCGGTGGTTAGGCCATTTACTAACATTTATTGTAATGTTTTTTTTCATTAGTGTAAGTGTAAACACCCTCCCATATAGAACGCCATGGTGTACGTTTCCGTTTGTTTTGAATTCATCGACTTTCACTTCGCTAAAAACTTTGAGGGACGTTTTGTGTCTTTTTAGTATGTAGGTACCGTCTTTGAGGGAATCAATCATGGACCTACGGCTGGTTTTAAAATGTCAATGTAGTTAGATAAAGAAGGAAGTGTTTCAAGACGAATTATTTGGAAAAGATATGGAAAAAAGGGAAAGGAAAGTGAAGAGAAAGGATAGATTGCATAGGACGTGATCTTAACCGTCGGTGGTGGAAGAAGAGGAAAGAAGCTAAAGTTTATTAGCCCGTTTTAGTGCACCAAAAATCCTGCTTACTTTATACTACTTACTATAGCTAAAGTGAACATGTGCTGCATAATTACGGTCGCTGTGTGGTCGATGCGGTCCGCGTTTTGGCAGTTTACGCGACGTGCGCCCACCGCGGCGCGCGGCGCGGCATGGCGTCGGGTGGCATCGGGCACATCACAGCGGTTCCAAATTCGAAACGATCCCGTTTAATCGGTACATGAATAATTTACAGCCAGTAAGCGCTCCGTTTTATTTGTTTTTGGCACCAACGGTTCGAATTTTGAATAGCAGTGAATTTTTACTACACTTCGAAGAACTATTTTGTTATACCTATTTTCATAAACAGTCTTAGCGCTGGTTGTAAACCAATAATTCGGGATAAACATAAAATTTCAATCGTTAAAGTACCTAGATATTGTCATTCTCTGAATTTATTTGAAACCCTTTTTAAGAATCTGGGTATGTCAGATATGTGTACCTATATGTCTAGGTAAGTATTGTTGTGCCGTGTCACGTTCCTTTACATTGTATGACCACATTTTTCAGTATTCGCAGTATTTCAATAACTATGTGTAGGTATTCTAAGCGAGAAGGTTGTAAGGTCGCGAGTCTCCCCTCTAGCCGTCACTGCATCGAGAGTGACACTCACCTGGGATTCAACGTCAGCTGAATAACTATTAAAGTTTATCGCGATTGTCTGAAGCCCAAACCCAAGTTTAATTTCAGTCGCACACCTGTCTTTATCAAGTCTTTATAAACTTTGTGATGTTTGGGCTTTTCAATAAATTGATTTAATTTCTTGCGTTTTGTAAAACAAATTGAAAAATACAGAGACATCTCGCAGCTTCGCCCGCTATGTACCTACCTACCTATTTTTATGCTAATTTTCAAATGAAAATATTCTATGTAAAACTTTGTAGTGTAAGTAATCTATGTATAAAAGCCACTCCAATTTCGAACATATTGTATTTGAAATAAACACGCATAATATTTAAAGATAACATCTCACTTTTATTACTAACTTAACAATAAGTGGGTAAGGGATAAAGCGATATTAATCAGCTCCTAAAGTAATGTCGCATGGGTTGCAAGTAAAGTAGATAAAACATTTAAGCCTTAAAGCAGTTGTTTAATTGCGTGGGCCTTTGTTTAGGAGTATTTGAACTGTATTAAAGTATTTGCATGTTACACAATACGTTATTTACAACATACATCATTCGGCTACCTGCCATCCCTTCTGGATCCCATATCACACAGACGGGAGCGGTTGTTGTGGGAATTTCACCTCTCAGCATATGACGACAAGGTTTCTTATCAGACGTTATCGCTATAATTGGATCATGAATCCTATTAATACGAGCTTGCGCTACAGGGTCATCTCCACACATGATATTACAGAAAATAATGTTTTTAATACAATGACAGGTAAGTAAGAAGTAATTAAATATATTATTAATTATTATTTTAGCACGTTGTTCGATGGCCGCGACAGGATAAGTATTTGTGCACTGAAAAAAAAGCGCAAATACTTGTTCTGTGTCTGGGTGTTGTGGGACCTATGTCCTCGTAGTTCCTGGGTCCCTAGATACAGGGAATCCTAGTTAAGGTCCAAGATCTATGTATGTGATCGTTGGGCGTTTTTATTCATTTATTTATTTATATTATTAGGAACTTATTCCATCCTTATCCTACTAATATTATATAAATGAGAAATATTTGTAGCAATAACTACCGAACTGATTTCGATAATGTAGATAGCTTATGCGCTGGATTAACACATAGGATACTTTTTAAAACCGCTGGGCGTGATAAATAAAAACAGGAAAAATATTGTGGTGCCATTGTCATTTATTTTTATTTTGTGATTAACAGTTCCGGCTACCCTTTGAGCCCCACCTTCACCTATAAAATATACTTACTACATTTGTTTCTTCAAAGTGAGATACCGCAGAGAGTGGAACACAAACTTTCCGACTTGTAACTTCCGACTTCAAAGTGAGAGTGTGTTTACCGAAGTTTACCATCTGCGGGGTCGGATCTCGGTTCACTTTGGAGGTGTTTGGCTGAAGCTCTCGACGCGCGCGTAAATTCTACAAATGAGGAAATAAAAAAGTGTCGGTGGCGATGGCGGAGTGCCAACTTTGAACAGCTTCGGACTACGATGAGGGCAGGCGGGCCGGTTGTGTGAAATGTACAATCACTTGTTTTACAAGTGTGGAGTGGGTAAAATATTTGTAAAAAATCACTATTGTAAATTTTTTTTATACGGCATTAAATGGATTCTAATGGATTTAATAAGATACTAATTAAACAGAACTAATGTATATAAGGGATTCCTTCTAACAAAAGTTAAAACTACCGAATTAATATAAAAAGACAACAAAGAAGTAACACGCGACACCTGTGTATTCTTAATATAGAGGATAGATAATAAACAGATGGATGGATGAAAAAGTCATCATTAAATAACTTTATTTTCTCTAACTGATGTAGAATCTAATAAAAAATGTCCCTTCATAAAGTCTTCCTAATGAGTACGTCCTCCCCTTGAAGTAAGTACATTTTTTAGGTTGTGTTGTTCCTAAATCTTTTGATTGAGTAATAAACACAATTGATAAAGCTCCGTAGTGCTTGTATTTGTAGTATTTTGTTGGTAGATATTACTTATTGTGCAACAGGCCCTCACTGCAGAGCCCATATTGGCTAAGGACTGGTATTGTCAGCTGCAACTGCTACCGCGGCTGTTAGTTTTATTTTACTTTGCGGCGCGAGTGCGCGGCTCATATAGCTGAGCTGGCCAGCTACTTAATGTGAAATGTGGGTCAATAAACCTGCAGCTATATCATATTTTATTAGTTGTTAATATATACAGCTTAACGTTTATATAAAACAATGAACCTATTTGTTTGATTATGCGGAAGAATAGTTATTTTGTGTTTTGATTCTCTGTATCAAGAAAGAATAAGCATAGAGAAAACACTAGGTGTGCGATTAAACACAAAAACGATATTCTAGTTAAATAAATTTATCAGCAGGTTTACTGTACCGGTGTAAGAGCAAAGATGAGAGAATGTATCACAGAGAACATACACTCTTAGGCTGAGTTGCACAATAATCACGGTTAAAGTTACGGTCAAATTTTGACATTAGCCCGCCCCGCGAAGCGTGGAACGGTTATAGTTAGCGTTAAAGTAAGTTGGTGCAACTCAGCCTAAGTATTACCTCTGATAACATTCAGAGTTTAGATACTTCTGCTCTTCTATGCATATAACAACTACAGTGACTGATATAATTATGATTGTTACAGATAACGTACCACTAGCTATTCCACTGCGATGCAGTGTTTATTAGTAAGGGAGTATAAATTTTCTTATCGGGATGTAAATAAAGTTCCCCGCAGTTTACCGCAGAAATCTGTTCCACCGCACTCCCCGCGCCCCACAACCCGCAACCGGGAGCTCCATTACGTATGCAAAGATCTTTATTATTTGTTCGACGCGAGGTACAAGCGAATAACTCGGCTTCATAAACATGTAATTTGCGGCTCGTCCGGGAACCCCACATTCGTAGTCGGAGCGCACGGTAACAGAAGGCGCCATAAAGTTATGTTAAGTTACCTGGTGAATGCGGCCCTCCTCATCGTGAGCTCTTCTCTTAGTACCTAGTTTATGATCCATACACGCACAGAGCTATGAAGAATATGACGCAACGCAGCGAAGCGATTTTTTTTCTTGCTCTATGCATACACGTAATATGGAATTTTGGCTGCCAATCGTTTGACAACGGGTAGAGTCTGCTTTTATAAATGATACAAATCGAATGGAATCCGTTAAAAGTTTCCTTATACAAACATCTATCTTTGGACTTTTTATAAGATCGTTCAAGCACAGTGCTATGTCGTACAGAACAGGAAAAGGGATTGCTAATGCCTGTTTTTTTTCTGGTTGACGTAATCATAGTTATCTGCTACTAGACAAAGAAAACGGAAATTGTAATACATCGTTGTAAAATGGAAGTGTACCCAAGTTTACACCGCGTTTAGTTTAGCGGTTGGTTTTCCAACCAGCATCGGACGGCAGCCACGGAATTTGGCCGGAATTACCGGGAACATAACTTTATGATCTATGCTACATGGCGCAGGGTGGCGGAGGGTAGAATTTACAGGAATACCTGGCAGAGACGCTGCGACGTCAGGACAGGTAATAAACTGGGGCCGGATTAGGTGTCTCCGGGAGATGATGGCAGTTACCGCATTCTTGCGGCACTCGCTCCACATAATATGACTTTAACGCATTCACATGAATGCCTGTGGTTCAATGTCATGGTAAGACACAGGGTACTAAAACTCTAAATAAGTCTCCGAGAGATGACGAGTTACGACACGCTTGTGGTGAGGTGAGTTACGACACGCTTGTGGTGAGGTGAGTTTTTATATGCCTCATCACTCTGTAAGTTATGCTAATACGGCCTTGAAAGTTTCGGAGCTCTAAAGTGTTCGTATATTTTATCTATAGACTCCTTTCTCAAATGATTTGCTTATTTCAATATTTATTATCTAACATTACGATAAGATAATATGACTTTAATTATAAGATACGAATTAGTTTACAGAAGTAGTATTTTCCAAAATATTTTAATATATCAATACCATAGAGGATGGAGGAAAAGTAGTGCATCGCTAATGTGTTATACCAGGATGTGGGTAAACATTTAGTTTCATTAAGGCAGCGGCAACGTTGTGTAATTAATTAATTAAACGCGCGGAGCCTCACGCGTCTCACTCCCTCTACACTACACCATCCATGCCACAGATAATATAATGCATTTAGTATAATAAGCTTACTCCACTGTAGCTTGATTTTATGTAATGTTTTAAACTTCTACAGTTCAAGAATCATCATCATCATCATCATCATCATCATCATCATCATCATCATCATCATCATCATCATCATCATCATCAGCCTGAAGACGTCCACTGCTGAACATAGGCCTCCCCCAGGGAGCGCGACTTTGAGTGGCTGCTCAGCTCCTGCATCCATCGGCTCCCCGCCAAGAAAGTTTTAGTTCAAGAATATCTCAAGTTAAACCCGCCGCCTGAGTCAACCGATGATCTAAACTAAACCCTTGTCAAATAACGCTAAAATACGATAAATAAAGACTACCATACACGCTATAAGAATAACAATGTACAATAGTACATTTGTATGTAACCTATTCAAGCCTTACATTTCCAAGCCTAAAATTTATCTAAAAATTGTGCAAATACTTTATACCTACGAGCCCTTTGCGTACGTGAAACGTATTTTTCGACGCTCAGTTGGTTCTTCGATACTTTTCGGCTTATTGACACAAAACCGAACAAAACGGCTCTCTCCCTGAAATTATAAAAGGTTTTTCGTATAAGCTAAAAGCTCCGGAGCTATAAGTCGGTTTATTCCGGATATGTACATTTTTGGTAATTTTTTGGTAAGTAGAAAGTTGAAGTAATGTTTGTTTGTTTATCTAGCCGTCCATCAAGCCGCAACCACCGACCAGTCATAAAGTATGGTCGTGCCTGAACAATCACCTCGGAGACAAAGGATAGCGCTGAGAGAGCTACTGTATCAAAGTAGTCACAAAGGGTAAGCTCAAAAGAGGTTTTAAGCTTTTTCGTTAAATCTTACTACAGATACCTACTTGGATTTCAGATTAGTTAAAAGCAGTTTGTTGAATTTTTTTATTTTAGCACTTAACACAAACCTCATCAAGCCAAGTCACCATCATCATTATCAGCCTGAAGACGTCCACTGCTGAACATAGGCCTCCTCCAGGGAGCACCACTTTGACACACCAGATCATCGATCCACCTAGTGGGGGGCCGGCCTATGCTGTATCTTCCGGTTCAGCCTTAGCTTTCGGATTAACCTGTATACCGGCTATTTATTTCCAAAATTATCATAACAATCAGTAGCATAAATATAAAAATTGTGTAGGTACTAATCTGCCAAAATGTCATCTAACAGTGGTATTCATAAACAAAGGTTGAAAAACCCCCCAAAATCTATCATTCCACTTTTACGTAGAGGTGAAAAGCTGAAACATTCTTCTTTCACTTTCATAAACAATCGCTGGAGAAACCCATAACTGAAAAGCATTTTAATTAAATACTCTACGATTTCAATCAAGTTGTGTTTGAAAATTCTGTCGAGTGTCATTTTGACGCGACTTTTGAACTATCAAAAGTCGCGCCAAAATGTCACCCATCATGCCAGATTCGGGGCTGCTTTTGTTTATGAAATGCATAAAGCTAGAATTTGCCGCACAGCGCCGGATTCATCCTCTAGAGGAGCCCCCGCCTCGACTATGAATTCCAGTGTTAGTTACTTAGAACACAAAGATCCAACCGAGACACATCGTTAGCTATAACAGTGGGATAGTTTTATATTATATGCCAACGTGACCAGAGTGATAATTGACCGCATCTCATCCGATTCAAGTAAAAAACTCGCACGAGATAACGTCCCATGTCGAATAGTAATCATACCGAACTATAGTAATCGCTTGAGAATTGACATCATACGAGCTCGAGACCGTTCACAAGAATCAGCTCCCAGCTCGCGCTGCCTGAGATTCATTCTCGCGCCATCCTGCGACTGCAAAGTAGGGCGTCACAGATAACTAACTTGTACGTTACTTAAAGCTGTTCTTTGTAAAGAATATTATTCTATAACTCATCAACTTCCTAGAAACTGTTGTAGAGTTCCCGCGTACATATTTATTTATTGTTAAGATGCAGGATAGGGAATATTAGGACAAAAAGGCAGCAGCCTCGCTCCCTGAAGGCTCCGGTACCTTGGAACGGAGTTTTCTTTTCTGTGTTGTGCTGGATTGCTTGCACATGGCAAGGGTACTTCGTTATATCAAAATCATTTAAAACGTTTTTTTATATACTTTGGAATGAAACAGTAAGTTTTTTTGCTTTAAGCTTCTATTTTACTTAAAAACATTACAAGACTTTTGTACATAAAGTACAAAAGTTGCCTTTTTGCAAAGGCAGATAGCCATTAACTTGTAACACATCTTATGTCAAAGTTTTCCACGCGGGCGCTCCCATCGAATACTCCAACAAACCAATATTATTATGCAAAGCGACCGTACTTGTAAACCGTAGGTAGCAAGTCATTAGAAGAGCGGCCATGAATATAAACGTGTGTTTTTGTGCCAGTAGCTGGCGCGAGTCAGCCTTCCACTCGTGGAATGGTAACAAACAAAGTTCAGAGAGAGCTCAACTAAACTGTTTGCGGTCACTTTTTTATATTCATTCTACAACTGTAATAGATATTATTATTGTCGCCCACTTTATATCACAGTGAAATTTTATTGTAAGTTAATTAAGTAGACAGACTAACGGAATTTCTCGATGATGGGGTGAATAATGGTATACAAGAGTACAGCAATTTCTAGCTTTCTGAGAAAGACAAAAGAGAAATAATAATTATGCTTAAAAATACCGTTTATGTCGTAGGTATGCTTGGAAACCCTACTTGTAAACTCTAAGCACTACCTAGGAGCTCGTTATCGAATTTTGTCATTTGTATTGTCACAGTGAAGCCGTTTAGTGATATGAAGATTTTATTTAAATAGTTTTCAGTTCTTCAGTACTTCAAAACAGCGTCATTAATCATTAAAAATAAATATTTTCTTTGCCCAAACCTATATCGTTTACTAAATATATAGTTCGGATCGCCGTTACTATCGGTAATCTGACATTGTTAACTCTTGCATCATTATATTACGTCTTATGCATCTTGCACAGTTGAGACGGCGTCCTAATAAGATATATTCCAAGTATAAATTGGAAAGGAAAATACAAGAAAAGTATATCGCTCTCACTCTGATTGCGCTTCGAGCGATGGCAGTAACATTGCTTTACTTAAATAATTCTGTGACCTAATTGCATGAAACTCAACCCTCATTCTAATTGTTTTATTTTTCTTTTATGAAAATAGGTACTTTTTTTTTTTTCTTTTATTTTGGCTCTACACATAGTGTATTTAGCCAGTGTCAAGTATTATATTTTCATCGTGTTATAAAATATTTCACGTAAAGTCATGTCCTAGTCATAGTCATAGTCCAGTCTAAGTCAGGTAGTCATAGTCCAGTCTAAGTCATGCTCCAGCAAAGTGGTGGCAACTTTACTAGAAGCTTCTATGGAGTTTTGGAAGCAACACGAAAAGTCACGTTTCACCACATTATATCACTTCCCCTCACTCCTGCTCGTAATTCAGCACTTAATGCGTAAAACGCCACCAATTTTAAACATTAACACTGGAAAAAGCAAAAGTTTTGAAAAACAATAAAATGCAACGACGTGAACTCTTCCGCGTTCCCGCCAAAACTCAAAAAATAGGTACTTCTTTTAAATTAGAACGCGAGTTTCCATCGTTACCAGGTACCGGACCTTTATTTACGTCACGCCCTGTCCTTACTTCTGCATTTTAACTGAAACGCTTTGATCAAATGACTTTCAATTGGTTTGATTTTGTTGCTGCCATTTGCTTTGAAAATACATGAAAAAACATAACAAATAAATGAGTAATTCGAATGTGTATTACAGAAACTACGGCTATATTTTGTTTACTTCTTACCTACTTATATGTATATCACGTCCTTGGGCGGCATTCATCTCTCTACGATTGTAGTATTCTATGCTACAGAGTTCCACTGAAAACAAATTCCATCGCGTAAATAATGTACGCCTGTTCTCATTCGTAGTACAGACGCGTACTACCAAAGTTGTTCACATAACGACGACACGACGAACTTGCGCCGAGATATAGGAGCGGCGGGAATCCGCCCGCTCCCGGCGCTCACGTGTCGCGGGTTCCGTTCCCGGGTGTACCGGGAAAATGAACGAATAATTTCCCATCTTGTGCTTTGTTTTCGGCGAAGACAATGAAGCTTTTCTCAAATAATAAAAAATGGGAAGCTCATGCGAACTCACGCTCGTGTTTCTGTTGCTTTAGATTGTGACCTTCAGTTTGAGAGAGCTCAATGTCTGCTTATTTTAATATGTATAGACGGAGGGACGTAGCTAAAAAGCTACGAACCGGATTTTTTTTGTCCGTTCTACTTTAATTACTACTGACAGTGTAACAATGTCTGTGAGAACTTTACGTCATCTGGTCATTGATTATACTACTTATGTCTCAAATGACGGAGATACACAGACAGTACAGAAATTGTTCACTGGATATCTCGATCAATTAGTCCTCGAGTACAGATGTTCGGCTTCGTATTAATATCTATGGCGTCGTGTATAATGATCATTAGCGCTAGTTCCTCCCGTGTTAGTTTCATATGTGTTTCAAACTGAATTCATAGTCGTAGCTTTCCAAGAGCGTATATAATTACGAATTAGTATCTTTCAAAAGCGTGGAATTTAATTAAAAATTAATTAGAATTGATATAACATATTTTGTTAGTAAATCGTAAAGCAAAAATGTTATGTATTTATTACTAGCTACACTCCGCGGTTTCACTTGTAGAAAAGAAACAGCCTACTTATCATTACAGCTTATAAAAGCAATCTCTATTTAAAACTGAATTCAAATCCATTTAGCCGTTGCAGCGTTATGGGGGAACTCTATTATAATATTAATGAGATTGTGTAACGGGTTTTATACCTTGATTGATCCTTCACTATTTCGCCAATGAGACATTGATACTATTGATAGTGGCGAAAATAATAAGCTTCATTCCATTTTATCATGGACGTAATATTGTCCTCTTCATTTTTCAAACACAAACAGTACCTACTTCCATACATGGATCCAAGAATATAACCCCTTTGATTACTGTTGATAAGGAAAAAGTAGCAGTTGGGCTCGTTCATTCACAGAGTCGAGCCATGTGTAGTTGAGCTGTGTCGAGTCTTTGTCCCCGTCGGGGCTTACATCTCTGATTTCCAGCGGACAGTTTCAGAATGAACGCTATGCTTTCAGCCTGAGAGTTCATTTCTCACCAGCAACGCCCAAGTAAGCTGTTTTTGCCAACTTTTGCAGCAATTTTAAAAGAAATATTATTTTCGTCACAGGAAAAGGGACGTGTATTCTTTCCTCGTTAAAAACAATAATAATTTACTGATGGTGGCAGACGCTAACGAGGAGCCGCGACACATCGCCTAACGATTGCTGAAGAAGGGGAAAAGTTGAAATTTATGAGGCAATAGGCAGAGGGAAGAAATAAATCATGAACGGGGAACTGCGCACCTCATCCGACTGCGGCCGGGTTGTACACTGTATAGGGTGCTTCGTGACTTTATATAACTTTGTGTAACAACTAAGTCCTATTAATCTTCATAATCATTAACAGCCTGAAGACGTCCACTGCTAAACATAGGCCTCCCCCAAAGAGCGCCACTTTTAGCGGCAGCTTGCCTCTCACATTCATCGGCTTCCCACGGTTCTGACCAGGTCGTCGGTCCATCTAGTGGGAGGCTAGCCTACGCTGCGTCTTCCGGTTCATGGTCGCCTCTCGAGAATCTTTCTTCCCCATGTTGTCAGTTCAACGTGCGATGTGGCTTGCCCACTGCTACAACTATTTACAATGATTACTGTTAAACTGTGAAAGCTTTGACACTTCGTTTACCTCGTTACGTTACTCACGACGAATTCCACGTACGGCATCAACATATTTGCATGTATTAATTAATTAAAAAGCTGCCTGATCCTGGCCGCCCTATCCACTGTGACCTAATTCATCGGGCGGCAGCTCCGAGGGCCCTCGGCGACGTATTATGCAAATCCGATCCGGTGTTTGGAGAGGGGCCTCTCATTACGTCCTTATCCACGCTTGTATTTGAATAAAGTCACGAGAAAAGTTACACGAGATTAAGACTGAATCGATACTTGGGACTGAGAGCGGCTAATTGAATGAGCTGAGATAAGAGGTAAGGAGGACACGAGTATCAGTAACAATCTGTGAAGACACGCTTTTATCAACAGAACTATTATTATGAGTGGTTAGAGCAGTCCTTAATGTGTCCGTATTTCAGTGTCTGTGTAGTTAGTCAAGGTAGTTTGGAATTTCCTTTTTCTTAACACATTGAGTAGATTTTGACCTTGACGAGTGATTAGATACTAATGTACACTCCATACTAAGACAGTACTTATTGTGTCACTATTTGACTCCTTAGATTAACAAATTGAGTAGATTTATTCGAGTTTATCATATTGCAACAATAAGACGATAATTGCGCCAGTTAGAAATGGATTATTTTTCTTCTGTATAGCCCTGCTTCGGAACTTCACCCGTTACTTACTCCTTTTCACGCTGGAGCCTTGATTTTCCGGTAAGCGACCCGTGTGTCTTCCAAATCGGTCCAGTAGTTTTGATGTTGAAAGCCAGACAAAACAACAAACAGACCACGTTTTGCATTTATACATTAGCAGGGATTAGCACTGCAATGAGATTAGCGTAGAAAATACATATTCACTATTGACGACTTGTTATGTCTATCTCTGATATTATAAGTTCTCCAAAATAAATAATAAAGAAAATAAAACTTAATTGAGAGCCTCTTCCTTGAAGTCAGTGGATAAATAAATAAATAAAACACATCCATTTATAATTCGGCTCCCGAACTGCTGTTACGGTCCCAAATAGTAAATTAATAACAGAAGGTTCACGTTGCACCTTCATTAAATTAGCTCATAATCTAGCGGAAGTAACGACTTAATTAATATCGGTTAAAACGCACTTTGACCTCTGGTAACTAAGTTATGTAAAGCCGCCGCTTCCAATTTCCTGAACAACATATTAGCTGCCGGCTGGTGGGCAGGACCAGCAAGGCGGCCCTTCATTAGCCGGCGGAGTTCGGCGCGGGCTCGCGACGCAGCGTGAATAATGAATGAGTCACTTTTTGTAGATCAACTGGGCCAAGCTCCACATCTCAATGTCACAGTGCATGTCAAACAGTGAGAAAACCGTTCAATACGACCTGTGGATGGGTGGTTTATAGGTATCCGGTAAATGTGAATGCAAAATACTTTGCTGTATTAGTTGGCAGTACGGACACCCGTAGAGTTGATGAATGAATTGTTATCAAACATCAAAATCATACAGCACACACACACACACACACACACACACACACATACACAGATCCTCCCTCGCATACAGACTTTGACATCTATGAGAAGGAAGTAGCATACTGCGTTTGGAATAGGACCGGTAGCATTTTTGGCATTTGCAAAATTTGCGTAGATCTAAAGCGTTTGTTTTGGAAATTTTACCAATAATGCCAATTTTGATATTTTTGCTCACGAGCCAAAATCACACAATCAAAAATGGCAGTTCACGTTGCTATTTTTGACTGTTATTGAGCTATCTGAACCCGAACGGTGAACGAAAACAGTAAAAATGCAACTTTTGCTCACACATTTCCAAAGCATGTGGTCATTATTGGCATTTTTAACTGTTAATTTTGTCATCTGTAGCTATCCGAACGGGCATATAATTGAACGATGTCATAATACAATTTAAACTGTGGAATCATCGAGTTAACACTTACTATTTTCCTAAATTAAGCTTCCGAGCTTACACTGTTTTTGTAAAAAGATACTCTGCGCTCTGTGGCTTACACTGTGTCTCAAGCAAAGATTATAATGTTTCTCGCCAGACCCCGAATAAGGCCAGGATGTGTGGCGTGATTTCTCCCAGGGCTAGTTACCTTAGAGCTGCGCGTCGGAGCTAGTTCACCTGTTCATGTATCAGCCAACCAATTGCATTTGTAGACGCACCTCGCCCCGCACCGCACCGGGATTACTTACTTTGTCACGACTGGACTTACATCTAGATTTACGGGATATTTTTGGACGAGTCTCACCGGACAGCTCTATTTATCTAGATCTTATTTACTGAGCTTGTAATAAGGGAGTGTGTGTCTAAGCCTAGGTCTTAGACGGTGAGATGAGTAATGGTTCTGTACTTTATTAGTTGGCTGAATCTCAAATGGAAAACGTTCACAATCGGATATTTTTTTAACATGTATCGCAATTAGCAAGGTTTCGGATTGAAAATCACAAACAAGGGCTGTAATATATGTTAAGTTATAGAACCTATGGGGAAGAAAGGTTCTCGAGTAGCGACTACGAACCGGAAGGCGCAGAGTAGCTCCCCCCTCCAAGGTGGACAGACAAGATGGTGAAACCGCGGGGAGCTGATGAATGCAGCAGTCGAGCAGCCGCTCAAGGTGGCCCTCTCCGGGGGAGGCCTATGTTCAGCAGTGGACGTCTTCAGGCTGTTGTTGATGATGATGATGATGATGATGATGATGATGAAACAATTTATTTGGTTGTCACGCCACTGGAAGCTGAAGCATTTCTGAAGATAGTATCTAAAGTATCTTAATTGTGTATTGGAGGTCACAGGGAACTATTATCAACTTTGGAAGAGTAATTATAAAGATTATTTTGTGATTTAAAATTAAGTTCTTTTAAGTGTCACGTGGTCAAAGACCTGAGTACAATGGTGTAGCCAAGTCAAGAAAATTCAAGCACCACATTTGCAATTGCTGAACGATATCAAAGCCCAAACTATAAGTGTCAACCCTCGTTGAGGTCACGACTAGTATGATTTCAAATTGCATTAAAACATTGAAAAGTCCTTGTATTGTGAAAGTGGCCCACGAATGGGCGGGACACGGCGGGTCACGTGACGCGACGTGACGTGACAAGGGTCGGTGACGTGACGGGACTATTAGCCTAAATAGTGCTGGCGTGGCCTCGTGCCTAGTGCCGCTTCCGGCGACGACGACGGCGACGGAAACTGTGAACAAAGTGCCTAGCTTCAATTTCATTAAGTTTTTGCGCAATCGTAATAATTTATTTTTGAACCCTGTATATGGTATCGTTTCAATTCAATCAATTCATCAATTATCTACTCGATTATGCTAGAAAGAATACAGTACCCTTAGTACGAGTTTTCCAATACGTGAATAATCCATTTAAAATTGTACTGCCATTTTTAGTTCATCAACGTGTCCGCTAAGGGCGCTGCAGAGAAATGTATGGGAGAAAAGGGAGGAAACGTAAACGAATCAAGCTTTAGTAAACTATTGAAACTCGTACTAGGGGTACGGAATCCTTCTGAACCTTACATAGGTATAAAGTTTACATTATTGCAACAATGTTAATTTTTTGGAACAATAATATTACTTATTTACTTAACTCATGGCTAGGGGTAGCCAAATAGCTAATGCTGGTGAGTAATGTATTGAAAATCATAGCAGGACAGGTGCAGACGCACAGTAAAAATATGAGACATAAAATTATACACCGACGAGTTCTCCACTGTATAAAGGAATCCGTTATTTGTTGCCTGCAGTGGACGGCTGGTCTCACACCGCTCACGCAAACTAAAGTTACAGGACATGTAAAAGTTGGCTCTAGTTTGTAGAATCACGCGCCGTGATACCGGAGGGATAGTAATTGCTTCCTCCGCGTGGCCAATAACTAGACTGCGGAATGAAACGGCACAATTTAGTTTCGGGACGTTAAACATTATGGCGATAAAAAGCCATTTTCAGGATCATCAAAATTGGAAGCAGAAGATATGCTGATGTCGTTCCTTAGCACATAAACTTTGTTTACGCGGCCCGGATTTATGACAGCCGTGATTTCCAGCGCACTTAAGCCTCCTCCATTAAATCGATGGGCCATTACTCGAACTACATCATTAAAGTGCCAAACAAACGGCATCCGGTCGGATATGGCCGGGTCCGGCACGCGCGCCGCCGCCCGGCCGGCAGTGGCTCAATTATTAATGTAGCAGTATAAGAGCTTGCACGGTCTGGTCGATTGGACTACTAGAGTTGTCTTTAGATCACCCAATTGACCAATTCAGAAAAACGGCTTATATTAGTATTTAGTACGAGTGCATTGTTGAAATTACGTTTGAGGTCATTCATCATTATCAACAGCCTAAAGACATAGTTTTACGTTTCACACAGGACTTAATCGCGCGTTATTCCTAGCCTGAAGACGTCCATTACTAAATATAGCCTCACTAGTCCCCATAGAGTGCCACTTTGAGCAGTCGCTTACCTCCTGCATCCATCGGCTTCCCGCTTCTACCTAATGAGGGTTTAAGTCATTAAAATGAATAAAATGGTACCAAAAATGTATCTAAGCTTGTGCGTATTTTCTTTGCTCCTGCGCACATGTAGGAAGCAGTGATCAAAGATAATGGCATTTAAAAGATAATAATGAAAATATATGCATGTAATTTATCAATGAGGTGGACAGAAACAGCGTTTGATACATGACGATCGTATGTTTGGACCATAAAAGTCAGTGTGAAAAATGACTCAATTGTGTAGCCAAAGTGTCTTAGTTACAAATAGACTGAATGCAGAATGACTATAACTGTCTAGTGAACACGGTAGAAAATGGCCATGTAACCAGCATTCGAGTAGAGACACAAACACTGTTAATAAACAGAAAGCTTTTGTCTATCTTTTAAATTAGTTGTCTTAAAAATAGGTTAAAAATGACGTATACCGTATTTTCCAGGTAGTCAGTGTGAACTTTGCATACTGTCTGTACCTCCAGGCAAATAAATTAGCATTTTAATTGGTTGTTATAGAGCTGTAAACTGAACGAACGCTATATCCCGGCGAGGGCGCGGAGCCGTGTGTTTAGAACTCATTAGTTCGCCTACACAGATCTTAAAAAGAACTAGATGGAGTGTCTGTTCATAATTTAATGCCCCGCATTGTAGCTGAATTTAAATCGATGAGTTGGCGTCACCGCACTCTTTCGAAATACGAACAGCTTGTTTTACAGGCATGACGACCCAAGGTGTTGACACTGAGGGCAAACATCACCACTCACCCCTGAAACAGCTAAATGGATTATGATGATGTGCAAGTATATTATGAACTTTAGGTTCTGGGCTAGTACATACAGATGGAAATGGGATTTAGTAGGTGAATTCACGAGAAACAGTAAGTAAATTATGAACTCTTCTGTATTAAAACCACAACGTAACTAAAAATTATCCAGTACACCTTTCGTGGTTTAGATTGCATCATTTTCACCTCAATAACGTTCTTCTGGCTGGTTATCTACTCTTTGTTTGGGTGCTCGCGGAGTTACTACGCTCAAATTACGGTAGATAACCTTTAGTTCCGAGAGTAGAACTAAAATAAACTTTAATTAAAGCTTGGATCTTTTGCGGATTATGAAACGAAGTATCGTAAAACATGGCAGGTACTCAATTTAGTCTCTGCATCTAATTTCAATAAACAATTAGCTCGCAAGTTTACCCGGCTTCACCCTCGTCAGTTAGGTTTGGTTTACACACGCTGGCTGCGGGGGAGATGGGGGGAAGGAGTACCTCAAACTTGCGTAAATTGCGTAGGCGTATTGTAACACTAAAATAGATTTACACGTTTTTGGGGTTGTCCTATCAAAGAATAGGGGATCTGGTTTACCTGATAAAAACTATTTTGTACGTGATATTTGAGCGCTAGGTGTTTTGTTATCACTACATTTTTTAATACAAAGTGAGCTTTGGTGTTATTTCTTTTGTTATTGGCGAAAATAATAGTACTTTTTTGTCTATAAATCTAAACAACATCTCTACAAAAATGATAAAGGCAACGTATAAGATGTCTACTGTATAAACCTGAATAATTGTTTATGTTTATTTATTTATTTTGTCTAAAAATAAGAAAACATTCGCAACCCTTACCTGTGGTATAAGTAACGTCAACGAAGCGTCTCTTCCGCAAGCATATCTTTTGAAGTGTAGTAATGCGCAGCCGGGCCGGTTGTGTTCGGACGTCATCTGTACGTAATTGATTGCTTTCCGTACGCGCCACGGGACCGGACCGGCCCGGCCTCGGGGACTACCGGGCCCGGAAATATATTACAAGTCAGTATTTATTATTTTTATTATAAGTGTACGTGCTTCCGTAGCCATGGGATTACAGGGTTAGGTCCGCCGTGTATAAAATGATTTATTTAAAATGCATTTATTTTTGCGTGGACATCATAATACTTATGTTAGTTTATCTTCGCATAGTATATCAATAGACTTCAGTATCAATACAGAGTAGAGGGCCTTAGAAGTAATAGAAGTTTTTACTTTGTACCATTTATTGGTATATTTGAAAAATCATCACCAAGTCCCCAACTACGAATTCCTAACGTCTATACATAGCACACAAATCATCATCATCAGCCTAAATACGTCCACTGCTGAACATAAGCCTCCTCCATAAAGCGTACATTCGCGTCATACTTCAATAGATCAATAATAAATGACGCCCATTATTATCTGCGCTACGAGACACCGGTAGGAATCTCATCCTGTAAACTCGTAGACTGCTACGTTTCGTAGACTGCTACTACACAGCGTAGAATAGCTACGAAACGTCGTAGATTAGCTACAACACAACGAAACTACAAACTAAAATACTCTTTCAAAAACTGATTACTCAAACGTCCCCGTAGAGTGTTGTCAAAGGGTCTTTGGCTTTTTTACTCAATTTAGACCAAGTTGTGTACACATTTCGTCGTTCGCCCCACGTGAGTAAAGTAATGCTGTAGAGATAAAACACTTACGGACGGGGAGGATCCGATCTTAACCGTCGTAATGGATCTCGAGGAAGTTCTCGATAAGGAACAAGTCTAATAAAATATTGTTTTTATCGTTCGGTACTGTGCTCATGGGGGTTACAGTGGGAATCTAAGGCTACCCGCAATCGTGTTTGTATGTGTGGATTTTATTTTAAATAGGGTAAAACTGATTTGGATAAAATGTCGCCTACAGGTTGCTTACACTCCCAAGATCTAAGCCTCCCCTTACTTTTGCATCTGTAAATTAAAAATTTTCCCCGTAAATAGCGGGAGAAACCACGAGGTATATAAATTACGTGTACCCCGTTCCAGGCATTTCATAAAACAGATTATAATAATGAAAATATAACAGTTTTGCAGGTGATCCCTGAATACGAGTGGAATTAATAATGCATTAGTGACCGCACAGCTCCGGCCGATCGTTTAGTTAAACTCGGCGAGTGCCCGCGGGGGAGGTGCGGGTCGGGCGAATGGGTGGCTACTGCGAGGGGAGGGTGGGGGTGTTCGTTATCAGTTTGATAAGAATAAGATAAAGTTTAGGATTGACATGAAAAGTATTCTGGTAAACCGGGACATGTCGGGCGTACAGTTTTGTTTATATATATATAAAGGTAGTATAAATACTTCTAGAAATACCGTCGACCCATTTTCTTGAAAATTATTAAACACATTGGCATGTATTGCCTTAGATCGGCCTGAGTACTTTTACACAGTGTTAAATTAACGTATCACCGCCAACGGAACTCGCTATTAATAGGCATTATGACTGCTATTAAAAATGAACAAGTAAATATTTACTTTCATAAAGAAGATTAAAAATGAATGCAATAAATTGATAAATAAGCAAAATCAGGAAATAAATCACGGAGTAATAAGCTTTTATATTTATACAGAGATGCGGAACAGAATGGATGAGAAAAGCCAGAGACAGACAGTTATGGAAAGCGTTGGGGGAGGCCTACGCCAACGAGGCGACCACTACAAATATTGACAAAGTTGAATGAATCGCTGCAAAGAATAAAAAGACAAATACTTACCTAATAAGCCTATAATATAATAAGTATGCTAGATTTCATCAAAATTAAGAAATTTATTAGAATTTATTTTGGAAGAATTGTAATTAAACCGTTAATTGGCATGAAATTGATTATATAAAAATTGTCTATAAATACCTAATTATAATTAACTAATGTGCGAATCTTAACATTTAATTTGACTTATATATATTATGTACTTACCAAGTTTGACTTTCTGGAGTAGTGGAAATAAATGGCTTTTTTATTTTTTTATTTATTTATTTATAATAAGCTTTTAAAGTTTCTACAGGAGGCATCTCCTGTCCTTTTCTCGCGATACAGAGCGCCCCCACAGTTACTATGAAAAATGCCCGTCGTGACGTCACATGCCAAAGAGATTGTATGAAAAGCTGTCACAGCTTGGTAACGAAGTACTACTCGAGGTCACTGGCCGTTTGAGCTATCTCTTTCTATTCCTGTTTTTAAAATGCTTGTAACTTGGCCATTTTTTGAGATATATAATTTATGTTTTGACAAATGTTTATCTTATGAGGAATATCACTGCAATAAGGTGTGTAGGGATGCACAACGCCGTTATATCCACAGTTCCCTTGAAGTTGATGATTCTGCGAAAGTCTGGAAGTTCCTCCGGTCCTTAGGAGTTGGCAAGTCACGCCACGACAGCGTCCCTAAAGACTTGAATATTGATGCGCTTAATTAACATTTTTCCTCTTCTGCCAACTTTGATGGGCCTACAAAAGCTGCTACATTATTACATCTTTCTACTATTCCAACTCCTGACCATTCTTCTTTTGTATTTCAACAAGTTACCGTTTGTGATGTTAAGAAGGGTACATAGAGTTCATTACGTCAAATGCTGTCGGTAGTGACGGTATCAGCCGCAAAATGATAATGCTTGTACTTAATGAAGTATTGTCCGTTATTCAGTATATTTTTAACACATCATTTTCGGCTACTGATTTTCCTTCTGTTTGGAAGGAAGCACAGATTATCCCTCTTCTTAAAAAAAACCATCCTCCTCCTTTTTTGACTACCGCCCCATATCCATTCTTCCCTTCCTTTCAAAAGTTTTCGAACGGCTCGTTCATAAACAGTTGACGTCCTTCCTAATCCATAATAACCTCCTTAACCCTTTCCAATCCGGTTTCCGTCCTGGCCACAGTACAGTATCAGCTTTAATAAAAATTACGGACGACATCCGTCTTGGCATGGAACATAAAAACTTAACTGTGCTGTCGTTACTGGACTTCAGCAATGCTTTTAATAACGTTGATTTTGATATCTTACTAGGACTCCTGCGCCCACTTAACATATCTCCAACGGTAATTGATTGGTTTCGTAATTACCTGTGTGGTCGTCGGCAACGTGTTCGCATCGATGAGTCCTACTCACCGTGGTGTAACACGACTGCTGGTGTGCCTCAGGGCGGCGTTTTATCTCCTCTCCTTTTTTCAGTATTTATTAATTCAATCTCTCAACATTTCTCTTCTTCCTACCACCTTTATGCAGATGATTTACAGATCTACACACAAGCTCCTCTCCAGCAGTTGCCTAATGCCATTGAGGTCATTAACAGTGATCTCAGACAAATATTAGAGTGGAGCCACTCTTATGGCCTCAGTGTAAACCCAGCTAAAACGCAAGCCATTGTAATTGGAAGTTCTAGGATGATATCAAAAATTGACTGGTTCCGTCTCCCTCAGGTGATTTTTGACGGAACTCCAATCCCTATTAGCGACGTCGTGAAAAATCTTGGGATACTTATTGATAGGCAACTATCATGGGTGCCCCAGGTTGCTGAAACGAGCCGCAAAATCTTTGCGTCTGCTGGATCGCTCAGAAGGTTGCGTAACTTCCTGCCCACTACCACCAAAATTTCCCTAGCACAATCTCTATTACTTCCAATTCTTGACTATGCAGACGCCGCATATCCAGATTTAACCCAGGAACAGCTAAATAAGCTTGAACGGCTACAAAATGTCTGTATTAGAATCATATATGGCCTACGCAAATATGATCATGTCTCCTAGTTTCGCAAAAAGCTGAAGTGGTTACCCATTCGATCTCGCCGGAATGCTCGTATTCTATCTCTCCCTACACTATTTTGTTTATCCCCTCCACGCCTTGTTATCTCAAAGAACGCTTCAAGCTCCCCTTGTCCCTGCGTTCCTCCAAAACTCTCCAGCTTATACCTCCCGTCCATACCTCCCAGTTCTACGATAAATCCTTCACGGTGCAAGCCGTCCGGTTGTGGAATGCGCTTCCCACAGAAATTAGACATGCTAAGTCATTGACCATATTTAAAAGTATGGTGCATCACTACTATCTGTCGTATAATTGCTGCTATTTATTATTTACTGCTACTTATCATCATTTAAAAATTATGTATTAGTTTATTGTATTATAATGTATATACGTATTTGGATGTAGGTATATTTATTAGTACCAAATTAGGTAATTGTTTTTTTTTTATCTCGTTGAGTATTTAGTTATTTATCTGTATTTGCTTTATCTATTAAATTGTTTTGCACCGCCGTTTATTCTCTCTACTGATACTGTCCATCCAAAGGTTGTCTGGAAGAGATTGCTGTCAGCGATAAGACCGCCCATTGTTGCACTAGTACGTAAATTTTATTGTATTCCTATTTGTATGTTTATTTGTGAAACAATAAAGAGTGCTCTATCTATCTATCTATCTATCTAATATTATTAAGGTTCCCAAAAAGGTTTTTATCCGCATATTTTAACGAAGCAAATTTGTTAATTTAACTCTAGAAAATCATTGCGCTGAATAAAAGTTTAGCTTAAACTTTTTGTGGTGTACCTCAAACTTTAGATTTACAGGTGTTTTAAGCGTAGTGGCTGAATTGCCAAGGTTTTATGGCACAACCAATCCTACGCAAGCACCTAACGAGTTTTAGTAGCACCCTGAAATTACGCACCTTTTACATTTCTGGCGCCTAAATAAATGCTTTTAAGGTAAGATAGGAGGTTGCGCTAGTGTCACATTTATTAACATTTACTAAATACATTTCAACTCCAGTTATACTTTATTTTAATGGAAAGAGACGTAATCCTGTAATTTGAAATGACCAAACAAAATATAATATAAGTTTGAAGAGCGAGGTAGTCATTATAATTATTACTAGGATGACGAGCCCAGTGCCGCGCAGATTTAGCAGAGTATTTAGCATTCCAATATAATTGTAAGCAGATCAGCCCGACATCATGCTCTCCTTGTCACGCAGCCGCATAAAACAACCTATAAATGTTTACAAAGGTTCCCGGTGTAGCCGACCGATGTAGCAAGAATTGAAAGTCTTTAAACGTAATGGTCGTTCTTGACCCACATCTGCGTTCGGAGGGAGCAATTTACCCGCGTTCACTTGCGGCCGCCTGCCATTAAGTTTTACTAGGTTTTTTCCAGTTTCTGTAAAAAAACGCTCACTTCAATTGCTCTTTGTTCAAGTGAGCAGCGTTTCCGCAACTTTTTTAAATTAAGTTGTAAATAGTGGCCGGCGGAAGTAATGTGCGATCGAGCGCACCACTCCCCGATGTAGAACTATTAATTCCACTTGTGAGGTTTTACTTTGTAAAACATTAAAATTGCGAAGTATTATGGCGAAATTGTAGAAACAAACTATACGCTCTCCATTATGGATTTGTCCTGTTTTCGAATAAAACCTATTCACGCGTATCATCAAGTAAAATAATAATAATAAACAGAATTTAGTATTTATGTAACCCTGTGCATGACGAATCATAAAAAAACGTATAAAAGCTTATTTATTGAACCCGCCTGCCTGTAGGTACTTCCTGATAACTCGTCACCGCTCACCGTTCTGTAATTGTACAAACAAAACAGGGTTAAAAATATTTGTGAAGCATTTTACTTCGGGGCTTGGTAGCGCTTTGATATGATTCGATTTTGTCGCAGGCTTTTATATTTCGTCCTTCCTTTCGATTAAGGCCTGCTTGTTTCGTTCCTCGAGAGAAGATCTAACATATTTGAATTTCAAAATGTTTCGATATAACTCAGGTAAATAAGGAAGGTCCTGCAATATGAACAGCGAGGGTAATTTTCCTCTAAGTCCATTTTCTCTCAATTTCACGCGTTCGTGTAATATATTTCGCGCGGCAATTTATAGGGTGGATTAAATTTTGTCCGTTTGCCTTTGTTGCCTGTGAATTGTTAAACTGTAATGTTCACCGAACGAACGTATGAATTAATAAGCAAATAACCTGTCTCTCTCATATTAAAACGTCTCTTTCTCATATTAGGCGCCTGTCTCATGTGACGTGACTGCGGGCGGAGGCTTCGATTATGACTTCACTGTCAGGGCTGGTTATGATATGATAGGTATAACAAACAGAGATTGAAAATTAATTTATTCCAAACTTTAATATTACTATAAATCAACATTATTAGTGTAGTATCAGTTATGGTAAAGGTACATTTAATGTAAGTTTAGACTAATGTTTATTTAATTTTATCCTGAAAAAGCGAGCGATTCTGTCAGTATTCACAGGGTGTTAACGTGCGGCGGCGCGTGCTGCCAATATTCATGGCGCGATATTTGCATGTTGCGCTGATGAGCAACCTGTACCACCCCCACCCCAGCACCGAAACCCTGTCGTTTCATCATTTATTGATGAGCTGCAAATGTGAGCGAGCTTCCAGTTCTGTGTCAGGGGATTTTTATTTGAATGACGTTTCATTTACAGTTAGCTGTCATGTCTGAAACCACGTTCACCTTTGTTGACTCTTTAATTAATGACCACGTGGATATTGAGGTGGATTTTTTGTAAGCTTTTTTGTTATTGGATATGAAATTCTCGAAATATAAAATAAATGATCACAATGACTATGGTTTCACTGGTTCCATAACGTAGCAAGTAGCCATATTCTGTCATTTAGTATATTTTCAAAATCCAAACTTTAATTTATTGTGTTAAACACGCGGTACATTTCCACAATCTAGAGATATTTTGTCAAAAAAATAGCAGTAATTGATTCAAAACCGACTCGCACGTACTTATTAATGCCAAAGTAAAGTTTCAGGAAATCCTCATTGAACTTATTTATGTGCGTTTAATAACCAATTATTTCTCAACAACTTGCTTAGGGTTTCCTAGGAAAGGACCACGGTTCTCACATAATTCTATCGTCCTTTTTTCACATAAACAAAATCAAAGTGAGCGAAAAAGACATAGAGAATCCAATGGGTAAGTATCGAGGCCCTGTTCTCAGAATACGATGTGTTGTTTTCCTTATCTGTTTTAAACGAAGCCGACAGAAATATCAACTTTGTTCTAGCAGCGCTCCACGTGCTGCGTAGGTAATTATCGGAACAAGAAAGTATTATACCTTATACGTTTTGTAATGCGCAAGCTGTTTCCTTTAGAGCGATTTCATTTAATTAGTTCAATTATTCGGCTTTTTGTATTTATATAAACACAAAAAGACGAGTAATGGAGAAGATAGAAATATAGTAAAACTTCTCAGATTTTATCTTTTTCGTTTTTTTAATAATAGAATATGCCTGCATTTGTTCGCGGTTTCACTTGATGGAAAGTGACGACACGGTTCACGAAAATAAACCATGTATTTTATTCCATTAGGTAGGATCATAGCTTGACTGGTAAAATGCTGTTGGCTAGTTTTGGTTGTCTGGCCGCATGCCTGACATCACCTGTCTCCTCGGGGATTATTCTTGGTTCAGGCTTCCAGACCGCGAAAAAGCCCAATCCGAAACGAATATATAAAAATCAAAAGAATTTCCTTATAAGATTATTTATGAAAATGAATGACGCGACGAGCTAGTCGTTCACCTGATGTTAAGCGGGCCGTGTCGCCCAAACAGTTGTAGTGTCACTCGGAAGTTTCGCGTGACACTGCACTGCGCACGTCATCCTGAGACATCACACAATCTAGTAATCAGATTACTACACTGTGTAATCAGATCGTAAAGTCTCATTTGCCGAGTAATTTCACTAGCTACAATTCCCTCCAAACCGGAACACAGTAGTGCTTGCACACTACTGCTTGGCGCCAGAATAACTGGCAAAGTGGTGGTACCTAGACGAACCTTGCAGAAAAGTCCTACCACCCAGTAAAGATGGTCAGATATATTCTACGCGAGACAGAAGATTACGACAAAAAAATAAACATGGTAGCTACAATCAGTTCTAAATCGTATAAAGGATAGGTCAATAAGCAAGCGGTGGTATCGCCCGGTCTCTCCGCATCTAAACTAGGGTTAGCGAAGCCACTGACGGAGTGCGGCGAGCGCCGGCTCCCCGGGGCCTGCTACTCGGCAACTAGATTGTATCGCGAGCGTCGAGCCCTTCTCAACGTCCAGCCTTTATGTCGCGCCGCAGAACATTTCAACCCGAGTTTACGTCCTGCAGAGGTTGCGGTATGACTTCTTTATGCATCACAAATAGATCTTAACTTTCCGGAAACGATAGCAGTTGGATGGCATTTGTGGCTCCATACATACTTTCTTATTATCAACGAGACAAAGACAAAGTGTTTTATTGCAAATAGGCTATTCATGGCATTTTACTACTTTTATCTGTACTTATAGCACATACTAGTATTATTTATTCAAAGAGTAGAATTTATTGATTGTGTTTCGGTACTATTGTCTGCTTCTCATCGCATAAAAATGGCTGAACTGATCTTGATGTAATTTAGTATGGAAGTAGTTTAACCCAAGGACATTGCTTGATTTTTATCGTTATAAACTTTACTGTGATCTATGCGTGGAAAGCCACTGGCAGCAGTTAGTACTACAAAAATAATATTGTCAATACACTTACACTTATAGACTTATAAGAGTAGCAAAAATCTAGGTCTGTCATGTGGTTACACTGTGGTCACCTCCTCCTTTCTCTTCATCATCATCATCATCATCATCATCATCATCATCATCATCATCGTCATCATCATCATCATCATCATCATCCAGAAGACGTCCACTGCTGAACATATGCCTTCCCCATAAAGCACCACTTTGCCTTCTGCATCCATCGGTTCCCTACTGGGACCAGCTGCCCTACCACACAGTATACACAAACCATCATGGTTCGTGACTGTAATGCTTCAAGGTTATAATAATGTTGTTCGAATTCGTACCTTGAACGAGACGTCTACATTTTTATAAAGCGTTATCACTGTCGCACGTCGTCGTCAACATGATTAACGGTATGACATGACAGTTGTATTTGTGTGAAAGATTTAACGTGACGTCATCAAAACTGCTCTGCGTTAACAACATTACAGTATTCTTACTTTTATGTCATTTTTCAAAGTATGATTGAAGTAATAACGACCTTGTGGTGACCCCCCAGGTCGTCGGTCTACCTCGACAGATCTTCAAACTTTCTCTTCTTCAACACTTAGTTACGTCTCAAATACAATCTGTTTCAACATTTAAACTAAAATAGAACAAAGCCAGGACGATTATCTGTATTGGCGAGGTAAGTTCGAGTTAACCCCGAGTCGGCAAATTATGCGCGATCTGTAGCATCGTAGCCACCAGCCGAACGGCCGTGTGCAGTCCGATATGTACACTAATGGGCCATGATTGGGTCATATCGGACCGGCTTAATGCTTGTATGGGCCTTGGTATAGATTGCTTATGTTTGAGCACACGAAGCGGTTTCCACTTATATTACATGGATCTCAAATAACTTAGTAAAAGTTTCTGGTGCGTACATTTTGGCTTTACGATAATAACAATAAAAAATCATAACAACGCTTAAGATAAACAGTATTTTATGAAAAACATAACCGGTAAAAGCCTAGCTCCTCAGCTAAGTAGGGTAATTAACTTATGCATAAATTCACTGCTATATTGTTATTTGTTTAACTTCATCTCATCCCTTAAGATCTCGTTGTTGATGTTTTATCGTGTTTATAAATTAAAGTTTACGTTGTCGGTAAGTGGAAAGTGGAGCCACAGGAGTGCTACGGATGCTACGAACTGCTACGCCGTGCTACGATTGTTCAATGACTATCGTAGTATGACGTAGCTATTCATATTAAACCTACAGTGATCTAGTATGAACTTCATTCTATCTTCTATATTTATAGAAGGCTTTATCCTGAGTGACTGACTGACCGACTGACTGACAACATACAGCCCAAACTGCTAGACTAGACGTAGGTTGTAATTTGGTGGGCGTCATTCTTTTATGAGGAAAGGGTGTATTAGAGTGTTGTTAAAAAGTTCTATTCTTAAGATGGTCAAATGGAGCTTTAAAGATAATACGAAGTTGATAAAATTAAATCGTGTACTTTGTTAACTGCGTAAAGCGTATTCCAGTACAAAGATGTAACAGATGTAATAAAAAACCTAAGAAAAACACACGTGACACAGAGAGGCAGTCACAGGCAGTCATTACGTCTCTTTATGGAACGAGGATACAACGTAAAATATGGCGCCACCGTACACCGTTACACCATTACACTGACGTGAGGTGCTCCAATAAATGTACGCTTCCGTTCACTTTGGATGTATATCTGTGGTAACACGTCTGCTGGGACGAAACAAATGAATAAATTGATATAGGAAAATTCTGCGTGGAGCCGGGAAGGAAAATAGCGATTTCGTGGCAGAACTTGGATTTATTTTAATAATGTGACCAAAACAAAACTTTACACGTCCTAATCCTAACGTCATTCGTCTTCCATTCCCTTTCAGCTATCTCTTTCACTCCTTAACCATCCATTCATCCTTCCAGTCACCCGTCCTCTTTCCTCACAATACGTTCCTATCTACACAGAAAATCCTACAACTCGGCCATTCTGCTAACTGGCTGTCCTCAGTCAGTCCGATCTTAAGTTACAATAAGTGAGAAACAAACGTCTTAACTCTACCATCATAAACACTTGAATTTTATACATAGTTTTAAGCTTGTTGTCTAGGGTATACTAAGTACATTTTATTATCGCATCGTGTCTTCTAAATTATAACAATAAAATATCTTCAACATACAACTTGTGTTTCATTTTCAGAATTACACATCATTTAGCTAGTTTACCTCATCCGTACCATCCTTTCATTCCTTTGTTAGCATAGGTAAGTACTTAATCTTAGGTTAGTTTACATCTTTTAGTTAACATCTTAGTCTTAAGTAGAATCAACATAATTACAACATTAGAATAAGTAAAAAGTAGGTACCATCTTACACTCTTTTGGAAAATCTATCTTAAACTGAAATTTTACAATTAAATGTTTCTTTCACAACATAAGTAATTAGGTCTTCTTACACTTTTCTTTTACATACTCTTACATTTTTAAAATACACCTCACCAGAATCTTTTAACCGCTTTTAAATTACATTTTGTTAAAATTAACCTTTGAACTTTAGGTATGAGTCCCTACTTACATATTTTAAACTTTAAACTTACAGTCTTACTTCTAGTCATAAACAATTTTTAACACTTCTTTAGTAATTAATTTTAGCATCATAGGTACTCTTAGGTCCACACTTAGGCAACGTGAAATAAATGCTAAACTGAACTTTAGGCATCATACAATATAAAATATCTTACCATCATAGTTTTCATTTTAAATTTTGACCAAGCATGCTTGAGCTGGTTAAATGCAATTCTCTTAACATCATCGAATAAAATTAAATATTCTACATCTTTCCTCAGAGGATCAGTTAATTTAGCGATCAACGCATAATCTTTAATATAATTTTTAAAATATGAAGTTAGCCCTATGAAACTGTGAAGTTGTTTTACATACTTAGGTTTGGGGTACCTTGTTACTGCATCTGCTTTCTCCTGGGAGGGCTGCACTTTACTATTGTTAATCCGACGACCATGGTATTCGATCTGTTTGAGTATCAGTCTCGCCTTCTTCCGGTTGATCAGCAGACCGTACTGCGATGCAACTGCTGGTACTTCTTTCGGCTTTTCGACTGCCTGGTTTTCCACCACTTGCTGCTCAGACAGAGGTAAGCGCCTGGGTTGTTGAGCCACTGGTATATCGTCATTAAGCTCTATTTTGAGTTCCATCGGTATCTCCTTAGTTTGCACTGGGTGGTAGTCCTGGACACAATTCACGACTTCTTGTTTCACGTCTGGATTTTGAATATTCCCTAAATCGACCTGATTATTGTCGACATAACCACTGATATTACGTAGCAAATTGTCCCCGCCTGGTATAATTAAAACCAAACCCTTGTTCATTATAGTCGTAACGTTTTTTAAAAAGTCTTGTCCGATTATCACTTCACACGGCGTAGTGTCACTAGGTATCACGTAGAACCGCACGTTATTGTAGTCATGTCCATCTAACTGCACTGTCGCATTAAATCTTTTGGAAGATTTCACTTGACTGCAACCAAGTCCTGAAAAAAAAGTCGAAGTCTCGTCACACTCCGGTTTTCCGATTTTCGTATAAAAATCGTCGGACATCAAGTTAATATCGCTGCCGGAATCGATAAGTGCATTTATTCGATACTGGTTCACCGTAATCGTCTTGATGTTTTCGGTATTTTCCTGGTTTTTATCATCGTCGTAAACAATCTTGAAGTTAGCGTCTTGCGGATCAGCTGGCTTACAAGTCGCCATCTTGCCGTCCTGAATGTCATTGCTCCCATTGGATAGCAGTTGAGGTGTGAAGTTAGCACACATCGTTCGCTTGGAGTCGTCACGCTCCCGTTGACCGTCTCGGCTATTTCGTGCTATCTCACTCTTGCCAGGAATTTGCTTCCTTTCTTCTTGGCACTGAGTTGAAATATGGCCAAAGTTATTGCACTTGAAACATTTCAACCCCTTTTCTTTATTGGGACACTGGGATGACTGATGATTTTGACCTCCACAGTTGTAACAACGCATTCCCGCCTTCTTGGTATGACCTGTAGGTACTTCTCTTCTTTGACCTCGTTCATTGTTACTCATCTTTTCTTTCACTGTTTCGTAAATCTTAAGTTTTTCTTTTAATTCGGGATAGGTAGTCACTCCGTACAACATAATTTTGTTAACTTCGCTGTCGACGATCCCGTCAACAATGTATTTAATCGCGACGTAATCAGGCATTTTTCCTCGTTTTCCCATTTCTTTCATTACCAGTAAATAGTCGATACAACTTTCTCCACGACCTTTCTTTCTTGCAGACATCATCTCGTGCACTGTTTTACTGTCGACTGTATCGGGAAATTCTCTCAGAAGGCCTGCTTTGAGCTCTTCCCAGCTCTTGAATGGTCGCTCAGATTTTAACCACAACGCCGCTGTGCCGCTCAGCGCTCGCCTTGCAATAATGAGCGTTTGTAATGGCGTCCATTGAAAAATTTCCGAGTGATCTTCTACGTCCTGTACCCATCTCGTCACAGGAAAAGTTTTGTCTTGTCCCGTAAATGTACTGACAAGGTCTTCGGCTTGTAAATTGCTGGTATGTCTCGTCGTAATCGTTGCCATGCCGGCCGGTGCCGCCATGCCCGCCATTGAATCTTGCGCGTCGGTGAAGTCCGCTTGACGACTTTGTCGGCGATCTTTGCCCATATTTCGACTGGAATCGTCTTGATATCGTCTTTATTTGTCGTAAAATAGGTAGGCAAATACGTCTTCTTGTCGTCTGAGCTTCTGCCGCGAACCGAAACGTCGATCGGCTTCCCGCACACCGAACACAGAAAAAAATTCTTTCCGCGATTCCGATAGTGGCGAAATATCCCACTATCCCGGGCGAGCCCCCACTTTTGTGGGAAAATTCTGCGTGGAGCCGGGAAGGAAAATAGCGATTTCGTGGCAGAACTTGGATTTATTTTAATAATGTGACCAAAACAAAACTTTACACGTCCTAATCCTAACGTCATTCGTCTTCCATTCCCTTTCAGCTATCTCTTTCACTCCTTAACCATCCATTCATCCTTCCAGTCACCCGTCCTCTTTCCTCACAATACGTTCCTATCCACACAGAAAATCCTACATTGATGTGTCACAGATTGGAGTTTTATTGTCTTATTGTCTTCTTACCTTATATCAATGTTATGTTTCTATTACAAATTTTATACACACCCTTCGTCGTCCTATGCTTTTTCGTCTAGTTTACAACCTGCTTCTACTAATTCATGGGATTTTTCTTTCTCTGTCATACAAACGCTTTTTCTCCTTTTTTTATTCATCATCATCATCATCATTGAATCATCACTCGAAGATGTCTAATGCTGAATATAGCCACCACCGGCACCTTTAGCGGCCACTCGCTTCTTGCATCCATCGGATCCTCGTGGCTTTCACCAGATCGTCGGTCCACCTAGTGGGGGGCGGCCAATTTTTTATTCACCCGTCAAGAACTCAGCATTTAATCTGCTTGTGCCAGACAGTCAACACTCAGTCCTCAATGTCACTATTCTCTCTTAATCAAAAAATTTCCATGGTTTAACTCTCTTGATTAATTTTCGTCAGCTTGCCAATGCGTTCATATTTCGTGTGTCAGTGGTCACTATACGTTGACTAGATTCATAGATTCATTCATGTATCATTCATATTTTAACTTCCATTCCATGCTATCCGATTCTGTTTCCATCTCACTGGGATTTGTCAAAGTAACGTGAATAAATTAAGTAAGAAAGAAAGACAGAAAACAGATTTATTCAGGACATCACAACTTTCAAACAGAGACGATACATATAGTAAATAAATAAATAAATAAAATAAATATGTGTGGACATTTCACACAGCGCCATCTAGCCCCAAACTAAGCATAGCTTGTACTATGGGAACCAGATAACTGATACAATACTTAGATACGTTTTTGTTTGTAAATACATACATAGAATACAATATAACACCCAGACGCAGAACAAACAAATATTTAAATAGGAACAACTATTATTAACAATTTGATACCGCGATTGTTCCCAAATAATTCAGTCCCTAATAGTGTTTCGTGTAGTTTCAAAGACGTAACTTTGAAGGCTCGTCAGCCATCTTCAACATAATTATTGCGTGTCTTATCAGTCACTTGTCAACAGCATCAGTTAACCCGAGCTGTTTACGTCGGGTGTAATATGCTTGGTTTACTAGTACCTCACACCCACACACGTGAAGTACGGTTACACAAGAAAGCCTGTACTGGCAGTGTGTTCAAAAAGATAGGAGCTTTATTCATTTTTGTTTAGTTTATACTTAGTTCGACCACATAAATCCAGTTTCTGCCTTTATTTTATTACATAAATATGTAAACACCAAGTTAAAACCGCTGCAAGCAGTGTAACTTTTAATATGAAAAACTAAAAATTTCATCTTAAAAAAATTTCTTTCGACTTTTTCTTTTTTTTATTGAGTTGTAAGATTTGACCCGAACATAAACTCATTTTCGTCATCAATACCCTGAATAACCGCTGTTGAACATAGGCGGAGCCCAGAGAGCGCCACCTCGAGCGGCTGCTTGCCTCTTGCATTTATCGGCTTCCCACTGCTTTCACCAGATCTTCTCTCCACCTAAAGGTGCCGGCCTACGCTGCGTTAACTCATTTTAGTTAAATAAATATTTGTACATAGGTCTAACTAAAGTCCAGGTACTGTGTTCATTGTACAAACCTCGCTCGGATCAATTCACCGGATGTGAGTAACGCCACGAGCTGTCACTACCTTCCCGGACACAAGTTGGATAACTACATCAATATGTAACACAAATGGCTGTAATCACGGGCGGGAGGGAGACGGGTGATCAGAGGAATTTCCGGCACTCTGAGTTTCCACGCTTATGCGAGTGTTTGGTTTATTAATATGGCTTGTAGAGCCCCACTTTGAGCGGCTACGCCCACAGCACGTAGTAGTACCAGCGTACCAGGGCCTAAGGCCATTTGGGGCCTCCTCATTAAAAAACTAGCTAACTACAAGATAGTACCTACGTGGCGCTAATAAGTCGGAGTGTTGACAAAAGTATCCTTCCCTCACTCGATCAAGGTAAAAAGTGGCTGGCGGGTGGTCCTACTTCATGATTTAAACTAACATATCTCTGATTCAATTAACAACTACCTGGTAGCTAAATACATTGTAAATATGTGCGTGTTTGAACATGGAATCACAGCTAGGGTATGGGATTAATTACTTGTAGAGTACGGGTACATAAAGCCAGTTCGTTACAGTGCATGTTTCGACTAAGCTGCAATATGTCGCTTTCAGCCGTCGGATTTTTGCCTAATGGCTGCTCGTACCGGTGGCTTGATCCCGTCCCTTTGACGCTAGCAGCAGAGCGAGGCGATGACGACGCTCGCCCACTTCCGCCTCGCAGTGTGCTGCCCGCCTTATAAATAATTCTCTAAGCCGGAGCCTGTAAGCAGTTTAGGAGCACTCTAGACGACAAATATTCACAACATTCAGTGTTGCAAGCTATATTACATAATCAACATTATTTTTATGATGCCTCTCGGAAAATTTAGAATATCCGCAGGAAAATGGGTGAAACCACAAGTACAATATTATAATGCCTCATGAATCTAAAACATTTCCCAGAAACAAAACCAATTTAAATAATATCGTTTTATTACTTAAACATTATTTGAGAAGGGAATAAAACTACAGGTTATGAAAATGTGACGTCATAATAATATATTGACCGGCACAGGAGTCGCCTGCAGCTGGCAGCACTCGCCATTAATAAAACTCCCTTCAGCGCTCACCAAACAGACGTGTGGTAAAAAGCGACGTCAATCTCGACCAAACCAACAGCCGGCACCGCGCGGGTGGCAGATACACGTCGGTGACTTTGATAAATAAATGTTTGGGATTGCTACCAATCCTGTTTGGCATTTGTGTTTTATCTTGTGCTGTGTAAAAACACATGCAATCTATATATCCTACTGTGTAGTACATTATAATAATACAAGGGTAATGCACACGCATGTCATACGACTTTTTTCATCACAGTATGCGAGGAAGAAACAGAATTGTATTGCAAAAAAAGTTTATATAATATGTGTAGTTTCTTATTCTCAAGCGACGAATTACATAGTGAACATAGTGGTAACTAAGGGTTATATGCTCTTAGCTGGTGAAGGTATATTATATACTCCTTGATTCCCACGCCGCGCTGCAGGGCGCGAACTGAATTGAATAGTCTACTTCTACACTGACGACTCTATCGCATGGGACCACATGGCCACACTAACGATAAACACTCGTGATGGTGTATCAAATTATCTTCGAAAGCGTGCTATATCAGGTAAAGCCGGCGTTAAGCGCTCTCCTTCCTATATTCTATGCCGTCGTATCCGCGCCGAGGGTGTTTGTAACGCCGCCATTACCGATATTAACGTTACACACGTACCCGGCACATAACACGCGCCTCTTAAATATTCAATTAGGTAATTTAGCCGTATGACTAAATTCTGCAAGGCGAGGAATCCTTGTTAGACGTTCTCTTCGTGTTAATGGGTGTGGGGTTAGTTGTCTTAGATCAGCGGAATCCTTACTAATATATAAGTGAGACTGTCAGACTGTCTTTTAACGAAAGTGGCCCAATTTGTGTCACTATTTAACTTGTTATCAGAATAACTGACTGAATTAAACTTTACGAGGGAAATACAGTTTACAAATTCTATTCTTATTGAAAACCAGATAAAATGTATTTTATTTTTTGAGGCTGATAACGCGCAGCCACCTTCATTGAGAACAAAATTACCAGAATAAGTACCAGTAACTCAATAAAGCCGACACCCATCGAGTGCCTCCTCAAGTTTTCCTCGAGGTAATAGAATAACGACCTCTCGGAAACGCGCGCAAGGTTAGCGTTCCTCTAATAGCACTCCACTAACCTTTATTAGCAAATACCACTCGCATCCAGGGGTGCCACTACCGCTGACGTGGATCATTCAAGGGAAAGTATAAACTGTAGATACATAATAATGACAACCTGTCTACTGTCTAGGTATCTAATCTAAATGAAGAAAAGTAACGTGCACTTCCTTGCTAAGTGCATCACTTAAGAAAAGACAGATTTGAATATTATTAATAGAATATTGGGAAAGAAAAATTGTTGAGGGTAGTTATAGCTTGGCAGACGACTCTATTACTACGTCACGAAGTCGTGCATGGGCAATAGCTAGTAATAAAGGTGACTAATAACTGAAGACTAAGGGCTTCGTTCTCTATATTCGAGTAAAGTTCCGAGTTGGCTAGCCACCACGTAATGTCACTTGTAACTGCAGTAACGAATTTCAGAATGGCCGAGTAGCGCTAGCCGGCCCGTAAACCAGGCTGCTACTTACAGGACACATCAGCTGCCGATTAGTACGGTTAACCGACGGCTATAGCAAAACTCGCATGTGTTTGTAATTTATAATTATAGTTTGCATGCCACAAATACTGAGATCTACGGAACTGAAAACTACCAACCCTGTTGATTACGCTACTGCTATAAAAACATCGACTATTCCTTAGTTTCTATTTCGAGATCAGATACTTATGAATATAGAAATCATTGTATTTAATTACTAAAACAGTCCGCTCGGAACCGTGGGAAGCCGATGGATACTGGAGGCAAGCAGCCGCTCAAAGTGGTGCTCTTTGGAGGAGGCGTATGTTCAGCAGTGGACGTCTTCAGGCCGATGATTATGATGATGATGACTACTAAAAAGTTTTTGTTCAATTATAATATGTTAAATACTTATATAATATTATGATATTTTTGTTTTATGTAGTTTTAATTATTATTATTATTGCGTCAAGATAAAACCATATTTCAGGTACCTATAGGTATTACTTATTACATTTCCCGTTGAACTAAACAATGTAATCTAAATTCGTATTACATTCCTCATTACATTAATTTAATTAGTTGATGCCCTTTTTTGTAAAGGTAAATCCTTACCTACTTACTGTTTTTAGGTAGGGAATAAATACTCTTTGAAGGGCATCTACCGCACCGCAGCATATAGCTGGCACATAAACATGTCAAAAAAATAAAAAACGAACCCAAAATGGCGTCACTGATAGCAGTCAGGATGACTAATGAACGAACGAAATGAACAGTTGACGTTGCTACAGATCACCCTAAATTTTTACCCACTGAGTAGCTGATCGAAACTCAGTTTTCGTTCGTGAAACTGGGAAGAACTACTCGACGCCTTTACGTCCCGATCAGTATTACTCACTGGTCAGCCAACTCGGAACTTTACTCGGATATAGAGAACGAAGGCCTAAGACTAAGGCCTTCGTTCTCTATATCCGAGTAATGTTCCGAGTTGACTAGCCACCACGTAATGTCACTTGTAACTGCAGTAACGAATTTCAGAATGTCCGAGTAGCGCTAGCCGACCCGTAAACCAGGCTGCTACTTACAGGACACATCAGCTGCCAATTAGTACGGTTAACCGACGGCTATAGCAAAACTTGTTGCAAGCTCGCATGTGTTTGTAATTTATTATTATAGTTTGCATGCCACAAATACTGAGATCTACGGAACTGAAAAATACCAACCCTGTTGATTACGCTACTGCTATAAAAGCATCGACTATTCCTGTTTCCTGTGTTATGGCAATGGGCAGGCCACATAGAACTGACAACCGATGGGGAAGAAAGGTTCTCGAGAGGCGACCACGAACTGGAAGACGCAGCGTAGGCCTTCCCCCCACTAGGTGGACCGACGACCTGGTGTAAGCCGCGGGGAGCCTATGGATGCAGGAGGCGAGCAGCCGCTCTGAGTGGCGCTCCCGGGGGGAGGCCTATGTTCAGCAGTGGACGTCTTCAGGATGTTAATGATGATGATGATGATGATTCCTGTTTCTATTTCAAGATCAGATACTTATGAATATAGAAATCATTGTATTTAATTACTAAAACAGTCCGCTCATAACCGTGGGAAGACGATGGATACTGGAGGCTAGCAGCCGCTCAAAGCGGTGCTGTTTAGGGGAGGCCTATGTTCAGCAGTGGACGTCTTCAGGCTGATGATTATGATGATGATGATGACTACTAAAAAAGTTTTTGTTCAATTATAATATGTTAAATACTTATAGAATATTATGATATTTTTGTTTTGTGTTGTTTTAATCATTTAAATGTGTCGGCTAGGCCAGCAGCTTTGTTGGCTGTCCAACCAGCTGAAAGTAAACCAGTTTACTTGTCCGCTGCGTCTCAACCGGACATCGAACTTCAGGCTGAGCCTTGGAAGACAGTAACAAACAAGAGACGTCGCCGTATTACGATCCGTGGTGAAGGGGAAATAGATGAAGAGCTACAGGCTGTGGAGAGACTGAAAAGGATACATCTATGGTCGCTTAAGGCTGATACGACTACGGAGAGAGTCCTAGGTTATATGTCAAAGAAGAACCCAGAAGGAAAAAACACTTATGCTGTAGAGAAGCTGGAATTAAAGCACACTAATTATGCGTCATTCGTGGTAGCTGTACCGGAGAGCCTGTTTGGTTTCTTTATGAGGGGAGAGAACTGGCCGCTCAATGCTAGAGTAAACGAGTGGTTTCGTAAGAAAAGCAACCGATGGAACTCGGCGAGTGAGAAAGAAAGAGAGGGCACAGAGGCGGCCGCTTGCAGCCGGAAATAGAAGAAACATGCGACTCTACTACCAGAACGTCAGAGGCCTTCGGACAAAGTTGCACGAGTTCTCTACCGCGGTAGCTGTTTCTATGGCAGATTTGTTTTTTGTAACCGAAACTTGGCTGGTAGAGAGCATAGCAGATCAGGAGGTGATACCAAGTGGATACTCCAGACCGCCTTGGAACACGACGCGGCGGTGGCGTTGCAATAATTACAAGGCCAGGCTATCTGCTTAAGCAGTTAAGGATAGAGACGTCAGAAAGTGCGAGTTGCGAAATAGTGGGTGCAGGAGTGTATTGTGGCAATAATTTATTGGTAGTTGCTGTTTGTGTGTACTTGCCACCTAATGTTACCGATAACTGCTATATGACGGCATTTGATACTATAGAATCACTTTGTGTAGAACATGATAATGTAATTGTTTGTGGGGATTTTAATTTGTATTCGTGGAATGCTAGTGTGTGTTCTAGATGGGAATATCTAATGACGTTCTGTGAACTAATGCAAGTAAATCAAGTCAGGAACAGTATGGACAGAGTTCTAGATTTGGTATTGGTGAGCACGGCGTTGGGTCAAAGCGTGACCGTGGAACGAGAAGAGGATTGGTCAGTGTCGCCTGATAGCTACCACCCGCCGTTATATATAGAAATTTGTTTTGAGTTTTCATATTCCCCAGCACAACATGGACAAACGGACGGACCGAGAATGTGGAATTTTAATAAGGCCAATTTTAGGGGGTTGTATGATAGCTTACAGGTAATTGATTGGGGACCGTTATATAATTATGAGGATCCGGAACTAGCTGTAAATTATTTCTATGATGTGCTACATAACTGTATAAATAATTCGGTTCCAACTAAACTTTGTATAACAAGGCAGTTGAGATATATATATCCGGAGTGGTATACTGAACGCACAATTAAGAATATTCGTATAAAAGCGCATCATCACCGATTATATAAGTCTAACCAAAATCCGGAGAGCCGAAAGAATTTTATGGAATATAAGCTATAGTGAAACTAAATTTAAAAGATGATTTTCAATGCTATACTCACAGAATGGAAAAAGATTTTAGTAGAGATCCTGCAACTTTTTGGAGCTATGTTGCATCTAAAAGGTCAAAGTGTAAAATTGCCAAAAAAATATTTCAGGACGGTAATGTAGTGGATGATGATAGAGCTGCAAATTGCTTTGCAGATTTTTTCCATTCGGTGTATTCTCCACACCCACCAACTTTGGATGCGGAAAAGGTTTCAGAGACCATTGATAGTGGAAGTGCGCATATTCATATATCTGAGATATTAGAAGATGACGTACGACTCGCAATTAAAGGTCTAAAGCCTAAGCGTTCCGTTGGTCCAGATGGCGTTCCACCTTATTTGGTTAAAGATTGTGGTGAAGTGTTAAGAAAACCGCTGCATCACTTGTACAAACAGTGCTTTAACTCTGCCTATTATCCAAATAAGTGGAAGTTATCGCGAGTAGTTCCCGTACCAAAGAACTCAGGATCAGACGTGAGTGACTATAGGCCAGTGGCGGTGTTGTCGGTGTTTGCGAAGTTATTCGAGTCCATTCTACAGTGTCGAATTAGCCGACAGTTTGAGAGTCAGCTGACGGATGCACAGCATGGATTTAGGGCAGCGAGATCAAATTCTTCAAATCTCCTCTCTTTTTGGTCATATGTGGTAGATTCAACCGATTCTGGTTTACAAGTAGATGCAGCTTACTTTGACTTTCGAAAGGCGTTCGACGCGGTAGACAATGACATACTGATTCAGAAGCTCTCTAGGGCGGGCTTCTCTCCCCCATTATTACGTTTCTTTTGCTCGTATCTACGCAGCCGTCGGCAGTATGTGCAATATAAGGGTTACGTATCGGAGCCTTACTACACGTATTCTGGGGTGAGTCAAGGCAGTAATTTAGGCCCTCTTGAGTTTTTAATCATGATCAATGACTTGCCAGAGACCGTCAAGGCCGCCCGCTGTCTGTTATTTGCGGATGATCTCAAACTTTTTTTGAGAGTTCGAGATATGGGCGATTGTGCTCTACTGCAGGAGGATGTAAGCAATGTTTGGCAGTGGAGTCAAAGGAATAAGCTTGCTTTTAATGAAAGTAAATGCTCAATTATTTCTTTTGGTCGATCTAACAACCCTGTGTCGACGCAGTATCAGTTTGGAGGCACAGTTATCCCAAGAGTAAGTAACGTAAGAGATTTGGGCGTAATAATGAGTAAAGATATGTCTTTCCGAATGCACATCGACATGTTATGTGCGCAGTCGTTCCGAACCCTCGGATTTGTACTGAGGCAAGCGAGACACATCAGTAGCATACCTGCTTCGAAAGCGTTATACAATGCTTTCGTTAGGAGTAGGTTAGAGAGCAACGCTATTGTTTGGTGTCCGTTTGAGGCAAAATATGTGCAATCGGTAGAAAAAATTAAAAAAAAGTTTATACGATGGCTCTATTTTAAGCAGTATGGGTATTTTGTTGGGTATCCATACATATATCCTAGTGCATTTTTAAGAGGAATGGTGGGATACAATTCACTGGAGGTGAGACGCATCGTGTCTCTAATGGTTTATGTTTTAAATATCCTGGTAGGCCGTAGGTGCAATCCGTTTTTGCTTGCCAAAATATCATTGGCAGTTCCAGACAGGTACATAAGGGCTAGGCGGCATGACTTGTTTGGAGTACCCGTGTGCCGGACTGAGCTCAGGCGGCAGTCTCCGATGTTGCGGGCGCTGCGCTTGCTCAATGCGGTGGGGCGCCAATACCAACATCTTGACCTATTCCATTGTACGCCAATAGAGTTCTATAGAAGGGCATTGCAGTTTGTAGAGACTTACTCTAAGTTGTAATTTGACTCTTGTTTATTGTTGTATTTTTATGTTCTCTTTTAGTTATTATTGTTCTTTTTTATGCTTTTGTGTGTACTAGTTTATAGGACCTCGAGTGGGCGAATTAGGAAACTGTAATGCCTACTCGATGGTATGGCATTCAAATAAATAAATAAATAAATAATAAATTTTTATTATTGCGTCAAGATAAAACCATATTTCAGGTACCTACTTATAGGTATTACTTATTACATTTCCCGTTGAACTAAACAATATAATCTTCTCTCAATTCTTATTACATTCCTCATTACATTAATTTAATTAGTTGATACCCCTTTTTGTAAAGGTAAATCCTTACCTACTTACTGTTTTTAGGTATGGAATAAATACTCTTTGAAGGGCACCTACCGCACCGCAGCATATAGCTGGCACATAAAAATGTAAAAAAAATAAAAAACGAACCAAAAATGGCGTCACTGACAGCAGTTGGAGTGACTATTGAATGAACATAATGAACAATTGACGTTGCTACTAGGGCTTTCATCCCGGGAGTCTCGGTCTCGAAAATTTCGAGAGTCTCGACGATTTTTTCGTATTTTCGAGACTGCTACCTCCAGTCTCGGGAATAACGAGATTTTTGACACTTGAGTCAAACTATCCAAAAATGTACTAAACCACTAGTATTTTTTATTCTGGTTAATAATCTATAGAAACTACAACTAGCTATTTTGAAAAATGTTGATTACGTTACTGCTATAAAAACATCGACTTTGAAGGGCATCTACCGCACCGCAGCATATAGCTGGCACATAAAAATGTAAAAAAAAATAAAAAACGAACCAAAAATGGCGTCACTGACAGCAGAGTGACTATTGAATGAACATAATGAACAATTGACGTTGCTACAGATCATCCTAAATTTTTACTCACTGAGTAGCTGATCGAAACTGTTTTCGTTCGTGAAACTGAAAAGAACTACTCGCCGCCTTTACGTCCCGATCAGTATTACTCACTGGCTGAGGTAATCGTAACTTTAATCGCATATAGAGAACGAAGCCCTTAGGGTACTAAAGTGATAGCAAGTTGTAATGGCAATGGGCAGGCCACATCGCTCGCAGAACTGACAACCGATGGGAAAGAAAGGTTCTCGAGTAGCGACTACGAACCGGAAGACGCAGCGTAGGCTAACCCTTCACTAAGTGGACTGACCATCTGGTGAAAACCGCGGGGAGCCGATGGATGCAGGAGACGAGAGCTGCTCAAAGTAGCTCTCTCTGGGGGAGGCCTATGTTCAGCAGTGGAGGCCTCAGGCTGTTGATGATGATGAATAAAATTGAAAACTGCGATGAAAAATAACATTAGTGAATAATAAGAAACAATCTCTATATTGTGCGTCTTAAAATCTATTCTTCATCCTCCCACCATTAGAAATCGATAAATATTTCTTTATATACCTTCCAAGCTATTCGCGGTATGCGGTAACAATCATTTCAATCTCAAAAAATATATCAGAGACGGTAAAGAGACGTAAATGGATGGTACCATATTTCCCAGAAGAGATGGCAACCCTGCCAGTGTGCCACAAGATATATTGCACCATTCTGTGTTCAAGAGCACGGCCGTCTTTTTCTCTCCTTTTCAAAATATAGCGCTGTCTCGTTCCAAGTATTGGATATCATGGGAAGTGTTTATTAAATCTCCGGGGCCAGTTTTTATTCTTTGAACCGATGGCTAGGAATATTTGTGATGTTGCCTCCCAATGTGTTGTGGTCCATAACTAACCAAATCACGTGATCTGATTATTTATGAATTACACCATAAGTTTCGGGAATTCGAAGGAGGAAAAGGTGGTTTGGTTGTGTTTTATGCACCTGCATGAATCACAATAACACTGTGACAGTTTTAGTTTGGTTGTGCTACAGTTTGCTTGATTAACTGGCACTGATTCCAATAGTTGAAAGTCGCCGTGCTAATACAATCCAGAATGAAAAGTGAAAAAAGTTTTGGGTTACCTGTCGTGGATGATAAATAGTACCTACCATAATTTATACGTATGCAGTGTAGAAAGTGACGGGAAAGCGGCGAGTTTTCATTGTTATAAAAATAGCACATAAAACATCAGTGTCAGAAAATTCGTTTAAAACTCCAGCACAACGCGGAGTCTTTTCAAAGCATTAAATAAAACTCCGTATTTATTTAAGCTTTTCCGCTAAAAGTCAGAAAAATGATACGTTCGTAAACAGAGCGAGTGAAGCACAAAGTAACGAAACGCAGAGTTACATAACGTAAAGTTTAGTGTTTGTTCCCCTCGGCCCAGTTGTCCCACTTGCCCCAGTCGCCCCACTCGCTCCACTTGCCCCACTACCCTCAGGCAGACTCGCCACAATCTAAACTTTGACTGCAGATTAATGACAATTATGCGGTATACCTAAAGGTTGCGATACAAGACGCGTATCAAAACGTTAGACATTGTTGCTTCCTAGAAAATAGGTACGGAACACGCTAAATGCGTAAAAACTAAACTGAAACTAAATGCGTAAATGCTAAACGATTTATGGTACAAGCTATAGGTATGTTTAGTTTGAGGTGTTATGGTTAGTTTGAGGCTAGTGGATAGTCTATTTTATACAATACAAGTATAATTCCACTTCATTATAAGAAAACAGTGAAAGGTAGAAGCGAGCAAGAGAGACACGCCTCACTCTAATACATTTTAATTAGGTATACGCCTCGTGTATCATCGTTGTTACCCCAGGCAGCCATGCTCCTTGAGTTTGTTTGCGTCGTTGTTATTAATATTCATTTCAATTACGCGCACTAATTGACGGAACTCCACAACAAGCCGCCGCTGCCCGAGAACAGAAACTCATTTACCAAGAGTCGTGTTTGATTTGAATACCTTTTACTAACTGTGGTCTGATGTTAGTACCGAACCAATCAGTTGCGCTTCGGCTCACTGACTAATTACTGCCGCAAAACTTAGCTTCATTTATTTAATATAATGTGGAATATTAAATCCATTGTACAACAGAAAATTATGATTACAGTTATATTTACAGTTCCAAAACTTCCCTAGTTTTATGATACTTGCACATAATTTTCGGTATACGGATACAGTAAGTAAGTAATTAGTAATGGGTATAATAAGAACCAACAAGCTACTAATTTATTTGCTCACTTTCTCTAAGTAGGCAAAGGAATGAAGCTTCTGTGGAGAGATTTGTCTGCGTCGCTTAGAATTCCAACCCTATAAATGATTTTGACAGCAATTGCTCGCGAAATAGAGCGCTTTGAGGGAACAAATTCTCGACGGCGTCGGAAGGGGCAGTTACAAATAAAAATGAAAGACATTTCTCTCGCGGCGCTGCGGTGCGGTGCGAGGGACTCTACGTCAACTAGCTGCCTCACTAACTTGCCTGAATAAATATACAGCGCTTTGAAGGATTGAGATTGAGACCCATTCGCGTTTGAGACGGACGAGGGCGACGTAAAATCTATACATATTGAACTTCAAGTTCGTTTCTTGCAGCTTTTATTTGAATTAATTTGATAAACAAGAAAGCTAATACTCATTGTACGATTTAAGTTTTCAGACGAGTTTGAAAGTCACAGAATACGTGTTTACGATAACGAGGCCCCTCGGGAGGTTAAACTACTATGTTGGAACAAAGGCGGGCAAAGTTGGGCGATGACACCGGTCAAAGTATAATTTTGTGAAAATTTGTGATCAATTACATGACGAGTCCTCGAGTAGCTAACGAACGTAACATGATGGGATGGCACCGGTGGCTCAGAGATACTACTTTCTTCAGGCGGAGAGGTGATTTTATCTTGTTGTTCGATAATCAAATGAACGCAAAGTTAATGTGTAAGGAAAAATAAGACTTTTATTACCTCGACTTGCGTCAAATAAATGCTAATAAGTTGAAGCGGTCGTGGCCGTGGCCTGCGGCGTCGCGCGGAGATTCGCCCGGAGTGCCCACTTACCAAGATATTATTCTTTGAGATTCTCCATTTAAGGCGCGCCCTCGCCGCTTCGCCGCCGCTAAAAATACAAGGCGTTAAATAAGGGAAATCAACGCCCACGACCGCGGCTTTTAGTGCCTTGATAGGATTTATTCCACGATAATTGTACTTACTGGGGCGGAGAGCAGCTGTATCTTTACGGTGGAGCAAAGTTACGAGCGAGATATACAGCCACTAGATACGAGCTTTACTACGGTGGCAGTATGCTGATCATATTTAACTGAGCTGGTACTGTTGAGATCCGTGTTAAATGGATAACTCGGCCGCCCATACATATTTGATGAATAGATCAGTATGATGAAAAGCTTTGTATTGAGTTCACGCGGTAGCACTGCGCTATGTTTGTACCTTACTTGTTATACCCGTAACTCTGAATATATATTATATTTGTACCTCTGAAATACCAGCATTGAGATGACAATTGAATAACAATGCATGCGTGTTCGATATTGAGCCGCTGCGCTGGGAGTGTAAGGGTTAAATCATAGGCTATATAAATTAGAATTATTTCTACTTCCTACCAACAATACAAACACACGATAACCACTCAGATGCGGCGCGGCGGGCGTAGATAGGTCCCAAAGCGATCCAAAGTAAATTAGAATTTACTAACCTCAATTAGCGCGGTATGTTTTTGCATATTTACGGTTTATACGAAAAAACTAAGCAGTGTTTTAAAATTTCAAAACTAGGTTTTGGTAAGTAGCATTATTTGACTTTCTAAACAAATGCATTTTTACGTGTGTTGTAGTATAAAAAACACACACAATAACAATACACATAATAATTGACGCTCCGCCATACTTAAAGGAAATAGCTCTGACGCCGGCTCGGCGCGAGTTGCAATTTAAACTGCGTTTTTTTTTCCCTTCCGAACCATAGAGACTTTTACTTTATTCGATAGTGATCTTCAACTAGTTTCGATTTTAGTCGATTTATAACGAGTGACACCTCTAAAAATTGAATAGTCGATGTTTTGACATCCCTAGTATTGCAATCAGCTGTGAGCCACTATTGTGATCTCTATGCACTTTAGGTTTTTCGAAGCGGGTCACAAATGTGGCAGAAGCGCCTGAGCGGATAATTAGTACTTGTACTCCCTTTACTAGTTGAATTTTTCGGAAGAATAATTTCACTGTTGTCTGGAAGAGATCGCTTTGAGCAATAAGACCGCCAATTGTAACACTTCCGTAATACTAACTAAATACTTGTTTATAATTTATGTGTTTCAATAAAGAGTTTATCTATCTATCTATCTATCTATTGTTGTTTTTATGGGAATCCAAAATTCTCACTAATGATTTGGTTTTTTCAAGATAACCTGCTGTAGTCTGTAGTAGCACGTAGGTACTTGTATGTATGCGCCAGACAGAGAGCTCTCGGTAAGCCGCCACGAGTGCTCTAGTGGTTAGCATGCACGATCGGGTTGGCAGCGCGGCGGTACCCACTACCCAGCGCACCTCCATGATTCATTAAACAGTGCTACCACTACCACTGTAATACTTGCTCGCTCTAAATCAATACTCAATACTCAATCATTTATTCGTTTACCTTGCTATTTTATCTTAAGTGCAATGGTGGATCACGACAGCGTATAGTTATTTTACCTATGTTTTCTGTGAAGTTCTGCTTGCTTCATTAAACTGTTGCCTTACGTTTTCCAGAATAGCTCTTAGGTACGAGCACTCTTAGTGATTGCGACAAGATTGGTGCGACTCACGATGTGCTGAGAATATTTAGTATGTATGTATGTCCTTTATGCAAGGATCGCGATTTTGTCCCGATTACGGAGTAAAATGTTAAAACTGATCCTTATTTATCTTCTAGGGTTTAAAGTTCTTGTTGGTGTTCTCAAATCTTGATTTTAAACGATGTTGAAACTGCTAGAATATCATTTCAAACTACATCACATGCTACCTGAATACTTCCACTGCTGATCATACGCCTCGCCATAAAACGCGATTGCAATCATTATCAATTAGCATCATAATTATCTCTAGGTGTTCAAATGTGCGGTATGCTTTGTGAAACAGTAAACACTCTATTCGACTGGTTACTTCGTTCGTTGGATACTGCAACCTGTGCATTCTGAAGCTGGTTTAGGTACATTTTATTAAAGCTGTGCACGTGTTTGGTATAATACGATTACGAAACTGCAATGAAAGTTCCTAATTCCAAACGTTTGAATGGGGCAAAGATGTTATCAGTTTACAAAGTGTTAGGCAGAGTTGACTACTCCTGGTGCTAGCTGATGCACAAAAGCCAATTTTTTTAAAATTAAATATTCAGTATAAAAGCTAGTTTTTGTTTGTTTATTAGACAAAAGTAATTCGATTTTATAAAAAGGGTCAATGGTTTTTGGTAAAAAGGTAAAATAAAAGCAGCTCCACAGCACACACCACCACAATATAAATTGAGAGCAGACAAAGCCAAACAAAATACTTCAAAGTTAAAATAATAAATATCAAATTATTAATGTACCGAAGGCGTATTTCGGGTTTTATTTTACTTTGAAGCCTCGTCATTAACATGAAGAAAACATACATTTATCACAATCGGAATGTCGAGTAAACAGAGTTTTCTGTATAATTATTAATTACATATATTTATTTCTGAAATATTCACGTATTATAAACTTGTCTTGCGCGTTCATTGGTTGGCGCATTTTCTCGAGAGAAGATAATATATTTGCTTGTAGCCCTTCTTTTCGTGTGGGCAAGATGATGGGATGGTCAAACTGGGCACTTGCAACTTCGGGAACTTTCTTCAACAAACAGTAGAGAGGCGACGCCAAGTGTAGAGACTGAACTTGATTGACAAAAGGAGCAATTAGCAAATCGAGAATATTACAACTTTGGCAGTAACGAGCCAACTGGGTCCGGACTGGTCGGATCCGGGATAAGAGCGGGACGGGACGGGACGGGAAGGGAGCGAGACCGCAGGATCAGGTAGCTATGGATAAACAACGAGAATGGAAACATTTAATTATTTACACGAAATGTTACACTATTGTTGTGGTCAGCTTGTCTACGGACGGGTCGCGGGAGGGACGGGTAGGGTTCATTTGATTTTGACTTCCAAATCAAAGTGTTTGTTCTACTACTCTACATTTAAACAAGCTACCTTGAAAGGATCAAAGTGAACCTCGTAATTATGGTAAATGCTAATTATGGATATTATCGTTTGTCCCTAGAAAGTTTATTAAAATAGAATTAACATAAAACGGTACGAAGGAAATGTAAGTAGAACCGGTAATAACCGTAAAATAGGTGAGCCAAAATCCTTGCAGATTCTTTACAGTAGGCATTTTAACTATTCTGTCATTTATTCTGCTGGGACTAAATAGATAGATATCCAAACTCCACCTGAGCTTTATGACTTGGTTTGACCAGAATTATCTCACTTGTGTCTATTTTGTTTTTGTGTTTAACGATAAAAACAAAAATACATACAAAACTGCTTATTGCCATCGAGTGATGAATAAACAGAAATGAGAATACCAAAGTTAGTTAGGCATTGTGCCGGAATGCTTGCACTTGTAGTGGAATGAGAGAATTTCTTATTCAATCAATCATTTATTGTAATAGGCTTGCTATTATATAGTAATAATAATTGACATTGTGCACTTTGTGATTTTATCTGCTTAGTAATTATAATAATTTAATTTAATTTGACTTGTAAAAGTGATGAGCCTGTTTGCAATAAAACACTTTGACTTTGAGGTAAATTGGACGATTGATCGACAAGAGCGATCTCTTCCAGATAACCTTAAATGAACAAAAATATCTATAAGCAAGTATGCATTTAATATAGGTACTAACAATGCGTGATGTTCTTAAAGACACGCCGCAGTGGCAACTTGCTATAACTATTTCATATATCATTTTCGGTTTGATGTGGGCTTTGGAAATGTGCCGTACTTATTGCATTTAAAAATAAATTAAAACCTTCATTTGAGCTTCACGAGTTAATTAAAGGACGTAAGTGAGTCATCAAACCGGCTGGCAAGCCTCCGCGACCATCCAGCCTCCGAGCACCAACTACGTGTGGTCATATGAACGGTGCTGCCCGGAAGTAGTTTAAACTAACGAGTTTTATAACGGCTCGTAGTTTTTATTGCACCCTCGCCAACCCCTGGCTACCTACCCTGAGGCGAGGGGGGCGGTCAGGGGCAAGGGCGGGGAGGAAATTAATTAGAGCCACGGCCTCTTTGTGAAATAAGGGTAGTTACAAAATGTTATTTTATTATATGAATTCAGTGTTTAATACTTACTGAAAGATCACTTGTAAGTCCTGTAACTACAAAGAAACATTAAAAGCACGTCAAATATCTTGTGAATGGAGAAGATCGATACATTACTTAGATCATTTACACCTGATGGATGTGACTATTGATGAGCTTCAAAACTTTATGTCCCCTACTTACAGCAATAAAACAAAAGTGAAACTTTCGCTAGTAAACCCATTTAATTTACTTTTCACATATTTTGTTTAAACTGTGAAATAAACGTTCTTGAATTTTAAAGTTCGGTTAACATTAAGTTCTAAGCTCTAATCTCTATTCTATTATTTAAAGATCATCGTAAAGAAATAACGGTCGTTAAGTAGTAGGTATGCTCCGCGGCTGCATTATTAAATCCTCTGCAATTTGCAGGAGTGAAAACAATTTTATGTCGATTTCTTAGACTATACTTTCATCGTCATCATCATAATCAGCATTATCATCATCAACCGCCTGATGACTTCTACTGCTGAAAAAAAGGCGCCACCTTGAGCGGCTGCTCGCCTCCTGCATCCATGGGCTTCCCGCGGTTTTCACCTGATCATCGACTATACTTTAATACAACATAATAATACAAATTACACATGGACTCACAAGTGCGGCTAGTGGGCGCCTATTTGATAGACATGTGTGGTGATGCCATTACCATCTCATCAGCAGATGAACTATCTCCGGAATATCTCGAGAGAGATATGAATAAAACATGATCGCACAAGATTATGATCTCTAAGACTGAATCAGAAAATATGGTTCTACACACCCGTCACGGAACTATTTGAGCGGCAGACGACAGAGACCAATATTGCATAGTTTCGTAACTTATGTAACCTACACATGTCGTCGTAGTTTTTTATAAAATAAACGGTATAAAGTGCGTGTTACCGATACACGGTGCGCGCTACACCTAGTTAGGGCATAGCATTGAATATTATTACAATAAACATTTGTGTAAAGTGCCTCCAAACTGGGGCACTTGCGAGCGCGGCCCGCGGCGCAAACACGCGTGGAAGGGCCAACACAAAGACATAAGAATACGAAGGTACGGCCCATTCTTGTGACGTAGGGAATGGGACCGTTCGCCATTCGCAAGGGAATTCCTGCGAGCGACCGGAATGGGACATATGCATACTGGTTTATGCACGGTTCCGGCGCAATTACTGCCACCTACGCAGGGTTCGGGATTGGCGGGAATAACTCGGAACAAGGTTCTTGTTTTAGGTACCATAACTAAATTTAGATGAAGGTTAAAACATGCGGGTCAGGATGTTTTTTCAAAGCGTTTGCAAACAATGATTGAAATACAGACATCTAATACTATACAGTTAGTATTAGATCTCTAGTGGAATGAAAGCAGACCAGTTTTATCTCTCTTGACGAATGTTGTAATATTCACGCAGCATCACAAACGATGTAGGTATGCAGAATAAGCTGTCACTGAGCTCTCCCATACGTATGCCGCGTGCGTAATTGTGAGGTAATGCCACCGACGCGACCTGCTACGTCCGCGGCATTCTGCCGCCTGTTACATTACCAACCATATTGCATGGAGATAAAGTATACAGTCTGGTGCTAGTAGTACAATACTGCGTAGGTTTGCAACTCGTTGCCTTTTCCGTGGACAGTTGGTTATTTTAATTCCAAATAATCTGTTGACGTCATGCTTATACCAGTAAAAAAAGCTTTATGAAATGAGAATAATTTAAGAAATAGGATAAAATATAAAAAAAGAAACCTTACATTAAGAAAAAGTTACATTTAGGAAAAAAATGTTATATAAGGTTCGGTTGTTTCGTTTGGGACTTTTGAAGCTATATGATGAACTGAAATATTTACACATACGCACCACAAACTTACAAACAACAGTTTTCTGTTTACTTTGTGGGGCAATAAAGCTATGATAAAATACTAGATACCATATAGTTACTGGTATAATTATTATTAGATTTAGTATTGCACCACCGCGTGACTAGCGTGATGTCAACTGCAATAAGTCGCATATTAATAAATCGCCCTTTAGAAACGCACCTTCTTTAGAAACTGCAGTTCATACCTGACTTATCCTAGTTATTCCAGCATCATTGTCCACGTGCATATGATAGGCGAGGGTAACACTGACGCATCATTTGCAAGGATGTCGCCTCTCTCCGGGTTATTAACTCGCGTGGCACTCGTGCGCGTTCCTCGGCTCGTGGAACCTACACTCGGCTTTATTATACACCATTATACAACAGACAGTATGCCAACAAAACACTGTATTTCTTGACACTTCTTGAATATTAAAAGCAGTGATCTTATGTTTTATGCTTCTCATACCACCTGAATTAAAAATATTGCTCATGGTCTCCGTCGGAGGTTATATTGTGTGTCGGTTAACCAAATGCTGTCTCGACTACAATAGCAGCGTTTTGTGCATCAAGCACTGAGCCAACTCACTCGAAACGGCCCTGTTTTGTGCTGGAGCATATCACTCGAGCGCCGAGCAACCGGCCGTAAGTGTTTGCACTGCACTATATGTTACACAATAATGTCGACGGAGTACAGTGGCACTGATTGTGCACCATATCAATACACTGTGACGGATACAATGAAACTAAGTATGTCATATTTGCCAGTGACTTTAATAGTCCATCCCGTAGTTTCGCCTCAATTTTTCCATGCTATCTTGAATACCCTATTAGACTACTTTAAAGGTACAGAAAACCACTTCTACATAAAAAGAAGATAATTATTATCCAAATAACAAGTTTTCATCTATCAGTTAGAGCTACCATTATTTTCTTGCGAAACAACGCCACATTGGACTACTGCAACACGCTAGTTGAACCTTCGTTACCACATAGCTTCACAAAGGACTCAGCGACAAATAATGTGTTGCTGCTTAGTAAATAAAGCTGTGCCCATAGATTATTATACATGCATATTGGGCAGTACCATATATCCTTGCAGGGTCATTACCCCTCGCATAAATCCCTTGCAACGTCCTCTATGTCGCGGTGTAATGAATGCGGCCGGCCCCGGCCTGCGGCTGTGTGGGCCGAGTGATGACTGGCTGGTGGATTTATAACCATACTGTCATGAAATCTATTATTAAGGTTTATTATGACTACGATAACTTACTACTACTTGGTTGGTGATTTTTTTTCATTTGAAACAGTGCGGAATAACCCGAATGTATGGCAGATATGGAAAAGTCGTTTAAGGGTGTCTTTTTTTAAAACCAATGTTTGTATATTTATGTTTAGGCTATTAATTATACATTAGAAGCAGGGTGTGTTACTGGACACATTCCTCGCAAGACGCATCACCTTTGTCATATCAGACAGATTGCTTACAAAATGAGCAGAAAAAAAAGTTATGCTTTAAACGACGACGTGACAATGCCTTGCGATTGATATATGCCTTGCGAAGTTTGGAGGTATTAAAGGATAAGATTATCTTGAAAATAACTTAGTGGTATCATAGAAAATTCTAACACCACATAAGCTATGTGACCCTCAGTTTAAGAATTAGAGTATATCAGAAGTTCCCTTGAGTTGAAAGTTAGTTCTCAATTCAAGTGCAGCATGGTGCCACATGCAACACACATGCACATGGTGGCAATGGGCAGGCCACATCGCTCGTAGAACTGACAACCGATGGGGAAGAAAGGTTCTCGAGTCGCGACCACGAACTGGAAGACGCAGCGTAGGCCGGCCCCCCACTAGGTGGACCGACGACCTGGTGAAAGCCGCGGGGAGCCTATGGATGCAAGAGACGAGCAGCCGCTCTAAGTGGCGCTCCCTGGGGGAGGTCTATGTTCAGCAGTGGTCATCTTCAGGCTGTTGATGATGATGATGATGGTGCCACATTATCTGATAATGTAACGGAGCAAAAACTTCTAAAATAACATCAGAAGAATTTCAAGAGTCCATCGAGGCGAGCTGTCTCGTTGTGAAATTATTAATCGGCCGCTGGCGTCGAGCGCTACGAGCGGCGCAAATACCCCTTCAATCCAATACAAGTGGGGAAAATATATTTCTCTTTTAATATAGTAAACCATCCGAACGTTTCTAGGATTGAAATATGGTACAATGGTTTGCTAACAAAATTAAACAGTGCTTCAGCTTTCCAACAAAAATATATAACTATCAAGCTAAACATGTTTTTATTTCAGCTCTCTACTATGTAGTCTCAAACGCTGTAAATTGCTTCACACCCCGGATTGATACGCTATATCACAGCATCACCAATAATAAGTACTAGCTAGCTATTTAGTAATATCCACCGGCACCGCGCCCGGCCGCGGGCGAGGGGTGTAATGCATTTATCTTCCGCGCCTCAAATTGAAACCATGAAGCACCCATTACACATTATTATCGTCCGCATATTTCACTATTTAATGAACGCGATGTGACGTTCATTTTTATCATCCTGCTTTACCAAATTTATTCTCAGTTATATTGAGCGCATTAAACAAAACAGACGTGTTTTAGTATGAGAACATTTGAACGGTTATTCGAAAAGTTTTGGCATATAAAGTAAATATGGTGTTTCCCAAGCGTACTTATGTCAACCAGAAAGACTGTTGACTGGCACCATTTGAACTATGTCAATGCAGAAAAATTAAGTCACTTTTTGGAATACAGAACGGAACAAAACAAAATAGGTAACTCCGAGTTGGACTATCCCTTTTAATCCTGCGGCTGCTGTGACAACCGTCACAGGGAATAGAGAATCCGAGCGGCAATATTCCCGTATGTAGGTACTACGTATATACAACACGCTTCACCTGTGCGATCAACCAACACGATATGCGTGTCACAAGTAACATCTCTCTTTATAGAGGAAGTGTTCTTTACTAGGTGGTAGGACTTCTTTGCAGTATGTCTAGGTATGTTATGTGCCACCGCTTTGCCAGTTATTCTGCCGCTAACACTATTGTGTTCCAGTTTGAAGGGCATTGTAGCTAGTGAAATACCTGGGCAAATGAAGCTTTATGAGCAGTCTAGTAATCTGATTACTAGACGGTGCTGATGTCTCAAGATGACGAGTGCACAGTGTAGTGTCACGCAAAACTGTACATTTTAAAGTACCGGGTGACACTGCAACTGTGATGGGCGGCCGGTGAACATCAAGTAACCGATTGGCTCGTTACGTCATTCATTACATAAAAAATATATGGTGAGTCGCTATGACATTTTCAGGCTGATGATGACTTTAATGGTACCAAATAATACATTATTCGTTCATAGTAAAAGATCTAGTTAAAACAAAAAGCTTACTCAAGTTTGTAGCTGTAAATCTAATGTTTACTATAAAAGCTTAAAATAGATTAATCTTGTACCGTTTACCTTACAGGTAACCGAGGTGGCGATGTTGTCAGTGTTGCGGTGGTGGAACTATTATCACAAGGAGGGTGGAGAGGGCCGGGGTGGATGCTGGATCTACCCTTACATGCCTCCAGGACTCCGGTAACTACTTACAGTGTAACTGTGTAAGTAGAGAACAGTAAGGAATGGTTGAATAGATTAGGGGATTAATATAGGGAGTTATCGTCTAATATGTCGAAGACTATAATAGATTTCAATAAAACAACAAAACGGACGGTATAAAACATATATAAAATAAAAAGTATCTTAATATTGAAATATAACAGCACCTAGAAAAAATTATAAAACGTGTTTGTTTATTTAAAGCATCTATCTATGTTTTTGGTGAAATATACCTGTATCAAGACAAAACTGATAGATGAATCTCCGATTGCATCATCACTTTCTATCAGGCAAACAAAAACCATAAAAAGAAACCAACTGTCGATAACACATCGCGATTGTTTTCCAAACTGCATTTCTTTTTATTTTATTGCAAGAACTTTAAAACTGTAGACGAGCTGAAAGTTTGAAACTACCGTAACGTGTCACCCTCGGCTAAAGGTCAAGATAACATACAAGTCTCGAGCGCGCTGCGGACAGCCACCTACACTCGCTGGAATTTACAATTACATTTTTTCACCTGTCGAATGCGTTCCTTTTCAAAGCGTGCGGATAATAACGTAGTTTCTGAACGCTCGAGTAGGTCTCAGCCACAGAATACTTGGTAGTAGTAGTCTACAACCGAGTATTCTGTGGCTGAGACCGGAATCCGGCCAGCTCCACGTTTGCGTACAAAAGATCGTGAAACGACGCAATAAGTGCGACTTGACACGTAACGTCTCGGTGACAAAATGGAAGGAATCGATTCCGAATAAAATCAGCGCTGTCAGCGCTCTTTGTGCGCTCGTAAGTGGCTCCTCCATCTAGCGTAGCATAGAATAGCTGATATCATCGGCGCGCTCCCTTTGCCCGCAGGTTCGCCGGGAACCGAATGGGATCTGCCTAATTATTTCTTTCTCCGCTGGATTACCACAAACTAATACAAAACCATCATGTTTCATGGCATTCATATTTCAAGGTTACAATAATATTGTTCGAATTCGTACCATGAACTTTTTTTTCTATTTCTAGAACACCCAATAATGAGTAATTTTAATTTAACCTAAACTTCTAATATAGTAATTGTCTAAGAATGTGTCCAATAACACGTTTCTTATTGTCTCTATTAAGGTGAAAACACATTGTTCTTGTGTTCTTTTTAAGTAGCACTTACACTGCACCACATTAGACTATCACGTAATTAATACACTTTAACACTAACTAAACTAACTCAAACGCTTTTGTTCTTTATAGTCTTCTCACTAGATCCGTGTGGTCGAGGAGCTGGATTGCCTCAGCATTCACGTGATGGTGAAGTCTAATATTGATGACTTTCTGCGTGTTTTTTAATAATATTGTGGACGAACTCTATTTTAAGGTCCCGATGGAGGTCGTCGTTTCGTATATACCAGGGTGCATTGACAATTTCCCTTAGCACTTTATTCTGGAACCGCTGGATGGTTAATATATTGTTCTGTTTGATACAGCCCCATAGCTGTATACCATAAGTCCATACTGGCATGAGGACTTGCTTGTATAATAAAACTTTATTGTGTATTGACAGACCAGAGTGTCTACCAAGCAGCCAATACATTCTTTTATAACGCAACTCAAGTTCTTCTTTTTTTTCTTGACGTGGGCTTTCCAGCGGAGCTTCACATCAAGAGTACCATTCCTGCGCGAGAACGAGACATCTACATTTTTATATAGCGTTATCAATGTCGCACGTCGGTGTCAACATGATGTATTTGAGTGAACGATTTAACGTGACGTCATCAAAACTGCTCTGCGTCTACAACATTACAGTTTTCTTACTTTTATGTAATTTTTCAATGTATTGTTGAAGTAATAATGCTATAAGAAGTTGTGGTAGGGCCCGGGCTACGTTCTTGCTGCGTCATGCCACGCGTTCGGACAGGTTATCAACAGTTTTACCTTACGTAAGTAGTTTTTACTAAAGTTTCTATGCTTTTAGTATTTGTACTATTTGTGATGAGCGAATGAAATATACGTGGAATATAATATTAAGACGGTATGCAGATGTGTGTGATACTGGTAGTCTCCCACGAGTATTATACAGGTACAGATTATATAGCATTTGAGAGATATTAGAGGTAAAGTTTGGCCATTTCTTATGTTTAGGCTTAAATATTACGTTAATTTTATGAATTCGACTACATAAACTTCTTCGGGCATCTGTAATAGTACAACAAGTCCAGTAACAAGACGAACGGCTGACAGTAATATAACTTGGTATTAGTGCGCGAGTACATCATTAGGGACCCGCGGGACGGATGGGCGTGTCGCCGCCCGCCGTGAACCTCGCCTATCTAATTTATTGGTGGGTCGTTACACACACGGACAGGAAGGATCGCGAGCTTAACTTGCTTCTTTAAGGGACTTAGCTGATTTGAAAGCCATTATGTACGAACACAAACACACAATTTTATTTATTTATTAGATTATGATAAAATTAATAAATTATTACGTTAAAAACAAATAAAATACAAATAATCCAAACAATAAACAAAAAGATTTCACATACTATACATCTAATTAAAAAGTAGGACAAATTCATGAGTATTAAATGAGTTACAGGGTGGATATGTTAATTGCAATTAACACCCGCGAGACCCACTTATGAGAAATTCAGAGTACGAGTAGGAAGAAAAGATTACACTGAGTACTCCAAAAATGTTTGTATAACATATAATTTTTGTATAAAAGTTGATGTCTAAAATAGTACATTACTGCCGCGGCCTGCAGCGAGTGCGTTACTGGCCGCTGTGAATGATGGCCGCACAATTTTATACTTTTTGTAGACACTGCACTAGAAACACATTTTGAAAGCACTTATTTGAATTAATTATACGAAAATGCTGATATAAACACTAAAATTCTTCATATTTTGTTTATTTTGATTTACATGTCAGTGATTTTAGACAACTGACATTTATGAGTTTTTATAAAGGTTGACATTTGACGGTGACAGCTAAGTGAATATAGTCTTTGGATTATTATGTTGGCGCTTCAATGGATTTTGGGAACGGAATACTCTGTGAGAGTTTCGTGAAAGGAATGACATCTGAGGAATGTCAATATTTGAAATGGACTGTGGTTTATGATGTTTTTGCTGGGCAAATTGTACAAAGACACCAATCGGCCCATGGAGCTAATAAAAAAAGATTTTTTTTTATTTCATCCATGAATCGGCCATTGCATTTCCAATTGTGATTCCGTCGCAATGACGATGTTTCGCCTTCGGCGAATGAATTTAACGCTCGAATTTCCGAGCTACTACAAAGCCCGTAAAAAGGTGAGCTTTCTTGTTGTATTTACTCCCGGATTTTATGCAATTCATAACATATTATGAAAATAACCTTTATCTTTTCCCACCATTATCATGTCACACCACGCTGTCGATTTTTCCGCAATTGTTTTTGCAGTCAACATACATTATGCCAATCCATGATTGTAAGACGCTGTTATTTTTTTACAGCGGGCTTTTTATCCCGGACGATGAGTTGACCCCACGATCACATACAACCGACCGACCACCCGGCGTTTGACCTGGCTACTTCGAGTTTGAGCATCCATTTTGTAGGCCGCAAACGCAGGCTCCGTATTATTCATATCCAGGAGGGTAAACCCTGGAACCACGGTATTGTAGCATCCGTTTTAACCTTTTATTCCACACAATGTGGGCTGGAACTTGCTGCATTTCCACACATCTTCGTGTCGCAAGTAATTTCTGAATGCCGACTCCTCCCTTTACGACAAGTGTAGCTTTTGAACTCAATCTTTGCTACACTATCCCCCGTATTCTAAAACATTTCACCAAAAATCCTTCACTCGACTTCTACTTAACTTTGAGGGAAACTCAAAATACATTGCGACGTACCTTGAGCTGACAGTTGCTTCGCTTCTCTCGTCTAAGAAAAGTTGACTCAGAAATGTCAAGTTGTCAACTATTGTCAACTAAAAATACCAAAACACAAAAATGAGGTTAATTCGAGGTTGAGTCGAGTGGAGTAATCTCGAGGTAACGTCTTAGAATATGAGGGTAAATCTCGTGTAGGTGAGATACTTTCCTCGGCATTTCGAGTTAACATCTGCGCTCCAATAACTTGTAAGACGGAATGATGTATTTAGTGTATTAAGTTCATAGTAGTAATATATTTCAATGCTGGAAGTGATCTTCTAGCTAACAATTCACTATCTCACACTGTTCAACTTAGGAAATGTGTAATTTAATAAACATTACTTTTAATGTTGTTAGGAGTAGCGAATAGATGGTGTAGATCTTTTTAAGAATATTCTTACTTTAGGTTTAGAAACTCAAGTTCTACTTTTGTGCATGCGGCACAATAATTTTGGATGTGGTACATTTCGCAAATCGCATTTTCTTGTTAGTAATATAAGGATTACTTAACCATTTGCCTGTTTACTTTATTTCCACAACGTAAACCCCACTAGCTAGCTATAAACGATCGGTCCTCGAACTAAAAGTTCTCCGTTAGGCCGACTTGAGTATATGTTGGTAAATTTAATTAATATCTTTTGAGTTTAGCTTCCAATATGACTTCCAAATAGATATAACGTGTCTCCTAGTTGGTCTCCATCTTTTCGTTCAAATAGTTGCAAAAAGACCAAATTTGCAAAACGACCAAACCTCAACTTTTGATTGCGTTACAATTTGACCGCGCAATTTTACCACGTTACAATGGATAAGCTGGCCTTTATAACGTGGACAGCAAGGGCTGCAATAATGACCAAGCTTGATGACCAAGCCACATTACGAGCATTTTTGTCCTTTAAATTTAGTTACTGTTAGCCCCCCAAGGGCACGTTTCATAGTGGATTCATAAACATACCACCACTCTGTCAGTAGATCAGTAAGTACATACCTATAGGTACAGTTCCAAACCCTAGACAGCCAACAAACATGTTGCAAATGGTGCACCACAAGAACGTTAGAACTGACATGAATATTTCCTTCTGAAAAGTCGCCTCTTTATAATCTGCCTGCTCCCACTTCCCGAGTACACGGTAATCCTGTTGACACTATTCACCACTGGTACCTACTTACCTCGTAATTCGTTTTCTTGCGACTATGATAACTCACTACCTGGTGTACAGGGTGCTCGTTTTATTTGTGACAGTGTGAAAAAACATGAATCTATTAGAGGTAGGGGAAAGCTTCTAAGGGTGGTTTTTTTGATCCTTAGTTATAACCAATGGTCTAAAATGGTAACAAAAAATTGAAAATGCCATGATTTGTTAGAATTTTTTAACAATTAGGCAACTGCGGATCGAAAGAATGTACCCTTGTTTATATTAATCAATAATTGTTTGAAAAATGACCTAATAGTCCCACAAATATTTTTGGTTTACCCAAAAAAAAAAAAACACTCTGTTTAAGTGCGAGGGAACAGTTCCGCGCGTTCATTAATCATCCCTCAGGTGCGACAGAGCGCGCCGACCGTGACGTAACACGACTTACTTTACTATTACTTAGCTCCTGTCGCGTGATGTAGCTTACTCTCCATTACTTAGGATTAAAGTGAACGCTGCTAGAAAGTTACATACAAAATGAAATAAGTATATCTAATGTGTAATTCCGTTAAAAATAAACCATAGGGTATCTATAATGAAAAACTTGTTAGGGATTGTTTTTAGTAAGTATGTGTGATAAAAAATTAGAAAAATAATGTTTACTATACTATTTCAATAAATTATTAAAGTTAGGCGTTTTTTTTATAATAATATATACGCGAAGAGTGAACTATTTTTACAAATTATCGTCATCGACAGCCTGGAAAACGTTCATCGCTGAACAGAGGCTTTAGAACTATAGAGCAAAACGAGTTAGTTGGTTTAGATATTGAATTCCTACAGTACTACTTACTAAAAACTGCTTTTGAATACAGATCTTTCCTATAAAACGTCCCAAAGGGATTCGTCCTAATACCTATACCTGGCAGGCAGCTTGGTGATTGATCACAGAAGACATTGAATGTGCAATAGCGTACAATTTGAGTAAGCAAATGGGTGTATTTAGTACAACAGCCGCCGGGGCAGTGTGTCACCTCGCTACAAACTTGGCCTCAACTTCCGAGTTCATTATAGATTGTTTGCCGGCGACTTATCTCCTTATCATTACACACAAACCATTTAACTCCGCAATAAGTTGTACTCCTCCCCCTCTCTCCACCCCTCTCATTCTGGAAACTTCTGTAATGGAGGTAATGTGAGGTGTCGGGTAATTGCTCGCGAGTTTTTGTTTGTTTTGCAAATTAAATGTGTTGGGCGTTGTTTATTGCTTTAACGTGAAGGGTCACAAAGGCACGGGCGGGGAACTTTTTAAGGAGAATTTATAACAAGTGCTTTCATGTTTCTATCCGTACTTGATAACGTTACTGAGGCGTATCTTGTTTAATCTGTCGAGCTAAAGGCGTACGGTTTTAGGCTATCGGATCTCGAATAATCGTCAGTTTAATCTGTACATAACGTAAGATTCCCGAGTAATGATACAGTATTTGCCACGGAAATGGTATCTTCGCGTAAGCTTGAGATTATGAGCGCAGTATAGTTGGCTTACAAGGGCTTACATGCCACGAATTATTTCACCACGCACGTTTCACAATGTACAATTCTCGCATTGCCTGGTTCGTCCCCGATTCGACGTAGACCGATATAAAGCTGAGTGAACCGGTATAAAGCGGAGTAAACCGGTATGAACCGGCGCGATCTGACGTCTCTCCGATAATCGGCATTGTTCGATGTGCGCTCGGTCCGCCATCTGCGATCCGCGTGCTTGAGACAGGGCTCTGAGCAGCTTATTTATGAGACAAGTAATATTGATTCTTCTAGAAGTTTAGATTCCCGCTAGTGTTACTTTTTATATAATATTATATTATTATTCCCGCGTAGGATATGTAGAATTCAATCAATCAATCAATCAATCAAGTTTTTTATTTCTAAGAATATTACAAGTTTTATGTAAGGCCAAGGGTGGGGTAGGTGAGATACAAAGCATAATATTTTTATATTGAACAAGAGACTGCAGGCAGCTGCATTTCCTTGTACACCTGCTTCCCAAAAGTGAAATCGCCGTCCCCGAACTAAGAATCAACTTGTATCTCAGGGTACGGGACTCCACCCCGAGTCACAGGTTTGAATGGTCTTAAGACATATTATATGACGTAGTCGCATAATAGGTAGGTACATTTTTACATACATACTTAATTTAATAAATGCCCACTTCTATATCTTATAACAGCACAGTACCCCCCTATTTTGCCCTACAGGTGTAATGATGCCCATTACGAGGTATAATACCTGATTTATGGGCACAATTAGCTTGCATTGGGTGGAAAATACATGAATATAAGAAAATTGTAGCATAAACTAAGTAATAAGATTCTAAACTTACAAGGTCACTAATATTGGCAACTCGAAACAAATGAGTTAGGTACATTTTAAATATCCGGTTAATAAACAGCATATGAGTAGATAATGAACGAAATAAGACATAGATAAACTACAACATTATTTAATAATAACATGAATAGTGCGAAGGTTTTGTTCTTATTTAATGTGATGCATAATATTTATAATTTTTTGATCGTTATGGTTCTCTCGTTTGTCTAAGTATTGGTATGAACGTGGATGAAAGTGTAGATGTTAGCATAGGCATGTATATAATAAATTAACACAGTGTAATAAACTTAAATATAATAATGAATGAATGCAACAATGTGTCTAAGGTGTATTATGTGTGTGAGTGTGGTTAGTGTTCATGGAATTGATGCAAACAAAATCTCGAGCCCATTAGACAATCCTGCACATACCTAGGACCTACATGGGTTGCTTATGGCTAGGATCATTAACGGGACACGTCTTATTAATCAACAATTACTAAATTAACTAGTCAAATTGTATAAGTAATTCCGTATCGTTGTAGTCATGTTGCAAAAGCTAGTTAATAAGTCTTTGCTTCACCTCGTATTTGTTATTGGGATAGATGTTAATCTTTTTATTGATGCGGTTGTATAATTGTCCAGCAATAACAGGGAAGAAACGACTATAAAACTTTGTTCTGTGTTTTGTATTTACACAAACTATATCAGATCTGTGTTTGCTAGTCTGTAGATTTGTATTGTAAGGCAGAAGGGAGTGTTTGCGCAAGGTAGTCTGAAGCACAAAGAGCCGTCGGACAGAGAGAACCTTGCTCTCCGCGTATAGTTCAGAGGTAGGGAATTGTACATTGTATGTACATAGCATAGGTTATATCGCCATGCCAGCCTGTCATGGCTTTATAGCCATGACAGGCCTAACTACACTGAATTAAGAGTCTTTCAGACATCTATGGTTCAATGAGTAAACTCTTTTGTACCAACCATCAGGCTTGATCCTTTTTATAAATAGTTTGCTTTAAAGATTCATATTTTGTCTGAAACTATTCCTCGATATAAGTTATAAAAGGTCAGAATAGAATATATTAATATTTTAGCTCGAGAACCAATAGAACGAGTAAAATACCCATTTCAGATCAAAAGATAGTCCTTTAAAAGTTGGAGGGATGGATATTCAACTGAATCTTATACAATATCATAGCGTTCCGTTTCTAGCCTTTAAGTATGGAAGCCCAAAAATTTATTCTAATTCTAATTCTAATTTGGTAAGGCCTGCACTGACGTCCCGCTTGGGGTGTATTGTGCATTTCCTCCTCCAGTATCTACCCAAGCCAGCTCCTTGACGTAACGGAGTGCGGCTTTGGGGTGCTGGCATAACTGCTCCAGTGTTGGCGTCACAGATGGTGACGATGATGAGTGGTTACAAGGTTTATACGCTTGTCCACGCATTCCGGGTTTAATTCTTATCTCTTCCGTGGCCTCGCAGTGAAACATCACATGCTCTACGGTCTCGTCCTCCTGCAGGCAGCCCCTACAAAGTGGACTGTCTGTTGCTCCAGTTTTATTCAAATGATAATTTAACTTGCAATGACCCGTAATAAGGCCTGTGATTAGGCGGAGGTGATGCCGCGTAAGCCGTAGTAAGTTGTTCGTCACTTTTCTATTGAGAGTAGGAAAAGCTGACCTAGCATGTCTGCAAATCAGTTCTCCTATCCCATAGCTTTTGCTGTTCTTTTTTCGTGTAACGATTCAAAAGATCTCGCACCTCCATCGCTGATGGTTTGCATAGTCCCAATGGGTCGTCAACCATGGCTTTTTTGGCTCCTTCTTTGGCAAGAATGTCAGCCGCGATATTTTCCTGACAAGAGCCATGGCTCTTCGTCCATTTCACTACTGTTCTGTAGTTCTCTGCTAACTTTTGCAGGGCTTTATGACACTCTAAAATGACCCTTGATCTGGTCACAGGTCGTCTTAGTGCGTAGATGATAGCTGCACTGTCTGTGCCCCTATGGTTCCCCCCCTCCTTTTGCATCCGCTGCACTTGCGCCACATCGGAAGATGCGATTGCTCCTGCAGCTAGCAGGAGGCCCATAGCTTCTGCTTGTAACACTGTTGCAGTTTTGTTAAGCGCTATGGACACAGCTAGGCCAAGTTCCGATGAATAGAAACCACAGCCTGCACCTGTATTGGTTTTTGAACCATCTGTATAGACGTTGCAAGATGCCGAGAGGTCTTCCAGATCACGAGCTTCAGTGACCAACTCATACCTTTTACCATCAAGGTGAGTGTTGTCAAAATTTATTCTATTCTGACATTCATTCTAATAAAAGAAAATAAAACTTAGTAATTAATACGACCAACTTAAAGTAGATTTGTAACCGCTTTTCGATATAGTTTTATTTTATGGATTTGAGTCCCGATGATGGCAAACTATGGGCACAAAGCGCTGCAATTGTGCCTGAAACGTAAGCAAAGCGCATCGAGCGCTGAGCCGCTGGATTGTGCTTAACGGCATTGTCACTAATCAGCTTATACCTCACCCTCTCCCTCCCCGATGCCTTGCCCCGTGGTTATGTATTCACAGTATCAGTTACTAAGCTCGATTAGTCATTTTAAAGTTATCAAGGGAGCCTGGGTGCTGGCGCCGGCACTAACCCGAGTGAACTCAGTGCGCGAAAGTGTCTGCTTCAACTTGTCAAAATTTGCTTTCGTCTGTCCGGATGTACGTACTCGTACATTTTTCAACGAATCTTGATGAAACTTGGTTTACAGCTTCTACAGGGTCAGGATTTTTTTTGTCGTCGGTGATTTTTGATTGGTGTGTTAGTTCCCCAAAAAGAGGGAAAGTTTGCAGCAGGGTACAGTTTGCATTTATCAGTCAATTTTGTCCACACATATTTATTTATTTATTTATTTACTATTAATTCTTTGCCATACGTTTAGGTTCTACTTGCACATACTCATTATCTAACAGTATGCGGATCTAATCTAATAGATTAGTAGGAGCTCAATCACTGGGGTTGCAATATATCGCCGTGCGGCGCGCTGGCTCTACCGTGGAGTCGGCCCCACGTGTGTCCCGGTAATCCTAATACGTCGATGTATTTATAAAAATTCGTACGTAATCGAGTTTGTTTTGGCTGAGAAAATAATAGCAAATTAGTCTGCCGTCTACTTTACCGTGAGCCCTAATAATATAATACCCACATTGTACCCTGAGTGGAACCGGGGGTATGTTAATTGTTTTAATGCAAAAAAAGCTATTTCAAGCACATGTAACTTTTTCGTCCCATCTATTCGAAAAAAGCCACTTGTTCTCCGATAACTGCAACCAAAATAGGTCATATCCACGCAAACAACTGCTCTCGCCCCAAATACATTATTTTGGTCCCAGCTTATTAAATGTACATGAATGCGGTGGCCAATGACTTCCTTTTTCAATAATCTATGCCCATACAATAAAAAAACGTGCTTTATTGTTTTACTTTTGCAAGGTTATGATACAGAAAAAAACTGCGATGTTCTTCAAGCGTTTCGATAACACGTATCAAGAAGAAATAGAGCCGGTAAAAAAACAAACGATTATCCACGACCACACATGAATATACTTTCTAACAAAATATACTTTCGCCGCAATAAAACCCGGCGCGCGCGGACATAAAACGCCCACTCACAAACAAATTCAAAAGGCCACTTAGCAATAATTCTAGCAGCAGTAAGTACAATCATGTTAACTGTCTGACAAAGAATGAATCACACGAACTAAACGAGCAGTAAACATACCTAAATGCCAACCTTGCGACCCAATCACAACGACAAACTTAGTTTGGCTATTCATTCCAACAGTCCCCTTTACAAGGCTATTTCTTGATTGATTGACTGACTAACTCACTGACTGATTGACTGACTGACTGACTGACTGACTGACTGACTGACTGAATGACTGACTGACTGACTGATTGAATGGCTGAGTGAATGGCCGGCTGACTAACTGACAGACTGAATAACTGACTAATTGATTGCTTTGCTTGTTATTCCAATAGTCCCACATAAATGGCTACGTCCTGATTGACTGAGTGACTGACAAACTGGCTGATTATATTGGCTCATCATTCCACCAATTTCCTATAAGAGGATGATATGCCCTAATCGACTGATTGATTGACTGACTGACCGGCATCATGACATGACAATGGAACCATACTCACCGGCACACACAAGACTTAATGATATTTCGTGGGTGTCTTCCTTTCATGGCGTAAGGGCATACACTATTATATTACACTGTTACTCCATGAAACAAAGACAACCACATTATTGTTCTTTTTTTTAATATAAATAAGTGTGGACGATTTATTATACACACAATTTAGATCACTAAATGAGGGGTTGCTTCTCGCCCGATTTTACATATAGAGTCCGACGAAAACAGTCACTTTCATAGCTAATGCTGGTATCCTACTCTTCATATTCCGAAATGGTCCGCTCGGCTCACACACCCAGATACTCCCCCGCGGTTATCGGTTCGTTGCAAGTTGTAAGCCACGAAATAACGTCGCAATAAATAAATATTGAAACTTTTATCTAGCGGCAAATTGGTAGAATTGTTTGTACATGTTTTCCTTCCCCCGCTGTCCCTCGCGCCTCGGCTCGGCTCGCGGGCGGCAGCGACCCGTACACCTGTGGGCCTACCACAACCTCTTATAGCATTATTACTTCAATCATACTTTGAAAAATTACATAAAAGTAAGAATACTGTAATGTTGAGCGCGCAGAGCAGTTTTGATGACGTCACGTTAAATCGTTCACTCAAATAAATCATGTTGACACCGACGTCCGATAGTGATAACGCTGTATAAAAATGTAGACGTCTCGTTCTCGCGCAGGAATTCTTTATAGGTTCATGGTAAGTACGAGTTCGAACAATATTATTGTAACCATGACATGACAGTTGTTTTTGAGTGGACGATTTAACGTGACGTCATCAAAACTGCTCTGGCTCTGCAACATTAAACTATTCTTACTTTTATGTCATTTGTCAATGTATGATTGAAGGAATAATGCTATAAGACGTTGTGGTTGCCCCCCTGCACATTATTTATTCAAAAAGAACAACTATTGCTCTTCAAATGCTAAACAGAGCGCCTCCATAGTTAGTATAAAAACACCACTTGTGACGTCACATGCCAAAGAGTTTGTATGTAAAGCTACCACAGCTTAGTAAGGAGGTACTTTGAAGAACCCAGCTCTGACGTCACTGCCTATTTGAGTTGTCTATTCCTTCCTGTTTTTTAAATGCTTTTAACTCTGCCATTTTTTGAGTTTTTTTTTGTTTACACGACTTTATTTTTTTTATTTTATTTTTTTTATTTTATTAGGGGGGCTTACTTTTGAGGAATATTATTCACTAGCTGATCCGCCCCGGCTTCACACGGGTTAAATTAAGAAGTCTTAACTCTGTTTATGAGTAAGAGAGAAGGGAAAGGTAAAAATATAGTGGAAAAGGATGAATGGATGATACGGCAATAGAAGGAAGGCCGGTGCAGCCATTTCTCTTCTATCTTCCCTTCCACAGGGTGAGTATATTTTTTATTGTTTTTTTTTATATTTATGTTTTTAATTATTTCACGGCACATTAATTGATATTAAAGAAATATAATAAGCATGATGACTAAAATTTTTTTATTAGATAAATTAATCATATTCCTCAAAAGATAAACATTTGAGAAAGCAAAAATTAAATATCTCAAAAAATGACCAAGTTACAAGCATTTTATAAGGCTCGTTCTCATTTTTACGATTCTCATCGTCAGTTTCATGTACAATTTTATATTGTGCTTATTTCAAATATTTTTGTACAGTAAATTATAGCGCTTTATAAGACGAGTAAATTAATATATAAGTTAATCAAATAGAAAGTCTTGTTTGGGTGATAAATGGTTTTGAAGTTTTAGAGGCCACGAAAGTGACGCATCGGATCACGAAAATGACTCAGTAACTTTACAGCTATCATTTTCTCACGTTTTGCTACTGTTTATAAGACTAAATGTTCATAAAATAACAACGTAATCTTGTTTTCATAATTAAACTGGCAAACAAATGGTATTAATAACCAAAACTATGTATATTATTATTATCAGTTCGGTCCTGAGTTTGTTCATCCTACGAAATACGAATACTAATCCACTTAACTACATATTAAAGGTAATAAGCCTCTGCTGACAAAAACAGATAGTTATCGTATTAATAGCTTTATTAATTAAGCATCATGAGTATTTAAAAAGTGTATTTATTTATGAGTTGCGTTATTTTTTCAATAGAACAACAACCTTCACTACAATAGAAATAATCTATACTTTTATTATAACGATTTATATATAAAAACAAATCTCACTACAAAAGACAGTATCTGGCACATCTTTAGGTACTTTTGGATTAGAAACTCCTGATTTCGAAATTTTTCCATAAACTTTTAAATATGTGTTCGGAGTTGGGTCTACGAGAAAAATAATTAAAGTATGATTGAAATGTTGGCAGGGGGGGACCAAAATGTACCTAGTAGGTACCTACCTCCCTACCTAGTACCTATATACGTACTTACGTCAAGAATAGGTAGTATTATGATATGACGTGACGTTATTAATAATTTCAGAACCTTTTGGTGATAGTTTCTAATACCTACATACTTTAGGTACATAATATCCGATGGTAAACGTGTGTGGAGAAAAGTGTTCATAGAATGTGAACTTGGGCTATAGGTACCTTTTACCTAGCTACCTACCAGAATCTTCGCAATAGGCTGCTTTTCCCGGAAACCAGAAAAATGGTATGTAACCATAATCTTTTAATCTACTACCTACCAAACGTAGGTACTGTTACTAGCTCTTCCCCTTTAGGTATCTATTATTAAACATAATACAATGCTAGTTTTGAAGGAAGGTTCTCCCAACTTGAGAGTTACTAGGCTACCACGGTCCAGATCACCCCTTTTCGCGATAACATGACATACCTACCAATTCGAACTCATCCATTTTTAGGCTATGATTATTAATCACAATGAATGATGAGTGAGTTCGAATTGACCCATCTTTTCTCGATAAAAACACGTTTACATAATTATTCAAAACACTACCTTACATCTGTCATACTACAATAACTAGAATTGTTTCAATAAACCGACACCAGTCGCTACATTTCTAAATAAAAGAATGCATAAAATCAGTTTCATAGACCAAAATCAGTTTCATGACTAAAATGCCACGAAGTTTATGACACGAAACTGACGAAATTATCCCTTTTTTGTAAAATTGCTGCAAAGTTAAGTGTATCGATTTAAATCAAATACTACATAAATATCTCGCACATTTTAGGGTTTCGATGAGCTAACTTTGATTTCAATTGCTGAAATACAATGCCCAAAAAATGTAGTAGACGTGTGATCGGTAAACCTATGAACAAATACAAGCTTACCAATATTTTTTTTTTCCGGCACGTTGAGCCACACGTTTTACGTCTGCGATGCCAGTACACGACTGACGTTCGACCGGACCACACTCAGTGTTTGATTGCTGATGTTTTGTTTAACAGGCAGCCGTTATATCACGCGAATTTAAAGAACCCATATCCGCGTGACCGACGCGTATGTGGTTTTAAATTGAAAATAATGATGAAAAGATTTATTTTAGACTATTTAGTGTAAAGTTTATTTAATAACGATAATTTTAGTATATGTTACATACAAATACAGTGAAATTTGGTGAAGTGGTAAGCAAACGTTTTACTGCATCGGAGAGTGTGACACGATGAGAACACGAAAAATTACCCCGTTTTTGACCATTTCGTGTTAACTTAAGGTATTATTTTTGCTTTTATTATGACAAGCTTTATTTCTGTTGTAGCCTAATAGATGTTTCATCATTTAATTCACAAATTCTGTTTGTATCTTAAGCCGTTTAGGAAATATAACCTCGTGACCATCAAATTTGAGCATCGATGAGAACTACCCATAAACTGGAATAGAAAGAGATAGCTCAAACGGTCAGTGACGTTAGAGGAAGGTCGTTACAGTACCTCATTACTAAGCTGTGGTAGCTTTTCATACAATCTCTTTGGCATGTGACGTTACAAGTTGATTTTTCATAGTAACTGTGGGGGCGCTCTGTTTCGTGAGAAAGGGCCAGGAGATGCCTCCTGTAGAAACTTTAAAAGCTTATTACTCCGTGATTTATTTACCGATATTGTTTATTTTTTCAATTATTGCATTCATTTTTAATCTTCTTTATGAAAGTAATATTTACTTGTTCATTTTCAATAGTAGTCATCATGCCTATTATAATATGCCAACAAAAAAATCTTGTTTAAAAATTACATCCTTATTGCTTGGAAAACACGCACTTGGCCGTTTTAGAAAACAAACAGTATTCTAAATGCTATTCTGCATAATCCCAGCTATAACCATACCAAATTTCAGCTAAATCTGTTCAGTAGTCCCAACGTAAAAATTGTTTCTATATAAATCTATATCGATTAAGAAGCGCAATGCGGGTAATGGGGCCTTTCATACCACGAGTGGTTCGCACCGCGGTGTGAATCGCCCAAGAGCCCTGAATGTATAGGCTCTTTCGCACCGCGGTATGAACCACCTAATTTTCAAAAATATTTAATGTACAGATTTGGCCCAGCTACAGTTTTATTATAATTATGTATATTGATAATGATTAATGTAATAAAAAATAAAATCATCATGCCTATTGTATCACCAGTTGTATAAAATGTATAGTAAAAAAAGTTAAACGAGTATATGTAATAATTTATGTACAGTTAAATAAATAATAAATAAAAATTTATTCAGAAATTACAGCAAGTAAGATACATCAGTGGGGTGATTACGTAACTTTGACAGCAGTGCAACAGGAGAAATTTCATTCCGAATATGAAAATTTTCATAGTAACTATGCACATAAACTGCGTATTGAAACTGTCAAATCCATACATTTTTGTGTTTCTATTGGTTGCAATCAAGTTACATAATCGCCTAGCAGGTATAAGTCTTATAAATAAAATAGAAGTCTTACAACGAATAGGTGCCTGCGCTAGGAACAAACCTGTATTACAGGCGGCATGAGTGCTAGTAATATTATACTATACGTGACTGTGGCGAAATAGAATTATTTACAATATTTAAAACGATATAAAACTAACAATCGACTTAGAATCACTTGTTACAATAATAATATAATTAATTTAATTCCTAAGTTATTGTTACTACTTAATGTAGGTACTTATTTGTCAATATTAAGTAATAGTTCAGTCTCATCATAGGATAGACAATGTAAGTGCTCCGCAACTATTAATTTAGCACTAAAATAATTACGGTCGTAAATGAATAATTTCTTATTTAGTCTATTGTAGAGAAAAGGCCGTAAAAAAGCAATACATCGGTTTGTGAAAACAAACTTTGACTCAGAAAGTGGCGTGCATACAATATCTTTCCGTCTCTTAGTATTAGCCCAGATAATATAATTACACACTACACTACAGTAATTAGTAAGGTCAGCCACAGAGGTCAGCATTGTGCGTTAAAGTGGTGTGCTGTTTTAGGACAGTGTGCAATATGAAAAGCTGACGCACTGTTAGCACATTACAACTTTCATACAGTAGACGTGTAGGAATAGGAATGGTTTGGAAGTGGCTACTTTCACGATAGCTCTTTGTGCTCGCTCAATAGTTATCATTATGGTTTTCGGTGCACTACCCCAAGATGTAATGCAGTATAGAATTAGTCAAATTATTATAAATGATTATGATTCTACATAAGGTTTCCATTCCGTTCTAGAATATATCAAGGACGGAACTTCCTTGATATGACTAATGAATGACCACAGAGTACATTGGTACAGACTAAAATGAATGACTAAGCTTATAATTATATTCTTTCCTTATTTCTACATTATAATCTATTTTAATATCTGTCTGTGATTATAATTATGCAGGCAAACCGCAAGGTTTCCTATTTTCAAAAAATATATTGTAGGTAGTTACTAGTTAGTTTAAAGTAAGTATAGTTTAGTTTAGTCGTATAATTCGGAAAAGGGCGAGATTCATGCGTCACCCTCCGCGACGCAACGAAACGTTTGCGTGTTTTAAGGAGGTACACCGCCATCTACTTTCATTTGGCGAAAGCTCGCACACTCTTTGACATTTACAACCTTAAACTATAGTATGCATAGAACATAGATAGTACTTATTAGTAGCATACCTAGCATAGATTGAGGATGTACAAGACTGACTATGACAGTTTGAAAATGGGACAAGAGATAGAACTAAGCGCAATCTCGAATAGCTTTTATATCAAATTTTTGTTACAAATTTTCCATGAGTGATAATGTACATACTTTCGTTATGAAAAGTTTGACGTGTTATTTCGGATACATTTGACAATTGGCGATGATTTACCTATTTATTATATATATATAACTGCACACTTGCGCCTCAACTCTAGAGTGTCGATACCCACCATGACGGGACGGATAGAAGTATGGGTAATATCCATATAGCTTTTTGTACAAAAATCGGCCAAACTTTTTTTGTATGTACTTTCTCTACCATCAATTTATACTTTGCTTCGTGAGGGTCCCAAATAACCGAATCATGTTTCATTCATCATGGCATTATTATTTCAAGGTTACAATAATATTGTTCGAATTCGTACCATGAACTTATAAAGTATTCTTGCGCGAGAACGAGACATCTAGATTTTTATATACCGTTATCACTGTCGTACGTGGTTGTCAACATGACTAACGGTATGACATGACAATTTGAGTGAAAGATTTAACGTGACGTCATCAAAACTGCTCTGCGTCAAAAACATTACAGTATTTTTACTTTTATGTAATTTTTCAAAGTATGATTGAAGTAATAATGCTATAAGAGGTTGTGGTGACCCCCCGTACTGTAGGTATTATATTGTACGGGATATATCCAAACTGTGTATGGGAACTGTCTTTATAAATAACAAATTAAAACGAATTATTGTATTCGTGAATTCTAACAACTAGCGAATTGTAACATTATTTAGTTGTAGTTATATTTCGTACCAAGATCAAACGGTACTACTCCACACTTTAATTACATTTCAAACTATATCATCATCAACAGCCTGAAGACGTCCACTGTTGAACATAGGCCTTCCCCAGGGAACGCCACTTAGAGCGGCTGCTCGCCTCCTGCATCCATCGGCTCCCCGCGGCTTTCACCAGGTCGTCGGTCCACCTTGTGGGGGGCCGGCCTACGCTGCGTCTTCCAGTTCGTGGTCGCCACTCGAGAACTTTTCTTCCCCATCGGTTGTCAGTTCTACGAGCGATGTGACCTGCCCATTGCCATTTCAACTTGCTAATCCTAAGAGCTACATCGGTCACTTTAGTTCTCCTGCGGACCTCCTCATTTCGGAGATAGGATCAAACTATATAAAAATGAGTTATTTAAGCTTTTAGATAAAATACTATTATATTAAAGAAAATTCAAAATATTTTACTGCTAAAAGGAAAATCAACTTATTTTAAGTATTTACTGCTTTCTTAACTTTTATGATAAATCATGACAGTATAATGTATCACGTCATTTACAAGAAAAAAAAAAACACTTAGGCTGAGTTGCACCATAATCACGGTTAAAGTTACGGTCAAATTTTGACATTAGCCCGCCCCGCGAAGCGTGGAATGGTTATAGTTAGGGTTAAAGTTAGCGTTAAAGTAAGCTGGTGCAACTCAGCCTAAAATGTTTTATCAAACAAATGTCCTTCAAACGGTCAACCAAAAGGTATCCCTAGAAAACTCCTTCTGCTACGTGGTGTCGTGATGGTACTACGCTGTAGCAGCGTAGCCGTGTCGTAGGGTACGACACGGCTACGACTCGTAGCGCCACGGCCACAAACGACCGAGCCATGAGCGGTTGCACTTTATTATATTTTACGACGCTCGGATGAAATTGTAGTGTCAAGACTTAACAAGAAATGTACCAAACAATTTGGTCCAAACTTCGAGCAATAAAAAGAAACTTAAAGTTAAAGTTAAGCTTCACTATATTTCGTAGAAGATAAGTAATTACTTAGTTTAGTAGTTTTTAAGTGGCATCTCATTAAAACTTTTATTTTAAGTGTTGAACGAAACTTTGTCTAGCTTGGACACTGAAATTTCTGAAATAAAAAGTAGAAATTTTCACTTTAGTTAGTGTACTGCTTAAGCTAATTAATTTTAAAAGAATCGTGACTAATTTAAAGTCCCTATTGGAAAATTAGTCAAAAAGAAAACTTACTCAAAAAGTATACTTATGATTTTATTTGTTTATTTTTACCAGAATAAAGCATAGGAATTTGTTATTATTTTACTAATGTTGTCATACAGGGGGGCAACCATAACGTCTTATAGCATTATTACTTCAATATTACTTCAATTATACATTGACAAATGACATAAAAGTAAGAATACTTTAATGTTGCAGAGCCAGAGCAGTTTTGATGACGTCACGTTAAATCGTTCACTCAAATACAACTGTCATGTCATACCTTTACATCATGTTGACACTGACGTGCGACAGTGATAACGCCATATAAAAATATAGACGTGTCGTTCACATGCAGGAACATTTTATAAGTTCATGGTACGAATTCGAACAATATTATTGTAACCTTGAAGCATTACTGTCTCGAACCATGATGGTTTGTGTATACTGTGTGGTCGGGCAGCAGTATACATGGCTTCAGAAACAATCCAATCTCTCGAGCGCGGTATATCACACAACAAGTAAACGCCAGCATCGCCGCCCGCCGTGCTGGCTTCCGGCGCGGTGGCGTGACACGCGTGACATCACCTCACGTGTCACGCCACGCATCTTCACTCCTATGAAATTTAAACAAAGGAGAGGTATTCTCTGTAAACATGAAATAATTTAATTTATACAGACATGCATACCATGAGCACATTATATGTATTCGCGACAGCGACGGTAATTGAAAATCAGCTTTGCAATGGACTACAAAGGTAACCAAGAAGAAAATTCAACACACAACCATTTAACTCACAAATTGAGGAGAAGTATGGATTTTCCTTGCCCTGTGGTTTGAGAAAACACATGACTGTGTTCTTATTCCTGATCCGCCGCGTGATTCCGGTGCGTGAATACAACCACTCCATCTCTAACCGTCGTTCGCGGTAAGAGCCGGCTAAAGGAATATCCAGAGAACAAAGACGTTCACCAAAACGCCTGCCAAGTGCGGTAATTACGACTGAACTCCCCTATGATAAGCGTCCAAAGTGGCGTTTCATAGGCCTTTCTTCAGCAGTAGACGTCTTCATGCTGATGATGCGATGTGATGCGCACCAAAGTTGGGAACCGCTGTGCAATAAAACTAATTTGTCATAGAAAACATGCACTGTCTTATTCTAATTTATGAACTTAGGTATAGCCTAGGAAGGAAATCGAAGATCAAGCCATAGCTGATCGAAGCAAACAAACATTGAACCATCTAGATTGATTTCAATCGTTACGTTTAGATAAAGTCAGCCAAGTGGCAGCGCGTGTTCTCTGCCAGGTCACCAATTCCGATAGCTGCGGCTCGGAATAAATTTTTCCTCCACACAATTCATAAAGTAGGCCGTCAGACACGTTTCTGGAGTCAGCGCCGCTCTCCATAACACTAAAACGTTTGCAGGCGTTCAGAACAAAGAGACTGTCGGGAGAAAATAAAAAGCTGGTGCACTTTGGTCTGCGTTTTAATTTAAAGGAAAGAATATTTAGACAGTCCACAGTTCTCGTTGTGCTAACTTTTAACTTGACGAATAGAGTGACAACGCTAACTAATCCAGAAATTAGATGCTCAACAACCTACTACATTTTTTATGATTTTTATAGCAGTACTAAAGTATCGCCTGCTTAGCCTAATCTACAGATTAATTTGTAAAGGAAAAGGAGAAAGTAAAATTTGGACTTGTCACGGCAGCTTAAGTAAATCATATCCCGGCTTTAGGAATGGATGGATGCGGGTTCAAGTCCCGTTCGTGATGCATGCCTACTTACCTAGGGCAAATTCTGTGGAGATAGTATAATTATTTAAGACATCGCTTATTACACTTTTGCAAGACAGAGGTTACAAATAACAAAAACTAACATAATATTTATCAACCATTGGATCAAACGATACAACTTCGCCAGTTTTCCACCATTAGTTTGACAAAGTAAGTCCTCACGGCATCGACTCGAGCCTCAGACACCCATTAACTAGTTGCACCTGTCTCCGCTCGGCTCCAACTCCGAACTCCGTTCTAATACGACTATATCCATTTAACTTGACATGATTACTCACGGTTACTAATATTATGGAGCAGTGACTCATCTTCAAAAACTCTCACAGGATAACAATTGTAGTATGATTGTTGAGATTGTTTGTGGTGCCAAGACATTCATTTATAAAGCGATTTGGTAAATCCTTATTTTATTTAAAAGGATATTCATCCAAATGCATTAAAAATTATTCTATTCTTTTCTATTGATGATCATATTTATCTAAATTGGTTCACTTTAGGTTAGTAAAATAAAATAATTGCAATTATGATAATTGCAATTATTTTATAATTTGAAATATAATTATGATAATATCATCCAAGGAATAAATGTTGCAACACAAGACCACCTTATTCTTTTTTAATCACATATGCACACACTACACCTGCGTGTAAACATTCACCACTGTTTTATACTGTGTCCTTTAGAGAGGATCATTAATATCGTCATACTTCTGTTATTCATTTGTCAGATCAATATCAACCTTACTGTCATAAGCATAAAGACTTGTAGCAACTACCAGATTATATCGTCATGCCAAGCAGATTTCTCCAGTTTATTTCAGGACGCGAGTCTCCATAAGGTTTATTGGATCTGTCGAGACATTAGTTTCCCAGAAAATTGATTTATCTCCCGGTTACTACAGCAACATTAGGATTTTGTCTCCAATCGTCTTGTTCCAGATTTGTTCTTCGTTTATTTTAGATGTAGTGACAAAATACTTTTGTGTCTGGACGAGAGTTTGACTGTGTGCGCAAATGGAAGATTGATTTTATGCAAAAATAGATAGCTCACTGCATAGATAATTTGAAATTTGAATCCCTAACACTATTCCTACTAAATAAGACTAGAATTTTATTTGTTTGTGTAGCTTTTACTGCAATATGGCTGAGCCGATATGGATGACAGATCTCTTATTATACCTAGATTAATATTGCATTCGGAAGACGCAGCGAGGCCACCCCCCATATAGGTGTAGGTATCAACGATCTGGTGATAACTGTGACGAGCCGGTGGATGCAGGAGGCGAGCTGCTCAATGTGGCGCTCTGTGGGGGAGGCCTATGTTCATGACGTTTTTAGGCTATTGATGATGATGATGAATATCGTATACTTTTTCTTAGAAATATAATTGTTCCTGTAGGAACGCGAGTAAATAGTAATCAATATTAACTCCTTTTTCGAAGGAAAACTGCGTGGCGGCGCGGCGCCTCTCCGTGTTTAACATAGCCCTATTTCTCTCCCAAGGTGTGCAACCCTACAAGAAAATATAGAGATCTGGCATCTGGTGCTCTCATTCGTAATTCACACCGGGCGAGTTGCTGCTCCAGTTATGAAGTGCCGGTAAGTTTTTAAACAGTGTTCCAGTCCAGTGGTACCCACTAGCCGCCAGCTGTTGTTAAACTGCGCTCAAACCGCGGCGTACTGCTACCTGCTACTGATGAATGGAACGTCACCGACCCACTTACAGATAGGAAGGTAGGGAGATGACAAGTTTTAATTTAAGTAAGAGTTATGAAATATAGCTCGAGTGTGCGCCCTGGATTATGCAAATCGCATGTACGCTGCAGTTAAACGAAATGGATATAAAGTTTCATTTAGTTTATCTTAATTTAGTTTTACTATTTTTTTAGTACTCTTTTCATTTGTATCAATGAAATATTGCGGAGTCTCAGTGATTTCCACGATAAATTAAGTACTACTAGATGACTGAAAAAGCCCATCATGGTTGCATTTTGACTAGAAACTAGTTTACGACTCTCCGACTAACCCTCTCATGCATGAACTGTGGTTTCTATGAAAGATACAGCGCCGTGGTGCGCATTTACAAGGTAAATTAGTACGACTCCGAACTAGTAATTTGAACTATCGAACGTACTGGGAACCACTGGAAACTGGTGCACGTGATGACGCAAGCAGTCAACAACCAGCTGCCCGAAAAAATTCGAAACGCACATCCGCGAGGCTCGTTTATAAATCAGTTAAAAATCTGGCTCGTTGAACAAGCATTTTACAAATTCTATGACTTTTTATGATAATTTAATTAAATTTTTTTAATATCATTTTTTTATCAATGTTCTGCAATTTATTGTTAATATTGATATGATAACAGTTATTTAAACATTTTTGTTTAATTACTTTGTGCATTTACTATGTATACTAATTAAGTATGATTAGTATTAAGATATTGTTATTATACTTTTTTCCTTTTTGTTGACCTGTATGTACCTAAATTGTTGCCAATAAATGACTATGACTATAACTATGATACTCATCCAAAAATAGTTTCCTTCGAGACTGGTTTGGAGTACTCAGAAAACACTTCACTCCATGTTTACAAGATCTAAAAGGACACGGCTAAAGTTTATTTAAAACAGGATCATCTAAAAGTCAGCATTTACAAACAAACAAACAGCGCGTATTTAGTAGTGACAAACGGTGGAAGTTTTATTCCGAACGCGAAGTTTAGTTTACATTTAAACGCTGCTCGCGACTGAGGACAAACAAAAGCTCAAAATAGGGGTACAGCATAGAGCAACAGAACCAACCAGACGTATGAACGTGGACTAACATTGAGGAAATCAAAAATATTCCAAAACAGAAGGTGTTAAACTTAATGCACTTACCTATCACAATGCTTGGTCTCAATAAGTGTAGGCAAATCAATAATAATAATATAATAATAATAATAACGCCCAACAATATACATAGATCCTGGACTCTAACTAGGATTCCCTGTATCTAGGGACCCAGGGATACAGACACAGAACAAGGATTTGCGCTTTTTTTTTTCTGTGCACAAATACTTGTCCTGTTGCGGGAATCGAACCCGCCGCCTCCGGGTTACGAGCCGACCTGCTCAACCACCACACCACGGAGGCTGTCTGTCAATAAATTGTAATTAATAAATACGTGGTGAATTAATATTTAATTTTAGCACCTCGTGTCTTCTACCTGGAAATGCAAAAAGATATTCCATCACACTAGTAGTAGAGTAGTAAAGTAAACAGGTATCTTCTAGGCAAGCGTGTTACATCCGAGACCGCATCGTCACTTCCCATCAGGTGGGATACTGATAAAGCACAAGCCTATCAAGCATAAAAAAAACTAGTTTTCAGCTCAGCAGCTGTCATTGTCAGCTGATGGGATCAGAGGCAAGTGCGAACAAAGGATGAGACTTCAGTGCTCAATTTCTGATCAAAATTGCCATCTGGTTAACCTTAAATCTATGGAGTAGAGTACTAAGTTGCGACACACGGTGCCGGCGGGAGAGTTGGTAATGATGGTGTACTGTCGCGATTCCCAAGTTTTAAAACTCTGGTGACCCGCAGTTTTTAAACTTTGTGGGATGGCTAAAGCTGGATTTGACTCAACAAAACTCTGCTGGGGACGGACAAACTATAACGAGAACTTTAAGTAGGTGGTGATAATGTTTGTTGAACATAAGGGGTTCATCAAGAACTTTCTTAATTTTTTTTTACGTTTCTCATCCCCCCTGCTATATAATGCAATAACAAGTTGTTCTGAATCTATATAGTTATTCACTTTATTCATTAAAAGTAAAAGGAAGGTTGTACTCCACATTTTTGTTAAAGCACAATCCAAACTTGTATTTCAGAGAATCGCTGATTCCATCAAAACAGCGAGCGGTGGGAAAATGAAACCAAAAGGTAGTTGACAATCCGTAGCATGTGTGTGTGCGTGTGAGGGTCTGCACGTGTATGTGTGAGCCCAACTCGAGCCGTATTAAAAACTTATTGAAGCTAGGTGTTCGCTTGCACGGCTCAAACGATGAAAGCCGCTTTGGTCGCTTTCAATAGAGTCGATGTTGAGTGTCTCAATTAATCGATATCGACATTTTAATACTTTTGTTTATGACTGCGAACTAGTTGCGTTTGAATTTTAATTAAAATAAATAGTAATATTCTTTTTCTTGTAAAACCGTACAGCTGAATAATTTATTTTAAGTGCCTAGTTCACTAACTGTTGTAACTGTAACTGTTGTATTAATAAAGTACCTATTATAATACAATAGGTATTTCATTTTTATGTAAGCTTGTCTAATTGGTGGATTTGTTTATATTCTCAATTACGAAAACCTAAAAGAAATAGGTGATAATCAAAATGTTTATGGATTAGTTGTACCAAGGGCAAGGGCTAGAGTATAATGGTTGGAAGGAATCAAGCACAATTTCAAAATGTAAAATTGCCGATACTCAGGTAGCGCATCACTATTCAGTTTATTGGCTGCGCTGTGGTAGAGTTCGAGCGAGCGATGCGATTTATTTGCTCTTTTGTTCTGCCGCCGCCATCGACGGCACGCGGCTTGATCACCGCGGAGTATGGACCGAACTTCTATTGTGTATTCTATGGGACCTATAGTAAGTTATATTATCTATACATGGACGAACTTTATTCTCTATTCTATAATTATTTTGCCGGTGACTTTATTTATCTGGCGGCGAAAAGCTACTAAAAGAAACAAACAGTTCACCTCAACGCGATCAATAAACGTTCCTTGTACCTAGTAAGTATATTTAGTAAACTGTACTATTATGGAATTACAAAAGGTGAAGCTCAAATTTAAAGCACTATTGACCTAAAACAAGTGTTGTGCTGGTAGAGGGACCATTGCGTTGATTTTATTGGCTCATCGTATCGATATAACTTTAATAAAGGTTCATAAACATTGACTTGGTATTAGAAAAAACATCCTCAGATTTGAAGACATAAATATTAAACTAAAGGGACATTTCTTATTTTTGTATTTTGTACGCTTTTAAGTTAATATTATTTCTCTGGTTATTGCCATATTAAAAATACTTACTATTATGCTTGAGATTAAGCTAGAAAGATTATAATACTCACAGTGAGTAAATTAAATAAAAAGAAACTCGAGACGATCTTTGATCTTTGTTGAAAGTATATAATTTGAACCTCCCCCAGCGCCGCCGGGCACCTGCCTATCGCAATGTTATAAGTGGAGTGAAACTGGTACAGTTCTGCTTACAGTACATTATTTATGAATCGCTAATGAGATTTGTACTCGAATCTCATTTTACATTTTGAAAAGTTGGAATTGAAATTAACGATTAGACTACGCTATAATTTTGCTCTGCACAGGTAGGTCGGCCCTGACGGGTATCTCTAGATTTATGTTTTTTTATTGTACTTCTTTTACCTCCAGCGTCCGTGGTATGGTGGTTGAGCAGGTCGGCTCATAACCCGGAGGTGGCGGGTTTGATTCCCGCAACAGGACAGGACAAGTATTTGTGCCGGAAAAAAAAAGCGCAAATACTTGTTCTGTAACTGGGTGTTGTGGGACCATGGTCCTCGTAGTTCCTGGGTCCCTAGATACAGGGAATCCTAGTTAGAGTCCAGGATCTATGTATGTGATGCGGGAGGATGTAAAACTGGAAAACTGTATAATTGGGATCTGTTGAATTGGGAATCTGTAATGAAAATCTGTAGAAATAGGAATAATCCATGTACTCTACTCGCGACATGCATTGCGTTTGCTAGAGTTGGCAGAAATCAATGCATGTGCAATAAGTGTCGCTACGTTCTGTAGTGTTATTTGCATTATGAACAAAATATAGTTTACTTTAAATTGATTGTCAACCTATTAGTGGCACCTAAACTGTTCTGTGTAAAGTTTGTTCTATTGTAGGTGTCAGAGTCCTTAGGTCGCCCAAAGGCAAGGGAGGCAACTGTCTTGGATTATCGACTATTGTCTTGCGACAACAGCCGGGACCAAGGGCTTATGTAATGTATAATACAATTGATAGCAATACAAATAATAAATATAATAAATAACGCCCAACGATCACATACATACATCCTGGCCCCAAACTAGGATTCCCTGTATCTAGGGACCCAGGAACTACAAGGACCAGGTCCCACAACACCCAGGCACAGAACAAGTATTTGCGCTTTTTTTTCGGGCACAAATCGAACCCGCCACCTCCAGGTTATGAGCCGCTCAACTACCACACCACGGAGTCTGTCAAATAGTTTATTGCAAAACAATAATTAGGTTATATCATAAAAGTGAGCTCTGTCTTTTGCTTCTTATCGTTTTGCTCCGTTATTGCGATATCACCCCCATGTTGGTAGGGAAGTGCGAGGGCATTTACCACATCAAAAAAGATATTCTCTGACTATAGTCACCTATACTAAAGCCATATAATATCTGCTCTGCCTGATGTTAGCATACTGGGAGCCAAAATGGGCGATGAGAAAGTGAACTCCCATTGAAAAATTTCTTTAATTTTGTTTGTAGCCACCTACTTATAATTAAATTACGAAGAAAGATTTTCTGTAAAAGCTTTTGTTTAATAAATAATGGACTCTACTGAGTAATCCTATTTACTGAAAGAGCACAAATCAAAGCTTTTAACATTAACGTTTCAATTCAAACAGCCTAAATAAGCTTTATAGCATGAATTCATTTAAACCACCACAGATAACACCACAGGCAACCAAAAATAATAATTATTCAAAGGGCAATGCTGCCAGTATGCGCGGAGTACGCTACCTGCTAGTCTATTTGGACTGCCTGTAGGTTAACGTGGCTAGTAACAGTCCACATAATCTCTACAGGTAAATTTTGGGTAAAACCAAAAGACACCTCCAGTAATATAATATCATCATTCTCATCATTACCAACAGCCTGAAGACGTCCACTGCTGTATATAGACCTGCCCTAGAGAGCGCCACCTTGAGTGGCTGCTCGCCTCTTGCATCCATCAGCCCGTGGTTTTCTCCAGATCGTCAGTTCACCTAGTGGGGGGCTGGCCTAAGCTGCGTCTTCCAATTCGTGGTTGCCACTCGAGAACCTATGTAGAGAATATAATATAAGGGTGTAACAGGAAAAGCACCGAGTCCAAACATCGAGTGCACCGCGGCGGTATGAAGTCACACCGCGCTGCACATCAGCAATGGAGTTAATTGAATGGAACGAACGCGGACTAAGGAATCGCAATCAACTCTCGAATATTGAATTTAGTGCCATTCAAAGGTATTAATTAGTTTCAGTTTTAGCTGCAGATAAAGCGACAGTTTCACATCGAGTGTTTGGAGCTCTCTTTACATTGGTGTAGTAGCTTGTTCGTGTGCTGTTTGAATAGAGCAATTTCATTGTATTTACCTAATTATGAAATACCAGATGTTAAATAGATAACAAGTCATCCCTATCATGTAGTAGAGATGGGGGCTTGTGAAAATGTTAATTAAAAATTTCTTAAAATCCCCATCGATGGTAAAAGTCAACGAGGCATGATGACAAAATTTTTTTAGAGTAATTAATAATATTCCTCAAAAGATAAACATTTGTGAAAACAAAAATTAAATATCTCAATAAATGACCAAGTTACAAGCATTTTAAAAACCGGAATAGAAAGAGATAGCTCAAACGGTCAGTGACGTTAGAGGAAGGTCGTTACAGTACCTCATTACTAAGCTGCGGTAGCTTTTCATACAATCTCAATGGCATGTGACGCTCTGTATTGCGAGAAAGGGACAGGAGATGCCTGTAGAAACTTTAAAAGCTTATTACTCCGTGATTTATTTCAGATTTTACTAATTTTTTCAATTATTGCATTCTGTTTTAATCTTGTTTATGAAAGTAATATTTACTTGTTCATTTTTCATAGTAGTCATCATGCCTATTGCACCAATTTAATAACACCAAAACTATTCCCACTTATGTTCTTTATGTTGACGGACTGACAGACGGTCTGCTGTTTAGCGATCATAGTAGTTGTTGACCAAATCAGTTTAGTAACTGTGCAGTAGTCACTGGATCGAGCTACTAAACTAAAACAAAGTACGCGTATGAAAGTTTCATTAGTTATGTGCGCGACACCGGAGCTATTACTCGGAGTAGTTAGATCGCAGTTGGATAGATTGGAGCTGCACCTCAACCTAACCTCAACTGCCTTCGCATACCTTTGGCGAACTCTATATCGCTATTAATTTAAGTTTAAAGATGTGACGCTGCGGTATCGCGTTCATTAGAAAGGTTGAAAGGTCAAAAGGGAAATATATCTCTCGCTTGCGAAGGCATAGGCACAAGTTCACAAAATCAATAATTGAGGTTAGCCTTTAGAAAATACAGCCTGTTATTTTCTGACGCGGGTATTATATTAATAAATAAAATAAAAAATACTATGAAAGAACAATATAATAAATTCAGAACGTCACAGAAAATAAATTAATGAGAAAAGCGAAACCAAGGTTTGTAAGACATAAATTTATAGGTGTGTAGGCAGGCTCGTGTGTCAGAGTTTTTAAAAATTCTAGCGGTCACTCATATCATAAAAGCAGCTTAACTTCACTAATAACTGAGGAACGACTAAACAGAGTACTACTTATGTAACGATTGAATACATAAACGTACGCGCGAGTTTGGTTTTAGCAATACCGTCTCGTATTGATGTATCTCAGAAGTTATTCGTCTTGTTCGGCTCGATGAGGAAATAATACCATTTATCAGGCTCGCTCTCACTTCTCGTGAAAACAGTATTATTTTGATCTATCTACTGACGTAAATAATCTAGGTAGGAACTTTCAGCTTAGTGCGAGGTCGACGAAAGATGCGCGAGCTCATATCTCCAGGCACCGGTCGCTTAAAGTACCTAAATCTTTTTTAGAGCGACACCTAATGGTGATGTTAGAACCAGCCCTCCTGGTGGCACGTGACTACTAACTCTCGGGGTGTTCGCCTTGTAGACAGCGCGCAGACGGCGGATAATATACGGGCACGAACGGTGCTCTCATAAATCTCTCGTCCTCCCAATAAACACCAAACGAAATCCTTGCGTTCTCAAAATACTGATTAGAAGCAGTCGTCTTATTTATTTATTAATTAATTTATTTATTTAATTCTTTATTGCACTAAAAGTACAAAAGGAAGACTTAATGCTAAAGCATTTTCTACCTGTCATTCCATACAAAGTTTAAAAAAGAGGGATCTAAGCGTGCATCAAAATCTGTATGAACAATTTGTACAAACAAAAAATAAACAATACTTGTTACATATTTCCAAATATTAATATTAATAAATACCTATTATATAATATACTAGCTTTTGCCCGCGGCTTCGCACGCTTGTGTTATGTTATTTTTACGTTATAGTCTAATAATAGATAATGCATTTCGTACCAAACAACAAAATCCACTAAATCTTTTCGAAGCTGAGCACAGTAACCTGTATTAGCATAGGTATAGGTATAACGCAAGCATAGCCGTGAGTGGAAGCTATTTAGGCCATTACTTAAAATTAAATGTTATGAGTCTGAGATTTATAACAGTAAAAGAAGTTTCAAACAAAAAACTACAATTTTATAAGTACCTCTTCATATTAAAACAAAAAGAAATCATCATCGCTTCACTCAGGTCTTTAACAGAAGTTTCAGTAAGTTTTGTTTAGGTAGTAGTTACCTAAGCAGGCAGGTACAGTTTAGAAAAATATGGAAGAATCACACACGATGATCCTGTTTTGCTCAGTTTTACATAGTTATTATCCGCGCGCTTTTTGTTCCCTTTACCATATTTTTTTTACCTTCTTAAGTTTGGTTCCATACGAATTGAGTACCTAACTACCTACACATAGCCAGTGTCAATAATAAGTTTATAAATTGCTGGAGATATGCATTTACCTGTACAACGCGTACATAATTAATTTTCTTAATACTAATTAGGAATTACAAATACTAAACCACCACTCCTTAAAGAATCGACAGTTATAATTATTATTATGTCCACTATTTTCCACGCTGTCTCATTCCCAACGTACCTACCTAGTGATGAAAGTGAGGAAGTAGGTTAAATCGTCATTACATAATTATTACTAACACCCAAATTTACTTACCTACTATAACTATAACCTTCTTGAAGTAACCGAGTAATCAATCATTTTCTGCTCCCGTGGTTTATTTAAAAGCCCACAGATCTAAAATATTTTAACTATTAAAAACTTATTTCAACATGCAAGAAGAAGAAGAAGAACAAATCAAAAACGAACGAACGTTACGCGCCATGTTGTTAATTCGAGGATACAATTTTATTGCCATAATGAATATCTACATATTAATTATTATATCTAAGTACCTACCCTTTTTAAACATTTTTCATCAAATATTTCGTATCATTGGCTAAATACAAATAATAGCACCTCCGGCTTACTTTAATGCCAAAATAAAAAAGGTTTAAAATGCGTAGCAATGATAAGGGTATATAACTTAAGTAGCTATAAGTACTACAGGGGGTCTAGCAAAGAAACCAACCACTAACGCTAACGCCAAACGCTAACTCCAAAACTGTATTAAAATGACATTAGCTGTGGAAAAGTAAGCGATTTCCGAAATGTCATCCTAGTACATTTTGGAGTTAGCGTTTGACGTTAGCGTTAGTGGTTGGTTTCTTTGCTAGACCCCCAGGTACCTTAAAACTTCCTTGGTCAAGAATGTAGCAGTAGCGCAAAAATAATTTTATCTACCTAATTAGAATGGTAACGTGTGGTAAGTTCATGTAAATAATACATTTTACCAGATCGCCAATAAAGAACATTGCTCCCACCAAAACCCTATAAATCGAAAACTTGAATAAAAATGTAAGCTTCAATATTGGCTAAGTATGATTATCGCATGAAACCTTATAAATAATTATAAAAAGTCTAAGTAAAACTTAAACAGTTTTCATAAAATACTTCCTACCATTGGCTAAATACAAATTTTGTCTAATGCCAAAATTAAAAAGGGTTTACAATGCGTAGCAAAAGCAAGGGTCAATGGGCACAGATTACTGAATATGTTACTACTAAAGGTTAAGCTATAGGTACTATAAATACAATTTTAAATACTTATTTCAAATGGTAACGCGTAGTAGATTTTTGAAAACTAATACATAATACCAGATCGCCAATAAAGAATTTTGCCCTCTCCAGAACCCAATAAATCGAAAACATGAATAATAATTTAGTTATGTTTCAATATTGGCTAAATATGATATCGCGTGAAGCCTATAAAACTTATATAAAAAGTCTAAGAAGTTTTTAGTTTTCTAAATTCCTTGTTCTCTGTGTCGTGCTCATTTTCAAGAAGGTTCTCATACCTATCCTCTTTTTTAGTTTGGACCACAGATTAACGAAAAACTTATCTATATGTAAATACATATGATTTTTTTGGGTATAGGTACTTACATAATGAACACATTGTTTATCTCTAATCTGCATTGCATCGAGTGCAGACGAAGTTATCGCGCATTGTATTTCGCCGTAGCCGGAAAAGTGTGATACACTGCCGGTAATGCAGGCACACCAATTGTTATTTACTGTTGTAAAACATGCATTAAATTACTTCCTTATTGCTTAGTGCAGTGGGGATTGTTCAGAATGAAATACAAAAATATAGGAGTTCCGTACTCAAAGAGTAAATCCTCATTACTAAACCTCCACTGTCCGTCTGTCTGTCGGTCTGTCCACCAGGATGTACTCATGAATCGTGATAGTTAGACAGTTGAATTTTTCACAGATGATATATTTCTGTTGCCACTATAATAACCGTGGTCTGTATTCAAAGGGACAGATAATCAGGCAAATAAAAAAAATTGGTTTTACTTCATATTGATAAGGAATTATAAATTAAAACTATTACAATTTATTTTTGTAACCGCAAATAATAAAATAAATAAATAAATAAATAAATATGTGTGGACATTTCACACAGCGCCATCTAGCCCCAAACTAAGCATAGCTTGTACTATGGTTACCAGATAACTGATATAATACTTAGATACTTTTTTTTTTGTTTGTAAATACATACATAGAATACAATATAACACCCAGACGCAGAACAAACATCTATGTTCATCACACAAATGTTTGTCCTGGGTAGGAATCGAACCCACAGCCCTCAGTTCAGAAGGCAGGGATACTACCAACTGAGCTATCGGGCCCGTCATACTCTCACAGTTTGTAAAACATATTTATTCGCCGACATGCAATGTAACACTACTGCTTCCTCCATTTTATTTAGCCCACGTCGATCGCGCAGCAGGCAAACAAATTGACTTTGTGTTCAGGTTGCGGCGCTACAAAAACATCGAGGATAGTCAACAGAGATGTTTTTGCGCGCCAACTCAACAGCGAAGGTTTGGGCGTATATGAAGCCGTGCCATAATAGTAACAGAGTTTTTCTTTAATCTGTGCATCCGGATAAACCCGAGATAAAATTACCGTCAGTAGCAGTATAGCAGAGTAACATTTTTTTCTTTCATCTATGGTTAGTAGCCAAAATATAACTTACCTTTTGACACTGGCTAAATACCTACACTATGTGTGGAGCCAAAATATAAGAAAAAAAAACTTACCTTGAGGCCTTGAAGCGGCCATCTTGTTAAAATCCCGTTCCGTTTCATAATGAAATCTTAATCATTTTCACCAAAAAAAAAAAATTAACGATATATAAAATTTAATATATCCTATGTTTTGCGCCGGGTTTTTCTAAGCTTATTAGTGAAAACCGCATGAAAATCCGTTCAGTATTTTCGGACTTGTGCCGTAACAAACAAACAAACAAACAAACAAACAAACAAACAAACAGACAGACAAAATGTCTAAAAAGTAGCTTAACGTGATCAGCGAAAAATTTCAAGCCAACCTGTGTCATTTTTTTTTCGATATCTTGCATTTACAGATTTTTTTATCTCTACAGTTTTATTATATGTATAGATACTAATATATCATATCATAAATACAAAAACAGAAAATACCAAAGTGGTATAAATACTACAGAAGAATACATTAAATATTGTATATATATACAATAAATAAGTAGTGACAAATTATTAAACTAATTTGGAAGGATCTTATACAGTCTTTAAAGTGTAGGTATAGACGACAATTAGTCAATTTTTTTTATTCTCAAAAATGAAGATAGAAACTGTTTGAAACAATGCCAAACCGTAATTAGGTGTAAGTGGCGCGGCGGCGGCGGGAATCAAAACAAATTAATTAAGCAATATCTCAGTTTAACGACAGAAATTAGTAGCGGTGGGAGACGCCGCGGTGATGCAGGGTAAATCATTTCCGAGAAATGCGAAGTAGGAAACGAAACGTTTCAAATTAAATGACCTCTCTCTGCAAACTGTGAGGGCGGGAAATACAACACCATAAAAAGTATCGGTAAAAAACTTACCCAGGTTTGGATATCTCACGAAATATGAAGTGATTATGTTAGATTTTGGTTTCAATTTAATATTAAGTACAGTTCTATCATATGGGCATATTTACTTACTACGGTATATTATACGAGTAAGTGCATAGAGTTTGTATGTATAGCACACGCAGGTTACAGGTAGACCCTAATCATAGAGCTCCCACGCAAGGGTGTAACCATATTAACAGGTGTAGTATGAATTCAATCGGCTAATTAACGGCTCTTTGATGCGCACTTTATTAGAGTTGCGGAGAGATGCGCGCCTAACGTCATTACTGTTGATGGAACCTTCGCACAGACATGCGCCCTTTCACAGACCTGTTCTATTCTCACTCGTACTTTGACTGGATCGTCTCAAAGATAGCTAAAGAACCAAGAGGACGTCGAAAGTATCTTTCACATAATAAAAAAGGTCGATTCATTTAATACATCATTCAAACTAAAGTCAGCTTAGTTGTAGCTACTATGTGTAACTTTTAAAGGACCAATCCATTAGTTGGGAGTAAACAATTACTTATTTTGCGCCGACAAGGTCATAGAACAAAATATCCTTAAATTTTCTCAACAAAAATGGTGAGGAATTAACAAAATCCATCACCGAGAGCCGAACTGCGAGCAAACTCTTAATTATTGAAGTTACGCATCACGAGAGCCGCGAGGCCACAAAATTTCGCGGCTTTTAAAAAAGATTAAAAGTTTTTATAAGTTTGTTTTTGCTTTCAGCATTTTCACCGCTCGTAAATACGTAAATCCATTAAATGGTTATAGCCTGACCTTTAACGCGGCTCTTAGGCTTTTACAGTCATGCAAGGAAGCCTCTAGATACACCGCTGACAGATGCTATAAAATGGAATCGTTCAATGAAGATTTTGTCATCTTTTTCCCATTTCACGTTTAAAAGGTCGACGAGGGAAATGTTTCGAACTCGCGAGGAATTTTCGTAATTTCGGCACAACAAAAAGTGAAGGTTTTTATACGTTGATATGTGATTCTGCGCGGACGTGTGTGCGATAATGCCCGCTGTAAAGCGCCGAGTTTAGGGCGACCCATGTCACGGTGAAAGGGACCTTTATTGCGGAGCGCACCACTGAGGCCGCGGCCAGGATCAAAGTTCGCCCGCACCTTCGTCTTCACATGCCGGGATACTTGCTGTAACTAATATCTCTGCTACTCAACAACTCGCAAGTTACGGTGATCCTGTCACAAACACACATAACACGTCAAACAGAAACTAAAACATAGTTTTCATGCGAATTTACGTAATATTTTGTTCTCAAGATGTTGTAGTGTGTAGTGTGTATTTGGAGTGTGTATTTGGAATAAATGTTTTTTCTTTCTTTCTTTCTATTTCCTTTTATTTAGCTTTGCTTAATATTCGATATGACATGTTAAGTGTCGGCACAGTAGCGTGTGAGGAAAAATGGAAGCTGTGGAGGGAAAAACACCGAAGAGCGTGTACTCACCTCCTTCTTACTAACGTCTACACAGCATTCCAACAAACGAATTGAATTGAGGTCGTATAAATGTAGGTTCTAGCAGCGAGCTCGGTGACTGAAGATGGAAATGTTTATACTGATAATATCATGTGAAATATTTTATTGCTTTGCAGAATGCTCCTCAAATTTCTTTAGCATTGCACGCAAACAATGTATTTTCAAATTACTAAATAAAGACATGAATTCATCATCATCATCATCATTAACAGCCTGAAGACGTCCACTGCTGAACATAGGCCTCCCCCAGGGAACACCACTTTGAACGGTTGCTCGCCTCCTGCATCCATCGGCACCCCGCGGCTTTCACCAGATCGTCGGTCCTCCTAGACATGAATTAGTAATGTTTGATAAATAGAAACATAATGAAAAATAACCTGTTCATTTCTAACAAATTGGCATTACTGCCAATTGGTCTCACTGAATAATAATTATAATACATCAAGAACATTATAACAGACTTGTGTCTCTAGCTATGCAAAAGTGCTGCATAGTTTAAACAAACATTGTTGTCCATGCAAGTATGCAGACCGAAGCCGCAGCTCCGCGCCGCACATACCGTGGTTACAGTTAGAACATACTTGTGCTTTTACAGTAATATTCCGTGAATTTTAGCACACGCCTCGTAAACTTGGTTTTATTTGTGTTCTGCGAGAAATAAAATTGTTATTGTCCTTATCAGCGTGCGTGCGGTGGCAGCGAGCGTGAGGGTGATAGGTGCTGAGGTAGCGGTACGTATTTTATTTTATTCTGTGGTAGGTATGTCAGGAACAAGGAAATTATACGTATACTACACCCCTGGAATGCCTACGGCGGATGGAAACGCGGATGGAGATAGGGACGTGCGAGGCTCTTGTCTTTTTCAGTAGGGTGACCATGAAATGTGTCTTGCAGCTTCAGGTGAAGCCGCGAGGCACAGCTAGTTTGAAGAGGTCTTCAATCCCTAGTAATTCAAAATTGTTTAGGCGTTACGCTGAAACGTAGGTACAAATACAAACATACATACATACACCCACGCGCCCACGTACTCGAAGTCGAAGAGGCAAACTAGGACAACCGGACTATTAAAAATCTGAGGGAGCTGTTGGATGCAAGCAATCAGCCGCTCGAAGTAGTGTTCCTGCGTGTATGCATCGTGGGGTTCCATTTTTTAAAACGCTATATATGTACTTGCGTAGAGGGTCGAAAGCGGATGACTTGACACAGTTGAAACTTAAAATAAAAAAAATGTAGTGGTTAGTTGAAGTTCCTCCTCGCTTCACTCGTCGTCGCATTTGGTGGGTTGAAAAAGTATTCTCTGAGTAGATCTGTTAAACAGTTTGGCATTTGTTATTCTGTCAAAAGAAGATTGTCAAACTGACATCTGTCAATATCTTGGCCAGCCCCCCTATTACAAAGGAGCTAGCAGCGCTGCTAAAGCGCGTCTGCCGCTCAACTGCTGTCAAAATTGTATGGAAATTGACAGCAGAGCGGCCCCTTCACTGGTTTGTGTACGGGAATACCATAGGGGGATAAACGAAAAAGGTGAGTTATTGTCAAATGTATGCCCATTTTAGCATGAAAAAAGCAATTTCGATAACAGTATGTATTTATGACGGCAAATTGAAAAATGGCACGATTATGTCAAAAGAAAAAACCATGTTAGTGAGTGTGTGAGTGGCCTTTGGGTCCCCTAGATATCGATTTTGCCTCAAAAGTAAAGATGCTCCGATTGGAGCATCTTTAAGTCAACAAAAATCTCCATCACTTTAATAAATAATCACATTTGTTTAATTTTACAAAACCATACTAAGTACTCATAATAATATGTAGGTGATGGGTATATAATATTATAATACTCTTCTTCTTTAGTCATAGGCTGATTTAAGATGCTGTTGGAATTAATATTAAATTGATCATTTTAATAGCTTCGTTTATTAACTATTCAATATCATGGTCACACTGGAGATAATATCAAAATGCACTTACATAGAGGAAAGCAACCCGCTTTCAGCATATGATTCACTGCAATAACCCTCGATGCAACATTTCATAATCATAATTTTTTCAGGATGACTAAAAATAAACGAAAATACACGTCCGTTTTACTTGTACTAGGCACTTACTCAAAACAATAATAAATATGGCCGACATCCTACTTCTTCCAAAGTTGACACATTTGGCGTAAGCATATTCTACTAATGTTCTCATCACAGATAATATAATACCCCATAAAAGTATATTCATTAGAAATCCTATGTAGTTGAAGGAAGAATTGTGTATGTATATTCAAATAAAATAAAAATTCCAGTCCGAAACAACAGAAAGAGCTTCTTGTGTTATAAAACCTTTATGAAATATTAAAAAAATATTCCTACCAAGTTAGAATATTGTTTAGCACTGGTATTCTTAAGAAAAAGACAGCGGGCTCTCACGTTACCTATCTCCCTCGGACCGCGTTTCTCTCTTGACACGATGCAGCCTATTATCGGCTTTATTACATTATAGAGTTAAAGGGTAGTATTGTATAATGTTTGATTCCTTGTTAGTCTGTGGTAATCATTCCAGAGGTATAGTATACTTAAAACTTCCTTGGTCAGGAATGCTCAACCGATTGATTGTTTCTTTTCAGTGGAAACGTCCTTGCTGTTTATTTGCAAATGATACCTAAAGTCTAATTAGCTATTGGCAAAGATTAACTTGTGTAGGAATTTTAGGAAGCTGAAAGTATCTGATGTGGCTTAATGATCGGGATCACGTGATATTAATGTTAGCCCTCAGTCTTCATTACAGCTTTTTAGTTTTACTAATGGTCAATTGGTCACCCTTCCAAGTAATTGATTTCAGTGAATTTTGCATAACTTTTTCGATCTATTAACAACAGTTATACAAAGCTGCACTGAGTGATACAGAATAGGCAGACCAGCATAATTTACTGGCTTTAGTTATCGATAATGTCTACAGCAAGTACGTATGTGCGTGTTAAAACTCCCCCAAACAGATCCCACTAGCAAGCAGCGCCACATCTCACACTAAAGTTCTCGAGTGAGTGGCATCATGAAAAATTCCCACTCGTCACATTCCCGGCGCCAATTAAAACTCCCGGAACGTTTGCGCCCTTTACTCGGTTATTATTTTTCCGATTCCGGTCGCCAGCTCCGCGCCGGAGCCGGTTAGTTAGTGTGCAACTTTGTAATTTGATTAAAAAGCTGGAGGTTGTTATTTGAAGCTGTAAACCAGCTCGGTTTGAGTGCATTTTTGCGCAGTTTTATTAGGACTTATCTATACTTACAAACTATGTTTGAAATATGTTTGCTTACAGTCGAAATATAAATAAGTTATTATTATATAAATTATTCAGGATGAAAAAATTAGATCGATATTAACAGTAAAGAAACTTGCACAAGAGTTTTGGTGTGACTATAGTTAGGATAGAAGCAAAAAAGAGCCACTGGGAAATGTGGTCATAGCTCAGCTGGGAAAGCATCTGATTTGATGGACGGCGTGGGTATTCGACTAGTTGTTAACAAAAAACATTTAAAATAATCATTTTTCAAAATAAACGTACTATCATAATTATTCTCTTCATCTTCTCATAATTAGTGAACGCGACTGTCTATAATGAACCATTTAAGATATGAACAGCATGTAAACGACATTGTGGAAAGAGACACACCATGTTGAAAATTGAACTAAGAAATGTTAGGTGTTGGGAGTGCCAATCATAATTATCAGCCCACTTCTACATGAAAGGTTTTCTGAGTGAACTTCAATCTCCACCTTGTCTCTTTGAATATTCCTTTGTCGTTTTGAACTTGTACACACAGATGATAATATGAACAATAGTTATAGTAACGATAGTAATAAATTACGTGTCTTAAAACTACATCATAGTTAATACAGTTTTAAATTCAGCCTTAATGAGAAGCTTTTATTGTAGAAATATTATCAGAAAGCTAGCTAGAAGGCTAGAAGTATTTCCATCCCAGTTATTTTGTACTTGTAATCCAAAACTTTAGATAGCTTTCTTTGAATTTATATTATGGAATAATAGTAACAAGTCGTACCTTAAAATGTTGTAGACTTAATGAAAAAACGAAGCTCTTCAATTCGAATTAGAGTTGATGTACTTGTCCCTTTCTTTCTAAGATTATAATTCATTTGAAGTTGAATTTACAGAGGGTGAATACACTCAAGTGGATTCACAATTCATAATATATAATAATTTATCTCTTAACTTCCCGGGGTAAAAGTCTTCTTGCATGTTGATCCCAGTAGCGTGAGAAAGTGTACAAAATTTCATGCAAATAAGTTTAATATTTATTAACAACTCCGGATCAGATAAGATCCGGAATGAGAAGATCCGCAGGAGAACTAAAGTGACCGATATAGCTCTTAGGATTGGCAAGTTGGTGACATCACTCGCAGAACTGACAACCGATGGGGAAGAAAGGTTCTCGAGTGGAGACCACGAACCGGAAACCGCAGCGTAGGCCGGCCGACTCAATTTCAATTTCAAAAAATCTTTATTCATCATGAAGAAATCTTAAGTAAGTACATGACCTAGTGTCCATTTTAATCCTAGATATGACTGACATTAATAATTTATACATTTTTAAAGTGATTCACTTATAATAAAAATTTCCGATAAGAATATTTAACTAACACAATACATAAAATACAATACTAAAGTTATAGATGTCCTAATATTAATTGTTTTGTTTGCTTTAGTTAATAGCATAACAATTGCAAGTTGTAATTAATAAGATACAATATTTAAAAAAAAAAAATAAACTTAATATAATAGGGGGTAGTATGATAATTTGTGCGAGTGAGCGATGCGGTCCGCAATCAACAGAGGAGGAACGTCATGTGCAATGACCCGCCCAAGCGCCCGCAGCGAGGCCGTCGTTCCGCGCGCGCCCTTTCGATCCTCATATCACTAGATAATACGGGCGGGAATGGCGCGCGTGTCCGCGGGAACCGGCGCGAGCGCCTGTGCTGGCGACTGTACCTATTCAATAGACTCAAACGCAAGGAATAAGTGATGTGGAAGTTTGTAACGATTATATGTATCGATATAATTTAAGTCATGTTTTCGAGTTCTACATGTTTTATTAATAAGTTTATTTTTACTTTTAGGGTTAGTGTACAAATAAAATGTTTTAGATAATTTATAAATGAATGAATTAATGGTAGGCATATTAATATTATGGTGTAGTTTTATAAGATTCGTGTACCTGGGAGTATTGTACGAGTATTTTATGGCTTTATTTTGAATTATTTGTAATTTATTTATGTTTGTAGGACATGTGCTGCTCCACACTGGACAGGCATAAGTTAGGCAGGGGCGTGCCAGGGTGCGATAAATGCTAAGTTTAGTATGATTGCTAAGGCAAGATTGTCTATTTAGAACGGGACTTAAAGCGTTCAAGGCTTTTATACCCTTAAGATATAATTTAGATGTGTTCTCAGACCAGTTGAGCTTGGTATCTAATATGAGCCGGCCGACTAGGTGGACCGAAATCTGGTGAAAACCGCGGGAAGATGGATGCAGGAGGTGAGCAGCCAATTAAAGTGGCGCTCTCTAGGGGAGGACATCTACGGGCTAATGATGACGATGATGAAGTTCAATTTTGCCGGGAAAGTAAAACACCGACAATGTTTTTTTTAATTAGCAGGGATTCCCGTGCTCACTGGTTCAGATATTTACAGGTCGAGTGAGCTCGCGGGCGTTAACTAGCTAAACATAAAAAGTTATTCCATAAATCAAGACTTTATAACGTACTTAGCTTTATGGCGTGTATTTAAGTGATGGGCCGTAAACTGCGGCACTAGCGCGCGGAATGACCGAACTGCACAATAAAACGAACAACTTGTCTAAACAACTAGTCAAATATAACTACCGACTGGATCATAACTGAGGATGACTCACTCTTTTGTCTTAATATTTTATTGTATTGTTGATTGGTGCCGCCCCGCGTTCCATCACCAGTTACTCATTTTCCCTCGATTTTCTAAGAAAAAAGCGATCCCGTAGTTTAAGAAAAATGGTGTGTGAAAAATTTCATCCGAAGTGGTTCAGCCGTTTAGGAAACAATCACAACGTTTCACTTTGTGTTAGTATGTAGGTATAGTTGGTAGTTTATGTAGATACATTATATTGTAATATGAATATATACGTACGTGTATGTTTATCCATTGTCTAGTTAGTAATATTATAGGAAAACTTGATTACGTAGGTACCTCATTAGTAGGTATGCAATAAAGTTAATGTGAACCCCGTCCGTTACGATTTTGATGAATCCTCTCCATCCAAAGGTTGCCTGGAAGAGATCGCTCTTAGCAATAAGGTCGCCCATTGTTCCACACTTCTTGTAAATCGATGTATTCTTTGTAACTTATCTATAGTTGGGTAGGGTAGAGAGAGATAGAGAGGGAGAGAAGTATACTCTATTAGATTTGAATTCATCTTATAGCTTACTTATCTATTCCATTTTGCACAAACGGAATACTTTATCAGCATTATCTTTCTTCTTACGACTGTCTCATTCATAATGAACAAGTTAACAGTTAGATTTATATAGTGTACAAATAGCGCAAAATATATTCCCTGTACGGGTGTTGTGGAACGTTACAATTTTCATGACTCCTATGGTAACTCAAATGAAGGTCCGCTACAATTTGCGAAATGAAACAAAAAACTAAATTTAGTAATTAAACTAAAACTAAATAAACTAAATCTAAATAGTTAAGTTCTATCAATTGATCTCTATTCTATCGCACTACAACTGTTATAGGTGGCCAGCACAGAGCAATAAAGAAAAATACGCCTCGCCTCCAAATCGTCATATTTTTCAAAGCTCTGTGGTGGCGAGGCAAACGGCCAGATGTCATTCGTTCATATAAAAAGGACGCCGATTTTCGTCATCATAATAACGTCTTACCGTTAAAAGTGTCAAAGCTATAATAAACCTAAGGCTGTGTCCACTACATAGCAGTCTTCAAGAGCCGCCGGCGCCGCCCGACCCCGGGTTACTACACCAATAAAACAATATTGTCCCGCGCTATAAACACCCGCTAATTAACTTACAATTTAATTATCCCTCCAAAAATACGTGAATATTAAATGATACCCCGAAGTTGTCAATTAATTATTGATCTCGGGTGGTTATTGTTTATGTTTACTGAGGGACGGCCGGTGAGCGGTGAGCGGTGAGCGGTGAGCCTAGTCTGAGTTTGTTTTACAGCTTTCACGGTGTATGGTGAGTGATGCGTTTTTGTATGGTTTTACGATAAGCGCCCTTAGTGAGCGAATTGTGAACCACAGAATGCACGTGATTCTTAATACAAAAACGCATCACTCACCATGCACCGTGAGACGTCAAAGCTGTCGCGGAAAAGAGCGGTGAACGGTGAGCGGTGAGCGGTGAGTGGTGAGCGGTGAGTGGTGAGCGGTGAGCTGCCGGGAAAATGGTATTACTTTAGTCTTCCATTTTAAGGGTAGTTATACTTGACTTCTGTTTACTGGCTTATTAACTAAAAGAGGATTCAAAATATTTATTTTTTAATTGGTTAGTTGATTTCTATTCTTCAAAATTCAAAAGTCAAAGTGTTTAACAAGTGAAATTGAATAAAATTATTATTTATTATATATTTTTATTATTTATTTGTTTAATACATAAAGAAATACAACTGTTTGGTATAATATGCCTTAAACCTAGGTAAGGTTTGTCTAGACATATGGTTCTCGACAACTATCATCTAAGTAACCGGATTGAGTATCAGACTTACAAAACATACCAGGTAAATTAAAGGAACAAATAAACAAACAGTTGCGCGATGGCACAACACATATCTTGGCAGACGTCTGTGGGACGATCACGGAGCCGTAACCGCAATACAACAGAAGAAACTCCATTCCTAATTTGTAGATTTCTATAATAACTAAGCACTTAAACTACGTTTGACTGTTACATCTTTACAAGGTGTTTCTATAGGTTGCAATCAAAATCGGCGATCGCCCCAGCTGGTCAGCCGGTGATAGGCGGGTACCTACATTCCGAGCTCGCTGTTTATATCGCGCCAGTAGGGAAGCTATCAGTTATAGTGTGCCATAGATATGCGTGTGCGCACGCTCATATAGGATGCTCCATTTTATATTATACATATTATAATTACTAAGCAGATAAAATCACAAAGCATATAAGGTTATATTTTTCAGTGTCTCTAAAGCAAACAGAAGCCTGAGCAAACATCCCTTCTTTAAGTAAATAAAATCACATTTCGAAAATAGAAATCCATACATACGCTAGTTAGCAAAATTGGCTTCGTAGCGATCGCTACGCTCCGTAGCCATTTCGTAGCAGCTGCTACAACTTGTTCTTCTTTTAACGGTAAAGTGCTTGCAACTTGTAAATATTACAATATTGCGCAGAGTTGCAGTTTTAAATTTTCTTCCGTTTCTTTTTATTATGTTTCATTTAGTGATGAAGGTATATAATTATTATTGTTTTCCTAAAAGATGTTCATATTAATGTCTACGGTGGTGGTTTAGAAGCCATTTGTCCAAAAAGTTTATGGTTTTTTCGTACCAGGTTCAGTGGGATTTTTTGACTAAAATACAATAAATTTTACCATGAATTTTCGGGACTATGAAACATAGGCCTGGGGGCCTACCACAACCTCTTATAGCGTTATTACTTCAATCATACATTGAAAAATTACATAATAGTATGAATACAATAAGGTAATGTTGTTGACGCAGTGCAGTTTTGATGACGTCGAGTTAAATCATTCACTCAAATACATCATGTTGACACCAACTTGCGACAGTGATAACGCTATATAAAAATGAAGACGTCTCTTTCTCGCGCAGGAATACTTTATAAGTTCATGGTACGAATTCGAAGTAATATTATTGTAACCTTGAAGCATTGCTGTTACGAACCATGATTGTTTTGTATTAGTTTGTGGTAAGGGCCCAGATCAAATAATGTGAAATATATAGAAAACTTCTAGTTTAAACCATGATAATATTTATTCCCCCGAGGTCTGCGTCTCATTGCGTGCAGGCCGGGGTTAGCGAACGTAACTCGCTATTAAACCCATTAGTGGAGCAAGTGGCCTCGATATCGGCGCCCGCCGGGTGAGATACGGCTCTTTGGGAAAAACAAATGAACGCGGAATTGGATATACCATTTCCATCGTAGACCGCATCGTCACATTCCATCAGGTGAGATTACGGTAAAAAAAATTAAAAATATATATATAATTTTAGAATAGCTGTGCACCAGTTAGAGAAGAATGACTAATATATTTTCTAATATATGTTTTAAAACTTGATTTAATAGTACCTTTTAAAATGGTATAGCTCAAACCGCTCGATGGAGAGACATTTGTAGAATATCTTCTTTCAATGGCGTATAGAGCAATATTAAAAAAAATGATACTTCCATAAAAATAGTTATACATACACTAAACACACACTACTAATAATACACACATATAATAATTCTTCAAATTTAAATGGTTTAAGTATGGTTTACACTGAAATAAATTCCGTGGTAGAAGAAACTCTCTCAGGTAAGAGTGCCCCTTGCAAGTAAGATGTAGGTAAGAGTGCCTCTTAAATAAATAAAGAAATAATGAATAAAATAATTAACTTGTCAGAATATTGTGCTTAAGATATTACATTTTTGTGTTTCAAATATTCTACCGTTTCCGGTGTAAAAATATTGTTTGTGATAGAATCTAACTTTTACAGTAGGCATCATTTTAACATAATCATAACATTCTAGCAAGTAAGATGTAGGCAAGAGTGCCCCTTGCAGGTAAGAGTGCGTGTCTGCAGGGTACTGCGGCCCTCTGGTAACCGGCGCGTTTACTGCCGGCTTGTTTGTTACGTTCCGGCTTGATGTGCGCTTACACAATGTATCAGACTTTACATTACCTTTTTTATTACTATCTGAGAACATAAACGGAGCACTGTTTCTAAATTATTTATTTATAGAAAGCCTTAGAGGCCTTTTGTTTTTAAGTCGATCATTACGAGCTTTATTTATATTAATGGAATGATTAATTCATATACTCTGTAAGTTACAGCCTTACTGTCTCAACTGCAAAGCACAAGAAAGCAACTCAAAATAGAATAGTTGGTGTTTACAGTTTCATTGTATCACCGCGACTGGTGACAACTCCCTTCAGCTACACAGTACATTACGTGATCAGTAACTCAACTTTTAAAATGTTCATTTAAAAATTTTTATTGTGGTAAGCTGTGAGTAGAATTCAAAATATTTTTCGGGTAGAATGCAAATTAAACAAAAAAATTTAAAACTTGCTGCCAGCAAGGAGATCCTCTCGGTCCAGCTCTTTTTAGTTTAGGAATCGATCCGACAGATGATGCGGACCAAACGCGTCTCCTAGCATCTTCGGAGGCGGAGTCAGGTCACTGGCTCCGTGCCCTCCCCTCCGACAACTTGGCGACCGTCCTAGACCCCAGCAGTCTACGTGTAGCGGTGGGTTTACGTTTGGGGGTTGAACTGTGTGAGCCTCATCGCTGCCAGTGTGGACAGGGAGTGGACCAACTCGGACGACACGGGCTCTCATGTGTGAAGAGTGCCGGTCGGCTATTTCGTCATTGGGCCATCAATGATTTAGTCCAACGGGCACTCTCCACAGCATCCGTGCCCTCGACGCTGAAGCCGACTGGATTGCTGCGAGACGACGGCAAAAGACCAGATGGTGCCACCTTAGTCCCGTGGTGTCTCGGACGCACACTTGTCTGGGACGCCACCTGTGTGGACACCCTGGCACCATCTCACGTATCCAGCACGGCTCGTAGCGTCGGGGCCGCGGCAGAACAGGCGCAGCTACAGAAACGACGCAAATATGCACAGATCAGCGCAAACCACGAATTCCTTGCGCTGGCTGTAGAAACGCTTGGCCCGTGGTCGTCCGACATGAGAACTTTCTGCAAAGAAATTTCTACCAGATTGGTCCTCGCCTCGGGGGATCCCAGAGCTGGCACATACTTCGCTAAGAAGCTCAGCTTTCTGATTCAGCGAGGTAATGCTGCCAGTATTCTGGGAACCTTGCCACGCGGTGGTGAGTTGGATGGCGTGTTTATATTGTAAATTTTGTAAATAATGTTTTAGCTGTAGTTTTTTTTATATGTTTTGTTTTTGTCATGTGTTTTAATTATGGTTTTTAATGTTATGTTTTTATTGATATCATATATAAATCTATCCACCAATTAAACATAATTTATTTATTTGTTGCTAGAACCCTGCTTCCATCAGGATGGGTTGAACCCGAATTCAATATTTACGTCATAATATGAAAAGGCAGGTTGTAAACAAGGCTATTACATTATGTAGCACGATTCCAAACCCTACTTACATTTACATTCCTAGGAACATATTAAAGTTGCACAGCTTAAATATCTTCTCCTTAGTGCAAAATTGCAAAACTTTGCTCTGGGAGCAGTAAATACTCGAGAACAGTCCGTATTTGGCAGTATTTAGTTTCAGCTACAAAAACAGGGCTACCACGGCACGGCACCTTTTATTACCTACTGGTTCTGTGTGAACATGTTCTACTATTATTCAGGCTGTGTGTCGCCGCGTTGTTTAGTCGGTAATGAGTTCCACCGGTACACTCGCCGCGGATCCGGCGCGCCGCTTTGTGTACATCTCCCCGTTTACAAGTCCGCCATGCTTCCCGAACTTCAGCGGCTTTTAATACAAGTATTTAAGTTTCGGCCAGTTCTTAGTAAATAGTTCGGTATAAATTTAACAAAGAACCAAGATGAAAGTGCTCTACCTTTATAGTAAAGAGAACGTTGAACTTCGTCTGTACCTTAACCGAATCAAACGTCCTCAAGCCACGTCTGGTTTGTCTCTGGTCGTCATTACAGCTAATTACATAAATTGGTCTAACCCCAGTCAGGTTCATCGGCCTCTCTTTTCGTATTTTTTTTTTAAATTATTCTTTTTAATTCAGAACACTTATCTATCAAACTAGGTCACTACTTTAAGCGAAAATGGAAACTAGAAATGGAGATCAAACGTCAAAGGTACGCCATCTAAATATGAATGAGAGTCAAGTCGAGGGAATCGCGAGTGTCGCACACACAAACAGGTTGTTATTCCGATTTCAACAACCAGCACTGTATTTGTGCTTAGTGGTTTTTTATATGTACACCAGTAGTTAAAAAAATTATGTGGAGTATATTTCGACCTATGGAGCAGAAGCTTGCAAAGAGGAGGCACCCCCCTCCCTCTATAAAACCCCTCCCCCTACCCTGTTCCACTTAATTCCCCCTGTAACGGCGCGATCGCAGATAGCGCTGATGGAATCATTTGAATTTTAAATCCGCCGATACAGAGGAAGTTCCCGCTCGATGTTACAATCCAATTTTTAGAGATTGACCTTTCGGAACGAGTAATTCAATTAATAAGGCCTCCATTCGTTGATTTCGTTTTCCCAACGTATTTGTTCGTTTGATGAAGATGATGAAGGACTTGGTTTTTAAAATTTTATTAGTTCAGGAACTTACTGTTGGTTGGATAGGTTTAATGATTATAGTACAAGCAAGCTCGCAGCTGGTTAGAGAAAAAAAGAGCAGATATTATTAAATAAATAAATATGTGTGGACATTTCACACAACGCCATCTAGCCTCAAACTAAGCAAAGCTTGTACTATGGGAACCAGATAACTGATAGAATACTTAGATAGTTTTTTGTTTGTAAATACATACATAAAATACAATATAACACCCATTATTATTAGCATCACAAAATTTTATTTAAAAGAAAGTTATATACATCTTAGTTCTAATTCTAATTTAGAATGGGGGCGGTAAGGCCTGCACTGACGTCCCGCTTGGGGTGTATTGTGCATTTCCCCCTCCAGCATCTACCCACGCCAGCCCAGCTCCTTGAAATAACGGAGTGCGGCTTTGGGGTGCTGGCATAACTGCTCCAGTGTTGGCGTCGCAGATGGTGACGATGATGAGTGGTTACAAGGTTTATACGCTTGTCCACGCATTCCGGGTTTAATTCTTATCTCTTCCGTGGCCTCGCAGTGAAACATGATGTGAACCTCCTGCAGGCAGCCCCTACAAAGCGGACTGTCTGTTGCTCCAGTTTTATTCAAACGATAATATAATTGCTGCATTTGTATACATTTTTATAATGTAACTTTATTATCTTTGCATTAACTTGAATAATTCAATCAAAACTAAAAACCTTCCAATAAGTTACCTATCTATCAAAATATTCGATGCAGAATAAATTTATCGAGAGGTCCAGCCTGCCGCGCCCGTCAGGCGGTCGATTGACTCCCGTGATGTACCGCCGCCGCGCGACATCTATCTGCGGCGATATTTCACCCGGAACATGTACTCTGCTTCCATTCCCACAGTGCACTGTAATCTCGCTAGCTTGCACTTTGTACCCGATGATATAAAATGAGCCGCCACCCGCCGGTCGGTGATTGATTCATGTGGTTCGCTGCCCGTTCCCGCCGTCTCGGCACACTCGTAATTATCTACGGGTGCACAACTGCACTAGAGCTACGAAGCGCACAGCTCTAGAATCTGGACGTAATTTGAATCATTTTTCAATTAGGCATAAATGGCGTTGTTGGACAGTCAATACAACAAATTGAACCAGTTTATTTCGCTGTAAAGATGGCTCGAGCCAAGTTTTTGTAGAGAAAGTAACAATAAGTAAGAAGTATTCGTGCGAAACAAGCAAAAGAGAAGAAGAAAAAGGAGATGAAGAAAAAGAAGAAGAAGAAAAAGAAAAAAGAAGAAGAAATGAGACACTCGTTATCGTTTTAAAACGTTTAGTTCAGAATTATACAGATGTACTTCACAATTCCTATATTTATACGTAGATGTAATACAGCGGGCGGTCTCCAGTGGCCCCGTTTTAAAAGACATTCGATAAATAATCTGTAGCGTAACAGTTTAATCACCTCGATGAGAGGAGCGCGATTGCTCTTTTATTGCCTCATTTTATCTTTCGTTGTGATTTAGCGCGCGCCTCGCAACCCAGCAATGTTACACGGGACGACAAAATTTACACAGTTTGAAACAGGAACCGGCAATAACGTTGATGGCCTATACGGCTTAGTAGAAGAAGAAGATATCTATACGTATACAGTATAGAAGATTTAAATAATTCGAAATATAACTCATTCGCTATTTGAAGTCACAAAATAATATCGTATATTTTCATACGGCCCCGTCAAAAACTCGAGCGAAATAATTTAGAAACAGAATAATCCATATATACCGAGATAAAATAAGAGATGAGCTAGCAAGGAGAGCGAGAGTTAGCTTGATTTATAGTATAAGATCCGACTCATTTATATTACTTGTTATCATCTCGGGCACGGCTACCTGGGAGCTCCAAATTTCACGTATTCACGGGAGAAGTGACATGGTTGCACACGTTATAACTCCGGGCTGCGGTTGCTGCTAATGAATACTCCAATTACTTATCATAATTATTAATCGGTCATCTGTTACTCCGATAGCGACAGCGCTGAAGGCACTAGGTAGTAGGACTTTTCTGCAAAGTTCGTCTAGGTAGGTACCACCGCTTTGCCAGTTATTCTGCCGCCAACCGTACTGTGCAAGCACTACTGTGTTTTGGTTTGAAGGGCATTGTACCTAGTGAAATTACTGGGCAAATGAGACTTTATGACCTCATTACACAGTGTAGTAATCTGATTACTAGACTGTGTGATGTTTCAGGATGACGTGCGTAGTGGAGTGTCACGCGGAACTTTATTATTTTAAAACTCCAAGTAACACTGCAACTGTTATGGGCGGCCGTGTCGCTTAACTTCAGGTGAACGACTAGCTCGTCACGTCATTCATTCACATGAACCAAAACTTTTATTACGTAGACCAATTTTAATTCAAGTGCAATTATTATTAAAAATAAAATGATATGCGTATATCACTTAGAGCATTTACGTTTAAAGAAAGTGATTTCATGACGGCCGTCTTGAAACCCGGCTGGTTGGAGCTTGGTTTAAAAATATAAAGATTATTTCTGCTGGTGACACTTCGGTTGGGCGTTTCTCTTGAATAGAATATCGAAATATATTTTTTCCTCTCGCGTCGCGACGGATATTGGTTTAGATATCGTAATCGATTCCTAGCAAAAAGGATTCTATAAAATGCGTAGGCTATTTTATATAGCAGAATGTTACTTAAGAATATTATGTATATCAAAATCTAACAAATTTTGATACGAACCTGGCCATGTTTCAGTTTTTTATGCTATTGCCGTGTAGATTGTTTCTCTCTACCCCTGGATGTTGTAGGAGTCGACTGAGAGAAAAATAATTGTATTTAATACGTCAAATATTCTGATACAGCAGACTGGTCATGGTTAATTCACCGACAAAGATTCCCGAGGAACGTTGACGTCTGAAGCTAAATTATTTAGTAGCACAACCGCAGACATGTTGCTTCATACCTGGCGGGATGAGAGTAGTTGGATGGTAAGGTAAAACCATACTTATTGTCTTGTGTGACACAAAGCTTCAGTCTATCCCGCTCGTCCAGCTACAATATACCACCTCGCGGGTGTCACTCATACATCAGGAACACGTGAGGAATGACGAACTGGTCCAAGTGAGAGCACATCAAACTGTACTTGTTTGTTGTTCGAGCGTTTGAAGCAATTAGCGATGTGTGCTGCTATCGTGCCCATATTAACGACGTGAGGCAGTAAGGGCGCTCCGTACATAATACGCGTGATCGTGGTATTAGCTTTTGTAAGCCTGACGAAAGGTAAATATTGTTGTAGTTACCTTTTCTAATATATGTACATGGGTTCTAGTGTCAAAGTTTCTAAACCATCATAAGGCTTTCTGACACACGTGCCAGAAAACGTCAGCGCTCTGTTTGTGAACCAGTTTTTAGTGGCGAACGTACAAGAGGCACTACGTAGTCGTACGTAGTGCCTCTTGGTTGTATTTTTGTACAAAACAAGTGACAGTAAGCCTTTTTTTTGACACCTTTGATGTGGTGCTACTGCAAGTTGTACTGTAGTGCCTTCTATGTCGGCAGGCAAAGACACGTTTGATAAGTCCACAGCGCATCCGTTACGAGGGAGCCGCAGTTAGGGGCGCCATAATGAACCCTCGACAATGTGTGTATGAAACCTTCAACTATGTTTCGAAATACCAAATTGTATTGCGAAAGTTATATTACTTTAAGTGACAGTAAGATCTTAACTACATGCTGCATCATCCGTGCTGTCCGCCCGGCGCGCGCGCCGGCATTCTTCGAAGGTGATGGAACGCGAAACAAGAACCTCAAGATTCATTGTAGATCTCATTCGAAGTTCTATTTTTGAACATATAAGCTTTTATAGAAGTGAGGATCAAAAGTGTTATATATGAGTGTGCATGCTAGTTGGATAAATCTGTTAATGGAACGTACAAAATAACCTTCCATGAGATGATCTGGAACCTGATTAAAATTAATACGCAAAAAATAAAAGCCGGCATTAATTTTTTCGATATAAAAAAGTATTAAAAGTCTGTGTGCCCAATCGACGAGTCTGTATCCTGTGTTTGAAGCCTGTTTGGCCAGATCCATCAGGGATACTGTTATTTATTTTCAATACTTACTCAAGCTCTTTGATCAGCTTCAAAAACAAAAATTCGGGAAAAAATCTGTTAAAATGGGTCGGAAGAAGCGGTAATAGGTAATAATATTTTATTTACTTTTTCTAATGACTGGACCAAGGAAGTTTCAAAGTATAAAATATTCTTTGGACTGGACTCAATAGACTTACATCATTTCTGTAGCAGGTGCGTGGTAGCGAGTTACATTGATAAACAGATATTTTGAAGAAGTGACTAATAGTAAGTAACGAATGACGCTGGCTAAGAATAAAGAAAACATTACGCGAAGGTCTCGAAACTTGCTGATTTCAGTGAAAATGTGTCAGCAGGTGTCGCCACCCCTAAACCATAAGGGCTGCCGGTATTAACGCCGTCGGAGATTTATGGAGTAGTTAAAGGTTAAAGGGTGTCGAGACGTGCGCTGCATTCTCTTAGCGCTACTCACGGCGTTATAGGTACCGTACTATAGTTGAAAAATAAATGAAGAAGCATGAAACCATGACTGAAGCCATACTATAAGAAAGTGGCACCGCATTTAAAAGCGATGTCTTCGTGATGCACTATTATGCAAGCGGTTTCAGCGTAATTCGTAGAAAGCGATATATTTCCATCACGCTGGTTCGGAGCGCTGCGGAGCGAGCGGCGCGAGGACTTTATTATAATTGGTTTTGAAACGGTATTATTTAAGGCGGTCGTGAATTTATATCCCACTTCGGAAATCTGACGTAACTCTTCCAGTAGGTATCTAGTTAACCAGTTAATTTGACTTATCCATTACTCAATAAGGGTTCGTTCATAAATTTATTTTTATTTTTATTTTATTTAATCCTTATTGAGTTTCGCCATCACTGAGGATCTGTGGAGTTGCGCTAAACTAAGCATTGATTTAGTAATCTTATCCCGATTAATATACAAAAAAGTGACCCATTATGTTTGTGTGTTTGTTCCAGCAGGAAAACATATAGGTTGCGGGACATCTCTCCAGAAACATTACAAATAGAACTTCATAATCCGAATGAAACTTGGAAGCTCCGTTCCTCCGCCCAACTCATCCTCACGGAACTTTTACTAAAATCGTCAACAAAACTTCATATACGAAGAACATAACAGAAACTCCATATTTTGCACTCACAGAATGTAGGACTCGCGCGATTCACTCTGCTTACAGGAGCAGTATTTTTATCTTCCTCGTAAACACGAACAGTTGTTTGAACAAACAGAACTTTAAATTAGATTCAATAAAAAACTGGCGGATTGTGAGATCTGGTGAACACTGCACCGGTGCGGGTGAAACTGGTGATAGATTTGTTTTGACTTGTTCTTCTTAATGGATATGTTTACAGAAATGAACATTTTGAACTAGATTTAAGCTTCATTTTATTTATATGATATTTGATAGTTTGAATACATTTTGTAGTAAAAAATGCTTTAGATCGTGATTTGTGATCAATATTAGAACCACAGAGCTATGAAACAAATGTCGCTTCGCACTTAGGGGGAAGCGTTTTTTTTCTCTGTGATCAGAACTAACCTGATAGGTATCTAAAGTTACAATTCTACCTTTACCACAAGGTGTGTTCGGCATCGACGGTAAGTAACTGTTGATGTTTCTGATGAGTAAAGGTGCTTCATCAGATGGCTCTTCTGCTTGCCATAATATATAAAGATGCGTATCATCCGAAAACCAGGCAGATACGCAAAATATTTTTGATTTTTCTAGCAGTATGGCCTGCTAAAAATGCTGGTGTGAGTTCGGACATGACAGTGATCTCATGTCCGAACTCACACCAGCATTTTTAGTCACGGTAGCTTAAGTAAATCATATCTCGGCTTGAGGGATGGATGGATGCGGGTTCAATCCCGCTCGTGATTCTAATTTTTCCTTTACAAATTAATCTGTATACGCAAAATATACAGTAAGCCAAGTAACAACCATACTTAGCTAAAGTAATAACAACGTTGATACGACGATGATAGAACGATACCCTTGTGCCGGGCCGTGCCGCAGCCGCGCGCCTCACGCACACCGGAAGCGGATGCCCTAATAAATACAATTTGCGGTAGTTCAGACATTAATCATAAGCTATCACAGTATTGATTGGGCATATTTAAATAAGGTAATATCAATAACGATAGATTTATAAAAAACTAATTTTCTATTTTCACCAAATGTACTACTGTAGGTTTTATGCGTGGTGAGTATGGCAAACCGTCGTATGATAAGCGTCCAAAGTGGCATTCTTATGGGGGAAGCCTGTGGTCAGCAGTGAACGTCTTCCAGCTGTTGATGTGGTTAAATTGTTTTTTTTATATAATTTTATAGTTGTCACTGGAAGATCTAAAAACTGATAGGTATTCCACACTATTGAGTTGAGACATCATTATAATTTACAAATAAGTAAAGCAGATTTCAGAATAGCTAGGTAGATCAAAATAGCGAACCATGTAGCAGAAATAATTTGGTCACAAGGAAATTCCTCGAATAATTGGCCCTCCTCAGCGTGTCCTCGCCCGACTATCTATCGGGGAAACAACAACGTTATATTTGACAGTAAAGTTTTATTTGTAATTTTGTAACGTACCTACCTATAGTTACAAAATCCAGGTAATATCCAATTATAAAAGTATCTAAAATAAATACTCTTAATTAATCTTCGAAATGTAAACTTCATTATTACATGTAGTATAACAGTTTAGTTTTACAGAAACTGTAATAACTATGTGTACGTTGAGAATGAGGAAACGAAACCTCCCGCGGAGGCCCGCGCCGCGTGTTATCGACAGCTCCACACGCACCGACGCGCCACGCGTGACGACGGACGGTCCCTCCTCCTCCACTCCTCCTCGATACACTTTGCAACTAATTTGTCCATTGTAAATAGTTGGTGTCAGCGGCAGCGGACGCGCCCTGGAACTCACTGACAGTGAGTAAGCTGCAGAGGGGCATATTAAGTCGCCCACGCGGACACGCTTACACTATAACTGTGTAGGGACATGCTTCACGTCACGCTGTGCGTTCATACCGATAGATTTCGAAAAATTTACGATGTAAATTGCATTTTCCCCGAGTATGGCGACGATGATGAGAAATCTATAATGTCATTCTAAAAAATGGGTTAAAATGAAACAAACAATACAACTGAATTGAGAGGCTCTAACTTTAATGTAGTTGGTTTAACTTTCATGTAGTTGGTTGTCCGGGAAACATGCACCACGTCAAAAACAGAATCTGCATCTCAAATACTACACATGAGTTCCTATTTCTTTCGTTCGTAATGGCAAATTGCGTGCGCTGCACCTAATTTAAAACCGGCTTTTATAAGGAAGATCCTTATCTTCGCTCTTTTAGTTACATCTATTCGACGCAGGTTTAGATAGTTCCCACTCAGATGGAACCAAACAAAAGCAGCTCTCTCATGAATCATAGATTCAGATTCTCAGCACGCGTTGTCCGCGCCGTGGCGTGCTACCGATATTATCCAATCGTCATAAAATACTAAACGTTAGCTTGACAGCTGCGTAATATATTCCACATCGAGGGGCCATTAGGCGCGATTCAGTGCAAGAAACTTGCACAATAGCGGGTGATTTGTATGCAGAGCGACGGACGAGTTCGATCGCGGCTCGCGTCGACTCTCGCTAACTTACTCGACGGCAATATTGTAAATGTCTCGCCTAATGTTACACACTAACTCGATAAATGAGCGAACAATGAGCTCACAAATTCAATTTGTTAATAAACTAATTAAACTATTAACATCTTTCTACGCACGTGGCATCTCTTGTGTTAAGCTGTTAAGTAAATTAATTAAAACTAAACGAAATTTTAGTATTATGTGTTGAATTTTGATGATTACTATTACCACCTAGGTACCTACCTATTATTCTTTGTACTATATAGTTTCTATAATAACTCACTAAATTTGCTTGATTTTGTTTTATTTTCATAATCTGTGTTTAATGTCGCGATGTCTCGTGTGACCTCGATCGTTACTGTAAAAACGTTTCCGTGTTAAAGTAATGGTAAAATTCAGTAGAGAACTACATTATTTATTATTGTTACGCCTACTCACAGTCCCTTTGACAAACAATACGGATTCTATGTAGGCCCAACTATTGGTTGCTTACCTATCGACCGAGTTCTCAGATTGATTGCAAAATACAAAATGATAAATAGAATCTGAACAGCCGAGATAGGTATCTCTCGAATTACGACAAGTTCCTGACAACAGATGAGCCAGAGGAACAAGAGGCTTAATTAAATCGCGGAACAATTAAAACTTGGTGAACCAATCGCAAGTTTCTTGTTTCTTTGTTTGTCGATGATTACTTGGGAACACGTGTCGGCGCGTGTGCCGGGAACTGAAGCTGGAGGCCTCTTGTTACTGACATACCTACTACACTGTGTACACTACACCCGCGTTGTTACAATAAGGTGACATCTTGGAGAGTTAGCGAAATTAATGAATCACAATAACTGCGAAAGGATCTCAACCAGTATGCATACTGTCTATTGAGATATTATTATTCCTATTTGTGTTTGATTAACTTTTAATTGAGTCGTCGATATGAAACAGAGGCAAACATTCCGTTTGTAAATGAATGTGTAGCACAGAGTGTTGATGTTGTCGATCGGCCGAACGGAGCGCGGGTTGTTTGTTCAGGACGGTCCCGTGACGTGCTCCGTGATCGCTCGCGGCACCGAACAGGACGCCAAGTCAACGCTCCGGAGTACACTCCCCCACTCGGGGACCTTTGATTACATTATTTATGGAGACTGCTACCTGGACGAGTATGAGTAACGTTGCCTTGGCCGGCTTGTGCGGACTACCGAATCTATTTAAGGGTTTTTGGGAGATTTTCCCTAAATAATTCCAAGTACGCTGAAGGATGTTGGCTGAATATATGTTTATGTTCCAGTTAACTAAGTGACGCTATGTATCAGGCCAATGAGGCTGAGTTCTCGGCTATTTGATTTATCTTCTGTCCTTTTCATTCATGTTTTATACCAAAATGTGTTGTCTCAATTGAAAAGGCTTGGGTTGACGAGTCTCTAGGTCTTGGCTTAAGCTATTGTATATTAGATAAGCAATTTGTGTTACTTCTATGTTCATTAAATCATTTCCTTGATTTAATAGCATTTCCACAAACTTCTGAGATATACAAATTAATTGTATTGTCTAATGCTGATATACGAGACCAATTCCATGCTAACTTTGTAACCGTTACAACAATGAGAAAAGGTGAAAGGTTAAAGAGGCTAAAGACACGAACAGCCGCTTGGAAGGCGGTTCCAAAAAAGGTGCTTGGATGCAGACGGGAAGAGTCGTTACGGGGATGAATATAAAGTGCTATTCGCCCGTACCTAGGTACCGCTCGCGCGTGGGGGAAACTGCTGAATTGAAGATTAATCACATCCCGCCATAAAATGCCTAATATTTTACTAAACGTATGATTTTTACATATAAATAGCTTGGTCCCACAGTACCTACTGGAGCAGAAGTACGCCGGTATGAGAAGAAGGCAAAAGCGTAACGCTAAGGAATGCTATGTATTTTGTTGGCTGGTAATTAGAGTGAGAAATAATGAAGCAATAACGTGAAATAATCGAGTTGCGTGCTACTTTATTACTTTTCCTGTGAGGTGCCGAGGTGTTGGCTAGATCGCTTCGCTGTGACGCGCGCCCGGGCCCAGGGCACGCCATGCTGATTAAGATACATTTTGTAAAATTAAATTAAAGAAAGTGCGAGACAGCAGCATTTCAATATTATTCACCTTCTTTGTTCAGTACTTCCTTAACTCCCAGATAATATTAAAGTACCGTAGGTGGGAGATAAACACAGAGCACGCCTGGTGAGCGGTCTCCGTAGCCTGTAACATAACACATTCCACTGTTGCGGCTGCTCTACTGACTACTTTTCAAAGTGCTGCATGTTGCAGCTCGTGTGCTGTTGCAAGAAAACATAACCAGATAGAAACTTATTCATTTCACAGTTTTTGCCTGTGTTAATGAGAATCACAACCCGGGTTGTTACGTGACCTTGAAATAATGAAAAGTGGAAGCTACACGTGGATAATATTTTATACTATTCCGTTTTCATATTTATTCATTCACTCCCAGGTCATTGTACCGATACACAATTATGTCTTTGAAGTAGGTAGGTACCTACTTACTGAAGGAGTACCGCTATATTAATATGAAAAGGTAGTTTGTATACAAGTAGATTATGGCTTCCTGGGGGGTAAAGCTCTCTTTTTGGCGATGACAGCACAATAAGAAGGATTGCTCTTTGATCGCGCGGCTTCGCGGCGTTACTGTCATACAGGTACCTTGTAGTCATTGAACTCTGCCTGCGATACGCCTGCGGTGTCGCGCTGTGTTACGCATGTGGGATATCGTGGCTTATTTTAGAATAAACTTTTTATACTCTTTAGAATTTGTCTCTCTGTTTTGTGTAGGTACCTAATACCTATAAAAGTCACCAGCAAAGGGCAACAATATGGGGAATTATCCTTACGTATACTTTAATTGATTAGAGTTAGTTCAGCGAGCTAGTATTAGCTGCTCTGGCGAAAAATTCAAAAATGTTCCCTATTGTTCACTTTTTTGCAGATTATACTAACATTTAGTGAACTCACAGGTAATAACAATATTTAGTGAACCCACTTTATTCTACCTAAATATTGTAAGTTTTTTCCTGGATTTCTATTTATAGAGTGTGTGATTTCTATTTTCTGATGATCTCAAACCACAGCTCCCTTGAGTGTAGAGCCGTTATCAGTGAGCCGCTCTCCGTGAGCCATGAGCCGTGAGCCATGAGCCGCGGCGGAGCAGTAGCACGGGGCTTGCCCGCCCGTCGCCGCCCGCCCCAAAGGTGGCTCTGTACTACTATGCTACTTAACAATCAACAACTACCGTACTCTTAACATAGCAGGCAGATTGCTATAACTCTAAGTATGTATGGAATATTATAGTAAAATCAGATTCTATAATAATATTGTGTATCACTGCGTATGTCTCCCGCTACAGAGGTTTGTGTACAACCAGCACTTGGCCGCGGCCGGCGAGCGCGCGTAATGGATGGGTCGGTTGACGGCGGCAAAGGCCGCGGCGGAAGAGGGATACGCTCGCATTTCATCATCGATTTCCCAGTTTGTGGCTTCAGTAGTGTGAATGATTGAACGCGTCGCCGGATTGTATATAAATCTCTAAAAATGAGATCCGGATTTATCGTTTCTGCAGCTTATCAACAGCAGAACTCCATCCGCTATGAAATAGCATGATTTAGATTTTTATACATTCATCCATGAGTAAAGTATCTTTATAATAAACCGAACTTTAAACTTGTCATTGCAATGTTTAATAAAGCATATTAATGATGTCATTAACTGACTGCAGTAAACTATATACTCCTGTAACTGTTATTGCAGTAACATAATTTAAATATTTGTATTGTACAAAGTTCTCGCGCCCGCGGGTGATCACAGCATATGTAGATTTGTAGTATCTATCAAATCAGTGTAGGTATAACGAATTCATAAATTGGTTGATGTTGATTTGTTTTGGCAAATAATACAGAATACTCACTGATCACATTGCGCACTGAACTATAATACAGAATACTTATATATATATATATATATATATATCTGTGTTACTACTACATGATTAGGTACCTATAAAAGTTGCGCATTGCGATTATATACTAAGTTATGGGTGCGGATATGTTGCAGGCCAAATAGGTTTTGAGAGGCCCAGCCGCAGCGAGCGAGGCCGCACTACTCGGAATGAGGCGCCAGAGGTAATTACTTGGTGAAGAGTAATGAGCTCGCCTCTAACTTATCTTCCATCCGGCCGCGGGTCGCCGCGCGCCGAACCATCGCCTCACTTCACTTGATGATTACTACTTACGTTGTATTCATTATAATTCTGGCACTCAGGGGCAGCACAAACTAAGTAGAGGATACAAGACTGGCAGATTGCTTGCTACACAGAGTTTAATATTATTCATACAAAATTATTTTGATATTCTAGCTAGATAATAATAGCGTAGGCCGGCCCCCCACTAGGTGGACCGACGACCTGGTGAAAGCCGCGGGGAGCCGATGGATGCAGGAGGCGAGCAGCCGCTCTAAGTGGCGCACCCTGGGGGAGGCCTATGTTCAGCAGTGGACGTCTTCAGGCTGTTAATGATGATGATGATGATGAATAATATACCGAATCCAGAGTAATATTGAAGTTTTGGAATAACATAGTCTGTGTAGGTATAAGTTTTGGAATACAGTTCGATAGATTTTTATTAATTTTGCGTTATTGGGATGTTCTTTCAAAATTATTATTCAATTGAATATTGAGTTAAGTGCGTAAAAGATAATGTTAATAAAAAGAAAACAATGATGGAAAATTTTAGCTAATGAGATCTTAATTACAGTAGCTATTTTTCTTGATCACGACGAGACGTCAAAGAAAATTATTTTTTTAATCTTTCATTATTTTCGTTAGTACGCTTATAGGTAAAATCGAACAAAGTTACCAGAAATAATAAAATTACCTATCAGTATATACTAGACTTATAGGTTAGAGAATAATATAAAATTGCCAGTTTGATGCAATAGTTGAAATATCTCTCAGGACTATAATCAAAACTGGCTGCGATCGGTTAACTTCTTGCTTCCTTCTCGTTTAAATTATTATTAAAATACCGATTTAAGTCCAGAAAGCGCAATCCTCCTCCAGAAGTACTAAACATTCCGCCATCTTAAATTAATTCCAACACTCAATTCGCAATCTTGCGCCTTTCTCTGAAATGGATTAAAACGGTCGAATCCGGCAATCTACGGGGTTACTCACTCCACGGCATAATAGGGGCAAATTAAATTATGTGCAGAATCCCCGGGGAAAATAAGTATATTGTGTTATTATATCCTGTCTTCGCAAATGTTATTCATCTCTGCATAAGTAGACACGAGAGAGATGTATCTGGAATTGGTGAATAGAACATAATGAGTCAGTTGGTTGCCTGTTCTATATTTATACTGGTATCACTCTGTTAGGTCACAGCCTGCGGTATCGGGAGGACTCTTTATTGGTTTGGGTTAGACGTATGTGATGAAAGTATTTATTCTGTTTCTCTGAGGCTTTTGCGTATGGAACTGTCTGTTGTTTCGATATTTGTAACCATTTCGTTTCAATTCACTATTATTGGAATAAACTAAATACTGGAATTGTATGTTCGATAAGAAATAATAAACATCACGGTGTAATGGATAAGTTTAGTATGAAATTCTGACACCAGGGCTGACCAGTTGCCTACACAAGCGAGCTAATTTTTGGCGGCTTAAGGATTTTGACTGTATGACATTGCATGATTATGTCCCGCCTCCTTAGTCTGCACGTGTCCCGTCTCCGAGTCCCGACCCGCAGCCGCCGCCGCCGCCGCGTGCTGTCAATAACTTACGAATGTTCAGCTCGGACTGATCGCTCGTCTCATCTGCTCGGAATGTTCCTCTACGTTCACGTCGAGCAGATCCATGTGATTGGCGTCTGGAACACAGAACCGTCTGGAGTCTCTGGAGATGCCCCGTCTTGTCATAATCATGGTCACTTATATCACACTCGTATACAATATTCGAATCAATGCTAGCATCCACGTTGATTTGAACTCTATTTTATTTATGGCTGATGCCATCGTCACTGAAAGCTTATTATAGTATTGCTGACTGGCCTCGGCTTCACGGGCTATCTAAACCATCCACATGAAAGCACACAAAATAAATTCATTAACATCAGGTATTTATGTGTACCTAATGTGATTTGACTAGACTTTAAATCAACACTGGTAAAGAGCTGTCTAGTGGTTATCTACAAAACTTCTAAGGATATTATTTAATAACAAGCTTTAGTTTAAGTTGTGTTTCTGTCAAAGAAACGTACGGTTTCTTATAGTTGATTTAAACGGAGATGATATGCATGCCGGCGGGTACCCATCTCATTTTGAAGAATGCACTTCTTAAGAACGTGATCTGCGATCACAAAAAGTAGCAATATTTTCGTGTAATTTCCCTTTATATCGAGACGTCAATACGCTTTGGTATGCTTTGTACGTGTATCAATTATTATGATAATATGTTATGACATGTTTATTCTTAGTTTCAATAAAAAAAAATAGACGAAATGAATCGAAACAATCATCAATATCAAGCACAATTATTATTCTAATCGTAAACTTTGTCTTTGAATTAACTCTTATAAACATTCATCCAAGCGTCAATTTGTATAGTTTTAATGAAAAAACCCTGCAGGAGTACGAACTCTGATTTCCTTTTCCTGTCTTTACTTCCGGCGTCAGTGCCGACGCCGAGAGACGCTCCGGCCGCGATAACGGTCGGCTGTCCGTTGGACGCGCGCCAGCATACCGTGGTGACGATATCTCGACTTGACATATTTATTATATTATATTGTCTACAAAGATTTACCACATGGTCTTTATTTAAAGGGAATTGTAAACAATGCGACATATAATTTAAATTAGCTCTGAGTCGACGTCGATGATATACATAAACACTTAAATAATTATTCTCAAAACAAAATACTTATAAGAGGATAGCGATTCTAGGTTGTAAAATGATAAGAGCATAAATGTATCAAAACACTCACAACAATAAATTTTGTTTAATAAAAAGCAATAACCATTAAATCTCAAAAATTAAGTACATAAATAAAGCGGTAGAGTTTACAAATGGCTATTCACCACAGGTCCTCCACATCGTGACTTTTTATCCTCATCATAAGCAAGCCGCCCGCCCGTCTAGTAGCCAGACACTAATAATGTAAGCTCGGCGACATTCGGCGAACATTACGCTAGCTGTGTGGTTGTCGACTCTAGCAATAAACTGTATCTACCCGCCGCGGCCGCGTGCACGGAGTTAATGCTGTGGAACTGTACCTACCAGATGTGCAGCGATGTTATGAGACATACGCATATATAACTACATCTCATATATCTTTTTAAATGTGTAATGCTGAACGTATCTTTTACGGCACAATAACGAGACAAGGCTAATATAGCTGGACCTTAATGGAGGCACTGACTGGTCACGTGTCGCGCATCGCTAGACAATGATCTTTGACGACGTCTGTCCCGCCCCAAGGTTATTGTTCTGATAAATTCATACAAATTATACTTAAAATGGTTTACAAAAATAAAGTATGCAACGTGGCGTGTTGACCATTATTTTAGCAATTTAGCTCATAAATGTAATCCTCCGCGTTTGACATGAACGTTGTCATGAACGTTGTGTTCAAATCCGCCGCAAAATGTATCAACATCGCTCACGTGTACACGGTGCTTGGATTATATTTTGCTATAATTGCGTGTCAACAGCACAAATAGCGGACTTTAAAATTAATTAGTTTTGATATAACTTTAGCTGACTAGTTAAATTAAATGCGGTAAAATATAATTTAGGATTTTTTTTATTCTGTATAGCCAAAGCATTAGACCACTCTCTCACCAGATGGAAAGTGACGACGCAGTCTACCATGGTGCATGCTTGCCTAGAAGATACCTGTTCACTCTAGATTTGAAGACTCCCAAATCATAGTTGGAAACAAGGAGGCTAGCTGACATTGTCTTAAAATGATTAATTTGCGTATGTCTAGGATAATGTAGCACAGCTGCCTAGTTTCACTACCTACGGGGAGAGATTCCGCATCCATTCATCCCTTTCGCAGTACGAGGCACGTGGCAGGCAAGTCGGAGCTCGAACCGCGAATAGTGAGCGTAAATATTGAGACGCTATTTAGTACATTTCGCCAACGAGCAAATAAACAATTTCTCACTTGAATAGAGAGTCTCTAGCGAAGGTATTGTTCTCATTCCGTACAATGTTTACGGCTCTATGAACATAATCCATTTATTTGTCCGATGGGCAGAGGGCCTGTTGGTAGCAGCTCTCCTTGTAGTCATTATCTGTCTCCTAGTTTATGTAGTCCTAGTAACGACGATTCTAGGCTCGTCTCTCTCAGCTGTCCCTTTCTTAAAAGGCTGTGCATATAGAAACCTATTTCCTTGTAAAAGGGAGACTATTAAATGCAACAATGCTTTATTATTTCGAGTTGTTGACATTATGGCGCTGCTGCATAAATTAAAAGTCGGTATTTACAATAAAATTATCTATGTATATAATAATTGATACTTTTGATTGCAGGTATTCAATTAACTCCAATGTTATAGTACTTTGAAGAGCAGAACAGCATGGTGGTAATGACCTGTGCTTACCTTTGTGGGAAGCGGTTATTGACCCAGACTAGATTGTCTTCAATGTCAAAAAGTTTGTTTTGTTATGAAAATTTGAAGCAAACATTCCCGAGAACGCCTCCGCTAACACGTTGTTTATTAATACAACAATTATTATTCAAGCACTTCTTAGAAGCTTCATAAGCGAGTCGGAATAAAAAATGATTTCCACTCCACGAGACATATCCGCTCTATATAAGTCGTCACGGGTTCGTCTATCTGTAACCGAACAACGTTGATTAAATGAATAGGAAAACATGAATCGTACATTCCGCATTCAAGTCGGTAAATAGTATGTAAATTTCCTCCATTAAATCAAAGGGTACCTGGAAGAAACTATTCAAACAAACCCGTTTATAATTCCCTTTTATTAGTTGGTATGTCATATTATATAATATGTTTAGAAAATTACGTCACAGCCACAGGCAGTGTCAGGACTCCTTGTATACAAGGTGACCTTGAATTAGTATGTTATCCCGGAATGGGGGGACTGGGACCATGATACCCTACAAGTTGTAAAAGCCTTACTTGAATCTGGGTGTTTCAAAACCTCCATGGTAATAAATAAATCCAGTCGCAAAATTGCACGTGCGATCGCTACGAGAATTAAAAAGATACTATAAATTCATTTCTAAACCCAGGTCGTTAAACTCATTCATGTATACTCGGTCAAGGACGAAGTTCAACCACCCAGCTGCGTTAAGGCAATTTACGAACGTAAACTTTACATGGCATTTCTTCAATGAAAAACTATTAATTTAATAAAGTCGTAAAAGAAACATTGTCTCCTTGGGGTGTAGATTTACCCCCTCGGGATAACATACCAATTCAAGGTCACCTTGTATACCTGCTCAAAGTAAAACACAGCATGTTATTTACGCTGAAAGCACCAAGTGAGACGGTGTATCATCAGTCGCGGTGACGGATGGTGCCACCTCATCATTGGCATTATATTAATCCGGTCAGTGACGTGACGGGAGGAACATTCGCTGAGCGCACAACACAGCGCTTGGCTCCAGTGGTCCGGAAATCGGGCAGTTCATTAATTAAATGTATCCATTCGACGGCCTCCATAGCGAGGTGGTCAAGCTGGCGTAGGCTCATAACCCGGAAGCAGCGGGTTCGATTCCCGCAACAGGACAAGTATTTATGCACAGGAAAAAAGTGTTAATACTGGTTCTGTGTCTGGATATTGTGGGAACATGGTCCTTGTAGTTCCTGGGTCCCTAGATACAGGGAATCCTAGTTAGAGTTCAGGATCTATGTATGTGATCATTGGGGTGTCTCAGGAGCGCGTTATCTTTCACTTCTGTTTAGAGAGAAGTTATAATATTAATTATCAGTAGTTCTGGTGATTTTTCATCCAAACATTCGCACTATCTTTTATCTCAGTACCTAGTCGAACCATTTCGTTCAATGTTTATACAGCCATAGTCTCTCGCATACCACGTGTAGCACCAGCATACATTTTTTACTCTGTGGACGATATAAAAGTATCGTCGTTGCCGTTGTTTTAATCCGGTTTAACCGCTTTTGTATTTCACCACAAAAGTTAGTGTAATTGTGTCGAGTTTCTGTCTCGTTGGTGTGTAGAAATCCTTCTCATATTGTGTTTCCGCACGATATGGTCACGTTTTCAAAAAACGGATTACACTGAATTTTTGTTGTGTACCTCATGGTTCACTATAACTTAATGGAATTAAAATATAACGTTATTGAAACGAAGCGTATTTCATCGCTACCTGCGTGTAATGATTTCCAATGCGGTGAACGAAAGCCTCGGCGGTGGCGGCGTACAGCGCGCTTCGCTGCATCCCTACATATAATCCCTACATATAATAAATGTGTAATTCTGATGCGCTACGGAACACACACATAATGATGTCAAATCTAATATATCCCATAGGTTCTATTGTTCAAAAAATATCGTAACCGCGATGCAGGACTACAAGGCTTTTTGCCCTTCTCCATACATTTTCTAATTTATCGTATCTAACGCCATCTAGCAAACTCCGTAGTGTGGTGGTTGAGCAGGTCGGCTCATAACCCGGAGGTGGCGGGTTCGATTCCCGCGACAGGACAAGTATTTGTGCCCGAAAAAAAAGCGCAAATACTTGTTCTGTGCCTGGGTGTTGTGGGACCATGGTCCTCGTAGTTCCTGGGTCCCTAGATACAGGGAATCCTAGTTAGGGTCCAGGATCTATGTATGTGATCGTTGGGCGATATTTATTTATTTATTTATTTATTTATTATCTAGGGACAATAATTTGTAGCTGTTTGTTTGTTTGTTATTGAACAAATCCCTAGATACTGAACTGATTTTCATGCGGGTTGCACTAATATGCTTAGAAATAACCAGCACACAACATAGGATATATTAAAATACAAATATCATTGAAAATTTTTGGTCAAAATCATTAAATATCATTACGAAACCGGACGGAATTTTATACAACATGGCCGCTTCATGGTGAATTTTTTTTGGCTACTGACGGTTAGTTTGTGTCACAGCAATTTTTTTTATGTTGTATTATGGCTCCACACATAGTGTATTTAGCCAGTGTTAATTATAGTAATTTTTCGTCGTGTTGTTATTGAATATTTCACATGTTTCACGTAAAGTCCATCTGGAGGCACAGATTAAAGAAAAAAAAAACGTGTGTAAGGCCATGAACAAAGAGTAATAGGAGTTAATTTCGGTAGTAAATATAATAATAATAATAATAATATAATAATAATTTTTATTTAGCCAGAGAAATTACATGCATTCCTTAATAATATATTCTTAATAGCTACCATTATATAAAAAGGTAAGTTAGAATAGATAATTAAATACTTATAGAGCACACATTTATCGGTGGGCCCCAAACTCGGCGGTGCCTGTATCTTGGGACCCGGAGTTCAAAGTTAACAGTTAGCTGTAATATGGCGCGCGACTTATGGAACAATTAAGAACACGTACACAACACATCCGTAATAGACTAAATATGCATTAAACAGTGGAATGAAATTTTACAATTTATTAGATTTGTTAACCATTATTAGTTTTTCTATTTAAGCCCTTGCAGGTTGTTTGGGGTTTTTGGAGTAAGATAGATATACCATCAAATAATATGTAAGTAGTATGAATCGATTGCATTCAAGTTACAAACATGTTAATTATACTTAAGTGCCCGCAGATTAGAGAAATAACCGGCCAAGTGCGAGTTGGGCTCGCGCACGAAGGGTTCCGTATCATTATCTATAAAAACTAGCAAAAAAACGTTTGATGTATGAAAGAGAAAAAATACTAAAATACAGAATAAAATAAGTATTTAAGGGGTTAAATACTTATTTTATTCTGTATTTTTTGTAATAGCGGCAACAAAAATATATTTATCATCTGTGAAGATTTCTAGCTGTCTAACTATCACGGTTCATGAGATACAGCCTGATGGTGACAGACGGACAGACGGACAGCGAAGCCTTAGTAATAGGGTTCCGTACCCAAAACGGACTGACGACGTCTGTCAGGCTGTCTGTCCGTCTGTCACCAGGCTGTATCTCATGAACCGTGATTACCGTTGGGAGTATATAATCTTGACTCTTGCTACGCCTATTTTTGGCATTACATGACGTTTATGTTTGGCCCACAGGTCTGAGGGCCAATGCATACTATTACCACCATAGGCTAATGCAGTGGGCCAATGATACTCTTACGTTACGTATAAATTATATACTCTTTGAATGATACAGAAGTATAATAATACTCTTTGGAATGATACGAAGTAGATTTTTTTCTCTAATCTGTGTACGAAACATGTTATGTAAAATGCCCTGGGGGTCTAGCAAAGATCACAATCACTAACGCTAACGCCTCACGCTAACTCCAAAAATGTATCGAAATGACATTCGCTACGGAAAAGTTAGCGATTTCCGAAACGTCATTTCAGTACATTTTGGAGTTAGCGTTTGGCGTTAGCGTTAGCGGTTGGTATCTTTGCTAGACTTTGCCCTATTGTAAAAATGTTTTGAAAGCCTAGATTTTAATGTAATATAGGTTTTAATTAATCATGAGTTCGATGATACTTATCGAAATATCATCGAAAATTTTTCTATAGTTAAGTAGCCATGAGTGGAGATTTCATCAAAATTGGTCCAGGAATATCAAGGATAATAATTAGCGTACCTACGCTGTTTTGGGAAATATTATAATTAATTATTTCATCCATGATTAACATGTCATTTTTACTTCGTGGAAGTGATTATACGAGCAGAAAACTCAGTGTGGCTGATAGAAAATAAGGGTTTAAAAATAAAGCCATTACCCAAACCGAAACCTGAAAAGTAATGTAGTCCACGCGTGGCAACGCCGCGGGCAGTAGCTAGTAATAAATATTTCTCTCCAATATAACAATATCGCGCGCGCTCGCCGCACGCCGCTCGATATTAAATAAAACCATTTATCGCGATACTAACACACACACACACACACGTCCTAGTCCTCACATACACAATCACGTGCACACAGTGCTAGTAAAGAGCGTACAGTAACCGCATGCAGGAATGCCGTTTTATTCAGTGAAGCAAAATTTTAATTTTTATGCGCCTCTTATTTTAAGTGTCATCTAATACTGTTCTTCTGGCTGGAAGTGTAAGTAGCTAAGGACAATCTGCGCCGTAACTTGGAAAAGCTATCGGTCGGCCTAGCACGAATATTTACGCGCGCGTAAGTGTAACGTTAACGTAAGGCAGTTGTATGGCATTTGATCAGTGCCCATAGATTTATATATCAGGATATGCCCGAAGGAACATTTTATTTTGTTAAAATGGCGTGGGGAAAGTCAGCGCCATCTATTAGATTTCGCGTGAACTACGACAAGTTGGGAAAATTACTGTGCTTATCGCTGCCATTATATCCGTCAATGTTTATGTTTACAATGATTATTCCAAATATAAATTCGATTATTTTATTACAAAACAGAGTTTCATATTGAAAATATTGAATTACTTGAGGTAAGAAACTTGGTCTTTCTTTTTACTGCACTTTTGAGTATAGATTGTGCAACCCTTCACAATACAACTTGGCATATTTTGTTTGTGACATTCGACCGATGCCTTCTAACTTCCATCACAGACTGAGCGCTAGTGGATGACAATCTGTGAAATTGGCTCCCACTTTGAAGCGACGTTTTAACCTGTCATTAGGCCTGTCCTTAATATATATATCTATGTCAGTGCCCCATAAATATTCGTGCTAGGCCTACAGCTCTACATTTTTAGTGCTACGTCGTAGCACCCATAACACATAGTAGACGTGCTACGGGTGGTAAAACTTTGCTAGTTGTGGTTTAAGATATTTATTTCTCAAAAAAAAAAGAGAAGTTTAGAAAAACAATAACCTAATAACTATTTTTAAATCTTAACAGAAAATCTCCAAAACGTGTGGATAGTTCTTTTACTCCCCCGATACGTTCAATAGAGATGTAAGAGTGAATAAATTAACAATTAATAGTATATATTCTACAGCCTGTACCTGCGACACGTTTCATAAAGATGCAGCATGCGTTGTATGTGTGTGTGTACTCCCACTACACACCCGCGATCCTTTCGTACAATACTCGTATCTGTTAAAGTGATACACTGATGTGATACAGCTGTACCTGCACTAACTGTCGCAAATGGCTGCACATCTCGCGGCATGCCTCCACACGTGACCTCGGGCAGTTGTCTGTGACGTGGGATACTGGGATACAGCTTTGGTCCATCACAACTTACAAAATCAAAGCTCATTACAAGATTCAACCTCAGGACCTATGGATTGGACAAGGAGGAAGATACATCCATCATTATACAAGTCAACGTAACACTATTATTCTTCATCTTCTTCTCGTGGTCAGCCCAGAACTTTTAAGCCGCCCGAAGGCTTACACTATTATTATGATCGATTGATTGGTATTTCACTAAAATTACAAATATTTCGTGCATGTTGCGTCTGTACTGTATTCAATTCACATTAAACGATACAATAAAGACATTGAGTTTCAGAACGCGAAATGTTGCGACATAAAGGTGAATCACGGTAATGTACATTCAATAACAGTTAAGAGAGAGTCACGTTCCCCCTGTAACGGCTCGTAAGCAGTACGTCACGGGAGGGCCACATCAATCCGGTGAGGGGACGGGATGGGACGAGACGGGACGGGACTGGACCGGGACGGGACGGGAGGATGCGCACTCGGACGGAAGCGCGAGAGATAACGCGCGGGAATTACTCCGGATAGCGCACTCAATATAAATGATATGAAGTTGGAAGTTAATTCAAAAAGTATTTCACAGTTATTGCGATGACCGTCAACTAAGTATATTCTTCTTTCACGTCCAAACGATTGAATCATTTTATATAGGTACCTTTGTCCCGGAAATGGAAAGTTCTACAGTAACGGTTAATGCAGATGAAACTGCGGGCTGTCTCTAGTATCCCATAGTTTAAATTCGCCTTTTGATGTGGTCAGGTCATTGAAAACCTTCGAAAATGTTCCCCACACGGCTCCGCGGGTCTCCGGCCCCATTATAATAATATCATATAGCAGGGCCCGCGCCCAAGGCCGCACGAGGAAGGCTACGCAATTCATGTTTCTGAAGGAAATGTAAATGAAAACACTGTTATTTGAATATTTTTGTGACTTAATTTCTTTGTTCAATGCCGTATTAAAACGCTTTGAGTTAAGGCTCTTTTGTTTTGTTCATTTCCGGGTCGGGAACCTTTGATCGAGGCATAATAAAATAACGCTACTTCATACGCAGTCCTTGTTTTTTTTTTATGGGAATGAATGGCGTGACGAGCTGGTCGTTCACCTGATGTTAAGCAATACGGCCGCCCATAACAGTTGCAGTGTTACTCGGAACTTTAAAATAATAAAAGTTTCCCGTGACACTGCACTGCGCACGTCATCCTGAGACATCACACAGTCTAGTAATCAGATTACTACAGTGTGTAATCAGGTCATAAAGTCTCATTTGCTAGTGAAATTACTTTTCACTAGCTACAATGCCCTTCAAACCGGAACACAGTAGTGCTGCACACTACTGCTTGGCGGCAGAATAACTGGCAAAGCGGTGGTACCTACCTAGACGAACTTTGCAGAAAAGTCCTACCACCTAGTTAAGCTATTATTATTATATGCTTAGCTTATATATTTTGTTTAGCTTACATATTTTTATTTGCACGTGGTTTTCGGCGTCGTGGGCTACATACATATCTATCTCACCCATCCATGATATAAGTATATAGTCGAGACACCAGCCAAACATCGAAAACCGCAACCCAATCAGCACCCTGATTTAGAATTTATCGGAAATCTACTGAGAATGAACCGAACCTGCACTCTCGGCCTGCTTTACCCACATTTGGGAGGAAAGATACGGAGAGTGTAAATTCTTAATCGGAATACTTCTGATAAACTGTGAATCACGTACTGGGGGGTCACCACAAGGTCTTCTAGCATTATTACTTCAATATTACTTCAATCATACATTGACAAATGACATAAAAGTAAGAATACTTTAATGTTGCAGAGCCAGAGCAGTTTTGATGACGTCACGTTAAATAGTTCACTCAAATACAACTGTCATGTCATACCTTTACATCATGTTGACACTGACGTGCGACAGTGATAACGCCATATAAAAATGTAGACGTCTCGTTCACACGCAGGAATACTATATAAGTTCATGGTACGAATTCCAATTGTAACCTTGAAATAATTTAACGGGCCCGATAGCTCAGTTGGTAGTACCCTGCCTTCTGAACTGAGGGCTGTGGGTTCGATTGCTACCCAGGACAAACATTTGTGTGATGAACATAGATGTTTGTTCTGCGTCTGGGTGTAATATATTAATCTATGTACATATGTATTTACAAAAAAAAAAGTATATAAGTACTGTATCAGTTATCTAGTAGTATAGTAAAAGCTATGCTTAGTTTGGGGCTAGATGGCGTTGTGTGAAATGTCCGCACATATTTATTTTTATTTATTTAATAATGCCATGAAACATTATGGTTTTGTATTAGCTTGTGGTAGCCCAGCAGATCCGTAGATTCCGAGCTGATATAATCATAATTAAAAAAAATATAATTATAACAAATTAATATGTATGAGTACATATACTAAAATAAACCACGAATGGAATAATTTCCGAGTAGTGATGTGAACGACCGTCCAAGTGTAAAACAGTGAATAACAGTAGTGACAAATTATAGATATTCAGTAACCGCCATCCCAACTCTAGTTACTTTTTCAGAAATGTCTTCAATGAAGGTACTGATATTGACTCACTTTAACAGTTCTGTTACTCGTAAGTAGTAAATAGTATTTGGGCATGAGCATCCACCACGGAGTTGGCTACTAGCTCCCGCGTGGCTGAGTATATTGCATTAGTTGGCGAGCTAACGACAAGGATTTACTGGAGATGCGCGGCTGGCACTCGCGTTGCCAATTTTACAGGTGTAAGTTTGATAAATTCCTGTACATTAACTATTATAATTTTAAATATTTACAATAATAATTCACCGTTTGCGCCAGTAGGGAGACGAGAGAAAAAAAATACATAAGTATAGCAGTACCGGTACGACAGAGAGCTGTGGTGCGTCCATCCGTCACTACATCCAGCGCGGTCAACTGGAGTGCGGGCCAGCAACTGTGGACCACCGGCTACCACATGCAATGATAACTGTATTGAAGGTACGAGGGTCTTATCTCTCTCGGCCTATGACGAAAATTATACCAACTGGCTCAAAGCAAAGTGGATAGGCTTACACGTGCACGAGCGGGATATAACATAAATAAAGCTATGTTTTCAAAGATATTGTGAATATGAAATGTTTTGAAGTCAATTTCTAATTATTTTAATGTTTATTGGGCTGTAATGTAACTGAATCTGTATATTTTGCCTTTGATCAAGCATGTAATAATTATACGAATATTAAGTTGAGGTAAAACAAACTCCGCCCCTCTCGCCAGCGATCTAGAAAGGAGGGAAAGGGGAGAGGAAAATACACGAACTTCAGTTATTAACTTGATTATGATTGAAAGTGGAAGTTCCCGTGAATAAATATCACTTTTCTCTGAGTTGGTCCGATGGAGCATCGAGCTACCTCGAAAGCGTAATCTAAGTTTTGAACATTCGCGAGCGATTGTGGACAGAACCATCAGCGAGCGCGCTCGAGTGGAACAACGAGATGTTTCGATGAGGTCGTCCTGTTTCAACATTTGCTGAAGCAATCGGGAAACTGCGCTTTCTAAACTTTCTTTACACGAGGGTACTCACTTAAATGATCATAATACATTCATACTGTAGATCTTCTTATCAATAAATAAATAAATACTATTTCTGAGACAGAGATACGTACTTTAAGTATTAAGAGATCAACTGCGTGTTTCAGTAGTACTTCAATGCTAAAATAGAGAAAACAGTCCCGGGCCACGCCATTGCGAACCCAGCCAGTTCACAGTAGCGCCCGTTGTCCGGAAGTGCGTAATTAAGACAAACTTGTCGCAGGAACATCACAAACGTTCGGGATCGCTTTAAATTAACATTTATGTTACGATTTGGTAAAATATCGCGACGCAAACGAGAACGGCTTACAGAAGATACACGTGGATTAAGGAACCTATGCCACAGAATATGCAGAGCTGACTGACGATCATTTATACTAATGGAGTGCAATAGGTACTCACTGATTGTATGGTCTACTTCTACTATAACAATCAGTACTAGAGTAAAATATATCGCTCTAATAAACGCTCTCAAGTACAGTAAGTGGCTAAGTGGATCACTCACCAGCTGAGACTTGTTGCCTGCAGCAGAGTTCTGTGAAGCGAAGTGGAAGACGCGGCGAGTTGCTTCATGTAAAGTGCGTTGCTTTGTTCACAGCGTTTATCAAATGAACACTGTGAACAAAGTAATGCACTTTATAGCGAGCGCGAGGTTCCTATTATACCAGCAGCACGGCGCGGCGCGGGGTGCCGGCCGCTTGAACCTCACATGACTGGCGAGGACTTTCTACTATATTAGTATTTTTACTTACTTAGCAACAATTAGTCATGATTAAAATTATGTACATCTTAGATGTTTCTACTGAATCCCACAAATAAATTTAAAGGAACTTGACACCAGATAATTTGCACGAGTTCGAAAATTGATAAAAGTTGTTCTGTGGGACCCGAGTTTACCGCGAGTGGTTACAAAGCTCGGCTCCGAACGCGGCCGGAAGGTTCAATGTAACTTTATGTGGAAGACATGCAAAGTACATCCCGAGGACTGGAGGTTGTTTAATGAAGGGCTTGTTTATTTACGATCGAACAACTTGAACGCAAAATAAAAGCGACTTAACAAATATGTTTGACGCATTAGCGAGACGAGAGAGACAGAGCTCCGGTGCGAGGAGGATAGTCTCATTACGGTTAGTATAATGAGCACATCGCACGTTCCAGATTATTCCTTTGAATCGCGCCGCGTGTACTCGTTTCTTGGAAGGAACGTGATCCAAGCGCCACTTAACGCGTTACTAATTAAGGTTTTCACTTCGGGGACAATTTAGGTAATTACTGAAAGCAACGCAACTACCTACTTAAACAATTTAATTTCAATTATGTCCTTAATTCGAGTGTCTGCCATTGAGTATAACCTTCAGATTTTCTAAGAGAGCCTTACAATGACGCGCCCTCATCGAATAAATAGAGTTCAGATTTATAGTTACGTATAATTTGATGTAGGAATTTGATATTAAGAAGTTTCTTAAGAAGATAGTCATGACAACCTTCAAGAAGTCATCCAGTTGCAGCCGCTTCCCGCGCGGCCGTCCGGCCGTCCGGCTGTCACACGCGGCTCGGCTGCGGGCCGCGAGCAGTCAAGTCCCACTCGATTAATCTTCCCCCTCCCGCTGCGACTGAAAAATGCCAGATTGCTGCAATTGTTTGAATACAGCTCCGACGGTTCATCAATCACGCCGACGAGCTTTTAATGAAATCACGGAATAGAGAGGTGACTTTCAGTTCAATTTCCTTTTTGTAGAATGGTTTTAACTTTTCCATAATTTTTCATTTTAACATACGTGTTTCGTTAATGTACACATCAATCGCGCCTGGAACATTTATACTTACATTTATTACTATACCTACCTATGTGCGTATAACTGCAAACCTGCTGCTGCTGCTGTATGTGCGCAAACTGCAACCATATATACCGGTTATATATACATACATCCATGTTATCCACTAACTATTCTTATGCGACTCCGATCTGCGATCCTGATTTATATGCATATCAAGATCTTACCTCTCAGTTCGACGATTGTGTCAGCAAACTAACTCTATACATATCGACTCACTTTAAAATACTTATGTACCTTTAATTCTAGGTCTCATCCGAAGCACCCCCGTGGGTGCGGAAACGGTCGGTAGTTGGGCGCCAACCGGTGCACGGTACGCCGGCACAATACCGGCGCTGGCGGCGATACCCGGCTGTAACCGGCGCACACTCACCGGATGCTTCACTATACACTATTATTAGCAGGTGGACCATAGATTTATATATCAGGATATGCCCGAAGGAACATTTTATTTTGTCAAAATGGCGTGGGAAAAGTCAGCGCCATCTATTAGATTTCGCGTGAACTACGACAAGTTGGGAAAATTTGTTTGTGACATTCGACCGATGCCTTCTAACTTCCATCACAGACTGAGCGCTAGTGCATGCCAATCTGTGAAATTGGCTCCCACTTTGAAGCGACGTTTTAACCTGTCATTAGGCCTGTCCTTAATATATATGTCTATGAGGTGGACCTAGCTGAAGGCAGGTGGTTGCTCTCTTATTATGAATACATTCTGATGGCACAGGTTCTAAGACGTTTCGGGCGAGTACTTGTACTGGAACACTGGATGGAAATGGAATAAGATATATATAAGAAGCCTGCACGACATCTTTCACATAAGTCTGTTTTTTTTTTCTCGCAACTGTGAAGAAAAACATCATATGACACGCGTGCGCACTGATACTCGCATCGTAATGTACTGTTCTAAATCATTACGGAAAGCTACACTTCGAAGGGTCCAATAATTATAAAATAGCTTCAGCTTCCAATGCAGGACCATATCCGTCCTTATTTCGTAGCACATCTGTTTTAGTGGAAATAAACCGATCCATATTTATATGAAAGAAAGAAAGAAAGAAAGAAAGAAACACTTTATTTGCACAAACTGTACACAACAACGAATAACAATAATAAGTGTGCTAAGCAAATAAAACATAGAAAAACGGAACCTCCTAATTACAAAACTTGCACATAACATAACCTACCTAAACCTTAGTTTGTGCTTCCGTGTGCAAACGTTGTTACTGTGTACAGTGCTGTACAAAATGGTCTGAGCTCAGCATGTGCCATGGACGAATCCAGGGCGCTGATTTTCAGCCCAGACCTTGAGTGACGAAGACACTAATAATAATTAAATAGCAATAACAGGTGGTGATAATAAATTTAATTAAAATAATAATCAGAGTTCCCTAAACAAAAAAAAAATTAATTAGACAGATAAGGTGAGTTGCATATAAGCAGTACCTACTAGCAGTTTAACTATCTGGAAAAAATAATATAAACTTGTAGGTGGATGATAACAGTAAGAAAAGGAATTTGAATAAATTACATAATAATAAAATATAATAATAAATAATAATAATTAAACCCACACGGCCGGCACAAGTATTATTATTATTGTGGGGGGGTTAATTGTATTTGATTTATTAGAGCTACGAAAGATTAATAAAAAATTAAAAGACTAAAACAAATAAGTAGTATATAAATATTAATTTTAAAGGAACGTAAAAAACTATTATTAATATATAAGTAATCCATGTAAGCTGTCACTATTATTTTCAAAAACATGTAGAACTGTTGAAGGTCCATAAATAAATAAATAAATAAATAAATAAGTAAATATTATATACTAGTAAAAAAGGAAAAATTATATGGAGAGTAGCTTCTGTTGTTGTAACAAATAGTGCTTGAACTTTATTCTAAAACTAAATTTTGTGTTGGAATTACGTATGGGTGGAGGAAGGGGACGTTATATCAGAGTTGTTAAACCAACGCTATCTGAAAATAAATGAAAAATATATTGGCTGAAAATCACAGCGCCGCCCTTCGACCCACTGAAGGGTTGAACTGGAGCGTGACTAATATCTAGGTACAGTTTCGGCGCCCCCTCCCCCTGCCCGCAACGCTCGCCACACGCCGCTTGACCCACCATCTAGTAACAAAGGGCCGCGTCGTACCGCCGACCGCATATACAACAACGTTATGTCATTCCTATCAAGGTTAAACTACAAACAATCTCTTAACATCCGCTCGAAGGAAATTACAATACATTGTCGACTTGATTTGAAAGTAACGATACAAACAAAGCTTTAAATCGACTCGCACAAACAAAAAGTACCAAACATTTCTTAGAAAACTTACTGTTTCGTTATACAAACGGGTAAGTAGGAAACATTCTAGACGGTATGATGTTGATTGAAGGCAGTGGCGACGTTTATAGCGTGAATTAAAATTGTAATTAGGGCTGTAATATCGCGCGATCGAGGTCGCGGCAGAGCGGCTGGCAGCCGGTCGCTGCGAGCTGGGTATAGAGGCCTACCTGTGCTGTGGCTGAGACCATCGCTCGGAATAATCCGCGACACTCGCACGCCCTCGACATGACGGAGCGACCTCCTGCTACTAATAATTTACAGCCTCGGTTGTGGGTGGTTGAGCAGCTCAACTCACAACCCGGAGCCGGTGGGTTCGATTCCCGCAACAGGACAGGACAAGGTTTTGTGCACAGAAAATAAGCGCAAATACTTGTTCTGCGTGCGGGTGTTGTGGGAGCATGGTCCTCGTAGTTCCTGGGTCCCTAGATACAGGGAATCCTAGTTAGGGTCCAGGATCTATGTATGTGATCGTTGGGCACGTACCTACTGGACTAAACAATAGAACTTCGTGTTGCCGTTTCTAGTTACATTTGCCGTATTTACGTTTCTAGTTACCAATTCAATCTTCCCAAAATACCCGTTTCGTATTATCCAGTAACTGTAGAGAAACGATATTTGAAATTGCTTCCCAGTGTCTTATTTCAGAGTGCTTTCCATTCAATCAAACCCTGTAATAAGCGTAGGAGTCCTGTTACAGTTCTACAGATTATTATTTGTTTGTTTCATATAAACTTTTCTGTATATATTTTTCCAAGAAAACTACAATATTTGGTTAACCAATATTTGGTTTGGTTAAAAATAGTTGCTACGCTAAAAGTAACCTACTAGAAAAATAAATCTATAAACTGCATAGTATAAAAACAAACCCAATCTAAACAAACCACTTGTAGGATACCTTCCTCGTACCTACTGTGGAGGAACGAATGAACCATTTCATTATTATTACTGTGGAGATTGTATTCTTATTGTCCTTAGTATATTTTGATCTTTCAAATATTGCTCAGTTAACTTAGCCAAACATAAATTATTCTGTTTCTAATTAACAATTTTAAATAATGAATGTTTGATTATCCACCTATTTATAATACTTAACTTTTCACCCATTTTCGTCAAAAGTTACATTTTTATATGATTTTTCGATTAAGTTTTCTTTTTGACGAATGATTGAAGCAAATATTGAAATTCCAGTTTCTTTTCAATCAAGTAATTCCCATTTGTAGTTGATATTCATAACTGAATAATATGAATGAACTATCAAATAGATGAATTTAATGAAATAACGGCGTGTGACTTTAAGAAAGGTCAAAAGCTAGAATAAATCCATTTGACATTGCTTTTAACGGACATCGCCTGATATCACGTACAATATAAGTTTACGATCGTCTACTATAAATATGGGAATTTTCCTGCTATTATATTTTTGATAGTCATACAATTAAATCAGTCCCAGCGGTTGTGAGGTTTCTCTCACATTGTTATAATGAAGTGAAACCTTCAGAACATCCTTGTACGTTCACATTCGCAATGTATACACAAGATGTGAACATTTCCTGGAACGGTAATGTATTCCGCGCGAGTGAACTCTCATAAGCAAGTTGGCGGAGAGCCAACAATTTAAAATATGGAAACGGTTTACGCAGCATTATCTAAATATCAAAGAGTTGCGGCGCGCGGGGCGCGGGGAGCAGCTAGAGAGAGAGGGAGGTGTGACCCCTCTCGCTCATTGCTTGCAACTTATAGGCAAATCATTATTTTGTAAATTAGTTACTCAAGCACTTTAACATTATTGTATACTAGCTGACCCGCCCCGGCTTCGCACGGGGCTTATTTTTAAGTTTTTACTCTGTTTATGGGTAAAAGAGAAAAGAAAGGTAAAAATTAGGGGAAACGGATGAATGGATGGGACGGCAATAGAAAGGAGCCACCCATCGTAACGTCCAGCAATTAAAATGATTCGTCCATCGTTCTAAAAGAACTCCGAGTTACTGCGATGCTCTGTCACAATGGTAGATGCTACTGCGACTAGCTGCTATTACTAGCTGGTACCAATCTAATTATCTATATTCTATTCAGTCTTACGCTCGTAGCGCTCAATACAAAATGACAAACGAATAAAATACCAATTTCATAAGATGTTTACAAAAAATAATATGTACAAGGAACGTTATCGGTAGTACATCGGTAAATATGCACTCCGGGTTAGTGTGCAGCTCGCCGACGGCGGTAATGGAAGGCAAACAACTCGCGCGCTTACATTACAACACCCCCTGTGTGTAGTGGTGGTGCGGAATGCGAATAGGTACACAACTTGAATAAATACGGCGCGCGACGTTTCAATGTGCAGTACTATGGCATGCTTTGGCAAGAGCTTGTGACGTTTCAGGTTCAGCTTAGCTCAGTGCGAGATCTGTGAGAAGGCTCTGAATACATTACAGACCTTGGACGAAACTAAGATATAGTCTTAGTATTCTAATAGGTATATTATAATAGTTGCGCTCTCTCATCGTGTTAATTCTCTACGAATGGTCGCTTACAGTGACGTACAAGCTTGGTTTTCTATGCCCACTATAATATACGCTGTAAGTAAAGTGTATCGCCGCCGCCATCCCTCCGCATTAACATCCATCTCGCAGGATGTCTAACGAGGCACCGGCACCGGCTCCGGCACACAGCTTCTGCTTCCATCTCCTTCCAACTCGCTCCACAACCTGTATTATTGCGCCCTTCTCGCTCTGGCACAAGCCTTTACAAAATGACGAGATTTTGAATAGCGTCTTTAAGGTTTCATCGCTGTAACGGAAACCCAATTAGGTATGTTGCCAATATTTTTTGCGATGAATTGCAAATTTGTGTGCTCCAGATATCACGTTGACGAGAAAAATGAGTCCGTGTCACGCGCGTTACAGAAATATATATAAAAATTGTCTATCTATACAGTTTATGTTTTAGCACAGAGCAAGAGTACTTTACTTTTGTTTTTAGACATCGAATGTACCTAGTAATAAAATTAAGGTTCCATACATTTATTATTGGTATATTGCGTGACATAATTATAACCCACCGACTACACTGTGGCAACAGAATAGATCGTGTTTGTAGTTCGACGAGCCAGTGCGTCGTTGTATCCTCTCGGCTATTATGTAAGTATATCGGTGTCCATCCATCAGTAATGAGCAGAAAGATTCCGCTCGCGTCGGTTCGTTATTTAGCGGGAATAAATTAGTGGCAAATAACGCGGCAGAAACGGATGCGTATATTATAGTGGGTGGTTGTATCGAATGTGGATATTCTTATCTCAGTACAAGTGTAGTAGATGCTTATACCACTCGCATAAAGAATAAGTAACAGTAAGGATACAGTAAGTATTCCGTGATACAGGTCCCGCGGGGCTGTCCCGCCGAGCGTCGCTCCTTCCATCATCGTCTACACCGTCTAAATGATACTTTGTTAGTAGATTATAATAATATATTGACTAACGTACTCTTATAACTTTATTATAAATAGTCTACTCAAAACATATCGTAAATATTTTCCTTTTAGCTTTAGTGATCATCTTCTTCGCTTGTATCCTTGGCATGCCACAGAAATAGCTAAATGCAAACTATCTAAATAAATTGCTATACTTTACATGAAAATAATTATGTGTTGTGATCATAGAACCTATTTGCGGAGATGTACACTGAGCAGCGAGGATTCAATAACCGAGCGGCGAGTGGCGACTCGAGCGCCGAGCGCCGGGTGTAGGGCGGGCGGCTGTCCCTCGGGAAATCGGCGCGTGGCGCTATCGGCTTGCGCCAGGTGCGGCGTCTCTAGTCTCTACTTTACTGACTAGTGACTATAGGTGCCCGCAGTACACTGCGGGGTAACACGGGGCTGCTCGGGCCTTCGGTTACTGCCTCCTTGTTACATTATTGCTACCTACTCTACTGACTGACGACACTCACATACCCGCATAGAACAGGTTGATTGGGTTTGCCACTTTATATTTTATCTTGAAGTGGATTATAGGTGTAAATCTAAAGGATGTATATAAAATTATTTTGTATTGTTCGTAATAATTAAGCCTGTATTTTTTGGTTCGTAGAAATACAGAGTAAATAATAGTCCAGGATATACGCTGACAAAGACCGTGTGTACTGTATAACTGGACCATTTTTGTTATTTGCACAGTTAACTGTTTACTACTAAATTTGGAATAGTCGATAAAAGACTTTGTCTTGTGGTGCTTAATCCACTTTATGACGGAACAGGATATGCCTCGGAGTGAAGATCAAAAACTTCAGACTGCCACAGAACACCTTCACCAGCTTTTTCTGCAGATCTCCTCCTCGTCCAAGCTCTGATTGACGTCTCCTACTGTCGACCGAAAACTTTTGTCTTTTTCTTTTTTATATAGGTACGTAGCCGTAAAGGAGGCAATAAATACAGACAGTATAAAGAAGGATGGTTGATGATGATGATTATCTGGAATGGCGGTGGAAGTGAGCATGCTACAACTTGGTGCGTTTCAATAAACAATACATTGTGGATGTACGTTACAATATAGCAGAGATCGTGGAATGAATACCGGCGAGCACATTTTAATAATAGACAGCCTTCCACGGCGGAATGCCGCGCTGCCGAACGTGATCTTTTGGTATTTTACAATAAAAGGAACGAGAGTCCCCCCCCACTCCCCCACTCCCCCCTCTTGGGAAATATACGACATGTTATACATTGTAAATGTTCACGCTGATTGGATTTAAACGGGCTTTGGAAATGTAATTTAAAGGTTAATTCAAATATAATTACATTCACGAAGCCATTGCGGGGCGTTTTATTAGGACTCTCAGCGCGGATGCTATTTCTCATCGGGTTGTTGCATGCTGCTGCATCAGGGCCGTCTTTACCTGGGGGTTCAAGGGGTGCGGGGTACCCGGGCGCACGGTCTTAGGGGGCGCAAGCCGACTGCCATACATTGCGATAGGTACCGTACCGACTACACTACAGAGATCACTCGAGTGGAGCCACGGGCACAGCTAGTTCATTACACATCATGGGCATCAAAGAGCGCGGTGCAACTCGTTTTAATTTGACACATTACACAGATAAAGATACTGGCATGGTGGCTGGGGCGCCCAGCGATTAGAGACGAATAGCGGTCACTGACGGGGGCGTATTTGCCCTAGGGCCAAAAGCACCATAGTCCGAGGCGGCAGACTGGAGGGGCGGCGCTTGCCGCACTTTGCACTCAGCTTCGAGCGCCATAGAGCGGCAAAATTTCGCTTTAACTGACTTGGACTAAAAAGCTTTACTCCTTGCAGGGTGCGAACTTATAAAGTTTGATCTCTATCTGGCTAACGCGGTAAAAATTAGCGAGACGTGTTCCATCTAGATTTATAAATAAACTTAAAAACTTGGCGCTCACTTCGCTCGCGCTCTTTTATTTATCTGCTAGATTGTTTGTTGTTTGGTGGTGCTGTTTTTGTGCTGGCTTCACATGCGCTTTGATTTATTATCAAGACGTGTTTTTATCTAGGTTTATAAGCACCTAAACGTAAAACTTTGGCGTTCGCTTCGGCTCGCGCTGTTGCTTGACTATTGCATCGTTTGTTAGTTACGGATTCCTCCTTCAATTATGAACAACGGAAGTTTTTGCACTGGCTTCGTATGTGTTTTCATGTATTATCCAGATTATTTAAATGTGAAAATGGTGAATTTTGACGTGTTTCATCTAAATTTAAAAATAAGCGATTAAAAATATAATATAATATAATATATAATTTATTATCCAAAAAAATATTACAACAAAGTGACAAAAAAAGGCGCGCGCTACGCTCGCGTTTTAAAAATTATCTACCCTACCGTTCGTTGTAATCTAGTTCGTACTATAATCATAAACTACTAACGTTTTTGCATTGACTGGCTTCGCATACGTTGTCATGTGCTATCAAGATTAGGAGAGAATTAAAAACGTGAAAATTTGACGCTCGCTTCGCTAGCACATAAATCATTTCACCCTGCACCGTTACTTTGAATAGAGTTCCTACTTTAATATTAATTGCTGAAGTTTCGGGACTAAGCTCCGACGTATTTAGGTGTCTTGAACATTGGGAGCTCTAATTTTGTAAATAAGTGACATTTCACGGTTTTATTTAGGTTTATTTACAATAAATGTAAAATTTTGGCGCTCGCTTCACGCGCGTTATATTGCTTGGCGTCGTTAGTTGTTATCGGATTACTGCTTCAATTATGAAAAACTAAAGTTTCAGCACTGGCTTGGCATGCGTTTTCATGTATTATCACGATAATTTAAATGTGAATATGGCGGATTTTGACGTGTTTCATCTAAATTTTAAAATAAGTGATAAAAACGGCGCTCGCTTCGCTCGCGTTTTAAAAATTATCTATTTACAAAAAATGTCAAAAGTCAAATTTCATCCTTATTTTATGGAAGGTAATATATTCTAATGACTTTCTATCGACAAATCGACAACGTACTCTGTGAACCAGTAAACTGAATTTGACTTTTCCTTGTACTCCGTGGTTTTAAACTACGACCATGTTTGAAATACGTCGTTACTACGCCATCTAGTGACAGAAGTGGAACTGTTTTTTTTTTTAAATAAAACGTTTTATTGAAACTACTTTCTCATAGAAAAAGAAGAGAAGTTTATTTAATACAAGGGATTGGTAGTGTGGTGCAAACTCAAACCTTATTTATTGAATTTATTGATAGCTATTTAGTCATGTCCAAAATTCCTTCACATAATACTATAACTTGAATGTAGTTTCCTCCAGTTTTCCTTGTTTATCTGGAACACCATTACAGCTAGGCACCGCTGAATATGTACGGATTCGTTCACAGGCACACCTGACACTCGCCATATTACCATTCCGTGCGCGATCTGCGATCGAATGCCAAATAGGAAGCCGCGTGACGTCACACGCGGGACCACCGGGAGGCTGCTCTGTGACATGCTCTTCAATATCAACTCTGTCGTTACTTTTCGACAAAACATTTTGACAGACAACACTGACAACACTGTTGGTAATGCCCAGGCAGTAGTTAATATGCATTTCCTGTATTTGTGTGGTGAATGACAGGTTTAAATTGCTTGTCCTTGATTGTGTGTAAAATGTCATCTTATCATCAGGTGTGCAAGTTGGACTATAGCAAATGTGGCACTGAGGAAAAAATCTTATCTTATTTCAATTAAGAAAACATAAGTAAATAAATAGTATTCCATAGACCCAAAGTTCCCACAAAGCAGTCAGTAGGGGAGTCCTAGAGGGAAATTCAGTGACTTGCTTAAGAGCTAAGATAGCATTACGAAGCTGAAGACAGCACACTTCATAAATTCTCTTTTGTGTACCGGCTGTCAACTCTACTCGAAACATATCGAGCAGTGACGTCGCGTCGTGTTGTGATATGATGTGAGTGAGCGCCTCTCACAGCCACCTCACAGCAGGTCCTCGCAAGACCATCACATCCCGGTAACGTAGGTAACTGGTATCTAATATCTATGCCTGTATCGTAAACACTGCACTAACTTAAAACCCAAGCAATAATTCATATCCATTGTATTTGTTAGGTTCGATATCGTGAAATATTGCAATATGCCTGTATTCCTCAAATTAACTACTAAAAAGAACATTAATTGGAATCTATACTCAATATAGATCTTCTGATTTAAGATCTTTATTTCCCATAAGAATAATATTCACTTATTGCGAAATACAGGCATTAAAGCGACTATTTTATTATAAGATAGGTACAAATTAAATATGTAGGCACGTAAAAGAATAATAGTAAGGTAGGCACATTGTATAATTATGGGAACTGGCGTAGGATAATAACCTAATATTTGCAAAAGTTACAAATACGCGGTAGGTAAGTATGACAAGCGTAGGCAAGTTTATAGGTTGTGTGGGGTTCGGGCCTAACTTAAAGGTTACATTGAAATAAAACCACTGTTTATGTATTCACTGACCTGGACACGCCCGCTTAGCTCAGGGGTTGGCAAGGCCATGCTGCGACGTCCGCAGCGGGTCATTGCGACGAGGGCGATCCGCGGATACCGGACGGTGTCCTGGACGAAGGCGTGCGTGCTGGCCGGTGATCCCCCCTGGGAGCTCGAAGCGGAAACCCTCGCCGAAGTTTACCACTTTGTGGCGGCGAGGAGGTCCCGTGGAGAGCCCCCAGCGTGGGAGGAGGTCAGGCGCCTGCGGAAGCAGGCGCGGGCCGCCCTGTTGCGGCGGTGGACGGAGGACCTGGCTCCACCGGTGCCTGGGCAGAGGACGGTGGAGGCCATCCGCCCGGTCCTCCGGGAGTGGCTGCGGCGGCCATTCGGGTCGCTGACCTTCCGATTGGTGCAGGTGCTTTCCAGACACGGATGTTTCGGAAAGTACGGGGGGGGGGGAGGGAGGCGCTTCGGGCGCCTTCTTCGTCCTCCGTAGTGGGGCCGGCGGTGGAGGGTCGGGGGACTCTCCGCTGCGCTCACACGGCCCCACACGTCTGGTGGGTAACTGAGGTGGAAGGTTACCCACCCACTGGCGCAAAGGCCCGGAAGGGCCTACCGCTGGGGTGAGATAGTGAATGCCAGCGCGACCCTATCCCGCCACGATCACGGGGGGGTTTTAGTGGGTTCGAGTCACAGGGGTGATGGCAGGGAAGTGCGAGGGCATTTCCCCCCCCTCAAAAAAAAAAAGAAAAAAAAAAGGGGGTTGGCAAGGCAATGCAAGCTGCAGAGGACGCCTCCCGTCCAGGTAATGATTACCTGCTGGTACAGAATCTCACAGACTAACCAATAGTTATTTAGAGACACAAACTATAGCTTAACAATTAAAACATGATATTGATTTAAGATTTTGCGTTCAAATACCCAATCCAAAAACCTGTTAAAAATGTAATATTGAAATATTACGAATTATTGCAATGGTATTAAAAATTGCCTCCGCTTATTAAATCAAAATCCTATTGTACATTAACACACCGTGTCAGGCGAGAATTTTTGCGCTGAATGCGGATAACAATACCCAGAAAAATAATACTAAACTCCAACTTCTTGTTTATATGTATGTTGTTATTAGACGATTGTTTCCAGAGGCTTGCCGGTAGGATCTTGACAGATAAACCCATGGATATAATATAAAACGCAACGTGAGCGTTTCTGTGGAACGCGATCGAGAAATACGAGCCCGCAATAATAATATATTGGCGAACTGAGAGCGACAGCGGCGCGACTCGCGGGAATCAATCAAACTAAAACGGTTTCGATGTAGCTTCCGGTAAACGTGAACGCTCCATACACAGCGCTGCCACCCGACTGCCACCGCGTATCAGTAATGCTTGATATTGTCAAATTACTGGGAAACAATAAGTTGGTGGCGTCGGTGTCGAGTGCTAGCGAGGCAGGGTGGGTTCCCGGAGTGGAAATGGGGGAGAGGCTTGTCATTACTAAATTGGCGTAAAAAACTGATGTAAGGAGTTAAACTACACTTCCCACGACCGACGACGGGATTACTATAAAATAAGATGAAAATTGAAGTTTTCTTAACACGTAATTAATTAGCCACCAACTGTCGGTTATTAATGATTAATATCCGCGCGGTCGCGTTCCACGGAGCAACACACGCCGCGCCAGGTTAACCACGATGTTTGTTTTATCATCAAACTGAAGTGTTTTGTCAACGTTTATACGCATAATATGGTAGACATTCCTCGAATACGTACAAAGCGATTTGATTCCTCGTTTAAATTTGGACGGCGAAGGAATGGAACACCTCACCAGCGTCACTGGTTGCTGGGTTATTCCAACCTGTAACTTAGATGTTGGGCTCCGGTACAATAAGTATACATTGCTGTCAATACAGAAGGAAAGTAAAAAGCAATACACGAAGGCGTGGCGCAGGTCCTCATACAGTCCTCGGCCGGCGCGGCTTCACGGAGAGCCGCCGCTGTACTCGACCGCGAGTGGGCTACCAGTACGTACTACTATATTACTGTTCCTACTATACCTACTGTGAGTACTCGAGGAGAAATCAAGTACAGTTACAAGATGATCATGTCGACATCAATGATTCCTGTTGGCAGCGATGATCGGTCGTCGAATATTCAATAAGGTGAATGCGGCTGCGGCTGCAGCGTCGACTTCCTAACTCAGCTAAATCATTTTTATGTAAATCTTCTAAATAATGTTCATGACTTGTGCTTAGAATAGCCAGGTCAATTATTCTACAGAATTTTTTCTCTATTATGCATAGTATTACAGTAAAAAAGGTTTTTCAAATTCTTACGAGTGCACCAGAAAGGCGTGCACAGTACACACCACAAAAACTTCAATATCAACCAGTGGCATGTGGCGCCGCCAACACAAGCGAGTAGCGGCTGTGTGACGCAGATTGTTTTGCTCATAAGATAAGTAACGATTAGATAGATAAGTTACGATTGTTTAGAATAGCACTTTTGTTTTGATGACCACATAACATATTACGTCTTTTATCTGCACGTTAAGTTAAGCCATCAATCCCGTGGTAGTCGTAAGAAAACAGCTTTTTTGTTATAACAAGGCCGCAAATAAAGACAGCAGCCTAAGTAATGCTGTAAGCCGTCAAATTAAATAAGTAATGGTTCAACTGAACAGTGATTTATTAGATAGATTACTTTGCACCGATAGCAAACAGCAGAACCCAATTAATAAAGATTAAAATTCAAATCTCCACAATTTATTGAATTGAAAATAATTTATTGCATCTGCCAGCAGACAGTGAACAATACGTAATTGGCTGCAATAATTATTTCACAGAGCAGAGCGACGCTGTTGCGGCCGCATTCGGAAAATACGACGGTGAGTTTATTGCAACTGTGCACAGGTAATAACGTATTATCGAAGTAGGTACTCAAGTGTAGCTGGCCACAGAACCAAACAGCTTACTACTTTAATGTCATCAAACGGCTGGAGATCAAAGTCTGCAAGAGGACACGTTGATGCGGACTGAGCATTTTTGAATCAGTCGGATATTTGTTGTTACTAATATTATTATCTGTTGTATCAAATGCAACGCTCTCCCGTGTTGTGGAGCCACGGGGACCACGGGGACTACGGTATGTTCCAACAACGCGCGCCGACGTCTAAGAATAACAGGTGGAGAGAATAATACAATGTCTCTAGAATAAAAAAAATATATAAGTAAAGTAATATATTATTATAATAATACCCAAAACCATTGAACGTCTAAATGCTATATTATTATAGTATCGTAACAGGTCAGCGGATTCAATAGGGCGGCGCGGCGGCCGCAATCAATCATCCGTAGGCCGCGAGCACTCACCGCCGCCGAGCCCCATTTGACGTATCCACGTACTACTACAACTACCAGCAGGTACCTACTACTGACTCAAAACACAACTGTATTTTATGCCAGTGCACACTGGTCTAATCGAACGCAATTATCAAAAACCAATGATTTTGTACACCCTTTTTCATGCAGGATATAGGTACAAAATGTATCATTATAGTTGGTCTCTACAGCATTGTCTGCCAAACCTTATGCTTTTCGATTAATTCGTGTAGACGTAAAAATGACGCGACGTTTTGCTTTAGACAATAATGCTGGAAGTTGTATTGCTGGTAGCATTACCACGTTAAATGAAAATGCTTATTTTTGTCCAAAATAAAAGCCAGCATTCCGGTTAGTTAAATATGACTAACAAATAAGTGACAACGTATCCTTAAACACGCTCAAAGTAAGTATACAACATGTGTACGAGTTAGAAGTGAACCATCGCCGAGCTCTCACTTTCATATTAATTACAGGCATCGTTACAAAAAGTATTGTCACTCGGCGTGTCGCCCTCACTCCTCCCCTGCCCCTCCCCGCGCTCCGCTCTGCTCCGCTCCGCTCCGCTCGAGGCAGCAGCGGGTTAGCAACAATCAGCGAAGGTTAGGGCGATGGATGGGAGCCGCGAGCCGCTCGCCTCGCACAACAAGCGCGCGCACCGCTCCCGCCACCGGATGCGTATTATCTTTATGATTCTTATTCCAGGTGACGACACGACCGCTCATGTTTTATTGTGGGTGGATAATATGCAACACAAAGGAGAAAATATAAAAGAAACGGTTTCGAAATTCCTTATCGAGTTGAAACGATGTCGGAGGAGCAGCGACGCTCCTATTAATGTGAAGTGATTCTCCGAACACTCGCAACGCGTTTGCGAGGCTTCTTCCGTTTTGTATGAAGAGATTTAATAAATATAGATTCATGAAAGAATCGTTGTCCATCTGTCCGTCTGTCACCATCAGGCTGTATCTCATGAACCGTGATAGTGAGAGAGCTGAAATCTTCACAAATGATAAATATATTTTTGGTGCCGCTATTACAAAAGATACTAAAATACAGAATAAAATAAGTATTTAAGGGGGCTCCCATACAACAAACGTTTTTTTGCTAGTTTTTATAGATAATGATACGGAACCCTTCGTGCGCGAGCCCAACTCGCACTTGGCCGGTTATTTCTCTAATCTGCGGGCACTTAAGTATAAGTAACATGTTTGTAACTTGAATGCAATCGATTCATACTACTATTATTTGATGGTATATCTATTTTACTCCAAAAACCCCAAACAACCTGTGAGGGCTTAAATAGAAAAACTGATAAATGTTAATCAAATCTAATAAATTGTAAAATGTTAATCTAATAATAATTATTTTAAATTCTGCTGTTTAATGCATATTTACTACCGAAATTAACTCTTTGGTCATGGCCTGACACAAGTTTTTTTCTGTAATCTGTGCCTCCAGATTGACTTTACGTGAAACATGTGAAATATTCAATAACAACACGACGAAAAACTACTATACTTAACACTGGCTAAATAGCCTATGTGTGGAGCCATAATACAATATAAAAAAAAAATTACTGTGACATAAACTAACCGTCAGTAGCCAAAAAAATTCACCATGAAGCGGCCATGTTGTATACAATTCCGCCCGGTTTCGTGATGATATTTTAATAATTTTGACCAAAACATTTTAATGATATTTCGATTTTAATATATCCTATTTTAAGCGCTGGTTATTTCTAAGCATATTAGTGCAACCCGCATGAAAATCAGTTCAGTATCTGGGTTTTGTTGAATAACAAACAAACAAACAAACAAAAAGCTACAAATTATTGTCCATAGATGGCGTTAGATAGGATAAATTAGAAAATGTATGGAAAAAGGCAAAACGTCTTGCAGTCCTGCATCGCGGTTACGATATTTTTTGAACCATAGTACCTATGGGATAAATTTGATTCGACATAACTATGTGTGTATTCCGTAGCGCGCCAGAATTACACATTTATTATATTATGTAGGGAGGGATTGGGATAAACCACCTGAACGCGCGCCCTGTCTGTTTAACTTTAAGTTTAGTTCAAGGATTTCCTAGAATTACAGAAAAGACTTTTGGACATTTATCTAACTATTTAATAGTAAAAAAAAAACACATACTAATATATTTATATAGATATAGATAAGAGTGTAGGTAGCGGCAACCCATACTAGCCGGGAGCGCGGAGCGGTGCGCCGAGGAATGCGGTTACGGTCCTCGACGCGAGTTTAACTTTGACGCCGGAACTTTAATCATTCCGACCGAAGCTGAGCATCTTCGCAGAAGTGAAATTCTCGATCTATCTCTGTAATTATGATGAACCGAAACGGTTTTACGGGATCTTCGAACGACTGACCTGATTTATTTCTGTGCTCGCAGAAAATGTAAGTAAGCGTTCTAAAAGTTTTCGCTTGGTTCGTGTTAATGCGGGTTTTGCGGGTCTATGGAGCCACTATAGCAGGCACGCTGGGTGCGTGATAATGTTAAGGACGTCATCAGCTCGGAGACTTGCATTGGCCTTGATTATGTTATTTTATTCAGATTATATAATAGATCACGCAAAAAGTCGACTAATGAGACTGGGTATGCGGCTGGGTTTCATGGCGTGTTGTGAAAGACGACGTGAAAGGTAGCGTATCGACGACTGCAGCAATAATAATTTAGCATGACTGTTTTGTCGGCAATATATGTGAGTTTCTCGTAAAATTCAACTCTTTTCTATTTTCAATTTAGGCACATTAAATGTCTGAAATTAACAAAAAGATATCCTAGTTGAAGTCCCGGCCGCGCCGCACGGGTGCCGGTGCCGGTGCCGGTGCCGCAGATTTATTGAGCTCGCGCACGCTTGTTCCGCGACGCGGCGCGGTATTGCTAGGCGCAGGATTTAGATTTATTTTCGCAATTCGCTTAATAATCTTTTATTTTCCCTACGAGAAAAAATAATAAAAGTCGTCGATTTGCGGATTTATTACACGGTATCGAGGATTTATGTTCGGCAAAGTTTAGCGTGAGTATGTGTAGTGCGGTGTAGGGTGCGTGACGTCACGTCGCCTGCCCGGCGCGCTGCCGTCGGAGCGGGGTCCGGTGGCGGGTGGAGTGTTCCGCAGCTCCCGTGGCTCCGGCACGAGCATCCATTGAGCCGCGCGCCGGCCGGAGGGCGCGCGGCGGCGGCGGAGGCGCGCGGAGGTGGAGGCGGCAGTCGGTCGCCGCGCGTCGCCGGACCGCGCTCGTCGCTCGCTGCGAGCCGCGCCCCCCGCGCCGCCTCTCGTGCACTCATCCCGCCGCTCCGTGCTCGCCGACTATATCAAACTTCGCCCCGCGCTGCACTTGATGTAATTTACTGCCTTATTTACTGTGTGTTAAAGTCTACTCGATGAATGCCAAATATTATGCACTTTTTAAGTTTCCTTTATTTTGTATGAATTACAAAACGCGTGTCGTGTGGATTCAGTAAATTATTGTGCGACTGTTGATAATTTAAACCGTAGGAGTTTATTACCTTCTTTGATACATACAAGTGAAACTTCGGATGATTGTTTGTTTGTGTGGCTTGCATGCCTAACTGACCCAACCAATTTGGATGACATATTATGTACCTGATCTACTACCGAGATCAACATAGGCAACTCTCGCAGGAAAAAAGCCTCTGGTAAAATTAAGTAAGTTGATGAGTTTATTCAAATAAACTAAAAACGTACCTACAATAATTCCTTAAATAAAAATTTAAATTGAATCACACACAAAATAGGTAAGGTAGTTAAAGCTAATCAAATGAACTTCATATTCTAATGTATCATTTGTAATCAAAATTATTATTACATTTCATAATTATTTCCGATGATCTGTCGCTGTTGAAATATTAAAACCGCGCACTTTATTAGTAATCTCGTAGCCGCGTAGCAGCTTTTTAATTGCTACGAATGCTACGATAAGTGACGTAGTTAAAGCGTAGCATTGTTGCTACAATTTTAATTAATTTATTATTAAAAGAGAACAGGGTCTTCTTTTTTGGCTTAAGCACCTAATAATTAATAGAGGAGACCTCCAAAAAAATGTTCAAAATATCTTCAGTTACAAGTTAATTAATATAACGATCATTATACATATCCTGGACCATAGCTTGAATTCCCCATCTCGAGGCGATGACACTGACAGTGATATAATCGAAGCCGTGGACCGGCGAAGAGACGGCGGCGGGCCTCGGGGATGTGTGAACAGTGCTGGTCGAGTGTTCCGGCATTGGGCTAACGGTTCAGTGAGACGGGTGCTTTCCGCAACATCCACGCCCGCGATATTGGAGCCGACCGGGATGCCCGCGGTCGTCCGAGACAAACACTCTTCTATAAATGCGCCGTGAGGTGCGGCGTGGTCCTCGTACATCGCCCGCGCACCTGCACGCACATTAACACACGCTCCCACAGAATGTTCATTGTATTCTTGCCGACATTGGATTCCAGATTCTTATTCCAGGATCCATTGATGTTGTCCGCTTCAGTAGACTTACCCCCGTATTCTAAAACGTTTCACCAAAAAACCTTCACTTGACTTCTACTTAACTTTGAGGGAAACTCAAAATACATCGCGACGTACCTTGAGTTGACAGTTGCTTCGCTTCTCTCGTTTAAGAAAAATTGACGCAGAAATGTCAAGTTGATTATATATTGTCAACTAAAAATACCAAAACACAAAAATGAGGTTAATTCGAGGTTGAGTCGAGTGGAGTAATCTCGTAGTAACGACTTAGAATATGGGGGTTATTCTCATTGCTTTTCCGTTCGGTTTAGGGAGTGTTTCCGGTGATCGCTACAAGTTTAGATCTACACTTCAGCTGATTTTCGTCCAAAACGATTCCGCCAGCTGTTTGTTCTGTATTATAAACCGCGATTAAAAAAGAGTGATTTATTAAAAGAAATCATCGGGTTAATGTAATGGTCACTTTTTAAGTGGCTGCAACCAAGTCAGCCAAAAAGTGTCAAGTGACTTCTTTTATTAATTTGAAGTTTTTTGTTTTTCGTACATTTTACAATATTTTTACTAATAAATACATAAATGTTAGAATTTTTAAATGGTTGTATCTGTTACTGTAATTTTCTTTCCTCTTAACAATAACGGATTTCCTAAATTACGGATATGGCAAACAATCCATTCTAATCCAAATATTTCAATTTAAAAAAAACACGATTTTTACCAACTTTAATTTTAGCTTACGAACGAGGCTGTCTTATATTTTTTTTTTAATTCAGTTTAGTTGACATTGTATTAAGTTTTATTTAAAACAATCATCATCATCATCAGCCTATTCTCGTCCACAGCTGGACATAGGCCTCTCCAATAGCACGCCACTGAGCTCGGTATATATCTATCTATATATCTCTGCATCCAGTCTCTACCAATCGCTTACCGCAAGTCGTCACTTGGCCGCAGGGCGCCCTACATTACGTTTGCCTAAACGTGGTCTCCACTCAAGAACCCGTCTACGCCAGTGGTTATCAATTCTTCGAGAAATGTGGCCAGCCCACTGCCACTTCAGCTTACTAATCCTCTGCGATATGTCGACTACTTTGGTTCTCTGTCGGATCACTTCGTTCCGTATCTTATCTTTCAGGAGAAACTTCAAGCATAGCTCTTTTCATACCTCGCTGCGCGACATAAGTCATTGCTGGCAACACACACTGATTGAAAACCTTTGTTTTCAGGCTCTGCGGTATTTTGGACAAAAAGATAGGTCGAAGCTATCCGAATGCTCCCCAGCCGAGTTGGATTCTTCGTGCGACTTCTTTGTCTAAGTTCGGCAGTATTTCCTAGATATTTGTCGATAACTTCGAAAGTATCGTTCCCAATAATTACTGTTATAGGTGGAACATGGGCATTGGACATGATTTTTGACTCCAAGATCTTGAAAACGTCCTCCAACCCGCGAACAGTTTCGGAGAAATAACGTCTCTTTGTCTCACGCCTCTTTGCAATGGGATTTGTTCCGTGCTCTACGCGGACGCCGCAGACGCCGCGTGTATTATTTAGGTCAACGCTTTTTCAGCGTTTACCTGAAAGTGTTCGATTGTCTCGGACAGGTCCTGTCATGGTCGGACTAACATAGCGGGATTGCTATACCGCGCAAGTCTCGATTGAAGGCTTTTCCAGGCTCTAGGCATAGCAGTGGATTCAGCGTAGGTTAGAGGGAAATGATGAATTAGTAAACCAAAGCAGAAATGTTATTGTTTCAGATGTAAAATCCCACGGCAACAAATGGCGCGCCGATAACGGCGGCGCGTGGTGGCATGTGGCGCACGCTGGCAGCGCTGGTGGCGCTGGTGGTGCTGGCGGGAGGTGACGGTGGCGACGGTGGCGGAAGTGGCACGCCGCCGGTGGATCCGGCTCCCTCGCTGGGCTCACTGGAGCCGGCGGACGTGGAGGAGCCGGCGTGGCGCGAGCTGTGGTATGGGTCGCTGGACGCGCTGCACCGCGAGCCCTCCATCAACAACACGCAGGAGGCGGTGGTCGCGCAGCTCGGCGCGCTCGCCTTCCTGCACTGCCCTGTGCGCCACCTCGGCGAGCGCGGCGTCTCCTGGGTGCGCCGCCGTGACTGGCACATCATCAGCTCTGGAGTGCTCATGTACACCAACGACGAGCGCTTCCAGGTACCACTACCACTGCCTACCGCCGCTCCTCGCTCACTTGCTCGCTCGCTCACTCACTCCCTCCGTCTGTGTGCTGCAGGTGCTGCACAGCGAGGGGTCCGACGACTGGATCCTGCAGATCAAGTACGTGCAGAAGCGAGACAATGGTACCTACGAGTGTCAGGTAAGGCGGTAGCGACCGCGCGGCGCGGCGTCGAGTCCCGTGCCGAGTGACGTGTGCTACACATGCAACGCTTGTGCGTGTGGCAGGTGTCGACGGGGTCGGGCACGCTGTCGCGGCTGGTGCACCTGCACATCGCGGTGCCCGAGGCGTTCATCCTCGGAGCCGACGAGCACCACGTGGACGCCGGCTCCACCATCAACCTCGTCTGCATCATCGAGAAGGTATCGGCTACCCCCGACCGAGCGTTAACCGTCCCATCGCATCTGGGACCACTGAGCTAATGGCAAAACTCGCTTTTCAGAGTCCGGTGCCACCGCAGTACGTGTTTTGGTACCACAACTCTCGTATGATCAACTACGACGCGTCACGTGGCGTGACGGTAGTGACGGAGCCGGGACCGAAGACGCAGTCTGCACTCGCGATCCGCTCCGCTGCACCGCGCCACTCCGGCAACTACACGTGCCGCGCCGCCAACACCGAGCCTGCACACATCTACGTGTACGTCTCCGAGGGCAGTGAGTATCGTCCGCCCGCGGCGCCGGATGTCGGTGACGGGAGACACTCACGCGCGGCTGGTTGCAGGTGACAAGATGGCGGCGACGCTGAGCCGCAGTGCGAGCGCCCGGCCCGCGTCTCACGCCGTGGCGGCGGTGTTGGTGCTGCGAGCGCTGGTCGCCGCCGCCACGTGACTCGCACTGGCCGCTCACCGCACGCCACCGCGGATATAGTGCTGGAAGACAATAGTGCAACTGCTCGTGTGCACTGTTTAAGCTCGTGTGCTCTCTAAAGAAAAAGAGCGTTACGTTTTGTAAATACTTAATATTAATAATAATTATTAAAAACGATGTAAGTAAAGGGACGGTTTGGGTTACGGAACGTTTTGTGCGATAGGCCCGTTGGATTACAGCATTATGCACTTTCGATCGTTATTGCTTTCGGGTTTATTATATTACCATTGAGTTTCGTGAACGCGATCGCTCCGTTGGACACCTATAGCAATTGCTGGTGAGGGATTCGAAGCTTCAAGTTGAACTTACAAAAAAGATTCTGATGCAAAGTCTGAGTTTAGTAAAAAGTATAGTTAAGAAAGTACACGAGAAGCCCAAAATAATCCATAGAAAATTAACCAACTTCAACGTCTAGCGTTTTTTTTTGAGTGCAGCTGAGGATAATAATTGATGTCTATCTACCATTTTGTTATACCTCTGTCATTGAATTTTAGAGCGGAACTGAGAGACCCACACGAATGAAATATCAAATCTGCATCTCTTCTAGTTTTGTCAAAAAAGTTACGAAAACTTATGTTTAACTATAGTAATTTTATTATCCATGAGATGGATTGTAAATAAATAATTTACTTAACTAGTTTATAACTTTCTCACCATGGGCTGGGCAACAAAAGACGGTTATGTGGGGTTAAGGAGGAAATGAGAACAGTAAACTGTTTATTAATAAACAAACTTAATCAAATGCTCAAGCACAAAAATATTTTGTTCTCTGTGATAGATAAAAGTGTGGTGGATTGAATCAGAAATAAACCAGATAACAAAGTATAAGATACTGTGCGATTGTTTCTCGATAAAACATAATGTTAATAACTATAAATGGCGCCAGCACTGTAGCAGTGTAATTTCTAACAAAATCCAAATCTTTACCATGACTTCTGTAAAATATTATTAAATAAACGATTTGAATACAGACCATAGTTTTAATTTTTATAAACTTTCCCGCTTGCTTTCCCTCCTATCTTATCCTATCCCTTTCTACATCGAGTGGGTTGAATGCTATTTATTTTGGTACCACAAGTTAATACAAAACCATCATGTTTCATGGCATTATTATTTCAAGGTTACAATAATATTGTTCGAATTCGTACCATGAACCTATAAAGTATTCCTGCGTGTGAACGAGACGTCTACATTTTTATATGGCGTTATCACTGTCGCACGTCAGTGTCAACATGATGTAAAGGTATGACATGACAGTTGTATTTGAGTGAATGATTTAACGCGACGTGATCAAAACTGCTCTGGATCTGCAACATTAAAGTATTCTTACTTTTATGTCATTTGCCAATGTATGATTGAAGTAATATTGAAGTAATAATGCTATGAGACGTTGTGGTTGGGTAAGTAATAATTCATCGAAATACAAAATCTTGATTATACACTTGAAGTACCATTGTACCAGTTGCTTGATCGAACGACATTTTTTATACTTACTTCAAAATAAAGAAATTGTAATATCATAAATTTTAATGATCTACCCTCCGCGGTCGAGCGAGTAACAAATATTCGTTGTTGCTCTGAGTATTTTAATTCATTTATATTGTTCAAAGTCCGTTTTTTAAAGTAGAGTAAAGGACTTGGGTCTTGACAAAGAATCTTGGGTATGCCCGTCCTGCCGTTGTAAGGAGCCTAAGCGCGGCGACAACGCCAATACATCGGTTCGCTCCATAGTTGCGGCTACGCAGAAACAAGTTATTGCGCTAACGGTTGCAACGACAACGGCGGGGACGGCAACCCCGAAGGAATCAAGTTCCCAATACGACAACGTTACCTTACGAACAAAACCTCGCAGTGCAGGTTCGCTCTTGCATTTCAGCTGATAGCATTCGGGAGATAATCAGGGAAGAGTTAGATAGGAAGTTCAACTCACAGATAAACGATATCTACATTAAACTGACAAATATCGAAGAGTCCGCAGGTTTTATCAGCAAGGAGAACGATCGACTAAGCCAAGAGAACGAGTCCAATAAAGCATTAATTGCTCAGCTGCAAACTGACAACGGTGAGCTTCGCACTACTGCATACGACCTGTGTCATCGCTTGCACCTGATGGAGCAGCTGTCACGCACAAATAACATTGAAGTTCAGTGCGTGCCAGAACATAATAGTGAAAATATTTATGCTACAGTACAGTTGGGTAAAGTTATCAAGTGCCCGGTTGTGGACTCCGATCTTCAGTATTGCACTCGGATCGCGAAGCTAAATAACAAAAGCCCTCGTCCCAGATCAATACTAGTGAAATTCAGCAGCAGACGTCTACGGGACTATTTTTTGGCTTCGGTGGTAAAATTTAACAAAAACAATCCTAAGGATAAGTTAAACACTGGCCACAAAGGCATCGGCGGTCAGAAGAAGAGCCAAATCGACGTGACAGAGCACTTGACGAGAGAAACTAAGTCTCTACACGCTGCTGCCCGTCGTGCAGCTCAACAGCTTAAATACAAGTTCGTCTGGGTGCGCGACGGGAAAGTGTTCCTCAGAGAGAACGACACGTCAGGATATATTCACATCCGCAGCGAAGGGTCCTTGCAGATGCTTTCTCGTTGTCGTAGTAATACTAAATAATAATAATAAAAAAAACTTCTATTTTAATTCTTTAGATTGGTATGTCATTTGAAGGTTTTTCTCCTAACACTTCCGGTTTGAACAAATTAAATGTATATTATCAGAATGTCAGAGGGTTGAGAACTAAAGCTGTGGATTTATTTAATAATGTAGTTTGTTGTAGCTTTGATTTGGTAGTATTGACGGAAACATGGCTCAACAGCAGTGTCCACGATGCTGAGCTTTTCAATAGCCGTTACTCAGTTTACAGAAGAGACCGAGAGACAAGCGGTTTTCACAGCAGGAAGAACGGTGGCGGAGTTCTCATTGCTATTTCTAAACATTTAAGTTCTAAGCGCCTGCAGGGATTTGAATCCGATTGTGAGGACCTATGGGTTAGTCTAGACGATGAGGTGCCCCAAAAGCTTTTTATCTGTGCTTTTTATCTTCCCCCACCTATACAAAAACATATCCTCTCCGAGTTTCTCAACAACGCTAACAGTGTAATTGAAAATAATGGTATCGTTCACGTTGTTTTTTTGGGTGACTTTAATATGGGTTTAACTTCATGGGAGTTTCAAGATGGCAAATGTCAAAATTCTAAGATTGAATCTAAAAATAGTCTCTTCTCAAACATACTTTTAGATTTTTCTTTATTGAACGACCTTACACAATACAACTTAATCCCTAATAATAAAAACAGAATTTTAGACTTGGTATTAAGTTTCCCTAAAGTTACATATTTAAGAGAATGCACCTCTCCTCTGTCTGTAATTGATCCACTGCATCCTACGATAGAATTCTTCATTTCTTGGTCTCCCATCACAACTCTTCCCCAGAATAATCATACCCGCCTTTGTTTCTTTAATGCTGACTATGAAAACATGATTAGAGATTTGAATGAAACTGATTGGGACGCTAAGTTTACTTGTAGTAGTTCTGTTGATGATGTTATTTGTATTTTCTATGAGGTAATTCGAGAATGTATTGCTAAGCATGTCCCCAAATCTAAGCCACGCTCTAAAAATTACCCCATTTGGTTCTCTCAGAATCTTATTCATATACTTCGTGAAAAATATAAGTTCCATCAGAAGTTACGTAAGTTTAATAATAACCCTCGAGATAAACTGGCTTTTGAGCTTGCTAAATCTCGCTCAGATAAACTTAAAGCAATGTGCTACAAGAAATACATAATTCGGTTGGAATGCAGTCTGCGATTTAATCCTAAACTGTTTTGGACTTTTATTAAAAACAAGAGAAGGAATCGCAGCCACTATCCTGCTCAAATGTTTCTAGAGGATGAATCTGCCGTTGGCAATAAAAATATTTGCAACGCTTTCGCTCGTAACTTTGCTTCAGCCTTTGGTTCGTGTGGTACTCAGTCTTCATCATTTCACACAATGCAGAACAATCATGGAGTCCCTGCTCTCACAAGCAGCTTTTTAACAAGGATAAAATTTAAATACAACCAAGTTTTGAAAATTTTAAAAAGACTTGATTTATTTAAGGGCCCTGGTCTGACGGCATTCCATCAGTCTTTGCTGCTAAGTGTGCTCCTGCTATTGCTTATCCTTTGAGTCTTATCTTTAATAAATCATTAAGCTCTGGTACCTTTCCCACTGCTTGGAAGCAAGCTTTGGTAGTTCCTCTACATAAGAACGGTGAGCGACCAACCTTATGTTAGGTTAGGTTAGGTTAGGTTAGGTTAGGTTAGGTTAGGTTAGGTTGTGGCTGGGACTGGCTCCGCCCTCGTAACTCTCCCGATTGCAGCAGCCAAAGTGTTGCTGCAAAAGGGTAAGCTACTCATAGGGTGGAGCTCGGTGAAGGTGGTGGCACTGGGGGAACGCCCCATGCGCTGCTACAAGTGCTTGGGGCTGGGGCACACCCGCCCCCAGTGTCCCGCTGCGGCGGACAGGGGTGACCTGTGTTTCCGGTGTGGAGACGCAGGTCACAGGGCGGCCAGCTGCGGGAAGACCACCCCGCGCTGCGCCATATGCGCTGAGTCGGGGAGGCCCTCCGGGCACATAATGGGGGGACGCAGCTGCGTTCCCCCTAGGACGAAGGGGAAGGCCACTCGGACCCAGGCCGCCCCGGCCGCCACAATCCAGGCCGCCCCAGAAGGAGCACGCCAAGCAGCGTGTGAGGAGGTTGTGATGTCTGATTGATGGATCAAGTCGGACATCACAACCTTCTTCAGACGAATCTGAATCACTGCGCCCGGGCCCAAGATTTGTTCATGCAGTCCCTGGCGCAGTGGCAGATAGACGTGGCGGTAGCCGCGGAGCCGTACTACGTCCCCCCCCAACATTCTTGCTGGGCTGGGGATTTGGACGACTCCGTGGCTGTTGTGGGGCGGCCCGGAAGTGCCTCCCCCCTCTCGGTTGAGGAGAGGGGCTCGGGGTACGTGGTGGCCAGGTGGGGAGAGTATGCGATTGTCGGCGCATACTTCTCCCCCAACAGAACCGCTGCAGAGCTGGAGGTCTTTGTGGACCTCCTAGCTGCAGCGGTGAGACGCCAGGCGCCACGTCAGGTCCTCCTTATGGGGGACCTGAACGCTAAGGCCCGGGACTGGGGCAACCCTTCCACTAACTCTCGTGGCGAAATCGTCAGAGAGTGGGCGGTTGCCTCAGGACTGACCCTGCTCAACAGAGGGTCGGTCCACACCTGCGTGCGACAGCTTGGGGGGTCCGTGGTGGACGTATCGTTCGCCACCCCAGCTGTCGCAGCACGTGTCCGGGCCTGGAGGGTGCTGTCGGAGGTGGAGACTCTCTCGGACCACAAATATATACGGTTCGAGATCTCCACCTCCGACAACCAAGGGGGGTCCCAGCGGGTGGCGCGGGCGGCCTTCCCACGCTGGACCATTAGTCGCCTCGACGCCGAGTTGGCGAAGGAGGCGGCTATAGTGCAGGCGTGGCAGGCTGGCCCCGCGCACCCAGACGTGGACGTCGCGGCGGGTCACTTCCGCGAGGCGGTGACGGCCGTGTGCGACACGGCCATGCCGAGGGCCCGGCGACGTCCTGAGCGTCGCCAGGTGTACTGGTGGAGCTCGGAGATCGCGGATCTCCGAGCCGCCTGCTCGGCGGCGCGGCGGCCCTACACCCGCTGCAGGAGGCGGCGCAGGGGCCGCACGGACGGGCAGCTGTCAGCCGAGGAGCTGGCAGCTGAGGGCCAGCTGTACAGCGCCTACCGCAATGCGCGGTGGGACCTACAGCTGGCCATAGAAAGGCGGAAGTCGGAGGCCTGGGGTGAAACCCTAGAGGGCCTCAACAGGGACCCATGGGGACGTCCATACAAGGCTGCCCGGAATAAGTTCCGGGGCCAGACGTCCCCAGTCGCGGAGTCCCTGGAGCCGGAGCTCCTAGACAGGGTGTTGGGGGGGCTTTTCCCCGACGGAAATCCCCTCCACAACCCTCCGACGATGGCGCCATCCCTCCCCGAGGTGGACTTAGCGGACTCCATCCCGCCTCTCTCAGAGGCGGAGATGGAGATCGCGGTCACACGCCTACGGGGCAAGAGGACCGCTCCGGGTCCTGACGGGATACCGGGGCGGGTCCTCGCAATCGCCCTGAGGGAGATGGGCGATCGGCTTCGGGAACTGTTTGACGCGTGCCTTACGTTTGGACGGTTCCCGAAGCTGTGGAAGGATGGCCGATTGTGCCTGTTGCGGAAGGAGGGTCGTCCTATCGACTCTCCTTCTGCATACAGGCCCATCGTCTTGCTGGATGACACGGGGAAGCTGCTAGAGCGTGTAGTAGCTTCCCGTGTCATCCAGCACCTGGAGGGTACTGGGCCTGGGCTGTCGGAGGCCCAGTATGGGTTCAGAGCAGGGCGGTCTACTATAGACGCCCTGCTCTGGCTCAAGAGGTGGACGCAGGATGCGGTCGGTGGAGGGGAAAAGGCGTTGGCTGTGTCGCTTGACATAGCCAACGCCTTCAACAGCCTTCCGCATGGAACGATACAGGAGGCGCTCCGTTATCACGGAGTGCCCCTGTATCTGCGGAGGCTGTTGGCCGATTACCTCCAGGACCGCGAGGTCCTGGTGGAAGGGCGCGACGGTTTGAGGCACCGTCGCGTCTCCTGCGGGGTTCCACAGGGGTCGGTCTTGGGACCGCTCCTGTGGAACATTGGCTACGACTGGGTGCTGCGTGGCACGCTTCCTGCAAATATGCAGGTTGCGTGCTACGCGGACGACACCCTGGTCGTAGTCAAGGGGAGGGACCTCAGGGAGACGGTGCGGCTGGCCACGGTGGGTACAACCCTCGTGGTCGACCGCATTCGCTCCCTGGGACTGGAGGTTGCCCTCTCCAAGACTGAGGCCCTGTTGTTCCACGGGCCTCGGGGGGGACCCCCTCCAGGGACGCGGGTACTCCTGGATGGGATCCCGGTCCCGGTTGGGACCCAGATGAAATATCTGGGTCTCATCCTGGACGGGAGGTGGACTTTTGGGGCCCATTTTACCCAACTGGCCCCAAGAGTCCTGGGTGCGGCTGCCGCACTGGGGAGGCTGCTGCCCAACGTGGGTGGCCCGAACGCCACGTGCCGTCGGCTATACTCCGGAGTTATCCGGAGTATGGCCATGTACGGGGCACCGGTCTGGGTGGACGCCCTCGGTCGCAATAACAAGGCCCTGCTGCGACGTCCGCAGCGGGTCATTGCGACGAGGGCGATCCGCGGATACCGGACGGTGTCCTGGACGGCGGCGTGCGTGCTGGCCGGTGATCCCCCCTGGGAGCTCGAAGCGGAAACCCTCGCCGAAGTTTACCACTTTGTAGCGGCGAGGAGGTCCCGTGGAGAGCCCCCAGCGTGGGAGGAGGTCAGGCGCCTGCGGAGGCAGGCGCGGGCCGCCCTGTTGCGGCGGTGGACGGAGGACCTGGCCCCACCGGTGCCTGGGCAGAGGACGGTGGAGGCCATCCGCCCGGTCCTCCGGGAGTGGGTGCGGCGGCCATTCGGGTCGCTGACCTTCCGATTGGTGCAGGTGCTTTCCGGACACGGATGTTTCGGAAAGTACCTGCACCAGATCGCGAGACGGGAGGCGACCCCAGCCTGCCACGAATGTGGGGCGCCGGAAGATACGGCGCCCCACACGCTGGAGGTGTGCGCTGCTTGGGAGTCTGAGCGGCGCACACTTTCAGCGGTCGTTGGCCGGGATCTCTCGTTGCCGAGCGTGGTGAACGCCATGCTCGACAGCGAGAGAGCGTGGCAGGCTACGGTCTCCTTTTGCGAGGTGGTGATGTCGCAAAAGGAGGCTGCGGAGCGGGTCAGAGAGGACGATGCCAACTCTGACCCCCTCCGGCGCAGACGGAGAGGGGGACGGAGGAGGCGCTTCGGGCGCCTTCTTCGTCCTCCGTAGTGGGGCCGGCGGCGGAGGGTCGGGGGACTCTCCGCTGCGCTCACACGGCCCCACACGTCTAGTGGGTAACTGAGGTGAAAGGTTACCCACCCACTGGCGCAGAGGCCCGGAAGGGCCTACCGCTGGGGCGAGATAGTGAATGCCAGCGCGACCCTATCTCGTCCCGTCCCGGCGGCGGACGGATCACGGGGGGGTTTTAGTGGGTTCGAGTCCCACATACCCCCTGCCATCACCCCCGTGGTGGCAGGGAAGTGCGAGGGCATTTCCCCCCCTCAAAAAAAAAAAAAAAAAAAAAAAAAAAAGGTTAGGTTAGGTTAGGTTAGGTTTTTTTTTTTTTTTTTTTTTTTTTTTTTTTAAACCTGTCCGGGCGCCAGGCCCGGCCCGCGAGCTAATTTTCCTCTGACGCAGGTCAGAGACTTTGTCTATCTTAATCTATTTCATACCAGGATAGGGCTTAAGGGGGTCTATTCCTACCATTTTTATTATCTCTCTTTCTTACTTCTATTACAATTCACTTTCTTTGTGATTGGGATTTAGGGGTTCTATAGTACTCATTATCTTTATTGTTATGTTTTAACGTCTTATTTCTACTTACTTTATTTGCCCTTATGGGTTTTATTTCTATATTACGTGATCCGATTTTTATTTATTAACTAATTTTACATTGCAAGATTATTAATCTAACTTACAATATTTATTTATTTGTTTGTTTTCGTAATACATAATCTATATCTAGGCTTACAATACTTAACAAGGTTATTAATCTAACATACAATTTTTATTTCTCTGTTTGTTTTCTTATTACATAATCTATTTCTAGGTTTACAATTGTTTCTTAATAATACAAAATTATCTCTATGCTGTATAAATATATACTCAATATATATTGTTCAGCATACTTATGTATCTATTTTATTTATATCTATTATTTTATAACCTATTATATCGACATTTTTTATAGCGCTATTTTTGTAGCTTTTATCTATTGTTTTATTCTCTATACCATTTACAACCTTGATAATTTGCAATTTGTGTCTTTCTGGGCTACAACTAGTACCGTCAATTGTTCTATATAAAGCTATTAGTTTTGTTTTTGCCTGCTTCCTACAAGAATCGCAACAATTCCCTGTCATAGCTTTTAAAACTTCTTGTTGAGTGCGCTCATATATTGGCAGGTACAAAGTTATTTTTCTAGCTGTCCGTACTAGGCCTCCACATCGGGTGCCGAATTTCCTCAAAATAACCTGTTTTAACTTTCCGAACTCATTACACTGCCATTTTAAGTTTACCAACTCGTCCATTTTCTTATGAAACTGGTACCAGTTGCCTTTGTGTTCCGAGCTCGTCTTTCTTTCATCGGTTCTTGAGTTGCTATATGGGTCTTGGATCTCCGATGTGGGGGTAGCGATTGCAATGAAACCGGTGCTCAAGGTTTCATCCCTCATTTCAGCTACTGCTCCTTCATACGGTTTTTGGTTCAGTGCAAGAGCCATCGTCTCTTTGCTATTCTCAAGCAGAGTAAGTTTTTTCGTTACTGCAACGTATAACCTCGCACTGTTCTGACCTGAGTTTGCCACAGAGACGCCCTTAGCAGTAGGCTATGGTGGCTCTCGCTAGAGCCTCCCATTTTCTGCGTATACTGCATTCGTCACTAAAGGCGTTGTGCTCTGCATTGTCCAATTTTGCATGAACGCAATTGCAACACGTCGGAGCTGTACCGGTAAGCCAGTCTTCACATTGCTGTTTCAGATGGGGGCCTCCACAGTGACTACACTTTTCTTGTGTTCCCTTGCAAAAGCGGCGGCCATGACCATAGCCGAGGCAGAGGGAGCATTGTACCAGCGGTGATTGATCCATCACTCTCACTCGCTGGAGGTCAACATGAACTGCCTCGGCATCGATCATGCGCTGATATATCTTCGGAGAGACCCTCATCACTATGTGATTACTAAGCGGATTTCGCGTCTTCTTCCTATATGCTATCTGAATTCTGTCTTCGTCGATGTCTAAGCCGTGAAATATGGACCCATTTTGGTTTCTTAGCGCTCTTTGGACGTCTTCGTCCGTATTGTACTGCATGACGTCCTTGAGGATCACTAATGGGTCCTTATTTTTAATGTCCTCGACATTGAGCTCTTTCGTCATACTGAGCTTGTCCTTTAGTTTTTGCCTCCCTTCCACTGTCTTGCATCCCAATATCACCTTCCTGTCTTTTGCTTTTCTTACTTTCTCTACCATAATCCCTCCCTCTTTGGCATTGACCACACTTCTAATCCTATTTAGGACTTCTTCTCCTGACTCTGTCTCGTCCTTTGCTGTCACTGCAACTGAGTGTAGTGCAGTCAGCTCTGAGTGCTGCCTCTTGGGGGATGCCGCTACCACACTAGCATACGTCTGTTTAACTATCGTTTCTCTTAACTCTTCCATTTTGTCTGTATTTCCCTTTATTTGCTTTGTATGCTCTTCAAGCTTTTTAATTAACTCATTTTTCAAATCTTCCACTTTCTCAGTTATTTTGGATATTTCTATCTCCACTGGTTCCTCCTCTAAGTTCTTATTGAGCCGTTCCTCTATCAAGTCATTCAACTCATTGAATTGCCGTTTGTATTCGTCTCTTTCCTCCTCCATCGTATTCAGCTGCTGACAGACCCGATCAGCCTCCAACATAGCTGCAGCCTTAACCGCCTCCGACTCTTTCAGCAGCTGATAGATCCGTTCAGCCTCCAAAAGAACTGCATTTTTTATGCTTATCTTGGTGTTCCTAGAGCTGCTCATATTAAATTCCAGTCTTTTGAAGCACTCTCGAGCCTCGGTAATACGGTCAGCATAAGTAATCCTTGCAGAATTTGGTGAGTTCTCCGCACTTTCTTCAGGCGCTCTATCTGGGTACTTTGGGTGGTTTGGTGAGATCACAGACGCCTCTACTGATTGTCTCCTTGCTGCTACTGGTTTGATAGGTTCCACCAGCATCCTCTTTGGGGAATGTGCAACTTTGGTTCTTGCTTCCGGATTCTCAGCTTCCCATTTCCCTATGCTCCTTTTTACGTTTTGAGGCTGGGATGCGTTATCGCTCCTATTGGAGGGTCCTGCCCTTCCGGCTACCCCATCTGCCATGATTTGGCTGGTAACTTCTACCTTTCTCGCGGGTTTTTCCACATTGTGTTTTGGGGAGTGGAAACCAAACATCTTTGCGGAACAGGTTAGTCGATATAAATTTGTATAAGTTGTAAATACGTGTAAATTTAAATTAAGCTCAAAATAAAACACAACACAAAACACAAAAATAATATAAAATACAATTTAAGTAAAATAATTTAGATTTCTCTAAATTATCTAACCTCTGTATTTTTGTTGCAGGTTCCACTGGGGTGCAGTGGTCTAAAGTCGCGTCTTATTAATACAGGTAAGTACCCAAGTAATTTAAAAATATTTTAAAAATTTTAATTTTCTTAATTAATATTGACTCTAGGTAGAGTAGGTCTTGATCGATTACTCTAGGTGAGAGTATTGAAGGTGAGAAGGTCTTTAATCTATCTAAAAACTAAAATCTAAAATCGCGTTCCACTAACGTCGTTGACCAGAAAGACACAGATTGCAAAAAATTTTTTGGGGGAGGGATGGGGCGGGTGGGGGGGTATAGGGGGGGTTACACAACAGTTTTACACGAGTTTTTATACACAGAATACAATTTTAGCAAAATTTAATTTTTATTACAAATTAATTTTCCAAACTTTTACTATTTGTATGGGAAAAGTATTTTTGGAGGTAGGGGGAGGGAAAAATTTCAAAAATATCAGAATGAT